>OZ025290.1:458437665-463923273 GCA_964019185.1 Maratus speculifer | reverse complement strand
AATTGCATACTACAAGTTATTTCAATGCTACTTTGATCAAAATGACGGGGGGAACTAAAGTCGTGCTTATTTATTTTAGTATTTCATTGCTGTTTGAAATGAAAACTTGTGATAATTACAGATTTATGTTTACGGATATCTTTATTTTATATCTATCATGTGTTATCTATGTTTATATATTTTTTCTTATCCATTCGCAGCGTCGTGCGAAAGGGGGAGCGTAGGGGGCAGCTGCCCCGGCGTGGAACTTTAGGGGGCGCCAAATTTATACTACCAACGTCATTTTTGGCCTGTTACAAGAAAAAGTTGGGTGGAGGGGGCGCCAAATTGTAACTTTGCCCCGGGCGCAGCTTTCTCTTCGCACGCCCCTGTCCATTAAATTTAGTTTTAAACAACTTCTCACCCTTCTTCACGCAATGAAAAATTGCGTTTGGATCTTTTTTTAAAGAAGTTCCACACAATTATACCTTCCGCAAAAACCTGTCTAAAACGGAAATTTGATAGGTTTTATGGGGTTCCGTTTTATTAGGTTTTATTACATAAGATGTTGTTTGTACCCAACATGTTCAGGTTAAAAAATTTGGGCACCCCCCCGTTTAAAAGGCTGGCTACGCCTATGGTATATATTTTGTTAACTTCAGCTTCGCTATAAAGACACAGATGTGGTTAAATTATGGTATTTATTTCGAAGTTCTATAAAACAAATACAAATTATTGTACTAAGAAGTTTAATATTTTATTTACTAACATATTCCAAACAGTTTTATTTCACCCGTTCAAGAAATTGTAAATGACTTCCATATGTTGCACGTAAATTATCCAGTCTGTATTCAATTTCACATTTCTAATAACCTGAGTGATTAGTCATTTAAGTTCATCGATATCGCGACGATTTATTGCATACAACCGGTCTTTGATTAACACCTATCCCCCCCCCCCCCAAAAAAAAAAAAAATCTAGGCATGTTTGTCGGATGACCGTGAAGGACCGGACACATAGCACTAACTTCTTGTGGTCAGGCGTCGCTATTTTTGATTTTCGTGTTGACGCTTTGATGTATAAATTGCTTTTTCAGTGCACTGCCCCCCCCCCCCCCCAAAAAAAAAAATCTAGGCATGTTTGTCGGTTGACCGTTAAGGACCGGGCACATAGCACTAACTTCTTGTGGTATGGCGTCGCTATTTTTGATCTTTCGTGTTGACGCTTTGATGTATAAATTGCTTTTTCAGTGCACTGAATCTGAACTTCAAGAGAGAAATCGAACTCTAAATCAGTTGACAGCTTTACGACTGAAGATGGGGGAGATAAACTTTCCCTTCCTTTGTCAATTCGATATGATTTTCATCCCAAAAATCATTTAAAGAGCTTCCAAAACTAGCAAGCTTTTGTTCTGTTCGGAAACAAAGATAGATTTATTGCTCTTTTAGTGTAAGTGAAACTAGTGCTGTTTGCCCGCAGCCTTAAGGTCCAACACGTTTGACCACTTCTAGAAGTTCGGTGTCGGCTCGTTTGTTGTGGAGTCGCGGTGTTTTGATTTTAACGAGTTTTGCAGGAAAACGATGTTTGTCCGGCCAAAGAAAAACCTTTACGTCAATACTTTTCCGTAGGGTAGATTGCTTATCTGCCGAATCTTTTGTTATTTCCCCTTGTTTCTATTATAAAGAAACCGCAAATGGATTCTGTACAAAAGATTTTCCCCACTTTTTCCAAGAATTCAATTGAACAGGAAAGTATTGCAATCTGATCGGAGTCTTAAGGCGAAGTTCTTGGTCCACCTTTAAGGACCGGGCACATAGCACTAACTTCTTGTGGTCAGGTGTCGCTCTCTCTGATCCTTCGCGTCGGCGTTTTGATGTACAGTGTCTCACAAAAGTGATGGGACACTTGTGCTTTATAAAAAGAAACTGCAATAAAATAAATAAACAAACATGTGCAAAAATTTTTTGGGTGTGTTTCATATTTAAAGTTAGTAACAATTATTACATAACATACATTTTGTCAAAATATTAAAATATTAATTTAGTAAAAATACAATTGTTCAGAACGGAGCAAAAAATGGCTCACATAAGTGATGGGACACTTACTTTTCCATCAAATATTTATCCAAAAATTTTACTTTTTAAAAGGTTTTAATATTTTGTTGGATTTCCTATTACTTTTAAAACACGATTTAATCTTTTTGGGATGGATTCGACTAATTTTTTTGTGATTTCTGAAGTGATTTTACCCCATTCTTCTTGAAGCACCGATTTTAGTTGTTGTTTTGAAGAAATGGTATGTTTGCGAATTCTTGATTCCAATTCTTGCCAAATATTCTCTATGGGATTTAAGTCTGGAGATTGTGGTGGTGTTTTTATTATTTCAGGTCAGTTATATAGCAGCCAGAGTCTAACGTTCAGAGCAGTGTGCTTAGGGTCATTGTCCTGGTAGAATTTTAAATCGTTATGAAGGTTAATTTTCGTGCTGAAGATTTCAAATTTTGCTTTAAAATATCAATATACTTGTACTGATCCATTATACTGTCAATAAAAACAAGATTACTAACTGCAGCGGACGACATACACCCCCATACCATAACGCCTCCTCCACCATGTTTTACTGTTGGTACCAAGTTCTGTTTGCGAAATTCTTTCCTGGGTTTTCTCCACACCAAGATTCTACCGTCAGAACCAAATATATTAAATTTACTCTCATCAGCAAATATAACTTTATTCCAGTAGTCAGAATTCTTATTTATGTTGGATTTTGCGAAAGCTAGTCTGAGTTTTCTATTCTTTTCACTTACGAATAATTTTTTCCTGGCTACTCTACCGTGATATCCAGCAGATCGAATTACCCTTCTAATAGTCTCAGGATTAACAATTATTCCATATAATGCTTGTAAATCAGCAGCAACTTTTGAAGCACTATTTCTTGGATTTTTTTTAATATTTCGAACGATAATTCGCTTTATTCCATTGGATAGCTTTGATGGTCGGCCAGGTCTTCTTTTATCCTGAATCATATGATTCTTTTTATATCGTTTAATGATACTGAAAACTGTTGAACGACTCAAGTTAACTGTTTCAGCAGTTTTTCTAATAGATTTTCCACGTTCAATATGCAAATTAATAACTAATTTTCGAATTTCAGGCGAAGTTTCTTTTACTTTAGCATTCATGGCTACACAGAGCTAAAAAACACAAAAATTCCAAAACAAACTGGAGAGAAATACTGCAGACGATTTTATAAATTATGACCAATTGCTTTTAAGTAAAAATAAAACCCCCAAAAATATTTTTATTGCTTATTTCAGACGATTTTTGTTGCATATATAATGGTGTCCCATCACTTATGTGAACTATTATATGTATACACTGTATATTTTTGCTCCGTTCTAAACATTTGTATTTTTATTAAATTAATATTTTAATATTTTGACAAAATGTATGTTATGTAATTATCTTTACTAAATTTAAGTATGAAACACACCCACAAAAAATGTGTACATGTTTTTTTTAATTTATTTGATTAGTTTCCTTTTGTAAAGCACAAGTGTCCCATCACTTATGTGAGACACTGCATAAATTGCTTTTTCAGTATACTGAATCTGAACTTCAAGAGAGAAATCGAACTCAAAATCAGTTGACAGCTTTACGACTGAAGATGGGGGAAATAAACTTTCCCTTCCTTTGTCGATTCGATACGATTCTTACCCCAAAAATCATTTTAAAAGGTTTAAAAACTAGCAAGCTTTGTTCGGTTCGGAAACAAAGATAGATTTATTGGTCTTTTAGTGTAAGTGAAAGTAGTGCTGTTTGGGCGCAGCCTTACCAGTCTATCGTCTAGGAAATGTTCCCTTCAGATACTCTTTGGCAATATTACCCCAATGTGGCAGCGCACCATTTTGCAAGAAATAAACTTGTGGCTGAAAAACAATCTTTTAAATCTTTTAAATCTAAAGATTTAAATCTGTTTAAATCTTTTTCGCATTTTAACAATAGTAGTGTTTGCTGCATCCATTTGTTTTTGCTTTATAGAACTTTGAAATACGATTAATAATTTATGCTCACATTTATAACACAAATAATGTAATATGCAACGCAAATAGCATATAAGATTTCCTCAAAAATAAATAAATAAATGAATACATAAATAAATAAAGATACTTTAACACGCATTTTATATAAAAAAGAACAACATAGTTACGACCTAACAATTTTTTACATTCAAGAAAAATATTATCTTATGTATATCTCATAGTATGTATAGAAAAAATCAGAGTACCCAGTAAATTATTATGAAATGTGATTTATTTTTTATTCTTGTCATGAAGTTTTAAAATCTTATATTTATTTTATTTCATCTTCTTTTCTGATAAAATTTAATGCAATTTGGTATTTTTTGTGTTTTTCTAGTTTAAAGAAATATCAGATAATGCCAATAAATATCAGAATTGTTTTCGTATTTTTGATAATCAGATGACTTGTTGTTTGTTTAGATGCTGGTGTAAAACCAAGATTTCATCTCTGTAAAGAATCTCAGCACTTCTCTTTTTGATCCTATAGGGAGTTTCTATTATTTTTTTTCGTTTGAACTCAGAATTATATTTATTTTAAAATCCATTATAATTTTGAAAGACTTGTTTTTCGAATAATACGTTTTTTAAAGTCGCAGATAAGCGTTATATTATTATTATTAAAAATATTTTATTTCATTTTTTTCATTAAGAATTAAGTACCTTTTGTAACAGATTTTTTTTTCACAAACATTTACCAAAATGTATATTTTTAAATAATATATTTACTGGATTAATTATTTTTCATTATTTACAAATTCTTTAAAGATGGTCATTCTGCCAAGCCAAGCTGTAAAGAAATATTGTTTCTGCCAAACAAACGCAAAAAATATATTGACCGCTAAACTGCTTTTCATACAGGCAAACAACTTCTTCATGTTAAATCGACCAAATATTGCATTTTCAAATTTCAACAGTCAAAAGATGCAAGCATTGCAGAAACATAAAAAAATACTAAAAAAATGAATGAAGGTATTCTTTTATCTGTGACCGAACATATCTGAATCAAATAATTGTAAACAGAGATACTGATTTTGATTTAAAACGTCGAGATATGGAATAACATTACTAAATTCATCGTCAAACCTTTTTTAATTTACACAAGATAGACCCTACAAAATTTCCAGGAAAAAATTGTAGACTACATTTATGCACAGGTAATTTACTCAATATAGCTGCTTTAAAAAATAAATTTAAAATAAACGAAATTTCTAACCTTAAAAAGCAAAAATCTATTATTAATTATTAAATTAAAAAACTTTGCCAAATACCGATAATTATTTTTTCACTTACTAAAGCGTTATGAAATTATGATTTATTTATTATTCTAATCTTGACGTTTTGAAATCCTATTTTTTTATTTCATAATATTCTCTTATCATATTTCATGCAATTAGAAATTATTCTTGCCATTCGTAGTTCAAAGAAAGCTGCCATTAAACATCAGAACTTTTTTGGTATTTTTGATAATAAAATCCCTTGTTATTTGTGTAGATGCTGGTCATGAAACCAGGATTTTCTCTCTTTAAAAAATTCAACTCGGCTCTTTTAGATCCTATAGAAAGTTTTTCTTATTTTTTAGTTCAAAGACATACTTTCTTTAAAATATCTTAAAATTTTGAAAGACTTGTATTTGAAGTAATAGTTTTATTTAAGTATTAGATGTTACATTATTAATTTTTCAATGTCTTATTCATACATCCTTTAAAAAAATACGTAAATTTTTAACTAAAATTTTCGGTGAAATGATCTAAATCGTATGTTGTTAAATAGCGTATCGACTGGAATATTTCATTGAAGATTGATTTTTCTTTGTGTAAAACTTCGTTAATGACTTTGAGATGTTTTGTAAAAAAAAACATATAAAACTACACTCAATGTGTTTCTTAACGACAGACTTATGCTTTGTTTAAAATATCTTAGAATTTTTAAGAAATTGTCTCGGTGAAAAATCATAAAATGAGCATATTTTGTAACTGATTTATTCTAATAAATGATTCAAAACAAATACTAAATAATTGTAATAGAATAGTAGTTTTATATATTGTATTATAATTTATATATAGTATATTATAATATACTGTATTTAAAAGTATACTAATATGCACATAATATAATAATAATTATTATCATTATTATAAAAAAAACTCTTTGTTTCATTTATTCTTTAGAAAATATGTAAATTTTTTAACTGATTTTTTCTAAAAAATGATAGAAAACATATGTAGTAAATAATGTATTTAGTAGAATATTTTACTTTATTTATAACCCGTAATTTCAGATGTTTTGTTGCTGGAAAAATGTCAAATGACACTAAAGTGTGTTTCTTAAAGACATACTCATACTTTATTTGTTATCTCTTATAAAGTTGAAAAATGTATTTTTGGAATAATAATTCTTTTAAATATTAGATATATTATTGTTTTGAAAATAATTGTGTTTCAGCTATTCTTTAAAAATATATGCAAATCTATTTAATGATTTTTCTAAAGAATGCTTTAAAACGTTTGTTGTTAAAAAATGTATTTACTGAAATATTTTACTTTATTTTTCTTTATTCACAATTTCATTAACGACATGACATATTCTATAATTGAAACATATAAAACAACACTAAATGTATAAATTAAAGAAAATCAAAATTTAAAAATTTGATAATACATAAAGAAATAAATATTTATTCAACATAAATATATAACTAATATAAAACACTGGTTATTTCTTTTACTATGAAAAATATCCGATAAATTTAAAGCAAAAGATGCTGGCAGCAATGTTGTAATCAGTTTTTTACCGTAAAAATTGCAGTAAATTTAGCTGTAATTACTGGCAACAATGCTGCCAGCAGATTTTGCTGTAAATTTAACGGATTTTTTATGGTGTGCAAACTTTTCAAATTATATAATCTGAACCTTTCTACATTAATATCAATACGATTTACTTTAAAATTTCAAAGATGTGAAAAATTTGTGTCCTTTTCTATCGCGTAATTTTTTGTATGCATTTCACTTAAAAAATATTTTACATTTTTAGTAGGTCGTAAATTAAAAAAAAATATGATGTTATCTGTTTAAGTGTTCTTGGACGAATATTCCAAACTGCTTTACAAAATTTCTCGAAAAGAAATAAAATTTTTTGTGCTTCGCAATTCCATTTTTGTATCTTGATCTAGGTGCAATTGCAAAATGGAAACATTATAATGTTTCAAGTGTTGAGTAAGCTATGTTTCATTAGGTACAAACATTATACTTTAAAATTGATGTACGCATTTTATTTATAGAATTTTGGAATCTACACACATTTTTATCAACAGAAATTATATATCTGTTATTAGATTTTAATTAACTGTAATAAAATCATGCTTATGATTAAAAAAGTAGTGTGGAGATGGAATATTATAGAAGGACATTTCAAAATAATATAAATGTATTTTTTTTTTAACTGTTTTCTATAAAATTCACTAAAATGTTGAAAGCAGATTCAAAATTAATGATATAAACTTTAAGGGGTGATAGTACGCATCAAGACAAACAATATTAAATACGTCAAACGTCTTTCGATTGAAATTGGTGCCATTAAAGTTTAGGGTCCAAAATTTCAAATGATTATAAAAAACCGAAAAATTGGCCAATTTGTTTGAGATTTTCACTAAAACTATTACTTATGTTACTATTTTCTCTAAAACAAATTTTAAAGATGAGGTTTAAAAATGCCGATAGAAGGTGCTTTAGACTTTAGATTAACGAACAGCTATTTTTACTGTTTTTGTGGCATCTCATTAAATGCCTTCGAAAGCTAAGAATTAAACTTAAATTTTCAGCTCAAAATCTGAATCATCGAGATAGCAACCAATAGTGAACTTGCCATAATTTATTGATAGCAAATAATCATTTCTGAAGCTGATATTGATTTCTCTAAATACTAAGTAAAACTATAATTGCTTAAACATTAATTTATAGTAGGGTTTTTGCGATGTTGTTTGAAATTTTGAGATTGTTTTCTGACGAGACCCCATTTGGAGAAGAATTTAAAAAATTCCGAAACGTGTACATATTGATTTTACTTATACTATACTTTGTCGTTTCAAATGTTCATCTTCCCTGGTTTATGCGGTATGAAGATTTTTTTATTTTAAATTGCACCCTGTTACGCTTTAAGGATAGAAATCTTTAAAAATCTATGTTTAATTCCTGTATTTCTGGAATAAGCATATATTTGAAAAAAATTAAGAGCTCTATATCAACAGGAAGGGATGGAAAAATTAATCACTAGATTAGATGCAAGATACACACATACTAACCGAATTTGAAATGCTGTCAGCATGTAAAACGATAGATGTTTTTTCCCTCGTAACTGTGTAACAAAAATTCTCATATAACTACTCTGAGCAGCATTTCAGACCGTTTAATCTAAAGATGAATAAATTGTTACACTAATTATAAGAGCACTTTTTATGCATTAAATTTTATATGCAAGTCTAATTTAAACAAAATTCAGCTATTCAAACGTCTCTAGAGGTAGTAATAAGGCTCCAAACGAAACAAAGTTTGACCAAGTTGTATCGATAGTTAAACTAAAAAACTACAAGTTAAACTGTGAAACTTGAAAAGCTCAGAAACGTGAAAGCTTTTTGAGATCGCTAACAGCAGTTAAGGGTTAATCTCTGAAAATGCAGCGTAATCACGAAGGAAAATATGCAACTGTAGTGCATGTTTCACAAACAGACACCACAATTTAACAAGTAAGAAAAATCATGCGTTAAGCATAGATTATGAAGCACTTTCCAACACTTAATGAAATCTTGTAATGGAAATAATAGTGTATCGCCAAATATACCCAAATATGTATTTCAGTACATTAGAACAGCCCTGTATTTCATATGTCAGTTCATATAATGGGCAAATTTAGCTCAGCAAGAAAATCCCAGTAGCTTGAAATTTCTTTTTCAGCAATTGATACTATTAGATGGAAATATACTTGAATACTTTTGTTCAGCCCTGTAGTTTACATTGTACCTTTATTACACGTCAGCATTAGGCTAAAATTTATTGTAAACTAAAACGCTTTTAAATAACTGAAATCACATTCTCATAAATCATCATTCATAGGCGTCCATGTAGCGAATTCTTTGCGTGGCCCTGTATATCCCTTTATCTATATCCTGTAAACATTTCTCAGTAAATTGAATGCAGCTCAGCGTAAAAATGCATAGCTTATTTAAGACCACGTTTAAACAATTTACGCTCATATTCAGTAACGTTGGTGAGCTCTTTTGGGTAGCCCTGTATATCAACTATAACATTTATACACACCATATAATGTGCATATATTTAGCGAAATATAGACGCGAATATCATAATTAAAATGCAATTCATCCTTCCATCAGCCATCATCGGACACATATACGGTACTTCGGAAAGAATATACTATTTGAAATCTTTTGTATGGCCCTGTAAATGCTATGTACTTCATATTATGCAAGACAGTAGCGTATAATTTATATTAAGCTTCAGTGGCATATATCAATTTTATTATACATGAAAAAGCTTAATATATTTAAAATATGTCACACACAATTCCCCCCTTTACCATTATCTAATGGAATTCTTTTGTGTGGCCCCGTAAACGAATAATAGCTACATTTTCACCTTATATTTTATAGAATGCATATTTTAATATGTTTGACAGGGTATAACATCTTTAAAATTCCTTTTAAACGATTTTTCCATATAGGCCGTAATGTAATGGGAAACTTTTGATTCGCCCTGTAGATAAACTAATCATGGTAGAAACTTCATTTTCGGTAGGACTTGTGCTAGGATAAACGTCAATAATCTCCTAAAATTTCATGGCAATCCGAGTATATTAACGATTTTTCCCCATGGGCCTTAATGTAATGGAAAACTTTTGATTCGCCCTGTAGATAAATTAATCATAATAGAAACTTCATTTTCAATAGGGTTCGTGTTAGGGTAAACGTCAATAACGTCCTAAAATTTCATGGCAATCCGAGTATATTAACGATTTTTCCCCATAGGCTGTAATGTAATGGGGAACTTTTGATTCTCTCTGTAGATAAACTAATCATGGTAGATACTTCATTTTCAGTAAGGTTCGTGCTAGGGTAAACCTCAATAACGTCTTAAAATTTCATGGCAATCCGAGTATATTAAAAATTTTTCCCCATAGGCCGTAATGTAATGGGAAACTTTTGATTTGCCCTGTAGATAAACTAATCATTGTAGAAACTTCATTTTCAATAGGACTTGTGCTAGGGTAAACGTCAATAACGTCCTAAAATTTCATGGCGATCCGAGTATATTAAAGATTTTTCCCCATAGGCCGTAATGTAATGGGAAACTTTTGATTCTCTCTGTAGATAAACTAATCATGGTAGATACTTCATTTTCAATAGGGTTCGTGCTAGGGTAAACCTCAACAACGTATAAAAATTTCATAGCAATCCGAGTATATTTACGGGAGTTAGAGCGCGGACAGACGGACAGACGGACAGACGGACAGACAAACCGAATGCATAAGCACTTTTCAACTTTGTTGGAAAGTGCTAAAAACTGACACTACAATTCAACATAAAGTGCCGATATCGAACAGATTTGAAACTGTTATATACACACTGTTCTTTAAAATTCCCAGGATTCCCTCACTTAAGAGCCCACAATAGTCACAGGAAAAGTACACAAAAAGACCCGGATGACCATGTAAAGTCTATGGGAGCGTTCTTTTCTATTATCTCGTTCAAATTTTAATATTTTGACATGATTTTTTTTGCATAAAATAGTTCAGGACGATCCACAACCGGGCTAGTTTTTACTTTTTCGATTTTGGTTTTAGATTTTTTTTAAAAAATTACTTTAATTTTCAAAACCGGTTTAAACCGGTTTTGAAACTGAAACTATCATAATATAAAAAATATATAACCAAAATCGAAAAAGTGAAAACTAGCCCGGTTGTGGATCGTCCTGAACTATTTTATGCAAAAAAAATCATGTCAAAATATTAAAATTTGAACGAGATATTAGAAAAGAACGCTCCCATAGACTTTACATGGTCATCCGGGTCTTTTTCTGTAATTTTCCTGTGACTATTGTGGGCTCTTAAAAATTACAGATGGCGCTATGTCTGCGAGACTGGTGTAGTGACCTTTCAATGACCTTCATCCGTCAGCACCAAGTAGCTGCAATCATTTCTGCGAACTTCCGGTTCAGTAAAGTTCATTTGTGTAAAGCGCGTATATGCGTCATTGTCATTGGAAACTAGTCATAGGAATCGTCAGATTCATCATGTTTATGCTTAATATAAAATATGAAAATAAAATATGTGTAAACTATTTATAAAATGTATTGCAATTACACTATAAAATTATCGATATGTATTTCACATTCTTTCAAGGTAATGATAATCGATTGTTTTTTTTTTAATTTGTGTAATACTTTTGTGTCTCATACGTTACTATCCAAAAATCTGTATAAATATGAAAAGAATGTGATATATTTTTATCTATATATATATGTAGCGAGAGAAAGAGAAACATAATTCTTTTTATCATTCGCCTTTGGATTAATCTGTATTTCTGCAAGATAGAGTACTTTTGCACAATAAGAGGTACCCTCACAGCATGCATGTTCACAGTAACGTCACAATGACGTCACTGTGAGTCACTTTGGTCACATCACATCTGTGACGAAAATGCCACCACTCAGTGACGTCACAATGTGACTAAGATGTGACTTTCTAGAAAAATTTTCACAGTTCGTCACAATGTTAATATCAAAGTAGTCACAAATGACATACTTTTCACAAACTGGTCACATTGTGATGTCACAAAGTGGTCACAATGTGACGTCACAAAAAGGCTCTAAAACGGCCATAACGACTTCCCATTTTAGTCACTGTGACTTCACATCGACGTCACGTGACGTCACATCGACAACCGATGGTCACAAAGTCACAATGTGACTTCACAACGACGTTGCAGTGACGTCACCATGTCTTACGGGTATTCTCAAATAATGTATCACAGAAATGAAGATAAGCTCTCACTTTTATTAGTTTCAGTTTCCGTTCATCTCAATGCCCGAGCCGAAACGACAATTTGGCTGTCAAACTACTTGCTAAATTTTGTAATCCAAGATATTGGAAAGGTGTTTATGCATTACGGAATTTTTCATGGATATTTCAGATGAATCTGAAAATAGCAATATCAATAAGAAAATGTCTTATAATGAGGATTTTTACATCAAAATTACGCGTTATTTACTTTACTCTTCTCACTCCCTCATATTCAATTGCGCTATAATAACGCTATCTACCAAAGTGCCCGAAATTATTCAATGGACCTCATTAGTAAGTTGTCTCTGATTAATTTATAAAGAACTTGCTTTTTTAACACTATTTCTCCTAGTGTCCAATAACACCTTTCAAAGTCTTGATTTTTACTTAACATGCTTCTAATTTTTAAATTTAATATTAAAAGTATTCTTCAATGTGACAGGAACGATTTGAAATTGTTTTGATCTAAAACTTGCAAATAAAATAATAACTATAAATCAAAGTTTGTTGAAAGGGGTGTCACTTGACATCGGTAAAAATACGTAGACATTAAAATTAATCCCATGTAAAAAGGACTTTAAGGAATTTTGAAGTATTTCAGTTAAGCTGATTTTCGGATAATCGGGATATAACCCGATATAACCGGGTTTCTACTGTATAATGTAATAAACATGTGATCCCTTCCTGTATTGAAGTTATTGAGAACGCTGCAGTCCTGAATAAGATGTTTTTTGTTGGTTTAGATGTTGCCGATTTCACTTGTTGAGCACAACGCCATGTCCATTTGCTTTGTGTCTTTTTCTTGAAAAATGACGCAAATAATCTGAACACATTCCAAGAAGACAAGACAACAGGTGGAGCATAAACCCTCTACAGTGACAATACTGTATAAGACACCAAGTAAGATGGAGTGACGGAATCAGAGAAGTGTCCAAAATAAATTGGATTTCCAAAGAATTTGACAGGAAAAATTGGAAAAATCTTGTAGAGACCTACCTCAAGCAATGGATCTAAAATGGCTGATTCTAATGATGATGGTATATATATATATATTTTTTTTTTCGAAACGATTTAAACATATTTATTTTGCTTAGTTATTGTTAGCAATTATTATATATATGTGAGCATAAATTCCAGAATTTATACATTTTATCGTTATTCTTTAAAAATAATATCTTACAGGAACATATTATTTTTAAAGAATAAATAAGAATAAAAGAATATTTTTAAAGTAAGTCCGATTTTTCTTATTTGTTTAGTCCGTAGACGAATGCTTTATTATGAATGTATATATATATATATATATATATATATATAATGCCAATTTTAGCAGTTACTTTTAGATAGATTAATTGTAGCTCTAACTTTATTATAAAGATAATATTACTCAAAACATTGTTTACAATTAATAATGTTTTTGAAGATCACCAAATTTGTTCAGATAAAAAAAAATAAGGTATATTTGTTTTTGTGTACCGCTATAGAATAGTTACCTTATACAATCGAAAGACTTATTTATTCTTATTTATTCTTTTTTCTGTTTAATATTTATTTATTTAGATTGTTTTCAAAATTTAAAGGGCCGTTTTTGATCAAATTATGCACTAAAAAAACGAGCACAAAATTAAACAAGTAAGAAAAATCATGCGTTAAGCATAAATTATGAAGCACTTTTCAACGCTTCATGAAATCTTTAAAAAACCTTCGTTATTTAGGTAAATAAGGGCATAAATCCAAATATAACCAAATGTGTATTCCAGTATTTTGAACAGCCCTGTATTTGATCTGACAACTAATATACATGCTATATAATGGGAAAATTTAGTTTAGCCAAAAAAAAAAAAAAAATGCTTAGTAGCTTGAAATTTCTCTTTCAGCAATTTATACTAATAGATGGAAACATACTTGAATACTTTGTTCAGTCCTGCAGTTTGCCTGGTACCTTTATCATACACCAGTGTTATGCAAAAATTTATTTTAAAACACTCCTAAAACAACGAAAATCACTTCCTGATAAATTATCGTTCATTGGCTCCATGTACCCAATTCTTTCCGTGGCCCTTTATATCATTTTATCTACATTCTGCAAACATTTCTTAGTAAATTTAATGCAGTTCAGCGTAAAAATACATAATTTGTTTAAGGACCATCTTTAAGTAATTTACGCTCATATAATCATAAGCAGTAACGTTGGCGAACTCTTTTGGGTAGCCCTGTATATCAACAATAGCATCTATACACATCATATAATTTGCATAGAGTTAATGAAACTTAAATGCGCATATCATACTTAAAATGCATTTTATCTATCATCGGATACATATACGGTACTTCGGAAAGAATGTACTATTTGAAATCTTTTGTATGCCCCTGTAAATGGTATGTACATTATATTAGGAAAAGCAGTATGGTATAATTTATACTAAGCCTCATTGACATACATCGATTTTATTATACATGAAACAGTTTAATATATTTAAAATATGTCACACACAACTCCCCCTTTTACCATTATCTAATGGAATTCTTTTATGTGGCCCTGTAAATGAATAATAGCTACATTTTCACCTCATATTTTATAGAATGCATATTTTAATGTACCTCGTAAAAGCATATAAATTTTAATATGTTTGACAGGGTATAACATCTTGAAAATTCCTTTGAAACGATTTTTCCCCATTGGCCGTAATGTAATGTGAAACTTTTGACTCTCCCTGTAGATAAACTAATCATGGTAAAAACTTCGTTTTCAATAGGGTTCGTGCTACAGTAAACTTCAATAAACTCCTAAAATTCCATAACAATCCGGGTATATTTACGTGAGTTAGAGCGCGGACAGACGGAGAGTCAGTCAGACGGCCAGATGGCCAGACAAACCGAATTCATAAGAACTTTTCCACTTTGTTGGAAAATGCTAAAAATAAGTAAATAACGTTTTGCAGTATCCTCAATAACACTGATAAAGAAGGTTTCTGTTTCTAAGTATGTGGTGACTTTTATTTTTTAGGTGGTGTTGTGAAAGAATATGCCATTAAAAAGTTTCCATCACCCACAGATTTTTTAAAAATTAAAAATCTTGAAAATCTGAATTTTGTAGAATTTATTCAACACATATACCTTATGAAATTTTATCATTTGCTATTTTAGCAATGACAAACCTTTAAATAAACATAAAGCTTAAAATTAATATTTAAAACACTGAAAGTATGTAATGTTTATGAAGTTTCAGAAAAAACGTAGAAGAATTTTTGTAAAAAGAAATGATATTAATAAGATATAGCGGTATAGCTTTATATAGCGATATAGCTTTATGTAGCAGTAAATGTCTTATCCGTGGCTGCTCTCTTATAGGCCATTGTTCAGAGTTATATTGACAATTTAAAGCAGACATTAAGCTACTTATATGATTACAATAGCATAAATAATCTTTTCTTGAAAAAAAATGTCAAATATTTCTTATGGCAATCTCGATAAATAGATATCTTTGTATTGTTTTTCAGGAGATTCCAACCTTGCAATCTTGATCCAAGTAATTTTGAGTTTTTCTTTGATAAATTTAAGTCTCTCACAAAATCATTTAATTCTTTTTGAGTGATTAGGTGTGGTTCTTCATTTATGCCAGGAGAACAGTTCATATCAGATGTAGAGGAAGTTTCAATTTGATTAATTTCCATTTCTACTGCTGCATCGTCATATGTAAAATTCTCTGGAGGTTTCGGTATTTGTAAATCATCATTATGTAATTCTGGTCACATTGCTGAATCTAAGTTCGGCTACTTAATTTTATGTTTACTCCTTTCAGAGAATACTTTAATTTTTGTAATACATTATTAGCAGTCAGTTATATTATCCTTCGGCATGCGCTATATCATGGGTATGGCAAAGAACATACTTTTTTGCATCTTTCATCCATGCCCGGAAGTTTGTAGCACATCGTGTACAACAAGAATGAGGTGCCGATTTCTTATCTTGTTCACCTACTTTATATCCAAACTACATACGATAGGCAGTCTTTATTAACAGCGTGAAAGCGCATTGATGCTTCTTCAAAGTTGGCTTCCCGCACACATAGCAAAAAGAATTGCGTTCATTAACGCATCCTCTAGACATGTTTTACATACTGTAGAGGATAATAGGATGATTGTAATCAAAATTTAATGAAAAAGTCTTACAGAACAAAGAAATAGTAGTACACTCTTCCCGAAAGTGTCAATTGTCATGGATTTGCGTTAAAGTCAAATACTGTGAGGGGTGGCTACACTGTTAAAAAAATTCTGAAATTCACGAATGTTTTTTCCTGAATTTCACAGAAAAAGTCCCTTTTCACAACAAAAGGGCATTGTCCGTTAGAAATCAGCAAATCTTACCATATTTCCTGAAAATAACGAAATGGGTGGAAATAAAAACAAAAAACGGAGACACTCCGTTGTGTAAGGAGCTCCGTGGCCGAGTGGTCAAGGCGCCATGCCGCTAATTGCCTACGAGCGTCATTTGTGGGTTCGTATCCCACTGGCGGCAAGAAAAAATGAAAACATAAAAAGTCCCTTTTAAATTACATTTTTTCTGTTTATTTTTCTCTTATTTCTTATTAAAAAATCTTTTAATTAATTAGCCAATAAATAAATAAGTAGTGTACGACAACTTCAAAATATTGTCTATAACATTATTTTTCTAAAAAAAAAGTTGTTATTAAAAATTTTTTTTCATTCATTCATTCAAAAAAAAGTGGTTTTAAACAGTGATTTTTTTATTTAAACTATTTAAAAAATAAAAATTGATTTTAAAAAATAATAAGCATTATGCATCTAAAATAAAATAAAATAAACTTTTTACAAATATTATAAAGAATGTATTTGAAAGGAAATCTTTAAAAAGCACAACAGATTTTCCCACTAACTCATAAAAGACATATTCTGTACAACCCGGAATCAGCAGCTTTGGCTCGGTTAGTAAGGATTCATTCCGCTATCAAAAGGTTCCGAGTTCGATCCTGAGGACGGCGTGAACTAAATTGTGCAATAATAATGTTACGTATAATAACATAGCAGCTTAAAATTACTCGGTAATTTCGAATTCTTGGACGATTAATCGATTTATTAATTTTAAAAATTATATTAAATTATTATCATTAAAAATCAGACTTTGTAACAGAAAGTTACCGCTTCTTCAAACGGATTTTTTCCTTTCTTGTATGTCCCACAATGGAAAATCTACTTACGGAACGGTAACAGTTCGGCTACTTTGCTGCCGATAGTTTCACCTGGAATTCACAGATTTATTTAATTTTAACAGTGTAGGTGTCTGTTCAAGGTCGCTAACATAAAATTTATTAGGGGGACATCTGTTTATACTCTCTTGATGTATCTTCTATCGTTGTAATTAGAAAAATAAATGTTTGTGTGAATCAAATACATGAAAAAGAATAATGTAATATAATCATAATGCTTATACGATGCCTATAAACTCCAAAACGTATAAATGAAATTTCTCAAAATTGGAGGGTGATAGAAAATTTTTACAAACATATTCTTTTTCAGCAGCTTGAAATCTATAAGAAACACCCAACGTATATAGAGAAACAGAAAATTTGTTAAAATTTGTTTATCAGTGTAATTTATATGGATTTCAAAGTTTTACATTGTAAATTCAATTCTTAAAAAAAAAATCTTTTGAAAAAATACATAATGTCGTAATTTGAAAGTAAAAATGATTAATTTACTCAAGATGCGATTTCGCATTGTAAGTGTGTCAAATAATATCTCCGCATTACATTTCGTATTTTTTTTTAATTTTTAACGAAGATATATGATGCCTTTTATTTAAATTGCATGTGTATCATTCATCATTGTCTTTGAAGCAAATTATATAAAGAGATTATTGAATTATTTTGGAAAACCCGATATACAAAGGAAAAAATCCGTGGCATTTTTTTCATAAGTCTCTTGTACAATAATAAAATTAATTAAGAGGAAATGAAAAAAAGAAATTTTTACAATTACGTTTAATAAAATTATTATTATTTTTATTAAATATTTTTTATTCTTTATTAGATAGTTATAAGTCTGATAATAAAGTTCTGTTTATTCAAACATCGATTTTTATTCCCGTGTTGGTTATAATGTTTATATATCCAGTCCTATATATGCACAACAGAATTACGATTCTTTCTGTCTATTAAACTTTCAATTTTGCTTTTTTATATGTTTTTTCTATATTTTGAACAAGATATTCACTATCCTTCCACTTTTTTTAACATTTTCCAATATAGATAGAAAGTGTTTATCCGTTTGCCTCTGTTCTAACTCGTGTAAATATTGTCCAATTAAATCCATGTAAATATTGTCTAACTCATGTAAATATTAGCAACAGTTCATTTTTTTCCTGTTTTATCATGACTTCAAGTAATGTAATCAGTTCTCACCTTTATAGATTGAGATACTCCATATGGTCTACATGCAAACTTTTCATTCATCTTAACTTAATTAATTTGTAAGTTCCTAATACAGTCACTGCAATTTTCAATTAATTCATAAAGATATATGACTGAAAGCTCTCTTTCTTGACTTTTAAGCATTTCAACATCATAGTTACCGTATTTAATCGCGTATAGTGCGCATGCATGTGTAACGCGCACCCCTACTTTACAAGTAAAAGTGGCGATTTCTGAAAATCTCATGTATAACGCGCACGATAAATTTGATAAGCTAATGAAGAATGTCCAACTGAATTTCAGTAAAAAAAAGTCGAAACAAACATTACACCAGACCAGAAAACAAGACGAAAATGCTTTTTTAGACTTCGAGTTGTAAGAGAATGACGGGAAATTGGAATGAGTGACGGTAAAGAGAATTGCTAATTAGAGTTTAGATAATGTCACTAGCTCTGTTGTATAAAAAACTGCAAGGAGTGAAATAAATATGCAGTAATACTTCAATTAATGAACATTTTCAGAGTTTTAATATCTTCTTTGAATAATTTCTTGTTTCATATGTATATCGATCGGCTGCATCCAACAGTAAAAAATTATTCCGTGTATAAGACGCACCTAGGAGTTTTGCCCTAATTTTTTGAAAAAAGAAGTGCGCCTTATACACGAGTAAATACGGTAACCTGAAAATGACTGGAGAAGTAGCTCGAAACGTAGATTTCGAATGTTATTAAATGTAGATATTTATATTTATTTTGTTCAATAAAAGTCTTGTTAAAATATACCATTGAGCACGTTTATGTGTTTTCAATATATATATATATATATATATATATATATATATATATATATAAGATATATAATTCAATATATCTTAATTACAACAATTTTTATTTATCTAAGAGGAAAAACAATAAAATTAATTTTTATATGATCGATATAACCAAATGTACAATTTTATTAGTTAGTTATATTTAGTATTTTTAAGTAATTTCTTTTAATCAATTAACTTATTTCTTTCGCTTTATACTTAAGGAAATAATATTTCATTTCTTTATTGTGGAAAAATACAAAAAAAAAATAATAACTGCAATTGATGTTTTATTTAACTCCTTTTATTATGTTTTGTCAATTCTAAAATGAAAAACTGATTAAAAAAAACAGTTAACTATAAAGTTTTAAAACGTAAACAGTAGCAGTGCTATTTTAAATGTTTATACTGCTTTGAAAAAAGATTAAAGTCAAAAGATGATATAGGATGTAATAGCTAAAGAGTTTTATAATAAAAACATAATTTCGTTTTAATTAAATCTAAAAACTTTTCAATTTTTATTAAAAGTAATTTCTATAAAAAAGTTATTTTTAATAAAAACCAATTTAATGAAAACAAAAAATAATAAGCATTAAAAAGAATCAATACAAGTTAAAAAAAACAGCTTTAAATAAAGAAAAATATTTCTTTACAGACTTAAAAAGGTGTTCTTTTATGTGTCATTTTTTATTTAAAAAAAGCGAAAATTTTCCATTGACTTGAAAGAATTTGTAAGGTCTTAGAAATCTGAAAACGAAGCCATTCAAAATGTTTGATTTTTGAAAGAAAAAATTTCAACTGTAAATTAATAAGTCAAGTGCACTGTAAAAAAAAAATTCAAGATGTTACTAAAAATTCTTTAGTAAATTTGTATTCCACAGTATTTTTTAGTAACCATTACAAACTTTTTTTTTGCAAGTGAAACAAGCATTTCTTTTGTAAACTGGACAAAATAATTTTTTGTATAACTAACTTAAAAATTTTTAGTATGAGCCACCAAGAAAATTTTAGTAATAGCTCCAAAATTGTTTTTAATAACCTTTACGTGCGCCCGAAGGACAGGAGCTGCATCCAAACTTCTGAAGCGATAGATTTTCCGCAAAACCGCAATAGATGGCAGCACCAAAAGTGCTACCTGCTCTGAGAGGAGTTTCATAATCCCTTTATTAACGAGTACTTACACTACATACATTCTATACAGTATTTGACAGTGCCCGGTATCGAACAAGGGACCTCTTAGCCTGGAATCCGTTACTATAACCACTATGCTATTAAGGCCACACCAAGCGAGTTTTAGTAATAGCTATTAAAAATGTAAAACTATTAACTCTTATCCATTGCTAACTTTTTTCTAGTAATTCTTACAGATTTTCTAGTAACCGACTAAGATTACTAAAAAATTTTTTAGTAATTACAAGGATCACTAAAGTTTTTTTAGTAGATCGACCTTTTTTTTTTACAGTGTGTATCGATTTAATATACAATTTTATTCATTTTTCATTCAAAAAAGAGTACTTTTATTATTTTTTTCTCCTAGTTCGTAGTTAAAAAAGGAATCAATAAATATATGATAAATGTCTTTGATGTTTCGGTATTACATTAAAAATAATTAAGATTTTTTTTATAAAGAAAATTAAGTTTGGATGTACACTAAAACAGTAAATTACAGCAGGAATGTTGTTTCAGTTTCAACCGAAAAATGCAAATGAATTTATTAAAACAAATCAAACAGTTTTTTCCCTTTGGTGTTATAATTAGTTAAATACCACGTACGTATTTTTTTATGGAAATGGAAAATTATTTTTCAATATATTTTCCAATTTAAATTTTAACAAGTTGGATATCGCACGTGAAACGCAGCACAATTAGTGAATTCTTACTACAACAAAGTTTGAATTATAATCAGATCTTGGTGCAATAGTACACAGTACATCGGATAGAGTATAGTGCAGAAAACTTTTGAGTGTCCCTAGTGAATACTATCTACGTTCTATGCTTCAGGAAGTAACTTATAGTAAACCTCAGCAACTTGCAACAACTTCATAAAATGTGAAATAGTTTAATAGTACTAAAATGTGCTTCAAACGATGCTTTCCACTTTAACATTATGTAATAGCATACTTTATAGCATAAATTAGCATAAATTAAATGATATAGCATCTGAAAAGCACTCGGGAAAATCGAATTCTTTGACGATTGTTCGGTTCATCTATTGAAAATGAATTATTGTCATAAAAAATCAAATCTTTTAACGGACAATTATCGCTTCTTCAAACGGGGTTTTCCTTTTTTTTATGTTCCAAAACGGAAAATCTACTAACGGGACGGCAAATGTTTGGCTACTTTGCTGTGAGTAGCTTTGCCTTGAATAAACAGATTTTTTTAAACAGATATATAGATGCTACTTATTTATGTAATTTAATACGCATCTAAAAAAATCTCCGCAACTAGAACTATTTTGACAAATTACCGATATGTTGTTATTTTTACAATATTTTACCTGTTAGACTTTGGTGACGCATTTATAAATTTGTTTAGTTTAAAGTATTAAAGATGTTAATTTTTGGAAAAAATATACGTATGTATACATCCGTTGTAATTGGCAATATGTGCGAATATTTGTGCATTTTTGTGTATGATTCTAGAGTTTTTCAGCAATTTATTTAGATAATTTTTTGCATTTTTTCTGCTGCCTGGTACTTGGTATACAGGGTAGCTGAAAAGTCTTGGCGCTTTGTTTGATGCTGACGTTTAACAATTAAAATTGAAAAGATCCTGATTATTTTTTTTATATTTTTTTTTTATACTTTTATGGAGTTTCTTATGATGCATTATTTATTTACATTCTATTTACTTATGAAACTCTGGAGGGAAGACATAAACGATTGCATCTTGTTTGAATATCCCACTTTGAATAATGCGAAGGCTTGTTCAAGGCATCTAGTGTCAATATTTCAAGAATTTGCATCATTACACTTTTTTTTAAAAATCCATGAATTCACGATAAAACCAGAATTTTTCCTTTCCATTAGTAGATTTTCTATTTTAAAAATAAAACAAGGCAAAGCCCCCATTTGATTGCACACATTCGACAGTAATTTTCCATTATAAAGTTGGTATAACAATTCAAAGTGGTGCCACCTATCAATCAGTTTAAAAGCCTTTATTGATCGAGGGGAAAAAAAAAAGAACGTTGCGTCATGGGGTGACTGGAACTGATGATTATTGGTGAGGGAGTCCGTTGTTCCAACAATCAAGCCACAGGTTTTTGAAGGAATGTGATTGTAAAGTCACATACGGGGTTCTAAAGTGTGTTTATATTTTTATACTGTCGATTATAATTTTATCAATGCTTTTATAATTCTTGCAAGTTTTAATTAATAAGGCTATATACTGTATTATAATAATTGTGAATAAGATAGCACAACAGCGCTATTTGTTGAGTGATATGTACCAAAGACTAATAAACTCCAGTTTATATCAACATTTTGTAACGTTATATACACGTTGAGTGTCATTTGTAACGTTTGGTTGGTCGTGGTGGGAGTTAAATGCAGACATACTCAGTACTTAAGATAAGACAACAAAGTTTATTAAAATGATGAGGGCTGAAGGGAAGTGGAGCAAGTCTTAATTTTACACAACTGAGAATACTATGAAAAAGCTAAACGCATACTCACAGGCTCCGGACGAGCTCAATCGTGGCACCTTCTAATACTTCTCGCTATCTCTTGGCTGAGCTGCTAGATAAAGCTTAATTAGACAGCCCGTGGCTGTGTGTAATTCTTTATTCACAAATAATCAAAATGAAACTACTATGAAGTTTCTTACCACGGCCAACTCTCATGTCAAATATCGAAACTCCTTTACACTTCACTGGAGGCTTCGCTGCTACTTTCAATTTGCTAGCACTTCGCTAACTAATAATTCACTTCGCTAACTAACGCCAAATATCCTCACTCGCTGGCTACCGTTACAGATGCTCTCACTCACTGGCTACTCGCTGGCTAATGCCAGGGACACTCACACCCAAGCTTTTATATGCTGCAAACTGAGATACTTCATATTAACATATTACTAATCACCGCGAGCTAACTGCAGAATCCGAAAGAGCACACACACTCTAGAAAGTTAAAGTAAAAGAGAGGATAGATGTCGCTTTTACGCTTACACATGTTAAATTATTGACGTCACGATCTCAGAAATACTAAAGTGCCTTTATGACAAAGGTCACTCCCTCACAATTTAACTGAATCTAAAATTTTGTGAAATTCCGTGTATTAGTTCCTGAGACAGAGCGCCCCAAAAAGTATTTGTCACATAAAGGCTTACAGAGTGACCGACAGGCTCACAGAAAGACACCATCTGTTACTCTTAAAAGCCATCAAATCGTGTTGAAGACCTTCCAAAACGTATTAATCTATCGAGAATCTGAAGTCGAATATTTTCACTAATCCACCACTTTATTTTTCTAAAGATAGAAGAAAGTGATAATAATTTGGCTTGGTTTGGTTTATTCTGAGTCGACCGATTATCTAGTCTATGGATATAGGCCCTTGGAGGAGTGTCCTTCGTGGAGGTTTTTCTAAATGAGTCTAACCCATATTTACAAAAGGTTCGAAGAAAACCATGAAAACTCAGAACGCTTAGGCCGATGGCCGCGATTGGGTTCGAACCCAGCACATGTTTCCTACCCGTTCAGAGGTCAGAACTTCTCGTTGCCGCTAATAATAATTTGGCTTCCAATGCTCCTAAGTAGAAAGAATGCATTCTTCTGAATCGCCAAAATCTCGGTAGTTGCTATTGTGCATTTTTCGTCGTGGATATATTATACAATTTGTCACAGTAGTCTCCGTAAAGCTTTCAAAATTTATTGACAAAAAAGAATGGTAAATAAATGAATAATTCACCGACGGCAAAAATAATTACAGCAGTTTTTTGACTGACGAATAATTCATTCCCACAGTATAGTTTTCTGACATCACTCCACTGCACTTTTTCTTTTGGGGTTATGTAAAAGATTTCGTTTACTGAGCAAAAGTGAAGTGTCTCGTGGAATTCAAACTGAAGATCCAAACAATTTTAACAACTGTTGATGTTAGGATGCAGAATTGTACGTGGATGGAATTAATTTGATATTCTTTGTGCAATAAAAGGATGTCATGTACTAAGTTAGCTGAAAAAACTTTTTAAGTTACTCTCTGTACTGTTGTAATTATATTTTCTGTAGACCTATTATTATTATTATTATTATTTATAATTACTTTTTGAAGTTATTATAGTGACCTTTGGGACACCATGTATTTTTATAAATACATGGTGTCCCAAAGGTCACACACCTGTTGTTTTTCTTTACAGCGTGTCCAGTTTATATTGATTTGCATTTGAATTTTAATCCGTATTCATGATTTTATTACAACTAATTAAAATCAAGTAACAAATTTTAATCTTCTCCTGCAAAAATATTATATCATTTTTAGATGAAAATTCTCATATATATTCTGAAATAATACTTTTAAAAATAGCATGTCGTATTTCAAAAAATAACTACTTCTATTCACACTGAGAAAAAAATATGGTTCTGGCATATAGAATCTAAGTAATGGCTATAGAAAAAATAGTTCCATGTCATCCCTATAAATTTTAGTTCCATTTCTTAGAGAGTTCCAGAGTCTCTTACTAGAATTCAAGCGCGTTTTCCTATATTTTTGTTGTCAAATTTATCTAAAAATCTCTTCAAATAGATGCGAACACAATAGATGTGATTTAGTAACTAGAATTATAGCTTAAGAAACCATTCCTAAAATCAAGCGATAATTTCTCGCTACTGAAACGGTTCAATGTCGTTTCGTCTCCTGGAAAACATGAGACTAGAAATGTCAAGTTATTTCGCCTATTCAGCTTAGTTGTTTACCCTACTCGCATAGTTTCGACATCTTTATTTCTAATTTAGAGATTCAGAAAGTGACTAACTATTCATTCTAGTTGAAGGCGGCATATTTTTTTTCTCAGTGCAATGAAAAAAAAAACATTCTCTTCTTAATATTTATAATGTTTCCATTTTCTTATAGCATCTGATTTTTCAAAAACCAAAAATAGATAGTAGAAACTGCGAGGCACTTAAAATTTTCATTTATTTTCACGAATTTTGCAAAGTTGCTTTGAATATTCGCCAAAGTATACTTAAAAAGAATATGTAAAATATTTTTATAGAAAATATTTTAAAGTTTATGGCTATCTAGAAAGTTAATATATATTTTTATAAGTGAAATGTACAAAAAAAAGTTTTACCTGACGTTAAAGTAATCAAAAGTTATAATTTATTTATAACTTTAAAGTAAATCGCATTGATTTAGATGAATATAAAACAGATTTGTGGAAATATTTTTTGACATCCTCCCCCCCTCCACCCACAATATCAGTTCATTTCATTTATTGATTAATGTAAATTTACGTATTGTATATTTGTTAGGGGGGAAAATAAAAAATATACATAATTAAAGAATATTACATTTACTGAATTCAATATACCTTTAGATACTATTTTAATAATTAGAGAATTGTTACAATGAGAACAAACATATTGCCTTCACCTAGAATGAATAAGTCACTTTCTGAGTACCTAAATTAGAACTATAAATGGCCAAACTATGCGAATAAGCTAAATAACAAAGAGGAATAGACTAAATTACCTAGCAGCTCGAGTCTTTTTTTTTTCTAGTTGACAAAACTTGATATTGAATCGTTCCAGTATCAAGAAATGATCGCTTGATTTCGTAAATGGTTTCATGAACTAGAATTATAGTTATTAATCAAACCTCTTGATTTCGCATCCATTTGCAGCGATTTTTAAATAAATTTGACAAAGAGAATATAAAAAAATGTTCCAGAAATCTAGTACGAGACTCCAGAACGGCAAATGGATCTAGAATTTATAAGAATGACATGGAACTATTTTTTCTGGAGCCGCAATTTAGATTCTAGATGCCATAACTATATATTTTTCGCAGTGTATCAGGGAAAAGATTGTATATATACAAACAAATCCTTACAGACAATTATATTATTTTATTAATTGCTAAGGGGAGTGTGAAAGCTAATAGATTTACTTATGGAAAATACATGTTGTACAAGATGAAATAGTACGTAGTTTTCATATGCGCATACGCTGTATGGAAACACCACTCAGCTATAAGGAAGAATGTCCTCTACTGATACTTTATTTTCCGTTTGCGATTTTCTTCCTTTAGTGTTGATTTCTCATTACTATTTTGTCTTAACACATCTGGTAAGTGTCCAAAATCTTTTACGTGACTTCTTTATTCGCCTATATAAATATTGTTTTAAAAACCAGGGATATAAAGTTGATGGTTTTAGAGAGTATTAGTATTTGATCTTTCTGCAAAGCATAAAGCCTGCAAACTTTAACAAATGAATCAAATTAAAAAATAACCTACTGTGCCTTACTATTTATATCTGCATATATACATATTATTATTTTTTTCTTTTTTGAAAAGTTGGTAAATTGGAGGTCTGGAAGTATGGTAGATTTTAAAGATGCAGATCTAATGCTTACAAAAAAGTATTTAAAGCAATATGCATAATCTTATACTTACTGCACGCATACCAAGATTTTTATTTGGAATTCCTAAAACAAAAGTATACAATGTAAAATTTTTGTTAATACAAAAGAAAAATCAATAAATATACAGCGTTTATACATCCATTCATACATTGATAAAATGATTTTTTTTTAAATTAGTATCTCTTAATTTCGATTTGCTGGATGACACTTTTCATGAAACACAGAGAATCGTCACTGCTGTTATTGCCAAACAGAAGCTATAAATTCAGACAGTTTTTCTCGCAATACAAGAAGAATTTATTTGACTATATATACAGAGACAAGGAGAAAAAAACATACTAATAAATAAGTGTGATGATGAATATGAAAATACGAATTTTAATTATCACTCTAATGTTTCATAAAAGCAATTGAAATTTCATTAAATGTCATAAAACGTGGAAGAGAGTTGAAACATTTCTGTCTTATTCTAGAGTTTAGTTTCCATGCGCTAAAAGAAAGGCTTTCCTATTTAGCTTCTGCAAAAGAGCTATTTTGTCATTAAGTATCATTAAATAAACATTAGTGCGAGCGAAAATTCTTAAACATTTATTGTTGCCCTTAAAGATCCCAAAGTTTGTGAAATTATCCTGTAAAAATATTATTCTAGAGAAATCATAAACGGATCATGGTATGATTAAGCTATGCTTGAATTATAAAAATATTTATAATACTTTATTTTGGATCCAAGCCATTTTTCAAATCATTCAATATTATGAGGTATAAAATTAAAACTTTGCATAACTATATTTAAAGTATTTAAACGATTTTGCTACATAATTTTAATTTTTAGTATTTTCGATTATTTCTTAAAGTATTATATTCAAAATATATAAAGTGTTACATATTAAAACACACATCCATTAATAGAAATACTATGTATTTTTATTATTCGAAGTAATATTTTTTTTATCTATATACATTTATTTACGAAATACATTTTTATTTAAACATTTTTTACATATTAGACGATAGAATAGATGATTAATGTAAAAAAAACTTACAGGAAGCGGAATAATTTGTCGAGTGAGTCTGATGAATCAAATGGTTTAAATTAAGGATTATTTTAGCTAAAAACACCACCAAATGGTTTCAGGTAAATTAAGTTATAATTTTTCTAGTTATTATCATAAAAATTATTTATAGTTTAATTAAATTATTATCATTAATTTTTACTTCTACAATTATTTAATATCAATTATACAATAATAATTCAAAAGAAAATGGAAAATCTATGTAGTCCAATAACAATAAAGCAATATTTTATAATGAGTCATTCAGATGAAAATAGAAAATAAAATGCATAATATTTTAATATTTAAAAACAAAAGAAATACCTAAATATTATCAATGAAGTAAATAGATGCAAAAAAGAACATATATTTAATAAACAGTACTTTCTCTTACTTTTTTGATCAGGGGAAAACATTGAAAATTTTTATGGTGAATTTTCCATGGAGGCATTTAATTCAATTATATAGCTTATTTTAAATGAATGAATTCTGTACATATACTTTTTTTAAAATAGCATCTTACTATCTTTTACTGTTTAAGCATTCATTTTTTATGTATTTTTTATAATCCAGTTAAGTTTCAACGTTTAAAATAGATAATGTAATGTTATAAATTGGATTAGTTGTTTTTTTAATTTATGTTAATTTCAATAGATCAAAATATTCTTTTATTTTAATTACTTTAAAAAAAATTTTGCTGTAAAAATTCTAATTCATAATGAATGATATTTTAAATCAATTCATGAACACGTAAAACGTATTTTATTTATTAATTTCAAATACAATTAGATTAATGGAATTATTATTTATTTTTTTATGCATTTAAGTAAAATCTATTTAGGAGTAAATGTTTATTTACGAAATATATTAATATTTATTTTTTATGTTTTATATTCTTATATCGGACATTAGAGTTACTCATTATATTTATTTAACTAAAAAAAAATAACTGGAATCAAAATAATTTGTCGGGTCAGACTAATGAATCGAACGGTTTAAACTAAAGCTTATTTTAGCCAAAAACACCCCAAAATGGTGACAGTTAAATAAAGTTTTATTTTTTTAAATCACAATCATAAAAATCAATCATCATTATTATCATAAATTAACAAGAATAAATAAATCATTAACAAAATTTTACAATTCTTTAATTTCAATTAAACAATAATAATTCAAAAGAACATGGAAAATTCAAATAGTCTAATAACAATAAATCATTGTCATATATTGAGTCATTCAGAGGAAAATAGAAAACGAAATGCACATTTTTCATTATAAAAGCAAAGGAAACAAAACTTCATCACTAAAAGAAGCAGACGCAACGAAATAAGAATTATTTAATAAAATGAGCTATCACTTTTTTCTCTAGGAGAAAGCATTCAAACATTTTTCAGTTGATTTTTCCTTCGAAGCAATTAATTTACTTATGTAGTTAATTTATAATAAATTAATTCGATGAATATTCATTAAAAAAAAATCCATCATACTATTCTTTACTTTTTCAGTATGCATTTTTCTTTTATAATTTTGTAATCCAGTTATGCTGTAATATTTAGATAATGCAAAGTTGCAAAATTAATTAGTAGTTTTTAATTTACATTATTTTTAATAAATCAAAATATTCTTTTAATTTAATTGCTTTATAAAATATTTTGCTTGCATAACTTCTAATTTTTAATGACATTTTCAATTACTTCATAAATTATGTAAAACATGTTTAGTATATTAATTTAAACTACATTTACACTAATAGAAATATTATGTAATTTTTATGATTTCAAGTAATAATTAGTATGATTTATGAATATACGTTTACTTACAAAATACGTTAATTTTTTTTTTTAATATACTTTTGCATTGGACACAGGAATTGCTGATTATACATTTTAAGGTGTAAAAAGAATAACTGGAAATAAATAATTTGTCAAGTCAGTCTGTAGCAAATGGTTTCAATAAATGTTTTTTTTTCAGCTAAAAACACCCCGAAATACTGACAATTAAATAAAGTTATAATTTTTGTCATAACTATCCTAAAAATTAATTATCATTTTTAACATTAATCAACAAAAACATTTAAATCATTATAAAAATTATAACAATATTTTTTAATTTCAATCACAAAATAATAATTGAGAAGGTAATAGAAAATCCAAATGGTCAAATAATAGTAAAGCAATATCACTTCATGCATCTTTGAGGTAAAATATAAAAAATAAATGTATAATATTTTCTTATTTAAAAGCAAAGAAAATATATAAACTTCATCAATGAAATAAATAGATGCGACAAAAGAAAAAGTATTTAATAAACTGAACTATCTCTTACTTTTTTTTTCAGGGGAAAGCATTCAAACATTTTTTTCTGTTGAATTATCCTTCGAAGCATTTTACAATGAATGAATTCTGTGTATATGCTTAAAAAATCGCATCATACTATTTTTTAATTTTTGAACATCAATTTTTTATTTTTTTTAAGAAGCCATTATGCTTCAGCGTTTACAATAGATAATGTAATATTTAAAAAAAAAAAAAAAAAAAAAAAAAAAAAAAAAAAAAAAAAAAGTCTACATTTAATTTACGCTGTTTTTCTAAATCAAATTGAATTTTTAGTTTAACTGGTTTATAAAATAATTTGTTGCATATGTTTTAATTCTTAACGATATTTACAATTACTTCATGTAGTATTTTATGTAAGACATATTTACTTTATTAAAAAAAAAAAAAAAACTTCATTGCTGACATAATTAGATGTAACAAAAGGAAAAACAATTAATAAACTGAACTGTTTGTTACTTTTTTTTTCAAGAGAAAGCATCCAAACATTTTTCTGTTGAATTTTTCTGCTAAGCATGTAATTTATTTATGTAGATATTTTATAAACAAGGAATTCTCTGTATATTATTTTTTAAATTTTCTCAATTTTTTACTTATGAAAAAATATTTAATAAACTGAACTCTCTCCTTTCTACAAGAGAAAGCATTCAAACATTTTTCAGCATTGAATTTTCCTTCGAAGCATTTAATCTAATTATATTTTTACTTTTTAATGAATGAATAGTGTGTATATGCTGTTTTAAAAATTCTTATCATGCTATTTTTTTATTTTTTAAGCATGCATTTTTTTTATATTTTTTATGATTCAGTTATCGTTCAACTTTTAAAATAGGTAATGTAATGTTGAAAAATAAATTGTTAGAGTTTTAATTTTAAATTTGAATCTTCCTTTAATTTAATTAGTTTATAAAAAAAATTGTTGCATAAGTTTTAATTCTTAATGATATTTTTATTTAAATCATGAAGTATCTTAAGTAAAATATATTTATTTTATTAATTTGAACTATACTTACATTTAATGTAAGACATCACTTTAAAATATCAAAATATTTTTAATTGCTATAATTGATTTATTAAAATAACATAATATGGCAATGTACGTATACGAAATACCATTCAAAAAACAAAATGGAACAAAGCAATATTACATCGGTGAAACAAGCAGAAAACTCAGAACTAGAGAACTCAGAAACTCAGGATTAAAAAACATACAGCAGACATAAAATACTAAAGGAAAACTACAGCTCTCTCAAGATTATGTAGCAAAGAACCATTGCAAATATATTTTAAAAATAGCAGAATAATATACCCTTCTACATCATATTTTCAATCCATCATCAGAGAATGAATAGAAATTTTCATACGTAGAGACAATAGTTGCCATGAAGTTACCTCCATGGAGCTCCCTAAAATTTGAAAGGAAATGCTTCAAAGGTTTTTAAGACAATAATTTGTAATATTTCACGTTCAAAATTATTTTTATATTTCTTTTTTTTTTTACAGTTTACTTCACTATGCTCAAGTTCACGTGATTTATGTTTTTTCTGTTTATTTTTAATTTGAAGCTGTTTTAGCGAAAAATTTCTTTTATAATTATTGTTTTTTGAAAAAGTTGAAATCAGAGTTAAAATATTTGAAAATGAAATGTAAATCTTGACGCTGAACATGAAATATGTTTAAATGGGGAAATTATGATTAGAGACTATAGAATGTTCTGGAAGTTTTTGGTTTAAAGAGGAAGCTGAAAGATGATCATGGATATTCTTTCCTTTTTTTCCAATGATTTGGTTAAAACGAATTACGGAATAATGTTTTTATGATGGAATATACTTTTTTTCGAGGATTTTGTTCAAAACGACTTGCAAGAGAGCATTACCCGCTCTGTATGACTACAGTTTTATAAACTATGTTGCAGCAGTCAATGCGCAGTTCAATGAAGTGTCTCTATTTATTTTTATATTTTTCCTCTCACTTTCCGTGACTTCTGTGCATTTAAAAAAGGGGAAACCGGCGATGATGCTTCTGGCTTCTACTAACTTCAAAATGTCACACACACACGCATATCTATATATATATATTTGAAAATATGATTTTTTAAAATAAAAGTTACATAATTTTGTTCATTTTTTACTTAAAATATTTTTAATTTTTTTTAAATTAATATTTTTAAACATGCTAAATTAAAATCAAAATTTATATAATTCTGACTATTTAAATGAAAAACAAATTGAAATTCTACTAATATTATTTTGAGTTATAAAGATTTTAAAATGCTGAACTTTTAAAAATAAATTTTAATATATATATATATATTAATTCTGAGAAGTTTTATTGTGTGATTTTGTTTACAAATAATATGGTCTACAATTATAAAAAAAAAAAAATTCAAAATTTTAACTCAATAAATAAAAATTATTTTAACATGTGTACAGAAACATCTTAAAGGTGATATCATCAAAGTTTTCACCTTTATTAATGTATATTCTGATCATTATTCTGAAACCACATATATAAAAAATATTAAACTAAACATAAAAAATCAAACAATTTGTTGTTTAAAATATTATTAGAAATAAAAATACATTGAAAATAAAAGAATCAATGAAAATTTAGTCGCATTAATCACAATTAAACGTATCAGGCTGAAAATATTTTAAGAAAGTATTTTGTGAACGTCTATTTATAGAAAATCAAAGAAAAAAAAAAAAAATCGATGGTGATTATTTTTGGCACCGAATCAACTGTGGCATGAATCTAATCAATCCATTTGTTTTTAATTATAACTAACTCTATACAAGGCATAATTTTTAATTCATTAATGGGAAATTAACGTGCAGTCGTGTAAAGAACTATATACCTCATTTAAACTGTGCATCAAATTATTGTAATAGAAAGTTATTGTAACATAACGATTGGAAAAAGAGTCTAATTTTTAACTGATGTATATAAAATTGTTTTTTGGGCCCTCTACATATAGGAGGAACTGGGACACATTGATACAGCGTTTTTCTAAGAACTTTTTTGGTGTCCAGAAAACAGAAATTTCAAGTTATTTTTCCATGTGGTGTCAGCAAATCTTGTCTAGTGTGTTATAAAAATGTACAATCATTGTTTTATGTATTACTTTTGCATGTAATTTTTAAAAAAATCAAAAAAATTCATTTGTATCAATGTGCCCCACCCCCAGGGCAGATTGATATACCTCATCGGGCACTTTGATACGTCTGGGAAAATGGGAACAAAATAACACCAACGCATATTTTTCTTAGAAAAATAGTTAGCAAACCATTTTATAATTATTTATAGAAATTCAAATCACCCACAATTTATTTGTAAGTAATGTTAAAGCAATCAAAATTAAATGAATAATGACTTCATGTTCTGGCTGTTCCTTGTCTGATAGTTGGCTGTGGTAACATTGTCATATCTGGCACTTCAACACCAGCATTATTTTCTTTCTTAGGGAAAATGAAAAAAATACCAGGTTTTCTTTTTATAAATTGGTTTATAAACAAAAAATAAAGGATAATTATTTAAAAATTCTGTTTATAATAGAATTATCCTTTGCTGTTCTGCAGCTTGTTTCTCTTGCTTAACATTTCTCATCTTGAAAATACTTTTTTCTCTGGAAAATCGATATAAATTCAAGATTTGCCAGGTTGCCGTTCTTTTGTTTTGTTAGTTCTAAAAGCACTAGATATTGGGTAAATTCGTAGGTCTTCTGTTTGCAAAAATACTATAAAATGTTCTAATAAAAAATAGAGCTATTTCTCTTCAATAAACATTAATATTAGAAGCTTTTGGCGAAAAATGGTTGGATTCAGGTGTGTATGGTAAAATAATAACAATAATAGGTAATGAAAAAATGAACTAGAAAAGGGTTTAGGTTGTATCAATGTGCCCTGTCAATGTACCCCATTCAGCCATTTTTAATAAAATGAGTCTCAAATCCAACACTTCATAATTTATCCAACAATAAAGAATGAAGAAGTGATAAAGAGTAACTTTACTTGCCAGGGAAAGTATTCTTTTAGGTTGAACTGGAGCAGTTGTATAAGGCCATTTCGATTGTACAGTTCAAATTTATTTTTGACCTACAAAAACAATAAATCACCCGTCACATTTCATGAAACAACTGAATCATCCAATCTAAACTGCACAAGAATTTCCATATGCAGTTTAGTTCACTAACAGCACCTTTTGGAGTTGTTGTGAAACTTCCTGTAATAACCCTGTGAACAGAAGAGGGGATGTATCAATGTGCCCCATGTATCAATGTGCCCCAGTTCCCCCTATGTCCCTGCACCCACAGCAGTCAGGATTTTTAGACTATTAAGCAGTTTTTCATAGGTCAAAGTGACAAATTGATGCGATTTAATACATAGACAATGAACGCATTCATAGGAGATTTTACGGAGACCATGCATTTCTTTTTTAAATACTCTACGATACGAACAAACGCATGGAAATATTATCTGTAAATAAAGAAAGAAGTTATTAATCGTATTATAAAAAGAATATTTATAATTTATATACAACATTTAGCTCTTAAGTACAACTTAATGGAATTCCCGTACATAATAATACAAAATATATGATCGGTAAAGGAGCATTTTGTTTAGTAAACAATGTTTTCGGATGGATTAGGCTCGTTAACAATCACACTCTGTATCTCTCTCTCTCTGTACATATATATATATATACATATATATATATATATATATATATATATATATATATATATATATATATATATATATATATATATATATATATATATATATATATATGTGTATGTATGTATGTATGTATGTATAATGGCGGTCAAAAGTTTTCGGCAACCAAAAATTTTTCAGTTAATTTATAACTATACCTATATGAAGAGGAATCTCAAAGTGATACTCATACATTTTTTAAACATAATAATTAGGAAATTACTTGTGCAATAACATGTAAATATCAATAAATTTAACTGACAAAATTAAGTACAAAGGAAAACGCATGTTTCCGGTCACCTTCGCAAGTTTTTAAAAATATGTATTATAATAAAATCTACAGTGATCAACAACATTTATATTTAGCATTTTATAGTATTAGTATTTTATTACCTTCAGAAATAAGTTCTACGGCGCAATAACGTGACATTCATACAATCAACGGTTAAAGACCGTCTATGGTACGTTTTTTCCACATTTCTTCCAATTATTTGAAATTTTCTGCTGAGTTGGAATATTTATAATTCGGCAGACGTTTGCCAACTTCTTTCCAAATGTTTTCTATTCGATTCATGTTGGGCGTTTGGGCTGGCCATTTCAAAAACGAAATTTTTTTGTGCAAAAACCATTGCTTGCATACATTTATGTCGTTATCATGTTAAAATAAATAGTTGCGACCAAACTTTTCCTCAAATAAGGCAGAAAATAAGCTTGCAAGATATCCTTACACATTGCAGCATTCATCTTGCAGTGGATTTTAAATAACGGACCGACAGTTTTTGAAGAAAATACTCCCCACATTATAACCGTCATGCCTCCGTCTGCTTTATTGTAAGAATAACAAATGTTGAATGACATTTTTTGTTGTTAGGTCATCGGACGTAGTGTCTGCCATCATTCCCAAAAAAGTTTCAAATTCTATTGATGGAAAAATAGTACTTTTGTCCAGTTTTCACAATACCGGACTTTGTGTTTTTTGGAAAACGCCAGTCGGTACGTTTATATATATATATATATATTTACATACGAAAAATTTTTGAACACCGTAACTTCCATAAAGTTCTATATCACGTCAGCATCTTAACACGGTAGACCGACTTATTTCAAAAATATTTTCATTTTGTAAATAGGCGTATATTGCAACGGAATTTTTATGCGGGTCATCAATTATTTTTCTCCTGATAATTCTGTCAACGAGAAGAATAATATTTTGAAGTCTTCCGGACCTCAAAAAATCCTGAAGGCCACGGCCATCTTTATATAATTTTTAAATATCGGTTACAGTCGATTTAACCAATCGATAACTTTACCGCAATACCTGGAGAAGATTAGACTTTTAGTGACAAATTTATCATTAATTTATAGACAATATTTGTTGAGCTTTTCAATTTTGAATTTAAACTATGCTATTCACAGTGATTCATTTACAAACACGACCAAAAAACAATTTACCGATAGAAAAAATCTAAGGAATGATGAGTGGCCGGAAACTTTTGCACACGCGAACTTCGAATCCTATCCTTCCTTCGAATCCTATCCTTCAAATCCGATCCCTTCTGTGCTTGAAGCGTCCACAGAATCCAATCAAAATGATCACGTGATCAGAGGTCATTCACATACTCCTAACTTTTGAAGCAATTGTGCTCCTTCTTTAGTAAAACCCACTGGTAAATAAATAAAAGAAACTAACTGGCCGGAAACTTTTGACTGCCACTGTATATATACATGCATATAAGTCTTCACAATCAGATTTTGATGTTTACTGATAGAACTGAGCTACTTAAGAAAAAAAACATTTAAAGAAATAAAAAGCCTACTGTAAAAGTATTTGCCTAACAATGACAAAAACGATATTGCTTTATTCCGGTATTCAATTTTCATTAGAAATTGCACAGTGTTGCTTTTGTACCATATTAAAATTTCGATTATCGTATCTGATGTATATTCCGTAAAACATTTTTAGATCATTTGATGTTTCGTTGAGAATCCTTGTCGAATATTTTTTTATAAACCAGAACCACTGAAGAGCCATTACATTATGACCCTTTATCATTCATAACAATGAACTTACCTAGAAAAAATACTACGGCACGTGTGCCACTCAGGTATACACTGAGAAAAAAAATACCTCCTTCACCTAGAATTAATAATACCTAAATATCTAAACTATAGATGACAGAACAGTGCGAATAGTTTAATCAATTAAGCTGAATAGACGAAAATACCTAACATTTCTAGTTTCTTGTTTTTTAGGTGACGAAATGATATTAAATCATTTCAGTAATGAGAAATTGTCACTTCATTTCGGAAATGGTTTCGTAAACAAGCATTAAAGTTACCAAATCAAACTTCTTGCGTTCGCATCTATTTGCAGAGAATTTTAAATGAGTTTGACAACGAAAATATAGGAAAACGTTCTTGAATTTCAGTAGAAGACTCTAGAACTGTCAAAGCAAACGAAATTAGAGTTTATAAGGATGACAGGATTTTTTTTTTCTTGAGCCGCAATTTAAATTCCAGATGCCAGAACTATATTTTTTTTCGTAGTGTATGAAACACACATGACTTCATTTTGTATTTCATAATTTTTTTTTATTAGAGGATCATTGGGAAAGGCAGCAGATCTATCACAGCTTAATAAAGATCAAATTTTTATCCGCCGTAGACTGGAAATTTAGATATCGGAAACGGGGAGCTGATCATATGAAGTCGTCATGAGTATGAATCGAATGTGGTGTATGGATGGCAAAATAACAAGTTGACTGCGGCGCATTGATTCCCAAAGTGTGCAGAAATTGTCACCCATTATTTCTTATGACTGAAGAGCTGCAATAGCCGAAATTCTCAACAGATAGAACAGTGGCGACCAACACAGTGTTTTTCAACACGCAGTGTCGCATGCACTGCTGCGTATGGGCCTATGCAGCCGGTCCCCGAAATATGTTCTAACACTGACAACAAGTCATCACAAGCATCGCCTGCACAGATCCTATCAACATGGAAATTGGACCATAGAGAAATAGAAGAAACTTCCATTACCCGTCGAATCAATTTTCTACTTCATCGTAATAACCTGCAGATTTCCAACGGAAACCGAGGGTCCCTCATGCAAACTTGGGCAAAGACAAGCCGGCAACGGCAGCATTATTGTGTGGGCAATGTTTAATTAATCAGATTGGGACCAATCCACATACAAATATCTCTGACTTCTGTGAGTCTGACCCTGACCGGAAACTGTAGACCAAGTACATCCATTCATGACAACAGTGTTTCCGGCGACTGATTGAATGAACCAACAGGATAATGCATTACGTCATATGGGTTGAATCGCCAGGAAGTGGTTTGAAGAGCATTCTAGTGAAGTCCTATCCTGGTCTCCAAGTTCACCTGACATCAATCCAATAAAACATTTGTGGTTCAATCTGGTAAACCTAACCCGTGCTACCAGGTTTTGCAATGTGCCAGAATTACAGAACCAGTTAGTGAGCTCTCGGCACCAGAAAAGTCAGACTATCTACACTCTAAAAAGAAATCCGTTAAATTTACGGCAAAAACTGCTGGCGGAAATGTTGCCAGCATTTTTTGCCATAAAAATTGCAGAAAAATTAGCAGTAATAAAAAAATACATCTAATGTTACTGCAATTTTCACGGTAAAAATGGCTGGCAACATTACTGCCAGCCATTTTTAGACGAAAATTAACGGATTTTTTTGCAGTGTGTAAGCAAATTGTTGTTGGGGGTTTTGAAGGCGAAAGAAGGACCTACATGATATTACATATGACCTACATAAAGAGGTAATCATAATGTAATGACTATTCGGTATATATACAGGGTGATTCAGCTCGTCGGTGACAAACTTTAAGGATCGATAGAGCACACCTAGACGAACATTTTTGAATAGGGAATGTAGGGTCCCTGACGCGATGGTAAGGCGCTAGGCGCTTTCGAAAATTTGGGTGCCGAAATTCGAAACGTCATAAAAACTAGGGAAATGGTTAGATTTTCTTGCTTGTTGCGTCGAAATGATTCTGTTTGTTTAGACTTTCTTCAGTACCAATTTGATAAGCGTATCTCTTAAAACATGGATAGGGGGCGCTGCAGACTTTGGAGAGCTAGACAACAACTTTAAGCCCGTTATTTTGATAATTTAACACATGCTCGCCAAAGTTTATACTCTAACTTAAAGTTTGAACCCAAAAGTAGAGCCCTGCAAAAAGCGTAAGAGCCGGAATAAAATGTCAAAGTACAGGGTGGTCGAAACTCGAAGGCTCCTAAGAGATAAACAAACAGATTTCTTGACTTATGGCATGCATTTTCATGATTCTGTTTGCTGGGGCTCTCTGAAACTCAGTTGAACGGTACAAAAAGAAACATCGATAGGGGGCGCTTTGGGCAAAAAACATAATTCGTTGACATTTCGGACGCTAACTGGAAACGGGGCGCTACGATCAGTTAGAAACAAAACAAGAGAGTAATTTACTTATCATAAGAAGCTATTAAAACTGCAGTTTTTTTTTTTTTAAACAAACATAGCTGGTTTCAATCATGCACAATGCGCGCAATAAAATTTACATAAGGTGCTTTTTGCTGATTTATGCAAAAGATATCGTACCTTATCGATATGCAAAAGATACGTAATGCGTAGACGACAACGCGAGATGACGTAGTTGTATGCGCAGACACGTCTTTTGAACGTGCGGTACCTACTTAAGCTTCGGGTTACTTGTCTGCAGATCGGTAGTAGGATGGAACGGTACACAAACTCTGAATTGGCTGACATGCATTTGGCGTATGGCGCTGCTGGTTGTAATGGACGAGCCGCTCAGCGGTTGTACGCCGAGCGTTACCCCAACAGGCAAATCCCCTGCCATGCCTTCTTCGCTCGAGTACACCAGAGGTTGTCCACAACGGGATCTTTCGACGGAGGCAGGCCTGAACGGGAGCGATCAGTGAGCACCCCCGACAACGAAGAGGCTGTGCTTAACCTGGTTGAGGACAACCCAGGTCTTAGCACGAGAGATATCGCCAGACATGTTGGCATTTCGCAAGCAACTGCGTGGCGCATCTTACGTTCCCGGAATCTGCACCCCTACCACATCCAGCGGGTGCAGTTGCTCAGAGAGCAGGATTTTGGCCCTCGAGTGGAATTCTCAAGATGGTACTTGGCGATGAGATCCAGGGATCCCCGTTTTGTAAACAGCATTTTGTTTACGGACGAGTCCACCTTCAGCCGGGAGGGAATGTGGAACGCCCACAACAGTCATGTGTGGTGTGATGAAAATCCACATGAAACCAGAAGCCGAGCAGCCCAGGAGCGTTTCTCAGTAAATGTGTGGGCCGGCATTCTGGGGGATTGCCTCATTGGCCCTTATTTGTTACCTGAACGGCTGACAGGTGGAAATTACCTGATTTTCCTGGATCAAGTGCTGCCGCAGCTTCTGGAGGAGGCGCACGTACCCGAAGGTTCGCGTCGCCAGATGTGGTTCCAGCACGATGGAGCTCCGGCCCATTACACGAACGACGCGCGTCTCCATCTAAACGCAAGGTATGGCCAGCGGTGGATCGGGCGTGGGGGTCCAGTTCACTGGCCTGCCCGATCACCAGACCTCACCTGCTTGGATTTCTTCCTTTGGGGTTACCTGAAGGCCGAGGTATACCATACACCTGTCAGCACTGCTGAAGAACTTGTGGCGCGCATTGTGGCAGCTGCAGGGCAGATCAGAGATACTCCTGGCATTGTTGGAAACACACACTCCTCAATGCGACGGAGGTGCGAAGCCTGCATCATGGCCCAAGGTCGAAATTTCGAGCATCTTCTGTAGTGTTATTTTTTGTAAATAAATTTCCAGTATCATTGATGTTTTTGGTCTAAATTTATTCAGAAGTGTTGAGCAGAGGTAGAAAATGTGTTTTCATTATTACGAACTGATCGTAGCGCCCCGTTTCCAGTTAGCGTCCGAAATGTCAACGAATTATGTTTTTTGCCCAAAGCGCCCCCTATCGATGTTTCTTTTTGTACCGTTCAACTGAGTTTCAGAGAGCCCCAGCAAACAGAATCATGAAAATGCATGCCATAAGTCAAGAAATCTGTTTGTTTATCTCTTAGGAGCCTTCGAGTTTCGACCACCCTGTACTTTGACATTTTATTCCGGCTCTTACGCTTTTTGCAGGGCTCTACTTTTGGGTTCAAACTTTAAGTTAGAGTATAAACTTTGGCGAGCATGTGTTAAATTATCAAAATAACGGGCTTAAAGTTGTTGTCTAGCTCTCCAAAGTCTGCAGCGCCCCCTATCCATGTTTTAAGAGATACGCTTATCAAATTGGTACTGGAGAAAGTCTAAACAAACAGAATCATTTCGAAGCAACAAGCAAGAAAATCTAACCATTTCCCTAGTTTTTATGACGTTTCGAATTTCGGCACCCAAATTTTCGAAAGCGCCTAGCGCCTTACCATCGCGTCAGGGACCCTACATTCCCTATTCAAAAATGTTCGTCTAGGTGTGCTCTATCGATCCTTAAAGTTTGTCACCGACGAGCTGAATCACCCTGTATAATATACTCCGCATTTACTATTTACGATAACATTTCAGTTTTAATTTTCAAATTGTTTAATGCAACAAAAATAATGATGTAAACAAAGTTTAACTAATGGAATAATCTTATTTTTTTAATATTCAAAAATAAAAATCCTAATAAAACACATAAATGTTGCACAAAGAAATTCTATTACTACTATCAAAGCATTTTATGCAATAATATTTATCTTCATTTTAGTCATTATAAAAAAATTCTTAAATGCCTTTTTTTTAGTTATTTACATTATCGAAACTTCTAAAAGCAAAATGGAATGTAATGTGATAATTTTAAAAAATGGTTAATTTACGCAAGAATTAATTTTTTTTTATTGTAAATGTGTCAGACAGTAACTGCAAATCACTTTTCTTTTTTTCAATTTTGTTTTTGAGAAGATATATCATGCTTTTTATTAAAACTGTTGGTTTATCATTTATCATTGTGTTTTGGACGAAAGGTATGAAGTGATTATTGGTTTTTTGGAATAGAAATTCGATTTCTATGGAAATAAAACACATTGGAGTGTTTCATAAATCTTCAACTAATGTAAAATTAATCATGAGATATTGAATTTGACAGATAAAAAATATTTGAAATGTTCATTTATAAGTTATTTTAACGATTACAAAGATTTTTCATTAGCTTTATATGTGTTGTTCTAAAAGAAATCTTGTAAAAACAGAATTATCACTGGTAAAAGGAGCCCAAAGAACCATGATTTTGAAAAGTGTAAATTTTGTGAAAACTATAAAAAAATTGTTTTAATAGACGTCCCCGGGTCGACATTATTGGCGCCAGTTTAAAACTATAAGGAATCTTACACAGGGGATCTACGAGGGGCGATCCAAAAAAAGTTTACAAGGCAAAGGAAAAAGTATTTATTAGTAATAGAAACAATATATAAATGGCAATCGAGAGACACATCTGGCCTTTACTTTTCCACATAGTTGCCAAACCTGTTTAGGCATTTGTCAGAATGTTCGACCAACTTATTTATCCCGTCTTGGTAGTAATCAGGGCCCTGCTCATTGAGCCATTTCTCGGCAGCTGTTTTCACTGCATCGTCTGAGGTGTACCGTGTTCCGAATAAGTTTCGCTTTAACGCCGGAAAAAGGAAATAGTCACTTGGAGCCAAATCGGTGCTGTATGGGGGGTGATTCAAGACCTCCCACTTGAACCTTTGCAGCAATTCCTGAGTCTGGCGAGCTGTATGGTGCCTGGCATTGTCATCCAGAAAAATGACTGTGAATTTGTTTGTGAATTTCGGATGCGGCCACATTCTTGGCCCATAAAAATCGAATTACAGCTCGCACTTCCTTGCGAGACCACTTTTCTAGACATCGTTCCATTACTGTCGCTCTTAAGTGTCTGCACACTGACGCTACTTACTCGTAGAACCGCTGTAGGACATCTAGCGCCATCTGTCAATCACCCTGGGTGGAAATATTCGCTCCACAATTATTACGTTTCAAATGCTTATGCTTGTAAACTTTTTTTTTGGATCAACCTACGAATATCTATCTATCTATCAGGTATCAGAATTATAGTATTAAACACTTCTGTTAGCTTTTATAATGTTATGTAAGGCAGTACAATAAAAAGAGAATTCTCCAAATTGTAAGAAGAAATGCGCATCATTCAAAATAAACTTTATAAAATCTTGTGAAGTTTCAAAAGCGCTGAAAAGAAACTTTTAAAAGGTAAAGGCAGATTTCATATACACTGTATGGCCGAATGTGACCGATCTCTTAAGATTTTTGGTGTTATTTAAATATCTAGAAAAATTCATGAGGAATGATCCTGAAACTCCAGATGAGTAAAAAAAAAGTATCACAGGTCATATAGTTCCGTGAAGATTATTGCCCGAAAACCCACAGGAGATCATCAACAAATTAAAAAAGAATAAATATTAGGGTGGTGCGAAAAAAGAAAAGTTTTTATTTCCGAATCGCTATAGTGCGGAAAAGTTGCTATTGGTAAATACAAGAAAAACTAAAAAAAAAATTTTGAAATCGGACATTATTTTCCGATTGCGCAAACCACCTAAAAATTCAAAATAATTGAAAAATTCAGATTTTTTCAAAAAATTTTTAAAAAATATTACATATACACATATTTTATCACTATAGTGATACATATTTGCATATTGTACTATTTAATAATAATAAAAAATAAATTGTGTTTAGAGAATATCTTCCGATCGCGCAAGCTCATTAAAAATCGGAAAAAATTCAATTTTCAGTGATTTTTGATATATTAAGAAAATAATTAAATAAGCTCAGTTTGCAGTCTCATGTTAAAATTTAAATGGAAATTAATACTATTGAGCATGTTATGCTACCTTTGAACAACCGAGATCTTACCACAACGAGATCGCTGCAAGGTTTAGTAGTTCTTCAAGGTTTAGAGTTTCGCGCGCACCCTTTTAGCCACGTTGCGAAAAATCGTTGAAGTCGCCTTACGTGTCCACATGCTTCTGTCCCCAACCTCGTCCACTTGCACAGAGCGCCATTTCGTGTATCAGAGAGCCCGTGAACGAATTTCGTTTGTTAATTGGATGTATTGTGTTATTAAAAATACATTAACATGTGAAGGGACACGGATCTGGATACGTCGTTGACAAAGAAAATTACTAGACAATCTTTTCATTGTCCTATATTCGGTCATCCAAGAGATTTTCTGCCAAATATTCTTCCAACACACGAAGATGTTCTTCAATGCTACCTTAAGGAGAGGTTTCTATGAACAAGTAAATTCAACATCATTAAAGTGTGTTTCTCATTTGTCAACAATACAGTGGCACAAAAAGTAAAATATATTTATTAGAAAGCGTCAATCCCAAAAGTGTTTGATTGTAGAATCATTTAGCTAATTAATGCTTACTACGATAATATTCTAAACTAACGAAATCTTATATTCAAGACAAGGAATAGCCAAACATTATAAAAAAGTTTGATGAATTTAAAAACAAGAAACTCAACTGTGTGATGATATTTCAGCCTGCAAACGTGTAACGAATTTATATTGCTCCTGTAAAAAGTCACCAGATCTGAGGGAGTGTCTAATTGAGACTAATTGTACGCCTCAAAAACACAACAAAATTCCAGTCATTGAGCATAGATTTATTTACCTCCAGAGAAAGGACGGAACGGGAAAAATTGGTACTAAAGTTAAAAAAAAGAAAAAAAACTGAGTACAAGACTTGGAAGACGAAACTATATATTGAAAAGGCAACCTTCCAAATTTGTTGAAGCGAAAATAAAAGACCTTGAGCATTTAGATGAAATACATGAGAATTTTAATGCTAATGTAGGTATATGTAAAATAACATTACCATGACGGATACAGCTTATCAGATTTAAGAAGAAGAAATTACCATGGAAAATGAAAGTGGAGTTACAATCTACATCTTTACATTGCGATCGCAATTGTGTATCTGACAGTGCAGGTGCTGCTAAAGCGTTTAGTGTACTAGAAGATTTCCTGTCATAACTAAAGCAGATGCTTTTCAATTTATTGATCTAGTATACAAAATTAGAAGAAAACAAACAGAAAGAAAAAAATTACGGCAAAGTCAAGTGGAATCAGAAGAACCACATGACATACATTTGGATGGAAAAAAGGACGATTATTTAGTTATCCTCCTCAGTCCTGAGAAAAATATCACGATGGACAATATGCACTGTTTAAAATTACTATAAACCATCTTCAAACATGCATCATTCTACATATCAATGCGTGTTATATGGACGCATTTATTGAAAAGGTTTTAGCGATTTTAGAAGTATTTAAATTTTTAAAGGATTTTCTTTTAAAGGATTTTCTTTAGTTTCTCGTACAGGCGCTATATTAGTGAAGAATATTTGACAAAAAATCTCTTGGGGATGACAAAATATAGGACAATGAAAATATTGTCTAGTAATTTTCTTTGTCAACGACGTATGCAGATCCATGTACCTGTCACATGTTAATGTATTTTAAATAACACAATACATCTACAATTAACAAACGAAATTCGTTCACGGGCTCACTGATACAAAATGGCGCACTGTGCAAGTGTACGAGGTTGGGGAGAGAAAAGGATTTGGACACATAGGGCGACTTCAACGCTGTTTCGCAACGTGGCTAACAGGAGTTGCGCGAACTACTAAACCTTTTCGCCCTGCAGCGATCTCGTCGTGGTAAGATCTCGGTTGTTCAAAAATAGCATGACATGCATAATAGTATTAATTTACATTTAAATTTTAACATGAGACCGCAAATTGAACTTATTTAATTATTTTCTTAATGCATCAAAAATCACTGAAAATTGAATTTTTCCCGATTTTTAATGAGTTTGCGCGATCGGAAGATATTCTCTAAACGCAATTTATTTTTTTATTATTATTAAATAGTACAATATGTAAATATTTTTCACTATAGTGATAAAATATATGTATATGTAGTATTTTTTAAACAATTTTGAAGAAATCGACATTTGTCAATTTTTTTGAATTTTTAGGTGGTTTGCGCAATCGGAAGATAATGTCCAATTTCAAAAATTTTTTTAAGTTTTTCTTGTATTTACCAATCGCAACTTTTCCGCACTATAGCCATTCGGAAATAAAAATTTTTGTTTTTTCGCACCACCCTAATAAATATCTTTTGAAAAATATTATCAAAACTAATGTAGAAAATGCGTTCAAACTGTAGCTTATAGTTGAACGGAATACTCTCGTTATTTGTGTCCATCTTTATGAGGGTAGCATACATTCTCATAGAGAAATTAAGGTTTTCATAAAAACAGTCTTAAATTTTTCAAAGTTTTTTTATCATAATTTGCAGAATTTTTAATAGAAAAAAAAATGTTTTTTTTCGAAAATATGACAATTAAACTATCACAAAAGTGGTTCTATGTATTTAGCTTGTATTGGCAGGGTACATATACTGGGTGTCCTTTGTAACGTGTGGGTGGTTATGTTGATGAAATGAAGACATAATTTTAAATATCAGATAAAAGCCACAGTTTATTTAAACCGTTAGGACTTGGGGAAAGTGGAGCGTCAGTTTGAGAATTTCAATAACTATTCAAAATACTAAGAGATTAAGTCGAAACTATACTCACAACCTCGGTCTAGACTCAGTCGGGGCACTTCAAACCAGCTTATCGTTCAGACTTCGGCTAAACGCTAGATTAAATCTTTATGAGACTGCCCGTGGCTGCAAACACTCTTTATTATTTAAAATACTCAACGTATTAAACTATTTTCTTACTACCGGCACTCTTCTTGGGTAGCTCCGCTCGTGATAAACTAACTTGGCGCACGCTGCTGGCTAGCTCACTGTAAAACGCCATCTAATTCAGTGGAGGCTAATCGCTTTACTACTAGCTATCTATCTCTCCGGGCTACTGCCGCTTCACTACCAGGCTGGCTTTCTCCAATACCAGACTGCTAGCTGGCTTTCGCCGTTACCACACTGCTGCATTTTATCCAAAGCTTTTATATGTTGCAAACTGAAGACGGCGCTATGAATTTGCATATTACTCCTAACCGCGACTTAACTGTAGAACCGAGGGCGACATACACGCTTTGGAAAGTTAAAGTTGAATAAAGGATGGTGGTCGCTTTCACTCTACACATGTTAAAACATTGACATCACGATCTCACTAAAATGCTAGAGTGCATTTATCACAAAGGATACTCCCTCACAAGCTAACATATTTTCCACATTATATCTGCATAATGTACTGCATAAAATATACTGCACACGCGCATGCACAATGAAACATTATTTAATAAACCTCCTTTATTTCCATGCAATATTTATTATTTTTTTACTTTTGATTGCATAATATTTGTGCAATCCTGTTTGTCACATTTAAAAAATATCATTATTTTTATAATAATGACTCTGCACATTATAAGCAAAACACTTTGGGACTGTTTTTATGAAAACTTTAACCCTTTTTATCATTAGTTACAGATCTGAAACATACCCACAAATTAATAGTACTTATACACTAAGTTTTAAAATAACTCCAAACATACTGGCATTTCATTTTTCATTAAAAATGTCATTTACAACCTTTAACTTTGACATTTTCTATAGGGGAGAGGAAATTTTTTCAGGGCTTCAAAATTGCAGGTTATTCTTTAAATAGGATTTACGTCAACTTAAAAAAATTCAAGCTATTTAAAAATACTACTATCAAAATATCACTTTTTTGTCTGAATTTCAAAATTATGGCTCTTAAGCTACATTATTATTTACAGGATTTACAATAGCCATGTCTCAAGAACTACAGAATGGATTTTAGGAAGGATTTAGATTTTATTAGTGCATTATATAACATGGTGCAGATTACGTTTAGGTGCAAATCGCTTAACAGGTGGGGCTGCCACAAGGCATTATTCGTGATTATTGCAATACCTCTATGTAAAGAAGAAAATGCACGAGTTTTTCTAAAACTTCAGATTCAGTCAAATCCTTATGTAGATTACTCTTGTTTGGTGTAAATTGCCTTACAGATGGCGCTACTACGCTGCATTTTCCACGAGGTATTAACATGCATAAGGTAAAATATTGCCACATCTGACTAATTTACATATATCTTTCTGATTTTTTTTATTTTATATCGAGAATTCTAGTGCTTTTAAATCCTTTCAACATTTCAGGAACATATTTTTTTTTGTTTGTGAAAGATTTAAATAATTTCTAAACCTGGATGTTTAAATACCGTCTTAATCAAAAAGAAATAACAATTTTTAATACTATTTACGTAATTAGTTTCGTGGCTATATAGATTCTGAAATATTTATTATTACCTTTTAGTTTTTTTACATTACATAGCTTATTTTAAATTCCGATTATTAATACTATATCCTTCCTCCGAATAAAATTTGTCTGTGTTATTTCAAAGTCTAATTGTTTGTCAAAATATATGTTTAATTAACTTACTTTGCAAAACTATTACTTTAAGATTTAATTAAAAATTCATTAACGGACGAATCTATCATTGTCAGGAACAGTTAATGATATTTCATATTGATTTTTGGGGTTTTAGCAATTTAAATGTTAATTGGTTTTTAGATATTGAACAGAGGTCTTCATTAAATTTCATTTTTTTTTTTTTTTTTTTTTTTTTTTTTTTTCATGGGACAAACAGGGTTTACAAAGAATCGAGTATAAAATTGCATGTTATTGAGATATGTAGTCAGTTAAGAAACTCGTTTGCGAAACTATTATTTTAAAATATAATCAAACATGCATTTAAAAATAAATCGATTATTGTCTGAAATATTTAAAAATAATTTTTATAGATTTTTAGAAGAAAATAGCTAAAATGTTAGTTGGTTGTAGATTTTGACAGTGATTTTCATAAAGTTACATTTTTTGTGTAAACAAGTGCAAATGAAAGATTTAAGGGGTTCATTAACCTTGATGTTTCATACCGTCTTAAAAGAATAAAAAAAAGTCTTCCTAGCATTTATATAATTAGTTTCGTGGCTGCTTAGATTCTGAAATATTTATTATTACCTTTTAATTTTTTTTTTACATTGCAAATTTATTTTAAATTAAGATTATTTTTGTTTTGATCAAATAATATTACTTTCATTCGAATGAAATTTGTCTGTGATTTCCAGTGATTAGTGTGATTTGTGTGTGTGTGTGTGTGTGTGTGAGTGACATTTCCAAGTTTAATTGGTTGTCAAAATATATTTTTAATTAACTTACAAAACAATTATTTTAAGTTTTAATTTAAAAAATCGCAAAAATAGCTCTAACTACCGATTTATATCAGTTTTAACTAAAAATTATATACAAAACTCAAATTATTACTTTATAAGTTATTCTGGATATTTTAGACATTAACATAAACAATAAGTGGTGAATTAACTTTTTTTATTCAGAATTCAGAATATAAAGTTTTAAAAGCTTTTTTACACATAACATTATTATTTAATATCATTTTATCGTAAATTTGAGTGATTTTAAATCATTTCAAGAACATAATTATTTTGGTTGTGAAAGATTTAGAGGGTTTCAAAGCCTGGATATTTAATACATCTTGAAAGAAAAAGTGATACTTAATAATATTTATTTAATTAGTTTCGTGGCTTGTTAGATTCTGAAATATTTATTATTATCTTTTAGTTTGTGTCATTTTGCATTTTTATTTTAAACTCCGATTACTTTTAATTTGCTTAAATATTATTTTCTTCCATTCGAATAAAACTTGTCTGTGGTATTTCAAAGTTTAATTACTTGTCAAAATATATTTTTAATTAACTTACTTTACAAAACTATTGTTTTAAGATTTAATTAAAAATTCATTAACGGACAAATCTATCATTGTCTGTTCCTGACAATGACATTTCATATTGATTTTTTGGGTTTTAGCAATTTAAATGTTAATTGGTTTTAGATATTGGACAGAGATCTTCATTAAATTTCAACTTTTTTTAAACAAATGTTAACGGAACAAACAGGGTTTACAAAGAATCGAGTATACAATTGCATATTATTGATATATGAAGTCAGTTAAGAAACTCGTTTGCGAAACTAATATTTAATATAAAATATAATCGAACATACATTTAAAAACGAATCGATTATTGTCTTAAATATTGAAAATTAATTTTTGTAGATTTTCAGAAGAAAATAACTAAAATGTTAGTAGGTTGTAAATTTTGGGTAGTGATCTTCATTAAGCTACATTTTTGCTTAAACAAGTGCAAATGAAAGATTTAAGGGGTTTATAAAAATGGATGTTTAATGCCATCTTAAAAGAAATAAAAACAAGTCTTAGTATTGCTTATATAATTAGTTTTGTGGCTGGTTAGATTCTGAAATATTTATTATTATCTTTTTTTTAATCGCATGTTTATTTTAAATTAAGAGTACTTTTATTTTGCTTAAATAATATTGATTCCATTCGAAAAAAATTAATCTTCGGTATTTCTCAGTTTAATTACTTGTCAAAATATATTTTTAATCAACTTACTTTACAAAACTATTATTTTAAGATTTATTTAAAAATTCATTAACGGACAAATCTATCATTGTTGGGAACAGAGAATGATATTTCATATTAATTTTTTTTTTTGGGGGGGGGGTTTAGCAATTTAAATGTTAATTGGTTTTAGCTATTGAGCAGAGATCTTCATTAAATTTTATTTTAACATTTTTTGACAAATGTTAATGGAACAAACATGATTTACAAGGAAAAGAGTGTAATTTATATGTTACTGAGATATCTAGTTTGTTAAGATGCCCGTTTGCAAACATATATTAAAAAAACGAATCTATTAATGGCAGAAATAGCGAAAACTAATTTTAATGGATTATTAGAATAATAAAGCTAAAATATTTCTTTATTTTAGATTTTAAATAATTAACTTTATTGAGTGTAATCTTTATTTAATACTTTCGGGTCTCGTGTATTATTAATAGTATATGTGTTTTAATGGAGTGTTATTTTGTTTTAACAAATATTTTTGTAATTGTTTACATGAAGTAAAGTTAGTATATGTCTATGCGTATACTACTATATGACTTCCTTAATGTTTAGCAAATTTAGCAACAATCATACTATTAATTAATTTTTGCTTATTTCTCTTAACACCGTTTGCAATTTCTTTATTTTAAATTTTCTTTTCACCGTTTAAATTTAAAATAAAGTTCATTTTCTTAAAGGAACCATGTGCAGTAGAAGCAGAAAGTAATAGAAAGGTGAAATACAGTCTGTCTCAAAAGTTTAAGCACAAGCATAAAATGTCGATATTCAAAGAATTATAAAAAGTTAGAATGAATAACATTTTTTTATTTGTATATATCGCAACAATATTTCAATAAATGATATCAAAAGTAGAAAAAAATAAATTACATAATTGTAAAAAATATTAATTTTAAAAAATGCTCAAAGAAACTGTCTCAAAAGTATATGCACAATGTCAAAAACAACCAGATATATAATTTTTACAAAACTTTTAATTACAAATTATTTTCCCTTGATTTCAGATTGGTTCAAATAAATGCACGTCCATCGAAATTATTAATTTTTGTAGGGTTTCTGGTGGCAAAGAGTACCATACTTTCTCAATGCCTTCTTGGAGTTCTTCAATCGAGTTATACTGCTATCCATTGTCGTAAACCTGCCAGGTTTAAATATCCCAGACATTCTCAACCGGGATTAAGTATGGTCTTAAAGATGATCAATCAAGAACTTTAACATTTTTCTGAGAAAGTCAAAGTTTTGTACAATGTGATACGTGAATTGAGGCATTGTTTTGTGGAAAAGTCCAATCAAGACACCCCAAAATGTCTCCAAATGGGGACAAATGTTGGTTTAGCATCTCTTGATACTTTTTTTAATCTTGTCTTCATTTTAAAAAATACTAAGAAGCCTGGACATTGAATCCAAATGCCTCCCAAATTATGACAGATTCACCGACTTGCTGCCTGCTGAAAAATGCCCTTGGCTCTTTTCGTAAATCATGCCAATGCGCTTCCGAACTGTCAGAGACATCTAAGTTTCACCTTTTATCATTGCTGAATAAAACAGTAAGCCATTTGTCCCCGTAGAACATGTATTTTTTAACCCTCTTCATTCTTGCCTCTTTGTGATGTAATTTGAGAGATGGTTTGCGTGCCATTTTCTTTAGTATGATGTAATCACACTCTTTAATACGTCTTATGTGCAGTGTCTTTGGTCATCTGTACACTGAGGTTAGTTTTAACTTGTCGTATGGACATATTTTGTCTAGATACCAATCTCCGTTTTCTCTGATCAGTCTGAACAGTCGTCGTACATGGTCGTCCACATCTTGTTTTCCACTTAAAATTATCATTTCTCGAGAGTACTTGATATATATTTCGCTTTCATCAATTTAAATCTTTTGTAATTTCAGAAACAGTTTTATTTTACGATTTCAATTTAAAAACATTCAAAATCTCACAATTTGTGAATTCTTTACCTTTTAGCTTTTTTAAAATGAAAGGAAATAATTTCTCCGCCTTTTGTACTTTTATAAAATTGCAATATCATGTCATACAACATTATTACACACGGCCAATCCCGTGTGTCTAAAAAAATTTTCATAAAGTGCTTAAACTTTTGAGACAGCGTTTCTTCAAGAAAAAAGAAAAATTGAATAAAAATAAATATATTTTTTTATTTTAACCACCCAAAATGTCTTATTTTATTTTATTTTGATTATCTGTCGAGTATTTTTTGTAAATTAGCATAAAGTATTTTCTTCTTTATTTATTTTAAACCAGATTTGCAGAGTGCTTAAACTTTTGAGACAGACTATATCAGTTAAATCTTGTTGTAACACAATATTCTCTATACGTCTCCGAAAATTCTTCCTTAGTCTATTTTCATATTAATATGAATTGAATAGTACGATAAACAACACCATTCGCTATGTTTCAGACAATGAAATATTTGTTAAATTCAATTAATCTATTTGGATAGTTAATGTTATTAAAGTAATAGTGTTATTTTAAGTAAAATAAAGTCGGATACGAAAGTGTTATGAAATGCTTTTGTTTCTGATTTTTCAGAAATTTTCTGTCATTTAACGGAATATTCAATAACTCTTGTGTATATACTGGTAGCTGTGATGCCAGAAATATTTCCTGAAATTGAATGTAAAACGCTTTTTTATTGAAAAAAATGGACCCGAATGAGTTAAACAAGGGCAAATGGAAAATATATAATTTTGTTGCGTTAAAATTTCTTAATAGCTCAACTGTCATAATCCTTAAAAATATATCAAAATACAAAAAGTTTAAGAATCATTTTTTTTTATTACGTATAGTTACATTTAACAAATTTTTTCATTTAATAATTATAATAAACTTTCATTTTTCTTAATACTCATAAAACTACACTGAGCCCAAAAAATAAATGAAATTACCTAACTTCATATCACATATATGATGCTTGCATAAACACAGATGTGCAAAATGTAAGGACGAGTTCCAAAATGCCAATTATCAAGAGATTTCCAAGCGATAATTTTCACACAAATATTCAAAAGGAAGTAATATAACTCGAATAATTACTATCCCTGTATAACATCTAATCCATATAACATCTCATTGAGGTCACACATGGTCACAAGAGTCACAGTCTCTACGGTGAAACAAAAAATAGGAAATTCCATACGTATCTTTTATGAGTCTCAAATGACTACTATATGTGACTCCACTGACAGGTCACTGCGATTGCTGGTTTGTGTCTAGTCACCAGGTTACTGTACAATGTCGTTTTATTGAGACTCTCACGTGACTGTCATTTGGAGACTCAATTTCAAAGTCGTTGTGAATATTGCATTATGATAAATCACCAAATAATGTCACATTAAAGTAACGTGGTGACTTTCTGCCACAAGACTTTATTGAATGGTGACAGTGACCCTAGTGTGAAATAATCACTGTAAAAAGTGGTGAAAAGTTACTATGTGACTTTAATGGGACATTATTTGGTAATTTATCATAATGCAACGTTCGCAATGACTTTGAAATTGAGTCTCCAGATAAGAGGTCACGATGAAACGACATTGTAAAGTCACCTGGTAACTCGCCACAAAGCAATGACCTGTCAGTGGAATAACATATAGTAGTCATTTGAGACTCATAAAAGAGACGTATGGAATTTCCTATTGTTTTGTTTCTCCGTAGTTACTGTGACTCTTGTGACCATGTGTGACCTGAATGAGATGCTATATGGACTAGCTGTTATGCAGGGATAGTAATTATTCGAATTATGTCACTTCCTTTTCAATATTCACGTTAAATTATCGCTTGAAAATCCCTTGAAAATTAGCATTTTGGAACTCGTCCTTAAATTTTTCACACCAGTGTATGTAAACAGTTTCTATTTCAATAAATTACAATATTAGTAAAGTAGCGATCATATTTAGTTAGAACACATCTATTAATCCTTTTGGGCCCGTTTTTTTTTCATTTTGAGAACAAAATTATTATAATATTAATAATGTTAATTGCTGTCATCCAAATAAACTAACTGATGTTTAATGATTATCTTCATGACTGAAATGTAACGAATGTACTTATTTCGTGTACTATTTATTTATATTTACATGATAATAAGCTAAGGAGGAGTTTTAGGAAACGTTTGTAAAATGTCGTATTATAACAAGTTCTAACAGGTATTATAACTTTCTTATCTTTTATTGCGATTTACCACAAATGATTATTGCAGATTATAATATTAATAATGTTAATTGCTGTCATCCAAATAAACTAACAGATATTTAATGATTATCTTCATGACTGAAATGTAACCAATGTACTTATTTCGTGTACTATTCAATTTATATTTACATGATAATAAGCTAAGGAGGAGTTTTAGGAAACGTTTGTAAAATGTCGTATTATAACAAGTTCTCACAGGTATTATAACTTTCTTATCTTTTTTTGCTATTTATCACACATGATTATTGCAGATTATAATATTAATAATGTTAATTGCTGTCATCCAAATAAACTAACTGATATTTAATGATTATCTTCATGACTGAAATCTAACGCATGTACTTATTTTGTGTACTAATCAATTTATATTTACATGATAATAAGCTAAGGAGGAGTTTTAGGAGACGTTTGTAAAATGTCGTATTATAACAAGTTCTAACAGGTATTATAACTTTCTTATCTTTTTTTGCAATTTATCACACATGATTATTGCAGATTATAATATTAATAATGTTAATTGCTGTCATCCAAATAAACTAACTGATATTTAATGATTATCTTCATGACTGAAATGTAACGCATGTACTTATTTCGTGTACTATTCAATTTATATTTACATGATAATAAGCTAAGGGGGAGTTTTAGGAGACGTTTGTAAAATGTCGTATTATAACAAGTTCTAACAGGTATTATAACTTTCTTATCTTTTTTCCGATTTACCACAAATGATTATGGCAGATTATAATATTAATAATGTTAATTGCTGTCATCCAAATAAACTAACTGATATTTAATGATTATCTTCATGACTGAAATGTAACGCATGTACTTATTTCGTGTACTATTCAATTTATATTTACATGATAATAAGCTAAGGGGGAGTTTTAGGAGACGTTTGTAAAATGTCGTATTATAACAAGTTCTAACAGGTATTATAACTTTCTTATCTTTTTTCCGATTTACCACAAATGATTATGGCAGATTATAATATTAATAATGTTAATTGCTGTCATCCAAATAAACTAACTGATATTTAATGATTATCTTCATGACTGAAATGTAACGCATGTACTTATTTCGTGTACTATTCAATTTATATTTACATGATAATAAGCTAAGGGGGAGTTTTAGGAGACGTTTGTAAAATGTCGTATTATAACAAGTTCTAACAGGTATTATAACTTTCTTATCTTTTTTTGCAATTTATCACACATGATTATTGCAGATTATAATATTAATAATGTTAATTGCTGTCATCCAAATAAACTAACTGATATTTAATGATTATCTTCATGACTGAAATCTAACGCATGTACTTATTTTGTGTACTATTCAATTTATATTTACATGATAATAAGCTAAGGAGGAGTTTTAGGAGACGTTTGTAAAATGTCGTATTATAACAAGTTCTAACAGGTATTATAACTTTCTTATCTTTTTTTGCAATTTATCACACATGATTATTGCAGATTATAATATTAATAATGTTAATTGCTGTCATCCAAATAAACTAACTGATATTTAATGATTATCTTCATGACTGAAATCTAACGCATGTACTTATTTTGTGTACTATTCAATTTATATTTACATGATAATAAGCTAAGGAGGAGTTTTAGGAGACGTTTGTAAAATGTCGTATTATAACAAGTTCTAACAGGTATTATAACTTTCTTATCTTTTTTTGCAATTTATCACACATGATTATTGCAGATTATAATATTAATAATGTTAATTGCTGTCATCCAAATAAACTAACTGATATTTAATGATTATCTTCATGACTGAAATCTAACGCATGTACTTATTTTGTGTACTATTCAATTTATATTTACATGATAATAAGCTAAGGAGGAGTTTTAGGAGACGTTTGTAAAATGTCGTATTATAACAAGTTCTAACAGGTATTATAACTTTCTTATCTTTTTTTGCAATTTATCACACATGATTATTGCAGATTATAATATTAATAATGTTAATTGCTGTCATCCAAATAAACTAACTGATATTTAATGATTATCTTCATGACTGAAATGTAACGCATGTACTTATTTCGTGTACTATTCAATTTATATTTACATGATAATAAGCTAAGGGGGAGTTTTAGGAGACGTTTGTAAAATGTCGTATTATAACAAGTTCTAACAGGTATTATAACTTTCTTATCTTTTTTTGCAATTTATCACACATGATTATTGCAGATTATAATATTAATAATGTTAATTGCTGTCATCCAAATAAACTAACTGATATTTAATGATTATCTTCATGACTGAAATGTAACGCATGTACTTATTTCGTGTACTATTCAATTTATATTTACATGATAATAAGCTAAGGGGGAGTTTTAGGAGACGTTTGTAAAATGTCGTATTATAACAAGTTCTAACAGGTATTATAACTTTCTTATCTTTTTTTGCAATTTATCACACATGATTATTGCAGATTATAATATTAATAATGTTAATTGCTGTCATCCAAATAAACTAACTGATATTTAATGATTATCTTCATGACTGAAATCTAACGCATGTACTTATTTCGTGTACTATTCAATTTATATTTACATGATAATAAGCTAAGGGGGAGTTTTAGGAGACGTTTGTAAAATGTCGTATTATAACAAGTTCTAACAGGTATTATAACTTTCTTATCTTTTTTTGCAATTTATCACACATGATTATTGCAGATTATAATATTAATAATGTTAATTGCTGTCATCCAAATAAACTAACTGATATTTAATGATTATCTTCATGACTGAAATGTAACGCATGTACTTATTTCGTGTAATATTCAATTTATATTTACATGATAATAAGCTAAGGGGGAGTTTTAGGAGACGTTTGTAAAATGTCGTATTATAACAAGTTCTAACAGGTATTATAACTTTCTTATCTTTTTTCCGATTTACCACAAATGATTATGGCAGATTATAATATTAATAATGTTAATTGCTGTCATCCAAATAAACTAACTGATATTTAATGATTATCTTCATGACTGAAATGTAACGCATGTACTTATTTCGTGTACTATTCAATTTATATTTACATGATAATAAGCTAAGGGGGAGTTTTAGGAGACGTTTGTAAAATGTCGTATTATAACAAGTTCTAACAGGTATTATAACTTTCTTATCTTTTTTCCGATTTACCACAAATGATTATGGCAGATTATAATATTAATAATGTTAATTGCTGTCATCCAAATAAACTAACTGATATTTAATGATTATCTTCATGACTGAAATGTAACGCATGTACTTATTTCGTGTACTATTCAATTTATATTTACATGATAATAAGCTAAGGGGGAGTTTTAGGAGACGTTTGTAAAATGTCGTATTATAACAAGTTCTAACAGGTATTATAACTTTCTTATCTTTTTTCCGATTTACCACAAATGATTATGGCAGATTATAATATTAATAATGTTAATTGCTGTCATCCAAATAAACTAACTGATATTTAATGATTATCTTCATGACTGAAATGTAACGCATGTACTTATTTCGTGTACTATTCAATTTATATTTACATGATAATAAGCTAAGGGGGAGTTTTAGGAGACGTTTGTAAAATGTCGTATTATAACAAGTTCTAACAGGTATTATAACTTTCTTATCTTTTTTTGCAATTTATCACACATGATTATTGCAGATTATAATATTAATAATGTTAATTGCTGTCATCCAAATAAACTAACTGATATTTAATGATTATCTTCATGACTGAAATGTAACGCATGTACTTATTTCGTGTACTATTCAATTTATATTTACATGATAATAAGCTAAGGGGGAGTTTTAGGAGACGTTTGTAAAATGTCGTATTATAACAAGTTCTAACAGGTATTATAACTTTCTTATCTTTTTTCCGATTTACCACAAATGATTATGGCAGATTATAATATTAATAATGTTAATTGCTGTCATCCAAATAAACTAACTGATATTTAATGATTATCTTCATGACTGAAATGTAACGCATGTACTTATTTCGTGTACTATTCAATTTATATTTACATGATAATAAGCTAAGGGGGAGTTTTAGGAGACGTTTGTAAAATGTCGTATTATAACAAGTTCTAACAGGTATTATAACTTTCTTATCTTTTTTCCGATTTACCACAAATGATTATGGCAGATTATAATATTAATAATGTTAATTGCTGTCATCCAAATAAACTAACTGATATTTAATGATTATCTTCATGACTGAAATGTAACGAATGTACTTATTTCGTGTACTATTCAATTTATATTTACATGATAATAAGCTAAGGGGGAGTTTTAGGAGACGTTTGTAAAATGTCGTATTATAACAAGTTCTAACAGGTATTATAACTTTCTTATCTTTTATTACGATTTACCACAAATGATTATTGCAGATTATAATATTAATAATGTTAATTGCTGTCATCCAAATAAACTAACAGATATTTAATGATTATCTTCATGACTGAAATGTAACCAATGTACTTATTTCGTGTACTATTCAATTTATATTTACATGATAATAAGCTAAGGAGGAGTTTTAGGAAACGTTTGTAAAATGTCGTATTATAACAAGTTCTAACAGGTATTATAACTTTCTTATCTTTTATTACGATTTACCACAAATGATTATTGCAGATTATAATATTAATAATGTTAATTGCTGTCATCCAAATAAACTAACAGATATTTAATGATTATCTTCATGACTGAAATGTAACCAATGTACTTATTTCGTGTACTATTCAATTACTATTTACATGATAATAAGCTAAGGAGGAGTTTTAGGAAACGTTTGTAAAATGTCGTATTATAACAAGTTCTAACAGGTATTATAACTTTCTTATCTTTTTTTGCTCTTTATCACACATGATTATTGCAGCAATATTAATAATGTTAATTGCTGTCATCCAAATAAACTAACTGATATTTAATGATTATCTTCATGACTGAAATGTAACCAATGTACTTATTTCGTGTACTATTCAATTTATATTTACTTGATAATAAGCTAAGGGGGAGTTTTAGGAGACTTTTGTAAAATGTCGTATTATAACAAGTTCTAACAGGTATTATAACTTTCTTATCTTTTTTCCGATTTACCACAAATGATTATTGTAGATTATAATATTAATAATGTTAATTGCTGTCATCCAAATAAACTAACTGATATTTAATGATTATCTTCATGACTGAAATGTAACGAATGTACTTATTTCGTGTACTATTCAATTTATATTTACATGATAATAAGCTAAGGAGAAGTTTTAGGAAACGTTTGTAAAATGTCGTATTATAACAAGTTCTAACAGGTATTATAACTTTCTTATCTTTTATTGCGATTTACCACAAATGATTATTGCAGATTATAATATTAATAATGTTAATTGCTGTCATCCAAATAAACTAACTGATATTTAATGATTATCTTCATGACTGAAATGTAACCAAAGTACTTATTTCGTGTACTATTCAATTTATATTTACATGATAATAAGCTAAGGAGGAGTTTTAGGAAACGTTTGTAAAATGTCGTATTATAACAAGTTCTAACAGGTATTATAACTTTCTTATCTTTTATTGCGATTTATCACACATGATTATTGCAGATTATAATAGTAATAATGTTAATTGCTGTCATCCAAATAAACTAACTGATATTTAATGATTATCTTCATGACTGAAATCTAACGCATGTACTTATTTCGTGTACTATTCAATTTATATTTACATGATAATAAGCTAAGGGGGTGTTTTAGGAGACGTTTGTAAAATGTCGTATTATAACAAGTTTTAACAGGTATTATAACTTTCTTATCTTTTTTTGCGATTTATCACACATGATTATTGAAGAATATAATATTAATAATGTTAATTGCTGTCATCCAAATAAACTAACTGATATTTAATGATAATCTTCATGACTGAAATGTAACGCATGTACTTATTTCGTGTACTATTCAATTTATATTTACATGATAATAAGCTAAGGGGGAGTTTTAGGAGACGTTTGTAAAATGTCGTATTATAACAAGTTCTAACAGGTATTATAACTTTCTTATCTTTTATTGCGATTTACCACAAATGATTATTACAGATTATAATATTAATAATGTTAATTGCTGTCATCCGAATAAACTAACAGATATTTAATGATTATCTTCATGACTGAAATGTAACGAATGTACTTATTTCGTGTACTATTCAATTTATATTTACATGATAATAAGCTAAGGAGGAGTTTTTGGAGACGTTTGTAAAATGTCGTATTATAACAAGTTCTAACAGGTATTATAACTTTCTTATCTTTTTTTGCGACTTATCACAAATGATTATTGCAGATTATAATATTAATAATGTTAATTGTTGTCATCCAAATAAACTAACTGATATTTAATGATTATCTTCATGACTGAAATGTAACGAATGTACTTATTTCGTGTACTATTCAATTTATATTTACATGATAATAAGCTAAGGAGGAGTTTTAGGAAACGTTTGTAAAATGTCGTATTATAACAAGTTCTAACAGGTATTATAACTTTCTTATCTTTTATTGCGAATTACCACAAATGATTATTGCAGATTATAATATTAATAATGTTAATTGCTGTCATCCAAATAAACTAACTGATATTTAATGATTATCTTCATGACTGAAATGTAACCAAAGTACTTATTTCGTGTACTATTCAATTTATATTTACATGATAATAAGCTAAGGAGGTGTTTTAGGAAACGTTTGTAAAATGTCGTATTATAACAAGTTCTAACAGGTATTATAACTTTCTTATCTTTTATTGCGATTTACCACAAATGATTATTGCAGATTATAATATTAATAATGTTAATTGCTGTCATCCAAATAAACTAACTGATATTTAATGATTATCTTCATGACTGAAATGTAACCAAAGTACTTATTTCGTGTACTATTCAATTTATATTTACATGATAATAAGCTAAGGAGGAGTTTTAGGAAACGTTAGTAAAATGTCGTATTATAACAAGTTCTAACAGGTATTATAACTTTCTTATCTTTTATTGCGATTTACCACAAATGATTATTGCAGATTATAATATTAATAATGTTAATTGCTGTCATCCAAATAAACTAACTGATATTTAATGATTATCTTCATGACTGAAATGTAACGAATGTACTTATTTCGTGTACTATTCAATTTATATTTACATGATAATAAGCTAAGGAGGAGTTTTAGGAAACGTTTGTAAAATGTCGTATTATAACAAGTTCTAACAGGTATTATAACTTTCTTATCTTTTATTGCGATTTACCACAAATGATTATTGCAGATTATAACATTAATAATGTTAATTGCTGTCATCCAAATAAACAAACTGATATTTAATGATTATCTTCATGACTGAAATGTAACGAATGTACTTATTTCGTGTACTATTCAATTAATACTTACATGATAATAAGCTAAGGAGGAGTTTTAGGAGACGTTTGTAAAATGTCGTATTATAACAAGTTTTAACAGGTATTATAACTTTCTTATCTTTTTTTGCGATTTATCACACATGATTATTGCAGATTATAATATTAATAATGTTAATTGCTGTCATCCAAATAAACTAACTAATATTTAATGATTATCTTCATGACTGAAATGTAACGAATGTACTTATTTCGTGTACTATTCAATTTATATTTACATGATAATAAGCTAAGGAGGAGTTTTAGGAGACGTTTGTAAAATGTCGTATTATAACAAGTTTTAACAGGTATTATAACTTTCTTATCTTTTTTTGCGACTTATCACACATGATTATTGCAGATTATAATATTAATAATGTTAATTGCTGTCATCCAAATAAACTAACTAATATTTAATGATTATCTTCATGACTGAAATGTAACGAATGTACTTATTTCGTGTACTATTCAATTTATATTTACATGATAATAAGCTAAGGAGGAGTTTTAGGAGACGTTTGTAAAATGTCGTATTATAACAAGTTCTAACAGGTATTATAACTTTCTTATCTTTTATTGCGATTTACCACAAATGATTATTGCAGATTATAACATTAATAATGTTAATTGCTGTCATGCAAGTAAACAAACTGATATTTAATGATTATCTTCATTACTGAAATGTAACCAAAGTACTTATTTCGTGTACTATTCAATTTATATTTACATGATAATAAGCTAAGGAGGAGTTTTAGGAAACGTTTGTAAAATGTCATATTATAACAAAGTCTAACAGGTATTATAACTTTCTTATCTTTTTTTGCGTCTTATCACACATGATTATTGCAGATTATAATATTAATAATGTTAATTGCTGTCATCCAAATAAACTAACTAATATTTAATGATTATCTTCATGACTGAAATGTAACGAATGTACTTATTTCGTGTACTATTCAATTTATATTTACATGATAATAAGCTAAGGAGGAGTTGTAGGAGACGTTTGTAAAATGTAGTATTATAACAAGTTCTAACAGGTATTATAACTTTCTTATCTTTTTTTGCGATTTATCACACATGTTTCCTGCAGATTATAATATTAATAATGTTAATTGCTGTCATCCAAATAAACTAACTAATATTTAATGATTATCTTCATGACTGAAATGTAACGAATGTACTTATTTCGTGTACTATTCAATTTATATTTACATGATAATAAGCTAAGGAGGAGTTTTAGGAGACGTTTGTAAAATGTCGTATTATAACAAGTTTTAACAGGTATTATAACTTTCTTATCTTTTTTGCGATTTATCACACATGATTATTGCAGATTATAATATTAATAATGTTAATTGCTGTCATCCAAATAAACTAACTAATATTTAATGATTATCTTCATGACTGAAATGTAACGAATGTACTTATTTCGAGTACTATTCAATTTATATTTACATGATAATAAGCTAAGGAGGAGTTTTAGGAGACGTTTGTAAAATGTCGAATTATAACAAGTTTTAACAGGTATTATAACTTTCTTATCTTTTTTTGCGACTTATCACACATGATTATTGCAGATTATAATATTAATAATGTTAATTGCTGTCATCCAAATAAACTAACTAATATTTAATGATTATCTTCATGACTGAAATGTAACGAATGTACTTATTTCGTGTACTATTCAATTTATATTTACATGATAATAAGCTAAGGAGGAGTTTTAGGAGACGTTTGTAAAATGTCGTTTTATAACAAGTTTTAACAGGTATTATAACTTTCTTATCTTTTATTGCGAATTACCACAAATGATTATTGCAGATTATAATATTAATAATGTTAATTGCTGTCATCCAAATAAACTAACTGATATTTAATGATTATCTTCATGACTGAAATGTAACCAAAGTACTTATTTCGTGTACTATTCAATTTATATTTACATGATAATAAGCTAAGGAGGTGTTTTAGGAAACGTTTGTAAAATGTCGTATTATAACAAGTTCTAACAGGTATTATAACTTTCTTATCTTTTATTGCGATTTACCACAAATGATTATTGCAGATTATAATATTAATAATGTTAATTGCTGTCATCCAAATAAACTAACTGATATTTAATGATTATCTTCATGACTGAAATGTAACCAAAGTACTTATTTCGTGTACTATTCAATTTATATTTACATGATAATAAGCTAAGGGGGAGTTTTAGGAGACGTTTGTAAAATGTCGTATTATAACAAGTTCTAACAGGTATTTTAACTTTCTTATCTTTTTTGCGATTTACCACAAATGATTATTGCAGATTATAATATTAATAATGTTAATTGCTGTCATCCAAATAAACTAACTAATATTTAATGATTATCTTCATGAATGAAATGTAACGAATGTACTTATTTCGTGTACTATTCAATTTATATTTACATGATAATAAGCTAAGGAGGTGTTTTAGGAGACGTTTGTAAAATGTCGTATTATAACAAGTTCTAACAGGTATTATAACTTTCTTATCTTTTTTTGCGATTTATCACACATGATTATTGCAGATTATAATATTAATAATGTTAATTGCTGTCATCCAAATAAACTAACTAATATTTAATGATTATCTTCATGACTGAAATGTAACGAATGTACTTATTTCGTGTACTATTCAATTTATATTTACATGATAATAAGCTAAGGAGGAGTTTTAGGAGACTTTTGTAAAATGTCGTATTATAACAAGTTTTAACAGGTATTATAACTTTCTTATCTTTTTTTGCGATTTATCACACATGATTATTGCAGATTATAATATTAATAATGTTAATTGCTGTCATCCAAATAAACTAACTAATATTTAATGATTATCTTCATGACTGAAATGTAACGCATGTACTTATTTCGTGTACTATTCAATTTATATTTACATGATAATAAGCTAAGGAGGAGTTTTAGGAAACGTTTGTAAAATGTCGTATTATAACAAGTTCTAACAGGTATTATAACTTTCTTATCTTTTTTCCGATTTACCACAAATGATTATGGCAGATTATAATATTAATAATGTTAATTGCTGTCATCCAAATAAACTAACTGATATTTAATGATTATCTTCATGACTGAAATGTAACGCATGTACTTATTTCGTGTACTATTCAATTTATATTTACATGATAATAAGCTAAGGGGGAGTTTTAGGAGACGTTTGTAAAATGTCGTATTATAACAAGTTCTAACAGGTATTATAACTTTCTTATCTTTTTTTGCAATTTATCACACATGATTATTGCAGATTATAATATTAATAATGTTAATTGCTGTCATCCAAATAAACTAACTGATATTTAATGATTATCTTCATGACTGAAATCTAACGCATGTACTTATTTCGTGTACTATTCAATTTATATTTACATGATAATAAGCTAAGGGGGAGTTTTAGGAGACGTTTGTAAAATGTCGTATTATAACAAGTTCTAACAGGTATTATAACTTTCTTATCTTTTTTTGCAATTTATCACACATGATTATTGCAGATTATAATATTAATAATGTTAATTGCTGTCATCCAAATAAACTAACTGATATTTAATGATTATCTTCATGACTGAAATCTAACGCATGTACTTATTTTGTGTACTATTCAATTTATATTTACATGATAATAAGCTAAGGGGGAGTTTTAGGAGACGTTTGTAAAATGTCGTATTATAACAAGTTCTAACAGGTATTATAACTTTCTTATCTTTTTTTGCAATTTACCACAAATGATTATTGCAGATTATAATATTAATAATGTTAATTGCTGTCATCCAAATAAACTAACTGATATTTAATGATTATCTTCATGACTGAAATCTAACGCATGTACTTATTTTGTGTACTATTCAATTTATATTTACATGATAATAAGCTAAGGAGGAGTTTTAGGAGACGTTTGTAAAATGTCGTATTATAACAAGTTCTAACAGGTATTATAACTTTCTTATCTTTTTTTGCAATTTATCACACATGATTATTGCAGATTATAATATTAATAATGTTAATTGCTGTCATCCAAATAAACTAACTGATATTTAATGATTATCTTCATGACTGAAATCTAACGCATGTACTTATTTCGTGTACTGTTCAATTTATATTTACATGATAATAAGCTAAGGAGGAGTTTTAGGAAACGTTTGTAAAATGTCGTATTATAACAAGTTCTAACAGGTATTATAACTTTCTTATCTTTTATTGCGATTTACCACAAATGATTATTGCAGATTATAATATTAATAATGTTAATTGCTGTCATCCAAATAAACTAACTGATATTTAATGATTATCTTCATGACTGAAATCTAACGCATGTACTTATTTTGTGTACTATTCAATTTATATTTACATGATAATAAGCTAAGGGGGAGTTTTAGGAGACGTTTGTAAAATGTCGTATTATAACAAGTTCTAACAGGTATTATAACTTTCTTATCTTTTTTTGCAATTTATCACACATGATTATTGCAGATTATAATATTAATAATGTTAATTGCTGTCATCCAAATAAACTAACTGATATTTAATGATTATCTTCATGACTGAAATCTAACGCATGTACTTATTTTGTGTACTATTCAATTTATATTTACATGATAATAAGCTAAGGAGGAGTTTTAGGAGACGTTTGTAAAATGTCGTATTATAACAAGTTCTAACAGGTATTATAACTTTCTTATCTTTTTTTGCAATTTATCACACATGATTATTGCAGATTATAATATTAATAATGTTAATTGCTGTCATCCAAATAAACTAACTGATATTTAATGATTATCTTCATGACTGAAATCTAACGCATGTACTTATTTTGTGTACTATTCAATTTATATTTACATGATAATAAGCTAAGGGGGAGTTTTAGGAGACGTTTGTAAAATGTCGTATTATAACAAGTTCTAACAGGTATTATAACTTTCTTATCTTTTTTTGCAATTTATCACACATGATTATTGCAGATTATAATATTAATAATGTTAATTGCTGTCATCCAAATAAACTAACTGATATTTAATGATTATCTTCATGACTGAAATCTAACGCATGTACTTATTTTGTGTACTATTCAATTTATATTTACATGATAATAAGCTAAGGAGGAGTTTTAGGAGACGTTTGTAAAATGTCGTATTATAACAAGTTCTAACAGGTATTATAACTTTCTTATCTTTTTTTGCAATTTATCACACATGATTATTGCAGATTATAATATTAATAATGTTAATTGCTGTCATCCAAATAAACTAACTGATATTTAATGATTATCTTCATGACTGAAATCTAACGCATGTACTTATTTTGTGTACTATTCAATTTATATTTACATGATAATAAGCTAAGGAGGAGTTTTAGGAGACGTTTGTAAAATGTCGTATTATAACAAGTTCTAACAGGTATTATAACTTTCTTATCTTTTTTTGCAATTTATCACACATGATTATTGCAGATTATAATATTAATAATGTTAATTGCTGTCATCCAAATAAACTAACTGATATTTAATGATTATCTTCATGACTGAAATCTAACGCATGTACTTATTTTGTGTACTATTCAATTTATATTTACATGATAATAAGCTAAGGAGGAGTTTTAGGAGACGTTTGTAAAATGTCGTATTATAACAAGTTCTAACAGGTATTATAACTTTCTTATCTTTTTTTGCAATTTATCACACATGATTATTGCAGATTATAATATTAATAATGTTAATTGCTGTCATCCAAATAAACTAACTGATATTTAATGATTATCTTCATGACTGAAATGTAACCAAAGTACTTATTTCGTGTACTATTCAATTTATATTTACATGATAATAAGCTAAGGAGGAGTTTTAGGAAGCGTTTGTAAAATGTCGTATTATAACAAGTTCTAACAGGTATTATAACTTTCTTATCTTTTTTTTGCGATTTATCACACATGATTATTGCAGATTATAATATTAATAATGTTAATTGCTGTCATCCAAATAAACTAACTGATATTTAATGATTATCTTCATGACTGAAATGTAACCAATGTACTTATTTCGTGTACTGTTCAATTTATATTTACATGATAATAAGCTAAGGGGGAGTTTTAGGAGACGTTTGTAAAATGTCGTATTATAACAAGTTCTAACAGGTATTATAACTTTCTTATCTTTTTTTGCAATTTATCACACATGATTATTGCAGATTATAATATTAATAATGTTAATTGCTGTCATCCAAATAAACTAACTGATATTTAATGATTATCTTCATGACTGAAATGTAACGCATGTACTTATTTCGTGTACTGTTCAATTTATATTTACATGATAATAAGCTAAGGAGGAGTTTTAGGAAACGTTTGTAAAATGTCGTATTATAACAAGTTCTAACAGGTATTATAACTTTCTTATCTTTTATTGCGATTTACCACAAATGATTATTGCAGATTATAATATTAATAATGTTAATTGCTGTCATCCAAATAAACTAACTGATATTTAATGATTATCTTCATGACTGAAATCTAACGCATGTACTTATTTTGTGTACTATTCAATTTATATTTACATGATAATAAGCTAAGGAGGAGTTTTAGGAGACGTTTGTAAAATGTCGTATTATAACAAGTTCTAACAGGTATTATAACTTTCTTATCTTTTATTGCGATTTACCACAAATGATTATTGCAGATTATAATATTAATAATGTTAATTGCTGTCATCCAAATAAACTAACTGATATTTAATGATTATCTTCATGACTGAAATGTAACCAAAGTACTTATTTCGTGTACTATTCAATTTATATTTACATGATAATAAGCTAAGGAGGAGTTTTAGGAAGCGTTTGTAAAATGTCGTATTATAACAAGTTCTAACAGGTATTATAACTTTCTTATCTTTTTTTTGCGATTTATCACACATGATTATTGCAGATTATAATATTAATAATGTTAATTGCTGTCATCCAAATAAACTAACTGATATTTAATGATTATCTTCATGACTGAAATGTAACCAATGTACTTATTTCGTGTACTGTTCAATTTATATTTACATGATAATAAGCTAAGGAGGAGTTTTAGGAAACGTTTGTAAAATGTCGTATTATAACAAGTTCTAACAGGTATTATAACTTTCTTATCTTTTATTGCGATTTACCACAAATGATTATTGCAGATTATAATATTAATAATGTTAATTGCTGTCATCCAAATAAACTAACTGATATTTAATGATTATCTTCATGACTGAAATCTAACGCATGTACTTATTTTGTGTACTATTCAATTTATATTTACATGATAATAAGCTAAGGGGGAGTTTTAGGAGACGTTTGTAAAATGTCGTATTATAACAAGTTCTAACAGGTATTATAACTTTCTTATCTTTTTTTGCAATTTATCACACATGATTATTGCAGATTATAATATTAATAATGTTAATTGCTGTCATCCAAATAAACTAACTGATATTTAATGATTATCTTCATGACTGAAATCTAACGCATGTACTTATTTTGTGTACTATTCAATTTATATTTACATGATAATAAGCTAAGGAGGAGTTTTAGGAGACGTTTGTAAAATGTCGTATTATAACAAGTTCTAACAGGTATTATAACTTTCTTATCTTTTTTTGCAATTTATCACACATGATTATTGCAGATTATAATATTAATAATGTTAATTGCTGTCATCCAAATAAACTAACTGATATTTAATGATTATCTTCATGACTGAAATCTAACGCATGTACTTATTTCGTGTACTATTCAATTTATATTTACATGATAATAAGCTAAGGAGGAGTTTTAGGAGACGTTTGTAAAATGTCGTATTATAACAAGTTCTAACAGGTATTATAACTTTCTTATCTTTTTTTGCAAATTATCACACATGATTATTGCAGATTATTATATTAATAATGTTAATTGCTGTCATCCAAATAAACTAACTGATATTTAATGATTATCTTCATGACTGAAATGTAACGAATGTACTTATTTCGTGTACTATTCAATTTATATTTACATGATAATAAGCTAAGGAGGAGTTTTAGGAGACGTTTGTAAAATGTCGTATTATAACAAGTTCTAACAGGTATTATAACTTTCTTATCTTTTTTTGCAAATTACCACACATGATTATTGCAGATTATAATATTAATAATGTTAATTGCTGTCATCCAAATAAACTAACTGATATTTAATGATTATCTTCATGACTGAAATGTAACGCATGTACTTATTTCGTGTACTATTCAATTTATATTTACATGATAATAAGCTAAGGAGGAGTTTTAGGAGACGTTTGTAAAATGTCGTATTATAACAAGTTCTAACAGGTATTATAACTTTCTTATCTTTTTTTGCAAATTATCACACATGATTATTGCAGATTATAATATTAATAATGTTAATTGCTGTCATCCAAATAAACTAACTGATATTTAATGATTATCTTCATGACTGAAATGTAACGCATGTACTTATTTCGTATACTATTCAATTTATATTTACATGATAATAAGCTAAGGAGGAGTTTTAGGAGACGTTTGTAAAATGTCGTATTATAACAAGTTCTAACAGGTATTATAACTTTCTTATCTTTTTTTGCAAATTATCACACATGATTATTGCAGATTATAATATTAATAATGTTAATTGCTGTCATCCAAATAAACTAACTGATATTTAATGATTATCTTCATGACTGAAATGTAACGAATGTACTTATTTCGTGTACTATTCAATTTATATTTACATGATAATAAGCTAAGGAGGAGTTTTAGGAGACGTTTGTAAAATGTCGTATTATAACAAGTTCTAACAGGTATTATAACTTTCTTATCTTTTTTTGCAAATTATCACACATGATTATTGCAGATTATTATATTAATAATGTTAATTGCTGTCATCCAAATAAACTAACTGATATTTAATGATTATCTTCATGACTGAAATGTAACGCATGTACTTATTTCGTGTACTATTCAATTTATATTTACATGATAATAAGCTAAGGAGGAGTTTTAGGAGACGTTTGTAAAATGTCGTATTATAACAAGTTCTAACAGGTATTATAACTTTCTTATCTTTTTTTGCAAATTACCACACATGATTATTGCAGATTATAATATTAATAATGTTAATTGCTGTCATCCAAATAAACTAACTGATATTTAATGATTATCTTCATGACTGAAATGTAACGCATGTACTTATTTCGTATACTATTCAATTTATATTTACATGATAATAAGCTAAGGAGGAGTTTTAGGAGACGTTTGTAAAATGTCGTATTATAACAAGTTCTAACAGGTATTATAACTTTCTTATCTTTTTTTGCAAATTATCACACATGATTATTGCAGATTATAATATTAATAATGTTAATTGCTGTCATCCAAATAAACTAACTGATATTTAATGATTATCTTCATGACTGAAATGTAACGCATGTACTTATTTCGTGTACTATTCAATTTATATTTACATGATAATAAGCTAAGGAGGAGTTTTAGGAGACGTTTGTAAAATGTCGTATTATAACAAGTTCTAACAGGTATTATAACTTTCTTATCTTTTTTTGCAAATTATCACACATGATTATTGCAGATTATAATATTAATAATGTTAATTGCTGTCATCCAAATAAACTAACTGATATTTAATGATTATCTTCATGACTGAAATGTAACGCATGTACTTATTTCGTGTACTATTCAATTTATATTTACATGATAATAAGCTAAGGAGGAGTTTTAGGAGACGTTTGTAAAATGTCGTATTATAACAAGTTCTAACAGGTATTATAACTTTCTTATCTTTTTTTGCAAATTATCACACATGATTATTGCAGATTATAATATTAATAATGTTAATTGCTGTCATCCAAATAAACTAACTGATATTTAATGATTATCTTCATGACTGAAATGTAACGCATGTACTTATTTCGTATACTATTCAATTTATATTTACATGATAATAAGCTAAGGAGGAGTTTTAGGAGACGTTTGTAAAATGTCGTATTATAACAAGTTCTAACAGGTATTATAACTTTCTTATCTTTTTTTGCAAATTATCACACATGATTATTGCAGATTATAATATTAATAATGTTAATTGCTGTCATCCAAATAAACTAACTGATATTTAATGATTATCTTCATGACTGAAATGTAACGCATGTACTTATTTCGTGTACTATTCAATTTATATTTACATGATAATAAGCTAAGGAGGAGTTTTAGGAGACGTTTGTAAAATGTCGTATTATAACAAGTTCTAACAGGTATTATAACTTTCTTATCTTTTTTTGCAAATTATCACACATGATTATTGCAGATTATAATATTAATAATGTTAATTGCTGTCATCCAAATAAACTAACTGATATTTAATGATTATCTTCATGACTGAAATGTAACGCATGTACTTATTTCGTGTACTATTCAATTTATATTTACATGATAATAAGCTAAGGAGGAGTTTTAGGAGACGTTTGTAAAATGTCGTATTATAACAAGTTCTAACAGGTATTATAACTTTCTTATCTTTTTTTTGCGATTTATCCCACATGATTATTGCAGATTATAATATTAATAATGTTAATTGCTGTCATCCAAATAAACTAACTGATATTTAATGATTATTTTCATGACTGAAATGTAACGCATGTACTTATTTCGTATACTATTCAATTTATATTTACATGATAATAAGCTAAGGAGGCGTTTTAGGAGACGTTTGTAAAATGTCGTATTATAACAAGTTTTAACAGGTATTATAACTTTCTTATCTTTTTTTGCAATTTACCACACATGATTATTGCAGATTATAATATTAATAATGTTAATTGCTGTCATCCAAATAAACTAACGGATATTTAATGATTATCTTCATGACTGAAATGTAACGAATGTACTTATTTCGTGTACTATTCCTGTAACAGTTACAGATTTGCACTGAAAATCAAAAACTCTCTAAGATTACTAAGCATTTTTTTAGGAAACTGGGATTTCTAGAGTATATTTTGTAAGTGCAAGATATGTTTCAGATAAAATTTCAATAAGACAACTATAATTTTAGTAGGTTCGTTTGCAAAGTTATACATTTCTGTAGCTTTACACTTGCAGATTTGCATCTTTTCTTGCACACCGTACAGAAAAAACGTTAGTAAATGTACTGATTTCAGTAACTTTACATTTGTAGGTTTAGGGATATTTATTTTACAATGTAGGAAACTTGGATTCCAAGAACATTTCATATAACAGTATAATTTCATGGAACCAATTCTGTTAGACGAACTTTTACTGCCACCATTACATATAAAGTTTTAGGAATTCAAATTTCATAGAAAATGTTTACTATCCTTACACATATTTTTCTGTTTAAAAAGTAATGTATTTTGATTTTACAGAACTCAAAATGACAATGGAAGATATCACAATATATATTTTTTTACTAACTTAACAAATATACCGTTCTGCTAAGTGCGTACTGTATAATTTTGGATATTTTAAAATCATTATTATTAACGTTATTGCGTACAGGGTGTCCAGCAAATAACACCCTGATTTCAAAATTAAATTTCTCAAAAACAATTATCGATAGTAATATGCGGTAAACGGTTTTTTCATTAGGTAAGCTGTAAAAATCTTATACAGAAATTTCAAACAGTGAATATTTTGAAAAAATTGCGTTCTGATTGCATAGAATGCTTTGATTTGACATTTTTCTTTTTTTAGATTGCCTGCAGAGAAATAATTTTTCTGCTTACCGTGCAGTATTTTAAAGATTTTTCGAAGTAAATTTTTAGAATTTCAAAATTTCAAAAATTTAATTTAAAAAAAACTATGAAATATGGCACTTTAAGCCAAAAAACGCATTTTCTGGCAGCACTCTAAAGCAAGAAAAATGTCAAATCAAAGCATTATTTGCAATCAGAACGCAATCTTTTCAAAATATTTACCGTTCGAAACTTTTGTATAAGATTTTTACAGCTTACCTGATAAACAAACCGTTTACTGCAGAATTTTTTTTATCTTTGTTTTTGAGAAATTTAATTTTGAAATCAGGGTGTTATTTGCTGGACACCCTGTACATTGCAGTATTATAATGTAGTATTATTTAAATAAGTATGCAATTTCGGATCTGTTTTAATTAGTAGCTTAAAAAAGACATTTATTATCATTATCTATTTCATTTATTCCACATATCCTGTTTGATATAAAATGATTTAAAATGAGCATTATCATAAATTTCAGTTAAAAAAATTATTACCATTTATAATTATTTTATGAATATCATCAAAATAATATAAGGTATAAAATAAAAACAGTAAAGAGAATAACAAAAAATATAGGCCGTTCAATTTTTTGGATAAATATGCATATTTTTATAATATCAAATACAAGTGTGTACTTTCAAATCATCATAAAATTAAAATTTGAAAATATGCTTTTGAATTTTTCACATTAAATACGTACTAAAATTTTAAGTGCATTTTCTGAGTTCTTCTAAATATATTTTAAACATGAAACAACAACAGAAAAAAAGTTTAATTTTTGCATAAATAAATTTTAATTAAACTTGTTGATTCAGAAAAAGGTAAAAATGTAATAAAAGTAAAATAATTAAGAACTAAATCGACAAACAGAATAAACAAAAGATTTACTTGAAAGTGTATTCATTTTTTGAAAAGATATAAATTCCAAAAGGATCAGATTTATTTTATTTAATTACACAAATAAATTCTAATTATTACCTATTTTTTCGGAAACTTGATTAATGATTTTAATTAAATTAACAAAAGTCTTACATCTACATCAAATTAAAAAATACATAATTCATTGCATGTTTTGAATAACATTTAAAATGGATATATAATTTTATGTTAATCTTTTTATTAGTAACATTTTGAATATTTTTTTTTCTGCCTACTAAAAATATTTTATGTATATACAAAAATGAAAATACCGCAATATAATTTAGAAATTTGTCTAATATTTACAGTTAAAACGTATTGAATACTTTCTAGGAGCAAGACATTTCGGCGTAAAAATTTACTTGGATACAAATAAATGCTTTTGTCTTGTTTATGTAAATTTCTGAAAAAAAGTAAGCAAGCCTTTCTAAGTAAGAACAATCAGAAAAATTAAATATATAAAATAATATGAGAAATAACCTAAGAGAATATTATGGCCTGAAATACTTGTATAATAAAACACAGCATTTACGTTGTGATTGAAAAAATTACAATTAAAAAAATTCCAGGTTTTTTTTCAGAAATTCATTTATTTCAATTGAGCAAAATATGAGGCACTGTATTCCTAACCGTTCATTAGTGTCAATATAGAATACACAATTTTGCAGGTTACTATTATATTTGGATACAACATTTTGGAAAGAATGCATTTTGAACCTTTTTTTATCGACGATAATGTTCAGAATTTTCAAATTATGTTTTTGAGGCTTTCACAAATGCTGCTCTATAGTTATCATATTATGCACATTATCTTTTCATTGCATTCACTCATGCACAGTGAAATATTATTTATGAAACCTATTCGTTTTTCATACAATTATTATTATTAATTAATAATGATTATAGGGTGTGGTGTACAATGTCGTTTGTCATATTTACTGAATCAAACATATTTTTATATTAATAATTCTGTAAATTATAATAAAAGAAAGTTGGCAAAATTTGGGACAGCTTTTATGAAAGCTTTAATTTTTTTACGAGTACACATCTTATTCTTATAAAATGAACATAGTTTATTAAAATTAGCCATTGTATCATAATATGGTTTGAGACATTTAGCTGCATTAGCTTTGACATGGTAATCCAAAACATATTCGTTCTTTTTCCAGTTTTAACCATCCAGTGTGGAAACAGAATGTGGAGAGAGAAGTAAGGATGATGATAATGTGAGATGAGTGTGAGATTATGGGAGTCCAAATATTCTATGTTTTTTTTTTTTTTTTTTTTTTTTTTTTTTTTTTTTGATAAACGGTTTGTGAACTGTGAATACTTAGGATTACCTATATTATATTTTTATAATTTTTTTTCTAGATCAAGAAACAGTTTTCTTTTTTTTAAGTGGAGGCGATTAATCGAATATTACAAAAATATGTATTAAACCTTTGAATAACATAGGTATATTTTTATTGCCTCTTAATTTTAATTGTTTTTAGGTAGCTTTCATTACAAAAAGTAAAAATCTACCTATTGCAGCTGTCCGCAGGAAAGCACTTCCGGAAAATTTTGGAGTATTTTCACCGATAGACCCTCAGACCCCAATACCACCCTCCGTTCAAATGTTGACATATATATATATATATATATATATATATGACATTTTAAAGATAGGAGCCAGAAACATCATCGCCAGGGTCCCCGTTCTTTGTACAGAAGTCATGGACAGCGAGGGAAAAAATAAAAAATAAATAAATGTAGAATATCCAATAAATCACTCATTGGTGGCTGTAAGTTTATTTATTCAACTGTAGTCATTATAGAGGGAAAAACTCCTTTTTCCAAACGATCTTTTATAGAAATGTCCAAAAAATATTCCATCATTTACTTCAACCAGCCGTACTCATCGATGAAAGAACTCCAGAATCTCTCCCCCTCTCATCTCGAGACTTCCACCTTTTAAAACTAAAAAGAAAATTCTAGAACTTTCTGTAATCTCAAACCCTCATCCTTTTAGGTAAACAGAATTCTTGTCCAGATACGAGACTATTTTACACAGACGATAAATTTATTTTAAAAAAAATATTATTTAACCAATTTATAATCGACTCATAATTTCTTAGGCAGACGATTTTTATAAATGATTAATTTTAAGAGAAAAAGAAAAGAAATGAATTTATTAATGCACACATCAAAGGTTGACGGCGGAAAAATAAATAAATAGATAAAATAAAATAATGATATTTTTTTAAAAGTATGGTTTTGGAATAAATTTAATAAGATTTTCTTAAAAAGGGTTGATAAAAACATAGAAGAAATCAGTTTTATTTGGAATATTAAGAAATAAAGTTTTAATTAAGAATATTTTTAATTTAGAGCCATCTTTTTAAATTTACGCATACTGGAATAATGTTTTTTAAGGAAAATTAAGAATTTATATCGTCTGCATACAAATTAACAGATTAGATCTAGAAACAAGATTTTAATTTAATAATTTGAAGTAAGTACGGAACATTATTATAAGAAAATTAAGGTAGTATAAAGGTTAGTTTTGGCGAAAAAATTTTAAATTTGTAATATATATATGTGTGTATATATAACCATATATACAGGGTGTTTCGCAACCAGACCGACAAACTTTGAGGGGTGATAGTAGACATGAAGACAAACATTAAATAGGAAACCATGGGGCGCAAACGTCTTCTGTAGGATCTAGGGGCCATTAAAGTTTAAGGTCCAAAATTTCAAACGATGATAAAAAACGGGGGAAAAGGTCGATTCGTTTGCGGTTTTCGCTAAAATCCTTCTTTATGTAACGACTTTTTAAGGAAATTTTTTTAAAGGTTAAGTTTAAAAATTGTCGATAGCGGGCGTTTTAGACTTTAGAATACCGAACAACTACTTTTTACCGTTATTTAGTGCATGGGGTTGAAATTATTCTAACATTTAGACTTTAATTTAAATTTTAATTCCAAAATCGGAAATATGGGGATCGGGTAACTAGAGAGAATTGAACTGTGGACAGAGGGGGGGATTTTTAAGAGCTCGAAAACACTAGGCAAGCTAATCGATTTTGTTGCGTTTTGCGTGGAGGTCATTTCCTTGGTAATTATTTTATTCAGAATGACGTACAGCTTTGGTGTCTTCATTTTTTAATAGAGGGCGCTTCCGGCACACCTCCAACATTTTAAGCCTCATTTAGAATGTCCAGAGGGATGAAACCGGATTCACATGAAGTGGAGCTGCTCCGCTATCATTCCTGCTTTAATTTTGTACCCATTTACAAACCCAAGCATAAAGCAGCATTAAAATTCCTCCGCGCAAGTTTTCGTGCGCAGGTCTCTGTTAAAGAATATCGTCTGCTTGTTTACTTTTGGCCTCGTAGGGTGTAGTTTCGCTATGACCAACACATAATGTGCAGGAATTGGTACGCGGTCACTTGTTTTAATACCTGTACGATACATTATTATGAAACTGTTTTGGTATGCGGCGATTTGTTTTAATATCTGAATATATGAAACAGTTCTTCGAATTTAAAGTTATACAATCTTCAGTTTTATAATTAATTTTGCAATGATAAGCGCTAATTATGTCATGAAAAATATAACACTGTTTTAAAAATGTAACCCATATAAATTGATTATCGATACTATGAGGTTTATATATTTTTATGCTACCTTCGAAAATTTTTTGCAATTGACTTTAAAATATAAGGATAGCTAAAATAATTAAAAGAGTGGATATGTATAATTTTTAACTTGTATTACAACCATACTCACTTTAGGTCTGAAAATGTTAACTTGTACTTTATTTGCAATATTTAATTTTGTATTAGTTTTCCTTAATAATTAATTTGTCTTAGTTTTGTGTAATAGTTTTTTTTTCCGAAGACTTTTTTTTTCTTTTCATTGATTAAAATACAAACTTGTATTTTCTGAGCTTTGCTTACTACTAATAACATATCGCTATTCTATTTAAATTATAGTGGTATTTTATTTTCATTGAACTATGCTTTATCTCATTTTCTTATAAAATTAGCATAAATTATCGTAATCTTTTATTAGTAGTTTTACAAGATTTTATATAGCTAATAGGTATATGTTCTTTTGACATTAGATGTGATTTTTTGCTAATTTATAAGGAGAGAATAATATACACATTTATTATGTTATTCATCTTATAATAATAAATAAATAAATAAATAAATAAATAAATAAATAAATAAATAAAGAGAAGGACATATTTTTAAATAAATATATTTTTTATAGAATCTCATGATTTTTGTTGCAGCCTCAAGATTGGACTTTCATAAATATTGTTGCAGTTCATTTATTAATGATAAAAAATATATTAATTCAAAATTGATGCGATTTTTTGCTGGTATTTTTTTTTTTAATTATTAATTTATCTCTCATTTTCTTGCAGCTGTTTTTTTTTCTTTTATGGACAAAAGGCCAAAATATATTTTTATGCATAAAGTAGCTACAGAAGTTCAAGCAAGGTTAATTTGAGTATGACTTATTATTCTATATGAATGGGCTTGTGGTGACGTGAATTTATAAATTCATCTCTAAACCAATTCTCCTTTCGATTAAAACAAAGATGAAACTCTAATAAGATATCTAAAAATCTTTCGATATTGCTGAAAACTTTTCAAAGCAACTGCAAAAATTTTAATGTAACATTGAAGCGAAGTAAAGAATTTTTATTGACACCAGAAGCCAGTCTACCTACAGGACCCTACTAAAAAATGAAAGTAACTTAATACTTTCTAATACATTTGAAAAGAGTGTTTATAAAATCAATTTGTCAGTCTGTGCTGCAATTAATGTAAACTCAAATTTCCATTTATGTTATTGAAATTAACTAAAGCATGTTTCTTAGCGAAAATGAAGTGTGCAGAATTATAGCGACAATGGGAGAAAAACCTTTTGTGGTAAATTTAAATGATGTTACACTATTTCAAAAATGAAATCTATATCCATTTAAAAAATGCACTAACCATGGTTTTTGCATAGTACGGTGTATAATAAAAATGAGATGGTCTGTGTCTGAGCTCAGTTTTTATTCAAGTCCTCGAATAGGTAAAATATTTTAAATTTATAAATTTTTTTAAAGGAATTTTCAGGGACATGAAAATCGCGAAACATTGTCTTGAAAGAGTATTTAGAATTAATACTTATTTCTATGTAAGAAGAAATATTTTACCAATAATATATTCATAAAACACCAGTATTCAGTTAAATATAATAAAAACTTTAAAACTCCAAAAGTTTCAAAAAGTGTTAAAAACATGATTTTTATTGTATTTAAAAGAAATATTTTAACGAAAAACTTTTTAAAATGTTACTAACACTTTTATGCAATGTACTTTTATCATCAGGTTCTGATGACACAAATTTTTTTGGTCTTTCAAATCATCAGACTTCAATTAAAAAAAAAAAAAAAAAAAAAAAAAAAAAGCGCTGAATACTGATTTCAAAACATGTATCATTAATTTACTCAATCACTACTATAAAAATTCAGTTAATGGCTATGTGAAAAAAAATGATTTGAAGCATATTTTATAATGTTACACTATTTCAAACATAATGACATAGATATATATTATTGAGATTTATTACAAGATGCTTACTGTAGAATATGATTTGCATAATAGTTATCATTCATTTACCGAGTGACAAAAAATTCTGATTGTAGTATGATGGTCGTACTGTATAATATAAATTAGTTTAATATAAATTATACATATTTATTTAATATATTAATTAATTTAAATTATGTACATTAAAAAAAATATTAATTAATATTAATTATAGATATTTAAATAATAATATTATTTAATATGGATCATTCACACTTAAATATGAATATTATCTATGTATATTTAAATATTAATATTAATTAATTATGTATATTTAAAATCCTTATCAATTATATATTTAAATACTAATAATAATATAGGGAAAGGGAAAAATAATTATGCTAACCTTCCACTACTTTATAATTACAAATGAATAGGTAATTAGTAAAAAGAATAGTAAATTAATTGCAATTTTTATATATGAAGATAAGATTTTTAAAAAATGATAATTTAAGTATGAAATTAGTAAAATTTACTAATATTTTTCAACAGTAATATAAAATTGTATTTAGTGTAAGTTTAGGATACATTGTATTTTAATAAATGTTCATGTAATTATTTTTTAAAAGCTTGAGTAACTTTTAAAAGTATCTTAATTATTGAAAATTTATTTGAAATAAAATTTTATGCAATAAAAATTATTACATTTTATTCATGTTAATTTTAATTTAATTTTGTTTATTTAATTGTAAGTATAATTTAGTTTAATTATCTAATTGTTTAATTATCTATTTATCAATTGTATAAAAATACAAAGCAACTGATCTTTACATGTTTATAACTGTTCTTTATTAACTAATTCAAAAAAGATCATTAAGAAACTCCACAAGAGAGAAAATAGCAAAAAAAAAAATGCACAATTGAAAACCTAACAATTAAAAAATTTGGTTTTAACCAACATATTATACAAGGTTTATCTTTCAACAAAGCCCATTGGAAAAAATTTGCCAGTTCTCCAAAACAGATTAGCGCCCGAAAAAATGGGCGGAGAAATTTGAGGTTTACGGACACTTGCTTTGTACACCCGAAAGGAATCATGGGTACATTCCGGATTAGTGCCCTAGGAGATAGCAGGGGTGAAAAACACGGAACAAAGAATATAAACGGAAGGAAAACCGGTCAACGGAGGCGACCCGAGGCAAGCCGAGAATTCTGGGACAAGTGTGACCCTGAACTGCCGGCAATCTTGGCGAATTTTTCGATTGGCGATAACTTGGCATGTGTTTTACCTCTCGCCGTAGAAATCAGCACCCACCCGCCCCTGTTCACTTTGAGTGTAAGAAAGGCCAAATAAGTGATAAATGCGTTAAACAGTTGCCATTCCTCAGGGAATGCTGGGATATGGGTGAACCTCACAGAAATCCATCATGGATCCTCCAGGTGGCATCGACGATCACCCTGCTCCTAAAGGGTAAGAGGCTTCGTTTTCCTTCCCGTTCATATTCCTTCTTCCATGGTGAAAAATGCCCTAGGTTGAAACCGGATTTGCACATTCTAAACAGGTCAGAAATACAATGATGGAATCGATATGAATTGAATGTGGATTCGAGGGGATATTCTAAATGAACCTTTAATGGCATTACTCCTGAGTATTTTACTACCAGACCAACAAAATTCCAGGAAGTGTTAGAGATTTAAAATCGACTCGGAATCACATAGGAATGTAAAGTTGAAAATATCTTTTCTGCTAGTTATGGTTAAAAGAAGTATAGAAAAAAGCAACAGGAAGAAGCAAAGAAACAGCAACACGATAATGTGACAGAAAACAGTTTGTTTAAAGATTTTACTAGATAGGGTGTTCGAAATTGCTACCAGAAGTAGTCCGGCAAGCTTGACAGCGACGGCAGAGGGCGCTGCGGTTTCCTTGTGTTAGATGGCGCTGAACGGTAATGCTCGTGAACAGCTTTCCCGCTGAAGTGATTATTCCCGAAACGGGTCCAAAGGTAAAAGAATGAAGTATTCGAACGATGAAGAGGTGGACAATGGACATGTTGCTCGTACATAGAGCTGTGGACACACCGCTCTGAGGCTGTACAAGGAGCGTTTCTCGCATAGGCGTGCACCCCATCATACGGCATTTTACACCATGTACCGTCGCTGTCAAGCTTGCACAACTATTTCTGGTCGCAATTTCGAGCACCTTTTCCAGTAAAACTTTTAAATAAACTGTTTTCTGTCATATTAATGTGTTGCTGTTTCTCTTCTTGTTTTTGTTTCTTTTCTCTCTGCTTGTTTTGACCATAAATCGCAAAAAACGCATTTTCAAAGCTTCATTCCTATGTGATTCCGAATCGGCTTTTCATCCCTAAGACTTCAAGGAAGTATGCTGTTCTGGTTGTAAAACAACCAGGATTAATGCAAATAAAATATCGGAAGCGCCCTCTATCAAAAACTGGGGCCATCAAAGCTGTACATCATTTTGAATAAAATAATTCCCAAAGGAATGCCCTACAAGCAAACCGCAACACAATCGATTAGTTTGTCCAATGTTTATGAACGTTTAAAAATCTCCCCTATGTTCACAGTGCAATTTTTGCTAGTTACCCGATCCCAATGTTTCTGATTTTGGGCTTAAAATCTAAACTTTAGAATAACTTCAACCCCATGCACAAAATAATGGTAAAAAGTAGTTGTTCGTTACTTTAAAGCTCGTAAGTCTAAAGCGCCTTCTATCGACATTTTTTAAACGTAACCTTAAAAAAAAATTCTTAAAAAATCGTGATATAAAGAAGTATTTTAGCGAAAAACGCAAACGAATCGACAATTTTTTCCGCTTTTTATCATCGTTTGAAGATTTGGACCTTAAACTTTAATGGCCCCTAGCTCTTACAGAAGACGTTTGCGCCCCATGGTTTCGTATTTAATAATGTTTGTCTTCATGTCTACTATCACCCCTCAAAGTTTGTCGGTCTGGTAGCGAAACACCCCTGTATATATATATATATATAACAACATTAGGTAGCTTTCATTACAAAAAGTAAAAAGACACCTATTGCAATCGTCTGGAGGAAAGCTTTTCCGGAAAATTTTGGTATATTTTCATCGATCATGATCCCCAGACCCCAAAACCACCTTCCGTTCAAATGTTGACATATATATATATATAACCATGTATATATATCTAAATTTTGCCATGCGATAACTAACGTATTTATGAACCGATTTCAATGAAACTTGGTATGTGCATAGTACGTACAAATGTTTCGACCGCGTTCGTTGGCCAACAGCATCCGCTATCTGGTTTCAAAATAGCGGCCATTTAAATTTTTTCAAAAAATTTAAAATTTAAAATTAAATGCGAAAAAATTTAAAGTTGAAAAATATTTTTCTTTTATGTGTTAGAATTTAAAACAAAGATTTTATTTAATCTATTATTATTTAATCTATCATAATTATATTTTATTTAATCTCTTTTTATTTAATCTATATCTTAAAAAAATGACTGAGTTATAGCACTTTGAATTTCTAGTATGGCTGACATTTATGTGACTGTGTATATATGTATATATCTGATTTTTGCCATGCTATAACTAACGCATTTATGAACCGATTTGAATGAAACTTGGTATGTACATAGTACATACAAGTATCTTGACCAAGTTCGTTGGACAGCATCATCCGTTCTCTTGTTTCAAAATGGCGGCCATTTAAAAAAAATAAAAAAATTAAAATTTAAAATTAAATGCAATAAATTTAAAAGTTGAAATTTTTTTTTATTTTATGTGTTAGATCTTAAAACAACTATTCCAGAACACTTTTTATTTTGTCTATATCTTAAAAAATGATTGAGTTATAGCACTTTGAATTTTTCTTATGGCTGAAATTTTGAATTGATCAGATTTTTGCCATGTGATAACACGCGTATTTATAAATTTATTTGGATCTAACTTGGTGTGTACATAGTACATAATGAAACCTAAACCGAGTTCGTTATAAAATTCCGTCAGCCATCTTGTTACAAAATGTTGGCCATTTAAAAAATTTTAAAAATTTAAAAAATTAAAATTAGGTACAAAAAAGCAAGAAATTGAAAAATATTTTTTTTGCATGCATTTGACCTTAATACGAAGATTCCAGAGCATTTTTTGTTTCGTCTGTATCTTAAAAAATGGCTGAGTTATAGCACTTTTAATTTCTAGCGTTGCTTACATTTTGAAATGATCTGGTTTTCGTCACGTAATAAGACGCGTATTTATAAACCGTTGGATGAAACTTGGTGCGTAGAAAGTACATGCCAATGCCTGGACAGAGTTTGTTGGCCAATTCCAGCCGCCATCTTGTTTCAAAATGGCGGAATATTAATTTTTTTAATTTAAATTTTAAAATTAGGTGCAAAAAAGTAGGAAATTCAAAAAGATTTTTCTTTTTTGTGTTTGACCTTGATACAAAGATTCCAGAACATTTTTTGTTTCATCTATATCTTGAGAAATGGCTGAGTTTTAGCACTTGCAATTTTCTAGTGTGATTGGCATTTTGAAACGGTCTGAAATTTGTCACGCGATAATACGCATATTTATAAACTGATTTGGATATAACTCCGTGTGTACATAGTACATACCAATGTCTGGATCGAGTTCACCGGCCAACTTCATCCGCCTTCTTGTTTCAAAATTGCAGCCATCTAAGTTTGTCAAAAATATTTTAAATGTATAATGAAGTGCAAACAAATAATAGAAATTGAAAAAAGTTTTTTCTAAACTATTTATCTTAATACTGAATTCCGGAGTATCTTTTACTTTGTCTTTACCTTAAAAAACGCATGAGATATAGCAGTTTAAATTTCTAATGTGGGTGAATTTTTTCTAATCAATTTGCCCGGGACAGCACACGTATATATTAATCGATATCGAAGTAAGTGTGCATGTGCACATGAATTAAAATTTCGACCATGCTCATTGATTTGTTTTATCCATCATGTTGCTTTAAAATGGCATACATTTCATGATATCGTGGAATTTGACGACCCTATAAATCGCTTAAAATAAAACCAGGTTGAATAAAAGATGACTAATTTCTAAAAATTCCTATTAATATTCAGTATTGACAAAAAGTATTATTCAATCTTATATAATGGGGTTCCACTAATTTCAGCTTCGTATATTTGAATAATATAACTTAATTTAAAATAAATAAAAAAGCATATGAAAGCTACCTCTTCCTCCTGGCATTGACAGGACTTTATATATATATATATATATATACAGGGTGATTCCGAATTTTTTTTACAATAAAAGAGGGGTGATAGTACACATCAAGACAAACAATATTAAATAGGAGACCAAGGGTCCAAAACGTTTTCGTAAGGAAATAGCCGCCATTAAAGTTTAGGGACCAAAATTTCAAATAAACATAAAAAACGGAAAAATCGGTCGATTGATTTGCGGTTTTCACTAAAATTATTCTTTATGTCGGCATTTTCTTGAAATTAAATTATAAAGATAAATTTCAAAAAATGCCGATAGAGGGCGCTTTAGACTTTGGAGTAACGAACAACTATTTTTTGCCGGTATTTTTTGCATCTCATTAAATGTTTTCGTAAGCTTAGACTCAAACTTAAATTTTGAGCTCAAAATCTGTAGTTGGGAGTGGTTAAGTAACACAAACTGAGCTGTGTTCAAAGGGTTCAAATTTCAATTGATTATAAAAAACGGAAAAATTGGTCGATTGATTTGCGGTTTTCACTAAAACTATTCTTTATTTAGGTATTTTCGTGAAAATAAATTATAAAGATAAATTTCAAAAAATGCCGATAGAGGGCGCTTTAGACTTTGGAGTAACGAAACACTCTTTTTTGGCGTTATTTTTTGCATCTTACTAAATGCTTTCGTAAGCTTAGACTTGAACTTAAATTTTGAGCTCAAAATCTGAATAGCTGGGATTCGTTAAGTAGACAAACTTAGCTGTGTTCAGAGGGTTCAAATTTCAAATAATTGTAAAAAACGGAAAAAATTGGTCGATTCGTTTGCGGTTTTTGCTAAAACTAATTTTTAAATCAGCAGTTTTCTTGATCAATCAGTACTTTCTTGAAAATAATTTTTAAAGATAAATTTCCAAAAATGCCGATAGAGGGCGCCTTAGACTTTGGAGTAGCGTACAACTATTTTTAACTGTTATTTTTTTAATCTCATTAAATGCTTTCAAATGCATAGACTTAAATTTCGGGCTGAAATTCTGAATCGTTGGGATTGTTTAAGTAGCGAAAAATTGAATTGTGTTCGAGGAGGAAAGAGGGTTAAATTTCAACGCCTGAACACACTTCTGTTTGCGCTTCTTAACTCCTCATAACAATTCAGGATTTGAGCTCAAAATTTAAGTTTAAATCTAAGCTTCCGAGAACATTTAAAATGCTTTTGCAAGCATTTAATTAGAATCAAAAAATAATGGTTAAAATGAATTGTTGGTTACTCTGAAGTTTAAGGCGCCCTCTGACGGAATTTTTTGAGATTTTTCTTTAAAAATTTTTTCAAGAACATACTGATATAAAGAATAGTTTTATTTTAAACCGCAAACGAATCGACCAATTTTTCCATTTTCTATAATTACTTTAAATTTGAACCTCCCCCACAGTTCAGTTTATGCTACTTAACCACTCCCTACTATTCAGATTTTGAGCTCAAAATTCAAGTTTAAGTCTAAGCTTCCGAAATCATTTAAAGAGATGCAAACAATTCGGCAAAAAATAGTTGTTCGTTACTCCAAAGTCTAAAGCGCCCTCTATCGGCATTTTTTGAAATTTATCTTTATAATTTATTTTCACGAAAATACCTAAATAAAGAATAGTTTTAGTGAAAACCGCAAATCAATCGACCAATTTTTCCGTTTTTTTTAATCATTTGAAATTTGAACCCTCTGAACACAGCTCAGTTTGTGTTACTTAACAACTCCCAACTACAGATTTTGAGCTCAAAATTTAAGTTTGAGTGTAAACTTACGAAAACATTTAATGAGATGCAAAACATACCGGCAAAAAATAGTTGTTCGTTACTCCAAAGTCTAAAGCGCCCTCTATCGGCATTTTTTGAAATTTATCTTTATAATTTAATTTCAAGAAAATGCCGACATAAAGAATAATTTTAGTGAAAACCGCAAATCAATCGACCAATTTTTCCGTTTTTTATGTTTATTTGAAATTTTGGTCCCTAAATTTTAATGGCGGCTATCTCCTTAAGAAAACGTTTTGGACCCTTGGTCTCCTATTTAATATTGTTTGTCTTGATGTGTACTATCACCCCTCTTTTATTGTAAAAAAAATTTGGAATCACCCTGTATATATATATATATATATATATACACATATATATATGTGTGTGTGTGTGTGTGATTTTTGTCATGCTTTAACTATCGTATTTATCAACCGATTTAAATGAAACTTGGTATGTGCATAGTACATACAAATGTCTCGACCGAGTTTGTTGGCCAGCATCATCCGCCGTCTTGTTTCAGAATGGCGACAATTTAAATTTAAAAAATCTAAAATTTAAAATTAAATGCGAAAAAATTAACAGTTGAAAAATATTTTTTTTATGTGTTTGAACTTTAAACAAGGATTCCAGAACACTTTTTATTTTGCCTATATCTTCAAAAATGACTGTGTTACAGCATTTTGAATTTCTAGTATGGCTGACATTTTAAAACGATCTGATTTTTGTCACTTGATAACACGGGTATTTATGTACTTACTATTATGGTATTCATTTAGTACTTTGTGTGCACATAGTACTAAATGAATTCAGGACCGAGTTCGTTAGCCAGTTCCATCCGCCATCTTGTTTAAAAATGGCGGCCATTTAAATTATTCAAAAAAATTTTAATTTAGAGTTAGCTACAAAAAAGGGAAAATTGGAAAAGATTTTTCTTTTATGCATTTGACCTTGATACAAAGATTCCAGAGCATTTTTTGTTTTGTCTGTATTTTAAAAAATGGCTGAGTTATAGCACTTTCAATTTCCAGTTTTGCTCATATTTTGAAATGATCTGATTTTCGTCACTTAACTAACTTAATTATTTAATTAACCGATTCGGACGTAACTTGGTGTGTACATAGTACATACTGATGTCTGAATCGAGTTCGTTGGCCCCACCCGCCATCTTGTTTAAAAATGGCGGAATATTAATTTTTTTTGAAAATATTAAATTTTAAAATTAGATGCAAAAAAAGTTAGATATTGGAAAAGTTTTTTTCTTTGGGTGTTTTATCTTGATACAAAGATTCCAGAGAATTTTTTGTTTCATCTATATCTTGAAAAATTGCTGAGTTATAGCACTTTCAATTTCCAGTGTGGTTGACATTTTGAAACAGCCCGAAATTTGTCACACCATAATATGCATATTTATAAACTGATTTCGATAGAATTCCGTGTGTACATAGTACATGCCAATTTCTTGACTGAGTTCACTGGCCAACTTCACCCGCCATCTTGTTTCAAAATGACGGGCATTTAAGTTTATCAAAAATCTTTTAAATGTATAATCATGTACAAACAAGAAATTGAAAAAGGCTCTTTCTAATGTGTTTGCTCTTAATAATGAATTCCGAAATATTTTTTGCTTTGTCTCTACCTCAAAAAACGGCTGAAATATAGCAGTTTAAATTTCTAATATGGGTGACATTTTTTTTTAATCAATTTTCCCGCGACATCACTCGTATATATTAATAGATTTCGATGTGAGCGTGTATGTACAAATGAAATAAGATTTCGACCAAGTTCATTGGTTTGTTTCATCTATGATGTTGCTTTAAAATGGCACACACATCATGATATAGTGGAATTTAGCGACCCTATAAATCGCTTAAGATAAAACCAGGTTGAAAAAAAAAGATGACTAATTTCTAAAAATTCCCATTAATATTCAGTATTGAGAAAAACTAGTATTCAATCTTATATAATCGGGTTCCACTAATTTGAGCTTCGTACGTTTGAATAATATAACTTAATTTAAAATAAATAATTAAATAAATAAGGTATATGAAAGTTACCTCTTCCTCCCGGTACTGCCGGAAGGACTTTTTAATTTCCTTGGCGTAGCATGTCCTTATACCTAAACGTATTTTGCGCCATTAAACCCTATACAACCAACCGTTTTAATTTCCTAAAGTTCAATTCCTTACATTTTCGTGAGGGGGGGGGGGGGGCTATAGACCTTTAGCTCAGCAAAAATCGAACAAAATATTATTATTTTTTTTTGTTTTCCTTTATTAGTATATTTAAATCTTAACTGTTTGATTTTCAAAAAACTGCTTTGAATTACAACGATTTTTAGATGAGTTACAAACACTTCAAATTTGTATATCGCAACTGAGTTACACTAAAAATAAAGCTTTAAATGGCGGTTGTCAAAATGAGAATTTTCAACCTATTAATGAATTCAAATGTCCCATCAGCCGTAATTTTTGTATAATTTTCCTAATATTAACTAATATTGTTTCCAATATGCCACATATCAAAACTTAATACTAATATCATATATTGCCGTTCATAAATAGGAAATTTGGTAGGGATATAACTTCTTCTGTGGAATTTCAAGAAAAATCGTAAATTCTAGAAGTTTTTTTATTATTATTTATTTATATATTAGTAAAATTTTAAAATGCGTATCGACATTATTTAAAAATATACCTTAATCAATTAAGAAAACACTATGCCCCTACAATCGAATTTAATGCTAACGGATCTTTTCTGAAAAGAGGGATTTATTAACATTTTTAATTTATAATTTGTATTATTACGCACATTTTTCAATAGAGTAGAATAATTTACTCATAAAATGTAAGAACTTAAATGTGTGCAAAAAATTCCGTGCAATAGTGTGGAAAAAATATGCTTTTAAACAACCACTGCGTCTCTAAAAATATTTCATGTTTGATATTGATATGAATAAAACTGATATTATCCTTATATCCTTATATATATTATAAAAGTGAAAGTGTGTCCGAAAAATTGGAATGAAATTGGCTTCAAAACGGATGGATTAATATTTTTGAATCTTTGCATATAGATAAGTTAAAGCCCGGAAATGAACATAGGCTAATTTTTAATTGTTTATTCAAATATTTTTCGTAATATTTCAAAATTTAATTATTTTTCATACAGAATCGATAGGCATTTTTGTATAAAATTCAACCAATTTCCTTTTCTGTTGCCAATAAAATAGAAATATGGAATGATAATTTCTCAGCGGCAATAAATTTTCAATTGAGCAATTTTCGTGCAAAAAAATTAAAAGAAAAATAATTAAAAGAAAATAAAGATGACGTCATATTTGAAATAGAAATAAAGAGGATATTTTCTGTTATATATTAAACATGTATATTTGTTTTATTAACAAGAATTTTTCTGTCAATAATGGCGACATAATTGGAAGTGTTAATTATTAAGCACACATTACACAAATTATTCCATATGCACTGGTTCTTTTAAAAACACTTTATTAAAGGAATAACACTCACTCGCAGCTCACTGCTGCGTTATCGTCTGCACTTATCTCAAACACAACTTTAGAATAAAAAAAACACTTCACTTCTCTTCAGTTTCTCAACACTGACATTTTAATTTAGGTAGCACGGTATCGTCTGCCTACATGGAACATACCGGCCCCCGTTGACATGTTTCACATTCAATAATAACTCTTTTTTTTACTAAGTACACTAATTACACAAATAAATACAAAAGGTCACTATATATGTTACTTAAATATAAATTGAAAAAAAAACAATATATCACTCACACATATACAGGGTGATTCATAAAAGATGGGCAGAACTTTAAGGGGTTATAGTACACTTAAAGACAAATAATATTAAATAGAAGACTAAGGGTCCCAGACGTATTCCCAAGGAGATAGGGGGCATTAAAGTTTAGGGTCCGAAATTTCAAATGATTATAAAAAATGGAAAAATTGGTCGATTCGTTTGCGATTTTTGCAAAAAATTTTCTTTATGCCAGTATTTTCTTGAAATAAAATTTTAAAGTTCAATTTCAAAAAATGCCGATAGGGGGCGCTTTAGACTTTGGAGTAACAAACAACTATTTTTTAACGTTTTTTTTTTTTTGTATTTCTTTAAATGATTTCGAAAGCTTAGACTTAAACTTAAATTTTGATCTAAAAATCTGAGTCCTAACGAGTAGTTAAGTAGCGTAAACTGAAATTTGAAATTTGAAACCCTTCTCCCCCCAGAACAAAAATCAGTTATTCCCGATCTTTGTGTCGTAGATTAGGCTCTAACTACTGCCGCGTTTTGCTAAAATTATTCTTTATGTCAGTATTTTCTTGAAAATAAATTTTAAAGAAAATTTTCAAACAATTCCGATAGAGGGCACTTTAGACTTTCTAGTAACGAACAACTATTTTATACCGTTATTTTTTGTGTCTCATTAAATGCTTTCTAAAGCTTAGACTTAAACTTAAATTTTCAGCTCAAAATCTGAATCGCTGAGCGTGGTTCAGTAGGGGAGGGGGTTCAAATTTCAACTTCTGAACATAGTTCAGTTTGCACTACTTAACCATGCCCAACGATTCTGTGCTGTGATACGAGGCAAAAATACAACTTTCGTCAAGGACTGCATAGTTGGAATTCACTCATAAAGGCACTGGCACAGTTGGAAACGTCGCTCATGCAAACGTTAAAGCTCCATTCCTGACGCTAGTCACCGGGTGAAGAAGGAGACAGAAAGTATGCAAATGTCAAATGGGGAAGAAGAAGAACACGTATGCAAAATTTCGACACGATTCAGGCATAAAAACCACTGAACGGTGAGTCAAGTGTAAGTCGCTGTAGTAATGAATCGGAAGATGGTGCCCTTCACGAATAAGGAAAAGGCTGAGATGCATTTAATTTACGGAGCGGTAGATGGAAATGGTGCAGAGGCACAACGAATGTACGGAGAGCGATTTCCCCACAGGCGGTTGCCTAACCGCAAAACTTTCGAGCGCTTGCACAGACAGTTGTGTGAGACGGGATCATTTCTCGCTTCCCGGTCGAATGCAGGTCGTGCAAAAAAGGACGAATCAGTAGTTGTTGCAGAAGCCATTCTGGATGTAGTAGCGGCGCAGCCAAGTACAAGTACACGAACAGTGGCTAGGCAGGTGGATACCTCACAGTCCATGACTTGGAGGGTACTGAAGGATGAACATTTGCCCCCGTTTCATGTGCAACGAGTCCAGAAACTGTCTCCAGGGGATTATCCAAATCGTATTGAATTCGCCCGCTGGTTTCTGCAGCAGAACGCGCTAAATCCACATTTTGGACGAACTGTGCTTTTCACCGATGAATGTACCTTCACACGTGAAGGTACATTTAACACACACAATGCACATGTATGAGCGGATGTCAATCCACATGCTACGTATCTACATGCTCATCAGAGACGCTTTTCCATCAATGTTTGGGCAGGAATCCTCGGAGACCCCCTAATCGGATCGTACTTTCTTCCTGAACGCCTCAACGGTAAAACATACCTCACATTTCTGCAACATGTGCTGCCAGACCTGTTAAACGTTGTTGCTCCACGCATCCGGCGGGTCATGTGGTTCCAGCACGATGGAGCGCCAGCCCATTACGTACGAGACGTCCGTAACTATCTGGACATCACATTTCCGAACAGATGGATTGGTCGAGGTGGTCCTGTTGCTTGGCCTGCTCGCTCGCCAGATCTTTCACCCCTCGATTTCTTTTTTGGGGACAATTGAAGGCTCTTATGTATGAGACACCCATTGAATCCCCCGAGGAACTGGTCGCCAGACTTTCCGCCGCTGTAGGGGAAGTGCTCGAAAAGCCTGATGTTTTCGCGAATGTTCGCCGTTCCATTCTTCGCCGTTGTTCTGCGTGCATAACCTCTGGTGGTCACAATTTTGAACATTTATTGTAATTACATGTTAATAAATATGCTTTGGTAACATAATCCTAATTTGTGTCTTTTTACCTCGTATCACAGCACACAATGTGTGGACATGGTAAACTGAACTGTGCTCAGGAGTAGAAATTTCAAACCCCTCTCCCCAGAAACTTAACCACGTCTAACGATTCAGATTTTGGGCTGAAAATTTAAGTCTAAGCTTTAGAAAGCATTTAATGAGACACAAAAAATAACGGTATAAAATAGTTGTTCGTTACTCCAAAGTCTAAAGCGCCCTCTATCGGAATTTTTTGAAAATTTTCTTTAAAATTTATTTTCAAGAAAATACTGACATAAAGAATAATTTTAGCAAAACGCGGCAGTAGTTAGAGCCTAATCTACGACACAAAGATCGGGAATAACTGATTTTTGTTCTGGGGGGAGAAGGGTTTCAAATTTCAAATTTCAGTTTACGCTACTTAACTACTCGTTAGGACTCAGATTTTTAGATCAAAATTTAAGTTTAAGTCTAAGCTTTCGAAATCATTTAAAGAAATACAAAAAATAACGTTAAAAAATAGTTGTTTGTTACTCCAAAGTCTAAAGCGCCCCCTATCGGCATTTTTTGAAATTGAACTTTAAAATTTTATTTCAAGAAAATACTGGCATAAAGAAAATTTTTTGCAAAAACCGCAAACGAATCGACCAATTTTTCCATTTTTTATAATCATTTGAAATTTCGGACCCTAAACTTTAATGCCCCCTATCTCCTTGGGAATACGTCTGGGACCCTTAGTCTTCTATTTAATATTATTTGTCTTTAAGTGCACTATAACCCCTTAAAGGTCTGCCCATCTTTTATGAATCACCCTGTATATAGATATACATTTTTTTTAAGTACTATGGGTTTCAGGCATAGGTAAAATACATATTTTACTAATCGATCTTTTAAAAATTCCATTCTGAGTTTTTACCTGAACTATGCGAATTTTCTTATCATTACCATAATATACTTCAATAATTCTGCCTAAAGGCCACTTATTGCTTGATATATTTTCCTCTACTAACAACAATAGATCTCCTATTTTTACATTATCCTTTTCAAATCTCCACTTACCCCTCTGTTGTAATTCACTTAAATAATTATGGTGCCATTTGCGCCAAAAAGTTGTACAATTTTAGTTATTCTTTGCCCTTTTTTGAGGCGATTTTCTCTTATATTGGTTAAATCAGGCTCAATAATGACATTTAATGGTCTGTTTATAAGAAAATGAGCTGGAGTTAGGACTCCAAAATCATCTGCGTCATCTGATAATGGACTCAAAGGCCTCGAATTTAATATTCCCTCTATTTGTATCACTACTGTAAGAAATTCCTCATAAGTGAGATTAGCACCTCCCACAATTCTCTTAAAATGAAATTTAAAGGATTTTATTGCGGCCTCCCAAAGAACCCCGAAATTGGGTGATCTGGGGGGAATAAATTTCCACTCAATGCCTTCACTAGACAAATATGCTGCTAATTTCTCATCAGGTTTTCTTACTAATTCATGAAAGACCCTAAGTGTTTTATCTGCCCCAATAAAATTTTTTGCATTATCAGAATACAATTTGGCACATTTACCTCTGCGTGCTATGAATCTTTTCAGTGCCGCAATAAATGATTCGTAAGTTAAATCTGCAACAATTTCTATGTGTATAGCCTTAAATACAAAACAAACAAAAATACAGACATAAATTTTTTGTAAGATGGTCCTACGTGCATAACCAATTTTGATCATAAATGGCCCACACAGATCAACACCCGAAATATTAAAACAATAGTCTAATTGGACTCTATCCCTGGGCAAATCGCCCATCAATTGATTTGCAATAACTGGTTTAGCTTTAAAACATAGAATGCACTGATGAACCACCTTTCGACACATTGCACGACCATTTATTGGCCAAAATTTATTTCTTACTAAGAATAGTAAAGTTGACGCACCAACATGCAAATATTTCTTATGATAATAATTTATAACAATTACAGTAAATTTATTACTCTTTGGTAAAATCACCGGGTGCTTTTTTGAAAAATTTAAATTACTATATTTAACCTGCCACCAACCCTTAAAATTCCAAATTCATCTAAGTAAGGGTTGAGGCCTTTTAACTTGCTACACTTACTTACCGATCCTTTAGTCTGAAGACTATGTATGTCTGCACGGAATTCAATATTTTGTATTGATTTAACTAAATGCCTCTCTGCAAGCTCCAATTCTGACGTAGTCAAGGGTCCATTACACTTATAAAGAGGGTTTCTTGTATTCATCACAAATCTGAAAATATAACTAAGAATACGCACAATCGTTAAATAATTATTACTAAGATTAATCAAGTTATATACAAAACAATTCTCGGTGATATTACAACTTATAACATTAAATTCATTCAAGGATTTAAAATTAAATTTGAGCTTTTTATTGAACTCATGATTTGTTTCTGGTATGGTTATTGTACGTTGAGGATAATCACTGTTCTGAAGAAATGAAGGTCCCTTCCACCACAATTCACAGTTTGCAAGTTTGTCAGGATCCATTACCTCTGGAAAGTTTGTCAGCAGGATTTTCTTCTGAGCAAATACGATGCCACTGTTCAGCACTAGAGTTTTCTTGTATGTTAGCCACTCGATTTTGAACAAATTGCTTAAGGTCGATAGGTTCCTTTTGAATCCATGCTAGCACAATCATTGAATCTGACCAAAGAAAAACATTAGTCACTATTACTTTCATGGATGATAATACTCTGTTTACCAGTTTGGTTAGCAACACTGCTGCACATAACTCCAATCTTGGAATAGTTAGACTCTTTATCGGTGTAACTGGCGACTTGCTAGCGATTAAATTCACCATCACATTTCCTAAGGAATCACTGGATTTGCAATAAACTGCTGCCCCATAGCAACGTTCTGAGGCGTCAGCAAACCCGTGTATTTCTATAATTTCTGGGTTTTCAATTATAATACGCCTACAAATTTTTATATTATTTACACATTTAAATGACATAAGAAATTGATGCCATTCATGAAACTCTGATTCAGGAAGCTCATCATCCCAATCAATATTGATTCTCCACAATTTTTGCATTAGTATTTTGGCTTTAGATATAACTGGACCAAGAAGTCCCAGAGGATCAAAAAGTCTCGCGATTGTTGACAATACTTCTCGCTTTGTGTAGGAATTGCACAATTCCACCTTAACTCGAGAAGTGAAACAATCATCTCTTGGGTTCCACGAAACCCCTAACATTTTAGTTTCAATTTCATTTTCAAATTTGTACCCTTCTTCATATGTCAGCGAAAGATTTTTATCACTTGTACACCACTTATGGAGTCTCATACCTGCTTTATGCATAATCGCTATGAGCTGCCGCTGCAACTCTTTGGCTTCTTCAAGCGTAGGTGCACAGCACAAAATATCATCCATGTAAATATTTTCTCGAAGAACCGATGCTGCCATCGGATAATTATCTCCTTCATCAATCGATAGCTGGTTGAGAGTTTTCATTGCTAAATAAGGCGCACTAACCGTACCGTATGTAACGGTCTGTAGTTCAAAAATTTTAGGCTCTTCCTCGAAATTATCGTTCCACAAAATTCTCTGCAATGCGTGCTGACTAGGATCAATATTGATCATTCGATACATCATTTGAATATCCGAAGTCAGTGCATAAGTATGCTCTCGAAAACTAACCATTATCGTGAATAAATCATTCTGAATAACACCGCCATTATATTGCAATGAATTAAGTGATGTGCCATTTGTTGTTGTGGCAGAACAGTTAAATACAACTCTCAGTTTTGTGGTGGACTTTTTTGGTCTGAAAATACCATGATGTGGAGCATAATACACGACGTCAGGTTCTTTCACTTCTTTAACCTGTTTCATATGCCCCAACATTTCATATTCATTTAAAAAATCTTTATACAATTTGAAGTATTTCTTATCTTTTGATAAGCGAGTCAACAGCGATTTGAGTTTTTTAAGAGCAAGCTCCCTAGATTGGCCTAAACACGAAGGATTTTCCTTTAAAGGCATTTTCACCACGTATCTCCCTTCCTCATTTCTCCAATGCGTACGCGCAAAATGTTCCTCACATATCTCAAATTCCTTACTTTTTGATAACTCTACTTCGACGTTTTCAACTTCCCAAAACTTTTTTAATGCTTGGTTTAAATCTTCCTCCCGAATCAGCCCACAATGAACTTTTACATCACTTTCCTGCTCTATGCATCCACTAGCCACATACCCAAATACGGTATTTTGCAAAAGTAAATTTGAACTCTGAGAATATATTTGTCCCGGTCATAATAACTCATAAAAAATTTCTGCCCCCAACAACATATCAATTTTATCAGGGAAATTAAATCTATAATCTGCTAATATAGTTAAATCTGGTACTTCAACATTTATGTTAACCACTTGTTGCGGAATTAAATCTGTAATTTTCCTTACTACTAGCATAGTCAATTCTCTTTCAAAACTTTTATCTCTATTCGCGATTTTTGTATTTACGCAGCCTTTTATTGTCATAGAAGTGTCATCCAAACATGAAATTAAAGTATTCGTTTTATTAATTCTAAGCTGCAATCGATTAGCACACTGTGAACTAATCAAACATGCTTGTGAACCGACATCTAGTAAGCATCTAACTTCCTGCCATTCCGAGAACTTATCTTTAATGAGGATACGCGCCGTACTTAATAAAACGGATTTTGTTTTGTTTTTCACAAAACTAGAGGCGACAGTCTGACTCGGAGGGTAGGAAAGGATTTCCTCGGGTTGTGAATTTTTTATTCCTGCAGCCGATTGAAACACATGACCAACATTTTTATTTTGATTATTTAATTCCTTTTCTTCCCTAGGAAAGTGTATTAATTCAGAATGCGGTAGTTTACATCTAGCACAATTTTTAGACTTACATTTCTGTGCGCAACAATTATAATTTAAACATTTGAAACATGCTTAACCCATTTTAGGCCAAGCACAGAAATTTTATAAAATGTAGCATTATTTTTATTGAAATATGCTTAAATTACATACATTAAGACACAAAAAAAGATTCGTGCATGAAAAATAATATTTTATATAAGAAATAATATTTTATATAATAATATAAAATATTATTTCTTATAATGAATAATATGAATATGAATAATATTTTTATGACTTTTGTTTTATTCTTATTTCATATACAGAATTTGCAACTTTAATCTATTTTAAAAACATATAATTCATTTCAATTGGAATAATAATATATTTTTAAAAAGTCGAATTTGTCAAAGGCGTTTCAAATGAAAACTCTAGCGTATTTTGAAAATTTTTTAAGAGAAAGTGTTTACTCCAATTGAATTACTAATATTTTATGGATGTCTTCAAAAGCCTTAAAAAATAGAAGAAAAATAAAATTCTTGAAAAAAATGTGTCAGAGTGTTAAAAAAAATATTTATCGAAATGTTTCGTATACGAACCTTTGGCCGAAAATGGGTTAATTTAATTTCACAACTTCTACTCTATCTTTAATGGACAGTTTTTTGAATTGCGGACAAGAATGTAAACCGTGATATTCATTATATTTACACAAGACACATTTGACATTTTTTGTTTCCGAAAAAAATATATTTGAAGCGCTCCTTTGAGGCCGATTTTGAAATTTATTTGTCGCTATACGTTTATTTTCATTTATCGTGTTTCTCGAATACTCATTTGATTCACCTTTAGATTTATTTTTAATCGACAAAAAAATATCGCATTCTCTTCCTAGTTGCTGTGGTTTAAAATATGACTCTGATTGTTTAATTGCGATATGATTCATTAATTCGCGATCTAAAAATGAAAATTTTATCTGAAACAATCAGATCGCATAATGATTTAAAATCATTTACCTCACGCAAATTACAGTAATACTGAAAAATTGAACTCAGCCTAGCTGCAAATTGAACGTAACTTTCCGACGGTAATTTTTGCGCACTCTTGAAATTGTTTAAACATTCTTGTGCAGTAGGTTGAAATTCCCTTAAGACTATATTTTTCAATTTATCATAACTAATCAACTCTTCCTCTGATAAATAGATCATTAAATTGCTCGCTTTTTCGCCGAGAATATTTAACAGAATTTCGGCCATAAACTCTTCAGGTACATTTTTAGTTCGAAACGCTTTCTCAAGAGATTGAAAAAAAAAAGATTAAATGACTCAGCTCTCGTTGATAAAGGAATAGTAAAAGTTTTAATACTTTTAATAAAACTTTCCAAGTTATTGTTCCCTATTTCCGTTTCCGATTTTTCTGTTACGGACGGCAAATTTTCCCGAGATTCTTTACGCAATTTGGCTATTTCTAATTCTTTCTCTAACTGAGCTAGTTTAATTTTTTCAAATTCCGAATTTTGGGATGGCTCTTTACGAATATTTGCTAATTCTAACTCTTTTTCTAATTGCGCTAATTTAATTTTTTCTAATTCTAATTTTGTTTTCTCAGTTTCTGTTCGTGATTTATACTCCTCAACAACCGAATTAACGATGCTTTTTAATAACTGCTCATTTGAGTAATATTCACTATTCTCTATAATATTTCTTAAATCAATAATTTTACTACTTTCAGGAGCAGTTAAACCCAATTCCTCAACTACAAGCTTAAGCTCGTATTTATTTAGATTATCAATAACAGACATAATTTAATCAAAATAAACTAAAAAATTGCTTTTACCTCGCTCAAATCGTTGCGAAATTCCGAGGAAGACTCATTATATTTCTTAAATTTATCATCTTCAACACAATATTTCATTTGTTTGAGCACGATATTATTCGAAGATTCTCATGTTGAAAGTTGACAGATCTATAATAGAACTCTTAATATCACATCAGCACATCGTTCAAATTCCATGATTTTACACTCTCATAAATAATTATTTTCACCTTACGGCTCGGCGGTCCATGTTAATTATTAAGCACACACTACACAAATTATTCCATATGCACTGGTTCTTTAAAAAACACTTTATTAAAGGAATAACACTCACTCGCAGCTCACTGCTGCGTTATCGTCTGCACTTATCTCAAACACAACTTTAGAATTAAAAAAAAACACTTCACTTCTCTTCAGTTTCTCAACACTGGCATTTTAATTTAGGTAACACGGTATCGTCTGCCTACATGGAACAAGAAGTAAAAAAAGAATGGAAAAGAATAATGGTTTCAATGAAACATTTCACTTGGAAAAATGTGACGTCATATTTGAGATAAAACAAGTACTTTATAGTTGTCGTTAAAAATACAAGAGGCATGAATATCAGTAGCTGATCGAGCTAGATAAATAATGACGTTATATTTAAAATGAATGAAAAATATTTTTTACTTATACTAATCAATAAGTTATAACTTACACACTTACATCAAAATTCGTAATTATCAATGGAAGACATTTTTTGTGGGGAAAAGACGGAAAATAAAACTTCTGATTAAAATATTTTTGACTCTATTTTTTAACGCTTTCCAACAAAGTTGAAAAGTTATTATGCTTTCGATTTGTCTGTCCGTCTGGCCGCTTTCTAACTTTCGTAAATTTCATAGCAATCCGAGTAGCCATGGAATTTTTGGACTTTATTAACATTTACTTTAGCACGAATACCTATTGAAAATGAAGTTTCTGCCATGATTAGTTTATTTATAGGAGTAGTCAAAAATTTTCTTTCATTACGGCATTATGGGGAAAAATCGTTTCAATTGAATTTTAACGAGGTTACAACCTGTGAAACATATTCAAATTTATATGCATCAACAAAGTGCACTAAAATATGCATTTTGCAATATATGCAGTGAAAAGGACACTTATTATTCATTTACAGGGTCACACAGAAGAATTCCATTGCATAAGAATAAAGGCAGGAACAGTTTGCAACACATTTTAATTATAATAAACGATTTCATGTATAATCAAACTGATATACGTGTCTGAGGCTTAATGTGAGTTATTTCATGCATAATACGAAGTGCATAGCATTTACAAAGACACACAAAAGATTTTAAATAGCATATATTCTATCTGAAGTACTGTATATGATGGATGATGACTGTTGCATGGATGAAATGCATTTTGAATTATGATATGTGCTTTTAAATCTCACTAAATGAATGCATATTAAATGGTGTGTATAGAGGCTGATATTTACACAGTTTAGATATACAGGGTTACACAGATATCTTGGAAAGGTTACTGAATATGAGCGTAACTTACTTAAAGGTGGTTTTTAAATGAAATATGCATTTTTATTTTGAACTGCATTCAGTAAACTAAGAAATGTTTGTAGTACATAGATAAAATGATATACAGGGTCACGCAAAGAACTAAATACATGGTTGAACTAAAGTTTAGAAAAATACTTTTGTATATTAAAGGTACTAGGTAAACTACAGGGCTGAACAAAAGTAGTCAAGAATGTTTCTATCTATTAGTATAAATATTAAAACTAGCAAAAAAATCGGCTAAAAAGGTTCATTGGAAGATTTTTACTGTAAATCGCGATAAAAAGTTAATTACACATGCTTTTAATCAACGAATTCTTTTGTTTGATTGATTAAATAAGTCTTCTTTAAATGTTATGTGAATGAAGTCACGGGTAACAGCTAGTTCAATTATAAATAGAAATTTTCTTATACGTCCATTGAAAACGTTTCAAAAATATATATATTAAAATATTTAATTGCTAAAAAGGACGTCAAATACTAATAAAATACATTAAAAGATCTTAATAATTTGACATGTTTCGATTGAATTTACTCAATCATCATCAGAAAAAAACAACATATACAAATAAACACAAAGATGGAAAATGACAATAAACTGTTATAAATAAAATCTAAAAATAAATAAAATTCACGTGCGTTATATTTTAATTTTAAAAGACCTTAATAATTTCACATGCAATGGATCTGCAATGACTCCTTGTCATTTCACATACCAAATATTTGGGTTGAATTGTTAGGTAATTTGAAAATTAAAATTAAGCAACGTGAAACATAATTAAAATACAACGCGCGTGATTTTTATTTATTTTAAATTTCGTTTATAACAGTTTATTGTCATTTTCCATCTTTGTGTTTATTTGTATATTTTGTTTTTTCTGATAATGATTGAGTAAATTCAATCGAAACATGTCAAATTATTAAGATCTTTTAATGTATTTCATTAGTATTTGACGTCCTTTTTAGCAATTAAATATTTTAATATATATTTTTTGAAACTAATATTATTTGTCAAATATATTTTTCTAAATTCTGGTGTCCCTTAAACATTTCAATATTTTAGAAACCTTATTAATTTGTACCTAAAAATGTAAAAATATTTTAAATTCTGAATGTTTAATATCTATATTATAAAGACCAAACGTATCTGTGCGTAAAGCATACGTCATTTTGCGAATGGCAGTTTGAAATTTGAATGAAATTTCGGTTTGCAATTTTTGCTGCAGGAAATTTTTTAATTTCAAAACATACCACATTTTCAGTTTTTACACCATCGTATGGAAAAAAATGTTCTTTTAAACGCAATTTGTTTAAAAATTGCTTTATTATCTTAATTTATTTTTGAGATATTAATTTTTTTGTAGTTTTTAATACCGTTTTTCTAATTGTGGCAACAGAAGAAGTCCATTTCTAATAAAAGCAAAGAGGGAAAGCCGAAAAAAGCAGATTACTGTATTTTTATGTTGCCATTTTCTCATTAATCGTTGGATCTTTGCCTTTTCACATGTTGGATTTAGACTTCACGGAGAAAAAATTATATGATTAAGTCAAAGTGGAATAAAATTTGCAGTTTTTAATTTTGGAATACCACGCATAAGCGTCTTAATTAATAACTTTGTTATAATAACAGATTTTTATTATATTTTACTTCTTAGATTACGAATAAAGTTTTATTTTAATAATTCGAACAACTGAATTTTATAGAAGTATTATTTTGTTAACCTTAGGTTAAAATAATTTGCGTATGACAGTTCGACAAATCAATCTTAGATGCATTTTGCATTATAACTAATTTCGTAGATTTATTATAAGTCAATGAAACAGTTCTTTCATAGATATTTTCTTTTGTCAGAATTCGACCTTGTTATCTGAAAAGAAAATCATTTCCGGTAATATTATAGTATTACTTTCAAGCCTATTTAGCTTCTTAAATATTTATTGTTATTTTTTCCATCTTTTCAAACTTAAACTGATTTTAAATTTCAATTACGTTACTATTATTTGGTTTCAATAATATTTTTTTTTCCTTTCAATAACATTTGTCTCTGCTATTTGAAAAGTTTAATTACTTGTGAAAATATGTATGTAACTATTTTGCAAAATCAGCATTTTAAGATGTAACCAAAAATTCATTAACGGATGAATTTATCACTGTCATGAACAGCGAAAAATATTTTATATTGATTTTTTGGTGGCAGTAGTTTAAATGTTAATTGGTTTTAGATACTGGACAGTGATTTTTATTAAATTAAAAAATAAAATTTTTAACAAATGCTGAGTCAAATTTTCACGTTTACAAACTGTAAAGCATAAGTAACTGTAAGATTTTAGCTTTTCCATGTAGTTTTTTTGCAAAATTGTTATTTCGAGACGTATTCAAAAATTCATTAAAGGATGAATTTATCATTGTCATAAACAGAGAAGAACATTTCATATTGATATTGTTTGGAAAATATTTCAAAGATTAATTGTTTTTAGATACATTATCGTAATTTTAACATTATTTTTAACAAAATGTCAATGCAAAATTATGACTGTTTTCTTACGTTAAAAATATTAAAACATATAGTAACATCTATTTATTATAAATATACAGGGTGTTACAAAAATTGTCTGACGAACTAAGAGGCGTGATAGATGACAGCAAGAATATGAATAGTTACTGTAGAACATGGAAACTACTTTTGTAATCAGAAATAAGTGTTTTACGTTCTAACAGAATTTGGGTTGGCCAAAACCCCAACCCAAACCCAACCCAAACCCTTGAGTTTGGGTTGACGACAAGGTTTTCTCTGCCGCTCGCCATAGCACCAAATTGCGACCAAAAGCTTCATTTGGCGAGTAAATGAATAATCAGACTCGCCAAATTGCGAATTCTCAACTTCTAGTCTTTTTGGGACAGATGAGATTATTAACCCATTTCTGTACAATTGATGTCGCTATTCATTTTCAATGGAGATACTGATTCAACATAAATTTTATTTAACAACTGCCAACGACACAGAAAGAACTGTACGAAACGTAGTTCTCTGATGTTGGTTTATCACTGTCTATGCGCCAGTATATTTACAACGAACATTACTCGCAATAATCGCCAAATCGAGAAAAGCTTTGCTGAAATGCAGCGTTGAATTTGCCAATATTGTAAAGTATCATTGGTCAATAATCAATTTTATCTATACAACTGATAAAAAGTCATCAATCAGAGTCAAAATCTTATAGAAATTTTCTAGTAAAACAATGCTTAAAAGATTAATACACTTAGGAGATATTACGAATGTACTTATTTTTAATAGTTTTTATAGCGTATAGTAGAATTTCTATTTTGTAAGCAATGACAAAAAATTATGGTATTTTAGAACACATTGAAAAGAAACAAGGTACAATAAGGGACTAAAGGTACATTTTTCAGTATTTCACACCAAATCTTATTTTTGCTCACATTTTTTTTTTTCACTTGACTGTTATTTTTTATTTCTTATTCGCCAAATCGCTCAATTTGCTATCTAGCGAGAACAATGGTTGACGGTAACTATTTTGAGAAAAATAAAATAGAATAGCATTGAAAATCAACAATATATCTTGTTTTGTGTGTCACCAACAAGTTTATAACATAACGAAATTTCTAAAAAGAATATGCTTAAACGAACTGCGGATATACGGTCGGCAATCGACGAAATCTTTGCCAAGGCCTCTATTATTTGGCATCTAAGTTGACATGCATTAAAAAATTTAGTTTTAGTGTTTTTTGTTTCGTTCGATTTTTGTTCTACTGACGAAAATCATGTCTTGTCCGCGATTCTTTGAGATTCTTGATTTGTATAGCATCTGTGATCACATATAGTTTTCTTAACTTTTACATTTTTCTAAATTACAGTCAAAACTAATCTTTAATTAAATATCTTTTTTTATCTTAAATTTTATTTTCGTTCCCACAATAACTTTCCTTCATAAGAAAAGAAAGAAAAACATGTAGCATCTGCTTTCTTACTGAAAAACGGCTGTCAGATAAAGAGAATTCATTAATATGCGTATTTCACCCTCGCTAGAAATAAATAAAAAAGAATAAAGATCTATTTTGCTTGCCGTCAGCAAAATATCACTTTTTCTCCCTGCTTAATTGAGATTCTAACTTATTCGTTACATAATAATCTTTTCATGTGCATTCGGAATATTGTGTCTTTCATAATTTTCCCAAAACATAGCTCTAACGTATGATTTGGCGAGAATTCTTTTTGGCTTATTCTTTTAGAATTACTATTCCTGGTAACTCTGCCATTAAATTCAAAATCCTTTTAATTGTTTAATGCGTAACAGAAATTTTGCGTAGATGATATCATTTATTTTTCATATGCTCCTTGTCGCCAATTATGTGGTGCCAATGTGTGAATTATTGAATGAGAAATTCATTGCCTCGCTCTCGCTTCATGAACTCAGTCATGTGAAGACTGTTTTCTTAAAAATGCTTACAGGCACCATCCCTAACTTTTTCTGTATGAAAGTTTTAAATTTATAAGTTTACTGCAAAAAAATAATTTTCTTAAAGAGCATTTATTTTCTTAAGTGATCATAGCCTACAACTCTAGCTAATGCATTTTATAAGGAACCTGGTGAATATACTTTAAATTACAGAACTATACTACAGCATCCTTTTCTACATACTTTACGAAATTAGTGCTTTTTTCGCGATGCTTTTACAAAATTCTCGGGTTTTATTTTAAGCCTTTCATAAATTTCATGTTTATAATGCAATCCACTGATGAAATTCTTTTTTTTTTTCAGTTTGTTGACGAAATTTGCGTTTTTTCTTCAATTGTTTGATAAAATTTGCGCATTGTCTGCGATTTTTTGATAAAGTAAGGGTTTGATTAAATAAAATATAAACATTTCATGTAGCCTTGGTTTCGTTTGTGTAACCGTAGATTTTTTTCCCTTTGACTCTGAATTTTTTGCCCATATCAACGCTATTTCTTGCATGTAGTTTTTTTTCATAGTGTGGGCCCCTGAATTAATTACATTTAGCAACCACTAACTCCTTAAACACTTTAATAACCTGAACCTATAGTGCTCAAGCAATCGCTGATACTGTATGGATTATAATCACATTCGAAAATGTGGAGTAACAGGTGAATACTGTTGCCCCGTATAATGAAATATTCTACCACTTCTTTTATATGATTGTCGCATTCGAATAAAAATGAGAATGTCTATTTAGCGATTTAAAATAATATACTCTGATATTCCAAAATTAGTACCACACTTCAAAAAAAAAAAAAAAATCTTTAAGATTACTAAAGTTTTTCTAGGAAATTGGGAGTTCTAGAATATTTTGCAACGGCAACAATAAAAATTCGTATAACATTACTTATTTACACTATAGATGAAAACAATTGAGAGGTTACAAATTTTTTTTAATAAGCTAATGTGCCTAGAACTTGTTATGTAACTGAAATCCGGGATACAGATAGAATTTTAGAAAGATTACTGTGATTGCTGTTCCTATACTTTTACAGCTACAGATTTTTGTAGCTTTACAAAAAGTACATTTGTAAATCTACATCTATTTTTGTAAAGTGTGCAGATAAAATTTTAGGCAGTATACAAATTTGTGCTTCTACTTTAGAAATGTAGAATTACATATTTTTTTAACCATTTCGAAATTTGTTGTTCTTTACGGACGAGGATAGACATATCTGACAAGGAAGGTCTTCTTACTGGGTATATTCAGAATATTTTGAAGAAAAGCTAATTAAACTACTAATTAAATTACTTATATATATAATAAAGAATGATTAAAATTTAGCGGCAGAAATCCAGAAGAAAGTCAATAAAAATTATAAATGAACGTTTTACAAATAAGCTTATTTGCATTAATATTCGTTTTTCAGCTATAAAATTTGAATTAAATAACGAAAAAAAGGGCATAAATAACGCACATCACGTAAAGTATTAAGATTAAGATTTCGGTTAATTACTTGTTCTTATATATATATTATTGGGCTATCAATGAAAGCAAACATAAGGTATGGGACTGGAATAAAATATTTCAGTTTATTTCTGCCAGAAATCTAATTTAATTAATGTGCAAACTTAAATAAGTTTTTCCTTATAAGTTCAATTAATATTACAAAATGTGAATTAAATAAATATTGGCAATAAAATATTTTATTCTATTCTTTACCACGCTTGTATTTATTTTCGTCGCATGCTCTAAATGATATGATTAATGTAAAATGCTTATGAACTATCTTTAAAAAAAAACCACTGAATAAAAAATTAACGTTCACTCCTAAGAGAGAGGAGCTTTTCACTACTACCAGGAGTGAAAAAACCACTCCTCTGGTAAGACTGAACAGTCACTTCTTCGAAAGAATGATTATTCACTCCAGTTTAGAGAGAATATTTACTTCAGTTTAGAGTGAATATTTACTTTGTAGGAAGGACTATTCTTTCTTTTAAAGATTCTACAAATCCACTGTTGCTCTGTGTGAATAGACACGCTGAAGAGTTGGGCATATTTTCAATCTGCAAAAGAGGGAATAATCACTTCTTTTTAAGTAGAGTGTAATTTACTTATGTTTTGCTTATAGTAACTTTCATATTTGTATGTTTACTAATTTAGGATAATACTAAAATAATTACCTGGCAAAGTTTCGTCTACCAGGTGCTAAGTTTTAATTACGACTAATCACCCCACTAGAAATTTTATATAGAAAATACCGACAAATTTAATTAACAGAGATTTTGCTACTTACATCAACATTATATATTCTTGACTATTATTTATCGTATAATGTATGTATGTAATGTATATTGTATATATGGTAATGTATATTATATATTATATTGTACATATCTCGATTAAGCATCTGTTAATTTTGTACTTTATTTATATTATACATATGTTTTTTACTTATTCATATAGTATTAATTATATTAGGGGATGCTTCCAAAACACGAAAGATTAAATACTTATATTTTTTTATATTTAAACGTGTTAATGGTCCGTAATTGGGTAATCACAACAAAGGTAGATCTTTAAAAATGCAATAATCTTTCAGCGTACTTGAAAAACCATTAAAAAAAGTAAATTGGGATGCAGTTGAAAAAAAAAAGAGTTTACGCATTTACACTTATTTTGCTGTTATTGTTTACTCACATTTGAGACTTTAAAAATAGATTAAAACCGAAATGCGTTACTCAAGATGTTACCATTGACCCTAAAATACTTGTGTATATATTTCTACTGTGTAACACAGAATAAAAAAGGTATAAGGCGTAAGATAGAACGCTTAAGATATTGTTTTGTACAGTATACTTTTACAGCGAGAAATGTAATCAAATGCTATTTTAAAAGAAACATACTATTCTAAAACATTCAGAATTAGAAAATCAATTAGTATCTCCGAAAAAAGTCTAAAGCTTTCGCTTATAAATATGTTTTACTTTTGAAATTGCAGACATTTTCAAATTAACAAATAAAATTCGAATAAGAAAATCACAAATTTATCTCTTACAAGATTTAATAGATATCTAAATATATCTTTGATGCCTATTTACTTTAATTGTAAACTTAAACTCGCTTTTTATTTCTTTATAACAATGCGATAAACAACATTTTAATCGGATTAATTTCAGACCTTTATTCTGAAAAAAGTGATAATCCTACTGATATGGCTAGCTTATGTTATACACACACTAATAAAGTTTTGCAAATGTAGTTGAAATAAAAGTTTTTAAAAGAAATGCAAAATGCGATAATAATAATTAAATTTAGTAAGTCTGAAATTTTTCTTGTTCCCCGAAAAAATATATTTTTTTTTATTTTGGATTAAAACAATAGCATATAGATAAAGAAATCCTTTAATTGGAGAGTTTTTTTTATAGAGGTTTGTTATATTTGTAATCAAAACTTAATACTTCTAAATTAAATTGTTTTATACTACTAATTTTTTTTATAATTATTGAAAAACATACAAATTGTTGGCAACATAGAACACAATGTTATAATGAAAATAGCATTTACATCCCCATGGTTCTTTAATACTTTTATGTTTTTGATGTTTTAAGGTACTGTTTTAAGGTATTACTGTTTAAAGGTAAGAGATTTTCATATCTATGAACTTTTAGATTATGTATTTTTATTTAAGCATTGAAAATTTCTGTTAAAATATTGCATTATACTTATAATAAATGGTATTCAAAGACAACTCTAGTGTAGTCATACTGTGTAGAGATCATTTCTTTTCATTTCATTTCAGCTTGTGTTTTGCTGTTAAAATTGATTTTCAGAAGTTTACTTAAAAAAACGGGATATCAAGCAAATATACTGATACTTAACACCATACTTCTTGAAATTGGAGATATTTGTAGAACACATGTATTTTTGAATGCACTGCTTACATATTAATTCCGTCCGTTCATCGAAAGAACTATTCTAAGCGAATGATCACCATAGGTTATTCTTCAAGCTGATATCTATAATTTGTTTCTGAGATAAAGCGCATAATTATGTCAAGAAAAGTCAAATTCCATGAACGAATATAGTAAACTATACATTCGAAATAATAAATGGAAAAAAATCAGAAATTTCTTGATGTGAAATTAACTAAGATATTCAAAAATATTGATCAAGAATTACAAGTGAACAATGAGAGAATGCTGAAGAGAAAGAAGGTAAAATTGGAAAATCCAAGAGATAAGTAATGAAGTAAGCTTTTCCGTATCCAAATCCTTTGCCTTATGAATTATTACATTGCAACTTATTATTTTATAATTTGATAATATCAAAATTTTGGCTATTGGTGATAAATGTCTGTGAAAGGAAACTATACATACAGATATAGAAAGCATGCAGATCAACAAAATCTTGGATCTCGATAAAAGACCGTGTCACAAGCGAACTGTTTTCTTTTTTTAAGTGGGTGTTTACCATCAAAAAGGATGGACAGTATAAAGAACCTCTTAAATCCCTGTTTTGTATGCAAATAGAAGGACTAGACTATTGTAAAAAGTTTCCCTCCTCTAATACGTATGCCAAATTTACGTTTAGTGATTGTTAAAGACGTATATGCACTTTTATCGGATATAAGCACAATTTCCCTGAGCGATAAATTAAATGGCCTTTTTTAATGATTCCTATAATAAAAACGGACAAAATTTGTAAGCTCAAAATAAGTTAATACATTTAAAATAAGAATCACGATTAAGGTTCTTGCTGACTTTTGACAGACATTAGCAATTTAGTGAATTAGAAATAATAAACGTTAACCAAATGAAAAAAAAAAGTTTGCAAAACATATTCGGGGTGGAGTACTAAAAAATCTATCTTTAACAACCTATTTTATCACTACTGCTTAATCTTTCCATACATAACTAAATTTTTGTAATTACTTATAAATAAGAATTTCGAATGTACACCATTTAAACTATTTAAAATAAGTATATTTTGAATGTGTCCTAAATGTGTAAATTTTTCATTCATTTTTTTAGCTAGATAAATAAAAATTTAAAACAGTTCTGATAGTTTTACAGCTGTGAAGGTATACATAAACATGCTTACTGCCAACTACGAGATAACTCGTAGATTGCATTCTTTTCTAGGACGCCAACTACGAGTTATATCGTACTGCAGCGGTTCCCAATCTATGGGCCGCTTCCCACTGATGGGCCGCGGAACAATCGAGGCTTGTCATAAAAATATATTGTTTATTTCATCTGTTTAAAATGATATGATGATTTCAACAGCAAATAATATTTCAAGGAAAAATCCTTAATTTCTTTCTAGATTAATGTACGAACAGAAATATTTAAGCTTTGAGCTCCTTGATGAAATTCAACACTTCGTGTTTATGAGAACATGCGTTTTCTACTCTGCTGTTTTTGAAAGTCAAATATTGAGACAAACTGCGTGTTAATGTATGTTCCCACATTGGTAAATATCAGTACAGAAATTTCATTTATTTTAAAGTTTTGTTTTCACAACAATTAAACGTATTTTAAACAATCTTTGTAATTTGTGCATTATTTTAATTACTATTCATTTACACACATTGAAATTACCGATTCCTATTTTTGTTCTTAATCTTCCGTACGAGAATTTTCATTTTTCGTACTACAGGATAGTTAAGCGTATAGCGATCGTACAAAAATTGCCATACTGATATACAACTTTAACTTGGGTGGGTCACGAATATTTTTTACTACTGAAGGCGGGTCTCGATCTTTTTTAACTGAAATTGGGTGGTGGAGCAAGAAAGTTTGGGAACCGTTGTCGTACTGTGTTTACTTGCCATTTTTGTACAGCTATGATTAAACTAGCTATATACAGTGCGTGTCAAAAGTTTAAGCACAATAGCAATTTTAAAATAAAACTTAAATAGTAACTTTATTTCAATACCAGTCTTGTATATGTTTATAAAATCTATTTTTACACCATATTCATTTAAATTAACTTTTAAATTTTATTTCAAATCATGGAGTTTAAGAATAGAAGAAAAATGACAGTGTCAAAAGTTTAAGCACAAAATCATTTTTATGCAAATTTTACAGTCTGACGTGAACGGTTGCGCACGCAAACAATTTCTGGGTGTATAGGAAGCAATCCACTGTTGTTTTTGAGTTAGTACAAAATGTTTCAGTTAGTACCATCCATACCTCAAACTCAACTTCATCGTAGCTTAAGTCGAAAACAGTGTCTGTTTTGGAATGGCCGGCAATTAGTCCTTATTTAAACCCTGTAAAAGTATATGGGGTACTCTCTTTCATGCAGTTTATCCAAATGGAAAGCAGTATTCTTCAGTTAAAGATTTGAAAGATGCCATTGAGAACGCTTGGTTTAAAAATGAACCAGAAACATTACCGAACCTCATTTTAACGATGGAAAACCGTATATTTAAAGTAATTCAGCAGAAAGGAGTAATAATCAAGTATTATTTTTTTTTATTCTTGTTCTGCTAAAGACTAAAAAACTACTGTGCTTAAACTTTTGACACACTCATTTTTGTTTTTTTGATAAATTTTATTATTTAAGATAAATTTTATAATATGAATTTGTTAACTATCTTTTTAAAACTACAATTTGTAGGCTATGTGAAAAGGGAAGTAACTTTCACCCATTAATAAAATTTTATTTTGAAATTTTCTGTTGTGCTTAAACTTTTGACACGCGCTGTATCAGTACTAATATCGATAGATGGTTTCTGGGAAAAGAACAAACAATCAATGCTGGCTTGCAAAAATAGAAATTTTTTTAAAAAACGATCAAAATATATATTTATGAGTTACCAGATAAAGCCAACTACGAGATAATTCGTAATCCCTTAAAAAAATTATTTTTATTATTCCTATGACTAGAATTAGAGTTTTTAATAAAATAATTTGATGATATCAAACTGTCAGATTTGGCAAGAAATCTGAAAATTGCTGTGACCGACAACGTGTTAAAAAGTGCTACAAGATATCGAGACTGGCTCATAGGAAAAAATTAACCAGCCAATGATTCATTCCATATAACTAATAAATAGCATGATAATTTGCTAATTTCAATTTCTCATATTAGCAAAACTTTTCTGAATTTAGCGCTTGATGCGAGCAATTTTTTCTTGTACTTTTACCGGCGCCGCACCTGTGCATGCGTAGTGTTTAATTGGCTTTAGAGAAATACTAGATATTGCTTTCTAAGTACTATATAATCCTTTCGATACTGCATAATCCGGTACTACTAGTTTATCCCGTCGACCAAAAAGTTATTGCCAAAATATAAGAATAAATGCTAATAATGGATGATCGTAAATGTCACATTCAATGATATTAAATACGATTCACGTGATTAAAATGTCATTAAGTAATTTTTATTTCAACTTTTTATACTTATTTTTATTAATATTCTACTAATTATTTGTTTTTTCGTTATTTAAAATAAAAATTGTGTCAATATGTATAATTTGGCTATTAGTTTGGCGATTTGAGTAATTTGGCTAAATTGGTTGACGGAATAACAAAGTAGTACACATAATCCTTCCTATATGATCCTTTTTCTGTCTTTGGCTGTTTATAATGATTTGCATTTGAGTCAGTCTTTCTATAAATAGAATAATCAAAATTATACGGTGCGATTGAACATGGACCACGACATTAATCTACATTAATCTTTTTGTAATGCGGACAATAATCTTGACTTCACTGATGTACACACATCTACAAAGGGAAGAAATTGAGCACTCATAATTTGGTGAGTATTATTATTTATTTACTAGCTAAACATTTTGCCTCAGTATCACGCAATGGCGATCGACAACTGAAATCCTGAGCACGGCTATTGTGTAGACAATTTTTTAAAATTTGTTCCAAATTTAATTTTTAAATCCCTATATAATGAACCTTGTATTTTTATTTGAAATGTATTGCCAGGAATAATAATTATTTTTTTTATAAATGAAACGTTTCCCACTAAAATTATCTGAAGAAATCTTCATTTTCTTCAGAAATTGTACAGAAAAATTCTGAAGGAATTTCTCAAATAAACATATTATATTTAAAATAAACATATTAAATATACATATTTAGCTTTATCAAACAATTAATTATCTGCAGACATTTTTAAGATATTCTTTAAGATATTCGCAGAATGAGCAAATTGCCTACGGATTTTTCACAGATTTCTGGGTAGATTGCCCACGGATTTTTTTAGAGGGGTTACCCTCATAGCATGCATGGTCACAATGACGTCACTGTGAGTCACTTTGGTCACATCACATCTGTGACGAAAATGCCACCACTCAGTGACGTCACATTGTGACAAAGATGTGACTTTCTAAAAAATTTTCACAGTTCGTCACAATATTAATGTCAAAGTAGTCACAAATGACACACTTTTCACAAATTGGTCACATTGTGACGTCACAAAAAAGCTCTAAAACGGCCATAACGACTTCACATTTTAGTCACTGTGACTTCACATCGACGTCACGTGACGTCACATCGACAATCGCTGGTCACAAAGTCACAATGTGACTTCACAACGACGTTGCAGTGACGTCACCATGTCTTACGGGTAGTAGCAATTAATACCATCATTTATTATTTATCAAAGAAAATGTGAAGTTTTTCATGTATCTATGATTAGAGAAAATGAATGCTAAAGTTTATCTGCTTGATCCATCTCTAACATAAGAATAAACAGTTTCTAAAATATATAAATTGAAATGTCATTTAATGAATTACCAGAATAAAATATTTTTTAAATTTTAAATAGGAAACGTTGAATTCAGGGCATTCAAATGTGTAAAGGAAATTATTACAGACTTTCTGAGACATTGCATTTTATATTGTAACCTTAAAATGATGTAAATATTTTTTTATCTAATTTTATTTATTTTCTTATAATTTGCCCATTATAAAATTTCTTATTAATTTTAAGATAAATAATCGTGTAAAAATTTCAGTATTAACTCGAAAAAAAATTTTTACTGTAGATTTCCCTATTATAAAAAAATATTTTTTTATTAAAAAAACTTATCTGAATGTATATGAATTTAGGAGTTATTTGAAATATTTACGTGAATTTAGGAGTTATTATTAAGATAAATATTCAATAATTGTAAAATACAGTTTTTCTTAATTTTTTAATGCTGAATTTATTTAAGTTATTATTATTTTTAAATGTTTTTGCTTTAGTAACGATATGCATATCAATTGTTTCATTGAAACAATAAAATATTTTTATAAAAATTTAAGTGCTTACTACATCCTAATATATTTTATTATTGCGTAAGTAGAACCTTTTTGCAAAGATTTTGTTCTTTCATTTAACCGATCCGCTAATTTATCTGTGCGTCATACGGACAGTGTGTTTTTGCCAATCATAATTTGCTGGTACCACGTACGGGGCATCAATATTCCAAACAAAATGTATTTTTCTCACCATTAAAATTTTTATAGTGAAGTCAGCATCATTTAAGAAGGCTCAGGGGTTGAAAACTTTTCAAAAAATCGATTTTTGTTTATGATCTAGTTTTATTATTCAATTAATTCTGAACTCAATGCAAAAAACCCAATGCATAAAAATATTTGCATTTTTAACGAAGTTATAAGCATTTATGTATCAACACTTTCAAAGCCGCAACCAATTAATTTCAACTTGGTTTTCAAGTCGCGTTTTCTCAAAACTTGATTTTTGACGACTAACACCAATATTAAAAAAAACTATTTGATGGAATGGCTTAATTTTTTTTTGCATGCATATAACATTATTATCTATAGAATGAATTAATATAGTTTTGATAGTTTAATAATATTTTGAGTATTTTTAATGAAAAAAAAGTTGTATTTTTTAGGAGTTTCTTTTAATTTTCAAATTTGAGAGTTTTTTTTAATAATGTTGTTTTTGAGTGATAGTTATATCCTTAATTCATTCTATAGTGTAAAGTTTCCGGATCATTTTAAAGCAAAAATTGGGTTATTTTGTCAATTCATCAGTGCGTCAATTCATCTTGGTGTTGGTGATATAACACATAATTTTTTTTTCGAAAATTGTGTTATATAAATTTTGCTATATTTTTTATTATGTTACATTGAAGTACTTCATTTTATAATTTTATACGACTACAAACATACCTTAAAATATGAAAAAGTTTAAATTAATTACATTGAATACTTCTGTTTTTATATGGACTCGAAGCGAGAGCTCTGTTTACATGTTTTTCCGTATTGATCAACCCCTGAGTCCCCTTAATCCGATCATTTTTCTGATTCGATTTGGCTAAAAAATTCTGTTTTAAAAAACTGGTGATACAAAATTGAATATTCTGTGAAAGACATGAAAAAATAGGCATTATTTGAAAGTTTTTTTTTTCAAAAATATTTATTAGTTAAGTGATAAAAAAGTAGACGCGATCCGGTAACTTTTTTGCAACTTCAGAATGTAGGCATTTTCAACGACGTTCATGTTTAGACGTTACCTAAATTGTTATTTACACTACGCCTTAAAAAAATTACTTTTGACAGTTTGTACTTTAGAATAACATTAACAATAACAATAAAATGTAAAATAACAACAATACTAAAGCCACATAAACCAACGCATTATTTTGATCTTCAGTTATAAAAAGAAAAGAAAACGTTAAAAAATGTGTTTTCAAAATAACTTACTGCTTTATCTTTAAAAATATAAGAAAGCTTTATTTTACAACCAAATGGTATTAAGATAATTATCATGTATTTAATTGAAAGAAGAATGACATCAGTTATGCGGAAGATTAGAGTCAATGTAAACATTATTTGTTTGATAACAAATACAATTAGCACAAGAATTTGTTTCAGTTTACACTAAAGGATTTCTTCAGGGTTGTGTTTTGATGCTAGGAATTAAGTTGTGTTTTGTAAATATTACTTCGGTATTTGACTAATTTTAAAAGAAGATAAATTGTATAACTCTCCTTAAATATAAGTTTAAGGAAAATTAAATATGTATAACTTTAACTGTTTGGCAAACTAAATTCTGTTACTTGTTTATAATATTTCTAAAATGCGTAATTTTGAAATATTCTTCAATGATTAGTATACAGTGCCTGAAAAGAAAATTTTGCCACTTAACGACAATTTCAGTGATCGAATTGTTTTTTTTTTTTCAGTTTTAAATAGAAGAAGCAGGTGAGAATTTCTATCACGCTTTGGTTATGTGGAATGGTGACACTTGCAGTTTAAGGACATGTGTTTTGTAAATATTATTTCAGCATTTGACTAATTTTAAATTAAAAAAATTTGTATGTTTGTTTTGTATATATGTTTAGAGAATTATAAATGTATACATAACTTTAACTGCTTGGCAAGTCAAATTCTATTACATATTTATAAAACATGTTTAAAAACTTCTAAAATGCGCAATTTAGAAATGTTTTCCAGTGAGTAACTTACACCGCAAGCAAATAAAAATATTGATACTTAAGCCAAAATTTCAGTGATTGAATGTTATATTTTATTTTTCGCAGTTTAAATAGACGAAACGAGATTTTCCTCCATAAATTCCATATTTTTCATCAAATTCAATCATTAAAGTTAATGTATATTCTACCGTAGAAAACATATAACTACCAGAAGATTTTAATTTCAACAGAAATGCAATAAATATTTTTTTTGTTTTATTTGAAAATTAATTTAAACTTGAAATACTGTTTTCTTTAATTTTATAGAATAAATATAGTACCATAAGTTTATCAACAAAATTAATAGCTTGTCGGATGTGACATCTCAATACTTTCTTGAAAATATATGTTAATACTTTAAATTTCGCTATCACAGCATCAGAATTAAAGGCAATTTATGCCCATCATGTCATTTTGATGATATGAAATTCCGTGCATAAGCTTGTGAAATATACTTGATCCTAATCTCACGTAAATCATGCAACATGCATCATAAGAGAGCAGATTGTTACTTAATTTACACCGAAACCTAATCTGAAACAACTTATGTCAACATATTATTGAACCTGGCGTTTTTTGAAAATCCGTCCATTAGTTATTGAGATAGTTCTACTGAGAGAAACGGGAAAAATACAATATTGCAGCTCCTCCTGCGTGTCGATTTAATAAAAAATTAAAGAAAAAAACAAGTCATATTAAGGACTAATTTAATCTGAAGCTTCATAGGAATTCATGCATTAATTTCTAAAATAGAGTTATTGCAAAAATTGCAGTCAGCACCATCTGATGGGAGATTTACATAAAAATCAATTTAATTGCGGAAATCATGAAATATGCTGTATAACAGCGGCACCTGTTGAGCGAATGACGCCAAAAAATTTTAAGCTCTAAGTTATGTCAGGGACTACTTGAGCATAAATTTTTATTTAAATCTCTGCATTAGTTCTGGATATAGAGTGCTCAAAATATTGTGTCACATTTATAATGACAAAGTCAAAGACTTTCAGACACTCAATTTGTAAACATCTTTCTTTTTTTTGTATCTCTGACCACTTAAATGTGCTAATATTTCGAAAACCGGAATTCCAAACATTTCATGAAACAAATACTTTTTTCTTGTAAAGATAGAGGAAAGTAAAAAATAGAAATAAATAAATGATATCGTTAAAAAGCGAACCTTCATATAGATTTAAGCTCATTCCAGATTTTACGAAATATTTCTTTGACTTCATAAATATATATCAGTTTAGCTGACAATTTATATCGAAAAGAAATTCTACATAAAAAATAAATGGTCAAATTCAAATATTACCGCGGTTCTGTGCGTAATTATATTATTTCATAATCAAATTATTTGAAAAAAAAAATTCTAAAAAAAAAATATCTAAAAAAATTATGAGCTTTTGTAAAAAACTACACGAAGTAATATCCAGCTTAGCTACAGTGACTTGCCAAATTATTAGGGACAGTCATGATTTATAAGTTATTTGTACAACGTTGGGATATAATTTGAAGTTGAACATTGTTTTTAAGTTTAGAAAGCTTTATTATTATAGTTTAAGTATTTACGCAATATTATATGAAATAATATACCCAACAAAAATATAATGCAGTCAATTTACAGATGTTAAGCAAAGAATATTAATTTTTGGTGACATTTTCATTGGTTTCGAGAAGTGCTTCGATGCGTCTCGGCATGCTTTCTATGCAATTTCTGGCACTTTCTATTATTTTAGGATTGTGATGCCATATATTTATTATTTTTCGATGAGTTTTACCTCTATTGTAATCATATATTTGGTGATTTCCGCCTTGATAATCTTCCATAAGCTTTCTACGGGTTTCATATCAAGATAATTATGAGGCCAAGGTAAAACTGGGATATTGTGGTCAGACAAAAATTTTGTAACATTTCTAGCTTTATGACAAGACGCTGAATCATGCATAAACACGAAATCTTCACCACTTAGGTACCATTCTTCAATTTGCAGCGGCAGCCGAGTTTCCAGAAATTGCCAGAAATTGTCTTGTCTCATAGCTCCCTGGAAAATGTAGTGGTCTCCAACCCCTTTAGCTCTTATTACAGACCAAATCATTACTTTATCAGGCTGTTTAATACTCTCCACGATGCAGTCAGGCGCGGTATTTTTCGCCTGGGCGTCTCCTGACAAATCTGCTTTTATCGGCTAAAATCTCAAAAATTGATTCATCTGGGAAACATACTTAAAGAAATTAAATATGTTAATAATTAAAATATAAATGATTTTAAGTGACATAAATAATAATTATCTTAACATGTGACCCTACTCGCGTCATCAAACGTCTTCTGACGGTGTTCACGAACCCTGGTAAGACGCTTCTACTTCATCAACTGCGATTTCTTGACTGTACAATGACCTGTCAACCCTCCTTCTGCTAATCTCCGCTGCACAGTTCTCATAAAAACTGGTATTCCAGATTCTTGAACAATCTGAGTAAAGAGTCCTATACTTTTCTTTCTGTTTCCTAAACAGATATCGCGCATTTTCCTGTCGGTACGTGAAATTGTTATGCGTTTTCTTTCATTTTTACCTTTCCATTTGGGCGAAAGTGGCTGGTTTTTCTCCAGATTTATTTTTATCCTGTTGACTGCAGACTTGAAAACTCTAGCAAGTTCTGCTATCTTCTTTTGGGAATGATTTGTATGCAGAAAAAACGTTTTTACCTCAATTTTTTTTCCTAGAGATCAAATCAACCCCTCAACCCACACTGAAATCAATAAAAATAAAAAAATAAAATAAATTCGTAAATAATTTCGCAAAAAACAAATATTTAATCAATAAAAAAAAAATTCTCACATAAATTCTTAAATTTTCAAAAAAGAACACAAAGAACTTTGTTTAAATTAAAGAAAAGCGTCTTCCACTATTGCGAGTGTAAAATACTCAGCGTCTCTCTTGTTATTAAAATATTTTTAAAATTCAAAAAAAAAAAAATCCTTTTAATGTACCAAAAGTACTTAAAAGTTGAATTATAGAGATATTAACAACGGTAAAATGCAGTAGACTTTGGTAAAATACAAAATACTTTAACCACTTAGAACCGCAGTCAAGTTCACCCAAAGTAAAAACTAGTAAAAAATATGACTGTGCCTAATAATTTGGCAACCCACTGCGGGAAACCCACTTCGCCATTTATATTAGAAAAAATATAAATGGATATACCATATAAGGTCAGATAGATATGAAACCTAAATCGTGTCAAATAAATCTATTCAGAGTTTTTTAAAATTTCATCTATCTTTAACAAAAGTACTGGATTCATGAAAATTTTCGAATTCTCATTATTAACGGATTTGCACATTTCCGAGGTCAAAGATGAAGTTCTTACAAAAAGTCACGTTATTACAAAATGTCTGTCAGTGAGTCTGCTTGTGAGTCTGTGAGTCTGTTTGTAGGTATGTGTGTCTGTATGTGGCATAAATATTATGAGCTCTCTATCTCAAGAATTAAAGCACGGAATTTAATAAAAAATTATATTTAATTAGTCTAGATATAAATTGATGCTGATTAGCTTTTTGTGAAAATCTGTCATTAGGTGGCGCTCCTTTTGTGTGATTTCTGGCATACACTGTTAAAACCGGAGATTGCTTATGACATTATTAGGGTTGAAACATTTGTTTCTAAGCGACCCTCCTAGGGGAGCCAGAATTGCATTCCGAGAGCACCCCACGGCACCTGATAGGGTGCCAGGGGGTGACCTCGGGGTGTAATTTGAGTACCATGGGATGTACCAGGGGTGTCCTAAGGTTACAATTATGGCTCTCTTATGATTGTCATTCATGAGACAAGCGTTTCACCCCTAGAAGTGCCATATGAAACTTGTGGTTTTAACAGTGTAGCTCTATCTCCAGCATTAATGCACGTAATTCCATCAAACTTTAGATTCAGTAAGCCATTGACACAAAATAACGTTTCTTACATGTCGCAGTAAATCGCTCATCAAGTGATGCTGCTATGCCGCATTTTGGGTGATTTCCGCAATAGCGTTCTCTTTAGAATTAATGCATGGAATTGCAACGAACTTCAGATTCAATTAATATATGACCTGAAATGAAGTATTTTATGTTTTGTTGTAAATCGCTCTGTAGGTGCGTTGCTATGCAGCATTATTTAAGATTTCCGAAATTGCTCATTACCCGAAACTAATATACGGATTTTCATCAAACTTTAGATTCGACATAAAATGATATTCTTTACATTTTGCTGTAAATCGCTCAACAGATGGCGCTGCTATGTTGCATTTTGTGCGATTTCCGCAATAGCTCTATTTTTGGAATTAATTTGCAGAATTTTAACAAATTTAAGTTTCAGTTAGTCCGTGACATAAATTGAAGATTTTCATGTTTTGGTGTAAATCGCTCAATAGCTGCATTAAAAAAAATACTTCAGAAGCAGCACTATTTTAAAAACGACTGCAATGTTTTTCATTAAACTTCAGATTCGATTAGTCCTTGACAAGAATCGATGCTATTTATATTTGCTTTAAATAGCTCCACAGGTGGCGTTGCTGTAGTGCATTTGTTACGATTTCTGCAACATCTCTGTCTCCAGAACTTATGTACGGATTTTCATCAAATATTTTCTAATTTTTTTTAATTTGTCAAGTCATTTAAAGTCGTTATAAATCGAAATGAATTAGATTCGATGGAATTTCAATTTTTTATTCTATTTAAATGAACAGTAAAATATAAGTTTTAATTTTGATTTAGTATTTTTAAATATATTAACATAAATAAAAATTAAAAATGTTTAAATAAAAAAAATGATGTAACTTTTAATAAAATATCATATCTTTAAAAGCAGATTTTTTTCGAAATTTGCCGAGCCAAAATTATGAAATGTAATTTAAAAAGTTATGTTTATATTTTGAATCGTTTATCTTTAAAGTTTTTTGACTTTAGCAATTTAAGAAGGAGAGATGGTGAAAAAATTCATCATGAAGAAAGATTTTTGCAAAATGACTTTTCTCCACAAAATTAAAGAAAAGCAATTAAAAAATTGATGTTTTTATTTGAATCGTTCATCTTTAAAGTTTCTGAATTTATAACAATTTACGAAACGAGAAATGGTGAAAAAATCCATCAGGAAAAAAAAGTTTTGCAAAAAAGTTTTTTCCATAACACCCTTTGCTTGTAAGCAAAAAAGATAATTTGTACATTTTAGGAATTTTTTTAGCTCGATATTAAACACAATATAGTATACATTTTTGTTCACCAATGAAAAGAGATATGCAAACAATTGTAAAAAGGAAGTAATCATTTAAAAAAATGTTTTCGTGTTTTCTAATATTTATTGTAATTTTTTGATAAATAATATAATCATTGATTTGTACAATCACTTTTAAAGCACGAATGCAGTAATAACTAATTACCAATAATTATTAAAAGTAAATTATGTGTGGATTACTAAAAAGAAATTTAATATGTAGATGAAGAACAAACTCGTTTTAAAATATCGCATGTAAATACTAAAATGACTCTAAATAAATTACATAAAGTTACTCAGTCTTTCTGTTTAGTTATTATTAAAACTTTATCTATTTTTTATTCATAAGTAAAAGGATACTTAAAAAGTGTAGTGCTAAGTTTATATCTGACGAATATTTAAAACTATATTCCATTAAAATTAAGTTAAACATTTATTTTCATATAAAAGTCCAAAGAGAGCAAATTAGCTTATCACAAAAAGATAACTATAGCTAGTTAAGAATTCTTATGAAGCGCATTAAATTTACGCATTTATTAAAATGCATTAACTTTAATGAGAATTTAAGGAGAAAATTATTTGGACACGGCAGAAATGAAACATTGCGATGAATTTTATTTTAATCAAAGAAGTCATTTGTGTACTGTCGTTGGTTTAAACTTTCCAATTTTTTAATTTAGATTTGATTAAATATCCAGTTCGAGTAATGTTATCTTAATAACAGAAATCAATCCAAATTAAAATTGGAAAATAATTGAAAATCAAGTTCGATACATACGTCATTTTCACAATGAATGTCACCTTTTAATCAACTGCGCTAAATCTATTTTTCCAGAAAATAGGATTAAATTTAATTATTTGTGTAAAATTGGTGCATTTTTTAAAGGCGTATGCAAATTTCATTACTTAACCGCTTGAATATTATCACGAGTTATATCGGATTCGTTCATATTGCAATTAATCATTAAATCGAGAAAACTCTTAAATTGCAAAATTTGTCTGTATGATTTGTTTTATCACATTTTCACTTGGTTTGTATCTTAAACAAAAAGAAAATATTCTTATATAATACGGTAACGCATATGTATATATATCTATATCTATCTATATATATATATATATATATTAAAAATAAATTATAACTAATATTTCATTGGCAGTGTTTCAGATTTTGTCATGTGAAACGCAAATGATAAAAAACGATGATACAATGGTGGAAAAATATTATGACTTTTTTCAATTATATATATATATATATATATGTATATATAAAGATAAGGGAAGTGATTTTCTCTGTAAAATTAGTGAAATAAAAAGGAAGGCAATACTACATAAAGTAATGTTATGTAAAAAAATAATAATAATAATAATAATAATAATAATCAGAAAAGAAAAAAATAATACAAAAATTTTTTAAGAGTGTCGCTGTCAAGATATTCAAGTAAAAAAATTATGATTTTAAAACATACATATGAACACAAATTACGTCTTCAATCAATCCATAAAGCTAAATTAAAAATATTATTGACGTACAAAAAATAAATACAATGACTCCAAATTTAATGAAAAATTGCAAAAGCCAGGAATCGAACACGAGACCACACCTTATCAAGCTGTTGACCTAACCACTGAGCTACTCTGGCCGATGCCTGAACTCCTAAAAATGCCTAGAAATTGAAGATGCAAGCCTCGGCCGTAGAGATTCAGTAATTGGAGAAAGAGCCTGGAGTGCCGTGGTCTCGTTTTCGATTCCAGTCTTTGGCAATTTTACTTACCCATCATACATAGTATAGGGTAAGTCTTGCAATCATTTTGAAAATCGAAAAAAAATTTTTGACGGATTTACACGTTTTCGACACTGGAGATTTCGAAAAACATATTTTTAGAAAAAATTTTTTGCCGTCCGTCTATCTGTCTATCTGTCTGTCTGTAAACGCTCTATCTCCCGAACGAATTGAGATAGAGACTTGAAATTTTGTATGTATTTATTATGTAAGAATAGGACGAAGCCTATTTAATATCAGCAACCTCGATTATCCGGGACTATTTTTTTCGGACTCTCGAAAAATTCGTTCTGACGAAAGGTATCTAAAAATTTTCGAATTTTTTTATTTTAAGGAGTGATCGTAAAAGGCAATAAAATAACACAAATTTTGCATAAAGAACGAAGTTGATCGAATTATTAGTTGCTGAGATATCTGTAATCCTGTTTTTCACATTCTTCGATTTTTCATGACCCTGTATTTCATTCAAATTTCAATTCAAAGATATATTTTAATTGGAAATGAGACGCTTAATACGACGCAATAATCTGTTAGTTAATAAGATTATTATTTTTGGAGTTATAAGGATGTTTCGTTTTCGCAATTCAGTACTACTTGAGTAGTTAGGCGTGTTGTATAATTTATCGAAGGAAATTCATCAGCAACTCATTAATACAGCATTACTATGCACAATAAAAATATAAATACACGTTTAAATTTTGTTTTGGAATTGCAATCCATTTCAAAAATAGTTTTCAAATCTATTATTTTCATATATTATATATGCATATATATGATGGGTAAGTATTACGGTGGCCCCCAACGACTAGTTTCCTTTCCAGTTGGGTTTCTTTTGTTTATTGTTTGTACGTCTGTATAGTATTTGTATGTGCAATCATGATTTTACCTGTATTTTATGCGTAGTTATAGCAATTTACATGTTGAATAATGTTTTTTTTTTCATTTTCCATGATAAGAAAGTTTGATTTAGAAATTAGATTATAAATTACTATTTATAATAAAAATAGAGAAATAATTTATAGCATTCAATCTAAAAATATATGTTGCTACTGATTCATAAAATTCATAATAACATTTCAAAAAGAATAAATGAAATCAAAGCAAGGCACATTCTTCTATATAAATATGCCACGTTCTTCATTTATCTTATTTTAGCTAAACTTATATTAGAAAACTTCTGCTGATTATATTTTACTGACGGGATATTTTGTAGTAACTTTCTTTTTTACCTTTTCCTTGTTCGTACTATAAAAACGATTTCATGATCATTTGTTATTATGGACGTTACGACTGTTGTAAAAAGTACCTGAATTTAATTTCGGTGAAAATAGAACATTTTTTTTACTCAGTAGAAACTGAGTCAAATATTAAAAGGAACATTGAATTTATATTTTCTCGAGAAACAAAGAACACTAGTCATTGTAAGTCAGTGTAATACGAGTGAAAACTAACCTCTAGGTGGGTGTCAAGCAGGGACGTGCTAAGAGAAAACTGTGCCCGGGTGAAAGTATCAATTTCGTTCCCCCCCCCACATCCGAACAGGTTAAAAATGACGTTGGCAGTATAAAATTGGCACCCCTAAATTTCTGCGCTTGGAACGATCGCCCCCTCCGCCCTCCCCCCCCCCCTTTCGCACTGCTCTGGTGCCATGAATTCTGGGCGTAAATGGGATTGTCTTTTCATCGACTGTGAAAATGAATAAGACGAGGATGCCATTTTCCATTCAGAAACAAAGCGCAAGTTAGCTGAATGGAAGAACACAAATTCACTGCCACCATAAAAAAAAAAAGATCGGGTAAGTGCCAGTGTTGAAAAATTGATGGTGGCCATGTTCTGACGTAATCCTTACCAATTGCCTTATAAAGAGCACTACAGAGACAGGTCATCCTACGAAAATGTTTTCACAATAAAACCGTCCAGGAAAGGGAGCGCATGTGTTGTTTCGCCAAGACAACGCACCCGCACATCGGGCTAATGTTACGCAGCGATTTCTTCGTAAAAACAACTTTCAAGAGATTTCTCATACTCGCCTGACCTGGCTCCTAGTGACTTTTAATTGTTTCTAACAATGAAAGACATTTTTCGTGACCGCACAGTCACCAGCCGTGCTGCTATTGCTTCAGGGAATTTCCAGTGGTCAAAACAGACTCCCAAAGAAGCCTTTGCCTTGACCATGGTATAATGGCGTCGATCTTGTGAAAAATGTGTAAGTCCGCAGGAAGCTTACGTCGAGAAGTAAAATCAATTTCATAGTTTTCAGGTGAGTAGTTAGAAAAGAATTTGGAAACCTTAGAATTTGAATCCACCTTATACTTACACATTTTGGATATGCATAATACAAAATCCACAATCGCAATGAAAACTTCTATCAATCAGATAAATTATCAATCCTAACTTACAAGTGCCTCTATCTCAATTTGTTCGATAGATAGTGTGTTTAAAATCATGACTTGATGACGTTATAAACTTTAAATGCGCTATTACAGAATTGCGTCAAAGAAACCTCCTTATAACTCCAAAAATAACAATCATATTGATAACGAGTTTACTGCATCGAATTAAGCTTCTCATTTCCTATTAATATATATCTTTGAATTGAAATTCGAATGAAATTCATAGTCATGTAAAATAGAAAACTTTTTCGGGCATTCAGCAAGAATATTGTGTTGTGCTTGAGGTACCCATTGGGGCGGAATAAATCAAGGATCTTTGATAATGATTTTAAACAACATTGGTGGTAATTAGCAGATATATTAATTAAAACACTGTTTAGAATGAAAGGTCACGAAATCAAAACGGCATTGCCGTTTTGAGAAATATTTTTGAAGCGCTCTTGGCAGAATGCTCAGTTTACAATTTGTACAAGTATTTTCTAGTACTGAACCTCTAATACGCGAGTAAAAATTAGCACTTAACCAATTATTTTAAAGTTTAGCAAAATCCAAAAATATGTAGAGGTATTAAAGTGTATTTGTGTCAAAAATTAGATTTTTTTGGTCGCTTCCCTTTTCTGTTGCTGTAGAAATACATGGAATAGTTTGTAATTGTATTTTTAAAAGAGTGGAAATAACTCACTGAAGTAGAAGGAAAAATCTTTGTCACTTTGACAATCAAGTTTATATTCTTGACTTTTTAACCAATTAAAAATATCTTTTAAAACATATATCCGACACTTATTACTGTGTTTAGCAAATTCATTTTTTTTTTCAGATTAACTAATGAAGAAAAACAACATAAATATGTTTATAATTTCTTCCGTAATTATCCAGTTAAGAAACACTCCACTATTTTGTAATTTTGACACACATGTCCATTTGGGACGTTACACATTCTGACTCTGGTAATATGGCAACATCCGTAGAAGGTGGATTCGATATTATAAGCGTTCAGAGGTAAGTAGAAAGTATAGAAAGTATAGAAGTTGAAGAAAAAATCGTTGTCACTTTGGCAATCAAGTTTATAATCTTGACTTTTTAACCAATTAAAAAGTATTTTTTAAAATATAAATCCGGCATTTAGTATTGTGTGTAGCAAATACATTTATTTTTCAGATTTTGATTAATGAAGATAAATAACATAAACATATTTTTTATTATTCCGTAATTATGTCTTCACTACTTTGTAATGTTTATACATATGTTCATCTGTGATGTAAATGTGAATTTAGATAATCTGATTCTGGATCTGAATATGGCAACATTCTTAGAATGTGGACTCGATACTATAAGCATTCAGAGGTTACGAATAGAAATTACAAAGAATATAATCTAATTTCAAGAGAATGCTTCTACAATATACATAATGCATTTATCTACATTTTGTCCATAATGATCACCCGAAATACAGTCGAGTCTCTCTATAACGAAACTATATGCATCGAATTTCTCTATATAACGAATTCTTAATAGGAACGGTTCACTTTTCGCATGATTACATCAAAAACAGTCTCTATATAGCGAAATATCGATCTCCATATAACGAATTTTTTCATAAATTGGTCTTAATTTACTCAGTTTTAAAAGGCTTCGAAATCATATGGAATCAATTTTCCATCACTTATTTTTGATTTATTGTTAGTGCTGAGGTTTTTTTTTAAATATTACTTCTTTCCTGAATCTTTAAATCCAACAAATTCATCCCCTCTCCCACACACCTTTCCACATCCTTCTCAAAACAGAGTCAATTGGATTGATGCACATGTAAGAGAGGAATCAATGAGAGGCACATAAGAGAGGCTTTCAAATGGAGGAAAATGTTAACTACAATTTTTCGTTCCTTGCTAAAATTTGAGCACTTTTTTAGAGCATAACAATTTTAAAATCAAAACAACAAAAAATTACAGATTTATTCGTCTAAAATTAATGCAAGTCTTCCTTATTTGATTTTCATTAAGCTTTCAAATAAATGTCTATTCTCTTTTTTGAAACAGCTTAAAAAATTAAGAAATAAAATGTTAGGTTAATATTTACTTTTAAACATTTCAAATTATTAATTCAAAAGATCAAAAATATATTTGTTCAAATTTCACACATTAAACACGATTTTCAACATCATTCTCTATATATCGAATTTCTCTACATAACGAATTTTTTACTGGAACGGTGGATTTCGTTATATAGAGACTCTACTGTATGTTTCATTATTTATATTTGAAATCTCATTGTACCTACACTAACATTTTTTTGACAGAAAAGACGATGACAAAAAAGTACATATTTTTTAGCATTAAAGCTATGAAGAAAGAATATATAATGAGAAAACAGCTGCCGAAATAATACGTGACAAAAAATTCGATGTTTTATTATCCCTAAAAATACATTTAGAGAACATATCAGAGATTTTAACGCAGATAAATATTTTTTTATCGATCATGGAAGCAAAGAAAAAAAAAAAAGCAAAAACTATGGAATGAAAGAGAGACGTGCTCTCAGTGTTTAAAATGCTATAGATTATAGATTCTTTTTTAGTTCATCATATATAAAACTACTGGATAATTTTACTTTCAACATAAATTTATTTGACATACATTACTTATTTTTCTTTTTTATACATATACCTTTTAATATATGTTAGTAGATTTTCAAAATAAAATTGTAAAATATAAATGTTATAAAATATTGTATTTTTATTCTATTTTATTTAGCTCAGCTTGGTGTTTGATTGTGGGAAATTTTGTAATCGATTTTAAATTTCCTTTCTACTATGCAAGTATAATTAAAATTATTTTCGAAGGTTTGCTTCCACTGATAATCAACATCTATATACCGATTACTCTACACTGTAAAAAATGTCAGATATTTCTGAATATACAAAAATGTACTGTAATCGAAAACGAAAATATACAGTGACCTCTTCTAACTCACCTAAGGTTTCGAAAACCGTTCCTTTACCTTTAAAAATCCCAGAAAACTATTTGTTTTCGAAATTTAAAGAATAATTTATAAAAATTAATATTTATTAGCTGCCCGTCCTTTTCGGAAATGTTTCTAAGTTGCTTTTACAGTTTTTCAGTTTTTCGGATGCTACCAATTCATACGAAAATATTTGTATATTCAGAGAACATCTTTAACAGACAAACATACAATATTAACAGAATTAACATCAATATGAAAAGTAACATAAATTTGCTACAATTGCATGCACAAAATCAGTTATGCAGTTGAAAATGTTTACTTGAGAATTGATGGAATCCGAAAAAGTAATATTTTGATTTGAGAAAAATGATTATTGTACTGTAAAAGCTACTTAATAAAGTTTCCGAAAAAAAAACGGGCAGCTAATAAAAATTATTTTTTATAAATTTTTCTTTAAATTTTGAAAACAAATAGTTTTCTGGGATTTTTAAAGGTAAAGAAAAGGTTTTCAAAACCTTAGGGGAGTTAGAAGTGGTCACTGTATATTTTCGTTTTTGATTATAGTATATTTTTATACATTCAGAAACTTCTGACATTTTTTACAATGTACTAGTCCAAGAAATTGCGATTATTTGTTAAATGTTTAATGGCAATTTCGAATGTAAAGCGTCTGATTGGTTATTCTGCGAAACACCTTTGGCAGGATTTAGGTCAAGAAATTGAATTTATTACCATTTTGAAAAAATTACAGCTCATTTGATTTCTTTACCAATTAAAATAATTGTGTTAAAATTAAATCTATTTTAAACTTTTCTTCTAACAAATCCTATATATATTTTCGTATTTTAGCCTTAAAAACATTTTCACACTTTAAATCCATGCATATAATACGAGAGCAGGCAAGAATGAAATAAATGAGCCACCAAATCCGTGAAAATGGTAGAAAACATGTTATTGCCGAAATATTATATAAGATTATGTAAAAATAACTCAAAACTTGCACGCCAAAAGTATCAAATGCTACTTTTGGCTACAGTACTATGACAAAGTTTTTAAAATATTCAAATCTTGGTATAGCATTAAACAGTATATTCTATATTACAGTATAGTATCCGGAAAGTATGTTAGTAAATTTTCAAAATAAATACAATAAAATATAAATGTTACAAAATTTTCTTTTTATATTGCCTTTTATAGAGCTCATTTTGGTTTTTGATTCAGGAAAATTTTTTAATCGATTTCAAACTCACTTTCTTCTATGCAAGTGTAATTAAAATTATTTTCGACGGTGTTTTTCCAATGAAAATCAACATTTGACCAATTTCACTAATTTCAGTACTGAAATTTATATAAAGGGTACTGAAATTTCTCTTTCAACCGAACAAAAATGCTAGAAAACAGATCATTTTCTACACCTCTTCATCAATTAACTAATAATACAAATTTAATGACATTTTTTTGGATTGTTATGGGTACCATTTCTTGTAACAACACTGTAAAAAATGTCAGATGTTTCTGTATATATAAAAATGTACTTTAATCAAAAACTAAAATTTACAGTAACATCTTCTAACTCACCTAAGGTTTCGAAAACCGTTCCTTTATCTTTAAAAATTCCAAAATCCGTTTCTAAGTAGCTTTTACAGTACAATAATCACTTTTCTCAAATCAAAATATCACTTTTTCGGATGCTACCAATTCATACAAAAATATTTTGACATTCAGAGAACATGTTTAATAGACAAACATACAATATTAACAGTATTAACATTAATATGAAAATTAACCTTGTTTTGCTACAATTGCATGAAAAAATGAGTTACGCAGCTGAGAATGTTAACTTGAGAATTGATAGAATCCAAAAAAGTGATATTTTGATTTGAGAAAAGTGATTATTGTACTGTAAAAGCTACTTAGCAACGTTTCCAAAAAGGAGGGGCAGCTAATAAAAATTAATTTTTATAAATTTTTATTTAAATTTCTAAAATAAATAGTTTTTAGGGATTTTTAAAGGTAAAGGAACGTTTTTCGAAACCTTAAGTGAGTCAGAAGGGGTCACGGTATATTTTCGTTTTTGGTTACAGTACATTTTTATATATTCAGAAACATCTGACTTTTTTTTACAGTGAATGAATAAAACAGAGTAATGAGATTTTTTTAAATTAATTAGGAAAACCTTATTTAGTAACCTACTATTTTTTTCTACAATATTTCACTGCGCGCATGATTTCGCAAAATATATTAAAGAAAGTGGGTTGAAATTTTCTGTGTGCATTAATATTATATTTCGTCATAAAATGAACTAAAATCTTAGAATTATATTAAATAGTAAAAATTTAATGAGAAACTTACAAATTCTCTTTTTTAATTTTTCTTATTAGATAAAACTATTAAGGTAATTTAATTCAGTTTTCCTATTTGATTTCAATCTTTTTCATCCATCTGTTTAGCTTAATGTAACAAGAAATGCTGTACTTAAAAAGGCAAAAAAAAAAAAAAAAAAAAAAAAAAAAATAATTGAATTCGCCTTGTTTGTTAATTTGTGAAAAGGTATATGAATTGAATCGTTTTTCTAATATTTTTGACCGGTTGAAGGGGAACTGTCCCCTTAATATAACCTCGAACTACATTAATGTTGTCCGGGATACAAAAATCATTCGAAAATAATTTTACTGCACTAAAATGCTTCGGTCTTATTTCGTCTGTTTAAAAAGTCGTTAAAATAATATGTCTATCGTAACTGGACTGTGAAGTACTTATTTTGTCGTTTTGGTTTGTGTTCAATATCTAGCTTTCATCAAATGGATGTCATGATAACGACTTCTTGCAAAAACGCGTTTTTCTTCATGATGAATTCTTTCAGCCTATCTCGTGTTTAAACTGTTATAGCTCAAGAACCGTTAAAGATATAATGGTTTAAATTTTGAAACATGTTTTTCCATTTTTTTACTCTAGATTAGATTCAGTGATTTTAATAAAAATATTTACTTTTGAAAATATGATTTTTTTTTTAAATTTTTAATGTAATTTTTTTTTAATGCTGAATCAAAATTAAAACTTATACAATTCTGTTTTTTAAGTGATGGAAAAATTCAAATTCTACAATACTTTAAATTATAACAATTTTAATTTCCCCCATTTTTATAAATTTTATATTTAGAATAAAAAAAATATATATATATATTCAGAAAAGTTTTATTATGCGATTTTGTTTCGAAATACTATGGTTAACAATCACATAAAACTTTGTGTTTTTAACTAAATAAATAAAAATCATTTTAAAATGGATCCTCTCTTCCCCCTCCACCTTAAAAGAATTTCAAGGGAGAGGAGAAATGGTTCGATTAACAACGTTTTGTGGATAAGGGAGTAATCCTGGGCATGCATTTGTTAAGAAGTCACGAAGTAAACTAGTCTGCGAGTTCCACCGTACCGTAAAACATACTCATCATGGATATGCATACTATAAAAATGAAAATAAAATCAAGTAACACTGAATTGCGCAAAAGAATCATCCTTATAACTCTGAAAATGATAATATTACACTAACTAACAATTTACTGCGTTGGATTAAGAGCCCACAATAGTCACAGAAAAATTACTCAAAAAGACCCGGATGACCATGTAAAGTCTATGGGAGAGTTCTTTTCTAATATCTCGCTCAAATTTTTGCATGATTTTTTTGCACAAGATAGCTGAGGGCAATCCACAACCGGGCTAGTTTTTACTTTTTCGATTTCGGTTATATATTTTTTATATTACGATAGTTTCAGTTTCAGAACCGGTTTAAACCGGTTTCGAAAGTTAAAGTAATTTTTTAAAGAAAACCTGAAACACAAATTGAAAAAGTAAAAACTAGCCCGGTTGTGGATTGCCCTCAGCTATCTTGTGCAAAAAAATCATGCAAAAATATTAAAATTTGAGCGAGATATTAGAAAAGAACGCTCCCATAGACTTTACATGGTCATCCGGGTCTTTTTGAGTAATTTTTCTGTGACTATTGTAGGCTCTTAAGCGTTTCTTTTCCAATTAAATATTTCTTTTTATTGAAATTTGAATAAAATTCAGGGGCATGAAAAATCTAAGAGTGTTGAAAACATAATTACAAATATTTCTACAACTAATTATACGATTGCCTTTTTTCTTAATGCAAAATTTATGTTTTTTTATTGTCTTTTATATTCACTTCTTAAAATATAAAAATTCGAAAATTTTAAAATGCCATTCATTAGAACGAATATTTCGAGTGTCCAAAGAAAAAAAAATAGTTCCGGAAAATCGAGGTTTTTGATATTAAATAGGGTTTCTTCCATTCTTACATACTGCGTACATACCAAATTTTAAGTCTCTATCTCAATTTCTACGGGAGATAGAGCGTTTTCAGACAGACAGACAGACAGATGGAATGTATTTTTTTAAATATGTTTTTCGGAATCTCCAGTGTCTAAAACGTGTACATCTATTATTAAATTAAAAAGTCATCGAAAACTTTAACCAACAAAATTGAATAGAAAGTTACTTTTTTTAAGCGCCTTATTGATGAGAAGTTTCTCTCACAAATATTGTAAAAATATTCTATTTCATTTCATTAGCGTCAATTTGGTCAGTTATTATGCTTTTTAAACGACATTGGTAGGAGATTGTTTTTAAGGAAAAATGTTTTACTTTTACTTTACTGGTGGTAGCTTGCCCCTTCCGTTATGCATCCCTGAAAAGCGGTTACAGTGGAAGCTTTATTATTAAAATGTTAGCAACGGTTATGTTTGTTTACTAACGCTTTTGTCTATACAGCGGTTGGCAAATTAAATTATATTACTTAATTTTTAATTTTTAATTATTAATTTTAAGTAATTTAGTTTTTTAGGTTTTTCTGTTTGAATTTGTTTATGTGGATTCGTCTTATCTTGCGAAACTTATGAGAAAATTATTTGTTTGGTACCTATTTTTTGACCCTCCATTATTGTATGTATTTTTTTGCCCTATTTCAATGGTTTCATAGTTTTATTGTTATATAATTTTTCGTCTTCTTTTTAGTATTTTTATACTATTCAGTTAAAAACTGTATATATAGATAGATTCGATAAAGTTTTGAAGAGGGAGTTTTTTATGTACTAGAGATCATGATAGGTGTAGATCTGCAAAACTTGTTCAAAAACGTCAACTTAGTGGAAAATGTAATAGTTATTATATTTTAAAAGTGTGCCTGAAAAAAATAGTGAAAAGTATTTTAAATATATAGACTTGAATGCGCGCTCAACCATGTTAAAAAAGAATAGATTTTCATAACTGACTTTGACCACATCAAATTGCAACGTAATTTTTTTGAAAAAAAAGAGTGTGTTTCTGCACTGCATTCTCTGAAATACTTTATTTTATAAACGGAAATATTCGTGGAAACACTGCCAGTATTACATATTCACAATTGGAGAGATGTCCATCCTTTCTTTTCCATAGTAGGTCATAAAATTTCCGTAATCTGAAAAAAATAGTTCTTTTTTTAGATTCTCTCTTTCTTCTGTATGTTTATTTGGCATAGATCCTAGCACCGCATCTTTGAAATCGAGAAACATAACCAGCAGCGGATGTCTGACAGAAAATAACTTAAAAAAAATTATAGAGAATTGGCAAAGATCAGAAATTTTTTCTTGCAGGAACGTTTGGTCTTTATGAAGTAATGTTTAGTGTTTTAACACTTATACGAGAGAATAAAAATTATCACATGGCAGACATATGTATTATAAATATGTCCATATGTGATATTTTTTATGACAATTTAAATGTTATATATAATTTATAAATATTATATATTTTTAAATAAATTCTATTAAATTTGAAGAATTTTTTTAACAGAATCATTTTTTATCATGATTGAATTATGGTATATTTTTAAATGCTTCTTTTATGTGATTGTTTATATAAAATTTTACAAGCGAATATGTTTTTAATACTGCAAATAATAAATTGCAAAAAAGCTTAAATGAATGAGATATTTACTTTTTTATTACATTCGGATTTTTTTTTTTTTTTTTTTTTTTTTTTTTTTTAATAAATTAGAAATTTTTATTTACTTATTATTCAGTTTTTTCTTATAAAAAAAAGTTGAAATTTGATAGAAATGCTGCCAAAACGAAAGTTCCAAAATGTATTATGAGATATGTTATTTAACCGGAAATATTCAGTATGTAATTTTTAACCAACAGTGACTTTGTTCTAAAAAATGACGCTGACAAAAAATAAAATATCTTATACAATTTGGAGAACCCGTATGTAAAAAAATTCGAAACCAAAACAGCTGCCGAAACAATACGTGATAAAAACTTCACTGATCCTTTATTCCCAAAACTACATTTGGTGGAAATATCTGAGATTTAATACAAATTAAGATATTTTTATATCGTATAAGCCAAGAAAAAAGAAATATATAGAAATTCAGGATAAAAGTGAAATATGCTTTGAGTGTTTAAAAAGCTTATATACTTTTTTTTAAATTCAAGATCTAGTAATCTACTGCAAGATTGTATCATCGAAACAAAATGGCTTTCTTTTTTCCAGCATATATTGGTAGGTTTTTCAAACCTTTTAAAAGGAAATGTCCAATTTATTAGTTTAAAGTGAAAGAAAAAAGTAAAGAAAGAGAGAAATTAAAACATATTTTTTTCTTTATCTATAATTTGAATCGGTTTAAACCGAAGGCATATAATTTATAAAAAAGACGTTTTGAGGTAGATGAAAGGTAAAATACCAATGATAATTTGACGTTGAATAAATAATTAAAATTCATAAAACAAAGTACAAATAAATGTGCTAAAATTACTTGAAGTATAATATAAAATTATCCAAAATAAGTTCTTACGTAAAATAGGTAAATATATATAGTTATACAGTCTATTACAAAATTATAAGAACACTTAGAATTTCACCTTTTTTCATGAAAGAAAATATTAATTTGAATTCAACAAAAGTTGTATTTAAAAAAATAACTCTAGAATGTTTATTTAGCTCTGGGAAAAAAGTTTAAATGATTTTTTGTTTCATGGCAAACGATTTTACAAGAATCCGCTTTTTCAGAAATATGAGACCACTCTCATATTATTAATAAAGTAGGCAATTTTTTTAAACTCAGAGTTTAACTGTAACCTAAACATTCTGTAAAATTTAAAAAGAAGAATTAAATGCAAAAAAATCTGAATTGCATTTGATTCTTTGAATTTATTAGTAAAACACCTTGCCGGAGTGAGCTGTCTGAAATCGAAGGGAGAAGAATATGGTTCTACAAAGGAAAAGGGAAGTCTGAACGTGAAACAAGCAAGATTCTAAATCATTCTAAATCTGATATTCACCGTGTTTTAAATAAAAAAGAATTGTATGGAACGCATAAACGATCTGGTCGTAAAAATAATTTACCACATCGTGATAATAGGCGAATCGTCAAACTGGCAACAACTTGTAAAATAGCACAACTGATAATTAAATATGTATAACATGCAACCGTGTAGCGAAGTTTGAAATCTAATGCTAGTGTTATTTGTCGCGAATTAAACAGTAAATCACTACTACTAAAATGTCACAAAGAAGTTCGTATTAAGGGGGCAAATAATGTTATGACCTCGAATTCTCCATGGAGAAATATATTGTTTTCAGATTAGAAAAAATTCATTCCTGATGATCCAGATGGCAATAATAACTAATGTCATGATTTAAGGCAAAAATCGCTCGAGTTTTTCAGTATTCAGATCGAAGGCGGTTCAATTTTGGTGTGGGGTGCATTTTCATATACGGGACAACGTGATCGCAAAAACGTTAAAGGAAAAATTATCTGGGACAGTTACCAACGGATACTGTTTCGAAGTCTAATAGCCTTTGGAACCATTTTATTAGATTCCAAATGAAAGTTTCAACAAGATAATGCTCCCAGTCATTCATCGAAATCAGCAAAAAATGGCTTAGAAGAGAAAGGATTGATATTTTATCTTGGCCAAGTCGAAGCCCTGACTTAAACCCAATCAAAAAATTGTGGAGTTATTTGTATCACCAGGTGTATGAAAATAACAAACAATATCATTCAATATATGAGTTAGAAATAGCCATTATGGAGAAATGGAACAATATTGCCGAAACGATCCTTAAAAATTAATTAATGCTTTGCCAAATCATGTGTATGATATTATTCAGAGAAATGATAAAGCAACATCTTCCTAAAAATTTCAGAAAATTTCCTTTCTCACAGATGGTCATATAATTTTGTAACAGATCTTTTTGACACTTTTTTGTTACATTGATGTTTTAATTTTTTCTCTGAATTAATTTTATTTGTGTATGTTGTGGAATTTTACTCATAACTGATGTACTAACTTGGAATATTCTTTATTTTAATTGAAATATTACTTTAATTACCTAAATATCAAAATATGTTGCAGTCTGTAGCTATAGAGAGTAATATACAGATATAAATATTTACTGACAATGATGTATCCAAATATGTTATATTTAAATTAACACATATAAAGACATATGTAGTAATCTCAACCAGATATTTTAAATACTCTAGCTTAGTAGACATGAAACTATAAAACAAATTTTCATATTAAACAATTTGTATTCAAACATTCGCTTAAAAGTTGATAATATTTGTGGCTTAAATTAATTAAAATATATAAACATACGACATTAGAAATAAAACTTTTGTGACAAATATGACTAATTGTGAAACACTATTCGAATTATAAGAAATTCCTATAACACATAACTTGAGTTTCATTTCTTGCGTTACATATATTTTATTTTGTAGAAATTATTTTCATAAAGCAAACACTGTAAAATTATTTGCTTTTTCAAGAGGAATAATTTTACCGAAAATCATGGCCAGCAAGGGAGTTTCGTTAATGAATACTTCGTTATAAATCATGGAATTAAACAACATTTATCTGCGCATAATACCAAATTTCTGTTCCAAAAGGACCATATTTTAGTATGCCTTTCTGATAAAGACATAAACCGTTGCGTATCATATTACCTTTCTCATTATTTTCTAACTTTTATTTTGAAGTTATGAAATATGTAATATTTAAAACATATAAGAATTATTATTACTATGTTTTTTATTTCCTTTTATTTTAAATGAAATTCAATATTTTTAATTAAGAAATTAAATAGGTTTCGAATGTTAAAAAAATATGTAATTTCACTATTTTTTAAAACAAATAATAAATAAATTATTTTACTCAAAATTTTAAAAATATAAAGGAACAATATTCAAACAACATTTCATTAATGTTTTATCATAAAATTTGGAAAATTTAGCCTGTGTCACCTGGTTTTCTGAGACCCCTCAAAATAAATTGTCTTCTTGGTGGTCAAGTAAACTTAAAATAACTTTATCTGAATTTAAAATACCAAATTTCTCCTAATTACAGATCCGTATGACTCGTTATTGAACGAGGAACTTAAATAAAAATTGAAATTTGAATTTTTGGATAAATTCTATGCAAAATACAGTCAAGTCTCTATATAACGAAATCCACCGTTCCAGAAAAAATTCGTTATATAGAGAAATTCGATGTATAGAGAATAATGTTAAAATCGTATTCAATGTGTGAAATTCTAACAAATATTATTTTTCAATTAAGAATTTGAAGTATTTAAAAGTAAATATTAACCTAATATTTTATTTCTTAATTATTTAAGTTGTTTCAAAAAAGAGAACAGATACATTTATTTGAAAGCTCAATTAAAATCAAATAAGGAGGACTTGCATTAATTTCAGACGAAGAAACCTGTAATTTTTTGTTGTTTTGATTTTAAAATTGTTACGCTCTCAAAAAAAGACTCAAATTTTAGCAAGGAATGAAAAATTGTAGTTATCATTTTCCTCCATTTGAAGGTCTCTCTTATGTGCCTCTCATTGATTCCTCTCTTATGTGTGTATCAATCCAATTGACTCTGTTTTGAGAAGGATGTGGAAAGGTGTATGTGCAGTGGAATGAATTCGTTATATTTAAAGAAGAAGGACAGAAGTAATAAAAAAAAAAAAAAAAAAAAAAAAAAAACTTAGTACTGACGATAAATCAAAAATAAGTGATGGAAAATTTATTCCATATGATTTCGAAGCTTTTTAAAACTGAATAAATTAAGACCAATTTATGAAAAAAATCGTTATGTGGAGATAGATATTTCGCTATATAGAGACTGTTTTTAATGTATTCATGCGAAAATGGGAACGCTCCTACTAAAAATTCGTTATATAGAGAAATTCGATGTATGGAGTTACGTTATAGAGAGACTCGACTGTAGTTCAATTTTTGGTTCAATTTGGTTAACTTTTTAGTGTAAATGTTTCGAATGATAACTGCATTAGTTTTTGAGAAATCTTTTCCACCGACTCAGACTATAAAAATAGTGTTTTTAGAAAAAGCAATAAAATTGCGCAAATCAAGCCTAATGAACGGAATTTTAAAATGTTTTCTCTCCCAAACTTTTACTCCGAATGAATTGAAACGTTTAAAAAAATTCTACACGCATTTTAATAACAAATAAATGGATTTTTTTAAGTTTTCAAACCCGCATTATCCCTTAATATTCCTTTTGTACTATATACATTTTTTATAGACATTAAATCCTGAAAATCAGGATTTCAGTTTCCTATATATAATATTATTTTGGTACTTTTATTACAATTGAAGAATTAACGCAATTATATTTTGTAATTTATGAAAAATATTAAATATATGAAAAACTGCATCTATTATAAAGCAGTATACTTTTAAATATTATGATTAAGAATTTTAAAAAGCGAATTCACAAATTATAAAATAAATAAGGTACCCTGGAGTAATAACGCCACGCTAAGGTTCTACCAATTTTCACGGGTCAGTTTTAGATTGTATTTTTCAAACAAATGTATGATTTGATAGAGCAACTCATTGACTATCTATATAAAAAAAAAAAATTAACAGATATGTATTCATAAAATGTAATGGCGTGATTTCTTGACCAATGCTATTTGGCGTTATTACCCACCTATATGGGTAATAACGCCATGCACACAAAAATCTGAAATAAGATGGAATAATTGCATGTAGCTTGCCCAATTCTAAAAATACAAACTCTACAAACTTAGAAATTGAGAGATTACATTCTAAGCTAATGAAAGTATTCAATTTTTTGTGAAAGTGTAAGAAAAATAAAGGTGTGGTGTGGGGGGGAGGATGAGGCAAAAGAATATCAGACCGTGAGCTTCTTTTTGCTTAAAAAGGACCGCTTAAATAGAATTATTAGAAACATTGCACAGTTTTAACTGTGTTTATTTGAATCAGTATTTAGGATGTAGCTCGGCCACTGTAGGGAATCAACCGGGGTATTAATACCAAGGATTGGCGTTATTACCCCGTTATAGTTATTGCGCTGTACATTTTAAATTACAAATTATCTCGAGAATATATTCAAAATATTCAATAACATTTTGAAAGTCCATGAAATGTACTACAAATTTATGTAATTAACAAAGTATTTCCGGATAAAAAAAATAGTCTTCACATCACAAAACGTATCTCGCAAATTTTAGATCAAGAGTTAATTTTAGTTGCTTGTAAAAACAATAAGACCTAAAAATGAAACAAATTAACTTGAAGGTGTTTCTTGCGATTTATATGACTCAAAACCCTTCTGCGCAGAGCACATGGGTGTCATTTACCTGATTATTTCATAATTATGCAAAATATAAGCACTTGGCGTTATTACCCCGCCTGGCGTTAATACCCCAGGGTACCTTATATGTTGAGTTGACGATTTAAAGCATAGTTTAAACTGTTTTACTACTTTTTAATAAATAAATCTACGTGCAACACATAGCATAATAAAAGATAAATATATTAATAATGTTCTTATCTTATATAATGGGAAATACTTTATCAAAAGTTTTATCTGATTACATTTTTCTACTAACATTAAACAAAAGAAATCATCTCAGATGGTCTAATTACTTTTAGCTCTATGAGCTTTATCAGTATGCAAACTAAGTTTAGTAGTAAAGCTTATATAATAATTTCCTGTTCAATACATAGTTTATTATATATTAAGACAACAAGTAAAATCAATAAATAATTTTGCATGTACATGACGTTATGATGTTATTTATAAAAATGTAAACAGAAAATAAAAGTCATTCCTTTTATTAAAATTTACATTTACTTGTTTTGCTATAATGAACAACATTAATGTGTCTTGAAAAACATTTGTAAAGATATTTCTGATTTAAAAACTAATAAGCTTAAAAACTAACAATTACCAACATGCTTGATGCTCAAGATTCACAAAAACTTATCATGCTAAAAAAATATATTTTTAAATAATAAATAAATTTAATTTAATATTTTTTTTACATGCCATAATTACTAATTGAATGCATATTGCAATTAGTAGAAAATAATCAGATGCATTAGAAATCATTTATTGATTTTATTTAAAAGATTAAAGAGTGTTTACTGCTTATTTAAAATACTCAAATCTTCCGAAACATTTTAACAGATAAATTTAGCCAATAAAAACTAAACCAAAAATGAGAAATAAATCCTGTTTAGAAATTATATCTGCAATCTTTTGATGAATTCTTAATTTCATTTTTCTGTAAGAGCTGATTTTATCAGTAATTTGTTAATGCGATAATTTTCTCTTTAACAGCAATATTATTATTTTTCCCTAAGCTATTTTTTTTTCATCAAGAAACTTCACCGTATACAAGTTGTAGATAATCTTAGGATGATGTTAAATAAAACGGATTTGCTATCCTGTTAAACAACGATGTTGTGAATTTTTGTTTCGTTCAATCTTCACCTCCATTCATGCTTTCGTTTTTCGTTTTATTTTATTTTATTTATTTAGCGTTGCAAAGGTTAGAAAAAAAACCCGGTTTAAACCCGGGAATAAACCGGGTTTTTAGGAATAAACCTGGAAAAAACCCGGGATTTTTTGGAAGAATTCGGTTTTTTGGTAATAAACCTGTTTATTGGAAATAAACCCGGGAATAAACCGACTTTTTGCAACTCTAATTTATTTATTTTATGGGTTAACGTTTGTTTTTATCGAAAACTTATTAATAAAAGAGTTGTAGATAATGTTAAGAATATTTATAAGAAATATACAGTAAAACCCCAGTTAAAAACAAAAAACTCCATTATTTTTCGGATAACCGGGGCTCCATAGGAAAGATGAATATGAATAATGAATAACCAGAAGGCTGACGGAAAAACTTGTTGAACTTGTTTGATGAAGTGTAGTACAATATTCAAAGCACCCTAAAGTTGAAAAAAAAACAACTTTTTTTGTTAAAAAAAGTGTCATTCGTTTGTCCTTTTGTTTGTGCCCGAAATTGTGCAAATTCGTTATTCTAAAAACGTACCTCATTTGACTTGTAACTTCCGACTCCTTTATGGTTGGATCTTACATGCTTTTCTTGTCCAAGGCCGTTCTAAGGAATCACATGCCGTGCCTTGTCTAATCTATTAACTTCATTATCGTAGAACTACAGTATCATTTTTACTATATTGCTGACTGATATATCTGTTGACCAATCTACTTCCTTGAAATCTTGGTTAGGTCCCCTTTCGAAATTCATTGAAAAAAATCAAGTACTCAAAAATGAATAAGTCGATGTACTCATATCGAATTGAGTATATCTCAAAATGAGTATATCTCATAGATAAAAAATGATCACATTTTTATATCAATTTTGAAACATTACATGTTATGAAATTCAAACAAATGATAATTTTGTACCCTGTATTAGTGATTTATTTCATTTATGACAACATAAAAGATGCTTATTAATATAAATATTAAGTTAATCATAATATTTTAAAATGACATAAAAGTGCTTGCAAATATTGCACTTGTAGTAAAAATATTCGATTTGGGTATTGTGCTAATAATTTTTAATAAAAAATAATTAAATTTTTATTGTTAATAAATTTGAGCAAGAAATAAATACCAGTATGTTTAATTTGTAAGTTTAAGTGGCAAGTCATAGCGATTTATATTTGAATATAATCATAAAAAACAATTTAAAAACGCATTTCACAAACTTCCATTTGAGCGTCGATTCCCATTGGAGTTGAAAAGTTAACCATTTACACAACTCATTAATTCACATCAGCACGCCAAGTTTCGTAACTCTCAATTGTTTCAAGATACCTATCTATCTATCCATCTAATTATCTTTCAATTTATATATTTGTATTGATATACAGTCTGCAAAAGAGTGTGTTGCTAAAGAAATCTCGCAATTGTTATTAAAATAATGTAAATGAAAGTAATAATATTATATGAAATTGCCGTCGATTTTTTTTATGTTTTTTTTTCTTTTTTTTTCAATAAAAGTCAGTAAAGCTAAACCCGTGAAAACAATTGAAAAAAAACCGCTTTCAAAGATATTTAGTTTCAGATTTATAGCTGTTCTTTCCAAATACAGTTGAGCAAATTCTTTTGTATGAAATTCTACAAAAAATATTAAATTTTGCATGAAAATGAGGTAAAATTTACTTAAATTAATAGAAAGACTAAATCAATTTTCTATTAAATTTTTATTAATGGGACATAAAGATAACGTCGAAGGATTAAGTGTTAAAAAATAATAATTTTTTTTTTCAAAATAAACGTTTATTTCTAAATTATAAGACTTTTTGGACTTATATGCTGTTATCATGAAAATACACATCTTATATAACTTACTTTTCTATCGAGGTAAAGAAGCAACGAAGTATAGCCTATCTCAAAGATTTGCGAACATAACCCGTATAATAATAATAACGTATTATAAATATTACTCATGTTCCCAAAGAGCACAGATGTATAAGATAATTAGTCTGTAAGCTTTTACTGTAATTAGCAAAACGCATCAGTGATTATTTCAATTACGTTCATAATTTGCGCTTTTATCCCGAAACTTTTCACCAAGAGGGCTTTTGAATCACAAGATAAACAAAGATTCTTCTTATTCTATTATAATTATTTAAGGAACATGCTTTTACTTGTTTAACATTAATTATGGAGGCTATTGTAAGAAAATTATATTTTTAAAATGTTATCCAGTTGAATTATTATGATCATTTTGTATAAAAAACGGAAAAAAGGACAGTCATAACATTGTGATGCGGTGTATTCTATTTTGAGAACCCAATTGCTATGATATGGATGTATTCATAAATATATTTCAATTTTAACTACTTTTAATAAACTTAAACAGGGTGACCCGGTTAATAGTTTATAACTTTCGAGTAGTTTATTATATTATTATTATTATTATTATTATTATTATTATTATTATTATTATTATTATTATTATTATGTAAATTATCTTGCATGAAAAAAAAAGCATTTTTGTTAATAGATGGATTGAAATTGTATTCATTAAATTGACAATAATGGGACTTAAAAGTGATTATGGAGAATTAAGCATCCAAATTTCAATGACATTTAGTATTTTTGTCTTCCATGATAATCAGATTTTTTTTCTACGCCATAAAAACATTCAAAAAATATTCTTCTAGTTTTATTATTATGAAAATTAATATCTTATATCAGCTCACGCTATATCACGGCTACCAAAGTAACGCAATTACAAAGTATAAGGTAACTTTGTGAAAATAAGTGTTATAGTAGTAATAATGCAACATAAATATTACTTGTGTTCCCAAAGCGCACAGATGTCTAACATAATTAGTCTGGAAGTTTTTACTTTAATTAGCGAAAATCATCTGTGATCATTTCAATTACGTTCATAATATACGCTTTTATCCCGAAACTTTTCACAAAGAGTGCTTTTGAATCGCAAGATAAACAAAGATTTTTTTCTATTATAATTATTTAAGGGACGTATTTTTACTTGTTTAACATTAATTTTGGAGGCTAATGTAAGAAAATTACATTTTTAAAATGTTATCCATTTAAATTATTATGATCAATTTTTATAAAAAACGAAAAAAAGGACAGTCATCTTTATATATATAAATCTTCTGTGCGTGTGTATGTCACTGAACTCCTCTAAAACGACTGGACCGATTTTAATGAAAATTTTTGTGTGCGTTTCAGTGGATTCGAGAATGGTTTAGATTCACATTTCATCAAAAGTGATTCAGTACTTTTTTATTAATTAGGCAAAAACTAACAGTTAGTGATTTTCCACTAATTAAAAGTGTTGAGTAACTTTGATGCGTAGAATGCGGACGGAATGTCCGAGCGGTCTAAGGCGCCAGATTTAAGCTCTGCTTCTTGAAGAAAGAGATCGCGTGTTCGAACCCCACTCCTGACTAACGTGTATGCTTTAGAATAATATTTCCTGTTTTATAATTTTGATTAAACTTCAGAAAATCGTCAACTTTGAACTAAAAAGAGAAAACTCCTCCTAAAAGACTGGACGGATTTTAATTAAAATTTGTGTGTGTGTTCCAGTGGATTCGAGAATGGTTTAGATTCACATTTCCACGAAATTGATTCAGTTCCTTTTTAGTAATATGGCAAAAACTAATAGTTCGTGATTTTTCGCTAATAATAACATTATAATGCAGTGTTTTCTAGTTTGAGAACCCAATTGTTATTATATGGATGCATTCATAAATATATTTCAATTTTAACTATTTTTAATGTATTTAAACAGGGTAACCCCGTCAGTAGTTAATAACTTTCTAGTAGTTTATTATTATTTTGTAAATTATCTTGCATCATTTTCGTTAATAGACGTGTTGAAATTTCATTTATTAAATTGTCATTAATGGGACTTAAAGTGATTATGGAGGGTTAAGAATCAAAAATTTCAATGACATTTAGTATTTTCGTCTTCCATAATAATCAGATTTTCTTTTCTAAGCTATATAAACATAAAAAATATTTCTCTAATTTTATTATTATGAAAATTAATATCTTATACCAGCCATGCTGCTATCAAAGTAACGCAATTACGAAGTATAAGGTATCTTTGCGAAAATAAATCGTATAGAAATGATAATGTAATATAAATATTACTTCTGTTCCCAAAGAGCACAAATGTCTAAGATAATTAGTCTGCAAGTTTTTACTTTAATTAGCTAAATGCATCTGTGATAATTTCAACTAAACAGATATAACATTCGATTTTATCTGGCAGCGTTTCTCCAAGATTGTTTTTGAATCATAAGATAAACAAAGATTCATCTACTTCCATTATATTTAAATGCTAAGTTTACATTTGTTTAACATTAATTTTGAACGCTATCGTAAGAAAATTATATATTTCAAATTTTATCTAGCTGAATTTCTGTTATCATTTTTTAGAAAAAAAAAGTCATAATTTTATAATTTTTGTTTAAGTTACTTTTTTCTATCATTACAACAAGAAAGTATTGAATTCAAGAAAAATCTCAAATCACGATTTTCGACGAATATACACGCTTTAGATGTCAAATATTTAAAAAATATATGGGATTTTTAATAAACTTTTCTACCAAAAAAAAAAAAAAAATAATAATAAAAAGACTTCAAAATTTTGTGCAAAGTGAAAAAATATTTTTTTTTACAGATTAGTAAAAAGAAATTAAATTAAGAGCGTAGTATTTACCATGCGTATTATTATATTTACTACATTAATTTGATTTTTTTGGAGTCTGCGCCAGCCAAGCCAAGTTGTATGTAATTTTCCATTGCACACATATGCAAGTACCTATTAGCTGTTTTACGATTTAATATTTAATTAAAAAAATTAACTTTATGATTTCTTACATTTCTTCTGGTGTTATAAAGGTGTATTTTTAAGTGAGATTGGCAACTATAATCACGTGTCCTAAATTAACGATTAATTTGAAACTAATGCGTTTATACAAGATATTATGTAAAAAAAAATAACAATCAATGATTTTAAAATGCAGGATGTTGTCCGAATTGACTTATTGAGAATTGTTTTTTTCCGGAACATTTTGGCTGATCCTTGTTACAATTTAAATCGAAAAAAAAAATTTTTTTGAACTTCTTTGGCTGGCACTGACTTCAAAAAATCAAATTAGTGTACATAAATATAATAGTACGCATGACAAATTCTATGCCCTTAATTTAATTTCTTATTACTATTATGTATAAAAAAATCACTTTGTAGTAGGTTTTGAAGTCGCTTTTAGTTTGATAAAAAAAGTTTTGCTTCTCATTTTAGTTAAAAATGAATTTATTTTTGCATCATTATTTTTTATGGAAATTGCTGATTTTCTCGCATTAAAAAGTATTACTCTTATGAATTTGACAATAAAAAGAGCTCCGTTTGCGAAAATGGTTCTAGGAAATAGAGAAAGGAGGGCCAATAACTTATCAAAAGATGAACCGGAAAAGACTAGTGTGTAAAAGACCAGAAAAGCGTTTCATCAAAAGCGTCTTATCATTAATAAAAACTCTATGGTGTCAAAAGATAAATTTTAATACGCATTTTTAAATGAAATTTTGTGCATAGAACTGTTTTTATAAAATGAATTTTTTACGGCACCCACATTCTACGTCACAATATGTTGCAGCTAATACCTTTTGTTTCATGAGAGACATTTCGGTGAACCTGATTATGGAAGATTAGAAAATTCATCTTCAGTCACATTTATAGTCAGAGTTGATGCGTCATAATCGGTTTAGAAGTTATTAATTGACACATTTTAGTAAGCATAGTACAGCAAAACATAGAAGTTCTGGATGAAAATTATGATATTTTCATATCTTTTAAACCCTATTAGTAGTTAGTATCACCCACCTTTCATTTTTGACAGGTAACCTGATTAAAATTCAATATTTTTGTTTTAAGTATTGATCTTTCTTTTCTTTGCTCCCATTACTGGATTGAATTCAGAAGGCTTCATAGTTGCGAACTCACTGAAATTGGCAATTATGATTAATGACTACTGCCCAACTAAGGCTATGGGCAGCTCCGGGGCAAACACCATTCCGGGGCAAACACCATTCTGGTTGAGGGGTTCTACCTATCCTTAAAAAAATAATTCTGAATTATGTAGAAATGGTTAGTACTAAACTGCATACCTATTGTATGTGTGTATATATTTTGTAATCTGGGCATTTCACATCTGTATACAGAGTATCTCCAAAAGATTGTCACAACTTTAAGAAAAAATACTAGCAAGATAATCGTCGAAAAAATTATAGATTGACTGACAGAAGTATCTCTTTGCAAACTTTTTACTTTGCTTATCTACGTACTTTATAAGATGTTTAAAAGACAATGTACAAAACTGCTCATAATTAATGATTTTAACTTGTCACGTTATCAGGAAAACATTAATAAAGACTTTCTTTAGAAAACAAGTAGTAGACAACAACATACTAAGTTGTTATAACAAAACTTTGATCATTAAGATTCTAATGAAGTAGTTTGTTTTTTGCATAAATAATTGAAGTACTGGAAGCAAAGAAGGGAAGACCGCACTACCATCCTAAATTTTTGGTAATATTTGCATCTTTTAGTGAAATTTCTGATTAGTCTCATGGAGGGAGGACTAAAAAAAAGAGGTCCGGGGAAACTGCCCTGTATGTCCTTGCATAAGTCGGGGATGTCCCTGCTACTGGTGTTTAAGATTATTGCCATGTAAATACATCGCACCAACAATGTCGGTAATGCTAGTTGCAGTAATTTTTTACTTACCCATCATACGTAGTATAGGGTAAATCTTGCAATCGTTTTGAAAATCGAAAAAAAAATTTTGACGGATTTACACGTTTTAGATATTTGAGATTCCGAAAAACATATTTTTTTGAAAAAAAAAATTGCTGTCCGTCTGTCTGTCTCTGTCTGTCTGTCAGTCTGTCTGTCTGTAAACGCTCTATCTCCCGAACAAATTGAGATAGAGACTTGAAATTTCGTATGTACTTAGTATGTAAAAATAGGACGAAGCCTATTTAATATAGGTAACCTCGATTATCCGGATCTATTTCTTTCGGACTCTCGAAAAATTCATTCTGATGAAAGGTATATAAAAATTTTCGAATTTTTTTATTTTAAAGAGTGGATGTAAAAGGCAATAAAATAACACAAATTTTGCATAAAGAACGAAGTCGATCGAATTATTAGTTGCCGAGATATCTGTAATCCTGTTTTCCGCATTCTTTGATTTTTCATGACCCTGTATTTCAATCAAATTTCAATTCAAAGACATATTTTAATTGGATATGAGGCGCTTCATCCGACGCAGTAAATTGTTAGTTAATATGATTATTATTTTTAGAGTTATAAGGATGTTTCTTATAAGGAGGCAATCCGGTATTACCTGAGTATTTTGGCGTTTTATATAATTTGTCGAGTTTGGCTCATCAGCAATTCATTAATAAAGTATGACTATGCATATTAAAACTATTTAAATTTACGTTTAAATTTTATTTTGGAACTGCAGTGCATTTTATAAATATTTTACACATGTTTTATTTTCATATTTTATATTATGCATATCCATGATGGGTAAGTATTACGGTAAACCCCAACGGCTAGTTTTAATATTGTGAATATAATACAGTAAATATATTATGATAAAATATATGTAAAAATTTCATTCTATCATCAAGACTACAATACTGAAAAATTACTTTTATTATTATATCGTGAAATGATTAAAAGCTATCTCGATACATTCATATATATAACTGTTTAATATACTAGTATAATAAAGATATAGGACGCATAAATTATACATAAAGATAAATAGTACATGCTGCCAATCCAATGTTATGTGCTCAATAAAACGTATGCTAAATTATTGTTTTGCATTAATTCAGTTTTGCTTCTGTATTACTTAACATTTTAAATAACGTTTCATATTTAGTAAATATACATTAAATTAACATTTGCGATTGGCCTTTTAAAATTGTAAATGTGATTGGCAATTATAAATTAAAAAAAACGATTGGAAAACATCCACTACAGAATTTGAATTTGAACATCGTCAAATAAGTCAGCTACAGCCAAGTTAGCTGCAGTTATGGCGACTTATTTTGGACGCCAAATTTTGTGACATTTCACTGAAGGGTGCCAAAATTGTCGGCAACTTGGCGCTGACAGAGAAAAATATATAGTTTTATGCTTGTAATTGGTAAAACGAATACAACAATGGCAGTTACTTAGCGAGAAATTACTAATTTTATTAGTTTTTGCCTAATTACTAAAAAATTACAAAACGAATTTCTATGAAACGGAAGTGCTCTTCTAAATGTTCTTCTAACAAATTCTAGAGCAACCTCCTTCATTTAAATACAAAAACGTAATTAATCGACATAAAAAAATACATACGTATCGAAATTATAAACTCCTCCTCCTTTTTTGAAGTCAGTTGAAAATAATTTTAGCCTGTCAGCACACATTTTAAGGACATTGTATCTCAACAACAGATTAACAAAATTCAATATAATTTAAGATTCAGTAGCACATAATATGAGTTGATGTTCATAACAGTTTTGTGTAAATTGTACGAAAAGTAATTTCTTCACTGAAAAAAAAAAAAAAACTATAAATTTACAGACGTAATTTTTCCGAAATCTGTACGGCCAATAACATTTTATCTGTGCACTGTACAGAAAAATATGTAAATCAAAAGACTAATTTTTGTGAAGCTACAAATATCTGTAACTAAATAATAATAATAATAATAATAATAATAAACTATAATTTTACAGACGTAATTTTTCCGAAATTTGTATGGCCAATAACATTTTATCTGTGCACTGTACAGAAAAATATGTAAATCAAAAGACTAATTTTTGTGAAGCTACAAATATCTGTAACTAAATAATAATAATAATAATAATAATAATAATAAACTATAATTTTACAGACGTAATTTTTCCGAAATTTGTACGGCCAATAACATTTTATCTGTGCACTGCACAGAAAAATATGTAAATCAAAAGACTAATTTTTGTGAAGCTACAAATATCTGTAACTAAATAATAATAATAATAATAATAATAATAATAAACTATAATTTTACAGACGTAATTTTTCCGAAATCTGTATGGCCAATAATATTTTATCTGTGCACTGCACAGATAAAGATGTAAATCTGCAAAACTAATTTTTGTGAAGCTACAAATATCTGTAACTAAATAATAATAATAATAATAATAATAATAATAAACTATAATTTTACAGACGTAATTTTTCCGAAATTTGTATGGCCAATAACATTTTATCTGTGCACTGCACAGAAAAATATGTAAATCTGCAAAACTAATTTTTGTGAAGCTACAGATATCTGTAACTTTTCAAACGAGTCGACTAAAATTACAGCTATCCAACTAAAATTTTATTTGCATCTTGGGTTGCAGTTACATGAAAAATTCTTAGAATTCCATTTTCCTAAAAATTTCTTAGTAACCTTACAGGTTTTTTTATTTTCAGTGTAAATCTGTATCTGGTACATGGTTTTTTTTTCTGATACCGTTACATGAAAAGTTCTAGGAATCCAAGTTTTCTAGAAAACGTTTAGTATTTTTACAGAATTTTTACAGTATTATAAGATCTATTTTTTACGTTTTCCGCCATAGCTCTATCACAAGTAGTATGTCATGGGTTTCCACGAAACTTCAGACTCAGTTAGTCCTGGATATCGTTAGGGGCTGAAAAAGTTTTGGTGTAAATCGCCCAACAGGTGACATTGTTATGTAGATTTTTTTTTTTTTAGTATTTCCGCATTAGCTCTGAAGAAATCATTCACGGATTTTTATAAAATTGCAGATTCGCTTAGAAATTTGCACAAGTAGCTGCTTATTAGACTGTGATGTTAATCACCTGACGAGTTCCACTGCTATGAGACATTTTTCAGAAAATCTAAAAAAAAAATTGCATTGCCACAACCCACTAGTTTGTTTTGAAAAAATCAATTGTTATGACATGGACGTATTTAGAAATTTATTTTAATTTTATTTACTTTTAACTCTTTTTAGTGTCTTTCAAAATGGTAAATCTCTAATGTTGTAACAGAAGTAATTTATTTCATTTTTCATTATTGGGGGAAAAAAAATCCGGGCCAGGATACGAACCAGAAATGTATTGGCTGAAGCCGCCAATGCTCTACCAACTGAGCTATCCCGGACACGAACACTGGAGGCCTATTCCACCCAATTAACTACAGCGATCACTTTATCTGGTCTGATACTGTGGATCAGCTCAAAAGAATAAATCGAAGGTCAGTATATGGAACTGCAGAAAATCGCTGTATACGAAATTACAATAGATTAATTTTAAACAGGATTATTTAAACGTTAAATTAATTATAACAAAAGTAATTTATTCCATTTTTTTACCCAATAATGAAAAATGGAATAAATTACTTCTGTTATTATTAATTTACCGATTAATTAATCTACTGTAATGTTGTTTTCTCTACACATTGTTTAAAATGCTCAAAAATATGATTATTTCAACATTAAAAAAATATCAATAAATAAAAATATGAAAATAATTTTTGGGAATATGAATCCTTCCTCAATGCATTGAAAATTCATGAAATCAGTAGAAATATTTTATCTTAGATATTGGTTATATTGCAGTGAAACTTGGAGCTTAATGATCAAAATATTACATTCCAAACACTTTGAGGGTTAATATATTTAATGCAGACGTAGTCTGTAATCTTCTAAATTTATTTCTAGGATTCGCTTTTTTTCTCGACAAATTTCGCTTTGAGTTGATTCGAAATGCCGATGCTATAAAAATTCTTCTGTTTTTAACATTACAATTACTATGTTTTTATAATATTTTATTGTTGATCATTTTTTTTTTGTTTCATCTCGATTTATATTATTATAAACAGACTATACAGTATCAGTTTAGAAATTTGTCATTTTGAAAAAATCCCATTCAAATAACTCATTATATTCCAAGAAAGCAAAATTGTAAAAAAAGTCAATGTCAGCAATATTATAATGCAGTACTATTCATTCACTTCCGTACTACTATGATACAGGCTGTTTCAGAAATCTACCGTTGAATTAAGAGAAGTAATAGAATGCATCAAGAAAATGAAAAGCTACCGAACAAAAAGCGGGGCTGCAAACTACGAATTGAACACATTTAGTGCAATGTCGGTCATCGTTGACTGACGCTGAACTTTCCGTTATTGACCATGTCGGTCATTCGTGAATGACAGTCTAAAATAGGATATAAAACTAAAATATTTATATTGTTTTAAGTAATTACTGAAATTTTATTCAAAATTTATATAATATATTTTACGATGTCCGTTGATTGACAAGGTTTAAAGAAAAATTCAAGTACTCAGCCTAATTCAGTTTGTATCGCCGGAAAAAACTTTAAGAAAACTAAACTATTTTACAAAAAAACTTTTAATAGTCATTATCGACTTTGTTTTAAGTAACATAATATCGGAAAAAGTGGTATATGTTTTCATTATGCGCCTCAGCTGTATGCTATGCCGCTAGAAATTTTGGACTACAATCGCTAATTCAAACGGTATTATCAAATATTTGAGCCACGCAAAACAAGGTACATATCATTGCATTTTCTATGCGATTTTTCATTTGTTCAAAAAATTATTGCCGTCAGCCTGAGTTCAGTTAGGATGAAACATCCTGTATTTGTGACTGAATACACTGTTAAAAATAAAGGTGACAAGCCAATTGTATTTGGCGACCAGGGGTAAAAAGGTGTTACCACTTGACTCCCGTGGGATTGAAAATGTGTTTGGGGAGGCATTTGATCCCTCACTGGGTGATTCACGCTATTTAGGGTGCCGCGCGATGCGTACCAATAGAAGATTTTCACCTATTACTCATTTGCGAGGATTTAATATGTATTAGAGCTCCCGATTATACGTTTATACGAGTATACGTATAATGCGTATTATACGAAATACGTATTTGCTATACGTATAATTCGGCATCAGAAGTTATACGTATTACACGAAACAGCATATACGGTACATCGTATATACGGATTTTACCCAAGCGGTTAAACGCATAAACGTTTAAACGTTTTTTATTCAATGTATGAAATTTGATGTTTCAATATTTTTTTGCGGATTAGAGACATTGAGAAATATCCGGTAGAGTATCCCCATCGCGATTCTTTGTTCAAAGAACTACGATGTGTTTACTTCACTACTACTTGTTATGCAGGTACTTAAAAAAATCTGAATACTTCCTCAGTTTAGATTTTTTTTTTTTTTCAAAAAAACTAAGTTATTTATTATAAAATGTTTTACATTAGTTGTGGGTAGAATCAAACTAATCTTTGGAAAATCTGCGAAGCAGTACTTAGTTTTTTTTATTTTCTTGTATCTTTAGAAGAAGAAAGTATTGGATTCGGGAATACTCTCGACGGGTTTACATGTTTTAAGGGTAAGAGAGTCCAAAAAACACGTTTTTACAAAATATCTTCCTGTCAGTTTATGAGTCTGTGACTTTGTCTGTCTGTATGTGACATGGATTTTGTGGATTTTCTATCTCAAGACCTAATACACAGAATTGAGTAACATATATGGGGAGACTAGGGCACATGTGAAAATGGGGCATATGAGAACATTGCCATTTTTAACTAGTTATATGTTTTTTATTTCAAAAAATTATCAAAGATGGTAGCACCCATAGACATATGGAAAAAATTTTTGAAACTCTTCGACATTTTGTTTGTCCCCAGGAGCCAAAATGCTGCTTACTGTACTTAAAAGTAAAATCTCCAGATTGATAAAAGAATAATTTATTTATTTATACTTTTTTTTCTTTATTTAACATATACTATGGATACTAATAAATATTTATGATATTTTTTATTTTTAAAATTGAGAAATGCTAATGATTTGTCATTTTAACTCTTGTGGGAATGTGGGACAAGTCTAGTTGGGGCAGATGTGAATATGCCATTAAATTGCCCAATAATCATTCAGTGATTCTATTCCTTTTAGTTAACTTCGCGAAAATAATGCCAGCTCCATTATCTATATTTTGATAGAAATAGAAGACATTTCTATCATATAAAGTTGATTTTGTGTAATAGAAACTTCTACAAACACAACTGTCAGCAAATACATAAAAAGCAACAAGATCTTTACGTTCAATTGTAATTTAAATAAATTTCATGTTTTCTAAATTACAATAAATGCTATACATTATTTTATTTAACAGTTTTCAATACTATTTTTTATGCGTCATTAATGCAAAAAATATTATGTTTAACAACTTTGCAAATTTTTCTGTTTCATTTATTGCAAACTTGTAGTATTATTTTACTTCCATTTCTAAAACAGCTATTTTATTTGGTGTTTTGAAAATAGATATATATATATATTAAGAAATATTTTTAAACTTATAACTACCGTAAAATCTCCATTATTGACTCCCCCCTTTCTTTTAAAAGCAAAAGAAATTAAATTTGGAGGAAGCTTATAAATGTAAAACAATTTTTTATCCTTAATTTACAGGCAGATAAGGCAAATATAGGAATGAGAATCTTTCGCCTTTTGGTAGTTTTAATATAAATATTATCCAAATGTCCCTTCTCTAAAATCTCCCTCAAACAAAAAGCCCTAAGCAAAATTTAAATTCTTTAATTATTTTCTCAAGTTTACTCCTTTATTTTTTTTTGTTATATTGCAACAATATTTTATCAATTATCTAAGTCCCCCCCCCCCAAATCTACTTATTTTTATTTTATAATATTTTGCTTAAATATATAACTCATAAATTAAATAAATGTACATATATTTTTCTTTATGGTGAATTTAATAAATAATACAACTAATGATTAAGGTAACATATGAAAAAGATAATAAAATCATGTCAATTTTTTTTCCTTGTGTTCACATGTTTTCCTTATGTGTTTACAACTGCTCTTTCGTTGGGGCACATATGAACATTTTTTTTTAATTCAATAAACTATTAAAAAAAGTAAGAAAAACTGTAAAGTTAATTTTTAAAAAATACCATGCGTAAAAAAAGTTCTGTTTACTATATAGAGTAGTTTTGCTTATAGAAATAACCCAGTTATGACAAAAAGCTATGTTTATGTGAACTGTTTACATGCATCCCAGTCTCCCCTATATATTCAAGTAATCCCTGGTAGAAATTGTTGCTGACTAGTTTTGTATGTAAATCGTTCAACATGTGGCTCTAATTTGCTGTATTTTATTTACGATTTCTGCAATAGCTCTGTCTCTAGAATTAATGCACGGATTTTCATCCAACTACAGATTCAGTTAATGCTTGATATGAAGTTATTCTATGTATTTTTTGGTGAGAATGTCAAGATTAAAAAAATGAAATTTCATTATACATTAACAGAGTTAGAAAATATTAGCTCCATGAAAGGAATAGCATTTACGCTCGGGTGCAATCGTGAGTGTAAAACAATAAGTGAATAAAGAATTTTTAAATAATTAAAAAGAAAAACTAAATTTAACAAGAATTCACAATAAATCTGAAACATTTATGCTCTCATTCTTTCCTCAAAAAGTGTTTAATTTTGCTGGTTATTTACAATGGATATAATTTGTATACATTACCTACACAAAATGTAAAATAACGGGGTATCTGAGCTCATTACCTTGAGATGAATAAAAAAATCTAAATAAATTCAAAGTACAATGTTGCAAAATTCTTTTGCAATTCACGGGAAAAACTCGCTATTTTGAAAATATATATTTCACTGTTAGTCAAACGAGATTGGCCAATCAGGAGTCTGATATTTTTTGAAACTTTTGCAAACTGTTTTAAAAAATATACGCTTTTCATTGCTTGATCTTGTATACATAAGCCATACTATACGGATTCCTGTCGCAACGCCACCGATTTCCAAATTATTCTTCATTCACTTACATAAGACAGATGGTCCAATATTTAAATTAGATACGATACGTGGAATATACGTATACATTAAATATATGTATTCTAAAATATACGTTTAACTGATACGCCTTATACGTATCCGGATACGTTTAAATGTATATTTTAAAGTATCCGTATAGCAGAAAAACGTATTATACGGATATACGTATATCGTTTAAGCGTATAGCTGCTATATGTATTCTATCGCGAGCACTAATATATATATATATATATATATATATATATATATATATATATATATATATATATATATATATATATATTTCACCCTCAAATTGTTTGTGTTTAAATTCATTAAATACCATTTACACACATTCAAAAACTGAGCAATTTTTGGTTGCATTAAAATAGTTTATTTTTGGCGAAGAAAAGTTCTGCTCTCCAAATAACATGAAGCTTTCGTCTTTTCACGCCAAGATATTTTATTATTTGACATAATTTCTACAGTAATCGCGCCGCGGATTTTGACTAACCCTTTATTACATACATAAGTAGTTTAATTAGTATTTTTTTTTAAATTCTGAGTATGTCCAATATGGACACTTTCCTTACCTGCTTTCCCTCCTTTGGATTCGATACAATGAGTACCAAGTTTGCTTGCGAACTAAACACAGAGGCTGACCATAAAGTTATGCCTCGCGGACGCATTTTATCGCGGACGCACGATCCTAGCGAAGCTAGCCTATGGGAGATAATACGGGCTTCTGATTGGTTGAATAATTTAAAGAGCATTTTGCTTTAGTTCATATTTGAGTTTACGTTTATTTTAATCATCATTTTCTGTTTTAAAACTTTTTGAAAGAAGGATTTTGATAAATTTCCTTCTGATTTTACGTATGTATTAATAGATAAAGAAATATATTCTGGAATTTAAAGAGCATTTTACTTTAGTCCATTTTTGAGTTTACGTTTATTTTAGTCATCATTTTCTGTTTTAAAACTTTTTGAAAGAAGGATTTTGATAAATTTCCTTCTGATTTTACATATTTATTAATAGATAAACAAATATATTCTGGAATTTAAAGAGCATTTTGCTTTAGTTCATTTTTGAGTTTACGTTTATTTTAATCATCATTTTCTGTTTTAAAACTTTTTGAAAGAAGGATTTTGATAAATTTCCTTCTGATTTTACGTATGTATTAATAGATAAAGAAATATATTCTGGAATTTAAAGAGCATTTTACTTTAGTCCATTTTTGAGTTTACGTTTATTTTAATAATCATTTTCTGTTTTAAAACTTTTTGAAAGAAGGATTTTGATAAATTTCCTTCTGATTTTACGTATGTATTAATAGATAAAGAAATATATTCTGGAATTTAAAGAGCATTTTACTTTAGTCCATTTTTGAGTTTACGTTTATTTTAATAATCATTTTCTGTTTTAAAACTTTTTGAAAGAAGGATTTTGATAAATTTCCTTCTGATTTTACATATTTATTAATAGATAAACAAATATATTCTGGAATTTAAAGAGCATTTTGCTTTAGTTCATATTTGAGTTTACGTTTATTTTAATCATCATTTTCTGTTTTAAAACTTTTTGAAAGAAGGATTTTGATAAATTTCCTTCTGATTTTACATATTCATTAATAGATAAAGAAATATATTCTGGAATTTAGAGAGCATTTTGCTTTAGTTCATTTTTAAATTTACGTTTATTTTAATCATCATTTTCTGTTTTAAAACTTTTTGAAAGAAGGATTTTGATAAATTTCCTTCTGATTTTACATATGTATTAATAGATAAAGAAATATATTCTGGAATTTAAAGAGCATTTTACTTTAGTCCATTTCTGAGTTTACGTTTATTTTAATCATCATTTTCTGTTTTAAAACTTTTTGAAAGAAGGATTTTGATAAATTTCCTTCTGATTTTACGTATGTATTAATAGATAAAGAAATATATTCTGGAATTTAAAGAGCATTTTACTTTAGTCCATTTTTGAGTTTACGTTTATTTTAATAATCATTTTCTGTTTTAAAACTTTTTGAAAGAAGGATTTTGATAAATTTCCTTCTGATTTTACATATTTATTAATAGATAAACAAATATATGCTGGAATTTAAAGAGCATTTTGCTTTAGTTCATATTTGAGTTTACGTTTATTTTAATCATCATTTTCTGTTTTAAAACTTTTTGAAAGAAGGATTTTGATAAATTTCCTTCTGATTTTACATATTCATTAATAGGTAAAGAAATATATTCTGGAATTTAAAGAGCATTTTGCTTTAGTTCATTTTTAAATTTACGTTCATTTTAATCATCATTTTCTGTTTTAAAACTTTTTGAAAGAAGGATTTTGATAAATTTCCTTCTGATTTTACATATGTATTAATAGATAAAGAAATATATTCTGGAATTTAAAGAGCATTTTACTTTAGTCCATTTTTGAGTTTACGTTTATTTTAATCATCATTTTCTGTTTTAAAACTTTTTGAAAGAAGGATTTTGATAAATGTCCTTCTGATTTTACGTATGTATTAATAGATAAAGAAATATATTCTGGAATTTAAAGAGCATTTTACTTTAGTCCATTTTTGAGTTTACGTTTATTTTAATAATCATTTTCTGTTTTAAAACTTTTTGAAAGAAGGATTTTGATAAATTTCCTTCTGATTTTACATATTTATTAATAGATAAACAAATATATTCTGGAATTTAAAGAGCATTTTGCTTTAGTTCATATTTGAGTTTACGTTTATTTTAATCATCATTTTCTGTTTTAAAACTTTTTGAAAGAAGGATTTTGATAAATTTCCTTCTGATTTTACGTATGTATTAATAGATAAAGAAATATATTCTGGAATTTAAAGAGCATTTTACTTTAGTCCATTTTTGAGTTTACGTTTATTTTAATAATCATTTTCTGTTTTAAAACTTTTTGAAAGAAGGATTTTGATAAATTTCCTTCTGATTTTACATATTTATTAATAGATAAACAAATATATTCTGGAATTTAAAGAGCATTTTGCTTTAGTTCATATTGGAGTTTACGTTTATTTTAATCATCATTTTCTGTTTTAAAACTTTTTGAAAGAAGGATTTTGATAAATTTCCTTCTGATTTTACGTATGTATTAATAGATAAAGAAATATATTCTGGAATTTAAAGAGCATTTTGCTTTAGTTCATATTTGAGTTTACGTTTATTTTAATCATCATTTTCTGTTTTAAAACTTTTTGAAAGAAGGATTTTGATAAATTTCCTTCTGATTTTACATATTCATTAATAGATAAAGAAATATATTCTGGAATTTAGAGAGCATTTTGCTTTAGTTCATTTTTAAATTTACGTTTATTTTAATCATCATTTTCTGTTTTAAAACTTTTTGAAAGAAGGATTTTGATAAATTTCCTTCTGATTTTACATATGTATTAATAGATAAAGAAATATATTCTGGAATTTAAAGAGCATTTTACTTTAGTCCATTTTTGAGTTTACGTTTATTTTAGTCATCATTTTCTGTTTTAAAACTTTTTGAAAGAAGGATTTTGATAAATTTCCTTCTGATTTTACATATTTATTAATAGATAAACAAATATATTCTGGAATTTAAAGAGCATTTTGCTTTAGTTCATTTTTGAGTTTACGTTTATTTTAATCATCATTTTCTGTTTTAAAACTTTTTGAAAGAAGGATTTTGATAAATTTCCTTCTGATTTTACGTATGTATTAATAGATAAAGAAATATATTCTGGAATTTAAAGAGCATTTTACTTTAGTCCATTTTTGAGTTTACGTTTATTTTAATAATCATTTTCTGTTTTAAAACTTTTTGAAAGAAGGATTTTGATAAATTTCCTTCTGATTTTACGTATGTATTAATAGATAAAGAAATATATTCTGGAATTTAAAGAGCATTTTACTTTAGTCCATTTTTGAGTTTACGTTTATTTTAATAATCATTTTCTGTTTTAAAACTTTTTGAAAGAAGGATTTTGATAAATTTCCTTCTGATTTTACATATTTATTAATAGATAAACAAATATATTCTGGAATTTAAAGAGCATTTTGCTTTAGTTCATATTTGAGTTTACGTTTATTTTAATCATCATTTTCTGTTTTAAAACTTTTTGAAAGAAGGATTTTGATAAATTTCCTTCTGATTTTACATATTCATTAATAGATAAAGAAATATATTCTGGAATTTAGAGAGCATTTTGCTTTAGTTCATTTTTAAATTTACGTTTATTTTAATCATCATTTTCTGTTTTAAAACTTTTTGAAAGAAGGATTTTGATAAATTTCCTTCTGATTTTACATATGTATTAATAGATAAAGAAATATATTCTGGAATTTAAAGAGCATTTTACTTTAGTCCATTTCTGAGTTTACGTTTATTTTAATCATCATTTTCTGTTTTAAAACTTTTTGAAAGAAGGATTTTGATAAATTTCCTTCTGATTTTACGTATGTATTAATAGATAAAGAAATATATTCTGGAATTTAAAGAGCATTTTACTTTAGTCCATTTTTGAGTTTACGTTTATTTTAATAATCATTTTCTGTTTTAAAACTTTTTGAAAGAAGGATTTTGATAAATTTCCTTCTGATTTTACATATTTATTAATAGATAAACAAATATATGCTGGAATTTAAAGAGCATTTTGCTTTAGTTCATATTTGAGTTTACGTTTATTTTAATCATCATTTTCTGTTTTAAAACTTTTTGAAAGAAGGATTTTGATAAATTTCCTTCTGATTTTACATATTCATTAATAGGTAAAGAAATATATTCTGGAATTTAAAGAGCATTTTGCTTTAGTTCATTTTTAAATTTACGTTCATTTTAATCATCATTTTCTGTTTTAAAACTTTTTGAAAGAAGGATTTTGATAAATTTCCTTCTGATTTTACATATGTATTAATAGATAAAGAAATATATTCTGGAATTTAAAGAGCATTTTACTTTAGTCCATTTTTGAGTTTACGTTTATTTTAATCATCATTTTCTGTTTTAAAACTTTTTGAAAGAAGGATTTTGATAAATGTCCTTCTGATTTTACGTATGTATTAATAGATAAAGAAATATATTCTGGAATTTAAAGAGCATTTTACTTTAGTCCATTTTTGAGTTTACGTTTATTTTAATAATCATTTTCTGTTTTAAAACTTTTTGAAAGAAGGATTTTGATAAATTTCCTTCTGATTTTACATATTTATTAATAGATAAACAAATATATTCTGGAATTTAAAGAGCATTTTGCTTTAGTTCATATTTGAGTTTACGTTTATTTTAATCATCATTTTCTGTTTTAAAACTTTTTGAAAGAAGGATTTTGATAAATTTCCTTCTGATTTTACGTATGTATTAATAGATAAAGAAATATATTCTGGAATTTAAAGAGCATTTTACTTTAGTCCATTTTTGAGTTTACGTTTATTTTAATAATCATTTTCTGTTTTAAAACTTTTTGAAAGAAGGATTTTGATAAATTTCCTTCTGATTTTACATATTTATTAATAGATAAACAAATATATTCTGGAATTTAAAGAGCATTTTGCTTTAGTTCATATTGGAGTTTACGTTTATTTTAATCATCATTTTCTGTTTTAAAACTTTTTGAAAGAAGGATTTTGATAAATTTCCTTCTGATTTTACGTATGTATTAATAGATAAAGAAATATATTCTGGAATTTAAAGAGCATTTTGCTTTAGTTCATATTTGAGTTTACGTTTATTTTAATCATCATTTTCTGTTTTAAAACTTTTTGAAAGAAGGATTTTGATAAATTTCCTTCTGATTTTACATATTCATTAATAGATAAAGAAATATATTCTGGAATTTAGAGAGCATTTTGCTTTAGTTCATTTTTAAATTTACGTTTATTTTAATCATCATTTTCTGTTTTAAAACTTTTTGAAAGAAGGATTTTGATAAATTTCCTTCTGATTTTACATATGTATTAATAGATAAAGAAATATATTCTGGAATTTAAAGAGCATTTTACTTTAGTCCATTTCTGAGTTTACGTTTATTTTAATCATCATTTTCTGTTTTAAAACTTTTTGAAAGAAGGATTTTGATAAATTTCCTTCTGATTTTACGTATGTATTAATAGATAAAGAAATATATTCTGGAATTTAAAGAGCATTTTACTTTAGTCCATTTTTGAGTTTACGTTTATTTTAATAATCATTTTCTGTTTTAAAACTTTTTGAAAGAAGGATTTTGATAAATTTCCTTCTGATTTTACATATTTATTAATAGATAAACAAATATATTCTGGAATTTAAAGAGCATTTTGCTTTAGTTCATATTTGAGTTTACGTTTATTTTAATCATCATTTTCTGTTTTAAAACTTTTTGAAAGAAGGATTTTGATAAATTTCCTTCTGATTTTACATATTCATTAATAGATAAAGAAATATATTCTGGAATTTAGAGAGCATTTTGCTTTAGTTCATTTTTAAATTTACGTTTATTTTAATCATCATTTTCTGTTTTAAAACTTTTTGAAAGAAGGATTTTGATAAATTTCCTTCTGATTTTACATATGTATTAATAGATAAAGAAATATATTCTGGAATTTAAAGAGCATTTTACTTTAGTCCATTTTTGAGTTTACGTTTATTTTAATAATCATTTTCTGTTTTAAAACTTTTTGAAAGAAGGATTTTGATAAATTTCCTTCTGATTTTACATATTTATTAATAGATAAACAAATATATGCTGGAATTTAAAGAGCATTTTGCTTTAGTTCATATTTGAGTTTACGTTTATTTTAATCATCATTTTCTGTTTTAAAACTTTTTGAAAGAAGGATTTTGATAAATTTCCTTCTGATTTTACATATTCATTAATAGGTAAAGAAATATATTCTGGAATTTAAAGAGCATTTTGCTTTAGTTCATTTTTAAATTTACGTTCATTTTAATCATCATTTTCTGTTTTAAAACTTTTTGAAAGAAGGATTTTGATAAATTTCCTTCTGATTTTACATATGTATTAATAGATAAAGAAATATATTCTGGAATTTAAAGAGCATTTTACTTTAGTCCATTTTTGAGTTTACGTTTATTTTAATCATCATTTTCTGTTTTAAAACTTTTTGAAAGAAGGATTTTGATAAATTTCCTTCTGATTTTACATATTTATTAATAGATAAAGAAATATATTCTGGAATTTAAAGAGCATTTTGCTTTAGTTCATTTTTGAGTTTACGTTTATTTTAATCATCATTTTCTGTTTTAAAACCTTTTAAAAGTAGGATTTTGATAAATTTCCTTTTGATTTTACACATTTTTAATAAATAAAGAAATATATTCTGGAATTTAGGATTAAAGAAGCTAATCATGATGTTTCTCAATTCTGAATTACTTATAGAAAATAATAAAAATTGCCGTTTCTTCTAATTATTTTAACATCATATGCACATAAATGCTCCTAATAGGAGCATCCATATTCAAAATAATTTATTTTCAAACAATCACAATTTCTTTTTATAGCGTCAATTACGCGATATTTACAAACCCAATTGTTCTATATTACTTTTAAAAAATGCTGTTTCTTCTTATTATTTTAACATGATATACACATATAATCTCCTAATACGTACATCCGCATTCAAAACGATTTATTTGCAAAAGACTCTCTTCAACCAATCAGAAGCCCGTATTTTCTTCCCTATGCTAGCTTCGGTGGGATCGGCAAAAATGCCTCGCGGACGGGGATTTAGTAAACAGAATTAGATACTGTCAGCGCAGATCTTTCATGTATTGTAATGCCCTGGAATTTAGTTTTGTATAATTAAGAAAATTATAAGAGATAAAACCATATACCACATTATTACTTACCCATCATTCGTAATATACGTTAAGTCTTGCAATCGTTTTGAAAATCGAATTTTTTTTTGGCAGATTTACATGTTTCAGACACTGGAGATTCGAAAATCATATTTTTAGAAAAAAAATGTTGTTCGTCTCTCTGTCTGCCTGTAAACGCTCTATCTCCTGAACAAATTGAGATAGAGACTTGAAATTTGGTATGCACGTAGTATGGGAGAATGGAACAAAGCCTATTGCATATCAATAGTCTCGATTTTCAAGAACCATTTTTTAGGACAATCGAAATAATTGTTCTATTTAAAAGTATATAAAAATTTTCGATTTTTTTTGTTTAAAGGAGTGATATAAAAGACAGTAAAAAATTCTTAAATTTAGTGTAAAGAAAGCAGTTGATCGGATAGTCAGTTGTCGAGATATTTGTAATCATGTTTTCCACAATCTTCGATTTACATAACAATGCATTTCTTTCGAATTTCAATTCAAAAGTGTATTTTAATTAGAAATAAAATGCTTAATTTCACAAATAAATTGTTTGTTAATTTAATTATCATTTTTGAGTTATAAGGATACTTCTTTTACGCAATTAAGAGTTACTTGATTTTATTTCATATTTTATAGTATGCATGATGGGTAAAAATTAGGGTGGCTCCTAACGACTATTTTCAATATACTTTTTTGTATGTGTGTGTGAATTTTAAATGTATTATTTCTATTAAGGGATTTTTGATGGTTTAATTTTTACATATAATATTTAATGAAACAAGTATTTATTAACAGTCATCATTTTTAGACACTGATATTGGATAATTATTCTGGATTGAAAACAATAAATTTTATGAAAAACTATTTCCTTCAACAAAATTTCTGGAATTGGTAACAAAGTTAAGATATAATGTAAAAGTTGCGTTCTAAAATTCTAATGTGAAGTATTTTTTTTCTTTTCCTTTGAAAACAAATTACAAAGAGAGTAGTGTTTTAAATATAGATTATCTAGTCAAATTTGTCAATCATAAAATTTTCTTCTATCTCATAAATATATAAAATAACTCATCACTTTAAAATATCAAATTACTTCTATTATGCTAAAAGCGATAAATTAAAATAAAAATGGAAATAACACATATGTTTCGTATACTCTAAAGAAAAAAATTCTTGAAAACAAAAACGATAACAGAAATTTTCGCTAACGTAGTTTCAAATTGAAAATTATTAAACAGAAAAACAAAAACCACGTGAACATAACTATAGTGAAATAAATTGGAAAATTAAAAATTAATAAAAGTTTTGTAAACGTAAAATATTACATATCACTGTTTTAAAATCCTACCCCAATAGCCAAGCAATATTGGACCAATATTGGCTACATCTTGGAGCAATATGGACACATTGGCCCAATATTGTCATGAAATATTGTTCCAATATTGGGATGTTTACATTTTGCCCTTATTAAGCCAATATTTGCAGCCTAAGTTGGTTGGTTGGTTGATTTTTGTCGTCCGATTATCTACGCTAGGGATATAGGACCAGGGGGAGTGCCCTCCATGGGGGTCTTTCTAAGGGAACCTAACCCGTAACCCGTGTTCGAAGAAAACCCCGGAAAACTCCGAACGGTTAGGCCGACAGCCGCGATTAGGTTCGAACCCAGCACCTGCCGTCTACCAGTTGAGAGGTCCCAACTCGGCCACTGGTGGGGCATTTGCAGCCTAAATTATGCCAATATTGGGTTTCCATTGGAAATATTACCAATAAAACGCAAATATTGGTTGGGAATTCATTGGAAATATTTTCAATGTAACGCCAACATTTGTACAATATTGGTATTTTATTGGCAATATTTCCAATGAAATTCCAATATTCGCATAATATTTGCTGCAAATATTGGCTAAATAAGGGCAAAATGTAAACATCCCAATACTGGAGCAATATTGATGCTTTATTGGCAATATTTCCAATTAATGAAATATTGGCGCAACGTTGGACCAATATTGGTTTGCTACTAGCATTTCCTTCTAAATTTTAGGGAGTTCCATGAATGCGAATTCATTGCAAATATATCTGCACCAAATCTCTGGCGTATATAAAATACCTTTCACCAAACAAGATGGAACAAAGCAACATTACTTAGATATGACAAGTAGAAAACTCAGAACTAGGATAAAAAAAATATATATATAGCGGACATCCAATACAATAGGTGGACTACAGATCTCTCAAGATCATATAGCAAAGAGCCTTTAAATATATTTTAAAAATGGCTGAATAGTTTAACCACCCATATAATATTTTTCGTCTACCATCGGAAAATCAATAGAAATCTTCATATGGAGATATAAACCCGGATTACATTTACTCCTAAATTGATGTTACCGGCCTTAAGGACCGCTGATTTTTTCATTATTTACAGTTTAACTTGTAGCTTCCAGTTTAAATACAAACACTACCAAAATTCTGTTTTATTTGGAAATTTAGTACTACCACCACAGACATGTGAATAAACACATTTTAGTTATAACCCTATGTTAAGTGCAGCAACAATATTTTGTAAGTTAATATCGCTTTAAACTCACTTTGGATGGAGCGGTCTGACAGAGCGCTCAAAGTAGATATGTGATAATTACTATTTCATCAGGTAAAGGTTAATTTTAATAAGTATCATTTTTTCCGCTACTGTAGCTTTACAAGATAAATGTGCATATACCGGGTGTCCCAAAAATGACTGATGGATTTTAAAATTCAATAACTTGCAAACGGTGACAGCTATTTAAAAAATTTTTGCACGAGGGTTATGTATAATGTCAGGAGTATTTTTACCGTAACTTTTCATTTTAATTCGAATTTCAAACAATAGATAGCGCTGACGGCGATTGAAGGCGAGGTGATCAGTGCTGAGTGAGGTCAGTTTCGACGTCATTTGGACTTCAATTGCCGTCAGCGCCATCTATTGTTTCAAATTCAAACTAAAATCAAAAGTTACGGTAAAAAAAACTCCTGGCATTATACATAACCCTCCGGCAAAATTATTTTAAGTAGCTGTCACTATTTGCATGTTATTGAATTTTAAAATCCATCAGTCATTTTTGGTACACCCAGTACATATATATATATATATATATATATATATATATATATATATATATATATATATATTACAAATTTAAATATGAACCCTTTATTTACCGAGATTAATAATAAAAAGTTTTCCAAAAATACTTTATAAAGAGAGCTTTCACCAATGCCAACCCTCCGTTACATTGTCTATGTCAAGCCTCCCCACATAGCCATTTTATAATCAATAGCACATAATTTTTTAAGCCTTATTTACTGCGTAAAATTCATACCTAGAATAAAATCCCAATATTTGTGCATTAATTAAAACGTACTTAGTTTACATGTAATATTTTATGTGAAAAACAAAGTATTTCCAGAAAACTTACCTTTTATGCAGAAAACACATCACAAATGTTTTATCTCACACCTGTTTCAATTATCTGCATGATACACAGGTTTTTGCTTGATCATTCCATTAGCTTTGATTGCTTTGCAGCAATAAAAGTCTGAAACGTATTTAATTATGAAAGTGGACGGGTGGGTCAGGCCTCCTCTATTGTCCACCATCCCTAGTCTCCCTTGCATTGACATTTTTAATATTTGAGGAAATATCTTTTGTGTCTACCCCTGTCCAGCATTAAAAAAATTTAAAAATCCTTTCGAAATCAATTAATTGTATTAGATTAATTTTAAACACGATTATTCAATCGGTAAATTAATTTTAACAGATGTAAATTTTCCATTTTTCATTTTTGGGTGAAAAAAGTCCGGGCCAGGATTCGAACCAGGGATGTATTGGATGATGCCGCCAATGCTCTACCAACTGAGATGAACACTGGAGGAGAATAGTCCTCCTCCTTGGGTGAAATAGTCCTTGGATGAAATAGGCCTCCAGTATTCGTGTCCGGGATGGCTCAGTTGGAAGAGGATTGGCGGCTTCAGCCAATATATCCCTGGTTCGAATCCTGGTCCGGACTTTTTTCACCCAAAAATGGAAAATTTACATCTGTTACAATTAATTGTAGTTTTCATTTATAGATTTATTTTTTTAAACGAAAAAAGTTCTAGTTTTTAGTGATTTCTATATCACTAGACAAAAGAAACAAAATAAAATTTCTTTGGTACTTAACAAAGAAGAAGGGCCTCCGTGGCTGAGTGGTTAAGACATCACGCAGCTGATCGTGAGGTTGTGGGTTCGAATCCCACTGGCTCCGTTGCACACACTCTTTGTGTGGAGCTCCTGGTTGTACTTCTCTTGTGTTGTAATATTTCCTTGTGTGCTATCTCGTCCCTGTATATTGACGATGGCTTATAAGCAGGCTTTATGTCGAGCATACAAGTCAGATGTATGTTGTTCAATAAACAAACAAACAAACAAAGAAGAATTGGAACCTACGCTTAAAAAATCTAGGCTTCACTGTTCATAGTCGAAAAAGTACTCCAATTCTTTGTGTTGCCCTAAATATGATATATTAATTGTACCTATGTAGAAATTGATTGATGAAATGTAGCTTAGTTAGAAAAGCAGAATATAGTTGGAAATCATCCTTCAGCAATTTCTACCTTAAAGAAAATAAAACTTTATGCTAACTTAATATAACAATAAATGCAAACATTAAATAAAAAAAAAATGTCCCTAGCATCAAAAGCGCACTGATGTGTGATTAGTGTATCTGAATATTCCTTTAATAATCTAGTAAAAAATGACAAATGTTATTTAGAATTAATACATTTTGAAACCCCCCCCCTCCCCCTAGACACATACATCAGTTTAAAGAAAAAAAACACGTAACGCAGTTGAAAATCCACCTTCAGCAATTTCTACCTTAAACAAAGCAACATTTTGAGGTAACTTAATAAATGAAAGAAAGTGTGCATTTATAAAATGAAAAATGTTTCTAGTCTTAGTGTTGTTTAGTGTATTTAAAACATTCTTTATAAATGTAGTAAAGGCGACAAATGTTACTTTGAAATAATAAATTTTAAAATGAATTTCTCTCCAAACAGATACAAAAAACATATACACATACTATAGATGATTCTTTTATCTTTTATATAAAAGAAATCCCTTAACCTGTTAAATTTCTGTCAACATTCCTTGTAAGAGAAAAATGTCTTACATGTCTTCATAGAGCAATTATGTATTTTTTTTTCTTCACAAAGTAACCGGAAGGTAATTTTTTAATCACATTTTCTTTCGGATAATCGCTTCACGGCACAAAAAAAATGTTTTAATTAATCTTTGATCTTTGTTCCTGTAAAGAGCTCGGGGGATATTATTAATTGATTGTATATTTACATAACTAGCTTTAATAAAAATTACAAGAGTGCTTGATACATTTTAATTGTTACCATGCCAAAGAATGATCCATCCGTTTTATTAATAATATTTTTATACGTGTTATCAAAGAGATCTTTTTTCTTATGCATTATTAACTATTTTTACGCTTAATTAACTTTCTTAATCATAAGCTTTATTACACTAAAAATTAAAATATAAGATAGAAAATGAATATAAGTTATCCAAATAAATTATAGTTATTTGTCCTGAACTGTATCATAAATAAACATATAAGATTTAGTTGAAAAATTCACAACGGAGTTGTTTAAAATTGGTAATTTATGCTGGTAATTTAGAGAAGAAAATATTATTTTTCTTTTATTTATATGATTTATTTTCTCTTTTTATTTCGTGGAAGTTTCGCGAATTTTTAAAATCTTTTTGACCACAGATTAAGAGTCAATATTGGGGTAATTATCAACATAAGGATAATTCAGAACAAACGGGACTAACACGCATATATAAATGGAAAGTTTATTTCGCTATGGACGGTATACTAGGATTCCAACCGTTTATACTTCTCTTTTATCAAATTTTCTCACGTTTATATTAATAATATCAACAATAGGTAAGGTACAAAATAATATATACGTAATGTTGCTTAGTATAATTGGTAGCAACATGTTTTAAAATTTCATAGAGTGATCTACCTTCTTCAAAAGAGTAATTTAATTTGATATAACTCGAGCGGTATTACACATTAGTGCACCATATCACCACTTTTTTTGTCCAATTACTCAATAGAATGGAAGCCAAAAAGGTGTATATATATATATATATATATATATATATACCGGGTGTCCCAAAAATGACTGATGGATTTTAAAATTCAATAACTTGCAAACGGTGATAGCTATTTAAAAATTTTTTTGCAAGAGGGCTATGTATAATGCCAGGAGTTTTTTTTTACCGTAATTTTTTATTTTAGTTCGCATCTCAAACAGTAGGTGGCGCTAACGGCGATTGAAGGCAGGTGATCAGTGCTGAATGAAGCGTCGTTCTGGCCTTTAATCGCCGTCAGCGCCACCTATTGTTTGAGATGCGAACTAAAATAAAAAACTACGGTAAAAAACACCTGACATTATACATAACCCTCCTGCAAAAATTTTTTAAATAGCTGTCACCGTTTGCAAGTTATTGAATTTTAAAATTCTTCAGTCATTTTTGGGACACCCAGTATATATATATATATATGTTTTTTTTTTTTTTTTTTTTTTTTTTTTTTACTGATCTTCAAATCCCATGTAAACCCTTTACAGAATATCATTAAATGCATTTGTACACAGATATTTAGCCCAAACCTGCTTGAAAAATACATGCATTTTCTTAATTATCTTGATTGTTTTAAATACAGAAAAACATACGTATCGTTTGATAAAACTCCACTCAAAACTCGCAGATATAATTATCAGTATGTGATGAAGTTAATAACTGGAAAGACATTTGCTGCATCGTATAGTATTTTTATTTTTGGTTGAACTTACACTTAAATAAATTTTCTCAAAATGACACTACATAACATCATTTTTGTTTATATATTTTAGACATTATTTAAGTTATAAATTATAGAAATTCCTCTGTAAAAAATTATTCGTCACATTTATTTCCGTTTTTAGCACTTTCCATCAAAGTAGATAAGTTCTTATGCCTTCAGTTTGTCTGTCCATCTGGTCGTCTGTCTGACTGTCCACGCTCTAACTCTCTGGATATATTCGGATTTTTATGAAATAAATAAAGCTTATTTAGGGTCACCAAAGCCCACTTGGTATTGCATATGAAATATGTACGATTAATGGTCCATTTATAGGGAAACTCAAAAGAATTCTGTATATTATGGTACATATAAAAAAACATTTGGGGAATATTTTAATCACATTACACTATTTCAAATGTATTGAAAATGATATAATCACTGAACTTTACTAAAATTATTTAACCCTCTAAGCGTTTGGCCCGTAATATTCCGTACACTGAGATCCAGGTTTCACTGCAATATAAGTAATGTTTAAGATATTATAATTCTATAAAATTAATGAATTTTCAAAGTACTGAAGAATGATTAAGACTCTCAAGGATTACATTTATATTTCTAAATAAGATTTTTTTATGTAATATTGAAATAATCATATTTTATTAGCATTTAAAAAAATGCAGAGAAAACAACATTACAATTTTACCCATTTGCAAGACGCTTGGAGGAACAGAGCATTCATAGCTTTTTCATTAATTTACACTAAATGGACATCGGTTACAGTATTTTCTTTGCGTAATAATTCCTGAAGAATACGTTTTAAAATTCGGTATGCTGTTTCAAATTTAATTAGTTTTCTGCAAATTACTCTTTGTATATAAATTATGTATCACATGTATAAGGTTGCACAAAAAAATTCGCACACCATTATTCTTATTAAAGGAAATTGCTAAAGGGGAATTTTCAACTGATGTATATGAAAGTCTTAAATAAACTAAATTTCGGAACACATGTTGCTGATAGGTAAAAATCTCTGTATCATATACAGGGCTGATAAAAAATTCGGATAATTTTCCTACTGTAAATGGGAAAAGATGAAATTTGTTTTAAAATGCGTTATACATTTCCATATGGTGAAATGTACGTAATATTTTAATTTTGTAAATGGTGATATTTTTTTTCATTATTCTGAATACATTAAATAGTGCTTCATAATCTATGCTTGAGGCATGATTTTTGCTTCCTTGTTATTTTATTGAATAACAATAATCTCTTTATCTTTTTGTTATACAATAAGTCTCAGGAATCTTAAAATAAAGAAAAAATGAATTTAAAACACATTTGTAATGGAATTAAAGAAATATGTATGTTTTTTCATTTCACATGTTTAAAAAAATAAAATGTGTACATTTAATATTTTTAAGGGGCTCGAAAAGTCTAGATGTTAGTTGAGTAGAATATCATTGTAATAGCTTATACGCAGAATTACAAAATAAAATTTCCATCTAGAATGAAAATTTTGCTGCCGAATTATGCTTCCTACTTTAATAGTTACTCGAAACCTAAATAAATTTGTATTTAAAAGTTGTATTTAGAAAATACAAACTTTTGGAAAATTCAAGCGTATAATCGCTGAAAAAAACTTGTTTTTGGACAATAAAAATGTATTTTTAGTTTCAGATTATACAGACTATCATGGAATGTTTTGGAAAATTTATGAAAAAAACTTTGAAAAGTGTTGAAGATATTCAGCGCGTTATGGTCAAAAACTTCATTTTGAGAGCAAATATTTTTAATTTTCGGAAACACTCGTTTAGCTATAGACACTTCTAAATAAGTTCTGTTCTAATGATCATTTTAATTAAATACAATTAAATACATTAAATAACACATTTAATACAATTGCATAAAAATGTTTAACAAAAATAGGAGTTTAACACATAAAAAATTAATTTTCAAAAACGATCAGACTCTAACTACTGAGAATTTCTTAGGCAGTATTTTATCTATTTTCTAAGTATTATAACATTTTTTTATTGTTTTCGTGCTTAAATTTGAAGAGAAATAATTAATTTATGCAGAGTTAAAATAATTTATCATTAACTTGTCGTTAAATCTTGAGCAATTTGTATAATGCTAACATATGATTGAAATGTCTCATGTACAATTCTTTCGAAAATTTTTCAGAAAATTTAAATTACCTTATATAACTGTTTAGATTAAAAAGATACTGACTAAACTTTCATCTCAATTTGAAAAAAATTAGTTTTTCAAAATTTTGAAAACTGTTATATTATGTTCTGATGAAATCTTGTCTAAAACGTTATTTCTTTTATTATGGATTTTTTAAGTTTGTGCAAAATTAAAACGCACCCGGTACTTAAGGCACTAAAATTTTTCAGACATTAGTTTAGTTGAAAATCGTTGTGATAGCTTATACGCAAAATTTTAAAATAAGCTTTTCATCTAAAATGAAAACTTTAACACCTAATTATACTTCAGATTATAATATTTACATAGAACCTAGATAAATTTATATTTAAAACATTTTTATATGTTTAATACAAACTTATTTAGCTAATACAAAATATTGGAAAATTCAAGGGTGTAACCACCTAAAAACATTTTTTTTTTTTTTTTTTTTTTTTTTTTTTTGTACAACTAAAAGCTAATTTTAGTTTCAGATTATACATACTATCATAGAATAACTGTATGTAAAATCATGGCAATGAAGTTATCATAGCATAAAACTTCAAAAACATTTAATTTTAAAATTTTTATGAAAAAAAAACATTGATAATTGTTGAAGATATTCAGCGCGTTATGATCAAAAACTTCATTTTGAAGGTAAAGATTTAAAATTTTCGGAAGCGCCCTTTCAGCTATAATGACTTCAGAACATCTTTTGTTCTAGTGGCCATTTTAGGTAAACAATTACATTAACATTTTCAGCAAAAATAAGAGTTTAATGCATAAAAAAAGTAATTTTTTAAAATGTTGAAACTCTAAGTACTGAGAATTCCTTAAGCAGTATTTTATTTATTTTATTATCACTGTAACAATTTTTTATTACTTTCGTATTTTTGAAAATGTTATGTAACAATTTGGAAGAGAAACACCTAATTTATGCAGAGATTAAAAAAATAATCTCTTATTAATTTGTCGTTAAAGTTTAAGTAATTTTTATAATGCTAAGATACGATTCAAATGTCTCTTGTTCAATTCTTTAAGAACTTTCCAGGAAATTTAATTTAACTTCTAAAACAGTTTAGATTAAAAAGAAATTGACTAAACATTCACCTAACTTTGAATAAATTTAGTTTTTCAAAATATGAAAACTGTATAACATGGTTTTGTTATCTTCTGGTGAAATTTTGTTTAAAGCATTATTTCTTTTATTATGGATTTAAAGATTGCACGAAATTATAGCGCACCATGTACTTAAGGCAATCCAACCTTTCAGACATTAGTTGAGCTGAAAATCGGTGTGATAGCCTATACGCAAAATTATAAAATAAAATTTTCATCTAGAACGAAAATTTTGGTACCTAATTATACTTCAGATTATAATTACATAGAATTTACATATTTTTTTATTTAAAACAGTCTTTATATTTTTAATACAAAGTTATGTTTAGCTAATACAAATGTTGGAAAATTCAAGAGTATAATCGCCTAAAAAACATTTTCTTGAGCAATAAAAAGGTTAGATTTTAGTTTCAGATTATAGAGACTGTCATGGAATAAATGTTTTGCAAATTTTATATATATATATATATATATATAAAGTGTTGAAGATATTCTGCGCGTTATGGTCAAAGACTTCATTCTGAGAGTAAATATTTTAAATTTTTTGAAAAGCTGCTTAAGCTATAGAGCTTTTTAAATAACTTCTATTCTAATGTTCATTTTAACCTCTTAATGGTCGCATTAAATTACGGTTTAAAAATTCAAATTCATTATTCTCACCACCTTTTTTGAAAAAAAAAAAAACATCTTCTTTAATTGCAAGTAAAATGCTACCAGAATAAAACCAATTACATTATTTTATAAAACAGGTGGGAGTCAAACAATTCGATATAAAAGCCGTGAAGCTCACAGCCCGTGCATGTCTCGGGCGTGACGATTAATTAGTCAAATAAACAATTGCATTAATATGTTGAGTAAAAACTAGTCGTTGGGGGCCACCATAATACTTACCCATCATGGATTTGTATATGAAAATAAAACATGTGAAAACTATTTATACAATGCATTGCAATTCATAAACAAAATTTAAATATCGTTAATATAGATAGTAATGCTATATTAAAGAACTGCTGATGTATCAATTTCGACAAATTATATAAAACGCCAAACTACTCAAGTAGTACCGAACTGCGTAAAAGAAACATCCTTATAGCTCCAAAAATAATAATTCTATTAACTAACAATTAACTGCGTCGGATTAAGCGTCTCATTTCCAATTAAAATATACTTCTGAATTGAAATTTGAATGAAATACAGGGTCATGAAAAATCGAAGAATGTGGAAAACAAGATTACAAATATCTCGGCAACTAATAATCCGATCGACTTCGTTCTATATGCAAAATGTGTGTTATTTTATTACCTTTTACGCCCATTCCTTAGAACAAAAAAAATCGAAAATTTTTATATACCTTTTATCAGAAAGAATTTTTCGAGAGTCCGAAAAAATAGTTCCGGATAATCGAGGTTGCTGATATTAAATAGGGTTCGTCCCATTCTTACATACTAACTTCATACAAAATTTCAAGTCTCTATCTCAATTTATTCGGGAGATAGAGCGTTTACAGACAGACAGACAGATAGACAGACAGACAGACACAGACAGACAGACGGACGGCAAAAAATTTTTTCTAAAAATATGTTTTTCGGAATCACCGCTATCTAAAACGTGTAAATCCGTCAAAAATTTTTTTTCGATTTTCCAAACGATTGCAAGACTTACCCTATACTACGTATGATGGGTAAGTAATAAGAGTTTAACGCATAAAAAAAGTAATTTTCGAAAATGTTGTAACTCTAAGAACTGAGAATTCCTTAATCAATATTTTATTTATTTTATTAGCACTATAACATTTTTATTACTTTCAAACTTTTGAAAATGTTATATAACAAATTTGAAGAGAAAAAAAAATAATCTCTCATTAATTTGTCGTTAAAGCTTGAGTAATTTTTATAATGCTAAGATACGATTCAAATGTCCTCTTCTACAATTCTTTCTAAAACTTTTCAGAAAATTTAAGAAAAAATGACCAAACTTTTATCCTAATTTGAATAAATTTAATTTTTTAAGATATGAAAGATATATAATACTTTTTACTATTTTCGGTCAAAATTTCTAGTAAAACTCGAAGAATAGCCAAGCTTGAAATAAGAATTTCTTTAAACAAACAAACAAACAAAAAGAATATCGAATGTTATTATTTTTTTCTTATTACTATACTTTTTTAATTATATCTATTTGGTTTTTATGTATAAAGATCTAATTTTAGAAAAAATGATTTTCTCATTTCTTCATACACAATGTAAAAATTCTGATTTCAAAGTTGAGATTTAGATGACACCATAACATTTTATTATTCTTTTACGATTCTTAGAACTTAATATAAACTTAAAATATAAACTTAGACCTCAGTATATAAATTAATTGTAAGGCATTATTTTTTATCCAACGACAGGGGATCATTCGCAAAATATTCTTTATAGTTACAATTGTATAGTAAACTCAACAACAATGGATTTAAATAATGGCAGATGAGCTTAAAAAGAGCTTAAACTTTTTTGAACTGGCGTATAAGCCAAAACATTTGATCACAAATTGTTTTTTAAAAAAGGTAAACTGTCATTTAGGTAGAAAATTTCTAAATTACACACTGTAAGAAAAAAAAATTTGGTAAAAACTGATAGCAGCAATGTTGCCAGCAGTTTTTTGGCCCCACCAGTGGCCGAGAGGTTCAGACCTCTCAACTGGTAGACGGCAGGTGCTGGGTTCGAACCCAATCGCGGCTGTCGGCCTAACCGTTCGGAGTTTTCGTGGTTTCCTTCGAACCTTGCGTAAATACGGGTTAGGTTCCCTTAGAAAGACCCCCACGAAGGGCACTCCCCCCTGGTCCTATATCCCTAGCGCAGATAATCGGACGTCAAAAATAAACCAAACCAAACCAAACCAGCCAGCAGTTTTTGATTAAAAATTGCAGTAAAATTAGATGTAATTTTTTATTACATTAATTTTACTGCAATTTTTACGGCAAAAACTGCTGGCAACATTACTGTGCCATCAATTTAACTTTTTTTTTTTTTACAGTGCAGAATTTTTAACATTTGAAAACAGGTTGCTGAAAAACTGCATATGTTGGATAAGCCACGGAATTTTTAACGGGTATAGGAGAATTGATGCTTGTACCACAAAAATCCTTTGAAAAAAATGGATTAGTTAGTTGCCTTCACTAATGTTCGGACAAAATGGCGGCAATTGGAAAAATGCAGGAATCGATGTTATCAGCTTTCAGATTTAGCAGCCGTTAATGTCAGTTCCAGGGGCGATGTCTCCGAAATCATTTTTTAAATGCTGTATCAGCAATGCCAGGAATTCCATTGAGGATTATTTTATTTTTATAAAGTGATGAGGGAAATTCATCAGATCTTGAGATCCATTTTTATTAAGAGGAGACAATAGAGTCAGATATCATCAAATTAAATAAAAATTCAGATAGTGATTGATGTGAAGGATTAATTTGATATTTTTGAATAGTTTATGTAATTATTTTTGTTTGTTTAGTATTTCATAAAAAAATGTGATGTTAAAATAACAAATAAAGCCTTTGTGCACAAATGTTTAAAGATAGAAAACCAACGAATATAAATGCACAAATAAAGTATGAGAAGGTAGCAAATAGCTATTTCGAATCTACTAACGAGATTCTTCATCAGTGCAAAACTCAGCGAGCTAAAAGTAGCAAAACTGAGCAAAGAGACAAAGAGACGCAGGCTTATATACCCGCTAGGGAACAATCCCGCCTAAAGAAAAGCAACCAATGAGAAGAAAGCAGCCAAAACCAACTGAGTGGACAAGTATGGTATTTGGGGTATTTACCAAATTTCTTGCCAATGTAGTCTTTCTTATATTGGTCAGACTAAACGTGCTCTCAGATTTCGTTTAATGGAACATAAAAGGTATGTCAAAAATCAGGAGCTTAAACGTTCCTCTATTGCTCAACATTTTTGGTCTTCTGAACATAAGTTTAACTTTTCTTCAGCCACCATCATCCATAAATGTCCTTCTGTTCTTGATCTTGATTTTTGGGAAGCTTACCACATCTTAAAAAATTCTCACTCCTTAGTCAATGACTTATCTAGTACTCCTTATTTTCCAAGTATTTGGAAATCTTTAATTTAATACTTTTTTTTTCACTCGCTTTTTAGTTTTTGTTTTGCTTGTTCTCCGATAGATGTCGCTACTTGTCCATTCAGTTGGTTTTGGCTGCTTTCTTCTCATTGGTTGCTTTTCTTTAGGCGGGATTGTTCCCTAGCGGGTGTATAAGCCTGCGTCTCTCTGTCTCTTTGCTCAGTTTTGCTACTTTTAGCTCGCTGAGCTTTGCACTGATGAAGAATCTCGTTAGTAGATTCGAAATAGCTATTTGCTACCTTCTCATACTTTATTTGTGCATTTATATTCGTTGGTTTTCTATCTTTAAAAATGTGATGTTGTCTAAAGCACATTCAAATGTTTTACGGTCGGCTGATTCACGAGTCATGAGTTTTACCAATGTTTTGACTTTAAATTTGGAGTGTCGGCTTATACAAGAACAGCTTCATACACAAATACACTATATTGCCATTGATTATGGGACACTTGCGATTTTAGACATTTTACTAAATATCTAGAAAAATACATGAGGAATCATCGCGAAACTCTTAGTGTATAAATATAATAGTATACGTCATACATCTCCGTGAAGATTTTTTACCGAAACTCCATAGGGGAGCGTCAACAAATTAAAAAATAATGAATATCTTTTGAATAACCCTGTCAAAACTAATGTAGCAAAAGCGCTCAAACTCTAGATTATGATTGAATGTTTTATTGTAATACACTGTGTTCATTTTTATGCAAATAGCATGCATACTCGCAGAGTAATTAAGGTTTTTATAAAAATGGCCCCAAATTTTTCTAAGTTTTTCCCTTATAATTTTCAGATTTCTCATTATAAAATAATATTTTTTTCAGAAAATATGACAAACAACATTGCACACAGTACCCTGTAATCAGAATTAAAAAATAATAAAAATTGTATGAAAAATGAGTAGGTTTACTAAATAATTTTTTACTGCGCATGCGTCAAAGATATCAAAATTTCATTTGCATATTATGTTAGCTAAATGTATAGAGCAACTTCTGTGAAAGTCTCAAAATTATAGCTCGAAAATTCTGAAAGTAATCGTCTATAGAAAAAGGACAAAATCCGTTGTTTCCAAAATGAAGCAAAAAAATGAGGGATTTTATCCAAAAGTAGTCGTAACATCCCGTATTGTGTATTCTATATTGACACTAATCAATGAATATATGGATACAACCCCTCTTGTTTTTGCTTCATTTTGAGAATAACGGATTTTCAATTTATTCAATTGACGATTATTTTCAGAATTTTCAAGTTATGATTTTGTGACTTTCACAAAAGTTGCTCTATACATTTAGCTAACATAATATGCAAATGAAATTTTGATATCGTTGACGCATGCGCAGTAAAAAATTATTTAGTAAACCAACTCATTTTGTATACAATTTTCATTATTTTTTAATTCTGATTACAGGGTACTGTGTGCAATGTTGTTTGTCATATTTTCTAAAAAAAATATTATTTTATATTAAGAACTCTGAAAATTATAAGGAAAAAACTTGGAAAAATTTGGGACCATTTTTATAAAAACCTTAATTACTCTGCGAGTATGCATGCTATTTGCATAAAAATGAACACAGTGTATTACAATAAGGCATTCAATCATAATCTAGAGTTTGAGCGCTTTTGCTACATTAGTTTTGACAGGGTTATTCAAAAGATATCCATTCTTTTTTAATTTGTTGACGGTCCCCTATGGAGTTTCGGTAAAAAATCTTCACGGAGATGTATGACGTATACTATTATATTTATACACTAAGAGTTTCGATATAATTCCTCATGTATTTTTCTAGATATTTAGTAAAATGTCTAAAATCGCAAGTGTCCCATAATCAATGGCAATATAGTGTATATACAATGTATTGGAAAGTATATAAAATTGTAATATGTATGTCTTATTTTCATTGTAATAAGTACAGCGTCTAATGTTCAAATTTAGTTCCTATATAAAGAACTCGGTGTACCTTTGCTACTACGATGAATATTCGCGTATGCGTCAAAAAATCTTAACCAAAAAATATCTTTTAAAAACGTGTCATCCACTTATACACGGCTCAGTTTTCGGAAGAACATTTCAAACCACAGCTTTCTAACTGTCGAAAGTGAAATAATGCTTTGTCAAATAAATAAATAAATAAATAAATAAATAAAATAAAATAAAATAAAATAAAATAAAAATGGATAAATTGGATGTGTTTGTTCATTTCATGTGCAAACAACAATAGAACGACAGTTTGAATATTGTTTGAATCCATGTTATTGCCTCTTGGGGTGAGATCCATGACAGATAGCGATGAAATCATTTATAAAGTGCTGTATTAGCAATGTCATAACTAGCACTGAGAACTATTTTATTTAAAAAAAAAATAGTAATGAAAATTCATCAGATGTTGTGCCGATTTTTATCAAGAGGAAGCAATTTAACAAGACTCATCGAATTTGAGTTAATAATTATTAAAATAAAAAATGAGTCATGCTTATTTCTACAATAACGGAAATGTTGTAAAATGTTTAAAAAACATTAAAACAACATTTGTATTATGTGCGATTATAAATAATAAACGAAAATTTCCTAAAACGCTTTAGATATATTCAAATAAAAATTAGTGTGACTTGAGACTTGACATAACGTAGTTTCTAAGACTAATAAAATTCAGCAAATTAAAAATCGAATTTTTTGCAATGCGGTAAAATATAGATCTTAATTAAATGCACAATTATTCCGTTCCGGATTTTAAAAACTAAGAATATATAATGATCTTTCTGCTGATATTGAAAACTTGGTTTACGCTATATACACAAATTTTGTAACACATGCAATATGATAGTACGATTAATTGTCATTTTGCAAGTAAAATTTCTTTAATTATGATAAATTCCATTAGATAAATTATAATTCCTTAATTTATCTCAAATATTTAATATTGATTTAAAAGTAAAATTGGAAAAATTAACGTATCTAGTTTGAGAAAATTACCTGTTTTCTTAATTGTTTAGTACTAATCGAAGAAAATATTCCTTTTGCTTCACACGCAATTGAACTAATGCTAGGAAGCATTTAAGATTGTGCATTACTCAAGTATTAAACATTTTAAGTACATTTTCGTGAATATATTTTTTAATTAATCGCATTTATAACAATAATAATGCCAAAACTGCAACAAGCATCATCTAAATGTTTTACGATATTTGTTGCAAAGTATTTTTTAAAATACTTCCAAGAACGTATATTATCGGTGAGACAGTAATTTAAATAGTCATTTAAAGAAAATCAGAGATCCAATAACATATTCCATGGAAAATATTTCAAAATGCATTAAATTTTCAAATATAAATATCGAATATATTGTTTAATGGTGGAAGTAAAATTGTATGGATTAAAAAGTTGTTTGGTTATTGATATTGATATTTCATAATTACTATTATAATTGTATAAAAAATGTCTAAAATTTAGCTTTATGATTATTATTATATATTTAATATTGCTATTATTTTTGTGAGGAAGTTTGTTTATATATAAGATGTTCCAAAATTCGCCAGACAGATAAATTAAGAGAGGTGATACTAAGTATTAAAAAAATTTTTAAATGCAATACAACACGGGATTTAAAAAGATTTATATTTTCACAAATATCAGATAGACCTCAAGGATTTCAGCACAGACAATCACCTCATCGGTTTCACCGCTGGAAATCCAGAATAATTTGAAAACTCGATTCACATATTTTCTATCAAATATGCGATTATGTATGTGTTTGAAATATGATTTATATTATATGACGACCTCAAAATCCAAGGGGTACAAGCGACAAAAATTTCATTTGGATTAAATTGAATTTAAAGGTAATTGAAGATAAAATTTGAACACCATTAATAATTTAATAACTAGGGAACTGTAAGAGGTTTAAGTCACCGATATTGACGAAAGTGGTATTGTTGGAAAGATCTCATCGTCAGCAGCAAAAAACTCAATGGAACTACCCGTCGCAAATCAGCCTTTTTCGAGATATCCGACAAATTATATCACGTAGATAGTGAAAACTTAGCAAAAAATTTTAGTCTCGATTTTAACGAAAGTGGTATCGTTGAAAAGATATCATTGTGATGATTAAAAAACTCAAAAAAATGACCCGTCGGAAATGATACGTTTTCGAGATATCCAAAAATTTGTGTCACATTGCTAATGCACACCACTGGGAAACTGCATTAAGTGACATAAATTGTCGGATATCTCGAATTCGGCTCATTTCAGATGGGTAGTTCCGTTGAGATTTTTACTTCTCACAATGATATCTTTGCAACGACACCATTTTCTTCAAAGTCGATAAAACAATTTTTTCGGTCCCCAATTAAGTGTGCACTAGAACAGTATGCATAAGCTACGTGACATAAATTATAGGATATCTCGAAAACGGCCCATTTCCGACGGGTAGTTCTATTGAGTTTTTTCTTCCTCATGATGGCATCTTTTTAATGATACCACTTTCGTTAAAATCGAGACTAAAATTTTTTGAGGTCCCCCATTAAGTATGCACTAGTTACGTGACATAAATTGTCGGATACCTCGAAAACGGCTGATTTGCGACGGGTAGTTCTATTGAGTTTTTTACTGCTCTCGATGAAATCTTTCCAACGATATCACTTTCGCCAAAATCGGTGACTTGCACTTCTTGCAGTTCCCTAGTTAGCTGAAATAGGAAACTGACGCTTCTTTCATTATGATCTTTGGACTCTTATTTCAATAACTGCAAAACAAGTAGAGTACAATTTTCTTTAAATTTATAATTAATCAATAATTATTATTATACGGAAAAGGTGGTTTATTGCTAGAGCGCAGCACATTATTAGAAAATCATTTAGTTTTCTTTCTCTGAAAAGAAAAGATCATATTTACAGGTCGTCTGTACACTTAGTTCATTTTTTAAGATTTTAGTACTGGCTATATAGAAGTAGCTGAACATATTTTTTTGTCAGTTATACCCATTGGTTTCTGGGGTCCTCACACTATGAAAAAATCTGTAAAGTTACTAATTTTTTTCTATTAATCTTGTAAATCAAGAAATTATCATATAACGATAACAGCAAAATTCCACGTAACCGAGAAAGGTTACATGAGTTCTTGCTCTTACCGTTACATGAAAAATTTTTGGAATACAAATCTACTTGAAAAATATTAGCAGCTTTACAGATTTTTTTACAGTATGAGCACCCCAAAAGCCAATGGGTATAAGTGACAAAAGAATATAAAGCTACTTCTATAAAGCTACTATTACAATCTTAAAAAATGAACGAATAGAAAGTGCACTGTTGAAATTCATCTGTCAAGCCACATCTAGGTGAAAAATACCTATAAAAAGTCAATTGCGTGCTGCTGTCGTGTTTATCATTATCTTTTACAACTTTTATTTATTTTTATAGTATTTAAAACAAATCGAGCAAGTTAATTAAAAAGTTTATTATAATATACAAGGAAGGTTCAATAGTAATTTTCTCTACTGTGTATGAAAAATTTGTACTACGACGGGTGGTTTTCGAATATAGCACTCCAATGTCTTTGATGCCTATATCATAGATGCCAACCTGACATAGATTATCCGTAATACATGCGTTAATTTGACCCTTGTTTAAAGAGTTTCGAACCAGAAATTTTTCAAAGAAATGAATTTAAGTATATTCCACTAACAATTTTGAAATTAAATAAATAAAGATTCATGAAATACATTTTCTGGTTTGGAATGACATTAACCTGGATCAAACTAATTCTAGTATTACGGAAGATTAGTTGAAAGTTGGCAGCTATGCTATATGATGAATTTTAGAGCTGTAGATGTCAAATCACATACTTTTGGAAAGAGGAGTAAAAGGATGTAAATAGGAGTGAAAGGCTGACTTTTAGCTTATGGGACTAAAATTGTTAAAGTGCATGAAAAGTAAATATTGTTGTTTGGATTCATTGTAATAGTAATGCAGCCACTTCTCATCCACTGTCACAAGAGTCGCCTCATAAAGTCCCATTTTAGAGGTTCAATCGTATATTTAGTTATTTTGTTTTACGACCCCCGGAGCTCAATCTTTTATACCTCTTTTTTTTACAGGAAAACACAATAGTAAAACTACGAATTAATCGCTAAAATCGGATTTTTAAGTGTTTTCTATTAAGATATGATATGACAGACTGGCAGCGTTTTAATATGCTAAATGAATTTCAACTAACTCTGGAATTCCAGCAGTGAAGTCAATGAGATTATTAGTCTATGTTGCCGCTAAGAGGTATAACATGCATGCTAACTGAAGTCGGCTCGACCGTATTAATTTTGCGGAAAATTTTAGATACTTTAATAAGAACTTAGTGATATATGTACTTTGTTTTCTGCAAATTATGATAACATCGCAAAAATTTCTGGTAAAACAGAATGCTCGCACAACGGATGAAATGATTTTCACAGTCCAAAATGAAGAGCATCAAGTACACTGTAAAAAAAAATCTGTAAATGTACTAAACATTTTCTAGGAAACTGGGATTCCAAGAACTTTACATGTAACGCTAACAGGAAAAATCCATGTAACCGATTCTAAAACTTGAGTTTTTGTTGTTACCGTTACAGGAAAAGTTCTTGGAATCCCAGTTTCCTAGATAAAGTATAGTACCTTTACAGATTTTTTTTACAGTGTACATACTGCACTGTAAAAAAACTGTAATCCTAGAGATGTAAAGATGCCGAATTATGTATGCTCACAAACTTTTTATATGTACACTGTAAAATAAAAAATGTAACTCTACAAAACAAATTTTTGACTTATTCCACATTTTCTATTTCTATTGCATACTCTTACAAACCTCTTTACATTTTATTTTTTGTATATTTTTTATTTATCATAATAAGATTATTTTATTCCTTCAATTTATATATAATAATTAATATTTTATTGAAATAACAAAATTTCTTTTTAAATAAGGTGGTCTTTTGTAATAACGCCAGGCAGAGTAATAACGCCAAGTGCTAATATTTTGCATAATTATGAAATATTCTGGTAAATGACACCCATGTGCTCTGCGCAGAAGGGTTTTGAGTCATATAAATCGCAAAAAACAGCTTCAAGTAATTTGTTTCATTTTTAGGTCTTATTGTTTTTACAAGCGATTAAAAGTAACGCTTGATCTAAAATTTGCGAGATACGTTTTGTAATGTGAAGACTATTTTTTTTTTATCCGGAAATACTTTGTTAATTACATAAGTTTGTAGTACATTTCATGGACTATTAAAATGTTGTTGAAGATTTTGGATATCTTCTCGAGATAATTTGTAATTTAAAATGTACAGCGCAATCACTATAATGTGGTAATACCCCGGTTGATTCCCTAGAGTGGCCGAGCTACATCCTAAATACTGATTCAAATAAACACAGTTAAAACTGTGCAATGTTTCTAATAATTCTATTCAAGCGGTCCTTTTTAAGCAAAAAGGAGCTCACGGTCTGATCTTCTTTTGCCTCCTCCTCCCCCCCCCCCCCACACACACTACACCTTTGTTTTTCTTACACTTTCACAAAAAATTGAACATTTTCAATAGCTTAGAATGCAATTTGTCAATTTCTAAGTTTGCAGAGTTTGTATTCTTAGAGTTGGGCAATCTAAATGCAATTATTCCATCTTATTTCATAGTTTTGTTTGCATGGTGTTTTTACCCATATAGGTGGGTAATAACGCCAAATAGCATTGGTCAGGGAATCACGCCATTACATTTTATGAATACATATCTGTTAAATTATTTTTTTATATAGATAGTCAATGAGTTGCTGTATCAAATCATATATTTGTTTGAAAAATATCAACTAAAACTGAGCCGTGAAAATTGGTAGAACCTTAACGTGGCGTTATTACCCCAGAGTACCTTATCTTTATTCTGCTTGAAATTTATTGAAAATATTCCTTAAACTTCATTTATTACTAAGCTAACATTGTTAAATTTTGAAGCACTATATGATATAATATAAAGAAAACAACTACATTTATTATATGCAAATTATAACAAATATTTAAAATTTAATATTTTACATACTTGAATTCTAACTGATATTTAATACCGTATGCATCATTTAATGTTTTATTAAATACCTCTTTATATTTAAGATTTATTCTAAATTCGTTTAAAAGCTTTTGAAGTTTTCCCAGACTCTTATAGTAGATAGGCTCTAGAATACATAAGTTTAATCTAAAAGATCTCTTTTGTATGTAATAAAATAAAATTGCCTCAGCATACATTTTTAAGACTTCCTAAGAAGATTTGCTAAAGGATAGTACAAAGAAAGTTTATACTTAATAGATGCTTAGGATGGAATTTTCTTTAAAAGTCACATGAGTATGAATAAAACATGAAAATAAAGCATTTTCTTCGTTATGAAGTTTATGAAGCCTTCTTCTTTTTATTTTAAACATGACATTTGAAGGTCCTTAAAACTACAACCATTATTTCAAAAGGCTATTATGATATCATTGCATTACTAAAGGTTTTGGTTAAACGTGTTCTGATTCAATGAATATTTAATTTTGCCACATAACACATTATAAGTTTCAAATAAGATACATTTTTTTCTCTTTAATATCTCTTGTATTTTCATTAGTATTTGAATAGTAAAAAATGTCAAATATTGGCTTTCGATAAATTTATAAGCTTTAAAAGGCTTTGAATTTTTTTTTTTTTTTTTTTTTTTTCTTTTCAGCAAATGTCTGTATAAGATTCATTCTTTCTGTATGTGGCACAAATTTAAGAGACTCAATCTCAAGAACTAATTTGCGGAATTTAATAAAATACAACATGGATTTAAATTGTATACATTTTGTGAGGATTACTTTTTGTCATAAATCGCCTATGAGGTGACGCTACTATGCTGAATTTTTTATATGATTTACAAGGTAACTGAATCTCTAGAACGAATGCACACAATGTTATAAAACTCCATATTTTCGTATACCTTAATATAAACGCTCATAATGATTCTGTTTTTTGTAAATCTGTGTTTTACACATGTCTGATTTTCAAGATTTTCATGATTATTTGAAAGCATAAAAGGGGCAGCTGTGACAAAGGAGTCATTTTTGTAGACCATACTGTCCGATCACTTTTATTAAGGTTTTGTAAAAGTTAGTTGGTACACTGTAAAAAAAAAAAGCTCGATCTACTAAAAAAACTTTAGTGATCCTTGTAATTACTAAAAAAATTTTAGTAATCTTAGTCGGTTACAAGAAAATCTGTAGGAATTACTAGAAAAAAGTTAGCAACGAATAGAGTTAATAGTTTTATATTTTTAATAGCTATTACTAAAACTTACGTTGTGTGGCTTTGATAGCATAGTGGTTATGGTAACGGACTCCAGGCCAAAAGGTCCTGGGTTCGATACTGGCCTACGCCCCGAATGTATGTAGTGTAAATACTCGTTAATAAAGTAATTATGAAAATCCTGTCGGAGCAGGTAGCAATGTTTGGTGCTGCCATCTATTGCGGTTTTGCCGAAAATCTTCCGCTTCAGAAGTCTGTATGCAGCTCGAAGGAATCTCTTGCCCTTCGTGCTCACGTAATGGTTATTAAAAATAATTTTGGAGCTATTACTGAAATTTGCTTGGTGGCTCATACTAAAATTTTTTAAGTTAGTTATACAAAAAATTCTTTTGTTCAGTTTACAAAAGAAATGTTTGTTTCACTTGCAAAAAAAAAGTTTGTAATGGTTACTAAAAAATCCTGTGGAATACAAATTTACTAAAAAAATTTTAGTAACCTCTTGAATTTTTTTTTACAGTGTATTTAGTTGGTATAAGATATTAACAGTATAAACTCAGGTTGCTGTGACATATACTGTTCCCTCGTGACACAGAGTAAGGGAGAAGGGTGAAATGTTGGCGGGTGTAATTTTGATTCGCTTAAAAGTCTTAGGAATCGAACCGTCGGGGCGCATCTGTGGGTGTATTCCTTTTTGGCCGAAAATTTTGTTCTCCTGCTCTGATGAGAATTCCATAGTTATATAGAGTAATAATGCTCAACTTAGTCTGGTTGTTTAGTCACTGACGTACCCCAGAGATACATGTACCTTGTTTTCTGTAAATTATGATAACATCGCAAAAATTTCTGGTAAAATAGAATGCTCACACAATGGATAATAACATATGAAATTATTTTCACGGTCCAAAATGAAAAGCATCAAGTACATACGGCACTGTAAAAAAAACCTGTAAACCTAGAGATGTAAATTTGCCGAAATCTGTATGCTCACAAACTTTTTATATGTACACTGTAAAAGAAAAAGATTAACTCTACAAAACAAACTTTTGACTTATTCCACATTTTCTATTTCTATTACATACTCTTATAAAACTGTTTAATTTTAATTTTTGTATATTTCTTATTTATCATAATAATATTATTTTATTCCTTCAATTTATATATAATAATCAATATTTCAATAAAATTAACAAAATGTCTTGTTAAATATCTTTATTCTGCTTAAATTTTATTGAAAATATTTGTTTAAATTTATTTATTACTCAGCTCGCGTTGTTAAATTTTGAAGTACTATATAATATACTATAAACAAATCCACATTTATTATATGCAAATTGTAACAACTATTTAAAATTTAATATTTTGCATATTTGAATTCTAACTGATATTTAATACCGTATACACCATTTAATGTTTTATTAAATAACTCTTTGTATTTAAGATTTATTCTAAATTCGTTTAAAAGCTTTTGAAGTTTTCTCAGACTATTATAATGGCTTTAGAATGCATAAGTTTACTCTAAAAGATCTCTTTTTTATGTCTTTTGTATGTCATAAAATAAAATTGCCTCAGCGTACATTTTTAAGACTTCCTTGCTATAGAAGATTTGCTAAAGGATAGTACAAAGAAAGTTTATACTTAATAGATGCTTAGGATGGAACTTTCTTTAAAAGTCACATGAGTATGAATAAAACATGAAAATAAAGCATTTTCTTCGTTATGAAGTTTATGAAGCCTTCTTCTTTTTATTTTAAACATGACATTTGAAGGCCCTTAAAACTACAACAGTTATTCAAAAGGCTATTATGATATCATTGCATTACTAAAGGTTTTGGTTAAACGTGTGCTGATTTAATGAGTATTTAATTTTGCTACATATTATTTTATAAGTATTATGTATAGTGTTTTTTCATCTCTTATATTTTACAAGTAATTGATTAGTGAAAAATTTCAAATATCGGCTTTCGATGACTCTATAAGCTTTAGAAAACTTTGAATATTTGCTTTATAGAGAAAGTATGTATTGGATTCAGCCTTTCGGTATCTGATACAAATATAAAGTGAACTTTATCTCAAGAATTAGTACACGGAATTTAATAAAATGTAACATTCAATCACACTTTCATATATATGTATATTACATACATTTTGTGCGGATTTCTTTTTGCCATAAATCATTTAATGGGTGACACTACTATGCTACATTTTATACATGATTTGCGCGGTAGCTGAATCTCAAGAACGAATGCAAAGAATTTTATAAAGCTTCACATTTTTGTATACCTTAATATAAACGCTCATAATGATTTTTGTTTTTCGAAATCACCCAATAGCTGTCTTTACAAATGTCTCATTTTCAGGATTTCCACGATTATTTGAATCTATAAAATAGGCAGCTGTGACAAGGAGAGCCGTTTTTGTAGCCCAAACTGTTCGATCACTTTTAATAAGGTCATACAAAATTGCATTTTTAGTCGGAAGAAGATATTACCAGTATAAACTCACTCACGTAGTGTTCCCCCGTGACAGAGAGTGGGGGAGAAGGGTGAAATGTTGGCGGGTGTAATTAAGATTCTCTTAAAAGCGAGTTTTAGGGATGGAATGGTTGGGGCGCGTCCGCCGGGGTTTTATTTTTAGGCAGAAATTTTTCTTCTCATGTTCTGACGAGGACTCCGTAGTTACATAAAGTAATTATGCCCAAATTAGTCTGGCTGTTTAGTCACTGTCGTACATAAGAGCTAGCCTATCCATTCTCAATTGTGGACTAGAGACTCCAAGTTGGTCTCGCCGGGGCTTAGCGGCTTCGACCGTTTTCACGTGCAAAATCCACTCAAACGAATCATACCCCTTAATTTAACAGGACAATTTGGCTGTAACCCTTTGAAGCCGGTACAAACTGTAAGGAAAATAATGGGGCTGGCAATGATGTTGCTGGCCAATCAAGACCTTCTGACGTGTATCTCGATGCGGCAAAAACTGGAGGCCTTTGTGTGTGCCCGCAGTGCGCCAATATGTTCTCAGGTATTCCTGGGATTCGTCTGCATATGCATAGGATGCACCCAATGGATTATTTTGCGGAATCAAAATCCGAACAAAATACCAAACGTCATCGGTGGTCTGACGTTAAAAAAATCTGAATATAATCTGAAAAAAATATGATTTGAAATTAGAATGCGAAAAAAAATTAGATAAGTCGCATGTCTTCATCAAATGTGCAGGCAACGAAATGTGCAAATTTGAAAAATGTCGTTACGTTATCGCCTCTGTAATTCTTAACTCTCGGTTAAGCAGTTGTTGATTTCAATTCCAGGGGAGACGACGGTGTAATCATTTTTAAAATGTGGTATTAGCAATGCCATGAAATGCGTTGAGAACAATTTTATTTTTATAAAGAGTCAAGTCTTCAGACTTATTTTTAGGAAGAGGACGGACCTATATTCTTTACTTCGGACTGGAAATAATCAGTAATTGTCAATGTGAAAAGTTCATAATTCACTTCATGTTTTTTTAATTCTTTATAGAATCAATTTTGCTTGCTTAGAAGTGCAAAAATTAAAAATGTGTTTTTGTCTGAAACACACTGTCATTTAAATTTTGAATCTTGATCGTCGGATTTTACAAGAACGGGTTTACACGTATATGCATATATATCGATGGATTTATGTGTTCTGTCACAAATATATAGGGTGTTCCTGAAAGGACTCCCCCAATTTTGAAATGGCATAACATCGAAACAGTAAAAGATCGAAATGTGAAACAAGTTCAATGTTAGACCTATAGGTCTAGAATTTGTTATATACCAATTTGAAAAAATAGTTCCAATATTGGATAATAGGTGGCAGCACAAGTACATGGAGATTTAAATGGCACTCAGAAGTACAGAAATTTCATTTGTGCACCTGTTTCATTGCTGACGCGTGTAAAAAAGTTGTATAGATGAAATCTGACGATGACAAAGTGAATCTTTCAAAATAAATTAATGTTAAAAAAAGGTCCAAATTTGGAAGCAATTCGCAATTTATTCAACAAGTTTGAACGGACGGGCAGTGTGGCCGATGTTTTAGCTGGAAACGTGGGATGCAGTTGATCAGTCATGACACCTGTAAATGTGCAAGCAGTCGAAGAAATTGTAAAACGTTTTCCTCGAAAATCCATAAGGCGACTTGCTGCTGAAGCAGGATTGTCAAATATCACTACGCACAAATGCGAAAAGGCCTGAAGGTGTTTCCCGGTAAAATAAAGTGTCATCAAACGAACGCAAATACAGCTCTACAACAAAGAGAAATTTTTGCAAATGAGTTACTGCAGATGACTGATGAAAATAAAATTGATGTCGGTCATGTATGGTTCACCAATGAAGCCTATTTTAATTTAGAGGGATAAGTGAACAAACAAAACGGGTGAATATGGGGCACTATATACCCGTTTATGTATCTTTTAAAAGCATTGTACTCAGCAAAAATTATAGTGTCGGCAGGATTGTCCAGTACAGGATTCATTGAGCCCCTTTTCAGGAGGGAACGATAAACGCATCTCGGTATAGTGCAATTTTACAACAGTTTATTGGAACATTTCAAGCTCTAGAGGATGCACCAGATATTTCTTTGTTTCTGGCCCGATCGCGCCATACTACTGCAGTGTTTGGGTTCCTCGAGAAATAGTGACAGGTATTGGTATGGATTGGACGCCAAATTCCCCAGATCTTAATCTATACGACTTCTTTTTGTGGGGTTACTTGAAAGACGATGTTTATTCTAAAAATCCCCAAACGTTAGAACAGCTTGAACAATTCATCTGTGAGGCATGTGCATCCATTTCAGCAGAAGTATTGCAACAAGTGACTTCGAACTTTACCTTTAGAATGCGCTATGTTGTTGTTGAAAAAAAATATCGAAACCATTGTAATGTAAGTTTTATCTCAGTTCAAGCAGCTCTGTTTCAGAAACTATTTCAAAGACACAGCTTGATGATTGCAGTGCCCTCTTGTGTCGAATATTGAAATATTTTTTATATTGGTGTATAAAAAATTCCAGACCTATTTGTTATTATTCAACTTGTTTCACATTTCTATCTCTCATTGTTTCGAAGTTATTTCCTTTCAAAGTTGGGGAGTCTTTCTAGAACACCCTGTATATATATTTATGAATATAATGCGTATTTTTTATTCATTTGTTGTTTCCTATTTCCATTGTAATCAGCACGGTCAAATTCTCTTATTTCAGATTTTGAAAAAAAAATATTTGTTTCAACAGTTTTAATCATTTTACATTGTACTTCACAGAGACTTTAAATTAAAGTATTAGGCTGAGAATCGTTTGCAGCATCTTCGTATTTTATTTTAAACTCTGAAAAGTAATAATATTAGGATTTTTTCACCAAAACGATTCATGAGATTGAAAACTATAAAAAAAAATTATTATTATTTCTGCAAGAACTTAATCGTTGTAAAAAGTAAAATAAAACAAAGCAAAAATGCCAAATTTTGTGTTTTAAAAAGAAATATAAAATTGGACCAATAAATCTTTAAAGTATTTCTGGTCTTATTTAATGACAAGATTTCTGTGATTTAATAAAGAAAAGAATCCTATTAAACTTTAGTGGTTAAAATCAGCCATTTCTGGCACAGCGCTTGTATCTCTGCACGCATTGTTGACAAGTACCGGATTTAAAAATGTCAGTCTACAAAAAAAGAATAATAACCAATGTAATGATCTTTCTGCTGATACGTAAGCCTTTGTTTGCTTAAGCTATTCAATTTTTCTAATACGAGCAACACGCTAGTACATTTTATTGTCATTTTACAAGTAAAATTTCTTGAAATCATGGTAAATTCCATTAGATAAATCACAATTCACTAATGTATCTCAAATATTTAATGTTGATTTAGAAGGATAATTTGAAAATTTATATTTATTATAAATAAATATAAAATATATGACGGAATAAAAATTTCACCTTGCTTTTAACATAAAATGAATAATATGAACTTTAAAATGTTCATGCTTACTTAAACCAAAGAAATTAAAAGAAGTAATTTGTACAAAAATCGATCCAATAGCGGAAGTTGAATTAGCTGGTGTATATACCATCCCTTTTAAAACAGACTGCAATACATTAATGGAATACATCTGGAAAACCAATAGAAAACTCAAAAAAAGAATAAAAGAATATAAAATAGATATTAAATTTTGTCGCCAATCTACTGCTCTCTCACATTTATATCTCAATCAGAATATCACATTAGATTTTGATCATACGAAAATCATATTCCCAAAATCCAGTTATTTCTTATCCATTACAAGAGAATCCATAGAAATCCTATGTAAAAACAATAAAGTGTGCAATGATGCCCTGTCTTTTAATATACCCAGTTTATGGTTTAACATCCTAAAAATAAAATCCCGACAGTTTGAGAAAATGACGTATTAAAATTTCATGGTACAATAATCAAATATTTCTTTTTACCGTTCACCTAAAATATTACGAACTCAATGTTCAAGCCACGAGTCTCGTTCATTTTTCAAAAACGAAATCTTATATTTGTATTTATAAAAGGAAATATTCTCTGAGAAAGAATCTGTTTGGAAAAGGTTTGAAAGTACTAAGATTTTTAAATAAAATTAACTTTTAACATCGATAGTTGATTATTTAATCGTCTTTTAAGTAAGTATGAACATTTTAAAGTTCATATTATTCATTTTATATTTAAAGTAATTATTTTGAGAAAATTATCTATTTTCTTAATTCTTAAGCAATAATCGAAGAAAACATTCCTTTCGTTTCGTACTCTAGTAAACTACTGCTAGGAAGCATTTAAGATCGTTAATTACTTAAGCATTAAACACTTTTAAGAATAATTTCATGAATATTATTTTTTATTGATCGTATTTATAATAAAATGTGACACAATTGCAACAAGTATCATGTAAATGTTTTACGATATTAGTCGCAGTGTATTTTTTAAAATATTCACTAGCACGTATATTTTTGGTGAGACAGTAATTTGTACCGCAATTTAATGAGTCTTATTGGTTCATTAACGCATTCCATGGACAACGTGGCATTTTACCTAAACATTCAAAGTCTAAGAAAAATGTATTTGATTTATAAATCTAAAGTTTGAGTATGTTGTTCAATGGTAGAAAGAAGCTAGAATAGATTAGCAAGTTTCTTAGTTGTTAATATTCATATTTTATTATTACTATTATATTTCTTGTATAAAAGAATACCTTAAAAGTTAGTCTTATTTTTATTATTGCAATTATTAAATTTTAAGATCGTTCATTATTCAAGCATAATTTCGCATTCCATGCACATTTAAGCATAATAAAACTTTTAACAATAATTTCGTGAATATAATTTTTATTTGATCGTATTTATAATGATAACGACACAATTGTAAGTATCAAATAAATAAATGTTTTACGATGTTAGCCGCAGTATACTTTAAAAATTCTCATTGGCACGTACATTTTCGTGATACAGTAACTTGTATCTTCATTTAATGAAACACAATGGTTCATTAAGGCATTCCATGGAAAACGCGATGTTTTGCCTAATCTTTCAAAATCTAATAAATTCTATTCTAATAATCAATTCTATTTGTAATTATTATTATTGTTATTTTATAATGTTGGAAAAATCATATTTTTTTAGTACTTAACACGAAATGCAGCAAAAACAACATTACGGTTTAATCGATTTGTAAGACGCCCAGAGGTTTAAAATAATGTATTTTAAACACTGTGGTTGTGTAATTATTTCTTTTACCATTTTCCTGATATTTCACATCAGCTGTCGCAGTACAAATATTTCATATACACAAGGGGCACTAATTATTGAGTTACTCTTGTAATTCAGCTTTCTAAAAGTTATTTTTGTCAACTGATTTTGTATTAGGTAACCTTGCAATTTTAAATGAAAGAATTTTTTGCGATGTTCTAAAATATGTGTACGGAGGTGTACTAAATTAAAAAGAAAAAGCAACTGGCTGTAAATTTAATGGAATGTTTATTTTCTAAGAGTCGCCGCTTGTTGCACCATTAGAGCTTGTTGCTAAGAGACCGTTTCTCTCAATCCACTGCGTCACACAACACGTGAGCAGGGTTACATTAAATTGCCGATTGGCGTATAATTGGCGTGGGCTGTGTTTGTCGCCAAGGCGATGTTACAAGATCACAATACAGAAGCGGAACATCCCGCCCGGCGTTGAAATATTTTTATATTTCAAGATACATATGCAATACAAGTAATAACAGCTTATACAGATTATAAGCAAAAATAAATAAATAAAATAAATAAACACAAATAATACATAAAAACTTAATACATAATAAAGCACATTTAAAGTTTAGGATCTATGATGTTGTCCTCAATGGGTAATATACTAATTTTTGAAATAGGTCGTTTAAAATTACCCTTAGCGGTACGAACTTCAACTACCCTGACTATACCGTCCGCGCCTGGGAAAACCTTATTAATGCGGCCTAGTGACCAAGTGCAAATGGGTAGTTGCGAGTCCTTAAGCAAAACTAGCATTCCTGGCAGAATATTAGGCCTTTTAAATAGCCACTTGTTTCTTTCTTGTAACTGGCTCAGATAATTATTCTGCCAACGTTTCCATATTAACTGCGTTAATTTTTGAGTCCTTTGCCATTCATTTAGCAAATTATCTTTGACCTCACTTAAATTGGGTTCTGGAATTAAATTAAGAGGCTTTCCTATGAAAAAGTGACCAGGAGTCAACACCTGAAGATCGTCAGGATCTGTTGACAAAGGACAAAGTGGTCGCGAGTTTAAAATAGCCTCTATCTGTGTGATAACTGTCAAGAATTCCTCGATCGTGAGATGAGCTGAGACCACAGCTCTTTTTAAGTGGTATTTGAAAGATTTGACTCCTACCTCCCAAAGGCCACCAAAATTTAGAGCCCTAGGAGGAGAGAACTTCCAGTTAATACCTTCAGAAGCTAAAAAGTTCGAAACTTCATCACTCGTAACAAGTCTGCGTAAACATTTAGTTCTGCTGAAGCTCCAACGAAATTTGTAGCATTGTCGCTAAAGATTACAGAGCTTTTCCCACGACGAGCGAAGAATCTTTTTAGAGTCGCTATTATAGCCTCGGACAAAATCCAAGTGCACAGCTTTAGTGACCATACATACAAATATGGCAACATAGATTTTCTGAAAAGTACCCTTTCTTTGACCTTTATATTTTATTTCAAAAGGCCCACTTAAATCTAATCCCACATTTGAAAATGGGGAACTGGGCACTATTCGAAAGAATAGTGCCCAGTTCCAGATCCCCCATCATTTGACTAGCCATTATAGGTTTAATTTTAAAGCATTGTAAACACTCATGTACAATTTTACGCGCAATATTTCTGCCACCAAGCGGCCAATATTTTTGACGCACAGTGTTCAAAAGAGCTTGGGGTCCTACATGAAAATCTCGTTTATGATAATATTGAAAAATTAATTTCGTCAAGCGACAGCTCGCCGGAAGTATAATGGAGTGTTTATGGTCAAAATTCAAATTTGATTTTGCTAGTCTTCCTCCCACCCTCAATAAGCTATCTCCATCTAAAAAGGGATTTAAGAATTTTAACTTACTTGCGCGATGAACCGAAGATCCCTCTTGGAGGGCCGAAATTTCATGTTTGAAATACTTTACCTGTTCATTTTTTATTAAATAAACCTCGGCTCTCTTTAATTCCTCCAGCAACAGAGGGCCGGTAGCAGATGTTGCTTTTTTACATTTATGTATGAATCTGAAAATATAAGCTAAAATTCTAATTAATTTTTGGAAATTATTGCTAAGATTAATTAAATTATCACAGAAATTAGAGTCAGTATGAATAGCGAATGTCAAGTTGCTGGGAGCTTTAAGCTCACTAGAATAATGTTCATCTTTAATGTCACTTATATTAGAGTCAGTTTTTGCTATTGTTTCTTCAAGAATTGAAAGAGGCGGGCCATGCCACCACAACTGGTTAGAAGACAGGTTTTCCACACTTGCAGCTCTTGATATCAAGTCAGCTGGATTGTGTTCTGACGGAATATGAAACCATGGAAAGTTCTTAGTTTGTTCCTTAATTTGCACAACGCGGTTTCGCACAAACGTTTTCAGGAGATGACGAGCAGTGTCTATCCAAGCTAAAGCAATAGTTGAATCAGAAAACAAATTTACTGCAGCTACCTGTTTGTCTAACGAATTTAAGACCTTGTTAGTGAGTTTAGCCAGAAGAAGACATGCTGACAGTTCGAGACGTGGCACTGTTATTACTTTGGTTGGACACACGCGGGATTTACTACATAATAAGTGACTGATGGTTTCACTAGAATTAGATGTTTGCTTGTATATCACTGCGCCATAAGCCTTGGAAGACGCATCTGCGAAACCATTTGGCACCACTGATTGGTTCACAGCTAGGAAGCATCTTGGCACTTCAATGGATTCCAGTTCTTTAAGACTTTCGAGGAAGGTTTCCCATTGTTTGGCAACATGAGACTTATTCCACTCTATTTTAAGAAGCCATAGCTCCTGCATGAATATTTTTGCTTTAGCAATCACTGGCCCTAAGAGACCGAGAGGATCATAAATGCGGGCAATTTGCGAAAGTACATCTCTTTTTGTGAAATCACTTTTTGTGTTAATATTAACTTTATACCTAAAGGTATCATTGAAACTGTTCCACAACATCCCTAATCTTTTAACAGTTATTTCTTCAGAATTTCTGTCCTGCAGAAACATGTGATTACCAGTAGATTGGACCTCATTGGTACACCATTTGTGTAAAACCATCCCTCCCTTTAGGAGATGTTCTGTTAATTGCGATTTCATTAATCTGAATTCTTCTAAATTGGATGAGCCCGATAGGCAATCATTCATATAAAAGTCCTTCAAAACAATTTTCAATGCTAACGGGAATTCCTTTTTCTCATCTAGAGCTAATTGTTGTAATACTTTGGTGGCTAAGTAGGGAGCACAAGATGTTCCATACGAAACTGTTGTTAGCTGAAATACCTTAACCGGGGATGACATATTGTCTTTCCACAAAATTTTTAAATATTTGTACTGGGATGGATTTATTTCTATCATTCTAAACATTTAAAATATTCTTTATATGACAATCTACCATTTTATTCTCGTATCTTTGTTCTAACGCATTGAAAAGTGAAACATAATTTTCATCTGGTGTAAGCAAACTCCTCGCTTCACCAGTCAAAGCAGAACGCAAATAAAATAATTTTTCATTATCTTTTAAATTTGAATTAACATTAATAAGCTCATTAAAAGTACTTTTAAATACGGACCATTCTTCCATTCTGCCACTAAAAACCGGCAATATGACCCTAGGTAGCTTAATGCTAGATGTTTTAGCTTGGTCCTGTTCAATGGATATTTTATTTGAATCAGTATTTCATAATAAGCATTAATAGAGGATTTTAAGCTTACCTCTAGCTTTAGAATATCCTCGTCCAGTTGACTCAATATTTTTTCAGTTTCTTCCAACTTTTCTTCCTCTATTATTCTATAATATTCTAGTTTAAGAGCTTTAAACTTTTCTTCTGTTTTCGACAGTAAGTCCAGGTGGGCTTTCCATTCGGATAAATTAAATGTTTTTCCATCCGTTGCGTTAAATATTCTAGTGACTTGGGCCTTAATATTCCCTCGCCTTCTGTTTAACGATGTTATTTCACTTTCCGACATTATTCATCTTGTTGACGAAATTCGATAAATTCAATATTTAATTCAATAGAAAAGACACTGGCTCGTTCATACCTCCGGGTCGCTAGGACCAAAATGTACGGAGGTGTACTAAATTAAAAAGAAAAAACAAGTAGACTGTAAATTTAATGGAATGTTTATTTTCTAAGAGTCGCCGCTTGTTGCAGCATTAGAGCTTGTTGCTAAGAGACCGTTTCTCTCAATCCACTGCGTCACACAACACGTGAGCAGGGTTATATTAAATTGCCGATTGGCGTATAATTGGCGTGGGCTGTGTTTGTCGCCAAGGCGATGTTACAAGATCATAATACAGAAGCGGAACAATATGTTTGCATACTTTTAAGGACACATGGAGCCTAAAATGGATAAAATTATAACTTTTGAGTTTATAGCTATTGGCTTAAAAATAGAGTTAAAATATTATAATGCTGAAGTATTATAGACCTAAAGAATTATGCTGCTGCAAGGTTTGAGTTTATGCATTTTAAGCATTGTAATTATTTAAATATATTTCTTTTGCTTTTTTTCGATTTTTTTTTTTATAATTTGGTACATTTTTCTAAAATTCTGTTTTAGGTAAACAATTGACCCAGGTCAAAATTCATGCTAATACCAGCAACAAAAATATGCTAGTTATTGTTATATATTGCTTTGTCTGCTAGATATCCCTGCTATTATATGCTTTAAATTGCTAGCTGGCATCACATGCTATAAAGCTAGCATACACAGCAATAGCATGGCAAGCTATGTACTAGCATCTTATGCTTATTTGCTGTTTAAGCTTTTTCAAAGCATGCAGAGGTAGGTACCTTAATATGCTTTAATATGATATTTTATGCTTGCCAGCATAACATGCTATGCAGCCAGTTTAGGGAGAGATAGCATGGCAAGCTATGTACCAGCATCTTATGCTTATTTACTGTTTAAGCTTTTTCCAAAGCATGCAGAGGTAGGTACCTTAACATGCTATAATATGCTATTTTATGCTTGCCAGCATAATATGCTATGCAGCCAGTTTAGGGGGAAATAGCATAACACGCTATGTACAAGCTTTTTATGCTTTTTTTCAATTTTAACTTTCTTCCAGAGCATGGAGAGTTAGGAATATTATATGCTTTAGCGTTATATGCTTTTTATTGCTTGCCAACATGATATGCTAGGAAAACAGCATGACGTCAATAAAATAGTCTAATTCACTAAAGAAGTATAACAACAAAAAATTATTTGTTGGTTATGAATTTCGGCTAGAATAGCAGAATCTAACTTTTTAAGCAATACTTTGCACAGTTTTGCAAAAATTGGGAGATTGTACACAATGTATGCATAAAGAGTAAATATTTTTTAATATTGCAAAAGCATATATTTTTGTGAAAATTATCTGAGTATTTTATGATTTCATATCTGTGCATATTTTATGTTTCAAAAATGCTTGCATTTTTTTGAATAAAATAAGTTTATTTTCTATGTTTGTAAAAAATATGAATTTTTATGAAAAAAAAAAAGGCTGTGCAGTAAAACCCCTAAATAACGGAATTCTCGGGAGCGCCAAGTTTTTTCCTTTGTTCGGAGGTGTTCTAATTCAGTAAAATAGAACTTTCTTTCTGTGGAGGTTTAAGTATAGGTGATAGTTAATTTTGTGAGGAGGAATTTACCGTCTGTGAGAAGTTTCTAGGAGAATATCCCACACAATCTTTAAAAGAAAAAAAACCTTCGTTCTTTTTCTTAGTATTTATATATGTTTAGCTTAACTTGAAAAGAAAAAAAAATATGCAATTGTCTTTGAAAATTGGTAAGAAAAAAAATTTCGTTCATTAAAAATACTCGAAAAGGATTTTTATCACCACGAAAATTCGGGATTATCTTAAACGATCGATTTGAGATTAATTTTTAACTTATGAACAATAAAAGAAACGTAAATAAAAATTTATTTCCATAGCGGATTTATAAGAGTAACTCTTCTCCTCCCCTATCGAAAAATTAACTCACCTTTTAACTGATCTTTTAACTCAAGTTTTTCTTAGTGTTGAATTATTTTAACTTACATGAAAATTATAAATTTACTATGGCTTTAAGAATAGGATGAAAATAAAATTTTGTTTATTAAATTTAAAAAGCTGGGAATGGAGAAGAATAGCTGTGCACCACCGTGTGAATAAAACGCTGCATTTTAAACTCTATGAGATAATGCTTAAAGACACAAACTTAAAAAAATAATAAAAATTAATTTTTATAGCCCCCCCCCCCCCTTCATGAAATACAAGAAAAATCACCGTCACTTTCTCTTAGTATTTAATTCTTTTAAATTACCCCAAAAGTAAAATTTTTTGTATATATTAAAATAAGGGAAAAAATATGTTTTTTAAATTAAAAAATCAAGGGGAGGTAGATCTTCTTTTTGGGCTACTACAACGTAAATTCAAATTTTTTTTCGTCCACCCGCTTGAGAAAAAAAATTTAACGCATAAATCTAAAACAAAATGAAAATTAATTTCCACGAAGATTTTTGGGGAATATGGGTTTTCCTCATTAGGAAATTCCTAGCTGTCAATTTTCCTAGTGCTTAATTATCTTAAATTATTAAAAAAATAATAAAAAAGTGTTTTCAAAATCGGTAAAAAACAAAATTTAGTCATTTAAATTTCAATATCCAAAAAAGCACTCTTTCATTTAAGAAATATGTTTATAAAAATCGATTTAAAAATATGTATAATTCATTCCCCCTCTTTCCAATAAACATTACAGTTTTAAAAACTCCCACCTTAAACTGAATTTACCTGAAATTTATTATATTAAAAATTGTTTATTTAATTATTTTACTTTAAAACTATTTATTTCTCTTCAAAAAATAATTCAAAACATGTTCAATTTATGTATTAAGCAAAAAAAAATTCTTTTAATAATAATGATGAATTATATTAATTAAACCATATTCTAATTATATCCATTAACCATTAATAAAACTCTAAATTAACCTTATTAATTGAAATTACGAGACATTATAATTGCATCGATAAATTAACACTTTCCCCTGTAAAAATATTAATGCACAGTTGTATCAGCTTGGTCAACCATCACTTGCAATTACAGACATTCAATATCACGTCCCCACTGGCAAGGTCAGGAGAGCGCGCACCTGCTAAGCAGCAGGTTATGAATTCTACCCTCGCCCGAGGAAAAAAAAGAAATCCGATACAGTTTCTCCCCTGAATATACGCAATCGTTTCAGGTATCGTCAATAGATGGCAGCACCAGTGTCATATTTTTCTTTCTTTTTAACTAATAACTGATGCTAAAAATTTATTGCTAGAATAGCAAAAATTAAAAGCAAATAATGGTAGAAAAATTTGACTAGACTAGCAAAAAAATACAACCAAATAAAGGTGTTGGTTGCTGCTAGGTCAGAAACATATTCAAGCAGCACATGCTGGATTATGTTTGCTGGCCAAGCCGTAAAGTGGACCAAAACACACCATGACTTGCTGGTTTTTCAGGTAGAACCAGCAAATATGTTATGGTAATTTATGCTATTTCACTATCTGGGATATAGCAATTAATGCTTGTCTAGCAAACAAATACCAGCATGAATTTTAACCTGGGGAAACTGCCCAAAATTGTGTAACCAACTCGTTTCTTTAAAAATATCTAACGTTATAAATGCGTTAGAATGTGAATTGGATGTGTAAAAAGTTAAATAGTTTTTGAAAATTAATTTATGCAAGGTATTAATTTCTTTTGACAATATTCTCTTTTTTATGTCGTCTGGAGGCGACAAAAAACACCATTTAAATTAATTCAAAGCTTTTAAAATTGATAAAATTACATCTAATTTTTTTCTTAAATGTGTACTTATTATAATCATAGGTATATAGATTATAAAACATAAAATAAATATTATAAAACGTCTTTGAAGATGTTATATAATAATTTTAAAATAGTATTTACTGTGTACTAAAAAATAAAAGTGTAAATTAGACAAATTTACATATATATGTGTGTAAATTCCTAAAATTACACACCTGACATGAAAATTACCCACTTTTTGCAAAGTTTTACCTGTTTTTATGTGCATTTTAGCTTAACAAACTAAGTGTGTACTTTGTATTCACTTGAAAAACATAAATAAATGTGTAAATGCTGAAAAACATCTGAATTTACACAAATTGGTACGTTATTGTAATTTACACATAATGATATACACATAGGTAAGAGTGTAAATTTCTAAAGTCACCCACTTGTCATAAAAAATACCTATTTTAATGTGTGTTTAGTTTGTGGCATTAAGTTTGTAGTTTGTTATCAGAGCATAAACTCATAAAAATGTGTAAATGTAGATTACTCCTGAAATTACACTAATTATTGTGTTGAAAAAATTATAAATGCGTGAATTTTAAAGTAGACGTTACGAAAGGGATAGGAGGCTTACATATTATTCAGAGCTACACTTTTTATTTTAGTAAACCCATTCCATAAATAACATGGTGTTATTGCTTTGCTGTAACAGTATTTTTAAGTAATAAATTAATATATTTATATATTTTTATAAGATACTCTGACCACCTCTCTAACTCCTTCCGTTTCAGCAGCACGTGAACATTTAAAAGAAGTTAAAAAAATTTAATCTCGACACATGTAACAAATGTAACAAATATTTTGTTACATGTAACGTAAAAGTTTATTCATTTAATTGGTAAATTTTAATTTCGTTTTCCGAATTCCCTTTTACAATTTGTACATCAAATATAAAAATGCTTGATTGTATAATTATAGGTATTGATTAAATCGTAATTTCTTTCAGCCATCGCACAGACTGCTCTTTTTCACAATTTTACTTGTAATTTTCAGTAATAGTGCTAGATTTCATTCTTAAAGCGACATTAGGAAGACTTCATAATGAGGCATTATAATAGAAATATAATCCAACTTCATGCTTATTCATAAAATTAAATTATATTTTTTGTACTGTTGGTATTCTTTTTTGCTGCCCTTGATTAAAAGGATAGTAGTTTGATCTTCAGTAAAATCTAAAAGCTATTTCGAATTGATTTAATATGTAATATAAAATATAATTCATGTAATTAAGATAATTCTAAATTCGTATCCTGAGTTATTTACACATTTTGCACATCATATATAAGTATGCTTGATTTTACCCTAAATTATTTGAGCCGTCTGGTAGCTTGTAAACTTTTATCCATTTCAAAGTTTAACTTGTAATTTTAGTTTAACTTCAGTTCGCAGTGCAATTGATGGTTGTATTCAGGAACTACTTCAACCCCGAGTTAGACGCGAATCTAGCATAGTTAACTAAAATTGTAATCTTCGTTGACTTGGCTTCATCATGTTTAAGTTGAAAACTAATGGTGCGCCCAGCTAATTGCAGGCGCTCTCGTTCAGAAAAATATAGTATATAATAAGTTATTCTCTTTTAAAATATAAGGTATGTAATGTCATACGTCCGTATTACCTCCAATTTTTTTATCTGGTTTGTTTATATTTATGTATAAATGTATATGATACATGTTGGATTGTTTTTTACGTATAAGAATTTTTTACACGTATAATTTACTTGCCTTAAAACATGTCAACATTACATAACTCCTGATAAATGTCTATTAAAATAACAACTGTTGTATCTAAAGTCATTTATTTCAAATTTTCATCTTAAAAAGAATTTATGAATGTATGTTAACAGTAGCAAAATAAACATTAACATCATTTTTTTTTGGGGGGGGGGGGGTGAGGTGTTAAATTTTGGTTCGGTTGTGTGAAAGATATTATAGTTTATTTATAAACTATTATACAAATGTATGCCATATCTATAAATTATATATTCTGATTTATAAGTTAAACAATTCATCTGAGTTTTATTTATTTATTGAATTTTTCTTAATTATGAAACTTATAATGTTAACTAAGTTTATCATCGATTAAAACTATAGCGTTGCTTTTGAGTTTCTACGTTACATTTCCTAATTTTGAGAAATTAATTTTTTTAATTTTTTATCTTAATTACATTAAATTTTCAGCTGTGTTTTAATTTGAAAATATTACATCGGAAGAACTATGTTCCACTAAAATAGTCATAGTAAAGAACACATAATTTTTTGTTGTTAATTATAGAATTAATAAAAATACACAGAAGTAAATTGCAAAAGGGCGCAAATACGTTGATTTAAAATAACACCAGATCAAAAATTCTGAAGAAAATTTATATTTAAGTAATGGCTTTTTCTTCAAATATGCATTTTTCCATTCCAATTTTGCATATTATTACAGAACTTATATGACATAAAACACATGATTATATGTATATAAAAAAATATAACAGTTGTGTCATAATGAATATTCAAAGTCGAACTTATCATTCTCTCCCTCTGCCTCTACATAAATATACCCCGCCGGATGAGTTTTATACACTTAAGACACAAATGTAATTATCAAATAAATTCTACGAGCATTAATTTCGAAACTTTATAAGAGTCAATTGATATTTGGATATAGACACAGTATTTCTCGTTTTATTTTTTACTATAGCTGATAAATAAAAATACACATTAGTTTGATATCTAAAATTTTAATTAGAATATCTGAAATTTACATTTATGAAGATAGGATTAATTTCATTAATGTTAAAATATATTTGTATTTCTTTTTCTTTTTTTAAGACACAAATTTCTAAGTATAAATTTAATGCAAAATATGTTACTTTAATGATTGAACAGCTTTTTTGATAGTCCTGATAATATTTTATATGGCAAATTTTTTGTAATGATGAATATTTATGAAAAGAAAACAATTCAACATGTAATATAGATGATTTATTCATATATAAACAAATCAGCTAAAATATTTGAAGGTAATATGTGTGTGTGTGTGAGATGAAGTTTACATACATTTTTTCTATTTTTTTATAGTATTTTAAATTTTACTTTTATAGCTGTATGTAACACAGTACCTTCAATATAATTGACTTTGTATCTTGAGTCTCAAAAATAAAAAATTAAAAATTGAGTCTGAACTCTGAAAATAAAAAGTGTGGAGATTGCAAGTTTACCAACTATGATTATTCCATCTGATTAGTCTAAAATCTACCATTAATTAATTATTTATTTTCTTTATCTTAATTTTTAATTGCATGTTCTGAATGATATATAAATGAGGGGAAAATATAAAATTAAAAAGCAAGGAAGAATATAGAAAATAAAATAGCAGTTTTTATGTGGAGGAATGGGACACTTTTTACAAAAATAATAAAATCAACTTTACTTGACACAAATACAAAAACTTTGATTTATAGAATACAAAATGAAACATTTTCTAATGTCCTTGAGCGATATAGAGACATAATTTGAAGAATCACTTTTATAATTAAAGAAATTGAAAATGTCACAATGTGTCCCATACTTCCCCACTAACAGAGAAGTAATATTTGTACTATGATGGCTGATGAGGAATATCAAAAACTAATGTCTTAAATGGCTATATGCTGAATTTTAGATCCGTGTCTGCTATAGTAACATAGTTTTAAAGGGAGGGGTAAAGTTCTAAAAACCTATTTATAGGGAGTTTTTAAGAGGAGGGGAGTGAGTGTGATAGGCTGATTTGGAGCTTATGATGCTACACTTGTGATAGTGGATGAGAAGTGTGCGCATCACTATGATCCCGAGTCCAAACAACACTATTTTATCGCATCCACTGTCACAAATCTAGCCCCATAAGCTAATAATCAGACTTTCAACTACCCCCCCCCCCCATTTTACTCCTCCGTTCAAAACTATATGAATATTGCAACTACGGTTCTGAAACTAAGCATAAATATATCGATATTCTTCATCAACCCGTTGCAGTACAGATATTTCACATACACTAGACACAATAATTATTGAACCTCCATCGAGTATGCGTATTTTGCATATTACGCAAAGAACTATGTAAATTACAATAACACAATAATATGTGTTTTTTTGCGTAATACATATTTATCAGTGTAATCACAGAAGATTACACAGATCAATGAGTAAGAATATAACGCAGATATATGTGTATTCTTGCGCAATTTACACATTAATGTGGGTATTTCATGAGTGATCACCATAACTTTTACACACTTAGTGTTATCATCAAATTACACACTGAAATATATATTTTGAAATTTACACATTAGGCGTGTATTTCGGCAATTCACACATATAAACAAATCGTTTTTGTATCATCGATTTACACATTTTTGTGTGTAAATTTACACTTTTATTTTTTAGAGTGTATTAGGACTGTGGAGGTTAAATATAGGCTATAATGTACACTGTAAAAAAATTCTGCAAAGTTACAAAATTTTTTCCAGGAAACTGGGATTCCAAGAACTTTTCATGTAACGGTAACAGCAAAAACGCATGAAAATGAAGAGGTTACAGGACTTTTTCCTGTAGCCGTTACATGAAAAGTTCTTGGAATCCCAGTTTCCTAGAAAAAGTTTAGTAACTTTGCAGAATTTTTTTTACAGTGTATATGTTTACTGTACTAAAAAATCATCGTAGTGCCTTTCATTACCAACACCTATCTTAATTTGTGATCTTATTTAGGGACACCCTGTGTATTGTAATTCACATTGTTTTTCTCAATATAGTGCTAAATAAAATAAAGACAATTGTTTAGGCGCAATGCCTTAAATAAAGAAATCAAATTTATTGACATTATAATGGATTTGACCTTGATAAAAATTAATTTCTGTCAAATAAAAGTTCTTGATTAATATTTATGAATAAAATAATAACTTAAAACTACTTAATACTAAGTTATTTGTTTTATAATTAAATGTTTGATTTATTGATTGATTTATTATTAAATTGATGTTTTATTTCTTGATAAGTTGACAACTTAAGTGAATTTGAAATCATTAAAAGATATTTATTGGTCTTATAAATATTTTATATCAAATTAATATTTTATTTCTTGATAAGTTGTCAACTTAAGTGATTTTGTAAACATTAACAGAGATTTATTGTTTTTTTAAATATTTTATGACAAGTTAATTAAAATTTTTAAATTTATGATCATGTAAATCTATTTTGATGCTTTTTCTTATTATATTTTCCTGAAAAAGGTTCAGTCATGGACCTACAATCAGGCAGAGTACATGTAAAAATTTGACTCTGTAACTAAAGAGTATGCAAGTTTAATATCGTGAAATTTAATGACTCTTTACAAGAGAAATATGTTGTTTTGGCTCTACATATCAGATAATATAGTGTAATCCTGGCTACTTATTTTAATAATCCAATGTGGTGATTATAATAAATTGATTAATAAACTATTTTATTCTTAATTGCTCTCCCAACTGTGAAAGACTGTGATTATTTGAACATTTTTGTGAGTGACATTAACAACAATGTAATGGTCTAGTTAATTTTATCCTACTATACGGAAATAATTTAAATAATTTATTCATTTTACAAACTAACTAAAGATTTTTTTCTGAGTATCTTGCAAATAAATGTGTATTTATAATATAAATTATGGCTTTAAGTGCGTTTATGTATTCATTTAAGTTAAATGTTTTGAACATATGGCCACTGATGCTTAAAGTTACAATAAAAAAATAATTAGTGTTTGATTCTTTAAACTAATATTGGTATTCGTTTAATATTTTAATCATTATTCAATTTATTTTATATAAAATTTACATTAAATACATTAAAATATATTTAGTATTTTACCATTTTTCGCACTTAATCTATAATTTCGTAATCGAAAAAAAAAAAAAAAAAAACCTTTACTTTTATTTTTGAATATTTCATTTTTATCATAATCATAGTATTCCATTCCTCCAAATCATGTACATAATTAATATTTCTCTAAAATTAATAAAATTTCTTTTCAGTTATCTTTATTTCTGTCACTTATAATTTTTTTTAAATATTCGTTAAATGATATGTATCAGTAAATTCAAACTGTTCATTTTGTTAGTACTGTATAACCTAACATAAAAAAACAACCATATTTATTGTTTAGTAACATTATCAATTACTTAATATCTAACACTTAACGATTGTCTTCTAATTGATATTTAATACAGTATATCATTTCATTTTTCTTAAATATCTCTTTGATTTTAAAACTTCTTTTAAATTCGTTTAAAACCTTTTTAATTTTTCTGAGACTCTTATAATATATACGCATCAAAATACAAAAGTTTACTTTAAAGATCTCTTTTGTGAATCATAAAATAAAATTGTCTCAGCAATTCTTTTTATGACTTTCCTGTTGTAGAAAACATGCTAAATAATGGTACAAACAACGTTATTGTTTAATAGATGCTTAGAATGGAATTTTCTTCAAAAGTCATATGAGTATGAATAAAACATGAAAATAAAGCGATTTCTTCGTGATGAAGTTTATGAAGACGTCTTGTTTCTATTTTTAAGATGGTATTTGAAGGCTCTTAAAGCTTCAACCGTTTTTTCAGAAGGTTATTATGACACCATTGCATTACTAAAAAGTTTTGCTTAAACGTGTGTTCAATCAAAGAGCATTTCATTTTGCTAAGTAATAATTTATAAATTTTAAATGCTGTGTAGGTTTTTTTATATCTCCAGTATTTCCACATGTATTTAATTAGTGAACATTTTCAAATTCCTCTTTTGATGGATTTATATGTTTTCAAAGTTTTGGATTATTTGCTTTTAAAAAGTCTAAATGGGATTCGGTCTGTTTGTCTGTTAAATATAACAAAAATATTAACAGAACATATCTCAAGAATTAATTCGCGGAATTTAATAAAAGTTTACATTCAGTTAGACTGTCATTTGAATTTATGTTGTAAACGTACTGTACTGAATACGTTTTAGTGTAAATCGCCTAATGGGCGACACTGTTATGCTGCATTTTTTATTATTAACGCGATAGATGAATTTCAAGAACGAATCAATTGAATTTTATAAAACTTTACATTTTCTTAGATTTTAATATAAACGCTAATTAGGATTTTTTGTTATTGTAAATCATCCAACAGGAGTCGCTACAAATATCTCATTTTCACGTTTTCCTTCATAGTTGGATTGTCTAAAACGGGCAGCTCTAAGCAAAGAAAAAAGTACTGCATTGTGTCCCTCACGATCACATTTATTAAGATAATAAAAAATTACATTTTTAGTTGAAAAAAACACATTAATAGTATAAACTCAGGCCGCTGGGACATAGACTGTCCCCTCGCAAGAGAAAGTTGAAATGTTCAGATTTGTTGAGATGTCTCTTGGAGTTTTGCACCTCGAGACAGGCCCGTAGCCAGGATTTCCTTTCGGGAGGGGCTGAATCTTGAATTTTTTTCTGATCTTACAAAAGTAATGTGTATGATTTACAGCAAAAGATTTAAACAAACCTAAAATGCGTTTGTGCATAGGATACTTGATAACCATGTCAAATATTGTTATGTCGTATTTAATTTTTTTTTTTCAATTTCTGTTGCAATTTTTGACATTCAAAAGCATTTCCAGTTTCCAAACCGGATAGTTTTTAGGAAAAAAAATCCGCGAAACCTAAAACGCACAAAATAAGAATTTTTGAGATGAGCCTTAAGTATCCTATGAGAAAAAAGTTAAAAAATATTGAAATGCAAACAAATAACATGAATTGATTTAAAACACAGGATTAATACGAGCGTGGAAGAGTCAGTCATTGCGAGTGTGAGGTCTTGAAACAATTGATCCAAATATGAAATTAATTTCCTTCGCATTATTTTTTCCAAAGAAAAATTAATTACTACAGTCATATTTAATCATAAAAATCATCTTTGTAATTTGTATTCTCTGATTATAATTTTTATAAATGCAGTATTCTTGGTACAATAAATTTATTAATGCATCGTAAGCAATCATCGCAATTTCTTCTTAGACAAGGTGCTGATTAACTTATCAAGATCTACTGCAATGTCCCAATGAATATAAATCATTGCAAAGCGACTCAGTCTCTCATCGGCCTTAATGATTCGAGGCAAATATTTAATAATTTTCATTGTCGAAAAAGATCTTTCAGCACAGATTGTTGTTACAGGGTTTTCAAAGAAGGCTGTGAACGAGTGTATAATATTATTGCAATACGTCACATTACGCAGTACTAAAACTTTTAAGACCTCTGTGTTGGTGTCAACAATTTGTTTGCACCCTAATTCATATTCAGCTTTCACTTGCTACATTGACACTTTATCATGAAAATTTTCGACGAGACTGTCTACACGGAGAATAAAGACAGTGATATTGTAATATTCTTCAGCGGATGTATTTTGAGGGTTTGCATGTGTTGTCTGTTGTTAATCTTGGAATCTTTATTTCAGTTTGGAAGATGTGTTTCCGAAGTTTTGATGCACAATAAAATATCTCGCAAAAAATTTCTACTGCCTTTTTCGCTATATTTATCCAAAACAATTAGGACATTTTAGACAAAAGTTACAGCCGATATCATGTCACGGATATTTTCTTGAAGAACTCACTATGACTTTGTCAGACAGAAAACTTTCTCACAAACAGACAGCCTTATGAGAAAATCATTCTTCTCTCGACTGCCAAAAAAGCTCCAGCTACCAAAGAAATCTTCCATGTGTTTTTCAAAATATTTTCTAAGCTTATGCAAATGTATGTAGCTCAACAAAAGTTAATATGCTTTCATGCCTCTTAATAAATTTTGTATCACAATGCGGAGAAGTCATTTTCTTTTTTTTTAATGGGATATAATTATGCAATTGCTTCTTGAAGCGCTAAATTTGTCTTTAGGTGGTTTTGAAAAACTTGTGTCACTGTTTTAACAAGTTCATGATACTTTCGGACTATGGGAATCAGCATACTGTTGGAAAAGGCAAGATTTAAACATGGTTTTCAAAATGAACTGATCTAATTTTTGGATACTCTGAAAAATTTTAGAATGGACCCCGCTAACATGACCAGACTTACTAGCTGCTTCACCACACGCCTTTGAGATGCATTTATACATATTAAGACAAAATTCATCACAATGTTGTAATATTACTTTTCTTGAATTTTTGGTAAAGAAGACATTTATTGCAATAAAACCTAAAAGATTTTTTTGAATTACTGGGTTTTGGGAATTTTTTAATAGTCCACATATCTAACACAAAGCTCAAGCTGTTCTGCACTTGAGTTTCATCAGCAATTAAGCTACGCGTTTTGTTTGTACTAACAAAATAGATCATATTATTTATTTTGATGTAATTCTTCGATAATTGTAATCGAGGATATTTGAGCGATTTTATTCTAAATGTCTTGGGTGAAGTAAATAGCATTTTAACGGATATTTATAATATCGCATTTCAATTCATTCTCTCCTGACTTTGCTCAAAATTTGAAAGACTCTTAGCTAACAGTCATTTTTATATTGATTTCTATAGCGTTATATGATCATCATCGTGGTAATCTCAAAGTAGCGTATTTTTCTCTGCACAAAATAAGATTGTTTCAAGTATTGGTCCAAGAGGCTGCCCTGATTTCTTCTTTTCCTGAAGCTCTTTGAAAACTCAATAATGAAATATTAATTTGCTGTATTCCTAAAGAGATCTTACTTTTGTTTGCTAAAATAACATACGGTTTGTGATAATCTAATTGCATATGTTATAAGAAAAGCATAAGAAAACACACTTAGCCTTTTTGCAATTTCTGAAATATGTAGAAACTATTCTTCCTGTTTTTTTGCGTCCTTTCTGTACCTTTTTTTTTTTTTTTTTTTTTTTTTTTTTGTGAAAAAACAAAAAGACAAGTTTACAATAAATGCTTTTTGGAATATGTAAGAAAGGGAAATACTATTTCTGGATCTTTCTTCCATTTTTCTTATTTTTATTTCTTTCCTACAATTAGTGGAAAACTATATGGCTATTTGGAAAGTAAAATTGAACCAAAAATGTTTCTCTTCATGGCATCATCTAAGTCATCTCTAGTTACATAAGAATATCGAATCGAGTTGCTTGCCATACTGTAGGCTCATGTCGAGTACTAGACGAATCCCCACCAAAAACAATTTGTTTCGAACGCTAACATTCAAATAATTTTAAATTTTAATTTCTAACAAGATTTGCTGCCAGAAAAAGTTGATATTATTGGAATTGGCTTTGCGTAAGTCAGTTCAAGATTTAGAGAACCCATGGTGATGTTTTGTGATTTTACAATTAAAAAAAAGGTACATGTCGGAAATTTTTTATTTGCCATTTCATATCATATTTTCTAGTTATTTAAAAGATTCCATTAACAATCATTAAAACTTTTCTTTCTATCTTATGTAGTCATTTGACTGTATTTTCCGTCATTAAATTCGCGGCTCAAAAAGTTTATTTTAGATCAAAAATTGTATTTGATAAAATTCTTAACTTAGAATACACTTCACTTCAATTACTAAATTTAATTTCAGGCTGTAAACTGAGCCAGTGTAAATTTTTACTTCGTTTCTAGACACAATTCAAAATGCCTATACTGACTTTACAAATAGCACCCCCTAGCCCATCAGCACACCTGTCTACATCTGTAGATTGACTTCACAGTATGTAAATGGTGTAAATTTTATCCTAATATGTATGCTGACGGGATATAAAATTCTCTCCGGTGGCACTATGAAAAACTTTTAAAAAAAATCTCTACATAGAGGTACCCATCCCTGAAGTTGATAGTTCTATAAAATACAAAGAAAGTTAACCAGACAAAGCAGATACTTTACGCACATTTTCTTATTATTAAAGATTCACATGCAAACAATTCGCAGAAAAGTTTTTTAGTGAAGAAACTGGCAGATGCCACCATGGCTTTTTTTGAAGATTTTTTTTATAATATATTGTTTTTTCTTCGCACCATTATTTTTCAAAAATAGATTCTAATAGTTTCTTTTTAATAAAAAACATTTTATAATTATAACATCATTGTCAAAGATACTATCTTTAAAATTGCATTTTTTTCACATGATTTTACATTATAGGCGGCTATTAAAGTTTTTAGCTCCCTTCTGTGCAAAACATTTTAAATTGATCCCTCTAAGTTTCGTTTATATGCTTGAAGATAAAGAAAATTAAGGAAGATCATAACATGCAAGTAAATGTTTTATATCTGTCTCCTACAGTTAATATGCCATATGTGTGTTACAGTAATTTTTCTTAATCAAATTAATGATATGGAATTACACTTAATCGAATTGCACTGCGCATAAAGATAGTTAAAATTGAGTTTTAAAAAGAATTTATATTTTTTGTGGTAAATGTCTATTAAATAAACAGTATATCCAAATGACCGATATAATGAAGGATTACTGTAACTGTAATTGAATAAATGGATATTTTTACAGCTAAAAATATAATTGATTTTAATGTAATGGAAGATAAAAACAAACAACATTTATTTTATTATCACAGAATTAATTTTGTAGTCTTTCGAAACTTTCGGGAGGGGCTTCAGCCCCCTTAGCCCCCTCCCTGGCTACGTGCCTGCCTCGAGATAGGCAGTAAGTGGGATGCAATGTGTAGAATAATACATAGCTCTCTGGACCTCCTGCTACACGGCAGATAGGCGGACCCGTAAGGCCCGGTGCACACGTACGATTTTTTAAGCTCAGAATACAAACAAAACAGGTATGGCATGCACAAATACCTCCGGCGCCGTTGCGGCGACGTACGTCCACCTTGCGGTCGTTTTCCCAAGCTTTTTTTCATCACACCGCAGCGGCGCCGCACACGCAATTGCAGTTCCTAGTACCTTGTTGCCTACTGAGAAATAGATTGTTCCCAGTACCTTGTTGCACACGTCCGGTAAAATACGTAAATACGCAAGGATGGCGGACGTTGATATTGAACTTTTGACTGGATAACGCAAAAATAATCGGCTTTCTAGAATACACGTCCATCGTTTTCGACGGACTGCCGTAGGTGGAAAAATCGGAAATGTGCATCACATGCTGCGGGCACGCAGCGGCGCCGGAACTTGAAAAAACCGTACGTGTGCACCGGGCCTAAGAGGATAGGAATGAAACATCCATTAAGTAGTTATACTTGTTCTTTAGTTTGACCAGTGACACTGGCCGCTATAAATCCCCTGTAGTCATCTCCAGAACTACTGCACTGAATTTCACAACATTCTCTTTCACATAAAACACTCTTACATCTCATACATACTTATAGACTCTTATAGACTCTTACTCTCTCTTGACTTAAAAGTCTCTTATAATTTCCGTACATGCTGTCCAACAGGTGACGCTATTTTGCTCTGTTTTTCCTTATTTCATGATAGCTATATCTCAAGAATTAATATATCGTCTAATAATTTCGATTGCATACGATTTGTTCTATATTGTACTGATATCATTTCACACGATCAGTATAAAGTGAAATGCTGTTTTAAAGTAACTGACTAGGCATTTTGCTTGATACTAAAACTCTCACATATTAATCATGAGGTTCCTGGTTCTACTCTCACTGGCGACAATTTACCATCTGTAATTTGGAAATCCGGTCGAACATGCAGCTTTCAACAACGACAATCATCTCATTTAATGATAGTGAAAAATTCTTTAATTCACAAAAATAAATTGCATTGTTTCTAATGATAGTGAACTCTAACGATTCTTATATTCTAAGAAATAGATTGTTTTCTGATTTTTTTTTTCAATCATAATAAATTCATTTTCAGATCGTGTTGAACTAGAAACTGGTTATTTTTTTTTTGTTGTTGTTACTTAGTTAATTCAGGTGAATCAAAGCTTACTATAAAAAAAATTTTGAGCATTTTTCAGAATTTGTCTTTTAGATAGGACCTTAAATGTTTTATGGGAAATTGTACATTAATCTCTAATATATATCAGTTTGCTTAGTACTCTTTTGTATAAAAAAGGGATGTAAATTAGGCAAAGTCACTTTATATGAAAATCATAAAGACCGACACATGACGACTGCTGGGTTAAGTGGTAAAACCAGCTTAACTCTTAAATCATTAAAATCCAACGTTTGAACACATAATAACTAAAAAGTCTTAACAGACGTATACGTTTCGCGAGTACTCAGACTATTGTAAATAAAAAAAGTGCATTTTTAAAAACCTTAATAAATGCGACCGGGAGGGATACTATGCTCTACTGTCAAGGCTTCCTTGTCTGAGCAGTCCCTCTTAAGTCTTCAGAGTACTCGGACTCGCTTTGACATTGTTCAAGCAATTAAATGTTTAAAATCCCCCCCCCAACTGTCAGCATGTCAGAAACCCAAATGATTGCAAACACACAACCAAAATACTATCAAGCTTCAGTAACCAATGGAATCAAATCAGAAATGAAGTTTCGTGACATAACAAATCTAACAAAAAAGTTGAGATGTACGGCACGCTAGATAAATCATTAAGCAAGAAGTTTTTTACTTTATTGATATGGAGTGCTTCAAAAAAATCTAAATCAATTGGAGTAGTGCATTTTTGGATAATCGTGGCTAAAGTAAAATTGAAATTATGACCCTCTTCCCAACAATGAGAAGCAATAGCGGAATTTTTCAATTATTTTCTCTTCACAAAACCTATATGTTCTACGGCTTTTTTTCGAAGTTTACGCTTGATTTGTCCAATGTAGGAGAAACCACATTGACATTGTACATTGTAAATATCCCAATTTTTGTTATTGATTATTGATCAGCTTACTTTTCTTTGCAACAACTAATGCCATATACGGTAGTTTGCTTCAGTGTCTTCCTAGGTAGTGCAACAGATTGGTTTCTGATATTTTTATTATGTTACTTACAGTTATGCACCAATGATTCTTCTTTAATATATTTCGAGATTTTTTTTCCCCTGAGTCTTCTTACCTTTTGTCAAGAAAAGACTTTTAGCCACTTTTTATGCACAGCAATTGAGAACTTTCCTTCTAACAATTTCTTTTAGGTATATGTCTGGTGTTCTCAATGATGGGTAATTGTTGCAGATATTGAACAATAAATGACAAGAAATGGTAATAAGATTTTTCAGATGTTTAGTTGGATTATTTGAGAATTATCACTATTATATTGATTTCCATATTTGTTTCTTTAGGTGACCAGATTAGAATGACCTTGTAAACATGCATATCATTGTCAACTTTACGTCATAAAACTATTAAATTCGTAAATTTATTAGAATTGAACTAAATGTAAATAAACAGAAAGAAATTTATTGGAGAGATTATAATAACATTTCTCATATGTTGAGAAAAAAAGAATTAAAGGTACTGCTAGGTTATCCCGTCGACCGAAATTCTATCGTCAAATTATAAGATTAAATGCCAATAATGGATGATCGTGAATGTCAACTCAATGACATTAAATACGATGTGCGTGTTTAAAACTTCATCGAGTGAATTTTATTTTGACTTTTTATTTTTATTTTTATTAATATTCTACTGATTATTTGTTTGTTTGTTATTTAAAATAAAAATTACGTCAATATGTATAATTTGGCTATTGATTTGGCGATTTCTATAATTTGGTGAAATCGATCGACAGAGTAGTACCGAATTAAAATGTAATTTGAATATTATTTGAGACTTTTTAACCAACTAACATACATGAGAAATATTTGATTTATTAATGTGTTTTTATTGAGTAAACTTTATGCAATAAAATAAATCACAGTAGTGAACTTAGATTTACATTATTTAATAAATTAAAATTATATTATTTTCAAATATTTACATTCAAATTTTTATGGATGTAATATTTTTTTTTCCTTTCTTCGATGAAATATCCTTAAAATTTTATACACATATGCGTTAAATAAAATTAGAAAATAAGTGTGTACTTAAAAATAAAATGCATTATAAATTCTCTCGCATATAAGTTAATTTATACTTCTTAAAAGAATTACCCTTTTTTGTATATTACGCGCAGGATTATTTTAAATTGATGTTTAGTATTAATCGAAAAAACTTAAATGTCTAGAAGAAAATTTAACAACCTACAATTATACTGTTTTTTTGTTGTTGTTGTTGTTTATTTTATTTATTTAATTTTTTTTTTTTTCGAAATAACAAAAGGGTGTTTTTTTTTTTTTTTTTTTTTTTTTTTTGTCATGCATTTTGAATGTAAATTGGAACTTACATTTAAGTTAATAGGATTTTTAGAGGTAGGGTTATCTGGAAAAAATTAACTAAGGAATATAAATTATCAATAAGGAAAATAAGAAATGTACAATTATATTTAATGTTTTGGTGTAAAAATCCATTTAATTTATAACAATTCAAAAATTAATTTAATCAAGATTAAAAATTAATGTAATTGATGCTAAAATTATCAACTTGAAATTTTAGTATGATGATAAAATGCAGCAAGAAAGTAAAATAGAAAAAAATCCGCTTACATTACTTTTCTAATAAAAAGAAAGTGTAATCATTTAAAAAATTCAAGTCAATTAGATAGATTTAAAAAAAACGTCGGAATGAGGGGAAAACACATAAATATACGATTATAACGCTCAATATCTAAATTACATTGAATTTTTCACGTTTTTTCAGAAGCAAGAAAAATTAAACACGCCTTACGTGAGCCTTTTTCTGCCATTTTGAGCAAAATGTAAAATAATATTAGGAAAAAAAAACCTCGTGAATCAACCAAATACCCAATCTTGGTTTAATCTTTTGTTAAATTTATTATTTCTTTTTTAAATAGAAATTATTGTTTGGAAAATGTTACACTACAACAAAATTTAACTGATACTACAAGTTTTCAAATCTTCCCTCCCCCCTTTATTACACATGATTCTTTCATAAAATAACGTTTATTTTAAATTTATAAGAGCTAACTATATGTTTAATATAATAGAATCGCAAAGAGAATTAAGCAAATATAATATTATTAAAAAATAATGACGTCTTATAGTAAATTCATAAACAGATACTAACATTACTACATGTAAATAGAGACAAAACTATTTGTAAAAAATAAAATAAAACTCAATTTAAAGATACGTGTTATCAATAAACCCGAAAGAAGTAATTTTTTAAATACTACCAAACCTTTTTTTTAAGATAAATTGCATTACTCCACAAAAATGTCTTTGATTTTTGATCTAGTAAAGTGATCGGGGGATATTATTAATTCTTTGTATATTTACGTAACTGTCTTTATAAAAACTACAATAGAGCTTGATGCATTTTAATTGGTAACATGTCACACAACCATCTATACATTTCATTAATAAATATTTCTATGCATGAAGCGAATAGCTATTTTACACATGCATTATTATTTATTATTCTTAATTAACTTTTTTAATGATATGCTTTATTATACAAAAAATGAAAAATATTTCTCTAGGCAAAAATACATCGCTAGTTAATTTATCTAAAACGTCTTTTAGTAATCTAATAAATTTGACAAATGTCATTTTGAAAACACTCCCTATGCAAACACATTGATACTTGCATACATGCATTCAAATTTTATCTATATTTAATGAAAAAATTATCTTAGCCTGTTAAATTTCCGTGGACAATTTTTATAATAGAAAAATATTAGCATATTTTCATAGAGCATTTAGGAATTATCTTCTCTCTAAAGTAGCCGGATGTTTTTTGTTTTTTTTTTGGGGGGGGGGGAATAGTTTTTCTTCTCAAAAATTTCTTAATTGTTCTTTGTTCCTTGATCTAATAAAAGGCTCGAGATATGTTATTAATTGATTGCGTATTTACATAATTACCTTTTTAAAAATTACGTGAGTGCTTGATGCATGTTAATTATTACCATGCCAAAGAATCATCCATCCATTTTATTAATAAATATTTAAATGCATGATATCAAATGGCTTTTTTTTCTCATGCATGATTAACTAATCTTATGCTTAATTAAATTTTTCATCATAAAAAATGATTGTATAAATTTGTAGTTGAAAAAAAAATGCAGATCTAAACGTAGATTTGGAAATAGTGATTTTTATTGTAATACAACTAGCTCAAAGTGGGATAATCACAGTTGTTTACATGCTTTACTTTATTTAACAATAAATGAAGTAGAATGAAGCAAATTTAACATGAATGATTTAAATGTCGTAATCAACGTCAAAAAATCGTAATCAGCGTCTGTTTATATAATGGTCTAAGAAAGTGAAACTTTTTAAATTCTGTGCATTTTTTTCTTTATTTTAACCTAACTCGGAAATAAAAAAAAGCATAGCAATGCCACCTGTTAGGCGATTTTCAACGAAGCATAATTATTACAAATCCATGTCAAAGTGTGGCTGAATATACACATTGATTAAATCCCTTGAATCACATCTTCAGATAGAGCACTCATAAAATTTATGTCCCATACAGACAGACTTACAGAATCATATACAGACATTTTCTAAAAACTATTAAAATAGATTAAAAATCTTTTAAAACATATTAATGCATCAAAACCCGTAATTCAATATTTTTTACTAACAGAGTATTTACAATAAAAAAAAGAAGATAGATAAGAGAAAAACCAGCAACGCAACTTATAAAGCACAAACTTACAAAGTACAATGTAGTAAAATTAAGTACTCATTTTTTCAACACGCATTTAAACAAAATATTTTCGTAATGTAATATTGTCGAAGTAACCTAAGGAAATAACAGTTGGTGTTTTAAGAGCACTGAAAGCTGCAATAGCCATCTTTAAAATAAAACAATTTGTCTTCGTAAACTTTATCATGAAGAAATTGCTTTGTTTTCATATTTTATTCATACTCATGTGACTTTTAAAAGAAATTCATTCTAAGCATCTATTAAACATAAACTTTGTTTATACCATTCTTTAGCAAACATCTCTGCTATCGCAGGAAAGTCATAAAAATGAATTCTGAGACAATTTTATTTTATAACTTACAAAAGTGATCTTTAGAGTAAACTTTTGTATTCTGAAACGTATTTATTAGGAGAGTCTCAGAAAAATTCAAAAGCTCTTAAACGAATTTAGAATCAATTTTAAATTCCAAGCGGAATTTAATAGAATATAAAATGATACATACCTTGTTAAATGTCAATTAGAAGTCAAATATTGTACATTAAATTTTAAATCGCCTTTATAATTCCTAAATAATAAATATGGTTGTTTTGTTTATGGTATGCTATGCAGTACTTAAAAAGTGAACAATCTGAGCTTAATGATAAATAACTTTTAAACGAATACTTACAATACGTTTTAAATGTCACATATAAAGATAGTTTTAAAGAAATCTTGCTAATTTTAATGAAATATTGATTATTAATTCTGTACCTCGGTACAAAAATGGCCGATTTCCAAAATTGAGAAATTTGAGCTAAATGCACGAATGAATTCAGGATGTTATATAAAGTAATTGTTAAAAGTAAAAGTGTTAAAAGTTTTTAAAATATTAGATCATTGAAAAAAATAATTTGTTCATGCCGATATTACTTAGTGTTAATGTAAAATTGGTCAATGTTACTATAAAAAAACTAAATTAATTTATCATTAGATTGTAGTGAAAAAAATTACTGAATTGAAAAGTACAACTTTGGAAAATCATAGTACAGAAATTGTAGCAAGATTCCTAAAATTACAGAAACTTAAATTGCGTTTTCTGCCACTTGAGAAAAATGGACATTGGCCCTATTTACTCCATGGAACAGAATCATGAATTGAAGACGTAAAATTATATTACTATGCATTCAAAGTAAATGTGCTTAAGGTATTTTTGTAAAAAGGTGTTTGAAATGGAGTCTTATATTTGTTGATCATAAAGTATTGGGTTGCAAAAAAAAAAAAAAAAAAAAAAAAAAAGTATTAAATATAATTTAACGCATTTTTAGTAGAAATGTTTAATACAGTAAACTAAATTATACATCAAAGTTTAAATAAACATTAAAAGTTAGTTTAAAGAAATAAACATAATTTATTAATTTTTGTTCTAACTTTAAGTATTAATGGTCATATGTTTAAAATGTTAAACTTTATTGCATATGGAATCGTAAGACATATTATTTATTCTAAATACCTATTTATTAGCAATGCACTGTGCAAATTTTTCTATGGTTTATACCTTATATTATATAGAGGAAAAGCTTGTTTGTTTGTTTTTAGGGGTTAATCTCCGGAACTAGCAAAACGATTTCAAAAGTAATGGTTCCAAAATGATGGTGTTTTACAAGAATCAAACAAAGTCTATATCTTATGTTGGTGCCACAAATCCAAAGGGGGTGCGAGAGCAAAAAACATTCTAAAAATACTATTTTTGTGTTACTGAAGGGAGACAAGCATGAAATCTAGCATGAATTACCTTTAAGATGTAAATTTTCTCTAGTATTTCCTTAAAAATTCGACATTTAAAAAGGGGAGGGTGTTTGTTTCTTTGTTTCTTTATTCGTTTGTTTGTTTGTTTGTCTGTCTGTTTGTTTGTCTGTCTGTTTGTTTGCCTGTCTGTTTGTTTGTTTGTTTGTTTGTTTGCTAGTTGTCACAGAAAGTAATAATAGTATTAAATTTTTTTATAATAATATTATGAATCAGAAATTTATAACAAAGGTTTCAAAAATATGCATTAAAATATTTAATTGCTATAAAGGACGTCAAATACTAATAAAAACATTAAAAGATCTTAAAAATTTTTACATGTTTCGATTGAATTTACTCACTCATCATCAGAAAAACAAAATACAAATAAACACACACAAAAAAAAATTCATTTGTAATAGTTTATTGTCATTTTTCATCTTTGTGTTTATTTGTATTTTGTTTTTCTGATGATGATTGAGTAAATTCAATCGAAACATGTAAAAATGATTAAGATCTTTTAATGTTTTTATTAGTATTTGACGTCCTTTATAGAAATTAAATATTTTAATGCATATTTTCGAAATGTTTTTAATGGACGTATAAGAAAACTTCTATTTATAATTAATGTTAATAATAAAGGTTTTCTTCTTTTCAAAAATATGCATTAAAATATTTATTTATTTATTTATTTATTTTAAGTAGCTAAAAAAAAAAAAAAAAAAAAAAAAAAAAAAAAAAGGTTTTTTTTTTTTTTTTAAATCATAGTAACAATAAAATATAGCAATAAAAATAAAAATCATGAATTATTTCACACTATATTTTTCAAAAAATATTAATAGTGTTAATTAAATGTAATAATAGTAATATGAACCTGAAAACTAATAATAAAGGTATTTTTGTCACAAAAATAATAACAGTAATAATACAATATAATAATAAAAATAAAAATAATGAAACATTATAAGATATCCATTTACAAAAAATATTATTATTATTAAAGTATAATAATAACAATAATAATCTTAAACCAATTTTTAAGGTAATCTTCCACACACCAAATTATAATAGTAATGAACAATAAATATTAGTAACCAAGCAACTTGTTAATTTATTACATAGAACCATAGCCGGCCACAAGACAAAACAATTTCCATGGTCATGATCCAATCCGAACCTAAAAAATTGTTTATAAAACATTTGAAATATGACCCAGACGAAATCTGAAACCGATAAAAATATACCAAAGAACAATAATCAGATCTGAAAATACAAAATAATTTACATTAAATTTGTAACCGAAAAAAATATGCCTAACAATCGTAACTCGATCCGAACAAAGCAAAAAAAGTTGGCTCTGAAAATGACAATGGCTCTGAAATTACAATACCATATATAATGTCAGCAAAAAAAAAAAAAAAAAAAAAAAAAAATTGACATTTGCGATTTTAGATATTTTGTTAAATATTTAGAAATATACACAAGAAACTCCAAGTGTGTAAACAAAATAGCACAAGTTATATATTTTCGTGAAGAATTTTTTGCGAAATCCGATAGGGGACCATCACAAATTGTAAAAGAATGACGACCTTTTGGATGACCTTGTCAAAACTAATGTAACAAAGTGTTAAAAGTACAGATTATGATTAAGTGGCTTATTGTAATAAACTGTGTTCATTTTTATAGGGATAGCATGTATACTCATACAAGGTTTTATAAAAGCTCTCCCAAATTTCGCCAATTTTTTTGCTTATAATTTGCAGAGTTCTTAATGAAAAACAATGTTTTTTTCCAGAAAATATGAGAAACAACACCTTGTAATACAAATTAAAAAATATTGATAATTGTATGACAAATGAATAGATTTACTAAATAAGGTTTCATTGTGCATGCGGAAACTCAATCAAAATATAATTCGCATAATATGCTAGTTAAATGTGTAGAGCAACTTTTTAGGAAGTCTCAAAAACTTAGCTTGAAAATTCGGAAAATTATTGCCTATAGAATAAGATCAAATTCCGTTATACTCAAAATGAAGCAAAAAGATGAGGGATGTATCCATATTCCATTGATTAGTGTTTACACAATATTGCACGTTCTGCAATATTTGGATACAGCTCCTCAACTTTTTCTTTCATTTTCGGAATAACGGGAGAAATCTCTAGACATTTTTTTGTTTATTCATTACATTTCAATTCATTTTATTTTTGTAATAATCTTAAATTAAAAAATTCAACGTTCTAGAGCATATAGATAATTTTAAATCATGCGTGCAAAATCAGCCATGATCAGTCATTTTAAAAAATCATACATTAAATTTAATTCTTTTCATTTATTTATGCAGTGTCGGATGCAAGTTGTTAATTATATTTCATGCAGTTAATTTCGATATTGCATCGAAAAAATTATCAATAGATAAATAAAAAAAGAAATAAACTGAGGTTATTAGCGCAAAAAATAATGCATGTGGCCATTTTATGTAATTGCAATCGAAATATGATTTTTCACCTGTTTAAAGAGTAGGAGGAACTGGGGCACATTGATCTAGATTTTTTCTAAAAAATTTTTTGGTGTCCAGATTGCAGAAATTTCAAGTTATTTTTCCATGTAGTGTCAGCAAAACTTGTGTAGTGTGTTATAAAAATGTACAATCGTTGTTTTGTATATTATTTTTGCATTTAATAAAAAAAAATCAAAAATAGTCATTTGTATCAATGTGCCCCATCCCCGGGGCAGATTGATACACCTCATGGGGCACTTTGATATGTCTGGAAAAAATTGAGACAAAATAACATGAATGCATATTTTTCTTAGAAAAATACGTAGCAAATCATTTTATATTTATTTACAGAAATTCAAATCACCACAATTTATTTGTAAGCAATATTAAAGCAATCAAAATGAAATGTATAATGACCTGATGATCTGGCTGTTCCTTGCCAGATTGTTTGCTGTGATAACTTTGTCATACTTGGCACTTTAATCCCAGCATTATCTGCTTTCTTAGGAAATATGAAAAAATTACCACGTTTTCTGTTTATAAATCGGTTTATAAACAAAAAATAAAGGATAATAATGTTTAAAATTCTGTTTATAATGTAATTATCCTGTGCTGTTCTGCAGCTTGTTTCTCTTACTTAACATTTCTCATGTCGAAAATACTTTTTCTCTAGAGAATCGATATAAATTTGAGATTTTCCAGGCTTCCGTTCTTTTCTTTGGTTAGTTCTACTAGCACTAGATGTTGGGTAAGTTCATACGTCTTCTGTTTGCAAAAATACTGTAAAATGTTGTAATATAAAGAAATTAGAGCTATTTCACTTCAATAAAAACTAATATCAGAAATATTTAGCGAAAAATGGTTGTTTTAAGGAATGTATGGTAAAAAAAATAACAAAAGGGGATGAAAAAATGAACTAGAAAAGGATTTACGTTGTATCAATGTGCCCCGACATAGACTGTATCAATGTGCCCCATACAGCAATTTTCAATAAAATGCGTCTCAAATCCAACACTTCATAATTTATCTAACAATACAGAATGTGCAACTGATAAAGAGTAGCTTTACTTGCAAGGGAGAGTATTCTTTTCGAATGAAAACACTGGAAGAGTTGTATAATACCATTACAATTGTACAACTGAAATTTAATTTTGATTTACAAAAACAAAAAATAACCTATCCCATTCCATCAAACAACTGAATCATTCCAAGACTTTATGTATGTAGTTCAGTGCACTAATATCACCTTTTGGAGCTGTTGTGAAACTCCCTGTATTGACCCTGGGAGCCGTGGAGGGGGTGTACCAAAGTGTCCCATGTATCAATGCGCCCAGTTCCCCCTATGTGCCCCATTAAATCCATGTACATTTTAAGGTATTAAGTATTTCTGTTCAATATAGTTGTCATATATCTACACCTATATTTTGACTATACTGTTAAAAATATTGCTCTAGTTTCAACAAAATTTTGGTGCTCATTAGCTGCCACTGTAAAATTGTGAAATGATTAACCAATATTTGGAGCTCATGTTGAAGTTCCAATGTTGTTCCAATAATTGGAATGAGTTTGAAATAGAAAGCTCCAAATTTTGATACCAGACTTTACGATCTTGTGGTACCAGCTACTGAACACCAAAATTTGGTTGAAACTAGAGCAAAATTTTTAACAGTGTAATGTATTTTTTCTATAGCATTTATGAAATATTCTTAAAACTACGCATTAAAAAATGAGAAAATAAGTATAGATTTACAATCATAATACATTAAAAACCTTGCATACAAGATAAAATACACTCCTTAAAATAATTATCCTTTCCTTACATTAACCATACTATTATTTTAATTTGAAGTTTTATATCAATCGACCAAATTTAAATGTCTAATAAATGATTAAAACTAGTCGTTGGGGTCCACCGTAATACTTACCCATCATGGATACGTATATGAAAATAAAACATGTGAAAACTATTTATACATTGCATTGCAATTCATAAGCAAAATTTAAATATTGTTAATATACACAGTAATGCTATATTAAAAAACTGCTGATGTACCAATTTCGACAAATTATATAAAACGCCAAACTACCCAAGTAGTACCGAACTGCGTAAAAGAAACATCCTTATAACTCCAAAAATAATAGTTCTATTAACTAACAATTAACTGCGTCGGATTAAGCGTCTCATTTCCAATTAAAATATACCTCTGAATCGAAATTTAAATGAAATACAGGGTCATGAAAAATCGAAGAATGTGGAAAACAGGATTACAAATATCTCGGCAACTAATAATCCGATCAACTTCGTTCTATATGCAAAATGTGTGTTATTTTATTGCTTTTACGCCCATTCCTTAGAACAAAAAAATTCGAAAATTTTTATATAGCTTTCATCAGAACGAATTTTTCGAGAGTCCGAAAAAAATGGTTCCGGATAATCGAGGTTGCTGATATTAAATAGGGTTCGTCCCACTCTTACATACTAACAACATAAAAAATTTCAAGTCTCTATCTCAATTTGTTCGGGAGATAGAGCGTTTACAGACAGACAGACAGACAGACGGACGGCAAAATTTTTTTTCTAAAAATATGTTTTTCGGAATCTCCACTATCTAAAACGTGTAAATCCGTCAAAAAAAATTTTCGATTTTCAAAACGATTGCAAGACTTACCTTATACTACGTATGATGGGTAAGTAAAAAATCATAGATTGTTTTTGCGCGATAACAAAAAAATGTACTGTTGTACTGAAATTTTTATTTTCTAAATTTTATTTTGCATGTGTTTAAAATGTAAAGCGAAACTTGCATTTAAATTAATAGGGTTTTTAGATATAGACTTATCTTGAAAATTCAATTAGAAGATATTTCGTACTAAGAATTTAAAAAATAATAAGTGTGCAGTTATATTTAACTCTTAAGATTTAAAGCGCATTTAATAAACTGTATCAAATGATAAAAACTAACAAAATGAAATTTTTATATGCTGATAAAATGTAGCGAGAAAATGAACGAGAAATAAATTCCTGAATATTATATCACTTCTCTAATCAAAAGAAAATTTCAATCACGTAAAAATGTATAATAATCAGATAGATAAAACATACAGAAAGAAAAAAAAATATGCGTCAAGGATAGATTATGAAGCACTCTCTAACAGATTGAAAATAATACAAAAAACCGCCCTTAAAAAAAAATAATAATTAAATATTACGCCTAATTTCACCATATGACAACGTATAACGCATTTCCAAGCCGAATTTCAACTGTTTCCTTTTACAATCGGAAAAATATCCGAATTGTTTAGCAACCCTGTATGTAATGTAGTGATTTGTATCTATTATCAACATGTATTCCAAAATTTACTTCATTTAAGAAATACGTAAACTTCAGAAAATTTCCCTATAGCAATTTCCTCTAATAAGGAGAATTGTATGCGAGTACTTGTGTAGCCCTGTATATGAAGTATAGAATTTATACATAAAAAATTGTGCAAAAAACTAATTAAATTTAAAAGTGTATTCTGTAGTTTAAAGTGTACTCTCCAGCAATCATTACGCAAAGATAGTACTGTAACCGAATTTTTTGTGTGAGTCCCTGTAAATAAAAAAACATATATTAACCTGACTGTAGTAAAATTCAGTGATTTAGAACGCTATCAATACAGTTAAAACAGCGTAATATCATAAAAATACTCTACAAACAATTTTTCTCCACATATGATAATGTAATTGAATTCTTTGAATGTCACTGTAAAAGGACCATTAATCGTACATAATTTATATGCAATAGAAAACATGTTTTGTTGACCCTAAATAAGCTTTATCAACACTGTAAAAATTGAAGACCCAAATTGGGTTGAAAGATTTCTGGGTATAGTAATGTTCCTAAAATGGTACAGTAAGGATTCCAAAAGGGTAGAGTATTGTTCCCAAAATAGATAACCCAAAATGGTTCAAAACAGAGCAGATCTTTATTAACATTAAATTAATCAAAATTTCTGAGGTATAATGTATATACTATCTAAGATATTTTCATTGTTTTAATGTCATTAAAAATCAGACTTTTTTAAAACGATTTTGTGCTACAAACTGAACTTTCCAAATTGGAACAATGCTGCACCCAAAAATCTTTCAACCCAATTTGGGTATTTTGTTTTTATAGTAAAATGCTGAAATATCCGAGTCTCTTTAAAGAAGTTAGAGCGGGGACAGACGGAGAGATAAACCGAATGCCTAAGGACGTTTCAACTTTGTTGAAAAGCCCCCCCCAAAAAAACACAATGGGAATGCCAGGAAAAAAACATATGTATAGTTTTATATATTTATCAATGTAAAAGAAAGACTGCTGGAAAAGTTTAATGAGAGTACGGTTAAAACAAATATTCGGTTAAAACGGATAATTTGCTCGTTAAGAATGGCTGAGCACTTCAAATATATTGAAATTATCATTCTGTTTATTAGCTATAAAATCACGATCATGCTATTTTCGAAAAAAGATCTGTTCGTAATGTTGTTTTCAGCGAAATTTAAAGTAGAATTTGGAAAAAATATTTCATCGAACATTTTTTAAGCGATATAGTTTCTATATTACTAGTCTTGTCAAAAATATATTCAATCTCGTTATAAAATGTGTGATTGTATGATGTTATATTACGCGAAAACTAGGATAGAAATGTCAAAGAAATCTCTTCCTTTTTAACTGAAATTCACTAAAATCACAGACAATAAAAATAACTAAATTAAAAACATAAAAATCTCTGTCGGCTGGGCCTATAAGCGAAGGTACATTTCCAAGAGTGCTCATTTCAACAAAATATATACATATATATGATTAGAGATAAACCCAGTTTAATAAATTCATTTGGCCGTTTATGAAAAATTTTTAATTTCATTTTTCTGCAAAAACTGCTTTTATCAGAATCATCTTAAGAAAAACTCAGCTTAAATGCCCATTTTGAAATAAATTCTGAATTTATTAAAAAATCGACCAAAACAGTACATTATATAGTTCCTAAATAACAAAAAACTGTCAGTTGAATGCATTTGAGAAAAATAATTGAATTTAAAAATGAGTCATAAAATAACCGATTTTTTGTTTGAATGCATCCTTAATTCTTTAATCATGATTGCTTCAGAAAATTTTGTGCCAAATACTCACTTTGACAGCATTTTTAAAAATATATTCTATCTTTATCGAAAAACTGCCCAATGCGTCACAGTATATAGTTCCTAAATAAGAAGATCTGTAAATTGGATGCGTTTGAGAGCGAAAATGGATTTTAAAACGAGTCATAAAAAACGCAATTTGCTATGTGAAAACTTGCTTAATATTTCAAATCACGATGACTTCGGGAAATTCTGTTCAAAATACTCTTTTTGGTAGCCTTTATCGAAATATATTCTGTCTTTATCAAAAAACCGATCAATGCATCAAATTATATAGTTCCTAAATAAGAGTATCTGTAAATTGGATGCGTTTGAGGCGAAAATGTATTTTAAAACGAGTCATAAAAAACGCAATTTGCTATGTGAAAACTTCCTTAAATTTTCAAATCACGATGACTTCGGGAAATTCTGTTCAAAATATCCTTTTTGGTAGCCTTTTTTGAAATATATTCCGTCCTTATCAAAAAACTGACCAATGCATCACACTATATAGTACTTAAATAAAAGGATCTGTAAATTGGATGCGTTTGAGAACAAAAATGGATTTAAAAACGAGTCAGAAAAAAATGCAATTTCTTGTTTGAATACGATGTCAGATACGATTTTCAGTCCCGATGACTTTGAGAAATTCTGTTCAAAATACCCTTTTTGGTAAGCTTTTTTAAAAATATATTCTGTCTTTATCAGAAAATTGACCAATGCGTAACTTTATACAGTTTCTAAATAAGAGAATCTACCATTTGGATGCATTTAAAGTCAAAAATGAATTTAAAAATGAGTCAGAATATAAGCAGTTTGGATTTGAGGTTTTTTCTCCAACTCCTATTTTTGTTTAATTTCTTTTTGCTATAAGAATAGGTCCTATAAAAAACTTGTCAATATAAAAGTTGTAGATATTTTTGAGAAGATGTAAAATAAATTTAATTAGAATTGATAGCTTAAAAATTGACGGAGTTATGGATTTTTTTTTTTTCAACGCCCTTTTTCTTTTCGTTTTTAATTTTTTTCATCGGTAAAAGTTAGTCCTATCAAAAACTTGTAAATACAAAAATTTTAGATAATTTTAAGAACATTTACAAAAAAATTATTTGGACTTGATATCTTGAAAATTGACGAAGTTATGAATTTTTTTCTCTAAAAACCCCTGTTTTTTTCGCCCCTTGAGCCCACTTCTAAATTTATCAAAAATCTGTCATGCATACACTTTTGGCCCATTTTTAAGAAGTAATATAAACTTCAAACCGATGCGATACTTACTTTAATTAAGAAGTTATGACGTTTTTTCGGTTTTCACAAAAACGCCCCCTATTCCGACCCCCTAAGTCCGATTTTGCCCATTAAGGAACTTAGCCGAGATTTTATGCCCTTTGATTTTATGTACCAGTTTGGTGGAGATTGGTGAAGAATTATAGAAGTTATCGTGTCCATAAAAAAGTGATATATATATATATATACAGGGTGATTCCAAATTTTCTTTACAATAAAAGAGGGGTGATAGTACACATCAAGACAAACAATATTAAATAGGAGACCAAGGGTCCAAAACGTTTTCCTAAGGAGACAGCCGCCATTAAAGTTTGGGGACCAAAATTTCAAATAAACATAAAAAACGGAAAAATCGGTCGATTGATTTGCGGTTTTCAGTAAAATTATTCTTTATGTCGGCATTTTCTTGAAATTAAATTACAAAGATAAATTTTAAAAAATGCCGATAGAGGGCGCTTTAGACTTTGGAGTAACGAACAACTATTTTTTGCCGGTATTTTTTGCATCTCATTAAATGTTTTCGTAAGCTTACACTCAAACTTAAATTTTGAGCTCAAAATCTGTAGTTGGGAGTGGTTAAGTAACACAAACTGAGCTGTGTTCAGAGGGTTCAAATTTCAAATGATTATAAAAAACGGAAAAATTCGTCGATTGATTTGCGGTTTTCACTAAAACTATTCTTTATTTAGGTATTTTCGTGAAAATAAATTATAAAGATAAATTTCAAAAAATGCCGATAGAGGGCGCTTTAGACTTTGGAGTAATGAAACACTCTTTTTTTTCGTTATTTTTTGCATCTTATTAAATGCTTTCGTAAGCTTAGACTTGAACTTAAATTTTGAGCTCAAAATCTGAATAGCTGGGAGTGGTTAAGTAGACAAACTTAGCTTAGTTCATAGGGTTCAAATTTCAAATAATTGTAAAAAACGGAAAAATTGGTCGATTCGTTTGCGGTTTTTGCTAAAACTCATTTTTAAATCAGCAGTTTTCTTGATCAATCAGTGTTTTCTTGAAAATAATTTTTAAAGATAAATTTCACAAAATGCCGATAGAGGGCGCCTTAGACTTTGAAGTAACTATTTTTAACTGTTATTTTTTTAATCTCATTAAATGCTTTCAAATGCACAGACTTAAATTTTGTGCTGAAATTCTGAATCTTTGGGAGTGTTTAAGTAGCGAAAAATTGAATTGTGTTGGAGGAGGAAAGAGGGTTAAATTTCAACTCCTGAACACACTTCAGTTTGCGCTTCTTAACTCCTCATAACGATTCAGGATTTGAGCTCAAAATTTAAGTTTAAATCTAAGCTTCCGAGAACATTTAAAATGCTTTTACAAGCATTTAATTAGAGCCAAAAAATAATGGTTAAAATGAATTGTTGGTTATTCTGAAGTTTAAGGCGCCCTCTGACGGAATTTTTTGAGTTTTATCTTTAAAAATTATTTTCAAGAAGATACTGACTTAAAGAATAGTTTTATTTTAAACCGCAAACGAATCGATCAATTTTTCCATTTTCTATAATTACTTTAAATTTGAACCTCCCCCTCCCCCTTGAACACAGTTCAGTTTGTGCTACTTAACCAGTCCCTACTATTCAGATTTTGAGCTCAAAATTTAAGTTTAAGTCTAAACTTCCTAAATCATTTAAAGAGATGCAAACATTAACGGCAAAAAATAGTTGTTCGTTACTCCAAAGTCTAAAGCGCCCTCTATCGGCATGTTTTGAAATTTATCTTTATAACTTATTTTCACGAAAATACCTAAATAAAGAAGAGTTTTAGTGACAACCGCAAATCGATCGACCAATTTTTCCGTTTTTTATAATCATTTGAAATTTGAACCGTCTGAACACAGCTCAGTTTGTGTTACTTAACTACTCCCAACTACAAATTTTGAGCTCAAAATTTAAGTTTGAGTGTAAGCTTACGAAAACATTGAATGAGATGCAAAAAATACCGGCAAAAAATAGTTGTTCGTTACTCCAAAGTCTAAAGCGCCCTCTATCGGCATTTTTTGAAATTTATCTTTGTAATTTAATTTCAAGAAAATGCCGACATAAAGAATAATTTTACTGAAAACTGCAAATCAATCGACCGATTTTTCTGTTTTTTATGTTTATTTGAAATTTTGGTCCCCAAACTTTAATGGCGGCTATCTCCTTAGGGAAACGTTTTGGACCCTTGGTCTCCTATTTAATATTGTTTGTCTTGATGTGTACTATCACCCCTCTTTTATTGTAAAGAAAATTTGGAATCACCCTGTATATATATAAATATATATATATAGATAGATAGATAGATAGATAAACTGGTGCGATTGCAATAGGTAGTATTTTATACGAAATCTACCTAAAACAATTATATAAACATTAAAAAATTGCATAAACCGTTTCGGATTCTTTCTAAATCCCTTAGCAGTTATTTCAACATATAAGTCAATCACGTCAGAGTATTCACTTTTCATTTAACTGAATATTTATTTTCTTTATTCGCAACTTGCTGGTTTTTAAAATCTGATTGACTTATGGCTGAATATCACATAAACGTGCATTTCAGTGTCTCAGACCTTTATTATTGATTTTAAACAAATAAAATGTAAAATTTTGTTATTATTCTTTAGAACTATTGTTTTAAAAATCAATAAATCAAAAAATATGATTTTCTTGCAATTTCATTATTTTTTAGAAAATTTTAATCCTTAAAAATGTCATTTTTGTGACAGTATCCAGTACCAAAAGTCTATATATAAGTACGTTTTCTTCTAACAAAAATAAAATAATATTTAAAAAAAGTGCTAATTATTGTAAAAAAAAAAAAAAAAAAAAAAAAAAAAAAAAAAAAAAAAAAAAAACATTTTTTTTTATAAGTTAATTATCATGCATGAGTAATTAAATTGTATGTCTCCAAGCCTATCCATCATTTTCGTGACACTCGAAAATAACTTCATAAACGGTCAAATGATGGTACTACTATTCATTTTAACAGCATTTTGGTGATTGGAAATCTACATCAAGCACTTGTGGCAGAAAACGTTTGAAGAAAATAAAAAATATGTCAGTGTATATGCTATGCGTACGTTTATTGCTTGTCATTTTCGAGATGCTTAAAAAATAAAAAATAAATATTTTTTAAAATTTAAAATAAAGTTTTATTTTAATATAGAATGTGAACCAGAAGAAAGAAACGCGCCGATGTAGGCTTTACGAAAGTATGCTTTTAATAATAGAACAAATTATTGGCGATCCGTCATTTTCGTGACATTTTAATGAAAATTTTTAATAAAGTTTTTAAATTACTTTTATGGAAAATTTTTTGTAATTTTTTTAAAATTTATGATTGATCTCTGGCAAACTCAGAATGTGTAAGATAGACTTATTCGGACTTATTTTAAAAAACTAAAACTCTAGTTAAATGGCGAACTCTAAAAAACTAGAGTTTGGAAAAGAAATTCTTTCCAAAATGCACGTTTATATGATATTTAGCCTTATACGTTGTAATATCTGATGAGGAATTTAGAAGGAATGTTAGAAGGAATGTTTGTTTTTAATTTAGTTATTTGTAATGTCTGTGATTTTAGTGAATAGTAATTAAAATGAATAGTATCAGACGTAATCCATTTGCTCATATAAAAAATTTCTTTCTTTTTGAACATTGTTTCCTTTCAGCGATGCAATTTCTACATTATGAGTTTAGTTAAAAATATAGCAAGCTAAAAATATTAATAAATCTTTGACTAGTTATTCAAAAAATTAGCAGAAACATCGCATGTCATTTCGTGTCAGAGTATTGAGCTAATCGAGATCAAAAGTCATAGAGACTAGTTTTTTAGATTATATTTCGAAAATTGCGAATTTTATTGAAAACAACCCCAGTGACAATAAATGATTAATACAGAAACAAGTTAAACAATGCAAATTTAAAGTTGACGAATTATCGAAAAAATAGGTCATTCCATGGTAACTTACGTTACATTTAGAATTATTTTCAGTAACTTTAGCAACTTTACCACAAAAAAAAAAATTATTCAAAATGTAAATATGACATGTTTCGCTAATTAAACTTATTCAAAGCCCATTTTACATTACGTTTGCCTAATTTTAATGTTATTTCTTAACTTTTAGACCTTTTATTTACTATGGTAACTGTTATTATTGAAAAAGGAATGTAAGTTAACATAAAAAGAGGACTTTTTATAATCATTTTTAGGTAATTATCATCCGAATTGACTCTTAGATAGGCTTCTTAGACAAATCTTATTAATATTACATTTGGATATATTTTAGCGTTATATTACTAAAATTGCTATAGTAAATTGCTCTAAATGTAACGTACGTTATCATGGAATGACCCAAATGCATGTATTAACTTTGATTTTCTGACAAATAATTTTAGCGATAGAGTAGTACGCTGAATAAAAGTACTTGCCTAACACAAAAGTGACAGAAACCATCTTCTACCATTCGCCATTTAACAAAAATGATGCTTTTTATCCACACAAAAAAAGGAAAATCCATTTACAAAACTAAATTATACAATATTTTCTACAAAATTCATAGCATAAGATAAGCTATAGTAAATTGCTCTAAATGTAACGTACGTTATCATGGAATGACCCAAATGCATGTATTAACTTTGATTTTCTGACAAATAATTTTAGCGATAGAGTAGTACACTGAATAAAAGTACTTGCCTAACACAAAAGTGACAGAAACCATCTTCTACCATTCGCCATTTAACAAAAATGATGCTTTTTATGCACACAAAAAAAGGAAAATCCATTTACAAAACTAAATTATACAATATTTTCTACAAAATTCATAGCATTAGATAAGCTATAGTAAATTGCTCTAAATGTAACGTACGTTATCATGGAATGACCCAAATGCATGTATTAACTTTGATTTTCTGACAAATAATTTTAGCGATAGAGTAGTACGCTGAATAAAAGTACTTGCCTAACAGAAAAGTGACAGAAACCATCTTCTACCATTCGCCATTCAACAAAAATGATGATTTTTAATCACACAAAAAAAGGAAAATCCATTTACAAAGCTAAATTATACAATATTTTCTACAAAATTCATAGCATAAGTTTGTCTGACAAAAAACGTAGGCGTTGTACGGCGCTGAAAAAATGCGATTTTTCTTCACTTTTGAGCATAAATGATAGACATTTGCTTATTGTTTTGATTACTCTAAAATAATGTGTTTGTTAAAAGAATTAGTGTTTTTAGCACGTCACGTCGTAAAAAAAAAAAAAAAAAAAAAAAAAAAAAAAAAATATCTTTATGTGTTTGAGATAATCAAATTAAAAAAAACAAACACACAATTCATTTATTTTTCCCTTTTACAAACAATACATTTTTGTATCTCTCAATACTGACTGATTGAAAGTTCAGGTTTTAGACTCTTAATTTTTTTTAATATTTAGATATTTTTTACTTTTTATGTACGTTACACATCTTTAAGTAAACCTCTTTATTATTGTCTGAATTTATTCAAGTTTTTTTTTCAGTTTTTACATCGGCATCTGCATTTAAAAATGATTAAAAAATTTTGTTATATGAGTTACAAAATAAAGGTTATTTAAAAAACTGTTATTTCTGTTCAAGATTGTCTACCCATTAAGCCAAATTTTAAATCAACTTTTAATCAGGAGTGTTTTAAAACGAAATGTGTGGGACACATTTCATGGCGAATATATCAGTTCATTGCGTACTTTGCATTACTCATCAATACAATGGCTGAAATTTGTTGGTTTTAGACATTTAGAATTTTGTTTTTAAAGTTTTTAAAATATTTATCTTTCATGTATAATGTACATCTTTACGTAAATCTTGCTATCTTACGTGTAAATTTATTTATATTCTTATTTTTCAGTTTTTACATCACCATTTGCACTCTAAAATGATTAAAATATTAAGTTATAATCTTTCCAAAATGAGTTTTATTTCAAAACATATTATTTCCATTATTAAATATCATTCACATTAAATCAAAATTGAAATCAACTTCTAATCTAAGGTCTGAAACGAAACGTGCCAAACAAATTTGAAGGCGAATAAAACAGAACTTTGCAAGATTAGTATCACTTATTAATGTATATTTTGAAAAAGTAGAAGATTTCTTTAAAATATATTTTTAAATAAATAAATTGAAGCCATTAAAAAAATTAGATTTCTCGAAATAAATACACCTTTCGTGTAACTGTACACAATATGACAATGCGACAAACGTAACAATTACATTTTAAATTGACGACCAGTTAAGAAAAACAAAAGAACAAATTGGAAAAGAAAGATATTCGAAATATCGGAAAAAGCATTGACTCTTTGACATAGTAGAAGGCTATAGAACTTTGTATTACTCATTAATGTATGTTTTGATACAGTAGAAGATTTCTTTGAATATATTTTTTTAATAAATTGAAGTCATAAACAAAAATGTTATTATTCACGATATAAATGCACCTTTCGTGAACTGTACACAACATGTTAATTCGATAAATGTAACTGTTATTTTTAAAGTGACAACCAGTTAAAAAAAAAGAACAAATTTAAAGAGAGAAATTCGAAAGGCAAATTCAATAACAATGAACAGAAACACAGTTTTTTAAACAAGAGATAACAGTTACGTCTCCTTTTTTGAAGAAAACATTGAACTTTTTATTAGAAAATAAAAATAATACATTTTATCATATTATCGAAATGTTTATCAAATATCTAATGATAAACATTTCGTGATTACAAAAAACAAAATTATTTCTCTTTAAAGAGTTTGTGGTGTGGTTTTGTACTTTGTAACTAAAAAAAAAAAGAGTTTCAGCAAATAAATCTACAATTTTTATGTTTGTATAACAACAAATCTTCTTAAGTTTAATGCAAAAATGATTTTCATACTTTATTAAGACATAAGCTTTACGAAATGTAGGAAATTTCAAAAATCACTCTTCTCAATTTAGAATACCATTTTAATCAAACGAGAACTGGAATCTATTTTTAATCTCGGATGTATTACTTTGCGAAACTAATTTGATGGCGAATAAAACATCACATTGCTTGGTTAGTATAACCCGTAAACATATACTTTGATGGTTTAGAACATGTTCAAAATATTCTTCAGTACGGTATGTACCAATCGATAACATGGATCACGAATTAAAATAAATTATGTTCTCAATATATAAAAGTTACATTAAGGTTTATAGCGGAATAATATTTCTTAAACTTTTTGTTACGATTTATGGAAAATTCAAACATGAAATAGAACGAATGGTTAAATCCCAAAATTAGTTAAATTTAAATATTAGTTATTATTTAAAACAATTTATAAAATATAAATTAAAATTTTGCCATTTTATTATATCAAAAAAGTAAAAATTAATCGGAAAAAGTATATAAAAAAGGAGGTCAAATTAATAATTGTTATTGACGTATTTGACGTTATATATTTAAGTTTTACATCGGCATCTGTACTTAAAAATTTTTTTTAAATGCCCTTATTAACATATTTGGTTATAAGCGTTATAAAAAGACAGCTATTTAAATATCTTTCTTATTTTACTAAAAATATGCATTAAAATAAATACATATTGCTAAATGGTACACTTAAAAGCAATATATTTAATAATACGCTTTAAAATTATCAACGCTTCGTATCGCGTCTGCAAACGTCGTCGGGATAAAATGGAATGATGTTTAATGCCATTTAAAGTTTCAAAGTATAAACACATACGTCCAAGAGTTCACTTGAGTTGAGAGTGCGATGACCTGCTTTTTAATTAATTATAGCATACTAGAGGACCCGACAGACGTTGTCCTGGCACCTACTCCGAAAAATCAAATAAATGTACATAAATATAATAATACGCTTGACAAATAACTACGCTCTTAATTTAATTTCATATTACAATTATGTAAGGAAATTATTTTTCACTTTGCAGTAGTTTTTGAAGTCGCTTTAATTTTTGATAGAAAAGTTTATTTTTCTCTTTTTAGTTAAAAGGTAACGATTTTCTGAAATCGGTTAATTAAAATTATAATACAGAAATAATTATTGCAAATCATACACGTATGTCAAAAGTGGGGTTCGAACACACGATCTCTTTCAGCAAGAACCAGTTCTTAAATCTGGCGCCTTAGACCGCTCCGCCATTCCGTTCGCACTCTATTTAGCGAAATTATTCAACACTTTTAATTAGCGAAAAATCACTAACTATTAGTTTTTGCCTAATTATTACTAAAAAATATTGAATCAATTTCGATGAAATGTGAATCTAAAACATTCTCGAATCCACTGGAACACACACAAAAAATTTCATTAAAATCTATCCAGCCGTTTAGGAGTAGTTCAGTGACAAACACACGTACGGAAGATTTACATATATAAAGATTTTGCCAGATTTTATGAATGGTACTGGAAAATGATCGGTACAAGCCCGAGCGTTGCCCGAGCTTAGTGATCGTAATGGATTCTAAAATTTTATTAAGATATGTATTCTTGCATGAAACTATGATTTTAGCTTCATCAAAAATAATTTTGCTCCCCTTTATACAAAATATAATCTTTCGAGGGCTGCACTCAGTTTTGACTGTGCAAGAATAATTAACACTTATCTAAACAATTCCATTTTTCTGCTTTTATACCGGTATCTGCACATAAAATGATTAAAAACTTTTTACGCTATCATTTTGACTAATAAACTTCATAAATGTATTGCGATTAAAATGTTATTATAATTTTTGAATACGATTCTCATGAAACACGAACTAAAATTGATTTCCAATCTGGAGATATTACAGTGTAAAACCAATTTAATGGCAAATAAAACAGTACATTGCATTATACGGTAAACCATATTTTTATTAATTAAAACATATTCTAGATATTCTTCAGTATGGCATGCACTAAAATTACTAATGTTTTTCTAGGAAACTATGATTCCTTGAACTTTTATGTATCGGTAACAGCAAAAAATTCTATAGCCAATTCTGTTACTTCACTTTTTGCTGTTGCCGTTACATAAAATATTTTAAATATACCAAATTCAAATTTCCTTTTTTTTTTTACCTATCGATAAAATGGATTACAAATAAAAATGCATTGTTATCATGTAACATAAATGTTCCTTTAAAGTTTAAAACGAAATCATATTTCTTTAACTGTATATAAGGTTTGTATGAGATTTAACTTAAATTGTGCGAATTGTTAAAATATAAACTTTAATATATATATACAGTAGAACCCCGCAAATTCGGATCCCGTTAATCCGGATCTCCGGATAATTCGGATCGGTTTGGTCTTTTTTTTTTCAAGTTTGAGAAGCGATTGGCTAATTTCTATAACATTAACTTGTTTCATCGTCGTATTCTGAATTAAAAAAAAAACTTTTTCTGAAATCTTTTCGGAAGAATTAAGCAAAGCAAACATTTTTACTTTCTGTAAATATTCAATAAGTTTAACATAAGGATGATTTTTCGTAAGTATGTTTTATTTTATTTCATTTTTTCTCATTCTCCGTATAATCCGAATTGGGTCCGGTCCCAATTAATCCGAATTATCGGGTTTTTACTGTATATATATATGTGTGTGTGTAATTAAAACTAGAATATTAACTCGAATCACACACAACATCTATTTAACTAAAAAAAAATCAATACATGAACAATATAACTAATCTTAAAAATATTAATTCACAAACATCTAAATCGTTAAACAAAATTGAAAAACTAATAGATGCACTATAAAACTAAATCTTAAAGTATTAATCTGTTCCATCAAAACAACAACTAAACCATCAAAACAACAATATCTGAATCATGAAACATATTTGACAATCAAACAAGGAGACGAGCGGCATGGCTAATGACATGCACCGCTGGGTTAAATCAGATTTTAAGCATGCAACATCCCTCATCACCCTCATAACCAAAAATGAAATTAACTAAAAGCAAACCAAACAGAAAGCAAAATATACATGAGGACCCCAGAAGCCAAGGGGTATCAGTGACAAAATTGAAAAAAATAAACTAAATACACAGACGACCTAAAAATATGCTTTTTTCATTTCAGGTAAAAAAATTTATGTGATTTTTTTTATTATTTGCTGAGTTATAGAGGCAAACCACTTTTTTCGAAAAACAAACAATATTGATTAATTATACATTTAAAGAAAATTGTACTCTACTTTTTTAACAGTTATTGAAATAAGAGTTCAAAGACCAGAATGCAACAAGCAGAAATTCCCTATTTCAATTCACTCAATTCTTATTGATGTTCCAATTTAACATCAATTATCTTTAAACTCAATTTACTCCAAATCGAAATTTTGTCACTTGTACCCCTTGGCTTCTGGGGTCCTCATATATATTTCCATTTTGTTATTTCATAAATAAAATTTTTTCGGATATTATGAATGCAAAAATATGTCATTCAGCGGCTTTTTTTACATTATTCATATTTCTTTTTTTTTTTAGGTTTTACACCAGCATCTTCATTTAAAAATGTTTTTGTTTTTCAAAATGTATTCATAAGCTTATTTAGTTGTAAACGTTACAAAAAGATGGCTATAAAATATATGTTATTCTCATTTAAGAGTACAAGTCACTTTAAATGTGAGCTGAAAACGATTTTTAATTTGAGATATGTTACTGTGTGAAATAAATATGATAGCAACTAAGACAGTACATTGCATGTCTTGTATTACACCATATTATATACTTTGATTGATTTAAAAATGCTCTGCAAATTCTCCACTATAACATACACTAGCGTAAAAGAGATCATAGATTGATATGAAATGTTATCTCGAGACACAAAAGTTCCATTAAATTTTAAATGCAATCATATTTGTTCAGTTCTATATGTGATTATTACGAAATATGTGTATTTGAAAGGGAATGAATTGTTAAAACAAAAAGATTATTTAAACTTATTATGTAAAAAAAAAATTACAAAATAGGATTTAAAATTATGTGATTTCATCATTGCATAAAGTAAAACGCTTTCTGTCGGAAATTTTGAATAATAAAGAAGGTCAAGTTACATTTTTTTTCTTTAAGTTATTCCTTTTTTTAATTTTTAGACGGGTATCTCTATCTAAAAATGATTTTAAAATGTATTCATAACCATATTTATTTAAAAGCTTTACAAATAGGGTAGCTTTATAAAAACCTGTTATTCTCATTTTGGAATATAAATTCTATGTCCATATAATAAATTAATAATCAATTATAAATTCGAAGACTATTTATTTGCATTAAACGAATGCTGAAATTGATTTTTAATCAAAATGTGCTATATTACGAAATAAGTTTGTTGGCAAATAAAACAGTACATTGCATATTTTATATTAGATATACTTTATACACTGAAAATAATGAGTTCTAAAAACTGAGTAAAATATACTCAATTTGGTACTACTCTGTTATCCCGTCGACCGATTTCGCCAAATTATAAAAATCGCCAAACTAACAGCCAAATTACACATATTGACGCAATTTTTATTTTAAATAATAAAAAAAACAAATAATTAGTAGAATATTTATAAAAATACAAATAAAAAGTCGAAATAAAAATCACTCAATGACGTATAAAAAACATTTCATATTTATTTACTTAGAACAGGTGTCACAAATAAAAAAAATAAAAAGTTGACATGTTTCGGTTCATTCATAAGAACCGTATTCATAACACATAAAATCAGTAGAAAACTAAATGACACTGGATATAAATATAATTTAAAAACCCAAAACCCAAAACATTGCGCCCCCTATGATCGTGAATAGCCATTGCCACCGCGGCATATAAATATAATATATTTTGAACAAATATTAAATTTAATATGTATAAAATTAATATTAATAAAAGTAGAAAACTAAATGACACTGGATATAAATATAATTTAAAATCCCAAAACACAAAATATTGCGCCCCCTATGATCGTGAATAGCCAATGCCACCGCGATCATAGGGGGCGTAGTGTTTTGTGTTTTGGGTTTTTAAATTATATTTATATATCCAGTGTCATTTAGTTTTCTACTGATTTTATGTGCTATGAATACGGTTCTTATAAATGAACCGAAACATGTCAATTTTTTTATTTTTTTATTTGTGACACCTGTTCTAAGTAAATAAATATGAAATGTTTTTTATACGTAAATGAAAAAGTTGAAGTGATTTTGTTTTAGTTTTTAGTTTTGAAAAAACGAAAGCTAACAACAGTTTTAACATCACTCAATGTTGTTTTAAACACGCGTATCGTATTTAATGTCATTGAATTGACATTCACGATCATACATTATTGGCATTTAATCTCATAATTTGGCGATATTATTTTGGTCGACGGGATAACAGAGAAGTACCCTCAATATTAATTTCTTCACATAATCAAAATAGCTCCGATGCAAATGTACTCAAAACTGCGAAACACATGAACTCCCTTTTTTCTCCCATTTCAGGGTTGTATTTTAATATAAATCACAATGAACTATTCTTTGAACTTACGAATAATAATAAAAATATACTGGCATTCATTTTTTTAATCAAAACTATTAACAGTAAACATTTTATTGATTATTTATTAATAAAAAAAAACAAAGTTATTAGCCCAAAACATAAACCGATTTTAATAACAATTTTAATTTTTCTTAAGAGAGGTGTTATCGTAAAAATAAAATACATTGACATGTTTCGAAACCGCCAAATAAGTTCCATAGTCATAATATAAATAAAACAAAATTTCAAAATATATCTCGGTCAATACAAATGACACGTGACAATGAGATAAAAATAACAAAAAACACGCGCTCTATTGCAAAAAATTAAATTAAAATATAGACCATGATCTGATACTTAACTAAAAATAAAAATTTAACTACACCTAAACCGATTTTTTCATGACAAGAGCATTATTTGCAAGTAATTGTTAATTATTTTTAAATACTGTGGATAGTTTGATATATACATAAATAAACATCATTTATGCAGCAATGAATGCACTAAACAAATACACACTGTAAAAAAGGGTGATCTACTAAAAAAACTTTAGTGATCCTTGTAATTACTAAAAAATGTTTAGTAATCTTACTCGGTTACAAGGAATCTGTAAGAATTACTAGAAAAAAGCTAGCAACGAATTGAGTTAATAGTTTTACATTTTTAATAGCTATTACTAAAACTCACTTGGTGTGGACGTGATAGCCTAGTGGTCATAATACCGTACTCCAGGCTGAAAGTACCCGGGTTCGATGCTGGACGCCACCAAATATACGCTGAATTTATACAATGTAAGTACTCGTTAAATAAAGGGATTATGAAAATCCTGTCGTAGCAGTCAGCATTGGTAATGATCTCTGGTCTTTCCCTCCCCTTTAGAAAAATGTCAAAATAGAGCAGGTAGCAATGTTTGGTGCTACCATCTATTGTGGTTTTGCCGAAAAACTTCCGCTTCAGAAGCCTAAATACAATTTTTAGTTAACTAAAAATAATTATGGAGCTATTACTAAAATTTTCTTGATGGCTCATACTAAAAAATTTTAAGTTAGCTACACAAAAAATTCTTTTGTTTAGTTTATAAAAGAAATGATTGTTTCACTTGCAAAAGTAATGCTTGTAATGGTTAATAAAAATTCTGTGGAATACAAATTTACTAAAAAATTTTTAGTAACCTCTTGAATTTTTTTACAGTGCAGGGTGCAAAATTATCGTTTGTTTGGGTTTGATAACATAGGACGTATCAAAATATAGAAAGCAATGTTTTCATTTTGATCCAATCATACTCAATTCGATATGAGTACATCGATCTACTCATTTTTTTTCAGTGTATAGTGCATACTTTGATTCATTGGAATATGTTCCATATACTCTCGAGTATAATATGCAAATTCGGATAAAATGGACCATTGATTAGAATAAATTGCAATCTAGAATGATGATTAATTAAATAAATATTTTCATTATTCCGCCAAAATATTTAAAAGACTATTTAAAAAAAGTATATATTTTGTTCTCTTTTATACCGGAATCTACAAAAAACAATCATAAAAGTTTCATTATTAGCATTTTGAGTTTAAAACGTCATATAATTATGGATATTAAAAACTTGTCAATATTATTTTAAAATACGATTCTCATTAAACTCGAACTGGAATCGATTTTTAATCTGGATATATTACTGTGCGAAACAAATTTGATGGCAAATAAAACAGCACATTGCGTGTTTTGTATTACACGTTAATATATACTTTGATTGATTAGAATATGTGCAAGATATTCTTCAATATTATATCGTTCTATCGATAAAATGGATCACTGATTAAAATGCATCGTTATCTAGTGACCAAAAATTTTCATTAAAGTTTAATATGGAGTCATATATTTCTTTAATTCTATTTAAATTTTAAATGAGATTTAATTTGAAATATTACGAACTGTTATAAACCAAACTTTAAATAAATAAATATATAAATGTAGTAATATAGAGAAAAAGTTGGAAATTGGTGTTATACAATAGAACACAAAAAAAAGTTCTTCAAACATCATAAAATACATAAAATACCGCAAGGCCTTTCGATAAAACTTAGTCTATCTTCATCAGGCGAAAAGACGTGCGTGTATAATGAATGTAGCGGCACGACTCATTCAGTAGTCGTGCCCCTACTTTCGTCTTTTCGCCTGATGAAGATAGACTAAGTTCTATCGAAAGGCCTTGCAGTATTTTATGTATTTTACGGTGTTTGAAGAAGTTTTTTATGTTCTACAGTAATATAGTAATATAAAAATTAATTTTTTTCCATTACATTATTATTTAAAGTAAAAAAAAATCTTATGGATATTATGAATACAAAAAAAGGTCAAAATAGGAACCGTTATTTTAAATTATTCATATTTAGTTTTTTTCGTTTAACACCGGCATGACCAATCAAAAATGATTTTAAAATGTATTCATAAGCATATTTAGTTATGAGCGTTACAAAAAGATGGCTATAAGATGTATGTTATTTTCATTTTAGAGTACCATTCGCTTTGAACTTGAACTAAAAACGATTTTTAAGAGACTTTTGATCTAATATAATTGCGCGAAAAAGTTACATCTTTAAGAATTGCATTAATAATACATCTTTATTATATTTCTATTAGTAATAACACATTTTGTTGACTATATTTTTCCATTGTACGGATTAATTTTTGTAAACGATAATGAAATCTGCGTATTTCTTAGAGTAATAAAAATCATCTAGTCAGTAAAAGTGAATAAAATCATTATTGATTAAATACGTAAAATACTATAGTTACATCAAAATTTATTATTAAAATAAATTATTTAAATAAGGAAATGAACCCTTATATATTTTTAATGAATTAAAATTTGTGCAAATTATATTATTTGCATTCAACTATAAGAGTTTTTTCAGTGTTAGAAATTTAAATACGCATTTTATTCTTATTATGTGAAATTATTTACGCAGACGATACGTACACGTTTTAAAGGAATTATATTATGATTTTTGCTCTGTAAAGTGTCAACAAAAGAATTGTAAACAAATGAAATTAACTGTTAAAATTAAATGTTGTCACAAATAAAAAATTCCAAGGATATTCTTAGTTATTTGGCAGAATTTAAATTTCTAAAATTAAAATGCGCCAAAACATAAAATAACATTTTTTCGTAATAAAGATGCAAAAATAAACTAAAAGTAGTCAGATGTGGCATTTCCAAAACTTTCTTCTATCATATGCATGTTAATATTTTCTGAAAAATGTAGCATTGCACCGTCATCGAGTAAGTGGTTTAAACCAAAATCTAGTCAGCAACAACTCATGTTAACTTATAACTGAATCTGAAGTTTGATGAAATTTCATGCATTAGTTTTTGAAATAGAGCTATTACAAAATCTTAAATAAACAGTACCAGCAAATTAAATGCATAACAGTACCACAAGTTGTGTGATGTGCATAAAAAATAATCAGGATGGATTTTTTTTAACAAGTACTAACTTAATTTGAAGTTTGATTAAATCCATGCATTTTTTTAGATACATTTAATAAAAAAACGTCGAAAAAGCAGCAGTGCAATTTCTAAGACAATTTTCACCAAAAACTAAAAAAAACTAATCTATGTCAGTCACGGAATCTGAAGTTTAAAAAATGTCGTGCATTATTTCTTCAGAAAGAGATATTGCGATAACCACGAATAATGCACCATGGCAGCGCCACCTGCCGAGAGATTTCCACGAAATCGTAATCAGAACTATTTCATATCAAGTGCTAACTAAATATAGAATTTCATGAAAATCCATGCTCTAATTCTTGAGATATGACTATTGCAAAAATTGTGAATAATACAGCATAGCAGCGCCACCTGTAAAGCGATATACAGCAAAAAAATTCAGATCTAGTTTATGTCCAATTCTAACAGATCTAAACTTTTATGGGATTCCGTGCATTAGTTCTTGAGATAGAGTTCACACAATGTTTTTGTCACATAAAGACAGACAGAGATAATCACAGGCTCAAAGACAGACATTTTGTAAAAACATGTTTTTTTTAATTATTTATTATCTGACCTCTTAATTCTCCATTCGAAAATTTTCGCGAATCAAGTACTTTCTTATAAGATAGAATAAAGTAAAAGAAGTATTCCTTTCAAATATTTAACTTATGAAATAATGCTTCGCGTTTTCAAAAGAAGCATGCCTTTTGCTAATAATGTAAAAATTAAAATAGTGAAATTTTGTGTATTTCATACTTACTATTTTTAAAGTACCTTAATAGGTATGTCACATATTAAAACTTATGACAAATCATATAATTATATTCCATATTAATAAAATTTTGTTATTTTACCGTAAAAAGATTATTTAATAAAGTAAGAATTCTTATTTTGGAAATAATGGACAAAAATTCAGGTCAAACTATAAGCCGTTACTTAAATTATATTCATATGCATATTTAGTTATATGCATTAAAAAAAGATGGCTGCATAAAAATCTCTTATTCTCATTTTAGAGTATAAATTCTACGGCCATTAATATTGAACGTGAACTGAAATCGATATTTAATCCAGGCATATTACAGTTCGAAACAAATTTGTTGGCGAATAAAACAGTACATTGCGTGTTTTGTATTACACGTTAATATAGGCTTTGATTGATTAGAACATGTTCTGGATATTCATCGATAAAATGGATCACTGATTAAAATGAAATGTTATCTCCAGACATAAAAGTTCCATTAAAGTTAAACACGCAATCATATTTCTTTAACTCTACATACGGATTGTAAGAGATATAATCTTGAAATTGAAAGAATTGTTAAAATCCAAACTTTGATTTATAATTGTATGGATATATACAGTCGATTCTCGTTAATTCGAAATTGGATAAATTGATTCTTCGTTTAATTCGAACTAAATATGAAGTCCTGAAATTTTCAATGCCAGAGTAACGCTAAAAATTTTCATTTATTCGAACTAATTTTCTCTTGACATCGTTTAATTCGAACTCATTTTTTCTTGACATCGTTTAATTCGAAATAACGAGATTCCATTTTTTCATTTTTTTTTACTTTCTCTTGGACTTGAGATCCTTGAAATAACTTTCTTTTTTTCTTTTCGTCAGAATTATTCTGATCAAATGTACTTATAGCCCCATGCATTTGATATCGGCTTTTTTAGTGCCCCATCAGTCTATCAATGACGCCTCCATTCCATCTTCGTTTGCTTTTGTTCCGAATCCCTTCATCAGTTCATGTATTTTTATATTTAAATTTAATATTAAGTAATATTCTAGTGATAACAGCCGAAAACAATTTGAAAAATATTGTAACATTAATTCCTTTGTAATGGCGCCCCTTTAAACATGTTTTCCTTTCATAATTTCCATAATTCGAGTTCTAGATAATTGGAACAATTCTTGTGGTCCCAACGAGTTCGAATTAGCGAAAGCCGACTGTATATATATATATATATATATATATATATATATGTGTGTGTGTGTGTATATTACATTATTGAGATAAAAAATTTTAAATTTTTATCTCTGTTGTTTTTAAAATAGGCTTAATAAATATGTCAGATGTTAAAAGGTATGATAAATCATGAAATTTTATTTAATTCTTGTATTTCACAATCGCATATTTGAAACATAAAAATGGTCAATTTTATTTTATTTTCATTATATATTTATAAATTTATTTATTTACTTATTGTCTGTATAAGATTTGAAACTTATTCCACTATCAATTTACCATGTTTATGATAGTGTAAATAAATTCTGTGTGTATTTTATTTAAATTTCGAAATTTAAGGGGTTACAATATACTGTAAAAAAATCAGTAACTTTAGTATTCTAAATTTACCGATGCTTACTAAAACTTTCTATGTAAACTGTAGAAAGAAATGACGTCAATCTACAAAACTTGTAAGCAAAACTAGAGACATCTAAACCAAAGAATCAACTATAATTTTGGTAATTTTACTGAACATTTGTCTGTAATCCTCGTTACCGTTACTTAGAAAGTTCTGAAAATACGATTTTCCAAAAAATTTCTTAGTAACCTTAAAAAAAAATTATTCAACGTGCAACTTCATTTCTAAAAACTTATGTAATTCTGAACAACACTTTTTGCACAATCTTTTTCCTTACACAACATATTCCAAGACAATCCAAAATTATTTTTGTTAGATGTGTTAATAATAAAGCCAGATAGTGTTGTAAAAAGTGTTTCATGAATTTGCAATGTAGGGTGGTAAAAGTATTCACCCGTAAAGTATGGTGACGTCACTGCAACGTCGTTGTGAATCCACATTCTGACCATCGATTGTCGATGTCACGTCACGTGACGTCAATGTGAAGTCACAGTGACTAAAATGTGAAGTTGCTATGGCCGTTTTAGTGCTGTTTTGTGACGTTTCACAAAGTAGTCACAATGTGACAAATTTGTAGAAAAATGTGTCATTTGTGACTAATTTGACATTAACATTGTGACGAAACTGTGACGAAAGCGACGATATTTAAATTGCCAAAAACATGTTTTTTAAAGTAAATAACATGTTTTGAAGGATATTTATAAATTTCTAAATATTTTTAAGAAAGTCACATCTCAGTCACAATGTGACGACACTGAGAGGTGGCATTTTGGTCACAGATGTGATGTGACCAAAGCGACTCACAGTGACGTCACTGTGACCATGGCATGCTATTAGGGCACGTATGAATAAAATAAACTACAGATAGACCAGGCGCTATCTAAACAATATAAAAAAAGTTCCTAAGGAGATTACTAAGTGAGTTGATTGATTTCGCCAATAAATATCAGTAAGTAAATTTCTCAAAATTTTATATCATTTTTAACAACACATTCTGCACAATCTGTTTTCCAGCAGAACACAATTGCAATATAATCATAAGACACCGAAAAACAGTTTTAGTTGGAAGAGTTAATTATTGCGTCCAGTTAGTGTTTGTTCGAAATATGTTTCACAAATTTTCAATTTACGATTTGATGAATATACATGCAGGAATAAAATAAACCACATAAGTAAAACCAAATACTATCTCAATTCAAAGTGTGTTGCAAAATCTTTTCATTTATGATTTTTCGTGCAATTTCAGATTAATATTTGTGCACGATGCTGAAATTAAAAAGGTATATTAATAATGAAATCCTAATCAATTATTGCTTAACGGTTTTTCATAGTTAATTAATAACATATTTATTACTTACTTTCTATTGGTTCAATGAAATCCGTTAAAAGAAATTAAATTTATGAAATCTTAATCGGTAATGTGTTGTAAATTTGTCAATGTAATGCGTTTAATGTGACTAACAAAAGTTAATCTGGTATGGGACTTCTGTAGGACAATAATCATGGTATTCATGTGCGGGAATGTTGCTTAATGTGTGGGAATTTCGATGAGAAAAGAAATTGTGTTTAAGAGGAAATGGTACCAAAAAAGTTATTTTGTAACTATAACCTATATTAAATTTTTACGTTCATTTTTTAATAAAGCATAGTTATATTAGATCATAAATAGTGTTAAATTCTTAATATAGCAATACCATTTTAAAAATTGAATTAAAAAACAACCATAATTTCAAAATCATTATTCAATTTTTATAATTCCATTTTTCATTTTTTTTTTCTTTTTTAATTTTAACATTTTGAAAAAGAATTTTTTTTATCCTTTATCCAGATTATCTTTTTCTATATGTCTTAATATCACTTTTTGATGAGCATTTTAGATCAATAGAATAAAATAACTAGTATATATACATGGAAAAATATACAGGGTGGTCATAAAAAAAATTGCCGATATATTGAACTCTAGCTGCCGGCTAATTCAGCCAATCGAAATGAGATTTTAGATGTAGTTATTCACAGGTATGAGCTCGATATTCTGTCAACGGCAACAAATTAGCGCTCGTGGTTACGGTTATAGCGACAGAAACTCGAAATTTTACAAAGGCAACGCCTATTTTTTTTTATGGCTCATGATCAAAATGCTCAGCGCATGCGAAAACCTTAAAGAGCGTTGCAACAGTGCGCATATCGCAATAAACGGACGCTTTATGTTCGCTCAAACAATAGCTCAGTGAACGACCAAAAAAAAAAAAACACAATCACGGCGCACGAAGGAAATTTGCATATCACCGAGGTAAAACAACAATTACGAAACGACGTTCACCTGACAGTCAGCGTAGAAAACGGATAAAAAGTGGGATGGGAATCATAGATCTTCAATCGGAAGCTTGCACATGTCTACAAAAAGACTCTTCCAGCGAAAGTTTATGGTGAATTGGTAAAACTTTATTATCGGAATGGGGTGAATGCTGCAAAAAACCTTGCCTTTTTACCATCTAAACTATTGCCAAATGCTTTGCCCATGTAGCCCGGAAGCTCTTTGTGATTTCGTAAATAATTTAGAAGAAACTGGCTGCACCTGGGTTAGACTGCGATCCAGACGACCAACTCTTCCTGAGGATACTGTTATGGAAGTGCACCACATAGCGACTGCAAGACACACTCAAAACTGTAAGAAATGCATCTCTTTTATTGGATACACCGAAATCAACAGTGCTAAAGCTATCCCCTGACTGCCTAGCAAAAGGGTAAAATTGTAATGTTGTTTTCTCTGCAATTTATAAAAATATTAAAAAAAGAAGTTTTTTCCAACCTGATACAAAATATGTTATTACGTATAGGTGTATAATCTTTGAGAGTATTAATCCTAACTTAATTTTTCAATAATGGGTTCTATTTGTAGAATTATATCAATTAAAATATTGCTTATGTCGCAGTGAAACCTGCAGCTTAGTTTACGAAAATATCCGGTCGCGGCAGTCAGGAGGGTTATCCGCATGCTTCCTTAGCTGTACCAGAGTGTCCTCATGATTAAAGTAACGGACCATTAACAACATATAGACTTTGCTAAACAATTTCTTATCAAATATGATGGAAATAAGGACTGGCCTCTTCACTTATTATGGACAGACGGGGCACATTTCACCTTAACTGGCAATGTCAAGACGAAAAATTGTGTGCAGAGGGTAGACATGAATTCCTATGCTTTGGCGCCAGTACCTTTACACGACATGAAAGTTACTGCATGGTGCAGCATTACATGCACAATTATTCCCGAGCCGCATTTCGTTTTAGGAAGTGATACCAACGGGATTTATAACTTATTCTGTAACAGGCTCCCACTATACGGCGATACTGCAAAATTACGTTACACCAGAATTACTGTAGTGAACTGGTTTGGAGTGTTGTAATCAGTGATTGGTGTATTGGATCGTTGTGATATGCAAATTTCATCATGTTTTTTGCGGCGGAGGGGGGGGGGGGCTTTTGAAGAGTTTTTTTTTGTGCGTGCATAACAAGTCCGTTTCTTGCGATACACGTACAGTTCCAACGATCTTCATGGTTTTCGCATGCGCTGATCATTTTTCGACGGAAAAAAATGGACTTTGCAATTGACAAATTTCGAGTTTCTGTATTTATAACTGTGAGCACCACTTTGTTACTGTTCACAGAATTCCGAGCTCATACCTGATAATAACTATATCTAAAATCTCACATTGATCGGTTGAACGGATCAGCCGCTAGAGCTCCATATATCGGAAAAGTTTTTTTAAGACCACCCTGTATATGGAAAATTTCATTTATCTTTTTTAAGCTACAAAAACATAATCCAATATTTTATTCCACACAGTGTTTCAATAATTAAAAACAATCCTACAATTAGCTTAATTATTCTACAGAAGAATAACAATTAGCTTGATTATTCTGGCTTAACTAAAGAAGAATAAATCTATGTTGGTAATTCATAGGCATTTCATAGTTAATCAATATATACTCATCATAAAATTGGTTTCAAACCTGCATTGTGTTACAAACTTAGCAAAATTATTTCTATCCAAGAACTAATTTTTTTTCCATTTCTGACTTCCGCCTACATCAATGACACAATGTAATTGATGGTCAATCTCGATATGTTTCTCATCCAAAAAAATTTGACGGTGCGTAAAGTACATTTAGTGTTTCATATTGCAAGTTAATTGATACTGTAATTTATTACAACAACTTCGAAATATTTTTCGACATAACATGCTCTTATTTATGAAATAAATCATACTCTAAAATCGATTTCAATATCTAGGCAAAGAATTTCATCTGCTTATTTTTTATTTGTATTCACTTCTAAATTCAAGGAGGATATTAAAGTTTTTATATAATAACTATCTGAAAAGAACATTTTAAATAATAATTTATAGCCATACACTATTATGTTTTATGTACATAAATTACCCCTATATGCTATTTCTAACAAGCAATAATTAAAGTGTATCCCCGAAAAAGAAGTTATCTTACATAAGCTAGCCGTGAGAAAATGGATGTATTATTGTAAGATTAAATGCTGATAATATCTTCTGCATTTTAAACGAAATCCGTTAAATTTATTGCAAAGCTACTGGCAGGAATGTTGCCAGCATTTTTTGTCGTTAATACTGCAGTAAAATTAGATGGAATTTTTTTGTATACTGAATGAAACGTTTCTGACTGCTTTTTGTTTGAAAACTTCATCTAAAATTACTTTTAAGACATTTTTTGAGTAATTTCAAGTTGCACTCATAATATTTTTTAAGCATTTTCATACGATAACACGTGTAAACATAAACTGCTGACAGCAACGTAACCAGCAGTTTTTTTCCGTAAATATTGTCGTAAAATTACATGTAATAAAAAAATTATACTAATTTTACTGCAGTTTTTACAAAAAAAAAAAAACTGCTGGCGACATGCATGACAGTTTTTCCCGCAAATATAACGGATTTTTTTTTCTTTTACAGTGTACCTCTGAATTTGTTTTTTAATTAAAAAAATGAAATCGAAAGAAAAACTATAAGAAATACATTATCATTTAAAGAAACGGTCTAAAATTTTTTATCGTATACAGAACCATTCCTGCGCAAGACAATGATAGCATAACACATCAAATTGCAACTCCTGAATCGAAAGCGATTTCCGAAAAATGGGACAGCGCATTTAAAAAATGCCTTGCTTTAAAAAAAACAAAAATTACAGTATTACTCTAGAAAAGCATTAAACCAAAATGGATACTGTATTTATAATTCTCACTATATATGTGTTATGGACTACGTTTATTACTTTCTTAAATCTTTACAAGAAAAGTATATTAAATTCGTGTAAATTTTTGACTGCTTGTTTTTTTCACGTTTACACGTTTTAGGGATGGAATTTGGGAAAAGCGTGTTTTAAAAAAATGTCTGTCTGTGAGTCTCTATATCTTTCTGTCTGTTTCTATGTGACATAAGCTTTGTGGTTCCTCCATCTCAAGAGCTAAATCAAGAAACTTAGTATTAAAAAATAATAATGCTTTAACCTGAAAAAATCAGATTACTTTAAGAAAAGATACATTATCAATTCAAGAAATGGTCTAACATTTTTTATCATATTTACAACCATCCCTGCGCAAGAGAAAGATAGCATATCTTATCAAATTACATTCCCTGAATCGATAGCGATTTGAAAAAAAAAATCTAAAAATACATTTCATGCTTTGAGAAAACATATAAATTACAGTATTATTCTAAAAAGCATTAAACGTTAATGGGCGTTGGATTTGTAAAATAAATATCCTAAGAAATGAAGAGGAAAGACAAGTTTTAGCCGAAAAGAAATGTTAATAACTGAGTTATTTCACTGAAAATAAAGTTTTCCAGCAATTCTATACCGATGTGAAATTAGTAAAATAATATAGATAGGAGATAAATTATTGTAATTACTGTATTTGTACTTCAAAATAAAAATTTTATAAGAATACATAAATATGCGAAGATAGGTGTAAAAAATTAATCTTATATCTTACGGCTCAAATAAAAACCAATATTCCTAGGAAAAACCTGCTCATTAATTATACATCTCATGAACTAAGTTAATTATGATTTTCTATCTTTACAGCAAAAAAATATTGGATTTATGAAAAGTTTTGAATGCTTGCTTTAGACAGGGTTATATGTTTTAGGTGTGGAGATTCGAAAAAAGAAACATGTTTTTACAAAATATGTGTGTGTTTCTTTATGGATTTCTATGTTACATAAACTTTATGGGTTCTCAATCACAAAAACTAAATCAAGGAATTTAATAAAAAAAAATTAAGATTTAAAACGAAAAAAATATCTTCTAAGTAAAATTGCATTTTTATTTCATAAAACTTTCTGAAAATCTATATCGTATGTAGAACCATTCCTGTGCAAATGAAATGATGGCATATCATATCAAATTACATGTCCTGAATCGAATATGAAATTTGAGAAAAACCTGATAGTGCATTTCATGTTTTGAGAAAACATATAAATGACAGTATTATTCTAAAAAAAACATCAAAGATTGATGAGCGCTGGATTTGTACAGGAAAATTTGTAAGAAATGATTGGAAGAACAGTTTTTCCCGAAAAGAAATGTTACTAACTGAGTTATTAGACTGACAATAAAGATTCTCAACGATCCTATATCATGTGAAATCAGTAAAATACTACAGAATGGTGATAAATTATTTTATTTACTTTATTTATACTTAAAATGTATGATTAATAAATACATATTTCATAAGAATTCATTAACGCTCAAAGATGGGTGTTTAAAATGTGTTTTAAATCGTAAAACTCGAATAAAATAACCAATTTTCATGTTCAACACATGCTCATGAATTAATTATATTTTGATCAAACTTTATTATTTTCTTAAATCTTTACAAAAAAGCACATTGGATTCGTAAAAATTTTTGATAGCTAGTTTTCGACGGATTTACACATTTTAAGGGTGGAGATTAGGAAAAACATGTTTTTACAAAATGTCTGTTTTTAGGCCGGTTTTGCTATCTGCCTATTTTTATGTGACATAAACTTTGTGGTTGCTGCATCTCAAGAACTACATTAAGAAATTTAATGATAATAAAAACAAATTGTGCTTTAAGTAAAAAAAAAAGATTCATATATAGAAAATACTTTATCATTTGAAAAAAATGTTTAAAAATTTTATATCGCATTTAGAACTATTCCTGAGCAAGGGAATGATGACGCAACAAATCAAATTAAATGTCTTGAATCAAAAATGAATGTTATTATTTAAAGTTCCGAATAACATTCATATAACATAAATGTTATTATGTTAGTTATCGAATGTTATGTTAATCGAGTGTTTTTATCTGAGTTATTGAACTGAAAATAAAATTTTTCAACGATCTTACAGTCACCGCAAAAAAAAAAAAAAAATCTTGACACTTGCGATTTTAGACGTTTTCTTAAATATTTAAAAATATACTTAAGGAATAACTCCGGAACTCCAGATGTATAAACACAATAGTACAGATGATATATTTTCAAGAAGATTTTTTCCAAAATCCAATAGGGGACCGTCAATAAATTGAAAAAGAACGAATCCCTTTTGAATAACCCTGTTAAAACTAATATAGAAAAAGCATTCAAACTGCAGATTATGATTAAGTGGCTTATGGTAATAAAATGTGTTCATTTTTATGTGGATAACATGTATACTCGTAGAGAAATTAAGGTTTTTGTAAAATCAGTCTCAAATTTTGCCAAGTTTTTTGCATATAATTTGCAGTGTTCTTAATAAAAAACAACGTTCTTTTCAGAAAATGTGAGAAATAATATGGTACATAATATCCCGTAATCAGAATGAAAAAATATTAATAGTTGTATGAAAAATGAGCAGGTTTACTAAATGAATTTTCACTGCGCATGCGTCAAATCTATCAAAATTTTATTTGCATATTGTGTTAGCTAAATATATAGAGCAACGTTTGTTAAAGTTTGGAAATCATAGCTTGAAAATTCTGAAAATTATCGTCGATAGAAGACGATTAAAATGCGTTATTTCCAGAATGAAGCAAAAAGATGAGGAGCTGTTTCCAAATATTAGTAGTACGTGCAATACTGTGTAGACACTAATCAATGGAATATGGATACAGCCCCTCATTTTTTTGTTTCATTTTGGGAGTATCTGATTTTGATCTTATTCTTTTGATCCCATTTTTTCTAATTTCCAGAATTTCCAAGCTATGATTTTGAAACTTTTAACAAAAGTTGCCCTATATATTTAGATAACACAATATGCAAATGAAATTTTTATAGAGTTGACGCATGCGCAATGAAAATTTATTTAATAAACCTGCTCATTTTTTTAAAATTATTAATACTTTTTTATTTTGATTACAGGATATTATGTACAATATTATTTTTCATATTTTCTGAAAATAACATTGTTTTTTATTAAGAACTCCGCAAATTATAAGCAAAAAAACTTGGCAAAATTTCGGACTGATTTTATAAAAACCTTAATTTCTCTACAAATATACATGCTATCCGCATAAAAACGAACACAGTTTATAACCATAAGCCATTTAATTATAGTATTCAGTTTGAACGCCTTTGCTACATTAGTTTTGACAAGATTATTGAAAAGATATTCATTCTTTTTCAATTTATTGACGGTCCCCTATTGGATTTTGGAAAAAAAATATTCTTGAAAATATATCATCTGTACTATTTTGTTTATACGTCTGGAGTTCTGGAGTTATCCCTTATGTATATTTTTAGATATTTAACAAAACGTCTAAAATCGTAAGTGTCAAGATTTTTTTTTTTTATTTTTATTTTTTTTATTTATTTTTTTTTTCGGTGACTGTATATCATGTGATATCTGGAAAATATTAAAGTGTGGAGATAAATTATTGTGATTTGTATATTTTAATTTTAATATAAACATTTTATAAGAAAAAATATATGCGCAAAGATAGGTGTTCAAAATTAACTTTAAATTGTACAACTCGGAAATACCCAATTTTGCTGTGAAAAATCTGCTCATTATATAAATATCCAATGAATTAAATTTATTACCTTCTTCAATCTTTATAAGAAAAGTACATGTGGTTCGTAAACATTTTTGACACCATGTTTTCAACGGCTTCACACGTTTAGGATTTGGAGATTTGGCAAAACGTATTTTTACAAAATATCTGTCTGTGAATCTGTATATCTGTCTGTCCGTTCCTATCTGGAATAAACTTTTTGAGTGGTCCATCTCAAAATCTACATTAGCAAATTTAATAATGATAAAAATCAATTACGTTTAGAACTGAAAAAAATACGTCTAAGAAAAAAATGCATTATTATTTCAACAAACGGTCTAAAAATTTATATCATATTTAACATTATTTCTGCGGAAGTGAAAGGTAACATAAAAATCAAATTACATGTCCTGAAGTGAAAGTGATTTGAGAAAATGTGATGTTACAATTTGATGTTGTAATTTGATGTTTTGAGAAAACATACAAATTACAGTATTATCCTTAAACAGCATAAAACTTTGATGGGCGCTGGATTTATAAAGTAAGAAATAAAGAAGAATAACACATTTTCCCTGCAAAAAATGTTACTATCTGAGTTATTGAACTGAAAATAAAGTTTTTTAATAATCCTAAATCATGCGACATCAGTATAATATTATGGAGTGGAGATAAATTATTGTAGTTACTGTATTTGTCCTTAAAATGCCTGATTAATAAATAAATAAATATATATAGGACAGTTGCACCATAAAATTTAACTAATAATAACACATTGCTCAGTGTTGCACAAAACAGGAATTTTAATATACATTTGCACAATTAAAATAAAATAAAACTTTAACGTTTCGCGCCGTCTTCTGCGGGCGTCTTCAGGAAAATATGATAATAGGACTACGTTTGCAACTTGATCGAGAGATAACATTTCTACTAAATTAAAATCTAAATGAATTAAAATTTTTAAAAATGTTGCCACTTACACGTGAGTAAAAATTAAAATATTGCAAGGAAATAAAAATTTTAAGATTTTATGATGTTGTGCCATATTTTTGGTATATTGTAGGATAAATTATCATTACATGGTTTATTTTCTCGTGCTATGGTTTCGATGGATTCTCTTATTTTTCCTTGAACAGGGTTATTGCATGGAACTATGATTTTGGCTTCCTCAAAATTAATATGGCAACTAATATGTGTTATTATTAGTTAAATAAATAAATATTTTATAACAATTAATGACCATGCAAAGATGGGTGCTCAAAATGAATCTTAAATCATAGAGTACGAATAAAACACACAATTTTCCTGTAAAAAACATGCTCAATAATTAACAGACTTTTTTTGAGAATTTATTGATTTGTCCTACGGCACGAGTTATTCATCTAAAAATGCACGAAATTTGAAGTCTCACACTTACACAGTTTTTGTGTATGGATTCTGTGGCGGGCGGACAAGCAGGGGATGGAGACAAATAGGTGTTCGTTAGCTAAAGAAAACTCTTAAAAGTATTTTTATTTCCAATTTGTAGTTTGAATACTGATTCTTAACTTCTTTTTGAGACATTATTTTCTTTTCCTACTTTAAAATACCATCATGCTATTTCTAAAACATTTACACATAACAAAACTCCTAAACATAAAAGCTCTGCGTTTTTCCCATGTGCTCTACAGGTTTTTTACTAATTTTTGTATTAAAAAAATAAATTACACTTTAAACAAACAAAAAAAAATCATCTGTGAAAGTTTACATTAACAGTTGAAGAAACTGTCTAAAAATTTATATTTTTGTGAACCATTTAAGTGTAAAAATATTAAAGGATAACATATCAAATTACATGTTCTGAATCGAAAGCAATTTGAGAAAAATGTGATACTATATTTCATGTTTTGAGAAAATATATAAATTACAGTATTATTCTTAAACAACATTAAACCTCGATAAGCGTTAGATGTATAAAATAAAATATTGTAGGAAATGAAGACGAAGAACATGTTTTCCGGGAAAAGAAATGTTACCAACTGAGCTATTGTACAGAAAAAAAAAGATTTTCAACGAAACAAACCAGTAAAATATTATAGAGTGGAGATACATTAGTGCAGTTATTGTATTTGTAAATAAAAAAAGAGATTTTATAAGAATAAAGAAACGTGTAAAAATAGGTGTACGATCTGACATAAATTGTGCTCCATCTCAAGAAATACATTAAGAAATTTAATGATAATAAAAATTAATTACGTTTTAACTTGAAAAACAAAACACATCTAAAAAATTACATTATTATTTCAACAAATGGCTTAAAAATGTATATCGTATTTAAAACTATTCCTGTTCAAGTGACACAATAAAAATTACAAGTTTTGATATGAAAGCGATTTGAAAATTATGTCACAGTACATTTCATGTTTTGAGAAAACATGTAATACACTAATATTTTTGAACAAGATTTGAGTAAGCGCTGATCAAAGGGAAGAAATTGGAATTCCTGGAAATTTTTATAAACTTGAAGTAACAAAAACAGGTTGGTAGTGTTGAATTCAGACACTTTTCTCCGGGAGGGACTTCTGTTGCTCCGGGGGGATACAATAGACTTCCAGGGGGGGAATTACACTTTTTTACCATTGAAAACAGAAAAACTCAATTTTTCCGATGAAGGGGCATTTGATAGGTTTGGTGAGGAATGTCCCTCTGCGGGCCACATCCTGAATTCAACACTGCACGTTGGCACTGGCCCCACCTGTGGCCGAGAATTTCTGTCCTCAAAACTGATAGACAGGAGGTGCTGGACTTAAAGCCCATCGCGGCCTAATCTTCCGGAATTTTCCGCGGTTATCATCGAACCTTGGGTAACCTTGAGTAAATAAGGGTTAGATTTCCATAGAAAAACCCCCTCCCCAAGTAGCTCACCCCCGCGAAGGGCATATATACTTCGTGCAAATAATAGACCGTTATAAATAAGATCATATCGTAATTATATCATAATCAACCATTTTCGATCCACTGTTGGATGTAGGTCTCCCCCAGACATTTTCAATGTTTCCTACTACATAAAGTGTTATCGATAAGATTTTAAGCCTGGTGTATTCGGTGGTAGAATATGTTAAAAATAACATGTTCGAAATACTTTAGGACCTCCAAGAAAAAAAATTACGTTAATGAAGTTTTGAATTTTAAAAACGTTTAAGTATAACTTTAGACAAAAAAAATCTTAATTTTTAAAATAATTGAAATTAGCGTAAAATGTTATTAGACAGAAAGATTTTAAGCATTTAAAATGTCCCTGTTGTCTGGAAATGTAAACACTTTCATTCTATGCGGTATTATTTTAAGTCAAAATGTACAATTAAGAATGCTTTCATTTTTTTATATATCTAAAGTAACTCTTGCTCTTTCTCTTTTTTAAGTGAATATATTTTGACTTCCCATTTCCGTATCATTGAATATTTATTAACAAAAGTATTTTCTTATTTCGGGAAGTACTTTACTTTACAATGTTAGACATAAATATCCTTATCTCCCATTTATTAGAATATTCATATTTACATTCGGTTTTTTGCTGAATTTAAAATGAAGCTGTAACGCATAAATTTATATTATAATCCCTAACTTTTAAAATTGCTAGAATAAATTTGTTAGAATTTTAATTTAAATTTATTGTATTTTAATATAATCAGCACATAGCACACAGGTTCATGCATTATTGTTTAGTATTCGTTCCGTATTAATGCAGTTATCAAATTGTTTTCAATATGATTATTCTTTGATTATTATTACTAATACGTATATTTTTATCATCCTCTGTAATGAAATAAATATTTTATATAAGGTACCCTGGGGTAATAACGCCACGTTAAGGTTCTACCAATTTTCACGGCTTAGTTTTAGATTGTATTTTTCAAACAAATATAGGATCTGATACAGCAACTCATTGACTATCTATATAAAATAAAATAACTTAACAGATATGTATTCATAAAATGTAATGGCGTTTTTTCTTGACCCATGCTATTTGGCGTTATTACCCACCTATATGGGTAATAACGCCATGCAAACAAAACTATGAAATAAGATGGAATAATTGCATGTAGATAGCCCAATTCTAAAAATACAAACTCTACAAACTTAGAAATTGACAAATTGCATTCTAAGCTATTGAAAATATTCAATTTTTTGTGAAAGTGTAAGAAAAATAAAGGTGTGGTGTGGGAGGGGGGATGAGGCAAACGAATATCAGACCGTGAGCTTCTTTTTGCTTAAAAAGGACCGTTTAAATAGAAATATGAGAAACATTGCACAGTTTTAACTCTGTTTATTTGAATCAGTATTTAGGATGTAGCTCGGCCACTGTAGGGAATCAACCGGGGTATTAATGTCAAGGATTGGCGTTATTACCCCGGTATAGTTATTGCGCAGTACATTTTAAATTACAAATTATCTCGAGAAGATATCCAAAATTTTCAACAACATTTTAAAAGTACATGAAATGCACTACAAATTTATGTAATTAACAAAGTATTTCCGGATAAAAACATAGTCTTCGCATCACAAAACGTATCTCGCAAATTTTAGATCAAGCGTTAATTTTAGTTGTTTGTAAAAACAATAAGACCTAAAAATGAAACAAATTAACTTGAAGCTGTTTTTTGCGATTTATATGACTCAAAACCCTTCTGCGCAGAGCACATAGGTGTCATTTACCTGATTATTTCAAAATTATGCAAAATATAAGCACTTGGCGTTATTACCCCGCCTGGCGTTATTACCCCAGGGTACCTTATTTTTAATAATTCATAAAAATGCGATCTAAAAGTTTACTTTATATAAATTTAGACTAAAAACATTATTATGCATATTAATAAATTATACAATAATTGTCCATATTTCCATATTTACTACGTTTACATTTTATCAAATAAATGCAAAAAAAAAAAAGCTTTTTGCTTTAGTATTTTTTTAGTTCAGTTTGAAACATTTCAAAGTAATTTTATCAATAAATTTGAGAAAACAAAAATCCAGGCTCAAATATGTTAAATATCTGTACAGCTACACTTCTAGATATCAATTGTCGTTGCATTTGAACTTCGATGAATATTTAAAAATAAGCATATTTTCTTGCTATAAGAAGTATTCTAATGAACTCCTTTCGACATCTAGTATGCTCGATAAATAATTCATAAAATATCTATAAATACACTCTGTTCTTTGAAGCTCTTAAAGCTAGGCTACATCATCAGAATAAATTAGGTTTGTTGAATCTTCTTGAGAATAATTTATTTATGTTCTCAATTAAAAAATGGAGAAAAAAATTAATTGTAGATTTCTTTTTTAGTAACATCAACACAGACGGAATAATAAAAGCTTTCTTTCTATTTTTTATTCGATTTTGTATCCAAGATTATACAATAATGAATTGATTTTTTAAATGTATGTGAGTATTTTTTACTAATTTATAAGGAAACTGCCTCAAAGCTTATTTGATATAAATTAAGACAAAACATGTAATTGCTAATATTTAAATAATACAAAAATTAACCATATTTTTGAATTTAATATATTTACAAATTATTAACAATACAGAAATCTTGGCAAATATGTAAGTATCTGTAATAGTTTCCCTTTTTGATATCAATTGTCATTGGATTTCAACTCCGAAGATATAATTAAGAATAAAAGTATTTTCTTACTATAAGAAACAATTTAAAGAACAGCTTTCTACACCTAGTATGTTCTATAAATCATTCATAAAATATCTACATATACATGCGGTTTTTGGAAGCACTTAATGTTATGGTACATCATCTGAATATATATTAGTTATGTTGAATCCTCATCTGAATAATTTATTAATATTCTGAGTTATAAAATGGAGAATAAAACATTAACCCAATAAGTGTTTGGAACGTAATATTCCGCTCACTAAGCTCCAGGTTTCACTGCAATATAAATAATATTAAGATAACATAACTCTATAGATTTAGTGAATTTTCAATACATTTTAGAATTATTAATACTCTCAAGTATTCCATTTACCTTTCTAGTTAAGTTTCTTTTCTATTGTTGAATAATTTTCCTGATATATATTTCTATAATATTGTTGTTATATTTCTGATCATTTAGAACAAATTTAAGAGAAAACAAAATTACAATTTTACCCCCTTGCAAGACGCACAACAGGATGGGTTAACTGGTAGATTTTTACAATTTTCATTTATTATTTATTTATTTATTTATTATTTGTAGTACCTGCATAGACGGAATAATTATAACTTTCCATTTACTATTTGATTTCATGTCGAAGATTATCCAATAATCAATAGATTTTCTTAATGTGTGTCTCTCTTCTTTTAGTAATTCCTAAAAATGCAATCTAAAACCTTATTTTATGTAAATTAAGACAAAACATAGAATTATGAATATTATAGTAATACAAATATTTTCCACATTTCCTGCGTTTACACTTTATGAAAAAATACAGAAAATTTTCCCGTTATTATTTTAGTATTTTACTGTCTAAACACAAATATGTTAAGTATATGTAATAGTTTCACTTTCAATATCACTTGTCGATGCATTTGAACTCCGATGAATATTTAAGAAGAAGTACATTTTCTTACTATAAAAAGTACTCTAATAAACTGCCTTCAATATCTAGGGCATTCTGTAAATAATTCACAAAATATCTACATGTAGTTCTTGGAAGCATTTAATACTGGGCTACATTATATGAATTTAGGATTTATGTTGAATCCTACTGTGAATAATTTATTTTTATCCTGAGTTATAAAATGAAAAAAAAAATGATAAATTTCTTTTCTCAGTAACATCATTACAGACATAATAGTAAAAACCTATTTATTAGTATTCGGTTTCGTGTTGACGATTAACCAGTAATTTATAGATTTTCTTAAAAGTTTTCTGTTGAGTCACAGAATCAATTAGTTATGTTAAATTCTGTATCATTTGTCGTTGTATTTGCACTCTTATGAATATTTAAGAACAAGTACAATTTCTTACTACAAGAAGTACTCAATGAACTGCATTTCACATCTAGCATGTTCATATATATATATACATGCAGTTCTTCAAAACATTTAAAATTAGGCTACATCATCTGAATAAATGAGGTTTGTTGAATCCTCTTCAGAATAATTTATGTTCTCAGTTATACAATGGAGAAAAATATTTAAATGGTAGATTTCTTTTTTTAGTAACATCAGCACAGGTGGAACAATAAAAGCCTTTTATTTAGTCTTCGATTCCGTTCAAAGATTATCCAAAAATCAATATTTTTTCTAATGATTTGCATACTTTTTTTAGTTATTCATAAAAATGATATCTTACAAATTATTTTATATAAATTAAGAGAAAACATGTAATTATGAATATTAGACTTGTATAATATTACTAATTAAAGCACATTAGAACACAGTTTTAAATAATAAACGTTAGGACTGTATCTTTAAATTTTAATCACACACGATAAGCAGCTAACACTCTGGTCGCCATTCTTTTTTACACACTCAAAACAAAACATTTTTTTTTCTACTCAGTTCACTTCACATTTCAACCAAAGGCAGTTCACGACGCCCTCTTACGGGACTTATAAATTCTGAAATTTCGACTTTAATTCGCCAGATTTAGTGCGAACCTTGACTACCCTAACCTTGCCATCCGATCCTGTATAAATCTCACTAATGCGGCCTAACGCCCATTTACATACAGGCAAAAAATCTTCTTTTACCAATACCATTATTCCGACCCTTAAATTATCTTTTCCACTACCCATTTAGAACTCTGTTGTAACGTATTTAAGTAATCTAACCTCCATTTTGTCCAAACTGTCTGGACGACCCTCATAGTCTTCTGCCATCGGTTTAATCGATGGATATTAGTATCAATTAACATTGGTTCAGGTACAGCATTCATGGATTTCCCGATCAAAAAATGACCTGGGGTCAAAACTTCAAAATTATCAAAACCGTTAGATAAACGAGCAAGAGGTCGGGAATTTAAAATACCTTCTATCTGGATAACTATAGTTTCAAACTCCTCATAATTAAATCTTAAAACAAATATCGCTCGTTTAAGTTGATATTTAACTGATTTCACACCAGTCTCCCAAAGTCCTCCGACATGGGGGGATTTAGGAAGTATAAATTCCCAGTCAATTTCTTCAGAAATTAAAAAAAGTTCTAAAATTTCATCGGTAAAATTTATTATTTTGTAAAACTTTTTCAGTTTGGACATTTTTAGCATTATCTGTAAAAATCTTAGAACATTTTCCTCGTCTAGCTATGAAACGCTTATGTGTGGCAGTGAGAGCATCTGAGGTTAAATCTGAGAGAAGCTCAAGATGAATGGCTTGAGTTACAAAACATATACAAACACAAATAAATACTTTGTTCAACGAACACTTGCGCTGATTTTTATAAGTTACATAAAATGGATTTCATATATCTAAACCAGTACAATTAAATACTGGTGACTCATTAATTCTTTCATAAGGTAACTGGCCCATTAGCTGCGAGCAGGGAGTTGGTTTTGCCTTAAAACAAATAACACAAGAATGCACCGTTCTCCTTGCCAATTTTCTACCAGCTAAAGGCCAAAATTTTAATCTAACAGAATTCAAGAGTCCTTGAGGACCAACATGAAAAACACGTTTATGCATAGTACTAGAATAAATCTTACTTAATTTAGAATTTTTTGGCAAAATAGCCTGATGCTTTTGCTCATAAGATACGGAAGCTTTGTTGAACTTTGTTTAAAACTTCTTATTTTGTATTCGATTTCGCTTCAAAAATTATCCAATAATCAATAAATTTTCTTAATGTATGTGAATACTCTTCTGCTAATTTATAAAGATGATTAAATTAAGACAAACATATAATTATGAATATTATAGTAACACAAAAATTAATCATATTTCCAAATTTAGTATATCTGCATTTTATCAAAAGGTTTGATAATACAGAAATCTTTGCAGCTATGTAATAGTTCCACTTCTCAATATCAATTGTCATTGGATTTCAAACCCGAAGATATAATTAAGAAAAAAAGCATTTTGTTACCATAAGAAGTACTCTCATGAACGGCTTTTGACATCCTGTGTATTCTATAAATCATTCATAAAATATCTACATATACATGCAGTTCTTGGAAGCACTTAATATTAGAGTACATCATCATCTGAATATATTAGTTATATTGAATCCTCATCTGAATAATTTATTTATGTTCCGAGTTATAAAATGGAGAATAAATCATTAAATGGTAGGTTTTGTTTTATTATTTATTTATTATTTATTTGTAGTATCAGCATAAAAGGAATAATAATTACTATTCGATTCCTTATCTAAGATTATCCGATATTCAATAGACTATCTTAATGTCTGCGCATATTTTTTTAGTAATTTTTAAAAATGGTATTTGAAAGCTTATTTTTAACATAAATAAAAACAAAATATATAATTACTAGCTGTTACCCGTGACGTCGTTCACGTAGCATTAAAAAAAAAGATAAACGCTTTAATTAAACAAAACGGTTCATTAACAATAATTTAAAATATATATATAACATTTATATTATAGAAGGCTATGCAGTAGTTTTTTTATAGGGGACTTAAAGAACTCAGTCAAATAAAAGGAAAATGTGTTAGATAATATGAACAATCACGAAAATGAAATTGTAACCACTTATACTGTAGAACAAATGTAACGCACCCCAATTGTACAGAAATCATGTTGCAGTGCATTTCAGAATTCCATATCAAAGAAAGAAAAATCATGTGTTAAACCTAGGTAATAAAAGAAAATATCCAACATTTCCATAATGCATAATTTTCCGGGACATTCTTTTCTGCAGCTGTGTATATGATCTATGTGTTTGTAAATATTCTAAATACAATGTTAAAATTTTGCTTAGTGAGAAAAAGTATAACGAATATTAAAATTCACCTTTAGCAATTTCTAATTATAGACAGAAACTTACTTGAATTCTTTTTTACAGTCCTGTATATTACGTGCAAATATGTATACCATCGCATATTTAGCTTAAATTATTCAAGCAAAAAACCCGATTCAAATTATTGAATTCATATTTCCGGGAATTGCTATTGCACTGGTGACCAATCCAGTTTATTGTATAGTCCGATACATGATTTATTTAAATTCTACAAACGTCTCTTAGTATATCAAATGTAGCTGAACTTCATTATGCATTAGTTTTCCAAATACATACGATAATTGAAAAAGCTCTTCAGCAATCTTTTCTAATAGACCATACTTTGGATACAATAGCAGAGATCTGGACACAGGTCCAAAATCTTTTATGCGTCTCTGTAAATGAACAACAAATGTGATGCAAATGATACTTAACTGCAAGCTTATAGTAGTAAATTTCAGTATTTATCATTGTATTGATTATCTCAGTATATTAATTTCATCATGTTTGAAATAGCGCAACGCAATTAAAATACGCTGGGAATATTTTCTCTCCGTAGACTATTATATAACCGAACATTTTTCTGTAATCTTGTAAGTGAACTTATACTTTGTTTCATATATGACGTTACATTGATATTTTTAAAATTCTTAATGGAAAGTATTCCTCTGACGTCACAATTGTTAAAAAGTTGAATTTTATAGCCTCGAACCGAAAGAAAGAAAAAGGTTCATTTTGATTACGGATTAATATCTGGAAAAACTACTAAAATATTTATATTCTTGTAAACTGTGAAGTTATATTCTTGTAAAGTCTTCTAAGTGTGAAAGAAATTTTATATAATCGTTTGCGTGATATAAGAAGAAGAACAGTATTCCTCTGACGTCATAATTGGTGAAATTGCGGTTTTTAATCTCGAACCGAAAAACAGAATAGGGTCCATTTATTTATTTCATTTTATTTTATCACGTGCAAATCTTTCAGTTGAAAATTAATTACAGAAAAGAAATGATTATTCCGGTTTTTAGCTCACAGGCTATCATAGCCTGAGAGCTTATGTGCCCGTCCGTTCTGTATGTATGTACGTAACGCGATAACTCATGATAAAAATATCCGATCCACTTGAAATTTTGTATGTAGGTATATCCTGACAAGGCGCTTCCCTGATTAGTTTTTGGAGTTCATTCGATATGTATAAGAGGGGGAACGGGGGGCTCATGCCCCCCGTTAGTTGATATAGATGGGATTTTCATGCAGAATTAAGTTTTCAAAATTTAGATTAGGATCATTCTGATGAGGCGATTCCGTGACTGTTATTAGGTGTTCATTGATTAAGTATAAATAGGGGGAACAGGGGTTCTAATGCCCCCCCCCCCTTTTAGTTGATATAAATGGGATTTTCATGCAGAATTAAGTTTTCAAAATTTAGATTAGGATCATTCTGATGAGGCGATTCCGTGACTGTTATTAGGTGTTCATTGAATAAGTATAAATAGGGGGAACAGGGGTTCTAATGCCCCCCCCCCGTTAGTTGATATAAATGGGATTTTCATGCAGAATTAAGTTTTCGTTCAAAATTTAGATTAGGATCATTCTGATGAGGCGATTCAGTGACTGTTATTAGTTGTTCATTGAATAAGTATAAATAGGGGGAACAGGGGTTCTAATGCCCCCCCAACCCCGTTAGTTGATATAAATGGGATTTTAATGCAGAATTAAGTTTTCGTTCAAAATTTAGATTAGGATCATTCTGATGAGGCGATTCCGTGACTGTTATTAGGTGTTCATTGAATAAGTATAAATAGGGGGAACAGGGGTTCTAATGCCCCCCCCCCCCGTTAGTTGATATAAATGGGATTTTCATGCAGAATTAAGTTTTCGTTCAAAATTTAGATTAGGATCATTCTGATGAGGCGATTCCGTGACTGTTATTAGGTGTTCATTGAATAAGTATAAATAAGGGGAACAGGGGCTCTAATGCCCCCCCCCGTTAGTTGATATAAATGGGATTTTCATGCAGAATTAATTTTCGTTCAAAATTTAGATTAGGATCATTCTGATGAGGCGATTCCGTGACTGTTATTAGGTGTTCATTGAATAAGTATAAATAAGGGGAACAGGGGTTCTAATGTCCCCCCCCCCTTAATTTATATAAATGGGTTTTTCAAGCAGAATTGTCAGATTTCGTTCAAATCTCTGAATAGTTTTGGAAGTTTAATGGTTAAGTATAAAAGAGGGGGATAACTCTTTTTAAATTATATAAATGCTAAATGGGTTTTTATTAAGAATTATCTAATTTGCTCTGAATTTTGGATATAGATTTTTTATATGATAAAGCATGTCTTTGGTAGTATAGGAGGTTCAATGATTAAGTATAAAAAAAGAGAAAAGGGGAGAGCTGTTTCCCCTTCTTAATTTTTTTTTTTTCGAACGGAATTAACCCTTGAAAATATAAAGATTTAATGTGCAATTACTATTTGTAGCCTGTGAGCTCAATGCCTTCAGTTTAACTGGGCAGTATTCTTTTTTTAGCTCACAGGCTATCATAGCCTGAGAGCTGATGTGCCCGTCCGTTCTGTATGTATGTACGTAACGCGATAACTCATGATAAAAATATCCGATCCACTTGAAATTTTGTATGTAGGTATATCCTGACAAGGCGCTTCCCTGATTAGTTTTTGGAGTTCATTCGATATGTATAAGAGGGGGAACGGGGGGCTCATGCCCCCCGTTAGTTGATATAGATGGGATTTTCATGCAGAATTAAGTTTTCAAAATTTAGATTAGGATCATTCTAAAGGGCGATTCCGTGACTGTTATTAGGTGTTCATTGATTAAGTATAAATAGGGGGAACAGGGGTTCTAATGCCCCCCCCCCCTGTTAGTTGATATAAATGGGATTTTCATGCAGAATTAAGTTTTCAAAATTTAGATTAGGATCATTCTGATGAGGCGATTCCGTGACTGTTATTAGGTGTTCATTGAATAAGTATAAGTAGGGGGAACAGGGGTTCTAATGCCCCCCCCCGTTAGTTGATATAAATGGGATTTTCATGCAGAATTAAGTTTTCGTTCAAAATTTAGATTAGGATCATTCTGATGAGGCGATTCAGTGACTGTTATTAGTTGATCATTGAATAAGTATAAATAGGGGGAACAGGGGTTCTAATGCCCCCCCACCCCCGTTAGTTGATATAAATGGGATTTTAATGCAGAATTAAGTTTTCGTTCAAAATTTAGATTAGGATCATTCTGATGAGGCGATTCCGTGACTGTTATTAGGTGTTCATTGAATAAGTATAAATAGGGGGAACAGGGGTTCTAATGCCCCCCCCCCCCGTTAGTTGATATAAATGGGATTTTCATGCAGAATTAAGTTTTCGTTCAAAATTTAGATTAGGATCATTCTGATGAGGCGATTCAGTGACTGTTATTAGTTGATCATTGAATAAGTATAAATAGGGGGAACAGGGGTTCTAATGCCCCCCCACCCCCGTTAGTTGATATAAATGGGATTTTAATGCAGAATTAAGTTTTCGTTCAAAATTTAGATTAGGATCATTCTGATGAGGCGATTCCGTGACTGTTATTAGGTGTTCATTGAATAAGTATAAATAGGGGGAACAGGGGTTCTAATGCCCCCCCCCCGTTAGTTGATATAAATGGGATTTTCATGCAGAATTAAGTTTTCGTTCAAAATTTAGATTAGGATCATTCTGATGAGGCGATTCCGTGACTGTTATTAGGTGTTCATTGAATAAGTATAAATAAGGGGAACAGGGGCTCTAATGCCCCCCCCCCGTTAGTTGATATAAATGGGATTTTCATGCAGAATTAATTTTCGTTTAAAATTTAGATTAGGATCATTCTGATGAGGCGATTCCGTGACTGTTATTAGGTGTTCATTGAATAAGTATAAATAAGGGGAACAGGGGTTCTAATGTCCCCCCCCCTTAATTTATATAAATGGGTTTTTCAAGCAGAATTGTCAGATTTCGTTCAAATCTCTGAATAGTTTTGGAAGTTTAATGGTTAAGTATAAAAGAGGGGGATAACTCTTTTTAAATTATATAAATGCTAAATGGGTTTTTATTAAGAATTATCTAATTTGCTCTGAATTTTGGATATAGATTTTTTATATGATAAAGCATGTCTTTGGTAGTATAGGAGGTTCAATGATTAAGTATAAAAAAAGAGAAAAGGGGAGAGCTGTTTCCCCTTCTTAATTTTTTTTTTTCGAACGGAATTAACCCTTGAAAATATAAAGCTTTAATGTGCAATTACTATTTGTAGCCTGTGAGCTCAATGCCTTCAGTTTAACTGGGCAGTATTCTTTATTTTATTTTTTGGCAACGAAAAAAGAAAGATAATTAAATATTATGGAAAATTTTTCAATTTATTCTGTATGAAAAATAGTGAAATATTGAATTATTAAGAAAAATATTTGAATAAAATAAATAAAAATTAGCCTATGTTCATTTCAAGGCAATAATTTACCTATATACAAAAATTCAAAGACATTAATCCATCCGTTTTGAAGCCAAGTTCATTCCAATTTTCGGACACACTTTCACATTTATAATATACTAGCTGTTACCCGTGACGTCGTTCACGTAGCATTAAAAAAAGATAAACGCTTTAGTTAAACAAAACGTTTCATTAATAATAATGTAAAATATATATAACACATATCTTATAGGAGGCTATGCAGTAGTTTTTTTTATGGGGGACTTAAAGAACTCGGTCAAATAAAATGGAAATGTGTTAGATAATATGTGCAATCGCGAAAATGAAATTGCAACCACTTATACTGTAGAACAACTGTAACGCACCCCAATTGTACACAAATCATGTTGTAGTGTATTTCAGAATTCCATATCAAAGAAAGAAAAATCATATGTTAAACCTAGGTAATAAAAAAAATCCAACATTTCCATAATACATAACTTCGCCGGCCCATTCTTTTCTTCAGCTGTGTATATGATCTATGTGTTTGTAAATATTCTAAATACAATGTTAAAATTTTGCTTAGTTAGAAAAAGTGTAACGAAGATTAAAATTCACCTTTAGCAATTTCTAATAATAGACAGAAACTTACTTGGATTCTTTTTTACAGTCCTGTATACTACGTGCAAATATTTATACGACCGCATATTTAGCTTAAATTATTCAAGCAAAAAACCTGATTAAAATTATTGAATTCATATTTCCGGGAATCGCTATTGCACAGGGGACCATATATCCAGTTTATTGTATAGTCCGATACATCATTTATTCAAATTCTACAAACATCTCTTATTATACTAAATGTAGCTGAACTTCAGGATGCATTAGTTTTCCTTAAAATACATACGATAATTGTAAAAGCTCTTCAGCATTCTTTTCTAATAGACCATACTTTGGATACAATATCTGAGATCTGGACACAGGTCCAAAATCTTTTATGCGTCTCTGTAAATGAACAACAAATGTGATGCAAATCATATTTAACTGCAAGCATATTGTAGTAAATTTCAATATTTATCATTGTATTGATTAATCTCAGTATATTAATTTCATCAAGTTTGAAATAGTGCAACGCAATTAAAATACGCTAAGAATATTTTTCCCCGTGGACTATTATATTACCGAACATTTTTCTGTGATCTTGTAAATGAATGTTAAATCTTTTCACCCCATTTTCTATAGAAATCCTGTTTTAGTGCATTTCAGAAACAGATATCAATTTCAATATTATTAAATTAACCTTAATAAAATAACATTATTAAAATGCGCTGCAAATGGTTTTTCTTCACAGACCATTATATATTGAAATACTTTTGAGCTCCCTGTACGCACACTATAAGTACTACACTTAACATACTCGATAGTAACCATGTTCTTGTGAACCTTAAAAATGCGTGTAAATTTCATTACATTTAAAATTATGTAACATTATCAAAATACACCAGAAATGATTTTTCCTCCTTAAACCATAATGTAAAATCTCCTTATGAGTGCTCCTGTGATTCAGCTATAATTGCTACCTGACGCATTTTCAATGCCGCACATGCTATGGCAAAACTCAATAACATAAATTATTTTCGTTTGAATCCTACTATATTTACTCAAGTTGAAACACGGACAAACAGACGGCTGACCCCAGGCATTCGGCATTCGGTATACAGGCAGGCTGAAGTCGTAAACACTTTTAGACCATGTTAGAAAGTGTCAAAATGGAGGTAGTTTCCGTAAAACGAAAAAAAAAAAACAGTGTTAGGAAAAATCTACTTCAAAACTGTGTTTTAGGTGGCATTTTTGTGTAATTTGTACATATATGTTTTGCATCCCATAAAAATTTATAGAAATTTATTGTAAAAAAATATTCTTAAGAGTGACAACATATTTTTACTTTTTAAGAGCTAAAAAAAAGTGGAATTAATATCCATTTACAAACATGTTTCCAGCACAATTCGAGCGCATTATGCGAAATTGAGATATTGACTGAGGAAATGTATTTTTTCACAATTACATTAAATCTTTAGATTTTAAGCCCGATAGTACATTTTTAAAGTGATTTTTATTTACACTTGAAGAATTGAACAATTTTAAGAATTAACACACAAAAATATATTTTTTTAATTATTAGTTGAGTTTTTCTTACTTTCTAAGAATGGTAAAAAGTATTTTTCATTGATCATTATGTTATTTACGATATGTATTAATTATAACATTTTCTAATCATTTAATACTTAATCTTTAAAAAACTTATTTCATTTTAAAATTAAATATTTATACTAACCATGCTCAGACGATAAACTTAATTTTCTTTAAATAATAACTTTTGATATCATAATTCAATCTCATTTCATTACAACATCAGAGCATATTTATTTTATTTTTAATATGTGATGTCACAGTCGTCTCTTTTTAGCACTTACTCTAAATTACATTGTGTTATTAAAATGAAAACTTGAAAACTTATACTTTGTTTCAGATATGACGTTTCATTGATAAGTTTAAAATTCTTAATGGAAAGTAGTCCTGTGACGTCACAATTGGTAAAAAAATTGAATTGTATAGCCTCGAACCGAAAGAAAAAAAAAGGTTCATTTTGATTACGGATTGATATCTGGAAAAACTACTAAAATATTTATTTTCTTCTAAAGCGTGTAGTTATATTGTTGTGAAGTCTTCTAAGTGTAAAAGAAATTTTACATAATCGTCTGCCTGATATAAGAAGAAAAACAGTATTCCTCTGATGTCACAATTGGTAAAATTGCGGTTTTTTACCTCGAACTGAAAAACAGAATAGGGTCCATTTATTTAATTCATTTTGTTTTATCACGTGAAAATCTTTCAGTTGAAAATTAATTACAGAAGATAAATAATTATTCCGGTTTTTTTATTTTTTGGCAACGAAAAAAGAAAGATGATTAAATATTATGGAAAATTTTTCAATTTATTCTGTATGAAAAATAGTGAAATTATGAATTATTAAAAAAAATATTTGAATAAAATAAATAAAAATTAGCCTATGTTCATTTCAAGCCAATAATCTATCTATATACAAAAATTCAAAGACATTAATCCATCCGTTTTGAGGCCAAGTTCATTCCAATTTTCGGACACACTTTCACATTTATAATATATATAAGGATACTAGCAGGGGTGACCGAGCTCAGCTCGGTCAAAATTAACTTTGTGTTCAACTCGATATAGTATTATTACTGTAAAACATGTTATTAATAATAGTATTATTTATAAAAACAATCAACTATGTTTGTATGCACATGTTCATAAATTTTACTTTATTTTAAAATTTACAATGAAAGGACATCAATCCATATCACTTTTATAGCTCGACTCTGATTAGTTTAACTATGCATTTCGAAGACTATTAAGAATGTATAAGAAATTTCTTCACTTTCTGAAAGACAATATTTTTTGCCAGATATAACCAAATTTGGACACATTCTTTCATTTGGCGCCAAATATGTGTTTTGGTTTCGTAACCTTAATAGTCGATTTTTCGGCCAAATTTCGTCAGTATTTTGTCAAATATCGCCAACTTATTGGCTTTTGCCATAGTCTCGTGACCCTGACCCTTTTTTACCAAAATGATCCACTAATCACATATGATCAAACATGTGACTTAGCTCAATGGTCTTCAGGTAATCAAAAACAGTAGAGTATAAAATGAATCAAAATCGTTTAAGCCATTTCTTAAGTAAAATTAGCATGACAGCATTCAGCAATGAAGCGATATGACCCACTAATATAATTTTGTTTAATATGCAACTTAGCTCAATAGTCTTCTCGTGACAAAAGACGTTCCATTCCAAAATTTAGGTAAAATTCACTGAGTCGTTGTTATATATAATTAGAATGACCCGAACCCATTAAGACCTAAAACGACCCACTAACTGAATTGTTACGTGCATGTGTCCTATCTCAATGGTTTTCTTTGGCCCGAAAACGATATAATAGAAAATATACTGAAAATGGTGAGAACAATTTTCTAGATAAAATTAGCATGACCCACAAATGACCCTTATATCGAAATCTCTCGAAAATGTGACTTAGTTCATTAATTTTTGCGTGCCGAAAAACGTTAAATACAAAATTTAGATAAAATCGATTGAGCCAATTTTTAGGTATAAATAGTTTGACCTTGACCCATTATGACCCAAAATGACTCATTAATAGAGTTTTCTGAAACATCTGACCTAACCCAATGATTTTCTTGTGTCCGAAAACGATAGAATATAAGATTTAGTCAAATTTGCGCGAGACATTGTCTAGATAAAATTAGAATAACCCAAAAGTGACCCATTGATCGAAATTTCTCGAACATGTGACATAGCCCAATGATTTTCTCGTGCCAAAAATATGCTGTATACAAAAATTCGTTAAAATCGATTCACCCATTCTTTAGATATAGCTTGACCATGACCCATCATGACCCACAAATGACCCTTATAATCGAAATCTCTCGAACATGTGACTTAGCCCATTAGTTTTCTCGTGTATAAATATTGTTACACTCAAAATTTCGTTAAACTCGATCCTGCCGTTCTTTAAATATAAATAACTTGACCCAGACCCTTTATGACCCTTTATGACCCATTAATCGAAATTTCTCGATCATGTGACCTAGCCCAATGATTTTCTCGTGCCAAAAAGTGTTGTATACAAAATTTCGTCAAAACTGATCCACGTGTTCTTTAGATATAGCTTGACATAACCCGTTATGACCCATCATGACTCATAATATAATGACCCATAACCTCTTATAATCGAAATCTTTCAAACATGTGAGATAGCCCATTAATTTTCTCGTGTCAAAAAACTTACATACAAAATTTCATTAAATTTGATACTGTCGTAGTTTACATATAAATAGCTTGACCCAGACCTTTTATGACCCAAAATGACCCAGTAATCCAAATTTCTCGAACTGAGACCTAGCCCAATAGTTTTCTCGTGCCAAAAAAATGTTGTATACAAAATTTCGTTAAAATCGATCCACCTGTTCTTTAGCTATAGCTTGACTATGACCCATTATGACCCATCATGACCCACAAATGACTCTTATAATCGAAATCTCTCGATCGTGTGAGCCCATTAGCTTTCTCGTGTCAAAAAACTATTACAGGCAAAATTTCGATGAAATTGATTCTGCGGTTCTTTAAATATAAATAGCTTGACCCAGACTCTTAATGACCCAATATGACCCATTAAAATTTTTTCTCGAGCATGTAACCTAGCCCAATGTTTTTCTCGTGCCCGAAAACCATAGAATGCAATTTTTAGTCAAAATTGCGTGAGAAAATCTCTAGATAAAAATAGCATGACCCACAATCACCCCAAAAATGACCCACTAACCGAATTTTCTCGAACATGTTACCTAACCCAATGGTCTTCTGGTAATCCAAAACGATAAAATGTAAAATTTGGTCGAAATCGTTAGAGCCGTTTTTTAGATAAAAATGGCTTGACCCATAATGACCCAAAAATGACCCAATAATCGAAATTTTTCGAACATGTGACCCAGCCCAATTGTTTTCTCGTGCCAAAAAACGATTGGTTACAAAATTTCCTTAAAAATCGATCCAGCCGTTCTCTAGATATAAATAGCTTGATCTTGACCCATTATGACCCAAAATGACCCAATAATCGAATTTTCTCGAACATGTGACCTAGCCCAATGGTCTTCTCGTGCCCGAAAATGGTAAAATCCAAATTTTTGCAAAAATCGTTAGAGCCGTTTTTGAGATAAAATTTACACACACACACACACACACACACAATTTTTGCTCACATTATAGTATAAGATAAGGATGTATACTATAGTAATACAATTATTACCCATATTTCCATATTTAGAATGTTTACACTTTATAAAAAATACAGCATAATTTCTGCTTGTTATTTTAGTATTTTACTGTCCAAACACAAGCATGTTGAGTATCTGTAACAGTTTCACTTCTCGATATCACTTGTAGATGTATTTGAACTCCGATGAATACTTAAGAATTAGTACATTTTCTTACAATAAGAAGTACTCTAATAAACTGCCTTCAATATCTAGGGCATTCTGTAAATAATTCATAAAATATCTACATGTAGTTCTTGGAAGCATTTTATACTGGGCTACATTATATGAATTTAGGATTTATGTTGAATCCTACTATGAATAATTTATTTTTATCCTGAGTTATAAAATGAAAAAAAAAAAATGATAAATTTCTTTTCTCAGTAACATCATTACAGACATAATAATAAAAACATATTTATTAGTATTCGGTTTCGTGTTGACGATTAACCAGTAATTTATAGATTTTCTTAAAAGTTTTCTGTTGAGTCATAGAATCAATTAGTTATGTTAAATTCTGTATCATTTGTTGTTGTATTTGCACTCTGATGAATATTTAAGAACAAGTACATTTTCTTACTACAAGAAGTATTCTAATGAACTGCATTTCACATCTAGCATGTTCATAATATACACAGACATATACAGGGTGTATCTAAACTACTGGGCAAAACTTTAAGGGGTGATGGTACAGATCAAGACAAATAATATTAAATGGGAAACTAAGGGTCCCAAACATTTTCCGAAGAAGATAGGCGCCGTCAAAGTTTAAGGTCCGAAATTTGAAATGATTATAAAAAGCTGAAAAATTGGTCGATTCGTTTGCGGTTTTCACGAAAAATATTCTTTATGTCAGTACTGTCTTGAAAATAAATTATAAAGATAAATTTCAAAAAATGCCGGTAGAGGGCGCTTTAGACTTTGGAGTAACGAACAACTATTTTTTACCGTTCTTTTTTGCATTTCATTAGATTTTTTTAAAAGTTTAGACATAAACTTAAATTTTGAGCCCAAAATCTGTGGTTAAATAGGGCAAACTGAACTGTGTTCAATGGGAGTGGGTAGGTTCAAATTTCAAATGATTATAAAAAACAGAAAAATTGATCAATTAATTTGCGGTTTTCATTAAAATTATTCTTTATGTCAGTATTGTCTTGAAAATAAATTATACAGATAAATTTCAAAAAATGTCGATAGAGGGCGCTTTAGATTTTGTAGTAACGTACAACTATTTTTTACCTTTATTTTTTACATTTCATTAACTTTCTTAGAAGCTTAGACATAAACTTAAATTTTGAGCTGAAAATCTGAATCGTTAAGAGTGGTTAAGTAGCGCGAACTGAACTGTGTTCAATGGGGGTGGGGAGGTTCAAATTTTAAATGATTATAAAAAACGGAAAAATTGGTCGATTCGTTTGCGGTTTTCTATAAAACCATTCTTTATGTCAGTATTTTCTTGAAAATAAATTTTAAAGATAAGTTTCAAAAAATTTCGTTAGAGGGCGCCTTAAACTTTAGAGTAACCAACAACTATTTTTAACCGTTATTATTTTTTTTAATCTAAATAAGTGTTTTAAAAGCATAGACTTAAATTTCGAGCTCAAAGCCTGAATCGTTGTGAGTAATTAAGTAGCGAAAAATTGAACTGTGTTCGTAGGGTGCGCAGTTTAACATTTCAAATCCTGAACACAGTTCAGTTTGCGTTTCTTAACCCCTCCCAAAGATTCAGAATTTGAGCTCAAAATTTAAGTCTAAGCGTTTGCAAGCATTTAATTAGATACAAAAAGTAACAGTTAAAAATTGTTGTTGGCTACTCTAAGTTTAAGGCGCCCTCTAACGGAGTTTTTTGAATTTTTTTTTTTTATTTGTTTTCAAGGAAATACTGACATAAAGAATGGTTTTATAGAAAACCGCAAACAAATCGACCATTTTTTCCGTTTTGTATAATCATTTGAAATTTGAACCTCCTTAATCTCATTGAACGCAGTTCAATTAGCGCTACTTAAGGGTGTTCTTAACTGATCTGCTCAACAAGCGAAAAACGTTTTGACACATTTACAAATTCATTTTTTAAGAGAAAGTTATAAAATTTTAATGCCTGACTATGAAAGCGATTTCGAATTGAACTTATTTTTCCATTTTATGATAATTAAATTACTTATCGAGTTATAAGCTATTTTGATGACGCAATCACCCGTTTTTCTCCTCCTTTTCTACCGGTTTTTCTGCTTTCGTCTGGAAATATGCTCAAAAGTGTTAACTTTGAAGACTTGTTATGACAAATCTATTGTGTTTTTTAAAAAACAAAAGAATGAGTGCTATCAGATAGTTTCTGAATAGCAACACCTGCAATTTTCATGCATTTCCGAACAAAAATAAAATAATGCATGTGTCATAAAATTGCCCTTTTTGATTTAAGAACACCCTTAACCACTCTCAATGATTCATATTTTCAGCCCAAAATTTAAGTTTATGTCTAAGCTTCCAAAACTTTAATGAGATGCAATAAATAACGGTAAAAAATAGTTGTACGTTACTACAAAGTCTAAAGCGCCCTCTATCGACATTTTTTGAAATTTATATTTATAATTTATTTTCAAGACATTACTGATATAAAGAATAGTTTTAGTGAAAACCGCAAATAAATTGACCAATTATTCTGTTTTTTATAATCATTTGAACTTTGAACCTACCCACTCCCATTCAACACTGTTCAGTTTGTGCTACTTAACCACAGATTTGAGCTCAAAATTTAAGTTTATGTCTAAACTTCTAAAACAATTTAATGAGATACAAAAAATAACGGTAAAAAGCAGTTATACGTTACTACAAAGTCTAAAGCGCCCTCTATCAACCTTTTTTGAAATTTATCTTTATAATTTATTTTCAAGACAATACTGACATAAAGAATATTTTTCGTGAAAACCGCAAACGAAACGACCAATTTTTCCGTTTTTTATAATCATTTCAAATTTTGGACCCTAAACTTTGATAGCTCCTATCTCTTTCGGAAGACGTTTTGGACCCTTAGTTTCCCATTTAATATTATTCGTCTTGATGTGTACTATCACCCCTTAAAGTTTTGCCCAGTAGTTTAGATACACCCTGTATATATGTAGTTCTTGAAAGCACTTAATACTATACTACATCATCGGACTAAAATATTTATGTTGAATCTTTATCTGAATAATATACTGATGTTCTATGCATTACAATATGCATTACAAAATGCAGGGAGAAAAAAATAAATGGTAGATTTCTTTTTTAGTAACATTAGCACAGACGGAATAATAAAAACCTATTATTTAGTATTTGATTTCGTGTCGAAGATTATCAATAGATTTTCTTAATATATTTGCATATTTTTTTAATTATTCAAAAAATGCTATCTAACAGATTATTTTATATACATTAAGGCAAAATATGTAATTATGAATATTATAGTAGTAGAGATATTAACCATATTTCCATAGTGATTATGCTTACATAAAAACAGAAAAAAAATTAGAATATTGTTTTAGTATTTTATTTCTATTCAGTTTTAATCATGTCCAAGAGATTTTACCAAGAAGATTGATAATACAGAAATCAAGGCTCAAATATGTAAGTATCTCTAACAGTTTTACTTTTCGATATCAAATGTCAATGATTTACACTATAATGAATAACTAAGAAAAAGTGCATTTTCTTATAAGATATACTATACTAAAACTGCTTCAGATATTTAGGGTGTTTGTTCAATAAATAATTCATATAATATCTATATATACGAGTAGTTCAGGGAAGAACTTTATACGAAGCTACATCATCTGAATAAATTAATTGTGTGGAATTTTCACCTGAGAAATTCATGAGTTCTGAGTTATAAAATAGAAAAAAAAAATGACAGATTTCTTTTTTTAGTAACAACCGCACAGACAGAATAATAAAAACCTCCTGTTTTGTGTTCGATTTCGTGTCAAAGATTATCCAGTAATCTTCGATTTTCTTATTATGAATATTATTTTACTAATTTATAAAAATGCTATTTAAAAGCTTATTTGAAATAAATTAAAACAAAACATGTAATTATGAATATTATAGTAATACAAAAACTAACCATATTTCTAAATTTAGTATATTTACATTTTATCAAAAAGTTTGATAATACAGAAATCTTGGCAACTATGTTAAGTATGTGTAATAGTTCCACTTTTCGATATCAATTGTTATTAGATTTCAACTACAAAAATATAATTAAGAATAAAAGTATTTTCTTACTATAAGAAGTACGCTAACGAACAGCTTTCTACACCTAGTAAGTCTTATAAATCATTAAAAAAATATCTACATATACAATATTCTACATATTCTTGGAAACACTTATTATGTAGTGCCTTAATATTAGGGTACATCATCTGAATATATTAGTTATGTCGAATCCTCATCTGAATAATTTATTTATGTTCCGAGTCACAAAATGGAGAACAAAATATTATTTGGTAGATTTTGTATTTTTTTTAACTATTTATTTTATTTATTTGTTTATTTATTTATTTTTTGTAGTATCAGCATAGACGGAATAATAGTAACTTTTTATTTACTATTTGATTCCTTGTCTAAGATTGTCCAATAATTAAATGATTTTCTTAATGTGTGCGCATATTTTTTAGTAATTCCTAAAAAGGCTAGCTGAAAGCTTTTTTTATATATATAAATTAAGACAAAATATATAATTATACATATTACAGTAATACAAATATTACCCATGTTTCTATAATTAGAATATTTACATTTTACCAAATAAATACAAAGAAAGTAGGGTATTGTTTTAGTATTATTCCAGTTCAGTTTGAAGCATTTCAAAATAATTTTAACAGTTATCATTTTTTATTATAATTAGTTTTTTAATTAATTTTGAAAAATTATTTATAATTAAAATTATACATTCACCGATTCTGGGTCATTTTCGTCTCATGTTACGCCGCAGGTTTGTGTGCTCATGTATACGTTAACACCTTGTGCTGCAGTTGCAGCCTTACCAACAAAATGTAAGTGAGAAATGATAAGGTGGACATCGTCCTCGTGGCTTAAATGGTAGAGTACTTGGAACGCTATTCAAAGGGTTCGATCCCTGCCTTGGACTTTTTTTGCTCTATTGCCACTCCACTTTTTCAATTTGTTGATTCTCCGACTTGTAAGCAATGTGATAGTCACAATTAATTTGAGAAAACAAAAAACTAGGCACGAATTTGTTAAAAGTCATTCCATATAAGAATCTCCCAGGCGGTGATTAAATAGTATTAAAAAAAATACGTTTTGCATAGCATTTTTCATACGATGCAGTGAAGTTATCCCTTAAAACAAAATACATGGTTGCATTATATATGGTTTGCCTTTTGCTATTAAAGAATAAAAATTGTGGTATCTGTATAAATCAATTAGCTAGGGAGCTTCAAATGTTGAATTTGTTTCGAAATTTTACTAAAGTTTGGACACACGTAGGTCTTTACATTGAAAACATACCATCATTTTTAACTGTACCATCATTTTTAACTGTACCATTACTTTTTAACTGCTTTCCGATGGTGAAGTGAAAAACAGAAAATTAATGTATGTACTTTAATGTATTCCATAATTTTATGCAAATTTCTAAAATAGCGTATTTTTACATATTTTCAGTGAGATATACCAGATATGCATATAAATAAGCCTGTAAAATAGTAACAGAAATGTACAATAACTATTCACCTTTCAAAATCGCGAAACAAAATCATGGGCATATTCTACCATCATTTGTGCTATTAATTGTATAATAATAAATATTTTTAAATCATTTGACTACAGTCAGTGAATTAAAGAGAAGAGAAATATGAATTGATAATTTAAGGAAGTGGAAAGAAATGCATATATTTTCTTATTCTAACACCAAAAGTATCATTTATCTTTAACAATAAATATTGTTAACATTTTTTGTCAGATGCAGTGAAGTGAAGAGAAGAAAAAAATGAATTGATGTTTAATAAAGTGAAAAGACGTATCTAAATCAGTTATTTATAAGTTACTTCACTTTTTTTATACTATCTGTTTGAAAGTAAAACTGTCTATAAAAGTTATTTTAAACATGGATGAATATTCATTATGCAAATTATCAAAAAATTCTGCTTCTGGGCTATATGCTGCTACAAGGTCAAGTTGAGTTTTTCTAGTTTTTGAATTGATTACTCCCAACGATGTGGAATGGTATTGGAAACAAAATAATAATAAACATACCTCCATAAAATATTTCTGAAAATAACGCATGAAAAATCAAAATGACCCTAGAGTTTGGGGATATGATTTGAGCAAAGCACAGATACAATTTTAGAAAATCGAAGTGGAAGTACCCTAGAGCTTGGGGATATGATTTCAGTACTTTCCTTTAGGGTATTCCATAGTCTGTTTCAGAATATTTCGTTCTGTTAATCCTTCACAATACTCCTCCAATAATAATCGGACCAAATTCTGAGATTGTATTTCAGAAAGATACAAGGTTTCAAATCACCATGTCCTTTCTTACTCTTGACTTTATGATTACGATGTTGGTAATAGCTAGATGATGTCCAAAATTTTTCAAATTGTATCTGTGTTTGCACAAATCAGATCCCTAAACTCTAGAGTCACTTTGATTTTCTATGAGATATTTTTAGCTGTATTTTCTTTAGGTATGTTTTTTTTAGTAACATTCCACATCGTTGGTCCTAATCAGTTGAAAAACTAGAAATAATCCACTTGACCTTGTAGCACCATATGACTCACAAGCACAGTTATTTTTTATTTTGCTGTTAAAATCATGTAAATATTAGAAAATTTCCTTTTTTACCATCTACTTATTTAGTGTACTTTAATAAATGGTAGCAAAATAAAAAATAATAAAAAAATTACATTTCAAATTTAATACAGCCATAATTTTAAAAAAAATAGCTTCACGCGAAGAATGGGCTAAACTTCCCTTTAATTGAGACAATTTATTATAACGTACATTTTAAACATATTACTTACTTTACACCCAAAAGGGTGGCAACTAAGTTGCCACTACAAATGGTGTTTGTTTACCATTTGATAGTTGGTGGCTCATTACACCAATTTACAAGTGGAATTTCATTACACCACTTGGGGTGGCAACTTAGTTGCCACCCTTTTTGGTGTAAAGTAAGGGAGTTTTTTTTTACAGTGTAACATTCCACATCGTTGGTCCTTATCAGTTGAAAATCTAGAAATAATGCACTTGACCTTGTAGCACCATAAGACTCACAAGCACAGTTATTTGATTACTTGTATAAGGAATGTTCACCCATGTTGAAAATAACTTTTATAGACAGTTTTACTTTCAAAATTTAGTAGGTGTGTTTCAAACAGACAGTATACAACAAATTGAAGTAGCTTATAATTATTTGGTTTAGATACTTCTTTTAACTTTATTAAACATCAAATTACTTTTTTCTTCTCTTCACTTCACTGCCTCTAACAAAAACATATTAAAAATATTTATTGTTTAAGGTAAATAATACAATTTATGTTAGAATAAATATACATATATACGTCTTTTCACTTCATGAAAGACATTCACTTGATTTCATTCCCTATGGCAAATTAATTTAAAAACATTTATTATTATACAATAAATAACATAAATAGTGTTAAAATAATAAAATATATGCATAACAAAAATAATTGATCGGTTTTTTTATTCTTGTCAGTAAATGAATGCTATGGCCGTGGAAAGCATATTTCCTAAATGCGATTTCATTACCCTATGAAAAATGCATAATTTTTTAATATTGTGTATAATTAAAAAAAGTTTTATAATCTTCGTGAAAAGGATTTCATGTAAATAACTGTTCCCCAAATAGTCTAGAAATACATGTACACATTCGTTCCTAATGTGCTATAATTTGTACGTTACAAAAATACATGAAGAAAGAGGCTTTAACATATAATTTTATAATTCAAACTACGTATATATTTTAAATAAGTATTCAAGCTAAGATTATGACTTGTTTGCTTAGATATTTGATTTAAAAAATCACAAATAAAATTATTTCTTACTTTTCACCATTTTGAAAAAGGATATATATAGAAACACCCAAAAAACCTCCATTTAAACAAATAAATATTCATTTTTAAACTTAATCTTTCGACAATAAATAAGATCATTGATGCATAGTGTTCAAATTTATTAAAATGTGAAGCCTCTCAAAAATAGAACGTTGACGTAAATAGATTAAGTATCTTAAATCTATTTAAGCGAAATAATTTCTACAGGTCATATCATTTATCGTTCGTTTAAAACCCTCTTATGGACAAGCCCGTGTTAATACGTTCAGTAAACTCCAAGTTTCCCTGCATTATGAGCCATATTTAAAATAATATAAATCTAACGATGTAATTGATTTTTAATGCATTGTACAAGGAATTATTGCTTTTATGGCTCACATTCAAACTTGTAATCAACTATCTTTTCAACTATTTATTAGTCCTGTTTTATTAGCATTTAAAACAAAGTGTGGAAAAAACAAAATTACAAATTTGCCCATTTGTTAGACTGTCAGAGGGTACCAATGAATGTTGATATGACAGATCATTTTCTTTCTCCAGGATCATTTTCTTTCTCCAGAACTCTGTGTTAGACCATGAACTGTTATTGTTCATGAAATTGCAGGAGGAGAATATATTCCCAAGTAGAAATCGGAAATTGAATCGGAAAAACATCGGAATATAATGTGAGGTAATAGTATATGAATAAAACAATTTATCTTTTGAAAATTTTGAAATCGAAAGGTTTTATATTTCTCAACTTTTTATGACTGAAGTGATTTAAAAGTATCATTCGGTTATTATATTTTTCCGCAATAAAAACAATTTTGCTACTTGCATGTAGTAAGGATAGCATATGTCTTTACAAACTATATTATAGCTTCATTTATATTCATTTATTCTAAATACTGAAGTATTTAGTATTAAAATAAAACTAAAACATTTTAATAAAATACTTTGTTTAGATGGTGTTTCTTTTATTTATACATACGTTTAATTATTTGCTTTTTATTGTTTTCCCAATTTGCATTCAATACTAGTTAGACACATAACAGAATGTAGCCACATATAGGCGTTTTGAATATTAAATCAAATAAATCTTACGATACCTATATCATGTAGCAAAAGCCTGTCCGCGAGTACCGCTCGTATCATATTAACCCTCCAAACAACCTGCCCAAAACATTTTGCTTTAACTAAAATCTTGTTAGCTTCTAAACATTACACAATTTAAATTTTTACAAAGTTCAATAGAAAAATAATGTACTTTTAATGTACTATTTATTTTATAGATTTTAATGTAACATCCATGCTCTGATGTACATTAGTAAATTTTTGTACCAATTCCTAATATCCATCCATATTTAATCTGATGAAACCTTTGTTTAAAATTTGGAAATGTTCTATGATTTTCTTGCCTAATATAATATATATATTTTTCAGATTATTATTTATCTGAACTTCGAATGTATTAACATGTTTAATAAGTTAATCAGGCGTAACTGTGAAACGTAAATATTTTTTAATATTAATTTTATTTTATTTTTTCACATTGATGAAATCGATACAAATTTTTTGTATCGTTTTGAACAGATAGAAGTTATAATTCCATTTATTATAACGTAAAAAAGTTTCATTTTTACATTTATTTTAGAAAGATTCTCTTAAGTTCTCGGAATATCTATTAACTTTAAAAATAACTCCTCTTTTTTCAGTGCTCTTAAAGAAATTTGGAATTCATTTCGAAAAGTTCTTTGGGAAGATTTTAAAAATATAAAATGTTTCACTGTTTCTTTTGAAGAATTCATTATGGTAGCTTCGTATTTTGAAATCAAGAGCAACAAAAGAAGAGGAAAAAGTATGTATTATAAGACGACAATAAACTTTATTTCATTAGTTATATGTTTACTTTTATCACTATCGTGATTTTTAAAAAGTATTTAATACAAAAATAATGGCATGTTATTTTCAGTATTTAAGTTGGAAATCCCGAACTGGATCCAATGCTAATTATAAAAAAAGAAACTTTTAGATGAATAGTTCATATACCTAAAAAACAGCTCTAAAGAATACATCTTGATTTTTTTTTTCGAAAAAACCCAGTTAAATCTACTGATAATTATAAAATATTAATATTTTTGGATGGTTGATAATTTACATGTCTAAATAAAAACTGCTCTTAAATAAAAACTGCTCTATATAAAACATTTTCAATTATGGTTAAACAAAAATCCCTTCTCTGATAAAGACATCTTAACTTTTAACTCTACCATTGAGTTTCACTGATATATATTCCCATGAAGTCTTTACTTAAAACTTTCAAATTTGAACAAATAGTAACAAAATCTATTCTACGAGTTTATTTCCTAGATTTAATTTATTTTTTTTAATTTAATTTTTATCTACTTTTTTTTACAGTTTTAAATTTTGGATTGTTTGAATTTCAAATATACTAAGATGCTTAACAAGTTAATCAAACGTAATTGTGTTTAACTATTTTTAAAGGTAATTAATTTCCTCTTTTCACAATGAAATCAATACAAATTATTGCATAGTGTCAAATAAATTGAAACTATAATTTCATTTATTGTAGAGAGAAAAAGTTTGGTACTACTAGGTTAACTTGTCAACCAAAAAATTATCGCCAAACTATAAGATTAAATGCCAATAATGGATGATCGTGAATGTCACATTCAAAGACATTAAATACGATTCACGTGTTTAAAATGTCATTAAGAAATTTTTATTTCGACTTTTTATTAATATTTTTATTAATATTCTACTAATTATTTGTTTTTTCGTTATTTAAAATAAAAATTATATCAATATGTATAATTTGGCTATTAGTCTGGCAATTTGTATAATTTCGCGAAATTTGGCGAAGGGATAACAGAGTAGTACCAAAAGTTTCATTTCTACATTTATTTTAAAAAGACTCTCTTAAATTATTCATTAATTTAAAAAATAACTCATTCTTTTTAAATGCAGTTGAAGAAATTTCGAACTTATTACGAAAACGTCTTTAGAAGGCATTAAAGAAATGAAATGTTTCATCTTTTTTTTTTTTTTTTTTTAAGTGTTTTTTATTTTATGTTCACATTTAAAAGTCAAGTGCTACTTTTTTGTAGTAAGAGTTTGAGTAAACAAATTATATCATAAGAGGAAATCATATTACATTAGTTATATGTTTACTTTTATCGCTGAAATAATTTTTTAAAGTATTTAAAACGGAAAGGAACGCGTCTTTAATTCCGATTTTTTAACTCAGAAAACCCAATTTGGATTCACTGCTAATTATAAAATATGAATATTTCGTGATCAAATTCATTCATAAAAATTCAACTTCATAAAAATTCAACTTTAAGTAATACATTACTTTAATTCTGGTTTTTTAACACACACGCATAAAAAATAATCTGCTGCTGGGTTATTCCATGGTAACTTACATTACATTTAGAACAATTCACTGCAGTAATTTTAGTAATATAACACTAAAAAAATGCAAATATAAAATTAACCTGATTAATCAATGAAATCTATATAAGTTTCAATTTTGATGAAACTTATTAAAAAATGATAAAGAATATTACACTTTATATGAAAACTTTCATTATTTTTTTAGTAATGGCAGTTACCATAGTAAATAAGTACGTACCAAAATTTAAGAAATAACATTAAAATAAGGTAATATTAATATAAATTGAGTTTTGAATAAATTTAAATGCGAAATTATATCAAATTTACATTTCGAATAATTTTTTTCTGTGTGTTGTATTACTAAAATTACTGAAAATTCTTCAAAATGTAAGGAAAGTTAGCATGAAATGACCCTGCTATTTATAAAGTGAGAATATTTTTAGATGGACGATAGTTAATAGATCTAAACAAAAAATCTTCTAAAGAAAACATTTTAATGTTCGAACAATAATTCCAATAATTATTCGAATATTTAAAACTTTGAACATATATTCGGCCACTTTATTTCCTAATTTTACTTAATTTTGTTTTCATTTTTTGATTATATGCAATGTTTGAATTTCGAATCCACTAAGAGTTTGACAAGTTAATCTGGTGTAGTTGTCTTTAAATATTTTTTACAGTTTATTTAATTTTCACTTTTCGCAATAATAATATCAATATAAATTTTTGTATAGTGTCAAATAAATTGAAGTTATAATTACATTTATTGTAGCGTGAAAAAGTTTCATTTCTACTTGTATTGTACAAAGACTCTTTTGACTTCTTAAAATATCCATTAACTTTAAAAATAACTTATTCTTTTTAAGTGCACTTGAAGAAATTTCGAATTGATTTCGAAAAGTTGTTTGAGAAGATATTAAAAATATGAAGTGTTCCACTGTTTCTTTTGAAGTGTCCCTTTTGGTAGTTTTGTATTTTAAATTCAAGAGCAACAAAAAAAAAGAGAAAACAATCTACATTTTAAGAGAAAAATAAACATTGTTTGATTAGTTATATGTTTACTTTTATCTCTAAAGTAATTTTTAAGAAGTACTTAAAATGTATTGAATCTTGGTACTGTTTATGCAAGCAAATTGTTTGTATCCATGTAGTTAAAAACTACACTGTGTAAAAAACTATGTATTATACAGTAGAATGAGGAAACAAAAAGGAAAACAACTATACACATTGTAATCACAAAATTACTCTAGTCAACACAGTGATAAATCTTTTTAAGTTTAAAAAATAATCTTAAGTATGAGGTTAGTTTTCTGATTTTATGGTTACATGTTATAAATAAATTCTAATTTTTGAAAATATATTTCGAAAGTTTTTATTTTAATAAATTTATATAGTATATCTACATATACATGTTATCGTCAAAAACCTTTTTTGTTTATACTTTCAGAATTGTAGCTCATAATTTGTAATGCTTTTATAGAAATCTATACAGGGTGATTCTAAATTTTTTATTCAAGCTTTATAGATTTAAGTTACAAGTTTTGTAGATTAATATCATTATCTTGTCCATTGTACATATAAAATTTTAGTAAGCATAACAGATTTCGGTAAATTAAGATTACTAAGGTTAGAGATATTTTTTAGAGTGTAGATGTTACAAGTTAAGCATACATTATTTTTAGATTTTCTTAGTGTTTTCCTTCTGCAATTCTCACGGACATGGTCAGTGATTATCTTTATTATTACGCTTTAATAAAAAAAGCATCAGAAAAATATTTAATCGCGGTACCATTTATTTTAAAAAGTCACTTTGTTCACACTGTAAAAAAAAGGGTCGATCTACTAAAAAAAAACTGTGATCCTTGTAATTACTAAAAAAATTTTTAGTAATCTTAGTCGGTTACAAGAAAATCTATAAGAATTACTAGAAAAAAGTTAGCAAGGAATAGAGTTAATAGTTTTATATTTCTAATAGCTATTACTAAAACTCGCTTCGTGTGGCCTTGATAGCATAGTGGTTATAGTAATGTACTCCAGGCTAAAAGGTCCCGGATTCCATACTGGCCAATGCCAAATACGCCCCGAATGTATGTAGTGTAAGTACTTGTTAATAAAGGGATTATGAAAATCCTGTCGGAGTAGGCAGCAAAGTTTGGTGCTGCCATCTATTGCGGTTTTGCCGAAAATCCTCCGCTTCAGAAGTCTGGAGGCCGTGTGAATGAAGCTCCTGCCCTTCGGGCGCACGTAATGGTTATTAAAAGTAATTTTGCTTGGTGGCCCATACTAAAAATTTTTAAGTTAGTAATACAAAAAATTCTTTTGCTCAGTTTACAAAAGAAATGCTTGTTTCACTTGGAAAAAAAAGTTTGTAATGGTTACTAAAAAATTCTGTGGAATACAAATTTACTAAAAAATTTTTAGTAACCTCTTGAATTTTTTTTTTTTTTTTTTACAGTGCACATACGGCACTTTCATTTTCATATGCATAGCAGGACATTAGTACACTGTTAAAAATTTTCTTCTAGTTTGAGCCAAATTTTGGTGTTCAGTAGCTGCCACATAAGATGGTGAAATCTCACACCAACAATTGGAGCTTCCTATTTCAACCTCGTTCCAACTGTTGGATATATTCTACAAAATTGCTCCAAATATTGGTTCAAGATTTCCCTACTTTACAGTGGCACTTACTGAGCAACAAAAATTTTGTTCGAATTAGGACAATATTTTTAACAGTGTAGAAGTAGCTGTGTTTCGGATTCAACTTGCATAGAGAAAAATGTTTAACTGCCAAACCGATCGTTTTAATGCCTCACTTTTATATCATTATTTTCTATGATAAGAATTTATTTAATCTTTTTTTATTTTAAACATTTTAGCGCCATATATATTTTTCGATAATCGATAAGAGAGTTCTTTTATTTTTACTTTCATTTAAAGAAATATTTTAACCTTTTTGTATTTATTTAAAAAACGAATAAAAATACAAGTTCAAAGGATATAAATTTCAAAATACCTAACATATAAAATAAATATGCAATAAAATTTAAGAATACTTCTAATGATGGGAAAGAGTAGTATTTAAAATTACATAAATGATATACATAAATTTAAACGAAACATTTTTTCAAAAAATATTTCAATTATTTTTACTGTTTATTCATGTTAAATTTATAGTACTTCATAAAAAAAATTAAAGCTTTCTTTATTTCCAATCATTTGTAACTCTTCTATGCTTTCCTTCGAAAATATTTTTTCTTCCCTACAAAACGGGAAAAAAAGAATTTTGTTAGTTGAAACAATTTGTTATGTACATAAAGATTAACTACAGGTTTTATTACTCATTTTGGATTTTATTTTTTTTTTTATACTGTGATTTTTCTACTGTTTTAGGAGAGAAAAATATAAGGTAAGATGAATAATAATTAGATATATAATATGAGACTGTAAATATTGCAAAAGTGTTCGTCTTTTTTTTTTCTTTAATTGCAAAACTTTTATGATAGAGAAATGACGTTTATGAGGTAATTTCGTATAACATAATTTTCGAAATGTTTAGCATTATCTTCAAAAACTTTTAGGAAAATAACTAATCACAAGCTTCAGATGCCAATAGATAAAGGAAAAGAAAGAAAAAATTATGCGTCAAGCATAGATTGGGAAGCGCTTTCCAACACATGCAAAATAATGTATCAAAACTGCACCGTTTAAAACAATTTAAATATTGAGTTAAAATTTACTATAAGGAAATGTAATAATGCATTTCAAAACCAAACTTCAGTATTCCCATCTGCAATCGGTAATTTTTTTAGCAATCCTGTATATGATGTAAATATTTGCAGCTATTAACAACACACATACCAGAAACTTAGTTCTTTTAAGACACACATATAATTCAGTTGAAAATTTCCCTTAAACAGTTTTCTCTTATAAAGAGAACGGTATGCGAATATTTTGTGAAGCCCTGTATATGAAGTATATAATTTATATTGCAAGTATAGAAGAGTAATATGCAAAAATAAAATTAAATTTAAAAGCGCATACCAAAATGCGAAATGTACTCACCAGAAATTATAACACAGAGGCAGTATTGTAGCTGTTTGCATTGGTATTTCCCTGTAAATTAATAAAAAAGGCTATGAATTCTCTGTTTTAAAGTGAACGTACTGAAATTTAGTGATTTATATATCTTTTAATGCATTTGAAGTAACATATTGCCATTAAAATCTTCTCCGAACAATTTTTCTCCATGCACCATAATGTATTCTAATACTTTTTGGGTGGCCCTGTAAATGAACTATTAATTTTTGTGTTTCTTAGGCAATACCAAACATGTTTTCATAACCCTGAACAACTTTTACCAGTTGCATGGAAATCTGGAAATATTTACGAGAGTTAGAGCGTGGTAGTCAAATCGAATGTATAAGCCCTCTTCAACTTTGTTGGAAAGTGCTAATAAAAAAAATCAGAAGGCCCTTTTTGGGTGCGTTCGTAATTATGTAAATACGTAGCACCTATTATTGTCGCACAGTCTGTCCGTCTGTCTGTCCGTCTGTCCGTCTGTCTGTCCGTCTCTCTGTCCGTCTGTCCGTCCGCATATAACAACGTAAACTATCCAACCGAATCGTTTGAAATTTAAAATATATAATTATTACATAATTTTGTCGAGTCATTTCAAATTTTATGAAAACCGAATGGATAGATCAATTACAGGGACAATCAAACGGATTCCGTTACATTACGTCAATGGGGAAAAGAGTTTACATTACGTCAATGGGGAAAAGAGTTTCAAATGCATTTTAATCGTTTGAAATTTAAAATGTATATTTATTACATAATTTTGTCGAGTCATTTCAAATGTTATGAAAATCGGATGCATAAATCAGTTACAGGGACAATCAAAAGTATTCCGTTACATTACGATCAATGGAAAAAAATGTTTCAAATTGATTTTAATGGTGTTACACTCATTTGAACATAATATAATTGACATGAAACTATGATGTATGTACTAAAATCTACATTCTGTACAATCTGGGATGCAGAGAATATTTATTATTAAATTACAGGGCCACACAAATGTATTCCACTAAATAATGTTATACGGGGAAACATTGTATGGGGCGTGTTTTAATTATATTAAACTACTTCATATTTTATGAATAAGATATGCGTTAATGAAGTATAATAAAAATTACTCTCTGCATATTTACAGGAACACAAAGATTTCGACCACTGTACTGTATCCAAAGTACGTTCTACTATATCAGCAAGATCTGAATATTTTAAAACTTATAGTACGAACGCACCTCATTTGCTACGCTTCACGTGCAATTTCCAACTTGTTTCAATATACTGACACTTCAGAATTAATTCTATTGACTGCATAAATCTATTTATTTTCTCAGCTTTCAGGTTTTCACATTTACTCATGTATTTTTAAATAATTTTTACATTAATATTTATTTCTGTACTCGTAATTAACTGCTTAAAATCTCAACATGTATCATATCGTTTTAAAGAATTCGTAACTGATCGAAAAATTGTAGAATATACAGGTTTGAGAATGTTTTCACTAAAGCCGAAACGTTTGCAAATAAAAAGCTTTAATGTTTTATTTCTCTAATATTATCTTTTATTTACCCATCATACGTAGTATAGGGTAAGTCTTGCAATCGTTTTGAAACATCGAAAAATTTTTTTGACGGATTTACACGTTTTAGATAGTGGAGATTCCGAAAAACATATTTTTAGAAAAAAAAAATTTGCCGTCCGTCTGTCTGTCTGTCTGTAAACGCTCTATCTCCCGAACAAATTGAGATAAAGACTTGAAATTTTGTATGTAGTTAGTATGTAAGAGTGGCACGAAACAATTAATATCAGCAACTTTGATTATCCGGAACTATTTTTTTCGGACTCTGGAAAAATTTGTTCTGATGAAAGGTATATAAAAATTTTTGAATTTGTTTGTTCTAAGGAATGTACGTAAAAAGGCAATAAAATAACACACATTTTTCATACAGAAGTCGATCGGATTATTAGTTGCCGAGATATTTGTAATCCTGTTTTCCACATTCTTCGATTTTTCATGACCCTGTATTTCATTCAAATTTCAATTCAGAGGTATATTTTAATTGGAAATGAGACGCTTAATTCGACGCAGTTAATTGTTAGTTAATAGAATTATCATTTTTGGAGTTATAAGGATGTTTCTTTTACGCAGTTCGGTACTACTTGAGTAGTTTGGCGCTTTATATAATTTGTCGAAATTGGTACATCAGCAGTTCTTTAATATAGCATTACTATGTATATTAACAATATTTAAATTTTGTTTATGAATTGCAATGCATTGCATAAATAGTTTTCACATGTTTTATTTTGATATACATATTGATGATGGGTAAGTATTACGGTGGCCCCCAACGACTAGTTTTTGTAAAAATCGTAGTATGTTTTCTGCTTGTATTCGAAATTGTTATACATGATGTACAAAAATTTGATTGAAAAATTATCTCACAAATACGGTGTGTTTCATCCTTAATCCTTTATCTACCGAAGGTATTTATAAGTACCATTAAAAAAAAAAAAAACTTATTAGAAAATTCTCTTAGTATGACAGTTAGTTGTAATACTGTTTATATTGAGTTACAGATACATTACTTTATCTTGTACCAAAAGCATTATTGGTTACACAAAACAAAAATGTTTTAAAAGGATGATTTCTTTTGCCTTTGCATCTTTGCAGCTTTCTTGACGCTGAGTGTGGGGGTTGGGGATTTTTCAATGCGGAAATATTTCTATATTTATAGTGTAAGAACATCCTATTTGTGCATTTTATCATTCTACAAAATACTAAGAAAATATTTAAAAATAAAGGTTTTGAGTGGGGTTATAAAAATTGCCCCAAATCCCTGCAAATTCAAATTTAATTAATCTTTCTAAATCCTTCAATCTTTTAAATATTATGTAAATCTTTTAATTTAGTTTAAACAATTTGCATAAAGTTCTTTAGAATGTAAAATTTTCATGAATTCATAATGCGGTAGATAAATGGTTAAGTAACTCTAGTTGACGATAGAAATTTCGAGATAAATAAAAGAAACTACAACAAATTATGCACATAAAATTTGCACAGAGATCATCTGCATATCAAAACAAACAAAAACTTTGTTTTTTTATAAAAGCAAAATCGAATATTAATACTGCACACAAATGCTACACGATTCAATTAGTCTAAATATAAATTTGCATAAAATTCGTACATTTTGTTTACGAGAAATTCATTATTTTAAAATGAGAGTAATTTAGGGGCTGTATCCAAATTGAAGTTCATTTTAAAGCTACAGATTGACCAAGTCACTTCTATAAATGCATTATTTCTTGTCAATATGACAATTTCCCTCCCTTATTATGATTCGGTTTCTGTTATACAGGGTGATTCAGCTCGTCGGTGACAAACTTTAAGGATCGATAGAGCACACCTAGACGAACATTTTTGAATAGGGAATGTAGGGTCCCTGACGCGATGGTAAGGCGCTAGGCGCTTTCGAAAATTTGGGTGCCGAAATTCGAAACGTCATAAAAACTAGGGAAATGGTTAGATTTTCTTGCTTGTTGCGTCGAAATGATTCTGTTTGTTTAGACTTTCTTCAGTACCAATTTGATAAGCGTATCTCTTAAAACATGGATAGGGGGCGCTGCAGACTTTGGAGAGCTAGACAACAACTTTAAGCCCGTTATTTTGATAATTTAACACATGCTCGCCAAAGTTTATACTCTAACTTAAAGTTTGAACCCAAAAGTAGAGCCCTGCAAAAAGCGTAAGAGCCGGAATAAAATGTCAAAGTACAGGGTGGTCGAAACTCGAAGGCTCCTAAGAGATAAACAAACAGATTTCTTGACTTATGGCATGCATTTTCATGATTCTGTTTGCTGGGGCTCTCTGAAACTCAGTTGAACGGTACAAAAAGAAACATCGATAGGGGGCGCTTTGGGCAAAAAACATAATTCGTTGACATTTCGGACGCTAACTGGAAACGGGGCGCTAAGATCAGTTAGTAATAATGAAAACACATTTTCTACCTCTGCTCAACACTTCTGAATAAATTTAGACCAAAAACATCAATGATACTGGAAATTTATTTACAAAAAATAACACTACAGAAGATGCTCGAAATTTCGACCTTGGGCCATGATGCAGGCTTCGCACCTCCGTCGCATTGAGGAGTGTGTGTTTCCAACAATGCCAGGAGTATCTCTGATCTGCCCTGCAGCTGCCACAATGCGCGCCACAAGTTCTTCAGCACTGCTGACAGGTGTATGGTATACCTCGGCCTTCAGGTAACCCCAAAGGAAGAAATCCAAGCAGGTGAGGTCTGGTGATCGGGCAGGCCAGTGAACTGGACCCCCACGCCCGATCCACCGCTGGCCATACCTTGTGTTTAGATGGAGACGCACGTCGTTCGTGTAATGGGCCGGAGCTCCATCGTGCTGGAACCACATCTGGCGACGCGAACCTTCGGGTACGTGCGCCTCCTCCAGAAGCTGCGGCAGCACTTGATCCAGGAAAATCAGGTAACTTCCACCTGTCAGCCGTTCAGGTAACAAATAAGGGCCAATGAGGCAATCCCCCAGAATGCCGGCCCACACATTTACTGAGAAACGCTCCTGGGCTGCTCGGCTTCTGGTTTCATGTGGATTTTCATCACACCACACATGACTGTTGTGGGCGTTCCACATTCCCTCCCGGCTGAAGGTGGACTGGTCCGTAAACAAAATGCTGTTTACAAAACGGGGATACCTGGATCTCATCGCCAAGTACCATCTTGAGAATTCCACTCGAGGGCCAAAATCCTGCTCTCTGAGCAACTGCACCCGCTGGATGTGGTAGGGGTGCTGATTCCGGGAACGTAAGATGCGCCACGCAGTTGCTTGCGAAATGCCAACATGTCTGGCGATATCTCTCGTGCTAAGACCTGGGTTGTCCTCAACCAGGTTAAGCACAGCCTCTTCGTTGTCGGGGGTGCTCACTGATCGCTCCCGTTCAGGCCTGCCTCCGTCGAAAGATCCCGTTGTGGACAACCTCTGGTGTACTCGAGCGAAGAAGGCATGGCAGGGGATTTGCCTGTTGGGGTAACGCTCGGCGTACAACCGCTGAGCGGCTCGTCCATTACAACCAGCAGCGCCATACGCCAAATGCATGTCAGCCAATTCAGAGTTTGTGTACCGTTCCATCCTACTACCGATCTGCAGACAAGTAACCCGAAGCTTAAGTAGGTACCGCACGTTCAAAAGACGTGTCTGCGCATACAACTACGTCATCTCGCGTTGTCGTCTACGCATTACGTATCTTTTGCATATCGATATGGTACGATATCTTTTGCATAAATCAGCAAAAAGCACCTTATGTAAATTTTATTGCGCGCATTGTGCATGATTGAAACCAGCTATGTTTGTTAAAAAAAACAAACAAACTGCAGTTTTAATAGCTTCTTATGATAAGTAAATTACTCTCTTGTTTTGTTTCTAACTGATCGTAGCGCCCCGTTTCCAGTTAGCGTCCGAAATGTCAACGAATTATGTTTTTTGCCCAAAGCGCCCCCTATCGATGTTTCTTTTTGTACCGTTCAACTGAGTTTCAGAGAGCCCCAGCAAACAGAATCATGAAAATGCATGCCATAAGTCAAGAAATCTGTTTGTTTATCTCTTAGGAGCCTTCGAGTTTCGACCACCCTGTACTTTGACCTTTTATTCCGGCTCTTACGCTTTTTGCAGGGCTCTACTTTTGGGTTCAAACTTTAAGTTAGAGTATAAACTTTGGCGAGCATGTGTTAAATTATCAAAATAACGGGCTTAAAGTTGTTGTCTAGCTCTCCAAAGTCTGCAGCGCCCCCTATCCATGTTTTAAGAGATACGCTTATCAAATTGGTACTGAAGAAAGTCTAAACAAACAGAATCATTTCGACGCAACAAGCAAGAAAATCTAACCATTTCCCTAGTTTTTATGACGTTTCGAATTTCGGCACCCAAATTTTCGAAAGCGCCTAGCGCCTTACCATCGCGTCAGGGACCCTACATTCCCTATTCAAAAATGTTCGTCTAGGTGTGCTCTATCGATCCTTAAAGTTTGTCACCGACGAGCTGAATCACCCTGTATACCGTAAAATCCTTTTCAATTACAATGCAAAGAAGTGTTAAATCATCCGATTTAAATATATATATATATATATATAATATTATTTACAATAATATATATATATATATTATATATATATATATATATATATATATATATATATATATATACCGGGTGTTCCAAAAATAACCGGTAGATTTTAAAATTCAATAACATAAAAACGGTGACAGTTATTAAAAAAAAATTTGCAGGAGGGTTATATAATGCCATAAGTTTTATCTCCGTGATTTTTGATTTTAGTTCGGAAACCAAACAATAGATGGCGCTGACGGAGATTGGCGCTCAGTCGAAGCCGAAACTGAGCTCACTCAGCATTGATACACAGGAAGGAGATTAAGGATATGGAGTGCGTCTCATTCGATTTGATTTCAATGAAATGCATTTTTGCCATGGATGTAACAGATTCTTCGATAGTGGAATGCAGCGTTCAGAAATGGGTATAAATTTCGCAAACAGTATTTGAGTTTGCAGGATATTTTACATTTATAAAGTTTTATTTGCCCGGATAAAATTACTTTCTTATGGCATGATTTAAAGAATATTTTATGCGTCGTATTTTAAAACTACACTGTTAAAAATTTTAAACCTTTGCTGCATCATCACACCTCCGCTTTTATAGAAAAAGATTACTTCACTGTATTATGAAGCATCCTCATTGTCAAAATTGAGATATTCTATAATAGCAATGCAGTGACGATGCAGCAAATGTTTCAAATTTTAACAATGTTGGTGAAGATATTTTGCTACAATCTTGCTCTTACACCGTAAAAAATTGACCTATTTGCTGCAGCGTCACTCCACCACCTTTATAGAAAACGGTTACAATATTGTATTATGGAGCATTATCATTGGTCATAAAAGACATATTCTATAAAAGCTGTGGAGTGACATTCTAGCAAATGGGTCAACGTTTTTGCAGTGTTTCTACACTGGTCAAAATCTGCTGCATTTTGTTGCAACGCACTCCACCGCTTGTATATAATATCTCTATTCCAACCAATGAGAAAGCTCAAGTAACCGTTAAAGTTAACCGGCTAAGTAACCGTTTGTTTTCTATACAAGCAGGGGAGTGCGTTGCAACAAAATGCGGCAGATTTTTAACAGTGTATGGGGAGGCATTTTTGTAATAACTCTGTCGCATTTTGACATTTTTTAATAATTTTTTTTTGCATTGCATAGCTGAGGTCCCTCTCAAGATCTCTCTTTTATTATATTTCTTGATTATTTTCAATTATTTTGGCAATTTTCAACAACAGATGACGCTGCAGGTGTGATGAAAGCTATTAAAGAAAACTCAGTCTCTGAGTTCGCTATTCTGTAAGTTGTCTTTCTGCTGCAAGCGTATGCTGTTCACAGACTGCAAGTTTGCAGGTAAAAATGGTTTATTCTTTAGAACAGAGGATTTTTTTGGTGTTGGAATTCCACTGCCTAGAACACAGTGTTGCTGCTACAAGACGAAGTTTTCAACGGAAGTTTAATGTAACCAAAGGACCGAAAAGCGATACAATAAAGAATTTGTTTGAAAAATTTCAACGGACTGGAGACGTGAAGGATGAACGTGCTGGAAATGTAGGGCGACCGCGTACGACAACAACAGAGAGTAATGCTCAGCTTGTGCAGAAGGTGATCGAACAGCGGCCTCAGGTTTCCATTCGCCGTGTTGCAGCTGCGGTCCAAATAAAGCCAACGTCCACGTACCGTCTCATGCGCCAGAGTTTACACCTCTATCCATACAAAATTCAAACTTGGAAACCCCTCAGCGCTTCTTCTATTGATGCACGAGTAACATTTGCTAACGATATGGTGCAAAGGATTGATGTCGGCGATATCCAAGTGGACAGCGTTTGGTTTAGTGACGAAGCTTATTTTTACCTGGACGGTTTCGTAAATAAACAGAACTGGCGCATATGGGGAACTGAAAACCCCCATGTTGCAGTCCCATCATCCCTACATCCTCCAAATGTGTTGGTTTGGGCCGCCATTTCTTCTAGGGGCTCATTGGTCCATTTTTCAGATCCGAAACGATTACTGCACCACGCTATCTGGACATTCTTCGAGAATTTGTGGCGGTACAAAATGCCTTAGACGACACGGAGAAGACCTCGTGGTTTATGCAAGATGGTGCCCGGCCACATCGCACAGCCGAGGTCTTTAATTTCCTGAATGAACATTTCGATGATCGTGTGATTGGTTTGGGCTATAACACACATACAGGGAGTGGCGTGGATTGGCCTCCCTTATCGCCAGACATGAACCCCTGTGACTACTATCTGTGGGGACACGTGAAAGACCAGGTGTACCGCCACAATCCAGGAACAGTCGAACAACTGAAGCAGTACATCTCTTCTGTATGTGAAGCCATCCCTCCTGAAACGTTTATAAACGTTACTGGTAATTTCGTTCAGAGACTACGCCATATTATTGCTGCGCATGGTGGATATGTGGAAAATATCGTTCTTTAGATTTTTCAGACTGCAGCGCCATCTGATGTTGAAAATTGTAAGTAATTTAGTAAGTTTGTCTGTCTAAAAATTTACTATTGTCCCAAGCACATTACAACAAACGGTGTATTATTGATTTTTCAAATATACCGTCATTTTTGAAACAGCCGGAATAAAGTTACTTTTACTTCCAAAACCGATTTTTAATTGAAATTAACTTTATAAAAAAAATCTGCAACCAAAATCGAAAATGTAATCAAGGAGTGATCTTGAGAGGGACCTTACTTATGCAGTGCAAAAAAAAAAAAAAAAAAAAAAAAAAAAAAAAAAAAAATTAAAATTAAAATGTCAAAATGCGACAGAGTTATTACAAAAATGCCTCTCCAAAAGAACACTATAAAAAATTGACTCATTTGATGCAGCGTCACTCCACAGCTTTTATAGAATATGTCTTTTATGACCAATGATAATGCTCCATAACGCAATAAAGTAGCCATTTTTTATAAAAGCGGCGGAGTGAATGGCGCTGCAGCAAATGGGTCAATTTTTTTTACAGTGAATAGCTTTAGCTTGCGAGTTTCTTCGCGGGCAGGGACAGAGGGTTTACAGAATGACAAATTCACAGATTGCGTTTTCTATTATAGCTTTCAAATTGCCTGCAGTGTCATCTGTTGTTGAAAATTTTAAGTGATTCCGAAAGTTGTATACCTGAAAATTTACTATTGTCCCAATCATATTGCAACAAACGGTATATTTCTAACGCTGCCCATTTAAATTTTATTGATTTTTCAAATATACCGGTCATTTTTGTGACTCTCTGCATCGTCACCAACACTGTTAAAATTTGAAACTTTTGCTGCATCGTCACTCGATGTTATTATAGAATATCTCTGTTTTGACCGATGAGAATGCTCCATAATACAGTGAAGTAATCATTTTCTATAAAAGCGGAGGTGTGATGATGCAGCAAAGGTTTCAAATTTTTAACAGTGTAGTTTTAAAATACGATGCATAAAATATTCTTTAAATCATGTCATAAGAAAGTAATTTTATTTGGGCAAATAAAACTTTATAAATGTAAAATATCCTGCAAACTCAAATACTGTTTGCGAAATTTATACCCATTTCTGAACGCTGCATTCCACTATCGAAGAATCTGTTACATCCATGGCAAAAATGCATTTCATTGAAATCAAATCGAATGAGACGCACTCCATATCCTTAATCTCCCTCCTTTGTATCAATGCTGAGTGAGCTCAATTTCGGCTTCGACTGAGCGCCAATCGCCGTCAGCGCCATCTATTGTTTGGTTTCCGAACTAAAATCAAAAATCACGGAGATAAAACTTATGGCATTATACATAACCCTCCTGCAAAAATTTTTTTAATAGCTGTCACCGTTTTTATGTTATTGAATTTTAAAATCTACCGGTTATTTTTGGAACACCCGGTATATATATATATGTAATATTATTTTTACAAAATAAAGAGCCACTAAGCATACGCTTTATTAGTCTAAAATCACTTAAATAATTTACTAGACTTTCTCTTAGACGTTCCAAGTTCATATCATAACTAGAGATAAATGGAAATGTATAAATTATGACAAATGCGAGAAATTCCTCATAGACAGTGAGGCCAAATCACAGACCATCACCTTATAAAGTTTACGGTTGAAAATCTAGGATCAAGTAAATCTTTATTCGCATATTAAAACGCAGTCGATTTGTCAAGTCATCTTGGCGGAAAACACCTTAAAACTGGATTTTACTGGTTTACTAATAGGTTTATGGTTATGTTCTTCATTGTTTATGTGTATGGTTATGATCTTTTTATTTAAATATTATTACTTTTTTTGTTCACCAAGATATGATTTGGTAGACTAATTGCGTTTAAAATGTAAATAGAGATTTACCTAATCTAGGATTTTCATCCTTGAACTCGATGAGGTCTGTGTCTGTGCTGCCACCGTCTGGGGTATAAGAGATTGTACTTCTAGACATAATCTCGATATAATCATCTTTATGAAAATCTATTCTTAAATAAAGGGAAGAATACTGAATTAAAACAATTTAGAATATTTTATGTATGAAGAAATAATTAAAAAAATTGACTCTTGGACTATTATTTCATGATTTTTTATATTGCACACGGAAAAAGGAATTGATTAAAATTACATAATATGTTTTCTTAAATACATTTTGGTTGTTTTAAGGGAATTCTTTAGTTAAAGAAAAAAAATGTTTTTGTTGCTCAGACAAAAATAAAATTAACACTCTTATAAAACATTTTAAAAAAAGTATCACTTTTATTTGAGTACTTATTAAAGTCTTGTATTTCTTAATTTGCATTTTCAACAAAATTTTGTTGTTTTTGCAAATTTTAAATTGATGTGCAAAACCTTAAATGTGCAATGCCTTAACTCTCTCAGATGGGAGATTCACGGAGATGGATATGGAGATTCACAGAATAATTCTCTCTGAATTGATATCTACTCCAGTTTTTCGATGTACCTTTCATTTCTTTGTTACAATAAAAAACTATTTTGTATTGCCTGCTTGTTGACTGATGTTTATTCTCATTAAAAAAAATCTTGAAAATTACTATACTTCTCAAATTGCATGAATACAACGACGGAAAAAATACTAGAGCGGCCCAGGTACTTAGGGATTCAAAGTTTTACCTAATCAAGGGCATATTCAAGGGCGTAGCCGATGGGACAGCGTGTAAGTCAGATCCTGCTTCTGATCCCCCTGCTTGCTTCTGATATTTGACTCATCCAAGAGCCAAGAGCACAAAAACCTATGTCATCAAAAAACAGAACCTTTATTTTCTGAAAGAGTACTAATACGGGAATCGAATGATATATGTCTGCCGGAAGTGAAATAGAGCATAAGCCAAAATTTAATACCACTATTGGTTCACTCGTAGGTTTATCATTGAGTTTTCTTGCCCCCAGTTTTAATTCTTTTCATAGCTTGTTTGTAGAACAAGCACGATGATGAACCTACGAGTGAGCCACTACTGGTATTCATTTGTGGCTTATGCACCACTTCACTTCCGGCAGACATTAATCATTAGCTTCCCCAATTACTAATATTCCATAAAATAAAGGACTTTTTCTTGTGCCCGATGACATAGAGTTTTGTGTAGTCAGCTCTTGGACTATAACTTCATGATTTTTTATATTTGCTATAACCCTTTTAAGACCCGAAACATTTTCATCATTAAATATTAAATTCCTCTATTTATTAATTCTATACTAACCCTAATGACACCTAAAAAAATAAAAAAAAAATTTCTTCACCCCCTAGAGCGTGAAAAGTACCCGCACGAACGTGCGGGTTGGGCTTTTTCTGTGAAAGCCACACCTGCACGATTGTGCGGGTTGGGCTTTTCCTGTGAAATCATTACTTATTACATGTTAAGATATATACATTTTCTGGCTTTTAATGGATAGAAGAGAGAAATTGAAACAAATTTTTTTTTTACAAATACGGTAATTATTGATGTATTATTTTTTATTTTATGGGCTGGTTACTTTTTTACAATGGAAATCTTTAAAACATGTTTTTGTTTTTGACATACCCAAATGAACGTTGCATTTTTCACAACGTGTTTTTGAATTTTTTTCGCAGTTTTCAAACCTGCACTTGCGAGGCCTTGAAATGTCATCAACACATGGGAAATGGTTGCCTCTAAAGCCTAAAAAAGAAGGGAAAAAATAATATTGGAGATGTACTTATCGACTTAAAAAAAAATAATATTTTAATTTAAAAATGTTTGTCATATTTTTAAAGCTTTTATTTATTATATCGATTTAATTTCTTCTATAAGTCTATAACTTTTTTTATTACAATTTAAGAAATGAAAAACATACCTGCAGTTGCGTGAAATCTGAAGTTCCAGATGAGGTACAGAAATGAACTTTTTAACAGTCCGCTTGTATTCCTTTTTTTCTTTTTTCATTCTTTTAGTATTTTCCGAAATTGCCTTGGAGGTAGAACTTTGGGAGATGAATTCAGGAAACTTTGAGGAGGAAGAATGATTCAAAATTGTCTTTTTTTCTTCATCGAGCTCATCTGAACTTGACTGTCCTTCTAATAAATCTGCTTGAAATGTTTTGTTGTTAATGTCGTCATCGTCCAAGAGATCACTAAATTCAGAATCTGATTTATTCATCAATTGAAATATTTCTTCTTGAGTGAGAATTCTTTTCCGTTTAGACATCTGAAAAAGTATTTTATTTTGCTTAGTTAAAAGTTAACAAAGTACTGCATAAAAAATTAGAAAACGTATTTGAAAATTTTATTTATTAAAAAGAAAAAAAGTAAAAATTAATTTGAAAAAAAGAGGGATATCTATGAAAACACCCAAGAAAATAATATAGTATTAATTATGTAACAGCATACTGTGTTTTATTTTGGCTGTCATCAAAATTGTTGAAACAGAAAACAAAATGAACATTGAAAAACACTTACCTTTACAGTAGCACTGACTAACGTAACGCCCAAGTTGCACGATCGTGCGGGTGATGAAATCTTGAGTCCTAAGAGCAAAATAAATAGTGTATAATTAATGTTTTTTATTATATTACACTTATTTAGACAAACAAAAGTTTTTATCTAAGCAATTAAAAATATATTGATAATTACCTTTTTACGACAGATAAAATGATGAGCTATATCCGTTGTACTTGTAAACAAAGCTAGACATGCCGCCTAGACATGGACTACTACCACAATCTGTTGATAAAAAAAGATACTTTACTCTTTCAGCTAACCAGAACAATCGTTCGATTTTATATTACATACGACTGTTTCAGAAGCAAAAATTTAAATGAATGTCTAACCCGCACGATCGTGCGAGCTGGGTCTTAAAGGGATAAATCTTCTTTTAGTAATTATAGAAATATAATTAATACATGTTTGAAATTGAAAATGACTGCCATTTCAAATGAAATGTTAATTATTATTATTACCAAAGCGGCCAATGTAGGCAAATACATTAAATTGTTAAGATAAAAAATTTCTAAACGTAAAGCAAAATATTGCAATTTGAGTTAAATATTGGTGGCTTTGCTTTCAGAAATAACGGATATGAATGACTTTTGTTAAAGAATGGAGCTCAGTAGCGATTGAAATACTGGGTTAGTAGAATTAAGTTATCGGCTTTTTTAAAAGGATCTTTTAGTACTTATAAACTGCGGCATTTTATATCGAAGACAGACGTAACAGTACGAGAACATGAAGTCGCCTGAACGCGGTAAAGCTTATATTTGAAAGGTTGTTTATCCTCTCATATCCAAGAATATCAGCGTTATTCCGAAGTAAGTGTTTGAAAGTCGATGTGGAACAGACTATAAACATTTTCTGTTTACGATTGAGTAAAATTATTATCAAACATCACTAACTATTAAAACAAATATACAGAAAGGAAGCATCAATCTGTTCAAGCAGATAATGACCAAAAGATTGGCACAAAACCTAATTGAACAATATTTGAAAATACTGAAATCATCAAAATAACGGGGACATTAAAGAGTATTCCGAAAGGAAACTTTAAAAGTTGTTTTTTAAAGTTATACAGACGAATACAGAAGTGCATTATGGCAAGAAGAAGTTACTTCAAAATAATTTTAAATGAGTATGTATTTGAAATAGTAATTTCTAGCAATACTAGATAAGTCCTGAAAATTCCTGGTATTTTATCTAATTCCGTCTTCCTGTAAAATAATAAAATCTGGTCATACTTTATTTGTACATTTCTTCAATTTTCAAACAGTGTTAGACAGAAATATTTATTTCATAACCACCTCTAGTTTATATTGTCTGAGTAGTTTAGACAATATTATATATTTTTAATACCTTCAATATTTACCAAAAACGTTTGCATGTCTACATGATATTACAGGGACTTTGATTTTTAAAAACATATCCCTTAAATGCATTTATTGGTTTTCGGGAACATACCCAATTTTATATTTTAAAATGCGATTAGAATAATATTGAAGTTTTAGGTGTAATGTAGCAGATAAAATATACCCTGAAAGTATTATTAAATCAATTTTTAACATGTAGATGCTAGCAAAGGTTTTGTTTAAGAATAACAATTCGTTTATTTTTACAGTGTTGCTATATGTGTATTTTGATTTGTCACAAAGCTTGTGAAATACCCTATTTTGTTCTGCAGTCAGTCAGTAAAAATAATTCCTTATAATAATTCCTAATCTTCAGTCGTGTTTAGTTTTATGCAATTTTAACGAGGTAAATTATTTTTCAATTAAAAATTTCCGATTTGCAATAATCTATTTTATAGCTCTTAACAAAACTATTTGTTTTTCAAATGATGTATTTAAGAAGTCAAAGCCAACAACATTTTTAAATCGATTTATTAAAATCAGTAATTTAAGGATTGAACAAAAATAAGCAATAATTATGATTCATTTATTTTTAATTTATAATTCTATATGTATGCACTGTGCAGAATATATATCAATTGATTATATCAATATTATGCATTCGGAAGTGCATTGTTAGGCAATTTTTCTTTATACATATATATATTAAATAAATGCACTTCATTAATTCTTTAAAACTGATTGTTTTGCTTAAAGTAAAAAGTATTTGAAAAGATTCTTTTAAAAATTTGTAAAAGTTTAAAAAATATTTCCTTATTTTTAGTGAGTGTCTTGTGCTTTCCTATAGCAAAAAAGTTTAATTTTAAAAAAGAAATCCAATTATAATAAAATTATTTCATTTTGATTATTCTAAATGAAGTGTACTTATTCATTTTTTATTAATTTTGTTTCATTACAGATTTGCTGTTTTTCAGAGAAATGACTCATTATTAAAGTTTGGTGAAATAATTTCTTATTTGAATATTTCCTTGTTGAAATTTTAAACAAAATTTGTTGTTAGATCGAAGTTCTCTTTCATAGCATTAGATTTTGAAAAAGTTAAAAGATATTTAAAAAGAAACTTTAAAATACAAATAAACATCACATTTTCCTGATTTTGAAGAAAGTTAATCTATACATTATACGCAAAAAGTATTTCTTTTAAGTGTTCATCAAAATATCTTATCTCTCTTTTAAATAACGATTTTGCCTGTTGGTCTTGAAGGTCTAATAAAAATATATATTTGTCCATAAAAAGGTATTTTCCATAAAAGAAAATATACACACTTCTAGCATGAACCACAAAAAGGCATAATAATAACAATAATAATAATAACAATTATTATTATTATTGTCGTTGTTGCTATTGGCATTATTATTATTGCTGTTGTTGTTATTATTATTTTAATTATATTATTATGAATATTATTCTAAAAGGGAAATTAAAAACTAAAAATAAGCAACGGAAAGCATGACAGATTCATTTCCATTATTCACTTAACCCTTTCCGGCACACTGTGCCCGGTTTGGGATACCTAATTTTAATTCAAAACTTGCAAACGGCACCAGTAATATTTTAGTAACATTTTGGTTTTAGAATAAAAGCTTAAATTAAAGGATTCAAAATATTTACAAAAATTTCGTTTGAGAATTTCGGTGTCAGTCGATAATTTCTCATTTTAGTACAGATTTTGCCAGTGCCGGAAAGGGTTAAGATGAAGAAGGTGATATAGTAAGCGATGCACTTTTCGTTCATCTGCAAAACTCTAGCTAAATTTTGCTGGAGTTCCTCGGAAAAAGTTATATTTCTGGTAAACAGTGTGTTGTGATTTTCCCTTAAAAATGTTACAGGACCTTTAAGGCAGCGAGCAAACACAACTACTTTTTGCTGTTAAAAGTCGGCGTGTTTCAATTTCGCAGACGGCGCATTTGATGCATAATGACTTTTGCAGTTCAACTTCAATCCAAGTGTACACTGTAAAAAAAAAAGGGTCGATCTACTAAAATAACTTTAGTGATCCTTGTAATTACTAAAAAATTTTTAGTAATCTTAGTCGGTTACTAGAAAATCTGTAAGAATTACTAGAAAAAAGTTAGCAATGGATAGAGTTAATAGTTTTAAATTTTTAATAGCTATTACTAAAACTCACTTGGTGTGGCCTTGATAGCATAGTGGTTATAGTAACGGATTCCAGGCTAAGAGGTCCCGGGTTCGACACCGTCAAATACGTCCCGAATGTATGTAGTGTAAGTACTCGTTAATAAAGGGATTATGAAAATCCTGTCAGAGCAGGTAGCATTTTTGGTGCTGCCATCTATTGCGGTTTTGCCGAAAATCTATCGCTTCAGAAGTTTGGATGCAGCTCCTGTCCTTCGGGCGCACGTAAAGGTTATTAAAAACAATTTTGGAGCTATTACTAAAATTTTCTTGGTGGCTCATACTAAAAATTTTTGAGTTAGTTATACAAAAAATTATTTTGCTCAGTTTACAAAAGAAATGCTTGCTTCACTTGCAAAAAAAAAGTTTGTAATGGTTACTAAAAAATACTGTGGAATACAAATTTACTAAAGAATTTTTAGTAACCTCTTGAACTTTTTTTTACAGTGTAAGACAGGGTCCTTTCCCTTGAATAGGGTTGAGTTAGTTATCTCTTGCAGCATTGTAATATCCCCGTTTTCTATTGTCAGTAAACTGCAGAATGTAGAAGAACACAGGATTTCCTTGAATTCCGTTGAACTTGGGCAAAATACACAATTGCTCGGAGTCTTAGGCTGCGACTAGTCTTCTGGGAAATATAGTGTTGTGATTTTTCCGGAAAATGTTACAAGAACTTTTAGACAATCGAATGTTAAAAAATCACACAGTAGAATAAAGCTTATATTTGATGCTACCTCCATTTTTCTCTGAAGCGTTTAAAAATTGTATGATTCTACTTACAGGATACATGTTAATAAATCGAATTATTAATTTTATATAAATTATATTTTAGTACAAAAAAGACGCTCTTGATCTCATTTGGAGTTTTGAAAATCGTTTTACTCATATTTTTCGAAATATAAGAATGTTTTCCGAAAAATACATTTAAATCATGCAACTTAGGAAGTTTACTTAAACTTACAGTCAATTCATAATTTTTGAGAGTATCTTTTTCCGAAATGTGAAGAAAATATTTAAAAAGAAGACTTAGGAAAAATTGTTTCTGTTATATTCACAAACGTTTAAACGCGGTTGCTTTTTTAACCGACTTCAAGGAGGAGGTTATGATTTCGACCTGTATGTATTTGTTGTTCACGCATAACTTTCGTAAATATGAACCGATTTTGATAATTCTTTTTTTGTTAGAAAATGTAAGACGCCCACATGGTCCCATTTAAATTTTATCAAATTCTTGCGATTAGAACTTTATTAAAAACAAAAACATTAAAATTCCAATTTTTTGAAGCAGTCATCCAATTAAAAGCGTTCAATTTTCAGTTAATCGCAGGCTTTCATGTCGAGCACACAAGTCAGATATGTGTGTACAATAAATAAATAAAATTTCAGGCTATCACTCTTACACCGGTAGAAGATCTTTTCAACCACTTTCAAGGAGTAGGTTATGATTTCGATCTGTATGTATTTCTTGTGCACTCATAACTTCCCTAAAAATGAACCGATTTTGATAATTCTTTTTTTGTTTGAAAGTATAAGATGCCCGCCCCATTTTAATTTCATTAATTTCTGATGATTAGAATATTTTTAAGTAAAAAGTGTGGATTTGATAAAAAAAATATAATGTTTTGTCGCAAATAATCTTCCATTGTTGCAACCGTTTTCAAATCATAAGCATATTAAAACTATGCATTCATATTCGTTAGCGCCAAGTTGTCGCCAAGCTTGATTCTTTTTTGAAGTCGGTTACTATTTTTTTTAAAAAAGCATAATTATTTAAAAGTTTTCTACATACTTTTCTAAAATATTTCGCGGGAGTCTATGTATGTTTATGTGCCTGTATGAGTACGTTTGTACGTTCTACTACAAATATTTTGTTCTTTTAACTGCAATTTAATGACTAAAATAAAGACGAACTTCTTGACTGTTAAACTATTGCATCATTTATTAAAGCTGTTAGTTATAAAGCTCGATCGCTTCAAGGTTTTTAAAGGATCTTTTACCAAAATTTTCACAGGGTAATATTTGCTTTATTTAATAAAAAAATATATTTCTTTAGATATAGTGACCAGTACTTTACTGGTACTAAAATATAGCTATACCCCTAATACATAATATATAGGTAATAAATATAGCTAAAATATTTCTTAGTCCTGTATGCACCAACCCTGGACAAGCAATGCGATTTTTGAACTTATGATAGCCACTCATTTGATAGTATAATGTTATTAAAGTATAATTTAAATGCACTTCATTTTTTTTTCGGTATTTCGGAGATTGCGAAAATCGCTATTACTGGTTGAACATGCCGATTTCAAGAGTATGTTTTCTTTGAGAAAGCTGCGTTCTTCTAAATGTTTTATTGTGTTTAGATTAGAATTAATTTTTACAAGATTTTCATTATATTTATCACTATTTGTAATCTCATTTTTCATAATCCTTAACAATTGTTATCATAACTTCTAACCCTCCCTACTAGGCATATAATGATTCTTCTCGATTTAATTTATCCAAAATTTCTGGTAAATCATAAATTTCCTTATTTCCTTATTTCCTTATTTCTTATTCCCTCTTTCATTAAAGATGAAAACTTTGTAATAAATTTAATTACGGCTGTCATTTTAATTGTTATTATACCGATGGTATCGTAGCGAAATATGACTGTAATCAATTTTGTTTAAACACAGCTTTTGTTGAAAGTATGGCATGTTCCAATGCATTTATTGGATGTTCAATATTTTTTTCAAACAACATTTTTACATTATTTTTTGTTTTTTACAGTTTTGTCCGTGGTTGAAAATTACAGACACTTGGTTGACTATTTGCACCCATTCTAAACATTTGAAATTTGTTTTAACTTTACATATTTTTTATTTCTTCTTCTTCTTTTTCTTCAAAAAAAAACTTCATTTAAAAAAAAGCAAAGCCAAAGTTTCTTTTAATACATATACTATTTAGATTATCTTTGTATTTTGTTACTAGTCACTTACTTCGTATACGAGGGCTGCGATTTATATTTCAGGCCTTGGCAACAAGGAGTGTTATTAAGCTACCGATGACGATTTCAATTGAAAATATGATATTTTTAATCATAAATTCTCGAGAACGATTTGCCATTTTAGCTTGATTTGTGTTGTTTGCAATAAATTAAAAAATTCATCTTGTGCAAAAAATTGACTCGTGAACATTTTCGTGCGATCATTTTTCACAACTTTCGAAGTGGATTGTCAAGATAAGCGTATTTCCATGAACTTAATTTCTTATACAACGATAAAGCATCATGCTAAAGCACTATAAAAAACTGGTATAACCAAATTCATCTGTGTTCTATGTTCGCTCCAGGACGCATTCTGTGAAGGTCTAACAAAATCGGTTGTTATACCAGAAAATATTGATACTGTGCATGAACCGATAAGGCAAGATCATCCTGTGACATACCGTGAGTTTTAGAAATGTTTGGACATTAGTATGACAGGCATCAATAAGATATTGCCTGAACATTTGGTATTGGTAGTAAAAATATTTGTTCTCGTTGGAGCCCGTGTAATCTAGTAAACGCTCAAAAGAAAGCTTGTGTCGATTGGGGAAAGGAAATGTTAAACAAATATATTCGAAAATAATCAAAAGTTGTGTATAACATCTACACAGGTGACGAATTGTAAATATATGAAAATGAACCGGAAACAAAACAGCAATCGACTGTATTGGTCATCCAAGATGAGCCAAATCCAACAAAAGTTGTTCGATGAAGAACACATCGGAGCAAATGGTTGCCTGTTTCTTCGAAATTAGCGGTCATATAGCAACAGTGGCATTAGAGAAACGCAAAACAGGCAGTTCTGAATGGTATTTGACCATTTAATTGCCAGAAGTCTTTGGATAAATTCGGAAAAAGAAAAATAACAGTAGAATATTTTTTTATCATGACAATGTGAGCTCTCACACATCAGCACATACAAAAGGATTTCTGAAAGGCCAAAACATCGAATTGATGGGTCGTCAGCTATAGAGCCCTGCTTTGTCAACCAGTAAAAATTTTTATTCCCACACATCAAAAATAAATTACGTGAATAAGGATTTTCGACGCCAGAAAAAGCGGTTACTGCTTTCAAAACGCTTGTTTGGAGTTATTTCCATAGGAGTGACAACAGTGCTTCGAAAATTGGTTCAAACGGATGTAAAAGTGTATTGATCTTCATGGAGAATACTTTGAGAAGCAATAAGTTCAATATTGATCATAAATATTTGTGATTTCATTACTAGGCCAGAAATATAAGTAGCAACCCTCGTATGCGGAAAAAAATAAAATCAAGTATTTATTTTCTAAAAAGAATTAGAATTTATTTTAGTGATTCAATAAGTCAATACTTTATATTCCTAAAAAAGAGATTTAACTATGCATTGTAATATATGAATTCGTTTGGTAATTATTTTTATTGCAGAAGAAAATATTTTATTTAACATATTATGAAAATTATTATTATTTTCTTAAATAAACCTTTCTTTGATGGAAAATAAAAGTTTCTTTTAATTAAATATTATCGTTTTTTTTTGAATAAAAAATTATCATTGAGAAACGATCAAAGTAGAATAAGTGAAATATAATGAATATATATTTATTATTTATTTTTTAAAGTGAATTTTATGATTTCCAAACAATTGATGAGTTTGATGATCCAAACAATTGCAGTTGTACCATAAAATATTCTCAATGAGATATATACGTTAAAACACATAAACTTTCTCAATGATACACATAAACAAGAACTTTTATATGACCTTGTACAATCATACTTAATAATAAAGCAAAATGTATCATCATAATTAATTGTATTATTTCGATATTATGTTTTATTATTTGTTTTATTTGTATTTGCTTAGATAAAAGGTCTTGTTTATATGTACCATTCATCACATTTATGTGTTTTTAACATTCACACATTATTTATCACAAGCGATGAGAATATCATTTAAATGTTTTAACAATATAATGTATATTAAATTTTATAAGACTTTCGTTAAAAGTATTGCATAAAAACAAAAATACAATGGAGCCATCTGTCACACTTCCCCAATCATTGTATTCTTTCATTGCTTATTTTGTATATTTTACTAATGTGTAATTAAGCATATATTTCATTACAGTGTGTTTTATTTTTATTTTGTTTTGCGTATTGTTTGCAGCAAACATTTACTCAGTGGAGTGAGATAATTTAGCTGCTCTTTATTAAGGAAAAAAAATAAAAGAAACTATTTATCTAACAAAGCAAGTAGGTCTTTTAATCGAAAGATAGTATTTTCTAGGTATCTCTTTAGCTGATATCTTTTCTTCGATCGTTATTTTTACCTTTCTATACATTTATTATTCTTTTTCCTTTATCTATAAACCATAGCTAGATTATTTATTTACTATATTTACGGAACTATTTCTTCATTTTAGTAGTGATATTTTTCATATTACATGCTAATTTTCTATGGTATTCTCAAGCATTTAGTAAATTGTTAAATAATAAACCAGATATCTATAAGCCCTTTGCGGCTTTTTTCGGAATTATTTTCGTTGGACCAACACTAATGCATAACATGTAACATTAAAATTAAAATACATAATCTGTTAACTATAGCGATATATTGATAATATATATACCACAACAAAAAAGTAAGAATTTATATTATAAATAAATACTTTGCCTGTAAGACGTTGTTGCATTAATAAAAAACATTTAACCTCTTCAGACCTGAGGTACACAAATGTGTACCTCCATTCTTTTCCTCATAAAAACTAAACAGTTTCGAATTTTATATATTTTTACTTTACTTATATACAGCTGAATGTTTTTTGCTTTAAAACAAAACCAATAAATGTCAGCACTGGTGAATATTATCTCATAAAATAAATGTTATTTTCATCCGGGTTTCAAAAATACCTTCAAGACATTGTGTGGCCAAGAAAGTAAGAAATATTCAAAATTATTTAACTTAAATTATTTACTATAAAAAATTTTAAGGATTTCCTGATCTTTTACTCGTTTAAAGACCTTAAATTTGTTATTGCATAAATTTATATTACTGATAGTTAAAGTGATGTTTTAAGGTATTTAGTACTTTTCTATCCATATAAGTAACCTTTTTATTTACATGTTTCAACTCTTTTCAATCGAGTCATCTTCAGAATGTAAGCAGAAAATGAAGTTACAAACATAATGAAATTGAAGAATTGGAGTAAATAATTATTGAAATTAGATTAAATATATCACGCACTTTTTAATTTGGATATTATCCGTAGTCTATCTAAATAATTATTTTGTAAGTGTAATAAAAATAATACTTAAACGTAAAAAAATAAGATTTGTCATTTTCTTAAAAGCAAAGCCAAAGGTATTTTTTTAAATATATATACTATTTAGATAATCTCCACATTTTCTTACTAGATACTTACTTCATATTCGGAAAAACATCAAATCAAGTAGTTATTTAAAAAAATAGAATTTATTTTAGCGAATAAAAAAGTTCATACTTTATATCACTAAAAAAATTTAACTATGCATTATAAAATATGAATTCGTTCGGTAATACAGTATTAGTATTAATATTAATATTAATATTACGTATTACGTACAGTATTAATATATACAGTATTAATATTACGATAAAGTTATTAACGGACGTAATCAAGACTTACTACTGTTATTTTACACATTGAAAATCTATTAAGGCTTTTTAAAATGGAACGTAAGTTTACATAGGGCAACTGGACCAAGATAATACAATATGACTTTAGATATACAGGCAATTCATCTTCCAAAATCTAATGTTTACTTAAAATGATGTCCGAATCTTTGTAAATGTGTTCAGTTGGGTCCATCCTTGAATATGAATATTTTCAAAATTACATATAAATGTCTAAAAAAAAAAAAAAAAAAAAAAAAAAAAAAAAACATAATTTTATCTCTTTTTTTTTCATGGGTCCAGTTTCCCCGTAAATGTGGGCCAGGCTGATTTGTTTTCGACACATTTTTGTTTATTTTGATACTACTAGATTATCCCGTCGACCAAAAAATTATCGCCAAACTATAAGATTAAATGCCAATAATGGATGATCGTGAATGTCACATTCAGTGACATTAAATACAATTCTCTTGTTTAAAATGTCATTAATGATTTTTATTTCGTTTTTTTTTATTTGAATTTTTATTAATATTATACTAATTATTTGTTTTTTCGTTATTTAAAACAAAAATTATGTCAATATGTATAATTTGGCTATTAGTTTGGCGATTTGTAAAATTTGGCGAAATTGGTCGATGGGATAACATAGTAGTACCTTTATTTTTAATATAGAGTATCATGTCCTGTTTGAAAAAAACGTAAATAACTGTAAAAAAATAAATAAATAAACCAGATACATCAAGCAAATGACATATCAAAGTGTCTCAAAAAGAACCAAACCTAAAATTTTTAGATATTTTTCTAAAAAAAAAAACATAAGAATTAAATAAGTACCTATGTATTTTTTAATATGAGCACATCGATAACGTCTGATAATATTCAATTTAATTAAAATTCACTAAAATTATGGACAACACAATTAAAAATATAAAAACTTTAAAATAATTTCGGTTTCTTTCTAAATCCCTCATTAGTTATTTCCACGTGCAAGTCAATCAGATTTTAAAAAAATACAAATATAATAATACACTACAAGTTGTCAAAAAACTAGTCGTTGGAGGCCACCGTAATACACCCATCATTTATATGCATATGAAAATAAAATATGTGAAAATTATTTATACAATGTATTTCAATCCCAAAACTAAATTTAAATGTTGTTAATACACATAGTAATACTCTATTAATGCATTGCTGATGCACCAATTTCAACAAATTATATAAAATGCCAAAGTACTCAAGAAGTACCAAACTACGTAAAAGAAACATCCTTATAACTCTAACAGTTTGCTGCGTCGGATTAAGCGTCTCATTTTCAATTAAAACATACCTCTGAATTGAAATTTGAATGAAATACAGGACCATGAAAAATCGAAAAATGTGGAACACAGGATTATAAATATCTCGACAACTAATAATCCGATCGACTTCGTTCTTTATGCAAAATTTGTGTTTTTTTATTGCCTTTTACATGCATTCCTTAAAATAAAAAAATTCGAAAATTTTTATATACCTTTCATCGGCGAATTTTTCGAGAATCCGGAAAAAATAGTTCCGGATAATCGAGGTTGCTGATATTCAATAGGCTTCGTCCCATTCTTACATACTAAGCACATACAAAATTTCAAGTCTCTATCTCAATTTGTTCGTGTGATAGAGCGTTTACAGACAGACAGAGTGACAGACAGACAGACGGCAATTTTTTTCTAAAAATATGTTTTTCGAAATCTCTAGTGTCTAAAACGCGGAAATCTGTGAAAAAAAATTTCGATTTTCAAAACGATTGCAAGACTTACCCTATACTACGTATAATGGGTAAGTAAAAAGAAAAAGAAAGAAAAAGAAAAATAGGAAAAGAAAAAGAAAAAAAGAAAAAGAAAAAAAGAAAAAAAAAGAAATTTATAGTTAAATGAGAAGCGAATACTCAATTGGTATCGATGCAGCTTCATTAATTGCTAATGCATTTGTTTTTGAGAATCAGGCCTTCAAAAAGATATTGCTCACATAACTGTTACAGTTGGATCTAATTAAGAAGTAATCTTCAAAATCAGGAAAATGGTCTGCCTTTACGGAGTGATCAACTATTAAGGAATTTAAATTCATATTCCTGAAAGCCCGTTTATGTTCCTTTAATCTTATGAGGGAGTGACCTTTGTAATAAAGGCATTCTAGCATTTTTGAGATCGTGACGTCAATGATTTAACATGTGTAAGCGTGAAAGCGACATCTATCCTCTCTTTTACTTTAACTTTCTAGAGCGTGTGTGTCTTTCTCGGATTCTGCAGTTATGTCGCGGTTAGAAGTAATATGTAAATTTGTAGTATCTCAGTTTGCACCATATAAAAGCTTGGTATTTGAGAGTGTGTCTAGAGGCGTTAGCCAGCTAGTGGTGTCTAGCAGCAAAAACCAGCTGAGTGTGTCTGCCAGGAGTTTTACAGTGAGCCGCCAGCAGTTAGTTTATTCAGAGGAGAGCGATTTGGGAAGTTTGCCGTTGGTAAGAGTTAATATTAATTACGTTGAATATTTCAAGGTTAATAAAGAGTATATATACAGCCACGGGCTGTCTAATAAAGTTTAATCTAGCAGTCTAGCTGAAGTTTAAGTTAGAAGTAAACCGAAGTGCCCCGATTGAGTTAGTGCCGGAACTGTGAGTATGAGTTTAATCTTTTAGTATTGTTACCAGTTATTAAAATTAAAGAACTGCTCCACTGCCCTTGAGCCCTAACCGTTTTAAATAATCTGGTTTTATCTTATATTCTGAGTTATGTCTGCATTCAACACCCAGTACGAGCACACAACCGTTACAATCTAATCGCAAATGTCCGGCCAGTTGTGCAATCCCATGCAAGCAATATGTTGCAATCTATTAAATTTATTTTTGTATTTTAGGGGGGAAAGTCAGATAAATATATGAACAAATGGGTAGGTAAGTACTTGGATATCTCGTTATACATTTTATTTACCGCAATGAAAGTTCTATAACTCCAACAAACCTATGGATAATGTAACCATGTATCTATAAAGTATATACTAAAATATACATTCTGTATAATCTGAGGTGCAAATAACTTTTTTATTAATTTACAGGACCACACGAAATTTTCCGTTGCATAATGGTAACTTTGTTAGTGGAGATTTTATATTATGTTAAACTATTTAAAATTTTAGGAATTTGGTAAAAGCTAATGAGGTTTAGTAGAAGTTATCTTTTATATATCAGAAAACAGGTAGTATTTACAGGGACACAAGAAAGATTTTGGCTACTATACTGTATCCGAAGCACTGTATTCTATTACGCCAATATGTTATATTTTTAAAACCTCATTTGCTGCGTTTGACTTTCTTACGTTTGACGTCTGACTTATGTTTACTACGTTTCTAACTATTTCTGTTTAATAATGTATTCAGATTTTAAATAAAGAAAAACATAGATTTCTTTATTCATAAAAATTTTTTGTTTAAAAAAAATGTATTTGTCACCATTTTTACTTCTATATCAAAAATAAAGAAAACAACTATCCAGAAAATTTCGCATAATAATTCATAATTAATCATTGTTGTTGAAAATTTAAAAAAATCTAATGAGTGTATAAAGAAAAGTTTCGATTTGTAAACAATTTTTTTTAGATTTTTATTATTTTTTAAAAAAAAACTTATCAAGTATTTCTTTGAAATTGTTTATCCGAAGCAAATATTTTCAACGAAAGTATTTATATTATTTGTTGGAGTTTTGTTTTGTATAAGAATGCAGCATTTATTTTGTTAATTTATTTTATTGTTCACTTATATGTTAATTTATTTATTTCATTATCTTTTCTTTTTGTGGAACCGTTATTATTTGTTGAGTCTTTATTTGTCAGATTACGGTTAAGTCTCATGGACCCTTAAAAAATCTAAAGGAAAATCAAATTTATTGCTATCGGATTTTTCTAGAGAGGATACGCGATACAAGCAGTCACCAAAGTCCTTATCTTAAAATATAAAAAAAAAAGCCGCTGATTTTCATTTTTATTAAGAAAAAAAGAACAGATTATCACACCTTGAAAATTTAAAGCCGAATTTATTCTATTAAAGAAGAGGAAAATCAACAAAGATAAGAAAAAAAAAACTGTCGTTCTTTTTTTTTCTTTTTGAGCGGAATTGTACTACACTATCTACCAATAAGTGTTTAAAAAATTTCGATTTTTGACATTTTCTCAAATATTTAAAAATATACTTGTCGGATTCTTCTGAAACTTCAGGATTATGAAGATTATGTATGACCTCATATTTATCAACATCCATTTGATAAGCAGGGCAATTAGCGGGCTGACAAAAAATTAAAGAATAACAGAAATATTTGGGATCACCCTGTACATGAAAATGCACGAAACGATTTATCGCTGCAGAATACAAATATGTGGATACTGCACAACATGTACACTGATTTTTGTAAGAATAGCATGTATATTCATGGAAAAAAGTGGGTTTTTTTTTAAATTCAAAAATTTTAGTAATCAAGCAATCAAATACCGTGAAAATTCAAAAAGATATCATTATTATAAGTAAGCTGTTTTTACATTGCTCTCTAAAAACGGATGAATGATAAGGGATTCTCCACAAATTGACATTTTTTATTAACTGACTTTTAGGAAAAAAATTAGTATTTAATGTATACAATATCTCTGCTCTAATACAATATTTCTGTTAATAAGTATCTTGACATCTGTGATAGAAAAGGATAAAAGCTCTTTTCCTTTTCTATCACAGGTGTCAAGATACTTGTTAGCAGCATTATTGTATTAGATATTGTATTCATTAAATAGTACCAATTTTTTCCTAAAAGCCAGTTAATAAAAAATGTCAGTTTGTGGAGAATCCCTTATAATTCAGCCATTTTTAGAGAGCAATGTAAAAACAGCTTACTTATAATAATGATATCTTTTTGAATTTTCACGATATTTGATTGGAATTTTTTTATAAGTTACTTTATAGAATTGACTATTAAATGATGTAAAAGAATCGCTTTTATTGTTCGCGAATGCGCAGATAAAAATTATTTCATAAAACTACTCAAATTTCATAAAATATTTAATATATTTATATTCCAATTGCGCTGTATTTTTTATAATAGATTTTGCCAATATTTCTGAAATTTGCTTTAAATTTGGTCAAAAACCCTGCATGATATAAACAAAAAAAAAGGAATTTTTGAATTTTTTAAAAAAATCACTCTTTCTCCATGAATATACATGCTATTCTTACAAAAATCAGTATACATGTTGTGCAGTACTCACATATTTGTATTCTGCAGTGATAAATCGTTTCGTGCATTTTTATGTACAGGGTGATCCCAAATATTTCTGTTATTCTTTAATTTTTTGTCGGCCCCTAATTGCCCTGCTTATCAGATGAATGTTGATAAATATGAGGTCATACATAATCGTCATAATCCTGAAGTTTCAGAAGAATCCGACAAGTATATTTTTAAATATTTGTGAAAATGTCAAAAATCGAAAATTTTCAAACACTTATTGGTAGATAGTGTATTTGAAAATGGTGAAAAAATAGAGATTATTATGGAAAAATAAACCATTATTTGAGACAAAACTGCATAAGATTTTGCTTTTCAGAAAATTATACATTTTTATCTTTCACATTTCATACATTTTTTAATACTGCATTCATATTTTACCTATATTTTAGTTTGCTTAATTCATTACCGTATTTTTGTTTTCTCTTTCTCTATTATATCCTTAAATCCCCGTCCATTTAAATCAATTTCTTCTTTAAACAGTATTATTGTTATTTTTTTTTTCATAACTGTAAATGCCCAAATGTATATCAGAGGTATACATGCATTCATGCGTACAATGTATAATCATTTTTAAGTTCATCCTCATTTCTAATCAAAATTAATCGTAATTAATGTGTATATTTGGTATCACCCTTGACAACGAGTCAAATACCACATTTCCAATACTTCGTAATTGTTCCAATATTGCCAATCCGTTTTGTCTAGCTTTAGTTTGTTATTTCATGTTTTCTATATTCATTTTAGATGTTAAATTGTATTGTAATAGTATTGTATAATGGTTATATATATATATATATATATATATGATATAAAAATCACCTGACTTCAAATGTACTCCATCTGACATAAAAAATATAGTACAATATTAAAATAAGAGAATAAAACCAAATACAGAATGTAAACTAAAGAACTAAAAAATATTGCAACACGCTGGACTAACAGAACATGACAATAAAATGCTTAATGCTTAAAATTTCGGAAACAGGCTAGCTAACGATATGCAAGTTGGGCTTTATCGGTATTACACATTTAATGTCCCCCGTCGATGCCAAGTGCAGTCTAAAACTATAAAAGACAAAAATATTGTTTTATACTGATCTATATTCAATTAGTAAAGCACTAATTATTTGACTCTTATATGGAAATGAGAATATATCACTTTCCAGTAATTCATATTTTTTACGAAGTTCAAAGTCTATTGCGTTACATGATTCCTGCGGTAACCATGCTCGAGAGCAGTATCATAAAGCTTAACTATATCCCTGTAATATGCCCTTGACAATAGTGTCAATGCTAAAATTTAATCACTTTATACAAGATAAACCATTGATATAAATTCTTATAAATGTAGACAAAGACACATTCGAAGTAAAATGTAATAAAATTTTAATTGCGTTAAAATCGAAATCATTCATTTTGAAATCACTGCATTAAACGTTAGTCGTCTCAGAAAAATGTTCATTTTTCTATAGAAATTATTAAAGGAAATATTTTTGTACCATATCGTAATTATCCTAAAAATGTTTTAAACTATAAACTGCGCAGTGTGCATAACCAATATCCCAGGTCATGTGATTTATCGTTCCGTTTAACCAATGAATACTGATATAGCAGATGGATTTTCTTTCTCCAGGAAGCAATTTTTTATTAGGCTGTGTACTGTGTTATTTATTATTCATGAGGACATCCACATTATCAAGCAGTAATCGAAAATACTTAAGGTGAAGTAAAAGCATATAAATCATTTACATAAGCATATAAAGCATTTGATATCTTCAGAATTTTGAAATAGATAGAGTGATATTTTTTAAACCCTTTTATAACTAAAGGAACAAGTAGTTGTCGGTTTAAATTTTATTTCATTGGTCATAAAAATAACTTTGTTATCTGCAAGCAATAATGATAATGCATACCTTTGCAAATTTTATTTCAGCACTTAATAAGAACATAAAGGTAAAACTTTTGGTTAAAACTCTTTATGCGAATGGTGTTATTGTGATTTATACATACGTTTAATTACTTAAACTTACAATAGAAACTACTTTTTCGAATTAAGAAGTGATTATAAATAACTGATCAAGTGCGAGTCTTGCTCGCGTACAGTTGGTTCCGTACAATAAATGTATGAATTTGTAAGTGGCATTGCATTACACAAATACATAAATGAAAGTTGATATTTAGGTTTTAAAAGCAAATGCCGCATAGAACTAATTTTACCTGAAATTAAAATGGTCGTAAAAAAGGTTAAATATTTAGTAAAATTGCAAAAAGAATTGCAAATTGGAAAGAGCAAAATTCTATATTTTCGTTTCAAATATTTTTTTAATTTCAAACTAATTTAAATTTAATTACTTTCATTTTTTTAAATTTAAATTTTAAGCTGATGCAAATATTACTGATGAAAATAGTCTGCTTCAGTAAAAAAAATAAAAATGTCATTTTCTATTGAAGAAAAAGCCTATGCATGGTTTGAAATTAACTTTAAGAAACATAATTGGTTTGTTGTAATGTAAAAACACATGTGGCATGTTTCTATTCGTTTATGAATTAGCATATTCGAAGGCTTTTTATTGTTTCTACACGAATAAATGCCTTTAAAAACGAAAAAAATAATAAAAAATCTAATTTAAGAGCCCACAATAGTCACAGAAAAAGTGCACAAAAAGACCCGGATGATCATGTAAAGTCTATGGGAGCGTTCTTTTCGAATATCTCGCTCAAATTTGAATATTTTTGCAAGATTTTTTTGCACAAGATAGCTGAGGGCAATCCACAACCGGTCTAGTTTTTACTTTTTCGATTTTGGTTATATATTTTTTATATTACCATAGTTTCAGTTTCAGAACCGGTTTAAACCGGTTTCGAAAGTTAAAGTAATTTTTTAAAGAAAATCTGAAACAAAAATCGAAAAAGTAAAAACTAGCACGGTTGTGGACTGCCCTCAGCTATCTTGTGCAAAAAAAAATCATGTAAAAATATTAAAATTTGAGCGAGATATTAGAAAAGAACGCTCCCATAGACTTTACATGATCATCCGGGTCTTTTTAAGTATTTTTTCTGTGACTATTGTGGGCTCTTAAGAGGACACGCTAGTCACAAGCCAAGACAATTCAAGATGGCGACTCGATTTTTCAGCGGATTCGAAGGATGGGCTAAAATTACTTTGATTGACATGCAATCATCCAATTAGGAAATAGAATGCTCTTAACCAATTATCTGCGACGATTTTTCTCTTCAAAGGTGCGCAATTCCAGCCGATTTCATGTTTAAAGGATTTTTTTCAACTGATTTCCCATTACTTTGGGTAAATGCAATGATGTCGAGCTTCAAAAGAATTTCAATCTCTTTATGACTAGCGTTCCAAAATTAAAATGGTTTGATTTTCGGAAAATAAAAGAATAATTAATTTAGATAGATTACTATAAAATTAAAACTATTTTATTTACTTAACGCAATCATAAAAAAATAAAAAAATAAATAAAAAATTAATATTGAATGAGGGGGGGGGGGATATCTGGTACAAGTAGAAGAAAATTTAGATTCTTGATGATTTTTACAAGCATTATATAAATACCGCAAGAAGCTCTAACAATTTTTAATTTTGAGCACTGACATAGCAGTAAAGTCTATAGGAGGGAGGTTCTGAAAACTGTTTTTTAAATGATAGTCAGTTAAGAATGGTTTTTGTTTTGATCCGATATATTGTACTGATTCATTTTTTTATGGATTTACTCAACTCAGCCGAAAACTCGGGTAATTTTGGTATTTATGTTTAGTGGTTCAATTCTGAGCTAATAGAAAGGAAATAATTGCGAAAAGTTGTGAAAATTTACTTGCACATTAATGGAAAATCACAATATTTTATTTAAATATCTCTCTAAAGATATTTTACTGTAAGAAATGCACAAACACAATACGCAAAAAATATAAACATGTGTTTTGTGTAGAATTTAATGCATATCTATCGCTTTATTTTTAACACTTTCCTACATAGTTAAAAAGATTTTGTTAATATTATAGTTAGCAGAGATTTATAATTAGCACTTAAAAAAATTAAACATATTTAAAGACTTAATTATTTGTGCAGAAGGAGGATTTCAGGTTTTAATTATTTTTTTTATTAAAATACGGAGAGAAAAAAGAAACAATTTAATTTTGTAAGTTGAGAAGGAGGGGGGGAGTAGAGGGAAAAAACGGATTTTTTTTGAGGGGGGGGGGGAGAGATAGTAGGACAGTTTTGTAGATGACAGCTTATTTACCTTCTTGAATATTTATTAATATGATGAAAAATGTAACTTAAAAGTGTTTTAATGATTTTTAATTTTGTGTACCTCAAAAGAACGAGGAGGGGGGGGGGGTTATACAACGATATTTATGGGTTGTTTACGATTAATTATTTATTTTTAGAATAAAATATGTATAAACCTATGGAAAAAAACAAAAAAAAACTTTCAGAGATTTTAAATTTAGTGAGATATGGGTAGGGGAGAAAATAGTGCAATGCCCCTCCCCCTCAAAAAATGGTGGAATTTGTGTTTGTTTAAAATTTGTGAGCTGAGGAAAAAAAAAAGAAATAAGCACATTATTTATTTATTTATTTTCGTGTGTGTGCAGGGGGAGATGTTTATTAGATGACTTATTATTTATTTGCCTTTCAAAATATTTATAAATCGGTTTAAAAAAATAATAAAAGTAGGAATTATTTAAAGAACTAAATTTTCTGCACTTAAAGGAACAGAATGATAAATCCTAATTTCAGTCGTGGGGAGGGGGGGAGGAAATTTTGTTATTGATTGTTTATTGATATACTAAAGTGACTTATATGCTACAAATATGGGTATTGTGGAGTAGACTACAATACGAAGTGATATTTTTGTAAGGTGCAATTTAGAAGATTGTGACAGATTCAAAAGGCGAAGCGAAATTTTGATATAAAAGGGAGGCGAAGACCAAGGGCTGATCTTGACCTTGAGAGTCCTCAAGGGGGGGGGGAGGATTTTAGAAATTTGGATACTCCAGTGTAATGCACGGGTCGGGGCTCATTTTTTTATGTGGGCGTGTTTTTTTTTTTTTTTTTTTTTTTTTTTACTTTTTTGCTGTGGGTCGGGTTTGGTCCGGTTGGCTTCCATTTTTTGCTCCTGTCTGGGTTAATTCCTACTTGGGTCGAGATTGGGTCGGGTTGACTTCGACTCTTTGCTGCTGTTAAAGTTAATTTCTGATTTTTTTTTTTTTTTTGTCAGATTTGGGTCTCGTTGACTGCTACATTTTGTTTTTAATCTGGCTGGCTTTTACTTTTTAGCAGTGCTTAGTGCATTTAAAACACTTTAGGATTTGGTTTTTAGCACTTTCTAACAAAGTTGAAAAATGCTTATGCATTCGGTTAGTCTGTCCGTCTGGCCGGATGGCCGTCTGCCCGACTGTCCGCGCTCTAACTCCCGTAAATATACTCGGATTGCTATGAAATTTTTATACGTTATTGATGTTTAGCCTAGCACGACACCTATTAAAAATGAAGTATCGACCATGATTAGTTTATCTACAGAGAGAATCAAAAGTTTCCCAATACATTACGCCTATGGGGAAAAATCGTTAATATACTCGGACTGCCATGAAATTTTAGGACGATATTGACGTTTACCCTAGCACGAACGCTATTGAAAATGAAGTTTCTACCATGATTAGTTTATCTACAGGGCGAATCAAAAGTTTTCCATTACATTACGCCTATGGGGAAAAATCGTTAATATACTCGGATTGCCGTGAAATTTTAGGACGTTATTGACGTTTACCCTAGCACGAACGCTATTGAAAATGAAGTTTCTACCATGATTAGTTTATCTACAGGGAGAATCAAAAGTTTTCCATTACATTACGGCCCATGGGGAAAAATCGTTTATATACTCGGATTGCCATGGAATTTTAGGACGTTATTGACGTTTACCCTAGCGCAAGTCCTATCGAAAATAAAGTTTCTCCCGTGATTAGTTTATCTACAGGGCGAATCAAAGTTTCCCATTACATTACGGCCTATGGGGAAAAATCGTTAATATACTCGGATTGCCATGAAATTTTAGGACGTTATTGACGTTTACCCTAGCACGTACCCTATTGAAAACGAAGTTTCTACCATGATTAGTTTATCTACAGGGCGAATCAAAAGTTTCCCATTACATTACGGTCTATATGGAAAAATCGTTTCAAAGGAATTTTAAAGATGTTATACCCTGTCAAATATATTAAAATATGCATTCTATAAAATATAAGGTGAAAATGTAGCTATTATTCATTTACATGGCCGCACAAAAGAATTCCATTAGATAATGGTAAAAGGGGGAATTGCGTGTGGCATATTTTAAATATATTAAGCTGTTTCATGTATAATAAAATTGATATATGTCACTGAAGCTTAATATAAATTATACGCTACTGTCTTGCATAATATGAAGTACATAGCATTTACAGGGCCATACAAAAGATTTCAAATAGTATATTCTTTCCGAAGTACCGTATATGTGTCCGATGATGGCTGATAGAGGGATGAAATGCATTTTAATTATGATATGCGCGTTTATATTTGGCTAAAAATATGCACATTATATGGTGTGTATAAATGTTATAGTTGATATACAGGGCTACCCAAAAGAGCTCACCAACGTTACTGAATATGAGCATAAATTATTTAAACGTGGTTCTTAAATAAACAATGCATTTTTACGCTGAGCTTCATTCAATTTACTGAGAAATGTTTGCAGAATATAGATAAAAGGATATACAGGGCCACGCAAATAATTTGGTACATGGACGCCTATGAATGATAATTTATGAGAATGTGATTTCAGTTGTTTTAAAAGTGTTTTAGTTTACAATAAATTTTAGCCTAATGCTGACGTGTAATAAAGGTACAATGTAAACTACAGGGCTGAACAAAAGTATTCAAGTATGTTTCCATCTGATAGTATGAAATGCTGAAAAAGAAATTTCAAGCTACTGGGTATTTTCTTGTTAAACTAAATTTTCCCATTATAGCAAGTGACATATGAAATACAGAGCTGTTCAAAAGTACTGGAATACATATTTGGGTATATTTGACTATACACCATTATTTCCCTAAATAACAAAGTTTTGTTAAAGAATTCATTAAGTGTTGGAAAGTGCTTCATAATCAATGCTTAACGCGTGATTTTTCTTACTTGTTACTTTATCGAGAAGGGTTCGGGTTGATCCGAATTTATTGGGGTGAATTCTTTGGTAAAATGTTCGTACTTTTTTGCAATTTTTGTAGAAAATGTGCGTCTGTTTCACGATATTTTGAAGAAATTCGTGTTTTCTCCGCGATCATTTTACAAAATTTGTTGTCCGGTTCGCTTCTATTTTTTGCTGCTGTCGGGTTTATTTTTTTACTTTTTGTTGTGGGTTGCGTTTGAATCCGGTTAACTTCTACTGTTTCCTACAAACACGTGACGTTACACACAGCAAACACGTGGGTGGTTTACAATTCTCCATCGATATGCAGAGTGATATCGGCTCATACAAATTGCCCTCACCTCCGGGAAAAAAAACCACAACGAGAGTGAAACAAAGAAAAAAGGAAAACAATAGAAATCAGAGGAAAAAGAAAAGAGAAAGATCATTCAAGTGCCTTGGGTTAGGAAGCCCGTGAATATTTAAAGAAGGTATCTTCCTGGGGGCGATTAGTTTTAAGAATTCATTGAATAAGTATAGGGGGAGAAAGGGTAGCTAACCCTCCCCCCCTTTAAATTTAGAAAAAGGTTTTTATGCTGAATTACCACATTTCGTTCGAATATCGTAAATCATATAAATAATTGGTTTAAAATTTCATTTATATAATTGTTGGAGATTTCTGAGAAGGAAAAAATGAAAAATATTTATATATTTATTTTGGAGGAAAACGAAGGGAATTTGTTAGATGACTTACTTTATATGACTAAAGATTAACAAATATGGCTAAACACAAAATAAAGAGATTTAAAGACTAAATTTTATATACTTAGTAAGGAGAAATAAGGGGAAAACATCAGTTTTTGTGGGGTTAAGAGTAAAACTATGATTGATTATTTATTATTACAGTAAAAGTTTTAGAAAAATCGGTGACTTTAAAAGTTTAAAATTTGTGAGCTGGGGGGGGGGAGAAACAATTTATTAATTATTTATTTTGGTGTGTATGCGGGATGGAGAATTTTTTAAATGACTTACTTTTATTTGCCTTTTAAAACATTAACAAATGGGCTTTAAAATAATAAAATGTTGGAAAGTTTCAATGAATAAATTCTAGACATTTACTAATAGGATGAGAGGGAAAAATCTCATTTTTGGTTAGTGGGGAGGAGTTTTGTGATAGATTTTTTATTGTTTCAACAAAGTGGCTATATTGTGTAAACATGGATACAGTGAGATAGACAGCAAAACAGCGAAGTGATACTTCTGGAAGGGATAATATTGAAGGCTGTGATGAGAGCAAAAGGCGGGAACGAAATTTTGATACAAGGGGGGGGGGCAAGGGTGATATAAATTATTTTTCTAAATCAGAATTTCAGAGAACTCAGATTTTCACCTCCAATTAATAAATAACAAAAAACTTAAATATTTTAAGGACTTTTTGCAAATTCTGCATAACACTAACAAAGTTTTTTTACGGAGCAAAAATTACTTTTAAAAAATTAAACACTTTTTTAAAAATTGAAGAAACATAAGAAATGTGTAGGATCACTCAAAATTATTCCGCTACATTGTGGTCTATGTGGATAAATCATTTGCGGTGTTTCAAGGAGCGCCATGCTAATTTAAAAGTAATGAAATTCATATACATTACTGAGGTACTCTGGAAGACAATTATAAAAAAATATATCATGTATAGCACTTACAGTATACATACAGAGGAACTCCATAGTAATCTATTATATTATGGTCTAAAAATCTTTCGCGATGTGTTGTTGTAATAATGTTACTCTTTTACAAACAATGTAATTTAAACGACCTTCTTAAATGGACTTAAGAATGCTTGCGGTATAATATTTGGCGAAAAACATTTGCCATTCAATTACAGAGTTACACAAAAGAATTCGATTATAAAAAGCTCTTCGGAGAAAAGCTGTTCCTAACGTATTTAAATAATGTTCACTACTTTGAACATGAAATGCAATGAAATGCTGTTTCGCGTATACTCTCTGTTAAAAAGAATTTCCATAAAATCATTCCTTTATATATATAAAATCAAATTAAACCTGCTGAAATTGGTCATCTGTTTCCCGCCGTCCTTGCTTTGTTTATCACTTAAAGTCTCTTTTTCACTATTCGTTTTTTTTTTTTTTTTTTTTTTTTTTTTTTTTTTTTTAAGGAAGATACCGCACACTCAGTCTTTAAGTTTTCTTTCAAAATTTATTATTCATTGCAGAACAATGTAATAATTCCCACGAACCATCTGTCGACATATAAAAAGATGCGATTCAACAGCAAGATTTCAATATGATGAATACCAGAAGCGATGGGGCGATCGCCCTTTTCCCCTTTGAGCCCAATGAAGGGTCTACAAAATGATATTAGATGTCTACAGGATAAATGAATCGTGTTTAAGATTGAGAACGGTGCGACCTGATCGGACTCGACGAAGCTGTCACTGCCCGGGTCGGGCCGGGCCAGTTTTAACTCATGAGACTAGGGCTTGGTTAGGTCTAGAGATCTGCATCGGCCTGTATCAGACTGGAAAAAAAAATAAACAGGCCGTATGGGCCAGTCCGATAAAAAAGTTTAATGGGCCTGCCGGCGTGTTATAAAGATTTCAGCAAAAACTCTAAAATGAGATCTATTTTCAATGAATATGGGTTTAACGACCATAAGTATAAATGTGCGTCAAGAGTAGATACTAGTTTAACAACATCAATACATAAATGTAACGTGTACAGCGTAGAAATCAGCATCGGACAGTTGCTTTGTGTCTATACGGGTTTAATAATTTTTTGGCAAACTGGAGCCGGGCCAAGATCAGGTTTGCACTGTTTTTCTACATATAGTCGGGGTCAGAACTAGACTTAATTATTCGTAAGACGTTTAGGGCAGACAACATTATTTGTAAAAGGGATAAAAACTATTAATGTACTGTTAACGTACTTTTTGGAAATATACTCCTTGGTGTTTCTTAAATTCATCTGAACAACACGAAAGTTTGACACATTTTCTGAATAATTTTTAACTATAAAGGCACAAAATTGACAAGCCTGACTATTGAAGGGATTTGGAATCGAACAGCATATTTCATTTTTGGTAAATAAGATATTTGTATATACTTGTCGAGGTATAAGAGATTCATGTCACGTGGTTTCAGATTTTTCTCCTTTTGCATGTTGTCGCTTCCGGAAATTCGATTCAAAACGCTAATTTTCACAATATTTTCATAAATATCATGAAAATTAGCGTTTTATATAGTGTGTTGCGCATTGTATTTGCTTGTATCAAAAAATGGACAACGCCATTCCATTACATTGTTTCAGATTAAAAACACCTGTTAAACTGATGTGTTTCCAAAAAGAAATGAAATCAGAAATGCATAAAAAATAGCTCCTCTAAATTTGAGAAAATATTTCATAAAATGATGAAGAAGTATTTTCATAAATGTACTTTTTATTACACAGCTTCAAAAGTTATGATAATTTTAACTTCCTTTTTTTTTTCTTTTATTCTAAACCATATTAATTTTTCAGTGCATCTTTATTTGAATGTTGAAAGTCTAAGAGCCTAAGTAATCATTAATGTTCTTATTGTGTATTGTTAGTAGAAATTTTCTATAAAATCATCTAATAAATATGAATGCAGTAATCTTTAAAAAAATCTTAATTGTATGATAAAAATCTGATTTTGTTTCGAAATAAAGATGCAGGCCGATTTCGGCCTGGACTGTTTTCACCGATTTCTGTACGGGCCGGGCCTGGCCTAGAAATGTAAAAGTGTAAACGAGCGGGCCGAATATTTTGTTTTATACCGGGCCGGGCCAAAATAACATTCATTCGGTCCGGGCCGGGGCGAGACTGGAAAATCCAGCCCGCCCAGACCTCTAGTCAAGTCTTCACTCTTTCGGAAACCGTTCCGAGTTCGGATCTTATTTTTTTTCTGCAAAACTTGACCACACTATATTTTTTCTTCCACTTCGGGCCTGGCGTGGACTTCGTTCTTTTAGAGGTCTACCCGAACCTAAATTTCCATGCCCAGGCTCAAAAAGCAATTCAATTTTAACCCAACCCAAGCTCGCTAAAATAAATAAATAAATAAATAAATGAATGAAAGAAAAAAATCTGATTCAGTACCGAATAGCCTGATACAAAACAGATCAACAAATTCAAAATGAAACAAAATCAATCTAATAATTGAAGGAAATTGGGAAAGTTATCCCATATAATTATAGCAATAATTTTTATTTTTGATTAAGTAGAAAAATGAATATATATATAATGTACTCGTCAATATTCAAACATATAGTTTTTCATATGAAAAATTGTCTGTTCTATTGATAAATCCAGTCATCAACCAGTTTATACTAGATCCGAATTTGTCAAAATCCAAAAGAAGAAATGTCCCGAATCCGAAACGTTTAAAGTCAACCCGACCCATAATATATCAATCCGAACCCAAAAATTACAAATTATGTCAAATCGAGCCCTTACCCGAACACCTGAAACTGAAATGAAAGAAAATGTGTTCATGTATTTTAATAGAATTAAAAAATATGTTTTACATCTTCAACTTGAATGTTATAATTTATAGAGAAAAAAAAAATCTAGTATTTGCTCTTTAGTGCAAAACCTATTCCTAAGTCAGCCTGCTCAAACTTGGTCCGTAGCAAAAAAGTATAAATCTATCCGGCCTACTACAAAAAAGAAACTCAAAAAAACAAAAAAAAATCCCTAACCAAACTTTCTAATTAACTCGAATCCCCACCTTGTTCTTTGCGCAGCATATATTGATGTAACTTTGCGCCATAAAACCCCATTCAACCAACCAATCAATCAACCTGAGTGCTACTCTCAGAAGTAAAATTTTATCCAGAACAGAACCGAATTTGAAAAAATGTAAGTCAAACTGACCCAAATCCGACCCACAGCAAAAATGTCAAGCCTATTCGAACACGACTCACTGCAAAATTTAGAAATAATCTCCACCATCAATGAAAAACATCACCTCCTGCCCGAACCTCCAAATCTTGAAATCGCTCCCTCTTGAGGATTCTCGTGTTCCCTCCTTGAATCAGAAAAGAGCGTTCCTCTAAGAATTGCACTTAAAATAACTTCATTTTTCAAATATTCGACAAAAAAATTTATTTGACCCCTGAGCGTATAGTATTGCCCTGCTTCCGATCCGAACCCGAAAATAGCATTGGAAATCAAATCAAAACCCAACCAAAAATTTTTTTTGTCAATTTAGAATCGAAATGAAAGAAAAACAATCCATGTTTTAATGGAATTATTAAATGTCGACATTTATATTTCTAATATCAATTTTATCTTTTATATAGAAAATAAATATCTAATATATACTCATAACGGAATCAACCAAAGAGAGATGGCTAAATTGTTGAAAAGTGTTCGTTAAATAGAGGTATCTTCTATTCGAGACATTCCGTATGGATATTTTAATGTACATGTTAACACTTGCGAATAGCAGTGTTAACATGTAAATTGAAATGTAAAATCTTAAATATTCGTAATTAACTATTTGGAAATGTCTGTTATGGCATTTATATAGTTTCATTTTATAGTGTCTTCGACATTTTCTTTTATAATACTCCTTTAAACTATTTTCTTCCATAACGGTGAAAATATTTACACTTTCATTTGAAATATGGGGTCGAATCGAATCCTTCTTGCGAGATTGAAAATCCACTATGAATCAGATCAGAACCCAAAATAGTGTAAATTAATTTCACCCCAAAACAACTACAGCAACAAAAAATAATGCAGAGAAAAGCAGATAAAAAGTAGAATTCCACTCGGTCCGCAAGAAAAACGTAAAAATCCATTCAACCAGTAGCAAAAAAGTAAGAAGTCAACTTGACCGAAACCAAACCAGCGTCAATAGAATAGTACTCAACTTAATCCCCCCCCCCACACACACACATACAAAATAGAAATCAACCAGACCCAATACCAACCAGCAGCAATAAAGAAAGAGAACCGGACCCCAACCCAACTCGCAGCGGCAAAGTAGAATTGAACCTTACCCAAACACGACTCACAAAAAAAAAGTATTTAACCAGAACAACGGCAAAAAATGAAAGTAAACTGGACCGAAACCCGACCTGCAACGAAAAAAATTAGCCCCGATCCTACTCACGATGAAAAAAACTGTCCCGACACGAGCTGCAGATGCAATTGGAATCTACAAATTTCTGAAAAGTCCCCCCCCCCTTTTTTTTGAGGAGTCTCCATATCTGCCCTTGTACCATACAAAAACTGCTAAAAACTGAAAAATCGTCTAAAAGTTTTACAATGTTATATTGAATTGTCACCCATTAAATATATATCAACTTGTAAAGTTTGTAAATATCTCGACAAATCTTGTCCACGATACTTTGTACTATGATGTTTTGGAACATGCAAAAGCCTTCTGCTCGATAGAAGCTGCATTAGTTGAACGTCGACAAAAAACTCCAAAGAAGAAACTATTCTGAAAAGTATTAGAGAGTAAAATTTGCTGAATAGCAGACTTTAAAAAAATTGCTACATTTTGCCTTACAGTTTCATTATTTTTACTTTTATACTATAACTAGCGGCCCGCCCTCACTTTTCTTCGGATAGAGCAAGTCGCCCAGTCCCCCGCCACTACTGACACCGCAAATTGTTTCTACCACTTCATCTCATTAAATTCAACTACTAAAAACATTACCCTCATTTTAGGTAGTCGGATAAAAAATAGCTTATATGTTAATCTAAGGTGTCAGATACCTCCATACAAAATTTCATAAAAATCGATCCATCCGTTCTTGAGTTATAAATGTAAAAGTGTAAACGAGCGGGCCGAATATTTTGTTTTATACCGGGCCGGGCCAAAATAACATTCATTCGGTCCGGGCCGGGGCGAGACTGGAAAATCCAGCCCGCCCAGACCTCTAGTCAAGTCTTCACTCTTTCGGAAACCGTTCCGAGTTCGGATCTTATTTTTTTTCTGCAAAACTTGACCACACTATATTTTTTCTTCCACTTCGGGCCTGGCGTGGACTTCGTTCTTAACACGATTTTGCTTTATGTATATAGATTATAGCAGCCCACCCCGACTTCTCATGGATATTTAAGAAAAATTTCAAGTTATAAATTTTTACGCACACACTCATAACCTAATAATTAAAATGCCGTCTCCGACATTGACTCCCCTCTTGTGCCCCAATGACGCCTACATCACACATTATGATGCAGCCTAGTCGAGCGGGGTAAACGGCAACCATTAAATCAGTCTTGATTTTGAAGTAATTTATTTTGATAAGAATCAATACCAAAGTAACAATAAAGAGCTTTTACAGAAACGGCATTTTAATTATTTTTTAAATAAAAAATACTTATTGTGACATAACTATAACAGTTAAACATATGCTGTTGCGACATTTTTTGTAGATAATTACATGTTAACAAAGTCGTAGTACATTATTTTGTTCTATAATCAATAGTATTCGCAACGCACTCGATGTAAAGATTTTTTAAGTTCATTTTTCTACACCTTGGGTTACAATATTGGCATTTTAATAAGGATCCTTAATTTTTTTGAAAATATAATATAGCCTATGTTCACCGGAAATAGTGTAGCTTTCCAACGGCGAAAGAATTTTTCAAATCCGTCAAGTAGTTTCGGAGCCTATTCAATGCAAACAAACAAACAATCAAATCTTTCCTCTTTATAATATTAGTATAGATAAATAATGATAAATATTTGCAATTCGTTGTCTTTGCAAATATACCTTTATGTTATATTAAAATAAAATGTATTACGCAGGATAAATTCCCCATTTTTAACGACTGTTAGCAGTATATCGATTTCCTCAAAAGTAATAAATATAAAAAAATATTTCTTTAAAGTTTGAAACAAGTTGATCAACAATTTTTAAATTACCAATCTTTAAGACTTTCTAACTTTAATTTCTGCTTATTTTTGATAAAACTGTTTTTCGAACTGAAAATGCTTATTTTTTTTACTGTTTTACTTAATAATACTGGACTGAAATTGGGCTGCTTAGTATCGTATAGTACCAAAAACAAACACAGGGAAGAGAAAACTGCGCCCGGGGCAAAGTTTCAATTTGGCACCCCCTTTCCCAACTTTTTCTTGTAACAGCCCAAGAATGATGTTGATAGTATAAATGTGTCGCCACCCCCCCTTCGGACGGCGCGGTGTTGAATAAGCCTCCTCAAAATGTACTCCTTGCAGCGCCGTGCGAAAAAGAGGGGGACGAAGGGGGGGTGGTTGCCCCGGGTGCGAAATTTAGGGGGCGCCAAATTTTTACTACTGACGTAATTTTTAGTCTGTCACAAGAAAAAGTTCAGGGAATGGGGCGTCAAACTGAACTTTACTCCAGGAGCAGTTTTCTCTTTGCACACCCCTGCCCTCCCCCTGTTTCATGTATTTTGCAAGCTGTATAAGGAAATTTATAAATTCCAAATATAGCTCCTTGTCCTTTTAATGCTACCTATGTATTTCACAAAAGTTCCAATTATATTTTTAAATTATCAGAATTTCCTTTTTGCTAAAAAGGAGCTTACTGTAATTTGTATCAAATCTACCTTGTTTTGTATGGACTTGAAAAAAATATATATATACAAAGAAATATATAATTTTCTTCTTTGGAAGTTAGTTATAACTTAAAAATAGCGTTAGCTTTATAAAAACAAAAAATTAGAAGTCGTTGATTTTTTTCAAGACTATTTTAGTTAAAATTTATCAATAATTGTAGAAAAAATAAATCCAAACTTTGAAATAATGGAGGTTTTTTTAACACGTTACTATAAACCAATAACAGAAAGCAAATACTAGGAAAGGAAAAAAGTTACTTTCATTTGCTAAAATGGATTGGTGTTAACCAATGAAATTTTCAAAAGGGCAGGAGAGGCGGAGACTGGCTGAGGCGGAGCGCATATAATTAAAACGCTTTTTTTGTACCATTTCTGATCAAAATATTTCCAAATTTTGCTCAGCCTAATTGCAGTAGAAATATGGAAAGCATATCATTGGAAAGCTTAAACACTAATATTCCGTGAAGCGTTTTTAATTTTTTCTGAATTTTGCTGAAATAGATTTTATAAGAGTAAAAAGGGCACAACACCTCGAATTTCACTGAATCCAAAATTTAGAGGGTCCTCAGAATTAAACTACAACGAAAATCAGAAAAGTACAAACTAGCCCGGTAATAGAATGTCCTCAGCTATCCTGTGAAAAAAAATCATTTAAAAATATTGAAAATTAAGTGAAATATTCGAAAAGATTGCGCCCATAGACTTACCATTAGCGTTCGGCTTTTACCGCGTGACTAGTGTGTGCTCTTAAGTTAAAGTAATGTAAATCAGGCCGTTTACAGCAATTATAAAACAGAACAGTGTAACACGTATCCGAATATATTTTAGTGCAAAATATATCAGTTTTCAATCATATCTTTATAATATCAAGGTACAGTAATAGTTTTAAAGGAACAAACATCAAATTAATAAAATTTATATTTACAGACACGGCTGTTTCTTTTGTCGTTTAAGAGCCCACAATAGTCACAGAAAAAGTACACAAAAAGACCCGCATGACCATGTAAAGTCTATGGGAGCGTTCTTTTCTAATATCTCGCTCAAATTTTAATATTTTTGCGTGATTATTTTGCACAAGATAGCTCAGGGCGATCCACAACCGGCCTAGTTTTTACTTTTTCGATTTTTGTTTCAGATTTTCTTTTAAAAATTACTTTAACTTTCGAAACCGGTTTAAACCGGTTCTGAAACTGAAACTATCGTAATATAAAAAATATATAACCAAAATCGAAAAAGTAAAAACTAGCCCGGTTGTGGATTGCCCTCAGCTATCTTGTGCAAAAAAATCATGCAAAAATATTAAAATTTGAGCGAGATATTAGAAAAGAACGCTCCCATAGACTTTACATGGTCATCCGGGTCTTTTTGAGCAATTTTTCTGTGACTATTGTGGGCTCTTAACCTAAGCTTTCTACAGAACAGGTTTCTCTATTCTTTGTTTATTTTATTTATTTTATTTTTTAAAGAAAAGCAGTTCATTAGTACATGTACCCACAACAGTTATTTTTGAGAATATTTCCATTTTTACTTTATTCTATATTTACAAGAAGAAAATATTGGATTCGTGAAAATTTCCTAAATCCAGTTTTCGGCGTATTTGCACGTTTTAGGGGTCCGAGAACCCAAAAACATGTTTTTTTAAAAAGTCTGTCTATGAGTCAGCGAGTCTGCCTGTATATGACAACAATTTTGTGTGGCGCTCTATTTTAAGAACAGACTCTCAGAATTTCATAAAACTTCAGATTTTTTTAAATTTTGATATAAACAATATCTGATTATGTTTTGATGTATATCGCTCTACAGGTGGTGCTGTCATGGTGTATTATCCCTGATTATCTTAATAGCTCTGTATCAAGAACCATTGCTCGAAATTTTCTAAAATCTTAGATTCAGTTAGTCTGGGATATACATTAGTGGTTTTTATTGTTTGGCCTTAATAGCACCACTGCTGGCGCTGCTATGGTACATTTTTCACGATTTAGCAATAAATGTACCTCAAGAACTACTGCATGGTAATATTTAAACTTCAGTTAGCATCTGATAAACAATTAATCCTGATTAGTTTTTGGTGTACATAATCCAACATGTGACGCTATTATGCACACTTTTTAAAAAGAATTTTAAGTAGTTATACCTCAAAAAGTAATTGACAGATTATCATCCCACATTCAGTAATAAATTGACATAAGTTGTTGTTAACGAGATTTTGGTTTAAGCTACATAATCGGTGCCGCTGCTATGCTGTATTTTTAAATGTACCTCAAGAACTAACGCATGGTAATAACTAAACTTCAGTTAGCATCTGATAAACAATTAATCCTGATTAGTTTTTGGTGTACATAATCCAACATGTGACGCTATTATGCACACTTTTTAAAAGTATTTTGAGTAGTTGTATCTCAAAAGTAATTGACAGATTATCATCTCACATTCAGTAATAAGTTGACACAAGTTGTTGTTAACGAGACTTTGGTTTAAGCTACATAATCGGTGTCGCTGCTATACTGTATTTTTAAATTTACCTCAAGAACTAACGCATGGTAATAACTAAACTTCAGTTAGCATCTGATAAACAATTAATCCTGATTAGTTTTTGATGTACATAATCCAACAAGTGACGCTATTATGCACACTTTTTAAAAGAATTTTGAGTAGTTGTACCTCAAAAAGTAATTGACAGATTATCATCTCACATTCAGTCATAAGTTGACACAATTTGTTGTTAACGAGATTTTGGTTTAAGCTACATAATTGGTGTCGCTGCAATGCTGTATTTTTCAGGAAGTATTAACATGCATAAGATAGAAGAAAGTTTTGGGATTGCCACATGTGGCTAGTTATTAATATTTTTAAACGGTATGTCATATATAATTTTAATTGGTGTGTTATATTTAATTGTAAACGGTATGTTAAATTTAATTTTAAACGGTATGTTATATTTCTTCAAAATAATTGGAATAGAGATCGGATTACTTACATTACTGAAAAGAAAAGATTAATAACAAAATTTATTTATCTTTATTGATTCATATTGATGACATCATTGCAATTAAAACTAAAATTTTTAAAAACTTGAACAGAAAATGACATAGCATTTCGTAAAACACAAAGTTTTTCTTCGTTAAGCTGTTGTATTACACTATCGGTCTAACCGTTTGAGAAGCAATCGGAAATATTTCAACGAATGAAAAAGACGTCATACTTAAAAGGGGCCATCATTTATTTTACAAAACGGAGTATTTTACTTTTAATACGTGTAAAAGGTATACATTTAATGAATTTTCACACACGGGTACAAAGATTAGAACCTCAAATCACGAATGGGCATTTTCACGCAGAATGTTCTAATAGGTGAGAATTATAAATTCAAACCTCAAAATTTGCTTATTAAAAGCGGATTGAGCACTGAAACATTTTTAAATAGCTAGTGTGGATATGAGGCAATATAAATACAGTAGAACCCCGATAATCCGAATCGGTTTTTTCATTTTTTTTCAACTTTGAGAAGCGATTGGCGAAAAAGTTTTTGTTTTATTATTCAGAATACGACGATGCAACAAGTTAATGCTAAAGAAATTAGCCAATCGCTTCTCAAACTTGAAAAAAAAGCGAAAAACCCGATTGTTATTTTATAATTCCAAAATTAAAAAAAGTCTGTGATTACATCGAAGTGAAACTATATTTGTCGATTTTTCATTCCTTAATACCAAATACAAGAGCTTCAATTGTTAACTCTAAACACTCATGAGGGGACTCCTGCTCAACACTAATGTGGTCAGAAGCCCCTCATAAATCGGCTCGCAGAAAGCTTTGGACGCCACTAGTAACTTAAAGTTTATTTCGCCATATTATACTGTTAAGGCGCTACCAAGTGGCATTAAATACACACTAATTTAAGTTAAACATGACTTTATTAATATAGACTTAAACAAGTATTAATTCCAACATAAAGAATTATTAATTTCAACATAAAGAATTATTAATTTCAAGAGATGGAGTATTTATAGAAATTTAAACTTACCCAGAGTGATCATGGCTTAGGTGTCCTGCAGAGACCTAGACACTTACGCGCACAATAATATAAGACTATGGAAAAATCTGTCTTTTTTGTTATTCTCCTCGCATATATATATTTTTATTTATCTCAAGAATGATTACATATAGTCCACATTTGACGCGTTGTTTCTAACTGATTATGACTCGTGATTCTTTAATCTTAATCAAACTTGCAGTAATATCAAGTAAGTAAGGGGTCATTTTAGTTTATTCTTAAGATGTAGGTGGACTTTAAGACTTCTGGATAATTGATTAGACTTTTCCCATGGCCAAGGAAAACACTTTATCTAAGCAATCATGTGAACTTAGTTACAATTTGATTGTAACCGGAGAAACATAAAATTGATTAATTCTATTATCTTGACTTTGGAATCCAACTTACGTGACTTCGTGACAATACCACATAATATTCGGCTATTATATGAGGCGAAGAAAATTAGTTTAACCCTTAAATGCATTTTGTATCATTTTCGATACCATAAGTGTTCCCGATTTATTGGGGGGGGGGGGGTTATTCACATATTCCGTATTCTCACCAGAAATTTAAAAGAGCAATTTTCACTTTACTTAATGACAGACCATTCGTAATTAAATAAAGAAAAATTTACTATTTACATTTTACTGGTATGAATTCTGATTCTTTGAATTGCGCATTTTTTTGGAACGCGTTCTATCCTATGCATTTAAGGGTTAAAATACTCGTGTCCAGAGCATTAGGAACACCCATTTATATGTGACGCTAGCGTTCCGTATGAGTCACCTTCGAGAGCAAACATTTAACTTTATCATAGTTAAATGTTTTCGTTATATGTTACTGATTACATATATAAATAAAATATGATTTTTCAAAAAATTTATAATTACTTATTCAGATTATATGTTATAAATTCCTTATAACAATATGATTAATTTTTTCAATAATATGAAGAGTTAAAATTTATGAAAATAGTATTTTGTCAACTTTAGTTTAAAATGTATGCTTAGATAATTAGAACAATCAGTGAAAGATAGACTTGTAGTATTCATTATTTTTTCAAATTTATCATAAATTTAATGCAATAGTTACCTTGTAAACAAGTTTGCGATCAAATTCCGCGGGTTCTATTCATTTTTAATTTAAAAACAACATGGAACAAGTTACACAAACTATACCGACGACATTGTGGTGATTACTCGAAAACCCCTGCCATATTTTATTTTAATTTAATTGTATCAACTATTTTATTAGCCATCATTCATTTTTTCATTAATGTTCTCATTTTAAATATTATTTCGATTTCGTCTCTTTTGATGCCTTCTCCTGTAAATATTTCTTCCGTACGTAGCTTTTCGAATTTTCTAAAACGGTAAAATGTTTTTCGAATTCATTCCTTCCGGTTTAAAATGCTTCTAGAAGTTTCTCCAAGGTTCTCTGTGGCGGGTACTTCCGTTAAATAAAGCCCTCCCCTTGGCCTATGAAATTAAATTCTACTGATGACGTGATTTAAGCAGTTAAATTCCTGGCCACCTTTTTGGCTTTGCTTCTTTAAAGTACTATCATATTTATCCTAGTAAATTCATATTTACCTATGTATTTGTACGTAGCTTGGCTTTTCTCTCTCGCTTCGCCCTTTCTAACTTTGCCAACTTGGCGTGTTGCGATATTACAGCAACCCTTTCTCTTTGCACTGCCCTCGGAGACGGCCGGTTGTCAGTTGCTGTCTGTTTTGGGAAAGAGTAAGGCACCTCTCCCGCTTCGGCCTCGTCCATCTGGTTGCTTGTCGGCCGTTGTATACTCGAATATGCTCAGCACAACATCATGGAATTATTCGTGGTTCGGTACAGTATCGGCGGCGTTGTCCGGTATATTTTTAACTACGGATTCTTCTTATTCTTCTTTTCCATTTTATATTTTCATGAAGATTATTTTTTGAAGGCTTTATAAAAATATGTTGTTCTTGCAAGAAATAAGTTTCGATTTTCATGATTTTCTTTAAAAAAAAATATATAATTTTCATCATAATGGCATCCCCAAAAGAAGAGAGAGTACTCTGTTCAGATACAATTTTCTTTTTATGATTTGAAGATGTCGCAAGTATTTGTTTGATCTATAATAATAAGATAGATCGTGCTTGTCAAATAATTCATGAAGAAAATTATTATAAAACATACAACCAGATTCTTCATTTTCTTTTCATAATAAAAATAATATAAATGAATAAAGTTTTGTTCTTCAAATCTTGACATCGTCTCAAGTGAATTATTTCTTCATGTTGTCTTATTCATCGATCTTCAAGTTTCAGGTAACATCTTCCTTTTTATTTTATTTTCTCTCAAGTTTTTTGATTTAATATTATTATTGAAATCTTGGTCAAGAACAATCAAGATATTTTTTTGATCATATCTTTATGGGTATTTTGCTGGCCCGCACTCAACACAATGTACTTACTTCCACTATAATGTTTGGCCTCTTAGATGGAACGAAACCGAAAAGCGTTTCCATCCTTTTACGAAACACAACAGACATACTTTGAGTGCCGATGTGACTTGCTAGTAAACTATTCGTTGGGGGCCACCGTAATACTTACCCATCATGGATATGTATATGAAAATAGAACATGTGAAAACTATTTATACAATGCATTGCAATTCATAAACAAAATTTAAATATTGTTAATATACATAGTAATGCTTTATTAAAGAACTGCTGATGTACCAATTTCGACAAATTATATAAAACGCCAAACTACTCAAGTAGTACCGAACTGCGTAAAAGAAACATCCTTATAACTCCAAAAATAATAATTCTATTAACTAACAATCAACTGCATCGGATTAAGCGTCTCATTTCCAATTAAAATATACTTCTGAATTGAAATTTGAATGAAATACAGGGTCATGAAAAATCGAAGAATGTGGAAAACATTATTACAAATATCTCGGCAACTAATAATCCGATCGACTTTGTTCTATATGCAAAATGTGTGTTATTTTATTGCCTTTTACGTCCATTTCTTAGAACAAAAAAATTCGAGAATTTTTATATACCTTTCATCAGAACAAATTTTTCGAGAGTCCGAAAAAAATAGCTCCGGATAATCGAGGTTTCTGATATTAAATAGGGTTCGTCCCATTCTTACATACTAACTACATACAAAATTTCAAGTCTCTATCTCAATTTGTTCGGGAGATAGAGCGTTTACAGACAGACAGACAGACGGACGGCAAAATTTTTTTTCTAAAAATATGTTTTTCGGAATCTCCACTATCTAAAACGTGTAAATCCGTCAAAAATTTTTTTTCGATTTTCAAAACGATTGCAAGACTTACCGTATACTACGTATGATGGGTAAGTAAAATGATGAAAGAAGATATATATAAAAGAAAAATGCTAGTATAAACTATAAATACCAGCCGAATACTGGAGTGTTTTCCTAAAGAAGGTAGGCGAGACGAAGTTGTTGATAACGTAATTTTAAAATGCGTAGGTGTTTTTTTTTTTTTCGTTAAACGGGAGTATCACAGTCGTTAGAACCGTTCAGGAGATGTATATTGTAGAGACTCAACAGTTTTCAAAATCAAAGAAACATCACTTATATATATTTTTTTGAAATCTACTATAGATAAAATATATTTATATTTTATAATTCTTAGTTTAATTAAAAATTAAAAAATTCGACTTAAAAATACCAAAATAAGAAAATCTATTTTGCATGTCAATTTTGCAAGCCTGTGGAATAAATGTTACAAAATACTTTATTTTTTTTAAATCTCAGTGCATTTTCAGAAATTCTTAGGAGAAATTATATCTGTACATTTATGACATTGCAAGTTACGAACAAGACTTTTTTAAATTGATCATTTTAAAAATCATACGGCAGTAGAACAAGATTATGCAATAATCTAGTTACACATGCAATAGAATCTAGCTATAGATAGAATTTTGAATATTAAATTAAATAAATAATACGGTACCTATATTATGTAGAAAAAGCCTGTCCGTGTGTATCGCTCGAGTCATATTATCTCTGCCAATGATCTATCCAAAAAATTCTTTTAACGCAAACTTATTAGCTTCTAAACAATACAAAACTTACATTTTTAAAACGCCTAATAGAAAAAAGTGTACTATTGATTAAAAATCAATAATCAATTTAAAATTACATCTAAATTGACTGAATATTCTGTGCTTTTTAAAACAATATCCATGCTCTAATGTACATTTCTCAACTTTTTCATCATTTTTAATATCCATTTACATTTATTATGATGAGGCCTTTGTTTAAAATTTGGAATTGTTCTGTGACTTTATTACCTACTTTTGATGTATTTTTTAAAAATTTTATATTATTAATTATTTGAATTTCGAACGTACAAAAATGTTTAACAGGTTAATCTGATATAACTGTGCTTAAATATTTTTTAAGTTAATTTAATTTTCACTTTTCATATTAATGAAATATATACAAATTTTTGTACTATGTCAAATAAATAGAAGTTATAATTTCATTTATTGTAGCGAGAAAAAGTGTCGTTTCCACATTTATTTTGCATAGACTCTCTTGAATTCTTCAACATATCTATTAACTTAAAAAATAACCCATTCTTTTTAAGTGCTCTTGAAGAAATTTGAAATTCATTTCTAAATGTTCTTTGAGAAGATATTAAAAATATGAAGTGCTACACTGTTTCTTTTGAAGTGTTCCTTTTGGTAGTTTTTTTATTTTAAATTCAAGAGTAATAAAAAAAAAGAAGAAACAATCTGCATTTTAAGAGGAAAATAAACTTTGTTTGATTAGTTATATGTTTACTTTTAACGCTGAAATGATGTTTAAAAAGTACTTAAAACAAATTGAATCTTGTTACTGTTTATTTAAGCAATCTCTTCCACGGAGTTAAAAAGTGTGTATTACACAGTAGAACGAGGATACATAAAAGGAAAACACTTCATAAATTTTAATCATCCGAGTGCACTAGGCAATAAAATGACAAATGTATATATGATTGAAAAATAAGATTGAATGTGAGGACCGTCTTCTGATTATATAGTTACATGCTGCGAATAATATTTTTTTTCGAAAATATATCTTCGAAGTAACATTGATTAAGTTAGTTTAAATAATATATACAGAGAAGTTTATTGGGACAAATGTTACTAGACAAAACTATTGATTTAAAAAAATATTTACATTAACACGTTTTTACTCCGATTAATTGACTGAAGCAGAAATTTAAGGTGAAAATCAAAATCTGTATAGTATTGAATTAATATAATATTTAAGTATTTACATGTGTACTAATTTTTAAATTATTAAAATGTACATAAGAGATAGAAGAAAGTTTTGGGATTGGCACATCCAACTAGTTCAATGCGTAGTTAGACAGTAGTAGAAATAGCCGTGTTTCAGATTTAACATGCATAGATAAAAATATTTAACTGTAAACTAATCATTTTAATGCGTCAATTTTACATCATTAATTTCTATTATAGGAAATTATTTAAACCTTTTTCTAATCATTTTACTGCCAAATATATTTTTCTGTGCTATATAAGAGGACTCGTAGGTACTACAACGGTTAATTTAATGATCAAGATGAAATTATATTTTTACTTTCATCTAAAGAAATATTTTAAATAATTTTTCGAAAGAAAAAATTAATAAAAATATAAGTTCAAAGAATATAAGTTTCTAAATACGTAATGTATAAAAAAATTATGCACTAAAGTTTACGAATTCTTGTAATGTTGGAGAAAAATAGTTGTTAAAACTAGATAAAGCACGTATATAAATTTAAAAGAAACTTTTATTCGAAAAAAATATTCCAGTTACTTTTACTGTTTATTCATTTTTAATTTTTACAAGACTTCATATAAGTAAATCTTTCTTTTACATTCTATCACATGAAATTCTTTTACTTTTTCATCTGAAATTTCTTTTTTTCCCCTGCAAATTTCAAAAAAGGGATTTTGTATGTTGAGATAAATTAGTATATACATAAGATTAAATTACAGAATTTTCCATTATTTCCTTTCTTTTACTATCATAGTTTTTTAGTATTCTTATGAGAGAAAAATATAAAGTAATTGAAAAAAAAGCGGCTAGATAAATAACACGAGACAGCAAATGTTGTAATATGCTCGTGATATTTTTCATATTGAAAAACTTTTATGATAAAAAAGGGACGTTAACGAGGTAATTTTGTGTAGCATAATTTTGGAAATGTTTAGCATTATCTTCAGTAACTTTGAGGAAAAGAACTAATTACAAACTTCAGTTACTAATAAAAAGGCATTAAAAATAAACAGAATTTTTTTTATCAAAATATGCGGGATATCAGTTGCGCCCTGACATTTCAGAATTATATTCATAAAGTGTACAAATGTGTTTGTTTTCTCAGTTTTCAAATTTCCACTTTTATTGAAATTATTTTATATCATTTTTGCATTACCCCTTCACTGTATGTTTTTCTATTTTTATGAAAAAATTAAATGAAATAATTATATACAGGGTTGGGTTTCTGACGCCAGAAACTGGTTTTTGACATGACAAGTGTCAAAAACTGGTTTAAACCGTCAAAAACTGGTTTAAACCATCAAAAACTGGCTTAAACCGTCAAAAACGTGTAATGCGCTTTAAACATTTTAAGAACAAGAGTGAAACATTGAGTAATTTTTAATTTAAAATTAATTATACTGTAATTTAATAATTACAAAAAAATTAAATTACTTTAATTGCAATAAAACATTGTTTTTTAGAATGTTCAAACAGAAGAAAATGATGTTGTACAATTAATAATCTGGATCAATTTTACCCCACAGCATCCTATAGCATTTAACCAATTTAGCACATTTATTTACACCCAAATGGCTTGAGTTTAGAGAGTATGAAGCCAAAGTTACAAAATACTCTCTCAATTGGTGCTGAGCTAGCAGGGAGAGTTGTATAATATAGACGCACGCGTGCACGCCATGCGCAGAAAATTTTGTGAACTTTGCAGAAAATTTTAGGAAAGAAACAATTTTTATTTTTTGTAATTTTTTAGTACCAAAAAATTAAAAAATATATTGCCTCAATTTTATGAACGATTTATTTACTGTTAGTGTACAGTTAAAAACAGGGCCTATTTTCGAATTTTCCAAAATTAAGGCATTTCATCCTGAAAACTTTAAAAATTCACCGGTCCTAAATTTTGAACACCAAAAATCACGAATTTCGACAAACGGTTGACATAAAATATCAATTTCTTCAATGAAACACAAATTTCGTCAAAGAATCGTGAGTAAAATGCGAATATAGTCAAAAGACCTCAAAAATCGCGAATTTCTACAAAGAATCGCACATAAAAACTCTCATTTTGACAAAAGACTGCGTAAAAAACTCGAATTTCAACAAAGAATTATACGAAAAACGCAAATTTCGTTCAAACGCTGCGCAAAAAATCAGAATTTCGGTTAAAAAACGGGAATTGCGCAAAAACTCGAATTTCGTCCATGTCAAAATAATATAACACATAATTTTCCCAAACATTAAATTTGCAGAAAGTTTGAACAAATATTTATGTATGCAGAAAGTTTTTGGTTTTATACAGGTCTGCTAGCAGGGCTTGATAGCAGAAGCATTGCTAGTAGAACAAGTTTGGAAGCAGGCCAAATTTTCGGGTTTATGATAAAAAAAAAATTCTGAAAATGATAATATACAATACAGTAAAAGTGAATTTTTAATATTACATCTAATATTGTATATTTGTGACAGATGTTTAATGTGAAATTTTACAGATCAGTGTAGTATTTGAGGTTTCTGACGAGGTTTTTGACAAGAGGTTTTAGCCATGACGGTTTAAACCATGGTTTAAACCGGATAAAACCGCACACTGTCAAAACTTGCCAACCCTGATTATATAGATCAAATAATTGGAAAAACAGTAAAAAAAAGTCAATTTTTCGCTAAAATTTGGTATTTTATGGCATGTATTTTTTATATACAAAGTTAAGATTTATAAAAAAAAAAAAAAAAAATTCTGTAATTAAATGGTTCTAAATTGATTAATTTTATCTCCTTAATACTCTGAAACTCTCTTTATCTTTATCTTACGCATTTGACATTATGTTACTGAATCAAAGTGTAATTTTATGTATTCAGTAAAATTAATAAAATTACATTTTTCCTCAATAGCTTGATAGAATTTTTTTGGTTTCTAAAGAATAAATTCTAATTTTATTCTCAAATGTAACCATTTGACATGGACAAAATAACTATTATTCTATATTTTGGACTGTTATTTATCAGTTAGAGCGATCCTATATTTGACAAATTTATGACATATAATGATAATTTTCATTTTTTCAAGAATTTGCCATATGTAGCACATGATGCAGTGAAGGGTCAACATTTGTTACTTACCCATAATACGTAGTATAGGGTAAATCTTGAAATCGTTTTGAAAATCGAAAAAAAAAATTGTGACGGATTTACACGTTTTAGATAGTGGAGATTCCGAAAAACATATTTTTAGAAAAAAAAATTACCGTCTGTCTGTCAGTCTATCTGTAAACGCTCTATATCCCGAACAAATTGAGATAGAGACTTGAAATTTTGTGTGTACTTAATATGCAAGAATGGGACGAACCCTATTTAATACCAGCAACCTCGATTATCCGGAACTATTTTTTTCGGACTCTCGAAAAATTCGTTCTGATGAAAGGTATATAAAAATTTTCGAATGTTTTTGTTCTAAGCAATGTACGTAAAAGGCAATAAAATAACACGCATTTTGCATATAGAACGAAGTCGATCGGATTATTAGTTGCCGAGATATTTGTAATCCTGTTTTCCACAGTCTTCAATTTTTCATGACCCTGTATTTCATTCCAATTTCAATTCAGAGGTATATTTTAATTGGAAATCAGTTGTTTAATCTAACGCAGTAAACTGTTAGTTTATATTATAATTATTTTTGGAATTATAAGGATTTTTTTTTCGCAGTTCGGTACTACTTGAGTATTTTTGCGTTTTATATAATTTGTCGAAATTGGTACATCAGTAATTCATTAATAGAGCATTACTAATGCATATTAACAATATTTAAATTTTGTTTTGGAATTGCAATGCATTGTATAAATAGTTTTCACATGTTTTATTTTCATATGCCTATCCATGATGGGTAAGTATTACGGTGGCCCCCAACGATTAGTTTCTTTATTCGCAATCACGTGCTTAAAACCTCGCAATGTGTCATATTGTTTAAAATGATTTCATTACTAATCGTAAAATTGTAGAATATACACATTTGAGAATGCTTTCACTAAAGCTGAAACATTTAGGCAATTAATAAATAATAGCATTTAATGCTTTATTTCTTTATTATTACCAATTTTCGTAAAAATCAAAGTAACCAAGCAAACACAGCGCTATCGATAAAAAATTGGCCGATAACCACATTGCCGTTACGGACGGTATCGGCACGATACCGTCTGCCGTACCGGTTCCGTATCTTTTTCGACTTGCCGGGTAAGTATCGCCCAACAGATATGCTCAGAGCCGGTGTGGTATTAGCAGATCACTATTTCGAAATCACAGCGATAGCAAACCATACGAATGCCGGCTGCAGCCCAACACAGGCATAAATTGAAAAAAATAGTCAGCGTTGATGGAGCCATCTTTGATTAATCGCAAAACATACATTTTTTGAAAAATCGAAAAAAAAATCACATTTCGGTATAAGAAGAGGTTAGTATACTTATAAAAACATTTTACATTTTTTTATTTAAAACAGGTGTCACAAATAAAAATTAAAACTGTTGACATGTTTCGGTTCAATAATAAGAACTGTATTCATAACACATAAAATCAGTAGAAAATAAATGACTCATGTCATTTGGTCATTTATTTTTCACATTTTGTCATGGTCATTTATTTTCTAATGTTTTTATACGTAACTGAAAAGGTGATGTGAATTTGTTTTAGTTTTTTATGGAAACTAACAACAGTTTTTGACATTGAGGTTAGGATAGATCTGACGCCTCCAAGGGCAGAAGGAGAGTGCTTTAACCAATGTAAAACTAAGCCTTATTGTTGTTAGGATTTTATCAGGTAAAAAAGAGAAAGGCACTTCGTTAAGGGAGGACTTGCCGTTGAAAGTAAATTGGAATTGGAAAATTGAAATTTCTATGCGTTTTTTACTTTTTATTTATGCTTTATTAATTAATGTAGTATTATTTATTTCTGTATCATTTTATTTATTTATTTTGTAATCCTCCTATGCGCATGTATTTAAAGATTAATTTAAGATTTAAATGAATGAATGAAGTATCATAGCAAATTAGTTCAAGCAAAAAGAATTGTTTTTCTTATAAATTTAAGAATCATTATCTATTTAATGAAAGTTCTTTTTAGAGATTTTGTATTAGTTAATATTTTTATTAGGATTAATAATGTAAAAGCATGCTTTCCATCGATAAGAAGAGGGGGGGGGGATTGTACTTTGTGCTTATATATAACTAAATAAATAAACAACGTTAAAGAGCACAAATATTATAAAATAAAGATGTTAAAAGCATACAGCCGTTTCGGGACTTCTAAAGTCCCATCATCAGTGCTAAAAAAGTGTAAAACGTAAAAGAAAGTCACATAGTTAGATAAGATAAAATAAACCGTGCATCTGAGCTCGCCGCTAAGGCGAACTGACCAATGCTTTGCATTGATTTATAAATTATATATTTTTTAATAAATAGTAAGTTGATATTTCATAACTTTTCATTAGAATAAGATTTCATTTTATGTTTTTTGTTATTTGTCAATATTTTTTTTAATTTAAAAATCAAACAAAAATATTAATTTATATTCATATTTTTTCTTTCGGTAGATAATTTTTTAAATGGATATATTTCTCAATCTTACTGTAAATATAAGTATACATTAGTATTTAAAACAAATTGGTGAATTTAGAAATTTTTCTATTAATACAATTTTTGTATTATGAATTATAATCCAATGAAATGTGTTAAATTAAAGAATATATACCTGTAACATAATAAACAAATTTTAATAAGAAAATAATTTGGTAATTAATAATTTTAATTCCAATAAAAAATCATTTTATGTCATTTCATGTTTTACTCTATAATATATTTTAATGATTATTTTTCATTATCATTTTTTTATATAAATTGTTTTAGAAAGGAAAGATTTCTGAATCTTTTTCTTTTAAATTTTAAGCTAAAAAGCTGGGTAGAATTATTATATTTTATTTAGCTTGTAAAATAATTTTTAACAATTTTTATATTATTCTGTTATTTAAATAAAATAAAGAATAGCTATTTCTTTATAAGAGAAATTATAATTAAAAAATAATTTGCATTAACTTATGAAGTATTATTAATATTATTTTACCATAAAGTTTATAACGAATAACAATTTTAAGAGATTATTAAAAACTGTGTTTTGCCGATTCAAATAACTGTAAGCTCTCATTGTCGCGTGTAATTTGTATTGACCGTGAAATATTTTGAAATTTTATTTTTATTTACATTTTAGATCATGGTCTATATTTTAATATGATTTTTTACAATAGAGCGCGTGTTTTTTTTTCTTTCTTTGTTATTTATATCTTTTTGTCGCGTGTCATTTGTATTGACCGGGAAATATTTTGAAATTTTATTTTTATTTATATTATGATTATGGAACTTATTTGATGGTTCCGAAACATGTCAACGTCATTTATTTTTATTACAACACCTTTCCTAAGTAAAATTAAAAATTTTTATTAAACTGTAAGTTCTGTTTTTAAATAAATTGAAATAAACTAATGAATAAATATTGGCAAATGAATAATTTTTGACAATTTTTCTGTTTATCGTTGTTAGAATTTTATGTGAAATTCATGAAAGTTAAATCTCGAGTCAAAACTCAAACAAAATTTAGAAAAAGAAAAAATAAATTTCCATTAAGATTGAAAATTCCGAATTTAGACGAATATTGGTAAATCTAATCGAGCCACAATCGGAAATCAAATCGGTTTTGTATCACTTATCGGTATAAATCTCTTGCGGATATATAACGATGAAAGGTCCGGTAATCGGCAGTTGAAAAAGCAGGTTCTAAAGTTTCAGTTGCCGAAATGCTGTCGACGCTTCACCGAAGCTACAGAATATAAACTTTTATACTAAAAATTGAACCGCCTTCAAAAACTACTGCAAAGTGAAAAGATATTTTTTTATATAATAGTAATAAGAAATTAAATTAAGAGCGTAGTATTTACAATGCGTATTATTATATTTATGTACAATTTTATTTTTTGCAGTCGGTGCCAGCCAATCCAAGTTATATGTAATTTTTCAATAGACACATATCCAAGTATCTACGAGGTTTTTTTTTACGATATAATATTTAGTTTTAAAATGTTATGGGAAAATGTTATGGAAAAAACCTTATTTATTTAGGATAGCATTGGATAATTAATTTTAAATTTAAACTTGGCATGGCTGGAACAGACTTCAAAAAATCAAATTAATGTACATAAATATAATAATACGCATGGTAAATACTACGCTCTTAATTTAATTTCAAATTACTATTATATATAAAAAAATATTTTTTCACTTTGCAGTAGTTTTTGAAGTCGGTTCAATTTTTGGTAGAAAAGTTTATTTTTCTCTTTTTAGGGAAAAGTTAATAATTTTTAGAAGTCGGTTATTAAAAAATAAAATACGGGACAAAACATAGTAAATTATATACGCATGTCAGGGGCGGGGTTCGAACCCATGCTCTCTTCCAGAACAGAAGTTTAAATCAAGCGCCTTAGGCCACTCAGCCATCCTGACCGTACGCCATTCGGCGAGCTTATTCAACGTCCATGCTACTTTTAATATGCGAGAAATCACTAATTTTATCAGTTTTTGCCTATTTACTAAAAAAGTACTGAACCAATTTCAATGAAATGGAAGTGGCACTAATTCGAGTGTAGCCTCTTTCATTTAAAATAAAAATCAAATTAATAAATTGGATAGTTTGGGAGTAATCGGTGAACATACATAAAAAAAAATCATACGCGTCGATTTGATTACCTTCTCCTCCTTTTTTGAAGTCGATTAAAAATTATAACACGGAAAAGATTATTGTACACACATATGGGGTTCGAACCCACGCTTTCTATCGAAAACTAGAGTTTAAATCAGGTGTTTTAGACCGCTCGACCATGCTGACTGCATTCCGTTTGGCGAACTTATTAAATGTCCATGTTACTTATAATTTACTAGAAATCACTAATTTTAAATTAGTTTTTGCCAAATTACAAAAAAAGTACTGAACCAATTTCGATTAAATGGAAATGGTACCAATTCGAATGTAGCTTCTTTCATTTAACACAAATACTAGTTTAATCGGTAGGATAGCTTCGATGTAATCCGTGAACATACATAAAAATATAGATACGCGTCGAATTGATGATAACATCCTATCTTTTTTAAGTCGGTTAAAAAATATATAATACAAAAAAAATACATTTTATTATACACGTACGTCAGGAGTGGGATTAGAACCCACGCTCTCTTTCGAGAACCAGAGCTTAAACCAAATGCCTTAGACCGCTCGGCTATCCTGACTTCAAAGTATTCGGCGGACTTATTCAACGTCACGTTACTTTTCGCAAGTCTAATATTTTAGTACTCTTTCACTGATAAAGTATAAAATAATAAAGATGAAGGATAAAAAATATCCTTAATTGCATAATTAGTATTTAATTTGTAAAATGTATATGTAAAAATTATAATGGGTGGGGTTCTTTTTAGCGAAAAATTAACGATTTTTTGAAGTCGGTTAATAAAAAATAAAATACGGAAAGTTATAGTAAATTATAAACGTATGTCAGGTGCGGGATTCGAACCCACACTCTCTTTCGAGAACCAGAGCACGGAATCAGGCGTTTTAAACCTCTCGGCCATCCTGACTGCACTCCCTTCAGCGAACTTATTCAACAATTTTAATTAGCGAAAAATAACAATTTTATTAATTTTTGCCTAATTACTAAAAAAGTACTAAACCAATTTCTATGAAACGGAAGTGGTACTAATTCGAGAGCAAGCTCTTCCATTTAACATCAAAACCTAATTAATCGTTTTGATAGTTTCGGAGTAATCGGTGAACATACATAAAAATACATACGCGTTAAATTAATAACCTCCTCTGTTTTTTTTTTTTTTTTTTTTTTTTTTTTTTTTTTTTTTTTTTTTTTTGACGTCGGCTAAAAAATAATAACACAACAATTAAATACAATATAAGTGTGTAACAGTTAAGTCAAAGTTTTAAAAAATGTCTAAACAATTTTATATAATACATAATAAATAAAGCAATTTTACAATATGCACTTACTCATTAAAAATTATGGTAACTGATACTCACTTAAGTTGTATTTAATTCTTGTATTGTTGTTTTTATTATTGCAACAGTTGTAATTATAGTGTTTCATTTTTAACCCCCCCCCCTCCCTAAGAGGTTTCAAGAGGGGCGGTATGTTTCATAAAGAGCTATTTAATTTTTTTTTCTGCCAAGGGTCGCCATACTTATATACCAAAATATAAGAAGTTTTCTAATTGAAAATTATAAACTGCAAGTGATAGGCATTGTCTTTCTATTTTTACAGCTTTTTCTAAGCTGTGTAAAAAAAATATCCAGAGCCTGATTACTAACGGGGCACTCTCTCACCAGAAAAAATTTATAGAAATTTTCGTCTTCTTTAAACGCCCTTTTCATACAAGATTACTGTCATGAATAAGGAAAAATTCTTTATTTCTTTTTCCTGGTGGGAAAGTGCCCCGTTAGTAATCAGGCCCTGAAAATATCTTTTTTTTTATGCTTTATATCAGAATGTGTGTTATAAAATTACGGTTTACCTCTATCCGAGAATAGCTGAGCTACTTTATTAAGTGAAAATAAACTATTTAAAACGAGATAGTTGCATATTTTTAGAGTTTGAGTAAAAAAATGATAATAATTTCGGACAATGGATAAAGACTTATTTCCTACTAGCTGACCCGCCCGGCGTTGCCCGGGTCCGTATTAACAATATTAAACGAACTTGAAATTTGTATGATTTTATCATTAACTCGTTACATGCAGAAATGCATTGTCTGAAATACTTAGTCACTGACTGTGTGAAAAATCGGTTTTAAAAACAACAACTAACATTAAGGGTGTATACTGCTTGTTTTCCGATTTATTTTTGAATTCACATTTGCTCTCAAACACGTAAAACTCGTAGATTCTCTTATTTAGAAGGTGCACAAGGTGCCGTGAAGGTCAATTCTTGGATAAGTGCACAAAATATTGCAAAAAAGCAATCAAAAACGGCAATTTGAACAGATTTTTCCGACGTGGGAGATCTGGGAACAAAAAAAGGGTCTTCCTGAGACCAAAAAAGGGTCTTCCTTGCTTTTAAATCAAATTCTAATGAATTGAACGCAAAAAGACATCACACGGCACCTTATATGTCCCTTCAAAAATCTCCTCAGAAAATTTCATGTTTCTACTTTTAAAAATATGTCTAAAATTGTATCGGAAAATTTTGAGCTGCTGAAGGTGGAAAAGCGTTTTTTCGAATACACCCTTAAGCTCTAAAAATACTCAAAATGAGCAATGAGAAACGCGGGAGGGAATATGTATCCAACGATTGCGTGATTTTCGTGTTAAAAAGTTGATATTTACCCGTAAAAATCACTGTTATGTCACGTAACTGATTATTATTTTCACATACAAATCCCAAGTAAAATATTTTGAATTTCAAACTAATTATATCACTCTTAAATCCGACTATACCATGAATGAAATCGATACTCGATGGTAGCTAAAAGATTGGTATATAGTATTATAATTTCAGAGCTATTTAACAAAAGTGTTATTTTTAATCAAATCTTGCGTAATGTTCACTCTGTGTATAAATTCCTACCCTTAAACTTTTGTACCATAACCAGAACCTGTCTGTAACCTAACAGCGACTTAACAGTACCCTACCGTAAATTAAATTTAACATAAATGTAACCTAGCCTTCACTTTATTGTAACATATCCTTTTTCTAACCAAAACATTTAACTTTAACCTAATTTAACTTAATTTAACTTTAACCTAAATGAAATAATAGAAAAAAAAACCGTTTTAAAAAGTTACTATTTCTTCGTAAAATATGCTACAGCTGTAATTAATTTCTTTCAATTCGTTTTATTAATACAAAATTCCTGCCTCGTGTTTTTGTTTAAGACATTAAAATTACAGCGATAAAGGGTTTAATATTGCAAATCTTTTTTTCGGTTTACTTCGTCTCCACCTATCTTTTTCTCCATGGCGTGCAGCAACTGTGATAAAAAAAAAAAAAAAAAAAAAAAAAAAAAAAAAAAAAAAAAAAACTCATTTAAACTTACAGTTTGCCAGTCTATGAATTTTAAAGGTCTGTCCCAGCTTTTTAAATTATTTCTGCGAAACTTTTATGCAACCAATCAACCATAAGAAAATGAAAGAGAAAAAAGCGAAAAAAAGGCGATTTTTTATGAGAGTAAGCTTTGGAATTTAATTAATTACTCAGTTAATAAATAGAATTTTGAAATTCTGAGCTTCAGGTGCATCAGGAGAGATATTGGGCTACTCTCATAAAAAGTTTGAGCCTCGTACGTCAAATAGATTTTGCTAGCCATCGCAGAAACACAGACACACACACAGACAGACAGAGCGTTTTGTTCTTTTATTAGTATAGATAAATTTAGATTTTCTTTTGGTACTTAAATAAATTAGTCAATATTTTATATTCCTTTAAAAGATATTTGACTTCAAACTACAAAATACGAATTAGTACAGTCATTTTTTGTGTTGAAAAAATTGAATTTGTAATATTTAAAAATTGAAATAGTTTTAAGAAAATATGTGATTTTTCTCAAAACACAGGCATTTTTATAACTATGCTGTTTATATAAATTTTATCTTTTTTATAAAAAAATATTTATGAAAGCTTAAATTTGCGTAATTTTTAATATAATAAAGCGCATGAAACATTTTTGTCAAAACCAATTTTGTTTTATTTAACAATTATTGAGAAAACACCAATTATTGCTACATTAAAATGTTTCAATCATATATAAATATTTTAAAATTTTTCCTTGAAAATGTTTTATAAATCAAAGAATATAATCTAACTATCTGTAACACGCACCCATCACTCTACTGTTACATTTCTTATTTAGTATATTTTACTAATGTACAATTAAGCATATATATCATTACTGTGTGTTTTATTTTCACTTTCTTTGGCGTATTGTTTACAACAACCATTTTACTGAATGGAATGAGATAATTTAGTTCTTCTTTAATAAGGAAAAATCGGATAAAAAGGCTGTTTCATTTATCTAACAAAGCAAGTAGGTCTTTTTCCTAAAAAGTATTTTCCAGCTATATCTTTAGTTTATATCTTTTCTTCGATCCTCATTTTTACCTTTTTATTCAAGAAATTATTCTTTCATTTTTATCCGAAAACGATATACTATTCATATACCTTTTCTATGGAATTATTTCTTTATTTTAGTATCTGTATCATTCATAATAAGTAGTAATTTTCTATGATATTCGTTGGTATTTACTAAATTGTTAAATGATACTAACGGGATATATATTAATTCTTGGCACTCGTATTATATTAATATCTAGGTGTTATATTTTTCGGAATTGATTTTCGTTGAATAAACACTAATAATACTATGCAAAACTATGATGTAAAAATAAAATGTATTCATTTTTTATTCAACTTTAGATACATATAATGTCTTAATATATTTTAATAAACACATCAATATGAATAAGTATATTTTATGACTTTCAATTGTGCTGAATCTTTCATATCGGCTTCCAGTATGCAGTTCTTATATTTTTGTCTTTCAACGTATAGAAAAATTTGTACTAAACTTCAAGTACGGGGTGCCATCAATTTTCCACATGGGTGCGATCACAGGCAATTACACATTGCATGGTGATGGCACCCATGTGGAAAATGTATAATCAAAATAAAAGTTTTAGTTTCTCCGATCTGTATTGTAATCAAAGATTAGTGTACTGACTCTGTATCATATGCAAATTTCCTCCTTGCGCCCCAATCGAGTTTTTTTTATGGGAGGCTGGGGAGGATTCGCAGAACGGGTTTTTGTACGTGCATGACATGTACGTTTCTTGCGATACACGTACGGCTCCAATGCTCTTTAGGGTTTTCGCATGCGCTGAGCATTTTGCGATGAAAAAAGGGGTGTTGTCATTGGAAATTTTCGAGTTTCTGTAACTATAACCGTAACCGTGAGTGCCAATTTGTTACCGTTCACAGAATCTCGAGCTCATACCTCTGAATAGCTATATCTGAAATTTCATCACGATCGGTTGAGCGGACTGGCCGCTAGAGTTTCATATGTCGGCAAAGTTTTTTTATGGACCCCCCCCCCCCTGTATTTTAAATTCATTTTTCTAAATGTCCCTAGTAAAAGTAAAATGATTCGAAATAAAACAAATCTTACCCAGTATCTATAGTTAACCCTTTGGATTTTGGCATTATATACACAAATTTTCTTTCGGCGGCACCAATTTTTAAAAAAAAAGTTTCCTTCAAGGACACAATTTTAAAAATCTCTGATTAAGCAAAGCAATTTTTATTTTCCTTCACCACTGGTGCCAAAAACAAATTTTGCTAAGAAAAATAATATCGCTGCATGTCTACCATGCAGCAATTAAAGATGAAACCCTGACATATCCTTAAAATAGTGAAGGTTCAACTGTAACCACTTTCGCTGGAATTCATTACCGCCACGTCGAACTTCCACTAATAAAATTATGCAGAAAATTTACCTTTAAATAAACGGCTCATTAATAAAAATCTTCAATCAAAAAAAAAAAAAGACAAAAACTAGTATTTATTTTTACTGGTAAGAGTTTACTTCTGTGGCAGTAGATCCGACACATTGTGACGACCAAAACTGTGTCAGTAAAAAGATTATAACACCCCTGTAGCTTTTTCAGAAAGAATCACGTTTTGAACGCATATTCACAGTATCCGCAAATAAACTCTTCGAGAGGGTTGAATTCTGATAGGGATTGGCTGACGCGTTTTCACGTAACTTGGCGATAATTATACTTGGCGAGCGATAGGTGCTTCCGTCGAGGAGTTTGATTTGATTTGGAGCCGAGTACAAAGTAACTTTTCTCTTGCAGCATTGCATTGGATGGAACGTGTCTTACTGAAAGCTGTACTCTTTAAAAGTTTTTAAACACAAATTTTTACTTTGTACTCGGCTCCGAAGGAAATCAAACTCGACGGAAGCGTCTATCGTTACGCCAAGTATAATTATCGCAAAGTTACGTGAAAACGCGTCAGCCAATCCCTATCAGAATCCAACACTCCCGAAGAGTTTCTTTGCGGATACTGTGAATATGCGTTTTGAACACCTTATCTCCAGAGCAATGGTCGGTGAGGAGATGAATTCAATGGTACGCACCCTTTCTTGTATGTGACGTCATACGCGGCGTAGCAACCCCTCCCTTCTGCAAAGAGTTCGTGCTTATTGTGTATTTGAATTCCGTAAATGTTATTCAACGGTGTTTACAATTAAAACATAGCTTAAAACCCTCCAAGCGTCTTGCAAAAGGGTAAAATTGTAATATTGTTTTCTCAACATTTTGTTTTAAATGTTAAGAAAATATGATTCTTTCAACAATATAAAAAAAAACTTTATTATAAGCATGAATGTAATCATCCAGAGTATGAATCATTCTTCGATGCATTGAAAATTCATTAAATCTATAGAATTATGGTATTATAACTATCGCTTATATTGCAGTGAAAACTGGAGCTAAGTATACGGAATAATACGTTCCAGACGCTTAGAGAGTTAAAACAAAAAGTTTTTTCAGATTAAAATGCTTTACATTTCACAGAACATCTAATTTAAACTTAAGTAATAAATATAATAAATAATAAAATAATACAATCTCTTGTAATAAATATAATTCTATTGATCATGTTTTTTATATAAGATTTGGATAAAATTTGGATAGGATAATTTAGATAAGATTTGGACTCTAAAATACGAGAGATCATCTGCCGCCATTTCCGATGAAAATCAAAACAGAACGACGATTGGCGTTCTCGTTTTCGCCAACTCGCCAAGGCTGGTGCTCAAAACGTGATTCTTTCTGAAAAAGCACCCCTGCAAACTGTTACCAGCTAAAAGAAATAGAATTGTTTACCACATTTGCCAGAGAATTTTTTAATCAATAAGGATCTAAAATAAGACGAAATTTTCTAGTTCAGTTTACTGTTGGGAGGTTTTACAGGAATTAATCAGAAAGTGTAAATCGGATTAAATGAAATAGCTGCCATCTTGTGAGAACCAAATCGGTTACTTCATTCGTGACTGATAGACAATAGACTGTATGTCTACGGTACTACTAGGTTAACCCGTTGACCAAAAAATTATCGCCAAATTTTAAGATTAAATGCCAGTAATTGATGATCGTGAATGTCACATTCAATGACATTAAATACGATTCACGTGTTTAAAATGTCATTAAGTGATTTTTATTTCGAGATTTAGACTTTTGGAATAGAAAATTAAATGAATAAAGTGATTCATAAAAAAGATTAAATTACAAAAAATAAATAAATAAAATAAATAAAAAAAAGTCATTTGCAAAATAATAATAATAAAAAATAAATAAATAACCAACACAAAACGAATCAAAATGTAGAACCCATGTTATCATACTGAATATTTAATACTTCTTTTGTAATTACATTTGAGTATTCTTGTTGGTGATACTTCATAAATTGTCAATGCTAATTCTTCCATGAAAAAAAAATAAATAAAAGAATAATAAGAAGAAGATACATATAAAACAAAACGTCAAAACAAAATTACATCTTTAAAAAAAATTAAATAAATAAATGTCAGTTTAATCTGCACGTATTATAGGCAATAGAAAGTAAAAATGAAATGTGCTAATAATTCACTTATTGAAATTAAATTTAAATAAAACGAAAAATGAAAATATAACACTATTTTTTTTTCATTTTATTTGATCTAAAATTTTATTTAAAATATTACTTACAAATTCATATTTACTAATAAATATATCTCTTCTTTCTAAGTTTTTATAAATTGTTTTAACAAATAACTGGCTGTGTATTTGATAATTATAATCTTTTTTAATTTCCATTATTTTATTACAATACAGGTATCTAATAAGACAGCATTTATATTTTTTAAATACTCGTACATAAATAAAACTATATAATTGGAATTAATAAGATTTCTTCCCGTTATAATTATTTTACTAAAAAGGATACGAAAGGCAGAAGCAAATTTATTATTATGTTATCTACTTAAATTGTTTCTAAATGAAAACTCCGTAAAATTAAAAATACTGTCCCCCCCCCCCCCCACAAAAAAAAATAATTAATTAAAATAAACATATAGTAAATTTCAAGATGGTTCATATTTTCGGATCGATTTCACAATTAAATTGAAAGGTAAAATTTGAAAACATATACTTTTTGTTTACTCTTGAAACAGAGATGTCTCAAAATGCAATTCTCTGTCTTTTAAAACTGCAATCTGCAAAATAAAACTTGGAAACATTACAATGTCTAATCCATTTTTAGAATTGTATATAAAAATAGTTTTCCATTAGCTCCAAGTAATAACTATGTGGTTTCAATAGATTCAATCACAGGAAGCTCATTTAGGAAGTCTGACATTTTAATGCAATATATTTAGTCGTTACATGAATTTTGCAGTTATTCAAATTTCAATATGGTTAGGAATCGGAAATATTACATTTTACAATAGAAAGTGAAATGTAATGTCAAAGTCTGGCTACATAGCAAAAAATTTAATTTTGAGCGAAAAAAAATTAAGAGCTTTAGTTCCTAATTATTAATCAGTTTTATGAATCTCAAATTGAAAAATCTTTATGTAATTCATTTGCAAAATGAGTAAAAATGAACGAATGGAAACTATTTCTTTAAATATAAAATGCAAATTGTTTTAAATTTTTTAAAAAACAATGAGAATTTCTAAGATATCAGATTATATACACTTTTAAAAAAATAAAATGTTTTAAAACATTCTGCTTACAGGTTATCTCAAAGATTATAGCTGCATATGAAAATAAAATACAGTAAAACGAAAAGAAATATAAATGGATTCTTCAAAACACCAAAATTTTACTATTATTTTTAACACAATCAAACTGATTGGTAAAGTTATAATACGATTTGAATATTTCCAGCTGAGCGAAAAATTGCCCATTGGTTATCTGAGCGAGAAATCCCAGCCGGCTATCGCCCAGATAGCTTAACAGTTAAAAGTATTGGCCTTGTAAGCCAAGTATCAGGGTTCGATTCCCGGCCTGGGCAATTTTTCTCTCAGCTGGAAATATTCAAATCGTACCAAAATTTTAGTCACATGGAAACAAGAATTTAGTTAAAAGTTAGGCAACACAAAGTAGTACTGAATATATAAGAAAGCTGAATGACATACACTCGAATAGCAGATATGTATATATATATATATATATATATATATATATACAGTGGCGGTCAAAAGTTTCCGGCCAGTTAGTTTCTTCGATTTATTTACCAAAAGTTTTCAGCAAAGAAGAAGTACAATTGCTGCAAAAGTTAAGAGCATGTGAATTACTTCTGACCGCGTGCAAAGGGATAATGCAAAGGGATAAAATTCGAAGTTCGCGTGTGCAAAAGGTTCGGCCACTTATCATTCTTTAGTTTTTTTTTCTAATGATAAACTGCTTTTTGGTTGTGTTTATGAATGAATCAACGTATATAGAATAGTCTGAATTCAAAATTGAAAAGTTCAACAATTATTGTTCATAAATGAGTGGTTAGTTTGACGCTAAAAAGCCAATCTTCTCAAGATATTGCGGCAAAGTTATCGATCGATAAAATCTACCGTAAACGATATTTAAGAATAATAAAAAGATGGCCGTGGCCTTCAGGACTTTCAGAGGTCCGGGAGATCCCGGAAAATTACTATTCCTGTGGACAGAATTATCAGGAGAGAAAAAAATTGATAAACCGCATAAAAATTCCGCTGCAATATACTGCGATTTACGAATGAAAATATTGCTGAAATAAGCCCCTATACCGTATCAACATGCTAATGTGATGCATAACTTTATGGAAAAAAATTTTCAGAGTTAAAAAAAATACAAACGTACCCGACTGGCGTTTTCCAAAAAACACAAAGTCTGGACAAATGAAAACTGGAAAAAAGTTTTATTTTTCCATTAATCGAATTCGAAACAGTTTTGGAAGTGATAGCAGACATAACGTCCGATGACCTAACAACAAAAGATATGATTCGACCTATGTTATTCCTACAATGAAGCATGGCGGAGGACACGTTATGCCGTGGATAGTACATTCTTCAAAAAGTGTCGGTACGTTATTTGAAATCCACAGCCAGGTGAATGATACAATGTATAAGGATATCTTGCAAGACTATTTTCTGCCTTATTAAAGAAAAAATTTGGTCGCAACTACTATTCTTAAGACTATAACCACATAAATAATGTTTGCAAACCTCGATAAGCAATGTTTTTCGCACAAAAAACTTCGTTTTTGAAATGATCAGCCCAAGCGCCCAACATGATTCCAATAGAAAATCTTTGAAAAGAAGTTGACAAAAGTCTGCGGAACTATGATAATTCCAGATCAGCCTAAATTTCGCCAAAATTGCAAGAAATATGGGAAAAACGTACCATACACGATCTTTAACCGTTGATTGTATGAATATCACGTTGCTGCGCCGCAGTACTTTTTACTAAAGCTAATAAATTAGTCATACGATAAAATACTAATTGTAAATGTTGTTGATCACTGTAATTTTCTATCACAATACCAATTTTTTACAAACTTGTGAAGGTGGGGGGAAACTTTTGAGAACATGCGTTTTCCTTTATACTTAATTTTGTCAATTAAATTTATTGATATTTACATGTTCTTCTATAAGTAAGTTCCTAACTATTATGTCAATAAAATGTATAAATATCACTTTGAGATTCCTCTTCATATGGGTATATTTGGAATTTAACTGAAATATTTTTGCTGGCCCGAAACTTTTGACCGCCACTGTATATATTTTTGGGGGGGGGGGGGGTGATTTCAGTGCTTGAGTGATACCATTGTTGGAACGAGGCTCAGTATTCAGAAGATGTTTAAAAGACATATGGGTACAAAAAAACATTAATGTTCCGATAGAAATTTTTTTAACATTTCTGGGAATGTTTAGGACGATTATGTTACTAGCATAGAGCACATGATTGCGGCAAAAAAAATTCGTTTAAAAAAATTAGTAAGAACAATGTATATATACATATATATATATATATTTAATAACTATCTAAATTTTGAAAAAATATAAGTTTGTGATATTTCTATTTATGAAGAACTTTTTGGTAACGTGAGATACGTCGAAGAGACTATTTAATTTTACTTTTTTATCATTATTGTTTCGATTAGAATGTTTTTACAGACATGTATTTAAGAACCATGCATAATACACAGGTTAAAATAAATCTTATATATAAACTGATAACTAATATTTGCTGACAGTAATTTCACATAATTACTGAAAAATTAACAGAAAACTTAAATATCTGATAGATTAATTATTTCCATAAAAAATCAATTTTACTCTCAATTGCAAGTGCGTTTATAAATTATTCACTGCAGCGCGCGGCACTTTAGACAAATATTCATACGCAATCATTTTAAATTTCTGAAATGACGACATGCTTGCGTGTCTGATACAAATTAACTTACCGCAATTCATCAGTGTGAGACATTAGGCGTGTTTTACTATTATGTACTAGCATTCTGTATATCACTACGTAAATAAATCTATTTATTATGTAGGAAATGTTTTACATCATTATATAAAATGTGCAATAAGTAATACGTTCCTGTTCAGGAATTTAGGATAGAATTTTATTGCTATCAGAATAGAAGCAGGAGTTGTACTTGTGATGTAGAATCACATATTTTTCTTAAATTATACATTTTTTCTACATTTCAATTAAAACTAGAAAAAAAGGCTTGAAATCAAACGTAAAACATCGCCCGAAATAAAAATAAAGTAACTAATTCATTTTAAGCATGCACTTTGAATGCATAATAATCCTATTTGTTTTATTATCTAAGTACTTGAAGTAATAAATAATGCAATATGAAATAACCAAAGCATTTGAAAAAAATCTCTATTTGCGTATATTTATTAATCTTAAGTACATTAGGAGATACATATGTAATACATAAATTTAAAGAAGATGATAAATAAATAAAAAATATTTTATTTTTTCCCTTTTTTGCGTACTTAATGCATTTATTTCAAAATTTATATTCAAATATATGTATGACTTTACTGAAATCTTAAACATAAATCTTCACTGAAAACTACGTTATCTTGGCAAAAAATATCGTTTAAATACGTTTTGTAGTTTTTCTCCACATACCCAATAAAACATGATAAACGTTCAATCTTGACAGCTAGAATGGGTCATATTTTTTTTCTACTTATGCACATTACTTTCCATAAATTTACAGTCGATATTTTTATGAATATTTTTTCCATAAGTAATTACATTAGTACTCTTTCTCTATGTAGTTTTATGCAATGTTAATAGTTCTAATGAGAGATTAATAATTTGTTTGAATACAGAAAGTCTTTTTGGGAGTAAAATATAAATTTGAATAATACGCATTGATGAACTTCTGTTAAGATCTTAAAAGCGTAACATATTATCAAATTGATAATTCATATATAATATGAATCACCACTTTAAAATATCAAATTACAGTGGAGCATCGTTTAAAAGACGCCGAAGGGACCACCGAAAAACGTCGTATAAACGATAACGTCGTATAATCGATTTTCACTTCTAAAACTCGAATTTTGTTTTCACTTAATTTTAATGTTTAGCGTCTTGATTTACATACATTTATAAATTAAACAAACATATAACCAAAAAATGTGTGTGTGTGGGGGGGGGGGGAATACAGTAAGCAATTTAATTGTAACACCAAAAAGTACCGAAATTAAGCTACCTCTGAATATATGTTCTGATTTATATTAGAAATTATATAAATCCTGGGAAATTTATAAATTCATAATACACCCCTCACCCTCCTATTGTTACCTCTCTATTTCACAAAAGTTCCAATTATAAGCGTCGCTTAAAATTATTAGAATTTCCTGTCTGCTAAAGGGGGTGCTTACTTTCGTTACTTTACGATAAACTTATTTTTTCTTTTGATCATTTTATGTAGAGAGAAGAAAAAATTGCCTATGGTTGTTTGACGTGCAGGTGTAATTAGGGATTTGTGCACTGAGTGAAGGGTTTAAAAAGTATTTCCGCTGGTATTGTAGCTAACAAAATAAGTTCTTAATGTTTCTATACAATTCGCAATTTTTTTTACTATCATAACTTTTACATTCGAATTCTTTCAAAATGTTATTTTTCTCTTTTACCAAGATGGACTTGCGTTTTTAAGACATGTCCGAAAAAGCTATGGCTGAAACAGTACGAAAGGGAGGAAAAAATGATCTGTACTGTTAGCGCACTAAAAAGCAAAAAATGTGCCGTGCCGTGTAAAAATAAAACAGGTGGGGAATCTTACCATATCCGGTCCTCACAATAAGAATGACCCCTCCTATTTTTTGTGACAATTCCCACACTAGTCCACGTTGTTATCGTATGGATGAGGTTTATTTAAATATATTCTTTGGCGTCATGCATAGCTGGCAAATTCCGTCTATTCTTAAAATTCGCCAAAAAAAAAAAAAAAAAAAAAAAAAAAAAAAAAAAAGACGTGTATAAATTGAAAGAACGACGTATAAACGATTTTATGCGTCGTATAAACGATACATTTTTACATTAAAACAAATAGGAATGAATTGGGACCACACTAAAACGTCGTATAAATGTAAACGTCGTATAAATGATCGTCGTATAAACGATGCTTTACTGTACTTATATTATGCTTTAAGTGATATATTAAAATAAAATGGAAAAATTCATTTTAACCTTACATGTTTCGTTCACTGTAACGGCAACTTTATGTTAATATATTATTTATAGCATAATATAAGTAATTTGATAATTTATAATTGAAAAATAAATTAAATTAATAAAAAGACATTCTAATATTTAATTAAAAAATGTTTATTAATAGTTTATAAATTGATATTGTTTAACAAATATGTCCATGCTTATTAGTTTATTAATAAGAAAATATCGAATTTGAAGACATATTTATGCAATCACAAAAATTATGAATAAATATTTTGCATCAGTTTGTTCTTTGATATATGTAATGTCACAAAAGTTAGAAACATAATATTACTTCTTGATTTAGTAGTGCTCATCGGTGTTAATACGTGTGTTCATCACACTTGGATAACTTTTCATTTTCTTGGATCTACGCCTTGTTAGGTATGCGATTTAAAACTCAAAAATCAAAAATTTCAGAATTATTTTTGTTATAATATTTTAAAATGTCTAAAACGTGTTATCTTTTTAAAGAAGTGAAACCGATTTACATACAGTACTTCATATCTAAAAAAAAAAAACTATAGCAAAAAAAAAAAAAAGATTGAAATATTCAATATATATAAGGGTTCCTGTGGTAATAACTCCAAAGTGAGTTTTCCTAATTGTAATATTACGCATAGTTATGAAGAAATCCAGGCAATGCCACTACGGATTTCGTGCAAAAGGCCTCTGAGTCATCTGAATCAGAAAAAAAAACGCTTAAAGTAAATTTGTATACATTTTTGTATATGTTTATAGACTTTATCTTTAAAACAACATTTAACAGTCAGGCAACACAGGCTTAAAAAATAATCTCAGAACACACATTGAGATTATTTTTTAAACCTGACGCATTTCTCAATTAAACCTGTTTTACACTAAAAATAAGACAACGCTTTATATTTTATATGGAATATTATTATACAATGGATTATGCCCCTGAACGCTTAGAGATTTATTACACTAGTTTAAAACAGACTCGTCGATTTACGAAAATGTTAGTTAGATTAAGCAATTACTGCCAGGTTGTAAATAATGCATGTGATCTGAAGATCTTCTATATTATAAAGTCGCAAGTGCATCATAGGATATATCTCACTACCTCAAATCAGTTATGACTGGATGATGCACAACAGTATTGCACGAAATTGTAATGAATAAAAAATTGGTTACTTTCATACCTGACCTGAGTATTAATTTGATCAAAACACGCAAGCATATCATCCCCACATTATGATTAATAACTTATGGATGACGTTTATTAAAATCATTTCTGAAAGTTGTGAAATTTTATATAAGGTGAAAGATTGATTTTGTATATTCGAATAATAATTAGGATGAGCGAAGCGAATCCTCTACTAGTCCACTCAAATGACACTTTGTCGTACACTTTACAAAAAAACTATACAATATTTTGACTTGAAATTAAACACAAATATAAATTATGATCTGTAGATTTGCAGAATATTATTTTTTTCACAGAAATACTTTTCAAAAAATTATTATTTTAATTAATTTATTTTACATGTTTTTCCATTACGAACGCATTTTTTCAAATAAAAAGTGAAACACGTACGTTTTCAGAAGAAAAACTTAAATCATGGGGTCAGTAATTATAGCTAGAACCACGATTAAATAAATAAATAAATAAAATATATTTTCATTATTCTGATAAAAATCTCAAAAACTGCTTTCAGATTTTCAAACTATGCTCATTCTTTTTAGTTTATGATTTCTTTTATGAAATTTATAAAATACCTTTTTTTAGAAAAATTGTAGCATAAATGAATTAAAATTTGCGAAAATTCTCTTATTAACATTCAATTATAAAAGTATTTTTCTGTGTTAGGAATTCAAATACACAATTTATTCTTATTTTGTGAAATCATTTAAGCAGACGATATTTATGAATTTTAAAAGAATTACATTATGTTTTTTTGAAGTGGCAATAAAAGAATTGTAAACAAATAAAATTAAGATTTTGTATAATTCTATTTCGAAAATATTTTTATTTATACCAGTCTTATATCATAAATAAACAATCTGAGGAAATTCTTAGTTATTTGGTTGAAATACATTTTAAAATTAAAATGCGCCGAAACATAAAATTACATTTTTGCTTAATAAAGGTGCAAAAGTAATTTTAAAAATATATTATTACTTTGAAATATTTATCTTATAGCATAATACTTCGCGAATCCAAACAAAGCATGGCTTTTGCTAGTGTATATTTAAATTTGGGATGGACTATGTTTGATAGAATACGAATTATTTTATGCGCGTCAGATTTTAGTAGTTATATTAGCTTAGTTGCTTTAGAAATTTTAAGACAAGATAGCTATTAATGTAATGATCATAATAATAATCATAATGTAATAATCATATAAAATTTGGCATATTTAGTTATCTTGCTTCATATTATAGGAGGGTTTTGTGTATCGATAAACTGAACATTCTTTATTCCTCCCTTTAATTATTAATAGTTCGGACATCCTGGAAGATGTTTTCTGCCAATGTATACTACTGGACGTCGAGTTTTTCCTTCATCACCTTTTCTGCTTGGCAATGACTTAGGTTTTTGGTTTTGTTTATGGCGGCCAATTAGATACGTTTGGGTATAGGTCCTATTGGGTAGGATGCCCTCCTTGGAGGGTCTTTCTAAGGGAACCTAACCCGTATTTTCGCAAAGAAATCCAAGGTTCGAAGAAAACCACGTAAAACTTCGAACGGTCAGGCCGACGGTCGCGATTGGGTTCGAACCCAGCACCTACCGTCTACCAGCTTTGAGGGCAGAATCTGGCGGCCACTGGTGGTTCGAAAATAACTTATTATTAGCCTAAAGAGCGTGTAGTGTCTTTATATATATGTATATTATCATTCAGGTTTTTCTTAATTTTGCAAAACTATTTGTCTTTGCACTTATTTAATACAAAAATTGTATTTTATGAGTTAGTTAATCTTGACTTCTATTTATTTTTCGATTGAGTAGTTTTGCAGACTGGGTACAGTTGTTATGTAGCAAATTTTCTTCAGTTAAAAATTAAATGAAATTTTTCTAACGAATTTTCATGTGTAAATTGCTTTGTCACATTTAGGACTGTGAACTTTTCACTGTCGTAACCGGTATTGCGAATTTATACTAACGGTAATTCTTAAATTTATGCAAAACAAGTTAGTTTTGAACTAAAGATTAAGTATACGGTAATTTACTGCTTAATTAAAAATATATACTTACTTAATAAAAAGCCAAACATGTCCAAAACGCGACAAAACAATCGCGTGTATCGTAAATTAATTTTGTTATCCTGTTTTATAATTTTGTAAAAAAATTAATTTATTTTAAAAAGAAATTAGGAATACAAACATGACGTCACAATGTTTCTATATGCAACGCTTAAAATGTAATATATTATACACATCCCTAAGCTATAATATACTATTCAAATTACGAAAATTTTCTTATTTGTACTTTATTATAAAAATAAAAAGATTACAAAATACAAAATTTATAAATATACTTACTTTCTTCATATTCAGTAATCGTCTTTAATCAATTAAAAATCGATAAATAAGTTTACAAAATTTAATTTGATTAATAAACGTTAATAATTAACATAAAATATTAATTTTTGTAACAAAATTGTTATTTCGTCAGATTTTTCTATTTCCTCAAATACAATGAGTGGACGTGAATTTCCAATTTTCTTTCTATTTAATTATACGTTGTACATGATACTGTCATAGTCAAACTATTACTTTTCTGCGAACATTAAAATATTTTTTTTTAAAAATTGTTAATTAAGAAGTCTATCCGACGTATAGCAAAATATTCACAATTTAATCAGAAAATATCATTTTCTATCATAAATAATTTACATAATGTAATGAGAAAGTTTGCTTACAATTATGAAAAAAATTTAAAAATTCAGCAATAAGTTTCGTTGAAAAAATGGAGATAAAAATTTTGTCTTTTAACTTTTTTAAAAGAAATCACTCGTCGCCATATTTAATAAATATGGAAATTGAAAAAAGGCTGTTTTGATTTTTTTAGATAATTGATGTTTTTAGGTGTGTCCGTAATTATGTAAATACGTAGCACCTATATTTATCAATCTGTCCATCCGTCTGTCCGTCTGTCTGTTTGCCCACGTATAACAACGTGAAAATTACCTAACCGGATCCTTTGAAATTAAAAATATATATTAATTGCATAATTATGTCGAGTTATTTCAATTTTCATGAAAATCGGACACATAGTTAAATTACAGGGACAATCAAAAGTGTTCCATTACATTATGGTCAATGAGAATAAAGTTTCAAGCAGAATTTAATGGTGTTACACTTTTCGAACATAACAAAATTCATAATCATCCATGAAGTATATACTATAATACACATTCTATGATGCAACGAGCATTTGTTGTAGATTTACAGGGCCACACAAAAGCATTATAGTGCATAATGGTATAGGAAGAACAGTGTTCGGCGCGTCTTTAAATTGCATTGATCTATGTAACATTTTATGAAATTGATGTACGTTGCTGAGAAATACTACAAGTAATTTCCTGTGCAATAGAAATGAAACAGTTTTTACAGGGACACACAAAATATTTCGGCTGCTATATTGTATGCTATTACATCAGAATATTAGATTTGAATATTTATAGGTGCGCTCGTAATTATAAAATTACATAGCACCTACAGTCGTCATTCAGTTGTTCCTTTATCTGCCTCTCTGTCCGTCTGTCTGCGTGCATATAACAGAGTAAAATCTACCTTAAAAATCCTTTGAGATTTAAAATATATAATTGTTGCATAATTTTGTCAAGTAATTTTAAAATTTATGAAAATCGGATTTATAGTTTCATTTCAAGGATAATAAAAAAATCCATTACATTACGGTCAATAAGAGAAAATAGTTCATTTTTCAATGTTTAGAAAATAGTATATTTTTATAAAATTACACTCATTCGAATATAATACAATTGACATGAATCTACGAAGTCTATACTAAAATATACATTCTGTATAATCAGTCATGCAAAAACATATATTATTAATTTATAGGGCCATACAAAATATTCCACTACTTAATGGTATACGGGAAAAAATTGTTTAAGGCATGTTTTTATTATTATTATTATTATTGTTATTATTATTATTAAATTGTTTTACATTTTGTGAAATTGATATACGTGGTTGAGGTTTAATACAAGTTCTTTCTTGTATAATAGAAAATAGGTGGGACTTGTGTAGGCTAAAACCATTTGGTAGGCCTTCCCACCTGGCCGAATCTGTATAATAGAAAGCAAATATTATTTACAAGAGCACGCAAAAGACTTCGACCACTACACTGTATCCGAAGTATTGTATACTATAACAACACGATCTGGATATTTTTAAAACTTCGATATAATATAAACACACCACATTTGCTACGCCTCTTGTGCAATTTTCAATGGATTTTTTAACTCTGCTAGAAAAAGCAAAACTGAGTTTTTGGCTCAGTTGTGCTTTTTCTAGCTTGCTGAATTTTGCACTGATGAAGAATCTCGTTAGTAGTTTCGAAGCAGCTGTTTGCTACCTTTTCAAACATATTTTGTGGATTTATAATGGTTGGTTTTCTATCTTTAAAAAATCGATAGTTATAAAATATATCAAAACTATAAATAATATTAATAATTTTCTGTTATAAGGTATTTCCCTGCAAGTATTTAATGAACAATTCGTAATATATTGGTTAAAGAGAAATATATGTCATCCTCTTCAGTCCCCGAGACAAATATTAACACAAAATCCAGTTTAAAATTATTATAAAACATATCCAAAGATGCACCGGTCGAAGGTTCTAATATGCACACAGTTTTTAAAAAGGCCTAGATCTAATTTTAATAACTCTAGCAGGATTTAAATTAATTTAAATGGTGTTTTTTAGTGTCGCCTCCAGGTGGGATCAGGACTGAGGAGGTTAAATAAATATATTGCTACTTATTTAATAACAAATTTTTTTGTTAACTAAAAAATCAATGCTAAAAAATAAATCATATCTATACATATAATAAAACAGTAGGACCCGGTGTGTCTGTACATTGAAGATAATTGACAAAAATGGAGTCAGGGCGATAAAAGAAAACCAATGAAACACAAAAAAAATTTTTTTGAATTTTTTGTCTGTCTGTCTGTCTGTCTGTCTGTCTGTTTGTTCGAGGTTATCTTCGTAACTACTGAATGGATTTTTATGCGGTTTTCACTAATGAAGAATGCACACTCCCGGGCAGTGTATAGGCTTTGTTTCATCAAAATCGGACAACAGACAAAAAAGTAACAAAAAGAAACAAAAGAAACTATTAGGTGCGCTGCTCACGTTTTTTAGTACATAACGTTTTTTAGTACATATAAAATCCAATAGATGTCACTGTGCGATTTTAAAACGCGCTATCGTTATGTTTTCGCCAGTCTACTTAAGTATGAGAAAGTTTCAAGCTGGCTGTCGTTCCATGTGGTTTAGTCGGTAGAACGTCAGTGCGCCATACTGATGGCCCGGGTTCGATTCCCAGCATGGAATTTTTTTTCACTATGTTGGCATTAACGCCTATAAGCAATTAAAAGAATTTGAAATATTGTATTCAAGGCAAATTTTCTCTCTGGGAAAATTTCCTTGCATTAATATGTCAGTGTAATTTTTTTTTCGATTTAATTTTTTTTTTCGAAACTTTGTTTTTCTTAAAAAATTACAGTAAATATTTGATATTTCCCAACGTTTTTTGAATGATCGACTTGCTTTTTTTTTTTTTTTTTTTTTTAATGTATGTCTGAACCTTATCTAACTACTTCTTCAAGATTTCTTTAGATAAACCGACCAGCGTAGCGGGCGAAGGCCGCTAGTACTTAATAAATCAAAATACTACCAATAGTTATGGTCATAAAGCATTCATCTTCACGGTTTTTTTTATGAACAGTACGTAATATACTTATTAAAACACACATACACACTTTAATACCATCTTGTTTGTTTGTTTATTGAACAATATACATCTGACTTGTGTGCTTGACATGAAGCCTGCTTATAAGCCATCGTCGGTATACAGGGACGAGATAGCACACAACACAAGAGAAGTACAACCAGGAGCTCCACACAAAGAGTGTGTGCAATGGAGCCAGTGGGATTCGAAACCACAACCTCACGATTAGCGACGTGATGTCTTAACCACTCAGCCACGGAGGTCCCTTAATACCATCTTCAACCAAATCATAAAGGTACACACAAATAATAACCAGACGTACTTTCCCCAACTTGGTTAATAAGTGCGAAATTGCAAGCTCAACCGCCGGCCGGCGTAGCTCAGTGGTTAGAGCAGAGCAACGACCTGGAATGCTGTGGTCCCGGGTTCGATTCCTGGCTCCTGGTGATTTTTCACTCTATTGGATTTATTGTTTGTATGTCTGTTTTTTATTTGTGTGTGCCTTTGCGTTATATACTTGTTAAACAGAAGTGTATAGGTTAAATAAAATGATTGCTAATAGTTCGTATAATTACATCAAAATTGACTGAGTGGATAAACATATGGTGCATTAATTATTGGCAGAGACATATTGTTTACACCTAGTCACACGTATCTTTATAGATAAGTTATTGTAGCGTTGTCGAGACAGTTTCAGATATATATATATATATATACGTTCATTTTAGAGTATTGTAATAATGACATGTTTGTGTGTTTTATACAAATTAACATGCCGTTATCCATGAGTGAGAGAATATACACTTAGACATGTTTTATGATTATGTAATATTTATCTTAGTAGTATAATACAAATAATACACTCTGCATGTATGTTTGTTAACTATGGGATATATAATGTAGTTTTACAATATTTCATAAAATATGTGACTGTTGTTAGCTATTTCACTTTTGGATTTTCTTATTGTCATAATATAAGAAGTAGTAGCGCGGATGCATGACGTGATTTAAGAGAAATCAATAATTTTGTTCTTACACATCTTATACAGGGATAACATAAATCATTAGCAAGATTTGGGAAATTTATATTTATAACAAATTTCCTTTAATGCGTGGATACTTATACCGTAATTTGTATGTCAGCTAAATTGTATGTCAGGAATAAATTAATAAGAAAACAAATGTTATTTATTGTTGTTTTTTTATTATTATTAGCTTGTATCAGACGAATGGAAAATTTTGCTTTTGCCCCAAAACAACGCTACTAGTTCTGCGAAACAATACTGCCAACTTAGCTACAAATTTGCACATGTTAAGATGCAACACTAGTCACAGAAAAAGACCCGGATCATAATGTAAAGTCTATGGGAACGTTCTTTTAAAAAAATCTGGCTAAAATTTTAGTATTTTTACATGATTTTTTTTTCATAGGATAGCTGAGAACAACCAGCCAAGATTTTACTTTTTCAATTTTAGTTTCAGATAAAAAAAAAAATACTTTAAATTTCAAAACCGGTTTAGAATGGTTCTGAAATTGAAACTATCATAATATAAAAAATGGTAAAGCAAAATCAAAAAAGTAAAAACTAGGCCGGTTGTAGATCATCGTTAGCTATCTTTTGTAAAAAAATCACATAAAAATATTAAAATTTTAGCGAGATTCTTGAAAAGAACGATCCCATAGACTTTACATTATCACCCGAGTCTTTTTCTGTGACTAGTGTTACGCCTTAACTAAAAAATTGATTTAAAAAATTAGATCATAACAATAAATAATACCAATTGTCTTCGATGAGAAGGCATTTACCTCCAGGTATTTTATAAACAATCTGTAATACATTAGTAAAAGAGAAGTGTGTATGTTAAATAAACTGATCTTAAATAATTGTTAATAATTCAAATAATTATATCAAATTTGACTGAATGGATAAATATCTGATGCATTAATTATCGGCACAAACATATTGTTTCCACATAGTAATACGTATATTTATAAATAATTTACTCCCACATAACATGCATGGTCACAGTGACGTCACAATGACGTCACTGTGAGTCATTTTGGTCTCATCACATCTGAGACCAAAATGCCACCACTCAGTGACGTCACATTGTGACTGAGATGTGACTTTCTTAAAAATTTTTAGAAAATCGTCACAATATTAATGTCAAAGTAGTCACAACTGACACACTTTTCACAAATTGGTCACATTGTGACGTCACAAATTGGTCACATTGTGACGTCACAAAGTGGTCACAATGTGACGTCACAAAAAAGCTCTAAAACGGCCATAACGACTTCACATTTTAGTCACTGTGACTTCACATCGACGTCACGTGACGTCACATCGACAATCGATGGTCACAAAGTCACAATGTGACTTCACAACGACGTTGCAGTGACGTCACCATGTCTTACGGGCTCCCTCATAGCATGCACGTTCGCAGTGACGTCACAATGACGTCACTGTGAGTCACTTTGGTCACATTACATCTGTGACGAAAATGCCACCACTCAGTGACGTCACATTGTGACTAAGATGTGACTTTCTAAAAAAAATTTCACAGTTCGTCACAATGTTAATGTCAAAGTAGTCACAAATGACACACTTTTCACAAATTGGTCACATTGTGACGTCACAAAGTGGTCACAATGTGACATCACAAAAAAGCCCTAAAACGGCCATAACGACTTCACATTTTAGTCACTGTGACTTCACATCGACGTCATGTGACGTCACCATGTGTTACGGGCTGTGACCTTGTCGAGACAGTTTCAGACAAACATTTATATCCATTCATTTTAGATTTCTGAAATAATTGCATGTTTGCGTTTTTTTTAAAAAGTTGACTTAACGTTATTCATGATTGAGAGAGTATACACTTGGGCATGCTTTATGATTATGCAATATTTATATTGATAGTATAATATAAATAATACGCTCTACATGAATGTTTCTTAACTATGAGATATATAATGTGGTTTAAAGCATTACATAAAATATGCGACTGTTGTTGAGGATTTTAGGAACGGATTTTCTTATTGTCATAGTATAATGAGTAGTAGTGCGTATTCATGACGTCATTTAAGCGAAATCAATAATTTTGCTCTTATGTATCTTATACAGGGTTAACATAAATAATTAGCCAGATTTGGAAAATTTATATTTATAACAAATTTCCTTTACTGTGTGGATACTTATACCGTCATTTGTATGTCAGCTACAATTTAATAAGTCATCAAATGTTACTTATTGCTGTTTCCTTTTTATTATTAGCTTGTATCAGACAAATGGAAATTTTGTTTTCGTCTAAAAACAACGCTACTATTTCTGCGAAACAATGCTACTAACTCAGCAGCAAATTTGCACCTGTTAACTAAAAAATTGATTCTAAAAAATAAATGAAAACAATCAATAATACAAATAGTCTTCAGCATGAAGACATTTACCTTCAGGTATTTTATAAACAATCTGTAATACACTGGTTAAAGAGAAGTGTGTATGTTAAATAAATGCTAATAGTTCACATAATTATATCAAAAGTGACTGAGTGGATAAATATCCGATGCATTAATTAACGGCACAGACGCACATTGTTTACACATAGTCACACGTATCTTTATAAATAATTTACTGTAGCGCTGTCGAAACAGTTGAGACAAATATTAATACGCGTTCATGTTAAATTTCTGAAATAATTACCGGGTTGCTGTTTTATACAAATTAACATACTGTTATTCATGAGGGAGAGAATGCACATTTGGGCATGTTTTATGGTTATGCAATAATTATCTTGATATTATAATATAAATAATACGCTCTACATGTATATTTGTTAATTATGGGATATATAATGTAGTTTTATAGCCTTACATAAAATATGTGAATGTTGTTAGATATTTCGGGAACGGATTTTCTTATCTATATTATAAATGCCAAACGTATCTGTGTGTAACGCATACGTCATTTTGCGAGTGGCAACAGTTTCCAGTGTAATTTCGGTTTTGCAATTTTCGCTAATGTAAATTTTACACTTCTAAACATGACACATTTTAAATTTTTACATCGTCGTATAGAGAAAAATGTGTATTTTTAAATGCAATTTGTTTGAAAGATGTATCTCGATTTGTTTTTGTTATATTAATTTTTTAATAGTTTTTAGTACCAATTTTGTAATTGTAGTGACAGAATCACTCCATTTTCTCTTAAAATTGAAAAAAAAAAAATAGAAATTAAAATGTGCAAAGCCTTCTTATACAATTTACGTTTTGCAATTGTTGGTACTGTAAATTTTACACTTTTAAACATGGCACATTTTTAATTTTTACATTGTCGTATTGAGAAAAAAAAATGTACTTTTAAATGCAATTTGTTTCAAAGCTGTATGAAAATTAACTTTTGATACATTATTTTTTTTTACAATTTTTAGTACCAATTTTGTAATTGTGGCAACAAAATCACTCCATTTTCTCTTTAAAAATGTAGAAATTAAAATGCGTTTGTTATAAAGTCCGGCGAATTTCGTTTTAATTTCGTTTAATAATTTGGATAATTGAGTTTCATAGTATTTTGCTAATTTTTGCTTAAAATAATATGTGCTTGAATGTTAGACTGACCAATATAAGATGTATTTTTTACTGTAACTAATTTTGTAAATTTATTATAAATAAGGAAACAGTTCTTTTTTAAAGATTTTATTTCTTCAAATTTCGACGGGTTCCACTTTGTAGTGTGGATGCATGATGTGATTTAAGTGAATTCAATAAGGTGCTCTTATAGATCTTATACAGGGTTAACATAAATCGTTAGCCAGATTTGGAAACTTTATATATATGAAAAATTCCCTGTAATTTGTGGATGATTATACCGCAATTTTTATGTCAGCTGAATTTTATGTCAGAAACAAATTTGTAAGAAAGCAAATGTTATTCATTGTTATTTCTTTTTTATTGTTTGCTTGTATCAGACAAATGGAAATTTTGCTTTCACCCAAATACAACGCTACCAGTTCTGCGAAACGATGCTACTAACTTAGCAACAATTTTACACATGTTAAATAAATAATTGATTCTAAAAAATAAATCAAAACAATAAATCTAGCTTCCGGTAATAACCAGGAAAGGCACGTTTTTTAATATTTTGAGTGGTTAACGTTCAAAGTTTTCAAAAATGTCTTTTTGTCTTTATTTTTATAAAGTAGGTTAGAACTTAATAATTTTCACTACATTCAATTAGGATATAAATACCTGTTTTTTGCCAAAATAGTTATATAAAAATAGTTTCTAGTAATTAACCTCCTGACTGCCGCCGGCTGATTTTTTTCACACACTAAGCTGCAGGTTTCACTGCAACATAAGCAATATTTAAATTAGTATAATTCCACAAATAAAACCCAGTTCTGAAAAATTAAGTTAGGATTGATGCTATCAAAGATTATACACCGATACTAATAACATATTTTGTATCAGGTTGGAAAAAACATTTTTTTTTAAATATTTTTAATAAATTACAGAGAAAACAACATTACAATATTACCCTTTGGTTGGGCAGTCAGGGGGTTAAGAACCAATTAATTTTTTAATGAATATTTATAGTCCCCCTATGACGGGAAGTATTCGATTCGCATTTTTCAGTATTATGGCAGATATAAGTATTCTCTTGAAGTTACAATTTCCCAAATTATCTCAATTTTTCAAAAATGTGCCTTACCTGATTATGTAACAATAAATAAAAACTTTGTTAAATCACCATAAAAAGATATAATAAACAGGACGCGTTTCGAGCTGCAAAATTACTGCTCGTCATCAGCTGATCCAAACACGTGTCACAACGGACAGAGTGGAAAACACTTTCCACTCTGTCCGTTGTGACACGTGTTTGGATCAGCTGATGACGAGCAGTAATTTTGCAGCTCGAAACGCGTCCTGTTTATTATATCTTTTTATGGTGATTTAACAAAGTTTTTATTTATTGTTATATATTTATCGCCAGTATTTTCGGTGTTTTCTCAATTACCTGATTATGACCGGAAGCCACAGGAATAATACCAATAGACTTCGGTGATAAGACATTTACCTCCAGGTATTTTATAAACAATATGTAATACACTGGTTAAAGAGAAGTGTATGTGTTAAAAAAACTGATGTTAAATAATTGCTAATATTTCATTTTATTATATCAAAAGTGACTGAGTGGATAAATATTCGATGCATTAATTATCGGCACAGACATGTTGTTTGCACATAGTCTCAGGTAACTTTATAAATAATTTACTGTAGCGTTGTCGTGATAGTTTCAGACAAATATTAATTCGCATTCATTTTAAATTTCTGAAATAATGACAGAGTTGCGTGTTTTATACAAATAGATTTAACGTTATTCATGAGAGAGAGAATATACACTTGGGCATGTTTTATGATCTTGCAATATTTATCTTGATAGTATAATATAAATAATACGCTCCACATGTATGTTTGTTAACTACGGGATATATAATGTAGTTTTACAGCATTACATAAAATATGTGACTGTTGTTAGGGATTTCAGGTGTGGATTTCTTTACTGTCCTAATGGAAGGAGTTGAATTGTATGTCAGAAACAAATTAATAAGAAAACAAATGTTACTTGTTGTTGTTTCCTTTTTATTATTAGCTTGTATCAGACAAATGTAAATTTTGGTTTCGCCTAAAAACAACGCTACTAGTTCTGCGAAACAATGCTACTAACTTAGCAACAAATTTGCACCTCTTAAGGTGCAACACTATTCACTGAAAAAGACTTGGATCATAGTGTAAAGTTTATGGAAGCGTTCTTTTCAAAAAAATTTCGCTCAAATTTTAGTATTTTTACATGATTTTTTTTGCATAGGATAGCTGGGACGATTCACAACCAGCCTAGTTTTTTCACTTTTTCAAGTTTAGTTTCTGATTTTATTTTAATTACTTTAAATTTCAAAACCGGTTTAAACTGGTTGAGAAATAGAAACTATCAAAATGTAAAAAATGTAAAAGCAAAATCGAAAAAGCAAAAACTAGGCCTGTTGTAGATCGTCGTCAGCTTGCCTATGCAAAAAAAGTGATGTAAAAACATTCAAATGTGAGCGACATTTTTGAAAAGAATGATCCCATACACTTCACATTATCATCCGGGTCTTTTTCTGTGACTAGTGTTGCGCTTAACTAAAAAATTGATTCTAAAAAAATAAATCAAAACAATAAATAATACCAATAGTCGTCGGTGTGAAGGCATTTATCTCCAGGTATTTTATAAACAATCTGTAAGAGAAGTGTATATGTTAAATAAACTGATGTTAAATAATTGCTAATATTTTACATAACTAAATAAAAAGTGACTGAGTGGATAAATATCTGATGCATTAATTGTGGGCACAGATATATTGTTTACACATAATCACACATATCTTTATAAATAATTTACTGTAGCGTTGTCGAGACAGCTTCAGACAAATATTAATACGCATTCATTCTAAATTTCTGGAATAATGACATGTTTGCGTGTTTTATAGAAATTAACATAAAGTTATTCATGAGTGGGAGAATATACACTTTGGCATGTTTTATGATTATGCTATAATTATCTTGATAGTATAATGTAAAAAATACACTATACTTTTATGTATGTTAAATATGGGATATGTAACGTAATTTCTATTTTGGTTAATAATTAAAAAGGTTTCAAATTCCCCTTTCAGTTATTAGAGATGTATAAGAAATCAATACAAAAAACCCTGAACGGGTTAAAAGCTTGTGACGCAGCACTTTATCTTACATCTCTAAGAATTTTAACCCTTTGACGGTTAAAGCACTTCTATTCATAAAATACTAAAATGATTGAATGACACCGGAATTTAAAAACAAATTTATTTTATAATATATGTGTTTTTTTTACGTTCTTTGTAAAATTAATAATTAGTTCTTTAAAAATTCCGGTGTCAGTATGGCATTTCGCAATTCAAATTAAGTGGTATTCTGGGCGCGTATACGCGCTTATAACCACGAAAGGGTTAAATTTGGGACTTAAAACTAATGATATCAAAATTTATGTGACGCTATGCTATTAATATATGTATATATGTATGTATATATATATATATATATGTATATATATATATATATATTAAAATTTATTCATTAATGCTTTATCATTTACATCTTTCATAATTTCGAAATATGAATCTTAAAAGTTACGATATCAAAATTTAAGTGACGCCTTGATGAGACTTTAAACGATGTTTTAAAATTCCATTTATTTATTTATTTACTATCTAAATACATTTACATATCTAAACAATACTTTTCATTTTCCAATACACTGTTAAATACATCACTTTCACTGAATATATATAATGCACTGAAATGTTTTATTTGAATAAATTGGCTTATCTTTTGTGCTACGCTATCCAAAATCAAAAGTAACATTTAAATAAATATTTTTGCACCATTGTATCTAAACTAAGTTAAATATATGCAAATAGATACAATGACGCAAAAATATTCATTTAAATGTTACTTTTGATTTTGGATAGCGTAGCACAAAAGATAAGCCAATTTATTCAAATAAAACATTTCAGTGCATTATATATATTCAGTGAAAGTGATGTATTTAACAGTGTATTGGAAAATGAAAAGTATTGTTTAGATATGTAAATGTATTTAGATAATAAATAAATAAATAAATGGAATTTTTAAACATCGTTTAAAGTCTCATCAAGGCGTCACTTAAATTTTGATATCATAACTTTTAAGATTCATATTTCGAAATGATGAAAGATGTAAATGATAAAGCATTAATGAATAAATTTTAATATATATATATATATATATATATTAATAGCATAGCGTCACATAAATTTTGATATCATTAGTTTTAAGTCCCAAATTTAAAATTCTTAGATATAAGATGCAATATAAAGATGTAAGATAAAGTGCTGCGTCACAAGCTTTTAACTCGTTCAGGGTTTTTTGTATTGATATCATTGCTTTTTTTAGGTTAATGATAAAAACAAAAAATTAAAGACTAATGCAAAAAATTCATATTCATCATTCATTCACCTTTAATTACCCCTCCCCCATCCACTTAAGAAAAAGATATTTCATATTTTATTAATGTGTGCTGTACTACTTGATTTTGTTAAAAACAACTCTGTAGTAAAATACGTTAGTAAAAGATAAAAAGGTAATCTACATTCAGCACCATACATCTCAGAAAAGGTTTTATAATCTATGCTGTATGTAATGTATCATTTCTCATTCTTGTTGACTATGTTTATTCTTTAGACATGTTGATACATATACTGCAGATGGATTAAAATGATCAGGGATACAATATTCAGAATGTGCTGGAAAGTATTTCATAATTTATGCTGCATGCATGATTCTTGTTATGTTTCAACCAATGTATAGATTGATAATATTGCAGATTGATTAAGACTATATGCTGGACTATTATGACTATATTCAGAATATGCTGGAAATGTTTCATAATCTATGTTGCACACATGTTTTTCTTTCTTGTTAGTTATGATTTGTTCTTTATATAGACTGGTAAAATTACTGCAAATAGATTAAAATGATAGGTTTACAATATTGAACATGTATTGGAAAATGTTTCATAATCTATACTTATGCGTAATTTTTCATTCTTGTTAGTCTATTTATGTTTTGCTGTTTGCATAGGGTGGGAAGATTACTGTACAAAGATGAAAATTATAGGTTTAAAGTATTCAGAATGAATTGGAAAGTATCTAAACATGCTGTATGCAAAAAATTTTATTGTCGTTAATTATGCTTTGTTTTTTGCACAGAATGGTAAAATTCTTGTACATGAATGACAATAAGTTTACAGTATTCAGAATGAGTAGGAAAATGCATCATAATCGATGCAGTATGCATGATTCTTTGTTCTTGTTAGTTATGTTTTGTTCTTTGCACTTGGTGGAAAAATTACTGTATATGGATGAAAATAGTATTCAGAATATGTTGGAAGTTGCATCATATTCTATGTTGCACACATAACTTTTCGTTCTTGTTTTTTCTTTTTTTTTCTTTATACATTGATAAAATTATTGCAGATGGATGAAGGCATTTAATTAAATCAGGCTTATATTAAAATTGACATTATATATATTCTAAATTAATCAATGTACCTGTCATTTGTGCAAAAGAATGTCCTGATTGGTAATTGCCCCGGTGTAATTGATAATTACAATGTTCCCAGGGTAGTTACCGAGAATAAAAATTTTTTAATTAAGCAAACTTTAAATAATATTTTAATCAAAGCCTATATTTTATTGAATAGAAACATGGTGAATCATTAACCATGCTAAATTTGGTCAAATCTATTGTAAACATTAAAAAGACATTTAGATGTTAGTGTTTTTTGATCAGGAATTACCCCGGTCTACCCTATAAGTTTCATACTTCAATTAGGAAAATGTTTAACTGACAAAGAAAGAAAATCAGGACTCTGTTATTTATTAAATTTTTTCACTTCATATGAAACTTTCCATTCTTGGGCGACTTAACTTACAAAATAAAACTAATATATTTTTATTGAACATTTCAGTCACTAAGCATAAAACATGCAAAGTACATAAATTTAAACATTTCATGTTTTTTAGATTTTAATTTTTTTTAAACATAATTTTGTGAAAAAAGCAGACAGCTATTAAAAAATATTCCGTGTTTGCTTACGGTTCCTTGCAGTGCAATACATCAAAAGTCTTTTCTAGATTTTCAACATTGTATGTAATATTTTGACGACTTGAAAAAATTTTTTTTCTCATAAATCATGTAAAATAACATTTATCCATTAAGAACCACGTTTGATTTACTAAACAGCTATAAAAACGAATTCCAATTGAAATCTACCCTAAACCCGAAAAATTTAAACCAGATTCAATTGGAATTTTCAGGTGGCATTTCAAAATATATTATTTTGTCACAGGTAAAAAGGTTCTAATTAGAAGTTTTTTTTCTTGCGGTTTTTTCAATTGGGTTAAGGATAGATTTCAATAGGAATTTTCAGGTTCTGGGTAGTGCATGTTGACAGAAATTAATTCGTTTTCCTTAAACAGATTAATGTTTACACTGATTTTTATTTCAGTTCAAATTGGGTTCTTGTCAATGTGTATCAGCAGAAATTATTTTTCCTTTTTCGGATCAAGTTAAGATTCCGTAGAATTTCTTTTTTTTGGGGGGGGGGGTGTTTGAGTGAGTTCAATTCAAATATAATTTTCAAGTTCTGGTCAGACTGAATTTCCGCAGAAAATATTTTGTTCTGTGCAGGGTTTGGGTTTAAAATAGACTTCAATTGGAATTTACAGCTTCTAGTCTGTCCATATCAATGAAAATTACATTTTCTTTCTCGTTTCAGGATATGGTTGGATAGATTTTTTTTTAAGGTTCAAATTTGGTAATGGGTCGAGTTGAAATGAAATTTTTAAGTTCTTGTTGAGTTATTTTGTCGCAAATAGATTGACTACTGGAGGGATTTTTTTTTTAGTATTTGGATTGTGTTTAGGATAGACTTCAAATGGAAATTTCCGGTTCTGGTCAATGTATGTCAAAGGAAATTATTTTGTCTTTCTTGGACAAATTTATGTTTCCATTAAATTTTTTTTTTTGGTTTAGATTGAGTTTCAGGTAAACTTATAGGTTTTTGTCGGTGCTTATTGGCAGAAATTATTTTTTCAATTTTGGATCAGGTTACAGTGTGATGGGATTTTTATTAATTTTTTTTTTAGTTTCGATTTGGGTTCAATTCAAATAGAATTTTCAGGTTCCGGCCAGGTTGCGTTTCCATGAAAAAAATATTCTGTCCTGTACAGATACTGGATTACAATTCCTATGTTTTTTTGTTTTTTTTTTGGTGGGAGGGGGAGGGGGGACTTTGTATCGGGTATAAGATTTTATTAAAATTTCCATGCTCTAGTCTGTACGTATTTACATAATTTTTTTTTTCTAAAAATTTTGATATGGTTGGATAATTGTTTTTTTTTTCGGGTTTGAATTTCGATTCAGTTTGACTTCAATTGGAATTTTCAGGTTCTTGTCGAGTTGCATTTCAAGTACTAGTTTTTAATTCTGGTCAGTGGATGGGGATGGAAATTATTTTGTCTTTCTTGAACAGATTTATATTTCCTAATTTTTTTTATTTTACTTTTTTTTTGGGGTGGGGGGGGAATTGGATTGGGTTTCAGGTTAAGAGTACGGATCGGGTTTGAGATAGACTTCTATTGGAATTTCCATGATCTGGTCAGTACATATCGACATAAATTGTTCTTTTTTTTCTAAAATCTTGATTTGATTGGATATTTTTTTTTTGGGGGGGGGGGATTGAATCTGGTTTCGGATTGACTTCAAATGGAATTTTCAGGTTCTTGGGGATTTCAATAGGAATTTTTCGATTCTGGTCAATGTATGTCAATGGGAATTATTTTGTCTTTCTTCGACAAATTTATCATTTCATTAAATTTTTGTTGGTTTAGAATGGATTTCAGGATAACTTGTAGGTTCTTGTTGGCAAACTTGTATAAAACCAAAAATTTTCTGCAAAATAATTTAATGTTGGGTGTAATTCGCATTTTTTGTGGAATTCATAGTCATCATTCATGTTTTTTATGCGATTTATGAATGTAATTTGCATTTTTGAGCAATTTATGGACATAATTTGCAATTTTTATGTCATTAATGAATGTAATTTACATTTTACATGATTTATGGACGTAATTTGCTATTTTTATGCAATTCATAGACATAATTTGCGCTTTTTAAGCTTTCTGTCGACGAAATTTGTATTTTTTGATCGATTTATTGACGTTATTTGTGTTTTTATAGGATTTATGAATGTAATTCGCTTTTTTTACACAACTCTTGGGCGTAATTCGCATTTTTTGCAATTTATGAATGTTATTTGTGTTTTTTTGCACGATTCATGGAAGTGATTCGCATTTTTTGAGTGATTTATGAACATAATTCACATTTTTATGCAATTCATGGACGTAATTTGCATTTTTTGAGAGATTCATGAACGTAATTCGCGCTTTTTATGCAAATCATGAATGCAAAACGCTATTCCCTATTTTTATGCGATTTATAGACGTAATTTGCATTTTAGCTTTCTGCTGCCAAAATTCGTATTTTTTGAGCGATTTATGAACATAATTTCCGTTTTACTACACAATTCATAGACGTAATTTGCATTTTTCATACAATTATGAACATAATTCTCACTTTTTTAAAAATCCATGGACATAATTCACGTTTTGAGCGATTTGTGGACGTAATTCGCATTTTTTATGCAATTCGCTTTTTTTGAGCGATTCATGGACATAATTCGCGAATTTTATGCGATTAATGAATGTAATTTACATTTTACATGATTTATGGACATAATTTGCTATATTTATGCGATTCGTAGACATAATTTACATTTTTTGAGCTTTTTGTCAACGAAATTATCGTTTTTTGAGCGATTTATTGACATTATTTGTGTTTTTATAGGATTTATGAATGTAATTTGCTTTTTTAACCAATTCTTGGACGTAATTCGCATTTTTTGTAATTTATGAACGTTATTAGTGTTTTTTTGCACAAATCATGGAAGTGATTCGCATTTTTTGAGTGATTTATGAATGTAACTCATGTTTTTATGCGATTCATGGACGTAATTTGTGTTTTTTGAGCGATTCATTAATGTAATCTGCGTTTTTTATGCAATTCTTGAATGCAAAACTCTATTCTCTATTTTTATGCGATTTATAGACGCAATTTGCGTTTCAGCTGCCAAAATTCGTGTTTTTTGAGCGATTTATGAACATAATTCCTGTTTTACTACACGATTCATAGACATAATTTGTGTTTTTCATACAATTTCTGAACGTAATTCTCAATTTTTTAAACAATTCATGGACGTAATTCATGTTTTGAGCGATTTGTGGACCCAATTCGAGTTTTTTATGCGATTCATGGACATAATTCGCGATTCTTATGCGATTAATGAATGTAATTTACATTTTACATGATTTATGGATGTAATTTGCTATATTTATGCGATTTGTAGACATAATTTGCATTTTTTGAGCTTTCTGTCGACGAAATTTGCGTTTTTTGATCGTTTTATTAACGTTATTTGTGTTTTTATAGGATTTATGAATATAATTCGCTTTTTTTACCAATTCTTGGACGTAATTCACATTTTTTGCAATTTATGAATGTTGTTAGTGTTTTTTTGCACGATTCATGGAAGTGATTCGCATTTTTTGAGTGATTTATGAACGTAATTTGCGTTTCAGCTTTCTGCTGCCAAAATTCGTGTTTTTTGAGCGATTTATGAACATAATTCCCGTTTTACTACACGATTCATAGACATAATTTGTGTTTTTCATACAATTTCTGAACGTAATTCTCACCTTTTTTAAACAATTCATGGACGTAATTCACGTTTTGAGTGATTTGTGGACTCAATTCACGTTTTTTGTGCAATTTGCTTTTTTTGAGCGATTCATGGACATAATTCGCCATTTTTATGCGATTAATGAATGTAATTTACATTTTACATGATTTATGGACGTAATTTGCTATATTTATGCGATTCATGGGTATAATTTGCATTTCTTGAGCTTTCTATCGACGAAATTTGCGTTTTTTGATCGGTTTATTGACGTAATTTGTGTTTTTATAGGATTTATGAATGTAATTAGCTTTTTTTTTTACCAATTCTTGGACGTAATTCGCATTTTTTGCAATTTATGAACGTGTTTTTTTGCACAATTCATGGAAGTGATTCGCATTTTTTGAGTGATTTATGAATGTAATTCACGTTTTTATGCAATTCATGGATGTAATTTGCGTTTTTTGAGTGATTCATGAACGTAATTCACATTTTTTATGCAATTCATGTATGCAATTCGCTATTTTTATGCGTTTTATTGAGGTAATTTCCGTTTCAGCTTTCTGCCTCCAAAATTCGTGTTTTTTGAGCGATTTATGAACATAATTCATGTTTTACTACACGATTCATAGACGTAATTTGCGTTTTTCATACAATTTATGAATATAATTCTCGCTTTTTTACATGATTCATGGACATAATTCACATTTTAAGCAATTTGTGGACATAATTCCCTTTTTTTATGCAATTTGCTTTTTTTTCAGCGATTCATGGATGTAATTCACATATTTTATGCGATTCATGCATGTAACTCACATTTTTTATGCGATTCATGCATGGAATTCGTATTTTTTATGCGATTCATGGATTGAATTAACGTTTTTATTGTGGTGTTTGGACGAAATTCACGTTTTTCGTGTGGTATTTTGTTGAAATGTTGGTTTTTTTTACATGATTCTTTGTTGAGATACACTTTTTTTTTATGCAATTCTTTGTCGAAATAAATAAACAAAAATTTTTTCTTCATAAAATTTTCTGCACATGGCATGCGTCTATATTATACAACTCTGCTTGTCAGTGTGTATTGTCATTTTTTTTTTTAGATCGAATTAAGGTTTGATAGAATATTTCTTAGGGTTTGGATGAGGTTCAACTAAAATAGAATTTAAACAATTACATTTTAGAAATGACAAAACTAAAAAATGTAATTATTTATCGCCCATTATTAGCTGTTAGTATTTTAAAATATTTATTTGTTAGTGTGTTAGTAACTTTATATTATTTGAATTAAAAAATTTGAATTAAAAATTTTTAATTTCTTGTATTAAATTGAATCTTATAAACATGTTTTCTTCTTAGGTATGTTATGCAATTTATTTAAATAATGGATGCAAAGTTATTTGAGGATTTTGTGTTCACCAGTAGAAACAAGGCCTGTTTTTTTTTTTTTTTTTTTTTTTGATAAAAAAGCCTTAATTATCAAACATTTTTGTAAAAGAATGTTAAAAAGAAATACTTCAATTTTGAGACAATGAATATGAAATTAAAACATCTAAAGAAAAAAAGGGGGGGGGTAAATTTATATTTTATGAAACTCATTATTAAAGCAAAGAAGTATAAGTTATTTCTTTTTAAACCAATGTTATCGTTAATATTTGGTTCAGAATTATTTGCTTAACCAGGTTTAAGTGCTTGTAAATTCTAACAATTTAAAAATATATTAAGATTTTCCATTTTAGATGTCCAATTTATAAATGCAGTTTATTAATAATGCTATGCTCTAAGCTGTAAAGCTAATGCTTTTATATTTTGATTATTGATTTCAATAACGTATTATTTACCATTACAATACTTTTGTAATAGGTTTGTGATCTGAGACAAAATTTTTCACGCTTGGATTTAAATCATCAGACTCTTAGGAAGAAAAAAAATTCTATTTTGAACAGCATCTAATGCAGACTACAATGATGCGCTGTAGTACCTCCGTGGCAACTGCTAAATAACATTTTAAAATATAAACATGGAATTTCGAAATTATTAATGAAATAATAGGATGCATGAAACATGTTAAAGCTACAGTAACTAGTGGATAATGAGAGCTGGGTGCATGTCAAATTATTGGATGCAGCAAATTTATGCAATGGTCTCTAAAACACATGAAATTTCTCAAAGCCGCAGTCAATAACAAATGTATGAGCACTATGCCCATATGAAAACAAACAACAAAAATTAATAGATGCAGCAAACTACGCGGTAACATGCAGATTCCCAATATCTGGAAGAAATGAGTGATACCTGAACTAAAGAAATCCAGTGACAATATTGTGAAACAAATACATTAAAACAATAACGTTTATATTAGAAAAAAAGGGCCTAAAACTCCCACTCGCTAAAATAAAACTCGTTAAAGCAGTCCAACTACTGCATGTATAGCACTTAGAGCACATGAAAACAAAACAAAAACAAAACACTCAGGCTGCAGCAAAATTGCTGTGCAACAATCCGTAAAATACACAAAATTAATTAAAAATGCAATCACTAATGCATGTTGTACAAGCACTGTGTGTACATGAAGAAAAAAAACAATGAGTGCAACTAATTTGTTTTTAAATCTCTGAAATCTTTATAGCCACAATCAGTAATGCATGTAAGAACAAATTAACATCATTACTTTCTTTTGAATTATCAAAATACTGCTGTAATTTGTTGATAAATACTAGTTTGTTCACAATTTCCAATAATAAGTACATTTACTTATTTTAAAAATTGTTTAAAACCTGGATTTACTGGCCATTAAGCTAAGCTAAAAAGGCATAGTTTCAGAAAAATAATTAATAGCGACAAAAATGCGTAAGAAAAAGTAATAAATGCATTTTGAATAACATATTCAAGCAATTTTAATCTAAAAATTAACATCCTGGGTTATTAATCACAGAAATTAATAAATAAAATAAAAAAGCACAATTTTTACAACACTTAAAACTTAGTATTGTTAATTAATTCATATAATTATTGTTAATTAATTCATATAATAAGGACATCTATAAACTTAAAAACAATCTATTTTGAGAATTTTAGAATTCACCAGCACTTGGTTAAACTGTTGGTCAATTATAAATATAGTTTGTTTACCAAAATTTAGCAATAGTTTACACATTCTGTGATAGTTTATGTTGATTTGAAATCAAATCAACCTGCTAACTAATGTATACATCACTTATTTTTTTAAAATAATTCTTTAATAATGAGTGTCAAAAATATTTATTTACCTTTCTTTTTCATTATAGATGGCTTAGCTTCACGTTCGTCTCCTGGAATTGAATATTTCATGCCAATATACAGCACGAATCAATTTGTTTTGATTCGTGTACTTTGATTCACCATATTATTTTATCCAAAAAAGGGGGCCTTGTTTCTCCAAATAACATAATACCTATATTCACAGTACACTTTAAAACCATTATTTCGCAAATTACACAACATACATGCTAAAAACAACAACCAGTGCCAAGTACAAAGCTTACCGTCAGCGAATTCGATTACGATTCAAAACAAAACTATCTAAACGCGTATGAATACATGGAATTCTAAAGCAAATTATTAAAAATAATTTTTGTTTGTAAACTTTAAAAAAAATCATAAGTCAAAAGTATATTGAATATGTATAATTAAAAAATATTTTCCTATTTTAAAAAAAGATTCAAAATATTTTTCCACAAAATGCAAAAATATCCAATGTAATCGCATAAATATTTTCTGCTTTACGAAAAATAAAGGCAATATAAATAGAAATTTGATTTAGTATATATTTATTGAATGTTTTAAAGCACATTATAAGATGTTTTTGTAGTTTAAAAAACATTTATTGCTTCGATTCGGTTGTTTTAACTGTGACCATAACTACGTAAGCCTTATCGCATCGTCTTTGTCTGCTAACCCATAGAATAACATGTAATCCGCGAGCTAATATAGTCCAATTTTCCAAGACCAATATATAACAAACAAGAGTTTTCCTAGAAACTGGGCAAGTCTTATTCACTCTATCTTAAAGAGATTCATATTATATATAAGTTTTAATAAAATCTCAAAGGCCCTTTTCTAGATCTCATTATCAGGAACAAACACCATCGATTTCGGTTTAAAAATGGTTATCGAGATCTAAAAATATACGGCACGTAGAAATGTAAAAATTTTAGGATAGGATTAGACTGGGAATATAAGACTATATTAAAAAAATTGGACCATTCTGACCAATATTTGCTGAGTTATTAGATGGCGGCTTTTTTGATTTCCTTTGATGTTGAGTTAGCTGTATATATGAAGTTCCGCATCTACCTTACGTGGATAGCTTGGTATCCACGTGGTAGACGATGGTAGGCTTAAAGCTGCGTCACTTGAAGGCTGCCGCCTTCTATGATATATTAAAAAATGAGTATAAAATTAAAAATATTTTTAAAAACAAAGCAAAATAAATTTAATGTACAAATAATTTATTTAAGTAATAATAAAAATAATATAAACACTTAAATTAGTAAAAAATACGAAATTTCTTTTATTTAAATTCATCTTAATAAGAAAATTTTAACTTTCCCCACTGTCATTTGAAAGTACCTTCTGTTTTCTATCCAGATGTTTTAACTCCAAGTTATCATGTCCACTCGAAAAACGTTGAAATAAATCTTCTCTTTTAAAATTTAATTAGCACCACACTATAACACATGTCATTAACAAAATTAATTTAATTAAAATAATTATCGACTTAATAAATATATACTTTTTAAAATCATATGATTTGTTGTGTGACACGAGATATTCAGCTGTAAGCACACAAAATTTGAAACATCTAACTAATACAGTTTATGTGCTACTGGTGACAAATGAGGCGAATAGGATTTCGACGGATGAACGAAATCCTAAGAAATGAACAAAAACAGCTAAAATAAAAAATTACCGCGCATTCATTACACTCAAAACTAACAATGAAACATAATGATTAAATTTCGATTAATTAAGTATATAAAATTGCAATAAAAATAAATAAAAAAACTATGATATTTGCTATGATAATGTACAAGGCATAGTCCATGTTAGTTCAGAGAGCCAAAAAAAAAAAAAAAAAAATCTTATTTTAATAGTCTCAGAAATTTTTGAATTGAACATACGTTAAAATTCAGAAAAATGTGAGATATTTGTTTTTCCCCCAAAAAATTCCTGGCCGCAGGAAGATGCAGGGTGCCAAAGCTGGCATCCCAGGCACCATTTCCTATTCGCAATTTTCGTTAAAAAATTTGCTCTATCTCTGGAACAGGACAATATACTTTGTCGCAGTTTTTTTTTTTTCAAAAGTGTTGCTTTTCTGTTTAAAAAGATATACTCCATTTTGGAATATATGTATATATTTTGTTGGATTTTATTTTTTATTTTATTTTTAATTTTTAATTTTAATTTAATTTTTTAATTTTTTGAGGTGTGTTTGCACTATAACTAGTTTTATAAATATTTAGATCTTAGCACAATAGGCGCTACAGACTTTGACGAACATGCATGAATATATATATTTTTTCATATTTCTATGTATTTAATTCAATAATACGGAAGTAATATACAACCCTCATAAAAAGAACGTAATCACCACAACAACCTATAATCAATGAATTAATTATGTATGATAGGAGTTAACAGAATGAAGAAAACGTTTATTAATATCTTTTTAAGTTTTAATTTCATTTTCAAAATCTTTGACAACATTTTAAAGATTTTGAAAATTGTATTAATATTTTTTAGTGATTACATTTAACCCCTTGCGGGGCGCTGGTTTCATAGATATACCACTTAATTTTATATCCCAAACGCCACATTGGCACCAGAATTTTTTTAGAAAAAATTACGGTTTATTAAATGTGTGAAATATAGGCTTTCTTATTTACAAATAAAGTTGTTTTCAAATTCCGGTGTCAGTCATTAATTTCAATACTTAAGCAATGAATTTGCCCTGCCCCGCAAAGGGTTTATCGTTTTTTTTTCCAAAAATAGCAATCCTTAATGTGTTGTTGTTGTTGTTGATTAATACCATTGAATTAATACCATTAATCTTAATTATGGATCTCATTAGACGGATCCGAAACATGTCAATGTCATTTATTTTTAATTATTATAGTACCTTTCTTAAGTAAAATAAAATTTTTATTAAAATGTATATAAAAGGTGAATCTTTTAATATCTGATGAGTTCTTACTGCCTTCCTTATAAAGGATAATTTTCACCTTTGCTTTGGAGAGGTTATAAGTTATACAAACACATGTAAAAATTCCCGATATATTTCATCAGTTTCCTGTATGACAGTAACATATTGTTCACACGAAATCAAAATCTAATTTTCTTTAACATAGTATTTTATTTCTTAATAAATATAAGAAACAAACAGCTTTAAAAATAGCTTATGCCCCCCTCCCCCCCCCAAAAAAAAAAGAAAAATATTAAAGCTTACAAAATATATTAGTAAGTTTCAAAACATATTATTTCTTGTGTATTCTGCTTAGAACTGAAATTAGAAATTCAATGAAAAATTTCTTGAATTACATCTGTATCTTCCTTTAGTATTGAAAGATGCCTTCCTGTGGGTACTTCATTCAAATGAAAAAAATCCGTTCGCTAATACTAATCCCATAGAAGAAATTTATAAAGATATCTCGGTTGCATTTTAATATTTTTAAATGTTTTTTTAAATTGGCTTGCTAGGAACTATTCGTATGCAGGCCGTTTTTAGGTGCGTTCGTAATTATGTAAATACGTAGCATCTATTGTTGTCACTCAGTCCGTCAGTCTGTCCGTCTATCTGTCTGTCTGTCTTCCATCCGCATATAACAACGCAAAAACCATCCAACCGAATCGTTTGAAATTTGAAATATATAATTATTACATAATTTTGTCGAGTCATTTCAAATGTTATGAAAATCGGATGCATAGATCAGTTACAGGAACAATCAAAAGTATTCCGTTACATTAAAATCAATGGGAAAAAAAGTTTCAAATGCATTTTAATCATTTGAAATTTAAAACGTTTAATTTTTACATAATTTTGTCGAGTCATTTCAAATGTTATGAAAATCGGATGCATAGGTCAATTACAGGGACAATCAAAAGTATTCCGTTACATTACGATCAATAGGAAAAAATGTTTCAAATACATTTTAATGGTGTTACACTCATTTGAACATAATATAATTGACATGAATCTATGATGTCTGTACTAAAATCTACATTCTGTACAATCTGGAATGCAGAGAATATTTATTATTAAATTACAGGGCCACACAAATGTATTCCACTAAATAATGTTATACGGGGAAACATTGTTTGGGGCGTGTTTTAATTATATTAACCTACTTCACATTTTATGAATAAGATATACGTTAATGAAGTGTAATAAAAATTACTCCCTGCATATTTACAGGAACACAAAGATTTCGACCACTATATTGTATCCAAAGTACGCTCTACTATATCAGCAAGATCTGAATATTTTAAAACTTATAATACGAACGCACCTCATTTGCTACGGTTCACGTGCAATTTCCAACTTGTTTACTTTACGCTTTTCTATGAGGACACTTTCATTTTCTGAACCGGTTTGGAAAGCGAAAGTACACTCATAAAAAATATCAGCAACCAAAATCTAAAAAGTAAAAAACAACCTGGATTAAGATCAATCTCAACTAACCGATGCGAAAAAAAAATCATTCAATTTTTTTAATACAATGGAGATATCTTTATAAATTTCTACCATAGGATTAGCATTAACGAACGGGTCTTCTCATTTGACTAAAGTAGCCTCTTAACCAATAGAGACTGGGGCTTCCACAAAGCGTTGTGAATAGGAAGTCAAAACTGCTATATCCAACTATATGAGAACTCTATATCCACTATGTCCACTACTATATCCACTATATCAGAAATCTATATCCAACAGCTGGTCCGCGTGGGAGCATTAAGTTCACAACAATTTCAGTTAATTCACAACTGATATCTCTGATCTCTGCAATCCACCAGTCCCTATCATATACGCAGGTAATAAACATCATTCTTTGTAAATTGTGAATCTGGATAATTTGCTGTTGTTTTCGAGATTTTGATTGGACAAATGATTATTTTTGTCTTTATTGCTGGTCAAAGTTCGTGCAATATAGGCACGCCCATCACTATGACATTAATAAAAGTTTTCTTCATTCTATTATTTTCTATCACATCTAATTAAATCAATGATATCCCATCATAGGTAATGAATTTAGGTTTCCTCGCTGATTACATTTTTTAAAGATATATTCATACTATTTCCATATTACTGAATTTAACATGTAAAAACATAATAAATTTTGTATTCATGCCATTTAGCCCAAAAGTGTAACACTTATTGCAATGATTATGTAACAGCAAAAATAAAATAAAATAATTAATAAATAAATATTTCAAAATGGAGTATATCTTTTTAAACAGAAAAATAATACTATTAATATAAAAAAAGCTACAACAAAATTCCGTTCCAAGGATAGAGTATTTTAAAATCTTTAGCGAAAATGTAAAATCGCAGACGGAAAGTTGAGCCCAGGATGCCATTTTTGGCAACTTGTATCTTGAGCCATAATATATAATGCAAGTGAAAATATATAATACTAATAAAAATTGTGATATTATATACATACATACGGTACATACACACTTTTTTCATCCTTTTGAAAGATTTACATCCGTTATAATTCAGCTATTTTTAAAAGATAAAAAAATGCTCTAGAATTTTTAAATCACGCAAACACTTAAAAATAAAAGTTCTTCAAATTTCAAGATTTTGTTAAGTGGTTTTCATTTTGAAATTAAAGGACAGAGGTGGCTGGCTAAAGAAGTAAGTTACGGCTAATTTATCTCCAATATACATGCTAAATACGCGTGCTATCTAATAATAAATTCCGATTGTTTCAAAATGTTTTACTTGGGGCGACTGCAAGCGGCACCTTTTTGTAATGAATAGTTACCTAAAATTTATATTTTTTAAACTAAAGCAAAAAATTAATGAGTGTATCATAAAAAAAAAAAATCTTTCAGCTACAGATATTTTATGACTCTTTCGGAGCACGAAAAATATCTAATCTGTACTCAACTTCACGTTTTTATAGGGTTTTTTTTTCTTGCCAACATACAACGCTAGATTCGTCTTGCAAGTACCCGGAATTTACCGCTTTGGCAGTATGGACACCAACATCCTTGGAACTTATGTCAAGTGATTTCTTTTCGCGGGGTTACATTAAAACCTTTCTGAATTATCATTGTCAAAAACAACCAAATAAATAAAAAAAGTTTTGATTTTTAAAAATTCTTAAGATGATCTCCCTCTTAAGTTCGTTACTTGTTAGTTAAATATTTGTTAATCTCGCACAAAGTAGGCATGCGTTCTTTAAAAAAATTAGTTCTTTCGAAAAAATTTTATGGTATGTTTAAAAATTTGCATCTTTTCATATTAATTCACACCAGTTTCAACTTAGTTTCTTTGATTTACAAAATGGTTTTGCCCATCGTATAGTGCCTTTCGAAACCTGGGAATACCGGGTTCGATTCACTTGTAGACACAACAATTGAGAAGTTCTATTTTATTTACATTTTTTTAAAACTACGTGATACTGATGATAACAGAAACCGTAGAAATAGTTCTTCATTAATAATAAATAAATAATTTATTTCTTTGCTTTCACAGCTAAACAAACTGAGTAAGTCTTTATATCAATTTCGTATTCTAGTATTGTTTTTTATGTACATATTTACATAAATTTATTCAGATTTAATTGTCAAATTAGTGTTAAATATAAACCAACGCCCGAAATTAATCAAGAAAAGGAAGTAACTCATTGTTCAAACGTACTATTTTTCGGGTACAAAAACATATTTGTTTAGCTATCTGAGCTTGTTGCAATAGTAAATCACGCAAAGCGAGAAACTCAAATAAATAAAAAATCAACTATGTATCAGAATTTTTATTAAACTTCAGCACGGCAACAATTATATGTTTTATAAATTTAAGGAAGATTAAAAAAATAGATATGTATTATACTTTCGCTTTTATGCAAGTCAAAATTCTACTGACAAATTAATACGGATGTTATATCTGTGTCTTCCGGTAATAACCAGGTAATGCACATTTTTAATATTTTGAATAATTACCGTTTAAAGTTTTCAAAAATATCTTTTTATCATTACTTTTATAAAATAGATTATAACTTAATAATTTTCATTCAATTAGGATATAAGTTCCTCTTTTTTGCCAAAATAGTTATTTAAAAATGATTTTTATTAATTATTAGTTATTATTAGTTTTTAATAACTATTATAATTGAATGTAGTGAAAATTCTTAAATTCTAGTCTATTTTATAAAAGTAATGATAAAAAGACATCTTTGAAAGCTTTAAACGTTAATTACTCAAAATATTAAAAATGTGCCTTACCTGGGTATTACCGAAAGCCACACATATGAAATCAATGGAATGAAAATCATAGAACATGGAATCAAATACTACCCATTTAATCAAAAATACAGGGTCTTTAACCCTAATTTCTTTGAATTGATGAGAATATTTCAATAGAACTGGTAAGGTACCCTGGGGTAATAACGCCACGTTAAGGTTCTACTAATTTTCACGGCTTAGTTTTAGATTGTATTTTTCAAACAAATATAGGATTTGATACAGCAACTCATTGACTATCTATATAAAAAAATAATTTAACAGATATGTACTTATAAAATGTAATGGCGTGATTTCTTGACCAATGCTATTTGGCGTTATTACCCACCTATATGGATAATAACGCCATGCAAACAAAACTATGAAATAAGATGGAATAATTGCATGTAGATTGCCCAATTCTAAAAACACAAACTCTACAAAGTTTAAAATTGACAAATTGCATTCTAAGCTATTGAAAATGTTCAATTTTTTATAAAAGTGTGAGAAAAATAAAGGTGTGGTGTGTGTGTGTGGGGGGGGGGGGGAGGAGGAGGCAAAAGAATACCAGACCGTGAGCTTCTTTTTGCTTAAAAAGGACCGCTTAAATAGAATTATTAGAAACATTGCACAGTTTTAACTGTGTTTATTTGAATCAGTATTTAGGATGTAGCTCGGCCACTGTAGGGAATCAACCGGGGTATTAATGCCAAGGATTGGCGTTATTACCCCGTTATAGTTATTGCGCTGTACATTTTAAATTACAAATTATCTCGAGAAGATATCCAAAATCTTCAACAACATTTTAAAAATCCATGACATGTACTACAAATTTATGTAATTAACAAAGTATTTCCAGATAAAAAAAAATAGTCTTCACATCACAAAGCGTATCTCGCAAATTTTAGATCAAGCGTTAATTTTAGTTGCTTGTAAAAACAATAAGACCTAAAAATGAAACAAATTAACTTGAAGCTGTTTTTTACGATTTATATGACTCAAAACCCTTCTGCGCAGAGCACATGGGTGTCATTTACCAGATTATTTCATAATGATGCAAAATATTAGCCCTTGGCGTTATTACCCCGCCTGGCGTTATTACACCAGACCACCTTATATTATAATAACATTTTAAATAAATATTCTAATCTTTATTCCAAATATGATAATATAAATAAAAGTGGAAGAATATTTTACTATAGAGACAGCCTTTACAGTCACAGAATAGTCCACGAGCTGACAGCAAAAGATATCCAGCATAAGAAAAAAAAATCTTTTTTTAAGGAATAAGAGTAACAAGAGTGGTGAGATGCATAAGTCAAAAATTAATACCACTAGTGGTTGACTCGTCAACTTATCATTGTGTTTTTCCTACAATCTAAGTTATGAAAGCATGTACGACTGGAAACAGGAAAACATAATGATAAATCTACGAGTCAACCACTGGTGGTATTAATTTTTGGCTTTTGGCTTATACAGAACTTCACTCTCGGCAGACATGGATCATTAGGCCCGGTGCACACGTACGGTTTTTTCAAGTTTCGGCGCCGCTGCGTGCCCGTAACTTGTGACGCACATGTCCGATTTTTTCAGCTACGGCAGTAAGAATCAGACCGTCGAAAACGATGGACGTGTATTCTAGAAAGAAACCTTCTCCCTTCGTTTTCTTCGTCCGACATCCTTGCCGTATTTACGTATTTTACCGGACGTGTGCAGTGCTCAGTAGGAAACAAGGCATTAGGAACCGCAATTGCGTGTGCGGCGCCGCTGAGGTGTGATGGGGAAAAGCTTGGAAAAACGACCAAAAGGTAGACGTACGTCACCGCAACGGCGCCGGAGGTATGCGTGCATGCCATACCTGTTTCCTTTGTATTCTGCGCCGTACTTGCGGCACCGCAACGGTGCCGGAGCTTAAAAAATCCGTACGTATGCACCGGGCCTTAGAGTCCCTTATTTCTACTCTTCCATAAGATAAAGCGGTTTTTGTATAGTTGCTTGATACCTTAGGGTTTTGTACTAGGCTTGATATTGTACTAGGCTTACTTTTTGATAGTGGGCACCCATGTAACACTTTGAGTCATTGCCTGAGCATTGACTCAAAGTGTTACATGGGTGCCCACTATCTTTGGCCTTAACGGGTACGTCAATAAGTGTCATGCAGGCGCAATGGAACCGCGCCAAATTTGACGTAAATGCATAAATATGTCCAAAAATATGCCATTAACTTTTATTTAAAATGCTATAAACCTTAAGCTGGCCAAACGTATTCTTTTAATGGCCATTAAAAGTAAAAAATAGCAAAGAGCTTGCCATGACTTTGCCATTTGTAATTGTCAATAATAAAATGTAGCCCTCAACAGCCCATAAAAAAATTTCTTGATTTTTTTTTTAATGTCAAGATTTGTTCCACAAAAATGTTTGCAGGAAGATTATTTAAACGCTAAACTATGTATGTTTGCAGGAACAAATATGTTGATAATCCGTTGGGTACATTTTTTCAAGAATTATAAATTTATCTAATTTGAACTTTTTAAAAAATTATCAAAACACAATATTTGAGAATAAATGCATTAATTTGTTTATTTTAATCCATTATGTTCCTTTAAAAGTTATATGTAATGTCAATTTTAAACATTTGTATTTCATATTTATTTTAAAATTATTGTATGAGCTGTTTTATTGAAATCCGCACAAAATGTTCTTGTCTGAAAAGCTATAAACAAATGAGGAAACGAACACAAATGACCCTGTAAAGTAACTTACAACTACATTATTCTGTAAAACTTTTATCGGGCATCAATTAAACCGTTTCGCGGGAAATTATAGATTTTGCTTTTGGTGGAACTTGCTAGCCATTGCATACAGTTTAGATAAAAACTTTTGAGACAGTACGTGTTTCAATAAGTCAAATTATGGATATTATCTGTTTTCAACCTTTAGTCTACATTTTGGACACAGTATACATCCAGAACCACTGAGTAGTAAATTTTGAGATATATAGCCGTCTCGATCGACTTCTCCATTAAAATTGTGTTTTGATGGCGGAAATGGCTAAGAACGATTTTCAATAATGATTACTGGTTAAATCTGGCCAATAGAATGTACACTGTCAAAAATTTGCTCTAGTTTGAACCAATTTTTAGTGCTCAGTATCTGTCACCATAAGATGGTGAAACCTTCGTACCAACATTTGGAGTCTCTTTTCAACTATTGGAATTATGCTTCAACAGGAGCTTCAAATATTGGCTCAAAATTTCACCGTCTTACAGTGGAAGCTATTGAGCATCAAAATTTGATTCAAACCAGAACAAGATTTTTAACAGTGTGGTCACCACCGTTACGTATGTTGGGAAATAGACGACGACTTCATATGCAATTTTTCAAATGGTGTTGCCCTTTACAGCGAAACTTGGCTTTTTTAAAGACAGATGACTCAACCTTACCGGACCCTTGCAATTCAAACGATGATCTTGTCTTCGAATTTTGTTATAGTAGCGAATTTTATGATAGGTTTTGTCGTGGAGACGTCTTTATGTGTAGTAGATATTGTTATTGTTAAAACAGGAGGAAATGACCTTGAAATATGACTTGTCATTGAAGATCAGTACCCGATTTTTTTGAACAATCGACTACACTTTGTTTCACGGGAAAAAAAAGTTTTCTCTTATAATAAAAAAAAAAAAAAAAAACCTTATGATATCGTGCACAAGAAAAAAGCTTTATTTTATTGATGGGTGGAAAAAATTAGAATCTAACAATCCATAACACACACTTAAAATTAATACCAATAATGGTTGACTCGTAGGTTTATTAGTGTGTTTTCATGCTTCCAGTTTTCTTTGTTGAACAAACCCAAAGATAAATAAGGTAACCACAAGTAGTATTAATTTTCGGCTTCTGCACTACTTCATTTTCGACAGAAACGCATCCTTATTTTTCCCTACTTCTTTTATTCCATAAATAAAAAAAAATTTCTTGTGCTCGATACGTAAAGTTTTTAAGCTTTCGGTTCTTAGACTATTAATTTTGTTATTACCTTTTTATTATGATATTAGATGCTACACTTTTTGATGATTGCCTTATGTAGATAACCGATGAAAAAGTGAATTTAGCAGCAGATGAATTCATGTATGTTTGGTCATATTCGAAAAACAGCCGTTTAAACTACTGTTACTTTGTCTTATTGAGTTTGGCTAGTAATATTGTAGAACATTTTGTATAGTTCGTTCGGGATATTTTTTCGGCAAAAGAATAGTTCATGATGAACTTGTTCCCACGATGAATATTGCTTTTATAAAACCTGTACACATATTTTACTTTTGGCTGCTTTCTCGGAAAAATAAGCACAGGGGTCTGGCCAAGGGATTGAACGACTGAGCAAATTTGACCAAACGTAAACACAACAAAAGTTTCAAATGAAAATCAAATTTTGAATTGCTTAAAAGTCGCAAATGCCAAACTAGTGAAAAAGATTCCATGCCGGGAATCGAACCCGGGCCATCAGTATTGCTCTCTGACATTCTACAGACTAAACCACATGGAACGACACCGAGCAAGGAACTTATCACTATTACATGTTGGCAAGGCTACAAACGCAGCACAAGATGGAATACAATCCGTGAGCACCTCACCACTGACCGGTCTTATTCTCTGTGGACCCCTTCCAGGCGAACGGATGTGCTTATTGCCCGATGGAGGGCTAGGATGATCCTCACCCAGCAGCGTCTCTTTCGTATGAACCAAGTTTTTTTCCCCGCTGTGTAGGCATTGTTTTGAGTTGGATACCCCGGAGCACGTTCTCCTGCATTGCATGGTTCTCAAAGACCCTCGCCGACAGCTGCTTTTGTCGCTCAAGCTTCCGGCCTCCTCGAGCTACAGCGAGATCATGTCTGTGGCCCTCTCATCCCCTCATGGTGTTGCGGCCCTAATCCGCTTTTCACGTGTGGCTCTTCCCCATCTTTTTTGACCGCTCTAACTGACAGCCTGTGTGGGCCCATTATTGTTGTTTTTTCTTCTCTCGTCTGCCTGTGCCGTATATGATTTGACCCTGGCTGATTAGTTTTGTGGTTACCCTGGAGTTTCGAGACAAAAGCCTCCCTAACGGGTAGTAGCATACGTCTCAGTACTTGCCAACCAACCAACCAACGAACAATCCGTGAGCCACCAATCTGAGGCAATCACGAAACTCAAATTAATCCAGCATCGACTGAACATAATGATGCGTGGTTTTTCACTAGGCGCCTTTCAAGGCTCCTTTCATTCGCGCCTTTTAAGCAATTCAAAGTTTGATTTTCATTTGAAATGTTATATTCAAGGCGAATTTTCTATCTGGAAAAAATTTCCAAGCATTAATATATTCAATCGATGCTGGATTAATTTGAGTTTCGTGATTGCCCCAGATTGGTAGCTCACGGATTGTATTCCATCTTGTGCTGCGTTTGTAGCTTTGCCAACATGTAATAGTGATAAGTTCCTTGCTGGGTGTCGTTCCATGTGGTTTAGTCGGTAGAATGTTAGTGTGCAATACTGATGGCCCGGATTCGATTCCCGGCATGGAATCTTTTTCACTAGGTTGGCATTTGCACCTTTTAAGCAATTCAAAATTTGATATTCATTTGAAATGTTATATTCCAGGCGAATTTTCTCTCTGGAAAAAATTTCCACGCATTAACAACAAAAGTTTTCAAACCGGACTCCACACCCCATCTCTGATAATAATCTGATGGAATGTCTGTATATAACTAATAATCCATGCACAAATTCATAGGGAAAAATTCAGTTTCTCACATTAGATGGCGCTACCATCGGGACTTGAGATCTGTAGACTTGAGATCACATTTAATGTCAGATGATTTGTATTCATCAATCGGTATCACTGAAAGAGATATTATTTTGTTTTAATTTTGAAGTGTTATAACTTACGTGGTGCTAAAAGTTTTTCGAGATTTTTTCAAATGCTCGACCTAGGTAAATAAAGTATGCAAATAAAAAAAAAACAATCTTTGAGGTCGAGATGACAGCTAAAAGTAGAATTAATTTGTGAAACGATAATTTTGTTAAGGCAATTTGTTGACACGAAATAACTTTTTAAACATTGAATATTATACTAGACAATTTAATAAAACATTGATTTTAAATAAATAGGTTTTGAAAATCGGAATAATTTATGAAACAAGATTCAATTAAATAAGGTATTTTAAAAAGGATTTGGATAAGCAATCGGAATCATATAAATTTTTACTAGGAATTTAAATAATAAAATGATTATTTATATTATTATTTTTTATTTTAATAAAACATTGAATTGGCGCCATGTTTTATATTTAAACAAAGGAGAATGAATATTTTTAAGTAAATTAAGATGATGTACCTTCCATAAAAAGTTTGATAGATTAATTTAAAAACAAGGTTTTAGTTTCATAAGCCAGAATAATGCATAGAATATTATAGAAAGGAAATCAGTATTGTGTAATGCCAGATTTAGCGAAAAAAATTTAGATTTTGCAATATATAGCTACATATATGAATTACGCATACATATATAATAATAAATAAAATAGTACAGTAAAACCCCGATAATTCGGATTAATTGGGACCAGACCCAATCCGGATTATCGAAAATCCGGATTACCTGGAGAATGAGAAAAAATTGAAATAAAACATACTTACAGAATATCTCCTTTATATTAAACATACTGAATATTTACAGGCAATATAAATGCATATTTTGTAATTATAAAATATTCTGCTCTGTTAGTTTTGTATAACTTTTGCGCGCCGACAGTCACGCATCCGCTTGACCATAGTTAGTTTGTTGGATGTAGCGTGTTGATGTTCTGTCTCATGTTCAAAATAAACCATTAATTGTTGTAAATGATTTGTTGCTTCGTTATGGCTAATATCTTTTGGTTGATCATCATTGAGATGATATCATCATCTCAACAACCATAATTTTTTTAACATGCTCACAGAATCTTCAAATTTAATTTCCCTTTCATTCTCGCCTATAATCCATTCTGTCTCAAGTTTGCTTGTTATTCAAGAAATCACAATTTGTGGACCATAAAATCTTCCACGACTTTCGGAGTCTCAGCAACCTTTTCGGACTCTCAGCAACCTGCTTGCAGATTTTAAGTGATGTATTGTTGTTTCTTTGAAAGGTAACATCAAAGAGTTTAAATGAAAAACAATTAAGGTATTCTTCGGAATATATTTCAGGAAAGACTTTTTTATTCAGAATACGAAAATGAAATGAATTAATGTTATCGAAATTTTACCGATCGCTTCTCAATTTTTGAAAAAAAAAAAAAAACTGTCCAGATTGATCCGGATTATGCGAAGATCCGGATTAACGGAGTCCGAATTTGCGGGGTTCTACTGTATCATTGCTCTTATTTTTTAAAAGCAAATGTTTGCATTACATTACTAGTTTTATCTTTAAAAACATAAATCTAACTTAAATTCCATCTTTCTATAAAAATTTAGATCTGATAAAATTTACATTTAAATTGAATGATAAGATTGCTATCTAGTATACCTTATATTTGAGAAATCCACACTCTCTGAGTATATTCGTTTTTGTGTTTATATGAATATATTTCGTTAACGTCTATTTTGGCTAATCTTAATATTTAAAGCTAAATTTTGTAAGACTGAGCACTACTTTCAGCAATAAATACATTATAATTTTTCGACACGATTTTTGACATTTTTATATATTACTATATTTCTGCTGATACAACTGTAAATTCTATTATCGACAGTTACTTTGATTTAATATACTATATCTTTGATACATAGAAGGGCAATAGATCTGTCAGAAATGTATATTTAAATGCATTTACAGTAAATTTGTATTTGAATTTGTTTTAGTGATTGCATGTTACGTGTAACGTTTTTTTAAGCACTCTTTACTTTTTTTGTATTTAAAGAGAGGGATGGATAATAGAATTTTTCTTTTTTTTTAAATACATTAAATTTATATGTATTTTTTTCTGAGCCGATAGTAAATAATAAATAAAAAATATTCACTGCTGAGGAAAATCTTAATAGAGTTTTTGCAAGTTTGTTATGCAGAAACATATATGCATTACTAAAATTTCGAAGATTAAACGTTTAAAAGAAATATATTAATATTTTATTTTTAAAGAATTAGTTTTGGTCATGAAAGTTAACTAAGGCGTTTTGTATTTTTTAAAGTTCATATTTTTAAAAATAACGCATGTTCAATGGGATTTTTCAAAAACCTTCTATTTTAAACATAGTGCAGGAACTTTTAAAGTATATAAACACTAATGAGAGATTAATGAGTTAATAATATAAATGTTTAAAATGGCTTCTCACAATGCAAAAAGTAAAGAATTCGGCTTACAATTAGTTTGCATTTTTTAGCCCCTGATATAACATAAATGTGGATAACGTAAAGTACCAATTTGTAAGTAAAATTAAATTAATACATTAGTGTAACATATTAAATAAGACATTGCAAATATTCTTGAATTATTCGGCAAACTCAGTATTATGAAATACTTAGGGGATGTACAACATAAAAACTAAAATTAATTCCAGCGGGCAACTAAAAATATACTTTACCTTAGAAATACCTGCATTAACTCATTTTAATAAATGAATGATATTTAATTAAATTCATGAAATTAGTATTAGAACATTTTATGCTAAAAAGTAACTAACATTGTCGCCGCTGCAATAAATGATTCTTTTTTTCGACTGGAGGTCTTTCTTTCGATAAAATTAAGAAAACATAAAATTCATACAAAAGTATGAAAAATTGTAGTATTAGCGGGAATTGGTTGGTAAACTCTCTGAAGCAAAGAGATTTTAAATGAAGAAAATATTTTATAAGATATTTTCTGCTAAAATTGATCAAAATCATTTCATTAAAAGAGTTTTATAGGATCATAAATTGTACAGAAGTTTTTGAAGACGAATTATTTATTATTATTAGAATTATTTATTAGAAGCTCCCGGTAGACTTTTTTTTTTATTTGACAAGTATTTTGAAGTTTCTTTTTTCATGGTTGACATAAATTTTTAGTATGTCGAGAGATTTTTTTTGTAAATTAATATACATATATATATATATACAAGGTGAGTCATAAATATCGAAACAATAGGCTATCTCTTTAAATATTGCCCCTAGACCCATACTTCCAATTCCAAAAATTCCTAAAAAAGCTGAATTTTTTGATAAGATAAGTTGCAACTCCATGGGGGGTCTGTTTTAAAAAATACGAAAATTAAATTTTTATACGGCCCCCAGAGGATAAAACTTCCAATTAGAAAAAAATTCTTTATCCCTTCCTGAATTGAACAAAAAAAATTTCATCTCGATATCTGCAAATCGCCGAAAGATATTAATATTCAAAATTTTCCAAAATTCCTGACTTACACCACTTAAGCATGCCTCTGAGCGCGGCAAAATCAGTTCATTTGAAGTACAATTAAGGGATCGACCATAAATTTACCTATAGTTAAATGTCGATCCAAGACAACCTTAAACTTTTAGATATAAAATAAAAGCGTATAGGTTTTTGCTTTAAACTTCGATGAAATATGCTAGATGTCTGCAATATTTCGACCTTGCGCCAACTTCGTAACTGGCACGACTCATTGAACGGACCGTCTTATTAAACACTTATTAAAAATGTTATCAAATTAAGTGATATTAGTTAAACTTTCATTAAAAGTGTCTTAAAACTTATTGGCGCAGGCAATAAGTTTAGTAAATATAGCAATAGCGAAAATGACTCTTCTATTAGCAGAATCAATGGAAATATATTTTAATAAATTACATAGAAATATTTACAAAAATCTACTTTATACTACAGTTAAACCGCTATAACGGACACTCCCGAATAGCAGACACCTCTGTTTAACGAACTATTTTCCAATCCCCATTCTCAAAACCTAAATTTGTGTATGTTTAACATCTGAATAACTAACATTCCGAATAGTGGACACTATTTAAGGCGATAAAGGATGAAAAAGTATTTTTTAAGGAGAAAAAAAATGAAAAAATTAAAAAGACCTCTAAATTTATCAGGGAATTTTGTGATAAATGAGCTGGGGAAATCCTCCCCCTACGTTCAGAGTTGAATTAAAGGGGTTGTCCAGGAGGGACATTTTCCAGAGCATTGAAATATCCCCTCGGAAAATTGGGATTTTATGCTTTTAACAGCCAAAAAGTGCAATCCCCCTCCCCGACCGAAACTCTATAATGTCCAATAATGTCACTTTGAAAAAGAAATTACATGTAATCGTAAGCAAAAGTTAACTTTTGTAACAGGGTTTTTCACAAGCATGTAATGGTAAAGGCGTGTACAGTTTTATTTAGCCCCACTGCTTAAAAAATAATTTTAATTTCTGATTAATCATATAAAAGAGGTTTTAGGACGCGAAATTTTAAAATGGAGGGCCAAAATCACAGTCAAGTGAAATCCAGCCACCCCATTGGTCGTCTGGTAAGGGTGAAAATCACGAACTTGTTTCTCCGTTTGAAAAAGAGTGAGGGGGGAAGTAATTTTTAAGTGATTGTTACCGTCTGTCCTTATTTAAGATAAACCATCGAAATTAACTCAGTGAAGATATTTTGATGCCATTTTATAAAATGAGAGTGGAAAATTTAGATTATAAATTTAAAGAGATAAGATTTACTTCAAAACTGCCGCTACGATTTTTTCTCGGAAAAAGGAGTATGACAACATTTACCCAACCGCTAAGAGATTGTTCCCTGAAAAGGACGCGGCTCAATGACCAACGAGGTGTTTGGATTTCACCGTACTGTGATTTTGGCCCTCCATTTTAAAATTTTGCTTTTAGGACACATAAAAGTCAATTAATGAAATGTTAAACGTTTCTTAGCACTTTTTGAATATCTTTGATTTTTCCAATAGCGGACACCTCCGAATATTTGAAATTTTTGCGTTCCTGAGGTGTCCGTTATTTAGAGGTTTTACTGTATTCAGTTTCAAAATTTATGAATGTTTTAAACCTATTTTTGCTTTCTTCTATCTTTACAAGAAGAAAGTATTGGATTCATGAAATTTTTGAATTCCGGTTTTCGATGGATTCACGCGTTTTATCGCTCAGAGATACCGAAAAACGTGTTTTTATGAAATGTTTGTCTGTGAGTCACAGCACAATGAAAAAATTTGAAATCGACGTGATAAAAAAATAAAGTTTAAATCAACTGACGCATTTAAACAGTAATTAAAGAAGGTGAAAATGGCAAAACTTAAACAAAATCTGAAATCGAAACTATGCAGCATTTAAAAGTTAGGAGCCCATCTTTGCCCATCTTAAAACTAAATGCACTTTACTGCATAAAATGTTTTTATTTCAGTATTTCTCATTTTTAAACTGACATACGTCAATAACCGTCGGTTACGATAACTTTTCAGCTCAGAAAATTTACTTTTAAAAGTATGATTTGTTTACAAAAATTACTTTTTTTTTTTAAATATTGCTATTTTAAATACTTTTAATTTTTTAAGTAAATATTATTTAAAATGCTGAATAAAAATTGAATATTAGACATTTTCGTTTAATCAAAAGAAAAAAATTCAACGCGACAAATAATATTTTGAGTTTTAACAATTTAAATTTACTCTTTTTTTTTTTTTTTTTTTTGAAAAAAAAATATTAAGAAGCCTTATGATGTGATAATACTTACAAATTATATGGTTAACCATCACAAAACATTCAAAATTCCAACTTTATAAATAAATAAATAAAATAAATGTTTCCTGGACCCATTACAGCAACATTGTTTCTACAATTACACGCATTTCAATTTGTGTCTGATTCCTTGAAACCTCACGATTTATTTAAATTGTCATAACTCTCTGAGTTTTGAAGACATCAAGATGAAATTATTTTTGTTCAGTTCAGGAATGAATAAGGAAAATTTTTCTAATTAGATGTTTTATCTTCTGGGGGCCGTATAAAAATTTAATTTTCGTATTTTTTAAAATAGACCCCCCCCCCCCATGGAGTTGCAACTTATCTTATCAAAACATTCACCCTTTTTTATGAAACTTTGCAATTAGAAGTATGGGTCTAGAGGCAATATTTAAGGAGATAGCCTATTGCTTCGATATTTATGACTCACCCTGTATTATTTTAAGTTATTTCGAATTGCAAAAACAGCGCAAAGTATGCTATTTCATAAAAAAATTTGAATTACAATTAATTTTTGCTTTATGAAAATAGTAAAATATTCGAAATTATGTGATTAAAGCTATATGTATATGTGAATAATAAAATAATGAGAAAAGTTTTAAATAAAATTTTAAAAGCATTAAAAGTCATTAATTTCGGAATTTAATCGTCATGTTAATAATAGCCCGCTAATAACATTGCCAAAGAATTTAAATTTAAAAATACCTTTACTCTAGACATTTATTTCACAATTCTAAATGATCTTTTAAGTTGCTGTTGCAAATTCTAAGGCAGTGCAAGTCATTTTCTTTCTTTTCTAGCAACAAAAGTAGTTTCATGTGAATATCAGAAAGATAAACAAATCTTTAAATTAATAAGTTGATAGGTTTACGTCGAAAAAAGTAATTAAGAGAAATTACGTCATAATTAAAAATAGCCAAATAATAATACTGCGCAAAATATTCAAATAAAAAAATATATTTATAAGAAAGATTTATTTCATATTTTGAGATGATCTTTTAACTATCGTTGCGAATCCTAATACGACGCAAATAATATTTCGTCTCTAAAAATAAAAGTTCTTTAATCTCAATATTATAAAAATGTTGATAAATTAGCGGTAAAAAGGTTCGAAACAAGTGCAATGTTTACCGACCTGCTTCATTTCCGGGCTCAACGTTTGCTATTATGGCGTTTTAAATAAGTTGAAAACTGCATGGGAAGTGTAACTAATGAGGTGCGTTCGCACGATAACGAAGTTTTAAAAATATTCATATCTTGCTGTAATAGTATATCCAGTAAATCTGATACAGTATAGTGGTCGAAATCTTGCTTGTGTTCCCGTAAATATACAGGAAGAAACTTTTATTACACCTCAGCAACGTAAACCATACTCATAAAATATGAAACAGTTTAATATTATTAACACACGCCCCAAACAATGTTTCCCCGTATAGCATTATGTAGTGGAATACTGTTGTAGGACCCTGTAATTTAATAAAAAATATTCTTTGCATCACAGATTGTACATAATGTATATTTTAGTATACGTGTACTTCAGAAGTTCATGTCAGTTTTATTATATTCGAAAGAGTTTAACATCATTAAAATGCACTCGAAACTATTTTCAGATTGTAATGGAGTACTTTTGATGGTCCCTCTAAACTATACATCCGATTTTCATAAAATTTAAAATGACTGTTTAAAATTATGCTAAAATTAGATACTTTAAATATCGTAGATTTAGTTGGGCAGTTTTTGCTTTGTTATATGCGGGCAGACGGACGGGCTGACAGTCTATTTATATAATTACGGATTCATCTAAAATTATTCAGATCTTGATGTAATAGTACACTGTATTTCGGATACAGTATAGTAGACAAAATCTTGTGTGTCCCTGTAAATACAAGCTGCTTTCTTTTATAACGGAAATAACTTGTATTATTCCTCTGCAACGTATATCAATATCATAAAATCTTAAAATTAATTACAATTAAAACAAAAAAATTTTCTCCCTATTCCATTATGTAATGGAATACTTTTGTTTGGCCTTGTAAATCAATAACAAATATTCTTTGCACCACAGATTGTATATAATATGTTCTTCATTAGATACATGTCAATTTTATTACGTTCGAATGAATATAACACCATTAAAATGCATTTAAAACGGTTTTCCTCCATTGACTGTAATGTAATGGAATACTTTTGACTGTCCCTGTAATTGATCTATGCATCCTATTTTCATAAAATTTGAAATGATTCGAAAAAAGTATATATTTTTTAAACTTCAAACGATTTGGTGTGGTAGTTTTTCGTTGTTATATGCGACAGACGGATAGATTGAACGACAACTATGCGTTACGTATTTACATAATTACGAACGCACCTAAAATTTACCGTTTTATAAGTAACTATTTTTTTCGCCCCAAAATCCCAAATTTGTATAAAGTTCAGCCTATTTAATAATTGAAATACGCGTAAAATGAATCGTGCGAAAAAAAACTATGAGGACTTTAAGGAACAACTTTTTAAGAGCCCACACTAGTCATTCAAGAAGACCCCGGATGATAATGTTAAGTCTATAGAAGCGTTATTTTAAAGTATCTCGCTCTAAATTTAAGTTTTACACGATTTTTTTCATAGGTTAGCTAAGGGTGATATACAAACAAGCTAGTTGTTAAGTTTTTTCTTAAAATTATTTTAAATTTTTGGAATCAGTTCTGAAATTTAAAATATCGTAATATAAAAATATATATAATGTTTGGAATTGCATAAGTAGTCTGTGAAATTAATAGTTTATCGACAGGGGCACGCAAAAGAATTCCATTATAACATATTTTTTTCCATTTTTAATCAATTGAACTTTCTTGATGTTGGAAGATTGGGAATGGAAAATTTCATGTTTTAAATATATGTATTGTGAGGGCGTTAGTTATAGATTTGTATATTTCCTAATTCTAAAATTCAAATACTTTTAAAAGATTTTATTAAAATTTTTTATAGTAATTATTTGTCTTATTTGCATTTAAGATGTAAAGTTGACTGTATCTAGAACTCGAAAGTCTCATTTTTAGAATGTTGTATTTGTGGTATGGGGAGTTTAAATTTTCCAAGCATCTCTATAAATAAATATAAAATGGATTCCATTTTATTGGCTTTCTGAAGCTGATTATCTAAATCTCTTAATTGATTTAACAAAAAATTGAGGTAAAATACTTTATAAAAGGAAATTTTCCTTATTTAGAGTGTTAAAGGGTTAAAGTACGATTGGAACACACCTTTAAGAAGTGACCGGAGTTATACCAAAACGGGAGGTCTGAAAAAAAAATTGGTGTTCGTAGATAAAACCGATTTGTCTCTTTCTGGTGGAATGTGTGTGTGTGTATGTGCATGTAGTGTGGGTATGTGTGGTTATGTATGCGTTGACTGTTATTTTAGTTGAATTAACTTCTTAATTTCTATCCTGAACTTCTTCTAATTTTCCACTGCATGTAAGGAGAATTCCAGTGAACGAGGCAATTCGATAGACGAACCTTTTATAAGGTAAAGTTTGTTGAATTGTTAATCTCTGGAACGACCGAACAGATTCCAAAAGTAATGGCGTCAAAAGGATTTTGTTTACCCCGATTCAAACATAGGCTATATCTTACATGGATGTCACTATCTCTAAAGGGGTAGAAGCAAACAAAAGTTCCAAAAATGGGACCTTTTTTAAGTTACTGAAATGAGCTAAAAACATGGAACTTGGTATGTTAAATATTAATTTAAGATACCAAATATAACATAAATAATCCAAGAACTTTTTAAAAAAAATAGAAATTTAAAAGCAGTAAAAATGCGCTAAAAGCGTTCTTAAAATTTCTTAATAGCGAGTTTTAAACAATTTCGGTAAGTAACGAACAGATTTTAAAACTGTCAAAATGATAATGAGTCCTTGCTTAGACATAAATTATCTTACGTTGGTGTCACTACTCCTTAGGTATGCAGGAGTAAAAACGATATAAAAATGTTTTTCCGTATCTGTAGCGCCAAGGAATTCAGCATTGTAGCTACTTATAAAGATAAAACTAATTTTTAATAACATATCCTCAAATTTAAAATAAAAAAAGGTGGTGAAAGTGCGCGAAAAGCATCTGATTTCCAAGTGGGGGTTAGTAAGCAATCTCGGCACGTATCAAAGGGATTTCAAAGGTAAATTGGTGGGGATAGAAACTGTTAAAACATAACAAACATAAGCTATATTTCATGTCAGTGATACTATCAATAGAGGTTTGCAGGAGAAAAGAGCAATCAAGAAGGTGATTTCTATTGTACAAAAGCCTAATAACTTTAAATACAGCATGGTAATTATTTTATAAAATGTAAATATCCTCTTGGAGCAGTCATAGGCATTTTGATAATACCACTACCCCTCTAGAAATGGTAAGCCTTAGAGAAGAAGCTTGGATTTTGAGATGATTATTAGTTTAATGGTGTAAACTAAGGTGGCTTAAAATGAATACAGACAAAACTTAAAATGAATACAGAAATAAGTGTACGGATTGCGCATTAAAAGTTTCAAAATATTTTCCAAATTATCATTTAAATATAATTAGTTCTTATTATTCCAAGTTTCATTTCGGAATAATGCAGTGTCATAATGAAATTTTGTCAAATTGTTACTTAGGTCGAACATTTTGAATTATTTCTAAATACATCACAACTTATAAAAATCGCATAAAAATATCATTTGGGCTATATCAACTGTTACGCGAGAAAAGCCGTGGGTTTCACTTGTTTTTTATAAACATATTGTAACCACCAATCCCATGCTAAATCTTGATTCTATAAATCTAGATTCCAAAAGTGAATTGGATTTTAAGCAGCAAATTTAGGTGCGTTCGTAATTATGTAAATACGTAGCACCTATAGTTGTCGTTTAATCCTTCTGTCTGTCTGTCCGTCCGTTCGCATATAACAACTCAAACTACCCAACTGAATCATTTGAAATTAAAATGTATAATTATTTGATAATATTTTTAAATCATTTGAAATTTTATGAAAATCGGATGCATAGTTCAATTACGGGGACAATCGAAAGGAGTCCGAAACATTAGTCAATTGGGGGGGGGGGGTTTCAAGTGCATTTTAATGGTCATGCATTCTTTTGAACGTAATAAAGTTGATATGCATCTATGAAGTATGTATAATAATATACATTCTGTACAGTCTGTAGTTTACATAATACTTCTTATTGATTTACAGGGCCCCACAAGTATTTCATTGCATAAATATATATTGAGATATTGTTTGATAATCATTAAATTGTATTAAACTATCTAATATTTTAAGAAATTGATATACGTTGTACAGGATTACACCAAATTATAGTCATCGTTCAATTTGTCCGTCAGTTCGTCTGTCTGTCCACATATAATAGAGCAAAAACTACACAGCCAAATCATTTGAGATTTGCATAATTTTGATGAGGCAATTAAAATTTTATGAAAATCGGATGTATAGTTTAATTACAGGGATAATCAAAAGTATTCCATCATACTACGGTCCATAGAAAAAAATAGTTTCAAGTACATTTTAATGAAGTTAAATTTTCGAATATAATAGCCCTTTAAGCAACCTGACCGGGTTTTTCCTTCACGTAGATTTTTTATTCAAATACTTATAAATCTGAAAATTGATATTAATGTTAATTTTTTTTTATTGCATAAGGTAAGTAAATAGCTAGCGTTAGAAAATACGAAATTCCATATAAATTCATTTTGTGGCTCTTATTTTATGAATCGTTAAACTTGTACGCAAAATTCTACAAGACGCTTAAAGGGACAGAATTGAACCTATCTGGTAGATAGTAAAATATACATTCTGTACAATTTATAATACAAAGAATATTATTTTACAGGGTTACTCAAAAGTTTAACACTGCATTATGGTATATGGAGAAATATTGTTTGGGGCGTGTTTTAAGTACAATAAACTATTTCATATTTTATGAAATTGATGTATGTTGCTGCACACTGTAAAAAAAATTCTGTAAAGGTACTAAACTTTTTCTAGGAAACTGGGATTCCAAGAACTTTTCCTGTAACGGTAACAGCAAAAATTCAAGTTTCAGAATCGGTTTCATGGATTTTTTTTATTACCGTTACATGAAAAGTTCTTGGAATCCTAGTTTCCTAGAAAATGTTTAGTACCTTTGCACAATTTTTTTTACAGTGCAGTTTAATACAAGTTACTTCCTGTATTATAAAAAGCAGATAGTATTTACAGGAACACAAAACAGATTTGGACCACTATACTATATCCTATGTACTGTATACTATAACAGCAAGATCTGAATATTTTTAAATTTCGTTGAAGTACCTGCGCACCTCATTCGCTACGCTTCACGTGCAATTTCATACTTGTTTCTTCCGGAGTGCATAGCTGCCAACTTTCAACTAATCTTCCGTTATACCTGGATTATTTTGATCCAGGTTAATGTCATTCCAAACTAGAAAATATATTTCATGAATCTTTATTTAATTTTAAGATTGTTAGTGGAACATACTTAATTTCATTTCTTTGAAAAATTTCTGGTTCGAAACTCATTAAACCAGGGTCAAACTAACGCACGTATTACGGATAATCTGTCAGGTTGGCACCTAATGGGAGTGAGCTATTATTCCAACAATCGTTTTATTATGCAATTTTAAAATATTTTAATACGTAGAACAGTAACATCATAAACTTTAGCAATGTAGTTTCAGTCCATTTTTACACAATTGAAATATCTAACATGCTGAAAGATATACACTTAAGATTAAGTGAAAGTTTCGTAATCTACCAAACCCATTAAAATGTGATTTTTCTGTAGAAAAAAAACAATTCTATAGTGTATCAATTAAAGACATTTTCGATATCGTTTACCTCAAAAATATTTTTTGATAGTGTAATATATATTTGTACATTTGTAGTAATTCTCTATTTTATGTGCGTTCGTAATTATGTTACACATAGCCGTCGTTCAGTCCGTTTGGCAGTCTTTCCGTATGTAACAAAGCAAAAGCTACAAAGCCGAATCATCTGATTTTTAGAACATTGTTGGAACATTTTGTCAAATCATTTCAAATTTCACGAAAATCGGATGCATAGCTTAATTACAGTCCTAATTAAAAGTATTCAGTTTCATTATCGCCAATGGAGAAAAAATAGTTTAAAATGCATTTTTATGGTGTTACATTCTTTTGATCATAATAAAATTAATATAGATCTACGAAGAATATAATAAAATATGCATTCTGTATAATTTCTGGTGGAAAGAATAATTGTTTTCCATTGACAGGGCTACACAAAAGTATACCATTACACAATAAAGAAATATTGGGGCGCGGTTTGATATTGAAATATTTCACATTTTATGAAATTGATATACGTTGCTGAGGTTTACAACAAATTGCTACCTGCATAATAGAAAGTAGATAGTATTGACTGGGACACACAAGAGATTTCGATCACACCACATTTGCTACACTTGATGCGAAACTTCAAACTTTTTTTTTGTAATGATGTGTGTATCAATTTGTGATATTATTCTATTTTTTGCATCATGATGAAAGTAAGTTTTAAAACACCAATGCCCATTTAACGATATGTACCTCCACATTTTTTTCCATTTAGTTTTGACAAGAAACTAAAACCTTTTGATCTTTAACACCCTTTTAAAACAATCTTCCAAATCAATGTGCAATACGCCCTACCCCCTTTATTCTTCCGCTGCAGTTTTCGAAGATGAAAAGAAATTCTTGCGAATCGATAGTAGATGTTTTACATCTACTTTAAAAGAATACGTAAAAAGTACATATTCTTTATAGATTTATATATTCTTCGTAATTTACATGTTTTATGTAATTTAAAACAGTATAAGTACTAAACAATGTTTCTGTTATATTTTTACTCCTGATGCTCATGAAATCTTAATATATCATGTCTCGCACTTAATCTGTAAGAGTACGTATTCTTTATAGATTTATATATTCTTCGTAATTTACATGTTTTATGCAATTTAAAACAGTATAAGTACTAAACAATGTTTCTGTTATATTTTTACTCCTGATGCTCATGAAATCTTGATGTACCATGTCTCTCACTTAATCTGTAAGAGTACGCATTCTTTAAAGATATATATATTCTTCGTAATTTACATGTTTTATATAATTTAAAACAGTATAAGTACTAAACAATGTTTCTGTTATATTTTTACTCCTGATGCTCATGAAATCTTGATGTACCATGTCTCTCACTTAATCTGTAAAAGTACGCATTCTTTATAGATTTATATATTCTTCGTAATTTACATGTTTTATATAATTTAAAACAGTATAAGTACTAAACAATGTTTCTGTTATATTTTTACTCCTGATGCTCATGAAATTTTGATGTACCATGTCTCTCACTTAATCTGTAAGAGTACGCATTCTTTATAGATTTATATATTCTTCGTAATTTACATGTTTTATATAATTTAAAACAGTATAAGTACTAAACAATGTTTCTGTTATATTTTTACTCCTGATGCTCATGAAATCTTGATGTACCATGTCTCTCACTTAATCTGTAAGAGTACGCATTCTTTATAGATTTATATATTCTTCGTAATTTACATGTTTTATATAATTTAAAACAGTATAAGTACTAAACAATGTTTCTGTTATATTTTTACTCCTGATGCTCATGAAATCTTGATGTACCATGTCTCTCACTTAATCTGTAAGAGTACGCATTCTTTATAGATTTATATATTCTTCGTAATTTACATGTTTTATGCAATTTGAAACAGTATAAGTACTAAACAATGTTTCTGTTATATTTTTACTCCTGATGCTCATGAAATCTTGATGTACCATGTCTCTCACTTAATCTGTAAGAGTACGCATTCTTTATAGATTTATATATTCTTCGTAATTTACATGTTTTATGCAATTTGAAACAGTATAAGTACTAAACAATGTTTCTGTTATATTTTTACTCCTGATGCTCATGAAATCTTGATGTACCATGTCTCTCACTTAATCTGTAAGAGTACGTATTCTTTATAGATTTATATATTCTTCGTAATTTACATGTTTTATGTAATTTAAAACAGTATAAGTACTAAACAATGTTTCTGTTATATTTTTACTCCTGATGCTCATGAAATCTTGATGTATCATGTCTCGCACTTAATCTGTAAGAGTACGTATTCTTTATAGATTTATATATTCTTCGTAATTTACATGTTTTATGTAATTTAAAACAGTATAAGTACTAAACAATGTTTCTGTTATATTTTTACACATGATGCTCATGAAATCTTGATGTACCATGTCTCGCACTTAATCTGTAAGAGTACGTATTCTTTATAGATTTATATATTCTTCATAATTTAGATTTGTTATTTATGTAACATTAAAAAATGTTGATATACCAGTTTTTTTTAAACCTTTAACTGTTGTTGCAAATATTGTCAGATGAATATTGTGAAGTGGTCTGTGAGACGGCTACAGATGGATGAATGTAAAACTAATTAACGATAAATATAAAACTGGACAAATTTGCACGATAATGCTTTTATTCTAAACTTTTTTTTGTACAGGATTATTTTATAAATAAAATTCATCAAAGATTCATCCTGATGTTGCCTGAATGCGATATTAATGAACACCCTTTAAATTAATTTCTTATCTAAAACATTTTATTAATAAATTCGTAAATTTACTTCTAGACCTTTTTAAAAATCTGTGCATAACATAAACTTCTTTATACCGAGTTCTATATAATTTTAAACAAGTCTTTGTGTTACATTTGTAATTTTGTCTCAGGACTGTGGAGGATATTTTCAAGATATGTTATATGAAATAACTCTAAACTAACTAGGGAACTGCAAGAGGTGTAAGTCACAAATTTGGTCGAAAGTAGTATCGTTGGAAAGATCTCATCGTGAACAGTAAAAAACTCAATGGATCTACCCGTCAGAAATGAGTCGTTTTTAAGATATCCGACAATTTATGTCACGTAGCTAGAGCACACTTAATAGGGACCGCAAAAAATTTTAGTCTCAATTGTAACGAAAATGGTATTGTTGAAAAAATATAATTGTAACGATTAAAAAACTCAATGGAATCACCCTTTGGAAATGGGACGTTTTCAAGATATCCGACAATTTGTGTTATGTAGCTAATGCACACTTACTGGGAAACTGCATAAATTGTCGGATATCTCGAAAACGGCTCATTTCCGATGGGTAGTTCAGAGTTTTTTTACTTCTCACAATGATATTGTTACGTATATAGGGTTCTTTTGATCTTATGGTTAGGCAACTTCAAACTCTTGTTTCTTAGAAAAGTAGAAAATAATTAATTTACAGATTTTCAAAACAACAGAGTCTTCGAAACTCACAAATATTACTAGATATTCAAAAATAACTGTTCAAATCTATCGTAAAAGTGCAGATATAGGTCCCAGAGACTCTTTATACAACGTCTCAACACTAAAATCACATCCAAAATAACGAAAATAAGACTCAAGCAAACTTGCTTAAACAATACCCTAGAAGTTCACTCAATGACTGATTGGTAAATAATAATAACAACAGCTCGTATTGCTCTCCTTATATAGGCTCGTAGCATGTGCTGGAAATTTCTACAACCTTCTCGAAACATCCACGGAACAACATTCAATGTATCAATTTATCTATAGGGGGTTACCATAGAGAGGGAAGGGTTACCATCGCCAACAATCGCCAAGTTTGTCGCCAACTTAGCGATATATTGCCAAATTTGGCGACCAAAATTAGTCGTCAAAAGTGACGCCAACTTGGCGATATCTCTATTATTTCGCCAAGCTGCCATAGACATTCACTGAAAATAATAGACAAGTTTGCTTGATAACAGAGACAATGTAACAAAAACTAATATTAGTAAAGGAATGGAACTTAATAAGATTATTTACATTATTTTACAGTACAAACACTAACTATTTACAAACTTCATAACACTATCTTTCCGATGACATTATTTTCGTCGAAATAGAGACAATTCTTTGGGGTCCTCCTTTAACTGTGCACTAGCTACGTGACATGAATTATTGAATATCCCGAAAACGTCTCATTTCAGACAGGCAGTTTTATCGAGTTCTTTACTCCTCACGATGACATCATTCCAAAAATACCACATTCGTCAAAATCATCTGAACTATTTTTTTCAGAAATATATATAGGACAGTTGCACCATAATCTGTGGTGCACAAAACAGGAATTTTAATATACATTTGTACATATTAAAATAAAATAAAACATTTCAACGTTTCGCGCCGTCTTCTGCGGGCGTCTTCAGGAAAATATGATAATGGAAGGACTACGTTTGCATCTCGATCGAAAGATGATATTTCTATTAAATTAAAATCTAAATGAATTAAAATTAAAAAAAATACAGAATACTGTCCTTTCTCGCTTCTACTTGGCGAACAAGGATTGCCGTATTAATTTTGAGGAGGCCAAAATCATAGTTCCATGCAATAACATAGTTCAAGGTAAAATAAGAGAATCCATCGAAATCATAGCACGAGAAAATAAACCATGTAATGATAATTGATCCTACAATATACCAAAAATATGGCATAACATCATAAAATCTTAAATTTTTTATTTCCTTGCAATATTTTAATTTTTAATCACGTGTAAGAGGCAACATTTTTAAAAATTTTTAATTCATTTAGATTTTAATTTAGTTGAAATACTATCTCTCGATCAAGATGCAAACGTAGTCCTTCCATTATCATATTTTCTTGAAGACGCCCGCAGAAGACGCGAAAAGTTGAAAGTTTTATTTTATTTTAATTGTACAAATGTATATTAAAATTCCTGTTTTGTGCACCACTGAGCAATGTGTTATTATTAGTTATTTTTTTCAGATACCTCAGAAAGTATGCACTAGTTACGTGACATAAATTGTCGGATTTCTCGAAAACAGTTCATTTCCGGCTGGTAGTTCCATTGAGTTTTTTACTGCATATGATGAAATCTTTCCAACGATACCGCTTTCGTCAAAATCTGTGTCTTACACTTCTTGCAGTTCCGTAGTAAGATTTATTTATTAAATGTACAATTATGACTTTTGAGGAGAAAGCAAATGGATGTTCAGTATTCAAGATTATTTTTAACAAAATTCAATAAAGTTTGGCAGTTTCTAAGTTGCAGTTAGTTTTCGCCCTTGCCCTCGGATGGTTTGTTCTTTGAAAAAAAATGTCCATCTAAACATTCTTTTGCTATGACGTTTAAAATTATGCTATTATATTTTGATCCAGAACAAAAGCTAAACACAAACTTCACTAAATGTCAACTATTATTTATAAATTTTAAGAATATTTAATACAGTATTTGTCAACGCTTTTGTGTTTAGATGCCCGATTCATTCTGAAAATTTACCAGAAATTTATTCTCGATATCCGAGTGTAGTTTGATCCTTCTGATGAGTACTAATGACGATAAATTACTGATTGTTTTTTTATCAGCTGTAGAAGTTGTAAAATATTTTTCTCATGTGGATTCACATATTTTCTTTAACTATGAATTTATTGCAAAGACATATATCAGAAAATGGCCTAAAAACATCCCACACGCGAAATAAAATTAAACTGTTTTATTTTGTGAGTCATTTATGGCCTCCAATTTTATGTATAATCTATATAATATATATATATATGGGTGATTCTCAAAATAGGGGACAATTTCAAAAGTGAAATCTTAAAAAAATTACTGTTAGCAAAATTTCTGAAAAAAATAGGTGTTGTTAATATAGTATTAGGAATACTTTACATGTAGTCAGCAGAGCTAAATATTGAAAAATTAACTTTAAAAAAAATAATTAGTATTTTTTGAGCCATGCTAATGACAAAACAAATTGCATGGAATAAATATATTAAGAAATTTTTATTTTCTTCCTGTTTAAATATTTTTTCTACATTTATTAGCCTTCCTTTTCAGCAAATGGTTTCCATTTTTGCATATATACATATAAGGAGAATAAAAACATTACCAAAGAGCAAACTTTGTGTACATGAGCAACATTCTGACAATGACATTTCTGACAATGTAAGAAGCTGTCTTAGTGATTTTCTGACAGATTTAATGCATATTTAAGGGATAATAAATGTAATACCTAAATTTATATGTAAAATTAAACTTTATAAAGGATACAATATAAGCACTGGTTACATTTATGCACATAGGAGTCAAATTTTAATTTAAATAAGATTATGAGCCATAATATAATCACAATCCAATAGTCCTTTCTGGGGCTTTTTAAAACACAAAAGTTCTATGCAAATAAGTAAAATAAAAATTTTAACTATAAAATGAACATGAAAATTATTATCCATTCTAATGTCATACAATTGATGTACGCCCCTAATATTCAACTTATATTCTTAAAATACAATACATGCTTCTATTTTCAGGCTGGGATAAAATGGCTACTTGTTGCCATGCAGAAACTTTATATTTTCAAACTATTGTCATATGTGAAAATGAAATTTTGATTAATAACCAGCTGTTATAGTATGATCTTGTTTTGAAAATAGAATATGGAGGACAAACTTTAATTCTTTTTTATATACTGTAATTTTATTTTTAAAAAGAAATTTATTGGATAAATCCTCGCCTTCATTAATTTAAAGAAAGAATAACATTTTTTTATTTCATAAACATGATATTAACTCTTGAAAAATGCTAGTATACACAAGGCACAGCTGCTGTGGACATCCATGCTAATGACATTTTGAACATTTATTCTGTTATTTTAATGTGTTTTTAACTAAAAAATGAGTAATTCTTGAGTGCAAATAATGAATAATATTAAGACAAACATATCTAAATATAAAAACATGACAGAAAACCTCTCAATTTTTTTTGTATGCCGAAAGACATAAATTGTCCCCTATTTTGAGAATCACCCATATACATATGAGAAAATATATATATAATTATATATACAATCTATATAATATATACAATAGTAATTTTGCATTTTTTAAAGACTTTTAAGCGGTTTAATTTCATATATCTGTCTTTATATTTACAGATGAATTGCTTCAATTTTCCTTCTTGGGTTAAATATATTTTTTAGAGATATATTATGTCAATAACTAAAATCTATTTTAGTTTTCAAGAGACATTTCTGAATGTAAAATTTCCCAAATGTCTGATAAAAACGTATTTTATCTAATTCTATTACTTTAGCTAAATTGATTTCTATCTTTCGATATTATATTGTTAGACAAACGTAAAGTCTAATAATACATTCTATGTTAAAGTATTTTATGATATTTTTTTCAAAAGAAATTGAAGTTTGAAATATCTTCATATATGTTTAAAAAAGGAAAAAGAACTTGAAAAAAAAGAACGAAATTGCTTTAACCGATGCATTAATAAAATTTTTACTTTTAATTTTCCCAGCAGATTTATCCATTTTTATAAAAAAGAAAATCTAATAACTAAACTATGTATGGAAGTACATGTCTTTATAGAAAATCAATTTAAAACTCTTTTTAGACTAAACTAATTCCAAGAAAATCTTCAAGCATGAGTTATTTCCAAAACATTTTTCCTTTAACTTCACTGTATTAAAAATTATTTTGACGATATCATATATATAAATATCCGATATTTTATTGAGTATGAATATTTTACGATTTCTATACTAAAAAATAAACATTTGCTTATAATTTTCCATTATCTAAATTGCAGATAAAAATGATCATACTATAATAATAATTTAATCCATATTTCTTATTATAAATTCATGGATTCGTTATTGGCGTGGATCATTCTTCGAATATAGGTATGGAATAAAACTTCATTGTTTATGTTGTTATAGTCGGCAAAGGACTTTTGACTGGTATTCTGTTCAAGTTTTTTATTGTTCATTCGTTTTGTACGTAAATGTGCGCTATCATTGTTTCTGCATACATATTTGCTTACTTTTTATTGCGATTTAAGTTAATTTTTTTTAAATATACATATAAAAACTTTTGTCTTTGTAATGCACTTCTATTCTGTTTCATTATATTTCGCTTAAGTTTGGATTATTCTTTATATTTTTATTATTCACATTTTAAAAGAGAGGAATTTTTTAAAGATTATTTAATATTTATTAACTTGAATACAGGATAAGCGGTTATTCAGAAACCTGCAAGTTTTAAACAGTAAGAGGCGAGGCGAGATTTGTCTTTCCCCTCACTGATGAAGAATAGACAGTTCTTTTGCCTATGTAGTTTATTTTTGTAATCTTCATTAAATAAATATTTTCAATGTTAATACACACTTTCTTTTCAAGTTTATTGTATAGATCCAGTTATTTATCGATAAATTATATATAATGTATGTATATACATGTGTGTGTAATTATTTATATACATATATAACACATACATTTAACAAATATTTTTACATCGATAACAAATGTGTTTTTGGAATCTAGGTTGAAATGTTAAATTATTGTTATAGTTTTTATTACACAATAAAAATATTTTATATATATGCTTTATTTTGCATTCTGTCAATAAATTTTTATACACGTTCTAGCAATAAAACAATCTGTTAACTGATCTGTATAATTTCTAAAATATCTGTGCAAATACAAAAATATAGTTTTATAAGGACTTGGCTTTCAAAAAAGATTTTTTTTTTCAACTTAGATTTTTATTATCCAAAAGAAAACGCGATACAACTGCAAAAGAATTAGCAATCTAAATTATCTACCTTTGACAACGCTCACAGGTACTGTATTTTTGTCAATATTAATGTTTATTTTCCTCTGTTAGTGAATTTTTGTGAGATGTACAGCACCCAGTTTGAGCTCCGTATTTAACAATTAATATATGTAACATAGCACAATGTTTGTTATTTGGTACAAGATAAATAGCATCATGTTTGGAATAATAATAATAATGTTCGTAATAGAAAATTATTATTTAAAAATTTCTGGTGGTCTTGCAAAAGATAAAAACTGTAACGTTTGTTTCCTCTGTATTTTGTTTTATATCCTAAAAAAATATTAATCTTTCAACATTTTATAAAAAAACTAAATTACAAATGTCAATGTAATCCATGAGAGTATTAATAATTCTTCAATGCACTGAAAATTCATTTATAGAATTATATTATCGTAAATGTTGCTTATATTGCAACAATGAACTTATTGAACGGAATATGACGTGCCAAACGCTTAGAAGATTCAAAGAAAATAGTCTCATGTTGCAATTCTATAAATTTATTTTACCTCATCCATGTTGGAATTTCAAATTTCGTTATCACAATACAAAAAAATGGCAAAACATGCTTATCATGGGATTTCTAATAATATGATATTCCGTAAATTAGTTTGAGATACGATTATTGCTAAAATAACATAAATCGTTCAAAGTGCAGCATCGCATCGTGACTTCTTGAGCGATTTCCACGGAATGCTGATTTGCAACAACTTGCGTCAAGATCGGAGTCTGAAGTTTGATGAAATTCCATGCATTAGTTCTTGAGATACGATCATCCCTATAATAACGTAAATCATTCAAAATGAAGCATCACCCCACCATTTGTTGGATTATTTACACGGAAACCTAATTTTTAGCAGCTTATGTCAGCATCTAACTGAATCGTAAGTTCGATGAAAATTTATGCATTAGTTCTTGAGATAGGGCAATAGTGAAAATCCTGAAAAATACAGCACGGCAGTGTGACCTGATGGGCGATGTACACCAATATGCAAGCAACACCAAGTCATATTAAGGAATAATTGAATTTGCAGTTTTATGAAAATTCGTGCATTATTTTTAGAGATAATGTTGCTGCGAAAATCGCAAGGAATTCAACATAACAGCGTCTTCTGTTGGTCTTTTTATACCAAATGGTAGAAAACGTATATTCATGTCAAGAAATAACTGAAGGTTGAAGGAAGTTTGTACATTAGTTCTTGAGGTAGAGTTGTTGTGAAAATCGTGATAAATGCTTCATAGCAGCGCACAGTATTGAGCGATTTACACCAAAATAGAGAAATTATTTACTCATTTCATAGAATAACTGAATCTGAAGTTTTATGAAAGTTCGTAAATTAATTCATGAGATAGAGCTATTGTGGAAATCGTTAAAGATGCTTGATAGCAAGACCCCCTGTTGAACAATTTTCATCAAAAACTATTCAGCACTAACTCATATTAGTGACCTAATAGAATATAAATTTTTATTAAATCCCACCCATTAGTTTTTTACCTAGAACACCCCCAAAACATTGTCACATACAGAAAGACAGACATTTTCTAAAGACAAATTTTTGATATCTCTGACCCCTAAAGCGTGTAAATCCGTCGAAAACCGGAAGACGAAGATTTTTATGTATCCAATATTTTCTTCTTGAAAGGACAGAAAAAATTAAATTGTGCACGAGACATGAGTTATTTATAAATTTATATAAACATATTTTTTAACGTGGAAGATTGAATAACATATTTATAAGATATTAGTAAAAAATGTATTTTTTAGAAAAATGTACTTTGCTTAGTAAAAAAATATTTTTTAAGTATTTATTTTGTTTATTTTATGTATCACATTTTTCGTAAGTTTTTGAAAAAAGTAATTTGGTGCATTTTTACTTTTTTTCCATCTTTACGAGAAAAAAGTACGCATTCGTGAAGATTTTCGAAATCCGGTTTTCGACAAATTTACACATTTTAGGAGATGCCCCAAAAGTATGTTTCTACAAATTGTATGCCTGTGAGTCTGTCTGTCAGTCAGTCTGTCTCTGTGGCAAAATTTTGTGAGCGCTCTACCTTAAAAAATAATAAAAGGAATATTTACAAAACTTTAGTTTCTGTTAGACGTTAATATAATCTAGATGTAATTATGCTTTGATGCATATCACTCAACAGGTGGTGCTGCTAAGCTGTAGATTCACAATTTTCACAATTGCTACATCTCAAGAATTAGTGCATGGATTTTCATAAAACTTTAAATGTAGTTAGTACTTGACATAACGTGGTGCTAATTACGTTTAGGTGGACACTGCCCAAAAATTGGAGCTGCCACGGTTCGTTATTCATGATTATACCAATAGCTGTATCTAAAGAACTAATTCACAGAATTTCACAAAACTTTAGATTCTGCGAAACCTTAATATAAACTAAATTTGATTTTTGGTGTATATCGCTCATCAGGTGCCACTGCTATGCTTAATTATTTACAATTTGCACAATAACCATATTTGAAGTACTAGAACATGGATTTTCAAAAAGCTTTATATTTAGTTAGTAAATGATATAACTTGATATGGTGCTGATTACGTCATGTTCAAATCTCCCAATAGATGGCGCTGCCATGGTTCATTATTTATGATTATCGCTATAGTTTTATCTCAAGAAATAATGCACAAAAAATTTTTAAAACTTTAGATTTGGTTAGTCCCCGATATAAAATAGTGTTGTGTAGTTTTTGGTAAAAATCACTTAACAGATTACGCTACGATGCTGCATTATTCATGATTTTGCAATAATTGAATCTGAAGAAATAATGCATTACTATCGAGAGAGATTACTGTGGAACTAAACTTTTGGGAGTGTTTATCTAAATAGTTTTTAAAAATATTTAAAGTGTGGTAATTTCTTTGCCATAGGTCTAAAAATGTAAAAATTAATTTCCTAAAGCATAACTAAGTTTTGACCATCAAATTAAAAAAACAGATTTTACAGTTTTGTTTATTTTGTAAGATTAACCTATTTCTCCATTAAATTATGCTTTACATTAAATATACAAAATCAAATAATATTATTAGACTAGTATGTAATCCTCGTCAGAAGGGACGTAATGTTTATCCTTGTTTAACTTTCATAAAAATTTATACAAACAGTATTCAGATTTTTTTTATAAAATGACTTTTTGTATATGTTTTTAAAAACAACATACTTCTTGATTAAATTGTTTCACATTAAACATATAGCAACACTTTATGATAGATACAATATTATCATACTATTATGTAACTCCCGTCAGAAATGTCGTAATGTTAATCTTTGTTTCATTTTCAGGAGAATTCAAATAAAGAAACAACATAAAGATTTTCTGACTAAAATATCTTTTTGCTTAATTTTTTTAAGACTAACATATTTCTCGACTAAATTATGTTTTACATTAAACATACTTGCGATTGACATAGTGTGTAACCCCTGTCAGAAATGAGGTAATGTTGACCTTTGTTTCATTTTAATAAGAATGCATATAAATAATATGAAAATTTTTTGATTAAAGAGTTTGTATTGAAAAAAGTACATATTTAAAACAGCAAATGATTTCTTGAAATACAAATAATAAAGTTATTATTTTATAGCCTATATACAATTCCTGAACTTCTTCAACGACGAATAAAGGTTCTTATTTTAATCTTTACAATAAAATAAAAATTACGCCATACACACAGAATCATATCAATAATTTCCCTTAGTTTTATTAATCAAAAATAGGTTTTAAGCAAAATTTAAAACCATCGGCGCTTACTTTTTAAACATACTTTCATATTTATTAACCACAGCATATTCAGATAAAAGATTATTTAACTGCAAATAAAAATCTAATAAAGTCTCGTGATGTAGAAATAAATGTTTATTATCTTATATAAATAAAGTATATATTTCTAAATCTTTTTAACTAAATTTAATTTTCAAATTTAAACTTACGTACAAAAAGCCACATGCCTAAACATTTTTCATTGTTTCACTTTCTTATGCAAAAATGGAAGTTAATCCAAATGCCACCGTTTTGAAGAAATACCATTAAAAGCTATCAAAATTCAAATTCAAAAGTATAACAAGTTGGAAATTGCACGTGAAGCGTAGCAAATGAGGTGCGTTCGCACGATAACGAAGTTTTAAATATATTACTCTCATATATCAATCTCATAAAATTGTAAATAGTGAATTATAATTAAAACGCTCATCAAACAATGTTCTCCCTATACCATTATGTAATGGAACACTTTTGTGTGGCCTTGTAAATCAATAACAAACATTCTTTACACCACAAATTATGTAAAATGTATATTATAATATGTACTTTATAGATGCATATCAATTTTATTAATTTCGAATGAGTGTAACACCATTAAAATACTTTTGAAACATTTTTTTCCCATTGACCGTAATACTTTTGATTGTCCCTGTAATTGATCTATGCATCCGATTTTCATAAAACGTGAAATAACTCGACAAAATTATCTAATAATTATGTATTTTAAATTTCAAACGTATAAAATACATTTGAAACTTTTCCCCCATTGACCATAATGTAATGGAATATTTTGATTGCCCCTGTAATTGATCTATGCATCCGATTCTCATAAAATTTGAAATGACTCGACAAAATTTTGTAATAATTATGTATTTCAAATTTCAAATAATTCGGTTGGGTAGTTTTTGCGTGGTTATATGCGGACAGACGGACGGACTGAACGACCACTATAGGTGCTACATATTTACATAATTACGAACGCACCTAATAAGGAATATTTCTAAAAATATTTAGTATGGGAGCATCTGTAAATGAAAATAGATCTCATTATTTATATATAATATATATACAGGGTGTCCCTAAATAAATGGTATATACGCTAGGAGGTGATAGAACACATCAAGGCAAGTAATAGTAAATAGGAAACCAAGGGTCCCAAACGTTTTCCAAAGGAGATAGCCGCCATTAAAGTTTGGGGTCAAAAATTTCAAATACACATTAAAAACGGAAAAATTGGTCGACTGATTTGCGGTTTTCGCTAAAATTATTCTTTATGTTGATATTTTCTTGAAAATAAATTCTAAAGATAAATTTCGAAAAATCTCGATAGAGGGCGCTTTAGACTTTGAAGTAATGAAAAACTACTTTTTGCCGTGATTTTTTAAATGTCATTAAATGGTTTCGTAAGCTTAGACTTAAACTTAAATTTTGAGCTCAAAATCTGAATAGTTGGACCCGGTTAAGTAGCACAAACTTAACTGTGTTCAGAGGGTTTAAATTTCAAATGATTATAAAAAACGGAAAAATTGGTCGATTGATTTGCGGTTTTCACTAAAACTATTCTTTATGTCGGTATTTTATTGTAAATGAATTATAAAGATACATTTCAAAAATGCCGATAGAGGGCGCTTTAAACTTTGGAGTAACGAACAACTACTTTTTACGTTATTTTTTGCATCTCATTAAATGTTTTCGTAAACGTAGACTTAAACTTAAATTTTTAGCTTAAAATCTGAATAGTTGGGAGTGGTTAAGTAGAGCAAACTGAACTGTGTTCAGAGGGTTCAAATTTCAAATGATAATAAAAAACGAAAATATTGGTCGATTCGTTTGCGGTTTAAAATAAAACTATTCTTTAAGTCAGTATCTTTTTGAAAATGAATTTTAAAGATGAATTTCAAAAAATTCCGTTAGAGGGCGCCTTAAACTTCAGAGTAACCAACAACAAATTTTAACCGTTATTTTTTGTATCTAATTCAATGCTTTCCAAAACTTGTTAAAAGTTTTCGAAATCTGAGATTTAAACTTAGAGTTTGAACTCAAATTCTGAATCGTTGGGAAGGGTTAAGAAGCGCAAACTGAAGTGTGTTCAGGAGTTGAAATTTAACCCCCCCCCCCACAGTTCACTTTTGCGTTACTTAAACACTCGCAACGACTCAGAATTTGATCTCAAAATTTAAATCTAAGCATTTGAAAGCATTTAATGAGATTTAAAAAAATAACGGTTAAAAATAGTTGTACGCTACTCCAATGTCTAAGGCGCCCGCTATCGGCATTTTGTGAAATTTATCTTAAATTTTTTTTTTCAAGAAAACACTGACTTAAAGAGTAGTTTTAGCAAAAAACCGCAATCTAATCGACTAATTTTTCCGTTTTTTTATAGTTTTCCGTTTCGTTTGAAATTTAAACCCTCTGAACACAGTTTAGTTTGTGCTACTTAACCACTACCAACTATTTAGATTTTGAGCTCAAAATTTAAGTTTACGTCTAAGCTTACGAAACCATTTAATGAGATGCAAAAAATCACGGCAAAAAATAGTTTTTCATTACTTCAAAGTCTAAAGCGCCCTCTATCGACATTTCTCGAAATTTATCTTTATAATTTATTTTCAAGAAAATACCAACATAAAGAATAATTTTAGTGAAAACCGCAAATCAATCGACTAATTTTTCCGTTTTTTTATGTGTATTTGAAATTTTGGACCTAAACTTTACTGGCGGCTATCTCCTTTGGAAAACGTTTGGGACCCTTGGTTTCCTATTTACTATTACTCGCTTTGATGTGTTCTATCACCCCCTAGCGTATGTACCATTTGTTTAGGGACACCCTGTATATATACATTGAGAATTATCAATTCAGTACAAAGATCAGGGCAGATAACTAATAAATGGCAAATTACATGTTCCTACACTTGGACTTTATATAAGCATATTACGGGATACGATCAAGAGTATTTAGAAATTTAGTACGTTAGTTTAAAACACACTCGATAATTTAAGCGTTAATTAAACTGAAAAATTACAATCAAAACGTAAATTATCTATGAGATATGAATCCGTTACAGTTAACAATTTTACGGGTACATCAAAAGATGTACCTGATGACTTCAAGAAAATTCTATGTTGCACCAAAGAGCAATGCATCATAATTTGCTGCTACCATTGTTTGTCAGTGTATAATTTGACCAAACCACGCAAATACACCAGACATACCCGTCAAAAATGACGGAATGTTGAACAGAGCATCATTTTCATAGGAAGTCATGCAGAAAGTGTTTTAAAACTAATAAATTATTTTTCTACAAATACAAATGGCGATGATATTTCCTTTTACTCAGTATTCAATTTCTTTTATATTAGGGGAAAGTGGGGGCTAATAATTTTATTTTAGTGTAGAATAAAAAAAAAATGCACATTTTATCTTTATTTTTTTAATTCCAATTTCTTTAATAGGTAACACGTTCGCTGCTGATCACGCGTCAGCGCGTGATATGGCGCCAACGTTAAGGGTCCACTCACGCGCCAGCGCGTGATGTGGGGTGATGTCTCAATAGCCAGTCATGCGCTGGCGTGGGAAAATATTTCACTGATTCTTTGTTATAAAAAGTAAATCGGCTTCTGGGAAAAGCCCACTTCTACAGTGCGGCATTAACTATCATTAGATCTTCAGGTAAGCGGCAGCGAATGTGTTAAATAAATAAAAACGTCCCAAGAATGTCGCAACTTTACCAATCTTTGTGTTATATCAACTTTTTTACTTTATTACAATTGTCCCATTTGTCCCCATACTTCGGATCTATTGGGACACAGTGCAGGGCTATTGGGACATGCAGTGTAATTTGTAAAATAAAATCCTTTAATAAATGTCAAATACATTTTTTATTAACAAGGTCTATGCTGCACTCGTGAAATTTTTTGTGCATCAAATTTAAGCATAGGGCATCTTAATTCCACTAAGCTTTTTCACATTTTTAGCTTCAAAGAATGTCATCCTCATCAAAAAACTTCGGCCACAAAATCTGCCCGATTTAGAAAATCAAAATGAATATTTTTAATTTTTTATATGCTGTGTTAATATTTCTAACGCTCTAATTAAATGATATAGAAAATGAAGACAAATAAACCATTACAACGCTGTTTTAAATAAATATCGAGTCATGTAGGTTATTATTAAGTTGTCGCATTAGACCCTACAAGAAATGTCCCACTAGACTACACCATACTCAAATTTATAATTTAAGAAATAATAATTTACATTTTTAATTCATTATATTTTGCGTAATATTTTCGCATTCACTAATATTTGTAGTATCTATAAAAACATTTAATTATGATATAATTATTCTAAATTTGTTTACAAAATAGAAACAATCGCAAAAAAATAAAATTTACTTTGTCTCGTACGAAATAAAACATGATTTTTTTCTAAACAGCAATCAGCTGTCATGGCTGACTTCCCATGCTGAAAATGTGTGTTAGGATTATTGCTATGCAGTGCTGTATAAATCTTAACTAAAATATTTATTGTGTAAAAAAAAAAAAAAAAAAAAAAAAAAAAAAAAAAATCCATTTGTTTCATTGGTTCCCACTTTCTCCTACGATGATCTGTAAAGCTTTCTAAGTTTAATCTTTAGTTGGAATATTGTGGAGTATTGAAAGGCATGGAAAGAAAGTGAAAATGGCGTAATGTTGAAAAATCCTAATAGTTTTCCCCGATAATTTTATTAATGTAAAAGCTCATTGCAAACTAAGCAAAACGCTAAAGGCACCTTTTTTTGTTTATATATTTGTTATGAAGAACCTTATAAAAACATAATATATAAATTTAAAAAACAATAAACAATATTCTCGTGATTTCGCAATAAGTATGAATTTTTATTCAGTTTTATAAACATGTACAATTATGTTTCAAGTGAAAATAACTTTTAAATGAAGAAATACTTCGAAAAAAGCCACCTTCTTCAATGTTTTTCATTAATTTTCTTTTATCTGAAATAATCAAAGGCATCCGATTGCCACCATTAAAAGGCATAATACAAACTTTAAAAATTAAAATTAAAATAGAAAAAAGTTGGAAATTGCACGTGAAGCGTAGCAAATGAGGTGCGTTCGTACGATAACGAAATTTTAAAATATTCAGATCTTGCTGATATAGTAGAGCGTACTTTGGATACAGTACAGTGGTCGAAATCTTTGTGTTCCTGTAAATAGGCAGGGAGCAATTTTTATTATACTTCAATAACATATATCTTATTCAAAAATGTGAAGTAGTTTAATTTAATTAAAACACGCCCCAAACAACGTTTTCCCGTATAACATTATCTAGTGGAATACATTTGTGTGGCCCTGTAATTTAATAATAAATATTCTTTGCATCCCAGATTGTACAGAATGTATATTTTAGTACATACTTCATAGATTCATGTCAATTCTATTATGTTCAAATGAGTGTAACACCATTAAAATGCATTCGAAACATTTTTTTTTCATTGATCGTAATGTAACGGAATACTTTTGATTGTCCCTGTAATTGATCTATGCATTCGATTTTCATAACATTTGAAATGACTCGACAAAATTATGTAATAAATATACGTTTTGAAATTCAAACAATTAAAATGCATTTGAAACTTTTTCCCCCATTGACGGTAATGTAACGGAATCTTTTGATTGTCCCTGTAATTGATCTATCCATCCGATTTTCTTAAAATTTGAAATAACTCGACAAAATTATGTAATAAATATACGTTTTAAATTTCAAACTTCAAACGATTAAAATGCCTTTGAAATTTTTTCCCCATTGACCGTAATGTAACGGAATCCTTTGATTGTCCCTGTAATTGATCTATCCATCCGATTTTCATAAAGTTTGAAATGACTCGACAACATTATGTAATAAATATGTATTTTAAATTTCAAACGATTCGGTTGGGTAATTTTTGCGTTGTTACAGACGGACAGACGGACGAAACTGAGCGACAACAATAGGTGCTACGCATTTACATAATTACGAACGCACCTAAAAAGGGAATATTTTATAAAATTGCTTGTTTGGACACATCTATTACTGAGCAACTCTCATTAAAAAAATATATATTATTACAAATTCAGCTTAGTGGAATATCAGGGAAAATGGCTAAAAAAGCGAAAAAAGACCGTGTATTTTAAACATATGTGGGGGATATTACACAAATTCAATTTTAGGCAAATATTTTTTAATGCTAATAATTCGCACCGCTTTTTTGAAAACAAAAATATTTTGCATACACTTTGAGAACATTCGCAGGAAAAATATACTACAAAAGGTATTTTTTAAAACATTCGAGCGAATAGAATGCAAATATACTCGCCTGTAATTAAAACTTTGAGACATCCCCTACGTATAAATAGATGTATTATCTATACTTAGATTTTATACAAGTAAATAAAGGGACATAGCATTTAGAGATATATTGCGCTAGTTACACACACTCGGTGACGTATACAAGCATTAATTAAACTGGGAAATTACCTTCCAGACATTAATTATCCATGATGTATGTATATCCTCTATATAACACATTCACAAATACATTAGAGGATGTATATGACTAATTCAAGGCAGTTATGACTTCGATTATACACTGGCGTATTAGCAACGGAAAAAAAATAATACAATCATCACTTATCAGATTATAATTTTACCAAAACACACAAGCACATAAGAAAACCTTTTGATTAATAACATATGACTACCATTTGTTAAAATTACCTATGCCAAAAATTAATTATTTTACAAAATGACACAATAGGCAAATTTTTATAACATGGGCAACATACATCGTAATATGTGTGAAAAGTATTGTTGACCATCAATACCGAAATTATTTTCAGTATATTTTTTTATCGTTGAAATACGAGTTGAGCGTTTGTATCCCATTGTTTATGAATTTACAAAATATTAGAGTAGCCAATGTTTTCTAACATAGCAAACATACATCGATATACGCATGAAAAACACAGCGAATATCAATACCAAATCTATTTTCAGTATATCTTTAATTCACATCATACTTTGAGTAGTTGTATCCCATTGTATATGAATTTACAAAGTAAAAGACTATACATTTTTTTTCTAACATGATAAACGTATAGATAGATATACGTAAAAAAAAGAGCGAGTCAACCATACTAAATTCATTTTCAGTACAATTTTATTTAACACTGAAATTTGAGTAGATTCTATTTAAGTGTTTAAGAATTGAAAAAAAAATAATAACAATATAATAGAGATATTTTTCTGACATGGCAAAAATCGATATCCGCAAAAATTATATTTGTGTCGTTAAAATATTTACACATAAATATTGATAATTAAATATTTTGGTTTAATAAGCAAATTCAGTAATAATGAAACTACATTATATTTTTATTTTATTTTTTAACTGGATATTTTAACAAGAAAGAAAAACTATGCTTCAAGCATAGGCTATGAATGACTTTCCCCATTTCCCGAAATCTTTAACAAAAGTTTATTATTTAGAAAAATAATTATAATGAGATAAGTAAGTTAAAATTTTAGAAAACAGATAACATATTTAAAAACTGATTTTAGCAATTAAAGTCTTCAGTCAAATATGTATTTAATTTGTTTTGAACACCCTTGTATTTTATCTGTAGGAATATATATACTATCTAATGTGAAAATTAAGTTTCATTAAAACCGCATTACAGGTTAATTTTTTTGGAGCTATTTATATTAATTGATGGAAACATAATTGAATACTTTTGGTAGGCCCTGTAATTCACATGGTAACTCTATTACATGATTCTATTTAGCTAAAACTCAAATTAAAGCATTTTTTAAACTACTAAAATCCTATTTCTAGAAATTACCATCCATAGTAAGCCATATTATTCTGATTTTGCGTGGACTGTGTATCGGCTTATCTACATTTTATTAACATTTTTTGTTAACTAAATTCAGTTCAGCTCAAAAATGAATAATTCAATTAAAAACAAAATTTAAGCAATTTACACTCATATTCAGTATAGTATATATACACGACATATAGTTTGCTTAAATATAATTAAACTTAAAAGTGCATAGCATAATTAAAAATACATTTCCTCGCATCATCGAAAATATACAATATTTCGGATAAAATATACAACCTGAAATCTTTCATGTGTCCCTGTAAATACTATGCACTTCGGAATGAAATAATTTATAGTAAGCCTCAATGGCGTACATCGTTTTCATCATATATATGTGAAATAATTTAACATATTTAGCAAAATATCCCCTTCCTCATACTATTATTGTAACGGGATTCGTTTAAGTGCGAGTTTCAGTAAATGAATAATAACTAATCTTTGCACCGCATATTCTACGAATTGTAAATTTCAGTGCACTTCGCAAATGAATACAACTTTATCATGTTTTAAAGTTATAAGTCTTTAAAATAGATTTTAATAGTTTTTTTCCTGCAGGCCGTAATGCAACAGAATATTGTTGACTGTCCCTGTAAATAAAAGAAGCATGCTGTAAACTTCATTTGAAAAAGAGATTTTTCTACGATAGGCCTCAATAACATCGATAAGTTTCAGTTCAATACGACTATAGTTACGAGAGTGAGAACGCGTACAGACGGGCAGACAAATTGGAGTAATAAGAATTTTTCAACTTTGTTAAGTGTTTAAAGTAAAAAGGCTATGAACAAAGATTTCATCTCTAGTATTGCTATTAAATATCCTATGTTTCAAATTACAAGAAAATATTTTTATAAGTTCTTTTAAATAAATATTTATCTTGAATATTCCATTTCATAAATCCTTTTGTAAAGAAAATAAATAAGTATAATATATATAAATAAATAGTTTGTTCAAGAAAATAAATAAGATTAGAATGTGGTCACACGATTAATAAATGTCTACAAACATGAACATTTGAATAATGCTACTGACTAACAGTTAGTGCATGCAAGACTTCATTTACCTTTGTCACGCAAATATTTTATTAAATATAAACCAAAAGCCAGTCCACACTAATCGCATATCTACATTCTATTTTGAATATAAAAGTTGCCTGATAAAAAGAGAAAACAAAATCAAATATTACATTTATAAATATAGTTAATACTTGAAAATTATTTTACTTTTCATTGCAGTTGTTGGAAGATTTAATTCCATTTTATCGTAGATATGAGGGAGAGTCTGAAAATAACTTTCCCCAGTCGACTATACTTAGATTTGTACACGAAAGTCAAAAAATACAATGAAACATTAAACATAAGACTTATCTTTATTTTTTCACTTAATTATAAAGTACACTGAAGTATTTCTCATACTGCTTCATAAGTTTCAAAAAGCCCTCAAGGAAATAATCAAGGCATTGCATGCGGAATAAGCGATGAACGGCTTGTCTTTATGCAAAGCCTTGGTGTTGTTCTGACGGTCTTTTTGCAGCTTATCGAGCGGTATAAGAAATGTGTCCGTATACTTTATAATTATGTGAAAAGTAAAGTTGTGCCATGTAGTTCACATCTCATTATATTGTTTAACTTTCATACATACCTCTCTCTACACTTTTAAAAAATGGTCGATCTACTAAACAAAATTTAGTAATCTTACTCGGTTACAAGAAATCTGTAAGAACTACTAGAAAAAAGCTAGCAACGAATAGAGTTAATAGTTTTACATTTTTAATAGCTATTACTAAAACTCACTTGGTGTGGCCGTGATAGGCTAGTGGTCATAGCACCGAACACCAGGCTGAAAGTACCTGGGTTCGATGCTGGCCGCCGCCAAATATGCAAAGAATGTAAATAAAGGGATTATGAAAGTCCTGTCGTAGCAGTTACCATGGGTACTGATCTCTGAACTTTCCCTCCCCTTTAGAAACATGTCAAAATAGAGTAGGTAGAAATGTTTTGTGCTGCCATCTATTGCGGCTTTACCGAAAATCTTCCGTTTCAGAAGTCTGTCTTTTTACCCACTGGATGCAGCTCGAAGGAAGCTCCTGCCCTTTGGGCACACGCAATGGTTACTAAAAATAATTTTTGAGCTATTTTTAAAATTTGCTTGGTGGCTCATACTAAAAAGTTTTAAGTTAGCTATACAAAAAATTATTTTGTACAGTTTACAAAAGAAATGTTTGTTTCACTTGCAAGAAAAAGTTTGTAATGGTTACTAAAAAATTCTGTGGAATACAAATTTACTAAGAAATTTTTAGTAACCTCTTAATTTTTTTTTACAGTGTATAGACGCCAGGGGGACTTTTTTTCAGACTGCCCCTCGTAGCTGATATAATGGACTGATAAAATAACTGATATAATTAACTGATATTTATCTAAAAAGTACACATTTTTTATTATTATATTATCTGATCCGCTCGAAATTGCTTGTTAGCTAGCTAACTTACAGAAATAATAAATTCAGTGTTGAATTTATATTTTTTTCTGTGTAATGGCTTTAATATTACATTGGTATGCAAAACTTAAGCATCAACTTAAATTATAAGCAGATATCCATGAAACTGCAGAAAATAGGCTCTTATGATTAGTACAATGTACAACAATTCAGTATAAAGGACATGCGTATGCTAATGTCAGGAGTAAAACGTCACTGGTGAAGTGAATGTATGCAAAAAGCGTGCGGTTGGTGCCCAGTTCAAGACTACAATAAAAGGAAGCATTAAAACGCAATTAAAGTCATTCTGTAAAGTGTAAGTGAGTTTCGTCCTGAAAAATGACTAGAAGAACTCATTTGAATGACTTCACACATGGAAGAATGATCGGAAAGTTGGAAGAGAGGCATAAACCAGTGCAGCTGAAGAGTTCGAAATCAATAAAAGTATCGTTTCACGCGCTTGTAAACGCTTTCAAATTACAGATACAGCTGTTCGAAAGATTGGTTGGCGGTCGCCACAGGAAAACAACTGAATGACCGATATTTAGGCCTGCAGGCGAAAAGATCCCGAAACCAGCCAGCAGGCGCCATTGCTCAGCAATTGTGTACAGCCACAGGACGACAAGTGTCACGGTTTACTGTGTCCAGACAGCTTCACAAAAGTGGGCTATTTGCCTGCCGTCCTTAACGTTGCATCTCTTTGAAAATTGACCATCAGCGGCACTGTTTTGAATAGTGCAAAGAGAACAGAAACTGGACATCTGATCAATGGAGTCAAGTTCACATATGAGAGTCGTTTCAGTACCGCAAGCTATTCTAAATGTCATTTGATTTGGAGGTAGGTCGGGACATGGTTTCATCCCAATAACATCGTGCAAAGATACCGTTATGGTGGTTCTGGAGTTTTCGTCAGAGGAGGCATAATGGACGGACTGATCTCTACGTTTTTGAGATAGGTTCTGAAACCAAATTTGCTAGTGTATAGAAGTTAGCCTTCCCCATGTGCGTCTGTTCAGAGGTACAATTGGAGCATATATATATATATATATATATATATATATATATATATATTTTTTTTTTTTTTTTTTGTATGACCACACCTAAATCTTGCAGTTCAGAAGCTTCTGGAAAGAGAAGATATCACTCGAATGGGTTGGCCAGCGTATTTCCCTGATTTAAATCCCATTGAACATCTGTGGGATGCTTTGGAGAGACGGCTTGCGATTATACTCTCGGAGATCATTCAGAAAATGAAACAGATGCTTATTGAAAAATGAATACTCTTACCTCAAAAACTGTTGGATAATCAGATGCTGTTTATGGAGAGACGGTGCGAAGCATCAATTGCAGCAAGGAGTGGTCATAGCCCATACTAAGGAATATTTCCTTGTTGTTTTTCTTCTTTGGTCGAGAATGATGTGTAACGTTAGTGTGAATTCAATAAAACCTTTTTTTTCTTTATCCCAGAGTGAACGCATTGTATTCATTTTTGCGCAACTATGCTTTCGTTATCGTTTTCGTATAAATTGTCTCTATTCTGAATTTCATGTCTCTTGGATAATTTCTTGGAAAGTTATTTAAAAAAAACCCAGTTTTGCACACCAATATAAGATTTCCAGTGATTTTGTCGTCTTACACCCTTGCAATTGTAAAATATTATACTTGTTTAGTGAAAATTTATCCAAACTCACATATAGTGGGAGTCATTATAGCCCATGACAGCGTCTCATCTTTTATTGTATGAAAGTATATTTTTGAGTAAAATTATTTCGAAATAACAAGACTTGAGCAATGCCCTACCTTCGGCAGGATAAACCAGGAAGTGTATATACTTCTATACGTACACTTTTACTGTATATATCGAAGGCACATTTAATGTAAAACCTTAAGGCAATAATTTAATATGTAATATATAAAACTGCTGCCTATAAGGTTCGTGCCTATATAATCATTTTGTAGTCCAGTACTTTTTTCAATAAATAAATTTTCTGCACTTTGTCTAGTAAATTTTCATTATGTATGTTTCATTTACCAATTAGAATATTTTTGTTAAACTTAATTTAGCGTTATATATATCTATTTGTCTATTCAGAGTTACACAATACCAATTAATGTTTACTATTATTTGTAATAAATAAATAAATTAATAAACAGATACAGTAATTTTTTATGTACCGAAATTTTGTTTATTTTAATTAATTATGAATTAGATATCCTAAAAATAATTATCATAATTGTAAATTCGAAAGATAATTTGTATTTCGTATGAGTGATGCAAAGTTTTTGTCTTTTTTAACCTTAAAATTTCTTTCGATCAGATTTTTCTGATAACAAAATGTTTTGAACTTTATTTTATTTATCAGCTTTGTATGATTTTATAAATCTAATTTTCTGTGTAAAATAATCTTTAAAATGTTTATTTCTGAAAAAAAAATATTTATTCTTTAAAAATATTTTATTTGTTGTTCACGTATTTTTTCCCCTTTTTCTGGCAAAAACAAGTTTTTCTAAAGATAATAAAAAGTTAAATTTTTAGAGAAATCTTCTGTCTCGGTTTCAAAGTTTTGTTCTGAGGAATGCACTTTAAAAATTTTGATTTTTTTATTTATTTATTTGCTTTTTTTGGTTTAGTAATCTTCTTGTGTTAGTTTTTATCTTTTATATATAAATTTATGATTTAAAAGATTATGTTTTTAAAGAAAAATGAAAATCCACATGTATATACATAAAAAAATGTCACCACTTATCTTTAAAAAATATTTCCAAATTTTCATATAATCTACTTTTTCCCTTATCTTTTAGTAATATCATCTAAATCATCAATATCAGGCAATATCTTCAATATCATCTAAATAATATCTTTAGCTTAACAATATTTTTAATGCCATATCTTTAATCTACACAATGTTAATTTTCTTAGAAACCTCAATCTGTTAAAAAAACACTATTTCTAAAAACGCATTAATTTATTTTATTGTTCCATTTGTTTCTTAATATCATAAAATAGCATGCCGTATCCAATAATTTCTTGCTCAATGACGCGCTTAAGCCAGATTGCTTAAGATATACTTCCGGGGTGGTTTGTCTGGGATGGCTCAGTAGGAAGAGCTTTGGTGGCTTCAGTCAATACGTGTCTGGTTCAAATCCTAGAAGAGACATTTTCACCCCCTTGTAAAATTTACACCTGTTATAATTCACCTACCGATTGAATAATCGTGTTATAAATTTACCTAACAGTAACTATGTCTCATCCACTGACACAAATATAGCCCCATCAGCTAAAAATCAGTATTTCACCCCACTCCTCCGTCTATTACTACGTGAATATAGCACCAACGGTTCAGAAATTGAGCATACATGCAACTGAAAAACATCAGGCTCCGATATTCTGCAAGACCCATAACAATACTCGACAGAATTCTTTGGGACAATAATTATTGAACCTCTTTCGTATATATAACGTAAAACATTACCGATAACTATTGCAAATATTTTTTTAATACAAATTAAATACGATCTAAAAAACTACAACATACAAAGTTACAAAATACACTGTAAAAATGTACAAAAAACAATGTAAAAAAGTATTTTCTGTCACTTTATCCGCTCCTCATAAAACCTCTGTAGATCTTTCATCGATGATATTTCGCCACTTATTCAATCGTATATAAATTGTGCATTTCAGAGATATACGGACGGATTTATCAATACAAAAATCATATGTTGGGGAAACATTCTGGATTTTATTTCTTTTACAGAAATATGTACTTCTTACTTTGATTTGAATGTCCGTTTGTATACAAATGTACATACCAAGAAACGCGAAAACATAAATCAATTTAAACCAATTTTGTAATGTACACAGAAAATAAAATATTGCGCTGTGGCCACATTTTTTTTTCTTCGCTCTTTGAATAAAATAACTCATCATAAGTTATGTCAAACTGACACGTTTAATGGGTTTGGTTTTCAAAATATCTAATCGATAGTAAATTTTTGCGTTGTACATTTTCATTAGTTATTTGTAGAATTATTGAAAAAATGATATCGCTACACATGTAAGCAACGATAACAATAGTATCAGTTTTTTAATTGTGGTGGTTTATAGCCTTTTTTATTAAACATAAACGAGTGCATGTAATTCTTTCTTTGTGGAGTAAAATATTCGAAAATAAATAAGATAACTGTACCATAAAATATAATAGATAAGATGCATGTGTTATTTGCACTGAAAAAAAAATGAAGTACTCAAAAAATGAAAACATCCATGTTTTCATGTCAAAATTAATACATTGCTTTCTCTACTTTGAAACATCATGCGTCATCAAATCCAAACAAACGTTAATTTTGTATCCTGTATTGCGTAATTTTTTTTCTATCCACCTTCGTCGTTCCAAGGCCAAGCTCGCACTCTGATTAGTTGTTGCTCTCGGCACTGTTTTCACGTAACTTGGCGATAATCATACTTGGCGTAGCGATAGACGCTTCCGTCGAATTTGATTTCCTTCCGAACCGAGTACGAAGTAAACCGAGTACAAAGTAAAAAGTTGTGTAAAAACTTTAAAAAGTACAGCTTTCAGTAAGACACGTTCCATCCAGTCCAATGCTGCAAGAGAAAAGTTACTTTGTACTCGGTTCGGAAGGAAATCAAACTCCTCGACGGAAGCACCTATCGCTACGCCAAGTATGATTATCGCCAAGTTACATGAAAACAGTGCCGAGAGCAACAACCAATCAGAGTGCGAGCTGGGGCTTGAAAAAAAAATTACGCTCCTGTTTTGATTTATTTCATTCATGATAGCAGAAATGATGTTGATTAATGTAAATATTAAAATATACACAATTTCTATGAACTAATTTGAAAGTACTTGAAAATAATTCTCTTGTCATAAAAAATATTAGATTTGCGTATTTTGCTAAAAATTTTGTTCTTTTTCTTAATAAATAATCAACTAAATTGAAGCCTAAAAATACATTTAACTGTACATAAATTACTTAAAAGGGGCATAATAAAAGAGATAAAAACTTAAAAATATGTTTTGTTATTCACTTTTTAAGTAATTTATGTACATTTAAATATATTTTTACGTTTCAAATTAGTAAACAAGGTGAATTCTGCACTGTTTTTGTTCTTAATTCCAATTATAATCAACAAAATGTTTATTGTTGATAATTTACAGCAAGAAATGAATGTCAGTATATTTTTACTTTAATTTTTAATAACTACAAACATGTAAAGATTTAGTTCAGTGATGAAATACATACGACATTTAAAAAATTAAATATTTCCGTTTGTGGGGATAAGGGTACGTGCATTCGTTTGTGTAACCCTGTAAACGCGATATAGAAATCTTATATAATGAATATCATGCAAAAAAATAGTTAAATTTACAAGCGCATACTGAAATTAAAAACTCTTTTCCAGTAATTATTGCTCGGACACAGTACTGTAATCAAAATACAGCAATTTATGTCAGTTTGGCGGCATCTAAAGTCACGAAATAGCTTTAAAATTCCCAGCAAATGATTTTTCCTCATACACAATATAAAATGGAATTTTTTGAGCACATTTGTAATAAATGTTACACATTTCTCGTATAATGCCGAAAATCCCGTCGAAAGCATCTTCAGCGTACTTAAACTAGGAAAACTTCCTAGTATATTTAAGTAAATTAGAGCGTGGACAAACAAACAAACCGAATTAATAAACCATTTTTTACTATCTTGGAATACATTAAAAGCAATTTTTATATGTTTTTTGTCACCAGGTAATATATCTGGCATTCTTAAGCTTTTAACACGGATTAAATACCTCCCATATTTAAAAAATAAAAATGTACATAAATAATATCAAGAATAATTATTATATGTAAATTGCGATTTAAATTTTTGTTGCAGTTTGAAAAAATGCACAGCATTTGCAAAATTTTTGTATACCTTAAGCTGGTAAAGAGGATAATTTAAAAAAATAATAAAATTTGGGAAATAATCTATTATTTTTTTATAAAGTTTTTGCTAGAGAAGTTTAACTTTTACACAAAAATGTCAGTGAGATTATTTTAATATTTGTATTTAATTATCATCCTTTTCAAAATGCATAAGCATTAATGCTATTTTAATGAGAAGTATGTTTTGTTTCTGTTAAAAAGGAGCAGGTCCTAGAGATTCTTTGAAAACAGGAGAAAATTACATTATTGAATAATAGATTCTTTCATATTAAGCATTAAAAATATGATAAAGTTAATTATATGTAGGTATGAATGTATGAGTATAGAAATTGTGATAATATATAGGCAACAATTGCAAATTAGATGTATACAGTAATAGTACGTATTAAAAAATTATTTTTCAGTATAAAATTTTAATTAATAAAAAATACATTTTAAACTTTTGAACAACTCCTCTCCCCATTACTTATTTTTTAAACTGAAGCTGTTCATTTGTAGATGTGCTTGCATCTAGCTATTTTTTTTAATATCCACATATTTATATTTTAACTTTGAAATTTTTATATGAAATTTCTTCAAAATATTGGTAATTAGATAGTTTTTGTTATTACAAAAAAGATAATAATAATAATAATCCTTTTTCAGATAAAATTCGAAAATGTTGATAAAAATTGCTGCTTAGTAATTAGTTGCGCATAATCCCATTATGGAAATAATATTTGAATGAAAAATTACGCATTGCTTTTGAAAGCGTGCGTTTTTCTTCAAGAAGTTCCATATTTTGTTTCCTTCGTCATGTGCACTGAGTTTCTGATACTAGGCAAAATGCTTAAGTAAAGAAAAATAACGTAATATGTAAAAGTAAAATATCATTTTCTGGGATAAAAATAAAAATTCTAGCATAAAATATGCTTAAAAGCATAAATTACGGTAATTTTTACTCTCCTGTACTAAGATAAAAATTTCAAGTTAAGCGCACGACTCTTCACATGCAAATATGTTTCTGACAGCCATAACTTCAAGTTTTCAGTTAAAATTATTTAAAATGATAAAACTAATGTACCAGTTTTTTCTTTTAAGTGAATACGGAAGTAAAAGATGCGTATGAAAACTATAAGAAAATGAAAATGATGTTTAAATTTATATTTCATAGGGGAAAAATTCTATAATCATGTCTAAGTGGCATAATTTTTGCTTTTTTTTTTTTCGTTCCGGGATACAGAGCGTGTCAAAAGTTTAAGGACAACAGAAAATTTCAAAATAAAATTTTATGAATGAGTGAAAGTTACTTTCGCTTTCACATAACCTACAAATTGAAGTTTTAAAAATTTACTTAAGAGATTTATGCTATAAAATGTATCTTAAATAATAAAAATTATCAAAAAAAAAAAAAATGAGCGTGTCACAAGTTTAAGCTGCGTAGATGTTAGTCCTTAGCAGAACAAGAATTTAAAAAAAATAATATTTGATTATCGCTCCTTTCTGCTGAATTACTTTTAATACACGGTCTTCCATTGATAAAATGAGGTTCTGTATTGTTTTTGGTTCAATTTTAAATCAAGCATTCTCGATGGAATCTTTCAAATCTTTAACTGAAGAATTCTGGTTTTCATTTGGATAAACTGCATGAGTGAGAATACCCCCACATATTTTCAAAAGGGTTTTAATCAGAACTAATTGCCGGCCATTGCAAAACAGACATTTCTTTCGTCTTAACCCATGCTGAAGTTGAGTTTGAGGTAGGGGGAACTGGGGCATATTGATACACCCCCTATACAGCACACAGGGCCATTGCAGGAAGTTTCACAACAGCTCCAAAAGGTGATACTAGAGAAATTAACTACACACAAAAAGTTTTGGAATAATTCAATAGTTTGATGAAATGGGATGGGCGATTAATTGTTTTTGTAGATCAAAAGTAAATTTGAGTTGTACCATTGAAATTATATTATGCAACTGTTCCAGTATTTTCAATCGAAAAGAATAACCTCCCTGGGACGTAAAGCTACTCTTTATCAGTTCCTCATCCATCTGTTAATCCATCTGTTAGGTAAATTATGAAGTGTTGGATTTGCGACTCATTTTATTCAAAATGTCTGTATGGGGCACATTGATGCAGTCTTTGTCGGGGCACATTGATACAACCTAAATCCTTTTCTAGTTCATTTTTTCATTACCTTTTAATTTTTTTACCATACACTCCTTAATTCAACCATTTTTCGTCAAAAATGTCTACTATTAGTTTTTATTGAAGTGAAATAGCTCTATTTTTTTATTATATTAGAACATTTTATAGTATTTTTGCAAACAGAAGACGTACAAACTTACGCAATATCTAGTGCTAGTATAATTAACAAAAGAAATGGACGGCAGCCTGGCTAATCTCAAATTTATATCGATTCTCCAGAGAAAAAAGTATTATCGACATGAGAAATGTTAAATAAGAGGAACGAGCCGCATAACAGTGCAGCATAATTTTATTATAAACATAATTTTTAATATAATTATCCTTTATTTTCTATTTATAAACCGATTTATAAACAGAAAACCTGGTAATTCTTACACCTTTCCTAAGAAAGAAGATAATTCTTGGGTCAAAGTGCCAGATATGATAAAGTTACCACAGTCAACAAACAGACAAGAAACAGCCAGAACATCAGGTCATTATACATTTCATTTTGATTGCTTTAATATCGCTTACAAATAAATTGTGTGCTATTTTAATGTCTATAAATATATATAAAATTGTTTGCTAACTATTTTTCTATGAAAAATATGCATTGGTGTTATTTTGTCTCCATTTTTCCAGACGTGTCAAAGTGTATCAATCTGCCCCGGGGATGGGGCACATTGATACAAATTACTTTTTTTGATTTTTTAAAAATTACATGCAAAAATAATATATAAAACAACGATTGTACATTTTTATATTACACTACACAGGATTTGCTGACATCACATAAAAATAACTTGAAATTTTTGCTTTCTAGACACCAAAAATTTTTTTTGAAAAAAGCTGTATCAATGTCCCCCAGTTCCCCCTATGGATCAAAGCATTATCATGTTGAAATAACCATTTTCTCCCCCCAAAACCTCGGTAATAGAAAGCAAAGATTGGCAGGTTTTTCCTGGTAGTTTTCAGAGTTTTCACGACCACTAGTGAATGCTTGAGGTATCTGACAGTTGAAAAAAAATAACCCCCCGTACCATTATAGAACCACCATTATGTTGTCGGCTAAATACACTCCTAGGTTCTTTGCGGAGATCATGCTGATAGTACTTAAATCCATCAGGGCTTTTGAGATTCCATTTTATTTAATTCTGAATATGACATTCAGTCCCATTTCTCCAAATAACATATGTTCTTTGGCCCATCGTAATCTAGCTTCTTTATGGTGTTGTTTGAGACACGGTAATCGAGCTATTTCACGGATATTTCATGTATTTGAACTCCAAAACTCTTCTATGAACAGTTTTTTTTTCAATATTTGTCTTCCAACTGCATGTTTTATATGCGAAAGTGAGTAATAATCAATTGAAGCCAAATTTCTGATGCGGCTATCTTCCAGCAAAGTAGTTACTAGTGGCCTTCCTGAACGAAATTTTCGTTCGAAATCATTACCATGAGCAAAAACTTGATGAATACCGCGTTTTGATCTTTTTAATGCACTTGCGATTTCAGAAACAGACTTACATTTCATACTCCAGATTTTTATCACCTCCTTCTCTAAAAATTCTTTCGATTTAGGCATTTTGTACAAACTCAAAAACAACAATTGACTTCTTCTTATACACCCAAACGTTGTTTGTGTGCGCAATTGCTTACGTCAGATTGTAAAATTTTCATAAAAACGATTTTGTACTTAAACTTTTGACACGGTTATTTTTGTTCTATACTTAAACTCCATGGTTTGAAAAAAAAATCAAGTTAATTTCAATGAATATGGTGTGAAAATAGGTATTATTAACATGTTCATGTACAATACAGATATTGAAATAAAGTGAATATTTAAAGTTTTATTTTAAAATTGCTATTGTGTTTAACTTTTGACAAACACTGTTTCAAGCACAAAAGCCTCTATTAAGATTTTCATCATAGCTCACCATTATTATATTTTACTGATTATGTATCTTTATTATTAATGAAAACCATATTTGTGCTCAATGCTGGCGTCATTTTGCGAATGGTAACACTTGAACATCTTTTGTTTTTGAAATTTTTGCTAGTGCTGTTTTTAAATTTTCATTACATCGCCCTACTTTAAATTTTTGAATGTTTTATAAATAAAAAAATATACTTTTATATTCCATTTGTTTAAAAACTGTACCTTAATTGTTTGATTTATTATGTTTTTAAAAATAATTTTCTAGCATGTTTTTTTTTATTTATTTATCTTATGACGGGCGAGCTTCAATGTAAAATAATAGTAAACATTTTAAACATAAAGAACAAAAATTGTTTAACATTTTTTTTCTGAGTAATTTTCAGTAACGAAATTAATTCTTTCTTTATAAATAAAAATAAATGAAATTTAAAAAAAACATAAAATTTACATTTTCGTAATCAAACATTAAAAAAAAATCTTTCAAATCGAATTATTTTGCAAAGTGCATCTCAGTTTACTAATTTATGATTATTAAAACAATTTTCAAGAATGAAACCTAGCTCTATCGTGTGGAGTTGAATAAAAGATAAAGAAAGATTAATCAGTTCAGCCTTAAAACAACATAAGGAGTTCATCATTTTATTATGGCTAATGTTCCATTTAAAAAACTAAACCTTCCTGTATGAATAAATAAATAAAACAAAAATTTAACATACATGTAATGAAACTACGTTCTTAAAAGTCTGAAATTTTTAGAATTTGAAACTCTGCCGTAAGCAGTAAAATTTTGGGCTAATAACTCTTAGTATGCGGCTAATTTGAAAATATTTCTTTTAAAAATTCCAAAACTTTATATGATATTATCATTCATATATTTTTTTAATGCTTTCTTATTGTTAGTGGGCAATGTAAAAAATAGTTTTCTATAAAAGATAAAAAATAAAAAATAAAATCCCTTTTTTTACCCGGTTAATTTACGATCCGGTGATCCCCTGATTATAATAATATTATATTTAAGTAAGCCATATCTCAATTTCTAATAAAGATATGTGATATATTCAACAGCACAAAAAGCAAACTTGTCCTGGCTTAATTCAATTCGCTGTATGGATTGTTTTACGCGATTGATTAAACTGTTAATGTATAGAGAAAGAAAACCATTCTCGATAGCAATCTATTTAATTATACTATTTTTACTTACCCATCATACGTAGTATAGGGTAAATCTTGCAATCGTTCTGAAAATCGAAAAAAATTTTTTGACGGATTTACACGTTTTAGATAGTGGAGATTCCGAAAAACATATTTTTGGAAAAAAAAAATTGCCGTCCGTCTGTCTATCTGTAAAAGCTCTATCTCCCGAACAAATTGATATAGAGACTTTAAATGTTGTATATAGTTAGTATGTAAGAATGAGACGAAGCCTATTTAATATCAGCAACCTCGATTATCCGGAACTATTTTTTTCGGACTCTCGAAAAATTCGTTCTGATGAAAGGTATATAAAAATTTTCGAATTTTTTTGTTCTAAGGAATGGATGTAAAAGACAATAACATAACACACATTTTGCATATAAAATAAAGTCGATCGGATCCTTAGTTTCCCAGATATTCGTAATCCTGTTTTCCACATTCTTCGATTTTTCATGACCCTGTATTTCATTCAAATTTCAATTCAGAGGTATATTTTAATTGAAAATGAGACGCTTAATCTGACGCAGTTAATTGTTAGTTAATAGAGTTATTTCTTTTGGAGTTATAAGGATGTTTCTTTTACGCAGTTCGGTACTACTTGAGTAGTTTGGCGTTTTATATAATTTGTCGAAATCGGTAATCAGCAGTTCTTTAATAGAGCATTACTATGTATATTAACAATATTTAAATTTTGTTTATGAATTGCAATGCACTGTATAAATAGTTTTCACATGTTTTATTTTCATATACATATCCATGATGGGTAAGTATTACGGTGGCCCCCAACGACTACTTTTCTAGGTATTTATTTGGCAAACTTCGAAGGCTCGTTTAATGTAAAACGGATATGTTGTAATTTTATATGTAACACACAAAATTGCTGCCTATAGGTTCGCCTAATCTACTGCTCTAGATCATTGAAAATTTACATATCATAGGATTCGTTTACCAATTAGAAAAATTGTGTTAAAATTAATCTTGCCTTATATATGTTCATGCAATCAGACATTTAAAAATATGAATTACAGTTATCTGTAATCACAATGTGAATCACAGTTATCTGTAATAAATAAATAAAATACAGTATTTATTATTTAATATTTTAATTTTTTTTTGTTTTAATTCAATATGATTTAGAAATCATAAAACTAATCATTATGAAATCGAAAGATAAAATGTATTTCATAGGAGAGATAGAATGCTTTCTGCTGTTTTTAACCTTACAATTTCTTTTGATTAAATTTTTCTTATAACAAAATACTTTGCGCTGTATTTTATTTATTAACTTTGTGTGATTTAATAAATCTTATTCTTTCTGTAAAACAGTCTTTAAAATATTTGTTTCCGAAAAAGAAATTTCCTTTAAAAATATTTCTTTTTTGGTCACGTATATTTTTCTCTTTCCCAGGAAAAATCAAGCTCTTCTGAAGATTATAAAAAGCTAAAATTAGGAAAAAAAAATCCTTTCTCTCGATTTCAAAGTTTTATACTCAGGAATGCATTCTTTGATTTTAAAAGTTTTGATTTTTTTTATTTATTAGCTATCTTTTGTTGAGTAATCTTCTTGTTTCAATTTTTATACTTTGTATTAAAATTAATGATAGTAGTAGGAAAACGACAGTACGGGCTCAAGTGCAGGCGGGACGGTCCCGCCGGCGGGACGGCGGGACCGTCCCGCCTGCGGTGCCTCCTGCGGCTGTCCCACCGCCACCACCGTCCCGCCACCATCCCTCCTGGTCCCTCCTGCGGTACCCCCTGCGCCCACCGTGCATCTCCCTCCACGAACGCCCCCTAGTGGAAAAAAGGAACATTCTATTATAACAGGATAAGTGAACAACCTTCCCTATTCAGAAATATTATCAATAACATCTCAACACGGAATCATACTATATGATGAAGATTAAATTTATATTTGAATTTTGAACAACCATAATTTTAATGAGTATTATTAATTAAGCGAAACACTGGAAAACCTCAGTTTTAACTATTTTATTTAGATTTCTTCAACTACAAGATGAGATTATCAATTTAACACAAGAAAGTTAAACATATATTTGAATTTTGCTTGATAGACATCTTAATGAGTAGTATTAATTAAGTAAAAACAATGGAAAATATCAACTTTTATAGAAAAAGACTGATTTCTTACGATTTTTATCAACTTAAAAGAGAAAACTTAAACGTACATTTCAGTTTTTCAACAGCTATAACCTTAATGAGTATCGTTAATTAAGTAAAAAACAATGGAAAATATCAAGTTTTATAGAAAAAGACTGATTTCTTACGATTTTTATCAACTTAAGAGAGAAAACTTAAACGTACATTTCAGTTTTTCAACAGCTATAACCTTAATAACCATTCATAATTAAGTAAAAAACAATGGAAAATATCGATTTTTATAGAAGAAGACTGATTTCTTACGATTTTTATCAACTACAAGATCAATGTATCGACTTAAAACTTAAAACTTAAACATACATCCTAGTTTTTCAACAACTATAACCATAATTAGTATTGATAATTAAGTAAAAAACAATGGAAAATATCAAGTTTTATAGAAAAAGACTGATTTCTTACTAATTTTATCAACTTAAGAGACAAAACTTAAACGTACATTTCAGTTTTTCAACATCTATAATCTTAATGAGTATCGTTAATTAAGTAAAAAACAATAGAAAATATCAAGTTTTATAGAAAAAGACTGATTTCTTACATTTTTTTCAACTCAAACTTCAGAATATCTATTTGAGATAAAGAAATTTAAACGTGCATTTCAGTTTTTAAGTGACTATCACTTTAATATCGTCTTAATGAGTTTTGTTAATTAAGCAAAACAACGGAAAATACCGATTTTTAAAGAAAGAAAACCAATTTCATCATACTTTTATACACCAACTAAGTAGAATTTTAATACATAAACGAATTATTTAAAGAAATATTCAACACATACGCACATTTGAACCTACGAAGCATTCTTCATTACGTCATATCCAAACTAAAACTTTTTTTTACAACCCCTCCACCCATGTATTCCAAGTAGGGGAAACACACAATAGAGTTCTGACGTCACAACTTACAAAGGTATACAACAAAATGTTTACGTTCAAGTAAAAGTATCGCATAGAGAGAAAAAAGAAGACATTTAAACTATTTATCCATTCTAGTTATATAATAGTTAATACAACATCACCAAATTAAAATTTGAAGTCATAATGAGTGTAATTAATTAAGCAAAATAATAGAAATATTAGTTTTTCAGTGAGGAAAAGACGAATTTAAACAAATTTTATTAGTTTTACACTAGTTTAATAATAATTTTAAGAGGAAAAAGGCGAATTTAATAATTTTTTTTTTAGTTTTACACTATTTTTTCTCATCTCCAACACGGATATATGAATTTAACAGAAGAATTAAACGTATATTTTAGTTTTTAACAACCGAAAAGTAATAAGTATCATTAATTAAACGAAAATAAATATGGATTTTCAAGAAAAGACAATTTTTTACACAAATTTTCAACTTTGAAATACATTTGTTTACATATGTTATTACAATATATTTCCAAACTAACTATTTTTAAAAGTTTGAATGTCATTATAAAATGTTCATATTTTATATTTTTCACGTCTTGACTACATTCGACATCTTTCAACAAATAGTATGCATTTTTTTTCTAGAAACTGAAAAAAGTCACTTCTTACTGTTTCAGAAACTTGACATGTGAAAACTTCTCTGAGTTATTCGATTCACATTTTAATCAAATTGGCATATTTCACCTCACCTTTTTGAAATTTCCATATTATCAAACATCAACTTATTTAAAATATAAATACTGCTTAGTGTTTAGATAGTATACATGACTGCTTCTACTTATTCTGTTCGTATTATTAATCAAATTAGCAATTTATTATAAAACTTATTTGTACGCATGCGCAAATTGTCACGTGACATAAACGATTAACAGCAATATGAATTTTCGAAAAGCAGCGCAGCATTTTGCATTCCCACTGTTAGACTTGAGAGGGAAGTTGGTAGGTGCACAACTCTGACTAATTTCCAGATTTTAATGCAAGCGAAAACCGTTTTCTTCGTTAACGAATAAAGTAAGTTTTATTATATCATTACAATATATATGTATCAATAAAAATAAATTTAATGAAATTTAAAAAAAAGATTTTTTATATATTAAGCATTTATTAAGTATATAAATATACTTCTTTTATTACGCAGATGTTTCAGCAAGATGAAGCAAAACAGCAGCAAATTTCCGAAATGTATGATCCGACTGATTCGACCTTAGCACATACAAAGTTAAAGAATAATACATATGTAAGTTACTTATATATTAAATACTAGAATTCATACACTATATATAATTAGGTTAAATTTACATTAAAGTATTTTGTCCTATATTCAATAAGAAGTATTTTTATTTGTAAAAAAGTTTTAAAAAAGTTTATTAAAAAAGTTTTTTTACGCTTTTTTTAACTAAAATTTTTCATTTTTTTAACGTTGTGATTTTTTATTTTTTACTTTTGTAAAAACTTATTTTGAAAAAAAAATTTTTTTTGTGAAAAATGTTTTTGAAAAAAATTTTTTTTGTAAAAATATTTTTTGAAGTTTTGGTTTTTGTAAAAAAAAATTTTGTTGTAAATTTTTTTTTTCAAAAACTTTGTTGGGAGTTTTTCACCTTGTGATTTTTTTTTTTGTTTTACATTTGTGCTTTTTCTTTTCACTTTTGTAATTTTTTTATATTGTAAATATTTTTTGTTGGTATTTCTAGAAAACAGTGAAATTATTTTGTAAACTTGCATATTTTTTCATACATCTGCTTATTTTTGTATGTTCTTATGCATTTTTTAAGTTGTGAGAGTGTTGTTTCACTTAAAATGTTATGTGTATGTATGTGTGTGTAACCTATTTTATTAATGTAATAGGTTTCAAAAAAATAAACACAACGATATATGCATATAAAAGAATATTTATTGTGAGCATTTAAAGAATGCATTGCAAAATAATATCTATACATTCATGCTGGTTAGAAGAATCACGGGTAACAAAATTACTTTTCAGCAGTGTGTATGTCTTCCAAATTTTAAGTTTGAGATATTGTGGTAAGTATTATGAAAATATGATGGATATATAGTCTAAATATCTTCCTTTATGTCTAAATTCTTCAAACGTCTGAATAATTTTTGAATATCTTCACTAAGTTTACATATAACTGACGATGCTTTATATGATGATGTGTGCATTTTTGATTCACGCCTCCTTGAAAACAGCATTTGGTAATCTTCCCAAGTGTAAGGTTTTTCACCTGTATGGATTTTTGTATGTTCTGTTAAATTCCATTTACTTAAGAAGTGTTTGTAGCAAATAGAACACATCTGTAATAGAAATAAATGCAAACAATTAGGATTCTTTTTAACAATATAGGTAAAAAGGCATTTGTTAAAGTGTAGGTAGTAAGACAAATCATTCTATATTTACTCTAATTATGATTCATATACGAATTCTAGTATTTTTCATATAAGTACTTACATATGTATTATTCATTAACGCTACATGTGCTAGGGATGAATCATTCAGATCATTAATTTCTGAAGTTTGCTGCTGTTTTGGTTCACCTTGTTGAAAAATCTGTATAATGCAAGAAATATATATTTAGTAAAGGTTTTAATGTATAAATAAGCGCTTATTTATTTATTTTTATTAAATACATGTATATTGCAAAAAAATTTCTTCTACGATTAATATAAATTAATTTTTTTCATTTATTCTAATGATAGAAATTCCTCTGAGGCGTACATATCTGATAACTTTTAGAAAAAGTATGAAACACAAATCTTTGTATGATGATAAACATTGTGGTAAAATTCACATAGTTTGGTTTCGAAAATAGGTTATTTGAAATATGAACTGTTAAAAATTAAAGATTGTATTCATACATACTATGTATAATCAAAAACTATAAACATTTTATTAATATTTTAAACAACTAGATGGATGATAATTCGGAAGTGTAAGATGGAACATATAATTTGATTAATACTATGGGAGGTCTAACTCAAGATAAACCATGTATACTATGTACCATTGAAACTATAAAGATAGTATTTATATTTTAAGCAACTTGATGGACGTTAATTCAGAAAGCGCTGAAATGTAGGACGAAACATAATTTGATTAATAATATGAAAGGACTAACTCAAGACTATGTTTATTTATTTATTTATTTATTTATTTATTACTGCTATTTATACAATACACTGTTAATAATATACATTCCTATCAATTATAAAATCGACACTTAAAAGAATACATATTTACATGATGTAAAATCAATTTCTAGATAAGGTGCCATACTTTGAAATATTCAGTTCTAAACATTCAATTTTTCGAAGTCTCCAATCTGATCTTTGACTGTTAAATTCTTCAAATGATTGGTTAATTTTTGAATATCCATCATTGTAACTAAGCAACCTTCTTCATTTTTCACAGGATGAAAAGTTAGAGTTTCAAACACTTCGAAAGCTGGTATTTCATGTTTTATTCTTTTAAAGTCTACAGTGGGTAAAGGCATTTCACTGTTAACATGAACAAGACGCTTTTTAGTATGGTGTGTACGTAAATGTTGATTTAAATTTAATTTATTATTAAATTTATGTTTACATTGATCACATGTATGCTGTAGGTTTTGATGCACTTTCAAATGACGGTTTAGTCTATTTTCATTTGAAAATGTTTCCTTGCATTCATTACAATTGAATTGAGGTCGATTGTGAATATGCATATGCTGATTTAATCTATAACGATAGCTGAAGATCTTCTCACACTTTTCACACTTAAACAGTGTACGATGTTGGATTTGATGAATTTTTAAATGGTGATTCAACTTATTTTCACTTGAAAATGATTTCCCACATTCATAACAATGTAATTGCGGTCTATTGTGAATATGCGTATGCTGATTTAATCTATAACGATAGTTGAAGGATTTCACGCACTTTTCATACTTATACAGTGGACGATGTTGGACTTGATGAATTTTTAAATGGTGATTCAGCTTATTTTCACTTGAAAACGATTTCCCACATTCATAACAATGTAATTGTGGTCTATTGTGAATATGCATATGCTGATTTAATCTATAACGATAATTGAAAGATTTCTCGCACTTTTTACACTTAAACAGTGGACGATGTTGGATTTGATGAATTTTTAAATGGTGATTCAACTTATTTTCACTTGAAAATGATTTCCCACATTCATAACAATGTAATTGCAGTCTATTGTGAATATGTGTAAGTTGATTTAATCTATAACGATAGTTGAAGGATTTCTCACACTTTTCATGCTTAAACAATTTTCTGTTTGGATGTGTTTTCATATGAGTTATTAGAGCACATTTCCTAGTAAAAGATAATTTGCAAATTTCACATATAACAGGTGATAGCGTATCATACATCATCATATGCTTTTTTAATTCGCACTTTCTTGAAAACAGTTTTTCGCAAGTAAATGGTTTTTCATTGGCATGGATCTGTATATGTTGTTTTAAATTCCATTTAGATGAAAAGTTTTTATCACAAAAAGAGCAATTCTGTAAGGGAAATTAATGTAAACAGTTAGATATCACTCTAATATTACAAATAAAAATACTTCTTATTGAATATAGGACAAAATATTTTAATGTAAATTTAACCTAATTATATATAGTGTATGAATTCTAGTATTTAACATATAAGTAACTTACATATGTATTATTCTTTAACTTTGTATGTGCTAAGGTCGAATCAGTCGGATCATACATTTCGGAAATTTGCTGCTGTTTTGCTTCATCTTGCTGAAACATCTGCGTAATAAAAGAAGTATATTTATATACTTAATAAATGCTTAATATATAAAAAATCTTTTTTTTAAAATTCATTAAATTTATTTTTATTGATACATATATATTGTAATGATATAATAAAACTTACTTTATTCGTTAACGAAGAAAACGGTTTTCACTTGCATTAAAATCTGGAAATTAGTCAGAGTTGTGCACCTACCAACTTCCCTCTCAAGTCTAACAGTGGGAAGGCAAAATGCTGCGCTGCTTTTCGAAAATTCATATTGCTGTTAATCGTTTATGTCACGTGACAATTTGCGCATGCGTACAAATAGGTTTTATAATAAATTGCTAATTTGATTAATAATACGAACAGAATAAGTAGAAGCAGTCATGTATACTATCTAAACACTAAGCAGTATTTATATTTTAAATAAGTTGATGTTTGATAATATGGAAATTTCAAAAAGGTGAGGTGAAATATGCCAATTTGATTAAAATGTGAATCGAATAACTCAGAGAAGTTTTCACATGTCAAGTTTCTGAAACAGTAAGAAGTGACTTTTTTCAGTTTCTAGAAAAAAAATGCATACTATTTGTTGAAAGATGTCGAATGTAGTCAAGACGTGAAAAATATAAAATATGAACATTTTATAATGACATTCAAACTTTTAAAAATAGTTAGTTTGGAAATATATTGTAATAACATATGTAAACAAATGTATTTCAAAGTTGAAAATTTGTGTAAAAAATTGTCTTTTCTTGAAAATCGATATTTATTTTCGTTTAATTAATGATACTTATTACTTTTCGGTTGTTAAAAACTAAAATATACGTTTAATTCTTCTGTTAAATTCATAAATCCGTGTTGGAGATGAGAAAAAATAGTGTAAAAATAAAAAAAAATTATTAAATTCGTCTTTTTCCTCTTAAAATTATTATTAAACTAGTGTAAAACTAATAAAATTTGTTTAAATTCATCTTTTCCTCACTGAAAAACTAATATTTCTATTATTTTGCTTAATTAATTACACTCATTATGACTTCAAATTTTAATTTGGTGATGTTGTATTAACTGTTATAAAACTAGAATGGATAAATAGTTTAAATGTCTTCTTTTTTCTCTCTATGCGATACTTTTACTTGAACGTAAACATTTTGTTGTATACCTTTGTAAGTTGTGACGTCAGAACTCTATTGTGTGTTTCCCCTACTTGGAATACATGGGTGGAGGGGTTGTAGAAAAAAGTTTTAGTTTGGATATGACGTAATGAAGAATGCTTCGTAGGTTCAAATGTGCGTATGTGTTGAATATTTCTTTAAATAATTCGTTTATGTATACTACTTAGTTGGTGTATAAAAGTATGATGAAATTGGTTTTCTTTCTTTAAAAATCGGTATTTTCCGTTGTTTTGCTTAATTAACAAAACTCATTAAGACGATATTAAAGTGATAGTCACTTAAAAACTGAAATGCACGTTTAAATTTCTTTATCCCAAATAGATATTCTGAAGTTTGAGTTGAAAAAAATGTAAGAAATCAGTCTTTTTCTATAAAACTTGATATTTTCTATTGTTTTTTACTTAATTAACGATACTCATTAAGATTATAGATGTTGAAAAACTGAAATGTACGTTTAAGTTTTCTCTCTTAAGTTGATAAAATTAGTAAGAAATCAGTCTTTTTCTATAAAACTTGATATTTTCCATTGTTTTTTACTTAATTATCAATACTAATTATGGTTATAGTTGTTGAAAAACTAGGATGTATGTTTAAGTTTTAAGTTTTAAGTCGATACATTGATCTTGTAGTTGATAAAAATTGTAAAAAATCAGTCTTTTTCTATAAAAATCGATATTTTCCATTGTTTTTTACTTAATTATGAATGGTTATTAAGGTTATAGCTGTTGAAAAACTGAAATGTACGTTTAAGTTTTCTCTCTTAAGTTGATAAAAATCGTAAGAAATCAGTCTTTTTCTATAAAACTTGATATTTTCCATTGTTTTTTACTTAATTAACGATACTCATTAAGGTTATAGCTGTTGAAAAACTGAAATGTACGTTTAAGTTTTCTCTTTTAAGTTGATAAAAATCGTAAGAAATCAGTCTTTTTCTATAAAAGTTGATATTTTCCATTGTTTTTACTTAATTAATACTACTCATTAAGATGTCTATCAAGCAAAATTCAAATATATGTTTAACTTTCTTGTGTTAAATTGATAATCTCATCTTGTAGTTGAAGAAATCTAAATAAAATGGTTAAAACTGAGATTTTTCCAGTGTTTCGCTTAATTAATAATACTCATTAAAATTATGGTTGTTCAAAATTCAAATATAAATTTAATCTTCATCATATAGTATGATTCCGCGTTGAGATGTTATTGATAATATTTCTGAATAGGGAAGGTTGTTCACCTATCCTGTTATAATAGAATGTTCCTTTTTTCCACTAGGGGGCGTTCGTGGAGGGAGATGCACGGTGGGAGCAGGGGGTACCGCAGGAGGGACCAGGAGGGATGGTGGCGGGACGGTAGTGGAGGTGGGACAGCCGCAGGAGGCACCGCAGGCGGGACGGTCCCGCCGTCCCGCCTGCGCCCGCTTGAGCCCGTACTGTCGTTTTCCTACTACTAATAATCTAAAAGATTACGTTTTTAACAGTAGAACCGCGGCGGGGGGTCATTTTGACCCGTATCATGTGCAGAAATGTCATTTCGAACCAGAAAACTCTTTATAAAATAAGGTAAATATAAGCTGAGCAAAAATAATTTCAATAAATTACTTAAACAGTTTTAAATGAAAATTCCGGTGAGAAATATTTTTTATAAAACTAGAATGAATTTTCCCGCGGTTCTAGTGTTAAAAAAGAATGGAAAGTAACATGTATATGTGATAATAAAAAATTTTATCGCCATTTATTTTGATTATTTCCGAATTTTCGTGTAATATAACTTTTCTCCTCTTTTTTAACAGTTTCTTAACCTTTTGAGGGCGGCCGAGACGTACACGTGTTTCAAAAAGGGCTTATGAATCCTTGTTTATCCCCACCAGAAAAACTGTACTGTAAAATTTGACAATTAATAGGAGTATTTAGTTGATTTAACAAGGCATAAATTTATGTTTTTAACACTCCAATCGTCTTGCAAATGGGTAAAATTGTAATGTTGTTTTCTCTGCATTTTGTTTTAAATGCTAATAAAATATAATTATTTCAATATTACATAAAAAAAACTTATTTAGGAATATAAATGTAATTCTTGAGAGTGTTAATCATTCTTCAATGCTTTGAAAATTCATTCAATCTATAGAATTATAATATCTTAAACATTGCTTATGTTGCAGTGAAACCTAGAGCATAGTGTACGGAATATTACGGGCCAAACGCTTAGTATAGGGTTAAAAACCAGTGACAACATTAAAATTAGACGCGAAGGGGTATACTGCTTTTATTATATTTTAATCTTTTCTCACGTTTGTTTGCGGTCCTCTGACGAAATTCGTGTGTTTTTTAGCGATCCTTAATTGAAAATTAAATTTTTTTCCGCGATTAGTTGACAAAAATCGCGTTTTTGAACGCGACCCGTCGCGTTTTTGTAATCCTTTGTAAAAAATCTCTCTTCTTCTGCGATCATTTAGCGTAACTCGCGTTATTTCGCGCTGGTTCTAAATTTTTTTCTTAGAAATTAATCCTTGGAGGCGACTGCAATATTTGGGTTTAGAAGCCACTGACTTTTTATTTAAAATGGGAATATGCACCTAAACGTTCACCATCTCCTAGTCTTTATTTTGTAAATACTTTTGTAAATTTTTGTAAATATTTTTATTTCTCTTATACTCTTATCTATGTTTTTTTTTTTTTTTTTTTGTATGGTGCCTTTATAGGGCCTTTGTTTTTTTTGGGACCCGCTTCTCCCCCCCCCCCTTGTTTCTGACGTTATGTTTGTCAGACTTTGGCTATGACTTGAATTGTTCCATGTATCATTTCTCTACTAGAGGTAAGGAGTTGATCTCTCCAGGCACTCTGACAATTATCTCGTCCAAGTCCAAGTATTACGAAGATATTTATTGGAATACAGTGTACATAATTTAATACATTCCAAATAACGAAAAAATATCATATAAGATTATTGATAACTACTGCAAATATTTTATTAGTGAAAAATAAATGTAATTTAAATTTCTATGTAGAAGATTGCTTTCTGTTACTGCATCCCAGCTTAATGAAATCATTGTAGACATTTAATCGATGCTTTCATTCATTCGCACGTAAATTACACACTTCAGACATATCCCTCATAGCATGCATGTTCACAGTGACGTCACAATGACGTCACTGTGAGTCACTTTGGTCACATCACATCTGTGACGAAAATGCCACCACTCAGTGACGTCACAATGTGACTAAGATGTGACTTTCTAAAAAAAAATTTCACACTTCGTCACAATGTTAATGTTAAAGTAGTCACAAATGACACACTTTTCACAAATTGGTCACATTGTGACGTCACAAAGTGGTCACAATGTGACGTCACAAAAAAGCTCTAAAACGGCCATAACGACTTCACATTTTAGTCACTGTGAATTCACATCGACGTCACATGACATCACATCGACAATCGAAGGTCACAAAGTCACAATGTGACTTCACAACGACGTTGCAGTGATGTCACCATGTCTTACGGGATACGGATGGATTTCATCGATACAAAAATCACACATTGAGGAAATATTCCGGATTTTATTTCTTCCGCAGAAATATGCGTTTCTTACTTTCATTTAAATGTTCAAGTACATAAAAATGTACGCTTCAAGAAGCGCGGAAGCATAAATCAATTCAAAAACCTTTTTTGATGAACACAGAAAATAAAGTTCCGTGCTGCGGCTACATTTATTTCATCCTTCGCTGTTTAAGTAAAATAAATCATCATAAATTATGTCAAACTGACATGTTTAATGGGTTTGGTTTTTGGAAATCTTTGCATTTTATGTGTTGATTAGATCATTTGTAGAGTTATTGCATATGATAACGCTATACATTTAGGCTACCATATACCGGGTGTCCCAAAAATGACTGACGGATTTTAAAATTCAATAACGTGCAAACGGTGACAGCTATTAAAAATTTTTGCAGTAGGGTTATGTATAATGTCAGGAGTTTTTTTATGGAATTTTTTTTTATTTCAGTTCGAATTTCAAACAATAGGTGGCGCTGACGGCGATTGAAGATCAGGTCGACGCTTCACTCAGCATTGATCACCTGGCCTTCAATCACCGTCAGCGCCACCTATTGTTTGAGATGCGAACTAAAATAAAAAATTACGGTAAAAAAACATCCTGACATTATATATAACCCTCCTGCAAAAATTTTTTAAATAGCTGTCACCGTTTGCAAGTTATTGAATTTTAAAATCCATCAATCATTTTTGGAACACCCGGTATATACATATTCTTTTTTCAATAGTTTATCGTGCTTTTATATAAAATAGAAAGAGTGCAGGTAATTCTTTCTTTGTGAAATAAAAACATTTTAACAAAAGTAGGAAAATTGCAACACAAAATATAATAAATAAGATGCACACAGAGTGTATCTGGAAAGCAGAAGAAAATTTTACGATGCGGGAAGAACGCAACTGCTCAAGCAAATTTCGTCTTAGAATATACAGTCGGCTTTCGTGAATTCGAACTCGTCGGGACCACAAGAAATGTTCGAATTATCCGAAGTTCGAATTATGGAAAGTTTGAGGGGAAAACATGCTTGAAATGGTGCTATTAGAAAGGAATTAATGTTACAGTGTTTTTTAAAATTTCTTTCTCGGTTATTATTAGAATATGACTTAATGTTAAAATATGTATTCATAAATTAATTAAGAGATTAGAAACAAGCACAATGGAAGGAAAATTTTAGGTCTCATTCAGGCAGACCGATGCACAGACGGAACATTAAGAAAATGGATACCAAATGCATGAAATTATATATTTATTTGTTCGGAACATTTCTCAAAAAAAAAAAAAGTCAGTGAGAAAGAAAATAAAAATGAAAAATCGAAATTCTCGTTAGTTCGAATTAAACGAAGTCAAGAGAAAATGAGTTCGAATAAATGAAAAATCTTAATGTTATTCTGCTATTGAAAATTTCGGGACATTATGTTTAGTTCGAATTAAGCGAAGATTCGATTTATCCGATTTCGAATTAACGAGAGTCAACTGTATGTTCGAAATGCAAGCGGGAAGAAGTTAGAAGGTAATTCCCCGCTGTCATAGTTAAGAGACCACACTACTGACTGAAAAATACCCGGATGGTAATGTTTAGTCTATGTTGGCGTTCTTTTAAAATATCTCGCTCAAATTTTAATATTTTTACGTGATTTTCTTTGCAAATGATAGCAGGGGGCGATCTAAAACCGGGCTAGTTTTTACTTTTTCGATTTTGGTTTTAGATTTTTTATATTATGATAGTTACAATTTCAGAACCTGTTCAAACCGGTTTCGAAAGTTAAAGTATTTTTTTTTTAATTTGAAATCAAAATTGAAAAAATAAAAACTAGTCCGGTTGTAGATCGTCCTCAGCTATCCTATGGAAAAAAAATCGGGTAAAAATGTTGAAATTTGAGCGAGACATTTGAAGAGAACGCCTCCATAAACTTAATATCATCATCCGGGACTTTTTGAGTCAGTAGTGTAGGCTCTAAACAAATAAATACAAGAATGAAAGATTACACTTCAGAAAGTCTTTTATTAACCCTTTCAGCGGCCTGCAAAATATTCCATTCATGTTTAAAACAATTTATAAAATAGTATTTATAAAAGATATTGGCATGAAAATTTTTATTTGACAAACTTACACATTTATTTATCCTATTCACTTCAAAAAATTAATTTTAATATTGGTTTTGCGTTAAATCAGCCATTGTTTCTAAAAGTTACATGACGGGAAAAACCCGGTTAGGCCGCTTAAAGGGTTAAGGGGAATAAAATTAATGTATATGGTAAAAAAAAAAAATTGGTGCAACGATCTTTGGCGAGCTGTAATTCATGTTTCACGCCTGCGAGATAGGCACTGACGCATTTTTGCGAAAATAAAAGGGATTCCCGAAAAATCACCGCCAAAAACGTTCAATCTTTGTGACTAGACGGATATCGGTTTCAATTGAGTACTCGTAGATTAAACTTTTCATACGGCCCCAAAAGGAAAAGTCCAAACACTCAAAATCCGGCACTCCTGCCCCAGTAGCCAAGCACTATTGGACCAATATTGGCTACATCTTGGAGCAATATTGGCACATTGGCACAATATTGGTATGAAATATTGCTCCATTATTGGGATGTTTACTTTTTGCCCTTATTTAGCCAATATTTGCAGCCAATATTATGCCAATATTGGGGTTTCATTGGAAATATTGCCAATAAAACGCCAATATTAGTTAAATATTGGAATTTCATTGAAAATATTTCCAATAAAATCAAATATTGGCATAATATTGGCTGCAAATATTGATTAAATAAGGGCAAAATGTAAACATCTTAATATTGGAGCAATATTGAAGTTGTATTGGCAATATTTCCATTCGAAGAAATATTGGCGCAACGTTGGACCAATATTGGTTTGCTACTAGGGTGGTGGCCAAGCTTTGGAACCTCAACCAATCAATCACACTGGAACAGTGAAAACTACATTAAATTTGTTACTGCTTGCGTTCTGACCTTGCATTCTTTGACAGAATTTGCTCATATAACTGCGTTCTATCATCCCGTAAAGTTTTGTCTACTTTTTCAGATATACCCTGTTTGTTATGTGAAAAATTAAACTATGCAATATATTTTAATGTTTTATTTTTTAAATTATGCGTTAATCGTAGATTATGAAACACTTTTCAACGATTAAGATTTCCAAAAATTAATGTAACAGAATTTCACCTTTTAATAAATTGAAATAATATTAAGTGAAAATTATTAAAAATTTTTACACAGCCGCTGTATGGCATAGATATATTTGTAGGGGAAGATGGGGATACTTGAGCCATTTTTTGAATTTTAATTTTTTTAATTTTTTTATAGTTTCTTAGAATAAAATAAAGCATTGAAAATGAAAATTTGATATTTTTTCTTTAAGTGAAAACCACTTTCAATTAATTTTGAAATATTTTTCTATGTCTAATAAATCTAGACACACGGCAGTGTGTCAGCCAAGTTCACAAAGTAAAAAGGCCTAACACCGGCCGTGGGTTATATTACACGAATCATTTCGGGCCACATTTGATCCCCCAATAACTTACATTCTATTTGACCTAGACACTTGTAATTTTTACTTTCATCTATCTTTACAAGAAAAAAGTATTGGATTCATGAAAATTTTCGACTTCCGGTTTTCGACGGATTTATACGTTTTAGAAAGTCCTGAATACGTTTTGACTATTTTTACTTTCTTTTATCTTTACAAGAAGAAAGTATTGGTTTCATGAAAATTTTCGACTTACGGTTTTCGATGGATTTATACGTTTTAGAGAGTCCTGAACACGTTTTGACTATTTTTAGAAAATGTCTCTCTGTGAGTCTGTCCGTCTGTATGTGACAAAAAATTTGTGGGCTCTCTATCTCAAGAACTAATGTTCGAAATTTAATATAATTTTATATTCAGTTAGACCTTAATATGAATTAGTGCCTATTGGTTTTTGGTGAAAATTGGCCTGCAGGTGGCGCTGGTTTACTACGTTTTTCATGATTTTCAAGATTGCTATATCTCAAGAACTAATGCAAAGAATTTCACCAAACTTCAGATTCTGAAACCCCTTGATATACATAGACGCTGATTAAGTTTTGGTGTAAATTGGCCAGCAGATGGCGCTGCAATGCCACTTTTTCATGATTTTCATGATAGCTATATCTCAAGAACTAATGCACAAAATTTCATCAAACTTCAGATACTGCAATACCTTGAGATGCACAGCCTCCGATAAGGTTTTGGTGTGAACTGCCCTATAGGTGGCGCTGCTATGCTACATTTTGCACGATTTTTCGATAGCTATATCTCAAGAACTAATGAAGAGAGCTTCATCAAATTTTAAATTCTGTTACACTAGAATATATAACATAATTAGACGTTGATTACATTTTGGTATTAACCTTGCACACGGTGGTGCAGCTATCGTGCATTTTGCACGATTTTTCCGATAGCTATATCTCAACAACCAACGCACAGAATTTCATCAAACTTCAGATTGTGTTACAAAATGACATATAACATAATTATACTATGATTACGTTTTGTTATAAATTCTTCAACTGATGGTGCTGCTGTCCTATATTTTACACGTTTTTTTTTAACTAGCTATATCTCAAGAACTAATGCACAGAATTTCATCAAACTTCAGATTCTTTTACACCATAACATAATTAGACGCTTTTTTACGTTTTGGCATAAATTGTCCAAGATATGGTGTTGCTGTGCTACGTTTTGCAAGTTTTTTGTTACAACTATATCTCAAGAACTAATGGACGAAATTCCATCAAATTTCAGATTCTGTTAGGTCTTGACATCAATAGATGCTTATTAGGTTTTAGTATAAATTACCCAACATGAGGAACTACTAAGCTCATTTTCTGAGAATATTAATTAAATTTTGCGTTTTAGGCTTTCCGGATACCAGAATCTCATTAGTCTAGGTCAGATGTTCGAGGAAATTCGATAGTGGGTAACTTTGGGGTCACCACGTTTTTTTTTAAATATTAAAATGTACTTATGAGATAGAAGAAAGTTTCGGGATTGACACATCCAACTGGTTTGTATCATGTAAGACGATCTTCTAATTACTAAATCCTATAAATTAAAAAAAAATCCCTTATCGTTCACGAGAATTTGACGCCCGAAAATCACTATTTTTACCAATGACTCACTGACTCACTCATCAAAATGTTTGACTACTTCCAGGTGACTTAGGAAGTTGAAATTTGGTGAAGTGGTAGGTTATTGAATTTATAAATAGGCAAAAATCAGAAATCACCGCATTAAACATTAATGGTTGGTTAGAAATAAATTATTGGATTACAATGGGCGTTTATGGGAACTACGCGAAATACCAGAAATAGTGCCAATTGGCGTCACTTTTAGTGAGTATCGGGGCTGATCTTTGAAACTACCGAACCGATTTGAAAAGTGATAGTACCAAAATGATGGTATTTGCCATAATTCAAACATAGACTGTATCTTATGTCGTACCACTAACCTAGAAGGGGATGTAGGAGCAAAAATTTTCTAAAAATGTGATTTTTGTGTTACGTAATGGCCTAGATACATAAAGTTTGACATTTTAATTACTTATAAGATATAAATGATCCCTAAGAGCATTTGCTAAAAAATACAAAACTTAAAAGGGGGTGAAAATCCACGAAAAGCGTTCTAAAAACGTTCTAAATAGCGATTTTAAACAATCTCAACAAATAACGAACCTATTTTAAAAGTAATAATATTAAAATGATGGGGACAGTCCTTGCTCCATCATAGGTTACATCTTACGTCGATGCCACTAACCCAAAGGGGGTGCAGGAACAAAAAACGTTCTAAAACTGCGACTTTTGTCTTACTGACGAACCTAGAAATATAAAATTTATCATGTTAATTATTTATAGGTTATAAATGATCTCTAAAGGCATTTGTTAAAAAATACGGAATTTAAATAAGGTGAAAATGCACGAAAAACTTTCTAAAAATGTTCTAAATTGTGATCCTTAAACAATCTCAGCAAATAACGAACCAATCTTAAAATTAATAATATCAAAATGATGGTGACAATGACAGTCCTGGCTTCAACAAAAGCCCACGAAATAATCAAGTAGTACCGAATTGCATAAAAGAAATATCGTTATTAGTGGGATTTAAAGGAATATAAGCAGCTCTAATATTCATATTTTTAAGTATGAATGGAATTTTTTCCGAAACATTCCTGTAATAGGGCTGAATGAGCAATGCACTATAATGTTACAAATGTGCAGGAAAACATAGAAAATGACAGCGAAAAAAACATTGTGTAAATGAAGGGAAAAGCTGTATGATTAATATTAAATAAAGGTAATTTAATATTAAGCCTATTTATTTTAAAAAGGAAACATAAACCTACTTATTTGACAAAAAATAATGATATCCCATCAAAACATAAATGTGAAAGAATGCCAAGTTTGTTAACTGTTTTGCTAATAAAAGTAGTGAGATCTAACTGGAAACCAAGTTCTTTAGAAGCTCCATAAATCATAGCTCCTGTCATGCGTAATGTTCTTCGATTGCTTAAAATGATTTGTTATGCTACTTGCTATTCAATGGAGCAACTTGGCAAGTTTTCAGCCACCAACTTATATCTTTGAGTCTGAGTATAATTTAGTCTAGTATGTCATTTGCAAAGATCTAGTCAATCAAGTATTCGAATAAGTATATCGAAGTTAAGATATTGAAAAGTTAAGGAAGCGATTAACTTTAAGTTATGATCATCTAAATAGAGAAATTTGAAAAGAGAAAACTTGTTAAGTAGCTCCATTGAATAGCAAGTGACGTAACAAATCATTTTAAAATTCGAAGAACATTACGCATGACAGGAGCTATGATTTAAGGAGCTTCGAAAGAACTTGGTTTCCAGTTAGATCTCAATTCTTTTATTAGCGAAACAGTTAACGAACTTGGCATTCTTTCACATTTATGTTTTGATGAGATTTTTGCTTTTTGTTTTACATCGTGGCTAAAGTATCCCTATGAGGGGGATACTTGAGCCATGGTGAAGGATTATAAATTTATACAGCCATTGGTTTTGGACAAAATTATAAGAACAACTGTATTTGTGTGTTCTCTACACGCGGAACTTCCAGACGATATAAATGCGTAGTAAGCATTTGGGATCGTATCAGTCTGTTTTTCAATCATGCCGCAAGGTGCAAAGCTTTTGGAGTTTCAGAAAGGAAAAATGGATGCATTTCAAAATTCAGAACTTTCTGTATGCTAAATTCCTACAAAGTTTAATAGATCAAGAACGGTTACTTACAAGTATCTTTAAAATACCGGTAAATATAGACGGCAAAGACGTACAAACAGGCTATCTTCTGTCTCTGGATGGGAGAAATTCGACGTGTTTTAAAAAAATAAAGAAAAAGGTTTGCTGTAGTAAACATGTGTCAAGACCACGTCTTACAAAAGTTCATGAGAGACTGAGGAGAAGTTTGCCAAAAACTGCAATACTATTGAGAAAAAAGTGGTATTGTGTATTTTCCGATGAGAAAAAGATTAATTTGGATAGATTAGATTGTTTTTACAACTTCTTGTATGATCTCCGTATGGAAAAAACGATTTTCTCATAGCATGTATTTGGAAGTGATTCAGTAACGGTCTGAGGAGGTTTCACAACTGGTAGAACTACTTCAGTAGTTTTTGTGCAGGGTAGGAAGAATTCTGAGAGTTACATTGATATCTTGGGCGATAATCTTTTACCAGAAATACCATTAATAGCGATTGAATGCTATTTTTTCCAGCAGGACAATGTCTCGGCTTATGTTTCCCAAACTTCAAACTCGTGGTATAATGCTAATTCCGTGAAACTATTGATTGGCCGGCCAGAAGTCCTGATCTGAATGCAATCGAAAAATCTGTTGGGTATTTTGGCACACAAAGTATGCAAAAATTGTATATAATCTCAAAACAAGCAAGAACACGTGTCTTCCATCGAAAAAGATCACTCAAAATTTTCCAAGAACGTTCTTAAGGAATTGCTAAACTCCATGACGTCAGGGCTGATAAAAGTGATTGAGAAGAAGCGGGGAGATTATTAATTATCAGTATGTTTCAGGCAAAAACATTCATTGTTCTTATAATTTTTTCCAATTTTTACAATGACATATTTTTTTACTATGTGACAAAATATTCATATTTTGTATTTTCCAATGTTTTGCATTCTACAATGATTTCTAGCATAGAAAAGCATTTAGCGTATAAATTTCACTTTATTTAGCTCGGAAATAAAAATTTTCTGTGAAATTTTCAATTGTTCTTATAATTCTGACCACCACTTTATACAGTGTAATTTAAACTGAATACAGCAATTACAAACGGCTATAACTATTTAATCCAAAATAATTTATGAATAAGATAAATAAAGGATGTAAAATAAATTTCATCGATATAATAAAGCTCGAAATTTTGTTTACACACTTTATAAATGTTCTATGCGACTCATGTGACTTCCGTTGATCACACGGAGAAAATCTAAACGCTCTTTTTTTCAAACATCAGATACCATGTGCAAATGCTGTTAACCCGTCAGTAGTCGCGTGCCGGTCTTTTCGCCGCCCGTATAACTTATCTTCTTCTAACTTATATCTAGCGTTGCAAAGGTGAGAAAAAACCCGGTTTAAACCTGGGAATAAACCTGGTCTATTGGAAATAAACCCGGGAATAAACCGACTTTTTGCAACTCTACTTATATCACATTACAAATACAGCGGAGATCTACCATGTAGCTGACTTTGAAGCTTTCTCGAGTACCTTAGTGAAGTAACAGGACACCTCTGTTTTTCTTTCAGGTAGATTTTTAGAAACAAAGTTGAAATTGGCAAAAAAGTCTACGTAAAAGTTACCAATGCGAGTTCATTTTTACTTTTTCCAATTACTCCAGATCTCATGAATAAAATGCATAATTTAAGAAAACTGCAAATTTATATCTTAGTTGTAATGTTATTTTCGTATATTAGGTGAAAAATATTTCTTATTTTACATATTTGGTATGCTGGGTGCCAGCGGCGAAAAGACCAAGCGCGACTAATGACGTTGTGAAAAAAGTCGCCACTACTCGCGGGTTAAGGTTTTAGAAACTTCTGTGTGGAGCATTTCATAATTGCTATTTCTGTCATCATCGCGTAGAGATGATTTCGTCAGTGGTATGTCAAGTACCCCCAAAAAAACTAATAACCATGGCCAACTAGGTATATAACGGCCTGCGCATTTCGCTAAAAACTGCCGAAAAAGTGAAGCTGAAATCGGCTTCAAACCCTAAACCATTTCATTGGACCACGTGGCAAAAACGCATATTTCAGATGTGTATATTGCTGGGACGATTACTGTTTCTAAACCAATAGGAGAGCGTCATTATCACGGTCAAGTACACGCCCACACAGTTTGATTGACAGGAACTCGTGGACAATTGACGGTGCTAATTATAACGATAATCTGTTGTGGACAGTGATGTAAAATACCCGGGTATTTATTTTTAAGGGTAAATACCCAGGGTAAATACCCGGGTAAATACCCAATTTGGGTATTTACCTGGGTATTTATTTTCAATTATATGTATTTGGGAAATTACATTAATTTTACTTTTAGTTATGATAAAATAGTATAAAAGAAAGAAAATTATAGAACTTTAAACTTCTTACAATCCTTTAATTAAAAAAAAAATCAACTTTTTACAATTTAGTATTGAATTTAAATGTAATTTTTGAAAATGAAGCATATAAAAAAGTTAATATGTTTATAGAGAATTGTTTTTTCAATAAATTTAAGGGATAATATTGATATAAAAATAATATACAAATATATAATACACAAATTAAGCACATATTAAATATAAAAGTGAAAAATATAAATAAAAAATATACAAATTATGAAAGATATAAAAGTGAAAAATATAATTTTCTTAATTCAATATTCGTATGTTGAAGAGAACAATTTAGCATCAGCAATAGCTTGACTTTAAGGAAATAAAACTCAGTAATTTTGGATTGAGAAAGCAGCCTAATATTAAACACAATTTAACATTTATATATAAATAATATGCAAAACTATAGATATAGATAATAAAATAGAAATTGAAAAATATAATTTTAGCAAATCGACACAATTTTTCTCTCAGTTTAAAATCAGTCAGACTTCAGACACAACAACTTCGGAATCTGATTTTTCAAAGTCCTCAATTTCTAAGCTGTCGTCACTTGAAAGTAATTCTTCTATACGATTTATTGTTTCTGAAACATTTTCATTTGTTTCCTGTTTCTTTATTTTGGGTGTATTCTGTTTATTTACTTCATTGTGTAGCAGCTTCCAGTTATACGATAGGTAGGTTAGCTTAGCTGCTCTTTCTGATGTCAAGCGGTTTCTTTTTTTACTGTGAATCCAGCTAAAGGTGCTAAAGGTTCTTTCCGTCGCGGCAGACGTAATAGGTGCCCTTAATATGCGCAAAGCTACTTTAGCTAATATATTAGTGCCCCGTAAGCTTTTCCACCATAGTAGAGGAGGCATATTCTCTAGCCCTTCCCACAAGATTTTTCTTTCCCAGAAACCTTCTTTTTCTCTGTAATGAACAAGATCCATTTTAAGTTGTGTGCTCTCTAATTTCATGTGATGGCCAACATCATAAATGAATGATAACCACCAAGCAAATCTGAAGGTTCTAAGGTACTTCCTTGCATTATAGGACTTAAAATGTCTGCTGCAAGATGGAGAGGACCAACACCACATTCTTTTCTTTTTCTAAATTGCTCCATAATATGCTTTTCTTCATTTTTTTTCCAATAAAGATACAGGAAGTAATTCTAGCAATACTTTTTCTAAGTTGTTTATTTTGTTATACACCAAATGAATCTGAGGTTTATTTGATTCAAAAAGATTCTATAAGTTCTACAATCGGAGTAAAGATATCAATCATATTTTCAATACGAATCCAAAAAGTATCATCTAAAAGTATTTTTTTTAACTGAGAAGACAATTGAGCTTCTTCACAAACTGCCATAGTTTGCAGCGTAAACTTGTTATCTTTTAAGCTTTTAAGACTGTGTAAGTAGCTTCTCCACCTAGTTTTACCTGGCAATTTCAAGGTAATATTTTTCTTGCTTTCTTGATCTTGAATCCGGTTAAACAATGCACTTAAACGGTTGCTACGTTTGATAGTTTTCACTATATCAATTACATTTGTAAAAAATTGTTTAACTGACTTGCATCCTGAAATATTAGAACACAATAAATGTAAAAGATGGGCAAGGCAACCTAATGGAACAACATGCGGATATTTTTCTTTTACTAATCTAAACGCTGCTATAATATTTTTAGCATTGTCACCTATAATCACAAAATTTTTTTCAGGATCATGATCTTTCATAACTTTTTCAATTTGCTCAGCCAAATAACAAGCATCATGCTTGTTTTCCTTTGACATGATAAAATCAACAAATAGAGTTTGTGGTTTTGAAATCACAAAATTTATTATTGACTCATTTCTTATGTTACTCCAACCATCACATTGCAAATGGAGGTGTTTTGATTCAGTTAGTTGTCTTTTAACTTCACATTGCATTTCAGAATATTGAGAATCTAAGTAAGTTGAGGCAAGACGAAAACGTGAAGGTAAATTGTAAGAAGGTCGAACTTTCTTTAAAAATTCAATCCACAAAAGATGTTCAACCAATGACAATGGACTTCCACTGATGAAAATGGCCTTACCCAAATGTTGATTGAGTGTTTCCTAAAACAAAAAAGAAGCATTTGTAGTTTTATTTTTCCAAAATAAAAATATACAAAGCATAGAATTTTTACATTTTTAATCCAGACTTCTATAGCATCTGTAATCTTGTAATTCAGATATTCCAAAACCTTTTATTATTATTTTATTATTTCTTTTCTTTCATGAAATGATAATAGATGCCACCACTAGCATACAAGAATACATTTCAGAAAACACTATTTTATGCAGCTATATATATTTTCCTTTTTCAAAATTTTGAATTTATGCTTGAAATTGATATTTTTAAGTATTAATTACTTAGTTTCTTCTAATTCCTTCCGCCTTGCATGTTTAACCATTGTTCAGTATGGTAAAGTAATAATAATTTTTTTTATTTATTAATGGCAAGTCCTATTTTAATTATTTAACTGTAAATCTTATTTAAATGTTTTATATTGTTTTATTTTTTAAATTTATATTTATCAGTTTCGTGATTTGTGTTATTTATTATTCAATAATATAAAATTCCAAGTTAAAAAGAAAAAAATCTTATTGTTTCCCACAAGTAACAACAGATGGCGACACCATACAAAATATACATATTTTTGAATTTTGAGATATTTTTAAGTGGAACTCCTTAGTATTATTTATTTATAAATTGCCTTAGTGATTTGTATTATCATAATAATGCCTGATGTTATTATCATTTACCTAAATGCATTCTAGTTTCAAATTTTTTCTAATTCGCTATTGCCGTGGTTCAAATGATTCCGGATTAAAGATATAGGATTCAGCATATGATATTTTGTCAGGTATATGATATTTAATTACATTATTTAATTGTTTTGAATTGCAATACTGCAAACCAACCGATTTATACTTTAAAAACTTCGGCAGCTAAGGATAAAGTTAAAAAATGGGGGAGACCCTTATATGGATTTACACAAGGGAAAAGAATTTTAGAAGGTATTAACAATATTTATTAAACTTATTATTTGTAAGTTAAATTAATTTATCAGGAATTTATGTGTCTATAACTATCTTTTAGAATAAACAATATTTTCAATTAATTTCCTTTTTATGTCAAATTTACATTTGATTAAAATGTAGTATTTGACTTTTATCCAAAATGTTCTTTAAATAATAAATGCATATATCCTGTAACGTTATTTTTTATATGGAATGTTTTTTGAAAGCCTATAGAAACTATGAATCTTAAAAGCAGACTGTTTTCATTACAAATAAATTTATAAACTTGTGGCTTTAAGCAATCTATTTTTGCTTTGCTATTCTATATAAAAATAGGATTACATTGAAACTGCCAAAAAATATTTGTCTTATAAAATTGTATAATGGCAAGGGAATGGGTTCCTTGGGGATATGAAGATTTTCCCCAACTGCCCCCCCCCCCCCGAACACATACACTCATTCCATGCCACTGCTTATAGCTCTGTATTATTTCAATCACAAAGTGAATTCTTGCTTTTAAATTATATATTTTTCACATCAGTGTTAACAGTGTTTCTTTATCTACACTTCAAAACAAATTAAACGATTTTTTTTATTAAAAGAAAAAATATATTAAAATGCAAAGGCTTATTTCAATGAATCTTTTAAATTTTAAAATAAACAATTTATTAATTTATTAAAAATTGTAATATTAAAAATCAGAGACATATACAAGAGAAAAGCTTCAAATAATTTATTTCAATTAATATCAGTTCTAATTTAAGTATTTACTTTTAAAAGAACAAAATTGTATTTATTTTTGTTTATTAATATGTAAATGTACTTACATTTGTTATTTCATCCATCTGATCCAAAAATGCTGTCATAGATATCTGTGAGTTCGAAATTTTTTTATCTGTCAAAAAACTAGATGTTCCATCTCCAGCATTTTTTAGAAGCGAAGGTACACTTGTTATCGGTATCGATGAAGTGTTAGAAGATGTACTGGACATTAGACCAGTATTAGGTTCATCTGTATCACTAATTGTTATATTTTCTTCTACATTTGAAGTTGAAGGCATAGTAGAAATAGATTCCTTATGATATTTTTTGCATTTAGAAACACTGTCAAAAACCTTTTTCAAACCTGCAGGACATTTGAAACATTTCTTTATATGATTTTCCATTTTGTTTACATTAGCATGCTTGTAATCCTTATTACAATATTTGCACTGCACACTTTTTCCTTTCACATTAAAAAAATTCCATGCAAGTCCTTTTTTCCCTCCCATTTTTACTTCTAACTCTTTCAAACGCACACCATAGACATCTAAAAACAAGTGAAGAACATTTTATAGAATCAAAATCCAAACCAAAACTAGCATGGTTTTGGTTTGTAAAATCTAGCATAGTTTTACTTTGTAAAATCTAGTTTAATTTTGGTTCATACTTATGCAATGATTGGGCACCATCTATTGCTTCTGGTGGAAATTTCTAATTGAAATTTAAAGGAATTGCAGATTATAAACAAAGCAAGAAAAGAGTGTGTATTACTAAATTTTTAGAAAATGGGAATGATATTTTAAAACTTAAAAGATGATTCATAGAGGTTTATAATTAAGTTGATGATCAAATACATAATATTTGAATAGTGTTTTGTATTGAGGCAAAATATTTTAAATTTTTGGGCAGCTTTTTAATTCAGCAAGAAATAATCACAACTCATAAAATTGGAAATGAAAATATTTATTTAGAAAGTGAATACTTTGAAATTGCAATTCCTTTAAACTACTGTTAATATTTAGAGAAAATCAGTAAATTCCTATTTAATCTTTATACATGTCTGCAATATTAGGAAAAGATAATTAAATTTTTAAAACCAAAATTTTGTAGTTCAGCTGACAATTGTAAATATTTATAGACTGTAAAATAATAAAAATTGTTTAATAAACATAAATCAATAAATTGTTTGTTAAATTATTTATTTAAATGCTTAATTGTGTAATTTATCTTTTTTTTATTATTAGCAATCTAAATTTCTCTTAAGTATGGATTATTATTATTATTTTATTAATAAATAGATGTGACATGTAATCTGTATAATGATCTGCAATAAACTGTGCAGATAGGTAGTCTTATATTTTCTTTTTAAAAAATGTAACAGAGCTTCACATTATTTACTTTGAAAATTTCCTACAAATTCAATTCACTTACTTTGCAGCTGAAGCACACTAGCAGTAAAATTAAGCAATTTTGCGATGTAAGTTTCGACTTCTCTTTAATTGTGGCTGAAGCCATACAACTTTCATAATTTGAATATCTCATTCTATGATTTTGGACTTCATAAATATTTAAGTTCCAAATAAAAATAAATTTTACTTTAAATATGCTTTTTCAAGATGAAATATGAAAATACCCAGTTTTTGGGTATTTACCCGAGGTTTGGGTAAATACCCAGGTAAATACCCAAAAAATATTTACCTACCCACTGGGTATTTACCCGCCCCACATCACTGGTTGTGGATGAAAGTGAGCTGACTGGCTGAATGGTTAGAGAGTCGAGCTTGAAACCGGAGGATATGGGTTCGAGTCCATCGCGGGCCGAGAGTCCGTTGGTGATTTTTTTTAATTATTGGAGGCTGTCTTTTATTAATAAATAAGGCATTTAAAAAAATATTTAAAACCCTTTTAATATTCTAAATATCGTTCCAAAATGATTTATATATATATTAAACAAATGGGAAAAAAAGTATTCTGCGAAAATATCCGTATAAGCAAAATTCTTACTTTAATTTTTATTTATTTATTTCAGGATCAGAGAAAGTATAATTTCTAATTGAAGTAAATAAAATTCAGTCATTTTGAAAAAAAAAAATTCTTTCGTACCTTTAATTTTTAATTACCGAGTACAAATTCAAACAATCCGAGTACAAATAAATAATAAACCCAAACGATCAATTGTCCACGAGTTCCTGTCAATCAAACTGTGTGGGCGTGTACTTGACCGTGATAATGACGGTCTCCTATTGGTTTAGAAACAGTAATCGTCCCAGCAATATACACATCTGAAATATGCGGCACAAACTCTGCCCAAATTAGCATTAAATAAGATGTTTTCTGTTCTGTGCACATGGTCATTGTTTTGGTTCATGGTTTGCACGATTGGTCAGAATAACTTGGGCAAGGCATCAGAGTCCTCTGGCGGGAAGCTTCATACATTAATCTCAAATAGATGAGCCGTATAGATCTAGTTGGCATGCTAATAACATACACATATGGTATCGGATGTTTGAACAAGATGGATGATTAGATGTTCTACTTGATACCAAGGGTAGTTACATGGAGCATTTATAAAGTGTGTAAACAAAATTTTGAATTTCCTTTTAAATTTTGCGTTATTCGTATCAATCGATTCCTTTCACTTACATAGTTATAGCCGTATGTAATCGTTATACCTATTTTGAATTATCCTGTAAACACCGAACATGTCATGGTAAGCATGATTAACATAAAAGGGAAAAATCTTCTTTAAAACACCATAGTATAAATTAAATTGCGCGAAAAATATTTTTAAAAAATAGCGCAATTTAATTTTTTTATGCTGTTTTAAAAAAAGTTTTTTCTTTCACTTCAATTGAATAACACAAGTTTCAACTTATTATCGGGATGATTAACATAGTTGCATTATCTAGAAATTCGAGTATATTTTTGTGAATTAGAGCTTGGACTGACGGACAGACAAATCGAATTCATAACCAATTTTCTGCTTTCTTGAAAATGTTGAAAGTATTTCGTGCCTTTATGGCCCCTAGATAATATGTCTGATATCTTCAATCTAGTAACCCAGAGTAAATGCTTGATAGCTTGTTTTGATATTGCTTTGAGGCCTATAGCAGCTATGGCTTTTAACGCGAATGATCTATTGTACACAAAAAGAAAGACAATACAGAACAATTTTATTTATCATATCTATTACATATTTATTTCACTACAAAGGGATAACACAGCATCCATGTTTTACCCGAATTCGAACTTGGACCCCTCGGCGTGGCAGTAGCTGAAACTACTGATCACGCCACTGGGGCGACAGCAAATAACTTTTATTTAAAAAATAAAAATTACCATAATTGATGTCAAGAATATTTTCAGGGTGCGTAGTCATCAAGAAACTCAGAGGATTTTAATTCTTTTAGTATCAGAAATTCTTTAAAGTACTGGTTGTTACATCTAAAAAAGATTTCTTTTTCGATAAATAAAACAAATATTACATTATAAAAATTCTGGTAAAAGGTCCTTACAAGGTGCTTCCAGACTACGCACCCTGATTTTTATACGAAAATTGAGATTATAATTTTCGTTGCAGATCGAAAAAAAATTGTACAACATGTATGATTTTTCTGTGCCTCAAAATAGTAATCAGGACAATTTAAATAAAATAAAATTCGAAAAATAATCCATTAAATATCTTTTTATTAAGTCTGTGTTAGAGAAGTTTATCTTTTGTGCAAAAGTGTCGGTTAGATTTTTTTATATACATATTGTGTACTTAATTATTATCTTAATCAAAATGCATAAGCATTAACTAGATTATAATGAGAAATAAGTTTCAGTGATGTGAAAAGGACATGTTTGTGGTAACTCTTTTAAAACATAAGAAAGTTATCATTATTTTTTAATAATAGATACTTTGATATTTAAGCATAAGCAGTATGATATAAATTGAAGATATGATTTATGAAAATGTGATAATACACAGGTATTTAAAATATGTATTATTGTATATAATATATAAATTTTTCAGTGAGAAATATTAATTATTAATATTTTTTTCTTAAAATTTGCATAACTCCCCCCCCCCCCTTGTCTTTAAAAATGTAAAAAAATGAAAGAATGGGAAATATTGAAATACGATATTTATTTTAATTAAAAAATTATTTAGAATAAATATATATACGAATAATAATAATAATTAGAAAAAATATGTATGTCGAACCACTAATTCCATTTATTTTTTCCGAAAACTATGTACTTCCATTTATCAACTTGACAACAACATTGATGAACCCACCCCCTGATTTCTCATTGTCAGATTTAAGTTGCACACAGCCATACAGTTTATACAGCGAGAGAGCAGAAAGCCTTCACTTCTATTCCAACTCCAATTGTAGTTCCTGGATTTTAACTCCTCACCACCTCACTCAATTGAAGCATGACATTGTCAGCGTAATTTTTTTTCCAAGCCCAAGCTCGCACTCTGATTGGTTGTTGCTCTCGGCACTGCTTTCATGTAATTTGGCGATAATCATACTTGGCGTAGCGATAGATGCTTCCTTCGAGGAGTTTGATTTCCTTCCGAATCGAGTAAAAAGTAACTTTTTCCGTTTATTAATAAGTAACGCATTAGCCATTTTATAAAATAACAGAAGATAATAATACACAAGAGCACAAAATGAAGGAAGAATAAGAATGAGTAGGTTAGGTTTTAGGTTTACTCGTTCACTTACGAGCGAAGTATTTTTCGCCAAGTATGGTTATCGCCAAGTTACGTGAAAACAGCGCCGAGAGCAACAATCAATCAGAGTGCGAGTTTGGGCTTGGAACGACGACGGTGCTTGAAAAAAAAAAATTCGTACATTGTCATGACAAAAGTGTTTCGGTTATACATCATACAAACGTCACGAACTTTCCTTGTTCTACCCAACACTACTTCGTAGGGAGCTATTGCTGTTTGGATCCATTCACAGAGTACGGAATTGTAACAGAGAATCAACTTTCATACACTGTAATGGCACCTTGTTTAATATGGGATTACACATAGACAGTAGCGACACGAGCGGACCACTCTGAAACTACGATCATAACATAAGAGAGGTTGTGAATTCGGCGAAACATCGCTTCCTTGGCGACAAATGATAAGGGAAAAAAGAAAAAAAAATACAGCGACGGCTTGCTGCTTTTTGTTTTGAAATTTATGAAATTTATAACTTTGACGTATTCGTCTTGCAAACAATACATGTATCTCTTCGTAACATAACGACTTAATAATTTAAACTTGAAAATTCAAGAATAATAACAGTAATAATTACGAATCAATATAAGCGCGGAATTCTAAGATCAAATAGATCTTTGCACATGTGCAAAGATAATAAATCAGCATTCAGCAAGAAGCGCCAAACCAGAATAGGGTTACAGTTGAACAGAAATCACGTGAAAAAAAATCGCCAACGCGATGGTTTAGTTTTTAAGTGATCCACCGAGGGCGCTCTTTTCAAGCCGAGTTGAGGCTCTGTTACAATTCCTCTGTGGTCCCACTAATATGACAAACGCGATTCCAGTCTCTCTCTTTCTACAGCCCACCGGCGCGGCGGTCAGACTGTATCCGCGACCGGTTAACATGATGCTTTATTTCTGTAGCTAGTCGCGAGCCAAAGGCGAAAGCATGAATTAAATATATCACATTTTTAACGTAAAATTAACGGTGTGAGTTTTAATTTACAATAATGTTTCTTTATTCCGAATAAACTGATATTTCACAAAGTTACGAACATCAAAATTTTTTATTATCAATTTTTTTTAATGAAAAATATTTTTTTATATGAACGCAATTTTCTACAATTAATAAAAGCAAAAAGTTTTGTAACAATACACTGGTTGAAAAAAGAAAAAAAAAATTTAATATATATATTGTGTACTTAATTACAGCGCAGTTGGCAGTATAGATATGCGGCAGTGTTTCGACAACTATAAATTGAGCAGCCATTTTTTCATTTTCCCATAATTTGTATGGGAACGTGTATATATATATATATATATATATTTATATATACCGTGTGTCCCAAAAATGACTGATGGATTTTACAATTCAATAACTTGCAAACGACGACAGCTATTTAAAAAATTTTTGCAGGAGGGTTATGTCAGGAGTTTTTTTACCGTAATTTTTTATTTTAGTTCGCATATCAAACAATAGGTGGCGCTCATGGCGATTGAAGGACAGGTTCTCAATGTTGAGTGAAGCGTCGACCTGGCCTTCAATCGCCGTCAGCGCCACCTATTTTTTGATATGCGAACTAAAATAAAAAATTACGGTAAAAAAACTCCTGACATTGTACATAATACTTCTGCAAAAAATTTTTAAATAGCTGTCACCGTTTGCAAGTTGTTGAATTTTAAAATCCATCAGTCATTTTTGGGACACTCGGTATAAACATACATTTATATCTGTATGCGTGTGTGTATACATTCATATATATATATATATATACAAAGATTACAAACAGCACAGAGAAGCATGGAAAGATGTATGCTAGGCATAACTAGAAGAGACAGAAAGAGGATAACCTAGATAAGAAATCAAACAAAAGTTTTTGACATCCTTGAAAGAATCAAGCAGCTAAAATGGAAATGGGCTGGGCACATTGCAAGAAGACAAGACAATAGATGGAGCACAAATATACTACAGTGGTATCCTAGAGATGTAAAACGACCAAGAAGACGACCACAAGTAAGATGGAGAGACGAAATTAGAAAAGTGGCTGGTGTAAATTGGATGACGAAAGCATTAGACAGAAAACATTGGAAAAATCTGGGGGAGACCTACGTCCAGCAGTGGATCGAAAACGGTTGATGATGATGATGATGATGATATATATATATAATATTTAACGGTTTAAAAGTTTTGATGTAACTGTTTATCCAAAGGTTCTTAGAATTTTCAATATAAATTTTAAAAATATTATATTCAGAATAAGATTAGACTGCAGATATAAGGCTGTATTTAAAAAAACAGAACAATTTGAGCTATATTTGCTGCGTTATTAAAAGGTAGCTTTTCGCATTACCGTTTATCTCAAGTTGAGCCACCCTTAGCGCCCCCTTAGCTACGGCCTCGGAAAGGAATTGAAATCCATTAATTGCACGAATCCGTCAGGAATACGCGTGGACAGTTGTGGATTGTTCCACAATGTGATTGGGGTTGTGCTAAACGCTTGTGCTAACGGGTTAAAAAAAAAGAAAAGAAAACTCTTTCGAAAATATTAGAAAAAAAAAGAATTTTTAATCCTCAGTGATAATTTTTATTATGATTATTAGAATTGCAGGGCGCGCACAGGGGACTATTTTTAGCTCAGACTGTCACCATTTTTTCTAAACAGAAATCCTTATCCTTAACAAAAACTTAGGCAAAATTTTTTTTTAAAGATAAGTATATTTCAAAGCTTTTATTTGGAAAACATTGTGCGAAAAAAAGTGCGAACAGAATATAAAAATAATCACCCGTGGCAGTCCTGGAATTGATTTTACTTACCCATCATACGTAATATAGGGTAAGTCTTGCAATCGTTTTGAAAATCGAAAAAAAATTTTTGACGGATTTACACGTTTTAGATAGTGGAAATTCCGAAAAACATATTTTTAGAAAAAAAAAATTACCGTCTGTCTGTCAGTCTGCCTGTAATCGCTCTATCTCCCGAACAAATTGAGATAGAGACTAGAAATTTTGTATGTAGTTAGTATGTAAGAATGGGACGAACCCTATTTAATATCAGCAACCTCGATTACCCGGAACTATTTTTTTCGGACTCTCGAAAAATTCGTTCTGATGAAAGGTATATAAACATTTTCGATTTTTTTTTATTTTAAGGAGTGGACATAAAAGGCAATTTTGTATAAAGAACGAAGTCGATCGGATTTTTAGTTGCCGAGATATCTGTAATCTTGTTTTCCACATTCTTCGAATCTCCATGACCCTGTATTTCATTCAAATTTCAATTCAGAAGTATATTTTAATTGGTCGACGCAGTTAATTCTTAGTTAATAGAATTATTATTTTTGGAGTTATAAGGATGTTTCTTTTACGCAGTTCGGTACTATTTCAGTAGTTTGGCGTTTTATATAATTCGTCGAAATTGGTACATCAGCAGTTCTTTAATGTAGCATTACTATGTATATTAACAATATTTAAATTTTGTTTATGAATTGCAATGCATTGTATAAATAGTTTCACATGTTTTATTTTCATATACATATCCATGATGGGTAAGTATTACGGTGGCCCCCAACGACTAGTTTTATTTACATTGAAGGACTTCAACTCTTATTAATTAATTAAAAATCTGCTCACGTTGTGGCTTGATTACAATGTATTATGTGTCATGTAATTTTCTTTAAATAATATTTCTTTCCATGCTTTTTAACATAGTGAGGCTATATAATTTTTGTTTCAGGATTGTGTCTTCGGTATCCACATAAGTATTTACAAATGTAAATTTTAAAATGCATAATAATTTGTTAAAGTTACATTTGCGGCGGAGTTACTCAGCTCTGCAAATTTGGAGAAGAATGAAAATATGTTCATGAATATGGGTGCAATATTAATAATTTTTGCATTAGACCCAAAAAAGAAAAAGGAAGAAATAGTCTTTTTATTAACCGACTTGAAGGAGTAGGTTATGATTTCGACCTGTATGCATTTGTTGTCCACTCATAACTTCCGTAAGTATGAACCGATTTTAATAATTCTTTTTTTGTTTCAAAGTGTAAGATGCCCACTTGGTCCCATTTCAATTTTATCAAATACTTACGATTAGAACTTTTTTTTTAAATAAAAACATGAACATTTCAACATTTTTTGAAGCAGTCATCCAATAAGAAGAGTTCACTTTTCAGGTAATCGGAGGCTTTCATGCCGAGCACACAAGTCAGATGTGTGTGTACAATAAACAAATAAAATTTCAGGCTATAACTCTTACACCGATAATAGATCTTTTAATTTCATTAAATTCTGGTGGCTAGAATGTTTTTAAATAACAAAATGTGGATTTGATAAAAAAATAATGATTTGTCGCAAATCATCTTTCATTGTTGCAACATTTTCAAGTCATAACCATATTAAAACTATGCATTCATATGCGGTAGTGCCAAGTTGTCGCCAAGCTTGGTAATTTTTTTAAAGTCGGTTAGTATTTTCTTTTTAAAGCATATTTCATTATATGTTCCATTCATTTTATATGTTTCGTTTCTTGCGCGAACGCCGTCTGGGCAAGACGAATTTGCTTAATTCATCATTTAAAACTTTTTGACACCACTAAATTTTTTAAAAGGAATAGCATACTATTCAAAAGTAGAAATGTTTAGAATAATTGTTACGAATATTTTAGCTTAAAAAAAAGTGGTATAAACCGATATTATCAATTTATTGAACGTAAAAAACTAACCAGTTAAGAAGTTAATGAAGGATTTTCCGTGATATCTAATTTTACTATGTATGACAAAACTACCGGGTGATCCAAAAGTCAGGATGAACTTTAAAAATGAATAAATCGAAAACGAATCAAGATACAAAGATACGGTTTACACCAAACGGATGGAGAAGAAACCGGGTTTTGTGTAACAACGTAAAAAATAGTTTTGTTAGCGACCAACAAAAGGCTCTATAGTGTTTTATTGCACCAAAACAGGATTTACAAATGAAAAAATGTTGACAACTTGCAAGTCAGCTTAATTACAGTTATGTAGTACTACAGTAAGTGTTCAATGTGATGTCCATCATTCATAAGTGCAGCTGTGGGACGAGGCACCACACTATTCACAGCATTTAGTAACATTTCTTGCGTTATGGTAGACACAGCTTGGCGGATGGCATCTTTCAGTGTAGCTAGTGATGCCGTTGGTCGCCAACAGAACTATATTTTTTAGTTGCCACACAAAACCCGGTTTCTTTTCCATCCGCTTTGTGCAAATTACATCTTTGTATCTTAATTAGTTTTCGAATTATTCAGTTTTAAAGTTCGTCCTGACTTTTGGATCACCCGGTATATTCAAACAGACATATCGTTTCAAACATTTTTGTACAAATATCCTCTGTATTGATATCCCCTATTTCTTTAATGGTAATTATATGAATATCTTTAGGAAAATTTAACCATTTCATAATTCATTTCAGTTTTGTTGATACATTGTAATGTTACTGAATTCTCAGAAGAAACAAGTTTTTTACAACTCTATTACAGAGCTGCCTACTTCTACGCATATTTAAATCTTATAAACATGTTTCGAACCACAAAAATGTTTTAGTAATATGTATACCAAATATATGCAGTGTTATGCATTACAGTACATATTCTTAATTATTTAATAAAATTTCTGTTTCTAATATGTTTATTTGACTGTAAATAGGCGTAGTAGTTGGCAGCCATGCTATTATTACACTTTTTTTTTTCATTTTCATTTCATTACTCTTACGGCCAATTTCCCCATCAATATTGTCCGATATTTGGCAAGTCGCTGAACGTCAAATATCAAATTTACAATGTCTGACAATATTCTCAGATATAACTTAAAATTAGTTTTTAAAAGAAGCATTTAATTGATTTTTTTGCATTAGTTATAACATCAAAATATATAAATAGTATTCTAAACAATAAAATTTAAAAATTTTGTCATTTTTTAAAAATTAATTTTTTAATGCCTCATTTAAAATATTTTCATTTACACTGGCCAATGTTGTAAAAATGATACGCAAAAGTATTCTAATTTTAGAAATATCTGTCGACATTCGTAAAAACAATATCATTAGGTGCGTTCGTGATTATGTGAATACGTAGCACCTATAATTGTCGTTCAGTCCGTCCGTCTGTCTGTCCGTCCGTCTGTCCTTTCGTCCATCTGTCTGTCCGCACATAGCAACACACAAACTACCCATTTGAATACTTTGCAATTTAAAATACATAATTATGACATAATTTTGTCGATCATTTCAAATTTTAAGAAAATCGGATGCATCGATCAATTACAGGGACAATCAAAAGGATTCCATTACATTACGGTCAATGGGGAATACGTTTCTAATGCATTTTAATCGTTTGAAATTTAAAATACATAATTATTACATAATTTTGTCGAGTCATTTCAAATTTATGAAAATCGGATGCATCGATATCAATTACAGGGACAATCAAAAGTTTTCCGTTACATTAAGATCAATGTGAAAAAATGTTTCGAATGCATTTTAATGCATTTTATTTGATTGATATGCTTACTCTGCAATTTGTATTATATAAAAATTTTCTTTGGAAATCTATAATGTATATGCATGTATGTAAAAGAAAAAAAAATAGTGAGAATGATATGGAAGATTTTCTGTTGTACAATTTATATCGAAATTCATAGAGATTGAAATAAAAAAAAATTCTCAAGAAAAGCATTTTATATAAAAAACTATCGATAGTGCTACAGAAAATTTAAATAAGGCAATCTGCGTTAATTGATATAGAATTATTTGTGTTAAAAATATAATATAGTATCTATAACGATTCTAAAATAAAGCAATTGTTAATTTAAAAAAATCGAAAGTTGTTTGTATTATTACATAATGTTTTTAGATATAAAAGAGATCAATTTATGTATTTTTTAATGGATATTATTTTTATCTTTTTTAAAATGGTCTAGAATTTCAGGCTTTTAAAATTATTTTATTATTGTTATTTTTATTATTAAAATTTTGCAAAGAAAACAAGTTTAGTTTCAAATGTAGGTCATAAATTTTCAACGTAATATCTCTTTAAATTTATTACAAACTTAATAATAAAAGTGACATTTAAAAAGCTCTTTGTTTTAAAAAATAGAGTTTATTGTGACTAATGGAATGTATGAGGTGATTAAATTATAAATTTGATAGCCACTTATCTCGTTATTTCGGTTATTAGCAAAAAAAACCTACACCCGCCAATTTATATTAAGTTTCTTATGACTAGATTTTTCATGTTTTATGCATTGTACAATAGCGACCGTAGCAATCCATATTCTAAATTAAAATTCAATTGAGTATCAGCTCCCTCAACCTTAGTGAGAAGTTCACGTTCGAATTTACGAAGTGCAGTTGTTGAGGCTTGAAAAATAAAGCGTAATTTTTTTCCAAGCACCTTCGTTGTTCCAAACCCAAGCTCGCACTCTGATTGGTTGTTGCTCTCGGCACTGTTTTCATGTAACTTGGCGATAATCATACTTGGCGTAGCGATAGATGCTTCCGTCGAGGAGTTTGATTTCCTTCCGAACCGAGTACAAAGTAACTTTTCCCGTTTATTAATAAGTAAAGCATTAGCCATTTTATAAAATAACACAAGATAATAATACACAAGAGCACAAAATGAAGGAAGAATAAGAATGAGTAGGTTAGGTTTTAGGTTTACTCGTTCACTTACGAGCGAAGTATTTTTCGCTAAGTATGGTCATTGCCAAGTTACGTGAAAACAGTGCCGAGAGCAACAACCAATCAGAGTGCGAGTTTGGGCTTGGAACGACGAAGGTGCTTGGAAAAAAAATTTTCGCAAAAAAAAGATATAATGTAAATGTGATCACTTCTGTCAACAGATTGCTTCCCTTCTCTATCATTCCAATTAAACAATGAACTTTACCAGAAATTCCAAGTCTCCGGCTTTTTGTACACCAACATTATTTTATAAAAAGCTTTGTTTTTTGAATTGCCGAAATGATTCAGTTAAATAAAAGAATATTTTCTCTAGTAAAACACTGGTCTTCAAGAAGCCGGAGACTTGACTATACCTAGAACAGGTGTCACAAATAAAAATTAAAGATACGTGATTTTTATACGTGAATGAAAAAGGTGAAGTGATTTTGTTTTAGTTTTTAGTTTTGAAAAAACGAAAGCTAACAACAGTTTTAACATTGACTATACCGATTTTCGCTCTTCCATAAGGAAACCATCTAGGGTTCTGATGCAAGTCTGGAAAAACGGCAAAAGCGATGACAGTTTCTCTCTTTATACAACCCACCGGCGCGGCAGCTGGAATGCATCCGTGGCCAGTTAACTTGATCTTGATGGTTATCTCACTCAAGTATTAGATACAATTAAGTACAAACAAGCATGAATAGAATATAACACATTTTTATAATAAAATTAATGATGTGAGTTTTAAATTAAAATACATGTTTCTTTATTCCGAATAAACTGACACTTCATAAAGTTAGGAAAACCAAATTTTTGAATTGCGGTGACAGTTTCTGTCTTTACACAACCCACCGGCAGCTGGCATTTTTGCCGATCCCACCGAAGCTAGCATAGGGGAAGAAAAATACGGGCTTCTGATTGGTTGGATAATTTTGCTTTCCTTCATTTTTGAGTTTGCGTTTATTTAATCATCAATATCTGATTGAAAAACTTTTGAAAGCTGGATTTTCCTTCTGTTTTTAAATATTTATTAATAAATAAAGAAATAGATAATTCGGAATTTATAATTAAAGAAGTTAATCAGGATGTTTAACAATTGTTCTGCCTTACTTTTAGAAAATAATAAAAACAGAATTGCCATTTCTTTTTTCTGTTTTTTTTTTTTTTTTAAACATGATATGCACATATATACACAATCAGAACAATTTATTTAGAAACAACACTACGGCGTCAAACTCAATTGTTCTATATTACTTTTTAAAAAATTGCAATTTCTTTTTCTTATTATTATTTTAATGATATACCCATATACGCTCCTAATAAGTTCATTAGCATTCAGGATGATCTATTTGCAAACAGTTTTTCGACCAATCAGAAGCCCGTATTTTTCGCCCCTATGCTAGCCTCAGGGGGGTCGGCAAAAATGCCGGCAGCAGGAATGTATCCGCGACCGGTTTACTTGATTGTTTCCAGTCAAGCGGCTAACACAGATGATGCAAGAATGAATATAATGTACCCCATTTTTATCGTAAAATTAATGGTGTGAGTTTTAAATTAAAATACATGTTTCTTTATTCCAAATAAACTAACATTTTACAAAGTTACGGACATCCAATTTTTGTAATATAAACATTTTTATGGAAAAATACTTATTTTATATGAATTCAAATTTCTGCAATTAATAAAAGCAAAAAGTTTTGTAACAATTAACTAATTTAAAAAAATGCGACAGTGGACGACACAGTTGTGCAACAAAGGTATGCTACAGAATTTCGACAACTATAAATGGACGCGCCATTTTTCCATTCTGTATTGAAATGTGTATATATATATATATATATATATATGTATGTGTGTGTGTGTGCATGTGTGTGTATACATATATATATCAATAAAAAACCCTTGAAGGGTTAAATGACGCAGCTGTTTATCTTATATAAGAATTTTAAACATAAATTTTTAAATATTGACATCAAATTTTGAGTGATGCCATGCTATTAATTCAAAAATGCATTTTTGTATTATTTTTTTCATCCCTTTATTTTTGTTGTGTTTATAGTAGCATGTGCAAAAGTTATCTTCAATATAAAAGATGCATACAATTTGATTCACTGCTGCTTTTTCACATGCATCTTTCATAAATTCAAAGTATGAGTTTCAAAATGTATTATATGAAATTTAAGCGACGGCTTTAAATGGCTTTAAAAGACATTGTTTATTTATTTATTTAATTTTTTTTTTTGGGGGGGGGGAGGGTAAAGTACATGAACACTAGGGTGGAGCGAAAAAAATTTTTTTTAATCAAAAACGGGTAGGTGCCAAAAGTTGCCTCTATAATAGTACATTAACGGTGTGAAATATTAACGCTGAAAAAAAATGCCTTGAGTCTGCGCTTTTGGTCCAAAAGTCTGAATTTTGGGTAAAATTTGGTAATTTTACAAAAAAATAAAAATTTTCTGTGGAACTGGTTATGATTTAAAAGTGTCATTTAAACCTTTATTTTTAAAGATTTAAAATATTGAAACGATAAAATGATACCTTCAATGTGTATAACTTCAGCGAAGTTGGATATTTGCAGTAAAAAAAGATCTGTTTTCACTCTGTTCTACACCACGTAAAGCTGAATTCTTTACGAGTTGTGAGATCAATTTACGTCCAGGTTTGATCTTTTTTTTTAGTCATGCATCCGCTCGGGGAAAATGGGGTAGTGGGCGGAAAATATGCTCACCTATAAACTATAAAAAAGGGAGGGGATGCAGCTGACCCATGACCTTCTACTGTCCAGTGGTGTTACGTGCCAGAAAATATCTGTTGCTTCGTTATTGACTTTCAATTTCAGCTCCAGTGTCTTAGTTATTTTGAAGCGAGTGTGTCGTAGAAATGTCTCACACAAGGCGAGAAGATGATCCTATTGTGGGAAGTCATCAGGAGTTGAATGAATCAGTGTTACCTACACGTTGTGATGTAGTTAGATATTATACCTTTTTGTGGCATAAAGAAAAGACTGAGAAGAAAGATAAGAATCCGTCTTTCAAAACTATAAGTAATGCTGTTTTAGAAAAAGTTGAAAGGGTTTGGAAAAAAGCATCCATTCCTATAAATTCTCGAAGGACAATAGAAATCAAGTTACGAAAAAAACTGGATTCAATTCAAAAATTGAAAAAATCTCGTTCTAAAGCTAATTTTTTGCGCTTAAAACAGCATACTTAGATGAATTAAATAAAATGTTTGATGTTGCAACATGTAAGTGTCCTGATTTTGAACTATGTTCGTGTTTGATAGAAGAAAGGGTTCCGAATCTCGAACGAGATTTTCTTGTGGACCAACGCACAAACCGTCTCATGATGATTAGTGGTGTTGATACCAAAACCACATTAAAATATAAAAAAATAGAAGAAAGAAAAAAAATGGTAGAAAGAAGAAAAATAATAGAAAGAAAAAAAATAAGCCGAAAGAAAAAAAATCGTAGGAAGAAAGAAAATAGTAGAAAGAAGATTAAATCAAGAAGTACCGCAATCAGAAGAGGCCCCAAGTGAAACTGAAGAAAATGAATCAGTATGCAGTGATTCAAGGATAGATATAATTGAATTCCCATCTTCATCTTCCAGTACCCAAACTAGAATGAAGCTTGACACTTTTTCTAAGACATGTGACAGGTATGGAATTACCGATCGGTCTGCTGCAGCCATTGCTTCGGCGGTTCTCCAGGATTACGCACGTATATCAAAGAGCACTGGAAAACCTAATGTACCTGTACGAGTGATAGATAGAAGCAAAGTAAGGCGTGAACGCCAATCAACTCGTTCGTCTCAACGTAAAGAACAGCACCCTAAAGAAGAAGTAAGAGCCTTATATTTTGACTCCCGAAAAGATGATACAATATATATAGAAAAAAGTAGTGGTAAACATGCGTATCGCAGAGTTAAGAAAGAAGAGCATGTTACTATCTTAGAGGAGCCTGATTCCAAATATTTGTGGCATGCAACTTCTTTATCTGGTGTGTCAAAATATGTTTTTAAATGCATGTGGAAGTTTTTAGAAAATGAAAGTATTGATTTATCAAGCCTTTCAGGCTTAGGTTGTGATGGGTGCCCTATGAATACGGGAAAGCATACTGGAGTGATCCGTCAAATGGAAGAAAAGCTTGAAAGACCATTATTGTGGATCATATGCCAGATCCACTCCAATGAATTGCCTCTCCGGCATTTATTAAACAAAATCAATGGGAAAACTTCTGGCCCACATGGATTCACCGGACCAATAGAAAAATCATCTTTATCCACATGCCATTCACTTCCTATTGCAGTTTTTGAACCCATAGAGACTAATTTGGATAAATTATTTCATGAAAAGGCACTCAGCACGGACCAGAAATACCTGCTGGACATTTGCAAAGTTATTTCATCAGGGTATTCTTCAGATGAATTAGCAAGTAGGAGCCCAGGAAAATTATCCCGCGTAAAATGGCTGACAACGGCGAATAGAATTTTTCGCCTTTATGTAAGTACTGAGTGCCCATCAGAGCCTCTACGTTTACTGACAAAGTATGTAACTCAAGTTTATGCCCCAGGATGGTTTACTATCAAATGTAATCCATATCTAAAAAATGGATCAAAAAACTTATGGGAAATAATTCAGCTAGTAAACAAAACAGAAAAAAGCATAAAAGAAATAGCGTAAAAAGTTATTTAGGACAATGCATACTTTGCACACCCAGAGAATATTTTAATTACAATGCTCGCCGATGACCGTCATCACATTAAAATGCTAGCTGCTCAACACATAATAAATGCAAGAGGTACGGTAAATGATAATATACGCAAATTTGAAATCCCAACAATCAACTTTGAAGCAGAAGATTATATAAGTGTAATTGATTGTAATACTGTTGCGATAACAGACCCCCCAATCCCTATGCATTTATCGGATGCAATTTTGATAAAAAAATTGAATGGCTGCACAGATTCGATTAACAGCATACCTACTGCGTTATTTTGTATGCCTTCTCATACGCAAGTAGTAGAAAGACACGTAAAAGAGGTCACAGAAGCATCATCGAAAGTCTGTGGGTACGACAGAAGAGATGGATATATCAAGAATAGGTTGGTAGATAGAAAACTTATGCCAGTCTTTGATAAAAAGTCGCAATTTAATCTATGAATAAAACATTGTGCTCAGATGGTAGGGTGGTTGGGCTGGGCCTGGGTGGGAGATGATATGCAGCCACCTCCACGTGGTATGTCCTGGGTAGTTGTGAAAGCAACCAGCAAAGAGCTGCACTCAAATCAATGATTCGTTATGTGTTGTAACACCCATTTTTTACTGAAAGTTGTCAGTTTTGCTCCACCCATACAGAATAAAGACTTTAACTTATCGTTTCAATATTTTAAATCTTTAAAAATAAAGGTTGAAATGACACTTTTAAATCATAACCAGCTACATAGAAATTTTTTTTTTTTTTTTTTTTTTTTTTTTTTTTTTTTTGCAAAATTGCCAAATTTTACCCAAAATTTCGATTTTTGGAGCAAAAGCGCAGATTCAAGCCATTTTTTTTCAGCGTTAATATTTCACATTGATGTACTATTATAAAGTTAACTTTTGGCCCCTACCCGTTTTTGATTAAAAAAAAAATTTTTTTTCGCTCCACCCTAATGTACACATACAAAAAATATACTTTTAATTTTCCAATTCGTTGTTCAATATATAATTTCTACGATTATTACTTTTAAATTTGTGGCGTAAAAATAAAGCACGTTACCCAACTTTCTTCCGTAATTAATATCATTTAAATTTTAAAAAGTTTCAAATATCAACGTTTTCGATATTCAACAACGCAAATAATTTAATGGTATTCACAGCGATTTAGCACGGACAAACCATGTCTATATTCTTAAATTCGTTTTAAATTTTGCTTAAAGTTTTAAAACATAAGATTTCCTGAAATTGAAAAAATGGCAGACATCCCCATACGGCGAGATAGGGGCGGAATTATAGAATTATAGAATTAGGCATATTCAGGATTTGTATGTTTAAAGAGCTTTCATGTATTTTTTTTTTCTAGAATTTCTGTAAGGAAATAAATTTGCCTGATCCACCGAAAGATATTTCTATCATCAAGTATAACTATGAGTACTTTGCAAATTTCTGGTAACTACGCACCTAAAATCTTATGAATGTCTTCTTGTACATAGACACATTATACATATAATCATTTTGTTCTAAATTAAGTTCATTAATCCTTTAACTGGTTCTTACTTTTCTGTTCAATAAACTGAAAATAATGAATTCACACCACAATTTTTAAATAAAATATTCAAAACATTTAGTCTAAACACATCCGCCTTTATATAGCATGAAATTATTTTTTAAAAAATAGTGGTGTCAAAAAGCTTTAAATGATGAATTAACCCTCTGGATCCCAAATCGACCGAGATATTTGGAGATATTTTAATTCGTATATCTTAATTCCCACCAGAAATTTTCAACAGCGATATTTGCTTTAATTATTAACAGAGCATTCCATATGTAACCAGGAAGGAGGCGCGGGGCCTAAAAGACCCGGAGTGCGTATGGTTTTTAACCACAGAGTACGGAACAGAGAATCAACTTTCATACACTGTAATGGCAACTTGTTTAACATGGGATTACGCATAGACAGTAGCGACATGAGCGGACCACTCGGAAACTATGATCATGACATAAGAGAGGTTGCTAATTCGGCGAAACACCGCTTCCTTGGCGACAAATGATAAGGAAAAAAATACAGCGACGGCTTGCTGCTTCTTGTTTTGAAATTTATGAAAGAATTATGAAATAACTTTGACGTATTCGTCTGGCAAACAATGCATGTGTCTCTTCGTAACATAACGATCTAATAATTTAAACTTGAAAATTCAAGAATAATAACAGTAATAATTACGAATCAATATAAGCGCGAAAATCTAAGATCAAATAGCATAAGCACATGTGCAAAGATAATCAAATCAGCATTCAGCAAGAAGCGCCAAGCAGAATAAGGTTACAGTTAAACAGAAATCACGAGGATAAAAATCGTTAACGTGATGGTTTAGTTTTTAAGTGATCCACTGGGGGCGCTCTTTTCAAGATGAGTTGAGGCTCTGTGGTTTTTACCACAGAGTACGGAACAGAGAATCAATTTTCATACACTGTAATTTAAACTTGTTTAACATGGGATTACGAATAGACAGTAGCGACACGAGCGGACCACTCTGAAACTACGATCATAATATAAGAGAGGTTGCTAATTCGGCGAAACATCGCTTCCTTGGCGACAAATGATAAGGGTAAAAAGAAAAAAAAATACAGCGACGGCTTGCTGCTTCTTGTTTTGAAATTTATGAATGAATTATTTTAATATGAAATAACTTTGACGTATTCGTCTTGCAAACTATACATGTGTCTCTTCTTAACATTACGACCTAATAATTTAAACTTGAAAATTCAAGAACAATAACAGTAATAATTACGAATCAATATAAGCGCGGAAATCTAAGATCAAATAGCATAAGCACGTGTGCAAAGGTAATCAAATCAGCATTCAGCAAGAAGTGCCAAGCCAGAATATGGTTACAGTTAAACAGAAATCACGAGGATAAAAATCGCCAACACGATTTAGTTTTTAAGTGATCCATTGAGGGCGCTCTTTTCAAGCCGAGTTGAGTGCTTGAAAAGAGTACTCGTAGAGTACTGCGTAGAATACTCCGTACTCTATGGTTTTTAAAATTGTAACCACTAATTTTTTTAAAGTAATCTTCAACTTCTTTTATCTCAAAATTTGTAAGAATTGTCTCCATCTAAATAAAGCGACTGTTTTAATTTGATTTTATTGGCGACAAAGCCATTAAAGCCATTCTTACCTAGGGTAAGTGCGCGTTCTCTTGAGTTAAAAAAACGAAATTAGTCATTGAATTTTTCTGGTTTAAAATCAGATTTTCTCAACTACATAATTTCTAGAATGTATTCTATCATGGGAGTTAAGGATTAAGTAAAAGGCATAGCCGGATAAGCATTGGAAACATGCCTTTCAATCAAATTTCTTGATTTTTTTCCCATGTGTGGCTGATTATCTAACAACTATCTTCTTTCCTGTTCTTGTATACCACGACAACAACAAAGTTTAAAATTGAAATTCTATCGCCAGCGTTGAGAATGATGCCCATGTGCTCACTAAAATTTAAAAATCAGCAATGCTGTAAGTTTATATTCCTAAAATTCTTCAGGCGTTGAAGATGAGTAGCTCCGCCCCAAATAACGCCTTTAAATGAATTTTAAAAAATTTTATACATATTTTCGTAAATATTTATATGAAGTACCAAACGCAAACTTTTGAAATTTTTATATAATATGCGGGCATAAATGAGGCATTTTTTATATGAAAATGATAATTTTCGGATAAACTATAAGATATGATTTTTATTCTTGTAAATTTTTTAATCACTTTTTCACACACTTTTTACGATCAGAAAATTACCCAAAATTTCCCGAATATTCATCTTTTACATCTGTATAAACTCAATTAATAGCATACAATTCGCTTTGGTAGTTTTTGAGAAAATGAGGTTTTTAAAAAATCGAAAAAACATTTTTATCTCATAAAATATCAATATTTATAAGGTGATAATGAAGGAAATACATTGTCAGATAAACAGCCACACATGGGGAAAAAATCAAGAAATTTGATTGAAAGACATGTCTCCAATGCTTAATCGGCTATGCCCTTTGTCTTGCACGAACGGTGTACGGGCAAATCAGTTAACCCTTTAACGATCATAGCATTTTCATTGCTAAGATGTCGAAATAAATGAATGACACCGGTAATTAAGAACAAATATATTTTTAAATAAGAAAACGTGATTTTTCACAAACAAAATAAAAGAGATATTTTTAGATAAAAATACCGGTGTCAGTGTTGCGTATCGGAATTAAAATTTTGTGGTTTCGTGGCGAAACCAATGAACGTTAAAGGGTTAAGGGGTTAAGCACGTATATGAATAAGATAAATGAATGAACTAAAAAGTTGTAAATAAAAATACTGGTGTAAAAAAAAATATTATTATAACACTCGGGTTATATTTACACAGATTATAGCTTTGCAAACAATCAGATCGAGCATTAAAATGAAACAAGTCTGTCTATGAGTCAAAACCACTGTAGTAATACTAGTGTCTTTGGTGGAAATTTACACCTTGTTATTAAATCAAATTATACAAATAACTACTTAAAAGTTGTTGGAAAAATATAGATATTATTTATTTATTTTACCTGAGATCTTTCGAATGCCCACGCATTCATTATCAAAGGAATAGAAAAGAAGATACAGTAGAAGCCCGCTAATTCGGACCCCGATAATTCGGATCTCCGGATAATTCGGATCGGTTTGGTAATTTTTTTTTTCAAGTTTGAGAAGCGATTGGCTAATTTCCATAACAATAACTTGTTTCATCGTCGTATTCTAAATAAAAAAAACTTTCTATGACATGTTTTCGGAATAATTAATCAAAGTAAACATTATTACTGTCGGCAAATATTCAATAAGTTTAACATAAATGTGATTCTCTATTAGTATGTTATATTTTATTTAATTTTTTTTTCTAATTCTCCGGATAAGCCGGATTTTCGATAATCCGGATTGGGTCCGGTCCAAATTAATACAAATTATCGGGGTTTTACTCTATTTATATATTTTACCTGAAATCTTTTGAATGCCCACTCATTCATTATCAAAGGTACATAAAAGAAGATAATTGATTAGAAATAGAAAACATCAAAACAAAACAAAAACAAAAACAGTTCGCGTGTATAACAAAGTCACAAACAAACAAAGTGTATAAACAAAGTCAAAAAAACCTTGTTTATACACGCGGACTGTTTTTGTTTTTGTTTTGTTTTGATGTTTTTGATTTCTAATCAATTATAGTAAAATCCCGATAATTCGGATTAATTGGGACCAGACTCAATCCGGATTATCGAAAATCCGGTTTATGCGGAGAATTAGAAAAAAATAAAATAAAATAAAATATACTTACAGAAAATCACCTTTATGTTAAGCTTATTGAATATTAAAAATTTGAATATTAAAAATTAAAAGTTTTTTTTTTTAAATTCAGAATACGACGATAAAGCAAATTAATATTGTGGAAATTAGCCAATCGCTTCTTAAATTTGAAAGAAAAACTAACCAAACAGATCCGGATTAGCGGGGTTCTACTGTGCTTCTTTTGACGACAGTGCGCCTGCAATTATTGTACCATGTAGAGTGAAACGTTTTACTGCTTATAAAAGCTGCTTGTTTCTTAATTTCTAAAGTAGTTCAGTGAAGTATAATTCGAAAATTTTATATGAAACTTTTAATCTCTAGTTACAGATAGGTGTCTAAAATCTGAACGCTAAAATTTTTCATTCTTATATTTTCCAAAGGGAAGAATCCAAATACTGAAATGATAAAATTACATCATATTTAGAAGCAAATTTATTTGATAATAATCATAGGTTTTTTTTTTTTTTTTTAACTTTCTTCTATCTTTACAAGAAGAAAGTATTGGATTCATGAAAATTTTCGACTTCCGGTTTTCGACGGATTTATACGTTTTAGAAGGTCCAGAACACGTTTTGACTATTTTTAGAAAATGTCTGTCTGTGAGTCTGTTGGTCTGTCTGTCTGTCTGTCTGTCTCTGTATCTCTGCCTGTCTGTATGTGACAAAAAATTTGTGGGCGCTCTATCTCAAGAACTAATGCTCGAAATTTAATAAAATTTTATATTCAGTTATACCCTGATATGAATTAGTGCGTATTGGTTTTTGGTGAAAATTGGCCGGCAGGTGGCGCTGCTACACTACGTTTTTGATGATTTTCAAGATTGCTATATCTTAAGAACTAATGCACAGAATTTCACCAAACTTCAGATTCTGTGACCCCTTGATATAAATAGACGCTGATTAAGTTTTGGTGTAACTTGGCCAGCAGGTGGCGCTGCTGTGCTACGTTTTTCATGATTTTCATGATAGCTATATCTCAAGAACTAATGCACAGAATTTCACCAAACTTCAGAATCTGCGATATCTTGAGATACATAGCCGCTGATAAGGTTTTGGTGTGAACTGCCCTATAGGTGGCGCTGCTATGCTACATTTTGCACGATTTTTGTGATAGCTATATCTCAAGAACTAATGCAGAGAACTTTATCAAATTTCAGATTCTGTTACACTGGAATATATAACATAATTAGACGTTGATTACATTTTGGTATTAACCTTGCAACAGGTAGTGCAGCTATGCTGTATTTTGCACGATTTTTCCGATAGCTATATCTCAACAACAGAATTTCATCAAACTTCAGATTTTGTTACAAAATGACGTATAACATAATTACACCATGATTACGTTTTGTTATACTGTTACGTTTTGCTCAACTGATGGTGCTGCTGTGCTATATTTTACACTTTTTTTTAACTAGCTATATCTCAAGAACTAATGCACAGAATTTCATCAAACTTCAGATTTTTTTACACCATAACATAATTAGACGCTTTTTTACGTTTAGGCATAAATTGTCCAAGATATGGTGTTGCTGTGCTACGTTTTGCAAATTTTTTGTTATAACTATATCCCAAGAACTAATGGACGAAATTCCATCAAATTTCAGATTCTGTTAGGTTTTGACATAAATAGATGCTTATTAGGTTTTAGTATAAATTACCCAACATGAGGCACTACTAAGCTCATTTTCTCAGAATATTAATAAAATTTTGCGTTTTAGGAATTTCGAATACCGGAATCTCATTAGGCTAGGTCAAATGTTCGAGGAAATTCGATAGTGGGTAACTTTGGGGTGACCACTTTTTTTTAAATATTAAAATGTACTTATGAGATAGACGAAAGTTTTGGGATTGACACATCCAACTAGTTTATTTTTTCATTAACTTAAAAAAAGTTATTTTTTTTAATTCGAAAATTCCGTCACTAGATTTACAAGAAAAAATTACAAGAAAAAATAGCAGATTTCAAGGGGTTTATCGACAATTTCAGGCCGCGATATTCTTGAGCAGGGCTATCACAGGTGACAATTTTTTAATTCTATTCCGCACCATTTTCTCAAAACTAATTTCTTCGTATTCTTTTTCACGACATTTACAAGATAAACAAACTACAAAATGTTTTTTTTAATAGTGGTGGGAATTATATATATATATATATATATATATATATATATATATATATATATATGTAATAAAATAAAAAAAAATTGCGCCATTTTTGTTCTCTTTTAGCTTCAATTCTAAATTTGTGGAACATATTTCAATCTTAATTTCGTAATGTATTAACGTGTAACAGCTAAAATTCTTTTTCTTATTTTATTTATTAATAAATTATTGCTTGCTTCTCAAAACGGCGGGAGGTATTTCGTAACCTTTTTACTTTCTGGAATATTCCCGGGATTTTAATTTTATTTTTTATTTAATATCGCGTGACAGGTGTTAATACGAGTTGCTAAAGGGCTTGTTACTTCCGAGGAAAAATATAATTCCTGCCGAGGACCGCCTGCTAAGACCAATCAGAACTTATCTTTTTTTTTCGTTGAGACTCGAGTTCATCCTAATTGGATTTTTAAAATGATTGACGCGTAGTAGGAGGGAGCTAGTTTGTCGTGGAAATGTCCCATATCCATTTGGCTTTTTAGGAAGGTGAGAATGCGATTGCCCTTCAAACTATCAAGACGCACATTTCATTTCTCCGCTGAATTAGAATATCTGATGATGTGGACTAGATAACGAAAGTTGTAGTGTCGATGTGTGCTAAGGTGATTGCGGGGAAGAGTTTATCGATTTTATGAGTTCATCAATAAAGAACTTGAAGACTGATGGTGTCTGTTTTTATAATGGGGAAATACCCCAATGAAATTCTTCCACTGCTCGCGACTACTCTGCTCTTGCTGCTGAGAATTCCTAGAATTTATGCAACATAGTTTATTTTCGTCGAGTTCAACATATATTTATTACATATATATGTATGTATGTATATACAGGGTGTTTCTAAACTCATAATACGAACTTTAAGGGTAGGTAGAGCACACAGTAACAATCATTTTTTGTAAAGGAATGTATGAGGCCAAGTGACGCAATAAGGTAAAAATATCAAATCAACCGTTTTTTTAATTTTCAAAATTTCTCTCATTCATGCCAGAAAATTTTTATGCTATCTTTTTCTTGACGTTTCATAATTAGTTAACAATAGAACTCTTTGAAAATTCTACTTTGGGAAAAAATATTTTTTTATAAACAAAATTCGCGAAATATCATGTTCAGTCTTCACAAATGTTGAAATGTTTCGAATTTTTTCTTCACGAATTGTCAAAACTTACGAATATTAAGAGATTATAAATTTATAATAAAACATTTAATAGATATTCTCATCTCTGTACCAATTGTAAACATATAAATGACAGTGGTACAATTTTCCATTATGCAAATACATGTCATCAGTATGATTTGACGATTTTTGAATTGAAGCTCACGTAGACCCGTTTCTATGGAAATCGGCAGCAAATTATTACAAAATGGATGTGGCTAAAAAGTATTATATAATTATTATTGGGGTTTTTTTGTGGTCAGTTTGTGATAACTGTTTTATAGAATAATTGATATTTTAACACACTGCTTCAAAGTAAACATTTAAAATAACGTTTGCCGAGTTACCATAAATTCCAAAAACTGTTTATCTCTTTCCCAAATGCTACGAAACCAGCAGGTTTCTTTTTTTAAAGATTAAATAACAGGTTTCTTGTTAGCCTAGATTTTATAATGAAAGTAAACTTGCTACGGATGAAGAAAAGTTTTTAAAACCTAAATATTGTTTTTTCAGATAGTTGTCAAATGCCAAGTAAACATATTCATGCTAAAAAACAGAACATATTAATATTAAAATAATTAACATTAATACTAGTAATAAAATAACTAACATTAATAATAAAAGTATTTAACATTAACATAAAAATACTGGCATTTCAATTAGCAAAGAAATTACCATTATTTTCTTAATTTTGCATGCATAAAATCCAAATATAATATCCAAGTATAAAAACTTTTGTTATAAAATTCATTTAGTGCGTCGATTAGTAGTAATGCATTTACGAGCGAATTACAGATCCGGTACTTTATTTTATTCCAAATGCATTATTGGTTGAAAGAAACAAAAACTATTTTTAAAAGGATGATTTCTTTCTCATTTGTACTTCTTCAGCTTTTTTTTGGAGTTGAAAGGTTGTGGGTGTAAAGATTCAGTTCGGAATTATTCCTATATTTATATTGTAAGAACATTATAAGTGTACATTTCCTGATTCTATAAAATATTTAAAAGAGTATTTCAAGTAAAAAGCTTGAGTAAAGCTATAAATAATATAAAAATCTGATAAAAATTAATTAATTAAGTTTAATTTGCAAATGCATTCTAAAATTTATTAAATGATTATATAAATCTTCTAATGTGGTTTCAAAAATTCACAAAAATTAGTTTAGAATGAAGTTTTCTTAAATTCATAATTAGAGACAAAAAGTGTTGAAAAAATTCTTTAACTTACAATAAAATATTACAATAAATTATTTTTAGTTTTAGTATCGACATAAGATATAACTTACGTCTGAATAGGGAAAAGCATTATTTTATTATTATTAATAGCATTATTAATAGTAGCATTATTTTTTATTATTATTCATCATTTTGGTACCATTATTATTTAAATTGGTTCGGTATTTCCAGAGATTTACACCTTAAAAAAAAATACCTTTTTATAATATGGATATACATTGTGTAAACTTTCTAAATTAATTTACAAAATTCACGATAAAGGTTTTAGAAAAACAAATTCACATAATTTGTGACATAAATATGCAAAGAATTTTTTTAACAATTTAATTTTAGTAAAACGAATGTATTATATCGGAATATCGATCAATATCCATTTCTCTATTTTTTAAAAAATGGAAAAGAATCATGGATACGAAAACTATTAAACTCAAAAGTCACGATTTATAAGTATGAAAAGTTTTAGATAAAGTATAATTTTAAAAGTTTTTTTCCATTCTTTTAGTTTCGAAGATTCTTTGTTACTCCTTAAAGTATTTTACTTTTAGCTTATGATTTTCTTCATTATTTTTTTTTTTCAAATACTCTTATAAAATAATATCATTATGAAAGAAATTTAACAAACAATTTCTTAAAAGAGTTATAAAAACTGGAAAACAGGAATTCTGCTTTTTCAAAGTTTAGCGTCAGAAAAAAATATAGATGAAATAAAATATATATATATATATATATATATATATATATAGATGCTAGAGTTTTTGAATTTAAAACAAACGAATATTTTTTAATAAATTCTGAAATTTATTTTAATGTATTGCTTTGAGCATTTTTAGTTTCATAAAAATAAATTCTTTTTATAATCATTTTAAAATTAAAGTTTCAGGTGATATTTCTATATAAGAATTTACTAATTATAAATTAACAATCTGGATTCATTAATTAAAGGACAGTTTGCTTTGAAAGAAATATTAATTAAAATCCTCTTCGCGTGTTATAGATCACACTTACCTGCTTGTTGAACTAAAAATTATCCCGTCATTACAAATCAAGAAAATAGATAAGTTAAAATATTATTATTATTTTTTTTTTAATCCCAAACTAATTATTCCTATATTTCTATTGAAAGAACATTATAAGTGTACATTTCCTGATTCTATAAAATATTTAAAAGAGTATTTCAAGTAAAAAGCTTGAGTAAAGCTATAAATAATATAAAAATCTGATAAAAATTAATTAAGTTTAATTTGCAAATACATTCTAAAATTTATTAAATGATTATATAAATCTTCTAATATTAATGGAACTTAAAAAATGAATTGAATATATGTGATATAGAGAGTTTTGTGGTTTTAAACAACTCATTTTTTTCGATTAATATCCCCCGCCCCCCCCCCCCCCAAAAAAAAAAAACCTTTTAACTATATTTAACAAATTGACATTCTTTGATTTATTATATTCATTTTTTTTCTGTAAAACAAGATTTAAAAACTTTCGTTCATAAACAATATTTATACTTTATAAAGTTTTCCTTGTCCGTCACGTATATTTTTCTCTTTTTTCGCGAAATCAAATGTTTCCAAAGAATTCAACAAAAGTAAAAATTTTAAAAAGTCTCCCATCGTTTAGTAACTTTTGATCTCTAGTTTTGGAAATCATCACCAAAAAAAGTTTTATTTATTAATTGAGTTTCGTGGTCTTTTTATATCGTAAATTAATTTGGAAGACTATGTCTATAAAGTGAAAATGGAATTTATAGGGTTAATCAACAGTTATGAAAGAGTCTTTTTTTTTTTTTTTTTTTTTTTTTTCAAGGGGGTGGGTTAGATTTTTCTGTTTTCACTCAGATAAAGAACAGACTGTCTTTTTTTGCATGTATTTTGTTTTGTCTTTTTTTTTTAAATAGAATTTTTTCATACTGGATTGGTAAATATGTAGATATGCACCTTTTTCTTTGAATTTTAAAGTTGTATTTTTTATACGAAATATAATTTATGGCATAAATTTATGAACTGCTTTTAGCACATGAATTCATAATTTGGTAGATAAAGGGAATGACCCCCTGACTGCCCAGCCAAAGGGTAATATTGTAAGGTTGTTTTTTCAGTAATTTATTAAAAATATTTTAAAAACGATGTTTTTTCCAATCTGATACAAAATATGTTATTACTTATAGGTGTATAATCTTTGAGAGTATTAATTCTAACTTAATTTTTCAAAACTAAATTCTATTTGTAGAATTTTATTAATTTAAATATTTCTTATGATGCAGTGAAACCTGCAGCTTAGTGTGAGAAAAAATTCGGTCGCGGCAGTCAGGAGGTTATATACGCATGGATACTTCGATACAAATGCCAGATAAAAATGTTCCGAATTTTTATTTTTTTTCCACAGAAGTAGGTTTTCCTTTCTTTGATTTAAAAGCTAACACGCATAAAAATGTACATTCCAAAAAATACTGAAGCATAAATCAATTTTGAAGCTTTTTATAATGAAGGGAAAAATGTAACATTCGGTGCTGCTTATCTTTTACGCTTTCTGTAAAATAAATCATTATAGAACATGTAAAATGAGAACTTTTAATGGGTTTGGTTTTCGGTATATCTAATCAATAATAAATTCTCACATTCCTTTTTTCATTGAGTTATTTCTGGAATTTATGCTTACAACGTCATAATATACGATTGTAATATTTATACTGAAAATTTACTTTATTATTATTTTTAACACTTTCTAACAAAGTTGAAAATTGAATATGAATTTGGTTTGTCCGTCTGTCCATGTTGCGGCTCCTGTAAATATACTCGGATTTCCCGGAACGTTATTGGTGTTATTGACGTTTACCCTAGCACGAACCCTATTTCAAATGAAGTTTGAAGCATGATAAGCTTATTTACAAGGACAGTCAAAAGTTTGCCATTACATCATAACCTATGGAAAAAAATCTTTTCAAATGAATTTTAAAAATGTTACACTCAATCAAAAAAATTAAAATTTATATGCATTTACGAATTGCACAAAAATATGGGAAGAAAAAATTTATGCTGTTATTCGTTTACAGAGCCACACAAAATATTTTTGTTACAGTCTATTTTATGAATAATAAAATTGACATGTGTCGCAGAGACTCCATATAATTTATACGATAAAGTCGTGCAAAGTACGAATTGCATCGCATTTACAGGGACACAAAAAAATATTTCAAATAGTGCATTCTTTCCTTAGTACTTTATATGTATACCATGACAGCTTACGGATGGATGAAATGCGTTTTAATTATTAGATATGCTTTTAAGTTTCACTAAATCTATGTATATTATATGATATATATAAGTGCTATAATTGATATACAGGGTTACACAAAAGGGCTCGTAAACGTTACAATATGAGCGTGAATTGCTGAAAGGGACTTTGCATTTTTATGCTGAACTGCATTCAATTTACTAAGAAATGTTGTAGCATATAGATAAAATTATACAGGGTCACGCATAGAATTGGATACATGGACGCCTTTGAATGATAATTTGTGAAAATTTGATTTCCGTAGTTTTAAGAGTATTTTAGTTTTAAATAAATTATGGCTAAATACTCGCGTGTAATAAAGGTTTTACGTAAATTACAGGGCTAAACAAAAGAATTCAAGTATAAATTCATCCACTAGTATAAATTATTTAAACAGTAATTTCAATTTGTTTAGCATTTTCTTGCTAAACCGAATTTCAAATTATATAGTTTATAGGTATATACCGACAGATCTAAAACAGGGCTGTCCAAAAGTATTGAAATACATATTTGACTCTAGACTGTAACCTTGTTTCTCTAAATAACAAAGTTTTGTTAGAGATTATGGAAGTATTGGAAAGTGCTTCATAATCTAAGCTTAAGGCATTATTATTCTTACTTGTTAAAAATATGAATTTACTTCTTTATATGCTAAATTTTAAATAAAACAAGTTTTTTACTATGTGTACAATATATAATTTAGTATGCATATATATATTTTTTCAAGCTTATTATTTATAAAAATAATATCTGGATTTCTTGAAAATATACTAAACTAAAAATTAAAATGGCCTTTTGGCACCATTTTGGAATTCCTTCGCCAGTCGGGCCAATCAGAACATAATGCGGAACTCTAACCTTGTCTCTCTAACTAACGAAGTTTTGTTAGAGGTTATGGAAGTATTGGAAAGTGTTTCATAATCTAAGCTTAACGCATTACTTTTCTTACTCGTTTGAAATATGAATTTACATCTTTATATGCTAAATTTTAAATAAAACCAGTTCTTCATTACGTGTACAATATATATTTAAGTATGCATATATATAAATTTTCATGCTTATTATTTGCCTTTTGGCACATTTTGGAATTCCTTCGCCAGTCGCGCCAATCAGAACAGAGTGCGGAACTCTAACCTTGTCTCTATAAATAACGAAGTTTTGTTAGAGATTATGGAAGTATTGGAAAGTGTTTCATAATCTAAGCTTAACGCATTATTTTTCTGACTTGTTTAAAATATGAATTTACGTCTTTATATGCTAAATTTTAAATAAAACCAGTTCTTCATTATGTGTACAATATATATTTAAATATGCATATATATATTTTTTTTCATGCTTATTATTAACAAAATTAATACATGCACTTCTTGAAAATATATTAAACTAAAAATTAAAATGGCCTTTCGGCACCATTTTGGAATTCCTTCGCCAGTCGCACCAATCAGAACAGAATGCGGAACTCTAACCTTGTCTCTCTAAAAAACGAAGTTTTGTTAGAGATTATGGAAGTATTGGAAAGTGCTTCATAATCTAAGCTTAACGCATTATTTTTCTTACTTGTTAAAAATGTGAATTTACTTCTTTATATACTAAATTTTAAATAAAACAAGTTTTTTACTATGTGTACAATATTTATTTAAGTATGCATATATATATTTTTCAAGCTTATTATTTATAAAAATAATACCTGGACTTCTTGAAAATATACTAAACTAAAAATTAAAATGGCCTTTTGGCACCATTTTGGAATTCCTTCGCCAGTCGCACCAATCAGAACAGAATGCGGAACTCTAACCTTGGCTCTCTAAACAACGAAGTTTTGTCAGAGATTATGGAAGTATTGGAAAGTGTTTCATAATCTAAGCTTAATGCATTTTTTTTCTTACTTGTTTAAAATATGAATTTACGTCTTTATATGCTAAATTTTAAATAAAACCAGTTCTTCATTATGTGTACAATATATATTTAAATATGCATATATATATATATTTCTTTTCATGCTTATTATTAACAAAATTAATCCATGCACTTCTTGAAAATATATTAAACTAAAAATTAAAATGGCCTTTTGGCACCATTTTGGAATTCCTTCGCCAGTCGCACCAATCAGAACAGAATGCGGAACTCTAACCTTGGCTCTCTAAACAACGAAGTTTTGTTAGAAATTATGGAAGTATTGGAAAGTGTTTCAAAATCTAAGCTTAACGCATTATTTTTCTTACGTGTTTAAGATATGAATTTACGTCTTTATATGCTAAATTTTAAATAAAACAAGTTCTTCATTATGTGTACAATATATATTTAAGTATGCATATATATATATATATATATATATTTTTCATGCTTATTATTAATAAAATTAATACATGCACTTTTTGTAAATATACTAAACTAAAAATTAAAGTGGCCTTTTGGCACCATTTTGGAATTCCTTCGCCAGTCGCACCAATCAGAACAGAATGCGGAACTCTAACCTTGTCTCTCTAAAAAACGAAGTTTTGTTAGAGATTATGGAAGTATCGGAAAGTGTTTCATAATCTAAGCTTAACGCATTATTTTTCTGACTTGCTTACAATATGATCTTACGTCTTTATATGCTAAATTTTAAATAAAACAAGCTCTTCATTATGTGTGCAATATATATTTAAGTATGCGTATATATATTTTCATGCTTATTATTAATAAAATTACTACATGCATTTCCTGAAAATATACTAAACTAAAAATTAAAACTGCCTTTTGGCACGATTTTGGAATTCCTTCGCCAGTCGCGCCAATCGGAACAGGATGAGGAACTCTACCCGAGATATGATAGATGATTCTATACCCATGTGCATGATTACACTTACAGGATATGTGCCCACGGATAAAATTTGCAACTCGTTTAACGTTGTAAAATAAAATCAACATTAGTTACACTGATAGTCATTTGAATATATTCTGAAGCATCAAACTACTTTCCCATTTAAAAAAAATCCCAGTTATTATAGAATTTTTAGTAACAAATAACATTCTTTTATTATAGTAATTTAAATGTAATCAAACTTTTAATGTAAAATATCCTTTTACATCTATATATTCAGAGAGCATGAAACATTTGCTTATATTTCAAGAGTAATGTTTCTTTACTTTTGCTTTTTCATGTAAATTACATCTTATAAATACGTATGGATGCATCAATGCAAGCGTCAGATGAAAATGTTCTCATTTTTTTTTCTACAGATAAACGTTTCTACAGATAAACTTTGATTTAAAAGCTTACACGCATTAAAATGCACACTTCAAAAAGCACTGAAGCGTAAACCAATTTTAAAGCGTTTTCTAATGAACTAAAAAAAGTATTATTGCATGCCGCTACTGCATCTTATCTTTTACGCTTACAGTAAAGTTAATCTTCATAGAGCATGTAAAGCGAACACTTTTAAAGGCCTTGGTTTTCCATATATCTAGTCAATAATAAATTCTCACATTCCACATTTTTTTTGAGTTATTTCTGGAATTCGTATATTAGTTGCCATTATACATTTAAACATTGATAATATTTCTATTGAAATTTCACTATTTTATCTTTTTAAAAAATGTGAATTTAACTCTTTATAGCCTGACATGTGAATAAAACAATTGCTTCACATGAACAATTATTTGCGTTACTGTCTAAGGAATCCAGAACAAAATATATAATAATAATAACTTGATAGATATTTTTAAAGAGACAATTGATTTAATAAATCCGTGACTAGAGATATTTTTAAAAAACAAGTTACATAAATAATTAGAATAATAACAAATAATACAGTTATTTAAAGCTAACAATTCTTATAAGTACAGTATATACTTTGTTACATAACTTTTTTACTTACAAGGAAGGTCTCCATACGGGCATACTCAGAAAAATCTGAAAAAATTACAGAATGTTCTTCTAATATAGTTATATATATTTATAAAAAAAAATTTCGGCGGAACCTCCTTATAACATCTGTAAAAAAATAATAAAAATTTCGTTTATTTGGCGATTTATCTCCGGTTGGCGAAAAGACGAAATTTTGAAAAATACGCTTTTACGCTTCGAATACTTTTTAAAGAAAAAACTTTCTATGTTCAATTTATTTAAATAAGTTTAGTTAAAGTAATTTTAGTTTTGCATTTTTACTTTACTTTAAGTGTAATTTTGTCATATACGTGTATATGTACTTATAACAAAATTAAAAATCTGCATTTTGTTACAATGCATTCCCTTGCTTGTATAGAAAACGGTTACTTGGCCGTGAAATGGAGCTTTCTCATTGGTTGGAATAGAGATATTATATACAAGCGGTGGAGTGCGTTGCAGCAAAATGCAGCAGATTTTTAATAGTGTTGCACAAGCTACCACAGCGCTAAAAATCTGTACCATTTTCTGCAGCGTCACTCCACCGCTTTTATAGAAAACGGTCAATTCACCGTGCTATGGTGCATTCTCATTGGTGAGAAGGGAGATATTCTATAAAAGTGGTGGAGTGACGTTGCAGTAAATGCTGCAGATTTTTAGCAGTGAAGTCAATTAAAATCAATTTTCAGATTCGTTAAAATCGTCTGCTTTTGGCGAGGAAATGCCAAATCCCGCGTCGCTTTCAGCTTTTCACGCCAATTATTCCAAACTATTTTATTTTTTTTACATATCTAATAATGTAATTCCGCCGCTAATTTTCACTGATCCTCTATTACCTACATGAGTAGTTTAATTCGTATTTTTTTCAAAAAATTCTGAGTATGCCCCCAATGGATACCTTCCTTGTTAGATGAAAGCTACGCCTCTATAAATGGTTGAGAAAATAAGTCAAGCTTTGGCTATTTTCCTAAATATGCTAATTTTTTCTATATACACTGTAAAAAATCTGCTGCATTTTGCTGCAACGCACTCCCATGCTTGTATAGAAAACGGTTACTTGGCCGTGAAATGGAGCTTTCTCATTGGTTGGAATAAAGTTATTATATACAAGCGGTGGAGTGCGTTGCAGCAAAATGCAGCAGATTTTTTACAGTGTAGCATTAAGAGCCCCCAATAGTCACAGAAAAAGTACACAAAAAGACCCGGATGACCATGTAAAGTCTATGGGAACGTTCTTTTCTAATATCACGCTCAAATTTTAATATTTTTGCATGATTTTTTTGCACAAGATAGCTGAGGGCAATCCACAACCGGGCTAGTTTTTACTTTTTCGATTTTGGTTATATATTTTTTATATTACGATAGTTTCAATTTCCGAACCGGTTTAAACCGGTTTCGGAAGTTAAAGTAATTTTTTAAAGAAAATCTGAAACAAAAATTGAAAAAGTAAAAACTAGGCCCGTTGTGGATTGCCCTCAGCTATCTTGTGCAAAAAAATCATGCAAAAATATTAAAATTTGAGTGAGATATTAGAAAAGAACGCTCCCATGGACTTTACATGGTCATCCGGGTCTTTTTGAGTAATTTTTCTGTGACTATTGTGGGCTCTTAAGAAATCTATTTTGCTTGAAGACGGCAATCTTCTTTTTGTCAGTGGCTAAAGTAAATAAATTTTATATTCAACTATTTTTAATGGTACTTAAATGTAATTTAATGGTACCTTTAAGGGTCCAAAGGGTTAACAAGAATTAACAAGTTGTAAATTGCAAGTGAAGCGTAGCAAATGAAGTGCGTTCGTACGATAATGAAGTTTTTAAAATATCACTCTCATATATCAATCTCATAAAATTGTAAACAGTTAATTACAATTAAAATGCGCAACAAACAATATTCTCTCTATACTCATTATGTAATGGAATACTTTTGTGTGGCGATTATGCAAAATCTATATTATAATATGTACTTTATGTTGCATATCAATATTATTATGTTCGAATGAGTGTAATATTATTAAAATGAATTTGAAACTTTTTTTTCCCATTGACTGTAATGTAACGGAGTACTTTTGATTGTCCCTGTATTTGATCTATGCATCCTATTTTCAAAAAAATTGAAATGACTTGACAATATTATGTAATAATTATGTATTTTAAATTTCAAAAGATTCGGTTGGGTAGTTTTTGCGCTGTTATATGCGGACAGACAGACGGACATACAGACAGACGGACGGACTGAACGACAACTGTAGGTCCTACGTATTTACATAATTACGAACGCACCTAAAAACCAATGTTTAACGCAGGAAACAAAGGATTAAATAATAAACATGTCCGCTTAAGTTAATCATTTTGAGTTAAATAAATCTAGCCAGATAAAAGATGTCGATAATAAAAAAAAACACGCATTTTTTCATAATTTTTGTCCATTTACTCCCCCCCCCCTTTGTCACAAATTGTCATATTTCATCATACCCCTTCACCCCTACTGTCCCATTTGACGCATGCTACGTAAACGTATACTTATAGTTCAGCAACAAAGCACTATGTTTTAATTAATATTTCTAACTTAAGACACTTAATTAAAGTGTCAGACATTTTAATTAAAGACATTTGTGAGCATAACAATAAAAATTATTCGTGTATTTATTTTTTATGGTATACGATTAAGTTACGAAAAGCAACAAAAAGCGTAATTAACCTTTCAATAATAATAATATAATAATATGAAAAAGAAATTAAAAGCTGAAGTATTTTGGAAATTGAAAAAGATTTTTAATATACCTGGTTTTAAATCTTATCTTTAATTTCTGAATACATATTTCATAATTTAATCTACTGACTTTTAATGCTTTTATTTATTCCAAAATATGTAATGTCACACTTCTTCTTACCCCCTCCCACCCCTTTGAAACAAACTGTAACAATTTCACAAAACCCTTCCCCCCCATCCAAAGTGACATCATTTATGTACGGCAACAAAAGACAAGATAGCAGTCAAATCCCGTAAGATATGGTGACGTCGTTGTGAAGTTCCATTGTGACTTTGTGAACATCGATTGTCGATGTGACGTCACGTGACGTTGATGTGAAGTTACAGTGACTAAAATGTGAAGTCGTTATGGCCGTTTTAGAGCTCGTTTGTGACGTCACATTGTGACGACTTTGTGAAATCACTGTGTGACAAATTTGTGAAAAATGTGTCATTTATGACTACTTTGACATTAACATTGTGACGAAACTGTGACAAAAGCGACGGTATTTAAATTTCCAGAAACATGTTTTTTAAAGTAAATAACATGTTTTAAAGAATATTCCTAATTTTCTAAAAAAATTAAGAAAGTCACATCTCAGTCACAATATGACGTCACAGCGTGGTGGCATTTTGGTCGCGGGTGTGATGTGACCAAAGTGACTCACAGTGACGTCACTATAACCATGCATGTTATGAGGGTTATTGCATCGTGGGGTCATTCGGTGACATAAACCAGAACTGCTCTACTGGTATTCCCCGCAGCACCCCAGAAAAGATCAAGACTATCAGAAATATTAATAAACAAAATCTTGATCGTACAGTTTATTGGGAGATTCATAGATATAATGCCATTAATCCTTTTGATTGCAGTTCATATATAAGCTACAAAATAGCATCATTTAATTATTATGTAAAAGAAAACATTTGAAAATTGCTCAAGCTATCTCCTAGAAGAAGAAGTAAACGCAATTAAAAAATAAACTGGGCTGCTTAAACCAGCGCAGCGGTTCCCAATCTATGGGTCGCGACCCACTGGTGGGCCGCGGTATTTGTTTTGATGGGTTGTGGAAAACAATCGAGATTTGTCGTGAAAATATAACTTCTATTGAGAAGAAATAAAAATATATGAAAAGTTTAAAAGAATATGACAGTTTCAACAGAAAATAATGTTTCAGGGGAAAATCCTTAATTTCCTTCTAGAATAATATACGAACAGAATTTACAGAAATATTATGAGAGCATTCTTTTTCAATTTTACCGTTTTTGAAAGACAAATATTGAGAAAAACTGCGTGTTAATGTATGTCCACACATTGGTTAATACCAGTATCAGAAATTTCATTGATTATAAAGTAATGTTTTCATAATAATTAAACATATTTTTTATTTATCTTTGTGGTTTATGCATTGTTTTAATTACTATTTACTTACACGCATTGAGATTACCTATTCTTGTTTTTTTAAGTGTATCTCCTGTACCAAAATTTGCGTTTTTCCTAGGATAGCATAGCCGAGCGTGTAGAAATCGTACAAAAATTGATATACTAATATACAACTTTATCTTGGCTGGGTCGTGAATTTTTTTTTTTACTGAAAAGCGGATCGCGAAATTTTTTTTCACGGAAAGGTGGGTCGCGTACGTAGGTAGTTTGGAAATCGCTGGCTTAAACTATTAATTTTGAGTTAAATAAATTTAGCCAAATCAATTAGGTTCACTACGTATATGCAAGAACCCGGATAATACAATAGTTTCAGCAAAAAGTCCAAGATATGGATGAAATATTTATGAAAGAGAAGATAGCAGTCAAATATTGCAACGTAGAGACACCCCATGCTACACACAAGTACGGTATTGCTGTTCCCAGCAGCATACCAACAGTGTGATTAGAGATCGAGACTATCACAAATATAAATAAGCACTCTTCACTGTAAAAAAAAATTCAAGAGGTTACTAAAAATTTCTTAGTAAATTTGTATTCCACAGAATTTTTTAGTAACCATTACAAACTTTTTTTTTGCAAGTGAAACAAGCATTTCTCTTGTAAACTGAACAAAATAATTTTTTGTATAACTAACTTAAAAATTTTTAGTATGAGCCACCAAGCAAATTTTAGTAATAGCTCCAAAATTATTTTTAATAACTATTAAGTGCGCCCGAAAGGCAGGAGCTTCTTGCGAGCTGCATCCAGACTTCTGAAGCGGAAGATTTTCGGCAAAACCGCAATAAATGGCAGCACCAAACATTCCAACGACAGTATTTTCATAATCCCTTTATTAACGAGACACCACATATATTCGGGGCGTATTTGGCGTTGGCAAGTTTCGAACCCGGGACCTTTTAGCCTGGAGTCCGTTACTATAACCACTATGCTATCAAGGCCACACCAACTGAGTTTTAGTAAGAGTTATTAAAAATATAAAACTATTAGCTCTATTCGTTGCTAACTTTTTTCTAGTAATTCTTACAGATTTTCTAGTAACCGACTAAGATTACTAAAAATTTTTTAGTAATTACAAGGATCACTAAAGTTTTTTTAGTAGATCGACCCTTTTTTTTACAGTGTTGATCGCAGAGTTTTTAGGAAAACTGACAGATCTAATGTCACTATTTCTTTTGATTGCAGTTCTTTAATAAATTACAATTTAGCAACAATTAATTGTTAGGTAAAAAACAAACATTTGAAGTTTGTTCAAACTGTCTCCTAAAAGATCCTAAACGCATATAAAAAATTACAATGGAATGTGCAATTTCATCCCGTTTTATTGAAAATAAAAGTTAGAAGTGGAAGATTATAAAAAAACGAAGCTCAGTTCCAGATAAAGGATTTATTATTTTAATTTGTCCCCATACCAAGGCTTTTTAAAAATATGTGGCATATTCTTTTTAAATATGATGTTTTTAAATATGCAACCCTTCCTCCAATGTTAAAAGATTTCTTAAATACTAAAATTGACCCTGTTTCAAGCAACCAATAGATCCCGACTAAACAATATATCTTTTTGATAGTAAATATTTTCTTTATGTAGAATTGAAAATGATAAAATTTTGTAATGGTATGAAAGAACATAAATCTTATACTTTGTATAAGATTACTTTGATAGTATACGTAATTATTATTTAATACTTTACCATAAAAGTGCCCGTAGATAAAACTCACATGTCATTTTATGTAGTAAAATAAACCTATATAAATTGCACTAGCATTAATTTAAATGTTTTCTAAGCATCAAGCTACGTTCCCATTTGCAAAAATTTGCTTTTATTACATAGTTCATTACAAATACCATTACTTTGTTATCGCAAATTATGGAAAATTTTATTTTTAACGTAAAATATTCTTTTACAATTTATGAAACGTTTGTATAAATTTCAGGGGTAACTTTTCGTTACTTTTTTTTTCATATGAATTACGCCTTTTAAATGCGCATGGATGCCTCGATATAAATGTGAGATAAAAATGTTGTGATTTTTTTTTCTACATAAATATGTTTTCCTTTCTTTGATTTAAAACCTTATACGCTTAAAAACGTACTCTTCAAGAAGCACTGAAGCATAAATCAATTTTAAAGCCCTTTATAATGAACAAAAAAAAATAACATTCTTGCCGCTAAAGCATTTTATCTTTTACGCTTCGAGTAAAATAAATCACCATATAGCATGTAAAATGGGCACTTTTAATGGGTTTGGTTTTCCGTATGGCTAGTCAATAATAAATTCTCACATTCCATATTTTCATTGAGTTATTTCTAGAATTTCTGAATTAGATGTCATTATATATTTAAACAATGGTAATATTTACATTGGAGATTTACTTTATTAGCCTTTTTTAAAAGTGTGAATTTAAATCTTTATATCCTGAGTTTTGAATAAATTGATTTCTTCGCCTGAATAATTATCTGCGTTAATGTATAAATTATGCAGAATAATATAAAAAAATAATAATTAAATTTTTAGATGATTTCTTTTGGTAAAAACGTATTTAATAAATCTGTATTTAGAGACATTTATGTAAAAAAATTGAAAGAATAATAAGAATAATTAACAAATAATATCTTTAATGGAAACTTAGAATTCTTATAAGTATTGTGTGTACTTTGTTGCATAACGATTTGAATGAATGATAGCTACACCTATGTAAATAGTTGAGGAAATAACTGATTTAATAAAACTTTTATCTTCGGCTGTTTCATTAAATAGACTAATAATATGACTAACTGTGTAATTTTAAATAAGATTTAGCAAATTATTTTGTATGGAAGGTTTAATCTACTTTTATTAGCAGATGAATTAAATAAATTTTACATTGAACTTTCATTATTGGTACTTAAAAGTACCATCAGGGTACACAGTGTTAACAAGAATTAAACGCCAACGTTTAGCGCAGATTATAAAACATTAAAAATAAACTTGTCTGCTGAAGATATTAATTTTTAGTCACATGAATTTAGCTAGATAAGTTAAGTACATTGCGTATATACCAAAATCATAGGAGAGATTCAGTAAAAAGCGCAAGCTATGATTGATGCATTTATGAAAGTCAAATGACCAATCAATTATAGCAGCGTGGGTACCCCTGGTGCAAGACGTAAAAAGTATTCGACATATTCTCAGCAGTTCTGTCAGAAATCGAAACTATCAGAAATATAAATAGATAGAATTTTGATCGTAAAGTTTTTGGGAAGACTAACGGATCTAATGCTATTAGTAGATTATGCTCAAATTGAGAATAGCTGTGTTTAAGTAAATGTTAAAAATCCAATGAATGAACCGCTGTTCATTCATAGCAGCAATTCAGCAATACATTAGGCTACTTTTCCTAGAGAATGATCTCTTTGAACTTTAAACTATCACAATGTAAAAAAAAAAAAAAAAAAAAAAAAAAAAAATTAAAAAAATTTGATACTATCCGGGTTATAAATCATCCTCAGCTATCCTATGGAAAAAAAATCATGTAGCCATGTAGTATTAAAATTTGAGACAGATATTTAAAAAAAAATGTCCCCGCTGACTAAATATTAACATCCGGGTTTTTTTCTGTGATTAGTGTTGCGTTTGAAGAAGGCATTTTTTTTATATTCCAAATGCAATGTTGTCAAGGAAATTGCGAGGGAAAACAATTAAAAGTAAGCGTATTTGACATTGCGTATGTTGTGCTTTGAAAAGTAAAAATTCTTTGAAGATTTGATAGTTGAAAAAAAATGAAAATTTGATTTACAATACATATGGATGAAGTAAACGGGGATGTTTACAATGTCATGAAATGAATAGGAAGAAAACAATCCATCTGAGGTAGACGTTGAAAATTTGTTTTTTAATTTTCGTGATAGCAATGTGAAATTTTTTGCATACATACATTTCACCAAAAGCATATAGAACACGTTCAAAATAATTCCAATCTTATTAAATTTTTAAATTAAAAAAATTAACTTTTCAAACGAAATTTTAAAATGTTCCTCGTGTCTTAATTTTTGCGATATTTTCTTGCTTTTCTATTTTTATCACTTAAAATTATATTATAAACAAATTTATGCAAGATTTTTTAAATCTCTTGAATAGTTAATATTTTACAATTTTTTTCTAAATTTCATATCAATTTTCATCAAAATGTTGCATTTTAATAAGTAAAAAAATCAAATTTGACTACCTTAATGAAGAAGAATTTTAAACAATTATTTTCTAAACAATGCCAGGATACTTCCTTATCAATTTCATAAATATTGATCAAAAATTACAAGAAGCATTTCAAAAATCTAAAATCGCTGAAAAATCAGTTTTGAGAGAAACAGATTCAAATTATATAAATACACTTACCTTTATTGTTATTTCTTGAAATCTTCAAAAATTATATTTTAATAAAAAAATGTTTTGGTACTATTATACCACAGAAATAGGCCTTATTTGCGACTTTGCTACGGACAAATTTACTGAAACAAAGGTTCACTGTCTCCTTAAACATCCTAAGGAAAAATTAAATAAGGAAGAGACTCTTTTTCCAAATTATCATCAAAGGTTGAAAATATGAAATAACCACAATGATAATATGTAAACCCCGCTGTAGCGAACCCGGTATGTAACGAACCTACCGATAAAACGAACTAAAATTTTGGTCCTGCCGTTTTACTATTGTATTTAATGCTAATTTATTCTGTTATAGCGATCCTCCGAAATCATAAAAAAATCGTTTATTACGAATATTTTTTTTTCATTCGATCAAGATTTTTTTTACACTTTTTTCTAATAGTGCAAAAATGCATTTCAACTCTTTTTTTATATGATAATATGAAAATGCATGCATTCTAGTGAAACAAGCTGCAAATTAGCGATGACTCGTTTTATTAAAGTGTAGAAAGAACTGCATTCTTTCTGTCTTATATCAGCCATTCTGCGTGTGTGATCAAGCCCGCCCGTCAATCATTTTCCATTACTCCTATCACAGTGGTTTAGTAATGTATTTAACGTTAACGTATTAAATTAACTTATTTAAGAATGATTCGAGACATGGCAGCATTGAAAAAAAACATCTTCTTTAAAGCAAGCAATAATCAAAAACCTTTTTTCCTTACGTTATAATATTTGGAGTTCAGAAGATGCTAAAAAAAGAAAATTTAAATGATAGAGAAAAATAAATGAAAAAAAAAAGTAAACAGATAAAAAAACAATAAAATAAAACGCCTTTTAAATAGACCAGTAATAATTAATATTAGAATCCAAGCCTTGAAAAATAGTAAACATTTAAGTATAGTCGGGAACATTCCTTAAATTATTTGACCATTTATCCTAACTTTAGCTTATCCGAACTAAGGTCGGTCTGTATTTGTTTGAATAATCGGTGCTACATTATATTTCTATTTTTCTTCATTTTTAATAAATTTATTTAGTATTTTGTCAGTTTGATGCAGCCTATTTTAGTGAATTTTATTCAATAATGATCCGACTTAATAGATTTTACGTTTTTTTCTTAATACATCATTGTTCGATATAAAAGTAGCAGCTAAAAATGTACACATTTTGTGTACTCTAACATTTTTTATCGATTGGCATAAAGCGAACCGCTGAATAAAACCAGTGAATGAACCAGTGAATAAAACCATCGGTCCCTTGAAGTTCGTTAAGACGGGTTTCAACTGCACATGTGTGTAATATGTGCTCACACATGGTTTCTGCTTAAATTCATTAAATACGATTTACACGTATTCTAAAAATCCAAGTTTTCAGTTGCATTAAAATCATTTGCTTTTGACGAGGAATTGTGCTTCTCGCCAAATTGCGTGATGTTTTGGTCTTTTCTTGCCAAATATTCGGAAGTATTTTATTTTTTACAGATTTTCCACTGTCATTCCGCCTCTAATTTCGACTAATCCTTATTATATATATAGTAATTTTATTAATATTTTTTCAAAAAATTATGACTATGCCTAGTATGGAGACCTTCCTTGTGAGCATTTTTAGGTTTTACTGCAACATGGCAAAACTAAAATGTGAAAAAAGTTTTACCCTCCCGTCACTAAATTAGTTTAAAAGTAGAGAAAACAACTTTCTAATTTTCAATTATTTCTAAAATATACCACTATAAATCATGTGCAAAAATTATTTCTTTAATGTTGTTCTATCTATTTTTTTTTCTTTTTGAGCCTCATCTGAGGCCTAAAATACTTCTACATTTTATAAGGAATACGTTACATTTAAAATTAAATTGAAAGCATATATATATTAACCCCTTGGCGAAGGGAGCCTTTTACGAAATTTTTTATGTTTTGTCGCCGGTTTTTAAAAACAGAAATTTGTGCCTTATTAAATCGAGATAATACTCCGATTCAATAAGCCAAATTTTGCAGTAAATTTTTACTGGTGGTGATAAAAAGGATGCTTAAGCCATTTTGCGGCACGTATATGTGTCGCTCGTCCCAAGGGGTTAAATAAAAATGACTAAAAAAAACCCATTTGAATTTAAAAGATATGAAATCGAACTGCGCACTTAACCCTCTAATGTCCATGGTAACAAATATGCTACCGACAATACTTTAACCTCTTCAGACCTGAGCATAAAATAACTCTACAAATATATATTTATTGCTTTTGCATAATCGACACTACACCATAGATGACAGAAAGAGTTTTTTATATGAAATCAGTACTTTAGGGGACTGGTAATTTAGGTTTACAAATATGGATATTAAAATACTAATCCCCTTAAAACACCAGTTTAACTATCAGTAATATAAATTTACGCAATAACAAAATTAATGTCTTTAAACAAGTAAATGATCAGCAAATCCTCAATTTTTTATCGTAAAGCATTTAAGTTAAATAATAATTAATATTTCTTACTTTCTTGGCCACAGTGTCTTGAAGGTATTTTCGAAAGTCGGTTGTAAATAATATTTATGTTATGAGGTAATATTCATCAGTGCTGGCATTTATTGATTTTGTTTGAAAGCAAAAAACATTGAGCTGTATAGAAGTACAGTAAAAATGCAAAAAAATCGAACAGTTTAGTTTTATGAGGAAAAGAATGAATGTACACATTTGTGTACTTCAGGTCTGAAGAGGTTAAATTCCGTAGATTTTTTGTAGTTAGTATATTTCAAATTCAAATATTTGTTTTATTCAATACCAGACATTTGTTATTTTAATAAATCGAAATTGAGTAATGAAAACTTCTGGTGTTATTTCAGATTCTCTGGACAGTAAAATTTCTGGAACATATCATAAAAGGGGAATTACAGGATTAGATACTGAAATAAGAAACATAAAAAAAGATGCTATGAATAGTGAAATGTTTTGCAATAAATTGGTGGTATGCGACTAATTGAAAAGCAACAAAAAAACTTTGGTGTATTTGGTGTAGTTTAAAGGTAATCTAAAAAGCCTATTAAATGTAAAAAATGTATAGTAAATTTCAATTAAGAAATAGAAAGGGACTTTTGTCTATGTTAAGCATAATATGGTAACACTAAGTGGATCTCTGAAATATGAAAAGAAAATTATAAATATTTCAATAAATAGAAAAGAGAATATAAATAATTAAAAAATATATATAAAGAAAGAAATAGAAGAACAAAAAAAATATAAATAATTAAAAAAATATTAAAAATATACAATTAAATATATAATTAAAATATATAATTAGAAAATACTAAAAAAATTATGTAACTAAAAAATATACAATTAAATATATAATTAATATATATACAGTCGAGTCTCTATATAACGAAATCCACCGTTCCAGTAAAAAATTCGTTATATAGAGAAATTCGGTGTATAGAGAATAATGTTAAAATCGTATTTAATGTGTGAAATTCGAACAAATATTATTTTTGAATTAAGAATAAAAGTATTTAAAAGTAAATATTAACCTAACATTTTATTTCTTAATTATTTAAGTTGTTTCAAAAAAGAGAACAGATGTATTTATTTGAAAGCTCAATTAAAATCAAATAAGGAGGACTTGCATTAATTTCAGACGAAGAAATCTGTAATTTTTTGTTGTTTTGATTTTAAAATTGTTTCGCTCTCAAAAAAAAGGCTCAAATTTTTGCAAGGAATGAAAAATTGTAGTTATCATTTTCCTCCATTTGAAGGCCTCTCTTATGTGCCTCTCAATGATTCCTCTCTTACGTGTGTATCAATCCAACTGACTTTGTTTTGAGAAGGATGTGGAAAGGTGTCTGGGCAGTGGGATGAATTCGTTGGATTTAAAGAACAAGGAGAGAAGTAATATATAAAAAAACTCAGTACTGACGATAAATCAAAAATAAGTGGTGGAAAACTGATTCCATATGATTTCGAAGCTTTTTAAAACTGAATAAATTAAGGCCAATTTATGAAAAAATTTGTTATATGGAGATAGATATTTCGCTATATAGAGACTGTTTTTAATGTATTCATACGAAAACGGGAATGCGAAAAATTCGTTATATAAAGAAATTCGATGTATGGAGTTTCGTTACTGTATTTAAAAAAATATTAAAAAATCTATTAAAATTTAGATTGAAATTTCATTTGCATTTAAAAAATATGTACTACATATAAGATATTGCTACGTCTTAAAATGCTAATGAGAATAATTTAAATACGCCAAGGATGGCAAAAGAATGCAACGCATATATATTTGATAAGCCTAAACCTGTATTAGAAATTTTTACATTTTTTTACAAAAATATCAGTTATATATTTTTTGCTATTTATTTAATTATAATACTCATCAAAATGCATAAACCTTAATGAGATTTTAATGAGATACTTAGTTATGTGCTGTAAAAATGAAATACTTTAAGAAATTCTTTAGAAACAGAAGAAAGTTTTCATTTTTATTTCTAAATTGTGCTCTGATATTTAATCACAAGCTATATGATGCAAGCATTTTACGGATACTTTTTAAAACTGGAATATATACAGTATTCACGAATATTCAATACTCGTGATAAAATATTAAAATTATATTACTGATAATGTTTAGTATTTTTTTTAGGAATAATCTCTATTTAGAAATAAAGAATTAAAGAACGGGAATTAATGCACTGCTCTTCATTAACCCTTTCGGGTCTGATGTATTATTAACTGTACACGTCTTTTAATACGACATAATTTTATTTTAAGAGCCCACAATAGTCACAGAAAAAGTACTCAAAAAGACCTGGATGATAATGTAAAGTCTATGGGAGTGTTCTTTTCTAATATCTCGCTCAAATTTTAATATTTTTACAAATTTTTTTTGCATAGGCTACCTCAGGACGATCCACAACCGACCTAGATTTTACTTTTTCAATTTTGGTTTCAGATTTAAAAAAAAAAATATTTTAACTTTCAAAACCGGTTTAAACCGGTTCTGAAATTGAAACTATCATAATATAAAAAATATATGAGCAAAATCGGAAAATTAAAACTAGGCCGGTTGTAGATCGTCCTAAGGTAGCCTATGCAAAAACAATAAAATTTGAACGAGATATTAGAAAAGAACGCCCCCATAGACTTCACATTAGCGCTCGGCTTTTACCGCGTGACTAGTGTGTGCTCTTAAGAAATACTTTTGCTACTATTTACATTTGGTAATGTCAGGATATGTTTATACATTTAATATATGACACCATTCATGTTTAAGCATTTATTAATGATAAAATTTTTATTATTTATCTAATTTTATTTGCATCGTTTGCAATTCTTTTATTTGAAACATGTACTATTTTACTCGTTAAATTTAAAATAAAAGTCATTATCCTAAAAGAATCATGTGCAATAAAGCGCATAAAGTTCTAGAAAGTTGTAATATAAATTAAATTTTGCTGTATACAATATTTTTTTAACATCTCCAAATATTTTTCATTAGCCCATTGGCATATGAATATTAATTGAATAGTACACTGTAAAAAAAAATCGTTACATTTGCGACAAAAACTGCTGGCAGCATTGCTGTCAGAATACGAAAGTGTTAAATGTAAACTAATATAAAAAAGGACAAATTTTCTTTTATAAAATTTCATGTTGAACGATTGTAATTACAGATTACTTTCAATCACAGAAAACAATATACTATCTATTATAATTTTTACGCTGTTTTTCATGAGCCTAATACTATAAAGAAAGCATTGTTGTATCCAATGTTGTCTTGCTGGCGAGCGTTTTTCCTATAAACAAATTATCACTGCATTTCTTTAAATTTGAATAATCATGTATTTTGTTTGTATTGAACAAATATCATGGAATTGAGAATACAAATGTAACTATATTTTTCAAGTACAGATTTGAATGATAATTTGTTCTATTTTGCAAAGTATGTTGAATACGTTAAGAGTTGTAGTAAGTGGACTGTGATAAAAGCATTAACAGTGAGTCACTAAATCTCAATATTATGTATTTAAACAGAAATAACATAAACTTCTGATTGTTAGATGCATAAAAAAGCACTCGTATTTTTCTGATGGCTTATATATGAAAAGTGGTTGCTTGTTCAGGAAAATGAATTTTTGTAAAAAAAAATTATTGTAACACCTACTCTGATTGTTATTTACAATGTAGTAAAATAATTTAGGTGCTTTTACCATAAAAAAGGCTTGAATAATAATTAATTAATGAATTTGGTACATATATACTTCTGATAGTATATGTAGACAAACAGATATATCATTTTGACATACCCATTCGTTATATCACCGGTGAAAATCAATTGAAAAATTGTACAGACACATCAATACTCAGCCTCAAAAACAGTCAGCCCAAAATCATAAAATTTTGAACTTCAGTATTTTTGAAATGTGGAGATATATAGAGGAAAATCATCTTGGCCTTACATATAATTTGAAAAAAAAATCTAAACTTTCAAAAGGCAGTAATTTTCTGCATATTGCCCTAATATAGCACGAAAATTTCCCAATACCTCTCAAGGAGCTTCAAGTCATCCCAAATTCTTTCTAATACTAAAATGACAGGATCAGGACGTCCTGGGGCAGCGTCTTTTACGATTTCATCTTACGATATTTGAAAAGAATGTCCCCATAGACTTTACACTATCATCCGGGTCTTCATCAACCAGCAGTGTGAGCTCTTAAGGAGATTCAATGCCTATCATTCTGATACAAAAAAGACAAAAATATCAATTTTCAGGTTTTTATTTTAAAATGTTTCTTAGTGTACTGAAAACATTTTCTCCAAGTTTCGGAACGATTTGATAAATAATAAAAGAGATATTTTGCTATAGTTTTTCCATTCAATGTTCTTTTAAATGAATATGATTAAACTTAGTTTTCATATTGAAGTAAAAAACTTCTTTGATACACCATAAAATAAATTAAATTGCGCGAGGTCTTTTGAAAGAACTTAGTCATCCTTCGTCAGCCGCAAAAAAGACATCTGTCTATTAAGAATGCACTACTACACAAATTCTTAATAGACGCACGTCTTTTCGCGCCTGATGAAGAAGGACCAAGTTTTTCGAAAGGCCTTGCGCAATTTAACTTATTTTATGGTGTTTTGAAAAAAGATTTTTTTACTTCAATATGAAAACTAATTCTAATCATGTTCATTTAAACGAATATTGAATGGAAAAACTATGGCAATATATCTATTTTATTATTTATCAAATCGTTCCGAAACTTGGAGAAAATGTTTTTAGTATATAAGAAACATTTTAAAATAAAAATCTGAAAATCGACATTTTTGTCTTTTTGTATCAGAATGATAGGCATTGAATCTCCTTCAGAGCCCACACTAATTATTGAAAAAGACCCGAATGATAATGTAAAGTCTATGGGTGCATTCTTTTCAAATATCTCGCTAAAATTTTAATATTCTGGCGTGATTTTCTTCGCATAGGATAGCTGATGACGATCCACAACCGGACTAGTTTTTACTTTTTTTTTTATTTTGGTTATCTTCTTTTTATATTAGGATAGTATCTGACAATAATTATGAGTTAAAGAATTAAATAAGTGAGTTTTATGTCTTTCAAAGTTTTGCTTGTATGAATAGATTTATAGAAAATTGAATTATATAATTATTTGTTTAATTTATAATACATAGATTCACTATTAAACATATTGTTCAAGCATTTAGTTTAATTAAATCCAAGCAAGTATAGAGAAAACCGAAACCAATGTATATTTATAATATAAAAAAGAATCTAAAAAAAAAAAAAAAAAAAAAAAAAAAAAAAAAAAAAAACATGTACAACAAACTATTAAATACAAAGTCACGATTTAGAAGAATGAATTTTTTTAAATAAAATATAACTTTAAAAGTTTGCTTTCGTTCTTTTATGTTTGAAAATTCTTTTCGACTTTCTTAAACTTTTTTTATTTTGTTGCTTATGATCTTTTTTTACTATTATCAAATATTACATTGCTTTAGATTCTTTTAGAAAATAACTTTATTCAAAGAATGTAACAAACAACTTTATAAAGTAGTTACAAAAATAAAATAAAATTTCCTTATTTATAATTTGTTTCAGTTTCGAAAACGGAAAGTAACGAATTTTAATTGTGATTTTACTTTAAATTTCATGATATTTCTTCTCGATTATTCAAATATTAATGTGAAATTATAGTGAAAAGATTAGATTATGAAAAAGTAAATCTATGTAATATAATATAAAATATATATAATAATATAATATATAATATAATAATAATAATAATAATATATAATATAAATCTATGTATAATCAGTTTTAGGTGCGATCGTTATTATGTAAAAACCATAATCCATCCGTACCAAAACTACAGAAAAAAAAAAACATTTGAATTTTGAAATACATAAATGTTGCAAAAGTTTATTGAGTCATTTCAAATTTTGTGAAAATCGGATGAATATTTTAATTACAGGGACTATCAAAAATATTCCCCTAAATGACGGCCCATGGGAAAAAATAGTTTCAAGTGCATTTTAATTGTGTTACATTCTTCCGACGATAATAAAATGGATATGCTCTATGCAGTATATACTAAAATATATACATTCTATACAACTGTGACGCAAATGGTATTTGTTACTAATTTTCTAGGCTACAGAAAAATATTTCATTACATAATGACATAAGGGGAAAAATTATTTCGGAAGCATTTTAATGATAGTAAAATGATTTCACATTTTATGAAATCGGTACACGTGCAATTTCCAATTTGTTCTAACTTATATAAGTTTTACATAATAAATTCAGTGTAAAAAATAAAAACTGTAAAATTACTAAACTTTTTCTAGGAAACTGAGATTCTAAGACCGTTGCATAAAAAGTTCTAAGAATCCCAGTTTCTTAGAAAAAGTTTAGTAACTTTAAATTTTTGAAAGCTATTGTATAGCTTTGAGCGCGGCGACCGAATCTAGAAATTTCGTAACGAGAAAAAAAAACCTAACACTCCGGCTAACGGCGTTTCAGTTCGGCAGACTTCTCATTTATTCAATAAAAGAAAAAAAATGTTTTCTTATCGGTCATCAGGGTCAAAAAGTGTAATTTGAATTAATATCAAAGAAAAAGAAAAAATTTGAATGCAAAGACAAAAAAAAAAAAAAAAAAAAAAAAAAAAACTGCATAACTAAAAAATAAAATAATAATTATAACTGCATAAGTTGATAAAAAATGCAATGCAAGCTTTACCGCGGCAATCCCCGAGTGCCACACCTTTTTTTTTTTTTTTTTTTTTTTTTTACATTGTTACAAAGCAAGTTTCTCACATCTTTCAAAACTTGTTTGGAGATGCAGGCTTGCATATAGCATACACATAGGAATCATTTACATAAGTTTTTAAATTCTAACACGGATTTACACGGATTTAAATTATTTTTGTGGTTATGTATTGAATAAGTATTGCATTTTATTTATGATATAATTCATTGTATTAATCTGTATAGGTTTGTTACCTAGTACATTGAATTTCAAATTAAATTTTATAAAATGCACTTTGAAAATTGTATGAAGTCATTATTAAATTATTTCATTGAGTATTTGTAATGCATTGTTTGTTTCGGTTTTATTAGCAAAATAGAAAAAAGCACATAAATGTAATGTATACAAGATATTTATTCATGATTTTTAAAAAGTTCTGTATCTTAAAATGTTTTCATTAGATTTAAAGATTAAATTACTTTCTTTATTTTTTTAATAATTTTATTATGTTCATGACAACTGCATTATTACATTTAATATTTACTTCATTAATATTGGGAGTTTAAATATGTTAATACTGCAATTAGTGTTTGGAAATTTTAAGAATAGCAGTAATAGATTTTACGGCTTTTTTCTTTCAATAATTCTGGTATATTTTTATTCTTAATGCAGGGATGAGAGCGTTCCGATCCAAATGACCGATTGCAACCACTAAATTTTGATGGTTTTTCTCATCGTATTTAATGATAAAATTTCTAAGATTTAATAAAGCAAAGAATATTATTAAAATTCAGTGGTATAAATCAAGCATTTAGGTCGGAGCACTCTCATCCCTGTTAATGGGAATTTTAAATGCTTCAAGAATAATTTTTAATTTTAACTGTGATTTAAACGTTACATGTGTATTTTTTTTATCTGTATCAAAAATTTATATACGTATGTTCATTAAAATATTTTTATATAGATAAAATTTACGAATTATTTTCTTTATTGTTTCTGGGGAAATTGGTAATTCAGAGTATAAATTAATTTAATCTTTAAATTATTACTTTCTTAAAATAAATTTTTTACAGAAACGAGCTTTTGAGCTTTTTGCAATGGTGATAAAATATTTTCTTACATTTTCTTTTGACTTTAACAGAATGTATATGTCTCTAAAATGATTTTCAGTGCAACATGTGTTATTTTTATGGACCTATCTGACAAGAAACAGACGTTCTATTTAAAATCAACGTTTCTATATATTGTCCATCGGCCATCGCATTCAAAGCACGTATTCTACCCTTCATAGAAAACACATATCTTCCGTGAACTCATTTTTAAAATGTCCTTCGAAATGCCGCAAACTGCATTCTTTAACGCCATTTTTTTAAACAGATGTTCTCTATTCTATAACATCGAATAAAACAAAGTGTCTTTTTAAGTATGATTTTTTTTTTCAGTCTCGATCAAGTGTTGAGATAATTAAATGATTTCATCAAATATGAGTACCCTAGAAGCAAAGAGGTATAAGTCACAAAATTGAAAAAAATAAAGTAAGTGCACAGACGAACTTAAAATATTTTTTTTCGGGTAATGAAATATAAGTGACTTTCAAATTATGCGCTGCGTACTAGAGATCAACCACTTATACCGAATAATAACCATTATTAATTAATCAATAAATTGAAAAAAAAAATGTACTCTACTGTTTACAGAGTTATTAAAATAAGACTTTAGAGACCAAAATGTAATACGGGGTAATTTCCCATTACAAATCAGTCAATTACCCTAATAGCATGCATGGTCACAGTGACGTCACAGTGACGTCGCTGTGAGTCACTTTGGTCACATCACATCTGTGACCAAAATGCCACCAGTCAGTGACGTCACATTGCGACTGAGATGTGACTTTCTTAAAAATCTTTAGAAATTTATAAATATCCTTCAAAAAATGTTATTTACTTTAAAAAACATGTTTCTCGCAATTTAAATATCGTCGCTTTTGTCACAGTTTCGTCACAATGTTAATGTCAATGCACAAATGGCACATTTTTCACAAATTTGTCACATTGTGACCACTTTGTGAAACGTCACAAAAAGCTGTAAAACGGCCATAACGACTTCACATTTTAGTCACTGTGACTTCACATCGACGTCACGTGACGTCACATCCACAATCGATGGTCACAAATTCACAATGTGACTTCACAACGACGTTGCAGTGACGTTACCATGCTTTACGGGTACTTTTTATGTTGAAATTCAACGTTAATTATCTTTGGATTCAATTTACTCATAATCAAAGTTTTCTTATGTGGTTTTCTTTGGCTTCTAAAGTCCTCATATATTAATATATTTTACCGAGTGGATATAAATGTAAGAATATAAGTAAAATTTTTCATGGCGTTTTTACTAATCCCGTGTTTAAATAACTTCTGAAATTTATGAAAAAAAGATAATTTTACATAAATATGTAGATAAATAAATAATTAAACAATGATATGTTTTGTTTCATGTTTTATGTAAGTAACATAGTAAATAAGCAATTTCGAGGCTTATAAAAATCTTCAGATATTATAATATGTATTCATGGTATGACGATTAGAGTTATACTACATACAAATATCTAAATAATATATAAAATTTTAAAAAGTATGTTTTTTTAGGCATGGTTATTTTCAGCCCTCATCATGTTTTGCGATAATCAAATGATTTTATCAAACATATTAATATATTTAATCAAGTAGTTATAAATATAAGAATAAAAATAAAACATTCAAACAAGGTGTTTTTACTAATCCAGTGCCTAAAAGCCTGCATCATTATAGGAAAACTTTAATGAATGTGTTTAAAATGCATACTTTACTAGCGGACCCGACAGACGTTATCCTTGGCACCGGTTTTATAAAATCAAATAAATGTACATAAATGTAATAATAAGCATGATACATACTAGGCTCTTAATTTAATTTCTTATTACAATTATGTAAGGAAATTATTTTTCACTTTGCAGTAGTTTTTGAAGTCGGTAAGATTTTTGATTAAAAAGTTTATTTTTCTCTTTTTAGTTAAAACGATTTTCTGAAGTCGGATAATTAAAATTATAATACAGGAAAAAATATTGTAAATCATACACACTACTCAGCCATTCCTCATATGGCTCTGCCATCTCACACTGTCCGCACTTTTTCAACAGTTTTAATTAGCTAAAAATCACTAACTTTATTAGTTTTTGCCTAATTACTAAAAAAGTACTGAATCAATTTTGATAAAATTTGAATCTAAACCATTCTAGAATCCACTGGAATACATACGAAAAATTTCATTAAAATCGGTCCAGTCGTTTAGGAGGAGTTTAGTGACATACACACGCACAGAAGAGTTATATATATAAAGATTTGCATTGGATACTTAATTTTAATTTTGAATTTAATTTGGCTGGTACCGACTCCAAAAAATCAAATAAATGTACATAAATATAATAATACGCATGATAAATACTACGATCTTAATTTAATTTCTTATTACAATTATATAAGGAAATTAATTTTCAGTTTGCAGTAGTTTTTGAAGTCGGTTCGATTTTTGATTGAAAAGTTTATTTTTCTCTTTTTAGTTAAAAGGTAACGATTTTCTGAAGTCGGTTAATTAAAATTATTATACAGAAAAAAATATTATAAATCATACACGTATGTAAGGAATGGGATTCGAAACACACGATCTCTTTCTGAGAACTTGAGCTTAAATCTGGCGCCTTAGACCGCCCGGCCATTCTCTCCGCACTCTATTCAGCGAACTTAATCAACACTTTTAATTGGCGAAAAATCACTAATTTTATTAGTTTTTGTTAATTACCTTAATGATTTTTCAATTCTTTCTTCAGATTCTTGAATATTTTGAAATTAAAATTTTTGATTGTTTTCACACTTTAACTTAATTAATAATTTTAAACTTTACACACTTTAATGTTGGATTCCATGCTTTCTCAGAACTCCGAAGATATATATCTTGTGTGTAACTACTTCATAAAAGAATAAAACATTTTACCATGTAAAGTTATTGAGCATAAAAACCACACGTAGTGACAGATGTGTAATCAAAAACGCACTTCAAATTTTCTTAGTGTTTTTTTCAATATGTTCTTCAGATAGTTGTAAAACAATTCTGATAGTGTTCTTACATAAGACTTATTAGTATTTTCTATCATTCTAGAATTTAATTTTGTGTTCAATATCTTCTCATAAAATTGTGATATATTTTCTTTCTTATTACTACCACAAAAGATAAAAGAAAAAATGTACCATGTAAACTTAGCAGGGATAAAAGCCACAGATATTGACAAGTGTATTAACATAGACTTATTTCATATTTTCTTAATGCCTTTTCAATAATTTCTTCAAAATACTTTCACAATTTTCTATTACAGATTTGATAGATTTCTAAATGTAACTTAATTAAGAATTTCTAACTTTATACACTTTTTTTAAAAGTGGTATTCAAAATCGTCTCAGCACTGCTCTGCGATTCATTTTCTTTCTTATATAATTATCATAAAAGGATAGAAAACTGTATCTTGTAAAGTTACTCAAAATAAAAATACATAGGAAATGTTTAAAATGTAGTTCAGAACGAATCAATGATTTCAAATTTTGTAAATGTCCTATAATTTTTTACCTTTTAAATTTAATAAATCACTTAAAATCAATATTAAACTATCCAATAAAAGTAAAATACAGGTTGCGTCATAAATTCATGAAAACTTTAAAAATCCATAATGAAAGAAGAAATGCTTGGAAAAAATTTCCGTTTGGGCGAGTATGATCAGACAGATTTTAGATTTTTTAAAATGTACAATAAAAAATGATTCCAAAAATAACCGACAGAGGGCGCTCGCACGTAATATTAGGACGTTTTATGCAAATCAGGTGAATACAAATAGACAATGAAACAAATCACAATAACATGACATTGTGCATATATTATAAGGTAGTAAAAGATGCTGAACATGCGAAACTTTCGCGATGCAATACTTGTGGATTTACCATTCTTATAGGAAAGTTTAACCGCTAGCGCACGATCTGGTAAGGATAGCATGCTGCTGATATCGAATGACGAATCCATTTTCAGCTAAGTGTTTTTTTGTTAGCCTGATTTTGAAAAAAAGTCTCAATTTGGCGTGTGAGCGCCCTCTAACGATTACTTTTTGAATATTTTTTTATTATACTTGGAAAAAAATCGAAAATCCGTCTGATCATACTCGTGTAAATCAAAAACATTTTCAAGCATTACTTTTTTTGTTATTGATTTTTAAAGTTTGCACGAATTTATGACGCACTCGGTATACATTAATTAACGCAGATTTTTAATAATTTGATTAACAAAATTTTTTAAATAAAATTCTCTGGAGTATATTAGATAAATTCTTGAAACATTAAAGTTCCCTGGTGGTAGTGCACTTCTGCAAAATTTTTGATCGAAACTTTTCACTTAATTGATATTTTTACTACTAGTACATGACAACGCAAAATAAATAAATACATGCCATAAATGACTTTTTACTTGCGCGTTAAAGATAATAATTGCAAGATATTTATAATTAAAATTTTAAACGATATACACATTATGTAAATTCTTTTAAAACTAATTAATCGATAACCCTGTGATGGTTTTATCATTGACATTTTAAAATGGAAAACAGAAAATTTTAATATGAAAAGAAAATAAACATCGAACACTATTTATCCAAAAGTGAAGTAAATCTTTCATCTTGAAATTTAAATGCTTGTATTTGTTTTGGGGGAAATATTAAGTACATATAATTGTAGGAGAAAACATTCGTATTTCTCTGATTACTTTTCTTAATTAAGAAAAGTTTAGCATCTGCTACAAAGGAAAATTCTCTTGAAATTTCTAATACACATTGGTGGAAGCACCAGATAACAAATGTGGCACTTTATTGAATTCTGGGCATTTTTAAACTCTCGAGCATGCAATCAAGATATTCTCAAACGCTTAAGAAATGATTAATTTACGTTTTAGAGTAAATTTTGTTCGTCTTTATAAAGTTATTTTGAAATAAAATGTATTTAGTTTATATACAAAAAATTCTTATTAATTATTTAGAATTTAAACTTATTTGAACTATTTGGATGTGTCAATACCAAAACTGTTTTCTATACATACAGGTTAATACTTCACAATTCGCTATCATTGTGCAAAATTAAATAAAAAAAAACTATGGCTAATGTGTTTGTTTGATAAAGAAAATGATCAGTAGTGAATAATATTCAACTTATCCTTCAAATAATTTAAACTTATGTATTTAAATAAAGGAGAATTTTTAAAAATGTTTTGATAGAACGAAAATAATAATAATAAATTGAGCAGCAGGCATTCAATGAGTAATAAGAAACAAATGTCTTTTTCCTAGCCAGTTTATGTTATAATATTTTTAGAAATTGGTGATAATCTAGTAAATAAAAATTAAATTTGTCTATCTGTAATTCTATACAAATATGCAGTTTGGAAGTCAGAATTGTAAAATAATACCTGTGCATGATAAGTACATGTGTATTAAAACACGACCGATCCAACTAAAGTAATTAGGAATCAAAGTTATTTTTAATTAATAAAAAAACCCAATTTAACTGCATACAATCAAATTTTAACATATAATATCAATTAAAAATCTATAATAAAATTCTTATCGCAACAATTACTTTTCTATTGTAACATTAGCGCGTGAAGCATAAAAAAAGAATTTAAATCCTTTGATAACTTTCAAAGTAAACAATATGCAACTAATCAAAGAATAAAACGCCGTGTGTGTATGCGCGCGCGATGGCTAGCAGAGTCTACAGCACGCACTAAAAAATTTTGTGGCATTCCAAAACAGAATTGATTGCTGTCAAGACAGCTAACGGATACTTTTCCGATAGATTTAATAAAATCCATCCAACAATGGAAAATTAACTTGCAAAATATGTAAATATACAATTTTATAAAGCGGATTTCAGACATTTTAAAAGAGACATTTAAAATGTATCATTTTACGTATTATGTAATTTTAGCCAAAGATTGGTATCTTATTTTAATATCAACATAAAAACAATGAATGAGTTCCTACAAAAACAAAATTATAGTGATGTGACAATATCAATTAAGAATTTTGAGATTTCTAGAGAGGAGTTGGAAATTATTTCTAAAAATGGAATTAGATAAGAATTAGAAAAATGCATCTAAGGGCACTACCCTAATAGCATGCATGGTCACAGTGATATCACTGTGAGTCACTTTGGTCACATCACATCTATGACCAAAATGCCATCACTCAGTGACGTCATATTGTGACTGAGATGTGACTTTCTTAAAAATCTTTAGAAATTTATAAATATCCTTCAAAACATGTTATTTACTTTAAAAAACATGTTTCTGACAATTTAAATATCGTCGCTTTTGTCACAGTTTCGCCACAATGTTAATGTCAAATTAGTCACAAATGACACATTTTTCACAAATTTGTCACATTGTGACCACTTTGCGGAACGTCACAAAAGGGCTCTAAAACGGCCATAACGACTTCACATTTTAGTCACTGTTACTTCACATCGACGTCACGTGACGTTACATCGACAATCGATGGTCACAAAGTCACAATGTGACTTCACAACGACGTTGTAGTGACGCCACTATGCTTTACGGGTAAATTCTTTAATGGACGATGATAAGGATGATGATTATTTTCTCTAAAATATTGGGAAAATGAGGATTTCTTTTTATGTTAATGATAATGGGTGTTCAGAGTGTTTAGCTGAGCGCAATGACACATCTCACATATATTATTGAATCAGGATCAATAAGTGAAACTGTTGGTTACATAAATTTTGGGAAAAGTTTAGAAACAAATTTACTTTTGGTGGCGGATCTGAGATAATGCTTTAACGAAAAAAAGAGCATATGAAAACTTCCAAAAAAAAACTGGCTCAAAAAGCACTTTATCATAGTATCTTTGCTAATTTAAAACATGTTTTAATGATTTAAAAATAGACATATAGGGGTGAAAAATTATTTTGATTTTTTTTTAATTTTTTATAAATGAAACATAATCATTTCTTCGAATTTATTATTAGGAATTATTTTATTATTATTATTATTTTTTATTAGGAAGTCAATGATTGTTAAATTAATATGTTTGTAATTTTCTAAAACTATGTACTTTAACAACTTTAGTATGTCTGAGATAATAAAGATACTTTTATTCAACCCATTATGTTTTATACATCTTCATAAATATTTTTAGTAACATTGAGACTTCAAAAAGTATCATACCGCTAGAAAATTCCTTGTTTTATTTCAATTTTGGTAAAAGATAACGAAATGCAAGTTTTTACAAACGCAAAATTATCGAATATTTCTCTAACATCAATACATTTAAATACGTTTTGAAATCATCCATAAAATCACTAAATCCGCCGAACAAATAAAAAATAACACAAAATGTAGTTATAAACTATGGCTTTTTCACACACCTACCCTAAATACTCTTTTAAGAATTGAAATGTTGCGATTTAGTAATTACAATTCTTAATGGAGAAAAGAGTTGCATACATTCCAGGCATAAATATCACTCCTTTCTTTAGAAATTTCTGAAAAGGTATCTTGGAATGAAACTCGAATAAACTAATGCAGTATTTTAAAGCATTATAATCATTTACGTAGCCTATCGCATATGAGTTTATAGCATATATGCGTCTAGTGTTAAATTAGAATGACATCTTCTGCTGATAATTATATTATTAAAACTTTATAGCTTTTAGCAAACTTAAAGCAAAAGACCTTTTATTTACAAAAGTAATTTTGACTCGAATATATTTTAAAACTCTATGTACACTCGCAGAAATATTTTCGTCAATTCACGTAAAATATCACGGATTTTTACTCTAATTAACTGCTAATATTAATTTACGCTAATAATCTGTTTATTTTTGTCTTTTGTAAAATATACATAAATTGAAGAAAGTTGAGGGAAGCTAAAATCCCCTCACCTCGAATTGAACCTTACCTTTATTTCCCTTGCTGTCATGAGAAGAGTACACCATACAATCAGAGAAATACTTTCTTCAACTCACGTTAATTATCACGGATTTTGCACAAAAATTGACGAATATATGTTTTTTCCCCTGTTGCAGGGTGTAAAATGTACATGAATTGAATTAAGTAGAGGAAAAGTAAAATGTAATCCCCTGGAATGAAAACAGCCGTGTTAGTGTTACAAGGGAAGACAGTATATACTGTCAGTTATGCTTTCTTAAATTCTCGGAAATTACCACGGATTTTTCTGTTAATTTAAGACTATCTGAGTATTTTTTCTCGTTTACAGGAGGTAACGTATACATGAATCGAAGAACGTAAGGGAAAAATAAAATTTGCCCACCTGGAATCTATCCTACAGCCATCTTATTATTATGAGAAGAGTACGGTATACATTATCAGATATACTTTCTTAATTCAGAGAAAATTAAACGGATTTTTTTTTCATTTATTCACTAATATCAATTTATTTTTTATACGTTACAGGAGGTAAAAGATACATGAATTGGTGAAAGTTATGGAAGAGTAAAATTCAACCCCACAGGAATCAAAACAGACATCTTACATTTACGAGAAGTGCAATGTATATTCTATCAGATATTCTTTCTTTAATTGATGGACTCTTTCATACTCACGAAAATTTCTTATGGTTTTTTTCCGATAATTGACGAATATATTTGTTGGATATTTACTTTTTTCCGTTACAAGAGCTAAAATATATGCAAATTTAAGAATATAGGAGCAAAGCAAAATTTGCTCATCTGGAGTCGAAGCAGCTCTCTTAATATTAAGAGGCGAGTATGGTAACCATTGTGCTACAGTTGCAATGTAATGAAGTACATAGAACTAAATACGCCTGATTCACATGGATATGACTTTATTAATTTCGAATATTATTTCGTGAAAATCTGTTATTAAATCTTCAACTCGCCAATAACGCTTCACGATCAAAAGTTGCCATTTTGCATACATGGCACTGTAAGTGAATAAATAACAAAGTAGTATTCTCGCATGCGATCATCTGTGACTGAGTTTCGCTTTATTTGGGAGCTTGAGCAAAATCTGTGATATATTCCGTCTTTCTATATGTTTTTCAATGTTTTACATCATAAATCATTTTTAGAGCATTTGAGAATATGATTTGATTTTATAAGATTTCAGAAAGGTTTCGATGTACGAATATTTTCATAAAATATTGGAATGAGTGTTTTCGGATCATTCTTTGGAGGCAATCGAGATTTCACGCATAGACAAATATTTTCCCTATTGATATAATAAATTGAAGCGGTACATAATCACTCAATAAATAAGATATTGATTTGTTTATAAAAAAACAGCAACATTATTATTTTTATATAATACAGAATATAATAAATGATCTGAAATGAATAAAGATACAAAAAAGATATAATAAAATTAAAATATATCTATCATATATTTATTTAATAAATTTTATGTAGATCTTCAAAACTTTAAACCTAATAATTAAACAATAAAATTAAAAAAGCTTTATCTCATATTTTTTTTTTCCTGAAAATATTCTCTTTCATATAGCCGGCATTTATCAGATATATTTTAGATTTCTCACATTGGATAAACATATTCAAGAGATTTTAGACATAAAAATGCATTCATTATCAAATAATTTCACAAAATACTCTTTGTTCCATAAATCCACTTTTGGATCTATTTCGTACCAGTGATAGAAATAAATATGTGAGTGAAACTAATCTTTTTGAATTTTGATCAACCCGTGTTGAAGATTCGATTTATTTCAATCCGAAAATCTCTTTTTTATGGGCCGAGAATACAATATTACAATATATTTCTGCAGATCAAATAAGAGGAGTCATTAATCATGCAAGAACAATGATAAAAGTTTGCATTTTTTTTTTATGTTTTGCATCGTAAATCATTTTTAGTGCTTTTAAGAATAAGATTTGATTTTGTAAGATTTGAGAAAGGTTTAGATGTATTATCATAAAAATTCACTCGAATCTCTGAAAAAGATCCCGATGATTATGTTAGATCTAGAGGTTAATTAAAATGAGGGTGTCGAAAATTTTTTAACTCTTTTACAATATTACTTCCTTTATTTATTTATTATTGCACATGATAGCTCAAGACGATTTACAACCTGTGTAGTTTTTACTTTTTCGATTGTTGTTATATTTTTATTAGCCTCCGATGTTATTTCTTTCAGACAAGCTAAAAAGTGTTGTATCAAAAAATGTGGCCCACCTTTACTTATCTATCATACGCAGTACAGGATAAGTCTTGCAATCGTTTTGAAAATCGAAAAAAAAATTTTGACGGATTTACACGTTTCAGATACTGGAGATTCCGAAAAAAAAATTTTAGAAAAAAAAATGTCGTCCGTCTGTCTGAATGTCTGTCTGTCTGAATGTCTGAATGTCTGTCTGAATGTCTAAACGCTCTATCTCACGAACAAATGGAGCTAGGGACTTAAAATTTTGTATGTACTTAGTAATTAATAATAGGACGAAGCCTATTTAATATCAGTAACCTCGATTATCCGAAACTATTTTTTTCGAACTCTCAAAAAATTCGTTCTGATGAAATGTGTATAAAAATTTTCGATTTTTTTATTTTAAGGAAAGGACGTAAAAGGCAATAAAATAACACAAATTTTGTATTAAGAACGAAGTTGGTCGAATTATTAGTTGCCGAGATATTTGTAATCCTGTTTTGCACATTCTTCGATTTTTCATGACCCTGTATTTTCTTCAAATTTCAATTCAAACATATGTTTCAATTGGAAATGAAACGCTTAATCTGACGCAGTAAAGTGTTAATTAATATGATTATTGTTTTTGGAGTTATAAGGATGTTTGTTTTACGCAATCCGGTACTACTTGTGTAGTTTGGTATTTTACATAATTTGTCGAAATGGGTTCATCAGCAATTCATTAATGTATTACTATGTATATTAAGAATATTTAAATATACGTTTAAATTTTGTTTTAGAATTGCAATGCATTTTATAAATAGTTTTCACATATTTTATTTTCACATATTATATAATGCATATCCATGATGGGTAACGGTGGCCCCCAACGACTAGTTTCGTAATCTGGCCGTTAAAACAAGACATTCATACAATTTTATTGTTAAAATGCATTTCCTCTTTCTCAGAGTCTATAAAAAAGTGTTTAAAATAAAGAAAAAATCCGTTTTTGCTAAATCTAGTCAACAAAGCAGTAGCACGTCAAATTGTATGTCTTTATTATTCCGGAATTCCAATGTCTCAGAGAGAAATTGCTAATCATTTGAGTATTTCACGCCGTTCTGTTTGCTATTACATTAATAAACACAAGAAACATGAAGTTAGTTCATTGCATTCTAAACGGGGTCGTCTTTCTAAAAGACCTCTATAGATTTTTTTTTAAATCGTAGGCGGAACTGAATTCTGCAATGGCAGAATCTACGTTCAACTTATATATTAGGGTAGTTTTAATTTCGGAACAGGTTTCAACTACATCCGAAAGTTCTATAACCTTCTGACTTAAAATAATAGTAATTAAAAGAATAGTAAAATAATTGTAATTAAAAGAATTATAATAGTAATTAAAAGAATTAAAAAAAAATTCGAGATCAAAATTGAAAAATTAACAACTAGACCAGTTGTGAATCGTTCTCAGCGATCTTAATAAAAAAAATGTAAAAACATTAAAATTTGAGCAAGATATGTGAAAATAATACCCCTATAGACATACCACTATTTTCCGGATTTTTTTCAGCGTGTCGAGGGGCCTCTTAACAAGACATTTATTTGTTTAAAAAATACTAAATTTTTTATTAGATTTAGATATTTTCTATCTTATGAGAATATAAGGAATCATAAATCCATTTCAGCAGGATTTCGTCATTTCATTATCAACATTTGATTATATTCTTTTTTCAGAAATCTTTTATTAAAATGCCAATAGAAAGACGAAAATTGGGTCTATGAAAATGGAAAATAGTCCATATTCACGATCATGTGATTTAGGCTCAGATACACTGTAAAAAATCTGTTAAATTTACAGCAAAAAGTGCTGGCAGCAATGTTGCCAGCTGTTTTTGCCGTAAAACTTGCAGTAAAAATAGATGTAATAAGAAAAATTACATCTAATTTTACTGTAATTTTTACGGCAAAAACTGTTGGCAACACTGCTGTCTGCAATTCTACTATAAATTTAACGGATTTTTTTAGAGTTATTGTTCATAACCATTATGTAACATTATCGTTTTTATTAATAGTATTTATTTTATATATTTTTATTTTTATTTCTGTTTTCTAACAACAAATGGAATTACTGCGTAAAATTTGAAAAAATATGAAGCATGTATATTTAATATCAACGGAAATAAAATGATTAAAAAAGATGTTACAACCACACTGTTAAAAATAAATATGTGAATTCACGATGAAATTACCGGCAGCAATGTAGCCGAACTGTTACCGTTCCGTAAGTAGATTTTACGTTGTGTGACATACAAGAAAGGAAAACTCCGTTTGAAGAAGTGGTAACTTTCTGTTACAAAGTCTGATTTTTAATGTTAATAATTTAATGTAATTTTTAAAATTAATGAATCGATTAATCGTCAAAGAATTCAAAATTACGGAGTGATTTTAAGCTGCTATGTTATTTTACTTAATTATTATTTTATATAATTTAATTCACGACATCCTAAGGATCGAACTCGGGACCTTTAGATTGCGGTACAATACCTTACGAACTGAGCCAAAACTGCTGATGCTGAACTGTATTAAGTATGTCATTTATGAGTTAGTGGGAAAATCTGTTGCACTCTTTAAAGATTTCCTTTCAAATATATTCCTTAGAATATCTGTAAACGGTTTATTTTATTTTATTTTAGACTGATGAATAATACTTATTAGTTTTTAAAATCAATTTTAATTTTTTAAATAGTTTAAATTTAAAAAAATCAATGTTTAAAACGGGTTTTTTTTGAATGAATGAATGGAAAAGTTTTTATTAACAATTTTTTTTACAAAAAAAAAATATATATAGACAATTTTTTGAAATTGTCTTACACTATTTATTTATTTATTTGGCGAATAAATTAAAAGATTTTTTAATAAGAAATAAAAGAAAAATAAACAGAAAAAATGTAATTTAAAAGGTATTTTTTATGTTTTCATTATTCCATGGCGCCAGTGGGCCACGGACCCATAATCTGCGCTCGCAGGCGATTAGAGGTGTGGTATCTTGACCACTCGGCCATGGAGTACCCCACAAAATGGAGTGTCTCCGTTTTCCATTTTTATTTCCAGCCTTTCGTTATTTTCAGGAAATAAGGGAGAGGATTTTGTGATTTGTAACGGAAAATGCCCTTTTGTTGTGAAAAGGGACCTTTTCTGTGAAATTCAAGAAAAAAAAATGTTCGTGAATTTCAGAATTTTTTTAACAGTGCTGAGATATTCAAAATTGCAGTTGATATATGCAATGGTTAAAAAAATTAATCGTGTAATAATATTAAAAATATTGTTCACATACTTGTGAAGCAACAAATAAAGTAACAGTTTGGCCAAAGATAATGAGGAAGTATTAAAATGTTCTTATTCCTCAATATCGGAAATTCGATATATTCGACACCGGTAACTGTATGGACCTGATAAAATATTAAGGGGTCTTAGGAGTCTACTGTTTACTTGAGAATGCTACTTAACAATATTTCACATTTATATTGCTATTTCTATAATATTATATTCTACATTTAATTTTTTATATTTAATTTTGATTTAAAAATATTAAATTGTTTTTTGAAATGCATCCACTGACATAAAGACTAGCGAAACATTCGTTGAAGAAGCCTTATATCAAATTTCTTCCGCTCAAATAAGACGTGAGATTAAATTTTTATTCTGTAAAATTTTAGACAAATATGTTCATAAATTTACTTTATTACGCATAGTCAGTGTCGTAATAACAGTATCTAAACAGTTCATATTTCTGAAATTTTCATTGCCATTCTGCAGGGCGTTCGAAAAATTCGGGGGCACATTTCAAAGATCAACATAAAATCAAATATTTATCGTACAGGAGTGTGGTTTGAACTAAAAAAAGTCTTTCCGGCAATGCCGGGAGGAAGAGGTAGCTTTCATATACTTATATATTTATTTATTTATTTTAAAGTAAGTTACATTGTTCAAAAATACTAAGCTCAAATGAGTGGAAATAATCTTATAAAATTAGTGATTTTATAAGATTGAATACTAGTTTTTGTCAAGACTGAATATTAATTGGAATTTTTAGAAATTAGTCATCTTTTATTCAACCTGGTTTTATTTTAAGCGATTTAGAGAGTCACCAAATTCCACGATATCATAAAGTGTATGCCATTTTAAAGCAACATTGTGGATCGTTCAGGTCAGACCGTTTCAAAATGTCAGCCATAAGCAAAATTCAAAGTGCTATAACTCAATCATTTTTTAAGATATAGACAAAATAAAAAGTGTTTTGGAATCGTTGTTTTAAGTTCTAACACGTAAAAGAAAAATAATTTTCAACTTTTAATTTCTTCGATTTTAATTTTAAATTTTAAATTTTTTTTTAAATTTAAAATGGTTACCATTTTGAAACAAAATGGTGGATGATGCTGGCCGACGAACCCGGTCGAGACATTTGTATGTACTATGTACATACCAAGTTTCATTGAAATCGATTGATAAATACGCGTGTTATCACGTGACAAAAATCAGATCGTTTCAAAATGTCAGCCATAAGAAAAATTCAAAGTGCTATAATTCAATCATTTTTTAAGATATAGACAAAATAAAAAGTGTTCTGGAATCATTGTTTTAAGTTCTAACACGTAAAAGAAAAGTATTTTTCGAATTTTTATTTTTTCGCATTTAATTTTAAATTTTAAATTTTTTAAAAAATTTAAAATGGCCACCATTTTGAAACAAAATGGCAGATGATGCTGGCCAACGAACTCGGTAAAGACATTTGTATATACAATGTACATACCAAGTTTCATTGAAATCGGTTCATAAATACGCGTGTTATCACGTGACAAAAATCAGATCTTTTCAAAATGTCAGCCATAAGAAAAATTCAAAGTGCTATAACTCAATCATTTTTTAAGATATAGACAAAATAAAAAGTGTTCTGGAATCTTTGTTTTAAGCTCTAACATGTAAAATAAAAATATTTTTCAACTTTTAAATTTTTCGCATTTAATTTTAAATTTTAAATTTTTTAAAAATTTTAAAATGGCCGCCATTTTGAAACAAAATGTCGGATGATGCTGGCCAACGAACTCGGTCGAGACATTTGTATGTACTATGTACATACCAAGTTTCATTCAAATCGGTTCATAAATACGTTAGTTATCGCATGACAAAAATCAGATATATATATATATATATATATATATATATATGGTTATATATATATATATATATGTCAACATTTGAACGGAGGGTGGTTTTGGGGTCTGGGGGTCAGGATCGGTGAAAATATACCAAAATTTTCCGGAAGTGTTTTCCTCCGGACGGCTGCAATAGGTAGCTTTTTACTTTTTGTAATGAAAGCTACCTAATAATTCTAGGGATGAAAATGTTTCTTGAAGCTAATCAAAATAATTAGTTCCAACTATCGATCCTAGATGGCGCCATTTGTCCGAATGTTTGCTGCATTTATTTATTTATTTTTTAATTATCAGATTAATTTTGATGCTGCAAAGCAAAACTAGCAACCGCTTTACTACTGGGAAAATTTTTAGTCTAAACAATACTCTTGTAGACAATTACTTGAATTTTAAAATATGTCCAACCATTTTTGGACAACCTTTATTAAAGTCAAATGAGACTATACATAGTATTTTAAATTATCTACTTATTTTGTAGTCAGTTTTTAATAGACTGTGATATGAAAATCACACACACATACATATTTCGGACACGTAATTTTAGCAAATTAAACATCCTACATGTACTTTTAAGATTCTGTGCAGATCTATCAGCGTTTAAAAATAATAAATCAATTTCTAAGTATATTTAAGAATTTCGCGACATCAAAATTTAAACTTCTTTTATATATATATAATGATAGAGAAGAAATAAAAACTATCATTATTTGAAATCAATAATCCTTATTTCATAAATTTATTTTTAAAAGGTTTTCATTACATGTGTCGAAATAAATATAACAGCCAAACAAATCCTAATGAATTAATATATCCGATATCGAAATTTTGATTCATTTTCAACCGATAAGCGTTGTTACATTGCACTGAATTCTATAAGCGCTGATACAATGCACTGAATGCAGTATAAATTTATACTTCTGCAGTTCAAAAATGATTTTCACCAATCATATTTGGAAAAGAAAAGTAAGAGATTTTGTATCCTGTTCTTTTTTCTGATTTATTTTGTAAAAATTACTTTTTATCCGGAAATAACTTTTTCTAATAATGTTACAAGAAGAGTTAATTTATTTCATTTTTAAAATACAGATTTTGCAGTGTTTGAAATGACATAGAAGATTTGTTGTAAGTATTTTCGCCAATAATCTGCAGACGAGAGTATTTTTAGTTTTCCTGATCAGGATCATAATCAATTACATATTTTACAGTTAAATTATGTGATTGATTTAAATAAAATTTTACCTCAAAATTACTCGTAATGTCTCGTACGGTGTGCACTAGACCTCCTTACCGTTTGATAATATCAAATGCGAATTCCCATATGTCTCGAATGAAATTAAGAAACCTTTTTTAAAAAGCAATTAGCTAATAATTAGTAAAAGGCGTCAAAGATTTTTTTACAAACTAAATTATCAAAAATAAATAATTTTATACGAAGATTTGAAAGATTAGGTTTTTTCCATGTGAATGAAAATGAACGTTCAGAATGTTTAGCAGAGTGCAGCGAAACCTCGGAAAAATGTTGTTGAATCAAGTGCATTAAGTGAAAATGATGGTTACAATATCGTTGCTAAAAGGTCCTAAACAAATTTTCAGTTTGCAGGGATCCCAAAATGTACGTTAACTAAATACTTAAACACTTTTCCTAGAAAATTAATATTTTTAGATTTTTCTTACAAATTGTGCAAAAACCACCACCGAATCTCTAAGTTTGTGGCAGACCTAAAATAATGGTGAAAAAAATATATAAAAACCTCAAAAAGAAAAGAAAAAAAAAAAACTAGACCCAAAAGAGTTTTATCACAATGGTTTTACTTCTTTTAAACTTGTTATAATAATTTAAAATCCCTTTCGGCATGGCCTATAGGCGGAGGTAGATTTCGAAAAGTTTTCATCTCAAAAAAAAATAAATAAATAAATAAATAAATAAAATAAATAAATAAATAAATAAATAAAAATAAAAAAATGATTAGAGATAAACCCAGTTTAACTGCTTTATTCAACCGCTTTTAAAATTTTTTTAATTTCATTTTTCTGTAAGAACTAGTTTTATCACATTCCTCTTAAACGAAATTCTACTCAAATGCCCATTTTGGCAACATATTTTGAATTATATTCTTACTTTATTAAAAAAATTGACCAATATGCTCATTATATAGTTCCTAAATAACAAAAAAACTGTTAATTAAATTCGTTTGACAGCAAAATTGAATTTAAAAATGAGTCATAAAATAACCAATTTATTATTTTAATACATCCACAATTCTTTAATCAAGATTGCTTTGAGAAATTTTGTACGAAGTGCCCACTTTGGCAGATTTTTTTAAATATATATTTAGCCTTTATTAAAAATCTGACCAATACGGCACATTACACAGTTCCTAAATAACAAAAAAACTGTCAATTGAATGCGTTTGAGAGCAAAATTGAATTTAAAAATGAGTCATAAAATAAACAATTTGTTATTTGAATACAACCTCAATTCTTTTATCATGATCGCTTTGGGAAATTTTTTTGCGAAGTGCTTACTTTGACAGCTTTTAAAAATATATATATTCACCCTTTATCAAAAAATCGAAGAATACGCACATTACATAGTTCTTAAGTAACAAAAAACTGTCATTTGAATGCGTTTCAGAGCAAAATTGGATTTAAAAATGAGTCATAAAATATCCAATTTGTTATTTGAATACCCACAGTTCATTAATCATGATCGCTTTGGGAAATTTTGAGCGAAGTGCCCATTTTGGCAGCCTTTTTTTGAAATATATTCTGCCTTTATCAAAAAACTGGCCACTCCGTCACATAATATAGTTCCTAAATAAGAGAACCTGTAAATTGGATGAGTTTGAGAACGAAAAAAGATTTAAAAATGACTCGGTGAAAACGCAATTTTTTAAATTTCCTCAAATTTCAATCATGATAACTTCGTGAAATTTTGTTCAAAATACCCTTTTTGGCAGCCTTTTAAAAAATATATTCTGCCTTTATCAAAAAACTGGCCAATACGTCGCATTATATAGTTCCTAAATAATAGGACCTGTAAATTGGATGGGTTTGAGAACAAAAATGAATTTAAAAATGACTCAGAAAAAACGTAATTTGTTATACTTAATCAATTTTTAATGACAATAATTTCGGGAAATCTGTTCAAAATACCTTTTTTGGCAGCCTTTTAAAAAATATATTCTGCCTTTATCAAAAAATTAGCCAATACGTCGCATTATATAGTTCCTAAATAAGAGGATCTGTCATTTGGATGCGTTTAAAATCAAAAATGAATTTTAAAATGAGTCAGAATATAAGCAGTTTGGATTTTAGGTTTTTTCTCCAACTCCTATTTTTGTTTAATTTATTTTTGCTATAAGAATTGGTTCTATGGAAAACTTGTCAATATAAAAGTTGTAGATCTTATTGTGAAGATGTAAAATAAATTTAATTAGATTTGATTGCTTAAGAATTGAGTAAGTTATGGGTTTTTTTCTTTTCCCTCCCCCCTTTTTCTTTTCGTTTTTAATTTTTTTCATCAGTAAAAATTGGTCCTATCAAAAGCTTGTAAATACAAAAGTTTTAGATAATAATGAGTACATTTATATAAAATTTAGTTGGATTTGATATCTTGAGAATTGACAAAGTTATGAATTTTTTTCTCCCAAAAACCATGTTTTTTTCGCCCCTTGAGCCCACTTTTAATTTTATCAAAAATCTATCATACAGAAACTTTTACCCCATTTTTTAGAAGTAATATAAACTTTAAACTGATTCGATATCTATTTTAATTAAGAAGTTATTGCGTTTTTTCTGTTTTCACAAAAACCCTCCCTATTTCCACCCCCTTGGTCCGATTTTGCCCATTAACGAACTCGACCGAGATTTTAAGCTCCTTGATTTTATGTAAAAGTTTGAAGAAGATCTGAGCATAATTATGGAAGTTATCGTGTCTAGAAGAAAGTGATATACACCGATAGATAGATAGATAGATAGATAGATAGATAGATAGATATATAAACTTTTTTACTGATGGTGGTTTTGGGGTCTAGAAGTCATGATTCGTGTAGATCCGCAAAAATTTTTCAGAAATTCCAACATGGGAGAGAATGCAATAGGTAGTATTTCATACGAAATCTACCTAAAAATATGCATATCAAAGAGGAAAAATTCTTTAAAATGATAAATAGAACATAAAATGTTTTCGAATTTTCGTTTTTAAGATATTGCATAGCTTTTATCACGGGCTTTGAGTGCGGCGACCGAATCTAGAAATTCCGTAACAAGAAAAAAAAAAAAAAAAAAAAAAAAAAAAAAAAAAAAAACATAACACTCTGGCGAACGATTTTTTAGTTCGGCATACTTCGGCAGACTTTTTATTTATTCAATAAAAGAAAAAAAATTGTTTTCTTATCGGTCATCACGATCAAAAAGTGTAACTTGAATTAATATCAAAGAAAAAGAAAAAACTTGAATTAATATCAAACACAAAAAGCTGCATAAATAAAAAATAAATAAATAATAAATAATGATAATTGCATAAGTTATATATACTATTCAATAGCTTTACCGCGGCAGTCCCCGAGTGCCACACGTATTTTTTTATTATTAAATTGTGAACAGTTATTATATTCATATTTTTGTAATTTTCTAATATTAAAGATATTTTATGATCCCCTTTACGTTTAATACTGCTTCACAAATTTTTTTGTAATATTGAAGTTCTAGAAAGCATCAAACTCCTGAATAATTCACTATGTAATCCCAATCATGGGATGATGGAAACTTTTTTAAAAGCTGAAATATAGAGGATTTCTGTAATAAGAATAAGTTGAAATATATGTTTTGAAATAATACATAAATAAAAAAAATAATGCCCAGTTAAACTGATGGCATTGAGCTCACAGACTACACATACTAATTGTACACTACAATCTTACATTTTCAAGGATTAATTCCGTTCGAAAAAAAATTAAAGAAGGGGAAACAGCTCTCCCCTTTCCCCTTTTTTATAATTAATCATTGAACCCCCTAAATTATCAAGGACATGCTTTATCACATAAAAAATCTTTATCCAAAATTCAGAGCAAATCCGATAATTCTTAATAAAAACCCATTTGTGTAATTTAAGAGGAGTTATCCCCCTCTTTTATACTTAACCATTAAACTTCCAAAACTATTCAGAGATTTGAACAAAATCTGATAATTCTGCATGAAAAACCCATTTATATAAATTAAGGGGAGGGGCAATTAGAACACCCGTCCCCACTGTTTATACCTTTTCAATAAACCCCTAATAACAGTCACGGAATCGCCTCATTAGAATGGTCCTATGTCTACATTTTCAGCGAAAACTGTTAATTCTGCATGAAACATCCATTTATATCAATTAAGGGGAGGGACATGAGCCCCCCGATCCCTCTCTTATACCGATTGAACTCCAAAAACTAACCAGGAAAGCGCCTTATCAGGATATACACACATGCAAAATTTTAAGTGGATCGCATATTTTTATCGTGAGTTATCGAATTAAGCACGTACGAACGAACGAACATACATACAGAACGGGCGGGCACATAAGCTGTCACGCTATGATAGCCTGTGAGCTAAAAACAAACTTCGTCAAGCAAACAACAATAAATAAATAAATAAATAAATAAAATTAAATCATAACTCCGGCTTTTTCTCTCACCTACCATAAATTCTTTTTTAAATATTGAAATGTATGTTAAGGCATTTGCTTAAGCTAGTACACAGCCGAGAAAATTATCTTATAAGACTGAGAATCTTTCAAACATGCATTCATTAATTTAAGAAACATAAATACTTCTATCTAATTAGAGCGGTTCTCAGTCTAATGCTTGCGCTTTAGTAATTAGATTTCTTAATGGAGAAAAGAGTTGTATTCAGTCCAGGGGTAAATATTACTCCTTTCTTTTGAAATTTCTGAAAAGGTATCTTGGATTGTAATTCAAATAAACTAATGCAGTATTTTAATGTATTCTAATCATTTACGTCGTCTACCTCATATGCGTTTACCGCATATCCATGCATTTAGTGTTAATATAAAAGGACATCTTCGATAAATAATTTTATTAGTAAAACTTGATAGCTTTTAGCAAATTTAAAACAAATAACGTTTTATTTATAAAATCTAATTTTGACTTGAATATTTTTGAAAACTTTATGTACACTCGCAGAAATATTTTCTTCAATTCAAGTACATTATCACGAATTTTTCCAATAATTGTCAAATATCTATTTATTTTATTTCCGTTACAAGAAATAAAATAAATGTGAATTTCACAAATTAGGGAAATAGTAAAATGTCTCCATGTGGAATGAAAACTGCTATCTTACTGTTACAGTACTGTATAAATTGCCAGATATACTTTTTTCAATTCACGCAAATTACCACGGATTTTAACACTAAGCAAAGTTTATCTGTCTTTTTTCTCCGTTAACGGAGGTAAAATACACCATGATCGAAAAAAGTAGACGAAAAGTAAAATTTACCCACCTGTAATCAAAACTGCTGTCTTACTGTTACAGTATTGTATAAATTGCCAGATATACTTTTTTCAATTCACGCAAATTACCACGGATTTTAACACTAAGCAACGTTTATCTGTCTTTTTTCTCCGTTAACGGAGGTAAAATACACCATGATCGAAGAAAGTAGACGAAAAGTAAAATTTACCCACCTGTAATCAAAACTGCTGTCTTACTGTTACAGTATTGTATAAATTGCCAGATATACTTTTCTCAATTCACGCAAATTACCACGGATTTTAACACTAAGCAACGTTTATCTGTCTTTTTTCTCCGTTAACGGAGGGAAAATACACCATGATCGAAGAAAGTAGACGAAAAGTAAAATTTACCCACCTGTAATCAAAACTGCTGTCTTACTGTTACAGTATTGTATAAATTGCCAGATATACTTTTTTCAATTCACGCAAATTACCACGGATTTTAACACTAAGCAACGTTTATCTGTCTTTTTTCTCCGTTAACGGAGGTAAAATACACCATGATCGAAGAAAGTAGACGAAAAGTAAAATTTACCCACCTGTAATCAAAACTGCTGTCTTACTGTTACAGTATTGTATAAATTGCCAGATATACTTTTTTCAATTCACGCAAATTACCACGGATTTTAACACTAAGCAACGTTTATCTGTCTTTTTTCTCCGTTAACGGAGGTAAAATACACCATGATCGAAGAAAGTAGACGAAAAGTAAAATTTACCCACCTGTAATCAAAACTGCTGTCTTACTGTTACAGTATTGTATAAATTGCCAGATATACTTTTTTCAATTCACGCAAATTATCACGGATTTTAACACTAAGCAACGTTTATCTGTCTTTTTTCTCCGTTAACGGAGGTAAAATACACCATGATCGAAGAAAGTAGACGAAAAGTAAAATTTACCCAAATGTAATCAAAACTGCTGTCTTACTGTTACAGTATTGTATAAATTGCCAGATATACTTTTTTCAATTCACGCAAATTATCACGGATTTTAACACTAAGCAACGTTTATCTGTCTTTTTTCTCCGTTAACGGAGGTAAAATACACCATGATCGAAGAAAGTAGACGAAAAGTAAAATTTACCCACCTGTAATCAAAACTGCTGTCTTACTGTTACAGTATTGTATAAATTGCCAGATATACTTTTTTCAATTCACGCAAATTATCACGGATTTTAACACTAAGCAACGTTTATCTGTCTTTTTTCTCCGTTAACGGAGGTAAAATACACCATGATCGAAGAAAGTAGACGAAAAGTAAAATTTACCCACCTGTAATCAAAACTGCTGTCTTACTGTTACAGTATTGTATAAATTGCCAGATATACTTTTTTCAATTCACGCAAATTATCACGGATTTTAACACTAAGCAACGTTTATCTGTCTTTTTTCTCCGTTAACGGAGGTAAAATACACCATGATCGAAGAAAGTAGACGAAAAGTAAAATTTACCCACCTGTAATCAAAACTGCTGTCTTACTGTTACAGTATTGTATAAATTGCCAGATATACTTTTTTCAATTCACGCAAATTACCACGGATTTTAACACTAAGCAACGTTTATCTGTCTTTTTTCTCCGTTAACGGAGGTAAAATACACCATGATCGAAGAAAGTAGACGAAAAGTAAAATTTACCCACCTGTAATCAAAACTGCTGTCTTACTGTTACAGTATTGTATAAATTGCCAGATATACTTTTTTCAATTCACGCAAATTATCACGGATTTTAACACTAAGCAACGTTTATCTGTCTTTTTTCTCCGTTAACGGAGGTAAAATACACCATGATCGAAGAAAGTAGACGAAAAGTAAAATTTACCCACCTGTAATCAAAACTGCTGTCTTACTGTTACAGTATTGTATAAATTGCCAGATATACTTTTTTCAATTCACGCAAATTACCACGGATTTTAACACTAAGCAACGTTTATCTGTCTTTTTTCTCCGTTAACGGAGGTAAAATACACCATGATCGAAGAAAGTAGACGAAAAGTAAAATTTACCCACCTGTAATCAAAACTGCTGTCTTACTGTTACAGTATTGTATAAATTGCCAGATATACTTTTTTCAATTCACGCAAATTACCACGGATTTTAACACTAAGCAACGTTTATCTGTCTTTTTTCTCCGTTAACGGAGGTAAAATACACCATGATCGAAGAAAGTAGACGAAAAGTAAAATTTACCCACATGTAATCAAAACTGCTGTCTTACTGTTACAGTATTGTATAAATTGCCAGATATACTTTTTTCAATTCACGCAAATTACCACGGATTTTAACACTAAGCAACGTTTATCTGTCTTTTTTCTCCGTTAACGGAGGTAAAATACACCATGATCGAAGAAAGTAGACGAAAAGTAAAATTTACCCACCTGTAATCAAAACTGCTGTCTTACTGTTACAGTATTGTATAAATTGCCAGATATACTTTTCTCAATTCACGCAAATTACCACGGATTTTAACACTAAGCAACGTTTATCTGTCTTTTTTCTCCGTTAACGGAGGTAAAATACACCATGATCGAAGAAAGTAGACGAAAAGTAAAATTTACCCACCTGTAATCAAAACTGCTGTCTTACTGTTACAGTATTGTATAAATTGCCAGATATACTTTTTTCAATTCACGCAAATTACCACGGATTTTAACACTAAGCAACGTTTATCTGTCTTTTTTCTCCGTTAACGGAGGTAAAATACACCATGATCGAAGAAAGTAGACGAAAAGTAAAATTTACCCACCTGTAATCAAAACTGCTGTCTTACTGTTACAGTATTGTATAAATTGCCAGATATACTTTTTTCAATTCACGCAAATTACCACGGATTTTAACACTAAGCAACGTTTATCTGTCTTTTTTCTCCGTTAACGGAGGTAAAATACACCATGATCGAAGAAAGTAGACGAAAAGTAAAATTTACCCACCTGTAATCAAAACTGCTGTCTTACTGTTACAGTATTGTATAAATTGCCAGATATACTTTTTTCAATTCACGCAAATTATCACGGATTTTAACACTAAGCAACGTTTATCTGTCTTTTTTCTCCGTTAACGGAGGTAAAATACACCATGATCGAAGAAAGTAGACGAAAAGTAAAATTTACCCACCTGTAATCAAAACTGCTGTCTTACTGTTACAGTATTGTATAAATTGCCAGATATACTTTTTTCAATTCACGCAAATTATCACGGATTTTAACACTAAGCAACGTTTATCTGTCTTTTTTCTCCGTTAACGGAGGTAAAATACACCATGATCGAAGAAAGTAGACGAAAAGTAAAATTTACCCACCTGTAATCAAAACTGCTGTCTTACTGTTACAGTATTGTATAAATATCAGATATACTTTTTTCAATTCACGCAAATTATCACGGATTTTAACACTAAGCAACGTTTATCTGTCTTTTTTCTCCGTTAACGGAGGTAAAATACACCATGATCGAAGAAAGTAGACGAAAAGTAAAATTTACCCACCTGTAATCAAAACTGCTGTCTTACTGTTACAGTATTGTATAAATTGCCAGATATACTTTTTTCAATTCACGCAAATTACCACGGATTTTAACACTAAGCAACGTTTATCTGTCTTTTTTCTCCGTTAACGGAGGTAAAATACACCATGATCGAAGAAAGTAGACGAAAAGTAAAATTTACCCACCTGTAATCAAAACTGCTGTCTTACTGTTACAGTATTGTATAAATTGCCAGATATACTTTTTTCAATTCACGCAAATTACCACGGATTTTAACACTAAGCAACGTTTATCTGTCTTTTTTCTCCGTTAACGGAGGTAAAATACACCATGATCGAAGAAAGTAGACGAAAAGTAAAATTTACCCACATGTAATCAAAACTGCTGTCTTACTGTTACAGTATTGTATAAATTGCCAGATATACTTTTCTCAATTCACGCAAATTACCACGGATTTTAACACTAAGCAACGTTTATCTGTCTTTTTTCTCCGTTAACGGAGGTAAAATACACCATGATCGAAGAAAGTAGACGAAAAGTAAAATTTACCCACCTGTAATCAAAACTGCTGTCTTACTGTTACAGTATTGTATAAATTGCCAGATATACTTTTTTCAATTCACGCAAATTACCACGGATTTTAACACTAAGCAACGTTTATCTGTCTTTTTTCTCCGTTAACGGAGGTAAAATACACCATGATCGAAGAAAGTAGACGAAAAGTAAAATTTACCCACCTGTAATCAAAACTGCTGTCTTACTGTTACAGTATTGTATAAATTGCCAGATATACTTTTTTCAATTCACGCAAATTACCACGGATTTTAACACTAAGCAACGTTTATCTGTCTTTTTTCTCCGTTAACGGAGGTAAAATACACCATGATCGAAGAAAGTAGACGAAAAGTAAAATTTACCCACATGTAATCAAAACTGCTGTCTTACTGTTACAGTATTGTATAAATTGCCAGATATACTTTTTTCGATTCACGCAAATTACCACGGATTTTAACACTAAGCAACGTTTATCTGTCTTTTTTCTCCGTTAACGGAGGTAAAATACACCATGATCGAAGAAAGTAGACGAAAAGTAAAATTTACCCACCTGTAATCAAAACTGCTGTCTTACTGTTACAGTATTGTATAAATTGCCAGATATACTTTTTTCAATTCACGCAAATTACCACGGATTTTAACACTAAGCAACGTTTATCTGTCTTTTTTCTCCGTTAACGGAGGTAAAATACACCATGATCGAAGAAAGTAGACGAAAAGTAAAATTTACCCACATGTAATCAAAACTGCTGTCTTACTGTTACAGTATTGTATAAATTGCCAGATATACTTTTTTCAATTCACGCAAATTACCACGGATTTTAACACTAAGCAACGTTTATCTGTCTTTTTTCTCCGTTAACGGAGGTAAAATACACCATGATCGAAGAAAGTAGACGAAAAGTAAAATTTACCCACATGTAATCAAAACTGCTGTCTTACTGTTACAGTATTGTATAAATTGCCAGATATACTTTTCTCAATTCACGCAAATTACCACGGATTTTAACACTAAGCAACGTTTATCTGTCTTTTTTCTCCGTTAACGGAGGTAAAATACACCATGATCGAAGAAAGTAGACGAAAAGTAAAATTTACCCACCTGTAATCAAAACTGCTGTCTTACTGTTACAGTATTGTATAAATTGCCAGATATACTTTTTTCAATTCACGCAAATTACCACGGATTTTAACACTAAGCAACGTTTATCTGTCTTTTTTCTCCGTTAACGGAGGTAAAATACACCATGATCGAAGAAAGTAGACGAAAAGTAAAATTTACCCACCTGTAATCAAAACTGCTGTCTTACTGTTACAGTATTGTATAAATTGCCAGATATACTTTTTTCAATTCACGCAAATTACCACGGAATTTAACACTAAGCAACGTTTATCTGTCTTTTTTCTCCGTTAACGGAGGTAAAATACACCATGATCGAAGAAAGTAGACGAAAAGTAAAATTTACCCACATGTAATGAAAACTGCTGTCTTACTGTTACAGTATTGTATAAATTGCCAGATATACTTTTCTCAATTCACGCAAATTACCACGGATTTTAACACTAAGCAACGTTTATCTGTCTTTTTTCTCCGTTAACGGAGGTAAAATACACCATGATCGAAGAAAGTAGACGAAAAGTAAAATTTACCCACCTGTAATCAAAACTGCTGTCTTACTGTTACAGTATTGTATAAATTGCCAGATATACTTTTTTCAATTCACGCAAATTACCACGGATTTTAACACTAAGCAACGTTTATCTGTCTTTTTTCTCCGTTAACGGAGGTAAAATATACGATGATCGAAGAAAGTAGACGAAAAGTAAAATTTACCCACATGTAATCAAAACTGCTGTCTTACTGTTACAGTATTGTATAAATTGCCAGATATACTTTTCTCAATTCACGCAAATTACCACGGATTTTAACACTAAGCAACGTTTATCTGTCTTTTTTCTCCGTTAACGGAGGTAAAATACACCATGATCGAAGAAAGTAGACGAAAAGTAAAATTTACCCACCTGTAATCAAAACTGCTGTCTTACTGTTACAGTATTGTATAAATTGCCAGATATACTTTTTTCAATTCACGCAAATTACCACGGATTTTAACACTAAGCAACGTTTATCTGTCTTTTTTCTCCGTTAACGGAGGTAAAATACACCATGATCGAAGAAAGTAGACGAAAAGTAAAATTTACCCACCTGTAATCAAAACTGCTGTCTTACTGTTACAGTATTGTATAAATTGCCAGATATACTTTTTTCAATTCACGCAAATTACCACGGATTTTAACACTAAGCAACGTTTATCTGTCTTTTTTCTCCGTTAACGGAGGTAAAATACACCATGATCGAAGAAAGTAGACGAAAAGTAAAATTTACCCACATGTAATGAAAACTGCTGTCTTACTGTTACAGTATTGTATAAATTGCCAGATATACTTTTCTCAATTCACGCAAATTACCACGGATTTTAACACTAAGCGACGTTTATCTGTCTTTTTTCTCCGTTAACGGAGGTAAAATACACCATGATCGAAGAAAGTAGACGAAAAGTAAAATTTACCCACCTGTAATCAAAACTGCTGTCTTACTGTTACAGTATTGTATAAATTGCCAGATATACTTTTTTCAATTCACGCAAATTACCACGGATTTTAACACTAAGCAACGTTTATCTGTCTTTTTTCTCCGTTAACGGAGGTAAAATACACCATGATCGAAGAAAGTAGACGAAAAGTAAAATTTACCCACCTGTAATCAAAACTGCTGTCTTACTGTTACAGTATTGTATAAATTGCCAGATATACTTTTTTCAATTCACGCAAATTACCACGGATTTTAACACTAAGCAACGTTTATCTGTCTTTTTTCTCCGTTAACGGAGGTAAAATACACCATGATCGAAGAAAGTAGACGAAAAGTGAAATTTACCCACCTGTAATCAAAACTGCTGTCTTACTGTTACAGTATTGTATAAATTGCCAGATATACTTTTTTCAATTCACGCAAATTACCACGGATTTTAACACTAAGCAACGTTTATCTGTCTTTTTTCTCCGTTAACGGAGGTAAAATACACCATGATCGAAGAAAGTAGACGAAAAGTAAAATTTACCCACCTGTAATCAAAACTGCTGTCTTACTGTTACAGTATTGTATAAATTGCCAGATATACTTTTTTCAATTCACGCAAATTACCACGGATTTTAACACTAAGCAACGTTTATCTGTCTTTTTTCTCCGTTAACGGAGGTAAAATACACCATGATCGAAGAAAGTAGACGAAAAGTAAAATTTACCCACCTGTAATCAAAACTGCTGTCTTACTGTTACAGTATTGTATAAATTGCCAGATATACTTTTTTCAATTCACGCAAATTACCACGGATTTTAACACTAAGCAACGTTTATCTGTCTTTTTTCTCCGTTAACGGAGGTAAAATACACCATGATCGAAGAAAGTAGACGAAAAGTAAAATTTACCCACATGTAATCAAAACTGCTGTCTTACTGTTACAGTATTGTATAAATTGCCAGATATATTTTCTCAATTCACGCAAATTACCACGGATTTTAACACTAAGCAACGTTTATCTGTCTTTTTTCTCCGTTAACGGAGGTAAAATACACCATGATCGAAGAAAGTAGACGAAAAGTAAAATTTACCCACATGTAATCAAAACTGCTGTCTTACTGTTACAGTATTGTATAAATTGCCAGATATACTTTTTTCAATTCACGCAAATTACCACGGATTTTAACACTAAGCAACGTTTATCTGTCTTTTTTCTCCGTTAACGGAGGTAAAATACACCATGATCGAAGAAAGTAGACGAAAAGTAAAATTTACCCACATGTAATCAAAACTGCTGTCTTACTGTTACAGTATTGTATAAATTGCCAGATATACTTTTCTCAATTCACGCAAATTACCACGGATTTTAACACTAAGCAACGTTTATCTGTCTTTTTTCTCTGTTAACGGAGGTAAAATACACCATGATCGAAGAAAGTAGACGAAAAGTAAAATTTACCCACCTGTAATCAAAACTGCTGTCTTACTGTTACAGTATTGTATAAATTGCCAGATATACTTTTTTCAATTCACGCAAATTACCACGGATTTTAACACTAAGCAACGTTTATCTGTCTTTTTTCTCCGTTAACGGAGGTAAAATACACCATGATCGAAGAAAGTAGACGAAAAGTAAAATTTACCCACCTGTAATCAAAACTGCTGTCTTACTGTTACAGTATTGTATAAATTGCCAGATATACTTTTTTCAATTCACGCAAATTACCACGGATTTTAACACTAAGCAACGTTTATCTGTCTTTTTTCTCCGTTAACGGAGGTAAAATACACCATGATCGAAGAAAGTAGACGAAAAGTAAAATTTACCCACATGTAATGAAAACTGCTGTCTTACTGTTACAGTATTGTATAAATTGCCAGATATACTTTTCTCAATTCACGCAAATTACCACGGATTTTAACACTAAGCAACGTTTATCTGTCTTTTTTCTCCGTTAACGGAGGTAAAATACACCATGATCGAAGAAAGTAGACGAAAAGTAAAATTTACCCACCTGTAATCAAAACTGCTGTCTTACTGTTACAGTATTGTATAAATTGCCAGATATACTTTTTTCAATTCACGCAAATTACCACGGATTTTAACACTAAGCAACGTTTATCTGTCTTTTTTCTCCGTTAACGGAGGTAAAATATACGATGATCGAAGAAAGTAGACGAAAAGTAAAATTTACCCACATGTAATCAAAACTGCTGTCTTACTGTTACAGTATTGTATAAATTGCCAGATATACTTTTCTCAATTCACGCAAATTACCACGGATTTTAACACTAAGCAACGTTTATCTGTCTTTTTTCTCCGTTAACGGAGGTAAAATACACCATGATCGAAGAAAGTAGACGAAAAGTAAAATTTACCCACCTGTAATCAAAACTGCTGTCTTACTGTTACAGTATTGTATAAATTGCCAGATATACTTTTTTCAATTCACGCAAATTACCACGGATTTTAACACTAAGCAACGTTTATCTGTCTTTTTTCTCCGTTAACGGAGGTAAAATACACCATGATCGAAGAAAGTAGACGAAAAGTAAAATTTACCCACCTGTAATCAAAACTGCTGTCTTACTGTTACAGTATTGTATAAATTGCCAGATATACTTTTTTCAATTCACGCAAATTACCACGGATTTTAACACTAAGCAACGTTTATCTGTCTTTTTTCTCCGTTAACGGAGGTAAAATACACCATGATCGAAGAAAGTAGACGAAAAGTAAAATTTACCCACCTGTAATCAAAACTGCTGTCTTACTGTTACAGTATTGTATAAATTGCCAGATATACTTTTTTCAATTCACGCAAATTACCACGGATTTTAACACTAAGCAACGTTTATCTGTCTTTTTTCTCCGTTAACGGAGGTAAAATACACCATGATCGAAGAAAGTAGACGAAAAGTAAAATTTACCCACCTGTAATCAAAACTGCTGTCTTACTGTTACAGTATTGTATAAATTGCCAGATATACTTTTTTCAATTCACGCAAATTACCACGGATTTTAACACTAAGCAACGTTTATCTGTCTTTTTTCTCCGTTAACGGAGGTAAAATACACCATGATCGAAGAAAGTAGACGAAAAGTAAAATTTACCCACATGTAATCAAAACTGCTGTCTTACTGTTACAGTATTGTATAAATTGCCAGATATACTTTTCTCAATTCACGCAAATTACCACGGATTTTAACACTAAGCAACGTTTATCTGTCTTTTTTCTCCGTTAACGGAGGTAAAATACACCATGATCGAAGAAAGTAGACGAAAAGTAAAATTTACCCACCTGTAATCAAAACTGCTGTCTTACTGTTACAGTATTGTATAAATTGCCAGATATACTTTTTTCAATTCACGCAAATTACCACGGATTTTAACACTAAGCAACGTTTATCTGTCTTTTTTCTCCGTTAACGGAGGTAAAATACACCATGATCGAAGAAAGTAGACGAAAAGTAAAATTTACCCACCTGTAATCAAAACTGCTGTCTTACTGTTACAGTATTGTATAAATTGCCAGATATACTTTTTTCAATTCACGCAAATTACCACGGATTTTAACACTAAGCAACGTTTATCTGTCTTTTTTCTCCGTTAACGGAGGTAAAATACACCATGATCGAAGAAAGTAGACGAAAAGTGAAATTTACCCACCTGTAATCAAAACTGCTGTCTTACTGTTACAGTATTGTATAAATTGCCAGATATACTTTTTTCAATTCACGCAAATTACCACGGATTTTAACACTAAGCAACGTTTATCTGTCTTTTTTCTCCGTTAACGGAGGTAAAATACACCATGATCGAAGAAAGTAGACGAAAAGTAAAATTTACCCACCTGTAATCAAAACTGCTGTCTTACTGTTACAGTATTGTATAAATTGCCAGATATACTTTTTTCAATTCACGCAAATTACCACGGATTTTAACACTAAGCAACGTTTATCTGTCTTTTTTCTCCGTTAACGGAGGTAAAATACACCATGATCGAAGAAAGTAGACGAAAAGTAAAATTTACCCACCTGTAATCAAAACTGCTGTCTTACTGTTACAGTATTGTATAAATTGCCAGATATACTTTTTTCAATTCACGCAAATTACCACGGATTTTAACACTAAGCAACGTTTATCTGTCTTTTTTCTCCGTTAACGGAGGTAAAATACACCATGATCGAAGAAAGTAGACGAAAAGTAAAATTTACCCACATGTAATCAAAACTGCTGTCTTACTGTTACAGTATTGTATAAATTGCCAGATATACTTTTCTCAATTCACGCAAATTACCACGGATTTTAACACTAAGCAACGTTTATCTGTCTTTTTTCTCCGTTAACGGAGGTAAAATACACCATGATCGAAGAAAGTAGACGAAAAGTAAAATTTACCCACATGTAATCAAAACTGCTGTCTTACTGTTACAGTATTGTATAAATTGCCAGATATACTTTTTTCAATTCACGCAAATTACCACGGATTTTAACACTAAGCAACGTTTATCTGTCTTTTTTCTCCGTTAACGGAGGTAAAATACACCATGATCGAAGAAAGTAGACGAAAAGTAAAATTTACCCACATGTAATCAAAACTGCTGTCTTACTGTTACAGTATTGTATAAATTGCCAGATATACTTTTCTCAATTCACGCAAATTACCACGGATTTTAACACTAAGCAACGTTTATCTGTCTTTTTTCTCTGTTAACGGAGGTAAAATACACCATGATCGAAGAAAGTAGACGAAAAGTAAAATTTACCCACCTGTAATCAAAACTGCTGTCTTACTGTTACAGTATTGTATAAATTGCCAGATATACTTTTTTCAATTCACGCAAATTACCACGGATTTTAACACTAAGCAACGTTTATCTGTCTTTTTTCTCCGTTAACGGAGGTAAAATACACCATGATCGAAGAAAGTAGACGAAAAGTAAAATTTACCCACCTGTAATCAAAACTGCTGTCTTACTGTTACAGTATTGTATAAATTGCCAGATATACTTTTTTCAATTCACGCAAATTACCACGGATTTTAACACTAAGCAACGTTTATCTGTCTTTTTTCTCCGTTAACGGAGGTAAAATACACCATGATCGAAGAAAGTAGACGAAAAGTAAAATTTACCCACATGTAATGAAAACTGCTGTCTTACTGTTACAGTATTGTATAAATTGCCAGATATACTTTTCTCAATTCACGCAAATTACCACGGATTTTAACACTAAGCAACGTTTATCTGTCTTTTTTCTCCGTTAACGGAGGTAAAATACACCATGATCGAAGAAAGTAGACGAAAAGTAAAATTTACCCACCTGTAATCAAAACTGCTGTCTTACTGTTACAGTATTGTATAAATTGCCAGATATACTTTTTTCAATTCACGCAAATTACCACGGATTTTAACACTAAGCAACGTTTATCTGTCTTTTTTCTCCGTTAACGGAGGTAAAATATACGATGATCGAAGAAAGTAGACGAAAAGTAAAATTTACCCACATGTAATCAAAACTGCTGTCTTACTGTTACAGTATTGTATAAATTGCCAGATATACTTTTCTCAATTCACGCAAATTACCACGGATTTTAACACTAAGCAACGTTTATCTGTCTTTTTTCTCCGTTAACGGAGGTAAAATACACCATGATCGAAGAAAGTAGACGAAAAGTAAAATTTACCCACCTGTAATCAAAACTGCTGTCTTACTGTTACAGTATTGTATAAATTGCCAGATATACTTTTTTCAATTCACGCAAATTACCACGGATTTTAACACTAAGCAACGTTTATCTGTCTTTTTTCTCCGTTAACGGAGGTAAAATACACCATGATCGAAGAAAGTAGACGAAAAGTAAAATTTACCCACCTGTAATCAAAACTGCTGTCTTACTGTTACAGTATTGTATAAATTGCCAGATATACTTTTTTCAATTCACGCAAATTACCACGGATTTTAACACTAAGCAACGTTTATCTGTCTTTTTTCTCCGTTAACGGAGGTAAAATACACCATGATCGAAGAAAGTAGACGAAAAGTAAAATTTACCCACCTGTAATCAAAACTGCTGTCTTACTGTTACAGTATTGTATAAATTGCCAGATATACTTTTTTCAATTCACGCAAATTACCACGGATTTTAACACTAAGCAACGTTTATCTGTCTTTTTTCTCCGTTAACGGAGGTAAAATACACCATGATCGAAGAAAGTAGACGAAAAGTAAAATTTACCCACCTGTAATCAAAACTGCTGTCTTACTGTTACAGTATTGTATAAATTGCCAGATATACTTTTTTCAATTCACGCAAATTACCACGGATTTTAACACTAAGCAACGTTTATCTGTCTTTTTTCTCCGTTAACGGAGGTAAAATACACCATGATCGAAGAAAGTAGACGAAAAGTAAAATTTACCCACATGTAATCAAAACTGCTGTCTTACTGTTACAGCATTGTATAAATTGCCAGATATACTTTTCTCAATTCACGCAAATTACCACGGATTTTAACACTAAGCAACGTTTATCTGTCTTTTTTCTCCGTTAACGGAGGTAAAATACACCATGATCGAAGAAAGTAGACGAAAAGTAAAATTTACCCACCTGTAATCAAAACTGCTGTCTTACTGTTACAGCATTGTATAAATTGCCAGATATACTTTTCTCAATTCACGCAAATTACCACGGATTTTAACACTAAGCAACGTTTATCTGTCTTTTTTCTCCGTTAACGGAGGTAAAATACACCATGATGGAAGAAAGTAGACGAAAAGTAAAATTTACCCACCTGTAATCAAAACTGCTGTCTTACTGTTACAGTACTGTATAAATTGCCAGATATACTTTTTTCAACTTACGCAAATTACCACGGATTTTAACACTAAGCAACGTTTATCTGTCTTTTTTCTCCGTTAACGGAGGTAAAATATACGATGATCGAAGAAAGTAGACGAAAAGTAAAATTTACCCAACTGGAATCGAAACAGCTATCATATTGTTACGAGAAGAGTGCGGTATACACTCACATATATACTTTTTCAATGCACGGAAATTATCAGGAATTTTCCTGATAGTTGACGAATATCCGTTAATTATTTCAAAGTCACAGAAGTTAAAATATACGTTGATTGAAGAAAATAAGGGAAAAGTAAAATTTGTCTACCTGGAATCATACCAGTTATCATACTGTTACAGGAACAGTATGGTGTACATTTTCAGATATATTTTCCTTAACTCAAGGAATTTACATCACATTTTTCCGCTAACTGGAGAATATTTGTTTCTTTTTTCCCCCTCATAGGGAATAAAATATACGTGAATTAAAGAAAGTAGGGTATAAGTAAAATTTAGTCACCGAGATAAGAACCCCATCTCTTAATGTTACATGATAAGCATGTATACCTTGTGTTATATTTGCACAGTAGTGAAGTACAAGTAAATATGTGTGGTTCTGATGGATATGGCTTGATCAATTTCTTTAAAAAACTTTTAATTTTGAAGTTCATTTCGTGAAGATCGGTTTTTAAATGTTCAGTTCACTTTGCTCTCAGAAGTGGACATTTCGCAATTCAAATAGCTTTTCAAATAGCACTGTCAGTGTATAAATAACAAAGAAAAAATCGAGCATGCGCTTATCTGAAACTGTTTGGGTTTCTATTTATTTGAGACCTTGAGCCAGTGCTATACAACTCTTACACTTCATACGTTTAAAATTTATAACTGGCACATTCTTAAATATTTAATTTTCTTTAATGCATTTCTTACAGGTAAAATAAAGCCCAAGATTGGGAAAAACGGAATAATGATATTCCGTATTTTATTTACATTCTAACTAAAGCCTGGATAATTCAGAAAGTAAAATACTATTTTCCCTGTAAGGTTTATAAATTAAAACCTCTATGTTTAAGAAATGGAAATATTTTTACTCCACGAATAATCATTTCAGAACTCTTGTAATTCATTTAAACGCTTTTATGGAAAAGCGGAAATTAAACAAAATGAAAAACATCTGTCGCCTAATATTTTTATTATAAAACAGGAAGTTCCATCATACCTTTTTACTCGATAAGAAGTTAATTATTTAAATAAATGTAGTTCAGACATAAGTGTATAAAATCCGTATCAAAATACCTTTTCTTCTAATATATATAGTCACAAAATAACTATGTAAATTATTTTATTGCATAGAGGAAGGTCTTAAATATACAGGCAAAATTGCTTTATTAACAAAAGTACTTTTAAATATTACATTAGAAACTATTTTTATATTAAATATTAAATGAATGTTACAGCATTCCGTGTGTAAATTATTTTTCCTTATTTACAAAAGAAGAAGCGTAAAATATGTATCTTCAATATACCTTTCGATTCAATTCTTTCTTTTTTATGATGTTAAAAATACTGAAAAAAATGATTTACTTCTGAAATAAATGTGAATACGTTTATTTACAATTTTTAAAATCTCAAATACATTATTGCCGTTAAAAAATGTATTTCAGATATTTTGTTTTAATGGATATGATTCCTGTAATGTCTTTTTCGCCTTCACCTTTAAGGTTTGAGTGTTTGAGTTTGAGTGAACAATGGTTTGAGGTCTATAGCTACAGTGGCTGTTACCTCGAATGATCCATAATGTACAGAAACAAATACATAACACTTTTATTATTACAGGAAAATACAGTACATACATTTTAATACACATCACAGGGACAACACAGACACCCATGCAGCTAGCTGAACTCGAACCAGGGTGCAGCGGTGGGGAAGGAGCTGACGTTACCAACCACGCCACTGGATCGGCACCATTAAGGTTTAAAATGCTTTTACAACTACAGTGGCGGTCGAAAGTTTCCTGCCAGTTAATTTCTTTTATTTACTTACCAGAAGGTTTCAGCGAAGAAGAAGCACAATTGCTACAAAAGTTAGGAAAATGTGAATGTCCTCTGCCCACGTCATTATTTTGAATAGATATTGAAGATATTTCATTGAAAGAGGCAGAATTCGAAATTTGTGTGTGCAAACGTTTCCGGGCATTCATTATTCCTTAGTTTTTTTTCTTTTATCGAGAAAGCGTTTTATGGTGGTGTTTGTGAATGAATCAAAGTCAATATCATAGTTTAAATTCAAAAATGGAAACTTCAGCAAATATTTTTCGTAAGTGTGTGATTAGTTTATCGCTGAAGGGCTAATGCTCTCGAGATATTGCGACAAAGCTATCGATCGGAAAACCAACTGTAAACGATAGTTAAAAAATTATATAAATATGTCTATACCTCTCAGGATATTCTGACGTCCGGGTCCATTCTAAATCATATCACTTACGGTGAGGTTATAGATTTTCATTACATTTTGAAATAATCATTTAACTTATAATTCCAGTTTAATTGTTTAATCCAATGCAGTCATAGAAAGCCATAAAAATATTTTTCTTATATTTAATTAATAAAAATCCCATTGGATTTAGCTGAGAAAGAAGGAAAAGTTTAAAATATTTTTCCAGCTGAAACACCATAATGAAATAAAAATAACCTTAAAAAATGACCCTTACCCTTAAAATACATTTGCTTAAATTTTAAATATGACTGAATCAATAAAACGTTTTTACAATTTTACCAAAAAACACTATCACTTTTTTGAGAGAATATCGTGAAAATCTTTATCATTGGAAAAAAAAAGTTAAAAATTTATACTATAAATTATAATAGGTTTAATTTGAAGAAAAATTTTAAATAAAAAATTTATCATACTTGCATTTGATATAAAATTTTAAATTCATATACGAGATTTTCCAATATATGTATAACTAATTTGTTATATTATTATTTTTAAAAATCTGCACATTTTATAAATACATTTCAGATTATTCCTAATCAAATAATCGTGGAATTAATTTGATCAAAACAGTAAAATATTAATCTATTATGTGTACATTTAGCTATATGCATTCATGACATTATTCGAAATATTTTAAAATGTGTGTAAATAATTACTTAGATAAAAATGTTTAATAATTTATTTTTTTTATTCATTATCAAATAGTTCTGGATTCAGTTTGATCAAAAGAATTAAATATTTGTCACATTTGCGTTTGGTTACACATTTTTACGAATTTATGTGGTATGTTTCAATGTTTGTTTTACTAATTTGTTAGATAAAAGTTTTTAAGCGTTTATACAGTTTAGTAATTTTATTAAGATATTGTATACAATGAAGTGTATTTATTGCTAAATAATTTCACGAAACATAATTCGTTCCATAATTCCACATCTTAATGGATTTTAGAACCATTTTTGAAAATAAGTATGCAAGTAAAAGAAATCTCTTTGAATTTTTATCCACGTATATTGAAGATTCGATTTATTTCAATCCGATAATCACTTTTTTATGTGCAGTGAATACAATATTGCGATATATTTCTGCTGGTCAAATAAGAGGAATCATTAATCATGCAGGAACAATGATAGAAGATTTTCTATCGTTGCTCTATTTTTATTTTTTGTATCATAAATCGTTTTAAGAATATGATTTGATTTTTTAGGATTTCAAAAAGGTTTAGATGCACGGATATTTTCATAAAATTCATAATCAAATAATTCTGTTTGATCAAGAGAATTAAATATGAATTTGTCATGCGTGCAGTTGGTTACGTATTTTTAAGTTTTTACATGATATGTTTCTATGTATGTTTAACAAATTTATTAGATAAAAATATTTAAGAATTTACACATTTTATAAATGTATTCAAGAGATTGCGTCGAGAGAAATGTTTTCATTATAAAATATTTTTGTGAAATATACTTTGTTCCATAAATCCACTTTTCGATGTATTTCAGTACCATTTTTAGAAAAAAGTATGCGAGTGAAACAAATTTCTGTGAATTTTTATCTGCGCATTTTGAAGATTTGACTTATTTCAATCCGATAATCGCTTTTTTTATTTGCCGTGAATACAATATTGCAATATATTTCTGCAGGTCAAATAAGAGGAATCATTAATAATGCAAGAACAATGATAAAAGTTTGCATTTTTTTTTTCTATGTTTTGCATAGTAAATCATTTTTAGTGCTTTTAAGAATAATATTTGATTTTGTAAGATTTGAGAAAGGTTTAGATATACGGATATTATCATAAAAGTTTGAAATGAGTGTTTTCCATTTATTCTTTGGTAAAAAAATCGATATCAAGACACTAATTTGTTTATAAAGAATAACACTAGTTTTTCTAAATAATACAAAATGTAGTAATGATCTGAAATAAATAAACATATAAAAAACGTATTAAAAATTAAAAAAATGTTTTTATATATTTATTATATAATAAATTCTCTGCGATTATTGGATACTTGAAACCAAATGAGCAAAAGAAATGTGAAAAATGCTATCAGAAATTATACCGTTTTATGTATCAAAGATATTTTTCTCACCAATTTTTAATTTCTGCAAAGAAAATAAATCTTTAAAGATAAGAATACTTTAAAATACATATTTTTTAAATTTTCATTTACTATTTTCAATTACATTATATAGATTTCTTAAGATTTTCCTTTTTAATACGATACTTTTTTTAAGCATTCTTCCTCTATAAATCTGGAGAATTTATATAAAAAAACAAAATATATTATGATTTATTTAGTTTTAAAAATGAGCTGCAGAAAATTATTATTATTGCTTCTTAATAAAGGTCCTTTAAAAAGGTCATTTTTGCATGAGTTATACTCAGACAATTTTCCTTGTACGTGTATCATTCCAGCGCCACTTATGGTTTTCGGCTAATGAATTTTTGGATGAATAAATTTGTGTTGCCTTTCAATATTTTTATACTATAACGTGGGAGTTTTGTTCTTTTAAATAATCACAATCTCGAGTGCATGTCTTGAAATGAGCATATTTAAAATATATTTTTGATTGGTTGAGTGATTGCGCCGCGAGGGGTATATATACGAGAGAATTTTTTTTATGACCAATTTGATATTTTGCAATTTTATGCGAAATATTTCAATACATGCGTAACTAGTTACTTAGATTTAAAATGTTTATGAGTTTACTTTGTCATAAATATATTTAAGATAATTCATAAATTAAAAAATAAACATTTAATTTGATCAGAAGAATTCAATATTGATTTATCATGTGTGCGTTTAGTTGTGTATTTTTACGTTTTGACGTGATATGTTTCAATGTATGTTTAACTAATTTATTATATAATAATATTTAAGAACTTGTACTTGTTATAAATATATTTAAAATATTATATACAGAGAAATATTTTTCTTATCAACTAATTTCACGAAATATACTTTGTTCAAAAAATCCACTTTTGGATGGATTTCAATACCATTTTTAGAAATTAATATTCGAGTTAAACAAATCACTTTGAATCTTTATCCACGCATTTTGAAGATTCGTTTTATTTAAATCCGATAATCGCTTTTTTATGTGCCATGAATACAATATTGCAATATAATTCTGCAGGTCAAATAAGAGGAATCATTAATCATGTGGGAACAATGAAAAAAGATTTTCCATCCTTGCTTCATTTTTATTTTTTTTTATATCATAAATCTTTTTCAGTGCATTTAAGAATATGATTTGATTTTGTAACATTTCAGAAAGGTTTATATCTACGGATAATAAAATTTTGGTACAAGTGTTTTCCTATTATTCTTTTGTGATAATCGAGATTTAACAGATTGATTCTCCTTTTTGATAAAAAAAAAAAATAGAACGGGTTACATAATTACTTTTTTCGGCGAATTAAGAGGCTACTAGACTCGCTAAAAAAGCCTCGGAGGAGGATGTTAAGTCTGTAAGTGAATTATTTTCAAATATGTCGCTGAAATTTTATTTTATTTTATTTTTTATTTTTTTTATATAAGATAGCCGAGGACGATGTGCAATCGGGCTTGGTTTAACCTTTTCTATTTTTTAATATTATGATATTTTCAATTTCAGAACCGGTTTTAACCAGTTAAAGTATCTTTTTTAATAATCCGAAATCGAAAAAAGTAAAATTTAGCACGAAAAAAAAAAAATCCGAATCCAAATCGAAAAAATAAAAACTAACCTGGTTGTAGATGGTCCACAGATATCCAATTTAAAAAAATCCACGTGAAAATAATAAAATTTGAGCAAGATATTTGAAAATAACGCCCCCCCCCATACACTTAACATTATCATCCGGGTCTTTTCAGGGAGTCAAGTGTCCTCTTAACAAAATATTTATATGTTTAAAAATATAACATTACTAACAAGGAAGGTTTCCATACTGGGCATACTCATAATTTTTTGAAAAAAAAAATGATTAAACTACTCATGTATGTAATAAAGGATCAGTCAAATTTAGCGGCAGAATTACTGAAGAAACTCATTTAAAAAATAAAATACTTTCGAGTATTTGGCGCGAAAAGACGAAAGTGTCACGCGATTTGGCGAGCAGCATTTTCCCTCGCCAAAAGCAAATGATTTTAATGTACCTGAAATTTCTTGTCAATTAAATTTTAGAGTACGTGTAAATAGTATTTAATGAATTTAAATTTGAAGAATGAGAGAGTTTGACACGTACTTTATATTACATTCTGTTGCTTTTGCTGCAGTTATTTAATTTTATCCCTTTAAAAATAATTTCTTATATAAAAAATACTTTCATATTGAAAAGTATTTTTTCATAAGTTTAAGCGTATGACAAAATAAAAGTCAGATGAAGAATGCTACAGTAATGCATTTCAATATCAGAGAAGTTTTTGTTTCCATAGCAACAAAATTGAATCGACAGAGATAAATTAGACTGGAGTTCAAACAATGGAAACAATTCTAATTAATTAAAATTTTGTTTTAGTTCATAAAATTTCACAGTTAATTTTCATTCTAAATACATTATGCCAAAAATGTAGTTAAAACAAACTAATGCTGACAAAACTTACGTTATATAAATACAATTTTTCTAAACAAGTTCAAGATGAAACATTTTTACTTTAAAAAGAATTTAACATTAAAAAGTATTTTTCGAAATACTATTTCGACGCCAACCGGTGATAAATCGCCAAGTAAACGAAATGTTTATTATTTTTTTATGAACATTCTAAAGGGGTTCCGCCAAAAAATTTTTTACAAACATATATATACAGATGAGAAGAACAGTCTGTGATTTTTTCAGAATTTTTTGAGTATGCACGTATGGAGACCTTCCTTGTAAGTATTTTGTTAGGTTTAGATATGTCTGATCTTAAGCGAATATAATGAATCATAAATCCATTTCAGCAGGTTTTCGCCAATTCATGGTTACATTCTTTTGTGGTTACATTCTTGTCAGAAATCTTGTGTTACTAAATAACCAATAGAATTTGCCGATTCATTATTTATTTTCGATTACACTCTTTTAAAATATCTTGTGTACTAAATTGCCAATACAAAGACGAAAATTGGGTCTACAAAACAGGAAAATGGTCCTTTTTTCCACTATTAGGTATTGTAGGCGCATATGCATATTTTTCATATCCATTATGTAATATTATTTTTATTATTTTTGTTTTTCTTACAACAAAGACAAGTTGGAAATTGAGCGTGAAGCATCACAAATGAGGTGCATTCATACTATATAAAAGTTTGAAAAATAACCAGATATTGGTGTTATAGTATACAGTACTTCGGATAGAATACAGTGGTCGAAATCTTTTGTGTGTTTTTGTAAGTACTATCTGCTTTATGTTATACAGGAAAGAGCTTGTATTAAACTTTAACCATATATATCAATTTTATAAAATTTGAAATTGTATAATATAAATAAAACATACCTCAAACGACGTTTCCCTGTATACCATTATGTAGTGTAATACTTTTGTGTAGCCAGTAAATTGATAATAAATATTCTTTGCATAACATATAGCACAGAATTTACATTTTAGTAAATATATTTCATAGATTCATGTCGATTTTATTACTTCCGAGAAAGTGTAACTCCAATAAATCTACTTGAAACTATTTTCTCCTATAGTCCGTAATATTGTGGAATACTTTTGATTGCCTCTGTAATCAAATTATGCATCCGACTCTCTTAAATTTGAAATGCCTCGCCAAAATTATGCCAAAATTATATATTCTAAATCTTAAACGATTTGGTTAAGTAGTTTTTGCCCTGTTATATGCGGACAGGCAGACAAATGGACAAACAAACAGGCGGACAGACAGACTGAAAGATGACCGTAGGTGTTATGTATTTATATAATTACGAACGCACCTAAAAATATTCATATCTTGATACAAAAGTATGCAGTATTTTGAATACAGCATAGTAGCAGTAATCTTTTGCACGTCTCTGTAAATACTCTCTGCGTTCTATTATACAGGAAATAAGTTATATTCCTCAGCAACATATATCAATTTTATAAATTGTTAAATTGTTTAATGAAATTAAAACGCCCACCAAACCAATTTTCCCCTATACAATTATGCAATGTAATAATTTTGTGTGACTCTGTAAATCAATAACAATGTTCTTTGCATCACATATTACACAGAATATATATTACAGTACATACTTCATAGATGCATATTAATTTATTATGTTCGAAGAGTGTAGCACCATTAAAATGCTCTTGAAACTTTTTCCCATAGAGCGTAATGTTAAGTAATATTTTTTATCACCCCTGTAATTGAACCATGTGTCCGATTGTCATAAAAATTTAAATGACTGGATAACATTATATAATGATTACATATTTTAAAACTCGAAGGATTCGGTGGTGTAGTTTTTGCGTTGTTATATGTGGACAGGCGGACAGGCAGATTGACGGACAGACGTAAGGACGGACAGAACGATAACTATAGGTGCTAAGTATTATTAAGAACGCACCTAAAAAATTACTTCGTAATCAGCTTTTAAACATGAAAAGTAAGTATATTTTATACCAGTGGAATTAAAATTACTAAAAGATGTTACAACAGAGATATTCAAAATTGCAACTGCATATTCGCGACGTTTAAAACACAATTTTATTTTAAGAATCACGTAAAAATATTAAAATTAATTATGTTGTTCGGACTCTTGTAAAACAATAGTTAAGATAACAGATTATTTAAGGATAATAAGAAAGTTTAAAAATGTTATTATTCGTAGATATCGGAAATCCTATTTATTCAATGTCAAAGAATGTGTGGATCTGATATATTAGATCACATTTATTCAACTCAAATAAGAGGTAATATAAACTATTATTCTTTAAAATTTCAAATAATTATTTTCAGATATTTACATTTTGGATACATATCCAGTATCAAGATAACGGTGTCTTAACAGTGCATATTTTAGATATTTTCATTTCGTTTCAACAGGGTCTCCGAAAATTCGGTGACATATTTTAAACATAAATATAAAAGCAAGTAATTATCGTACAGGAGAATGGTTTGAAAAAAAATATTGAGATTAAAAGTTTTCTTCAAGTGAATGAAAATAATTAGTTTCATACTTCGATATAAGGTGGCGCCACTTTCCGTATGTTTGCTTTCAAACATTCTTTTTTTTTTAATTTGCACTGTAATTTTTAGGCTGTGACACACAAAATTGACTTTTCCTAGTTTTACATCCTGGGAAACATTTTAGTCAAAACCGTACTCCTGTATAACATTAAATTTTAAAATGTGTCCAGGATTTTTCAGATAATTTGTATTAAGGTCAAACAAGACCGGACACATTATTTTAAATTATGTGCTATTCTTGCAGTCAATTTTCAATAGACTGAAAGAATAGTAAATTATACGCTGACAAACATATTTCGGATCCGTTACTTTGTAAAAATTAAAAATCTTACACGTACTTCCAAGATTTTGTACATGCATATTAGCATTTTAAAATAAACAAATCAAATTTAAACTACATCTAACAATTTTGTTATATCAAAGTTTTAACTTTTTTTATATATACATATTCATAAGTAAAAATTATCATTACTAGAAATCAATAATCTTTATTTCATAAATCCATTTATAAAAGGTTTTCCTTATATTTTTCGAAATAATATAGCATTCAAACAAATCCCGTTAAATCTGTATCATCGGATATCGAAATTTTGAATTATTTGCATCCAATAAGCGTTGTTAGATTGCAATGAATGCCGTAAGAGCTCATACAATGCACTGGATGCAGTATAAAGTTATACTTCTGCAGTTACAAAATGACTTTTATCAATCATTTTGCGAAATGATCAGAAAGAGATTTTGTATGTGCTCTTTTTTTCTGATTTGTGAAAATTCTTTTTTATGCAATAATAAATTGTTCTTGATAAAAATAGAGGAAGAATTACATTAAGAAGAAAATTTATTTCATTTTCAAAAAAAAAAAAAAAAAAAAAAAAAAAAACATTTTGTAGTCTTTGAGATGACACAGGTTCATCAAGAATATGAAAAATGTGAGGAACGTGATTTTAGTACTTTCTGTTCAAAATAATTATCAATGTCGTATATAAAAAAAGAAACATCAATTTAAAATATTAAATTTCTTATAATATGAAACTAGTTAAACATTAAAATAAAAATGGCAAAAATGCCTTTTATCTTACATGTTTCGTATGCTCTAACGGCCACTTTTTAAAAAGACAAAACGGTAAAAGAAAATTTTCACTAAAATACTGTCAAATTGAATAACAGTAAACAGAAAAACAAAAATCACGCAAACATAAGCATAGTGAAATAAATTGGAAAATTAAAAATAAATAAATATATTTTGTGAACGTAAAATATTACATATTACTGTTTTAAAATCCTTTGAAGTATTTCCTCCCAAATTTTAGGGAATTCCATGGAGGCAAATTATTGCAATCATTGCAATTATTTTATATCCGTATGAAGATTTCTATTTATTCTCTGATGATTGATGAAAAATATGATCTGGATGGATAAACTCTCTGCTATTTTAAAAATCTCTTTTTAAAGGTTCTTTGCTATATAATCTTGAGATTATATAATCTTGAGATTATATAATCTTGACATCTATAATATTGCTATATAACCTTGATATTGATTTATTTCACTGCCGTTCGCGTGATTTTGGTTTTTCTGTTTACTATTTTTCAGTTTGAAACTATTTTAGCAAAAATTTTCTTTTATTTTTCTGTTTTTTGAAAACGTTGCCATTAAAGCATACGAAACATGTAAAATAAAAGGTATTTTTGAAAATTTTTATTTTAATGTATCACTCGTAGCACAACATAAGCAATTTGTTACCAATGCCATATTTAAAAGTTAAATTATGTGATTATATTTGGAGAAATTTCACGTCGAAGTTTATCCAAATTTATTTTTTAGATTAAATTAAATCCCCTTTTAATGTAAATATTGTGACACCACATTTTTTTATCCACTTAGCAATCGTAGCGGAAAAAAGTTGTAAATTAAGTTAATATAAGTAGCAAAATGCATTGCACAGATGAAAACTTTAATCAGCTTTTTCCTGCATTCTTCACTTTCATATTTTCCAAATGCTGAGTTTTTTTTGTATTTGAGATAGTATTTTAAACTTTTAATGTATATGTTCACACATTTTTTTATACGGAAATCTCAGTTATTTCCTAGTGATAATGAAAACGTTACGATACCCGTACGTATATGTAATAAATCTGAGTATGGAATTAGCCTTGAGGTTTTCTGATATACAGGGTGTTTCGCTACCAGACCGACAAACTTTGAGGGATGATAGCACACATGAAGACAAACATTATTAAATAGGAACCCATGGGGCGCAAACGTCTTTTGTAGGAGCTAGGGGGCATTAAAGTTTAGGGTCCAAAACTTCAAACGATGATAGAAAACGGAAAAAAGGGTCAATTCGTTTGCGGTTTTCACTAAAATCATTCTTTATATTAAGATTTCTTTAGAAAAAATTTTTAAAGGTTACTTTCAAAAATTATCGATAGGGAGCGCTTTAGACTTTAGAGTAACGAACAACTACTTTTTACCGTTATTTTCTGCATGGGATTGGAATAATTCTAAAATTTAGATTTTAACTTAAATTTTAAGCTCGAAATCAGAAACATTCGGGTCGGGTAACTAGCGAAAATTGAACTGTGAACAGAGGGGGGGGGGGATTTTAAGTGTTCATAAACATTGGACAAACAAATCGATTTTGTTGCGGTTTGCGTGTAAGTCCTTTCCTTGGTAATTATTTTATTGAAAATGACGTACAGCTTTGGTGTCTTCATTTTTTGATAGAGGGCGCTTCCGACACATCTCCGATATTTCAAAGACATTACTCCTGGGTGTTTTACTACCAGACCAACTTACTTCCAGGAAGTGTTAGGGATACAAAGATGACTCGGAATCACATAGGAATGTAATGTTGGAAATGCCTTTTTGCGAGTTATGGTTAAAGGAACCAGAGAAGAGAGCAACTGAAACAGCAGAGAAAGAGCAACACGTTAATGTGACAGAAAACAGTTTATTCAAATGTTTTACAACATAATGTGTTTGAAATTACTATTTGAAGTAGTTTGGCATGCTTGACAGCGACGTCGCATGGAATTCCTCACGCTTTGAAAGATTCCTGGCATCTCTGATAGCTTTCTGGCAAACTACAGAAATACCAGATGCGAGGTCTTTAACTGATGGTACGGAAGTACTCATACACCCAACTTTTCATTTGACCCCAGCAGAAGAGGTCGATACATGATAGGTCCGGCCATCTGGCAGGCCACCACAACCTATCCACCGTTGCCCAGATGTTACTTTGAAGTGTCGGCAAACATCATTGGTAAAATGTGGAGGAGCCCTACCGTGCTGTTCATCTTTCAAATACTTCATTCTGCTACCTTTGGAGCCGGTTCGCGAATGATCACTTCAAAGTGATCGCTGTTCACACGCATTCCGTTTAGCGCCATCTACCGCAAGGAAACCGCAGCGCCATCTAACGTCTCTGTCAAACTTGCCGGACTACTTCTGGTCATAATTTCGAACACCTTTTGTAGTAAAACCTTTACATAAACTGTTTTCTGTCACATTAACGTGTTGCTCTTTCTCTGCTGTTTCTGTTGCTATCTTCTCTGGTTCCTTTAACCATAACTCGCAAAAAGGGCATTTCCAACATTACATTCCTATGTGATTCCGAGTCATCTTTGTGTCCCTAACACTTTCTGGAAGTAAGTTGGTCTGGTAGTAAAACACCCAGGAGTAATGTCATTGAAATGTCCGAGAAGTGTCGGAAGCGCCCTCTATCAAAAAATGAGGACACCAAAGCTGTTCGTTATTTTCAGGAAAATAATTACCAAGCAAATGATTTTCATGCAAACCGAAACAAAATCGATTAGTTTGTCTAATGTTTATGACCGCTTAAAATCTCCCCCTCTGTTCACAGTTCCATTTTCGCTAGTTACCCGACACGAATGTTTACGATTTTGGGCTTAAAATTTAAGTAAAGTCTAAACTTTAGAATAATTTCCACCCCATGCCGAAAATAACGGTAAAATGTAGTTGTTCGTTACTCTAAAGTCTAAAGCGCCCCCTATTGATAATTTTTGAAAGTAACCTTTAAATTTTTTTCTAAAGAAATCTTAATATAATGAATGATTTTAGTGAAAACCGGAAACGAATCGACCCTTTTTTCCGTTTTCTATCATCGTTTGAAATTTTGGACCCTAAACTTTAATGGCCCCTAACTCCTACAGAAGACGTTTGCGCCCCATGGTTTCCTATTTAATAATATTTGTCTTCATGTGTACTATCATCCCTCAAAGTTTGTCGGTCTGGTAGCGAAACACCCTGCACATTTTAAATAAACGAATATATATTAGATTTTATCAGTAAAAATTTTTAGTGCATGTGTAATATCGGATGTATCTCAAAATCGATGGACACTCTTGTGTAATATATTCTTATTTGAAAATTTTAGTTTAAAAAATGGTCAAAAATTTTAATAGTTAAAAAAAAATTGTGGAGATCTTAATTTTTTTATTTTTTTTTTTTAAATTTAATTAAATATACAGTTAATCTTTTCATAATGTACATTTTTTAAACAGTGAAATGTAGCAAATTCACAATTTAAAACATAAAAAAAAACAAGATTGTTGAAAATGCATTTTTTATGTAGCTGTAGACACTCTGCTATGTCTGAAAAGAAACATTCTGAATGTTTTTGTAATACACGCGTTTTGAAATACACATATGAGGGTATCATAAGATTATTTATTATTACTGGGGTATAATTAGGATAGAAACTTTTATTTTTTATTTATCGGGATTCTCCGTATAGTCAGTATTCTCTCAACGTTTTCTAACCTTTTGAAGCCCTTCATTAATACTAGGTACTCTAAAAATTGGTAGAGAGCCATTTTTCTACCGTATCTGTGATGTCAAACCGACCCCGCAATGATTTTTTCAGTTTCGGTGGTGACGTCGGTCGTATGTGGCCACATCGCTTAGATTCCTTAAGTCCCTACACTAGTCACTGCAAAAGACTCCAATGACAATTTTAAGTCTATGAGGGCGTTCTTTTCAAATATCTCCCTCCAATTTTAATATTTTTACATGTCATTTTTGCATAAGACAGCTGAGCATGATCTACAACTCGGCTAGTTTAAATATTTTTTCAATTTTGGTTTGAGATTTTTTTTAAAAATTATTTTAACTTTCGAAACCGGTTAGAACCGGTTCTGAAATTGAAACTATCATAATCTAAAAATATACAATTAAAATCGAAAAAGTAAAAACCAGTCCGATTGTAGATCTACCTCAGCTATCATATGCAAAATAAATATGTAAAAATATCATTTTCAGGCAATAATGTGGGCTTTTAACTGCATTGTAGATGAAGGGGTAGGAGATGAACTCAGGGTATTGAGAATTTTGACAACTGTAGTGCAGTTCTTCGTGAATAGTTTTCCGCACGCGGCCATAACTGAGATGACTGTCATTCATGTTCATCTGGAAAGTTTACCCTTCGGCCTTTTCCTCAATTTATTTACTGCTGTTTTCGCCATAGTGGATCGACTGTGAAGGACATGTGGACAGATTGAAAATCCCTTTTCTACACTGTAAAAAAAAATCTGTAATGGTACTAACCATTTTCTAGGAAACTGGGATTCCAAGAACTTTTCATGTAACGATAACAGGAAAAATCCATGTAACCGATTCTAAAACTTGAGTTTTTGTTGTTACCGTTACAGGAAAAGTTCTTGGAATCCCAGTTTCCCAGATAAAGTGCAGTACCTTTACAGATTTTTTTTTACAGTGTATCTAGAAATAGTCTCTATCCGTTTCATAAACAGCTAACGTACATGGAAAAAAAGTTAAAAAATACTCTATTTTAAGTACTTCACATACTCAAAATAAATAAATAAATAAATAAATAAAAACTCCTATCCAAAAGTCACCAAAACTAAGAAACGCATGTACTAATTTTTGATTCCATGGTTGCGTTCAAATATGAATCGCTTTCAACTAACCCCTGAACTTACAAATTGATGTGAAACAAAATTATGTACAATAAACATTTAATTGATTATAACAGAGTAATTTATTCCATTTTTCAATATTGGGTGAAAAAAGTCCGGGCCAGGATTCGAACTAGGGATGTATTGGCTGAAGCCGCCAATGCTCTACCAACACAGCTATCCCGGACACGAACACTGGAGGACTATTTCACCCAATTAACCTCAACGATTACTTTATCTGGTCTGATACTCTAGATCAGCTCAACAGAATAAATCGAAGGTCAGTTTATGGAACTGCAGAAAATCGCTGCATATGAAATTACATTAGATTATTTTTTAAACACGATTATTCAAGCGGTAAATTAATTATAACACTATAACCATTTTTCACCCAATATTGAAAAATGGAATAAATTACTCTGTTATAATTAATTTACCGAATGAATAATCGTGTTTAAAAATTAATCGAATTTAATTGATTGTTTATTAAGAGAAATAGCAAAATTTTAAGTAAAATACCCAGATCGAGCATTTTTATGACAAGATAATTATTTGCAAATATACTTTAAAATTATTTTAAAATATACTGTTCATAAATTAATATTTACATCAATAAGCATCTTGAATGAGCTATGAATGAGATAAAGCAGCCATGAATGAGATAAAGCAATACTGGGTTCAAAATTATCGTTTGTTTAGATTTGATAACATATGCTGCTTCAAAATTGAGAAAGTACTGTGTTCATTTTTGATCCAAACATACACAATTTGATATAAGTGTATAGACTTACTCATTTTTGAGTACTTCATTTTTTTCAGTGTACCATTGTGAATTTGCAGGGCATTGTATGTGAACTAGAGGGGGCGGTGAGGAGCAAGACTCAATAACATCCTTACTGCAGTATATCAATCTTCAAGTTCCTAAAAACAAACTAATAACATTTAACGCTGTAATTTATAACATTAGATACACAGGGATGAAAAAATAAGTAGAATTTTTTTATACGAAAATCTCAATTATTTCATAATGATAATTAAAACTTTACGATACCCGTACGTATATGTAATGAATCTGATTAAGGAATTAACCTTGAAGTTTTCTGATATATATTTTAAATAACCGAATATATATTAGATTTTATCAGTAAAAATTATTAGTGCATATGTAACATCGGATGTAGCTCAAAATCGATGGACAGTCTTGTGTAATATATTTTTATTTGAAAATCTTAGTTAAAAAAATGGCGAAAAATTTTAATGGTTAAAAAGAAAATAGTGGAGATCTTAATTTTTTTAATTTTTTTAAATGTAATTAAATATACAGTTAATCTTTTCATAATGTACATTTTTTAAACAGTGAAATGTAGCAAATTCACAATTTGAAACATAAAAAAAACAAGATTGTTGAAAAGGTATTTTTTTCATGTAGCTGTAGACACTCTGCTATGTCTGAAAAGAAACATTCTGAAGGTTTTTGTAATCTTTTAGTAATATGAATTAATGTGAATACAACATAGAAGTCACAAAAGATAACTATTTGTTGTTTATCGATTATTTTTTTATTATTTATTATGACATGAACATAAATATTTTTATATTATGTTCTAATAAATAGTTCCATTAGCTTTCCCTCTCTCATCTCTACTTTTTTGATTAATCAGTAAAATAAGTGATAAATAAACTATTGTTGGGATTAAAGATTAGTCTTTGATACTCTTTATATTTATAAATACTGATGTTAATTCAAATAAATTGATATATTATTATATTTTACCTTTAATTATTTCTTTTCTATAAATCTCGCTGAAGGAAATTTACTAATTTCCTCTAAATCAGTACGCCAGTGAAAAAGTTCCAATGAGTATTTTTTTTAAATATCTTAAATTTGATTTTCTGTAAGCCGATAAATATTTTATAATACATATTGAAGGCAAAAGTGGCTTTTATATCCGCAGTTTAAATAAAATGAATCATGAATCATGTAGAAACAAGTTATGAGATGGAAATCTTATAGAATTTCTTCTTATTCAATTATGTATTCTATTTTAATTATATCTATGTGGTTACATGTATTACCCATCATACGTAGTATAAGGTAAGTTTTGCAATCGATTTCAAGATCTAAAAAAAATTGGTGGATTTACATGTTTTATATACTAGAGATTCCGAAAAATTTTTTTAAAAAATGTTTTAGAAAAAAGACAATGCCGTCCGTAAGTCTGTTTGTCTGTGAATGTGTCTGTAAACGCTTTATCTCCCGAACAAGTTGAGATAGAGACTTGAAATTTCGTATGTACTTAATATGCAAGAATAGGAAGAAGTCTGTTTTATATCAGCTACCTCAATTATCGGAGATTAGAAAAATTTGAATGATATAAGGGATGATAGATAGAATGTGTTATTTAATTTCTATGTCATAAAAAATAAGAATTATTTTATGTATAATATAATAAATGAACATACTGACAGATTAATTCACAAACAATTATTATCTTAGGATCTCTCAAAGACGTAATTACGTTTACTGATAATTTTTTTAACCTTTAAAAATTTCATATGTTTACTAATGTTACCTTTCAGATTTTTAAATGGTGAAGTTAATTTAAAAACTAACATTTGTTCCAGCACTATGCTGTAGAAATATGTAATTCTACTGATGGAAAGTTACTCAGTCACAAATTACTTCCTTCCATTTTTTTTCGGGGGTAGGAGGGGGAAGGGAGAGGAGAATTAGTAATTAATTATGTAAGTTCATGTAACCTATAAGCACTTATTCTCTTAAACCATAATTTTAAAAATAACAAGCTTTTAAGAATTTGTATAAGGGCGACAAATATCTTTCTTCCATTTTATTAATGTATGTTTCTTAAAAAATGTATGTTTCTTAAAAAAGACTTTCAATGGAATAAGTATTATTTTTATGGACCTATCTGAGAAGAAACCGTCGTTTAATGTAAAATGAACATTTCTATATATTGCCCAACGTATTCCAAGCATGTATCCTTGCCTTCATAGAAAACACATATCTTGTGAACTTGTTTTGAACGATTCCATCTTGAACACAAAACTTTTTAGACAGGTGTTTTCTAGTCTATAATATCAAATAACGTCTTTATAAGTATGAATCTTTTTAGTGCCTTGCGTGTTTTGATATAATCAAATGATTTTATGAAATATATTAACATATTTCACTGCAAAATAAAAAATATCTAATTCTACATTTATAAGCTTACAAAAAATCTGTATGTTGACTAAACTTTTATCTGCACAGTGTATAATGAAATATATATGAATCTATATTATTTAATTTTTGTAAAGCTACAGAAATCTGATTATTTTTTTTTTAAGCTTCTAAAATTACAGTAATCTTGTTAAAAGTTTATCAGTATCAGTTACATAAAAAATTCTAGACATCCCAGTTTCCTAAAAGATTCTAAGTAACTTTAAAGATTCTTTGATTTTTTATACAAATTGGCATCAGTTACATGCATTTTTGTTGCTGCTGTTACACTAAAATTTCTACAAATCTCTGTCTTTTCAAAAAGTTTAAGTAACTGGGATTCGAACCAGGGATGAATTGGCATCCCTGGAATCCAGGTCCGGACATTTTTTCAACCACTTGGAAACTTGACATCTGTTATAACTGATTTACCGATATAAAAATCGTGTTATAAATTATTCTAATATAATTTCGTATGTAGCGTTTTCTGCAGTTTCCATATGTTGACCTTCGATTTATTCTGTTCAGCTGAACGTCGTTTGCATGGACCAAGTTTCAAAATGCGATAGCAGCTTCGAGTTTTATTTTCGATCACGCATTCTTCTTTGAAAGTTCTTTGTTTGGATGTGTACTATCACCTCTTGAAGTTTTGACCATTTTCTAAAAATACTCTGTATATATAATGTAAAATATAAGTACTTACTTCCTAAAATTATAAATTTCACAGCAACAAGCTTTTGATTGTTTGTGCGATTGTGACATACATGTCTGATCCCTTTTCTTTTGGCCATTGCAGAATGAATGTGTGCTGAAAAAGCTTTAAATGCAACGTTTTGTTTTCGTGGAAATCTGTCACACGAAGCAGGCGTTTAATTCCTAATGAAAGTTTCTCTTATTTCGAATTCATATTCGAAGCACGTATATTTTCCTTCACAGAAAAGCCATATCTGGTGTGAACTGGTCTTTAAACAAGCCGTTGAAATTCGAAATACTACTTTCTTTGACAAAATATTTCTTAAACCAATGCTCTGTATTCCATAATAACAAACACAATATGTATACATTTTTTTCAGTTCTTATCTTGTCTTGAAAAACATAAATTTCTTTTAACCATTGAGAAAATGTTTGTTCTTTTCGACCGAGAATAGACCTTGTCGGGTATGCATTTCGTTTTCCCATTTTAGCGTCCATTATTTTGTTATTCATTAGCTATTCTTGTCTTATTGCGATTAGCTAGCGAAAGCCAGATACAAAGATTTCCATTCATGTCCCGAAAAGCCGAGTTTCTAGCGAAAGCCTGGTTGAGGAAAAAAAATTGAAACCGAGCAAATTGAAAAGAAAAACTGATAAAATTAAAGATACCGAAAAGAGGGAATTGTGATCAACTTGCTCTGAAGATACTGAACAACCGCAATCGAGTCAAGCTTATTATTATTGAATGGCTTATCATTATTATTATTAGCTGACCATTTGGACCAAACTCGAATTTGAATCATCCGGTAAACTTAAATCAGGTAAGCTCCCGTTATCGGAATCTGAGTCTAACATGTTAAATTGATTAGAATTTCATTTTCTAAATTGTTGTTATAATTTAATAAGTTATTATTATCGTTATTATTATTCTTTTTTCAAAGACGTAAATATATTTTGCCAGGTAGGTATAAACGGAGAATAAATAAGATATAAATATTTTATAACGTTTTTATTTGTCCTGTGTAGACATAACTTACTTAAATCTGAAGAAAATAGATATTAATATGTTAGATAAAAAAAATTATATAAAAGTGTCGATAAATATGTAGACGACATAGTTATAGTTGAGTTTCATGTTGGTATATATAAAAAAAAGTTTAATAACTAATTTTTGAATGAATTATATTTTTATAATATTGCATATTTTAAAGACATTTGTACGTAATTATTTAAAGATTAATTAAGTGATTGCTTCGCAAATTCGCATATGAATTTTTCTAAATAATTCTTTATATATACACATTAAATTTATTTTCGATATGTTTTATTAATTATATTGCATTCATCTTATGATCTCCTCCTTAATATTAATACGATTATTTTTTTTATATAGTATAATAATTATAAATGTAAATTAAGTTTTATTAAATGCACTTCACAAATTTAGAGATATTTTATGTTTCATGGAGCAATTCATAATATAATTTTAATTTCGTCACAGTTTTTTTTAACGAAATGCAAAAATGACAAAAATGCTATGTATGCATATACATAACATGAAAAAATGCAAATACATAACATGTAAAGTACAGATACATTTTAATTTAGAGAAAAATTATAAATTCTTTTTTTCTTATTTTATATATATATATATATATATATATATGATAAAGCAAGTTATAAATACTTCCTTTCTTAAACTAGAGATTTTACAGCAACAAACTTTCGAAGATTTGTGCAACGACGATAAATATTTTTCGGTAGTATTTGGTTTATATCGTCGACCGGAAAACGATCCGCAAACTATAAGATTAAATGCCAACTATAAATGATTGTGAATATCACATTGGATGGTATTAAATTTAATATACATGTTTAAAACTTCATTATGTGATATTTGTTTCGATTTTTTTATTTCCATTTTTATTAATAATCTTCTAATTATTTGGGTTTTTTTTCGTTATTTAAAAAAAAAAAGAAAAAAAAATGGCAATATGCATAATTTATCTATCAGTTTGGTAATTTGTGTAATTTGGCGAAATTGGTCAACGGGATAACTATGTAGTACTCATTTTTCTTTCATTTTCTTTTGACTGTTACAGTATGTACGTATGTGTGCTGAAAGAAATTTCAAATGCAACGAATACTATTTCTATGGATCTCTGTCACATGAAATTGGCGTTCAATTCTGAATGAAAGTTTCCATGTATTCGTATTGATATTCAAACCAGGTACATTTCCCTTCACAGAAAACACATATTTTCTTTGAACTGGTTTTCAAACAAGTCGTCAAAATTCCAGATTCTGCTTTCTTATTTTAAACAGATGTTCTGTATTCTACAATAACAAACAAAAGACTATATGTATATATCCTTTTTTTTGCAGCCGTTATTTTGTCTTGAAAAAAAATACTTTTTTTAAAAACCACATGGAAAATGGTTATTATTTTCGGACATGAATAGTTCCTTGCGGTGTCCACATTTTACTTTTTCCTTTTTTTTAACGTACGTAATCCTACAAATTATCCTTCAATATGATTCTTCAATAACCAAACAAAAGACTATATGTATACATAAATTTCTTTAATTTTTTATCTTGTCTTGAAAAAAAAAATACTTTTTTAAAAACCATTTCGAAAATGGTTATTGTTTTTGGTGAAGAATAGACCTTGCGGTGTCCACATTTTACTTGTTTCCCCTTTTTTAACATCCGTTATCCTTGAGCTTTTCTAATTTTAACATCCGCAATCTTTTAGATTTTCTTTCTTTTAACGTGCATGATCCTTTCGATTCTTCTTTCCCCTAAAGCATGGTGACGTCACTGCAACGTCGTTGTGAAGTCACATTGTGACTTTGTGACCATCGATTGTCGATGTGACGTCGATGTGAAGTCACAGTGACTGAAATGTGAAGTTGTTATGGCCCCTCATAGCATGCATAGTCACAGTGACGTCACAATGACGTCACTGTGAGTCACTTTGGTCAGATCACATCTGTGACCAAAATGCCACCGCTCAGTGACGTCACATTGTGACTGAGATGTGACTTTTTAAAAAATCTTTAGAAAGTTATAAAAATTCTTCAAAACATGTTATTTACTTTAAAAAACATGTTTCTGTCAATTTAAATATCGTCGCTTTTTTCACAGTTCCGTCACAATGTTAATGTCAAAGTAGTCACAAATGACACATTTTTCACAAATTTGTCACATTGTGACCACTTTGTGAAGTGGTCCCAAACGAGCACTAAAACGGCCATAACGACTTCACATTTTAGTCACTGTGACTTTACATCGACGTCACGTGGCGTCACATCGACGATCGATGGTCACAAAGTCACAATGTGACTTCACAACGACGTCGCAATGACGTCACCATGCCTTACGGGGCCGTTTTAGAGTTCTTTTGTGACGTTTCACAAAGTGGTCACAATGTGACAAATTTGTGAAAAATGTGTCATTTGTGACTAATTTGACATTAACATTGTGTCGAAACTGTGACAAAAGCGACGATATTTAAATTGCCGGAAACATGTTTTTTACATAAATTACATGTTTTGAAGGATATTTATAAATTTCTAAAGATTTTTAAGAACGTCACATCTCAGTCACAATGTGATGTCACTGAGTGGTGGCATTTTGGTCACAGATGTGATATGACCAAAGTGACCCACAGTGACGTCACTGTGACCATGCATGCTATTAGGGTTAGTGCGACTCTCAATCGGAAGGCAGGTTCAGACACCGACCAACGTATTGAATACCCGAGTGTCTATCTAAAAACTGTTTGGTGAAAAAAAAATTAAACAGGATAAATTAAAAAGGAAAATTGTTTATAGCTCTGATTTTGAAAATCGGGGAAAGGTGGGCTCGAGGCTATAAAGTTACCGAAAGACTGCAGCTGCTTCAAGCATTTTTTCATCGAACCATTAGCTGACCATTTATGGCATTGGATAAGCTGGAATCTAAATTCAATAAACTTACATCACACAAACTTTCATCTTCTGCATCAGATATACTAACATGTCAACTTGATTAGAATTTCATTTTTCAGATGGTTGTTATAATTTGTTAATTTTTTTTTTCAAATTTATAAATCTATTTTGCCATGTAGGTATAAACTTGAAAGAAATAAATGTCAAATATTTCATAACGTTTTATTTGTCCCGTGTAGAAATAACTTACTTAAATTTGAGGAAAAAAATATATTGAGATTTCGGTTAAAAATAAAAATTTGGGAGAAAATTGTTGATAAATATATAGATGAGATATTTATGACTGGGTTTCATATTGGTTTACGTAAAGAAAGATTTAATAACTATATTTTTTAAATTTATTATTATTATTATTATTATTATTATTATTATTATTATTATTATTATTATTTTGCTATTCGGCATATTTTGGAAAATTTTAAAGAATTTATATACTTTTTATAGATTCTTTGAAGAATTTATGTATTATTTAAAGATTACTTAAGTTCTTTAATTTGCAAATTCAAATAAAATATTTCCTTTCCAATCCTTTACATTTTTTTAAAACTATAACGCAGTTTTAAATACTTTTTAATGTGTTTTATTGAATAAATAGGGACGAATATTTGTATTTTTATTTTTATTATGATTATGGTATTTATCAGAATTGGAACCGAAGCATGTCAATTTTTTATGTTTTTAATACATTTTTTAACACCTCAACAACACCTCAACACACAAGTAGTATAAATTGTTTATCAAAATGTTCATTAAAAGTGAAGTTCTCAAAAATCTTGTGATTTTAAAATTCTAATGGATTTAATAAACATTTTATTAAAATATTATTGCATTCTACTCATGATTGTATCCTTAACATCAATACAATTAATTTGCTACATCATAACATAAATTTAAATTTAAATTAAATTTTATTAAATGCAGATGACAAATTGAAGGGATATTTTTAACCGGCTATAAAAAAGAAGAATGATGTTATTTATTTTACAGAGCCCATCGCAATGTAATTATAATTTCGTCACAGTTTTTGTCTTAACGAAATACGAAAACGATAAAAATGATATGTGTGCAAGTTATTAAAGCTTAATTTAAAAAATACATATATATTTCCATTTAGAGAAAAATTACAAACTTCTTTCTTTTTTTTTTGGTAGAAACTAGGAATTCTTTACATACGTTACTATAAATTATAAATAATTTCTTTATTAAATTAGAAATTTTACAGCAATAATTTTTTTAATATTTGTCCATTGGAGATAAAAGTTTATCTTTTATTTATTTTTTACTCTAACAACATGTATGTGTGGTGATTTCTTTTAAAAAACAACAAATTCTTTCTTTATCGATCACTGTCACATGAAATAGGCGTTCATTTTCCAAAGAAAGTTTCTACGAATTCGTATTGACATTCGAAGCACGCATACCTCCCTTCATAGAAAACGCATAACTTCTGTGAACTGGTTTTCAAACAAGCCATCAAAATAGCACAATCTGCTTTTTTCGACATTAAATTTCTTAAACAGATGTTCTCCATTCTATCATAACAAACAAAAGACTTTTTTTTCCAGTCTTTATCTTCTCTCATGAAAATCAAATGATTTTTTTCAAAACGTAGGAATAAATAGAAGTTAAAAAAAATTATTATGATGCATGTATATTTATATTTGTTCTATGCAGAAATCACTTCAATAAAATGGAGAATAAAAAAAGATATTGATTATTCAGATAAAAAATAAAATTTGCAATAAAATTATCGATAGTTGTATCGAAGATACAATTATCATTGGTTTGGATTTATGTTGGTACGCCTAAAAATGCTTAATAACTAATTTTTTAAATAACTACAATTGTTTTCTATTTTGTATACTTTAAAAATATTTATAAGTAATTAAAATATTAATTATTTTATTGCATTTGTAGACTCTCAATTTAATTTTTCTAACCAATAATTTACATATTTTGTAAAATTATAACAATATTTAAAATTCCTTTTGGTGTACGTTTTGCTACTTATGATCTCATTCGTAACAGACATACCATTAATTTTTATAGTGACATAATTTAAAGTTCAAGTTAGGTTTGCAATCATCGTAAACTGTAGGACTTCAATTATGAAATAATGCAAATTTATTTTTGTCATGTTTGAGTATTTTTAGAAAAATACAAATATGATAAAAACGTCAAGTATGCTAACTATTTATTCGTAATTGACACATATATATTCATTTATATGTTTCATTTAGAGAAAATTATAAAATATTTGGAATATTCCAAATTTCATCAAAATCGATTTTGTAGTTTTCGAGGAGTCTTAAATCTCGTATATTCTTAATAAGATTGCATGGCTCATCTGGTGGCCAAGAGGTTCTGACCTCTCAACTGGTAGACGGCATGTGCTGGGTTCGAACACAAACGCGTCAGTCGGCCTAACCGTTCGGAGTTTTCCATAGTTTTATTCGAACCTTGGATTTCCTCGCGTGAATACGGGTTAAATTTCCTTAAAAAGACACCCACGGAGGGCACCCCATCACTTTCGGGGCCTATATCCTACGTGTTGATAATCGGCTGTGATAAAATAAACCAAACCATAGGATTGCATACAGCTTTGTCTTTAATTTAAACAATCTTCTTTTCATCACAGTTTTTTAAAGTGAAATTGAAAAATGGTAAATGTTATGTGTGCAAATTGTATAACAGTGATTTTAAAAAATATATGTTCATTAAAATGTTTTTATTTAGAGAAAAAATATAAGTTATTTTCTTTATTGATTTATTCTTAAACCAAGATTTTTATATGTTAGGTAATGCAAGCTGCCATTGCTTACTTTCTTAAACCAAAAATATTACACCAACAGGGTTTTCAATATTTCTACAAAGGCGATAAACATAAACATTTTTTTTTCCTTTTCTTATAACTATTACAGAATGTTTATGTACTGAAAAAAAAAAAATCAGTGTAAGGAGCGTTATTTTTAAAGGTCTCTGTCACACTGAACAGGCGTTCAATTCCAACGGAACGGATTTCTATAAATTCATATTCACATTCGAAGCACGTATATTTCCCTTCATAGAAAACGCGTACTTTCTGTAACATGGTTTTCAAACAAGTCGTCGAAATTGCACAAACTTCTTTTTTTGACATAAAATTTCTTAAAGAGACGTTCTCCATTCCATAACAACAGAGAAAAATTATATGTGTATATGCGTTTTTTCAGTCCTTATCTTGTCTTGAGAAAATCAAATGATTTTTTTTCAAAGATATAATATATTTTGCGATGTATATATGAAGGAGGAAATAAATAAAATACAAACATTTTATTCCCTCCCCCCTATTCTATGAAGAAATGCCTTCGTTTAATCAAGGGATAAACTAGTATGTTGTGGCCATCACAAAACTTTCTTCTATCCTGTTGTGAGTCTATCCTGTTTCTTCCTCCTGTTGTGAGATTTATACCAAAATGTAATCAGCGTCTAATTATGTTATATATTATAGTGTACCAGAATCTGAAATTTCATGAAGTTCTCTGCATTAGTTCTTGAGATATAGCTATCGCAAAAAACGTGCAAGATGTAGCATGGCAGCGCCACCTATTGGGCAATTCACACAAAACCCTAATCAGCGTCCATATATCTCAAGGTCTCCCGGAATCTGAAGTTAGGTTAAATTCTGTGAATTAGTTCTTGAGATATAGCTATCGTGAAAATCATGAAAAACGTAGCATAGCAGCGCCACCTGTTGTGAGGTTTATACCAAAATGTAATCGGCGTCTAATTATGTTATATATTCTAGTGTAACAGAATCTGAAATTTGATGAAGTTCTCTGCATTAGTTCTTGAGATATAGCTATCGCAAAAATCGTGCAGAATGTAGCATAGCAGCGCCACCTATAAGGCAGTTCACATGAAAACCTTATCGGCGACTATGTATCTGAAGGTATCGTGGAATCTGAAGTTTGGTGAAATTCTGTTCATTAGTTCTTGAGATATAGCTATCATGAAAAACATGAAAAACGTGGCATAGCAGCGCCACCTGCTGCCCAATTTACACCAAAACTTAATCAGCGTCTATGTATATCAAGGTCTCACAGAATCTGAAGTTTGATGAAATTCTGTGCTTTAGTTCTTGAGATATAGCAATCTTGAAAATCATGAAAAACGTAGTATAGCAGCGCCACCTGCTGGCCAATTTTCACCAAAAACCAATAGGCACTAATTCATATCAAGGTCTAACTGAATATAAAATTTTATTAAATTTTGAGCATTAGTTCTTGAGATAGAGCGCCCACAAATTTTTTGTCACATACAGACAGACACACAGACATACAGACAGACAGACAGACAGACAGACAGACAGACGGACAGACTCACAGACAGACATTTTCTAAAAATAGTCAAAACGTGTTCAGGACCTTCTAAAACGTATAAATCCGTCGAAAACCGGAAGTCGAAAATTTTCATGAATCCAATACTTTCTTCTTGTAAAGATAGAAGAAAGTAAAAAGTTATTGAACATTTAAATAAAAATTAAAATTTGAAATGAAAGTGTTGATGATTGTACAGAAGATTTATTTATTGGCTGGATTTCTTTTTGGTATGCGTAAAAAATGCTTAATAACTAATTATTGAAATAATTACATTTTTTATATTCTCTATATTTTAAAGAAATTTATAAGTATTTTCATTTGCAGGTTGTGACATTAATTTTTTCTACCAGTCACTTACATACTTTTAAAACTCATAACAATACTTTACATTTTCTCTGATATTTTTCATTGAATAAATTATTTTTCATGGTACTTACAATCTCATTCGTAAAATTAATACACTAAATTGTTATTTTATTGAATATAAAGTGTTTATAGTCACATAATTTAAATTTTTAGTAAGTTTTTGTTAAATGTACTTTGTAAATTTAATGGGTCCTTTTTTCATGAAGTAATGTAAATTTCTTTTTGCAAAGCTACTTTTTTTAACAGAAATATGATAATGATAAAAATATGAATAACACTAATTATTTAATCGTAATATACATATGTATGTATATTATTCCATGTAGAGGAAAATTGTAAATTATTTGAGCATCCCAAATACCATTAAAATCTATCTAATAGTTTCCGAGGAGCCAAGTCTTAGCTCGTGTATCATTTATAAGATTACTTTAAGTAATACGGTTTTCGTTTCATGACAATTCTTTTTAGTGAAATACAAAAATGGTAAATTTTATGTGTGTAATTACATAATATTGATTTAAAAATATGTATGTTCATAAAAAATATTTTTACTTAGAAAAAAATATATAAATTATCTCTTCCTTTTTTCCACAAAATAGGAATTTTTATCTTAGTTAATGCAAGCTATCAATGCTTACTTCATTAAACTAAAAAATTGCGGAAACAAGGTGCTTAAAGTTTGAGCAGGGATTTTAAATATTATTCTTTCATTTTCTTTTGATTATTACAGCATATTTGATTACTGAAAAAAAAAATTACATGTAACGAGTGTTATTTTTATAGATCTCTGTCCCATTAAACAGACGTCCAAATCCGAAGAAAAACTTCTGTATATTCGTACTCATATATGAAGCACATATATTTTCCGTCTTAGAAAACGCATATCTTTCCTGAACTGCTTTTTAATCAAGCCGTCGTAATTTCACGTACTGCTTTTTCTGGCGTAAAATTTCTTAAACAGATGTTCGCTTTTCTATAATAATACACAAAAGACTATATACGTACATGCAAATTATCAATCCTTATCTTATCTCGAGAAAATCCTATGTTATTTTTTCAAAGATATAATTACATTATGTCAAATGTGGAAATGAATAGAAGTCAAATATTTTATTATTATTATTATTATTATTATTATTATTATTATTATTATTATTATTATTATTATTATTATTATTATTATTATTATTATTATACGATGCTTAATGACTTCATTAAATCTGAGGATAAAATTGATATCGTATATTCATATAAAAATTAAAATTTGAAATAAAAGTCTCGATAAATATTAAGAAGATATGTTCATTGTTTGAGCTTTATGTCCGCATAAGTAAGAGACTGAAAATAGTAAAGACATTACTAGGGGAATATGTGGCACTGTGTATTCGAAAAAATGACTCAAAAAACTTCAATACTGAAAGAAAATTACCGTTTATTTAACGAATTTAGCAATTTATCCAATCTCAAAATGGTAACAGTTTATAAATCTAAAAAATTACATAAAAATGCTAAAGTTTCTTTATGTCCAATTTCACTTACAAAGAAAGTAACAGCAAAAAAAGTTCTTTATTGAAATTTCACGTTACTTTTTTTTGTCCCAGCATGTTTAGCTTTAAAAGTAAATGTTAGATGCAATTTCATTGAAATCTTTCATAATCTCTCCTATTTAGGTAGATTTCATAAGAAATACTACCTATTGCATTCTCTCCCATGTTAGAATTTCTGAAAAAGTTTTGCAGATCAAAACCGATCATGACCCCTAGTCCACAAAACTACCATCAGTAAAGAAAGTTTTTATATATATGTGACGATTTAAGGAGAACTCGAATTATTTCCACTGGTTAAAAAGAAACACACAGTCATGGCAAGCGAGGGAAAAAACAAAATAAATAAATAAATGTAGAAGATCCAATAATTAGTCATGGGCTGCTGTAAATTCATTTATTAAATTCGTAATAATGAGGAAGGAAAAGCTCCTTTTGCAAAAATTCCATCATTATTTCAGCGAGCTGTCCTCATCGAAGAAGCAACCCAAGAAATCTTCCTCTTCATCTCGAGACTTCCACCTTTTTAAACTAAAAAGAAAGTTCTGGAACATTCTGTAACCTCAAACCATCATTCTTTTATGTAAACAGAATTCTTGTCCAGCTACGAGATTATTTTCCACAAACGATAAATTTATTTAAAAAAAAATATTATTTAATCAATTTATAACTGACTCAGAATTTTAAATATCTTAGGCAGAAGATTTTTATAAATGATTAATTTTAAGAGAAAAAGAAAAGAAATGAATTTATTAATATGCACACATCAAAGGTTGACGTAGGAAAAATAAATAAATAGATAAAATAAAATAATGATATTTTTTGAAAGGTATGGTTTTGGAATAAATTTAATAAGACTTTCTTAAAAAGGGTTGATAAAAACATAGAAGAAATCAGTTTTATTTGGAATATTAAGAAATAAAGTTTTAATTAAGAATATTTTTAATTTAGAGCCATCTTTTTAAATTTACGCATACTGGAATAATGTTTTTTAAGGCAAATTAAGAATTTATATCGTCTGCATAAGGATTAACAGATTAGATTTAGAAACAAGATTTTAATTTAATAATTTGAAGTAAGTACGGAATATTATTATAAGAAAATTAAGATAGTATAAAGGTTAGTTTTGGCGAAAAAATTTTTAATTTGTAATATTATCCCCCCTCCCCGAGACTTTGCATGAAATTGATAGTTAAATAAAACTACAAGTTCAGACAACAGAAATATAATAATTTAGAAAAGTTAAATTTTGGAATAAAACTGTCAAACTCAGGAAGCCAAGAGATGGAAGAAAAGAAAATTAACGCGATATAAAAAATATTAGCGATTAAAATAAAATAGTTAAGAGAAAATAATTCTGAATTAAATATAGGTTTGAGCATTTCCCTGAAAGAAATACAATAATGTTACAACATCACTTACCATTTGTAAGTGCATAGGAGATAATACATATAATAACAGTAAATAAGTTATGAATATTAATAAGCAAGAGATAAAAATATAATAAAAACAATAAAAATTCGTTCTCATGGAAGTTTAAATAATTACAATGACTTAATGCATAGTTTATTTTAAATAAGTCCTTTAAATGAAACAAGTCTTTCAATAGTATATATAAAAGAGTCTTTTCCAATGTTCTCTGAATACAGTCTCTTTAATTAAAAATCTTCAAACCTAGTTTAATCTTTGGTTTTAATGTTATGTTGGATCCAACATCTTTCAGTAATATATCAATTTTTCAATAATAAATAGCATCACTCTCAATATCAATAATAAATAATATAGAAAAATTTAAATAATAACAATAACAACAATAATAAGTGATAGTATAATAAGACTCCATATCCTAATATTTCTCAATAAGAGTATAATTAATACTAAACTTCATTATAGAAATCATAATATTAATAATAATAGTAAAACAAGAGTATAATCAAAAGAAAATATCACTATTTGTTTATTATTGATAGGGAAAATATTGGTTGAGGATAAAAATAATTACATAGCAACTAAATAATTTTCTTATCTTCTAATAGCATAAGAAAGTATTTTTTGCTAGCCGAAAGTATAAATAAAAAAAATCATAATAATTCCAAAATCCAAATAAAATTAAATCTAACTATTTTGAAAATGGACTCTCAACCAGTATTTCCTTACAATAATTCCTCTCTGATACTCTTTTACAAAATTGTCAAATTTGGTTATAAGTTTTCAAATGCCAAATCTAGAATAATGTTTTATCTACACATGGTTTATAAACTTTAATAATAAAATACAATAGGAATAAAAGGTGTCATTCTTAATTGAGAAATAGAAATAAAAATAGTGTGCTTTTCTGAAAAACTCTTAATATCAGTAGTTTTCACAATCACTGAAAACCACATATTATGTTATAGGTTTGAGTAGAATCATTAGATTTTATAACTGTTATAACATAAATATCTCCTGAATAAATAGAATAATACTAATGTCAAATACATGAGTAAATATAGTTAGACTTAAACACCCTTAAAATTAATTTATCAACATCAATTTGAAAGCTTTTACAATCAAAGTGTTCACCTTATGCCTGCATAAGGAGCCCAATTTAACCCCAAAAACTCCCAAAAACAAGTAATATTCTTGTAGGCCTCCAAGAACATACCTGCTAATGTTGAAAATTATGATGATAAACTATTTAAAGAATAAGAATTAAAACTTAATCTACTGTCTTGACTTTAGTTTGATCTAGTGATTGTGATTGTATCTGAGGTTTTGTTTGTTTTTTGGGTTGCTCATGAAACAGTTTAAAATCTTCTGGTGAAAAATAGGGTCTTAATTTAGAAACATGCACAATAACGGAATCTGTCCTGTCTCATAATTAAATTTATCTATTTCATAAGTTACATCAGAAAGTTTATTTGTAAGTTTGTATGGTCCAGAGAAAGTAGGTTCTAATTTTCGAGTGTTAGGGTATTTAAATTCTTCATAAATTACAGAGTCTTGTATTTTTAATGGGCATTCGACAAAATTTCGATCATAGAGCCTTTTACTTTTAAGGTGAAATTCCTGAGTTCGCGCTTTCGCAATTTTGAGGGCTTTGTCTACTGATGGGTAATAGTTTTGTTTTAAAGGAGATTCATAAGGCAATTGACCATAAAATAAATAGGCAGGTGGGAACTTGGTGATAGAATGGGGCGTATTGTTGTATTCTTCGATGACTTGGTTTAATAATCTAGTCCAAGGTATTTTAGAAGAAGTGGAATTAACTTTACATTTAAGCCTGGTAACTATAGTCTGATTAACGCGCTCTACCTTTCCATTGGTCTGAGGATAATGTGCGGATGTAAAACGTTATTGAACATGAGGATTTCTAAGGAATTTCTTAAATCTTGGAGATCTGAAAGATTTATGCCTGTCACTAAGTATTTTGTGAGGTGCTTTGATATTGAAAATTTGTTTTAAACAGTTAGTGTATGTTTCAGTGGTAACATTTTTAGAGGGAAAAGCCCAAACAAATCTAGTTGCATGATCTATTATTATGTGTAAGAATTTTTTTGTTGAGTTGTAATAGTTAAATCCACCAACAGTATCAATAGAAAGACATTCAAAAGGTTGATCTGTTGCTGGCATAGCTTGTAATAAGCCGAATCTTTTCTGTTTTGGTTTTTTAATTTTCTGACAGGTATCGCAATGTTTAACAAATTCTGTAATGTCTATTGTCATATTAGGCCAATAATAGTTGGGAGATATTAAATTAAGCATTTTTTGAATCCCTAAATGTCCAAAATTATCATGAGCAATATGGAGTAATTTTTTTCTTAATGACATTGGTACAACAATTTTTTTGAATCCCTTTTTCTGAACTATAATAATTCCATTCTCTTTTTTATATTTTTTGTCACAAACATTGTCTTTGTCTTGCATCTCTATAATTTCTTTCCTATCTAGCAATAAACTAATATGTTGATTAAAATGACAAACAGGATTTCGTGAAAACATGTCTGCTTCGACTTTTGTTGAACCCTTTTCATATTTTATCTCATAATCAAACATACTAAGTTTGAGCGACCATCTAAAAAGCCTACCTCTTAAGTTTTTAACACTCTTTAACCATACTAGAGATGCGTGGTCCGTATGAATTGTAAACTTGACATCATGAAAATAATGATAGAATTTGTCAAGAGTATCTATAATAGCTAAACATTCTAATTCAGTTATGAAATAATTTTGCTCATAACTCTTCAAAATTCTAGAATGATAAGCAATAGGATGTAAGAAATTTTCTTTATCAGGTTGTTTTAGAACGGCACCTACTGCTATCTGAGAGGCATCTACAAACATATGTAAAGGTAATTTAGGATAATAAATTTTGAGGATGGGTTTTGCAATTAAAGAATTTTTTAATTTTTCAAAAGACTCCTGGCACTCTGAGTTCCATTCCCATATTGTGTCTTTTTTAAGTAATCGGTTCAGAGGATATCTAATTTCAGCATATTTATTTATGAATTTATGGTAAACATTAATGGAACCTAGAAATCGTTGTAACTCTTTCACATTTGAAGGAGGTTTTAAATTTTTGATGGTTTCAATATTGGCATTTGCTGGTGTTATAGTTCCATTAGTGATTTCATAACCTAAGAAATTGATTTTATTTTGGCCTAATTTACATTTAGAAAGTTTAAGTTTAATGTTTTCTTGTTTGCAAATGTCAAAAATTTGAGCTAAATGGTTTAAATGTTCTTCTAATGAGGAAGAGAAAATTATAATATCATCAAAATTGTGGCACGCAAAGTCGATTTTATATTTATTAAGGATTCTTCGAATGGTTCTATTGAATATGGGAGGGCCCGTTTTTATGCCAAAAGGGAGCACGAGCCACTCAAAAAGTCCAAAATTGGTTGCAAATGCTAATTTTTCTGTATCGGATGGATGTATTGGTATGTGCCAGTAGCCAGAGGCTAAATCCAAAGTTGAAAAATACTGAGCACTACTCAATTTATCTAAAATTCCATCGATACGGGGCAAGGGTTCTGCATCATTTTTAATTATTGCGTTTAATTTTCTATAGTCCATACCAGAGCCTGATTACTAACGGGGCACTCTCTCACCAGAAAAAATTTATAGAAATTTTCGTCTTCTTTAAACGCCCTTTTCATACAAGATTACTGTCATGAATAAGGAAAAATTCTTTATTTCTTTTTCCTGGTGGGAGAGTGCCCCGTTAGTAATCAGGCCCTGGTCTATACATAATCGCGTTTTTTTACCTTCCTCTCTTTTCATAACTAGTGTAACAGGGGCAGAATAGGGGCTATTACTTTCCTTTATCAGTCCGGCTGCTAACAATGATTGAATTTGGTTTTTTATTTCTATTTCTTCTAGAGTAGATGTTCGGTAGGGCCTCAAAGATATAGGTAGGTCTGAGTTTAGTATAACGCGTTATGGTTCAATATTACTCCTAACCATATCATATTTATGCTTTGCAAAAATATCACTATAAATATGAACTAATTCCCTTAAATTTACATCTTGAATTAAATTTATTTCCCCAGTTAAATCTGAATCCGAATTATCGCGAAAATTTTGAAGAGTCATGGAACCTCTATAATCAGGATGCACATTAATTGCGTGATCATATTCAACACAGTCTTCATTTTTCATAATATTTCCACAAGTAGATTGTAACTCTATATCATGATTACTTACATTCAGTGTTTCATTATCATAATTATTTATTGCTACAGTATTACCAGTATTTAATTTCATATTTTTTTTACATTCTGAGGTTACAAATTCATTAGATTGATCCCTGTTTTGTTGTACTTGGTCCATATTTACTGTATTGAAATGAAGGGATCTCTCATTATGTATGGATATACTGTTAGTTATAATTTTCCTTCCCTGCCTTACAATACAATTTTTACATTCTATGGTTAATTTAAATTTAGAACATTCTTTTAATTCCAAAATAGCATAATCCAAATTTGTATTGCATACTAAAAAGTTAACATATTTTTTAATTTTACCCACTTTTAGAAGAACACTACATATTTTATTTATATGTAAAAATCCTTTTGCCTGACCAATGGTAACTGAGGGTATAGTCTCAATTTTAGCATTAAGTTTTTTAACAAATTTAATTGGCAATATTGCAATAGTTGAGCCAGTATCTACAACACATGGCAAATTATAATTATTTGTACATCCATACACAATTAATAGTCAAATATTATGAGAATTATTTTGTGAGCTACTTGGAAGAGTATCAGAGGATGGCAACTCACTCCTAAAAATACATTCTCTTTCCCAATGAAAAGCATTACTGACACCCCTATTTGTGCATATCCTACAAGGTCTTGAAGGGTATGAATTTTGAATATAATTATTTTGACAAAATCTAGGTCTTTGAAACTGAGATTGCCTTTGGGGAATCCAATTCCTAGGTGTATTATTGGGCCTAACTGGCTGAATCAGGGCCTAGTTGGTTGAAAAGGTTGAAAATTTTGTCTAGCTGATGGTTGATTTATTACTTGGTTTGAAACTAGTGGGGTGGAAACTTCCACGAATTGTTTGACAACCCGGTACCATTCGGTGGTACTACTAGGAAGATTTATAATAATACTGTTTTTGAATTCTGGTTTTAAACCATCAGTTAAACCTTGTAATAGTATATTTTCACTAAGATGTTATTTCCTACCAATTTCCACTTTCTTACGAAAATAAGTTTCTAAATTGTCTAAATTATCTAATTTCAGATTTGAAAAATCAGAAAAACTCGGGATGTCAAATTGAATGAATCTTTCTATCAAAATTTTCTTAATTTGTTCATAATCCGTACAATTTAAACAGTCATTGATATAAATTTTTTGCGCTTCCCCTTTCAGATATTGCGCAAAAGAATTAAATTTCCATTCTAGTTTTTTCTTCTCCTTTTCACATGTTGTATCAAAATAAGTTAACCACGACAAAATGTTCATTCCAGAACTCGGGTCAAACGGTACGAACTTAGGATCTTCCATAATTTCTTGATTCTTACTCATTAGAATAAATGAATCACTTCTATTTTCTTTATTAAATCCTGATCGTAAAATCATTCGCAATAAATTTCAAAGTTAATAATTTCTATCAATTACATATTTTTTCAAAATTACTATATCAGATCCATAACATACAATAAATAATAAAATAATAAATAAATTAGTAAATTAATAAATTAACTTCAAATTACTCTCATCAATAAAATAATAAATAAATAAATAAATAAATAATAAATACTTTCCATCAATCATAAATAGAATAGAAATAATAATCAAAACATTTAATAAAATAACTTACAGTTCACGAAAAATCTTCAATAAAATCCATTCTTCATTAAATTCCTCATCAAATACCTTTCGCATACTCACCACTTTGAAGTCATTAATTTTCAAAAATTTTCCTATGACCATGAATACTGAATCAAAATTTGTGCGCACAGATCAACATCAAGCGTCAGGAAATCCACATCAGACTCGAAGCAAGTACTATTCATTAGCAAGCTGAAAATACCATATAGGCTGTCCTTCAATCGAACTTCGGCGATAGCATGCTTTTCTTCGTTCCATCGCAATTTTCTTTAAATATCATTCATTAAAAAGGCAGCACAGATAATTAATCCTGTCCGACTTTTTAGTTGTGACGATTTAAGGAGAACTCGAATTATTTCCACTGGTTAAAAAGAAACACACAGTCATGGCAAGCGAGGGAAAAAACAAAATAAATAAATAAATGTAGAAGATCCAATAATTAGTCATGGGCTGCTGTAAATTCATTTATTAAATTCGTAATAATGAGGAAGGAAAAGCTCCTTTTGCAAAAATTCCATCATTATTTCAGCGAGCTGTCCTCATCGAAGAAGCAACCCAAGAAATCTTCCTCTTCATCTCGAGACTTCCACCTTTTTAAACTTAAAAGAAAGTTCTGGAACATTCTGTAACCTCAAACCATCATTCTTTTATGTAAACAGAATTCTTGTCCAGCTACGAGATTATTTTCCACAAACGATAAATTTATTTTAAAAAAAATGTTATTTAACCAATTTATAAGTGACTCAGAATTTTAAATATCTTAGGCAGACGATTTTTATAAATGATTAATTTTAAGAGAAAAAGAAAAGAAATGAATTTATTAATATGCACACATCAAAGGTTGACGTAGGAAAAATAAATAAATAGATAAAATAAAATAATGATATTTTTTGAAAGGTATGGTTTTGGAATAAATTTAATAAGACTTTCTTAAAAAGGGTTGATAAAAACATAGAAGAAATCAGTTTTATTTGGAATATTAAGAAATAAAGTTTTAACTAAGAATATTTTTAATTTAGAGCCACCTTTTTAAATTTACGCATACTGGAATAATGTTTTTTAAGGCAAATTAAGAATTTATGTCGTCTGCATAAGGATTAACAGATTAGATTTAGAAACAAGATTTTAATTTAATAATTTGAAGTAAGTACGGAATATTATTATAAGAAAATTAAGATAGTATAAAGGTTAGTTTTGGCGAAAAAATTTTAAATTTGTAATATATATATATATATATATATATATATATATATATATATATATATATATATATATATATATATATATATATATATATATATATATATATATATATATATATATATATATATATATATATATATATATATATACATATATATATATATATATATATATATACATATATATATATATATATATATATATATATATATATATACATATATATATATATATATATATACACACACATATATATATATATATATATATATATATATATACAGTGTTCTCGCTGACATTTGACCAACGTTAGTAATTTGGCTAATTAAAAAAAAAAAAAAAACATTCGCCAAATGAAAAAAGTATTAGCCAAATAGATTCACCGTGTAGCACAAAAAATTATCTTTAATCCTATAATGTACCCCCTTTTTTTCAATATGTTCTAAAATAACCTAAGTTTTTATAACTGAGACAACGATTGTTATTAATGTTAATTCACCTATATGCTACAAATATATTAAATATATATATGTATTCTAAATATCTTGAGTAATCATGAAAAAAAAAAAACCTAAAATCGATTTAACTCATTAAAATGTTATGAAATAAAACTTCCTAAGTTAATTCAGAATTTTATGATATTACACACAATGAATCTGAAAAATCAAGCTGCTGCAGATCGTTTTTATGAAGTCGATGGTATGTGCTGAATTCATTGTTCTACAACGAGTGCTTAAGAAACTTTTACTTTCCATTCTGACAGTATGGTGCAATTGAACATGATAAACAACACACATACACACACACAAAAAAAAGAAAAAAACGAAAATAAAATAAGAAAGAGGAAAAGAAAGAAAAAGCAAAAATTGAGCACTAGCAATTTGGCGAATCTAATCGCTTGTTTACTCGCCAAATAATGAATTTAGTCGCAATTAGGCGCAAAGGCGAGCGATAGCGAGAGCACTGTATATATATATATATATATATATACATATATACTTCCACAATTATGCTCAGATGTCCTTCAAACTTAGGGGATTAAGGGGCATAAAATCTCGGCCAAATTTGTTAATTGGGAAAATCGGACCAAGGGGATGGAAATAAGGAGTGTTTTGTGAAAACAGAAAAAAAATTCATAACTTCGTTAATTCTCAAAATATCGAATCCAAATAACTTTATATATATAAATATATATATATATATATATATATATATATATATGTCATTAATATTATCTAAAACTTTTGTATTGACAAGATTTTGATAGGTCTAAATCCTGCTGCATAAATAATTAAAAACGAAAACAAAAAGGTAGGCGGTAAAAAGAAAAAATCCTTCTTAAAATGTCAAATCTAATTAATTTTTTTATTTTTTTAAATAATATCTATAACTTTTACACTGACAAGTTTTTTATTAGACCAATCCTTATAGCTAAAATAAATTAAACAAAAATAGGAGTTGAAGAAAAAATCTCAAATCAAAACTGCTTATATAATGATTCATTTTTAAATTAAAAAGCATTGAAATATCAGATTTTCTTATCTGGGAACAGTATAATGTGACGTATTAGCCAGTTTTTTGATAACGATAGAATATATTTTAAAAAATGCTTTGAAAATAGCTATTTTGAGCAGAATTTCCTGAAGCGATTGTGATTGAAAAATTAAGCAAGTATTCAAATAAAAAACTGCTTATTTAACTACTCAAACGTACCGAACTAATAGATTTTCTTATTAGAAAAGTATATAATGTGCCGTATTGATGAGTTTTTTGATAAAGGCAGAATGTGTTTTTAAAATATACTGTCAAAATGGGCATTTTGAGATGAATTTCATTTAAGACAATTCTGATAAAACCAGATCTTGCAAAAAAAGAAACTAAAAATTCTTCAAAAGTGGAAAAATAAAATTGTTAAACTGGGTTTATCTCTAATCGTATTTTATTTTTTGTTGTAGAAATGAGCACTAATCTTCGAAATTTACCTCCGCCTATAGACCACGCCCACATGAATTTTTTAAACGAGGGAGCTCTACTAGTCAGATTCTTTTACATTAACCAGTGCAATGCGCTAGCCGCTCTTCGGGCTTTCAGAAACCACAAAAATGCGTAAAGATAATGATTTAAAAGCAGTGGTTGACAAAAAAGCGGACGAAAATTCCGTATCACAGGATACAATCAAAGAAGTGGCAACGACCATTGTCAAGAAAGTACCAGACGACATTGCTACCACTTCTAGAACTAATGGGATAGCTCGAATTCTGGATATGCCTTACTGTACGGAATTGAAAATCCTACGAAAGATTAGCCAATTCTATTCGTACAAGAGCATCTGTATACAAGAGCTATGTCACACCGACCATGATAAGCATTTCACTTTTGATTTCACTTTTCTTGCTAGAATGGAGTTGGATGATGCTTGGCCGTGGAAAATCTTATGTGGTGACGAGGTTCACTTTCATTGGAAGGGAACTGCAAATACCCAGAACTGCCGATTTGAGGAAAACAAGTTACCAAGAACATTCAAGGAAATTCTTTTGCAGTCACCAAAGATAAATGTTTGATATGGTTTCATAGCAGATATGATCATAAGTGCATTCTTCTGTAAGGACATAACTCCGATAAGGCCTGTAACAAATATCGCCAAATGTTAAGCAATGTTGTTATTCCGGCACTTCGCCAAAGACAGTGCCTGAAGAAAAAAAATTTCATGTTAGATGGAGTCCCACTGCATATTGCTTTACGGGTACAGCAGCTGCTATTATTGAAATTAACAACAGAAATAGTCAATGTTCGCTACCAACGGCATGGTCATATCGGTCTCTCTCATATTTAACCTTGCGACTTTTGGCTATGGGGTTACGTAAAGTCCAAGGTTTATCACGGAGGTGTTCAAGACCTAGCTGCGCGGAAGGATAACACATCATGAAATGTACGAGAGATTTCTGCAGATATGTTATACTTTGCTGTAATAAATACCATGCACAGAATGCAATATGTGGTCCACAAAATCGGTGGCCACATCAAACCTGAGTTGGATGTGTCAAATAGATGGTAATTTTATTTGAGTATTGATTCTTCTTTTTTAAATTCTCTTTTTTGAATACACAGCGTCACATATGCCCATGCGGTGACATTTGAAACTAAGTTTTTTTTTGACGGAATCTTTCGTCGCCGTTTGTTTAATCTTCCTAAAATATTTGGTGTCATTCTCATAATTAGCAACACCCTGAGTAACGTCAGTTTAATTATGGCCACTTTGTAACTAATAAAAACGAATTAGCTAAAAACGAGAAAAATCCAAAAGAAGATACTTTTTAACCTTTTTTTTTTTTTTCAAAATAAATAAATAAATAAAAATAAAATTTTCCGAATTAAACAGGGAAATTGAACGATCTTCTGATAGAATATTGTCCTTTCATTGAGTACATCATTAATATGCTAAAAATGCACCTTAAAATGCTTAAATTTTAAAACAAATTACAGAGGGTTCCAAATCTACATAATATGAGCTATAAAAACTTAGTGCCTTTAACTGGAAACTTTACAACAACAAGCATTTGAATGTTTTCACAGTTATAGAAAGTTATAGTTATAGTCTTCTTTCATTTGCTTTTGACTACTACAGAATGTATAAAAAAAACTTTTAATGTAACGAGTGTTATTTTTATAGATATCTGTCACATATAATAGGCGTTCAATTCCGAATGAAAATTTTTATATATTCGTCTTTTATTCGAAGCACGTAGCCTTCCCTACTTACAAAACGCATATCTTTTGTGAACTGGTTTTCAAACAAACCGTTGAAATTCCATATATTGCTTTCTTTGACATAAAGTTTATTAAACAGATGTTCTACATTCTATAATATCAAATAAAAGACTATGTGTTTATGTGCATTTTTTTGTTCTTATTTTATCATGGGAAATTTTGAATTATCTTTTTTCAAATATATAAATATATTTTATCATATAAGTGAGAATTAATAGAAGTTATGGGAATAAATAAAAGTCAAATATGTGATTATGCTTTTATTTGTCCTTTGTAAAAATAAATACTTAAATTTCGGACAAAAATTAAAATTGGAGCTGAAAGTGTTAATAAATACACTCTATAAGAAAAAATGTGACGCACCAAGATGTTGCCCGCGAAAAAAATAAATTGGGGGATAGGAAGATTATATATAGAATGGAAAATCATAGTAATTTGAGAAAAATTGAAAGATTTATTTCATGTTACATAATTATAAATTAACAAATTTAATAAGGTGTTGATGCGTCTCTAGTCTGTATACAAGCTGCCACACAACATGGCATATATTGATAAAGCGTCTAGATGATTTCCTGCGGTATTTCTTGCGGAATTCACTCAATTGTCGGGCTAGGTCATCAACATTTTCTGGAAGATGCAGTCGCTTTCCCTTCATATCCCGTACATGCTTGAAGGAAAACAGATCTGTCTATGTGGCTGGCCAAAGGAGTGTTCGATAAGCTAAACAATTCATAGCAATACGTGCCATATGTGTTATGGCATTACCTTCTTCAAAAGTAAGCCCAGGACACGGTAAACAGTACGATTTCAAAGCAGGTCTCAGAATGTCGTCGACGTATCATTGTGCTGTATGTGTTCCTCTAATGACGACCACAGAGATCCTGCTATCAAAGAAAATGACACCCCAGAACATAATCTCTTGTCGAGGGCCTCTGTAAAGTTCAATAGTAAAAGCATAATCGGCACGTTGACTTGAACGTATTCGGACACGTCTTTGTTGATCGTCAGGACACAGTTGGAAACAGTATCTATCATTTATACGTTCCCAGTCAGCGTCATTCTAATCTGATCGAGCTGAGTAATGCAGTAATCAGTCAAAAAATTTATTTTTAAAAATAAAAAAAAGGTAGGTGCTAAAAGTTGCCTTTATTCTAGTACATCAACTGCATGAAATTTTACCGCTGAAAAAAATATCGCTTGAGTCTGCGCTTTTGCTCCAAAAATCGAAAATTTCGGTAATTTTGTCATTTTTTGACATTTTTTCAAAAAAAAAATTAAAAAATTCCTACGAAGCTGGTTATTATTTTTAAATGTTACTTAAAACTTTAAATTTATCTACTTAATGTATTTAAACTTTAAAACAATATCTTTATTCCGTATAGCTGGAGCAAAACAGACAACTTTTGGTAAGAAAACGGCATTACCACTCTATTGAGACATACAATGAATTGTTGTTTTTCATACAGCTCTTCTTTTCAAAACTACCTTGAACATACGTCGTGGAAATAGCTGTATTTCATATACCACACGTTCCAACTATTCGATCATCTTAGTACAGTGTTTTATTTATGTATTGATTTGTGATTTTCTTTATCAAAATTTGACATGTTTTCGATGCATCCACCTAGTTTATCGGTTCTTTGTATCCACATGCTGCTGTGACTATCTTCATGTATATTTTTACAGCTTATACAAAAAAATGACAAGCAGAGTAATGTACGGAAATATTATTAAACGGATCTATTCGGCCATCTATTATCATTATCAAACTTACATCCAGTTGATGAAAGTGATTGGAAGTTCTGTTACTACAACATTTTTTCAGTCAATTATATTTTTTTTACTTAATGACCTGGTTCAAAGATGATTTCAGGTATTTTAACTATATGTCATCATTTATTCTGCTTTTCTATTTTTTTTAGTTGAGAAGCGAGCTGTTTAATGTGATCATCAGAGAAAATTGAAATGGGAATTTGTCCTGCACGTGCAGAGCAACCGTTGTAGTAAATAACTAGTCCGGGAGCCGACCGTCGATTTACCTATGTATCGAGTAAAAGGACCGGACATACATCAAAATGTAGGTCTCAATGTGCACATTAAGAATATCACTGTCTGCCACATACATCAAAATGTAGGTTTCAATGTGCACATTAAGAATATCACTCGCTGCCAGGTCCTATCCTGCCGGAACCCGGTGGCCGCCGCACTTTTATGACGTCAATTTTGTGTGCTTACCTATGTATCGAGTACAAGGCCAAGACATACATCAAAATGTAGGTCTCAATGTGCACATTAAGAATATCACTGGCTACCAGGTCCTATTTTGCCGGAACCCGGTGGCAGCCGCACTTTTATGACGCCAATTTTGAGTGTTTGTCTTGGCCTTGTACTCGATACATAGGTAAACACTCAAAATTCACGTTATAAATGTGCGGCTGCCACCGGGTTCCGGCAGGATGGGACCTTGCAGCCAGTGATATTCTTTATGTGCACATTGAGACCTACATTTTGATGTTTGTGGCAGCCAGTGATATTCTTAATGTGCACATTGAGACCTACATTTTAATGCATGTCTTGGCCTTGTACTCGATACATAGGTAATCACACAAAATTGACGTCATAAAAGAGCAGCTGCCACCGGGTTCCGGCAGGATAGAACCTGGCAGACAGTGATATTCTTAATGTGCACATTGAGACCTACATTTTGATGTATGTCGGGTCCTTGTACTCGATACATAAGCAGACTTTCAAAATTGACGTCATAAAAGTGTGGCTGCCACTGGGTTCCGGCAGGATAGGACCTGGCAGCCAGTGATATTCTTAATGTGTACATTGAAACCTACATTTTGATGTTTGTGGCAGCCAATGATATTCTTAATGTGCACATTGAGACCTACGTTTTGATGTATGTCTGGTCCTACTCGATACATAGGTAAACACTCAAAATTGACGTCATTAAAGTGCGCCTGCCTTGCGTTCCGGCAGGATAGAACCTGGCAGACAGTGATATTCTTAATGTGCACATTGAGACCTACATTTTGATGTATGTCCGGTCCTATTACTCGATACATAGGTAAATCGACGGTCGGCTCCCGGACTATTTTTTGGCATTAGTTTTATGCCGTTTTCTAACTGTTTTCGTAGCCAGGTAATTTCTCATTAATTTAAGTGTACAATATTTGATGGTGAACTGTTCTGGGCAGAAAGTTATAATGCATAGTACTTTTTGAGAGAAAGTACAGATTCTAATCGACTATAAGTACCCATTTAAATTTAGGAATATTCTATTTGTCACTGTGAACCATTTTGCATTGGGTGAGCTTAGAATTGTGTATAATAATGGATAATATGCTACTTCAACTCCAGTGAATTTCCTCTGCGTTAATTATTAGACAAGTCGATGTAAAACGTTATAATCTACATGGATTCACTGGATCAATAAGAAAATCTTTGTCTACGTACTATTCACTTCCTATTGCAATTTTTTATAAAATAGATAATAATTTTGAAAAATTATTTTCTCAAATTAAGTAAAAGATACTCAGAACAGACTAGAAATTTCTGTCAGAGATTGCAAAGCTAATTCATAAGGAAAGCTATTTCTCAGAAGAAATGGGGAATAGGAATTTAGAAAACATCTCGCACAAAAAAAACAGCTCATAAAGCGAGTAAAATTTTCCGCTTTATATAAGCACAGATTGGCAATCACAAATATAGATTCAGTCACAAAATATATAGTCAAAGTTTATACCGTGGGGTATTTTATGACAAATGTAATACACACCTAAAGAATAGGTCTAAAAACTTATTCGAAATTATTCGACTACGAAACAACACAGGAAACGACATAAAACAAATACTAAATTTCTTTCGAAATATTTTTGCTTTACACGCTAATTTTGTTTGCAATCCTCTGTGACGTCGTCATAATATTAAACTGCTAGCTTCTCAAAATATATTCAATGTAATAGGTACAGTAAATGATGACATACTAGAAATTGAATTCATACAATCAATTTTTAGGCATGTCATTATATATATAATGTAATTGATTGAAAAAAATATTGTGGTAACAGAACTTCCAATCATAATGTCTTAATAGTATCAAAACTTAATGAAGATAATAGACTGCTGAATAGGTTCAATTAACAACATACCTAATACATTACTCAGCTTCCTCTTCTGTTATACAAGGTATAAAAATATACGTGCAGCAGGTCACACTAGCAGTATCCAATGTCAATGAAAACAAAGAAGAGGTAAACTACTTTGATGCATAGAAAACGTATGCCCTTCTTCGAGAAAAAAAATAACAATTCAATACATAAATAAAACACTGTTCCTAGATTTTTGGGTGGCTGAGACGGGTGGGATATGAAATGCAGCCACATCTACGAGTTATATACAGAATAGTTTTGAAAGCAGATAGGTAAGAAATTCATTCAAAACAACATTACGCTGTATGCTCAAATAAAGAGGTAACGCTAGTTTTTACCAAAAGTTGTCAGATTTGCTCCAATTATACAGACTACAGATATTGTTTTATAGTTTAAATATGTAAGGAAGATAAATATAAAAGTTTGAGTAACACTTTTAAATAATAATCAGCTCTGTAGGATTTTTTTAGTTTTTTTTGAAAAAATGTCAAAAAATGACAAAATTTGCCGAAATTTTCGATTTTTGGAGCAAAAGCGCAGATTCAAACCATTTTTTTTCACCGGTAAAATTTCACGCAGTCGATGTACTAGTATAAAGGCAACTTTTGGCACCTACCCGTTTTTGATTTAAAAAAAATAATTTTTTTCGCTCCATCCTACTATGCAGGCGTGAGTGGTAGGTGACGTAACGGTCAGTACGAGCAACCCTCCAAGCGTCTTGCAAATGGGTAAAATTGTAATGTTGTTTTCTTTGCATTTTCTTTTAAATGCAAATAAAATATGATTCTTTCAATATTACATAAAAAATCTTATTTAGGAATATAAATGTAATCCTTGAGAGTCTTAATCATTCTTCAATACTTTGAAAATTCATTAAATTTATAGAATTATAGCATCTTAAGCATTGCTTATATTGCAGTGAAACTTGGAGCTTAGTGTACGGAATATTACGGGACAAACGCTTAGAGGGTTAAATTTTGCTCTCTCAGCTGTTTGTGAATGGTCATGGTGGGCAGTCGCGTTCGGGTCGTATGTCTGATGGTTAATAGCGATGAATCTGTGAGAGATGATCTGACAATCATTCTGCCTCCCTGTCTGTTACAGCCCCAGTCGACACCGCTACCATTATGATGTTGAAATCTGCCATTGTCCACCTATTCTTGCAAGCACCTTCTGATCGCCTCATAGCTACGAGTCGGAACTCGAACGATTCTTCGATTTGCCCAACCTGCCTCTTTCAGTCCAGTATTACGACATCTTTCAAACTATGAAATTTGCTCGTAATGACGACTAATACAGCGGAAAGGCACGTTTATAGTTTCCTAATTTGGAATAAGACAGGAATTTTTAACAAAAGATCGAGGACCTTATATACATGTGTTGGATGCGCGGTTCCGATGCGCTGGAGATACATTCATTGGACACCAAATTTTAATCATTTGCATGTTTGACCAAAATATTTATGTATGCGAAATTTTAAAGCAATCGGATTATTCTTTTTCGGTGCGTTGATTTTTTTTATATAGAGTGTATATAGATGATACATTGATTTGATGGGTTTTATGTTGGTATGCGTAAACTAGAGGGATGTGCCTATCCCAACTATGATTTGTATCTTAAATTTCTGCTTCTGTCAATTAATTGGAATAAAAACGAGTTTGCGTGTCTTCACGTGCCGATCAACGGTAGAACGATTGCCAGATTTTTTAAATTCAGGGAGGATCTCCTCATATCTAGTATTATATTATCATTTCTATATGTCGAGTGTCAAAACATTGTTCAGATAAAAAGATACTCAATGAAAAGACGTGTACTATTTGCAGTACACCGCATATTCACAGTACCCGCAAAGAAACTCTTCGGGAGGGTTGAATTCGGATAGGGATTGGCCGACGCGTTTTCACGTAACTTGGCGATAATTATATTTGGCCTAGCGATAGACGCTTCCGTCGAGTTTGATTTCCTTCGGAGCCGAGTACAAAGTAAACCGAGTACAAAGTAAAAATTTGTGTTTAAAAACTTTTAAAGAGTACAGCTTTCAGTAAGACACGTTCCATCCAATGCAATGTTGCAAGAAAAAAGTTACTTTGTACTCGGTTCGGAAGGAAATCAAACTCCTCGACGGAAGCATCTATCGCTCGCCAAGTTACGTGAAAATGCGTCGGCCAATCCCTATCAGAATTCAACCCTCTCGAAGAGTTTCTTTGCGGATACTGTGAATATGCCAGTACACCAGAGTCGAAAGAGTTAAATAATGTTTCGTTTTCTTTGACCTGTTTATGAACGCTTAAATAAATCCATAGTGCGGAAATTATGTGAATGAAATATAAAATAAAAATTAATCAGTTTTCTAGTTTTTGTGGTGGGATAACAATTTTTCTTCAATACGTATTTAATGTAAAATTTTAATTTTTACTAACTTTTTCTTTACAGATATGAGTTAAAAAAAAACAATGAAAAATCTTAGTCTATATTTTAAAATTATGGAATATCGGATATCGGCTTTTTGTTTTAAATACCACATGTTGCAGTGGATTGAAAACCATTAAAATAATTACCTTAATGCCTTTCCGATATTTTCTTGATTTTACTTGCCTGTTTTGTAATAACAATTTTCAATATTTTATCCCTTTAACTTAATTAAGAATTTTCTATCTTTCGACATTTTAAACGATGATTCAGCATTTTCTCAGAAATGCAGTGCTTTAAACTTCCTCGAGTATTAATATCATAAACAGATGAGTTATTGTAATATGTAAATTTATTAAGATCAAAAACATTTAGAATACTTTTTAAAATGTTGTTCAGGACAAATCAAGCGTTTTTAATATTTATTGAAATGAAACTTAATATACTTAAAATCAAATTTGAAAGTACCGAATGCAAATACAAAAAATTTGTATGCTTACTTTTTAATAACTTTTGAAGACTAGAAAAGCAAAAATTTCTTATGAATAAAATTCATTGAATTTTATTAGACAAAACATTGATTGCCATCTTGGCAAACATACACCAGGAAATTTAATTAAAAAAATTATCTTTATCTATGTAATGGATATCTTGGGTAATTACGGTATCTTGCAGATTTAATATCGACTATTACAAGTTATCATTAATGCCGTGAAAAGTAGATCGATAAAAAGATAAATATGCAGCCAGGTTCTTTAAAGTAAAGTTTTATTTTCACCCTTTCGAGAGAGTAGGACGCTCAACGTAATTATTGGTAGTTACAGCAGGGCCAGGCCAAGAGAAGAAGTGAAAGTGGCCGTTCTTTTAGTCAGAACCAAGATAACATCAGTTGTCAGATATCGCCAAAGGTTACAATGTTTGGCATGTATATGATATTTGGCCAAAATATACGTGCAATATTTTTCTTCTGAGAGAGAGATTTTTGTACTTAGCATATTAACAAGATAATCGCTAATTGGCGAAAAAAAGAGTTTAAACCTTGATATTGGAATTTGAAAAAGCAAAGGAATTTTGTGGGATAGGCTTTGGGGCTCATGAAGCGGTCTAACATTTGCGAATGTATACCATATAAGGAGCGGTATCATGAGAAGGAGATATATTGGAATATGTACGACGCGCAAAACATCTTATGCAGCATTTTTATTGTAGAGCAGCTGGAATAAGAAAACCACATTCGGTTTTCTATGACCATATAAGGTATGGACAAAGTGAAATACATGTGCTGGGATTTCGGTGACCGTTACATTAAGGGATTGGTTTAAGTATTACTAAAATGAGAAAAGGGGCGATATATTTATAACTTCAACTGTAATGTAGATCCTGTTGTGATTATGATTTTTTTAGTTACTTTAAAAGAAAGGATTTTTTTTTAATAGAGGAAAAGATAAGTTTATCAATTTGTTACCTAACATCGTCATATTCAATGATATATGATATATTGATATCATATATCTCCCCCGCTGGTTTGGGTTTGAAAAAAATTTTGGACCCGGTACGAAAATGTCTCTCTCAGAATTACATACAAAAGTGTAAGATTATGCTGGTTAAATATAATGAATTGATTACATATATTTGAATTTATGCAGTTATACATTATGTCGACATATGCTTATCTATCTTCAGTCACTCTTTCTTTTTTTTTTTTTTTAAATGTTCATTTATTTTGATGTTGTTGTCGTTCCGGAACACATTGGCCTTTTATTGCTTAGAGTTCAGGCCTTATTTGTGCTTTTTCTAGCACTTTGCACACAACAAGACATTCTTCCTGTTTTTTTTTTTTCTAGGTATACCATATATTGTTCCTTTATAAAGGTTATCTTTTTTTTTTTAATCAAAGATAAGGCGCCAAATGCAAGGAAGATGTTTAATATGTAAAATAGTCATGAAGTTCGTACCATCAATTGTTTATAATATATATACTTATGAAGAATGTTAGCTATAGGTCACGAATAATATAAAAACATAGGTTATGGATAAAATGAAATCTCGAATAAAATATGAAGAATATGAAGTATATAATAAAAGTATGAATTATGTGGTACAAATATGAAAATCTATACTAAAAGAATACGAAATGGATAGTAAAAATATGAAGTGTAGGTTAAAAATATGAAATGGAGGTTAAAAATATGAAATGGAGGTTAAAAATATGAAATGGAGGTTGCAACCATGTAATAATATGAAAAATAATGAAATGTTATGGATGAAGTGTATTTTGTGACAATTGAGTATGTTTAAAAAAATAAGAAAAAAAAACAAAAAATTCGTGTATCCACACAGGACAAGCAAAAAAAAGGAAAGCGACACGCGATCCATAAAAAGTTGCTGTCCTTAATCTTGTCAAATGACAAGGTGATGGCATCGGCTTATGGCCTAGCCCTATGGGAAGTGGGAATATTGGCGAGAGCCCACATTACATGGACCCTCTGCTCCTCCCGAAATCTTTTGCTTTCTCAGAGGAGCGCACGTCGCATTACATAGAAAAACAGGGAGTTTAAGTAAAATTGGTGTGAACTGCACCAATCCGAAATTTGTTTCTCACCACAATGAAGTTACAGGTCCTTTGGGCGACTTTTGAACGGGCCTTCACTTCGAAGGGGCATAATTAAAAATAAAAAAAATTCTGATACATATGGTATTTATATATATCTGAAAGGGAATGTCAATCCTAGAGTAGTGAGAAACAGCTTTGTCATAATCGGTTAGAGATTTATTGTGCATCATGATTATGTTTGATATGACTAAAATTTAATGTATGTGCAATGTGATATGTTATTTTTTATTATTACTATTATTATTATTATTATGTATGAACAATAAAACTACTGAAAGGGAAAAGTAAAAATCTTGGCGACAACCCAGCAAATAAGAGACAACTGTTATGTGGAAGCCCCCTGTGATGGAGAACGTGGACCAGCCATGAACTCCCTCAAAGGAAACTCCAACACAACATGTGTATCAGTGTGATGTACTGCATTTACTGTAAATCTATGTTAACCTAATATTGTGATGGGCTGTGTTAAAAACGAGATCTTAGGTTGTATTTTATGGAGCTGTTTCCTGGGTGACTTATATTTTCCTCATGACGCACAAATAAATGATCATTTCTAGGGGGAGCTATAATTAGCCTGTCAATGTGTACTCTGAATGCCGATTCATCGGGCGAGTGTAAACGCTTAATGGAAACAGAAACTGGCGAATATTTATGTACCACAATAAAAGGTCCGGTGTATTTTGGTTTAAACTTATCAACGGATTTGAGGTACACTATATCCTTTTCTAAGATTACTCTTAGTTTCGCTCGTTTCTGGAAGTGTTGATTTCTCTTTTCTTGTGAATTTTTGATGTTAGTGTATGCTTTTTTGTAAATTGAATTCAAATCATTTAGCAACTGGTAAGTTTCTATCCCCTTATCAAGGATTGGCTGATTAATAGTTTGATCAAAAGTATCAAATAATAAAGATAGTTCTCTTCCAAAGTGCAATAAGTTGGGGGAATATTTAGTGGAAGAATGTGTGGAACCATTGTATAGTGATTTATGTATACGTAGTGCATTTTCAAAAGAATGGCCTTCTTCAAGTAAAGTGGTAATTGAATATTTTATTGATTTATTTACTCTCTCTGAAATTGCATTACTTTGGGGGTGACCTACTGAGGAATGGAGTATTTTTATGCCCAATGTATCGTTGAATCTGTTGTACATGTCAGAAGTCAGTTGCTTACCTAAATCGCTGAGAATAGTGGCAGGTCTGCCAAAGGTAGTTATGTAATCAAATAAACATTTAGCAATTTTGTCAGTTGTTGTTGTATGCAAAGCAAATAGTTCGAGGTGCCGTGAAAAATGATCTGTTACCGTTAAAACTGATTGTCCGTTTTTAAATGGTCCTAGTAAGTCAATCCCAATGGTATGTCCTGGGTGGGTTGGTGTGTAAGTGGGCTGAAGTGGAGCAGGTGGTGTTATGTGATGTTTTGTTTGAATACATTTAGTACAAGATGCTACAAAATTTAACGTGTCGGTATACATTCCTTTCCAAAAATATCTAGCTATTACAAATGCATATGTTTTAGTTAACCCAAAGTGTGACAGATGACAAATTGTTAAAACTTTAGCCTTAAGTGAGTCTGGTACAATAATATGGTACGAAAATGTGTTATTATATACGTTTTCTTTTTTTGTCATGAGAACCTTACTGTCAGGATGTATGAAGTACATCGGAAATTTTTTTGATGATCCATTTCTTAAAATCTCATTGTAAACTTCGGCCAAATTTGGGTCCTTTCTTTGCTCACTGACAAATGTGTCGTTTGATATTTCAAGTAATGGATCCTTGTTTGCATCTCTGCCTGAAATTAAATAATTTACTGAGTTGGGTTTGTTTTTATTGGATTCTTCGATATTGTCCGAAATATCATTATCTACAATTGGTAAAGCATGAGGGTCATTAAGGAGTTCAGGATTTGATTTAAGATCTTGGGTATTGTTTTCAAATGTACATCTTGATAGATAATCAGCAAGTACATTGGATGATCCCGGTACATGTTCGAAGGAAAAGGTGTATTCAGAAAGTTCAGTTAGCCAACGTGTAGTTAAATCCGCAGGGTTACATGTATTCTTGTATTTTTTTAAGGGAGCACTATCTGACAAAATTACAAATTTCCTGTTGTATAAATAGTACTTAAATGCGATTACTGATTTATAAATGGCCATTAATTCAAGTTTTAAAGCTGGGTAACGTTTTTCTGCATGTTTAAGAGATTTAGAAAAATATGCAATAGGAAGTAATTGTCCTTCATGTTCCTGTAATAATGCACCAGCTATCGCTACCTTAGATGCGTCAGTGTTAACGTAAATGGTTTTTGACCAATCTGGTAAGCGAACCATAGGTGAACTAAAGAACACTTGTTGCATTTTTTTGAATAATTCTTGGTGTTTTTGTGTCCATTTAAATGTAGCTTTAGGAGTAGTCAAATCAATGAGAGGTTGAATGATTTCCGAAAATGATGGCACCAATGATTTATAAAATGTTACTAAACCAATAAATTTTTTTAATTGTCTCTTAGTTTTTGGTGTGGGAAACGAGTTAATTTTAACAATGTTTGCCTGAATCGGTGCAATAGAGTGGTTTTCAATATGGAACCCTAAGTAGTCAACTGCTGATGTATGAAATGTACATTTGTTTGGAGTCAATGTTAAATTATACTTAGTTAAGATTTTAAGTATTTTATCTAACTTTGAACAAGTTTCCTCAAATGAGTTTGACCCAAATATTAGATCATCTTGATATGAATATACTCCATCAATTTGCAATTCATCAATTAAAGAATCCATTAAATGTTGGAAGAATCCACTTGATGACTTTAGACCAAATACTAGGCGTTTATATTTAAAAGTCCCATAGATACATGTAAAGGTTAGTGGGTCTTGAAATTGTTCCGGAAGGTCTATTTGATGATACGCCATTTTGAAGTCTAGTGAAGTGAAAAATTTGTATGCGGATAAATTTGAAATTATGGTTTGTATGTTTGGTAGGGGGTATGATGAGCCTTGTAACACGGAATTTAACATACGTAAGTCTAGAGCGAGTCTGTATTTCTGTTTTCCAGACTGATCAGTCTTCTTTTTTACAAGCAAAATGGGACATGCCCACTCAGAACAATTTCGTTCTATAATATCTGCTTCAAGAAGTTGATGAATTTGCTCTTTCATTTCGTTATGTAATGATTGTGGGAGGGGAAATGGTAATGTTTTTATGGGATAGTCATTTATAAACTTTAAATTTGGGACTACCTTGTCTGTGTGGCCTAGTGTTTTTATGGATTTGGAAAATGATGCATAATTATACAGCAATAATTTTCCTAACCTTTTTGCATTCTCTTCCTGTAAATGATTTAAATTAAAGTCACTAATTTTTAGTTCTTCTTTACGTTGATTTAATGTTTCATTTGATGCCTGAATATAATTACAAATGTAATCCTTTAAGTTATCCTGAGATTTAAGATTAAAATTCGAAACATTTTCACATGAATTCATAATTTGATGAAAATTTGTGTTTTGTGACGGGTCCATAATGTCCATTGTTTCAAATAAAGTTCCTATTCGTGCATTTTTGTTTATGTGTACAGGTTTAGTAGATGAATTTTGTATAAAAACATAAAACTGGAATTTTTGTGGGGATCTAGTTGTGTTTTGAGTTCCTTCCATGTCTGATTCATAACTTTGACCACCTACAATACTATCGTAAGAAATTATATTCTTTTTTGTTTCACATTGAAAATAGTAATGTTTTCTTGGGTCAATTGAATCAGTTTTTATGGAGATCCACCTCTTTTCCTGTGGTTCTAGTTTAAGTTTATTCTCCAATCGAATTTCTTTTGGGAATTTTTCCGATTGATGTATTTCATGTGTTTCAAGATGATGTGTTTCATTCTCACATAAGGCAGAATCAAGTAGTGGTATGCTAAATTCATTTGTTGACATTTTATTCTTATGAATATCTATCACAATTCTATTTTTGTGAATAAAATCAAAGCCTAAAATTCCCTGGAAGTTAGCGGAATTCGATATGTCAACAATGTAGAAATTATGCGAGAATGACTTTTGGTGTATGCGAATAGAAGTTTTAATGCATGCAGTGAACTGAACATCTGAATTAACTGTTTTAATAGTGACGCCTGTTCCTAATCTTTTATATTTTAGTTTGTCTTTAATTTTTTCAAACAAATCTTGTGATATAATTGAAATGGATGAACCAGTATCGAGCAAAAAGTTGGTTTTATGTCTTGCAATGGAGGCCTTTATGAGGGGGAGTGTTGGGGATGAATTATTTACATTGCAAATAACTGCAACTTTGTCATCACATATGTTAACAGTTTGTGAAGCTACTTCATTATTGTTTTCGACTGTTTGTGATGCAGAATTTTTGGACAATTTAACTTCACATTTTGTTTGCGAAGCAACGGATTTAACCCTTCTGTCTGGACAGAGTGTAGGCAGTGTTGGGTCATGAGTCCATGGAAATTCGTCTGAAGTTGCTGATGTGTTAGACTTCTTTTGAGATGTAAAGCCATCAGCTGAAGTACATCTCATTAGTAGTTTAAATTACCATTTCTGTTATCATTTCTTCTATAGTTATTGTCGTATTTATAACTATGTTTATTTCTATTTGAATTTGCTCTACGCCATTTAAAACAATGTTTTGCTGTGTGGCCACGCTTCGCACATAGCTGGCAAGCGGGTGGTGATGTAGATTTATTTTTACGTGTGTTATGTTTAGGTGAAACCGTATGCTTCCTTTTAAAATCCCTGTTCGCATACTGTTCACGCTGTTTTGAATTTTGTGGGGTTATACTGTGAATTGCGTCTATGTTTTGTTCATTTGGAATGCTTGTTAGTGTTAATGCATTGACTCTTTCAGTTAAAATTTTTAACTGATTAGCAATAGAGTCTGCTACAGGATTTGTTGTGTTACATGTTTGTAGCACATTCTCATTTTGCATTATATCCTGCAACATTTGTGCCCTGTCAACAGCAGTGTCATAATCGAGAATGTTTTCCTCTTGCAATTTAATTCTCAGTGGGGGTGGAATGCACGAGATTAGTTTTGTGTATTTAATGTTGTCTAAGGCTTCTTTATCTTTTATGTTATCATGTACTCGAGTAGTTAGAATATTTATTCGGTGTGCAAGGTTTCTAATCGTTTCTTGAGGTAGCATTATTAAATTGTTAAATTCCACGAGCGCTGTTGTTTTACTAGGGGGGGCAAAGAATTTTTTGAATTCTTTTTCTACAAATTTTAATTTGTCAGCTTTATAAATAGATGGGTTCTGAGTAAAGAAAGTAAGCGCAGGTCCGGATAACTTACTACCTAGAAACTGGATGGTGTCCTGATCCTTCCATCCGTGTGCTTTGGCTAATGTTTTGATTTGGTTGAAGAAAAAGTCAACCAAATTAGCATCGCCATCAAAAGTGATGGTTTTGAAAGTAATCTTAGAATTAGCCATATCAGTTAAATATGTAGCTGATCTAATGCAACAAATACTAAAAGAAAAGGTTTAAAACTATTTGTAAATGTTAATTGGTAGGTGTAGGGCTACTATTTAATTGCACCCGTATTCCTTTGACTAAATTCTAAAGATTTCAAAGGTACTCACAATCATTTAAAGTCAAATAAAATACTAATAAAAACACACAATATCACTTAAATAATAAAAATAGATACCATAATAAAAATTGTTAAAGCACTTAGTTAAAAATATCTAGCTCGTAAATGAGATAGTATTAGAAATGTCTTACTCTTATATTTTTTTTTATCTATTACTGAAAACATCTATTTGTTCTCTCATGACTCTGAACAAAATATCACATTGAAAATTACTTACTTTGTATCAAAAAAAAATTTTATGAAAAAAAAATCACCTTTTTTTTTAGATTAAAGAGTAAGAAAATGTATGTATGCATAATAAAAATATAAAGGGTATCTTATTAATGCTTGGATACAGGATTATAATTGAGATGTTTTAATACCGTAAGATAAAGTTTAATCAAATAAGTATTAAAAAGCATTATTACTATTTTTTTTTTTTGAAATGCTCTGAACAAAAAAATGTTATTTAAATAATCATGTATCCAAATAAAACAATAACAATAATAATAACAAAACATAAATCTAAGTGTTGTGGCATTATTGATGTAATAAAATTTCGCTTGAGCACAAATTCAAAATTTTTTTCTTTTGTGTGTGTATATTGTTTTAGCACCCCTGTCAACAGGGATCAGACGCATATTTCACATTCAAAACTTGTGTGCGTACCATTGATAGATAATTGGCACACACTTTTTTTTTAATATTTTGCGTATTTCTCAATGAAAAATTCTGTATGAGAGATTGATGACTTATTTATCACAAACACTTGATTGCATATTTCACTCTTTTTGTGCTCGACTTGTTGCCACATTAATCGCCACTACTTTTTTTGGATTTGTTATTTTTTTTTGTGTATGTTGAAAATTCTGATGAGAAAAGAAAACAAAACTTTCGTTGATATCACATTTTTTTTGGGTATCTTTCTTCACACACACTTATGACACGCATTGCAGCTGATAGACGCCACTGAAAGCACGGAGATGAACGGAGCATATATCACACATGATGAATTCGCAAACAATTATGACGAGCACTGCAGTCGAAATTGAAAAGAAAAAAAAACTGCCGAAGACACTGAGTTGACCGCAGCACGTCGAGATACGAACGCGATGATGAATGTTGACAGCGGACGGAGCCACGCAGGTCGATCAATCAGGGTCGAAGAAAAAAAAACTTTTGATTTGACATCACTTTTCCAGCTGGCTAAGGCTTGAGTAACTGTCATACTGGGAGGGACGAGCCTCTTTTGCCGCATCCAACACCCTGCGACCCATAGAAGAAGGAATACGTCTCGAATCGTGTGATGCACAGACGGAGCAATAAATCTTGAGTTGTTCGAAAACACCGCATGCCATGCAGAGAAGATGCGAAACCGCTATAGACAGCAGCGATTTCTCCGGATTTTATGAGCGCCCATACTCCTCTAGTCGGGCTAAGTACGGTCTTATAGCACCAAAGTTTGTAATGGATATCTTGGGTAATTACGGTATCTTGCAGATTTAATATCGACTATTACAAGTTATCATTAATGCCGTGAAAAGTAGATCGATAAAAAGATAAATATGCAGCCAGGTTCTTTAAAGTAAAGTTTTATTTTCACCCTTTCGAGAGAGTAGGACGCTCAACGTAATTATTGGTAGTTACAGCAGGGCCAGGCCAAGAGAAGAAGTGAAAGTGGCCGTTCTTTTAGTCAGAACCAAGATAACATCAGTTGTCAGATATCGCCAAAGGTTACAATGTTTGGCATGTATATGATATTTGGCCAAAATATACGTGCAATATTTTTCTTCTGAGAGAGAGATTTTTGTACTTAGCATATTAACAAGATAATCGCTAATTGGCGAAAAAAAGAGTTTAAACCTTGATATTGGAATTTGAAAAAGCAAAGGAATTTTGTGGGATAGGCTTTGGGGCTCATGAAGCGGTCTAACATTTGCGAATGTATACCATATAAGGAGCGGTATCATGAGAAGGAGATATATTGGAATATGTACGACGCGCAAAACATCTTATGCAGCATTTTTATTGTAGAGCAGCTGGAATAAGAAAACCACATTCGGTTTTCTATGACCATATAAGGTATGGACAAAGTGAAATACATGTGCTGGGATTTCGGTGACCGTTACATTAAGGGATTGGTTTAAGTATTACTAAAATGAGAAAAGGGGCGATATATTTATAACTTCAACTGTAATGTAGATCCTGTTGTGATTATGATTTTTTTAGTTACTTTAAAAGAAAGGATTTTTTTTTAATAGAGGAAAAGATAAGTTTATCAATCTGTTACCTAACATCGTCATATTCAATGATATATGATATATTGATATCATAATCTAATTATCTTTATCACATTACTAATGTAAATTTTCAGTTATAAATAATAACAAAAGGTAATATTCATATTTACCGGTGAGAGTTTTCTTTGTCAGTAGTTAGCATCTGCGTTTTTGCCATATTGGAAAAACTTAATAACCTGCTCTCAATGTAAGTTAAAAAATGGATTTATGCAACCCAATTTTAACAATCACAATTTTAACAATTTCTGTGAGAAATATTTTTTTATGAAAAAGCCATTAAATTATGATAAAATGTCTTATTCCAAATTTATTGGTGGAAGTTTGCTCCGGTAGTACTCGGAAACTATTTATCCCATGTAAATAATCGGCCGCCAACTTGTAACATCCTCCTGAGTTACTTCACCTGTAACTGGTAGAGATTATACTATATGACTCTTTGTGTTTATTATTAACTTCATTCGCAAGACATTAAAATAATTATGGTGTTCGAATGGAAAGTGTAACAATATATATATATATACTAGCGGCTTTCGCCCCGCTACGCTGGTCGGTTTATTTAAAGAAATCTTGAAGAACACGAAATATTAATTTTATTATATTTGAAAGAAGGTATCATCATTAAATTGACTAAACAGCCGTTTAGTTCAAAATGTTTCAAACTAAGCGAGTAAACAAATGTATTTTAATTGAGTTGAGTGATCTTTGCTTCTGAAGTATTCTTTTCGATCCATGGAGTTAACTAAATTTCGCTGCACTAAGTTGCTAATTTATAGAAATTAGCACCAGTTGTATAACTTTTTTTGTCATTGCAATTTTTATTAAAAACCCTTAACTTTTATTACAAACAAAAGGATTTCGCGTTTAAGTATGGATTTGGGCATAATGCCAAACATATATCTTCCTTGGAATTTATGGGTTGGATGTACGTTTTACGAAAACCAAAGCCCGCCAAATCAATGCTTCCATTTTAAAGTCTGCTTCAATGGAAATTAATTAAAAAAACTATTCAATCAATTCTTTCAAAATTTCGAATACCTTTAAATCATGTTTAGATAAAGAACTAAAAACATTTTTGAGTGAAAGTACCCCAAAATTGGTGAGATATAAAATATTAATGTTCACAATCGCTTATATATCATTATCCAATCAACTACTCAACCGATTTTTTCTATCTTTTCCAGATAGTTAGATAAGGTTCAGACATACATTTAAAAAAAAAGCAAGTTGATAGTTCAAAAACTTTGGGAAATTTAAAATATTTACTGTAAATTTTTTAAGAAAAAGAAAGTTTAAAAAAAATTAAAAATCGAAAAAGTCGAAAAAAAATTACACTGACATTATCAGAAAAGAATGAGGATTCAGAATCCGGCGTTGATTTTTGTTAGAGTTTCATAGGACTGCCAGGATTGAAATTTAAAAATGCATTTAAAAAAAAAATTGCGATAAAAAACGCTGAAAATCAAATTTTCGTAAAAAAAATCGAAAAAATCACAAATATTAGACTGTTAATGCAAGAAAAGAACAAAGTATCAGAAAATCTAATTCTTTTACTGCTGGTGTGTTTATAACTGCACCGATGGCAATTTAAAAACGAGATAACAGAGGGAGAAATTTTCTCCCTCAGTCGATCTTTTTCGGATCGCCATTTCCGCCCAAATTGCAAACATGCAGGGGCAAATCAGTTAAAATTTTAAAGTGTCTGATTAGTTTTTAATTAATAATTAACGAACTAATTGAAACTTCGGGATGTGAATGGGCAACTCATGATCCCCGGATTTTTTTCCTTCAATTCAAAACAAACGCGACGTTTCTCCGTTTTCGGGTTCGGAAGAGATAGCGTCACATACATACATACAACATATGGTCGAATTTTAATACTATAGACTAGCGAGCTACGCCCGCTAGCTGGGCCACTTTTTCCAAACGAACCTCGGTGTTAAGCAGTATATAATAAGCAAAAAAAAATTCATTTAATAAGCAAGTCTTGGTGTTCGAATCCTCAAGCACAAAAAAAGTAAATTAAAGAGCTATGGTCCCGTTAAAAATATGTGATTTCGCACTGTGGGCCACGTGCACTTGAAATAAAAAGATTGTGGATCGGCGCTATGATCGCTTCGCGCCCATAGTCCCGTTAAAAATATTTGGTTTTGCACGGTGGGTACTACGCGCCCATAAGACATTTTTTCGTATTTTTTAGTTCATCAGAAGCAGATTTTTACGCAGATTCTGAATATGTAATCAGTTTTTTTCTAGTTTAAAAACTGTCTGCATGATGGTTTAAGAAAAAAACGCGCAAAAAAAAAGTTTCGATAGTCCTGTTTTATTTCTAAGTTCAATATTTTAGCGAAAACTACGGTAAATATTCTACGGCAAGTCAAAAAAATTGATGCGGGAAAAAATGCAATTAGCGCCGGTAGAAATGGAGGTTTTCGGCTGTTTCTTCTGTTAGCCAAAGGGGAAAAATTCATTCCTTCACCGCAAGGTAGCGCAGTGTTCTGCTTCGGAGCTCCGTAGGGAATTGAGATATTTTTCGTTCCGATTCCCAAGGGGTTTTTAATTCATAACTTTTTTAATTTTGATCCCACGGTCTCGAAAATGCCCGAAATGACTTCCCCGGAATTTTTCCAATCGAAAGACACCTCTCGCGACTTCCAACTCGCCCGCGTTGCGAACTGTAATCGGCTTCAAGCAGACAGACAGAGGCGCACGGATTTTATTAGTATAGATATCCGTTTTTTCGTTTATAAAATAGTAAATACTCAGTCTCATAGCCCGGAGAAGAATTTAAGCACCTATTCCATTTATTATTATTTTTTATGGTGAACACAAGGTGAGTCAGACAGTAACTCTGATGCGTTTTGCAAGAAAAGAACTTTTAACCCTCTGACAGTCGGGCAAAATTGTAATGTTGTTTTCTCAGCATTTTGTTTTAATTGCTAAAAAAATGTGATTCTTTCAAAATTATAGAAAAATCTTATTTAAGAATATTAATGTTATCCTTGAGTGTGTTAATCATTGCACAATGTATTAAAAATCCATTAAATCAACTGAGTTATATCATTTTAATTATTGCTTGCATTGCAGTGAAACCTGGAGCTTAGGGAACGTCTATAGACGGGCTTGTCAGTGAGAGGGTTAAACCCTTGGCTACGAGCGACACGTATGAATGCGTCAAAAAGGCTTAAGGATATTCGTTTATCCCCACCATTAAAATTTTACGGTAAAATTCGCCTGTTTTAGTCAGAGCATTATCTCGATTTAATAAGGCACAAACTTATGTTTTTAAAAACCGGGACAAAACATTAAGATTTTCATAAAAGGTTCCCATCGCGAAGGGGATAACAACTGTCACCGTTTACGTAACTCCCTGACATTTTCGTTTTTCGTGTCTCTCTTTACAACAAATAAAAACATTCAATCTTCAGTATTTGCAGACTTATTTTTTTTATTTAAAATTTCTGAATTTTGGATTTTGGTCAAGAATTGGTTTTTAAAATACTAAATATGAATAAACTCTTATATATTATGACTATTATTAACGTCAACAAAATAACCAGTAGCCAAACAATATTGGGACAATGTTGGCTACATCTTAGAGCAATATTGATACATTGGAGGAGTATTGGCATGAAATATTGCTCCATTATTGGGGTGTTTACATTTTGCCCGTATTTAGCCAATATTGGGTTTTCATTGGAAATATTGCCAATAAAACGCCAATATTGGTTAAATATTAGGTAGATTTCGTATGAAATACTACCTATTGCATTCTCTCCCATGTTGGAATTTCTGAAAAATTTTTGCGGATCTACACGAATCATGACTCCTAGACCCCAAAACCACCATCAGTAAAAAAGTTTATATCTATCTATCTATCTATCTATCTATCTATCTATCTATCTATCGGTGTATATCACTTTCTTCTAGACACGATAACTTCCATAATTATGCTCAGATCTTCTTCAAACTTTTATATAAAATCAAGGAGTCTAAAATCTCGGTCGAGTTCGTTAATGGGCAAAATCGGACCAAGGGGGTGGAAATAGGGAGGGTTTTTGTGAAAACAGAAAAAACGCGATAACTTCTTAATTAAAATAGATATCGAATCAGTTTAAAGTTTATATTACTTCTAGACAATGGGCAAAAAGTTTATGCATGACAGATTTTTGATAAAGTTAAAAATGGGCTCAAGGGGCGAAAAAAACAGGGTTTTTGGGAGAAAAAAAATCATAACTTCGTCAATTCTCAAGATATCAAATCCAACTAAATTTTATATAAATGTACTCAATATTATCTAAAACTTTTGTATTTACAAGTTTTTGATAGGACCAATTTTTACCGATGAAAAAAATTAAAAACGAAAAGAAAAAGGGGGGAGGAAAACGAAAAAAACCCATAACTTACTCAATTCTTAAGCAATCAAATCTAATTAAATTTATTTTACATCTTCACAATAAGATCTACAACTTTTATATTGACAAGTTTTTCAAAGAACCAATTCTTATAGCAAAAATAAATTAAACAAAAATAGGAGTTGGAGAAAAAAAACCTTAAATCCAAACTGCTTATATTCTGACTCATTTTAAAATTCATTTTTGATTTTAAACGCATCCAAATGACAGATCCTCTTATTTAGGAACTATATAATGCGACGTATTGGCCAATTTTTTGATAAAGGCAGAATATATTTTTAAAAAGGCTGCCAAAAAAGGTATTTTGAACAGATTTCCCGAAATTATCGTCATTAAAAATTGATTAAGTATAACAAATTGCGTTTTTTCTGAGTCATTTTTAAATTCATTTTTGTTCTCAAACCCATCCAATTTACAGGTCCTATTATTTAGGAACTATATAATGCGACGTATTGGCCAGTTTTTTGATAAAGGCAGAATATATTTTTAAAAAGGCTGCCAAAAAGGGTATTTTGAACAAAATTTCACGAAGTTAGCATGATTGAAATTTGAGGAAATTTAAAAAATTGCGTTTTTACCGAGTCATTTTTAAATCTTTTTTTGTTCTCAAACGCATCCAATTTACAGGTTCTCTTATTTAGGAACTATATTATGTGACGGAGTGGCCAGTTTTTTGATAAAGGCAGAATATATTTCAAAAAAAGGCTGCCAAAATGGGCACTTCGTACAAAATTTCCCAAAGCGATCATGATTAATGAACTGTGGGTATTCAAATGACAAATTGGTTATTTTATGACTCATTTTTAAATCCAATTTTGCTCTGAAACGCATTCAAATGACAGTTTTTTGTTACTTAGGAACTATATAATGTGCGTATTCTTCGATTTTTTTATAAAGGGTGAATATATATATTTTTAAAAGCTGTCAAAGTAAGCACTTCGCAAAAAAATTTCCCAAAGCGATCATGATAAAAGAATTGAGGTTGTATTCAAATAACAAATTGTTTATTTTATGACTCATTTTAAAATTCAATTTTGCTCTCAAACGCATTCAATTGACAGTTTTTTGTTAATTAGGAACTGTGTAATGTGCCGTATTGGTCAGATTTTTTATAAAGGCTAAATATATATTTTAAAAAATCTGTCAAAGTGGGCACTTCTTACAAAATTTCTCAAAGCAATCTTGATTAAAGAATTGTTGATGTATTAAAATAATAAATTGGTTATTTTATGACTCATTTTTAAATTCAATTTTGCTGTCCAACGAATTTAATTAACAGATTTTTTGTTATTTAGGAACTATATAATGAGCATATTGGTCAATTTTTTTAATAAAATAAGAATATAATTCAAAATATGTTGCCAAAACGGGCATTTGAGTAGAATTTCGTTTAAGAGGATTTTGATAAAACCAGTTCATACAGAAAAAGGAAATTAAAAAAATTTTAAAAGCGGTTGAATAAAGTAGTTAAACTGGGTTATCTCTAATCATTTTTTTATTTTTATTTATTTATTTATTTATTTATTTATTTTTGAGATGAAAACTTTACGAAATCTACCTCCGCCTATAGGCCAAGCCGAAAGGGATTTTGGGGTTTCATTGGAAATATATCGAATGTAACGATAACATTTGTACAATATTGGGAATGCATTGGAAATATTGCCAATGTAACACCAATATTTGTACAATATTGGGAATTTATTGGAAATATTTCCAATGAAACCCCAATATTCAACCAATATTGGCGTTTTATTTGCAATATTTCCAATAAATGAAATTTTGGTGCAACGTTGGACCAGCATTGGTTTGCTACTAGAGAAGTTACAGCATATTAAAATTAAACTGTCTTCAATATAGCTCTTCATGACATTCACTGCGTGAGACTGCGTGAGAGCACAATAAAAGGTATCGTTCGCTTTATGAATGCCTCGAAACAGTATGAACGCGAGGTCGTGCAATTTATAACAAGGGGAAAATTTTTGTGATGCTGAAATCTATCGTTGAATGAAAAATGCGTATTTCACTATTCGGTACTCCGAACTCTTCCGTTTCGAAAGTATTTAAACAAATACTTTCGAAACGGAAGAATACCAAAAGCGTTTTACCTGGTCGTGACCTGTCATCACCAGGGATGTGGTGGAGGGTACACGCGGGTGTAAGTCGTATACATCTGGATTTTTTTAAGGAGCACCTGATACCCTCCGTTTCTCAAGAAAGCTATAGCACGTACACTCTGAGGTATATGCTCAAACTTGAGCGTTCACCCTGTACTTAGAGCGCATACCGTCTGATTACACAGGCCTGCAAATTGAGAGTCATAACTTCTTCTCTAGAATTTGAGAGCTGATTCTAGGGTATTTTGGTGCGCTGATTACGAATATGTACTTAGTTTTTTTTCCATCACCTTCAGATTTTTCAAAAAAGATACAGATAGAAAATAGAAAAAAAAAAACAAGTTTTCACATTAAAAATATATATTTAAAAAAGTACATTACTTTTAACATAAAAAACAACTAAAATATAATAATAACTTATTACTGATCTAAATTACATGTAAATTTTATTTGTGGAATCTGATCCTTTTTTCCTGGAAACTTCGGTTGTACGATTTTCGCTTAAATTTCCGGTTTGGATCGACGCGCTTCAACAACCAGCAGTAGCCCGCCATCATGCTAGTATTCCATCTTCCGTGATACCGGACTTCTAGCTCTTTCAAATCTTGGTGAAATCTTTCGCCTTGTTCTATGTTAACGGCTTCTAGATTTTCTGGGAAGTAACAATCTCCACTCATTAGGATCGTATTCAATGTCGTACATTTTCGTCAAGCCTGGAATATCTTTAGAGTACACTAAATTTTGATCTTCAGCGAAGAATGGAAGAAAATCTTTTTCTGTGTGACGTTACCATGAAAATGAAGTACCAGGTGCAAGCATATTTCTTTCTTTTAATCGTGATCCGAGAAGTTCCGCTGCATCTTTGGGGGAGATTCAAATCTCTTGTCAAGTCGTTTAAATGTGACTGGGAAAAGAGCTGACACTCGTTAGAATCTACTTGAAAATCAGGATCAGATTGGTATACATCCTATTCATCTGTATCACAGTCAGAATCTTCAATTTGTATAGTCGAAAACGGGGGCTGCACCATTTTTGAATTGGCGAAAATTGCAGGCGTAACTGATGAGACGTTTGGATAGTTTATGTCTATTTTATTTTTAGAATTATATCCAGTTATGTCACAACAACAAAAGTAGCAATCTTTAACATGGTCTTTAGGCTTTCTCCATAGCATAGGCGAAACGATTTTGAAGCTATTTTTCTGTCCTTTTGACCACTTGCGAAGTTCTAATAAACAAGTCGTACAAATTTTATGAGATGTCCAAGTTTTGTCTTGGTTACTTAAAACGTATCCAAAATAACTTTTGTAAATATTTTTTACAAAGTCTGTAATGCTGTTTCGTTGTTTTTTCACCATAAATTTTCCGCAAATATAACAAAAACAATTCAGAGAATTTAAACAGCTTCGCGATGACATTTTAAAGGTTATGTTGCAAGATGCGCCCTTGAACTGTTAATTTTCTAAATCAGTGCGGTACTTATACAAAAACCCTTTGGTATATCTTTATTACCCCTTTTCGACTAATATTTTCAGCAATTAGGTTATATTACCTAATCATTATGTATTAATGAGCTCATTACTAATTTAAGCCAAAATGACCCGTTTTCAACATGGTAAATGTGAATTACTTATACTTATTATGTAGTAATTAACAAATTACTGTTTTGAAGTAATTTCTATGTCACCTTACACTAATTAAATGCAATAAAAACTAAGCTGAAGTAATTTAATGACGTTTTATAAATTTTACAATGTAGACGCTCAGACATTTTTCAGCAAAATCTTAAATATTCAATATCAAAAAATTCTGACGTGATGGAATTTTTTTATTATTTTTCTCGCAATCAGCACATCAGAAACTATAGAAAACGTTACTCAGATTTCAAAGAGGAAAACCATCGCAGACCTGTGTTATTAACGACTACACCAATGGTCATTATTACCGCTTTTTCCAATACGAAATCACTACAATGAAAACAAGTTGGAAATTGCACGTAAAGCGTAGCAAATGAGGTGCGTTCGTACGATAACGAAATTTTAAAAATATCACTCTATTATATCAATCTCATAAAATTGTAAATAATAACAATTAAAATGCGCACCAAACAATGCTCTCCCTATACCATAATTCAATGGAATACTTTTGTGTGACCTTGTAAATCAATAACAAATATTCTTTGCACCACAGATTATGCAAAATGTCTATTATAATATGTACTTTATAGAGGCATATCAATTTTATTATGTTCGAATGAGTGTAACACCATTAAAATGCATTTGAAATATTTTTCTCCATTAACCGTAATGTAACGGAACACTTTTGATTGTCCCTGTAGTTGAACTATGCAATCGATTTTCATAAAATTTGAAAAAACTCGACAAAGTTATGTAATAATTATGTATTTAAAATTTCAAACGATTAAAATACATTTGAAACTTTTTCCCCCATTGACCGTAATGTAAAGGAATCCTTTAGATTGTCCCTGTAATTGATCTATGCATCCGATTTTCATAAAATTTGAAATAACTCGACAAAATTATGCAATAACTATGTATTTTAAATTTCAAACGATTCAGTTGGGTAGTCTTTGCGTTGTTGTATGCGGACAGACAGACAGACAAACGGACAGACAAACAGACGGACAATCGGACGGACTCCGCGACAACAATAGGTGCTATGTATTTACATAATTACGAACGCACCTAAAAATGAAGTACTGAAAAATGAGAACATCAGTGTCCTCATATCGAATTGCGTATATTCGGATCAAAAATTAATACATTGCTTTCTCAATTTTTAATCATCATACGTCATCAAATCCAAACAAACGGTAAAGCTGTTTATTTCATTCATGATTGCGTAAAAAAAGTTTATTAATGTAAATATTAAATTATACACTGTATTTGCAAATAATGCTATTGTCTTAAAAATATGCGTTATGTGTATTTTGCTAATCATTTTGTTATATTTTTTAATAAATAATTGATTAAATATTTATTGTTAATAATTTTGAGCCAGAAATAAATGTCAGTATATTTTTACTTTAATTTGTAAGTTCAAGGGGCAGTTCTTAGCGATTTACTTTGGAACACAACTATGGAATCAAACACGATTACATGTGTTTCTCAGTTTTAAGTAAAAAAAAGTGCTTATGAATGTAAATATTAAATTATACATAGTACTATGAACGCAGTACCTTGCACAGTACTTGCAAATAATGCTTTTGTCATAAAAATATTCGATTTGCGTATTTAGCTGAACTTTTTTTTTCATTTTTCTTAATAAATAATCAATTAAACGTTTATTGTTAATACTTTTGAGCAAAAAATAAATGTCAGTATATTTTTACTTTAAAGTTACATTTGAACACAAATCATGTAATCAAACACGATTACATGTGTTTCTCAGTTTTAAGTAAAAAAAAATGCTTATGAATGTAAATATTAGATTATACATAGTACTATGAACGCAGTACCTTGCACAGTATTTGCAAATAATGCTTTTGTCATAAAAATATTCGATTTGCGTATTTTGCTGAACATTTTTTCATTTTTCTTAATAAATAATCAATTAAACGTTTATTGTTAATACTTTTGAGCAAAAAATAAATGTCAGTATATTTTTACTTTAAATTTACATTTGAACACAAATCATGTAATCAACAACGAGTACATGTGTTTCTCAGTTTTGCGTACTGTGATTTCCGGAGTATAATTTGCGGATCAAACAATCATTTTTCGATTCAGAATTTTTTTTTAAAGATGTGTGCCTATTTAGATCACCGTAAATCATTAAATATGATTTCTGTGCACAAAAAGAATTGTTTGATCTGCGGATTATACACTGTAAAAAAAAATGTCGACTAAAAAAACTTTATTGATCCTTGTAATTACTAAAAAATTTTTAGTAATCTTAGTCGGTTACAAGAAAATCTGTAAGAATTACTAGAAAAAAGTTAGCAACGAATAAAGTTAGCAACGAGTTAATAATTTTATATTTTTAATAGCTATTACTAAAACTCACTTGGTGTGGCCTTGATAGCATAGTGGTTATAGTAACGGACTCCAGGCTAAAAGGTCCCGGGTTCGATACTGGCCACCGCCAAATACAACCCGAATATATGTAGTGTAAGTACGCCTCGTTAGTAAAGGGATTATGAATATAATGTCGGAGCAGTAGAAATGTTTGGTTCTGCTATCTATTGCGGTTTTGCCGAAATCTTCCGCTTTAGAAGTCTGGATGCAGCTCGAAGAAAACTCCTGCCCTTCGGGCCCACGTAATGGTTATTAAAAATAATTTTGGAGCTATTACTAAAATTTACATGGTGACTCATACTAAAAAAATTTAAGTTAGTTATACAAAAAATTCTTTTGTTTTGTTTACAAAAGAAATGCTTGTTTCGCTTGCACAAAAAAAAAGTTTGTAATGGTTGCTAAAAAATTCTGTGGAATACAAATTTACTAAAAAATTTTTAGTAACCTCTTGAATTTTTTTTACAGTGTACGCCGGAAATCACCTACACTTCGATCGAAGCTATTTTGAGTATGTAAAGTACGTAAAATTTAGTACTGTTTATGTTTACCCAATTTTGAGAATTAATTTTTTTTCAGTGTACATCATGCGTATCTCACATTCCATGCAATACATATTTTGCATTTGACGATAGAATTCACTAGAATTCACATTTTCTACTGTTATAAATTGCAATAGTGCGTGTTGACACCATATGGAGGTATCTATAATACGGACGATGCCTTTTACGTTCTCCCGCGCTATCACATCCGAAAGAATGAATTAATAATTACTTCTGCAATTGCTTTCTGGTTTATTATTTTTTTTATAACATACATATAAAATAGTTGTTTCACTTCATATCTATGGCATAAGCTATATAATGCTAAGTTTAGGCGTAAAACCTTAATTAAATGTAAGCCACGACGCAACGTAAATAGAAATAAATTAAGAAACTTTTTATAAAATTGGTTAAAATATTTCTCGGGATTTTTAAACACTAGATACTACCTAATTATTAAGAATAACTTTACGAAATTTTGAATACTTCAGAAAGTGAAATAATTTTATGCCGCATATGTTTTAGAAAGTAAAGTCTTAATACGTTAGAAAGTTAAGCAATTATATGACGATTATTGATTTCAAATTTCAGTCTCAATATATAAGAAACTAAAAAAAAAAAATATACCGTATATTGTTTACAATTTAAAGTCTTCATATGTTGGCAAGTGCAATAATTATATTCCATACAGGAAGATAACCCGTCAAAATGACGTGTTTGCATTTTTAAAGGATGATAAAATATTACAACAACTGTGGTCAATCATAGCCACTTTAGGCTGAAACACTTTTGATAAATACAGCGATTAAACTTGGAAAGGGAAAAATCTAACAAAAAGAAAGAAAGAAAGAAAATTTCAACAGAAATCTGCGTTTAAAACTATAGCAAAACTATCTGGTAGATGGGGGTGGGGATTACAATGAAATTTAAAACGCATCCGCGGTTTGCTTAAATAAAAAGTTTTAATAAAATAGTGTTTTTGAAATCGTGAAAAGATTTCAAAGCGAAGTAAAGTGTAGTGACGTCATTTAACATCTGCAACTGTAAATCTGACCATTGAGAACACTCCATTATGACTACGGAACAGTTTCTTTGGTCAGAAAATAGATTGCCTTTAAAATCGGAGGTAACTTTTCACAATGCTTTTTATAGATTTGAAATTCTCAAGAGTCATTCACGGCTGTAAAGAAAAAAAAAATAAAGCAACCCGAATATAAAAATTTTAACAATATTGCATTTAAAACGCACCTTCGCTTTCCTTTAATAAAAAGTTTTAATTAAATATACACTGTAAAAAATTTGACTTATTTTCTACAGCGTCACTCCACCGCTTTTATCGAAAACGGTTACTTTACTGTGTTATGGAGGATTCTCATTGGTCATAAAAGAGATATTCTATAAAAGTTGTGGAGTGCCGCTGCTGCAAATGGGTCAAATTTTTAACAGTGTACTTTTTGAAATCGTCGAAAGATTTCAAAGCGAAGTAAAATGTAGTAACGTCATTTCCAGCTTCCACTGTAAATCTGACCAATGAAAACGCTCCATTACGATTATGAAACGTTTTCATTGGTGAATGAGTTTCTTTTTCTCGTGGATAGGTTGACCCCGGAATTGTTATACACGGAGGGGTTTTATATATATAATATTGATCATGAATTAAAATCTTGATGTGTCTGAAAGTAAAATAAATTTACTACGTATATTTTTTGAAATTTAAAGTCTTGATATGTGAGAAACTGAAATGATTTTATTCGATGTATCCTTATTTCATAATTTCAATAATTTATTTTAACAGCCCTTTATGTAAAACGAAAATAAAACAAAATTTAAACAGCTGTCGTAGAAAAGTTATCCATTAAATAACTGAACAACTTTAAACACGAGAAGAAAACAATTATTAAATGAATGTAATTTACATATAAAAATCGAATTCTCATTATCTATTAAAATTCTAAGTACCAGTTATTTTTATAAATATTAGTACTAGATAGTACAATTATGTTGTTAAAATATTTAAAAAGAATTAAGTAAATATGTAGGATTGTTGTTCATGCCAATGGTCTGTTTAAAAATTTTTTGGTGAGCATTCTCTATATTAAATATCCAATCAGCATTATTAAACACATAAAAATTAAGCAAATGTTGTAACCTTTCCTCATAATAGCAAAGGTATATACACTGTAAAAAAAAATTCAAGAGGTTACTAAAAATTTTTTAGTAAATTTGTATTCCACAGAATTTTTTAGTAACCATTACAAACTTTTTTTTTTGCAAGTGAAACAAGCATTTCTTTTGTATACTGAACAAAAGAATTTTTTGTATAACTAACTTAAAAATTTTTAGTATGAACCATCAAGCAAAATTTAGTAGTAGCTCCAAAATGATTTTTAATAACCTTTACGTGCGCCCAAGGTCAGGAGCTGAAACGATAGATTTTCGGCAAAACCGCAATAGATGGCAGCACCAAACATTGCTACCTGCTCCGACAGGATTTTTCATAATCCCTTTTTTAACGAGTACTTACACTATATACATTCGGGGCGTATTTGGCTGTGTCCAGCATCGAACCCGGGACCTTCCAGCGTGGAGTCCGTTACTATAACCACTATGCTATCAAGGCCACACCAAGTGAGTTTTAGTAATAGCTATTAAAAATATAAAACTATTAACTCTATTCATTGCTAACTTTTTTCTAGTAATTCTTACAGATTTTCTAGTAACTGACTAAGATTACTAAATTTTTTTTAGTAATTACAAGGATCACTAAAGTTTTTTTAGTAGATCGACCCTTTTTTTTTTACAGTGTATAAAATGAAAATGTTCAATGCATTTTCAGATTTCATTTCTGTAAAGATTTTATTCTTTAGATAGCCTGAAATAAATTGTGTGTTTCTTAATTAAATAAGAAGATTTTCTGGACGTTTAAAATGGTAAATACATTACTGAATTTCTTTAATCGTGCATTTTAAATGACATTTAGGTAAAATGTCATTGAAGTACATTTTTTTCTGTTTTTGTAATACGTGGTTTTAAAAGTTTTTTTAACGTTTGTTTAAACAAACGTGTATAGTATGTAAATTAGTAATAGTATGTAAATTTAGAGGTATCAAACCAGAAAAATGTCAAATATATAATTTTTATCTTATTTATTTATGTTATTACTACTTTATATAATTAGTAATTTCTGTAAAAGTTTTTCTCATATTGTAAGTCTTACAAAACGTAAAAAAGAATTTGAGTATGTCACAAATTGAAATATGTTATTTCATATGTACCATCATTTCATAATTTTCTGAATAATTTATTTAAAAAGTTCTTTTTTATGAACACGAATAAAAAATTTATAAGAAACATCTGCCAACAAAAGATTTTCATTAAATGGAAAGTTTTTATACCTTTTTATACGAGAAGAAAGGAATTAATTAAATAAATGTAATTTATATATAAGCGTAAAATCTGTGTCAAAATATCATTTCAGGAGTATTTAAATAATATTCTGTAATATGTAAAGAAACAGGGAGAGTTGCATCGATACTCTATGTATTCTTAAGCTTTTTTTAAATAAATATTCTCTATATGTCTTAAATACTATAATATGTTACATTATAATATATTACGTCACATTATATTAAATGTAGTATTATATAGGAAGTTTCAAAATTTCACTAGCAAATTTAGAGGGATATTAATAGGCCAAAAAACGAACAATATGGGGTTGCATGCACGTATTTAATCAACAATTTTGAGTGTTTCACATTGAATAGGAATGTAAACATTCACACCGTTAGAAGCACTAATTACGTTAAATTAAAAGAAAAACCGTTTTGACAGCACATAATTTATCGACATCAGACTGACGGCGGTTAGTTATATACTACCAAAACCGGTTTGCTTGTAATTTAACATAATTGACTCTTCTAACGTCGTACACTTTTATATTCCTATTATATTACGCGAAATTCCGTCTCAATAATTATTTCACTCTAACTCAATTTGGGTTGACGGTAACAACCTTCAGAATATTGAAATAGATTAAAATAAAACATTTAACTGACATTCTTACATTTGGTATAAATTTGATAACTCCAAGCAAAAATGGTCGGAGTTTGCAGAATGCATGACGGTAACAACCACCTGGTGCCCCACATTTTGGTCTGTTATTATCATTTCATATGGTATCATCGATTGCTTGAGTACAATGTTTTATCATATCTTTTCTTGATGTAACAACATTTTACACGAAACAAAGAACCTATCGCTGCATTTTCATTGCAATTTTTTTACTTTTCTGGAAATTGTTACCGTTAACATGATTTCAATTACATTGTAAAACATTTGTGTAACGTTACTCCATAAAGATGGTGGTAGTCAAGTACCCATCAAGTTTATGGTGGAATAAACATAAACTAAGATAACCAGTGTAACATTACACTAATATGTAATGTTACACCAGTGACATATGTACAAATTACACCATTATATAAGTGAAACGAACATACTGGTGGCAGCTTTGCTACCACCAGTCTTATGGAGTAATGTTACACAGTTTACAGTAATGTTTTAAATTGATGTTTTACAGTGTAAAATGAAACATCCTGAATTAGGTCGATCAATAGATGTTTTATGACCAAATTTTCTAAGGTAAATTTTAATCCTCTTGTTATCTAGTATCACCTTTCTTAATTTGCCGGCCAAAATTCAAGAATATTCTAATTTTTATACTATATTCAATAACATTAAACATTCTTTAGTTGGGTGTTAATATTACTGTCGGACGTTCCTCTCAGTCCACACAACTTTGAAGAATGTCCGTGGTAGATATAGCTGCCACCACCGATATTACTAGGTGATATCGGTCACCCACTGTGAGATTGGTGTAAATGAAGACTTACGCTAGTAACTGAATTATGAGTTTATTAAGAATATATGTACACACAAAATACGCTATTTACAAATATATACAACTACAACTAGGATGTAGGTGATCCGGTTCAACAATAAATTAGATACCGTAAAGATTGGTTGTGTACTATTCCAATTACACTTTCCCCCTCACACTCAATACACGTTAAATTCACTTTTTTGGAGCTCTACCTTGAGTCTCCTAACACAAGTATACTGGGCCTGCACTTCTTAGCCCAGAGCACTAAACACCAGGACGTCTGTGTCCTTTGCGCACCAGAAAACGTACACTTTACGCTCTTCCACACAGAGCAACCTCTAGATACGACACCTAGGTACGAAATGAATGATCTGAGGCAAACTTGCCCTCTCAACTCATGGGGTCACACAAATGCCAACCCCCTCTGGAGCTTCCTCATTGGGCACCTTCCCTCACTCCTTTCTTGCCTAGTTACATGCTGCTAATCTGCTCATCATCCGCATACTTCACTGACAGATGGACATGCCTCTCAGCTATCTCCTTTCTCTAACACACCACCTGCAAAGGATTATCTGGCAATTCCCCTTTCCACAAAGAAGGAATGTCACCTTGGAAATTCTGTACACAACAATCAATATGAGATATTCAAATAGAGAAATAGTAGAAATTCCATTCTTTAGCACAGGTGCTATCAGATCCTGACAATTACAATACAATATTTTATGGACATTCTCATCTTTGTTTTAAGTGTGATACCATGAAACAAAAACGTAGAAGTTTGTATTATGCGTATGGAATATGTTGCAACTCCTTTAGTGGTCCTCTTTCCGTTAGTTTGAAGTCGGTGAGATCACGTGATCTATTAAAGAATTGTTATTTTAATTTTTTTTTCATTTATTGTTCATTATTTAAAACTTCATCGCGGTAGCAAGTTGTAATTTGGTGATCTTCCCAAATGATAGAATATTATTTTTGATTTCATCACATATCTTGGAACAACTAATATTTATTATTAGCAACAACTATTGCGTTGCAAATACTTGTACATATGTAAAATTTATTTATATAAAAAATAAAATTAGGATCATTTGTTATCTTGTTATGCCTCCTCAAATCTTCAACAAATAAATAAAATATAATATGAATCATCACTTTAAAATATGAAATTACTTATGTTCTACTATAAAACACATATTAAAATAAAATAAAATAAAAGGTATTTTTTCCATTTGTTTTTAATATATCAGTTATAGCATAGCATAAGTAATTTGAAAGAATAAAATCTTTTGTTTGTGAAATATTCTGCTTTTAATAAGAGATGTTGAATCGCGAAGTCTTTGAGTAATGCTTTTCCTCAGCTATACAGGTAAATTTATTTTTGTGGAATATTCATCAAATAGAATTCATAATTTTGCTACTTTCCAGCAGTAATTTCCTTATTTTGAACGGCGATTATCAGTTCATATGGCATCGTAAATTGCTTGAGTAACATATTTCTCCAGATCTTCTCATTGTGTTATCACATTTCTCACAAAAGAAGGTGAATAGCATTGCAGTTTCATTGAAATGTTTTAATTTTTCTGGAAATTAATATTGTTAACCCGAGTTGAGCTAGGATGAAATAATCTGTATTTGTAACTCAATAAATATTTTGCGATTACATGCTCTATGACAATTTTCCATTCCGTTAATACCTACCATCACCCTTCTGAATTTCACGGACAAATTTTCAGAATACTTTTTAAAACTTTTATATGGTATTAAACAACATTACATACTGGTTGTATATATGGGTGTTAATATTACAATAAAACATATAATTGATATTTTTACCTTTATTGTAAAAGCGTTAATACAAAACAAAAGTGGAAGAAGTTTGCATTATACGCGTCAGCAGCAACAAAAATGATTTTCCACGTTTTGGATTGCAATTATTAATTCATATGGTATCATCGATTGATTTTTTAATATGCTCTACCAGACGTTTTCCTAATGTTATCACATTTCTCACAAACCAAGGTACATAGCGTTGCATTTCATTGAAATATTTAATTTATGTGGAAACTATTTTTGTCAACTCGAGAATAAAACATACTATATTTGTGGCACACCAAGTTGTTTTGCAACCCAATGTTCTACGGTAATTTTTCATCCTTTTAATTATTTCTATCAACCTTCTAAATTTTTCGGTCGAAAGTTTGAAACATTCTGTATAATTGTTATATTATAATAATCCATTCAGGCCTGGCGTATTATTAATGGAACATGATTTTTCATCAAATATTATTTTGTCTTAACAATTACTTTTTTTCACAATCTGTGTGTAGCAATTGGTGTTATGTATCCATACATTTCTTATGACTTCATTTATGTTTTGACATTTAATAATAATACTAGCAATAATTGTTTCCTGAATTATTCATGTAGTGATGGAGATTACTTTAATTTAAACATTATATTTTATACATATATGTATATTTTATACATAGAGGCGAGGGGGGCACCTCTGAACGTTTTTTTTAGAAAATCAATATATTCCTTACTTGAATTATATTTATTGAGTTTTAAACATTACATAATAAAAAAAAACGCATTTCTTCATCATATGAACCATAAACTAAATATTTTCCAAAGAAATTAAATAAGTTGCGAGGATTTAAAAATTTTAAATATTTTTGTTCAAACCTGCCCCATGTAGGGGTACCTTTGAACGAATGAATAAAATATGAAAATATTGAGAGTTTTTATAAAAAGTTGCATATGTTACAGAAATATAAAGTAATATATATGAAAATGAATAACTATATTTTGTTTAAATTACTAATGTTTTTATTATATAAACAAATTGAAATCCATTAAAGTTGACGTCAAAACTCATTGTTGATAAAACACAGTGTCCCTCCAGTTGTGTTTGGTTGGGAAAACTTTTTTACAAAATCCTTGAAATACACCAATAAATATCTGATGCTTCTAGAAAACTAAAATTTTTCATTCGCTATCTTTTTAAGAGACCTGATATCAAATTCCGTTTTATCCGTTATGAAAACCAGAAATAATGTTTGAAACCTGTTAAATCATGAATCATTATTTTGTATCCAGGATTTGCAATTATCCAATAAATGAATTTAGATGTGATTCAGTTTAAATTTGAAAGGAGAATTTTTAGCAGTATAAGTCTTTGACAATCTTAATTAACTTTTTCACAAAAATAAATAAATAAATAAATTTCAGAAATAATAATATTTCGCTACATTAACAGCTCTTTACTTCATAGTTTTAAGTGTTTTCTTTAAATTATTTAAATTATTATTTATCACCAATTTATTCGGCGTTTTTCGGTTTCAATGGTGCCCCAACATTTTGTTCAATGGTGCCCCATCACATGCAGTTCAACATTACAACGGTTCACTCAGTTCGGATAAAGAATTTGAATAAAAAAAGCTTATAAACTAAAGCTAACATCTTTGTTTAAGCATTGAGCAATAAATTAAAATTTTAGGGATAGAAGTTTGTAAACAAAAATCTTACAACTTTTTTTTTCTTAAGTTTAGATTCAAGAGGGAGAAAAATACATATCTTGTTTAGACTGTACTGTCCATACAAAATGGTACAGCCTTGTATAATTATTCACTTAAAGCAGCAGTAACGTATCGCCATATATATTTTTTTAAAACAATTAATTTGAAGCAAAATATTTAGAGTGTTCAAAGGTGCCCCCAGTTCAAACGTACCCCCCCTCTCCCCCCATATAAAAACACCTTTTAAATAAAAAATGAAGATTACTTTTCTGATCGTGTCATGTGTGATAAAACACAAAAAAGCATTAAAAATTGCAGCATCACTTCTTAAATGCATAAGCTTAATCCTATTATAATATGATAGTTTTCAAGCGCTATCGAAATTCTTCATTATCCCACATAAACTTGAATTGAATAGCACAGAAAATAACTATTTCGTTTAATTTCATACAGTGACACATTCGTTAAACTTGAGGAAATTTTCTGGTTAGTTACTACTCACATTATTAAAGTAAAATTATCTATCTCGGACTCAAAAGTATTAAATAATATTAAATGTTTATTTAATTTTTGACTATAATAACTAAACAATAATTAAAATGTAGTATTTAAAAAACTCATTTCTGTAAGTGTTTTATTTGTTACATATACTGAAATAAATTGTGCGTTTTCTGATGTAATAATATTAATGAAATGAGTATAAACATATTTTATTCCTTATGTAATGACGTAAATCTCAATTTCATTTTGTAGAGTTCTAAACGAAATATGCGATAAATTATGCAATGGAATTTTATTCAATAGAACTTCAATTTCATGATTTTTATTTATCAAGTTCATTTTTAAGTTTTTGCAGCACTAATTTATTTTTCGATATTGATCGAGATTGTACGTTAAAAACTTGTAGATGAGTTTATTAGAGGCATTTAAATGACTTTACATATACTTTTAGCATGGTAATGCACAGACTTCTCCCTACATTGCAGGGCTTCTATAAGTTTTAATCACTTGTTGCTTATACAGAAGGTTGGAATATACCTGAGAATGTCTTAGGGACAATGAGAAAAAAATATATATCGGTAAAATATATCGGTTAAAAATTTCCTGATCTTTCAAAACCTTTTTATAAGTTATAAATTTAATTAGTTTTTCTTTCTAAAAAAGTATGGGTTTTCATTGATAATTGTTCCGTGCTTGATCATTACAAAATATGAGGGTATAATATCTCTCCCTTATAACAAAATACATAGTACAAGGTGGGGCAAAAAGGTCTCCCCATTTTAAGATGTCAATAAAAATATAAAGAACATTGGAGAAAATTATTTAATGTTTACATTCGGAAAGAATAATGTATTCCATTTAATAATTTTTACAATCTGTAAGATTTTTTTTCTTTAATTAATTTAGATTCTTTGTTGCACGAAAAATGATATTGTTCAAATGTTTTCTTTCGTTCTTTTTAAATCTCTGAATATAACATAATATACAAACATGACGTAGTCTACCGGGCCACTTTCATTTTAAATACGAAGCTGTTTCTCAAAAATTAGCAACCAATAAGGATATTATTTTTCTGTCGCGTACTTTTCCATGCCTGCTTACTCCAAAGTGCCTACGAAATAACCGTTGCGGGAAAACTTTTTTACAAAATCCTTGAAATACACCAATGAATATAGGATGCTTCTAGAAAACTAAAATTTTTCATTCGCTATCTTTTTAAGAGACCTGATATCAAATTTCGTTTTATCCGTTATGAAAACCAGAAATTATGTTTGGAAACCTGTTAAATCATGAATCATTATTTTGTATCCAGGATTTGAAATTATCCAATAAATGAATTTAGATGTGATTCAATTTAAATTTGAAAAGAGAATTTTTAGCAGTATAAGTCTTTGACATTCTTAATTAACTTTTTCACAAAAATAAATAAATAAATAAATTTCAGAAATAATAATATTTCGCTACATTAACAGCTCTTTACTTCATAGTTTTAAGTGTTTTCTTTAAATCATTTAAATTATTATTTATCACCAATTTATTCGGCGTTTTTCGGTTTCAATGGTGCCCCAACTTTTTTGTTCAATGGTGCCCCATCACATGGAGTTCAACATTACAACGGTTCACTCAGTTCGGATGAAGAATTTGAATAAAAAAAGCTTAGAAACTAAAGCTAACATCTTTGTTTAAGCATTGAGCAATAAATTAAAATTTTAGGGATAGAAGTTTGTAAACAAAAATCTTACAACTTTTTTTTTTCTTAAGTTTAGATTCAAAAGGGAGAAAAATACATATCTTGTTTAGATTGTACTGTCCATACAAAATGGTACAGCCTTGTATAATTATTCACTTAAAGCAGCAGTAACGTATTGCCATACATATATTTTTAAAAACAATTAATTTGAAGTAAAATATTTAGAGTGTTCAAAGGTGCCCCCAGTTCAAACGTACCCCCTCCTCTCCCCCCATATAAAAACACCTTTTAAATAAAAAATGCAGATTACTTTTCTGACCGTGTCATGTGTGATAAAACACAAAAAAGCATTAAAAATTGCAGCATCACTTCTTAAATGCATAAGCTTAATCCTATTATAATATGATAGTTTTCAAGCGCTATCGAAATTCTTCATTATCCCACATAAACTTGAATTGAATAGCACAGAAAATAACTATTTCGTTTAATTTCATACAGTGACACATTCGTTAAACTTGGGGAATTTTTCTGGTTAGTTACTACTCACATTATTAAAGTAAAAATTATCTATCTCGGACTCAAAAGTATTAAATAATATTAAATGTTTATTTAATTTTTGACTATAATAACTAAACAATAATTAAAATGTAGTATTTTCAAAACTCATTTCTTTAAGTGTTTTATTTGTTACATATACTGAAATAAATTGTGCGTTTTCTGATGTAATAATATTAATGAAATGAGTATAAACATATTTTATTCCTTATGTAATGACGTAAATCTCAATTTCATTTTGTAGAGTTCTAAACGAAATATGCGATAAATTATGCAATGGAATTTTATTCAATAGAACTTCAATTTCATGATTTTTATTTATCAAGTTCATTTTTAAGTTTTTGCAGCACTAATTTATTTTTCGATATTGATCGAGATTGTACGTTAAAAACTTGTAGATGAGTTTATTAGAGGCATTTAAATGACTTTACATATACTTTTAGCATGGTAATGCACAGACTTCTCCCTACATTGCAGGGCTTCTATAAGTTTTAATCACTTGTTGCTTATACAGAAGGTTGGAATATACCTGAGAATGTCTTAGGGACAATGAGAAAAAAATATATATCGGTAAAATATATCGGTTAAAAATTTCCTGATCTTTCAAAACCTTTTTATAAGTTATAAATTTAATTAGTTTTTCTTTCTAAAAAAGTATGGGTTTTCATTGATAATTGTTCCGTGCTTGATCATTACAAAATATGAGGGTATAATATCTCTCCCTTATAACAAAATACATAGTACAAGGTGGGGCAAAAAGGTCTCCCCATTTTAAGATGTCAATAAAAATATAAAGAACATTGGAGAAAATTATTTAATGTTTACATTCGGAAAGAATAATGTATTCCATTTAATAATTTTTACAATCTGTAAGATTTTTTTTCTTTAATTAATTTAGATTCTTTGTTGCACGAAAAATGATATTGTTCAAATGTTTTCTTTCGTTCTTTTTAAATCTCTGAATATAACATAATATACAAACATGACGTAGTCTACCGGGCCACTTTCATTTTAAATACGAAGCTGTTTCTCAAAAATTAGCAACCAATAAGGATATTATTTTTCTGTCGCGTACTTTTCCATGCCTGCTTACTCCAAAGTGCCTACGAAATAACCGTTGCGGGAAAACTTTTTTACAAAATCCTTGAAATACACCAATGAATATAGGATGCTTCTAGAAAACTAAAATTTTTCATTCGCTATCTTTTTAAGAGACCTGATATCAAATTTCGTTTTATCCGTTATGAAAACCAGAAATTATGTTTGGAAACCTGTTAAATCATGAATCATTATTTTGTATCCAGGATTTGAAATTATCCAATAAATGAATTTAGATGTGATTCAATTTAAATTTGAAAAGAGAATTTTTAGCAGTATAAGTCTTTGACATTCTTAATTAACTTTTTCACAAAAATAAATAAATAAATAAATTTCAGAAATAATAATATTTCGCTACATTAACAGCTCTTTACTTCATAGTTTTAAGTGTTTTCTTTAAATCATTTAAATTATTATTTATCACCAATTTATTCGGCGTTTTTCGGTTTCAATGGTGCCCCAACTTTTTTGTTCAATGGTGCCCCATCACATGGAGTTCAACATTACAACGGTTCACTCAGTTCGGATGAAGAATTTGAATAAAAAAAGCTTATAAACTAAAGCTAACATCTTTGTTTAAGCATTGAGCAATAAATTAAAATTTTAGGGATAGAAGTTTGTAAACAAAAATCTTACAACTTTTTTTTTTCTTAAGTTTAGATTCAAAAGGGAGAAAAATACATATCTTGTTTAGATTGTACTGTCCATACAAAATGGTACAGCCTTGTATAATTATTCACTTAAAGCAGCAGTAACGTATTGCCATACATATATTTTTAAAAACAATTAATTTGAAGTAAAATATTTAGAGTGTTCAAAGGTGCCCCCAGTTCAAACGTACCCCCCCCCTCTCCCCCCATATAAAAACACCTTTTAAATAAAAAATGCAGATTACTTTTCTGACCGTGTCATGTGTGATAAAACACAAAAAAGCATTAAAAATTGCAGCATCACTTCTTAAATGCATAAGCTTAATCCTATTATAATATGATAGTTTTCAAGCGCTATCGAAATTCTTCATTATCCCACATAAACTTGAATTGAATAGCACAGAAAATAACTATTTCGTTTAATTTCATACAGTGACACATTCGTTAAACTTGAGGAAATTTTCTGGTTAGTTACTACTCACATTATTAAAGTAAAATTATCTATCTCGGACTCAAAAGTATTAAATAATATTAAATGTTTATTTAATTTTTGACTATAATAACTAAACAATAATTAAAATGTAGTATTTAAAAAACTCATTTCTGTAAGTGTTTTATTTGTTACATATACTGAAATAAATTGTGCGTTTTCTGATGTAATAATATTAATGAAATGAGTATAAACATATTTTATTCCTTATGTAATGACGTAAATCTCAATTTCATTTTGTAGAGTTCTAAACGAAATATGCGATAAATTATGCAATGGAATTTTATTCAATAGAACTTCAATTTCATGATTTTTATTTATCAAGTTCATTTTTAAGTTTTTGCAGCACTAATTTATTTTTCGATATTGATCGAGATTGTACGTTAAAAACTTGTAGATGAGTTTATTAGAGGCATTTAAATGACTTTACATATACTTTTAGCATGGTAATGCACAGACTTCTCCCTACATTGCAGGGCTTCTATAAGTTTTAATCACTTGTTGCTTATACAGAAGGTTGGAATATACCTGAGAATGTCTTAGGGACAATGAGAAAAAAATATATATCGGTAAAATATATCGGTTAAAAATTTCCTGATCTTTCAAAACCTTTTTATAAGTTATAAATTTAATTAGTTTTTCTTTCTAAAAAAGTATGGGTTTTCATTGATAATTGTTCCGTGCTTGATCATTACAAAATATGAGGGTATAATATCTCTCCCTTATAACAAAATACATAGTACAAGGTGGGGCAAAAAGGTCTCCCCATTTTAAGATGTCAATAAAAATATAAAGAACATTGGAGAAAATTATTTAATGTTTACATTCGGAAAGAATAATGTATTCCATTTAATAATTTTTACAATCTGTAAGATTTTTTTTCTTTAATTAATTTAGATTCTTTGTTGCACGAAAAATGATATTGTTCAAATGTTTTCTTTCGTTCTTTTTAAATCTCTGAATATAACATAATATACAAACATGACGTAGTCTACCGGGCCACTTTCATTTTAAATACGAAGCTGTTTCTCAAAAATTAGCAACCAATAAGGATATTATTTTTCTGTCGCGTACTTTTCCATGCCTGCTTACTCCAAAGTGCCTACGAAATAACCGTTGCGGGAAAACTTTTTTACAAAATCCTTGAAATACACCAATGAATATAGGATGCTTCTAGAAAACTAAAATTTTTCATTCGCTATCTTTTTAAGAGACCTGATATCAAATTTCGTTTTATCCGTTATGAAAACCAGAAATTATGTTTGGAAACCTGTTAAATCATGAATCATTATTTTGTATCCAGGATTTGAAATTATCCAATAAATGAATTTAGATGTGATTCAATTTAAATTTGAAAAGAGAATTTTTAGCAGTATAAGTCTTTGACATTCTTAATTAACTTTTTCACAAAAATAAATAAATAAATAAATTTCAGAAATAATAATATTTCGCTACATTAACAGCTCTTTACTTCATAGTTTTAAGTGTTTTCTTTAAATCATTTAAATTATTATTTATCACCAATTTATTCGGCGTTTTTCGGTTTCAATGGTGCCCCAACTTTTTTGTTCAATGGTGCCCCATCACATGGAGTTCAACATTACAACGGTTCACTCAGTTCGGATGAAGAATTTGAATAAAAAAAGCTTAGAAACTAAAGCTAACATCTTTGTTTAAGCATTGAGCAATAAATTAAAATTTTAGGGATAGAAGTTTGTAAACAAAAATCTTACAACTTTTTTTTTTCTTAAGTTTAGATTCAAAAGGGAGAAAAATACATATCTTGTTTAGATTGTACTGTCCATACAAAATGGTACAGCCTTGTATAATTATTCACTTAAAGCAGCAGTAACGTATTGCCATACATATATTTTTAAAAACAATTAATTTGAAGTAAAATATTTAGAGTGTTCAAAGGTGCCCCCAGTTCAAACGTACCCCCTCCTCTCCCCCCATATAAAAACACCTTTTAAATAAAAAATGCAGATTACTTTTCTGACCGTGTCATGTGTGATAAAACACAAAAAAGCATTAAAAATTGCAGCATCACTTCTTAAATGCATAAGCTTAATCCTATTATAATATGATAGTTTTCAAGCGCTATCGAAATTCTTCATTATCCCACATAAACTTGAATTGAATAGCACAGAAAATAACTATTTCGTTTAATTTCATACAGTGACACATTCGTTAAACTTGGGGAATTTTTCTGGTTAGTTACTACTCACATTATTAAAGTAAAAATTATCTATCTCGGACTCAAAAGTATTAAATAATATTAAATGTTTATTTAATTTTTGACTATAATAACTAAACAATAATTAAAATGTAGTATTTTCAAAACTCATTTCTTTAAGTGTTTTATTTGTTACATATACTGAAATAAATTGTGCGTTTTCTGATGTAATAATATTAATGAAATGAGCATAAACATATTTTATTCCATATGTAATGACGTAAATCTCAATTTCATTTTGTAGAGTTCTAAACGAAATATGCGATAAATTATGCAATGAAATTTTATTCAATAGAACTTCAATTTCATGATTTTTATTTATCAAGTTCATTTTTAAGTTTTTGCAGCACTAATTTATTTTTCGATATTGATCGAGATTGTGCGTTGAAAACTTGTAGATGAGTTTATTAGAGGCATTTAAATGACTTTACATATACTTTTAGCATGGTAATAGCACAGGCTTTTCCCTACATTGCAGGGCTTCTATAAGTTTTAATCACTTGTTGCTTATACAGAAGGTTGGAATATACCTGAGAATGTCTTAGGGACAATGAGAAAAAAATATATATCGGTTAAAAATTTCCTGATCTTTCAAAACCCTTTTGTAAGTTATAAATTTAATTAGTTTTTCTTTCTAAAAAATATGGGTTTTCATTGATAATTGTTCCGTGCTTGATCATTACAAAATATGAGGGTATAATATCTCTCCCTTATAACAAAATACATAGTACAAGGTGGGGCAAAAACGTCTCCCCATTTTAAGATGTCAATAAAAATATAAAGAACATTGGAGAAAATTATTTAATGTTTACATTCGGAAAGAATAATGTATTCCATTTAATAATTTTTACAATCTGTAAGATTTTTTTCTTTAATTAATTTAGATTCTTTGTTGCACGAAAAATGATATTGTTCAAATGTTTTCTTTCGTTCTTTTTAAATCTCTGAACATAACATAATATACAAACATGACGTAGTCTACCGGGCGACTTTCATTTTAAATACGAAGCTGTTTCTCAAAAATTAGCAACCAATAAGGATATTATTTTTCTGTCGCGTACTTTTCCATGTCTGCTTACTCCAAAGTTCCTACGAAATAATCGTAGCGTTTGAATGATTTAATCCGCATACTTAAAGCAAACAACGAACACAACGTTAACAAGTTGGAAATTGCACGTGAAGCGTAGCAAATGAGGTGCGTTCGTATGATAACGAAGTTTTAAAATATTCAGATCTTGCTGATATAGTAGAGCGTACTTTGGATACAGTATAGTGGTCGAAATCTTTGTGTTCCTGTAAATATGCAGGGAGTAATTTTTATTATACTTCATTAAGGTATATCTTATTCATAAAATGTGAAGTAGTTTAATATAATTAAAACACGCCCCAAACAATGTTTCCCCGTATAACATTATTTAGTGGAATAGATTTGTGAGGCCCCGTAATTTAATAATAAATATTCTTTGCATCACAGATTGTACAAAATGTATTTTTTACTACATATTTCATAGATTCATGTCAATTCTATTATTTTCAAATGAGTGTAACACCATTAAAATGCATTTGAAACTTTTTTTCCCATCGATCGTAACGTAACGGAATATTTTGATTGTCCCTGTAATTGATCTATGCGTCCGATTTTCATAACATTTGAAATGACTCGACAAAATTATGTAATAATTATACATTTTAAATTTCAAACGATTAAAACGCATTTGAAACTTTTTTCCCCATTGACCGTAATGTAACGGAATCCTTTTGATTGGCCCTGTAATTGATCTATCCATCCGATTTTCATAAAATTTGAAATGACTCGACAAAATTATGTAAAAATTATGCTTTTTAAATTTCAAACGATTAAAATGCATTTGAAACTTTTTCCCCCCATTGACCGTAATGTAACGGAATACTTTTGATTGTCCCTGTAATTGATCTATGCATCCGATTTTCATAACATTTGAAATGACTCGACAAAATTATGTAATAAATATAAGTTTTAAATTTCAAACGATTAAAATGCATTTAAAACTTTTTTCCTCATTGACCGTAATGTAACGGAATCCCTTTTGATTGTCCCTGTAATTGATCTATCCATCCGATTTTCATAAAATTTGAAATGACTCGACAAAATTATGTAATAATTATGTATTTTAAATTTCAAACGATTCGGTTGGGTAGTTTTTGCGTTGTTATATGCGGACAGACAGACGGACAGACAGACAGACGGACAGACAGACGGACGGACCGAGCGACAACAATAGGTGCTACGTATTTACATAATTACGAACGCACCTAATAACGAACGCACGAAGTTAATTAATCCAAGGCATACTGTCAACTAAAATAGCATAATAACATATATATATAACAGCACTAACTTCGGACATGCCCTCTACACTAGAGCCGCTGCAGCGAAAGTTTCAAACTAAAGAGATCTTTATGCCCTATCCTGTATAATGCATTTTTGGACAATAAAACCACAACTCGGACAACTCGGGACCTTTATGCTATCGGACATTCACAGTGACTTTGAGCTTAACCTCTTCAGACCTGAGCATAAAATAACTCTACAAATATATATTTATTGGTTTTGCATAATCAAAATGACACCATAAATGGCAGAAATATTCATTTTTATGAAAGCAGTACTTTAGGGTATTGGTAATTTAGCTTTACAAATATGGATATAAAAGTACTAATCCCCTTAAAACATCAGTTTAACTATCAGTAATATAAATTTACGCAATAACAAAATTAAAGTCTTTAAACAAGTAAATGATCAGCAAATCCTCAAAATTTTTTGTTGTAAAGCATTTCGGTTAAATAATGATGAATATTTGTTACTTTCTTGGCCACAATGTCTGGAAGGTATTTTTGAAATTCGGATGAAAATAATATTTATTTTATGAGGTAATAGTCATCAGTGCTGACATTTATTGGTTTTGTTTTAAAACACAATATTCAGCTGTATAGAAGTAAAGTGAAAATGCAAAAAAATCGAACAGTTTAGTTTTTATGGGGAAAAAATGTTGGTACAAATTTGTGTACACATTATTAGTCCCGTAGTCCAGAATGTATCGAACGATCACAGCGGTTACAAGCTTAATGTTCGTTTATGTACAAAATTTTATGCCAGGTTTTTACATCTATTAAGTACTTATAATGGACTTTAAGTGTATTTTAAAGGATAAGCATTTGTAATAAACTTTATTCTGTTTTGTATTCAAAATAACAGCTGTCAGTAAATTGTATGCATATTTTGTTACTACTAAATATGCATATGTTACTACTAAATATGCCTTTAGTTTATCATATTAATTAAAAATAAATACATCAAGAAATTTACAATGATACCTCATTTTTATAAATTAAAAAGTATTAATAATAATAATTTTTAATATTTGGAAGCGCATTCGTGTTTAATAAATATATATTAATCCTTAATGTTAGTTCGAAATAAAATTCCAGAAAACTTACAAATATTCATTAAGAATGATCTCGGGCATTAAGGTAATTAAGAAAACTGTTTGCAGTCATTATATTTTAATTCATTTATAACACACCGTTAACCAGATAAATAATTTTTTTTAACTCGGAAGCAAATTTTAAATTAATTTTATTAAATATATTTTCAAGTTAAAAATTATTTGTCAAAATAAAACCTGAATAATATATAGAAACGCTTAAAAGTACTACGACTGAATTAGATGTGATCTCAACAATTGGACTAGATTAATATATCGTTCCACTTTCTCTAAATGTGCAATCATGAACACTTATAAGAGAATTAACTCGCGAATGTTTTGCGTGGTAACATTTGCCACTGAATACATTATTTGCAAAAGCGTACCAGAGAATTAAGGTGAGAATGCTTTGCGTGGGAGATAATTTGCCTGAGATTGTTTTCCACGAAATACATTATTTGTGTAAGAAAAACAACGTGATAATGGAATTAACCAAAAAAAGAGAAAGAAATTCAGAACTGAATTTTTTTTAAAAAGAGAAACTTTTGAAATGTTGATATTTATATACTTTACAAACTTATATACTTTTCATAGAAATTTTATTTTTGAATAGATCAATTAGCTCGTTTTTGTATTTTGCACAAATACCGCAATAAAAGCAATATTTTCGAATGCCTGTTTTCTTTTATTATATACACGAGGAATATATTTCACATATTATTATGTTCGTAAATTCTGGTGTAATCTAATTATTTCGCCATTTCAGCAGTATAAGTATATTGCTCCTGAAAGTATTAAATGAATCATTCAAGTTTAAACCAACGCTGAAAATTAGTGTTACTAGATAATTTTATTTATATCTAATTTGATCTGATAAATGCAGTGCCTGATATTACAGTGTTAAAACAAAAAATTAAAAGAAAAATTCTAGCTGACGGGTTGTGGTGAGGACGTATAACAGTTGGTTTAAATCAGTATTATTATTTTTTTTTTACTTGAACGTATAATTGTTTGATAATTTAAAACAACTGTTATTCAAAAAATTAACTTTAATCTGTATACCAATTTAAAAAATAAAATCCATTATAAGAATTAAATAAAATCTTCGAAAAGAATTACAGAGAAATTTTAGAAACAATAATTGTAATGCATTTTTATCAAAAATATTTTTAGATAGCTGCTTTTTGAAATTTATTTTTCAATTTTTAAATGTTTTTTTTAAAATATATTTAACGTACTTGCACAGAACACTTGATTAGTGTGTATTTATTTGTAACGGAAATGTTCTGATCTTAAATAAGTTAAAAAAAATTCTTGCAATGTTTATTTCATATCCTTTTTACAGTAAAAGAATTCTTATAATTTATGAGTGAGAAAGAGATAGGAGGGTTTATTGGGATTTTTACCACTGCGCAATACTTAAAAGCTTTAATAAACAGTATATTTGAAAGGAAACTGTACTTTGCAAGAATATTTGGGTAATTTCACGTTTTTCACAAGATTTGTATACATATTTCTAAGAGTAAAAAGAAATGTTAAAATAACAATGAAAATAAAAGCAAAAAATTATTTAAATCCTATGTTGTTTTTATTGAGACAACTATTTTTAGCATTTCACGGCATCTTGGAGGAATTTAATTAAAGCCAATTTGGAGAAATCCAAACCCACAATATTATTAAACCAATATTAAAGGTAAACTGCACATTTCAACAAACTCTGAAAAGTAAAAAATTGCATGTACTTGCATGAATGCAAGAAAAAAATAAAATAATAATGAAATTTAAAGTAAACTTTTATCTTAAATGTACATTGTTTCTTTTAAAACAGTTGTTTTGAGGATATTGATACAACTTGGAGCAATTTAATTAAAGCGAAAATGGAAAAATTCAAGACAGCAATTTAATTTAATCATTAGTCAGGATGAACTGCACATTTCAACAAAAAAATCAAAATTTAAGCGTTCTGCAAAAGATTTTCATGCACTTACATGAATGCAGAAATTGCATAATTAATGAAACAATAATGAAACAAAAAGCACAATTTTGTTTTAAATCTATATTGTTTTTTAAGACAATTATTCAGAGAAATTTAAGCCAGCAATTCAATTCGACTAACATTATAGGAGAACTGTACATTTCAACAAAATTTAAGAAATTTGACATATGTCGGTATATTTGTATACACTTGCTTAAATGCAAAAATAAAGAATAAAAATAATAATAAAACGAAAACAAAAAATTTGAATTAAATTTGCATTATTTCTATTAAGATTTGTTTTGGGAATTTAAGACAAAAATTAAAATCAACCATTATTCATGGGAAATGCGTTTCAAGAAATATTCAAAATTTTGTGTTTCTCTTAATATTTGTATTAATTTCCCTAAATGCAAAAAAAAAAATAATAATAAAAACAATAATGAAACTAAGAGCAAAATTTTATTTTAAAGCTACATTGTTTCTTTATAGATATGAAATAGAAATTAATTTCAGAATAAAACGAAAAACAATATTTTATCTTGAATTTCTTTTTTAAGACTTGTATTGGAGGATTCAAGGCAATATTTAAATTCAACCAAACACTCAAGAAGAATTATACATTTCAACAAATATTCAAAACTTTACGTTTGTCGCAATATTTTTATTGACTTGAAAAACAAGTAATAAAAATAAAAATGAAACTAAAACCGTCATTTTGTCTTAAATCTACATCGTTTCCGGATTCGTACGGATCTTGCACCTTTATAACCAGGAAATTTTTCGCTACCAGCATCTTTTTCCATAAAAACACTGTTGTTACACTCTTAAAACCGCATATTGCATAAGCGGTGAAACGCTTGTCTCGTGAGTGACAGCCCAAGGGAAGCCAGGATTTCACCCTTAGGGCACCCTTAGGGCACCCGTTGAACACCCCTGGCACCCCAATTGCACCTTTAAGGTACCCTATGGTACACTCATGGCTTCCTATGGGGTGCTGCATGGTTCACTAGGTGTGCAATTCGGGCTCCCCTAGGTGAGGGGAGCTCACGAGACAAGCGTTACACCCATAAGAGTACCATAGATCATAGAATCTGTAGTTTTAACCTTGTACTTTTAAGATTTGTTTTGGAGGAATAAAGGCAAAACTTTAATTTAACCAACATTGATGGTGAACTATATATTTAAACAACTTTCAAAGTTTCACGTTTGTCACAAAATTCGCATGCACTTGCCTCAGTACAAAAGGAAAAAAAATATATAATGAACATAATAATCAAATTTAAAGCAAAATTATGTCTTATATCTAAATTCCCTCTTTTAAGGCGCAACACCAGTCAGAAAAAAGATCCGGATGATAATGAAAAGTCTATGGGAGCGTTTCTCTCGCTCAAATTTTAATATTTTTGCATGATTATTTTTTTTTTTTGCACAGGATAGCTGAGGAAATTCACAACCGGGCTAGTTTTTACTTTTTCAATTTTGGTTTCAAAATTTTTTTCTAAAAAATTGCTTTAAATTTCAAAGCTTGTTTAAACTGGTTCTTAAATTGAAACTACAATAATATAAAAAATATTTAAACAAAATCAAAAAAGTAAAAACTAAGCCGGTTGTAGATCGTCCTTAGCTTTTCTATGCAAAAACACATCATGTAAAAACATTAAAATTTGAGCGAGATATTTGAAAAGAACGCTCCCATAGAGTTTATATTATCATTCGGTCTTTTTCAGTGACTATTGTGAGGCCTTAAGGCAATTATTTGAAGGATTTCAAACCAACTTAGGGGATTTTGGAAGAATTCATGCCAGGAATTTAATTTGACCAACATTTAAATTGAAAATCTATGTTTCCAGAAAATTTTAGAAATTTCACGTTTGTCTGAATATTTGTTTTCATTAGCCTCAATTTGAAAACAAAAAATTAAAATTAAAATTAAAATTAAATTAAAATCTTGTCTTAAACTTATATTGTTCCTTTTGAAGATAATTATTTGGAGGAATTTAAGCCAACTTATGAAACGAAGAAAGCATGGATACACAATTAATGATATAAAGGTTGAGAAAAGATTTGTATTTTACTATTTACTTTATTAACTGTTTAGGGAGAATTTGGTAGCATTAAAGTATATCTTATTTATTAAGCGAAAAAAAATTTTGAGAAAGATTAGAAAGTTTTAAATAAATTGAAAATTTTATATGGAGAAATCTATATCTAAATCTATATTATACAGAGATAAAATTTGTTTACTTGTATGGAGTGATCTCTGGAACTACCTAATCGATTTCAAAAGTATTGTTATTAAAATGATGGTACTCGCCCCTGTTCAAACGTGCGTTGGCTATATCTTATGTAAATGCCATTAACACAAAGGGAGTGCAGGAGAAAAAAAAACATTCTAAAAATGCGATTTTTAGTGTTATCGAGGGAGGCTAAAAACATAAACTTTGGTATGGTTGTTTCTTACTAGATTTCTAAAACCATTTATATAAAAAATAGAACTTTAAAAGGGGTGATAATGCACAAAAAATGTTCTTAAAACTTTCTAAATAGCGATTTCAATGTGATCTGAGGAAGTATTAAACCGATTTTAAAATTGATGGTGACAGTCCTTTATACAATATAGGCTATATTTTATGTTATTGTCATTAACACCATCCGTTCCATGCACAAAAAATATCCTAAATTGCTTTTTTTTACAAGTGAGGAGTATATCATTTTGTAATTTTGCATGATACTTTCACAGAAGATCGCAATGCATTCCAAGATTTGTCGAAAAAAAGTTCTGAATTCAAAAGTATGAAGTGAGCAGAAAAACTTTCTAAAAGCGATTAGGATTAAGATTTTTATGCAATCTTATGAAATACCAAACTTTTTATAAAACTAATGGTGGTGATAGAACCTGTTTAAACATAAGCTATATTTCATGTCGGTGAGATTAGTACTAGAGGGTTGCAGGAGTAAAAAACATTCTACATTATGATTTCTGTGATACTAAAAAGGACGTAATCTATGGCATGGTATGGTGAATATGATATGGTAGTTACTTATAAAATATAAATGTCCTATAAAAAATGGAAAGTAAATCTGAAATTCAAAAGTTGTGAAGGGAAGGGAAGGAGTAAAAAGCATTCTAAAAAAGTCTTAAGTTACAATTACTATGCAGTTTTAGGAAGTAATAAACCGATTATAAAAGTAATGGTTTCCAATCAATGGTAACAATCTCTGATAATACACAGGCTATTTTTATGGCGGTGTCACTACACTGTAAAAAAAAAGGGTCGATCTACTAAAAAAACTTTAGTGATCCTTGTAATTACTAAAAAATTTTTAGTAATCTTAGACGGTTACAAGAAAATCTGTAAGAATTACTAGAAAAAAGTTAGCAACGAATAAGAGTTAATAGTTTTATATTTTTAATAGCTATTACTAAAACGCACTTGGTGTGGCCTTGATAGCATAGTGGTTATAGTAACGGACTCCAGGCTAAAAGGTGCCGGGTTCGATACTGGCCACGGCCAAATACGCCCCGAATGTATGTTTTGTAAGTACTCGGTTATTAAGGGACTTTGAAAATCCTTTCGGAGCAGGTAGAAAAGTTTGGTGCTGCCATCTATTGCGGTTTTGCCGAAAATCTTTTGCTTCAGAAGTCTGGATGTAGCTCGAAAGAAGCTCCTGCCCTTCGGGCGCAAGTATTGGTTTTTAAAAATATTTTTGGAGCTGTTACTAAAATTTGCTTGGTGGCTCATACTAAAAATTTTTATGTTAGTTATACAAAAAATTCTGTTGTTCAGTTTACAAAAGAAATGCTTGTTTCACTTGTAAAAAAAAGTTTGTAATGGTTACTAAAAAATTCTGTGGAATACAAATTTACTGAAAAATTTTTAGTAACCACTTGAATTTTTTTTTTACAGTGTACCACCTGAGGTTGGCAGGAGCAACAAACGTTCTGAAAAAGTCTTTTAAATCTTCCTAAATTACGTTTGTATGGAATATTAGAAAATACCAAATGGGTTAGAAATTAATTTTGGTAAAGTAACGGTGATTTCAACATAGGCATTTTTATTCAATATAATAATTAAGTTCAGTCAAACTAAGACTTAAATAACAAGTTTGAAGGTTTTTAAAAGTATCGTATCTTCTAATAAAAATTAAACCGGAGAGCAAATTTCCCTTAGATAACTTTATTGGTATAACATCTGGTTTATCACAGGTTATGATATATTTTGTTAGATCAAAACAATAAAATATAACACTTTTAGACATGCGAGTGGGAGCGTGGACAGTTACCATTTTATATGACAAATATATATGACATTTTGAGATAGGGAGCCAGTAATATTGTCCGCAAGTTTCCCCATTTTATATCACATGAGATGTGGCAAGAGGAAAATTAAGTAAATAAATAAATGTAGAAGGTTCATGAAATTCAACATTTGACAGCTCCAAAAGATTTATTTAAATAAATTCACATGCAGAAAGAAAATGTTCTCCCCTTCCGAAGCAACATTCTATAAAAGAACATTCGTCCTAGCTTTTAAATCTTTCAAAAGAGCAAATCAATAAAAGTGCATCTACTTCTAGGCCTCTCTTTTAAGTCAAAAAGAAAAAAGCTTCTAGAACTTTCCATAACCTCTAAACACGATTCTTTTATGTAAACAGAAAATAATATTAAGCGGCGAGATTAAAAACGACAAACTCGATTTTTTTTTAAACGATAATTTTATTTAAAAAAATATTATTTAAGTAATTTATAATCGAAAGAAATCAAAATTTGAATATATTTTACAGAGGATAATTTAACACAAAAAAGAGAAGAAATGAATTTATTGATACGCAATAAATATAAAATGCGAAGAAGAAAATAATTTATAAAAAGAATGATATTTTAACAAATATGTTTGTGGGATAAATGTAATAAGACTTTCTTTAAAAAAGATGTGATAAAATAGGAAAAAACTTAATATTATTAGAAATTTTGAGGAATAAAGTTTAATCAAGAATATTCTTAATTTAGAGCCATTTTTAAAAAATACGCATATTGAAATAAATGCTTTTTAAGAATTTATTATTTATTATTAGTTAAGAATTTGTATCATTTCTATAAAGATTAATAGATTAGATCTAAAAACAGAATTATAATTTAATAAGTTGCAATAAATACGGAATAGTGTTAAAAAATAATATAGTATAAGGCGAATTTTAGCGAATAAAAATTAAATTTTGTAATATATATTTTGTATTTCAAATAAAAAGAATTATATTTGTTACATATTTGTGAAATAAAATTGTTTAAGGCTTAGCTATTTCATATGCATTATCTAACAATTTTATTACCTAGACTTTATCACATAAATTTATTCCTTCATAGATTCAAGTATCATTTTTTTGTACAAAGAAGGTATATCTCTGAAAGAAATCTCGTTGAATTTACCATTACATATTGAAGATTCGATTTATTTCAAGCCAATAATCTCCTTTTTAAGAGTAGTGAATATAGTATTAGAATATAGTATTAGAATTATGTAGATCAAACAAAAGGCATCATTAATCATGGAAGGACAATGATAAAGAAATTTACATATTTTCTTCTTATTTTTACATTTTATTATTACAAATAAGTTTCGTGTATTTATAAATATAATTTGATTTTGTGAGTTTTTAAAAAGGATTTTATAAAAGGTTGTTTCGCTAAATTTTAAAATGAATTTTTGTCTTATTATGTTGTTAGTTTCTTCTGTTGTTAACTATTCGTTAATGAGATTAAATATTTACTAAATTTTAAAAATTACTTAAGTTTAAATATGAAAAAAGGGAAAGAAACAAATCAGAAAAATTTTACACAGTTATTTTTTTAATGATTTAACTTTACATCTATTTATTAACAGAAAAAAAAATTCTTTAGAATGCATAATTTAATATTTTTTGCCTTGTAATATTGATTATGATGGGCATAAATCGTCATGAAGATAAATAGACTTGTGGATATAAATAAAGAAATTCCTTCTGTTACGCAATTATTCTAAAATTTCAAATTAGTCATAACTATTTCTACCCCGAGGTGAAGAAATTTCTTTTAACTGGTTAAATCAGATTCATAAATTTAAAAAGATCTTTGTTATTATTATTCTTCATTTTATAAACTAAACATTTATTCATTCCAAGATATGTAGCCATCAATGATTTACGACACATAAAAATACTCTCATTTTGTAATTTCAAAATTCCATACTTAAAAAAAAGAAGTATTGTTTCAGTAATGTTTAATAATATATACACAAATTAATAATTATTTTTTTTAAGATGGTGTATAATTCAGACACTGAAATACTCAATTATCCTCTGAAAAGAAAAAAAAATTAAAAGGGAGTGAATTATTCTGAGGTGTAATCAACAGAATAAAATAAATGGATTTATAAAATGAAAAATGTCTTGAAAAATCGTAAGTCCCAATTTATTTACCTTACAAGGAGGAATATACATATATACATACATAATATACACATATATATATATGAATTGTACAATACTATGAGTCTGTATACAATACTGATACTCTATCCTCTATGAACTAGGCTCGACAAACTTCCTTCAACACCTCAGACTCTAAAAACACACTAATTTGATCATTTCTAAGAAGATTGAATTATAACTTAAAAGAACAATGACAATCTCCCTGTAAATTATTTTCTTTCCTTTTGCTTTGATTGTAGATATTTAAGGCTAAATAAACCTCTGTTATGGGATACAATGTCTGGTTTCTTGTGTGTTCAAAAAAATAATTCAAAATTGCAGAAAAGGTAATTCAAAATGAGTTAAGTAAACTTAGTATCCTCGATGTTGTTCAACAAAACTATTACAATGTTCTTTAAAAAAAGACACTTCAAATGTATTTGTTTTAAAACTGGCGTATTTTTTGCCAAAATTTTCTTTCTATTTTAATATTCCCGTGAGAAAACTTTTGATGAAAGAAACGAAAAAAATATTTGCGCTGTTTCACAATTCACAACAAAAATTGAAAAGATAATCTCAACATATGATATTAACGTCTTCCACAGATATGCTTTTAAATCTTAATTGTTTGGCAATATTAAAATTTGGCAAATTAAAATTTAACCTATTTTAACCTATTTTAACCTATTTTTATAAAATTTAACCAACAGAACCTTGATTTTAGAATGAAGCTAGGGAGATTCTGGCAATTCAGCTTCCGAAAGCTAATATTTATTTGAATTAAAGCTTAGACCTGTGTAAATGTGTTCAGTTTGATTCATTCGATAGTGCCAGCAAAATAATAAAAGAAATGACAATTGCGATTTTAGACGTTTTGTTAAATTTCTAGAAATGTACAAAAGGAGCTATTCTGGAACTCCAAGTGTGTAAGCAAAATATTGCAGTTCATATATTTTAGCGAAAGTCTTTCACAGAAATCCCTTAGGGGACCATAAAAAAACTAAAAAAAGAAGAAGATCTTTTGTATAACCCTGTAAAAACTAATGTACAAAAAGTGTTCAAATTGAAAATTATGATTAAGTGGATTATTGTAATAAATTGTGTTCTTTGTTTCGAGGATAGAATGCATTCTCGTAGAAAAATTATGGTGTTATGTTAAAAACTGTCTCGAATTTTTTTATTACAATTTGCAGATTTCTTAACATAGAACAATATTTTTTTCAGATAATATGACACAAAATATTTTGCACAAAATCCTGTAATCAGAAAACTGTATGAAAAATGAAGAAGTTTAATAAATAATATTTTACAGTGCGAACGCAATCAAAGTATAATTTGTATAATGTATTAGCTAAATTAATAGAGTAACTTTTGTGAAAGTTTTAAAAACATTGCTTGAAAATTCTAAAAATTATTGCGGATATAATAAGAACATCCGTTATTCCCAAAACGAAGCAAAAATATGAGGGGCTGTATCCGAATTCCATTGATTAGTGTCAATATAGCATATACAAATTTATTACACAATATTATCTTTGGATACAATCCCTTATATTTTTGCTTTCTTTTAGGAATAACGAATTTTGAACTTATTCTATCCGCGATAATTTTTAGAATTTTCAAGCAATGTTTCTGAAACTTTCACAATAGTTCCTCTATACGTTTAGTTGACACATTATGTAAATTATATTTTGATTACATTTATAACTGCACACAAAAATAATATTTAATAAACCTGTTCATGTTTCATATAGTTATTAGTATTTTATAATTCTGATTGCAGGGTATTATGTACAATGCTGTTTATCATATCTTTTAAAAAGTACATTGTTTTTTTATTAAGAACGCTAAAAATTATAAACGGAAAACTTTGTAAAATTTAGGACCATTTTTATAAAAACCTTAATTTTGCTCCAAGTATATACGCTGTAGTCATAAAAAGATTATATTTATTTTCTTCTATCTTTACAAGAAAAAAGATTCATGAAATATTTCTGCTTACTTTTTTGATGAATTTACACGTTTTAAAAATCCTGATCATGATTTGAAGGTTTTTAGAAAATGTGTGTCTGTCTCTCTGTGAGTCTATGTGTGACAAATAATTAATGGGTGCTGTATCTGAAGAACTAATTACATAAAACTTCATATTCTGTTATACCTTAATATACACTGCAGCTGATTACGTTCAACAGGCGGCGATGCTATGCTGTCTTATTAGCAATTACAGCAATAGTTGTATATCAAGAACTAATGCACGGTTTTTCATAAAACTTCAGATTTAGTTCGTCCTTTATCTATTTTGGTACTGAAAACATTTTGGTGTACATCGCTCGATAAGTGGCGCTGAACTATCCATAATTATTGCAATATCTGAATCTCAAAAATGAATTTTCATCAGTTACTGGCATAAAATAGTTTATTTTTTAGTGTAAATCGCCTTATAAATGGCACTGCTATGCTGCATTTTTCATGATTTCGATATAGCTCTATCTCAAAAAATATTGCATGGATTTTTATCACGTTTCAGATTAACTTAATACTTCATAAAATCTGGTCCTAATTTTTCTTTTTTTTTTGGGGGGGGGGGGGAGTGGTGCATCACGCAACAGGTGGTGGTGTTATGCAGACATTTTTTAAAGATTGTTGTAATAGCTCAATCTCAGAAACTATTATACGGAATTTCTCGAACTTCAGATTCAGTTAGAAGTTAACATAAAATGTTTCTGACTAGATTTTGGCGTGCATCGCCTAAGTGGTGGTACTGCTATGCAGATATTTCTTAAAGATTGTTACAATAGTTCTATTTCGGAAACTAATGCACGGAATTTCTTGAATTTCAGATTCAGTTAGAAGTTAACAAAAAATTTGTCGACTGGATTTTGGCGCACATCGCATAAATGGTGGAACTGCTATGAATCATTTCCCAGGAATTACTAATATGTATGGAATAGAAGACATTTTTGGAAAAGCCATATCTGATTAGTTTCGACGGTGTATTTATAAAATTATATAGTAATAAAAATCAAGTAAAACCTCTTTGTAACATTACACTACAAACATTTAATCGAGCTCAAAATTTACTTTAAAAAGTACTTAAAAAAATTTGTGTGTTCCATTTAAGTAATAAAGATTTCACCGTAAAAAAGGGAATTTTTAATTTAATTATTTAACCTTTTTGCATTATTTCCTTTAACTTGACAACTTTTATATCTAAATGGAACTGAGAATTATAGATTTTCAATAGCAAAATTTCAATCTTTCACTTTAGAGGAATGCATTAATATCTTAAGCATGTGATAAAGATTTTGCATAATCGATATCGTAAAAAAATTGAATAAAAATGTGCTCTCTTTCTAATCTATAAAATATATTATTTCTTAGGTTCTGAATTAGATTTCTATAAATAGCTGTATACAGTATGTAATTTATGTTTATAATACAGTTAGTAATGAGAAAAAAATCTGTAAATATCTTAAAATCTTTACCAAAAAATTCAATTATTATTAATAATGGTAGTTTTTATATGTACATTAAGTACTAATCATGCATTTTCTTTTCAGAATATGAACATTATTTGTCTTTTTAAAAAAACCCAGGAGAAATGTGATTACTTCTCTAACGGTTCTGCATTTTTTTTTTCAACTTGATGTTTTTTAAATCTCCGTTGGATTGAAAGTTATGGATTTCCAATAGCAAAAGTTTACGCTCTAGGTTTACACTAAAAATAAATATATTTTTTTGCAGCAAATAATAATTTTACATAATCAATATTTGCCAAAAAAATCTAAAAAACTTTCGTCTTTTACAGATCATTTAAAACGTTTTATTTTCTGATGCAAAAATATAGGTTGTCTGGAATGAATATTTTATGTTTTTAAAACGTTACAAAAGTAAACGAACAATGATATTTACGCACGGTTCTTAACGCTTACCAACAAAACTGTAAAGTGTTTATGCCTCCAATTTGTCTGTCCATCTGTCCACGTTCTATTTCTCTTAAATATTCTCGGGTATTATGCAAATGATAAAATTTAATTATTGTTACCAAGACATGTTTGATATTTTATATGAAGTGTGCGGGATGAATAGTTAATTCATTTAGAGGGAAGTCCAAAATAATTCCATTAAATTTATAGTACATGGGAAAAACCTTTTGGTGTGCACCACTCGATAAGTAGCGCTGATATGCTGCATTATTCATAGCTTTGTTTCAAATCAGCTTACAGATGGCACTGCTATACTGCATTTTTCATTATTTCGATATAGCTCTATCTCAAGAACTAATTCATGGATTTTTATCACACTTTAGATTAAGTTAGTACTTGATAAAAAATGATCCTAATTGTTTTTTTTTTTTTTGTTTTTTTTAGGGAGGGGGGTACATTACCCAACAGCTGGTGATGTTGTGCAGACATCTTTTAAAGACTGCTGCCATAACTCTATCTCAGGAACTATTGCACGGAATTTCTCAAACTTCAATATCAGTATGGAGTTAAGATAAAATGTTGCTGGCTAGATTTCGGCACACATCGCCAAACTGGTGGAAAAGCTATGCAGCATTTCCGCTGAACTATTAACATGCATGGAACAGAAGACCCTTTCGGGAAAAACATATCTGATTTGTTTCGACAGTGCATTTATAAAATTGTACAGTAATATAAACCAAATAAAACTTCTTTGTAAAATTGCTCTTCAAATATTTTACCGAGCTCAAAATTGACATTAAAACAATACTTAAAAGAATTAGTGGGTTCCGTTTAAGTAACAAAGATTTCACCGTAAAAAAAGGAAATTTTTAACTATTTAACCTCTTTGCATTATTACCTTCAACTTGACAGCTTTTATATCTCAACGGGACTGAGAATTATAGATTTTCAATAGCAAAATTTCAATCTTTCACTTTAGAGGAATGCATTAATATCTAAAGCATACGATAAAAATTTTGCATAATCGATATCGTAAAAATTTGAATAAAAATGTGTTCTCTTTCTAATCTATAAAATATTTTATTTCTTCAGTGCTGAAGATTTTTATAAATATCTATATACAGCATCTAATTTATTTTAATAGTACATTTAAAAATGAAAAAAAATATCTGTAAATATCTTACAAATCTTTATCGAGCTTTTCAATTTCTATTAATACGATAGATATTATACATATATTAAGTACTACTCGTGCGTTTTCTTCTCAAAATATAAATATCATCATGTAAAAAAAAAAAAAAAACAGGAGTTATGGATTTTCAATAGCAAAAGCTGAAGCTCTAGGTTTATACTAAAAAGAAATATATTTTTTTGCAGCAAAAAATAATTATACATAATCGATGCTTCCCAAAAGATCTAAAAAAACTCTCGGTTTTACAGAATACAGGTTGTCTAGAATGCATCTTTTATACATCCAATTTTTATATTAAAAATAAATGAACAATGATATTTACATACGGTTTTTAGCACTTACAAACAAAACTGTAACGTGTTTATGCACGTGATTATGTTTGTCTGTCCGCCTGTAGACATCTCCCTTAAATATTCTCGGATTTTATGCAATTGATAAAAAATACTTATTGTTACCAAGCCTTGTTTGGTATTGTAAATGAAGTGTGCAGTATGATTAGTTAGTTAAATTCGACGGATGCCCCAAAAATTTCTTGTACTTTTATGGTACACCAGAAAAACCTTTTGCAGAGTATTCATGAGATTACACTATTTCAACTGTGCCGAAACTAATATATATATATATATATATATATATATATATATATATATATATATATATATATATATATATATATATATATATATGAGCTTAATAACAAGAGGATTACTATAGAAAATGGCTTTCATATCAGTTGTTGTTTATTTAGAGGAACACACCAAAGAAAGGCTGTAATGATAATAATAATGAGTTATAATTGCATATTAACTGCTAAAAGTGCGTTTTAAACGTAGGTATTGTGATAGGTAACTCTTAAATTAGACTAATTTTTTCATGTTATTGGTTGAATATAAATTCTAAACCTCATACATAGAACTGCACAAAATTCATATGTGATTGTAATTCATATATGTATGTAATACTTTATGGGTGGAAATTTTTGATAAAAAATCATTAAGTGAAGTATGTATATTTCTTAACTATACTATATTTTTGCATACATGTATTTAATAGATACAAATCTATAGATCTTTTACAGAGCTGCTGAAAAAATTAGGTTAATTTTAAAATTGTAGATTAGTGCAGCTAAAATTATTTTCGAATGTGGTATGTGCTTCCATATTTTTGAATTAGGTATAATGTTTTAACTTATTAAAATACTAATACTTACAAAAGGGTACAGTTTTGATACATTACTATGAATATGTCTGAAAGTGATTAAAAATCTATACTGTTAAAAAAAAGGAAAATTACAAAACACATTCTAGTAGAATTATATTCCAAGAATACTTTATGCAATTGTAACAATATAAATTCATGTAATAGATACAGGTTTTCATTTTGAATCAAAAAATGTTTTAAGATTGCCAAGATTTTTATTTTGGAACATTGGATTCCCAGAACTTTTTAAGTAATGGTACCAAGAAATACACATAAAATTTTAGCGAAATAACCAAAATTTTAGTAAATTATTTTGTAAAGTTTCAGATGATTCTAGTTTTGCTTACAAGTTTAGTAGCTTGACATATTTTTATTGTACTGTGTATGTAAAAATTTTAGTAAGTATAACAGATTTCGGCAAATTTAGATTACTTTGTTTTTAATTTACAGTGTATGCCTGACACATTTTTTTGTTTATGTTCCGTAGCGAAAATATCATAGTTTAATTTACAGTGTTTAATTTCAGTGTGCGCTTCATTAGTCTCACGCAATACACAAGATTTCTTACAACATTCTAAGAAGTATTCCCATATGAACAATTTTTAGGTGCGTTCGTAATTATGTGAATATGTAGCACCTATAGTTGTCATTCAGTCCGTCCATCTGTCCGTCTGTCTGTGTCTGTCCGTGTGTATGTCTGTCCGTCTGTCTGTCTGTCCCTCTGTCTGTCTGCATATAACAACGCAACTACCCAACCGAATCTTTTGAAATTTAAAATATATAACTATTACATAATTTCGTTGCGTTATTTCAAATTTTATGAAAATCGGATGGATAGATCAATTACAGGGACGATCAAAAGTATTCCGTTACATTACGGTCAATGGGGAAAATTTTTTCAAATGCATTTTAATCGTTTGAAATTTAAAATACATACTTATTACATAATTTTGTCAAGTCATTTCAAATTTTTTGAAAATAGGATGCATAGATCAAATTGCAGGGACAATCAAAAGTACTCCGTTACATTAAAGTGAATGGAAAAAAAGTTTCAAATGCGTTTTAAGTGTATTGCACTCATTCGAACGTAATAATACTGATATGCATCATAAAGTCCATATTATAGTATATAATTTGCATAATCTGTGGTGCAAAGAACATTTGTTATTGATTTACAAGGCCACACGAAAGTATTCCATTACATAATGAGCATAGGGAGTACCCTGTTTGGTGCACATTTTAATTGTAATTAACTAAATACAATTTTATGAGATCGATATATGAGAGTGATATTTTCAAAACTGCATTATCGTACGAACGCATCTCATTGCCTACGCTTCACGTGCAATTTCCAACTTGTTATTATGACTGTAATTTTACTTTTCACTTCAACAATGTAACGAATTGTAGATTCATATACAATATACTTTTCGTATCCCTATACAAAGAAGTATACATGTGTTTTTCTGATGATGTAAATGATGATAGTAAATCATTTACGTAACGCTGTATTGTTAACGTTTCTTACAAAAACCTATTTGATATTTTCTTTATGGAGCATAAAACACTATAAGTTCATGTAAGTTTTTGTTTATTTAAATTTATTTTTTAGAAATATAAAGGCCGATCCAGTGGCGTGGTCGGTAGCGTGAGCTCCTCCCACACCGCTGGACCCTGGTTCGAGTCCAGCTAGCGGCATGGGTGTGCGGGTGTTGTCCCTGTGATGTGTATTAAAATGTATGTACTGGATTTCTTGTAATAATAAAGTGTTCTGTATTTGTTTCTGTGGTTTATGGATCATTCGAGGTAACAGCCATTTGTAGCTATAGACCTCAAAGCATTGTTCACTCAAACAAACAAACAAACAACAGAAATATAAAGATTTAATAAGCTTTTTATAGCTTTTATAGCCTTTTTATATTTTTAAGCTTTAATAATGATAGAAACACGATTTATAATGCACAGCAACAGTACGATTTCAAATAAACATCGTGTGCAAAATATGTTTCACAAGTATAATTTTACTGACTTTTATATCGTTACTAGAATATATTAAATGTATTTAGAATTAAGAGTAAATTTTTATAAACATGTAAAACAATTATTTTTCTGACTTACAAGTGTTTTTTTTCTTCTAAATGCATACATAATTATTTTTCAAACCAGTTATATTGCGTTTTCTTAAACATATACATTAGTTATTTTTAGTCACGTACACGCAATAAAAAAATCCGTTAAATTTATGTCAAAAACTGCTGTCAACGTTTCTGCCGACAGTCTTTTGCCGTATATTTAACGGATATTTTTTACAGTGCATTTAGTGTTTTTCTGAATAGAAGGATAATAGATGTTTAGAAATATGTATATTAAGTCTTTTTCTGATAATGTGCGTTAAATGTTATCCTAAATATCCCAAAAAATGTTTATATAAACATGTCGACTCTTTATCTTTGTAAAAGAAAATATTAAAAACATTCTCCCGCGCTTCTGCTTTATACCTTTTACTATGATGTCTGTTAAATTTACATTAGACTGAACATTAGAAATTTGTGGTGGCACAAAATTTTTATAATAATAAGACGTATATTTAACGGATATTTTTTACAGTGCATTTAGTGTTTTTCTGAATAGAAGGATAATAGATGTTTAGAAATATGTATATTAAGTCTTTTTCTGATAATGTGCGTTAAATGTTATCCTAAATATCCCAAAAAATGTTTATATAAACATGTCGACTCTTTATCTTTGTAAAAGAAAATATTAAAAACATTCTCCCGCGCTTCTGCTTTATACCTTTTACTATGATGTCTGTTAAATTTACATTAGACTGAACATTAGAAATTTGTGGTGGCACAAAATTTTTATAATAATAAGCAATCACCATGCTTAAAAGAAGACATGAAGGTAGCTATTGATAAGTTTCTAAATTCTATACATATAATGTCATGTAGTCGAATGCTTTACTGAAATCTTAATAACCACCAAAAAAATAAATTTCAAATTTAATTATTATTGCATTAGCATCCACTATTAAAAAATATTAAGCAAATTATTATGCACTCCTCAAACTAAAGCTATTCTGAAACAATATACTGAAAATTTTTTTTAAATTCTGAATATTATTTATCTTTTAAAAAGCAACGAGAATTTTTTTTGTTATTTATAATGCATTTTTTCTTAATTTTTCTTTCATTTGATGTCTTTCAAATGTCATTGAGACAAAAAATTATGGATTTTTAATAGACAAATTTAAACAGCATACTTGCAACTACAAATATTTTTTTCATGAGTTAAAAAATTATCATAATCAATATTGCATAAGATTTGTTTAAATAATCTTTTTTATCGAAACTTTAAATCCATTCATTTCTTCTATGATAACATATCATTTTAATAAACAACATCATTCATAACATAAATCAAATATATAATACAGTTCAATAATGAAATAATGCGCAAACATTATCTGTGGAAAAAAAAGTCCAAAATTCTCTTTATTTGATATTAGTAACAAAACTTCAACAGTAAACTAAATCTTTTTCTCCTGAGTGTGTTTTTTCTATATATATACAGATTATTGTTTTTTGAAAAGTCGTGTAGAAATTTTAAAAATTGTTTTTGAGAGTTAGTTTTTTATTTCGTTTAGTCTTATATACTTTAAATCTATCAGAGATTAAATATTATGGATTTCCAAGGAGATAAATGCTAAGCTTTCTCTTTGGAGTAAGAATAAAATATTTTTTTTTTTTTGCCTGTAATAAGAAATTTACATAATCGACATCTAAACCACATGACCGTTTGTATTGAGATACGTCGCGGGGAGGAGGGGGGTAGTAAAAGCGAGAAAAAGCGAGGTAAAAGCGAGGAATAGCGAGGTAAAAGCGAGTAAAAAAGATGTACCGGGGTAAAAGATCAGGATATAAGCGAGGTAAAAGCGAGATATCGTCAGGTAAATCATACCTGTCGATAGTGATGTGGAAAAATAAATTTAAAAAATATCATCAGGTTTAATTGATCTTTCAAATCATTCCTTTCTTAATTGCTAAGATAAGCTTTTTTATATAAATACCATTTTACCAGATAAATCAAACTCAATGTTTAAAAATATATATATTTAACAGGTGAACGTGAAAGAGGGTTTGTCAGCTGCATTACAATTTTATTAGGCACAGTAAAAAAATGTGGTTAAAAGTAATTTTAACGAGATTTTATTCTCCGCATACGCAGTGTAAACTGAAACTAATAAAGCAAGCTATAAGAGCTTATAATGTATAAGAGGAAGGAGACTATCTATAAAGTCACAATTCCCTTATTTTGTTAAAAATACAGGGTGTCAAACTGTAAAATCATCTGATTTCTTATTCTCTATTTTAAACAATCATGCAGATTTTTTAACAAGCTTTCGGTCAAGCCAATTATGTTTCTTAAAGAATGATATAACTGTAAAGATGTAATAAATTTTGTTTCTGACACATAAGTACTTTAATCAACTATTAAGTTTCTTCAGCATAAAATTTGGTATGAAACCGACATTAAATAAACTGTATAACAACCCAGCATTTACCCCAGTGGATTCATTGCTTATGCATTTGTTGCTGGTGTTTCTTTTTAATTGCAAGTAGATTTTTTAGTATAGAATGCAAATTTCATGGAATTTGAGTCATGTATTATTGGCCTTAAGCAGATTTGTGTTTTTCTGCACTTTGCATTCTTTTATGAAAATCATTATTTCCAAATTTTAAAATTTACATACTTATAATACTTTTCTATTATTCCATATTATATATGTATAGCATTATAAATAATTATTTTGTTTATAAGACGTCAGTTTAATAATGAAACATGTAAAATTTATTAAAACATACGTGTTTCAAATAACTTTCATTGAGTCATGCATATTATAAATATTAAGATAAAGATTATTGTAGTTTTTGTGCACACTTTTGCAAGGCTACAGATATCTGCAGCTTTATAAAAACTAATTTTGTAGTATACATTTTCTTTTTTCTCACGCAGATAGAATTTTGGTAAGCATATACTTCCCTTCAATTTAGGATTATGTGAAATAAGAAGAAAAGTGCGAAGAAAAGATTGATCTTGCCAGCGGAAATGCACTATTTTACAGAGGCACAGAAAATGGAAAAACAAGCAGAGTAGGATTTCTGATTCATAAAAGGTTGAAGAATTACATTGTTGAATATAATAGTGCATCAGATAGAGTTGCAAGATTAGTAATACAAGTGTACAAAAGATACAAGCTGAAAATTACCTAAGTTTATGAACCAACAATTAGTTATTCTGATGAAGAAATTGAGTATTTCTATAAAGAAGTAGCTTCAGTGCATCAAAAGGAAAAATGCTCCATTAAATTAATAATGGGAGACTGGAATGCTAGAATTGGAGATAAAAAGAAAGGTGAATTATCTGTAGGAACTCATGGATATGGCATGCGAAATGAAAGAGGAAACAGATTGACTGAGTCCGCAGAATGTGAACAGATGTATATCATGAATTCATTTTTCAAGAAAAAGCCACAGAGAAAATGGATATTGCGTGTGCAAATGACTCAACAAATGAAATCGACTATATCTTGACCAATAAAAAGCATCTTACTCAGGACTGCAGCGTTCTCAATAACTTTAATACAGGAAGTGATCACAGATTGTTAGATGCAAACTGCTGTTAAATACTAAAGTGGAAAGAATGAAGCTTACAAACCTCTAGAAGCATAAAGTAGAGTTTCACTGGGAACTTAAAAACCGTTTCCAAGTACTACAATCAACTTTAGAAGAAGTGCAAGATGTTACAAAAGTGAACAAGAAACTAACCAATTCTCTACAAGAAATTGCAAAGTATACAGCTGGTGATGCACAAGTAAAACAGATAAAGAAAATAACAGAATAAACAAGAAGATTGATGAAAAAACGCAGAGAATTCAAAATGAAGAAAAATGATCCTAAATCAAGAGTTGAATATGCTGAATTATGTATTACAGTAAGAAAATGTGTTAAGAAGATATCAGAAAATTTAACTGTGATCTTGTTAAAGAAGTTCTGGAAGATAACAAAAGTTTAAAATCAGCGAAAGTTTAAAATTAACGAAGATGAATATCGGAAGAGGAGTAAGACAGGAAGACACCATTTTCACCTAAGCTTTTTAGTGCTGTCTTAGAAAATATTTTCAAGAAGCTGGATTGAGAAAACAAAAGGATTAGAATAAATGGAGAATATTTAAGTCATCTCTGGTTCGCTGGCGACATTGTAATTTTCAATAATAGCCCTGAAGAATCGGAAAATATGCTAAAAGATCTTGCAGAAGCTAGCATCGATGTAGGATTAAAAATAAATTTAGAAAAGACTAAGGTGATGTTTAACTCATTTGCATCAAAAAAGAAAATTGTCTACAAGAACACTGAGATTAAAGAAGTACAAAGATATGTATACCTAGGTCATACAACATCATCGGATAATAATATCATGAATGAAATCAATAGAAGAATTAGAAATGGGTGGAATGCTTTTGGAAAGAACAATATTATTCTGAAGAGTAATATGCCTCTTTGTTTGAAAAGAAAAGTATTTAATCAGTGTATTTTACCTGCACTAACTTACGGAGCAGAAACATGGACACTAACAAAACGGATGGTACAAAGCCTACAAAGAACACAGAGAAGTATGGAAAGATGTATGCTAGGCATTACTAGATGAGACAGAAAGAGAATAACCTGATAAGAAATCACACAAAAGTTTTTGATATCCTTTAAAGAATCAAGTAGCTAAATTGGAAATGAGCTGGGCACATTGCAAGAAGACAAGACAATAATAGATGGAGCGCAAATATACTACAATGGTATTCCAGAGATGTAAAACGACCTAGAAGACGACCACAAATAACATGGAGTGACGAAATCAGTAAAGTGGCTGGTGTAAATTGGATGACGAAAGCACTAGACAGGAAACATTGGAAAAATCTGGGAGAGACCTACATCCAGCAGTGGATTGAAAACGGTTGATTATGGGGATGATGATGATATCACAGTGTAGAGAAACTTCTACTTGGTACTTTTTTTTTGTTTTAATTAAATGTTTTTATGTTCTTGAAAGAAGGTCAGCTTATCTAATAGCTTTTAATTAGTTTTGGTATTTTACTATTCGAATAAAATATCTCTTTTTTTTATTTTCTGAATAATGGAAGAAATGAGCTGAATAAATAATGTCGTAATATGATAAGTAAACTTAAAGATAAATTTTAGTAATAATGATTGTTATTTTGAGAGAGCAGGATGGGTGATATAAGCAGTTTATCTAGAAAGAATTATGTTTCTTATATGTTTTGTTACGTCACTCAGGTTCTGCTAATTTTTATTTTAAAATGAGCAAATAATACAATGTTTGTCTCCGTCTTTTAAGCCGAGAGATTTAGAAAAGTGCTTACCTGTATATTTTTTGGAAATATGCGCTCGGGAATTGAAGATAATTAAAGTTGGTTCATCAGCATTAGAACTTTTTGATTAATACATCTGAAAGTTATTTAAAAAATTCAAAATTACATTAAGTTGCATCTTTGTCTATTTTTATCCAAATTTTCAGAATTTTAGGTATATTTCTGCAACCAGACACCCGCCACTTTTAAATCGTTACAAGCCAAGAATTGTTAAATATAAATGGCTGAAATTTATAGATTTTTCTTCGATTGTTTTACTTTAAATTTGATCCAGCAAATTTAAGAAAAAAAATTTACTTTTTAAAATATGATTTTTTTTTTAAGTTTCACCATTTTCTTTATTTTTTTCGAATATTCGTCAATATTAATTATTAAATTAATTAGAGAAGATCATATAGTTACCTTTCTAAGTTACTACACAAATAATGTGGAATTTATACAAATTTTAAAAAATCATTCTTATTTTTTCTTTATTACAGTCTTGTTCAATAAAATGTTATGCACAACTTAACACATGAAAGGCCAAAGAAAAAACGAAAATCATCATAACTCAATGCAAAATTTCCTTTTTCTTATTTTATTTCTAAAATGTAACAACAATTTTAATTTGCTCGAAATAATCGCAAAATGTTTATCCTAATATTTGATTTTTTTTAATGGAAACCGTTTGTTTATTATTTGACAGTTAAAAGTTACTTTTATATCTCAAATTAAAAAACAGTATTCAGAGTATTGCCTTATACATAATTATGTGAATTAACTACTAAAATATGTTGGTAAATAAACATCGGCTGTTGATACGCACTTCTATGCCAAGGCAAATGCATTAGGAAAATTATTACTGTTTTGAAGATAATTTCACAAAACATATCTCAATAAATCATGTTTAATAAAGGCAACCATGTTCAGCAAACGCTATCTAAAAACACTTTTCCATTAAGGGGACTCGGCACCTCAAACTAAAAAAAAAATCCTATCCACTTTAAGCAAATAATTTTTGCTTATTATGAAATGTATACTAAATACAAATACTTTAATGTAAAAAAAACAGAAAAAACCACATAATTTTTTTTTTAATTTAAAAAAAGTTAAATTTTTTCAACTAATTTTAAAATGCTACTACTATTTTCAAGATTTTGACTTGGTTTTTTTATATCATATCAATAGTAATATAGTGAATAAGTGTAAGGATTGGATTTTGTTTAAACTTATAAGTTTCTGAAAAAAAAATTAAAACCAAAATCTTACATGAAAACGTGGAAAAAAACATGATTTATCACATATATGAATTTTTTTATAAAAATGTATTTAACATATTGCAAATCCAATCCTTACATCTCTTACATATGATATAATGTTCACTTTAAAAAAAATCAAACAATTTCATGCATATTTGACAAAGCCTTAGCAATTTGAAGATATTAAAAATACGAAAAAGCACGAACTGAGATAATTAACTTTAAAGATTTCATTAGCTTGTAACTTTTTTAAATATGATCAAAACTCTTCCATATTTTTTATGTATGCTTACTTATTCATATAATATTAAATAAAACTATTTAGTAGCATAAATATGACTATTTATGTATGAATAAACCACTAATTTATAAGTGCAATAAAAAATTAAATTTCTGAAAAACTGAAAATTTTGAAATTGTTGTAAAAATACAATGTGATAAATATATTAATTTAGTAAAAAAAACCTCTTTCTTAAGTAGAATGCAATCTAAATAATATCAATATAATTCATAAATCACATGAAAAAGGTTCTAAACAGATAATTACCTAAATAACGCTAAAACTTTTCGAAAAAAAAATATATACATATGTATCTAAAATATTAGAAACATCCTGAACCATATGTAAGACCTTCTTTTTTCTTTGTTATCATATTTCTTTTAAATATAGCTTTTTTTATTGATTGTCTCATAAGTTTGTACTTAATATTGTTTCTTCTGAGTCTAAACTTATTTTTTCTCATTTCAAGTACTTTACCCAAACGTTGCGTAACACTTCCACGATAAATGCCCAATGATTTCTGAATATTTGCAATAGTGTAGCATAAACCTTTGTTATATTCACAAACTGCCTCCATAACATAAAGCTGGACTCTTTTTTTGTAGACAAAAACATCTTTAGGGCATTTAGACCATATCATGTTATGTAAACTCTCATTGGCATTTTGAGTTTTACATTGGGTGCATCTTTCGAGAAGTTCTTTTGATGCTAACCTTTGGTACACTGGCATAATATGTGTCAAATATTTTTCATCAACTGGTGTGTTAATATTTAGTTTGTGAGATCCTGGTATCTCACCTTTAGCTTTCGCTGCTTGGTAGAAACACCATGAATTCTCACCAGGTGTACATTTTGAATGCTGGGGTTTTTTGCCGGTGGAAATACTATGATAAAGAGTAGCATAAATATCATTTTTCATAGCATTCGCATTACCCTTATTCCTTAAAATTGCCCTCTGGTAGTATACAGTGAGTTTTTTATGGTACTTTCTTTCAAGCTACCATAACTTTTTCCACCTAAGGTAACACCACGAGATTTCCATTCCTTCACTGCATTTCTTAATCCTGTGCCTAATCTTTTGCTCACATGGTTCACACACTCTTCTTTTTTTAATATGACATCTTTTCCGTATATCTGCTTTTCAGATAAATAATTAAAAGTTTTGGCATCCCCATCAGACAGCAAAGTTGTGTATCGAAATCCATAGCTCACTGATCGCTTCCACAATGTCAATGCTGCTTCCATTTCCATCGAAGCTGAAGATCCAGTGTGATTTAATTCACAAGCAGATTTATGGCCTTTGTACCAAATCTCAAACTCAGCAGTTTGCTCTCCAAGTTCTTTTTTTGTGTTATTACAAACTCGGCATACTTTACTCATAACCTCAAAGTCTATAACATATCCTGTTAAAACATCAATCACACAACTTACTCCTAATAAAGATGTATGCCCTCGAGTAAGCCATGTGCCATCAAAAGAAACAGCTATGTCACAGATTTCACTTTTTGTTGAAAATATGGATCTATTTTTATCTTTTATCTCCTTGTGTACATCCGCTAACATATTTCTTGTGGCAACTAATTGTGCATCATATAACTTCTGTATACATCTTGAATATGTTGAAGAAGAAAATGGATCCATATTCATTATTAAACAAAATTTTTCGATAGCAGAATATCCCTTACCAATATGAGAAATGGCTTGAGTAATTCGAAGATTTATGTCAGCATGATTGCTCGATGAACATACAGAAGTACTAACGGAAGAATTTTCTGCATTGCAGATGCTACAAAATAGTTTTAAATTCGTTGAAAAACCATTTTTACCACAAGAATTCAAAACCAAACTTTGATTTTCACACGTAGAATATTTTACTGTTGCAAATAATTTTTGCAATTGTTCAAAGTCAACAAAAATATATTTAGTTTTGAGATCACTTTCATAATTTTTTATACACGAAAGATTGTTTATTCTGGGTGAATTACTTGAAACGTTACTAATATTAGAAGTAATAGAGTTCATACTTCGATTTTCACACCATCGTTTTTTATTCATAGAATCTGCTTTCAACGACTTTCTATTTCTTCGTGGCATATTTTACAAAAAGAATTAGCAGAAATACTCTTCAAACCTGTATTTATAGATTTAAATATCTTTTAGTCTTGGATAATAACGTTTTTTATGACAAAACTTAGAAATTTGACAGAAAAGGAACAATCAAACGGCTAATAACTAATCAAAACAAACAACTGTTATCGGTTACAGCTATTCAAACAGAAAGCACATATTCATCTTTTCATTTCCCATCACTTTTTAAAACATTGAGTTGAAACAAGAGGCAATGCAAGCTGAAATCAGCTGTGAGTGAAAATGTAAACACTGAAGTGGGTGTGGCGTTAGGAGGGCACGTGTAAGACAGATGTTTGATAAAACAGCTGTAGCGGGCGTTCTAATAGGAATATAGCTCTGAAATTTTCTCAGAATGTACTTTAAGGTATTGGGATAGTTTTATTATAAAAATCTCAAAATAGGTATTTTCGTCAAAATTCGATGTTTTTGAGGTGCTGAGTCCCCTTAAGAGAAATGAAAGCGTGATCAATACATGCGACTCACGTATGCTTTTTTATCAATTTAGTAACAACGCAGTTTGATTTATTATCAGTGTAGACTGCATATAAATAATACCAGTATTCTGATTACAAGAATTCTATGTCATTGTCAACGGTAATCACTAATATCGAAGTATGAAATAAAGATAACAAGATTATTACAAAAAGAATAAAATAAATAAAATACCAGTATCATTCATTAAACATACACTGTAAAAAATATCCGTTAAATGTTATGGTAAAAACTACTGGCAGCAATGTCGAAGCAGTTTTTGCCGTAAAAATTGCAGTAAAATTAGGTGTAATAAAAACATTTACAACTAATTTTATTGAAATTTTTACGGAAAAAACTGCTGGTAACATTGCTGCCAACAGTTTTTGCCGTAAATTTAACGACTTTTTTTTACACTGTAGATTATAAAACATTTGTAATTTATTTATAATTTGTAACAAAACAACACCGTTTATTAAACGAAGAGTTCATATTTAACTAAACAATTTGGAATATTTCTTATATATATATATTTTAACGTCTGAATTTAAAATATTCAATTAGGAAACACTAGACAGACTTTAATACAATGAATAAAACCTAATAAAAATTTAGTAATTACAATTGATAGTCGGAAAATTAGTTGAGTAGGAGGAACTGGGCCACATTTATACATGGGGCACATTGATAAACCCCCTCTACTGCTCACAGGGTCATTACAGGAAATTTCACAACAGCTCCAAAAGATGATGCTGGTGCACTCAACTTCATACAGAAAGTCTTGGAATGATTCAATTGTTTGATGAAACGGGATGGTGGATTTATTGCTTTTGTAGATCAAAAATAAATTTGAGTTGTACAATTGAATGGTATTATACAACTGTTCTAGTGTTTTCAACCGAAAAGAATGCTCTCCCTGGCAAGTAAAACTACTCCTTATCAGTTACTCATTCTTTTTTGTTAGATAAATTATGAAATATTGGATTTGAGACTCATTTTATTCAAAATGGCTGTATGGGGCACATTGATACAGTCTTTGTCGGGGCACATTGATACAATCTAAATCCTTTTCTAATTCATTTTTTCATTACCTTTAATTATTTTTTTACAATGCACTCCTTAATCCAACCATTTTTCGCTAAAAATTTCGAATATTAGTTTTTATTGAAGTGAAATAGCTTTAATTTCTTTATATTAGAACATTTTATAGTATTTTTGCAAAGTAAAGGCGTGCGAAATTACCCTACATATGGTGCTAGTAGAACTAATTAAAGAAAAGGACGGCAACCTGGAAAATTTCAAATTTATATCAATTCACCAGAGAAAAAAGTATTTTCTACATGAAAAGTGTTACGTAAGAGAAACAAGCTGCAGAACAGCACAGGATAATTATATTAAAAATAGAATTTTTAATATAATTATCTTTTATTTTCTGTTTATAAACAGATTTATAAACAGAAAACTTGGTAATTTTTCATCTATCCTAAGAAACAAGATAATGCTGGGGTTAGTACCAAATATGGCAAAGTTACAACACCTAACAATCAGACAAGGAACAGCCAGAACATCAAGTCATTATACATTTCATTTTGATTGCTTTAATATTGCTTACAAATAAAGTGTGGGTGATTTTAATTTTTATAAATAATATAAAATGGTTTGCTAACTATTTTTCTATGAAAAATATGCATTTGTGTTATTTTGTCTCCATTTTTCCCAGACGTATCAAAGTGTACCAATCACGTAGTATCAAGTGTATCAATTTTTATGAATGTGCCCCGAGGATGGGGCACATTCATAAAAATTACTTTTTTTGATTTTTTAAGAATTGCATGCAAAAATAATATATAAAACAAAGATTGTACTTTTTTATAACACACTACACAGGTTTTGCTGACATCACATAGAAAAATAACTTGAAATTTCTGCTTTCTAGACACCAATTTATTTTTTTTTAAAAGCTGTATCAATGTGCCCCAGTTCCCCCTATATGAATGACAGATTTATAGAATATCCTAAATATTTTGTTAAATGGTAAACGTATTATGAGAAGGAAAATCCCCTTCTAGGATTTCGGTAAATTCACGGAAATAAACAAGAGTTTTTTTGCGCAACTATGTATGCTATCTATAAAATATATACGCGCTAACAAATATACAAGAAATAAATTTAAAATGCATACAACAGTTGAAACCAATTTCCAGTGCTTTTGTATAAGAAGAAGTTCTAACCCAGGCCGCATATTTCAGATGTGTATATTGCTGGGATGATTACTGTTTCTAAACCAATAGGAGACCGTCATTATCACGGTCAAGTACACGCCCACACAGTTTGATTGACAGGAACTCGTGGACAATTGACGGTGCTAATTATAACGATAATCTGTTGCGGATGAAAGTGAGCTGACTGGCTGACTGGCTCCGTTGGCGATTTTTTTTTTTTTTTAATTATTGGAGGCTGTCTTTTATTAATAAATAAGACATTTCAAAAAAAATATTTCAAACCCTTTTAATATTCTAAATATCGTTCCAAAATGATTTATATATATATTAAACAAATGGGAAAAAAAGTATTCTGCGAAAATATCCGTATAAGCAAAATTCTTACTTTAATTTTTATTTATTTATTTATTTATTTATTTCAGGATCAGAGGAAGTATAATTTCTAATTGAAGTAAATAAAATTCAGTCATTTTGAAAAAAAAAAAATTCTTTCGTGCCTTTAATTTTTAATTACCGAGTACAAATTCAAACAATCCGAGTACAAATAAATAATAAACACACACGATCAATTGTCCACGAGTTCCTGTCAATCAAACTGTGTGGGCGTGTACTTGACCGTGATAATGACGGTCTCCTATTGGTTTAGAAACAGTAATCGTCCCAGCAATATACACATCCGAAATATGCACCCAGGCCACCCAGTTACATTATAGGTAATAATAATTTATTTTTTAATTCGTTTATTATATTTTTAAATTTGTTTTTAAAATGTAAAACTCTACTATAATGTAAAAAAAAAACCCTGTGAAGTTACTAAAAGTTAAAAAAAAAAAAAAAAAACCAGGATTCCTAGAACTTTTTCTGTAACAGCAACAACAAAAAAATCATGTTAGAGTTACAGATTGGCATTAAAAATCATAAAATCAGTAAGGAATTTAAGAGTGTTTCAGGAAACTGTGATTCTTTGAATCTTTTATGTAACTGACCCAGTTTATAGATAAAACGTTAGTAAGAGAACTGTGATTTTAGAACACTCGTTTGTAAAGTTACTGATATCTGTAATTTTACTAAGATTAGTTTAATTGACTTGCATATTTCTTTCTACAGTGTACATATTTCGAAAATTTTACATCTGTAGGATTACAGTGCGGGTTCTTTACATTAAATATATATTTTTCAGTTTTTAAATGACAGTACTACCAATCATTTTTATACGTTAGCAGTTATGTAACAAAATAAAGTTTTTTAATTTACTAAAAACCATTCTTTCGTGCCACCCTCGTGTTAAGAATTCCTAGAAATTGCTAAAGATCGCCAGGAATTTCGAATGCTAATTCTAACAATTACAATAATAAATACAATTTTAATAATTGAATTTTGAATTCTAATAATTACAATGTGTTAAGTGTGGTTCATCCGCATATTTCAAATTTGTGTTTTATTAATGCATTTTTTATGGTTGACAAAGAGATATTTATTATAAACTAAAAGGCTGAAAAAGTGCTGAACTATTTAATTCATTTTAATGTCAATGGACAAACATAAATGTATTTTGTAATTTTCTGTCTGCAAGTGACAGAAATAGATTTGTTAAAATCATGATTGAAGATTATTTTACAAACAATAAAAATTGAGAAAATTACGATACATTTTGAACGCAAATTGCGGCCCCACCAGTGGCCGAGAGGTAGGGACCTCTCAACTGGTAGACGGCAGGTGCTGGGTTCGAACCCAATCGCGGCTGTCGGCCTAACCGTTCGGAGTTTTCGTGGTTTTCTTCGAACCTTGCGTAAATACGGGTTAGGTTCCCTTAAAATGACCCCCCACGAAGGGCACTCCCCCCTGGTCCTATATCCCCAACGTAGATAATCGGACGACAAAAATAAACCAAACCTGGACGCAAATTGCATTTGAAAATATTTTTTTTCCATGTCTTATGGTGTAAAAATTAAAAGTGTGCAATAGTCATAAATAAATAAATAAATATATATATATATATTAAAACAAATAATAAATGTAAATAAAACGCAAACTTGGTGATATTGCTGTTGGACGCAAAATTAGATCAGCGTCATACACAGAGAAATTTCATTTTTGCAATATACACTGTAAAAAAATCTGTAATGTTAATAAACATTTTCTAGGAGACTAAGATTCCAAGAGCTTTTCATGTAACGGTAATATGAAAAATGCATGTAACCGATTCGCTTAGATGCATTTTCGCTGTTACCGTTACTTACAAAGTAGTAGGAATCCCCGTTTCCTCGAAAAAGTTTAGTAACTTTACAGATTTATTTTTACATAGACAATATTGTAATCGAATTGATTTATGTGTCCCTGTAAATAATAATCATGATCATTATAAAAATATTGTGATCATCTCCACCGTACATTCTACGTTACACCTCTTGTATAGTGGATAGTAGGATCATTCCATGGTAACTTACGTACATTTAGAGTAATTTTTCTACAGTAATTTTAGTAATACACTGTAAAAAAATCTGTAAAGGTACTAAACATTTTCTAGGAAACTGGGATTCCAAGAACTTTTCATGTAACGGTAACAGGAAAAATCCATAATGTAACCGATTCTAAAACTTGAGTTTTTGTTGTTACCGTTACAGGAAAATTTTTTGGAATGCCAGTTTCCTAGATAAAGTATAGTACCTTTACAGATTTTTTTTTTACAGTGTATAACACTAAATAATATTCAAATGTAAAAACAACATGTTTTGTCCATGAATCCTATCTAAGAGTCAATTTGAATGAAAATTGCCTAAAAAATTATAATGATAATTGCACTTTATATGATACTTTACATATTTTTTTCATTGATGGCAGTTACCATAATAAATATAACTAAAAAACTTTTAGAAATAACAGCAAAAGTAAGTAATTTGCATTGAAATTGGACTTATAATAATTTAAATTAGCATACCCTGTCAAATTTATATTTTGAATAGTCTTTTTGTGTGTGTAATATCACTATAATGAAAATAATAATTAGTTCTAAATGCAACGTATGTTACCATGGAATGTTACAGTATTTTAATGCAGTGAATATAAATTTTTATATTTATGTTTGAGAAATTTTCAGCCTTATGACCTATCAAATTAAAAGAAGATCGAGATTAAATGTACAGAGAATATAAAAGGTGTGGTGCAATGTAGAGCATGAACAGGTCAAAAATCTTTGCAAATAAAAACAACTTAAAGATTATAAATAAACAATATTTTACACATTTAATTGTAAAAATGCATAGTATAGGTCAAATATGAAAGTTTATTTACTACTGTGTATTTGGAAAATATTTATAGAAAGTATAGTAAAGATCTGAGAAATCTGAAGTATATCTGAATCTTTTCATTGGTTGAATTCTGTAACTTACTTTCATTTATTCGTTTTTCGGTTGTTCCATGTTTAATGTCCAAAAGGGAATATGTGCCACAATGACAAAAATAGTAATAAAAACATTTTAAAAAAATAATTGTTTGAAAACGAATCGTGATAAAGATTTCAAACAAATTTCATTTAAAAGGGCACTCTCATTTGCTAAGCAATGGTGTAAAATTTTAAAATGTGCGATTTTTAAATGTTTAAAATATACAGTTTCAAAAATTGTAAAACTGAAATTTATGTTAAAATTTATTCAAAATGGGCCCAGGAATGTTAATTTCAATCTATGTCGTACGTAATATGAGGCGTTCAGAAGTCAATCTGATTAACTCCATCCAGTAAAAATGCACATTTTAAACAGCTAAAGTTGTATATCTATATACTACTTTTTTAGTTCACAGGCTATCATAGCCTGAGAGCTTATGTGCCCGCCCGTTCTGTATGTACGTGCGTAACGCGATAACCATGATAAAAATATTCCATTCACTTGAAATTTTTTCATAGGTATATCCTGATAAGGCGTTTCCCTGATTAGTTTTTGGAGTTCATTCGATATGTATAAGAGGGGGAACGGGGTCTCATGTCCCTCCCTTTAATTTATATAAATGGGTTTTTCATGCAGATATATTAGTTTTTCAAAATTTACACAGTTTCAGTTTCAGTTTCACATAGGATCATTCTGATGAAGCGCTTCCGTGATTGGTATTAGGTATTAATTGGATAAATGTAAACAGGGGAAATGGGGGTTCTAATGCCTCTCCCCTTAATTTATATAAATGGGTTTTTCACGCAGAATTGTCAGACTTCGTTCAAATCTCTGAATAGTTTTGGAAGTTTAATGGTAAAATATATAAAAGAGAGGGATAACTCCTCTTAAATTATATAAATGGGTTTTTATTAAGACTTATCCGATTTGCTCTGAATTTTGAATATGGATTTTTTATATGATAAAGCATGTCCCTAATCACTTTAGAGGGTTCAATGATTAAGTATAAAAAGGGGAAAGGGGGGAGCCCTCCTTAATATATTTTTTTTCTAACGGAATTAATCCTTGAAAATATAAGGCTGTAATGTACAATTAGTATGCGTAGCCTGTGAGCTCAATGCCATCAGTTTAACTGGGCAATATTCTTTTTATTTATTATAATTGATCTAGGAATATTAATGTTTAATGCATGGCGTATGTAACATAGGACTCATTATCATCATCATAAAAATTATGTTTATCATTATAATTAATTTAAATACAGAATTTATTTATAAGTCTTTAAAATATTAGTCTTTGAAACTATCATTTTACAAAATCACAATTATGTTTCTTTTTTATGTAGTATTCATTTTTTTTTTTCAATATTTTGAATTGTTAAAAAAAAAAAAATTAATTTTTGCTATTTGCAAAAGCGCTTGACCTCATATTCATCAATGAATGATGGTTTCGGATTTAGTTTCACAAATTACATAAAAGTTATTTATCAAAACATGTTTATTAAAACATAAACGTAAAATCTTGTTTTTTTTTTTTTTTTTTTTTTTTTTTTTTTTTTTACTTTTTACGATTTGTGAAAAAAACTTAACAGCATGATAAAATATAGACGTAATTTTACAATTTATGCACTATAGAATACACGAGAATCAGTTACCAAATGTGAAAAACACAAGCATAACTTCTTTATAGTACCAAATTTTTGCCATTTTTTTTAAACATTTAAAGTTTGAAATTTTTGATTTAAAAAAAACTGCTAACAAATGATAATGATTTTCGGTTTTTGAAATATAAAATACTTAAGAATCTATTCTATAAAAGCTGCATCAGGATAAACTAAACCTTGGAAGCGCCACAGATTATTAAGAGCGTACACTAGTCACACGGTAAAAGCCGAGCGCTAATGTAAAGTCTATGGGGGCGTTCTTTTCAAATATCTCGTTCAAATTTTAATATTTTAAGATGATTTTTTTTTTGCATAGGATAGTTGAGAACGATTCACAACCGGCCTAGTTTGTACTTTTTCGATTTTGGTTATATATTTTTTTATATTATGATAGCTTCAGTTTCAGAACTGGTTTAAACCGATTTTGAAAATTATAGAAATTTTTTTAAGAAAAATCTAAAACCAAAATTGAAAAAATAAAAACTAGGCCGGTTGTGGATCGTCCTCAGCTATCCTGTAAAAAAAAATCACTTAAAAATATAAAAAATAAAGCGAGATAATTGAAAAGATTGCGCCCATAGACTTATCATTAGCGTTCGGCTATTACTGTGTGACTAGTGACTCTTAAGGGAATTAATGATCTAAACCTGGATGTAAATCAAACTTATGCAGTAAAAATATTTGCCAGAAAAATATTCTGATTATATCTGAGCCTTTTCATTACCAAAAGGAAGTTAACGTTTATGTTCATTCATTTATTCACATTAACTTGCATTTTCACGGCAAGATTTTTAAAATTTGCTCTAAAACTGTATTTCTATGTAATGTGTATGTTTCTTTCATCCGAAATTCGCGCCTAAAATTAATCAGAAAAGGAAATAATATATTGTACATATCACAAAGTTTTTAGAAAAAACAAATTAGTTTCCTTTTTATTACCAATTACAGCGTTTACTGGAGTAATAAATTCTAATATATATATATTACAAATTTAAAATTTTTTCGCCAAAACTAACCTTTATACTATCTTAATTTTCTTATAGGATAGTTCCGTACTTACTTCAAATTATTAAATTAAAATCTTGTTTCTAAATCTAATCTGTTAATCTTTATGCAGACGATATAAATTCTTAATTTGCCTTAAAAAACATTATTCCAGTATGCGTAAATTTAAAAAGATGGCTCTAAATTAAAAATATTCTTAATTAAACTTTATTTCTTAATATTTCAAATAAAACTGATTTCTTCTATGTTTTTATCAACCCCTTTTAAGAAAGTCTTATTAAATTTATTCCAAAACCATACCTTTAAAAAATATCATTATTTTATTTTATCTATTTATTTATTTTTCCTCAGTCAACCTTTGATAGTGTGCATAGCAATAAATTCATTTCTTTTCTTTTTCGCTTAAAATTAATAGTCTATAAAAATCGTCTGCCTAAGATATTTAAAATCCTGAGTCGATTATAAATTGGTTAAATAATATTTTTCAAAAAATAAATTTATCGTCTGTGGAAAATAGTCTCGTAGCTGGACAAGAATTCTGTTTACATAAAAGAATGATGATTTGAGGTTACAGAATGTTCTGGAATTTTCTTTTTAGATTTAAGAGAAAAAGTCTCGAGCTGAGAAGGAGGATTCTTGGGTTTTTTCTTCGATGAGTACGGCTCGCTGAAATAATGATGGAATGTTTCGGTAAAAGATAGTTTGCAAAAGGAGCTTTTCCCTTTCTCATGATTACGGATTAAATAAATGAACTTACAGCAGCCAATGAGTAATTATTTGGATTCTCTACATCTATTTATTTATTTTCCTCGGTGGCCATGACTTCTCTGCGGTGAAAGGGAAACCCGGCGTTGGTGTCTCTGACTCCTAACTTTTAAATCGTCACACACACATATATATATAATACATTTTTGATATCCTGGATATAAATTATGCATGCTGCATATTCATTCTGAATTTTGCTTAATTACATATATTATGCTCCATTTTAAGTGAAAACAATCATTATTTTTAAATTTATGTTTGTATAAAATTTACATTGTCTTTTACAAACGATAAAACTAATGATAATAAATAAATAAAAGTTTATTTTATTAATAAACGCACTGTAAAAAAATGTATAAATAAATTAATAAATTAGTCAATATCTGCGAAAATGTAATGCAAGCAACAATGGAAAAACAGACCTGATAATTAAAAATTAAGGTGATTTTAAAATTCGGAGTAACAAAGTACAGATGAATCAATTATCTGAAGCTAAATAAACACAACCACCATATCTTTTTTATAGTACCTTTTTTTTATTATTTGGGAAATAGTTGTCTTCCATACAGAACTGGGAAATATGAAGTATCTCTGAACCTTTTTATTGGTTGAATTCTAAAACTTATTTTTCGTTCTCCGATTGATGCTACAATGACAAAAAAAGAAATAAAAACTTTAAAAATTAATATTAATTTGAAAACAAATTGTGATAAAGATTTGAAGTTTAGAAGTTAAAAAACTTACATTTCCAAAAATTGTAAAAATGAAATTTCATTTAAAATTTGTTTATGATGAGTCCAGGATTATTAATGGTTACTCCATGTCGTACATAAATATAAGGAAGTCTTTAAAATTTTAGTCTTTGAAAATATCGTTTTGCTTTTTTTTTTTTTTTTTTTTTTTTTTTTTTTTTTTTTTTTTTTTTTTTTAAAGTTTGAAATTTACGATTTTCGAAGAAAAGGTGAGGTTATCATAACAAATTCAGGCGATTTTTGCATTTCGTTTACGAAAAAATACCTAAAAAACAATTATTAAAAGCTAATAAAAATAATAAGCACAAAATTTCCAGTTTTGTAATGTCAGTGGATTAAAAAAATATCTTTAAAATATATCTGACTAATCGTTATAAGGATTTTTTTTTAATACTCAAATTAAATAAAGGCTTCAACTGAATAATCTTAAAGTTGCGAGTGCATTAGATAATTAAAAAAATTAATGATATAAATATGAATATAAAACATATTTATAAAAATATTTATCAGAAAAGTATTGCAATTAACCCTGAGAATTTACAGCTACATAACGGCAGTCCATATTCATGTTCCTTCATTTATTCACGTTAACTTATTACACATTCAGTCACGATTTTCATGATTTACACTAAATCTGTATTTAAATATAATTCGTACATTTCTTTCATTACAAACTCACACCTAAATTTAATCATTACAGGAAGTGATACATAGCACCTATCACAAAGTTTCCAGATAAAACAAATTACCTTCGTTTTTGTTAGCAATTACAATGTTTCCTGGAGTAATAAATACTAAAAAAGCGAGAAATATTTATAGATATATATAACCATTTTAGTCATCTTACTTATGACATATGTAGATTACATGATCGTTCTGAATGTGGTTTAATTGCGTATATCATGAGCGATTTAAAGTGAAAACTGTCATTATTGTTTTATTTATATTTGGATTAAAATTACATTGCCTTTTGCCAAAATATAAAATAAATAATTATCTTATAAAGAAAAAAAAATGAATATTTTTAATAAACTTATTGTTAAAAAAATAACAAACCTTTAGAAATAGATTTTAAAAATAGGAAAATAATTTACCCATCCAGATAATATTTTCTGTCTATCATCGGAGAATCAATAAAAATCTTCATACGGAATGATGATATTTGCAATGATATTGCTTCCATGGAGCTCTATAAAATTTGAAAGGAAATGCTTCAAGAGATTTTAAAACAGTAACATGTAATGTTGCATGTTCACAAAATTTTTATTCATCCTTAATTTCATATTACATGTGCTACAAAATACACAGAGCTAATTATCAAAAGCTCAGAAAATAATACAGCATACATTTTAAAGGCTAGTGGTATCTGTGAAAAAAAAACTGATTTCTTTTCTTTAAATATAAAATTAAATCTCCCTAAACATTATTACAACTTTTTATAATAAATTCAAATTATATACAGATTTCAACCGAATAGTCTAAAAATTATAAGTGTTCTAGATAACTACAAAAATTAATGACCAAAATGTGAATATAAATCACATTTATGCAGTAAAAATATTTATCAGAAAATTATTCTAATTATCTCTGAGAATTCGCAGCTTCTAAACTGTAGTTAATATTCATGTTCATTCATTTATTCACTTTAACGTATTACACATTCAGGCAGGATTTTCCTGATTTACACTAAAACAGTATTTAAATATAATTTGTAGCTTTCTTCCATTGCAAGATCACACCTAAAATTAATCAGAAAAGGAAGTCATATATTGTACCTATCAAAACGATCCCAGAAAAAAAAAAGAAATAGCTGCGTTTATGTTGCTAATTACAGTGTTTCCTGGGGTAATAAATTCTAAAAAAGTGAGAAGTATATAAAATCGAAAAATATTTTAGTCAGCTTAGGTATGAAATATGCATATTACGTGATCATTCTGAATTTGGCTCAATTGCACATATTAACATGCCATTCTAATAAAAACTGTCGTTATTGTTCTATTTATATTTTGTTTAACATTTCATTGTCTTTTGAAAAAAAAAAAATACAATATATATAAAAAAAAGTTTATTTTATTAATAAACGGCATTGTAAAAATGTAAGACGGTCGATTTCTGAGAAAATAAAGTGCAAGCAACGATCGCATATATAAAAAATATCGAAATATATAATAAATATATAATAACCTATCACCATTTATCCATATTTCAAAAATAAGTATTTGTTGTTAGAAACTCTTGATAAACGAAATATGTCAAGGTTTAATGAATCATTTAAAAAAATCTGACAGTAATTTTCAAAAACGTTTACGATTTTTTTAAAACATTAAAAATTTTAATTTACAAAAAGAAAAAAAAATCTTGACGTTATGGTAACATACAAAAATAATGTTTTCAGTTAAAAAAACGTTCTCTTTTTTCTTTGAATATACAGTAAATCTGAATAAATATTACCTTAGCTTTTTTTACAATGCATCAAACGATATCCAGACTTCAACCGAATAGTCGAAATATTTGGAGTATTCTAAATAATTAAAAAAATTAATGATATGAATTTGAATATAAATCACACTTATGCAGAAAAAATATTTATCAACAAAATATTCAATTTACTCCTGAGAATTTACAACTACAAAACTGTAATTAATATTTATGTTTGTCCATTTATTCACGTTAATTTATTGTGTATTTATTCAAAATTTTCATGATTTACACTATAACTGTATTTAGGTGCAATTCGTATTTTCCTTCCATTACAAACTCACCTAAAATAAAGGAGGAATGGAAATAATATATTGTACCTATCACAACTTTGCCAGAAAAAATAAATAAGTTTCGTTTTTACGCCTATTTACAGTGTTTTATGCAGTGTTAAATCATAAAAAATCAAGAAATATATTTAAAAAAATTTTTCACCCTGGGCATGAAATATGTATATTACATGATCATTCTGAATTTGTTTTAATTGCATATATATCATGTGCGGTTTTAAAAGAAAACAGTGTTTTATTTATGTTTGGATTAAACTACATTTTCATTGTAATAAATATGATAAATAAATAATAAATATATAAAATATTTATTTTATTAACACTTTCGTGTCCGATTTTTTTAGATTAAATATATATATATATTAATATCATTAACACTAAGAATCCAGATAGATTAATTATAGTCTACGAATATTTCACTGTCTGAATTATGTTTCACTGAAACATAACGAATGTTGTTGTTTTGCATATTATTTAGTTAACGTTGATGTGACAATAAGCTAAGGAAGAGTTTTTGGATATTGCATTAAATATAATATTCAAGCATATTTAACTTTTATTACATTTTAGAACGTCATTACATCATTAGAACGAATTTTTCGGGAGTCGGAAAAAAATTCCGGATAATCGAGGTTATTGATATTAAATAAGCTTCGTCTCATTTTTCCTAACTAATTACATACAAAATTTAAACTTTCTATCTCAAATTGTTCTGGAGATAGAGCGTTTAAAGTCACACACACGACAGACAGTCGAACGGAAATTTCTTTGTCTAAAAATATGTTTTTTGGAATGTCCAATATCTAAAACGTGTAAATCCGCCAAAACGTTTTTTTTTTCGATTTTCAAAACGATTGCAAGACTGACCCTATACTACGGATAATGGTTATGATGCTTTGAATACATTTTACAGGTTTTCTGAGCGCAGTCGTTCGCTGAACAATGCTAAAATTAAAAATTTCCACGTAACAGGAAATGACTTTAAAAAATATAATCAAGAGGACTACTACAACGCAAATTGATATTTGAGATTTGCTTAAGGGCGCTTCTATGAGTAAGACTACTGTGTAATGTGCATGATTTAACATGTTTTCCTTTTATAGCCATATTCATACTGTTGCACTTTACATAATGCAGCATTTTTTAACTAAATGCAAACCATTTAAAGAATAAGACAATGTCACTTATTATTAACGTTTTTTTCAAGACATTCATCCTATAATCCGGTATGCTTAAAGTTTTGAACTCTCCTGATTAGAAAATGTTTGCTCAATTTTATAACTTGGGACATAAAGAGGTAAGAAAAAATTAGCAAAAAAATGGGTTTGCTGTATACTTGTTGAATTTTCGAAAAAGTTGCGTATGTTAAAATAAACCAAGAAGAAGTATACAAAGTGTCTTAAAATTAAATAGAAATATTTTCACAGTTTAGGCAATCTATTTCATTAAATGAAAAGCAATATTATCATTATACTGATTAATCTCTCTAACAAAAAAAAATAACAATGAAACTTTTTTTCTATTAGTTACGTTCTAAAATGATTAGTCTTGATCTGAATAGGTTTTCATTGATATTCAATTCATGCCTCAAAAAACAAACTTTAAAATAACACCAGTTTGATTACAATTGGAACTTTTCTAAATTTTTCAACCACATTTCTTTTATTTCAGTAAAAAATCCCTAAAAAATAAAAAAATAAAAATAATAATGATCATAAAAAAAATCCCTCATTGCATTAAAAAAATGACATTGAAAACGTTTTATCATGTTTACATGTGATCCATGATTCTCCTTATTTGGCGTGTTGAATTATGAACACAGATATATTTAGATATTCTAAATCCAAATATCGATATCCACGGGTAAATATGATATGAAAGTTTTTGACACGTTTTCAAAGAGTAGGAACAAATCAATAATTTAGATTTCGAACTAACAAAAGGTGTAAGAATAATAAAGTGTTTTTTAGATTCATAAATAAATAAATGAAAATAAATCTATTTATTATAGTAGTATAAATTTATGAAAAATTTCATAGCATTGGTAATCTGTTTCATTAAATGAAAAGTAACATTGTGATTATACTGGCAATCTTTAAAAAAAATGACAAGAAGTTTTTTTCGCTATTTGTTACGTTGTAATACAGTTACTTGCGAAATCAAGATATTTTCGTTGATATTCAATTCATATCTCGAAAAAAAAATCTTAAAACAACACCAGTTTCTTTTCAATGGAATTCTTTGTAAAATGTTTCAAGCACATTTATGTTATTTCAGCACTTCAAAGAATCATTTATTACAAAATAAAATGAAATGACATGACATGTAAAACGTTTTATCATGTTTACGTGTGATCCAAGATTCTCCTTACTTGAAATATTGAATTATGAACACAGTGATTATCGACGTATTTTAAATCGAAATATCGATATCCATGGGTAAAAATGAGATGAAAGTTTTTTGACACGTCTGAAAGAGCAGGAATAAATCAACGATATAGATTTGGAATAACAAAAGGTGCTAAGGTAACAAAATATTTTTCTCGATTCATAAATAAGTGAATGACAATAAGTATCAATTAAAGTAACATAAATTTATGAACATTTTCATAGCACTGATAATAAATTTCATTGAATGAAAAGTAATATTGTTATTATACTCGTAATCTGGCTTAGAAAGAATGACAAAGAAGATTTATTTTCTCTTTGTTATGCTCTAAATCATTTAACCATTGACTCAATATATTTTCATTGATATTCAATTCATACTTCGAAAAACATTTCTTAAAACAACACACGTTTAATTATAATAATAAACTTTGTTAAAAATGTGATGCTTAACAAAGTCTATTTTTACAGTTTTTAAGTATCGTTAGTACATTCGGTGTTATTTTCACAAAAACAGTTTGTTTTTAATAGAATTTTTCGTAACAATTTTCAACCACATTTTTATTATTTGAGCGCATAAGAAAAGTCATATATTATAGAATAAAAAGAAATGACATGAAAAACATTTTATTATGCTTACATGTGATCCATGACTATCCTTACTTGAAATGTTGAATTAAGAAAGCAGTGATTATCAACATACTCTAAATCCAAATATCGATATCCATGGGTAAACACGAGATGAAAGACTTTTGACATGTTTTGAAAGAGTTCGAATAAATCAACAATATGGATTTCGGAATAAGTAAAGACCTAAGGATAATAAACTGTTTTTTGTTTCGACTTTTTAATCATTAATAATGATATCCTAAAGTATTAGTGATAAACGTCATTGCCCTGTGTCATAATATTACAGTAGAACCCCGCTAATTCGGACCCCGATATTTCGGATTTCCGGATAGGTTTGGTCGATTTTTTTTCAAGTTTGAGAAGTGATCGGCAAATTTTCATAACATAAATTTATCTCAGCCACATATTCTGAATAAACAAGTAATATCTGAAATCTTTTCGGAAGAATACCTCAAGCTTTCGTATTTAAACTTTTTAATGTTACCTATGAAAGAACATCTATACATCATTTAAGCTTTCCCTATTCCAGTTTTCACAGATTTCTATTTACTCCATTTGCAAATGTCATCAAAAGCTCACTGCTTAATAAAGTTTTAATCAGAGCATTACGAGAAAGTAAAATAGTCCTTATAGATATACTGACAGTTAAGGATCGCGATTCGATCTTTATCAGACAGTCCATAGGTACTGATTGAAACAGTCCTCTTGGGACTGTTTTCTTGTCTTTGTATCAAAACCCTTCTACAAATCACTTGCCGGAAATCGAAATAAAAGGAGGAATAAACGAGAATGCCTAAGAGAATGCGTGACCATGCGGCCCGCAAAACTGGCAGAATATGACAATTTTATAATTACAAAGTAAGCATTTTTTCTTTCTGTAAATATTGAATATATTCAGTATAAAGGTTATTTCCTTTGAGCATGATTTTTTTAATTTCATTTATTCACATTCTCCGGATAATCCGGATTGGGTCTGGTCCCAATGAATCCGAATTATCGAGGTTCTACTGTATTAATAATAGTACATAATCTAAGGAAACAAATTGGAAATTGCACGTGAAGCATAGCAAATTAGGTTCGTTCGTACGATAACGAAGTCTTAAAAATATTTCTTTCATATATCAATCTCATAAAATTGTAAATAGTGAATTATAATTAAAACGCTCATCAAACAATGTTCTCCCTGTACCATTATGCAATAGAATACTTTTCTGTGGCCTTGTAAATCAATAACAAATGTTCTTTGCCCTACAAATTATGTAAGATGTATATTATAATATGTACTTTTTAGTTGCATATAAATTTTATTAAGTTCGCATGAGTGTAACACGATTAAAATGCATTTGAAACATTTTTTCCCATTGACCGTAATGTCATGGAATACTTTTGATTGTCCCTGTAATTGATCTATGCATCCGATTTTCATAAAATTTGAAATAACTCGAAAAAATATGTAATAATTATGTATTTTAAATTTCAAACGTATAGAATATATTTGAAACTTTTTCCCCATTGACCATAATGTAATTGAATACTTTTGATTGCCCCTGTAATTGATCTATGCACACTATTATCAAAAAATTTGAAATAACTCGACAGAATTATGTAATAATTGCGTATTTTAAATTTCAAACGATTAAAATGCATTTGAAACTTTTTTCCCCATTGACCGTAATGTAATGGAATAGTTTTGATTGCCCCTGTAATTGATCTATGCATCCGATTTCCATAACATTTGAAATGACGCGACAAAATTATGTAATAATTATGTATTTTAAATTTCAAACGATTCGGTTGGGTAGTTTTTGCGTTGTTATATGCGGACAGACGGACGGACAGACAGACAGACGGACGGACTGAGCGACAACAATAGGTGCTACGTATTTACATAATTACGAACGCATCTAAAAAGGGAAGAACTTATAAATAAGTTAAATAAGTTTGCTTAAACTATTTTACTTAATAATAAATTGACATATTTCAACTAATTTCATTGGTTTGTTTTCAGAATGTAAATAGAAAGATTGCAAACACATTACTGTTACTTTATTACCCGTTAATGACTAATTTGTTTTTAAGTTTTAAAGTAAATGAATTTTGTTTTTCAGAATAAGTTCATAATGTCACGAAACAATAACTTCTGATTTTTTTTGTACAGGATATGAAGTAAAAGCAATTCGTAAGTACAAGGATAAAATTTCGGAATGACAAAAAATATAAGGATAATAAAGTATTTTTTCGATTCATAAATAAATGAATGAAAATAAATCTATCAATTAAAGTAACATAAATTTATGAACAGTGACCTAAGTTTCTATGACTTATAATGATATATCGTGTGTAATGATAGTGTTAGAGAGAAACATCATTATCCATTAACAACTAATTTATTTTTATCTTTATATTTTTCTATATTCTTATATTATTCTCTATATTCTGTTTTTTTCTACATGATTGTTAAATTTTTCAAAATTTTTCTTTGCGATAAAATAAATCAAATGCTAGTGCACCAAGCCTATTTAAATTAGAAAGAAATATTTTCATAATATAGGTACTAATTTCTTTAATTAAAGTAAAAATAATATTATCATCATAACAAAAGGTGAATGAAAATCAATATTATCCAAATCAAGAACTAGTGTATCAAGTGTATTTTAATTAAAATTTTTTTTCATAGTATTGGTAATCTATTTCATTAAATAAGAAGTAAAATTATCGTCATACAATATCGTTAATCGTATCGTCATTGTTTCGTAATAAATACTAGAATCTTTATTAATCTAAAATCTCTTACCTCGGTGTAGGTTATTCGCTTTTATGTGGTTTTTCTCGTCTGAATGATAAGTATATTCTTCAATAAAACATTCCTTTGGACGTAACTATGACAGTTAATTTACAGGACGAACACAAATATTACATGAACAATATTTCTTTTCTTTACATCTCAATCCATAATGCGTACAAATGTACGTCTCATTCTCGTTTGCTCAGAACAATCATCGAACAGCAACAACATAACAAAACAAAAATAGAATACAAAAAAGTCATTAGTTCAGGCAGCTTGCAAAATGTTCGTGAGCCATGGAGATTCGAAGGTAAGAGTATGAAAACACAACAGTCATAATGTCTCTTATAAAATGTCAAAGATTTTTTTTTCTCTATTTGATATGTTTTAAAACGATTATTGATCTTCCCCATATATTTTCGTCGATATTCAATTCATATCTCGAAATAATTCTTAAAATAACAGGAGTTTGAATTTAATTGAAATTTTCTTTAAACTTTTTCATAACATTTCAGTTATTTCAGCGTATACAAAAATCATTCATATTAAAATAAAAAGAAATGACACGAAAAACATTTTATCATGTTTGCATGTGATACACGATTTATCTTACTTGAAACGTAGTATTATGAATACAGTGATTATCGACCTATATTAAATCCAAATATCGATATCCCTATTTAAAATACGATGAAATTTTTGACACGTTTTGAAAGAGTTGGAATAAATCGACTATATGGATTTTGGAAAAACAAAAGGTGTATGAATAATTATTTTCTCGATTGGACTTTTTAATCATTAACAATGATGTCTCGAAGTGTTAAGGATAAACATTATTACGCCCAGTGTTCTCGCTGACATTTGACCAACGTTAGTAATTTGGCTAATTAAAATTAAAAACATTCGCCAAATGAAAAAAGTATTAGCCAAATATATTCGATGTGTATCATAAAAAATAAATAAATAAAGATGCATATATATATATTTAATCCTTTAATGTAGCCTCCTTTTTTCAATAAATTCTAAAATAACCTAAATTTTTATAGCTGCGACAAAAATTGTTATTAATCTAATTTCAACTATCCGCTACAAATATATTAAAAATATGTATATATTAAAAAATATGTATATATTAAAAATACGTATGTGTGCATATGTATGAAAGACGAAAAAGAAAAGAAAGAAAAAGCGAAAATTGAGCACTAGCCATTTGGCGAATCTAATCGCTTGTTTACTCGCCAAATGAAAGATTTAGTCGCAATTTGGCGCAAAGGCGAGCGACAGCGAGGACACTGATTACGCCATATCATAATAATAAAAATATATATATATACTACGACAAAAAGGTAAGTACTTACATTATAAATAAATTGTTGACATGTTTCAAGTAATTTCATTGGGTCATTTTCATAATGTAAATCTTAAAATTATAAACACATTACCGTAACATTAATACTCGTTAATGAATAACTTATTTTTAAGTTTTAAAGTAAATGCGTTTTTTTTCAGAATATTTTCATAATGTCACGAAACAATAATTTCTGATTTTTTTGCACAGAATATATTGTATAAGAAATTCCTAAATATGAAATAAAATTTCGGAATAACAAAATATACTAGAATAATAAAATATTTTTTCATTCATAAATAAATGAATGAAAGTAAATACATCAATTAAAGTAACATATATTTATGAACAGTGACGTTAGTTTTCATTGACATTAAAGATTTCCCAAAGTGTTAGTATTATTACAAATAAGAATGACAAATGGAGTAAGGATAACAAAATATTTTTTCGGTTCATTAATAAATGAATGAAAATAAATCTATTAATTTGAGAAACATAAATTTATGAACAATGGCGTAAGTTTCCATTACAAAAATGATGTTCCGAAGTGTTAGAGAGAAACAGATTTATTTTTAAGTTTTATTTTTAATGACATATTTATTTTTAAGTTTTCAGATAAATCAGTTTTTTTTTAGATTAAGTTTATAATACCCAAAAATAAAAAATTTTGATATTTTTTTTATACAGGATACGTAGTAAATACATTTCTGAATATACGATAAAAAGTAAACTAATACAACTCTTAGGAAATAAGTAATTTCCATTATCGAGGTACAAATACCCCCGCCGTGACAAGAGCACTTTCTTGCGCTCCCACTGGCACAAAATAATACAGGTAGTATACAACATATCATTTGTATAACGCCTCAAAATATTATAGCTGGAATTTTAACACTAGTTTTAACATCAAAAATACTATGACAACTCCAACTGATTTAACTAAATCAATCTACTTCTCCATCAAAGCTGCCGTATGTATAATAATAAAATATTACAATATACAATTATAATAATAATAATTATAATAATTATTATAATAATAATTAATAAAATTATAATAATATAATTGATTTATGACATTTTAAATACAAAAATTGGTAAGATACGAAATGTTCTTAATGAATTCTAACTCCAATGGGATATTGAGGCTCTGGATAATTCACTGACGCTAAATGGCAGCAGCAATTCTAAATCAAAGTTTCTTGATTCAAAAATGAGAGTCAAAATATCAGATGACATTATATTTTATATAACATATGATCACGACACAAACACTAAAGACATACATATATTAATTTTTTTTTCTGAGCAAAAGCGCTCTTAATCTACTTTTGTTACGTAAAAGTAAATGATCTAAAGGGGGGAAAACTCTAATAAATTTCTAGATAAAAAATGGTCTAGTACACATGCGTCTCTTTCTTATTTTGTCTTTATTGTAAAACTAAAAACATCTTGGATTCTGGGATCCGCATCTGATTTACAGTTGTTGACTACATTTTAATTTTGGCAATTTTGACCATATTTTTCTGTCAAATGCTCAAACGTGCGTTTCGAAAGTTATGCGGGAACATACATTGCAAAATATAATATCGTCCATTTCCACGTGTTTAAGGGAGTTCAAAATGTAAAAATCTTCAAATTTTCCAAAACTGTTTTATACCATTAAAATTCCTCTGCTTTTTTTCTGATTAAAATGACGTTTAAATCATGTATCTATCCTATGGGGAACATTAAATATTAATTTTTTTCATTTTGTTTTGTTTTTAAAATCATGATTTCAAAAAATGGTTGTCATGGAAACAACTTCTTGCGAAAATGCGTTTTACTACAAGGAAGGTGCTTTCACCATTTCTTGAATTTAAAATGTTATAAGTCAAGACCTGTAAAAATTAACTGTTGCAATTTGGAACATGTCTTTTTTTGACTATTTTACTTTAATCTTTATTCATGAAACTTAAAAAAATTACTTTGGAGTTTTGATTCTTTAAATAAAAGTTACGTCATTTTAAAAAAATTATATATATTTAATATTTATTTAAATTAATATTTTTATAAATGGTGAATCAAAATGAAAAATTACAACTTTCTGATTATTTACATTACAAAATGAAATTCTGCAAATCATATTTTGATTTAAAACGGTTTTAAATTACACCATATTTTTCGCAAATTTTACATTTTAATTAAAATAAATATGTATCTGAAAAGTTTTATTACTTGATTTTGATTACAAGCCTTATGGTTAAGCATCACAAAAAAATTCAGAAAAAAAATTTCAACGCAATAAACAAAAATTATTTAAAAATATATCACGGATCCCCTTAAACCGAAGTTTAATTGATATCTATTTATTTTAGTTTTCGCAATTTTCGTTGATAAATAGTAATATCTGTAATGAAGTAAGATTTCGCGTAACGCATGTTCCTTAATGTTTGATTGTTTTACTGTGGCAAACATTATTATTCTGAATTTCGTGACTATATAAGCTCTGGGACGATATTATACACTTGGGAATATATTTAATTCGGGAATGATTATTGAAGTGTTGCTAGATAAATATTTATTCCTGTCGAATGATACCTGTTTACTTTTGAGATCCCTTATGCTTATTCTAATACATGTCGTACTTCGGAAATTCCTTAGTTTTCCCTTGCAAGACTATTTTACAAATAATGTTACCAGTCGTAGTGTGACATTTAAGCTCGCATAATTTTTAAATTGTACCCCTGTGTACAAAATTTAAAGCAGTTTATAATAATGATAATATTAATAATAATTATTATTATTATTTATTTTTTAATGTGGCCCGGGAGGCATTTTAGAATAATTTTTATTTATTGAGTTGCATTTTTGAACATTTTTATGATAATTAATTATATTATTTGTATAGATAAACACATAAAAAACTTCTTGTCAAACATTTTTTATTTAAAATTTATTAAAAAGTGGAGTAATTTAATAACATTATAATTCGAAACGTTATTTATTGAATTTCATTTTTGTATTTAAATAAACAGAAATATACAGGGTGTTTCAAAATAACGTAGACAAAATGATATGACAAATCAAGCACACAACTAGGATAAAAAAACATAGGAACAAAGGGTCGCAAACTATTTATTGAGTCACAAATACAGGGTGTTTCATTCCAGCTACACCCGGTTTGAAAGTAATAATTTCAAAGAAAATAAAAATATTTTAATGAAAATGCAACGATATGTACCTTATTTTGTGTGAAATGTGATAACATTACGAGAAGATCTCGAAAAACGTATTGCTCAAGCAATTGATGATACCGCATAAACTGATTATCACAGTCCAAAATGTGAGGTGTCAAGTGCATATTGCTGGTGCGCATAATGCAAACATCTACCACTTTTGTTTGGGGGTTATCACACTTAAAACAAAGGTGAGAATATCTGTTAAATGTTTTATCATAATACATTTCAGTTTTCTGAAATTTATTACCGTCAAACCAAATTGAGTTAGGATGAAAGACCCTATATTTGTGGCTCAGTAAGTGGTTTGAGGCCCTATGTTCCTATGTGATTTTTTTATCCTTGTCGTATGCTTTATTTGTCATATGAACTTGTCCACGTTATTTTGAAACACCCTGTGTAAGCTTCAATTTTGATCCAGCATTTTTTAAAATATTAATTTAAATATATATTTAAAATATTTTTAGTAAAAAAAAACGAAAAAAAAATACGTAACTTTAAATTTTATGTGTGAATACTTTTTTTTTAATTTGAGGAATCAATATTAAAATAAAACTATTGAAAAAGACATGTTCTGAATTTAATCTATTTAGTTTTAACCGTTGAATTAAAACAATTTAAATAGGTGCAATGGTAATGAAAAAGAAAACAAAGCTATGATAAAGCAAAACGCATTCTCACAAAAGATTGTTTTCATAATAACAATTTTTTGAAAACTGGTTTTATTTAATAAACCAAAACATAAAAATATGTATTTCCTATCGTAAAGTTAGAAAAAATAATTTTAGACAAAAAGAAAAAAAAACTTTTTTTTAGAAAAAAGAATTTTAGAATATAGACGTGTGTGAAATATAGACTTTTTTTTCGCAAATGAATTGAATCTTTAAAAAAATATATAGACATACTGTACTATTAAATAAAAAATAAACAAAAAATCGATTTTTTTAGAATTTTCTTACCGATGTTACGTCGTAATAAATACAAAAACGATGGAATAGCTCAAAAGAGAGAGAAAGAAAAAAATAGGGTGTGATATCTAGGTTTTAAAAGAATTACAGAAAATTTGAATATCAGAATGTGGTATTTTAACATTCATTTTGTAAAACATATAGAAAAAGAATCGATAGACATAAATTAAACTGAATAAAAACTGAAAAACTGAAATATAGAAAAACTGAATACAGTGAGAAATTGGCGATAAAGATACTTACATTTAAGGATTCAATCCCATTCAAATCATTAAAGATGTATCTCTATCGTATGTTTCTTTAATTTTAAATTGTGAGTACTATAAATGTAGTAATCAAATTTATTTCGAAAAGAATATGAAAGATAACGGAAAATTGTTAGGAACTAAATGCTCTTTATTTAATTAAAAAACCTAGTATTCAATTTAGCATTTTTTCCGAGAAGGAATTCAGTAGCTCCAGGGCAACATTATACAGTTTCGGCGAAGGGAATTGGTCGTTTTGAGCATTGAAAATAATAACTCTAACATTTTACGGGGGGGGGGGGTTACATCTTCATCTTTGGGGGCGAGATTTTCCAGCCTTGCAACACCCTGTGTTCAACAGATAAAAAACATAGATGGATATAATTATAAAAAGTATACAAACACTACGTATAGCTTGGAAGGAAATAAGTCGTTATACAAATCTGCAGCTCTTTTAAGTAACGAATAAAATAAATTGTAAAATAATAATAAAAATATAAATAAAACGTCAAATCGAAAAAAAAACAAAATTTTATAACGTGACAAACACATGTTATGTGTTTAATGACAAGTGAATGTGGCATCGAAGAACAGTCATTATTGGCGTAGAAACTATTAGTTTTTTTTTTCGTTGATGAGATAATCAAATATTACAATAAATCAATAGATAATCAAAATACCACTTTTAACAACAAGTCTCTTACATCCTTGCATAAATGATGATTAAAAAAATCAAAACATAACAAGGAAATGGCATGAAAATATTTTATCACGTTTCCGTGTGATTGATGATTCTTCATATTTAAAATGCAGAAATGTGAACTTTTATTGTATCTAGTGCACATTAAATAACCATTATCGGCATATGTCATGGTTATATATATCGAAAGTTTGATTTATCAAACTTTCGATATATACTTCTGATAAAAACGAAATGTATTTTATTTGACACGCTCGGAATGTATTCGAAGTATGGATTTGAGATTAACTAAAGATGTTATAACAATAAATTATTTTTTTTTGTTCATACTTGCTGTACATAAATAAACAAGTGTGATTAAATGTAACACAAATTTATGAACAGCGTTATTAATTTCTATGATTACAGTAAGTTCTAAAAATAGCATAAAAAACAAAATTATTATTCCACAAAGAGTAAACTGGTTTTATCGATTGAAAATAAATATTGTTTTTACAGAAATGCGTATAACGTCAAGAAATACTAGTAGTAATTTCTAAAATTTACCGGCATAATGTCCCGCAAAGGTTCTTAATATTAATTTTTTTTATTTTTAATTAGCACAACATGATATTACAAATTGTGTTTTTCAGCAGATGCAAGAAGGACGTCTTACCACTACTAATGTTTCTGGCCCTTCTCAAAGAAGCAATAAATACTACACTGAAAATATATAAAAAAAAATGTAATTCTTACAGAAAAAACTGTTTTGCAGAAAAACAGTATTTTTCTATAAATAAAACTGAATTTCGTAATTTTTACCGTAAAAAAGCTGTTTTTTTTTTACAGATAAAATCTGTTTTAATGAAACATTACAGATAGGGTAACATCCCCAGTAATTGGCATGCACCAGTGATTGGCACATCCTACAAACATGTCCTAAAATAAGACTTATATCCAGTCTTTTAAAAATGCAAGACCGTATACCAGTTATATGTTCATTTCCGTTAAAGATTATAACTTTGATTTATGCTACTAGATGACAGTAGTGCCTAAGAAAGAGAAATAATTATGGCTTGTATCAAATTAGCCATTTTTGCTGCAAATGCTTCTTATTTGGCTTAAGGAAGACATGTTTTTCAATTCATTATTATCTTATTTATAATATATTTTAAATTTTAATTGACAACAGTTTTGTTTAGTTAAAAAGGGTTGCTTTAATTGTGTAAAAGTATTTTCGACAGAAATATTTGGATTTCTGAATTAATGATAGATGCCAATTAATGGTGCTTCAATTTTGCTAGTTCCAAGTAATTGGCACATATTCCAATTACAAGGAATTCGCAAGGCATTTGAGATTAAACCACTTATTTTGGAAGTACTTTTAAAGTTATACACTAGTTTTGTTTATCATTTGTTTTTGTTTGAAGATATGAAATATTATCAGTAATTGGAATCCATTAAAGCTTCATGTGACAATTACTGGGGACAGCATAACAATTACTGGGTATTAATATAAGATAATGTATTGTTTTAAAGTGTTTACATTTCAGACTAATATGCTGATTTCTTACTCTCAAAAATCTGAAATATGGCATCTCCATCTACAGTAAATTCATTTAAAGCGATTAAACCCATTGCAAAATCTAAAGTTTTTTTTTAAAATATAAACTTGTGCCAATTAATGGATCACAAGGTATCATACACTGGTGCTCTAGGTGCCAATTACTGGTGATTTCAGGAACTTTTTATAAATATATTTTTATAAAAATACTTTTTTTTTTTTCTTTTAGTGAGCAAAATGGATGCACAGATATTCATTCTTTGAATTAAAAGTTTTTCCAAGTAAATATCTTATTTCTTTGTAATGAAAATTGAAGTAAGTTTAAAGACAAATTCTTAATGTGCCAATTACTGGGACTGTTACCCTATGTCCCGTAAAAAATTTTGGTGCCAAAATTGAGAGTGGTTTCTTGTCAATTTGAGAGTGTTTTTTTTTTCAGTGTACAGGTAATACGCAATTAATCATTATCACACAGACCTCTAAACAATAAGTCTACTTGCTGGACAGAAAGACATAATGACAATCTCAGTGGACAAAATCCATTTTTATGATAATCAGGGAATTTGATAAAAACACGTGTATTGGTGGACGAATGTAACTATTTTTGATATCCATACGATTTTCTTTTTCGAAAAAGTCTCAGGTGTCGATTGATTATGACCGTAAATGAGATATTTGGTTCGTTTGAGGGAGTTTAAATGTTGCACTAGCTTCCTCAAAGCACGTCGTGTCAAGTCCGTTTTGTTTGAAAACACGAGTTTGTTAAATATATATCGCAGGTTTGTCGATATCATTTTTAATGCATTATTTGTTTGAAAATAACCTATATTAAACCCACTGAAATGTTGTTTTTGAAGGTTGTTATTCTCGGTAATCCATGATGTGGTTTATAAATTCCTTTTTGATTTTAAACATATTATTCAGCATTACTCCGCAAGAAGTATTTTATTTAAAAATCAAGATTTCACTCCTAAAGTATTGGAATCTTAATAAAACTCCTGCAATTGTTTACAAATCATTAAGATTTTATTATTAAACAAGCATTATATTAACTTGGAGTGTGTATAGATCTGTTTAGTTCAAATCTTGGAAGCCAATTTTAAATCACTTATTATTACACAGTTAAGTCCAAAAATTGAGTACGTGTATGGTTTTAATGACAATACAATAATATTATTGTTTGAAAAACGCAGTTCTTATTCTGTTTCTACTGCTTTCCACAAAACTCAGATTAAAACTTCAATTCATTTGAAAACAATTTTAATTATTCAATTTAACTGAAACTTTGCTTATATATATAGCTCCCATGACAATGCATTACTATTATATTTTATGGAATGTAGAAGTTACGATGTTTTACAGGGTCACATAAAAAATTAGTTCAAATCTCGGAAGTGAATTTAAAACCAATTTCAGTTACCTAGTTGAGCTAAACAATTGTCTACATGTGTGTCCGATGACATTTCTATTAAATTATATTTTGATGAACGTAGAAATTTTGCATTTTTTTACAGGATCACACAGAAGATCGTGGAAAGGTTGCTACTAAAAAGCAGAAGTTTAAATTATAGTACATCAAAATTATGATAGGTATTGAGATACACAATAGCGTTTTTTTAAACTAAGTGAGTAGCAGCATGTCTTTTGCAAGGACGCATAGAAATTCGGACACAGTACCATTTACATGTAAAATTATTTTTTCAACTGCAATAAAATTTATGTAGGCTATTTATTCACACAACAGATTTTTTTCAAACAAAAATAATTTGTGCATGTTTTTATATTTTACAACAGGGTCATATATAACGTAAGTTTTTTCCTGCTATTTTTATGTGGGATTTTATTTACAAATTTTTATTTGTCAGGATGTTTATAATAATTTCTGGAGCAATTTTTAGTAGTCAAAAAAAAAGAGTGTTAATTTAAATGTGTACATTATTTTTTTTTAATTTTAAAATAGGTATGTTTACTGAATTTTTTTTTAATTCATTGCATTTTTGATTTGAGACATTATTGTTAATTAAATCAAATTTTTATCACTATGTGAACAATTTATTGGGAATATATCTGAAAAATCATTTAAAAACTAATTAAACTTCAAGAAAATAAAATATCTGCAAAATTTCTAATAATTTTTTACTGGTGACAATAATAAATTAGGAGTGAAACGTCAAAAAGAGCTCTAAAACGGCCATAACGACTTCACATTTTAGTCACTGTGACTCCACATCGACAATCGATGGTCACAAAATCACAATGTGACTTCAAAACGACGCTGCAGTGACGTCATCATGCTTTACGGGTAAGGGTCAATTTGGATGAAAATTACCTAAAATATGATAATGAAAATAACACTTTATATGATAACTTACATTCTCTTTTCAGTAATGACAGTTAAAACATCCAAAATTTGAGAAATTTAAGTAATTTTCATATAAATTGGTCTTCGAATGAGTTTAATTAACAAATCATCCCAAACTTACATCTTGAAAAAAAAATGATTTGTCTTATATTACTAAAATTACTGAAAATAGTTCAAAATGTAACGTAAGTTACCATGGTATGACCCTAATGTATTTTCCACTAGTTTTTTTCCAAATATTTCAAATAAGAATGTTAAATTATATCCCTTTAACAAAAACAAAATATAATATCTGGTGCTGTAATTTTTTTTAACATTCATCAAAGATTTTAAGAAGTTTCGAAGACATTTCTCCTTAAACAAGTTATCTATCTGAGAATTAAATCTTAGTTCCTGTGTACGTTAAATATTAGCCATAAAGAAATTTCTCTCTTAAAAATTTTTGTCGCACCTGCATCTTAAAAAAAAAAAAAAAAAAAAAAAAAAAAAGATTTTTTAAAAATAATTTTAGGGCATTTTAAAATGCTTTCACACAAAATAAATGTATTTTAAAAATCAGAAAAACTTCCATTAAAATATTATAAAGTGATTTTACTTTTGTAGCAATATTAAAAAAGAGCACACGTTTGGAAATTTAAGCTGCTTTGTGTCGCTACTTTTAAAGAAACAAAACAAAAAAAAAAACGTAGAAATAATTTCAGATTCAGGAAAAATAAGTAATAACATTTGTTTTGTATGCGTCCTATAGTGTCTCTTAAATTACATTCATAATCATGTGTTTTCGTTTTGCATTTGTTGAAAAAAAATGCCCATTCTTTCCATAACGAAAACCTTTATGTATGACCCACCTTAAGTTTGAAGAAATTATAAGTTTGAATAGGAACAGTTATGGAATGAAACATAAATATTTAAAAGAAAATATGTGCATGAAATAACGTAAGAATGAATATGGAAATTAAGGAAGTGAAACAAGTTAAACAATGAATTTAGTCGCGTGTTTTCACACGTTATTTGTCATGTTTGATACATTGCACCTCAGCCTTGCTACAATAAATAAATAAATAAATAACAAGGACTTTTAATTATTTATGAAAGTTATTTGTTTCAGTGAAGTTATAAATTCCCAATTATATATTTGTTGAAGTTATATATTTGTCTGTTAGTGAAATTAGTCAGTTGTTACAAGAATAAACTAATATTTCGAATACGTCAAAATAGACAGTTGTAAGTGATTGTGCTGTGCTCTTTTGATAATTATCTTTTTCCAGACAAATATAAACTCGGAAAAATGCTATAATGTCATTTCATCTTACTATAGTACGAATTAGCTACGTGAAATTCCATGATCGTATTAAAAAAGTGTGAAAACTTAGAGAACAAAAATTTGTATATGCGGTAGAGAAATTCAGTGACTACTGGCGGATTAAGTAAATATAAGAATATGGTTTGTTACTTTAGGAGTAAATTTTAATTTTCCCGTGTTTCTTTGTCACTCTCTGTCTTGTCGTCATACTAGATCCAAAATTCAATTTTCAAGAACATATGACGCATACTGAAATTAAGATAACTCAATTTTTAAATTTCAAAAGAAAAGAGTTTTAAAAGACTAAAATTTCATAATGGAGGAATATCCTCAAGTATATTGAAAGTCTGGGACAACACCGTTACAATAAAACAAATTAGTTACGCTTATGAAGTCTGATTTCCAAACCTCAACTCGCATATGAAATTAGAAAAATAATGTCAATACAATACGTCATATATGTGCAGCGCTCCTAAAGCATTATCAAAACCTAACAAATTATTTCCTCTGACGTCCTCTGTGTCCTGACTGCTCCCCCCCCCCTCAATCAATATTCTGCTCAAGAAAGATTATCATTATTACGAATTGATTAATGGAAGGAGATCATTTAACCATAATGACAAAATCATTAAAAGAGACCACATTATATCAAAGATAACACCACAATTAAGGTCACAATGACCCCTGTCAGATTAATAATAGTCAACTTGAACCAGAATATTTTTCGTAAGATATGTTAAAGTCTTGTGATAAACACTTCTTGTAAAACTTTAGTGAAATACCCGGTGGTTCTAGTGTTAAATACCTTCTATTTTTCTCAATATTACAAAACTAACAATCTTTTGTTTTTGGAGGATAAATAGGATAAACTACTCAAAATCTGTAATTTCACATACACAGATGGTTCTGTCATGAGCGATGAAGCAGCATGTGCATTTACAGTCTGTCTTAAAAACTCATTCGTAGACGATTATTCAGTTAAACTTCATGTAGATAATTCGATTTACCAAGCTGAAACATTCACAATTTACAAGCAAATTTACAAGCAAATTTACAAGCAAATGGTCCACTAATTCTCCTCATCAAGAAACTCTTATCCTTACAGACAGTCACTCATCATGCGACGCCTGTCAATTTGCACTTCCCCATAATTATGTAATTTTTAATATATACAAACTTTTATTAAAACAAAAACTTCTACATTTCATGGATTGAATCTCACATAGGTATCAGAGGAATCGAAAGAGCCGCCGATTCTCTGGCAAAAATGGTCATAGACTATAAGCAATACAACACATACCAAAAGTTACTTCTTCCACAATCGAAATTCATGTATATCTTTTAGAAAAAAAACTCTGGATGAATGGCAACTTTCATGGACTCAGTCGAGAAACCTACGGCATAATTAATAGGGTGGATCGAAAAGTATAGGAGTTTTTTTTTTTTTTAGAAATCACTATCGGCGCGGCGTGCAAAAGTTGCCTTTTATGCATACTAGTTTACAGGTTTTTTTTCCATTAAAATCCATTAATATCTTCCGGTGCCCCAAGCGCCCCAAAAATAATTAAAAATTGAGTTTTTTTATGATATTTTTTATTTTTTTTTTTGTTTATTTATTATTTCTTAATTACTTTTGGCGCGGGGTGCAAAAGCTATCTTTTATCTATCTTAGCTTACATATTTTTTTAAAATAAAATTCATCCATATCTTCAAATACTTTGCGGTACTTAGAAAATCTGGTGATTTTCTCTATTTATTTCTAGCATAAATTAGTTTTCGCATTGCTAAAGATCTGATATGCTCTCTGTTATCTGTGAGCATTGACAATAGCAAATTTTCAGGGTGGCAAAAAAAAAAAAAAAAAAAAAAAAAAAAACTATTTCGTTGAATAACAGCATCTACGATCTTTCTTAAATTAGGTTCCAAATATCTGAAATATGTGATAAGTTTCCAAATATGACGCGCTCCTTCAGTTATGGATGGCTTTGTTTTGACATGAAACCATACAGGTGCATATAACTTCATAATATATGTTGTAAGAGTAATGAGATTATCAGAAGGATTTTCTGTAGCCACTTATAACCTTAAAATTCTACACGTAGCTGGACCAGGTTTCATTAATGCCAGATCAGAACCATTTTCACCACGTGATATTGCTATGCAAATATCATATAAATATTGCTGGTCATTTCTGAGAACTTTTCTATCTATGTTGTCTTCCAAATAATAAAGTATAAAAAGTTTATTTTATACATTTAATAAAATACGATAAACGATTTCTCATCCTCTCGATCTACCTTTTACGTTAGATAAATTATTCTTTAATTGTTAATTTTACTTGTATTTTTTAGCTCAAAATTTGCATAAAACTCGATTTTCGTCAAATAATTAAAGTTTTGGGGCATTGGAAGAAATTTATCAAAGTCGAAAATTATTTGGATGCATGCTAATATACTATAAAATGCATCTTTTTTATCCCGCTGATAAAATAATTTAAAAGAAATTAAAAAAATCAAAAATTATAAATTTTTATAAAAATTTCAATTTTTTTACTATTTTGGGGGCGCTTGAGGGCACTGGAAGGTATGAATGGATTTATATATGTAAAAAAGATTGAACTAATATATATATAAGGCAACTTTCGCAACCCGCGCCAAAAATAAATTTAAAAATATTAAGAAGCAAAAAATATATATAAAATTTATAAAAATTTCAATTTTTAACTATTTTTGAGGCGTTTGGGGCACCGGAAGATATGAATGGATTTCAATAAAAAAACATATGTGAATTAGTATGCATAAAAGGCAACTTTTGCACCCCACGCCGATTCGATTATCCGAATTTCGATTTTTCGACCCACCCTAATAATTAATAAAGTTCACATAAAGTTCGTCTGTGATCGCCCTTCGTTACCTAACAATATCAGCTGTCATGGAAGTCCCTCATCATTTCTCCACAAAACTGGGAAAAGAGACCCGCAGTTTTGTCCATGAAAAAATAATATTGGTAATACTACCCAATATATTTTTGGAAATTGTCCCACTATGATACATCATTTTCGTCTTTAACCTTTAAAAAAATTCCAATATTATTAAAAATTTTTAATTAAAAAATTAATTTTTTAAACGAAATTTTAAAATGCTCCTCGTGTTTTAATTTTTGAGATATTTTCAAGCCTTTTACATTTTTATCACTTAAAACTCTATTATAAACAATGTAATGTAAGATTATTTTAATCTCTTGAATAGTTAATATTTTACAGATTTCTATCTAAATTCCATATCGGTTTTCATCAAAATTTTGCCTTTTAACATGTAAAATATCTTATTTGACTATCTTTAAGAAGACGATTTTTAAAAAGTTTACACAATTTCTTTCTAAACAATATCAGGATACTTCCTTATCAATTTCATAAATATTGATGAAAAATTACGTCGCAAAATGCATTTCAAAAATCTAAAAACACTAAAAAATTATTGCACGGTGAGAAAAGCACTTTTAAAGAATATAAATACATTTACCTTTATTATTTACTTCTTAAAACTTTAGGTAATTACTTCTTAAAACTTTCATAAATGATATTTTATTTTAAACAATAAGAAAATCTTCTTTGGTACTTTATACCACAGAAAAAAATCTTTTTTGTAGCGATTTTGTTATAGACGATTTTGCTGAAATAAACGTCCACTGTCCCCTTAAGTGGTTAAATCAGTTCAAAACGGTTTTTTTTTTTGCCATCTTAATTAATTTAATATCAGATTAAATTTCTTTATTTAGATTATAAATATATATTACAACGTAAACAAATCCCTTGTTAAAACTGTTGTTAGCTTTCTTTTTTCAAAAACTAAAACAATATCACTTCACCTTTTTTCATTCACGTATAAAAACATTTCATATTTATTTACTTAGAAGGTGTCACAAATAAAAATTAAATTAAAGTGTTGACATGTTTCGGTTCATTAATAAGAACCGTATTCATAACATATAAAATCAGTAGAAAATTAAATGACACTGGATATAAATATAATTTAAAAATCAAAACCTGATTTTGATTTTTAAATTATATTTATATCCAGTGTCATTTAATTTTCTACTGATTTTATATGTTATGAATACGGTTCTTATTAATGAACCGAAACATGTCAACACTTTAATTTAATTTTTATTTGTGACACCTTCTAAGTAAATAAATATGAAATGTTTTTATACGTAAACAAATCCCGATTTTATATGTTGCGTAATTAATCTTGGCTTTTCTGTGGTCAACATCATTATTCGAGATTTCGTGACTGTGCCACTTACGTGACTGTATAAGCTATGGGACCGTACCATTCATAAGGGAACACGGTTAATTTCAGAATGTTTATTCAATGACGCTAGATAAATATTTATTCAAATCGCATGCTAAATGTTTGCTTTTGAACCTAGTATGTAAGTGCTTTTAAGAATTCAGAATACCATTTTACATTAAAAAAAGAAATTGTTTTCAATAAAATATACGTTTTCTGTACATTTACGTGTATAAATATTGTTATAAATTTTGTTCGTAAAAGTGTGTCTGAATCATTTACTGAACATACATATTTATATATATTTATTTAAATGATTTCACATTTTTAATTACATACGTTCTGCATAACTTTCTTCTTCTGATCAGGAAAGAAATGAAATTATTTGACTTTCGACGTCAATATACAAAATGTTCTAATATTTACTGTATAAAAAGATTCCCTCAATAAAAAATATGTTTTTTATGTATCTACATATAGATATTTATTAATTGTACCTTTTAAAAGCTTTGCAAAACGTTTTTGTACATGCTAATTTATACTAATTTCTTTAAATAATTCGACATTTCTAAATTATATCTTTTCTTCATAACTTTCTTCTTTTAATAGGTAAATAAATCAGTTAATCTTGCATTCGACGTTAGTACATAAGATGTACAAACAATTCTTTCAAAAATGCTTTGTTTTACAAAATTTCTGGAAACTTTAAAGGATTTAAAATAACTTTAATGATTGTTTTATACTCATTACGTGTACTAGGGTAAAATTTAATTTCAAATGTTGCACTGAAGCTATTATTTTTTTTTTTAATTCAAATAATACAACTTCATAATTTGTAATATTTAGTAGACTTAATAGAAAACGGTTTCAAAAAATATTTTATAAGTAAAGTCTTTATTATATTTTAAGTTTTATTTTTAAATAAAAGGTAGTTATTATAAAACATAAAAAGTCTTAATATAGTTCAATAATTTTCAATATGGCACTAACACTTAAGAAGAAAAATAAACAATTTTAAAATTCTTCCTTCTTTCTGTATTATGATACGTAGATAATTTTTTATCGTTTATTAAGAGTCTGTTTTTTCTGTAAAGCAAGTATCATATTTTTGATCAGTCCATCAGATAGCCGGGTAAAAAATAATTTGAAAATGTATTTGGAAAAATGATGGAAAAAGGCAAGTTTTTAAGTTCATATTTATTACATTAAGTTACAAATACATCAAAAATTCCATATTGAGTTTTCAAATTGAGAATCGTTAGTCAACGCTTACTGACACTGAACTTTCCCTTTGAGCTGCGTCAGTCAACGATAACTTACAGTCTAAAATATGAAATAAAACAAAAAAAAACTATATTTATTTAAGCAATTACAGAAAATTTATTTAATATTTACTTAACTTCTACTAACTACCAGATTATACCTTCCTTTATAATTACTTAAACTATTTTATATATTCTTAGTTTGATATCATATTTTACATTGTCAGTCACCGGTTATTGAAGAACCCTAAACGGAAATTTCAGTGTCAATCACCGGGAATTCTACGTGTTTTCATACACAAGTTCTAATGATTTTTTTTTCTTAAAACATTATTTAAATAGATATTTGATTTAATAACTGTATAAGACATATCATTTCTATAAAATTGAAAATGAAAAAAATTGCTAACTGAGGAGCATTATTTTAAAAAATCGCTGTCGGATTGGCGTATAGCGGAGGTAGATTTCGAAGAGTGCTCATTTCAACAATAAAAAAATAAAGCATGATTAGAGATATACCCAGTTTAATAACTTCACTTGGCCACTTATGAAAAGTTCTTAATTCAATTTTTCTGCAAGAACTAAATCATCTTAAACGAAATTGAGCTCAAATGCACATTTTGACAATATATTTTGAAATATATTCTGAATTTATTTAAAAAATCAACCAAAATAGTACATTATATAGTTCCTAAAAAACAAAAACAAAAAAAACTGTCAATTGCGTTTGAGAGCAAAACTGAATTTAAAAATGAGTCATAAAATAACCGATTTGTTATTTAAATTCATACTTAATTCTTTAATCATGAGAGTTTCAATAAATTTTGTTCAAAATGCCCAATTTGAGAGCATTTTTGAAAATATATTCTATTTTTATGAAAAAACTGGCCAATGTGTCACATTATATAGTTTCTAAATAAGATGATCTATAAATTGGATGCATTGAGAGCAAAAATGGATTTAAAATCGAGTCAGAAACAAACGCAATTTCTTATTTGAATACTTCTTTAAATTTTTAGTCACGATGACTTCGGGAAATTCTGTTCAAAGCACCCTTTTTGTCAACCTTTTTTGAAATATATTCTGTCTTTATCAAAAAACTGGTCAATGCGTCACATTATATAGTTCCTAAATAAGAGGATCTATAAAATGGATGCATTTGGGAGCAAAAATGGATTTAAAAACGAGTCAGAAAAAAATGCAATTTCTTATTTGAATACTTCCTTAAATTTTCATTCACGATGACAGCGGAAAATTCTGTTCAAAATACCCTTTTTGGCAACATATTTTGAAATATATTTGGTCTTTATCAAAAAACTGACCAATGCGTCACTTTATACAGTTTCTAAATAAGAGGATATATTATTTGGATACGTTTAATATCAAAAATGAATTTAAAAATGAATCGGAATATAAGCAGTTTTGATTTCAGGTTTTTTTCTCCAACTCCTATTTTTATTTAATTTATTTTTGCTATACGAATTGGTTTTATGAAAAACTTGTCATTGCAAAAGTTGTAGATATTATTGAGAAGATGTAAAATAAATTTAATTAGATTTGATCGCTTAAAAATTGACGGAGTTATGGATTTTTTTGATGCGTTTAAAATCAAAAGTGAATTTAAAAATGATTCAGAATATAAGCATTTTGGATTTGAGTTTTTTTCTCCAACTCCTATTTTTGTTTAATTTATTTTTGCTATAAGAATTGGTCCCATGAAAAACTTGTTAATATAAAAGTCGTAGATATTATTGAGAAAATATAAAATAAATTTAATTAGATTTGATTGCTTAAGAATTGAGTAAGTTATGGATTTTTTTCATTTTCCACCCCCCTTTTTCTTTTCCCTTTTAATATTTTTCATCGGTAAAAGTTGGTCCTATCAAAAACTAGTAAATATAAAAGTTTTATATAATTTTGAGAACATTTATAAAAAATTTAATTGGACTTAATATTTTGAGAATTGACGAAGTTATGAATTTTTTTCTACCAAAAACACTGTTTTTTTTTTCAGCCTCTTGAACCCATTTTTAAATTTATCAAAAATCTGTCACGCATAAACTTTTGGCCCATTTTTATGATATAATATAAACTTTAAACCGATTCGATATCTATTTTAACTAAGAAGTTATGGCTTTTTTCGATTTTAACAAAAACCCTCCCTAATTTCACCCCTTTGGACCGATTTTGCTCATTAACGATCTTATACCTCTCGATTTTATGTATCAATTTGGTAGAGATTGGAGCTAAACTATTGAAGTTATTGTGTCCATAAGAATGTGAGATATATCTATCTATCTATCTATCTATATAATATATATATATATATATATAAACTTTTTACTGGTGGTAGTTTTGGGGTCTAGGGGGTCATGATCCGCTTAGAACTGGAAGAAGTTTTCAGAAATTCCAACATTGGTGCGATCGTAGTATTTCATACGAAATCTACCTAAAAGTTCACTTACACAAAAACGATGATAAAATTAATCTTCATTACTTAAAGAGGCAGTTTACCTTAAAATTTTCCAAAAAGTCGATTTTTCTTTACAAAAAACCATAAGTGAAAGCTAATGTATGTGTAATTACAAATATTTTTGCATCTAATTTCTAACTATACCACAATTATATAGCGAAATAATGCAAATTTTGTTAGTTGATCCAGTGAAATGGTCCATACAAATTAAAACTTGAAATGGACTTTTCTTTATGTTTTAATTTTATCACTTCCTCTTTTAAAAATGGTAAGGCTTTCTTAGGTGCGTTCGTAATTATGTAAGTAAAAATCACCTATAGTTGTCGTTCAATGCGTAAGTCTGTCCGTCTGTCCGCATATTATTAAAAAACTACCGACTGAATCGTTTGAAATTTAAAATTGAATTATTAGATAATTTTATAGTGACATTTGAAATTTTATGAAAATCGGGAGCATAGATCAATAACAGGGACAATCAAATAGATTTCGATACATTACGGCAAATGGAAAAAAAAATCAAGTGCATTTTAACTGACTTACGCTCTTTAGAACATAATAAAATTGATATGCATCTATGAAGTATATACTTTTATAAACATTTTGTACAATCTGTGGTGGAAAGAATTTTTTTATTAATTTAGAAGACCACACAAAAGTATTCCATTACATAATTATAGACTGAGACACTCTTTGGTTAGCGTTTTAATTGTATTAAACTACCCGTAAGTCATGGTGACGTCACTGCGACGTCATTGTGAAGTCACATTGCGACTTTGTGACCATCGATTGTCGATGTGAAGTCACAGTGACTAAAATGTGAAGTCGTTATGGCCGTTTTAGAGCTTGTATGTGTCGTCACATTGTGACCACTTTGTGAAGTCACGGTGTGACAAATTTGCGAAAAATGTGTCATTTGTGACTACTTTGACATTAACATTGTGACGAAACGGTGACAAAAGCGACGATATTGCCAGAAACATGTTTTTTATAAATAACATGTTTTGAAGAATATTTGTAATTTTCTAAAGATTTTTAAGAAAGTCAGATTTCAGTCACTATGTGACGTCACTGAGTGGTGGCATTTTCGTCACAGATGTGATGTGACCATGCATGCATGAGGGTATTTAACATTTTCCGTAAAGCATGGTGACGTAACTGCAACGTCGTTGTGAAGTCACATTGTAACTTTGTGACCATTAATTGTCGATGTGACGTCACATGACGTCCATGTGAAGTCACAGTGACTGAAATGTGAAGTCGTTATGTTTTAGAGCTCTTTTGTGACGTTTCACAAAGTGGTCACAATGTGACAAATTTGTGAAAAATGTGTCATTTGTGACTAATTTGACATTGACATTGTGACGAAACTGTGACAAATGCGACGATGTTTAAATAGCCAGAAACATGTTTTTTAAAGTAAATAACATGTTTTGAAGGATATTTATAAATTTCTAAAGATTTTTAAGAAAGTCACATCTCTGTCACAATGTGACGTCACTGAGTGGTGGCAATTTGGTCACAGATGTGATGTGACCAAAGTGACTCACAGTGACGTCACTGTGACGTCACTGTGACCATGCATGCTATTAGGGTTTATGAAATTCATATACTTTGCTGAGGATTACTGCAAATTATTTCCTGCATAATAAAAAGCAGACAGTATTAGCAGAGACACACAAGAGATTTCTGTTGCTGTACTGTGTCTGAAATAATGTATTCTGTTATACCAAGTTCTAAATATATTTTGGTGCATTTACAATTATATAAATATGTAGCACTTACAGTCATCCTTTAGTATGTCCATACGTCTCTCTATCTGTCCGCATATAATAGAGCAATAACTACCCAACCTAATCGTTTGAGATTTAAAATGCATAATTGTTGAAAAATTTTGTTAATTCCATTTAAATTTTATGAACATCGGATGTATAGTTTAATTTCAGGAACAATGAAAAATATCCCATCATATTACGATCGATGGGGAAAAATAGTTTCAAGTACATGTTAATGATGTTACACTCTTCGAAATATAATAGAATTCACATGAATCTATGAAGTAGATAATAAAATATACATTTGTTGGAATCTATGATGCAAACAATATTTATTATAAATTTACAGGGCTACTGAAAATCATTCCACTGCATTATGGTATACGAGTAAATTTTTTTTGGAGCGTGTGTTAATTATATTAAACTGTTTCATATTTTATGAAACCGATATATGTTGCTGCGGCTTAATACAGGTTACTTCCTGTATAATAGAAAGCAAATAGTACTTATAGGAACATACAAAAGATTTTGACCTCTATACTGTATCCGAAGTGCAGTATACTACACTGTAAAAAAAAAAAAGGTCGATCTACTAAAAAAACTTTAGTGATCCTTGTAATTAGTAAAAAATTTTTAGTAATCTTAGTCGGTTACTAGAAATTCTGTAAGAATTACTAGAAAAAAGTTAGCAACGAATATATTTATATTTTTAATAGCCATTACTAAAACTCCGTTGGTGTGGCCTTGATAGCATAGTGGTTATAGTAAGGGACTCCAGGCTAAAAGGTCCCGGGTTCGAAACTTGCCACCGCCAAATACACCCCGAATGTCTGTAGTGTCTCGTTAATAAAGGGATTATGAAAATCCTGTCGGAGCAGTTAGGAATGTTTAGTGCTGCCATCTATTGCGGTTTTGCCGAAAATCTTCCTTCCACTTCAGAAGTCTGGATGCAGCTCGCAAGAAGCTCCTGCCTTTCGGGCGAACTTAATAGTTATTAAAAATAATTTTGGAGCTATTACTAAAATTTGCTTGGTGGCTCATACTAAAAATTTTTAAGTTAGTTATACAAAAAATTCTTTTGTTCAGTTTACAAGAGAAATGCTTGTTTCACTTGCAAAAAAAAGTTTGTAATAGTTACTAAAAAATTCTGTGGAATACAAATTTACTAAGAAATTTTTAGTAACCTCTTGAATTTTTTTTTTTACAGTGTATAACAGCAAGATCTGAATATTTTTAAATTTTGTTCAAGTACAAATGCATTTCATTTGTTACACTTCACATGTAATTTACAACTCATTTGCTATTTAACATAGGTATTAAAATGTTTTCTTATATATTCTGACATGTAATTAGCCATTTGATTTATATATACATATATATACAAGTATGCGAAACATGGTTTTTTACTATATATATGCCAGTAGAAAAAATATGCTAAATGCAATATTAGATGTACCTGAAATCCATGCGAAACATTTGGGACTATTAAAAAAATGGTACAAATATCAATATTTAAAAAAAATAATAATAATATAAATCAGGGATTAATAAAAGGATTTTTAAATTTTTAATAATTTTAATTAAATACACGTTGAGTTTATTATTTTTTTTATATTAACTTTTTCTCGTTTAAATTTCGTAGGATCACCAGTTGAAGCATATTTTCAAAAATAAACAATCTTATGTATCGTACACGTATGCATCTTTTCATAAATGTATGCTTATGTAATTTTTATAGTATTTATAGGTCCAAAATTTGGAAATAATGTCAAAAAAATACAAAGACACATTTAAAATAAAACTATGAAATTTGGCATTTATGTCAGTTTTTAAAATCAAAATAACATACACTAAATCCTTTTAATTACAAACAATTTTTACAAAAGTCGATAGTTTTGCAATTGGAAAAATTTCTAATCTACTTATGCTTTTTTCATATTAATGCGGAGAATTTTTATGCTCATGCATTATTTTTACAGTATAATAATTAATCTATTTTGTAATATTATGTAATGTGAAATAAATTTCTCTTACTGTAAAGTTTCTTAAGATTTTATGCCTACAATATTATTGAAATCATTTGTATTTATTGTCATGCAAATAAATGACAGGATAGATGACAGAATATTGTGAAAAATACTGCTGTGTAAATTTAATATGCTTTCATTGATTTTTAAAGTATTTTCCGATAAAAGTAATGATTTCTAAATTGATTTTATTATTTTTTTATGTAATATTTTATAATGAAGGAACCATTGATGGAATATATGATTATTATACTTAATTAGTCCAGAAATACTTTAGTATTTTCATTTCTTTAAGGTCATTATGTTAACGCTATCGGCGAAAAAAGAATAAATGTTTCACTTGTATATCTTAAATTGTAGGCATACGCTTTAAGAATTACTTTTTATGATAAAATATTTATATAAACTTTTGCGTTGTATACAAAAAAATTGAAACGCAATTAAAAATTTTGAAATCCAACCCTTTAAATGTATTTAAATGAAACACAGCAAAATATTAAAATTCATTCTCATAGGAGAAACTTAAATTTGATAAAAAAGTATATGTGAGGACTGATGGTGTTTACATCAAATTTTGCAGCTATTTTCACTAAAATGTCTGTTGCAACTGAGCAAAACTGCTCAGTTTTGCTGAGTTTTTGCTTGTTGAGAACTTGCTGAGTTTTTGCACTGAAGAAGAATCTCGTTAGTAGATTCGAAACAGCTGTTTGCTCCCGTTTTCATATTTTATTTGTGCATTTATTATCGTTGGTTTTCTACCTTTAAGCTATGTTATAATGTTCTTGAGAATTTTCTCGAATTCCAAAAACATTTAGATTAGCAGTAAATTGTAAGTAATATAGAGAAAACGAGAAAAACAAATAATACATTTTCCTTATACAATAGATAAATGCTTAACCATAATTTTATGGGAAAAATAAGGACATCGTTATTATGTTGGAAAATAAATGTTTTGTATTACAAATAAACCAATTTTCTCATTTAGAAACATTGGCGTTTAAACGGTTAACTCGATTTAAAGACTGATTTCTCTTTATCCAAGCCTGTTACGACGGAATAATCTTGCACGACCAACATTTTAGAAAAACAGTAACAATTATGTAGATTTTACACATTGCGAAAAAAGATTTTCAATAATGCAATAATCAATTTTTTATTTTTACAGTTTTTAATTGTTGTTAAAAAAGGGCAAACGTCATTAACTTGTGATTTAAATTAAATCTAAAACGAAATTTTAATTATTTATAACAATCACAATAAATCATAACAAAACAAAACAAAAGAATATGGGAACCTGTTTATGAGATAATTTATATCAAAATTATAGAATTTTAAAACTGTTCACGTGGATGAATCATCAATCTTGATTCAAAAATTTCTCGCTGATTTTTTTTCTATAAAAATATCATCTTATTTACTGGTTTGGATTCCATATACTTGTATTTGTAGTAGGTAGATAATTAAAATTTTTTAAAATCATTTTTTAAATGGATTAAGCATTTAAAAATAAATTTTACAGTGCTTCGTTTTGGACATCAATACTGAAAGGGTTAAGAAGCTACATGATGAAACTAATTTAACCGCGCGAAAAATAGCCTAAGCCTGGCAAGTTCATCTTTAACAGTTCAATTGCTTTGTCAGTCACTGGTGAATGCACTGAAATTTCCGTTTAGACCCTGTCAGTTACCAGTTACAGTTAGTCTAAAATATGATATAAAATTAAAAGAATTATATTATTTTAAGCAATTATTGAGAATATATAAAAATTTATTTAAATTTTCTTTGTTACAGAATTGCACTTTCTTAATAATTCTATAACTTATCCAACAATTGAAGTAAATCGGTTAATTCTGCAAGAAAAAAACATTTACTTAAATTAAGAAGGGTAATCCCCCTGATCTCCCATTTATACTTATCCAATCTATATTAATAAAAGAACAAAACGCTCTGTCTGTGTGTGTGTGTCTGCGATGGCTAGCAAAATCTACAGCATGTACAAGGCTCAAAAATTTTTTGAGAGTAGCCCCAAATCTCTCCTGATGCACCTGAGTTTCAGAATTTCGAAATTCTATTTATTAACTGAGTAATTAATTAAATTCCAAAGATCACTCTCATAAAAAATCGCCTTTTTTCTTCTTTTTTTTACCTTCATTTAGTTATGCTTGGTTGGTTGCATAAAATTTTCGCAGAAATAATTAAAAAAGCTGATGCTAACATGTCATTCAAACTCATTAATTAATTATTAATTAGTTCTTGACTTATAACATTTTAAATTCAAGAAATGATGAAAGTCCCTTCCTTGTAGTAAAACGCATTTTCGCAAGAAGTTGTTTCCATGACAACCATTTTTTGAAATCAAGATTTTAAAAACAAAACAAAATGAAAAAATTTAATATTTAATGTTCCACATAGGATAGATACATGATTTAAACGTCATTTTAATCAGAAAAAAAGCAGAGGAATTTTAATGGCATAAAACAGTTTTGGAAAATTTGAAGATTTTTACATTTTGGACTCCCTTAAACACATGGAAATGGACGATATTATGTTTTGAAATGTATGTTCCCGCATAACTTTCGAAACGCACGTTTGAGCATTTCACAGAAAAATATGGTCAAAATTGCCAAAATTAAAATGTAGTCAACAACTGTAAATCAGATGCGGATCCCAGAATCCAAGATGTTTTTAGTTTTATAATAAAGACAAAATAAGAAAGAGACGCATGCGTACTAGAAAATTTTTTATCTAGGAACTTATTAGACTTTTCCCCCCTTAGATCATTTACTTTTACGTAACAGAAGAACTAGATTATGATCGCTTTTGCCCAGAAAAAAAATTTAATATATGTATGTCTTTAGTGTTTGTGTCGTGATCATATGTTATATGAAATATAATGTCATCTGATATTTTGACTCTCATTTTTGAATCAAGAAACTTTGATTTAGAATTGCTGCTGCCATTCAGCGTCAGTGAATTATCCAGAGCCTCAATATCCCATTGGAGTTATGATTCATTAAGAAAATTTCGTATCTTACATATTTTTGTATTTAAAATGTCATAAATCAATTATACTTAAATTTATTATTATACATATGGCAGCTTTGATGGAGAAGTAGATTGATTTAGTAAAATCAGTTGGAGTTGTCATAGTATTTTTGATGTTAAAACTAGTGTGAAAATTTCAGCTGCAATATTTTGAGACGTTATACTAATGATATGTTTCATACTACCTGTAGTATTTTGTGCCAGTGGGAGCGCAAGAAAATGCTCTTGTCACGGCGCACAGTGGGGCAGGAAGCCTCCAAAGTTGGCTAAAAATAAAATTTACTTTGAACAAAAAAAGCACATCACGGATTCTTTTGTAGAAGAAAAGTAGGAAAATTTTAAACTTTTACATAAGCTGAATAGTAATTTATTAATTAATTTACAAACCTTTTTCAATATTTTTTGTAGAAAAATGAGTTAAAAACAAGAATTTAAGATAGTTTTATACTAATTAGATATTTATAAATCATCCATAATATCGCATTAAAAAATGTAAACATAATTAGTAATTTTAATTATTCTCAAGCAAACCTTATAATGAATATTAGCGACTCGTTTTGAAGGATTGGATCAACCTTTCTCAGGCAAAATGTACGTATTACTATAAAGACAGCAGAAGAAAAACTGTTTCTGTTGTTTTAGTGCTAACACACACTTTTTGTTTTCCTGTTTTTCAGATCTTAAACTCATACATGTCACGTACACTAACGAATATGTAGAACTAGAATTGTATAACCGTTTTACTCTTGATATTTTTGATCGTCCAGAACAAATTCAGACGGAATATGAAGATAGGCACGTTTGCTTTTCATTGACGCTTCTGTTTGTTTTTCAAATCGAGGAAATGAAAGCGATTTGCCAAGCCACTCTTTGTTAATTCTAAAGCATTTCACTTGTTTCGCCAGGCTTTTGCTCATCGGAACTTATATTAAACTTTAAAACATTTAATCTTCTTTTCATTTAAACTACTTGTTCGTAGTTTCTCCGATTATGGAGCTCTTATACTATAAAATCACATTACTTTCAAAAGTTTTTTGTTAAAACGTTCCATGATAGTCAGTTTCATTTAAATACATTGTTTTGTGATAAACAATGCATTAAAATTGGTATTTAACAAAGAAAATATTTATAATCATGTTTGACACACCCGTACACTAACAAAAATTTAAGGATGATTAGCTATAAAAATGACCATACAATTAAAAATGTGGAAAAAAGGAGCAAGATTTTCTGGCATATTTGTTCTTTTAAAACTCATACTTAGTAGAAAAAATTATAATTAACACTTAACTCGCCTTAACTCATAACTAAAACCTACAATGTTTGTAGACAGTGTTAATTTTTTTTATAAATTTCACCACTATATATTCTAAGCGTCTGTATATCTATAAAAATCGTATTAAAACAAATTGAAAGTTAATGAATTATTGTTACATACTTGTAGTTAAAGGTTCCATAGTCAAAAAAAATTATTTTTTAATTATTATAGCGAAATTAACAAACGAATGTTGAAACAAAATTATTGATTTTTTTTCACTTATTATCAAAGCACAATATGCAGTTTAACTTCTTTCTCTAGTGACGATCAAAATAACTTTGCGCAAATTTTAATACTAGGAAGATGTGTACTGACATCTGCTCTATTGAAGTGACGTATGTCGGTAGTTCAAAATAAAATTTCATTTTTTCGATTTTTTGCCAGTTTTGAAGGCTTTTTGCCCCACTGTGCGGCGGGGGTATTTTTACCTCGATAATGGAAATTACTTATTTCCTAAGAGGTGTATTAGTTTACTTTTTATCGTATATTCAGAAATGTATTTACTACATATCCTGTAGAAAAAAATATCAAAAATTATTATTTTTGGGTATTATAAACTTATTCTAAAAAAAACTGATTTATTTGAAAACTTAAAAATAAATTTGTCATTAAAAATAAAACTTAAAAATAAATCTGTTTTTCTCTAACAATTCGGAACATCATTTTTGTAATGTTAACTTACGTCACTGTTCATAAATTTATGCTTCTTTAATTAATAGATTTATTTTCATTCATTTATTAATGAACCGAAAAAATATTTTATTATCCTTACTCCATTTGTCATTCTTATTTATAATAATACTAACACTTAGGGAAATCTTTAATGTCAATGAAAACTAACGTCACTGTTCATAAATATATGTTACTTTAATTGATGTATTTACTTTCATTCATTTATTTATGAATGAAAAAAATATTTCATTATTCTTGCACATTTTGTTATTCCGAAATTTTATTGTATATATAGGTTTTTCTTATACTATATATTCTGTGCAAAAAAATCAGAAATTATTGTTTCGTGACATTATGAAAATATTCTGAAAAAAACGCATTTACTTTAAAACTTAAAAATAATTTATTCATTAACGAGTATTAATGTCACGGTAATGTGTTTATAATTTTAAGATTTACATTATGAAAATGACCCAATGAAATTACTTGAAACATGTCAACAATTTATTTATAATGTAAGTACTTACCTTTTTGTCGTAGTAAATATATATATTTTTATTATTATGATATGGCTTAATCAGTGTTCTCACTGTCGCTCGCCTTTGCGCCAAATTGCGACTAAATTTTTCATTTGGCGAGTAAACAAGCGATTAGATTCGCCAAATGGCTAGTGCTCAATTTTCGCTTTTTCTTTCTTTTCTTTTTCGTCTTTCATACATATGCACACATACGTATTTTTAATATATACATATTTTTTAATATATACATATTTTTAATATATTTGTAGCGGATAGTTGAAATTAGGTTAATAACAATTTTTGTCGCAGTTATAAAAATTTAGGTTATTTTAGAATTTATTGAAAAAAGGAGGCTACATTAAAGGATTAAATATATATATATGCATCTTTATTTATTTTATTTTTTTTGTGATACACATCGAATATATTTGGCTAATACTTTTTTCATTTGGCGAATGTTTTTAATTTTAATTAGCCAAATTACTAACGTTGGTCAAATGTCAGCGAGAACACTGGGCGTAATAATGTTTATCCTTAACACTTCGAGACATCATTGTTAATGATTAAAAAGTCCAATCGAGAAAATAATTATTCATACACCTTTTGTTTTTCCAAAATCCATATAGTCGATTTATTCCAACTCTTTCAAAACGTGTCAAAAATTCCATCGTAATTTAAATAGGGATATCGGTATTTGGATTTAGAATAGGTCGATAATCACTGTATGTATAATACTACGTTTCAAGTAAGATAAATCGTGTATCACATGCAAACATGATAAAATGTTTTTCGTGTCATTTCTTTTTATTTTAATATGAATGATTTTTGTATACGCTGAAACAACTGAAATGTTATGAAAAAGTTTAAAGAAAATTTCAATTAAAATCAAACTCCTGTTATTTTAAGAATTATTTCGAATTATGAATTGAATATCGACGAAAATATATGGGGAAGATCAATAATCGTTTTAAAACATATCAAATAGAGAAAAAAAATCTTTGACATTTTATAAGAGACATTATGACTGTTGTGTTTTCATACTCTTACCTTCGAATCTCCATGGCTCACGAACATTTTGCAAGCTGCCTGAACTAATGACTTTTTTGTATTCTATTTTTGTTTTGTTATGTTGTTGCTGTTCGATGATTGTTCTGAGCAAACGAGAATGAGACGTACATTTGTACGCATTATGGATTGAGATGTAAAGAAAAGAAATATTGTTCATGTAATATTTGTGTTCGTCCTATAAATTAAATGTCATAGTTACGTCCAAAGGAATGTTTTATTGAAGAATATACTTACCATTCAGACGAGAAAAACCACATAAAAGCGAATAACCTACACCGAGGTAAGAGATTTTAGATTAATAAAGATTCTAGTATTTATTACGAAACAATGACGATACGATTAACGATATTCTATGACGATAATTGTACTTCTTATTTAATGAAATAGATTACCAATACTATGAAAAAAATTTTTATTAAAATACACTTGATACACTAGTTCTTGATTTGGATAATATTGATTTTCATTCACCTTTTGTTATGATGATAATATTATTTTTACTTTAATTAAAGAAATTAGTACCTATATTATGAAAATATTTCTTTCTAATTTAAATAGGCTTGGTGCACTAGCATTTGATTTATTTTATCGCAAAGAAAAATTTTGAAAAATTTAACAATCCTGTAGAAAAAAACAGAATATACAGAATAATATAAGAATATAGAAAAATATAAAGCTAAAAATAAATTAGTTGTTAATGGATAATGATGTTTCTCTCTAACACTATCATTACACACGATATATCATTATAAGTCATAGAAACTTACGTGTCAAATACGTAACATCGACAGAATCGTACATCGAAAGTGTTAAATGATGCTTCTATATTGATATTTCAAAGTCATATGATAAAAATAATCACATAATTCTTGCCTATGATTGATATAATTGTATCTTTTATGCATTCCGATCGTGTATTACAGTCAATAATGGCACAAAACTTTATTTTTTAAACGAAATTTTAGTCATCTATTCAATAACAGTTTAAAAGGTAAAAAACAAAGAAATACGGGTTTAAACCAGTTTGAATTGATCGGCGTGTCAAAGCACATGGTTTTGTTGGTGCTTATTTGGACTTAATGTAGCGGATTTTAGGGTTATATTTTTGGCGTCAGCCCAAGACATTATACTTCCACTCATTTTCTTTTTACTGTGTGGTTGTACGCAAATCTTTGGCATTTCGAACATTAAAATGTATGAGTCATTAGCTGTGTTGCTGTAAAAAAAAAAAATCACACAACACTTTTCTAGGAATTTTTTTTTAATCATTGATAAAATTTAAATGTATTCTATTCAATTTAAAATTAAATTATGGCTTTAATTTGGTTTAAAAAAAAAACATAGCTGTTTGGCGTACAATTGTTCGAATCCGCAAACGATTCATACACTATAGTAAATTATCAAATAGCAAAGTAAATTATTTATCAGAAATAGCCATAAAAAGAATAGTAGCAAAATTGATTATAAACTTAATGTTTAGACTAATTAACACATAACCCGATCCCAACCAGAAAAAAACAGACCACACTGCGATCCGTGATAGACAAAATTTCCGTGAGTATAAACCCGACCCGAACCTAAAAATTCTGTTTGAAAAAAAAACTATGGCTTTGATAACTGACCCGAACCAAATCTCAATCCCATAAAAATGTTCAAATGAAGCATAACCCGATCCAAATAAGGAAAAATAATTTTAGTGGGCATGAATCCTGACCCGAACTTAAATATTGTCTTAAAAAACTCGAAATGTGACCCGAACAAAATCTGAAACCGATAAAAATATTCCAGAGAACTATAACCCGATCCCAGCAAGACAAAATACTTTCCGTGATCATAAACCCGACTCAAACCTAAAAAATTCCATTTGAAAAATTCTGAAATTTGACCCAAACCACATCTAAATCCGACCAAAATATTCGAAAGAACCATAACCAGATTAAAGTAAGACTAAATAATTTCCGTGCACATGAATCCAATACCAACCTAAAACTTCCATTCGAAAAAATACCTGAAATTTGTATCGAACCATATCTGAATCTGACAAAACTATTTGAAAGAACAGCAACTGGATCCGAACAAGACAAAATATTTCCATGGACATGAACCCAATCCGAACCCGAAAAATTTCTTTGAAAAAATCGCGAAATCTGAACTGAACCAAATCTGAACTTGGCAAAAATATTCCAGTGAAGCATCTCCTTATTCGAACAAGACAGAATAATTTTCATGAACACGCAAGAAGACCCGAACCCAAAAGTACCATTTGAAAAAAAAAACCCGAAATCTGAATTGAACCAAATCTAAAACCGATAAAACTATTCCAAAGAACTATAACCCGATCCGAGCAAAACGACATAATTTCCGTGGTCATAAACCCGACTCGAACCTAAAAAATCCGATTTGAAAAAACCTGAAATTTGACTCAAACCACATCTGAATCCGATCAAAATATTAGAAAGAATCATAACCAGACTCGAGTATGATAAAATAATTTCCGTGGACATGAACGAGATTCGAACCTAAAAATTCTATTTGAAAAAATACCTGAAATTTGAATCGAACCAAATCTGAACCTGACAAGAATATTCCAAAATACCATAACAGGATCCGAATAAAACAAAATTTCCATGCACATGTACCAAATCTGAACCTAAAAATTTTCATTGAAAAAATTTCGAAATCTGAAATAAACTTGATAAAAATATTCCAGTGAAGCATGTATTTATTCGAACAAGGCAGAATATTGTCCGTAAACACGCAAGAAAACCCGAATCCAAAAATTACATTTGAAGAAAAATCCGAAATCTGAATTAAACCAAGTCTGAACTTGACAAAAATATTCCAGTGAAGCATGTCTTTATTCGAATTAGACAGAATAATTTCCGTGGACACGCAGGAAGACCTGAACCCAAAAATTCCATTTGAAGAAAACGCCGAAATCTGAATTGAACCAAATCTTTTCCCGACTAAAATATTTCACAGAAACATAACTAGATCCGAGCAAGGCAAAATAATTTCCATGGACATGAATCCGACCCGAACATTTAAATCGAATTTCAAAAAATACCTGAAACCTGAATCGAACCAAATCTGAACCCTTCGAAAATATTCTAATGAATCATAACCAGATCCGAACAAGACAAAATAATTTCCATGGACATGAACTCAATAAATGGTTGGGTAACATTTGGGTTGCAATTACATTGCGGTAAGTCTTTGATTTTATTTAATTTCACGTTAGGTTACAGTTAGATCACGGTTAATTTAAAGTTAGGTTAAAGTTAAATTGCATTTATGTGATGGTTAGAATAAGAATAGGTTACAATAAAGTGACGCCTAGGTTACATTTATGTTATATTTAAGTTACGATAGGGTACTGTTAAGTCGCAGTTTGGTTACAGACAGATTATGGTTACGGTACAAAAGTTTACGGTTAGGAATTTGTCCACAGAGTCAACATTACGCATGCTTTGATTAAAAATATACACTTTTGTTAAATGGCTCTGAAATTATAATACTATATACCAATCTTTTATCATGGTGTATCGATTTAATTCATGATATAGTCGGATTTAAGAGTGATATAATTAGTTTGAAATTCAAAATATTTCACTTGGGATTTCTATGGGAAAAAAGTAATTGGTTACGTGATTTAACAGTGATTTTTTACGGGTTAATATCAACACTTTAACACGAAAATAACGCAATCGTTGGATACATGTTCCCTCCCGCGTTTCTCATTGCTCATATTAAGTATTTTTAGAGCGTAATATTAGTTGTTGTTTTTAAAACCGATTTTTCACAAAGTAAGCTGCGACGTATTTCAGACAATGCATTTCTGCATGCTTCCAGTTAATGATAAAATCATACAAATTTCAAGTTCGTTTAATATTGCTAAAACGGACCCGGGCAACGCCGGGCGGGTCAGCTAGTGATAAATAGGAGAAGCGCCTGCATTTTTGCCGATCCCACCAAAGCTAGCATGGCGACTAAAATACAGGCTTCTATTTGGCTGAATTATTTAAAGTGCATTTTGTTTCGTTCATTTTTAGGTAGCTTTCATTACAAAAAGTAAAAAGCTACCTACTGCAGCCGTCCGGAGGAAAGCACTTCCGGAAATTTTTGGTATATTTTCACCGATCATGACCCCCAGACCCCAAAACTACCCTCCGTTCAAACGTTGACATATATATATGTAACAAAATAAAAAAAATTTGCGCCATTTTTATTTTTGTTCTCTCTTAGCTTCAATTCTAAATTTGTGGAACATATTCCAATCTTAGTTTCGTAACTTGTAACAGCTAAAATTCTTTTTCTTACTTTAGTTATTAATAAATTATTGCTTGCTTCTCAAAAAGGCGGGAAGTATTTCCTAAGCTTTTTACTTTCTGGCATATTCCTGGGATTTTAATTTTATTTTTTATTTTTAACATCGCGTGACAGGTGTTTCTACGCGTTGCTAAAGGGCTTGCTCTTCCGAGGAAAAAATATAGTTCTTGCCAAGGACCGACTGCTACGACCAATTAGAATTGATCATTTTTGTCCGTTTGAGGCTAGAGTTTATCCTGATTGGTTTTCTAAAATGATTGACGCGGAGTAGGAGGGCGCTAGTTTATCGTGAGGATGTGGATTTCTCATTTGGCTTTTCAGGAAGTCAGAATGCATCTCTCCTTTAAACAACTCAGAAGCCATGTCATTTTTCCGAGAATGTCGAACGCCGAGAATGTTGCAGCTTAGTGAGCGAAGGCCGTGGTGATAGATGTGTGGAAAGGTGATCTGTGGAGTAACTTAAGCTCTTGCTCTAAATAATAAAGAACTAAAAACTGAATTTCTTGCATTTTTATTGGAGAAACTCCTACGACAACAAATCCATGGCTTATACACTTGCCAGAATGACTGCTCATCCCACTATTGAGTCTTAGTGAATAGTGGTGTTCTACAAGCTTATACACTATTATAGAGCATCGCCTTCGTTATTATTACATTTTAGCCGACAGGATGAAGATGATCCGGAGGTTGATTTTTGAATAAGAATTAACGAGCTCATCAACTACAAAATGAACCTTTGTATGAGAATTGCTTCACAACGCTGTTTGTGTTTGCCATGTTCTATGAACGATTACTCGGTGAAACATCTGTTGTGATGGTTTTGTTCTGAGACGCATCAAAATCTACAAAGTAATGCCACTGGTGTTGCAAGGAATGCTGTCGAAAGAAAAAAAAATCACAGGAAATATGTTGTGAAATTTTATTTGTGATCCTTGTTGGCACCTACAGGAGGGAAATTCTTTGTTTGCGAAATAGGTCTCACAGTATTTTTATTTTTTTTTTCATAATTAACATCTACGAAATCATCTACTGATTATTACAGATAAAGAACACCTGCACGACAAATTTCAACATCATTTGCTTTTATTTATTTATTACTGTATTTTCTAGGTAAAAGTGCAGAAATATTATGATAAATTTTCATTTCATAATAAATGAACACTTCATCACGATTGCGAAACCACGGTTGATACCATTGGAAATATAAACTAATTGAAATTTGCACCTGTGAGTCGTATCTACGAAGTGCTTTATTTTTGTTTATTTTAATAAATTTAGGTATTTGAACAAGGCCACAGCGAGGTGTCTGTAAGTTATTATTTATTATTTTATTTGTTTATTGGTTAAGAAATTTTAATAATAATTTCTTTGTTTAAATTCTTGATTTTTTCTTTCTCTTTTATTACAGATATTAAAAAATAAATGTGTTCTTAATTTATAATTAATTGAAATTTTATGCTCATAGAAATTTTATTTAGTTTAAAAGGTGTTTTTTTTAAATCGAAAGATGGATTAATTAGTTCTTAAAAAATTCTCTGTTGCTAAAATTATTTTCAATACGTAAAGAAAAGTATTTTTGTTCTTAAAATTATTTGTTATTTCCCATGTATTGAAAACCGATATTTATTATTTTATTTATTTATTACTTATTTATTTATTATTTATTTATTTCACATGAATTCAAACAGAATTGATTTATTTATTATTATTTATTTATTATTATTATTTATTTATTATTATTTATTTATTTATTTATTTATTATTATTTATTATTATTTATTTAATATTGTTATTTATTGGAGTATTTGAAGTATAGTAATTGAATTTTAATAATTGAAGTATAGCATTTAAATATTTTCCATATGAATTATCCTCTTTCATGTTATTAAGGTCAGGATTAGTAAAAGAAGAAAAAATGTCAGAAAATAAACTTGATATTGTCCCTTTTGAATTTGGGTCGGGCATGGATATTTTTAAATGGTTTAAACATTTTGATCGAGAATGTTCTGTAGAAAAAAAAGATAATGAGTGGAAACACCAAAATATTTCAAAATATTTAAAGGGGTAAGCGCTAAAAACTTATATCAATGATTGTTTGGATTGTGCTACTTATGAGGAAATTGTCGAGATTTTAACTGAAAAATACATTCAGGTTAGAGTTCCAAAATTTTCTGAATTTACTTCCTTAAAGTTAAATGATCTAAGTGATTTGGATTCTTATTTTAGAAAGAAAGTTGAGATTGGAAGGCAACTTCAGCTTGGGGAAAATTTAATTATACAGGGATTAACTGATGGACTTCAGCCGGAGTATCAAAATTGTTTGATGGTTAACCCTCCTTCCAATACTCGTGAATGGTTTCGCATTGCTAAACAATTAGCAGCGATTCCAACTTATACCCCTAATAACAGCAATAGAAATTTTCAACAAACTAGACCTATGCACAATCCCAATCCTCAGCCCAGACATTGGACTCGACCTACTCTAAACAATCCATTCCAAAATTTTAATCCTAGATTTTTCACTCCTAGAATGCCTACGACTCATTATCAGAATAACTACCCAAGTCGTCCGTGCAGAATATGTTTAAACAGAGGCATAGAAAATGCATATCATTGGGAGAGGAGTTGTATATTTAACACAAATTCCTTTCAAACTCCTGCTCATATTCAACCACCCCCTACTAATAATATTTGACAATTAATCATCCCTGGATATGTGGGCAATAACAAAGTGTATTGTGTGGTTGATAGTGGATCAACTGTCTCAATTTTACCCCTCAAATTTGTTCGATATTTAAATGGTAATTTACATAATGTTACCCCTATTACTATTAGACAGGCACAAGGAACTCTTACAATTAATAAATCTTGTCGATTATGTATTAAATTTGGTAATATAAAGAGATATGTTAATTTTTTAGTAAGTAAACTTGATTTGGATTATGCTATTTTAGGTTTACCTGATTGTGCCAAATTTAAATTGAAAATTGATTGCGCAAAAAGCCAGGTGTTACAAGACAATATCTCGTTAAACCAATATGTCAACATATCCAGTGATAACTTAGAATTGCTTCATTTTGATATTATAAAAAATGATACTACTGTGCAACCCGATTATGGAAATACCATAACTCCTCAATCCTTGCCGCGAACTAATAATGATGATTATAATCTATTGGGGAATCTGAATGCTATTCAAAATAAAAATGTAAGGGAACTTTTAAGGGATTATTTAGATATTTTTGCAAAAAATAAATATGATGTAGGGAGAATTAATATTGAACCTCAGCGTATTTATCTTAAATCTGACCTACCAATATCTTTGAGGCCTTATCGTACATCCAATGCTGATGAAAAAGAAATATCTCAGCAAATCCAATCCTTATTAGCTGCTGGGTTAATTAAAGAAAGTTATAGCCCATATTCTTCTCCAGTTACGTTAGTAAATAAACGAGATGAAGGCAAAAAAACCCGAATGTGTGTTGATTACCGAAAATTAAATTCTATTATGAAAAATGACGCTGAACCTTTGCCCCGAATAGATGAAATTTTAGACAAATTAAGTGGTGCCCAATATTTCTCTACACTAGATTTAGCCTCAGGCTATTGGCACATACCTATTCACCCAGCCGATTCCGAAAAGTTAGCCTTTACTACTAATTGTGGGCTCTGGGAATGGAATGTTCTCCCCTTTGGTGTAAAGGTAGGCCCCCAATTTTCAACAGGACAATTAGAAGAATTCTTACAAAATATAAAATAGACTTTGCTTGTTATTATTTTGATGATATAATTATTTTTTCTAAATCAATAGATGAACATATACAGCATCTCATCCAAATTTTTGATTTATGCCGAATACAAAATATTAAATTAAAATTATCTAAATGTACTTTTGCTCAAAAACAAATCAATTTTCTAGGGTATGAAATCCAAAATGGAACTTTAACTCCAGCTAATACTAATATAGAAACAATTAAAAAATTTAAAACCTCCTACTAACACTAAAGAATTACAAAGATTTCTTGGTTCTATAAATGTGTATCATAAATTTATTGACAAATATGCTGAAATTAGACACCCCCTAAATAAATTACTTAAGAAAGATACTATTTGGGAATGGAATACTGAATGTCAAAACTCTTTTCAAAAATTAAAAGATGCCCTCATCGCTAAACCAATTTTAAAGATTTATGACCCAAAATTACCCCTACACATGTTTGTTGACGCTTCTCAGGTAGCGGTAGGTGCAGTTCTTAAACAACCCGACCATAATAACTTTTTACATCCAATTGCTTATTTTTCTAGAGGATTGAGAAGTTATGAGAAAAATTATTTCATTACCGAACTAGAGTGTCTTGCTATCATTGATACTTTAAATAAATTTTATCATTACTTTCACGGTGTACAATTTACCATGCATACTGATCATGCATCTCTTGTTTGGTTAAAAAATGTCAAACATTTAAGAGGTCGATTATTTAGGTGGTCATTGAAGTTAAGTATGTTCGATTACAAAATAGAGTACTTAAAGGGATCTACAAATGTCGAAGCCGACATGTTGTCCCGAAACCCTATTTCTCATTTTTGTAAACCCCTTACTTTTCTTCTTGACGTTAAAGAGATTATTGAGATGCAAGAAAAAGAAAATGTGTGTGGATCAAATTATATTAATGACAATGGACTGATTATAGTTAAAAGAAAAGGTTTTCGTAAAGTGGTAGTTCCCATGTCCCTAAGAAAAAAAATTGCTTAGTGTTGCTCATGAACAGTTTGGTCACCCTGGTGTTCAAAAAATGCAAAATTTAATTTTTCCTAACTATTATTGGCCAGATATGACCCAAGACATTACTAACTTTGTTAAATACTGTGATATTTGCCAGAAAAATAAAAAACCTAGGCAGAAAAAATTTGGCTTATTACAAGCTATGCCCACTACAGATCAACCTTTTGACTGTCTGTCTGTTGATACTGTAGGAGGGTTCAATTATTATAATTCTACAAAAAATATCTCCATATTATAATAGACCATGCCACAAGATATGTTTGGGCATTTCCTTCCAAAAGTGTCACTACAGAAACTTATACAAATTGTCTGAAACAAATCTTCAATATCAAAATCACTCAACAATTATTCTGTTTTAGTAAGATTTCAAGTGTACAGTCCCCTCAAAAAATACTAAGTGACAGGAATGCTGCTTTTACTTCTTCAAGATTCAAAAAATTCCTGCGAAATCATAATATTAAACAACGTTTGACCACTGCCCATCATCCACAAATGAATGGGAAATGTGAAAGGGTAAATCAGACAATAGTAACTAGATTAAAATGTAAAGTAAACTTCACTACCTCTAAAATTCCCTGGACTAAGCTTTTAACTGAGGTAATTAATGAATATAATAATACACCCCATTCTATTACTAAATTTCCACCTGCTTACTTGCTTTTTGGCCAATTACCCTATGACTCCCCCTTACAACAAAATTATTATCCCCCTGTTCATGAAGCACTTAAAATTGCTAAAGCAAGAACTGATGAATTTCATTTAAAAAATAAAAGATATTATGATAAAGATTATATCGAACCAAAATTTAAAATAGGAGATCTAGTTATCTATGAAGAATTTCAGTACCCTAATACTAGAAAGTTATCACAAGTATTTAGTGGCCCTTATAAAATTCTTAACAAATTATCCGAAGTAAATTTTGAAATTGATAGGCAAAACCAGTTCAAAAGTTCAGAAATAGTACATGTATCTAAATTAAGGCCTTATTATTCCCCTGATAAATTTAAATTAAGTCATGAGCAACAACCCCCTAATCAACAACAACAAACTCAAGTAAAAACTGTAGCTTAGACTATATCTCTAGTTTATCATTTTATAATTTTTTCTCTTAAACAGTAAATTTCTTTCCATATTTTAATTCAGATAATATCTTGTAATTCTTACAGAATGGCAATCATATCTCTTGACTGCAGCGAGAGTGTCACTTGTCTGGAAATTTTTATATTTGTTTGTTTATGCCGGCGTAGACGAACAAAGTGGAAATTTCTTATTCTGTACTGAATTACCCTACTTAGAATAGTTTAATAACAAATAAATATTTAAAAATATACAAAAAAAATTTTTTCAACTGAACCTATTTGTAATATTAAATTTAAGCTATGAATTAATAAATTAATTATTTGCCAAGTAACAAAATTTTTATCACTTTATTTTAATTTTTTTCTTCTTTTTCTCTTTCTTTGCTGCTGCATTCCAGTCCAAGTACATGCCAATTATAATATAATTTTGTTTCTTTTTCTCTTTCCTACTTGCATCTTGCAATGTTTTATCACACCGAGAGAATATTTATTGCGTAATTATTTGACATGAATTGACATTAATAATCTTGTCTTTTATTTTTTTTATTTTATTAGTATTTCTTTTAAAGAGTCTTAGTAGTTTGAAGGTCACGTGCATTCTCAAACATGAACAAAATTTTTATTTATCTTTATTTTATTTTAATTTATCATATTATATTTTAATTTTTTTTTGTACATATGCCTACTTAATCCTGTACTCGAATTACCAGATTAAGTAAATGATTTCATAATTGATTGTATTTTTATTCTATTACACTTCTCTCTATATGTCATCCCAAATGCCTGAGATGAGATAAACCAGATTAAGTATTTAAAGAATGTCTTTTGTGATATTTATTATTACTTATTATGAGATTTACTTATACTTATGATATTTATTATTATTGATATTTTTCCTTATTATGTTTCTTACTTATATTGTTTATTATTTACATTGTTAAAATTTATTATTGCTATATTATAAAATGTCTTATTATATTGAATTTGGACAATTAATAAGATATAATTAGACTTCTTTGAAAAGAGATCATGAACACTCCAAATATGACTCTTAAATGGATTTTTGAAACAAACTTTCAACATTGATTTCAAGAAAGTTCTATTAAATTCTTTCATTTCTAGATTTGACATTGTTAAAAAAGAATTCAACGTTATTGTTTTTCATTTTTATGTTTCATTTTTATGTTATTACTATGGGTAATTGCTTATATTTTCAAATTACTTTATGATGTGTACTTTAAACAAGATTATATCTTGTATTTGTACGGATGCCTATTTTATTGTATTTAAATTTAAAGTTATTCCACGCATCACCTTAGTGTTCTTAAATTTGAATTCTATATTTATATAAAAAAGAGAAATTAATTTAAATTTTTTTTATTTATTTAGTATCTAATTATTATTACTTATATCAACAACTTCGTGAGCTAAGTCTGCATCATCTCCCTTTCTGTGAAATTGCAGGTCTCAGACCTACTTTTTCACCCGTCTTTCTGGGAGGGGGGATTTGTAATAAAATAAAAAAATTTTGCGCCATTTTTATTTTTGTTCTCTCTTAGCTTCAATTCTAAATTTGTGGAACATATTCCAATCTTAGTTTCGTAACTTGTAACAGCTAAAATTCTTTTTCTTACTTTAGTTATTAATAAATTATTGCTTGCTTCTCAAAAAGGCGGGAAGTATTTCCTAAGCTTTTTACTTTCTGGCATATTCCTGGGATTTTAATTTTATTTTTTATTTTTAACATCGCGTGACAGGTGTTTCTACGCGTTGCTAAAGGGCTTGCTCTTCCGAGGAAAAAATATAGTTCTTGCCAAGGACCGACTGCTACGACCAATTAGAAATGATCATTTTTGTCCGTTTGAGGCTAGAGTTTATCCTGATTGGTTTTCTAAAATGATTGACGCGGAGTAGGAGGGCGCTAGTTTATCGTGAGGATGTGGATTTCTCATTTGGCTTTTCAGGAAGTCAGAATGCATCTCTCCTTTAAACAACTCAGAAGCCATGTCATTTTTCCGAGAATGTCGAACGCCGAGAATGTTGCAGCTTAGTGAGCGAAGGCCGTGGTTATAGATGTGTGGAAAGGTGATCTGTGGAGTAACTTAAGCTCTTGCTCTAAATAATAAAGAACTAAAAACTGAATTTCTTGCATTTTTATTGGAGAAACTCCTACGACACCAAATCCATGGCTTATCCACTTGCCAGAACGACTGCTCATCCCACTATTGAGTCTTAGTGAATAGTGGTGTTCTACAAGCTTATACACTATTATAGAGCATCGCCTTCGTTATTATTACATATATATATATATCTGATTTTTGTCATGCGATAACTAACGTATTTATGAACCGATTTGAATGAAACATGGTATGTACATAGTACATACAAATGTGTGGACCGAGTTCGTTGGGCAGCATCTTCCGCTATTTTCTTTCAAAATGGCGGCCATTTTAATTTTTAAAAAAATTTAAAATTTAAAATTCAAAGCGAAAAAAATAAAAGTTGAAAAATATTTTTCTTTTACGTGTTTGAACTTAAAACAACGATTCCAGGACACTTTTTATTTTGTCTAGATCTTAAAAAATGATTGAGTTATAGCACTTTGAATTTTTCTTATGGCTGACATTTTGAAACGATCTGATTTTTCTCACGTGATAACACGCGTATTTATGAATCTATTTGGATGTAACTTGGTGTGTACATAGTATATACTAAGGCCTGAATCGAGTTCGATACTCAGTTCCATCCGCCATTTTATTTAAAAATGGCGGCCATTTAAAAAAATTTATAAATTTTAAAATTTAAAATTAGGTACAAGAAAGTGAGAAATTGAAAAAGATTTTTCTTTTATGTATTCGACCTTGATACAAAGATTCCAGAGCATTTTTTGTTTCGTCTGAATCTTAAAATATACTGAGTTATCGCATATATATATTAATCAATTTCAATATGAGTGTGCATGTGCACCTGAATTAAGATTTCGACCAAGCTCATAATCAGGTTCTACAGCTCATATTCAAAATATTAGAATAATTACCTTTTTTTTAGAAATTGAAAATATCGTTTAGTAATTTAATGTCTTTTAATGAAAATATGCAAACGATATTTTTATTAAGAATTTATTGTTGATTAAACTTACTTGTTATCTTAAATTTAATATCATTTTTGAAAAGATTAATTGCAAAAAAAATTATTTTGAAAAGTCAAAATATTAGAATATTTAATCAAGTGGTTCAAAATATTAGAATATTTCACATTAATTCTCCTTTAATTATTACCAATTCTTAACTGGTGGCATCATTGATTAAATTCAGACTATTTTATTTAAAATCAGTATTCTTTTTTGCAGTTTGTTTCTTTTTCGTCTTAAAATGGGCCGTGTGAGTGATATTCCTGAATCTACTAAACTTCGTATGGTTGATTTGTATCGGCACGGTAAAAATCAATGTTTTATAGCGAATTATTTACATTGTTCGCAATCGAGCGTTAGTAAAGTACTAACACAATATTCAAAAATTGGAAAATTTCAAAATAATCGCCGAAATGGTGGCCGAAAACCAAAAACATTTGCTAGAGATGACAGGAAACTGAAGCGTATAGTTAAGAAAAACCGTTTTAAAAGTGTGCGATTCTTGCACCGAAAATGGAAAGAAGAAGGAGTTGAAGTTTCTACATCGACAACATTAAGACGTCTCCATAAATTTAAATTTGAATCTCGTGTACCGAAAACAAAACCTCTCATGACTGCAAGACAAAAGCGTATAAGATTGAATTGGTGTAAATCAAGACGTTTATGGAGCAATGAAGATTGGAAAAACATATTATTTAGTGATGAAAGTATGTTTTCTGTTTCATATGGTAATCAAGGTATTCGAGTTTGGAGAATGAAGCAAGAAGCATTTGATAAAGAATGCCTTAAACGTTCCGTAAAATTTGCTGCTAGTGTCATGGTTTGGGGTTGTATGAGTGCAGAAGGACCTGGAAAGTTATGCATCGTCTACGAAAAGGTTAACTCTCTGATATATCAAGAAATTTTAGAATATTACAAGATTCCATCATCAGAAGATTTATTTGAAGATGATTTCATCTTTCAACAAGATTTAGCGTCCCCGCATACCTCGGTGTCAACTAAGAATTGGTTCCGCCAACGCAACATTAAGGTACTTCCTTGGCCACCAAATTCACCAGATCTTAATCCCATCGAAAACTTATGGTGTATAATGAAGAAAAAACTTCAAGAAAATCCTTCTTCAAGTAAAACTGAGTTATGGCACATATAAAGTCTATTTGGGCTAATATTGATAAAAATGTTTGTAAACACCTTGTATATAGTATGCAAGATCGATTGTACGCTGTTATGAAAGCTAAAGGGGATGCTACAAAACATTAACTACCATTTACTTCATATTCATAAGGTAATATTGTTGCGTAAAATAAAATATTCTAATATTTTGAACCAATCTAAATTTTATTCTACTATTCTGGTGTGTTTAAGGAAGCTGTATACCTAATTTATTGTGCTGTATTTTATATTTTATAAATGTTAAAATCTTATCTAAACATTCCAGATTTAATTTATAAGAAATTTAATTGCATTTACTTAGTATAAAAAATAAATAAATGACAAATAATTTTTTCTTTTTACTTTTTCTCAATTATTCTAATATTTTGAATATGAGCTGTACTAATTTGAGCTTAGTATTTTTGAATAATATAACTTAATTTAAAATAAATAAATAAATATATAAGTATATAAAAGCTACCTCTTCCTCCCGGCACTGCCGGAAGGACTATTGAGTTTGCATTTATGTAATCATCAGTTTATGCTTGAAAACCTTTTAAAAGATGGAGTTTTATTAATTTCTAATTACTAATTTTAAACACTTAAAATATATATAAAAAGAAAGATTTTCTAGAATTTAGAATAAAAAAAATGAATGATGATTTTTATTAAATTTTCTATATTATTTAAAAACATAAATAATGAAACTGGAATTTCTTCTTAAGTATTTCAATATGATATTCATATATATGCCTCTAATACTTAAATTCACATTCAGAATAATTTATTTATAAACAATAATCACTTTTCTTTTTTTCTGCGTTAATTACGCTAAATTTACAAACCCAATTGTTCTATATTACTTTCTCATTGATTGTAATTTTTTACTATTATTTTAACACGATATACCCATATACGTTCCGAATACGTACATATATATTCAGAATAATTTATTTACAAACAAAAATTGCTCTTTAAATTATTCAACCAATCAGAAGCTCGTATTTACTTCCCTATCCTAGCTTCGGTGGGATCGGCAAAAATGCGAAGCGCCTTATCAGAATGAACCTATATCCAAAATTTAAACAAATCGGTAAATTCTGCATGAAAAACTCATTAATGTAAATTAAGGAGGTTATCTCTCCCCCTCCTTTGACTTATTTAATGAACTCGCAAAACAAATCATGGACTGCCCTCATCAAAATGTTCCGAAGTCTAAAATTTCAATGAAATTTTAATAGAGACTCAAGTCGTTCAAACATTTTAGTATCTTATTTATTATTTTACTTACATTGATATTATATTTTACTTACATTGATATTATATTTTACCATTTCTTTTATGTGTTCAATTTCATGAAATAGTTTTTGTTTCATAAAAAAAAGTTTGTGTATTTTAATGTTTGCACATTACTTTTTTACTTACCCATCATACGTAGTATAGGGTAAGTCTTGCAATCGTTTTGAAAATCGAAAAAAAATTTTTGACGGATTTACACGTTTCAGATACTGGAGATTACGAAAAAACATATTTTTAGAAAAAAAAAATTGCCGTCCGTCCGTCTGTGTGTCTGTGTGTCTGTCTGTCTGTCTGTCTGTAACCGCTCTATCTCCCGAACAAATTGAGATAGAGACTTGAAATTTTGTATGTACTTAGTATGTAAGAATGAGACGAAGCCTATTTAATATCAGTAACCTCGATTATCCGGAACTATTTTTTCCGGACTCTCGAAAAATTCGTTCTGATGAAAGGTATGTAAAAATTTTCGAATTTTTTTATTTTAAGGAGTGGACATAAAAGGCAATAAAATAACACAAATTTTGTATAAAGAACGAAGTCGATCGGAATATTAGTTGCCGAGATATCTGTAATCCTGTTTTTCACATTCTTCGATTTTTCAAGACCCTGTATTTCATTCAAATTTCAATACAAAGATATATTTTAATTGGAAATGAGACACTTAATTCGACGCAGTAAATTTTTAGTTAATATGATTATTATTTTTGGAGTTATAAGGATGTTTCTTTTACGCAATCTGGTACTTACTTGAGCATTTTGGCGCGTTTTGTATAATTTGTCGAAATGGGTTCATCAGCAATTCATTATAGAGCATATATATAGAGCTATGTACATTAAAAGTATTAAAATGCATGTTTAAGTTTTGTTTTGGAATTGCAATGCATTTTATAAATAGTTTACACATGTTTTATTTTCATATTTTATATTATGCATATCTATGATGGGTAAGTGTTACGGTGGCCCCCAACGACTAGTTTAATTTAGTATTTATTTAAATACAGGACAGTACGGGCAATGCACACATAACAGTAAATGACAATGATAAAGATTCAAGTTTGCTCATTTTGACCCATAAAAGAACAAATAGGCTATAGTTCTTATTTTTTAGCTTATATTTTTTCGACACTTCATTAATCTTTTAAAACCAAAATAGTGTGAAGTATCATAAAAACAACGTGAGAACTTTTGTCAGTCTTAAAAATATTGTTACGCTCTAAAGATCTTACTCTTATACTAAAAATTATAAATTGAAATATATAGCTCATCATATTTTAAAATCAATTTCTATGGAAATGTAAATCAAACTAAACTCATAAAATTATTCAAATAGTTTTCGCAATGCAAACAAATTGTATCGAAATAATATCGAAAACAAATTTAAGAAAATCATAATGTTATAATGGTTATCAATATGCTATTGCATGTGTTCTCTAAACAATAAATCAATAGTTTGTAGGTTTAACATTTTTAAAGAACCATTGATTATTGTCTTTAAATTTTATCGTAGGTATTTCTTTAAGTAATATGTTGAAGTTAAGTAATTTATTTTATTAAGATATTACAATAAAGAAAGATTTAGTTAACATTTTTATATGATAATACCAATTATATAAATACATTCCTTTTTTAATACAAGAAAGTAAGTTGATTGGTTGGAGGCTCTAAAATAAGCTTTTGTACAAGTAGTAAAAATAGAGCGACATGAAAGAATATTTTACAAAGCTTATGTGATTTCTGTGCTTCAAAATCGGTTTTTAAAGTAAATATATGGATCTACATTTAAATTCCACATTACCTTTTTTTAAAAAGTTGTGTTATTTTTTTTAGCAAAAATTTATTTCAATAATATAATACAGTTAAAATTTCATATTAATAAACGCAAATGTTAATTGTATCACATTAATTAATGCATATATTTATTCTTCGAAACCATCTGAGTGTGAGTAACACTTGAATTCAAATGTTTATTGTATGAGTAATTTAAAATTTCAAGTATCTCTACTAAAATATAAGAACTGTTCAACATCGTACTTGAAAGGTGAGTTTAACCAACGCCCCCTCTCCAAACTGATGTAGAAAACATTGATAGGATTTGTTGTGTTGGTACGAAGCGTGACACGAAGCAAACAAAACAACGAAAATTACTCGAACAGCATGTTTCAATTTCATTGGCTTGTGACATTTTGAATTATCAGGTTATCCAGAAAGTAAGTTATATTTGGCAACGCAAAAAAAGAAAAAAAATAGAAACAATAAATTCGAAATAACTTTTATTAATAATGAATTACAATGGTCAGATTCAGATTCAGCTTCAGCTTCAGCCAGGTGGGGAGGCCTACTAATTGGTTTGAGCACAACTAGCCTCACCCAGCAATGTTTTATATATATAAAAAATAAATAAATAAAAATAAATAAATTACAGAAAAATTATACAGCAATAAAATAAAGGTAGGTAAAAAAAAGTAATTGAGATGAAATAAGTATAGGTAACAATAGCAAAATACACGAGCTGAGTGCTCTACAGATGTATAGCGCAGAAAATTTCTTTAATTGTAACACTAATTCTATAATTGTTTTAAGGGGGGAGATCAGGTTGAGCAGCCGGAAAATGACAATAATTTGACAATTACGAAAAACACTGTAGTTTCAAAACCAATTAATAAAATACGACAATTTTTTTTCTATACTTTGATAAATACTTATGGTTAAAAAAACATTCAGATATATATGTTTAGCAATATTAATTAGTTAAATTTTAATGACAAAATTGATGGTTTAAAACTATGAATTTTTAAATATGCATCTTGCGCGCAAGATTTAAAACATTCTATTGCAGATATATATTTAATGTTGCATTTACATTTACTTATATTACCATATTTTTCACTAAACCTAAATTTAAAAGTATATTCAAATTCTTTGCATAATTAACGGCATTAATAATCATTTTTATTAAATTTTGCAAAAAAAATTACACTTATTTATTCAATAAAATATTTTCTATGACAAAAATCAGACTAAATTGAGGTTCAGCTTAAATGTACGCATGTCAATTAGTAAAATTCAAAATTTTATTTTTCTATGATAATTAGTTTTTGAAAGAGAGTGCGCCCAATGCCAAAAAACACAGTTTTGAGAAAAACGGCTTCAAAGTTAATCTTATAAATTAACTGCAAATTTTACAACAATGGGGATTGCTTGTTATGGTAAAATTCACCAGGGGCATAAACACATCCTTCTTTAAGTTACAGAGCGTCACTCGCAGCTTTTTTGGTCATTCTTTTGGCTCTAAGGGATTCAAGTGTACATGCTAGTGATCGCTTTTCTGAGCGACCGGAAAATGACAATAATTTGACCATTATTAAAAACTTTGCAGTTTCAAAATCAATTAATGTAATACAGCATTTTTTTTCTATACCTTCATAAATATTTATGCTTTAAAAAAACATTGAAAAAATAAATATTTAGTAACATTAATTAGTTAAATTTTGACGGCAAAATTGATGTTTAAAAAATATGAATTTTTAAATATGCATATTGAAACAAAAGATTAAAAAAATTCTACGGCAGATATATGTTTAATATTGCATTTACATTCACTTATACCGCTATATTTTACACTGAACCAAAATTTAAAGGTATATTCAAATTCATTTGGATAATTAATGGCTTTATCATATTCGTTAAATTTAGCAAAAAAATTACACTTATATTTTTTTTTTCAATAAAAAAATGTCTATGAAAAAAATCATGCTAAATTGAGGTTCAGCTTATAGATACAAATTCAAAATAGCAAAATGCAAAATTTTCTGGTTCAGCAATAATTAGTTTATAAATGAGAGTGCGCGCACTGCCAGAAAATAGTTCTGAGACAAACGGCTTCAAAGTTAATTTTATAGATTAACTTCAAATTTTATAATAATGAGGATTTTTTATCATAATAAAATTTACCATGGACATAAACACTAGGGTGTATCGATTTTTAACTTTTTTTTTTATTTCCAAATTCCAAGTTGATAAAAAGTTGTTACTTTAACACCGCAACTTACCACAAAACATTATGGATTTTTTAAAAAATGTTTAGGTCTCCCGCACAAGGCCTGAAATTTCGGAATTTTATTTAAAAAGTAATTTTTTACAAAAATAAAAATAAAAATACCTTAAACACTTTTTTTCTAAATTGCAAGCTAAAATTCCACTAACAAAAATCACAAAAAAAGATAGAAAATGTATTACAAAAACTTATCACAACATTTAGGTCTCCCGCACAAGGCCTAAAAGTCTTAAATTTCAGCCAATTTTTGAACATTTTTCAGTGCTTTGATATTTGTGTTGTTGCTTCTTTAAAAATTATATGTAATTAAAGGTTCGTTAGGCTTGATTGGAATTATTGAAATAAGTGAAATAAAAAAATCACGTTTCAATATGTCAAGCTTCAACTTGAAGCTATGGGGTGGGGGGAAGGCCAGACTGTCGCACCGCGGTGACGCGACACCTATGTATCACCGCGCAGACTTGTCAGTAGTCGTTTGCCGAGAGCGAGCATTACGGTTGTGTTTTAGTACGGTTGTGTTTTAGTCTTGTTGTAATAATCAATTGAGTGAGTGTTGTTGTTGTTCATTATGAGTAGAAAACCGCATCTAGCTAAACTAACTACCGACAGGCCGGTTATCGGGCAACCTATTGATCTGAGTAAGTTTAATTTTATGCCAACCAAGATGGATGTTTTGAAGTATTTTGAGTGGGTACGCATTGAAATGAAACAAGAGGGAATACATCAGCATGCAAAGAAGGTAATTGCGTTAAGAGTTGCTTTAAAACTTAAAGAAATATGGAAAAGAGCTTCAATTCCTGTTTGTGGCACTAAAAACACAATATTTATGGTTTTAAAACTGCATGAGCAGCTTGAAAAAAATAAAAAGTGTTCAGAGCCTAAAAGGAAGCATCCTAACTCCTACAAATATGCAGTAACTAGTTTTCAGTCAAAAACTGAAACTGCACTGTTTGACATTTGTACTTGCAATTGTGACCTCAGCATTTGTATTTGCTCTACTGACAAAAACGTCCCAGCACTATAACACGAGTTTTTGCTCAACCAAAGTGGTCCTAGATTGATGTCAATTGCAGAGTGTGTCAAATACGAGATTATAAAGCTTAAAAAGCGATTACAAAGAAAATTTAGGTCACAAGCTTTAATGCAGTAAACTTAACATCTGTTGATAACATAGATTCTGGTGATAATACAGATGATTCAATGTCTCGCACATCATGTCAAGATAGTAATTTTGAAATATATGTACTTGATACGAGTCAAAAAAGTGTTTTAAATGTAGAAGTAAAACAAGAACTGCCACAACGCTTGTCTTTGTTTTCACTAGCTTGTGACCACAGGGGCATTTCTAGTAGAGCTGGAGATCAAATAGCTACTGCACTTTTGTGAGACTTAAATGTCGTTACTGTAGAGAATGAAGAAGCAGTAATCGACAAATCAAAAGTAGCACGTGAAAGACTTAAATCTCGTAAAGGAGTAAGCTCAACTCGAACCTCCGATCTGTTGGCAATTTAATTTGATGGTCATAAAAATGAAAGCATAACAAAAAAAATTGTAGCTGGTAAAAGTGTCCGAAAATTTTTAATTGAAGAACACATATCAATTGTTGAATAGGATCCAAGTATTTCGGTCATGTAACTCCCATAAATGGAACAGAAAAGGAAATAGTTACATCACTTGTAAAGTATTGCGAAGAAAAAATTGTCGATCTTAAAAAACTAAAAGTTACTGGTTGTGATGGTACGGCAGCAAACACAGACACTTCAAATGGAGTTATCACCTTATTTGAAAATAAAATACAGTATATTGAAACAAACTGAAAATAAATACTATATATATGAACCTGAAACTTTCAAGTTTTGAAGACAAGATGAAAGGACGAATATTTAAAACAAGTCAGTTAATTTGAAATAGAACAAGAAAACTGCTCATGTTCTATGAAAATACATCAGCAACATTTTGTACTTATATATTACATTTTATTCCACGTTATAATATTTTATACATTTGTAATAAACAATAGTAATCACAAATAACGATAGCGTCTTTTCAACACCTTTATCAAACAATTTACATCGTTGAACTATCTTTTTTAAGGTATACAACATTTATATATTATTTATGTAGTATGTATATATATAAGTGTATATATACAGGGTGTTTCAGCGAAGTGCGGACAAATTGTAAGGGGTGATAGAAGACATGACGACAAACATTAGGAGATAGGAAACCATGGGGCGCAAACGTCTTCTGTGGGAGCCAGGGGGCATCAAAGTTTAGCGTTCAAAAGATGAAGCGGTGATAAAACACGGAAAAAAAGGTCGATTCATTTCCAGTTTTCGCTGTAAACTTTGTTTATATCGAAAGTTTGTCCAAAATTTGTTTTTAAAGGGAACTGTCAAAAAATGACGGTAGAGGGCGCTGTAGACTTTGGAGTACGAACAACTACGTTTTACTGATTTCTTTTTTATTCTGTTAACAGTTTTCTAAAGATTGGACCTTAACTTAAATTTTGAGTACAAAATTGGAATCATCCCAAACGGTTAAGATGTGCAAATTGAGCTGTGAACAAGGGGGGGGGGTTAAAACGCTCATAATCAATGGGCAAAGTAATCGATTTTGTTGCGGTTTGAGTGTAGGTCATTCCCTTAGTAATTGATTTATTCAAAATGACGTACAGTTTTGGTGTCCTCATTTTTAGATACAGGGCGCCGACAAACTGTTAACAGAATAAAAAATAAATCAGTAAAACGTAATTGTTCGTACTCCAAAGTCTACAGCGCCCTCTACCGTCATTTTTTGACAGTTCCCTTTAAAAAAATTTTTGAACAAACTTTCGATATAAACAAAGTTTACAGCAAAAACTGGAAATGAATCGACCTTTTTTCCGTGTTTTATCATCGCTTGATCTTTTGGACGCTAAACTTTGATGCCCCCTGGCTCCTACAGAAGACGTTTGCACCCCATGGTTTTCTATGTCCTAATGTTTGTCATCATGCCTTCTATCACCCCTTACAATTTGTCCGCACTTCGCTGAAACACCCTGTATATATATATATATATATTATGTCATATTATGTTTCCTGTAACAAAAATACACTTAAGTCTGGTGTTTTTAACGAAAAAAATGGTTCATTTACACTAAAAATTACGAAAGTTTCATCAAAATTAAGAAAGTTTAGGTCTTGTGTGGGAGACCTAAATGTTGTGCTAAGTTTTTGAAATACATTTTCTATCGTTTTTCATGCTTATTGTTAGTGGAATTTTAACTTGCAATGAAAACAAAGTGTTTCAGGCGTTTTTTTTTTTTAAATATATTGTAAAAATTTACTTTTTAAGTAAAATTTCTAAACTTTAGGCCTTGTGCGGGAGACCTAAACATTTTTTTTTTTAAGTCCAAACTTTTTTGTGATAAGTTCTGATGTTTAGTAGCAATGGAATGGTTATCAACTTGAAATTTGGAAACGAAAAAAAGTTAAAAATCGATACACCCTAATAAACACATCATTATTTAAGTTTCAGAGCCTCAGCTGCAGCTTTTCTTTGCAATGGATTTGTAACATTTCAAAGTATCCAAACTAATTTTTTCAAAAGATTGATTTTTTTTTTCATTTCAACCTGATTTCTCACCTTAAAATAAAAGTTTGTTTGATTAGTTCCATTACAATGGTCAGAATAATTTTCGACGTAAGTACCACCACTGTTGAGTATTTATCGTAGAGCGGAATAATCGTTTGAATGACCTACTCAAAGACCGACGCCACCTGCATTTCCAATCATTGGATAACAACGGATCAAACCTCGTTTATATTCTGAATTAGATGCTAGCAAAAAAGGGCTTGAAGCGGAATAATCGTTTGAATGACCTACTCAAAGACCGACGCCATCTGCATTTCCAATCATTGGATAACAACGGATCAAACCTCGTTTATATTCTGAATTAGATGCTACAAAAAAGGGCTTGAAGCGGAATAATCGTTTGAATGACCTACTCAAAGACCGACGCCATCTGCATTTCCAATCATTGGATAACAACGGATCAAACCTCGTTTATATTCTGAATTAGATGCTAGCAAAAAAGGGCTTGAAGCGGAATAATCGTTTGAATGACCTACTCAAAGACCGACGCCACCTGCATTTCCAATCATTGGATAACAACGGATCAAACCTCGTTTATATTCTGAATTAGATGCTAGCAAAAAAAGGGCTTTAAGCTTGATTCAGACGTGTATTTTGTTGAAGTTAAAATGAATTGCCAGGAACTCGTTTTTTGTTCTCCCTTCTGCGCTTTACTGAAAATAGAAAACGGTTGAGAATTCAATGGTGCAGGAGATAACTACCTCAACCATACTGAAAGGAAAGGTCCCTTCAGTCCGGATGATAGATGGATTGAAGCTAAACTGGAGTAGTCATAAACCATAAAAAACAACACATTCGAACATAAAACGCGCCGACTGTGAACCGCAAAAATGTATTTGTGTGTGTTCGCAGCCTTAGATTATTTTCAGGCACTTGAAAAGATGAAATCATTTGCTGCGAGTAGGGCTTGGTGGTTATAATGAGGTTTGTCAAAAATTCTATCTTTTCGTCATTATTGGAATGCAGCGACCAATTTCTGACCATGGAAACTGTTGTCGCATTGGATCCGTAAACCCCATAAACTTACCTATGAATTTCATATGTTTTTTGTTTCTCGGAGGGATGACTACCTCGGTTACTCGGCCCCCGATTAAAAAAAAATCAGGTGACCAACCGTATCCCGCATGGTCAGAATGCTCGATTGTTTTAAGCATTTTAAACTCCCACAAAACAAAGCCCGAGAAAGTCAGCAATCCAAAATTCCCTTTTCTTACTTACCAGTGATTCACCAGAAAGAAAGAGTATACTTGAACTGATAAACACAGCTATTTTGTAGCGCAAAAGGTTAATGGAACTTACTTACCAGATTACCTCATGTTATTAATAAATACTATTTAATAATATCACGAGCCAACGACATTAAAACATGAAGTAATGATTTTCTAGTCTTTGTATTTTTATTTTGTTCCTTTTGTGTGACGTCATAACAGATGGTTTCACGGCCTATTCCCATAAGCCGGGGTTTTTTTCAGAAAAAATCACGTTTTGAGCACCAGCCTTGGCGAGTTGGCGAAAACGTGAACGTTCAGCTAGCTGCATCGCCAAACGCCAATCGTCGTTTTGTTTTGATTTTCAACCGAAATGGCGCAGATGATCTACCGTATTTTAGAATCAAAATCTTGCCTAAATTAAAAGAATATTTTGAACATTTTGTTTTAGATGAGAAGATATTGCCTTTGAAGTATTTAAATTTATCAATTTAAGCAAATTAACAAATAGAGAAATTAAAAGTTTGGATTGAAACAAATGAACAATAATCACGATCTCGTTGCAGAAGACATAATACATTTTTACGCAAATGGTATTATTAACCTTTTTTGACCTGATGTGTTCTGTTGATGTACATTTTTACAGTTTTTTTTCACGCATATAAAAAATGTGAAAAAAAAAGAAAACTGGTGTTAATGGAGTCTAACAGATAGCAGAACTAAACAAAGCAACGATTTGTTTATTTTAGCGCTTTCTTAGCGGCTTCTGGCAGAAATGCACGCAATGTACAAAAATGAAAACGTAAATGACTTTACTGCGCGTTACCATACCTTCTGTAGAGTCCATTAATGATAAAAATTTATTAAATATACATTTTGTTATGTTTTTCAATGTCTGTGCAATGAATAACTGTAAAATAAAATAAACAAATTATACAGAAATTGTCAAAAAAATTATTTTTTGACTAGAGGCGTATAATCAAATTTTATATACAAAAAGTAAATTAAATTTTTTTTCGCTCTTCAATCTTTTTCGTTTATCAGTTTGTTAACTCTTAACTGCTGTGACAAAAATTGTCGCATAACTATATCTGTGAGCGATCTGTCAGACCACTTAATCTAAAGATGCATAAAATGTTTAATTAATAATTAGAATATTATTTATGTTTTAAATTGAATACAAGACTATTCTAAATGAAACTAAGCAATTCAAAAATCTTTAGCGATAGTAAAAGGGTTCCAAACGAAACAAAATTCCATCAGCATCTATAGTTAAATTAAAAATTACAAGTTAAACTGTAAAACGTGAAAACTGAGCGGTTTGTGAGCCCGCTAACAGCAGTTATGGGTTAATATAAATCCATAATTGAAATTACAAAATAAAGCTAATGCAAGTATTCTGAATATCTTTTTATTATTCTCTGCTTATTTCAAAGATGGAAAAACATTGCATTAAGAGAATAGAAATAATATTTCTGTAAAAAAAAAAATTTGAAATAAGTCAAACATAAACTTAATTATAATGATTATTAATAGTATGGAATGTCAAAAATAGTTTCTTCATTTATAACACAGAAAAAGCATAGCGTAGTCTTGTAGCAAACATTTTTGATATTCAGGGTAGCGAAAAAGTTTATTATGTTAATCGCTTTTCATGATTTATTATTTCAGGATATACCGTAATTGGTGCAGAATAAAACTAATTTCTTTTTCTGAAAATTGTGTGAAAGGTACAATATATTACTTCCTTTTCTGATTAATTTTGGTGTTAGTTTGCAATGGTAGGAAGCTTACTAATTGCACATAAATGTAGTTTCCGAATAAATCATGAAAATCTTGTATGAATATGTAATAACTTAAGTGTATATAATTCAAATAACATGAATATTAAATGTGTTTGTTTAGCTGAAAACGTGCAGAAATAATTAATTTTTTTGATAAATATTTTTGTAGTGTAGATGTGACTTGTATTCGAAATTACATTGTTATTTTCGATAATTATCTGGAATGCTTGGCTAAATTATTAAATCTTATAACCGAATTGCAGAAAACCGTATTTGAAAATAATGCAAAGACTGCTTAAAAAAGCTGTGGAGATTATATTTTTTCACCATGATGGTAAAAATTTTGTGGAAATATACATTTTACCATGGGTATATAGAACACCTTGAATTTTTTAAAAAATATTTTTGCAATTTAAAAATTTTTAAAATTAAAAGTTTAAAACAAAATTTTAAAATGCTTTATGCTTCACAGTTTTGGGGATATTTTTTTCTATTCTGATTTTTACTATCGTAAATTTTTATTTCAAACAAATCTGTATATCGATTTTGTAATCCCTTGAATAGTTCATTTTTTTAGATTTTTTTCATATATATATAAATTTGATATCGATTTTCATCTATTTATCGTATTTTAATAAATAAACTAATTGAATATGCCAACCCCACACACAGATATACACACGGACAGACAACCATTTTGTAAAAATATGTTTTTTAGAAACTATGATCTCTGAAACGTGTAACTCCGCCGAAAACCGAAACTTGAAAAAAAAATTCAATTACAATAATTTCTTCTATTGAAGATAGAAGAAAGTAAAAACCAATTTTAATTATTTAAATATGAAGTCAAATTTTAAAATGCATACATAATTTCTTTGTATGATATACCAGAATACTTCCTTATTAATTTCTTAAACATTTGTAAAAAATATTTAAGCCTAGATATTTTTGAATATGTAAAAACGTTGAAAATTCAGTTTTCAGAAAAACAGACTTAAAGTATATTACCAAAAAATAGTCTGTGTACAAAATTAAAATGATCATAACTTAATACAGTTGTAAAATATTCCAATCTGCATGTGGTTTGTTGAAAAGGACATACACTGTAAAAAAAAATTCAAGAGATTACTAAAAATTTCTTAGTAAATTTGTATTCCACAGAATTTTTTAGTAACCATTACAAACTTTTTTTTTGCAAGTGAAACAAGCATTTCTTTTGTAAACTGAACAAAAGAATTTTTTGTATAACTAACTTAAAAATTTTTAGTATGAGCCACCAAGCAAATTTTAGTAATAGCTCCAAAATTATTTTTAATAAATTTTTAAGAGCAGGAGCTTCCTTCGAGCTGAATCCAGACTTCTGAAGCGGAAGATTTTCGGCAAAACCGTAATAGATGGCAGCACCAAACATTTCAATCAACATTAATCAACACATCAAACAAAACATTTCATAATCCCTTTATTAACGAGACACTACATACATTCGAGGTGTATTTGGGGACGGCAAGTTTCGAAACCGGGACCTTTTAGCCTGGAGTCCGTTACTATAACCACTATGCTATCAAGGCCACACCAACTGAGTTTTAGTAAGAGCTATTAAAAATATAAAACTATTAACACTACTCGTTGCTAGCTTTTTTTCTAGTAATTCTTACAGATTTTTTTGTAACCGACTAAGATTACTAAAAATTTTTTAGTAATTACAAGGATCACTAAAGTTTTTTTAGTAGATCGACCCTTTTTTTTTACAGTGTAGGAGAAAAATGTCCTTCCGGTCAATACGAGAGAGGAAGAGGTAGCTTCCATATGCTTTACATTACAGAAAAAAATGCAAGTTATATTATTCAATGATTTAAAGATCAAATTAATGGAACACGATAATAGAAGATTCAATACTTGTTTATATAAAAACGAATATAAATGGGAATTTCGAGAAATTAATCAACTTTATGCAATCTGGTTTATATAAAGCGATTTTTATTTCATCACCAAATTCGGCGATATACTGAAGTGCCTGCTATTTTAAAACCACATGATGGGTGAAATTAAACAATGAGCTTCATCGAGACATTAGTAAGTCCCGTGTACATGCTCACTCACCTCAAAATCGGTTGAAACATCCGAGCGTTGTTGCAAGGAAATAGATTTTTTAAAATGTCACCCACTTTAGGAAATCAAAGTATTATAACTCAGCCATTTTTAAAGATATAGACAAAATAAAAGATATATGAAATAATTGTATCCATGTCAAATACATAGAAGAAAATTAGTTTTCAATTAAAATTTTTTTATAGTTAACTTAAAATTTTAATTTAAAAAAATAAATGGCCGTCATTTTTAAACAAGATGACGGATTCTTACCGTAGAATTCCATCAAAACATTTGTATGTACTATGAATACAACAAATTGCTTCCAAATCGGTTCACTAATACCTGTGACGAAGTTATCTCCTGACAAAAATCCGATCATTCCAAAATATCAACCATGCTAAAAATTCAAAGCGTTATAACACAGCCATTTTTAAGATATAGACGAAACAAAAAAGCTCTGGAATCTTTGTATTAAGATCAAACACACAAAAGACAAATATTTCACTTTTTTTAGCACTTAATTTTAAATTTATTATTATGTTTTAAACTAAATAGCCGCCATTTTGAAATGTACTATGTTTTTTACATTAGTATGTACTCTGCATACACCAAATTACATTCAAAACGGTTTATAAATAGGATAGTCACAGTATGATAAGTATTATATATATGTATATATATATATATATACATATATATATATAATATATATATATATACACATATATATATATATATATATATATATATATATGTATGTATGTATATATATATATATATATATACACTGCTCGACACTGAAAATGCAACACCAAGAAGGAGTGGTCAGAAAGTGATGAAATTTTGGGGGAAGACAGAGACAGCAAGGAGCATTAAGTGATCTTTATTTCAAAATGATAGTCAGAATACAGAACGAGAACGGCGTCGGCTCAGTAGGATGTAGGACCACCGCGAACTGCGATGAACGAAGAAACACGTGTAGGCATCTAATCAATAAGAGCGTGGATGGTGTCCTGAGGGATCGCTTTCCATTCCCTTTCAACCATTTGCCACAGTTCATCTTCTGAACGAGGCAGGGGCAGAGTCCGCAAAACGGCGTCCAATCACATCTCACACATGTTCAATTGGTGACAGATCAGGGAGTACGGTGGGCAGGGAAGCATCTGTATACCTTGCAGAGCATGTTGGCACATGCGAGCACTGTGTGGTCGGGCGTTATCCTGCTGAAAAATTGCATTAGGCTTCCCCTGAAGGTAGGGGATTGCCACTGGTCGCAGTACATTATCCAAGAATCGTTCGGCCGTCATAGTGCCCTAAATATGAACAAGAGGTGACATGCAATTATACGCAATAGCGCCCCAAACCATTGTGCCACGTTGTCGCTCGGTGGGGCGTTCCACAGTTATTGCCGGATTTGATCTGTCTCCACGAAGATGCCACACACGTATGCGGCGACTGTCACTGGAAAAACAGAAGCGTGACTCATCTGAGAACGCAACGTTTCGAAATTCTGCCATCCAAGTCGCTCTAGTCCGGCACCATTCCAAACGTTGGTGTCTATGCTGTCGAGTCAATGGCAGTCTTCTTAACGGACGCCGTGAGTGCAGGCCATGTTCAACCAATCGACGGAAAATGGTTCTGGTCAACACGGAAACATCCAGGGTATCTTGTACATGCTGCAGAATCGAGGTACAAGTGACTTGCGTGTCCGCCACAGCTTGTCGGTGGATGCGTCGATCCACGTGTGCTGACGTCACTCTTGCTGCACCTGCACCCCTCAATCTTGCCACATTTCCTTGTTCCAACCATGTTCGCCATAGCTGATGCACCGTGCTCGCATCCATGTGGGTATCAGCTGCGATTTGACCTACAGACCAACCCCCCCTTCTCAGTCCCATCACCATACCTCTCGTAAAATCGTCTATCTGCTGGAAGTGCCTTCGTTGACGGCGGCCTGGCATTCTCTTCTATACACGTATCCTCCGAGACAGAAACAAAATTTCTTCGATAATTCGTCTGGCAGAATTAGCGACATAAATATTGCCCATTCTACAAGTTTCTTCCCTTATATCTTACATCACGTGCGTGGGAGACCTACGCATTTCACATCATTTGCATAACCCCGTGACATGCGTCTACTCTGAAATTTGCATAAATTTCTGACCACTCCTTCTTGGTGTTGCATTTTCAATGTCGAGCAGTGTATATATATATATATATATATATGTATATATATATATATATATAATATATATATATACAGGGTGATTCTAAATTATTTTTACAAAAAAGGGTAATAATACACATTATAATCAGTATTTTCGTGAAAATAAATTTTAAAGATAAATTTCAATAAATGCGAATAGAAGGCGCTTTAGGCTTTCCAGTAACGAACAACCATTTTTAAACGTTATTTTTTAATCTCATTAAAGACTTTCACATGCTTAAACTTAAACATATATTTTGAATTTAAAATCTGAGTAGTTGGGAGTAATTAAATGACGCAAAATGTTCGAGGAGTAGGGGAGGGTTAAATTTCAACTCCTGAACACAGTTTAGTTAAATTGAATTAAGTTAACTGAAAATTTATGTCTAAGATTTACTAGCATTTAATTAGATACAAAAAATAACGGTTAAAAATAGTTGTTGGTTACTGTAAAACAGAGGTTCCCAAAAGATGCTCCAGAGAGCATTTTCAGAAAGAATCACATTTTGAGCACCAGCCTTGGCGAGTTGGCGAAAGCGAGAACGTTCAGGTAGCTGCGTCGCCAAACAAAAAAAAAATAAGTTCAAATGTGTGATAAAACATATAATTAATAGAATTATATTTATTACAAGCGAATCTTTACTGTTTTTAATTAACTTCTCAATTTCTTCGAACATAGCGAGTTAAGGAAATAATAATATTGGAATTGAGAAAAAAAAAACTATGTTTAAATGTTTTGTGAAATTTAAAGCATTTTAATCTGAAAAAGCTCTTTGTTTTAAGCTATGTTTTAATAGTAAACAACGGTGAATAACATTTCCTCATATTATAGTCTTTGCTTAATAACATATATGGAAAAACAAATAAACAATAAGCGCGATCTCTTTGCAGAAGGAAGAGTTGCTATTCGCTAAGCATTTGACGTCACAAATAAGAAAGAGTGCGTAGCATTGACTTCATCTTCGCGCCAATTGTTGTTCTGGCGATAAGGTGTTCAAAACGTGATTCTTTCTGAAAATGCCTCTGGGGAGCCTTTAATGATCCGCCTATACTTTTCAGGGGCTCCGCGGTGTTCCAGGAAAATAAACAAGACATAGAATCAATAAGAATATTCCATGAAAAAAAATTCAAAAGTATGTAGGAATTTGAGTTCGTGTATGTAAATAATAAGCGCATCTATCACTGGGTTGAAAAACAATATACATTTTTAAATTGTATAGAAACTTCCATTATACATGTATCCAATTTCTATATAATATTTTTGGTTTTAGCTTTTTTATTTTACGTTTTTGCTTCTAATCTGATTCTTACGTTTTTAATTAATTTTAATTTCTTTAATCTATTTATGTTATTTGTATATTTAAATTCTCTATGCTGTTTTTCACTGTAAAACAATGTTTTCCAAGCTTTTATTTTTTGTAACACCTTGTGTCATTTAATAAACCCCTCACTATAATCCTTTAATGTTTGTATAAATTCTGTTATAATTTTTTCTCTCTTTGTAACTTTAACCTTTTTTAATCAGTTTGTTTTATTTATTATTAATCCTTAGTTATTTAAATTTTCTGTGCTGCTTTGCATAACTGAACATAATTTTTTAAGCTACGTATGTTGCTGAGAACGCATTTTATTTAAATATCTTGTATCACTAAACAACCACTTCTTTAAAATATTCTTATAATTGGTCTTAAGATGCCATATATTCCTATCAGAAATAAGGCTGAAACAATATATATATTGGTTCGTTACATATATCATCACACTAACAATTTAAATTTTTTCTCAGCGCAACTGGTTGCTTAGAAATTTCATGGATGAATACCAGCCTTGATATAAATTTAATTCCACGCATATAACTCTTTTTGTCAGTAAAGTGTTTCAACTAGTTGAAGTTCTTTTGATATGTGTATTTTTTAACAGTATATTTTTTTATTAGGCAATAGCAATGGTGAAAGAAAATTTCTTTCAAAACTATCATTTTGATAAATACTCCAAATAAATGATCCCCAAAAATGTGAACGATGGTGCACCTAACATTACAGGTTACACATTTTTGCTCCGCCCATTTAAATACTAAAACGATGATCTGTTTCTAAAGATATTTTTAATAAATGGTTCAAAAGAAGAAGTTTAGAGGCGTTTCGGTGTCGTTGCATGTTTAGAAGTACTAGAAACGTAAAGAAGAACTAAAAAAGAATCTAAAATCGGATTATTCTACTACGAGTAGGCGGGACTAGCTAAAACATAACTACTCATCGGTACTGTGCCTAAGCATTTTCCTTTTTTTTGTGAATAGCCTATTGGGATTATACAGAAGTCTCTCTTTGGAAACGAAAGCTATACAACTTACGTTTTTTCTATGGAGTGTGGTTTTCGCTGTAAATAACAATAATTTCACGTAAGCCCCAATGCAAAGCATGACCCAGACAGGGTTACCATTTTTTTTAAATTCCAAGTTCCTACAGGAAATCCCAAAATAATATTTTTTATTTTTAAAATGGCTCTTATTAACCCTTTAATGATAGTGCTCGAATATCGTTTGAGTAAGAATAGTTTGTTTACTTCGTTACTAAAAACTTTCAAGAATGCAAATTCTTAACTATAAATTTGTTGTATTTGGTGGACATATCTCGATTGTAGAAGGAAGATATTTTAATACAAAAAAATAGTATTAGTCTTTATTTTTGATTTTTTCTGTCCAATAGTAGTAACATTAAATAAAGCTGTTAAGACTGTTCTTAACTGCTCTGCTCAACAAGGGAAAAACGTTCTTACACATTTACAATTTCATTTTTAACAGAAAGATACAAAAGTGGAAAGCCTGACTATGGAAGCGATTTAGAATCGAACTTTGTTTTACATTTTATGATAATTAAATTAACTATCTAGTTATGACCGATTTCGATCACGAGATCACGCTTATTTCTACATTTGTACGAGTGGTTTTTCTGCATTCGTCGATAATTGTGCTTGAAAATGCCAGCTTTGACGGCTTATTTAAAAAAATCTATTATATTTGCAATAAATAAATAAATAAATAAATAAATACAGTGCTATTAGATTGTTTTTGGACAAAAAAAAAACAACTACTTTCTTGCATTTTTGAACAGAAATAAACTAAAACCTATTTCACAAAACTACTTTTTTTATTTAAGAAAACTTTTAAGGGATTAAAGAACAGAAAATTTATTTTTCAGAATTCCTGTATGAAGGAAACGGCCAAACTGAGAACATAGGCCCCATGTTAAAAACTATTGTTCGAGATTCTTATCCAACAGTTCTCAATTTCCTCCATATTCATAAAAAACATTAATTTGAAGGGGTTGAAGGGCTCCGCCTTAGAAATTTTCTAAAAAAAAAGGGCTCCGCGGACCAAAAAGTTTAGGAACTTTAGAGTTTAAGGTGCCCTCTAACGGAATATTTTGAAAGTTATCTTTAAAATTTATTTTCAAGGAAATAAGGACACAAAGAATAGTTTTAGCGAAAACCGCAAACGATTCGACCAATTTTTCAGAATCATTTGAAATTTGAACCTTTCCTTTCCCTCTTGAACACAGTTAAGTTTCGCTATTTAGCCACTCTCAATGATTCAGATTTTGAATCCAAAATTTAAGTTTATATCTAAGCTTCTAAAAAGATTTAATGTGATGCAAAAAATAACGGTAAAAAATATTTGTTCGTTACTACAATGTCTAAAGTGCCCTCTATCAGCATTTTTTTTAATTTTTATCTTTATAATTTTTATTCAAGACAATATTGATATAAAGAATAGTTTTAGTGAAAACCGCAAATCAATCTACCAATTTATCCGTTTTTTTAAATTATTATTTGGAAATTTGAACCTTCAACATTAATAGCAGCTATCTCATTTGGAAAACATTTGGGACCATTGGTTTCCTATTTCATATTGTTTGCCTTGATGTGTACTATCGCCCATCATTTTTTGTAAAAACAATTTAGAATCACCCTGTAAATGTCAACAACTGAATGGAAGGTAGTTTTCGGGTCTGGAGGGGGGGGGGGGGTCATGAATGGTGAAAATATACCAAAATTTTCCGGAAGTGCTTTCCCTCTGACGACTGCAATCGGTATCTTTTTAATGTTTGTAATGAAAGCTATCTAATATAGCCTAATATGTATAAAAATAACTCTTGAAATTTGTGTCAATTACTGCTCAAATAAAGCTCTATAGTCCCCATAATGCGATTATTTTTTTATTGTCGAAGAAAATCTATTTAGCTTTTTTCCACACGCTTACCCAATCATAGGTGGGAAAAAACTATATTAACGAAGTGTATTTAAAATTTAACCCTTTGAGGGGCAAGCAATTGCGTTCGAGTAATTCTGAACTCCCACCGGAAATTTGTAAACAAGTTATCTCAAAAAGAGGAAAAGCAATTTTACGACTGTTTTCCACCAAAGTTAGAAAAGTGAAATTTAATAACATTTTTCTGGTGTAAATCTTCATCAATCGTAAGTGGTATATAATATATGCCACCGCCCGTCAAGGGGTTAAAGCACCACAATTCAATTAGTCCCATCAAAATGAACATACCAATATTATTATTTTTAAACTTAGTTGAAGATATTTATAAGTCTAGTTGTCCGTGAACTATCTCTGGCATATTATACCTAAATTACCCCGATTATTTTATGTAATTTATTTATGTCTACTTTAGCATGATTTACATTGAAAATAATTGATAAATATTGAAAATGAATTTCATTACATTTAAATCAATGGAAAAAAAGGATTATGTGCATTTTGATGAAGTTACACTATTTCAAACATATTAAAATTACATATGAAATGCATTAAAACACTATTTTAAAAATGATATATAAAGCATTTACAATTAATTTACAAAATTAGGCAAAATATTTTTATTATATTTTTGCCAGCCAAGCCTTTATTCTTTTAAGAATTGAATTGGATTTTTAATTTTAATTTTGAAATTGGCTTGGCTGGCACCGACTCCAAAAAATCAAATTAATGTACATAAATATAATAATTCGCATGGTAATTACTATGCTCTTAATTTAATTTCTTATTACTATTATGTAAAAAAATTATTTTTCACTTTGCAGTAGTTTTTGAAGTCGGTTCAATTTTTGGTAGAAAAGTTTTTGGCAGAAAAGTTTATTGAAGTTGGAAATGACGTAAAAATTTAACAATAATTTAGTGCGTTATTATTTATTTGGGAAAATAGTTGATGTTCTCGGTAGAGAATTGGAAAATCTGAAGTATATCTGAATCTTTTTACTGGTTCAACTCTGCAATAAAGTTGGTTTACTTTATTCGTTTTCTGATTGGTTCATGTTTAATGTCCAAAAATGCTGTACCTCTGTTGCCACGATAACAAAAAGAGTAATAAAAACTACAAAAAATTAATAATTAAAAAAAATGAGGTACAGGTTTCAAACAAGTTGCATTTAAAAGTAAATTTTTTCTTTATACGACGCACAGTGGGGCAGGAAGCCTCCAAAGTTGGCAAAAAATAAAATTTACTTTGAACAAAAAAAGCACATCACGGATTCTTTTGTAGAAGAAAAGTAGTAAAATTTTAAACTTTTACATAAGCTAAATAGTAATTTATTAATTAATTTACAAACCTTTTTCAATAATTTTGTAGAAAAATGAGTTAAAAACAAGAATTTAAGATAGTTTTATACTAATTAGATATTTATAAATTATCCATAATATCGCATTAAAAAATGTAAACATAATTAGTAATTTTAATTATTCTCAAGCAAACCTTATAATGAATATTAGCGACTCGTTTTGAAGGATTGGATAAACCTTTCTCAGGCAAAATGTACGCATTACTATAAAGACAGCAGAAGAAAAACTGTTTCTGTTGTTTTAGTGCTAATACACACTTTTTGTTTTCCTGTTTTTCAGATCTTAATCTCATACATGTCACGTAAACTAACGAATATGTAGAACTAGAATGTATAACTGTTTTACTCTTGATCTCTTTGATCGTCCAGAAGAAATTCAGACGGAATATGAAGATGGGCACGTTTGCTTTTCATTGACGCTTCTGTTTGTTTTCCAAATCGAGGAAATGAAAGTGATTTGCCAAGCCACTCTTTGTTAATTCTAAAGCATTTCCCTTGTATCACTACTAAATTACACAATAAGATGGTTACAAAAACTTTTCGTTTCAAGTGCAGTTATTGTTCATTTACTTGGACATACAAGAGAATTATTTTCCTGTACTCTGTGTATGCCATACTTGCTGAAAGTGCGCCTTTAGGATCAGTTAATTATTTGCTATTGCATACATTATGTTGATCTTATACACTATCTACCAAAAAGTATTTGTACACTTTCAGTTTTTGACATTTTGTCAAATATTTAAAAATATACTGGTCGGATTCTTCTGGAACTTCAGAAATATAAAGATTATGTTTCACTTTATATTTATTTACATTCATTTGTTAAGCGGGTAATTAGGGGGCCGGCAAAAAAACAAAGAATAATAGAAATATTTGGGATCGCCCTGTACATGAAAATGCACGAAACGACTTATCGCTTTAGAATACAAATATATGAATACAGTAGAATATGTACACTAATTTTTGTAAGAATAGCATGTATATTTATGGCGATAGAGCGAGTTTTTTGAAAAATTCAAAAAATTCTGGTATGTTTTTTCTTTAGATCATGCTGGGTTTTTGACCAAATTTAAAGCAAATTTCAGAAAAATTGGCAAAATGCAGTAGAAAAAATGTAGCGCAATTGGAATATAAATATATTAAATATTTTATGAAATATGAGTAGTTGTATAAAATAATTTTTATCTGCGCATGCGCGAACTAGAAAAACATTTTTTTTACATCATTTAATAGTCAATTCTATGGAGTGACTTATAAAAAAAATCCAATCAAATATCGTGAAAATTCAAAAAGATATCATTATTTTAGTGAGATGTTTTTACTCTGCTCTCTAAAAACGGCTGAATCTTAAGGGATTCTCCACAAATTGACATTTTTTAATAACTGACTTAAAAAAAAAATCTAGTATTGAATTAATACAATATCTAATACAATATTGCTGCTAATAAGTACTTGACAATTGTGATAGAAAAGAAAAAGAGCTTTATTCACATTCAGGGCCAAAACTAAGAGAGGGTTGGGGGAAAAGGGCATGTGCCCCGGGCGCTAGGATGAAAGTGTCCCAAATGTACATTTTGTTTGGCGATTTTTTCCATGTCTATGTTTAGCATGATATTGTCAAAATCGTCCCATTCAAAGCATTTCTCCTATACCAAAGCATAGAAGAATCTAATGATGATGGCATAAAGATCCCGCATAAAGCAGATTTTTTTTTCGTTTTGATTCGGTTTCACAATTTTAAGGTATCATTTTTTTTAAACAAAGCAGACTACTTTAATCAATATTACATATTTTAAGTTTTAAAATAAGTCGGCTATTAATAAATTAGAAAATTTTTCTTTGCAAATACTTTTGCAGATGCTTTGCAAAGAAGAAAAGGGAGGGGGGGGGAGTTCTCCTAAATTCATTGAAATATAAATATATTAAATATTTTCTAAAATGTTCTATGTCATGCAATATTTTCAACCAAATATAAAGCCACAACCAGAAAAATTCGCAAAATGTAGTAGAAAGAATAAGGTGCTATTGAAATATAAATATATTAAAAGTTTTCTAAAATATAAGTATTTGTATAAAATATATTTTTTAATCAGCGTATGCGTGAACGATAAAATTTATCATTTTACATAATTTAATATTCAACTCTATGGAGCTACCCATAAAAAAATCCGATCGAATTTCGAGGAAATTCAGAAAGTTATTGTGGATAGGAGTGAACTGATTTTCAATTGGTCTCTGAAAGCAGTTGAATGACGTCAGATTTTACGCAAATTGCCAAATCTCCATTTACGTTTTTTACTGGTGATTTACTTCTTTTCTTAGATAATTAGCAGAACGAACCTATTTCAGGATAAAAATAATTATAAAAAATCGAAGCATTTGTGTCAAATCTACCCATTGATACATAATTGATAATGGCTCTTATGCAAATGCCGATATCTGCGATCCTGAAATACGTCAAGTTCTCCACTGTTAAATGTGGTGTCGAAAACAACACTGACATCAATCGCATGCATGATGCCAAGAAGAACAGAGCTGTCTGATTTTGAGAATGGTGTGATCATCGGGTACCACCGAAATGGCCGATCTTTAATCGACATATCTAGCGAGCTTAATTACCCCAAAACGACTGTGGCTTATGTGATTAGAAAATGGAAGCTGAATGGTGATTGTCAGAATGTGGCCAGAGTAGGCAGACCGACGAAACTGGGAGATAGAGACCGACGGGTTCTGTCTAGAGAAATTCGGAAGAACCGCAACCAACCAATGTTACACATACGCCAAGAATTTCAACAAGCTTCAGGATGTGTTGTTTCCATGAATACCATCCGTAAGGAAGCTCATCTGCTTATTTTTTATGGCCGTGCTGCCGCCCATAAGCCTTTAATCACCAAGTCCAACCGCGCAGCTCGGTTAAGTTGGTGCAAAACACGCCAGCAATGGACTGTACAGCAATGGAAACAGGTTCTCTGAAGTGATGAATCAAGGTTCACTCTCTACCGTTCTGATGGCAGGGTCTGGGTCTGGCGTCTGCCTGGAGAACGCCTCCTACCAGAATGTATTGTGCCCACAGTTAAATTTGGCGGAGGGGGAATTATGTTCTGGGGTTGTTTTTCCTGGTTCGGACTAGGACCCTTGGTCCCAATTCATGGTAAGCTCAATGCCGATGCCTACTGTAATATACTGGACAACAGTGTACTTCCTACGTTGTGGCAATACTATGGATTGGACCCATGTTATTTCCAGGATGACAACGCAAGCTGCCATGTAGCGAGGTCCAGCATGGATTGGTATGCTGATAATGGAGTGCATCGACTCGAGTGGCCTGCCCAGAGCCCAGACCTGAACCCAATAGAGAACCTCTGGGACGAGTTGGATCGTCGAATTAAGGCGGGTGACACACGCCCAAAATCAGTAAAAGAGCTTACCTGCTTTGTGCAAACAGAGTGGAATAAAATACCATTAAATGTAATACAAGGACTAGTTGAGAGCATGCCCAGGAGAGTCGCAGCTGTAATTGCCTCTCGAGGAGGATCTACAAATTATTAAATGTGAACAGGGCCAAAACCAGTCTTTTTTTCCCGAGGCAAACGTGGATTTTGAAGGTACCCCTTTCCCCCTCCTTCGCAAAGCATATTTACAAAGAAAATTTCTCCAATTTATTAATAGCCGACTTATTTTAAAACTTAAAATATGTAATATAAAATAACGTATTCTGCTTTATTAAAATACTCCAATTTGATACTTTAAACCGAATCAAAAAAATTCTACTTTCAACAGGATCTTTAAGGCCCTTGTCCCTACCCGCGAAGACACTGCTGAGCTAATGCTATTCCTGTGGGGAGGCATTTTTCTAATAACTCTTTCGCATTTTGAAATTTTCAATTTTTTTTTCTTTTTTTTTTTTTTTTTTTTTTTTTTTTTTTTTTTTTTGCATTGGATAGCGGAAGTCCCTCTCAAAATCGCTCCTTGACTACTTTTTCGATTTGAGTCATAGATATTTTTTATAAAGTTAGTTTCACTTTCAGAACCGCTTTTGGAAGTGAAAGAAACATTATAAAAATATCTACGCCAAAATTGAAAAAGTAATCACGGAGCGATCTTGAAAAGGACTTCCGCTATCCAATGTAAAACATATTATTTAAAAATGTCCAAATGCAAAAGAGTTAGAAAAATGCATCCCCATAGGAATAGCATTAGCTCGTGAGCATCTTCGCGGGTAGGGGCAGGGACCTTAAGCCCTCATCATTAGATTTTTTTATGCTTTAGCATATCCCAGATATAATAATTTTAACAATATTATGCTAAACATAGACATGGAAAAAATCGCCAAACAAAATGTACATTTGGGACACTTTCATCCTAGCGCCCGGGGCACATGCCCTTTTCCCCCAACCCTCTCTTAGTTTTGGCCCTGAATGTGAATAAAGCTCTTTTTCTTTTCTATCACAATTGTCAAGTACTTATTAGCAGCAATATTGTATTAGATATTGTATTAATTCAATACTAGTTTTTTTTTAAAAGTCAGTTATTAAAAAATGTCAATTTGTGGAGAATCCCTTAAGATTCAGCCGTTTTTAGAGAGCAGAGTAAAAACATCTCACTAAAATAATGATATCTTTTTGAATTTTCACGATATTTGATTGGATTTTTTTTATAAGTCACTCCATAGAATTGACTATTAAATGATGTAAAAAAAAATGTTTTTCTAGTTCGCGCATGCGCAGATAAAAATTATTTTATACAACTACTCATATTTCATAAAATATTTAATATATTTATATTCCAATTGCGCTACATTTTTTCTACTGCATTTTGCCAATTTTTCTGAAATTTGCGTTAAATGTGGTCAAAAACCCAGCATGATATAAACAAAAAACATACCAGAATTTTTTGAATTTTTCAAAAAAATCGCTCTATCGCCATAAATATACATGCTATTCTCACAAAAATTAGTGTACATATTCTACTGTATTCATATATTTGTATTCTAAAGCGATAAGTCGTTTCGTGCATTTTCATGTACAGGGCGATCCCAAATATTTCTATTATTCTTTGTTTTTTTGCCGGCCCCCTAATTACCCGCTTAACAAATGAATGTAAATAAATATAAAGTGAAACATAATCTTTATATTTCTGAAGTTCCAGAAGAATCCGACCAGTATATTTTTAAATATTTGACAAAATGTCAAAAACTGAAAGTGTACAAATACTTTTTGGTAGATAGTGTACAAAGCTACATAAAGGAAATCGCATGTCTGCTAGTTACTCGGGTGAATGTCGTAGGGTCGTTTTTAAATGTATTATGCATTTTGCACTATATTCTATTTTGTATAATAATAGAAGTTTGTGAAATACAAATAAACTTATATACATGACATCTCAAATACCGTATTTACTCGTGTATAGGGAGCAGGCGTGTATAAGGCGCACCTCTACTTTACACGTAAAAATGGCGATTTCTTAAAATCTCGTATATAAGGCGCACCATAAATTTGATTCGCTAATGAAGAATGACCAAATGAATTTCAGTAAAAAAAAAAAAAAAAAAGTCGAAACACACATTACACCAGACCAGAAAACAAGTCAAAAATGCATTTTTAGACTTCGGGTTGTAAGAAAATGACGGGAAATAGGAATGAGTGACGGTAAAGAGAATAGCTAATTAGCGTTTAGGTAATACCATTAGCTATGTTGTATAAAAAAACTGCAAGGAATGTAATAAATATGCAGTAATACTTCAATTAAGTAACATTTTCGGGATTTTATTATTTTCTTTGAATAATTTCTTGTTTCATATGCATATCGTTTGACTGCATCCAACCGTAAAAAATTATTCCGTGTATAAGGCGCACCTAAGAGTTTTGTCCTTTTTTTTGGGAAAAAAGTGCGCCTTATACACGAGTAAATACGGTTACAAGTTTGATTGAGTGCATGGTTGAATATTACCCCATAGTCCGTGTGATTCGTATCGAGTATCTCCGTCCTGTACCACAGCAGAATTTTGACTGATTTTCATTTTGTTCTGGGGCGATATCCCTGACTTACAATGGAATATACACTGCTCAAAACAATTAAAGGATATTGCTGTTTTAGGTTGATTTTGTATCTGGGAAACTTTTTAGCTGATTGATACATGGTCGACAGACATAGTAGATTACATGAAAATAAATTACACATGTTTGGCAGAAAAAAATGCATTTTATTGCGCATTTGTGTACAAAAGGAAAAAAAACAATTTGTGCATATGAGAAAAAAAGAATAAGAAAAGGTGTTTCCTTCAAAGAAAATCATTTTCAGCAGGGGGTATGGTTTCCACGGGCGGCCAGCAACGTTGAACACCTTTGAGGCATGGACTCAGTGAGGCTATTAATGACGAGTTGGGGTATTCTGCCCCACTCTTCCAGAAGAGCTCTTTCCAGTTCTTGGAGAGTTTGTGGGGGTCGTTGGCGGCCAGACTCGTCTTCCTAGAGCGTCCCAAACGTGCTCGATTGGATTCATGTCTGGAGAACCCGCTGGCCATTCCATTCGAACAATTCCTTCCTCGAAAAGAACATCCACCACCAGGTTTTCACGATGTGGCCTGCAGTTATCGTCCATTAAAATGAAGTTATCTCTCATTGCTGCAGCGTAAGGATCTCATCCCTATATCGGCGACCAGTCAGAGTTCCATCTCGAATGATGTAGAGGTCAGTGCGCCCGTCAATGGAGATGCCACCATACACCAACACTCCTCCACTGCGAAATCTGACACTTTCGTGCACGAACGCAGGATTATTCCTACTGCTACGGTCCCTCCAAGTGAAAATACGCCTATTATCCGGATGCACAGAAAAACGGGACTCGTCAGAAAACAGAATATTGCTCCATTCATTTCTCCTCCAGTTGACATGCTCGGTTGCCCATTCCCTGCGGTTGCGACGATGCCTTGATGCTAATCTAACACATAACACCGGTCGGCCAGCATACAGACCTACAGCATGGAGCCGGTTTCGGACAGTCTGAGTTGAAATCGTGGTGCCTGTAGCCGAACGATGGTGTTTGTTGGGGAAAAGTAGCGTTCATGTTTCGGTGTCTCCGAGCTGTTAACTCTAAATACCGATCTTCATTGGGCGTTGTTGCCCGTCTATGACCTTGCCCTGGTCTTCGGCCTGCACATCCACTCTCCAAAAAACGGTTCCAGATCCTGGAAATGACACTTTGTGACACTCCAATGCCTTGCACTACTTCGGCTTGAGTTTGGCCCCCTTCTAACCTACCAACAATTCTCCAAGCCTCTGAATCTGTCAAATGACTTCGCTGAGACAACATATTCATCGAAACAAAGCAATCACCGAAAGCCGATCATCCTTGTCTTCATTCTCTTTTATCCAGTTGAAAGTCAAATTTCATTCGCTGCCGCTGAAGCGACGTTTTTGAGGTCGAACTCAAAATTTGCATACTCCACAGTTTGAAAACCAGAAAAATTTGCTTTTGTGATTCTCTTCTTCTATTTTCGGCAAAAAAATTTCGTTTATATCTTTATTTTATATAAAACTTCAAATATCCTTTAATTGTTTTGAGCAGTGTACTTATATGTCCATATGCAACCACAGAGACACATAGAGTCCCATTTGTTCCCTTTCTGTAATTCATCTGGAATCTAAAAAAAAATTAAATATGCAGTTATTGCAGGGTTCGCACAGTTCTACCACTAAATTTTAATAATATTTTCGAAGTGTTTCACTGCAGAAAAATATCATAAAATATGTGAATGAGGGTGGGGATTACGAATGTTGTGGTTTAAAAATTAAATGTAAATTTTCTTATTTTTAATAGTGGTGCCAGAGTCCCTGGATATTCCAAAGAGTGTGCGAACCTTGTGAGTGTTGTCCTAGTCCTCTTAAGATCCAATTATTTTATTGTATTATAATATTAGGCTTTCACATACACGGTTTAACACTCTCATAGGCAACGCATTACAACATTTACTAAAATATAAACTTTAAAGAATGACATCGGAATTCCCAAACAAATTTGTTGGGAATAATAAATAAAATAAATTTTACATAGACAGCCAACGAATGATTTTGCACCAAAATCCTGGTACCATTGAGATATTATTTTGTTGTTAAAATTAAGTGGTTTCATAAATATTCCACCGCCCTTATGAGAATTAAATAATAAGATACTACCAATAAGCAGCGACGTAAAAAGCTATTGAACAGGCCGATTGAGGTTAAGACCCGTACCTCGCAGATCTCGTAGACCTGAGAAGACTGAAACGCTATAATGTGAATGCAAAATTTGGTGGATAATACATGATACTTAAAGAATCATAACATTTATTCGTAAATTATACAACATTATGAAAATTTGACGATTCTTCTTGTAACATATCATATTTTCCTTTTACATGAGCGAGAGATACAAATAAACATATATTACAGAAATTGAAATTGATGAAACATTTCTGTCAATATTTGAAGAAATTAATTTAACTTTAGATCTTCCTAAAGCTATTTTATAAAGTCAATCACCAAAAAAAATGTATATTAAACGTCACTTTCAATATCTTCAGAATAAGCTCCTTAATATCAGTTGTCAGTCACAATGAAATATCAATATAAGTTTCTTCCGATGCATGAAAGAAATATTTAAGATGACGTTCATCATAAAACGAAATTTAATAAATAAACGATAATGTTTAGAAAGAAGAATTGAAGAAAATGCGCATTATGGATTATTTAATCTGATTTAATATGTTAAGAACTGACGAAGTTATGGATTTTTTTCTTCTTCCACACCTCCCTCCTTTTTTTTCGTTTTTTTTTATTTATTTATTTGCGATAAGTGTTACTGCTAAAAAAACTTATCAATACAAAAGTTTTAGATAATATTAAGTAAATTTATGATAAATTTAAGTGATTTTATATTTTGAGAATACTGTTAAGGGTGTTCTTAAATCAAAAAGGACAACTTTGTGACACATGCTTTAATTTATTTTTGTTCAGAAATGGATGAAACTAGCAGGTATTGTAGTTCAGAGACTGTCTAATTGCACTCAGTTTTCTGTTTTTTTTTTTAAAACACAATAGATCTTTCATAACAAGCCTTCAAAGATGACGTTTTTCAGCACATTTCCCGACGGAATCAGAAAAAGCGGTTGAAAAGCAGGAGAAAAACGGGTGATCGTGTGATCGAAATAGCTTAGAACTGGATAGGTAATTTAATTATCATAAAATGGAAAATTCAGTTCAATTCGAAATCGTTTCTATAGTCAAGCATTCCAAATTTATAACATTTTGTTAAAAAATAAATTTGTAAATGTGTCAAAACGTTTTGGTTTTGTTTAACGTGTTTATTCAAAAAGCGTCAAATGATCTGCTAAATGTGAAAGTGTATAAAGTGTATTTTACTTTATTGTTCGAAAAAGGTAGATTAGGTATGAAATACTTACCTATTGTGGTCTCTTTTATGTTGGAATTTTTGAACAATTTTTTTCGGATCTACACCGATTATGAACCCTAAACGTCAAAAATATCATCAGTTTATCACATCACAGTCAATTACATCGAAAATTGACATCTATTTCTATATCCATACACATGTATATCACTTTTTTATGTACACGTTAACTTTTATAAATATGCTCACATCTTTTCCAAACTGATTCATAAAATCAAGGGGCATAATATATCGGCCAAGTTCGGTAATGGGCAAAATCGGGCCAAGAGGGGGAGGGAGGATGAAAGGGATAGAGAGAATTTTTGTGAAAACCGAAAAAAAAACCCACAAATTATTAAATGAAAGAGTATCGAGTCAGTTAAAAGTTTATGTTACTTCTAAAAAATGGCCTTAACATAATAATGTACCGGGTGTCCCAAAAATGACTGTTGGATTTTAAAATTCAAAAACTTGCAAACGGTGACAGCTATTTAAAAAAATTTTGCAGGAGGGTTATGTATAATGTCAGGAATTTTTTTACCGTAATTTTTTTATTTTAGTTCGTATTTCAAACAATAGGTGGCGCTGACGGCGATTGAAGGCCAGGTCGATGCTTCAGTCAGCACTAATCACCTGGCCATCAATCGCCTTCAGCGCCACCTATTGTTTGAGATGCGAACTGAATTAAAAAAATACGGTGAAAAAAACTCTTGACATTATACATAACCCTCCTGCAAAAAATTTTTAAATAGCTGTCACCATTTGCAAGTTATTGAGTTTTAAAATCCATCAGTCATTTTTCGGACACCCGGTAAAAGCAGCATAAAAATGAGTGGATTGATAAATAAATTATTTTAACCCATTATTTACCGTATTATGATTTCATGAAAATTTTACATTCTAAAGCATTTTACGCAGATTGTTTAAACTAAATTAAAAGATTTACATTATCAATTAATAAATTTTTGAAAGATTTTAGAAGTATAGAATAATTTAGCAGGATTAATTAAATTTGAATTTACATGAATTTTGTGCAATATTTAAAACCCCACTCAAATCTATTATTTTAAATTCTTTTCATAGTAATTTAAAGAATTATAATTTGTACAAATTTAATGTTCTTACAATATAAATGTAGAAATATTTCCGAATTGAAAAATCTTCACACCCCCCCCTCCCTCAGCGCTAAAAAATCTGAAAAGATGCAAAGGCAAAATAAATCATCTTTTTAAAAACATTTTTGTTTAGTGTGGATTAATTAAATTTGAATTTACATGAATTTTGTGCAATATTTAAAACCCCACTCAAATCTTTTATTTTAAATTCTTTTCATAGTAATTTAAAGAATTATAATTTGTACAAATTTAATGTTCTTACAATATAAATGTAGAAATATTTCCGAATTGAAAAATCTTCACCCCCCCCCTCCCTCAGCGCTAAAAAATCTGAACTGATGCAAAGGCAAAATAAATCATCTTTTTAAAAACATTTTTGTTTAGTGTGGATTAATTAAATTTGAATTTACATGAATTTTGTGCAATATTTAAAACCCCACTCAAATCTTTTATTTTAAATTCTTTTCATAGTAATTTAAAGAATTATAATTTGTACAAATTTAATGTTCTTACAATATAAATGTAGAAATATTTCCGAATTGAAAAATCTTCACCCCCCCCCTCCCTCAGCGCTAAAAAATCTGAACTGATGCAAAGGCAAAATAAATCATCTTTTTAAAAACATTTTTGTTTAGTGTGGATTAATTAAATTTGAATTTACATGAATTTTGTGCAATATTTAAAACCCCACTCAAATCTTTTATTTTAAATTCTTTTCATAGTAATTTAAAGAATTATAATTTGTACAAATTTAATGTTCTTACAATATAAATGTAGAAATATTTCTGAATTAAAAAATCTTCACCCCCTCCCTCAGCGCTAAAAAATCTGAAAAGATGCAAAGGCAAAATAAATCCTCTTTTTAAAAACATTTTTGTTTAGTGTGGATTAATTAAATTTGAATTTACATGAATTTTGTGCAATATTTAAAACCCCACTCAAATCTTTTATTTTAAATTCTTTTCATAGTAATTTAAAGAATTATAATTTGTACAAATTTAATGTTCTTACAATATAAATGTAGAAATATTTCCGAATTGAAAAATCTTCACCCCCCCCCCCTCCCTCAGCGCTAAAAAATCTGAACTGATGCAAAGGCAAAATAAATCATCTTTTTAAAAACATTTTTGTTTAGTGTGGATTAATTAAATTTGAATTTACATGAATTTTGTGCAATATTTAAAACCCCACTCAAATCTTTTATTTTAAATTATTTTCATAGTAATTTAAAGAATTATAATTTGTACAAATTTAATGTTCTTACAATATAAATGTAGAAATATTTCCGAATTGAAAAATCTTCACCCCCCTCCCCCCTCCCTCAGCGCTAAAAAATCTGAACTGATGCAAAGGCAAAATAAATCATCTTTTTAAAAACATTTTTGTTTAGTGTGGATTAATTAAATTTGAATTTACATGAATTTTGTGCAATATTTAAAACCCCACTCAAATCTTTTATTTTAAATTCTTTTCATAGTAATTTAAAGAATTATAATTTGTACAAATTTAATGTTCTTACAATATAAATGTAGAAATATTTCCGAATTGAAAAATCTTCACCCCCCCCCCCCCTCCCTCAGCGCTAAAAAATCTGAACTGATGCAAAGGCAAAATAAATCATCTTTTTAAAAACATTTTTGTTTAGTGTGGATTAATTAAATTTGAATTTACATGAATTTTGTGCAATATTTAAAACCCCACTCAAATCTTTTATTTTAAATTCTTTTCATAGTAATTTAAAGAATTATAATTTGTACAAATTTAATGTTCTTACAATATAAATGTAGAAATATTTCCGAATTGAAAAATCTTCACCCCCCTCCCCCCTCCCTCAGCGCTAAAAAATCAGAACTGATGCAAAGGCAAAATAAATCATCTTTTTAAAAACATTTTTGTTTAGTGTGGATTAATTAAATTTGAATTTACATGAATTTTGTGCAATATTTAAATCCCCACTCAAATCTTTTATTTTAAATTCTTTTCATAGTAATTTAAAGAATTATAATTTGTACAAATTTAATGTTCTTACAATATAAATGTAGAAATATTTCCGAATTGAAAAATCTTCACCCCCCCCCTCCCTCAGCGCTAAAAAATCTGAACTGATGCAAAGGCAAAATAAATCATCTTTTTAAAAACATTTTTGTTTAGTGTGGATTAATTAAATTTGAATTTACATGAATTTTGTGCAATATTTAAAACCCCACTCAAATCTTTTATTTTAAATTCTTTTCATAGTAATTTAAAGAATTATAATTTGTACAAATTTAATGTTCTTACAATATAAATGTAGAAATATTTCCGAATTGAAAAATCTTCACCCCCCTCCCCCCTCCCTCAGCGCTAAAAAATCTGAACTGATGCAAAGGCAAAATAAATCATCTTTTTAAAAACATTTTTGTTTAGTGTGGATTAATTAAATTTGAATTTACATGAATTTTGTGCAATATTTAAAACCCCACTCAAATCTTTTATTTTAAATTCTTTTCATAGTAATTTAAAGAATTATAATTTGTACAAATTTAATGTTCTTACAATATAAATGTAGAAATATTTCCGAATTGAAAAATCTTCACCCCCCTCCCCCCTCCCTCAGCGCTAAAAAATCTGAACTGATGCAAAGGCAAAATAAATCATCTTTTTAAAAACATTTTTGTTTAGTGTGGATTAATTAAATTTGAATTTAAATCAATTTTGTGCAATATTTAAAACCCCACTCAAATCTTTTATTTTAAATTCTTTTCATAGTAATTTAAAGAATTATAATTTGTACAAATTTAATGTTCTTACAATATAAATGTAGAAATATTTCCGAATTGAAAAATCTTCACCCCCCTCCCCCCTCCCTCAGCGCTAAAAAATCTGAACTGATGCAAAGGCAAAATAAATCATCTTTTTAAAAACATTTTTGTTTAGTGTGGATTAATTAAATTTGAATTTACATGAATTTTGTGCAATATTTAAAACCCCACTCAAATCTTTTATTTTAAATTCTTTTCATAGTAATTTAAAGAATTATAATTTGTACAAATTTAATGTTCTTACAATATAAATGTAGAAATATTTCCGAATTGAAAAATCTTCACCCCCCTCCCCCCTCCCTCAGCGCTAAAAAATCTGAACTGATGCAAAGGCAAAATAAATCATCTTTTTAAAAACATTTTTGTTTAGTGTGGATTAATTAAATTTGAATTTAAATCAATTTTGTGCAATATTTAAAACCCCACTCAAATCTTTTATTTTAAATTCTTTTCATAGTAATTTAAAGAATTATAATTTGTACAAATTTAATGTTCTTACAATATAAATGTAGAAATATTTCCGAATTGAAAAATCTTCACCCCCCCCCCCTCCCTCAGCGCTAAAAAATCTGAACTGATGCAAAGGCAAAATAAATCATCTTTTTAAAAACATTTTTGTTTAGTGTGGATTAATTAAATTTAAATTTACATGAATTTTGTGCAATATTTAAAACCCCACTCAAATCTTTTATTTTAAATTCTTTTCATAGTAATTTGTACAATTATAATCTCACAAATTTAATGTTCTTCCAATATAAATGTAGAAATATTTCTGAATTAAAAAATCTTCACCCCCTCCCTCAGCGCTAAAAAATCTGAACTGATGCAAAGGCAAAATAAATCATCTTTTTAAAAACATTTTTGTTTAGTGTGAGCAATAATGCTTTTGGTACAAGATAAAGTAATGTATCTGTAGCTCATTCTAAACAGTATTACAATTAATCGACGTATTAAAAGAGTTTTATAATAAATAATTTTAATGGTACTTACTTGTACCGCCGGTAGAAAAAGGGTTAAAAATCATAACATTTTCTATTAAGTCATAAATCAGTAGGGAAATGTGACAAATTAAAATGTTTGTATATGCTATAAGTGATCCATTAAAATAAAACAAAATGGCAAAAAAAAAAAAAATCTTTAAATTTTACATGCTTCGTGTGCTCTGACGGCAATTTTTTCAAAAACAATAAATGATGAGCAAAAGCGAACCAAGGGGGTGAAAACAGAGTGTTTTTGTGAAAACCGAAAAACCCCCACAAATTTTTAATTAAAGTAGATAAAAAATTAGTTAAAAGTTTATATTACTTCTAAAAAATGGAAAAGTGATAATGCAAAAGCAGCATTAAAATTAGTAGATTAATAAACAAAATATTTAAAAAATCATAACACTTTTTTGTAAGTTCTTCCTCAATAAAGAAATGGTGACAGACTTTTTTTAATGTCTTATTTTTATTTGACTTGTACACCAGGTACAAATTAAAAGATTTTATAAAATTTAAAATGAAAGACACATTTCTGTCAACATCGAATGTCCAATGATGTTAATTAAGCGTCAGATCTTCCAACAAATTATTTTATTAAGTCAATCACCAACAAAATGTAAATGAAACTGCATGTCTTTCTTAATATCAGGTGCACAAGATTCTTAATATTCCCTGTCAGTCAGTCTGAAGTATTAATCATTGGCAATAAATGCATGAAATATCAAAGATGACGTTCAACATGAAATAAAATTTAATATATTAATGACCATTTAAAATAAGAGGAAATGAAGAAAATTATTTAGTGAAGTTGTACTTTTGTTCTCACTGATAGATAAATTGTTTCAAATTTCAAAATAAAAAGAAATTCAATGGATGTTTTTACTGTTAAATAAGTATACAAAAGGCGTCAAATGACCAGCTAATTTTGAAAATGGGAAAATGTATTTTATTTTAGTATTCGATATGAAGTAGATTTCGAATGAAATACTACCTATTGTGGTTTCTCCTACGTTGGCATTTTTGAACAACTTTTGCACATCTACACTGTTTAGGACTCCTTTTGTTCTCACTGATAGATAAATTGTTTCAAATTTCAAAATAAAAAGAAATTCAATGGATGTTTTTACTGTTAAATAAGTATGCATAAGGCGTCAAATGACCAGCTAATTTTGAAAATGGGAAAATGTATTTTATTTTAGTATTCGATATGAAGTAGATTTCGAATGAAATACTACCTATTGTGGTTTCTCCTACGTTGGCATTTTTGAACAACTTTTGCACATCTACACTGTTTAGGACTCCTTTTGTTCTCACTGATAGATAAATTGTTTCAAATTTCAAAATAAAAAGAAATTCAATGGATGTTTTTACTGTTAAATAAGTATACAAAAGGCGTCAAATGACCAGCTAATTTTGAAAATGGGAACATGTATTTTATTTTAGTATTCGATATGAAGTAGATTTCGAATGAAATACTACCTATTGTGGTTTCTCCTACGTTGGCATTTTTGAACAACTTTTGCACATCTACACTGTTTAGAACTCCTTTTGTTCTCACTGATAGATAAATTGTTTCAAATTTCAAAATAAAAAGAAATTCAATGGATGTTTTTACTGTTAAATAAGTATACAAAAGGCGTCAAATGACCAGCTAATTTTGAAAATGGGAAAATGTATTTTATTTTAGTATTCGATATGAAGTAGATTTCGAATGAAATACTACCTATTGTGGTTTCTCCTACGTTGGCATTTTTGAACAACTTTTGCACATCTACACTGTTTAGGACTCCTTTTGTTCTCACTGATAGATAAATTGTTTCAAATTTCAAAATAAAAAGAAATTCAATGGATGTTTTTACTGTTAAATAAGTATGCATAAGGCGTCATATGACCAGCTAATTTTGAAAATGGGAAAATGTATTTTATTTTAGTATTCGATATGAAATAGATTTCGAATGTAATACTACCGATTGTGGTTTCTCCTACGTTGGCATTTTTGAACAACTTTTGTACATCTACACTGTTTAGGACTCCTAAACTCCAAAATTACCATCAGTTTATCACATCACAGTCAATACATCTATCTCTCTATCCATGTACAGATATATCACTTTTTTATGTATACGATAACTTCTATAAATATGCTCACACCTTTTTCAAACTGATACATAAAATCAGGAGACATATAGATACAGAGTCAAGCTCGTTAATGGGCAAAATCGAGGTAAGGGACCCATAACTTCTAATTTGAAAGAATATCGAGCCAGTTAAAAGGATATATTACTCCTAAAAAGTGGCCGTAAAGAAATAATGTAAAAGCGGCCTTAAAATGAATGGATTCATAAGCAAAATATTTAAAAAATTATATCACTTTTTAGTATGTCATAAATCAAAAGAAAATGATGACAAATCTTCATATTTTTATTTTATTTGTACATCAGATACAAATTAAGAGATTCCAGAATAAGTGAAATGAAAGAGACGATTCTGTCTAAATTTGAATGAAATTAATTAAACGTCACATCTTCCTAGAAACTATTTTATTAAGTCAGTCACCAACAAAATCTAAATTAAAAATTCCTCATTCTTAATATCCGCTGCACAAGTTTCTTAATATCAGTTGTCAGTCACGCTGAGGTATCCATATAAATCACTGGCCATAAATTAAAGAAATATCAAAGATGACGTTCTGCATGAAATGAGATTTAATAAATATTTGACAATGTTTTGAAATAGGAAATAAGGAAAATAAGCATTTTGAATTATTTTGTGAAAATGCACTTTTATTCTTCCTAATAGATAAATTGTTTTAAGTTAAACAATAAAAATAAATCGTTAAATTGAATGAACATATAAATGTATATTTTTAACGGTTCCAAGACCCACTAATTTTGAAAATAGGAAAAGTGCATTTTATGTTACTGTTCGATATTTAATTGTTTACTCTAAAATGTGTTTTTAAGTTATTCGAAAACAGTGATGGGTTCAAATTGACGGTTTTTAACAATAATCGATAAATATATTTAGAAATTAAAAGCCAAACTTGATGCCTCTAGATTTTTTTTTCTTTAAAAAAAAATTCCTTGTTGCAAATGCTTTACATATCGCATTATGTTTTAAAATAAATTGTTGAAATGTATCATACGTTAAAGTCAATTTTATTTATTCGTAGAAATTATTTTTATGTATTTCTCAAAGAAGAGAAATTAAGGTTCTTTAAAAATTATTCTGACTCTTTAAAAATGTTATAGACACTGTGTTATGAAATTTTCAGTGCCAAAAATTGTATGGAGAATTAACAAGTAAGAAAAATCATGCGTTAAGCATAGATTATGTAACACATTCCAACAATTCTTGAAATATTTAACAAAACTTCGTTATTTAGATAAATAAGATACAACTGGCCATAGCCAAATATGTATTCCAATACTTTTGAACAGCCCTGTATTTGATCCGTCGGTTGATATATATATAGATATTATATAATGGGAAAATTTAGTTTAGCGAGAGAAATGGCTAACTGGTTGAAATCGCTCTTTCAGAACTTCATTCTAATAGATGGAAAATACTTCATTATTTTTGTTCAGCCCTGTAAATTACCCACTACCTTAATTACATGCTAGTATTTTGATAAAATTTAGATCAAACAAACACACTCTTAAAGCTACTTAAATCTCATTTTCATAAATTATCGTCTATGGGTGACCATGCATCTAATTCTTTGCGTGAACCTGTATACCCTTTTAGCAATATTTTACAAACATTTCTTAGTAAACTGAAAGCAGTTCAACGTAAAAATGCATAACTTACTTAAAAAACTACCCTTAAATTAATTACTCTCAGATTCTTTTGTGTAACCTTGTATATCAATTTTAGCTTTTATTACACCATGTAATTTGCAGACATTTAATAAAACTTAAAACCGCATATCATGATTGAAAAGGAATTTCAACCATTCATCAGCTGTCATCGATAATATACAGTATTTCGGTTAAGAATATAAGATTTGAAATATTTCGTGTGTCAGTAAACCCTATGCACTTCATATTATGCGTTAAATATTAAGTATCAGTGGCGTAAATTAATTTTATGATACTTGAAATCGTTTAACATTATTAAAATATGTCGCAAATAATTCCCGCCTTTATTATTATGCAATGGAAATCTTTTGATTGGTCCTGTAAATGAATAATAATTATTATTTGAACTGCATATTTTACAGAATGGGTGTTTCAGAGCACTTTGCGTATCAATGTAAATTTGAATGCATTTGAGTGGGTGTAACACCTTTAAACTTCATTTTAAACGATTTTTTCCCCGTTGGCCTTAATATATCGGCAAACTTTTCACTATCCTTGTAAATAAACTAATTATAATAGAAGCTTCATTTCCAATAGGGTTCATGCTAGGGTTAACATCAAAAACAAATAAAATTTTCATAGCAATCCGAGAATATTTACGGGAGTTAGAGTGCGTTCAGACGGCCAGACAAACCGAATGCATAAACATTTTGTTGGAAAGTGTTAAAAATAATCATATTCCTCATATAGAAAATGTTAAGGCAGTTATGTATTATTTAGCCAGAGCATATTCACAACGCCAAAGATGTTGCCGAAAATACAGATTTTATCTTTAGAAGTTTTCATTAAGACTGGTTGCACTGTTTCTAGTCACAGTCAATTTAATAGATGATAGTTGTTTTGTTATCTTTGTGTTTTGCCATATCACCATGAATGTATTTATGCGAAAACAACGCATGTAAATTGTGCAAAACACAATCAGAATATTGAGAAGGATTTTTATAAACATTTTAATAAAAGTTTTATTTTACTTAAGAAAGGTGTTATAATAATTAAAAATAAATGGCATTGACATGTTTCGGATCCGTCTGATGAGATCCATAATCCTAATAAAAATTTAATATACATAATCATAATCTTTTTTATTATGATTATGGATCTTATTAGACGGATCCCAAACATGTCAATGTCATTTATTTTTAATTATTATAACACCTTTCTTAAGCAAAATAAAATTTTTATTAAAATGTTTATATAAAAAGTGAATCTTTTAAAATCTGATGATTTAAAAAATCTATTGGATTTAATAAATCTTCTTATGGTTGAGGAGGATATTCGGTAAGCGCATATTTTTCTGTAATGGACTTGTAACTGGTGTCGATGGTTTTGTGATCTCACACTAATGGATTAATTTCTGTAAAGGTTACGTGAATTCGCTAGGCTATATCGATAAATAGCAGACTTTAGAGGACACAAACAAACATTTGCATATTATTAGTGATATATGGCTCTACCTAGTTTTAAAACTGCCCACCGCTGATGAGATCCACAGCCTTTTTATATTGTCTTTATACTGTTTTTCTTACTCGATTTTTATTTCCATTAAAGTTTAATAGTTTGATTTCATTTTTCATTATGGCACGGGGTTTTGTTTCTGCCGATACACATTATTCTTAAAGTGCTATATACATAATTTACGTGTTTATTGCAGCTATAGCGCTGATCATGTGGATTTTTCGTGAACTTAAGTTCACTTAAAACTTAAAACTTTTTGGACTATACATATATATATATATATATATACATATATATATATATACATATATATATATATATGCATACATACATATATATATATATATATATATATATATATGCACATCAGCAAAACCTTTTTAAAAACTTTCATAAATAAATTAATGTAATAACTAAATAACTTTCATAACTAAATTTTAACGTAATATATTAATATTGGAAAGTTACTATTGTAGCGTTTCGTAACTGATGAATGAACAACATCGTAAATTATGATAGGTTTTTGTCTTAAGATGACATTTATCGGGTTGTCGCAAAGTGCCTAGTCTTTAAACCTCATTTATGCGAGTGACAACCAGATAAATATCATCATCTTCCGTTCAAATATACACTTCGAAATTTCATTTGTTTTACATGTTACTTGGTGTATATATACTTTAAAGAACATATATGGGACTGAACATTAAAATTCGATTATCTTTTTGTCTATTGAAAAAAATTGCTAAACTAAACATTCAAATGTGTTATATACTTCCTTACTGAATTAAATTTTTGCATATGTAGTATATGAATAATTCCTTGTTTATATGCAAATCATTGAATTTTGAAAAAGGGCTCATTATTAAAAACGTAGATGTAATTGCTCAAAATTTCTTTTAAAAATGTATTACCATTTTTACAATCATTTTTATTTTTAGATATTACTTTTTACCTTATTTAACAACGGGGTTCTGTTGAGTCTTTAAAAAATGTTTGGGGTATGACTTTTCTTTCTAGTCTACATATTTCAACGGTCGATTTCACGACATTTCATATTTCAATAATTTTCTTGGAGGAGGCGTAATTTTTATCCGATAGCAGAAAACGTGCTTGGTGATACAAATTCATCTTAATTTTCTCCCATATAGTCAGTCGTATATGAAAAAATACATTAATGCAGAAATAAACTTTCAAATAAAATAAATTCTCTCTAAAACAAACTTTGTACAAATCAGAAATAATTATATTATGGAATAATTTTTGAGTTCTGGCGGATTCATAGAAAATAACATTCATTTATACTATGATATGTAATTTATTGCATGTTATACAGTGCGTGTCAAAAGTTTAAGCACAACAGAAAATTTCAAAATAAAATTTTATTAATGTGTGAAAGTCACTTCAATTTTCACATAGCCTACAAATTGTAGTTTTAAAAAGATAGTTAGCAGATTCATGCTATAAAAATTATCTTAAATAATAAAATTTATCAAAACAACAAAAATGAGTGTGTCAAAAGTTTAAGCACAGTAGTTTTTTAGTAATTAGCAGAACAAGAATAAAAAAAAATTAATACTTGATTATTGCTCCTTTCTGCTGAATTACTTTAAATATACGGTATTCCATCGTTAAAATGAGGTTCTGTATTGTTTCTGGTTCATTTTTAAACCAAGCGTTCTCAATGGCAACTTTCAAATCTTTAACTTAAGAATACTGTTTTCTATTTAGATAAACTGCATGATTGAGAATACCCCACATATTTTTTATAAAGTTTAAATCAGGACTAATTGCCGGCCATTTCAAAACAGACACTGTTTTCGACTTAAGCCACGATGAAGTTGAGTTTGAGGTATGGATGGAAGCATTAACATGTTGAAATAACAATTTTTCTCACCCTAAAAACCTCGGCAACAGGAAGCAAATGATTGGCAAGTGTCTCTTGATAGTTTTAAGAGTTTTCACGACCACTGATGAATGCTAGAGATGTCTGACCATTGAAAAAAATAGCCTCCCATACCATTACAGAACCACCATTATGTTGTCGGCTAAATACACTCCTAGGTTCTTTGCGGAGATCATGACAATAGTACTTAAACCCATCAGGGCCATCGAAGTTCCATTTTTTTTTTCATCACTGAATATGACATTCAGCCACTTTTCACCAAATTACTTATGCTCTTTGGCCCATTGTAATCTAGCTTCTTTATGGTGTCGTTTGAGACTCAGTAATCGAGTTATTTTACTTTATTTGATGTATTTGAATTCCAAAACTCTTCTATAAACACTTTTTTCGATATTTGTTCTCCAACTGCATATTTTATTTCCGAAAGGGAGTAATTACCAGTTGAAACCAAATTTCTGATGCGGCTATCTTCGCTTAAACTAGTCACTCTCGGCCTTCCTGAACGAAATTTTCGTTTAAAATCATTATCACGAGCCAAAATTTGATGAATACCTTGTTTTGACCTTTTTAATGCACTTGCAATTTCAGAAACAGAATTACATTTTGCTCTCATACTCCAAATTTGTATCATCTCCTCCTCAGAAAATTCTTTCGACTTGGGCATTTTGCACTAACTCAAAAACAACAGGGGATTGCTTCTTATACAACACCCAGAAATTGTTTGCGTGCGCAACATTTTACATCAGACTGTAAAATTTGCATAAAAACGATTTTGTGCTTAAACTTTTGACACGGTCAATTTTCTTCTATTCTTAAACTCCATGGTTTGAAATAAAATTAAAAAGTTAATTTAACTGAAAATGGCGTAAAAATAGATATTATTAAGATATACAAGACAGATATTGAAATTAAAGGTAATATTTAAAGTTTTATTTTAAAATTGCTATTGTGCTTAAACTTTTGACACGCACTTTATATTATCAATTGATAAGTTTTATATACCTGACAAATAGCCGAGGAACATTAATGGTATTTAAAATTTTATATTTAAGAAAATCTTATATAACCAAATATTGACAATAATTAATCACATATTTATACAATTTTGCTTATACTTTTTGTATAAATAAAAGAAAAAAATGGGCATTTAATGCAAACAAATTTATGTATCTTAGTTTATTTTAATTAATTAATTAATTAATTTTTTGCTTTAATTTTTAAAGTGTTTAGTTCTTTTATCGTAAAAATTGCATTTAAACACTTTTGTTATATAAGTTGAAGTTTGGAAATATATAATGTACATAACATCTTAAACAAAAATTTATTATTTGTCTTTCTCAAATAAAATTTCTTTAATTTGATGTTAAGCTTAATAAAAATAATAAACATATATATATATATATATTTAAAAGAAATGAAAGGTGGATTCCTAGATTTCTATACATGTATTACAAAGAAAAGAATATCTTTAATCTAATACATTTTAATAACGATCTCGCTTTAATTTCATCTCAAAATATGATTGACAGTTTATGTTACGTTTACTCGCATTTATTTATTTCTAAATTTGTCTCAAGACAATATTTCAAAACAAGTACGTGTTTAGTTAAATTTAAGTAAGGCGCGTAGCATATTCACAAATGATAAATTATGCAAACAATTCAAATAACTGGGGAACATTAATGGCGATTAAAATTTTATATTTAAAAAAATCTTTTATAACCCTGTATTGAATCTAAATTAATTAAACCTTTATACAATTTCACACATACTTTTTTATTATTGAAATATTTTTTTGTCAAGTTTTTTTTTTTTTTTTGGCTATCAAATATACTGCTAAGTGAATAAAATTATTATTATAAAAGGCATAGTCGTATAAATTGCATATTTTAAAATGGCAAGTTTTATATTTCACTGAAATATTAATACAATTTATGGTTTAATGTTGTAATACAAAACGTAAAATAGTTCGGTTAATTTAGTTGAAATGTGAAAAAATATAATATGCTGTATATCTTAAACGGAAATTTATTATGTAACTTTCTAAAGTTTTCTTTTTTTTTTTTTTTTTTTTTTTTTGAAATACACCCATGGAAGGCAATCCCCATAATATCTATGTTCGTCCTACATATCGCCATAAATCACACCAATTCCCAATTAGGGTTTCTTAATTTCGTTATTTATCTTAATAAAAATAGTAAAGCTATATTTCTATTTTGAATAAAATTGAAGTTTGACGTTAAGTTTTCTATAAATGCATTACAAAGTAAAGAATATTCTTAAAAAAGCATATTTTAATAATGCTCTCGTTTTAACTTAATCTCGAAACATGCTTGGCAGTTTATGTTACTTTTGCTCACATTTATTTCTAAGATTGTTATGAGACGATATTTCGAAAGAAGTTTTTTACTTTAATTTGTTTGGCGTAAAGTGATTGACAAAACATCTTACCAATGAATGATTAAAAGTAATCCATGGATGTATATAATTTATTGCGCGTGAAATATTCTCCCTATATAAATTTTGCAAACAAGATAAAAAGTTGAGGAGCATTATTAGCGTTTAAAATATCATATTTAAAAAAATTCTTATGTAACCCAATGCTGACTGTAAATGAATTATATCTATATACAATTTTGTCCGTATTTTTTTTATTTGTGAAGTATTTATTTATCAAGTGTCTGGTGTTTGGCTGTGAAATATACCACTAAGTGAATAAAATTAATATTATAAAAGGCATGGTCATTAACCCTTTGAAGGCAAGCAATTGCATTCGTGTAATTCTGAACTCCCACCGGAAATTTGTAAAAAAGTTGTATCAAAAAGAGGATAAGCATTTTCACGCCTGTTTTCCACCAAAGTTAGAAAAAGGAAATTTAATGATATTTTTCTGGTGTAAATCTTCATCAATCGTAGATGGTATATAATATATACCGCCGCCCCTCAAGGGGTTAATATTGCGAATTCCTTATTGGTAAGTATTATTTCTTCAGTCAATTACCAATGCAATTTACGGTTTAATGTTGAAATACAAAACATAAATTAGTTCTGTTAAATTAGTCAACATTTGAAAATATCTGGTGTACTTTACATCTTAAATAGCGATTATGTACTTTTCCCAAATAGAATTTCTTAATTTCGTTACTACACATACTAAAAATAAAAAGGTATTTTTTTAACTTAATGGAAGGTGAACACCAAGCATTCTATGCATGTATAAAAAATAATGAATATTCTTAATCTAGCACATCTTAATAACAACATAGTATGAATTCAATCCTGAAACTCGATTGACAGTTTATCTTATGTTCGCTCGGATTTATTTATTTCTAAGATTGCCGTAATGCAATCTTTCAAAATAAATTCGTTGTTTTAATTAGTTTCGTGTAAGGTAACTGACAAAACATTTTATAAATGAATGATTAAAAGTAATCCATCAATGTATATACTTTATTGCGCGTGACATATTATCGATTGATAAATTTTACTAATAGCTAAGAAGCATTAATGGCGTTTAATTATTGATACAATTTTGTCCGTACTTTTTTATTTGTGAAGTATTTATTTGTCAAATTTCTGTGTTTGGCCTTTAAATGTACACTATCTACCAATAAGTGTTTAAAAATTTCGATTTTTGACATTTTCTCAAATATTTAAAATTATACTTGCCGGATTCATCTGAAACTTCAGGATTATGAAGATTATGTTTGACCTCATATTTATGAACTCCATTTGATAAGCAGGGCAATTAGGGGGCCAACAAAAAATTAAAGAATAACAGAGATATTTGGGATCACCCTGTACATGAAAATGCACGAAACGATTTATCGCTGCAGAATACAAATATGTGGATACTGCACAACATGTACACTGATTTTTCTAAGAATAGCATGTATATTCATGGAGAAAGGAGAAAGAGAGATTTTTAAAAAAAAAATTCAAAAATCCTGGTATGTTTTTTGTTTATATCATGCAGGGTTTTTGACCAAATTTAATGCAAATTTCAGAAATATTGGCAAAATCTATTAGAAAAAACATAGCACAATTGGAATATAAATATATTAAATATTTTATGAAATATGAGTAGTTTTATGAAATAATTTTTATCTGCGCATGCGCGAACGGTAAAAACGATTCTTTTACATCATTTAATAATCAATTCTATGGAGTAACTTATAAAAAAATCTAATCTAATATCGTGAAAATTCAAAAAGATACCATTATTATAAGTAAGCTGTTTTTACATTGCTCTCTAAAAACGGCTGAATGATAAGGGACTCACCACAAATTGACATTTTTTATTAACTGACTTTTAGGAAAAAATTAGTATTTAATGTATACAATATCTAATACAATATTTCTGTTAATAAGTATCTTGACATCTGGGAGAGAAAAGAATAAAAGCAATTTTCCCTGTTATATCACAGATGTCAAGATACTTATTAGCAGCAATATTGTATTAGATATTGTATTCATTAAATAGTACGAATTTTGTTCGTAAAAGTCAGTTAATAAAAAATGTCAATTTGTGGAGAATCCCTAGTAATTCAACCGTTTTTAGAGAGCAATGTAAAAACAGCTTACTTATAATAATGATATCTTTTTGAATTTTCATGATATTTGATTGGATTTTTTTTATAAGTTACTTTATAGAATTGACTATTAAATGATGTAAAAGAATCGTTTTTATAGTTCGCGCATGCGCAGATAAAAATTATTTCATAAAACTACTCGTATTTCATAAAATATTTAATATATTTATATTCCAATTGTGCTGTAATTTTTCTAATAGATTTTGCCAATATTTCTGAAATTTGCGTTAAATTTGGTCAAAAACCCTGCATGATATAAACAAAAAACATACCAGAATTTTTTTTTTAATCACTCTTTCTCAGAATATACATGCTATTCTTACAAAAATCAGTGTACATAATGTGCAGTATCCACATATTTGTTTTCTGCAGCGATAAATCGTTTCGTGCATTTTCATGTACAGGGTGATCCCAAATATTTCTGTTATTCTTTAATTTTTTGTCGGCCACCTAATCGCCCTACTTATCAAATGGATGTTGATAAATATGAGATCAGACATAATCTTAATAATCCTGAAGTTTCAAAAGAATCCGACAAGTATATGTTTAAATATTTGAGAAAATGTCAAAAATCGAAATTTTTCAAACACTATTGGTAGATAATGTATTTCTAAGTGAATAAAATTGGTATTATAAAATGTATGGTCATATAAATTGCGTGTTCTTAAATGGTAAGTTTTATTTTTTACTGAATTATTTAAATAATTTACGGTTTAATGTTGCAATACAAATCATAAAGTACCCGTAAGACATGGTGATGTCACTGCAACGTCGTTGTGAAGTCACATTGTGACTTTGTGACCATCGAGTGTCGATGTGACGTCACGTGACGTCGATGTGAAGTTACAGTGACTAAAATGTGAAGTCGTTATGGCCGTTTTAGAGCTTTTTTGTGACTTCACATTGTGACCACTTTGCGACGTCACAATGTGACTAATTTGTGACAAGTGTGTCATTTGTGACTACTTTGACATTAACATTGTGACGAACTGTTAAACTTTTTTTAGAAAGTCACATCTTAGTCACATTGTGACGTCACTGAGTGGTGGCATTTTCGTCACAGATGTGATGTGACCAAAGTGACTCACAGTGACGTCATTGTGACGTCATTGTGAACATGCATGCTATGAGGGTAGTTTTGTTAAGATAGCTAAAATTTGAAAACTTTATTTACTTTACATCTTAAACGGAAATTTATTATGAACCTTTCCCAATTAAAATTTCGTAGTTTCGTTATTAAGCTTACTAAAAATGAAAAATCTTTATTTTTATTTTTATCGAAACAGAATGTGGATTCCAAGGTTTCAATAGATGTTTTACAAAATAAATAATACTCTTAATCTACCACATTTTAATAAACATCTCGTTTCAATTTAATCTCGAAGCATGATTGTCAGTTTTTGTTATGATCGCCCGCATTTATTTTTTTTCTAAAATTGCCGTAAGACAATCTGTTAAAAGAAGTTCGGTGTCTGATTAGTTTCGCGTAATGTGAATAACAAACATTTTTATCAATAAAACATTAAACTAATAAGAATCTATTTATTAAAAATACAAAACATTGCTCAATGGTGCACAAAACAAGAACTTTAATACACTATATTGCCATTCATTATTGGACACTTGCGATTTTAGACATTTTACTAAATATCTAGAAAAATACATGAGGAATCATCTCGAAACTCTTAGTGTATAAATATAATAGTATACGTCATACATCTCCGTGAAGATTTTTTACCGAAACTCCATAGGGGACCGTCAACAACTTAAAAAATAATGAATATCTTTTCAATAACCCTGTCAAAACTAATGTAGCAAAAGCGCTCAAACTCTAGATTATGATTGAATATCATATCGTAATACACTGTGTTCATTTTTATGCAAATAGCCTGCATACTCGCAGAGTAATTAAGGTTTTTATAAAAATGGCCCCAAATTTTTCCCTTATAATTTTCAGAGTTCTTAATATAAAATAATATTTTTTTCAGAAAATATGACAAACAACATTGCACACAGTACCCTGTAATCAGAATTAAAAAATAATAAAAATTGTATGAAAAATGAGTAGGTTAACTAAATAATTTTTTACTGCGCATGCGTCAAAGATATCAAAATTTCATTTGCATATTATGTTAGCTAAATGTATAGAGCAACTTTTGTCAAAGTCTAAAAATTATAGCTTGAAAATTCTGAAAGTAATCGTCTATAGAAAAAGGACAAAATCCGTTGTTTCCAAAATGAAGCAAAAAAATGAGGGATTTTATCCAAAAGTAGTCGTAACATCCCGTATTGTGTATTCTATATTGACACTAATCAATGAATATATGGATACAACCCCTCTTGTTTTTGCTTCATTTTGAGATTAACGGATTTTCAACTTATTCAATTGGCGATTATTTTCAGAATTTTCAAGTTATGATTTTGTGACTTTCACAAAAGTTGCTCTATACATTTAGCTAACATAATATGCAAATGAAATTTTGATATCGTTGACGCATGCGCAGTAAAAAATTATTTAGTAAACCAACTCATTTTGTATACAATTTTCATTATTTTTTAATTCTGATTACAGGGTACTATGTGCAATGTTGTTTGTCATATTTTCTGAAAAAAATAATATTTTATATTAAGAACTCTGAAAATTATAATGAAAAAACTTGGGACCATTTTTATATAAACCTTAATTACTCTGCGATTATCCATGCTATTTGCATAAAAATGAACACAGTGTATTACAATAAGGCATTAAATCATAATCTAGAGTTTGAGCGCTTTTGCTACATTAGTTTTGACAGGATTATTCAAAAGATATTCATTCTTTTTTAATTTGTTGACGGTCCCCTATAGAGTTTCGGTAAAAAATCTTCAGGGAGATGTATGACGTATACTATTATATTTACACACTAAGAGTTTCGAGATGATTCCTCATGTATTTTTCTAGATATTTAGTAAAATGTCTAAAATCGCAAGTGTCCAATAATCAATGGCAATATAGTGTATGAAATTGTACAATTAACATAAAATAAAATATTAACGTTTCGCACCATCTCTTGCCGCCGTCTTCAGGAATATATGATATTGAAATGACTAAAAGTTTGCTTCCTGATCGAGAGATAATATTTCTAATAAAATAAAATCGAAGTGAATCAAAAGTTTAAATATGTTGCCACTTACACGTGAGTAAAAATAAAAATATTGCAAACAGATACAAATTTAAGATTTTATGATGTTATGCTACATTTTTGGTACATTATAGGATAAATTATTATTACAAGGTTTATTTTCTCGTGCAATGATTTCGACAGATTCTCTTATTTTACCTTCAACTGGGTTATTGCACGGAACTATGATTTTAACCTGTTTAAAGTTAATACGACAACCCTTGTTCTCCAAGTAGAATATTGCCTACTTAATTTCGTTACTGCACTTACTTAATTTCGTTATAATTTCGAAATAATATTTCGTTATAATTTCTTAATTTCGTTACAACACTTACTAAAAATGATAAACATTTTATTTTTACTAAAGATTTTATTTTATTTTAACGAAATAGAATGTGGATTCCACGCTTTCTATACATGTTTTACAAAGTAAAGAATATCCTTGATCTAGCACATTTTAATAACCATCTTGTTTTAATTTAATCTTGAAACATGATTGACAATTTATGTTACATTCGATCGCATATATTTATTTCTAAGTTTGTCGTAAGACAATCTTTCAAAATAAGCTCATTGCTTTAATTAGTTTTGAATAAGGCGACTGACAAAGTATTTTATTAATAAATGATTTAAAGTTATCCATCCTGGACTATACTTTATTGTACGTGACATATTCTCAATTGATAAATTTTGCAAACAATATAAATAGCTGAGTAACATTAATGATGTTTAATATTTTATATTAAAAAATGTCTATAACCCATAAATTAATTACGTTTTTGTACAATTTTACTCATATTCCTTTATTTATGCATTCATTATTTGTTTTGTATTTATATATTTATTATGTATTCTGTATTTATATCTTTACTGTGTTTTAAAGTATTTATTTATCAAGTTTCTATGTTAAGTTATTGAATATTTTGCTAAGTGACAAAAGTATTATCATAAGGGCATTGTTTGTTGATTTAATTGATTAAAATGTTTGGTTCAGATTAATATGCCGCTGTTAAAGGTTGTTATTTTAAGCAATCGATTAATAAGTGCTCAACAATGCATAAATCCTCACCCTAATAGCATGCATGGTCACAGTGACGTCACTGTGAGTCACTGTGGTCACATCACATCTGTGGCCAAAATGCCACTACTCAGTGACGTCACATTGTGACTGAGATGTGACTTTCTTAAAAATCTTTAGAAATTTATAAATATTCTTCAAAACATGTTATTTACTTTAAAAAACATGTTTCTGGCAACTTATGTATCGTCGTTTTTGTCAAAGTTTCGTCACAATGTTAATGTCAAATTAGTCACAAATGACACATTTTTCACAAATTTGTCATATTGTGACCACTTTGTGAAACGTCACAAAAGAACTCTAAAACGGCCATAACGACTTCACATTTTAGTCACTGTGATTTCACATCGACGTCACGTGACGTCACATCGACAATCGATGGTCACAAATTCACAATGTGACTTCACAACGACGTTGCAGTGACGTCACCATGCTTTACGGGCAATTATTCGCTGTACATACGCATACATTCTTATAACAGTGATTTCTTATAAATAAATGAAATTGGTGGGCATTTAATGCAAACGAATTTAAATATCTAACTTTAATTTTTTTTTCTTTCATATTTAAACAATTTTGTACTTTTATTTGAATAATTGCATTTAATTTTTTTATATTAGTTGAAATTTGAAAATATGTAACATAAATTATATCTTAAATGTAAATTTATTATGGGTTTTTCCCAATTAGAATTTTTTAATTTCGTATTAAGCTTACTAACATAAAACAAGTTGGAAATTGCACATGAAGATTGGTAAATGAGATGCGTTCGTACTATCACGAGGTTTTAAAAAAATATCAAATCTTTGTGAAGTCGTATACAAAATTTTGGATGCACTATAATATTAGAAATCTGTTGTGTGTGTCTATAAATACTATCTCATTTCTATTAAACAGGAAGTAACTTCAGCAATGTACATCAATTTCATAAAAAGTGAAATCTATAATAATAAAGAGAGAAGTTTGTGTGTGTGTCAGCGCTTTTCTGAAGAGACCGCTGCATGTAGAGCTTCAAAATTTGAAGGTAAGGTACCTCTATACATGTAGTTTTGCACCTCGAAGCCCGATATCTGATTTTTTTAAATTTAATTTTCTAGGCGATTTTTAGCGTTTTTTTATGTTTCGAGGCGATTTTTCCATATTAGTGAAAGGAATACGGTTTCATTCTCTTCACTTAATATAGTATTTTTTTCTGTTTTCAATAAAGTTTATTCGAATTTCGTGCAGTGATTTTTGATTTTTAGCGAATTTTTTTAATGCGATTTTTAGTGTTTTTTCGCATTTTGCGGCTATTTTTTGACAATGATAAAAAGAAAATTGATTCAAGCTCTCAGCCTGATGAACTAAACATTGTCTGCTATGATTTTTCAATTTCAATGATTTTCAATGCGATTTTCTATGTGATTTTAGCGATTTTTATATTTTTTGTACGTTTAGCATCGATTTTTTGTCATTTTTGTCAAAATTATAGATTTTTGAAAGCATCATGATCTTATCTATTCTTGAATTGCATGTAAGTTCCTCTCCCGTTTCCCATTGCAGTCCTTCTGAACAGTTTTACCGCTAAATATTGTTTGTTAATTTTTTTAAAACAATTTTTCACACAGTCAATGGCCATGTGCTTCAGACAACGTAATTTCACGTATTTCGAGTTAGAGATAAACTCACAAGTTTTATGTTCCTTTAATATTATTATCATGGAACCGTGCAACGCCAGGCGGGTCAGCTAGTAGTATAATATAATTAAAACACGCCCCCAAACAATCTTTTCCTGTTATATCATTATGAGATGGAATACTGCTGTGTGCCTTGCAAAATAATAACAATTTTGCACCACGCATCGTACATAATGCATATTGTACTTCATACTGCATATTAATTTTATTATGTTCAAAAGAATGCAACATCATGGAATTGCATTTGAAAATATTTTCCCTGTTAACCGTAATGTAACGTAATAGTTTGATTGTCCCTGTAATTAAACTATAAATCCTATTTGTATACAAATTGAAATGATTCGACAAAAGTATGCAAAAATTATACATTTTTAGGTAGCTTTCATTACAAAAAGTAAAAAGCTACCTATTGCAGCCGTCCGGAGGAAAGCACTTCCGGAAAATTTTGATATATTTTCATCGATCATGACCCCCAGACCCCAAAACCACAATCCGTTCAAATGTTGACATATATATATATATATATATATATATATATATATATATATATATCTTATTTTTGTCATGCGATAACTAACGTATTTATGAACCGATTTGAATGAAACTTGGTATGTACATAGTACATACTAATGTCTCGACCGAGTTCGTTGGCCAGCATCATCCGCCATTTTGTTTCAAAATGGCGGCTATTTTAAATTTTTAAAAAATTTTAAAATTTAAAATTTAATGCGAAAAAATTAAAAGTTGAAAAATATTTTTCTTTTACGTGTTAGAAATTAAAACAACGATTCCAGAACACTTTTTATTTTGTCTAGATCTTAAAAAATGATTGAGTTATTGAAATGTTGTGAATATTGAATTTTTCTTATGGCTGACATTTTGAAACGATCGGATTTTTGTCACGTGATAACACGCGTATTTATGAACGGACTTGAATGAAATTTGGTATGTACATAGTACATACAAATGTCCGAGTTTGATACTCAGTTCTATCCGCCATTTTATTTCAAAATGGCGGCCATTTCAAATTTTTTATAAATTTTAAAATTTAAAATTAGGTACAAGAAAGTGAGAAATTGAAAAAGATTTTTCTTTTATGCATTTGACCTTGATACAAAGATTCCAGAGCATTTTTTGTTTCGTCTGTATCTTAAAAAATGGCTGAATTATCGCATATATATATTAATCGATTTCAATATGAGTGTGCACGTGCGCCTGAATTAAGATTTCGACCCAGTTTATAATCAGGTTCTACTAATTTGAGCTTAGTATTTTTGAATAATATAACTTAATTTAAAATAAATAAATATATATATAAGTATATGAAAGCTACCTCTTTCTCCCGGCACTGCCGGAAGGACTATTTAAATTTCAAATGATTCAGACAGGTAGTTTTTGCTCTGTTATGAATGCGGAAAATTATACATACAGGCGGAAAGGACGAAGACTATAACTGCTACGTACTTACATAATTACGAACGCACCTAACAAAAATATATATATATATTTTATTTTTAGCAATTGAAGGTCGACCCAATCCTTACTATGCAAGTATTACAAAGTAAGGAATATTCTTAATCTAGCACGCTAATGATCTCGTTTTAATTTATTTTCGAAACATGATTGACAGTTTTTTCCATATAGTTTTTTTTTCGAAAATTGTCGTAAGACAATCATTCAAAAGCAATATGGTATTTATTTAGCTTCACGTAAGATGACTGACTAAGCATTTTTATCAATAAACGATTAAAAATTATCCATCCATGTATATACATGTTTGTTTGTGACATATTATCATTTGATAAATTTTGCTTAAACAAATATCTGAAGAGCATTAATGGCGTTTAACATTTTATAAGGTACCCTGGGGTAATAACGCCAGACGGGGTAATAACGCCAAGTGCTAATATTTTGCATAATTATGAAATAATCTGGTAAATGACACCCATGTGTTCTGCGCAGAAGGGTTTTGAGTCATATAAATCGCAAAAAACAGCTTCAAGTTAATTTGTTTCATTTTTAGGTCTTATTGTTTTTACAAGCAGATAAAATTAACGCTTGATCTAAAATTTGCGAGATACGTTTTGTGATGTGAAGACCATTTTTTTTTTATCCGGAAATACTTTTTTAATTACATAAATTTGTATTACATTTGATGGCCTTTCAAAATGTTGTTGAAGATTTTGGATATCTTCTCGAGATAATTTGTAATTTAAAATGTACAGCGCAATGACTATAACGGGGTAATAACGCCAATCCTTGTAATTTTTACCCCGGTTGATTCCCTATAGTGGCAGAGCTACATCCTAAATACTGATTCGAATAAACACAGTTAAAACTGTGCAATGTTTCTAACACTTCTATTTAAACGCTCATTTTTAAGCAAAAAGAAGCTCACGGTCTGATATTCTTTTGCCTCATCCTCCCCCCCTCCCCACACCACACCTTTATTTTTCTTACACTTTCACGAAAAAATGAAAATTTTCAATTGCTTAGAATGCAATTTGTCAATTTCTAGAGCTGAGAGTTTGTATTTTTAGAATTAGGCATTCTACATGCAATTAATCCATCTTATTTCATTGTTTTGTTTGCATGGCGTTATTACCCATATAGGTGGGTAATAACGCCAAATAGCATTGGTCAAGAAATCACGCCATTACATTTTATGTATTCATATCTGTTAAATTATTTTTTTGATATAGATAGTCAATGAGTTGCTGTATCAAATCATATATTCGTTTGAAAAATACAAACTAAAACTGAGCCGTGAAAATTGCTAGAACCTTAACGTGGCTGGTTGGTTGGTTGGTTGATTTTTGTCGTCCGATTATCTACGCTAATGGGATATAGGACCAGGGGGAGTGCCCTCCGTGGGGGTCTTTCTAAGGGAACCTAACCCGTATTTACGTAAGGTTCGAAGAAAACCACGGAAAACTCCGAACGGTTAGGCCGACAGCCGCGATTGGGATCGAACCCAGCACCTGCCGTCTACCAGTTGAGAGGTCCGAACCTCTCGGCCACTGGTGGGGCCTTAACGTGGCGTTATTACCCCAGGGTACCTTATAAAAAAATTCTTCTGTAATACAATTCTTCCACATCTTTATACAATTTTAGATCTTTTTTATTTATGAAGCATTTATATATCGAGTTTTTATTGTTGGCTGTTTAATATATTGCTAAGTGAATAAAATTGTTATTATAAAAAGGATGGTCACATAAACTGTGTATTTTTAGTAGGTAAATTTTATTTTTCAGTGAATTTTAAGGTTTAATTTTGTAATACAATACGTAAACTAGTTGGTTCAATTAGTTGAAATTTAGAAAATATATAATGTTCTTTACATCTTAAACGGGAATTTATTATATGTATATACGTAATATTATATTCAATTAGACTTTTTTTAAACTTTCGTTGTTAGGCTTATTAAAAATAGTAAAGATACATTTTTACTTTTAAAGAGATGGATGGTGGACTCCAAGTTTTCTATCCTTGTATTGCAAAGTCTAGAATATTTTTAATCTAGTACATTTTAATAACTATCCCATTTAAATTTCGAAACATGACTGGCAAGTTCTGTTCCATTTCTGAGATTTTCGAAAGTCAATATTTCAAGACAAATACAAAATTTAATTGATTTCGCATAACCTGGTTGACAAATTATTTTATCGATAAGTGATTAAAACTTATACATCCATGTATGTACTTTATTGCGTGTGATATATTATAAATTGGTAAGTTTTATATACCTGACAAATAGCCGAGGAATATTAATGGTGTTTAAAATTTTATATTTAAGAAAGTCTTGTATAACCAAATATTGACCATAATTAATCTCATATTTATACAATTTTGCTTATACTTTTTTGTATAAATAAAAGGAAAAAAATGGGCATTTAATACAAACAAATTTATATATCTTATTTCATTTTAACTAATTAATTAATTAATTTTTTTCTTTAATTTATAAAATTAGTTCTTTTGTCGTAAAAATTGCATTTAAAAACTTTTGTTAAATAAGTTGAAGTTTGAAAATATATAATGTACATAACATCTTAAACAAAAATTTATAATTTGTCTTTCTCAAATAGAATTTCTTTAATTTGCTGTTAAGCTTAATAAAAATAATAAACATATGTAGATATTTTAAAGAAATGAAAGGTGGACTCCTAGATTTCTATACATGTATTACAAAGAAAATAATATTTTATATCTAATACATTTTAATAACGATCTCGCTTTAATTTCATTTCGAAATATGATTGACTGTTTATGTTACCTTTACTCGCATTTACTTATTTCTAAATTTGTCTGAAGACAATATTTAAAAACAAGTTCGTGTTTAATTAATTTCAAGTAAGGCGCGTGGCATATTATGAAATACTAAATTATGCAAGCAAGTCAGATAACTGAGGAACATTAATGGCGATTAAAATTTTATATTTAAAAAATCTTTTATAACCCTATATTGAATCTAAATTAATTAAATCGTTATACAATTTCCCCAGTACTTTTTTATTAATGAGGTATTTATTTATCAAGTTTTTATTTTTGGTATTAAATATACTGCTAAGTGAATAAAATTATTATTATAAAAGGCATAGTCATATAAATTGCGTATTTTTAAATGGTAAGTTTTATATTTCAGTGAATTATAAATGCAGTTTATGGTTTATAGGCCATCCAAATTGTCAGAAAAAAGGGCCGATAGATGCAAAAATTCTGCTAGAAGATTTTGTTTTTAAAATGTTTATGGCGATGCTAGTAACATGAATTAGTGGTTTTCCAACAAAATATCTCGAGGCTAAATTTTGTGGAGCCGAAAAACCACAAAATTTTCGGACTATTTTCAGTTTTTTGCCAATAACTAAAAAATTATAATTTTTTTGCGTAAAATACTCAATTACAAAATGAAAGAGCATTAAATTCTCTATAAATTTTGTTATAAAAACGTTTTTCTAAACCCATTACTAAGCTATAAAAAGTGACCTATTTTTCGCCTCCCATCCCAAAAAACATTTTTTCATCACTAACAATGAAAATTAAATACACCTATTGATGGATGAGAAATGAAAGTTTTAAGAAAGGAAGGCAGAAGAAGCACAAACTCTAGAAAACCTATAAGAAAAACAATTACAGAGGGAGGGAGGGCGAGGGATAAAAAAGGGTATGTAGATGGAAGATTGCGGCCACGTGACTTTCCCTAGCCGTAATGATTTAGATGCAAGTGTTCTTTTATAAAGACATACTCTTCTAATATGCTGCTATTCAGTTCATTGTATCTCTTTTCGTGCAGTAATAAAAAATGAGTGAGCTCGACCGAAAATTGTGTTTCATTCGCCAAATGACTTCAAATAGTGATACTCACGTTGTGAGCCAGAAAGGACTTGCCAAGCTCTTTGAACAAAGCGTTCAGCGTCAAAATTAATATTCATCAGTTTTTTTTGAAAGTAGAAAGGAAGTTAGAATCAAAATGATTGGCGAAAAACATATGCGAATGAGTGAATGATAGCAGCATATTTTCGTCGAGAGAAGATTCTACACAGACTATAGTTTGTCCCTCAGATCGAGTACTTCTTTCAAGTTTCAAGATAATTGCTTCTTATGTGAAAACGGTAATCCCGGTGACTTCAACGAAAAACAATAAAAAAGCCCCGAGCAAAGAGAAATTTGATTCACAAAGTAATGAAGTTGGAAACGAAAATTATAATTTTGAAAGCTGCATAAAAACGTGGGGATGAATGGTCCCAGAAAGTAACTGAACGTATTCAGCACGAACCTGATTAGCAGATGCGAACCTAACCTGCAGATGCATGGTGTCATAGTTTTTGTAAAACTAGCTCAATCTGTAACAAGTGGAGAGAAAAGAGAGCGTCGACTCGTACCATATACTTCGTACCATCCGTTGACGAAGTCAATGACATAAACAAGTGCTTCTTCATTTTATTTCTTAAAACAAATTAAAAATTTCAAAATAAGAATTTCAAAATAACAGAATACAAGTTGAGCATGCAAAAAAAGAAGCTGATATCATGATAGTTATCTCAGCCATTTCAAGAGCCATATCTTTTGAAAGCGTCGTAATTGTCGGAGAAGATATTGACCTTCTCGTGATCATGACAAGCTTAAGCAATCAGCACAAAAATCTATTTTTCCAAAAGCCAGGAAGTGGTAACATCGAAACCAAATGGTTTTCAACCATGTCGTTTAAATACAATTACAACAATGTTCTTTTCACTCATGCAATCAGCGGATGCGATACAACATCCGCTCTTTTTGGGCAAAGAAAGTCAAAGTTTTGTAACACTTTGAAAAAACATGATCAGCTTGGAGAAATAGTCTGCGTGTTCAATAAATTAGGTTCTACCCGTCAAGAAATCATCAAGGTAAGAGAAAAATTCCATGTTGCACTATACAGTGGATGCGTAGATACCACACAGAAATTGAACACCTTAAGTTTTCAGCTATTTGCTAAGTCTGCCACAAAAAGCAAAGTTCATCTTGCAAGACTACCACCAAAACAAGAGGCTGCGCAGCATCATTTTCTCCGATGTTATCATCAGTTACAAGCTAGGCTAGGAGACATCATCCCTGCGGAAGAATAGGGGTGGGCTCACAGGTCGGACGATCTCTTTCAGCCAGTTCAAATGTGCCAAGACCCGGTACCTGAATCCTTGCTCCATGTTGTGTCATGTAGCTCTAATGAAAGATGCAGCAAAGCATGTTCTTTTGATAAATTAAGACTAAAATGCTCAACAATTTGTAAAACATGTAATGGGATCCACTACGAAAATGTTAACGACATAATTTAACCAGAAGAAATTGATGTAAAAATGTCACCGTAATTTTTACTTACAATCAGTTAAATACCTAATATTAATGTTCTCCACTAAAACTCTAAATACAAAAAAAATTACAATGTTCATAATTTTTTACAATTGTATCATGTAAATACCTATAATTCAAATAAGTTACATTAAAGAGGATAAAATAATTTAAAATTGTGTCAAATTTTCGTTTTTGCAATTTTTCCGTAAAGTTAGAAAAAAAGAGTCACTTTCAGAATGCTGTAGCGCACTTGATAATGGCTTTATAAAAACAGTTTTATTATGAAATTTGTATAGCTAATGCTCTTTCTTTTTGTGACTGAGTATAGTACGCACAAATTTTATAATTTTTGTGTTTTTGGCAAAAAACTGAAAAAAGTCCCAAAATTTTGTGGTTTTTTGGCTCCACAAAATTTAGCCTCGAGATATTTTGTTGGAAAACCATTAATTCTTGTTACTAGCATCCCTATAAACAGTTTAAAAACATAAAATCTTCTAGCAGAATTTTTTCATCTATTTATAACAATTTGACGACTGGCCTATTAATGTTGTAATACAAAACGTAAACTAGTTCGGTTCAATTAGTTGAAATATGAAAAAATATAAAGTGATGTACGTCTTAATCGGAAATTTATTATGTGACTTTCTAGAGTTTTATTTATTTATTTTTTTATTTATTTATTTATTTTTTTTTTTTGAAATACACCCATGGAAGGCACTCCCCATAAGATCTATGTTCGTCCTACAGATAATCAGTCGCCATAAATCTCAGGAACACCCAATTAAAGTTTCTTAATTTCCCTTTTTATCTTAATAAAAAATAGTAAAGCAATATTTGTACTTTTAACGAAATCGAAGTTGGACATTAAGTTTTTATGCATGCATTACAAATTAAAGAATATTCTTAAATAAGCACATTTTAATAACGATCTTGTTTCAATTTAATCTTGAAGCATGATTGACAGTTTATGTTACGTTCACTTGAATTTACTAATTTCTAAGATTGTCGTAAGACACTCTTTCAAAAGAAGTTCTGTGTTTAATTAGTTTCGAGTAAAGTGACTGACAAAATATTTTATGAATGAATGTTATAAAGTAATCCATCTATGTATATAATTTATTGTGCGTGACGCATTCTCCATTGGTAAAATTTGCAAACAAAATAAATAGTTGGGGAGCATTAATGGCGTTTAAGATTTTATGTTTAAAAAATTGTCATATAACTCAATATTGACTGTATATGAATCACACCTATAGACAAATTTGTCCATACTTTTTTACTTGTGAAGTATTCATTTATCAAGTTGTTGCTGTTTGGCTGTTAAATATACGGTCATGTTAATGAAATTATTATTATAAAAGCATGGTCATATAAATTGTGCATTCCTAATTAGTAAGTATTATTTTTCAGTAAATTATTCATACAATTAACGGTTTAATGTTGAAATACAAAACGTAAATTAGTTCTGTTGAATTTGTCGAAATTTTAAAATACGTAGTGTACTTCAAATCTTAAACGGAGATTTATTATATGTCTTTCCCAAATTGAATTTCTTAATTTCTTTATTAAGCTTACTAAAATTAATAAAGATAGATTTTTATTTTTAACGAACTTGAAGGTAAACACCAAGAATTCTATGCATGTACTACAAAATAAAGAATATTCTTCATCTAACACATTTTAATAACGACCCAGTATTAATTTAATCTTGAAACACGATTGACAATTTATGTTGAATTTGCTTGCATTCATTTATCCCAAAGATTGCAATAAGACAATATTTCAAAACAAGTTAGGTGTTTAATTACTTTCGCGTATGGCGACTGACAAAACATTTTTACCAATAAATGATTAAAAGCTATTCATCCATGTATATACTTGATTGCTCGTGACATATTCTCAATGGATAAATTTTGCAAAGAAAACAAATGGCTTGTAAGGAGCATTAATGGTCTTTAACATTCTATATTTAAATTAATTCTTCTATTACCCAATATTGACTCTAAATTAATTAAATATGGATATAATTTTGACCGCACTTTTTAAGTGCGTTCGTAATTATGTAAATACGTAGCACCTATTGTTGTCGTTCAGTCCGTCCGTCTGTCTGTCTGTCCGTCCGCATATAACAACGCAAAACTACCCAACCGAATCGTTTGAAATTTATAATACATAATCATTATGTAATTTTATCGTGTCATTTCAAATTTTATGAAAATCGAATGGATAGATCAATTACAGGGACAATCAAAAGTGTTCCGTTAGATTACGGTCAATGGGGAAAAAAGGTTCAAATGCATTTTAATCATTTGAAATTTTAAATACATAATTATTACACAATTTTATCTAGTTATTTCAAATTTTATCAAAATCGGATGCATAATTCAATTACAGGGACAATCAAAAGAATTCCGTTACATTACGGTTGATGGGGAAAAAAGTTGCAAATGTATTTTAATGATGTTACACTCATTCGAACGTAATAAAATTTACATACACCTATAAAGTATGTATTATAATATACATTTTGCATAATCTGTGGTGCAAAGAATATTTGTTATTGATTTACAAGGCCACACAAAAGTATTCCATTCCATAATGGTATAGGGATAACATTGTTTGGTGCTCATTTTAATTGTAGTTATTTACAATTTTATGCGATTGATATATGAGAGTGATATTTTTAAAACTTCGTTAACGTACGAACGCACCTCATTTGCTACGCTTCACGTGCAATTTCCAACTTGTTTATTCATGATGCATATATTTATCAAGTGTTTGTCTTTAAATATAAATGTATTGCTAAGTAAAATAAACAAGGCCAATGCTTTACCGTTTAAGTTAATTGAGCACGACAACAGGTGGGCATTTCTCGATCAGATAGCCTTGTTCTTCATAATATCTGGTCTGTCATTTAGACACCTCAACAGAATAATCCGCAGATAAAAGAACTCCATAGAACTTAATGTAAACTTAGATAAATTGCACTTTTAACACAATCAAATTGATTGGTAAAGTTATCATACGAATTAAACATTTCCAACTGAGAGAAAAATTGCCCAGGTCGGGAATCGAACCCAAATGCATGGCTTACAAGACCAATGTTTTACCGTTTAAGCTAAATAAGCACGACAATCAGTGGCCATTACATGTTCAGATAACTGTAGATCATAACAGCTGGTCTGTCATTCAGTCAGCTCAAGAGAATAGACCGCAAATAAAGAAACTGCATAGAACGATGAATACGCAGATTGCATTTTTAACGCAATCAAACTTATACTCTCAAACTCTGGGTTCGAATTCCGGCCTGGGTAATTTTTCCTTCAGTTGGAAATATTTAATTCGCATGACAAAATTGCCAATAAGTTTGATTGTGTTAAAAATGCAATTCAACATGATATAAACTAAAATATTCAAGAAGTTTTTGAAGTTAAGAAAATAAAATCGCTATATCTGCAGGAACATAGATTCTTTTCTTTTACAAACGAATAATATTGTGCAATATCCATGCCTTCGTAAGCTATAGCGGTAAGTCAGTTCGTATTTTTCATCTTACAAAGTGACTTCAAATATTATTATTTTCCTCTGCTCAAATTGCCATCCATAACTATGATGTCAAAAATATTTTTCATAGACCTAAAATTAAAAAAAACTGACAAATGTATTTTAAAATATTCCACAAAATGTCTAAATTGAAAATGCCCGGTGATTAACGGCCATGTAAGTATGTGCATACATTATATTATACATTATTTGATATATTAAACTGATTAATATAATTATTTAAACTATAATATTAAAAATTTACTATCCACCATAATAAAGCATGTTATTTATTTCGAAACTTCGTATCATAGAAAATTAGTTAAGAATAATTATAGTAAAAATTAGAACAAAGCATGAATATGGAAGTTAAAATGGCCATTTAGGAAAATATTTTAGCAAAATCTTTTCATTAAACATTCAAGAAGCATTTCATGACTAACTAAGTAAAAATTCAGGAGTTCTTAAAGTGTTAAAATTAAATAATAGTTAACTGATACACACGGCAGCGTTCCAAATTTTTAATATTTGACATGCTTGAAATAAACACACACTTGTAAAGATTGCATCTAAGTTTGCAGTTCTGTGATCCGTGAATTTCTGAAACTTGCTCTATCGATTTAATTGGTAGTTACAACGTTCATATGGATAATATTTTTAAACTAAATCGTTTCAGTAAGTAAACAGAAAGTCTTCAATGATTAATTAAGTAAAAATTCAGGCGTTCTTAAAGACTTAAAATTTATTATTGGTTATATGATACACACAGCAACAATCCAAACTTTTAATTATTGGATTACTTTAAATGAACACACCCTTTTAAACATTGTATTTTAGTTTGCAGTTCGGTGACCCGTGAATTTATGAAACATGTTCTATCGATTTAAATGGTAGTTACAATATTCATATATATAAGAAAGTTTAACAAAATCGTTTGAGTATGCATACAGAAATTCTTTCAAGATTAATTATTAGGAATTCAGGAATTTTTAAAGTAATAAAAAATATTTTGCTAACTAATACATATTGCAGCGTTCCTATTTTTTTTAAGTTGGTGTGGATGAAAAGAACTCATCTTTGTAAAGACAGCGTCTAAATTTGCAATTTTCTGACGCGTGAATTTCTGAAACATATTCTATTGAATTAATTGATAGTTACAATGTCAATTTATGTAGTATATTTTAACAGAATCATTTCAATAAGTATTCAAGGAGTCTTTCATGATTTATTAATTAGAAATTCCGGAGTTCTTAAAGTGATTAAAATAATTATTAATTATCTCATATGCACTGTGGCGTTCCAACTTTTAACAGTTGGCATGCTTAAAATGAACACACCCATGTAAAGATTATAGAATAAGTTTACAGCTCTGTGATCCCAGAATTTCTGAAACTTATTCCATCGATTTAATTGGTAACTCCTATGTTCATATATCTAAGGTATTTTAACAAAATCGTTTTAATAAATATTTATCGAGCTTTTTATGATTCATTAAGTTGAAATTCAGATGTTTTCAAAGAGTAAAAAAATATTAATTATGGAATACACACTGAAGCATTCAATTTAATTATTGATGTGCTTGAAATGAACACATCCTTGTAAAGATTGTATTGAAGTTTGAAGTTCTGCAATCTGTGAATTTCTGAAACATATTCTATTGGTTTAATTGATAAGTTCAATGTTCATTTATCTAAAATACTGTAAACCATTTCAATAAATATTCAAGAGGTCTTTCATGATTAATTAAGTCAAATTTCATGGGTTGTTGAAGTATTAAAAAATTTTTTAATTATCTATACTCACTGTTGCGTTCTATTTTTTTAATCGTTGACGTGCATGAAATGAACACACCCTTGTAAAGATTATATCTAAATTTGCAGTTCGGCCACCTGTGAATTCCTGAAACATATTTAATTAATGGTTACAATGCTCATTTATCTAAGATATTTTAACAAGACCATTTCAGTAAATATTCAAGAGGTCTCTCATGATTAATTCAGTCAAAATTCAGAGGTTGTTGAAGTATTAATAATTATTATTATTGATCTATACGCACAGTGGCGTTCCATTGTATTTAATAGTTGACGTGCATGTTATGAACACACCCATATAAAAACTGTGTCTTAGTTTGTAGTTCTGTGAACCGTGTTTTTCTGAAACATATTCCATTCATTTAATTGATAGTTACAACGTTCATTTATCTAAGATAATCTAACAAAAAACCATTTCAATAAATATTCAAGTGGTCTTTCATGATTAATTAAGTAAAAATTCAGGAACTGTTGAAGTATTAAGAATTATTATTAGTTATCTATACACACAGTGGCGTTCCATTTTTTTAAAAAGTTAACGTGCATGGGAAGAACACATGCTGATAAAAATCTGTGTCTCAGTTTACAGTTACGTGACTAGTGTTCTTGTGAAACATATTCATTGATTTAATTTATAGTTACAACGATCATTTATTTAAAATATTTTAACAAAATCTTTCAATGAATACTCAATAATTCTTTCATGATAAATTAAGTAGAAATTCAGAATTGTTTAAAGTTTTAAAAATAATTATTACTTCTCTAATACACACTGCAGCGTTCAATTTGTTTTTAATTGTTGGCGTGTATGAAATGAACACAGCCTTCTGAATGATGTATCTAAGTTTGCAGTTCTGTGACCTTTGAATTTTTGAAACATATTATACAGATTTTATTGGGAATTTAAAAGCTCATTTATCCAAGATACTTAAAAAAAATCGTTTCAATAAATTTACAAGAATTCACTTTAAAAAATTATACGCAAGGTTTTCTTAAAGTGTTAAAAATATTAATAATAAGCACTGTGGCGTTCCAATTTATTTAATAGTTGGCGCGCATAAAATGAACACACCCATGAAAACATTGTATCTAAATTTACAATTTTGTAAACCGTGAAATTCTGAAATGTATTCTATTGATTTAATTCAAATAAAAGTTTATTAGTCGATAAAGTTATTCTTGTTGAACCTTTAAATCGTCGTATTCTACGTCTGAAACATACCCAATAAAAATAATTATTTTTTCCAAAATCAGAACCAAAAATTGTGCATCCAGCATTGACAATGTAGCATTTTCCAACACATTTTGAGTACTGTAGCAAACCTTAACTGTTCATTAGCTTAATGTACAGTTGGTGAAAGTGATGTTGTATTCAATGTGTAAAATGGTGGTTTTAGAAAATTGCTAACGCATTTAAAAATCCATTTTCTGCTATTAGCGATATATTAAGTTACTAAATGTTAAATTTGGAGATCCATTAATTATTAGAACTAAAATCAGAAATTTCAGTTCCTTGGATTGAACTTAACTGATAATTCTAATAATTATCGAGTCCATTTGTACATATGGACAACTTTCAATTATTAAGGGATACACTATTTCTGAAATCAGCTTTTCAATTTTGAATGATATTGTAATGATATGTGGTAAAGCAATACTTACTTGTAAAAATTAAATAAAATTCGAAAATAATCTTGTATAATAGCCTATTTTACTAAAATATATTCAAAAAAATTAATTTTTAAAAACTTTTACTTTTCTATTCTAATCAAATTATCTTTTTCTTCTTTTGAAAATGGATGCGAGTGCATCCAATAGGCCTAAGGTATATAATAAATAAATAACATCTATTTTCAACGCCTTTTAAATAATTACGTGTATATTGTAAGATTTTAATTCATAACAAGGTATAAATTCTATCGAAACATTCGTATTAATACAGCGATATCGTTCATTGAATTCACATTGCGTATTTTGTGATCGAATCAACGTGAAATCTACCACCTCATCCTTCCATTTTATTCTTATAATTTTAATAATTAGCATATTAAACTTTTCTACATTTTTATTTTGTATCATGGATGCTTCCTGCTACAATAAATCATGATTGTCGTTCACCAAGTAACATGAAACATTCATTTTCAATATAAAGAAAAAAATCAGTTTTATATGAGCCATTTCCGTCAGTTTGCAAAAACAAATCATTTCTGAATTGTGAAAAATTTCTTATAATCTAGTGATAAAAAATAAGAAAAATGGATGTGAAATATCTTATTCTTCCTGAATGATTGATGATACTTTTTATTAGATCTGATGAAATGTAACCTAATGTAGCACTCACCGTTCATAAAAAAAAGACATTATTGTTTTAAAGTGAATAAAAATCTGGAAATTTGCGATGCGATATTTTGTTTTTTTGCTTGTGTACTCATTTTGATGAAGTTGTTAAAGTGGATTTTAAAATGAATTTTAATATGAAAATTATGTAAAGGGACACACTACATTTGAAATCATCTCTTTAATTTTGAATAATATGTGATGGCACAATACTCAGTACTAAAAATAAAAAAAAGAAAAAAATCCCGAACAACAGCCTTTTTATAAAGTTTAAATTAAAAAAAAAATAAATCTTGTTAATATTTTTATGTATGAATAATTTTTCTTCTAAAGTTTTTCCCACATTCATTAAAATATACTATATAACTGAGTAAGGAATATTGGATTTATGGGACTTTACATTTAATATGGTTTTTTTTCCCTTTGTATATAATAAAAATGGTGATATCTTAACAACTCTAAATTTAAATATTTAAAAGAACTCTATAAACTTAAATGCTAAACTATGCAGAAAATGCACCATTGAAAATTAGTAATACAAATGCAAATGTCTATCTTATTTTGCAAAAAGGCTCTATATTTATCGAACAAGCAATTTACAAAAATATCAACGGGGAGAAAAACCAGTTTAAAGTTTTTATTTGTATGGGTGGATCTGCAATATCTACGATATAATTGTCGTATAAGTAAAAGGAGGTGTGAAACTTTTCACAATTAAAGAAGTTTTCAGAAAATATTAAAAAAGGAAAATCGATATTTTGACCAAGTTTAGGGTAAAGTATTTCCTTCAAATATTTTCTGATTATACTCTAGATAAATGTAGGGCAAAAGTTCAAAATTTTAAACAGCATGTATATTTCAAACTTATTGCATCTTTTTCTAATTTTAAACGCTTTTTAGATAAAGCAATAACTTCACAAGATTCATATTGTGTATTTTAAAAACAAATCAAACCGAAATCTTTCATTTTATTTTTTTTTCACCACATGTTTATTAAAATTTTCTACATTTTTGCTTTATATCATGAATACTTCTCAAATCAATAATTCTTGATTGTCATTCACTAAGCAATATGAAACATTCATTTTCAACATAAAGAAAAAAACTTTTTTTTACACAATCCATTTCTGTCAGTTTACAAAAACAAATCATTTCTGAAGCGTGAAAAAATTACTTATAATGTAGTAATAAAAAATAATAAGAAGAGTGGATGTAAAATCTCTTATTCTTTCTGCCTGATTGATGATAATTCTTATTAGATCTGCTGCAAAATAACCTAATGTTGAATTCCCCGCACGTATAAAAAATATTATTGGCTTAAATTGAATCAAAATTCTCATATGTTTAGTTAGCATTGCAATAAGATCCGTTTTTTTTTTAGTTGTGTACACTGTTAAAAATATTCTGAAATTCACGAATATTTTTTTTTTAATTTCACAGAAAAAGTCCCTTTTCATAAAAAAGGGCATTGTCCGTTACAAATCAGCAAATCCCACCATATTTCCTGAAAATAACGAAACGGGTGGAAATAAAAAACAAAAAACGGAGACACTCCGTTGTGTAAGGGGCTCCGTGGCCGAGTGGTCAAGGCACCATACCGCTAATTACCTGCGAGCGCAGATTGTGAGTTCGTATCCCACTGGCGACAAGAAATAATGAAAACATAAAAAGTCCCTTTTAAACTACATTTTTTCTGTTTATTTTTCTCTTATTTCTTATTAAAAATCTTTTAATTAATTAGCCAATAAATAAATAAATAGTGTACGGCAATTTCAAAAATTGTCTATAACATTATTTTTCTAAAAAAAAGTTGTTAATAAAATGTTTTTTTCATTCATTCATTCATTCATTCAAAAAATAAATAAATAAATAAATAAATAAATAAATAAATAAAAATAAATAAAAATAAAAATAAAAATAAAAATAAAAATAAAAATAAATAAATAAAATAAAATAAAATAAACAGTGGTTTTAAACAATGATTTTTTCTTATTTAAACTATTTAAAAAGAAAAATTGATTTTAAAAAATAATAAGCATTATGCATCAGTCTAAAATAAAATTAAATAAACCGTTTACAAATATTCTAAGGAATATATCTGAAAGGAAATCTTTAAAAAGCACAACAGATTTTCCCACTAAATCATAAAAGACATATTCTGTACAACCCGGCATCAGCAGCTTTGGCTCGGTTTGTAAGGATTTATTCCGCTATCAAACGGTCCCGAGTTCGATCCTGAGGGCAGCGTGAACTAAATTGTGCAATAATAATAATAAGTAAAATAACATAGCAGCTTAAAATCACTCGGTAATTTCGAATTCTTTGAAGATTAATCGATTTATTAATTTTAAAAATTATATTTAATTATTATCATTAAAAATCAGACTTTGTAACAGAAAGTTACCGCTTCTTCAAACGGAGTTTTCCTTTCTTGTATGTCCCACAACGGTAAATCTACTTACGGAACGGTAACAGTTCGGCTACATTGCTGCCGGTAGTTTCACCTGGAATTCACAGATTTATTTTTAACAGTGTATTCATCTTGATAAAAATGTTGCAATACACCGAAAAACTATTTTTAATGTGAAAATTAATTTAAGGGAACAAACACACTACATTTTAAATGACCTCTTTAAGTATTAATAATACTGTAATAATATTTCGTAGCACAATAATTAATAAAAAAATTAAACAAAAGAATAAAAGCTTTGTAGAGCAGGCTATTTTACGAAAGTTAATTTTTTAGATTTTACATTTTTTTCAAATTTCTACTACTTTTATAATGATAAAATATATATTAATATGCATGAATAAATATATATGAATATTTTTGTTTCATTTTTCCCTCTCAGGTATATTAAAAAATTAAGGTAATTGAATAAGCTCTCAATTTAAATATTTTTAAAAAAATAATTATAAACTTGAATGTTAAATCCATACATAAAAATAATAAAAACTCCATGGAGAACAAGTAAAAAAAAATTCAAATCTCTATTTAAATTAGCAAAAGTGTCTTAGTATTTAACGAACAACCAAGTTATAAAAATATGAACTGGGAAAAAATCAATTTTAAGTGTTAATTTGTATGGGTCCTTGTGCTAGATTTGTAAACAAAGTTTACAATATTGCAAAATGTAATTGTTATATATGTATAAATGAGCTATCAAAATATTCACAATTAAAGAAGCTTTCAGTTAATATTTAAAAAAGAAAATCATTATTTTCACGAAGAGTTTGAAAGCAGTCATTTCCCGTACAACCATTTTGAATATTGCCTGTAGAACGTAAGACGGAAGTACAAAGTTTAAAAAAATGTATGTTTCTAACTTGTAATATAGATGTTATTATTTTAACCGCTTTTTAAACTAAACAGTGATCTTTTTTTAAATTTTATTTATATTGTGTACATTATTCTGGATCAACGTGGAATCTTTCATTCCATCATACATTTTTTTTCGCCGTTGGTTTATTAAAATTTTCTCTATATATATTCTATATTTCCACTTTGTATCATGAATTCTTTCCAATTCAATAAATCATGATTGCCTTTCACCAAACATCATGAAACAGTCATTTTCAATATAAAGTAAAAAAATCATTTCTGTCAGTTTACAAACACAAATCAGTTCTGAGGCGTGAAAAATTACTTATAATGTAGTAATAAAAATTAGAATAATGGAAGTAAAATCTCTTATTCTTCCTGCATGATTGATGATACCTCTTAGGTCTGCTGAAACGTAACCTAATATTGCATTCACTGCTTATAAAAAAAGAGATTATTGGCTTAAACTGAATTGAAATTTGTGTATGCCCATTTAAATCTGCAATGGGATTTGTTTTTTTACTTGCATGCTCATTTTGATAAAAGTGTTGAAGTCCACAGAAAAAAGGTTCTTAATCTGAAATGTATTTAATTGCGTAAAGTAATAAATAAGTACTTGCTGTAACTGCTAGAATATCTATGTAAAATTTAAAGGAGTTAAATTATGAAACTTTTTGAAGTAGTTTAATATACTTTTAAATATGGATATTAGTCATGCATATTGATATATACTCATACATTCGAGAACATTTAATACAGATTTTCAGTAATATAACATATGTACCATCTACTTGTTTAAAAAAATGGTGACTTAATTGTAATTCCGATGTCGAATTCAAACATTTTGCTAATTGTGAAATTTTTGAATTATTTGGAAAGTCAGTAGAGATTTTTGAATTCCAGCAAGATATTGCACTTAGATCTTTATATGGAATAAATTCAAAATTCTTCCAGAGGGACTTTTCAAAGTCCTGAAGGTGAATTTTCATCTTGCTTGACAAATTACATTCGCATTCACTATCAACTTGGACCCCGGGTTTCGCCCGAAACCCAGGTTCAAAGCAAGATCGGCATTCTTCATCAACCTGGCAGAACCGGTTCGAGGGGGAAATCCATTTCCGGGTCGAATAACCCAACCAAGCTCTCCAGCAAGGTTCAGATTTGATTTCTCATAACCGAGCATGCGTAGTTTACGAAAAACAAGCAAGAATAGAGAGAAAGAGGAGGCGGACATTTTACAATGGCAATGGCGGTATTTTCGTACTGAATATAGGTGCTGTCAAAATATAAAATTTTACAATCAAATAAAGCAGAAGAACATTACGTAAAGGTATGTAATCTCATATATATATATATGTATTACGTTCAATATTTTTATTTGATTTATTTATATATACGTATCAATACTCTATATATTATGCGTTGAATTGTTTGTTTACAAAAATACGTGTGGTCGCGAAAAAAATTTTGCTTTAAAAGTAGCCAACATTCTTTAGACAGACGATTGATAAATTGCTATTAAAGTAATAACTGACGCGTCTGTTTAAAGTTTGTTTAAAGTCATTTACATTTTGCAATTTTGATGCAAAAAAAAAAAAAAAATATATATATATTTTAACAGTGCCGAAATGTGAGATACCTTTCTGATTTGTACTTTTGTTTAAGTAGAAAAATACGAAGATTATTTTTAAATATCTGTACATTCTCTGTAGCTTTTTTATCCGTACTTATAGTAATTTTGAAAATTAAATTTTGGTTTTATTGTACGAAAGATTTATTGTTTATGTACAAACTTAGATAAATGTATATCAGATCTATAAATTAGATTTTTTTACTTAAAATTTAAACAATTCATTTGGATTTTATCGGTTTATATAAGACTTTTAGAAGGTTTGTTCTTTTTAGCACTTTCCAACAAAGTTGAAAAGTGCTTATGCATTCGGTTTGTCTGTCCGTCTGGCCGGATAACCGTCTGTCCGTCTGTCCGTCTGTCCGCGCTCTAACTCCCGTAAATATACTCGGATTGCTATGAAATTTTTATATGTTATTGAGGTTTAACCTAGCACGAAGCCTATTAAAAATGAAGTATCTACCATGATTAGTTTATCTACAGAGAGAATCAAAAGTTTCCCATTACATTACGGCCTATGGAAAAAAATCGTTAATATATTCGGATTGCCATGAAATTTTAGGACGTTATTGACGTTTACCCTAGCACAAGTCCTATTGAAAATGAAGTTTCTACCATGATTAGTTTATCTACAGGGCGAATCAAAAGTTTCCCATTACATTACGGCCTATGGGGAAAAATCGTTAATATACTCGGATTGCCATGAAATTTTAGGATGTTATTGAGGTTTACCCTAGCACAAACCCTACTGCAAATGAAGTATCTACCATGATTAGTTTATCTGCAGAGAGAATCAAAAGTTTCCCATTACATTACGGCCTATGGGGAAAAATCGTTAATATACTCGGATTGCCATGAAATTTTAGGACGTTATTGGCGTTTACCCTAGCACAAGTCCTATCGAAAATGAAGTTTCTACCATGATTAGTTTATCTACAGGGCGAATCAAAAGTTTCCTATTACATTACGGCCTATGGGGAAAAATCGTTTCAAAGGAATTTTAAAGATGTTATACCCTGTGAAATATATTAAAATATGCATTCTATAAAATATAAGATGAAAATGTAGCTATTATTCATTTACAGGGCCACACAAAAGAATTCCATTAGATAATGGTAAAAGGGGGAATTGTGTGTGATATATTTTAAATATATTAAGCTTTTTCATGTATAATAAAATTGATATATGTCACTGAAGCTTAATATAAATTATACGCTACTGTCTTGTATAATATGAAGTACATAGGATTTACAGGGCCATACAAAAGATTTCAAATAGTATATTCTTTCCGAAGTACCGTATATGTATCCGATGATGGCTGATGGAGGGATGAAGTGCATTTTAATTATGATATTCGCGTTTATATTTCGCTAAATATATGCACATTATATGGTGTGTGTAAATGTTATAGTTGATATACAGGGCTACCCAAAAGAGCTCACCAACGTTGCTGAATATGAGCGTAAATTATTTAAACGTGATTCTTAAATAAGCTATGCATTTTTACGCTGAGCTCCATTCAATTTACTGAGAAATGTTTGCAGAATATAGATAAAGGGATATACAGGGCCACGCAAAGAATTCGGTACATGGACGCCTATGAATGATGATTTATGAGAATGTGATTTCAGTTGTTTTAAAAGTGTTTTAGTTTACAATAAATTTTAGCCTAATGCTGACGTGTAATAAAGGTACAATGTAAACTACAGGGCTGAACAAAAGTATTCAAGTATGTTTCCTTCTAATAGTATGAATTGCTGAAAAAGAAATTTCAAGCTACTGGGTATTTTCTTGCTAAGCTAAATTTTCCCATTAAATCAACTGACATATGAAATACAGGGCTGTTAAAAAGTACTGGAATACATATTTGGGTACATTTGGCTATACACTATTATTTCCCTAAATAACAAAGTTTTGTTAAAGATTTCATTAAGCGTTGGAAAGTGCTTCATAATCTATGCTTAACGCATGATTTTTCTTACTTTTTAAAATTATGAATCGTATTACATGAAATACCTCCTATCATTAACACTATAGCATTGTTGCTATTATTTGTATCCGAAGTTTTGTGAAATTTCAAATTTTTAATTTAAATACATTGATTTTTCAACTGTATTTTAATTTTAAAATTATATATAGTATAAAATATTGCATTAGAAATGATATTTTATACAAAAATGATAATAATAAAAAATAAATCCCTTTTGGCTACTTAAAACATGAGCCTCACAATTTTTAAATAAAAATGAATTACCTCCTGAAATTGTGAGATTTCTTTTAGAAATCACTTATAACTTTTGCTCCTTAATTAGCTAAATAAAAATAAATTACTAAAGGGTTGAAATACAATGATTAAGAAAAAAATTTATTTTTTAAAATAACCTCATACCAAAAATAATTTTATCAGCTCTTTCAATAAGGCTGATTATTTCTAAGGCAAATAAATTTTTGGCGACCATGAGTTTGAAAGCAAACAATTCAACAACTAATGTAGGGAATATATGTATAAATATAAATAAGCTAAAAACAGATAACATATATATATGAGATTACATACATTGTTCTATTTTAATAGTATTTAAAATTTTCTTTTAATTTCTATATTTTACGTAGCATTTTGAGTAATTTAATTAATGAATGAGACACGCACAAATAAATAAATAAATAAATAAATAAAATAATAATAATAAAGATGGAATAGATAGGATGGTGCAAATGGGGACTTATTCTTCTCCACAAATTCACAAACAAAAGACAGCTTTTTTTTAGATAATATAAAATTTTATGAAATTATTAATAATGAATTCGAACTGTTTTGATAGATTGCTATAGTACTTTAGCAATCTAGTCTAGAAATCTATTATTAATCAATCATAAAAAAGTTTCTTTTCTTTCTGTACTAAATAAAGTTTTTATCACATCTAATGAAATCATATTTAAATGAGTAAAAAATATAAAATAATGAAGCTAGAAAAAATACAGAAAATAAAATATGATTTTCTAAATTTACTTTGAGAAGTAAATGCATTCCTTCAAATGGAATCCTGCATCCAAAAGCAGGTGCTTAATTGCATATAATAATATTTCATAATAATAGACTAATTTATCAAAAAATAATAGTCAAAGAGAATCAAATGAGCTTAACTCATTTGATTCTTTTTGACTTTTTTTTCTTCAAATTTGATCTTGTATCTAAGAAAGACAATTCTAAAAAACAAAGAGTTGGAGAGGGGAGGGGGGCTCTAAAAGCCGATCAATAAAAAACCCACTCTCTGTAATATTTCACATTTATTTGATAGGTTAGTGTTCAGAATTCATTTATCATTATTTTCAAATCGCTCGTCGTTTTCTGCAATTCTCTTAATATTATTTCACTACTTTTTTCCAGTCTATTTCGAATATTAATAGCTATCTACTTCAATTAGAATTAACCTTTTTCTCTGAAAATCCAAACGATAAAATTAATATATCTGGATACCATCTATACTGATATACAGGCTACTTTTTTCATTTTTTCATTTTTTTATTTTAATATTTTCCTTATTAGAAATTACTTAATTACTAATTAAAGCTATTAATAATGGAAATCAACATAATAACTGTTGGAATAAAATTTTAGTTTTTATTCAAGTCAAATTTCATTAGTTTTTATCCAAATCAAGTTCCATTATTATCAACTATGTGAAAATTTATTTTAAAAAAAATCTATTATTATTATTATTATTAGCAATTAACACGATTTATATCATTTACCTAAATTATTTATTAATTTAAAAAAGAAAAAAAATGTAATTGAATGAATTATTTAAATAATATTAAACTATCAATAAATTAAATTAAATTTCCATTATTAGTGGTTGCAAGTTTTAATTTTCTCCATATATTTTGTGAAGAAAAAATAAAAAAAATCACATTGAATCTTTGTTTTTCCTTCTTTTTATTCCCTTCCCTCTTTTTTTAACGCTTTTCTTCCAAAACAAAAATAATGTCGCGACGCGAAACCGAACAAAACGAGAATTTTTTTAACCAATAGGCATACTTCTTTCAACCGGGGTCTAGGAACTCTGAGTTGGATAACTTTTCATACGAAGTCGATGGCGAATACGACTTTTTTAACTCTCGGTTAAGAATCCCAACCCGGTGTTACTGGACCCGTGGTTTAACTTTCGGTTGAAGTTCTTCATGAATACGACCGTTGAACTATCTCTAATCATTTGCCTTTAAAAAAGAAAAAAAAAAGCATATTTTATGCAAAATTTAAAGCAATATATAGGTCGTTGATGGCTTTACATTTTTAAATATCTCTATCAAAATAGAAAATGTTTATCAAATTAGTTGCCCTACCGCCTGTCTATTTTCTTTTACTGTACCCTAACTTGGGTAAATATAGTCAGACTACCATGAAATTGATATATTTTATTCGGGCTTACTATGTGATGTTGTATATTGAAATTCAAAAGAGTAGCGTTTACGTTTCGTTTACAGGTACATTCAAGAAATTTCATTACATTATGAAATATGGAAAAAAATTCCTGCGGTGCATTTTAATGACATTAGTCTATTTTAAAAATATTGGAATTTATGTATATCACTGAGCGGTATTCCAAGATGCTTACTATAGAATCTGACATGCATGTGATTGATTGTTAATTTACAGGAACAAAAACATATTTGGCTACAATAAGATCTAAGAAGAATAATTGTTGGAAGTGTGCTCTCAGTTGTGAGGCCATTTGTAAATTTATTTCTATTGATTATTTATTATTATTTTTTGGTGTGTGAAAATTTTATAGTTTATATACAGGACTACACAAAAATTAGCAAATACAGATAGATTCCTTTATTATCGGAAATTATTAAATGGACATTCTGAACCTTGATATGATTGTAATGGAATCATCTTTTCTCATGATGTGCAGTAAACATCTAAATTTTTTCATTGCTGTGTTAAAAAATGTGAATTTTGTTTTGCCTATTGATAGTAATTTCATTATTTAATTGCATTAGTACATTTATTGTGTAATACTGTAGTACTGTTCGTAATACTGTATATTTGTATATGTATTTACACACACACACACACAGATATATATATAATATATATATATATATATTATATAATATATATATATATATTATATATAATATATATATATATATATATACATGAGAAAATAGATGAAGCATGATTAACCCTTTCCGGCACGGGCAAAATCTGTACTAAAATGAGAAATTATCGACTGACACCGGAATTCACAAACAAATTTTTTAAATATTTTAAACTCCTTAATTTAAGCTTTTATTGTAAAAGCAAAATTTCACTAAAATATTACTGGTGCAGTTTGCAAGTTTGGAATTAAAATTAAGTATCCCAGACCGGGCACAGTGTGCCGGAAAGGGTTAAATAATTTTAATGCTTGTAAGTATGACGAAGTAAAAATAGAACAGAATTATCAATAATAACAATTATTGTATTTTAATAAAGCTATGCTTAATGATCTTTTATATCTTTAAATTGTGTGTCATTCTAAGCAAATTGTAATTGTATGTATTGTATTATAAACATTTAATGTAATTCAATTCATGAAACATTTTGAATATCCAGATAATATTTATAAATGTGAATGTTGCACGGAACATTTGTAAATTTGCTTTTCTAGTAGTATTTTTGTTTATATTTCATTTTAAAATCGTAAATATGTATTGATAAACGAAATGATGTAGTTGAGTGACAGCAATTATTTTCATTTTAATTACATATATAAGTTTAAACAACTACATTAAATAGTTAATTCATTATTCATGAGTTTATTTGATTCATGTTTTAATACAAATTGTACAGGCAATATCTTTTCACTCGCTTTGAAAAAGGCATATTATTTATATGCAAAATTTCGATTCTGATACAAGAGTTTGATATTTAATGGCATTGAGAATGTGCAACCTTTTTATCTCATTTGTATTTACACAATTGTGTAAACGGATAAATCCAGTGCATATTTTATGTTATTATTTTTATCAAAAAGTTTAGTTCTGATCAGTGTTGGGTATGAACGCGCTCACTGAACGAAAACTCACGAGTTTCGCTCACTATTTGTGAACTTTGAACTGAACTTCGCTCACTATTTTATAAACGAGTTTGAACTGAACGGAAACTCAAAAAATAGACGAGTTTGAACGAAATTTACGTTCAAATTTACGTTCAATTTTTTCATAATTTATTTAAAATTTTTACAGACCTTAATACACACTTTTTCCCTCTTTCAAATGCCATTTAGAGGCCTACACGAGCCTCAGGACGGGTTAAGTCTGGATAACACTTCTCTGGGCAGTATCCTAGTCTTACTTCTTTTGCAGACTCGGGTCGCGCCGAACTGGACCTGGGCTGTATACAATTTCGCCGAAAATAGATATATACAGTAAACTCTCTGTACAAGGTGGACTGTGTAAGGTGGAAATATGTCTAAATCGGAATGATTTTAAAGAAATCGGAAAGATTTTAAAAGAAAGCATAAACATCGCAGCCTACGGCACTTCTGCATAAATAGAGATTATAAACAGACTAAGGTAAGTTTTTTTTGGCCAGAACTCTTCCGTAAGGGTAAATATCAATGCCCTGTAGAAATGTACTCTGGGTCGGGCCGGGTTCAGTGCGAAATTTCCACTTTTTTCCGGGCCGGGCGAAGCTCGGGCCTTGTTTTTAGCTATTATATCGGGCCGGGTCGAGCCTTGATTTTAGCTATTATATCGGGCCGCGTCGGGCCGCTAAATTTTCTCTACGAGTCGGACTGGGCTCGGGACGAAATTATTATTTTAATATAGGGCCGGACATTTTTTTTCTATGGATCGGGCCTGTAAATTTCCGTCCGTGCATACCTCTATCTTACATATCGAATAATCAAATGATTAGTTCACAAAATTTTGTAAATTTGGACAATAATATCCAAAAATTAAAAAAAAAGTGAACTTTTTAGTGAACTTCGTTCACTTTTACAAATGAGTTTGATTTGAACGAGTTCGTTTGAAAATTTTTGAATTTGAACGTGAACTTAAATCACTTTTCAGAAATTGAACGTGAGTTTGAGTTACGTTTTATGAACATATTTTGTGAACGTGCCCAACGCTGGTTCTGATACATATTTCAGATATATATCAAACCCATCAAAGGACAGTGACAGTGCACTTTTTTTAAATTTGATTTCTAAATAAGCATATATCAAAATTTTAATACTTTTTTTATCTATTAAACGAGTTTAACATTCTGAATGAACTAAACAAAAATCACTCTTGCTACACTTTCGTGTTACCTTCGTAATAAAATGTTTTTGTAAAATGTCAGAAGTTTTATAAATTTATTCAATTTTTTACAATACTTAACCCTTTTGCGACGGAAGCCTTTTACGAAAATGTTAACGTTTTGTCACCAGTTTTTAAGGGAGACCCGTAAGAAAAAACCCAAAATTTTTATTATTGATTTTAATGTAATGAATTTTGGTGTACTACTTATGAATCTTTTTGTAAGGAATAATTAGCAAAAAAATTCACTTTTTATTAAAAAGTATATTTTTTATGGGGATTTTTATGATTTTTTTGTTGAAAAATACACTTTTTTAAATTACTACTCCGCATTCAATTTTCAATATTTTGGTATAACTAAAATTTCTTAAATAGTGTTATGGTATATAGAAAAGAACTAAGGAGAGATATTTTTAATTTTCTATTTTAATCGGCTAAAAAAATAAAAATACGCATGGTAAATTTCCTTAAATTCGTTATAATTTTCATGTTTACCAATTTATGTAAATTTTTCAGAAATAGTTAAAAAAAATATCTCTCCTTACTTTTGTTGCAAATTTTTTTAAGATTCTAAAAACATAAACACTTTGTTTCTAAATCATTTTACCACTGAACCTTAGTACTTTGAAATTAGGCAAAATATGAAAAAAGTGATTTTCAGGAAAACACGTTTTAAAGGCCGCTAGTCCTTTAAACTCTATAGTGGGTACAATTAAAAAAGCTCATTTTCTACCCGTTCCAAGTGTCCTCGAATTCTGAAATTGTGCATGGATATTCGCAAATATGTATTTTATCGTTTTCCGAGATAAATTTTTTTTTTTGAACTTTTGATGATTTTTGGCCGAAAATGGGGTACGGGTCTCCCTTAAAAACAGAAATCTGTGCCTTTTCGAAATCATAATTTGAGCCTTTCTAAATAAGATAAATTTTACAATAAAATTTTACTGGTGGGTATAAACAAGGATTTTTAAACCTATACGAGTCGCTCATCCCCAAGGGATTAACAATACTCAGTTTTGAATGCATCATTCAATAACCTTTATAAAAAAATTAACAAATATATCAAAAATTAGATGAATATGCCGGGAGATATTTTATTACAATAGGTGATATAAAGAATATTTTAACAGAATCATTCTATTTTAAAAAATGCAATAGTAACATCTAAAAGAGAGAGTAGTTTTAATCACAATTTTTGGTTTAATTTAGCAATTCTCTTTGCTAATCTTGAGAAATAAATTGATTAAAAAAAACATTTTTTTTTTACACAATTATTTTTTATTTTTAAAATATTTAACACAGAATAAAATTGTGTGTATCATTTAATTCTTTGTACAGTCAGAAATCAAAGTAAAATTGAAATAAAAAACATTTTTTTTTACAAAATGATTTATTATTTTTAAAATATTGAACATAGAATAAAATTTTGTGTATCATTTAATTCTTTGTAAGTCAGTTATCAAAATAAAATTGCGATATAATTGTAATGTATAAGAATTTTCAAAAATGATTGGTATTAATTACATGAAATGTTCACATAATTAGTATATTCATAATTAATTTCCACACATGTTTAAAGTTTGATCAACTTATTTTATAATTGAATGTTTTTAAAGGGAAATGAAATAACTTAACGAAAAACAAAGTAACGTTTTGTTACATACTTTGATTACTGTAAAATAAATTGTGAAAATATCACCCATAAAAATATTCTATTTAAATATCTTTTCAAGATACAAAAAACCTGCTCCCTTTATAACAAGCTTTTTGAATTGTTACTTAATAAAGTGTGAAAAAACTAATGTTAACGAAACCTTCATACGAAAATAGCTGATATGGTTGAATCTTGAAACTGTTATTTGCATAGGTTAAAATTAATTCCAATACTCTATGTGTTGTTTATAAAAAATAAATAGACTTTTCACATCTTAAAGTATTTATGTTTATGCCTTTATGGAAAAAGTGAAAAAAAAATCTTGCATATTGTCTTTTATATTCAACATGAATCTTTTATTTTTACTATATTCTATTATTTTTACATTTTTTTCATGTGACAAATTGTAAATGTATCCAATATCTTAACAAAGTTTGCGATAAATTTTCTTTCTATTTATTTTACATCATTAGCATTGTATTTGGGAATTTTCACTCTTAAAATCTTCATCTGCAATACTGACATAAGAAGGGTTTGAAAGATTCATGCAAGTCTGCAATTAAGAAAAGATACTTTACTTAAATAATTTTTAATTAGTTTAACTCTTTCAGAACGTCTCAACTGCTATTTCATAAATCATGAAAAAACCAAAGTTTATGAAATTTTCACATAAAAATGCTAACAGTTGTGAATGAACATTGAAACGATACTTCCAGAGATTAAGTGTAATTCCATCACTATACGGATTCTTTCTCAAATTTTAATAGACACCTCACATATTAAAATATTTCTATTTATCCATTTAATGCAAAAGGTTTATAATTTTTTCTTGTACATTGTGCTTTATTTGTAACACAAATCTCTTTTTTTCTATAGATATGTACGTGTATGACAAATACATCACTTAAATTATCAAAGTAAATGATAAATTAACTTTTTATTTATTTTTAATAAATAGTACTTACCGGGTGCCCCAAAAATAACTGATGGATTTTAAAATTCAATAACTTGCAAACGGTGACAGCTATTTAAAAATTTTTTGCAGGAGGCTTATGCGTAATGTCAGAAGTTTTTTTACCGTAATTTTTTTTTATTTTAGTTCGCATCTCAAACAATAGGTGGCGCTGACGGCGATTGGAAGCCAGGTGACCAGTGCTGAGTGAAGCGTCGACCTGGCCTTCAATCGCCATCAGCGCTACCTATTGTTTGAGATGCGAACTAAAATAAAAAATTACGGTAAAAAAACTCCTGACAATATACATAACCCTCCTGCAAAAATTTTTTAAATAGCTGTCATCGTTTGCAAGTTATTGAATTTTAAAATTCATTAGTCATTTTTGGGACACCAGGCATTAATAAAGTTCCCAGTTCTTTAAATCTTAATCTGTGATAATATCGTAATTAGGGTGGTAGATTTTCATGCACAACAGCTATTAAGGAAAGAAATTTGTATAATGTATAGATAACTTTTAATTAGTTTTGAAATTTTCAAAACTTTTAAATTGGTAAATAATAAATCATGAAAAAATGGAACGCTTATGTAATTTTCATAGGAAAATATCTGATGACGTAAATGAACTTTGAAACTGCTCTTTCATGAGGTTGAGATCAAGTTTAAATGTATGGCAACTTTACATTATCTTTTAATGAAAAGATTCCTGAGCATTTTTTGTTTCGTTTGTATCTTAAAAAATGGCTGAGTTACAGCATTTTCAATTTCTAGTGTTGCTGAAATTTTGAAATGATCTGATTTTCGTCACGTGATAACACGTGTATTTATAAACCGATTTGGATGAAACTTGGTGCATAGATAGGACATACTAATGTCTGAACCGAGTTTGTTGGCCAGTTCCATCCGCCAACTTGTTTCAAAATTACGGAATTTTATTTTTATTTTTAATTAAAATTTAAAATTATGTACAAAAGAGTAAGAAATTTAAAAAGATTTTTCTTTTGTCTGTTTGACCTTGATACAAAGATTCCAGAGCATTTTTTGCTTCATCTATATCTTAAAAAATGGCTGAGTTATAGCACATTCAATTTCCAGGTAGTTGACATTTTAAAACCTTCTCAAATTTATCACGCGATAATGCGCATTTTTAAAACAGATTTGGAACTCCGTGTGTACATAGTACATACCAATGTTTCGACCGAGTTCACTAGCCAACTTCATCCGACATCTTGTTTCAAAATGACAGACATTTAAGTTTGTCAAAAGTCTTTTAAATGCACAATGATGTACAAACAAAAAATTGGAAATTGAATAAAGGTTTTTTCTAAAGTATTTATCTTAATTATGAATTCCGGAGTATTTTTTGCTTTATCTTTACCCTAAAAAACGCATTGAGATATAGCAGTTTGAATTTCTAACGTGGGTAACATTTTTATAAAAATCAACTTGCCTGCGACAGAACTCGTATATATAAATCGATTTCGATGTGAGTATGCATGTGTACATGAATTAAGATTTGGACCAAGCTCATTGGTTTGTTTTATCAATCATGTTGCTTTAAAATGACATACACTTCATGATATCCTGGAATTTGGCGACCCTCTAAATTATTTAAAATAAAACCAGGTTGAATAAAATATGACCAATTTCTAAAAATTCCTATTAATATTCAGTATCGACAAAAACAAGTATTCTATCTTATAAAATCGGGTTCCACTAATTTGAGCTTCGTATGTTTGAATAATATAACTTAATTTAAAGTAAATAAATAAATAAGTATAAGAAAGCTACCTCTTCCTCCAGCACTGCCGGGAGGACTTTTTTATAATCCTTGCGGGTCCATATTTTTTTCCATTTTGAGAACAACATTTTTATTGCTTTAACATTGTTAATCGTGGCTATCGAAATAGGTTTACTGGTGTTTAAAGATTATCACTTTGTCTGAAATTCAACGAGGATATTTATTTTGTGTATGCTCTTTGTGTATACTACTTTTGTGTATACTTCTGTACATACTTGTAATGTGTATGGGGGTGTGCTGGTTCAATGTAGACATAATTCTAAGTATAAGTTAAAAGCCACAGTTTATTTAAACCTCTAGAACTTGCGAAAAGTGGAGCGATAGTTCGAGATTTCAATTACTAATCACAATACTAAGAGATCAAACTTCAAACTATACTCACGACCTCGGCTCTAGCTCAGTTTGGGGCACTTCGCACCAACTTCACGTTTAGACTTCGGCTAAACGCTAGATTAAGTCTTTAATAAGACAGCCCGTGGCTGCAAACACTCTTTATTACTCAAAATATTCAACATATTAAATCAATTTCTTACCCACTGGCACTCTTCTTGGGTAACTCCGCTCACGATAAACTAATTCGGCTCACACTGCTAGAACACAATCTAATTCACTGGAGGCTATCAATCCAACTCGCTTTATAGCACAATCTAATTCTCCTGACTGGCATTCGCCGCCTCACCACACTAGCTGGCTTTCGCCGCTACACCACCCTCACAGCACTCCAACTCAAAGCTTTTATACGTTGCAAACTGAAGACGGCGCTATAAATTTGCATATTACTCCTAACCGCGACTAACTGTAGAACCGAGGGCGACACACACGCTCTGGAAAGTTAAAGTTGAATAAAGGATAGATATCGCTTCCACGCCACACATGTTAAAACATTGACATCGCGGTCTCACTAAAATGCTAGAGTGCGTTTATCACAAAGGACACTCCCTCACATACTCTTCAATTCATATTTAATGATATTAGGCTAAGGATGGTTTTTTGGAGATGTTTGGAAAATATCCTATTACAACAGTGTTTAACTGATATGACAGCTTTCTATTTTTTTCTTTTCGTTTTATGACTTGAATCAGGGACTTGAATCACCCAACCGGAACGTCAACCAAATATAGCATAGGCTGTTTGCTCTGGAAGAAAATCCCCCTTCACTACCAGCTAAACCAAAACCCGGCCTACCAGCTCAGAAAAAACAATTAGAAATTAATTAAAATATATGTGGCATAACCAGAGTGAACTTTCACTCGAAAAACAAAACAGTATTACAATCTTAGTAAGTACAATCTTAAAGTTGGTCTTGCAACTTAAATTAAAACAAAAATCAGTAATTGCATTAACATAATAATAATTCAAAATAGAGTCAAAATAAGTTCTTAATAGAGTCTTAATAGTCAAAATCGTTTTCAATAGTCCAACAAACATGAGAACTATACTAATGTTGTTACAATCGGAGTTGTTAATCAACTGTCATGTATATGGATGTAGAATGAATCAAAACAGGATACTAAGTGTATCCTTGCAAAGTTTCACAAAAGCAAAGTTATTTAATATTCACGATGCCACCACTGGGACAAGCAATTGTATTTAGTTATGTCAATATAAAAATGACCTTCTTAATAATTTAAAACATGCGTCCTTAGTTAAAAGCTGTCTGCATTAAGTCTAAATAAAATGTATAACAGTAGAAAGTTTTTGTATATAAATATTAAAACGATCCTGATGATATGTGTAAACACTGTATATGCAACACAAGAAATACTTGACGATCTCACTAAAATCAGAAATAAGTTCTAAATTAATCATACAACCAGCAGAATTCAATACACATCCAATTAATCAAGATAAAATCCTATAATATTTATAATCACCTCATTAAATAGTCAATTAAAATTAACTATTAAAAAGAAATTTAAGGTATATTAGAATCGAAAAGATAAGCTTATACAGTTAGAGTTGATATTTGATAAAAGAATAATATTTATTTAAGTTGTTATAAACCTTGCGTAAATCATTATAATTTGCTCTTGAAGACAAAATATTTGAGATATTCCATTCTACTGATCTATTTTAAAAATAATAAAATTAAAAATCTGTAACGATTCATTTATCAAATAGAAAATGTCTGACATCACCTCTTTTACACAAATACACAAATTATTATTTATTTTTCCTATTTTATGTAAGTATACTGGAAAAGAGCCATGAGATGTGTAAAAATATAAGCAAATTTATGAATAACACGGAAAATTAGGATTAACTTTTCGTAGCAACTTATAATTATCTCTTCCTTTAGAACTTTTATCCAAATATGTTTGCCATACATCTTCTTTGTCAGAACAGATTTCAGATAGCTGATGGGCATTAAAACTTCTTCTTCTGTATCGTATATGTTATCTATTATGACTGATTTTGCCAGGTAATTCGCACGTCGATTTCCTTTTATACCAACATATGAATCATATGTTACATGACATATGAATCGTTCAGAAAAGTAACCTATATTTTAAATTTAAAGAGTGAAATATATATATTTGAAACAGTGGAACAGAAGGAATCGCCAACAGTGTAAGTAAACTTTTAAAAGAGAAGTAAGTAAACTTTTATTATTATTGTTCTTACTAAATGTCAAAGCATAAAATAAGTCTCAATAAGAAAGCCATAGAAATATACAATCATTTCTATATGCAGAAAGTAATAAAATGATTGTTAAGACAAAATAATAATCGATGAAAAGACATGTACAATCAACAGTATACCACCCGTAAGGCAAGGTGACGTCACTGTGAAGTCGATGTGAAGTCATATTGACTAAAATGTGAAGTCGTTATGGCCGTTTTAGAGCTCTTTTGTGACGTCATATTGTGACCACTTTGTGAAGTCACGGTGTGACAAATTTGTAAAACATGGGTCATTTGTGACTACTTTGACCTTTATATCATGACGAAACTGTGACAAAAGCGACGTTGTGACTAAAGTGTTTTTAAAAGTAAATAACATGTTTTGAAGAATTTTTGTAATTTTCTAAAAATTTTTAAGAAAGTCACATCTCAGTCACTATGTGACGTCCCTGAGTGGTGGAATTTTGGTCACAGATGTGAAGTGACCACAATGACTCACAGTGACGTCAATGTGACCATGCATGCTATGAGGGCAGACCCAAAAGGGTTGAACGATAAGAAAAGAGGATTCTATCAACATCATAAACGGAATTTAATTACAAATATGGATGAATTACGTGAGAGTATTAATCATTCCTCAATGTATTGAAAATTCATTAAATCTATAGCATTAATACATAAAGTAAATCATTTTGTAAAATCACCATAAAAGGAAAAATAAAGTAGCACGCATTTCGATCTAACAGCTCATCTACAGATAAATCAACACGTGCCCGTAAGAGCACAGAGTACGAGATAAAGTGGATAAGAGATAAAAGTAACACTTTATCTCTGACAGACACGTGTTGGTTTATCTGATGATGAGGTGTTATTTTTGTAGCTCGAAACGCGTCCTACTTTATTTTTCATTTTATGGTTATTTTACGAAATGATTTACTTTATTTATTAATTAATACCAGTGTTTACGGTGATTTTCACTATCTATAGAATTATATTATCTTAAATATTCATTAATTGCAGTGAAACTTGGAGCTTAGAGAACGGAATATTACATAACAGAAGTAATTTTTCCATTTTTCATTTATGGGGGAAAAAAGTCTGGGGCAGGATTCGAACCAGGGATGTATTGGCTGAAGCCGCCAATGTTCTACCAACTGAGCTATCCCGGACACGAACACTGGAGGAGATTTCACCCAAATTGGGTGATGGAAAAAAATTGAAAAATTACTTCTGTTATAATTATTTTACCGATTGAATAGTCGTGTTTCAAAATTAATCTAATGGAATATTACATGCCGTTCGTTTATAAAAAAAACTTCTATTTTTCTCTTTGTATATCGTGGTTTATTTGTACTCCCTTTTTGTTCACTATAAAAATGTATGACCAATATGTCATTTCAATTAGCAAAGTAAACGATGTATTTATATTTACGTCTTTATATTTATTTTACATCATTAGTATTCTTTTTTGAAATTTTCAGTTTGTCATATCCTAATCTGTGATCAGTGTTCTCGCTGACATTTGACCAACGTTAGCAATTTGGGCTAATTGAAAATAAGAAATATTCTCAAAATGAAAAAAGGATTAGCAAAATAGATTCACCATAAAGCACTAAAAAAATTATCTTTAATCCCTTAACATTCCCCCTTTTTTCAATATGTTTTAAAATAACCTAACTTTTTATAACGGCGATAACGATTCTTATTAATTTCAATTATTTGCTAGAAATATACTAAAAATATGTATACATTAAAAATATGCATATATCTAAAATATGTATATATGCATGTGTATGAAAAACGAAAAAGAAAAGAAAGTAAAAGCAAAAATTGAGCACTAGCAATTTGGCGAATCTAAACGCGTGTTTACTCGCCAAATGAAAAATTTAGTCGCAATTTGGCGCAATGGCGAGCGGCGGCGAAAACCCTGTCTGTGATACTACTGTAAGAAGACTGTGGACGATTCATATACGACAGTATTTAACAAAATAAACTTTATTTTATGCTTAGATATTTCTTAATTAATTTTGACACTTTCAGAATTTCCGAATTTCTACTTAATGAATTATTAAAAAAAGGTGTACTAATTTGTTATCCCGTCGACCAATTTCGCCAAATTATACAAATCGCCAAACTAATAGCCAAATTATACATATTGACGTAATTTTTACTTTAAATAACGAAAAAACAAATAATTACTAGAATACTAATAAATACATTAATACAAAGTCGAAATAAAAGTCACTTAATGACATTTTAAACACATGAATTTAATGTCATTGAATGTGACATTCACTATCATCCATTATTGGCATTTAATCTTACAGTTTGGTGATAATTTTTTGGTCGATGGGATAACCTAGTAATACCAAAAAAATTTATAAAATTTATAAATGAATGGAGATTATAAAAATGGATTTGGAACGGGGTGGGGTATTAATTCCAGAGATTAAGATTAAATTGCATTATTCTATGACAAGTTTGTAAAGTTTTTCACATTTTTTAAGTAATTATGTTTATCCCTTTTTCGCAAAGCTTACTATATATTTTTTTTGGTGCATATAGAACACACATATATATATTTATCTGATGTAAATATGTTTGATAAGTTATAAATGCAACGTTTAATTTTTCAAAGTGAGAGATAAATTATATTTATATTTATTTCACATTATTAATATTCATTTTGTTAATTCTCAGTTCTTTAAATCTCCATCTGCGATATTATCGTAACAAGGGTGTGGACGATTCACGCACGCCAGCAATTAAGAAAAGAAACTTTGTGTTACGCGTAGATAATTCTTAATTAATTTTAACACTTTCAGAACTTCTGAATTTCTACTTAGAAAATTATAAAAAAAAAACCTAATGTAAATAAATCTTACAAATGAAAATAGCTGATGTGGATGAATTTTGAAAGTACTAATTCCATCAATTAATTTTGATTTGACTACTGTATAAAATTTTTAAAACACGTATAATATTTTAAAGTGATTATTTTTATCCTTTTTTAGCAAAACTTACATTTTATTTTATTTTTTTGGAGGGAGGGGGGGGGTCTTATGCAACATATACCTATTTTTATTTTGTGTAAATATATATCACAAGCTAAAAATTCATCGTTTAATTTTACAAAGTAAGCGATAAATTATATTTATATTTGTTTGACATCATTAGTATTCCTTTTGAGATTTCTCAGTTCTTGAAATTTCCATCTGTGATATTATCACAACAAGGGTGTGGACAATTCACACACGCCACCAATTAAGAAAAGAAACTTTGTATTTCGGGTAGATAATGCTTAATTAATTTTAACAATCTTAGAACTTCAGAATTGTAACATAATAAACCATGAAAAATCCAGTTTTAATGAAATGGTGATCTAAAAATAGCGGATAGGAATGAACTTTGAAAATGTATTTACAAATCATGTCTTACTTAAAATTCAACTTTCCCATAAACAGTGGACTCTGTTTATTTATTCTAAACACTCATTGAACCGCCCCAAAAATGTACAGGTTATGGTGGTAGTCTTTATAGAGTGAGATGGGAAATGTATTACTACCACTATTGTGTAGGTTGACCAAATCAGTAGCTAATCAAATAAAGTCATTGCTACAAGGTTTTATTATATTTCCTCCCTTTTAAATTTTAGAAGTAAACTAACATGATTGCTACAACCCTCAATGAATAACTTATCATGGGCAAAAATGAAATCTGCTGAAATTAAATTACAACAAAAACATAAATTCATAATCATTATAGTTAATAGGATTATTATTTCTTAAAATATAATTATGTGTCTTTTATGCAATTCGATACTACTTGAATAGTTAGCGTTTTATATAATTTATCGAAATAGGTTGATCCGCAATTCACGAATAGTAGTATATTAGAACTACGTATATTAGAAATATTTAAATCTATGTTTACATTGTGTTTTAGAAATGCAGTGCATTTTATAAATAGTTTACACATGTTTTATTTACATATATTATAGAGGATGTCCCTAAACAAATGGTATATACGCTAGGGGGGTGATAGAACACATCAAGACGAGTAATAGTAAATAGGAAACCAAGGGTCCCAAGCGTTTTCCAAAGGAGATAGCCGCCATTAAAGTTTGGGGTCCAAAATTTCAAATACACATAATAAACGGAAAAAATTGGTCGATTGATTTGCGGTTTTTATTATTTTCAAGAAAATACCAACATAAAGAATAATTTTAGTGAAAACCACAAATCAATTGACCAATGTTTCCGTTTTTTATAATCATTTGAAATTTAAACCCTCTGAACACAGTTAAGTTTGTGCTACTTAACCGCTTCCAACTATTCAGATTTTGAGCTCAAAATTTAAGTCTAAGCTTACGAAACCATTTAATGAGATGCAAAAAATCACGGCAAAAAATAGTTTTTCGTTACTTCAAAGTGTAAAGCGCCCTCTATCGGCATTTTTCAAAATTTATCTTTATAATTTATTTTCAAGAAAATACCAACATAAAGAATAATTTTAGTGAAAACCGCAAATCAATCGACCAATTTTTCTGTTTTTTATGTGTTTTTGAAATTTTGGACCCCAAACTTTAATGGCGGCTACCTCCTTTGGAAAACGTTTGGGAACCTTGGTTTCCTATTTACTATTACTCATCTTGATGTGTTCTATCACTCCCTAGCTTATATACCATTTGTTTAGGGTTACCCTGTATTATGCATATCCATGATGGGTATTACCGCGGGCCCCAACGACTAGTTTTCTTTCTTCTTCCTTTTTTGGAGGAATCGTAGGGGAGGAACAATTTTTTTGAACTGAGAATATTTGACCTAATACTACGATAATGTCAAATAAGTGCATCATAATGAGCTTATATCCCGCGATATTTAAAAATTCATAGCAAAATGTTTAATTTACAAATACACATAATATATTCGCAGTGATTCTAATATGGAAATTGGTTTTATAAAAATGGGGTTTTGTGTGCTCAAATACAGGATTTGAATTACTTCAATAAGCAAACAGAATTATCATTTGAAATGAGGTATAACAACATAAAACTTTAAGAAGAAAACCTTTATAATTCTGCATGTAAAAATATATTTTCTGTACAATACGTTTTTTCCAAAAACCAATTTAAGAAAAGTATATTTAAATATAAATTGATGTAAATTACGATTTATTTATTATTCGTGACTTAACCTTAATTTTTCAGTATATTTTAATTTCAATGTATCAATACTAGTTTCATTGTGTTACATGTTAATAGATAACAAAGAAAATAACAGGAAAATATAAAAACTTATAAACAACAATAGCTGTTTTAAAAGGTACTAAGTTTATTTCGACAAAGGCTACTTAAATAAAATAATTTCTCTCCAACTCCTAAAATAGAGTTTTTTAAATGATAAATCGTTATAATTTTTTTTAAATTTATTATTCTTGTCATGAAATTCAATCTTGAAGTTAAAGATTCGATTATTTATTTTATCTCAGTTTAATGTGCCAAAAACAATTTTTATGGTCAAAGATATAAAAAAGTTATGAAAAATATGTTTCTATTTTATATAAAGAAAACTTGATTGCCGTACTGAAAATCTGTCAGCCATGTTTATCTCCTAGTAGAAACACAGAACACGTTTCTTTCTCATTCTAAGAGGAACTTTTTTCTTCATTTGTAGCAACAGTGACAAATGGAATCCTAATTTATATAAAATCGCCGATATTTTCTTTGTGAAGTACTGTTTTTAGACTGAAAGAAGCTTTAACTTTCTGTCACGTGCAAGCATGATTTTTTTTTTTTAAATGTTCAATTCATATAGTTTCGTTATAGAACAATATTTATGTTTGTCACAGTGCAAAAATAATAAACGTCAAATTTTTGATAGACCAATTTAATAATTAATCGCATAAATGCTATAGTATCAGTGATTAGTTTGCATTCAGTGGATCTCTCAACACACCTCCAGTGTCGTTAAAAAATAGTTAATGACCTATCTGACAAAACGCTGTGTGGGCTAAGGCGGCGTTGAAATTTTGCGGCTTCCTTTCGCAGCGTGCATAATACCAAGTTTAAAATTTCAGCCAGGTAGAGACAGTTATACCCAACCCTACGATGTGTATCATTTTATAACGCCTTATTATTTTTTAAGAAAGATTTCTTGCAGTGATGTAATACAGTTAATAATTCTTATATTTATTGTATGACACCCTGCTGAGCACGAGTAATACTTGTATTTGAACGTTTAATTTTTGTCTGGATTCCGTATCCTTTCAGGTTGACTGCATCAATAATGTTTGGATACGGGATCGCTACATCCGGAATCTTGTAGAATATTTTAAATCCAAAAAAGTTTATTAAATCTATTAGATTTTTAAATCACAAGATTTTAAGAACTTTACTTTTTAAATATAAACAATTTCATATCACTTGTGAGAGGTGTAACAAAGAATTAAAAAATATATATATTATTTACGAATCTTGGTCCTGAACTAATGAATACCATAATCAAAATAAGAATAAAAATACAAATCGTTTCAAGGTCAATAAAAATGGCATGCGACAATGAGATGTAAACAAAAACCACGCGCTCTATTGTAAAAAGAATGAATTAAAAATAGACCATGATCTAAAATTAATTTTCAAATTGGACTGTGAAACGATTTGTATTTTTAGGTGTGTTCGTAATTATGTAAATACGTAGCACCTATTGTTGTCGCTCAGTCCGTCCGTCTGTCCGCATATAACAACGCAAAAACTACCCAACCGAATCGTTTGAAATTTGAAATACATAATTATAACATAATTTTGTCGAGTCATTTCAAATTTTATGAAAATCGGATGGATAGATCAATTACAGGGACATTCAAAAGGATTCCGTTACATTACGGTCAATGGGGAAAAAATTAAATGCGTTTTAATCGTTTGAAATTTAAAACATATAATTAATGCGTAATTTTGTCGAGTCATTTCAAATGTTATGAAAGTCGAATGCATAGATCAATTACAGGGACAATCAAAAGGATTCCGTTACATTACGGTCAATGGGGAAAAGTTTCAAATGCATTTTAAGGATGTTACACTCATTCGAACATAATAGAATTGGCATGAATCTATGAAATATATGCTAAAATATGCATTCTGTACAATCTGTGATGCAAAAAATTTCTTATTATTAAATTACAGGGCCACACAAAAGTATTCCACTATATAATGCTATACGGGGAAACATGGTTTGGTACGTGTTGTAATTATATTCAACTATTTCACATTTCATGAGTAAGATATACGTTGCTGAGGTGTAATAAAAATTACTTCCTGCATATTTACAGAAACGTAAAGATTTCGACTACTATACTGTATCCGGAGTACGCTCTACTATATCATCAAGATCTGAATATTTTTAAAACTTCGTTATCGTACGAACGCACCTCATTTGCTACGTTCACGTGCAATTTGCAGCTTGTTTTATTTATTTTATGATTACGGTTCTTATTAGAAAAGGACCGAAACATGTCAATAATACTTGTTTTTAAGTTTTTATTAAACCTTTCTGAAGTAATATAAAAGTGCTTGCTTACTTTTCCAAGACCATACTTTTCCAAGATAAAAACAGATTATTGATACTTGAATAGGATGCTTAAAATAAATATGTCTAATGTATCAAATTCAAATATTTATGTTAAGAAAAATAAGTCGTAGTAAAATTTTTGTTACTATTAATTCATATGATATCGTTAGTTTATTTAACATCCTGCTTATCTTGATGTTATGACTTTGACAGAAAACAATCTGAAGATCATTTTATGTTTTTGAATAAATAGATACTTTGCGACAGCTTTTTTTATTTCAATTTTTCACCTACTTTATGTCTACAATCAGCTATCTGAATTTGTGGATGGAATTAAAAAGTATCTGTAATAAGTAATGATATACGAAAAAATACTCTTTTGTAATTAATTATGGAATCAAATAAATTTCATTGAAAGTTGAACTTGCTTATGGTAACTAATAATACTTTACAGTGCGATGTCATTTTCCGTCATTTTATAAAAGTGATAATTTTTTTAAACAAAGTGACAAATGTAAAACCTTTATTTTACTAACAAAAATATAATGAGAACGATTTTGAGTCTTTTTTTTTATATCTTGTATATAATAATTTGCTAGAATACCTGTATAATTAGAAAAATAAACTAATTCTTAGTAGTAAGATTTTATTTGACTTTATTCCATCTGAAATATTTAAAATAATTTCATCTGTTAAAAAAATATATTTATAAAGAATGAAAAAAGATATGCATTTGATTTTTTAAATATTATTTCTATGTCTGAAAAAATATTTGAGAGAATTTATGGAAGTAATTATCCTAAATATATCATACAGTGACAAGTTCTTCTTTTATTTCTCGAGTGAATGTCATTTTATTGATTTATTTATTAAATTTCATTTAATGAGTAACGTCCGGTTTTATAACAATTTCTCTTATATATATTGATTTTTATTAATATTTCAGTGACACTGACAGCTAATACCAATAAATTTCTGAGTGTCACATTAGGGTCATTTCACGTAAAATGAGCAAAAATTTGAAAAAAGTCGTGGCCCCATGGTAACCGATTTTAATAAAATTCGATACACAGGTTCCATTCATATTCAAATAGAGCTCTGCAAAATATCTTAACAAAAAATAAATTATTTTAGCAGTTTTGGACATTTAAAAAACTTGTGATGTAGAACGGCATGTGTGCAATGTTCCAATGTTGCAAGTTTAAAGCTGTGTATCTTGAAAAATATTTAACATAAATGAATTTGGCTTGCAATTTTTTAACCTCTGAATAATTATCTTTTTATTTATTCAGCAATAGCAATCTGCTAACAACGTAATTAATTTTAAATGGGTTGTTAAAATTGAAACTTTGTAAATTTTGAAAAAATTCGAAACGTTATAAAAATTTAAAAAAAAATGGTAAAACAAGTGTATAATTGGTGCATAATACAGTATTATATATGAAGATTGAATTCTCCAAGTTTGATAATTATCATTTAATTCCTTCATCTGCAAAAAAACTTAGAAACTTAAAAAGAAAATTACAAAATTTTTCCTCTTATTTATGCTCAAATAATGAATAAAAGACTGGTCCGGAATGAACAATACTGCACAAACATAAAGATGAATAAATCCATAATATGCTAGAAAATTTTCAATAGTGCCTTTTTATTTCTAACAATTAAAAAATGTGTTCAAAAAGGTAATTTTGTTACATTCTACGCAAAACTTCTCTTTAAATTTGCGCGCTTTTCTAAAAAATTGCACGATTTCAAGGGTAAAAACAGCGCTGCAATCTAAAAGATTTTGATATTACTAGATAATTAATTCTTTAAGTCTCATCGTTTTTAATATAAGCATGTATCAAAAAAGAAAAGCGAGAAGTAACGTTTGAATATTTAAAATAGACACTTTTATCTATAATATGAAATAATTTGAAAAGATATAAAAGTTTTCCTTCTTGTGTAGAAATGCAATAGAAATATTGCCATTTCCCGTCAAGTTTTTCCTTATTTAATTTTTTTAGCATTAACGACTCAAAAAGGCATTTTTTTTCATATAAAATACGTACTTTTATCTATAATGTCAAATAATTTGACACTTATAAGAGATGTCCTTAATTTTTTATTAATAATACAAATATTGAATTTTATCCTTGAATTTTTTCCCTTTTTTATTTTATTTTTTATTAAGGAATAAAATATCGATTCCTAAATTACTAAATTATTTAATAATAAATTATTTTACTTATTATCCATTCTTACCTGAAAATAACTTATGATATAGTCTTTTCATTTCTAAAGCTAATGATCAAGATTGAAATTTCAAGCATGTATACAAAACTCGATTTTGTATCAAATTTTAACGTGAGTATACATACTGAAATAAGCTGTCCTGAAATCTATTATTTTGCATTTACTTATAATTAAACATGTTGTACTTAAGTCCCAATTTTCATTCAAATCTGTGACATGGCAGCCACAGCTAATTTGTTCATTTTGTATGGAATGACCCATTACGATAAACGTGTATTTTAATTTCGCTTCATTTAATGATTGATCGGCGTATTCTTATGTATTTCTGATGATAATTTCATTCACTAAAAAAATTTGAATACCTCAAAATTTTAGCACATTACATGATATTCACATGTTCAGCTACTTTTATTTGCCTTCATAATTATGTAAATACATAAGACATATAGTTGCTTTTCAGTCCGCCTGTCTTTCCGCATTTAAAAGAGTAAAAAATAAAGATTCAGAACATTGCATTAAAATCACAAGTTCAGCAATTTTTGTAAATACTTGTCTCATTTTATCTTATAAATCAATTGATAGTGCAGTTATAATATATGAAAAAGAAAAGAACCAAAAAGGAGAAAATTTTCATTCAAAATTATTCTTGTGAAATTTTCTCATCAATTTATTTAAGAATGATAAAACACCAAAAGTAATATCAATTTTCATTCTTCACAACATGATGTTAATTACTCATTTTACGCTTTTACATTTAAAAATCATTATGACGTATGTGAACAAAGTTATATATTACAGTAAACGGATACGAAGTCACGTATTTTTCTATACATAATTCCAAGCGACAGCTACTTTTGTTTTTAAATATTCTAATATTTACTCATTCTACCATTTCAAGACAAAATCACTTGTTTGTATGGATTTAAAATAATTTTTCTTTTATTTTTTTTTATAAAAATATTCTCAGACTACATTTGTAAAAATTCCAACATTAAAGTACTAAGTAATTTTCAATAATATTTATATTTACAGCTATTGTAGCATATATTTTGTTATTTTAGGGGACTTTTTGTAAATTGGCGTGCTTTTTTATGTCTATACCGTGTATCTTTAGACCATTTCATGATGATATAGATCATATAATGCACAAAAAACTTTAAAATTCTCTCTTTTTTTTTTAAATATTTCTATGCGTATTTATATGATAATATTTGAACTTATTAAACTACATAGTAAACTATTTGAACTTGTTTAAAAATATCTAAGAAATTTACAATATATATTTAATATATATTTAATATAATAATATAAAAAATTAATTAATATATATTTAAAAATTTTCTTTTTCCATGCAACTTGTATCGAAATCATACAACCATTTATTTTCCAAATTAAACACTATACTATGAAATAAAAGTAATTCCGGCCAGTACCGGGAGGAAGAGGTAGCTTTCATATGCCTTACTTTTTAAAAAAAATCAAGTTATATTATTTAACCATACCCAGTTAAAATTAGTGGAATACGATAATAGAATATTCAATACTTGTTTTTGTCAATATCGAATATGAATTCGACTGTCGAGAAATTAATCAACTTTATACGAGCTGGTTTTATTAAAAGCGATTTATATTTATCATTATAGCGCCAAATTTGGCGATATAATGAATTGCCTGTCAATTTAAAACAACATGATGAGTGAAACTAACTAATAAGCTTGATCAAGATCTTAGTAAGTGTACATGTTTTCTCTCATCGAAATCAGTTAATACAGGGTGATTCATAAAAGATGGGCAGAACTTTAAGGGGTTATAGTACACTTAAAGACAAATAATATTAAATAGGAGACTAAGGGTCCCAGACGTATTCCCAAGGAGATAGGGGGCATTAAAGTTTAGGGTCCGAAATTTCAAATGATTATAAAAAATGGAAAAATTGGTCGATTCGTTTGCGGTTTTTGCAAAAAATTTTCTTTATGCCAGTATTTTCTTGAAATAAAATTTTAAAGTTCAATTTCAAAAAATGCCGATAGGGGGCGCTTTAGACTTTGGAGTAACAAACAACTATTTTTTAACGTTATTTTTTGTATTTCTTTAAATGATTTCGAAAGCTTAGACTTAAACTTAAATTTTGATCTAAAAATCTGAGTCCTAACGAGTAGTTAAGTAGCGTAAACTGAAATTTGAAATTTGAAACCCTTCTCCCCCTAGAACAAAAATCAGTTATTCCCGATCTTTGTGTCGTAGATTAGGCTCTAACTACTGCCGCGTTTTGCTAAAATTATTCTTTATGTCAGTATTTTCTTGAAAATAAATTTTAAAGAAAATTTTCAAAAAATTCCGATAGAGGGCGCTTTAGACTTTGGAGTAACGAACAACTATTTTATACCGTTATTTTTTGTGTCTCATTAAATGCTTTCTAAAGCTTAGACTTAAATTTTCAGCCCAAAATCTGAATCGTTAGACGTGGTTAAGTTTCTGGGGAGAGGGGTTTGAAATTTCTACTCCTGAGCACAGTTCAGTTTACCATGTCCACACATTGTGTGCTGTGATACGAGGTAAAAAGACACAAATTAGAATTATGTTACCAAAGCATATTTATTAACATGTAATTACAATAAATGTTCAAAATTGTGACCACCAGAGGTTATGCACGCAGAACAACGGCGAAGAATGGAACGGCGTACATTCGCGAAAACATCAGGCTTTTCGAGCACTTCCCCTACAGCGGCGGAAAGTCTGGCGACCAGTTCCTCGGGGGATTCAATGGGTGTCTCATACATAAGAGCCTTCAATTGTCCCCAAAAAAAGAAATCGAGGGGTGAAAGATCTGGCGAGCGAGCAGGCCAAGCAACAGGACCACCTCGACCAATCCATCTGTTCGGAAATGTGATGTCCAGATAGTTGCGGACGTCTCGTACGTAATGGGCTGGCGCTCCATCGTGCTGGAACCACATGACCCGCCGGATGCGTGGAGGAACAACGTTTAACAGGTCTGGCAGCACATCTTGCAGAAATGTGAGGTATGTTTTACCGTTGAGGCGTTCAGGAAGAAGGTACGGTCCGATTAGGTGGTCTCCGAGGATTCCTGCCCAAACATTGATGGAAAAGCGTCTCTGATGAGCATGTGGATACGTAGCATGTGGATTGACATCCGCCCATACATGTGCATTGTGTGTGTTAAATGTACCTTCACGTGTGAAGGTACATTCATCGGTGGAAAGCACAGTTCGTCCAAAATGTGGATTTAGCGCGTTCTGTTGCAGAAACCAGCGGGCGAATTCGATACGATTTGGATAATCCCCTGGAGATAGTTTCTGGACTCGTTGCACATGAAACGGGAGCAAATGTTCATCCTTCAGTACTCTCCAAGTCATGGACTGTGAGGTATCCACCTGCCTAGCCACTGTTCGTGTACTTGTACTTGGCTGCGCTGCTACTACATCCAGAATGGCTTCTGCAACAACTACCGATTCGTCCTTTTTTGCACGACCTGCATTCGACCGGGAAGCGAGAAATGATCCCGTCTCACACAACTGTCTGTGCAAGCGCTCGAAAGTTTTGCGGTTAGGCAACCGCCTGTTGGGAAATCGCTCTCCGTACATTCGTTGTGCCTCTGCACCATTTCCATCTGCCGCTCCGTAAATTAAATGCATCTCAGCCTTTTCCTTATTCGTGAAGGGCACCATCTTCCGATTCATTACTACAGCGACTTACACTTGACTCACCGTTCAGTGGTTTTTATGCCTGAATCGTGTCGAAATTTTGCATCGTGTTCTTCTTCTTCCCCATTTGACATTTGCATACTTTCTGTCTCCTTCTTCACCCGGTGAATAGCGTCAGGAATGGAGCTTTAACGTTTGCATGAGCGACGTTTCCAACTGTGCCAGTGCCTTTATGAGTGAATTCCGACTATGCAGTCCTTGACGAAAGTTGTATTTTTGCCTCGTATCACAGCACAGAATCGTTGGGCATGGTTAAATAGTGCAAACTGAACTATGTTCAGAAGTTGAAATTTGAACCCCCTCCCCTCGCTACTGAACCACGCTCAGCGATTCAGATTTTGAGCTGAAAATTTAAGTTTAAGTCTAAGCTTTAGAAAGCATTTAATGAGACACAAAAAATAACGGTATAAAATAGTCGTTCGTTACTCCAAAGTCTAAAGCGCCCTCTATCGGAATTTTTTGAAAATTTTCTTTAAAATTTATTTTCAAGAAAATACTGACATAAAGAATAATTTTAGCAAAACGCGGCAGTAGTTAGAGCCTAATCTACGACACAAAGATCGGGAATAACTGATTTTTGTTCTGGGGGGGAGAAGGGTTTCAAATTTCAAATTTCAGTTTACGCTACTTAACTACTCGTTAGGACTCAGATTTTTAGATCAAAATTTAAGTCTAAGCTTTCGAAATCATTTAAAGAAATACAAAAAATAACGTTAAAAAATAGCTGTTTGTTACTCCAAAGTCTAAAGCGCCCCTATCGGCATTTTTTGAAATTGAACTTTAAAATTTTATTTCAAGAAAATACTGGCATAAAGAAAATTTTTTGCAAAAACCGCAAACGAATCGACCAATTTTTCCATTTTTTATAATCATTTGAAATTTCGGACCCTAAACTTTAATGCCCCCTATCTCCTTGGGAATACGTCTGGGACCCTTAGTTTCCTATTTAATATTATTTGTCTTTAAGTGTACTATAACCCCTTAAAGTTCTGCCCATCTTTTATGAATCACCCTGTATATGCGAAATCTGGCGCGGACAAATATATTTTTTTCAAACTAATATATATATAAGCCATTTTTAAGATAAAGACAAAAAATGCTCCATAATCTTTGTATTAAGATCAAGCACTTCAGAGTAAAAACTTTTTTCTATTTATTATTATTAATAATAATATTAATAATTTGCACATTATTAGAAATTATTTTTTTTTTTTTACAATTTTAAATGGCCGAAAATTTGAAACAATATAGTGGATGAGGTTGACCAACGAACATAGACAAGACACTGATTTGTTCTTTATAATTTTAAATGGCCGAAAATTTTGATACAATATAGCGGATGAAATTGACAAACGAACATAGACAAACATTGATTTGTTCTTTGTACACTCAAAGTTATAACGAAATTAGTTCATAAATGTGCCTATCATCATGTTATAAAAATCAGATCATTTCAAAATGTCATTTACCAGCCACAATAGAAATACAAAGTGTTACAATTCATCCATTGTTAACGATATAGACAAAAATGTTTCAAATTCTCAGTATCAAGTTCAAACACATAAGGAAAAAACCATTTTCTATTTCTAAATTTTTTCTGTAACTTAGTTTAAGTTTAAATTAAAAGAAATTCCATTTTGAAATCAGGCGTCGGATAAAACTGGCCATAAAATTCGGCCGAGATATCGGCATGTACTGTGTACTTGTACACATCAAGCTATATCCAAATCGATTTTCTAATGCGCTTGCTAGGAAGTGACAAAAATCATACCACTTTAAAATGCCAGCCATTCTAGAAATTCAAAGTGCTGTAACTCAGCCATTTTTTAAGATACAGACAAAAAAATGCTCTTAGTATGAAGCAAAATAACACAAAAGAAAGTTTTATTGTTATTATTTTTTTTTTACTTTTAATTTTTGAGTACCTAATTTTGAATTTTTTTAAAATTTAAATGACCGCAAATTTGAAACAAGATGACGAATGAAACTGGCCAACGAATTCGGTTAAGATATTCTTATATACAAAATATGCACCGAGTTATATCAAAATCGGTTCATAAATACGCGCGTTATCACGAGACAAAAATTAGACGTTTTCAAAACGGCAGCCATATTAGAACTTCATAGTGCTATTTTTCAGTTTATTTTTTAAGATGTAGACAAATAAATAAGTGCTCTGGAATCTTTGTATCAAGGTCATGCACATAGAAGAAAAATATTTTCCAATTTTTAATTCTTCTGTACTTAATTTTATTTTTTTAAATTTAAATGGCCGCCATTTTGAAATAAGATAGCGGACAAATTACTATAAGTCAACCATTCCTTAAGATATAAACAAATCAAAAAATACTCTGCAATCTTTGTATCAAGGTCATACACGTAGAAGAAAAATATTTTTTCAATTTCTAATTATTTTGTACTTAACTTTAAATTTTATTTTTTCTAAAAAAATTAAATGACCGCCTTTTTTAAAACAAAGTGGCGGATGAAATTCGCTAACGAACTCGGTTCAAGTATCGGTACATTCTATGTACAGGAACAAGTAACATCCAAATTGGCTCATAAATTCTCGTGTTATCACGTAATAAAAACAGACAGTTTCAAAATATCAGCCACATTAGTAATTCAAATTGATATAACTCAGCCATTTTTTAAAGATATAGATTAAAGAAAAGTTCTGGAATTTTTGTATCAAGCACAAAAACTTAGAAGAAAAATATTTTTCGATTTCTAATTTTTTAAACTTAATTTTAAATTATATATTTTTTTTAATTTTAAATAGCCGCCATTTTGAAACAAAATGCTCCGTCGAACTCCATCGAGACATTAGTTTTTACCATGTTCACTCCAAGTTCCATTCATATCGGTTCAAAAATGCGATAGTTACAGCATGACAAAAAACACACACATATATATATATATCAACATTTGAAAGGAGGGTTGTTTTGGGATCTGGAAATCACGATCGGCAAAAATGTAAAAAAAAAATTAGAAAAGTGCTTTCCTCTGGACGGCTCTAAGGGATAGATTTTTACTTTTTACAATAAAATATATCTATAAAGCATTTCATTTTAACACTTAGAGGAGCGCTGATAAAATTGAATTAAATACACTTAAGAAAAAATAATTCTAATTATAAAAAAATGGTTCAAGTCAAAGCTTTCTGAAGCAATGTTTCTAGATGGTTTATATGTTCACAGTGATTTAATTCTAAAAAACAAAAAAAAATTGAAACCGGAAATAATATTTTTTGAAAATGAATGTTGAAGGAACACTTAAAATGAATTCACTTTTAAAGTTAAACTTTAAAAAAAAATCCTTCACATAAGACGTGACTTTATAAAAATGATCTTTGATTTATTTTTAATGAAAATATTTATTATTATTATTAATTTATTTTTATATGTAATTTAATTTAATCTGCCTTCTTAAAATAAATTTTATTTATTATTAGAACTCTATCTTTTATTTTTTAATATATTTTTTCTTTTTAGACTTTCATTATTATTATTATTATTATTATTATTTTACATTTTTTGAATTCAAGAACTTTTTTTATGAAATATCTTTCGAAAAATCAAAGAATTTGTTGCTATAAATATAGGAATTAAAAAAAAATGAGACAAATAAAAAAAGCTCTGTGTTACAATTAAGGAATTTTGGTTGTGAAGCAGAACAAATGATGCATTTCAATTCATAAAATTAAATAACCTTACTAACATGTTTAATGAAATTGAATACTTTGTGCAGTATTTAAAATATTTATTGAAGTTATTAAATAAATATATATATATATATGTTAATAGATTAGTATGGAGCTTCCTGATTATAATTTTTGATGGCTCTGGAAAGAAACAAGACTTAGAAACAAGAAACAAGAAACAAGTATAGTAAATCAAATAAGTTGAAGTACTTTCAAAATATATATTTCATACATATATTTTCAAAAGTTATCTAATAATAATGTAAAAAGTCGTGGAAAATTTAAATTTTATAGATTCTTAATAAGCATAGATAGAAATCATATCGTAAGTACAGTAGAACCCCGTAAATTCGGACCCCGTTAATCCGGAATGATTTGGTCATTTTTTTTCAAGTTTGAGAAGCGATTGACTAATTTCCATAACATTAATTCGTTTCATCATCATGTTCTGAATTAAAAAAAAAACTTTTTCTGAAATCTTTTCGGAAGAATTAAGCAAAGTAAACATTTTTACTGTCTGTTATTATTCAATAAGTTTAATATAAAGGTGATTTTTGTAAGTATGTTTCATTTTATTCCATTTTTTTCTTATTCTCCGGATAATCCGGAGATTCGATAATCCGGATTGGGTCTGGTCCCAGTTAATCCGAATTATCGGGGTTCTACTGTGTATCGTGTGCTAAATGCAGGATGTTCCAAAATCTTACTGACAAATTCAAAGGGCTGATAATAGATATGAAGAGCTTGAAAAAATATCATAAGTCATTGGTCAAAAACCATTGGTTCAAAATAAAGGATGATTCATCCTAACTTAAGTGGTTGTAATAACTTTCAGAAAACTGATGTGTCTATAATAATAAAGAGAGAAGTTTGTGATGTATCAGCGCTATTCTGAAGAGATAGTTGCGCCGAGAGTTACAAACTTTGGACGTAAGGCACCTCTGTATATGAAATTTTGCATCTCGAAACCCGATTTTCGATTTTTTGATTAGATTTTTTTGTCGATTTTTAGCACTCTTATTATGTTTCGAGGCAATTTTTCCACATTAGTGAAATGAATAAAGTTTCATTATTTTAATCCTATATAGTAAATTTAGTTCTCTTTTCAATAAAGATTATCCCGAATTCATGCACCAATTTTTGAATTTTTAATAAATTTTTTAATGCGATTTTTATCATTTTGCATCCTTTTGCGCTATTTTTTGACATTGATAAAAGGAAAATTGCTACAAACTTTTGTCCTATTTATTAAATTTTGTCTGGTGCGACTTTTGAATTTCAGAAATTTTTGATCAGAACAATTTTCAAGGTAATTTTTAACGATTTTTTGAGTTTTCGTGCTTTTAGAATCGATATTTTTTTTCAATTTTTGTCAATATTTTATGTATCTTATTTTTTTTTTTATTCATCATGTTTATCAATGGATCCGGGCAATGCCGGGCGGGTCAGGTAGCATTCTTTAATAAAACATTTAACCGACATTCTCATTGTTCTTCTAAGTATGACAGCACTAATAAAAAGTAATAGAAGTTTGAATTATACGGCCCAGCGGTATGCACTTGATGATTGGACTGTGGCAATAAACCCTTAAGGTACCATTAATTGTCTGCGTAACATCTTTCTAGATTTTTGCGCAATCTTATTATAATTATCGTAATTCACGTAAGAAGTATATTTCGTTGCAATGTTTTGATTTTTCTCATAATAGTTATCGTCTAATCCAGTTCACTTTAGAAGGCATTCTCTGTATTTCTAACTCAAAAAGTGTTTTACGATCCCTTGTTCTACAGCAATTTTTTTCATCCTCTGAATGTCTATCATCACTACACTGTAAAAAAAAAGGGTCGATCTACTAAAAAAACTTTAGTGATCCTTGTAATTACTAAAAAAAATTTAGTAATCTTAGTCGGTTACTAGAAAATCTGTAAGAATTACTAGAAAAAAGTTAGCAATGGATAGAGTTAATAGTTTTACATTTTTAATAGCTATTACTAAAACTCACTTGGTGTGGCCTTGATAGCATAGTGGTTATAGTAACGGATTCCAGGCTAAGAGGTCCCGGGTTCGACACCGTCAAATACGTCCCGAATGTATGCAGTGTAAGTACTCGTTAATAAAGGGATTATGAAAATCCTGTCAGAGGTAGCATTTTTGGTGCTGCCATCTATTGCGGTTTTGCCGAAAATCTATCGCTTCAGAAGTTTGGATGCAGCTCCTGTCCTTCGGGCGCACGTAAAGGTTATTAAAAACAATTTTGGAGCTATTACTAAAATTTTCTTGGTGGCTCATACTAAAAATTTTTAAGTTAGTTTTACAAAAAATTATTTTGTTCAGTTTACAAAAGAAATGCTTGTTTCACTTGCAAAAAAAAAAGTTTGTAATGGTTACTAAAAAATACTGTGGAATACAAATTTACTAAAGAATTTTTAGTAACCTCTTGAATTTTTTTTTACAGTGTACTTTGAATTTCTTGGTCGAATTTTGGAAGAACCTGTACATTGCGTAGTAAGTTTATTGTAATTACAAATGCCTGTATATTCTGAATAATGCGTAAACCGGTAACTGAAAGGCACGTAAAATTTAATATGCATTTTTAAAAAATTAAAATTAGGCTTTTGTCATATTCAATAATCTCCTTCTTCTTGACAAAGTTTTGTAGTTATCTGAAAGAATTTGGAGTAACTTTTTATCATTCTAACATCTACTTAAAAAAATGTCTATCTATTTTACAACACCTATTTAGTAAAGTGTTTTCAAGGAGGAAACATTTTTCAATTGCTTTTATGTCTTTATTCGGTAAAAGCTTATTACCGAAAATTGCCAAGTTTTTACAAACTGTCACATCGCTACTACGCATAGCAATCACTACTCAGCCAGATATATCAGCCCAAGTCAAAATATTAACATTCGCACTGCCGCAAACTGATATACCCTTTCACTAAGCTGTAAATTTCATTGCAATAGACGCATTTTTTTAATTACTATAACTCTACAAACATAATACATATTTCATAATTAATACTGTCAAGGCTTATACTTTAATACGCAATTAATATTTTAATGTCATGTTAAAAAAGAATCTTTTTTTTAGATTGTTTTTTAAAAATGGAAAATTAAACAAAAATTCAATTCTACCCTTTTGCTTGGCGGTTAGGGGGTTAAGTAGAAGCTGCGAGACACCTCATAAAAAGACTGGTATATCGAAAAATGAGTAATAATTACTTAAAATACACGAAATATTTATTTTATCTATAAATCCAGAGAACGAAATGATACTTATGAGATTAGCCAACGAAGACTGGTCAGGGACCATAAAAACTAAAAAACGATAAAATAACGATTAAAACGGTACCGATAAAAACGGTAAAAACCGGTTTTTACCGATAAAAACGGTAAAATATGTATTCTGGGAAATTTTCCCATACATTGGAGTACAAAAAAAATTAAAATTGCATTAAGTTCTCATTTGCAGATGTAGAATTTGCTTAAACTGCCACTGCATATTAGGAATTAATCTAATTAATTATATTGCTAAATGATTTAGACTTTCACCAGAAAAAATTATAATTCTTTACGAAGATAATGAAAGTTGCATAAAAATAATCGATAATTAGGAATGTTCAAACCTACCAAGCTCATTAATTGGAGAAATCATATCATAAAGCACCTGAAGAAAAAAGGCTTATTGGAATTCAGATACTGTCAGACGAAAGATGTGATTTCCGATAATCTTATCAAACCAGTACTCAAACTGGAATTTGACAAGCAAGAGAGAATCCATGCTACTGCTATTTTATACATCTGAGTTAGTTAAGGGAGTGGGTGTGTTGAAAATATAACCACCTTCATACGATAAATAAATCACGTGAAAATTTATTGTGAGATTAATTATTTCTAACAATAACATTTGTGAATTCACAAATGAATAAAATCAGACTTTAAATAAAAAAGATCATTGCCAAGTATTGCCGAATATATAAAACCAAAATGAATGTATGATTTTTCGAATATTTATGACAATTTGCAATGTATGATAAAAGACTGTTTTCTCTCAGAAGTGATGCAACCAATACCAGGGAATAGTAAACGAAACAGAAAACAAACTGTAATGACTTTTTTTTATTACCTTTACTTAATATTGTAAAAAGATGTAATAACAAAATACTGACATATGTGCAGTTTAGTATGTTAATACTTAATATGTACATTTTTAAAATTTAGTATAATTAAATAATTCTAAATCGCAACATGAATGAAAACTCTTCATGTGCCCAAATCTTCATCTGACAAATTATTTCTTCTCACCATTCTAGTTCAGAAATAAAATAACAAACTGTATTAATACATATATTACATGGATTTAATTTGGCCACAGAATGAAGGATTTAAAATAATGGAAAAGAACATATAAGTACTTTTACTTACCTACATTTAAAATGTCACATACAAAATGTTAAGAATGCCTTCTTGATTTTGTCAGCTAATTTTGTCACTTAGTTGCTGTTAACAACAAAGCTTCTTCTTCTTCTTCTTCTTTTTTTTTTTGTTATTTGACAGACGACTTTTTATATTTTATATGGGGAATGTTTTTGAACCGAAATATGTAGGTTATAATCGAACTCTCAGAATGAGAGTAATAATAGTTAATATTTTTTTTATGTAAATAAAACGTAAATAGTATTTTTTTTATCTGAAGTTAATTTAATTGAAGCTATTGTAAGATTTACTGCGTTTATTAGAATTAAATATTTACGAACTGATATTTCAATACGAACTGTTTTCAGTACGAACTGTATTCGACAATTTGAATGTTATTCGAATTGTAAAAACCTGCAATATGAGTGAAGTTGTATTCACCACAGTACATTTCTTTTAATGATAATTTTTACGAAAGGCCAGGTTATATAACTAATAAAGCCAATTAAAGAAAAAACAAGTTGGAAATTGCGCGTGAAGCGTAGCAAATGAGGTGCGTTCGTACGATAACGAAGTTTTAAAAATATCACTCTCATATATAAAACTCATAAAACTGTAAATAACTACAATTAAAATGCGCACCAAACAATGTTCTCCCTATTCCATTATGCAATTGAATACTTTTGTGTGGACTTGTAAATCAATAACAAATACTCTTTGCACTACAGATTATGCAAAATGTATAACATACTATGTACTTTATGGATGCATATCGATTTAGTACGTTCAAATGAGTGTAACACCATTAAAATGCACTTAAAACATTCTTCCCCATTAACCGCAATGTAACGGAATATTTTCGATTGTCCCTGTAATTGAACTATGCATCCGATTTTGATAAAATTTGAAATAACTCGACAAAATTATGTAATAATTACGTATTTAAATTTTCAAACGATTAAAATACATTTGAAGCTTTTTTCCCCATTGACCGTAACGTAACGGTATCATTTTGATTGTCCCTGTAATTGATCTATGCATCCGATTTTCATAAAATTTGAAATGACTCGACAAAATTATGTAATAATTATGTATTTTAAATTTCAAACGATTCAGTTGGGTAGTTTTTGCGTTGTTATATGCGGACGGACAGACGGACGGACTGAACGAAAACAATAGGTGCTACGTATTTACATAATTACGAACGCACCTAAAAACAGACTATACAAATAATGATATTTGAAACAAGAGGTCAGATTATATAAATATTTTCACTTTTTTTTTCTTTTATCATAATATGAGCGTAATGATATCTCCTGTACACTAGCGGTGGCATGGCTATTAACATTTGCAAACACTTTCCTACTAGCCAAACAATATTGGGACAATATTGGCTACATCTTGGAGCAATCTTGGCACATTCTCGCAATATTGGCTTAAAATATTGCTCTAATATTGGGGTGTTTACATTTTCCCCTTATATAGACAATATTTTCAGCAATATTATGCCAATGTAACGCCAACATTTGTACAATATTGGGAATTCACTGGAAATATTTCCAATGTAACTCCAATATTTGTGCAATGTTGGGGTTTTATTGGATATATTTCATTGAAAATATATGTTGACGTTACATTGGTAACGCCAACATTTGTACAATATTGGGAATTCATTGGAAATATTTCCGATGAAATTCCAATATTTAACCACTATTGGGGTTTTATTGGCAATATTTCCAACAAATGAAATATTAGCGCAACGTTGGAGCAATATTGGTTTCCTACTAGGGAATTGTATCGAAATAATGTATAGATTTCCTTTCTAAATAAAGCCTTGTAATATGAAAAAATATTCCTTTTTAAGATTTAGAAACCGACTTTTCCTTTAAAACAAATATAGAAGGAAAACGAATCTTCAATTATAGAAAAAAGACCCAAGTCAAAACTGTTTGAAACAATGTTTCAAGATGATTTATATTTTCTAAGTGGTTTGATTCTAAAGAGCACAAAATAAATAAAACCAAAAACAATTTTTTTAAATGAATCAAAAAGGAACAGTTAAAAAGAACTCACTTTTGAAGTTTAACTTTAAAAAAAAAATATTTCACTTAAGACGTGACTTTCTAAAATTGTTCTTTGATCTATTCATAAATGTAAACATTTTTAGTACATTTTTTTTAAAATTTTTGTAACGCAGTATGCTTTAATCTGTCTTGTTACATTGATTTTTAAACGAAGAGTTATTTTTTTTTTATTTTTTTATAAGAATAAAAATCTTGTTAATTTTTTTATTATAAATTATACTTTTAAATAAAATATAGGAATATTGTTTGAAATAAAGGAAGAAAGAGAAGAAAATGTACTCTGCCAAATCTGAAACTATTAATATATTTTTGTAATAAAGAAGAAAAAATTGTTCATTTCAGTTCGTAAATATAAACTCATTATTCTATTTATAAAACTGTATAAGCTATATTGTATTGAAAAGATTAATGGTAATATTCAAAAGATGTTTTATGTTAACTGATTAATATGATACTACCCAATACGTTTGTTTTAGGTTGCTCTTTGAGAAAACATCACTAGGCTAGTTATTTTATGTAAAAATGCAGAATTCTTTCCATTCTTATATTTTTCGTTCATCAATAATATGAACTTGAGTAAATATGAAATTTAACAGATTCTTAGTCAGCTTAAGTTAAAGTTATTGTAAATGCATTATACAACAAGCGTATTGCATTTGTGGTTGAAGTTAATGTCTGAATAAGGAAGAATCCGGCAGTCGAGAGTGCATGAAATTAGTATATAGTTTTAAGATGTTTAAAGAGTGTACAGTAAAAATGTACAAATGTTTTAGCTATAACTTTAATACACTATTTTTAACACTTTTATTTCTAAAAGCAATCTAAAGTAAATGTTATGTAAATCTACAAAGTTTAAAAATTTCATTTTGTTATCTTTATTGTTTGTATTAAGGTTAGTCGCTACTTTATTTGAATGGTGGCTAATAAATCAATCAGTAATTAAATTGCATTAACATGGAAACTCACGCTAATATCATATTTATACATCGCAGTGTAAAACAATTTCGATCTTGTTTTTCCTATTGATGGTAATTGCATTATGAGTTTTCTAAATTGTTTATATAGTTATTTATCCACTTAATGTAATGCAAAAGTTTATTGCAGCATTCGGTATTCGGAATAATGTTCTTTACATGTATGTACATATTTACAGCTATATGAGAAAATAAATGAATCCTAAATAAATAAGTTTTATTTTTACAAGTATGACCAAGAAAAATGGAACATAATTATGCATAATAAACATTGTAATATTTTAATAATGTTACCCTTAGTGATCTTTTATTTCTTTAAATTTTATGTCTCATTAAACATCTAATATAATTCGATTCTTGAAACAATTTGAATGCCTAGATAGCAGATTATATTTATAAATGTGAAATGCTGCTCGGAAAATTTTTAAATATGCTTTTAAACTAGTATTTTATTTTATATTTTATTTTAAGATTTTAGATATATATTGGTAATCGAAATGGGATAGTTGCGTGACAACAATTTAATTATTTATGCAAGTTCATTATTATGATTCATTCATTATAATTATTCATTTTAATTACATATGCAAGTTTAAATAAGTGTATTAAATATTTACTTCATAATACGTGGGTTTATTTGATTATACTGTTAATGCTTTGGAATCGAAATGCTACACGCAATATCTTTTCAGTTACTTTGAAGCATATTTTAATGAATATTTTGTATAAAAAATTTCGAACCCGATGCAAATTTCAGATGATTACTTACCTTGCAATGTAATTAACTATGTGCGTCCTCTTTATCTGATTTGCAATTACACATTTAAATAATTTCAATTCTTATTTTATGCAAACTTCTTTATAAAAAATTTCAATTCATGATATTTACTGGCAACCAAATGACAGTTGCAATGTACTTTCTTTTATTTGATTTGTAATTAAACTTATCTAACAATTTCAATACTTGTTTTATTTATGTTTAAAGTAATCGCAAACTAATTCAACAAAAAAGTTTTACGGTACCCTTCTGTGTTACATTCTCTGTAAAAAACTATTTGAATTTAGTGACAAAATTTTAGAAATTTATTATTTGTCACGCTACTTAATAGAAATGCTTATATTTGCCTGAAGGCATATTTTATATATAACTACATTGAGATTTGGATGCATATTTTAAGTAGCTTTAATAGAAATCTAATAAATATATCACAACTTAGATCAATATGCCGAGAGATATTTTGTTAATATATTTGATATAAATTATCTTTTAACAGAACCATTCTATTCTGAAATTGCAGTAGTTATGTGTAAAAGAATGTGTAGTTTTTAAATCGCATTTTTTTTTTTTTAATTTAGCAACTCAGTTAGTTTAATCTTGTGAAAGAAATTTAGATAAAAATATCTATATACCAGGGGAAAGTTGGTAAATTTGTACTATCTTCTATCTTTATAAAAAGAAATTATTGGATTCATGAAAATTTTGGAATCTGGCTTTACAAGTTTAAGGTTTTAGAGAATCCGAAAACATCTTTTTACAAAATATCTGTCTGTAAGTCAGTTTGTCTGTATGTGGGAAAATTTTTGTGGGCGTTATATTTCAAGAATTAATGCAAGGAATTTCACAAAACTTTAGATTCTGTTTTTCTTCATATAAAATATATCTGATTAATTTTTGTGTATATTGCTCAACAGGTGGTGATGATATGCTGCATTATTCAAAGTTTCCCCAATAGCTATATCTATAGAATTAATATATGGATTATCATAAAACTTTTCACTTAGTAATTCATATAACATGGTGCTGATTACGTTATGATTCAAATCGCCCAACAGGTGGCGCGGATATGGTTCCTAATTCGTGATTAATACTATAGTTAAATCTCCAGAGCTAGAGCAGGATTTTCACTATACTTTAGATATCAGATATAAACTAGATCTGATCAGTCTTTGGTGCGTATTATTTAACTGCTGGCACTGCTATGCTGCATTATTTACAATTTCCACAATAACTGTATCTCAAAAACTAGTGCATGTATTTTTTTTTATAAATCTTTATATTTAGTTTGTACTTGATATAACATTTCGTTGATTACGTTTTGTTGGTTACGTGAAAATTTCTCAATAGGTGGCACTGTCATTGTGTATAATTTATGATTATCGCAATAACTCTGTCTCAAGTTTTGATGAACGAAATTTTCTAAAACTTTTCCCGTTAGTCCTTGATATAGATTAGTGTTGTATAGTTTTTAGTGTAAATGTCCCTACAGATGGCACTGTTATGTTTCATTCCTCATGATTTCGCAATAAATGTATCTCAAGAACTAATGCATGGATTTTCATCAAATTTCAGACTTTGTTAGTACCTAAAAAAAAAATTCCTCATTAGTTTTTCGTGTACATCACTCAACATGTGGCGCTGTTACGTAGTTTTTTAAAGATTTTTTAATAGCTCTATCTCAAAAGAAATGCATGGATTTTCATAAAACTTCAGATATAGTTATACTACCTCTGATAATAAAGCTCGGTGAATGAAGTCAGAACGACCGATTTAGCAATATTGGGGAAACAAAACGCTGCACCTGCATAGAGGCAAGTGTTGACCATCTTTCCCCACCGTTGTTCAGTTGAGCGTCGTTTATGTTCTTTGTAAGACGTGCTTTACTAAGTGTTTGTTCGGTGTGTTGGTTCTTAACTAAGAGCAGCAAAATGAACGAACAAAAGATCAGTTTAAAGTTTTGTTTTAAACTTTGCAAGACACCGAAAGTAATTCATGAATGTTTGTGCAAATTGAACATCCACCATACTCGCCAGATCTCATTTCTTCAGGATTCTTGCTATTTTTACGACTCTAAGTCTATTTGAAAGAGATTTGAACATATTGCTGACATCCAACGAAACGTGACGAAGCTTTTGAACTCCATCCCAAAAGGAGACCTTGCGAATTTCCCAGGAGATGTATAGCAGATCTCAGCGGTGCATAGTTAAGGGAGATGACTATTTCGAAGGATGGTACGGCAACTTTTTTAATATTTCATCTGCATTAATGTTACCGGACTATTCACCGAACTTTATTGTCAGAGGTAGTAAGTTGACATAAGTTGTTGCTGACTAGATTTTTGTTTAAACCGACTAACAGGTGGAGCTTGTGTAGTCAATCTTCCCCAATGTTCTGTAAATAGTAAAATACAAAGCCGGTTAATATATTACCATAACTATAGACTAGTTTAAATAATATTACGTTCACCCTCGGCAGTAAAAAGATGACAGTAAATTTACTGCAGAAAAAAACATCGAATTGCAGAGAACTTCTGGCGTGTTGTGTTACATACGTTATGTTTTATATTTCTGTATATAAAAATCTACGTCCCATATTCAGGGAATTTTTTTTTTTTTTTTTTTTTTTGTGTATTTTTTACGGCAAATTTTGTTTCTGTGAAAACTTGTCGATATAGAAGTTAGATAATTTTAAGAAAAATTATGATAAATATAATTGGATTTGATTGCTTGAGAATTGACGAAGTTTTGAAGTTTTTTCTCCTTAAAAACCCATTTTTTTCGACCTTAAGCCCATTTGTAATTTTATCAGAAATAAAATTTTCTCATTTTTTAGGAGTAATGGAAATAACTTTAGACTTATTTGGTATGTACTACACTGTAAAAAAGAAATGTAAATTTACGGGCATTTACCGTAATATTTGACGGTAGTTGTCCGTTTTTGAAGTTTAACGGTGCGCTTCCGTAAATTTACGTTGCGGAAACATAAATTCGGAGTACTAATATGTTTTTACGGGCAAAGCCCGTTTTTTTATGCGGGATGTTCAAATCTGCTGCCTAGCCATTTTTTTTACGGACAAATACCTTTAAATAAAAGTCTTTCGACGACGTCATAACAGAACGTTTTATTTTGTTTGTTGAAAATATTATTATTATTTATTTAAATTATTGTCTGGTTTAAATTATCGCATCTAGATTAAATTATCGCATAAAATTATCGTCTGGTTTTAATATGCTATTGTTTTGGTAAATTTATAGAAAAATATTAGTCGGTGGTGGCACTCCAGAATTTTTTTTATCTCATAATATGTAAATACTTCCTGAAAAGTGCAGTATAACAGCGACACCGGTTATGTGATTTACACCAAAATCTAATCATTAACAACTTACGTGAACTCTTAACTGCATCTGAAGTTTGCTGAAAATCCGTGCATTAGTTTCTGAGATAGAGCTATTACTGAATCTGAAATAAGTTCTGCATAATAGTGCCACTTGCAGAGTGATATACACAAAAAACTAATCAGAACTAATTTTAATGAGGGGTTAAACTGAATCTGAAGTTTGATGAAAATTCATGTATTAGTTCTTGCGATATAACTATTGCGAAATCGTGAAAAATGCATCATCCCAGGTAAGCATGGTAGCACAGCAGTATCGGCTCGATATTGCCCAATATCGGACAACTTTGGCGTGCATCGGCAAAGACAGGTTACCTTTTACCAGGGATGTAGTAGAGGGTATACGGGGGGGGTATACGCCGTATACCCTCTAAACTTTTTTAAGGAACACCATATACTCTCTGCTTCTCAAGAAAACTATAGTATATACATTTTAGGGCATACCCTCTATTTTGAGCGTATACTCTCTGGATTTTTTACCACTACACCGCTGCCTTTTACCGACATTAGCCAATATTGATCGATGTTCGGCGATATTGGATCTAAAATATAAAAACTTGTGGAATTTTCAATATTTAAATTTTTAATTTATGTATTGTACACTTTTGGAAAAATGGAAGGTAGGAATCAATTTTTATAACATCTTAAATTCTTTAAATTTACGTAGAAAAAGTCAATTTCTCAATATCGGTCTATATCGGCCATCGATCATGACCAATATCAGCCAATCTTGGCCTCTATTGGCAAAGACCGATTTTATTTTACCGATACTGGTCAATATTGGTCGATGTTGACCAATGCTGGATCTGAAATATTGAAACTTATGGAAACTTAAGTATTTATTTTTTTTAATTATATATTATACTTTTTTGGGAACAGGTCTTTTTTATTGCATGGACAAATCGGGACTTTGCCTATGAGCCTTGGACTTCAAGGGGCCCGCTCCATATATTAATTTCCAAAATATTTATCATTTCCCCCAATTCAAACTCTGAAAATTTTCAAATACAAAATACAAATTTAAATTAAAAAAACAAAATTGCCTAACTTTCTGAAAAACAAATTTCATTTTGAACTCACAGAGCTCAATGCTTTCGCAAAGCTAATTTTGACCACTATTAAAAAAGAAATAATATTTTTATTGTAATAGATCGTATTAACAATGAACTTAAATCATATCAAAATTTTAGTGATTGAAAATAATCAATATGTGTAGTACAACTTAAAAAGATGCTAAAGAAAGTAACTTGGTAAACTCTCCTGAAGTTATTAAATTCATCTTAAAGTAATATAACAAGTTCCTAAAGTTATATAAAAGAACCTTGTTCTATACTAAGAAAAAAAAAGAGTATTTTTATTAATTAAAATACTTAATTTAGAATTGTCCCAGCTAAGAGTTTTCTTCGATTTGAAATTCAAGGTGCGGGTTTCTGTCCAATCGGGCAGACAAATATTCAACCAATCAGAGACAAGCATCCTTTTCAACATTTCAACGCTACCGCTTACCAAAACAAAACCCAAAAACATGGCGGTCTATCGTCTGTTAAGCACCTGTCTTACGTTAATCCTCATTTAAAACAGGTAAGCGCTTTTATAATTTATATTCTAAATTGATTTTGAAGTATTGCTTTCTGTTTAAGTTATTTATATTCTTGTGTAGCATGTATTTTCTGTTCGAATTGTGTTTTAGAAAAGTCATCGCCAATGTAAATAACAAACGTTTGAAGTATATTATTTAAATGTGTATCATCATTTTCATACATTAAATTCGATCAGTTGATACATCCAACTAGTTTTTTACAACAAACAGTTTTTCATCTATCTTTGATTATAAACCATCTGTTTTTGATTTCAAATTATTATTTATTAAGGATGCAACAATTGATCTCTCTTCCAGTATAGCACAAAATTAACATTCGCCATTTGCCATAGACAGTGCCCGAAATGGATTTCCCCCTACTTCCATCACTTTTCAAAAATTTGTTGTTAATTTCAGATAGGTATGTACTGAATATTCGATATTCGGCCTACTCGGCCTTGTTACTGAATATTCGGTTAGGCCGAATATCAAAGTATTCGGCCGAATCCAATACTTAATAAAGTCTTTTAAAACACGCATTTTAAAGAACTTTTCACAATTTCTACTTTTAACTGTCAATTTATTAATATATTTGAAATAATTAGAAATAAAATCATATTTAAATAATATAGAATGTTTTTACATTATTTATTTGCTGTTTGTAAAGTTTAACTTAAGAAAATTAACCATGAGAAGGATTAAAATTATGATTTATTAGGATTCTTCCTAGGAATAAATGATGCGAGTGCAGATGCAAGTTCCTAAGTTCTATTTAGTAAATAATCTGTTTCTTGCTTTTCCCAAAAGTCCTTAAACAAGAAAGGAAAACTTTTGAGATTAGTAATAGCTATCAAGGCAGACAATTTTTTGTTTATGAAACCATAATTGTAATCAACTTATTGAATCATAAATGCATTGTATTTCATCTCATTCTAGGTCAAACTTGTGTTTTCGTTTGTTGTATTTACAATAAATAAGATATATTTTCAACTCACATGCTTTGATTTCTGTAAAATATGATATGATGGGAAGGATGGAAAATGCCACTATTCATAAGAAAAAAACTATGATCTAGACATTCCTTTATTCAGAATTAAGTTGAAAGTATTTACAGTGGCGGTCAAAAGTTTCAGGCCAGCAAAAAATTTTCAGTTAATTTGTAAATACACCCATATGAAGAGGAATCTCAAAGCGATACTTATACATTATATTGACATATTAGTTAAGAACTTACTTATAGAAAAATGTGTAAGTATCAATAAATTTTATTGACAAAATTAAATATAAAAGAAAACGCATGTTCTCAAAAGCTTCCAGCCACTTATCATTCTTTAGTTTTTTTTCTATCCATAAAATGTTTTTTGGTTGTATTTATGAATGAATCAACCTGTATAGCATAGTTTGAATTCAAATTTGAAAAGTTCAACAATTACCTATTATTTATAAATGAGTGATTAATTTGTCGCTAAAAGGACAATCTTCTCGAGATATTGCGGCTAAGTTATCGATCGCTAAAATCGACTGTAATCATTATTTACAAAATTAAATAAAGATGGTTATGGCTTTCAGAGGTCCGTGAGACCCCGGAAAATTGCTATTCCTGAGGACAGAATTATCAGGAGAAAAACCCTTGATAATCTGAATGAAAATTCCGTTGCAATATACTGCGATTTACGGAATGAAAATATTGCTGGAATAAGTTTGTCTACCATGTTATGATGCTGGTGTGATACAGAACTTTATGGAATAGTCGGTGTTAAAAATTTTTCAGAGGTAAAAAAAATACCGACATACCGTACTTTCATTTTCCAAGGAACACAAAGTCTGGTTAAGTGAAAACTAGAAAAAAGTTCTATTTTTCCATCAATCGAATTCAAAACAGTTTTGGAAGTGATGGCAGACACAACGTCCGATGACCTAACAGCAAAAGATATGATTCAACCTATGTTATTCCTACAATGAAGCATGGCGGAGGACACGTTATGCCGTGGGGAGTATTTTCTTCAATAAGTGACTGTCCGTTATTTGAAATCCACAGCCAGGTGAATTATACAATGTATAAGGATATCTTGCAAAACTATTTTCTGCCATATTAAAGAAAAAATTTGGTCGCATCTATTTTTCTTAACATGATAACGATGTAAATAATGTTTGCAAACCTCGATAAGCAATGGTTTTTGCACAAAAAATTTTGTTTTTGAAATGATCAGCCCAAGCGCCCAGCATGAATCCAATAGAAAATCTTTGAAAAGAAGTTGACAAAAGTCTGCGGAGCTATAAATATTCCAACTCAGCCGAAATTTCGCCAAAATTGCAAGAAATGTGGGAAAAACGTACCATAGACGATCTTTAATTGCTGATTGTATGAATGTCATGTTGCTGCGCCGCAGTACTTATTGCTAAAACTAATAAAATAGTAATATGATAAAATACTAATCGTAAATGTTGTTGATCACTGTAATTTTCTATTACAATACCATTTTTTTACAAACTTATGAAGGTGGCTGGAAACTTTTGAGAACATGCATTTTCCTTTATACTTAATTTTGTCAGTTAAATTTATTGATATTTACATGTTCTTCTGTAAGTAAGTTGCTAACTATTATGTCAATAAAATGTATAAATATCACTTTGAGATTTCTCTTCATATGGGTATATTTACAAATTAACTGAAAAATTTTTGCTGGCCGGAAACTTTTAACCGCCACTGTATACTTTATATTGAAAAAAAATCTGCCTTGAGTTATTTAAAAAGAACAAATATGAGACTGTACAGTTTTTCTTCAACTATTTTTTCATTATTTCTCTTTGATTTCAAAATGTTTGTTTCAATTCGTAGAAGAAATGAAATTTAAAATTTTACTAATTGAAAAAGTCTCATAATTATGCTTCTTAATTAAAAAAAGGCAGATTTTTTTCAATGAATGTTCTTATAAAAAACTCTTGTTTATCAAAATGTAAGTTTCTAAACATTATGTAAAATTGTTTTAAAAAAGTAACATTTTAATACCTTTAAACTTTGAAATATAAAAAGTACAGTCGAGTCTCTGTATAACGAAACTCCATACATCGAATTTCTCTATATAACGAATTTTTAGTAGGAACAGTCCCCTTTTCGCATGATTGCATTAAAAACAGTTTGTATATAGCGAAATATCTATCTCCATATAACGGATTTTTTCATAAATTGGTCTTAATTTATTCAGTTTTAAAAAGCTTAGAAATCATATGGTATCAATTTTCCATCACTTATTTTTAATTTATCGTCAGTGCTGAGTTTTTTTTTAATATTACTTCTCTCCTTGTTCTTTAAATCCAACGAATTCATCCCACCTCCCACAAACCTTTCCACACCCTTCTCAAAACAGTCAATTGGATTGATACACACATAAGAGAGGAATCAATGAGAAGCACATAAGAGATTTCTTCAAATGGAGGAAAATGTTAATGACAATTTTTCATTCCTTGCAAAAAGTTTTTTGAGAGCGTAACAATTTTAAAATCAAAACAACAAAAAATTACAGATATCTTCGTCTGAAATTAATGCAAGTCTTCCTCATTTGATTTTCATTAAGCTTTCAAATAAATGTCTGTTCTCTTTTTTGAAACAACTTAAATAATTAAGAAATAAAATGTTAGGTTAATATTTACTTTTAAATATTTCAAATACTTAATTCAAAAGATTAATTTCTCTATACAACGAATTTTTTACTGGAACAGTGGATTTCGTTATATAGAGACTCGACTGTATTTGGAAAGCCAAATATTCGGTAATCGGCCGAACAGTTACTATTCGGCTGGCCGAATATTCGGTATTCGACCAAAATCACTATTCGGTGCATCCCTAACTTCAGGTTTTTATTTATTTTTTTCAGAATCACCAGTGGTGTACAATCCTTTTGAATGGTAAGTAACAGAAACAGTAAATAACATTGTTATTAGCTAGAAAAAACACAATTTTGTATGAAGCATTCGTAACTTTGGTACTTGCCAGCAGTTGAAAAAAATAGCGAGTGAGAAAAATTAGTGTTCTGGCCGATGACCATTGGCTAAAAATGTTAATTTTGACCTATATCTTCCACACACACACAAAAAAAAGCACAAGTATCCTATACCTAAATTTAGTTTTGATGCTGTCCATGTAGCGAATTGATTATTATCTTTATTGCATACTGTCTGGCCCATAGGACAGTGCCTGTATCTTGATTAAATTAGTGTAATTTTACATTTTAAAAAGAAAATTCTTCAAAAACAAACCTATGATTGATGACCTCACGGACTTTGGTAGTGTATTTCCTTGTGTTCTCTCAAACATTGTTTAGGCCTCGATAGAATTTGCATGTTTTCAAATTTTATTAAAGAAATCTTTCAAAATGAACTTTATTTTTATAGTTATTATATTAATAGTAAATAGAAATTAGCTTTTTATTTTTAACAATTTCAATTTTAAGCATTTACCTTCATTTTTTCTTGCTCAATATGATAATTAGTCCCCTTGTCCCCCCCCCCCCTTTTATTAAAAATATGTGAAAAAGTTGTATATAAACTTACTTTTTTGATATAAAATTTGTTTGATATTTTCATTTTATATTAAGTACTTTATTTTCAGTAAATGGTGTTGGTAGCAAAAAATAATTGGTTTGTGTAAGTAAGAAATTTATGATGCTATGCTTGAAATTCTTCAAAATTGGTTTTATGAATTTTTTATTGTGCTTTTCACTATGATAAATGAGTAATTAAATTCGACACAAAAATCATTAAAGGTCAGGTGGAATGAAATTGTTATAAAAACAGCACATAGTGTGTTCAAGATTATTAGGAAATATTGTTAATTGGCAATACTGTCTTTAAGTTTCATAGCTGGCTTTACAGCCTACCAACTGTAAAAAGAGCAATTGAAATCTAGGAATATTTGTAGTTGTTTATATGTTGTGTTGAAAAAGAAAGAAAAAATAAAGAATCCCAATTATCACATGTATGATTCTATTGTATCTTTTTTTAAAAGTTAAATTTATTCTTAATTTTCATTTTCCTTCGTCGGTTTATTGTTGTATTATTTACCCATTTAAGTTCACTTACCCAGTCAAAATACCCAATTCAGTTGTTAAGGATATATCAGCAGTTTTTACATTTTTATATATAACAGATATAGCAAGGATTTTTTTCTAGATTTAAAGATATTCCTTGACATAATTCAAGAGATTATGTTTTGTTTTATTAAAAGTGCTAAAAAAAGAGCATAAATGGCTGGTGTCAAAAAATGCGAATTTTATGAACGAAGGAGAGAGAAGGAGCCAATTAACAAGATTTTTTTTATCTACGTTGTTTTAAATTTTTCCGCTCCTGATCAATAAGATTTGCGATTTTTACCTTGCCGATTGACGAAATTCGATATTTTTACAAAGCGATCGATAAAATTCGGGATTTTTACAAAGTTGGTCGATGAAATTTGCTATTTTCCTTCGTATTATCTGCAAAATTCATGATTTTTCTGTGCATGATCGACAAGATTTGTAATTTTTCCGCACCTGATCGACAAAATTTCCAATTTCAATGTGCCTGATCGAAGAAATTTGCGTTTTTCTGAAGCCAATCTACGAAATTCGCGTTTTTATAAAGCCAATCAATAAAATTCGAGATTTTTACAAAGTCGATTGATAAAATTCGCTGTTTTCTTTTGCACAATTGACGAAATTCACGATATTTCAGCGCTTGATAGGCAAAATTCCTGATTTTTACAAAGCCGATCAACGAAATTCACGATTTTTCCACGCCTGATCTATGAAATTTGCATTTTTTACAAAGGCGATAGACAAAATTCACGATGTTCATAAGCCGATCGACAAAATCCACGATTTTTGCAAAGCTGATAGACAAAATTCACAATTTTCCTTCGCATGATCGACGAAATTGGCGATTCATCCGAACCTGATTGACGAAATACGTGATTTTAATGTGACTGGATAACAAAACTCGCAATTTTTCCGCACCTGATCGACCAAATTTCGTGATTTTTCCGCACCTAATCAACGATATTCACGATTTTCCGATTTGGATCGGCAAAATTCATGGTTTTTACGAAGCCAATCAATCAAATTTGCGATTTTTACAAAGCCTATCGGCGAAATTCGTGATCTTTGCAAAGCCAATTGCGAAATTACTCCGCATGATTGATGAAATTCTCGATTTTATTCAAGTCTGATCGATGTAGTTAGCAATTTTTCCGCTTGTGACCAACAAAATTTGCAAAATTCCCATCTCTGTCCAAAGAAATTTGCTATTATTCGAAATGCGATTAACAAAACTCGCAATTGTTCGGTCTTCAATTGATGAAAGTGCGCTTTTTTCGCTGTAAATTGACAAAATACACATTTTTCTTCGACCGAGTATCAATATTCGTGATTTTTGTATTAACATTGACGAAATCTGCATTTTTTTATGCGCCAAGATAAAACTCGCGATTTTTTTTTCTCTTGATAAACTGACAAAAACACTATTTTTCCGCAGCTGATCAACGAAATTTGCAATATTTCCATGCGTCATCACTTAATTCGTGATTTTCCTGAGTCTTATCAGCGAAATTTGCTTTTTTTTGGTCTCTGATCGACAAAGTTTGCGATTTTTTGCGCCTTATCGATGAAATTCGCTTTTTTTTTTCATGCGATAAACCAAGAAAATATGCTATTTTTCCATTCGATGATAATTTGCAATTTTTTCGAGGAACAACAACATTTATGATTTTTTTCTTGCTTGATCAACGAAATGTGTGAGTTTTCGCGTACATCCGACAAGATCCGCGATTTTTCCATGCCTGGTCGAAAAAACTCGCGATTTTTTCGTGCCCAATCGAGAAAATTCGCTACTTTTTTCCCCCCCGAGTATCATGAGCAAAATTCGCGATTTTCCCCTCTCTGGTGAGCTGACGATTTTTCCAATCCTCATCGATAAAATTTGCCTTTTTTCGCATTTGATCAATGGAATTCGTGATTTTTCCGTGCCGATAAACGAAATTTGTGGTTCTTAAATGACGAAATTTTATATTTTCCCGCAGTAAATTGACAAAATTTAGGATTTTTTTTTTTTTGTGTGATGTATGTAGTGTTCATTCTAGGCCATTTTTGAAGTTTGCAGCACCCTGCCCTTTTTCAAATTTACAAAATGCACCCTGCCCTTTTTAAAAGTAATAAACTGCACCACTGGTTTTACTCGGAGATTTTAAAAAAATAATTTTTTTATTCCGTAGTATTTCAAAACTTGTGTGCCCAAAAATGATAGAATTCTTTCATTTCTTTAAGACAGGGATGCACAACCTTTTTACCAGAAAATCGGTTGACACCAGAATATTTGAAAAGTGTAGTTTATTTTCTTTAATAGCAAAGTTTCTGTCATTACTATAAGGAAAATTATTCTGCATAAAAATAGTGGTATAATTGTGGCCCGCGGGCCAAAGGTTGTGCACCCCTGCTTTAAGAAAAAGAACATGAAACTATTCAATTATGTTTTAATTTTATATCATAAAATTATTCGAAATTAATGTTACTTGATTTATCATATCTAAAAATTATGCATTTTCTCGCTTTCTTTTTTTCCCCTTCTAAAGGCAATAATAAATTTTTTCTTGCAAAAGTGCCCTCTTCTGCTGCAGTAGTGCCCTTTTTCGTGAATAGCACCATGCCCTTTTTATTTCTAGAGTGAACACTAATGTATGTACAAAAATTGCAATTTTTTCCAGCTGTAAATTGACGAAATTCGCTGGCCACATATTACCACATCGCGGGCCACAGGTTGTGCATCCCTAGTTTACAGATATTTCATATTAAATTTGAATTAATTTATTTGTAATACACTTATATATATTTTCTATTAAAAAATGTACATTTCTACTAAATTTTATCAAATAAATGAGTCTTTATAACTGCTGATGCATCTGTGAAAGCATTATGTCTGAAATTGAAATTATAAATATTCATAAGAATACATTAAGTTAGACTGTAAAGTTGTGGTTTGGAATTCATTGTTCCATAGCTCTACATATATCAAACATTTTAAAGATTATATGAAACAATAACTAAATGTTACACATAAAAATGGAATTTTTTTTACATACTTCTATTTACTTTTGAAATTGACAATAGCTTATGTGTATTTAATAATTGAAATTATCTTGTAATAAAACTTGCTGAATTAAAATTTTGAAAAGCTCATTGTTATTTTAAAGAATGCATACTCATACATAAACTAATGCAAAGTTATTCATAATGCTGTTTTATGCAAAAGAATTGCTCTTTTTATTAAATGACTTTATATGTGGCTTCAAATAAACATTTATGAGCAATAAAAAAAAGACTTGTATATTAATATCCTTTAAAATTAGTTAAGTAATAAATTATGATACTAACTATGCAACTATTGTCCTTTTTAATTATATAAAGCAGTAATAAAGAAAAAACTGTGTGTGTGGGGGGGGGGGGAGGATAAAGTCAGTGTAAACTAGAGAAAGCATTTTGTATGGTCTTTTAAAAGTTAACTGATATATTTATAATTTTGACTGCAAATCAATACGTATTATTCCAATATTAACGTGTTCAGTTTTGAGAAATTGGGTTATATTGAATTCTACCTCAATTAAGTCTTTAAAACTAACTAAAAAAACACCAATTTTGTCCAATAAAAGCTGGTTAAAACAAATAAAAGCCACCGGCATGGCTTTTTTGCAATCCTGGTTATAATTGGTTCAAACGGCTATTGCCAAAAGTTTTAATACTTTAATAATTAGATAATTGTTGTTCTATAAAATAATTTGTTACATCTTAAAATGCATTAACTTTACACACTTTAACATACTCAGTTATTTCATGAAATAATTAGGTATTTTATGAAGTAGCATAATCGCTTTAATGGTAACTAATACATTTTTGTAAACACCCTGTATAATACTGCATTTTTTTACAGATGAACCAAGTAAGCCTGGCCGACTACAAGCTACTGGTTAAAAGGTTACAAATTACTGATTTCAAATGGACAGTTCCAGAATATAATGGAGGCACTTCTATCACTGGTAGTGTCATCGAGAAGAGAAAGAAATGGAGGCATAAAGTGTGTGTATCAAAAGTAAAATCTCAGTTTTAAATTTTTAAACGAATAACTTTATTTATTTGTTTTAATTTTAATGTTCTAACATATACTATAAATAATAAGTATTTTTGATTTTAAAAAAAGAATTCTAAAATTGAGAAATGTAAATGATTTGTCAATTTAACTCTAGTGACCACGTGGGTCATTTGTGAACAGAATAGTTGAGGCAGATATGAACAGTTCATAAGTGTCTCAATAAACATTCTGTGATTCTGTTTCTTTCAGTTCACTTCACGTGAAATAATGTCATATCTAATATTGTCTCCCCCCCCCTTCCTCTTTCAAAAGTAAAACAAATTAAATTTGGGTGTGTGCTTGTAATTGAGTTTATTTTTTTTTAAATCATTATAAAATCCTTTATCATTATTTTAGAATAGAAGGGAAATACAAAGATATTCGAAGGATACAAGTATACCCTTACAAGGTATATATATATCCCAGGGTTGCCAGCTCTTAGCCAGGCCAAAAAAAGCCGGCCGGCTTTTTTTGGTTTTATCCACTTAAAAAAAGCCGGCTAAAATTGAAAAAAGTCGGCTTTTATTTTTAAAGTGTTAATTTGTATTGAATCCATATTAAATTTGGATTGATTTATTTTTAATATATTTTTAATAATTTACTACTAAAAAAGTTATAAATTTCTATTTAATTTTTCAAATAAATAAGTCTTTATAACTGCTAGGAGTCAACTGTGAAGGCATAATGTCTGAAAAATATAAATCTTGGAAAAAAGAAATTATACTCAAAAAATGTGTTTTACACTTCTACATTTCATAGTTCTACTTATATTAAACATTCTTAAGAATTATATTTAATGGAATTATGACAAAATTAGTGTTCCCAATAGATATAAAAAGGGCATGGTGCTATTCACTAAAAAGGGCACTTTTGCAAGAAAAAAAATTGTTATTGCCTTTAGAAAGGGAAAAAAGAAAGCAGCAAAATACATATTTTTTAAATATGATAAATCAAGTAACATTAATTTCGAATGATTTTATGATATAAAAATTAGAAATACAATTAAATTATAACATAATTGAATAGTTTCATGTTCTTTTTCTTAAAGAAATGAAAAAATTCTATCATTTTTGGGCACACAAACTTAGAAATACTACAGAATAAAAAAAATATTTATCAAAAATCTCTGGGTAAAATCAGAGGTGCATTTTACTGCTTTTAAAAAGGGCAGAGTGCTGTACCCTTCAAAAATGGCCTAGAATGAACACTAACAAAATGAAACACATCAAAGCATTCATGGAAACATTGTTACAGGTCAATATGTAAAGATTAAGTCATAAAATGAAAAATGTTGAAAGAGAAATTAGGAAGGATTCCATATTTGAGGAAAGTTTAATACATAATTACATAAAACTAAACAACAAAAAATGTTCTAATAAAATTTGCTGAATTAAAATTTTGAATAGCTCTTTGTTATTTAAAAGTGCATATATGCCCACTTGCGTGAATGAATATATTCATGCATATGCTAATTGAGAATACTGAAATAAATTGTGAAATATAATATATTATGAAATCTGCATAATTCGAAATACTATTTTCAATAGTGAGAAATGGTTTTTTTTTATATGTATGATTTTAAATGTTTATAGCGAATAAAACATGACATTTTAATAACTCTTAAAATTAGTTAAGTAATGAAACATGTAACTAAGTAACCTTTAATTTTATAAAGCAGTAAAAATGGAAAAACAAAGGTAGTATTAAAGATTAAAGGTCAATGTAAATCAGAAAAAGCACTTGGTATGGCCATTTCATAATTTAGCTGACATATTTGCAATTCTGACTATAAACCACTAGCAACTGCATCAGTGTGTTATTCTAGTATTAATGTCTTCATTATTGAAAATTTGGGCTATAACCCAATTTCTCATAATGAATCATTATTAAAATCCCAATTTTTCATATAAATAAATAAATTTATTAAACTCAAAGTAAATTAAACATCATTGAAATTAGTTAAAAAAACACTTAAAAATGTGTTGCTTATAATAAAAAGGCTTCACTGTATAAAAGCCAATTATGGCCAAAAAAGGCCAATTTTGGCCAAAAAAAGCCGGCTAAAATTAATAAAAGCCAACCGGCCTGGCTTTTTCTAATTTTAGCCGGCTCTTTTGCAACCCTGATATATCCTATACAAGGATACTAGAAGGGAAATACATGGATAATAATCTTTTGTACTTTGGCAGATTTTTGATAAATATTATCTAAATTCCCCTAAGCAAAATTTAAAGGCTTTATTTTTTTCAAATGTACATCTTAATTTTATTTTATTCCGACAATATTCAATTAGTCATATAATCCTCCCTTTTCCCAATCTACTTATTTTCGTCTTATAATCTTGTGCTTAAATCTATCACTGCGGAACTAGAATTTTGTTTATAGTAAATTTAACACATAGTGTAACTAATGATCATGACAACAAATAAAAAACAGAATGTAAAGCATATCAAATATTTTCCCTTGTGTTCGCAACTACCCTGCTGTTGGGGCACTTGTGAGCAATTCATTGAATTTATAAAGTTATTAAAAAAAAGAAGAGCTAACTATAAAGATGATTTTATAAAAAATTACCTTGTTTAAAAAAAGGGGTTCTGTTTACTGTATTCAGTATTTTTTGTTTTCAGAAATTAACCAGTAATAAAAAAAAGCTATGCTTATGTGAACTATTCACATGTGCTCCAGTCTCTCCTTTGTGTATTCAAAGGTAATACACACATTAGGCTGTTTTTGTTTGTGTAATCCAGTCCCTAAGGTGGTCAGTGGGTTGCCCTATGTATAATAGTTGTTTTCATATGAAGAAATCTGCATCAGCTTAAACAATGGGTAATTGTAAAAAAAAAAAGTAGTAATAGCAGTATTGCTACCATAGAACTAAATTTTGACCAATTTGGTCATATAACACTAAATTTGGCAACAAAATAAATTGCCATATATAAAACCAACTTAGCTGGTTAATTTGGTGAAATTTTCTATCTTTTAATTCATTTTTGAAAAATGTATATTTTTGTGAATGTTACAATAGTGAAAGCATGCTTTTTTTTTCATCTATATTTAATTCATAATAATCTGGTTTTTTTTTTTTTCGTATGTAAATTTGTAATGTTGCAAACAAGTTTTTACCTGCTTCCTAATATGTTAATATAAAAAATTATGCAAAAAAATGTTTATAATGACCATATAGCATTTTAATATTGTTACAAATAATTATTAATTTTAAGGCATTTACATTCAGTTAGTTATAATTCGAAATATTAGGTGTTGCATTGAAATCATTGTAGCGACAAGTCATCACAGCATCAATTTGTTCGTGTGAAGTTTCCCCCCCCCCCCCCCCAAAAAAAAAAAAAAAAAAAAAAAAAATTAATACTCACCACTAAGCGGGTGGCAGAGTGTGCAATATTATTAATCTAAATACGTTTTCGTTAACTTAAAAAAATTGACTGTGAATTACAGCTCTGCAAATTAGATACTCTACCGTATAATATTTTTTAGAATATTGTATAGTTTTTAATTTCTCGAAAATTAAAATCAATTACAAATACCACTACAGATCTGCCAACTATTGGAGTTAAATTGCATTTTGAATGATTTTTAATGCTCGCTACGATAATACAATTTTACTAGCAAAGATGATTTTTTGTCATATCTGAAATATTCTAGATTCTAGAAAGAGAAAAAAGGGGGGGGGGGCACCCGCTGGAATTTTTCGAAGAGGAATCGCTAATTTAAAGAAAGAGTACATTTTTTCAAAAAGGGCTATTAAAAAAAAGGGGGGTATGCTTGTTTGTATACCAAAAATATTTGCTATAATTTTCAAAGATCAATTGAATTTCCACAGGCTGCCATTTAAATGTTTAAAAAAACCCCATTGTGTGCTTCAAAAGGGTTTAAAAGAGCCGCCAAGCACATAAAATAAATAAATTGGCTGCTTATGGTGCCATCAAAGAATCTTGGTAAAAAATGCTAATTTCATCATACAGTAGACTCCCTCAAATCCGCACAGCTTGGGAGGTTGTGCGGATTTTAGAATTTTGCAGATTTCTGGTCATTGCTTTGTTTACATTTCTTAAACAGTAATTTGAGTGCAATTAATGGTGCAATTGGAAATAAAATGAATGCTTACAATATAATAAAATATTAAAATAAGTAATAAACTAAAATAATAAAAATTTAGATAATTTTTAAAATGATTAAAGTACTTATAGCAAAGGTCAAGTTAATAGTGTATGATTAAATATTCATTATAAAGATTAAATGCTTCCAAAATTATTCAACAAAACTTGCCACACTTGCTAATTCACATCAAAATCATAAAATAAGGTTTTTTTTTTTTTTTCTCCAAGTTTAACCTGGCATTAATAACCAAAAAATCTATATTAATGCACAAATATATTTGGTAAGAAGATTCTGATTACCAGTGATATCAGCAATATCTTGAATTTTTTCCATAAAACTGTATTCTTCATGAAAAAAACATGAATAGACAGAAAATTACAAATTAAAAAATACATGGAATTGATACAAAACTAAAAAAAATCAAGTTTTGTCCCAATATCTGAACTGAAAGTTTCATTGTTTACATCCATAAAATATGTGCGGATTTTAGAGAGTTGCGGATTTCTGGTTTGCGGATTTGAGGGAGTCTACTGTACTTACAAAATGCAGATTTCAACATAGAATCATGATAGAAAAATGGAATTATGATTCTGCGAAGAGGGAGGGGGTGATATGAATATCATTAAATAATCGGAAAAATTGTGACTTTAGTTGACATCTTCGGAAAAAGTGTGAATTTAGTCAAGATTTCAGGGGGCGGGGTGCAAATTTAGTTAAGATCCTGGGTGGGAGTGCAAATTTAGTCGCGGTCTCGAGAAAATGCATTATTTAGTCGAGATGAAGAAAAAATGCATTATCTAGTCGAGATCTCAATAAAAGATGCAACTTTAGTCACGATCTTGGGAAAACATGCGAATTGGTTGAAATCTCCAGAAAACATGCAAAATTAGTCGAGATCTGAAAAAAAAGCACATTAATTAGTCGAGATCTTGAGAAAAAGTGTTAATTTTGTCGAGATCTCAGGAAAACGTGCAAATTGAGTCCAGATCCTGGAGAAAAAAGTGTGAATTTAGTCCAGATCCTGGGAAAAAAAATGTGAATTTAGTCGAAATCTTGAGAAAAAGAGCAAATTTAGTCAAGATATCTTGGAAAGAGCACCAATTTATTCGAGATATCTCAGAAAAAGTGCCAATTTAGTCGATCTTGAAAAGAGTGTGAATCTAGTTGAAAGATCTTGTAAAACATACAAATTTAGTTGAGAGTGCAGTGACAGAACTATCTTCAAGTGTCTGCAACAATAATATTATTAAAAAGTCTGCAAGATGGAATGTATTATATAAATATATTCTTTGTGCTGTTGTAGTGTTAATTATGACAACATGTGTGTGTACGTGTAAAATATTTCCATCACTTATGAAAAAAAAAAGTTTTTCGATAAACAAAAATATTTATTTATGGTACTTTTACTATTTTACTTTTTACTAATTTTCTGCTTAAGCAGAAAATTAGTTACTAAGGGAACATTGGAAAATGCTCTATTTGAAAGAAAAAAAATATTATTTTATTATTCTCCAAAATTCTCAATATAACTGTTGATTTATTGCATGATACAAAAGACGTTGATGTCGATATATTTTTGAAATGGTAGTAAAAAATTGTTCCCGATACATGAATTGAAGCACTTTTTAAATCAGGAACTAGAATTTGAAGTTTTATAATAACCCGTGCATTAGTTCTTGAGTTAGAGATATTATGGAAACTGTGAATAATGCATCATATCAGTGCCACCTGTTAAGAGATATACCCCCAAAACTAACCAGCTTCAGTTTATATCAATGCTCTAACTGAATGTAAAGTTTTGTGAAATGTCATACATTAGTTCTTGAGACAAAACTACCACTTTTTTTTTTTTTTTTTTTTTTTTTTTTTTTTTTTTTTTTTATTAAAAACTTACAGAGTTGACTGATAGACATTATCTAAAAACTTTTAAATGTCATTCCTTGCCTTTCAATACGTACAAATCCACCGAAAGTCAGAATACCATATTTTCTTTGAATTCAATATTTTCTTGTAAAGATAGAAGAACATAAAAACATATGAAAAAACATGCATTCTCAATGTCTCAATTACAGTTAGCAATGAAGAAGAGATCTAAGAAATGCAATATACACATTGGCTGCAAAACAGACATAAACAATTCAAAAGTGATTAAAACCAACTATAATTGGTTCAAACGGCTATAAGTGGTATATATATAAACAGTTCAAGGTGCTATAAAGGCATTTTACTTTGATATAAAGAACATTAATGTCTATCAGAGATGTTCAGGCCTTTTTGTTTTTGGGCCCAAAGTTTTATATCAGAGCTTAAAAGAATTCTGTCATTTTAAAATTGCTTCAAATGTAATTTACTCATTAAAAAATATTTTACATAGAAATAAAAGGTCAAGTGCAAGTTTTATTCATGTACAAAAGGTTCAGTAAAATAAATTACTAACTGTAACATTACAACAAATGAATTATTTTACAATAATTGAAATTAATTTTGGGTTAAACTGGAATGAATTCTAATTCCTTACTTTTTTGTTACTTGTTTTAATAGGATGCTCATAACAATTATCTATTAAACATAACTGCTGTATTTGCTGTTCATCTGGAATAACTGAGATTGTTACTATACTCAATTTCTGTTTATTGTGTATATTTTTATTTAATATTTATTCTTACCTTCTTTTTAAATAGGACATGCTTGGCTATTAATCTGGAAAAAGACACAAAATCGAAAAAACGATTTACAAGATCCAAAATCAACCTTGGCGATAAATTCTGTTACTACAAATCTGTATGGAAAAATGAATTTTTTATTTGTTGTTTCTTAATTTGTTATTTAAATTTGTTACTTCTAAGAATACTGTGTTGAAGTATATTAAATAAATTTGTAAAAACTCATGTTTTCTTTTTATTTATTGAATGATAATTTATAAAACAGAACCATTGTAATAATTTCATCTTCAAACATTCCCAAGTTTAATCAATTTTCACCGAAATCTCGTAAACAATATAGTATGTATTATTTGTGTACACAAGATCAAGAACCGTGGGACATGGGTGCAAGACCTTCAATCTCAGAACTGATTTCAGTGTTGAAGAGATTTTTGACTTACTCAAAATTCTACCTTATATACTTAAATAATAGTGGTTCTACCATCAAGAACATTTAATCACTTTCTTTTATTGTAAGAGACCAATTTTTAGGTATAATACAAGACTTAGAAATCTTCTAACCCTTTTGCATTTAGTTATTTCTAATGCTCAGAAAAAATTTCAGTCTCGACTTAGATGGATTTCTTGCACCGATGTGTGTGGGATTATGAATCATTGTTAAATCAAAAATGGACTACTTTTGTTTCATGTAGTATTTAGTAAATATGTGATACATAAAAATCGAAATAATAAATTAACATTTGTGTATCATAAAAAAGCTGCTCTCTATTATTAAGGGGCTTGGAAGGGAGGAGAGGGAGCAATAGCAGTACAGCTAATAAACTGATATTACTGATCATAATTTTTCTGATCAATTCAGGAGTCGATGCAGGTTTTTATTCTTGGGGCTCATTTTGTGAAAAAGAAACGTTATTTTTGTGAAAATAACATTTTGTAATGGAAGTTGACTGTTATTTGAACAAGGAATTTAAAAACTAAATATATATTTTTTAAAAAATTCCTTTGCTAAGTTTTTGAAAATTATGACATGTTTTTGTGTACAAATTAGATTTTAAAACAGTATTTATGAAAATAGCATAAAATAATTTTGCGAAAGGATCTGTTTTATTAAAATTATTTTGTGAAGAATCCTATTTTATTAAATAGATTTTTGTGGACCCCAAATTTTGCCTGCTTCAACCCCTGTAATTTAATATTAAAGTAACTAGTTTTCTATTTTCATTTTACATATCAGACTTTTATCTAAACACACGAGGGTTTGTTATCCTACCAGTTTTTAAATGCTCCACCACTCTCACTATTAAAGTGTGTGATGGTAAATTTTGGAAAGCTAAAAATTGTATTTTAACATAAGTTATTAATGCAACAACACCAAAAGTAAAAACCTTGTAATTGAATAAAAATACAATTTACTATAGGAAATGAGTGAGAATGCTCTCCTTTAATAAAATTAAACTTTTATTTGGAAAAAAAAACAAAAAAAAACTACAAACTGCCTGCTAAGAGTACCTGAAAACCTTGGAAAATTAGGTTTTGAATATACAAGTTTTATAGTATGCATAAGTTATGAATGTTTTATTCAAATATTGCGAAAACATAAGTACTCCTGTGAAAATTAATTTTTGTTGTTTATTAGTGTTGTGAATTATCTATATTCCTCTTTTAAATCTATTATGGATTTTCAGTTGGTATATATGGCGATCCCCATTAAAGATTTTATTTTAAAAACCACATAATTTTATGATTTGTGAAAAGAGAATAGGGTAATGCTGGATAACTGTATGGAAATTTATATTAATTTTACTGAGTAATCCTTTTTGTAATTTTATAGACAATCCTTTTTCTTTAATGAGGTATCCTAATGTATGTGTTTTGTTATTTTATGGGCAATCGCCCCTTTTTTCATGCCCAGAATTTGTATTATTTTACGGGCAATGTCCCTTTTCTCAGAGATATCTTGGTATTGTATTTTTACAGTCAATGCACATTTTTTACGGGCATCTTGCCATTATAGTTTTATGGTCAATGCCCCTTTTTTGACGGGCATCCTGGCATTATAGTTTTGCGGGCAATGCCCTTTTTTTCACGGGCAACTTGGCATTGTATTTTTACGGACAATACTACTTTTTTACGGGCAACTTGGCATTGTATTTTTATGGACAATACTACTTATTTTACGGGCTAGTTATGCATTTGCTAAAAAGTAAAATTACGGGTGATTTTTTGATTTACGGTCAAAATATTTTTTTACGGATACTGTCCGGAATCTCTGCTGCCGGCTTTTGTCCGTAATTTTACGTAGATTTTTTTTGCAGTGTATAGTTAAGAGTGTATGTTTTTTTCCGTTCTTACAAAACCCCTCCTTACTTCCACCACTTTGACCAATTTAGCCCATATTGAACTTGATCGAAATTTAATCTTTTAAATTTTTTTAATTGAATCTTTTTAAATCTTTTAAATATTAATATTTTAAAATAAAAATTATCGTCTGGAAAAGATTCGAGATAGCCATGTCTAACCTCGACGCTAGACATTAATTTCTGTTTACATAAAAAATCATGGTTAGAGATTATGGAAATTTCTGGAAGCTTTTTATTATTGATTTATGTGAGGAGTCACAGACATGATGGAATATATTCTTTCTTTTTCTTTCGTTGTTTCGGGTTTAGACGATTTGCGGAAATTATGTTTTTATGATGGAATGTCACTACGGAGAATGCATGTCCCGCTCTATTTTAATAGATTTTAATAAACAATTTTGGAGCAAAAAATGTATAATTTAATGAAGCTTCTATATTTATTATATTACTTAGTTTTTATCTCGCAACGACTCCTGTGACATAATACGAGGAAACTTTCAAATAATATTAATGACTATCTCAAAATGCCACACACACACACACACACACACACATATACATATATATATATATATATATATATACTTTTATAATTATAACCAAAGTAATTCAGTTATTACCATACAATAAACCAATGAAACCAGTAATTTTACAATCATCCTCTTAAAATCATTTGAAGTTTGAAGTGAAATAGACGGCAGATTACCAAAATTATGAAAGGTGAATGGATAAATAAATTATGCAATACACACAAACATAATTTCTAATAAATAAAGCCCCTATTTTTAAATTCAGATTATAGTATTTATATGGAAGCATCTGAATGCGAGAATACTCGCTTTTGACCATTTATTTATATATTGTGCTTGTAATAAATAAAAAAAATGTGCCATTTTGCCCGCCCTGAGTTTCAATTCTAACGTTTATGGAACATACTTTTACTCTCAGTTTTCGTAATGTTTTAACATTTTAACAGCTAAAGTTCTTTTATCTTATTTTATTTAACTTAGTAATAATCTATTGATTATTTTCTTAAAAAGAGCGGGAGTGTTATTGAGAAATCTTTCTTTCAGTACACAGGTTCATTTTCCTTTTTAGAATATTTATCGATATTTTAATTTTGTTTTATTATTTAATTAAATCGTCTGCTGGAGAATGTTCATGCGCCTTTGCGTGTGAGCAGATTGTGCTATGACGCGGTTAGGTAATAAGTTCTTACTACTAGTAACGTCCAGCTAGCAATAGGAGATGGTTAAATGGGTTGTCTTTGCGTTGAAAATAATCCTAATTGGTCTTTAAATTTCTTACGTGGAAAAGGAGAGGGGCTAGTTTTGCATTGGAATAGGGAAGACTCATTTTACGAGACTAGAGTGTCAGAATGCAGCTAATCTTTCAAATGATAGGAGGCCCGTTTCATCTTGGCATAATTTCGAACTTCGAGAGGATGCAGTCTTAAGATCGAGTTGTCTAGAGTTAATTTGTGTGGAATGGTGACCTGTGGAGTAACATAAGTTTGTGCTCTAAATAATAAAGGATTAGAAACTGAATTTCTTGCCTGTTATTGGAGAAAACCCCAAAAGGAACATAAATGCATAGTTTACAACGAGGACTGCTGTGCCTGTTTATTATTTTCAAAGGAAAAGACTTTAACAAAGATGGTATTTAACGAAAACTGATACATTATTACAGAAACTCGCCGTCTTATTATATCATATATACATACTGGGTGTTCCAAAAATGACTGATGAATTTTAATATTCAATAACTTTCAAACGGTGACAGCAATTTAAAAAATTCTTCCAGAAAGAGTATGCATAATGTCAGGAATTTTTTTTAACGTAATTTTTTATTTTAGTTCGAATTTCAAACAATAAATGGCTCTGACGGCGACTGAAGGCCAGGCGATCAGTGCTGAGTGAGGCGTCGATCATGCCTTCAGTCGCCGTCATCGCCTCCTATTGTTTGAAATTCGAACTAAAATAAAAAATTACGGAAAAAAATTTCTCACATTATACATAACCTTCCTGCAAAAATTTTTAAATAGCTGTCACCGTTTGCAAGTTATTGAATTTTAAAATCCATCAGTCATTTTTGGGAAACCAGGTATATATTGAGGCTTATTTGAATATACGCAAATATTTTTGTGCCATAAATATATAAAACAAATAATAAACGTATCGTTTATTTTAAAGCAGTGATAAATTATCTTTATATTTATTTTACATCATTAGTATTCATTTTGAGAAATTTCAGATCTTTAAATCTCCATCTTGTGATATTATCGCATCAAGGGTGTGGACGATTCACGCACGCTAAGCAATTAAGAAAAAAAATTAGCATTACGCGTAGATAATTCTTAATTAATTTTAACAACTTTAGAACTACTGGCATGTTACAGAATAAATCATGAAAGCCACAGTGTTAATAAATTGTGATATGAAAATAGCTGATGTGAACGACCTTTGAAACTGCATATATAGAAGCTTTTTAACTTATAATTGAGCATTTCAATACACTTGAATATTTTTGTATTACGGGTAGATAATTCATAGTTAATTTTAACAAATTTAGAATTTCTGAATTTTTACATAATAAGTCATTAAATCCACAGCATCAATGAGATTGTGTTAGGAAAAATAGAATGTGATATAAAGCTGTTAATATATTTTTTTTCTATGATTAAGCCACGACTCCTGTGCAGTATAACGGGGAAACCATCTTCTTTTAACAAAACTTATTTATGCTAAGTCGATTTCACCTGTTACCAATTTTTTTAAGTCACATGTATGTATAGCTCAGAAAGCATTCACGAGGAACACTCATTCGCAGTATGAGCAGTCGTGTGGCATACGGTATAAAGGCAAAGAGTAAATTCCTTGGATTAGGTCAGTAAGCAACTAGAATCATCTTTTAAAATAGCATTTTTTTCTGCACAATAACCCTTTTCTGACAAATCTCATTATTCATCATATAAATCTCATAAATCATCATATAAATCTCAATTTATATATTATTAGTGATTACAATTTCACTTAAAAACTTAAACTGGAGAATATGTTTTTAGGTAAAATTTTCAATACGTTTTTAATTATTTTCTATGTTAAATCATGGAGAAGTACAGAAAAATAAAAAATAAATAATAACTCATTTACAACGTAAGTTCTTTCAAACATTGATAAAGTTATTTTGACATCAATAAAACAATTTGTCTTCAAATCCTAAAATAGAGTTTTTAAAAAAATAAATTGTTATTTATTTGTTATTCTAGTCATGAAATCCAATCTTGAAGTTAAGGGTTCTTTTATCTATTTTATCTCAGTTTAATGTGCCGAAAACAATTTTTATGGTCAAAGATCTAAAAAAGTTATGAAAAATATGTTTCTATTTTAATATATATATAAAAAACATGATTGCGTTACTAAAAATCTCTCAGCCATATTTATCTCCTTGTAGATACACAGAACACGTCTCTGTCTCATTCTATGAGAAAAAAATTTCTTCATTCGTGGCGACAGTGACGAATGGAATCCTAATTTATATAAAATCTAAGATATTTTCTTTGGAAGCATTGTTTTTAGACGAAAATATGATTTAACTTTCTGCCACGTGATACATTCGAAAAAATATACAATTTATGTGCTTTGGTTATTGAACAAACTTTATATCTGTGATATGATTTTAGTGTTGTCAAACATGATTTTAGCGAATGATTTAAAATCTTCAAATTATGAGCAATTTGTCTTATATAGAGATTTAAAAAAAAAATTGCACAACTCTGACATAGTACATAAATAACTGTACTTATTATAGACCAATAATATATTATTAATACTTGGATTCAATCTTTAATATAAATCTTTCTAAATAAGTAAATTCAAGTATCAAGTATCGAAATCATGTAAGCATGTATTTTCCAAGTAAAGCACTCTAACTGTAAACACTGAAAAGAAATGTATTTAATTTTAAGATTTAGAAGCTGAATATTTCTTTAAAAAAGTAAAATAAAATAAATACACAGGGAAAAACATATCTCCAATTATAGAAGAAAAATTCAAGTCAAAACTTTCTCAAACAATGTTTTCAAGATGACTTATATTTTCACAGTGATTATATTCTAAAGACTAAAAACAAATGAAACCGAAAATATTATTCTTTGAAAATGAATCAAAACGGAAGAGTTAAAAAATAACTCACTTTTGAAGTTTAACTTTTGAAAAACTTTCCTTCACATAAGACGTGACTTTATAAAATTATTCTTTGATGTATTTTTTTTTAATGTAAACATTTTTTATTATTATTTGTTTTTAAATTTTGTATCGTAATATAACTTTATCTATATCGTTAGATTAAATTTAATCATTTTTTAGAAGAGCTCTATCATTTAATTTTCTATATAAGAAATTGTTTAAAAAAATTTTGTATTTATTTTCCTATGAGTGTGCGTGCGAGTTTAAAAGTTTCCTTATAAAATGTATTTCGAAATATGGCAGAATTGTTTTTAATAAACTTGGGAACAGAAGGAAAAGAAACAAATGTAAAAAGTTTTTTGTGACAGTTAATAAATTTTTGAAATGGCGCAGTCAAATTACGCATTTCAATTCATAAATTTAAAAAAAATGTTTATTCATATGTTTAAAAAAATCTGAATACTTTATATTATAATGCTTTATATATATTTCATTTTACTTATTTATCATGATACATCAGTCCCAAACCAGTGATAAAAGTTCACGCGTTTCATCCTCATTCAATTTGAGTTGGCGGTAATAACTTTCAGAAAACTGGAGTTTATTCTAGTAAAACATTTAAAAAATAATCACATTGTTCTTGTAATTGTGATATCACCAACCTAAAGGGATATAAGTTTGCATTATACGTCCCGCCAGTATGCACTTAACGCTCCACATTTTGGACAATGATTATCAGTCCATATGGCCTCATCGATTGCTTGGGCAAATTGTTTTACAGATCTTTTCGCCATGTTATCATAATTAACACAAAAAACATGTTTCATTGCATTTATATTACAATGTTTTAATTATTCACAAATTTATTACCGTCTAATCCAGTTCCATTACGATGACACACCCTGTATTTCTAACTTAATAAGTGTTTTACGACCTCATAATCTATGGCATAATTCTCATTGTCTGGATGCCTACTGTGGTCAAATTTCTCGGCCGAATTTTGGAAGAAAAATATTACTAAATATTTTTGGAATATTTTTATACGTAAGTATAATATTTCAACTTACTATATTGCTATACTACTTAGTATTTATTTGAACATTTTACAAAAGTATCTAAGACATTTTAAAACTTAATATATATATTTTTTTCTTTTTCTGTGTAACATGTAAGTATTTATTTTCGAAGTAAAGCACTATAATATGAAAAGAAATACATTTCATTTTTAAGATTTAGAAGCCAGATATATCTTTAGAAATCTAAAATAAAATAAGTACACAAGAAACAAACAAATCTCCAATTATAGAAATACTTCAAGTCAAAAGTTTGTGAAACAATTTTTCAAGATGATTTATATGTTCACAGGGGTTTGTTACTAAAGAACTCAAAATAAGTGAAACAGGAAATAATATGCTTTAAACATAAATTAAGATGTAACAGTTAAAAATAACTCACTTTTAAAATTTAACTTTTGTAAAATTTTCCTTCACATAAGACATGATTTTTAAAAATTGTCCTTTGATGTATTTTTTTAATTTAAACATTTTTTATTATAGTTTTTTTTAAATTTGTAATGTAATGTAATTTAATGTGTCTCGTTAAATTAAATTTTATTTTTTAAAGAAGCCTATTTTTTTAACTTTCATTAAAATTTATTTTTTATGTATTTTTGGAGTTAAAGAAGTTTTTTGTAAAATACATTTCGAAATATACTAGAATTGTGTTCAATATATATAGGAATGGATTAAAATGAAACACAGGAAAATTTCTCAGTTAGAGTTAATGAACTTTTTTAGTGAAGCAGAACACATTATGCAATTCATTTCATAAATTTTAAGAATCTTATTAATATGTTTAAGAATTTTGAATACCTTATTTGGCATTTAAAATATTTATTGAAATTCTTTAAAAGAAGCTCTATGTTGAGAGACTTATATGGCACTACCTGATTATAATTTTAAGCGGCCCTGCGAAAAAAAAAAAAAACATGACTAAGATAGTTAGTATTCGTAATAAGTTGAATTACTTTCCAAACATGCATTTCATAGTTATTTATTCAAAAATTATCTTATAATAGTATGTATAGTAGTTTCAAAATGAATTTTAATTGATTCTTAGTAAGCATAAATTGAAATCATCGTAAGTATATTATGCACTAAATGCAGGCCGTTTCAGAATTTGATCGACAGATGCAGAGGACTGATACCGATATAAAAAGCATGAAAATGTAACACAAAACATCAGTCACAATCAGTCTTAAAAAATACAGGGGGGGAGTTGTCCTAACTCAGTTTGGGATGCTAGGGATAACTTTCTGAGAACGGAAGTATATTCTAATAAAACGTTTAACAGTCATTATCATTGTTCTTGTAATTGTGATAACACAACCGAAAGTCATAAGAATTTGAATTAAACTTCAAAGCGGTATGCACTTGAGGATTGGACTATGACTATCAGTGGATATTGTGTCATCGATATTTTTTCGATATTTCAATTATAGAAAAAAGGTTCAAGACAAAACTTTCGGAAACAATGTTTCAAAATGAGTTATATGTTCACGGGGGTTTCATTCTAAAGATCTCAAGATAAATGAAACCAAAAATAATAATCTTTGAAATTGCATCAAAAAAGAAGAGAGAAAAAATAACTCACGTTTAAAGTTTAACTTTTGAAAAAAATTATCTTCACATAAGACGTGACTTTATAAAATAGTTCTTTGATGTATGTTTTTAATGTATACATTTTTTACTTTTTTTTAATTTTGTAATGTAATATAATTTTATATATCTCGTTAGATTAAACTAAATCATTTTTTAGAAGAGCTTTATCTTTTAAATTTTTATATAAGAATTTGTTTATAAAAATATTTGTTATTTATTTTTTGTATGTGTATGTGAGTGTACATAATTTTTATGTAAAATGTATTTCAAAATACGGGACAATTGCTTTCAATAAATATGTAAAAGGAAGGAATTAAACCAAATGAAAAAAGTTCTCTGTGACAGTCTACTTTTGTAATGACGCAGAACAAATCACGCATTTCAGTTCATAAACTTAATTAATCTGATTAATATTTAAAAAAATGATTACTTTATATGGTATTTAAAATATTTATTCAAATTATTTCAAAGAAGTTCTATGTTAATGCATTACAATGGCATTACCTATTATAATTTTAGATGGTCCTGAAAAAAAAGATATGACTATGACAGTTAGTGTATGTCATAAATTGAAACTTGTAATAAATGGAATATATTTCATACATTTTTTTAAAAATTATCTTTCAATAATATAGAAACTTGTGTAAAAATAAAATTTAATTGATTTATAGAAGGCATAAATTGAAATCATTGTAAGTGTACAATGTACTTAATGAAGAATGTTCCAAAATTTGAACGACAAATTCAGAGGCCCGATACCCCACTAAAAATAATCTAAAGATTATCTGAAAAAATAGCCACTTTCTACAAAACTTCTACAGAAATTTGAAGAAAATTTGCAGACTTAGCTTTATCTTTAAAATATTTGCAGAATTTTTAAAGATATCTGCATAATGGGCCAAATACCTTCGGATTTCCCACAGAGTTTGGGACAAAAAGCTATAGATTTTCTGCAAATTTTTTTAGTGGGGTAATATATCTGAAAACATACATATTTACCATAATACATCAGTCGCAAACCATTGATAAAAAATGCACGTGTTTCATCTTCACCCAATTTCAGTTAGTGGTAATAACTTTCAGAAAACTCAAATTTACTCTAGTAAAACATTTAACCTCTTGAACACGAGGGACACGTATACGTGCCGCGAAAAGTCTTAAGAATCCTTGTTTATACCTACTAGTAAAATTTTACTTTAAAGTTTGCCTTTTTTAATCAGAGCAGTTTCTCGATTTAATAAGGAACAAATTTTTGTTTTTGAAAACTGGTGACAAAACATTAAAAATTCCATAAAATACTCTTGTCGTGAAGGGGTCAACAGATAATCTCATTGTTCTTGTAATTCTGATAAAACTAACCTAAAGTGATATAAATTTGTATTATATGTCCCGGCAGTATGAACTTACGGCCCACATTTTGGACTGTGTTTTTCAGTCCATATGTCATCTCCAATTGCTTGGGCAGTGGGTTTTGTAGATTTTTTCGATATGTTATTAAAATTAAAATAAAACGAGGCATGATTAACTCCATTTATATTACAATGTTTTGATTATTCACAAATTTATTACTGTCTAATCCAGTTCCATTACGATGACACACCCTGTATTTCTAACTTAATAAGTGTTTTAGGACGCCATACTCCATGGTATGTTTATCATCGTCTGGATACCTACTGCATCCAGTCTGAATTGCTCGGTCGAATTTTGGAAGAAATATATTACCAAAAAAAAATATTTTTTGAAATATTTTTATATTTATTTAAGTAATAATATTAGTATATTAGTAATTTTCTATATAGATATACTACTTACTATTTATTTGAATATTTTATAAAAGTATCAAAGAAACGATACAACTTTTAACTTAATATATACAAAAACTTTCCGCCCAGTTAATTTTTTTCGATTTATTTACCAAAAGGTTTGAGCAAAAAAGAAGCACAATTGCTTTAAAAGTTCGGAATATGTGAATGACCTCTGACCACGTGATCATTTTGATTGAATACTGAAGATGCTCCATGCAAAGGGATAAAATTCGAAGTTCGCGTGTGCAAAAGTTTCCGTTCACTTATCATTCTTTAGTTTTTTCTATCGGTAAACTGTTTTATTGATTGTGTTTATGAATTAATCAACGTATATAGCATAGTCTGAATTAAAAATTGAAAATTTCAACAATCATTGTTCATAAATGCGTGATTAGTTTGTCGCTAAAAGACCAATCTTCTCGCGATATTGCGGCAAAGTTATCGATCAGTAGAAACCACCGTAAACGATATTTAAAAATTATATAAAGATGGCCGTGGCCTTCAGGACTTTCAGAGGTCCGGGAGATCTCGGAAAATTACTATTCCAGTGGATAGAATTATCTGGAGAAAAACAATTGATAATCCGCATAAAAATTCCGCTGCAATATACTGCGATTTACGGAATGAAAATATTGCTGAAATATACCGCATCAACATGCTGACGTGATGCATAACTTTATAAAAGAGTTGGTGTTAAATTTTTTTCAGAGTTAAATAAAATACAAACGTACCCGTCTGGCGTTTTCCAAAAAACACAAAATCTAGTCAAGTGAAAACTGGAAAAAAGTTCCATTTTTCCATCAATCGAATTCGAAACAGTTTTGAAAGTGATGGCAGACACAACGTCCGATAACCAAACAACAAAAGATATAATTCGACTTATGTTATTCCTACAATGAAGCATGGCAGAGGAAACGTTATACCATGGGGTGTCAAAAAGTTTCAGTCCGTTATTTGAAATCCACAGCCAGGTGAATGATACAATGTATAAGGATATCTTGCAAGACAATTTTCTGCCTTATTAGAGAAAAAACTTTGGTCGCAACTATTTTTCTTCACATGATAACAATATAAATAATGTATGCAAACCTCGATAAACAATGGTTTTCGCACAAAAAATTTCGTTTTTGAAATGATCAGCCCAAGCGTCCAATACGAATCCAATAGAAAATATTTGAAAAGAAGTTGACAAAAGTCTGCGGTACTAGAAATATTCCAACTCAGCCGAAATTTCTTCAAAATTGCAAGAAATGTGGAAAAAATGTATCATAGACGATCTTTAACCATTGAATTTAGGAATGTTACGTTGCTGCACCACAGTGCTTATTACTAAAGCTTATAAAATAGTAATACGATAAAATACAAATTGTAAATGTAGTTGATCACTGTAATTTTCTATTACAATACCACTTTTTTACAAACTTGTGAAGGTGGCCGGAAACTTTTGAGAACATGCGTTTTCCTTTATACTTAATTTTGACAGTTAAATTTATTGATTTTTACATGTTCTTCTATAAGTAAGCTCCTAACTATTATGTCAGTAAAATGTATAAATATCACTTTGAGATTCGTCTTCATATGGGTATATTTACAAATTAACTGAAACATTTTTGCTGGCCGGAAACTTTTGACCGCCACTGTATGCATTTTTTTCTATTACCGTGTAACATGCAAACATTTATTTTCCAAGTAAAGCATTATAATATAAGAAGAAATGCATTTCATTTTAAGATATAGAAGACAAATATTTCTTTAAAAATCTTATATGGAATAAATACACAAAAAACAAACAAATCTCCAACTACAGAATAAAATGTTCAAGTCAAAACTTACTGAAACAATGTTTCAAGATGATTTATATGTTCACAGTGGTTTGATTCTAAAAAACACAAAATAAATGAAACTAAAAATAATATATTTTGAAACTGAATCAAGAAGGAACAGCTAAAAAGATCTCACGTTTAAAGTTTAACTTTTGAAAAAAATTATTTCACATAGATGTGACTTTAAAAATTTTTTTGATGTATTTTTTAATGTAAACTTTTTTATAATCATTTTTTATTTTCTAATGTAATGTAATTTAATCCGTCTCGTTAAATTAAATTTTATTTTTTTAAAGAATTCTGTTTTTCTATAAAATATACTGTTTTTAAAACTTTCATTAAAAATGGTTTTTTATGTATTTTTGGAGTTAAAGAAGGTTTTATAAAAATATAAATCATGAAACATGCTAGAATTGTGTTCAATATACATAGGAGTAGATTAAAATTAAACAAAGGAAATTGTATCTGTTAGAGTAAATGAACTTTTTTAGTGAAGTAGAACAAACTATGCATTCCAATTCATAAATTTAAATAATTTTATTAAAATGTTTAAGAATTTTGAATATTTTATCTGGCATTTAAAATATTTATTCAAATTCTTTAAAAGAAGCTCTATGTTCAGAGACTTATATGGCACTGCCTCATTACAATAAGTGGCCTTGCGAAGAAACATGACTAAGATAGTTAGTGTTCGTAATAAGTTGAAATACTTCCTAACATGCATTTCACAATTATTCACTCAAAAGTTATAATAATATTTAAAGTAGTCCAAAAATAAAATCTAATTGATTCCATGTTATTCCATTCCATTGTAAGCATGAATTGAAATCACAGTAAGTATATTGTGCGCTATATGCAGGATGTTTCAAAATTTGATCGCAATTTCATAGGGTACATAAAAAGACATAAAAAGCATGAAAATGTAGCACAAAACATCAGTCGCAACCAGTGTTAAATAATACATGGGGTTTCGTCTTAACTCAGTTTGGGTTGGCGGGAATAACTTTCTGAGAGCGGATGTATATTCTAATAAAACGTTTAACAGTCATTATCATTGTTCTTGTAATTGTGATAACAAAGTGACCCAAAGTGATAGAAATTTGAATTATACGTCACAGCGGTTTTCACTTGAGGATTGGACTATGACTATCAGTCCAGATGGTACCATCGATATGTTTTCGCTTTTTTATGATAATTCACATAAAACGAGACATATTTTGCTGCATTTACATGATGATGTTTTCATTTTCTCAAACTTATTACCGGCTTCCAGTCCAGTTAGGATGACACACCCTACATTGCTATCTCAATAAGTATTTTACCGGCACATATTTCATAGCGTTATTTTCATCCTTTGGATGCCTACTATCCCCACCCTTTACTTATTGGTCGGTTTTTGAGAGACACTGTTAATAGCATAGTAAGTGTATCGCATTTGTAATTGTACAAAGTATTGTACAATTACACAGCATTTGTGTATATATAGATATTTAGTATGATTTTTTTAAAGTTTAAAATAACCTTCGTCAAGATGAAGAAAATTCAATAATTTTCTTCTTTTTCACAAAGGCATTATTGTAGACGAAAGTGCTTGGAATATCTATTTATCCATTTAACATTCGTGTTTTCAGTTTTTAAGACATTTGTATGTACTTTGGTTCACCTATATTTAGTAACGTGTTTTGAAGGATGATGCATTTTAAAAATGTTTTTACGTTTTTATACGACAATAGCTTATTGCCGAATAATACTAATTTCAGACAAACAGGATCGCAAAGTATGCAGAATACACGAAAACCAGAAAATGATCCACTGATAACATATGTATGCAGGAAAACGGTCCACACAGTGCTCCACAAAAAGCAAAATTGCACTAACGTTCTTCTCTGCAGAAAAAGATTATTTAGGTGCGTTCGTAATTATGTAAATACGTAGCGGCTATTGTTGCCGCTCAGTCCGTCCGTCTGTCCGTCTGTTCGTCTCTCTGTCCACATACAACAATGCAAAAACTACCCAACCAAATTGTTTGAAATTTAAAATACATAATTATAACATAATTTTGTCGAATCATTTCAAATTTTATGAAAATTGAATGGATAGATCAATTACAGGGGCAATCAAAAGTATTACGTTACATTACGGCCAATGGGGAAAAAAAGATTCAAATGCATTTTAATCGTTTGATATTTAAAACATATAATTATTGCGTAATTTTATCGAGTCATTTCAAATGTTATGATAATCGCATGTATAGATCAATTACAGGGACAATCAAAAGGATTCCGTTACATTACGGTCGATGGAGAAAAAAGTTTCAAATGCATTTTAATCGTTTGAAATTTAAAACATATAATTATTACGTAATTTTGTCGAGTCACTTCAAATGTTATGAAAGTCGGATGCATAGATCAATTACAGGGACAATCAAAAGTATTCCATTACATTACGGTGAATGGGAAAAAGTTTCAAATGCATTTTAATGATGTTACACTCATTCGAACATAATAGAATTGGCATGAATCTATGAAGTATATACTAAAATATGCATTTTGTACAATCTGTGATGCAAAGAATTTTTATTGTTAAATTAAAGGGCCACACAAAGGTATTCCACATACGGGGAAACATTGTTTGGGGCGTGTTTTAATTATATTCAACTATTTCACATTTTATGAATAAGATATACGTTGCTGAGGTGTAATAAAAATTACTTCCTGCATATTTACAGAAACACAAAGAATTCGACTACTATAATGTATCCGAAGTACTCTCTACTAAATCATCAAGATCTGAATATTTTTAAAACTTCGTTATCGTACGAACGCACCTCATTGCTACGCTTCACGTGCAATTTCCAACTTGTTTTAATTTGCCACTGCAGTCTAAGAGGTAATCTTGTTAATTAAATTTCTAACTAATTCAGACATACACCAGGAAATGCCTATAATTATCTTCGAAGATAATGACAGCTGCATAAAAAGGATCGAGAATGAGAAATTATCAAAACGCAACAAGCACATAGATATGAGGTATCAAGTCAAAAAGAATTTAAAGGAACATGGCGTGTTAGAACTCATTTTGCGATCAGATGAATGATATAATCGTTGATTAACTAATCAAGCCAGTCTTCAAACTTAAGTTGATGGAACAAGGAAAAATGCATGCTACTGCTACATTACCCATCTGAGTTAGTTAAGGATGGATGTTGAAAATATAGCCACTCACATACCATAAATAAATCACACGATCAGTTAATTGTGACACTAATTTTTCCTGAAAGTAACACTTGTGAATTCTCAAACGAATTGTATCATATAAATAAAAATAAAGAAAACATTTTAAATAAAAAAAACTCTTTAGCAAGTATTACATCTCCTAAATGAAACTATGATTTTAAAACATAAAATGACAGACAGCAGTAAATCACGAAGGACTGTTATAACTCAGAAACGATGCCATCAGTATTACTGATTATTATATGGAACTGAAAAATAACTGTAATTACTTTTTTTATTATACGCCCTACTTAATCTGGTAAAAGAAATAAAACTAAAATGCTGATATAAATGCAGAATCATACTCTAATACTTAATCTGTAATTTCTTTTAACAATATATAATAACAAAAAATAGCTTCATGACTAATAGTTCTTTATGTATTTAAAAGTTTTTTTTTTTTTTTAACAGAATAATTATTCTCACAGTTCTGAGAGAAATAGAGATTCAGTTATAAAATAACCAACTAATACAAAACTTACACGAATTTAATTCGGCGCAGGAAAGCAGGAATGGAAGTTATTTAAATGAACAGGTAAAGACGTTAACGTACCTACATTACGAAACCACAAAAAATTAAATCAATTTAAACCACTTTTTGTCACAAAATTTTCGACACTCTAATGTGTGTTCTGAATTTGAAATATATGTCTAGTATGTCTTGTATTGTTATAAGAGTAACAAATCAGCAAAACAGTATTGCTTAACAGATTTTAATATATTTTAAGATAGCTCTATATTTTTAAATATATAATGCGATTATTTAGCATTAAGGAAAAATTCACCTATTAAATCAAATTTTTAAAAATAAATGTGCGGATTAAAGTGTGGTTGATATGTTTTATTTAAACTTCAAACGTTATATTAATCATTTAAGAATTGTATATTTCATTAAATTGTGGGTATTATATTTAATTCAATTTATTCTTAAATTATCGAAATTCTATGCAAATGAATACACATTTATATAAAGGTTTTTTTGAAATAAAAGAACACATATAAAGTAAAATGTCGTGTGTCCATAATAAAAGTAATGTTTTGTACCAAATTACATGAAAACAATTTGTATTCCGGTGTTTGAAATACAAACAATAATAACATTAGAAACGGATTGAGGATTCGTAAAAACAGAATAGAAAATTAGAAGCAAATGTACAAATAGCAGAATTTATTTAGCGCTCAGTGAAAAATCATGCACTTCAAGCGAACGTTTGAAAACACACGAACCATATAGTAGTGAATTGTATGATTTATTTGAACTTCAAATTTTATATTAATCATTAAAGAATTGCACATTTCAATAAACCTCACGTATTCCACGTATTCAATTCATTTCAAAATTATCAAGTTTCAATGCAGTATTACTGCAAATTGTTACATATTTGTATCAATACATTTTGAAATAAAAGATTTAAAATATGTTATAAAATGTCATATGTATAAGTTTTTAGTAAAAGTAATATTTTTCGTCAAATTACATAAAAATCATTTTTTAGGTGCGTTCGTAATTATGTAAATACGTAGCACCTATTGTTGTCGCTCAGTCCGTCCGTCTGTCTGTCCGACTGTCTGTCTGTCCGTCCGTCTGTCCGCATGTAACAACGCAAAAACTACCCAACCGAATCGTTTGAAATTTAAAATACAAAATTATAACATAATTTTGTCGAGTCATTTCAAATTTTATGAAAATCGGATGGATAGATATATTACAGGGACATTCAAAAGGATTCCGTTACATTACGGTCAATGGGGAAAAAAGTTTCAAATGCATTTTAATCGTTTGAAATTTAAAACATATAATTATTGCTTAATTTTGTCGAGTCATTTCAAATGATATAAAAATCGGATGCATAGATCAATTACAGGGACAATCAAAAGGATTCCGTTACATTACGGTCAATGGGGAAAAGGTTTCAAATGCATTTTAATGATGTTACACTCATTCGAGAATAATAGAATTGGCATGAATCTATGAAATATATACTAAAATATGCATTCTGTACAATCTGTGATGCAAAGAATTTTTATTATTAAATTACAGGGCCACACAAAAGTATTCCACTATATAATGCTATACGGGGAAACATGGTTTGGTACCTGTTGTAATTATATTCAACTATTTCACATTTTATGAATAAGATATACGTTGCTGAGGTGTAATAAAAATTACTTCCTGCATATTTACAGAAACGTAAAGATTTCGACTACTATACTGTATCCGGAGTACGCTGTACTATTTCAGCACAATCTGAATATTTTTAAAACTTCGTTATCGTACGAACGCACCTCATTTGCTACGTTCACGTGCAATTTCCAACTTGTTTTTCTAGAGTTGGGAATATAATAATAATATTATTAGCATTGGATTGAGGATTAATAAAAGCAAAATAAACAAATACAATTGCATACTTCATTAAAGTTGGTAGCAAATTCTGAAAGAGAGGCTTTTGTTCATGTTTTATTGAATGAAATTTAATTCACGCTGTGTGAAGATACAAGTACACTCTCCGAATGTTTAAAATAGTACTTTAAGTAGCATGTATTATGTATTAGTTATAAAGATGTACGTAGATTTGAAATGGGTAGTTATGTTATATTTAATCTATTGAATAACAGGGAACTTATTTTTTTTTAAATAAAAATAAATATTTTCCAGAATTTTGCACCAGAAAAGGTGATTTTATTACAGAATAGTATAACTTCTCTTTCTGTTGATTTTATGGAGAAATGCCCTTTGAGTTTTAGTATTTTTAAGTACTTCTAAATTATGTTTTTTTTTATATCCATTTAGAACATAAAATGTTACGAGCATCCATTTTATATTACAAAGAATTTAATCCATTCTTGAAAATGTTCTTCACATTTAAGCGAATTCATGTGGGGATTTTTATTGATCTCAATCAATTGTACTTTTACACAATTTCAGGAAAATTGTTAAGATGATAAATAATATAGAAAAAAGAACTAAAAACAGTAAAAGATATAAGAAATAGATTATGTGGCTTTGCTTTAACTTTTTGTGAATCTTTTTCTAGAAATTTACATGGATTATGTAGGTTATATTTGCTCAAAATCTAGAATGACTCTGACCATACAATGCCGTATTAGCCGTAAAGCAGACAATTCATTATTTTGGATTATGATGTTTTCTATTAATTGCAGATATTAAAACTATTTGAAAATTTTCAGCATATTATCAAACATTAGACGTTTACGCTCAATATGAATACAGAAGAAAAACTTCAAAATGAAATACATAAACAATAGTTTTTGTACAAATTATTGTACAGAACGGCATAAAGTTTAACAGCTGCTTGCATTTGAAGATGTTAATCAAGCAAGTTTTGTCTTGTAAATTCCGAACCTCGAACTTTTAAAATAAAATCATAAAACCTTAATTTTGCTTTCAATGAAAAGTTAGTCACATCTGAAAAAAAAGTTTGTTAGTTAATCTCTGAAAATGTTAGTAAAAGTTGAAAAAAAAGTTGAGAAGAAACTATAATGCATAAGCGGTATAAAATATTAGATGATATGTAATTATATGATGATAGCGTTATATATATGAGATCTAAAATTGTCTTTCAGCTTATTGCTTAAATTTGATTGTATTTTTGTAAAACTTTGTCCAACTTAATGCATAATTAAAAAAAAATAAAGTATCTTTAATTTTCTTTTTAAAAAATAAAATTTATTAATGGAAAATATTCATTTTTTTTTTCAATTTTTCAGTTTTCTCATAAAAATGAGACCAAAAAAATTCTATTCCTATTATGTTTTTGTTATTAAATTCAACAAATACAAACTAATGCATTCAATAATCAGGTTTTTTTTATTAATGTTAAAATATTTTTATAATATAAATAAATATATATAGGACAGTTGCACAATAAAATTTAACTAATAATAACACATTGCTCAGTGGTGCACAAAACAGAAATTTTAATATACATTTGTACATATTAAAATAAAATAAAACTTTCAACGTTTCGTCCCCGTTTGAGACCCATAGTTTCTCGCTGTGTTGCACCCACATACTTTTTAGAAAAGGCTTTCGTGATCTTCTTGAAATCGATACTTCCTGTTTCAGAATTTGCAATTTTGTCTACAAGAGATTTTATTGATAAAGTTAAAGTCATTCCAGTTAATACAAAACACCATTATGGCTAGTTTAGACGTAGTTTCATTATATCCTTCCATCAATATGCACGAAGTCATAGAATACATTAATTTGATAATAGATAAAATTCAAATAATCTCAATATATCAAAACCTCCCTTAAATCTATCCTAAACCTAATAGTTTTCAGTAACATTTTCATTTTTAATAAGAATATTTACCGACAGCTGCATGTTGCGCCGATGGGGTCACCAGTATCCGGTTTGTTTGCTGAATTCGCGTTAAGACCACTAGAACAAAAAAAACTTAATACGTTTAATTTAAAACCTGAATGTTGGTTCCGTTATGTTGATGATGTTTTCATCTTATGGAACCACAGTTTGGCTGATTTATATGTTTTTCTACAAGATGTCAATAAATTAAGCAATAGTATTAATTTCACCCTTGAAGTCGAAGAAAACGCCACCTTTCCATTTTTAGATGTTCAAATTAATAGATGCAGTTCAAGTTTAAAATTTTCAGTTTATAGAAAACCAATAAAAGAAAATACAGTTATCCCATTTTCAGCCAACATGCCTTTCGAATACAAAATATCTGCTTTAAGGTCATTTATTAAAAGAGCTTTTATGATTTGTTCAGATGACACATTAAATAAAGAAATTGATTTTATACAGAAAATAGCTTTTGACCATGGTTTTCCAGCAAAATTTGTAAATAAAATAGTTCAACAGTACAATACTCCTCCCACATCTGGCCAACGACAGAATAAACTTATAGTTTACAGAAAATTTCATTATATCCCTTACATATTTGAAAAAGTAAAAAAGATCGCACAAAAATATAACATAAAACTTGTCGCCATTCCTCCTCCATATCTCATTGACCTCGTTACAGATAAGATCGACAAAACTCCAATAGATCAAAAATCTGGTATTTATGAAATCCCCATCAGTTTATCTAATAATCTTTAAAAAGTCTACATCGGCATGACAACGCGGAAACTTTTAATTAGAATTAACTAACTTTAATTAGAACAATATAAACAGAATACTGCCCTTGCTCGCTTCTACTTGGTGACCAAGGGTTGTCATATTAATTTTGAGGAAGCCAAAATCATAGTTCCATGCAATAACCCAGTTCAAGGTAAAATAAGAGAATCCATCGAAATCATAGCACGAGAACATAAACCATGTAATGATAATTTATCCTAAAATATACCAAAAATATGGCATAACATCATAAAATCTTAAAAATTTTTATTTCCTTGCAATATTTTAATTTTTACTCACGTGTAAATGGCAACATTTTTTAAAATTTTAATTCATTTAGATTTTAATTTAGTAGAAATATTATCTCTCGATCAAGATGCAAACGTAGTCTTTCCATTATCATATTTCCTGAAGACGCCCGCAGAAGACGGTGCGAAACGTTGAAAGTTTTATTTTATTTTAATATGTACAAATGTATATTAAAATTCCTGTTTTGTGCACCACTGAGCAATGTGTTATGATTAGTTAATTTTTATAATAATTTATTATTTTTTTACGGTAATTTTATTTTTTACATACACTATATTCCTCTGCTGTCTTACTTTTGTAATAGCTGCACGTAAACCATTCTAATAAATCACGTCTAATAATGTAACTATTCCTTTGCAAGACATTACCTCATACACATTACAATATAAAAATAAGAGAATAAACTCGATACATAGACATTACATAATATTGAACTTACATAATATAAATATTACATAATATTGATAAATTAAATAATAAAGAAATAATTTCTGTAATTTTCAGAAATTATCCAGTTTTAATAAGTCATAGAAAAGGGAAAAAATGATCTTGTGTTTTATGAAATTCCTTTTTATTGTACGAAATGTTTTTTACACCGAAACATATATAAAAAAATAAGTGGAAATAATAATAACATGTAATACATTTTATATATTTATTGGTGTCAGAGAATTATTTATATAAGTTTATATGCATGAATTTTCTCTTAAGAATCCGGTAATCCGGGACAAAAAAAATCTTCAAATATTCTAAACGGTAAAAATAAAATAAAGGATTAAAAACTTCTTTATTTTGTTATGCTTATAATGACGCTTAAATCAAGTTTTTATCTTAAATAGAAGAATAAATGTTATTGGTTTGGTTTCTTTTCAAAATCTAGCTTTCAAGCAACGATTGTTCTAGTTATAACTTCTTGTTTTTCTTCATTATGTGATTATTTTAAGTAATTTCTCAGAGTTAAATTATTATAACTCAAGAATCATTAAATATAAATTCTTGAAACTTGGACCATCTTTTTTTCATTGTCTTACTTTAATTTTGATACAGCAAGTTTGGGAAAAAAGTTATTTTTAAAAATATGATTAATTCAAAATTTGTTACAATTTTTTTTTTAAATTTTCAATGTAAATATTTGTATTTTTGAATTAACGCTGAATCAAAATCAAAAATTTAGATACTTCTGTTTATTTAAATACAGAAAACATTCTACAAAAAAAAAAAAAAAAAAAAAAAAAATGTGTTACACCAAATTTAATTTACCCCACTTTTTAACTTAACTTTTAATTTTTGAAAAACTTTTATGAAAAGTTTTATAATGTGATTTTGTGTAAAAGTAATACTGTTAATCATCACAAAAAAATTCAAATTTTAACTCAATAAATAAGAATTTTTTAAAAATGTGCCCCGGACACCCTTAAATAGAATCTCTATCGACAGATCGATTAAAATTTCGTGCAATCCTTGGATATATTTTGTTTACTTAAAAAAAACATTAAAATTACCATTATAAACTAAATTGATCGAGTAACAATGCTGACACACAAAACGGAGTGATAAAAAACATATGCATTTTATCAAATTTGAAGCAATTCTTTTGTCCGTTGGAAAGCTTGTTTTTTCAATCTCATCTTCATTGTTCGTTTTCATCAGGCGTTTTTTCTCCTAAAAGCATGTATTTTTGCGAACATTTAACACTCCATGGTTCACCCGAAAACTAAGATTGGAGGTTTAAAAAAATAAGGGTACCAAAATTAAAACGCCTATTCTAAAAAAAAAAATAATAATAAATAAATAAAAATGTAAAAAAAAAAAACATTAAATTTTTAATATATTCCACAGTTATGTTAATTTTCGATTATTTTGTGTCTGATTATTTCTATTCCTTCAATTAAGTTTAAATTTGTAATTTGAATCATGTTATGAATCATGTTTCAGTAACAAAATATTTTCCCTCTAAAAACTATTCGCCGAAAGCAGAAAATACATTATATTGGTGATAATGTTTCCTATTAAATAATAGGCTAAAAAACTATTTATAGAATTTCAGAGCAGGGTGCAAGATTCCAGCACATAAAATTTCAGCAGCGGGATTGAAAATACTTTTTCATCAATCTGCATATTACGAACTATTTATTTATGCTTCGTACTATTACCATTTGTTTTTTAATGCATGTTTTTAAATATTCCTTTCCTATTATTGTTGCCTATTGATTGAATTTAAAATAATTATTAGTGATTATTGTTGTCAGATACTCCTCATAAATTGTGACTTAAAATGCATTGGACACCATCATTTTTAAAGAATTATCTTCGATTTAAATAATGGAAGAATTATCTACAAGTGACATAACAAATTCGGTATATTCAAATATCACAGATATTATTGCCGGAATTTTCAAAAAATATTTCGTTTTAATAAGTGGTAGAAATGGAAATTAAAAAAAATAATAATCATGTATTTTTAGTGATTATTTTTATTATTTAAAATCTCAAAAGCTGCAGCACACGTTTATAAGTAATTAAACAAAAATAATAGCAATAAATACGTATGAAAACTCATTAGTGTAAGTATTTAAATTTATATGCAAGGATTTATAATTTTTTTTTTTAAACAGCATCTAAAATTGACAGTATTTTTTCATATGTATTATTATTTGCATTATTGTTATTATTAGTTGCAATTTATTATTTGTTTATTATTGTTGTTTATTGTTTTATTTTTAGTCAAACATTAATTATTAGTATTAAAATCACTCCGTGTAAATTGGACTTTAAATGCTCTAAACACCATTATTTTAGAATAGTTTTTTTTATTTTCACTTAATGTCAGAATTAGCTGCAATTAAAGATGGAAAATAAACTATAAGGAATTACTGCTGACCGGAAAATTTGTAGCCCTGATTTACCCGTGACACTTGTCAACACTATTGATGGTTTATGAAAAAAATATATCTTCATAAGGGAAATGAATTTTACAGGGGATTTTTACGCATAATGCGAACGAATTTAACAACAAAAATATAAAAAAACACACAAATGAAAACAATTATTTTTAATATGTTTTATCTGATTGGCATATCTTATGGACTATCATATTAGGACAGGATTTCCAAGGTTGTTCCAGATTCCATTCAACGTATTTGATCGCAGTTGCGCAAGAGAAATTAAAGAGATAGAAATTAAATGGTAAAAATTCTTGCAACTTGGATGGAATATCATTAAACAGTATACACATTATTCCAGTTTGTACTGTGAAATTAAAAAAAAATGCAACTGTAATTTTTAAAGTGATTACACACTTTATCCTATTTGAACTTAACATTTTTAATGTCCGTAAGATAAGGTTTTGGTATTTATTTGGTTGGTTGGCTGGTATATGGTTTAATGCGCAAAATCTCTTTAAATTCATGCTGCGCCATAAAAAAGAAGTAGGAAATAAAAATAAAATCATAGGCAAACAAAACATGAAATTAAAGTGATGTAGTTGACAATTAAGTAAATAAGACATAAAATAGACGTAGAAAAGCAATGTGAATGGGATATCCCATCCGGTTTTGGTATTTTTTTAATACAAATAGGAACACTGTCTTCATAATAAGTAAGTTTAATTTTTACTTTTTTTTTCTTAATTTTTTTTATCTTCAATTTTCCGTTGTAAGAAATTCCAGCAATCACCATAAATCATTTATATAATCATTTTTTCAGTGTTTGATGACATCTGTAACAGTCATTTTCGAATAATTAATCGATCCTTTTTTTTTATTAATTTAGATAAGTTGCGTTAATGTGTATTCACTTATCACATGCTATTTTTTTTATTTTTAAAACGGATTGCAAATAGTTTTCTTAGTAAAGATAAATTTATAAATTTCAAACAGCTTGCTTCTTTGTCGTGCCATTTAAGTAGCACATAATACTTTTATCTTAATCCAATGGCGTATCTAGATATATGATTTTTTTTCGGAGGGGGAGGCTCAGATACAATAAACATTTCTGAGAGGAAATCACAAAAAGTTAATGTTTTCACTTTAAACTGGTTTTTATCATACCAAGTAACGCATACAATATGCAATGGAACTTGCTAAGATGGAATTGCATAGGATTGGATTTTCGTTTTAATAAGGCTTTCGCCTTAACTAGTATAATTTTTACGGTGTATAAAGAGAGTCTACGTATATCGGAAATTTGCTGAATTTGTTATTTTGCGGTTGAATTTGTTATTTGTAATCTTTTTATAAATGAAAACCTGCCTAAAACGTTTTTTAGTTCCTTTTAAATTTTATTTTAACAGATTTTATTACAGTTCGATAAACTTCGGTCGTTGAAATTCGTTTTCTAGAGATTTTGGAGAGGGCTATAGCCCCATCAGCTTACTCTCTGAATACGTCACTGCCATAGTCGTCAGTATCTCAATTATAATGTTATTACATGTTGTTAGTTTTACTCTCTGTTGTTGTTTTTTTTTTTAATTTAATATCATAGTCGCTTCGAATATATGTATACTTGTCTGTATAACTTAACCTTTCAACTGCGCATTAAATTAAGTTTAAAAATTCATGTTAATTACTGTCAACAATCTTTTTGTAAAAGAAATATTCAGGTTATTTAATGACAAGCAAAATGATGCAAGAATATAACCAGTATCACTATCTTATGAAATTGGTAGGGATTAAATTATTCTGAATAAATATTGTGAAGCATGCAGCCCGTGAATATCACGGGAACAAGAATTAAGGGATTAATTAGTGTTACACATTGGAAATTATAATCAATCTAAACAATATTGAAGCCAGTACATTCAACATCGATTAACTTAACGAATTATATAAATGCTTTCTAAACAATTATTTACTACCATTAAGAAATTAATTAATTCCTCGCGTAACTTATATTTGTACTTTTGCTACAAAGAAAATCCCATTTCTCAACTGATAATCATTGCACGTAACTCTTTATGATAAATCACGTCCAATAATGGAGTATTTTATTGACAGAGTGTAAGCGTAATATTTTTTTCATTAACAAATAAAAGAATATGATCGATATATTCTGTTTCGTCACGTAGACATCATTTGTGTAATTTTCCCCCATCGAAAATAGTCTAAATAAATGGTAATGTTGTCTATGAAGAAATTTTCTACTGAGATATTTTTTTCTTAAATATATAAGCTTATAATATGTATACATGTGTCTATATATATATATATATATAAGTTTGTTACTTTAAAACTCTGGCATATTCCTTGGTTCATATTTTATAATATCCATTTTTGGAAACAGTTGCAGGTAATGATGACAGGCTATGTTTTGCTACATCATTTTAGAGATAATTCCGGTCATTTAGAGATATGTTCCGGCATGCGTTTTTTCTATTCTTTTCATTTCTACCTTGTTATTATGATCTTATTTTCAAGTAATTGTTATCTTTATTTTGGTATAATATATGTAAGTATCAGAAAATTCGTGTTATTTTGCTCTGTAACACTTTCCGGCGCACTACTCTTTAAAGTTGGAATTTAAAGAAAAAAAAATAGGCAATCTATTTAGGCCTAGAGGAGTACACAGGTATTGTTTTGTACAGATTGCACTAACCATTTTAATTATACAGCTGTTGACGATGTGGTAACCTCCCATAAGTAAAGATTGATAGACGCGGTGAGAAGAGCATTGCTGTGAAGCGCGTATTACATTAAAACATTTTACCTATTATTTAAAAACAGTAGAGTTTGATCTCTGTGGGGCTGCCATCTAGAACTCATAAGAAAGTTTTAAAGTAGCCATTAGAGTAGTTTTTGAAATATTCACGGAGTTTTTGTGTCTCTAAACAAGGGGAACTTTAGGTGTTGCCAACCCGGCAACACTGCGCGATAAGGGGTTAATGGTATACGCAAAGTGGAAACCACACACTTTTTTGTAGTGCCATACCGTAATAGCTAGGAATATCTAAATCTTGGCTAAGTACCAAAATTGTATGTAAACGACCGGTAGTCTAGTGGAGAGCTTGACGTAATAACGTTTGAACAAAATCTAACAATATATCTTGATAGTGTCGAGGCAGATGTAGGCAGGAAATTGCATTAATTATTACAAGTCAATTAATCGGCAATATATTCGCATGTATGTAATCAACCTGTAATTAGAAAGTCAAGCAAACTGAATCCATTTTTTCGAGTGAAATTGTTTGTTCTCGCAGTAAAGATGCAATGATGACAGGGAACGTGTAACGTGTAAAAACACTTCAATAACTTGCAATGTGTTATCTCAGTACCGTTCAAAATGCTAATTTACGTTTCAATGGCATTCGCAATTACGTTTCATTTGTAAACAGACAGTCGAAGGAATTTACTTACCAAGGAATGTTCTCTGGTGAGAGCATATTTCTATTTGCAAATAAGTAAACTTTAATCTCTTTAACTTTTTGAGGGGCATAGCACTTCTATTCTTAAAATGCTAAAATGATTGGTTGACACCAGAATTTAAAAACGAATTTATTTCATGTTAGATAAAAGCTTTTCTTCACATACTTCATAAAATTTAAAGTTTCTTTTCACAATTATGGTGTCAATGTAGCATTTTGCAGTTTAAATTAAGTGGTATATATTTTATACCACCGCCCTTTAAGGGGTTAAAACTTACAAGTAGCGGAATAGTTAATGTAAAATGAAACAACAATTTATAAGCATTTTTTAAATAATAATAATTATTATTATTCATAAAGATTCGTTCTTACATTTACATTTTGATACATTTTTAAGAGATATTTGTTTATTTGTTGAATTAGATAAATAAATTGAAAATTACAAAATCAGAAATTTAGATTATGTTATGATAATGAAGGAAATATAGCCTTTTACAGCAACAAACTATATGCTCTAAATCTATTTTGTAAATTATTAATTAGAAATGTCTTACTTAAAAATTAATTTATTTGGAAATTATTCAATAGTTAATTATGCATATAAATTTGAATATAAAGAATTAGATCATCTTTTTACTCCAAATAATGACAAATTTAATTTTCTGCAGTTTAAAGTTTTAAACAACGACTGAACATTTTTTTTACTAAAATAATTATTTAGATATTGAAAGTAAAAGGAAACGATATTTTTTCATACATAACACAGTATAACGAGAAGCTTTAAATAAAGAAAGTGTCAATGTTAATCCCATTAGTGCCTGAAGTATTTTCTTCGTTAAGATTCAAATTTTGCATTTTCCCACCACTTTTAAAGCAATAATAACTTTTATCTTAATTTATCACGAACTTTGTCTCGAGAAAGAAAGTATTTATTTATACTCCTTTTTACTGTTGTGAAATAAGCTTACTTGATTTTTTTTAAACTGTCCCAAAAATGGGACGCTAGGCACTAATAGGTTATTACGCAGTGTTAGATAAGAATATTTTGCTTGTAAAATGCAAATATTGTATAGTTTAAACGTGTAAAAGTTTTTTTTTTCAATTTAAATAATAAATATTGTTAAATGGAAGTATTTTCTTCTCTATAAAATACAATATAGTGGGCTTTAACCCCTTAACGCGCAGTGTTGCCGGGTCTGCAACATCTAAAGTTCCTCCTGTTTAGAGACACAAAAACTCCGTGAATATTTTGTGAATCCGTGAATCTACTCTAATAGCTACTTTAAATCTTTCTTATGAGTTCTAGATGGCAGCACCACAGATATCAAACTCTAAATACACGTCCATAGATGATTGTTAAAATGATGGTTTTCGTAATTCTTGGTGCCCCACCAGTGGCCGAGAGGTTCTGACCTCTCAACTGGTAGACGGCAAGTGCTGGGTTCGAACCCAATCGGCTGTCGGCCTAACTGTTCTGAGTTTTCGTGGTTTTCTTCGAACCTTGCGTAAATACGGGTTAGGTTCCCTTAGAAAGACCCCCACGAAGGGCACCCCCCCTGGTCCTATATCCCTAGTGTAGATAATCGGACGACAAAAATAAACCAAACCAAACCGTAATTCTTGGTAGTAAATTTTTAAACAAATTATAAAATATCCATATAGAATTCTTGGCAGTAATTAATTTGAAAATTTAATTTCAGAACCTGATTAATGTATGGGAGGTTTTGACAATATAAAATGTATAAAAAATTTTGACAATAAATTTGTAATCAGATGTAAATAAGAAGTAAAAAAACAGATAGATTACATATCTCTTTGTAATAAAAAGGAACACTTATTCGTTTAAATGGAAATAAATAAATAAATATACCATTTTCGAGTATCTTTTGTTTCCTAATAAAATTTATCTTAGTTTGTTGTTCTTGTTGCTTTTTCGGTTGTTTTTATAAGATGGTTTTCTTTTTTTTGTGCCATTATCACATTCTTAAAAATGCTATTGGAAATTTCAAACATACCTGAAACATACAAAATAATCAAAGTTACTTATGAAGAGCATTTGAGAAGATATTTATTGCTGCTATCTTCCAATATATAAGTTAATATAAATTGTTCAGACAATGATAATGAGTTAATTTTACAAAGAAAATTTCCCGTTAACATTGAAGTAATTCTGCATCGTTATTTTTGGAAAAAACTTATTACATTTTCTAAAATTATAAAGACTGCAAAAATAACAAAGTTAAATATGAGTAATTTACGATTCTCTATTTACAAAATGACAATATTTTCTTACAAATATGCCATTTTCTGTGCATTGCAAGTGTGAAGAACTCCATTTTATTTTATGCATATTTTTTATTTGTATCTTCTTTTTTTTGTATTTTAAAAATTATGCACTTTAACGTCTTTAAAATATTTTAAAATCACATTTGTTAAAAGGGTTCAGGACACATGACATATCTGGACATTGAAAAAAACTCTAATGAATGATATACATTCTGTATTCAATCTCCCGAATATATGTATAAAAAAATTCAACCTAATTGTAGTTATCATCTATCATTTTACAACTACTTTTGTTCCATTAGAGCAGATTGTATTTTAACTTTGATAAGCAATGCGAATAGCATTTCATAATAAATCACGTCTGAAAATGAAATGTTTTATTGGCAGAATATTATCGCATAAAACTTTCCGTAAACAATAATGAGGATGTGACAGATGTATTTTCATATCACGGTTTTCTCTCATCATCAGCAATTATTTAATTTGCATGGGTGAAAATGAACATAAAATAACTTTTATTGTAAAATTACAAAAACAAATTGGAAATAGAAAGAAAAGCGCTGCAATTGAGGTGCGTTAGTAATATAATGAAGTTTTAAGAAATATTTAGATCCCTGTGTAATAGTATCAACGGTATTTCGAATAACCCGTATGGATTGCAAAATCATGTCTGTGTCCCTGTAAATATTATCTACTTTGCAAGAAGCAACTTGTTGTAAACCTTAGAAAAGCATATCATTTTCATAAAATGGGAAGTATTTTAATATAATTCAAACGATATTTCTAACTATACCATTGTGTAATGGAAAACTTTTGTGTGGCCCTATAAATGAATAAAAAGCAAGTTTTGCACCACAGAATGGACAAAAAGTATTTTTTAAAATATACTTCATAGATGTATATTAATTTTACTCCATTTTATTCTAATTTTATACCAAGCACTTGAAACTGTTTGTCACATTGACCGTAATGTAATGGAACAGTTTCCGATTTTCAGAAAATTTAAAATGACTTTATTTAATCTAAATTTATTTGAAATTTGTTTTCTTATTAAAATTTTATGTGTACACTGTACAAGAAACTGAAGTCCATCTACAAAACATTGTAAGTAAAAATAAAGACATCTATAACTTTACAAAAAATCTACTAAAGTTTTGGTAATTTTACTAAACTTTTATCTGTAATCCTTGTTACCGTTCCTTAAAAAGTTGAGGAATCGGATTTTCCTAATCGGATTCTTAGTAGCCTATTTTTTTTAATTCAAAGTGCAAATCTGTATGTGTTGCGTAATTTTTTTTCCAACCACCTTCGTCGTTCCAAGCCCAAACTCGCACTCTGATTGGTTGTTGCTCTTGGCACTGTTTTCATGTAACTTGGCGATAATCATATTTGGCGTAGAGATAGATGCTTCCGTCGAGGAGTTTGATTTCCTTCCGAACCGAGTACAAAGTGTTTTTCTCTTGCAGCATTGGATTCGATGGAACGTGTCTTACTGAAAGCTGTACTCTTTAAAAGTTTTTACACACAACTTTTTACTTTGTACTCGGTTTACTTCTAGTGCTCGCGATGGGATACGTATAGCAGCTATACGATTAAACGATATACGTATATCCGTATAATACGTTTTTCTGCTATACGGATACTTTCGAATATACGTTTAAACGTATCCGGATACGTATAACACGTATCAACTAAACGTATATTTAAGAATACGTATATTTAAAGTATACGTATATTCCACGTATCGTATCTAATTTAAATAGTAGACTTCATAAGTCGTATGTCACTGAATTGAGAATAATTTGGAAATCGGTGGTGTTAAGACAGGAATTCGCATAGTATGTCTTATATATAACAGATCGAGCAATAAAAAACGTATACTTTATAAAACATTTTGCAAAAAGTTCACAAAAAATCCGACTCCTGATTGGCCAATCTCGTTTCACTAACAGTGAAATATCTATCTGGATTCCGACCAAGATTGTCGAAATCGTAAAAAAGACAGCATAGTAGCACCACCTGTTAAACGATTTACACACAAAACTAATCAGCACCAATTTCTATCAGGCACTGCCTGAAAATATAGGGGAGACTGGGGCACATGTGAACATAGCTTTTTTCTCATAACTGGGTTAATTTCTATAAGCAAAACTACTCAATATAGTAAACAGTACTTTTTTTACGCATGGTAATTTTTTTAATTATTTTTATAGCTCTTCTTACTTTTCTTAATAGTTTTATGAATTCAAAAAAATGTTCATATGTGCCCCAACGAAGGGGCAGATGTAAAACACAAGGGCAACATGTGAACACAAGGAAAAATAATTATTTGACACGTTTTTTATTATCTTTTCCATATATTACCACAATCATTAGTTGTACTATCTGTTAAATTCACCATAAAGAAAAATATATGTATATTTATTTAGTTTCTGAGTGATATGTTTAAGCAAAATATTATAAAATAAAAATAAATTGTTTTTTTGGGGGGAGAGGGGGGTTCGATAATTGATAAACTATTCTTGCAATGAAATAAAAGCTTAAAGAAGTAAACTTGAGAAAATAATAGAATTTAAATTTTGCTTAGGGCCTTTTGTTTGAGAAAGATTTTAGGAAGGGAGCATTTGGATAATATTTGTCGGAAATCTACCGAAAAGCCAAAGAATTTCATTCCTATATTTACCTTATTTGCCTATAAATTAAGGATAAAAAATTGTTTTCCGTTTATTAGCTTCCTCCAAATTTAATTTATTTTGCTTTTAAAAGAAAGGGGGGTGGAAGTCAATAATGAAGATTTCACAGTAGTTTAAAAATTTTATTTCTTAAAATATAATTTTATTTTCAAAGCACCAAATAACATAGCTGTTTAAGAAATGGAAGTAAACTAATACTACAAGTTTGCAACAAATGAAATAGAAAATTTTTCAAAGTTGTTAAACGTAATATTTTTTGCATTAACGATGCATAAAAAATAGTATTGAAAACCGTTAAATAAAATAATATATAACATTTATTGCATTTTAGAAAACATTAAATTTATTTAAATTACAATTGGACATAAACGAGCTTGTTGCTTTTTATGTATTTGCTGACAGATATGTTTGTAAAAGTTTCTATACAAAATCAAGTTTATAAGACAGAAATGTCTTCTATTTCAATAAAATTATAGATAATGGAGCTGTCATTATTTTCATGAAGTTAACTAAAAGGAACAGAATAACTGAGTGATTATTGGAGAATTTAATGCCGTGTTCAGATCTGCTCCAACTAGACTCTTCATAAGTGCCCCATACTCCCACAAGAGTTAAAATGACAAATCTTTAACATTTTTCAATTTTAGCAAAAAAAAAAATTATCATAAATATTTATTAGTATCCACAATATATGTTAAAACATTATTTAAAAAAAAATGAATAAATAAATAAAATTATTCTCTTAGCAAGTTGGAGATTTTACTTTTGAGTTCAGTTAAGCAGTATTTTGGCTCCTGGGGACAAACAAAATGTCGAAGAGCTTCAAAATTTTTTTTCCAAATGTGTATAGATGCTACTATCTTTGGTAATTCTTTGAAATAATAAGTCATACAATAACTTGTGAAAAATAGCAATGTTCTCATATGCCCCATTTTCACATGTGCCCCAGTCTCCCCCATATATGTTTCTTAATTCTGTGTATTATGTTTTGAGATAGAGCGCCCACAAATCTCATGTCACACACAGACAGACAAAGTCACAAACTCACAGGCAGATATTTTTTAAAAACATGTTTTTCGGACTCTCTTACCCTTAAAACGTGTAAGCCCATCGAAAGTTTTCCCTTATTAATTAAATACTTTCTTCTTGTAAAGATACAAGAAAATATAAAAAAACTAAGTACTGTGCCTTAGGTCTTCCAAAGAATAGTTTGATTCTACCACAACTAATGTAAGACATTTCATAATAAATAACTGGAAAAAAAACCAAAATCTAAACTGAGGAACGTATTCAGATTTTTTTAAGTGCCTGCAAAACAAGTAGTAGTTAAGTAAACGCATCGCAGTTCTTCGAACAAAGAAACGCGATGGGGATACTCTACCGGATATTTCTCAATGTCGTTAATCCGCAGAAAAACATTAAAAAATCAAATTTCATACCTTGAACGAAAAACGTTTAAACGTTTATACGTTTAACCGCTTGGATAAGATCCGTATATACGATGTACCGTATATGTTGTTTTGCGTAATACGTATAACCGCCGATGCCGTATTATACGTATAGTTGATCCGTATTTCGTATAATACGTATTATACGTATACGCGTATAAACGTATAATCGAGAGCACTATTTACTTCGTACTCGGTTCGGAAGGAAATCAAACTCGACGGAAGCGTCTATCGCTACGCCAAGAATGATTATCGCCAAATTACGTGAAAACAGTGCCGAGAGCAACAATCAATCAGAGTGCGAGCTTGGCCTTGGAACGACGAAGGTGGTTGGAAAAAAAAATTACGCGTATGTGTTACATGATTTTTTTATTGTTGCCTCTATACAAAAAGTTCTTGGAATGTAATTCTACTAGAAGATTTATTGTAATTTTCCAAATTTTACGAACGCATCTAAAAGCTAGTTGTTGGGGGCAACCGTAATACTTACCCATCATGGATATGCTTATTGTACAATAGGAAAATAAATCTAAGTAAAAGTGAATTGCGTAACAGAAACATCCTTATAACTATAAAAATAATAATTATATTAACATACGATTTACTGCTTTAGATTGAGCGTTTCATTTCCATGTTAAAAAACATGCCTTTGAACTGAAATTTGAATGAAATACAGGGTCATGAAAAATCGAAGATTGGATTACAAATATCTCGACAACTACTCATTTAACTAATTTCTTTCTTTATACAAAATTTATGTTTTTATAGCCTTTAATATTCATTCTCTAAAATAATAAAAATATATATATACCATTCATCAAAATGAATGTTTCTACAGGATCATGAAAAATAGAAGATTGGATTACAAATATCGCGACAACTACTCATTTAACTGATTTCTTTCTTTTTACAAAATTTATGTTTTTTATAGCCTTTTATATTCACTCTCTAAAATAAAAAAAAAATTATATACCATTCATCAAAATGAATGTTTCGACAGTCCGAAAAATAATATTTCCGGATAATCAAGGTTACTGATATTAGATAGGTTTTTTTTTCATTCCTACTTACAACATACATAACAAATTTCAAGTTTCTATCTCAATTTCTTCGGGAGACAGGGGTTTTACAGATACATACAGACAGGCACACGGACGGACGGAGGGCATTTTTTTCTGAAAATACATTTTTCGGAACTTCCAGCGTCTGAAATGTGTAAATCAGTCTAAAACGATCAAACGATTGCAAGATTTACTTTATACTACGTGTGATGTGTAAGTAATAACGACGTGATGTATATATTTCCATCTATTTTCTCTAATAATCAGTAATTATTTAATTTGAGTGGGTGGAAATGTACAGAATATACATTTTATTGCAATATCAAAAAAGAATGCAGCGAAATTATTCTACAATAGACAAAGATCTAACAATTAGAAATTATATCCTAGATATTAAAAACAGATACAAATGAACGCCATGCATTTAATATTCGATTGCATGAACATTTAAGAATATGCAACATAACAACAATTAACATTTACCAATTAAAAAAATGCATCTATTGTACCTTTAAATTTGTACGTTTGTAACACACTGTAAAAATATCCGTTAAATTTACGGCGAAAAATGCTGGAAACTAATAAGACAGCAGAAAAGTTAGATATTATAAGAATTTGGAAAATTTATTTTAGCATAGAGGCAAAAATTTCCATTGTTACATACACACTTTATATATATATGCACTGTATAAAAAAATCCGTTCAATTTATTGCAAAAATTGCTGGCAGCAGTTTTTACCGTCATTACCGTAAAAATTGCAGTAAAATTTTAGGTTTTTTTTTTGTTACATCTAATTTTACGGCAGTTTTTGCAGTAAATGTAATGAATTTTTCTTCTGCATTGCAAATAATATTTAGTTTTAAAAATATTGCGATCAATCTTTCATAATAAATAGCTTCTGAAACTGGAACGTTTAATTGGTAGAATCTCAATAAACAAAACTTCTTTATTAAAATAATTGGGGTAGTCATTGATATATTTTCATTATATGCTTTTCTTTAATCATCAGCAGTTATTTATTTTGAACTAGCTGATCCGCCCGGCGTTGCCCGGGTCCGTATTAACAATATTAAACGAACTTGAAATTTGTATGATTTTATCATTAACTTGAAGCATGCAGAAATGCATTTTCTGAAATACGTCGCAGCTGACTGCGAAAAATCGGTTTTAAAAACAAATAATATTAAGCTCTAAAAATACTTAAAATGAGCAATGAGAAACACGGGAGGGAACATGTATCCAACGATTGATTTAGTTTCGTGTTAAGTGTTGATATTTACCCGTAAAAATCACTGTTAAATCATGTAACTAATTATTTTTTTCGCATAGAAATCCCAAGTGAAATATTTTGAATTTCAAACTAATTATATCACTCTTAAATCCGACTATACCGTGAATGAAATCTATACGCGATGATAAAAGATTGGTATATAGTATTATAATTTCAGAGCCATTTAACAAAAGTGTATATTTTTAATCAAAGCATGCGTAATGATTAAAAATTAACAAATTCCTAACCGTAAACTTTTGTACCATAACCATAATCTGTCTGTAACCTAACTGCCATAATATGTCTGTAACCTAACTGCGGCTAAACAGTACCCTACCGTAATATAATAAAATATAACATAAATGTAACCTAACCGTCACTTTGAAATATCAATATAGAAGCATCATTTAAGATTTTGCTTGAAAAATCGTTTGCACTCTGAAATCTAGATTTTAGACCAACATTTGTTATTTAAGTTTTCGCGCATGGTTTTAAAATAATGTTTTCATAAATATATTTTATATATTGACATAGAGTTATTATTATGTTGTTAAATTATAAAAAAATTTTCATCTACGTTTTAAAGTATTAAAAAGTTCTGAAAAAAAAGAAAACTTTTAGTAATACAATTTTTAGTTCAAATCAAATGTTTTCAATATTTATTTAATTTTATTTTGACATTTAATTATTTCGAATTTATCAATTTCAATTATTTTAAAAGCAAACATTTTTTAAAAATAAATAATATAATAGAAAAAATTCCATTTTAAAAAATTACTATTTCTTCGTAAAATATGCTTCAGCTGTAATTCATTTCTTTCAATTCGTCTTATTAATACAAAATCCCTTCCACATACTTTTGTTTGGGACATTAAAATTTGAGCGATAAATGGTTTAATATTGCAACCCTTTTTTCTGTTTACTTCACCACCACCTATCTTTTTCCTCCATGGTTTACAACCGCTGTGATAAAAAATCATCATTTAAACTGACAGTTTGCCAGTCTATGGATTTTAAAGGTCTTTTCCAGCTTTTTTAATTATTTATGCGAAAATTTATGCAACCAACCAATCATAACTAAATGACGGGGAAAAAAGAAGAAAAAGGGCGATTTTTTATGAGAGTAATCTTTGGAATTTAATTAATTACTCAGTTAATAAATAGAATTTCGAAATTCTGAGCTTCAGGTGCATCAGGAGAGATATTGGGCTACTCTCAGAAAAATTTTGAGCTTCGTACGTACCGTAGTTTTCGCTAACTATCGCAGACACACGCACACACACACACACAGACAGAGCGATTTGTTATTTTATTAATATAGATAATAGGTGGTAATGAGGTATGTTGGTGAGGTATAAAATAAATTCCTTTTGATATATTTCTTCAAAAACATCATAATAAGAATATTCTAGAACAGAAAACGATAGATAATAAATAGAAATCTTATTCGAGAAATTTAAAACAAACACGAATGAATCGCAATCACTCAATGTTCGATTGCCTGAATGTTGGAAAAAATTCAACATAATTATGATTAACATCTACCAACTCGAAGCATTTAATTTACATTTATATTTATACTTTCATATAACAGATTATATTTCAGCATTCATAAGTAGGGCGACTAGCATTTCATAAAAAATCATGAATGAAAATGGAATGCTTTACTGGCAGAACTTTGTAAAATAAAACTTTCCCGTTAACAAAAATGAGTCTGTGATTGATATACTTCCATCACATGCATTTCTGTAATCATCAGTAGATATTTACTTTGCATTGGTAGAAATATAGATAAATATACTGTAAAAAATGATATATGTTTCTTTATCCATGAAAATACCGGAAAGGTTCCGCTTATGATTAAAAGCTCCAGAAAAAAATTTATAGGAGAATTAACAAGAGTTAATTTTTCTTAGCGGCCCGTAATTTACAAATATGTTAACTAGTGGCTTTTAAAATACATTAATCAGTCTTCTGTTCGCGAAAACTCGTATTTTATCAAACTATCAAATGTCAAATAAACATTTTCTGCTGTATTTTGCCCATACAATTGTAACCAAAAAAAATGCTTTTTGTTCGCATTAATGATATTGCTGTTAATAGCGTGAGTATGTCTGTTAATCATTTTTCTGATTATCAAATTATTTACGCGAGAATTCATATATAGCACCCCAAAAATGTGACATTCCCATTTGAGAAAAATGATTAAAGCACGGTAAAAGATATTCAAAATTTTTCGAAATGACGGCGCTACACTACAGAATGACAAAGTTATTTAAGGTTTCTAAATAGTTTGAAAAAAAAATGAGATGCCTAGAGCTTCTTATCTAACTGCAACAAAATAATTTCATGTAATCATTTTGAATTACCGGTGCGTTTTATTACTATGCAGTACATAAAGTAAGAATTAAAATACAATGTTATAATTTACCGATACTTAAAAATAGAATCCTCCAAATTATTACCTAAGGCCTTTTAAAGAATACTTTTTTTTGGAACTGAAGAAGGGGATCTAAGTATCAATGAAACGGCCGTAGATAATAATTTAGGGGGCTTTACTTCAAAGTATTTGTGCATTATAACGTTATTTTGTAGTTTTTTAGTACTGATATTCTCAAAATGTTTTTAATCCATGATTAAATATACAGATTTCTTTCTGTGGATTTACAAAAATAGATTTGCAGATCTATATCTTTTTTCTTTACTGTGTACAAATAAAACTGTAGTATGCGGGAAGATTTTTGTAGCTATTAAAAACGCACATAATTTGCCTTTTTTAACAGTGCATTAGATATCAAATATATATTTTGTTATTTTTATTTTTGATTTCCCTAAATTGTCTGTTCCCCTTTATGATAAATGGATGGAAAACTCCGAAATTATTAAAGTGTTAAAAATAATTGTATGATGTATTGTACAAGCACTTTTCTGTAACAGATAGCGTGCACGAAGACGACACACCCTTCAAAAGATTTTATCTCTAGCTGTCGCTTTCCGTTATGGTATTTTGTACTATGGTACATACAAAACGATTTCCATAAAAGTCAGACGTCGATTGATTGCTTACGGTAACCATTATCATAATTGTATGATGCTGAGTTACATTCATTGAAGTTTGCAATTTGCAAAAGTGTTTACATTTAAAATAAATATAAATTAAATTTATCAGTTAAAGAAATATATACATACGATACTAATCTAAAAATCTTTAAAGGTAAAATAAATTTTATTTAAATTTATAATTTGCTATATTATTATTGTTTTGTTGATCTGGCATTCATAATATTTTTAGGGATTTAGATTTCTCCCTATTTTAAAAACTATTATGATTTTTTAACGATACAGTATTTTAAATTTCTATTGAACGTATTTTTTCGTTTTTATAAATAAAAAATTTCACTTATATCTCCGCTATTTTTTTTTTCATTTCGGATTTTCAAAAAAGTTGAAATTTTGAACTTTATTTATATAACTTGATTTGAACAATTTTGGTATCATTATAACTTTCCTTTACAAATAATTTAAAATTAAAGAAATTAAATTTATTGCTGATACCTTCTATGTAAGTATTTAATAATTATAAATTAATAATTTAGATTTTCTAGTTAAACATAGGTAGAGAAATATTTAGCGAAATCCTCTGTACGATGTGCAATCACATTTATCATCATTTTTTTTTTAAATTAGGCTGTAAATATATTTTTTGTTATTTTGATTTCATATTTCTCTAAATTGTGTGCGTTCTTTTATGATAAATGGATCGAAAACTTCAAAATTGTTAAAGTTCTAAAAAAATTCTATAATTAATAATAGTTGTATAATAATTGTATACAAGCACTTTTCTATAACAGGTACCGTGAAAAAAGATGACACACTTTACAAAATCATTTTATCTCTAGTTGTCGCTTTCGGTTTTATAAATTTCGTAATGATATTCTGTTCCTTGGTATATACAAAAGGATTTCGATAAAGAGAAGATGTCGATTGACTGTTTGCTTTAATCATCATTATAATTGTATGCTGCTTAGTTACATTAATTAAAGTTTGAATGCAAAATAAATTTAAATAAAATTTAGAAGTTAAATTATAAAAATATATAACTTATACAAATCTAAAAATTAACTTGATATTATGATTCTGTTTTAAAATTATATAAATATTCACAAACAAATATATATATATATCTTTATATATAACTACGAACAATTATTTTCGATAAATAAGCTATTACCTAGAAGTTTCTGAAATGATTCACCATAAGTTGAATTACATTAATATAAGTGCATATATTGTGAAAGTTTTCTAATAGAAAGACAATTTACTCTCTTAATGTCAGCCAAAAATAACTAAAGTTGAGCCGAAATTCGCTCATCTCGCGTTTCGAAAGGCAACCTCTCATACAGAGTTGAAACAACTTAAATGAGTGAGTTGTTTTTAAACGATTTAAATCAAGATGAGTTATTTAAATAAACAATCTAAATCAAGATGTGTTATTTAAATAAGCAATCTAAATCAGGATGAGTAAATTGTTTAAAAAACATTTCAGTCACGATTCAATCTATTACAGCTCTTTCGTGAGAAGCTAAATTCATGCTTTCGTTTTAAGAGTGTAAGAAAACTTAAAAATAAAAAAAAAGTTTAATATATACCTTTAACTGGGTTACTGAAAAGAAAATACCTCTGTAGAATTATTACTATTGATTAATTATTACTATTGATTCCTGTAGCATGTCATTGACAGTGACTCTTTCTTAACGATAAAAACTGTCTGAGTTTTTTTACTACAATGATTGTTTTAATGCATTGAGCAGCAAGAATAGAATATGTCTGTAATTCTGTTGGCACTAATACAAGGAAAAAATGAAATATTTAACTAAACACATTGTTTTAAAATGAAAAATGTGTTAATTTTCACGCACTGGTTTACATGTAATTTCTGATAAATTCAAGCTTGAAATTTATTCTTTAAAATATTAAACTAGTCGTTGGGGGCCACCGTAATACTTACCCATCATGGATATGTATATGAAAATAAAACATGTGAAATTATTTATACAATGCATTGCAATTCATAAACAAATTTTAAATATTGTTAATATGCATAGTAATGCTATATTAAAGAACTGCTGATGTACCAATTTCGACAAATTATATAAAACGCCAAACTACTCAAGTAGTACCGAACTGCGTAAAAGAAACATCCTTATAACTCCAAAAATAATAACTCTATTAACTAACAATTAACTGCGTCGGATTAAGCGTCTCATTTCCAATTAAAATATACTTCTGAATTGAAATTTGAATGAAATACAGGGTCATGAAAAATCGAAGAATGTGGAAAACAAGATTACAAATATCTCGGAAACTAATAATTCGATCGACTTCGTTCTGTATGAAAAATGTGTGTTATTTTATTGCCTTTTACGTCCATTCCTTAAAATAAAAAAAATCGAAAATTTTTGTATTCCTTTCATCAGAACGAATTTTTCGAGAGTCCGAAAAAAATAGTTCCGGATAATCGAGGTTGCTGATATTAAATAGGGTTCGTCCCATTCTTACATACTAACTACATACAAAATTTCAAGTCTCTATCTCAATTTGTTCGGGAGATAGAGCGTTTACAGACAGACAGACAGACGGACGGCAAAAATTTTTTTCTAAAAATATGTTTTTCGGAATCTCCACTATCTAAAACGTGTAAATCCGTCAAAATTTTTTTTTCGATTTTCAAAACGATTGCAAGACTTACCCTATACTACGTATGATGGGTAAGTAAAAATCAACATAATGAAATGTAATTTCCAAGCACTTTGCATTTGGAAGTATAATTAATTTTCTATTTTAAGAAGGAAAAATTTTAAAAAGTGCTGTACTTGGGAGTTAAACAAATGCTGTAAAATTTAGATGTATTTATTAAGACATTGGTAACATTAAAATGACTTCAGCATTTGTTTCGAACATTTATTGTGGTTAATAAGGGTATTATTATAATCATTTTCCCAGATATACAAGCTATGTTCTAAAGCACATTATGTTGATTAGACATTCTGTATAAGAAGTATCCGGAATGTTTAAATAAAGTACTTTATTATTGCTCCATTATTTTAAGGCGCTGACGTATCCTTAAAATAGTGGGTCTTCAACTGGAACTGCTGTCCTACGAATTGATTACCACCGGGTAACTCTCCACCAGTAAATTTAAACAGATTTTTTTCCTTTGTTTTTGCGCCTTATTAATGAAAAATGTCATAACAAATAACGACAGAAACAGATATTCATTTTTGCAGGTGGGAATTTTTTCGGGGGTAGTCACTCTCTGCATTTCTCATATTATGACAATTTAGACCTATCAGTGTCAATGGAAAACATTAGAATACCTGGAAAACTGACGCTATTAATAATAAACAGAAATTTTAACTATATTTGTGTGAAAATCTTCTCATTAATACGGAGCTAAAATAATAAAATTTTCTATTTAAATTTATTGGTGGAAGTTTGCCCCGATAGTAATCAACATTTAATACGATTAAGAAAAAGCTGCCATCTTGTGACAACATTCTCAGTTACATTACTTACAACTTTTAGACAATACACTGTATGTCTCTGTTTTTCTAGTCTTAACTCCATTATTAAAGTAGGATTTTTAAAACTTTTAGAATTTTGTTTATGTTCTCAGAGGAATTTAACTGTTTTAATAGAAGTTGAATTTAAACTCCGAGGCAAGAAGCAGTCACCTGAGATTTATATCGTTTTCACAACGATACAGGTACACAAATGTGTATTTTTTTCACGTATACAAATATTATTAAAAGGAAAAGAAATTAATGTGACAGGGACCTAACAGATAGTAGATCTAAACATAGTAGCAAGTTTTTTACTTATTTAACTTGAGAGCTACGTGTTTCACAAAAATGTTTAGCAGCAGGAATGTATGAAATCCACAAAAATGATAACGCAAATAATTTTGGTGTGTGTTAAGATACCATTTGTATTGTCCTTAATATATATATATATATATATATATATATATATATATATATATATATATATATATTGCTATTTCATGGCTAATAAGTGGATGAAACCGCACACTTCATTTGTAGTTCCAAAGCAATTGGGACCTGACGATTCTGCTCTGTGGACTACAAATTTCCTTTGCATTCATTTTATTTTATTTATTTATTTATTTATTCAGATATACTCGTTTCACTATTTTTTTTTTTTTTTTTTTTATAATTCAATTCTATTCAAATTCTTCGTTTTGGTTTATTGTTTTATTGATAAAATTTGTTGGTGAATTTTGTCTACTTTTAATGGTATTATATATATATATATATTAAATGCACATTTATTTTAGGCCTTGCAATGCAAAAGTATTTTTTTAATTAAATAATTAATTTTCTTTTTGTAATTGCCGAAAACTGTATTTACTGAGTTCCCGGATATCATCATACTATATGTATAAAAAATAAAATTTAATTTCCTTCGGTGTTTAACATTCCTTAGTTATCCGTTTTTTAATATAAATCCATAAACCGGAATTAAAAAAAGGACATAAATAAATCTTGGGGGGAGGGGGGGTCTGAAGAGGATATGAGGAGAGTGCAATGCTTTGTTGATGACATTCGCTGGGTTTTAGGACAAAAATCTTTTGCCTAATGAAAGGACAAAATTGATTTCTTTTGGAATCAGTCATGTGTTGACCGATTTCATTTCCAAATTTTTTATCATAACTTTATGAATGGAATTAAAAATTATATATTCTGTATTGCAACTTCACTAACACAATAGTTTTCGAGCTGCTTGATTTTGTCAATATTTGAGTAATTGGTAAAAGTTGGAGGCCGACCAGAACGATAAAAAAAAGTGCCGCTTCACTACAACGTTTGTAACCTTGTTTTTCATTTACGAGTATTTCCGGAGATGTCGCCAAACGTTTTAATACGAGATAGATAGTAGATAAGTCAAAGATAGATCACTCGTAGATAAATAAAAATTATTTGCATGCGGTAATTTCAACTTAAACTACATCAAAGATTGTTTATGCTTTTTAAAATTGCAACAAATCAGCGCCACCGACTAATAGATTTACAAAATTACAATTAACCTGAGAATTATTTTTATCCCTATAATTTTTAACCAATTTATTAATTTTATCCTTTTTATAACCATTCAACTTAGCAATATTAAAAATATAATTCAACTCCTCATACAAAAATTCATCAGAACAAATAATAAACGCACGTTAACCATGAACCGGAATGTAGAAAACTTATACCTAAACGGTGAATACGCAGAAAATGGAATAATATGCTGACTAGCTATATCCTTCCTGTAAACTTTGCTTTTTAACATAGAACCCTCCCTAATAAACCACACGTCTAAAAATGAAATAGCACGATCATTTTCCAATTCAAACGTAAATTGAATATTCCTATCCAGCAATTTAAATTAATCTACAAAAACAATGAAAGACTCAACTCCCCCCTCCCAAATTAAAAACACATCGTCAACATAGGGTGAAACGGTTCTTATGAATGAACCGAAACATGTCAACCTTTTTAATTTTTGTTTGTGACACCTCTTCTAAGTAAATAAATATGAAATGTTTTTTATAGGTTTCACCTTTGATCCGTTCGGAAACAAAGATAGATTCATTGATCTTTTAGTGTAATAAAAAGTAGTGCTGTTTGCCCGCAGCCTAAGGTTTACTTCAAAATTGCATTTCCCCTATCCTCTAATCCGCTATCCCTATGACATTTCCCCTATCACTAAGAGATTGTTCTCTGAAAAGGACGCGACTCAATGACCAATGAGTTGTTTGGATTTCGCCGGACTATGATTTTAGCCTTCCATTTCAGAATTTTTGCCTGCGGCCTCGCCTCAGAGCCCCAAGTTCACCCCTCGTGCCTCTCGACATCTCTAGCACAATTTTCTTTCGAAATCGTCCTGCTTTTGAACGCGAAAATTTTTTTCCAAGCACCTTCGTCGTTCCAAGCCCAAGCTCGCACTCTGATTGGTTGTTGCTCTTGGCACTGTTTTCACGTAACTTGGCGATAACCATACTTGGCGAAAAATACTTCGCTCGTAAGTGATCGAGTAAACCTAACACCTAACCTACTCATTCTTATTCTTCCTTCATTCTTATCCTCGTGGTCTTGTGCTCTTCTGTGTAAAAACTTCTAAAGAGTACAGCTTTCAGTAACACACGTTCCATCCAATCCAATGCTGCAAGAGAAAAGTTACTTTGTACTCGGTTCGGAAGGAAATCAAACTCGACGGAGCATCTATCGCTACGCCAAGTATGATTATCGCCAAGTTACATGAAAACAGTGCCGAGAGCAACAACCAATCAGAGTGCGAGCTTGGGCTTGGAACGACGAAGGTGCTTGGAAAAAAAATTACGCCTTTTGATAACTTTCCACATCCCAATGTAAACAATCACATTCCCCTCTCAGAGACCCCGGAACTCGAGATGAGGATCAGCCCCCCCTCCCACATTCCAATTTAACTTCCACTACAAAGTCGCAAGAAAAGAAGAAAAGCCAAAGGAATTTGAACCCGATAAGAATAAAACACAAAGTATCATGGGCGTCAAAAACGATTAAAGAATAAAATGGGGACACCACAAGGCGCACTCCCAGGGGATGGAAAACAACAACTATTTTCCAAATGTTTAAAAAAAACTAAAAAACTTGAATTTAAGCAGTTCTTAAAAACAATATTTCAAGAACAGATGTAACTTCGTAAAATTTCATTAAAAATTAGTAATGGGTATTTTCAATAAATCTTTAATTAGAATTACTTGTCTAAACAGCTATTGTACATAATTCCTTTAATGTTGAATTTTTTTTTCTTTTTTTTGGATAATCACTAAAATGAAATTAAAAATTTTTGAACTTTGAATTATTTTTATTTTTTCTATGTTTAAAAAGTGATAAAGAAAATGTAATGCAAAATTTCCTCAGAAATTTGTTCAGCGTAATTGCGTAAAATAAAAAATTACTTGTCTTATCGTAATCACATAACCAATAAAATGCAGCTGTGTTACTAATAAGGAAGGATAAATCTTTTTTGATGATAAAGTTAGTTAATTATTTTTTTAATTTTACATATTGAAATTTGGTAATAACAAAATTAAGGAACAATTTTAATGAAATTTTAAAGTGTCTATAAAAAAATAATGCATTTTTTATGCAAGTGACTTACTAAGGTTTGAAATCGATAATTTTTAAAGAATGAATTAAGATAATGCATATTTTGTTTTCTTCAGAGGTCTACTTATTGATTTGAATATCATAAGAACAAAATATTTTACGTGATTTAAATTTTTTAATAAGAAAAAAGAAGAAAAATGCATTTAAAGAACTAACCTTTCATATATATATTCTAAGTGATTATTTTTTGAACTGACTGACTGAATACTAGATTAAAATCAGTTTATAAAACTATGCTTCTTTTTAAATATTTTTAATGTACATTTTTTACTTTCGTATTAACAGTATCGTTCGTCAAGGAGTCGGCAGCTGTTGTTATTTAACTGCATCAACGGAATATTTGAGTGTAAAAGACAGGAACACATTATTATTCGTTATTTAGGGGTAAAGAAAGAATTGGATTTTGCAGAGTACATTGACATATGAAGTTAGTATACGAAGAAAATGCACTGTCACTAAATCAATGTTCAGGACGGATACTAGCCCTTACTCAAGGGAAACTGGTGAAATTCCGATGGGCAGAGTTGGTATTCCAACTATATAGCTCAGATTTTTCGCTGCGTGACTTTGCTATCTTTTTTTTCGTAAACAAGATATTTTAAAGTTATTGTTTTCTACCGAACAGCGAAATAATGGACAATTCAATATACTGGTTATTGCTGCAGCCAAAAGAGTAATCCGTTAGCAAGTTGTTAACCACTTGAGGAAACAGTGAGAACGATACTTGTGCAAAGTCAGAGATTATGTTTGAAATAAACTATGTCATTACATTACGTGTGTCCTGTTCCGTATTTATTTGTTTCAACCTATTATTAGTTGTTTTGAATAATTATTGTAATACTTTTTGGGAAAGAAATATAAACATAATTTGCCTCCCTTGGTAAACAATTTCGATTTATATTATTATTATTATTATTATTATTATTATTATTATTATTATTACTTTACAATTTTATTTGTAAAAACAATCTTTCATGATTCTATATCTGTTTTTACTTTATTCCTACGTCTAAAACAAGAAAAGTTATAGACAATTTTCTAAACAGAAAATATTGAATCAAATAACAAAATAGCTGTAGGACATTCCGAAAATATGTAACCAATCTTTCTATGACTGATTTTCTTAGTTTTTTTAATGTTAAAATTACTAATACACATTAGTTGACATTTATAGATTAATTTTGATGTTATAGAATTTTACATAAAAAATTGATTTCTGTTTTTCTTGAAATTTAACAATTTATTCCATTTAAAAAAATTCAGTGTACATATGATTTCTTATTCACCTGTTTCTTATTCATTGTATCTGTATATATCTGTATTTTTATTAGATTATTAAGATATTTTTTAAGAAAGATGAGTGTTAAGTATTTTAATTTTAAATTAAAAAAATGTCTTGCATTGTGCTGCATATTTAAAAACATTTATGTATATTTGGTGCACCATACATTTGTTAAAAAAAAAAGAATGAATGCTAAAAAATTATGGTTTGTACAAATGAGATTACTAGGAATTGAGAATAAAGAAAATATAATCATGGAGGGAAAAAACTGGGTTTATTATCAAAACGCACAATATCTCCCAGTATAATTACTCTATAGTATATATGAAAATGAGCTGTCGTAATATTCAAATTGAACAGGTTTTCATTTATTTAAAAAAATCGATTTTTCCAAATTAATTTTAAGGCACACTTTCTCCTTAATTGTCAAAATATTATGTTTAAAAAATATTTAGTTTATACCATACATTTATATTATGTTTCTAATTTTACAGATTGGTAAGGTTTTGTATAATCAAGAAAACTCGTTGTAAATAAAATAATTTTTAACTGGTATATCTCTGCAAAATCACATAATATACAGCTTTCTAATCCAGTCATGATTGCAATATTTATAAAAAAAAACTAATATTACATTAAAATTTAAAGATAATTGGCACAGCTGTGAAAATTCTGAAAGTGTCCGTCGATTGAATAAGCTCAAAATCCGTTATTTCAAAAATGAAGCAAAAAGATGAGGGATTGTATTCATTTTTCCATTGATTAGTGCCAATATGTAATATACAATATGGCACTTACTACTATATTTGAATGCAATCACTCATTTTTTTGCTTCATTTAGGGAACAAAGGATTTTGTGCTTATTCTATCGATTAACACTTTCAGAATTTTCAAGCTATGTTTTTGAGACTTTTACAAAAGTTGCTCTATACATTTAGCTAACACAATATGCAAATGAAATTTTGATAACGTTGACGCACGCGCAATGGAAAAATATTTAATAAATTTACTTATTTTTTCAATTTTTATTATTTTGTAATTAGGAGTAGAAGGTATTGTGTACAAATTTTTGTGATATCTTTGGAAAAAAAAAACATTATTTTATATTAAAATCTCTGCAAATTATAAGCAAAAATTTGAAATAAAATTTGGACTGTTGTTATAAAAACCTTAATATCTCTACGAGTATCCATGTTATCCGCACAAAAGTGAAAACAGTTTCTTGCAATAAGCTACTTAATTATAATCTATAGTTTGAACGTTTTTCCTACATTAGTTTGATAGGGTTTACCAAAAGATATTCGTTCTTTTTAGGTGCGTTCGTAATTATGAAAATACGTAGCACCTATAATTGTCTCTCAGTCCGTACGTCTGCATATAACAACGCAAAAAATATCCAATTGAATCATTTGAAATTTAAAATAGATAATTATTACATAATTTGGTCGTGTCATTTCAAGTTTTATGAAAATTGGATGCATAGATCGATTACAGGGTCAATCAAAAAAATTCCATTACATTACAGTCAATGGGGAATTTTTTTTTAAATGCATTTAAATCTTTTGAAATTTAAAACATATAATTATTACATAACTATGTCGATTCATTTCAAATTTTATGAAAATCAGATGCATAGATCAATTACAGGGACAACCAAAGTATTCCGTTACATTACAGTCTATAGAGAAAAAAGTTACAAATGCATTTTATTGGTGTTGCACTCATTCGAACATAATAAAATGTATATGGATCAATGAAGTACACATTATAAAATACATTCTGCACATTCTGTGGTTCAAAGAACATTTATTATTGATTTACAAGTCCACACAAAAGTATTCCATCCCTGTACCAGTATACATAATGGTATAGGAAGAACATTGTTCGGTGCGAGTTTTATTTCTAATTAACTATTTAATATTTTATGAGATTGATATACTTTGCTGAGGTGTAATAAAGTTACTTTCTGTATATATACAGGAACACAAAAAAGATTAAACCGCCATACTATATCCGAAGTACTGTCTGCTATAACAGCAAGGATATGAATATTTTTAAAACTTCGTTATCGTACGAACGCACCTGAATACGCTTCACGTACAATTTCGAACTTGTTCAATTTGTTTACGGTTCCCTGTGGAATTTCAGGAGGAAATATTCACGGAAAAATATAACTTGTACTACACTGTTGTAAACACTTAAGGATTCAGGCTAATTCCTCAATTATTTTTCTTGATATTTAACAAAGTATCAAAAATGGACAAGTTATCTTCCGTGGACGGTTATCTTTGGTCACATATAGTGTAGTACAATACGATAATGGTAGTTATGTTGAATAAACAATTTTTTGTGTTTTCGTTTTTAGTTTTGTGATTTGAATAATGATTTATGAAATTTATATTTAAAAAAAAAAATGCGACTCGCAAATATTTTTTTGGTGTCTTTAGATTTATTATATTCCTCTTTATGGAAATGGAAAATTTCATAATTTTCTTCGAAGTATTTTATTAATTATGTTTAAAAAAATGACAAAATGATGGTGTAAAGAACTCTCTATGATTGAAGTGACTAGATATTTTGAAACATATATTATTCCTGCAACCTAGTAGTCGTCAATGATTGCTTCAGTGCCGCCTAAGATGCCTTAATCATCATTCGATCAACAATCGAGTACTCAACTTCATGTTGGTTACATTCTCTATAACCCGCCAGTAGTCGCGTATCGGTCTTTTCGCCGCCCGTATAACTTATCTTCTCTTAATTTATATCACATTACAAATACAAAGGAGGTCTACCATGTAGCTGACGTTGAAGCTTTCTCGATCACCTTAGTGAAGTAACAGGACAGCTCTGTTTTTCTTTCATGTATATTTTTAGAAACAAAGTTGAAATCGGCGAAAAAGTCTACGTAAAAATTACGAATGTGAGCTCATTTTTACTTTTTCCAATTACTCCAGGTCTCATGAATAAAATGCATAATTTAAAAAACTGTAAATTTATATCTTCGTTGTAATGTTATTTTCGTATATTAGGTGAAAAATATTTCTTATTTTACATATTTGGTATACGGGGGGCCAGCGACGAAAAGACCGAGCGCGACTAATGACGTTGTGAAAAAAGTCGCGACTACTCGCGGGATAATATGATCTTTTAAAGTAATTACTTTCTGGAATGTATATCATACGACTTGCATGAAAATTTAACTTTAGGCTAATTGAATGGAGTAGAGTTATGTCAGCATTGGGTACTGCTATTAAAAAAAAAAAAAAAAAAAAAAAAAAAAAAAAAAAAAATTAGTCTTCGTTTTAATATGTAGATGACACCTACGCAAATTTTATATGCATAATATTTCAAATCTCATGGTACATTAACTTTTTTTACGATAATTTTTTGTAGAATTAATAGAGGGTGTTTTTTTGTTCCCCTGATTGTATAAAGCAGGGTCCAACACTCTGCATGCCAATGACCTCGATTTTGTTAATCATCAATAACGGGGTTAACATAAGAATGAATTCTAAATACTTTATTAGTATTATGTTAAATGTTGCAAAATTTAACTTAAAAAGGTGTATTAACTTAAAAAAATTATTACAATGGAGATTTATAACAATCTTTATATTAATATATTCTAGTAAAGCACATATTTTATTTAATAATATCTTAACAACTATAACACTGTAATCTTTAAATGCATGACAATAAAATTATTTTAATGACAAAACTTATCACTTTTAAACGGAAATTAATTTTACAAATCAAATCACAACAGATACTGTATACATAGTCCAGTAATTGTCGTACATTATATTATTACTAATTATATCTTTTTTTTCTAATTATAACATTATAATTTTTACAAAAAATATCTATCAGTGCTTCATGTTGACATACCTTATGTTACATTTATTTCAGAATTTCATTTCCTTGAATATTTAAATAACACTCATATGTTAATATAGGAATATAGAATACATATTTTGATATGTAAAACTTTAACAGTATAATACTTAAAACATAGATCGCCATGAAACCTTATCGACACACCCCTCTTTTTTTTAATCTGACTTACTCACTCATCACTATGAATTAGACGATTGGTTTGGTTTGGTTTATTTTTGTCGTCCGATTATCTACGTTAGGGATATAGGACCAGGGGGAATGCCCTTCGTGGGGGTCTTTCTAAGGGAACCTAACCAGTATTTACGCAAGGTTCGAAGAAAACCACGAAAACTCCGAACGGTTAGGCCGACAGCCGCGATTGGGTTCGAACCCATCACCTGCCGTCTACCAGTTTAGAGGTCAGAACCTCTCGGCCACTGGTGGGGCCTATGAATTAGGCAAACTTAACAATCCATACACAGCATGGACATGTTTCACGATAAATGCAAAATTGGATTACGTGTTACACATTACGTGATAATAAACTATTTGACTTCGTTCATCGTATTGAAAAGATTCATGGGCAAAACATTAACATTAGCAAAGAGTTTCATTGATTCACCACACTGTGTAACATTATTTACATTGAACACGCAAAAATGGCTTTCAAGTAATCCGGTTGGAATTGCAAATGAATTTAACCTCACGTTTTTCTAGTCAATGTAGAGGAGTCAATTTTAGATAATACCGTTTAAAAGTTTAATCGTTTAACCTTTAACATTAATGTTATATTCCGTTATAAACATGGAAGTTACAAGTAAACTTGAATTATTTTTATACTTTGCCTTTCGGTTTCAGAACAGTTAAAGTTTTATATGAGTTGTAGTTCTTCATTTAAATTGACTTTTTATTGATAATGCCTGCAAAAAACGGTTCTTATTGTTGCATTAGTCAATCTAATATATATCGTCATTAAGAGTTTTATAATGATTTTATTTTTCATGTATAATTACAACTTACTAAAACAGTATAAAGCATCGCAAATTATGTTAAAAGCATAACTATGTTCGTTGATACCGATCTATTTAATAATTTTAATAATTCAATATTTCAAATAATATGTAAACGTAATAACTCCCTTTTGTGGGTTTTTTTTATTTTTACGAAAAATTACTTTTATTAATAACATTAACAATATTTATCCAAATAGATTAATTAGAGTTAAACGAATATAATATTTCATTGTCTGAATCATACAGAATGTTGATGATTTGCATACTAATTAACTCATATTCATATCATAATTAATTAAGGAAGAATTTTTGGAGATTTTCGAAAATATTATATTACAAAATAATAATAATAAAATAATAATAATAATAATTGAAATTATAACTTTCTAATACTTTTTGCATTTTTTTACATATGATTTCTTTAAGAAAAGTAACCTTAATTTTACATTTAAAGAGTGACATGTCAGTTGAATTCAAAAGAATCACAAGCGATGCAAAGAGAATTAAGAAAATATATATTATTCTTTTTATTAGATGTGTAAATGTCAATGAAAACTTATCGTAAATGCATATGTAAATTGCTACATGTAAACTGTAAGAAAACTATTTGTTAAAACAAAAGAATACTCAGTTAAAAGATATGTACTATTAATAGTATACCAGACTTTTAAATGGAATGGATCGGATCACCCGGACGACAGCCCCATCTTGTGTCAGGAAATTTGAATTAAAAGCCGCACTTTCGAAACATCATTCAAACTTCGAAACATTCCAAAACAATGCTCACTGAAAAAAAGGGTCTCTCAAAAAGCATTAGCTCATCAAATGGGCTCATCAAAGCACTCAATTTTAAATACTTCAGATACTCAAAATAGGTCCGATCAAAAAATTCTCAAAACCGAGAAGCACATGTACTCATTTTTGATTCCATGGTTAAGTTCAAATATAAATCACTACTACCTGCCCCTGAATTTAGAAATTAAAGTGGAAATATACTGGTATTTATTTCTTGCTAAAAATTATGAACAATAAACATTTAGCTGATTATTTATTAAGTGAAATAGCAAGATTATAAGTAAAATACCAAATTGAAAAGTTTTATGACAAGAGCACATTTTTCAAATGTATTTAAAAATAATTTTAAAATATTGTCGTAATTCTATATTTACATTATTAATAAGCATCTTTTATGCCGCCATAAATGAAATAAACCAAGACTGGGTGCGAAATTATCGTTTGTTCGGATTTGATAATATATTCTGTTTCTTGAGAAAACAATGTGTTCATTTTTTATCAAAACATACTCGATTTGATATGAGTACATTGATTTAATCACTTTTCAATACTTCATTTTTTTCAGTGCTGAGTTGAAGCAGACTGTGCGAATATTTTTACAATTGCAAGGCGAAATTTCTTGAATTGCAAGGCGAATTTTTTTTCCAAGCACCTTCGTCGTTCCAAGCCCAAGCTCGTATTCTGATTGGTTGTTGCTCTCGGCACTGTTTTCACGTAACTTGGCGATAACCATACTTCGCGAAAAATACTTCGCTCGTAAGTGAACGAGTAAACCTAAAACCTAACTTACTCATTCTTATTCTTCCTTCATTCTTATCTTGTGCTGTTGTGTGTAAAAACTTTTAAAGAGTACAGCATTCAGTAAGACACATTCCATCCAATCCAATGTTGCAAGAGAAAAGTTACTTTGTACTCGGTTCGGAAGGAAATCAAACTCGACGGAAGCATCTATCGCTACGCCAACTATGATTATCGCCAAGTTACATGAAAACAGTGCCGAGAGCAACAACCAATCAGAGTGCGAGCTTGGGCTTGGAACGACGAAGGTGCTTGGAAAAAAAATTACGCAATTGCAAGACACCCAGTTTTACATGAGTCGTTTGTTCAAACGAATTTCATGATACGGAAAATGCTTCAATGACGATGGCGACTGTGTTGAAAAATAGTGCTCTGTATATAGTACATTTTTTTTGGTAGTAAAGCTTCCATGTGTAAAAAAATGACAACACTTAGTTTCGAAACGTCCCTAATAAACATGTATGTACATGTATCTATTGAAACGTTTCGTAATAATAAACCATTAAAAAATGAAATCAGTTATAATACCATAAAAATAAATCATCCAAAGTACAATGCATCCGCTAATACAACGCATTAGCGGAAAATATGTAAATATATTATGAAAAAAAGCATGTAAAAATCAAGAATAAATGTGAAATCTGCCATTGTAAAATTCTTATTAGAGTCTTAATTTTGCTATATAAGTAAACAAAAAGATTGTTGACTTCTGATTAAGAAAATAACAAGCGTGATTATCGTTTATTTGTACACATTCGAAAACTATATAAAACATATGAAGATTATCAAAAGAAATACTATTAAAAAAAGAAAAAAAATAAGATAAAAGTTTCAAACCAAAGCTGTGATAAATGTTATTTTTATATTATACCTCAGTGTAACCTTAAATTGAACATATTATCACATGTAATAATAAATTTAAAACGTTTAACAATATATATATATTTATTTATTGGTTTAAAATTAACTCTTCAGTAATTGAAAAACAGTTAAAGCTACGTCCGAAGATATAAAAAACCTTATTTTGAAATTTAAAAAAAAGATTTTTGACTAGGACATAAAAGGTCAACTCATTATCTAACAATTTATATATAAAAACTGTATAAGATTTCAACAACGTCTTTTATCTTAATTAAAACGAAATCTGCATTCATATTTTTAAAAAGGAATTTAAAGAGAATCTACTTAATTTAAAACAATAACGAGAATTATTGTGCGAGATTTCTCGCGGGAGAAAATTTACAGATGTTAATACTTTGCGAATGATTTAATTTACATTTATTTTCTTAGATTATGTTTTAAACATTTATAGATAAATTTTAATTAAATGACAAATGAATTGTAGTACAAAAATTATGGATACATTAATAAAGATTAATGGTATCTTATTTGTAATCTAATTAAAACGTTAAACTATGTTTAGAATACAAAAGTAATGCATATTTTAAATGACATATATATTTATATACATAAATATTTATTATTGCATTTTAGAAAATTGTAATGTAAAATAATAGAACTGGATATGTTATATTATTTTTTAAATTGTGTTTACTTAAAATATAATTAAAAAATTAAATTGCTTATCCTAATCGAAAACTTTTGAGGAGAATAGACGAAAATCTACGACACCTACAGGAAAATTGCATTCTAACATAAAAACAAGAAAATAAAAAGCAAGCTTCGATTATGAAACATATATTTCTAACACATTCAGAATAATGTAATGAAACAGAACGAGTTAACCTTCCACGCACGGTGTGATACATCTTACATACTAAAAGTATTATAATTCTAATTATTTGCCATGAATTTGGCCAATATGATCGATATATAACAGTTAAAATATATAACACATTATTCCATAAAATATCTAGGTATTTTATGAAATAACTAATCAAGCCCTTTAAAGTGTGTGAAATTATTTAATTTTATTATTTAACTAGTTATTTTACAGAATAACATTGGCTAATCGTTAAAGTCTTGAGAAACACCGAAATCACTGGCGATAAATTTATAAATAATCTAAAAAACTTTGTAAAATCACCATAAAAACGAAAATTAAACAGGACGCGTTTCGAGCTTCAAAACTACAGCTCGTAATCAGCTCATCCAAAAACGTGTTACAAGGAACAGAGTGGAAATAAAAGTCACTTCACAGTCAGCAACTTTTGCAGTCAGTTGCTTTTATTTCCACTCTGTTCCTTGTGACACGTGTTTGGATGAGCTGATGACGAGCTGTATTTTTGAAGCTCGAAACGCGTCCTGTTTAATTTTCATTTTTATGGTGATTTTACAAAGTTTTTTAGATTATTTATAACCGTTAAAGTATTAAAGACGACACGCGAAAGCCGTTTGAACTGATTACAGTTGGATTTAGTCATAGTTTTGAATCATCTATGACTCGTTTACAGTCAGTGTGTATGCTGCCTAGACATCTTTTTCGTTACTACTGTCATTGGGAGTTCATGTTTTGTCCATATGTGTATCGAACTTGCGCAAATTTGTATACTGCGTATTTATGTTAGCGTCTATCAGTTGGGATTTTTAACATATATTTTTGCAATCATTTTGTTTTCGACCTATGGGTTCTACAGTAAAGAAAGACCAATCGGTAAATAAGAAATATTAAATACAAGACCGGTTGGACTCCTTGTTAACCCTTTCGTGGGCGATAGAAAGTTTACATCCCATTTTATTTGAAATTACAAAAATGTAAGAATGGCAGCGGAAAATTTAAAAGAATTTTAAATTTACAATGTATGTGAAGAAAAAGCTTTTACTTATTATGAAACAAAACTGTTCGTTAAAACAGGCGTCATTCAAATTTTGGCAACTGAAATATTTTGCCCACGACATGGTAAAATAGGCTTTTCACGATCCTTTATAGGATGATTTTATTGCCGCAATGAATTCGGTTATTTTATATTATTGTTTAACTGATATAAAAATATCATATTACATTATTATCACTATTTATATATTGTTTATCAAATCGTCTGTTACTAATTTTAAATATATATTTCGAACGACTTCAACTATTTACCATGAATTAGTTATAAAAAAACAATTTTTTTAGGGTCAAATTATTTATTTTATACTTTAACGAACATACAATTGTTATTGTATAAAGTACCGTATTTACTCGTGTGTAAGGCGCACCTTTTTTCAAAATATTAGGGCAAAACTCCTAGGTGCGCCTTATACAGGGAATAATTTTTTAGTGTTGGATACAGTGGAACTATATACATATGAAGCAATAAATTAATCAAAGAAGATATTAAGACTCGGAAAATATTGCTTAATTGAAGTATTACTGCATATTTATTTCAGTCCTTGCAGTTTTTTATACAACAGAGCTAGTGACATTATGTAAACGCTAATTAGCAATTCTCTTTATCGTCACTCATTCCTATTTCCCGTCATTATCTTACAACCCGAAGTCTAAAAATGCATTTTCGTCTTGTTTTCTGGTCTGGTGTAATGTGTGTTTCGACTTTTTTTTTTTTTTACTGAAATTCATTTGGTCATTCTTCATTAGCGTATCAAATTTATGGTGCGCGGTATACACGATATTTTAAGAAATCGTCATTTTTACTTGTAAAGTAGGAGTGCGCCTTATACACGCGTGTGCCCTATACACGAGTAAATACGGTACTTAATTCAACCGTATGCAAATGCATTACACATTTACAAATCTATTTTTAGTTGTTCTCTACAATCGGAAAATTCTTAGAGTTCTTTGAACGTCCCTGTATATAATGTATAGATTTATATCTATTATCTGCATGCATGTAAAAGTTTAGCTCAGCTAAATAAATACATACGCAAATTGAAATTTTCATTTTTGCAGCTTTGGCTAATTAAAAAAAAGATTAAAAAAATAATAATAACGTGTGGCACTCGAGGATTTCCGCGGTAAAGCTATTGCATAGCATTTTTTAACAATTTACGAAATTATAATTATTTATTTATTTTTTATTTATGCAGTTTTTTTGTCTTTGATATTAATTCAAGTTACACTTTTTGAGCGTGATGACCGATAACATTTTTTTTCTTTTATTGAATAAATGATAAGTTAATATCGTTTAAAATACTTTTGTTATTTTACAATACATGTAGGTTAATCAGAAATTTTTATCATTGAAACTATACGTTTATGGTAGCTGAAATAAAAAACATAAGTTTGAGACATGATATTCTCAAAATATCTGAAAAATACCGCGCCGAAGTCTGCCAAACTGAACCGACGTTAGCCGGAGTGTTAGAGTTTTTTTTTTCTCGTTAAGGAATTTCTAGATTCTTTCGCCGCGCTCAAAGCCCGCGATAAAAGCTATGCAATACTTTAATAAATTACCAAACAAAATTTGGCCACGATACGAAAATTAGATCGCGAGTTATAAGCATTTTAAATTTTCCAAACCTCACCGTGGGGGTCTCCTGTCACCAAAAACTAACACTGTCTCGTAATAAATTACCAAACCAATTTGGCCGCGCTACGAAAATTGATCGCGAGTTATAAACATTTTAAATTTTTCGACCTCACCGTGGGGGGTCTCCTGTCACCAAAAATTTATATTCTCTCATAATAAATTACCAAACAAAATTTGGCCGCGATATGAAAACTAGATTGCGAGTTATAAGCATTTTAAATTTTTCGACCCTCACCGTGGGGGGGACTTCCTGTCACCAAAAATTAAAACTGTCTCATAATAAATTACCAAACAAAATATGGCCGCGCTACGAAAGTTAGACCGCGAATTATAAGCATTTTAAATTTTTGACCCTCACCGTGGGGGTCTCCTGTCACCAAAAATTAAATCCGTGTTATAATAAATTACCTAACAAAATTTGGCCGCGTTACGAAAATTAGATCGCGAGTTATAAGCATTTTAAATTTTTCGACCCTCAGCGTGGGGGGGGGGTAACCTGTCACTAAAAGTAACACTGTCTCATAATAAATTACCAAACAAAATTTGGCCGCGCTACGAAAATTAGATCGCGAGTTATAATCATTTTAAATTTTTTGACCCTCAGCGTGGGGGGCGGCCTCCTGTCACCAAAAATTAACACTGTCTCATATTAAATTACCAAACAAAATTTGGCCGCGCTGCGAAAATTAGATCGCGAGTTATAAGCATTTTAAATTTTTCGACTCTCACCGTGGGGAGGGGGGGGTCTTCTGTCACTAAAAGTAACACTGTCTCATAATAAATTACCAAACAAAATTTGGCCGCGCTACGAAAGTTAGATCGCGAGTTATAAGCATTTTAAATTTTTCGACCCTCACCATGGGAGATCTCCTGTCACCAAAAGTAACACTGTCTCATAATAAATTACCAAACAAAATTTGGCCGCGCTACGAAAATTAGATCGCGAGTTATAAGCATTTTAAATTTTTTGACCCTCACCATGCGGGATCTCCTGTCACTAAAAGTAACACTGTCTCATAATAAATTACCAAGCAAAATTTGGCCGCGCTACGAAAATTAGATTACGAGTTATAAGCATTTTAAATTTTTCGACCCTCTCCAAGGGGGATCTTCTGTCACCAAAAAATGAACACTGTTTCATAATAAATTACCAAACAAAATTTGGCCGCGCTACGAAAATTAATCGCGAATTATAAGCATTTTAAATTTATCGACCCTCACCGTGGGGGGTCTCCTGTCACCAAAAATTAACACTCTCTCATAATAAATTACCAAACAAAGTTTGGGTGCGCTATGAAAATTAGATCGCGAGTTATAAGCATTTTAACTTTTTCGACCCTCACCGTGGGGGGATCTCCTGTCATCAAAAATTAGCACTGTCTCATAATAAATCATCAAACAAAGTTTGGGTGCGCTATGAAAATTAGATCGCGAGTTATAAGCATTTTAACTTTTTCGACCCTCACCGTGGGGGGATCTCCTGTCATCAAAAATTAACACTGTTTCATAATAAATCACCAAACAAAATTTAGCCGCGGTACGAAAATTAGATCGCGAGTTATAAGCATTTTAAATTTTTCGACCCACAACGTGGGGGGGGGGGTCACCTGTCACCGAAAGTAACACTGTCTCATAATAAATTACCAAACAAAATTTGGCCGCGCTACGAAAATTAGATAAATAAAATTAGATAAACAAAAAATAACGGTTAAAAATAGTTGTTGGTTACTCCAAAGTTTAAGGCGCCCTCTAACGGTATTTTTAAAAATTAATCTTTAAAATTTATTTTCAAGGAAATATTGACATAAAGAATAGTTTTAGCGAAAACGGCAAACGAATCGAACAATTTTTCCGTTTTTTATAATCATTTGAAATTTGAACCTCCCCACCCCCATTGAACACAGTTCAGTTTGCGCTACTTAACCACTCCCAACGGTTCAGATTTTCATCTCGAAATTTAAGTTTATGTCTAAGCTTCTAAAAAAAATTTATTAGATGCAAAAAATAATGGTAAAATATAGTTGTACGTTACTCCAAAGTCTAAAGCGCCCTCTATTGGCATTTTTTGAAATTTATCTTTATAATTCATTTTCAATAAAATACCGACGTAAAGAATAGTTTTAGTGAAAACCGCAAATCAATCGACCAATTTTTCCGTTTTTTTATAATCATTTGAATTTAAAACCCTCTGAACACAGTTAAGTTTGTGCTACTTAGCTGCTTCCATCTATTCAGATTTTGAACTCAAAATTTAAGTTTAAGTCTAAGCTTACGAAACCTTTAATGAGATGAAAAATAACGGTAAAAAATACTTGTTCGTTACTCTAAAGTCTAAAGCGCCCTCTATCGTCATTTTTTGAAATTTATCTTTATAATTTATTTTTAAGACAATACTGACATAAAGAATAATTTTAGTGAAAACCGCAAACGAATCGACCAATTTTTCTGTTTTTTATAATCATTTGAATTTTTGGACCCTAAACTTTAATGGCGCTTATCTCCTTCGGAAGACTTTGGGACCCTTGTTTTCCTATTTAAATATTGTTTGTCTTGATGTGTACTATCACCCCTTAAAGTTTGGACCAGGAATTTAGAAACACCCTGTATAATATATACATTTTAAAAGGTCTATAAAATCGTTTGTTGGCGTAATTTTACGGCTCTTTGGTTATGATAATTGTTTTGTGTTCTTGTTCTTGATAACGTCCACTCAAGACCATTTAATCACTTCGTGCTAAGCTTTGAGTACATATTTAACAAAAAATCTTAAACAGCCCTCAACAGGTGGCATTTCTGTGTGGTATTTTTTACCATTTCCACAATGAGTCAATCTGTATGAGATAGACGAAAGCTTTGTTATTGCCACGTCTGACTAGTTTAGTTTATAGATATTCAGTATATAATAAAAATTTTGTCTTGTTTTCCTTTTGAATGGCTTTTTTTTATTTTTACAAATTTTTTCTTCTATTTTTACTAATAAAAACTAGCGTTTTGTACGTTCTGATAACGATTTGATAGTGTTTAGAAATTGTCTTCTGAGAATGCGCCTTTCTGTTTCTATGTGAGAGACATTTTCCTGGCGCCCTGTCATATTAATAAATACATGGAATTTCACAAAACAGCAGATTAATTTAGAACTTTATATGAACCGATGCTGATTAATTTTTGGTGTATATCGCCAAGAAGATGGCTACCTGTGCTACAATTTTATTGATTATCGCACTAAATTTATTACAAGAACTAGTATACGAATTGCCAACGAATTTCACATTTAGTTAGACATTCATAATAGACATTACTGATTATATTTTCGTTAATAGATCCCACTGCTATGCTAGATTTGTAAAGATTTTTGCAATGTCCGTATCTCAAAAACTATTGCGAAGATTTTCAAAAACTTTCAGATTTCGTTGATGGTTGATATAAGTTGTTGCGGATTAGGTTTTGGTGTAAACCACTAAACGGCAATTTTACTATGATGCATTTTGCATTATTTAAAGGAATTTATTAATAGTCATTCCACAACAACTAATGAATGGAATTCATATCGTCAAAATACTCATAAAAGGATAATGTGACAATTAATGTTAGCAACTTGGCAGCATATTCGGAAGTATTAACATTAAAAAGAGAGAAAAAAGTTTTGGGATTGGTCCATCAGACTAATTTTCTTTTGCAGACTTTGATGTTTGTGATGCATACGGCTCTTGTGGCCAGATTGCATACACTATATGGCCAAAGATGACCGTCCACTTGAAATTTTAGACATTTTGCTAAATATGTAGCAACAAAATGAGGAATTATCCTGAAACTCTAAGTGTATAAATCTTATTGTACAATTCATACACTACCGTAAAGATTTTTTTTTCGAAAACCCGATTGGAGACCGTTAACAAATTAAAAACGAATGAATATCTTTTGGATAACCCTGTCAAAACTAATGTAGCAAAAGCGCACAAATTGCATATTATAAATAAGTGGCTTATTGTAATTAACTGTGATCAATTTTATGTCGATAGGATACTTACTCGTAGAAAAATTGAAATTTCCATAAAAGCAATCCTAATTTTTTCCAAGTTTTTGCTTATAATTTGAAGAATTCCTAATATAAATAATATTCTTTTCTGAAAATATGACAAACGACATTGCATACAATATATTGTAATCAGATTTAAAAGATAATAAAAATTATATGAAAAATGAGTAGGTTCATTAACTAATTTTTTACTGCACATGCGTCAACGATATCAAAATTTCATTTGCACATTATGTTAGATAAATGTATAGAGCAACTTTTGTTAAAGTCTCAAAATCGTAGCTGAAACATTCTGAAAATAATCGTCAATAGAATAAGTTGAAAATCCGTTTTTTTTCAAAATGAAGCAAAAACAAGAGGGGTTTTATCCATATGTTCATTGACTAGTGTCAATATAAATCACAAAATATAGGACATACTTCTACGCATGAATAAAACCACTCATTTTTTTTGCTTTATTTTGGAAGCAATGGATTTTGTGCTTATTCTACAAACAATCAGTTTCAGAATTTTTAAGCTATGTTTTGGAGACTTTCACAAAAGTTGCTCTATACATTTAGCTAATATAACATTTATAATACAACATGAAATTTTGATATTGTTGACGCATGCGTTGTGAAAAATTATTTAGTAAATCTTCTCAGTTTTCATACAATTTTTATTATTTTTAATTCTGATTACAGATATGCTGTATATATATATTTTTTAATATTTTCAGAAAAGAATATTTTTTTATATTAAGCACGCTGCAAGTTATAAGCAAAAGTCTTGGGAAAAAATTAGATTCATTTCAATTTTTCTAGGAATATGCATGCTATCGACATAAAAATAAACACATTTTATTTAAATAAGTCACTTAATTATAATCTACAGTTTGAGCACTTTTGCAACGTTCGTTTTGACAGGGTTATCGAAAAAATATTCATTCTTTTTTAAATTTGTTGACGGTCTTCTATTTGGGTTTTGAGAAAAAATCTTCACGGAAATGTATGACTTGTACGATTGCATTTACAACCCTTGGCAAAAAGTTTCCGATCATTACATCAACACTACCATCTTTTGTAAGAAAAGATTATTTATTCTCACTGCAAAAAATGAAACGACTATTAGCGATAATACATTTTTGTTACATATAATGAACAACAATATGCAATAAAGAAAAATCACCATTCATCAATTTATAAACAGAAAAATTGTGATTGAAATTTAGGCACCAAAGAAAAAATTATCCGATCATGCTTTGATTTGGAAAAAAATAACCGATCACTGTAATTATATATTTCGTAAATCCACCTTTATTTCGAATAACAGTCGAAATTGTTAGTGGACTGGATTCATTAAGATTTTTACACTCATTGGGAGCAACTTCACCCCAGCATTCCCTTATAGCTTTACGTAAGTTCTATGGCATTTGTAATTCATCGAAAATCGATTTTTCTTTTTAATATATTTCACATATTTTCGATGGGATTAAGATCCGGTCTATTGGGCGGTCACATCATGGTTTGAATCGGTATCTTACCTACATTTTGTAGAAATTTCTTCATTGATTTGGTGCGTTGGGGAGCTAATTGTCATCTTGAAATAAGAAGTCATTTTGATTGCCGAACTATTGATCGATGCTGGGAATAAAGAAATCCACTAAAATGTCAATGTAAACTTCAAAGTTTACAGTACGTAACACAATACACAACTTGCCGACGGCTTGTGATGTAATACAACTCCAAACTGAAAATGCAGGTGAAAATTTAGTTTTCGTATTGATACACTTATCATTGAACTTTTCACCAACTCTCCTCCAAACAAATGTTCCACAGTCATCACTTTTACCGATAGATATGCGAAATTCATTGCTAAAAATAACTTTATTTCATGTATCAAATGGCTAGTGCACATGTTTTTTACACCATTGCAGGCGCTCTTTTCTATGCTTCTTTATCATGTAAGATTTTGTTTTCATTTTACAAGATTTAAATCTTGCTACATTTAGATGATTACGTACTGCGGTCGCATGCCTTTACGTTATACTTAGACCATTCGGAATCAAGTTGTTTTGAGGTTGCTCGCCGCTTTCTCTTTGATATTTTCACAAGTTTTCTTTTTCTTTCTAGGTATTGACATTCGTGGTCGTCCACTTCGAGGTAAATTTACCACGCTATTAGTCAACTGATATTTTTTCCAAATATCGCATACTGTACTTTGAGCACAATTTCATAAATCAGCCACTTTCCATTGTGCATTTACTTCTTCTAATAATTAAATCATGCGGATTTTTAAATCGCGAGACAGGTTTTTCACAAGAATAATTTTCCAGCACTTCAGAGCTGCCTTTGATCTCGCAACTGGAAGATTTCTTCTTTTAAATAGGATTCATGTATCATACGCATGCGCAGGCACTCTAATATATCTTCAATATGCAAATTTCAAACTTTTTTCCTCAGTGATCGATTATTATTTTCCAACTTCGATCCTGATCGGATATTTTTTTCTCACGAGGAAACATTTTTTGCCTGCATGATAATTATAAATTATATGATTGCAATATTGAATTCACTTTTTATTTATATTTTAACATTCTTTCTTTTATTTGGCATATTGCAAAACATTCCTATGCTCTTGAATCGCGAAGTATACGCTTCAAAATACAAAACTCATAAACTTAATAACAGTGATCAGAAACTTTTTGCCAAGGGTTGTATACACTTAGAGTTTCAGGATAATTCTTCATGTATTTTTCTAGATATTTAACAAAATGTCTAAAATTGCAAGTGGACTGTCATCTTTGGCCATATAGTTTATAAACGTGAAACATTTGTAGGAATGCATAGCTAACTCTCTTTTTTAAGTAAATATTAATCATATATAATAAGTATCATGAATAGATTTATTTATTATCATTATTAACATTCCGAAAAAATATAGAAGATTGTTTTATCTATCGTAATGAATGAAAAAAAAAGTAATGATCTTTTGTTTTATAGTTTACTTGTTCAAGTACACAATTTGTCCCAACTCATTACATCTATCATTAAATTACATTCGCATTTTTCTTATTTTCCCATTAGTTCGTAACAAGCGATTTGTTTTGGTCGAGTACAAAAATGCTAGATGAGCATTTGTTTTCATATAATGTTATTATATGCAGTTAATTTTTAAGAGAAAAATGTTCAGTTGGTACATCTCTTTTTTTCGAAAATACCGTAGTCTTACATCTATCCCATATATGCATAAACATAATAAAACGATTTTATAAAACAACAGATAAAAGACTGATTTTGTTTTACAGCAATTTTTCCTAAAATATATAATATTATGTGGAGAAATCAGCGCTGTAAATTCGCATTATTCCGTAGATCACAAAACTGTTATTAGAATTTAAAAATGTGAATTAGTTTTCGAAATATTAATTTTTTCAAGTTTCATTTTTATGTGTATTAATTTGGCAACTCAGTGATTTCATTTTTATGGGGAAAAAAAGGACGAAAGCGAAGAAAATGGGGATTATTAATTTTTCAGTTTATTCGTTATTTTCAATATGAATTGAATTTATCTTTAATTTCAATCAATAGTGAAGACAATTTAGTGTATAAATTGTGTTGTTCAGGAAAATTTTCAGAAATAAAAACTTTTTTCACATTTCAATCGTCAGGAATCAGAACCTTATAAAAAATAAAAGATTGTTTGCATCTTACTATTTCACATAATTTCCATTTTAATAAAAAAAAATCCATTTTTTCAGGGGGGAAAAGCAAGAAATTGCTTCTTCTTGGATTTTTAATTGTTGTCATAGTGAAAATAAAAAGTGAAATTCTTAAAAAAGGAAGGAAATTTTTAAAATAAGAATGTCATGATTATATGTTGAAAAGTAAAAACAGGAAAAACTACGTCAAAATATTTACACGTAATATTAATATATATATATATATATATAGTGTCAATTCACCATGAAAATATATAGATAAAATAAATGATGAATTAAAAAATACAGAATTTTACGAAAAAATTGATATTAGAAAGGATCCTATTGTCAAAAAATTCTTTTCATACAAGAAAAAGTGTAAAAGTTTGTTTTCGTATGCTTTTGATGTTTCTAGTCATCACTGTTTGCCATTTATATTTTTGACTCTTAAGTTTCATAAGTCTCCTATTAAATTCAGATATATTTGCAGTACTACCAATAGTGTTAATAAAAATTTTAATTTAGGTTTACAAAAGCTTTTAAAAAGAATATATGGTTTTCTTAAAGTTAAATTCAAAAATTCAAGTTATTTTTGGTCAATTGATAACAGTTTTGAAGTATTACAAAACCTTAATTTCACTACTCACTTAATGCAGGTTTTCGATTTCGAAAACCTTTTTACTAATATACCTATAGATCAGTTATTTAATGTTTTAATTAATATGTTTGATTTATTTAATTTAGAAGATGAATTGAAAATAAATAGGGATTTGTTTTTAAGTTTATGTCATTTTTGTTTATACAATAATTATGTGAATTTTAACAATAACATATATAAACAGATTTGTGGTATAGGTATGGGAACTAATTATTCATCTACTGCAGCCAATTTGTTTTTATTTTACTTTGAATTTAATTACACAATAAATTACAATAAATCTTTAAAAATCTTTAGGTATATAGACGACATTTTAATTTTCAATTTTGATTTTACTCATGAATTTAAAAATGTTTATCCAGATTGTTTAAAATTAAATAAGGCAAACGATGACGATTATCATGTTGATTTTTTGGATATTTCTTTCGCTATTTTGAATAATACAGTAAATATAGATTTATATGATAAAAGAAATAGTTTTAATTTTTTCACAAGAAGTATGCCACACTGGTACTCTAACTTACATAAAAAAATTATATAAATATAATAATTAATCAAATAATTCGATTTTATAAAATTTGTAAAAATGAAAAACATTTTTATAAGCAGGTTTATAAATTTACAGCAAATCTTTTTTATAATAACAATTTTCCAATTAATTTTTTAAGATATTATGTAAAAACAATTGTAAAAAAAATATAATTGGCAACACTGCGGGCTGTTGGCGTAGCTTGTAATTTGATAGCATGCTTCCCTGACATTCTTTTTGAAAGTTTTATTCTAAAGTCTATATTTTTAGAACGGATATGACTGGATGTTTCGAGTCTTAGGGAGGTATGCAGACCTGGCTTTTGAAGTTTTATGCAAATTGGACATGGAGTGAGCATTCTAATTGTTTTGTTGTTTTTACAGGCAAGAGCTTGAAGCAGGTATGACTGTTCATAATTTCAATGTTTTGTTTTAGGTCAGGGGGGAGGCTTGCCAAACTCTCCATTCATTTTAAATTACTTTATAAGCTACTGCACAGATTTTTTACATAGTAAAGATTTTTTTTTTCAAAGTTTTTTTCATATATTTCATATCATTAGTTTTGTTTTTAAAATTTGGTATATATTTTTCTGTCGTTATTTTTGAATGAATGCAGGTTTGGTAGGCGTTCAGAAACCTAAAACATTTCATTTTTTTAAAGTAGGGGGGTGGGGCTAGGTTTCGTCTGTCCTCCCTCAGAAGAAGAACAGACTGTTTTTTCTTGCCTGTATTTGTTTGGTTTTGTAATTGTTTTAATTTATTAATTCTTCACAGTTCATTGTTACCATTTTTAACATACACTCTTTCCTTGAAAATTATGAAATTTCATTGCATAATGTGAATTATATATATATATATATATATTGCACACGAAAGAATTTAAAGGTTATAAGTGCGTCTTATGTAAAATGTCAAAATATTAAATATCGTTATATGTAAAATATCTGAAATTATTGAATTACTACAAAACAAAAATTTTCATTTGTGAAGATTAGGTTGTATTTTTAAAGTTAAAATAATATTCCCAAACACTTTGAAAATAAATAATATAAGTACCTGTGAATAAATAAAAAGAAATATATATACATATTACATAATAAATTCAATTAATAGTGAAACTTATGTCATATATATATATATATTTAAAAATCTTAACCTATTTTCATTTCCGATAATTTTAATGTTACGCGATTTGGTATTAAAGTAGTAAAAGTAGCAAATTTGTTTACATATAACATCACTTCATGCGTCATAAATACCAGTAAATGTAAGCACAAAATAATTATGATTTATTGTGTAGAAATTACATTCTATAAGTACGTACAGAAAAATCATGATATTCTTATAAACATGATATCCTAGCTCGCGGAGGCCCTCTGGTAAATATATATACATACAAAGATATATATATATATATATATACAATCCCAATTTCATGAAAATATTTATTAAGCACCAGGTGCATAATGCATAAACATTATTAAAAACAGTGAACATTAAAATAACAATATTGAACAATATAAAAAGTAATGGCTGCAATGGCGCCTACGGTGGCAATAATCTACATACTGTTAGCAAACATATATATATATATATACACATTTAAATTATGACCTTTTCTGTATTGTTCTATCTTTACAGGATGAAAGTATTGGATTGTCGAAAGATTTCTATTGCCAGATTTCGACAGTTTTACACGTTTTAGTGTCAGAGTTACTGAAAAAATTGTTTTCATAAGATGTCTGTCTGTGATTCTGTGACTCTATTTGACTGATTGAACGTAACACAAATATTGTGGTCGCTCTATCTTAAGAGTTAATGAATGGAATTTAATGTAAAATTATATTCTACTAGTTTTTAATATGAGTAGGTATTGGTTTGTTTATGGTGTAAATCACCTAACATGTGGTGCTGCTATGCTGCATTTTTCGCAGTTTCTGCAATTGCTCTGTCACGTGAAATAATGTGAGGATTTTCATTAAACTTCAGATTCTGTTAGTCCTTAATTCTATTTAGAGTTGATTATGTTTTCGTACAGTTCATATGAGAGGTTGCGCTGCTATGCGGCAGTTTTAAACGGCAGTTTGCATAGCTTTACCGCATGAACTAATGCACGAATTTTCCTCAAACTTCAAATCCGATATACCTTGAATTATATACTACTGATTATATTTTTGTGCAAATGGTCTAACAGATGGTGCTTCAAAATATTAGAATAATTGAGAAAAAGTAATAAGAAAAAATTATTTGTCATTTATTTATTTTTTATACTAAGTAAATGCAATTAAATTTCTTATAAATTAAATCTGGAATGTTTAGATAAGATTTTAACATTTATAAAATATAAAATACAGCACAATAAATTAGGTATACAGCTTCCTTAAACACACCAGAATATTAGAATAAAATTTAGATTGGTTCAAAATATTAGAATATTTTATTTTACGCAACAATATTACCTTTCGAATATGAAGTAAATGGTAGTTAATATTTTGTAGCATCCGCTTTAGCTTTCATAACAGCGTACAATCGGTCTTGCATACTATGTACAAGGTGTTTACAAACATTTCTATCAATATTAGCCCAAATAGACTTTATATGTGCCACTAACTCAGTTTTACTTGAAGGAGGATTTTCTTGAAAATTTTTCTTCATTATACACCATAAGTTTTCGATGGGATTAAGATCTGGTGAATTTGGTGGCCAAGGAAGTACCTTAATGTTGCGTTGGCGGAGCCAATTCTTAGTTGACACCGAGGTATGCGGGGACGCTAAATCTTGTTGAAAGACGAAATCATCTTCAAATAAATCTTCTGATGATGGAATCATGTAATATTCTAAAATTTCTTGATATATCAGAGAGTTAACCTTTTCGTAGACGATGCATAACTTTCCAGGTCCTTCTTCACTCATACAACCCCAAACCATGACACTAGCAGCAAATTTTAAGGAACGTTTAAGGCATTCTTTATCAAATGCTTCTTGCTTCATTCTCCAAACTCGAATACCTTGATTACCATATGAAACACAAAACATACTTTCATCACTAAATAATATATTTTTCCAATCTTCATTGCTCCATAAACGTCTTGATTTACACCAATTCAATCTTATACGCTTTTGCCTTGCAGTCATGAGAGGTTTTGTTTTCGGTACACGAGATTCAAATTTAAATTTATGGAGACGTCTTAATGTTGTCGATGTAGAAACTTCAACTCTTTCTTCTTTCCATTTTCGGTGCAAGAATCGCACACTTTTAAAAAGGTTTTTCTTAACTATACGCTTCAGTTTCCTGTCATCTCTAGCAGATGATTTTGGTTTTCGGCCACCATTTCGGCGATTATTTTGAAATTTTCCAATTTTTGAATATTGTGTTAGTATTTTACTAACGCTCGATTGCGAACAATGTAAATAATTCGCTATAAAACATTGATTTTTACCGTGCCGATACAAATCAACAATACGAAGTTTAGTAGATTCAGGAATATCACTGACACGGCCCATTTTAAGACGAAATAGAAACAAACTGCAAAAAAGAATACTGATTTTAAATAAAATAGTCTGAATTTAATCAATGATGCCACCAGTTAAGAATTGGTAATAATTAAAGGAGAATTAATGTGAAATATTCTAATATTTTGAACCACTTGAATAAATATTCTAATATTTTGACTTTTCAAAATAATTTTTTTTTTGCAATTAATCTTTTCAAAAATGATATTAAATTTAAGATAACAAGTAAGTTCAATCAACAATAAGTTCTTAATAAAAATATCGTTTGCATATTTTTATTAAAAGACATTAAATTACCAAACGATATTTTCAATTTCTAAAAAAAAGGTAATTATTCTAATATTTTGAATATGAGCTGTACTTTAATAATGAAGATGACATTATTTACATTTAAAAGTATGGCCGAAACCGTTAGATTTTAGTATGTGTGTCAGTATTTATATAAATCCATAGCACCTAGTGCCATTATCTCGTCTGTTTGCATGAATATATCAATCCCTTAAAACTATCCAAACAAATTAATTGAAATTTAATATCATAATCCGTGCGGATTTTTTTTGAAAAACTACTAAATCTATACTAACGAATGCGAAATATAAGGATTGTTTTTGAATATTTGCTATTGCATCATAAAATGTGTAGAAGCTGTTGAAATTCGCTTATAAAAAAACATATTAGCTGCATCTGAACCATATAATATTAAATGCAAACAATTTTATGTCTTCTGTGGAAAATAATCACTTATCAGATTCCCTACTGTAATAAAATATATGTATAGAATATTAATTTGCGTAATTTTAAAATACTGAATCAATCTCGAAGTGTGTATTTGTATAATCATGGTACAGGGTGTTTCAAAAAGAATCGGGATATTTGAAAAATCAATAAAAGCTAAATGAGCATCGATAGAAATACAACGTTTGTTGAAATATGTCTGGGACAACAGTAAAATTTCAGGCAGACTATACTATCTTTAAGCATTTAAATGTAAGGCAATGAACAGTACTAAAATAATCGAGGTGGGCGACTTTTTACACACAAACATATTTAATAAAACTGACGGCACTACAGACGACATATACACATATTGTAAACACAGAACAACTATCTGGAACGTAGATACATTATGTTCCTTACATAATTCCATGGAATAGACAAGGGGCGCCATCTACCGTTTAACCTGAAAAGTAAAAGTATAAAATACCACAGCTCTTCCCCACTTAGTAATGAAGTCGGTCAGGAGCTCTTCGATGTCTTCTGGACCTTCTAAGTACCTGTGGAGAAGAAGAAGAATTAGTTTTTACATGTTCAGGGGCATCAACTGTAGCACTAGTAGGAACCGACGGTTTTTGGTGAATATTATCAGAGTTAGCTGAATTAGAACTCGAAGAATCAGGATTATGAAAGTCAGTAGGAGTAGGATCTGGAACAACTGGAACATGAGAGTCAACTGGTTGCGGATCTGTGAAACTTGACTGTAAGGGTGGAAAATCATCTTGCTTCACACTTGTATTTTCACTTCTAAAATTTTCTGTAACATTTTCTTCTGAATTTGGATCATTGGTTAAAGAAATATCTTCTCCTACATTAGTTATTTGATCCACATGCCTTTTCCAAATATTCGAACCAACTTGAACTCTGTAATGTAATTTTCCTTCTCTTGCTACAATTCGACCAATTTTCCATTTGGCTTCTGGAGTATAATTTCTTACAGCTACTTTCTGGTTGACTTCAAATTCTTTTACTTTAACTTTAGATTTCCTTGCAGTTTGCTTTTCATGAACAAAATTTGCAACATTTGGCACGATCAAATCTATGTTTGTTCTTATGTGACGCTTTAGAAATAAAGATGCAGGACTTTCCCCCGTTGTAACATGTGGCATCTTCCTGTACTGCATAAGAAAGTTATTCAGCTTCATTTGTAAAGTACCTGGTTCAGACGCTAAGGCGTTTAATCCACGTTTGACCGTTTGCACATATCTCTCAGCCTGTCCATTTGTAGATGGATGGTACGGTGCACTAAACTTATGTTTTACACCATGACTTTTTAAGAACATTTCAAATTCTTCAGATGTAAACTGCCTAGCATTATCTGATACCAAAGAAATAGGAAAACCGTATCGTGCAAAGAGAGAAGAAAGACAAATAATTGTATTTTCTGAAGTTGTACTAGGAACTATAAATACTTCTGGCCATTTACTATAAGCATCAACCACTAACAAAAGCATTTTTCCGTTAACAGGACCAAAATAATCAATATGAATTCTCTGCCATGGAGCAGTAGGCCATTCCCAATGATGTGTATCAACTTTAGGAGGATTATTTTTCAAATTTACACAAATAGAGCAATTTCTTGCAATATCTTCTATATCATGGTCTATTCCTGGCCACCATACAAAACTACGGGCTAAAGATTTCATTTTCACTATACCAAAATGACCAAAATGTAATTCCTTTAATATTTGTTGTCGATGGATTTCTGGGATAACTACCCTACAACCTTTTAAAATACAACCATGCTGAAGAGTAAATTCTTCTTGTTTACCACCAAAAAGTAAATTCTTAGGAATTTCTGAACCAGAAATGAGGTGATGAAAAATTTGTCGCAAAAGAGGATCGGTTTTTGTAGCTGAAGCAATAGATTTAGCATTTAAAGGTAAAACAGAAAGTTGATTTATTTGAATGATTTCCGATTCATCAAGTCCTTCATTTGAATTATATTCGTGGGGCAAATCTTCACTACGTAATGGAAGACGTGAGAGTGCATCGACATTACCGTGTTCAGTAGTTTTCTTATAGCGGATGTCATACTGGAACGCTTGTAAATATATGGCATATCTTTGCATTCTAGCAGCTGATAAAACCGGAATACTTTTAGAAGGTGAAAAAATTGAAACTAATGGTTTACTATCAGTAAACAAAGTGAATCTGTTACCGTACAAATATTGAAAAAATTTCTTAACACCAAATATTATTGCTAATGCCTCCTTATCTACTTGACTATACCGTTTTTTGGCATTATTCAAGGTTCTGGATACAAATCCAATAGGCTTTTCAGTCTTGTCTGGCATCACATGCGAAAGAACTGCAGAGATACCATATGGAGAAGCATCCGTAGCTAAGATTAAAGGTAATTTAGGATTGAAATGCGTCAGCACTCTGTCCGAAGTAATTTCTCTTTTTATTTTTTTAAACGCTTGATCACATTTGTAAGACCAGTTGAACTTTACATTCTTTTTAAGCAAATTATTCAAAGGATGTGCAATTGTCGATAAATTCGGTACAAATTTTGCATAATAAGTTACAAGACCAAGAAATGCTTTTACCTGGGAAACATTTTCTGGCTTAGGGGCATTTACAATTGCTTCTATTTTATCTGGTGTTTTATGAATACCATGTTTATCCACTTTATACCCACAATAAGTAATTTCATCTGCCATGAAGAATGATTTTTCCTTATTTATCCGAATATTATAATTTCTCAACCTTTCTAATACTTGCTTTAACCTTTGCAAATGAATTTCGTCCGTCTCCCCAGTTATTCCTATATCATCAATAAAAATTGTAATTCCCTCAATTCCACTTAAAATTTGTTCGATTTTTCTTTGCCATATAGCAGGAGAACTATTAAGACCCATTGGTAATTTAAGAAACTGAAATAATCCTTTAGGTGTATTAATGGTTAATAATTCCTGGGATTCCTCATCAACGGGCAATTGGAGGTATGCTTGATTTAAATCAATTTTTGTAAAATGAACACCACCACTTAAAGTAGCTAACATATCCTCTATTTTAGGCAAGGGATATTTTTCTACTTTCAGATATTTATTTAATGTGACTTTAAAGTCTCCACATAAGCGTATTTTACCATTAGATTTTACCACTGGAACAATCGGGGTTGCCCACTTGCTATTTGTAACTGGTTTAATTATACCTGCTTCTTCTAATCTTTGTAATTCCTCATTGACTGCAGCACGTAGTGCATAAGTAACAGTCCTAGCTTTACAAAATATGGGTGTAGCATCCTTTTCAAGGTAAAGCTCTGCCTTTAACCCTTTAATTTCCCCTACTTTATCAGAAAATAAATCAGAAAAATCATTTAACAATTCTTGTAATTTATCAGAATAATTTACAGTCTCATTAACATAAACAGATCTTAAATTATGTGGAAAAATATCGAATGCAGAGGCCCAATCGCGGCCAAATAATAATGGAAAAGTATCTTCTTTTATCAAATATAATTTTAACTTTTCTGTTTTATTTTCATAAGTAACATTTACTTCAACATAACCTACAGGTTTAAAAATTTCACCAGTTGCAGTTTTTAACTGAACATCTGGAGGAAATATTTTATAATCAGGAAAAATTCTGCGAAATCTTTTTAAAGGAACAGCAGAAATTCCCGAACCGGTGTCCAATTCCATATCCGCTCTGGCTTTATTTTCAATTAACACAGATAATTTAATAGGATTTGCACCTGTATTTTTTATAGTTAATACATTTACTGTATCTACCGAATTTACGTGTTTTTGGAAAGTTTTACTTCTACAAACCTTTCCAATATGGCCTTTTTTCTTACATATTTTACAAGTAGCATTAATAAATCTACATGAATTGGCTAGATGGGAAGTATTTCCGCATCTATAACATTTTAATTTACTTTTATTTGCTTCAGGAATTGTATTATTTATATGATTGTTGACATTTGACTTCTGACAGTCGTTAGAAAATTTCTTTGGGTGTACATTTTTTGAACTGGAAATTTTATTAATACTGAAATTTTTATTTTTAATTTCAGAAATTTCAATATCTACATTGTGTAAGGATAAAGCTTTCTCCACTGCTTTCTCAAAAGTTAAATCCTCTACTTGCGTAATCAATTTATTTTGAATGCTTTCGCTTTTCAAACCGCGTAAAAATTGTTCAAGTAAATTTTCATTTAATGTATCACCCGTAAAACAACAAAAAGTTGTATTTTTCTTTAATCTAGCAGCGAAATCTTGAACTGATTCCGACTCATTTTGGTAACACTTACGAAATTTGATTCTTTCAATAAATTTGTTGGGGGCGGGGCTTAGATGCTTTATCAATATATCAACAATCTCCGAATATTTTAATGTTTCACATTCTTTAGGGAAACATAAATTACTCAGTAAATTATACAGCTTAGGGCCCATGCAAGATAAAAGGGCTGCAACTTTTTTTTCCTCTTTTAATTCATTCAGAATAAAATTCTGTTCCAGGCGTTTAATATAAGCCTGAAATGTTTCTACTTTATCATCATATTCCTTGAATGAAAACATCGTATTCTTTATGCAATAACACAGGAAAAAAAAAGTACTTTAAAATTCAATGTACTTACCACCCCCTTGTTTTAAAGCTGCTGATATATTCTGGAAAGCTGCTGTTACTTTGTATGTTTGTCGAACGCAAAAACGAAAGAAGAAGCCATTTCTCTTGGGCGCGCCGTTATTCCTTTAAAATTTTTACGGTAGAAACTTTTAACATCTCGTCGCCATTATACTATCTTTAAGCATTTAAATGTAAGGCAATGAACAGTACTAAAATAATCGAGGTGGGCGACTTTTTACACACAAACATATTTAATAAAACTGACGGCACTACAGACGACATATACACATATTGTAAACACAGAACAACTATCTGGAACGTAGATACATTATGTTCCTTACATAATTCCATGGAATAGACAAGGGGCGCCATCTACCGTTTAACCTGAAAAGTAAAAGTATAAAATACCACACAGACAAACTTTAGAAATTAGTTATAATTTTCAGTAACAGATGGCGCGGCAGGTGCTTTGAAAGATATAGATGAAAACGCAGTCCGTGAGTTCGCCATTCTATAAGTTGTCTTTCTCCTGTAAGCATGTGCTGTTCACAGATTGCAAGTTCGCTGAGAAAAAGTGGTTTATTTCTTAGAAAAGAATTTTTTTTGCCATGAAAGACCGGGAGTGCCGCCACAATCCAGTAACAATTGAACAACTGAACAGTACATCTCTTCTGCGTGTAAAGCCATCCCTCCAGCCTGACACTTTTACAAAGGTTTATGGTAATTTCTTTCAGAGATTACGCCATATTATTGCTGAGCATGGTGGATATGTGGAAAATATCGTACTTTGGAATTTTCCAGATTGCAGCTCCATCTGTTGTTAAAAATTGTAACTAATTTTGAAAGTTTGCTTGAAAATTTACTGTTGTCCCAAGCATATTCCAACAAACGGTGTATTTCTATTGTTTCCCGTTTAGTTTTTATTGATTTTTCAATTATACCGATCATTTTTTATACACCCTGTAAAAATATTGAAAAAAGGGTTATAATTATGTATATATATGTATACACACACACACACACACACACACACACACACATATATATATATATATATATATATATAAACATATGTTGCGCCAAAACCCGAAATTGGCCAATTCGCGAATTGGCCAGATAAATGGAATTTACATAAGCACCTTGCATATTTATATTCACATTTAAAAAAAAAATTGGTATTTAAATTTGACTATTTTGGTCCAAAACTCTAAGCTTCGATGCTATTAGCTGAAACAGATACTAAACTATTTATATTCTTTTAAATGTACATGAATTTTTGTAAATGACATCAAAATTCACTGGGTTTTATAACAGAAAATATTCTTGACACAACACGTGTTTAAATTTCAATTTTTTTCTCTGTTTGAGAGAATGGTATCATAAAGATACAGTAATAATTTTTTTCTTTTTTTCTTTACTTTAAATAGAAATGGGGTACTCTTGTTGCCACAATTAGAAAAACGGTATTAAAAACAACAAAAAAATAATATTTCAAAAATACATAGAAATACAGTTTTCAAATAAATTGCATTTAAATGTACATTTGTTTTCTATACGATGGTGTAAAAATGAAAAATTTGCTATGTTTATAAGTTTAAAAATTTGCAGTAGTAAAAACTGCAAGACCGACATTGCTTTTCAAATTTCAAAGTGTTGCTATTCGCAAAATGACGTATGCGTTACGCACAGATACGTTTAGCCTTTATAATATAAATATTGAATTTAATTTATTGAATTGAATATTTGTTAAGTATTTCGATAATGAATTTAGCTGAACAATATAACAGTACTGTCATAACAGTACTGTCAAGAAGGTTGAAAGTAACATAATTTATCTAGTTAAAGAACTTACTTACTTCTTAAGATTATATATTGATATTTTCCTATTATTAATTAACAATAAAGTTCACAAAACTATTATCTATAATTCTATTGTTAAATAACATAATATGAGATGAAAATGTCACCCCTGATAATATAAAAGCGCCAATATGGTAACCCTATAAATACAATTTTTCTAGTAGGGAGAATTTTAATCTAAGTTTACGCGCATGCGCAGGTTGTTAATTTGGATATATCGGTTAGAAACTGCGAAAATGCGTTATTGAACCTTGCACTTTATAAAGGGTTTATAGATGCTAACCTTGATAAAAGCTTTTTAGTTTTGAAATTTTTTCGTCATTGATGATTTTTTAAAAACAATTACGGATTTTTCACCCGCCCCGTATATTTCTATAAATCTTTTTTGACACATTCTGATGGTTAAATGTATTCAGGGACTATATATAATTTCTGATGCAATTTGAATTTTTCAGCAGTGTCCCTTTTATATATATTCATTCAAAAAAGAGGTAATAAAAAGTTCGCACCTACCTCTCAGGAGCTGGTTGCTATATATCCAGATTGATAACTGCAGAATTAAGTGACTCGACAACAGAAGGGACTCAGTGACACAGATTTCACTATCTAGAGTAATTTTAATCACACTGCACGCTTCTAAAAATAAACTTAAACAAAAATTAGATTAATTGAAACATATTAAAAAAACATATTTGTGAAGCTGTTTCGCTTTCACAATTTAGATGATTAAAATATTTTAGCCAGCCGTAACAATTGGCTTGGCCTGATAAAAGCTGCTCACAGCAGCGCAACAACGAAAAAAGTCTAAGTTATAAAAGTTTTTTAGTTCGATACATAAAAGAAAAATGATGATTATGCTGTTTTATTGCCTCTGGGCTATAATATGATGGCCGGCGTTCAGACTATACTTGCCTGCATGGTGCTGGCACCTGTTGTTTGATTTGAGAAGTAACCTAAACGGATTATCGCATCTTCACTGTTTCACAGTCATATTTTGAACTTGACACACAGATTTAAATATGATAAATAAACACGATGAGAAAAAAAAAACAGGTGAATTGCGTTGCATGCCTCACTTGAAATTAAAATATAATTTATTCTAGTCATAATGATTTCACAGAAAACAGGAATTTCCATTTGTCTAACTTAAAATTCTGTACGGGAAATCCAACACATTCTTTACTGTATTTTATTTTAGAAATTCATGTCCTATGGCATTCAACAGTATTTATATAGTAATATGGTAAAGAAATATTATCCCTATATCTGTATTTATAACAGTAACATTTAAATATTTCCTTTAACATTTCTTACTGACGAATTCCGATTATTTTAATTATTTAACTGACACGGCGATTACTATAAAAAGGATTTAGCAATACAAGGGAATTCACATTATTGGTCAATTTAACGGTAAATATAAAACGAAATTTTGTGTTTCCTTCTGCATGATGATACATTATTTTATTTCCGTTAACATTTTCAAAGAGTTATTCTTTTCTATGAGAACGCCCTTCCATAAATGTGTATATTATTCACAATATTTTCCTCTATGGTATGCTACTTATTTTAGTTAGTTAAATTAGTCTTTAACATACTCAGATTGAAATATGAGGTAGATTTATTCAAAGGTTTCTCTAGCTTCAGTTAATAATCTTAATCGCTCTGCTTGTTGTGTTTCGATAAGATATATAATCTATTCGAAAAAGTGTAATATTAATTGTCTATCCTTATTAATCGTTTGTGACACAACTTTTACTGTATTTCCTTTTACGAATTCTCGTCAATGCCACTCAACAATATTTATGTACTATATGGGAAAGATACATAATCGTTATATGTATATTTATAACTTGTAACTGTGACATTTAAATATCTCTTTTAACATCGCTTACAGACCCACCCGTTTATTTGCATTGTTTAACTAATACGATGATTACCATAAAAAGGATTTAACATTTCAAGGGAATTGACATTAATGGCCAGATTGCGACTAGATTGCGTGTTTCGCGCTGCACGATGATACATTATTTGATATTGATTAACATTTTCAAACAATTATTCCTTTACAGTTAAAACGTCTTTCAGTATAAGAGTGTATATTATAACAATAATGTTCCTCTATGCTGTGTTACGAATTTTAGTCAAGCAAAATTGTATTTTATGTACCCAGTTTGAAATAAGAGGTAAATTTACTCAAAGATGTTTCAGAAACTGTGTTTAAGTTTATAATAAATTGTATATATAAAGACATTTAAAGTTATTGACATTTAAAAAATATACGTATATAATGTGGATTTCTCCGTTAGGAGGATTTTCGAAAGATATATACGTTTATACTAAACGCTTCGAAAGATTACACTGCTAATTCCTGGTAAACTTTTACACTGTTAAAAATTTGCAGCATTGTGTCCAGGTATTTGACCGTTTTTTGAAATAATGATTACACAACAGTAATATAACTATAGTTGGACCATAAAATGAACAATAATATAGTCAGAATAGCGTAAAATGACGATTGTGTAGCCGTTTTTGATAAAAACGGTCAAATGTCTGGACAGAATTTTACAAAATTTTAACAGTGTAGACTTCTAATTGAATATACTTACTAACACTTATAATTAAACATGTTTATTGATTATCTTGTGATGTATATTGATTATCTTTGTGATTGATATGTTGTGAATGTTCTGTGCCAGAAAAAAGATTGTCTAAAATGTGTTGTTAAAAAGTACAAAATATTTCAAGAAATGCTGTTATTGAAATGTATTGGCAAAATTAGTCAACTTAGTAGGTATTCTTGTGCATTTTTCCTATAAAGTAAAGTGTCCTATAAAGTAAATTGTGTACAAAACAACCTGTTTATACTTGAATATATTGATGATCAATTAAATCCAAAGCACATTAATTACTATTATTTTTTAATCTCACTTAAAATTCATGTTCAAACATTTGTTTAAAGCTCATTCCGTTGGCTTCCATCTTTAAAACAGTTCTAAACATTTACCTTATACAAGCACAGTCCGCACTAAAAGAAAATTGTCAATGATAAAAAGTTAATTAAATCCAATTGATTTTTTAAATCATCAGATGTTAAAATATTCACCTTTTATATAAACATTTTAATAACAAGTTTAATTTTTCTTAAGAAAGGTGTTATGGTAAAAATAAAATACATTGACATGTTTCGGAACCGTCAAATAAGTTCCATAGTCATAATATAAATAAAACAAAATTTCAAAATATTTCTCGGACAATACAAATGACACGCGACAATGAGATATAAATAACAAAAAACACGCGCTCTATTGCAAAAAATTAAATTAAAATATAGACCATGATCTAAAAACTTAACTGAAAATTAAGATTAAGATTAAGAAACTTTTAGATCATGGTCTATATTTTAATTTAATTTTTTGCAATACAGCGCGTGTTTTTTGTTATTTATATCTCATTGTCGTGAGTCATTTGTATTGTCCGAGAAATATTTTGAATTTTGTTTTATTTATATTATGACTATGGAACTTATTTGACGGTTCCGAAACATGTCAATGTATTTTATTTTTACTATAACACCTTTCTTAAGAAAAATTAAAATTGTTATTAAAAAGAAAATTGTCAATTTCAGAAGTACACAGGTAAAGAGTTTTACCAAATAATTGTAGTTCATTGTTATTTACTTTTTTTAAGTATTTAAAAATTTGAAGCCATCTTTGAATTTTAAGTCACTGGTATAATTTATTTGAATATTTGTAGGGGAGAAAGGGGTACTTGAGCCACTCTATTATCCCTATAGTTATCTCTATCTACATAATTTGTCTTTCTAAAACAGGCAATATAGTAATTATATATAGTTCTGAACATGTAAAAAAGAAATCACATACCTTGATACCATTTTTAAAGTATGGTAATTAATAGTTGTTTTCTCCCTATTTGAAGTAAATATTTAGGTGTGTGGTTTTTAATTTTTTTTTTTTGTAGTCAAAGTTTTGTTTAAAGCTGCAACAATATAGAAAAATTTAATAAGTATAGTTTCAATTGTATTTTGAATATAAAATAATTCAAATAGCTGCATGCTTTGCTTAGTAAAACTTTGATAAACAAAAATGGTTGTAATGGGGATACTTGAGCCACTGAGAATGGGGATACAAGAGCCATGGCTCAACCAACCCCACTAGGAAACTAGACATGGATGAAACAAACAAAACATCCATTTTATTTTTCATTTTGAGTGATAAAATGGTCTGTCTAGATAAATGTAAACACAGTTTTCGATGTAACTTTTATTGTTTTAAAATAACTTTTTTAAACTGTCATAATCTCTAATAATTTAATTACTTAGGTCCAACATATTAAAATATTGTATATTGATCAAATATACAACCACTCGACCGAGCTGTATTTGGGCCATTCAAGAAATATTATAACACAGTTGCTAATGAATGGTTTGTTGTCACATGTAGGTCGACTAATTTCTATATATGATACAGTGGAAATAACAGGTAAAACATTCCCCTTGCATTTAGTAGTCAAAATATCTGCAAAGGATTTGAAATGGCATTGTACCTCTCAAAGCAAACATCTTCACAGACGATGATTTTTTGAGTTCATTTGTCACTGATTGCCAATGCATGGAACTGCCAAGTACTCCTATTAAAAACTCCCAAATTTCTTCAGCAGAATGTTGGAACGGAAAATAAAAATATTGTAATGGACAAGGTTATTTCTGTAAGCTGTCCAACACCCGGACTCTCAACTAGTCAAGCCATTGTTTTTCCAATAAATGTATGACCTTATACCAAAGCTTTGCCCCCCATTTTAAAAAAAGGGCAGATAAAGAGCAAAATCAACTATTTTGATCTACCTTCCAGAAAAACAGAAAATTAAAGAATAATTGACAAAAAAGTGGACAAAAAACGAGAAAAGCAACAAAACGACAGTTCCTGCATGGAGCCAAAGCCCTCATAGCATGCATGGTCACGGTGACGTCACAATGACGTCATTGTGAGTCACTTACGTCACATCACATCTGTGACGAAAATGCCACCACACTGCAAATCTTAAAACACTTTTCAGAACACTTTTTAGAACACTTATTTTGTCTCCTTTTTTAGAACACTTTTTAGCGCACTTTTTGGAACAGTTTTTAGAATACTTCTCAGAACACTTAAGGAACACATTTGAGAATGCTTTTCGGAACACATATTTGTCTCCTTTTTTAGAACACTTTTCAGCGCACTTTTTGGAACACATTTTTAGAACACATATGGAACGCTTATTTCTTTCCAGAGCACTTTCTAGAACACATTTGAGAACACTTTTTGGAATACATTTTGTCACCTTTTTTGGAACACTTTTCAGCACATTTTCTGGAACACTTTTTAGAACACATATGGAACAGTTTTTATAATGCTTATGGAACACTTTTTAGAATGCTTGTCTGATCTTTTTCTAGTACACATTCAACCACATTTCTCAGAATATATTTAAAAAAATTTTCTTTTACACATAGTTTCTGCAGGTGCACATATATTTTCAATGAAGTTTTTTTATGACCAAAAATATTTACACATTAACCATTTCAGACAATTTGTTTATTGATGTGGGCACCTCTTTTAAAAGGACAAAATGTTGTATGCATTCCTGTTATTCTCCAATGTAATAAAATATTTTAAATGCTCAGACAACTAACTTGAGATTAAACAGGAAAAGCCTGATGTCAGTATGCAGTTAAAAAGTATAAGTATATATTGTATTGTCTCTGTCAAATCGGCCAACATTGAGGCTGAAAAATTGGTGGATTTTAGATCATAGTTTTGTTTACAATTTTTTTGTTTGAATCTGATTATTATAAAAATTTAAACTGCAATGTGAAAACAATTTAATAATTTACAGCAAATTTATACACAATATAATTATTAATATAAGTTAAAAATACCGCAGGAAAATATAGCATACAAATAAAACATTAAAATTAACAATATTTATTGTCGAAATTAATAATTTATAGAAAATTAATAATGTAAAAAATATAGTAAAAAAATGTTTTTATTGATTGTTTAATCTGCTATGCCATTTAGTACAATCTATTTATTGGTTTGCGATCATGAGCTTCAATATAAAATCTGTTCTTTTAAATAGATGAACTGCATTAGAATTCTTAAATAACTAAACATTTCTTTGAAAATTCACTAAATATGGATTCGATAATTTGTTATTTTTTTCTTACAAACTTCATAGAGCAATTTTCATTTGTTTAAATCTGAAAATAAAGTGCAGATGATAGATAATTGCAAATAATGCGGATTTAACAAAGCCAACTATATAACATATTTTTTAAGGAACAAATGTACACCCAAAAGATTTGCATATCTTGTTGCAACTTCTAGCTTAGCTGGTGACAACTTTAAAACATGGTGGATATATGTCGCTAACACATAGCTGAATAATGCAAGCTTGTATATCAAGATCAAGATTTATTCTTTTAAAAGAGAAAACTTAGATTACAAATATTAGAATAATAAAAAAATTATTGAAAAATGCATGATACACAGTAAACTCGTAGATCAAAGAGGGAAAAAATTATGCCCCCCCCCACCACCACCACAAAAACAGTAAAAATGTTCACAGTCATTAGCTTAAAAAAGCTTCAGGACTTGGAGAATTCAATATAAGCAGATCATTTAGTTAACTGAATTCAAGTTGCCTTTGAGTTTACTGTATTTAAAAAATTGTAAAATTTGAATAGCTGTTTAATTTGTGGTAAGCAAATGTAAACCCAAAATCAAAACAAAATAAATTTATTCTTAATGCTGATAGTAACAAGCAACAAAAATTATTCTTATTCTTCTGATATGCTTTCATTTAATTCACCATGATGCTTTGTTTGATTTTTGGTCCATTAGATTTTTTTTTTTTTTTTTTTTGCCTAATACATATGAATATTCATTCATAAGTCGAATTATAAGCAATCATACAAGATCTGCTATTTACCAACAAGCACCACAATTGAAATCTGAAGGAATTCATTTATGTTACAGTTATACAAATCTTTTTGTTAGATCCATTATATTTTTTTTTTAACTATGATTTTCCAAAACCCCAGATGGAATCATAAATCTCCCTAGTGATCATACTTCATGATTAAAATGTAAAAAATTAAGTAAAAAAATAAAGATATGTAGCATAAAAAATAAAATAACATCACAGAAAAAAGTTTTCACAGAAATTTAATAAAAATATTGAATATTTTTTTTATTACCATGGATGCAAAAAGCCCATCCAAGCCAAGAGTAAAAACCTTTCTGAGTATTAGAAATCGCTTGATGGAAAATGGCCAAGATGATTTCTAGGTTTAAAATTATTTCTTATGATAAAAGAAACAGGTTAAAAGGTATTTAGAGTAAAATTATTGTTATTTTTGCAGATAAAGCAAAATTTACTATTAGTTAAAAATCTCTTCAAGACTGAAATCAGTCAGCTGAGACCGAAGATCTTGCACACATGATTATTACTTATGTATAAAAATAACAACAATGGAAATTTAAACTTTAGCCCATTATTCGAATTTGTTCAAAACTTTTATTATCTTTAAAATCTTTCAATTACATTTTAAAAGGGCTTAAACAATTATGACTTTTTTCAAAGTTTATAACTGTGCTGGTCCAATACAAAGACTCCTAATGCTCCAATTGCTTGCACATATATTGCACAGGATAATTTAGTTTCAAATTGTAATTCATCAATAACAGTACAATTCATAACTCCATTACACTTGCTGAAGTTTCACTTAACAATTGCTAACAAATGCAGGACAGTAGCATAGAATATTAGCATGTCTTTAATGCATACTATTGCACTTGGCGATCGAGAGGCTGGCACATCCTTCAGTTTTTGTCTGAAATTTGTCATCCTTCTAAAGAAAAAGAAAAAAAATCAGATACATAATGTATATTGAAAAAAAAAATTAGCTAAATGACAATTTTGAATTTTATTTAAATATATAATAAGCATAGTGTCGACTTTAAACTACTTTAGCAGGGTGTAACACCTGACAGACTTTTGTATTTCTTTTATGTGCCTAGTGGCTCTTTTAAATCCTTTTGATGCACCTGGTGGTCTTTTTTAAAACTTCCAATATGCTCTGTGGCAATTGAATTGATCATGGGGAAATATTGCAAATTCTAGAGTATTCTAAACTAGGGTTCGCCAAAGTGGACCCAGCCCGAAAAAACCCGCCCGGGTTTTTTCGGGCGGACCCACTTGAAAAAACCCATCAAAAACCCATTTGTGGGTTTTTTCAAATTTTCTCGTGTTTTCACAACTGTATCATTATTTAATCTAAGATATGAGGATGGAAAGATAAATGCCAATTTAAATATATTTCAAACTAACCATATTTAAAAGAATTTCTAAGTATTGATAAAATGACCATAAAATAAATTAGTTGTAAATAAGGAAGATTTTCATGGCTATATATTTTAAAATGCATCCAAGTGCTTTAAATCTTAATGTATACCTAATGATGGCACTTGAAATGTGATCCCATCCTGATTGCTTGTATTGTTATAGATTTTAAGAATAATCGCAACATTTATTATCGTGCTTCAATGTTCAATGAAAGTTTATGCAGTAATTTTCAACACAAAAATGGTGACAGATTACACAGGGTTCCCAGCATCATGGAAAGTCTGGAAAATCTCAAAATATACAGGAAAAGTCAGGGAATTTACAAATAATTTCTAAAAAAGTCATGGAAAACATTTGAGTGAAAAAATGAAAAATGACACAAAATTCATTAAACAGTTGGGGAAAAAAAAAAGATTGAAGTATGATTGCAGAAAAAATTGCTAATTTTGGCAAAAGATTGTGAAAATAAGTATCAAATTTTGCTGTATGCTCGTTTGGTCAGAGAATTTTTCTAGATTTGGTTTGTGAAAGTCAGGGAATTTTTTGAGATTTGGTCATGGAAAGTCAAGGAATTTGCCAGTCATGTTTTGCTGGGAATCCTGTTATATATATATATAAAAAAAAAAAAAGAGTGAAAAAGTTTTAGTATAATACTTTAGTAATTTAATTGTTAAAATTATTACTAATAATTAATTTTTGTAAAAGCAAATTATAATGTTTATTATTGTCATAACCTTTTAACCTTTAACCTCATAAACTTTTTGTAATCAATTAGTTATTTAAAATTGTATTTATTAGTATAAGTACCTTGTTTTCAAACATTCTGAACCATATTTCTTTAACATAAATAACTTGATAATATCCAAAAAACCCTAATAAAATCTAATCTAAAATGTATCCAGATACTTTAAAAGATTGCTTACAGATGGCATACAAAAGCAAAACTAAACTAGTAAAAGTGTATTGCCATTTACGATCTAACTTTATAGATATGACTGACATTGACTTTTAGATAATCCAATTTAATACTATTGCAATATAAATGTTGCTTAAATTGTAGTATATATGTATATATATGCATCTAAACAAACCAGTTCAAAATATTTTGGGTAAGGTACAAGTGTATCCTTTTTACAGAATAGTGTCCCCTTTTTGTAAAATTCCTGCCCGGCAGCCCTTTTTTCATAGAGTCAACACTAAAGCATTTTAGAAAGAGGTATAAGATATATTAATCATCATCTGCAGTGATATAGCCAAAATAAGATAAGTCCAAATACAATATTTAATGTGGATCGCTAAAAAATGTAAGTGTTTGAAAAATATAAACTGTAATATTATTCCAAAACTTAACCATGTCTAACAACATCCTGTGTCCAACAGTATTGAGCTCTGATAATCTCACAGCAGATCACATTATTATTTGAAGTAGTTTTATCAGGGCGCAGGTGGCCCTTTTAATTTCTTTTATGGGTCTGATGGTTCTTTTAAACATTTCCGGTGCGCCCAATGACCCTTTTTAACTTTTCCCATGTACTTTGTGGCAATTTAATTGATTCTGGGAAAATATCACAAATTTTAGGGGATTCTAAACAAAGCAGTTCAAAATATTTTGGTGGAACAAGGTACAAGTGTGCCCTTTTTTTAGAAGTGTGTTCCCTGTTTGAAAATAAATGTACCCTTCATATGGAATAGTGTTGCCTCTGAAAAATTCCTAGAACTGTTAAAGTAACATTGTTTCTTGAATTGTGAGTACTATTTCAATTTGTGTCCCTTAAAACCTGATGGATTATTTAAATGGGTATAACTCTTATGAGTTTTGCAGATATGCAGATGCAATTTTTTGTATATAATTCGGGCTTGAATAAGGGAAGTTTCCGAATTGGAATTTTTATCCTGGGGGAGGGGGGGGGTGCATATAAAAATTTAATCTTTGTATTTTGTTAAAAAGACCCTCCATGGTAATGCAACTTATCTTATGAAAATTTTCACATTTTTTTAAATGAAACTTTGCAATTGGAAGCATTGTACAAAGGGACAATATTTAACAAGATAGCATATTGTTTCGATAATTATGACTCACTCTGGTATATATTATAATGCAACATTCATTAATATAATATTGACTCTTATATGAATCACTGGTTAAGCCAATTAGCCATTTTTATAAATCAAAATCAAAGTTAATATAAAAAATTTTTGGCCTACTTAGAATCCATAATTTTGTTGAATAAAATTCTGCTCTAGAAAGTGATTCAGTTAAAGGGTGAATATTTCATTTAAAATTGTGAGACACCTTTTGTATGCATTAGTTAAATGAAAACTGGTCATTTGTTTTGAAAAAGAGCAGCAATTACATTTTGAGACATCTTAGGCTAAAAGAGTGGTCATTTCATGCAGCACAGATGGTTTAAGTTTTTCCTTTTTTAATTGCATTTTTGCTTTTGTTCCAAGTTCAAAACAATTATGGGCCATTAAATTCAACAGAAAAATATAAAATTCACACTTTCTAGATTTTTCAATCTCAAACTCCCTGTTTTGTATTCTTGCTCTCAATTTAAGAGCATAAATCAATCTAAGACCAAGTTATGTGTGTAAAAATCTTTGAAAACATAATAATAATAAAAGGTACTATAAAGATACTAACATATAAAAAGCCTTTTTTTATTGTGATTGAACAGATTATTGCAATAAATGTTTATTTTGAACTGTTTTTTCAGAGTGGAGATATACATAAATATAATAACAGTCGAGTCTCTATATAATGAAAACCATCGTTCCTGTAAAAAATTGGTCATATAGAGAAATTTGATGTGTAGAGTAAGGATGCACCGAATAGTGATTTTGGCCGAATGCCGAATATTCGGCCGACAGCTGAACCGAATACCGAATATTCGGCAAGGCGAATAGTAATTGTTGGGCTGAATACCGAATATTCGGCCATCCGAATAGTAACTATTCAGCCGAATACCGAATATTCGGCTTTCCAAATATTTTTTATATTTCAAAGTTTAAAGGTATTAAAATGTTACTTTTAAAAACAATTTTACATAATATTTAATAAGAGAAACTTATATTTTGATAAACAAGAGCTTTTTATAAGAGCATTTAGTATTGAAAATATTCTGCCTTTATTTATTTAAGAAGCACAATTATGAGACTTTTTTAATTAATAAAATTTTAAATTTCATGATTTCTTCAACAAATTGAAACAAACATTTTAAAATCAAAGAGAAATAATCAAAAAATGGTTGAAGAAAAACTGTAGCGTCTCATAATTGTTCTTTTTAAATAACTCTAGGCAGATTTTTTTTCAGTATAAAGTATAAGTACTTTCAATTTAATTCTGAAAAAAGGAATGTCTAGATCATAGTTCTTATCTTATGAATGGTGGCATTTTCCATCCTTCTCATCATATCATATCATATTTTACAGAAATCAAAGCATGCGAGTTGAAAATACAGTTATGGTATCTTATTTATTGTTAATGCAACAAACGAAAACACAAGTTTGACCTAGAGTGAGATGAAATACAATGTACTTATGACTCAATAAGTTGATTATGATTATGGTTTCATGAACACAAAGTGTCTGCCTTGATAGCTATTACTAATCTCAAAAGTTTTTCTTTCTTGTTTAAAGACTTTTATTTGGGAAAAGCAAGAAACAGACTTTTTACTAAATAAAATCTAGGAACTTGCATCTGCACTTGCACCATTTATTCTTAAGGAGAATCCTAATAAATCACCATTTTAATCTTTCTCATGGTTAATTTTCTTAAGTTACATTTTACAAACAACAAATAAATAATGTAAAAACATTCTATTTTATTTAAATATAATTTTCTTTCATATTATTTTAAATATATTTATAAATTGACAGTTAAAAGTAGAAATTGTGAAAAGTTTTAAAAAATGTTCTTTAAAAGGCTTTATTAAGTATTGGATTTGGCCGAATACTTTGATATTCGGCCAAACCGAATATTCGACAGGCTGAATAGTTTCATATTCGGCCAAGCCGAATATTCGGCTTAACCAGATAGTTTGATATTCGGCCTAACCGAATATTCGGTAACATGGCCGAATACCGAATAGATACGGAATATTTGGTGGATCCCTAGTATAGAGAATGATGTTAAAAATCATATTTAATGTGTAAATTTTGAACAAAAATTATTTTTGATCTATTTAATTAAGAATTTGAAATGTTTAAAAGTAAACCTAACATTTCTTAATTATTTAAGCAGTTTCAAAAAAAAAAAAAAAAAAAAAAAAAAAAAAAAAAAGAAAAGAATAGACATTTATTTGAAAGCTTAATGAAAATCAAATGAGAAAGACTTACATTAATTTCAGAGGAAGAAATCTGTAATTTTTTGTTGTTTTGATTTTAAAATTGTAACACTCTTTAAAAAAAAATGCTCAAATTTTAGCAAGGAATGAAAAATTGTAGTTCACATTTTCCTCCATTTGAAGGCCTCTCATTGATTCCTCTTTTATATGTGTAACCAGTGTTCTCGCTGACATTTGACCAACGTTAGTAATTTGGCTAATTAAAAATAAAAAATATTCGCCAAATGAAAAAAAGTATTAGCAAAATAGATTCGCTGTGTAGCACTAAAAAATTATCTTTAACCTTTTAATGAACACCCCCCCCCCTTATGTCCGTATGTTCTAAAATAACCTAAATTTTTATAACTGCGACACTGACTGTTATTAATCTAGTTTCAACTATCCGCTACAAATCTATTAAAAATATGTATATATGCATATGTATGAAAACAAAAAAGAAAAGTAAGAAAAAGCAAAAATTGAGCACTAGCAATTTGGCGAATCTAATCGCTTGGTTACTCGCCAAATGAAGAATTTAGTCGCAATTTGGCGCAATGGCGAGCGACAGCGAGAACCCTGTGTGTAACAATCCAATTGATTCTGTTTTGAGAAGGATGTTGAAAGGTGTGTGGGAGGTGGGATTAACTCGTTGGATTTAATGAACAAGGAGAGAAGTAATATTTTAAAAAAAAAAAAAACAGCACTGAATGATAAATCAAAAATAAGTGATGGAAAATGGATTCCATATAATTTTGAAGCTTTTTTAAAACTGAATAAATTAAGACCAATTTATAAAATAATTTGTTATATGGAAATAGATATTTCGCTATATAGAAACTGTTTTTAATGTAATCATGCAAAAAGGGGACTGTTCCTACTAAAAATTCATTATATAGAGAAATTCGATGTATTGAGTTTCGATATAGAGAGACTTGACTGTATTGCAATTTATTAGTTGGTAACATAGCTTGAAATTTTCCTCGGGAAATTTTACCATCGGGGAATTGCTGCCATTTGTTCCCCGTAAAAAAAAGTAATTGGAGCCGCATACACTTTTAAATACATGCCTATGAGCAAGATTTTCATAACAGAGACAGTAAATGTGCAGCATTTTCTTAAAATACATTTAAGCACAAGTTTATGTATGCATAAACTTAAATTAATAAACAATAAATTAGCTATACCTTAATCGTAAATGATGCTGTGTTTTTTCACCAGTTTTTCTTCGGTCTGGGGTAGGCACCACATATATCTACCATAGGTAAGAGAAAATCCTAAAATCATTAAAAAAAAAAAAATCAGAAAGGATACATACAATTTTTCTTTTAAAAAAATCTGACAGATACAGAGAGTTAAAAAAAAAGGTATGACAAGGCTTAAGAGTGACAGATATTAGCAAATTTGAGTAGGAAACCAGGTTGAAAAACATTTACTCAGTGAAAAATATATGGTACTAAAAATTCAAAAGTCAATAATTAAGCCACAATTTAACTAAACTTCATTATTGCACCGCATTAGATGTAAAATATATCTAATATTAGGGATGCAAAACCAAAACCTGTGGCCTGTGAATTTCGTCAATTTACAATTGGAAAAAATTGCAATTTTTATGCATAGATTGTAGAAAAAAATCATAAATTTTGTCAATGTATCGTGGGGAAATATGAAATTTTGTCAATCACTTAAGAATTGCAAATGTCACTGATTGAGCACAGAAAAATTGTGAACTTCATTGATTAAGTGTGGAAAATAGTGAAATTGTTCATTTGTCGATTAGACATGAATTTGTCGGTTATACGCAAAAAATTGCATATTCTACTGATCGGGCAAGAAAAAATCATCAGTTTTGTTGATGATAAATGAAAAAAATGCAAATAAAATTTATTGCTTGTGGAATCACATGTTTTCTTGGTTTATCACAAAAAAAAGCAAATTTCATTGATCTTACATGAAAAAAATAACAAATTTTGTAATCAAGAACAAAAAAAAAAAAAAAAAAAAAAAAAAAAAAAACTCAAATTTTGTTGAATAACACATGGAAAAATTGCAAATTTATTCATGATGCTCGAAAAAAATTTAAAATATCATTGATCGGCAGCAAAACAATCTTGAGTTCTGTCAGTTTATCAAGGAAAAAAAGTCACAAATTTCATTTTGTTGTGTAAAAAAATATATATTTTGTCAGAGTTCGTTAAAAATCACAAATTTTGTTGATTGGGCACAGAAAAACATATATTTCGTCAATTAAAAACAGAGGGCAAATTTTGTCGATTGGCCACTATAAAATCATGAATTTTTACTGATCGACTTCTAAAAAGTTGCAAATTTTGTTGATTGGATTGAAGCGAGAAAAGCTACACATTTCATTGACTGGGCAAGAAAAAATTGTCAGTTTTGTTGATGATGCATGAAAAAAATTTCAAATTCACCAGCTGCAGAAAAATCAAATGTTTTCTTGGCTTATCGCCCGGGGGAAAAAAAAGTGAATTGTGTTGATTGAGCACGGAAAAAAAATCGCAAATTTTGTCCTTAAGTGTGTAAAAATCATGAAATTTGCTGATCAGGCGCCAAAAGATCATGAATTTTTGCAATCGTCTTTGATTTTGCATGTTTTCTGCAAAGGCAAAAATTCTTGCTTTTCACAAACATTTGACGAAATTAGCATTTCCTCAATCTTTAGTCAAAAATTGACATTTTTTCCATAAATTTTTGAAAAAATATGCATTTTTTTTATTCAAAATCCATTGATGAAATTCACAATTTTTCATGATCCTTTGATAAAATTTGCGTCTTTTCACAACTCTGTGATAAAATTTGCATTTTATTAGCATTTCTTTGATGAAAATTGCATTTTCCTGCAATTCTTTCATAAAATTTGCATTTTTCTGAGATCTTTTGGTGAAATTCACCTTTTTTTTCTTTGCTGCAGACATGCTACAGGCTCAGCAAAGAAAAGGTTGAACTTTCATGGCCTCATGGACCACTAACAAAATTTGCATTTTTTTTTTGCAGCGTTTTAACAAAATTTGCATTTTTTGTGACCATCTGGCGATAATTGCACTTTTTTCGACAATCTTTTCAATGAAATTTGCATTTATCTATGATCCTTTCACAAAATTCGTGTTTTTTTCACATCCCTTTTTGAGAAAATCTGCATATTTTCTGCGATCTTTCAACAAAATTCACATACTTTCCGTGATTTTTTGACAAAATTCGCTTACTATCCGTGATCTTTGGACAAAATTTGCACAATATTTGTAATCTTTGGACAAAATTCGCATTTTGTTCATGATGTTTCAACAAAATTACCATATTTTTTCCCAGTATTTAAGCAAAATCGTGACTTTTCTCCAATCATTCGACAAAATCTGCATATTTTCTGCAATCTGTTTACAAAATATGTCTTCTTTGCTCGCTTTTTGGCAAAATTCTATTTTTTCTTTTGCAATCTTTTGACAAAATTTGCATATTTTCCAGATCTTTTGACAAAATTGGCATATTTCTCCTGATCTTTTGACAAAATATGCAGTATTGTGCATAAATTAGGCAAAAAATAGCTCTTACGTGTCCTACAAAACGAGTAATTTCGTAAAATAGGGGTGCACAACCTTTTTAAGAGAAGGGCCACTTATAAATATGTGTGCGTAGTCGAGGGCCATATCAATGACATGGAGAAAATTCATTTTCGAAGGTGATCTGTGGCCTATAATCGGATAAAAAATATGTTTTCAGAAGAAAGTGGGGGAGATGCCCCTTTAGGTTTGCTTAGCCAGTGAAAATATCCAATTCAATTGGTAAGGATAGATCAGCAGTTTTTACGTTTGTATATATATATCAGATATAGCAAGGATTATTCTTAAGATGTAATAGTATTCCTTGATTTTATTCAAGAGAGTAGATTTTGTTTTATTAAAAGTGCTAAAAGACAAAGATAAGTGGCTGGTGCCGAAAAAAAATGTAAACTTTGTGAACAAAGGAGAGGGAATGGGGCCGATCAACAAGATTTTTCCGTGCTTCATTACTTAAAATCCAGATTTTTCAACGCCCAGTCAACAAAATTTGCAGCTTCCCATGCCTGATCAACCAAATTTGGGCTTTTTACGAAAGTAATCGATAAAATTCGCAATTTTTACGAAACTGATCGAGAAAATTCAATCTTTTCGTGCCTGATCAACAAAATTTGCAATCCTTCCGATCGAGAAAATTCGCGATTTTTACGGAACCGATCGGCAAAATTCACAAATTTTATAACGCCAATCGACAATATTCGCGATTTTTACAAAACTGATCGACGAAATTCACGATTTTTACAAAGCCGATCGACGAAATTTACGATTTTAACAAAGCTGATCGGCGAAAATCACCATTTTTCTTCACATGATCGATAAAATTCGCGATTTTTCTGCGGCTGATCGAAGAAATTTGCGATTTTTACTAAGACGGTCGACGAAATTCGCGATTTTTACAAAGCCAATCGATGGAATTCACGATTTTTACAAAGCTGATTGGCGAAATTCCCCTTTTTCTGCGCATGATCGATAAAATTCAGATTTTTCTGCGGCTGATCGACGAAATTCGCGATTTTTAAGAGGCCGATTGACTACAATTCATGTTTTTTACGAAGTCGATCGAGAAAATTCAGAATTTTGCCGCACATGATCAACAAAATTCATAATATTTTCGCGCGTAATCAGCCAAAATCAACAAAATTAGCGATTTTTATTTAGCCGATTGACAAAATTCGCAATTTTTTCTCACATGATCAATAAAATTAACTATTTTTTTCACATGATCGATAAAATTCGAGATTTTTCCGCGGATGACCGACAAAATTATTGATGCTGGGGAAAGCGATAGACGAAATTCGCGATTTTTAAAAAGCTGATGGGCGAAATTTGCGATCTTTACGAAGCCGATGGACGAAATTCGCGATTTTTAGGAAACCAATAAACAAAATTCGCTATCTTTACAAAGCTGATTGGCGAATTTTGTGATTTTTCTTCGAATGATCGACAAAATTCTCGATTTTTACCAAGCTGAGCGAGAAAACCTACAAATTTTTCGCACCTGATCAGCAAAATTAGTAATTTTTACGATGTTGATTGGCAAATTCACGAATTTCCAAGTCCGTTTGAAAGAATTCACGATTTTTTCGAGCCTTATCGACAAAATTAGCGAATTTTACGAAGCCGATCGCCGAAATTCACGATTTCTATGAATCTGGTCGACGAAATTTGCAATTTTCGTCGTATGATTGATAAAATTCGAGATTCTTCCATTCAGATTAAGCAATTTTTTTCAAAATACGCGATTTTTTCAAACCTTATCGACGAACGCGATTTATATAAGGCCGATTGACGGAATTCGCAATTTTTATAAACATGATCGACGAAATTTGAGATTTTCTTCGCTTTATCGACAAAATTCAAATTTTTTCGCACCAGATGGGTGAAATTCGCGATTTTATTTGAGCCTGATCGACGAAATTTGCAATTTTTCTTCGTGAAATCAACAAAAGTCGCGATATTCCCGTGTCCAACCAACGAAATTAGTAATTTTTCTGCGCCCAATCAACGAAATTCGCTATTTTTGACGAGATTGCATTTTTGTAAGCGGCAAGATGAATTTCGCGATTTTTTTCTCTTGATAAACTTACAAAACTCACGATTGTTTCGCAACTGATCAACTAAATTTAAAATTTTTCCGCTCATCATCACAAAATTAGTGTCTTATGAACGAATTTTGCAATTTTTTTCGTTCCTCATCGACAAAATTCGCGAAATTTTCGTCCCGATCTAGGAAATCCGCGTTTTTTTCACTTGTTAAACCGAGAAAACATCCGATTTTTTCGCAGCCAAAGAGTTTAAATTGAAATTTTTTCGTGCATTATCAACAAATCTGACGATTTTTTTAGCATCCGATGCTATTTCTTTCAGACAAGCTAAAAATGTCGTGTCATCAGCCCTGAATTTTCTAGTCAACCGATTTTGATAATTATTTTTTTAAATGAAAGCTTTTTATTTGTAGTTGTGCCCATTTTAATTATTTTTTAATTTATTTCCATTTTTATATTTTATTTTTAATTTTAAAAGCTTTTTCATGACATTTCTTCAAAATGGTGGCAACACAGTTTAGCTTTTCTCTCGATAATAAAAATTTATTTTCTAAAATGATTGCGTATAATTATGCACTAATTGAGTTAAAAAAATATATATTTACTGAGAAATAATATTAATAACGTAAATAAAATGACAGAAAATAATTTATGATAAAAATTAATGTCTAAATCAAAATAAGAGAAATTTCAAATGAGGAAAATTATGTCATTCAGCAACCAGATAAAAGGGAATTACAATATTATTATGGATGCCTTTTTCATAAACAGTAACTTTTAAAGAACATTTGAAGAGAAAATGACGTCACTATTTAAAACATCGTATTTTTACTCATAACGATATTAGGTACTACTCTGTTATCCCGTCGACCAATTTCGCCAAATTATACAAATCGCCACATTAATAGCCAAATTATACATATTGACATAATTTCTATTTTAAATAACGAAAAAATAAATAATTAGTAGAATATTAATAAAAATATTAATAAAAAGTCGAAATAAAAATCACTTAATGACATTTTAAACACATGAATCGTATTTAATGTCATTGAATGTGACATTCACGATCATCCATTATTGACATTTAATCTTATAGTTTGGCGATAATTTTTTGGTCGATGGGATAACCTAGTAGTACCTGATATTATTTTTTTTCTTTTTTTTTTTTAAATAAAGCTATTTTTCTGTGAGTGCATATAAAATAAAATTTCTGGATTTCGCCGGCACTCATATTACAATTTTAACTGTAGATGTGCGAATATTTGAATGCAAAATTGTAACTGGCAAATTTGAAATTTACTTTGTAAATATATTTATTATATATTGATTCAATAATGTAATTACTTTTGCCTTTTTTTAAAACCAAATCGATCGGGTCTTTTAAACATTTCATTCGTCGAATTCGACGGGATTCCATTCGTTTTATTGTTAAATTGCATTTCCTTTTACTCAGAGTCTATAAAAAAGCGTTTAAACTAAAGAAAAAATCCGTTTTTGATGAATCTAGTCAATGAAGAAGTAGCACGTCAAATTGTATCTCTTTATTATTCCGCAATTGCAATGTCTCAGAGAGAAATTGCTATTCAATTGGGTATTTCATGCCGTTCTGTTTGCTATTATATTGATAAACACAAGAAAAATGAAGTTAGTTCATTACAATCTAAACGGGGTCGCCCTTCTAAAAAACTTCTATCGATTTTTTTTTTCTAATCGGAGGCGAAACTGAATTCTGCAATGGTAGAATCTACATTCTTTTTTTTTTTTTTTTTTTTTTTTTTTTTTTTTTTTTTTTTTTATTTGCCCGATCAATGAAATGTGCGTTTTTTCGCGTCCGATCGACAAAATTCCCGATTTTTCCGTGTGCGATCGGCTAAATTTGCTATTTTTTCCGACCTTCATGAGCAAAATTCGCGATTTTTTCACACCTGATGAACGAAATGTGCGACTTTTTCGCACTTGGTCAATGAAATTCGCGATTCTTCTGTGTCCGACCAAAGAAATTTGCGATTCTTAAGTAGCTGACGAAAGTTTATATTTTCCAGCGGTAAACTGACGTAAATTGTAGATTTTTTTTCTGCGACTTTTGCACAAAAATTTCAATTTTTTTCTAGTTGTAAATTGACGAAGGTCGCGGGCCACACGTTAACCCATCGCGGGCCACATTTGGCCCGCGGGCCATAGGTTGTGCATCCCTATCGTAAAAAAATCGTGAAAAACCGACAAATTTCATTAAAAAATCACAAAATAATATCTAATTTCCAACAAGATTCGCGAAAAAATGGTTAATTTCATCACAAAATCTCCAAAAAAAGGCAGATTTCCTCAAAAAATAGTGAATAAACGATAAATTTCGTCCAAAAATCGCAATAAAATGAAAATTTGTCAAACGATTTGCAAAAAACGGCAAATTTTGCCAAAAATCATGAAAAATGGCAACTCTCATCAGACATCATGATAAAAATGCCAGATTTCATCTGAAGATTTGCAAAAAACCGGTAAATTTCGTCCAAAAATCGCAATAAAATGGAAAATTGTCAAAAGATTTGCAAAAAACGACAACTTTTGCCAAACATTCACGAAAAAATGCAAAATTTATCAAAATATCCCCCCCCCCCCCAAAAAAAAAGACAGATTTCGCAAAAAGGATCGGAAAGAAATGTAAATTTCGTCAAAGGGGCACAAAAAAAAAAAAAAAAATTAATGTGAGAAGGGAATTTTTCTGTTATAAAAGCTGATTTTCCTGCTTCAAAATTGTGTCTTTATTGCTCTTAAAGCGGATTTTTTTGCTTCACAATCAGGGGCATGCGAAAAGAAAATTGCACTTGGGGGATAATTAGAATTTTGAGGTTCCTTCCCCTCTCGTAACTTTTTCTTGCGACAGCCTAAAAATGATGTTTGTAGTATAAATTTGACGCCCCTTAAGTTTCAGTGCTCTGGGGCCCCTAAACCAGTTACAAACTATGTGCTCTTTTTTTTTTTTTTTCAAAATTTGCGTTTTTTGGTGTTTAAACGCGACAAAATTGGCGAAATTTGCCCTTTTTTGTGATATTTTAACGAAATTTCCCATTTTTTGTGATCTTTTCACGAAATTTAACGTTTTTTTCAGATTTTTTTGGCAAAATCTGGTTTTTGTGACTTTTTAACAAAATCAGCTGTTTTTCATGATTTTTTAAAATCGTCTGCTTTTTTGCAATCTTTCAACAATATTTGCCTTTTTTTTCACGATCTTTTAACAAAATTTACTTTTTTTTGCTTTTTTTCAATTTTTTGATGAAATTTTTGGATTTTTTCTTGATTCTTTGATGAAATGATGATTCATGGACATAATTCATGTTTTTATGCGATTCATGGACGTAATTTGCATTTTTTGAGCAATTCATGAACGTAATTCGTGTTTTTTATGCGATTCATGAATGCAATTCACATTTATTATGCGATTTATGAACACAATTTGCTATTTTTATGCGATTTATAGACGTAATTTGCATTTCAGCTTTCTGCCAACAACATTCGCGTTTTTTGAATGATTTCTGAACGTAATTCGCGTTTTACTACATGATTCATAGATGTAATTTGCACTTTTCATATAGTTTCTGAACGTAATTATTGCCTTTTTAACACGATTCATGCGATCATTTAAGCGATCCATGCACAAAATTTGTATTTTTTAATGCGATTCATGCACAAAATTTGTATTTTTTTATGCGATTCATGCATGGAATTTATGTTTTTAACGCGGTCATTGGACAAAATTCACATTTTTTACTCAGCCTTTGGACAAAATTCACGTTTTTCACGCGGTATTTTGTCGAAATGTTGGATTTTTTTTACACGATTCTTTGTTGAAATGGAGGGGTTTTTACGCAATTCTTTGGTGAAATGCATGTTTTTACGCGATTCTTTATTAAATTTAATGCTTTTTTTTTAAGACATTCGCGTTAACAGTAAATAATTTGGTGATAAAATTGAGGGAATCTTTTTATTTTTTGGTACTAAAAAAAATAAGTAAGTAAATAAATAAAAATTGTTTCTTTCTTAAAATTTTCTGCAAACTTCATAAAGTTTTCTGCGCACCGCGTGCGTCTATATTATACATTTCTGTTCTAAATATCTTGCGTAATCAAGAAAAATAAAATCTAAAACTGATTTAACTCATTAAAATGTTATGAAATAAAAATTCCTAAGTTAATTCAGAATTTTATGATATCATACACAATGAATCTGAAAAATCAAAATGTCATATTTAAATGAACTTTTATTTTTCTAGAATTCAGCTTTTCTTAGAAGTCCATACTTCAAATGCAGTTTCAAAATTATACTCTTCAAAACACAGGGCAAAAACACACACAAAAAAAAAAAAAAAAAAAAAAGAAAAGAAAAGGCAAAAGTTGAGCACTAGCAATTTGACGAATCAAATCGCTTGTTTGCTTGCCAAATGAAGAATTTAGTAACAATTTGGCACAATGGCGAGCGACAGCGAGAACACTGAAGATAAGTCAAGTAATATTAATTTTGATTGATTTTATGACATAAAAATTAAAAATACAATTAAATTAAACCATAATTGAATAGTTTGATGTTCTTTTTCCTAAAGAAATGAAAAGAATTGTAACATTTTTGGGCACACAAATTTAAAAATAATACAGAATAAAATATTTATTAAAAATCTCTGGGTAAAACCAGCGGTGCATTTTGCAAATTTGAAAAAGGGCAGGGTGCTGCACCCTTTCAAAAATAGCCTAGAATGAACACTATACATGGCTTAACAAAAGTATTGAAATATTTTTCCATACATTAGTATAAATAGCTGGAAGAGAAATTGGTACTTACGTATTAACGCTACCGCAGCAGGAGTGACTCTATATCGGCCCATTTTCCACCGAAATCTGATATGTTACTTTGTTTTTAAATATAGTGTTTTGAATTTTGAAAGTGCTTTAATTTTATATAAAGTGTTTTATTTTATGATTTGTCAAAAAAATTTAAGTGTAGATTAAAAATCGCCAAATCTGTAACTGTGGTGGCGTTAATACATAAATACCGAGAAATTTCAACTTGTTAGGCGTTTTCTTGCTAAACTAAACTTCCGCAGTATACAGTATATATATATATACATATATATATATATCAACCGGCAGATCAAATACAGGTCTGTTCAAAAGTATCAAAACCCAAATTTGGCTATGGACATTAACACCTTATTTATCTAAAAAACGATGCTTTGTTCAACATTTCAGGAAGTGTTTCATAATATATGCTTGACGCATGCTTTATCTTACTTGTTTGTATTAGTTTCAGTTTTGATATGTAATAATTTAATTTTTTTTTTCTGATTTCATAATTCTGCTTAGGGTTTGTTCATACATATTATCAACTTTTTGGAAAATCTGGACTCCCTCCACCCTCCCGATATCAAATGTTATCATCTCTCGACCCCACTCCCCATAGTAATATCTTTATCAATGTCTAAATTTTCTTTTTTCACTTTTAAAATTTACTAAATTTGTTAAGAGTGACATATAAAATATTTTTTTTTAATGTTTTATTGATTCAAAAGAAGGGAAGTTAATAAAATACAACTTTATATATAAGATATAAATCAGCTTATGTATGAAATACATATGAAATAACACTTAAAATAGTTACTTTTTAAAGGAATTTTATAATAGCTTTTTGTAACACAATCTATTTAACAGTAATAGTGTCTTCTTTCACTTACCGCTCATGAATGGGGAGGGACAGGAGGGGGTGTAGATAGAAATTTTTATCAACAAAACAAGCGAACAATATTCTTTCTCTTTTACCTATTAGTAAACATAAGTTTCATCTCAAATATACTAATTTTGCATTGTCGAACAGCGATTATGAATGCATACACATATAAAGAATAGGAATGTAAAACATTGGGGAATTCCATGTTTAGAATTATTCAACTTTATAATAATTTCGTAATTTCAATAACGGTTTTGCTTTTTCATAAAAATAGGCAAAAAAACATACTATTTAGAACCAAAGACCATGTATGCTACAAATAAAAAAGAGAAAATTTTGGTTGGATCAAAAATGATATTGATAACAATAAACAAACTCTGTCTCCCCCTAGAGATATCGTCTGCCAGTGCCAGACCCCCCCCCCCTTCCCCCTAAAATGATAATAGTTATATATGCACATCCCCCTAATATAGATAATTCCAAATATTTCAAATAAAAAAATGACAGGAAAAGAAAACACACTAGTTGACAATAACCCAAAAATTTCAAAGTATGAAACAGCTTGATAGGGCTTCATTTTAGAGCTAATTTTTTATTATTTAATTTAATTATCAATTAGGTCTTAAATTAATATTTTACTCATTTTAAGCAATCATTATATTCTTTAATATTTAATTACATTCAAATTATATACTCTTAAAAAAAATGCAAACAAAACATTTACACTATACATAACTGCTGGTTTGAAGATGTACCTATATATTTGAGAGAGTTTACTGTAATACTGTTACTAAAATCATTTTGATTAATATAAAAACGGGAGATTACAGATTAACATACAATACAGATATAGATATGCAAACATAACGTTTTTTACACCGAACGTTTTTTTTTTAAAGCAATATGGATGCCATCTGAATATCGAATTTTAGATTTCACTCGGATTTAAAGAATCTTAAAACAGTGTGTTCCTTATGGGATATCTGAATACCTGCCTTTATTGTCAAAACTCAGATGTCACAATAAAATGTAGATCACGTGCCTATGTAAAATAAATTAGGCTGAATATTGATTAATTCGACTAACAAAAACAAAATGCAATAGATGCAATAGAATACGTACCACAGAAAATCTTCGTATTAATGTTTTCAAAGAAACAAGTCGAGTAACCTTTATATTAATATAAATATATAAAAATTGCGAATTGCACAGAGACGCCGAGTCGGAATGTAAACATAAACAAACAGCTCAGCTTCCATTTCCCGCGCGTCGTGTCGATGTTGCCACACCAACTTGATAAAAACTTTCCACTACAGTACTTCGGAAAAAATTATCATTATTTGCAAGTTAGAAGTTTTATAATTTATTATTATTCATATTTCTTAATTATTTAATTTAGAATGTACTGTGTCAAGATACCGACCGCATTTTAGGCCAAATAAGAATTAGGACAATACAGTAATACAATTTAGATTCAATATTTTAAAGTAATAATAATATTAATAATAATGTAAGTACTGAGTTTATCATTAGTAACTAAGGAGAAGAGAAGGACGGTTGCATCCATCATCTGCTCAAGGGGTGAGGCTATGCTTCTGCTGTCATTTGAAACAAAATGAAAAAGAAAATTCCGCATCCCCCTCCCATCTCTCCCCCCCCACTCACACACACACAAAAAAAACTTTAAGGATTTTTTTAATTGCAAAATATGTAATGAAAAAACAGCAAAGGGCTATCAATAGTTATTCCAATTATAAGTATACATGGGCTCTTAAGTTAAGGGAACATTTGCATTTGAGGGAAAGACACGTTTCATTGTAGTAATAAAATGTTCCAACTAACTTGAAAAATCTCCTGATGTCAAGAGCCACACAGTTATATGCTCTGTGCCAAGAACTTTAGCAAGTTGGACATGTAGTCTAGAGGGGGGAGGAGCTCAAAATATATAACACTTATCTTTTCATCTCACTTATATTCATTTTTCAATTATTCACTAAAAAATCCAAACCTGAAGGAGTTGGGGAGCAGTCCGTAGAAAATGGGGGGGGGGGGGTAGACGACAATGTTAAATTTAGACACTTTTACCAAGAAGGATTTCTGTTGCTCGGGAGGAGGGGGACATTGTAGAGTTACGGGGGTGGGCGTGCATTTTTTGCCTTTGAAAACACAAAATCACAAATCTTCCGGGGAGATATCTCATTGTTCTGGGGGGGGGATCGCCCCCCCTCGGACGTTTTCCTGAAATCAACTCTGACAGATGGTACAAATTACCTGCAGCGCCGTGCGAAAGGGGGGGGGGGAGAAGGGGTCGTTGCCCCGGGCGCGGAAATATACGGGGCGCAAAAATTTATGCTCACAACGTCATTTTTTGCCTGTTACAAGAAAAAGTTCCGGAGGGGGGCGTCAAATTCAGCCTTTTCCCTGGGCGTATTTTCCTCTTCGCACGCCCCTGATCACCTGTTACCATCTCTACTAGAGCACCTGGCTTCGGTCCTTGTTTAAAAATAAAGTAGCAAAACAGTGTAATCGTACTTTTTTAAGTTAATTATTTTTTAGTTTAAATATCTAACAAATAATAAAATTAAAAAGTCAGAAGTTACTGTTTTTTAAATTTACCTGTCTAAAACAGAATTCTTATTCATACGGAAAACCAAAAAGGATATTATGCATTTATACCTCCTAAGACGGAAACAACCTGTCTAAGACGGTAATTTTACTTATTAAATTTCGACTTAGCAAATTTATATTTATGATGTGAGAGGAAAGAGGGCTTGCATTTGGATTGCTACCAGGACACGTGGTCTCTCTGTACGGCCCTGTGAAAGGGGGAGGGGGAATTACATGACAACTCTTTCCTCCTAAATTCCCCAATTCCTGACACCACTGTAAGTCATTACGATCAGTATTTGAAAGTGGAATTGAATATGAAATTGAATTAATTAACCACAAAATTCTTTTCCATGTTAATGTTACACCCCCCCCCCACGCACACACAGTGCACCTATTATTCTTGTTCTCTAGGTTTTTATGAATTTATGAAAGCCTCAAAAGAAATAATCACTATATGCATGCATGCAAAAAATAAGTAAATAAAAAAAAATTAACTTACCAAATTGATCTTGAGATCCACATTGATTGCGATCAAGACTCCTTATGGTCGTCATCGTTGTAACACAGAAAGCCATGATTTCACAAGTGTGCCCATATGTGTTCCCAATCTGCTCTTAAATGTGTTCCCAAGTTTAGATTTAACAAATATTCTAAGCAGATCACTTTCGGAACACTTTCAGGACACTGTCGGCACACTTTCTTTATAGTGGAACACATCCGGAACACATTTCAGTACACATTAAGGTGACTGGAACACTTTTTTTCAATCAAAGTGCTCCACATGTGTTCTCAATGTGTGCTGGGAATTTGCAGTGCACTCAGTGACGTCACATTGTGACTAAGATGTGACTTTCTAAAACAATTTTCACAGTTCGTCACAATGTTAATGTCAATGTAGTCACAAATGACACACTTTTCACAAATTGGTCACATTGTGACGTCACAAAGTGGTCACAATGTGACGTCACAAAAAAGCTCTAAAACGGCCATAACGACTTCACATTTTAGTCACTGTGACTTCACATCGACGTCACGTGACGTCACATAGACAATCGATGGTCACAAAGTCACAATCTGACTTCACATCGACGTTGCAGTGACGTCACCATGTCTTACGGGAGGTGAAGACAAGATCTTTTCCTGTCAAATCAAAAAAGTGTTTGGAAGAGTGGAATGGAACATTTGGCTCAGATTCCGACTGCTACTCAATTAAAAGCATGAGTTCGACAATGTCATTAGGGGAAAATTCTAATAATTATGATTAAGATATGAACAGAAATCCTGCTATTGATGATTGGTTGTTGGTAAAATATACCGGAAAGAAAACTGCAAAAAAATTTGTTGGACAAATATATAATATTTCAGAAGATGGATTGAAACTAAAATTTGATCGAAGAATTGCAGATTAAAAATTTAAATGGACACTAATTCAGGATGTTTCTAGCAACGATGAAACTCAAGTTGAAATGATCTTTAATCCACCATTTTTCCCGACAAAAAATTATCGTATTACTAGATTTGGTTTCTCAATTGGTTTTGAAGGACTTTATGTATTTTAATTTATTATTCTGTAAAATATTTGTGCAAAAATAAAACAAAAAAATACTTTTGTACGTATGTTTCAGTACTGGCTCAAGCATCCCTTCACCATGGCTCAAGTATCCCTCTCATAGGGATACTTGAGCCACGATGTAAAACAAAAAGTAAAAATTTATTAGACATAGAAAAGTAGTTCAAAATTAATTGAAAGTGGTTTTCAGTTGAAGAAAAAAAATATAAAATTTTAATTTTCAATGTTTAATTTTATTCTAATAAATTATAAAGAATTAAAAAAAATAAAATTAAAAAATTGGCTCAAGTATTTCTATCTTCCCCTACATGCTACTAAATGAGATGTACAAATAAATGTTCATTTACAAGAATTAATTATAATTCAATTCCATAGATTTCTGTTAAATTATTTCGGTTCACTAAAGTTGTGATGAAAAACTGATTAAAACAAACGATATAGTAACCAAACAAACGGTAGAAAATTTTCCTAATTAGACTGAAATATTTGCTTATAAAGAGAACGCTGTAACACATTCAGGAATATAAAATGCTATAAACGTCAGAACTAATTAATTCGCAATGACAAGGTATCGTACATAAAAGGCACTTAGCATACGTAAATGCCCCTATGCTCGAATGAAATTTTATTAGTAAAGCGGATATCAACGTGACATTTCCATAAAAATTCGTAAGAAAAGTTAAGTCATTGTTTGGTGAGATAATGTATTGTTTTAAATAATATTCTAACAGAAATAACTACTTTTATTAATAAATATTGTACATTATTTTAACCATTTGTTGATAAGCATTGGTGTAAAGTCTTTTCTTCATAAACATTAATTTTAATTTTATTCTCTCATTTCTCTCACCTATATTTCTCTATATTCTCACCTATATTCCCACATATATTCTTACCTGTATTCTATCCTATATTCTTTTTGTATATGATGTAACGTAAACAAATTTTTTTATTTTTTAATCTTTATATATAATTTATAGAAAGAGGTAAATAGACTTACCGTTACAAAACAGTTTGCATTAAATAGATTGACTCATTTTTCTACATTTTATGTTGATAATAAGTGAATGCATTATATTTTGATAGCTGGGCTGTGAATATCTTTTTGAACGCTTTAAGTAACAGGTGGCAGATTTTTTCTTAGTAGGCTCTTAATATCACAGTGGTATTTCCAATCTTAAATTTTCTCATTACTAATGGACTTTGCCGTCTGTAATTTAAGCTCGTCAATCACAATTCAGTCCCCGCCGGCTTTAAAAACATGTTATTTTACTCATGGAATTAAAATAAAAGAGGTACTGACATGTCCTGAAAATAGTGAATCTTCAACCGAATCTGCTTTTGCAAGGGTTGAATTCAACCCGTCAAACATCTTCCAATAAATTGAAGTTGAAAATTTTAATGCCTTATTATAGCAGATCTTGATATGTAAATTATCTGAAAAACAGTTTTATTTTTTTTATTGATAAAAGTTTACTTAGTTTGTAATCAGGCTTTGCGTTTCTTCAAAATTGTGACAACTTGGAAAATTTCCTATCAATGTCAAAGAAAATATCTGATTTGGTAAATTGTTCCATTTTCCAATTATTTCATTTTATCCTAAATGTTCATTTACAAGAGCAAGTTCATTTACAAGGTAACTCAATGCGGGAAAATGTCGTTTCGGTCCCGCCATTTCGGTCCTGCTATTTCGGTCCCGAGACATTTCGGTCCCTAGTCATTTCGGTCCCAAGACATTTCGGTCCCTTCTCCTGCAAACTGAAATTTTGTGAAGTAAGACATAATTTTATAGGGAACATTGCAGAGTTTTAAAATGAAGGTCATAAAATTTTAGCATAATGCAATTATAAATGCCCGAAATCCGCACATTCGTATAACTCTTATCCAAATTATTATAATTCAGACAAATTTTGTACGGTAATCCTAATCATAATTGGGTCATTGAGTCCACGTCAAATGAGAAAAACTTTAAAAAAAGTCGTGGCCCCATGGTAACCGATTTTAATAAAATTTCATACACGGGTTTTATTCATAATCAAATAGAGCTCTGTAAAATATCTTGACAAAAAGTAAATTATTTTAGCAGTTTTGTACTTTTAAAAAACTTGTGATGTAGAACGGCATGTGTGCAATCGTCCAATGTTGCAAGTTTAAAGCTGCGTTTCTTGAAAAATATTTAACATAAATGAATTTGGCTTGCAATTTTATAACCTCTGAAATCTTTTTACATATTTAGCAATAATAATCTGGTAACAACGTAATTAATTTTAAATGGGCTGTGAAAATTGAAAATTTGTGAATTTTGAAAAAATTCGAAACATCATAAAAATTTTAAAAAATGATAAAACAAGTGAGAAATTGGTGCATGATACAGTATTATATATGAAGATTGAATTCCCCAAGTTTGATAATTATCATTTAATTCTTTCATCTTCAAAAAAACTTAGAAACTTTAAAAAAAATTACAAATTCGTATTTTTTCCTCTTATTTATTCTCGAATAATGAATAAAGGACAGGTCCGTTCTTAACAATATTGCACAGACATAAAGATTAATAAGTCATAATATGCTCGAAAAATTTTAATAGTGCCTTTTGATTCCTAACAATGAAAAAAAATGATTTCAAAAAGGTATTTTCACGCAAATTTTCCTTTGAATTAACGCGCTTTTTAAAAAATATTGTACGATTTCAATTTAAAAATAGTGCTGCCATCTATTGGATTTTAACAATACTAGAAAATTAATCCTTCAATTCGCATTGCTTTTTTATAAATCTGAAAGAAAAAAAGAAAAAGAAAAGAAAAGAAAAGAAGAAAAGGCGAGAAGTAGCATTTGAATATTTAAAATAGACACTTTTATCTTTGATATCAAGTAATTTGAAATGATATAAGAGATTTCCTTCATGACTAAAAGAGCAATAGAAATAATGCCTTTTCCCGTCCTTTTTTCATAATTTTTTTTTTCACATTAAGGAATAAAAAGGGCATATATGAAACTTCTTGTGTTAAAAATATATACTTTTATCTAAAATGTCAAATAGTTTTGAAGTCATAACGCCTGTCCTAAAATTTTTATGAGCAAAAGAAATATTGAATTTTCTTCTTTAAAAATTTCCTTTTCTATATTTTTTTCTCAGTAAGGAATAAAAATTCAAATCCTAAATTACGCCAATATCTTACTTAGTATCCATTCATATCTGAAAATAATTTATGATATAGTTTTTTTCATTCCTAACGCGAATAATACAGATTGAAGTTTAAAGCATGTAAACAAGAACTCGATTTTGTATCAACTTTTAAAGTGAGTTTACATGCTTAAACAATCTGTCCTGTAATCTCTTATTTTGCATTTCTTCATAAATAACCATTTTGTACTCATATGCCAATTTTCATTCAAATCTGTGGCATGGCAGCCACAGCTAATTTGCTCATTTCGCCTGGAATGACCCAAATGGAAGAAAAAAATTAAGCACAGTTTTTTTATTATTTAATTATTGCTAATTTAAAGGTTCTAAAAATGTATGTAAACAGCCAAAAAATATTTATGGCAGTTTATATAAAATACTTTTAGTTTATAGTATTTTATAGAAGTTTATAGAAAATACTGATACTAATAATTAATAATAAAATTTAAAATATTTATTCTGATTAATTATAACACTACTAAAAACAAAAGACGATATTCCCTAAACTTTTATCACATTGTTTAATGAAACAAAATTTTCTGGTCTCTGTGATTTCATTATCACGAGTTATAAAAATTTAAATTTCTCGGACTCTTATATTCAACTTTTTATAAAACTTGGGGGGAAAAGAGGGGAAGGATTAATTTTTTTTAAAAAAGGCCCGAATAATGTTGAACTTATACCATTTGTCAGGCCCACAACAATTGGAATCCGATTTAGAAGGTAGCAAGCAAAGAAATAACAAGGGACCGAAATGACTAAGGGCCGAAATGGAAAGGGACCAAAGTTGCTGGGGACCGAAATGGCCACGGACCGAATTGTATCGGGGCAGAAATGTATCGAGACCGAAATATTTCGTAACCGAAATGGCCGGGGACCGAAATATCTCGGGACCGAAATGTCTCGGGACCGAAACGGCGTTACCGAAGTGGCGGGACCGAAATTTCGTGTATCCACTCAATGCAATGTATATATGCCAAATAATTTCAGTTTACTAAGGCTGTTATGGAAAATAAATTAAAAGAAAAGATATAGTAATCCGATGCGACGTAGAACATTTTCCCTAATTAGAATGAAATATTTCTAGCTGTAATACATTCAGGAAAACAAAAAACAATAAATGTCACAACTAATTAGTTCGCAATGATCGGGTATCATACTTAAAATGCATTTGGGATCCATAAATGTCTTTATGCTCGAACGAAATGTTATTAGTAAAGCGGATATAAATGTAACTTATTCAGAAAATACATGGAGAAAAATCAGCGCGTTGTTTGTAAGATAAAACAATATTTTTAATATTTTACTAGGAAATAGCATTTTTTTAATAAACAGTGCAAAGTGTCTTTCATTCTACTGTGCATGCTATTACTTGAAACTTTAACTGAATCTTTATTCTTTTTATCTTATCTTTATTTCCCGTTGTAAGATTCGTGACGTCACATTGTGACTAAGATGTGACTTTTTTTAAAAATTTTTAGAAAATTACAAATATTCTTCAAAACATGTTATTTTCTTTAAAAAACATGTTTCTGGCAATTTAAATATCGTCGCTTTTGTCACATTTTCGTCCCAATGACAATGTCAAAGTAGTTACAAATGAAACATTTTTCACAAATTGGTCACACCGTGACTTCACAAAGTGGTGACGTCACGTGACGTCGATGTGAAGTCACAGTTACAGTACAGTCGTTATGGCCGTTTTAGAGCTCTTTTGTGACGTTTCACAAAGTGGTCACAATGTGACAAATTTGTGAAAAATGTGTCATTTGTGACTAATTTGACATTAACATTGTGACGAAACTGTGACAAAAGCGACGATATCCCCAGACACATTCCCAGAAACATGTTTTTAAAAGTAAATAACATGTTTTGAAGGATATTTATAAATTTCTAAATATTTTTAAGTAAGTCACATACATCTCAGTCACAATGTGACGTCACTGAGTGGTAACATTTGGTCACAGATGTGATGTGACCAAAGTAACTCACAGTGACGTCACTGTGACCATGCATGCTATTAGGCTCGATGGTCACAAAGTCACAATGTGACTTCACAACGACGTCGCAGTGACGTCACCATGCCTTACGGGTAAATATCATTTGGTCGGTCTTCGCAGTGACAATGGGTATTGGTCTCTGCAGAAACTTTCTCTCTCCTTCAAAAACATATGAAAATTAAAGAGATGCGATGTTTGGTGTTGCCATCTATTGGGACATTGCACAATATCCTCTGCTGCAGAAGTCTTACTACCAAACCCCTTGATGCTGTCCAATTAAAGCTGGAGCACCCCCTCTTGCCGATCTGGTAAGAGTCAACAACTACAACTAAAAAACTTGATTGTTTTGTGCCAGGATAAAAAATTGTGCAAAAAGTGTTGTTAAAAATTACATAACATTACATTTATTGGTAAAAATTAGTCAGCACAGACAGTAATCTCCTGCATTTTCTCCCTATAAAACAAACTGCCTTTCATTTTCTTTCTAAACTGTGTACCGTAAAATGGGATGAATCAGAACACATTTCAACTTTAACGTAAAAAAAACAGCAACATTATTTTTAATTGTTTTTTATTTTTCTACTAGAAACTTCTGTCTTGTTTTGTTCTTTACTTTTTAAGCAAAACCGAAACATTTTTACTATTTATATATATATATATATATATATATATTTTTTTTTAATGGTGTTCCGATTCACCCCACAGATAAGGATAAATCGGAAAAAAAATGCTATAATCTTTATTTATTCCGATTCAAACTTTAATAGGGTTAATAAAATCAGGCAATAATGATAAGGGAGGAATAGGAACACAGAATTACTGTGAAACCAAGCCGTTATTTTATATAGAAGTAAATATGTGTCTTTTTAAAAATTAGAAAACAACTTTGAAATCAAGAAAACTTCAAATTTATTTTAAGAAATTATATTTGAATTGCAGAAGTAGAATTTAATACAAGTTCAACCCTGTCCTGTGTTATCCTTTACTAGTAGTCATTGGGTAAGGGAATCTATTGATTAGCCTCAATCGCTACATGTATTAATAGGATCTACTAATCGCCCTCATCCCCAACCCTTAGTACTGTTTGCATCCCTCTCTTTTTTAATTGATTTTTTATTTTGAGATGTTTGTGTAATTTTTTGGATGTCAGAGAATAATTCTGTGCAGTTTTCTAACTAATTTGCTGTTTTTAAATTCGTTTATTGTATGTTCCATGTCTGTTGGATTAGGCGTTGGCTTTTTTGTTTAAAGAAGTAATTTCTTGGCACCTTCAAACTCTTCATGTATTTAGAACAAACAAAATATTGTTACAATACATATCCATACATATGTTTTCATATATTACATGAAATTATTACTGTATAGAAAAATAAACCATGAAAGAAAACGTCTTCCGATTCACCCCATAAACCTTAAACCTCTGATGTTACAAGCTATTTTTCATTTTTTCATTATGTAGTTTAGAAATAAGTAGAATTTAATACAGCACATCATATTTAATACAGCAAGTTTATTATTAATGAAAAATCCTCCCTCTTAGGTTTAGAATACGAAAAATACTGTAGTTATGTACAAAGTTTTGAAGACGTTGAAAAAATGAGGTTATTGAGGATCCTCTTGAAGTTTTTTTTTATGTACCCCAGTAGTGGTGCAAACATGTAAAAGTTGAATTCCCCAACTGTTATTGTTATTACCTTCTTATAAAAAAATGGCAACTAAAAATATCATCACACATATTTATAATGAATTTATTTGTATGACTGGAAAGTTTCGTTCCTATTCACCCCATCTTACGGTAATTTAAAAGGTACCGCGTAGAAAATGTTTTGCATTTGTTGTTTCATAGTATTTTAAATTGTGAATTTGGTGACAAGGTAAGGTGCGAAACAACTCTATTGTAAAAATATGATTTTATCAACACTATTTTTCATGAACATTTAATAACACTTCTTTTAGAACACATTTGTAGATAGCAACATTTTTTAGCAATATTAACAACACATTTCTAGAAAGTAACACTTTTGCAATATATTAAAAACATAATCACAACACACAAAAAAAAAATTGACATTTGACATTTTCTTATTCACAATACATTAATTTTTTGTAAATTTGGTGTCAAAATGTTTTCTTTAAAATGTTTATTTTTCGTATTCGAGGAGGTGAACAAAACAAACTTGGTATTTTAAACCTTTATATGCTAACGTTATTCTTAACTGACATTAAAGAAAATTTAATGTAAATATTTTATTTTACTGCCAATAAAAGTATCTTGCATTTTTCATGCAGAATAATTTGCTCAATTTAATTTTGAAAGCGCAGTGAAAAAGTTTAAGCATGGCTATTTTCTCAATCATCTGCCTAGTAGTACGCAGTATGTCGAAATATTAACCTCTTCAGACCTGAGCATAAAATAACTCCACAAATATATATTTATGGTTTTTGCATAATCGAAATGACATCATAGGTGACAGAAAGAGTCATTTTTATGAAATTATTACATTAGGGGATTGGCAATTTAGGTTTACATATATGGATATAAAAGTAATAATCCCCTTAAAACATCAGTTTAACTATCACTAATGTAAATCTTCGCAGTAACAAAATAAAGATCTTTAAACAAGTAAATCCTAAATTTTTATTATAAAGCATTTAAATTAAGTAATCATGGATATTTCTTACTTTCTTGGCCACATTGTCTTGGATATATTTTCGAAACTCGGATGAAAATAACATTTATTTTATGATATACTATTTTATTTATTATTTTATTTATTCCTCAATGAATTTTATTTTATTTATTCCTCAATGAATGTCAGCACTGAGTTTTTCAAAACTCAGTGCTGACATTTATTGATTTTGTTTTAAGGCAAAAAACATCCAGCTGTATAGAAGTAAAGTAAAAATGCAAAAAATTCGAACAGTTTAGTTTTTATGAGGAAAAGAATGAGGTACACATTTGTGTACCTCAGGTCTGAAGAGGTTAAAAGATAATAAGGGGTTAACATTACTTTCATAATGAATTAGTGTCCATATATAACATTTTGCGTTTTTTAATACTTTTAAATTTATTATTTAGAATTGTGTCATTCCATGGTAACTTACGTTACATTTTGAATTATTTTCTGTAACTTTAGCAATATACAGGGGTCGCATTGTCTCTAAAATTTTCGCACTTCCCTACCAGTATTTTTAATAAAAAATCTTCGTGTCAGATTCCTTTAACATCTACAATGAAATTCTACAATACATATTATCGTTTTAAAATTGTGATAAGAAAGTGTGAAAGTTCTAGGGACGCTGCGACCCCTGAATATAACACACAAAAAAAAAAATATTCAAAATATAAATTTCGCATGTTGCTAATTAAACTGTCAAATCAAATACCAATTTAGAATAAAATTACCTAATTTTAACGTTATTTCTTAAATTTGGTAGTTTTCTTTATTATGGTAACTGTCACTACTAAAAAGGAATATAAGTTTTCATATAAAATATAATTCTTATTATCATTTCTTAGGTAATTTTCATCCAAATTCACCCTTAGATAGGTTTGATTGATAAATCATATTAACCTCACATTTGCATATTTTTAGTGCTATATTTCTAAAATTACGGAAGTAAATTGTTCTAAATGTAACATAAGTTAAAAAGAAATGACTCAATTGTTATTACCCGAAATAAGTCATTTTTCTTTATGACATTAAAATAGCTTTATTTCAATTTGAGATATTAACCGAGCTTCATTTCTAAAATCATTCCTATCAGTGGCGAAAGGTTTTTTTCTCAAAGCTGGTACACTGTTAAAAGTGAAGGTGACAAACCGGAGACATTTGGAACCCTAAGGTGCCATAGGGGCTTGGATATGTGGTTGCAAATCCGACAGGTCTCTTACTGGGTGATTGGAGCAAAATAAGGTGCCATGCACTTCGTATTGGCAGCATTGTGGCACCTCATCGGGTGACTGGAATCATGCGCACGCGCTGTGACGTGTGTCTTTCTGTTTTCTGTGACGGCAAGTAAAATCTATGGCTATGAGTGAATGAAGGTGAGCTCGATGGCCGAGCGGTTAGAACGCTGAGCTTTTAATCAGACGTTGTGAGTTCGAATCCTTCGACGGCCAAAAGTCGGCTTGTATATTTTTTATTTTTTTATTATTGGACAATCTGGATTAAGGGTGCTATCTTTTCACCCTAATTAAAGTTGTCATTTTGGATCCTTTAGGGGTGTCACCAGTGAGACAAGCCTTTCACCCTTAAAAGTTGCAATGTGTCACCATTAGTTTTAACAGTGTAGTGATGATGAAAATGTTTTCATAGTGTCGTGCATCAGAACACTTTGCCATGAAATTATCAACACATTGTAAACACTATACAGTTTAGAACTCTATAAATCAACACATGTAAAACTTTAAAAAAACTTTCTAAATAGTGCGTTTAAAATTAAACAATTAAAAAAATGAAAGACATTATTGACTTGACAACATTGACAAGACTTTATTGAACAAAAAACAAAAAACAAAAAAAAAAGATCAAAAGATCACTAAGTTTGTTGATTAATTTTACAAGTAAATATCTATAACTGGATTTCTGGAAAAATGACATATTTTTAACAAATTATTTATAAGAACATCAAAAACTATTTAAGTTTAAAGTATTGATTGTTATATTCAGTTAGTGTTGTTAAAGTGTTTCACAAAATAGAAGTGTATGTGTGTGTATTTTGTTTACTTATCAAGCACCATTAAATTGTTAAAATAACCTTTATTATATAATAGAATCTATAGTAACCTTCCTACCCTGAATAGGTCTAATCGACCCACATCTATAATTTGTTTTATACGATTCGAACCAAAACTTTTTTATGAAGAAAGATAAATAACGAAATTCCGAAATTTAAGTGAATCAAATATATTAATAAAATATTTTAAATAACAATTTTGGTGTGAACTGTTTTTTTTATCAAGATTGAGTAAAATTTAAAGAGGGTAGGAAGGTTAAACCCTTTTAGTTGGAAATTCCTTCCAATTTTAAATTTAATACTCGGGAAAGTTAACGCACGAAGTAAGTAATTTATCTTTATCGTATTAAGACATCTTTACTTCAATTACAGCCATTATCCAAGTTTCGTTTTATCAAGTTTAAAGTATTGTTTTATAAATTTGTTTGAATAATAAAATATTCCACTTGGGTAAAATATTCCGTTTGGGGTATTCTGGTAAAATTCTCTAATTTTTTTTTTTCAAAAGATATTTCAATTTTATTCTATTTTTAAATTAACACAATTTAAAAATTTATGCATCAATTTCATTTTTTTATTCCTTTTCTTAGTGCCCATTTAAGTATAATTATAAAATATGACAACTAAATCTGAATCTCGTTCAGATATTGCGTTTAGTTCGCTTGGGACAGATCTTCATTTGTTTAAAAATTATAATAGCATTTGTTTATTTTTTTCTAATGTAAGTTAAGAATATAAATTTAAATTAAAAATTTCTTATTTTAATAACATTTACAAATCTTATTTCCCGATGGAAATCTCTTATAATAATTCGCATAATCGTTTTAAAATAGAGAGATTAGTTTCACATCCCTACTTAATAATGCGGATGCATATTTCAAGTTTAATTAAAATAAAAATACTTCATTTAAATCCACTTATTATAATTTTTTCCCCATTTTACAAAATGCTTATAAAAGTAGAATTATTATAAATATTTAAATGGCGTTGAAGAAGTAAGCTTCTTGTATCAATTGTAATTTATTTAAATTAGGAAAATAAAGTTTTAATATCCTTGGTTGTAATTTTCTTTTCAATTTTTATTTAATTAAAGCCGAAAGAAATATTTAATCAAACATTAAAGTAATATTTTACGTATAATAGTAAAAAAAAAGAAATATTAAACAAAGAAAGCTATTTTTATCACAATTAAGATACACGTATTACGAAAAAAATGACTGTACTATTCTAATCCAGAACCTTTCATTTAAATAGCTTATTCTCAACGGATTGAGGTACCTGCATGATTGAGGCTGACTGCATGGTGTGCAAAAGTTAAAACAAGTTGGAAATTGCACGTGAAGCGTAGCAAATTAGGTGCGTTCGTACGATAACGAAGTTTTAAAAATATTACTTTCATATGTCAATCTCATAAAATTGTAAATAGTGAATTACAATTAAAACGCTCATCAAACAATGTTCTTCCTATACCATTATATAATGTAATACTTTTGTGTGGCCTTGTAAATCAATAACAAATGTTCTTTGCACCACAAATTATGTATGATGTATATTATAATATGTACTTTATAGTTGCATATAAATTTTATTAAGTTCGTATGAGTGTAACACGATTAAAATGCATTTGAAACATTTTTCCCATTGACCGTAATGTAACGGAATACTTTTGAGTGTCCCTATAATTGATCTATAAATCCGATTTTCATAAAATTTGAAATAACTCGACAAAATTATGTAATAATTATGTAGTTTAAATTTCAAACGTATAGAATATGTTTGAAACTTTTTCCTAATTGACCATAATGTAACTGAATAATTTTGATTGCCCCTGTAATTGATCTATGCACACGATTATCAAAATATTTGAAATAACTCGACAGAATTATGTAATAATTGCGTATTATAAATTTCAAACGATTAAAATGCATTTGAAACTTTTTTCCCCATTGACCGTAATGTAATGGAATACTTTTGATTTCCCCTGTAATTGATCTATGCATCCGATTTTCATATAATTTGAAATAACTCGACAAAATTATGTAATAATTATGTATTTTAAATTTCAAACGTATAGAATATATTTGAAACTTTTTCCTAATTGACCATAATGTAATTGAATACTTTTGATTGCCCCTGTAATTGATCTATGCACACGATTATCAAAATATTTGAAATAACTCGACAGAATTATGTAATAATTGCGTATTATAAATTTCAAACGATTAAAATGCATTTGAAACTTTTTTCCCCATTGACCGTAATGTAATGGAATACTTTTGATTGCCCCTGTAATTGATCTATGCATCCGATTTTCATATAATTTGAAATAACTCGACAAAATTATGTAATAATTATGTATTTTAAATTTCAAACGTATAGAATATATCTGAAACTTTTTCCTAATTGACCATAATGTAATTGAATACTTTTGATTGCCCCTGTAATTGATCTATGCACACGATTATCAAAATATTTGAAATAACTCGACAGAATTATGTAATAATTGCGTATTTTAAATTTCAAACGATTAAAATGCATTTGAAACTTTTTTCCCCATTGACCGTAATGTAATGGAATACTTTTGATTGCCCCTGTAATTGATCTATGCATCCGATTTTCATAAAATTTGAAATGACTCGACAAAATTATGTAATAATTATGTATTTTAAATTTCAAACGATTCGGTTGGGTAGTTTTTGCGTTGTTATATGCGGACGGACAGACGGACGGACTGAACGACAACTATAGGTGCTACGTATTATATAATTACGAACGCACCTAAAAAGCAGCAGAATTTTGATATTGCAACGCAAAGCGCAATAAACGCCAATTATTACGTCATCTTATCTTTCGATTGCGTAAGACTTGTTCTTCTCGTATGCATATGGCTGATTTTAAGATTATCAATGATTCTTGATATCTTGATTAGAACTATTGTTTTAAGTATCAATAAATCAAAAAATATGATTCTACTCCAATTTCATTATTTTTTAGAAAATTTTAAACATTAAAAATGTCATTTTTGTGACAGTATCCAGGACCAAAAGTCTATATATAAAGTATGTTTCCTTCTAACAAAAATAAAATAATATTTAAAAAATTGCTAATTATTGTAAAAAAAAAAACATTTAGTTTTCAAAGAAAAATATTTTTTAAATTAATTTTAAGTTAATTATCATGCATGAGTAATTAAATTGTATGTATCCAAGTCTATACATCATTTTCGTGACACGCAAAAATAACTTCATAAACGGTCAAATGATGGTACTACTATTTATTTTAACAGCATTTTGGTGATTGGAAACCTACATTACGCATTTGTGGCAGAAAAAGTTTGAAGAAAATAAAAAATATATGAGTGATAGCATTATTTGTATTGTTTATATTCCATGCGTACGTTTATTGCTTGTCATTTTCGAGATGTTTAAAAGATAAACAAATATTATTTTAAAATTTAAAATAATGTTTTATTTTAATATGGAATGTGAACCAGAAGAAAGAAACATGCCGATGTAAGCTTAACAAAAGCATGCTTTTAATAATAGAACGAATTATTCGCTATCCGACAATTTCGCGACGGTCATTCATTTTCGTGACGTTTTAATGAAAATTTTTAATAAAATTTTAAAATTACTTTTATGGAAAAAATTTTATATATTTTTTTAGAAACTTATGATTGATCTCCGCCAAACTCAAAATGTCTAAGATAGACTTATTCGGACTTATTTTAAACAAGTTGGATATTGCACATGACCGTAGCAAATGAGGTGCGTTCGTACGATAACGAAGTTTTAAAAATATTCAGATCTTGCTGATATAGTAGAGCATACTCCGGATACAGTATAGTAGTCGAACTCTTTACGGTTCTGTAAATATGCAGGAAGTAATTTTTATTACACCTCAGCAACGTATATCTTATTCATAAAATGTTCATAGTTGAATATAAATAAAACACGTACCAAACCATGTTTCCCCGTATAACATTATATAGTGAAATACTTTTGTGTGGCCCTGTAATTTAATAATAAAAATTCTTTTCATCACAGATTCTACAGAATGCATATTTTAGTATATATTTTATAGATTCATGCCAATTCTATTATGTTCGAATGAGTGTAACATTATTAAAATGCATTTGAAACTTTTTCCCCATTGACCGTAATGTAACGAAATACTTTTGATTGTCCCTGTAATTGATCTATGCATCCAATTTTCATAACATTTGAAATGAATCGCCAAAATTACGCAATAATTATATGTTTTAAATTTCAAACGATTAAAATGCATTTAAAACTTTTTTCCCTATTGACCGTAATGTAACGGAATCCTTTTGAATGTCCCTGTAATTGATTTATGCATCCGCTTTTCATAAAATTTGAAATGACTCGACAAAATTATGTTAAAATTATGTATTTTAAATTTCAAACGATTCGGTTGGGTAGTTTTTGCGTTGTTATATGCGGACAGACGGACAGACGGACAGACAGACAGACGGACTGAGTGACAACAATAGGTGCTACGTATTTACATAATTACGAACGCACCTAAAAACTGAAACTCATATATATAGTTTGGAAAAAAATCTTTCCAAAATGCACGTTTATAAGATATTTAGCCATAGCTACCAATGTCTCAAACCTCGCCAGCTGTTTTGAAGATGTAACCCTTGGCGGTGTGTGTGTGTGTGTTTTTAACATCTGTAATGGTAAAAAAAAAACCATCACATTCATTATCAAAAAAGGACAGAATTATTTGCCCTGCTTAAAGTTGACTTTTCTGAATGTGAAACAGCTAAGAGGATACATGTGAGCAAGAACGCTGTTTATCAATCTCTCAATAAATTTCATATTTCGCGAAAGTACACTGATTGGTTGGCGATTTTTTTTTTTTTATCCAAGCACCTTCGTCGTTCCAAGCCCAAGCTCGCACTCTGATTGGTTGTTGCTCTCGGCACTGTTTTCACGTAACTTGGCGATAACCATACTTCGCGAAAAATACTTCGCTCGTAAGTGAACGAGTAAACCTAAAACCTAAAACCTAACCCACTCATTCTTATTCTTCCTTCATTTTGTGCTCTTGTGTATTATTATCTTGTGTTATTTTATAAAAGGGCTAATGCTTTACTTATTTATAAACGGGAAAAGTTACTTTGTACTCGGTTCGGAAGGAAATCAAACCCCTCGACGGAAGCATCTACTGATGTACCAGCGTTGTAAGGTCTTCAGTTGGCAGAATGCCAAGCCGATTCCATTAAGAGTTTGGGGGTAATAGCCTATGAGGTCGAGAAATGATATTAAATATTGTTTTCTATTTTTTGTTCCGAGTGAAATTTTATTTTAAAATTAATAGATTGTGGACCTATTATTAGTTCTCGGAATAATCTTTCCAAAATATATATTTTCTCGTACATTTTTTGAATTTTAATAAAAACATGTCTGTTTTTTTTTCTTACATTTATATTTATGACTAAAATGCAGTTTTAACGACTGCTTGGCATCTGACTTGGCGGCTATGCAAGAAATTCGCCAATTCTAACAACCTAAATATTCAGGGCACTTGTGTGTCATATACTCACTGGGATTTACTTGGCGCCAGAACGGCGTTATTTTGCCTAATATGGCAACCCTGATATTGTTTATTTTTTGATAAATTGTTTATTTCCCTTAATTTTTTTTAATTATATAAAATGTTTTTTGCTCTATTGTTATTTGTTTTTAAAATTTATTATATTTAAAAATTGTTTTATTTATTGTTATTTTTTTTAATAATAGAAAATAATTTTAAAATGTTTATTTAACCAGCATTCGAAAATGAGGTTTTCGCCAAATTGACGTTAGAATTTTTTTTTTTTTTTTTTTTTTTTTTTTTTTTTTTTTTTTTTACCAAACCTTGCGCGTATCTGCGTCATTTCTCATTTTCATATCCAATGTATGCAAATAATATAATAAATAATGTACACAATAATGTAGCGAAATAATTTTAAAAAATTGCTCATCTGGCAAGTTTTAAAATAACACCATTCAGGCGTTAATTCTAAAAAAATTAAGTTACGCTGTATTGCGAGGAAAAAAGTTAAAACCATACCTTTAAATCATCTTTTTTATATATTTGTCTTTTTTTTAAACTTATTTTAGTGTAACTGAATTACAATGTAATGTTTAGAAACAGATAATTGAATTAGAGAAACAAAAAGGTATTCGCCAAAAAAATTCGACATATCCAGGATGTTTAATAAATAAACTCATCCTCGAGATGGTACGAACTCTCCCATTTTCGCATTGGACTCGTTCTTTTCGCCCATGCGCAGTTCTGTCCAGGTTTCTCTCAAACGTGGTTTATCAGTATCGCTGTAGTCCAAGATCCGACTGCGCCAAACCCTATTTTATCGAGCACAAGAAAAAGTCCTTTATTTTATGGAAAAGTAGTAATAGAGGAATCTAATGATCCATGTCTTCCGGAAGCAAAGTGCTGCATACACGAAAATTAATACCATTAGTAGTTGCCCTCTTAGGCTTAACATTGTGTTTTCCTGCACCCAGTTTTCTATGCTGTCATACTTTTGATAGTAGAACAAACACAAAGCTAAACCTACGAGTCAAACACTGGTAGTATTCATTTTTGGCTTTTGCACCACTTCATTTCTGGCAGACATAGATCATTCGATTCCCCTATTACTATTATTCCAAAAAAAAAAAAAAAAAAACAGATGTTTTGGTATTTCTCTGTTATCTCGTCGACCAATTTCGCCAAATTGTACAAATCGCCAAACTTATAGCCAAATTATACCATATGACCATATTACCAATTATATATACCATAGAATTACCAATACCATACAATAATACACCAATACCATATACAATATACAATAATAATTACAATACAATAATTACCAATAATATCATATCACCAATTGTATATACCATATAATTACCAATATCATACAATAATACACCAATACCATATAAATTTACAATAATAATTACAATACAATAATTACAAATAATTCCAATATCATGTTACCCAACTACTATATCGACATAATTTTTATTTTAAATAACGAAAAAAAAAACAAATAATTAGTAGAATATTAATAAAGATATTCAAATAAAAAAGTAATAAAAATCACTTAATGACATTTATCGTATTCAGTGTCATTGAATGTGTTATTCACGATCCTCCATTATTGGCATTTAATCTTATAGTTTGGCGATAATTTTTTGGTCGACGGGATAACATAGTAGTACCGATTTTTTCTTGTGCTCAATAATATACGGTTTTGTGCGGTTGGCTTTTGTACTATGACCTGAAAAGAAATGGTCCGCCAAGGAAAAAAAAGGTACTACTCTGTTAACCCGTCGACCAAAATATTATCGCCAAATTATAAGATTAAATGCCAATAATGAATGATCGTGGATGTCAATTCAATGACATTATATATGATACACGTGTTTAAAACGTCATTAAGTGATTTTTATTTCTGTTTTTATTTGAAATTTTATTAATATTCAACTAATTTTTCTTTGTTTTTCGTTATTTAAGATAGAAATTATGTCAATATGGTAATTGGGTAACATGGTATTGGCATTATTGGTAATCATTGTATTGTAATTATTATTGTATATGGTATTGGTGTATTATTGTATGGTATTGGTAATTATATGGTATATATAATTGATAATATGGTCATATGGTATAATTTGGCTATAAGTTTTGCGATATGTATAATTTGGCGAAATCGGTCGACGAGATAACAGAGAAGTAGCAAAAAATCTGTTTTTTATGGAATAATAGTAATAGAGGAATCTAATGATCCATGTCTTCCGGAAGCAAAGTGCTGCATACACGAAAATTAATATTATGAGTAGTTTCCTCTTAGGCTTAACTTTGTGTTTTCCTGCACCCAGTTTTCTATGCTGTCATACTTTTGATAGTAGAACAAACACAAAGCTAAACCTACGAGTCAAACACTGGTAGTATTCATTTTTGGCTTTTGCACCACTTCATTTCTGGTAGACATAGATCATTCGATTCCCCTATTACTATTATTCTATAAAAAACATATTTTTTGGTACTTCTCTGTTAACCCGTCGACAAATTTCACCAAATTATACAAATTGCCAAACTTATAGCCAAATTATACACATTGACATAATTTTTATCTTAAATAACAAACAAAAAAAATAATAATTTTTGGAATAAAAATAAAAATTCAAATAAAAAAAGAAATAAAAATCACTAAATGGCATTTTAAACACGTGAATCAGATTTAATGTCCTTGAATGTGACATTCACGATCATCCGTTATTGGCATTTAATCTTATAGTTTGGCAATAATTTTTTGGTCGACGGGATAACATAGTAGTACCGATTTTTTCTTGTGCTCAATAATATACGGTTTTGTGCTGTTGGCTTTTGTACTATGACCTGAAAAGAAATGATCCACCAAGGAAAAAAAAAAGGTACTACTCTGTTATCACGTCGACCAAAACATTATCGCCAAATTATAAGATTAAATGACAATAATGGCTGATCGTGAATGTCAATTCAATGACATTATATATGATACACGTGTTTAAAGCGTCATTAAGTGATTTTTATTTCGATTTTTTTTATTTGTATTTTTGTTAATATTCTACTAATTAATTGTTATTTTTTATTATTTAAAATAAAAATTACGTCAATATGTATAATTTGGCTATTAGTTTGGCGATTTGTATAATCTGGCGAAATCGGTCGGCGGGATAACAGAGCAGTACCAAAAAAAAATGATCGTTATGATCTTTATGATCACGTGTTGCGAAGGGGAACAATTCGATTTCCAAAAGCCCCCAGAAAAAAAAACATATGCTGGTTGCAAAGGACACCGGCGTCAATTTGAGGCGATTTTTTTTCCAAGCACCTTCGTCGTTCCAAGCCCAAGCTCGCACTCTGATTGGTTGTTGCTCTCGACACTGTTTTCACGTAACTTGGCAATGACCATACTTCGCGAAAAATACTTCGCTCGTAAGTGAACGAGTAAACCTAAAACCTAACCTACTCATTCTTATTCTTCCTTCATTTTGTGCTCCTGTGTATTATTATCTCCATTATTTTATAAAATGGCTAATGCTTTACTTATTAAAAAACGGGAAAAGTTACTTTGTACTCGGTTCGGAAGGAAATCAAACTTCTCGACGGAAGCATCTATCGCTATGCCAAGTATGATTATCGCCAAGTTACATGAAAACAGTGGCGAGAGCAACAACCAATCAGAGTGCGAGCTTGGGCTTGGAACGACGAAGGTGCTTGGAAAAAAAATTACACCAATTTGAGCACTATTTTAAGACGTTTGACCACAGATAGTGACTTATTATCCGAATATTTTTATGGAAATCTTTAAACTTTTTCACACGACTCTAAACTTAGATCATCTGGAAATATTTAATTTTTTTTTCAACATTATACAGTTAATTCTAAAAACATATCATCCAGATATCTATGACAAGTGTCGGGCTCTAGTCAAAAAGTGTTAAAAACTTCCGTTTCTAATAGGTGAAAAAGTATATTCAATTAATAAGGCTAAAATAAAGATTCGATGGGGACTTCGTTACTTTCTAAAATATTTTATCAAATAAGAAATCGTTTTATGAATGATCAGATTAAAAATAACCCGATAGGACGTGCGCGAGGTTTTTTCACTCCCCATGCCCGAAAAGTAAACATCAGCCGTGTTTTCTTAGGAGTGGTCAGGTCAATCAATATTTGTTTTCAAGGTTAACTTATGTGCGTAGCGTATAAAATTTATACTCTTTTTTAGGCTTATAGGACGATTTTTTGTGTTCAGATATTTAAAAAAGTTAAAGTTTCTGATACATCGTAATTATTAAGAACAGTATTCTACTGGGTGTCCCAAAAATGACTGATGGATTTTAAAATTCAATAACTTGCAAACGGTGACAGCTATTTAAAAAATTTTTGCAGGAGGGTTATGTATAATGTCAGGAGCTTTTTTACCGTAATTTTTTTATTTTAGTTCGCATCTCAAGCAACAGGTGGCGCTGAGGGCGATTGAAGGCCAGGTCGTCTCTTCACTGAGCACTGATCACCTGGCCTTCAATTGCCGTCAGCGCCACCTATTTTTGAGATGCGAACTAAAATAAAAAAAAATTACGGTAAAAAAAAACCCTGACATTATACATAACCCTCCTGCAAAAATTTTTTAAATAGCTGTCACCGTTTGCAAGTTATTGAATCTTAAAATCCATCAGTCATTTTTGGGACACCCGGTATGCACAATAATGTATAATATTATTATGGGGTCATTCTATGGTAACGTACATTACATTTGAACTATTTTCAGTAATTTTAGTAATATAACACACACACACAAAGTTATTCAAAATGAAAATGTGACAATTTTTTTTATGAAATTTATTCAAAGCCCAATTTAGATTAAAACTACCTAATTTAATCTACTGATTTAACTGCCATTACTCATAAATTAGTGTATGTCATTATATAAAGTGTAATTTTCCTATGAGTTTTTAAATAATTTTCGTCCAAATTGTTCCTTAAATAGGTTTCATTGACAAATCATGTTAATTTTACACCTGAATATTTTTTAATGTTATCTTACTAAAATTACTGCAGTAAACTGTTTTAAATGTCACGTAACTTACCATGGAATGACCCCAGAAGAAATATTGTAAAGAATGATTATTAATTTTTACATATGAAAAAATATTTTATAAAGTTAACAGTAATTCAACATTACAATTATCTTTTTTTCCCGAGAAAGACTAACTATGATGGGGTCAATCCATTTCAAGTGGTCCAGCACTGGTCGCTCGACTATTTTTAAAAAATCTGAATTTTTTTGTACACCAACCCTAACATGATGGAAGTTCAAAATGACCGTTATTTTAATTCTACTATTTTTTGTTTGTGCATGGCGGCCATCTTTGTTTCATCGTGTGCAGCGATTTTCTCAGATACTAGGATACAGAAAATTGTAAATATCTCGTCTTCTATTTTCCCAATTGAAATGGGGTTTGCAGCAGTTTGTTCAGAATAAAATAGGCTAAATATACAGTAATAGAAAAATTTTGAAAAATAAATTTTTACAGGTGAAATTTTAGCACAAAATTTACGATTTTTTCCAAAATCTATCCGTTTGCAAGAGGAAAATTTTCATGCAAGGGAAACTGTCAACCTTACACATTTTTTTCTACAAATAAGTCAAAAGTGCGTGTACTCATACACCAAGTCCCAGATCTGGGAGTTAGTTTCTCTTTGCGAAAAAAATTCCGAAATTTGTCAAAAATTTCAAAAATCGCACTTTTTAGGCTTTGATATCTCTGGTGGGGCACGAGATAAAAATCTGAAATTTTGGCCTATGAGAGTATCGTGTAGTAGTGTTATGTACAAAAACTTTCAAGAAGGAGATTTGACTACAAGCTGAGATATGACATGGAAAATATGTGAAAACAATACTACCAAACTATTGTAAACCTACTATGTAATTGTTCAACAAGACTGTCAACCTTGCACAATCTTTTGTACAAATAGGTCAAAAGTGCGTGTACTCATACACCAAGTCACAGATCTGGGAAATAATTTCTCTTTCCGAAAAAAAATTCTGAAATTCGTCGAAAATTTCAAAAATCGCACTTTTTAGGCTTTGATATCTCTGGTGGAGCACGAGATAAAAATCTGAAATTCTGGCCTTTGATAGTATTGTGTAGTAGTGTTATGTACAAAAAATTTCAAGAAGCAGATTTGACTACAAGCTGAGATATGACATGGACAATATGTGAAAACAATACTGCCAAACTATTGTAACATACTATGTAATTGTTCATGCCTCCAAAAATTTAAATTAATTATTTACGGTACAAAGTTAAATGTTAGTTAAAAATATCTTTTTTAAATGCTTCTGTGTGATTTAAACAATTCAGAATGTATGCTAAGTCAATACACTATTTGTCCAGATGAACAAATCTACTAGAAATGCTATTGCAACAATTTTACTCGGAACACATTTCAGGGAAAGTAAATTACAGACAATGAATTACAACTGATCGAGTTGACATGGCTTCAGTTATTAAACCTAGAGAATTTGATTCAAGTTAACAAGGGATGACAAGACTTGGGGGGCTTCAAATAAAATTTTTAGAAAGAACAGCCTGATGGACTGACAACAGTAACTGGTTGAACTCATAACATCTCTCTTAAATATTGTTAAGCTCTTTGTTGAGCATACATAGTATTTTGTAAATTAAATGCTTATTATTTAACTGTTTTCAACAAACGCTATTTTCTGGGTAAATATTGTAATTAAAAGAGACTAATCTCATTTCTCCTAATGTACTCGTAATAGCATTTCTTAACATTTCTTTAATCACCGTATCTCAGCTTGTAGTCAAATCTCCTTCTTGAAATTTTTTGTACATAACACTACTACATAATACTATCAAAGGCCAGAATTTCAGATTTTTATCTCGTGCTCCACCAGAGATATCAAAGGCTAAAAAGTGCGATTTTTGAAATTTTCGACGAATTTCGGAATTTTTTTCGGAAAGAGAAATAATTTCCCAGATATGGGACTTGGTGTATGAGTACACACACTTCTGATCTATTTGTAGAAAAAATTGTGCAAGGTTGACAGTCTTGTTGAACAATTACATAGTAGGTTTACAATAGTTTGACAGTATTGTTTTCGCATATTTTCCATGTCATATCTCAGCTTGTAGTCAAATCTCCTTCTTGAATTTTTTTGTACATAACGCTACTGCACAATACTATCTCAGGCCAAAATTTCAGATTTTTATCTCGTACCCCACCAGAGATATCAAAGCCTAAAAAGTGCGATTTTTGAAATTTTTGACGAATTTCGGAATTTTTTTTCGCAAAGAGAAATTAACTCCCAGATCTGGGACTTGGTGTATGAGTACACGTACTTTTGACCTATTTGTAGAAAAAATTGTGTAAGGTTGACAGTTGCTCTTGCATGAAAATTTTCCTCTTGCAAACGGACAGATTTTGGAAAAAATCGCACATTTTGTGCTAAAATTTCACCTGTAAAAATTTATTTTTCAAAATTTTTCTATTACTGTATATTTAGCCTATTTTATTCTGAACAAAATGCTGCAAACCCCATTTCAATTGGGAAAATAGAAGACGAGATATTTACAATTTTGTGTATCCTAGTATCTGAGAAAAACGCTGCACACGATGAAACAAAGATGGCCGCCATGCACAAACAAAAAATAGTAAAATTAAAAGAACGATCATTTTGAACTTTCGTCATGTTAGGGTTGTTGTACAAAAAATTTCAGATTTTTTAAAAATGGTCGAGCGACCAAAAAAATATTTTCTGGACCACTTGAAATGGATTGACCCGATGAATTTCATAAAAAAAAATAGAATTCTAAAGATTTTTTTTTGTATTTAAGCCATTTAATATCCTTGAGATGTTTTGAACTTTAGAAAAATATATGGAATTTTTTTTTTAATGATGATACATAAATGAATATAGTTTTTATTTTAAATTACGAAAAGACAAATAATTAGCAGAATAGTAATAAAAATATTAATAAAAAGTCGACATAAAAATCACTTAATGTCATTTTAAACACATGAATCGTATTTAATGTCATTGAATGTGACATTCACGATCATCCATTATTGGCATTTAATCTTATAGTTTGGCGATCATTATTTGGTCGACGGCAAAACCTAGTAGTACCAAAAAATTTAAGGTTACTAAGATTTTTATTGGGAAATCGGATTCCTAGAACTTTTTAAGTTACACTAACAAGGGTTACAGATAAAAATTTTAGCAACATTACCAAAATTTTAGTAGGTTCTTTTGTATAGATACAGCCATCTTTAGTTTTGCTGACATGTTTTGTAGATTGACTTTATTTTCTTGTACAGCGCACATATAAAATTTTAGTAAGCATAAGATCTTTCGATAAATATAGATTACTAAACTTATAGTTTTTTTTCAGTGCATTTTGGTGTTGCCCACTCTGGCCCGTCCTGCCGGGTCAAGTATTAAAATTAATATTTTTATGCAATTTACAAAATAAAAATAATGTGTTCTTTCTGTGTACGGTAATAAAACAACACTGTAAAAAATGTCAGATGTTTCTGAATATATAAAAATGTACTGTAATCAAAAACGAAAATATACAGTGACCTCTTCTATAGAAGAGGTCACTGTATATTTTCGTTTTTCGAAACGGTTTTCGAAACCTTAGGTTAGTTATAACTAACCTAAGGTTTCGAAAACCGTTCCTTGACCTTTAAAAATCCCAGAAAACTATTTGTTTTCGAAATTTAAAGAAGAATTCATAAAAATTAATTTTTATTAGTTGCCCGTCCTTTTCGGAAACGTTTCTAAGTAGCTTTTACAGTACAATAATCACTTTTCTCAAATCAAAATATCACTTTTTCCGATTCTACTCATTCTCAAGTAAACATTTTCAGCTGCATAACTGATTTTGTGCATGCAATTGTAGCAAAATAATGTTAATTTTCATATTAATGTTAATACTGTTAATATTGTTTGTTTGTCTATTAAACATGCTCTCTGAATATCAAAATATTTTCGTATGAATTGGTAGCATCCGAAAAAGTGATATTTTGATTTGAGAAAAGTGGTTATTATATGCAGTAAAAGCTACTTAGAAACGTTTCCGAAAAGGACGGGCAGATAATAAAAATTAATTTTTATAAATTCTTCCTTAAATTTCGAAAATAAATAGTTTTCTGGGATTTTTAAATTTAAAGGAATGGTTTTCGAAACCTTAGATGAGTTAGAAAACGTCACTGTATATTTTCGTTTTTGATTACATTTTTATACATTCAGAAACATCTGACATTTTTTACAGTGAAAGTTTTTGTCCGACGTCATTACACTGGTCATTAAACTGGTTTTCTCTTTCGTTTATTTATCCATTGTCTTACACGAGTAGTTTTTTTTTCGATAGAGTGCAATAAGGCTAATCTAATTTTTTATTTTTATTTTTTTATTTTCTTTACACATGTCAAAAATTTCAGAGATGAAATCAAAATATGATTCGAATTATATTATAGAATTTGGCATAGATGTCATATACGCACCACATTAGTGGGAGTGCAACAAAATGGCGATTTTATGCCTCATATGGTAACCGGGTCGTTGTTGTTTATATATTAATAAACTGCTTATTTACTTTATTTTATTAAAAATACCAATTATAGGCATTAGTTTTAGATCCTTAAAAAAAAAATCTCGAAAATAATTTTATATATCCTATAATACAATTGTCAATATCACAATAAAAGTTTATATAATCCGAAATTCTAAAGCTGATAACGTTTTCATCCTATCTAGGACATCTTCAGTCAGCGTAAGTGGAAAACATTTTCTCTTGAGCTTTATATACCGTTCAAATCCCTAAAAAATCCATAAAACAAAAAAATCCTTAGAAGAAGAATTTAAAATAATTGAAAAAAATGGTTTAAATGCTGGACATCCCAAGAAAACGATTAACAAACTTATCCAAAAAGCTACTGAAAGAATTGATCAAATTCAACCCGCGCAAAAAAATATCAGATACACTCCCCGCATTCCATATATGAATGGAGTAGGCTTAAAGATAAAGGAGAATTTAGAAAATTAGATAAACATATCCATCCCTATTCAAGAATATAAGAAATGAAATTGAGAAACATGAAAAAACCCAAACGGCAGGAGTTTATAAAATAAGTTGCATAAATGAAAATAACGAAAAAGTAGAATACATAGGAATGACGAAAAGAAAAATAGCTGAGAGAGAGAGAGAGCAATTGAGAGATTTAAAATATGATAAATTAAATACAGCATTGTCACTGTACATATACAAAAAATAGCTAATTACGACAACCTACACAATACATTAATCAGGGAAACACTCGAAATCCTTACTTCAAAAGAAAAACTATGTAATGATATGTATGGTACATGCAGCCATTGACCCCAGATGGGTTAAGATGCTTGGCGAAAAAGAAGGGAAAAACAGAGAGAGAGAGAGGCAAAACCTGGGGATTTGAACGGTATATAAAGCTCAAGAGAAAATTATTTCCACTTACGCTGACTGAAGATGTCCTAGATAGGATGAAAACGTTATCAGTTTTAGAATTTCGGATTATATAAACTTTTATTGTGATATTGACAATTGTATTATATGATATATAAAATTATTTTCGAGATTTTTTTAAAAGGATCTAAAACTAATGCCTATAATTGGTATTTTTAATAAAGTAAATTATATATGAAGGCATTATACTTGTGATTGTGGTTATCTACAATTTCCTGAATATGTTTATTTACTTTATATTTTCTTTTAAAATTTGATATAAATTGCTTTTCTATAGTTATTAATTAAACTTCTATAGTTTATCATTATTTCGTTTTTAAAATAGTAGAAAATAATTAAAAAATATATATGTAACTTATATTTTATAACGAAGTTTTTGCCAAACTGGTGTCAGAAAAAAATCATGGCAATATTGTGCGTATAAGACATGTGTGACTAGAATTTAAATCATATGTTTTAAAGTCATATTTTAATAAAATTTCGTATTCTCCAAAGTAAGCCTTCATTGACGTTTCGGCAAATAAAAGTATAAAATATGGCAATTGAATCTGAATCTCATTCAGATATTAGGTTTAGTACGTTTGGGATTAATCTTCATTTGTTTAAAAATCATACCATTCATCTTAATCATAATAGAGTTTGCTTAATTTTCTTTCCAATGTAAGCTAAGACTATAAATTTAAGTTAAGCCTTTCGTATTTTAATAACATTTACAAATCTCCTTTCCCAATGGAAATCTACAATAATAATTCGCATAATCGTTTTGAAATTTAAAGATTAATTTTACATTCCCTCTTTAATAATGCGGATGTACATTTTAAGTTTAATTAAGATGAAAATACTAATATACCTATTATAATTTTTTCATATTTTGTAAAATGCTTATAACAGTAGAATAATTATAAATATTTAAATATGACATTAAAGAAGTTTTTTTTTTTTTTTTTTTTTTTTTTTGCTACAGACGTAGTTTATTTAAATTACCACAATAATGTTTTAATATCCTTGGTTATGCTTTAATTTTTAAGTTTTATTTAACTGCAGCATTTAGCCGGAACAAATGTTTATTCCAACATTAATGACATATTTTACCTACAGAATCAGAAAAAAAAAAAAAAAACCCAGAAATATTAAAAAAGGATTTTTTTTTATTTCAATAATGCTGGTAAATTCAGATGTACGAATTGCGAAAAAATGACCATGCCATTTAATTTTTTACAATAGAGCGCGTGATTTTTGTTTTTTGTCGTTTATATCTCATTGTCGCGTGTCATTTGTATTGACCGTGAAATGTTTTGAAATTTTATTTTTATTTTTATTATGATTATGGATCTTACTACATGGATCCGAAACATGTCAATGTCATTTATTTTTAATTATTATAACACCTTTCTTAAGTAAAATAAATTTTTATTAAAAGGTTCAAAATATTCACAATTAAAGATGCTTTCAGTTTAAGGGTCTCAGGAGTCTTCCCTTTTATCTAGTGGTACAATTTAAAAACGTGTCACGCATATTTTTTTTCTCATTCATGCATCAATTTAAAATATCATTTTTTAATATCCTGTAGTGAAATTTTATTTTATATTTATTATGTGTAATTGAGATAAAAAATTTAAAATTGTATTATGAGTTTGCGGAACAATTCTCAAAATAAATAAATTAATAAATAAATAAAAGTAAAGCAATTTACACGAAACTTGGCAAATATCTTCATTTTAAGTGAAGGAATAAATTATACTTCAAATTTAGCATTTTAATTAAATTGATTACTGATAATTGGCAATTTTTCAATAATAAAATGCTTTTTTAATTTTTTTATTTAAATTTAAATTTAAAATAAATAAATGAATAAATAAATTGCTTTAAAATAAAGTATAAGTTCAAGATACTTTAGTTTTACATCTGTTGCGAATGCCTCCTTAATTTCGAAAACCAATTTTTGTTACTGTTCGTTGCTGTTGGCAACGAACCTTTTGTTTTTACTTTGTCAGACGATTTTTATTCTCAGTAGTAGAATGTTTTTCGGAACCGACTCGTTCGGTAAAAATTGAACTCTCAATGAGAGTAATAATTGATATTCGCTTTTGTAAATAAATATGTATATATCTTTTTTAATCTGAGGTTAATTTAATTGCTTTAAGTAAGATTCACTGCGTTTTAGAATTTAATACTTACGAACTTATATTTTGATACGAACTGTATTCGACAATGTAGAATTTATTCGAATGAATTTAGCCTGCAATCTTAGGTAGATGTTATGTATCAACATCATTATCAACATTTTCGGGGTTTTTTGATTAAACAGTTTTGCAAGAATCTTGCGCGCAATGGATACAAGTAAGATATATATATATATATATATATATATATATATATTATCAGAATTATACATTAAAAATGTGAAATATAATTTCAATATAGGGTATTAAATAAATTTTAAATAGAAAACACATTAAGTTGTCTACATTAAAATTTTATTCATTTACTTTTTATAGGAAATGAAAAAAGATGTGACCTGTTGCTAAATTTCAACAAGTAACAAGCAAAACGCCTGAGACCCCTTAATATTTAAACAAAGGCAATATATATTTTGACTGATTTTAAGGTATTGATTCTACCTTTAAGTTCATCAGTTCTATACTGCCAAATTTTAAAAATATCATTCATATTCTTAAGACAAGTGTGAGACCTTAATAAAAAAATATTAAAAACTTACATGCCTGGTGGTTGAAAAGTATATGCAATAAATAAACTCAAAATAAGGAGACATATTTATACTATTTATCATTAAATGTGAAATAATTATTATGAGTAATCGGATTAATCATTCAGAGCACGAGATGTTTATGAAACAAAAGCTGAAATCAGTATAATAAAAGGAAAAATAAAAAAAATAATTTCAAATTTATGGCTAAAATTTTGTAGGTACTTACTTATTAACGTCACTGCAGCAGTTGTTGTGCTAATGAGCCAATAAAGAGCAATCTTGTTTTCCACACGCGCATGCAGTTATGTTTTGGATTCCTTGTTGCCTTGTTGTTTGTCGTTTTTTTTATTTTTGATACTCTTTTTTAGTGTTTTAGTGTTTTTTTAGTGTTTCTTTTACTCATTTTTAGACTCCATATTTTTATGCGCGTGCAAAGAACAAGACTGTTCTTTATTGTCGCATTAGCGCAACTTCTGCTGCGGTGGCGTCAATACGTAAGTACCATTTTGTATTTTGTAGTTCGTGCATATGTACCCTATTGTGGTTTTAAAATATCGCATCACTATATTTTTAAATTAAATGAGCTAAAACTATTTAATTTCATCTGATAAACACCATGAAATTTTTCATATTAAAATTTTTAAGTATTCAAGAAAAATAATGAAAGTAAATATTATCTTAATTGCTTGATCGAAATTTTTCCTTTATTTATGAACGACAAAAACTTTTTTTTCTGTCTGTTGAAGCGCTGTACCAGAGGCCGCGAGGCTGTGACCTCAAAACTGGTAGGCGACAGCTACTGGGTTCGAACCCAGTCACGGCCGTCGACCTAATCGTTCGGAGTTTTTAGTGGTTTTCTTCGAACTTTGGATTTTCTAGCGTGAATACGGATTAGGTTCCCTTAGAAAAACTCCCAAGAAGGACACCTCTACCACTTAAGGGCCTATATCACTCGTGTAGATAATCAGCCATCATAAAATAAACCATAAAAACCAAACCTGACTGTTGTAGCCCTCTGACAGAGTCAATTATTCATTTCTTTGTATTATTCCTGATCAAGAAAAGAGGTCATATTTCCCAAATTTATGGCACATTTTAGTCTTTTTAGGTATGTGACAGATGTTTCACTGGGTGCAGTGAACAACTAAAGTGACTTTTATGAAATGATTTTTTCTCCACAGACCATAATGAAAGGAAATTCTTTTAAGTGGCCTAGTAAAAGAACCGAAAATCCTACACACTTCATTTTCAATACCAAATATACCATAATAAGCCTAGGTAGCGTATATACATTTCATGGCGATTTACATTTAAATGACAATATTTACGCAATATTTTTACAAGAATCTGCATTGTTTCTAGCTAAAAACGACCCAGAAAGCTATATTGTCTTTAGGTATGCATGTGATGCAGTAATAGGTTAAAGTTATCAATTAAAACGGGAATTGTATGTATAACTTACCAAATAAAAATAATGCGTTTTTTTTTTTTTTTTTTTTTTTTTTTTTTTTTTTTTTTTTAGTATTTACTTATTCAAGTTTGTCCGAAGTCATTACAATGGTCTATAAATTGCTTTTCTAATTCGTTTATTTATCCTTTCTTTCACATGAATAGTTTTTTTCGATCGAGTTCGATAAGGCTAATATAAGCTTTTATTTTCTTCTATTATCTCTTTACTCGTATCAAAAATTTTGGAGGAAAACTACGTTATGGTTATTTTTGTGCACCTTTTTTATGACAAATAATATTATGTACCATAATTCTGAAATACTTTATTTTATTACACTGAAAAGAGTTTTATACTGTAAAAAATGTTAAATATTTCTTAACCTATGAAAATATCACATAATTGCGGATTAACATACAAAATAGATTTTTCCATGTTACCCATAATTCCGAAAAGTATTCCTTATCATTGATTAATTACCATTTCTTAATTGTAATCATCCATTAGTCATTCCTTATGTACAAAAACAAATATATTGTCGATTTTTTTTTAAACCTTATAAAATCAGAATTCCTTTTCTTGAAATTAACTTAAGTATACGTTTTCCGGTTGTTTTAGATACTCTAGTATTCAAATCTTTAACCCAAAATAAACTTTTTAAAATAATTCTACGAATTACATTTCCATCTTCGTAATTTAACGTATACCTGTACTCGTAAATAATAATATTATAAATTTCAACATGGATAGCATTAATTTTAATTCTTACACTAAATTTAATTATTTGGTAATTAGTTATTTGCTTCTTAATATTTTTTCTTTTATAATCTTTACTGGGGCTCGGACAGCATCTGTGCAGCTCGAGTTGTGTTCTCGGATAGATACTCTCAGAGACCCCACATAAAGGTTAAAATAGTTTTAATTACGTTTATATTCAAATACAAAATTATCTGTTTGTAAAATATGTGAACCAGAAATTGCTCGCTTGAATAACTTATGTAAATTGAAAAAAAAAAATATCCCGCTTTCAGAAAACTTATTAATACACATATATAATTTTGGCACTTCTTTAATAACAAAAACTATAAATATGAAAAACGAAAAACTATAAGTATTTTTGGTCTGAACCCCTCTATACGAAAAAACTTTTAACCGTATCGAAGTAGAAAACTATGTATAAACTCACGGCTGAGTTGGGCTATGATTTATACCTTTTTCCGAGCCAGATTATGTACAGGCAGGGCCGAACTTTTTTCCCTATGGGTCGGTTTGGATCCATACCTAGATATTCTGACCCATGCAGATCCATGCAGACCAGATCAGACTACCAACATATTTTATAAACAAGTTTAGCTTTAAATCAATACGCTGCTTTTTATGTCTAAATAACAGGCACTGTCTTAAACTGATATTTAAAAACGGAAATTTGTGGACTATCTCTTATTTGTTTTTAACATCAGTCAAAAACTCTTCGTTTATAGGCATGGTTAGGTGGTGTAAGTCACGAGTTTTGACGACTTTTGGATTTTAATATCTCTGTAAAGTTTTTAGATATAGAGGTGCACATTTTGTTGCTTAATTTAGGACTGTATAAGAAATAACTTCCTAACTGGGAATTTTGCTCTAAGGGGGCCATATAAAAATTTAATTTTTATATTATTTCAAATAGACTCCCCATGGAGTTGAAACTTATCTTATCAAAAATTTAACCTTTTTTATTAATTTTTTCAATTGGAAGTATGGGTTTAGGGGCAATATTTAAGGAAATGCCTATTGTTCCACTATTTATGACTCACCCTGTATAGATATATATAGGTATGTATACTTAAAACACTTTATTTCAAGACATAAATGTTTAATGATTATTTTTTGGAATGCATTTTTTAAAAAATGGACAAACTATTAAATGCCAAGCACGCGATGAAACCTTTGCAGATAAAACACATTTAATACATCATGTAATGAATAAATTGAGCGTTATAAGTACGTGATGGGATAAATAATAAGTTAAGAATAATTATGTGTTTCTTTTAATGTTTACTTAAACATTTATGTACACAGCCTATGATATTTTTTACACCATTATTAGCTCCCATTATTTAACCTCAAGATATTTATTTAATGACGTGCTAAGTATTCAAAACATGCAATCTAAAAATTATTTTGAAATTACATGTTTTTTTTTTTTTTTTTTTTTTTTAACAATGATTTTCAGTTGTTCTTCAGTCATTTACTTCAGTGTTTATGTTAAATAATATTGTATTTAATGTATTGTATTCAATTGAAGTAAATTTAAGGAAAAATGTATCGAGTTTGTTGGTTAGAGCTGTGTACGCAAATAGAAGTCATTATCATTTTTTTAGAATTAAAAGCTGTTATTATCTTCCACTAAAATACACTCAATTGAAATATATTAATGAGCTTGGCCCACTCCATGCCTGACCGCTTAATGTATATTTTTGGCCCGTGTTCATATCATTATGAAACTGTTGAAAATAGAAAAGTGCCGTTTATTTTATGTAAAAAGATATATTTTATTATAAAATAAAAAGATTTCTTTTATCTTTAAACATTAATTAGATTTCAGTTTCTCTCATAACACTTTCTTCATTTTTATGCTTAGAAAACTAACTGTTCATATTATTTTGAACAGTTTATTTTGAAGAATTAGTATTTTGAACACACATATATAATATAATATATGTACACATATATAATATATATATATATATATATATATATATATATATATATATATATATATATATATATATATATATATATATATATATATATATATATATATATATATATATATACATATATACATGTGAAGAATAAATTTTATTTAAAGTTACAAATGTTCAAGCTTTATTGCTTGATTGCTTTGCTTATGTATTATTAAAAGAATGATCAAACCATTATATGTAAATCACGCAGCGATGAATAGTGGATACATTGCAAACAAAACGAATTTGATACAACATGTAATGAATAAATTGTGTGGTGTAAGTACGTGATGGGGTAAATAATAAGTGAAAGGTAATTATGTGTTTCATTTTATGTTTAATTAAACATTCACATACACAGTCTATGACGTTTTTACACCATTATTAACCCTCGTAAAAAAAACTCAAAATATTTATTTAACGATGTGCTAAGATTCAAAACATGCAATGTAAAAATTATTTTGGGAATCAGTTTTTTTAGCAACGTCTTTGAGGTTTTTTTTCCTTGGGTGGTTTTTTCAGTGTTTTTGCTAAATATTATTGTATGACTATCGTTTAATACACACATGTATACTTTAATTACATAATTATTTAATTGATCTTGAGTTATAAAATTTATAAAATTAAATGATTTACAATTGTTGTAAATAAATAACAAATTGCAGAATATTTCAACTATTTTTTTTTCTTTTACTCAAAAATCAATTTGCGATTAGAATAAGTTGCATTGTGTTTGATAAAAAGTTGCAGGATTTCTCGTTAGTTGAGTTGGTAATTACATAAATACATAAAACCTTTAGTTATCCTCTTTTTCGACTGTCTTTCCGATTATAACTGCTTAAAAAACTATCCAATCGAATGATTTAAAATTTTCAATCGCTGCTGAATTTTATGGAATCATTTCAAATGTATGAAAATAAAATAGAACTTCTCCATGTTAAAAGAATTTCCCACAGGTGACAAGGGGTTTGGTTAGCTCATAAAAAATGTAGAATTTTCCTATCCGAAACCAATGTAACAAGGTTGTATTCAAACATGTGCTTGAATACAAAATTTTATAACATTTTTCTAACTTGCCTATTAATTTATTGATAAAAGTTATTTTAATAAATATGAAAATTTTACCCCACGAAAAAAAGGAAAAGTTCTCTGGAATGCAGAATTTGTGCGGAAATAAATTCTGCATGATATAGATACATATGATATAAATGATAGTACATATAACATATTTATTTCAAGCTATAAATGTCCAAAAATTACTTTTTGGAATGTGTTTTTAAATGAACAAACTGTCATATGTCAAGCACGTATCAATGAAACCATTGCAAATAAAACGCATTTGATACATCATGAATGAATAAATTGAGTGCTGTAAGTACGTGACGGGGTAAATAATAAGTGAAGGGTAATTATGTGTTTCATTTTATGTTTAATTAAACATTCACATACACAGTCTATGACGTTTTTACACCATTATTAACCCTCGTAAAAAAAACTCAAGATATTTATTTAACGATGTGCTAAGATTCAAAACATGCAATGTAAAAATTATTTTGGGAATCAGTTTTTTTAGCAACGTCTTTGAGGTTTTTTTTTCCTTGGGTGGTTTTTTCAGTGTTTTTGCTAAATATTATTGTATGACTATCGTTTAATACACACATGTATACTTTAATTACATAATTATTTAATTGATCTTGAGTTATAAAATTTATAAAATTAAATGATTTACAATTGTTGTAAATAAATAACAAATTGCAGAATATTTCAACTATTTTTTTTTCTTTTACTCAAAAATCAATTTGCGATTAGAATAAGTTGCATTGTGTTTGATAAAAAGTTGCAGGATTTCTTGTTAGTTGAGTTGGTAATTACATAAATACATAAAACCTTTAGTTATCCTCTTTTTCGACTGTCTTTCCGATTATAACTGCTTAAAAAACTATCCAATCGAATGATTTAAAATTTTCAATCGCTGCTGAATTTTATGGAATCATTTCAAATGTATGAAAATAAAATAGAACTTCTCCATGTTAAAAGAATTTCCCACAGGTGACAAGGGGTTTGGTTAGCTCATAAAAAATGTAGAATTTTCCTATCCGAAACCAATGTAACAAGGTTGTATTCAAACATGTGCTTGAATACAAAATTTTATAACATTTTTCTAACTTGCCTATTAATTTATTGATAAAAGTTATTTTAATAAATATGAAAATTTTACCCCACGAAAAAAAGGAAAAGTTCTCTGGAATGCAGAATTTGTGCGGAAATAAATTCTGCATGATATAGATACATATGATATAAATGATAGTACATATAACATATTTATTTCAAGCTATAAATGTCCAAAAATTACTTTTTGGAATGTGTTTTTAAATGAACAAACTGTCATATGTCAAGCACGTATCAATGAAACCATTGCAAATAAAACGCATTTGATACATCATGAATGAATAAATTGAGTGCTGTAAGTTCGTGACAGGATAAATAATAAGCCAAGGGTAATTATGTGTTTTTTATGTTTACTTAAACATTCATATACACGGCCTATGACATTTTTACACCATTATTAGCCCTCGTAAAATACCTCAAGATATTTATTTAATAATGTGCTAAGTATTCAAAACATGCAATCCAAAATTTATTTTGGGATTTAATGTTTTTTTTTTTTTTTTTTTTTTTTTTTTTTTTTTTTTTTTTTTACAACGATTTTTAGATTTATTTCGTCTGTTTTCTCCAGAGTTTGTGTTAAACATTATTATATGACTATCATTAATTACACTTATGTGTGCTTTCTTTCCCTTTTAATTTAATTGATCTTAAGTTATAAAATTTTTAAAAGTACATGATTTACAATTGTTGTAAATAAATAACAAATTGCAGAATATTACAACCAATGATTCTTCTTTTATTAAAAATACAATTTGTGATTAGAATTAAACATATGTCACATTCTTCGTGAAAATAATGGATACATTGAGGAAAGAAAAATACCGCCTTCACCTTGAAAGAATAGTTAGTCCTTTTCTGAATTTACAAACTAAAATTACAAATTTTCAGAGCTATGCGAATAACATACACATCTAAGCTGAATAGACCAAATGATCTAGAATTTCTAATTTCTTGTTTTCTAAGTGACTAAAATAATACTGAACGAGACTGAAACGTTACCGAAACGATATTCAATCGTTTCAATGACGAGAAATTATCGCTTGATTTCTGGAATGATTTGATAAACTAGAATTATAGTTACTAAACAAACCTGTTGTTCTCAGATTTATTTCCAGAGTTTTTTTTAAAAGTTTGACCACGATAATATAGGGAAATGCTGCTGAAATCTTTTACGGGATTCGAGAAATCTCTTGCAAAGGACATTATAATTTGTGAGGATGACATGGCACTATATTTTCTAGAGCCACAACTTAGATTTTAGATACATACACAATAAATTTCGCTCATCAATGTATTGTAGATGTTCAAAAACTTTAATTAAATTTATGTAGTATTCACAATACAAAATAGAATTAACATCCTACAGTTTCAAACAATAAAACTTGTTCATCATCAGGGAAACATTAAAAGACAAAACCGTTTGTTTTTGTAATTAACTTTGTAATGCTATCAGTTATTTTAAAAAAATGTTTGATCTCTTAATGTTTCCCTGATGATGAACAAGTTTTATTGTTCGAAACTGTAAGAAATAAATTCTACTTTGTATTGTAAATAAGACATAATTTTATTTAAAGTTTTTTACCATCTATTATGCATTGATGAGCCGAATTTATTGTGTATGTATCATAAAACAGTGTAATATGTCTTTTAATTTAAATTAATTTAATAAAAATTAATAATTAATTTAAATTAATTCAATTGAATTTAAAAATGAAGTGAATTTAAATAAGTATTTAAATTAATTTAAATTAATCTACATTAATTATTAAACTTAAAAAGTATCAATTTTAATGCAATATTATTCCACGATAGGTAATTGTTCTAGATTTTCATGGTGAATACGTTCTATTTCAGATTGGGCCATATTATTCCCGCAAAATTAAATTTAACACATAAAACACATTTTGAATTTATGTATGTTCTCATAAATTTTATCAACACCTTTTGCACAAAGATCTGGAAAATTATAAAACTAGCTGTAGTACGAAAGCATCTCATATGCCAACTTTATGTACACATTCCAACTTAACATTCATATTGGCATTTCAGTCGTCCTTTTTTAGGTGTGTTTTTAATTATATAGATACATAACACCTTTAATTACGTTCAATCCGTCCTTCCGTCTACATATAACAGAGCAACAACTACCAAACCGATTGTTTAAAATTTAAAAAATCAAATTTTTGCAAAATTTTACTGAGTGATTTTAAATTTTATGAAAATCGCACACATAGTTTTATTACAGGAAAAATAAAAATTATTCGGTTATATTATAGCCAAAAGGAAAAATAGATTCAAGAACATTTTAATGATGTTAGATTCTTTCGAGCGTTTAAAATTAATATGCATCCATATAATAAAATGTACAATATGTAAAATCTGTGGTGTAAAAAATATTCGTTATTAATTTATAGGGCGATACAAAAGTATTCCAATACATAAACTCCTCCATGGCATAGGGGAGAAATTGTTTGGGGCGCGTTTTAAATATATTAAACTATTTCACATTTTATAAATTGTTATACATTACTTGGTTTGCTAACAATTACTTCCAGTAAAATGTACAAGAAAAGAAGTCCCTATAAGAAAAGAGATAGTATTTACCGTGACACATAAAATATTTCGGCTACTATATTATTTCCGAAGTAATGTATACTATTAGAGCATATATGAAGATATTAAAACTTTGTTATAGTGCGAACGCATTTGCTACCCTTTACAGACAGCCTCCGATTTGTTTTACATGAAAAATACACAGTTCAAGAAATCGACTAAAACTGGATTTCTGTTTTCTGCTTTACCTAAGTACTATTCAAAGATGTTTAAAACTTTACTGCGATTTGAAACTAAGACATAGTATGCATAGCAGTCACATTGTATTTTCAATAAAAATCAGTATCCTAACTTTCTGGAAAATAGAAGCCTCGTTATTTGAAACTATAGAAATTACATAAATATACAAAATATTTAGAATGAAGGAAAAATTATAAGAATACAGGGGAAAAATACTCAATATATTATCCTATTTATAATCGTTTTCGGCCACAAAATGACCTCTCGACTATAAGTCATATGCTCAATGAAATTTGATTAGTACGCCATTTTGAGTCATTATGAGTGAATGTTAAATTCATTATCCGTAAAAAAAGGTTAAATTAATTTTGATTAAATTTTGAAACCAACTTTACGGAAACGTAAAGACTATTGAATTAGGTTACATGTTTGAGAAATTCGGTATATGGATGAAAAGAAGACAATAGGGGTAAGTCCCCCGATTCAGAAAATACGATTTGTTGGACAATTTTGTAAAATTGCGGGTCAAGATAATTTTATTAATAAATCGACTCCAACGATTTTGACAAAATTTTTTAATAAACCTGGCACGTGAAGACAATTTTATTTGATTACTTGTTCGAGAAAATTCTATTAGTGGGTAATTTTACGTCATTTTGATTCAGGGTCAAGTTTATTAAAGATAGAAAAATATGTCAATTAATTTTGACAAAATGTTGTTCCAGCACTTTTTCCGGAAACGATTAGATTATTTGATTGAATGCAATGCTCTAGAATAAAGTAACCAAAATAAGTTATTTTGGTCATTTTGGAGTGACTACGGTTGAAAGTGAATTTTATTTTAAAAATGACTGTACGATTTTTAAAAAATATATACATGCATTCTTTTGCTTTCAGAAGACAATTGAGTTCGCGAAAATTATATCAGTGGCTTATTTTGGATTACTTGAGTTTTTTACCAGATATACGCGAAAACTCACATAGTTGATATTTTCTGGGTCATGCAATCTCCATAAATTTCAAAAAGAATGAAAAGAATGAACGTCCTTAAAACACACTACAAATTTACATAAACTAATTAATATACTTTTTACTAATAAAAATTAGTATTTAAAAATAAATATGCATTTTTTTATACAGAACTTATCTAGCAAATCTCCAATCAAGCGTTGACTCTTACGTGCTTTTTTCCAGCAATAAGGTCAAGTAGAAAAAATTAACTTTTGCGGTCGTTTGGTTTTCAGGTTACTCAGTTAACTTTGTTTTAAAAAATTGCTGAATAATTTGGAAAAAAAAATATGTTCCTCCGTTTCAAGTCATGAGACTGCTATTAAGTTAGATCACATGTTCACAAATATTAGATTAATGGGTCATTTTGGATTATTTGGCTTTTTGCCACACATTCGTGAAAAATTATATAGTGGATATTGTTGGGTTTTTTCAGCTTCATTCAATTTAACAGGAATGAAGGTTCATAATGTTTTTAAGTTATTGAACATTTAGAAGTAAATGGAGCTGCAAATTTAAAAACAGTTTGCTAAATTAGGTAATAGTTTTCAAAGTATCAGTAACATTAGACCCAAAAAGTGACATTTATGATTATCATTGTCAAAACACATATTTCGCATCAAAGAGAAGAAATTCACGAAATTTAGCAATATTTGCAAAAATATGGATTCTAGAAATATCTGAGAGGAGCTACGATACATGATTCAATTAATCGAAATCCTACTAAAAATGTAGCAGTGGATAAATATTGGGTGTATTTATGTAAGCAATGTAAATTTTAAATGTATACATTTGCATAGTTCTCATATTAATTCTTTCTAATAAAATAAAAGTATCATAGTCGTAATATATTTTGTTTAGCTACATTTAAACGAACATAACTCATTCTTTTCTGCTTCTACGAGATAAAAATTCCTCCTGTGTTTGTAAATTTTATCTTAAACGGCTCAAACGAATTTGACTAAATTTTTTGGAGACGACAGAATCACAATGGAGCTATTAAGACCAAGTGTAGACAGCACATTACCCTATATTATCGAGTACAAGAAAAAACCTTTTTTTTATGGAATAATAGTAAGAGGGGAATATAATAATCCATGTCTGCCGGAACTGAAGTGTTGCGTAAGTCAAAAATGAATACCACTACCCTCATAGCATGCATGGTCACAGTGACGTCACAATGACGTCACTGTGAGTCACTTTGGTCACATCACATTTGTGACCAAAATGCCACTACTCAGTGACGTCACTTTGTGACTGAGATGTGTTCTTAAAAATTTTTAGAAAATCGTCACAATGTTAATGTCAAAGTAGTCACAAATGACACACTTTTCACAAATTGGTCATATTGTGACGTCACAAAGTTGTCACAATGTGACGTCACAAAAAAGTTCTAAAACGGCCATAACGACTTCACATTTTAGTCACTGTGACTTCACATCGACGTCACGTGACGTCACATCGACAATCGGTGGTCACAAAGTCACAATGTGACTTCAGAACGACGTTGCAGTGACGTCACCATGTCTTACGGGTAGTGGTTGACTCCCCTCATAGCATGCATGTTCACAGAGACGTCACAATGACGTCACTGTGACTCACTTTGGTCACATCACATCTGTGACGAAAATGCCACCACTCAGTGACGTCACAATGTGACTAAGATGTGACTTTCTAAAAAATATTTCACAGTTCGTCACAATGTTAATGTCAAAGTAGTCACAAATGACACACTTTTCACAAATTGGTCACATTGTGACGCCACAAAGTGGTCACAATGTGACGTCACAAAAAAGCTCTAAAACGGCCATAACGACTTCACATTTTAGTCACTGTGACTTCACATCGACGTCACGTGACGTCACATCGACAATCGTTGGTCACAAAGTCACAATGTGACTTCACAGCGACGTTGCAGTGACGTCACCATGTCTTACGGGTCGTAAGCTTAGCATTGTGTTTTTCTGCACTCAGTTTTCCATATTTTATTATTAATATATAATTAGATGGCTCTCTTACGACTCTTCCGTAAAATAAAGGGTGTTTTCTTGTGCTCGATAACATAGATTTTAAGAGCCCACAATAGTCACAGAAAAAGTACACAAAAGACCCGGATGATCATGTAAAGTCTATGGGAGCGTTCTTTTCTAATATCTCGTTCAAATTTTAATATTTTGACATGATTTTTTTTGCATAGGATAGCTTAGGACGATCTACAACCGGCCTAGTTTTTACCTTTTCAATTTTGGTTTCAGATTTAAAAAAAAAAATATTTTAACTTTCAAAACCGGTTTAAACCGGTTCTGAAATTGAAACTATCATAATATAAAAAATATATGAGCAAAATCGAAAAAGTAAAAACTAGGCCGGTTGTAGATCGTCCTAAGCTATCTTATGCAAAAAAAAATCATGTCAAAATATTAAAATTTCAACGAGATATTGGAAAAGAACGCTCCCATAGACTTTACATGATCATCCGGGTCTTTTTGTGTACTTTTTCTGTGACTATTGTGGGCTCTTAATGCTGTCGGCTCTTGAACTATATGCAATATGTTCCGGAAATATTGATTACTACGTTATTTTGGGTCATTATTGGCCGAGGCCAAGCTAATTCTATAAAAAAAAAGTAGCTCTAGCAATTTTGACTAAATTTTGTGTCGTGCCATTTTGGGTAAAATATAAAGTTGTTACTTTTAAAATATTTTGAACAAACATTTTCTAATATAGGCTAATAATTAAAAAAAGACATTTTCATAAGTACACGTGGGTGTATGCCAAAAACTACAAAAATTATTATTAACATTAAAATTCCCATTAAATGTTATATATTGCAATTTCTGTTCATACATTCTAATACAAAATATCAGTAGAAATATTTTCAAGAGCCATTACATTTTTATCAGCGTAAATAAAGCTACTAAAACACTTAGAATTTCAAATTGTCCGTTGTCCTGGCATGTCACACTATAACGTGTGCGAAGTAAAGGGTCTTGTTCTGTACTACATAAAAATCTTTCCTATTTTTTATTTATTTATTTATTTATTTTTTGTAGTTTTTAAATAAATTTATACCTAACAAAACACATCTATATCAGAAAGGTAACAAATTCCGTGTTTAAAAATTATTTTAAATAACTAAAGTATGATAATTATACTGAAAATGTATTTTTTTGGCCGACATTTTTTTCTTTATCATGTATAAATATTGAGCATGTATACTGCAGAGTAATTCTTCTTATTTTTCATTAGTTGAAGTCATAAGTAGTAAAATCATAGCTACTAGTAAGATATTTTATGTATTTCTTTCAAAGTAATGTGATTAAATTCTTTGTAAAAATTAAGTACACTTTTATTATGTTATTGCTCTGAGATCTATAAATTAACAAATAAATCTGAACATTACATGGAATTTGAGCTAATTAACAAAATTAGAATGTTAGACAAAGAGAGAGAGAGAGAGAGAGAGAAATCGCAAAAAAAGTTTTAGAGTGAAATTTTTATTATCCTTGCATACATTTGCCAAGAAATGACACATAATTGCATACAAATTAACTTAATGTTCACGTTCTTTAAAATTTAGAAATTTTACATGGAAACATCCTTTATTCTCTAACAGAAAATAAACTTACCTCTTGAAATTTTAGTTTTTTTTTTCAATAAATAATTTCAGCACATCAGTTGATGAAAATCTGACACTTTTTGATATTCATTCATGTTGTCTTAAAATTTATTTTTAAAAAAACAATAATAAAGATATGAAAAATATATTTCAAAAACATTATAAAAGTAATAATTGCTGATTTTTTTTTTTATTTTACTGAATATAGGCCTTAATCACCTCACATTTTCAATTTTAGGCATGTTGTCGAATATTATAAATATGTTTTTCGGTATTTCATGCAGTTTCGTCATTTTTCTGAAATTTTATGACTACAAAGAATATGTTTGACCTCATATTAATGATTGTCATTTTGATAAGGAGTACGATTGGGTAGCCACCAAAAAATTAAAGAAAATTATCATATTTGGGATCAACCTGTAAATTAAATTGTATTATATTATTTGTCGCTATCGAATACAAATAGGTGAATACTATACAGCGTGCGTACTTTTTGTGGTAGAATATCACATTAGTCATGAAGATATAGCAATTTTTTTAAAGAAGTCCCTGCTTGTTTTTTTGTATACAGCAAGCGGGGATTTTCATCCAAATTTAAGAAAAGTTTATGGAAAAATTAGTAAAATATAATGTAAAGAATATAGTCAAATTGAAATATAAACATATTAATCATTTTGGGAATTTTGAGTAGTTGTGTGGAGCGGTTTTTATCTGCACATAGACAAACAATAACGCAGATATTTTTACATAGTTTAATGCTGAACTCTATCGAGAGACTAATAAGTGAACCTAGAGAAATATCTTGAAACTTTTTAGACGATTTCCAGAAGATTTTTAGCTTCTCTTTAAAAGTGGTTGTATTTTAATTTACAGGATAATCAGAAGTATTATTATTTTTCTACTGTTTTTGGTGGTTTAATTGTCCTCCTTATCACATCATCGTTTATAAATAAAATACATTTTTTATCATCCTTAAACTTTAAAAGAATCAGACAAGTATATTTTAAAATGTTCAACAAAATGTCTCACAGAGTGTCCCGTGTTTTATGATTATATTTTGTACCTTAAATTATTCATTAAATAGATTGTCTGTAAATAATATGCAACATAACGATAATTTTAAATTTATACAAGAACTTTTATAGAAACAAAATGTTTGTATTGTTCTTCAAAAACTATTCCGTCTCACAAATCTCTATCACGGTAAGAATGCCACCCTTGCGTGCCTTGGGTTATTGACAAACCGGCACAGTATGATATTATCTTCTGTTAATCAATGTTGTAATCTATTTATAGGCGTGTTTTATATTTGAGGAGTAATGTTCTAATATACAGACGCAATTCACACGCTGGATTAAATCTGTATATAATGCACGCAGCGACGACGGTTTAACCGCTTATATACGGAATACTTTATCAATATATGACTTCACTTTAATAATTATTTTATTTAATATCTGAAGATTGAATATACTGAAAATTTTAAATATTAATATTGCAAAGTTTAGGTTTTTTTTCATTGAAACTGATTTGATATATCAGTATTTAAATATTTTTCGTAAAAGATTTACAAAAATAATCAAATTAATTAACCAAAAATACTCGTATAGAAATATCACAATTTTCGTACAAAAAATGTATTTCCATGTGTTATAATCCTCTCTCTAAATGAAAAGGCTTTTGCAACTGAAAATATTTTATATAACCTATTATGAAGAAAGAAAAAAATTCCTAAGAAAAAAGGATTTAAAAAATTGCTTCTTTTTAAAATATTTAGCTTCGACGAATTTTTTACTCCATCTAAATTTGATTGAGTAGAATATAATATTTGGAAAGAAAAAAACTTTTATAAATAGACGAAACAAATGAGTATTTTTATTAAAATTTCTTCAATTCTACTTGAAAGTACTGTCAATACATACAGGGTTAAATAATCTTTTCAAACTAATCGTTTGTGATTTTCCGTTGTGTTACATCTATCTACTCTCTTAAAAAGTCACCCACAAAATAGCTCAAGTTGAGCTAAAATCCACTCATCTCAATGTTGAAAGGCAGCATCTCAAAAAAGAGTTAAAATAACTCGAGTTTTAACCAAATTAAATGAAGTTGAGCTATTTAAATAACCAATTTAGATCAAGAAGATTTAATCGTTTGAAAAACAACTCTTTTATGATCGAAAAAATTACAGCTCTTTCATGAGGAGCCAAATCAGCTCTTTCGTTTTAAGAGTGTAAGAATATATTTAATAAGAATAATGTTATTAAGGTTCATTTGAATAATTTTAATGAATGAATTACCTTATTTTCGTGTACAGGAGTGTCTGAAACTTCTAAAGTAGCTACGTAACGATAATAACTATTTTCTCCGTATTAAATACATTTTTTTCTACTACAAAAAATTAATGAAATTTCAACTTGTATGTTTATTTCGTGATTTCTAAATTTTCTTAATGAATCTTTATATTTATAGTTTTAAACGAAATTTAACGAATGTGAAAATTACAAAACTTTTGCTGAGAGAAAAACAGGAGGTTAGTGTAAAATAAATGTTTTCATAGAGGCATCTGACATCCAAAATACTGCCTTATTTGTAACTGTAATGAAGAGACTAAATGCACTAAAGCCCCCCATTATACATTTAATATATGGATTGATTCTAATGAATTATCACACAATCATAATTATTACTAAATATTTTTGTATGTAACATTTCTTAATGCATATAATAATAGACATTAATTTAATAAGGATTCTTTTCAAAATTGAAATTTCAAATTACATAAAAATATAAATATTTAATGATTTATTTCAAACCTTTCATGTCTACAAAATAGTTAAATGATATATTATAACACGATTTTCAGTTGCATTTCTTTTTAAATTACGAAACGTTCCTGTTTTAAATGTTTGTAATTAGATATCATTTTATCCATTGTTTTACAGAAAATGAAAATAAATTGACTATCGAATTCAACACTTCGCCAGACATTTTCCTAATGAGACTAAAACATACCCACATGAAGGAGATATTGTAACACATTTTAGGAAATCAGAAGGAATGAATGTCTGAACTAATTAGTTCACAAGGATATGGTATCACATACAGCAAACAATTAAGATCCGTAAATATATTGATTCTGAAATAAGATCTGTTTAGAGAAATGCAGTTAAATTTAATTTTTTTATATTAGAAACCCGTATATTAGAATTGCATATATTTTAGAAAGAAAACAGTTTTGTTGCCAGCACTGGTATTTAAAAATAGGTCATTTGTACCATAAAGACCGGGTTTTTACCATATACAGCAGCTCATAAAATCACATTATCTAATTTGCGTATAAAAATATAAGATTAGTTAAATCTCGCTTTGCATATTAAAACGCAATCGGTTTGCTAAATATAGTTTTGTGGATAACACCTACAAGCGTATTTTTTTTCCGAGCACCTTCGTCGTTCCAAGACCAAGCTCGCACTCTGATTGGTTGTTGCTCTCGGCACTGTTTTCACGTAACTTTGCGATAACCATACTTGGCGAAAAATACTTCACTCGTAATTGAACGAGTAAACCTAAAACCTAACCTACTCATTCTTATTCTTACTTCATTCTTATCCTCGTGGTCTTGCGCTGTTGTGTGTAAAAACTTTTAAAGAGTACAGCTTTCAGTAAGACACGTTCCATCCAATCCAATGCTGCAAGAGAAAAGTTACTTTGTACTCGGTTCGGAAGGAAATCAATCTCCTCGACGGAAGCACCTATCGCTACGACAAGTATGATTATCGCCAAGTTACATGAAAACAGTGCCGAGAGCAACAACCAATCAGAGTGCGGGCTTGGGCTTGGAACGACGAAGGTGCTCGGAAAAAAAAATTTCGCAACACCTAAAACTCGAAAGTAGCGATTGACTGGTAGTTTTACCATTATGTTTTCCTGTTTCCAATCCTCCACGTCTTCATACTTTTTGAGTGCAGGAAATCACAATAGTAAATCTATGATAAGTTAAAAATTAAAATCATAATTTTATGTGTTTTCCACCAAGATAGGACTGGGCAGACCGATTGCTTTTTAGTATGCGAATCAAGATTTACCTAGTCCTAGATTTTCATCCGTGAATTGGCTGAGCTGATTGACTGTGCTTTCGCCTCCAGGTCTAATAGGCACATTTTATACAGCTCGATTACAAATTAAAATATTGTAACACCATAGAAAATCTTTTTATTTTTATACACTTTAACCCCTTAACGCGCAGTGTTGCCGGGTCGGCAACACCTAAAGTTCCGCCTGTTTAGAGACACAAAAACTCTGTGAATATTTCAAAAACTACTCTAATGGCTAATTTAAATCTTTCTTATCAGTTCTATATGGCAGCACCACAGAGATCAAACTCTACTGTTTTTAAATAATAGGTAAAATGTTTTACTGTAATACGCGCTTTATAGCAATGATCTTCTCACTGCGCTTATCAATGCTTTACTTATGGGAGGTTACCACTTCGGCAACAGCTGTATAATGGTTAGTGCAATCTTTACAAAACAATACCTGAGTTCTCTTCTAGGCCTAAATAGATTGCCTATTTTTTTTTCTTTAAATTCCAACTTTAAAGAGTAGTGAGCCGGAAAGGGTTAATACATGGGTTGAATGTACGCAATTATAATTGTCAATAAACTTTCTTTGTATGCTACATATCGTGATGCACATAATTATAGACATTAATTTAATAAGGAATTTTTTCAAAATTTAAATTTGAAATGACATAAAAATATAAATATTTATTGATTTACTTTCTAACCTACACGTCTATACACTGTATTAAATACGTGCGCAGCGAATCGTGTGTCTTAAACATATTATTAAGCATATTAACTAAAATTCAACCTACGAACGATTAGACTAATGTACGTTCAATTTCTCATTATACAGAAGATGCCAATATTATTTTTCTTTTTCAGTAGGTGCATTTTATAAAACTCCATTGCTGATTAATGCATTGTAACACCATAAAAATGATTTAAACATTATATATATTCAAAACATGAATTGAATGTAATGAATTACGCAGTGATAATTATTAATCAACAGTGTTTTTGTATGCTATATTTCTTAATGCAATTAACAATGGACATGAATTAAATAAAGGATTGTTTTCAAAATTGAATTTTCAAATGACATAAAAATATGAATATACAGTAAAACCCCGATAATTCGGAATAATTGGGACCGGACCCAATCCGGATTATCGAAAATCCGGATTATCCGGAGAATTAGAAAAAAAATGAAATAAAATATATCATACTAACAGAAAATCACCTTTATGTTAAACTTATTGAATATTTGCAGACAGTAATAATGTTTACTTTGCTTAATTATTCCGAAAACATGTCAGAAAAAGTTTTTTTTTTTTTTTTTTTTTTTTTTTTTTTTTTTTTTTAATTAGAATACGACGATGAAACAAGTTAATGTTATAAAAATTAGCCAATCGCTTCTCAAATTTGAAAAAAAAAATTACCAAACCGATCCGAATTATCCGGAGATCCGGATTATCGGGGTCCGAATTAGCGGGGTTCTACTGTATATTAATTTACTTTCAAATCTTTCGCGTATGTACAGCTTATTAAATGAGATATCATGACACGATTTTCAGTTGCAAAAGATTTTAAATTAGGAATCTTTTCTATGTCTTAAATGTTTCTAATTAGTTATCATTTTACCCATTGCTTTACAAAAAAGGAAAACAAATAGACTATTGAATTCGAAACCTCACCAGACAGTTTCCTAATGAGGTTAAAATATACGCACATAAACAAGATGTTGTAACACATTTAAGAAAATGAGATGGAATAAGTATCTAAGCTAATTAGTTCACAAGGATAGGGTATTACATAAAGCAAACAATTAAGATCCTTAAATATATTGATTCTTAAATTAAATCTGTTTACAAAAATGTAGCTTTTTTTTAAAAAGAAATTCAATATAGTAATTTTCAGAAATGCATTGTATTTAATTTGTGTTTTTTTTAAGATTTAAAAAATAAATATAGAAGAAACCCCGTATAATAGAATTATAGGTATTTTAGAAAGAAAACATTTTGTTGCCAGCGCTGGTATATAAAATCGGTCATTTGAACCATACAGATCGGGCTTTTAAGATATAGCAGCGTATAAAATCAAATTATCGAGTTTACGGATGAAAATATAAGATGAATTAAATCTCGCTTTTCATATTAAAACATTTGTCAAGTCATATCTTACAAGGAGGGTCTCCATACTGGGCATACTCAGAATTTTATGAAAAAAATACTAATTAAAGTACTGATGTATGTAATAAAGGATCCGTCAAAATTAACGGCGGAATCACATTAGAAATTATGTAAAAAAAAAAAAAATAGTTTCGAATATTTGGCGTGAAAAGACGAAAGAGTCACTCGATTTGGCGGGCAGCTCTTTTCCTCGCCAAAAGCAAACGATTGTTATGCAACTCAAAACTGTCGGATATTTAGAATGCGTGTAAACCGTATTTAATGAATTTAAACATAAACAATGAGAGATATTAATATATTATATATGTTACAGGCCAAACCCGATTTTAGGCTAAACTATATTGACCTAGGCCAAACTAGCCTATCCTAACGCCCATCGGATAAACTAGTTTTTCCTAGGCCAAACCGGTCTATCCTAACGATCATCGGATAAACTAGTTTTTCCTAGGCCAAACCGGTCTATCCTAACGATCATCGGATAAACTAGTTTTTCCTAGGCCAAACCCGTTTATCCTAACGCACATCGGATAAACTAGTTTTTCCTAGGCCAAACTAGTCTATCCTAAGGCCCGTAGGACAAACTAGTTTTTCCTAGACCAAACTAGTTTGGCCTAACTATTATAGGATAGACTAGTTTAGCCTCCTGTTTATTGGTCTGAACTAGTTTATCCTAGGCCGATCTAGTTTATCCGAGGCTAATTTAATTTGGCGTGATTTTATTGAATTCTATGACCGCCTCAGTGCCAACATTCTAGTTTGTCCTAGGCTGATCTAGTTTATCCTTGACCAATGTAATTTTACGTACGTATATACGTAACGCGATAATTCTTGATAGAAATATCTGATTTGCTTCAAAATTTAGATGTAGGTTCATTCTGAGAAGGTACTTTTGTGATTAGTTTTAAGAATTCATTGGATAAGAATAAGGGGGGGGGCGAACGGGAGGTTAATCCCCTACTGTTTATTTACAGAAATCGATTTTAATGCAGATTTATCAGTTTAAATTTAAAACTTTAGATATAGGATCATTCTGAGAAGGCCCTCCCTGATTACTTGTGGATGTTTATTGGTTTATTGGATGTCTATTGTGGATGTTCAATGTTTAAGTATAATTGGGGGAAATGGGAAAACGTAACCCCCCTTTATTTTTTGAGGATGTTATTTTTTTAAAAAATAAGGCTGTAATACACAATTAGTGTAAAGAGCCTGTGAATACAAAGCCATCAGTTTAACTGGGCAGTATTCTCTTTAATTCTCTTTAATCCCGACTACTGCTCCATTGCTAACCTTGGGCAAAGTGGTTTTGCCATCACCCTTGTATAATGTATTTTATTCCAAGGGTAGTAGAGAATGCTGTTAAAGGTTTGCACGGGTCGGAATTTGGAGGCCCGCGCCCCGCCCTTCTAGTAGGAAAATTACTTTGCCTTGACCCTGTGTAAAAATTAAAAGTTCACCCCGAGCCCTGCCTGTACAATATTCAGTGAAAAGAGACTCAGCCCAGCTCGATCGGGCCCTACTCAATTTCTGCAAAAAGAAAAAAAAATCCGATTTTACTTCACATACAATTAAGATTCCTTTAAAAAAATACTGCATACAAATTTCTTGGATAAATTTACAATGTATTTTTTAATAACGATGTGTTCGCAGAATGGAAAATACGATATGTATTACTGATTATTTATATTTTTAGACCTTTCAATGTTCAAATAGAGATTTATTAAATAATTAATGTAGTTTAGAGTAAAAGAAAAAAAGCAGAGTTATAAAAATCATAACTTTTGAATCTGTTTAGCAAAAAGTAGATTTGTGAATATATTTCTCTGTCATTCTTTAAGGTTTTTTTCAAATCCAAAAGATCTAGATCCTAACACATTTATGAATTAACTAGCTGTTACCCGTGACGTCGTTCACGTAGCATTAAAAAAAAGATAAACGCTTTAATTAAACAAAACATTTCATTAAAAATAATTTAAAAAACATATAACACATATCATATACCAGGCTATGCAGTAGTTTTTTTAATAGGGGACTTAAAGAATTCAGTCAAATAAATGGAAAATGTGTTAGATAATATGAACAATCGCGAAAATGAAATTGCAACCATTTATACTGTGGAACAACTGTAACGCACCCCAATTGTACAGAAATCATATTGTAGTGCATTTCAGAAATCCATATCAAAGAAAGAAAAATCATGTGTTAAACATAGGTAATAAAAAAAATATCCAACATTTCCATAATACATAACTTCGCCGGCCCATTCTTTTCTGCAGCTGTGTATATGATCTATGTGTTTGTAAATATTCTAAATACAATGTTAAAATTTTGCTTAGTTAGAAAAAGTATAACGAAGATTAAAATTCACGTTTAGCAATTTCTAATAATAGACAGAAACGTACTTGAATTCTTTTGTACAGTCCTGTATATTACGTGCAAATATTTATACGACCGCATTTTTAGCTTAAATTATTCAAGCAAAAAACCCGATTCAAACTATTGAATTCATATTTCCGGGAATCGCTGTTGCACAGGTGACCATATATCCAGTTTATTGTACAGTCCGATACATGATTTATTTAAATTCTACAAACATCTCTTATATTACCAAATGTAGCTGAACTTCAGGATGCATTAGTTTTCCTTAAAATACATATGATAATTGAAAAAGCTCTTCAGCAATCTTTTTAATAGACCATACTTTGGATACAATATCTGAGATCTGGACACAGGTCCAACATTTTTTATGAGTCTCTGTAAATGAACAACAAATGTGATGCAAATCATACTTAACTGCAAACATATTGTAGTAAATTTCAGTATTTATCATTGTATTGATTATTTCAGTATATTAATTTCATCGTGTTTTAAATAGTGCAACGCAATTAAAATACGCTGGGAATATTTTTCCCCGTAGACTATTATATTACCGAACATATTTCTGTGATCTTATAAATGAATGTTAAATCTTTTCACCCCATTTTCTACAGAAATCCTATTTTAGTGCACTTCAGAAACTGATATCAATTTCAATATTATTAAAATAACCTTAATAAAATAACATTGTTAAAATACGCTGCAAATGGTTTTTCTTCATAGACTATGATATATTAAAATACTTTTGAGCTGCCTGTACGCACACTATAAGTACTATACTTAACATATTCGATAGTAACCATGTTCTTGTGAACCTTAAAAATGCATGTAAATTTCATTACATTTAAAATTATGTAACATTATCAAAATACACCACAAATGATTTTTTCGCCGTAGACCATAATGTAAAGTCTCCTTTTGAGTGCTCCTGTGATTCAGTTATAATTGTTACCTGGTTCATTTTCAATGCCGCACATGCTATGGCAAATCTCAATAACGTATGTTATTTTCGCATGAATCCCACTATATTTACTCAAGTTAAAAAACGGAGAAACAGACGGCAGACCCCAGGCACTCGGCATCCGGTATACAGACAGGTTGAAGTCGTAAACACTTTTAGACCATATTAGAAAATGTCAAAAAAGGGGTAATTTTCGTAAAACGAAAAAAAAAAAAAAGAATTTTTGAAAATTTGAAAACCTATACTTTGTTTCAGATATGAGTTACATTGATATTTTTAAAATTCTTAATGGAAAGTATTCCTGTGACGTCATAATTGGTAAAAAGTTGAATTTAATAGCCTCGAACCGAAAGAAAGAAAAAGGTTCTCTTTTATTAATGATTAATATCTGGAAAAACTACTAAAATATTTATATTCTTGTAAAGTGTGAAGTTATATATTCTTGTGAAGTCTTCTAAGTGTAAAAGAAATTTTATATAATCGTCTGCGTGATATAAGAAGAAAAACAGTATTCCTCTGACGTCACAATTGGTAAAATCGCGGTTTTTAACCTCGAATCGAAAAACAGTATAGGGTCCATTTATTTATTTCATTTTGTTTTATCTCGTGAAAATCTTTCAGTTGAAAATTAATTACTGAAGAGAAATAATTATTCCGGTTTTTTTATTTTTTGGCAACGAAAAAAGAAAGATGATTAAATATTATGAAAATTTTTTCAATTTATTCTGTATGAAAAATATTGAAATGTTGAATTATTTAGAAAAATATTTGAAAAACATAAATAAAAATTAGCCTATGTTCATTTCAGACCAATAATTTATCTATATACAAAAATTCAAAGACATTAATTCATCCGTTTTGAAGCCAAGTTCATTCCAATTTTCGGACACACTTTCACATTTATAATATATATAAGGATTCCTTTTCGGAAATGCATAAGATTAATAGGCATTCTCACTGAGAAAATATGTAATCGAATGGTGTTAACCAGTTTTTCATAAAAGTTTTTCATAAACATTTTTTTTTCTTTTTTTTGTGAGAAAATACAATAAGCTACGTTTTGAATCGAATTTCCGGTACGACTTCACGGAAAATAAAAATTTGAGACCGTGACAAGAATAGCTTATAAGTCGACAGCTAATTAATTTCTCAAAAATGTAAAACGCTGTTCGATTCCAAATTATGTTCAGATCCGATTTGGCTCGAATATCGAAAGAATAATGATAATAATAATAAATGCAAGTCTGATCTCAGCACGGCACGAGCCTGCAGAAAAAAAAATAAGCCAACACCATGTCCAATGCATCGTGTCTCTACGGTGGACATGTTAAATATCTGTATTGATGTTATAAGCAATGATTCTTGGCACACATTTATACTTATTCTAGAGAAAATTTTTTTTTTTTTTTTTACCGGCCAAACCCGATTTTGAGCCAAATTAGATTAGCCTGGGCCAAAATATTTTATCCTAACGCCAATTGGATAAACCAGTTTTTCCTACTCCTAACTCGTTTATCTAAATACCTATAGGATAAAATAGTTTTTCCTAGGTAAGAGGGTAATCCTTCATTTTTCCTTTTATACTTAACCATTAAACCCCCAAAACTATTCAGAGAATCACCTTGTGAGAAAAAACTATATCCAATATTTGAAGCAAATCGGTAAATTCCGCGCCAAAAACCATTTATCTAAATTATGGGGGGTTACATACCCCCCATAATTACACCCCTTTCTTTTATACTTAAATAATAAAGATCCACAACTGATCATGGGGCACCTTGTAATAATGATCCTATATCTGAAATTTTAAATGAAAACTGATAATTCTGCATGAAAAATCATTTTCTCTAAATAAACGGTGGGGGATTAATCTCCCGTTCGCTCCCCCCTTTTTCTTACATAATGAATTCCCAAAAGTAATCAGAAAAGTACCTTATCAGAATGAACCTACAACCAAAATTTGAAGCAAATCGGATATTTCTATCAAGAATTATCACGTTACGTACATACGTACATACATGGTACGTACATGCGTACATACATACAGAACCTGCGAGCCCATTATTTCTCAGGCTTTGACGCCTGTGAGCTAAAAACACGTAAAATTACAATGCCGTATGATAAACTAGATCAGCGTAGGACAAACTAGAATGTTGGCGCTGAGCCGGTCATTGAATTCAATAAAATCACGCCAAATTGAATTGGCCTAGGATAAACTAGATCGGCCTAGAATAAACTAGTTCAGACGAATAAATAGTAGGCTAAACTAGTATATCCTATAAGAGTTAGGCCAAACTAGTTTGGCCTAGGAAAAACTAGTTTGTCCTATGGGCCTTTGGATAGACTAGTTTGGCCTAGGAAAAACTAGTTTATCCGATGGGCGTTAGGATAAAATAGTCTGGCCTAGGCCAATCTAGTTTGGCCTAAAATCGGGTTTGGCCTGTAACATATATATATATATATACATATTGTATTGCATATATATAATATTTGTTGAAGTAGCTATTTAATTAAACCCTGGAAAAAATGTTTTCATTGATAAAAAAAATCGTATTGAGAAAAATTATCTTCATAAATTTAAGCGTATTTAAAAATAAAAGCCATATATTTCCATAGCAACAAATGTAATCGACGATTTTCAAATGGATTTTGAGCAGATGAAACAAATTTAATTAATTTAAATTATAAATTTCGTTTTAAGTCTCAAATTTTGATGATTAAATTTGAATACATATAAATATCGATATAACAAAATTATACTTAAAAAAAATTAAAACTTATAAAACTAAAGTTACTTAAATTAAATTTATCAAAAGAAGTTCAACATGAAACTTTTTTTTTCTTGAAGTATATTTGACACAAAGTATTTTTTGAAATTACATTCCTTCGCAAATCGGTAATAAATCGCCACATAACGAAATTTTCATTATTTTTTTACGGATACTGAATGGAGGTGCCGCCGAAATTTTTTGTATAAACGTATATATCCACACGAGAAGAACATTCTGTAATTTTTTCAGATTTTTCGGGGTATGCCCGTATGGAGACCTTCCTTGTTAGTGGATAACAACTAAAATCCAAAAATAGCGGTTGACTCATAGGTTTATCATTATGCTTTCCTGCTCCCAATCCTCCACGTCTTCATACTTTCGGGTGCAGGAAAGTATGCCATTGACTTCTAATATAACTGGACTAAGAAATGGCAATCTTTCTTGACGCCACCATAACCTCCCCAACAGCACGTGATGGTGGGATCGAATGCGCGCCAAACCGGTTTCTTCCGCCGATCCCACCAGCTACCAAGACCTTTTTCGACTGCGCTGCGTTCTTTTATTATGAGAATGAAAGCAGAAAATTGCCAAGAAGGGATAATCGCCAAAAAAGACACCATTTTGGCAAAGAAAACTCTCGCCAAACCTGGGCAATTCCAGCTTCAAGTATTTCGGAAGAGAACAAAGGGATAAGTTATCTAGTTGTTATTTCTGATCTATGGACTTAGCTAACCGATTAGGTTTTGGTATGCGAATCAAGTTTTACCTATTCCTAGATTTCCCTCCCTGAATTGGATGATGTGATTGTCTGTGCTTTCGCCTCTAGGTCTAATAGGTACATTTTTAAAAACTCGATTGCAAATTGAAATATTGTAACACCATAGAAAATCTTTTTACTTTTATACATTTTATAACATGGGTTGAATGTACACAATTATAATTGTCAATAAACTTTCTTTGTATGCTACATATAGTAATGGATATAATTTTGGACATTAATTTAATGAGGAAACTTTTCAAAATTTAAATTTGAAGTGACATAAAAATATAAATATTTATCAATTTACTTTCAAACCTACACGTCTCTACAGTGTGTTATATATGTGCACTGTGTATCCTGTGTATCCTTTTTTATGTTATTAAGCATATTAACTAAAATGCAACCTACCAACTACAGTAAAACCTCCATAACGGACACTCCCGAATAGCGGACACCTCTATTTAACGGACAGTTTTCAAATCCCCACTCCCAAAAACTTTAATTTTTGTATATTTAACCTCTGAATAACGGACATTCCGAATAGCGGACAGTAATTTTGGCAAAAAAGAACAAAAAATTATTTTTTAACGAGGAAAAAAAATAAAAATCCTCTAAATTTATCAGGGCAATGTATCACAAATTTTGTGATCACAGATAAATGTGGGAATGAGCTGGAGAAAATTTCCCTCTCTCCCCTACATTTATCCCCAACATCCCCCCCCCCACACACACACACCCTCACCCTCGGATGATTGGATGCTTTGAAGAAGCAGAAAAATACAATAAACAGTTATACATTTTTTTAAAGAAAAAGATGATTTAAAAGAATTAAAACTACTCACAGAGTTAAAACTTCACATTGAAAAATAAATTACATCTAATCGTAAGTACAAGCATACTTTTGTAACATTTTTTTTGCAAGAATGTAATAAGCAAAGGATAAAGGTATGCACAATTTTATTTCAGTTTTATTGCTTTGAAAATTATTTTAATTTCTGGTTTAATCATATAATAGAGGTTTTAGGATATTTTTAAATCGACTGATTATATATTAAGTATTTCTTAGCGATATTTTTATCTCTGAAGTTTTCCCAATAGCGGACACCTCCGAATAGCGGACAATTTCTGCGCTCCCAAGGTGTCCGTTATTTAGAGGTTTTACTGTACTAGATTAATGTACGTTCAATTTCACATTATACAGAAGATGTATATATTATTTTTCTTTCGGTATGCATATTTTATCAAACTGAATTGCAAATTGAAATGTAGTAACACCATAAAAAGTGGTTTTAACATTATACATTTAATACATGGATTGAATGTAATGAATTACTACGCAATTTGAATTATTAATGAACAGTGTTTTGGTATGCTACATTTTATTAATACATATAATAATGGACATTAATTTAATAAGGATTCTTTTCAAAATTGAAATTTCCAATGACATAAAAATATAAATATTTATTAGTTTACTTTCAAACCTTTCACGTCTATACAGTTTGTTAAATGAAATATTATGACGCGATTTTCAGTCGCATAAATTTTTAAATTACGAATCATTGCTATGTTTTAAATGTTTCTAATTAGATATCATTTTGCCCATTATGTTACAGAAAATGAAAATAAATTGACTATTGAATTTGAAATCTTGCCAGACATTTTCCTAATGAGGCTCATATATGCACACATAAAGAAGACGTTTACATTTAAGACACATACATTTAAGAAAATGAGAAAGAATGAATGTTTGAACAAATTTGTTCACAAGGATAGTGTATCACATACAGTAAACTCCGTTAAAATCCGTCCGTAAATTGATTCTTAAATTAAATCTGTTTACAGAAATGCAGCTAAATTTAATTTTTTTTGTGAAAGAAGTTCAATATAATATTTTTTTAGAAATGTATTGCATTTAATTGTGTTACTTTTAAGAATTAAAAAATAAATATAGGAGAAACCTATGTATTATAATTACAGATAAAGACCGGGAGGCAGCAGCACTAACAATCACCTCATCGAGTTCGTGGATGACAATCTAGAATTAGTTAACAATTCGCATATTAGAACACAATCGGTCTGCCTTGGTAGAAAATACCCAAAACTCGAATTTAGAAGTTGGATCGTAGACTTACCATTATGCTCTTTCGAACTCAAAAGTATGAAAATATGGATAATTGGGAGCTAAAAAACGCAATTTTTTTTCCAACCCCTTCGTCGTTCCAAGTCCAAGCTTGCACTCTGATTGGTTGTTGCTCTCGGCACTGTTTTCATGTAACTTGGCGATAATCATACTTGGCGTAGCGATAGATGCTTCCGTCGAGGAGTTTGATTTCCTTCCGAACCGAGTAGAAAGTAACTTTTCTCTTGCAGAATTGGATTGGATGGAACGTGTCTTACTGAAAGCTGTACTCTTTAAAAATTTTTACACACAAGAGCACAAGACCATGAGGATAAGAATGAAGGAAGAATAAGAATGATTAGGTTAGGTTTTAGGTTTACTCGTTCACTTACGAGCGAAGTATTTTTCGCCAAGTATGGTTATCGCCAAGTTACGTGAAAACAGTGCCGAGAACAACAACCAATCAGAGTGTGAGCTTGGGCTTGGAAAGACGAAGGTGCTTGAAAAAAAAATACGCCTAAAAAACATTATAGTTAACATATGCGTCAATAACTAAAACTGAGACTTTAGGTGTTTTCCACAAAGATATGAACTGTCAGACCAATTGCGTTTTAATATGCTAATAGCGTTTTAACGATTTTCGTCTGTGGTTTCGAGGAGGTGATTATTGAGAAGGTGAACTTTCGATCTTCGTTTAATAGGCATATTTTATAAAACTCCATCCCAAATTGAAATATTGTTACGGCAAAGAACTTTATTTTAATTTTATACATTTCATACATGGATTGAACTTAATTTGCAATTAATTACTACGCAATTACAGTTATTAATAAATAGTGTTTTTGTATGCAATATTTCTTAATGCATATAATAATGGACTTTAATTTAATGAGGATTCTTTTTCAAAATTTAAATTAGAAATGACTTAAAAAAAATATGAACATTAACTAATTTACTTTGAAACATTCACGTCTGTACAGTCTATTAAATGAGATATTGTTACACGATTACCAGTTGTACAATTTATAAATTACGAATCGTTCCTATGTCTTAAATGTTTCTAATTAGATATCATTTTACCCATTGTTTTACAGAAAAGAAAAATAAATTGACTATCGAATTCGAAACCTTGCCAGACATTTTCCTAATGAGGCTCATATATGCACACATAAAGAAGACGCTGTAACACATTTAAAGAAATGGGAAGGAATGAATGTAACAACAAATTAGTTCACAAGGATAGTGTATCACACACAGTAAAAATTAAATTAAATCCAATAAATTGACTCTTAAATTAAACCTGTTTACAGGAATGCAGCTAAATTTAATTTTTTATGAAAGAAGTTTCATATTTTATTTTTCAGAAATGCATTGCATTTGATTTATGTTTCGTTTTAAGATTTTAAAAATAAATATAGGAGAAACCTGTGTATTATAATTACAGATAAAGACCGGAAGGCAGCAGCACTAACAATCACTTCATCGAATTCGCAGACGACAATCTAGAATTTGTCAACGATTCACATATTGCAACACAATCGATCTGCGATCTGATATCTTTGTAGAAAATATCCAATAACTCGAATTTAGAAGTTGTATCGTAGGTTTACGATTGTGCTGTCTTGCACTCAAATGTATGAAAACATGGAAGATTTTGAGCGGAAAAACATTATCGTTAACATATGTGGTCAACTTCTAAAATCGAGATTTTAAGCTCTTTTCACTAAGATATGAATTTGCAGACCAACTGCGTTTTAATATGCGAATCGAGATTTAACAATTTTTGTCTGTGATTTCGATGAAGTGATTATTTGAGCTTTTGTTGTCAGGTTGATAAGCATAATTTGTAAAACTTGATTCGAAATTGAATTATCATAACAGCGTAGAAGTTCGTTTTAACTTTAAATATTAAGTACATGGGTTGAATGCAATGAATTATTACGTAATTGTAATTACTAATAAACAGTGTTTTTGTATGCTACATTTCTTAATGAATATAATTATGGACAATAATATGATAAGGATTCTTTTCAAAATGTAAATTTGAAATGGGTTAAAGATAAAAATCTTAATTATTTTACTTTCAAAACTTTCACAGCTATACAGTTTATTAAATGAGATATTATGACACGATTTTCAGTTGCAAAAGTTTTTAAATTAAGAACCATTTCTATGACTTAAATGTTTCTAATTAGATATAATTTTATCCATTGTTTTACAGAAAATGAAAATAAATTGACTATCGAATTCGAAACCTCGCCAGACAGTTTCCTAATGAGTCTAAAATATACGCACCCAAAGAACATGTTGTAACACATTTAAGAAAATGAGAAGGAATGAATATCTGAACTAATTAGTTCACAAGGATAAAGTATCACATGCAGCAAATAATTAAGATCCGTAAATATATTGATTCTTAAATTAAATCTGTTTACAGAAATGTAGCTTATTTTTATTTATTTATTTATTTATTTTTATGAAAGAAATTCAATATTTTTTTTTTCAGAAATGCCTTGCATTTAATTTTTGTTTCGCTTTAAGATATTAAAAATAAATATAAAAGAAACCTGTGTAATATAATTACATATAAAGACCGGGAGGCAGCAGCACTAACAATCAGCTCATCGATTTCACTGTTGAAAATCTAGAATTAGTTATTCATTCGCATATTAGAATAGAATCGGTTTGCCAATTTATATCTTGATAGAAAATACCCAGAAACTCGAATTTAGATAGTAGGGTTATTAGAGGTAAACCATAGGCTTACCATTGTGCTGTCTTGCACTCAAAAGTATGAAAACATGGGGATTGGGAGCACGAAAACATAGTGGTAAACATATGAGTCAAACTTTCCCACATAGCATACTTGCCCCCCCAGGATGTCCTGGGAAGGATTCACATCCTAGGACCGTTATCCCCCAGGCATCCCTGAGGATGCAGAAAATTGTCACCAGGAGGTCCTCAGGAACCGAAAATGTCCGCTTTACAGCATCCTGGCACGCTCCCCAGGACCTCCTTCAGGGTCCTCCCCGGGAGGTTCTGGGGAAGTTTTGAAGAAGTGATGTAGGAAGACTTTGGGAAACTTCAAGGTCACTAATATGTTCCAAAAAATTTAAATTAAAGCTATGATTTAATTTAAATTTTTTAGAAGGAAACACGAAGGTTTTTTTTCTATTATTCAGACGGATTTAAATATATAGAGATTTTTCAGTAACAAATTTCTTACCTTCATTTTTCCTGCTAGATTTGAACCCGAGTACCTTGGTTTTCTGGACGCGCGCTCTGTCCGTTATGCTGTAGGGCCAGTAAGGGATAAAGATTTCTAAGGTATACATACATTTTTACTCCGCTTTTGAAACTTTAAACTAGGAAATGTCCTCATTTTTTGTGCCTTTTTCATACATTCGACATAAATTTAAATTAATAACTCTAAATAAATTATCAATAATTATTTGTTTTAACATAAATGTCTTCGAATTTAAAATTTTTTAAATGAAATTGTATTTTTAAATGATAAAAATATCCTTTTAGCTTTTAATACTTAAAATCCATTAAGATCGTTCTGTAGTTAGAAAAGTGATTATGAACTATATATTTTGACACAATGAATGATGCAAAGCGTTTCTGATGAATCCCCTCTAAAATTTAATTTTAGTTAATAAAAATATTATTTCAAGAGATTAAAATAGCAAGAGATTAAAACACATAGTTTCCTTAAAATTAGGAATTTTTTTTTTTTTTAATGATTGACAAATAAAGACTAAATGGATCCTTTCAAAAATAAAACTTTTTTGCTCTTTCTCTCTCTTACCTTTTTTAAAGAAATTTTAATCGATTTTTTTTCTTTTTTCTCCTGGTGCTCTTATTAAATGAATTAATGAAAAATATATATAAATTTTCTTAGTCTTTTCTTTCCTAATTTTTACTCTTTGAAATATTTCACTGTTTCAGTTTCATAGAGAACCCCACCAGCGGCCAAGAGATTCTGCTCTCGAAGCTAGTAGATGGGAGGTGCTGAGTTTGTACACAATCGCACCCGTCGGCCTAATCGTTCGGAGTTTTCCACGGTTTTCTTCTAATCTTAAACTTCCTTGCGTAAATACGGGTTAGGTTCCATTAGAAAGACCCTCCGGAGGGCAGCAACCCTCCTCCTTAATGTGTTCCTTGATTTTTATTTTTTATTTTAATTATTTTTTTTAATTGACAAATAAAATATAAGTAAATCCGTTTCAAAAATGAAACTTTTTTGCTCTCTCTCGTTCTTACTTTTATTACAGAAATTTTTATCGATTTTTTTTTCTTTTACGTTTGGTAAAAGGTGCTCTTATTATACGAATTTATGAAAAAATATATATAAATTTGCTTAGTCTTTTCTTTACTATTGGGCTATTTCCTAGTTCGTTTCATAGTTAGCAGTCAAGAGATTCTGCTCTTGAAACTGGTAGATAGGTGGTGCTGAATCGCACCTATCGGCCTAATCGTTCGGAGTTTCCCGGGGTTTTCTTCGAATCTTGGATTTCCTTGCTTAAATACGGGTTAGGTTCTTTTAGAAAGACCTTCACTGAGGCCAACTCCCCCCCCCCTTCCTTGATATGTCCCTCATGTTGATAATTGGCCGTCATAAATACAACCAATCAATAAACACGTTTTAAAGTGATGAGGTATGTTTTGGCGAGTATTTATTAACGAATAATTAAATCCGTTACTTATGAAATTCTTACACGGCGGTACGAGTTGCAGATGTTCGGATATTTATCACTTGTCGCAGGATTAAAAAATACGGCAAAAGCACTGTATTATTTTATAACATTGTAAAAATATTAAAATTCTGCATTGTCATTGAAAACACGCCATTGTACAAATTTGTATAATTTAATTGTAACAGGATTTAGAGTGAAAATCAATTGTAAAATTTCATCATTACACTGAAACACTGCTTGAATTTGAATGACATAAAATAGAATCTATTAATAAAATTTGAATCTGTTACAAAACCTTTTTATTTTCTTTTTGTTATAAATAAAATTAATTTACAGTTAAATCTCCATTTAGTAGTCTTTAAAATTGTATGAAATTTTTATGATCATAAAAAGTATAATATGCACCATTTTTCATTTAATTAACGACGGGAAATATTTTTGTTGCTTACTTGAAATGTAATTTTAGTAACTAAGACTTTAGGCAATTTAAAAAGCTTGGAAAAACTGATATCTTTATTTAACATATAAGATGTTTTTATCAACGAATTATTTTTTTAAATCCCAAACTAATATATGTATTTATATACTTTCTTTTACACCTACAAACAAATTTCTTTTACTAACTCGCAAATAGTTTCACTTCTATTCTTGGAATATCACCCTTTTTTTCTACCTCTCATTCAGTGATTCTCCGGGAAAATTGCTTAGACATTCTCCGCTGTCAAAATTGATCGAAGGGGCGTGATTAGCTATTGAGTGTCTAAGTGCTGGAACAGTGACTGCATATGCCAAGTATTGTATGCTATGCAGTTGCTTATATTAATACATTCATTGTCACCTAACTAAGGATATCCGAAGAAATAGAATAGAAAATCGATTTGTTAAATGAAAGTTTTAAGTGATGGCAAAATACTCTTCAATTAAAAATTGTGTTAAACTATTTGCTATTTATGAAATACAGATAAATATTTATCTGTAATTTCAAAATCTATAATGTTATTGATATTTCAGAAGTTTTCTTAATGAAAACTTAATTTTATCTTTCAGTGTTTAAATAACAATAATAATATTATGTTTGGTAATTTATAAAAGAAATTAGAAAAATAAATTGTTAATCAGTGCAATTTACATTTAAAAAAATTAATTAATGATAAATAAAACAAAATAGCTAAACCTTCAGAAATGGCATTTTAATTGATGCTTCTATTTAGCTAACATTTTCTTATCCTCAGCATTAAGTAGGTAATTGATAATAACCTGAATTAAACTTTTAAGTTGCATGAATTTATATTTTTTAAACAGAAAATCTTTCCAAATAAACCACGTATTGGTATATATTTGGGAAAATGGGGGGGAGTTGCAGATCAATATTTATATATTTTAATTCCAAATATACCATTTTAAAATGAATTGCAGCACTATCTTTGAGTTGATGTTATGTGCTGGGATAAAAATATCTAATTTCGTCGCGACAATTCTGTTTGTTTCTTTTTTTATTTTTTTTAAATAGGGTTTAGTTAGTATGTTAGTTAATTATATATATATATATATAAACATTTAATATCTGATATTAAGATGCATCAGAACTCGATTTAGATAATTTTCATAACAAAGTTTCAAACGGGTACTTATGAACAACCTTACTTTAAAAATCTTTTTTTTTTCTTTCCATAAATACCTTTACCTCTGAATTTCAGAAAAAATATATGAACTTGAACTGTCTTCTAATTAAAGATTTTAGAGTATTAATTTAGAAACTTACTATTTAGTTCATTTAAACAAGTTAAATTAATATCTAAATTAATTAAAAAGGAATAATAATAAAAAACCAAAACGCAATAGGTTATTTATTAATAATTAATAAAATATTGATAAATGAACCAAATTTGCTTTAGAAGATACATAATAGTAATTAGTATATACAAAAGGAATTAATTGAAATAATAAATTAAAACTTTTAATTTAACTAAAAAAGACTAAAAGTTATAGCAGTAATTAAAAATTATAAAAAATTAATAACAATTATCTAATTTGCTTAAAACTAAGCAATCGAATAATTAATAAAATAAAATTAACTAATAATAACACATTGCTCAGTGGTGCACAAAACAGGAATTTTAATAAACATTTGTACAATTAAATTAAAATAAAATTTTCAACGTTTCGCGCCTTCTTCTGCGGGCGTCTTCAGGAAAATATGATGATGGAAGGACTACGTTTGCATCTTGATCGAGAGATAACATTTCTATTAAATTAAAATCTAAATGAATTCAAATTAAAAAAAATGTTTTGCCACTTACACGTGAGTAAAAATTAAAATATTGCAAGGAAATAAAAAATTTAAGATTTTATGATGTTATACCAGATTTTTGGTATATTGTAGGATAAATTATCAGTACATGGTTTATTTTCTCGTGCTATGATTTCGATAGATTCTCGTATTTTACTTTGAACTGGGTTATTGCATGGAACTACAATGGTTTTAAACAAGTGATTACTTAAATACACATACACACATATGATTTTGGCCTTCTCAAAATTAATATGGCAACCTTTGTTCGCCAAGTAGAAGCGAGAAAGGGCAGTATTCTGTTTATATTGTTTTATATCTCTGCGATGCTCTTTAATTCTAATTAAAAGTTTCCGCGTAGTCATGCCGTTGTAGACTTTTTTAAGATTATTAGATAAAGTAATGGGGATTTCATAAATACCAGATTTTTGATCTATTGGAATTTTGTCGATCTTATCTGTAACGAGGTCAATGAGATATGGTGAAGGAATGGCGACAAGTTTTATGTTATATTTTTGTGCGATCTTTTTTACTTTTTCAAATATATAAGGGATATAATGAAATTTTCTATAAACCATAAGTTTATTCTGTCGTTGGCCAGATGTGGGAAGAGTATTGTACCACTGAGCAATGTGTTATTTTTAGTTAAATTTTATGGTGCAACTGTCCTATATATATTTATAAAATAAAATTAACTCATTAAAATCGATACCGATTAAATTGAATTCACTATTTTAATAAAAAAACAATTGAGTATTGTACTCCAGAATCATTCATAAGATAGCGCCAGCACTGTAACTTCCTAGAATGAATAACCGGGTACTTCCCCAGGAGTGATTTCCCAGGTACTTCCTCAGGAGTAGCGTCCCTGGGAAGTTGCTCCGTGGGACGTTACTGGGAGCTCATTCCTGAGGACGTCCTGATCTTGTCATTTTAGTTTTAAGAGGAATATGGGATGACTTGGAGCTCCTGAGGAGGTATTGAGGAGCTTTTGTGCTATATGGGTTAAAATCGGGAATTTAGGCGTTTTACACCAAGATTTGAATTGGCAGATCAATTACGTTTTAATATGCGAATCGAAGTTTAACTAACAATTCTGTTGTTAATTGCTGCATCTGCACTAAAATACATCGTTTTTGTAACTTCAATATTTATTTACAGTAAACTGCTCTTATATCAATCCCGCCAACATCGGTCTGACAACATTCCATATGAGATATCCTCAGGCACTTAAGCCAGACCAAGATATTATTACTGTTAATCGCATTTAGTTGTTAGCATATTTCTCAATATACAATTCAATGTGATGCTTTATGATACATAAACATAGAATTGGATACTATTTACTTTTAATTTTCAGGGTAAGTTTTATTTTTATGCTTATTTGTATTATTGATTTAACAACTTTCAAATATCTGTTCTGACACTTAATGTAAGATAAAAATTTCGTACTTGACCACACGTATATAAATGTAGAGTAACAACAGTTTTTGACTTGTTTGATTAAACATTGACTATTTTCTCTTAAATTATAATAAAACAGAATTTTACTAATTTAGGTTTATACAGAGTGTTTCTAAATTCATGGTCCAAACTTTAAGGGGTGATAGTACACATCAAGACAAACAATATTTAAATAGGAAACCAAGGGTCCCAAAGTCTTCCAAAGGAGTTAGGCGCCATTTAAGTTTAGGGTCCAAAAATTCAAATGATTATGAAAAACAGAAAAATTGGTCGATTCGTTTGCGGTTTTCACTAAAATTATTCTTTATGTCAGTATTGTTTTGAAAATAAATTATAAAGATAAAGTTCAAAAAATGACGATAGAGGGCGCTTTGGACTTTAGAGTAACGAACAACTATTTTTTACCGTTATTTTTTGCATCTCATTAAAGTTTTCGTAAGCTTAGACTTAAACTTAAATTTTGAGCTCAAAATCTGAATAGTTGGAAGCAGTTAAGTAGCACAAACTTAACTGTGTTCAGAGGGTTTTAAATTCAAATGATTATAAAAAACGGAAAAATTGGTCGATTGATTTGCGGTTTTCACTAAAACTATTCTTTATGTCGGTATTTTATTGAAAATGAATTATAAAGATAAATTTCAAAAAATGCCGATAGAGGGCGCTTTAGACTTTGGAGTAACGTACAACTATATTTTACCGTTATTTTTCGCATCTCATAAAATTTTCTTAGAAGCTTAGACATAAACTTAAATTTTGAGATGAAAATCTGAATCGTTGGGAGTGGTTAAGTAGAGCAAACTGAACTGTGTTCAATGTGGGTGGGGAGGTTCAAATTTCAAATTATTTTAAAAAACGGAAAAATTGGTCGATTCGTCTGCCGTTTTCGCTAAAACTATTCTTTATGTCAATATTTCCTTGAAAATAAATTTTAAAGATTAATTTCAAAAAATACCGATAGAGGGCGCCTTAGACTTTAGAGTAACCAACAACTATTTTAAGCGTTATTTTTTGTATCTAATTAAATGCTTGCAAATGCTTAGATTTAAATTTTGAGCTCAAATTCTAAATCGATGGAGGGGTTAAGAAGCGGAAACTGAACAGTGTTCAGGAAGTAAAATGTTACCCTCCCCACCCTTCGAACACATTTCAAATTTCCGCACTTAATTACTCAAAACGATGCAGATTTTGAGCTCAAAATTTAAGTTTGAACATTTACAAGCATTTAATTAGATACAAAAAATAACGGTTTAAAATAGTTGTTGGTTACTCTAAAGTTTAAGGCGTCCTCTATCGGTATTTTTTGAAATTAATCTTTAAAATTTATTTTCAAGGAAATAATGACATAAAGAATAGTTTTAGCGAAAACGGCAGAAGAATCGACCAATTTTTCCGTTTTTTAAAATAATCTGAAATTTGAACCTCCCCACCCGCATTGAACACAGTTCAGTTTGCTCTACTTAACCACTCCCAACGATTCAGATTTTCATCTCGAAATTTAAGTTTATGTCTAAGCTTCTAAAAAATTTTTATGAGATGCGAAAAATAATGGTAAAGTATAGTTGTACGTTACTCCAAAGTCTAAAGCGCTCTCTATCGGATTTTTTTGAAATTTATCTTTATAATTCATTTTCAATAAAATACCGACATAAAGAATAGTTTTAGTGAAAACCGCAAATCAATCGACCAATTTTTCCGTTTTTTATAAACATTTGAATTTAAAACCCTCTGAACACAGTTAAGTTTGTGTTACTTAACTGCTTCCAACTATTCAGATTTTGAGCTCAAAATTTAAGTCTAAGCTTACGAAACCTTTAATGGGATGCAAAAAATAACGGTAAAAAATAGTTGTTCGTTACTCTAAAGTCTAAAGCGCCCTCTATCGTCATTTTTTGAAATTTATCGTTATAATTTATTTTGAAGACAATACTGACATAAAGAATAATTTTAGTGAAAACCGCAAACGAATCGACCAATTTTTCTGTTTTTCATAATCATTTGAATTTTTGGGCCCTAAACTTTAATGGCGCCTATCTCCTTCGGAAGACTTTGGGACCCTTACATTCGTATTCACTATCAACCTGGACCCAGAATTTCCCCCGAAACCCGGGTTGAAAGCAGATTCGGTATTCTTCATCAACCTGACTGAACCGGTTTGAGGGGGAAATCCAAGGTCAGGTCCAGAAACCTAACCTTGCTCTACAGCGGGGTTCAGGTTCAATTTCTCAAGATTTCAGCAAGGAGAGAGAGAATTTTATCGAGAGAAACGCCATTTTACAATGGCGGTATTTGCGTACTTAATATAGGTGCTGTCAAAATGTAGAAAATATACTATCAAATAAAGCAGAAGGACATTATGTAAAGGTATGTAATCTCATATATCTGTATTACCTTCAATATTTTTGTTTGATTTATTTATATTTACGTATAAATACTCTATATATTGTATGTTGAACCGTTTGTTTACATAAAAATCTGTGGCCGCGAAAAAGTATTTGCTTTAAAAATAGCCAACATTACGTAGACAGACGATTAATAAATTGTTATTTAAGTAACAATTGTCGCGTCTGTCTAAAGTTTGTTTAAAGTCATTTACTTTTTGCAATTTTATTGTAAAAAAAAGAAAAAAAAGAAAGAAAGAACGAAAAAAAAAAACCCGAATGCATTTTAACAGTACCGAAATAAATGTCGTACTTACATAAGGTCTAACTAAAATGCGAGATATCGTTCTGATTTGCATTTTTGTTTATCTAGAGAAATACGAAGATTATCTTTAAATATCCATACATTATCTGTAGATTTTTTATCCGTACTTATAGTAAGTTTAACGAATTAAAGTTTGGTTTTATTGCGCAAAATATTTGTTGTTTATGTACAAACTTAGATAAATGTATATCATATCTATAAATTAGATATTTTGACTTAAAATTTAAACAATTCATTTGGATTTTATCAGTTTATTGAAGATTTTTAGAAGTTTTGTTCTTTTTAAAATTATGAATCGTAATTACATGAAATACCTGCTATCATTAACACTATAGCATTGTTGTTATTATTGTTTGTATCCGAAGTTTTGTGAAATTTCAAGTTTTTAATTTAAATACATCTATTTTTCAACTACATTTTAATTTTTAAATTATATATAGTATAAAATATTGCATTAGAAATACTATTTTATACGAAAATAATAATAGTAATAATAAATCCTTTTGGCTACTTAAAACACGAGCCTCACAATTTTTAAATAAAATTGAATTACCTCCTGAAATTGTGAGATTTCTTTTAGAGATCACTTATAATTTTTACTCCTTAATTAGCTTAAAAACAATAAATTACTAAAAAGTTAAAATACAATGATAAAAAAAAACTTTTTTTTTTTTTTTTTTTTTTTTTTTTTTTTTTTTTAATAACCTCATACCAAAAATAATTTTATCAGCTCTTTCAGTAATGCTGACTATTTTAAGGCAAATAAATTGTTGGCGACTATGAGTATTTATGAAAAGAAACAATTCAACATAATGTTGGGAATATATGTATAAATATAAATAAACTAGTTAAAAACAGATAACATATATGTATATATATGAGATCACATACATTCTTCTATTTTTGGTAGCATTTTAAATTTAATTTTTATTTCTATATCTTATACAGCATCTTGAGTACTTTAATTAACACATGACACATACACAAAAATAAATAAAAGAATAATAATAATAAAGAGGGAATGGGTAATATGGTGCTAATGGGGACTTATTCTTCTCCCCAAATTCACAAACAAAAGACAACTATTTTATTTATTATGTAATGCAAAAATATATGAAATTATTAATAATGAATTCGATCTGTTTTGATAGATTGCTATCATTACTTTACCAATCTAGTCTAGAAATCTTTCATTAATCAATCGTAATATATATATATAATAAAATCTCTTTTCTTTCTGTACTAAATAAAATTCTTATTACATCTAACTAAATGATATTTAAATGAGTAAAAAATATAAAATAATAAAGCTAGAAAAAATACATAAAATAAAATATGATTTTTTATAATTTACTTTGAGAAGTTAATACGTTCTCTAAAATGGAACACTGGATCCAAAAGCAGGTGCGTGCGTGCATGTAATAATATTTCATAATTATTTGTTTAACACTAATTTATCAAAAAATAGTCAAAGAGAATCAAATGAGCTTAACTCATTTGATTCTCTCTCTCTCTTTTTTTTTCTTTTTTACGAAAGCAAATTTGATCTTGTATCTGAGAATGACAATTCTCATAAACAAAGAGTGGAGAAGGGGGGAGGGGCTCTAAAAACTAGTCAATGAAAAATCAACTTTCTGTAATACTTCACATTTATTTGACAGGTCAGTGTTCGGAATTCATTTATCATTATTTTTAAAAGGACTTATTCGATTCTGTGTGTTGAGTTGAATGGAAATTTATATGCTAGTACTTTTAAAAGGTTTAAAATTTTTCTTTTCTTTAAAATAACTTCTTATAAAATATCGCACTGTATACAGTTTAAAGTTACAAGAAGTGTGGAAGTTTTTTTAGCTATTAGTTAAATAAAAAAGGTTGATCAATCAATCGGAAGTGATAACTATATGCGCCCATGTGTCGTGCCTCTGCGGCCTGGTCCCTAATGCCGGGGCAATGCCAGAATCTCCAGCTCATCTTTTTCTGCAGTTCTTTTAATATTATTTCACTACTTTTTTCTAGTCTATTTGGAATATTAATAGCTATCTAGCTCAATTAAAAGTAACCGTTTTCGCTGAAAATCCAAACAATAAAATTATTATATCTGGATTACATCTATACTGATATACAGGCTACTTTTTTCATTTTTTCATTTTTTCCTTTTTTTCTATTTTAATATTTTCCTTATTAGAAATTACTTAATTACTAATTAAAGCTATTAATAATGGCTATTAATAATAATTCCATTTTTAAGCAAATATGTAAAAATTATTTTGAAAAAGAAAAAAAAAATACCAACTAATAAAAAATACTAAATAACTAATTTTTTTTTTAGCCGTTAACACGATTCATATCATTTACCTAACTCATTTATCAATTGAAAAAAGAAAAAAAAGTAATTGAATCAATTGTTTAAAAAATATTAAAACTTTCAATAAATTAAATTTCCATATTTAGTGGCTGCAAGTTTTAATTTTCTCCATATATTTTGTGGAGAAAAAAAAAAAATAAAAAATCGCATTGAATCTTTGTTTTTCCTTCTTTTTGAACGCCCCCGCCCTCATTTTTTAAACGCTTTTCATACAAAACAAAAATAATGTCGCGACGCGAAACCGAAAAAGACGGGAATTTTTAAACCAATAGGCATACTTCTTTCAACCGGGGTCCATTAACTCCGGGTTCGGTAACTTTTCATCCGAAGTCGATGGCGAATACGAGTTTTCAACTCTCAATTAAAAGTCCCAACTCGGAGTTACTGGACCTATGGTTTAGCTCTCGGTCGAAGTTCTTCATGAATACGACCGTCAGTTTCCTATTTAAATATTGTTTGTCTTGATGTGTACATATATATATATATATCGGTGCGTGGGGGAGTGCGTGAATTATAGCCATCGTTTGTTTAACATCTGATTTTTTGCTATTCACCGCTCTGGCCGAAACACACTGCCACTTAAATATATTTTGTTTTTGTAAACTCGAGTGTCCGGCTGCTTTTGTCTAATAAAACCCATCGCTGATGAGGCTGGCAGCCTATTGTTTTTGTATTTTGATTGTTGAATTTTCAATTTTAAGGGATTTTTTCTTTTGTGAGGGGGGTGTGCTGGTTCTTGTTAAATTGATAAATTTGAAACTATATATATGTATATAAATATATATAATTTTTGTCTCAAAATATTTTTAACGAGATTTTGTTTATCATATTATAAGTACAAGATTTCAAAAAATATCCTTATTGTATTATTATTAGATAGATTTTGTTTTGCTATTATGCATTTTTAAAAATTCGAATTTATCCATTGCAAGAGTGCTGTAAAGTTAACTGCGAAAAATGCTAAAATAATACAAATTTGCCGTAAAATCTGAAAAACATTGAATAAAATTGATAGAAAAAAGGCTGTAAATTTACAAAGGAGCTGTTCATTGTAAAAAAACAAAGCTGCTCTAAATTTACAGCAAAATTTGCTGGCACCCATATTACCAGCATTTTTTGCCTCAAAGATACAGTTATTTTTTTACAGTGTATCTTATAATAAAAACAGTTAGTCTTCATCACAAGTATTTAAACGTCGAGAATTTGTACCAAAGTCTTATTTTAAATTAAAGATTTAGACTTTTCTTACTCTTTAGATTACAGAGATAAGAAATATCTCTCATAAATAAAGAATCATCAAGGGGAATATAATAAATATTATGTTCCTGAGTTGTTATTTAAGCGTTCCAAGAAATAAAATCTATTCAATTTTCAATCCCAAAAAACCTTCGCTAGATTTGTTTATTTGTGAAATGTTAGAGTACGGCGGAGAGTGGTGTTGTCTGGATAAGCACGCAAAGGTTAATTAAAAAAAAAAAAATTGAGAGTAGGTTATTTATTTTTACATAATTTTAACATAATTTTAAAATAGTTTAATTGACACCAATATATGGATATTTGTCCATTTATATCTATAGTTAAATGGCTATATTTTAATTATCAAATTAATTTTAATGTTATTGATATAATTTTTGGTATTATTATTAATAATATTATTACTATTATTATTTAATTATTTATTTTTAAGTATTTATTTATTTATTTATTTTATTTTATATATATATATTTTTTATTTTTATTAATTAATTAATTAAATAATAATTTTTTTTTAATTTTTATTATTCTATATTAAGATAATGCGTTTTTACCATGTAAAGTCACAATAAATGTTACTGATTAAAGTAACAAAATGGTATTTTAAGTTATAAGTTAATATGAATGTTATAACTTAATTCTAATTTTAATTATTTTATTAATTTAATTTTATGTAAATATCGATCATTAATTATTTTCTCCGGTTCAATTATATTTCCATTCAGCTTTATCTTTTTTGTTTGTTATGGATAAATCATAGCAAGTTTTTTTTTCTTTTTCAAATCATTTTTCTCGCCATTTGGCGTGCATGGCATTCTTAATTTAAAAAGAGCAACCCTGCTGATCTTGCTAAGATCCATTGCTTGCATTACTAACAAACTGGTTTTTCAACGTGTTACTTTTTCACTTGTATAGTAAACTATTGCTTCCTGCATTTATATTTATTAACAATTTTATAGCGCTGTCCTCTACATTAATGGTGATAACCAGAAAAGTTTCTTTTTTTCTCAATATTTTGTTTTCTTACTTTTTATCCAAATTATATATGAATGTAATTTTTATCATTTCCACGTGCATAAATAGGGTTAGTTTGTACTCATGTCACTGACACTATTTGCTGCACGCTATTGTTTTAATATATATACATATTCATTTTTTCAACTATTTATTTCTATGTTCCTTGTTTAATAATTTGGTTTTTGTGTGTTGGTAGCCCCAAATACGTGTTATTTTGCTATTTCATGGCTAATACGTGGATGAAACCGCACACTTCATTTGTAGTTCCAGAGCATTTGGGGCCTGATGATTCTGCTCTGTGGACTACAAATTACATTTGCATTCATTTTATTTTATTTATTTATTTATTCAGATATACTCGTTTCACTATTTTTTTTTATTATAATTCAATTCTATTCAAATTCTTCGTTTTGGTTTATTGTTTTATTGATAAAATCTATTGGTGAATCTTGTCTACTTTTAATGGTATTATATATATATATATATATATATATATATATATATATATATATATATATATATATATATATATATGTATGTATGTATGTATGTTTTTGTGTGTGTGTGTATGTGTAATTAACCCTTAAGCACTTAAAAATTTCTGTAAAAACACAGGGGAAAAAGCGAGACACTCTATACATTTATACTAGTTCTCAGTTAAATGCCTTCGATTGAATTTCTTGTTCATCATTTTACAGTAATTTCCCTTATCACATATCTAACTTAATCTAACTTTAATATTACGTCTTTATTTAAAGATATTTTCATCTTTGTAAAAACGTGTAATTCAAACGTCATCAATTTTATTTCTTACACATTCCAAAATTAGTTTAATAATATAAGTCTAACTATTAATAAAAGACGTGAATAACTGTGATCGCATATTGCACAGGTAGTTTTGGTTTAATATAACCATTTACTTTCGTATCACTCCAATCAGAACAGAATACTGGATTCTTCTCCTAAATGCAGCCTTGATCGTATAGATTTGTTGATTTCTCTATGAAAATCTCCAGATTTAGTGAAGGTACGCAAGTAAATAAAATTATAAATAAAAGTAAAATATTGCAAAGCTTAGCATGAATTTAAGACATACCTTACTGATCGCCAGAGGTGGCTAGTAATATAAATAAATAGAAATTTAATAAATAAAAAAGAATTCACTTCGCGTGCCAAAATAGATGATAAATATGGTGTAATATGATGAAATAAAAATAAATAAGCGCGTTTTGAAACAAATAACGCTGCACAAGATTTGAAATATCTGATTGCTATAGTTTTTGTGTACGACTCCGTGACGGACAGACAGACAAACAGAGGACAAAGACGAATGGGGTTTCATTACATGAATGAAACTCTAAAAAAGTAACATTTCAATTCTGCTTTTCTTTCGGGCAGTAAGTTTGGTGCTTAATAACATTGAGTACTTGTTACTGCTATTACTTATGAATAGTACTTAATAACATTAAAGCCACTGTGTTTAAATTTGACATATTATTAGTCAATTAATTTAACATATGGTTTTCTTTACCGTGTATAATTATTTACTTAATACAGATTAATCATGTAACGCTGATAATGTAAATTAAAATGTTTATATATAGAGACTTAACCTTTCGTATTTTAATACCATTTTCAAAAAAAATTTCCCAAAAGAAATTTTCTTATATAGTGTGCTTGTTTAATTTAAACGTGACGGATTAATTTTATATTTCATCTAGAGAATACTAATACAGATTTCAGTTTAATTAAGATAAAAGTTCTTTGTTTTAAATAATTTATTATGGCTCAGTTTACAATATTTAAATTGCGTATACCATAAGAGATTTAAAAATGTAAACACAAAATAATCTTTTGAAGCCAGATGAAAACTTACTTTAGCTATTCAAATGATTAATTTTGTATTCTGTTCATCAGTTTTATTTTATTTATTTAAGTATGCTATTTAATTTATTTGTTTTAGTTAATTTTTATTTAATTTCAGCATTCAACACGAATTAAGCATTTTTACAATATTATTTCGTATGTTTAAATTTGTAGATAAAATCACTTAAAAATTGCAAAATGAACGGGGAAAAATTACTCTTTTTTCTTGTATTTGATAAAATTTAAACATTCTAAATAAGAAAATGCGTATATAATATAAATAATATGCATAATTATATTTCTTCTCTAACTTCATATAAAATAAGCTTTAAAAATTAAGTATTACATATTATTATTATTATTATTTACATAAAGCACTAATAAATACTTTGAATCCTTGATAGAGAATAATAATAATAATATAATGTTAGTCTAATAATGTTATTCTAAAAAAAAAAGGAAGTAACCTCCAAAGATAATGATTTTTTCGGACCGTATCTAAAAAAATTTATTTTAGAGGCTTCTCCAGTCTAGCGAAAAGACCTGCTAATCCAATACCAATCTTATGAAAGGAATCTATAGGGCAGTTTCATAAGACGTCACAAATCGACCGTTGGAGGTCAAACAATCGTTGTGATTGGTAGCTGAGAGGATTATGGGTGTGGCAGGAGGTGAATCGCCAGCATTTGATTGGTGGATGAAAAGTAAATCAGTTGATTGCAACTGCCCTATAAAGAAATTTCGGTTGCATTTGAATATTTTAAAAGGATTTTTTTTTTAATGAATTGGATAACTGAGATCAATATGTACAAAAGATGCTTTCTACTTTTTCTATTTTGTTTTGAAATATTTTTAATGGGGACCTTACATTTTCAAAATCGGTTTCGAAAATGAAACCATTCTCATAAAAAATATGCAATCAAAAACGTAAATGTAAAAAACGGCCTTTGAACAGATCTGTCTCAGTTTAACTTATTTTAACTCAGGTCCTAACTTATTTAGGCACATAACTAAAAAAATTAACAAGAATTATAGAAACAGTTGTTTGGCATTCACACATTTAGTCTGGTGTCCAAGTAATAAGAAAATGAAATTCTGTTTAGAAAATTTCTATTTTCTAAACAGAATTTCATTTTCTTATTACATTTTTATTTCTTTCGATCAAGATGTGTTCTTATGGTTGACGATATATTAGATAATATTAAAATAAAATCTGCAGTATTTGTATTTTAAACTTAAATTTGAAAAAAAAAAAGCAAAGAAGTTGAAAGAAAAATGTAAAATACATAATTAAATATTATTTAAAAGTCAATTTTGTTATTTAAAATTGTACTACCATCGTTTTAAACGTTGCGTTTTATACCACTTTTAAATAAAATACTTAGATGTAATTTTATGACTAAAGTAATTTAAGAAATAATTAGGTTCATTATTGTTTATTTAATATTTAATGTAAACTTTATTCAACATAAATGTATTTAAGAAATAAAATATCGAAGAAAAGCATTTCTAAGAAATATTTAAAGTGATTTATTTAAAGAAGCTGTTGTATTTAAATGGTTAAAAATGCTTACGTAAATAATTACAGTACAATATAAATATATGTGGTTTAATAAGAATTAACTTTAAGAAATGAAGATTTGAAAAGAATTCTATATATATTTACTAGAAATTTTAAATATTCTATTTATGTTTATTTTTTCATCCAAATTTTTAATGAAATAAAAAAATTATCTCAGACGATTTATATTTGATTTTAAGGAAAAAAAATTTAAAAAAAACTATATTCTAACAAGAATCATTTTGGAAATGATTTTTTTCAAAGACTATAATTTAAGATTTATAAATAAATTTTATATTAAAAAATTAGCCTTTTACAATCAATCGGTACAAAATTAGATTGTTTCTTTTATCGTGATCGTCGCACGTTTCGTTATCGGTGGTCTCGATAATCATAAATCGTTTATTTTTCCTTTAAAAAATTATGCGACGTCTTTTATTAGATTCTTTTTTTCCATAACAGTTAATTTGATACTATTAATTTTGAAAGTTTTTCACTTTCTTCTTTATTAGAATTTAGATTTCCTATTAAAATAAAATTTCTTCTAAAAGTAAAGAATTTCGGAAAAGGAAAAAAAATGTTGATATTCATTGCCCAAAGCAAATTGTTTAAATGTTTTCTATTCAGTTTTTAATTAATAAAAATGAATTCTGAAACATCGTTTCTTTATAATCAAAAAGTAGCTTGCTTACGTAATAACAGAGTCATAAGTAAAGTGCAACATCGATTAAATGTTAATATTCCTGGACTAATCATAAAAAAGTATGAAATGCAGACACCACGAGCTCCATTCTTTAGCGAAAACAACAACCATTTTCCAACTGGTTAATAATTCTATGTTTTTGAAGTAAACGGTACTAAGTTATAAACAAAAAAACTTTCTCTAAAATGTATGTATACATTTTAACTAAAGTCAAGAAATTTATCTCTAAATAATTCTATAATTTTTGTGTTTAAAATGATGAAACAGAAAACTTTCAAATAGCTCAAGAATTATAGGGAGAATATTATTTGATTAAAGTGATTACTATTATACAGGGTGTCCCGTCTCAACGGTGGCCAATGGCTAATTTCTAAACCGTTAGTCATAGACATATAGCTATAGTTGCAAAAGGTAAATAATTGTTTTTCAAGCGATTTAGCTAAAAATAAAATTTCATTAAAAATTTACGAAAATTAACTTTTTATACGGTCCTCCGGTCCTATAAGTGATATTTAGTAAATTTTTCCCACTACTCTAACAAGTAAGAGAAAAAAGATCCCATTCACATAACATTAAAATTGACAGAGTTATAAAGCTTTAAATTTCAGGACTTAAACCACTTTTCTGTAGCTAAATACGGATGAATTGGACTGACTTTAAGGGAACGTGCACTAAGTGCTTAAAGTATTATAAAGGGCGTCTATTTTCAACGCTGTCTAATAGCTAATTCCTAAATCATTTCCCACAGACATATAGTTCCAATTTCTAAAAGGTTTTAAATGAGATAAAGAAATATTTTAAAAGCAATTTAACTGAAGGCGCTACCACCGTATATGTTTTACGGTAATGTTAATTTTTATTATTTAACTTCTAAATTGGTTAAAATAGTTGAAGACGTGAGTTTTAAAATTCTCTTTATCGTGAAAATCAAATTTTGGGAAATCGCAATTTTATTTTAAAAGGTGTGGTATTTTGATAAGCCTTTATGCTTAAAACGTTCATACTTATTTTTCCCTTGCTCAAAATTTCTATTCAAATTTTAACTCACTTCCAAATATCCAATCGAGGTTCAATTTGCACACTTATTTATATTTAGTGACAGTATAATATTAATACAATTTTAAGTGCGCACCATTTATTTTATAGGATTACATCAAATTCTGTTAGGTTAAGTAATCTAATAGAATAGTAAATATATGTCATTTTGTAACGATTTGTGACTGTTGCTTTTCATGAATTAAATTAACAAACTTTCTGTTATTTTTTTACTTATAATTTTCGTACAATTTTTGCTTTAATATGTAATCATCAACATAAATTTAAAAATAATACTTTAAATATTATTTTACTCTCAATGTTTTATATCTTGCGTTTATTTTATTTTCCAGTAAACTTGTGACTGACCCCTAATTTGCAGCAAAAAAGATGCTTCAACTTTAAACAGCTATTACTCGGTCAGTTTTAATCGCAGAGGAATGGGACATTTTTTGTATTATTTGTTACAGTAGTGGGAAAAATTTACTAAATATCACTTATAGGACCGCGGGACCGTATAAAAAGTTAATTTTCGTATTTTTTTTAATAAAATTTTATTTTGAACTAAATCACTTGAAAAACAATTTTTTACCCTTTTTAAAGCATTTTTGCAATCGGAACTATATGTCTATGACTAACGGTTTAGAAATTAGCCATTGGCCACCGTTGAGAGCGGACACCCTGTATATATATATACTGGGTTCTCGCTGTAGCTCGCCATTGCGCCAAATTGCGACTAAATTCTTCATTTGGCGAGTAAACAATCGATTAGATTCTCCAAACTGTTAGTGCCCAAATTTTGCTTTTTCCTTCTTTTCTTTTTCATTTTTCCTTTTAGTATATTTGTAGCGATAGTTGAACTTAGATTAATAACAATCGTTGTCGCAGTTATAAAAACTTAGATTATTTTAATACACATTGAAAAAAAAGAGGGTGCATTAATTAATCATTTTTTTTCTTTTTTGTGCTACATGGCGAATCTATTTTACTAATAGTTCTTTCATTTGGCGAATGTTTTTTAGTTTTAATCAGCCAAATTACTAACATTGGTCAAATGTCAGTGAGAACACTGTATATCTATACAGGGTGATTTAAAATAACTTGGACAAAATGATATGACAAATAAAGCATACAACAAGAATTAAAAATCACATAGGAACATAGGGTCACAAACTACTTATTGAATCACAAATACAAAGTGTTTCATTCTAGCTACACCCGGTTTGAAAGTAATAATTTCGAGGAATGTGTAAATATTGTAATGAAAATGCAATGATATGTACCTTATTTTGTGTGAAACGTGATAACGTTACGAAAAGATCTGGAAAAACAAATTGCTCAAGCAATCGATGATACCGCATAAACTGATTATCAGAGCCCAAAATGTGAGGTGCCAGGTGCATATTGCTGGTGCTCATAATGCAAATTTCTCACACTTTTGTTTGGCGTTATCACATTTAAAACAAAGATGAGAATGTCTGTTAAATGTTTTATTTTAATATACTTCAGTTTTTGGAAATTTATTACCGTCAACCCAAATTGAGTAAGGATGAAACACTCTGTATTTGCGACTCAATAAGTGGTTTTGCGGCCCTATGTTCCTATGTGATTTTTTATCCTTGTTGTATGCCTGATTTGTCATATCAATTTGTCCACGTTTTTCTGAATCAACCTATATATATATATATATGTTATATTTGTTAAGTTTAAAGGGGAAAATGGGATTTAATTGTAATATTATACATTAAATGCATTAATTTTGATAAAATAGACGATATATATATATATATATATATATATATATATCGTCTATATCTTTATATATATGTGTGTATGTGTGTGTGTGTAAAACATCTGTAAATTTCTCGAATTTTTAATCTGTGAATTTCTCAAACTCCTTTAATTCCAAATCACATAATTAAAATGGTTACATTATTAATTCATTAAAATGAATAAAATAGACGAATATTTTGAATTCGCACATTCATCTTGTTAGACATTTTGTTTCTTAAAATTCAGAGATTCAGCACACAAATGTTGCTATTATATAAACAAAATAAATAGAACGCGTTTTCTAGTTCAGTAGTTGCTTGTGAAAGTGTTCTACTTGTCCGAGGTCGTTACACCAATCCATTAAATTACATTTATGTTTCTTTTCTTTTTCCCATTAGATGGTACAAATAGATTTGTTATGGTCCAGTGTGATAATGCCACAGTAAATTTTTATTTTTATTTTTATACCAGGGACGCACCAATAGTATTTCTCAGAAAATGAAGCAAAATAGTACTATTAAATGTTATAATTAATATTTTTTTTGTTAGTACCTGACGAGTTCAGTCGAAAGATAATTCCTAAAGAAATACTGTTATAAAGATTTATAATAAAGCTACAAAATTATAACAATAAAAAATAACTTATACATTGTATCAGCCAACATTTAAAGCAAATAGTATTTTAATTAAAGTTACCAAAACGCTATTTCTAGAATCATAATTTAATTAATTTTATAATTTTTTTGTTTAAACTGATGAAACAGAAAGACCTGAAAATAGCTGAAGAATTATAATTAAAAGTAAAGAAAGAAAATTATTTCCAATAATATAAAACTCTTTTTGAATCAAACATTATTAGAAATATTATATATATACCGGGTGTCCAGTAAATAACTGACCCATTTTGAACTTAAATAAGAAATAAACGGTTGGAGATAATAATGCGCGGTTTGCTTTATTGTTATTAGAAAATCAATAAATTTTTAAACATGTACATTGTTAATACAGTTCAAATTTCGGGAAAAAAATATTGCGCTGGCGGTAACAGGCTGTTTGAATACAGACATGACTTTAATTTTCATAAATATGAGATTTTCGGCTGGATCTCAATCTATATGTTGTCGAATCTGAATCTATATGTTGAATCGACTCTCAAATCAGCTTCAGAAATAGGGAACGTTGGTTGGAAAGTGATTTAAAATAATATTTGTGATTGAACCACCCTTCTCATTTCCCCTCCTCATTTCCCCTCCTCAGTCTTGAGACTGAGATATTATTTTAAATATTATTATATTACATTAAAAAAGTGCATATTTTAAAATTTATTTATATTCTAATAACAATACAGCAAGCCACGCATTTTTATCTCAAATAGTTTTTTATTTTTATTTACATTCAAAATGGGTCAGTCATTTACTGGACACCCGGTATATATATATATATATATATATATATATATGTGTGTGTGTGTGTGTGTGTGTGTGTGTGTGTGTATGTATATATATGATTCGTCATTATGTATCGTCCGTGAATTTCTCAATATTTTTTAATAAAGAAGAAAAACTGATACAATTCTAAAGCACACAATTAAAATTATTACGTTTATAATGCATTAATATGGCTTAAATAGACGGATATTTTGGAATCGGTATATTCGCTTTCTTAGATATATCTAATCTAAGCTGTGTTTCATATAAAATTCACAGATTCAGCAAACAAATGTTGCCTATATGTAACAAAATAAAACAACGCGTTCTCTAGTTCGGTAGTTGCTTGTGAAAGTATTCTATTTGTCCGATGTCGTTACACCGATCATTAAATTACTTTTGTCTTTTCATTTCCTATTAGCTGGTACAAATAGATTTGTTTTGGTCGAGTGTGAAAATGCTGCAGTAATTTTTTTATATCTTCTACCGGTGACACATTAATAGTATTTCTCAGAAAATAAAACAAATTAGTCTACTATTAAATGTTATATTTATTAAAATTTACTTGTTGGCAGAGTTCTCGCTGATATTTGAACAACGTTAGTAATTTGGCTAATTAAAAATAAAAAACATTCGCCAAATGAAAAAAATATATTAGCCTAATAGATTCGCAGTGAAGCACAAAAAGATTATCTTTATTCCTTTAATGTACTCCGCCCCTCCTTTTTTTTTTCCTTTTTCTCAAGATGTTCTAAAATAACTGCGACAACGATTGTTATTAATCTAAATTCAACTATCCGCTAGAAATATATTAAAAACATATTATTATACAAATATATTAAAAAATAAATAAAAATATTAAACACACACACGAAAATACGAAAAAGAAAATAAAGAAAAAGCAAAAACTGAGCACTAGCAATTTGGCGAATATGATCAGTTGTTTACTCGGCAAATAAAGAATTTAGTCGCAATTTGGCGCAAAGGCGAGCGACAACGAGAACACTGCTTGTTAGTACTCGTCGAATTTAGACGACAGATAAATCCTAAAGAAATACTTTTATAATGGTTTATAAGAAAGCTACAAAATTAGTAATATTAAAAAATAACTTTTACACTGCATCAACGAAGGCTCAAAGCAATTATTATTTTTACCTGAAGTCACCAAAATGCTATTTCTACACTCATAATTTAAATAATATAATATATATAATCATAACTTTTATGTTTAAAGTGATGAAATATAAAGACTTGAAAATAGGAAAAGTATTATAATTAAAAGTAAAAGGAGAAAATTATTCTCATAATGTAAAAATTATTTTTGTACAAAACATTATGCGAAATATTTTATGTACATATATATATATAAAATATTGAGGAAGAGATTCCGTTTATTTCTAGCACGCATGCGTATTGGGTTTGTTAGTAATAAATTCGAATTCGTTTTTAAAATGAAAAATAAAATATTCTATATATTATAATGTCTAATTTAGTTTTAAAAAAAACAAAAATGTTTTCGAATTTAAAAATACATAACAATTACTTTCTTTATTTATTCAAAAATTCTCACAATTTGTTATTTAAAGTTCGATAAGTTTAATAAAGTTGAATATACTAAGTAATTTAAATAATAAATGCGAAATATAATATTTCGCATTTAAAATATACTTTAAGTGAACACATTTAAAAGATATTTTAATTAAAAAATAAAATGAAAAAAAAATTGATATTATTAAAAAAAATCTTATCGAATAAAAATATAATACCCATACTTTTCCTTTAGCAATCTACGTAATATATTTAAAATTTACATTTTTATAGTATATTAATACTAAACGTAAAAAAAGTCCCAGCCACAGTTTCATTAAAGATGAAATCTTTCCGAAATTAACTTCAAAATTAAAAGCTTTGTAACGAAAAACACCAATCACATCCATATAAAATGACGGGTTCTACTTTAAAGCACTTCAAGAACGTACAATGGTGGCGCTGAGGTAGCGCGTCTGTCTGCCAATGCTGGGATCGTGAGTTCGATCCTCAGCCGTGCCGGATTGATCTTTTCAAGATTTTTTTTTTTTCAAATGACGGATATTTTACCTATTTTGACGGAGAAAAAAATAAACGGATAATCGTCAGTCTACAGACAATTTCTGGCAGCAGTGCTGCCAGTACTTTTTCTGTAAAAAGACGGAAGTTTTTTTGAGAGTGTATTTGCTTCTGAAAATATTCTATTTGTCCGAGGTCGTTACATCGATCATTAAATTACTTTTGTCTTTCTTTTCTTTTCCCTTTAGCCGGTACAAATACATTAAGTTTTTGTTTCTATTTTTCTACGTGGGACACACCAATAGAATTTCTCAGAAAATGAAGCAAAATAGTGTACTATTAAATGTTATAATTAATAAATTTTACTTGTTAGTACCCGTCGACTTTAGAGGAGAGATAATTTCTAAAGAAATACTGTTATAATGATTTATAATAAAAGTACAAAATAATAATAATAAAAAAAATAACTTTATCACAGTATCAGCTGACGCTTAAAGCAAATAATATTTTTACCGAAACTTACCAAAACGCAATTTCTACAATCATAATTTAAATAATTTCACATTTTTTATGTTTAAAGCGATTAAACAGATAGACCTGAAAATAACTAAAGAATTATAATATAATAGAATTACAATTAACACAAATTATAATAGAATTATAATTTATGTGAAAACTTTTTATGCACAAAACATTATACGAGATATTTTATGTATCAATGTATATATATATATATAGCATCCGTAATCAAAATAGTGCACTATTAAATGTTATAATTATTACATTTTAGTTATTTGTACCCGTCAAATTTTAAGAAAAGATAATTCGTAGTGAAATACCGTTGTAATGATTGTTAATAATGATACAAAATTATGAAAATAAAAAATAACTTCTATCCTGCATCAGTTAATGCTTAAAGAAAATATTACTTTTACCTGAAGTCACCAAATGCTATTTCTACAATCATAATTTAAATAATTTCATAATTTTTATATTTAAAGTGATGAAACAGAAAGACATAAAAATACCTAAAGAATTAGAATTAAAAGGAAAGGGAGAAATTTATTTCCATAATGTCCTTTTTACGCAAAATTTTATGCGAGATATTATATACATATATATCATCAGTGCATTTCTCGATTTTTTATTAAAAAATAAAGAAAAAACAGATTTAATTCTAAAGCACATAGTTAAAATTATAAGGTTTATAATGGATTAATGTCAGTTAACCAGACGAATATTTTAGATTTCGCATATCCACCTTGTTAGATATTGCTAATCTAAGCTGTGTTTCATATAAATTTCACAGATTCAACAAACAAATGTTGCCTACGTATAACGAAATAAAAATAACGAGTTCTCTAGTTCGGTAGTTGCTGGTGCAAATATTCTATTTGTTCGATGTCGTTACACCGATCATTAAACTTCTTTTGTTTTTCCTTTCTTTTTCCATTAGCCGGTACAAATAGATTTGTTCTGGTCGAGTGTGTTAATTCCACAGTAAGTTTTTATTTTTATTTTTATACCAGGGACGCACCAATAGTATTTCTCAGAAAATGAAGCAAAATAGTAGCATTAAATGTTTTAATTATTAAATTTTACAAGTCAGTACCCGTCGAATATTGACAAAAGAAAATTCCTAAAGAAATACTTTTATAATGATTTATAATTAAAGTTGCAAAATTATAACCCCCCCCCCCCCCAATAAAAAATAACTTTAACACTGTATCAACTGACGCTTAAAGCAATATTATTTTTACCTAAAATTAAGAAAATGCTATTTTTTCAATCATAACTTAAATAATTTCATAATTCTTATGTTTAAAGAGATGAAATAGAAAGACCTAAAAATAGCTAAAGAATTATAATTAGAGTAAAGTTAGAAACATATTTACATAATGTAAAAACTCTTTTTTTTATCAAAAAATTGTGCGAAATATTATATATGTGTATATATATACATATATATAGCATATGTGAATATTGCGATTTTTCTTTAATAAAGGAAAAAAAGATTTAATTCTAAAGCATATAATTAAAGTTATTATGTTTATAATGCATCAATGTCGATTAAATAGACGAATTCGCACATCCGCCTTGTTAGATATTGCTATTCTAACAACATTTCATATAAAAATCACAGATTCACCAAAGAAATGTTGCCTATATATAACAAAATATATATATGTTGCAGCCAATACCCGAAATTGGCCAATTCTAGAACTGGCCGGCCAATTCCCGAATTGGACAGCAACGTTAAAAAATGACTGGCCAATTCGCGAACTGGCCAGATGCAATTGGCCAATTCGCGAACTGGCCAGGTGCGATTGGCCAATTCTTGAAATAGATATAAGCACTCGGCTTAATCTTTTCTAACATAGTTGAAAGTGTCTATGAATTCAAATAGTCTAGACGTCAGCCTGTCCGTGATCTAACTCGAGTAAAGTTTCCGGTTAACTTGTAATTGTCATCGTATTTGGTTTATCAATTAATTTCGATATTGAAAGGGAACTGTGTACTATTTTTGGTTAATTTAGTTGGGTACACAAAAATATTTCGTTTCAATATAATCAATGGGAATCTTTTTTACTGTACATTTTAATGTTACATTATCTTAATTACAAAAAAATTGGTATCTATGCATCATAGTTCGGATGTTGGCCAAGGCCTTCCGGCCAGTTCGCGAATTGGCCGGCCAAAACCCGAAATACGCTATTCATTTCATGTATTTCGGGTTTTGGCCGGGAAGCTTGGCCAATTCGGGTATTGGCCAGGCTCCGGGTATTGGCCGCAACATATATAAAACAACGCCTATATAAAACAACGCGTTCTCTAGCTCGGTAGTTGATTGTGAAAGAATTCTATTTGTCCGAGATCGTTACACCGATCATAAAATTACTTTTGTCTTTATTTTCTTTTCCCATTAGCCGGTACAAATAGATTTGTTTTGGTCGAGTGTGATAATGCTACAGTCAGTTTTTGTTTTATTTTTCTACCACTGTCACATCAATAGAATTTTTTATAAAATGAAGGAAAATAGTGTGTTACTAAATTTTATACTTAGTAAATTTTATTCATTCGCACCCGTCGAATTCAGAGAAAAGATAGTTCCTAAAGAAAAACTGTTACTTTGATTTATAATAAAGCTACAAAATTATAACAAATAAAAATAAGTCTTACATGGTATGTACTAACGGTTAAAGCAGATTAACCTTAATTTACCAAAATACTATTTCTATTACTTCACGTATTTAAGCTATTAAAACTATAAATTTTATTATTAGTCTGGTACTATAATCAACATAGGTAGAATTAAACTAACATGTACTAGACAAGGAGGTTGTAACACAGACACATTTCATCGAGATCTAGGCTAAAAATTCTAGAATTAGTTAAAACTTATTTCGCATATTAAAAAGCAATTGATCTGAAAAGTTATATCTTGGCGGTAAACACTTGAAAACTCGTTTTTAGCAGTTGACTAGTAAGTTTAGCATTACGTTTTCCTGCATCCAGTTCTCCATGCTTTCATTCTTTTGAGTGCAGGCAGTGATGAATACAGGGGCTGGCTCGGGGGCACAACAACCCCCCCCCCCCAGTGTATAGTAATGTCCCCACAGAAATTTTAAAATTTCGTGTTTTCAAAGGTTAAAAGTTACAATTTCACCCCCTTAACTCTATAATGTCCCCAACCAGAGCCACTGCAGTCCCTCCGGAAAAAAGTGCCTGAATTTAACACAGAGTGCAAGAAAACACAATGTTAACACCTACGAGTTAACCACTAAAATCGAGTTTCACCTGATCAATTGCGTTTTAATATGAGAATCAAGTTCTAATTATGAAAATAAATTATGATTAACGAGTTTAATTATCGGATATCAATAATTAATTCCAGAATTTCAGTAGCGAATTTGATGAGAAAATTGGCTGTACTGCCGCCTTTAAATCAAAATCGAGAAGTCAAATATCAAATGAGACTTTTATGGTTGATGTTAAGAAACGAAACTAGTCGTTGGGGACCACCGTAATACTAACCTATCATGGATATGCATAATATAAAATACGAAAATAAAACATGTGAAAACATGTATAAAATGCATCCCCATTCCAACACAAAATTTAAACGCATATTTAAATATATTTAATACACACAGTAATGCTCTATTAATGATTTTCTGGCGAACGCATTTCGACTTATTATATAAAACGCCAAACTACTCAAGTAGTATACAATTGCGTAAAAGAAACATCCCTATAACTACAAAAATAACAATCGTATTAACTAACAGTTTACTGCGTCGGAACAAGTGTATCATTTCCAATTAAAATATATCTTTGATGAAATTTAAATGAAATACATGGTCATGAAAAATCAAAGAGTATGGATAATAGGATTACAAATATCTGCAACTAATTATATTATCCACTTTGTTCTTTATGAAAAATTTGTGATATTCTATTGTCTTTTAAATCCACTGCTTAAAGAAAACGAAAAATTGTATGTACTTTTCATCAGAACGAATATTCTTAGAGTCCGAAAAAATTAGTTTCGGATAATCAAGGTTACTGATATGCCGTAAGCTCTTTTTCAATATTATATACTAAGTACCCACTAAATTTGAAGTCTCTATCCCAATTCGTTCGGGTGTTAGAGCGTTTACAGACAGACGGACGACAAAATTGTTTTCTAAAAGTATCTTTTTTGGAATCTCCAGTGTCTGAAATGTGTAAATTCTTGAAATTTTTTTCTATTTTTATGATTTTTTTAAATTTATGTATCGGTCAAACAATGCTAAAATAGTAGAAAAAATTTAAATTTCAAATTGACAGCTGAAATTTGATATTTTACGGCCAGGGTGCGTAGTCATGAAGAAACTCAGAGGATTTTAATTCTTTTAGTATCAGAAATTCTTTAAAGTACTGGTTGTTACGTCTGAAAAAGGATTTCTTTTTCGTTAAATAAAACAAATGTTACATTATAAAAATTCTGGTAAAAGGTCCTTACAAGGTGCTTCCAGACTACGCACCCTGTACGGCGTATACCCTATAAACACTTTTAGAGTTTTTAAATATTGTATTGCTTTATTTTGAAATTAAATGGACTTTAATTAATTAAGTTTATCTGCTTAATACTCTGCAACTATATTTGCATTAATATTTTTAAGAATTCAGTAAAAATAACAAAAGTAAATTTCGAATCAATAGCTTGATCTATGAATCAATAGCTATTTTTAATGAAAAACAGACAATTTAAAAGTAACAGATGTAAATTTTCCATTTTCATTTTGGGTGAAAAAATGTCCCGGCCAGGATTCGAACCAGAGATGTATTGGCTGAGGCCGCCAATGCTCTTCCAACTCAGCCATTCCGGACACGAACACTGGAAGACTATTGCACCCAAAACAAAATGGATTCATAAAAAATGGTTTATTTTGGTTTATTTTTGTCGTCTGATTATCTACGCTAGGGATATAGGACCAGGGGGGCAGTGCCCTTCGTGGGGATCTTTCTAAGGGAACCTAACCCGTATTTACCCTATTAACCCGTATTGCCCGTATTTTATAATTTACGTATTTACGTTATAGTATTTACGTTTTGAAGAAAACCACGAAAACTCCGAACTGTTAGGTCGACAGCCGCGATTGGGTTCGAACCCAGCACCTGCCGTCTACCAGTTGAGAGATCCGAACCTCTCGACCACTGGTGGGGGCCATAAAAAATGGAAAAAAAAATATATCTGTTATAATTAATTTGCCGAGTGAATAATCGTATTTAAATTAATCTAATTTAAAAGTATTTTAACACTTCAACGCGCGATTTTTTTATTTGTTGATGATTTTTTTTTAAACTTTTGTATCGGTCTAATAATGTTAAAATAGAAAAAAAAAATTAAATTTCGAATTGTCAGGTGAAATTTTATATTTTATGGCGTGTATCTTATATACACAATGAGGTTTTCAAAAATTGTATTACTTTATTTTATAATTAAATGGACTTAATTTAATTAATTTACTGCTTAACACTCTGCAATTTCATTTGTATTACGATTTTTTTTTTTAATATTGACTAAAAATTATAAAAATAAGTATTCAATCAATAGCTTGATCAATTTTCTATTTTTTTAAATTGTCCAGGGCAACAGCATCTGACAATAGACAAAATAAATACTATTTCAATATTTCGGCTGCTCTTTGTTATGTACTGTATATTGGCAAAATTCTTGGCACAAAATGAGAATGATAGTGGTTTTATGTATGCGCCAGATGTGGTACACGGGGAAGTTGTGGGCTAAGATACAATAGATATGAATAAGTATATATAAAATAAAAAGAATATTGCTCAGTTAAACTGATGGCATTGATCTCACAGGCTATGCATACTAATTGTACATTACAGCCTTATATTTTCAAGGGTTAATTCCGTTCGAAAAACAAATTAAGGGGAGGAAACAGCTCCCTTCATTTCCCCGTTTCATACTTAATCATTGAACCTCTTAAATTAATCAGAGATATGCTTTACCATAAAAAAAACTATATCCAAAAGTCAGAGCAAATAGGAAAACTCATAATAAAAACCCATTTATATAATTTAAGAGTTTATATAATTTAATTATCTCTCCTGTTTTATACTTAACCATTAAACTTCCAAAACTATTCAGAGATTCGCCTTATCAGAAAGAACCTGGGAGGGGTATGAGCTCCCGTAACCCCTCTTATATATATAGAATGAATTCCGAAAACTAATCAGGGAAGCGCCTTATCAGAATATACATATATCCAAAATTTCAAGTGAATTGGATATTTTTATCATGAGTTATCTTGTTACGCACATACAGAACGGACGGGCATATAACTCCCAGACTTTGATAGCCTGTGAGCTAAAAAAATAGAATATTGCCCAGTTATACTGATGGCATTGAGCTCACAGGCTACGCATACTAATTGTACATTACAGCCTTATATTTTCAACGGTTAATTCCGTTGGAAAAAAAATTAGAAAGGGAAACAGCTCCTTTCCTCTTTTTTATGCTTAATCATTAAACCTCCTAAATCATCAAGAACATGCTTTATCATATAAAAAATCTATATCCAAAATTCAGAGCAAATCGGATAATTCTTAATAAAAACCCATTTAACATTTATATAATTTAAGAGGAGCTATCCCCCTCTTTTATACTTAACCATTAAACTTCCAAAACTATTCAGAGATTTGAACGAAATCTGACAATTTTGCTTGAAAACCCCCTTTTATATCAATTAAGGGGAGGGGCATTAGAACCCCCGTTCCCCCTGTTTATACTTATTCAATAAACACCTAATAATAGTCACGAAATTGCCTCATCAAAATGATCCCATATCTAAATTTTTGAACGAAAACTGTTAATTCTGCATGAAAAACCCATTAAATCAATTAAGGGGAGGGGCAGGAGCACCCCGTTTCCACTCTTATACATTTCGAATGAACACCAAAAACTAATCAGGGAAGCGCCTTATCAGTATATACCTATATACAAAATTTCAAGTGGATCCGATATTTTTATCATGAGTTATCGCGTTACGCACGAACGTACGAACGTACATACAGAACGGGCGGGCACATAAGCTCTCAGGCTATGATAGCCTGTGAGCTAAAAACTTAAGGCGCAACAAAAGTCACTGAAAAAGACTCGGGTGATACTGTAAAGTCTATGGGAGCGTTCTTTTCAAATATCTCGCTCAAATTGTAATACTTTTACATGATTTGTTTTTGCATAGGATAGCTGAGGACGATAAACAACAGCCTAGTTTTTGCACTTTAAGTTTTGGTTTAAGATTTTTTTAAGTAATTACTTTAATTTTCAGAGCCGGTTTAAACCGGTTTTGAAACTTAAAGTAAGTATTTGAAATTATTATTGAAAATATCATTTATATTGAAACTATCACAATATAAAAATTATATAAGGAAAATCGAAAAAGTATAAATAAACTAGGCCGGTTGTAGATCGTCCTCAGCTATCCTATGCCAAATAAATCATGTAAAATATTAAAAATAGAGCAAGATATTTGAAAAAAAAAATTCCCATAGATTTTACACTATCATCCGGGCCTTATTCAGTGACAATTGTGGGGTCTTAAAATCATTATTTTGAACTTTCCATGGTAGCTTTCATATGTTTTTGGCTTGACATCCCAATCCCATTCCCACTACCGGCAAGAAAAAATTTCAGAAATTTGTACTTTAGATGCATTTTTAGTAAAATGTTTTGTTTTGTAAAATAAAATTATCGTTTTTTTTTAGTCAAAAATAATATGATGTAAATAACGTTATGTATGACACTTTACATAAATATACTTTAAATATGACGTCAGTCACAGATTCATCTCGCCTTGCATCTCAAAACGCAGTATCAGTATAACAAAAAATTGAAATAAAAAGACTTTCGAGGAAAAATCCGAATTTTTTTAAAGCACATGTTTTTGTTAAATTTTAATTATGTTTAATTCTATTGAGAAGGATGTATCAGTAAATAAACATAAAACCACATTATTTATCATTTATATGCAACAATGGAAGTAAGCCAACTGCTCCCATTTTGGAAAAGTTTCATAAAAAATTTTAAGATTAAAAAAAAAAATATATAAAAGTGAAAATATTTTCAAAAATAGCTATATCAGGCATATTTATGTAAAGAGCTTTCAATAATAATAATAATAATTATTATTATTATTTTTTATATTATTTATTATAGAAAATTTGCAGTTGCTCTATTTGATGTCATATTATAAAAGTTATATTAGTTGGAGGAAAGTATATTCAACAAAATTCATGATTTAGGGTTCCATAATTAAAAAACTAAAAACGTGTTTCAAATATATAGGTGGCTTGATTCAACCCGGAATAGTTACCTACACTTTCCTATATTTGAATTTTATATAAGTATATTAAAGTTCATATAATATACGAAACTAATATAACTTACTTGATATAATCATGCTTATACCAAATGATGCAGACAAAAATCATAAACCTAAACTTAATTTATTTTGGGCAAATAGAATAAGCAACACTGTGCGAAAGGGGGGGGGGGTGTCGTCCCGGCTGGTAAGTTTAGAGAGCGCGAGATGTATACTACCAATATCGATTTTGGTCCATGAAAAATTGGATGGGGCGTCGAATTGGGACTTTGAACCAATCGCAGTTTTTTTCTTTGCACGCCCCTGTACAAATCATTCTTACTTCTTTATTGCCTACATGTTATACGTCATTAAAAGAGAAGAAAAAATGTTTGTATTGGAATTACTCACAATACTGTTAATATAAAATAATATAAACTCAATCATACAGATTTTCATATCAAAGTTATCTTAAGAAATGTTGCTAAAAGAAGAAAACACAATATTAGAAAAAGCAGTAGTATATCGTTCATGTCTTAATTTTTCGTATTTCGTATTATCATTTTTTATATGTTTATTCCTCTAATGGAAAATGTATGGGACAAATATATGTATTACATAAAATGCTTCAATTTTTTAAAAATTGTGAATTGAAAATTTGCATTTAACTGTGTTTTAAACTTAAAAAATATCCCCACAAATATAATACAAGAATAAATACGTAAATTACCAAAAGAAAAAAAAACTTAAGTAATAAACATTGATTGAGTAAATTTGAAGAAAAAAAATGTTATGCGTTAAATATTCGCCGATTAAAACGTCGCAAATAAACTGTCTTTAATATATCGTGCGATGAATATATTATGTTTCGTAAATACGTGATAAGATAAATAATAAAACATATAAGTAAATTTGGGTATTTAAAAAAAATACTTAAATATTTATTTAAATGCCCTATCACGTTTTTACACTTTCAGACAAAATATAGGTATACATTAAATATTCCAAACATGTAATCCGAAAGTTAGTTTTGCTATTGGGTATTTTTGTAAAAAAAAACCCTTTTGCTTCATTAATCTTCCTTCAATATTGATGTTAAACAGCGTTAAATAAGCACCATTACATTTATATATATTTATAGTTTTGTTTCTTTTGAACTTGTTTCTTTTGAATCTAAAGTGAATAAATAAATACAGTCGAGCCTCTATATAACGAAATCCATCGTTCCAGTAAAAAATTCGTTTTATAGAGAAATTCGATGTATAGAGTATGATGTTAAAAATAGTATTTAATGTGTAAATTTTGAACAAATATTATTTTTGATCTTTTTAATTAAGAATTTGAAATGTTTAAAAGTATATATTAACCTAACATTTTATTTCTTACTTATTTAAGTAGTTTCAAAAAAGAGAAAATACATTTATTTGAAAGCTTAATGAAAATCAAATAAGGAAGACTTACATAAATTTCAGAGGAAAAAATCTGTAATTTTTTGTTGTTTTGATTTTAAAATTACAATTGTTACGCTCTCAAAAAAAATTCTCAAATTTTAGCAAGGAATGAAAAATTGTAGTTGATATTTTCCTCCATTTGAAGGTCTCTCTTATGTGCTCTCATTGATTCCTCTCTTATATGTGTAACAATTCAATTGATTGTGTTTTGAGAAGGATGTTGAAAGGTGTGTGGGAGGTGGGATGAACTTGTTAGATTTAAAGAATAAGGAGAGAAGTAATATTTATAAAAAAAAAAAAACCTCTCCACTGAACGATAAATCAAAAATAAGTGATGGAAAATTGATTCCATATGATTTCGAAGCTTTTTTAAAACTGAATAAATTAAGATCAATTTATGAAAAAATTCGTTATATTGAGGTAGATATTTCGCTATATAGAGTCTGTTTTTAATGTAATCATGCGAAAAGGGGACCGTTCTTACTAAAAATTCGTTATAAGGAGAAATTCGATGTATGGAGTTTCGTTATATAGAGGTTCGACTGTAATATGTTTCTCGAATCCGAGCATTACTCACGCAAATGTTGTTCCGTATTTATAGGAACATGAATTAATATCTGAGAATTTCATTGCACAAATATATAACTAAAAGTTGTACTTCAGGCTTAAAATTTCGACGGCACATACAGTATTTCGCTCTTTTTATGTTTCCAAATCGCCCGTGTCTTTAAGATTTAACATGTTGGATAATTACCGACCTTTTTTTTTTTAGAAAATCATGAGCAAGAATTTATTTACAGTACTGCGATGATACTCAAAACGCTCCGCAAATCTGAATGCCCGCAAATCAAAATTTGAGGGTAACAGAAAAAAAGCGATTTTTTGATAAATTATGATTTAAAGAAATCGCTCTATGTTTCCTACGATCCTTAAATTTTTGGATGATTTTAGTTTCATTAGGTCAGAAATAGAGGATTGAGAAACATATTTCTGTATTGTACTTTCGAGAACTTCTCTGAAGATTTTCTTTCTACGATTTTCGGACGAAAGTTCAAGTTTTTCAGCCGTAAATAGTAGAAGAAAATTATTGTGTTTTCCAATTAACATATTTATCATGTTCCATGAAAATTGAATTCATGAAGCATTAAATCATGTTATTTTTCCCTATTCATAAACTTTCTTAACGTAACATTATACTACTCGAAAATTTCTGACAAATTTTCACTAAAAATGTGTCCATGAAATTTTCTGTTTTTTTTTTTTTTTTTTTTTTTTTTTTTTGCCGTAGAAAGTGCAGTAAAATTTGACAAATAAAAAAAAATGCACCTAATTTTACTGTAATTTTTATGGAAAAACTGCTGGCACCATTTCTCCAGTAGTTTTTGTCGTAAATGTAACGGATGTACACAATGTACATTCCTTAGTAATGTTTCGTTTTTTATTTATGCAGTTGCTATAGTTGGTATGAACAATACGTCACATTAAAAAAAAAAAACTATCACAGCTGGCTGAAGTGTTTCTCGTATATATATATATATATATATATATGTATATATATATATGTGTGTGTATATACCGGGTGTCCCAAAAATAACTGATTAATTTTAAAATTCAATAACTGGCAAACGGTGACAGCTATTTAAAAAATTTTTGCAGTTTTTACCGTAATTTTTATTTTAGTTCGAATTTCAAACAATAGGTGGCGCTGACGGTGATTGAAAGCGAGTGAGGTCGACGCTTCACTCAGTACTGATCACTTGGCCTTCAATCGCCGCCAGCACCACCTATTGTTTGAAATTCGAACTAAAATAAAAATTTACGGTAAAAAAACTCCTGGCACTATACATAATCCTCCTGCAAAAATGTTTTAAATAGCTGTCACCATTTGAAAGTTAATAAATTTTAAAATACATCTGTCATTTTTGAGATACCCGGTATATACATACATACACACACATATATATATATATATATATATATATATATATATATATATATATATATATATATATATATATATATATATATATATATATTACAAATTTTAAATTTTTTTTGTCAAAACTAACCTTTATACTATCTTAATTTTCTTATCATAATATTCCGTACTTATTTCAAATTATTAAATTAAAATCTTGTTTCTAAATCTAATCTGTTAATCCTTATGCAGACGATATAAATTCTTAATTTGCCTTAAAAAACATTAATCCAGTATGCGTAAATTTAAAAAGATGGCTCTAAATTAAAAATATTCTTAATTAAACTTTATTTCTTAATATTCCAAATAAAACTCATTTCTTCTATGCTTTTATCAACCCTTTTTAAGAAAGTCTTATTAAATTTATTCCAAAACCATACCTTTCAAAAAATATCATTATTTTATTTTATCTATTTATTTATTTTCCCTCCGTCAACCTTTGATAGTGTGCATATCAATAAATTCATTTCTTTTCTTTTTCTCTTAAAATTAATCATCTATAAAAATCGTATGTCTAAGAAATTCTGAGTCGATTATAAATTGGTTAAATATTTTTTTTAAATAAAATTATCGTCTGTGGAAAATAGTCTCGTAGCTGGACAAGAATTCTGTTTACATAAAAGAATGATGGTTTGTGGTTAGAGAATGTTCTAGAATTTTCTTTTGAGATATAAAAGAGGAAGCTTGAGAGGTGGTAAGGGAGATGAGAAGAAGGATTCTTGGGTGCGCTCTTCCATGAGTACGACTTGATGCAGTAAAGCATGGAATATTTTTTGGATGTTTCGGTAAAATATCGTCTGCAACAGGAGCTTATCCCTTTATTATAGCTACAGTTTAATAAAATGAACTTGCAGCAGCCAAGGAGTGATTATTTTGTCCTTCTACATTTATTTATTTATTTTTTTTTTCTCGCTGGCCATGACTTCTGTGCGGAGAAAGGGAAATCTGGCGATGGTGTTTCTGCCCCCTAACTTCAAAACGTCACAATCTACTCAAAAGCCGACAGGATAGCTTATGCCTGTTCTCCTTTTTCGGATTTTAAAGAAATTTGCTATGGAACGAAGAAGAACATGCTATCGCCCAAGTTCGATTGAATTCTATGTTCTGAAGGACATTCTATATGGTAGTTTCGTCTTGCTAATGGAATCTGCTGTGGAACGAAATGATGATAGGTTTGCGAATCGCCGATAATCGACTTCTCGTGAATGTTCTTGTGCCAAAATCTCCGTAATTTCTTACTTAATTAAAGTAAAAGAATGTTCTTTCTAAAGAATTTCACAACTATGCTTGGAAAGATACTAATCTAAAATAATTAGTACTTGCTTCGAGTCTGATTGTGGATTTCCTGACGCTTGATGTCGATCTGTCGCCGTCGATGCATAATTTGTGATTCAGTATTCATGGTCATAGTGACAAATTTTTGAAAATTAATGACTTCAAAGTGGTGAGTATGCGTGAAGTATTTGATGAGGTATTTAAAGACGATTGAATGTTATTAAAGATTTTTCGAGAAACTGTAAGTTATTTTATTAAATGTTTTGATTATTATTTTTATTCTTTTTATGATTGAGGAAAAATATTTATTATGTATTTATTTATTTATTTATTATTTTATTGATGAGAGTAATTTGAAGTTAATTTATTAATTTACTAATTTATTTATTTATTTATTATTTATTGTATGTTAATTATCTGATATAGTAATTTTGGAAAAATATGTAATTGATAGAAATTATTAACTTTGAAATTTATTGCAAATGATTTTACGATCAGGATTTAATAAAGAAAATAGAAGTGCTTCATTTATTCTAATGAGTAAGAATAAAAAAAATTTGGAAGATCCTTAATTCGTACCATTTGTTCCGAGTTCTAGAATGGACATTTTGTCGTGGTTAACTTATTTTGATACAACATGTGAAAAGGAGAAGAAAAATCCAGAATGGAAATTTAATTTTATTGCGCAATATTTGAAAGGGGAAGCACAAAAAATTTATATCAATGACTGTTTAAATTGTACGGATTATGAACAAATTAAGAAAATTTTGATAGAAAGATCTCGTGAATTTCTTAAAAGTAAAAGACTCTATGATCGAAATTTTGTCGAATGCTCATTAAAAATACAAGACTCTGTAATTTATGAAGAATTTAAATACCCAAACACTCGAAAATTAGAACCTACTTTCTCTGAACCATATAAAATTATAAATAAACCTTCTGATGTAACTTATGAAATAGAAAATTTAATTAAAGTGATTATTTTGACCTTCTATATTTATTTATTTTTTTTTCGCTGGCCATGACAAATGTGCGGAGAAAGGGAAACCTGGCGATGATGTTTCTGCCCCCCTAACTTCAAAACGTCACATCATTTCACTTAATTAACGCGTGATAGAAACTCCGACCCTCCCGTTCTATTTAGATCTGAAAAAAAGTAATAAATAAAACATTCGAACATTAAAATTAAGGCTTAAATGTCAAGGTTTTTTTTTCTTTTTTTCTGACGCTGACTAAGCGGCCGTTGGTTTCTATATTTCCTACAATTATATAGAATTTGATTGATGAACAATAATTATATCAGTATACAAATTATTTTAGTTCCCGATAGTTATATATATATTTAGAATTTTTCTCTATAAATAGTGGCGTTTAAATTCTGAAATCTTAAAGAAACATTTAAATTATAGCATTGCAGATATTACAGATAAAATGCTTTCATTGTCATGTATTAAATTTAACTATAGATTCATAAATATAAAAACACCAATATGATTTGAAAAAAAATATTACGATCTTAATATATTATGCATTTTATAATTATATATTTTATTAATACGTTGTTTTCAAAAAATATTTTTGATAAAAACAGCACCATGTGAATTATTTTAAAAGAATACAATTAAAATGTAATCAGCGTATTTTAAAATTAATAATAAAAAAACTTATTTCGCTTTTCTCTAGTAAATAATTTAAAGAAATTCAAGCTCTATAAATTCAATTATGAATCAAAGCCAATAGTATGTTTGAAATCATAAGTTCTTAGATAAAGTTTTGTTGCAACGATTTCCCAAAAATATATGTCCTCACAAATCAAACAGCAGATAAGGATGACACGCTTGCGTGTCTCAGGTAATTGGCAAAACGGCGCAGCACGATGTTATCTTCTGTTAATCAATGACACAATCTATTTATAGGAGTGTTTAATGTACGCGGAATAATTTTCTTAGTACCCTGATGTAAATCACATGCTGCATTAAATCAGTACATGACACACGCAACGCTAGTTTGAAACATCTTTTCGAAGTTTTCGTGCTAGTTTTGATTTTTCTGCTGAAAAACGATTTAAGAATGATCGTAAAAAAGACTATAATTATAAATGACAAAGATGAATTATTTAGATTAACCTGTCTCAATCACTCATTTACTTGCATACGTTAGTGCGTAATCATATCCTTTACATGCATGTCTTGTGTAATATGTTTTAATATAAAATCGAATATCTTTTTATTCAATGCACTGCAGCAATGATCGCCATTTGTATTATTTTCTTTGAAGAAATACGAAAATCATTTTGATATTTGCTTTGACAAAGTTTCTTAGCTATCGACTGTTACGCGTTTTTTTTTTCTGACCACCACTAAAATTTACTTGCAAATTTTGTTTTAATTAATAGCCAAAATCAGCAATTAAACACAGCAGGAATTTTTTTTTACATTTTAGTGCTAAAATATACCGGGCGTCCCAAAAATGACTGATGGATTTTAAAATTTAATAACTTGCAAACGGTGACAGCTATTTAAAAATTTTTGCAGGAGCGTTATGTATAATGTCAGGAGCTTTTTTACCGTAATTTTATATTTTAGTTCGCATCTCAAACAATAGGTGGAGCTGACGGCGATTGAAGGCCAGGTGATCAGTATTGATTGAAGCGTCGACCTGGCCTTCAATCGCCGTCAGCGCCACCTACTGTTTGAGATGCGAACTAAAATAAAAAATTACGGTAAAAAAATAACTCCTGACATTATACATAACCCTCCTGCAAAAATTTTTTAAATAGCTGTCATCGTTTGCAAGTAATTGAATTTTAAAATCCATCAGTCATTTTTGGGACACCCGGTAAGTATAAAAGTTGGCAACTGTTGGAGGTCATTTCTATAAAATGCTTATAATGTATGCACAGAAATAAAACTGATATACCTTTAAATAACCTTAGTGTGAATTTATGATTAACTAAAGCAAAGGAAAAATTAGATTAAAATATTTTACACTGCTGAAGGAAATGTCATAATTTATTTAAGGGTACGAGAGATCTTCAAAAACTATTTAACATTTATTTTTATTTCATATACTAATTAAGACGTGTTGTAAGATTTGTGACATACATTTATCACATTTTGATTTTAGAAAGAAAATTTCCTGAATGTTTAAATTTAATTCCAGAATATAGCTATAATTGTTATAACTTCTTTATGCCCGATTTTTTCTTTTTTTTCAGTTTTTAGATAAAAAAAATACACAAAAAACATCAACACTCCAAAATAGATTAATTCAAGTTTAACGAATAATTTGTTGTCTAAAATATAACGAATATTGTTGTTTTGGGAACCGCTCAATTGATATTCATATGATAACAGGCTAAGGAACAATTTTTGGAGATCGATAGAAAATATTATATTACAAGAAGATCTTATCGATATATTTGTTTAGTACTTTTTGCGCTTTGTTACACGTGATTGTTTTTAAAAGTAAATTTTTAATTAAATTTAAAAGCTAAAATATATGTTTAAAGTAAAAGAATCGCAAACTTTGCAAAGAGAATAAAGAAAAATTATAAATTCAATATTATTATTTTAATAATATATTTAATGTTATTATTTATACTGTATGCCTAAACATAAATGAATTCCAATAGTAAATGCAAAGACTTATACCAACATTAGTACATATAAACAATAACAAATATACTTTTTAAAATCAATAAAAATCAATTAAAAAGATGTACTATTTCTAGTACCCGAGTTGGGCGTTATAAACAATTTTTCAAAACAAATTAAAATTTCAAAAAATTTTGTGCTCTTTTCATTTCTATATAAAAATAAAAACAGTGCATTTTGGCTAATTGGAAAAATAAATTTAATTAAATGCAGAAATATATTGTAAAAATGTTGAAGGAATTCTTATAATTTAGAAAAAAAAAACGTTTTTCATTCCTTTGTATTTATGACATTTGATGCATAGTTTTAGTTTCATAAATAACCAAACTGACATAAACAAATATTTTGGGTTTTAGGTCATATAATAAGTGAATATTTATGTCTCGGATTTTTAAAAAAAATCATCGTAATACTTAAAATATTCAAAAAGTTTTTTCTTTTTTATAAATTTTTTTCTTGTATAATAAATATATACCGTTATTTATATCCTTGAAGAATATTAAAAGTTTATATATATACATAAAAAAGTCCGAAATGCATATCAAGCATAGCAAGTGACGTGTGTACGTACAGAATTTAAAATATCTTCAAATTTTGGAGTAATTGTATGCAGAATTTTGGATTGCAGTATAGTACTCGAAATCTTTTGTCTGTCTCTGAAAATACTATTTATCTATATCATATATGAAGTAATTCATAGTAATACTGAGCAAAGTACATCAATTTCATAAAATGTGAATACCTTAGTATAAAACGCGCTCACCAAACTATGTTGCTTCCCATACAATTGTGTAATGGAATACATTTGTGATGCACTGTAAATTAATATCAAATACTATTATCACTTCAGATAGTAGAGAATTTATATTTAAGTAGATACTTTATACATGTATATCAACTTTATTATGTTCGAAAGCGTATATCATCAGTCAAATATACTTCACATTATTTTTTTCCCATTGGACGAGATGTAACGGCATACATTTGATTGAAAATATTAAAATATAATTTAACATTAAAAATTTCAAAATTTCAATGTTTATAATTCAAAATCCTATTGTTCCAATGACTTCAAATTTTGTTTCTAGGCATATTTTGAAATATGCCTATTCATAATTGTGACTTGCTATTCTGAAAAAACATAGTACAGTCAGGTTTGGATTTTTATATGGTCCGTAAGCAAATTTTATATACATCATTTAAAAGTAGACTGTATGTCCAATCGTTTGGTACTAGTTACGTTCTTGTATTTTAATAAATAGCAGAATTAGTGGGGGAAGTTTAATTTTTTCCATAACTGTACATTATATGAAAAAACTTGAATAACGTTAAAATTTATAAGGTCCATTAATATGGATTTTTTTATGGCCAACAGACATAACCGAAGTATAAACAATTTTTAGTTACCTTGATTTAAGAGGGTATGGAATACATATTAAAGTGATTTTTGTTTCTTGTGTTCAATTTTTACAATTTTTTCTGACAGTTAACCATATTATTCGTAAACAAAATCACATTAAAAAAACGTCAGACTTCTTTTAAATTCGTTTACTATTTGTTTAAAAAGTAAGGTAATTTAAAATTCTTGTAGCTCATTAAACATCTTTTTAAAATTAAAATTCTTTGTAGAATTTCAATATATTTTCAGCATTAAAAATATTAATTTAAATATAACCTAAAAATATTTAATATATAAATCTTAAGAAAAGCGATATTACTTTTTGAAAAAAAAAAATCCTTTTCTTTAAAAGGATTTTTTTATTTACAATTTATTGATTTTAAAATAATGTAAAACAATTAAAAAAGACATAATTAAAGTAAAATAATCTAAAAAGACATCTTCCAAGATTTAACCATTTATCTTTAATAGTTCATGAGTTATATGTAATTAAGTTTGAGAAATGGTGAAAGAAATCTATCTTGAAGAAAAACGAATTTTTGGAAGAAATTGTTATCATGACAACCATTGCTCGAAAGTTAGATTTTGGAAGCAAACATAAATAAAAAAAATCAATATTTTCTGTTCTAACTAAAATACAAACATAATTTAAACATAATTTAAAACCCCCCTCTCCCCCCACCTTAAAAAAAAAGAAAAAAATCCGAAAAAGGTTTCGTGAAATAAAATTATTTTAGAAAATTTGAAGATTTTTGTATACATTGACCCCCCCCCCCTCCCTTGCTTAAAAAATTTTGACTCTTTTTATTTAAAAAACAAAAATATTGTTTATAGTAAAACAATAAACAAATTAACACTACTTAAAACAAATACGTGTTTTCAGAAAACTTGAACAGTAGGGGAAACTGGGGGACATTAATACAGCTTTTTTCAAAAAAATATTTTGGTGTCTAAAAAGCAGAAATTTCAAGTTTTTTTTCTATGTTATGTCAGCAAAACCTGTGTAGTGTGTTACAAAAATGTACAATCTTTGTTTTATATACTATTTTTGCAGGTAATTTAAAAAAAAAAAAAATAAAAAAAAAAGTAATTTGTATCAAAGTGCCCCATCCCCGGGGCAGATTGATACACTTTGAAACGTCTGGTAAAAATGGAGACAAAAAAACACCAATGCATATTTTTCAAAGAAAAATAGTTAGCAAACCATTTTATATATATTTATAGACATTAAAATCGCACACAATTTATTTGTAAGCGATATTAAAGCAATCAAAATGAAATGTATAATGACCTGATGTTCTGTCTGTTCCTTGTCTGTGGTAACTTTGTCATATCTGGCACTTTAACCCCAGAATTCCCTTCTTTCTTAGGAAAGGTGAAAGAATTACCAGGTTTTCTGTTTATAAATCGGTTTACAAACAGAAAATAAAGGATAATTATATTAAGAATTATGTTTATAATATAATTATCATTTACTGTTCTGCAGCTTGTTTCTCTTACTTAACATTTCTCATGTCGATAATACTTTTTTCTCTGGAGAATCGATATAAATTTGAGATTTGCCCGGCTGCCGTCCATTTCTTTTGTTAATTCTACGAGCACTAGATATTGTGTAAGTTTGTACGTCTTCTGTTTGCAAAAATACTATAAAATGTTCTAATATAAAGTAATTAGAGCTATTTCACTTCAATAAAAACTAATAGTAGAAATTTTTGACGAAAAATGGTTGAATTAAGGAGTGTATGGTAAAAATAAAAATAAAAGGTAATGAAAAAATGAACTAGAAAAGGATTTAGGTTGTATCAATGTGCCCCGACAAAGACTGTATCATTGTGCCCCATGCAGCCATTTTAAATAAAATGAGTCGCAAATCCAACACGTCATAACTTATCTAACAATAAAGAATGAGGAACTGATAAAGATTAGCGTTACTTGCCAAGAAGGGTATTCTTTTCGGTTGAAAATACTGGAACAGTTGTATAATACCATTTCAATTGTACAACTCAAATTTACTTTTGACCTACAAAAACAATTAATCACCCATCCCATTTCATCAAACTATTGACTCATTCCAAAACTTTCTGTATGTTGTTAATTTCACTAGTATCACCTTTTGGAGCTGTTGTGAATCTTCCTGCAATGACTCTGTGTGCTGTACAGGGGGTGTATCAATGTGCCCCAAGTATCAATGTACCCCAGTTCCCCCTAAATACTTTTTACATATAATTGAATGAAATCTCTGCTTTATCAAGAATAACTTAACTTATTGATGCAAAATTTATTGTTTAATATTAATAAATTATTAATAATTGTAATTTAATTAGCATTAATTTAAATAAAGATGAGTTTTAATTAACTTATTCAAAACACTTTATTAACATTTAAAAATGGAAACTACAGGTACTAATTTTAATTATAATAAATGAATTCTGAAATAATGGTCTCAAATTCAAATTAGAAATCAGAAACATCAACTCTTATTATAAATAAATTAATTGTTGTACTGTAAAAATTATCGAACTGAAGCATAGTGAGTTGATTCGACGATCTAGGTGGACGAAATCATTCCGTTGAAGTTTAATTAGTTTTTGCTGATTTTTTCGAATGCATCTCTAATAAAATACTGAAATAGTGATAAATATTTGGTTTATTTAACAATCTCTCAAAATAAATAGATAAAGAATTATATATATAAAAAAATGTGTTAAATATGTTTATTACTTATTCACCGCTCGTAGTATAGGGTAAGACTTGCAATCGTTTTGAAAAACGAAAATATTTTTGAGGGATTTACATGTTTCAGACACTGGATATTCCGAAAAACATAGTTATTACAAAAACTGCCGTCCGTCCGTCTTTGTGTTTGTCTGTCTGAGTGTCTGTGTATGTGCCTGCCTGTATGTGTGTCTGTAAATGCTCTATCTTCCGAACAAACTGAGATAGAGACTTGAAATTTTGTATGTAATTAGTATGTAAGAATGGGACGAAGCCTATTTAATACCAGTATCCTCGATTATCAAAAACTATTTTTTATAACTCACGAAAAATTTGTTCTGGTGGAAAGTGCATAATTGTTTTTTTTTATTTTTTTTTATTTTAAAAAGTGGACGTAAAAGGCAAAAAAAAAAAAAAAATAATAATAATAATAATAATAATAGCACACATTGTGCGTAAAGAACGATGTCAATTGGATTATTCGTTGATGATATATTTGTAAGCCTGTTTTCCACATTCTTCGATTTTTCATGAGCCTGTATTTCATTCAAATTTCAAGTCAAAGATATGTTTTAATTGGAAATGAGGCGTTTAATTTGATACAGTAAATAGTTAGTTAATATAATTATTATATTTGGAGTTATAGGGATGTTTCTTTTACTTAATAAAGTTCTACTTGAATAGTTTGGCGTTTTTATATAATTTGTCGAAATTGGTTCATAAACAATACATTAATAGAGCATTACTATGGATATTTAAAATGTTTAAATTTTGTTTTGAAATTACGATGCATTATATAATTAGTTTACACAAGTTTGATTCTCTTATATTATATTCATATCCATGATGGGTAAGTACTACGGTTTCACTATTAGTTAAAAACAATTTAATGAACACATATAATTTAACATTCGTTTCTTTTTCTATTTTTGTCTAATCAGAATTGCTCTAGAAATTTGTTTACTCATCCTAAGAATAATAATTTTTAAATAAAATTACTTAAAAAATCTTTTTGTGTGAATTTGTAAAAAATATAAATCCTACCCAAATTATTTTCGGTTGAAAAAATGCTGTGTAAATAAATAAAGTATACAAATTTTATTCAATTTGAAATAAATTTTCTTCTTACAGACGGTGATGTTTCCGAATTTTTTATGTTGCTCTGCAAAAGAAATACAATTGCTACGTGTTTTATTTTCAATTTAAAAATACTTTTATGTACACCACTAACTTATTGTAATTTTCTTGATATTTCATTAAAATTTCTGCTTACAGACAACAACCTTTCCGCGATATTTTGTGTGGCCCAATTATTTCAATATATATATATATATATATATATATATATATATATATATATATATATATATATATATATATATATATATATATATATATATATATATATAATACCATTAAAAGTAGACAAGATTCACCAATGGATTTTATCAATAAAACAATAAACCAAAACAAAGAATTAAATTGAATTATAGTAAACAATATTAACCATTTGAAATTAACCATTGAATTTAATAACTTATAGCACATTGAACATGGAAGGAAAAAAGAATAATATGAATACAAATGAAATTTGTAGAACCAAAGCAGAATCTTCAGGTCCCAAATACTTTGGAACTACAAATGGAGTGTGTGGTTTAATCTTCGTTTTTGCCATGAAAAAGCAAAACAATACGAATTTGGGACTACCATTACACAAAAACCAAATTATTAAACAAGGAACAAAGATATTTTACAAAAAGGAGTTGAAAGTAAGTAAAAATAATAGTTATCCATAACAGTCAAAAAAGATAAAGCTGAATGGAAATATAATTGAACCGGAGAAAATAATTAATAATCGATATTAACATAAAATTAAATTAATAAAATGATTAAAATTAGAATTAAGAGATAACATTCATATTAACATATAACTTAAAATACATTATTGTTACTTTAATCAGTAACATTTATTGTGACTTTACATGGTAAAAACTCATTATCTTAATATAGGATAATAAAAATTAAAAAATACAATAAAATAAAATAAAAATAAAAGAATAAAAATTAAAAAAATAAAATAAAATAAAAATAATAATAGTAATAATATTATTAATAATAATACCAAAAATTATATCAATAACATTAAAAATAATTTGATAATTAAAATATAGCTATTTAACTATAGATATAACTAGACAAATATCCATATATTGGTGTAAATTAAACAGTTTAAAAATTATGTTAAAATAAATAACCCACTCTCAATATATTTTTTTAAATAAATAATTAACCTTTGAAACCTTTCCGGCACACTGTACCCAGAGCGGGATGCCTAATTTTAATTCCAAACTTGCAAACGACACCAATAATATTTTAATAAAATTTTATCTTTACGCAGAAAACTTAAATTAAGGCATTCTTAATTTCTAAAAAAGTCGTTTGCAAAATCCGGTAACAGTAAATAATTTTTCACTTTACTAACAGAAATTGCCCGTGCCGTAAAGGGACGTAAGAATAATCTTGTTTTCAATTTTTTTATTATTTGAACTGCTTTTTAAGATTTAAAATTAAAAAAATATATATATCGCCATTTTGAAAATAGAATGCAGATAAAGCTGGACAAAGAACCCGGTTATGACACTGCTATGTACTATGCATACAATTAGTGAAATACAAATTTGTATCAGGAGAGTTACCGGAGAGTTACCGGATGACAATAAACAGATTTTTCTAAAATACCAGCCATTATAGAAAATGAAATTGCTATATTTTAGCTGTTATTAGCGATAAAGACGAAATAAAATGTGCCTCAGGATTCTTCTATAAAGCTCAAACTCTTAAGATAGAAATATTAACCGTTTTTAATTTATATGTACCAGTGTTAAAAATAATATAAAAAAAAATATTTCAAAAGGTCACTATTTTGAAACGCACTGTCTGGAAAATTCGTCAATATACATTAAATTATCCTTATCTTTTCACAAATAATTTTCATTCACCAAGAAAACATACTTGATCGGTAAATTCATTAATAAAAAAAGAAGAAGAGATTCCATTTTTTCCTAGCACGCATGCGTATTGGATCTAATACTAAAGAATTCAAATTTATTTTTAAAATGAAAAACGAAAAAATCTATAGATTAAGATGTCTAGTTAAAAAAGACAAAAATGATTTCGAATTTAAAAATAAATAACAATTAACTTCTTCATTCATTTAAAAATACTCGCAATTTATTATTTAAAGTTGGATAGGTTTAACAAAGTTGAATTTACAACGTTATTTATAAAGCAATATTCTCATTAAAAGTATGGTTTAAGTAAACACATTTAAAAGATATTTTTAATTAAAAAATTAAATGCAAAAAATCAATATTACTCCAACATAATCTTAACAAATAAAGATAGAACACCCATATTTTACCTCTAGTAATTTACGTAAATATATTTAAAATTCACATTTTTATTGCATAATAAAACTATCGTATAAACCCCAGCCACAATCTCTTTAAGACGAAATGAGAATTCTCTCAATAAAAACAATTCAGAATCACCCTGTATATGCAGGGTGATTCTAAATTGTTTCTACAAAAAAAAGAAAAAGTAGGGTGATAGTATTTATCAAGACAAACAATATTAAATAGGAAACCAAGAGTCCCAAACGTTTTCCGAAGAAGATAGCTGTTATTAAAGTTTAGGGTTCAAAATTTCAATTCATCATAAAAAACGGAAAAACTGATCGATTGATTTGCGGTTTTAACTAAAACTTTTATTTATGTCAGTATTGTCTTGAAAATAAATTATAAAGATAAATTTAAAAAAATACCAATAGAGGGCGCTTTAGACTTTGGAGTAACGAAGAACTATTTTTTGCATCTCATTAAATGTTTTCGAAAGCTTAGATTTAAAATTATATTTTTAGCTCAAAATATGAATAATAGGGAATGGTTAAGTAGCACAAACTGAGCTGTGTTCAAGGGGGAGGAGGAGGTTCAAATTTCAAATAATTATAGTAAACGGAAAAATTGGTCGATTTGTTTGCGGTTTAAAATAAAACTATTGTTTAAGTAAGTATCTTCTTAAAAATAAATTTCAAAGATAAATTAAAAAAAAAATTATTTGAGAACGCTTTAAACTTCAGAGTAACCAACAACTAATTTTAACCGTTGTTTTTTGTATCTATTTAAATGCTTTCAAAAGCTTATTAAATGTTTTCGGAAGCTTAGATTTAAACTTAAATTTTGAGCTCAAATTCTGAATCATTGTGAGGGGTTAAGAAGCACAAACAGAAGTGTTTTCAGGAGTTGAAATTTAACCTCCCCCCTCCTCGAACACTGTTCAATTTTGCGCTACTTAAACAATTCCAACTATTCAGAATTTTAGCTCAAAATTTAAGTTTAAGAATTTGAAAGCATTTAATGAGATTAAAAAAAGTAACGGTTAAAAATAGTTGTACGCTGCTCCAAAGTCAAAGGCGTCCTCTATCGGCATTTTGTAAAATTTATCTTTAAAATTTATTTTCAAGAAAATACTGATTCACAGAGTAGTTTTTGCGAAAACTGCAAACGAATCGACCAATGTTTCCGTTTTTTATTATCATTTGAAATTTAAACCCCCTGGACACATTTCAGTCTGTGCTACGTAAGCACTCCCAACTATTCAGATTTTGAGCTCAACATTTAAGTTTAAGACTAAGCTTACGAAAACATTTCATGAGATGCAAAAACAAAATAAAATAAAATAAAATAAAGGCAGAAATAGTTGTTCATTACTCCAAAGTATAAAGCGCCCTCTATCGGCATTTTTTGTATTTATCTTTATAATTTATTTTTAAGAAAATACCGACATAAAGAATAGTATTAATGAAAACCGCAAATCAATCGACCAATTTTTCCGTTTTTTATAATCATTTGAAATTTGAATAATCTGAACACTGTGCTATTAACCACTCGAAAATTTAAGTTTAAGTCTAAGCTTACGAAAACATTTAATGAAATGCAAAAAATAACGGCAAAAAACAGTTGTTCGTTACTCCAAAGTCTAAAGCGCTATCTATCGGCCTTTTTTTGAAACTTACCTTTATAATTTCTTTTTAAGAAAATATCGACATGAAGAATTGTTTTAGGCAAAACCGCAAAATACTCGATCAATTTTTTCGTTTTTTTTTAATGTTTATTTGAAATTTTGGACCCTAAACTTTAATGGCGGCTATCTTCTTTGGAAAATGTTTGGAACCCTTGGTTTCATATTTAATATTGTTTTTCTTGATGTGTACTATCACCCTTATTTTATTATAAAAACAAATTAGAATCACCCTGTATATACAGGGTGTCTCAGAAGTAATGGGACAAACTTAAATGGGAGATAGGGGACATCAGAAGGATTCAGAATTGCATATCAACCTATGGTCGGAAAATTTTTCCTGGCGCTGTAATGACGTCACAAAACACATGAAAGAAATGACAGAAAAAGGAAAAGAAAACATGTTTCGTACTCTTAGTGCTACAACAATACCTGAATAACGCTGGAAAGTTCTGTGGAACTTGTAGCATACATCGTTGCAGCTGGTGCGGAAACTCGGAACATTCCTGGTGTTTTCTAGAAAACACATGCACCGGAGATGAGCCCCCATGCATCAAGGCCCGGGGTCGTAATTTAGAATACCTACTTTGATGGCGATCGTTGTTTTTTTAATGTTCTTTTTTTTAAGTTTTCTACTGTACTAAAGATAGTAAAGATATTTTCTCTTCTTAATCGTGCCCTGTCCTTCTTGCGTTTTGTTTCCTCATTACCACCCCTAGAAAGCGTTTCGGTCCATGGATTGCTATACAAATCTGAATCCTTGTGATGTCCCCTATCTCCCCTTAAAGTTTGTCCCATTACTTCTGGGACACCCTGAAGTCACATATAAATCACAATTAAAAGATTGTTTTCGGACTTGAGAGTCATTATCATTAAAAATATACCAGTTTTTTTTTTTTCGGAAATGGTTTTGTCCGGGCAGCACACTGCAAAAAATTTTGGTCAGAAAATACGGTGGTTATACCATCAACTTTGTGACACTTCCTTCTACCGTAATTTTACTGCACGGTATATATACCGTAAAATACTTAATGTACATGTACCGTAATTTAACTAAACATAAATTAAAACATTTTGTGGTATATGTACCGTAAAATATTTAAAGTATATGTACCGTAATATATTTAAAGTACATGTACCTTAAAAAAATATCCTTACAGCATTTGTACCGTAAATTAAATATATGGTATATGTACCGTAAAAAATATTTATACAACATATATACCAAAAATTAAATGTGTGGTATATGTACCGTAAAAGCAATTGTAATCAGTATGTGTACCGTAAATAAAATGTACGGTATATATACCGTAAAAATACAAAATGATCCAAAAAAACCTCCCACATTTGACAGGATAAAAAACACAAACGACTCCAATGAGAAATTTATTTGTTAAAAATATAGAATAAGTATGACGAGAGTTTAAAATGACTATTTTTCAGAAATGACGTCAGGAAAGTGTCTTACCAAGCATCATTTCTAAAACATAGTCATTTTAAACTCTTGTCATACCCATTGTATATTTTAAAACAGACAAGTTTCTCTTTACAGTCCTTTTTTGTTTTATATTATCCTGTCAAACATGGGATATTCTTATGTGTTATTCTCTAATCAGAATCGCCGAATATACATAGTGAACACAAAGTCTTACTTATTATAAAAATTTATTTCGGCGGAAAATATTAGATATGTGAAGATACATTTAAAAAGATTAATGAGATATTTGATAAAACATTAAACATTTGATAAAAATTTTAATAAGACCATTTGTGGGTCCCCAAGTTGTGCAAAGTTATGTATAATGGTAATATATATATATATATATATATATATATATATATATTATATTTCTTTTTTATAAATGTTAAATTTTCTTTATTTGTTAAGGAAGTTTTTTTGCATTATGTACAATTGTTAAAAAAATGGTAAAATGTAACTAAAACGATGAATTGCGCAATTATACTTACATAGCTGCCAACTTCTATACCTTTTTATACATTTATTTTTCATACCACTATTTTACAACAGCTACTGCTGTTACATTTCAGGTTTAAATATATAAAAAAAAATTATTATTTTAAAATAGAGGTATAAAAATGCTATAAAAGTAGTATGCACTAAGAGAATTTAAAAAAAGTTACAAAAAAGTGTTTACATTTGTGACCGCTATGATAATGTGAGATGATATCTGATAAAATAAAATGCTAATATTAAATTTCTTTCTTACCTTTCTATAAACTATTATAACTTAAAATAATAATATATCTTATATTATTTTTATTAAAATGTAACAATTTATTAAATTTTATTAAATATTAACAAATAATTCAAGAATACTGACAGACGAAAAATTATTTCGCACTTCTTTTGTTGTTTGAAAGTCATATTTATAAAAACTAAAGGATCAGAAGGGCGTAAAGAGAATACAAATCACATAAATTTAAAAAAAAATAAAGTAAAATCAATAAAAGTGGTCAAAATTATATATATTGATATTCTTGTTACTTACTTGGAAAATAGGATTTTTATTTTTTTTCTCAACACACAAATCTAAATTTTCTTACATTCAGTTAAATGTTTAGAATGCCACTATCTAGCAAATCACCGCTTTTGTATTTTTTATTTTATTTTCAGATTTTTTTTTTTATGGAAATGTGGTATTATGCTATTCTTACAAGAATTGATATGTAGTTTATAGCTTACAATCTTAATAACAAGCTTTAATTTTCCACACAGATAATAAAAAGTGAAAAACTAGTTGTCGTGGGCAAAATTGCTTATAACGCGAAAAATAATTAATGAAAAATGTAATTTAATTCCATATTGCTAAATAGTCAAGACTAAATTTATAGATTCATGCTTAAAAAAATTTAAAATTGTATAAAAGCTCTCCATTGTTAAGGAGAGGGTTTGAAAATCATATTAAAATTCAAAATATAAATGTTTTAGAACGTTTACAAAATAAATTAATATCATTATGATTCAGACATATTTAAAACAAGCAATTAAAATATAAAAAAGATATTTATTACAACGATTAAATTACATTAACTTACTATATAATAATACATAATTATAATATTTATGTATACAATTTATTTTCTTTTACACAGTGTGCCATTTACATTTATTTACAAATTCCAATAGTTTTGTTCACTTTCAGCATTATTATTATCCGCCAATTGATTTGTTGTAGTTTGTACCAAATACAGGGTTGATCAAAATCAAATACCTGAAAGGAAAAGATTCATTCAACATGGGTATAAGCATTAAAATAAATTATTGAAGAAAATACAAAAGTAATTTGTAGAAATGGTTTCACGAAATTATCTTAAGAGGTTATTTCAGTATTCAGAAGAAGGACCAAGAATGTTAATACTAATTCTAAGGAAGCGTTATTTTCAATTTTTTCTCTTTGATTTTAATATGTATGTACATTAGGGTGGAGCGAAAAAAATTTTTTTTTGAAAATCAAAAACGGGTAGGTGCCAAAAGTTACCTTTATACTAGTATATTAACTGCGTGAAATTTTACCGCTGAAAAAAAATGGCTTGAGTCTGCGCTTTTGCTCCAAAAATCGAAATTTTGAGTAAAATTTGTCTTTTTTTGACATTTTTTCAAAAAAAAAAAATTCCTACAGAGCTGGTTAGTATTTAAAAATGTTGCTTAGACCTTTATATTTATCTGCTTAACATATTTAAACTATAAAACAATATCTGTAGTCTGTATAATTGGAGCAAATCTGACAACTTTTTGTGAAAAATCAGCGTTAACCTCTCTATTGGAGCATACAACGAAATGTTCTTTTGAATGCATTTCTAACCTAGCTGCTTTCAAAACTACTGTGTATAAAACTCATAGAGGTAGTTGAATTATCCCACCCGTGTCAACCATCCAATCATTTAGGCCCAGTGTTTTATTTATGTATTGAATTGTTACTTTTTTCCCGAAGACGAGTATAAGTTTTCTATATATCAAAGTAATTTATCTCTTCTTTGTATTCACTGACTTTGGATGATTTGGATTGCTGGTGTGACCTGCTGCACGTATATTTTTATACCATGTATAACAGAAGAGAAGCTGAGTAATGTATTGGGTATGTTCTTAATTGAACCTATTCAGCAGTCTATTTTCTTCATTAAATTTTCATGCAATTAATACATTATGATTGGAAGTTCTGTTACCACAGCATTTTTTCAATTAATTACATTTTACATATAATGATTTTCCTAAAAATTGATTGTATGAATTCAATTTTCAGTATGTCATCATTTACTGTACTTATTACATTGAATATATTTTGAGAAGCTGGCTGCTTAATATTATGAAGATCGTTCATAATATTATGCCCAGAGGATTGCAAACAAAATTTGCGTGTAAAACAACATTTCTAAAGAATTTTTAGTATGCTTTATGTCGTTTCCTGTGTTGTTCCATAGTCTATTAATTTCTAATAAGATTTTAGATCTATTATTTAGGTGTGTAGTACATTTGGTATAAAACATCCCGCGGTATAAACTTGGATTATACATTTTGTGAGTGAACATATAGACGCTGATTGCCAATCTGTGCTTATATAATGCGGAAAATTTTATTAACTTTATGAGCTGTCTTTTGTGTGAGATGTTTTCTAAACTCCTATTCCCCATTCTTTCTGAGAAATAGCTTTCCTTATGAATTAGCTTGCAATCTCTGACAGAAATTTCTAGTCTGTTCTGAGTATATTTTTCTCAATTTGAGAAAATAATTTTTCAAAATTATTCTCTATTTTATATTAAAAAAATTGAAATAGGAAGTGAATAGTACGTAGACAAAGATTTTCCTTATTGATCCAGTGAATCCATGTAGCTTAGAACGTTTTATATCGACTTCTCTAATAATTGGCGCAGAGGAAATTCAATGGAGTTGAAGTAGCGAATGATTCAATATAATACACAATTGTAAGCTTACCCCATGCAAAATGGTTCACAGTGACAAATAAAATTCTCCTAATTTTAAATGAGCACTTATAGTCGATTAGAATCCGCACATTCCCTCATAAAGTACTATGCATTATATGTTTATGCCCAGGACATTTCACCATCAAATGTTGTCCACTCATAAAAAGAGGATCTAAAAGTTAATAGGAAATTTCGTGGATACGAAAACACTTAGAAAACGGCATAAATCTAACGCAAAAAAAGTTATTTACAACAGCGGTTGCTTTACACATGGAGAACAAATTTTCATTGCAATTCTCGCTCACGATCACCATCACATTAAACAGCTCGCTTCTCAACATATAAAAAATGCAAAAGTAGAATAAATGATGGCATACTTATAGTTGAAATATCTGAAATCATCTTTGAAGCAAATCATTACGTAAAAAAAATACAATTGACTGAAAAAATGTTGTGGTAACAGAACTTCCAATCACTATTCATCAACTGAATGTAAGTTTGATAAATAGAATAGATGGCCGAATAGATCCCTTTAATAGATTCCCGTGCATTACTTTGCTTGTCATTTTTTTTGTATAAACTGTAAAAATATACCTGAAGATAGTTACAGCAGCATGTGGATGCAAAGAACAGATGAACAAGGTGGAAGCATCGAAAACATGCCAAATTTTTATAAAGAAAATCACAAATCAATGTATAAATAAAACACTGTACTAAGATGACCGAATAGTTGGGCCGGGTGGTATAGGAAATATAGCCCCCTCCACGACACATGTCCAAGGTAGTTTTGAAAACAAGAGCTGTATTAAAAACAACAATTCGTTGTATGACCCAATAGAGTGGGAATGCTGTTTTCTTACTAAAAGTTGCCTGTTTTGCTCCAGCTATAGGGAATAAACATATGGTTTTATAGTTTAAATATGTTAAGCAGATAAATATAAAGGTCTAAGCAACACTTTTAAATACTAACCAGCTCTGTAGGAATTTTTTAATTTTTTTGAAAAAATTTCAAAAAATGACTAATTTTACCCAAAATTTTGATTTTTGGAGCAAAAGCGCAGACTCAAGCCATTTTTTTTTTCAGCGGTAAAATTTCACGCAGTTGATGTGCTAGTATAAAGGCAACTTTTGGCACCTACCCGTTTTTGATTTTCAAAAAAAATTTTTTTTCGCTCCACCCTAATATACACTATCTACCAAAAAGTATTTGTACACTTTCAGTTTTTGACATTTTGTCAAATATTTAAAAATATACTGGTCGGATTCTTCTGGAACTTCAGAAATATAAAGATTATGTTTCACTTTATATTTATTTACATTCATTTGTTAAGCGGGTAATTAGGGGGCCGGCAAAAAAACAAACAATAATAGAAATATTTGGGATCGACCTGTACATGAAAATGCACGAAACGACTTATCGCTTTAGAATACAAATATATGAATACAGTAGAATATGTACACTAATTTTTGTGAGAATAGCATGTATATTTATGGCGACAGAGCGATTTTTTTGAAAAATTCAAAAAATTCTGGTGTGTTTTTTGTTTATATCATGCTGGGTTTTTGACCAAATTTAACGCAAATTTCAGAAAAATTGGCAAAATGCAGTAGAAAAAATGTAGCGCAATTGGAATATAAATATATTAAATATTTTATGAAATATGAGTAGTTTTATGAAATAATTTTTATCTGCGCATGCGCGAACGATAAAAACAATTCTTTTACATCATTTAATAGTCAATTCTATGGAGTAACTTATAAAAAAAATCAAATGAAATATCGTGAAAATTCAAAAAGATATCATTATTATAAGTAAGCTGTTTTTACATTGCTCTCTAAAAACGGCTGAATGATAAGGGATTCTCCACAAATTAACATTTTTTTATTGACTGACTTTTAGGAAAAAATTAGTATTTAATGTATACAATATCTAATACAATATTTCTGTTAATAAGTATCTTGACATCTGTGATGGAAAAGAATATAAGCCCTTTTCCTTTTCTATCACAGGTGTCAAGATACTTATTAGCAGCAATATTGTATTCATTAAATAGTACTAATTTTTTCCTAAAAGTCAGTTAATAAAAAATGTCAATTTGTGGAGAATCCCTTATCTTTCAGCCGTTTTTAGAGAGCAATGTAAAAACAGCTTACTTATAATAATGATATCTTTTTGAATTTTCACGATATTTGATTGGATTTTTTTTATAAGTTACTCCATAGAATTGACTATTAAATGATGTAAAAGAATTGTTTTTATCATTCGCGCATGCGCAGATAAAAATTATTTCATAAAACTACTCATATTTCATAAAGTATTAAATATATTTATATTCCAATTGCGCTATATTTTTTTTAATAGATTTTGCCAATTTTTCTGAAATTTGCGTTAAATTTGGTCAAAAACCCTCTATGATATAAACAAAAAACATACCAGAATTTTTTGAATTTTTCAAAAAAATCGCTCTATCGCCATAAATATACATGCTATTCTCACAAAAATTAGTGTACATATTTTACTGTATTCATATAGTTGTATTCTAAAGCGATAAGTCGTTTCGTGCATTTTTATGTACAGGGCGATCCCAAATATTTCTATTATTCTTTGTTTTTTTGCCGGCCCCCTAATTACCCGCTTAACAAATGAATGTAAATAAATATAAAGTGAAACATAATCTTTATATTTCTGAAGTTCCAGAAGAATCCGACCAGTATATTTTTAAATATTTGACAAAATGTCAAAAACTGAAAGTGTACAAATACTTTTTAGTAGATAGTGTATATATATATATACAGGGTGTTTCTAAATTCATGGTCCAAACTTTAAGGGGTGATAATACACATCAAGTCAAACAATATTTAAATAGGAAACCAAGGGTCCCAAAGTCTTCCGAAGGAGATAGGCGCCATTAAAGTTTAGGGTCCAAAAATTCAAATGTTTATGAAAAACAGAAAAATTGGTCGATTCGTTTGCGGACTTACTAAAATTATTCTTTATGTCGGTATTTTATTGAAAATGAATTATAAAGATAAATTAAAAAAAAATGCCGATAGAGGGTGCTTTAGACTTTAGAGTAACGAACAACTATTTTTTACCATTATTTTTTGCATCTCATTAAAGGTTTCGTAAGCTTAGACTTAAACTTAAATTTTGAGCTGAAAATCTGAATAGTTGGAAGCAGTTAAGTAGCACAAACTTAACTGTGTTCAGAGGGTTTTAATTTCAAATGATTATAAAAAACGGAAAAATTGGTCGATTGATTTGCGGTTTTCACTAAAACTATTCTTTATGTCGGTAGTTTATTGAAAATGAATTATAAAGATAAATTTTAAAAAATGCCGATAGAGGGAGCTTTAGACTTTGGAGTAACGTAGAACTATATTTTACCGTTATTTTCGCATCTCATATATTTTTTTAGAAGCTTAGACATAAACTTAAATTTTGAGATGAAAATTTGAAGCATTGGGAGTGGTTAAGTAGAGCAAAGTGAACTTTGTTCAATGGGGGTGGGGAGGTTCAAATTTCAAATGATTATAAAAAACGGAAAAATTGTTCGATTCGTTTGCCGTTTTCGCTAAAACTATTCTTTATGTCAATATTTCCTTGAAAATAAATTTTAAAGATTAATTTAAAAAAATACCGTTAGAGGGCGCCTTAAACTTTAGAGTAACCAACAACTATTTTTAAGCGTTTTTTTTTTTAATCTAATTAAATGCTTGCAAATGCTTAGATTTAAATTTTGAGCTCAAATTCTAAATCGATGGAGGGGTTAAGAAGCGGAAACTGAACAGTGTTCAGGAGTTAAAATGTTACCCTCCCCACCCCTCGAACACATTTCAAATTTCCGCACTTAATTACTCAAAACGATGCAGATTTTGAGCTCAAAATTTAAGTTTCAACTTTTTCAAGCATTTAATAATTTAAAAATAGTTGTTGGTTACTCCAAAGTTTAAGGCGCCCTCTAACGGTATTTTTTAAAATTAATCTTTAAAATTTATTTTCAAGGAAATATTGACATAAAGAATAGTTTTAGCGAAAACGGCAAACGAATCGAACAATTTTTCCGTTTTTTATAATCATTTGAAATTTGAACCTCCCCACACCCACTGAACACAGTTCAGTTTGCGCTACTTAACCACTCCCAACGATTCAGATTTTCATCTCGAAATTTAAGTTTATGTCTAAGCTTCTAAAAAAATTTTATGAGATGCGAAAAATAATGGTAAAATATAGTTGTACGTGACTCCAAAGTCTAAAGCGCCCTCTATCGGCATTTTTTGAAATTTATCTTTATAATTCATTTTCAATAAAATACCGACATAAAGAACAATTTTAGTGAAAACCGCAAATCAATCGACCAATTTTTTTCCGTTTTTTATAATCATTTGAATTTAAAACCCTCTGAACACATTTAAGTTTGTGCTACTTAACTGCTTTCAACTATTCAGATTTTGAGCTCAAAATTTAAGTTTAAGTCTAAGCTTACGAAACCTTTAATGAGATGCAAAAAATAACGGTAAAAAATAGTTGTTCGTTACTCTAAAGTCTAAAGGGCCCTCTATCGTCATTTTTTGAAATTTATCTTTATAATTTATTTTCAAGACAATACTGACATAAAGAATAGTTTTCGTGAAAACCGCAAACGAATCGACCAATTTTTCTGTTTTTCATTATCATTTGAATTTTTGGACCCTAAACTTTAATGGCGCCTATCTCCTTCGGAAGACTTTGGGACCCTTGGTTTCCTATTTAAATATTGTTTGTCTTGATGTGTACTACCACCCCATTAAATTTTGGACCATGAATTTAGAAACACCCTGTATATATATATTACATAGAAGAGATGAAGATGATCTACAACTGGGCAAGTTTTCTTTTTCCTACATTAATTATTCATTTTTTATATATATTTGGGTAGTTTCAATTTCAGAACCAGTTCTGTAAGTGAAGAGCAAATTAAGAAAACATCTAAAAATTATAAACTACCCCGGGTAGATCGCCTTTATTTATCCTATACAAAAATTATTTAAAAATATTTATATCCAAATTAAATATTTGAAAGTAACGCTCCCATAGAATTTACATTAGTGTTTTCATTTCTTCCCATGACTGGTGTGGGACCTTCCCATGACTCTTAAGAACCTACACCAGTAAATTCCAATATTAATTTTAAAATCAAGGGGAAATTTCTTACAAATTTCTCACTTGTATTTTAATATTTTTATATTATTATTATTATTTTGGATGTGATACTTTAAATTGTTATCTATTGTTGTGTGTATGTACTTTTTCAACTTTTGTAACAATTTATTTATGCAATTTATTTATTTTATTTTCAGAACTGCTTTCAAAGTAGAAGCATCTGCATATAAAAAAAAACTAGAACAAACAGTTGAAAAAGTAGAAATGCATAGTAAAAAATAGATACTGCATCCTGTGTAAAGGAAAAAAATATTAAAAGGGGAGGGGGGGCAAGAGGTCTGTGAATAACACTACAACAGGATTAATATTAGATTGAACATTTATTACCGAGCCGAGTGTAGGTATGTGTTTAAACAAAAATGGAAATGTCTGAGCTTAAATCCTTAATTTAATATATTCACTCAATAACGCACATATTTTCAAGTAACTGTTATTTATTGAGTTAAAATTTTGAATTTTTTTTCTGATGGTTTACCATATCATTTGGAAACAAAAGCACGTGACTTAATTTCTCATAATGTTTTAAAATTTAATAGTTATTAAAAAGTGGGGGTAATTTAAAATCTTTATAACTCGAAATATTATTGGTAGAATTTCTTTTCATTTATATGAACAGAAATATATAAGCTTTAATTCTGATTTAGGAATTTAAAAAATATTAATTTGAATAAAATTTAAAAATATTTAAAGTAAAAAATTGAAAAAATGTAATTTTTTAAAATCATATTTTCAAATTTAAATATTTTTTTTTTTAATTTGCTGAATCAAAATTAAAATAAGACAATTGTAGAAGACATGTTCCAAATTTAAACAAGTTTTCTTTAACAGTTCTTCAGTTATCGCAGTTTAAATAAAAGAAATGGTGAAAAAACTCACCAAGAAAAAAGTATTTTCGGAAAAAGTCATTTCTATGAGAACGATTGCTTTGAAAGCAAGATTTTAAAAAGAAACCAAAACGAAAAAAATATGTCTTAATTCAGTTAAAAAAGAAACAATGTTTTATAGTTAAAGGTTTTAAACGTCATTTTAAGAAGAATTTTTTTAATGCAATAAAACTGTTTAATAAAATTTTAATATTTTTGTGTACCGCGCACCCTTAAACACCAGAAGTTACAAGTCGCAGGAAAAAATTAGCCGTTAGTGGCATCTGGCGACAGTGAATCTGTAATTATAATAAAGAGCAGGATATGTAAAAAAATCAATTTAATAACTCTGTTTATTTGGAGAATGGAGGAGAGGTTAAAAAGTTATTTTTTTTTTTTAATTCTAACTAGAAATAAATAAAAAGTATGCGTATAACAATGATAATACTGAGACGCTATTTTAGCTGAATTATGTGTGAATTTAAAGTACCTACAAATAAAATTACGCTATTAGTAATAACTGAAAATCATTATTTTATCATAAGAATTATGGGTTTGAAATATTACAAGAAATGTATCAAGCCGTTAATAAAAAAAAATCAAATATCGACTTTAATTTGTGTTTGATTGTATTTCTTTTTAAAAAATTAAAAAATTATACTGTGATTAGTATTTATGCAATAAAAAAGTGTTGATATTCAGTCATATCCGCTATTTGTTGCAATTATTATTCATATAACAAGCTATTTAGCAGAAATTTAAAGAATGTAGACGGGTGTTAGATTTTTTTTTCTTCTTTGTAGATTATTTTTTCATGGATATTTATTTTGCTATCTATTATATTTAACACTTTATTACTTAATCCAAAAACTTGAGTTAGTATTTAATAGAAGTGAATAAAATGAATTAAATCGTTACAAGTAAGTGTTTAATTAACGTTGCAACTGCAAAACATTTTACCTCTGGATTATTTTCTGGCTCTGTAGCAGTCTATCTGTCGCAGACCATCGAGATATTTTTTGCCACTGGGTAGTAAATAGTTCCAAGTCTACTCCTTCACAGTACTTCAAAAATGAAATTGGTAGTTATATTCCTTCTCCATTTCAAATTTCCTGTTATTAAAAATAAACATATATTATTTCTTAATGACTTAAATATACGAAATGAAAAAAATCTTTATACCAGCCATTTTATTAGTAAATATCAATATTTCTTCTGGATTGCTTGTCAAAAACTGTGAAAACATGTTTTAATTCTAAAAAAAAAATTGAAGAGTTTGGACGATAAAGACTGTAAAATAAATAAATAAATACAACCCTTGGCAAAAAGTTTCCGATCATTACATCAACACTACCATCTTTTGTAAGAAAATATTATTTATTCTCACTGCATAACAATGAAACGACTATTAGCGATAATACATCTGTGTTACATATAATGAACAACAATATGCAATAAAGAAAAATCACCATTCATCAATTTATAAACAGAAAAATTGTGATTGAAATTTAGGCACCAAAGAAAAAAATATCCGATCATGCTTTGATTTGGAAAAAAATAACCGATCACTGTAATTATATATTTCGTAAATCCATCTTTATTTCGAATGACAGTCGCATTTGTTAGTGGACTGGACTCATTATGATTTTTACACTCATTGGGAGCAACTTCACCCCAGCATTCCCTTATAGCTTTACGTAAGTTCTATGGCATTTGTAATTCATCGAAAATCGATTTTTCTTTTTAATATATTTCACATATTTTCGATGGGATTAAGATCCGGACTATTGGGCGGTCACGTCGTGGTTTGAATTGGTATATTACCTACATTTTGTAGAAATTTCTTCATTGATTTGGTGCGTTGGGGAGCTAATTGTCATCTTGAAATAAGAAGTCGTTTTGATTTCCGAACTATTGATCGATGCTGGGAATCAAAAAATCCACTAAAATATCAATGTAAACTTCAAAGCTTACTGTACGTAACACAATACACAACTTCTCGACGCCTTGTGATGTAATACAACTCCAAACTGCAAATGCAGGTGAAAATTTAGTCTTCGTATTGATACACTAAATCATTGAACTTTTCACCGACTCTCCTCCATACAAATGTTCCACAGTCATCACTTTTACCGATAGATATGCGAAATTCACTGCTAAAAATAACTTTATTTCATGTATCAAATGGCTAGTGCACATGTTTTTTACACCATTACAGGCGCTCTTTTCTATGCATCTTTATCATGCAAGATTTTGTTTTAATTTTACAAGATTTAAATCTTGATAAATTTAGATGATTACGTACTGCGGTCATATGCCTTTACGTTATACTTAGACCATTCGGAATCAAGTTGTTTTGAAGTTGCTCGCCGCTTTCTTTTCGATATTTTCACAAGCTTTCTTTTCCTTCCTAGGTACTGACATTTGTGGTCGTCCACTTCCAGGTAAATTTTCCTCGCTGTTAGTCAACTGATATTTTTTCCAAATATCGCATACTGTACTTTGAGCACAATTTCATAAATCAGCCACTTTCCATTGTGAATTTACTTCTTTGAATAATTAAATCATGCGGATTTTTAAATCGCGAGACAGGTTTTTCACACGAGTCATTTTCCAGCACTTCAGAGCTGCTTTTGATCTCGCAACTGCAAGATTTCTTCTTTTAAATAGGATTCATATATCATACGCATGCGCAGGCACTCTAATCTATCTTCAATATGCAAATTTCAAACTTTTTTCCTCAGTGATCAATTATTATTTTCCAACTTCGATCCTGATCGGATATTTTTTTCTCACGAGGAAACATTTTTGCCTGCATTATAATTATAAATTATATGATTTCAATATTGAATTCACTTTTTATTTATATTTTAACATTCTTTCTTTTATTTGGCATACTGCAAAACGTTCCTATGCTCTTGAATCGCGAAGTATACGCTTCGGAATACAAAACTCATGAACTTGATAACAGTGATCAGAAACTTTTTGCCAAGGGTTGTAAATAAAATACCAGATGAAGACCCCTCCCTTTTCCGTCATATTAAAATTACTCATTATCGAAAAGCAAATGTAATTAAAAAATATATACATATATATAAACCATATTCTTTCAATTCTCTAAATAATGAATTTGAAAAAAAATCACACAAGGTTTTGACGTGTAAGAAACTAAATAGTTATGCTGTAAATCAATGGTTTTTACAGTTATTAATATTTTATGACAAAAATTACGCAGGCTGATTTCGAAGATCCCAAATAGATGATAATTATAGTTTACACTTCCCGTAAACCTTCCAATATTGAAAAGATGTGATAAAATGTGGAATGGAAGGTACGGCTAGGGAGTTCTCAACTGCTCCGCTCAACAAGCGCAAAACATTTTGACACATAAAAATTCATTTTTTAACAGAAAGATATAAAATTGGAAGGCCGACTATGGAATAGATTTCGAATCGAACTTAATTTTCCATTTTATGTAAGTGAATTACCTGTCCAGTGCTTAGCTATTTCGATCACGTAATCACCATTTTTTCTCCTGCTTTTCGACCGGTTTTTCTGCATTCGTCGCAGACTATGTTCAAAAATGTCAACTTTGAAAGCTTGTTATGAAAGATCTATATCATTTAAAAAAAAAAAAACAGACAATTTAGTGCAATTAGACAGTTTTTGAATAACAACAGCTGCTGTTTTCATGCATTTCCGAAGAAAAATAAAATAAAGCATATTTCACAAAGTTTCTCTTTAAAAGTCTTTGCGCCAGTTGCTCCTATGCTATTACTATAAAATTTATTTCGTTTTGTATCATCTAATAATTTGTACACATTACTTGCTAGAATGCTATTAAATTTTAGTGGCGCGTGACTGACTCTGCTGGTGCCTATATTTTTGCACCCCTGGTCTAAGATCTAAATATGTAAAACTCTAAATTTTGAATGTAAATTTACGTAATCAGGCTCAATTAAAGCAAAATTTAAGGCCTATTTAAGAAAAAAAATGATTTAATAATAGGCCCCTTCACAAAATCAGACATTTCATTATTTTTACCATCCAAATTAAAAAAAAAAAAAGGTTTAACAGAAAGTAAACCTTTAACGTAAAGACTTAAATCCGATTTAATAAACTCTCTCTGTGTGCAAAAAAGACAACACGTTCGCTGCCGCTTACGTAAAGATTTGATGCTAGATAATGCCGCACTGTAGAAGTGGGTTTTTCACAGAAGCCGATTTACTTTTTATAACAAAGAATCAGTAAAAGAATTTACCGCGTCAGCGCGTGACTGGCTATTGGACATCACCCCACATACCGCGCTGGCGCATGAGTGGCCCCTTAACGTTGGCACCATACCACGCACTTTCGCGCGAGCGGCAGCGAACGTGTTAAAGATACATATATCACTCCAGTAATTAGACTTTAACTGCTTGCTTTTTTTTTCCTAGGGAGGAGGGGGAGGGATCAATATTGGCCTTAGATCGCATTTATTTAGCGAAGTATTTGAATTATAAGTAACATGTTTTTAAGTGTTTTTTAATTAGTTTAATGACACTTATATTCGTGATAACATGCTGAATCCCAAAATACTGAATCGACTATTTAGTCAAACACTAGTTTAAATGAAATTTAATTGACTTAGAATTTAATAAATAAACCAGTTTCTAACTATTGAAAACATAAATACTGTTAATAACACGTAGATATGAGCTGTCAGAGAATTGTAATCATAATTGCAAATGTGCCAGCTGATTTTCAAAAGTTCCATAGAAATTGGTTTATTTTAATTTAAATTAGAATAGCCCCCCCTCTTTTTTGATGCATTTTATAAAATTAAACAAGACGATGACTCTACTTTTAAGAGAAATTAATCTACAAGTCTTATTTTATATTTTATAAACTTTTAAAACCAAACAAAGTCTTAATATAAACACCATTTCTCACTATTTTTAAAATCAGCATTATGAATTGCATATGAATGAATACGCACGCTTTTAAATAGCAACTAAGGTGTAAAACAATCATTGTTTTAAAAATATCTATGCATGTTTTTATTTAAATCAGATTTTGTTTTAAATTTAAATCGGGTTTTTAGGATTTTTTTCGTGTGTTAATATACTATGTTTTCAAGCTTTAATTAATTATTGTTATTAAAAGTACGGGATATATTACTAGTTAGTACTAGTTCTAATATTAGTAATAAATAGTACTAATATTTATTACAATAATAGTTAGTAAGGAAGAATGGGATGGAATGGGACAGAATTTTTTTCTCGTTATGTATTATTCTAAGCATCAATCACATACTAGATAGACGGAGTGGCGTAGCTAGTAAGGGGCGGTCCGAAGCGGGTGTTATCCTTTAAAGGGTGTTACCCGATATTTATTTGCAAATAGATATATATATATATAATCTTATGTGATTTTGGAAAAGAATTCTGAAATAAAATTAAATTTTTAGCGTACGACGAAATAGAGTTAATTTTCTTTTCTTAGAGAAGTTGAAATTTTATGCAGACTGGAGTGTTTAAATAAGATATATGCACCAGATAACAAAAACTAACCTATCCAACGAGTGGATAAGAAAAGCAAACTTTAAAAGAAAGAATTTTCTTCTACATACAGACACCATATTGATTTATGCGAATTATGGGTTAAGAAAAAGTCGTTACTTTGTTTTGTTATTTTCATTCGTAGTGCAAGGTAAAAGGTAAATGAGGAATGATGTAGTCATTTGTTGTGTAGTCAGTTGATGTAGTCATCAGCGTACAATTGTGAATGAAAAAATTCTAACCGATCGTCAGGGGGGGATGACACCATGGTGGCTGGGGGTAACACAATTTACATCCGTCCCGGGGCCTACCCTAGCTACGCCACTGAGATGGAGCTATATTCTGATGAAAAAAAATTGCTGATCAACAAAAACTTAGATTTGTATTAAAAAAATTGTTTATTAAAAAATGTAAATTTGCTTCATTTAATTTTAATGTTTGCTGTATATTAATGACTTGTTTACGTGTAGCTGTAATAGTTACCCTGTTTAGAAAACCTAATATTATATATTATCCATAATTTAAACTGAACTTAACAGCAGCACTGTTGTTTATATAAGCAGTTTAACATAAAAACAATAGTGGAGGGGAATGGGACAGTTTAGCAAAAGGAGGAATGAAATAAGTCAAATTCCTTCTTCTAAATAAGATACGTGTAAATTACTTATATTATGCAAATATTCTAATTAAAAGGATTAAATTTAAAGAGAAATAGTTGAAATGTTGAACAGAAAATATTCTAAAACTTACAGATGTCAATTTTCCTATTTTAAAAAAAAATTAATCCAACGCGCACTTTTCATTAACAAAGTGATTTATTTTCCATTTCTTAGGTAGTGTACACAAACAAATGAATTACATACTTTTAAGACAAAGAAATTTAAAATATATATAGTTCAAATTATCTATCTAATTATGTAAGTTATAGGAAAAAAAGAAATATAACCGAATAACTCACTTTGAATAATTTAGATCGCAAGCTCCCATTGATCCACATCAACAAGTTGACACCATCAGGTTGGTTGGTTGGCAAACACTGAGACTTATACTACTACCCGTAAAGGAGGCTTTTGACTCGAAAATCTGATACCAGTACTTCCGTCGAAAACAAACTTTCGTGTACTGCATTATCTTACCTATAATCAAGATATTTTCATGGAAAATGTTTTGATTAGTCAATAATTACGATGGTTTTACTAGAAACAAGAATGATAAATTTTATTAGGGACTGTACATATATAACATTATTATTTTGGGGGGTAGGGGTTGTCTGAAAGATAATATCGTAAAATATCTCTAGGGAGGGGGAGGGGGTTGCCTTTTGATATTGATATCATTTTTGACCCAATCAAAACTTTCTTTTCTTTGTAACGTATTACATTTTATTTGAAAATTTATTTGAAATGCAGCTTGTGTTTTCTAATAAATAAAAGCGAAAGAATGTTATCCACTTGTTCTGTTGATAAGAATTTCTACGTCTCTTCCCCCCCCCCCCTCATCCCTCCTTCGTTCGAAGGGAAATTTCAACAAGACTTAATTACTGTTAAATGCACTATGTAAGAAAAAACTATTATAAAATAATATACTTTTAAATAGTAACTTTTTAAAAAATTTTATTTGAATAAAGCGATATTTTATTAAATTATCTTCATTTGAATCAATAAAGTTTGCGAAAAATAAATTTAACCATTTTTGTATATTACTCCAAACAAAAGAACTAAATCCTAAAAATAATTTTTTCACACTTTGATAACGATATCAATATCGGAGGGGGGGGGGGGAGTTGATGGATGATAACGTATGATATCCAAAGGGAGGGAGGGGATCCAAAATTAACAATTAGCCCCTTACTGGTCGAATGGAATTTTTGTAAATTAATCGTGTTTCTATAATTTATTTGAAAGATGGTAAATTGAGTGCAAAATATACGATCAGAGAATCATTATTTTACAGACATCTTTAACAGTGTGTTAAGAAGAACAAGGTCGATTAATCGTTCCATCCGGGTAGGAGCAACACCCACTATAGGGGGTGTTGGTATGAGGCGTATGAGGCAAAGCAGCAATGGTACTTTTTGCGTCAAAACTCGAATGATGACCACTGAAGTAACCTGAAAGTATCATTTACCATCTAGCCTGAATAATTTATCCAAGACGGACGGAAGAGCGACCGGGTGAGGGGGGGGTTGCCTTTAGAGACGTAACGATAAGATTGAGAATTAACTTTATTTGTCTAAATGGTTTTTAATATTAGAATTTTCCAGAATTTAGGGGGGGGGGTGAAAGAGAGAGAGTTGCCGTACGAGAGACCCTTTCATTAACGAAAATAGCAGTCTCGCCGTATCAGTGTTGAATTCATGAGGTGCCCGGGGGGAAACACCCATTCCCTAAGCAATGAAATATCCCCCGCCGGAAAAATAGAGTTTTTGTGTTTTAACTGGTGAAAAAGTGCCATTCCCCCCGGAGCCACTAAAGTCTCTCCAGGAGAAAAATGTCTGAATTCGACACTGCGCCGTATGGCGAAATAGCATTATTGTCAGTATGTTGAGTGAGATAGGTTCTAAAATTTTGATTTAAGATTTTTAGAGATTTTGAAATTTTCCCCCTTTTTAAGAATTAGATCAACAGGATTGTTAATTACTAAATCTCTGAGCTCATCAAGATTGTGGCCTGAGGTCGTTAAAATTTAAACAACGTATGCGAAAAGAATTTTTGAATTTTAGCTACTTATGAGAATGGTAGAGGATAGGGGACCGGTGTTTGTAGTTTTACCGATGGATTATGCATAAATCTAAGCCAGCTGATTGTTTGGTATTTTAAAATACTTTTCTAATAAGCATGTAATTTTTCTGCTTTTATGATAATTTTGTCTAAATTTTAACAGGGGTTATTCGCGGGAGGTGGGTATTTATAGTCTCCAAAATTTCACCCAGGATCAGTCACACTTCCCTTTCCCTCTTATACAGACCCTCAAGACACATAAAAAGCATGTGAATCTTTAAAAATACCTCCTCGACTTTGAAGTCTACTTTGTTCGTCTCTCATAAATTAAATTATTTATTTTCCTGAATTTAAAGATACTAATTATATATTAATAATATTTAACAAAAGTAATTATAGACCTTTCCTTTTTTATTGTTACGTTATGGTATACGTAAAAACTATAATTTACAATGTGAATTGTAATTATTGGGCTCCTTTGAGCTTCTTGGTCCTCCAAACAATTTGCCGGCTGAACCCCCCCCCCCCCTCTTTCTCTCCTCAGATCTGCACTCATTAAGCTGCAAGAACATCATTTGATAAATTGCCGTTCACCGAGGCGAGAATACCATTTTTTCCCTTACTGAAATATAAGTATTTTACAGTATAAATGGCGTTTTTAATGAAAAAACATTATTTTATGGTACAAATACTGTTTATAATCGAAATAGCATAGATACTGGATTTTTTTTAATACCTAATATACCTTAAAAATACGGTACTCATATCGTAAAGAATGAAAGCAGTAGAAGCACCGTAAAATTTAGATACATCTATTGAAATGCTACGAAAATGTTTAGAATGTCATTTATCTTACTGAAAAATAATTATTTTACGGTATAAATACCAAGTTTTTACTGAGAAACAATCATTTTACTGTGTAAATACCGTTTTCAATCGAAAGAGAACAAACTCTATTTTTTTATGCTTAATATAACTTAGAAATACGGTATTCATACCGTAAAGAGTGAAAATGGTAGTAGTACCGTGAAATTTGCGGTACATCTACTGGAATTTTACAAAAAAAATTTTACAGTGCAGCAATGGGTAACTTTTTATTTTTTTAAAAGGAAAGCTACCGAACATGTGCTAATTGTAGAATTTGGAAATAAATTTTAAATTTAATGAAATTAGGATCGAACCAGTGACTTTGGCGTTTCGACGCAAGTTCTCTAACTACTCGGGCACAGTTACACCATAATGATTTGAAGTTAATAAGTTTGTTTCAAATGGATACCGCTTGATTAATTTCTTTTTGTGTAACCAATAATGCTTTTGGAACAAAATAAAGCATCTGTAACTCATTCTAAACAGTATTACAATTAATTAACGTATTAAAAGAATTTTATAATAAGTAATTTTATGATTCTTAGAAGTACCGTCGGTATATAAGGATTAATAGAACTAATACGCATTCGTGGTATGATGTAATGGAATTTGTACGGCTTCTTTAGATATTTAGGAAGATTTTACGGAATTTAACGTTTTCTAAGAATACGGAAATTATAGGTTAATAAATGAGGAATAATTTAGTGCATATACAACAGTGTTTCTAACAATTTGGCGGATGTCTCCCACTTCGCTGTTTGGTTTTTTCAATAAAAATATCAATCAATCCAAATATTTGAATTTTAAAGCATTATGAATTTTTATCTATAATATTATTCTGCATTGCGTTCAACGGTATAAATGACATTGTGTTTTTATATTTCCCAAATTGCAGACAAATGTTGAGTTCAAAGTAACTATTTTTGTATATCATTTATAGTACGATTCAAAGATAGAATGATATGTCATGTATTAAAAATATTTCTAAAAATCTACCCAAATAAGATTGGAAACAATCTAATTTATAAAATCCATTAAATATACCTTCACATTATTATGGCACTCTCAAACCTAATCCAGTAATTGAACGAATTTGAATGGTATATATTATGCTACAAACATCGCTAAAAATTATCTACTTTACAATGCAAGTCTAATCAAAATCCGCTCAATAGAACTTAAGAAAAAAATAATAATAAAACATTCACAATCGCGCTTACTAAATCAAATAGAGCTTTCAACCGTAGTTCTACGATTACATAACGTGAAAAAAAAAATAAAAATCTTTTTACAAAAGATAAAATTCTTAATAACCACGTTCACCTTATCAATAAAACTTTCAACTGTATTTCTATGATTACATAATGTAGAGTGGGAAAAACCTTATCTGAAAAAAAAATCTAATAATGCAATCGCGTCAAAAATAATTCTGCAGAATATAAGTTATAGGTAGAATGAAGGAAATTTTAATTTGATTTATTGTATAATACTCCAAGAACCGACACCAGAAAATCCTAAAGGCATCATGTACAAGAAAAACTCCCTTATTTTATGAAACAGTAGAAATAAGGAAAAACAATGAATCATGCCATAGGCGGAATCAATGTAGTTCATAGGCAAAAAATTAATACCATCGGTGACTGACTCGTAGATTTATCAGCGTTTACTCTTCGAATCAAACGTATAAAAAACTACCTAAGAAAAATCGTAAGAAAATCCTAAAGGTATCAAGTACAAGAAAAACTCCCTTATTTTATAAAACAGTACACTGTAAAAAAAACTCCCTTACTTTACACCAAAAAGGGTGGCAACTAAGTTGCCACCCCAAGTGGTATAATGAAATTCCACTTGTAAATTGGTGTAATGAGTCACCAACTATCAAATGGTATAAATAAACACCATTTTTAGTGGCAACTTAGTTGCCACCATGTTTGGTGTAAAGTAAGTAATATGTTTAAAATGTACGTTATAATAAATTGTCTCAATTAAAGGGAAGTTTAGCAACCTCTTTGCGTGAAGCTATTTATTTTAAATTATGGCTGTATTACAATTGGAATGTAATTTTTAAATTATTTTTTATTTTGCTACCATTTATTAAAGTACACTAAATGGTAAAAAAGGAAATTTCCTAATATTTACATGACTTTAACAGCAAAATAAAAAATAATTTAGAGATTACATTTTAAATTTAATACTGTCATAATTTAAAATAAATAGTTTGACGCAAAGAGGCAGCGAAACTTCCTTTTAATGGAGGCAATTTATTATAACATTCGTTTTAAGCATATTACAGCAAAGAAATATGAACTAAACTTGAATGAAATAACTTTAATGAAACGAACTAAAATTTCTTATACTTGCATGCTTAAAAATATATTTTTCATAGGTCAGTAATGCGTTCAGTAAGTTAAAAAACATTATAATAACGAATTTTTTATGAAAATATTTTTTGTTAAAGTTCGGGCAAAAGCTATAGTCATACGATATAAAATATTTTTGTAAGGAAATGTATAATTACTCATAACTATCACTATAAGTTTAATTCAGAGTTTCTAGTTTTCTTAAGAAAATAACAAATATAAGCTACATATGATATTAAATTACCTCACAATTATACAATTTAATGCATATTATAAAAAAAGCTTAACTTATGCCAGCTGTTATACTAAAGGCATACTTCCGGTTAATTCGAACATGTCGCCATTGTTCTTAAAATGGCCGTGCACTAGCACATTATTAAAAAGCATTTTCTAATTTAAAAAAAAAACCCACATGCAAACATTATTTAGTCTTAAATCTTACATCTACAAAAAATAATATTAATATTGCTTACCGTTTGTTTACTTTTCCACCAGCTATCCGAAAGTTAGAAAGAAGGATTAAATGCGAAGTAAAATGGCGGCGTGTTGTCTGCAAACATATGAAATCAAAACAGAAAGATGATATATGACTCTGAATTTGGTGTTAACGTTCAATAATTGCGACTAAAGAATAAAATACCACCATTCCAAGATTATTCTTACATTTTTTACGGAGCTACTACCGAAAATAGTGTAGATTTAAAGTTTATTCAGCAATTCATAACCCCGATTTAAATATAATATTGCTCTTTTGTTTTTACAGTGTAGAAATAAGGAAAAACAATGAATCATGCCCAGGCGGAATCAATGTAGTTCATAGGCCAAAAATTAATACCATCGGTGACTTACTCATAGATTTCTCAGTGTTTACTCTTCGAATCAAACGTATAAAAAACTTGGAGAACTGAGAGCTGGAAAACACAATGCTAAATGAACGAGTCAATCACTGTTGCTATTGATATTTGGCTTATGTACCATTTCATTTCAGGCAGACATGGATCGTTAGATTCCTCTATTTCTACTCTTTCATAAAATAAAGGTTTTTCATTCTTAAGCTTGATACCATAGAGTTTTGTGCTGTCAGTTCTTTGATTATAATGGCACGAGAGTTTCAATCTTTTATTTCAGCGAGACGCTCGGCTACACCATATAATTAAAATAGGGAAAAATAACATTTATAAAGGAAATGGGTTTTATTTATATAGCACATACTTCTAATCATTAACCTTCCTACCCTGTTCAAATTTTACTCAATCTTGATAAAAACATTTCGCACCAAAATTGTTATTTAAAATATTTTAACACATTTAATTGACTTACTTCTCTGAATCTTTTATTTAACTTTCTTCATGTAAAAAGTTCTGGTTCGAATCGTTTAAAACAAATTATAGATATGGGTCGATTAGACCCATTCAGGGTAGGAAGGTTAAGAAAGTTTATGCATATATAATTACTAATAAGTGTTTATATAATTATATAATTAATAATAATATATAATTAATAATTATATAATTATATAATTTTATAATTATATGTAAATTTCAAAATATATACATGTAATTACTTAAAAGATGTTGAAAAAAAGATACATAAAAGCGTTGTTTTAAAAGACTTTTAAGTAATTTTGTGTATATTTTAAGATTTACATTAATAAGAAGGTGTAAATTCTATCAAGACACTAGCATTAACCCCTTGAAGGGCACCGGTATATATTATATACCACTTAATTTTAATTCCCAAATGCCACATTGACACCAAAACGTAAGAATCAACCTTTGTTTCATATGATGTACTCAAAGAAAATCTTTTACTTAGTTTCATATAAAATTGTTTATAAATACCGGTGTCAATCAATCATTTTAACATTTTAGTAGCAGAAGTGCTTTGCCCCTCAAGGGGGTAATACAATGATTTGACTAATTCATAATTATAAACAAACTAAACAACGTATACATCAAAATATTAAATATTCATTGATTTTAAACAAATGTATGAATATATTCACATAATTTCACAGCTATTTACTAGCATTAAAAGATTAATTACTCGTTTAAGTAACTACATATTTGTACTTTTTCATTAAACAAAATGATATCCCTTTATTGCACGTAACTCTTCGTAATAAATCACACCCAATAATAGGGTATTTCATTGACAGAACCTAAACGTAATATTTGTTTTCATTAATAAATAAGAGAATATGACACACTTTTCTATCACGTAGACATTATTTCTGTAATTGCCAGTTATAATATATTGTTCGGATAAATTATAAAATTCTAGAAAAATGTTTATTATTAAAACAATTTTTTTTCTCATTATATGATTTTGTGAGTTTAAAAACTCATCTTATCTAAAACTGATAAAATTTAGTTTTATTTGACAACCTACTCTATCGATTAACTTGTATCGAAAAGAGAATGCAATAAAGAAATCTAGCTTTATCGTTTACGTCTGGTATTGTATAACCAAATTTTATATTGTAAACCAAGATTATTCAATATTACATAATGAGAGGGATGCGTAATAAGTAAAGATAAGAATGCAGTAATGATAAGTAACGTTAAAGATAACACGGATGCAGTCAGAAGTTTGTCACGATTTCAAAAAATTTGATTTTCTGGATAATTCGAGTTTTCAAACTAAAATTCCCATGTATACTTTATTGCATATATGTTGAAATCGGGTTTTCAAGTGCGCTGTGCGTTTTCCGAATTGTTCGTTTACACGTCATCTTTCACTATAGCAAAGTATGAAGTTTTGTTACATTATTCTGAATGCATCTGAAAGTGTTGCATAATCTATGCTGTACGCATATTATTTTTAGAGTTGCAAAAAGTCGGTTTATTCCCGGGTTTATTTCCAATAAACCAGGTTCATTCCCAGGTTTATTCCCAAAAAACCGAATTATACCAAAAAATCCCGGGTTTTTTCCAGGTTTATTCCTAAAAACCCGGTTTATTCCCGGGTTTAAACCGGATTTTTTCTAACCTTTGCAACGCTAATTATTTTACTCCTGTTTATTTCTTATGTGACATTAATATGTATCGTAATGTTAAAAGGTGAAAATTTCTTGCTTTTTTTCCGTAAATATATTTACAAAAATTAGACGAATCCTTGTGCCTTCCTTGCTCCTTCCTTGTGCCTCCATTTTTAAACCGGGAGGAAGAAGCAGAGACATTCACATCATCGAGTTCACGGCTCAGATTCCTGAATTTGTTAAATTTCGATTAACATACTCAAATGCAATCTGCCTTAAAATCATATCGTGGTGGAAAACAGCTGAAAACTTGATTTTCGCGGTTGAATGTTAAGTACATAATTGTGTATTCCTTTTCCCAGTCTTGCATATTTTCAAACCTTTGGGTACAAAAAATGCGATTGTAAGTCTACGACCCAACCGCTAGAATTGGGTTTTTAGGTGTTTTCCTCAGAGATATGACTTGGCAGATTGGTTGCGTTTTAATATGTAAAACGATTTTTAATTAATTCTGGAATTTCAGCTGTGAAGTGGACGAGATGATTATTCGTGCAGCTACTATTTTGATATCTTTTACATTCTTGTAAAAAATAGAAACATCCTTTAAGTTAATTAAAACTAATTTATTATTTATAAGCTATTAAAAAAGCTTTTTTTACTTAGTCAGGGAAATATTATATTATTTTAACAAACGCAAAATGCATGTAGAGAAAACAGTATATTAAGATTTTGTTATCTGATCTATTTTATTACAGTATTGTGTCTAGAATAATAAAAGTTAATGGAAAGTCTTTCCATGCCTAATGTTATTATGCATTGACATTAATTGGTAAATAAGAAAGAAACATATCGAATGACCATTGTATAGAATAAATAACGGAATAAATAACGGTCCAAATGCGCAGAAGTTTATACAAATTAGAAAGCAACTTATTTAATTAGACCTTAACTATCATTTTAACTAAAACTTTTACAGAAATCATTCATTAAGGTACCTGACTACGTACGGAGCAATTTTTTTCCATAAAAGCTATTTAATTATTTTTAAACTTCTTTTTACTAAGATTATGATTAGAAAATGTAAAAAAAGGCAAAACATTTTTTATTCATTGATAAAATTTAGATAAATGGAGGATTTTATCGCAAAATTTGATGAAATTTATCCTAAAATGCAAAACGCTCTAGAGAAATTTCTACGGTATTTACCTTAATTTCCTTTTTACCAATCATATTTATGACATTGGCGAAGGCAATGAACTAAAATCTAAGAGATGAATTAAGTACTTCAAAACTTATAGCGTATCGCACTTGTTTACATGTAATTTTTCTTAAACTTCATCGATGTCATTCCACAAAATCATCCATAAAACAAAAAACATCTATTCTAAAATTAAATCTTTAGTTCATTCCCTTCACAATAGTGTAAATAACATATATTTCAAATTTCATGGTGATATTTTTCTAACTTTTTGAGAAATCGTGTTTTGCGTATGGAATTTTCACTGAAAATTACATTTTCCAAAAAAAAATCAATTAAAGTGTCAATTTATGTTTTTCATTAATTTACAGTAATATACATCTATAATAAACAAATTAGTCTCGAACCCAAAAAATAAGTATTGTGCATGGAGCATATTATTTACATTTCTTATAATTATTAAAAAAGCTACCAAAACCTCGAACTTTCTCCAAACACACGGCCCTTTAAACGGCACTTTCGGTTTGAGTGACAGCTGTTGAGTAGTTTAGAAACCGCTATAACTCCGGATCTATTTATCTTACAATAAAAACAAACACAGTTTTGGAAAGGTAAAAATTTGGTCTTTATTAAAATAAAATAAAAAAAGTTTTGACAATTTTGGTCTAAAATTGCATTTTCAACGCTGTCGGATACTTTAAAAAATTAATTTATTTAAATTGCGTTTTGTCACTTTCCAAATAAACAAACAGAAGTATTGTACTTTTGAATCCGTTCTGCACTTGCTGTAATCATGTGCAGCTTAGGCGCTTTAGGGAGCTGACAAAAGTCGCGCATTAAGTTGGTAATTGCGTATTAAACGTTATTTGTATGGGGCAAAATGTGTGAAAAGAAAAGGATGTATTTACGCGTAACATTATCTAACTGATCTATTTTCTTAAATTTGCTTTATATCGATTAATATGTTGTAGCCAAAATAAAACAGAAGCAAAACAACAACAAAAATTTCATTAAACTTAAATTTGCACTATGCACTGTGTAAATTACTTAAAAATATTTAAAAGTTGTTGAACTACTTTAATCCTTTATACTTTCATTTTTAAACACAGCACTCTACAGAGAAAGATTCTGTCTTTTGTTCTTTAAAAATGGATGCGAGTGCATCCGAAAGATATAAGGTATCTAATAAATAATTAATATTAATTTTCAAACGCCTTTTAACTAATTTTTTGTATATTTTAAGAATTACATTAATAACAAGCTGTAAATTACATCAAGATACTTGTATTAATAAAGTGATTTAATTCATTTCTTCTCTTTTTCTTTTATTTATAAGTAAACATAAGCTTCATTTTAAGTATACTTCACATACGGTTTCTCGAACCGTGATTTGTATGCGTACACATATGAAGACGAATAGGAATGTCAGGGTATTCATATTTTATAGCAATTTGGGGATTTTAATAATCTATACATATATATTACGCTATTGTAAGACGCAAATCGATTGCGATTATTTCTTAATTGTTTAATGGCAACGCCCGGAAGAAACGTATCGCATTGGTTATTGTGTAAAAGTCCTTTTGCAGGATTCAGGCCAAGCTAAATTGGGTTTATTTACGTTTCGATCTTTCTCAGCAGTTATGGAGCTTCAAAATATCATTATTTTTGTTTGTTTTTTTCTGTTCTTTTTAATTGAAAATATTAAATAAATGTCATGAATTTTAAACGCTTTAGTTTAAAATTAATGTTATGTATTATAAATGAAATCAATGAAAAGATTATATTTCAAATGAAATTATTGAAATACGAAAAAAATGCCACGGGAACATTTGGCGATTTATCTCCTGAACCCAGCTAGCATAAAAATACCTAGTTCTTGATTTCTTCAGCACAATATTTTGTTTATACAAATAATTGAGCAAGTAAATTAAATTATGAATAAAAGTTATATGATATAATACAATGCTTTCCATACATCTAAGAGAGACCATGCAGGTCGCCAAGAGCTAGTAAGTATGCATTTTCATAACAAGTTGGAAATTGCACGTAAAGCGTAGCAAATGAGGTGCGTTCGTGATAACGAAGTTTTAAAAATATTCAGATCGTGCTGATATAGTAGAGCGTACTTCGGATACAGTATAGTGGTCGAAATCTTTGTGTTCCTGTAAATATGCATGGAGTGATTTTTATTATACTTCATTAACGTATATCTTATTCATAAAATGTGAAGTAGTTTAATATGATTAAAATACCCCCCAAACAAAGATTCCACGTATAACATTATTTAGTGGAATTCATTTGTGTGGCCCTGTAATTTAATAATAAATATTCTTTTCATAACAGATTGTGCAAAATGTATTTTTTAGTACATATTTCATAGATTCATGTCAATTCTGTTATATTCAAATGAGTGTAACAGCATTAAAATGCATTTGAAACTTTTTCCCTATTGACCGTAATGTAACGGAATACTTTTGATTGTCCCTGTAATTCATCTATCCATACGATTTTTATAAAATTTGAAATGACTCGACGAAATTATGTAATAAATATACTTTTAAATTTCAAACGATTAAAATGCATTTGAAACTTTTTTCCCCATTGATTGTAATGTAACGGAATACTTTTGATTGTCCCTGTAATTGATCTATCCTTCCGATTTTCATAAAATTTGAAATGACTCGACAAAATTATGTAATAATTATGTATTTTAAATTTCAAACGAGTCGGTTGGGTAGTTTTTGCGTTGTTATATGCGGACGGACAGACGGACAGACAGACAGACAGACTTACGGACAGACGGATGGACTGAGCGACAACAATAGGTGCTACGTATTTACATAATTACGAACGCACCTAAAAATTGATAATAGGTTAAAAAAAGATAACATTCAATTTTGTGTCAAATACCATATTACAAATTTAAAAAAAAAATATATCGATATTAAAGACATCTCCCCTTTCTTTACATATATCTTACAATATAAAATGCCAGACTATCCCTCCTCCCTCAGATGACAACGTTATATTGCATAGCCACCTGAGTTTAATTTTATCATACAACTAATTTGCTGGTTTTTCCAGTGCTTGGATTCCTAATGTTTATACAGAGTGTATCTAAACTACTGGGCAAAACTTTAAGGGGTGATAGAACACATCAAGACAAATAATACTAGGATTTTCCTCAGAGGGATTAGTCTGAGCGATATTGCTGAGAACATATATTTAATAATAACTTGCAAAAAGTAAAATAAAAAAAATACGATGCTACCTTTAATTGACCATATACTGCCGCAAGTTCAAATGACAAAATGACCAAATTGAACTATACAATTATAAAATATTCTATAAAAATTCGTATACACGGTTAAAAAAGAGGGAAGCAAACTATGCAAAACAGCCATGCATGGTTATAAAATTGAACGTACGCAATATATTAAAAGTAATGCACATAATAAAACACTAAAGTATCTTGTATCGGAATTCGAACTCTTTTAAATTACGCCAAGAAGATAAACAGACACTCTACACCAATTTTAGTACGTAAAAATGGCACAAATCATGATGGTTGAAAAGAAAGAGAGAATTTTTTATATGGTGTTTAAACCCCTTAAATAGTTAATACAGAATAGTAAATATATGTAACAGTATAATATCTACATCTGATTTCTATTGATGCGATGAGGTCCTCGATAAGAATTTAGGCTCTCTTTAAAAGTGGTACATAAAAATTACGAAAACGACAACAAAGGAATGCGATGCGTCTTTTTTAATGTGTTCCAGATATCATCAATTGGATTTAAATAGGTAATCCATGCTGGCCACTACACATGCTGTTTTGTTTTCTTTTCAAACCCATTCTCAAGGAGTTGAGCAATATTTCGCTTTAGCATGCGTTAAATAAAAAGAATCGGCAATATTTTTATTATAAGATACGACATGAGATTTGAATATCTCGTCTGCATAATCTTTGAGCTGTCAAAGTATCATCACAAGTGATTTAGAAATTTGAACACATTTTTTCAGCAAAACATGCAGGCTCAATACTCCAAAGTGAACTCTATTATGAAGTTTTACCTGAATAAATTACTATTTAAAAGACTTTGTAATGTCAAATGAGAAAATGATTCTATAATAAAAATCTGTTGATTGGAAAAAAATAATGCCCCCCCCCCCCATATAACATTATGCTTCGGAAATCTTTTATGGTACCCTCTAAATGAATAATAAGTATTCTTTCTGTGGCATATTCTACAAAATTTATATTCTAGTGCCCTCATAAATGCATATCGATTTCTTTATGTTTCTACGGGTGTTATAATTAAAAAGCACTTGGAATTATTTCATTCCATCGGCCATAATGTAACGAAATACTTTTAAATGACTCAACAAAATTCGGCGCTAAATATATATTTAAAATTTCAAACGATTCGGTTGGGTAATTTTTGTGCTGTTGTATGTGGATATACTGATGGTAAAGTAGACAGACAGACAGATCAGTAGACGAGTGTAGATGCTACGTATTTGTATAATTACGAACGTTTCTAAAAATAGTTAAATTTAAAAGCACATGCCAAAACTGAAAACTCATTTCAGCAATTGTTACTAAAAGACAGCATTGTAGCTGATTTCTTTTGGGTTTCCCGATAAATGGATTAAAAATGCTATGAATATCCTGTTCTAAAGTAACCGTTGTGCAACTCGGTAATTTATATCAGATTCAATTCATCTCAATAGGGTAATGTCATTAAAATACTCCGTAAACATTTCTTCCCATAGACCATAATGTAATCAAATTCTCTAGGGTGCTTCTCTAAAGGAATTTTAATCTAACATGCATCATATACAATATAAAACATGCTTAGGGGACGTTAATAAGGTTTACCAATTGCATTAAAATAAGCGTATATTTACGGGTATTAGAGCGAGGACAGACGGACAGACAAACCAAATGCATAAACAGTTTTCAACTTTGTTGGAAAGTATTAAAAATTCAAACACAAAGCTGAATAGGCAAAACACATCGATTCATTTAATGCCAAATAAATAATTTAAAATGCTTGCCAAAATGCTAGAAAAGAATATAGAACTTTTCCGCACATGGGTGTGCGAAGAGAAAACTGCGCCAATTTGGCACTTTGGGATTTTTTTCGATTTGGCACCCTCCCACATAACTTTTTCTTGTAACAGGCCAAAAAGGACGTTGTTAGTACAAATGTGGCTCCCCATAAATTTCCGCTACCAGGTCGATTTTCCCCTTCGCTTCCCGTCCTCTCTTTTGCACGGCGCTGCTTTCGCATGATTGGCGCCAAAATATCGTTATTTTACATGGCCTGGTAACCCGGCTATTATTGTTTATTTATTAATAAATTGTTTAATTTTTTTATCAAATTATATAAAAAGTTTTTCTTTATTTACTAATTAATTGTGTTATTAGTTATTGTTATTTTATTTTTAAAATAACACAAAATAATTAAAAAATACATTTGTAACTCATATTCTGAAATAATTTTCACCAAATTTGCCCCAAACCCGATCCGTATATGATATACCTACTCTAATTTCATGGTACTTTTCCAATATTACCTTTACCTTGGCGTTTTTTAAAACCTTCGTCCTGTGGAGACTTCAAAAAGTGATATTTGGTGCAAATAGATATGAACAGTTACATAAATAAACCTGATGAACGTTTATGCGTATTTTTACTTATAAATATAGCAAGGATGTCATATATCCACTTACGTGGCGCGATTTCTTCTCCCGTAAATTGATAGAAACTTTGTTTCGGTGAAAGTTTTTGAATATTTCTCTAATACGATTTTTTGTCATATTTATACTTTTTATTCTATTTATTATTATGTTTATTATTTATAACTGTACATTTATTGCTTCCACCATTGTTTATTTTTTAAATAAAGTTATGGAACAAAATAAACGGGTTACCATGTGAGACATGAAATCGCCATTTTGTTGCAATCGCATCAACTTGGTGCATGTATGACATCTGCGTCATATATATGTTTTCATAAAATGTAGCCAAAATAAAATGCGTGCAATAAAGCAATAATCGCTGGGGAAAACAGGTTCCTTAATGAGAAATAATATTAAGTAAACTATGTAAATAAAATAACAGAATATAATCTATGATCAAAAGTAATATCTAAAACACTCATGTCAAACTTGTATTTTATTTAAACACGAAAGAATTTTTTCCTGATTTGCATGCGTGAAATATATAAGATGCCAAGCAGAACATGCGATTACAAAATGTTATTATGAAAATTATCGCAAAACACCGAATACTATGTCACTAAGTATTATGGCTTTTTTCTTTTAAATAAATAACATAATAATAATAATACAACAGATTTCTTTTCCAATTTTTTTCTTAAATTTAAATATGTTTTATTGTATTTAAATATAAATTGATTGCGTATTTTCTTTGCTCCATGTGCTCAAATTCTGGAATGTAACAAAAACATTCAGCCAGTGAAAAGTGACGTACATCAAATAACTGAGACGTTTACAAATAAATCGTACTTTTTATCAGTTTTTTTTAATATAATTTTTAAACTATTTAGAAGAAATTTTTGAGAGATGGTGCATTCAGTAGGTTACCGTCATAGGTACCTTCTGGTACAATCAAAATCAAAATCCGTCATGTATTTTTTCAGATTTGCTTGCCGAAAGAATTATGCTAACTTTTAATATCATTACGTAAAATGTGTATTAGACTTCGCTTCGCTCAAACAATTACTATTTACTCCATTAACTCTAATTCGGTTTTCTACAAAAATATCCAGCCGGTGAAAAATGACACACAATAAATTTCTGTGACGTATGCAAATAAATTGTACTTTTTTACATTTTTTTTAATATAACTTTTAAACTATTTGGAACAAATTTTTCGTAGGTAGTGCATTCACCAGATTACCTTCATAGGTACCTATTGGTACAAACAAAATCGAAATCCGACAAGTACTTTTTGAGATTTGCTTGGCGAAAGAATTTTTTTGACTTTTAATATTGTTACGTACTCAGAGTATTAGACTTCGCTTCGCTCAGACAATTAAATGGGAAACTAAGGGTCCCAAACGTCTTCCGAAGGAGATAGGCGCCATCAAAGTTTAGATTCCAAAATTTTAAATGATTATAAAAAACAGAATAATTGATCAATTGATTTGCGGTTTTCACTAAAACTAATCTTTATGTCAGTATTGTTTTGAAAATAAATTATAAACATAAATTAAAAAAATGTCGATAGAGGGCGCTTTAGACTTTGAAGTAACGTACAACTATTTTTTACCGTTATTTTTTGCATCTCATTAAATTTTTTTAAAGCTTAGACAAACCTGAATTTTGTGCTGAAAATCTGCATTGTTGAGAGTGGTTAAGTAGCGCTAACTGAACTGTGTTCAATGGGGGTGGGAAGGTTCAAATTTCAAATAATTATACAAAACGGAAAATTGGTCGATTCGTTTGCGGTTTTCTCTAAAACCATTCTTTATGCCAGTATTTCCTTGAAAATAAATTTTAAAGATAAATTTTAAAGACCCTTAGTTTCCCATTTAATATTATTTGTCTTGATGTGTACTATCACCCCTTAAAGTTTTGTCCAGTAGTTTAGATACACCCTGTATATGTCCGAATATCAGAAATAAATATTATGTAATATTTTACATTTTTCAATTTAAATCAAAGGACGTGGCAGTGATATTTTTTTAATGAAAGAACCTCACATAAGTTTGTAATTAATTGGCTTTTTAGTAAATTTTAATTTGCGATAGCTATAAAAACTCAAACATTTGTTTAATATCTCGCTTCGTTCAGATGACCTATACTCCTCATTAAATCTAACTGCAATACTATATCAACTCTGATGAATTTTGCTTTCTCTCTGAGCAATTAAATTGAAAAATAAATTTGAAAAACCTATATGAACTGTAAAATAACTTATAATAAATGACATTTATTTTCTATAAAATATGTATTTTCAATAACGTGCATGCTTACGTAATAAAATCTTAATTTTTACAATAATTTTAATAAGCCTAATATTTATAAAAATGAAATATAAGGCTCATTAAAACTAAACAAAATCTATATAAATCAACTTTCTCTATAATTCAAATACTTTCTTAATTTACTTATAGGAAGGCAAAATCTATACATAAAACACGAAACCTGAAGAACCTTATATAGGATATTTTGTTTCAGTCAAGCATTAGGTCGAGATTAATGAATGTAAATAAAAGGTCTTTCAATGCTCATTGTTATTATGGGTTGACAGTAATGGAAAAAGAAGAAAGAAATGTATTGAATTACCATTGTATCTAATAATGTTACAGAATACAGGTCGAAACAAACAGAAGTATGTTTTTATCTATAAAACATTTACTGATTAATAAAAAAAAAACTCAATTGCATCTGAAGATTTTATATAAATTTAATTAGAAAATTTTATATAAATTTAATTAAGACTTTTATAAAAAGCCTTAATTACGAAATATAATTTATTAAGGGGTAATTTGTCACGTTATGAGCAATTTTGACAGTCTGTATTTGAAAACTTTTAAAATTTTTTAATTTTTTTACGCAAAGCGTGGAGAATATTTTGATATTCAAACGTAGTAAAATTCACAAAAATTTGTTTTTGCATGGCTTGCCCCACTAAAAATAATCTGGAAAAAATCTCTAAAATCAGTTTTAGAAATTCTGTAGGTAATTTGCCCATTTTAAACAATTTATGCAGATAATTTTTGAAATGTTTTAAAACATTTATATATTATCAAAAACATTTATTATTTCTTATATTTGCTTTAGGATTGAAGAGGCTAAATGAGTAATTTCAAAAACGCATAATGCATTCAAAAACAATTTATGCTATTACCATCAATAATAAAAATAAGCTTTTTACGCAGATCTGCATACATTATACTGATTTGGATGCATGTTACATAGTGTGCTAAAAGTCAGTTCAGTTATATGACTTAGCTAGTATGAAAATGTTCATTCAGCAATTTACTTATTGAACGAAAATGTACACGCGAAAATTTTGTGCAGTCCTGCGTATGATTTATGGAATTTAATAACATCAAGTAATATTAAAAATATAGTTCACTTTAAAAAAAATCAGATCCCAACTCGAGACGATTTCCAGCAACTGTTATTCATAAGTATCAATGATTCAATAATAGTTAAGTTTCTTCTGCCAAAGTTTTTGTATGTCCCTGTAAATAATTGATAATTTTTATTTGCAAGATAGTCTGCAGTAATCACCGTATATTTAAACGATACATTCAGTTTGCATTAATGTAACGTAATATTATTTAAATACACCGCAAATGTTTTTCCCTATGTGCGTAATCTAACGAAATTATTTTACGAGTTCCTGTAAATGATTATAAATGCTACAACTTTTTATTCAGTACAAACCATGTCTAAGTAATATCCAATATTTTATCGATTTTGTTTGTCAATCGGACAATATTTACGTTAATTAGAGCACAGACAGTACACAGAAAAACAAAAAGAATTCAGAAACACTTTCTTTTGCCATCTTTCTTTAAATGTAAATAAAGTTTTACTACGCATAATGAAAGATTTCATCGAGTTTTTCATCGAAAACGTTTTCGTTACTTACACATGTTATACATTGGGAGAGAATAATGTCAGTAAAATGCTAGAACTTATCCAATGACATCATAAACAAATCAGAAATTCGCGACAACCGTTGCGAACGAGGTGCATTTGTACAATAACGAAAATTTAATAATATTCATATCTTGATGCAATAGTGTACAGTATTTTGGATACGAAAAATATCCGAAATCATTTGTGTGTCCTTGTGAATTCAACCTGCTTTCTATTATATAGGAAATAACTTTTTGAAAAGTAGGTGAATTTCATAAAATGTGAAATGGTTTAACAAAATTATATCCTGCCACTAAAAATGTTTCCTCCTATACCGTTAATGGAACACTTTTGCGTGGCACTGTAAACTAATAAAAAATTTGCTTTGCACCACAAGATATGTATTTTTTTTCTGTTGCAAATATGCATAACAATTTTTTTTTCGAAAGAGTTTAACATCATTTAATTGCACTTGAAACTCCATTTTCTCATAGTTCGTAACATAACAGAATAATTTCGATTGTGCCTGTAAAATAAAATATTCTTTCGATTTTCATAAAATTTTAAATGAATCGACAAATTTATGCAATAATTCATTATTTTTAATTTTAAATGATTCGGTTGGTAATTTGTCTGTTATTATATACATACGGACGGACAGACTGACAGACAGACAGACGGCGGACAGAACAACGACTATAGATGCTACGTATTTATATAATGACGATCGTACCTATGATGACCGTATAATAAAAGCATTAACTTAGCATATGCGTTTCAGATGGAAAATATTTTTTTATATATTTTAAGTAGTATTGCATTTTTTAATACTGATGCAATTTTTTATTTGTACCTGCTGTCAGTTATGCTAACCGCCCAATTCCTATATTTATAATTCTTACAAAAATAACATAACTACATTTTTGTATTTAATTATATTGGACATTGAAAATTTTTAAAAGTACATGCTTGAAAATATACCGTCAGTTGGTAAGTTCATTTCTCTTTTCAAAGAAACACTGCAAAAAATATAAAATAATTTAACTTACATAATACTGTAATTCAAACCAACATAAATAATGTTCTATATGAGAATACCTATCGAAAATATCGGAATTCACATTGTTATAGTGTTACATAACAGTAGTTACATCTGTTATATTACTCCATAAAATGGAGGTAACAAAATTAGCATAAAATGGATGATGCAACATAACGCCTTTTTAAATAGTGAATTTTATTTCGAGGAGCATTTCTATTCTATTTTATTTTTAACGATTGGATTTATACAATATTTTAAGAATAGAAATATGGGACCATATATGTAGTGAATGACGTATGTTGTGTAACAAAATATAATTATTCAAATTTGACTTAAAGCTTTGTGCTTCAAGGAATAAATCGACAACAATTATTCAACAAAAATACTTTTAACAACCAATTTTAGTTTTTTAATTATTTCTAAATTTATTTTTTATATATTTCAGTTTGAAGTTATAATTACACAGCATCTAAATTTTATTGAAACAATATTTTATATGTTCGAATGATAATGTCAAAACATTAAAGGTGGATACTTTAAAACTTTTGGATATATATTTTCCCTTTTGTTTTTTTCTGTGGTTATTTCCTGATATTTCGGAAAGTATTCTAAACAGGTAAGTGATTGTAATCGGAAAAATATTGGAAAATCATTTGTGTAAGCGAAGAATTTAACAGGAAAAATGCAACATTTGTTCTTTAAATTGGGAAATCAATATCAGTTTTTATTTTAACTGAATTTTATATTATCTAGTCTATTTTATCTCTTGCACTTTATTTATTTTATGTCAAATATTTTAAAACGTTATAAGAATTTTTGTATAATTATCCACAGATTTATTTATTTTAGAAATTCTTTTCTATAAAATATACTGCTATTAGCAAGTATAAATAATATTAAGAACAAATAGAAAATTTATATACAAACTGCATTAACAGATATAGATAATATTACTAGCAAGTGTTAAATTATTTGTATCAAATAATGAATGTACAGTTTCTTTAATTTATTTTTTTGGGGGTAATTTTATTGTACAACCATATTATTTACAAGAATTAATATTTAATAAAAAAAATATATATTATTCATCTTATACCTATCGCAAAAGATGTAGTGTGCGTTAGAATAAGTACTGTTACCATAGTTTCGAATTCATTATTATTCATTATCATTACTTAACATCATCATTATTATTGTATATCATGATTATTATTTTGTACGCTTATGTCACAACATTAAAGGTGGGTATTTTGAAAATTTTGGTTATACATTTTCCCTTTTGGTTTTTCTGAGGTTATTTCCTGATATATCGGAAAGTATTCTCAACAGGTAAGTAAATGTAATTAGAAAAATATTGAAAATCATTTGTGTAAGCGAAGAATTTAAGAGGAAAAATGCAACACTTGTTCTTTAAATTGGGAAATTGATATCTGTTTTTACTTTAAACTTAATTTTATTTATTCTAGTTTTTAATCTTCTTGTACTTTATGTCTTTTATATAAAATATTTTTAAACATTATGAGAATTTTTGTTTAATTATCCACCGATTTATTCATTTTACAAACTATTTTCTGTAAAAAAAAGTATATTGTTATGTATACAGTGTACGTTGAATTAGCAAATGTATATAATATTACTTACAAATATGAAAATACTAGCTGATACCCGTGATGTCGTTCACGTTGCATTAAAAAAAGACAAACGCATTGACTAAGCAAAATGTTTCGTTAACGCTAATTTAAAACATATATAATTAACACACATTTTATTATATTTTATAGGAAGCAATAAAGTAATTTTTATTTGTAGGGGACTTGAAAAAACTCAGACAAATAAAATGGGAAAATGCCAGATAATATGAACAATATCGAAAATGAAACTGTTACAACGTATACTATGCAACCACTGTAATGCATCCATCTTCTACAGAAATAATGTTATAGTGCATTCCAAAATTTCATATCAAAGAAAGAAAAATCCCGCATTCAACCTACATAATAAAAAAATATCCAATACCTCCAAAATCCGTAACTTCGTTGATCCATTCGTTTGTGCATCTTTGTATATGATCTATACGTTTGTAAATATTATAAATACAGTCTTAAAAATTAGCTTAGTTAGAAAAAGTAGAACGAAGGTATTCACCTTTAGCAATTTCTAATAATACACAAATACGTACTTGAATTGTTCTGTACAGTCCTGTATATTACGTGGAGATTTTTATATGTACCGCATAATATATGTTAGCAAATATATGTAATATTACTTACAAATATTAAAATATTTGCATCAAATAATGAAAGTACAGTTTCTTTAATTTAATATTTTGGGGTAATTTTATTATGCATTTATATTATTTAACAAGAATTAATATTTGATTTTTTTTTAATATTACTGACCTTATACATTTCGACATAAGATATAGCGTACGTTAGAACAAGTACTGTTACCATAGTCTTGACATCATTATTTTGTATCATCATTATTTTACAGCATCCTTGTTATTGTTGTTAATATTATTATTAATTCGAACGCTAATGTACAACATTAAAGGTGGGTATTTTGAAAATTTTGGCTATACATTTTCCGTTTTGGTTTTTTTTGAGGTTATTTCTTGATACATCGGAAAGTATTCCCAACATGTAAGTAGTTGTAATTAAAAAATATTGGAAAATCATTTGTGTAAGCAAAGAGTTTAACAGGAAAAATGCAACATTTGTTCTTTAAATTGGGAAATCAATATCAGTTTTTACTTTAACTGAATTTTATATTTTCTAGTCTGTTTTATCTCTTATACTTCATTTATTTTATGTCAAATATTTTAAAACGTTATAAGAATTTTAACGATAAATAAATCCACAGATTTATTTATTTTAGAAATTCTTTTTTTTAAATATACAGCTATTAGCAAATATATATAATATTAAGAACAAATGAGAAAAATTACATACAAACTGCATTAACAAATATATATAATATTACTAACAAATATTAAAATATTTCTACCAAATAATGACTGTACAGTTTCTTTAATTTAATTTTTAGGGTAATTATATTGTACAACCATATTATTTACAAAAATTAATATTTAATTAAAAAATATATTATTGATCTTATACATGTCGACATAATGTATAGCATACGTTAGAACAAGTATTGTTACCATAGTTTTGACATAATTATTTTTCATCATCATTACTTGACAACATCATTATTAGTATTTATTATTATTATCATTATTCCGAACGCTAATGCACAACATTAAAGGTGGATATTTTGAAACTTTTGGATATGCATTTTCCTTTTTTTTTTTCTGAGGTTGTTTCCTGATATATCGGAATGTATTCTGAATAGGTAAGTATTTGTAATCAGAAAAATGTTGGAAAATCACGTGTGTAAGCGAAAATGTAACTGGAAAAACGCAACATTTGTTCTTTAAATTGGGAAATCAATGTATTTTTTTTACTTTAACTTAATTTTATTTATTCTATTTCTTTACTTTCTTGTAATTTATTTCATTTATATAAAATATTTTAAAACATTATAAGAATTTTTGTTTAATTATCAAAGATTTATTCATTTTGCAAACTCTTTTCTATAAGAATAAATATATTGCTATGTAAATATCGAATTAACAAATATATATAGTATTATTAACAAATATTAAAATATTTTGCAACCAAACAATGAATGTACAGTTTCTTTAATTTAAAGTTTTTTGGTAATTTTATTATACATGCGTTTATTTAACAAGAATTAATATTTAATTTTTTAAACAATATTATTGACATTATACATATCGACATAAGATATAACGTACGTTAGAGCAAGTACTTGTCGCCATAGTTATGACATTATTATTATTCATCATCATTATTTGACATCTTCATTATTATTGTTTGCTATTATTGTTTGTTATTACGAACTCTAATGTCACAACATTAAATGTGGATATTTTGACACTTTTGGCTGTACATTTTTATTTTTATGATATTATTTTCTGATATATCGGAAGGTATTCTGAACAGGTCAGTAATTGTAATCAGAAAAATATTGAAAAATCATTTGTGTAAGCGAAGAATTTAAGAGGAAAAATGCAACATTTGTTCTTTAAATTGGGAAATCGATATCTGTTTTCACATTAACTTTTTTTTTTCTAGTTTATTTATCTTCTTGTACATTATTTCTGTTATGTAAAATATTTTAAAACATTTTAACAATTTTTGTTTAATTATCCACAGATTTATTCATTTTGAAAAATTTTTTCTATAAAAAATATATTGCTATATATACATTGAATTAGCAAATATATATTATATTACTAACAAATATTAAAATATTTGCACCAAAAAATGAATGAACGGTTTGTTTAATTTAATGTTTTGTGATAATTTTATTATACATCCATATTAGTTAACAAGAATTAATATTTGATTTCTTTAAATATTATTGACCTTATACTTGTCGATATAAGATATAGCGTGCGTTAGAACAAGTAGTGTTAACATAGTTTTGGCAGCATTATTTTTCATCATCATTATTTGACATCATCACTATTATTATTTATAATTATTATTATTATTTCGAACGCTAATGTAACAATATTAAAGGTGGGTATTTTGAAACTTTTGTATATACAGTGTGTATATACAAAGTCAAGTCAGATGTTTTTACTTTAACTTAATTTTATTTATTCTAGTTTTTTTACCTTCTTGTATTCTTATTTCTTTTATGTAAAATGTTTTAAAACGTTATAAGAATTTTCGTCTAATTATCCGCAAATATATTTATTTTACTAATTCGTTTATTAAAAAAATATGTTGCTATGTATACATGGAGTACACAAGTGTATATTATTACTAAAAAATATTAAAATTTTTATGCCAAATAACAAAAAATTGACATTTTTCCTGTAGAGAATAAGTATTTTGGCATACAATGCCGAAAAAATTTTTTGAACTAAATTTTTAGAGTTTCAGAAGAGTTTTCTGACGAGTCCCGTTTTTCTGTGCATCCGGATAATAGGCGTATTTTCATCTGGAGGGACAGTGGCAGTAGGAATAATCCTGAGTTCGTGCACGAAAGTGCCAGGTTTGGCGGTGGAGGAGCGTTGGTGTATGGTGGTATTTCCCTTGACGGGCGCACTGTCCTCTATATCATTCGAGATGGAGCTCTGACTGGTCGCCGATATAGGGATGAGATCCTCAGACTTATTGTAGTCCCTTACGCTGCAGCAATCGGAGATAACTTCATTTTCATGGACGATAACTGCAGGCCACATCGTGCACACCTGGTGGAGGATTTCCTTTTCGAGGAAGGAATCGTTCGAATGGAATGGCCAGCATGTTCTCCAGACATGAATCCAATCGAGAACGTTTGGGACGCTCTAGGAAGAAGAGTTTCTGGCCGCCAACAACCCCCACGAACTCTCCAAGAACTGGAAAGAGCTCTTCTGGAAGAGTGGGGCAGAATACCCCCAACTCGTCATTAATAGCCTCATTGAGTCCATGCCTCAAAGGTGTTCAACGTTGCTGGCCGCCCGTGGAAACCATACCCTTTACTGAAAATGATTTTCTTTGAAGAAAACACCTTTTCTTATTTTTTTTCTCATATGCACAAATTGTGTTTATTTCCTTTTGTACACAAATGTGCAATAAAATGCATTTTTTCTGCCAAACATGTGTAATTTATTCTCATATAACCTACTATGTCTGTCGACCATGTATCAATCAGCTAAAAAGTTTCCCAGATACAAAATCCAGCTAAAACTGCAATATCCTTTAATTGTTTTGAGCAGTTTAGTTTTAAATAGTAAAATAGTAAGTAAAAGTTATGTCTTCTTAAATAATTCAGATGCTTAAAATAGTAGTTTAAAATACGAATAGTTAAAATTTGTCAAATATTTGGTAATTTATAAAGAAAGAAATTTTATGTAACTAGTTTATTTCTTCATTTTTCTTAGATAACAATAAATCAAAAATAGATGTGTGTTGATATAAATCTCATATTAAAAGATACTTTAAAGATAGATATAAGAAACATTACTAAGTACTAATTTAAACAAAACAACCAAACAAAAAAGAAAAATCATACAATCTGAAATGCATATTAAATCAAATGAAGTAAGATTAATCAATCTTATATTTGAATGGTTAGTGTCTTTTTTCAGATTAATAGAATAATTTTTTTCCCTAGTTAAAAAAATGTAATTGCTCAGCCAGCAATTTTTTTTTAAATAGCTATCACATACTTAATTAAACATTTTCTTATCTTTCCCTAAACTCTCTGACTTTTTAAGCATAAAAAATTGAGATTAATAAATAAATTATTTAAAAAAATTAATAAAAAGTAACAAATATTTAAATAATTTTGAATTTATACCTTTTTAGTAAGTTTTATTAAATAATCTTATATATGTTATAATTTCTCACATTTTAAGTATATATAACGTACATGTACCCATTATTTAGAATGCTCTCAATAAGAACACCCCTAATATCTTTGAAAGTAACAATTTTGATCACGAAATGACGCAAAATGTCTGTGAAAAAAAAAACAATTGAAAATTTAATTCACCAAGGAATGTGCAAAAAAGCGCGCTGTTCACCAATTAGAAATAAACTTGTTGTTTCGTGGTGTGCTGATCGTAATTACATGTAAAATTAAATTCTTGTTAGGTATGGTAAAATTACTTTAAATACTGAAAAGTGGAGTCTTTTAAAGAGCTGACGAAACATATTTTTCCTTGTTTTTGTATATATTTCTTAAAAATATTTTCCTTGTTTATTTATTACAAGTTTTATTAAAACTACGCCCGATTCCCAATATGGACACCTTATGTCCGCTTTGACTCCAACGGTAAGAAGGAATTAGACACAACGTCACCAGGCAATAAATTCAAAAGGCATCAACGTGGTAAAATCTTTGTTCAACAAGATACTATCTGAACAATACTCCAAGCAAATCCTCCAAAAGGCACTTGCAGAAAAATCAAAAGAAGCCTCCCCTCAGTAGGGTATGTGTTGGCAAAATCGCAGTGCTAACAGTATGACTTCCTCAACAAAGGAGAGCTGGTACTGCTTATAGTATTGATGATTTTGCAAACATAAGGCCATGCATCACATAAGGCAGATACGCCCATGAGGAGTGTGTGGGACTTACTGTCCATGATAATGAAGTTTTTATTTGTCCATCCTGTGAGACTGAGTAATGACAGATGTAAATTCTGCAGGCAGTTGCAATAAAGCTAAGCAAAACCAACAATATTATTTTATAATATTTAGTAGAAATAGAGGTGCTTTGCAGGGGTCTTTGAAAATCCACAACCGAAAATGACTAACCTCCTTCTAAAATGCATGTTCTGGATATATTTACTATACTTATTACCCTTTCACCCCCGCAATACTTTAAGATATACATTTTTTTATTCCCTTACCTCTAAAATTCATTGGTACAGTGGCTCCTCCATGCATCTAGTATAGAAGGTCAATAAGGAGTCACCTGTCCCTTATATGGATATGCACGTCTATAATAGGGACAGGTAGTTCCTTATATGGACATTTGTGAACATTTTTTGTTTTCATTGTTTAAATTAAACCACAGTAATTACAAGGTCGCTAATTTTAATAATGATAGTCAAAATCCAGGGATAGTGGTCACATATTTTTGGCGTCCTATGACGTGAACATGGGGGTGAAAAAATGTATTTTCCTTAGGCTTTTCATATTTGGTACAGGTACCTTATGCCACCTTAAATCTTTCCAAAACTCGATCATAGTTTGCCACAGATAATTTGTTCGTAGAATATAGCTCAACCAAATCATTCATTGCGACCTGAAGTCGTGTTTTTCGATTAGAAAAATTAAGTTCAATTTTATTGTTTAATGAATTAAGTGGTTGAATACATTGCTTCTACTTAGGTATGTGAATGTTTTGTACTGTATACGTTATTTATATATATATAGTGTATGATCTTTCAAGGCAGGTATATAATCTTATCTTTGCTTCTAAGTAAACCTAAGTAAATTATTTATAAATATTTATATTTTATACAAAACCAATCTCAGCATTTTCCTAACAATTGGTGACGTCCGTAGTTAGTTAAGTTAGCTAGTTAATCCTAACAATTAACACTACAATTTATGTTATTGGAAAACTGCATGATCTTTAGCAGTTGGGAATTACCTGCATGATTGTTTAAACTTATCTTTAAAACCTTGATCCTTTGAAAATCTTAAACAAAGTATCTTAAAAAAAGCAACATTTGCTTTTCTGTAGGTGTAGCACAATCATAAAATTTTATTTCTACTAAAAAAAATATTTTACTTTTAGGTATTTATTTGTTTACTATCAGATATTACTATCCTGGAACAGGTAGTGGCTACACCACAGGCAAAGGACAACTGTATAACTAATTCATACACGCGAAGCGAACTGCATAAGTTAAAAAAATATTTCTGACAACGGATTAACTAGCTAACTTAACTAACTACGGACATCACCAATCATTCATGATTGTAATACGTGTGTGGCAAATAATCTTTAGGAAGAAGGGCAGTGTGCTTCATAAAAATGGCAGGAACTTCTGAATACTGACATGATTTTGTTTGTGCAACCAAAAGTGCTCAAATGGATTTCAAGTTAACTTCTAGAATCACATAAAAATTTGATAGTTCCTGTTCATTATACAACAAACATATTTTTGTAATTGAAAATAAAATTTGGAACACGCTGCAAATATTTCGATAAACAGTTTCTTTCAAGTCAGCGTTAATAAAGTTTCATGATGGGGAGACTACACGTAGTTGCTGGACAATAACATACCAAAGCATGGTTGAAAACACTTTCTTGGTGCTCTAGTTACAACATAAAACGCAAGAAATAAAGAATGAACAGGGTGGGAAAATGTATACAATATTTAGAATACAATATTCAACAAAGTTTTATAAAATAATAATTTATTTAAAATTATGAAATTTAAAAATGGCGACAAAAAGTAACGGCAAAAAGTAACGATACATTTTCTAAAATAAAATATAAATACTTTTGCAAACTTTTACAAAAAGCGTTTTCTTTTTTTTTTTTTTATCTGAAATAGGTTTATGAAGAATTATTTCCTTTTGTATCACCATTTTTACTTTCAAAATATAAATTCTATAAACAGAATTATGGATACAAATGTGTGCAGCACACATAATCAAATTAGCATTATCGTACTCATATATTTTCTTTTTGGAAGAACACACTCCAGCAATGGGAAAATAAACATAATTCGAAAATTCAATTTCCTTTACAAATGAAAACAGCATTTCCTATCTCCTAAAGTTTTTTTTCCACTGTATAAAGTTCAAAGACCAAACGAAAAACTTTTTTTTTCTTTTAAGAAAGGAATGATTTTTTTATTCATAGTAAATATATTATAAAGGGAACGGTTCAGTAAATATGTAAAAAAAAAAAAAAAAATATTGCTATCGAAATTTATTTCTGCAATATTCAATATCTTAAAATGCAAATAAAAAAATACTTTACCTAAAATTATAATTTAATCACGTATCAGACCAATTAATTTATTTAAATATTTTGTCATTTAATAACTTAATAGATTTCGTTACATACAATTTATATACAACTTTTGTTTAATATTTTGAAGGATGTGAGAAGTATTTGTTCATTTACAGTAAAATTTCTGGAAAGCGAAAAACTTTGAAGTGCGATATCTGTCCACTATTGGGAAGTGTCCTCTTTTTAGAGGTAAAAACATAAATAAATATATGTGTCGGGAAAATTCATGTTTAATAGAATATATTCTAACATCTGATATTTCAGACTGTCCATTATTTAGATTTCACTGTAGATGCATTATAAAAATACTCTAAATTTTAAAAAAAATGGATTCAAAACTTCTTTATTTTGAACTTTATTATTAAGGGCACTTGGAACATAAAATGTTTCATTTTTTTCAGTTTTAAATTATTGACCTAAAATATAGCGTTTAAAGATTACGATATTGGAAGGTTTAAATTTCAAATTGAAGCACACAGACTTTAAAGACGAATATCGGATTAGCACATTTTAAAATATTTTCAAATGAAATAACTGCTAATATCAGAAACTAAAGAAACAAAGTCACTTACACTTATTGTTCTCCTTAGTATTCGAAGAGATTTTATACAGTACTGTTTCTTATATGCCTTCTATGCTTATAGAAGTGTATACTTGTAAAGTGTAGACTGTAAAAAAATGACAATTGCTTAATCTGAAAAAAAATTTCTATAATCAAAAATGAAAATATACAATAACTTCTTTAAAGTCAACGAAGATTCCGAAAAGCGTTCCTTTATCTTTAACAACTTAATAAAAACAGAATATTTTCTAACTTTAAAGAAAAGCTTTAAAAAATAAACCTTTTTTAGATGCCCTTCATTTTTGGAGACGTTTCTGAGAATATAGTAATATTAATAATATTACTTTTCACAACGAAAAGTAACAATCTATATTATAAATAAATATTTAGTTCCCCTTAAGTAATCGAATGCGTTTTTTTTTATCACGATTTTTTTTTTCGATTAATAAATTTTTGAGAGTCGTCCATCACTAGCCATATTCCAGAAGAAACTTTAGGTCGAAACTTAAAATTCACGATTACAAATATATATATATATATATATATATATATATATATATATATATATATATATATATATATATATATATATCAAATATATTTTGCATCGGTTTTAGATGTGGCCCTTCCCCTTCAAAAGGATTAACATAAGGTACAATATTTTCACCATACCGCAGCAACAGTTTTAGATAGATGCGTAAAATTGAGGAAAATTAAACTACTATAAGAACTTAAACATGCATTTTAGCTATTTTAAAAATCCCCATCTGAGAGGGTTTGATGGGGCAGTTACTTTTTTAGGACATTTCGCTAGATTCGTGCAGTATTTTTAGGTAGAAGCGGGAATTTCAAGACAGCACATCTTCTCCACTGTACAAAAAGTCCGTTAAATTTAAGACAAAAACTTTTGGCAGCAATGTTGTCAGCAGTTTTTGACATAAAAACTGTAGTAAAATAGGATGTAATTTTTTATTACATCTAATTTTACTGCAATTTTTACAGCATTAACTTCTGGAAACATTGCTGCTTGCAGTTTTTGCCGTAAATTTAGCGGATTTTTTTAGAGTGTAAAGAATAGCTAATTATAATGATTTCAGTGCTATTTTGTCTATTATGTCGGCAGTTATCTTTGATCTAGATAACGTGAGCTTATACGAATAAGGCAACCGTTATTGGTATTTAATTAAATATTAAATGTTTTTTTTTTGTTTGGTTTTAATCTTTATCAGAGTTATTTCGATTGATTTAAAATTCTTTTAAAGATTTCAACTAGCGTAGCGGTCGAAACTTGATAGTAAAATTATACTTCTAAACTGTAAATTCTTTTTTTTTTAAATATTTTTTACAAAATATTATGCGGAAAGTTAAATATTCTTTTTTTCTAACAAATAATGTAAATGATAAAATATCTTACAATAATTATCTTGCATAATATTATTAGCTTGCCTAACATAATTTACAATTTGTGTTAGAATGATAATAAAATATTTTTTTTTCCTAAAAAAGAAAAATCTCAATCTATAAGAAAGAAAAGTTTACTGTAAAAAATATAGTAAATCAATTCCCTGAATTTTCAAAAGAACTATTTTTAATAGATCGTGATTTATATTCAATTATGTTTTTTACTCCGTGTCTGTGTGTGTGTAATAAAGGCACGAAATACATTGATTTTAGTTGCGCTGTTTGTTTAAGCCACAAACATATTGATTATCTTTAAGCTGCGGTAAATAGAATAAAAACATTTATGCTAATCTATTTTAAAATATTTTCCAATAAAATAACAACTCTGGTTTAAAAGTGAATAAACTAGGTGACTTTCAGTAATTTTTCACAGTTAAATCTGTCAGATTCGTGTAATGTTATTGTAGATTTTTCTAAGTTACCTACCGAGTATTTGTCTGATTTTCTGACATATGTAAAATAAAATTAATGTTACTACAATTATAGGAATTCTTGAATGAATATTCTTGGAAATTTCCAATTATAGTATTATAGTGTACTGTAATATAAATTTAGTATAGCAATTTAATTATAGTGTACTGTAATATAAATTTTAACCTCACTGAACGTTTGATTATATATATTTACATATATTTTTAATGAAATTTCAAAATTTAATTTGGCCTATTCAGCTATGTGAAACCTTTATCATTAATGAACCTGTTTATTCTCGCAGATGGCGAAGTACTTAATCATCAATATTGAAAACAATCACATACAATGAACTTTTTTACAAATCATGTTCATTTGTTTATGTTAGTTACAATAACCACCATTGTAACAATAACCAATATTGTAATAAGTTACAATAAGCTACCACTTTGTTATCACTTCGACCAATTTCGCCAAATTATACATATGGCCAAAATATTCGCTATTTAAATAAATTGATGTAACATTTATTTTAAAAAATGAACGAAAAAATAAATTAATAAAACGTAAATATGAGTATAAATAAAGCTTCAAAATAAAAATCACCTGGTGGTGTAACAGACATATGTACTACAGTTTAATGTTATGTGAATGTTGAAATTGTTTATCATCGTTATTGTCCTTTTAGTTCGATAGATTTTTTTACTAATGGGATAACTACAAAGTATTTTTTAATTACCGTATTTATTCTTGTATAGGGCGCACGCGTGTATAAGGCGCACCCCTATTTTACAAGTAAAAATGGCGATTTCTTAAAATCTCCTTTTTAAGGCGCACCATAAATTTGATACGCTAATGAAGAATGACCAAATGAATTTCAGTAAAAAAAAAAAAAAAAAAAAAAAAAAAAAAAAAAAAAAAAAAAAAAGTCGAAACAAACATTACACCAGGCTATAAAACAAGACGAAAATGCATTCTTAGACTTCGGGTTGTAAGAGAATGACGGGAAATAGGAATGAGTGACGTTAAAGAGAATTGCTAATTAGCGTTTAGATAATGTCATTAATTCTGTTGTATAAAAAACTGCCAGGAATGAAATAAATATGCACTAATACTTCAATTAAATAACATTTTCCCAGTTTTAATATCTTCTTTGAATAATTTCTTGTTTCATATGTATATCGTTCGACTAAATCCAACAGTAAAAAAATATTCCGTATATAAGGCGCACCTAGGAGTTTTGCCCTATTTTTGGAAAAAAAGTGCACCTTATACACGATTAATTACGGTATATCAAAAATAATTCTTAATATAAATTATGTAAATTGGAAATCATCTATTGTTTCTATTTGCATATTATTAACAAAGTCCGATTAATGTAATTAAAATAGAAAATTGAGCTTCAGCTAATGGCAAAAGAGCTTTCAAAATGAAGTTTAAAATTTAACTTCTTCAGTTCTTATTTTAATAATGAAACTTTTTACTCTCACGCATGACAAATTATTTAATTCTCAATTTTGAAAACAATAACATAAAATGAACACTTTTAATATCATGCTCATTTTTTTTGTGCAAGATAAAAGAATAATTATATTAAAAATAAATGTTCTCTGTAAATAAGAAAAAATTCATGTAATATAATTTTAGATTTTACTTAATACTTACAGTGCATAAAATGAATAATTTTGGAACATTCCTTTTACAGAGTTTATTCAAAAATGTAATATTTATAATATAAGTTTGAATTTCACTATATGTTTGAATATCATTTTTTTTTCAAACTGAAATTTCAAATTTATCTTATACTACTTAGAACTAATCCTTTCTGATTAATAAACGATTTTAGTCTAACAGATGGCAAGGTACTTAATCCCTAATATCGAAAACAATAACATACAATAAACATTTTTATAAATCATGCTCATTTGTTTGTGTAAGATAAAATAATTACTTTATTATATTAAAATTAAATGCTTTCTAAATATTGTAAATAGGAAATTATTTATTTATATTATTTGCATATTCTTATACCATTTCAATTAATGTATTTAATTTAGAAATCTTTGCGTATTTAATCTATGTATTTCTTCGACTAAATTTGCGCAAAAAAGAGACTTTTCCTCTCATTTCTACAGTTTTTGAAAAATTACATATGCATATCTCAGAATCTCAGTACCACATTTTTTATAATAAAATGCAAATTATGTTTCTGTAATAACTATATACAGTGCGGCACACGGTTAGATTATTGAATTTTGAACTACTGCTGCACTTGAAACTCTCAAGACCAGAAGATATGAATTGTGACGTCATCACAAATGGATCGAGTTTTCACAAAGTTTGGAAAACACTCCGTAAATTTTTGAATAGCAATTTCTTTCTTTTACTTATGCAATATCTATCATTTTATTAAAGAATAATAACTATTTAAATGAACAGGTGAGAATAGCAATCTATTAATCAGCAACATATATCAATTTCTTAAAATCTGAATTAGTGTAATATAATTAAACCGCATCCCAAACAATGTTTCCCCTATACCATTATATACTAAGATAGATTTATGTGGCGCAATAAATTAATACTAACAAGTATTCGTTGCAAAACGGATTGTACAGAATACGGGGTGTATCTAAACTACTAGGCAAAACTTTAAGGAGTGATAGTACACATCAAGACAGATAATATTAAATGGAAAATTAAGGATCCCAAACGTCTTCCGAAGGAGATATGCGCCATCAAAGTTTAGGGTCCAAAATTTGAAATGATTATAAAAAACGGAAAATTGGTGGATTCGTTTGCGGTTTACACGAAAAATATTCTTTATGTCAGTATTATCTTGAAAATAAATTATAAAGATAAATTTAAAAAAAATGCCAATAGAAGGAGCTTTAGACTTTGGAGTAACGAACAACTATTTTTTTCCATTATTATTTGCATCTCATTAAATTTTTTTAGACGTTTAGACAAAAACTTAAATTTTGAGCTCAAAATCTGTGGTTAAGTAGCGCAAACTGAACTGTATTCAATGGGAGTGGCTAGTTTCAAATTTCAAATGATTATAAAAAACAGAATAATTGGTCAATTGATTTGCGTTTTTTCACTAAAACTATTCTATATGTCAATATAGTCTTGAAAATAAATTATAAAGATATATTTCAAAAAATGTCGATAGAGGACGCTTTAGACTTTGGAGTAACGTACAACTATTTTTACCGTTATTTTTTGCATTTCATTATAGAGATAAACTTAAATTTTGTGCTGAAAATCTGAATCGTTGAGAGTGGTTAAGTAGCGCTAACTGAACTGTATTCAATGGGGGTGGGAGGGTTCAAATTTCAAATGATTATGCAAAACGGAAAAATTGGTCATTTCGTTTGCGGTTTTCTCTAAAACCATTCTTTATGTTCAGTATTTCCCCAAAAATAAATTTTAAAGATAAATTTAAAAAAAAATCCGTTAGAGGATAACAAACAACATTTTTTAACTGTTATTTTTTGTATCTAATTAAATGCTAGCAAAGGCTTAGACTTAAATTTTGAGCTCAAATTCTGAATCGTTGGGCGGGTTAAGAAGCGCAAACTGAATTGTGTTTAGAAGTTGAAATGTTATCCTGCCCACCCTACGAACACAGTTCAATTTTTCGCTAGTTAATTACTCACAACGATTCAGATTTTGAGCTCAAAATTTAAGTCAAAGCTTTTAAAAAACTTATTTAGATAAAAAAAATAACTGTTAAAAATAGTTGTTGGTTACTCCACAGTTTAAGGCGCCCTTTAACGGAATTTTTTGAAATTTTTCTTTAAAATTTATTTTCAAAGAAATACTGACATAAAGAATGGTTTTAGAGTCACAAACGAAATTCACAAACTAATCGAAATTTTTTTTCGTTTTTTATAGTCATTTGAAATTTGAACTTCCCCAGCCCCATTGACCACAGTTCCGTTTACGCTACTTAACCACTCAACGATTCAGATTTTCAGCTCAAAATTTAAGTTTATGTCTACGCTTCTAAAAAAATTTAGGATATGCAAAAAATAATGGTAAAAAAGTAGTTATACGTTACTCCAAATTCTAAAGCTCCCTCTATCGACATTTAAAAAAATATATCTGTATAATTGATTTTCAAGACATATACTGACATAAAGAATAATTTTAGTGAAAACCGCAAATTAATTGACCATTTTTTCTGTTTTTTATAATCATTTGAAATTTGAACCTACCCACTCCCAATGAACACAGTTCAGTTTGCGTTATTTAACCACAGATTTCGAGCTCAAAGTTTAAGTTTATGTCTAAACTTCTAAAAAATTTAATGATATGCAAAAAATAACGGTAAAAATAGTTATTCGTTACTCCAAAGTCTAAAGCGCCCTTTATCGACAATTTTTGAAATTTATCTTTATAATTTACTTTCAAGACAATACTGACATAAAGAATATTTTTCGTGAAAACCACAAACGAATGCACCAATTTTTCCGTTTTTTATAACCATTTCAAATTTTGGACCCTAAACTTTGATAAGGCCTATCTCCTCCGGAAGACGTTTGGGATCTTTAGTTTCCCATTTAGTATTATTTGTCTTGATGTGTACTACCACCCCTTAAAGTTTTCCCCAGTAGTTTAGATACGCCCTGTATACATGTTACTTTATTCTACATTGATTTAAGTCATTTTTATTATGTTCGAAACAGTGTAACACAATTAACATGCAGCTATTTTCCTCATAGGCCGTAATTTAAATTAATACTTTTGATTGTCCCTATAATTGAACTACATTTTCGATTTTCATAAAATTTTATGTAACTCGGAAAAATTATGCGAAAATTATATATTTTAAATCTTATACGATTCTATTGCGTAGTTTGCTGTATGCGGATATATCGGATATTACTATATCGTTGTTATATGTCGACAGACGGACGGACTGCACGATGACTATATGTACTACGTATTGTTGCGAATTTTGTAAATAGTTAGTGTTTGTACTGTGAAATAATGTAAATAATCTTATTAAGCTCCATTCCTTTACTAATATTAGTTTTTGTTACATTGTCTCTGTTATCAAGCACACTTGTCTATTATTTTCAGTGTATGTCTATTGCAGCTTGGCGAAATAATAAAGATATCGCCAAGTTGGCGTCACTTTTGACGACTAATTTTGGTTGCCAAATTTGGCGATATATCGCCAAGTTGGCGACAAAGTTGGCGATTGTTGGCGATGGTAATCCTTCCCTCTCTATGGTAACCCCCCTATAGATATACTGATACATTGAATGTTGTTCCGTGGATTTTTCGAGAAGATTGTAGAAATTTCCACCGCATGCGGCTGACTATATATAGGAGAGCCGATGCGAGCTGGTGTTGTTATTATTTACGAGTCAGTCATTGAGTGAACTTCTAGGGTATTGTTTAAGCAAGTTTGCTTGAGCTTTATTTACGTTATTTTGAATGTGATTTTAGTGTTGAGACGTTGTATAAAGAGTCTCTGGGACCTATATCTGCACTTGTACGATAGATTTGAACAGTTATTTTTGAACATCTAGTAATATTGTGAGTTTCGAAGACTCTGTTGTTCTGAAGGTCTGTAAATAAATTATTTTCTACTTTTCTAAGAGCAAGAGTTTGAAGTTGTCTAACCATAAGATCAAAAGAACCCTATATACGCAACAGTATATATATAATTATGAACACACCTAAAAATGTGTCTTCTTTCAATTTGAACTGATCTTTGTGTATGTTTTAAAAATTATACTGGGCTTTTTTTGAATGGCTGTATCAATAAAAGCATTAAAAATAAAACCAATATAAATTCACTAAAAACTGAAAACTGACTTATCAGTTTAAGAAACTTTTCTAAGAGACGATAAGATTTTTATAGCATTTATCTCAATAAACATATCTTTCTTTATTTCTTTCCTCCTGCAATTATTAAAGAAAAAAATAATAATCCTTTCTTGGCAAGTTTTATTTCATTGTTTCCACATATAATCATCATTTGATAATAATCATTACAGAACATTCCATTCTTAAATTAAAAAAGCACCGAAATTCCAATTAATTTAATGACCTCTACAAAATACTTAATCTTAACAAGATAGTTTTCGTAATAATTTTTGTGTGCTACAGAAATGTCGTCAATTTTGTTTCTAGATTGAAAAAAATAAGAAATTATGTTGTAAAAAGATTTTTTTTTTGAATGAGAATGGTATCGCAATGTAATCGAAACAAAAATGCGATATTTTCTTTACATAAACATATTAATGAAGTATTTTCTTTTCTTTTCTTGTTTAACTTACAAATTCTTCTGATTATTTTAAAATCCTTTTAAAATGAATGTGTAACTTCATTGTGTTAAGTAGAATCTATTTGATCAATATTATTTTTCTGCTTCTAAAAATAAAATTTATGCTGTTTGGTATTTTATTAAATAGTATAAATACTCGACTTTTTGTTATCACTTTATTAAATGTTCTTTATCATAAACTGTTATTAGAAATATCTTTCGCATTTTATTTCTCTCTATTATCATTAGATACTATACACGGTAATTCAAAATTAATATAGCGATTACAAACGGCTATAACTATGTAATCGAAAATAATTTATGCACAAGAATTACACAAAATGTAAAAATAAGTTAAAAAGTTTGTTTGCACATTTTATAAATGTTTTGTGTCACTCTCCAAGGTTACAAGAACACAATCTAAAGATTATTATTCTTCGAAACATTAAATATCATCTGCATGTGTAGTTGGCATTTTTTGGCATACTGAGAGATAGAATTTCACAATTGTTATTTGTGTCACCATCATGTAGAGAATGTATCGCCGGCGATAGAGTTAAGAATCGTGGATTATTTAGATGAGTCATTTTTGATTAAAAATTTTAATTTACTTTATTTATCCATATCTACCATTAAATTTAAGACAAAAATTCTATTTAGAAATGCCGATCGTAAAAATTAAATATGGTCTGGTGTAATAACGCCAGGCGGGGTAATAACGCCAAGTGCTAATATTTTCCATGATTATGAAATAATCTGGTTAATGACACCCATGTGCTCTGAGCAGAAGGGTTTTGAGTCATATAAATCGCAAAAAACAGCTTCAAGTTAATTTGCTTCATTTTTAGGTCTTATTGTTTTTACAAGCAACTAAAATTAACGCTTGATCCAAAATTTTCGAGATGCGTTTTGTGATGTGAAAACTATTTTTTTATCCGGAAATACTTTGTTAATTACATAAATTTGTAATACATTTCATGGACTTTCAAAATGTTGTTGAAAATTTTGGATATCTTCTCGAGATGATTTGTAATTTAAAATATACAGCGCAATAACTATAACGTGGTAATAACTCCAATCCTTGGCATTAATACCCCGGTTGATTCCCTACAGTGGCCGAGCTACACCTTAAATACTGATTCAAATACGCACAGTTAAAACTGTGCAATGTTTCTAATAGTTCTATGTAAGCGGTCCTTTTTAAGCAAAAATAAGCTCACGGTCTGATTTTCTTTTGCCTCATCCTCCCCTCCCTCACACACACTACACCTTTATTTTTCTTACACTTTCACAAAAAATTAAACATTTTCAATAGCTTGAAATGATATTTGTCAATTTCTAAGTTTGTAGAGTTTGTATTTTTAGAATTGGGCAATCTACATGCAATTATTCCATCTTATTTCATAGCTTTGTTTGCATGGTGTTATTACCCATATAGGTGGGTAATAACGCCAAATAGCATTGGTCAAGAAATCACGCATTGCATTTTATGAATACATATCTGTTAAATTATTTTTCTATATAGATAGTCAATGAGTTGTTGTATCAAATCTATATTTGTTTGAAAAATACAAACTAAAACTGAGCCGTTAAAATTGGTAGAACCTTAATGTGGCGTTATTACCCCAGGGTACCTTATATAAATTACCGTAAAATGGGGGTGAATCGGAACACTTTTAAACATTAACGTTAAAAAAAGCAACAACAGATTTTTTAATAAATTTATTTTTCTACTAGAAACTTCCATCTTGTTTTAATCTTTACTTTTTAAGCAAAAACGAAACATTCTTACAGTTTATATATACATTATTTATTAATTTAATGGTGTTCCGATTCACCATGCAGATAGGGGTGAATCGGAACACATGCTATAATCTTTATTTATTCCGATTCAAACTTTAATACGGTTAATAAAAACGGGTAATAATGATAAGGGAAGAATAGGAACACGTGGTTATTGTGAAACCAAGCCTTTATTTTATATACAAGTAAAGTTATGCCCTTTTAAAAATTAGAAATCAATTTTTAAATCAAGAAAAATTAAAAATTATTTTAAGAAATTATATTCAAATTGCAGAAGTAGAATTTATACAAATTTAGCCCTGTTCTGTGTTATCCTTTTCTAGTAGTCATTGGATAAGTGAATCTATTGGGCTGCATGTAATAATACGATCTACTAATACGCCCTCACCCCCAGCCCTTAGTACTGTTTGCATCCCTCTCTTTTTTAATTGTTTTATCATTTTGAGATATTTGTGTAATGTTGTGGATGTCAGAAAATAATTCTGTGCAGTTTTTCTTACTAATTTATTTTGTAATCCTTTTATTGCGTGTTCCATGTCTGTTGGATTAGGCGTTGACTTTTTTGTTTAACCAAGTAATTTCTTGACACCATTAAAGTCTTCAAGTATTTAGAACAAACAAAATATTGTTACAATACATATTCATATATATATTTTCATGTTTTACATGAAGCTATTACTGTATAGAAAAATAAACCATGAGAGAAAACGTGTTCCGATTCACCCCGTAAGTCTTAAACCTCTGATGTTACAAGCCATTTTTCATTTTTTCATTATGTAGTTTAGAAATAAATAGAATTTAATACATAATGTCGTTTACAGGTCTATCATTAATTAAAAATCCCCTCTATTAGGTTTAGAATACAAAAAATACTGTAATTACATACTAAGTTTTGAAGACATTGAAAAAATGAGGTTTTAGAGGATCCTCGTAAAGTTTTTTTATATACCCCAGTAGTTGCGTCAACATGTCAAAACTGAATTTCCCAACGCTTAATATTATTACCTTCTTATAAAAAAATTGGCAACTAAAAATTTCATCACGTATATTTATAATGAATTTATTTGTATGACTGGGAAGTTTCGTTCCTATTCACCCCGCTGTTCCCATTCACAAAATTTTACGGTAATTTAAAAAGTAAATCATATATTTTTAGATACGGTCATTGCAAATCGGTTCGGATTCATAATTACATGTCTAGCTCCATAAGTAATTGTGCTATAAATCCCGCAGGTTCAAGTTGCAACAATGTCTAACTGCAAATATTTTGCAACAGTAAATTGTGACTTATTTTATTGGATATATCTCATTAATTGAATAATCTAAATAAAACTTTTCGAAAATAATTGTGACCAACAAGCATATAATTCATCAGCTGTGTGACTGACACTACAAAAACACATGGAACAAACCATATTTGGGAAAACTCACAGTTTGGCTACTTTCAAATAGAAAAAAAATTGTTTCCTGCCATATAGATGCTTTTGTTAATACAAAGGCCCCACTATACATTTCCTCCACAGTATTAATAACATAATTAAAAAAAATACTTTCGCAGCTGTAACAGAAACTATTTTTAAGTAAATTGGAAAAGAAGAAAAGTTAAAAATGGATTTGAAATTCTTATATTCATCTGCAATGGATCAAAACAAACTTTTGTAAGCTGATAGTGCAACTGGATAGAGACACAGTAGCATCTTTTTCCATTGGGCTCTCTAAAAAAATTGTTTAACGTTAAATCCACTGAAATAACCTAATTATTTTGAGTTTATAATATCTATCAAAATATTTAATACGTGAATTATCATATTGCTAACCAAGCGTAGAACCAAGAATGAAAACCAGCCGGGATCCTAATCCTTAGCAATAACGCTCCAGGGGCTCTTCCGCGTAAGCTAGGAGGACGATGCCAACATTGAAACAGTTACATGAAAAGTTCTTGCAATACAAATCTGCTAGAAAAATCTTAGTAACTTTACAGTTTTTTTTTTTTTTTTTTTTGACAGTGTAAACAAACATCCATCGAAAACGGAAGAAAAAAAAATCACGATTATAACATTTCCTTCTTGTAGAATAGAATACAAGAATAAACAATGCTCTTAATGTAAAAAAAAATTGAAAAGAGCTTTTTAAATTTTTTCATTCATTTAAAATTCATAATTATTCGATGGTTAACGTGTTACTCTCAAGAGATGAATATCAATCTGTGAAGCTACTGAAAGATTTCTAGGAAACTGGGATTCCTAGAATTTCTTATGTAACAGCAATTGCGAAAATTCATGCAACTGGTAGAAATTTACCCTGGAAATAAAAAAAATTAAGTTACAGAGTTTCTGTAGTTTTACAAAATATAGTTTTGTATATTTACATCTTTTCTTGTACAGTGCGCAAGTAAATAGTTATTAAGTATACAGATTTCGACAAATTTACATATCGTCGGTACCATGTCAAACTATCCAATGTGCAAAAATGCATTTTTCATATTTTGTGCCATTTAGTTTTATTATGCAAGATACGTACTATGCAAAATCGGCACGGCCCTAATTCGCTTAGAAACTTAGATAATGTCTGTGTCAAAGTATCCAATGTGCACTTTGTTCTAAAACGTACCATGTCAAACTATCCAATGTGCGAATTCGATCGTCTGCCACGAAAATTGTAATATTTTCTTTTTCTGATCATTTGTACCATGTCAAACTATCCAATATGAAAACAGCCACTTTTCCGGGTAGCAAAAAATTTTTTATATTGCTGATTTAAAATCAGCTCCAGACAGAAATAGGAAATTTGCTGTTTTTTATTCCATTTAAGCATGATATCACTTTATCGTTCTTACTAGCAAAAATAAAATAAAATAAAATAAAAATAACTTTCATTAGTTTGAATTTTTTACTTGTACTTATCCGATGATCATTGCTTCAAATTAGTATATCTGCCACATTCAATAGTTTGGATTGCATAAAATTTGGTATTTGCGTATTCAATATTAATTTCTTTTAAAAACTTAAAAAACAAATGTACTGCAAATTGATAAATAAAAACTTATTTTTAAACGTTATTTAAATTTTATAAAAAATGAGATGAGAAAACAAAAAAATAACCCGCAAATAGAGAAATGGAGAATAACGCTAGAGTTAATTTTTTTATTGTTATTTGAGTAGTAACCTTTGTCTTATTTAATCAATGAAGTAGTTAGGCCAATGACTACGAAATTCCGAAGAGTAATTATGTTATTATTAACGATTATTATTATTTCCAAAGAGTAATCTTGCTTTATAGAATCGCTATAATATGAGTTGGAAAAAATGCCTTCAAAGAATATTTGGAAATCATACTGCATGATAAGCTCTTATTAGGTGCATTCGTAATTATATAAATACGTAGAACTTATAATTATTGTTCATTCCGTCCGCCTGTCTATGTGTCTATGTCCGTCCGCATATAACAATGGAAAAACCTCCCAAACCAAATTCTTGGAAATTTAGAGTATATAACAGTTGTATATTTTTGTTGCGACATTTCAAGTTTAAGTATGAAAATTGGCTGTATAATTTAATTACAGGGACTGTCAAAAGTGTTCCATTACATTACGGTCAATTAGAAAAAACAATTTGAAGTGGTTTTAATGTTACTCAGTTTCGAACATAAGACTGATATGTATTTATAAGTAACACGAAAATATACATTTTATAGAATCTAAGGTGCAAAAAATATTTATTATTCATTTACAGGGCCATACAAAAGTTTTTCGTTACATAATAGTATAGGGGAAACATTGTCTGGAGCGTAATTTAATTATGTTAAAATATTTCACCATATACTGAAATTGATATTCGTTGCTGAGGTTCACTACAAGTTACTTCCTGTATAATAGAAAGTGCAAAGTATTTACAGGGACACACGAAAGATTTCGGCTGCTGTGTACCCGAAGTACTGTACATTACAGATGATTGTTGGAAGTGCATTTTTATTTGTGATATGAGTTTTTAAGTTTAAAATATTTCGTTGTATGTATAAACGCTCCAGATCATATACAGGCTATGCAAATTAAGTCGAAAGAATTACTACATAAGAACGAAAATACATTTTAAAAAATGAATTATGGATTTTTACGCTTAATTACATATAGTATACTAATATAACTTTATATAACATAGATAAAATATATAAAATGCCACTCAAAGAATTGGATAGGTAGTCGTCTATAAATGCTCTCTATGGAAGTTTGATTTTACAAGTTTTAAAGTGTGTTTTAATCGTTATTAAATTTTAACTAAATAGTTACGTGCATATAAAGATAATACGTACAATTTAGGGCTGTACAAAAGTATCGTCTATCGATAATTTCTAAAAGGAAAATTTGAAACTATTATGTATTTGAAACACTTTTTCAACATAGTTAAGTAGTGTTTGTGAATTCCATTTGTCTGTCCATGTGATTGTCTGTCTGTCTGCCCGAACTGGAACTTGCATTGGTATATTAATAGGATTGTCTCTGTAATTGATATATGTTATTAAGATTGCAATACCATGTTCGGTATCGGAAATAGAGTATGCAGCGTTCACAGTTTATTTACAGAGACAGTCAAAAAAGTATTCCATTACATTATAGTCTATGGGGAAATGTCTTAATTATTTAAATACGTAGTACCTCAAGTCGTCATTTGATCCATCCGTCTATCTGTTTAAAACAGCACGAAAATAACCCAACCAAATGATTTGAAATTTCATATGTGTAATTGCTGCAGAATTTTGTCGAGTCATTTAACATTTTATGAAAATTGAGTCAAAACATAAAAAGATATTAAAGTTTTCTTTATTCTATTAAATCTTATCATTCATAATTAATTCAATGACATCCCATGATAGGGGATGATTCTAGGTTGTTATGGCGCCCTATTTAAGATGGAGACATATTTCCGTATTGCTGAATATATAGAACAAACAAACAAACCAGCAAACAAACTAACAAACAAATAGACAAACAAACAGGCAGACAGACAGGCAAACAGACAGAAGGACAAAAAAACTGACACACAAGGAAACAAACAAGCAGACAGACAAACAAGCAAACAGGCAGACAGTAAAAAAACCGACAGCCAGACAGCCAGATACACAAACAAACGGACAAAGAGACACACAGACAGACAAACAAATAATCAGACAGACAGATAAACAAGCAAGCAAACAAACAAACAAACAAACAAACAAACAGGCAGACAGACAGACAAATAAATAAGCAAACAGACAAATAAACAAACCAATAAACAGACAGACAGATAGGCAGACAAACAAACCGACAAACAAACAATCAAACAAACAGACAGACAAACAAACAAACAAACCGACATACAGAGAGAGTCTAACAGACAAACAAACAAACAACCAAACAGACAAACAAAAAAGCAAGCAAACAGACAAACAGACAGACATACAAAAAAGCAGAGAAACAAACCGACAGACGGACAGACAGACAAAAAAAGACAAACAAACAAAGAAACAATCATCAGACATATAGGCAGACAAACAAACGAACAAACAAACAGACAGGCAGACAGACAGACAAACAAAAAACAGATAAACAAACAAACTACAAACAGACAAACAAACAGGCAGACACACAGAGAAACAAACCGACAGACGGATAGACAGACAGGCAAACAAACAACCAGACATACATACAGACACATCAACAAACAGACAAACACACAAACAAACAAACAGACATACATACAATCAAACAAACAAACAGACATACAATCAAACAAACAAAAAAAGGCAAAAAAACAGACAAACAAGAAAACAAACAGACAGACAAGCAAACAAAAAACACACAGACCGACAAACAAACAGCCAGCCAGATAGGCAAACAAACAACCAAACAAACAAACAAACAAAAAACAGATAAACAAACAAAAAGTCAGAGAGACAGACAAACAAACCGACAGACAGACAGACAAACACACAAACTAAGACGGACAGACAGCCAAACAAAAAATCAAACAGACAAATCGACAGACTGACAAACAAACAATCAAACCGACAAACAAACAAACAAGCAGACAAGCAAACAAACAAATATACGTACATATGTTCGTATTTTTAAGGAAAAGCTAGAGATCCATTTACATCTTATAAGTAATTACCGTGCTAAATTTCATGCTTGTAGTAGTCCCTTTACTATCACAAAAATCGCATTTTTAGAACGTGTTTTTTCTCCTGCATCTCCTTTGGATTTGTGGCATCGACATAAGATAAATCCTATCTTTGATTCCGAGCGAACACCATTCTTTTAGTACCTTGGCTTTTGAAATCGGTTCCAGAAATTACCACCACCCAAAAAAAAAAAAAAAAAAAAAAAAAAAAAAAAAAAAAAAAAACTTTTTATAATACAAAAATTGATTGTTCTATAAAATAATTCTTTTCCATGATCCAGAAATTAATTTATACATTCACACAATATGCTACAGAACAAGTGTTAGTGCACTGAATAACAGCATATTAATTTCATTATGTTTGTTAAAATACACTAAATCACATGGTATTGAATGGAATGGAATGTGCTTATTTTGAGAGTCCCTGTAGATGACGTAATTCTATACATTCCATTTTGATCAAAACATGTATCATAGTAAATGATAAAACCATATAGAAATCCCATATCAATCTGAGTATGGTTACGAGAATTAGAAAAGAATGAGACAGCAGAGAAGCAAAACAAAGTCATTAACAATTTTTAATTATGGCGAAGCATTTTTAAAAAGTGCTACAAAATTTTAATCATTTATCACGTGAGAGAAACTTTTGAAATTATTGTATTAAAAGATCCTATAATGAATTATTCATTACATTCAAATTTTATTAAAACTTAAAAATTCCGACTTTTTTTAAAAAAAGAATTGAATAATTCGACGATTACTATTCAAAAATACTGGTAACAAATACCCCATCGGTTCCGTTTATTAGTTAAGCTATGCTTAATATTCAACAAGTTGATAATTGCACGTGAAGCGTAGCAAATGAGGTGCGTTCATACGATAATGAAGTTTTAAAAATATCACTCTCATATATCAATCTCATAAAATTGTAAATAGTTAATTGCAATTAAAATACACACCAAACAATGTTTCCACGTATAACAATATTTAGTGGCCCTGTAATTTAATAATAAATATTCTTTGCATCACAGATAATACAGAATGTATATTTTAGTACATACTTCATAGATTCATGTCAGTTCTATTATGTTCAAATGAGTGTAACACCATTAAAATGCATTTTAAACATTTTTCCCCATTAACCGTAATGTAACGGAATACTTTTGATTGTCTCTGTAATTGATCTATGAATCCGATTTTCATAAAATTCGAAATGACTCGACAAAACTATGCAATAATTGTGTATTTTAAATTTCAAACGAATAAAATGCATTTGAAACATTTTTCCCCATTGACCGTAATGTAATGCAATACTTTTGATTGTCCCTGTAATTAATTTATGTATCCGATTTTCATAAAATTTGAAATAACTAGACAATATTATATAAAAATTATGTATTTTAAATTTCAAACGAGTGAAATGCATTTGAAACACTTTTTGCCATTGACGGTAATGTAATGAAATACTTTTGACTGTCCCTGTAATTGATCTATGCATCCAATTTCCAAAAAAAAAAAAAAAATTGAAATAACTTGACAAAATGATGTAATAATTATGTATTTTAAATTTCAAACGATTAAAATGCACTTGAAACTTTTTCGCCATTGACTGTAATGTAATGGAATACTTTTGATTGTCCCTGTAATTTATCTATACATCCGATTTTCATAAAATTTGAAATAACTCGACAAAATGATGTAATAATTATGTATTTTAAATTTCAAACGATTAAAATGCACTTGAAACTTTTTCCCCATTGACTGTAATGTAATGGAATATTTTTGATTGTCCCTGTAATTGATCTATGCATCCGATCTTCATAAAATTTGAAATAACTTGACAAAATTATATAATAATTATGTATTTTAAATTTTAAACGATTCGATTGGGTAGTTTTTACGTTGTTATATGCGGACAGACAGACGGACGGACGGCCAAACGGCCAAACGGACGGACTGAACGACAACTATAGATGCTACGTATTTACATAATTACGAACGCACATAAAAACAGAGCTGGGAAACTTCTCGAGTTTGACAGCGTCTTTGTTTTAAAAAATTTACGTCTTTTCTTACAATTTGTAAAATTACATAGAGTCTAAAAACAAACCTTTTCTTTATTAATTCTCTGTATATTTGTAAATAAAATTATTAAAGAAAATTCCGAAATGTTTTAAATTTAATATGCTAATAACAAAATTTTTACAAGACACACTATCATATGTGGTATATTCTTACCATGACGAACCTGAGAAATTTACAAAGTCAAACTATCCAATGCGCACATTCGATACTTTGAAACAACGAAAATGGGAAAAGGACAAAATTTTTACCATGTCAAACTATCCAATGTGCGTATTGGATAGTTTGAAGCTGAAAAACTAGAGAGAAGCTAAAAACGTACAAATAATCATACCATTTCAAACTATCCAATGTGATTTTTAGACGAGAAAAATTATTCAAATGATTTATTTCGATAGCATGCTTAAATAGGATATAAAACAGCACCCGAAAAATGTAATAATTGTTTACTGCTGTTTAGCGCTGATTTTGAATCCCCAATTAAAACTGTTTATCTGCTCTCCTGAAAAGTGGCTGTTTTCACATTGGATAGTTTGACATGGTACCGACGATATGTAGGATTACAGATTTTTTTACAGTGTTGTAAACTGTAAAAAAAAAAACTGTAACATTAGTAATCTAAATTTTCTGAAACCTCTTATGCTTTCTACAATTTTACACACTACTATTTATTATTATATATAAATATATTAAAATTACTATTATTACTATTTATTACTTTTTTATTTTATTGCATCTGTTACATGAATTTTTATTGTTGCCATTACATATAAAAAATTTGAAATATAATTCTGCTAGAATGCTTTTTTTTTTCATTTTTAGGTGCGTTCGTAATTATATAATACGTAGCACCTATAGTGGTCGTTCAGTCCGTCCGTCTGTCCGTCCGTCTGTCCGTCCGTCTGTCCGTCCGCATATAACAACGCAAAAACTACCCAACCGAATCGTTTGAAATTTAAAATACATAATTATTACATAATTTTGTCGAGTCATTTCAAATTTTATGAAACTCGGATGCATAGATCAATTACAGGGGCAATCAAAAGTATTCCATTACATTACGGTCAATGGGGAAAAAAGTTTCAAATGCATTTTACTTGTTTGAAATTTAAAATACGCAATTATTACATAATTCTGTCGAGTTATTTCAAATTTTTTGATAATTGTGTGCATAGATCAATTACAGGGGCAATCAAAAGTATTCAATTACATTATGGTCATTGGGGAAAAAGTTTCAAATATATTCTATACTTTTGAAATTTAAAATACATAATTATTACATAATTTTGTCGAGTTACTTCAAATTTTAGGAAAATTGGATGCATAGATCAATTACAGGGATAATCAAAAGTATTCCGCTACATTACGGTCAATGGGTAAAAATGTTTCAAATGCATTTTAATCGTGTTACACTCATGCGAACTTAATAAAATTTATATGTAACTATAAAGTACATATTATAATATACATCTTACATAATTTGTGGTGCAAAGAACATTTGTTATTGATTTACAAGGCCACACAAAAGTATTCCATTACGTAATGGTATAGGGAGAACATTGATATATGAGCGTTTTAATTGTAATTCACTATTTACAATTTTATGAGATTGATATATGAAAGTAATATTTTTAAAACTTCGTTATTGTACGAACGCACCTAATTTGCTACGCTTCACGTGCAATTTCCAACTTGTTTACAATGTAGGTTTGTCAGGTTTCTCTAGTAAATCGGGATACCAAACGCGTTGGACAACACTAATATTTTACAGCTTATTTTGCCATCTGCAAATTATTCGGCAATTAGATAAGAAGAAGGAACTCAGTTTAAAATACTGGTGTCCAGAGTATTAGGAACATTCATTTTACGCAGAATACTAGTGGTCAGCGAAAATAGTGGTTAAATGGATTAAAAGGATTAATTTAGTGTTTAAAGATACAAAACCAACAATAAAAAATGCACAAATAAATCATGAAAAGGCAATAAACAGCCAACGCGAACCTACATAAAGATTCTTCATCACTGCAGAACTCAGCGAGCTAGAAAAAGAAAAGCTGAGTCTCAACGAATGAGCTACACATTTAAAAATGTTGCCCTAGTTTGAACCAAATTTGGGCTCTCCATAGCTGCCTCTGTAAAAGGGTGAAATCTTGAACCAATATTTGGAGCTCCCATCCTAACCTCATTCCAATAATTGGAACAAGGTTAAAAAGAAAGCGCCAAATTCTGGTACGAGATTTCACCATATGATTTTGGCAGCTACAGAGCACAAAAATTTGGTTCAAACTAGGAGAAGCTTTTTAACAGCGTAACTCTGCTACCTTTTTATCATTCATCAGTGTATTTTTTATTCTTGGTTTTCTACTCTTATACAGTTTTGCACAAAAGCGTTATATGCTATCCTAATGCTATTGTAATGATTAATTTAATGTTCATCCTTATATATATTACAAATGTGAAAGTGTGTCCGAAAATTGGAATGAACTTGGCTTCAAAACGGATGGATTAATGTCTTTGAATCTTTGCATATGGATAGATTATTGCAGTGGAATGAACATAGGCTAATTTTTATTTATTTTATTCAAATATTTTCCTTAATAATTCAAAATTTAATTACTTTTCATACAAAATCAATAGGCATTTTTCAGATAAAATTTAACCATTTTCCTTTCCTGTTGCCAAGAAAATAAAAAATTGGAATAATAATTTTTCAGCGGCAATGAATTTTTAATAAAAACTTCCACGCGAAAAACTATAATAAAATAATTTAAAAGAAAATAAATATGACGTCATGTTTGAAATAAAAATAAAGGTGTATTTTTTATAATATATTTAACAAGGATATTTGTTTAGTTAATGGGAATTTTTGTGTAAAATATGGCGACATAAATTAAAAGTAAACAGAATGAAAAAGAATTATATTTTTAATAAAATGGTTCACTTATGAAAATGTGACGTCATAGTTAAAATAAAACAGGTACTTTATAGCAGTGGTTAAAAATATAAGGAGTATGAATATCAGTAGCTAATGGAGCAAGATAAATAATGACGTCATATTTAAAATGAATCAGAAATATTTTTTACTTATATTAATTAATAAGTTACAAGTTACATACAAATGAATATTTTTATTCAAAACTCATAATTATCAATGGAAGAAATATTTTGTGGGGAAAAGGCGGAAAATAAACTACTGATTAATCTATTTTCGGCTCGATTTTTTAAGAATTTCGAACAAAGTTGAAAAGTTATTATGCTTTCGGTTTGTCTGTCTGTCTGGTCGCTTTTTAACTTTAGTAAATATACTCCGATTTCCATGAAGTTTTTAGACGTTCTTAACTTTTACCTAGCACGAATACCTATTGAAAATAAAGTTTCTACCATGATTAGTTTATTTACAGGGATTGTCAGAAAATTTCCTTACATTACGGCATTATGGGGAAAATCGTTTTAATTAAATTTAACGATTTTACACCCTGTGAAACATATTCAAATTTATATACATTTACAAAGTGCACTAAAATATGCATTTTGTAAAGTATGTAGTGAAAAGGACACTTATTATTCATTTACAGGATTACACAGAAGAATTCCATTGCATAAGAATAAAGGAAGGAACAGTTTCCAACATATTTTAATTATGGTAAACGATTTCACGTATAATCAAATTGCTATAGGTTGCTGAGGCTTAATGTGAGTTATTTCATGCATAATACGAAGTGCATAGCATTTACAGGGACATACAAAAAATTTCAAATATTATATATTCTATCCGAAGTACTGTATATCATGGATGATGACTGTTGCATGGATGAAATGCATTTTGAATTATGATATGTGCTTTTAAGTTTCGCTAAATGTATGCATATTAAATGGAGAGTATAAATGGTAATAGCATAAAAAGTTAAATTTAGATATACAGGGTTACACAAAAGATCTCGGAAAGGTTACTGAATATGAGCGTAATTTACTTAAAGGTGGTTTTTAAATAAAATATGCATTTTTATTTTGAACTGCATTTAGTAAACTAAGAAATGTTTGTAATATATATATAAAATGATATACAGGGTCCCGCAAAGAACTGTATACAAGGTTGTCTTCGGGTGATAATTTCTGAAAATGTAATTTAGGTAGTAAAATGAAATATTTTTGTTTGAACTAAATTTTAGAAAGATACTTTCGTGTATTAAAAGCACTTGAAAAACTACAGGGCTGAACAAAAGAATTCAAGAATGTTTCTATCTATTAGTATTAATTGTTGAAAGGAAAATTTTAACCAGCAAACGAATTAGCAAATAGGGATTATCAGAAATTTTTTACCATAAATTCGCGATAAAAAGTTAATTACACATGCTTTTCATAATCGAAATTTTTTGCTCGATTGATCAATTATTTCTTCTTTAAATGCTATGTGAACGGAGTCACGGGTAGCTGCTACTACTTTTATAAATGGAAAAATAAATTCATAATTGAATTTGGTATGCATTAAAAAGTGTATGGTGTTCTGTCTACATCTTATATTTCGTTAATGGAGTAATAACGTTTAACTTCACGCAATTTGCGAATTCCTGTATCCTAAAATCAGGTTGTAGCAATTATCACGGCAGAATTCTCCTCGAAGATTGGTTCCATTGTTTACGATCACCAAATCTCAATGACGCTGTTCCAAATGAATTTTATCCTTTTCTAAAAAAATGATAACTAACTGTAACTGTTTTGATTTGTTCCAATGTTTGTTTCGCAATGAACTGTTGTTTATACTGACGAGACCTACAGCTTGCCGAAACGTTTACTTTTGTATTTTTAAATGATTTTTTAGTTTTTAAATTTTTTGTATATAAATTTTATTTATTTTTAAAAATTGCATTCAAGTCTGTCTTAATTTATATTAATCAATCTTTTATTATTTTTTTTTTAATTCAGGCGTTAAATGTATGTGCATTGCAAACGTTTCACTTTTTAAAAATCTATTTTAAATAAATAAGCTAAAAAACTTTGTAAAATCACCATAAAAAGAAAAATAATCAGGACGCGTTTCGATCCACAAGAATACAGCTCGTCATCAGCTAATCCAACACGTGCTGATGACGCACTGTATTGTTGTGGCTCGAAACGCGTCCTGATTATTTTTATTTTTATGGTGATTTTACAAAGTTTTTTAGCTTATTTATCAATTTATCGCCAGTGATTACGGTGTTTTTCAATCTATTTTAAATATTTAAATCTTCAGAAGTATAAAAATTCTAGATGAGTAAGATGTATAAATATTTATTTTATTTTAGAATTTCATCATATTTTAAGCTTCATTAAGACAAAGAAAAGGATGTGGCTTGATCCTTGATTTTGTTTTTGTTTTTCTGCACAAACGTAATTTGATAGTAGTTTATCTTTTCCCTAATTGCTGCCACCCCATAATTAAATTACAGAGAAAACAAACTCCCGAATTATCCTTAGCATTTTCTGTGAAACACTTAATGGAAATAAGATAGCATACACACATTTCTTTGAGCCGTAATTTCCTCTTAAATCGTATTAGTTGTTAAATGTACCGAACTGATTAAATATGGAAAAAAATCAATTTGTAAAGGATAATTCAAATTCATGTGGCATGCAAAATGCATGTGGAATGAGATATATATTGAAATTAAAATACTGAAATGGAATTATGGTCGTCTATAATAGTATAGTAAGGATACCATTGTATTTCCCGAAATAAATTGACAAAATATTTATTTTCTAATTGAAAGTTTGATTATTGGAGATTATTATTTAGACGTTTATACAGTATATGTATGTTATGCAAGGTATTAATTGTTACTGAATTTTTCTTAAATTTACGTTGATTTCCTTTAGATTTTGGGTACTACTAGTTATCCCGTCGACCAATTTTGCAAAATAATACAAATCGCCAAATTAATAGCCAAATTATACATATTGACATAATTTTTATTTTTAATGGCGAAAAAACAAATAATTAGTAAAATATTAATAAAAATACAAATAAAATGTCGAAATAAAAATCAATTAATGACATTTTAAACACGTGAATTTTATTTAATGTCATTGAATGTGACATTCACGATCAGCCATTATTGGCAATTAATCTTATAGTTTGGCGATAATTTTTTGGTCGACGGGATAACCTATAAGTACCATTTATTTATTTATAGAGGTTTTGAGTTTTTAATACAATGAATTTAGTGTTCCTCTACATTTCAATCTGTTGTTTTTTAGACACTTGGAAATAGTCTAAAAGTATAACAAGTATAGAGTGTAAGTGTAATAATCACTTTTTTTTAAGTTTCATTATGTTTTTTAACGCTCTGACAGCCAGACAAAAGGGTAAAATTATAAAGTTGTTTTCTCTGTAATTTAATTTAAATATTTAAAAAAAAAAAGAATTCTTCTAATATGGTATAAATTGTTTTGTTACGTATATGTTTATAAGCGTTGAGAAAATCAATAATAACTTAATTTCATAAAACCGGATTATATTTGTAGAATTATATTAATTTATATAATGCCTTAATTGTAGTGAAACCTGCAGTCTAGTGGACGGATATATCAGTTGGCCGCAGGGGGAAGGTTAAACGCTGTAAATATAAAGAAAAGAATGTGCCTTGACACTTTTTTTTGTATTTTTGTATAATCTTTATTTAATAGAAGTTTATCTTTTCCCTAACTACTGCCATTACGTAATTACATTAGAAAGAAAACAAAATTGCAAATTAGCTTTAGTATTTCCAAGAAACACTTAATGCTAATAACATGGCACGTGTATTTTTGTATGCGTCCTAATTCGGTCTAAATTTGTATTAATTGTCAAATATACCAAGGAAATTAAATATAGGGAAAATATTAATTTGTAACCAATAACCTTACGTTTATCTGATATGCGAAATATATAAGAAATTAAAAATAAATATTGAAACTGAATTGTAGTGAAATGGAATCGTAACAGTTTAGAACGATAAAGGGTAACATGGTATTTTAAATGATAAATATATAAGCAATTAAAAATAAATATTGAAACAGAATTGTAGTGAAATGGAATCGTAACAGTTTAGAACGATAAAGGGTAACATGGTATTTTAAATGATAAAATTTTCAGATACTTATTTCGTCATTTATTAAAGTTTAAATAATTGTGATTATGTTTTAAAAGTTCAGAAAATTTAAGAGAAAAATATTTTAATTTACGATAAATTTCTTTAAATTATATATATAGAGGTGTGAAAATTATTAGAATAATTGTGATTTTTTCAGTTTTTCTTGATTAATAGTATTTATACTTGCAATGTTTCATGAAAGGCAATTTAATTTGTTTATCTAGTCAATTTTTTACTCCTTTAGATCAGTTATAGGGATATAATTTTGTTAAATGTTGCCATTTCTTAAAAAGAAAAATATTTGATCCAAAGTAATCAAATTGTTTGCACTGTATAACGAATTTGTTTGATTAACAAACGATTTTAAAATAAAATTTAAAATTTTTCTGCTTGCTTTGCGTGTATTATCTTTTTTTTCTAGAGTTGGAATCAGTATTATTTTATTTTTAAAACAAGTCTTTTTGCTATTTTGCTTAATTTATACTAATTAGGGGTTTATTTTCGATTGTCAAAGGATTATTGTGTGATTATGGGTATAGCAATGGATTTTTCACCTAGAAAACTTGCTGAGGAGTGTCTCACCCAAGAAAATAATTATACACAGCAGGAAATCGCTAAAACAGCAAAAAATTCGCAAGTATGTGTGAAGATCTTTGGCCTTCAAATGTGAATATGAAAATTCTAGAGTTTTTTAAATGCGGAAGGAAAAGTAAATTTACTGCAAGAACAGAAAGGAAATTAATTCAGAATGCTAAAACTAACAGAAAAGTAACTAATCATGAACTAAAAATCTCTTTGCAGGCGCATGGAGTAAATGCATGCGATTCTTCTATTCGTAGAAAACTTATCTCAGATGGACTCAGTGCTCATCATTCACGAAATAAGACTAAAATCATATATACTATGGCAAAGAAGGGACTTGTCTAAGCAAAAATTGTGCAAAAACAATTTGGAATTGGCTGGAGGAAAAAGAGAAATATTAATTTTTCCTTAATTAATCAGCTGAATTTAAGTTGTTCATTTCTTTTCTTGAAATCATGTTTTTTGCATACTGAATAAAGATACAGAACTGTTTATAAATTTGACTAAAATTTTCATTATAACAATATTTCTCTACAAATTACATACTTTAAGTAATTTTATATCCTTTATGTATGTTTTTCTCATGAATCAATCTTTATGATATCAGGAGAAAACAGTCAATATGTCAGAAGAAATACCAATGAAGAATTTTCCATAAATTGCTTAGCACAAACGGTTAAACATCCTACTAAAGAAATGTTTTGAAACGTGATGTCTTTTTAAGTTACTAGACAATTATACATTGTAGAAGACATAATGGACCAGTATCAATGTAAAAAAGTGCTTGAACAAAGAGTAATTCTACAATTAGAAGACTGTTTCCCAAATGAAGACTTTATATTCATTCATGATGAAGCTCCGTCCCATAAAGTTTCATCTTTGACTAAATTTTTGGATGAAAAAAAATAATAAAACCCTTCTATGGCCTGGAAACAGTCTAGATATGAATCTCACAATGAATCTTGCGCCATTGTAAAGAAAAAAAAATTAAAGGAATGCGTCATTACAAACAAGAAAGATCTGATAGAAAGACTCATTGGAATTTGGCACCTGACATCAAAATGCAAACTAATTGCCAAAAACCAATACAATGTTAGCCAAAACGTATCAAATCTTTAATAAAAGTCAACGGAATGCACACTAAATATTAAATGTACCATTATTTTTTAAATAATGTGCTATTTCTATAATATATTGAGATTTTATCGTAAATTTCACAATTATTCTAATAATTTTCACGCCTCTGTATATATACAGTCGAACCTCGTTAATACGCGAATCAGGGGTCCGATCAAAATTCGCGTATTAACCGAAGGTCGCGAATGTTCGTCGAGTGGTCTATCTAATAACAATCTCTGCTGAGGAAACACATTTTTTGTCAATTTTTACCTTTTTAAGACATAAAATGACATTTTATTTATTTTAATCATTATGTTCTTATTAAGCAGGAACGTTTGAAAACTGAAAATTCAAATAATCGTTATTTTCTCAAGTAAAAATTTTCTGTCTTTGCAAATTTAGATTTATTATGTATGACGCATAAAATTGAATAAGACGAACACAACAATTTTTGCTACCATATTAACTAAAACTAATGTTTACAAAATTGAAATCTTTGATAGTTATACACAATAGATAGATGCGATGATAAACAGTGTTTATAACAATAAAAAGCCAATTTAAAAAAATTACTGAAATCAATAATGTCATAAAAATTACTTTTTGTAAAAGTAGCTATCGATTTTGGCCTGTTTGAGATGCGGTCGCGCCATCACTATGATGTATTCTATCTTATTTAGGTAGTGGTAAAGTTCGCTTTATTCCTACGCATATTGTCGTAGGAAACTAAATGCCTCTGTGACTTTGGAGAATGGGGATGGGGCCGTAAGCGCAGGTTCATTATCTTCTTCCTCCATATCTGGTTTGTCCGTCGCAGTTTCATTGGCGATGATATCATCCAGACTTCTAAGTTTGGAGGTAAGTAGATATTTATCGATATTAATGAACGTGTCTAAATCGACAAATTTTCCCCTGTAGTTTCTTGTGCGGCCAGCTATTCTTCTTCAACATTAGGGTGCAAGATTGGCTCTGTGTAAATGATGTCCTCGATATATCCGAAACCCGCTTTGTAAAAGCAATTTGTAATTGTTGTTGGTGTAAAACTCTCCCATGTTGCAGTAAGCATGTGCATAGTGTCAAGGACTGTAATTGGACGATACCCGTAGCAAGAAGGATTGCTGCCATGTTCCATTTGGTGAAGGTACCGCTGTACGACGCGAGACTTGTAATTAACTTTGGTGCTGCTAATTAGCCATTGATTCCCTGGCTGGGTGACACTATTCGAGTTTGGATGTAGAAATTCTACTTGGACATTATTCAGGTCTTTGTTATCTTTTCGAAGCGCAAGGTAGTTTTCCAAAAGCAATAACACACCCGCGATTCTTTTCAAATAAGCCGATCAAAATTACGAAGCCTTGTTGTAAAAATGTTGCCTGTCACCCATGCTCTACGCTGGCTTTCGTGCAGGCATAGGAAAGTCTTGACATTTTTTAAATCATAGCGGGTTGCATGATTTCCCTATGATCAGCAGTTTTAATTTATCTGATCCATCGGAGTTGGCACTGATCATAATAGTAAAGCGCTCTTTGCTCAGTTTGCCTCCATGGCATCTTTCTCCTTTCATGGCCATAGTTTTATTGGATGTCAGTTTCTAAAAAAGCCCAAATTCGTCCACGTTTTAAATATCCCGATTTGAGTATTTTTTTACAGGCTGCACATTAATTTTTCAACAGTGAACATCTTTAATGTTGACTGCAGCTGACTCACCGCACACTCGCTTGAATTTTATGCCGTACCGAGTTTTAAATCGATCCAGCCATATACTTGAGGCACTGAAATCTAACAATCGCATTTTTGCTGAAATTTCAGAAGCGTTTTCTTGTATTAACAAACCGCTTATTGAGATATTCGTAGAGCGCGCTTGAACAAACCACTCCTGAAGGGTCTTTTGCATGTCCTCAAACTTGGCGGTTTTTATTTTCTTGTTCTTTGTTCCTCCAACCACAGCTTGGTTAACGATGGCATTCCTATTCTTTATCAAAGTCCTTAAAGTTGACTCAGGTATGCCTTTTTCTTTGGCAAACGCAGACTTATTTGAAATGGCTTGGGCATGGTAATGATTTATAATTTGTAACTTCTCAGTGATGGATAGAGCCTTTCGTTTAATATGGTTTGCTCCTTCCGTCATAGTTTAGAGTTTTAGACTAGATCATAAAAGAATAGATAGATATCGTAGACTAGATAATACTGGGAGCGACATGCGACTCTTCTTTTAAAAAATATCACAGCACTGATGAAACAGCAATTGGAAAGTCTCACGTGATTAATCTGCGATAGTAGCGCATGCTCAATCTATCGGTTCTATTGCTCTAATATGGGGGGAGGGGTTCACATCATTTCTTAATCATGGGGTAAGGTTCTTTTTATTTTTACTTTTTATAAAAACTAGCTGACTCGAGCAGCCCACGCCCGCGATGAATGAACCTTTGTCCATGAATTTCAAATTTGTATGATTTTATAAATTCAACTCCTTTTTTGGATACATTTATATTTTTAAATTACAAAAATCGCATGAAAAGTATTGAATTGCTTTCTGCTTTTCGTAATTTGATATTTTTGAGCTTTTGCGTAAAGAAAGTGAGCGAAACCACGACAAAACACTCAGGTTTTTACTGATATCAAAAAATTGCGATCAATTATTTTTTAATTTACATATTTTTAATTGGGGTCTCATGATAGGCCGAAATGCATAAGTTAAAAGTCTCTAAATGCTGTATTTTTTAAAAAATTTGAATTTCCATTAAAATTTTACACTTGATTTTATATACACTCCAAATAATAACAGATGCTTTTCAAAGGAGACATAATGTCTTTAACTTTTGCACAACACTAGCCTCGTCTCGCTTGTGAAATTTCATTGGGAGAGTTATGATTGGGCAGTCTTGTGCTAGCCTCGGATCAGGGTGCAAATAGTGCAAATCTAATCAGCGTGTGGTTTTGAGAGAAAAAACGCTCAATTTAATTGGGTTTAAGTAATTTTTGTATAAAAAGAAGTTGAATAATTGTTGTATAAAAAATTGCTTGGGAAAATACTTTATTTAAAACTCGTATATATAGAACTAAGTTTATTCGCGTATTAAATGTAGGTTTTTCTTTCTAGGGAGTGATAACATTTCGCGTATTAAACGGGTTCGCATATTAACCATTCGCGTATTAAAGGGTTTTTTTTATATGCACAAGATAGGAGTATTTCAAGAGACCAAAGAAAATTCGCGCATTAAGCGGTTTCGAGTATTAAGCCAGCCGCATATTAACGGGGTTTAACTGTATATATTAGTGATGCACAACCTTTTTGCCAGAAAATCGTTTACCACCAGAATATTTGAAAAGCGACTTTTGTTTTACTTAATAGCAAAGTTTCTGACATTATTATAAGGAAATTATTTCTGAATAAAAATAGTGGTATCATTGTGGCCCGCGGGCCACAGGTTGTGCATCCCTAGTATATATAAATATATATATGTACAGGGTGTCCAGCAAATAACACCCTGATTTCGAAATTAAATTTCTCAAAAACAAAGATGGATAGTAATATGCGGTAAACGGTTTTTTCATTAGGTAAGCTGTAAAAACCTTATACAAAAGTTTCGAAAGGTAAATATTTTGAAAAGATTGTGTTCTGATTGCGAAGAATGCTTTGATTTGACATTTTTCTTGCTTTAGATTGCTGCCAGAGAATGTGTTTTCCTGCTTAAAATGTCATAATTTATAGTTTTTTTAAATTAAATTTTTGAAGTTTCGAAATTCAAAAAATTTAATTCGAAAAATCTTTAAAATATTGCACTGTAAGCTGAAAAATTATTTCTCTGCAGGCAATCTAAAACAAGAAAAATTTCAAATCAAAGTATTCTATGCAATCGGAACGCATTTTTTTCAAAATATTCACTGTTTGAATTTTTTGTATAAGATTTTTACAGCTTACCTAATGAAAAAACCGTTTACCACACATTACTATTGATCTTTGTTTTTGAAAAATTTAATTTTGAAATCAGGGCGCTATTTGCTGGACACCCTGTATATATATATATATGCTATTTTATGGGTTATTCTACATTTTGATGTTAAATTTTAGTATTGTATAATGGTTACATATATATATATACAAATGTGTGTGTTTTGAGTATTTAATACAATGCATTTACTGTGTTCTATTATTCATTCTGTTGCTTTTTTATGCACTTGTAAATATTCTAGTAGTGCAACAAGTTACGATAAACATTTTCTTTAAAATTTATTGCATTTTAAAATTTGCAAAAACAAAGAATATAATCTATGTTGATCCTTCTAATTGTTTGTTGCTGAACATGAACATGACTTTAACATTTAACAAGACTTTTATTATGATTATGGATCTTATTGGGCGGATCCGAAACATGTCATTGTTTTTTCTTTTTCATTTTCTAACATCTCTCTCGAATAACATAACATTTTTATTAAAATGTTTATTAAAATATTTATTAAAATGTTTATTAAAATGTTTGTTTCTTTTATATAAAATCGTAATGTAATAGCAATTATTGGGTCCGAGTGGTTAAGGCATAACGCCGCTAATCGCTTCTGAAAGTAACAGATTGCGAATTTAATTCCCGCTGGCTCCATTGTACACCTCTTTCTGTGGAGCTATCGGTTGTATATCTATAGTGTTGTAAAATTTCCTCATACTAACTTTCCCTGTATATTGATGATGATTTTTGACGCAAGTTCTCATGTTAAGCACATATGTCAAATGGATGTTGTTCAATAAATAAATAAATTGTAATTTATTTATCTGTTTTAAAATTATTGCATGCCCATAATTACATTAGAAAAAAAATATAATAACATTTTCAAAAATTTTGGATTTTGACAAAAATACTCAATGGAAATAATATACCTTTCTTTACGTCCTAGTTCCATGTCAATTTGTATTAATTGTTAAATATATCAAACAGTTTAAATACATGGAAAACATCAATTTATAATTCATAATTTATTTTAATTATTTGGTATACAAAATGTACACAAAAAATAATATATATATTGAAACTGTATAATGAAAACTTGTACAATGAAACGAAATCTTAGCAGTTTATAACAATAATACAATTTTAAATAAAAAGTTCTTCGGATACTTATTTATTTACTAATTAAGCTTAAATAATTGGGATCATTCCTAAAAAGTTCATAAATTTCTCGACAAAAAAACATTTTAACTTACAATGAATTTCGTTAATATATATAATACTTATTAATTTATTAATATCGGGTGTACGATAATTATTTTTATTTTTTCAGCTTTTCATTTTTTTAATCCAATATAGTAATTTTAATGTGACTTGTTTTTGATGTTATTTCTTCATTTATTGTTGGTTTTATGTGTGTTTGTAGCCTCAAATTCGTATTAATTTTCTTTTTTATGGCTAATACGAAGATGAAACCACACACTTCATTTGTAGTTCCAAAGTATTTGGGGTTTGACAATTCTCCTTTGGTTGTACAAATTCCATTTGTATTCACTTTATTTATTTATTTTTTTTCACCATGTTCAATGTGGTATTTTTTTTCTAAATTCAAATCGTTCATAAATTGTAATGCAATTAATAGTTATATATATTTATAAGGTTTATATTTATATTTATATATTTATATTTATATGGTTATCCCGTTGATCAAAAAATTATCGCTAAACTATAAGATTAAATGCCAATAATGGATGATCGTGAATGTCACATTCAATGACATTAAATGCGATTCACATGTTTAAAATGTCATTAAGGGATTTTTATTTCGACGTTTTATTAATATTTTCATTAATATTAAAAAAATAGTTGTTTTTCGTTATTTAAAATAAAAATTATGTCAACATGTATAATTTGGCTATTAGTTTGGCGATTTATATAATTTGGCGAAATTGGTCAACGGGATAACCTAGAAGTACCATTTATATATATGTAGTTTTTGAGAGTTTAATATAATAAATGCACTATGCCTTTATGATTCATTCTTTTGTTTCTTTGATTTTATGCACTTGTAAATATGTTTGAAGTACAACAAGTATAATATTCATATCTTTTAGAAGTTTTTTGTACTTTAAAATTAGCAGAAACAAAACAAAAAAATAATGTATGTTGACGCTTCTATTTTCTTGCTTTTCCATAAAATCGTTTGAGTTTGAGTGAACAATGCTTTGAGGTCTATAGCTACAAATGGCTGTTACCTCGAATGATCCATAAACCACAGAAACAAATACAGAACACTTTATTATTACAAGAAATCCAGTACATACATTTTAATACACATCATAGGGACAACACCCGCACACCCATGCCGCTAGCTGGACTCGAACCAGGGTCCAGCGGTGTGGGAGGAGCTCACGCTACCGACCACGCCACTGGATCGGCCCATAAAATCGTACTTTAATACAATTATAGATCTTCCGTGACTGAGTGATTAAAGCACCACGTACCACTAATTACTTGTGAACTTAGGAGGTTGTGGGTTCGATTCCTACTGGCTCCATTGCACATACACTTTGTACAGAGCACCAGGTCTACTGTTCTCATGTTGTAAAATTTTCTTGCGCTATCTCGTGTCTCTATAATAACGACGACTTATATGCAGGCAGCACAAAAGTCATATAGATGTTTTTTGAATAATAAAATATGTTTTTTTTAAAAAAATACTAACTGAATTAAGAAAGTACCAAGCTTAGCGACAACTTGACACTAACGCATATAAATGCATAGTTTTAATATGGTTATGACTTGAAAACGTTGCAAGAATGAAAGATGATTCGCGACAAATCATTATTTTTTTTTTTATCAAATCCACATTTTGTTATTTAAAAAACATTCTAATCACCAGAATTTAACAAAATTAAAAGATCTAGTATCGGTGTCAGAGTTATAGCCTGAAGTTTTATTTGTTTATTGTACTCACACATGACTTGTGTGCTCGACATGAAAGCCTGCGATTACCTGAAAAATGAACGCTTCTAATTGGATGACTGCTTCAAAAAGAGTTGGAGTTTCCATGTTTTTATTTTTAAAAAGTTCTAATCGCAAATATTTGATAAAATTGAAAAGGGACCATGTGGGCATCTTACACTTTCAAACAAAAAAAAAATTATCAAAATCGGTTCATATTGAAAGAAGTTATGAGTGAACAACAAATACATACAGGTCGAAATCATAACCTCCTCCTTGAAGTCGGTTAAAAATAAATAGTAACTAGTTGCCCTTCGCGACCACTTTCGTCTCCTTAAGTGTATACTAAGCATTAAATCAGATTGCTTTCGTTTATAATTTATATTAATTGTTATATTTTTTTGCCAAAATAAGAAATTATGCTAAAGAAATAGGCACTAATACACACTACACACTACAATGGAGCAATACACACTATAATACACACTACATTGGAGCAATTGCAACAAAATGGCAATTATATGTCTTAAATGATAACCCGGCTATTGCTGTATATTTATAAATAAACGGTTTATTTACTTTTATTTTTTTTAAATTGATATAAATTGTTTTCTCTATAATCATTAATCAAACTTTTTTTTATAATTATTATTTTATTTTTAAAATAACAGAAAATAGTTGATATATATATATATATATATATATATATATATATGGGTGATTCTCAAAATAGGGGACAATTTCAAAAATGAAATCTTAAAAAAATTACTGTTAGCAAAATTTCTGAAAAAAATATGTGTTGTTAATATGGTATTAGGTATACTTTACATGTAGTCAGCAGAGCTAAATATTTAAAAATTAACTTTAAAAAAAATAATTAGTATTTTTTGAGCCATGCTAATGACAAAACAAATTGCATGGAATAAATATATTAAGAAATTTTTATTTTCTTCCAATTTAAATATTTTTTCCTACGTTTATTAGCCTTCCTTTCCAACAAATAGTTTCCATTTTTACATATATACATATAAGGAGAATAAAAACATTACCAAAGAGCAAACTTTGTTTACATGAACAACATTCTGACACTAACAGTGTAAGAAGCTGTCTTAGTGATTTTCTGACAGATTTAATGCATATTATAGGGATAATAAATGTAATACCTAAATATATATGTAAAATTAAACTTTAAAAAGGATACAATATAAGTACTGGTTACATTTATGCACATAGGAGTCTTTAGCATGGACAGAAAAACCATGCTAATGACACTGATATTTGTCCATGCTAATGACAAATTTTAATTTAAATAAGATTATGAGCCATAATATAATCACAATGCAAAAGTCCTTTCTGGGGTTTTTTAAAACACAAAAGTTCTATGCAAATAAGTAAAATAAAAATTTTAACTATAAAATAAACATGAAAATTATTATCCATTCTAATGACATACAATTGATGTACTCGCCTAATATTCAACTTCTATTCTTAAAATACAATACATGCTTCAATTTTCAGGCTGGAATAAAATGGCTACTTGTTGCCATGGAGAAACTTTATATTTTCAAAGTATTGTCATATGTGAAAATGAAATTTTGATTAATAAACAGCTGTTATAGTATGACCTTGTTTTGAAAACAGAATATGAAGGACAAACTTTAATTCTCTTTTTATATACTATAATTTTATTTTTAAAAAGAAATTTATTGGATAAATCCTCTCCTCCTTGATTAATTTAAAGAAAGAATAATATTTGTTTTATTTTATAAACATGATATTAACTCTTGAAAAAGCTAGTATATACAAGGCACAGCTGCTGTGGACATCCATGCTAATGACATTTTGAACATTCATTCTGTTATTTTAAGGTGTTTTTAACTAAAAAGTGAGTAATTCGTGAGTGCAAATGATGAATAATATTAAGACAAACATATCTAAGTATAAAAACATGACAGAAAACCTCTCAATTTTTTTTGTATGCTGAAAGACATAAATTGTCCCCTATTTTGAGAATCACCCATATATATATATATATATATATATATATATCTGTGTGTATGTGTGTGTCTATATAAACTGATATTTGAATATGAAGTTTTTGCCAAATTGGCATTAGAAAACATTCGCACCAATGTAGTGCGTATATGACATCTGTGCCGAGAAATCAAGAAATCGGGACTTTTATGCCAGACTGACGCAAATGATAAATCGCAAAATGTTGTATTCATGGTATTATGTCGTATTTCATTGATTTCATTTAAAATATAATAATATAATCTTTCCATTCATTTCTGTTCATATACATAACTTTAATTTGAAATTGAAACATTTAAAATTCACGACTTTCATTTATTTGTTTAAGTAAAAGGTACAGTAAAAAGCAACAAAAATAATGATATCTTGAAGCTCCATAATTGCAACAAAAGAACAAAACGCAAATAAACATAATTTACCACAACATAAATCCTGCCAAACGACTTTTACACAATAAACAATAAGATGATCTGGGAATTGCAATTTAGCAATTAACAAATAATCGCGATTCCTGTGCCGCACACGATAGCATAATATATATATATATATATGGATTATCTCTTTTAAAATTACTGCCATCCTATAACTACATCAGAAAGTTAAAAATATTTCAATATAGCTTTCGCATTTTGCCAGAAACGCTTAATGGAAATAAAATAGAATGTATACTTTCTTTGTGTCCTGTTCCTTTTTAATTTAGAAAATTGTAAATCCGTTTTAATTTGTATTAATTGCTAAATGTACAAAACTGATTAAATATCGGAAAAAGCTCAATTTGTAGCCAGTAATTTACAAAAGTCTAGAACTCAAAAATGTAATTGAATAGAAATGTATATTGAAATAGAATTCGAATAGTCTATAAGAATTAAAGATAATATATTTACAGAAATAGATTCTTTTTTTTCACGCATTCGTAATTTGGCAATAGTTTATGTTATCTCTAATTACAACCACTCCATAATTACATTAGAACAAGAACAATGTTTCGAAATAGCTTTAGCTTTTCTGAAAAACAGTTAATGGTAAAAAGATAGCATGTATGTTTTTCTTAGCTACCTTATTTCTTCTTAGTTCGTTTTAATTGTAAAATACAGCAAACAGACTAAATTTATGTAAAAGCATAGTTTCTTATCTCCTACATTTTACCAATTATAAAAAAAAAAAAAGTTAAAAATGGCTTATAGATTAGGTTTGTCTGTCCGTCTCTCCATCATTCTATGCTCTAACTCTCGTAAATATACTGGGATTTTCATGCATTTTTTAAAGATAATTTAGGTTCACCAAAGGATGATTAGTATAGCATATAAAATATGTACGATTAATGGTTCATTTATAGGGACACTCAAAAGTATTCGATTACATTATGGTATATAGGGGAAAAAAGGAGTGTATTTTTATGACATTACACTATTTCAAATGTATTGAAACTGATGTAAGTCACTGAATTTCACTACGTCACTTTAAAATTGAATAGTCATAGGATTTTTTGTTAATTTACAGGAACACATAAAAGAAATCGGTTACAGTGCTGTCTTTGCGTAACAATTGCTGAAAAATATGTTTTAAATATCTGTATGTGCTTTTAAATTTAATTAGTTCTTTGCATATTACTCTCAATGTATAAATTCTATATCTTATAAACAGGATTCCACAAAATTATTTGCTTACTATTCTTATTAGAGGAAATTTCAGAAAGGGAATTTTCAACTGAAATCTATGTATCTTCTAAACGAAATAAATTTTGGAATGCATGATATAAATACATACAAGTCTGTATATCATATGCAAGGCTGCTAAAAAAATATGGATTAATTTCCGATTTGATATGGGAATTTGAAATGTGTTATACATTTCCAAATGGTGAAATGAGACTTTTTTAAATTTTTAAAAGGGTACAGTTTTGTTATATTATTCTGAATGTGTTGGAAAATGTTACATAATCTATGGCTGACGCATGATTTTTTGGTACTACTAGGTTATCCCGACTATAACTATAAGATTAAACCACAAAGACCCAAACTATAGGATAAAATGCCAATAATGAATGATCGTGAATGTCGCATTTAATGATATTAAATTCGATTCACGTGTTTAAAATGTCACTAAGTAATTTTTTTTTCGAATTTTTATTTGTAGTTTTATTAATATTCCACTAATTATTTGTTTTTTCGTTATTTAAAATAAAAATTATGTCGATATGTATATTTTGGCTATTAGTTTGGTGATTTGAATAATTTGGCGAAATCGATCGACGGGATAACAAAGTAATACCTTTTTCTCTTGCTTTAGATTAAGAAATAACATTTTCATACAGAAGACATTATTTAAGTAAGTGTGTCTACCACGAAATAGTCACGTGAAATGTACTTAATTTTGTTAATTTAATTAATTTATGGTTCGAAGTGTAACTGTTTGATTTAAAATAAAATCGGAGATGTATGAAAAAAAATCTAATATTTGCAACCGTGTAGTTTTGTCTTCTTCAATCTTCAAAAGGAGAAAGACGTGTAAAAAAATTCGATTTTCAGTTTTCGATGGATGTATATGTTTTTGAGTATACAGATCAGGATTTGAAGGTTCTTAGAAAATGTCAGTCTGTGTATCTGTTTGTCACCATGCATGTATGTCTATAAGTGACAAAAAATTTGTGGACGCTCTCTCTCTATTATTAAAGCATGGATTTTTTTTCAAACCATTCAGTTACAAATTGACTTGCGTTATTGCTAGCCACTTATATTTCCTTGTCCTTTGCCTCCAATTTAATGAATCCATATACCTTTACAATCCTCTTGATAGGCATAGATCTTAATTTAATTTTGGCATTATCCCAACAATAATGACCTTCGTAGTCCAGAAATGGGACAATGCATTTGTAAAAAAATTACAATGCTGTGACATTACCCACGTATTGGTAGAGATAAAAATGTGTGTATCTTTAATTTATTGGCCCTTATGTGATTCCTTCTTTTGGACAATTGACGTTATGCCAATACCATTAATAATTGACAGTTTTATATCAGTATATGTAGTTATCATTGTTTTAAAGGGGAAGTTTTTAAAATGCCCATGAAGGAAATTTTTTTTGAATCACAATATCACGAAATAATCGAAAAGTAAATAATAGCCTAATAAGGAATGGACGTGATTGATTAGTACTTAACATAATTAGAAGAATCGATAGCAATATTATTCATGATTATTATGTTATAATATGTTAACCCATAACTGCTGTTAGCGGTCTCAGAGACCGTTAAGTTTTTCAAGTTCCACAGTTTAACTCGTAATTTTTAGATTAATTATAGATACTGGTCAAGTTTTGTTTCCTTTGGGTCCTTATTGTTATTTCTAGAGACTTTTGAATAGCTGAATTTATTTATAATTGTTTGGTATATAAAGCTTAATACTTAAATAGTATTCTGAGAGTTAATGTAATATTTTATTCAGCTTTAAATTAAGCGGTCTGACAGACCGCTCACAGTAGTTATGTGGCAATTTTTTTCACAGCAGTTAAAGGTTAGTTTGCGATTGAAATATATTGTAGTTATTTTTTTATTTATTAAATATATTTTATGCCGAAAATCTTCCGATTCAGAAGCAAATATTTTTTGCAAGTGAAACAAACATTTCTTTTGTAAACTGAACAAAAGAATTTTTGTATAGCTAACTTAAAACTTTTTAGTATGAGCCACGAAGCAAATTTTAGAAACAGCTATAAAATTATTTTTTATAACCAGTACGTGTGCCCGAAGGGCAGGAGCTTCATTCGAGCTGCATCTAGTTGGTAAAAAGACAGACTTCTGAAGCGTAAGCTATTCGGCCAAGCCGCAATCGATGGCAGCACAAATATTGTTACCTGCTCCACAGGATTTCCATAATCCCTTTATTTTACGAGTACTTGCACTGCATATTTTCGGTGCGTATTTGGTGTTGTCCAGCATCGAACCCGGGACCTTTCAGCCTGGAGTTCGGTGCTATGACAATTAGGCTAACACGGCCACACCAAGTGAGTTTTAGAAATAGCTAATAAAAATATAAAACTATTAACTCTATTCGTTGCTAGCTTTTTTCTACTAATTCTTACAGATTTTCTTGTAACCGAGTACGATTACTAAAATTTTTTTAGCAATTGCATGGATCACTAAAATTTTTTTAGTAGATCGACGCTTTTTTTACAGTGTGGAACGCCAGTCTGCATAATCAATTTGTTAATTTGTTATATTTTATCCACCAGAAACTAATTTGATTTTGCTTATGAAGTTTTGCAAAAAAAAAATTAATTATATAGATAAAATCCCTCCGTGTATAACGATTCCGGGGTCAACCCATTCACGAGAAAAAACTTATTGTGACCAATGACAAATTCCATTGTGAAAAGTTATCTCCGATTTTGAAGCCTATCAATTTTTTGTCCAATGCAAACGTTCCAGAGTCGTAATGGTGCGTTCTCATTTGTCAGATTTACAGTTTGAGCTGTAAATGACGTCACAACATTTTACTGTGCTTTGAAATCTTTTCCCTATTTCAAACACAATATTCACACTATTAAAAATTTGACTCATTTGCTGCAGCATCACTCCACCGCTTTTATAGAAAACGATTACTTTGCTGTGTTATGGCATTCTCATTGGTCATAAAAGAGACATTCTATAAAAGCTGTGGAGTGACGCTGCAGTAAATGGGTCAAATTTTTAGCAGTACACTGTTAAAAATTTGACCCGTTTGCTGCATCATCACTCCCCAGCTTTTATAGAATACACTGTAAGTAACACACACGTAAGTAACACACACGTTTTCTATAAAAGCGTTGGAGTGATGCTGCAGCAACTGTTAAAAATTTGAGCATTCTCATTGGTCATAAAAGAGATATTCTATAAAAGCTGCGGAGTGACGTTGCAACAAATGGATCAAATTTTTAACAGTGTAATACGGTAAAGTAATTATTTTCTATAAAAGCTGTGTAATGACGATGCAGCAAAACAATAAAATTTTTAACAGTGTTTAATTAAAACTTTTTATTTAAGAAAAGCGAAGGTGCATTTTAAATACAATATTGTTAGAATTTTTATATTCGTGTTGCTTTATTTATTTATTTATTTTTATTTTTATTTATTTATTTATTTTTTACAGTCGTGAATGACTTCATTGTCACATAATGAATCACGATTGTTTACTCTTTATTGTTGACATTTGTTTTCGATCTTATAAAGTATTAGCTAATGGTATAAAATAGTTAATTCACAAATGTTTTAAAATAGCATTATTAGTGCATGTTTTGCATTATTAATGCATGTTAATTTGCAGATTTTTTGTGAAATAATTACTGTAATTTTGTGAGTGAAATTCATTAGCTGCATATTCTATACCATTATTTTACCCATTCAATTAATAATTTGGCTACCCTCTCATATTCGTCTGGAAATGACCAAAATGGGAAAAAATTTTATACATTTTGGATACTTTTATTTTTTTTTCTCAGTATTTTTAAAAAAAATTTTGGCTGTAGTTTCACAATGTATTCTTTTATAATTGATATTTTACCTTACTTTATTCTTTTAAAATTTATGCATTTACATTTTGTTCATTGAAATCCCTCCCCATCCACTAAAAAATTTTGTTATAATTTTAAATGCTGATTTCTATTGAATTTTTTTTTTTTTTTTTTTTTTTTTTTTTTTTTTTTTTTAGAATTTTCCCTCATGTTCAATTTTTGTATTTTTCAAAATTGTTTAAGCCTAAAGTGGCTATGATTGACCGAAGCTGTTGTAATGTTCTATAACACTTTTAAAAATTTAAACACGTCATTTTGACGGGCTATAATCTAGTTAATTAATATTTACATATCTAAAATAATGTAAATTTAGTCTGATAAGCTACAATAGAATGAAGAAATAAAAACATATAAAAAAATTGATTAGAATGGTGTGAAAAATAGAATTTTTTGACATTATTTTAAATTTCATTATGAAAAAAAAATCAATATCTGATCCAGTTTTGATAATGAAATATTCTAGCAAAGATTAAAAAGTTATTTTCATTTAGTGAAATCTCTGTTATTACAATAAATTATATTAATTCCACAACAGTCACTAAAAGTTTTATTTACTTTTAATGTTCCCATAATGAATATGTAATTTCAATAAATCTGGACATTTTACAGTTTACTCTAGAGAGTAGCAAAAAACTATTCCAAGCTAAATTAAATGTCAAAATGCTTGTTTAAATTCATCTTAATAATCCAATATTTGCATTTTTCATTTAAACTTTATTAGATATCCAAAAATATCCCCATCATCAACAATTTGAATAGTTTAAAATCTATTTTTCGTGGAAATGTGTTAAAGTCATATGAACATCTGCGAATATTTGTTTTCAAAGGCGATTATTTTTCCACTATAATAGCATTCTTTATGTATTTCTTTTTAGTAATTTATAGCACAAATCTCTGCTTATTACAATATAAGATAGATATCATTCCTTTTTAAATTTGTTACAAAGGGAAAAAGGGAAGATGAAGAAGAAGAAAAAAAGAAAAATGTAGTTTCAGAAATAACTACAGTCATTTTGAAAATGATTTTTTTCAAAGACTAAAATTTAAGACGTACACTGTAAAAGAAAATTCTGTAGCGGTACTAAACTTTTTCTAGGAAACTGGGATTCCTAGATCTTTTCCCGTAACGGTGACAGCAAAAATTCAAGTTTTAGAATCAGTTACATGGATTTTTCCTGTTATCGTTACAAGAAAATTTCTTGGAATCCCAGTTTCCTAGAAAATGTTTAGTACCTTTACAATATATATATTTTTTTTTTTTTTTTTTTTTTTTTTTTTTACAGTGTACTAAATTGAAAAATCCCTCTTTCGCTCTGGTCGCATTAAGGAATTTAAATTTCCAAAGTTGACTAAATACGGTTTGTATTCATATACTTTCACACTATTCCATCAATTATAAATATTCTATTGAATAATATCAGGTAAAACTGCATGATCTAACATGTGCCTTTTGGAATAATGATCATATGAAATAATGATTGCAACTTACACTGAAGTATTGCATATAAAAATAATGAGAGTAGGAAACTTACGCATATATGTAGATTAACAAGAAAAAAGCATTAATTATATGTTTCAAAACTTTTTATCACGTTCTAATATGCGTGCCATATAATTAAAAATTGATTTCCAGCTCACGTACAACGTAGAAGATGGACATTATGAAAATGATGTGCTCAGTATTCAAGACATTATATCTTGAACTTTATTTTCTTCAGTTTAGAAATATCGTGAAAGTAAAAGAATTTAAATTTTTTGCCATCGAGCTCAATATTTTATTTAATATTATATTTTCTACAGATAGGAAGAGGGACATCTAACTCAATTAACTGGATACCAGTCTGCATAATCAATTTGTTAAATTTTTACATTTTATCCACAAGCAACTAATTTGAATTTGCTTATCAAATTTCACAAAGAAATATTGATTAATTAATAGTTACATTTCTAAAATAATGTAAATTTACTCCGATAAGCTCTAATAGAATGAAGGAATAAAAAAAATATCGAAAAAATGATTAGAGGATGGTGTGAAATATAGCATTTTTGGCTATTTTTTTTATTTCATCATGAAGCAAATTCAATATCTGATCCAGATTTACTTAAAACAACACTATTGAATCTGAATTTTGACGAAAATCCACGCATTAATTTCAGAGATAGAACTATTGAAATATTAAAAAAGAAACTACAAACAGCGCCACATGTTGAGTGATGAACAACGAAAACAATCAGGATCATTTTTTTATTAAATACAAAATGAATCCGAAGTTTGATTAAAATCCATGCATCAGTTATTAAGATAAAGCTATTGTGAAATCGTAAAGACTGTGGCATAAATTGTGCCACCTGTTGGGCGATAAACACAAAAAAATAACACTAATTTATATTAGGGACTTACTGAGTCTGAAGTTTTAGAAAAATCCGTGCGTTAGATCTTGAGATAGAGCTATTGCGATAATCACAAGTAATATAGGATGGGGATGTCCCTGTTTAGTGATTTCACTAAAACGTAGCAGCATAGGAGCGCCACCTGTTAAGTGATATATACTAATCAGCTCCAGTTTAATCAAGGTCTAATTGTTAAGGAGTCAGGTACCCTTTGAAGAATCCAAATATCTATTTTTCAAAAAGTACCTTATAATTAAATATGATTCTTTAGAAACATTCAAAAACAAACTGCATGCAAAAATACGAATTAGAAGAGAAGTTATGTCCAAAACACTTTCAGCTTTTCCTACATGATCAATGAGTGATTTATTCTTTAATGTCAATTTTCACAAAATAGTAATTTTTCTTATTGCGTGCACGATTTCTGAAAAATGATTCCCTATCATTTACTCAAAAATTTTAATAAATATTTATAACGCATAGAAGCACAAAATGACATATTATTATGTTTCTCAAGTTAAAAGATTAAATTTCACCATTATTTTTATTTTTTTAAATCCCGATGTTTCGATTTTTTTTAAATATATTTTTTTTTCTCTGGATCTAAATATTTTATTTTTTTCATTGTAGGTCATTCTGAAAAAACGTAATATCTGTACTCATTAAAAAAAATCTTGGTTTATATTAGCCAGTCAAATTTGATAAATCATGCGCACAATGCATGGAAGAATAATTCTTTCGCAGAAAATGTACTCTCTTTAAAAGAAAATGAAAAAAAAAAAACTATATAAATCGGTATACTGTTTTAAAAACTTAAAGTGGTAAAATAAACCTTTTTTAAGGTACGTTTTCAATTCTATAATTAAAAGTCAATTAGATATAGAATGACTACAATTCTTACAGAGATATTTTTTCACGTATTTTAATAGATCAAAGATGACCTGATACCTTAATTTAAAGATTTGCAAAATTCCATGCATTATTTCTTGAGAAAGAGCGCGTACAAAATTTTTCTGACACACAGAATCACAAATTGAGAGAGTGACAGAGTAACATATTAGCTAACAAACATTAAAAAAAACACGCCTTGTCCAGGACTTTTCATTATATCCTTCTAAAACAGGAATTAGAAAATTTTCAGAATCCAGTAAATTTTACTTATAAAGATAGAAAAAAATAAAAATGATAATCTAATGGCATAGATATTGTTACGAAATTTCTAAAAAAAATAAAATTTGTAAATAAATAAAATTTGTACTCTAAAATAATGTAAATAATCTTATTAAGCTCTATTCCTTTGCTAACATTAGTTTTTGTTGCACTATCTCTATTGGTAAACTTTTTACTAGGCAAACCTATCTATCGATTTTCCATGAAAGTCTATGGTGATTTCTCTAAATATTACAGTTATGACCAAACTGTCGTCCTTTTTGGCGACTAATTTTGGCCACCAAAATTGTTGATATATCGCAAATTTGGCGAAAAATTTAGTGTTTTTTTGGCGATTGTATTCCCATTTTCTATTTTAATCACCCTTATAGGTATACAGATTCATTAAATGTTTTTCCGGTGTTTTCAGGATTTTTCTAAAAACATGTAGAAATTTCTAGTGCATGTCCCGCGCCTATATATAGGAGAGCACTGCAGAGTGGAATATAATTATTATTCAGTCAGTTATTGAGTGACCTAGTAGACTATTCTTGAAAGTGATATGTTTTAAGCAAGTTTGCTTGATTATTGTGATTTATCTACACCGTTCTGCATTTGATATAGTGTTAAGACGTTGTGTAAAGAGCCTTTGTGACATATATCTGTACTGTACTTGTACATTGGATTTGCTCAATTGTTTTGGAATATCTGGTAATATTTGGGAGCTCCTTCTGTAGCTGTGAAGATTTGTTAATAAATTACTTTATATATAATTTTTAAAGAGACTGTAGATTTTGAACTTGACACACTATAAGATATGAACCCCTATATATGCTACAATATAAACATTTTTCTTACATTGTAAAAAAAAAAAAAAAAAAAAAAAAAAAATCTGTAAAGGTAAAAAAAATTTCCTAGGAATTTAGAACCTTACATGTAATAGCAACGGCAAAAAGCATAAATTTGCACTAAAAATCAAAAACTGTTTTAACTGCTAAAACCATCAATTGTTTTAATTTATCTCTCTCATTCTATATTTAAAAAAAGAATATGAGTAAAACGATAAAAGATCTGTAAATTAAATTATATTGTTTTAAAAACAAAATGTTTTTAAAAATGCTTAGTTTTCGCAAAAAAGAAAAAAAAAATACTGATTGGATTATATATATATTTTTTTTAATTCCATTAATAGATATTTATGGAACAATAAACATAATTTTATTTATTGAAATAGGAAAAAAAATACTTTTGTACCTTTAGGTCATTTATTTTAATTCGTTACATACAATTGTAATTTGAGAGTATTTTCTCCTCTACTAAACAATCTCATTCCATAATTATATTAGAGTAAGAGTTTGTTTTGAAATTACACTCGTTATTCTTGGTAAAAAAAGACAATCTTTAATCTGTATCTTTTTCTCGCTTATAATGTACTTTTTTTTACTATATTGTGCTAAGATATGTATATAATTGGCTTCTTAATGTAGCTTAGTTAATCACGAAACTATAGAGATCAAACTTATTTTAGTGAAATGATTTATTATTGTTTTCAAAAATATGTCTTTTATTTTATACAATCTCTATCTATATATATAATAAAGTGTGTAATTGTGTATTAACCAAAGCACAGCCCAAATTACTGTACCTAAAATCTTGAAAAACGGGATAAAATTACTATTAATTTTAACACAATCAAACTGATTGGTAAAGTTATCATACGAATTGAATATTTCCAGCTGAGCGAAAAAATTGCCCAGACCGGGAATCGAACCCGGATACTTGGCTCACAAGGCCAATGCGTTACCTGTTAAGCTATCTGGGTGATAGCCGGCTGGGATTTTTCGCTCAGATAACCTTATTGGTCGTAACATCAGGTCTGTCATTTGAAACAGCTCGGCAGAATAAACCGCAGGTAATGGAACTCCATATAACGATGGATACGTAGATATACTATTAATTTTAAAACAATCAAACTGACTGGTAAGCCAAGTATTCGGGTTCGATTCCCTGTCTGGACAAGTTTTTCCTCAGCTGGAAATATTCAATTCGTAGGATAAAATTACTTTTTATGACATCGAGTGAAGAAATGATTTTAGAAAATTCCACACCTAAAGAGATTTAAAAAAATGAAAAAAAAAAGAATTTTTAAAACATTCTTAAAAATATGATTTTATATTCATTTTTCAATTTGTATGCTAAATCGAATGTTAACAACTAAATTTTTTTAAAGTTTAATACTCCGTGTGATATTTTATATTTTTCTAATTTGGCGTGTATTTGGCGGCAAAACTTTAAATAAACAATTGATAATTTCTAAAAGTACATCCGCTACTAGAGTAGAAGAAATTAATATTTGATGATTTTTTAATCAATTCTCTTCGGTTAAACAATTAAATCAATTATCCTAGTTAGGATAATTTTTTTTGTTTCGTTTTGCCACTAACATGCCGAAATATAACGTACAACCCTAAGCATGCTAATATTTTTATTTAAAACAGTGCTAACTTTAAAATTTTCTATTTATTGAACGTGAATATTTTGTAAAAGTATTATTCAGTAACCTCACAGAGCTTTATAATTTATTATCTTTTGAATGGAAAATATTTATTATTAATTATAACTTATATTTATTACTAATACATAAGTGGATTTTACCATTTGGCAGTTATCTGGTGAAACTAATCAGAATTTCTGGCCAGAAACTGACTAAACTGCAATAAGAAATTTTAAAAACTTGCGAATTATGCATGTAGAAATGTTTTGTTTAAAAAAACAGGAATGTCTTCCTTCCAAAAACAAAATATTTACTGCAATATGAAGCACACTTATTACGTACGCGACGCTGCAGTACTAAGATAAATTTGCAGTTTCAAGACGGCAGTTTAAATTGGCTATATTTTATAACTTGTAGAATTTGTTTTTTACTGTTAATATTAATTTTTATTGATTAAAAAAATGGTATTTCAAAATATGTAAATTGCAAAAGTTATAATTTTTAAATGTTCAAAAGTTTCAAAAGTTATAATTTTTATAAGCAATATATAAAAGAATCGCAAAGTTGGAAAGAGGATTAAGTAATTTATTATCATCATTATTATTATTACTGAATATGCAAATATAAATGAAATTATAATAATAAAAACTTAGCCATTTATATTTTTATCATTTCTATATGTAGAATTTAAAAAATATAAATATTATGACAAAATAATACGCAATGAAAGACATGTACTATTAATAGTACACTATACTCGAAAGGGATATAGATAGACTAGCTTTCCGCCCGCGTGGAATTCGGTTATATTGCGGTATAAAGCACAACTATAAGAAAACTTCTCACTTCCACGGAAAAATATAAGAAGCACGATGTAACGCTGGGTACGATTTGTTGTTAAACCAAAACTGAATGGTACACTATATTATATGTTTTCCCTTGTGGAGCAAAAACATGCAGATTTTGGGCACTGGAAACCCGGGAACACGCTACATAGAGCTGACCATGCTGACGTTGAGCCTGTTGCGATAAACGGACTTGAGTACGAATATCATTTTCAGAAGCCCTCAAAGAAGCTTGGCGAGCGGCTTGCTCCTCAAGTTTTTGCTGGCGCTGAGATGTTAGCTCAGCAGCTCTCGAAGCAGCCTGACGCTCTGCTTGTTCACGCCTTCTTAATTCAGGATGGAGAGACGATTCTTGAGATCGGGCAATGAAAATTGCCCGAATTTTAGATGAGGTGCTCGACAAATTAGATTTACGCTTGCGAGGCATTGTGGAAATATGAGTAAACTATAAACCTAAACTAAACTAAAATCCCAAACTAAACTACAACAATCTAAACGACGAACAAAGCGACGTAATTACCTATCGAAAAAACAATAACTACTTTAGATATCTACCTAGAAAAAAGGCACTAAACTAACCTAACTTAACTATTATACAGCTACTGCACATCGTTACCACGTTTTAAAAACACCCAGCGCCATCTATCGCATACCTCAAGAACTAAATAACGTAACTAATACTTATACCAATTAGTAATTCGTTGACTTATAGTTATTTCAGGATAAGTAGATGAAAAAAAAAAAACATTTTAGACGATAAAACAAATAGTACGTCATCCCTCGGGAATTCCTCATTTTCGAGGATTCATTATCGTATCATTTAGCTTCTAAATTTACATGTTCATATTCGTTTGCAATATATAAGTAGATGTAAAAAACAGTTTAGACAATAAAACAAATTGTACGTCATTCCTCGGGAATTCCTCATTTTCGGGGATTCATTATCGTATCATTTAGCTTCTAAATTTACATGTTTATATTCGTTGCAATATTTTATTTTGTTTTAAACGACACATAGCGCCATCTCCAATCCATACATCAAGCAAACTATATTTTTGTTTTCCCTCGGGAATATAAATTTTTTCCGGGATAAAAAGTACCCATTTATTTAATCCGGACTTCTAACTTTACGTCTGCAAAATTTCAAAGCAATCGGTTCAGTAGTTACGGCGTGAAAGCGGAACAAACAAACAAACAAACTCACTTTCCGATTTATAATATTAGTAAGGATTGATAGATTGGTTCAGTGTACAAATAAGATTTTACCAAGTATACAGATTTCTGTACTTTTATATCGATAAAATTATAATTTTTTTATTCATTTATTTATTTATTTATTTTATTTATTTATTTTACAGTGTAATGACTTTAGTCGACTGTGTAGTACATTTTTACTACTGATTATCGAGCTTAAGTGCTATAATTAGTGCTATAGTTTCATGTTACTGTAAAAACAAGCAAATCTTCCTTGTCTCTCCTGGGAAGTTTATTTTTTCAAAAATATGCATTAAAGTATTTAATTGCTATAAAGGACGTTAAATACTAATAAAAACATTAAAAGATCTTAATAATTTTACATGTTTCGATTGAATTTACTCAATCATCATCAGAAAAAAGAAAATACAAATAAACACAAAGATGGAAAATGGCAATAAACTATTACAAAAAACTTTTTTTTTTTTTTTTTTTTTTTTTTTTTTTTTTTTTTTTTTTGTAATAGTTTATTGTCATTTTCAATCTTTGTGTTTATTTGTATTTTCTTTTTTTCTGATGATGATTGAGTAAATTCAATCGAAACATGTAAAATTATTAAGATCTTTTAATGTTTTTATTAGTATTTAACGTCCTTTACAGCAATTAAATACTTTAATGCATATTTTTGAAATGTTTTTAATGGACGTATATGAAAACTTCTATTTATAATTAAAGTTTATTTTTTGTCAAGATTAATAAATTTCTTGCTGGTGTACAGCATATATATATATATATATATATATATATATATATACTATTATTTTTTTCGCCTTAGGACGCTTGACTTTTATTTCATTAGACGCAAAGGTAATAAATGTAATTTGATAATAATTTCCTCTTCATTAAATACGATCATTCTGTAATTAAATTAGAAGGAAAGCTCACTTTCTTACTCCTTCAATTATTCTTGGCAAAACACTTTATCGTTAATCTGTATTTTCTTTTCCTAATCTTATGAATATGATGAAAACAAATTCGAAGAATCAAAGTCATTGAAAAAAAAATGAGGGAAAAAAATCAATGTTTACATTTTATTTTAAAAATTAAGGGAGAAAATATTTACAAATCAATACAGTGGATTTCTTTTAAGTTTTCTTTTAAGTGAAAGATTTTTTTCACCTTTATATTCTTTTTTTTTTCTTTTGTTAAACACAAACGTCTTTTCTTTACATTGTTAATCATAATGTTTAATAATTGCATTAAAAAAAGAACTAACTTACAAATCTCGTTATTTATTTAGTTAAAAATATTAAAGCATTTATCTACATAATTTTCTTGGTATAAACATTTTTTCTGTATAGTTTGACAAATAAATTAAATGAGTTTAATTATTGATGTTATATTGTGCCTTAATGTTGTATTTTTCACAAACAGTTAAAGATAAACGTTTGTTTTTTTAGTTTATTAGTTATTAGTTTAGTTTATTAGTTATGTTTCATGATTGCATTAAAAAAAGAACTAACTTTCAAACCTCGTTGTTTATTTAAAAAATATACCAAAGCATTAATCCATATAATTTTCTTGGTGTAAATGTATTTTTTCTGTATAGTTTGAGGATTAAATGGATTTAATTATTGTTGTTATATTGTGTCTTAATATTGTATTTTTCTAACGAATTATTTTAAACTCATAAACATATACTAGACAATTGCACCATAAAATTTAACTAATAAGAATATATTTATTAAAAATACAAAACATTGCTCAATGGTGCACAAAGCAATAACTTTAATATGAACTTGTATAATTAAAATAAAATAAAATATCAACGTTTCGCGCCGCCTTCTGCGTCCGTCTTCAGGAAAGTATGATGATAATATAACTAAAAGTTTGCTTCCTGATCGAGAGATAGTATTTCTAATAAAATAAAATCGAAATGAATCAAAAGTTCTAATATGTGGCCACTTACACGTAAGTAAAAACTGAAATATTGCAAAATATACAAATTTATTTATTATTGCTTGCTGATATGACTGTGAACTTCTGCATGAAGATTTAAACCAGAAAATGTTCTATGAAGTTGAAGAATTAGTTCGCAATGGAAAATTGCCGTATAGTATGAAATCACTAGTTAAGTTAATCATACTGGTGTTACTCCAATGTTAACTGGGAGACTGAAAGATAATAAGTCAGGTTTACCATTGAGACCCATAGTTTCCCGCTGTGTTGCTCCAACATACTTTTTGGAAAAGGCTATTGTGATCTTCTTGAAGTCAATACTTCCTGTATCAGAATTTGAAATTTTGTCTACCAAGGATTTTATTAATAAAGTTTAAGTAATTCCAGTTAATACAAACATCATTATGGCGAGTTTAGACGTAGTTTCATTATATACTTCCATCAATATGCACGAAGTCATACAATATGTTAATATGATAGTAGACAAAAATTCAAATATGTCTCAAGATATCAACACTTCCGTTAAATGTGGCCTAAACCTCGTAGTTTTCAGTAATATTTTCGTTTTTAATAAGATTATTTATGGACAGCTGCATGGCGCGTCGATTGGGTCACCTGTCTCCGGTTTGTTTGCTGAATTCGCGTTAAGACCACTTGAACATAACATTTTTAATACGTTTAATTTGAAACCCGAATGTTGATTCCATTATGTTGATGATGTTTCATCTTATGGAACCACAGTTTGGCTGAGTTATCTGTTTTTCTGCAAGATGTCAATAGATTAAGCAGTAGTATTAATTTCACACTTGAAGTTGAAGAAAACGCCTCCCTTCCATTTTTAGTTGTTCAGATTATATATGCAATTCAAGTTTAAAATTTTCAGGCTATAGAAAATCAATAAAAGAAAATACTGTTATTCCGTTTTCAGCCAACATGCCTTTCGAATATAAAATATCTGCATTCAGGTCATTTATTAAAAGAGCATTTATGATTTGTTCAGATGACCAATTAGATAAAGAAATTGAATTTATACAGAAAACAGCTTTTGACCATGGTTTTCCCACAAAATATTTAGATAAAATAGTTCAACAGTACAATAATCCTCACACATCTGGCCAATGACAGGATAAGTTTGTGATTTACAGAAAATTTCATTATATCCCTTATATATTTGAAAAATTAAAAACAATTAAACAAAAATATATTATAAAATTTATCGCAATTCCACCTCCTTATCTTATTGACATCGTTACTGATAAATCGACAATATTCCAATAGATCAAAAATCTGGTATATATGAAATACCCATCACTTTATCATATAATGTTAAAAAAGTCTACATCGGCATGACAACACGCAAACTTGTAGTTAGAATTAAGGAACATCGCAGGGATATTAGACAGTATGAACAGAATACAGCTCTTTCTCGCTTTTACTTGGCGAACAAGGGTTGCCGCCAGTGTTCTCGCTGTCGCTCGCCTTTGCGCCAAATTGCGACTAAATTCTTCATTTGGCGAGTAAACAAGCGATTAGATTCGCCAAATTGCTAGTGCTCATTTTTTGCTTTTTCTTTCTTTTTTTTTTCGTTTTTTTCGTGTGTGCTTAATATATATATATATTTAATATATATTTGTAATATATATTTGTAAAATATTTTTAATATATAACGGATACTTGAATTTAGATTAATAACAATCGTTGTCGCAGTTATAAAAGCTTAGGTTATTTTAGAACATCTTGAGAAAAAAAGGAGTACATTAAAGGATTAAAGATAATTTTTTAGTGCTATAATGCGAATCTGCGAATCTATTTCGCTAATATTTATTTCATTTGGCGAATGTTTTTTATTTTGAATTAGCCAAGATACTAACGTTGGTCAAATGTCAGCGAGAACACTGGTTGCCGTATTAATTTTGAAGAGGCTAAAATCATAGTTACATGCAATAACCCAGTTAAAGGTAAAATAAGAGAATCTGTCGAAATCATTGCACGAGAAAATAAACCTTGTAATGATAATTTATCCTATAATATACCAAAAATATGGCATAACATGATAAAAACGTAAATTTGTATATTTTACAATATTTCAATTTTTACTCACGTGTAAGTGGCCACATATTTAAACTTTTGAGTCATTTTGATTTTATTTTATTAGAAATATTATCTCTCGATCAGGAAGCAAACTTTTAGTCATTTTAACATCATATTTTTCTGAAGACGGCGCGAAATGTTGAAATTTTATTTTATTTTAATTGTACAAGTTCATATGAAAGTTCTTGTTTTGTGCACAATTGAGCAATATTTTGTATTTTTAATAAATATATTCTTAGTATTTTAAAGTCTTTATTTGATAGAAGGATACAGCTGAAATAATAAATTAATGTCATTTCCTTTACTAATGTATTTTTATGTAAATTAGGGTGGTCAGAAGATGTATATAAAAGGTTTATTTTAATGGTATCTTCGAGGGGACTCCCCTCCTAAAGGTTGCCAATTAGTTAAAAAAATGATATTGGTAAAGTTTTAGCTCAATTGAATAAGATTAACCCGTGCCTCATCGAGTTTTATTTCTCGAAAAATAGTGATTTTTAGCAAAAAAATTCAAATTTTCTTTTATTAAATGAAAACTGATTGCCTTAGAAACATATTTCTTGTTTTATTTAATAGAAATTGTTGTTGCCTTGAATTTTCACGATTATCAAAATTTACACCTAATATATTTAGTATTATTCAGGTTAGACAGTGAACTATACTCTCAAAATTTTTATTTTTAAAAATAAGTCAAAAATGACAAATAAATAATTTTTATTACTCTTGATATTTTTTGTGTTATTTTGCACTAAAAGTAAAAGACATTAAATAATTTTTTTAAACTTTAAAAATATTTTATGAATTATAGTTTAATTATCTAGTTCTGTGCCTGGAAAGAACGAGCTCCTCGATTTGTAGTGCAGTTGAAGTGTATCTAAAACGAACATCTGACTTTTTATTTTTATTGTAAAGATGGTTTTGTTACTAGATATCACTAACTATTTATAGAACTGACGAAAAACTTGCACATCCCCCCACCCACTTATCGGTATAATTGCAGAAGTAAAACTGTCAAGTTTTAAGCTTTTTTTTTTTTTTTTAAATGATCGCCAAGGGAAAACGTTAGACTCTATAATGGAAATTTATTGCCTTTTTTCACATTTTCATAAAAAGTCAATTTTTAGGATTCACAACGAGTCCGGTAACGAAAAATGCACATATGCTTAAATCTATAATTTTTTACGAGAAAATGTTGTACGGTTTTTCAAAGCAAAATGATTTTTTTATCAAATGAGACCAGAATTGTGTTTCTAGCTTCAACTGTATTCATTTCATGAAGGAAAAATCGCATTTTTTTTAAAACTTTGACATCAGTGAAGCACGGGTTAATATTATCCAAATGAGCTGAAACTTTGATAATCTCACTTTCAAGCCAATTGGTATTTTTTCGCCCCCCCCCCCATAAAAAAGCTGTTGGGTGGGTAGCCTGTTAAAATTATTAAAAAACTGATTTCTTGTTACCACCCTAATGTATATAGAATTCAGATTAATTTTTAAAAATGTTCTTCCTCTATCTGCATCAACTTTTTTCTTCATCTATTCATTTCGTTACAAAAACTGGTGAAGTTTTTATTTCTATTTCAGTTTTTTTTTAAATATTGTTTTCATTTCAATTTCAGCACTCATACTTACCCATCATACGGATTATAGGGAAAGTCTTGGAATCATTTTGAAAATCGAAAAATGTTTTGAAGGATTTACACAATTCAGACATTGGAGATTCCGAAAAACACATTTTTAGAAAAAAATGATAGAGATTAGGTACCGTAAAATGGGGTGAATTGGAACACTTTTGAACTTTAACGTTAAAAAAAAGCAACAACTGATTTTTTAATTTTTTAATTTTTCTACTAGAAACTTCGGTCTTGTTTTGTTCTTTACTTTTTAAGCAAAAACGAAACATTTTTACTGTTTATATATAGCAGCATAGGAGCGTAACCTGTTGAGTGATATAAACTAATAAGCACCAGTTTAATCAAGGTCTAATTGTAAAGGAGTCAAGTACCATTTCAAGAATCCAAAAATCGATTTTTTAAAAAGTACCTTATAATTAAATATGATTCTTTAAAAAACATTTAAAAACAAACTGCATACAATAATACGCATCAGAAGAGAAATATATGACTAAAACACTTTGAGTTTTTCCTACCTGATCAGTGGTCATCTTTAAAGTCAGTGTTCTCAAAACAGTGATTTCTACACTACGAACACTATCTATTTGTTAAGATAGATGAAAAAAAAGATAATTTAAAGACATAGATATAAACCTTTTTCGTACATCTTAAAAATATATATATTTAAAGTTACTAAAACTTTTCTAGGAAATCAGAACCTTATTTGTAATAAATTTTAGATTTGGAATAGATTGTTTGTAATTTGTATACATTATTTGTAAAAAAAAAAACATATAACAGATGCATTTTTGCACTGTTAATCAAAAACTGTTTTAACTGCTAAAATCATAAATTATTTTATATCTCTCATTATATGTAAAAAAAGAATATGAGTAAAACGAGAAAAGATCTGTAACTTAAACTACATTGATTAAATAACAAAATATCTTTTTGAAATGCATAATTTTCGTAAAAAGGAAAGGAAATTGCTGAATAGATTATCAGAGCTGCCAACTTCTACGCCTATTTAAATCTTATAAACATGTTTCGAACCACAAAAATATTTTAGTAAAATGTATACCAAATATATTCAATGTTATGTATTACAGAATATATTCTTAATTATTTATTAAACTTTCTGTTTCTAATGTGTTTATTTGACTGTAAATAGGCGTAGTAGTTGGCAGCCATGGATTATATTTTTGGAAATTCCATTAATAGATAATTATAGAAGAATAAACGTAATTTTGTTTATTCAAATAGGAAATAAATATTTTTGTACCTTGAGGTCATTTAATTTAATTCATTACATACAATTGTAATTTGCTGGTATTTTCATCTCTACTAAAAAATCTCACTCCGTAATTATATTAGAGAAAGAGTTTGTTTTGAAATTACACTTGTTATTCTTGGTAAAAAAGAATTAATCTTTAACTGTATCTTTTCTCTCTTATGATGTACTTTTTTCTTATATTGTACTAAGATATGAATGCAATTGGCTTCGTTTATGTAGCTAAGTTAATCACGAAACTAAAGAGATCAAAGTTATTTTATTAAATGATTTTTTATTATTATCAAAAATATGTCTTTTACTTTATACAATCTATATCGCTAACTTTCTCTCTCTCTCTGTATATCTATATATATAATAAAGACTGAATTTTGTATTAACCAACGCACAGCCCAAATTACAGTAGCTAAATCTTGAAAAATGGGGTAAAATTACTTTTTATGCCATTGAGTGCCGTTAAGGAATGATTTCAGAAAAATCCACATCTAAGGGGGCAAAAAAAGAAGAAGAAAAAAAAAACCTTTTAAAACATCCTTAAAAATATGATTTTATAGTCATTTTTCAATTGATATTATATTTTATGGTATTTTTATATGCTAAATAGAATGGTGCACACTAAAGTCTTTTAAATTTAAAACTTCGTGCTATATTTTATATTGTTCTAATTTGGCCATGTCTTTGGCACGAAAACCCCAAATTAACAATTCAGAAATTTTAAAAATACATCGGCTACTAAAGTGGAAGGAAACAATTCATATTGAATGATTTTTTAATCAATTCTTTTTGGTAAAATAATTAAAACAATTATCTCATTTAGGAAAAAATAAAAACGCCTCAAGTTTCACAGTGTTTCTTTCACAGTGGGGTCTGTCACAATTTCACAAAGTCTTGTGATAGGAAGCTACCTAGTGGCTTTCATGTGACATTATTTGGCAACATTCACAATAATTTTGAAATTCAGTCTCCAAATGACAGTCACATGAGAGCCTAAATGAAATGACATTGTAAAGGCCTACGCAGATAGCACTAACTTCTTGCTCTATCTTTGATCTTTCGTTTCGGCGCTTTGATCTAAAAGTGCACTTTCAGTGCACTGAATCCGAACTTCAAGAGAGAAATCCAACGCGAAGTCAGTTTACAGCTTTACGACTGTAGATGTGGGGAGATAAAAGTTCCCCTTCCTTTGTAAATTCGGGAGGGTCAGCCCCTCAAAAATCATTTAAAGAGATTTTACCCTTGTTTCGTTCGGTCAACAAAGATTGATTGATTGCTTTTTTAGTGTAATAAAAACTGGTGCTGTTCGCTCCGAGCCTAAAGTCACCGGGTGATTCGACACCAAGCAGCAGTTACAATGACCTGTCAGTGGATTGACATATAGTAGTCATTTGAGACTCATAAAAGAGACGTATGAAATTTCCTATTTTTTGTTTCGCCGTAGTGACTGTAACTTTTGTGACCATGAGTGACCTGAACGAGATGTTATATGGACTAGCTGCTATGCAGGGATAGTAATTATTCGAATTATATTACTTCCTTTTGGATATTTGTGCGAAAATTATAGCTTGAAAATCCCTTGAAAATTGGCTTTATGGGACTCGTCCTTAAATTTTGCACACCAGTGTACATCAGACTCGAAACGGATATAGATAGATAGATATATTGGTTCAATGTACAAATAAAATTTTATCCACCAGACAGATTTCATTAGCTTTATATGGGTCATTCTCAGATAAACGGAATTTTTGCTTTTGAAAAAAGAAAAGAGAAATTGTTTTTAATTTTTTTTTTATTTTTCGTAATAAGAGAATGTTTGCATGTCTGACATTATGTGAAAAATATCAGCAGAAATCGTTAGCCTTATTTAAGGCCTTAATTTATAGAAACTCAAATTAATAATTGGAAGATTAAACTAATTACTTTATAATTCAATTTCATAAAATATAATTCCATTACAAATTAAGAAATTTGTATTTAATCATTGATCCACTTGTTATCATCCTTCATGAAATAAACATTAATAATGTAAAAGAAAAATTATTTTTGTTTACCGAGATCAATGGAAATGATTGTTTTGTAAAATCGGATTTAATTAATTTTTAAACAATAAGTCATTAAGTTTAAATCATTACCCACATAGCATGCATGGTCACAGTAACGTCACAGTGACGTCACTGTGAGTCACTGTGGTCACGTCACATCGGTGACCAAAATGCCACCCCTCAGTGACGTCACATCTGTGACTAAAATGCCACCCCTCAGTGACGTCACATTGTGACTGAAATGTGACTTTCTTAAAAATCTTTAGAAATTTATAAATATCCTTCAAAACATCCCTCATAGCATGCATGATCACAGTGAGTCACTGTGGTCACATCACATCTGTGACCAAATTACCAGCACTCAGTGACGTCATATTGTGACTCAGATGTGATTTTCTTAGAAAACTTTAGAAAATTACAAAAATTCTTCAAACCATGTTATTTACTGGTAAAAAACGTGGCAATTCAGAAGAATACTGTGCAATCGCTGTTATGTCACACGTTACATGCACTGCATGTAACGTGTACGTCATATCACATATGTGAGATAAACCTCCCATCATATGAAACTAAGCACCCAGCAATGAACCTATCAGTGAAACATCTATTTAAGGAAATTCCATCGTTACACTTAAATGCTTCGTTATAAAAAAAATGTAATGACTGTAGTCGGCTTTTTATGTACGTTTTTATTACTGATTGTCGAAGTTAAGTTTTATAACTAGTGCTATAATTTTATGTTACGGTAAAAACAAGGAAATCTTCGTTTGTCTCTCCTGAATTTTTTTTTGTGAGATTTGTAAATTTTCTTGTTGGGGATCTATATATATATATATATATATATATATTTCGCCTTCGGGTTCTTTAATTTTATTTCGTTAGACGCAAAGGTAATTTGATAATAATTTTCTCTTCATTAAATACGATCATTCTATAATTAAATTAGAAGGAGAGCTTACGTTTTAACACTTCAATTATTCTTGGCAAAACCCTTAATCGTTAATCTGTACATTTTTGTATAATCTTATAAATATGATGAAAAGAAATTCAAAGAATAAGGCCACTGCAAAGAAAGAAAAAAAGAAGAAAAAAATCAAAGTTTACATTTTATTTCGCGCTGTTTGAAAAGTAAAGGAGAAATTATTTACAAATCAGTAAAAGGGATTTCTTTAAATAAGTTTTCTTTAAAGGGAAAGATTTTTGTTGTTGTTGTTTATTAATTATAATGTTTCATAATTGCATTATAAAAAGAACTAACTTTTAAATATCTATCTTTATTTAAAAAATATATACTAAAGCATTAATAAGTATAATTCTCTCGTTTTAAACGTATTTTACTGTATAGTTTGACAAATTAATTAAATGAGTTTAATTATTGGTGTTTATATTGTGCCTTAGTATTTTTTTTTTAACGAATTGTTTTAAACTCTTTCTTTGATAGAAGGATAAAGCTGGAATAATAATTTTATGTTTTATTTCGATAGCTAATGTATGTGTATGCAATATAGAATTCAGATTAATTTAATAAAAAAAATGTTTTTCCGCTATCTTCTTCAACTTTCTTCTTCAGATATTAATTTTTTAAATAAAAACTGATAAAGTTCTTATTTCAATATCAGTTTCAATATTTGCCAATTTCAGTTTCATCAACATTACTAGCCCAACGTACGGAGAATAGGGTAAGTCTTGCAATCGTTTTGAAAATCGAAAATTTTTTTGAATGATTTGCACATATCAGACACTGGAGTTTCCGAAAAACATATTTTTAGAAAAAAAAAAAAAAAAAAGATAAAAAAAAAAAAAAAGATAAAAATTAGGTATGTCCTAGAAATTTGGCATGTCCTTAGTAAATAAGATTAGGAAGAATCTTATTTAGTATAAGTAACCTGGATTATCCGGAACTATGTTTAGTACTACCTGGTTATCAAGTAGCGTCGACCAAATTATTGTTCCCAAATTCTAAGATCAAATGCCAATAATGTTGATATTAATTGAATAGATTCACTTGACATTAAACATGATACGCGTGTTTGTTACGTCATCAGGTGATTTTTAATTTGATTTTTATTAGGATTTTTGTTAATGTTGTGCTAAAATAATTATTCTTTCGTTATTTAAAAAACATCTTCAATTTGTATAATTTGGCTAATAGTTTGGTGATTTCTGTAGTTTGTAGAAATTGGTCGACGGAATAACCAAGTAATACCCTATTTTTTCCGGACACTCATAATATTCATTCTGATAAAATTCGTATAAGATTTTTTTAAATATTTTTAAGAGGTAAATATTTATTTTAATTGGATATAAGACTCTTAATCCGTCGCAGTACACTGTTAGTTAAAATAATTATTATTTTTGAGTTAAAAGGATGTTTCTTTTGCGTAATGCGGTACTACTTGATTAAGTTACTTCAATCGTCGACCAAAAAACGATCACCAAACTATAAGATTAGGTGTCGATAATAGCTTATTGTAAATGTCGTATTCAGTTGACATTCAACAATTACACGTGTTTGTTAAGTCATCAAATGATTTTTAATTCGACTTTTAATTCGCACATATATTAATCTTTTACTAATCTATTTGCTTTTTAGTTATTTAAAATGATAAATATGCCCGTTTGTATAATTAACGAGTAGTTTTCCAAATTATATAAATATATAATGCATGGAATAATTTAATAATGTTATATCGCGGGTTGACGGATAAACAAGTAATACCCGCAAACTATGTATTAAAATATTTTAATATGCGTTGAAATTTTATTTTGGAATTTCAATGCATTTTTTAAATAGTTTGCGCATGCTTTGTTTTCATATTTTATATTATGCATATCCATGACGGGTAAATATTATTGTACCCCCGGCCCCCCAAACGATTAGTTTTATTGAAAAATAAGAATGGCAAAAACAAATAGAAATAACGATATTTGGCGAAAAATGAAACACATGTGTAGCAATATAAAGGATTAAAATTTGATAGCTTCGCCAAGAAAACACAGCCAAAATGCCACTCTATAGATTGTTTACTAAGCAATAATTTTTAAATAAAAGTATACAAAGATGTGTTAATTTCCATCGTTTTACCGCTGTTACAGCATCGTTGCTGGCAGCAATGTTTCCAGCAGTAAAAATTTTAGTAGAATTAGATGTAATAAAAAAAAATTGCATCAAACTTTACTGCAATTTTTACGGTAGAAACGGTGGCAACATTTCTGCCCGCAGTTTTTGTCATAGATTTAACGGATTTTTTTACAGTGTAAAAAATACATTAAATGTAATACATTGAAAAATTATCACACAGTCTTGTGAAATACAATTTCAAAAATTTTGAAAAAAATGGGCAAAATTATGAGTTTTTGAAAATGTAGAAAAGATTTTAAAATATCAATTTTTAACTTTAAAAATTTTATTACATATGGAGTTATTTTTTCTTGAAAAATTTAGTTTTAGTCGAACATCGAAATGCATTTTCACTATTTGACACATATTTTGAAAAGTCTAACGGTACCTTTTTATGCCTGAAATTCATTTCCTGTTATATATGTGTCTGAATTTAAGAAGCCTGTATTTGCAGTGTAAAATTTAAACATTATGTAAACCTGTAAGAATCATGTAACATTAAATATAACATAGAGACTCTAATGGCAAAGATTATATAATTTTCGATACATTATATTGTTTAGTTAAAAACCATATCAACTAAGTCGACACTGACTACTGAAGAAATCATTGTATAATCAAAACGAATAAAAAAAAAATTACATGATAACTTTACATAAAGGACACCAAACAGCATTTCGTGAATCACGTAACATGTTCCTACATTATTTTGATTTTTTTGAGCATACAAAGGTAATTATGTTTCATGTTAAAGTACATTATCAGTAGAATCTAGCATGATTAACAGAATACAAGAGTGTTTTTTTTTTCAATTTACGAGATACAGGCATCACAATATTTTTTTAATCAACTAATAGTGCTAGCAAAACTATTTTCTAAGAATTTTTTGCAAATATGCTTCAGTGATTAAGTAATTAGCTATGCATAATTATGTATTTTAAAGAATATAATTTAACTTACATCATGACAATTATTGGTTTCTCATTCGAAATATTTTGTTGTTTTCTGGAAAAGGTATACAGTTTGGTTACACTTCTTACTTGATTAATTATTATAAAGATTAGATTATTTATTATATTAATTATTATAAAATTCTTAAAAAGAAAGCTTACCTTTATAAACTATTTTTTATTTAAGAAAATGTTTCAAATGGTGAAACTACTGTTCAACTAAAACTACATTTATAGAAATGACTGCATATTTGATATAATTAAAAAAAATTAAATTCTTGTTTAAATTTTATGGCTTTTTTAAGCATTGATATATTTGTTCATTTTGTAAAAAAATCAAATGTTTATTACAGAAGATTGCTCATGGTCTTTTAGATCTAAAATTACATATAATATAATGTTTTTAGAGTTATATATATATATATATATATATATATATATATACATACATATATTTATATATATATATATATATATATATATATATATATATATATATATATATATATATATATATATATACATATATATATATATATATAAAGAGAGAGAGAGTAATACGATGAAATACTTCAAATACCTTTATTTATTTGAAAAGGGATATTTTTACGTGTATAAAATTATCATAAAAAAATTAATTTTTATCTGAAACGAGCCTCAAAAATACCTTAACATTTTCAACACATGAAATTGAAGAACGTATGAACACACAAAAAATGTTCTTTAAAGTTTTAATCTGTGTGTGTAATTGCGTTGGGTGTCTCAACAAAATTTTACAATATTTTGTGATATAATTACCGTATGGGTTGAAATTAGAAGACAAAATATTCACAATTAAACACGCTTTTATAAAGTATTTTAAAAAAGAAATAAATCGACTTTTTAAAATAAATTAATCTCTTACGAATTTCCTATCGATAGTTTTTTAATTACAATGTTCCTGCCTAAGAAAAAAAGTGTAAATTCTAAGCATCTACTTCATACTATGAGTTTGTCGAAAGTCAGTAAACCTATTTAAAAAAAAAAAAAAAAAAAAAAAAAAAAGTCATGTTGTTATATTTTCTGAAAAATATGATTATCTTTTTTTTTTTTTTTTTTTTTTTTTCCTTTAAAAACTAAAATCTACTTCGAATAATAGCTTGATACTTTTCTTTCATGGGGGAATTTGGCAATCGGGGGAAATATTTTGTGCATATTTTTGACAAGCTCTCTTCTCTTTCATATAAAGAAGCAATTTTTTCTAGTATTTTTACAAATCCTTTAACATATAGAAGGCATTTATCTCTTTTTCTTTACAAACAGGAATAATGTGTACATAAAAGTCATTAATAATTTAAAAAAAGTTATTTTTATCTATAAACAAATATTAAAACTAGATTAATTTTAGCCCCTTTTTTGCGCTATTAGGGCTTTAGATTAATCTCCAGATTATTTGTTGTAGCTGTCTGTATCATTTGCCACTAAACTCCACTTTGTTCAGCCCAATTTATGACAAGTGTGATATAAAAGGCCAGAGGTTTTATAAAATGAAATACCATTTGCCTCATTACTTTATGACAATCAGAAATTATAATGAAAGCTAGTATTTAAAATAATTTTGGACGATTCAATCACGTTGTTGTCATAACGCTTATTTTGATTGCAACAGACAAAGATATATTTAAGTGTCGACGTGCCAATAATAATTTTTAAAAAACTAAATACCAAATGATGACTTATTTGTAAACATGATACAGTTGTTATTTTTTCATTTTTTCTTTTTTTAATCAAAGCCATCGCATTAATTTTTATCTCGTATTTAACATATTACAAAATAATTTTAATATTAGAGTTAACATTGGAGTTGGTAGCTAAAAAATATTTTATATACAGGGAGTTTGTAATTAAAAATATGTAAGCTCACAATCAAAAGTATGATTACGGCAAAAGAGAGGAGACTATTCAGTCAGAATGACTTGATATCTTTAAATAGCAAAATATATGCGTAGACATGAAGCCACTTGAATTTGTTTGAGTAAAAAAAAATGCTCAAATGATGACCAATGGATATTTTTCTTCATTTTTACAAAGTTTATTTGAGATATTAAGAAAAAGAAAAAATAAAATAAAAATCCCTGTCGGCTTGGCCAATAATAGGGTAGATTTTGAAGAGAGCTCAATTAAACAACAAAAAGTAAAATTTGATTAGAGATAAACCCAGTTTTCGGCCACTTTTGAAAAAAAATTTAATTTCATTTTTCCGTAAACACTGGTTTTATTAGAATCATCTTAAGCGAAATTCGGCTCAAATGCCCATTTTGACAACATATTTTGAAATACATTCTAACTTTATTTAAAAATCGTCCAAAACGGTACATTGTATACTTAACTAAGAAAAAACTGTCAATTGAATGCGTTTGAGAGCAAAATTGAATTGAAAAATGATCCATAAAATAACCAATGTATTATTTGTATATTTCCACAATTCTTTAATAATCATGATTGCTTCGGGAAATTTTGCGCAAATTGCCCATTTTGACAGATTTAAATATATATATATATTCAGCTTTTATCAAAAAACTGATCAGTACTGCACATTATACAGTTCCTAAATAAGATACTAGATTCCTAAATAAGAAAAACGCAATTCGTTATTTGAATACCCCAATTTTTCAATTACGATCGCTTCGGGAAATTCTGTTCAAAATATATATTTTTGGAAACCTTTTTTTAAATATATTCTGCCTTTATATATATATATATATTAAAAAAAAAAAAAAAAAAAAAAAAAAAAAAAAAACTGGCAAATTTATTACATTATATAGTTTTTAAATAAAAGGATTTGTCAATTGGATGCGTTTAAAAGCAAAAATGGATTTAAAAACGAGTCAGAAAAAATGCAATTTGTTATTTGAAAACTTCCTCAAACTTTCAATCCCGATCACTTCGGCAAATTCTGTTTTTCTGTTGGTTCCCTTTTTTGGCGGCCTTTTTGGAAATATATTCTAACTTTATAAAAAAAAAAAAAAAAACTGGCCAATACGTCACATTATATAGTTTTTAAATAAGAGGACCTGCCTTTTGGATTCGTTTAAAATCCCAAATGTATTTATATCAGGGATCAAGGGTATTATATCAGGGATCAGGAGCACTATATCAGGGATCGTACGTGTCCTGGAGCTTCAAAATCAGGGAATTCTTCGAGCACCGGTTTTAGTGCAAAATGTTATTCAACAAGCATCAAATTTTGTACTGATGTTGTTACGGTATGGGCATCGAAACTAGGTTTTAGCAAATAAAAATGCGATTTAGGGTCATAAACGTAATTTATTTATACATTATACATAATTATTTTATTTATTAAACCTAATCTACTCTCTCTGACAATAAAGTTCGGTGAATGAATTCAGAACAACCGATCTGGCAACACTGGGGAAACAGAAACGCTGCACCTGCATAGAAGCAAGTGTTGACCATCTTCCCCCACCGTTATTCAGTTGAGCGTCATTTATGTTCTGTGTAAGACATTTTATACTAAGTGCTTGTTCAGTGTGTTGGTTCTTAACTGAGAACAGGAAAATGGACGAAATAAAGATGAGTTTAAAGTTTGGTTTTAAGCTTCGCAAGACACCGAAAGGAATTCATGAGTGGTGGTGCAAATTGAACATCCACCATAATTGCTAGATCTCAATCCTTAACAAATAACTACAGTAATTTTGAAAATGATTTTTTTCAAAGACTAAAATTTAAGACCGACTAAATTGAAAAATCACTCCTTCGCTCTGGTAGCATTAAGGAATTTAAATTTCCAAAGTTGACTTATTACGGTTTGTATCCATATACTTTCACATTATTCCATCAATTATAAATATTCTAATAAATAATACAACCTCTGACAATAAATTTCGATGAATGAATTCAGAACTACCGATCTGGAAACACAGGGGAAACAAAACGCTGCAGCTGCATAGAGCCAAGTGCTGACCATCTTCCCCCACCGTTGTTCAGTTGAGTGTCGTTTATGTTCTGTGTAACGCGTGCTTTACTAAGTGCTTGTTCAGTGGGTTGGTTCTTAACTGAGAACAGGAAAATGAATGAACAAAAATCAGTTTAAAGTTTACTTTTAAGCTTTGCAAGACACCAAAAGAAATTCGTGAGACCTTGCGCAAATTGAACATCCACCATACTCGCCAGTTTCAATCCTCCAGACTTCTTCCTATTTTCCCGACTCAAACTCTGTTCGAAAGAGATTTGACCATATTGCTGACATCCAACGAAACGTGACGAAGCTTTTGACGAAGACCCCAAAGAAGACTTCTTGCGAATTTCCCAGGGCATGTGCAGCAGATCTGAGGGGTGCATAGTTATGGGAGATGACTATTTTGAAGGATGGTACGGTAATTTTTGTTAATATTTCATCTACTTTAATGTTACAGAACTATTCACCGAACTTTATTGTCAGAGGCAGTATTTATATTGTATTGCAAAAAGTCATTTCTTATTGTAAAATTTAAAGCATGCCTAAGTTTTATTTTTCCATAATTTTTAGCTATAATCTCCTTATTTTTATAAATAAATAACATATGATTTAAAAGTAAAATATTATAAATTAAACGAAATTTAAAAATAGTATGTTTTAGTCGCGCAAAATGTTTTCTACCTTTAAAAAAATACAATATTAATTGTTCTTTTCTTAATTTGAAACAAGCTAAATCGATTCTAATGTAACTTACTTGTCGAAGTATTTACTTAATCGCTTAACCTGACAAAATAAATATTTGTACATGTAAAAAAATAATTAACTGTCAAAAACAAAGTCGATTATAACAAGAAATAGTTTTCATTGTTTTTTAATGGGAAACGAGTCTATCGATTCAACTTTTGTGTGTCTATTGATCTTTTCAAAATACAATTACATTCGTTTAAGTGTCGTCCTTTGAGTTTGTTAATCCAAAAAGCATTTTCGTTGTGAATAACTTTATTTATTTTAGGGGACATATGATCATTATTTTCGTCTATGGAAACTATGAAAAACATTAAATTATTCAAAGCAAAAAATACAAATAATATGAAATTAGAACATTTTTCTGTCATTTCTGCCTAAAGTATAAATTTTTACTCCCTTCTATATTAACAAAATAGAAGTAAATTTGTAAAAAAATCGTAAAAGGATTCGTGAATGATTTTCGAAATCTAGTTTTCAAGGAATTTTAACTTTTTAGGAGTCAGAGATTCAAAAAAAAAAAAAAAAAAAAGAAAAAAGAAAAAAAACATTTTTTTAAATGTCTGTATGTGACATAAATTTTGTGTTCGCTCTATCATAAGAACTAGTCCACGGATTTTCACAAAACTTTGCATTCAAATAGACTTTCATATAAACTGGATCTAATTAATTTTTTGTGTATATCCCTCAATAGGAGGAGTTGCTCTTCTCATGATTTCCACAATATCTATATCTCAAGAAATAAAAGATGGATTTTCATAAAACTTGAGACAAAGTTAATCTCCCATATAAATTAGTATTCTTTAGGTTTTGTAGTATATCGCTCAATAATTGTATGTATGATTATAGCAATAGCTCTATCTCAATAACAAATGTACGAATTTTCCTCAAACTTCAAATTCAGTTTGTCTTTGATATAAATTAGTATTTTTTAGGTTTTAGAGTAAATCGCTTAACAAGTGGCGCTTAACCATTTGACGGTTAAAGCACGTCTATTCATAAAATACTAAAATGATTGAATGACACCGGAATTTAAAAACAAATTTATTTCATAATATATAAATGTTTTTTTTTTACGTTCTTTGTAAAATTAAAATTTTCATTTAAAAATTCCGATGTCAGTATGGCATTTCGTAATTCAAATTAAGTGGTATTCTGGGCGCGTATACGCGCTTATAACCACGAAAGGGTTAAGTAAAATTTTCTTTACGACTTATGCGACAATACTATCTCAAATACTAATACATGTATTCTCTTCGAATTTCGGTTTCAGTTAGAACATGAAATCAGTTGTTGTTGTTTAGATTTTGGTTTAAACTACATAACTAGTGACGCTGCTATGTTTAATTTTTCTGGAAGTATTAGCCTATATGAGATATTTTGGAATTGTCACATCCGACTATTTAATTATAGTATCCACAAAGAAATGTTGCAAATCAAAATATTAAATTTTAAATGAAAATTACATCTCATTAACGTTTGAACTAGTAAGCTTAAGGCCCCTGTCCTGGCTCGAGGAAACGCTCGCGAGCTAATGCTATTCCTATGGGGAAGCATTTTTCTAATAAATCTTTCGCATTTTGACATTTTTGAATAATTTTTTTTACACTGGATAACTGAGGTGCATGCCGACAGTGCACCTTTTTTACTTTTTCGATTTTGGTTTCAGATATTTTTTACAAAGTTAGTTTCACTTTCAAAACCGGTTCCAAAACTGAAAGTGTTTTTAAAAAAAATATCTGCAACCAAAATCGAAAAAGTAAAAAAGGTGCGCTGTCGGCATGCACCTCAGCTATCCAGTGCAAAAAAATTATTAAAAAATGTGAAAATGCGAAAGAGTTATTAGAAAAATGCTTCCCCATAGGAATAGCATTAGCTCGCGAGCGTTTCCTCGAGCGAGGACAGGGGCCTTAAGGGCTTCATATTTGATAAAACCCATAATTACGCACACAGAAAACAAATTTTGAGCAAAAAATGATTATAACACGCGTCCTTAAAAATTTAATCCAAATATTATAAATAGAAAGTTTTATTTAAAAATTAATTTTTGAGCAAAATAAAAGTAAAAAGTTTTTTCAAATGCAAAGATAAAAAAATTTTTTTTTAAATAACCAAAATTATGTTATTTTTTATTTTAATTTTTATTATTTTTATTTCCTTTTTTTAGGATGGAAACTACGATTTTAGAAAAAAATTATAAATTTATCAGTTTTTGCATTTATATTTTCACAAACAACAGCCTTTTTTCATCAAAAACGGTCTGATCCACAAAATATTCGGCCTTATATCTTATATACTTCAAATAAAGGACAATCCACATATTCTTACAAAATATAGATATCTTATTGCTATCATAGATATGATGAAATTTAAAATCTGAAGCTATAGCTTTATATTTAGTAAAAATAGTCTCTAAATACGCAGTTAAAAAACTTGTCCTAGTTTGAACCAAATTTTGGTGCTTAGTAGGTGCCATTGTAAGATGGTGAAATCTTAAACCAATATTTAGAGATCCTGTTGTAGCATAGGTCCAATTGTTGGAACGAGGTTGAAATAGGAAGCTACAAATGTTGGTACGAGATTTCAACATCTTTTGTTGGTAGTAACTGAGCGCGAAGATTTGGTTCAAACTAGCACAAGATTTTTAACTGAGTACTTAAAAAAATAGCAAAAATTTTAACAGAGTACCCCAAATATTATAACTTGAAAAATATCAATTACGGCAAGAATTTTATTTTAGCAAATTGCCGTAATGCACTAACAGAATTTTTTATTTTAAAAAAATAACGATTTCCATAAACGATCCATAACGATTTCCACTATGAATGTAATTCGTACCTATTAAATTCATGGCGGGTAGAATAACACTTTCAATTAATAAAAAAAGACAAATTCACAGTTATAGGTGTGGAGAGTTTTTTATTTAATTTCGTTCTTAATTCTTTGACAGTGTTTTTAAGTATAAATTTTCAATAGACGATTTTAAACGCGATTTTAAAAACAAGTAAAATTTAAGATTCTTAAACTTTACCAGCCGCCCTTGGCGAACGGTTTCGTCTCCCTTAAATATATGCTAAACATTGTTTCATGCTACTTTTATCCGTAATTTCACTTACTTGCTCAATTATTTGCCAAATCAGAAGATTGTGCTAGAAAAATAAACAGTCCGTGGTATTTTTGTGCTAGCAAAGCGTAGATGATGAATCGTCAAGATTGTTCTCTTGGCATTTTTTCTTACTCGATTAATTTCATTTAAAAAATAATCTTTTCACTCATTTGATTTATAATACATAACTTTAATTTTAAACTGAAACATCTATGACTCATTTTTATTTATTTATTTTAAATAAAAAACTGAAGAAACAAAAATAGTGATCATTTCAAGCTAAATAATTGCAGCAAAAGAGCGAAACGTAAACAAATCTGATTTACCTCGGCTTAAATCCTGCCAAATGACTTTTACATAATAACCAATGGAATTCGTTTAATTCGAGTGATGCCATTAAACAATTAACAAATAATCCCGATTTCTGGGACAGGTATGATAGCGTAATATATATATATAGATATCACTCTAAGCAAAAATTATATTATGTTCTGAAATATAAATTTATTTTTTTTAACTTCACCAAAGATCATATATTAAATAGGACAACAAAACCATAACTGTATAATTGAATAGAAATATGCATAGGATAATTACTTTTCAATATCATATCGTTATGATAATCTTAGATTGAATTAAATGCCAAGGTCTAATAATAATGCAAAAGTATGCCAATTCATAGAAAAACTGATAAAATATAATTTTTATAATGAGAATGTCATACAATATACCATAATAGGGAAAGACATTTCGAAATATACACCAAGTTATTTTTGACAACCAAAAAATGTATTTTCTTTTTAAACGAATGTGAAAATATGATGTGACATGGAATATTTTCCGCAGAATATCAGTCTACAATGCATGTATCACGTAGCATATTGATATATAATATATTTTACATTATAATGTGGTAAGAATTATGTTTCAGGTAAAAGCGTATCGATCATTAGGTTCTGTTGTCATTAACAAAAGCTAACTTCTAAGCGCACCGTAGTTCCATTAAGAAAGACAAACAGATAAATATTTCATTTTTAACTATTTTGTATGATTCAATACATTATGTTTTCAAATGTTATTCATAAAACATACCAGTGATATGATAATATATAATGCAAAATGACGTACTATGATTTTATAAATCTTGAAGTTTAGAATGTTTAATATTTTTCGGAAAATTATACAAAAACAAGAAGATAAATCTTTCAAATTATTGTACGATATTCAAAACAGAATATTTTCAGATGCTTTTCGTAAAACACACGATTGATTTAATTATATATGTTGCAAAATATCATATTACGGTTGGATAGTATATGTAGGTTAGAATTTGTCATAGATTTGTAACATTAAAACTTTTTTCGCAAATATTTATATGAAAATTAAACAGTTTTTAAACATTAACTGAAAACATTCAGCGACATTTTTTTATGCAAGTCTCTTAACGGTTAAAATACAATTTACATAATGATCTATCATGTAACATGTGATAATGAAAGAATATATTTCGAAATACATGTCTAATATATTACTTATTTTTGAAAACCTATAAATGAAATTTATTTTTAAAAGGAAACAAAAATCTGCTTTTACATGAAATACTTTCAACAGAATATCAATTTACATTGTATGCATTTACATTGTGTGCATCACGTAGCATATTAACACATATTTTTGTGTACATTATACTTTTTGAGAAATTCCTTAGTAGCAAACCAATATTGGTCCAACGTTGCGCCAATATTTCATCTATTGTAAATATTGCCAATAAAACGCCAATATTGCTCCAATATTGGGATGCTTACATTTTGTACTTATTTAGCCAACATTTGCAGCCAATATTATGCCAATTTTGGGGTTTCATTGGAAATATTGCCAATAAAACGCCAATATTGTACAAATGTTGGGATTTCATTTGAAATATTGCTAATGAAATTCCAATATTTAAACAATATTGGCGTTTCATTGGCAATATTTCCAATGAAACCCCAATATTGGCATAATATTGGCTGCAAATATTGGCTAAATAAGGGCAAAATGTAAACATCCTAATAATGAAGCAATATTTCATGCCAATATTATGCCAATGTGCCAATATTGCTCCAAGATGTAGCCAATATTGGTCCAATATTGTTTGGCGACTGGGGTTATGTTTCATGTAAAAATACATCAATCATTATGTTCTGTCATCGTTAACCAAAGCTAACATCTAAGCGTAGCGTTGTTTCTTTAAGGAAGGTAATTAGATAAACCTTTCATTTATAACTACATTATGTGATTCACTATATTGATTTTATTTGTAAAAGCACACCATTGATTTGGTAATATATAGTGCAAAATAGTAAACTAACGAAAGGATAGTATTTGAAGCTTAAAATGTTTATTTGTTGTTGTTATTTTATGTTGATGCAAATTTCATAATGTGAATGTCATGTGACATGCGATAATGGAAGAAGACATTTCGAAATACACACCTAATAATTTAGTTTTGACAAACCCTAAAGCAATTTTCTTAAAAGAAAATTAAAAACTGCTCATACACGAGATATTTTCAACAAAATTTCAATCTAAATTGTATGTATAGCGTAGTATATTACTACAAATTTTGTTTTAAGTTATGTTGGTATTAGAATTATATTTCATGTAACAACACATAAAACTGTCGATTCTGTCATCGTTAATAAAAGCTAACGTGTAAGCGCACCGTTGCTTCTTTAAAGAAGGCAATCAGAAAAAAACATGAAATAATGGAAGACGATGTTTCGAAATACACATGTAATACATTATTTTTGATAACCTATAAATCAAATTCCTTTAAAAAAATAAAAATTTGTTTTTGCATGAATTATTTTCAAAGGAATATCAATCTACATTGCGTGCATCATATACCCTAATAACACATATTTTTGTGTACGTTATACTTTTCAGATAATTATGTTTCATGTAAAAGCACATTGATCATTGGGTTCTGTCATCGTTAATAAAAGCTAACATCTAAGCGCACCGTTGTTATTTTAAAGAAGGCAATCAAAAAAACCTTCCATTTATAACTACCTATGTGAATCAAAATGTTATGTTTTCAGATGATATTTGTAAAAACGCACCATTGATTTGGTAATATATAGTTGTATAATTGGTAACTTTGGTAACTTTGGTAATATATAGTGCAAAATAGGGAACTTCGATTAGATGGCACTTGAAAATTTTAGAATGTTTAATATTTTTCAAATACTTTTCTAGCAAATATTTATTTAAAAACTAAACCTCAACTAAATATTAACCTAATACTGACAACGACCGATTTTTATAGAAAACTATTAACGATCATATCACTCTTACGATAATATATAAATATACTAGATTATGGTACATGAAATAATCTATTTTAAATTTACAAAAGTTCATATTTTAAAAGTAAAGACATAATCATTGCTGTGAAATTCAACAAAAGTTTACTTTGCAAAATGGACAGCTTGATACCAAATAGTTATAATAATCTTGCACTAAACAACATTCAAAGTTCTAATAATTATACAAAACTATGGTATTTATTGATACAAACTTAAAAAAACGTTTTTCATAAAGAAAATGTGATGGTCCATGCGATAATGGAAGAAAGTATTCTAATACATAGATCTAATAAATACTTTTGACAACATATAAATTTATTTATTTTTAAAAGAATGTAAAAATCTGCCTTTACACGGAATATTTTCAACAGATTTTCAATCCACTTTTCGCGCACCACACATTGGCTTTTGAATATAGAATTATGTGTCATGCAAAAGTTATTCGATCACCATATCCTGTCATCATTAACAAAATCTAACATCTAAGTGCATCGTACACTGTAAAAAAAGGTCGATCTACTAAAAAAAATTTAGTAGATCTTTGTAATTACTAAAAATTTTTTTGTAATCTTACTCGGTTACTAGAAAATCTGTAAGAATTACTAGAAAAAAGCTAGCAACGAATAGAGTTAATAGTTTTATATTTTTAATAGCTATTACTAAAACTCACTTGGTGTGGCCGTAATAGTCCAGTGGTCATAGCACCGATCTCTAGGCTGAAAGGTCCCGGGTTCGATACTGGACGCCACCAAATACGCCCTTGAATGTATGCAGTGTAAGTACTCTTTAAATAAAGAGAATATGAAAGTCCTTTCGGAGCAGGTAGCAATTTTTGGCTCTGTCATCTATTGCGGCTTATTATTAAAAATATTTTTGGAGCTATTATTAAAATTTGCTTGGTGGCTCATACTAAAAAGTTTTAAGTTAGTTATATAAAAAATCCTTTTGTTCAGTTTACAAAAGAAATGTTTGTTTCACTTGCAAAAAAATGTTTGTAATGGTTACTAAAAAATTCTGTGGAATACAAATTTACTAAGAAATTTTTAGTAACCTCTTGAATTTTTTTTTACAGTGTAGTTCCATTAAGGAAGACAAGCAATTAAATCTTTCATTTATAACTACATTATGGGATTCAATATTCTGATGTTACTCTTAAAGCACACCATTTATTTGATAATATAATCGGGAATGGATATAATATGATTGGATATTATTGGATATTATCTTAGAATGTTTAATATTTTTCATACATTAACATGTTTTTTGGCAAATATATATTTAAAAACTAAACAGTTTTTAAACATGAATTAAAAAAAAATAATCACATTTTTTTAATACATCTCCCTTTACGATTTTAGCATTCTGATTCAAAAATGTAGTAAAATGTTAGATTTAAACATTTTACTCTATACAGTGAAACCTTCAAATAAAGGACACTCCGAATAAGGGACACCTCTATTTAAGAGACAAAACTTCAAGCACCAGTCCCTTGGTATAGGACGTGTAATGTATTTACCTCTGAATAAGGGACACATCGATTTAAGGAACACTTGAAAATGAGATTAAAGAGACTAGTTTTTAAATTTCAGATGATGAAGTAGTCTGTTATGAAAATGAAAATACAGATTTTTGTGAACATATCAAACAGACATACAATCATGTTGATACAGAGGCATGTGACATTATTAACGCCCATTTATTTACCCACAATTCTGATTCAACATTAGTGCTTTTATCCGCATTGCAAATAATGATGAAAATTGTGAGTGGTGATTCTGAAAGTAGAGAATTAAAGAAAATTGTGAAATAAAGAAATTTTTATATGCTTTTAAGCTGCTCTCAAATCCAAAAAGAACGACAATTTTTAAGAAATATGTTTTAATTAATTTTTATATGGAAATGACTGAAACTAGCAAGTATTGTTGTTAAAAAAATATTTAATTGACCAATTTTTTCCATTTTTTTTTTTTTTTTTTTTTTTTTTTTTGCAAATGCCATATATCTTTCAGAAAATATCAATGTGGGCGTTTTCAACCGAATTTCTACGTGGAAGAAAAATTATTACTCAAGAAAAGGTAAAAAAAGTCTGTGTCATGTGATCAACATCACTTATTACTCAACAGGTAACTTAGTTTTTAAAAAATTGAAAATACAGTTCAATTGTAATTCGCTTCCATAGTCAAACATTTTAATTTCATACCTTTTCCATTAAAAAAGAATTTATAAATGCACCAAAATATTTTCAGGTTGCCAAGTAGAGCAGTTGAGAGATTTGTTCCTTAAAATACAAAAAACAGTTGAATACTTTTTTTTCTTTCGTAAATACTCCTGATAATGAAGAACTAAAATTTATAAATACGGTAAATGAACATTTGAAATGTTTATACTAAAAAATTAAAATTTGAAAAACAATCCCTTTTGACTGTTACTTCGAGTAAAATTCTTTCAAATGTTTTTATAATTTTTTCTGCATGTATACAGTTTGCATAAGAAATACAAATCAATAATTCTACAAAACATTTAATGATTTAGTAATTAACTGAAAATTTTAATTATTTAACTCGCTTTTCTTCCTTTTGTCTGATTAACATAATTTATACACTTTGGGCCATTTAAGGGGCATCATCTTTAACTTTACTATTTTTATATCCTTTTTTATATCTATATGTTTTCATATGCATATTAATGATGGGTAAGTATTACGGTGGCCCCCAACGACTAGTTTTTGTATCTTTCTGAACGATTAATTAAAAATAATATAAAAACTCCGAATAAGAGACACCTGTATTTAAGGGACAAAAATTCTAGTCCATAAGTGTCCCTTGTTTGGAGGTTTCACTGTATTAGCTATAAAAACGCCATCATTTAAATAAAGCGACACAACTATAGCTGCAAAGTGCAACAAACATACACTTATTATAATAAAGACTGAAAATCAAATAGTCGTGGTAATCTCACATTGAATAATATTAAAAGATTTAATAATTATACAGAACTAGGCAGATTCTTGCAATAAACTGTAAAAATATAAATCTTATAATGAGAATGTCATGTAACATGCGATAATCGATGAAATCATTTCGACATACATATCTAGTAAGTTAGTTTTGATAACATTTAATTCAATTTCCTTTTTAACAGAAAATAAAAACTGCTCTAACAAGGAAATGTTTTAAAAAAAATTCAATCTAAATTTCGTTTATAACGTTATATCGTTACATAGTTTATCTTTTTATCAAATTTTGGTTTACGTTTTGTCGCCGTAAGAATTATGTTTCATGCAACAGCACACCAATCTTTAGATTCCGTTATCATTAACAAAAGCTAACATTTAAGCACATCTTTATTTCATTAAGGAAGGCAACCAGAACAACCTTTCAATTATAACTATCTTATGTGAATAAATCTATTTTGTTTTTAGATGTTATTTGCAAAAAAACAACATTGATTTGATAATGTATATCACAAAAGTGAGAGCTACGGATTAAATATTATCAAATATTTTTCGCACATTAAAACTGCACAAATTTCTATTTAAAAACGAAACGGCTTTTAAACATTAATAAAAAATATACAAAGGCTATTTTTTTTTCAAAAACTTTTAATGAGTGTACCACTCTTATTTAAAAAATTTACCAGATTGTGGGATTTCAGTTACCCTAATTTAAATATAAATAATATCATATTTTTAATGGGACGACATAAGTATAACTGTAAAATTCAACAATAAAATACTTAGAATAAAGAAATGTTATAATCAAATTGTTATGATAATGTCACATTGAATGTCAATCAAAATTCTTATAGTTTTACAAAACCATGCCCGTTCTTACAAAATTCTATTAAAATACAATTGTTATAATGAGATTGCCATGTAAAATGCTATAATGGAAGAACATATTTCTTCATAGGTATCTAGTATGTTAGTTTTGACAACTTATAAATCAATTTTCTTTTAAAAGTTAATAATTATATGCTTTTACACGAAATATTTTCAACAGAATATTAATCTTTATTGCGTCTAGCACTTAGTACAACAATACATATTATAATTTATGTTATGTTGCTAAGAGAATTATGTTTCATGCAAAAATATATCGATCATTAGATTCTGCCAAAATCTAACATCTAAATGCATCATTGTTTTATTTAAGGACAAAAAGCAGATAAATCTTTTATAACACTGGTCAACAGCTGTTTTGGTGCCGGAGTATTTTTAGCTGATTTTATATGAATTTGATGTCCTGAATTCAAATATGGCATTAGTTTTTCTCTATCAGCTTAGTTTTTTAAGATAAACAACTTTTTGTGAAATATATGTTTCATTATTTTAAGGTAAATCCATGTATTAAAAAATGTATGTAAAAATAAAATAAATACTGGATTTTTATTTTTTATAATACACAAATGTTAGTTTTTATTATTATGATATACACATATTGAAATAATAATTTTTTAATTATATTGTACAAATATTTTTACTCACAAAAATAAAGAAAAACGTCACTGATGAAAATGATACTCATTGAATGCTTCGGAAGCTTTTTTTCCGTGACATTCTGGAATATATTTTAGAACAGTGTCTTTTTGGACTCAAACTATAATCTGAAACCCTTTGCATATCTCATCTTTTTTGGTAGCGGTCCTCCATAGTCTTAATATTGTGGTGAAATCTTTCGGGATGTTTATCACTTGTGCCTTCTTTATTTTCAAGAAAATGCTCTAAGTGGCCATGTAAATAGTGCACTTTAATGCTTCTAGTACACCCAAGAGATTTAAAACTATTATGCTTTTCATTTACCAGTTCTACATAGATTTCTCCTTTGCATTTGCCCGGAATGTTTTTGTGAACTGCCCCAAAAAAGTCCAGGCTTTTTATTCAGCCTCATTCGTTGAATTTACGAAAGCAGGATCCTTAGTCAGTTGTCTTATTTGTTGTCCGTTAAACATTCCTGCTTTAATATCTTCATAACTCAATTCGGGTGTTTTTATCTTATATATGCAAATCATGACCTATACTTATGGAAAATTTACACAAACTGCTTTATAGGACAAAGCTTGATATGCAGTGCAGAAAGTATGATTTTCTTTCACCCAACTAAAGTGTTATTAATGACATTCCTTTCTCCAACATCCATGTTTTCTTTCTTAGGCCTCTCTTTTCTAATCTAGTGGTGTGTTCTTTCCCTGCTATTCCAAAAATAGAAAAACAATAGTATTTTGTGTAACTTCTTTGCTGTCCAAGGATAATCATCTGGAGAATATTTAGGAAGAACCAATTTTTCTAACAGTCCTCTAAATTCCTGACAAAATACAAGATTGTTTTTTTAAGAGAAGTAGGGTAGTAGACAATTTTGTCTTGTGTGATAAAATGTAAGTTTGGCTCTTTGTTCTAATAAATTTTTGTCTTTTAATCTTGAAACCAACCAGTAATTCAGAAGCTTCTTTTAAAACACTGAAATCTCTTTTGAAATCATTTAAATCAACCTGGTTGAAAATTTTGGGCATTGATGACGTCTCCTCATAATCACTGTTACCTTCACAGCTATCTAAAAGATGATCAGAAGGACAATATTCATCCTCACTAAGCTCTGGTAGCTGATGAAACGTTGGGATCGGTAGTTCCTCTGAGTGAGGAAGTGAGGGTCTTGAAGACACTAAATCAGGATAAGTTTTCTTATTACAATTGTTTCGATTAATTCAAATAGTATTCCCGTGCTAGGTAGAAATAATAGTCATAGAAATGGTTTTGGAGTTCTCTCCAAACCATTGGTAAACCGAATTTGAGACTTATTCTCTTCCGTCAGCTCTGTACAAGTTTTACAGACCTGTTGCGGTGCGCAGATTTTATCCTGATCACCAAGTCTAACCCCAAAGTATCCAAGATAAGCTCCCTTTACAAAGTCAGTAACATATTTTCTGTGTTCTTTCAACTTTTATTCTCCGCATATGTAGCAAAACTTATCTGGATGATTTATACAACTTTTTCTACTTGAACTCATATAAATTCCATTTTACAACGCAAACACAACAATCTACAACCCTACAAGTTTTACTTTAAATTGATATGAATTCTACTTTAAACACAAATATCATGGAAGTTCAAAAACTTTAGAAAGTGAGTTTTGTTTCCATGGAGCGAACTCTGAAACTAACCTTATCTCTTGGAGGCTTTTACATTTGGCTTTATGGATGAGCTGCGCGAAATCATAAGGATGCGCAGATCTTCAGTTTTGCTTGCACATTTCTTTTTTTCAAGATCTTGTGGTATTTCAACGTCTTTCTAATCGCCTTGAGTGTCGTTACAGGGCTATGTATCATAAGGTCAGTTTAAGTGTTCAAGGTCACTTTAGTTCTAAAAAATTTTTAGTTCGCTTGCATATATAAAAAAGTAGAGCTGATAGAGAAAAACTGATTGCATATTTAGAATGAACGTAAAAAAATATCCAAAATCAGTTATAAAATCTCAGGCACCAAAAAAAAATTTTTTTTTGTAGGCCTGTGAATTAGCCGCCTTCTCTGATTCAATAATATATGTTTCCAGAGGTAATTTGTAAAACAGACCGCTAATTTGACTATATGTAGTGCAAAATGATTCACTACGATTCCTATTATTCTAAATTTAGAATATTCAATATTTTTCGAACGTTGAAACGTTTAAAGTAATTTCTTTAATGCAATAGCTATTGAACATTAACTGAAAACATAAAATGGCATTTTTGTTAAAAGTCTTTTAACGATTATATCACTATTATAAAAAATATCGATAGTAGAATATGGGATTATAATTTCCCTTTTTTAGTTATAAAAAGAATTCAGAATTTGAGTCAGACGACATAATTAGAAATCTAAAGTACAACAAAATTATACTTAACATAATAGCAGTAGAAATACAATAGTTTAATAATTTTGACTGAGTTATAATAATACAAAACTATTTTATGAGTTATAAAAATTACGAAATCAATTTTTTATAACGATAATGTTATGCAACAATGCTGATAATCGAAAAATACATATTAAAATACACATCTAATAATTAGTTTCGACAACCTGTAAATCGATTTTCTTTTTAAACGAATATAAATATCTGCTCTTATAGGTAATATTTTCAACAGAATATCCTCCTACATTGTGTGCTTCGTGTAGTATATTAGTTCATAGTTTTGTTTACGTTATACTGCTGTGAGAATTTTGTTTCATGTGAAACTACATAGAACAATTATTAACAAAATACATCATTGACAAAAGTCATCATTAACAAAAGCTAACATCCAAGCGTATCATTGTTTCTTTAACAATTTATCTACGGAGTTATGAATTCATGGAAATTTTGAATATTAAAGCATTTTAGGTAAATTGTTTATACTAAATTAAAAGGTTTACATAATCATTTAATAAATTTTTGAATGATTTAGATGGATTAATTAAATCTGAATTTACAAGGATTTTGCGCAATGTTTTCCCCACTCAAATCTTTTACTTTAAATAGTATTCTTAGTATTTCGTAGATTTAAAAAATGTATAAATATGATGTTCTTATAATATAAATATAGAAATATTTCCGAATAGAAAAATCGCCACCACCCCTCTCTCAGCGCCAAACAGCTGAAAAAATACAAAGGGAAAAGGAATAAGCCTTTTAAACATATTTTTGTTTTGTGAAACCAATAACGCTTTTCGATCTGAATAAAGTAATGTCTCTAAACTCATTCTAAATAGTATTACTACTAACTGACGTTTTAAAAGAATTTTAGAATAAATAATTTTTAATGGTAAGTACCGTTCGATAGATAAATGGTAAAGGAAGAGAAGCAGATAATTCTTTTATTTATAAATTTTTATTTACATGATTTAGTACATTATGTTTTCAGAGGTTATTTATAAAAACACACGCTTGATTTGATGATATATAGTGTAGAATTTTGAAGTACGATCCAATATTATTTGAAGTTCAGATTGTTAAGTGCTTTTCGAAATTTAAATGTTTTTAGCAAACATTTATTTTAAAAAATAAACAGGTCTTAAATATTAACTGCAAACATTCAAAAGTTAATGTTGTACAATTTGTTTAATAATTATATCACTGGTATAAAAAACAGAGTATTTTCTGAGCATTTAAATGTTTCTATTTTAAATACGCACAAGTTCCCATATTAAATGGAAGGACATGATTATAACTACAAAATACAATAAAAGTATACTTAGCTCAATGAGATATAAATATCATAATATCTTACATTGTATAACATGCAAAGTACTAATAATTATGCAAATGTATGCAAGCTTTTATAACAAATGAGAAAATATAATATTTATAATTAGATTGTCATGTTATATGCGACAACAGAAGATATTTGAAATACACATTTCATAGACTAGTTTTAATAATATAAAAAAAATCAATTAAATTTCCTTTTAAAGAATATAAAATTTTGATCTGACATGCAGTATTTTCCGCAAAATATTAAACTGCATTGCCTGCATCACGTAGTATATTAACACATATTTTAATGCGCATTATAATGCTGAAAGTATGTAAAACCCCACAGATAATTAGATATTGTCATCGTTAACAAAAGATATATCTAAGCATATCGTTGTTTCATTAAGGAAGACAAGCAAATAAATCTTCCATTTATAACTATCTTATCGTATTCAAGATATTATACTTTCATTTGTTATTCGTAAATCACACCATTGATTTGGTAACATATGATGCGAAAATTGTTAGAATGGTTTGCAATTATTTGAAGCTTAGAATGTTTAACAGTTTTTGAACATTAAAACTTCTACAGCAAATATTTATTTAAAAAATAATAATCAGTTTTGGAACGTTAACTGAAAAGATATAAAGACATTTTCACTTTTACTTAAAAATCTAGTAAATTATTGGATTTAAATTTCCTTATATTAATTTCTAAAAAGTTCATAATTATATGGGCATAACTTTAACTATGAAGTACAACAAATGTATATTTAGCATAATGAAAGCTACAAATCAAATTGTTATCATATTTATTAATTGTTATCATATTTTCGATTGTCAAATTGTTATCATATTTTCGAATCATATTCAAAGTTCTGATAACTATATAAAACTATGCCAGTTCTTGCACAAACTGTTAAAGTACAATTTGTATAATGAGATTATCTTGAATGAATTATGAAAGATATTTCGAAATACACATCTAATAAATCAGTTTTGACAACCTATAAATCAAGTTTCTTTTTAAAAGAATATATATATCTGTTATTGCACGAAATATTTTCAACAGTATATGAACCCACTTTGCATATACCACGTAGCATTTTAATACATTTTATTTTACTCTACACTGCGAAGAGAATTATGTTTCACATAAAAGCACATCAATCATTAGATTCTGTCATCATTAACAAAAGCTAAGATCTAAGCGCATCGTCGTTACATTAAGGAAGACAAGTAGACAAATCTTTCATTTGTAACTACCTTATGTGATTCAATATATTATGTTTTTAGATGTTACGTGTAAAACACTCTTTTGATTTGAACGTCTCTTTATGTAATGAAAAAATGACAGACAATGATTGGATACTATTCAAGTTTAAAATGTTTAATAATTTTTGGACATTAAAATTTTTAGCGAATATTTATTTATAAACTAAACAGTTTATAAACACTAATTAAAAACAAATAACATCATTTTTGTACTAGTCTCTTATCTATTATAACACTCTTATTCAAGATATAGAAGATTATTGGATTTAACCCTTTCATCGTTCAAGGTATTTTTATAAGAATGCTTATAAATTGGAAGATATTCATTCAAAATAACATTCCGTTTAAAACATTTTTTTCTGCAGTCATTTAAATATGATTTCTAGAAACGGAAAAATCCGGGTCAGATGGTTAAAGAGTTTCTCGAATTTATCTGTGAAAAAGTTCATAATTTAAATGGGACGACATAACTATAACTATAAAGTGCAGCAAATCATAATTAAAGCTGGTAGTCAAATATTTATACTAATCTCACATTGAATATTTTTGAAAACTCCAATAATTATACAAAACTATGCAAATTTCCTCAACAAACTGTTGAAATATAATTTATAATGAGAATATAATGCAACGTGTTGTTATAGAAGAAGGTAATACGAAATACACATCTATTAAGTTGGTTTTGGCAACTTAACTTATCTTTTCGTGATTTTTTTAATTCAACCTAATTTTTTTTTAAAGAATATAAAAATCTGATCTTACACAAGATATTTTCAACATAATATCAATGTACATTGCGTACATCATCTAGCAAATAAACACATATTTTTATTTAGTTCATAATTCTGAGAGAATTATGTTTAATGTAAAATCACACAGATCGGTAGATTCTGACATCATTGACAAAAGTTAACATCTAAGCGCGTCGTTGTTTTATTAAGGAAGAGAAGCAGATAAATCATTCATTTATAACTGAGTTATGTGAATGAATATATTGTCTTTTCAGATGTTATTGTTAAAATATGTTATTTGTAAAAACACACCTTGAATTTGATAGTATAAAATGCAAAATGATGTTGCATTATTTTAGATATTATTTGAAGTTTAGAATTTAAAGTTTAAAGTTTTAAGCATTGATAGGCATTGCAAGTTTTAAGCAAAAATTTATTTAACGACTAAACAAAAGTTAGTCATTTTCATGACATACAAGTGTAAATTTTCATGCAAAACTCTTAATAATTGTATAACTGCTATTAAAAAATATGTACAATATTCTGGAATTTTAATTCCCTAATTTAACTAAACAAAAGGTCATATTTTAAATGACAGGAAATAACTTTAACTGCAAAATTCAACAAAAGTAAACTTGGTATAAAGACATCTAAAAATAAAGTAATTATAATAATCTTACACTGTATAATATTCAGAGTATATATGTTACAGGCCAAACTAGATTGGCCTAGGCCAAAATAGTCTATCCTAACGCTCATCGGATAAACTAGCTTTTCCTTGGCCAAACCGGTCTATCCTAACGCCCATCGAATAAACTAGTTTTTCCTAGGCCAAACCGGTTTGTCCTAACGCCCATCGGATAGACTAGTTTTTCCTAGGCCAAACTAGTCTATCCTAAGGTCCATAGGACAAACTAGTTTTTCCTAGGACAAACTAGTTTGGTCTAACTCTTATAGGATAAACTAGTTCAGCCTGCGGTTTATTGGTCTGAACTAGTTTATCCTAGGCCGATCTAGTTTATCCTAGGCCAATTCAATTTGGCGTGATTTTATTGAATTCAATGACTGCCTCAGCGCCAACATTCTAGTTTCTCCTAGGCTGATCTAGTTTGTCCTAGGCCAATGTAATTATCCGTGTTTTTAGCTCACGGGCGTCAAAGCCAGCGAAATAAAGGGCTCACAGGTTCTGTATGTACGTACGTACGCATGTATGTACGTACGAATGTACGTAACGCTATAACTGTTGATATAAATATCCGATTAGCTTCAAATTTTGGATGTAGGTTCCTTATGATAAGATACTTTTCTGATTAGTTTTGGAAATTCACTGAATAAGAATAAAGGGGGCGAACGGGATTCTAATCCCCCATCGTTAATTTAGAGAAATACATTTATCATGCAGAATTATCAGTTTTCATTTAAAATGTTAGATATATGATTATTCTGACAAGGCGCCTCCGGGATTAGTTGTGGATGTTTATTGTTTAAGTGTTAAAGAAAGGGCAATGTAGGTACCCCCCCCCCATAATTTTGATAAATGGTTTTTAACGCAGAAATTACGGATTTGCTTCAAATTTTGGTTATAGGTTCTTTCTGATAAGGCAATTCCCTGAAAATTTTTGAGGGTTTAATGGTAAAGTAAGAAGGGAAAATGACGGATTTCCCTCTTACCTAGTAAAAACTAGTTTTTCCTATGGGCATATAGGTAAACAAGTTTGGCGTAGAAAATCTAGTTTATATAATTGGCGTTAGGATAAAATAGTTTGGCCTCGGCTAATCTAATTTGGCTCGAAATCGGGTTTGGCTGGTAAAAAACATGTCTTTCACTAGAATAAGTATAAATGTGTGTCAAGAGTAATTGCTTATAACATCAATACAGGAATTTCACATGTCCACCCTAAAGACATAATGCATTTTACATAATGTTTTTTTTTCCTGCAGACTCGTGCCAACTGAGATAAGGCTTGCATTTATTATTATTATTATTATTGCATATTCGAGCCAGATTGGAAGTGAACGTAATTTGGAATCGAACAGCGTTTTCCATTTTTTAGAAATTAATTTCTTGTCAACATATAAGCTATTCTTGTCACGGCGTCAAGTTTTTCTTTTCCGTGAAGTCGTAACCGAAAATTCGGTTTAAAACGTAGCTTTAATAGTATTTTCTCAAAGATACATTGCTTTTATGGAAAAATGATTAACGCAATTCGATTACATATTTTCTGAATGAGAATGCCTGTTAATCTTATGCCTTTCCGAAAATGAATTAATTCTTAAATGTGTTAGGATGTAGCTCTTTTTGATTTGAGAAAAGTCTTAAGGAATAACAGAGAAACATATTCACAAATTTACTTTTTACTGAACAGTTTAGTTATGATGTTTATAACTCTATTTTTTTTTCTTTTGTTCTATATTACATTAATTATTTAATTAATCCCCATTTCAATATTGAAAGGTCTAAGAAACTAAATAATCAATAATACATTGTGTATTTTTCATTCTGTGAACACCTGGTAATTTAAAAATACATTGTCAATTTATCCAATATGTATGTATGCAGTATTTTTTAAAGGAATCCTAATTGTTTGTTAAGTAAAATCTGCATTTTTTGCAGAAATTGAGTAAGGCCAGATTGAGCGGGACTGAGTTTTTTTTCACATATTTTTGTAGAGGCAGAGCTCGGGCTGAACTTTTAATTTTTACACAGGGTCACGGCAAAATAACTTTCCTTCGGGAAAGGCGGGGCCCGGAACTCGAAATTCTGGCCCGTGCAAATCTCTTTCTACAACGCAACGAATAAAATACATTATAATGGTGATGACAAAACCACTTTGCACAAGGTTAGCAATGAAGCAGTAGTCGGGATCAATATTAAAAAGAATATTGCCCAATTAAACTGATGGCTTTGCATTCACAGGCTGTTTACAGTCATTGTGTATTTTAGCTTTATTTTTTTTATAGAATAATACCCTCGAAAAATAAAGTAAGTTGGATAACTTTTTCTCATTTTCCCCACTTATATTTAACCATTGAACCCCCAAAACTAATCACAGATACGCTTTATAAAATTAAACAATTATCCAAAATTTGAACCAAATCTGATAATTCTTCTCAAAAAACTATTCATCTGATTTAGAGAGGGTAATCCCACATTCCTCCCTTTATACTTAGTCATTAAACCCTCAGAACAATTCAGGGATTCGCCTTTTAAAGAAAAAACTATAAGCTACATTCAAAATTTACGGCAAACGGATAAAACTGCATAAAAACCCATTTATCTAATTTAAGGAAGGCGATAAATTGTCCACTAACCCATTATACATAACCATAAGAAAAGACCCGAATTAATTAAAGAAGCACCTGATGAAATGAATTCATGTCCAAAATTTTAAGCAAATTGGATAATTCTGTATTATAACAAATTTATATATTTTAAGGAAGGAAATAAATTGCTGGTTCAGACCAAAAACCAAAGAACCACCAAAATTTATCAGTGAAACGCTTTATCAGAATGAACAAATCTAAGATTTGCAGGAAATCGGTTAATTCTGCATGAAAAAACTCATTTAACAAAATTAGACGGGATTCCCCCGTTCTTTCCCTTGTTCTTATTAAATTAATCCCCAAAACCAATTAGGAAAAAGCCTTACCAGAATGAATCTATTTCTAAAATTTGAAGTAAATCGGTAAATACTGCGGGAAAAAAGCATTTACATAAATTATGGGGCGTTACCCCTATTCTCCCCTCCCTTTATACTTAAACAATTGACACCCACAACTAATGAAGGCGCCTCAACAGAATACTCCTACACCTAAAATTTGAATAAAATGTGCTAATAATCCATAGAAATCCATTTATTTGAATTAAGGGAAGGGGCGAATCAGCCTCTCGTCCCCTCCCCCCTTATTCTTCTCCAATGACCTCCCAAAATTAATCAGAAAAACTCCTCATAAGAATAAAACTATATTGAAAGTTTGATGCAAATCGAGTATTTCTATCAAAAATTATTGTGTTACGTACTTACGTACATACATGGATACAGAACCCACGGGCACATTAGTTCTCAGTGTTTGGTAGCTGATGAGATAAAAACATGTCAAATTACATTATTTCTATCAAGAGTTATCGCGTTACGTACATACGTACATACATGCGTACAGACATACATACAGAACCTGTGAGCCCATTTTTTCTTTGGCTTTGACGCCCATGAGCTAAAAACACGTAAAATTACATTGGCCTTGGATAAACTAGATCAGCCTAGCACAAACTAGAATTTTGGCGCTGAGGCGGTCATTGAATTAAATAAAATCACGCCAAATTGAATTGGCCTAGGATAAATTAGATCGGCCTAGGATAAACTAGTTCAGACCAATAAACAGCAGGCTAAACTATTTTATCCTATAGGAGTTAGGCCAAACTAGTTTGGCCTAGGAAAACCAGTTTGTCCTATATGCCTTAGGATAGACTAGTTTGGCCTAGGAAAAACTAGTTTATCCGATGGGCGTTAGGATAAACCGGTTTGGCCTAGGAAAAACTAGTTTATCCGATGGGCGTTAGGATAGACTAGTTTGGCCTAGGCCAATCTAGTTTGGCCTAAAATCGGGTTTGGCCTGTAACATATACAAGAATAATATTCAATTCTTATCAAATTATAAGCTTTTTATATTTATACAAAATTAGGCAGGTTATTCTAAGAAATTGTTAGAATACAATTTTTATAATACAAATGCCTTGTAATATCCGATAAAGGAAGAATATATTTCGAAATACACGCCTAATAAGTTAGTTTTGAGAACCTATAAGTAAATTTTCTTTTTTTTTTTTTAATTCAAAAAATCTGCTCTTACACGAAATATTTTCAACAGAATATCAATCTACATTGCGTGCATACCTATCATGTTTATACATATTTTGGTTAACGTTATAATGCTGAGAGTATTATGTTTTATGTAAAACCACATTGATCGTTATATCCTGTCATCATTAACAAAGCTAGTATCGAAGTTTATCGCTGTTACATTAAGTAAGACATGAAAATAAATATTTTATTTCTAACTAACTTTTGTATTTCAATAAATAACATTTAGTAAAGCGTTTTCCGCCTGTTTTTGTGTGGTTGTTAGAAAGTCTACAAATCAGTTTTTCAATTCCAAAGCTGAATTTATGAACTATAAGACTGCGTAATTTGTTTGTTCTAAATTTATTATCGTTTGCTTCAAAAAAGTGTTTAAAATGGAGCTATTATGTCAGTATATAAGAACGATTACGTATATGAGTTCCGTTGCAATTTCATTGTGGGAAGATAATGTGTAAAAGTTTAGGCACCATCATTTTTTCTTATGATGCAGTCAAAATTTGGTTTCAGATATTTAAACCTAGGAAATTTTGGCAGTAAGGATGAACCACGTTCTGACTTCCCTATTGGATTTATTGCGATTTGTTAAAGCAGATAATTGGTCAAAACAAGAATGTTTCAACGTGAACTGTTGCGTTGGAGTTCATCTTTACCAAAAAATAATAGTTAATACTCTGAAATGCTTTAATTTAGCGTTTAAGTTCAACCATTTGGTGCCTCGCAAATTGACTGCTGAAGACAATTTCAAGAGAGAAAACTGTTGTTTGACTTTGCTCAGCGATCAAAGGAAAGAGAATCTTCTGGACATAATTTTGACTTGTACTGACAAATGAGTATATTACAGCTGTACAAGGCGTAAAAAAGAGTGGTCAGCACCTGGGAATACAGCAGGCTTGATTGAAAGCCGTGCCCTAACTAACAAAAAGGTGTTTCTCTGTATCTGATAGGATTGTCGCTGAATTCTTTACAAGAAGTACCTGAAAAACAGACAGACTATCAGAAGCGTAATATATCACAACATGTTATTCAAAGTTTGTAATGTTATTCTCGAAAAACAGTGAGATGAAATCAGTAGGAAAATGGTTCTCTTTCATTAAGATGACGCCAAGCCATGTATTAGTTTGATAACCGAGTAGACGCACTATAAGCAATTGTGGGATTTGAAGCAACATCAACCAATCAACACCGTCATGACTGTTTCGGATTTCAATCTTTTTTCACATCTGCATCCACACCTTGATGGCAATGTCTATAATTCAAATAACGAGGTCATAAATGAGGTCGATCTCTCTCTGGATTTGTGCTCACCACTCTTTTTCACAGGAGGGATTGAAAAGTTGCCAAAATATTCGCAGATTTGCGTAGATCAAAGATATACAACGGTTAGTTGTTATATAAAACTATTAACATTGGTATCACACCTATCAAACAACATACAATAGATTCTGGGATTTCAATTACCTTTATTTATATACACGAAAAATCACATTTTAAATGGAACGCTAATCCATAACTATTAAAAATCACGAACGCATACTTAACAAAAAGATATCAAGAAATCAAATTGCCATTATAATATCACACTGAATAAAATTAAAAATTCGAATAATTATGCAAAACAATGGCAGTTCTCGCAACAAACTGTTGAAAAAAATTTTTATTATGAGACTGTTATCTGATATGTAATAAAGGAAGAAAATATATCGAAATACTCATCTAATAAATTATTTTTGACGACCTATAAATCCATTTATTTTTCAATAAACTAAAAATCTGCTCAGACGGAATATTTAAAACAGAAAATCAATAAACTTTGCGGGTAGCACGGAGCATACTCATACATATTTTGGTTTACAATTCCGAGAGAATTATGTTTCATGTAAATACACATTTTTATCATCAGTAGTAAAAGCTAATATCTAAGTCAATCATTCTGTCATTTAGACAATAGAAGTAGATAAATCTTTTATCTTTAGTCACCTTATCTGATTCAATATATTATGTTTTCAGTGGTTATTTTTAAAATACGCCGCTGATTTGATTCTATATAAAAGAAAATGATGTACTACGATTAGCTATTATTTGAAATATAGCTTATTTAATGTTTTTCGAATATTAAAAATGTTTTAGTAAATATTATATTTATATTACAACATAATAGCTATTGAAAATTAATTGAAAACATATAACGGAATTTTTTATGCAATTCTCTTAACGATTATATCAATGTTATTAAAAGGTAGTAGAATAAGGAATTAAATTTCCCTATTTCAATTATATAAAGGATCACAACTTAATCGCGGCAACAATAGCTATAAAGTACAAGAAAAGTATACTTAGCATTTACACAGCTAGAAATAAAATAGTTTTAATAATTTTACATTGAATTATATTCAAAATTCTAGTAATTATACAAAACTATACCAGTTCTTGCAAAAAACTGTGAAAGTACATTTTTTGTTATGAAAATGCCATGTAACATGTGTATATAGAAGAAGATATTTCAAAATACACATCTAATAAGTTTGTTTTGACAAGTGCTAAATAAATTTTCTTTTTTAAAAGTATATAAAATTTGCTCTGGCACGGAATATATCCAACAGAATGTCAATTTATATTGCGTGCATCATATAGCATAATACATATTTTGGTTTAAATTATAAAACTGAGAGAATTATGTTTTATGTAAAAGCACATCGATTGTTAGATTTTGTTATCATTAACAAAAGCTATCATCTAAGTGCTGCGCTATTTCATTAAAAGGAAATCAGATAAATCTTTTCATTTATAACTACCTTCAGTGAATCAATATATTATGTTATTTGTAAACACAGAACACTGATTTGGTAATATATAATGCGAAATTGTAAACTACGATTGGATATAATTTGAAGCTTAAAACTTTCAATATTTTTAGAACATTAAAACTTTTATACCAAATATTTATTTAAAAAATATATTTTTAAACATAAGCTGAAAATATATAAATACATTTTTTATACAAGTTTCTTAAAGATTACAACAGTTTATTAAAAAATGCAGTAGATTTTTAAATATAAATTTTCCTCTATTGGCTACAAAAAAGGTCATAATTTAAATGATATGTCAAAACTATAAAGTACAACAAATTTTGAAAGCTAAAGATCAAATAGTTATAATAATTTTACACTGAATGATAATTAAAGCTCAAGAAATTATACAAAGCTATGCTAGTTTTTGCACAATTTTCTGAAATACAATTGCGGTTAATCTCTAATTACATTTGGTTTATAACAAAACAATAAAATAAAAGCACTCTTATATAAAAGCTACACGGGTTTCGTTCCTTTACCGGGTTTATAAGCCTGCGTTTCTCTGTATCTTTCATTAGTATAGCTTTTCTAGCTTACTGAGTTTAGCACTGATGAATAATCTCGATAGTAGGTTCGAAACAGCAGTTTGCTACCTTTTCACACATTATTTCTGCCTTTATAATCGTTGGTTTTCTATCTTTAAACATTTTTGCACAAATGCTTTTTTTGCTATTTCAAAATTCAAATTTTATTTAATTTTACAAATTGAAAATTCAGTTTTGGATATTTTTCTCGATTTTTAACACAGAAATAACATAAATAAAATTTATTTAAATACAGAAAATGTAATATATATATTTTTTTTAAAGAAAAATATAAATCCAGTAGAAAGTGGGGATAAAATTGAAAAAAGAAGAAAAATCATATGAAATTTTCAGGATAAGTTTACACTAAATGATTCATATACATTCAAATATTTTAGATTTTTTTTTGAGAAAACCCAATTAACATGCAATTTAAAATAAATGTACGGAATTGCACATTATTTTCTTTTGCGAAAATTGTAAAATAATCATTGAAATATAATGATATTAAACTTAAAAAAATTAAACTTAGAAACATCATTTTAAAATTCAAGGTTTTAGTTTTCTGTATTCCCCAGAAGTTTAGAGAGTGCAATGTTTAAATATTTATATTCATTTTTCTTATTTTTATCTTTATACGAGACTTATATAATTTTATTGGAAAATCTCTGTAATAATTTTAATGCTAACTTACTAAAAATATATTAATTACTTTATTAATCTATATAAAATGCACCTACATAGTATATATAAATATGTATACAGGGTGAGTCATAAATATCGAAACAATAGGCTATCTCCTTAAATATTGCCCTTAGACCCATACTTCCAATTGCAAAAATTCATAAAAAAATGTGCAGTTTTTGATAATTGCGACTCCATGGGAGGTCAAGTTGAAAAAATACGAAAATTAAATTTTTATACGACACCCGTAGGTTAAAAATTTCAATTAGGAAAACTTTCCTTATTCAGGCCTGAATGAGACACAAAAAGTTCCATCTTCATATCTTCAAAACTCGCAAAGTTATAGCCTTTAAAATTTCATCAGGTTTTAAGGGATTACACTGAGAAAAAAATATGGTTCTGGCATATAGAATCAAAGTAATGGCTCTAGAAAAAATAGTTCCAATTTATCCCTATAAATTTTAGTTCCATTTCTTAGAGAGTTCCAGAGTCTCTTACTAGAATTCAAGAACGTTTTCCTATATTTTTGTTATCAAATTTATCTAAAAATCTCTTCAAATAGATGCGAACACAAGAGATCTGATTTAGTAACTATAATTATAGCTTAAGAAACCATTCCTAAAATCAAGCGATAATTTATCGCTATTGAAACTGTTCAATGTCGTTTCGTCTCCTAGAAAACAAGAGACTAGAAATGTCATGTCATTTCGCCTATTCAGCTTAGTTGTTTACGCTACTCGCATAGTTTGGACATCTATAATTCTAGTTTAGGTATTTAGAAAGTGACTAACTATTCATTCTAAGTGAAGGCGGCACATTTTTTTTCTCAGTGTAGACAAAAATTGAAATGTGCGCAACTCAAAAAACAAAGTTGCTTTAACAGCGTAAAAAATCTATTTTTTGAGTTAGAATTTTGATATTTTTTGTGATGGTTAGCCTTATAATTTGCTTAGAAAATCACATCCTAAAATTTCTCATACAATTTATAAAAGTTTCATGTGGTTAGTACTGGTTTAAATAGGATAATCAAAAATCGTTATAGCTCATAACATTATTTATCGGATTTCAATTTCTTTCCATTTAGTTAAAGATAAAAATCCGATTTTAGTTTTGTTCGAGGGTTTTTGTTTTTTATATTAATTTTAAAACTATTAAAAATATTTATTGAAAAAAAACATACGTTTTTAAAAAATCATATTTTCAAAAGAGAATATTTTTTTCAAATTTTCCGAAACAAAACTAATGTAAAAAAAATAAAAAATGACGTGTTTCAAGTTCTTTTTTTCTTTAAAAATTCCATAGAAAGAAATAGATAAGAAATAGCGGGGAAAAAATTGATTATGCAGAAAAATGAAATATACTGTTTAAATATCCGTCAGTTATTTAAAAGAATGCTTTTTCTAAGATGCATATTAAGTCTTTTTTTTATTATTTAGCTCACACAACTTCAGGCTTTTTATCTCTGGCTCAGGCTTTTTATCTCAGGCATATCTTTATCTCCAGGCTCAGACAACTTCAGGCTGGAGAGGCTGTTAAAAAATCTGTATTCTGGGGCCAGTCCGGGTCAGGACTGTGACATTATTTTCTTCTGAAGACTCGCCAGGCCGGACTTAACGTACATAAAGGAGGGAACTGCTTCCTTCTTCCTAGCTGTACACTGAACAAAATTTTCAATCCTGGTCTCGACAAAACCCGTATTAAAATCATTGTCTCTGACTGACTTAATGCGTACATAAATTAAATAAAATTCGGCTCAATCGGAATTTTTACGAAAAACACATAGATTTTAAAATCTTTATTTTACAAAATAAATAAATAAATAAATAAATAAATAAATAATAAAAATAAAAATCTTTTTTTTTTAAGAATAGTATATTAGAGGATAAAAAATTAAATACAATAAAAACAGTGAAAAAAAATCTGCCTATGACGGAATTCTGTCTTAAACAGAAAATATGTTGATCCATGCAAAACAAATACAATAATAGCTGAGAAAAAAGGTATGTGTCTATAACGTTTTTTTTTCTTTCCTATGTGATTCCGTCTTAAAAGGTTTTATTGTATAACATATTTCAAAGGTTCCAACGCATGGGATAAGGATTATCGGTAATAAAATATAAGTAGAATTTTTACTTATCAATAGAGATTCATTGATAAAATAAATATATTAGAGCCTTTGGCGCTTCTTTAATAATAAAAAGTATAAATATAAAAAACGAAAAACTATAAAAGGAATTTCAGGCCAGAACCCTTCCATACGAAACAATTTTTTCCCACACCGAAATAAAAAACTATGTAGAAATTTGCGGCTGAACCGGCCTATGATTTAAACTATTTTCCAGAAATGTTCGAGTCATGATTTTAACATTTTTTCAGGTCGGGCCGAACTTTTTCCCTTATGGGTCATTTTGGGACCGGACCTTGATATTTCGATCATAGCAGACCTTTAGTGATGACTACCAACATAATTTGAAAACAAATTTAGATTTTATTCAATACGCTGCTTTGTTATATCAAAATGAGAGGCACTGTCTTAAACCGACAATTAAAAATGGACAATTTATGGACGAACCGTCAATTGCTTTGAAAACGAGACAACAATTCTTCGTTTATAGGCATGGTAAAGTGGTGTAAGTCACGAATTTTTTAGAATTTCGGATTTTAATATCTCTGTCAGGTTTTTAGATATTTAGATGAATTTTTTTTTGTTCAATTCAAGAATGGAAAAGGAATAATTTCCTAATTGGGAATTTTGCCCTACGGGGGACGTATAAAAATTTAATTTTCGTATTTTTTCAAATAGACCCCCGATAGAGTTGCAACTTATCTTATCAGAAATTTCACCTTTTTTTATGAATTTTTGCAATTGGAAGTATGGGTCTAGGGGCAATATTTAAGGAGATAGCCTATTGTTTCGATATTTATGACTCACCCTGTATATATAATTACCTTATGTAGATCATTTTATACCTTTAAAAATCTAGTTTCAATTTTCTGATTTTTTTAAGTTTGTATATGAATATAAACATAGAGAGAAAGAGATGTTTTATATAAGAACAATGCCGTACTCGTAAAAATATCAAGCCTTCAAATGAAAAAGATTAGAAACTTCTGTACAAAAATTAAAGCAATTGAGCTCCATTAAAACTAAGCAATAAGGAACAAAGAAATTTGGTGATATTGTTTTTTATTGTTACTATTGTTTTACACTATTGCACACTATTGATAAAAAAATATTTACTTTAATTTACATAGTAAATGTTAAAAAAACAAGGTGGGGTGTTTTCAGAGTTTGATGCGAAGAGAGAGAGAATAGGAAGATGGACGGTTTTTCACTTCAACTGTTGTGGGTGGTTATAAATGCCTATTGAAAACATTACTAGATCCCTAAGTTGGACCCTTTGTGCAACAGCACAGAAGCCTTTCAAGGAACCTTCTGAACCTTTTCTTCTTTGGCTTCTGGAAAAAGAGACATAATATATATATTACAAATTTAATTTTTTTTTCGCCAAGATTAACCTTATACTATATTAATTTCCTTTCAACAATATTCCGTACTTATTTCAACTTATTAAATTAAAATTCTGTTATTAGATCTAATCTATTTAACTTTATAGAAACGATATAAATTCTTAATTTGTCTTAAAAAACATTTATTCCAAAATGCATAAATTAAAAAAGTAACTCTAAATTAAAAAATATTCTAAATTAACCCTTTATTTTTTAAAATTCCCAATAAAACTCCCTGTTTTTATCAGCCTTTTTTTTTTTTTAAGAAAGCCTCATTAAATTTATTCCAAAACCATACTTTCCAAAAATATCATTCTTTTGTTTATTTTTCTTTTTTCTTCGCGTTTAATATTTCTTGCGTATCAATAAATTCATTTCTTTCCTTTTTTGTGTTATATTTTCGTCTTTTGAATGTATTGTAATTTCGATTTCGATTTTAAATTAGTTAAATAATTATCTTTTAAAATTAAAATTATCGTCTGCAAAAGATTCGAAACTGCTATTTTTGACCCCGACGCTAGACATTAGATTCTCTTTACATCAAAGAATCGTGGTTAGAGATTATCGAAAATTCTAGAAGATTTTTATTGTTGACTTAAGTGAAGAGGCCCGGCGATGGTGGAATTTTATTATATTTTTTAATGATTCGGGTTTAGGCGACTTGCGGAAGCTATGATTTTATGATGGAATGTTGCTCCGGGTAGAACATTGCCCGCTCTATATGAATGCATTTTAATGCATCATTTTGGAGCAGATGATATGTAGTTTAATGAAGATTCTACATTTTCTTTTCTCGCCACAACTTCTGTGATATAAAATGGGGAAAGTTGCGGATAATATTACTGGCTCCTTATTACAAAATGTCACTATATATATATGTATAATTTTTTAACTCTATATTTTATTTCTTGTAAAAACTTTTAAGCAATGACAGTATCAGATATTACTGTATAAATTAGACTTATTTTTTTCACTAAAATGTTGAAATTAAATAAATATATACAGGACAATTGCACCATAAAATTTAACTAATAAGAATGTATTTTTTAAAATACAACACATTGCTCAGTGGTGCACAAAACGAGAATTTTAATATAGATTTGTACAATTAAAATAAAATAAAACCTTCAACATTTCGCGCCGTCTTCTGCGGGCATCTTCAGGAAAATATGATAATGGAAGGAATAAGCTAACACTTTAAAAGCGTTCAATTGTTTAAATAAAAAAATAAATATATAAAGTAAAACAGTTTCTTTAAAATATTGGATGCACCGTTTGCTGATATGATTGTAAAGTAGACATAAAATATTGATTTTTTTCTAAAATGTGAAAAAATATTTCAATTGAAAAAAATCTATACGATCACATGAAAATGAATAAGTGCTTTAAAATTTTATAGTGATGCTTCATAATTAAGAGAACAAGTAAATTTTTTACGTGTAAAATATCTCTGGGATTTTCAAAGTTTCAAGGAAAAGAAAAAGAAATCCAAAATTATCAATTTTAAAATTTACAAATATTTTATATTAGAAAAATGAATATTTGTTTAATAAAAAAAGTGCAAAACTGTTGTCTGCGCAGTTTATAGTGTCAGAAATTAAACTTTGTCCACAAAAAAAGAATTCAATAAATTGTATTTTATACTTTACAATTTATGATATTTTAAATATGTATTTCGTCAAAACCTATTTTTTCTTTACTTTTTTTAAACATATTTACTTGAGCATGCGAATAAAGATTTTAACAAGTATTATGCGTACTCAAATGGAATTAGGCAAAATAAAAGAGTCACTAGACCTAAAAAGGGTAAGTGAAATTGATTTCATCAATCAAAGAAATCAATCGACCATTCGATACCAATTCTGGTTCAGCTTTTATACATATTACTGCCGTTTTGACAGAGCTATCTTATAGGTAATCGATAACGATAATCCTAATATAATAATTTATTTTATTTTTTTTGCATTTTTAATTTGAAGTTTTTTCTATCAATTTATATGTTAATAGTATTTATGTTAATGTCATGTGGTGGAAATTTTATTCATTTTTTTAGGAAAAACCCTTTATCTTTTAATATTACATTGCACAATTTATTTAAATGTATCTTAAAATTTTAACCTATATCTTTTCAGAAATATGGAAGTCAATCAACTAAGTGTTGCTTTTTAAATTTGCTTGATATCGTCTTAAAACTAACACAAATTTTATTTGAAAAAATGCGTTTAATAATAGCAAATGCCTTTTGCGTTAAGGGGACAGTGGACCTTTATTTCAGCAAAATTTTCGCTAAAAAGTTTTATTTCTATAATGTAATAGCACCAAAACAGTGTTTTCTTATTAAAATATAATTTATGTAGGTTTTAAGAAATAAATAATAAAGGTAAGTGTATTTATATACTTTAAATCTATTCTTCTCAAAACTATTTTTTACCATTTTTAGATTTTTGCTCAATATTTATGAAATTCATAAGGGATTATCCTGATATTGTTTAGAAAAAAAATTGTGTAAGCTTTTTAAAATTCATGTTCATTAAGATAGTCAAATTTGATTTTTTATTTATTAAAAGGCAAAATTTCCATGAATATTTATATAAAATGTCGGAAAAATCCGTAAAATATTAACTATTCAAGAGATTAAAAAAAATAAAAATCTTACACAAATTTATTTGAGGACCCCAGAAGCCAAGGGGTACAAGTGACAAAATTTAGATTTCGAGTAAATTGAGTTCAAAGTTAAACATAAATTGTAATTCAATGAATTGAGATATGAAACTTTTGCTTATATCGTAATGATTTTTGAATTCTTATTTCAATAACTGTTTAAAAAGAAAGTGGAATGTAATTTTTCTTTTTATTTATAACTAAGCAATTTTATCATCATTCGGCACTTGTATCCCTTCGCTTCCAAGCAGTAATGAAAATTGCTTGGATGCTAAAGAGTACAAGTGCTGAAAGAGCACAAGAAATGAAAAATTATGAAATAAAAAATTGCATTTATGAAACAATTAAGAACAATGTTGATACAAATAAATGAAAGGACAAAATTTTGTTTTAATATAAATTCTAAAAACAGAAAAATTATGAAATAAAAAATGAATTTACGAAACAAAAATATGAACGATGATGATATAAATGAATGTAAGGGAAAATTTTTGTTCTAATATAAATTTTAAAATTTTATTATAAATTTTGAAACATTGATATTATTTTTTAACACTTTGCAACTAAGTTGAAAAGTGAATATGATTTTAGTTTGTCTATCCCCGCCCTAGCTAATTATATTAGGATTTCCCTGAAATTTTTGGGAATTATTCACGTTTACCTCAACACGAAACTATTGCAAATGAAGTTTCTAACACGATTAGTTTATTTACAGAGACAATCAAATGTTTTCCGTTAAATTACGGATTATAGGAAAAATCGTTTAAAATGAATTTTAAAGATTTACAACCTGCCAAACATATTAAAACTTATATGCATTTACAAATTCCATTAAAAAACATTCTGTAAAATATGAGGAGAAAAGAATATGTATTTTTTATTTACAGGACGACACAAAAGATTTACATTACCTAATAATAAAGATGGAATTTTTTACAACATATTTTAATTATATTACAATTTTCATGTATAATAAAATTGATATATATTGCTGAGGTTTAATATAAGCTATTTCGCACATAAAACGAAGTACTCAGTATTTACAGTGACACAAAAAAGATTTCAAATAGTTTATTCTATCCGAAGTACTGTATATTATCTATCCTGATTAATGGATGGAGGAAATGCCTTTTTAATTATGATTTGCGCTTTTAAATTTCGCTAAATTTATACATAATTATATATATGCTATAGTTCATATAAATGCTATAGTTCATTTACAGGGCTATACAAAAGATTTCGTAAAGGTTACTGAATATGAGCGTAATTTACTTAAAGATTGCTTTTAAATAAGTCATATTTTTCTATGCTAAACTGCATTCAGTTTACTAAGAAATGCTTGTAAAATATAGATAAAATGATATACAGGGTCACGCACAAAATTTTATACATGATCATCTATGGATGATAATTTCTGGAAATGTGATTTCAGTAGCTTTAAGAGTATTTTAGTTTGAACTAAATTTTATCTAAATACCGACGTTTAATAAATGTTCAAAGTGAATTACAGGATAAATAAAAGTATAAAAGTGCGTTTCAATCTATTAGTAAAAACTGCTGAAACAGAAATTTCTAACTGTTATGCGTTTTCTTGCTAAACTAAATTTCCCCATTATGCAGTTTATTTCAACCGACAGGTAAAACATAGTGCTGTTCAAAATTATTAGAATACATATTTGGCTATGACAGTAACACTCTATTACCCTAAATAGCAAAAAGTTTTAAAGATTTCAGAGAGTGTTGGAAAGAGTTTCATAATCTACACTTAAAGCATGATTTTATTACATGTTAACAATTAAAATGCATTTATTTAATTTACAAAAAAAAGCAAATGGCCTTGTATGTCATTGGTCGCGCTTCAGCTGTAAACGTTAACGGATACCATTGCACTTATAACCTTTGGCCTCCACGCGTTTCACAGTTTTGGAAAAGAGATTAAGTAACTGATCCTTAAAACGCAAAATATAATTTAAAAAATCACTCATAACTTCCTACCTACAAATAAATAGACTTATTTCCAGATAGTCTGTGCACTTAACTCATTTTTTTTCAATTTTGTCATTTATTCCCCCTAGCTTTTGGGCTCCTCATTTATAATAGTGTTTTAACTGATAAAAAAGCAAAAGCAAGAAAATACGCAAAAAATAAGACAGCATTTTAAAATTTCTTTGAAAAATTAAAAATTAAAATTATAAGGTGGAAAAACTTTTTTGAAGGTGTTCTGTATGCTTTTGGTGAGATGTATATATGCACAAAATTTCATATTGCTATGAAGAAAATGAAAAAAAAAATAACCTTCCCCTTCCCTTTAATAAAAACACAAGAAAAATAAGGAATAGAAATAGATTATCTTATAAAAGTAGTGAAAATTAGAGTTACCTTGCTGTGCGCTTTTGTAGGTTCACTGTCATTTCCAAGCGATGTTTCACATTCCGGGGAATTTTTTAAATCAACTTCTTCACTCACAGGAGTGAACGATGTGTTTTCCTGATAACATTCTTGGGGTACATTTACGTCCATTATTTCAACGATGTTATGATTTTTTATTTCTTCACATTTATCTAAATAAGTCTTTTCTTCATTAACATCGGGCGATATATCAACTTTCTCTGGATGTAAAAAACTGCCAGCATTCGTGTTTTCTGCTTGCGGAATCTCAATACTTTTACTCAAAAGTCCCTTTTCTTGTGCAAGAAGATATTTCTTAATATCGCCTTTATTTCCGATGAAATCATCATGATCTCCAGTTTCGTTTGCTTCAGGTATTTCAATCTGTTTATCAATTTCTTGAACCAATGGCATTTTTTTATCTGTTCCATGTAGTTTCTTAGATCTCGTAGAAATTACATTAGGTCTAACAGTTATTTCATCTTCGTCTCTTTCTGATTCCATTCCATATTTGGGAACTAACACACAATCTTCATTTTCAGCTTTTTTATTTTTTTCAAGAACTTGGAATCTTTCCTTTTTATAACATCTCTTAATTCGTCCAGAACAAATTTTTTTGTGAACAACAATTTTTTTTATATTTAAAAAGTCTTCTTTACTGGGTTGTTCTTGACAACCTTTGTCATTGACTTCATCATTTATTGGCAGTGTTTCGAAAACCTGAGATCTTTCTTTTCTGAAATATTTTTTAGATCTTTGAATAACTTTACCGGTTTTATAAGCAGAAAAACTTCTTTTAGGTATGTTAAAATATCAGATTCAACAATTTGTTCTTCAACATTCAATTCTTGAACTACATGCATTTCTTTACAATTTTGTTTCTTTACTTTTCTACTCGTTTTCTGAGTTCGTTTTCTAAATGTTTTTTCTTCAAAAGTCGATAAATTCTGCTTCACTTCTGGTACGAAGTTTTGACTATATTCTGCCAACTGATCTTTGTTATAATTTTCTTCTATAAAGTGATTATTTTCAGCAACAATAAAGCTGTTTTTTCTGTCCACTTTCTTACATAGATGACTAAATATGTTTTCTCGAGGAGCTAAATCAATTTGTTGCTTTGTTTCTGATATTGTTTCAATACCCCAGGCTAACGCCATTTCTTCACGAGTTGGGGTTTCTGATATTGTTTCAATACCCCAGGCTAACGCCATATCTTTAAGAGTTGAGTTTTCTGTCGATTTTTCAACAATTATAAGTTTTTCTCTTCGACGTAATTCCTTTGTGCATTTAATAAATGTCTTTGCTTCAACAACTGATTTGTTTTGAGTATTATTTTCTACGCCATTGCAGCTGTAGTCTGTCTCCGGATATTCATGGTCAACTTCTGATATCACAGGCATTTTTTTCACTACGGGGATAGCTGCTTTTTTATATAATTTACTAGAATACAAAAAAAATCAAACAATTAAATAAATAAGAAAACAAATTAACAAATTTAAGTTTTTTAATTTATTTTTATTCTTTATGCTGGCAGTGTCTTGTATTTTATAGGTATTGTTAAAATTATTAACTCATGTTGCCGTAAGCAATTATTGTTTAGATGATAAATTGAATGAAAAAATTTGCAAAACTTGCAAGTTTTTTTTCCTAATTATTGAAATTAATTCATATTTCGCTTGCTAATTATTTATTTATTTTGGCACATGTTATAGATATTTATGTTTTAGATATAAATTTTAGAAAATGAAATATGAGAAATAGATGCAGCATTTTTTGAACTGTCATCTCATAGAGTTTTAAATGTCGCAAAAGCAAAATAATAATAACAATAATAATAATAATAATAATAATAATAATAATAATAATAATAATAATAATTGGATGTGCCAATCCCAAAACTTTCTTCTATCTCATACGTACATTTTAATATTTTTAAAAAGTAGTTACTCATTTTAATGTTTTAATAATTTTAATTCATTACCATATGAAATTTGGTTTTCATCTTAAATTTTTGCTTCAATCAATTAATCGGAGTAAAAACGAATTTCCGTCTCTACACGAACCGATGAACAATAGAATGATAGACAGATTTTTTTTTTAATTCAGGGAGGACCTATTTGCCTTACCAAAAATAATTTTATACAGAAATTTTAGTTCAGTTCTAGGACTAACTTCAAACACTTTTAGGTGGTGCAATATTGAAAATGGCATAAAATTGGCTATTGCAGCGAACCCTTCAGGCGGATTTTTTTTAAATTGAGGGAGGGCCAACTAGCCATTGCCATATACTTACACAAAAAATTTGGTTTAATTCAATGCATAACTTCATGTACTTTTGGCCGATACAATATTGAACATGGCACAAAAATCGCGATTGCAGCGCTCCCTTCCGGCGGATTTTTTTCAAATTCAGGGAGGACCAATTAACCATAGTCATCACTTGCACAAAGAATTTGGTTCAATTCGATGCATAACTTCATATATTTTTGCCCGGTACAATATTCAAAATGGCGCAAAAATCACGATTGCAGCGCCCCCTTTCGGCGGAATAATTTTAAACTGAAGAAAAACCTGTTTGCCACAGCCAGAAACATTCAGAAAAAAAAATTGGTTCATTTCTATGCATAATTTCATACACTTTTTGGTGGTAGAATGCCGAAATACACACATACACACACACACACGGACAGACAGACATTTTGTAAAAACAGGTTTTTTGGAATCTCTGATCCCTAAAACGTGTAAATCCGTCGAAAAAAGGAAGTCGAAAAGAATTGCGATTACAATACTTTCTTCTATTGAAGACAGAAGAAAGTAAAGAAAAAAAAAAGAAAAGGCAATAAACATTGTAAATCTTTTTATGGCTTGATCTAAAGTTATATACGAAAGGTTATAATACTCATCATTCAAATTATATTTTAGTTTTATGTCAACTAGGCCAAAATAAATCAGGTTTCTTAACTAACATCCATAAAAAATGAAAATATTCGCTAATTTATGTACTGTGCTTTCAATTATAATGAATAATTTTTTCAATAAATTTTGAATAAATACTAAGTTATAAATGTATTTATGTATTTTTGTTGACAGTTTTACTGTAGATACATTTAAATAGTTCACGAGCAAAATTAGAAATTATTAAAGGCATTATTCGTACACAGATATTTATGAAGGATAGTGAACCAATACTACTTTTCGACAATTAATGGGACAAGGGACCTTCAAAACCATTTTTTTAAATCTTTTTAAAATTTCACTTTAAATATTATTGAAGGGTACATGATATGTATAATAACATATATTTATCACAAAAAATGTAAAAAAAAATTTTTTTGAGAAAAATAGGGAAATTTTTTGTAATATTTTAGATTTAACGAGAACATTTCAAAATCCTCCATGCGTATTATTTTTTCCCTGGATGCTTTGAAAATTTTTATAGTTATTTATTATACTATATATTATAAAACTGTGCATGGGTTTTTGAAAATAAAAATAATTGTAAAAGTTATAGGTAGTTAAATGTAAAAATAGGTCATAAAAAGCTCAAAATTTCAGAAAAATTTAGAAAATATTTTTTTTCTTACCTTTATATTCAGATATATAAAATTCAATGCACAGTTTTATTTATATATGTAAATCAAACTAGTATAAATAATATTGGAGATTTTCATTGATATGGAATGCGCATGAGACATTTTGAAAAGTTCTCGTTAAATCTAAAATATTACGAATATTTCCCTATTTTTTCAAAAAAAAATTACATTTTTTTATGATAAATATATGTTATAATGCATATAAAGTACCTTTAAATAATATTTAAAGAGTAATTTTAAAAATATAAAAAAGTGATTTTAAAGGTCCCTTGTCCCCTTAAATATTCAAGTATGATACCAATGTTAAAAATCACTATTGGTTTTAATAGTTGTAAAATATGTCCAGTAGAATTCTACAGATGTAAAAAAAAGGGTAAATTATGTTTTAACCCAAAAAGCCGATGAAAGACTGTACCCTCCCGGTCTCACGATTCGTTTTGTTTATGTTTCGGATAGAATACGAGAAATGTGTTGATAGAAGAACCATTCTGAGAGCATGTCGAATCTTTCATGTAAATAATGTACAATATTTGTATATAAGATATATATATGTTTTCCAATTAAAATAAGAAGAGAAATGCCCGTTTCGACATTATTGAGAAGATGTCAATCGCTTTACATTGAATTTGTGCTAGTCATAGAATTATTCAACTGAACCAAAAACGATTGCGACACAATTGTCAGTCTTCATCTTCATTCGAAAATGAGGTATTGCTGTAAAAAACGTAAGCTGTTTTTAATTAAAAAAAATAATAAAAAAACATACCCAGATAAGGCTGTTAGGTAGATGCAGTCCTTCCTGTTTTTTACATGTGCCTTTGCGGCATTTTTCTCCAAAGTCTCAAGTGACAGTACTGGAGCCTGAAAGAGGAACAAAAATTTATGAATAATTTCAAAAACAAGGGAAAAATATATTTTTCTCTTCTTGATTTTTTTTATTTCTAATCTATAAAATATGTAGCTTAATACAAATCATCTAGTGTAAGTTATGTATATATGAAAAACGTTTTTGTAAACAGATATAAAATAAAAAACCAACAATCAAACAAATAATAAAAAAAAAGAGAAGTTTTGTTTTATAAATCTACTTTTTTTACATGCAATATTTTTTTTAAGTTATAAATTCCAAAAGTGCACTACCGTATATAAAAAAAGTATATTTCATTCAGAGTTGGGCAAAATACATCGAAAAATCATTTTCGATACAAAATACAAAATACATTAGTTTTAGAATCTAAAATACAAAATACAAAATACTTTTCAAATTGAAAAAGTTCAAAATACAAAATACATGTATTTTGAAAATACATTCAAAATACAAAATACATTTGAAAATTAAAAAAAAATGCCTATGAGATTAGATGTTTGTACGGGCCGTGTCCGACAATGTTAGCTGGCTATTTTTAATCCCGACACTCAAGCCGGGCCTGACCGGACCTGTTTTTCAGTCGTTCCGGACCTGTCCGGGTCGGGTTTCGGGTTTTTTTTTTCAGAAAGATAGACTCAGATGGGCCTTGTCATCACTCTTTCGGGTCCCGGCTTTACTTTTTTCTGCAGATTCGGGCCGGGCCTGACTAATTCCTTCCAGATCGGATAGGGATTGGGTTCCATTCTTCCTAGAGAACTAATTGCGGTAGCCAAAAATATTAGTATAGACTCCCGATCCAGCCCGTATGAAAATCATTGGCTCATTCCGTCAGCCTATGGGAAAAATCAGTAAAATCTGGCCCGACCCAACAATTTTTTTTCAAAAAAATATACGTATTTTTAAATTACTATAATTTTACCATTAAAATTATTATTATTATTTATGAATAGTAAGTATATTTCTGGATAAAAAAATTAAAGCACAGCAAAGGGAACTCTGAGAATGAATCTGTCTAAAAATTCTGTCTTAAACAGGAAATGTACTGATTCATGCAAAATAAATTTAATAACAAGAAAAAAGAATATGATACATTTACAACAAGCTATGTTCCTCGTTCCTGCTAAGAAAAAACCTGTCTATAATCTATTTTTTCTCCTATTCTGTGCAAATCCTTCTCAGAATATTTTACTGTATAGCATTTTTCGATTTTTAAGTTTTCAAGGCATAAAGTGATATTTAAGATTGCTCTCATCTGTTCTGCTCAACAAGTGCAAATGTTTTGACACATTTACAAATCCATTTTTTAACGGAAAGCTATAAAATTGGAAGGCCTGATTATGGAAGTGATTTGGAATCGAACCGAATTTTCCGTTTTTGTATCTATAAATTATCATTTGAGTTATAATGATTTTACTCCAGTTTTAGTGGTTATTCTTCTTTCTCGAGGAAATCCGATTCAAAATTATGTGAAAATGATGGGCGATTAAATAATTTCTGCACCTTCTAGCTTCATGCATTTCCAAACAAAAAAAAATTTAAAAGTGTCATAAAGTTGCCCTTTTTGACTAAGAACAGCCTTAATTATAACAAAAACCTTTACATAAAAATAAATATTCATTTTAAAATTAAATATCGCAGTCTAAAGTGCTTTTTTAAAAGAAAGTCTATAGGCTTTCTTTTAAAAACATGGGAAAAAATAAGTATTTTTGATTAGAATTCCTCGTACAAGATGATTTTTAACCACATCGACACAGAAATTTATGTTTTCTGGAAATTTAATTGGTACGGGCTAATCAAGTTTTTGTACGAACAGGGCTTGGACGACGACCTTTTAACTTTTATATAGAGCCGGACTAATTCCGGGATTTTTTTGTATCAGACTGTGTTAATATTTCTTTTATACGGATCGAAACTTTATACTGGTTCGGGCCAATAACTTTTGTTTTGTGTCGGAATGGTCCGAACAAAAAAGGTCTTTGTTCGGTTTAAATCGGACATAATAATTTCGGCCTGTGTAGACCTCTTATTTGTGTTTGCACAAAGCAACTGTTAGGCGTTTTTGTAACACCGATTAAATTCTTTGAAATTATAAATTATCGAAGTAAAGAAGCAAAAGGAAAGTTAGATAAAGAAAACAAATCAATCTATTTGAAAATATTCTTTATAAAATAAACGAAGAATACATATAAAATGTTAAAATGTATACAAAAATATAAAATCTTTCTTGGGTATAATTCCGCTTCATTTTAAGCATAGGAGTAAAGTGTTATCAAAGCAATCTATAAATTAAAATTATGTTTGGAAATTACAATTGGCCTTCAAAAGAAAAAAAAGAGCTCTCAGATTGAAAATTACTTAATAAATATCTTTTTGGAGAATTTATAATTAAGGATAGACAGAGCAGGTTTTAAAAGCCGAAAACGAATTTCGGTGATTGGCAGTAATAGTTAATAATAATACGTAACAGAATATGAAGTTTGGTGACATTTAGTGCATTAGTTCTTGTTAAAATCCTGTAAATCCTGAAAAATGCAGCATAGCAGCGCCACCTGCTGGACGATTCGCACCAACATTTAATTAGTGACAATTTAAATTAAAAGATCAAACTAAAACTGAAATTCGTTGAGAATCCATGCATTACTATTTGAGATAGAGCTAATGCAGAAATCGTGAAAAATGTAGCATAGCAGCGTCATCCATCTGCTGAGCAATTCACACCAAAACTTAATCGGCAACAACTTATGTCAACATCTAACTGAATCAGAAATTTGATGAAAATCCGTGCACTAGTTCTTGAGATACAGTTTTTGCGAAAATTGTGAAAGACGAAGCATATCAGCGCCACCTTTTGGAAGAGTTACACCATTACCTAATATCTAAAATAACTTATGTAAATGTCTAACAGAATCTAAAATTTTATTTCATTCTGTGCATTAATTCTTAAGATAGAGAGCCCACAAAATTTGTATCATACACTGATAAACTCACAAATAGACATTTCCTAAAAACCGTGAGTGTTCAGGACCTTCAAAAATATAAATCCGTCGACAATCTGAAGTCGAATTTTTCATGAATCCAATACTTTTTTGTTGTAAAGATACACAAAAGTAAAAAAAAGTGCGAGTGAGTAAAATTCGAAACGGCAGTTTAATAGTTATTCTTGGACGTATACATAAACACATCCTTCTATAGTAAAAAAAAACTAGCCTTAAAAGGAATGACTCTTGGAATGATGCTGATGTGGAAGATTTCCGGAACTAACGAATCCGGGTTGTCCACTCCTTCCATGAGTCGAATAGACCAATCAGGAAAGGACTCCGTCTATGCATCGCCGTATGGGTTACCATAAAGAGAGGAAAGGTTACCATCGCCAACAATCGCCAAGTTTGTCGCCAACTTGGCGATATATCGCCAAATTTGGCGACCAAAATTAGTTGTCAAAAGTGACGCCAACTTGGCGATGACTGTAATATTTCGCCAAATTTTTAATTTCTTTACAACACCAGTCGTTTGATACATCATTTGAGAGGTTTGCAACTGCTTATTCATATAATGGATGTCTTGTGTGTTATCCCCCATTCTGCTCCGCAGGGGGGACACATTTTTATTTTCTTTACAACACCAGTCGTGTTACACAAGATTTGAAAGGTCTGCAACTGCTTATTCATATTATGGATGTCTTGTGTGTCACCCCCACACTCTGCTCTCCCCAGGGGGGGGGTCACATTTTTAATTTCTTTACAACACCAGTTGAGTGACACATCATTTGAAAGGTCTGCAACTGCTTATTCATATTATGGATGTGTTGTGTGTCATCCCCCACTCTGCCCCCCAGGGGGGGGCACATTTTTAATTTCTTTACAACACCAATTGTGTGACACATCATTTGAGAGGTCTGCAACTGCTTATTCATATTATGGATACCTTGTGTGTACCCCCCCCCCTCTGCCCTCAGAGGGGGCGCATTTTGTAATTTCTTTACAACACCAATTGTGTGACACATCATTTGAAAGGTCTGCAACTGCTTATTCATACCATGGGTTATTGGCGAGCGCAGCAAGCAGGGGTAGACTAATTTGGAATCGCGAAGCGATTACGCGGGGGGTTGGCGAGCATAGCGAGCAGGGGGGCGGGCCCCCCTAGTATATGTAAAAGAATTGTACAGCATCCTTCTTAGGTTGAATATGCACCAATATGTATAATAATAAATACATAATTCGGTTTGTTAAAAATATAATTCGTTAATGTTTCAAATACTACTACGCAAATACAATTATGCTTCTTATGAATAATAAATAAGAAATAATTTAAAAAGGAATAACAAATAAACATGTTAAGTAGTATTTTCGTGGGGTATCATGATACCAAATAAGTTTATTAGGTTAATTTTTTAAAAGTCATGTTTTTTGTGTTTATTAAATGTCTTCTACCAATGCATCATTTTTCGTCATGGTCTGTTTTGAAAACCCTCTTTAATGAGTCATTATATTAAAAATTAGGGGCGTGCGAAGAAAAAACTGTGCCCCAGGCAAAGTTTCAATTTGGCGCATCCCCCTACTGCCCAAAACTTCTCCTTGTAACAGGCCAAAAATAACATTGGTACTATAAATTTGGCACCCCCTCAATTTCCGGGGCAACACCCCCTTCTCCCCCCCTTTCTCACGACACTGTTAAAAATACTTTAAATACTCATAACATAATTTTCCGTCAGTTTTATTGTAAAGATGTATTTAAACATAAGCATGCTATATTTGAAATAATGATTGCAAATTAAAAATTCCTATTGCTATTTAAATATGAAAATACTGCTTTCTCTAAAATAATAACTTGTTGATTTTTTTTTTTTTTTTTTTTTTTTTGGATTAATTTGCAAAGTTAAATGTTAAACATTTTGAAAATTTCTGAACAATGAACGTTGATATCGGTTGATACATAAATACTCGGGATACTTAGGATACATAAATAACTTCACAATTAGTAACGTATAAATTTCTATGCTTATAAATCTGTACAAAATACAAAATAATGTTTCATTAATCTTTTGTAAATTTTAGTCTAAACAAATGTATGCAAATGCCCGCATTTTGAAAATCATAAATATTCTTCTAAAGGGGGGATAATTTTGCAATTAAACAAATTAACATTCTCATTGACATTAAAAACTTTCATCTATAAAACTTCCGTTTACAATCGAAACTCAAAAAAGAACCAAACTTTCGTTTCGTACAGCAGTTTTCGTTTTGGCCCGATACTAGTTTATATTTTCATTGTTCTACTTTATTTTAAACTTTATAAAATGAAACATAAAATGAGTCAAAAAAAAAAAAAAAAAAAAAAAAAAACTTGCGAAGTCACGTTAGATAAACATGTATCTCCAGTAAGGACAGGTCTATAATCAAAAATCCAATGATCGATATACTCAATAGTAAATACAATTAATGAAAATCTGAATTGCATATCAATAAATAGAACTACTTGTAAGATAAAATTCGTGTTCGCAAATGAATATCGCGAGTAACTTAAAATTTACCCGAACTTTGATAAAATAGATACAAAAGGACTAGAAAAATAATGTTTCGATCAATGTATAACGGTATAAAATTAAAAATCTTACCATTAGATGTGTTTTAAAGTTGATTGTTGCTTTAAAAGTTCCACTTGTAATGATAGATCTTGTTTTACGCATTTGCCATGCTACTTTAACAACTGCCATTATTATCAACTGAAATTATTTTTTAAAAGCTTCCCATGTAGTATAGCGCAACGTGTTCTGTCGCAATACAATAATTCTTTTCATACATTTTCATTTGAAGCTGGAAAACTATCAGGCATTCTTTCTCAAAACAAACATTAAATTACATTTCTTTTCTACTATTACATTACTTTTTTTTTGTATGGTTCTTTAAAAAACACTAGACACAACAAAAATCTAAATAATTCTTCCTGTTTATCATACAGTAGTTTTTGTCGTTCGCTAAGAAACGTTATAATTATAAAATCTAGAACTTTAGAATTGTAACAGTTCAGCAAAAATGACTAAGCAAAACAGAAGCATTGATTCTAATCCTTATCGTATCAGTAATTGTAAAGCATGTTTTCATTAACTTTCAGAAACGAACCCTATAAGACAAAACAAAACAGAAGGCTCGTATTATTCGTTTATAAATTTTCCATCTGCGGTTTCAAGGAAGCAGCTGGAAACCTACAGAAATGTATTTTGAATATGAAATGTATTTTCAAAATACAAAATACTTGAAAAAATCATTTCAAAATACATTACCAAAATACTTTCGTTTAGTGAGGTTAAAATACAAAATACAAAATACAAATGTATTTTGAAAATGTATTTCAAATACATGTATTTTCGATACTGCCCATCTCTGATTTCATTAAAATATATATATACATATAATTTATGTAAAATTTAAAAGTTAACGACAAACAGCTATTGATAATTATCTATTTCTTAAATTTGATTTGAGTCGATATAAAATTAAGAGCAGTAATCTACTCGAATTAAAAAAAAGTAATAATAATAAGAGCTTTATAAATCGACTTACTGTGCATGCGAGATTTTTTAATTTAAAAATTAATTTTTATTTCAGTATTGCATTCATAATTATACTCATACACTCGTCTCTTCATTTTTGTGCCTGCGTACATACTTCTTACATATTTACATGAAATATTTCAGCATGCTTTCATATTCATGTAAACTGTACTCGTTTCTACCGCTTTCAATAAGTTAACAATCAAAGTAATACCGGTTGATAATAGTTTTATTGGCAACCAACAAATGGCGCTATAGTATTTTATTGCACCAAAAGATTATTTATAATTTTAAAAGTGTTGACAACTTACAAGTTAGCTTAACCCGTCAGTAGTCGCGTGTCGGTCTTTTCGTCGCCCATATAACTTATCGTCTCGTAACTTGTATCACATTACAAAAAACAACGGTGATCTGCCATGTAGCTGACTTCGAAGGTTTCTAGACCACCTTAGTGAAGTAACAGGACATCTTTGTTTTTCTTTCAGATACATTTTTAGAAACAAAGTTGAAATTGGCGGAAAAAGTCTATGTAACAATCACTAATGTCAGTTCATTTTTACTTTTTCCAATTATTCCACATCTCATGAATAAAATACATAATTTAAGAAAACTGCAATTTTATATCTTCATTGAAATATTATTTTCGTATAATAAGGGAAAAGTATTTCTTATTTTACATATTTGCTATGCGGGGGGGGGGGGCAGCGGCGAAAAGACCGAGCGCGACTAACGACGTTGTGAAAAAAGTCGCGAGTACTCGCGGGTTAACTACAGTTAATTAGTACTACAGTTAATGTTCAGTGTGCTGTCCATCATTCATAAGTGCAGCTGTGAGACTAGGCAAAACCCCATGCACAGCATTTACTACCATTTCTTGCATCATGGCAGACACATTTTTGCGGATGACATCTTTTAGTGTTGCTAGTAATGCCGTTGGTTGCCTACAGAACTATATTTTTCCATTGCCAGACAAAACCTGTTTCTTTTTCATCCGTTTGGTGCAAATCATATCTTTGTATCTTTGTTTTCGTATTATTCATTTTTAAAGTTCGTCCTGACTTTTGAATCACCCGGTATTTGACACAATACTAAATTTATGATTTTGCAGAATACCAAGTTTAAGATTTAGCACGTTTATAACTGATACAATCCATAACTTCTTCAATAAAAGTGCAAAAAACAGCGATATTAAGCAACTGAACTTTACGAGTTGTGTCAGATACTTCTTGGTAGTATACAGTGCGCTACCAAAAATTCAAAAAATGCTTAAATCTTCTTTATGTATATGGAAGGGAAGAAGGGGTTGGAGGGTCGTATTAATTAACCTTTGTAATTGTAGTAAAGTAAGGGGACACAGGCATTAGGAAATAGAATCTGTAATGTGCGAAAAATTCTACTATTATATTAAGAAAACAAGATATTATAAAAGCTTTTCAACAGCCTGGTAATTTTTATGTGAAATTGCGAAAGTTTTATTTAAATAGTTAGAGTGTTGAAGCTAGATTTTTTAATAAGCATCAAAATTCCCAATTAGAAATTTACGAGTTTATCCATCTTATGCGTTTGCTAGGTAAAATAAATCTTACCTTTTGATGCATATGAAGTCGGTAGACAATACACATGAAATTCCAAGTTTCTTTTTATTGACGGTTAATGCTAAAGAAATTTTTCAATCGTGTTATACGTCTTTTAAATGAAACATACTTTAGAAAATCATGTCATACCTATAAAAATCTATAGGTTATGTATCTGGTTTATAAAAAGTACTCAAAAGCGTTATTGGCTATGTAAGTTGATTTCTAAATTCTGCTGTCCATTTTGTGTTACGCGTTTTGGAAATTGTTTATTAAGACATAGCTTATTTTATGTCGCATTATAATAATAATAAAAAAAGATGTCATTACAGTACGGTGCGATTTTAGAAACATAAAAATAGATGGAAATTCTTTAGATTGGAAAAAAATGTTTTGTGTGAAAACAAGTTTTATAAGTATAAATTCATAAGTATAAAAATTAGCGATATTTTTTTTTTTACATATTTTTTAATCCTATAAGTTTAAATTACCTGCATTGTTTCGTTAGCAGATCCTACTTCTAAACTCAAGTTATTACTGAATTGATACAGTCCATAATTTACTTGTTCGTAGTATACGGTACCTTCATTCCATGCAGCAAACTGTTGTACATAATAATTTCGAAAGATTTCACTGGAATGATTTGCATTGCTGTGACAATTTCCTACTCTATCATATTGTGATTGATCATCGTCAGAACTCCAAAAATTGTTAGGGACTGAAGTTTCTGTGTCCAGTTCAGGTGAGAAGAAAGGACTCATATTCGTTGATAGTGGCAAATACACAATGTTTTCAGCTGGCAAACTGGAAGAATAGGAAGTTATTAAGAAAACTAAAGCATGCTTATGATTAATTGTTAAACTCTTTCTTAAAACTTCAAACAAAATTACAACTATTTTCTAAATTGAAAATGTTTACATACTAAATATTTTAGTTGCAAGTTAAATGAAATAATGATTTTGCTTTAAAACTAATAAATTCACTAACGCATTAAGACGAAGTGCAAATAACTCATAAGCCTCATAAGCCTTGCATAAAATGAGAATATACTCTTCCGTCTGCATATCCCCCTCTCCTAATCTAACTGAGCCTCAGAATTTTAAAATTTTTCTAATTATTTGAGTTGTTAATTAACAATTGCAACGCTCTCTCATGAAAAAGACATTTGTTTGATGTCCGGTCAAGGAAATGCATGCGCATGCGTAAAGACTCATTAAATTGAAACTAGAGAAGGAACATTCTCAAGTATATTTCTGGTTTTTATAATCCAAATTGGCCGAACAATTAAAATTGAAAAAACAGTATTAAGACTTCTCAAATGGTGCAATATACTAAACTAAAAATGAAGCAGTTAATATTTGAAAGAAAATTTTCAAAAAGAGTCGCTTTTACGAAAAAAAAAATATATAACCCCTTATTTCAATGCATATTTGGGATATAATTGTAAAAGTACTGACAAACTCAAATTATGCTTATAGAAGCATAATTTGAGATCCGTAATATCTTCAAATTTATAAATTTAGTTTTTAAAAATAAAAATTTTAACTATTTCAAAACACCGCCCAATTCAGGTCACATTGCGTCAACGGAGAGAACATTTTTCCCCTGTTAAAAGTAGCTTAAATTCTTATTGTAATATAGTGTGTTTAAAATATCTCAATATACCAGATTCACATTACCTACAAAAGTTACAAAGCGTCTGAATGAGTAGAAACATTTCTTACAAAATAAAATGTCTAAAATCTTCGACAAATGCATTGAAAACACCAAAACTTCGATGCAATTTCTATCAATTTTATTTACACATTTTCTCTCTTAAATATTCATATTTTTTAATGAAATTTCGAGAAAGGTTCCATTTTAGTTAGATTCAGTTATATAGGGAAAGTCTCTGGTGCGAAATACGGCAGGACTAAATTCAAATTTGAATTTGTACATTTTTAATATTTTAAGTATTCCATTAGCCTTTTAAATGTATATAAGGTGAAAAAATTTCTGTATTAGTAAATTAAATACCAATAATCAAATAAACATCATATATATTATAAAGCAGACACTTCGGATCGAGTGTTTTCAAAACTATCCGACGGATTTTTTTTTCAGATTGCACCATTCGATAGGAAATATTTTTGCGGAGGTTTGTGATTCAAATATACAGGGACAACTCTGATTTTTCGTAATAAATTTCGTATTTTTCGGGGTTTTTTCGACGAATAGGTTGCAACAGTTAATTTTTTGGTGATAATTATATTTGAAAAAAGAAATGAAATCGCTTTCTCTCATGAAAAATAATATAATCATCTCGAAAAAACCCCTGTTAATTCACTGATTTAAAATACATAATGATAAAATATCAGTTTAATGCAAAATAATATTATAAAAAGAAAATACTTATCTTAATAAAAGCATATTCATAATATTTAAAAAGTAATTTAAAGTGAAATAAAGTTTTGGAGTGACACAATATTTGGCTATTTTTTTTTTTTTTTTTTGAGTCAGGTTAAAAGAAAACGTCTCAAAAACTTCATTAGGTAAAACATAAGTAATTTCTCTTTTTTTCTTTTTTTAAAAATATTTTTTAATTTAATTTTTTCAGTGTTTTATAGAAGAAACTCACAGAATTAATTAAAAAAAAGGCTCTAATTATTATTTGTATGTTATTTGTTCATTTGGGTCTTTCAATCGCCTTTTGTTGCCAAACAATGTGATTTTATGTGATTAAAAAAAAAGCCCAAGACGGAGCGATGTTAGCAAGGACTATGCTCTCTTTCTCTCTTTTAATGTAAGGGAGAATTTTTTGGAAATATTTTTACATTCAATTTAAATAATATATAGCAGTTAATACCACAAAATGAATAATATTCAAATTTAGGGTAACTGCAACTTTTAAAATGTTTTTTTGGCACATATGTCATATACGCACCACATTTGCGCAATTTGTTTCTGACGCCACTGTCATATATACATCTGGGTATTTAACTGTAGCCAAAGTGTCATTATTTTGCTTGATATGGCAACCCGGATGGTATTGTTTATTTATTAATAAATTGTTTATTTACTTTTATTTCCTCTTATTTTTCAATTATATAAACTACCTTGATCAAGGCACATTTGTCATATATGCACCGCATTTGCGCGACTGCAATAAAATGGCGATTATATACCTCACTTGGTAACCCGGTTGTTCTTATTTATTTACTTTAATTTTATTTTTTAAAGAATATAATTAGTTTTGGGTACTACTCTGTTATCCCATCGACCAATTTCGTCAAATTATACAAATCGCCAAACTAATATGCAAATCACACATATTGACATAATTTTTACTTTCTTCTATCTTCGATAGAAGGAAGTTTTGTAATCGAAATTTTTTTCGACTTCCGGTTTTCGACGGATTTACACGTTTTAGGGGTCAGAGATTCCAAAAAACATGTTTTTACAAAATGTCTGTTTGTCTGTCTGTGCGTGTGTCTCTATGTCGTCATTCTACCAGTAAAAAGTGTATGAAGTTATCCATAGAATTGAACCAAATTTTTTGTGAATGTTTTTGGCTGTGGCAAGCAGGTCCTCCTTCAGTTTTGAAATATTCCTCCGGAAGGGGGCGCTGCACTCGCGATTTTTGTACCATTTTCAATATTGTACCGACCAAAAGTATATGAAGTTATGCATCGAATTGAACCAAATTTTTTTTGTATGTGTACGACTATGGCTAGTTGGTCCTCCCTGAATTTGAAAAAAATCCGCCGGAAGGGGGCGCTGCAATCGCCATTTTTGTGCCATTTTCAATATTGTACCGACCAAAAGTACATGAAGTTATGCATCGAATTGAACGAATTTTTTTGTGTAAGAGTATGGCTATGGCTAGTTGGAACACCCTGAATCTGAAAAAAATCCGCCGGAAGGGGGCGCTACAATACTGAATTTTATGTCATTTTCAATATGCACCACATAAAAGTGTATGAAGTTAGTTCTAGAACTGAACTAAACATTTTGTATTCTGAGTATTTTTTGGTAAGGCAAGTAGGTCCTCCCTGAATTAAAAAAAAAATCTTGCTACCATTCTATTGGCCATCGGCTCGTGCAGAGACGGAAATTCGTTTTACTCCGATTAATTGATTGAAGCAGAAATTTAAGATGAAAATCAAAATTGGTAAGGTATTGAATTAAAATTATTAAAGCATTAAAATGAGTAACTATTTTTTCAATATTGAAATTTATGTATGAGATAGAAGAATGTTTTGGGATTGGCACATCCAACTAGTTATTTTAAATAACGAAAAAACAAATAATTAGTAAAACATTAATAAAAATATTAATAAAAAGTCGAAATAAAAATCACTTAATAACATTTTAAACACGTGAATCGTATTTATTGACTTTCATTATCATCCATTATTGGCATTTAATCTTATAGTTTGGCGATAATTTTTTGGTCGACGGGATAACCTAGTACCTAGTTTTGTTATATAATTATTAAAACTAAACTTTTTTTTATTTATTGTTATTTTTTTTAAATAATAGAAAACTATATGTGTAACTGGTATTTGAAAACAAAGTTTTCGCCAAAGTGGCACCAGAAATAAACGCGCCAATGTGGTGCGTCTATACACTATACTACAGCATTTAAACTTGCCGTATAAATAACGATTATTGTTTTTTACAAACATGGAATTTTCGGCACGGATGTTATATACGCACCGAGGTATTTGATTGGCTCCAAAACGGTGTTACTTTGCCTGATATGGTAACCCAGCTATAGTTGTTTCTGTATTAATAAATTGTTTATTTACTTTCCATTTCATTTATTTTTGGCTCAGTTTTGCTTTTTCTAGATCGCACTGATGACTTTTGCGCTGATGAAGAATCGCGATAGTAGATTCGAAACAGCTGTTTGCTACCTTTTCATGCATTATCTGTGCATCTATAACCGTTGTTTTTCTATCTTTAAACACAATGGCGTTTGTATCATTTTCAGAAATGTGAAAGAGCATTCGAGGTTTAGTTGCTTTAAAAAACACAATCAAATGCAGTATTTTGTTTGAATCATGTTTTGTTTTGAAAAATAGACCAGCGCAGGGGGCTTAACCTGCTAGTATACAATAAATAACTTGTTCTTTAAAAAATTTAAATATTATTAGAAAATAAATAAAGTACATAAATTGAATTATCAAAAAATATATATGCTACATTTTATGAATATAAATGTTTTGTACATTTAAAAAAATCAATTTTTGTAATTTTTTATTATTTTTGTTATAATTTTAAGGATTTTTAAATATTCTTAACTTTAAATTGAATTAAAAGAAAATAATACATACATGAATCGAATGAAAATAACTTTAAAATAATCTGCATTTTCAATTGTCCAGTCGTTATATTTAAAATTATATTTGGTATTTGTTTAAAATTAAGTCATTTTTTTAATTTTTTACAAAAATAAACAATTTTTTCACAGACAAAAACCTTCTCTAGACGGCAGAACAAAGTCTAAACATATAATATGATACAAATTTGGCCGTACAATGACGAATTGGTTACATAAAAAAATCAATTTCTATATTTCATAATTCAAAAGAAATAGGGATTCGGAGTAAACTGTGATGGAATAATTTCTAAGAATGTTGAACAACAAACATGTAAATATGTAAAAAAGTGGGAAAAAATTCCACCGCAAAGAAAATTAAAAGTGATAATAACATATATAACTACCTATTTTTTTTTCATCATTTACCCCATTAGTATTTATTGTATATGCTAGAAGTTCAAATTGAATAATATCCTTTTTTTTAAATATATATCCTTGCATAATATTTTTTTTAATTTCAAATTTGCAAACATAACAAAAATCCTAACACATGTACAGTGAAACTTCTTTATGATACGATCCAGCATAAGACATCTGCGGTCCTTTGAAAAAAAATCCTGTTTAAAATTTGGCTCCAACAGTGGTCGAAAGGTTCTCACCCCCAAAACTGGTAGGTGGTAGGTGCCGAATTCGATCCCAATCGCGACCCTCGTCCTAACCGTTTGGATTTTTCCGTGGTTTTCTTTGAACCTTAGATTTCCTCACATAAATATGGATTAGATTTCCTTGGAAAGATTCCCACTGAGAACACCCCCCTTAAGGGCCTATATACGTCGTGTTGATAATTGGCAGTCATAAAATAAACCTGTGTAAAATTACCCGTAAAAGGTACGATCCAGCTTAAGATGTGAAGTTTCATAGGCCCCTGGATTCGTATCATAAACGAATTTTACTGTATTTGCATTCATACAGCACACAAAGATATACATTACAATAATCATATATATGATTACACTGTAAAAAAAAATTCAAGAGGTTACTAAAAATTTCTTAGTAAATTTGTATTCCACAGAATTTTTTAGTAACCATTACAAACTTTTTTCTTGCAAGTCAAACAAGCATTTCTTTTGTAAACTGAACAAAAGAATTTTTTGTATAACTAACTTAAAAATTTTTAGTATGAGCCACAAAGCAAATTTTAGTAACAGCTCCAAAATTACTTTTAATAACCATTACATGCAACCGAAGCGGAGGAGCTTCCTTTGAGCTACATCCAAACTTCTGAAGCGGAAGATTTTCGGCAAAACCGCAATAGATGGCAGCACTAAACATTCCTTACTGCTCCATCGGATTTTCATAATTCCTTTATTAACGAGACACTACAGACATTCGGGATGTATTTGGCGGTGGCAAGTTTCGAACCCGGGACCTTTTAGCCTGAAGTCCGTTACTATAACCGCTATGCTATCAAAGCCACACCAACTGAGTTTTAGTAAGAGCTATTAAAAATATAAAACAATTAACTCTATTTGTTGCTAACTTTTTTCTAGTGATTCTTACAGATTTTCTAGTAACTGACTAAGATTACTAAAAATTTTTTAGTAATTACAAGGATCACTAAAGTTTTTTTAGTAGATCGACCTTTTTTTTACAGTGTATGTACAATAATTTTATACATATAAATAAATACATAAATAAAAATAAAAATAAATAAATAAATAAAAACACTAGTTTACAAAATTAAACTTTTTGTCTGTTGCTGCGAATTCTGTGGTTGATAATGTTCACTTATACCTTGTTTTTGTCAAATGTAACAGGAAAATTTTTTGAGCAGCTCGAGTTAATTTGTTTTTGATTTTTATCATTTAAGCATATATATTAATTGATAACAGGCGTATTTTACTGTGTTAAAATTAGTTTCTCAAGTTTTTGCGTCATGAGTAATTCAAAAAGACGTTGTTTAAACGATCCAGATCATTTCTGCTATATATGAGGAGAATATGTGTTTAACAATTTTAGAAAAGTTATATCAGAAATGGGGAAAAATATCTATTTTGAGTATTTTGGGATGCTCTTGGATAAAAATGAGAAGTCTTGGCCTCCCAATCGTGCTTGTAAATCGTGTGTGGAATATTTAAGATACGCAAAAGTGGTAAAAGAAGTGCCAGGAACACCGACTATTTGGCGAAAACCACGAAACCCTCTCAATGACTATTGTTCTTGTAGCGTGAACGTAAACGGTTTAAACACTAAAAATCGTGCTAAATGGCAGTACCCAAATACTAGTTGTGTTCAACGTCCACTGCAGCTTTCACTTGACTCTTCAGAGGCTAAAAATATACCTGAACCATTAGAACAAGACATTGAAGGACCAAGCTCATCACAAAAATGATGCTGATTTTGACGGTATGTCAAATGAGTCAAAATGCTATTCCCAAAATGGGTTAGATGATCTTGTAAGAGATTAATCTTTCTAAACAAGCTTCAGAATTGTTAGCATCAAGACTAAGAGAAACAAATTGCTTTCTCAGTTACTAAAATTAGGTTTTATCGGAAATAAAAAATCTGAAAATTATATTGAACTTGTAGATGACCTTCTACTACAGTTAAAAAATATGGGGTGCAATATGAGCATAAAACTTCACTTCCTCCATAGTCACTTAGACAGGTTGCCGGAAAAATTAGGACATATGAGCGAAGAGCAGGGAGATCGTATGCATCAGGACTTCAGCGTCATGGAAGAGCGCTATCAGGGTTTCTGGGATACGAATATGATGTCTGACTATTGTTGGTCTCTGATATGTCCTTTCCCAAAGCCTGCACATCAGAGAAGAGCTTTAAAACAAAGTTTTTTTAAAACTGAATGGTTAATTCTTTTTTTAGTAAGGTTTTACTTAGTAAATACATGTTTTTTCTTTTTAATACCTAAATAGCTGAAACTCAGAAACTAGAGCTGATTGAAATATTCTAATTATATTTTTGAAAATAGCACATCATATGTAGTCAGCAATAGTTAAAAATTTTTTGGCAACAGATGTACTGTAAACTAGTGAAATAAATAAATAAAAATATAATTCTCGTGTCACAGTGTTAGTTGCTATACTTCTCCGAAACGGCTTAACCGATTTTGATGAAATTTTGTGTGTATACTCAGTAGGGTACTCTGAAAATAGGTTGTTTATCTATTTTTTATACCTCTAAGTGATAAGGGTGGCTCACCACAAGAAAATTTCTCCGAAATGGCTTAAACGATTTTGATGAAATCTGTACATATAAAAGAAAGTATGAATTTCGTATTAATCAACGCCCAAATAAAACTACCAAACTCAAAATCTGGAAAATTGGGGTAAGAATACTTCTTGTAACCAAGTGCCGCTAAGAAAAGATTTTCAAAAATCCCCCCTTCCCTATGAAAGGCAAGAAAAAGAAGAATCTTTTAAAATATTCCTTTAAAATATGATTTTATAGATATTTTGCATCTAATAACATATTTTAGTGTGTTTTTTTTCATGCAGAATCGAATGGTACTAAGGAAATTCTTTCGACTCCAGTACTTCATGAGATATTTCATATTTTTCAAATTGTGCGATGTCTTTGGCACAAAAACCCAAACTTCCAAGTAATATGTCTAAAAATATATCTGTTTTATTAGCAAGGGAAGAAATTTAAATTAATTTAGAAATATTTTTTAGAAAAAAATATAAACTCCTCTTACACAAAAAAAAAATTTGTGGATTTTTTTTTTTTTTTTTTTTTTTTTTTTAATATGATTATTCCAAAGTGTTATCACGCCATTTATTTCAACCCTAACCGTGAAAAAGAATTTTATTGCAAACTGTGCAAGCATTCGCTTTTTACTGAATGTGAAGTTTTTAATGAGTATTATTCAACTGTAACCTCAAAAAACATTTAAATTTTTTTCGAAAAGAAAACATTTATTGTTAATTATAACTTACGTTTATTGCGGATACTGAGATGTTTTTACCATTTAGCAGTTACATGATTATGAGGAAGCATCGAAAATATTATTTCAGAATTTAGAAATTATACATATAAAAATGTTTTGTTAAAAAACCCATGAGTTTCTTTATTTAAAAAAGTGTAATGCTTATTGCAGTGTGAGATATGTGAATTATGTACGCTACGCTAGCTTATGTACTAAAGCATATTTATGATTTCAGTTTAAATTGACTATTAATATCTGCAGTTTAAATTAACTATTTTATTAATTGTAAAATATATTTCAATTCTTTCATTTTAGATATTTATTTACTATTGATTTAAAAATAATGATTGGTGAAAGCATTGGTGGAGTATTTTTTAAGGGTTGTATTTTTTAAATGCTTATCTTTTATTAACAAAGTTTTTTTTTTTTTTTTTTTTAATTATTTCATTCCATTCTGCGCCAACTGTCGCCATTGGCGACAACGGTGAAATGGAGATAACGTGATGGTAAATTCTGGCGATAACGGAGCAAAAATACTAAAAATAGTACAGATTTTATTTTAAATACAAAGAAAAATGATTTAATAAGAAAAAATATTATAAAACAAAAACATTTAATTTCTATAAATGTAATATATGTACAAAAAAGTATTTATTTTCGAAGATTTAAATTGGAATTTGGTGATCTACTACTTGGTTGTCCCAAAGCCCAAAAAATTATCGCCAAACTACATGATTAAATACCAATAATGGATTATCGTGGATTTCACATTCATTATTTTACACAGAATATCAGTAAAAGAAAAGGAATATATCAATATTTCAAATAATATAAATGAATTACAGAAAGCAATTTCGCTAATAAAATACAGGTATTTAATACCTATTTTGACTCCGTTTTCGCCACCCTAAACACCACTCGCCACCCTAAACACGTGTTTAGAACGTCATCAAGTAATTTTTATTTAGACTTTTCATTTGTGTTTTTATTAATTTTTTACTTATTTATTTATTTATTTTGTTATTTAAAATAAAAAAGTCCTTCCGGCAATGCCGGGAGGAAGAGGTAGCTTTCATATACTTATATATTTATTTATTTATTTTAAGGTAAGTTACATTTTTCAAAAATACTAAGCTCAAATTAGTCATAATAGTACTCAATAATCTTATAAAATTAGTGATTTTATAAGATTGAAACTAGTTTTTGTCAAGACTGAATATTAATAGGAATTTTTAGAAATTAGTCATCTTTTATTCAACCTGGTTTTATTTTAAGCGATTTAGAGAGTCACCAAATTCCACGATATCATAAAGTGTATGCCATTTTAAAGCAACATTGTGGATCGTTCAGATCAGACCGTTTCAAAATGTCAGCCATAAGCAAAATTCAAAGTGCTATAACTCAGTCATTTTTTAATATATAGACAAAATAAAAAGAGTTCTGGAATCGTTGTTTTAAGTTCTAACACGTAAAAGAAAAATATTTTTCAATTTTTAATTTTTTCGCATTTAATTGTGAATTTTAAATTTTTTTAAAAATTTTAAAATGGCCACCATTTTAAAACAAGATGGCAGATGATGCTGGCCAACGAACTCGGTCGAGACATTTGTATGCACTATGTACATACCAAGTTTCATTGAAATCGGTTCATAAATACGCGTGTTATCACGTGACAAAAATCAGATCGTTTCAAAATGTCAAACATAAGAAAAATTCAAAGTGCTATAACTCAATCATTTTGTAAGATATAGACAAAATAAAAAGTGTTCTGGAATCGTTGTTTTAAGTTCTAACACGTAAAAAAAAATATTTTCAAATTTTGATTTTTTTTGCATTTAATTTTAAATTTTAAAATTTTTTAAAAATTTAAAATGGCCACCATTTTAAAACAAGATGGCGGATGATGCTGGCCAACGAACTCGGTCGAGACATTTGTATGCACTATGTACATACCAAGTTTCATTGAAATCGGTTCATAAATACGCGTGTTATCACGTGACAAAAATCAGATCGTTTCAAAATGTCAGCCATAAGAAAAATTCAAAGTGCTATAACTCAATCATTTTTTAAGATATAGACAAAATAAAAAATGTTCTGGAATCTTTGTTTTAAGTTCTAACACATAGAAGGAAAATATTTTTCAACTTTTAATTTTTTCGCATTTAATTTTAAGTTTTAATTTTTTTAAAAAATTTAAAATGGCCGCCATTTTGAAACAAAATGGCGGATGATGCTGACCAACGAACTCGGTCGAGACATTTGTATGTACTATGTACATACCAAGTTTCATTCAAATCGGTTCATAAATACGTTAGTTATCGCATGACAAAAATCAGATATATATATATATATATATGGTTATAATTCACATTATGCAATGAAATTTCATAATTTTCAAGGAAAGAGTGTATGTTAAAAATGGTAACAATGAACTGTGAAGAATTAATAAATTAAAACAATTAAAAAAACCAAACAAATACAGGCAAGAAAAAACAGTCTGTTCTTCTTCAGAGGGAGGACAGACGAAACCTAGCCCCACCCCCCTACTTTAAAAAAAATGAAATGTTTTAGGTTTCTGAACGCCTACCAAACCTGCATTCATTCAAAAATAACGACAGAAAAATATATACCAAATTTTAAAAACAAAACTAATGATATGAAATATTTGAAAATAACTTTGAAAAAATCTGTGCAGTAGCTTATAAAGTAATTTAAAATGAATGGAGAGTTTGTCAAGCCTCCCCCCTGACCTAAAACAAAACATTGAAATTATGAACAGTCATACCTGCTTCAAGCTCTTGCCTGTAAAAACAACAAAACAATTAGAATGCTCACTCCATATCCAATTTGCATAAAACTTCAAAAGCCAGGTCTGCATACCTCCCTAAGACTCGAAACATCCAGTCATATTCGTTCTAAAATATAGACTTTAGAATAGAACTTTCAAAAAGAATGTCAGGGAAGCATGCTATCAAATTACAAGCTACGCCAACAGCCCACAGTGTTGCCAATTATTTTTTTTTTTTTACAATTGTTTTTACATAATATCTTAAAAAATTAATTGGAAAATTGTTATTATAAAAAAGATTTGCTGTAAATTTATAAACCTGCTTATAAAAATGTTTTTCATTATTACAAATTTTATAAAATCGAATTATTTGATTAATTATTATATTTATGTAAATTTTTTTATGTAAGTTAGAGTACCAGTGTGGCATACTTCTTGTGAAAAAATTAAAACTATTTCTTTTATCATATAAATCTATATTTACTGTATTATTCAAAATAGCGAAAGAAATATCCAAAAAATCAACATGATAATCGTCATCGTTTGCCTTATTTAATTTTAAACAATCTGGATAAACATTTTTAAATTCATGAGTAAAATCAAAATTGAAAATTAAAATGTCGTCTATATACCTAAAGATTTTTAAAGATTTATTGTAATTTATTGTGTAATTAAATTCAAAGTAAAATAAAAACAAATTGGCTGCAGTTGATGAATAATTAGTTCCCATACCTATACCACAAATCTGTTTATATACGTTATTGTTAAAATTCACATAATTATTGTATAAACAAAAATGACATAAACTTAAAAACAAATCCCTATTTATTTTCAATTCAACTTCTAAATTAAATAAATCAAATATATTAATTAAAACATTAAATAACTGATCTATAGGTATATTAGTAAAAAGGTTTTCGAAATCGAAAACCTGCATTAAGTGAGTAGTGAAATTAAGGTTTTGTAATACTTCAAAACTGTTATCAATTGACCAAAAATAACTTGAATTTTTGAATTTAACTTTAAGAAAACCATATATTCTTTTTAAAAGCTTTTGTAAACCTAAATTAAAATTTTTATTAACACTATTGGTAGTACTGCAAATATATCTGAATTTAATAGGAGACTTATGAAACTTAGGAGTCAAAAATATAAATGGCAAACAGTGATGACTAGAAACATCAAAAACATACGAAAACAAACTTTTACACTTTTTCTTGTATGAAAAGAATTTTTTGACAATAGGATCCCTTCTAATATCAATTTTTTCGTAAAATTCTGTATTTTTTAATTCATCATTTATTTTATCTATATAAAATTTCTTACAAACAATAGCAAAATTATTGGCAGCTTTGTCCACAGGAACTATTACAAAATTTTTATGCAAATCATTAATGAAAATTATGTCTTCTTTACTGAAAGTCTGATACTCATATGCACTAGAATTTAAAAAGTCCTTCAAAAAATCCTTAAAATGCTTCAATAGTTGAAACTTCCACTCAAAAAATGCCTCCAAGGGCATGCTAAATTTATAACTTTGTTTTTTAATAAAATTATTCACATCATTAATAAAATATTTCAAGGCTTTACCATAACTAATTTTACTATTAATTCGAAATTTTGTGCCAAAATTCATTAAATATCTAACATTTTTGTTTTTAATTATTTCTAAATTACCAGTAATTACATGACCATAATGATCATCGATAAAATCTGCAAAATTTGATCTATTACAAAAACACTCCACAGACCCATCAACCTCCAAAGAGGCAGTGTGCCTGTAATTAAAAATTGTACTACTAATTGGCTTCTGATAATTAAAAGCTATTGAAATTTTAGAATTCTTAAGAGGAAAGAGGTCATAGACACTCCCCAAAATCTTATTCATATTTAAACAGTCATATGCCTTCTGCAAGAATGTAATATTAAAATAAACAATATCTTTCTGTGAATCATCTCTACCAATTAGCCTGAAATTAATTAAATCCCAAACTAAATTTTTAAATTGCATGATCTTGAATTTATATGTACTTAAACATTTCTTAATTTTTATAATAGTGTTAATTTTCAATTTAAACAAATTATTTTTTATATTTTTGACATTATATGTAATCTTAAAATTATCTTCCAAATCCTTCAACCACTTAACAGGAATAATTATATTGACATTTTTAGAAAATCTCCTGGAACCCCTTTTTCCTCTCAATATTTTAGTTTTATCATTAAAATTGTAAAATAAATTATAAACATTTGCAACTTTTGCTAAATTAATATTGTTAATTAAGGTATTTAAACCATAAGGATAAACTGTTTTCAATTTAAACATAAAATCATTTTCTCTGTTAAGTCTTTCATTTTTATCTTCTACATGGTCCAAAATATAAATACGAATATTGCTAAATGAATGAATTCTAAAGTGTGAAATTTCAAAAGTAGAGCATTCTTTATTTTCATTATACACAGCAGAACGATGCCCATTAATCCTAACATGCAATTCACCTTCTGTTTGACCAATGTAACTTTGGTCACATGTTAAACATTCAATTCTGTAAATTACATTGTTATATTTACAAAAGGGTGTATAGTTTACTGAACCGTTGGGACTGTCGGCACAACCCACAACACATGTTTTTCATCTCTTATTTGTACATTTATAATATCTCATATTCATTTTATTTAAAAATTCTCGAAACATATTTATAATAAATTTTTGTAAGTTCTTAGACTTAATTGCAACATAAACAAGAACAAAAAGACACACACCCCCCAAGAAATTAAATGAAAATGAACAGTATACACAATAAAAGCGCAATATGCAGCTTAAATTTATTATATATAGTAATAGTGTCAATTCATCATGAAAAATTGCAGCACCATTGGCGCTTTAAGCAGCTCATGTATAATGCCACAAGTTATAATTCACATTATGCAATGAAATTTCATAATTTTCAAGGAAAGAGTGTATGTTAAAAATGGTAACAATGAACTGTGAAGAATTAATAAATTAAAACAATTAAAAAAACCAAACAAATACAGGCAAGAAAAAACAGTCTGTTCTTCTTCAGAGGGAGGACAGACGAAACCTAGCCCCACCCCCCTACTTTAAAAAAAATGAAATGTTTTAGGTTTCTGAACGCCTACCAAACCTGCATTCATTCAAAAATAACGACAGAAAAATATATACCAAATTTTAAAAACAAAACTAATGATATGAAATATTTGAAAATAACTTTGAAAAAATCTTTATTATGCAAAAAATCTGTGCAGTAGCTTATAAAGTAATTTAAAATGAATGGAGAGTTTGGCAAGCCTCCCCCCTGACCTAAAACAAAACATTGAAATTATGAACAGTCATACCTGCTTCAAGCTCTTGCCTGTAAAAACAACAAAACAATTAGAATGCTCACTCCATATCCAATTTGCATAAAACTTCAAAAGCCAGGTCTGCATACCTCCCTAAGACTCGAAACATCCAGTCATATTCGTTCTAAAATATAGACTTTAGAATAGAACTTTCAAAAAGAATGTCAGGGAAGCATGCTATCAAATTACAAGCTACGCCAACAGCCCACAGTTCAACTGTGGGCTGTTGGCGTAGCTTGTAATTTGATAGCATGCTTCCCTGACATTCTTTTTGAAAGTTCTATTCTAAAGTCTATATTTTAGAACGAATATGACTGGATGTTTCGAGTCTTAGGGAGGTATGCAGACCTGGCTTTTGAAGTTTTATGCAAATTGGATATGGAGTGAGCATTCTAATTGTTTTGTTGTTTTTACAGGCAAGAGCTTGAAGCAGGTATGACTGTTCATAATTTCAATGTTTTGTTTTAGGTCAGGGGGGAGGCTTGCCAAACTCTCCATTCATTTTAAATTACTTTATAAGCTACTGCACAGATTTTTTGCATAATAAAGATTTTTTCAAAGTTTTTTTCAAAGTTATTTTCAAATATTTCATATCATTAGTTTTGTTTTTAAAATTTGGTATATATTTTTCTGTCGTTATTTTTGAATGAATGCAGGTTTGGTAGGCGTTCAGAAACCTAAAACATTTCATTTTTTTTAAAGTAGGGGGGTGGGGCTAGGTTTCGTCTGTCCTCCCTCTGAAGAAGAACAGACTGTTTTTTCTTGCCTGTATTTGTTTGGTTTTTTTAATTGTTTTAATTTATTAATTCTTCACAGTTCATTGTTACCATTTTTAACATACACTCTTTCCTTGAAAATTATGAAATTTCATTGCATAATGTGAATTATAACTTGTGGCATTATACATGAGCTGCTTAAAGCGCCAATGGTGCTGCAATTTTTCATGATGAATTGACACTATTACTATATATAATAAATTTAAGCTGCATATTGCGCTTTTATTGTGTATACTGTTCATTTTCATTTAATTTCTTGGGGGGTGTGTGTCTTTTTGTTCTTGTTTATGTTGCAATTAAGTCTAAGAACTTACAAAAATTTATTATAAATATGTTTCGAGAATTTTTAAATAAAATGAATATGAGATATTATAAATGTACAAATAAGAGATGAAAAACATGTGTTGTGGGTTGTGCCGACAGTCCCAACGGTTCAGTAAACTATACACCCTTTTGTAAATATAACAATGTAATTTACAGAATTGAATGTTTAACATGTGACCAAAGTTACATTGGTCAAACAGAAGGTGAATTGCATGTTAGGATTAATGGGCATCGTTCTGCTGTGTATAATGAAAATAAAGAATGCTCTACTTTTGAAATTTCACACTTTAGAATTCATTCATTTAGCAATATTCGTATTTATATTTTGGACCATGTAGAAGATAAAAATGAAAGACTTAACAGAGAAAATGATTTTATGTTTAAATTGAAAACAGTTTATCCTTATGGTTTAAATACCTTAATTAACAATATTAATTTAGCAAAAGTTGCAAATGTTTATAATTTATTTTACAATTTTAATGATAAAACTAAAATATTGAGAGGAAAAAGGGGTTCCAGGAGATTTTCTAAAAATGTCAATATAATTATTCCTGTTAAGTGGTTGAAGGATTTGGAAGATAATTTTAAGATTACATATAATGTCAAAAATATAAAAAATAATTTGTTTAAATTGAAAATTAACACTATTATAAAAATTAAGAAATGTTTAAGTACATATAAATTCAAGATCATGCAATTTAAAAATTTAGTTTGGGATTTAATTAATTTCAGGCTAATTGGTAGAGATGATTCACAGAAAGATATTGTTTATTTTAATATTACATTCTTGCAGAAGGCATATGACTGTTTAAATATGAATAAGATTTTGGGGAGTGTCTATGACCTCTTTCCTCTTAAGAATTCTAAAATTTCAATAGCTTTTAATTATCAGAAGCCAATTAGTAGTACAATTTTTAATTACAGGCACACTGCCTCTTTGGAGGTTGATGGGTCTGTGGAGTGTTTTTGTAATAGATCAAATTTTGCAGATTTTATCGATGATCATTATGGTCATGTAATTACTGGTAATTTAGAAATAATTAAAAACAAAAATGTTAGATATTTAATGAATTTTGGCACAAAATTTCGAATTAATAGTAAAATTAGTTATGGTAAAGCCTTGAAATATTTTATTAATGATGTGAATAATTTTATTAAAAAACAAAGTTATAAATTTAGCATGCCCTTGGAGGCATTTTTTGAGTGGAAGTTTCAACTATTGAAGCATTTTAAGGATTTTTTGAAGGACTTTTTAAATTCTAGTGCATATGAGTATCAGACTTTCAGTAAAGAAGACATAATTTTCATTAATGATTTGCATAAAAATTTTGTAATAGTTCCTGTGGACAAAGCTGCCAATAATTTTGCTATTGTTTGTAAGAAATTTTATATAGATAAAATAAATGATGAATTAAAAAATACAGAATTTTACGAAAAAATTGATATTAGAAGGGATCCTATTGTCAAAAAATTCTTTTCATACAAGAAAAAGTGTAAAAGTTTGTTTTCGTATGTTTTTGATGTTTCTAGTCATCACTGTTTGCCATTTATATTTTTGACTCCTAAGTTTCATAAGTCTCCTATTAAATTCAGATATATTTGCAGTACTACCAATAGTGTTAATAAAAATTTTAATTTAGGTTTACAAAAGCTTTTAAAAAGAATATATGGTTTTCTTAAAGTTAAATTCAAAAATTCAAGTTATTTTTGGTCAATTGATAACAGTTTTGAAGTATTACAAAACCTTAATTTCACTACTCACTTAATGCAGGTTTTCGATTTCGAAAACCTTTTTACTAATATACCTATAGATCAGTTATTTAATGTTTTAATTAATATATTTGATTTATTTAATTTAGAAGTTGAATTGAAAATAAATAGGGATTTGTTTTTAAGTTTATGTCATTTTTGTTTATACAATAATTATGTGAATTTTAACAATAACGTATATAAACAGATTTGTGGTATAGGTATGGGAACTAATTATTCATCAACTGCAGCCAATTTGTTTTTATTTTTATTTTACTTTGAATTTAATTACACAATAAATTACAATAAATCTTTAAAAATCTTTAGGTATATAGACGACATTTTAATTTTCAATTTTGATTTTACTCATGAATTTAAAAATGTTTATCCAGATTGTTTAAAATTAAATAAGGCAAACGATGACGATTATCATGTTGATTTTTTGGATATTTCTTTCGCTATTTTGAATAATACAGTAAATATAGATTTATATGATAAAAGAAATAGTTTTAATTTTTTCACAAGAAGTATGCCACACTGGTACTCTAACTTACATAAAAAAATTTACATAAATATAATAATTAATCAAATAATTCGATTTTATAAAATTTGTAATAATGAAAAACATTTTTATAAGCAGGTTTATAAATTTACAGCAAATCTTTTTTATAATAACAATTTTCCAATTAATTTTTTAAGATATTATGTAAAAACAATTGTAAAAAAAAAAAAAAAAAAAAAAAAAAATAATTGGCAACACTGTGGGCTGTTGGCGTAGCTTGTAATTTGATAGCATGCTTCCCTGACATTCTTTTTGAAAGTTCTATTCTAAAGTCTATATTTTAGAACGAATATGACTGGATGTTTCGAGTCTTAGGGAGGTATGCAGACCTGGCTTTTGAAGTTTTATGCAAATTGGATATGGAGTGAGCATTCTAATTGTTTTGTTGTTTTTACAGGCAAGAGCTTGAAGCAGGTATGACTGTTCATAATTTCAATGTTTTGTTTTAGGTCAGGGGGGAGGCTTGCCAAACTCTCCATTCATTTTAAATTACTTTATAAGCTACTGCACAGATTTTTTGCATAATAAAGATTTTTTCAAAGTTATTTTCAAATATTTCATATCATTAGTTTTGTTTTTAAAATTTGGTATATATTTTTCTGTCGTTATTTTTGAATGAATGCAGGTTTGGTAGGCGTTCAGAAACCTAAAACATTTCATTTTTTTTAAAGTAGGGGGGTGGGGCTAGGTTTCGTCTGTCCTCCCTCTGAAGAAGAACAGACTGTTTTTTCTTGCCTGTATTTGTTTGGTTTTTTTAATTGTTTTAATTTATTAATTCTTCACAGTTCATTGTTACCATTTTTAACATACACTCTTTCCTTGAAAATTATGAAATTTCATTGCATAATGTGAATTATAACTTGTGGCATTATACATGAGCTGCTTAAAGCGCCAATGGTGCTGCAATTTTTCATGATGAATTGACACTATATATGGTTATATATATATATATATATATATATATATATATATGTCAACATTTGAACGGAGGGTGGTTTTGGGGTCTGGGGGTCATGATCGGTGAAAATATACCAAAATTTTCCGGAAGTGCTTTCCTCCGGACGGCTGCAATAGGTAGCTTTTTACTTTTTGTAATGAAAGCTACCTAAAAATATGTGAATATGCATAATTTAACTATTAGTTTGGCGATTTTTATAATTTGGCGAAATTGGTTGACGGAATAACCAAGTAGTACCTTGGTGATTTGTTGTTTTCTCCTGAATTATATAAAAAATAGATATTTTTAGGTAGATTTCGTATGAAATACTACCTATTGCATTCTCTCCCATGTTGGAATTTCTGAAAAATTTTTGCGGATCTACACGAATCATGACTCCTGGACCCTAAAACTACCACCAGTAAAAAAGCTTATCTATCTATCTATCTATCTATCTATCTATCTATCTATCTATCTCTCTATCGGTGTATATCACTTTCTTCTAGACACGATAACTTTTAAAATTATGCTCAGATCTTTTTCAAACTTTTACATAAAATCAAGGAGCTTAAAATCTCGGTCGAGTTCGTTAATGGGCAAAAGCGGACCAAGGGGGTGGAATTTAGGAGGGGGTTTGTGAAAACAGAAAAAACGCGATAACTTCTAAATTAAAATAGATATAGAATCAATTTAAAGTTTATATTACTTCTAAAGAATGGGCCAAAAGTTTATGCATGACAGATTTTTGATAAAGTTAAAAATGGGCTCAAGAGGCGAAAAAAATATGGTTTTTGGGAGAAAAAAATTCATAACTTCGTCAATTCTCAAGATATCAAATCCAACTAAATTTTATATAAATGTACTCAATATTATCTAAAACTTTTGTATTTACAAGTTTTTTATAGGAACAATTTTTATCGATGGAAAAAATTAAAAACGAAAAGAAAAAGGGCGCTGAAAAAAGAAAAAAACCCATAACTTACTCAATTCTTAAGCAATCAAATCTAATTAAATTTATTTTACATCTTCACAATAATATCTACAACTTTTACATTGACAGTTTTTTATAGGACCAATCCTTATATCAAAAATAAATTAAACAAAAATAGGAGTTGGAGAAAAAACCGCAAATCCAAACTGCTTATATCCTGACTCATTTTAAAATTCATTTTTGATTTTAAACGCATCTAAATGACAGATCCTCTTATTTAGGAACTATATAATGTGACGTATTGGCCAGTTTTTTGATAAAGGCAAAATATATTTTTAAAAAGGCTGCCAAAAAAACTATTTTGAACAGATTTCCCGAAGTTATCGTCATTAAAATATTGATTAAGTATAGCAAATTGCGTTTTTTCTGAGTCATTTTTAAATTCATTTTTGTTCTCAAACCCATCCAATTTACAGGTCCTGTTATTTAGGAACTATATAACTTGACGTATTGGCCAGTTTTTTGATAAAGGCAGAATATATTTTTAAAAAGGCTGCCGAAAAGGGTATTTTGAACAGAATTTCACGAAGTTAGTGATTGAAATTTGAGGAAATTTAAGAAATTGCGTTTTTACCGAGTCATTTTTAAATCTTTTTTTTTGTTCTCAAACGCATCCAATTTACAGGTTCTTTTATTTAAGAACTATATAATGTGACGGAGTGGCCAGTTTTTTGATAAAGGAAGAATATATTTCAAAAAAGGCTGCCAAAATGGGCACTTCGCACAAAATTTCCCAAAGCGATCATGTTTAATGAACTGTGGGTATTCAAATAACAAATTAGTTGTTTTATGACTCATTTTTAAATCCAATTTTGCTCTGAAACGCATTCAAATGACAGTTTTTTTGTTACTTAGGAACTATATAATGTGTGTATTCGTCAATTTTTTGATAAAGGGTGACTATATATAATTTTAAAAGCTGTCAAAGTAAGCACTTCGCAAAAAAATTTCCCAAAGCGATCATGATAAAAGAATCGAGGTTGTATTCAAATAACAAATTGTTTATTTTATGCCTCATTTTTAAATTCAATTTTGATCTCAAAGGCATTCAATTGACAGTTATTTGTTATTTAGGAACTGTGTAATGTGCCGTATTGGTCAGATTTTTGATAAAGGCTAAATATATATTTAAAAAAAATCTGTCAAAGTGGGCACTTCGCATAAAATTTCTCAAAGCGATCTTGATTAAAGAATTGTGGATGTATTAAAATAATAAATTGGTTATTTTATGACTTATGACTCATTTTTAAATTCAATTTTGCTGTTAAACGAATTTAATTAACAGTATTTTGTTATTTAGGTACTATATAACGAGCATATTGGTCAATTTTTTTAAATAAAGTAAGAATATAATTCAAAATATGTTGCCAAAATGGGCATTTGAGTAGAATTTCGTTTAAGACGATTTTGATAAAACCAGTTCTGACAGAAAAATGAAATTAAAATTTTTTTTAAAGCGGCTGAATAAAGTAGTTAAACTGGGTTTATCTCTAATCATTTTTTTTCTTTTTTTGTTGAGATAAAAACTTTTCGAAATCTACCTCCGCCTATAGGCCATGCCGAAAGGGATTTTTTTATGTTATCTGCGGGTAAATCTCTCCAATAGCGTTTTTTTTAAATCGCAAATAACAGGACTAACATTTTGGTGCATCATCATTTACTACGCATGTAAATTTGATATTCTTATTTTATCCCGATTGATTATAACTCTAATTTTTCTGAAAAGAATTTTCTAGAAGCTTACATTGTTTGGGTTTATAAATGGTTTAATTCAAAAATCAACGTTCTTCGATACTTATCAATAGTTACGGGTACTGTAAAATTAGGTAAACCCGATTATGAATGATTGAAAGTGTTAAGAAATTGATTTTGATGACATTTACACAGTTAAATAATATTTCAGCGATTGTTTCAATATTTATTATATCATTATAAGTTTTTAGTTATAGAGTTATGGGGTAAAGTCCTCCGTAATATAGATTTAAAAAAATCATATGCTACAGACAGAGGGTATGCACTAGAGAATATATATGTATTAATTACGGAAGATGTGCAAAGTTTCTTAAAAATTCCAGAGGTAATATAACTTCATATGACCTCTATAAAACACCTTAATAATTGAGAGTTCAATAATCAGGTTAATGCGGTTAGGAAAGCTAAATGTAACTATCGCAATATACGTAAAATATAAACAGGAATTTCATTCTGGCCGTTTTTAACTTGAGTTCTGCTGCATAAATTTTGGTGGGACATATACTGCTAGTTAGATAATTTTTCAGAAAATATGTTAGTATAAAATTTATCGCTCTACATTGGACGTCTGAACAATTAAGGGGAAAGTTCTAAATCGATTAAACACGGTTTCGAAAGATGGGATTAAAAAAAGTTTCTGATGAATGAATTTTGAAAATATTTAAACTGCTAATTAAAGAACTTTAGGGTAGGTTTCGGTTAATTTTAAGCTCTGTATTGCAGTAGTCAGAGTATCTGACTTCTGTACTGGAGGTTGAGAAGTTCGACTCCCGACTGGCCAAGGTTCACTCGGTCTTTCATCCCTTCGGTGTCGAAAAAATTAACACTGAGCTTGCTTGAGAATTAAAGACTCTAGTTTCTTTAGTTCGCTTCTAGTTTAGTTTGATAGTTAAAAGATTCTCATTGGTTCATTTTAATGGAACTTTATAGGTTAGAGAATTTTTCAGTTAATGATTTAGTATAAAATTCATACTATTTCCTGTGTGTTGCTTCGTCATCAGGTTGCTTGGTTACAGACTTATGGATTTAAGGTCTAGAATCAGATTAATTAATTATGTAAGGTAAGACATTCAATAGGCCTAATTAACGGAAACTGGCGAAATTTACATTGATAATTTTCCATGAACGTTTTTAGCATGTTACATATGGTTCCACCTTTCATTATCAAATCTTACTGAAAATGATCAACCAAAGAAGTTGGTTCTTAACAGCTCAAATATTGCCCGATTCAATATAACATAGAATAATGTAATAATGTCCAATTTGTTTTCAGCAATTCAGATCGACATTCCATGTAAATCTCCACATTGCTTTAAAACGCATGATTAAATTTCCTGTTAATAATTTGTTTGGTTCAATATATATATATATATATATATGGTTTATATATATATATATATATATATATATATATATATATATATATATATATATATATATAACATACGACTTACAATATGTAACAGTACATGTATCATAACATTTTCAACAATTGGATGTAGAACAAGCTATTATTCTAATAACGAGTAAATTCTATATACATCGAAGCAACAAAATATAACTACTTTTTTTTGCAAATGTACATTATTTGTGAGGTTTAAGATAAGAACAATAAATATTTTCAGGTTTGTAAATCAAAAATGTAGTTGAATAAACTAACAAATTTTTTGGGATACTTTAGATTGATTTGGTTATTCTTATGATACACTAAAATTAGATTTTCTTTTTATTCACCACCATAACTTATTGATAGCTAATGCATTAACGCAATTTATTTATCTATTAACTTTTTACATATTTAGCTTCACATTTCTAAAATTATAATTATATGAATATTATGTTACCAAGACCTATTGTTAAACCCAACAGAATTTAGTTACATCTAAAGCTATAGCAAATTGTGCAATGTGACTTTTTAAATTTGCATATTTGTATAACTTTTTATTCATAACGCAAGATACATGAGTAGCTACATTCGAAACTTTTAGTAGTCTTAAAAGATTTAGTAATCATTTGATAACATGACTTTTAAAAACAAGAAAGAGGAATCTTTAAATTTTCTCTTACCTTGTCTCACAGTCAGAATCTGCAATATTGTCAATACGTCTTTCCAAGTTATCAGTGTAGATATTTTCTAATGGCCAGTATGATGTATTTCCACCCACACTATGTGCTGGAGTGTAAGAGATGGTGTTGTACACACTGCGAAAATAAAAATTACAATATTTGTAAGTAATTCTTTTATATCATTGTGGTAATTCTTTAAGTGTTTTTGTTTACATATCTCATAAATTATATAATGTAATTTATTTTTATCGAATTACATATTTTCTAGATGTCATAATATTAATGTAACTTTTAAGTTGTACACACTCAGATTTAATGGATATTTACATTGCGATTAATGTTTTGAATTTGTGTTCACATTTCTTTCGTATCTAAATTGATTATTTTGTGTAACTATATCTCTTAAAAGGGGTTGTTGGGTACTTTCTGTACATTACGGCATATTGTTCGTGTTATAATATGGAAATATGTAACAAGATTTAAAAAAAAAAGAGGTTATTATAATCAAGCGAATATTTAAAAAATTATAGACTACATTTTCGTATTCCTTAGTCAGCAGAAAAAAAATTCATAAAAAAAATCTTAGTTACGTTATAAATATGTTTTAGCTCGTGTTGAATAATTTATACTGTTTATAATATATTATGCAGTGTCAGAAAAAAAATCTTGACATTTATTTAAAATTGTGAAGTTTTTCTTAGATGGTCGTCAATGATACTATTCTTTAATAATGTTTCTTTTTTAATACTGCAGTTGTTGTAGATGGTATTAACAGTACTTTACGTTGTAAGAAAATAAATTATCTTGTTGAAGTATTTGTTGCAATTTTTTAACCGATTTTTTGATTTATTGAGATGCGGTAAAAATGTCTTGCCTTTATTAGGACTTAGATAGTTTGCCCTGAACTTTGTTAATCTAAGTCTTTGCATTTTGCAGAAATATCGTCTTCTTAAAAAGACAAAACATGAGTTTATTTGATAATTGTTAGCTTTTTACGTCGATTATTTGTACAAAATATAAGAAAATAATTTTTAAAATCCCTCTTTTTAAACCACTACCAAAATTAAAAAATATAAAGGGTCAACTCTAAATCATGTTAAGAAGCAAGGGCTATAACTCCACGTAAACAATGCATGGTAGGAACTTTCATCAAACTTGCTACTTTTGGTTGAAACTGAAAAAAAAAAGAAACATTCGAACTTTGAAATTATAGTTTAAGTGTCAAGATATTATTTGTTGGCGCTGTATAGATACGGAAAATAACTTTTGAATAAATATTATTGCGCTCCACTTAGTTGTATTCTATTTTAATCAGGCAATTAATTTTTAGCAATTAGTTAGAAATCAAGCATAATAATAAATTTATCTGGCAATAAATGAAGAACTTTTTCAGTATGAAAGACAATATTTAATTAAATGTGTTATTTGAAAATATGTAAATGTTAATCGTGTGCCTTTTTAAATCGAAAAATGTAGATTTAGTTAGCTTCCAGAACATATAATAAAGAAAGACAAATTAATAGGTTTTAAAAGTACTTTTAAACCACTCTTTTTAAGCATTTCAAATGATTGACTTACTGATATATTGGAAAATCCATTATGCACTCATAAAAGTAGGTGGTGCCGTGATATTCTATTGCATGGACTACCTTGTAAAATTGGCTTTCTTGAACGTAGACTTGATTGACCACTGGGTAGAAAATCGACGGATTTTCACTTGGTTGATGTCTAAAAAACAGAACACCACTTATATATTTTCCATTAAAAAGAACAAATGATGAAAAAATAGTGTAATATAGTACTAATTACCTCAAAATATTTAGTAAATAAATGTGTTTTCATACTTTATGCAATTCATTTTGCTTTTTAGTTACTAATTCTTTTTCAATTTGTCCATTAATTAATCTGTGACGTGATTGAAAAGTATCTCATGTACCGATATTTTTTCAATGCAACATATTTTATAAATTTAAATAGTGAAGGTGAGAAAACATAAATATTCATTTTTATCATAATAATTTCAAGAGTTATGTTATAAGTAAAATAATCATAGCTATTAGAGCTTAACCATAAAATAATACAAATACAGTGTTTGCCCCACCACCGTAGATTTTATCCTATTTAGTAACACAGTGGTTCGCCGAGCAATGATTAAAATAAATTGAAATCATGCGAAATTATATCTTGACAAAATCTGGACTGATGGTGATAGTAGCTGAAGATTCTTTTAGCATTTTTTTAACTTCATAGGCCTTGATTTTTTTTTCAATTTTTAATAAAAAATTACAAAATTAAAAGTATTTATCGAGATCAGAAATGAAATTTAACGAATGTGTTAATTGCAGAAACCTAATGAATACAATTATTTTCCGTGTTTTACATAAACCAATAGTCTAAGGAAGGAATTTTTTAAGACATTTAGACAATGTCATATAACATTCACTTTAAACGAGAATAAGAAAGTAGTGATAATTTTCGTATTTTATCGCAAATTTACAATTCAGTAAAGGAGTTCTTAACTTAAATTTAAAGAGTGGAACAGATGCTTGATTTAAAAAAGAAACGTCAACGGATTGATAAAAATAACAAAAATGTTTATTACTCTTATTATTACTTAATGCTTAAATTATTATTATTTAATAATGTATGTTCTTTCACAAAAAATTACTATACAGCATGTGTTTATTAGTGTAATACATTATTTAATCCCTTCGGGACGGGCGTCTGTTAGAGAAGTTTTTAGCTCACAGGCTATCATAGCCTGAGAGCTTATGTGGCCATCCGTTCTGTATGTATGTGCGTTCGTGCGTAACGCGATAACTCGTGATAAAAATATCCGATCCACTTGAAATTTTGTATGTAGTTATATCCTGAGAAGGCGCTTCCCTGATTAGTTTTTGGAGTTCATTCGATATGTATAAGAGGGGGAACGGGGGGGGCTCATGCCCCTCCCCTTAGTTGATATAAATGGGATTTTCATGCAGAATTAAGTTTTCGTTCAAAATTTAGATTAGGATCATTCTGATGAGGCGATTCCGTGACTGTTATTAGGTGTTCATTGAATAAGTATAAATAGGGGGAACGGGGGTTCTAATGCCCCCCCCCTTAATTTATATAAATGGGTTTTTCAAGCAGAATTTTCAGATTTCGTTCAAATCTCTGAATAGTTTTGGAAGTTTAATGGTTAAGTATAAAAGTGGGGAATAACTCCTTTTTAAATTATATAAATGCTAAATGGTTTTTTATTAAGAATTATCTCATTTGCTCTGAATTTTGGATGTAGATTTTTTATATGATAAAGCATGTCTTTGATAGTATAGGAGGTTCAATGATTAAGTGTAAAAAAAGAGGAAAAGGGAAAACTCTTCCCCTTCTTAATTTTTTTTTCGAACGGAATTAACCATTGAAAATAAAAGGCTTTAATGTTCAATTAGTATTTGTAGCCTGTGAGCTCAATGCCATAAGTTTAACTGGGCAATATTCTATATTATTGTTTTATAACCGGCGTTTTAAAACAGAAAGTGAAGTTTTATTTCGTTAAAAACATTGTATTCTATATAAAGAAAACTTACCTTAAAGAATATTCTTACTATGTTTACATATATCCATACGATCTTTAGAGGACATATTTGATATTCACTAGCTAAAGTGACATATCATTTACAGCATTTCCTGTTACCTCAGTGATCGAAAACATTTTTTATGCTCATCTTTAAATGCCCCAGCGAGTAAATCTTCAATAAAAAATCATTAATTCAAAAAATCATGAATAAAAATCATGAAGTCATGCAATTTTTAACATCGAAGCTGAACGAGAATAATATAAGTTGAAACTGGTGTTAATCAATTAAAGTGAAAAAACTTCTTTAAAACAACATGAAATAAATTAAATTGCGCAAGGCTTTTTGAAAGAACTTAGTCTTTTTTCGTCAGGCGCGAAAACACGTGCGTCTACTGTGAATGTAGTAGAACGACTGAAATGAAAAGGTGGGAAAGGGAGCATGCTGAAGGAACAGCCAATAGGAAAGTAGAAGTCGTCAGCCAATCACGGAAAAGCATATTCAAAATGTACGAAAGATACTATGAACGAATAAAGGAAAAAGAAAAATGGTAACAAGAGGGAAAAAGTAAGTAAAAGGTATTGAGTAAAAGTACAGATTATAATGAAAATAGATACATACACTCAAAAGATCAATAATAATAATAAGTAAAAAATATTTTTTTATATTTATAAACAGAGATATGTACATCTAAAAATTGTATGCATAATTAATACAGAAAAAAACTAATTATAAGGCTGTGTTGAAAAGGTTTTTCCAGGCTACGGAGAGCGTTTTAGAGTCAGATTTATCATTAACAATAATTTCATGGTTAAGATAAATAGTTAAATTTTCAAGAAAATCTAACTCATAGGTACTATTGGCATTAAAGATAATTTTAGCAGTTTGAAAATTGAAACTATGGCCGGAATTCCAAGAGTACTTAGCAACAGAAGATTTAGAAATTTCTCGATAATTGACATGCCGAGTTCTTTAAGGCGGTTTGTGAGATTTCTTTTAATTTGACCAATATAAGATAAATAACATTCATTACAAGGGATATTATAAATTCCCAATTTTTGGAGGGCCAGGGCAGGAAATTTAATGGAAGGACATTTCAATTTATTGACATGTTTAAATGGTAGAAATATCAAAAGGATTATCGATAAGGACAAAATTATCATCAACATAACGTATCCAACATTAAAAATTAGTCAGATTCAATAATTTTTCTTCAAAAATATGCATATAAATGTCACAAAGAATGACGGATAAAGGATTACTCACATTTAAGCCGTCTGACTGTTTGAAAAAATTATTATAAAATTGAAAAGTAGTAGAGTTAAGCAAATATTAGTTAATTAAACAAAACCCTTGATTTCAATATCAGACAAGTGGAATTTACTTAATCTTTATTCCATGCAAAAAAGAGCGCCTTCAATCCGGACATTAGTAAATAAAGATTTGACATCAAGAGAAACAAATGGATAGAACATGAGGATGGATTAATACTTTTTCATTTACTAACGAAATCATACGAATTTTTAACTGTATGCGAATTAGAAATGCATAAAGGAGGAAAAATAGAAATTAAAATTTTGGCAAGAGGATAAGTAACAGTACCAGTATTAGAGACAACAGGACTTAAGGGAATATTGGTTTTCTGAACTTTATGTAAAGCATAAAAAAGCACAAATAAGTGAAGAAAGAATAATACTGTTACGAATTTTGAAAATAGTTAGTGTTTGTACTGTAAAATAATGTAAATAATCTTATTAAGCTCCATTCCTTTACTAATATTAGTTTTTGTTACATTGTCTCTGTTATCAAGCACACTTGTCTATTATTTTCAGTGTATGTCTATTGCAGCTTGGCGAAATAATAAAGATATCGCCAAGTTGGCGTCACTTTTGGCGACTAATTTTGGTCGCCAAATTTGGTGATATATCGCCAAGTTGGCGACAAACTTGGCGATTGTTGGCGATGGTAACCCTTTCCTCTCTATGGTAACCCCCCTTAGATATACTGATACATTGTTTGTTGTTCCGTGAATTTTTCGAGATGGTTCTAGAAATTTCCCGCACATGCTGCGAGCCTATATAAGAAGAGAAGCGATGCGAGCTGTTGTTATTATTTACCAGTCAGTCATTGAGTGAGCAACGCGTTTGTTAAGCAAGTTTGCTTGTGTCTTATTTACGTTATTTTGAATGTGATTTAGTGTTGAGACGTTGTATAAAGAGTCTCTGGAACCTGCACTTATACGATAGATTTGAACAATTATTTTTGAATATCTAGAAATACTTGTGAATTTCGAAGACTCTGTTGTTCTGAAGTTCTGTAAATAAATTATTTTGTACTTTTCTATAAGCAAGAGTTTGAAGTTGTCTAACCATAAGATCAAAAGAACCCTATATGCGCTGCAACATTTGATGTCAGAAGTGGGATTTCTTATGGCGAAAACGAGAGCAAAGGAAGAGCAACTGAATGAGTTGTTGAAATCTATTAATGGATTATCAAATAAAATGGATAAAGGCCAAGAGGAGTTGGCGGAAAAGATGATTAAAGGCCAAGAAGAGTTGGTGGAATAGATGATTAAAGGCCAAGAAGAATTGGCGGAAAAGATGAATAAAGGCCAAGAAGAGTTATCGAATAAAATTGACAAAGTCCAAGAAGATGTGACTGAAGAAATGAAAAAAAGCCAAGAGAGAATGGAAGAATTAAAGGAGGAAGTTAATAAAAGCCAAGAAGAAATGAAGAAAACTTTGGAAGAAAAGTTCTTATCGGTAGAGAGAAGAATAGGCTAGGTAGAAGAGAAAATAGAGGAAGTAGAAGAGAGAATTCTAAATGAAGTTAGTAATGTTGAACAGAAAATGGAAAGGAAAATGGCGGAAGTAGAAGGGAAAATTCAGAATGAAGTTTGCAACGTTGAAGAGAACATACTAGGTGAAGTAGATGAAAAGCTAAATAAAAAAGCACAAGATCTTGAGAAGAAACTTTCAGCGTCCAGTGGTAATTATGAAGAATTTAGGAATCCGCCTGCTTCTCCTGTGCAAGTTAAGCTGTCGACATACGACGGAACGAGTTCCTGGCAAGTTTACAAAACCCAATTCACCATTGTAGCCGAGGCGAACAAATGGAGTGACGAGGTGAAAGCTTGTCAACTGGCAGCATCTTTGAGAGGAGAAGCCGCCGACGTGCTGCAAACATTGCCCAATATGACGCAACTCAATTTTGAGACTAAGTTGTGCACTTGAAATGAGATTCCGCGAAAAATTCTTCAAGGATTATACGAGAATACAAATGAAGAGCCGCCATCAAAAATCGAGTGAAACCCTTCAAGAGTTTGCCTCGGAAATTGATCGGCTTGCAAATTTAGCATTCATTGACTGTCCAACAAATGTACGGGAAATGCTCTCACTGCAATATTTTGTAGACGGAATAAAAGATCCAGAAGTGCAGAAAGCGGTACGAATGGCAGATGTACAGGATTTAAAGGCTGCACTACTATATGCCTTAAAGTTGGAAGCAGCTACACAAGTAAATGTTGCAGCGTATATAGGGTTCTTTTGATCTTATGGTTAGACAACTTCAAACTCTTGCTTATAGAAAAGTAGAAAATAATTTATTTACAGAACTTCAGGACAACAGAGTCTTCGAAACTCACAAATATTTCTAGATATTCAAAAATAATTGTTCAAATCTATCGTATAAGTGCAGATATAAGTTACAGAGACTCTTTATACAACGTCTCAACACTAAATCACATTCAAAATAACGTAAATAAGACACAAGCAAACTTGCTTAACAAACGCGTTGCTCACTCAATGACTGGCTGGTAAATAATAACAACAGCTCGCATCGCTTCTCTTCTTATATAGGCTCGCAGCATGTGCGGGAAATTTCTAGAACCATCTCGAAAAATCCACGGAACAACAAACAATGTATCAGTATATCTAAGGGGGGTTACCATAGAGAGGAAAGGGTTACCATCGCCAACAATCGCCAAGTTTGTCGGCAACTTGGCGATATATCGCCAAATTTGGCGACCAAAATTAGTCGCCAAAAGTGACGCCAACTTGGCGATATCTTTATTATTTCGCCAATCTGCCGTAGACATACACTGAAAATAATGGACAAGTTTGCTTGATAACAGAGAGAGCCTAATATAGTAAATTTCACCATTTACCTTTTTTTAATTTTGTCGACTTTCAATGTGATTTATGATATATTTTGTATTCTGCGTCGATTTTTTTGTAATTCATGTAAAAAAGAATGGTTGCTACGTTTTACACGACTAGAATTTTTTTTAATTCACGGGATGTATTTACATTTAGCGATTGTTAATGAATTTTTCAATGGTTTTGTATTGGATTTTTGAATCTCACGGCTATTTTTTGAAATTTCGAAAAGGAAATTAATTTCAAACATTTACACTTCATTTACGAATTTTGAAATTTAGTGATATTTTAATGCAATTTTTAGCAATGTTTTTATTATTTCTCACGCTTTGCGCCGATTTTTTCATTCGTATTTAAGAAATAATTCAGATTACACTATTTTACTCTATTAATGTAAATGTTGTCCCCCGCTATTTTTAAATTTGAAACGATTTGTAATTAATTTTTGAATACAATTTTTAGATGTTTTCGAGTCTACGGCGATTTTTTCACAATTGGAAAAGAAATTTTTAAATAATTTGTAGCTTAATGTAGTAAATTTTGACATCAATGATTCAGATTTTTTGTGTATTTTCATAAAATGTTTAGCAAGTTTTGTGTTGATATTTTTTAACTAATGAAAGAGTTCAGATTTCAATGTTTTGTCCCATTATGGTAAATTATGTCCGCAGGAATTTAATATAAATGTTTATCTGACTATGGCAAATTTTGTCCGTATTTTTGAATTTTACTGATTTTTAATCTGTTTTATAGTAATTTTTCAAGTTCTGTGACAGTTGTTGACATCGGTAAAAGAATTTCGGTTTCTAACTTTTAGCATAAATATTACAATTTGTTCTCCACGCTTTTATGAATTTTGCCAATTTCTAATGCGATATTCAATGTAGTTTTAGTTAGTTTGGGGGATTTTAGGTGTTCCGTGTTGACTTTTCCTTATTCATGAACGATTTCCGATTACAATATTTTCGACTGAATATTAAATTTTTACACCCATGACTTTTAAATATTCAGCGATTTTTAATATAGTTTTTGATACGATTTTTAGCCATTTTTTTTCAGTTCCTTGGCGATTTTCTGCCATTCACAAATCAATTTTGATATCAAACATTTTGTTTAATGTAGTTATGTTTTGAATGCAGTGTTTTATCTCTTAATATGATTTTGGCGTTCCATGCCTACATTTTGTAATTTATGAATGATTTCGATCATAACCCCCCTCCGCCCTGCCTTAATATTATTTTTTTCAGCATTGACTTTCAAATATTTAGCTATTTTTAATGCAATTTTCAATGTAATTTTTAGCCATTCTTCAAGTTCCGGGGCGATTATTTACATCCGGAAATCGATTTCGATTTCAAACTTTTTGGTTAATATGGTTAATTTCTTGATTACAATATTTTATATTAAAACAGGGAATTTTTACCGTAGGAATTTTTTAATGTTTTACGACTTTCATTACAATTTTCAATGCAATTTTTGGGCTTTCTCAGTCTTTTTTTTTTTTTTTTTTTTTTTTTTTTTTTTACTTTTTTCAAAGGAATTTGATTTTAAATTTCTAGACTAATAAGAGTTTGGTTTCAAACTTCTATCCTTTACGGTAATTGTTTTGCTCTCTTATTTTTATCTACAGCAATTTTTAATGCAGTATGCTTTTTTTTTAGTTCACGGCTATTTTTTTTTTTTCAGATACGGAAAAGGAATTCGGTTTTTAATTTCTTTGTTAATATGATAAATTTTCTCCTGTGCGATTTTTTTTAGCAGTTTTTTTCGTATTTCAATGCTTTTTACATTATCAAATTAATTAGATTCAAAACATTTATCCAAGTAGAGTAAATTTTGAGTTCCGTAATTTTTGAAAATTTTGCCATTTTTAAAGCGATGTTTACGTTTCTTCGCGACCCGCTTCGATTTTTTAAAGGTTCAATTTTTGTCCGAATTTATTTAATTCTGATCTCTTTTCTTCAAAGTTTATTCGAATTTTGAAACACAATTTTTGAATTTTGTTTTATATTTTTATGAGATTTTCAATGTTTTTTGCGATTTGTAAGATTTTTCCACATTAGTAAAAATAATCCAACTTCAATTTTCTAGCCCATCTCTTTTCAACGAAGTTTAGACGAAATTCGTGCAGCATTTTTTAAATTTTTCGAGGTTTTTATTATGATTTTTAAAGTTTTTTCGCAATTCTTGCTATTTTTTGATGAACCCGGGCAACGCCGGGCAGAACAGCTAGTTTTTAATAAAAAATTACAAAATTAAAAGTATTTATCGAGATCAGAAATGAAATTTAACGAATGTGTTAATTGCAGAAACCTAATGAATACAATTATTTTCCGTGTTTTACATAAACCAATAGTCTAAGGAAGGAATTTTTTAAGACATTTAGACAATGTCATATAACATTCACTTTAAACGAGTATAAGAAAGTAGTGATAATTTTCGTATTATATCGCAAATTTATAATTCAGTAAAGGAGTTCTTAACTTAAATTTAAAGAGTGGAACAGATGCTTGATTTAAAAAAGAAACGTCAACGGACTGATAAAAATAACAAAAATGTTTATTACTCTTATTATTACTTAATGCTTAAATTATTATTATTTAATAATGTATGTTCTTTCACAAAAATTACTATACAGCATGTGTTTATTAGTGTAATACATTATTTAATCCCTTCGGGACGGGCGTCTGTTAGAGAAGTTTTTAGCTCACAGGCTATCATAGCCTGAGAGCTTATGTGGCCGTCCGTTCTGTATGTATGTGCGTTCGTGCGTAACGCGATAACTCGTGATAAAAATATCCGATCCACTTGAAATTTTGTATGTAGTTATATCCTGAGAAGGCGCTTCCCTGATTAGTTTTTGGAGTTCATTCGATATGTATAAGAGGGGGAACGGGGGGCTCATGCCCCTCCCCTTAGTTGATATAAATGGGATTTTCATGCAGAATTAAGTTTTCGTTCAAAATTTAGATTAGGATCATTCTGATGAGGCGATTCCGTGACTGTTATTAGGTGTTCATTGAATAAGTATAAATAGGGGGAACGGGGGTTCTAATGCCCCCCCCTTAATTTATATAAATGGGTTTTTCAAGCAGAATTTTCAGATTTCATTCAAATCTCTGAATAGTTTTGGAAGTTTAATGGTTAAGTATAAAAGTGGGGAATAACTCCTTTTAAATTATATAAATGCTAAATGGTTTTTTATTAAGAATTATCTCATTTGCTCTGAATTTTGGATGTAGATTTTTTATATGATAAAGCATGTCTTTGATAGTATAGGAGGTTCAATGATTAAGTGTAAAAAAAGAGGAAAAGGGAGAACTCTTCCCCTTCTTAATTTTTTTTTCGAACGGAATTAACCATTGAAAATATAAGGCTTTAATGTTCAATTAGTATTTGTAGCCTGTGAGCTCAATGCCATCAGTTTAACTGGGCAATATTCTTTATTATTGTTTTACAACCGGCTTTTTAAAACAGAAAGTGAAGTTTTATTTCGTTAAAAACATTGTATTCTATATAAAGAAATCTTACCTTAAAGAATATTCTTACTATGTTTACATATATCCATACGATCTTTAGAGGACATATTTGATATTCACTAGCTAAAGTGACATATCATTTACAGCATTTCCTGTTACCTCAGTGATCGAAAACATTTTTTATGCTCATCTTTAAATGCCCCAGCGAGTAAATCTTCAATAAAAAATCATTAATTCAAAAAATCATGAATAAAAATCATGAAGTCATTCAATTTTTAACATCGAAGCTGAACGAGAATAATATAAGTTGAAACTGGTGTTAATCAATTGAAGTGAAAAAACTTCTTTAAAACAACATGAAATAAATTAAATTGCGCAAGGCTTTTTGAAAGAACTTAGTCTTTTTTCGTCAGGCGCGAAGAGACGTGCATCTACTGTGAATGTAGTAGCACGACTGAAATGAAAAGGTGGGAAAGGGAGCATGCTGAAGGAACAGCCAATAGGAAAGTAGAAGTCATCAGCCAATCACGGAAAAGCATATTCAAAATGTACGAAAGATACAATGAACGAATAAAAGAAAAAGAAAAATGGTAACAAGAGGGAAAAAGTAAGTAAAAGGTATTGAGTAAAAGTACAGATTATAATGAAAATAGATACATACACTCAAAAGATCAATAATAATAATAAGTAAAAAATATTTGTTTATATTTATAAACAGAGATATGTACATCTAAAAATTGTATGCATAATTAATACAGAAAAAAACTAATTATAAGGCTGTGTTGAAAAGGTTTTTCCAGGCTACGGAGAGCGTTTTAGAGTCAGATTTATCATTAACAATAATTTCATGGTTAAGATAAATAGTTAAATTTTCAAGAAAATCTAACTCATAGGTACTATTGGCATTAAAGATAATTTTAGCAGTTTGAAAATTGAAACTATTGCCGGAATTCCAAGAGTACTTAGCAACAGAAGATTTAGAAATTTCTCGATAATTGACATGCCGAGTTCTTTAAGGCGGTTTGTGAGATTTCTTTTAATTTGACCAATATAAGATAAATCACATTCATTACAAGGGATATTATAAATTCCCAATTTTTGGAGGCCCAGGGCAGGAAATTTAATGGAAGGACATTTCAATTTATTGACATGTTTAAATGGTAGAAATATCAAAAGGATTATCGATAAGGACAAAATTATCATCAACATAACGTATCCAACATTTAAAATTAGTCAGATTCAATAATTTTTCTTCAAAAATATGCATATAAATGTCACAAAGAATGACGGATAAAGGATTACCCACATTTAAGCCGTCTGACTGTTTGAAAAAATTATTATAAAATTGAAAAGTAGTAGAGTTAAGCAAATATTAGTTAATTAAACAAAACCCTTGATTTCAATATCAGACAAGTGGAATTTACTTAATCTTTATTCCATGCAAAAAAGAGCGCCTTCAATCCGGACATTAGTAAATAAAGATTTGACATCAAGAGAAACAAATGGATAGAACATGTGGATGGATTAATACTTTTTCATTTACTAACGAAATCATACGAATTTTTAACTGTATGCGAATTAGAAATGCATAAAGGAGGAAAAATAGAAATTAAAATTTTGGCAAGAGGATAAGTAACAGTACCAGTATTAGAGACAACAGGACTTAAGGGAATATTGGTTTTCTGAACTTTAAGTAAAGCATAAAAAAGCACGAATAAGTGAAGAAAGAATAATACTGTTACGAATTTTGTAAATAGTTAGTGTTTGTACTGTAAAATAATGTAAATAATCTTATTAAGCTCCATTCCTTTACTAATATTAGTTTTTGTTACATTGTCTCTGTTATCAAGCAAACTTGTCCATTATTTTCAGTGTATGTCTACGGCAGATTGGCGAAATAATAAAGATATCGCCAAGTTGGCGTCACTTTTGGCGACTAATTTTGGTCGCCAAATTTGGCGATATATCGCCAAGTTGGCGACAAACTTGGCGATTGTTGGCAATGGTAACCCTTTCCTCTCTATGGTAACCCCCCTTAGATATACTGATACATTGTTTGTTGTTCCGTGGATTTTTCGAGATGGTTCTAGAAATTTCCCGCACATGCTACGAGCCTATATAAGAAGAGAAGCGATGCGAGCTGTTGTTATTATTTACCAGTCAGTCATTGAGTGAGCAACGCGTTTGTTAAGCAAGTTTGCTTGTGTCTTATTTACGTTATTTTGAATGTGATTTAGTGTTGAGACGTTGTATAAAGAGTCTCTGGAACCTATATCTGCACTTATACGATAGATTTGAACAATTATTTTTGAATATCTAGAAATACTTGTGAATTTCGAAGACTCTGTTGTTCTGAAGTTCTGTAAATAAATTATTTTGTACTTTTCTATAAGCAAGAGTTTGAAGTTGTCTAACCATAAGATCAAAAGAACCCTATATGCGCTGCAACATTTGGTGTCAGAAGTGGGATTTCTTATGGCGAAAACGAGAGCAAAGGAAGAGCAACTGAATGAGTTGTTGAAAGCTATTAATGGATTATCAAATAAAATGGATAAAGGCCAAGAGGAGTTGGCGGAAAAGATGATTAAAGGCCAAGAAGAGTTGGTGGAATAGATGATTAAAGGCCAAGAAGAATTGGCGGAAAAGATGAATAAAGGCCAAGAAGAGTTATCGAATAAAATCGACAAAGTCCAAGAAGATGTGACTGAAGAAATGAAAAGAAGCCAAGAGAGAATGGAAGAATTAAAGGAGGAATTTAATAAAAGCCAAGAAGAAATGAAGAAAACTTTGGAAGAAAAGTTCTCATCGGTAGACAGAAGAATAGGCTCGGTAGAAGAGAAAATAGAGGAAGTAGAAGAGAGAATTCAGAATGAAGTTAGTAATGTTGAACAGAAAATGGAAAGGAAAATGGCGGAAGTAGAAGGGAAAATTCAGAATGAAGTTTGCAACGTTGAAGAGAACATACTAGGTGAAGTAGATGAAAAGCTAAATAAAAAAGCACAAGATCTTGAGAAGAAACTTTCAGCGTCCAGTGGTAATTATGAAGAATTTAGGAATCCGCCTGCTTCTCCTGTGCAAGTTAAGCTGTCGACATACGACGGAACGAGTTCCTGGCAAGTTTACAAAACCCAATTCACTATTGTAGCCGAGGCGAACAAATGGAGTGACGAGGTGAAAGCTTGTCAACTGGCAGCATCTTTGAGAGGAGAAGCCGCCGACGTGCTGCAAACATTGCCCAATATGACGCAACTCAATTTTGAGACTCTAAGTTGTGCACTTGAAATGAGATTCCGCGAAAAATTCTTCAAGGATTATACGAGAATACAAATGAAGAGCCGCCATCAAAAATCGAGTGAAACCCTTCAAGAGTTTGCCTCGGAAATTGATCGGCTTGCAAATTTAGCATTCATTGACTGTCCAACAAATGTACGGGAAATGCTCTCACTGCAATATTTTGTAGACGGAATAAAAGATCCAGAAGTGCAGAAAGCGGTACGAATGGCAGATGTACAGGATTTAAAGGCTGCACTACTATATGCCTTAAAGTTGGAAGCAGCTACACAAGTAAATGTTGCAGCGTATATAGGGTTCTTTTGACCTTATGGTTAGACAACTTCAAACTCTTGCTTATAGAAAAGTAGAAAATAATTTATTTACAGAACTTCAGGACAACAGAGTCTTCGAAACTCACAAATATTTCTAGATATTCAAAAATAATTGTTCAAATCTATCGTATAAGTGCAGATATAAGTTACAGAGACTCTTTATACAACGTCTCAACACTAAATCACATTCAAAATAACGTAAATAAGACACAAGCAAACTTGCTTAACAAACGCGTTGCTCACTCAATGACTGGCTGGTAAATAATAACAACAGCTCGCATCGCTTCTCTTCTTATATAGGCTCGCAGCATGTGCGGGAAATTTCTAGAACCATCTCGAAAAATCCACGGAACAACAAACAATGTATCAGTATATCTAAGGGGGGTTACCATAGAGAGGAAAGGGTTACCATCGCCAACAATCGCCAAGTTTGTCGGCAACTTGGCGATATGTCGGCAACTTGGCGATATATCGCCAAATTTGGCGACCAAAATTAGTCGCCAAAAGTGACGCCAACTTGGCGATATCTTTATTATTTCGCCAATCTGCCGTAGACATACACTGAAAATAATGGACAAGTTTGCTTGATAACAGAGGCAATGTAACAAAAACTAATATTAGTAAAGGAATGGAGATTAATAAGATTATTTACATTATTTTACAGTACAAACACTAACTATTTACAAAATTCGTAACGGCATCTTGTACCGAAAATGGGAGTCTGACGATGGAAAGACATGTAGATGGCAACTACTACTCCCTAAGTCGAGAGTTTCTATGGTCCTTCAAGAACTGCGTGGTAGTCCCATAGGAGGTCATTTTGGTGTAATGAAGACCCTGCAAAAGGTTCGAGAGTGTTTCTACTGGAATAATATTCGCAGTGACGTGGAGAAGTGGTGTCGAACATTATTTTACAGTACAAACACTAACTATTTACAAAATTCGTAACAGTAATATTCTTTCTTCACTCATTTGTGCTTTTTTATGCTTTACATAAAGTTCAGAAAACCAATATTCCCTTAAGTCCTGTTGTCTCTAATACTGGTACTGTTACTTATCCTACACACCACACATTTCCTTAGTAGTCCACACATTTCCTTAAACACAGCCGAATCAAAGTTTCTTCCTTGATCAGAATGGATTTGAAGAGGAACTCCGTATCTGGAAACCCAGTGTTGAACCAGTATGTCTGCTACGGTTACCGCCTCTTGAGTAGGAATGGCTTAGGCTTCAGGCCACTTAGTGAAGTAGTCCATGACAACGAGGATATACTTATTGCCATCAGATGTTCTAGGAAGTGGACCCAGGATGTCTAGAGCAATTCGTTCGAAAGGAGCTCCTACATTATAACGTTGCAATCGTCCACGGGTGCGCCTCTTTAGACCTTTACGTGCTACACAGGCGTCACAAGTTCGACACCACTTCTCCACGTCACTGCGAACATTATTCCAGTAGAAACGCTCTCGAACCTTTTGCAGGGTCTTCATTACACCAAAATGACCTCCTGTGGGACTACCATGCAGTTCTTGAAGGACCATAGAAATTCTCGACTTAGGGAGTAGTAGTTGCCATCTGCATGTCTTTCCATCGTCAGACTCCCATTTTCGGTACAAGATGCCGTTACGAATTTTGTAAATAGTTAGTGTTTGTACTGTAAAATAATGTAAATAATCTTATTAAGCTCCATTCCTTTACTAATATTAGTTTTTGTTACATTGTCTCTGTTATCAAGCAAACTTGTCCATTATTTTCAGTGTATGTCTACGGCAGATTGGCGAAATAATAAAGATATCGCCAAGTTGGCGTCACTTTTGGCGACTAATTTTGGTCGCCAAATTTGGCGATATATCGCCAAGTTGCCGACAAACTTGGCGATGGTAACCCTTTTCTCTCTATGGTAACCCCCCTTAGATATACTGATACATTATTTGTTGTTCCGTGGATTTTTCGAGATGGTTCTAGAAATTTCCCGCACATGCTGCGAGCCTATATAAGAAGAGAAGCGATGCGAGCTGTTGTTATTATTTACCAGACAGTCATTGAGTGAGCAACGCGTTTGTTAAGCAAGTTTGCTTGTGTCTTATTTACGTTATTTTGAATGTGATTTAGTGTTGAGACGTTGTATAAAGAGTCTCTGGAACCTATATCTGCACTTATACGATAGATTTGAACAATTATTTTTGAATATCTAGAAATACTTGTGAATTTCGAAGACTCTGTTGTTCTGAAGTTCTGTAAATAAATTATTTTGTACTTTTCTATAAGCAAGAGTTTGAAGTTGTCTAACCATAAGATCAAAAGAACCCTATATGCGCTGCAACATTTGGTGTCAGAAGTGGGATTTCTTATGGCGAAAACGAGAGCAAAGGAAGAGCAACTGAATGAGTTGTTGAAAGCTATTAATGGATTATCAAATAAAATGGATAAAGGCCAAGAGGAGTTGGCGGAAAAGATGATTAAAGGCCAAGAAGAGTTGGCGGAAAAGATGATTAAAGGCCAAGAAGAATTGGCGGAAAAGATGAATAAAGGCCAAGAAGAGTTATCGAATAAAATCGACAAAGTCCAAGAAGATGTGACTGAAGAAATGAAAAGAAGCCAAGAGAGAATGGAAGAATTAAAGGAGGAATTTAATAAAAGCCAAGAAGAAATGAAGAAAACTTTGGAAGAAAAGTTCTCATCGGTAGACAGAAGAATAGGCTCGGTAGAAGAGAAAATAGAGGAAGTAGAAGAGAGAATTCAGAATGAAGTTAGTAATGTTGAACAGAAAATGGAAAGGAAAATGGCGGAAGTAGAAGGGAAAATTCAGAATGAAGTTTGCAACGTTGAAGAGAACATACTAGGTGAAGTAGATGAAAAGCTAAATAAAAAAGCACAAGATCTTGAGAAGAAACTTTCAGCGTCCAGTGGTAATTATGAAGAATTTAGGAATCCGCCTGCTTCTCCTGTGCAAGTTAAGCTGTCGACATACGACGGAACGAGTTCCTGGCAAGTTTACAAAACCCAATTCACTATTGTAGCCGAGGCGAACAAATGGAGTGACGAGGTGAAAGCTTGTCAACTGGCAGCATCTTTGAGAGGAGAAGCCGCCGACGTGCTGCAAACATTGCCCAATATGACGCAACTCAATTTTGAGACTCTAAGTTGTGCACTTGAAATGAGATTCCGCGAAAAATTCTTCAAGGATTATACGAGAATACAAATGAAGAGCCGCCATCAAAAATCGAGTGAAACCCTTCAAGAGTTTGCCTCGGAAATTGATCGGCTTGCAAATTTAGCATTCATTGACTGTCCAACAAATGTACGGGAAATGCTCTCACTGCAATATTTTGTAGACGGAATAAAAGATCCAGAAGTGCAGAAAGCGGTACGAATGGCAGATGTACAGGATTTAAAGGCTGCACTACTATATGCCTTAAAGTTGGAAGCAGCTACACAAGTAAATGTTGCAGCGTATATAGGGTTCTTTTGATCTTATGGTTAGACAACTTCAAACTCTTGCTTATAGAAAAGTAGAAAATAATTTATTTACAGAACTTCAGGACAACAGAGTCTTTGAAACTCACAAATATTTCTAGATATTCAAAAATAATTGTTCAAATCTATCGTATAAGTGCAGATATAAGTTACAGAGACTCTTTATACAACGTCTCAACACTAAATCACATTCAAAATAACGTAAATAAGACACAAGCAAACTTGCTTAACAAACGCGTTGCTCACTCAATGACTGGCTGGTAAATAATAACAACAGCTCGCATCGCTTCTCTTCTTATATAGGCTCGCAGCATGTGCGGGAAATTTCTAGAACCATCTCGAAAAATCCACGGAACAACAAACAATGTATCAGTATATCTAAGGGGGGTTACCATAGAGAGGAAAGGGTTACCATCGCCAACAATCGCCAAGTTTGTCGGCAACTTGGCGATATGTCGGCAACTTGGCGATATATCGCCAAATTTGGCGACAAAAATTAGTCGCCAAAAGTGACGCCAACTTGGCGATATCTTTATTATTTCGCCAATCTGCCGTAGACATACACTGAAAATAATGGACAAGTTTGCTTGATAACAGAGGCAATGTAACAAAAACTAATATTAGTAAAGGAATGGAGATTAATAAGATTATTTACATTATTTTACAGTACAAACACTAACTATTTACAAAATTCGTAACGGCATCTTGTACCGAAAATGGGAGTCTGACGATGGAAAGACATGTAGATGGCAACTACTACTCCCTAAGTCGAGAGTTTCTATGGTCCTTCAAGAACTGCGTGGTAGTCCCATAGGAGGTCATTTTGGTGTAATGAAGACCCTGCAAAAGGTTCGAGAGTGTTTCTACTGGAATAATGTTCGCAGTGACGTGGAGAAGTGGTGTCGAACATTATTTTACAGTACAAACACTAACTATTTACAAAATTCGTAACAGTAATATTCTTTCTTCACTCATTTGTGCTTTTTTATGCTTTACATAAAGTTCAGAAAACCAATATTCCCTTAAGTCCTGTTGTCTCTAATACTGGTACTGTTACTTATCCTACACACCACACATTTCCTTAGTAGTCCACACATTTCCTTAAACACAGCCGAATCAAAGTTTCTTCCTTGATAAGAATGGATTTGAAGAGGAACTCCGTATCTGGAAACCCAGTGTTGAACCAGTATGTCTGCTACGGTTACCGCCTCTTGAGTAGGAATGGCTTAGGCTTCAGGCCACTTAGTGAAGTAGTCCATGACAACGAGGATATACTTATTGCCATCAGATGTTCTAGGAAGTGGACCCAGGATGTCTAGAGCAATTCGTTCGAAAGGAGCTCCTACATTATAACGTTGCAATCGTCCACGGGTGCGCCTCTTTAGACCTTTACGTGCTACACAGGCGTCACAAGTTCGACACCACTTCTCCACGTCACTGCGAACATTATTCCAGTAGAAACGCTCTCGAACCTTTTGCAGGGTCTTCATTACACCAAAATGACCTCCTGTGGGACTACCATGCAGTTCTTGAAGGACCATAGAAATTCTCGACTTAGGGAGTAGTAGTTGCCATCTGCATGTCTTTCCATCGTCAGACTCCCATTTTCGGTACAAGATGCCGTTACGAATTTTGTAAATAGTTAGTGTTTGTACTGTAAAATAATGTAAATAATCTTATTAAGCTCCATTCCTTTACTAATATTAGTTTTTGTTACATTGTCTCTGTTATCAAGCAAACTTGTCCATTATTTTCAGTGTATGTCTACGGCAGATTGGCGAAATAATAAAGATATCGCCAAGTTGGCGTCACTTTTGGCGACTAATTTTGGTCGCCAAATTTGGCGATATATCGCCAAGTTGCCGACAAACTTGGCGATGGTAACCCTTTTCTCTCTATGGTAACCCCCCTTAGATATACTGATACATTATTTGTTGTTCCGTGGATTTTTCGAGATGGTTCTAGAAATTTCCCGCACATGCTGCGAGCCTATATAAGAAGAGAAGCGATGCGAGCTGTTGTTATTATTTACCAGACAGTCATTGAGTGAGCAACGCGTTTGTTAAGCAAGTTTGCTTGTGTCTTATTTACGTTATTTTGAATGTGATTTAGTGTTGAGACGTTGTATAAAGAGTCTCTGGAACCTATATCTGCACTTATACGATAGATTTGAACAATTATTTTTGAATATCTAGAAATATTTGTGAGTTTCGAAGACTCTGTTGTTCTGAAGTTCTGTAAATAAATTATTTTCTACTTTTCTATAAGCAAGAGTTTGAAGTTGTCTAACCATAAGATCAAAAGAACCCTATATACGCTGCAACAATACAATGTTTAGTGTTTTCATTTACACTGTAAAAAAAAGTGTCGATCTACTAAAAAAACTTTAGTGATCCTTGTAATTACTAAAAATTTTTTAGTAATCTTAGTCGGTTGCTAGAAAATCTGTAAGAATTACTAGAAAAAAGTTAGCAACGAATAGAGTTAATAGTTTTATATTTTTAATATCTATTACTAAAACTCACTTGGCGTGGCCTCGATAGCATAGTGGTTATAGTAACGGACTCCAGGCTAAAGGGTCCCGGGTTCAATACTGGACAGCTCCAAGTACGCCCCGAATGTATGTAGTGTAAGTACTCTATAATAAAGGGGTTATGAATTTCCTGTTGGAGCTGGTCGCAATGTTTGGTGCTGCCATCTATTGCGTTTTTGCCGAAAATCTATCGCTTCAGAAGTCTAGATACAGCTCTAAGGAAGCTCCTGCCCTTCGGACGTACGTAATTGTTATTAAAAATAATTTTGGAGCTATTACTAAATTTGCTTGGTGGCTCATACTAAAAATTTTTAAGTTAGTTATACAAAAAATTCTTTTGTTCAGTTTACAAAAGAAATGTTTGTTTCACTTGCAAAAAAAAAAAAAGTTTGTAATGGCTACTAAAAAATTCTGTGGAATACAAATTTACTAAAAAATTTTTAGTAACCTCTTGAATTTTTTTTTACTGTGTAGAAATATAGAATTCTTAACAGCCTTGGTGAGAGTGTGAAGATGCGGATTAGTAGGATCTTTTTAAACTTCAGTATAAAGACCTTCAGATAAGAGAGCATGAATGTTGTCAGAATAATCATTTTTATCCATAAGAACAATGTGACCCCCCTTATCATCTTTAGTAATAATAAGTTTGACACCGCCATTTCACTTCAGTCGTGCCGCTACATTCATAAAAGATGCACGTATTTTCGGGCCTGACGAAGAAAGACTAAGTTCTTTGAAAAGACATGTGCAATTTAATTTATTTTATGGTGTTTTAAAGAAGCTTTTTTTTACTTCATTAGACAAAATGTTTTCAAATGAAAGCCTCTGGTCACTCTATTTTAAGCTTTTAAAGCCAATGTATTACAATGTACATTCCCATAACAAAATTAAATACAAAATCTTTTAAATTGAAGATAAATAATGATTAAAATATAGATTAAAAATATATCACATTTCAATCCCACTAAATTATTTTAAATGATTACAAATATTTTTAATTGTTTTCCTGAAGAGATAAAGATAACAGTTTCAATACATACTCACCGGTTGTTCAAATATTGATGAGAATTTTCAGGGTTAATGCCCTGATCAAAATGGCCAAAAGAAATGCCATGTTGATAGTTAACTACATTATGCTGTATTGTTGAAGCAAAAAAATGAGATTGACTACACTGTAAAAAAAAATTCAAGAGGTTACTAAAAATTTCTTAGTAAATTTGTTTTCCACAGAATTTTTTAGTAACCATTACAAAGTTTTTTTTGCAAGTGAAACAAACATTTCTTTTGTAAACTGAACAAAATAATTTTTTGTATAACTAACTTAAAACTTTTTAGTATGAGCCACCAATCAAATTGTAGTAATACATCCAAAATTATTTTGAGTAACCATTACGTGTGCCCGAAGGGCAGGAGCTTCCTTCGAGCTGCATCCAGTGGGTAAAAAGAGAGACTTCTGAAACGGAAGATATTCGGTAAAGCCGTAATAGATGGCAGTACCAAACACTGCTGCCTACTCTATTTTGACATGTTTCTAAAGGTGAGGGAAAGTTCAGAGATCATTACCCATAGTAACTGCGACGACAGGATTTTCATAACCCCTTTATTTACATTCGGTGCATATTTGGCGGCGGCCAGCATCGAACCCAGGTACTTTCAACCTGGAGTTCGGCGCTATGACCACTAGGCTATCAGGGTCACGCCAAGTGAGTTTTAGTAATAGCTATTAGAAATGTAAAATTATTAACTCTATTCGTTGCTAGCTTTTTTCGAGTAATTCTTACAGATGCCTTGTAAGCGAGTAAGATTACTAAAAATTTTTTAGTAATTACAAGGATTACTAAATTTTTTTAGTAGATCGATCCTTTTTCTTTACAGTGTATTGTAGGGTGAGTCAGGAGTAAATCTGCAAATAAATAAAACAGTCAAAAATATTTATAAAACACTGAGTATACAGGATGTCATAAAAGTGACAATTTCATTTTTTATGCTTAAAATTAACATTTGTTTTCAAAATATATATGTTTTTAATTATCTTGTATGTATATATTTTTATTTACATGCGCAGTTTTAAAACCAATTAATTGTAATATCTTTGATATGAAATATTGGTTTAAACCATTTCTGCTAAAATATATATTTTGATATTTTCCTCTTTAATATCATATCCCGGTGTTGAAAATTGGTAAACTACATAGGAAGATACATTTGTATTAGTTTAGAGGAAGACAGTCTCAAAAACATCTACACATATTTTTATGAAATATATAATATATTTTAAAAACGTCTGTTTCCCAATATATATATTACCTAATTCACTTTCTTAAATTGTCAGCAAAAATTTATTTCAAGTTCAGCCGAAATTTCCTCATCTCACGTTCTGAAAGACAGCTTCTCATAATGATATGAAACAACTCAAGTGCGAGAGTTGTTTTTAAACAATTTAAATCAAGATGAGTTATTTAAATAAGCAATCCAAATCAAGAAGAGCAAAAAGTTAAAAAGGCAACTCATTCACTATACAATAAATTACAGCTATTTCCTGAGAAGCCAAATCCACTTTTTCGTTTTAAATGTGCATATTTTAATTTATATATTATTCGATTACTGATGAAATTTTATTTTTCCCAAACCGGAAACAATAAACTAATTCGAATAATTATAATTTCAATAAGAAAATTACTAATGTACAAATAGGAACATGCATGCTGCAAATGCAAATTTATTTTACTTTTCCTCAATTTAAATATATGAAATGTTGAGGCGATTGAAAATGCCAAGGATTGCAAAATAATGCCAAGAAATTTATTGGAAACTCAAACAAATGTTGCAATTTGGCTATATCGAAAGAGACTTAATTTTTTTTAGGTGCGTTCGTAATTATGTAAATACGTAGCACCTATTGTTGTCGCTCAGTCCGTCCGTCTCTCCTTCTGTCTGTCTGTCCGTCTGTCTGTCCTTCTGTCCGTCTGTCCGCATATAACTACGCAAAAACTACCCAACCGAATCGTTTGAAATTTAAAATACATAATTATAACATAATTTTGTCAAGTCATTTCAAATTTTATGAAAATCGGATGGATAGATCAATTACAGGGACAATCAAAAGGATTCCGTTACATTACGGTCAATGGGGAAAAAAGTTTTAAATGCATTTTATTGATGTTACACTCATTCGAACGTAATAGAATTGGCATGAATCTATGAAATATATGCTAAAATATGCATTCTGTACAATCTGTGATGCAAAGAATTTTTGATTATTAAATTACAGGGCCACACAAAAATATTCCACTATATAATGCTATACGGGGAAACATGGTTTGGTAGGTGTTTTAATTATATTCAATTATTTCACATTTTATGAATAAGATATACGTTGCTGAGGTGTAATAAAAATTACTTCCTGCATATTTACAGAAACGTAAAGATTTCGACTACTATACTGTATCGGAGTACGCTCTACTATATCAGCAAGATCTGAATATTTTTAAAACTTCGTTATCCTACGAACGCACCTCATTTGCTACGTTCACGTGCAATTTCCAATTTGTTTCATTTTTCTATTGAGTCATGCTCTATGTAATTAATAATATCCAATGACAAATACTTTTTCTAGGTTGCCAAATTGATTAAGCCCAATTAAAGATGGAGTTCTATTATTTCACCATTTTCTATTTTCAGTATATTTCGTTAAAGAACCCCGTATTATTACCAATATTTGATTAAAATCATTAAAGATTTTCGTAATTATAGTTCAATTATAAAAATAAAAACAGCACTTTTATTCATTTTTTTTAATTTGCTACTTATCCAAATGTCCAGAACTACCCGAATTTACCCTTCACTGGAATAATCCTTACTATTTTAAGTAATAACTAATTTAATATTTCAAAATAATAGTAGATTATATTCATTAACGATATCGTGTTTGTCTTAAAAAGTCTATCAATAAATTGTCATAGAGAAGACGGATTTTCTCTTGCTAAAATATTCTTAACTTTAATCAAACTGTATTTAACGCAAAAGTTTTTCTTTTACATATTTAAAAAAAAATCTGTAAGCAAATGATAAAAAGTTAATTAAATCCAATTGATTTTTTAAATCATCAGATTTTAAAGCATTCACCATTTATATAAACATTTTAATAACAATTTTAATTTTTCTTAAGAAAGGTGTTATAGTAAAAATAAAATAAAATACATTGACATGTTTCGGAACAGTCAAATAAGTTCCATAGTCATAATATAAACAAAATTTCAAAATATTACTCGGTCAATACAAATGACACGCGACAATGAGATATAAATAACAAAAAACACGCGCACTATTCCAAAAAATTAAATTAAAAAATAGATCATGATCTAAAACTTATAATTTAATTTTTTGGAATAGTGCGCGTGTTTTTTGTTATATATATCTCATTGTAGCGTGTCATTTGTATTGACCGAGTAATATTTTGAAATTTTGTTTATATTATGACTATGGAACTTATTTGACGGTTCCGAAACATGTCAATGTATTTTATTTTATTTTTACTATAACACCTTTCTTAAAAAAAAATTAAAATTGTTATTAATATGTAAGCAAATTTTAAAAGTGTGTACTGTACATAATGGATCATAATAAAGATAGAAATATCTTTAAATAAATATATGTGAATTCTTACAAATTCTTTGATATAAGAATATCAAAATGTCTGTAAAATAATGCATGAGAAACTCAACTTAATGCTAATTTAATTAAAAACTAGAGTAAATTTATAGAGGGAATTAACAGAGAATCTCTTTTTCCTTGTATTTTTACTGATATTTTTAACAGCGTATATAGGAATAAATCTTAATTTTCATTAATAAATTATTTAATAATTTAAAATTAATAATAGCCAGTACTCATTATCGACTGACGTCTGTACTCGTATAGAAGTATTCATCATTAGTAAATGTCAGAATAATTACGTTTTTTATGTGAGAACTCGGTTGATTTATCCTTAGCATTAATATGTCATTTCATTATAATATACACTTAAACCTTTGTGGCTCAAAAACTATGGTGTAAAATATATTGTCTCATATGTTAGATAACATCATTTTTAGCATGAAAAAAAAAAATCAAAAATTCAAAACGTAAAACTAAAATAATTATTGACTAAAAGGTACTTTTTTCACGTCTAGAATAAGTACAAATTGACATACTTCTCATAAATATTGTTAATTTTTTAATACAAAATTGTAAAGTATATAAAATTACCTTTAAAAAAATCTACTTTCGGATTTTTTTCAGATTTATTAATTTGAAAAAGCTATTTTTAATAATACCGATCTGAAACTTTTGAAATGATAAACAAATTTTGCATGAAAAATTAACTAAATATCATTGTCTGTTGAAAATTCCAATAATCAATTCGGCCCAGATGTCATATACGCACCACATTTACACCTGTTTTTTTCCTCTGCCAATTTGGCATAGAACATCTGTGACAAGGAGAAGATCCGTTAGTTATAAGTTTATAATATTGTTAGCGAAATAAGATGGGGAAAATTACGGATTTCAAAGAAATGTGCTGATTAACGCAAAGGTGCGACTGCATGCATTCAATATGGCTATAAGTATTAATATTTACGATTCATTGTGAAAATTATGTTTACTGTTTTCTTACTTATTAAGTTTATTATTTTAACTGTTTATTTGTCGTTTCCCTTTTTATTGAATTCATGTTTATTTACTATTATAAAAAATATATCTTTAAATTATTTTTATTATAATGTACATCAATAATTATTTATATGAAACTGTAATTTATTTACTTTTATTTCCTTTTTAAAATACTAGAACCTCTTTTATTTTTTAACTTAATTTTATTTTTATAGTGCAATAAAAAAAAAATCACATGCTGTTATTTCACGCAATTTCCAACATATATTACAAAACAAAATTTTCGCCAAATTGGCAGGGGAAAAACACGTGCAAATGTGGTGCTTATATGACATCTGTGCCATCTGTTCATATTATTGGAGTGTTGAAAAATAGGTAAAATAAATAAAATCGTGTTTTAATGTTTACTGTGTACTAATGACTTTTGTGTATGCTGCAGATATACAACAAGGCGATACAAAGGGTTAATATTTATTAGATTTTTGGAAAAATTATTAATACAAACAATAATCGTGCAAACTATAAATATAAAACATCTGAAATAAAATTTATAGAGCCTGATATGAATTTCAAAAATCTAATTTCTCTGAGTGATACTAAATTTTTTTAAAAGCTTACAAAGTACTTACACTTCTGTTGGAAATCCTTGATTGGTATCATAAAAATACGACATTTTTAGATGGTAAAATAAGAGAACAGTTATAAAATATTAGAAGAAATCAAGATTTCAGTGATTAAAATCTCAAAACAAGTTTTTAAATCGTTTTCACAAAGAAAATATTGCCCAAATCAATGCTACATATGCAGTAGGTCAGATTTGAATGTACAATTACAGGAAAAAATTATATTAAGTATTATTTAAACAATGAAAAGCAATAAGTTTTTAACAATGAACAACAATGAGTCATTGTTTTTTCTGAAATAAAATAAAATGCTTGGTAATTTTTTTAACAATAAATATGACTGAAAACGCGATGTTATTTTTAATTGTTGTACTATCAAATTGTTAACATGTTGAACAATTACAAAATTGAAATAATAATAGACCCACACACATGATGTGATACCCACAGAGTAACAGAAAATATGGTTGCGGGGGGTGATGCTTAAAACTATAGCCCTAAAATCTGCTAAATTGGGTCCAAACACTACCGCATATTTTCACGAAAAAAGTAGAAAAATATTAATAATACAGGTTTTATTTCATAATACAATAAAATGCTGATTTAAAATTCTTAAATATAAGCAGTTGACTTTCATTTAAAGAAAACAAAGCACAACTGAGGTGAAATAATTCGATTTTTCTTCTATAGGATTTTTTTGTATGGGCCGAATTAAGGCCTTTAAATTTGAATAATAACACGTAACAATTTTTATTACATATTGTACCATCATCTGTGTGTTTTTTTTTACCATTCCGTACTTGATACATTTGTAAGAGTCTATTTCATTGAAAAGAACGGAAACATATACTAGTTTGTCCGGTTTTAAAAATTAATACCCACATTCTTACTAGCAGAATAAGCAACCTGGCCAAATTTCTATGATTCAGTTGCTTTTTTGACCATATTTTACTGCATGTAATTCATGATTTTTATATTTTGGTTCAAGACTATAAATACTGAGTCTTTTTGAACATGTGGAGTCATTCATTACTTTTAAACAATCCTCATACATCATTATATATTTAAAAACTGTATATTATTATCCAATTATTTACAATAAATATTTAATGGACATGACAAATTTTAGATTTATGATATTAACTTCCTCGTCCTTATGTCGCCTGGAGGAGACACTAGAAAATACCTTTTAAACTAATTAAACAAATTTTAGAATTGTTAAAATTACTTCTACACCTGTTTAATAAATGCATACATATCATGAACAACGAGACTGTTACATCTTTACGGTGTTTTATATTAACACTGGTCATTCGAAAAATTTGTCTCGAGACTGAAAAGCTTATGCATCCCAATTTCTTATTCAATTTTATTTCATAACGTTACACTCTTACAACGAAATAGTGGATTTGGCTTCTCAGGAAAGAGCTGTAATTTATTGAATCGTGAATGAGTTGTTTTTTAAACGTCTTGATATAAGTTGCTTTTTTTAACTATTCAGCTTGATTTAATTTGTTTACAAACAACTCGCTACTGGAGTTATTTCAACTCTTTTTGAGAACCTGCCTTTCAAATCGCAAAGTGAGGGAATTTCGGTACAACTTAAGTTATTTATTGACTGCGGTTTTCAGAGAGTATGCAGACATCCATGACTTTATAAATTCCAAATTTCAAAAGCATTTTTTTCCAACAAACTATTTAAATCTCCATTACAATCTTTGTATCTATTATATACAGTTTTTTTTGCGTTAAAAAAATACGTACAATTCTTGTTAGTTTTTTCTTTTAAGGAATCATAACTGTACAAAGTATAAAATATAAATTTTATGTCATATGATGTTAGATCCCTGACTTATATTTTAGGATAATCTTTGAGAGCTATAGTAAATATAATCTCAAAATGAAATTAATTGTTTTTCAGTAAAGTTAGTATTGATTTACAAAACCAAAATTTCTTATAATTTCAGTGTAAAATTATGTACAAAACTACGTAAGGGCCAAAAAAAAAAATGTTTGGATATATTTAAAAACTTCATTTAAAATTTGATCATAAATCAATATTCTAGAGTATCAACTAATTTATGATAAATTGGCAGAAATAAAAGTATATGTAGAGGATAACGATAAGAGTATTAAGATATTTTATTTGATTTTTCTGTATCTCTTAATGATATAAAACTCAAATACCGGATTTGACATTTTCCATGAAAATATGGTTAATTATATTAGAGAAATCTATATGATTGATGACATATATCAAACATTTATGCTGATGTAAAAATACAACTATTCATTATGATTGGTATTAATTAATTAAAAAAAATCCATGTTCATTTTTTAAATATTTTTTTTACCTTATTTTCTATCAAATATAATTTTGTCGTTTCTGAAATTATTTTTTTATGTTTCTTTCTTAATTTTCTTATTTAAACTTTAATTTATGATTTATATTTGTACAAAAATTTGAAATCTACATTTATGAATACATAATATTTCAGACGCATTTTTTTAAATTTGAGGGTTGTTTAACCATAAGATTTTTTTCTTTCCTTTTAAAGTAAAGTATTATAATGCTTTATTAATTATGTTCTTATGACATCGCACTCCAAAATCGTTTTTGGTACTAAAAGTTTTGTTTTCTTTATATAATACATAAAAATAGGCAATTTTCATTGGTTTCTTCGTTGAATAAATTCTTGCGTAATTAAATGTTCTACTATCATACAAAGCCACTTTAACTTTCCCACTGGCGCGACCTAACATATCCGTTCACCTGGCTGCAAGTTTCACTGCAGTTGACGCTTTATTTAAATTAATATAATTCTACAAATATAATCCAGTTTTAAGAAATTATGTTATGACTGATACTTTCAAGGCTTATAAGCATATACCGTAACAAGAAAAATTATACCATGTTAGAAAATCCCTCTTTTATTGACATTTAAAATAAATTACAGAGAAAACAATATTACATTTTTGCCTTTTTGCTCGGTGGACCGGGGGTTAAGGCTCTTATAAATATTCTATAGTATAACATTTTATATTTTATTTCTTAAAAGGCGCAGAGCCACCAGAGTGGAAGAGAACATTTATACAATATTTCTATATATTGAACAAAATTATTGTTCTGTTTCTAAAACAATTGCATAAGGAATCTACCATGAAATTTTCTGTTTGGAAATAATGGTGTTAAAATGTTTGATAGCATTTCTTCTGAGATAAGCATAAAAAAATTGTGATATTATTAACTTTGTTATATTGGTTTTTTATACATTTTTTTCTCTCTCTTGGTATTTTAATTGCTTTTTTAAGTGCTTTAAATCCGACTTAGATTGTAAAAACACCTTTGCGGTTTGCAAATAAATAAATAAATAATTAAATAAAATAAAAAATAAATAATGTTTGAGTATTGCTGGTGTCATGCTGCTCAACATTTCATCACAAAATTAACAGCACATTGTAAACAGCACACAATTTGGAACACTACAAAAGAACACATGCAAAACACTTTCAAATAACATTTTACATAATGACTTGATAAAATTGAACTATTTTAAAAATGAGTGCTTTCAAATATGTTTTGAAAACTTACTTTCTGCACTTGTAAAAGAGGCACTTTGGAAAAGAGGTTATTTAAATACTCTCCAAGAAAGAAGGAAATGGAAATTTTAAAAAGATGATGTACAGTAAGAAACGTTGTTACTAATAAGGCAGGAAAATTTACCTTCTACCAAATGGGTAGATGGTAGAATAATTGAAGATTTTAAGGGACGCGAAAATATAGAGAGAACGGTAAATTTAGTTACCAGATCGTCGAATTCGTAAGAGAAATGTCAGAAATATCTGTATCTTACCAGTTGAGTAACATATTTCCTTTCTTACCTTGAGTAAACTCTCAAAAACATTATTTCTGTATTTAACCTAGTTTATATTGCATTTATCCTATTATTATTGTGTATGTAACTGTTTATGTCTCATAATTTTCTTGTATGATAATTTTTGCAAAATTATGTGTTTAATTATATTGAAACTGTCATTTCAATCGCCGGGGGAGTGTTTCCTCCGCATATAGCAACTGTCGTTAGAGGGCGCAACTGCGCGCAGAATATTGTTGATATACGGGAATCTTTCCCGCCAGTTGAATGGATGTAAGCGCAGTGTATCAACTACTGGGAATCGTATGTAGCATTTTGTAAATAAACTGTACTGTTTTGTTTTGCGTTAACAAGCGATTCTTCATTTATTAGGATTCGTCAACATTATTCCAAATTGGTGCAGAGAAGATCGCACAAAATTTCCAAATGGCTAATTTTCACTGAAGCAATATTTTTATATTATTCATAACAAAGTGTGCTGTCAAAAATTATTTTCTTTTGCAACAAGAGAAAAAGTTCGCGAAAAGAGCTAGTCCAGAGAAAGTCTGATTTTCAGCATGCGCAGTTTTGTGTCTGCTGGGAATACTTGTATTCCTCCATTCGTTACATTCAAATACATTACTTATTATACGAACTGAACATTTCCAACTGAGCGAAAAATTGTTTTGCCTATTAAGCTAACTGGGCGATAGCCGGATGGGATGTTTTGCTCAGATAACCTTATGGTCTGTTTAACAACTGGTCTGTGATTTAGACACCTCGGCAGAATTAACCGCAGGTAATGAAACTCCATATAACGATGGATACGTGGATATAGTTTTATTTTAACACAATCAAACAGATTGGTAAATTTATCACATGAACTGAATGTTTCCAACTGAGCGAAAAATTGCCCGGGCCGTGAATCGAATGATATTAGTATGATAAATTTACCAATCTTGATTGTGTTAAAATAATAGTACATTACTTATTATTTTATAATAGTGTAACACCTATCCACAGACAGTATTTAGATTGTTAAAAATATTTATGTTCTATAACTTCCTAACTGAGCTAAAAATCATAGGGTATCTAGGGTAAAAATCATAAAAATTCAGTAAATTGAGATTGAGTTTTCAAAAAATTTACATTTAAAGTGCATTTGTTGAATGGTGGAAAATTTTAAATTACGGTAGGTTAAAAATTAGGTTAAAAAAGAGAGAGAGAAAGAAAATGGAATAGACATTTTTTCAAATCAAAGTAATCTTATCTTCTTAATAATCATCTTTTCCAGAGTAATTTTTAATAAAAACCTAGAACAAATAAACTAAAAAAAAGAGTTTTTTTTATTATATTAATACTCAAAATATAGTGTACATTTATATTAGACTGGTGATACGATAAATCATTATGTATTGTTCTCATGGACATACTATATAATACATTAATTTTCCTTAAAATAGACACCATTAATCCATTTAATTAAAAAAATATGTTGATACATATTTTTTAATTAAAAAGAAGTGGCTCTACAATATTTGTCGGAAAATAAAAAGCATGCACTCCTAATATTATGATTCACTTTGATATTTTAACAAAAAAAAAAATAAAACTACTATAATTCATGCCATAACAAGTATACACATCAGGACACATTGTTCTTATCAGTATCTTTTTACGCGTGAAGGTTTCGCTATAGTACTTCATTGCAAAATTTGGTAATTTTGAAAATTCAATATATGAATAACTCACAATTATTAGATTTGAAATTTATATTAAGTAAAATATTTTTTCTTTTACATTTCCAATGCAGTTTGTCTAATAATTTTCAGACAAATACCTGCCGAGCTATTAATTTTTTCAGGAACTTTTAATGTTTATTTTTCAGAGTTTAATTTGTGGCAATGATAACGAAAATTCCAGTTATCAGCAACATGTAGTTTTATATTTATGTGATTGTAACGATTGAAAATTAAAGTATTACAAAATATAATATTTATTTTTAAAGTATACTAATTTAGTTTGCGTGCACATCGATATATATACACCGTGATTCTATGAGTTTGTTCGTTTACTTCGGTTGTTCAGTCTACTTAAACTAGGAGACACTTTGTAATTTTTTTTTTCAAAGTAACGTGAATGTTGCAAATCAATTTCTTGACGGAAATGGGTGAATGAAAATTGATATTTAAACTGACGTTATTATAATTGTTTTTGACACTGGTTTGTAGAACTTATCAAAGAGATATTATGAAAATTCATGAGACCTTAAAATTACTCTTTTATGCATCATTCTTATGCCTCTAAATTCATTTTCATGAGATAATTTTTTTTAATGCAGTTGGAACAAAACTTCTAAATTACGGTATAGTTGCAAAATAGTTGCTGGTAAAAATAGGAAAGAGCACTCTTTATCAGAAATGAGCAAACATTAATAAATATTTACATTAAAATAATTCAATACAACGTTTCTAAAAAGATAAAGTTCGTGGAAATAATATATTTTTTGTGACACTTGAAGAAAATAATGTGTGTATTATTTTGAAACTAAGCATGATACTGTAGCATTATTATACTCACATTTCTGTAGATTCGTCGAAATTCATGGATTCAATATTATACATTTTTTAAAAGAAAATCAGGTTTAGATAAATTAATTGATAAAAAATAATCAGGACTGAAAAAAGAGATCAAATAATACTTTTTAATCGCTTTTAAATTCAATATCGCCCAAAACGTCACTACATAGGTCGTAGATAAGTTTTGAATGAAAAATTAAAATAATTGAATCGTTCGCATTATTAACAGCAACAATGCTTGAATAATAAGTCATTGTTTATAACATTGTTGAAAAATATACACAAATACTTATTTTACAATGAAAAGGAACGATAATCGGATGTCATTGTTATAGAGCTTCATTGTTGCTTAATTCTAAAAATTGATACACGTGTTGTGAACGCAAACTTACCATGTGTGTAAAAACTACATTGTAAAAGAATCTATTAAGTTACTAACAGTTTTCTAGGGAACTGGGATTCCTAGGACTTTTTATGTAACGGGAACAACAAAAAATATGTAACAGATACAGATTTGCACAGAAAATAAAAAAATCTGTAAGGTTACTTAGAATTTCCTATTTAACTGGGATTCCTAGAATTTTTTTATGCAATTGCAACCCTTGTTACAGATAAAAGTCTAGTAATATAACTGTAATTTTAATAGACTCGTTTGTAAAGTTATGGGTTTTTGTAGCTTTCTTTTACAGAGTACAGATAAAATCTGCTTGCAGTAAGCTTACAGATTTCGGCAACTTTACATCTGTAAAATTTCAGATTTTTTTTTTTTTTAGTGGACTGTAAGTACCAAGTGTATAAATTTGATTTCACCTTTGCACAGATGTCATATACGCACCACATTTGCACGTGTGCTTTTTGCCACTAATTCGGCAAACATTTTTTTTAAATATAAGTTACAAAATGCATGCAATAAAATTGCTTGCAAAAAATGAAAGAGATTCTAGCATTTTAAAAAAAGAAATAAAAATAAATAATTGAACGTTTGATATAAATAATTATTGATATAGTATACAATAAAAATAATTTAAAGAATTAAAGTAAAGAACAACAGTAATTAAAGATGGATTTAATAAAAAGGGAAACAATAAATAAACAGTTATAAATAATAAATTTAGTAAATAACAAAACAGTAAATATAATTTTCACAATAAATCGTAAACATTAAAACTTATAGCTATATATTGAATGTATGCAATTATATCATTTTATCTACACATTTCACTGGAATCTATAAATTTTCCCATTTTCTTTCAGTAACAATTATTATAAACTTATTAAACGGATGTAGCACATGTCTCCTTGGCAGAGATGCGCAAAGCCAAATTGGCGAGGAAAAGAACACGTGCAAATGTGGTGTGTATATGACATCTGTGCCTTCACCTTCTGTTGTAATAAAGAGAATCTATTTCTAAATTGATAAAATGATTGAATTTTTTTTAAATCTCATTCACTGTTATATCTTATTATCCTTTTCAGTCTTGAAGGAAAAATAGCACTGTGAATACACATATTTACAGTTCTTTCAGATTTGCACGAATGTAAATATATTATAGATGACAGATTGAAACTTTTTGTTGAAATGTATGCTTGAGAGTCTGGGAATTAAGGTTTATAATTACGGATCTAAAATTACTAGCATCCCTAAAATATTAATTTTGATTATCAGCAAAGTAACTTTTGCAGTAATTAATTTATGACTTTTAATTGTTAGAATTATCTACAAAACTTTACTTTTTAGCTCACAGGTTATCAAAGTCTGAGATCTTATGATCCCGTTCGTTCCGTATGGATGTAATTACGTGCGTAACGCAATAACTCGTGATAAAAATATCCGATTCACGTGAAATTTTGGATATAGGTGTATTTTCATAAGGCACTTCCCTCATTAGTTGAGGGAGCTCATTCGATAAACATAACAGGGGGATCGGGAGCTAATACCCTTCTTCTTAATTTATACAAATGGGTTTTTTCATGCTGAATTATCAGTTTTCGTTAAAAATTTAGAATCATTCTGGTGAGTGGCGTCCATGATTAGTATTACATGTTCATTGGATAAGTATAAAGAGGGGGAACGGGGTTCTATTTCCCGGCCGTTAATTTCGATAAATAGATTTTTATGCAGATTTATCAGACTTCATTAAAATTTTAGACATAGGATCAGTCTGATAAGGGCAGGGTTTTACAGTTGAAGCCCTAGACTGGACTGGCATGGGATAGAATAAAAGCTCTATAACGGATAAATGCTTTGTAAGTAGGAAAAATGTTGCTATGTAAATGTGACCTTTCCAGCCTTTGAACCTTTCCAGCACATTGGATACCTTCTTTTTAAATAAAACTTGCAAACGGTTTGAATCTTATTTTAGTAAAATTTTGCTTTTACGATGAATGCTTATATGAAGGGATTCTAAATTTCAAAGAAAGTCGTTTGTAAATTCCTGTGACAGTCGATAATCTCTCATTTGACTAACAGCATTTGTCCGTGCCGGAAAGGATAAAAAGGAAGGCCGGAAAGAGAGTTACAGACCCCGGTGATTTTCCCTCTGATGCAGCGAATGTGTTTATTCCATGTTAAGGTCAAGGGTGTCTCCTAAGTACTTAGCATCATTAGTACATTTTATAGGAATATTATGAATGATTATTCTGTTAGGATTGATAATTTGAGACAGAAATATACTGCAGCAATTTTTTTTTTCATTTATTAATGCACGAGATAGCGTACATCAGTCCAAAAAGTCTTCAATGCGACTTTATATTTAATTTCATTACATTTTTTTGAATTTATAATTAAATTTGTCTTTTAATTACTCTGGTGAGATTTACTATTTCTATGATATCAATTTTTTGTTTTGATTAAGCGCGGCATTATAAATATTTAAAAGTAAGATATATTGCATTAACAATGCAGGAAATAAGTATGAGATAACAATAAACTAAATTATTCCGTATCTACAAAATTAGAGCTAAACGTATTGATAACGTTACGGATGATGGGCTGAAGCTTCCACTTCGAACCAATCGTTACGCAAAACAGCTTTTGTCTTTCATAGACTGGAAAACGAAATATCTTAGGATAACAAAATATCTTATCAAAGACTAGAAAGCTATTTTTATTTCTTGAAATCTCTGTAATTACAATAAATTTTATTAACCGCACAAAAGCTAAAGAAAGTTTTTCTTTACTATTAACGTTCCTATAATAAATTAATAATTTCATTGACATATAACAGTTTACTCTAGACTCTAGAGAGTGGCAAAAACTATTCCAAGCTAAATTAAATGTCAAAATATTTGTTTAAATTTATCATATAAATCCAATCTTTGCACTTTCCAGTTAAACTTCATTAGAGATCCAAAAATATCCCCACCATTAACAATTAGAATCGTTTAAAATCGATTTTTCGTGGAAATGAACTAAGTTGTTATGAACATTTGTGTACATTTGCTTTTTCAAATGCATTTACATTTCTACTATAATAGCATTCTTTATGTATTTACTTTTTAGTAATTTAGAGCATAAATCTCTGCTTCTCACAATATAAGATAGAAATCAATCCTTTTTTATTTTTACAATAAAAAGATAAATAAATAAATAAATAAAGTAAATGGAGTGGAAGAAAAAAAAGGAGAAGAAAAGAAAAGAAAAATGTAGTTTAACAAATTACTACAGAAATTTTGAAAATGATTTTTTTACAGACTAAAATTTAATACATATTAGAGTGAAAAATCACTCCTTAACTCTGGTCACATTTAGAAATTCAATTTTCCAGGGATGACTAATTACAGTCTATATTCATATTTTAAATACTTTCACACTATTCCATCAACTATAACTATTCTAATGAATAATATCAAGTAAAAACTCCATGACCTAACATGTGAATTTTGGAATAATGATCATATGAAATAATGATTGTAACTTACATTGAAGTATTGCATATAAAAATAAGGTTATAAGAAACTTACGCATATATGTAAATTAGCAAGAAAAAGCATTAATTATAAAACTTTTTAACACGTTCTAATATGTGTGCCATATAATTAAAAATTTATTTCCAGCTAACGTACGACGTGGAAGATGGACATTATAAAAATGATGGCGCGACTGAGTTTTAACCCCCTTCTTGGCGCGTTTCCAAACTATCGCCACGTTGGCGTGCTTTTGTGTTTTGTCTGCCGGAGCAGGATTTAAGTCCAGGAGACACTACGCAAAAACACATACATTCTTTTAAAAACAAAACCAGCCTTTTTTTTAAATAAAAAAAGAAATCAATAATAGATTTTCTAAAGAAATATACTAAGCTTTGAAGTCAAATAATGTTTTTCTTTTATATTTAATATGAAACTAAATAACATTAAGATTCAAAACATCTAAAATACTAAAGCAAGGCCTAAAATACTTACTTTTAACTACAAAGCACGGTCTTTACATTCAAAAAACAATAGAAATGTAGAAAATATTTCTTTTTAAATACAAAACAAAGATTTCTAATTAAAAAAATCACTCGTATATTCCCCCCAAAAAGTTTACTCACTCGATGTTACTCTTCGAAATCCAACGGCCTCTAATGAGACACAAGAAATTTAATTAATTTCAAGGCGCGAGACTTCAAACTTTTAAGTGTTCCTCCTCTCTCGTCCAATAAGAAAACTAGAAAAGAAAGAACGAAAGAAGCATGCGCAATCCGAGGAGCGAAATCTCTCCGAGGGTTGTCAAGAAGAGCAGCACCTAAATGGAAAAGAAAGCAAGGCATGGCTCAGTCATCGCGCGTCAAAGAAAACGCTGCCAAGAAGAGGGTTAAAATTCTGGGTATGCCCAGTATGAAGACCTTCCTTGTAAGCTACAGTGAAAATGATGTGCTCAGTAATCAAGACGTTATATCTTGAACTTTATTTCCTTCAAGTTTAGAAATATCGTGGAAGTAAAAGAATTTAATTTTTTTGCAATCGATCTCAATATTTTCTTTAACATTATACTTTCTATAGATAGGAAAAAGGGCGCCTAACTGAATTAACTGGTGGACCAGTCTGCATACTCAATTTGTTAAATTTGTATATTTTCACCACGAGCAACTAATTTGATTTTGTTTATGTAACTTCACAAAGCAATATTGATCAATTAATAATTACATTTGTAAATTTACTCTGATAAACTACAATAGAATGAAAGAATAAAAAAAAAATATATAAAAAATTGGTTAGAGAATTGTGTGGAAAATAGAATTTTTGGCATTTTTCTTTTACATTTCATCACGAAAAAAAATTCATTACCTGATCCAGATTTGACTTTATTATTGAATCTGAATGTGGAAGAAAATTCATGCATTACTTTCAGAGATAGAGCTATTAAAATATTTTTAAAAAATTCTGCTTAACAGCACGAAATATTGAGTAATGTCCATAAAAGAACAATTAGGATCAATTTGTTATCGGGTACTACATTGATCCGAATTTAGATGAAATCCATGCATTAGTACTTAAGATAGAACTATTGGAAATCGTAAAGGCTGCGGCTTAAATGTGCCATCTGTTGAGCAATAAACACTAAAAATTAACACTTTACATAAAGAAATTAATGAGTCTGAAGTTTTATAAAAAATCGTGCATTAGTTCTTGAAATTTAGCTATTGCGATAATTATAAGTAATAAAGGATGGGGGTGCCCCTGTTTAGAGATTTCACCAAAACGTAGCAACATATTAGCGCCACCTGTTGAGCGATATAAACTAATCAACTCCAGTTTAATTAAGGTCTAATTTTTAAAAAGTCGGGTACCCTTTGAAAAATCCAAAAATCGATTTTTCAAAAAATACATTATAATTAAATATGATTCTTTAAAAATCTTTAAAAACAAACTGCATACAAAAATACGCATTAGAACAGAAGTTACATCTAAAACACTTTAAGCTTTTCTACATGATCAATGGGGGATTTAATCTTTAAAGTCAATTTTCTCAAAACAGTCGTTTTTATTATTTGGCGCAAGATTTCTGAAAAACGGTTGCCTAGAATTTCTCAAAATTTTAACTGAATATATTAAACGTACAGAAGCACAAAATGACTAATTATTATGTTTCTCAAGTGAAATGATTAAAATCACCATTATTTTTTTATTAAAAAAATATCGATGTTTCGAATTTTTTTAAATAACATTCTTTTTCACCGGATCTAAATATTTTATTTTTTTCATTTATTTGTTTATTTATGCCTAAGTGGAACAAGATCACCAGATTTCGAGTATCCGGTGTAGACCCTATTTTTCCCACCCGGTAATTCCCCGGCATACGGGGATTCATTACAATAACTTCCAGTCCTAAAAAAAAAAATATATATATACAGGCCGCTAAAGTACAAAGTTTTTTGTAGATCATTTTGAAAACGCATTATATCTCTACTCATTTAAAAAATCTTGATTTATTTTAGCCACTCAAATTTGAAAAATCACGCGTGCAATGCATGCAAGAATAATTCTTTCTCATAAAATGTACGCTCATTAAAAAAAAAAAAAAAAAAAAAAAAAAAAAAAAAAAATATTTGTGTATATTTTTTTCTACAACTTTAATTAGTAAAATAAACCTTTCTTAATGTACATCATCAATTCTAAAATTAAAACTTAATTAGATATAGAATGACTGCAAATCTTATAGATTTCACTTTTTCACGTATTTTGATAGATCAAAGGTTACCTCATGCAGTCGACTTTCTTTAATTCGAAATTGTCCGGACCGCATAAATGTTCGAATTATCCAAAATTTGAACTATGGTAAGTGTGAAAGGAAACCACATTTAAAGGAGCAATATTACAAATGAACTCGTGTTAAAGAATTTTTCAGTTTTAATTTGGCTGCTATTTTTAGGTGCGTTCGTAATTCTGTAAATACGTAGCCCCTATAGTGGTCGTTCAGTCCGTCCGTCTGTCCGCTTATAACAACGCAAAAACTACCCAACCGAATCGTTTGAAATTTAAAATGCATAATTATTGCGTAATTTTGTCGAGTCATTTCAAATTGTATGAAAATCGGGTGCATAGATCAATTACAGGGACAATCAAAAGTATTCCGCTACATTACGGTCAATGGGGAAAAATGTTTCAAATGCATTTTATTGCTGTTACACTCATTCGAACTTAAAAAAATTTATATGCAACTATAAAGTACATATTATAATATACATTTTACATAATTTGTGGTGCAAAGAACATTTGTTATTGATTTACAAGGCCACATAAAAGTATTCCATTACATAATGGTATAGGGAGAACATTGTTTGATGAGCGTTTTAATTGTCATTCATTATTTACAATTTTATGAGATTGATGTATGAGAGTAATATATTTAAACTCCGTTATCGTACGAACGCACCTCATTTGCTACGCTTCAGGTGAAATTTCCAACTTGTTAGAATATGAATTATTATTAAAATAAATATAAATACAGAAACTTATTAAGGGATTAGCAACAAGCACAATGGAAGAAGGGATGGATGTGTCATAGATGGACAGAACACTAAGACAGCGGATATGAAATGCATTGAATGATGAAAATAATTAAATGCATAAAAAATATATGTGTACTCGTTCGAAACAATTTTCACAAAAGTCAAAGAAAGGAAGTTATTCAAATGATCTGAAATCCATAAGAAAGTAAAGAAAAATGAAACATGGAATGTCGCGTTAGTTCAAAATCAACAAAGTCAAGAGAAAATGAGTTTGAAGTAACGAAATTTTTTAAGGCAAACGTGTCCACCTTTGAAAAAATTTTTTTTTTCTTTTCCGATTTGCTTGAAAATGAAATATGCAATTACATTTGTAGTTATTTGAGAAAAGCTAAAATTTTAAGGAAAAATATTAATTACTTTGGTAGTTATTAATTATTAATTATTGAAATAATTAATTAATTGCAAATGCTCCATGCGCATTTCTTTTGCATATAAAATAATAATTTTTATTTATGGGATACCTTTTAGAACCTAAGAGTAAAACTTAGTTGAAATTCTAAACATAAATAGAAAATAAAAATTAATAATAATAATAATAAGTCGAAAAACCAACTTCTGTAGTGAAAGAATAATGAAAATCAGTCTTTCGATAAAGAATTTACAGCTTATGAGTTCCGAAGTACAATTATTTTAACTAACATTTGTTCTATGTACTATAAGATAATCACATAAGAAATTTTGAAGAACTCGGAAAATTAAGGATGCGCATGGAGCATTTTGAAAATTGACATTATCTCGGAATTTCCATTTTAGAGAAAATCCATTTTTAAGCTAGAACTATTAGTATTTCAAAACACCATAAATAATAAATAATATATAAATAATATTATATACCATATAAAAAATGAATATTACTGGTAATGCACTTATAATACACTTATGATAAACTTATAATAAGTGCTTCATGAATTGGGGCAAAAAAGTATTTTTCGAAATTTTGTATGATTTTTGTCGATTTGAAGGTCCACCTTCACCTTAACTCTAAAGAAAGTTATTTCAAGGATCTGAAATCCACAAGAAAGTAAAGAAAAATGAAACCTGGAATTTCGCGTTAGTTCAAAATCAACGAAGTCAAGAGAAAATGAGAATATCTGAATAAACGAAACTTTTTAACTCTATTCTGCCATTGAACATTTCGGGACTTTGTGTTTAGTTCAAATTAATCGAAGATTCAGTTTATCCCATTTCGAAATAATGACAGCCGACTGTACCTTAATCTAAAGATTTCTGAAATTCCATGCATTATTTCTTGAGAAAAAAATTTTGTGCGTACAGAATTTTGTGACATACAGAATCACATATTGACAGAGCGACAGAGTAACAGACTCACAGACAAATATTTTCGGAAAAAACAGGACGTTTTGTTCAGGATGTTTTAAAAAATCTATGAAAAACGAAAATTATCTGAAATTCGAATTTATTCGAAAATTTTCAGAATCCAACACTTTCTACTTACAAAGAATGAAGAAAATAAAAAATGATAATTCAAAGACATACATTCAGCTCTCGATAATTCGAATTCGTTGGGATCAAAAGAAATGTTCGAATTATCCAGAGTTCGAGTTATGGAAAGTATGAGAAGAAAACATATTGAAAGGTGTAGTATTAAAAAGAAATCAATATTCCAGTACTTTTTATATTTATTTCGGCCGTTATGATTAGAATATGACTTGATATTAAATTAAAAGATATAAATACATAAACAAATTAAGAGGTTAGGAACATACACTAACGAAGATGGGATGGAGGTGTCATTGATAGACAGACGGAGCAGTAAGAAAGCGGAAATCAAATGCATTGGATTATATATGAGGACCCCAGAAGCCAAGGGGTATAAGTGACAAAATTTAAAAAATTGGGTTAAGTGCACAGGGTATCTGGAAATATGCTCTTTTCATTTCAGGTAAAGAAATACAGGTCATTTTCTGAATATTTGGGGAGTTATAGAGATAAACCACTTTTTTCGAAAAACAAACAATATTGATTAATTATACATTTAAATAATATTTATTGTACTCTATTTTTTTTAACAGTTATTGAAGTGAGAGTTCAAAGATTAGAATGCAACAAGCAGATGTTTCCTATTTCAATCCACTCAATTGTTATTGATGTTCCAATTTAACATCAATTATCTTTAAACTCAATTTACTCCAAATCGACATTTTGTCACTTGTACTCCTTGGCTTCTGGGCTCCTCATATATAATACTAGTTGAGAACAATTCTGACAAAAATCAAAGAAAGAAAGCTATTTCAAGGATTCAAAGTCCGTGAGAAAGTAAGGAAAAATAAAAAAACGGAATTCTCGTTTGAATTAAACGATGTCAATGAGTTCGAATAAATGTTAATTTTTAACGTTATTCTGCCATTGAAAATTTTGGGACTTCATGTTTAGTTCGAATTAAGCGACGGTCTATCCGATTCCTAATTAACGAGAGCCGACTGTAGATATAAATATTTTTCGTACATTGTAAAAGAAAAAAAAAATCTGTAAAATTACTAAAATATTTCTAGGAAACTCGAACCTCATATGTAATAGCAACAGGGAAAAACATACAGATGTATTTTTGCACTAAAAATCAAAAACTGTTTTAACTGCTAAAACCATTAATGGTTTTATATCTCTCATTCTGTGTAAAAAAAGAATGTGAGTAAAATTATAAAAGATATGTAAATTAAATTACATTGTTTAAAAAACAAAATATATTTTTTAAATGCTTAATTTTCGTAAAAAGAAAAAGAAATTACTGATTGGATTATATTTTTTTGAAATTCCATTAATAGATATTTATAGAAGAATAAACGTAATTTTGTTTCTTCAAATAGGAAAAAAAATATTTCTGTAGCTTTAGTTCATTTATTTTTATTCGTTATATACAATTGCAATTTGAGAGTATTTTCTTCTCCACTTAACAATCACATTCCATAAGTATATTAGAGAAAGTGTTTGTTTTGAAATTACACTCGTTATTCTTGGTAAAAAAAAAGACTTAATCTTTAATCTGTATTTTTTTCTCACTTATAGTGTTCTTTTTTTTTTTTACTATATTGTGCTAATATATGCATGTAATTGGCTTCTTTAATATAGCTAAGTTAATCACGAAACTAAAGCGATCAAAGTTGTTTTTGTTAAATGATTTGTTATTGTTTTCAAAAATATGTTTTCTTTTTATTTTATACAATATATATACATTTAATAAAGTCTGAATTTTGTATTAATCAACACACAGCCCAAATTACTGATAAGACTTAAATATTTATCTTAAAAATATAATTTCGCAGTCGTTTTTCAATTGATAACACATTGTAATGTATTTTTGTATGCTAAATCGAATGGCACCACTTAGAGTCTGTAAAGTTTTATACCTCGTGTGATATTTTATATTTTTCTAATTTGGTATTGTCTTTGGCGTTAAAAGTTCAAATTATCAATTGATAATTTCTAAAAATACACCCGTTATTAAAACAGAAGAAGAAATTCTTATTGAATGATTTTTTAATCAATTCTTTTTCGTTAAATAATTAAAACAATTATCTCAGTTTAAAAAAGTAAAAACGCTTCAGAAACTTAAAAAAAAAATTATCGTTTTACCTATATCATGCTGAAATGTAGGGTATCGCGCAATTTTTTTTTTCAACCCTAACCGTGCTAATATTTTATTTTAAACTGTTTTTACAGTTAAACTTTATTTAACATTTTCTATTTATTGAACGTGGATATTTTGAAAAAGTATTATTCAGTCGTAACCTCACAAAACTACACAATAATTTACTATCTTTTGAATTAAAATTGTTTATTATTAGATATAATTTACATTTATTACTAATACATACGTGGGTTTTACCATTTGGCAGTTATCTGATGATGATTAAACTGCAATAAGAAATTTTCAGAACTTGTGAATTATGCATATAGAAATGTTTTGTTCAAAAAACCATGAATGTCTTCTTTCCAGAAACAAAGTGTTTACTGCAATATGAGAGACGCGTATTACACATGCAACGCTGCAGTACAAAGGGAAATTTACAATTTCAAGACGGTATTTAAATTGGCTACATTTTATAACTTGTAAAATTCGCTCTTTTACTCTAAATATTTATTTTTATTGATTAAAAAATTTTAGGTCAAAGTCTGTAATTTTCAAAAGTTATAATTTTTAAATGGTCATTTTTTTTATCAGCAATAAATATAAGAATCGCATAAACAAAAGTGTCTTACGATGCAAAGAGAATCGAGTAATTTATTATCATTATTATTATTACTAAATGTGAAAATACAAATGAAGTCATAAGAAAAAAACTTCGCCATATACTATTATTTCTATATGTAGAAAGTAACATAATAAATATTAAGACAAAATAGAACTCACGCAAAAAATGTACTGTTAATTGTACACTTAACTGAAAATGGATGTAGATAGATAGATATATTGGTTCAGTGTACAAATAATATTTTATCCAGCAAACATATTTTGATAGCTTTCTATCTATAAAGTTATAGATTTTTTTATTCATTTATTTATTTATATTTTATTTTATTTATTTATTTAGTATATTTATTATATATATATATTTTTTTAGTGTGATGACTTTAGTCACCTTTTTATTTAGGTTTTTACTACTGATTATCGAGCTTGAGTGCTATAATCTCATGTTACGGTAAAAACAAGCAAATCTTCGTTTGTCTCTCATGGGAAATAAATTTTTTTGTCGAGATGTGTAAATTTTCTTGCGGGTTTACTATATGTGTATGTGTGTATATATATATATATATACAGGGTGATTCCAAATTTTTTTTTACAATGAAAGAGGAGTGATAGTACACATCAAGACAAACAATATTAAATAGGAGACCAAGGGTCCAAAACGTTTTCCAAAAGAGATAGCCGCCATTAAAGTTTAAGGACCAAAATTTCAAATAAACATAAAAAATGGAAAAATCGTTCGATTAATTTGCGGTTTTCACTAAAATTAACCTTTATATCGGCATTTTCTTGAAATTAAATTATAAAGATAAATTTCAAAAAATGCCGATAGAGGGCGCTTTAGACTTTGGAGTGACGAATAACTATTTTTTGCTGGTATTTGATGCATCTCATTAAATGTTTTCGTAAGCTTAGAGTCAAACTTAAATTTTGAGCTCAAAATCTGAAAGTGGGAGTGGTTAAGTAGAACAAACTGAACTGTGTTCAGAGGGTTCAAACTTCAAATGATAATAAAAAAAACGGAAAAATTGGTTCATTGATTTGCGGTTTTCACTAAAACTATTCTTTATATCGGTATTTTCTTAAAAATAAATTATAAAGATAAATTTCAAAAAAGTCGATAGAGGGCGCTTTAGACTTTGGAGTAACGAACAACTATTTTTTGCCGTTATTTTTTGCATCTCATTAAATGTTTTCGGAAGCTTAGACTTAAACTTAAGTTTTGAGCTCAAAATCTGAATAGTAGGGAGTTGTTAAGTAGCACAACCTGAACTGTGTTTAAGGGGAGGGGGTGTTCAAATTTAAAATAATTATAGAAAATGGAAAAATTTGTCGATTCGTTTGCGATTTAAAATAAAACTATTCTTTAAGTAAGTAGCTTCTTGAAATTAAATTTTAAAGATAAATTTAAAAAAATTCCTTTAGAGGGCGCCTTAAACTTCAGAGTAACCAGCAATTAATTTTAACCATTACTTTTTTGTTCTAATTAAATGCTTGCAAAAACTTATTAAATGTTTTCGGAAGCTTGGATTTAAACTGAAATTTTGAGCTCAAAATAATAATAATTAGGAGTAGTTAAGTCACGCAAATTGAAGTGTCTTCAGGAGTTGAAATTTAACACTCCCCCTCCTCGAACACAATTCAATTTTTCGCTACTTAAATACTCCCAACGATTCAGAATTTGAGCCTAAAATTTAAGTTTATGCATTTGAAAGCATTTAATGAGATTAAAAAAATAACAGTTAAAAATAGTTGTACGCTACTCCAACGTCTAAGGCGCCCTCTATCGGCATTTTGTGAAATTTATCTTTATAATTTATTTTCAAGAAAATGCTCATTTAAAAATTAGTTTTAGCAAAAACCGCAAACGAATCGACCAATTTTTCTGTTTTTTATAATTATTTGAAATTTGAAACCTCTGAACACAGTTCAGTTTGTCTACTTAACTACGCCCAACTATTCAGATTTTGAGCTCAAAATTTAAATTTAAGTCTAAGCTTACGAAAGCATTTAATACGATGCAAAATATAACGCTAAAAAGAGTTGTTCGTTACTCCAAAGTCTAAAGCGCCCTCTATCGACCTTTTTTGAAAAATATCTTTATAATTTATTTTTAAGAAAATACCGACAAAAAGAATAGTTTTAGTGAAAACCGCAAATCAATGAACCAATTTTTCCGTTTTTTATAATCATTTGAAATTTGATCTCTCTGAACACAGTTCAGTTTGTGCTACTTAACCACTCCCACTTTCAGATTTTGAGCTCAAAATTTAAGTTTGACTCTAAGCTTACGAAAACATTTAATGAGATGCATCAAATACCAGCAAAAAATAGTTATTCGTCACTCCACAGTAGGAAACCAAGGGTCCCAAACGTTTTCCAAAGGTGATAGCCGCCATTAAAGTTTGGGGTCCAAAATTTCAAATACACATGAAAAACGGAAAAATTGGTCGATTGATTTGCGGTTTTCACTAAAATTATTCTTTATGTTGGCATTTTCATGAAAATAAATTATAAAGATAAATTTCGAAAAATGCCGATAGAGGGCGCTTTAGACTTTAAAGTAATGAAAAACTATCTTTTGCCGTGATTTTTTGCATCTCATTAAATGGTTTCGTAAGCTTGGACTTAAACTTAAATTTTGAGCTCAAAATCTGAATAGTTGGAAGCGGTTAAGTAGCACAAACTTAACTGTGGTCAGAGGGTTTAAATTTTAAATGATTATAAAAAACGGAAAAATTGGTCGATTGATTTTCGGTTTTCACTAAAACTATTCCTTATGTCGGTATTTTATTGAAAATGAATTATAAAGATAAATTTTAAAAAATGCCGATAGAGTGAGCTTTAGACTTTGGATTAACGAAATAATTCATCCTAATACTATTTTTTGCCGTTATTTTTTGCATCTCATTATTAAATGGTTTCGTAGGCTTAGATTTAAACATAAATTTTGAGCTCAAAATCTGAATAGTTGGGAGTGGTTAAGTGGCACAAACTGAACTGTGTTCAGAGGGTTTAAATTTCAAACGAAACGGAAAACAAAAAAAAAAAACCGGAAAAATTAGTCTATTCGTTTGCGGTTTTTGCTAAAACTACTCTTTAAATCGGTGTTTTCTTGAAAATAAATTTTAATGATAAATTTCACAAAATGCCGATAGAGGGCGCCTTATACATTGGAGTAGCGTACAACTATTTTCAACCGTTATTTTTTTAAATCTCATTAAATGCTTTCAAATGCTTAGATTTAAATTTTGAGATCAAATTCTGAGTCGTTGCGAGTGTTTAAGTAGCGCAAAAGTGAACTGTGTTCGGGGGGGGGGGGGGTAAATTTTAATTCCTGAACACACTTTAGTTTGCGCTTCTTAACCCCTCCCAACGATTCAGAATTTGGGTTCAAAATTTAAGTTTAAATCTAAGATTTCGGAAATATTTAACAAGTTTTGGAAAGCATTTAATTAGATACAAAAACTAACGGTTAAAATTTCTTGTTGGTTACTCTGAAGTTTAAGGCGCCCTCTAACGGAATTTTTTGAAATTTATCTTCAAAATTCATTTTCAAGAAGATACTGACTTAAGAATAGTTTTATTTTAAACCGCAAACGAATCGACCAATTTTTCCGTTTTTTATTACCATTTGAAATTTGAACCCTCTGAACACAGTTCAGTTTGTGCTACTTAACCACTCTCAACTATTCAGATTTTGAGCTCAAAATTTAAGTTTAAGTCTAAGTTTACGAAAACATTTAATCAGATGCAAAAAATAACGTAAAAAGTAGTTGTTCGTTACTCCAAAGTTTAAAGCGCCCTCTATCGGCATTTTTTGAAACTTATCATTATAATTCATTTTCAACCGACATAAAGAATAGTTTTAGTGAAAACCGCAAATCAATCGCCCAATTTTTCCATTTTTTATAATCATTTGAAATTTAAACCCTCTGAACACAGTTAAGTTTGTGCTACTTAACCGCTTCTAACTATTCAGATTTTGAGCTCAAAATTTAAGTTTAAGTCTAAGCTTACGAAACCATTTAATGAGATGCAAAAAATCACGGCAAAAAATAGTTTTTCATTACTTCAAAGTCTAAAGCGCCCTCTATCGGCATTTTTCGAAATTTATCTTTGTAATTTATTTTCAAGAAAATACCAACATAAAGAACAATTTTAGTGAAAACCGCAAAACAATCGACCAATTTTTCCGTTTTTTATGTGTATTTGAAATTTTGGACCCCAAACTTTAATGGCGGCTATCTCCTTTGGAAAACGTTTGGGACCCTTGGTTTCCTATTTACTATTGCTCGTCTCGATGTGTTCTATCACTCCCTAGCGTATATACCATTTGTTTAGGGACAACCTGTATATATATGGTTATACACTATATTGCCATTGATTATGGGACACTTGCGATTTTAGACATTTTATTAAATATCTAGAAAAATACATTAGGAATCATCTCGAAACTCTTAGTGTATAAATATAATAGTATACGTCATACACCTCCGTGAAGATTTTTTACCGAAACTCCATAGGGGACCGTCAATAAATTAAAAAAATAATGAATATCTTTTGAATAACCCTGTCAAAACTAATGTAGCAAAAGCGCTCAAACTCTAGATTATGATTGAATGCCTTATTGTAATACACTGTGTTCATTTTTATGCAAATAGCATGCATACTCGCAGAGTAATTAAAGTTTTTATAAAAATGATCCCAAATTTTTCCCTTATAATTTTCAGAGTTCTTAATATAAAATAATATTTTTTTTCAGAAAATATGACAAACAACATTGCACACAGTACCCTGTAATCAGAATTAAAAAATAATGAAAATTGTATACAAAATGAGTTGGTTTACTAAATATTTTTTTACTGCGCATGCGTCAACGATATCAAAATTTCATTTGCATATTATGTTAGCTAAATGTATATAGAATTCAGGTTAATTTTTAAAAATTCTGCTATCTTCTTCAGCTATTAATGTTGTTATAAAAACTGGTCAAGTTTTTTTACTTCTATTTCAGTTTTTATATTTATTCCCTTTAAATTTCATCAATTTTATTTACCCACATATGGTGTATAGGGTAAGTCTTGCAATCATTTTGAAAATCGAAAAGTTTTTTGAAGGATTTACATATTTCATACATTGAAAATTCCGAAAAACATATTTTTAGAAAAAAAAAGTGATAGATATTAGATATGTCCTAGAAATTAGGCATGTCCTTAGTACATAATAATAGGAAGAAGTCTTTTTAATATTAGTAACCTCAATTGTAAGGAACTATTTTTGGTACTACTTCGTTATCCCTTCGACTAAATTATTGTCGCCAAATTTTAAGATCAAATGCCAATGATGGTGATAGAAAATGTCACATTCACTTGACATAAAAAATGATAGGCGTATTTGTTACATCATCAGGTGATTTTTAATTTGACTTTTTACTAGGACTTTTATTAATGTTCAATTAAAATAATTATTCTTTTGTTATTAAACAATATTGTCAATTTGTAGGATTTTCCTTATAGTTTGACGATTTGTGTAATTTGGCAAAATTGGTCAACGGAATAACCATCTAGAACCCTACTTTTTCCGGACATTTAAAATATTCGTTCTCGTGAAAGGCAGTAAGTTTTTTTAAATATTTTTTAAGAGGCAAATTAAAAAAACTTTAAAATAAAGGCAAATAAAAAAGGCAGTTATTACTTATGTAGTTATAAGGATGTTTCTTTTACGTAATGTGGTACTACTTGATTAAGTTACTTTAATCATCGACCGAAAATTTATCGCCAAGCCAAAAGATTAAACGTAGATAGTAGCTCATTGTAAATGTCGTATTCGTTTGGCATTCAACACGTTACACGAGTTTGTTAGGACATCAAGTGATTTGTTATTCGAATCTTATTTTGTATATTTATTAATTTTTTACTAATTTATTTCCTTTTTTGTTTTTTAAATTAATAGTTATGCTCGTTTGTATAACTAACGAGTAGTTTGTCGATTTATATAAATATATAATGGGTGGATTAATTATATAATATTATATAATTGGCTGACTGGATAATCAAGGAATACCATTCAATACAATTCAAACTATTTATTAAACATTTTAATATGCATTTAATTTTTTATTTTGGAATGGCGATGCATTTTTTGAATAGTTAACACATGTTTTATTTTCATATTTTATATTTTGCATATCCATGACAGGTAAGTATTATGCCCTCCCCACCCCCCCCTACAAACAACTAGTTTAATTGAAAAACTAGAATGGCAAAAACGCATAGAAATAACGATATTTGGCGAAAATTGATGCATATGTGTAGCAATATAAAAAATTAAAATTCGGTAGTTTCTCCATGAAGACAGATAACAAAATGCCACTCTAAGGATTGTTTATCGAGCAGTAATTTATAAATAAAAATATACAAAGATGTGTTAAATTTCATCGTTTTACACCATATTTATCATTCTCTGCAAAAGAAAAAAAACGTTAAATTTACGGCAGACACTGCTGGCAGCAATGTTTTTGCCGCCAAAATTGAAGTAAAATCAGATGTATTAAATTAATTTGCATCAAATTTTTCTGCAATATTTACGGCAAAAATTTGCAGCAGCAGTTTTTGCCATAGATTTAGCGGTTTTTTACAGTGTAAAAGATACATTAAATGTAATATATTGAAAAATACCATTTTAAAAATCTTGAAAAAAGGGGCAAAAACATCAGTTTTTGAAAATATAGAAGGGATTTTTAAAAAAATCCATTTTTAAACTTTTAAAAAAGTTCTAATTACATATGTAGTTAATATTTCTTCAAAAATTTACTTTCAGTCAATGCTATTTATACTGAAATGCATTTTCACCATTTTTGAAATACATATTTTTAAACAAACAACTTTTTTTAAAAGTTTAACTGTACCCTTTAATACCTGAGATTCTTTTCCTGTTATATGTGCATCTTCAGAAGCTTCTGTTTACAGTGCAAAAATTTAAGCATTTTGAAACCTATATGAAACATACAACTCTAAAAATACTTTAATGTTACGAATGACACAGTTTATATAATTCTCCATGCATAATATTATTTAATTAAAAACCATATCGACTGAGTCGACACTAACTATTAAACAAACCAATATATAAACAAAATGAAAAAAATAAATACACGATAACTTTACATGAAAGGACACCAAAAATGACATTTCGTAAATCACGTAACATATTTTATTACATTATTTTGATTTACTTGAGCATATAAAGGTAATTATGTTTCATGTCAAAGTGTACTATTAGTAGACTGTAGCATGATTAACAGAATATAAGAGTGCTTTATTCTTCAATTTACGAGAGATAGGCATCGGAATATTTTTAATCAACTAATGTGCTTGCATATCTATTTGCTAAGAATTATTTTAAATATGCTCCACTGATTTAATAATAAACTATGAATATTTATGTAGTTTGAAGAATATATAACATAACTCACATCATGACAATTATTGGTTTTTTATTCGAAATATTTTGTTGTTTTCTGGAAAAGGTATAGTGTTTGGTTAAAGTAGTTACTTGAAATGAGATTAATTATTATGAAATTCTTAAAAAGACAGTTTACCTTTTTAAATTATTTTTTATTTAAGAAAATGGTTTAAATGGTGAAATTACTGTTCAATTAGATGTATATTTATAGAAATGACTGCATATTTGATAAAATTTAAAAAAAATGATTTTGGTTTAAATTTTATGATTTTTCTTAAACATAGATATTTTTTATCAATATAAAAAAAAAATCACATTTTTATTACAGAAGATTGTTTATGGTCCTTTAGATCTAATATAGCATTTAATATAATGTTTTACTGCTATATATAAAGAGAGTTTAAAACAACGAAATAGAACGATGAAACTTCAGATACTTTTATTTTTTAGCCATCCAGATGTTGTTCAGGGTTTCAAAGTCATAGAAATTAAAAAATTATATTTCAAAGTAAAATCCTGCTTGTTTAAGAAATGTAAAGAGTGCCCCATTAGGTGTTTCCCCAATGGCGTTTGTCAAAAGTGGTGACGATGAATTAAAATAAGTTCTATAAAGGTGCCGGATGCCCGGACTGTAAAGGCGTTTTCCTTTACATATTAGTTAATAATTGTTTTCCTCCCCTAGTTAAAATTACAATTTTCCCTTAATTTGTAACTTTATTTAATAAGCTAGATTTTTAATCCCTTTAATTCTATTCAGTTACTAACGGCCATTTTTCCTTTAAAATATAATTTCAGTTATCTCTAATTCTTTCTTTAAAACCACAACGTACATCCGTTTGTTCATGTAACTGTAAGTATTTTCCCATAGCAACAACCATTTAAAGAGTTTTTTCTAGCCTGTATTTATTCATAGTTAAACGCTATTCGCTTAAGAAACAGATGCGCTAAGTTTGTCTTTTTATTTCATTAGAATTCATTTCCTTTCCGACCCATGAGACTCTTGTTAACCCTAGGTAAAGAATTCAATCCTTGTGGTTTTCCGGTGCCATATACATCCTTTTATCGTTTGACATTAATTATTTCAAATTTTACACTTGATGCATTCTCATTCCACCCTATGTAACGGAATTCAAATGCATGTCTCCTATCATCGAAAATGTACATCTGGTGTTCGTTATTGGCGATAAATACCAATGTAATACGCCAAAGACAGTGGTTTCAAAAATTGTATTTTCACCATTCGGCTCTCATCCTTGGTACTGTTATGTGATACAAGATTCGCCTACGTTCCTGCCGTCGACGGGACTGACTACCCGTCGACCGGAGCCGAGCCTTGTACCTGCCTGATGCTCTTCAATAAACGGATTTTGTGTAAAGAATAACTCGTATTCCCTTGGAGTTTTTTTTTTTTTTTTTTTGTCTTTTCTTGAACCCGTGCTTACATCACCGATGCGGAGTGAATTCGCCCCTACATACCTTGGTGCAAAGTGCCGTATTTTTTCTCCAAGTAAAAAAAAAAAAAAAAAAAAAAAAAAAAAAAAAAAAAAAAAAACTACGGTATGTGGACTGCGGTAATAAGCTAAAGATGTTCTTCAATCATTCGAACATTTGACGGTATAACTCCTTTCCGTGTTTCATGACGAATGTTGGATTATTTTCGAGTTAGCACGATTAAAAAAAAGAAAATGAAAACTATTTCGAAGCGAAAGTCTTTTGCTCATTTTCGTCCATTTCTGAAGCGATTGATTATTAATCATAAAAAAACTGTTCGCAATATTAATCAACTTAAACGTCGATACTTACTGCAAGTGACTTTAGTAAAGAATTGTGACTTTTCTGCAGTAAGCAACTTTAACAAAATCTGCATTTTATTCTCACTTCGCTTTTAAATGCCAACATAACACTGTGTTCTCGCCGGCAACCCTGGAATTCTCCCTGGCAAGCTAACAAGGAAGGTCTCCATACGGGCATACTCAGAAAAGTCTGAAAAAATTACAGAATGTTCTTCTCATATAGTTATAAATGTTTATAAAAAAAATTTCGGCGGAACCTCCTTATAACGTCCGTAAAAAAATAATAAAAATTTCGTTTATTTGGCGATTTATCTCCTGTTGGCGAAAAACGAAATTTGAAAAATACGCGTTTACGCTTCGAATACTTTCTAAAGAAAAAACTTTCTACGCTCAATTTATTTAAATAAGTTTAGTGTAAGTAATTTTAGTTTTGCATTTTTACTTTACTTTAAGTGTAATTTTGTCATATACGTTTATATGTACTTATAAAAAAATGAAATTAATATATTTTATCATTTAAAACACAATTTAAATTGATTAAAATTGTTCCAAATTGAAAAATACACTGTTAAAAATCTGCTGCATTTTGTTGCAACGCACTCCCTTGCTTGTATAGAAAACGGTTACTTGGCCGTGAAATAGAGCTTTCTCATTGGTTGGAATAGAGATATTATATACAAGCGGTGGAGTGCGTTGCAACAAAATGCAGCAGATTTTTAACAGTGTATGACACGGTCAATTCACGGTGCTATGGAGCATTCTTATTGGTCAGAAGAGAGATATTCTATAAAAGTAGTGGGGTGACGTTGCAGTAAATGCTGCAGATTTTTAACAGTGAAGTCAATTAAAATCAATTTTCAGATTCATTAAAATCGTCTGCTTTTGGCGAGGAAATGCACTGCTCGCCAAATCCCGCGTCGCTTTCAGCTTTTCACGCCAATTATTCCAAACTGTTTTATTTTTTTACATATCTAATAATGTAATTCCGCCGCTAATTTTCACTGATCTTTCACTGATTCTTTGATCACTTTATTACAACTACATGAGTAGTTTAATTCGTATTTTTTTCAAAAAATTCTGAGTATGCCCCCAATGGAGACCTTCCTTGTAAGTTTTCTTCGCCTCTCATCAGTGCCGGACTTAAATGAATTATAATGCTCCTTCATGCTTTCGTGAAGAAAAAGGAGATAAATATGTGAATGAACTTCCCTCTGACAAATTTACTACACATCAGCACTTTAGACCTTTGCAGTTAATACTTTTTAAAGACAGGCTTGCAGCTGATCCTAGATTGACGTACAAAACAGATAGCGCAGCAAAATTAGCAAGGACACATGCTGTTGTTAATGTATCAGTTAATTAGGAAGGTGTTATTTGGAAAAGGAATGTTTTGTTTTTATTTTTTTCGCGCTTCAAAGTGCAGTATATTTAAATAGATATAGAATAAGATTTTAACGATAATATCTAATATAGATTACATCAAGTCACAAGACCTTCAGTTTTAATTATTTTTTCTTTCAGCTAAGGTAAGTAACATACTTCTATGGCGATGTTGCGAGGTAAATTCATGTTTTGTTTAAAAGACATTTAAAGTCTCTTATTTTTATTTATAGAGAGATTTTGGTAAAAAAAAAAAAAAAAAAAAAAAAAAAAGGAAGTATAATGCTTCCAGGATTTTACGCTACTTGAAATATGATTTTCCTCTATTTAAATAGTTTGTTTCCAGTATAATTTTTGAGGAGATACAAAGTATTTCTTTAAATATTAAGAGTTGTGCTCTCATTAGGTAAATTATAGACAGATATTGACACAACTTAGAAATGAATCATTTTATTATTTTATATATCATTTTATTATCATTTTATTTTTTTAGAAGCTGATATTACGCTCTATAAAACATTGTGGTAGTAATATTTTCAATTGATGCCATTGCATAGATTATTTCTTCTTAGAAATTTCATGCCTTTTATTACTTTTAGATATTTTAAGTTTTCTATATTTTTACTATTTAAAGGTATTTTTATAATATTTTTGTCTCAAGTTAGTAAACATTTAGTAAATATATTTGTAGTAGATTGTGGTTCCGTTAAATGTTTTAATATTTAAAGCAGTACATATTTTTTTGTGTAATTCGTCACATATTTTCATATAAAAATATATATTTTACATGAATAATTATGTACAGGTAAAGAGTAATCATATTTTTAAAAGTGCTCAAAATTGTTTTGCATGACTGTTATTAAATTCTTTCTCAGTTATACTCAGTCACCTATTTTAAGTTGAAATTAATTTTATTCTGACAACAATGATTGCTTATTTTTTTTTAAATACACAGTGAAATGCATTAGACACTAGTTTATTGCAGTGTATTTTTTTCGTTCTTGAATAATTTCAAGGGTGCGTAAAATAAGTTGTGGTGTTGACATATTGTTTTTCTCAAATTAAATTGTCAGTTTATGTACAGTTTGACTTTAGTCAGTGTGTTGGATTCAGCGATACCCCACCAATTTTACACACAAATTTACATTTTGCAGTCATTACTAGTGAAAGCTTTTTTTTCAATTTTACACGTGTATCGCTGCATCCTCATATATGTGCTTAATTTTTACTTGTTTCAGTTACAACCTCCCCCCCCCCCCCCCCGTAAACGTAAATATTCATTTATTCATTTTATATTTTTAACATTCATAATATGCAGGTGTATACTAGTAGTCATTTTGGAGGTCCTACATTATTTTTTCTCCCTATTTTGATGTTTCGGTGATGCAGGGATATTCTGCGGTGTGACAAACTCGCAATTCAGAAATGATTACTTAATCTATTTCGGAGCTCTTGAATTGCATGTCGGTTGCTTGCGGTTATACACTCAGCCATGTGCGCTGGTTCGCATTTTTGTGTATAATCGTTTCGGTGCCTTTATTGTCACATTGCATTCTATTCGTTTTTCTTTTTTCTTCTCTTCAGTAACAATATTTTGCGATGCAGTTTACTTGACTAAAGTCACACTGTTTGTTTTTCTTATAAAATAGTTACACGCCTTTTTTTTTTTAAAAAAAAGAGAGAAGTATTTGTTTACAAAAAAAAAAAAAAAAAAATAAATAAATAAAATAAAATTTCTTTTCTAGCTGAGATTAAAAAAAACCTTGCTTTGCAATTAATAATTTTCAGACTTGTAAACTTAAAATATATAGATACCACATTTTTCTTGTGTTTTTCTTTCCTACTTATATATGTTTGCTGTGAATTTTTATATACCTACATTTGTCTATGTTTATTGTATATACAGGTAAGAGGTGATAATCCCACTTTTATATTTTTAAGTTCTATACATTTTACTTGTGTATCATACCTAAACACATAATTTTAAATAGAGAAACCAGTGTTGGGCTTCGAGAGTTCAACTTTTGCATCTGTGACATCGTAAAAAAAAAAAAAAAAAAAAAAAAAAAAAAAAAAAAAGTTTTTTTTTCTACAGTAGTAAGTTGGCAGTTATTATTATTATTACGTAGAGGGCAGATTTTAATACACTTTTCCACTCCCTGTGTCTTCCAAAAAAAATAATAATACACATATTATTTTTCAGTAATAAGTTTTTCTATTTGATTCGACTTTCTGTCATATTTATCATTAGATTTTTTTTGAGTCACTTTCAAGATGTAATATGAAAGCTTACACACACAGAGAAGATACTATCTCATTTTCCCGCGCTTCTTAAATGAAAGATAGTCACAAAATCTAATAAAATCATTTTATTTTTACACTTTTACACTTTGGTATGTGTGGCATTTGGCATACCCCTACACAGTACATTTTTATGTACTTGTTCTTTTATTTTGGCAGTTATAAAAGTTTAAATTTATTTTGTGTTTGGTCATCATTCACGGCGGTGTTTTCCCGGGAGCAGCAATGTGTCTGATGTTTTGATTTCAGGGTTTGATTGAGCAAGTTGGCCGCTTGCTTAGTCAAAGACTGAAATGGATTTATTTACACGATTTTTTTTTTATTTTAATTATTCACACAACGCGAACACTTAGAATAATTTATGTTTTTTTTTTGTTTTACATAAGGTGTGTACATAAATTAATTGTACACAGTGATCGCACATGCATCTAAATTTTTATGCATGAAATAATTTATAGGTTTGAATTACTTTTACAGGTAAACACACAGGTGATAATTCATTAGTTGTACAAATAGTGACTCGATAACAATATTTCTTATTTCAATTTTTCTCTCAAATATATGACAGCATTTTTTAGCACTTTCCAACAAAGTTGAAAAGTGCTTATGCATTCGGTTTGTCTGGCCGTCTGTCCGTCTGTCCGTCTGTCCGTCTGGCCGGATGGCCGTCTGTCCGTCTGGCCGCATGGCCGTCTGTCCGTCTGTCCGCGCTCTAACTCCCGTAAATATACTCGTATTGCTATGAAATTTTTATACGTTATTGATGTTTACCCTAGCACGAACCCTATTGAAAATGAAGTATCTACCATGATTAGTTTATCTACAGGGCGAATCAAAAGTTTCCCATTACATTACGGCCTATGGGGGAAAATCGTTAATATACTCGGATTGCCATGAAATTTTAGGACGTTATTGAGGTTTACCCTAGAACGAACCCTATTGAAAATGAAGTATCTACCATGATTAGTTTATCTACAGAGAGAATCAAAAGTTTCCCATTACATTACGGCCTATGGGGAAAAATCGTTAATATGCTCCGATTGCCATGAAATTTTAGGAAATTATTGACGTTTACCCTAGCACAAGCCCTATCGAAAATGAAGTTTTTACCATGATTAGTTTATCTACAGAGAGAATCAAAAGTTTCCCATTACATTACGGCCTATGGGGGAAAATCGTTAATATGCTCCGATTGCCATGAAATTTTAGGACATTATTGACGTTTACCCTAGAACAAATCCTATCGAAAATGAAGTTTTTACCATGATTAGTTTATCTACAGGGCGAATCAAAAGTTTCCCATTACATTACGGCCTATGGGGAAAAATCGTTAATATACTCGGATTGCCATGAAATTTTAGGACGTTATTGACGTTTACCCTAGCACAAGTCCTATCGAAAATGAAGTTTCTACCATGATTAGTTTATCTACAGGGCGAATCAAATTTTCCCATTACATATTTTAAATATATTAAGCTTTTTCATGTATAATAAAATTGATATATGTCTCTGAAGCTTAATATAAATTATACGCTACTGTCTTGCATAATATGAAGTACATAGCATTTACAGGGCCACACAAAAGATTTCAAATAGTATATTTTTTCCGAAGTACCGTATATGTGTCCGATGATGGCTGATGGAGGGATGAAATGCATTTTAATTATGATATGCGCGTTTATATTTCGCTAAATATATGCACATTATATGGTGTGTATAAATGTTATAGTTGATATACAGGGCTACCCATAAAGAGCTCACCAACGTTACTGAATATGAGCGTAAATTATTTAAACGTGGCTCTTAAATAAGCTATGCATTTTTACGCTGAGCTTCATTCAATTTACTGAGAAATGTTTGCAGAATGTAGATAAAAGGATATACAGGGCCACGCAAAGAATTCGGTACATGGACGCGTATGAATGATGATTTATGAGAATGTGATTTCAGTTGTTTTAAAAGTGTTTTAGTTTACAGTAAATTTTAGCCTAATGCTGACGTGTAATAAAGGTACAATGTAAACTACAGGGCTGAACAAAAGTATTCAAGTATGTTTCCATCTAATAGTATGAATTGCTGAAAAAGAAATCTCAAGCTACTGGGTATTTTCTTGCTAAGCTAAATTTTCCCATTATATGAACTGACATATGAAATACAGGGCTGTTCTAATGTACTGGAATACATATTTGGGTATATTTGGCTATACACTATTATTTTCCTAAATAACAAAGTTTTGTTAAAGATTTCATTAAGTGTTGGAAAGTGCTTCATAATCTATGCTTAACGCATGATTTTTCATACTTGTTTAAATTTATGTCGGTGTATAATGTTTTGTTATGTTGCCTGCTTTGAAACATATCATCTTTCACGACTGGATCAGGTAAAAAAAAAAAAAAGTTTTTTTTATTTTAGATTTGATGCCTCTTAATAAAATTTTAAATCATTTACACTTTAACTTTAATAATATTGTGTATGCAAACATTTTATTTTATTATGTGTATTATGTTGCTAATATACTATTCGACAGTATATTTTCTCATACATAGTAGTTCATAGATAATTTACACGAAACTCAAGGTAGCTGGGTTAGACTTTAACCAGATTCTAGTTACACTTTACAGGTTGTTCATTGATTTTTTTACACACATACTAGTTGTTTACTATGTTGCTCTATCTATTTTTCATGACTGTATTTTCTTTTTAAGAAAGAAAGTATATTGTTGTAGCATTTTTTCTCCTAAAAAAAGGCCCCTTAAAAAAAAAAAAAAATTGGATTTTTTTTTTTCACATTTTTAGAATTTGTTGGATAGAATTTACCTTAGAAATTCCACATTTTTTTCACTTCACAAAAAATTTTTTTTCGTTGTTTTTTTCTTCATTCACTGTTTGGACATTGCTGTGTTTTTTTATAACAAAATTATAGCAATATTGTTTTCTCGTAATTTAATCCTTAATTGGCAGTATAAACAACGGTAAATTTCAAAACGTAACACAATGGGTTTTGTGCTTAGTGTACAGGAGGAACTTTTGTTCATTGAATTTACACATTAGTTCATTGCATTTTTTTTGTTCATAGAATATTACACACGTTGCTCATGGTTTGGGTCTCTCAGTACCCAAAATTTTGCTTCACACACATTACACATTAGTTCATCGTTTACAAAAATACTACTTCCTGGTGTTTTCAGTTCTTCGTGTGCACTGGTACTATAGCCCTTTAGATTTCATTTTTTTATGTGGGTTAGCTATGTCAGTTCCTGTTACTTTCACACATGATTCCTTTCACATAGTTCGTAGGATCGTTTACACTTTTGTCAGAAATTTGTTTGCTATTTTGTTTGTACATTTTGTTATTACATACACCGCTCATGTGTTTTGCCAGATTTTCTAAAATTAATTTGTAGTTACGGTTTCAATTTTCAGTTTTTTTTCCATACTACACCGTGTTTACATTCATCCTTTTTGGTAGTGTGTATAGCGGAAATTTGATTTAACAGGACTTTTCTCAATTTAATAGATGTACACCATGTCAGTTTCTTTTCATTGTCCATTAAGACTTACACATGATATACTTGTAAGGTTTTCATTATTTCTGGTCAGTTTGTACACAGGTAAACATTATTTTTTTTGTTCTCTTTTCCAGTTCACATATGCAGCCGCATGCTGATAGTCTTCATTTACTACACCGAATGGTGTTTCGGGCTGCACTCTCACACACACACATACATCTATTCTTTTAACACTTGTGTACGATTCACATTAACCTGCCTTACATTTTTTTTCACACGTTATACATTAAATCTTTTGAAGAAGGCTAGTTTTTTTTTACATATTTGTTAAAAAAAAAGTGGCATGATCCTAATACACCCGAGACACTTGGCATCGTTGAATTTGGCGAGGCGATAAATGGCTTTTTCTTGTTACCGGATCGTTTTCTGAATTCTTTCCACGCCCACAGTTGTTAGTTCAGGAATTCTGATCGGTTTAACCGGATTGGACGGTTTCTTATTTTTCGTTTGATTCGCTTTTTTGAGATGCCATTGTCACATCAGTCCATTATTGTTTAAATTAAAAGAGGAGATTGGATTATATATGTATGACTATATTTTCCCGGCCTTTTTTTCGAGTTATTTTAAAGATAGTGCTTATTTTAATAAATAATTCCATACATTTGGAAAAAAATATGCGGTACGGCAGACGAATTTATTGAGGATACGCTTTTCTCGAAACAAATATTCAATGATTTATGATTTGTTAATTTAATTAAAAAAATTGAGATGACGTGTTAATGTTACTGAAAGCGAATTCCTATATCAGAAAAACTTTCTTTTTTACTTAAAAATTCACGCAATATTTATGTACCATAAATACATAAAAAATATTTCGAAATTTTATCTCGTATTTTCGTACAAATTTAGAAAGATTTTAATAGTTGGATATCTGCATTAATAACCGCAATTTTGCTCATTTTAGAAATTTCTTCAATACGACTTTTGAGCTTCCAGAGAATTTTACGGTTTTAGTGTCGTTAGTTAACGCAGGTTTGACGAGTTTTATGCATTTTAGGGATTCTAACACAGCGAGTTTCGTGAATCCAGCGATTTTTTTTTTTTTGTTTTAATGGGCGCGAAGCGCTCATACACACGTTAGTGACTGCGGCGTTGACGAGTTTCGTGCATTTTAGTGATTCCTGCACAGCGAGTTTCGTGGATCCACTGATGTTTTTTTAGTTTTAATGGGCGCGAAGCGCTCATACACACTTTAGTGACTGCGGCGTTGGCGAGTTTCGTGCATTTTAGTGATTCCTGCACAGCGAGTTTCGTGGATCCACTGATGTTTTTTGTAGTTTTAATGGGCGCGAAGCGCTCATACACACGTTAGTGACTGCGGCGTTGACGAGTTTCGTGCATTTTAGTGATTCCTGCACAGCGAATTTCGTGGATCCACTGATGCTTTTTTTAGTTTTAATGGGCGCGAAACGCTCATACACACGTTAGTGACTGTGGCGTTGACGAGTTTCGTGCATTTTAGTGATTCCTGCACAGCGAGTTTCGTGGATCCATTGATGTTTTGTTTTGTTTTAATGGGCGCGAAGCGCTCATACACACGTTAGTGACTGCGGCGTTGACGAGTTTCGTGCATTTTAGTGATTCCTGCACAGCGAGTTTCGTGGATCCACTGATGTTTTTTTTTAGTTTTAATGGGCGCGAAGCGCTCATACACACGTTAGTGACTGCGGCGTTGACGAGTTTCGTGCATTTTAGTGGTTCCTGCACAGCGAGTTTCGTGGATCCACTGATGTTTTTTTTAGTTTTAATGGGCGCGAAGCGCTCATACACACGTTAGTGACTGCGGCGTTGACGAGTTTCGTGCATTTTAGTGATTCCTGCACAGCGAGTTTCGTGGTTCCACTGATGTTTTTTTTAGTTTTAATGGGCGCGAAGCGCTCATACACACATTAGTGATTGCGGCGTTGACGAGTTTCGTGCATTTTAGTGATTCCTGCACAGCGAGTTTCGTGGATTCACTGATGTTTTGTTTTGTTTTAATGGGCGCGAAGCGCTCATACACACGTTAGTGACTGCGGCGTTGACGAGTTTCGTGCATTTTAGTGATTCCTGCACAGCGAGTTTCGTGGATCCACTGATGTTTTTTTAGTTTTAATGGGCGCGAAGCGCTCATACACACGTTAGTGACTGCGGCGTTGACGAGTTTCGTGCATTTTAGTGGTTCCTGCACAGCGAGTTTCGTGGATCCACTGATGTTTTTTTTTAGTTTTAATGGGCGCGAAGCGCTCATACACACGTTAGTGACTGCGGCGTTGACGAGTTTCGTGCATTTTAGTGATTCGTGCACAGCGAGTTTCGTGGTTCCACTGATGTTTTTTTTTAGTCTTAATGGGCGCGAAGCGCTCATACACACGTTAGTGATTGCGGCGTTGACTAGTTTCGTGCATTTTAGTGATTGGATTAAACGCGACATTGGATTACACGCAGCCTCCGCGGAATGAGGCGGGTACGGGGGGATGCAGGCGAAGATGAATATGACCCGTACCTTGCTGAATTTATGTGGAGGAAGCGTCACAGGAATGATCATCTTGGACTTACTGATTCATTCTTGAGGGCGGTAGTTCGGATTTACCCACCTAAAATGAGGGATGAGCAGGAGCAGCAGGAGGGGGGAGAAGACGACGGGAAATCAGTTTCATCCGATGACGATATAAATAGGCCCGGGCCTTCACATAAAAAGACAAAATGTGAAGAGGAGCTTGAAGCCACATTATATTCCTCCGATGACGATATTAATAAGCCCGGGCCTTCGCATAAGAAAACAAAATACGAAAAGTACGTAAGTGAATTTTTATACATTTCATGTGATTGTATTTTGAATTCGGTTTGGGGCTATAAAATAATAAAATACTCTATTTTATGAGTTTAGAGGAATGCTACTTATTGTTTTTAGAAGAACATTGTATATTATTTTTGCATTTAAATTTGTGCATGTTAGTTTTGTACATTTACTGCCTTTGGGAGAAATTTTTAAAAATTTAAGGGCTGAAATTTTTGTAGAAATAAAAGAAATCGGAAATGAAAAATTAAAAATTAAAAATCAAGAGTGAAAAAATTGAAATATTTGGAGCGATATAGTTTGTAAAAATGTGATGTTTCAGAGTAAAATAGTATAAATTCGAAAAATCGGGATAGTAATGTTTATGAAATTCGAAAAATGTGGAGTGAAAATTTTTAAAATTCGAAAAATATAGAGTGAAAATTAAAAAAAATAGTTTAAAAAATTTTTGGAGAGAAAATTTGTAAAACTGTAAATCGTAAACTTTGTAGTAGTAAAAAAATCCGAAAAAAAATTAAATTCACATCGAAAAACTTGCGTACATTGAAATATTTGGAGCGATATAGTTTATAAAAATATAAAGTTTCCAAGTAAAATTGGATAAATTCGAAAAATCTGGACAGGAATTGTAGAATTTGAAAAATTTAGATTGACATTTTTAAAAATCGAAAAATTTTTTAAATTAATTATTATAAACTTTGTAGAAATAAAAAAAAATCCGAAAAGAAAAAAATTGAGTGAAAAATTTGCGTTAATTAAATATTCTGAGCGATATATTTTGTAAAAATATAAAATTTTTGAGTAAAATTGGATAAATCTTAAAAAACCGGGGCAGGAATTTTTGTAAAATTCGTAAATTCTGAAGTGGAAAATTTTTAAAATTCGAAAAATCTGGACAGGAATTTTTGTAGAATTTGAAAAATTTGGAGTGACAATTTTTAAAAATCGAAAAATTAGTAAAATTAGTTACTATAAACTTTGTAGAAATAAAAACAAATCCGAAAAGAAAAAAAATTGAGTGAAAAATTTGCGTTAATTAAATATTCTGAGCGATATATTTTGTAAAAATATAATTTCCGAGTAAAATTGGATAAATTTAAAAAAATCGGATCAGGAATTTTTGTAAAATTCGTAAATTCTGAAGTGGAAAATATTTAAAATTCGAAATTGTTACTTCATAAAAATACAAAAATTCATAGCGAAATTTATGGAAAGATAGAAACATTTTTAGATATGCAATAGTGGAGAGTTAAATTCCTAGAATTAGCAAAAAAAGACGTCGAAAAATGTATAAAGTTACAAAAAATTAAATGGGATATGAGAAAGTAAATAGTTTCGTATACAAACAAATTCTCAAAGAAACGGAATAGACCTTAGAATTGTGTTGTCGAATCGTCTGTTGAAAAACGCGCGTTGTGATTGGGTAGAATCTGTAGGTTGCTGAAAACTCGGTTGGCGCTCGTGGGTGCTTGGCGCGTGTTAAAAAATCGCCAAAATCAAGTGTCTCGGGTGTTTTAGGAACATGCCAAAAAAGTTCATTGTACACCCCTGTTTTTTTTTTGCCTAAACTAAATACAACCTAGATCAGTAAACAGACTGTTTTTTTTTTTTTTTTTTTTTTTTTTTTTTTTTTTTTTTTGACAGAGAGAATTATTGATAAAGTCAAGTTTCATCATATAATTCTGCCATATTTGCTCCTCTTTTTGCTCTAGTTATAAAACTTATGTGTCACAGAGTTCTCAAAATGTTTGATTGTGTTCTTATATATATTCAATATTTTATGTGTTATTTTATCTTTTTGATATAATTTATGTCTCAAAAACATAATAATAAAGTAGAAGTTGGAATGTAACAAACTCGTTTAAGCAATAAAAAAATTTGCTTTGGCTTGAATAGAAATTTCAAGCAATTTGAATTAAAATCTTCTGGAATAATATTGAGTGTGCACACAGAAAAAAAAGAAACAAGATAATATACAGCTGTCCAGAAATTCACTGCAGTTAAAAAAAAAGACTTTTTGCAAGTTTTATAGGTACCTACTTGCTTTATCATGCTTATTAGCATATTTTTTTGTTTTAATTGAGACATGATGTATTTTCCTTTGCTTATTTACTACTTGGGTATTGCATTATTAGACAAATTATCACCAGTTCCTCTTTAATAATATGTTTTGTTTATATGAGTTGGTGTAGTAACATTGAGAGGAGGCATGTGTTTGTTTTTTTTCTTTTATCTCCCGCGTTTCACGCTTTTTCTTTGTCGGTCGTCGGGGAGATATATGTAAAGGCGTTTTCCTTTACATATTAGTTAATAATTGTTTTCCTCCCCTAGTTAAAATTACAATTTTCCCTTAATTTGTAACTTTATTTAATAAGCTAGATTTTTAATACCTTTAATTCTATTCAGTTACTAACGCCCATTTTTCCTTTAAAATATAATTTCAGTTATCTCTAATTCTTTCTTTAAAACCACAACGTACATCCGTTTGTTCATGTAACTGTAAGTATTTTCCCATAGCAACAACCATTTAAAGAGTTATTTCTAGCCTGTATTTATTCATAGTTAAACGCTATTCGCTTAAGAAACAGATGCGCTAAGTTTGTCTTTTTATTTCATTAGAATTCATTTCCTTTCCGAGCCATGAGACTCTTGTTAACCCTAGGTAAAGAATTCAATCCTTGTGGTTTTCCGGTGCCATATACACCCTTTGATCGTTTGGCATTAATTATTTCAAATTTTACACTTGATGCATTCTCATTCCACCCTATGTAACGGAAATCAAATGCATGTCTCCTATCATCGAAAATGTACATCTGGTGTTCGTTATTGGCGATAAATACCAATGTAATACGCCAAAGACAGTGATTTCAAAAATTGTATTTTCACCATTCGGCTCTCATCCTTGGTAGTGTTATGTGATACAAGATTCGCCTACGTTCCTGCCGTCGACGGGACTGACTACCCGTCGACCGGAGCCGAGCCTTGTACCTGCCTGATGCTCTTCAATAAACGGATTTTGTGTAAAGAATAACTCGTATTCCCTTGGAGTTTTTTATGTCTTTTCTTGAAGCCGTGCTTACATCACCGATGCGGAGTGAATTCGCCCCTACACGGACAGTCAGTTAAGAGATGGTATATGGTAAGTTGATCAAAATGACAATGTGGACACATTGGTGCATCCTACCTAAGTAATAGATGTTTATGTGTGATCCTCAAGTGTCCAATTCTCAGACGAGTCAATATAACATCAGACTTTCTAGGATATGTCGATAACCAGGTCTTGATAGTTGGTTTAACGTGATGTAATTTATTATTGTGTTCTATATCTAAACTTTTTTGCCATTTATCATGAATAAAATAGTTAATGAGTAATTTTATGTCTGAGAATGGAATTTTTACTCGTAATGGAAGAAGAGCATGTTTAGCTGCCTCATCGGCTTTATCGTTGCCAGGAATACCCATGTGTCCAGGTACCCAGCAAAATAAAATATTGTAACCTCGTCTTGTCAATTAATTATAAAAATCTAAGATGGACATGACATAGGGATGTTTTTTTAATAATTTAATTGCGTCAATAGAGCTATTTAAGTCAGTGTAAATGATGAATGATGAACTATGATGATTAGAGATGTGGATCATGGCTCTTTCTATTGCAATCAGTTCAGCTGAAAAAACGGAAATAGACGAGTGAGGACGATAACTTAATGATGTGTTTTTGCAGAATACCCCACAACCAAAAGTGTTTCCATTCTTGGAGCCATCTGTGTAGATGTCGGCATAGTCATTAAAATTTGAGCGGTGTCCAGCAAACAGCTGTTGAAAACCAGCAGGCCGTGAAAAACAGCTGTAGAAAAACAGCAACCGAGTTATAATCTGTGTGGGTAATGGAGCTGGGTGTCTCAACAAAATTTTACAATATTTCGGGATATAATTACCGTATGAAAAAACAAAATATTCACAATTAAACAAGCATCTATTTAGTATTTTAAAAAAGAAATAGATTGACTTTTTGAAATTAATTGTTCCTTTACGAATTTCCGATCGTTTTTTTAATTGAAATGTTACTGACTAAGAAAAAAGTGTAAACTCTAAAAATCCACTTCATATTACGAGTTTGTCAACAAGTCAGATTGAAATATAAACCTATTTTAAAAATAAAAAATAACAAGTAATTATATTTTCTAAAAAATATGCGTGTATCTTTTGCCTTAAAAATTAAAATATACTTCGAAGGAAAGTTTGAGTCTTTTAGTCATGGGGGAATTTGGTAACAGCGGGAAATTTTCCATGTATATTTTGTAGCAACAACATCCCTCTTTCATATACAGAAGCAATTATTAGTATTTTACAAATCACTTAAAATAGAGAAGCCATTTATCTCTTTTTATTTATAAACAGTAATAATGTGTACATAAAAATTATTATTAATTTAAATAAAGTTAATTTTTATCTATAATTAGGTATTAAAATTAGATTAACTTTAGCTCTTTTAGCGCTATTAGGGCTAATCAGGTTAATCACCAGGGCGCTATTAGGGTTAATCACCAGATTAATTGTTGTAACTGTCTATATCATGTGCCATCAAACCCCAATTTGTGCAGCCCAATTTATGACAAGTGTGACATAAAATGACAAAGCATTTATAAAATAAAATACTAGTTGCCTCATTACTACACTGAAAGCTATTATTGAAAATAATGTTGGACACTTATACAGCTTCAAATTAAATCTTATTTTTGTCATAACGCTTATTTTTATTGCAGCAGGCAAAGTACCAAGTACCAAGCGACGACTAATTTGTAAATATGAATGTTTTCTTTTTTTCTGTTTTTTTTCTGTCACAGCCATCACATTACTTTTTATCGCGTATTCAACATATTAGAAAATTATTTTAACATTAAAATTATCTTAGGAGTTGGTAGATAAAAATATTTTATATACAGGGACTTCGTAATTAGTAAAATGTAAGCTCACAACCAAAAGGATGATAAGGACAAAAAAGGAGAAACCTTGGTCACAGACGGACAACCAAAATTAACGGATGGATAGAACAACGACTATAGGTGCGAAGTATTTACATACTTAAGAACGCACCTAACAAAAGTAAAACTACCAGTCAACCACAAAATTTGATTTTACAAGTGTTTTTCACCCATATATGACTCGGCAAACTAGTTGAATTTTAACAAGCAAATCTAGTTTTAACTAATCATGAAATTTTCGCTACTAATTCGATATGGTGATAGGTTATGCAACCGCCTCCCGGTTTTGAATTATTGTTATTAATTGAATTACTAAAACGTTAGGAATTTACTATAGCTTAATTACTGCACTGCTTACATGCAACTTTCAGGTACGTTTCAATTGATGAGATTTTTTAATAATCAAATTATTAATATTTATACACCAAAAGTATTTTTTAGAGTCAGAGAAGTTAAGAGAGAATTTTAATTTAATAAGGAGGTATACTGAGATATAATTAAATAATCCTAATTGCAGTAGACAATTTTAACAGTTACAAAATCTAGCAGTAATTATTATACGTTTAACCTCTTCTGTCCGATGGGTCCTCATTCGGAGACGTGTGTTCTTTTGCTTACAGAAACTAAAACGTCCAATTTTTTAAACATTTTTACATCACTTATAATAGGTGAATGTTTTTCGCGTTTAAAGCAAACGAATAAAGCCTGCATCTAAGCAAAATTCTTCCTAAAATAAATGTTAATTTTATCTAAGTTTGCAAAATGTATAAACATGTTCATAAGACAGTGTGATAAGTAAACGATAAACATTCATAAGTGTTGATTTAAAATCTTTTTCAATTTTTCTGTGGATTTGCACATTATTTATTTGTTTAACAAGTTCGCTGCCGCTTACGTGACGATGTGATGATGGTTAATGCCGCTCTGTAGAAGTGGATTTTTCCCAGAAGCCGATTTACTTTTTAAAACAAAGAATCAGTGAAAGATTTTCCCGCACTAGCGCGTGACTGGTCTTCAGCGCAAAAGTTTATTCAACAAGCATAAAATTTTCTACTGATGGCGTTGCGGTATTGGCATCGAAGTTATTTTACAGCAAATAAAAATGCTGTTTGGCTACATATAGACGTGATTTAATTATACTTTATACATAATTAATTAATTTATTAAACGTAATCGATTTATATTGTATTGCACCAAGTCATTTCCTGTTGTAAAACATAAAGGACGCCTAAGTTTTGTTTTTTCAAAAGTTTTAAATATAAACTCGCTACATTTATAATTAAATAACATATGATTTAAAAGTAAAGAATAATAAATAAACGAAATTTAAAATAACATGTATTATAGTCGCGAAAATTGTTTTCTTTCTTTTAAACATACAATATTGATTTTTCTTCTCTTAATCAATTCTAACGTGACTTACTCGTCGAAGAATTTACTTAATCGTCTAATCTGACAAAATAAATATTTGTAATTTAAAAAAAAATAATTAAATGTCAAAAATAAAGTAGATTAAAACAAGAAATAGTTTTCATTGTTTTTTAATGGGAGACGAGTCTATCGATTCAACTTTTGTGTATCTATTGGTCTTTTCAAAATACAATTACACTCGTTTAAGTGTCGTCCTTTGAGATTGTTAATCCAAAAAAATTTTCGTTGTGAATAACTTTATTTATTTTAAGGGACATATGATAATTAATTTCGTCGAAACTATCAAAAACATTACAAAGCAAAAAACACAAATAGAATGCAATTAAGATATTTTTCTTTCATTTCTGCCTAAATTATACATTTTTCACTTCCTTTCATATTTACAAAAAAAGTATTGAATTCGTAAAAAATTTTCGAAATCCAGTTTTCAAGTTTTCAAGGGATTTAAACGTTTTAGGAGTCCGAGATTCTAAAAAACATTTTTTTAAATGTCTGTAAGTGACAAAAAATATGTGGGTGTTCTATCTTAGAAATAATGCATGGAATTTCACAAAAATTTACATTCAATTAGACTTTCATATAAATTGGATCTGATAAGGTTTTTGTGTAGATCTGCCAATAGTAAGAGCTGCCATTCTTATGATTCCCGGAGCAGCTATATCTCAAAAAATAATGCACGGATATTCATAAAATTTCAGGCTCAGTCACTCCCTAATATAAATTAGCATTCTTTGGGTTTCAGCTTCAGTCAGAAACTGAAATCAATTGTTGCTGTTTATATTTTAGTGTAAACTACCTAACCAGTGACGCTGTTATGTTTCATTTTTCTGGAAGTATTAACCTACATGAGATATTTTGGGATTTTCACATCCCATTATTTAATTATAGCATTCGGAAATATCAATTTTGCAAATAAAAAATGTTTAAATTAAAATAAAAAATTCATCTCATTAACCTTTGAACTAATGAGTTAAGTGCTTCATACTTGATAAAAGTCATAATTACCCATATAGAAAGCAAATTTTGAGCTTAAAAGGATTATAACACAAGTTCTTAAAAATAATCCAAATACTACAAATAGAAAGTTTTATTTAATAGTTAATTTTCGAACAGAATAAAAAAAAAAAATGTTGTCAATAAAAGTAAATAAATAAATAAAAATTAACCAAAATATGTTATTTTAAATTTAAATTTTATTTATTTCATTTTTTTAGCATGGAGACTACGCTTTCAGAAAAAACTGTAAATTTATCAGTGTTTGCATTTATATTTTCACAAACACAAGCCTTACTTTATCATAAATGGTTTGATACACAAAATATCCGTCCTCATGTGTTACATACTTAAAATTAAAGGCAATCCACATATTCTTACAGCATATAGATATCTGATTGCTGTCATACATGTCATGATATTTAAAATCTGAAGCTATATTTTTATATATAGTAAAAGAATTCTGAACTACATTGTTTAAAGTCTTGCCATAGTGTGAATCAAATTTTGGCGCTCAATGGCTACCACTGTAAGATGATGAAATCTTGAACCAATGTTTGGAGTTCTTGTTTAAACAGTTCCAATAGTTGGAACGAGGTTGAAATAGAAAGCTCCAAATGTTCGCACGAGATTTCGCCATCTTAAGGAGGCAGATACTAAGCACTAAATTTGGTTCAAACTAGAGCAAAATTTTTAACAGTGAACCTTAGATGGGATATTGTATTTGGAGCGAGGCATAGTATTGGCATTTTACCACACTTACAAATATTGTATTTCTTATTTTTGCAGTGTTTACAACACCATCTCTTATAACCATCTCTTACAACACCATCTCATCAAATATTATACATTTAAAGATATTAGTTTTTGCAAAAATTTTATTTAAAAAAATTCCTGTAATGCACTAACAGAATTTTTTATACTTTAAAAAATTAGAAAATTTTATATAACTATGAAAGTAATTCGTACCTAATTCGTGAAAGGTAAAATCAAAGCCTTTCAATTAATAAAAAACGACAAATTCACAATTGTAGGTGAGGTGAGTTTTGTATTTAATTTCTTCACAGAGCATGACCAGCGCTTTTAGGCATAAATAATAATAAAAAAAGATTTTAAACGTGATTGCGAAAGCAAAAAATGTTTAAGATTCTTAACGATCATATTACTCTCATTAAAAATATATTATATTCTGGGATATAAGTTTGTTTATTTGAACTACGCAACAGATACTAAATAGGACAACATACTTACAATTGTAATAATCAATCGAAAATATACATAGGATAATTACTTCTAAAATCATATAGTTATAATAACCTTAGATTGAAAAATATACCAACTTCTAATAATGATGCAAAAGTACGCCAGTTCTTATGAAAACTGCGAAAATACAATTTTTAGAATGAGAATGTCAGGAAACACTCGATAAGAGGAGAGAATTGTTTGAAATACACATCTAATAAGTAAACTTTTGAAACCGATATATGGATATTCTTAAGAAAAAAAAGCATTAAAATTTTGTTCTAATACTGAATATTTTGCGTAAAATATCAATCTACACCGCGTGCTTCACGTAGCACTTTAATATGTATTTTAATTTACGCTATAATGCTGAGAGAATTATGTTTTTTGAAAAAGCACACCGATCATTACATACTGTTATCATTAAAAAAAGTTAACATCTAAGCGCTACCTAAGGAAGACAAGCGAATAAATGCTTCATTTATAACTATCTTGTAAGATTCAATATATTATATTTTCAGATGTTATTCGAAAAACACACGAATGATACAATAATATGTAATGCAAAATTCCTTAGTAATATTAGATGAATTTTGAAATTTAGAATGTTTAATATTTTTCGAAAAAATTTAGGAAAACAAGAAAATAAACCTTTCATTCATAATTATTGTATGTTATTCTAAAAAGAATATTTTCGCATGATATTTGTAAAACAAACCATTGAATTAATAATATATGCTGCGAAATAACGTACTACGATTGGATAGTATATGAAGGTTAAAATGTTTCATAGATTTAGAACATTAAAACTTTTTCAGCAAATATTTATTAAAAAACTAAACAGTTCTTAAACATTAACTGAAAACAAACAAAGACATTTTTTATGCAGATCACTGACGTTTATATTACACTTATTAAAAATGATAGTGGAATATGTAATTTAAATAACCTTATTTTGACTATAAAAAGGTCATAATGTAAATAGGACGACGAAACTATGCCTTTAAAATATAACAAATGAATACATAGCGTAATGACAGCTAGAAAGCAAATTGTATAATAATGTCGCATTGAATAATATTCAAAATTGATTATAATTATACAAAAATATGTCAATTCTCGCAACGAACTGTAAAACATAATTTTTAAAATGAGCTCGTCATGTTACACTTGGTAATAGAAGAAGATATTTCGAAATACACATCTAAAATTGGTTTTGACAGCCGATAAATAAATTTTTGGTACTTTACTTGGTTATACCGTGTACCAAAAACCTATCGTCAAACTACAAAATTAAATGCCAACAATGAATGATCGCGAATTAGTGACATTAAAGACGAAATGCGTGCTTAAAACGTCATCAAGTGATTTTTAATTCGACTTTTTATTTCTATTTTTATTAATGTTTCACAAATTTATTTGTTCTTTTGTCATTTAAAAAAAAATTATGTGAATGTGCATAATTTGGCGATTTGTATAGTTTGGCAAAATTGGTTGACGAGTCAACCAAGTAGTACGAAATTTTCTTTTTACAGGAACATAAAAATATGTTCTTGCACGAAATATTTTCAGCTAAATATTAATCAACATTGCTCGCGTCACCTTGAATATTAATACATATTTTGGTTTACGCGACAATGCTGACAGAAATAGGTTTCACGTAAAACTACATCGATCATCGGATTTTGTCATCGTTAACAACATATAAGCTCAATGATGGTTCGTTAAGGAAGACATGCAGATAAATGTTTCATTTATAATTATTGTATTTTGTTCAAGGCAGAATATTTTCAGGTGATATTCGTAAAACACACAATTCATTTAATAACATAAGTTGAGAAATAACGTTCTACGAATGAATAGAATATGAAGATTAGAATGTTTCATATTTTTAGACCATTAAACCTTTTTTTTTCAAACATTTATTTGAAAACTAAACAGTTTTTAAAGATTATCTGTAAACATACAACGGCATTTTTTATGCAAGTCTCTTAATGGTTAAAATGCAATTTATGTAACGAGACTATCGTGTAACATTTGATAATGGAAGAAGTTATTTCGAAATACACATCTAATACATTATTTTTGATAACCCATGAATCAAATTCTTTTTTAAAAGAAAAGAAAAATCTCCTTCTACATGAAATATTTTCAACAGAATATCAATTTAAACTGTATGCATCACGTATCATTTTAACACATATTTTTGTTTACGTTATACTTTTGAGATAATTATGTTTCATGTAAAAACACATCGATCATTAGGTTCTGTCATCGTTAATAAAAGTTAACATCTAAGCTAACAACTAAGCGAACGTTTGTTTCTTTAAGGAAGGCAATCAGAAAAATCTTTCATCTATAACTACCTTATGTGAATCAATATATTATGCTTTCAGATGTTATTTGTAAAAACGCACCATTGGTTTGGGAATATATAGTGCAAAATAATGCACTTCGATTAGATGGTATATGGAAACTTGGAAATTTCGACATTGGAGATGAACCACATTTCGGCTGTCCAATTACAGTTTACTGGAAGTAGTTAAAGTAAAAAACTGATCAAGACAGAAATGCTTCAACTTTAACTGTTGCGATGGATATAAATCTTTACCAAAATCATAGTTAATGCTCTGAAATGTTTAAATTTTTCGTATAAGTTCAACCGCTGGATGCCTCTTGAATTGCCTGCTGAAGGTAATTGCGAGAGAAAAAGCTGTTGTTTAACTTTGCACATAACTCAAAAGAAAGAGAAAATTCAGGAAATATTTTGACTTGTGATGAGAAATGGGTGTATACAAGACGTAAAAAAATAGTCAACATCTGGGGATACAGCAGGCTCGATTGAAAGACGTGCCCTTACTAACAAGAAGGTGCCTTTCTGTATCTGGTGGTATTATCGCTAAATTCTGTGCAACACGCACCTAAAAAGCATACAGACTACTAGAAGTAAGATATATCTCAGCATGATAATCAAAGCTCGTATTGCTATTCTCGAAAAAGAAAGAAATGTATTCAGAAGGAACTCTTTTTCTTCAAGATGACGACAAGCCACGTGTTGGTTTGATGAACGAGTGGACGCTCTATAAGCAATTGTGGGATTTCGAGCAACATCAACCAATCAACGCCGTCATGACTGTTTCGGATTTCAATCTTTTTTTTTACATCTGCAGCTGCACATTGATGGCAAAATCTATAATTCAAATGAAGAGGTCATAAATGAGGTCGATCTCTCTCTGGATTCGTGCTCACCACTCTTTTTCACAGAAGGGATTTAAAAGTTGCCAAAATATTGGCAGACGTGCGTAGATCAAAGATATACAACGGTTAATTGTTATACTAGACTATTAATGATTGTATCACTCCTATTAAATAATATTCAATGGGTTCTGATATTTCAATTTACCCTTATTTAAATACACGAAGGGTCGTATTTTAAATGGAATGCAAAATCATATCTATGAAATATCAACAAACAAACTTCTTTAACAAAAAGACTTCGAGAAATCAAATTGCCACTTAATATCCCATTGAATAATATTAATATTTCAATAATTATACAAAACTAAGCCAGTTATTGCAAAAATCATTCGAAAAATATTTTTATAATGAGGATGTTATGTCACATGCAGTAATAAAAGAAATTGTTTCGAAATACTCATCTAAAAGTTATTTTTAAGGACCTATAAATCCATTCATTTTCTAAAGAACCCAAAAATTAGCTCTTACTCGGAATATTTTAAACAGAAAATCAATAAACACTGCGTGCATCACGTACCATATTCATACACACTTTGGTTTATGTTACAACGCTGAGAGAAGTATATTTCTTGTAAAAACACACGATCATTAGATTCTATCATTATTAACAAAAGCTAACACTTAAGTCAGCCATTGTTTCATTTAGAGAATAGGAGTAGATAAATCTTTCATATTTAGCCACCTTATCTGATTCAGTTTATTATCTTTTCCGTTGTTATTTGTAAAACACACCGCTGATTTGATTCTATACAAAAGAAAATGATTTACTACGATTAACTATCATTCGAAATTTCGATTATTTAACGTTTTTCAAACATTAAATTTTTTTTAAATAAATATTATTAAAAATTTTAATAGCTATTAAAAATTCATTAAAAATGTACAACATAATTTTTTATGGAGGTCTCTTAACGATTATATCACTTTTATTAAAAAATATAGTAGGATATGTGATTAAATTTCCCTATTTTAATTATAAAAAACAACACAACTCAATCGGGGCGTTGTAACGTTAACTCTAAAGTACTAGAAAAGTATACTTATCATATTGACAGTTTGAAATCAAAAATAGTTCTAATAATTTTTACACTGAATCATATTCAAAATTCAAGTAATTAATACAAAACTATGCCAGTACTTGCAAAAAAAAAAAAAAAAAAAAAAAAAAAAAGATTGTTAATATACAATTTTTGTTATAAAATTGTCATGTACCATGTGTTGATAGAAAAATATATTTCAAAATACACATGTAATAAGTTTGTTTTGACAAGTTCTAAATCAATTTTCTTATTAAAAGAATATAAAATTTACTCTGACACACTGTAAAAAAAAAGGGTCGATCTACTAAAAAAACTTTAGTGATCCTTGTAATTACTAAAAAATTTTTAGTAATCTTAGTCGGTTACAAAAAAATCTGTAAGAATTACTAGAAAAAAGTTAGCAACGATTAGAGTTAATAGTTTTATATTTTTAATACCTCTTACTAAAACTCAGTTGGTGTGGCCTTGATAGCATAGTGGTTAAAGTAATGGAGTCCAGGCTAACAGGTCCCGGGTTCGAAACTTGCCACCGCCAAATACGCCCCGAATGTATGTAGTGTCTCGTTAATAAAGGGATTATGAAAATCCTGTCGGAGCAGGTAGGAATGTTTGGTGCTGCCATCTATTGCGGTTTTGCCAAAAATCTTCCGCTTCAGAAGTCTCGATGCAGCTCGAAGGAAGCTCTTGCCCTTCGAGCGCACGTAATGGGTATTAAAAATAATTTTGGAGTTATTACTAAAATTTGCTTGGTGGCTCATACTAAAAATTTTTAAGTTAGTTATACAAAAAATTCTTTTGTTCAGTTTACAAAAGAAATGCTTGTTTCACTTGCAAAAAAAAGTTTGTAATGGTTATTAAAAAATTCTGTGGAATACAAATTTACTAAGAAATTTGTAGTAACCTCTTGAATTTTTTTTTTACAGTGCACGGAATATTTCCAACATAATACCATTCTATATTGAGTGCATCAGATAGTATATTAATACATATTTTGTTTTATATTATACAATTGAGAGAATTGTGATTCATATAAAAGCACATCGATTGATAAATTCTGCCATCATTAACAAAACTTATCATCTAAGCGCTGCGTTGCTTCATTAAAAAGGCCAAGCAGATAAATCTTTTCATTTATAACTACCTTCAGTTAATCAATATATTACTTTATTTGTAAACACACAACACTAATTTGGTAATATATAATTGTAAACTAAGATTGGATAAAATTTGAAGCTTAAAACTTTCAATATTTTTAGAACATTAAAACTTTTACAGCAAATATTTATTTAAAAAATATATAGTTTTTAAACATTAACTGAAAATATATGAAGAAGTTTTTTGTAGAAGTTTCTTAAAGATTATAACACTCTAAATTTAAATTTTCATCTATTAACTATAAAAAAGGTCATAATTTAAATGGATAGACAGAACTATGATGTACAACAAAAGTTTGAAATCTAAAGATCAAATAGTTATAATAATTTTACACTGAATGATAATTAAAGCTCACTAAATTATACAAAACTATGCTAGTTTTTACACAAACTGCTGAAATACAATTGCGGTTAATCTCTAAGTTCATTTGATTTATAACAAAACAATAAAATAAAAGCACGCTTATATACCCGCTTCATGGAGTTCGTACCGGGTTTATAAGCCTGCGTTTCTCCATATCTTTGATTAGTTTCGCTTTTTATAGCTCGCTGAGTTTAGCACTGATGAAGAATCTCGATAGTAGATTCGAAATAGCTGTTTGCTACCATTTCATACATCATTTGTGCATTTATAATCGTTGGTTTTCTATCATTAACCTTTTTTTTCACAAATGCTTTATTTGATATTTTAAATTTCAAACTTTATTTATTTTTAGAAAGTGAAAATTCAGATTTGAATATTTTTCTCGATTTTAAGTATAGAAAAAATATAAATAAACTTTCATTTAAATACAGAAAATGTAATATATTTTTTTGAAAAGAAAAATATAAATTCAGTAGAAAGTGAGGATAAAATTGAAAAAAGAAGAAGAATCATACGAAAATTTCAGGATAAATTTATACTAAATGATTCATATATTCAAACATTTTAGCTTTTTTTGAGAAAATCAAACGAACATGCAATTTAAAATAAAGGTAGGGGTGAACTGGGGGACATTGATACAGCTTTTTTCAAAAAACAAAATTTGGTGTCTAGAAAGCAGAAATTTCAAATTATTTTTCTATGTGATGTTAGCAAAACCTGTGTAGTGTGTTATAAAAATGTACAATCGTCGTTTTATATATTATTTTTGCATGTAATTTAAAAAAAATCAAAAAAAGTAATTTGTATCAATGTGCCCCATCCCCGGGGCAGATTGATACACTTGACACATCTGGGAAAAATGGAGACAAAATAACACCAATGCATATTTTTCATAGAAAAATAGTTAGCAAACCATTTTATATATTTATAGACATTAAAATAGCACAAAATTTGTTTGTAAGCGATATTAAAGCAATCAAAATGAAATGTATAATGACCTGATGTTCTGGCTGTTTCTTGTCTGTTCGTTGGTTGTGGTAACTTCACTGTAAAAAAAAAGGGTCGATCTACTAAAAAAACTTAAGTGATCCTTGTAATTACTAAAAAATTTTTAGTAATCTTAGTCGGTTACTAGAAAATCTGTAAGAATTACTAGAAAAAAGTTAGCAATGGATAGAGTTAATAGTTTTACATTTTTAATAGCTATTACTAAAACTCACTTGGTGTGGCCTTGATAGCATAGTGGTTATCGTAACGGATTCCAGGCTAAGAGGTCCCGGGTTCAACACCGTCAAATATGTCCCGAATGTATGTAGTGTAAGTATTCGTTAATAAAGGGATTATGAAAATCCTGTCAGAGCAGGTAGCATTTTTGGTGCTGCCATCTATTGCGGTTTTGCCGAAAATCTATCGCTTCAGAAGTTTGGATGCAGCTCCTGTCCTTCGGGCGCACGTAAAGGTTATTAAAAACAATTTTGGAGCTATTACTAAAATTTTCTTGGTGGCTCATACTAAAAATTTTTAAGTTAGTTATACAAAAAATTATTTTGTTAAGTTTACAAAAGAAATGCTTGTTTCACTTGCAAAAAAAAAAAATTGTAATGGTTACTAAAAAATACTGTGGAATACAAATTTACTAAAGAATTTTTAGTAACCTCTTGAATTTTTTTTTACAGTGTTTGTCATATCTGGCACTTTAACCCCAGAATTATCTTTTTTCTTAGGAAAGGTGAAAGAATTTCCAGGTTTTCTGTTTATAAATCGGTTTACAAACAGGAAATAAAGGATAATTATATTAAAAATTATGTTTATAATATAATTACCCTGTACTGTTCTCAGATGTCGATAATACATTTTTCTCTGAATAATCGATATAAATTTGAGATTTGCCAGGCTGCTGTCCATTTTTTTTGTTAATTCTACTAGCACTAGATATTGTGTAAGTTTGTACGTCTTCTGTTTGCAAAAATACTATAAAATGTTCTAACATAAAGAAATTAGAGCTATTTCACTTCAATAAAAACTAATAGTAGAAATTTTTAACGAAAAATGGTTGAATTAAGGAGTGTATGGTGAAAAAAAAACATAAAAGGTAATGAAAAAATGAACTAGAAAATAATTTCGATTGTATCAATGCGCCCCGACAAAGACTGTCTCAATGTGCCCCATACAGCCATTTAGAATAAAATTAGTCGCAAATCCAACACTTCAAAATTTATCTAACAATAAAGAATGAGGAACTGATAAAGAGTAGCTTTACTTGCCAGGGAGGGTATTCTTTTCGGTTGAAAATACTGGAACAGTTGTATAATACCATTTCAATTGTACAACTCAAATTTACTTTTGACCTACAAAAACAATTAACCACCCATCCCATTTCATCAAACTACTGAATCATTCCAAAACTTTCTGTATGTAGTTAATTTCACTAGTATCACCTTTTGGAGCTGTTGTGAAACTTCCTATAATGACCCTGTGGGCTGTACAGGGGGTGTATCAATGTGCCCCAGTTCCCCCTACGTAATTGCACATTATTTTCTTTTGCAAAAATTGTGAAATAATCATTTAAATGTCATGATATTAAACTTTAAAAAATTAAATTAAAAACATCATTTTAAAATTCGAGGTTTTAATGTTTTTTGGTCTCCCGAGGAGTTTAGAGACTGCAATATTTAAATATTTTTATTCCTTGTTCTTAATATTGTCTTTATACGTAGCTGATGTAATTTTATTGGAAAATCTCTGTAATAATTTTAATGCTAACTCACTAAAAATATATTAATTACTTTATTAATCTATATAAAATACATTTATATATATGTGTGTATATATATATAATTATCTTATGTAGATCATTTTACATCTTTAAAAATCTAGATTCATTTTTCTGATTTTTTTTAGTTTGTGTATGAATATAAACATAGAGAGAGAGAGAGAGAGAGAGAGAGAGAGAGAGAGAGAGAGATGTTTTATATACGAATAATGCCATACTCGTAAAAATATCAAGCCTTAAAAAAAGATTAAAAACTTCTATACAAAAATTAAAGCAACTGAGCTTCATAACAACAAAACATTAAGAGACAAAAAAGGTGGTTTTGTTTTTTATTGTTACTATTGTTTTACACTATTGCACACTATTGATAAAAAAGATTTACATTAATTTACATTGTAAATGCTTAAGGTACAAAGTGGAGTGTTTTCAAAATTTGATGCGAAGAAAGAGATAAAACGAAGATGGCCGGTTTTTTACTTCAACTGATGTGGGTGGTTACATATGCCTATTGAAACATCACTAGATCCCTATGTTGGACCCTTTGTGCAACAGCACAGAAGCCTTTCAAGGAACCTTCTAAATCTTTTTTTCTTTGGCTTCTGGAAAAAGAGAGATTATATATATATATTACAAATTTAATTTTTTTTCGCGAAAGTTAACCTTATACTATATTAATTTCCTTTTAGCAATATTCCGTACTTATTTCAACTTATTAAATTAAAAGCCTGTCATTATATCTAATCTATTAATCTTTAAAGAAACTATATAAATTCTTAATTCGCCTTAAAAAAATTATTCCAAAATGCGTAAAGTAAAAAAAGAACTCTAATTTAAAAATATTCGCAATTAACCCTTTATTTTTTTTTAATTCCCAATAAAACTCTCTGTTTTTATCAGCCTTTTTTAAGAAATCCTTATTAAATTTATTCGAAAACCATACTTTTCAAGAATATCATTCTTTTATTTATTTTTCTTTTATCTTCGCGTATATTTCTTGCATATCAATAAATTCATTTCTTTTCTTTTTTTGTGTTATATTTTCGTCTGTATAATATATTAGAATTTTGATTTCGATTATAAATTAGTTAGATAATTATCTTTTAAAATAAAAATTATCGTCTGCAAAAGATTCTAGACTGCTATTCTTGACCCCGGCGCTAGACATTAGATTCTCCTTTTATAAAAGAATCGTGGTTAGAGATTATCGAAAATTCTAGAAGATTTTTATTATTGACTTGAGGGAAGAGGCTCCTCGATGGTGGAATTTTATTATTATTATTTTAATGATTCGGGTTTAGACGACTTGCGGAAGCTATGCTTTATGATTGAATGTTGCTCCGGGGAGAGCATTTCCCGTTCTATATGAATGCATTTTAATGTACTATTTTGGAGCAGCTGATGTGTAGTTTAATGAAGCTTCTACGTTTTTTTTTCTTACCACAACTGCTGTGATATAAAATGGGGAAACTTGCTGATAATATTACTGGCTCCTTATCACAAAATGTCACAATATATATGTATAAAAAAAGGTTAATAATATATTTTATTTATTGTAAAAACTTTTAAGCAATGACAGTATCAGATATTACTGTATAAAATAGAATGTTTTTTTTTTCTTTTTTTTTTTTACTAAAATGTTGAAATTAGATGGCGTTTGAATACGCTAACGCTTTAAAAGTGTTTAATTGTTTAGATAAAAAATAAATAAATAAAGTAAAGCAGTTGCTTTAAAATACTGGATGCAGTGTTTGCTGATATGATTGTAAAGTGGACATAAAATATTGATTTTTTTGTAAAATGTGAAAAAATATTTCATTTGAAAAAAAAATACTATACGATCACATGAAAATGAACAAGTGCTTTAAAATTTTGCAGTGATGCTTCATAATTAACAGACCAAAATCACTTTTTTACAAGTAAAAAATCTCTGGGATTTTCGAAGTTTCAAAGAAAAGAAAAAGAAATCCAAAATTATTTTTTCTTTACTTTTTTTAAACATATTTACTTGGGCATGCGAATAAAAGTTTTAACAAGTATTATGTGTACTCAAATTAAATTAGGCAACATAATAGAATCACTAGACCTAAGAAGGATAAGAGAAATTGATTTCATCAATCAAAGAAATCAATCGACCATTCTATACCAATTCTGGTTCAGCTTTTATACATATTACTTCCGTTTTGACAAAGCTAATTTATAGTCAATCGATAGCGATAATCCTAATATAATAATTTATTATTATTTTTTTAGGTTTGCATTTTTAATGTGTAGTTTTTATTCTATCAATTTATAAATTAATAGTTATAGGTATTTATGTTAATGTCATGTGTAGGACATTTTATTCAATTTTTTGTGGAAAAACCCTTCATCTTTTGATACTACATTGAGCAGGTTATTTAAATTTATCTTAAAATTTTAATCTATATCTTTTCAGAAATATGGAAGTCAATGAACTAAGTGTTGCTTTTAAAATTTGATTGATATCATCTTAAAATTAATACAAATTTTATATGAAATAATACGTTTATTAATAGCAAATGGCTTTTGCATTAAGGGGACAGTAGACTTTTATTTGAGCATAATCTTGGCTAAAAAGTTTTTTTTCTATAATATAATAGTACCAAAACAGTTTTTTCTTATTAAAATATAATTTATGTAGGTTTTAAGAAGTAAATAACAAAGGTAAGTATATTTATATACTTTAAATCGGTTCTTCTCAAAACTAACTTTTCGCAATTTTTAGATTTTTGATCAATATTTATGAAATTCACTAGGAGTTATCTTGATATTTTTTAGAAAAAAATTGTGTAAGCTTTTTAAAATTCGTCTTCATTAAGATGGTCAAATTTGATTTTTTATTTATTAAAAGGCAAAATTTTGATGAAAATTTATATGAAATGTAACAATAATCCATAAGATATTAACTATTCAAGAGTTTAAAAAAATCTTACTCAAATTTATTTATAATAGAGTTTTAAATGATAAAAATCGTAAGCAAGAAAATACCTCAAAAATTAAGACAGGGGCAGCATTTTAAAATTTCTTTTAAAAATTAAAAAAATATATAACGCTGAAAATTTTTTGAAGGTGTTTTGTATGCTTTTGGTCCAATGTATATATGCACAAAATTTCATATTGATATGAAGAAAATGAAAAAAAAAAATTAACGTTTACCGTCCCCTTAATAAAAACACAAGAAAAATAAGGAATAGATATAGATTTATCTGATAAAAGAAAGTGAAAGTTAGAGTTACCTTGCTGTGCGCTTTTGTATGTTTACTGTCATTTCCAAGTACTGTGTCACATTCCTGGGATTCTTTCAAATCAACTTCTTCACTCACAGGAGTTAACGATGTGTCTTCCTGATAACTTTCTTCTGGTACATTTACGTCCGTTATTTCAACGATGTTATGATTTGTAATTTCTTCACATATGGCTAAAGAAATCTGTTCTTCTTTAAGAAAGGGCGATATATCAACTTCCTTTGTATGTAACAAACTGTCAGCATTCTTGTTTTCCGCTTGTGGAATCTCAATAGTTTTACTCAAATATCCCTTTTCGAGAGCAAGAGAATTTTTCTGAATATCGCCTTTTTTACCAATGAAACCATCACGATCTTCAGTTTCATTTGTTTCAGATATTTCAACCTGTTTATCAGTTTCTTGAATCGGTGGCATTTTTTCATCTCCTCTTTCTAGTTTCATAGATGTAGAAAATACATTAGGTCTAACAATTATTTCATCTTCGTGTCTTTTTGACACCATTCCATAATTGGAAACTACCACAAAATCTTCATTTTCAGATTTTTTAATTTTTTCAAGACCTTGTAAGCTTTCCTTTTTATAACATTTCTTAATTTGTTCAGAATAAATATTTTGTCGAACAGAATTCTCTATCTTTAACAAGTTTCCTTTACTGGGTTGTTCATGATAACTTTCGTCATTGACTTTATCAGTTAGTTGCAATGTTTGAAAAGCCTGGGATCTTTCTTTTCTAAATCTTCGAATAAGTACATCGGTTTCAGAAGCAGGAAGACTTATTTTAGGGATTTTGAAAATACCAGATTTGACTAAATGATCTTGAACATTCATTTCTTGAATTACACACATTTCTTTAAAATTTTGTTTTCTTACTTTTTTAGTCGTTTTGTCAGTTTGTTTTGTAAAAATTTTTTCTTCAAAACTTGATAAATTCTGCTTTACTTCTGGTATGAAGTTTTGACTGGATTCTGTTAATTGATCTTTGTTATAATTTTCTTTTATAAAGTGAGAATTTTTACCAACGACAAAGCTTTGTTTTCTGTGCATTTTCTTACAACGATGAGTAGGCAAGTTTTCTCTAAGATCTGAATCAATTTCTTGCATTGTTTCTGTTATTGTTCCTATTTCTATACCCCAGCTTGACGCTATATCTTCAAGAGTCGAGAATTCTGTCAAATTTTCAGCAACTTTAACTTTTTTTCTTTGACGTAATACTTTTGAATATTTAATACATGCTTTTGCTTCAACAATTAACTTGTTTTGAGTTGCATGTTCTACGTCACTGTTGCTGCAGTCTGTCTCCGAGTATTCATGGTCGACATCTGTTATCTCAGGCATTTTTTTCACAATGGGAATAGCTTCTTTTTTATACAATTTACTAGAACACAAAAAATCAAATAATTAAATAAATAATCAAATAAATTAACAAATTTAAGTTTTTTAATTTATTCTTATTTTTTCTGCTGTGAGTGTCTTGTATTTTATAGGTATTGTCCAAATTATTAACTTATGCTGTCATAAGCAATTATTGTTTAGATAATAAACTGAGTTTATAAATTTGCAAATTTTGTTCAAGCCTTTTTTTAACTATTGATATTAATTCATATTTCTCTTGCTAATTATTCATTTATTTTGGCACATGTTATAGATATTTATGTTTTTAGATATAAATTTTAGAAAATGAATAATTAGAAATGAATGCAGCATTTTCCAAAATGTCCGCTCACACAGATTTAGGTATCGCAAAAGCAAAAGCAAAAAAAAAAAAGAGTTACACTTTGTAAATCTTTTTATGGCGTTACTTAAAAGTTATATACAAAAGATTATAGTACCTATCATTCGAACTATATTTTAATTTTATATGCACTTGACCAAAATAAGTCAGATTTCTTATCTAACATTCATAAAAAGGGAAATTGTTCACTGATTTATGTACTGTGCTCTCAATTACACTGCATAATTTATTCGATGATTTTTGAATAAGTATTAAGTTATAAATGGATTTCTGTTGACAGTTTTACTGTAGATATATTTAAAAAATTCACTAGCAAAATTTCAAATTATTAAAGCTATTATTCGTACCTATATATTTATAAAGGATAGTAAACTAATAATACTTTTCAACAATTAAATATTCAAGTATAATTTCATCGTTAAAAATTATTATTGGTTTTAATAGTTGTAAAATATGTCCAGTAAAATTCATCAAAATACAGATGTAAAGATTTATAAAATTATTTCCATGAATATTAAGATAATTTTTAAAAAGAAATATTTGGTTAGAAGTACGGAATACTTGAACTAAATATTAACACCTGATTTTTTAAAGTACATCAAACACATAACTAAGTAATTTTTTTTAATAATATTTATTTATTTGTTAAAATATATTTGGTGTATGTATTCGCTTAAGTGTAATCTTATTTGAATTCTGAAACAAAATCATCAGCTTATATTTTGCGCATTTATATGTTGCTTACGACAAGGAAATTTGTTTTTCTGCTACTTTAAATCAAATTCATTTGATAAAATTTGCATTAATGCATTTATGTAGTGTATTAATGCATGTGATTTCTTTTAAATAAATATTTGCATATTAAGCGGTAAATCTACAATATTATCAATAACACTTGTCAGATGGTCAAAATATTTTCTTTTCCCTTGCTACCTATTTGTGAAGAATTTTCAAAAATGTCTATATTATTTAGTATATACATGTATATATATGTATATATTAATTTAAACGTTTATCGTAGTAATCTTCTTTTTATTAGAATTTAAAACTTTTTAAAACTATCCCTTCCGGCCTCATTTTTTTTTCATTTTGAGAACACAATTATTTTTACTTTAATAATGATAATCGCAATTAAACAAATAGACAACCTGATTTTTGAAGAATTTCCCATTACCTGAAATACAATGAATGTGCATATTTTATGTACAATTCAATTCATTTTTATAAGAAAATGGGCTAAGGTAGAATTTTTGGAGTGTTTGGAAAATATCAGTAAAAAAAAAAATCATGAGATTACTAAAACAATTTTAGTAAATTTGTATTCTACAGAATTTTTTAGTAACCGTTACTCACAGTACAAATATTAACCCTTCCAAACTTTTTTTGCAAGTGAAACAATCATTTCTTTTGTAAACTGAACAAAAGAGTTCTTTTGTATAACTAACTTAAAAGTTTTTAGTTTGAGCCACCAAGCAAATTTTAGTAACAGCTCCAGAATTATTTTTAGTAACCATTACTCACAGATTCTTAGTAACTATTCCAAACGAAATTTTGGCAAGTGAAACAATCATTTATTTGGTAAACTGTATAAATGATTTTTTTGTATAAAAAACTTAAAATTTTTTAGCGAGAACCAGAAAATTAGTTTTGTCGTTGACGTGTGCCCGACTGGCAGGAACTTCCTTTGTACTGCATCCAGTAAGTAAGAAGACAGACTTCTGCAGCGGAAGGTTTTTGGCAAAGCCTCAATAGATGGCAGCATCAAACATTGCCACCTGCTCAATTTTTATATGCTTCTGAAGGGGAGGGAAAGTCATGATATCATTACCAATTATAAATGCTACGACAGGATTTTCATAACCCCTTTATTTAACGAGTAATTACACTGCGTACACTCAATGAGTCTTTGGCGGTGCTGAGCATTGGTGCTGAGCATTCTGAACTCCGAGACCTTGCAGCCTGGATTTCGGTGCTATGACCACTAGCTTATCACGGCCACAGCAAGCGAGTTTTAATAACAGCTATTAAAAATACAAAACATAATTCTATTCGTTGCTAGCTTTTTTCTAGTAATTCTTACAGACTTTTTTGTAACTGAGTAAAATTACAAAAATTTCTTTTGTAATTGCAAGGATCACCGACAGAAACTAATTTTGTTTTAGTATATTGACACTTTTTTTTACAGTGCAGGGTTCAAAAATATTTTACAATATTTTTTATAGTCTTACAAAACAATTTAAAAGGACTTTTTTATTTTTTAAAATAATGGTGAATTCCATGAAAATGCGACATGGACATCATTTTTTTAAATTTAAACTAAATTAGTATTTTTTTGTCCCAATTGATAGAAAATAAGTCAAATTTCATGAAAATAACAAGATATAACAAGATAATTGTAAAAATAAATTTTTATAGTTAATTATTATCAAGATTAACTTTGAAATCAAAAATCTGCTATTTTTATCTCTAGTTTAATGTCCCTTGAAGAATTTAAATATCACATAGATTTTTAAATCAAATATATCTTTTTAAAAAATGGCTAACAGTATGTTTAAAAACACCAAAATTTTCACCTGAAACATTTTAACTATTTTGCTATTGCCCCCAAACTTTATATTAGTCTTCATGTCATGTCTGTCACAGAAAATGTCGATTTTTTTATTTTCAAGAAAATCTACTTGATAAAAATTATTAACATTTTATTTTCTCTTTTTATATGTCAAAAGGAACAGTTCATTAAAAAAATGAAAGATAAATTTAAAATTTGAGCGAAATATAAAGCATTACATTTTGTAAAGTCTGTCATATTTGTCATGTCTGTCACGCTAGTCATGTCTGTCACAATTAGTTTTTCAAGCAACTTTACCTTAATCTCTTTCCTAGAAAGTTATTTTTGTAATTTTTTAACTTAGTGTTGATGCCAATAATATTTCTTTACAACTCAACTCAACAAAATGCTTAAATTTAGAATGCATGTAATAGTTACCAGATAATTATGTTGATACCAATTTCTTTGTTTCAGATATATTATCTGTCACAATTATTTTTTCAAACAGTTTTGCTTTAATCTTGTGATTTGAAAGTTATTATTATTTAACTTGGAATTGATGGCTATGGTATTTCTTGATGTGAAACGTACACAATCTAAAGTTTTCTACTATTTAAAAGAAAATCTGCCAAATAGAAAATTTCTGGTACAAACTCATTTCAGTGAAAACTATTTGCATATTTATTACAACGAGAATAAATCTGCTCATTGGCAGAATATTTCTTCTGCTATATATATATTACAATTGTATATTATTGTTATAGTGACTCAGTCACTGTTTCTTCAGAGCCATATATAGTGATATCTGATTATGGTAATTATGACAATTATGCTGTTATAATGTTTACCAATTTGATCATTGAAAAAAAATCCTGATAAATAATTCAAAGTTGTGATATATGATATGACAAAATATATGATATTTTCAATAACACAAAACAAATTCCCAACAGTTTGGCATTTTTCAGTGACATCTCATGGAAAAGGATGTATTGATGAGACTATTAAGAATCAGTTCCTTGATGCTACTCAACTAGAAGTATAAATCCTAGAGCATCATGTAAGTGTGCTGAAGCTGCGAGGAAAATTGGTCCTGGAATCTATTTCTTCATGAATCACAAGAAAAAAATACAAAGAATAAAAGCAAAACTTGATCTGACATGGCAAGTAATCAAAACAATGCCAGAAACAAGAAAGTTGCATTGTTTCCGATCATGTGTATCTGGCATAATATTCTTTTCAATTCCAATACTGGTCGTTGCACTGAAAATTACCTCTTGATAAGTGCAACGAAGCAATACAGCCAGTGGGTGAATGCGTAATAAGACAATAAGGTTTATCATGGAATAATAACACAAATCGCACACACACAGCAACAACATAAAATAAAATGCTTAGTACCAACTAAAATAAAAAGCATGTTTAAATTTGAACCCGAAGATCATGTTGTCTGGTATGAGAAGAACCAAGGGATTTTATAAATTTTAAATATTTTTTTTAATTTATTTTGAGATTCTTTTAACATAATATACCGTTATATCATATTGTAATCTCCAAGTTGTGATAAAAGTAAAGAAAGTAATTTTTAAGAAAAAAATACTTAAATTCATATAAAATTGTACACGTGTCTTGTCTGTCATAAAACTTTGTCATATATGTCACGCTGATAAATATTTTATAATATTTTTCTATTTACAAATTTTTCAATATTTTTCTTTCTGCTTCACATATCCAAGTCTTATTTTGTTTCCTAAAAAATTCTGGTCTTGGTATGCATGCCAATTAAGAGCAAATGATAATAATATGTGTCTAGTCAAAATCTATGTCTAAATTTTGTCATGTCTGTCACGGCAGATTTTAACCCACAATTAAATTAAGTTTTTCCTTGAATTAAAATTTTAGTGTTTTTTATAGCATAAGGCCTATATTTACATCACCCCATGCAGTTTTTTAACTATCACTTAATATATAGTACTTAAATATGAACAAAAAAGTTCTCTCAGTCATGTCTATCACAAAATGGAATTCACCTAATATGAAGTAATATACTGAATTTACTGCTAAAATATCACATAATTTTTAATAACTTAAAAAATTTTTAACACGTTTTGAAGGGTTGTATAGTTGTACAAGCCCGCATGTATTAGTAAAAAAATCTATAATAAATGATACTTTAATAGAAGAATATTATTAAAAGGTATGTAGTACATGTATAGTGGTATGTGTAGTAGTATGTGTATATAATTTGTGGTTTCCAGTAATAATCAGGTAAGACACATTTTTAATATTTTGAGTAATAGACTATTAAAGTTTTTAAATGTCTTTTTATCATTACTTTTATAAAATAGATTAGAACTTAATAATTTTCATTACATTCAATTAGGATATAAGAGCTTCTCTTTTTTTTGCCAAAATAGTTATATAAAAATATTTTTTATTAATTGAGAATCAATTAAAAAAAATGTAATTTTTAAATGAAAATTTATAGTCGCCCTATGACGGGAAGTATTCAATTTTTTTCAGTAATATGGCAGATTAAAGCACTCTTTTAAAGCTACTTTTTCTCAAATTATCTCAATTTTTTCAAAAATATGCCATACCTGGTCATTACTGGAAGCCACAGATACATCAGATACACAGATAGAAGCATAGTAGCAAGATATGCATTACAATTATTACAAGATGTGTATAATATTTTTGCGCAATACATATCTTTAGGTAAAATAATCATTTAAGTTGTTTAAATTGATATAACTTTTAAACAATAAATAGTTTTATTTTTGTAAAACGAAATTGGTTTTATTTGTTTAAAAAATGACATTTTTACTCAATTGCGATCTGATGTATATCATATGGGTACATAAACTTTAACTATTTAAAAAATTTAAAAATAAAAAACTAATTTTATTTTATTTTTTCTAAGCTTAAAAGCACCCTAATTTGCTAATAAAATGATTTTTCTATGCAGCAGATTTTTCTCGGGACCGAAGAGGTTAAATGTACTTTTATTATTTTTTTTTATAACGGTTAAAATATAAATGAAATCATAATAATGAAGGCATAGACATTTATTGCTATTTCGATATGTAGAAAGTAACGAAATATTTGTTAAGACAGAATAATGTTAGAAAGATATGTACTAATAATATTAAATCAGACCTAATAGGTAGAGATCTAAGAGGTAAATTATAAGATTACTTTTTTCTAAAAATTATTTTAAATGTCCTTTAAGTAAAATTTGTTAATTACTTTATTCGTTGGTAAAATGCAATTTGAACACGACATAGATGCAAATTGTCTAGTACTTCTCAAACTGGAATTTTATGACATTATTTATGAATGCGATTAATATTAAAACATCCAAATAAGCCCCAGAAAAAAAAGATTAAAATTAACTGCCACAATCATGTCATCCAATTTATGTAATCTAACATATAGTTTTAAAATTGTCCAAATTTAGAAAAGGCTATACGCTAACAAAAGAGCAGAAGGTCTTTAATTGATTATATTAAATCCTTAATTTATTATGTAGACAACCAAATTATCATATTAAAGGCTTTCAGATGTTAATTTTTTTTTATAAATTACATACATGGAAGGTGCGTTTGAGAATGCTAACATTTTTACACATTTAGCATTCAACGCTCGTGTATTTATGTTATATTTGCTTTATTTTTACACTGAAGTAAAATTTTATTACAATTATGATACGAACAGCTTTAATACTACCAACAGATGTTGTTCATTGTTTAACATCTGAATTTTACAGTTCAGTTTTAAAGGGTATTAATAAGTGGATATGTACTATTTGCAGCTGTACTTTACTAGAAACTGCCAGTAACTTTGAAAGTAAACAGTGGTAATTTTGAATTCAAATATATATATCGACTTTGCACAAAAATCATACATAACCGCTGCAACAAATGTAATTAAGACATTTAGAGATGGTTTAGCTAGAAATTCACAATATCAATTTTCTGTTTTTAACTGTTACGTCAACAAGCTAGCTGAAACGCAATTAACAATAATCGTATAGAAGAAAGAAAAATAAATGCTTCCCTTATTTTTTTTCCCATTTGAAGGATTATATTAGTTTCATCATCATCTTCAATCGAAAATGAAGTAATGTTGTAAAAAAAATAAGCTATTTTTAATTAAAAATTAAAAAAAACATACCCAGATAAGGCTGTGAGGTAGATGCAGTCCTTCCTGTATTTTACATGTGCCTTTGCGGCATTTTTCTCCAAAGTCTCGAGTGACAGTACTGGAGCCTGAAAAATAACACAAATTTATGAATCATTTTTAACAAGAAAAAAAAAACTACCGTATTTATTCGTGTATAACACGCACTTTTTTTTCAAAAAAATAGATCAATACTCTTAGATACGCGTTTATACATGGAATATTTTTTACTCCTGGATGTAATCACTCGATATATAGAAATATATTTAAAGAAGACATTAAAACTCGTGAACACTAATTAACTGAAGTTGAACTATTTTTGCATTTTTATATCACTCCTTGTTCTATTTTATACAGCATAGCTAATAACATTATTACAATGCAAATTACCAGTTCTCATTATCGACAACCACTGAACCCCCCCCCCCCCCAAACATTCACTCCTTTCCCGAAGTCTAAAAATGTATGCCTTGTTTTCTGGCTTGATGCAATGTTTGTTTTCACTTTCTTTACTGAAATTCATTTGGTCATTTATTCACTTGCATATCAAATTTAGGGTGCGCGTTATATACGAGATTTTTAAAAATCGTCATTTTTTTGTAAAGTACTGGATGCGTGTTATACAAACGTGCGTGGTATGCACGAGTAAATACGGTATCTTTTTCTCATCTTGAATTTTTTATTTCTAATCTATAAAATATGTAAATTACTAAAAAGCAGCTATTCTCAGTTATGTATATCTGAGAATCTTATTTTATTGTAGACAGATATAAAATTAAACACAAAGAATCAAACTAATAACCAAAAAAGAAAGTTGTTGATTTATAAATCTTCTTTTTTACATGCAATATTTTTTTAAGTTAGAAATTCCAAAAGTGCACGACCGTATATAAATAAATATATTTCATTTAAATACATTAAAAAAAATATGTAAAATATAAAAGTTAATGGCAAACAGCTATTGTCAACTGTCTGTTTCTTAAATTTGTGGTGAGCGGATAGAAAAATAAGAGCAGTAATTTAGTCAAAGTGAAAAAAAGTAATAATAATAAGAGTTTTATAAATCGATTTAATTTGCGTGCGAGCTTTGTTTATTTGAAAATTAAATTTATATTCATATACTCTTCTCTCCATTTTTGTGCCTGCATACATAATTCTTACACATTTAGATTAATCTTTAAGCATGCTTTCATATTCATGTAAACATTATTCATTTCTATCGCTTTCAATAAGTTAACAATCAAACATATTTGGCACAATACTAAATTAACAAGAATACAAGTTAAAGTTTTAGCACGTTTATAACTGATACAATCCGCAATTTCTTCAGTATAAGTTAAAAAAACAGCGTTATTAAGCATCCGAACTTTACGAGTTGTGTCAGATATTTCTTGGTAGTATACAGTGCACTACCAAAAATGCAAAAAATGCTTAAATCTTCTTTATGTATATGGGAGGGAAAAGGGGTTGGAGGGTCGTATTAATTAATCTTTGTAATTGTAGTAAATTAAGGGGGAACAGGATTAGGAAATAGAACCTGTAATGTGTGAAAAATTCTACTATTATATTAAGGAAATGAAAATATTATGATATCTTTTCAACAGCCTGGAATTTTCGATGTGAAATCGTGAGAGTACATTTAAGCAATTAGAGTATTGAAGTTAGATTTTTTTCTAAGCCTCAAGATTCACAATTAGAAATTTACGAGTTTAGTTGTCTTATGCGTTTGCTAGCTAAATTAAATTTAACATTTTGTTGCATATAGAGTACGTAGAAAATACACATAAATTTTCAAGTTTCTTTTTACTGGCGGTTAATGCTAAAGCAATTTTTCAATTGTGTCTTGCGTCTTATAAGCGAAACTTATTTTAGCAAATCATTTGATATCGATAAAAAATCCATAGGTTATGTACCTGGCTTATAAAAAGTACTCAAATATATTATTGGCTATGTGAGTTAGTTGCTAAAGTCTGCTGTTTAACTGTGTTATGCATTTTGGAAATTGTTTATTAAGGGTGTTCTTAACTGCTCCGCTCAACAAGCGAAAAACATTTTGACACATTTACAAATTCATTTTTTAACAAAAATATATAAAATTGGAATGCCTGACTATGGAAGCGATTTCGAATCGAACTTATGTTTCCATTTTATGATAATTAAATTACCTATCGAGTTATAAGCTATTTCGACCACTTGATCACCCATTTTTCTCCTGCTTTTCGACCGATTTTTCTGCCTTCGTAGGGAAATGTGCTGAAAAGTGTCAAATTTAAAGGCTTGTTCTGAAAAGTCTATTGTGTTTAAAAAAAACGGAAAATTGAGTGCAATTAGACAGTTTCTGAATAATAACACCTGCTATTTGCATGCATTTCCGAACAAAAATAAGTTAAAGCATGTGTCACAAATTTGCCCTTTTTGATTTAAGAACACCCTTAAGACATTGCTTATTTTATGTGAAAAATCTATTGCGTTTTTAAAAAAACGGAAAATTGAGTGCAATTAGACAGTTTCTGAATAATAACACCTGCTATTTTCATGCATTTCCGAACAAAAATAAATTAAAGCATGTGTCACAAATTTGCCCTTTTTGTTTTAAGAACACTTTAAGACATCGCTTATTTTATGTGGCATTTTGATCGACAAAAACAGATGTCTTTATGGTATTCTCCAAAAGTTAGAAAATATTTCAAAGGATAAGAGCGATGCACAGTTTTCTACATTTTAAACTAAAATATTATTCTAATAGGGCGCGACTTTGTTGGATATATTGAGAAAAGATGCTACAAAAATATGAGATTACAATTGATGTTATTGTAATTTTTAATGATTCCATGTTTTTTTTTTTTTTTTTTTTTTTTTTTTTTTTTTTTTTTTTAAACGGTGCAATTTTAGAAACATAAAAATTGATGGAAAAATTTTAAACTGGAAAAATGTTTCATGTAAAAAGAAGTTTTTTAAACATAATCTCATTAACTAAAGATATTTTTATAAATATTTTTTAATCATATAAATTTAAATTACCTGTATTGTTTCATTAGCAGATCCTACTTCTAAACTCATGTTATTACTGAATTGATACAGTCCATAATTTACTTGTTCGTAGTACACAGTACCTTCATTCCATGCAGCAAACTGTTCTACATAATAATTTCGAAAGATTGCACTGGAATGATTTGCATTTCTGTGGCAATTTCCTACAATACCATATTGTGATTGGTCATCGGCAGAACTCCAAAAATTGTTAGGGACTAAATTTTCTGCTTCCAGATCAAGTGGTAAGAAAGGACTCATATTCGTTGACAGTGGCAAACACACACTGTTTTCAGATGGCAAACTCACACTGTTTTCAGCTGGCAGACTCACATTGTTTTCAGCTGGCAGACTCACATTGTTTTCAGCTGGCAGACTCTGAACTAAACTGTAGAATCAAAAGAAATATTTAAATTTTATAATAAAACAGAAACAAAGTGGAATTGATACCTCCAAAAGAAATGGAAGTTATTAAGAAAACTGAAGCATGTTTATGATTAAATGTTAATCTCTTTCTTAAACTATCAAACAAAATCACAACTATTTTCTACATTGAAAATGTTTACATACTAAATCTTTTAGTTGCTAGTTAAACGAAATAATGATTTTGATTTAAAACTAATAAATTCACTAAGGCATTAAGACGAAGTATAAATAACTCATAAGCCTCATAAGCCTTGCATAAAATGAGAATATACTCTGCCTATCTCCCTCTCCTAATCTAACTGAGCCTCAGAATTTAAAAATGTTTCTAATTATTTAAGTTGTTAATTAACAATTGCAACTCTCTCTCATGAGAAAGACATTTGTTTGATGTCCGGTCAAGGAAATGCATGCGCATGCGTACAAACGCATTAAAATGAAACTAGAGAAGGAAAATTCTCAAGTATATTTTTGGTCTTTATAATCCAAATTGGCCGAACAATTAAAATTGAAAAACAGTATTAAGACTTCTCAAATGGTGCAATATACTAAACTAAAAATGTAGCAGTTAATCTTTGAAAGAACATTTTCAAAAAGAGTCGCTTTTATGGCAAAAAAAATTATCCCCTTATTTCAATGCATATTTGGGATATAATTGTAAAAGTACTGACAAACTCAAATTATGCTTGTATATCCGCAATATCTTCAAATTTAAAAAAATAGTTTTTAAACATAAAAATTGTAACTCTTTTAAAACATCGTCAAATTCAGGTCACATTGCGACTACGGAGAGGATATATTCCCCTTGTTAAAATCAGCTAAAATTCTTATTGTAATATAGTGTGTTTAAAACATCTCAATATACCAGATTTACATTATCTACAAAAGTTGCAAAACGTCTGGATGGGTAGAAACATATTTTACAAAAGAAAATGTCTAAAATCTTCAACAAATGGATTGAAAACACCGAAACGTCAATGCGATTTCTATCAATTTTATTTACACAATTTCTCTCTTAAATATTCATATTTTATAATGAAATTTCAAGAAAGGTTTCATTTTAGTTAGATTCAGTTATACAGGAAAAGTCTCTGGTGCGAAATACGACAGGACTAAATTCAAATTTGAATTTGTGCATTTTTAATATTTTAAGGATTCCATTAGCCTTTTAAATGTATAAGGTGAAAAAATTTCTGCATTAGTAAATTAAACACCAACAAGCAAATAAACATCATATACATTATAAAGCAGACGTTCTGAAAGTTCGGCTCGAGTGTTTTCAAAAACTACCCGACGGATTTTTTTTTTCAGATTGGATCATTCGATAGGAAATATTTTTGCAGAGGTTTGTGATTCAAATACACAGGGATAACTCTGATTTTTCGTAATAAATTTCGTATTTTTCGTTTTTTTCGACGAAAAGGTTACAACAATTAATTTTTTGGCGATTATTATATTTCAAAAAAGAAATGAAATGGCTTTCTCTAATAGAAAATAATATAAACATCTCGAAAAAAACCCCTGTTAATTCATTGATTTAAAATAAATAATGACAAAAAAATCAGTTTAATGCAAAATAGTATTATAAAAGGAAAATATTTATCTTTAAAAAAAGTATAATCGTAATATTTAAAAAGTAATTCAATGTGAAAGAAAGTTTTGAAGTGACACAATATTTGGCTATTTTTTTTTTCGAGTCAGGTTAAAAGAGAACATCTCAAAAACTTCCTTAGGTAAAGCATAAGTAATTTCTTTTTTTTAAAATATTCTTAATCTAATTTTTCCATTATGTGTTTTACAGAAGAAACTCACAGAATTAATTTTAAAAATGGCTCTAATTGTTATTTGTATGTTATTTGTTCAATTAAGAGTTTCAATCGACATTTGTTGCCAAACAATGTGATTCTAAACCAAAAAAAAAAAAAAAAAAAAAGCCCAAGACGGAGCGATGTTAGCAAGAACTATGTTCTCTCTCTCTCTTTTAATGTATGGGTTCCAGTTCATCGTGGGGGGGGGGGGGGTTCTACTTCTATCCAGTTCATGACTACCCTTGAGAATGGAAATGTGTATGTCCAAAAGATCTCGGGACATTTCACATCTGTTGTTTTTAATCTTTTTATCTTCACCTTTTAACAAAGTTGTAAATGTTTTTTTTTTTAAATTTTTACAAATAAAAACATTTTTTCCACTGACAGAAACTTTCTCTAGATGGCACAAAAATGTCTAAAGATATAAAATGATGCAAACTTGGCAGTACAATAACAAATGGGTTACGTAAAAAAGACAAATTCTGTGTTTGATAATTCCAAATGGCATTCGCAGCAAACTGTAATTGCACTGTGATGGAATATTTTTTAAGGACGTTGATCAACGGACATGTAATTAAGTAAAAGTGTGAGGAAAAACTCCACGCAAGGAAAATTAAACGTGATAATAACATATATATAACTACCTCATTATTATTTAATATGTATGTTAGAAATTATAGATTGAAAAATACCCGTTTTTTAAAAAATATATATATATATCCTTACATAATATTTTTCAACTCCAAAATTAAAAATATCCATATTAAAAAAAAAAAAAACACATATAAAGTAAAACTTCTTTATGATACGCCGTTTAGTATACGATCCAGTTTTAGAAAAAAAATATCTGTGGTCCTTTGAAAAAACTTCCCGAGAAAAATTTGGCCAAACCAGTGGTCGAGAGGTTCTAATCCCCAAAACTGGTAGACGGTACATACTGGGTTTGATCCCAATCGCGATCATTGGTCTAAACGTTTGGAGTTTTCCGTAGTGTTTTTCGAACCTTGGATTTCCTTGCATAAATGCGGGATATGTTCCCTTGGAAAGACCAGCACGGAGGACATCCCTCCTCTTAAGGGTCTATATCCCTCGTGTAGATAATCGGATGTCATAATTTAAAACAAACCTGCGTAAAATTACCCGTAAAAGGTACGATTCAGTTTAAGATGCGAAGTTTTTAGGTTCCTGGATTCGTATCATAAACGAATTTTAGTGTATTTGTATTCATACAGCGCATAAACCTATCATGACAATAAACATATATATGATTATGTAGAATAAGTTTATACACACAAGTTAATACGTATATATATATACATATGAACTTGTGTGTATAAACTTATTCTACATAATCATATATATGTTTATATACATGATAAGATGATATATATAAGATATATATATATATGTATATATATATATATATATATATAAATTTTGTAAATAATCAATATTGATATATATATAGTCCAGGATATAAAAAATGTAGATTCTGCCGGCTTTTATTTTAGTTTTTTTATTTTATTACATATATATATATTGCTATTGATAACATATATATATATATGTATGTGTGTGTGTGTAGTATATATACGTTACCACTTACAATTGTAATAATATATATATCAGAAAGTTTTAAACAACTGTAAATAGTAGAGACTATTATGCCAATAACGAGCAAATTTTATATGCATCGAAAGTACAAATGCAACAATTTTTTTTCTTTCAAATGTACAGCATTTGTGAGGTTTAAGAGATGAGAAATGAATATTTTTAGAAATGATTAAAAAATGTACCTGAATAAACTAACAAGATTTTTCGAGCACTTTAGATTGATATATTTATTCTTAAGTTACTCTAAAATTAGATTTTTTTTTTATTCACCACTATAAATTATTGATAACTAATGCATTAACACAATTTATTTACCTATTTACTTTTTACGCATTTAGCTTCACATTTGTAAAACTATAATTACATGAATATTTTGTTACCAAGACCTATTATTACACCAAAGAGCATTAAGTTACATCAAAAGCTATGACAAATTGTATAATGTGATTTTTTTTAAATGTATGTTTGTGCAATAAGAAATTTTTATTCATAATGTAGGACACCTGAGCAGCTGCATTCGAAACGTTTAGTTACCTTAAAACCTTTAGTAAACATTACTTAAAATGACTTTAAGAAACAAGAATGTTGAATATTTAAATTTTATCTTACCTTGGCTCAAAGTCAGAATCTGAAGTATTTTCAACTTGTCCTTCCACGTTATCAGTATCAATATTTTCTACTTGCCAGTATGACGTATTTCCACCCACATTATGTGCTTGAGTGTAAGAGATGGTGTTGTAAACACTGCAAAAATAAGAAATACAATACTTGTAAGTGTGGTAAAACGCCAATCGCTCCAAATACAATACCCCATCTAAGGTACACTGTTAGAAATTTTTCTGAAGTTTGAACCAAATTTTGGTGCTTAGTAGCTGCCACCATCAAATGGTGAAATTTCGTACCAACATTTGGAGCTTCTTATTTCAATCCCGATCAAACTATTGTAACTATTCTTCATCAGGAGTTCCATATATTGGTTCAAGATTTAACCAACAGGCAATGGCAGCTAATGAGTACCAAAATTTAATTCAAAGTAGAGCAAGATTTTTCCACTTCGAATTTTATTTTCTCAGGCGTTTAATCCTTCTTTTTTCAGGAAAATCTTTAAGTGTTTTCGTTCACATTATATCTCATAAATGTATAAAAAGCAATTTATTTTTATCGAATTACATATATTCTAAATGTCATAATATTAATGTACCTTTTAAGTTGTGCACACTAAGATTTAACAGATATTTATATTCCAATTAAGGTTTCTAATTTGTATTCACATTCCTTTTGTAACTAAATTAACCATCTTACATAAATTTGTTTCATTGATTTATTATTTGTTTTAATGTAAACTATTTACTTTCAATGGAAGCAAATTTTGAAACTAAAAAATGATAGTTTTATCTGATTATGTTTTGCAAATTAAATAAATCAAATGAATTGCCATAAATTCCCAAAATATCCCTCCACACACTCTTTCAATTTTTTTTTCCTTTTTACAAAAGTTCCAATTATAAATATCTTCTTAAAATTTTCAGAACTTTGTACCTTTTAAGTTGTGCACACTAAGATTTATCAGATATTTATATTCCAATTAAGGTTTCTAATTTGTATTCACATTCCTTTTGTATCTAAATTAACCATCTTATATAAATTTGTTTCATTGATTTATTATTTGTTTTAATGTAAATTATTTACTTTCAATGGAAGCGAATTTTGAAACTAAAAAATGATAATTTTATCTGATTATGTTTTGCAAATTGAATAAATCAAATGAAATGCCATAAATTCCCAAAATATCCCTCCACACACTCTTTCAATTTTCAGTTTCCTTTTCACAAAAGTTCCAATTATAAACATCTTCTTAAAATTTTTAGAACTCCCTATCTCTTAAAAAAAGAGGAACAGGCTACTTTCGATACATTACGGTATATTTTATATGTTATAATACGGAAATATGTAATGAGATTTAAAAAGGAGGATTTTATAATCAATCGAAAATTTAAATACTTATAGACTATATTTTCGTATTTCTTTTCTGTGAGCAGAAAAAAACAATTCATAAAAAAATCTTTGTTACGTTATAAATACTATATGATTGTTTCAGTTCGTATTGAATAATTTATATTGTTTAAATTATAATGTGCAACACAAAAAAAATCTCGATATTCATTGAAAACTGTGAAGCTTTTCTTAGATGTTCCTCAATGATATATTCTTTAACTTTTCGCCGGGCTTGCAAAATTTCATCACATGAGCGGGCGCGCGTTGTAAATTGTACAACAGGCAAAAAGCAATCAATTATTGCTGCATTATTTTAATTTTAGAAATAATTTAACTTGCAAATATCATATAAGTTATCTCTGATCCTAATTTATGATAGTATTCTGCAATGCATATATTATGTTATAACATACTAAAGCATAAGTTTAGATGTATAAAAAGCTACTTACTACTGCAATCATAAAGAATTAAAATTAATAATGAATTACTAAATAATAGTTAAGTAATTTCGAATTTACACAATTAGTCCCATACTTGATCTATATTAGTCGCTTCCCATTTCAAGCATATTTGGTATTTTGAAGGCTGTTTGCAGCTAAAACTTGCGCATTTCATGCACTGTTAACAGATTAGAATGACGGATGCAGCTAATTGCGCAATCTGAAATACAAGTAACTTTCAGGAATTGGGTAAAATAATCCAATAAACGAATACGATTTATTAACACCTACTGCTGCTTGAATTTATTTTAAAGAAAAAAGAAAGTGAATGTTGTACTTTTTATAGCAGCGCGACCGACTGAAGGTTAATAATGTTTCTTTTTTATTTTTGCGGTTGTTATAGTTGGCATTAACAGTACGTTGCGTTTTCAGAAAACAAAATACATGTTTCAAGTACTTCTTATAACTTTAGCAGAAAAAAATAATTCACAAAAAAATCTTAGTTACATTATAAATACTATAAGATTGTTTTAGCTCGTATTAAATACCTTATATTGTTTACATTATAACGTGCAATGCCGACAAAAAAAAAAAAAAAAAAAAAAAAAAAAACTTTAATTCAAAATTGTGAAGTTTTTCATAAATGGTCCTCAATGATACATTCTTTAGTAATGTTTATTTTTTTATTTCTGCAGTTGTTGTAATTGGTGTTAACAGTAAGACAGGTTTTGAGAAAATAAAATATCTGATTGAAGTATTTCTTATAACTTTTTAACCGATTTTTTATTTTGGTGTATATTGACATGCAGTAAACAGGCCTTGCCTTTTTTAGGACATAGATAGTTTGCCCTGTTCCTTGTTAATCTAAGTCTTTGCATCTTGCAGAAATATTTTCTTCTTAAAAAGTTAGAGCATGAGTTTGTTCAATAATTGTTAGCTTTTTACATCGATTATGTGTCAAAAGAAAAATAAGAAACTAATTTTTAAAATTTCCCTTTTCAAACCACTACCAATATTAAAAAATATAAAGGGTCAATTCTAAATCATGTTAAGAAGCAAGGGCCACAACTCCACGTAAACAATGCATGCTTGAAACTTTCATTCGCTATTTTTGCATCAAACATTTTAACTTTGAGATTGTGATCAGATACGGAAACTATACTCTGAATAAATACTATTGTGTAGCATTTAGTTGTAATCTATTTTAATCAGACAATTATATTTTAGCAATAAATTAGAAATCATTCATAATAATAAATTTCTTCTGGCAATAAATGAACTTTTTCAATATAAATGACAATATTTTATTAAATGTGTTATTTGAAAATATGTAAATATTAATCGTGTGTCTTTTTAAATCGAAAGATATAGACTTAGTTAACCTCCAAATCATATAATAAAGAAACATAAATTGATAGGTTTTAAAAGTATTTTTAAACCACTCATTTTTAGAATTTCAAATGATTGACTTACTGATATATTGGGAAGTCCATTATGCTTTCATAAAAGTAAGTTGTGCCGTGATATTCTACAGCATGGACTATCTTGTAAAATTGACTTTCTGGAACGTAGACTTGATTGATAACTGGGTGAAAAATCGGAGAATGTTCACTTGGTTCATATCTGAAAGACAGATATAATTTGCATCAAAAGAATATTATTTGCATCAAAAAGAACAAATTATGAAAAAATAGTATAATATCATACTTATTACCTCAGAATGTTTACATATTTTATATAATTCATTTTACTTTTTCTTCACTAACTCGTTTTCAATTTATACATTAATTGATCTGTGACGTGATTGAAAAATATTTTATGTACTGTTAATTTTCCAATGCAAGATATTTAATAAATTTAAATAGCGAAAGCGAGAAATCATATATATTCATTTTTATCATAATAATTACAAGAGTTACGTTATAAGTAAAATAATCATAGCTTAAATTTTAAATGATTTGCAATGATTTTATGTATTTAAATTCAAATTATGCAGTTTGGTTGTTTCTGCGCTAGTATATGCGGGGACAGACGGAAAAACTGATGGGTAGATCAGACGACCACTATACATACTTGTATAATTATGATATTCTCCCATGACCCATAATGTAATAAAATTCTTTTTTATTGTCTCTGCAATTAAACTATAAGCTTTATGCACTGTCTTTCAGTACTGGACATGGCATATTAAATCTCAATAACACATAACAATTCCAGATCAGTCAAACTTTATTATTGCAAGTTAGAATTCAGAAAGACATACAGATGATTAGATGGACAGAGAAACATATTTCATTAACACTTTTTAACTGTCTTGCAATGTTTTAAAAACACATAACAGATTTTAATTTCACTTTCAACAAATCTTCTTGAACGGTCTTATGCAATCCTGTATATGACCTACTATTTTTATTTACACGCTACTAATTAACTGTTACTTAATTATTAGCTGTAATTTAATTAAGACTTGCATTCGCTTAAATCTACTGAAATCACTCTTCCGGAGATTGTCATCCATAGAAGACTTTGTTTCCAATTGTTTACGTGGCCCTGTAAATTGTTTTATTTATATTGAACAAAGATATTTTAGTGTGCTAAATGTAGTCCAGCATAAAAATGCATAATTTAAAAGAAAAAAAATCTTTTAAGCTATTTCCGTTCATACTCAGTATCCCTCACAGATACTTTGGTGTAACCCAGTATATGATTTTTAACAATTATACATGTAACGTAATATGGAAACATTTACTTAAAAGCACATATCAAAATTAAAAAGGAACTTCTAGTCTGTAATCTTTTGTGTGTCCGTGTAAATACTATGTGCTTTCTGTTATGAAGGAAGTAATTTGTAGTAGTCCTCAGCAACGTATATTAATTTAATAAAATGTTAAATAATTCAATATAATTAAAATACACTCCAAACATTATTTTCCCCTATAACATTATGTAATGGAATATTTTTGTGTGGCCTTGTAAATTAAGAAAAAATATTCCTTGCACCGCATTCTGTACAGAATGTACATTTTAATGTACTTCATAGATCTATATCAATTTCATTATGCAAGAAAAAATAACATCATTAAAATGCAATTGAAGGTATTTTCCCCATTGGCGTAATGTAACAGATTATTAAACTATCGATCCTATGTTCAAAAAATTAGAAATGACTTCACAATTTTTTCCAACAATCATATATTTTAAATTTCAAACCATTTGGTTTGGTACTGTATTTTTTTTGCGGTAGATAGACAGACGGATATATAAGCAGACGTACAGATCAGACGACGACTATAAGTGCTACTTATTTATGTAATTACGAACCCACCTAAAAATACTTACAAAGTTTCAGAAATTTGATGCGTTAAATTGACAATTCTTTTATGCAGTGATATTCTAAAGCTTTTATGAACTACATATTATGATATTTTTTCAGGTAATAAAGGACATTTCTTCAGCGGGGCCCGTACATTTATTAAATTTGCTTTCGTATTTTTCTGTTCATTATGCAAATGGTTAGAATACATCTTAAATTTCATTTTATACTGAGATTTTTAAGGATAAAAACAAACTGGACAAAACATTAATATTATTTTCTTCAAAAGTTCAATTATTGCACACTTTCTTCTATTACCAAATTCTTTTGCATGTTCCTGTAAATGAATGTTGAGTTATTTGCGCGCCATGGTCTATAGTATGACACTTTTAATAAATCTTAGTGATTTGCATCAATTTCAATATGTTTCAGATACCATGAAAACACACAACAAACAATTATCAGCCGCAGACCGTAATGCAAGTAATTCTACTGAGTGAAACTGTAAATGAACAGGAAATGCTCTACACTTCATTTTCAATATGGAATATGCCACAGTAAACCACGATAATATATATCAATTTCAAATATATCGGACTATATTTACGGGAGTTAGAAAAAATACAGACGGACAGACAAATAAAATACATAAGCAATTTTCTGCTATATTGGAAAGTGATAAAAAAGATATGTTATTAAGGTAATTTATATTCAATCTCTTAATTTTTCGCAATTGGAATTATTTAAATGTTTTATTTTTTACTAGCTATTTTCATTGCTAAGCAACAGACAAAAGAGAAAAAAAAAAATGAAATATATGTCATGTCAAACATGTAAATTGATCAAATCAAACAAACTATTTTATATTATTGAAAACATTTCTAAAATTACACGAAAAATTATACACCTAATTAAAAAAAAATCTTACAAATGCATTGATACAAAAAGAATAGGAATAAGAATAGGAATAATTTTTTTAAAAGAATAGGAATAATTTAAAATCTTAGTTCGAATTTTTAACTCCCGAAATTTGAAGTTTAAATACTTTAACAAGCGCGCCAAATTCGGAAATTTGAAAATTATCGAAATTACCATTAAAAAGCATGTTTTTTTTGCTATGCAACAAGTAAAAGAAAGAGAAATAATGAAATATGTACATCTATCTATAATATAAAAGAGACAAGTGTATGTGTGTGTCAGCACTGTTCTGAAAAGACCGCTGCATGTAGAGTTGCAAAATTTGGAAGGAAGGTACCTCAATACATGTAGTTTTGCACATCGAAGTCCGATTTTTGATTTTTTGATTAGAATTTTTTAATTTAATTTTTAGGCGACTTTTAGCGCGCTTTTTAGCTCACAGGCTATGCATAGCCTGAAAGCTTATGTGCCCGTTCGTTTTGTATGTATGTACGTGCGTAACGCGATAACTCTTGATAAAAACATGCCATCCACTTGAACTTTTGTATATCGGTATATTTTGATAAGGCGCTTCCCTGATTAGTTTTTAGAGTTCATTCGATATGTATAAGAGGGGGAACGGGGGGCTCATGTCCCTTTCCTTAGTTGATATAAATGGGTTTTTCAAGCAGAATTGTCATTTTTTGTCAAAAATTGTTGATATAGGATCATTCTGATGAGATATCTCCATGATTGGTATTAGATGTTCATTAGATAAGTATAAACAGGGGGAACGGGAATTTTATACGCCCTCCTTTAAATTTATATAAATGGGTTTTTCATGCAGAATTATCAGATTTCGTTCAAATCTCTGAACAGTTTCGGATGTTTAATGGTTAAGTATAAAAGAGGGGAATAACTGCTCTCAAATTATATAAATGTGTTTTTATTAAGAATTTTCCGATTTGCTCTGAATTTTGGATAAAGATTTTTTATATGATAAAGCATGTCCCCGATTAGTTTAGGGGATTCAATGATTAAGTATAAAAAGAGAAAAGTGGAGGGAGTGTTTTCCCCTCTTAAATTGTTTTTCGATTAGAATTAACCCTTGGAAATATAAGGATGTAATGTACAATTAGTACGTGTAGCCTGTGAGCTCAATGCCATCAGTTTAACTGGGCAATATTTTTTTTTATTTTCACTTAGAACATGTATGCTGAAGTAATTTTCTAAGATTACACCTATAGAAATCTCGTTCATAATTTTGATATTTAGAAAATTTCTGATAGCAATGGATTTTAATCTTTTTGTTTAATTGCTACGTATTTATGTAATTACGAACAAACCTAAAAATACGTACAAGGTTTCAGAAATGTGATGCGTTAAATTGATAATGCAGTGATATTCTAAAACTTTTATGAACTACATATTTTGATATTTATTCAGGTAATAAAGGACATTTCTTCAGGGGGCAGAGCCTCCCTAAACCCCCCGTACACTCATTAAATTTGTATTCGTAATTTTCTATTGATTATGCAAATGGTTATTATACATCTTAAACTTCATTTTATACTGAGATTTTTAAGGATAAATAACAAACTGGACAAAACATTAATATTATTTTGTTCATAAGTTCAATTATTGCACACTTTCTTCTATAACCAAATTCTTCTGCATGTTCCTGTAAATGAATGTTGAGTTACTTGTGCGCCATGGTCTATAGTATGACACTTTTAATAAACCTTAGTGATTTGTATCAATTTCAATATGTTTAAAATATCATGAAAACACACAACAAACAATTTTTTGCCAATGATCGTAATGCAAGGAATTTTTCTGAGTAACCCTGCAAATGAACAGAAAATGCTCTACACTTCTTTTTCAATACGGAATATGCCACAGTAAACCACAATAATATATATCAATTTCAACTATATCTGACTATATTTACGGGAGTTCGAAAAAATAGATATACAGACGGGCAGACAAATAAAATACATAAGCAATTTTCAGCTATACTGGAAAGTGTTAAAAAAGATATGTTATTAAGGTAATTTATATTCAATCTCTTAATTTTTCGCAATTGGAATTATTTAAATGTTTTATTTCTTACCGGCTATTTTCATTGCTAAGCAAAAGGCAAAAGAGGGGAAAAAATAAAATATATGTCATGTCAAATATGCAAATTGATCAAATCAAACAAACTGTTTTATATGAACTATTTTATTGAAAACATTTTTAAAAATCCACGAAAAATTATATAACTCATTAAAAAAATCTTAGAAATGAATTGACACAATTTTAAAAGAATAGGAATAATTTAAAATCTTATTTGGAATTTTTAACTTCCTTAATTTGACGTTTAAATACTGTAACCAAACGCGCCATTTTCATTCAATGGGGGGGGGATTTGAAAGTAATCGGAATTACCTTTAAAAAGCATCAGTTTTTGTTGCTATGCAACATATAAAAGAAAGAGAAATAATGAAATATGTACATTAGGGTGGAGCGAAAAAAATTATTTTTTAAAAATCAAAAACGGGTAGGTGCCAAAAGTTGCCTTTATACTAGTACATCAACTGCGTAAAATTTTACCGCTGAAAAAAAATGGCTTAAATCTGCGCTTTTGCTCCAAAAATCGAAATTTTGGGTAAAATTTGTCATTTTTGGACATTTTTTCAAAAAAATAAAAAAATTCCTACAGAGCTGGTTATTATTTAAAAGTGTTACTTAAACCTTTATATTTATCTGCTTAACATATTTAAACTATAAAATAATATCTTTATTCCGTATAGCTGGAGCAAAAGTGACAACTTATGGTAAGAAAACGGCATTACCTCTCTATCGGAGCATACAACGAAATGTTGTTTTGAATGCACTTCTTACCTATCTGCTTTCAAAACTATTCTGTATATAACTCGTAGATGTGGCTGTATTTCATATCCTACCCGTCTCAGCCATCCAACAATCTAGGCCCAGTGTTTTATTTGTGTATTGAATTATTATTTTTTCCCGAAGAAGGGCATAAGTTTTCTATGTATCAAAGTATAGTTTACCTCTTCTTTGTTTTCACTGACATTGGATGCTACTGGTGCGACCTGCTGCATGTATATTTTTATACCTTGAATAACAGAAGAGGGAGCTGAGTAATGTATTTGGTATGTTGTTAATTGAACCTATTCAGCAGTCTATTATCTTCATTAAATTTTCATACAATTAATACATTATGATTGGGAATTCTGTTACCACAACATTTTTTCAATCAATTGTATATAAATATAATGATATGCCTAAAAATTGATTGTATGAATTCAATTTCTAGTATGTCATCATTTACTGTACCCATTACATTGAATATATTTTGCGAAGCTAGCAATTTAATATTATGACGATCGTCACAGAGTATTGCAAAAAAAATTTGCATGTAAAGCAACAATATTTCGAAAGAAGTTTTAGTATTTGTTTTATGTCGTTTCCTGTGTTGTTTCGTAGTCGAGTAATTTCTAATAAGTTTTTAGACCTATTCTTACGGTGTGTATTACATTTGTTATAAAATATCCCGTGGTATAAACTTTGATTATATATTTTGCGAGTGAATCTATAGACTCTGATTGCCAGTCTGTGCTTATATAAAGCGGAAAATTTTATTCGATTTATGAGCTGTTTTTTTGCGCTAGATGTTTTCTAAATTCCTATTCCCCATTTCTTCTGAGAAATAGCTTTCTTTATGAATTAGTTTTGCAATCTCCGACAGAAATTTCTAGTCTGTTCTGAGTATCTTTTACTTAATTTGAGAAAATAATTTTTCTAGATTATTATCTATTTTATAAAAAATTGCAATAGGAAGTGAATAGTACGTAGACAAAGATTTTCTTATTGATCCAGTGAATCCATGTAGATTATAACGTTTTATATCGACTTCTCTAATAATTGACGCAGAGGAAATTCACTGAAGTTGAAGTAGCATATGATCCATTATTATACACAATTCTAAGCTTACTCAATGCAAAATGGTTCACAGCGACAAATAGAATTCTCCTAAATTTAAATGAGTACTTATAGTCGATTAGAGTCTGTACATTCTCTCAAAAAGTACAGTGCATTATAAGTTTATGCCCAGGACAGTTCACCATCAAATATTGTTCACTTATAAAATGGGTATCTAAAAGTTAATGGGGAATTACCTGGCTACGAAAACACTTAGAAAACGACATAAAACTAATGCAAAAAAAGTTATTTTCAACAACGGTTGCACTGCACGTGCGGGACAAATTCCCATTGCAATTCTCTCTGACGATCACCAAAAATCACATTAAACAGCTCGCTTCTCAACATATAAACTAGTTGGATGTGTCAATCCCAAAACTTTCTTCTATCTCATAAGTACATTTTAATATTAAAAAAAAAAAAAAAAATGTGGTGACCCCAAAGTTACCCACTATCGAATTTCCTCGAACATTTGGCCTAGCCTAATGAGATTCTGGTATCCGAAAAGCCTAAAACGCAAAATTTAATTAATATTCTGAGAAAATGAGCTTAGTATTGCCTCATGTTGGTAATTTATACTAAAACCTAATAAGCATCTATTTATGCCAAGACCTAACAGAATCTGAAATTTTATAGAATTTCGTCCATTAGTTCTTGAGATATAGTTATAACAAAAAATTTGCAAAACGTAGCACAGCAACACCATATCTTGGAAAATTTATGCCAAAACGTAAAAAAGCGTCTAATTATGTTATGGTGTAAAAGAATCTGAAGTTTGATGAAATTCTGTGCATTAGTTTTTGAGATATAGTTAGTTTAAAAAAAACCGTGTAAAATATAGCACAGCAGCACCATCAGTTGAAGGATTTATAACAAAACGTAATCATCATGTAATTATGTTATATGTCATTTTGTAACGAAATCTGAAGTTTGATGAAATTTTGTGCGTTGGTTGTTGAGATATAGCTATCGGAAAAATTGTGCAAAATGCAGCATAGCTGCACCACCTGTTACAAGGTTAATACCAAAATGTAATCAGCGTCTAATTATGTTATATATTTTAGTGTAACAGAATCTAAAATTTGATAAAGTTCTGTGCATTAGTTCTTGAGATATAGCTATCGCAAAAATCGTGCAAAATGTAGCATAGCAGCGCCACCTATAGGGCAGTTCACACCAAAACCTTATCAGCAGCTATGTATCTCATGGTATCGCAGAATCTGAAGTTTGGTGAAATTCTGTGCGATAGTTGTTGAGATATAGCTATCATGAAAATCATGAAAAACGTGGCATAGCAGCGCCACCCGCTGGCCAATTTACACCAAAACTTAATCAGCGTCTATGTATATCAAGGGGTCACAGAATCTGAAGTTTGGTGAAATTCTGTGCATTAGTTCTTGAGATATAGCAATGTTGAAAATGATGAAAAACGTAGTATAGCAGCGCCACCTGCAGGCCAATTTTCACCAAAAACCAATAGACACTAATTCATATCAACGTCTAACTGAATATAAAATTTTATCAAATTTCGAGCATTAGTTCCTGAGATAGAGCGCCCACAAATTTTTTGTCACATACAGACAGACACACAGACAGACAGACAGACGGACAGACAGACAGACAGACAGACGGACAGACTCACAGACAGACATTTTCTAAAAATAGTCAAAACGTGTTCAGGACCTTCTAAAACGTATAAATCCGTCGAAAACCGGAAGTCGAAAATTTTCATGCATCCAATACTTTCTTCTTGTAAAGATAGAAGAAAGTAAAAATGCAAAAGCAGAATAAATGATGGCATACTTATAGTTGAAATACCTGAAATCCTTTTTGAAGCAGGTCATTACGTAAAAAATATAATTGATTGAAAAAATGTTGTGGTAACAGAACTTCCAATCACTTTCATCAACTGGGTGTAAGTTTGATAAAGATAATAGATGGCCGAATAAATCCCTTTAATAATATTCCCGTACATTACTCTGCTTGTCATTTTTTTTTTGTATAAGCTGTAAAAATATACATTAAGATAGTCACAGCAGCATGTGGATAGAAAGAACAGATAAACTAGGTGGATGAATCGAAAACATGCCAAATTTTGATAAAGAAAATCACAAATCAATATGTAAATAAAACACTGTACTAAGATGATCGAATAGTTGGGACGGGTGGTATATGAAATATAGCCACCTCCACGACGTATGTCTAAGATAGTTTTGAAAAGAAGAGCTGTATTAAAAACAACAATTCATTGTATGTCCTAACAGAGTGGTAATGCCGTTTTCTTTCCAAAAGTTGTCTCTTTTGCTCCAGCTATACGGAATAAAGATATTGTTTTATAGTTTAAATATGTTAAGCAGATAAATATAAATGTTTAAGTAACACTTTTAAATAATAACCAGTTCTGTAGGAATTTTTTAATTTTTTTGAAAATAATGTCAAAAATGACAAATTTTACCCAAAATTTCGATTTTTGGAGCAAAAGCGCAGACTCAAGCCATTTTTTTCAGCGGTAAAATTTCACACAATTGATGTACTAGTATAAAGGCAACTTTTGGCACCTACCCGTTTTTGATTTTTAAAAAATAATTTTTTTCGCTCCACCCTAATGTACATCTATCTATAATAATAAAGAAACAAGTGTATGTGTGTCTGTCAGCACAGTTCTGAAGAGACCACTGCATCTAGAGTTACAAAATTTGGAGGGAAGGTACCTCAATACATGTAGTTTTGCTCCTCGAAGCCCGATTTTTTATTTTTTAATTAGAATTTTTTAATTTAATTTTTAGGCGATTTTTAGCGCGATTTTTAGCTCGCAGGCTATGCATAGCCTGAGAGCTTATGTGCCCGTCCGTTCTGTATGTGTGTACGTGCGTAACGCGATAACTCTTGATAAAAATATGCCATCCACTTGAAATTTTGCATATCGGTACATTCTGATAAGGCGCTTCCCTGATTAGTTTTTGAAGTTCATTCGATATGAATAAGACGGGGAACGGGGGGCTCATGCCCCTCCCCTTAGTTGATATAAATGGATTTTTCAAGCAGAATCATCAGTTTTTGTTCAAAATTGTTGATATAGAATCATTCTGATGAGATATCTCCATGATTGGTATTAGATGTTCATTAGATAAACAGGAGGAACAGGAATTCTATACGCCTTCCTTTTAATTTATATAAATGGGTTTTTCATACAGAAATATCAGATTTCGTTCAAATCTCTCAACAGTTTCGGATGTTTAATGGTTAAGTATAAAAGAGGAGGGATAACTCTTCTTAAATTACATAAATGTGTTTTTATTAAGAATTTTCCGATTTGCTCTAAATTTTGGATATAGATTTTTTGTATGATAAAGCATGTCCCCGATTAGTTTAGGGGATTCAAGAATTATGTATAAAAAGAGGAAAGTGGAGGGAGCTGTTTCCCCCTCCTATATTGTTTTTCCTCAATGCCATGAGTTTAACTGGGCATTATTTATTATGTTTCGAGGCGATTTTTCCATTTTGGTGAAAGGAATACCGTTTCATTCTTTTCACTCAATAAAGTAATTTTTCTTCTATTTTCAATAAAGTTTATACGGAATTCGTGCGGTGATTTTTGAATTTTTAGCGATTTTTTAATGCAATTTTTAGTGTTTTTTCGCATTTTGCGGCTATTGTTTTGACAATGATAAAAACAAAATTGATTCAAACTTTCAGTCTAATCAACTAAATGTTATCTGCTATGATTTTTCAATTTCAGTGATTTTTAATGCGATTTTCGATATTATTTTTAGCATTTTTTTTTGTGCGTTTAGCATCGATTTTTTGTCATTTTTGTCAAAATTATAGTTTTTTGTATGCGTCATGATCTTATCTATTCTTGAATTGCATTTAAGAAAAGCGAAAGAACATAAAATTAACGAATGAGCAATAAAGTTATTAATTAGGACATTCACAGTAATCTATAATAATAAAGAGACAAGTATGTTTGTGTGTCAGCGCTGTTCTGAAGAGACCGCTGCATGTAGAGTTAGAAAATTTGGTGGAAAGGTACCTCTTTACATGTAGTTTTGCACCTCGAAGCCCGATTTTTTATTTTTTGATTGGAATTTTTTATTTGGAATTCGTGCGGCGATTTTTGTAACTTTTAATGAATTTTTTTATTGCGATTTTTAGTATTTTTTGATAAACTATTTTTTGATATTTTTTATAGCTATTTTTTGATAAACATAAAAATAAAATTGTTTCAAAGCCTAATTAACTAAATTTTGTCTGATATGATTTTTCAATTTCAGTGATTTTTTTTTCATTGCGATTTTCAGTAAAATTTTTGATGTGGTTTTTAACGATTTTTTGTGCGTTTATCATCGGTTTTTTGTCAATTTTGTCAATATTACAGATTTTTGTACGCATCATGGTATTATCGATTTTTAAATTGCATGTAAAAAAGACAAAAAATATTAAGCTAATGAATTAGCACTATAGGAAATATTCTGAATATCCACAGTAACCTACACTATTTAAATAACTAAACGCACTGTCTGTGTGCATGTATATTCTTGTGCGATGGCTAGCAATATCTACGGCACTTACCAGGCTCAAAACTTTCTTGAAAGTATCCCAAAGTCTCCCCTGATGTATCTGACATTGAGATTTTCAAAATTCTAATTATTACTTGAGTAGTTCCTCTCCTTTTCCCCATTGAAGTCCTTTTGAGCATTTTTACCGCTAAATATTATTTGTTCATTTTTTAAACCAATTTTTCACACAGCCAATGGCCGTGTATTTCACATATTTCGAGTTAGAGATAAAATCACAAATTTCATGTTTCTTTAATATTATTATCTCGGAACCGTGCAACGCCGGGCGGGTCATGTAGTTTAAATAAAAATTCTAAAACAAAATGTTTTATATTTTTTGAACTCATGTATAAAAAATCCCCAAAATTAGCAGAAATATTTTTTAAAATCTGACAAATTTTCAGACAAAATTTCATAATAATAAGATAAATTTAAGATCCGTATTTGGAAATTTCAATATCCATCTTTTATCACTTTAATCCATTAATCAAAAGAACCATTTTCTTTCCATTTGATTTGCCATAGGAAAGCATTATGATAGAAAATAGAATGTTCTGTATTTTCCGAACAAATGATCCAAACCTAACAAAAAACTATACAGCTAAATCCCAATAGCTCATGAACGTGCTTACTTAATTTCAAAGAGTCGGATGCTTTTTACGGCAGTTTTCTCGGAACAGACAGACAGACGGAAACCAAACATTTTCGTGTCTCCAAAGTAAACCTTCACTGACGTTTCCGCAATTAAGAACTAGTATAAATTTGCAGAGTCTCTTTTTTCTTGTGTTTTTACTCATAATTTTAACAACGTATACAGGTATAATTCTTTCAACTATAAATTATTTAATGTTTGAAAATTAATAATAGTTTATACTCATTATCGATTGACGTCTATACTCGTATTCAAAATTATTAAATGTCTGAAGAATTACGCTTTTTATGTGAGAACTCGTTTGATTTATCCTTACTAAAGTTATAAAATTTAAAGGTGTGATTGTAAAATAAATGAAATGCATTAATATTTCATTTAACAATAATATACACTTAACCCTTTGTGGCTCAACAATTCCGATGCGAAAAATATTGACTCAGATATTAGATTACGTCTTTTTAGCAATAAAAAATTAAAAAATTAAAGCGTAAAACTATAATAATTATTGACTAGAAATACTTTTTTCTTATCTACAATAAGCACAAAGTCACATACTTCTCGTAAATATTGTCCTTTATCTAATTCAAAATTGTAAATTACATAAAATTACCTTTAAAAAATCTATTTTCGGATTTTTCCCGTTTTATTAATATGAAAACGTTTACTAAGTTAATTTTTGTAATATCGATCTGAAAGCTTTTCAAATGATAAACAAAGACATATTAGCTAAATATCATTATCTGTTGAGAATTCTAGTAATTAATTTGTATTAATTGGTGGTCTGGGAATAATAAACAACGAATAAAATCACGTTTTAAAGTTCACTGTGTAAATACTATTGAATTTTGTATATGAATCATCGTGATACAAATGGTTAATATTTATTAGATTTTTGGAACAACTATTAATACAAATTACAAATATAAAACCTCTGAAATAAAATTTATAGAACCTGATATGAATAAAAAAAATTCTCTGAATGATACTTAGTTTTTCTAAAAAGTTACAAAATACTTACAGTTCTGTTGGAAAACCTTGATTGGTATGATAAAAATAGGACATTTTTAGATTGGAAAATAAGACAACAGTTAGGGAAAATTAAAAGTCAGGATTTTAGTGATAAAATCTGAAAATAAGTTTTTAAATAGTTTTCACAAACAAATATCGCCCAAATCGATGCTACATATGCAGCAGGTCAGATTTGAATAAACAATTACATGAATAAATTATATTAACACCCAAACAATGGAAAGCAATAAGTTTTTAACAATGAACAACAATAAGTCTGTATTTTTTCTTAAATAAAGTAAAATGCTTGGTAAAATTTTTAACAATGAATATGACCAAAAACGCGGTGCTACTTTCAATTGTTGTACTATCGAATTGTTAACATATTGAACAATTACACAAATGGAATAACAATAGACTCACACACATGATGTCATATCCATAGAGTAAGAGAAAGTATGGTTGCGGGGAGTTATGCTTAAAACTCTAACACTAAAATCCGCTAATTTGGGTTAAAACACTACCGCAAGCTTTCGAGGAAAAAGTAGAAAAACATTAATCCCCAACACTTTATCTAATAATCTTTAAAAAGTCTACGCCGGCACGACAACGCGGAAACTTTTAATTAGAATTAAAGAGCATCGCAGAGATATAGAACAATATAAACAGAATACTGCCCTTGCTCGCTTCTACTTGGCGAACAAGGATTGCCATATTAATTTTGAGGAAGCCAAAATCATAGTTCCATGCAGTAACCCAGTTCAAGGTAAAATAAGAGAATCCATCGAAATCATAGCACGAGAAAATAATTCATGTAATGATAATTTATCCTACAATATACCAAAAACATGGCATAACATCATAAAATTTTAAATTTTTTTATTTCCTTGCAATATTTTAATTTTTCCTCACGTGTAAATGGCAACATTTTTTAAAATTTTAATCCATTTAAATTTTAATTTAGTAGAAATATTATCTCTCAATCAAGATGCAAACGTAGTCCTTCCATTATCATATTTTCCTGAAGACGCCCGCAGAAGACGGTTCAAAACGTTGAAAGTTTTATTTTATTTTAATATGTACAAATGTATATTAAAATTCCTGTTTTGTGCACCACTGAGCAATGTGTTATTATTAATTAATTATACCGTTTTTATTTGGTAATATAATAAAATTATGCTTTAAAAGGCTTAAATATAAGCAGTTCACTTTCATTTAAAGGAAAAAAAAGTACAACTGAAGTGAAATACTTGAAAATATTTTAGCAGATATTAGATAAACAAGTATTATTTAACTTAATTCTGATATAAAACATGAAACAAACATTACGAAGATAACTTTAATTTAGAAAAAGAAAGCTAACAGGCTTCCGCTATGGAACAAACTGAAAAAACTTTTTTTAAACAACAATTGCCACAAAAGTTAACAGAGGAAAACTACATATAAGAAGGCACGTTAAATACAAGGAGTATGCGTAAGATTTAAAAAAGGATAGGAAAACAATCTAATAATTGAAGTTCATAATATCAACAGAAATAATTCAATTTTTCTTCCGTGCGATTGTTTTGTTTGGGCCGAATTAAGGTCTTTAAATTTGAGTAATAACACGTATCATATTCCAAACCGGTTTTACTACATACTGCAATATCATCTGCCCCTGTTTTTTAAAACTAATATTTAATTTTAACAACATGATAATCAATAAATATTTTACTTGCTGCATATATTTGTATATCATGCAATTCCAAGATTTAAACAAAAAAATTTTTAATTAAAAATTGTCTTAAATATTTTTTATAGATTTATTCTGGATCAGTAAATTCCTCCGTTATTAAAGATGAAATATTTATTAGGAGAAAAAAAGTACAATTTTAACAATAGTCAGTTATTTTTTACACGATTTCTCCTTTGGTGTTCAACTGAAACATCACTGAAAAACGCGTAGAAATATTCTTTATTAATAATAAATTCATTTAGCCCATAGGTTCCCAACGGGGGCGGTACCGCCCCCCAGTGAGCGCTGGGACCTTCCAGGGGGGCGGTGGCGCGTCCAAACGTAAATGGGGGGCGTTAAGACAGCCAAGGGGGGCGTTGCCGTGACGTACCTAGTAATTAAGATATGTGTAGTAAAACCAGTTTACCACCACAGTGTTGTTTGGAACCTTGATGAAAACTCAAAATATAATTTTAAATGAAAATCTACTCAATCGAACCTAGAGCTGTGTCCCAAAATCTAATTTATTTTACGAATGTCAAAAAAATTGTCCACTGCTACTGATGGTTCTCCATTACGGAGCGTCATTAAGGAATGCATTTGAAACAAGCAGTATCATTTATACTCGATGCATACCCATTAGGCTGAAGCCTAGAAGCCCAGAAGAAAAAGGGGCCCGGTGCTAAAATTTTCCTTATATAAAGAACAAGAAAATATTATTTTACACTGGTCGGACATTAATACAAAAGACAAAAGGTGTGCGAAATTCTTTGTCGTAATCTTTTATATTTTAATCATCAATGATTTATGAGTTAATGAAGCAAGCATGTGTTTTAATTTTTCCAGTATATATCACTTTGAAGGCGTGAAAGGGGCCCCTCAGAAAGTCAAGCCTAGGGGCCCGGGTGGTAGTTAATCCGTTTCTGACTCGATGCACATTATTCATCGTCAGTCATTGGTTACAAAATAATTTAATGGACAACTGTGTATGTCACTCCATTACATTATTAAGGCAGTCGGTAAAATTAAAAGCATTTCATTGCATGACAGATTGCTTATTTATAAGTAGTGAACTTTGTAGTGAAAATGATGCAGATTACAGTCGTTTGCTGTTGCACATAGAAGTTTTTTTTTTCAGTGTATACAGCAGGTATTTGTTAGAATCGTGTTTAAGTCCATTTGTACTCAATATATAACTTCTTTGAAAACGTAGACAAAAAATAGAGCAAAAACCTGATTTCATCCAAAAATGACATAGCCTATTTAACAGACTTACAGGATAGAGGTAATGAAAAGGATACTCAAAATTTCAGGTAGAAAATTAAATGTACAAAGATTCAACTTTGATTCAATTGATCAATTGGCGATACTTACTCTTTCTTAATAATTCCTACAACTAACGTCCGGAATTGTAGCATTGTAGGTGCTGAAAGCGAATCCTGTTTTTGATTTTAAAAAGTAAATTTTGATCTTGCTTTTATTAATTTTTTTCTCGAAAAAATTTATGTTGAGTTTCATACTATAATATTTATGTTATACAGCAGTGTAAAGTATGCACTTTATGTGATTACCGATATATTTTATTAGCTGAAATACTGTGATGCCTAAATACATTTTTAATTCCGCCGGATGGGTATGGGCTGAAAGGGACAGTAACTGAAGGGATTAAAAGAGACAATAGAAAAACACAGTCAAAAAATGTGCGAAACACTAGCATTTTGTTAAAAATTAATTAGCATTCTTTAACCCCTTTTTATTATTGGAAGTATTTTCTGTAAGAAAATACTGTTAGCTTCTTTTTTTTTTTACTAGGTTTTGACCTTAACCACTCCTCACCCTATCAATATATTTTGAAGAAAGTTACCTAAACTGGTAATGAATATATTTGTTTTATCGTATGCTGCAATGTATTTTATTTTTATTTATATATTATCTTTTATTTTTATTTATATATTATCTTTTATTTTTGAATAATGTAATCGCAAATAAAGACAATGTTCAAAAAATCGTTTTATTCATGTGTATTTTTTTCAACCTCACAAGGTGTCCCTTTCATTCCCTACAATGGGGTTAAAAGGGACATTTCTCCCAATTTTTTTAAATATCTACTGATTTTTAATTACTGCACTTGAGGATAAGAAGTTTTACTGGTATCAAAACCAAGGTTTTAGAGGAGAATCAGGCACAAATATGATAATGATGTCTTTTAATTTCATTATTTTATAAGCTTATAAAGACAAAAAATCCCTTTAATCTCCACTCTCCCCTATTAAGAATACCAGGTGGAACCAGTCGAAATTCGACGAAAGAAAATCTTTAAGGAAGGACTGTTTCATTCATTTATAATACATCTACATAATTAGTTACAGTAAAAAATACATTATATTTTGTTTACTCTAACTCTCAAACAAATATTATTTTAAGCTAAAATTAACAAAATACAGTAAAACCCAATTATTAAACAATATAAAACCAAAATTCATCTGATTTTATATCAGACACGATACTTTTGAAATAGTATATGCATTTTATTTTATTTTATTTATTTATTTTTTAATTTTAAGAGAAAATGGAGTGAATCTGTAGCCACAATTATAAAATTGGTACTAAAAATTATAAAAAAATTAATATCTCAAAAATAAATTGAGACACAACTTTGAAACAAAATGCATTTAATAGTATATTTTTTTCTGTATACGACGGTGTAAAAATTAAAAATGTAAGATGTTTAGAAGTGCAAAAATTGCAGTACAGAAAATTGCAAAACCGAAATTGCTTGGGAAAGTGTTGAGCTTTTCAATTTCTATTTTGTCTTTCTTTTCAATTTTAAGAAAAAATGGAGTGGTTCTATTGTCGTAATGACAAAATTGCTACTAAAGATTTAATAATAAAAAAATTAATATCTCAAAAATAAATTGAGATGCAGCTTTCAAACAAATTGCATTTTAAAGTACATTTTTTTCTCTATCCGACGATGTAAAAATTTAAAACGTGCGATGTTTAGAAATGTAAAATTTGCAGTAGTGAAAATTGCAAAACCGAAATTGCAGGGTAAAGTGTTGCCATTCGCAAAATTACGTTTGCGTTACGCACAAAAACGTTTGGCCTTTATAATATGGATATAATGAAGTCAATTTAGTTACAACAAAAAAGTCATAACTGTTTTTCTGGGAAAACGTCTGTTCAAACGAAATGTAAGTACAGGTAAATACAAGCACCTTTCTACATTTTTAGCAGTTCCTGCAAAACAGGAATATTTATTTGCGTGCTGCTAACAGTTGAACGTCTTCATGCTGAAATTCATGAGCGATTCCAAGCAGGATATTTCAAATATGAAACTCCGAGGTGATTTTTAGATTCTTTCACAAATGCAGATACAGAAAAATCATTAAATTGTCAAAAAGTTTTCCTTCACCATATTTGTCTGAACGTGGGTTCAGTAAAATAGCTGATTTACTGTCTAATAAAAGGAACAGACTGCACATGACTAAACATGGCAATTTGTGACTGATTTTAACAAAATCGTAACCAAATATTAACAAATTGTTAAAAGCTGCTTGCCTCATCCATCTCATTTTATTTCTTTCTGATTTCGTATTTATCTGTAAATATTTAAGAAAAAAAAATTACTATGTTTGATTGTCAATTTAATTAATTTATACGTTGTCATTCTTAATATAAAAAGATAAAATTCCGTATAGATAATTACAATAATTTCATATTATAATTAATTATTGCGGAAGAGGGGGGGGGGGGCGTTGGTATATTTTTCTTGTAAAAGGGGGCGGTGGTACAGGAAAGGTTGGGAACCTATGATTTAGCCAATCGAGCGATAAAAAGCCTAAATCAATCACTCACAGAAGCAGTAACCCCAAAGCAGTTCTTTGCTGAGAGAAAATTTAGAATGGGGCTTCCATTGTCCGAAGACCCCACCAATTAACCCGCGCTAGGTACAGCTTTGCGTTTTTACCATTCCCAGGGGTCGCAGCATCCCTAAAATTTCCACACTTTCCTACCAAAATTTTAAAACGACAATATTTATCGTAGAATTTCATTGTAGATGTTAAAGGAATCTGAGACGAAGATTTTTGTTTTAAAATACTGGTAGAAAAGTGCGAAATTTTAGGGATGCTGCGACCCCTGCATTCCGTACTTGATACATTACTTAGAGTTAATAATACATTAATAAGAGTAAAAGAAAGGAAACTTATACCTAGCGTTTCTGGCTTTAAAAATTTATGTCCGCATTATTACTAGCAGAATAAGCAACCTTGCCAAACTTCTATGATTCGGCTGCTTTTTTGAACAGTTTTACCACTTGCAATTGTGATTTTGATATTTTGGAACTAGAGTAATAAGTTGAGTCTTTTCAAGCATGTGGAGTCATTTATTTCTTTTAATCCATCCTCATACATCATTATACATTGAAAAACTATATATTATTATCCATATATTTACAATAAATATTCGATGGGCTTGATAAATAATAGATTTATTTTATTAACCTCCTCGTCCATATATAGCCTGGAAGAGACACTAGAAAATAACTGTTCAACGAATTTAACAGCTTCTAGAATTGGTAAAATTATTTGGCATTACTTGGTTATCCAGTCGACCAAAATATTATCGCCATATTATTAGATTAAATGCCAATAATGAATAATTGTGAATGTCATTTTCAATTATATTAAATACGAGACACATGTTTAAAAAGTTATCAAGTGGTTTTTAATTCCACTTTTTATTTGTATTTTTATTCATATTTTACTAATTTATTTGTTTTTTCGTTACTTAAAATAAAAATTACGTCTACATGTATAACTTGGCTATAGTTTGGCGATTTTTATAATTTGGTAAAAACGGTCGACGGGGTAACCAAGTAGTACCAATTATTTCTGGACTCTTTATTAAATGCATGGCTATCTTGTGCACCGATATATAGAAAAATTAGAAAATTTGTTTTAAACTAACCGTGGACATTCGAAAAATTTGTCTCGAGACTGAAAATCTTACGCATCACAATTTCTGAATTAATTTTATTTATTAACATTATGCAGATATCCATGACTTTACAACTTCCAAATTTCAAAAGCATTTTTTTCCCAACAGACTATTTAAATCTCTATTACGATCTTTGTATCTATTAAATAATTTTTTTTTAATTTTTGTGTTAAAAAAGTACGTACAAAAAGTTCAAGTTAGTTTTTCGTTTTCATTAAATATAACTGTACAAAGTATAAAATGTATAATTTTATGTCATATGGTGTTAGATACCTGACTTATATTTTAGGATAATCTTCGAGAGATACAGTAAATTTAAGCTAAAAAAAAAAGTAATTGTTTTTGATTAATTTTACTACTGCCTTCCAAAACCGTAATTCCAGATAATTTCAGTGTAAAATTATGTACAAAACTACATACAGGGCAAACAATGTTTAGTATGTAATTGAAAACTGCATTGAAATTTTGATCATAAATACATATTCTAGAGTTCAGCTGATTTATGATAAATTGACAGCAATAAAATTATATGCAGAGGATAAAGATAAGAATATTAAGATATTTTATTTGACTTTTTCATATCCCTTAATGAAATAAAACTACATTACCGGATTTGACACTTTCAATTAATATTACGGTTAATTATATTCCAGAAATCAATATGATTGATCGCATATATCAAATATTTATGATCATGTATATATAGAATCATTCATTATGATTGGTATTATTTAAATAAAAAAATCCATGTTCATTTTCGAAATATTTTTTACATTATATTTAATCAAATATAATTCAGTCGTTTCTAAAATTATTTTTTATGCCATTTTCTTATATTTTTTTATTTTAACCTTAATTCATGATTTGTATTTGTACAAAAATTCGAAATCTACATTTGTGAATATATATCCTTCTTGACGAATTTCTGTTGCTGTAGTATTTATTTGAGGGGTTTAACAATACGATAGATTTTTTGGGCTTCATTTAAAGTAAATAATTACTATGCTTTATTAAATAAGTTTTTTTAAGAATTCACAGTCCAAAATCTTTTCAAAGAACAACACAAAACATTTTTGGCACTAAAAAGTTGTGTTGTTCATGTACTATATAAAAATTGTCATCTTTCATTCGTTTCTTCGTTGAATAATATTTTACGTAATTAAATGTATTTCGATCATATCGGGTGTCCCAAAAATGACTGATGGATTTTAAAATTCAATAGCTTGCAAACGGTGACATCTATTTAAAAAATTTTTGCAGGAGGGTTATGTATAATGTCAGGAGTTTTTTTATCGTAATTTTTTATTCTAGTTCGCATCTCAAACAATAGGTGGCGCTGACGGCGATTGAAGGCCAGGTCGACGCTTCACTCAGCATTTATCACCTTGCCTTCAATCGCTGTCAGCACCACCTATTGTTTGAGATGCGAACTAAAATAAAAAATTACGGTAAAAAACTTCTGACATTATACATTACCCTCCTGCAAAAATTTTTTAAATAGCTGTCACCGTTTGCAAGTTATTGAATTTTACAATTCATCAGTCATTTTTGGGACACCCGGTACAAAACCATATTAAATTTCTTATAAACATTCTATAGTATAATATTTTAAATTTTATTTCTTAAAAGGCGCAGAGCCAACAAAGTGGAACAGAACATTTTTTACAATATTTCTAGTCAACAAAATTATTGTTCTATTTCTAAAACACCTCCATAAGTAATCTACCATGAAGTTTTTTGTTTTGAAATAGTGGTGTTAAAATATTTTGTAGCATTTCTTCTGAGATAAGCGTCCAATCACAGTGATATTATTAACTTTGTTATATTGGTTTGTTATACTATTTTAATTGTTTTTTTAAGTGCCTTAAATCCGCCTTATATTGTAAAAGCACATTTGCAGTTCGCAAAAAAATGTCGAGTATTGCTGGTGTCATGCTACTCAACACTTCGTCGCAAAATTCAAAGGACATTGTAAACAGCACACAATTTGGAACATTACAAAAGAACACATCCAGACCACTTTCAAAATCACTTTTTTCATGGCGCCTTTAAAATTGCACAATTTTAAAAATGAGTGTTTTGAAATGCGTTAAGAAAAAATATTTTCTGCGCTTAATTTTTTTTTAAACACTTTTTGCATAATCTTTTTTTATTTGGCAGAGCACATTCGCAATTCATTCATAACAAAATCGAAAACGATTTTAGTTAAAAGTAGCAATTGTTATATTAACTTTGTTTATTAAAACTGTTTACGAATACAATTGGAGTTAAGAACAAAAACAGTCCTGAATTCAAATTCTATACTAATTTAAAACGTAAAAATACATGTAAGTGTGTATAAATTACTTAAAATGTGCATTATAAAACATATAAAAACGTAAAAGTACATTAAATGTATTTTTAAGTTTTCATATGTTTATTTATGCACCTTTTAAGTAATTTATATACAGTTACATGTAATTTTATGTTTTAAATTTTTTTACGAATAGCCAATGTATGGTATACCGTTTCAAATGAGTGAATTTGAGAACCTAAGTTATTTAAAAGGCTAGACCACAGTTTTTGCAGTGTCTTCATTCTGGCCAAATTGGTCAAAAGGAGATCGGACAAAACAGCCAGATGGATAATTTGCTGTTAAGTGGTACTTTTACAATGTATATAACAAAGTTTGCTCCCCAAAACAATTTCTCTTAAAACAAGAAAAAGAGATTGGTACAAAACTAGTTTAGCGAAAATCTTTCTCTCAGCATTTGCAACTTTGCGTCTGCAGGGGGCACTTGTATTTATCCATTCGTTATATCCATACACATTACTTATTAGTGAGCCTTTCCAATGACGTTAGGCAGAATGGTAAAAATATTAATATACTACAACTTCTTAATTGAGCTATTAGATTGAAAATAGTTAAACAGTTACTAAATTGAAATTGAGTTTTCAAAAAAATTTACATTTCAAAATACACTTTCCTTGTATAAAAATGAAAAATTTTAATTTACGATAGGTTGAAAATTAAGCTGAAAAAGGAGAAAGGGAGAGAGAGAAAGAAAATCGATCAGCCATTTATCAAAAAAAAAAAAAAAAAAAAAAAAAAAAAAAAAAAAAAAAAAAATTCAAAATAATTTATAACAAAAACATGGAACAAATAAACTAAAAAAATGCGTTTGTTTATTACATTAATACTCAGTAAGTGGTGCAGTTTTATGTTGGATTGGAGATATGATAAATTGTTATATATTGTTTTCATTGACGTTTTACACAATGCATTAATTTTACTTAAAATATAAACCTTTAACCCATTTCATTTAAAAGACCTATACATACAGATTTTTTTAATTAAAAAGAAATGGCTCTAGTAGTATTTGTCGGGAAAATAAAAATCATGCAATTATAATATCATGATTCACTTTGATATTTTAACTGAAAAATAAAGCTACTATAATTTGTGATTCATCCTATAGCCAGTATACAAATGAGGACACATTGTTCTTATCATTATCTTTCATTATTTTTATCATTTATCATCATCTTTATAAGTTTTCGCTATAGTACTTCATTGCGAAATTTGGTAATTTTGGAAATTCGATATTTGAATAATTCACAAATATAATATTTGAAATTTATATTAAGTAAAATACTTTTTTTTTACTTTTCTAAAGCACTTTCTCTAATAATTTGTTGAGAAATACATGTCGAGCTATTATTTTTTTCACAAGCTTCAAATGTTTTTTTTTTTTTTTTTTTTTTTTTTTTTTTTTTTTTCTGAGTTTAACCTGTGGCAACGAATAGCGAAAATTAGAGTGGTCAGCAACATGTAGTTTTTTTATTGCTTGTAATGATTGAAAATTAAAAATATTACAAAACGTAATACTTATTTTTAATGTGTGTTACTTTAGCTTGCATTGACTTGCGGAAAATGTACATCGTGAATCTATGAGTTTATTTGTTTACCTTGATTCTTTAGTGTACCCAATTCAAACTAGCTAGTAGATCATTATGTATTTTTTTCTCTTTAAAATAACACGTGTTTTTAAATCAGTTTCTTCACGGAAAATTGTGAAGATAAATTTTAATTTAAATTAACGTTGTTATAGTTATTATTGATACTGGTTTGTAAAACTTGACTGATTAAAAAGGTACCGTGAAAATTCATCAAATCTTAATTGTTTATTTTATGCTTCATTCTTATGCCTTTAAGTTAATTTTCATGAGATAAAACAACAATTTTTGAATGCAGTTGGAATTGAACTTCTAAATTACGATGAAGGATATTGCTGTTAATAAAAATATTAAACAACATACTTTATCAGAATTGAAGAAACATTAATAAATATTTACATAAAAATAATATAATTAAAATTTTCTAACAAGGTAAAACATAAGGGAAAATTAAAGGGAAAAAAGAATTATGTTTGTGGTATTTGGAAAAAAATAAATTGTATATATTTTTTTGAAATCATACATGATACTTACATTTCTGTAGATTCGCCGGATGGATTCATAGGTTCAAAATTATACATTTTTAAAAAAGAAAATCAGGTTTACGTAAATTATTTGACAAAAAAATAAATAGGAATGAAAAAAGAGATCAAATAACACTTTTTAATCGCTTTTAAATTCAATATCGCCAGAAACGTCACTACATAAATCGTAGATAAGTTTTGAATGAACAATTAAAATAATTGCATCGTTTGTATCATTTACCGTAACAATGCTTGAATAATAAGTCATTGTTTATAACATTGTTGAAAAAATATACACAAATACTTATTTTGCAATGAAAAGGAACAATAATCGGATGACATTGTTATAGAACTTCATTGTTGCTTAATTCTAAAAATTGATATACATGTTGTGAACACATACCATGTGTGTAAAAACTGCATTGTAAAATTAAATTACTAACAATTTTCTAGGAAACTGGGATTCCTAAGACTTTTTATGTAACGGGAACAACAAAAAATTATGTAAAAGATATAGATTTGCACTGAAAATAAAAGAAATCTGTAAGGTCACTTAGAATTTCTTAGGAAACTGGGATTCCTAGAATTTTTTATGCAATTGCAACCCAGGTTACAGATAAAAGTTTAGTAATATAACTGTAATTTTAATAATATCGTTAGTAAATATACAGTTTTTTGTATCTTTACAAAAATTAGTTTTGTGGATTTACATATTTTCTTGCACAGTGTACAGATAAAATGTTAGTAAGCTTACAGATTTCGGCAACTTTACAACGGTAAAATTACAGATTTTTTTTCTCTTACAGTGTATTATAAGTATAATATTTATAATAATATTATAAAAAAATATTTATATTATTATTAATATAAATATTATATTACAATAGTATTATTATAATATAATATTTACATTATTAAGTGTATATTAAGTATTATAGTAAATAATAAGTGTACAAATTTCATTTCACTTTTGTTGTAATAAAGAGAATCTAGTTCTAAACTGATAAATTAATAGAAGTTTAAAAAAAAAACTCATTCACTGTTACAATTTATTATTCTTTACAATCTTGAAGGCAAAATAGCACTATGAATACACATATTTACAATTCTTTCAGTTTTGCACGAAGATAAATGTATCATAGATCACAGATTGAAACTTTTTGTTGAAATGTATGCTTGAGAGTCTGGGAATAAGGGTTTTTTTAATTACGGATCTAAAATTACTAACATCCCTAAAATATTAATTATGATTATCTACAAAGTAACTTTTGCAGTAATTAATTTATGACTTTTAATTGTTAGAATTATCTACAAAACTTTACTTTTTAGCTCACAGGCTATCAAAGTCTGAGATCTTATGATCCCGTTCGTTCTGTATGGATGTAATTAGGTGCGTAACGCGATAGCTCGTGATTAAAATATCCGATTCACGTGAAATTTTGGATATAGGTGTATTTTGATTAGGCACTTCCCTCAATAGTTGAAGGAGCTCATTCGATAAACATGACAAAGGGATCGGGAGCAAATACCCTTCTTCTTAATTTAAAAAATGGGTTTTTTCATGCAGAATTATCAGTTTTCGTTAAAAGTTTAGATATAGAATCATTCTGGTGAGTCGGCTTCATGATTAGTATTACATGTTCATTGAATAAGTATAAAGAGGGGGAACGGGGTTCTATTTCCCGACCTTTAATTTCAATAAATGGTTTTTTTCATGTAGATTTATCACATTTCATTCAAATTTTATGCATAGGATCATTTTGATGAGGGCACTGCCATGATCAGTTTTGGGATTTTATTGGATAAGTATAAAGTGGAGGAACGGGGGGGCTAATTCCCCACCCTCAATTTCGATATATGAGTTTTTCATGCAGATTTACTAGATTTTATTCAAATTTTAGACGTAGGATCAGTCTGATAACGGCAACGCCGTGATTAGATTTGAGAGTTCATTGGATAAGTATAAAGAGGAGGAACGCGGAGCTAATCCCTGCCTTTAATTTAGATAAATGTGTTTTTCAAGCAGAATTATTAGATGTCATATAAATTTTAGACATAGGATCTGATTAGGGCACCTCCATTGTCAGTTTTGAAATTTCATTGGATAAGTCGAAGAGCTGGGAAATGAAATGTAATCCTCTCCCCTTAATTTAGGTTAAATGAGTTTTTCACGCATAAATTAACCGATTTTCTTCAAATTTTGGATATTGGTTCATTCATATAAGACACTTCCGCGATATGTTTTGGGAATTCCTCGAATAAATTTAAATTGGGGATCGGTGGGACTACCCCTTTAATTAAGTTCGTTGGTTTTTTTTTTTTTTTTTTTTTTTTTTTTTTTTTTTTTTTTTTGCTGAATTAACAGATTTGCTTCAACGTTTCTATACAGGTTCATTGTGATAAGAAGCTTCCCTAATTAGCTTTACGGATTTTTGTTAAGTATAAAAGGAGCACTGGTGATTGTCCCTACGCCTTTAAATTTGGTAAATGGGTTTTTATGGAGAAATATCCGATTTGCTTTAAATTTTGGATACAGGCTTTTTTTTTTATAAGTCGTATCTCTGATTAGTTATGGAAGTTTTAATGTTAAACATAAAGACGGCGATAACTCCTCTTAAATTATATAAATGGGTTTTTATGAAGAATTATCCATTTTCCTCTGAATTTTGGATACGGGTTTTTTATATGATAAAGCATAACCCTAATTAGCTTAGGAAGTTCAACAATTATGTATAAAAAGGGAAAATAGGGCGAGTAATCCCCCCCTTTAATTCGTTTTTCGAACGGAATTAACTCTTTGAAAAAAAAGGTTGTAATATACAATTAGTATGCTCAGCTTATGAGCTTAATGCAATAAATTTAAATGTGCAATATTCTTTTTCATTTTTATTATAAATAGTTTTTCGATAAGTAGTTTTGAAATTTCTTACTTTCATGGTGTTAGTGGTTTTAGAAACTTATTTTCCAAATGCCTTGATTCTCTAACTCCCCTGACTCTTTGTCTCAGATCTCATTCTCAGATGTGTATCTCCAACTGCGTATGTTGGAGATATGAAATTTTGCATACTTATAGTTGAATACCTCACATCTAAAACAAATTATAAAAATTTGAAAATGTCGTAACAAACGGTCATAACTAATTAAAAATTTTTGATTTAATTAAAAAAGTATTAATTAAAAAATATCGGAAAGTTAATTATAATTCCACAAGAGAATGAATTTTTATGAATTAGAAAATCGAGTCCTTCCACGGTTTAAAACAAGTTGGAAATTGCACGTAAAGCGTAGCAATTGAGGTGCGTTCGAACTTCACTAAATTTAAAAATATTCCGATCTTGCTTTCCTGTACACAGTATTTCGGATACGAGAAAGTGGTCGAAATCTTATGTGTGTTCCTGTAAATACTAACTGTTATCTGTGATACAGGAAGTAAATTGTATTAAACCGCAGCAATGTATATTAATTTCATAAAATATGAAATAATTTAATATAATTATATCACACCCCAAACAATTTTTCCCTGAAACCATAGTGCAGTGGAATACTTTTAGAGTACCCATGAAAATTCATAAGAACATTCTTTGCATCTATATTGTACAGAATGTATATTTAAGTATCTACTTCATACATTCATGTCAATTCTATTGTATTCGAAAGAGTGTAATATCATAGTGGAATACTTTTGCGTAGCCCTGTAAATTAATAAGAATAATCTTTTTATCTATGTTGTACAGAATGTATATTTAAATATCTACTTCATATATTCATGCCAATTCTGTTGTATTCGAAAGAGTTTAACATCATTAAAATGTACTCAAAAAACTTTTTCTTATTGACCACAATGCGATACTTTTGAATGCCCCTCAAATTAAACTATAGATACGATTTATATAAATTTGAATTGAATCGACAAAATTATGCAAAAATTATATATTTTAAATTTCAAACGATTTTGTTAGATATCTTTTGCTCTGTTATATGCGGACAAAGAGACGGACGGACAGACAGACGGATTGAACGAAAGGTGCTACGTATTTACATAATTACGATCACCATTAAAATATATTGATCTTAGCGCAATTGTATACAATATTTCAGACACAGTATAGTAGCCGAAATATTTTGCCTGTTTATATAAATACTATCTGCTTTCGATTATACAGGAAAAAAAATTGTTGTAAACCTCAACAATTTCATATAAGGTTAAAAAATTAATACAATTAAAACACGCACCAAACAATGTCTCAATGTATAATTATGAAAAGATATACTTTTTGTGGCCCTGTAAATCAATAAGAAATATTCTTTGCACCACAGATTGTACAGAATATATATTCTAATATGTACTTCATAGATACTTATCAATTTTATTATGTTCGAAAAAGTGTTGGACCTTTAAAATGCATATAAGCCTTTTTTTACCATTGACCGTAATGTGTAAGAATCTATTTGAATGTTCATGCAATTGAACTATGCATCCCATTTTCTTAAATTTTGAAATGACTCGACAAAATTATCTATTAATTATTTATTTTAAATTTTGAACGAATTAGTTGGATAGTTTATGAGCTGTTACATTCGGACGGACAGTTATGTGGCTAGACTGACTGACGGATAGAGGGACAAACTGAACGACAAATATAGGTGCTACGCAATTACATAATTATGAACACACCTAAGAAGACGTCGGCAAATAAGCACTGTCGGTTTCTTTAAGACATGACTATTTTTTCTACTTATCCCAGAAACTCGCATTTAGTACTACAAACCTCTCATAAAATTTATAAATTATCTCTGTCGTGACATAAAATCTCGAAAATTCGTTAAAAAAATCGTTTATTTTCTTTCATTTGTATATGCGGCAGAAGTCTAATGATACTGAATTTTCGTAAAATATAAAACAAGTACATCTTTTTCGATTTGTGCAAACATACAGGAGCAAGGTAATGAAAATTTTAATATTTTTATTTAATAACTTACCAAAAAATTGGAATTTCGGGATGTGAATGGCATCTTGGGACTTTTTCCCCCTTCAATTAAAAAAAAAAAAAAAAAAAAAAAAAACGCGACGTTTTTGAGATTGGAGGAGATAGCGTCACATACGTAAAATAAAGTTCATACATACTGTCGGATTTTGACTTTTTTTTAACAACATAGCAAACCACTTAGTTATGAATCAAAACATATGCAATACATCTTAATTGTCCTAACATGAACCAATTTTCTTGCTCAAAACTTTTTGTTTTTTTAAGAAAAATAACTTTTTAACAATATATGCAGACTTATAAGCCATATTTTGCTGCGTAGCATAGCTATAGATTAGTAAAATCTAATCAAAAAACTTTATTTCAATATCTTAAAAACATTTATCAAACAATGTTTCCTAAGAATAGAAATAAGACTATATAACCACATGAATCATGTATAACATTTAATAAGGGATCTCACATTCATTTATTTCACTCATTTATTTTTATCAAAAATCTTACTTAGCTAATTAAAAATACAAATTTATTAAAGCATTTTTAAATAACTCCGACATTTTAACTTTAGATTTGCGCGAATCCGCATTCGTGTGGAGTTTACCGCTTAAAAAGTATTTACAAGAGTTCTATAACAGTGATAACAAACATATTTATTACACATAACTCTAGTTATTATAAAATTTCATACAATAAAAATGTTGCATTAAAAATTGTTAAAACCTTAAATGTTTCGTAGTTAAGCGGGACATTTTAAGCAAAGATAAGCTCAGAGCATTATATTCTGTTGAAGTCCCCCCCCTACCCTTCTTTTATTTCACTTGCACAAAATATTGAATATTTTCTCATGTATATTATGCATACATAGAAATATAAATTCTGATTTAGAAAAACTTTGTTAAAACTGTGCCATGTTTCTAATATCTTTTTAAGCAGTCTTTTTCAAGTAAAAAAATGCTCAGGGTCTGATTTTTTTTGCCCCCCCCCCCCCCCCCGATTTCTTTTTCTTACATTTTTACAAAAAATTGAATCGTTTCTATCGCTTAGAATGCATTTTGTCAATTTCTAGGGCTGTAGAGTTTGTTTTTTAGATTTGGGCAATCTACATGGGATTATTCCATCTTATTTTATAGTTTTGTTTCCAAGGCGTTATTACCCATATAGGTGGGTAATAACGCCAGTTAGCATAGGTCAAGAAATCACGCCATTACATTTTACGTTACATATCTATTAAATTATTTTTTATATAGATAGATAATGAGTTGCTGTATCAAATCCTAAATTTGTTTTAAAAATATAATCATAAACCAATCCGTGAAAATTGGTAGAAAATTAACGTGTCGTTATTACCCCAAGATACCTTACATGAAAAATGCATGAAAAAAGAATTTATTAATTAAAAATATATGTAAATGAGCATTAGGAAAATTCTAATTTATAATCAATAACACACAAATGTATTCAGGCATTCATTCCCTCTTCTTGGATGTCTCTTCTTTGTCGAAGTCCACCATTTCTATATTTTTCGATTCAATTCATTATCTGATGGCTTCTTAATTTTAAGGTTGGTGGCATAATCAAAAACAGTGATGGTGGACTGAATCTGAAATGAAATTAGGGTTTTACTTTATAAAAAATGCTGATACAGAAGATCACTTTCAATATTTTATATTAACAAAATCGTTTAAAATATCAAAATGAATCTTTCATAGCTACAAACCCACCCCACACTACACATTTTTACACACACATAAGAAAAAACTTCTAATAAAATTTTTGTAAAATAATGTGAAAGTAAAAGGCTTTAAGTATATTTACATTAATATAATTAATTTACAAATTATATACATACGCACGTAAAATAATCAAAGTTAAAAATTAAAATTTTTAAAATATATATTGCTTTGTTATATTTGAGACAAATACAATTTTTTTCTGAAAATAAGCATAATAAATTTATAAAAATTAATTTTCTCTTAATTTATTCTTTTTTTTAGTTTCAACTTTAACAATTTAAGCGAAACACATAATTATTTTCTAAATTGATTGATCCGTGCATAAATTGTTAAAAATAAACTTCTATTTTTGCATTATCGGGTATTTCTCATACCTGACTTTTGTATACATGTATATATCACTCACCTACAAGAAAAGTGATACATCTCGCAAACAATCATTTTTCTTTTCTTCCACTAATCATTCCTTCACAGATTCCTTTTAATGCACAAACTTTTAACCCGCGAGGGCTCGCATCGGACCTCTCAGAAAATACCTCAGTTCCAAATCCGAAATTCCTATATAGGCATTTGAGGAGATTCGGATCCCTCCTTTTCAGAAAAAATTGCAGTTAAGGCCTCAGAGGCCCAGAGCGAGCTTTCTCGCTTATCATTTGGGGTTTTGTTAGTGAAAGAAAGGGTTGTAAAATGTATCGTTATTTAGCTTATAAGGATGGAATGAAGAGACTGGAGACCTTGTTAGCTGAAATCTCAACTGATGAGGACACTGTTAAAACTAAAGTTGCATATGGCATTCCTAGGGGTGAAACGCTTGCCCCGTCAGCGACTCCCCTAAGGGAGCCAGAATTGCAACGGCAGGAGTGCATTAATTCATTCCATGGCACCCCAAGGCAACCCCATGGCCACCTATTAGATGTCCTAGGGTGCACCTCTACGGGTGCGATTCCGGCCCCCTTAGGGGTGTCGCTCAGGGGACAAGCGTTTCACCCCTAGGAGTGCCATATGCAAATTTTAGTTTTAGCAGTGGAGTCTATTAATGAGGAAATGAATAAGCAGATGACACAGAAAATATAGTGATCATCATTGAAGTACGAAAGAGTGTTTAGATTCATGTAGCCATTCGAATACCATTGAATCCGTTGACTATTATATTGGCAAAGATAAAATGACAAATTTAATAAAAAAGAACCAAGAAGAAATACCAGAACTCCTGCTCACAATATTGTGTGAAAACTGTCCGGGAATGTTGGCAATGCAAGGAACGTATCCTGCCCTATGGATTTTTGGCAATTGCTTTCTATGAAACAAAAACAACGAATATAGTGGAATGCAGAAATATTTATATGAAATTCATTGCAAGCAATTTTGAAAGAGAAAGCTATGCTCGCCAGACAAATATCACAGAAATACGAGCATTTATTAGCCTCCTTTATTTAGGGGATATTCACAGATCCTCACATGTAAATGTCCCTCATATTTGGTATACCGATGGCACAGGACTTGACATTTTAGATCAAACTATATCAGATAATAGCTTTTTATTTCTTATGAGATGCATAAGATTCGATGACAAAACAGATCGTTTTTCTGGGAGAGAGCTGAATAAATTGGCTCTCATAAGATTTTTTTTGAAGAATTTGTTACTATTAATTGTTAAAATACAATTTATATAATGAGACTATCATGTAACAAGTGATAACGGAAGAAGAACGGAAAAACACATCTAATAAATCAGTTTTGACATCCTATGAATCAATTTCCTTTTTTAAAGAATGTAAAAATTTGCTGTTAAACGAAATATTTTCAACAGAATATGGATCTACATTGCGTGCACCACGTTAGCAAATTAACACACATTGTTGCTTACGTTATAATGCTGAGAGAATTATGCTTCATGCAAAACCACATCGATCATTAGAGTCTATCATCAGCTAACATCTTAGTGCATTATTGTCTAATTTAGAGAAGAGAAACCGATAAATCTTTTGTGCAGAGAACCTTATGTGATTGAATATATTTTTTTCATGAATGTTATTCATATGACACAGCATTGATTTCAAAATATATAATGCATAAAGATATGCAATAAGATTAGTTATTGTTTGAAATTAAGAATTTTAAATATTGTTTTAACATTAAAATGTTTTTGGCAAGTCAATGTAATATAGAAACTTTAAGTCTTAATTATGTCCTTCAATAACTGCATCATAATAATATATATTCTGAAACGGAAAAGTCAAGTACATACATTAAAAACATTTCTTTATTCAATCTGCCCCGGGGATGGGGCACATTGATACAAATTACTTTTTTTGATTTTTTAAAAATTACATGCAAAAATAAAATTTATAACAATTATTGTACATTTTTATAACACACTACACAAGTTTTGCTGACACAACATAGAAAAATAACTTAATTTCTGCTTTCTGGACACCAAATGAATTCTTAGAAAAAAGCTGTATCAATGTGCCTCAGTTCCCCCTACGTATAAGCCAAAGATTAATTTAAAAAAATTATGATCATATGATTGTGCTTTATATGCCGGCGGTACTTTTGAGTACTATTAAAGAAGACTGAATGTAAAAAAAAAAAAAAAAAAAAAAAAAAAAAAAAAATATTTCATCGTCTACTAATATATGTTGATTGCACTTTCCATCTAAAAAAAAAATAATAATTTAAGTAATACTATTTTGAACGTGCGAAAGCTTCTAACCATAGCTGTCAACGTTTACGCATTTTTCCTACCAAAACAATTTTCTAGAAAATATTGTTTTATTTAATTTTCAAAATCTTGAAGACATCGTCGATTACGGAAATAGAAAATCTCTGTATAATTTTAGTGGTAGCAAAAATGCGCAAAAATTGGCATCTATGGCTGCTAATTCTTTAAAATACGACAAAAATATTTTAAATGAAAGGTATGAGTGTAGTTTAAACTATTATAAATAAAAATATAAAAATTCAGACTTAGTTAATTTCAATTGAAAAATCTTTCAAAATATTATTAAATATCTGTGTAAGTTTTCTAACATAGATTTAAAAATTCCCAAAAAACGCTTTGGAAGATCAAATTTTCATGAATTCGTAATTTGAGACAGCAGGGTTAAGCAAAATAAATTAAATGTATAAGAGAAACAAAAAACAAACAAACATTTCCAAACAAATTTCAAACTAGTCGAAAGCTAATCTTAACCTTTAGCCGGGCGCGCAAATTTTCATCACATGAGCGGGCACGTGTTGTAAATTGTGCAACGGGTGAAAAATAATCAATTATTTCTGCTATAAACCGGGAGAACGCTCACTTACCCAGGGTATAAGTGATTTTAACTTTGTCACAAATAAAATTAAATTATAAATGTCATTTCATTTAGACGGTGACAATCCTTACAAATTATGAGATAAAATATGCTGAAGATTACTTTTAAAAAATTAGTGGTTACAATTGCAAAAACCATACGCACTCCGGTTCTCCGGCTCGCGTCCTCCCGGGTTAATTTAATTTTACAAATTATTTAACTGACAAATATCACATAAGTCATATCATATAATCATATCTCTGATCATAATATATGTAAGTAATATATGTAATCACTTATTTTGTTGCAACATACGGAAGTTTTGAAGCAAAAGTTTTGATGCATAAAAAGCTACTTGCTACTAAAATCAGAAAGAAAAAAAGATATAACGATTTACTAAACAATAATTAAGTAATTTCAGTTTTAAAGAATTAGTCCTATATTTCATCTATATTAGTCACTTTCCATATCAAGCTTAAGATTTGCTTTTGTAAAGGCTAATTACAGATAAACCTACACAGTTAAAAATAAAGGTGACAAACCAGTTGCATTTGGCGTGCAGGGGTGAAAAAGAGTTACCATTTGACACTCGCGGGCTTTAAAATGTGTTTGGGTGCCGTTTGATCCCGCAATGGGTGATTCACGCAAATTAAGGAACCGCGCTATGCATACCGTTGGAAGATTGTCAACCTTTAGTCATTTGCGCCTTCCCCTTCAATTCGCCGTCACTGGTGGATCAAAATAGTAATTTCTTCTTATGAAGACTCTCAACGATCGTTCATTATCCCAACTTCGTTTAGAACTTCGGATGGCTAACTTTTGGCGACCTTTTTATATAAAGCAATCTTTGAATTTCAGAACATTTGAACATTTTAAAGAGACTTTGAAGGTGAGCTCGATGCCGAGTGGTTAGATCTTTGAGCTTGTAATCAGACGTTGTGGGTTCGAATTCTTCACGGGCCAAAGTCGTTTTTATAATTTCTTTTTATTATTTGGCACTCTGGATTAAGGGTGACAACTTTTCACCCTCATTAAAGGTGCCATTCTGGTTCCCGTAGGGGTGTCACCAGTGAGTCAAGCCTTTCATTCCTAAAAGGTGAAATGTGTCACCTTAGTTTTAACAGTGTATCTCATTTCATGCACTGTTAACAGATTAAAATAACAGTTGCAGCTAAATCGCAATATGAAGTACAAATAACTTTTAGTAACTGGGTAAAGGCATCCAGTAAACGTATACAAATGATTATTAATACCTACTACTGCTTGAATTATCTTTTAAGAAAAAAAAGTGAATGTTGTAATTTTACAACGGCGTACAAGGCGCAAGATTAAAAATAAATGCTCCCTCGTATATATGGCTGAAAGCCGAAGAAACTTTATTCACTTTCAGATATCTGATAATCTGGTTTATACTGAACCACGTGCAAACCTGCTTTAATTAATAAAATTATTTAGCAAGCCTTGCGTGATTTAATTGCGTTTGCCTAGGTAACGATATTGATTTTGAGGCTATTAATTTTCAAAACAATGCTTAAAGATTTTTTTATTTAATCTCGACAAGAAATTTGCTTTCATTATGAATATGCATTTACCGCGCTTATACAGTGGCGGTCAAAAGTTAGTTTCTTCAATTTATTTACCAGAAGGTTTCAGCAAAGATGAAGCACAATTGCTTCAAAAGTCATGAATATGTGAATGATATCTGACCACGTGAGCGTTTTGATTGTATCATGCTTCATGCAAAGGGGTAGAATTTGAAGTTTGTGTGTGCAAAAGTTTCCGGCCACTTATCATTCTTTAGATTTTTTTTGTATCGGTAAAGTGTTTTTTGGTCGTGTTGATAAATGAATCAATGTGTATAGTACAGTTTAATTCAAAATTGAAAAGTTCAACAACTATTGCTCGTGAGTGGTCAGATTGTCACTAAAAGGTGATCTTCTCAAGATATTGCGGCAACGTTATTGATCGGTAAAATCGACTGTAAACGATCTTCAAAAAAATATGTAAAGATGGCCATGGCCTTCAGGACTTTTAGAGGTCCGGAAGACACCGGAAGATTGCTATTTTTGTGGACAGAAATATCAGGAAAAAAACAATTGATGACCCGCATGAAAATTCCATTGAAATATACTACGATTTACGGAATGAAAATATTGCTGAAATAAGTTGGTCTAACGTGTCAAGATGCTGACGTGATACAGAACTTTTTAAAAAAGTCGTTGTTCAAAAATTTTTCATAGATAAAAAATAACCAACGTACCCGACTGGCATTTTCCAAAAAAAAAAAAAAAAAAAAAAAAAAAAAAAAAAAAAAAAAAGTTTTGTCAAATGAAAACTGGACATAAGTGTTATTTTTCCATCAATCGGATTTGAAACAATTTTGGAAGTAAAGACAAACACTACGTCCAATGACCTAACAACAGAAGATATGATTCGACCTATGTTATTCGTACAATGAAGCATGGCGAAAGACACGTTATGCTGTGGGGAGTATTTTCTTCAAAAGGTGTCTGTCCTTTATTTGAAATCCACGGCAAGGTGAATGACGCAATATCTTGCAAGATGTTTTGCTGCCTTATCAGAGGAAAAAATTTTGTTGCAACTATTTTTTAACAGGATAACGGCATAAATCATGTATGCAAGCCTCGACAAATAATGGTGTCGCACCAAAAATTTTAATTTTGAAATGGCCAGCCCAAGGGCCCAACATGAATCCAATAGAAAATCTTTTGAAAGAAATTGGCAATTGTCTGCGGAACTATAAATATCCAACTCAGCCTAAATTTTCCCGAAATTTTCAAGAAATGGGGAAAAAAACGTACCATAGACTATCTTTAACCGTTGATTGTATGAATGTTACGTTTCTGCGCCATATATTTATTACTAAAGGTAATAAAATACTAATACGATGAAGTACTAATTGTAAATTTTATTGATCATTGTAATTTTCTATTACAACACCCCTTTTTTACAAACTTGCGAAGGTGGCCGGAAACTTTTGAGAACATCCGTTTTCTTTTGTTCTCAATTTTGTCAACTAAATTTATTGATATTTACATGTTTTTTCATAAGTAAGTTCTTAACTAAGAAGTCAATAAAATGTATAAGTATAACATTGAGATCACTCTTCATATGGGCATACTTACAAATTAAATGAACAATTTTTACTGGCCGGAAACTTTTGATCGCCACTGTATATTTTAATTATACTTCTAGTGTTTGCTCTTAATTCGCTAACTTGAACTTGGAAATGAAAACATGCAAGTATCTTAAAGTGAAAGTCGCATTTTAAATGAGACAACAGAGTTATAACTTTAAAGTTAAACTAAAGTGCATTTAGAATAAAAACCTCTACAATTTAAATAGTTATAATATATCACATTGAACAATGTTCCAATAAATAAGCAACATTATTTCAAAATTATGAAAATATTTTTATACGGAAATTGTCATGAAACTGCAATAACAGAGGAAGATATTTCGAAATACAAATCTAATAAATTAGTTTTGACAACCGATAAATCAATTTTTATAAAATATAAAAATTTTCTCAGTCGTAGAATATTTCTAACAAAATTTCAGACTACATTTCGTACATCATATAGAATAATAATGCACATGATTATTTACGTTATATTACTGAGAGAATTATGTTTCACATAAAAGCACATCGATCATTAGATTCTGTCATCATTAACAAAATCTGACATTTAAGTGTAGCATTGTTTGAATTAGGGAACGCAAGCTGATAAATCTTTCATATTTACTCAACTTATGTGATTCAGTATACACTGTAAAAAAAAAAGGATCGATCTACTAAAAAAACTTTAGTGATCCTTGTAATTACTAAAAAATTTTTAGTAATCTTAATCCGTTACTAGAAAATCTGTAAGAATTACTAGAAAAAAGTTAGCAATGAATAGAGTTAATAGTTTTATATTTTTAATAGCTATTACTAAAACTCAGTTGGTGTGGCCTTGATAGCATAGTGGTTATAGTAACGGACTCCAGGCTGAAAGGTCCAGGGATTGATGCTGGACACAGCCAAATACGCCCCGAATGTATGTAGTGTAAGTACTCGTTAATAAAGGGATTATGAAAATCCTGTCGGAGCAGGTAGCAGTGGTTGGTGCTGCCATCTATTGCGGTTTTGCCGAAAATAAATCGTTTCAGAAGTCTGGGTGCAGCTCGAAGGAAGCTCCTGCCCTTCGGGCGCACGTAAAGGTTATTAAAAATCATTTTGGAGCTATTACTAAATTTTGCTTGATGGTTCATACTAAAAATTTTTAAGTTAGTTATACAAAAAATTCTTTTGTTCAGTTTACAAAAGAAATGTTTGTTTCACTTGCAAAAAAAAGTTTGTAATGGTTACTAAAAAATTCTGTGGAATAAAAATTTACTAAAAAAATTTTAGTAACCTCTTGAATTTTTTTTTACAGTGTACATCATGTTTTTAGATGTTATTCGTAAAACACACTATTAAAGCAAAATGATTTACCACGATTGGATATTATTTCAAGTTTAGAATATTTATTTGTTTATTTATTTGTTGAACAAAAAAACGTTTCTAGAAAATATTTCTTTGAAAAGTAAATAACTTTTAAACATTAGCTGAAAACATACAGGAGTCAGCATTTTCTCCGTGATTTAATGTATTGGATGAATCGTCAGTAGTGTAGTAATGATAATTTAATACATTATACTTTTAATCATGCATCTTAAATCCTTAGAATTATAAATAATATCTGAAGAAGATGTTAAAAATCATTTGAAGTTGCATATAAATGGAAGATTATCAACATATCATATTAAAATTTTATATTTTGAATAAAAAGTGTAATATTTCAATTTCTAAAACTGCTTCCATACAAATGTCTCCATATTAATTTATTGTATTTTTTTCTTCATTAAAATAAGTATCAGTCTTATTTTTATTACACTGCATTTAAAAGAAATAACAACGTTAAAAATCATTTACAATTTAAAAACATATTTTGAGCTATGTATTCCAGTATGCACAAGTATATACTAATAAATTGTAAATTCTTAAAAATTAAAATGTAGGATTTTGTAATATTTCGCTATTTATTTCTGAACCAGATTTTGGAAAGTCAATTCTGTCAAATCAGATTTTGAAACATATGTTTCTGAATCATATTTGGAGAAATAATTCTTCTAAATCATTCTAGACATTCCTGGAGAGAGAAACTACAAATCGCAGAATGATGATTTATTTTAGAAGAAATTAAACGAAAAAATCGCAGACAAAATTCCATATTAATCATGAGATAGGACAATAAGAAATTTTGCAGCATTTATATTAAATAAAAATAGCTATGGAATTCAGATACTTATGAATCAAGGAAAAATTAACAAGCGAATATATGCTACATTTATAATACTGATTAGGTAAAAAGTTTTGTTTAAAATGGAGCAAATGTAAGCTCTTTGTAATAATTAATACAGGAAAAGTAAATAAATACGATCTTCCTAAACAAATATTGTCTATTACAGTCGATTTATGCATCAAAACCTCATCTACTTATCTAATTATCTCTATTATAAAGGTCAAACGTATCTGTGCGTAACGCATGCGTCATTTTGCGAATGGCAATACTTTAAAATTTTAAATGACATTTCGGTATTGCAATTTTTGCTACTACAAATTTTTCAACTTCTGAATATCGTATATTTTCAATTTTTACACCATCGTGTAGGGAAAAATGTACTTTTAAATGAAATTTGTTTGAAAGCTGTATTTTAATTTGATTTTGAAATATTATTTTTTTTTATGTTTTTAATGCCGCTTTTCTAATCGTGGCAACAGGAGTACTCCATTTCTATTAAAAGCAAAGGGAAAAAAGGGGGGAAAATGATTACTCTATCTTTATGTTGCCATTTTCTCATTAAAAAATTGAAATTTAAAAATTTTCTGTTATAAAGCCCGGTGAATTCTACATTTATATTTACAAAATTTGATATACACGTAGAAGAATATCACCAGTAAAATATCTCTTTCAGCTAATAGCATTGAGACTTCAAGTTTTGTATCAAAATGATTAAATTAAAATGCCACTTTTTTTTGAAAAGGTGAATACAGATACGAAATGTACATTTATAAGTTTTGATATGGCGAAAATGATGCCGGGTTTAGATATCACGGGAAAAAATTCTATGATCGAGTCAAAGTTGAATAAATTTTGCTTTTTTCATTTTGGAATACTAGCATCAGAACCATAATTAATAACTTTATTAATGACAGATCTTTATTATTTTTCACTACTTACATGCAGGATTAAAGTTTAATTTTAACAATTTCTACAACTTTCATCGAAAGTTTTATAGAAATAGTATTTTGTTAATTTGACGTTAAATATCGTTTGTTTAAGATTGAGACTTACCAATTTAAAATGCTTTTTTTACTATAACTAATAGGTTTATTATAAGTCAATGGAACAGTACCTTCTTAAACATTTACTTTCGTCAAAATTTGACGGGTTCTATGTTGTATATATAAAATACAAAAGGAAATTTCGTGTTTTCTTCTACTCCACCATTTCTACTGAAGGGATTTTAAAGTAAATTATATTGTTTGATAGATATTATTTCAAGGAAGGTTTCCGTAGGTAGTGCATTGTTCTATGTATATTAGGCATAAAGTTATGACGGAAAGTTGTTTTATTTTGGTGAAAAGGGTTACCACTTGGCTTATGTTTTTCATTTGGCACGGAATATTAAGCTATCTTTGTTAAAGAATTAAAATGTTTATGTTAATTAAAAATGAAGAAAAAAAGATACGAACATTTCTAAAATTAAAATAAAATTATTATTACTAATTAGTATACAAATAAAAAAAATCAATTAGAAATAATATAAAGTAACATTCTTTTATTGAAATATGGAGGCAATTTTTATACGGCTTAAATGAAATTTGGTTGTCAAAGTCGATTGATTGAATTTATATGTAACAATTTATCACTTTTTTGCCTACATATTTGGCTACGCAATAACAAAAAAATTTAAAATAAAATTTAATAAAATGTAAATAACACAATTTTTGAAGTATGCCAGAGTTAATTTCAAGAACTGCTGGTTGCATTTTAAAAAATTATTTACATCATTGAGAAGGTTGCCGACGTATTCATATTTTAACGATGCTTCTACTTTTTTCTTTTTAACAAATTGGGATTTTTTTTTGTTTGTTTGTTTGCAAAGATTGTTATTTCTTGATGTTTTTCAGCAAACGATACATTATGCTATTTTTGATTAAATAATTACAACTGATGTATTAATTGGGAAAAATATGAATAAAGAGAAAAAACTGTTAGTAATTTTTTTTTTGAATAAATAAATAATTTAAAAAACATGAGAACTTACAATTTGGATATAGTATGAATATTTGTGGGACATAAGCGTCGGACAAAAGCCAAAATGGCGTTATTTCATCTGACGAGGTAACTTGGATACAGTTGTTAATTTATTATAAATTGTTTATCTATTTTTTATTTTTTTTATTTATATATGTTTTTGACAGAAAACAAACATAACGTTTATAATATAAATATATATATACATAAATTTAAAAATAAAGTTTTATCGATACCTCGAAAAATTTGAGAACATTATAATGGCCATCTTGGATTTCTTCGCCAATCGCACCAATCGGAAGATAAAATTGGGCTCGTCCCTTATTATTTTGTATTTTTAATGGAATGTGTGAAAGGCGTGTATTTTAAATATATGTAAGATAACTATTTTACATGTATGTATTCTAAATGAAAGGAGAGAAAGATTTATATTTTAAAAGAACTGAATACAATAAGAATGACAAATATGTAAAAAACATTTGGTAATTAATTACATATGCATAGTGAACAAAAAAATATTACTTTTCGTTACAATTTTTTTAGCAACCTATATGAAGAATAATAGAAAAAATATGCTGTTAGCCAAAAATAACAGCTACGTGGTCTGTTTATTATGTCAGAAATATTGCTTTTATTAAATATTATGATACTACTATTCCGCAAGTCAAACAAAAAAAAAAAAAAACCTCGCAATGATGCATATATTTACATCAGGAAACGTCTAGCTGTATTTCTTTACTTCGAGCTGTAACAACGGAATGTAAAATCAACAAATTCGAAATTATAGTTTTAGTTTATAACATATGTATTAATTAAGGTGGTGAAATTAAATAATCGATTCTACCGACGATTGGCGAAAGTTGATTGGCATGGTTTGGCGCATAATGAACTTTAAAATAGAGTGTTAAATTTTTCCGATATTTTCCATAATCCAGTTTACAGAAAACTGGTGTAATTTGGAACATAATTCTTTGGATACATTTTGATACTTTTTTGCTATACCAGCACCATGCCAAAATGTATATTAAGGGTGTATTCGAATTTTTTTTTTTTTAATCCTGAAGTGCTCAAAAATTTCTAAGACATTTTCCGAACTATTTTCTAAAATTAAAAACATGTTACTTTTTGAGGTGATTTTTGAAGAGATGTAAAAGAGGCCGTGTGATTTTGCTCAATTAATTAGAATTTTATTCACAAGCGATTATTTTCTCCGTACACAGTAAAAAATGAAGCCCAAATTGGGTTGAAAGATTTCTGGGTACAGAAATGTTCTAATTTGGAAAGTTCAGTTTGTAGCACAAAATCGTTTTAAATAAGTCTGATTTTTAATGACATTAAAACAATTAAAATATCTTATACTTTATATACATTGTACCTCAAAAATTTTAATTAATTTAATGTTAATAAAGATCTGTTCTGTTTTCAACCATTTTGGTTTATCTATTTTGGGAACAATACTCTACCATTTTGGAATCCTTACTGTACCATTTCAGGAAAATTACCTATACCCAGAAATCTTTCAACCAAATTTGGGTCTTCATTTTTTACTGTGTATGACCCTTTTTTTCGTTCCCAGATATCTCGCTTTGGAAAATCAGTTCAAAACGCCAACTTTGACAGCCTTTTTTCGATATTTTCTTCATTTATAAAAATTGGACAAACACGACACATTATGAAGTTTCTAAATAAGAGAATTTGGCAGTTTGATATGTTTGAGATCAAAAAGGAATTTATAAATAAATTAGAAATTAATCATTGTTTCAATCAATTCAATCAAGTTTGGATTGAAATACACACTTAATCTCTATTTATTTCAACTAAAACGCGCAAATTATTTTTATTTCAAACATTGTACCCTGTTACTTATTGAAAACGCCTTTTCTCTTTAATTATCATTTAACCGTAAGCATGCAAAACAGTTATATTTGACATTTCTGGAATACAAAATATTTTTTTATTTATTTATAACTTGCATTTTTCCCTGATTAAAAAATGATGATGTTTACTTCATTGCTAAGTGACAGTTACAGTTTAATGCCTGCAATTTAGATGGAAATATTTAAAAAAATATTTTATTGTAAATATTTGTTAGTTCTTTTATTTTCTATATATTCTTTGTTTAATATTTTATTCAATATTTTAAAAATGGTTACTTTCGCACTAACGATTATAAGTAGTTTGAATATCCATTTCGCACCAACTTTTACACTTGGCGACAATGGAGTGATTTAATGTAAACATACCGAACTTTTAAATTACAGCATTTATAATGCCATTTATAGCAGCGGCGCGGAAAATACACAATAAAATTACTTGCAAGCTACTGGTATATAGCTTGAAGCGGCCGTGATGTCATATATGCACTACATTGCGCGAAATGTCTTCTGACGTTAGTGTCACATATCCATCAGTGTACATAATTGGCACCAAAGTGTCATTATTTTGCTTGATGTGGTAACCCGGATGTTGTGGTTTAGTTATTAACAAATTGTCTATTTCCTTTTTTCATTTTTAAAATTATATAAATTGTTTTGTTTTACAGTTATTAATTGAACTTTTATTTATTTATTATAATTCCCTTTTAAAAATATGTGGGTAACTGGTATTAAAAAACAAGATTTTAGCCAAATTGGCATCCAAAAAATATAGTGCCAATGTAGTGCATACATGACATCTCTTCCCTTTAACATAGCATTCTTATTAAATTAATTTAAAAATTAAGATGAAGAAAATTCTACAATCGAAATACGACTAATTAATTTAAAAATGCGACATTGCTTTGGTACAAAATTATCTACAGTTATGGTAACTATAATAGTAAATCACAACAATTGTGCATTCAATACTCCATAAATTTATGTCATGCTGACTCAATATGCTGACTCAATTACGACATTTATTGAGCAGAGATATTTAAAAGTAACATTCTGTTTCATAATTTTGTTATGATCAATATTATTATGACGTTACATCTGTTTACTTTTACTTTAAACATAAAATGCCAATTGGTATTTCATTCCAGTTGTTAATAACCCGAGTCCTGTTCAAAGTATTTTCATGAAATAATTTTGTGGAAGCATCCAGCATGTTTCAGTATATTTTATGTTACTTATTTATCGAATTATAGGAGAAACTTCAATAATCAGTAAAACTCATTTGTGGAATATTATTCATATTTAAAAAATCTATCACACGTACTTTGAAAGAACTTGCATTATAAGTTAAATAATTTTTCAGGGGTGGTTTTAGTATATTGCATATTGCTCTACAATGCTGAATTATAGATTTAGTCAGTTATTTTGAAAGAAATTTCTATAATCACATAAACCCGATTATGAAAGATTAGTCTTTATAAAAACTGTTAATAGACTGATTTTGATGAGACTTACATTGTTAGTTAGAAAATTTTTCAATGACAATTTTTGTAAATTGCATAGGGCTATGTCGTTCTATAACAAAACCTACTATAAAAAATCAAAGATTAATCTGGATACACAGACCAGCGTAGCGGGCGACGCCTGCTAGTTGTTTTATAGGGTACCAAAGTAAGTTCTTTGAAATACTTTACTATCGGAAAAGTAAAGAAATATGAACATTTTTAACAAATAGGATCATTTAATGTCCGTTTATGCATCACAAATTTTTTTTCAAGCTGTGTACGATGTAAAAAATATATGTAAAGTTACTTATATCTTTATAGGAAACTAGGAATTTACATAACTTTTCATTAAAAAGGCAGAAACAAAAGTTCAAGGAAAAGACAACCATTTTTGATGTATATCCAAAAATCTGTTAGATTTCTAAGAATTTTACAGGAAACTTGGATTCCTAGAGTTTTCATGAAAGTGTATTCCGAAGTTGCAGAAAAAAAAATAAATTTTAGTCGTTACGTTTGTAAAGCTACATATTTCTGCAATGAGCGAAAACAAAATTAAATAAGAAAGGCGCATAAACCCGTTTACATGGAAACGCTGCACAAACACCGCCATCTAGTGAACTACATTTAACAGGAAACCAAATCGCAGGATTTTTTTCTTTCTCTTAAAAAGTGATAACTAATTGGAAAAAAGCATTTTTTATCCCCTCATTGACTAAAATACGGTAAATATGGCCCCATTCGTAAATTCTGCAAATAAACAAAAATATTAAAATCCATTGCTATCAAAAATTTTCCAAATGTCAAAATTATGAACGAAATTTCAATAAATGTAATCCTAGAAAATTATTTCAGTATACATGTACTAAATGAAAAAAAAACTGTAAAATGTCAGTACGCAAAAGCAATAGAATCAATAGCAGTACTAAACTGTAATAAGAGTAATGTTATAAATAGTTTCAGCATACCCTCATAGCATGCATGGTCACAGTGACGTCACAATGACGTCACTGTGAGTCACTTTGGTCACATCACATCTGTGACGCAAATGCCACCACTCAGTGACGTCACATTGTGACTAAGATGTGACTTTCTAAAAAAAAATTCACAGTTCGTCACAATGTTAATGTCAAAGTAGTCACAAACGACACATTTTTTCACAAATTGGTCACATTGTGACGTCACAAAGTGGTCACAATATGACGTCACAAAAAAGCCCTAAAACGACCATAACGACTTCACATTTTAGTCACTGTGACTTCATATCGACGTCACGTGACGTCATATCGAGAATCGATGGCCACAAAGTCACAATGTGATTTCCCAACGACGTTGCAGTGACGTCACCATGTCTTACGGGTACATACTCCCCGTAAAGCATGGTGACATCACTGCAACGTCGTTGTGAAGTCACATTGTGACTTTGTGACCATCGATTGTCGATGTGACGTCACGTGACGTCGATGTGAAGTCACAGTGACTAAAATGTGAAGTCGTTATGGCCGTTTTAGAGCTCTTTTGTGACCTTTCACAAAGTGATCACAATGTGGCAAATTTATGAAAAATGTATCATTTTTGACTTATTTGACATTAACATTGTGACGAAACTGTGACAAAAGCGACGATATTTAAATTGTCAGAAACATGTTTTTTTAAAGTAAATAACATGTTTTGAAGGATATTTATAAATTTCTAAAGGTTTTTAAGAAAGTCACGTCTCAGTCACAATGTGACGTCACTGAGTGGTGGCATTTTGGTCACAATTGTGATGTAACCAAAGTGACTCACACCCGTAAGATATGGTGACGTCACTGCAACGTCGTTGTTAAGTCACATTGTGACTTTGTGACCATCGATTGTCGATGTGACGTCGCGTGACGTCGATGTGAAGTCACAGTGAATAAAATGTGAAGTCGTTATAGCCGTTTTAGAGCTATTTTGTGACGTCACATTGTGACCACTTTGTGACGTCACAATGTGACCAATTTGTGAAAAGTGTGTCATTTGTGACTACTTTGACATTAAAATTGTGACGAACTGTGAAAATTTTTTTAGAAAATCACATCTTAGTCACAATCTGACGTCACTGAGTGGTGGCATTTTCATCACAGATGTCATGTGACCAAAGTGACTCACGGTGACGTCATTGTGACGTCACTGTGACCATGCATGCTATGAGGGACAGTGACCATGCATGCTATTAGGGTCTATATAAAAAAATCTAAAATATTTAAATTGAGTCATATTGACCCAATATTAGCATTACAAGGATTAATTAAAACTCACGAGAATTTGAAAACTTATGGAAAAAACTTTGTAGGAGGTATCCTAGAAAATAAATTTTACCATAAATATTCTAAATGAATGAAAAAAAAACGCGAAATGTCCAGATAGGGTCAAGGGGACGCAATCGTGGTTCTGTGAGAGTTAATGAAATTTCATAAGGCTTTGAAAATATGAAAGAAAAACTGCAAAATGTCCAGATGGCGTCAAAAATGACCACATCTTAATGCTACAAGGTTTAATTATGATTCACAATTTTTGAAATTGTACAAGGGATTGTAGACATTTATATAATTAACTATTTTTAAAGTATTTTAGAATGAGAGAAGTTTTGAAAATATTTTTATTAAAATTTCTAAAATTTCTTTGCACGACAAGGTAGTTCAAAATTTTCAAATTCACATTCATCCCATGTGTAATACATATTGCATATAGTAATTAGCAGTTTTGTCCTAAATGTTCTACCTTTTCTTCCTTGAATAAAATAGTTTTGTTAATTATTTTCAGAAAGTACATGATCTAAAAAGCCAAAAATATTAAGAAGATATATTAAAAACAAAATTAACTGCACATTTTGACGTCTAAAAGAGTAAGGTTAAGGTTGTTACATTATGAACACGTTAAATGTAGAAGTAAGGTTAATGATTCGCTTTACACTTTTACTCAAGTTGAACTGTGACAAATAGTTAAAAAGTACTTTCAAGTCACGTAAGTACATGAAAGATGTCATTATTAAAATAATGTGTCCAGTATTCAGTGTGAGGAAATGTTATATGCATAAATATACTTTTAGTAAAAAAATATATTTAGCCTGAGTGAAGCAAATTTACCAAATGAAGCTAACCAAAGGAACAAAGGAAGGTTGATGTATTACTGAATATGTACAGATTAACCATGATTAAATAGAAAAAAAGTAAATGTGTTAATGATCACATAATTAGCCTTTTACATCTTAATGGAACTTTTATGTACCATTGCCGAAAATTCCATGCAAAATTTATTGAAATCGTCCACAAAAATATGTTGTATTTTTCATTTAAGAAATAAAATCCTAAATCGTATTTAGAATGCACTGAGAGTTCCTAAATCATTAATATACTAATAAATAAAGAAATCAGTAAATTAAAAAAAGATTTGTTTGGAGTTATAATTATTGTATAAAATCCCTATAAAACCAGATATAGTTCATTAATTTTAGTTCACAAAATTATTATAAAATATATTAGATGATTGTGCTGTGTAAGCCTTTTAAGATAGTTTTAAAAATTTCCAAAATATTTTAGAAGATTAAATTTTCCTGAATTCATAATTTAGGTTGTCAGGGTAATCAAAACATATTTAATACAGACGACTAACAGAAAACGTATTTCTAAACAAATTTCATTTTAATCGAAAGTTAATCTTAAAAATAATTTTCCCTCATGTATCTGGTTGAAAGCCGAAGAAAATTTATTCTCTTTAGGATATCTGATAATCTGGTTTATGTTGAACCACATGATAAGCTGCCTTAATTAATAAAATTATTCACCTATCATTGCGTTATTTAATTGCATTATCTAAGTAAAGTTATTGATTTTTAGGAAATTAATTTGCAGAACCATGCGTGAAGATATTTTTATTTGAATCTCGAAAGCAAATTTGCTTTCATTATGCATATTTATTTACCGCCTTTATGTATTATAGTTATCCTACTGTTTTTCCTTAATTCGCCAACTTAAAGTTGTGAAAAAATGAAAACATATTATTTTAAATGAGACGACACATGTATAACAGCAAAATTCAACAAATGTACATTTAACTTAATTACACCTACAAATGACATTTTTATATTATTATTATATTGAATAATATCCAAAGTTATAATAACTATTACAAAGTTACGAAAGAGAGAAAATTATTAAAGAAACCTTTCTAGGGGTATCCAATAAAATAAATTCAGTATACATATTCCAAATGAAAAAAAAATCGTAAACTGTCTGCATGTATCTGTTAAAGAAATAACAGGAGTACTAAACTGTAATAAGAACAAGTGTAATAATCTTATAAAATAATTTCCGCATAAATATTCAAAATGAAAAAAAAACTGCAAAATGTTCAAATGGGCTCAAATTGAACCAATCTTAGCGCTGAGAATGTTATTTAAAACTCACAAGCTTTTGAAAACTCACAATGAAATTTTTATAGGAGAAATTATAGAAAGTAATTTTAGCATATTTATTTTCAACACATAAATGAAAAAACTGTAAAACGTCCAGATGGGGTCAAATTGACCCCCATCTTAATACTAAGAGGATGATCTAAAACTCACAATTCTTTGAAAATTCACAAGGAATAGTAGGAATTTACATAAATAGCTACTTTTTTATATATGCTGTTTTTAAAAAGAACAGTTTGGAAAATGTTTTTATTAGAAGTCACAAACTTCTTTACACGAGAAGGTAGTCTAAATATAGGTTTAAAATATCGCATTGACATTCAGCTTCTCTATAGTAAAAATTGCATACAGTAACTAGCTGTCGTGTCGAAAATATTTTAGCATTACTTCCTTGAATAATTTTTTTTTTTGTCAAAATCTATGGTAAAAAAGAACATGACCTGCAAAGCAGAAATATTCAGTAGATAAATTAAGTACAAAATTAACTGAGCTTTTTGACATCTAGTATGGTAAAATTAAGATCGTTACATTATGAATATATTAACTGTAGCCGCAAGGTTACTGATTCGCTTCTTAATCTTGTTTAAGTTCAACTCTGACAGATAATTAAAAAATGTTTTCATATCACGTACATAAATGGAAAATGTCATTTTTAAAATTCAGTGGGATCATTTAAAGTAGAACAAAAGAAGTGTGACATTCTCTTGAATATGTACAAATAAGCCATGATTAAATATGTTAATTAAAATTACTAATGATCACATAATTAACCTTTTATAACCTGATGAAACTTTTAAGTACCATTACAGAAAATTCGATGCAAAATTTATCGCATTCGTCTACAAATAATAATACGTTACATTTTGCATAAGAAAATAATTTTCTAAATCCTATATAGAAAGTACTGAAAGTTGCTAAATCTTTAATGTACTACAAAAAGATTTTTAATAAAAGATTTATATACATTGCACAAAATCACTCATAAATTCAATTTTTTTTCTTTAATTAATAAAATGCTAATAAAACTTATTAAATTTTTGTGTAACTCTTTTAATGTAGTTTTAAAATTTCAAAAAAAAAGTTAAGATTTTTTTTTCTTGAATTCATAAACTGCGACGGCAGAATTAAACAAAACAAATCTATACATATATAAAATAGTTTGTTCGACTGACTGATAATCCACGCATAGCCCAAACTGAGAAAACATAAAAGCATGAAAATTGGGGAAAATCTACTTCTTATGGTGTAAATGTGCTCTAAGATGGAATTTTTGAAAATTCCCACCCTAAGGGGGTTAAATTTGGATTCCAAAATTGTACAGCATCTTTCTATATCTCAGCAATGGTTATAATTAGGACCGTGAAATTCCAGAATATAAATTTACAAAAAAAAATAATAATAATAATTAAACACATGTTTGAACATTTTTATAAATTCCTCCTGTAAGGAGCTTGAAATGGGGTTAATTTTTTTTTAATATTTGGTACATCTCAGCAGCCGTTTTAGGTAAGAGCTTGAAATTAAAAAAAAAAAAATACTAAAAAAATTAACACATGTTTCAGTGATTTTATAAATTGCATATTCTAAAGAAAACTAAAGCGGGAGTAAAAAACTTTCAAAAATTTCAAAATTTCGAACCCTTTATTCAGATTATAGACCTCTCTCCCTTTTCCTAATTTGGGCTCCCGGGGGCTCATTTTCAACCTTTTTTGAAATCGCAGTTTTTTATTAATTAAATTCGAATTTTTTTACAGATTCCTCAGATAAATATTATTTGTAATATATAAAACATTTGAAGCGATAGAGGGGAAGATTCCCTGTTTTATCATTGTAAAGCTCTGTTATCACTATTTCATGTTATACCTTTCCTTCCTCCTCCCTCCCCCCCCCCCCCCATTTCTTCCACGAAACGGAGGGATTTTTCTAAATTTAACTGAAACTTTTCCTGAGATGTATGGTTCAAAAGACCTGTAACTACTTATTTATTCATATTAGGTACGTCCCTTGCCCTCCTCCCCATTTTTCTCGTTTAATGTATACCAGTTGAAGACTTTTTAAATACAGAAATGATTTAAAATGACACGGAAGAAAATAAAAAAAAATGATTCCATTAACCATACTTTTAATTCCTGTTTTGCCACAACGGGTGCTTTTAATTCTTATTTCTTTGTATATTTTGCTGCTAATAGACGTCGTAAAATAAATTTTCCTTTATTGTGGCTCCCCTATAGCCTCCCTTTCTATTGTCATTTTTTTAATTCCCTCTATTTTTAGTTTCCATGTATTTAATAAAATCTACTTCATAAGCAAGTAAAAACAAATATTTTTATAAACGTTTATAGAGGATCTCGATTGTAGATTTCCTGAAGTAATCGATGATTGTATCGAGTGTGTTATTTAAGAGAGACAGAGAGGAAGTTTTCTGGAGAGAGCACAATAATTCGAAACCTGGAGTGCACTTTTCAACTTTTGCTAACATCCGTCATGTGACATATCATTGGAAAGCTCTCTTATCACTATTTCAGGTTTCCCTCTCCCACCACATTCGCAATCATTACTTTTGTTATCGGTTAATTACATTCTGAGATTGCATAGAAATCACAATTTTGCAACTTTTAAACGCCTTTTGAAACTTACATTTTCCCATCTCTTCACAATTTTTTTTATTTAAAATTTACTTTTAACTGTTCTTAGAGGACAGTTACATGTGATAGGTAATTATCATGTCATATTTAAATTTTCTAGCATCTCTAGACTTAGCATTTTCTTTCTTTCTTTCTTTTTCATTTTTTCTTTCTTTAAATTGGGACTTCTATAAACGACAAGGTAGTTTTATTATAAGTTTAAACTATCACATTTACATTCAGTTTCCCATAATAAATATTACATATAGTAATTAGTGGTCTTGTCGAAAATATTCTAACATTACTTCCTTGAATAAAACAGACTTGTGAATAATTATGGTCAAAAGGGACATGATCTAAAAAGCAGAAAGCATTAAACAGATAAATTAGCTACAAAATTAACTGCTGTTTTTGAGGTCAAAAATTGCAAGATCCAACATTATGAACACATTAACTGTACAACCAAGGTTAATGATTCGCTTTATATACTTGCTCAAGTTGAGTTGAGACATATAATTAAAAAAATATCTTCAGATCACGTATATAAATGAAAGATGTCATTTTTAAAATAATGTGTCCAGTAATCAGTAAGAGGAAAATATTATTTGGAAAAATATACTACCCATAAAAAAAGTTTTTAGCATATGTATGTAGATTTTTTACAAACTAAAGTAAATAACGTGAAGCAGAAAAAAAGGATGTCTATGATGTTCTTGAATATATATATATACAGGTAAACCATGATTTATCTCTGTTTGTCTTATCTCTGATTTAATAGATGATTATTTTCTAAATTGTAATGATCACTTAATTAAGCTTTTATATCCTGAAGGATTTTTTAAGTACAGATATGATTGCTAGTCATTCAGCGACCGAATTCCTCTGTATATTGTTAAGTCTATGGACGCTTGATGCATTCTTTAAAACATTTAAAACATTTCTCGGAGAATTAATATTTTTAATTTCTTTTTTCAGTGTTCCCTTCTTAAAAGGTATCACTTTTTTTTTAAAACCATTTTCAAATAGTTGTTATTCTCGGTAGAGAATTGGAAAATCTGAAGTACAGTCGAACCCCGTTATAACGAACTTTAAAAGACCGAAGTTTTTGTTCGCTATATCCGGTGGTTCGTTACATCTTAACTGTTAAAAAATGTTAGACTTTACAAAATATGCATATATTTACCTAATACCTATATGTTCAATAATGATGTTTTGAGAAAAAAAAACGAAAATTCTATTAGATATTATCATTAATTAATTGACTAAAATTGATTATATTAAACTGGCACAATACAAAATAAATTAGCTAAAAAGGAAAACAAACAGAAATACAGTAAAGCGCCAATTATCTAAACATTCAAGACCAACCATTGTTCGGATAAATGAGCAAACAATTTAAGGAATGGTATTGACTATACTAAAATCTTTACTCTTTATCCAGGTTTAGGATGACTAACATTAAATATCGGCGTGTTAAAAATTGTTTTATTTTTATTTTGTTTGATTACTTTTTTATCATTTAAATTTTCTTTTTTTTATCATCTTCTGAATTCCAGAGTTTTTGATTTAAGGAAAAAAAGCTTATGATTATTGCTTGCTTTAAAGAAGACGTTCTTTTCAATGCTGCCATATCTCGAATTATACTTAAATACATTAGTAAAATAAGTTAGCCTTAAATACGTTACTAAACAACTATGATAGGAGAAATTGAAAATAACTGACAGGTGGGCGTGATTACACATGCAGAATAGCTACCATAAAACAGAAAGAATGCAGTTCTTACTATTCTTTAATAAAAAGACTTATCTTTAATTTGCACCATGCTTCACTAGCCGGCATGCATTTTCTTATAAAATTAAAGTCGAAATCCTGTTTTCACAATGGCAGAAGAGTAAAAGAAGAAAAAAAAAATCATGTTCGACTGGAAAAAATCTTCGTTATAGCCGATTCTTAAGATTTTGGGGGGGTTTGCTATAAAAAGATAAAATAGCATTAAATCCAATAGGAAAACGGCGGGACCAAAATTTATATCCTGGGGTTCGTTATAAACCGGGTTCGCTATAACGGGGTTCGACTGCATATCTGAGTCTTTTCTTTTGTTGAATTCCGCAACTTTTTTCATTGTATTAGTTTTCTGATTGGTCCATGTTTAATGTCTAGAAACTAAATATTCCTGTTGCCACAATAACAAAAATAGTATTAAAGACTACAAAAAAAAATATATAATAATAACACATAAACAAATTTAGATACAGATTTTAAAGAAATTTAATTCAAAAGTAATTTTTTCTTTAAAAATCGGTGTAAAAATTTAAAATATCCGATGTTTAGAAGTTTAAAGATTTACAGTTAATTGTACAGTAAAATTGTTAAACTGAAATTTCATTTAATATTTGTTTATGATTAATTCAGGCATATTAAGAATCTGTTATTACGTAAGTTATGTTTTAATCATTATAACAATTATGTTATTATTGTTTTTTTTTAATATAGAAATCCTTTACAAGTCTAAAATTATAGACTTTGAGAATATTATTTTCCAAATAGTCGTTGTAATTTTTTACTTACCCATCATACGTAGTATAGGGTAAGTCTTGCAATCGTTTTGAAAATCGAAAAATTTTTCTTTGACGGATTTACACGTTTTAGATAGTGGAGATTCCGAAAAACATATTTTTAGAAAAAATTTTTTGCCGTCCGTCTGTCTGTCTGCCTGTAAACGCTCTATCTCCCGAACAAATTGAGATAGAGACTTAAAATTTTGTATTTAGTTAGTATGTAAGAATACAACGAAGCCTATTTAATATCAGCAACCTCGATTATACGGAACTATTTTTTTCGGACTCTCGAAAAATTCGTTCTGATGAAAGGTATATAAAAAATTTCGAATTTTTTTGTTCTAAGGAATGGACGTAAAAGGCAATAAAATAACACACATTGTGCATATAGAACGAAGTTGATCGGATTATTAGTTGCCGAGATATTTGTAATCTTGTTTTCCACATTCTTCGATTTTTTATGACTCTGTATTTCATTCAAATTTCAATTCAGAGGTATATTTTAATTGGAAATGAGACGCTTAATCCGACGCAGTTAATTGTTAGTTAATAGAATTAATATTTTTGGAGTTATAAGGATGTTTCTTTTACGCAGTTCGGTACTACTTGAGTAGTTTGGCGTTTTATATAATTTGTCGAAATTGGTACATGAGCAGTTCTTTAATATAGCATTATGTATATTAACAATATTTAAATTTTGTTTATGAATTGCAATGCAATGTATAAATAGTTTTCATATGTTTTATTTTCATATACATTATACATATCCATGATGGGTAAGTATTACGGTGGCCCCCAACGACTAGTTTTAATTACAATTTCTGTTTTTTACTTACCCATCATACGTAGTATAGTGTAAGTCTTGCAATCGTTTTGAAAATCGAAAAATTTTTCTTTGACGGATTTACACGTTTTAGATAGCGGAGATTCCGAAAAACATATTTTTAGAAATTTTTTTTTGCCGTCCGTCTGTCTGTCTGCCTGTAAACGCTCTATCTCGCGAACAAATTGAGATAGAGACTTGAAATTTTGTATGTACTTAGTATGTAAGAAAGGAACGAAGCCTATTGAATATCAGCAACCTCGATTATCCGGAACTATTTTTTCCGGATTTTCGAAAAATTCGTTCTCATGAAAAGTACATAAAAATTTTCGAATTTTTTTGTTCTAAGGAATGTACGTAAAAGACAATAAAATAACATACATTTTGCATAAAGGACGAAGTCAATCGGATTATTAGTTGTCGAGATATTTGTAATCCTGTTTTCCACATTCTTTGATTTTTCATGATCCTGTATTTCATTCAAATTTCAATTCAGAGGTATATTTTAATTGAAAATGAGACGCTTAATTCGACGCAGCAAACTGTTAGTTAATATGATTATTATTTTTGGAGTTATAAGGATGTTTCTTTTACGTAGTTTGGTACTTCTTGAGTGGTTTGGCGTTTTATATAATTTGTTGAAATTGGTGCATCAGCAATTCATTAATAGAGTATTACTATGTGTATTAACAACATTTAAATTTAGTTTTGGAATTGAAATGCATTGTATAAATAGTTTTCACAGATTTTATTTTCATATACATATCCATGATGGGTAAGTATTACGATGGCCCCCAACGACTAGTTTAGTTATCAAATTATTTCTTGGCTCTACTTATAGCTAAGCTCTCCGGTACTTCGGAAAATAACATTAAATTTGATACCAAATTGCCTTATAAAATTTCTTGTGGTACGTTTAACTGGTAGATTCCTATTTTAAAAATATTATCCTTTTTTTCAAACGTTTAGACTATTTTTAAAATGTGAAAAAATTTTTAAAATGTGGTAAACAAATCCATTCAAAATTCCTTGAAACGAACAAAAAATTGCTTTTTGCAGTACAATGTAAATAAATAAAAAGAATGTTTCAAAAATCAAAAGACTTTTTTTCTTATTGCAAACAAGAAATTGCAACAAGTATTTTGGTGTTTCAAACGTGCATTATCTGTTTTAATGTAAAACACTTACGCAAAAAATATAGCATAAAAAGAACAATTTATTTCCAAACAAAATTTATTTCAGTCGAATGTTTAATATAATTTATTGAGAAATCAGAAAATTTAATAAATAAAGTAAATCTTTTTTTTTTTTTTTAAACTTATATATCAATTTTTTTAACTTACTGTTTTACTAGTATTTTCTTCATAATAAGCATTTTCTTTATCTTTTGGCGCAATCTATTAGAAATCAAACACAAACAAAATTTACAAATTATATTACCAAATTTAGTACCCCCCCCCTCCCCCCCAAAAAAGCGTATAGTTTTAATGTAAAAATCTCATTATAGACCCATAAGAAACATTTTTAACCGACTTCAAAGAGGAGGTTATGATTTCGACCTGTATGTATTTGTTGTTCACGCATAACTTTCGTAAATATGAACCGATTTTGATAATTCTTTTTTTGTTAGAAAGTGTAAGATGCCCACATAGTCCCATTTCAATTTTATCAAATTCTTGCAATTAGAACTTTTTAAAAATAAAAACATTAAAAGTCCAAAATTTTTTGAAGCAGTCATCCAATTAAAAGCGTTCATTTTTCAGGTAATCGCAGGTTTTCATGCCGAGCATACAAGTCAGATGTGTGTGTACAGTAAATAAATAAAATTTCAGGCTATCACTCTTACACCGATAGGAGATCTTTTTAACCGACTTCAAGGATTAGGTTATGATTTCGATCTGTATGTATTTCTTGTTCATTCATAACTTCCCTAAAAATGAACCGATTTTGATAATTCCTTTTTTGTTTGAAAGTATAAGATGCCCGCCCTATTTTAATTTAATTAATTTCTGATGATTAGAATATTTTTAAATAAAAAATGTGGGTTTGATAAAAAAAATAATGATTTGTCGCAAATAATTTTTCATTGTTGCAACCGTTTTCAAATCATAAGCATATTAAAACTATTCATTTATATGCGTTAGCGCCAAGTTGTCGCCAAGCTTGTTTCTTTATTGAAGTCGGTTAGTATTTTTTTTTAAAAAGCGTAATTATTACATACTAAGTACATACAAAATTTCAAGTCTCTATCACAATTTGTTCGGAAGATCCAGCTTTTACATACACACAGAAAGACAGACAGACTCACGGACGGACGGAAGGCAATATTATAAATTTTGTTTTCTACAAATATGTTTTTCGGAATCTCCAATATCTAAAACGTGTCAATCTGCATGAAAAAAATCGATTCTAAAACGATTGCAACACTTACCTTATACTACGTATGATGGGTAAGTAATAATGGATGACCTCGAACAATTTGTAGAAAATATGGGGCTAAAAATATCACTTTATAAAAAACTATTTTATTTTTTACTAATATTTTTTTTACCGTTTTTTGTCCGAATTGGTGTAACCTAAGAGTAGTTTAATAATAAATTGAAATAAACTTTTGTGACATGGAAATTATTGGGGAGTTTTTCTTTTACGAATCTTTTTAAGCGAAATTTTTTTTAATATACAAAAATATTCCAGTCCCCATAGTTTCGTGTTGAACGTATTTCACTCTAAATAAGTCATAATCTTAGCTTATAGACTTCTTCGAAATATGTATTTTTTTAATCTATACTAATAAAATCCGTGCGCCTCTGTCTGTCTGTCTGTCTGTCTGCTTGAAGCCGATTACAGTTCGCAACGTTGGCGAGTTGGAAGTCGCGAGAGGTGTATTTCGATTGGAAAAACTCCGGGGAAGTCATTTTGGGCATTTTCGAGACCGTGGGACCAAAATTAAAAAAGTTATGAATTAAAAACCCCTTGGGAATCGGAACGAAAAGTGTGCCAATTCCCAAACGGAGCTCCGAAGCAGAACACTGCGCCACCTTGCGGTGAAGGTAATGAATTTTTCCCCTTTGGCTAAAAGAAGAAACAGCCGAAAACCTCCTTTTTCTACCGCCGCTAATTGCGTTTTTTTCAGCATCAATTTTTTTGACTTGCCGTAGAATATTTACCGTAGTTTTCACTAAAATATTGAACTTAGAAATAAAACAGGACTATCGAAACTTTTTTTTGCGCGTTTCTTCTTAAACCATCATGCAGACAGTTTTTAAAGTAGAAAAAACTGATTACATATTCAGAATCTGCGTAAAAATCTGCTTCTGATGTACTGAAAAATACGAAAAAAAGTCTTATGCTCGCTTAGCGCCCACCGTGCAAAACCAAATATTTTTAAAGGGACTATGGGCGCGAAGCGACCATAGCTCCGATCCACAATCTTTTTTTTCAAGTGCACGTGGCCCGCCGTGCGAAATCACATATTTTTAATGGGACCATGGCTCTTTAATTTACTTTTTTTTGTGCCTGAGGATTCGAACACAAAGACTTGCTTATTAAATGATTTTTTTTGCTTATTATATACTGCTTAATACCGAGGTTCGTTTGGAAAAAGTGGCCCAGCTAGCGGGCGTAGCTCGCTAGTTATAAATTATATGTTGAAGCCTATTTTCATTCATATTTATTTACGCACAAAATGTAAGTACGAATGAATATACAAATTGATGGGAATAAAGCAGGGTTAATAAAACGCAGTGTTCAAGGTCTGTGGTGTGACATCAAGTTTATGGTACATTATTGAAACAGTTTCTGTTAGAAATACAGTCGACTCTCGTTAATTCGAAATCGGATAATTTGAATCTTTGCTTAATTCGAACTAAACATGAAGTCCCGAAATTTTCAATGGCAGAATAACGTTAAAAATTTTCATTAATTCGAACTCATATTTTCTTGACTTCGTTTAATTCGAACTAACAAGAATTCCGAATTTTCATTTTTCTTTTCTTTCTCACAGATTTCAAATCATTTGAATAACTTCCTTTCTTTGATTTTGGTGAAAAGTGTTCCGAACGAGCACACATATAATGCAATGCAATTGATATCCACTTTCTTATGCCTCATCTGTCCACCAGTGACGCTTTAAAATATTCTTCCATAGTGCTTATTTCTAATCTTTTAATTAGTCTATGTATTTACTCACTCTAATTTAATATTAAGTCATATTCTAATGACAGCAGACGAAATAAATTAATAAAAAAACACTATAACATTAATTCCTTTGTAATAGTACCATATTGAGTATGTTTTTATTTCATATTTTCCGTAATTCGAACTTCGGATAATTCGAACATTTCTTACGGTCCCGACGAGTTCGATTTAATGAGAGCCGACAGTAACATATCCATTTATTCATTCATCTCGAATGTTAAACTTAAATAAAACTATTTACACAAAACTCCAGCATTTGCTGGGTACTTCGTTGTTTAACAAATATCGATGGCAAAACTGCTTTTAAACCGCAGCAATGAGCAAGAACTAAACCCATCGGTTAGATCGTCTGTACATCACAGCATACATGTGGGTGCTTTACACTCTAGATATACTTACTCAGTACATAAACTGGAAATTAAAATATGCATATAGTTCAGGTTAAAAGAGAGTGCATTTACGACCGAAATGCAAAAAGAAAAACCGGATAGGAACGATGACTGCCAAACAAACAATTTGACAAATTTAGAGGGACAAAATTTTGTCCAGATTTCTAACATAAATATTACAAGCCATTAAGGGAACAATTTTTTGTGTAAATTCCTTTTCATGATGATTATAAAATAAATTGTTTTTAAACCTCAAATACGATACATTAATGAAGAGACTTATAATGTTATTAGTGTATGGAAAGAAATATATATATATATACTAGCGGACCCGACAGACGTTGTCCTGTCACCGACCGACGTTGCCCTTCTTGGCACCGACTCCAGGAAATCAAATAAATGTACGTAAATATGGTAATACGCACGATAAACAGTACGCTCTTAATTTAATTTCTTTTTACAATTATGTAACGAAATTATTTTTCACTCTTCAGTATTTTTTGAAGTCGGTTCAATTTTTGATAAAAAAGTTTATTCAATAATATTGTACATATATTTTTATATACTTGTGGAACAGATAATGAGATTTTAGTATGTAAACCGCATCACATTTAAGTACGTCCATGCAAATTAATAATCCATAATCAACTATAATGTAAAACATTAACCCATTTTGCACATACGGTACTTTAAAATCTCGTTAAAATATATTGCTTTAAAATTAATTGAATACATAAATTAGTATTAATACAGTTTAGAATAATTATTCCTATTTTATGTAATACCAATAACATTAGTACACTGTAAAAAAAAATCTGTGAAGGTAATAAATATTTTATAGGAAACTGGGATTCCAAGAACTTTTCATGAAACGATAATAGGAAAAATTCATGTAATCGATTCTGAAACTTGAATTTTTGCTGTTACCGTTACAGGAAAAGTTCTTGGAATCCCAGTTTCCTAGAAAAGGTTTTGTACCTTTGCAGATTTTTTTTTACAGTGTAATTGAAAAAAATAATTTTAAAAGGGGCAATTACTTTTGTATTTGCATCGTTTCAGCTTTCTTGGATGTTCAATGATTGGCAAAGGAAAAATTCAGTTCGAAAATAATTTTGTATTTATATTGCAAGAACAGCCCATTTGTACATTTTCCAGTTCTTCAGTATACTTAAAAAATGTTTTGAATAAGATGTTTGAAAAAAGTTATAAATATTTCACAAAATCCCACAAAAATATTTTTTAGTTTTTTAATCACAATCGCAAAATATTTTGAAATATTTTTATATGGTGTTCTAAATCTTCTAATGCAAATGAAAACATATGGCCGTACTCAAATTTTATCTTATTTTACAGATAATTTTTCAACATTCCGATTTGCATAGACGGTTAAAAATAATCAAAGTTGTTAACAAAAGTTTTTTAATAAAATTAACTATTAAAATCTTTTAGGTAGCTTTCATTACAAAAAGGAAAAAGCTATCAATTTTTATTATATCTATTCGCCCTTTAAGTAAAACAGTGAACCATTTTAAAATTTATATTTTTTTAAATATATGTATTTTATCTTCTAAAACACTTTCAAAATTTCACAAAAAAATGTTTTGAATGTTTAATTTACATTAATTGATAATTAGGCACATAAAATATTAAATGGAAATAAGTCAATATGTACCAGAAGGAAAAAACGTATTTCGAAAACAATTTCAATCCGGTCGAAAGTTTATCGTGGAAATAAATTTTCCTTGGTATGTCTGGTCGAAAGCGGAAGAAAATTTATTCCCTTTTAGGTATCTGATAATCTGGTTTATGCTGAATCACGTGATAAGCTGCCTTAATTAATAAAATTGTTCACCATGTCTTGCGTGATTTAGTTGCATTTATTAAAGTAAAATTATTGATTTTGAGGAAATTATTTTGCAGAATCATGCGTGAAGATATTTTAATTTGAATATTGACAGCTAACTTGTATAAATTTTGATATGTACCCAGCGTGTTTATGGATTATAATTATATTAGAATTTGCTCTTTATTCTCTCAATAAAACTTGCATGAAAATAAAACGCATGCGTATTTTTAAGCAGCATAGTAAATAACTAAAATGTGTATGAGAATTGATAATAACGTTATCGTACACTGTAAAAGAAAATCTGTAACCTTGCAGATGTAAAGTTTCCGAAATCTGTAAATTACTAAAAATATATCTCTGTACTGTACAAGAAATAAATGTAAATCTTCAAAACTAATTTTGTAAAGTTACAGAAATCTGTAACTCTACAAAAGAACCTTCTAAAATTACAGTTCTCTTACGAAAAGTACATTTTAAACGTGGGTTGAAATTACATAAAAAATTCTTGGAATCTTAGTTTCCTTTTACATTTATCGCAACCTTGCAATTTTTTTTTATTTTCAGAGCAAATCTGTATTTGTTACATCATTTTTGTCTGTTGCCGTTACATAAAAATTTCTGGGAATCTCAGTTTCCTAGAAAACTTTTAGTAACTTTAGAGATTTTTTACAGTGTAACAGAGGTGAAAAAAGTAATTCAAAATCATTATATCTCATTTTTCAACCTGTGTATCATTTAAAGTTTTAATCTTTATCTTTATAAGTTTTAATCTTTGTGTGTGTTATTCAACTTCGAATGATCGCGACAGATTTAAATATCTCATTTATTTATAATTTATTTTTTTATTACTAATTGATAATGAGTAACAAATAACAATTATTCATTCATAGAGTTACTATGGAAGTGAAGAACTTCGCGATAAGCTGGACCTCTCAAATATTTCATTAATATGGCGCTTGCAGGTTGTTCCGATATTTTTGTCTTACAATTCAAAATAATATTGCGTGAATTTGCTATATTGATCTAAATAATGTTACCTATTTTGTCCAAAACTAAGACAGCTAACTTAAAGCTAGAAAAACGTGTTTTAAAAAAACCGCTTTCGAAATGAAAGATATTTACATGAAAAATGAAAAGAACATGGTTTTGATATGATTACATCTACATTACTAAGACGTATCAATAAACTCGGATTTCAATCTAGTGTGACAAAAGTAAAACCCTTCATGATTATATAACAGAAAGGGAGAGAATGAAGTATGCAAAAAAAGGGCTTTTAAGGAGTCTGGAGGATTTGAAATATATATTGTTTAGTGATAAGAGTGTGTTTTGCACAACATATGACGATCAAGGAGGTCCATGCATAGCAAATAAAGAAAAGAGCATATGAAAAGAACTGCATGGAACAATCAGTGAAATTTGAAGTCTATGTAATGTTATAGAATTGCATTACCGCAGATGGTCCTGAGAGTCTCTGTACCATTGACAAAAGGGTTGATTCTGTGGTATATCAATAAATATTTGAGTATTTCATGAAATCAACATCGGAGGATACTTGAGTTGTGTCGACTTTAAAGCCCCACACTACCAAGGTTAAAATTCATGCTTGTACACTGTAAAAAAAAATCTGCAAAGGTACTTAACTTTTTCTTGGAAACTGGGATTCCAAGAACTTTTCCTGTAACGGTAACAGCAAAAATTCAAGTTTCAGAATCGATTACATGAATTTTTCCTGTTATCGTTACATGAAAAGTTCTTAGAATCCCAATTTCCTAGAAAATGTTTAGTACCTTCACAGATTTTTTTTACAGTGTACCAGCAACAAAAATGTGCTAGTTATTGCTAGGTATTGCTATGTCGGTTAGATTTCCATGCTATTATATGCTAGCTAGCATCACATCCTATATCACTAGCTTGCAGAACTAAATCGTCAGAAGCTATATGCAAGCACTTCATGCTTATTTCCAGCGAAGTGGGCCACTACACACCATGAGTTGCTGGAAATTCTGCTGGAACCAGCAAATGTATAATGTTTATAATGCTAGTTTATACTATTTTACTTCCTGGGTTATAGAACTCGGTGCTTGTCTAGCAAACAAATACCAGCATGAATTTCGACTTGGGTAGTCACTGAAAAAGATATGTGTGATGATGATAAGTCTATGGGGGCGTTCTTTTCTAACATCTCGCTCAAATTTTAATTTTTTTACATGTTTTTTTTTTTTTTTTTTTTTTTTTTTGCATGGGACAGTTGAAGATGATCTAAACCGGGCTACTTTTTTATTTTTTCAATTTTGGTTTCAGATTTGAAAAAAAAAAAAAAAAACATTAACTTTCGAAGCCGGTTAGAAGAGGTTCTGAAACTAAAAATATCCTAATATAAAAAGTATATAACCAAAAATGAAAATATTAAAAACTAGCTCGGTTGTAAATCCTTCTCAGCTGACCAAAGCAAAAAATTCATGTAAAAAAAAAAAAAAAAAAAAAAAAAAAAATTAAAATTCAGCGAGATATTTGAAAAGAACGCACGCAAGGACTTAACATTACCATCCGTGTCTTTTTCAGTGACTAGTGTTGAGTCTTAATTTCCAACATGATTTATCACCTTAACCCAAGTTATCATCAAGAACTAGCTGATCCAAAACAAAATTAACGTACTTCTCTGACTGTCTGATTTAAATCCAAAAAAGAATGTGTGCACTGTAAAAAAAAAAAGGTCGATCTACTAAAAAAACTTTAGTGATCCTTGTAATTACTAAAAAATTTTTAGTAATCTTAGTCGGTTACTAGAAAATCTGTAAGAATTACTAGAAAAAAGTTAGCAACGAATAGAGTTAATAGTTTTATATTTTTAATAGGTCTTACTAAAACTCAGTTGGTATGGCCTTGATAGCATAGTGGTTATAGTAACGGACTCCAGGCTAAAAGGTCCCGAGTTTGAAGCTTGCTACCGCCAAATACACCCCGAATGTCTGTAGTGTCTGGTTAATAAACGGATTATGAAAATCCTGTCGGAGCAATTAAGAATGTTTAGTGCTGCCATCTATTGCGTTTTTGCCGAAAATCTTCCGCTTCAGAAATCTGGATGCAGCTCGAAGGAAGTTCCTCCGCTTCTGTTGCACGTAATGGTTATTAAACGTAATTTTGGAGCTATTACTAAAATTTGCTTTGTGGCTCATACTAAAAATTTTTAAGTTAGTTATACAAAAAATTCTTTTGTTCAGTTTACAAAAGAAATGCTTGTTTCATTTGCAAAAAAAAAGTTTGTAATGGTTGCTAAAAAATTCTGTGGAATACAAATTTACTAAGAAATTTTTAGTAACCTCTTGAATTTTTTTTTTACAGTGTGGAGAATAGGAAAAAAAACTGCAAGATAGTGCGCCAAAAATAAATAAGTAAATAAACAAAGAAAACAATAATAATTGAATTCATTTCCAGCATAAACCTGACGTGATCATATTTAACCTGAAAATGTTCATAACCTGTTTTAGTTAGCTTAAAAAAGAAAGATCGTGTAACATCTAAATTATAAAGGCCAAACGTATCTGTGCGTAACGCATACGCCATTTTTCGAATAGCAACACTTTGAAATTTGAAATGAAATTTCGGTTTTGCAGTTTTTCCTACGACAAATTTTTAAACTTTTAAATATCGCACAGTTTCAATTTTTACATTGTCGTATAAAGAAAAAAAATGCACTTTTAAATGCAATTTTGTTTGAAAACTGTATCGTAATTTTTTTTTTAAATATTAATTTTTTTTGTAGTTTTTGACATTATTTTTTGTAATTGTGGCAATAGAAATGTACCATTTCTATTGAAAGTAAAGGGAAAAAAGCCGGAGATTGCTGTATCTTTGAATTAAAATAATTTTAAAATGATAAAATTAAAATAACAGTTAAAAAAAGAAAAGATGAATACGGATGTCAGAGCAGCATACGTAAAATTTGAGACTATGAAAATAATATCGGGTTTAGATTTTATGAGGAAAAAAGTCTATGATTAAGTGAAAGTGGGAGAAATTTTGCTGTTTTTGTTTTAGGAATACCAAAATAATTTTTACAACTGAGTTTTACAGAAACAGTATTTTATTAACTTTAGGTTAAAAATTGTTTGTTTGAGAATTAGACTTACTAATTAATAAGGTGCATTTTCGGTTGTAACTAATTTCGTACATTTATTATAAATTTATGAAACAGTTTCTACTTAAACATTTTTTCTTTCGTCGAAATTCGGCGGGTTCTACCTTGTAAAATATAATGGTGATGAGACAAAATATTAAAGAATAACTATTTTTCTTTTTTGTAAAACTAGTATTATTTACAATGCATTCGTCTAATAGTTTGAACAAACTAAATATCCATTTTAAAAATTAATTTTTTTTTCAAATGTGGTTAATTATTTTAAGTTTTGTATTGTTTCCTTTAAATTTTATGCTAGAAGATTGTACAAATTATGAAGGTTCTTACGATTTTAAAGTGTTTTTTTTCTGTATTACTTTTTGTATGAGCAACACTGATAAAAAACTTTTTTTACAATACCCTTTTTTTTTGTATTATATTTTTTTGACTTGGGATTGTTATAGTGTTTGCTTTTTATTACCTCATTAAAACTTGTGTGGAAAAATTAAAATTAACGTATTTTGAAACATCACAACATATAATTAATATGCTTATGGCATTCAATAATTGCGTTTCTCAAAATAGACTTGAAAAAAATAATAATACATTATATTCCATTGACTGGACAGATATTTTGTTACTTACAAATTATTTAAAGATTTAATTATAAATCAATATTTTTTTTATTAATTCAAATTCGATTTATCATGACAGATGTCAATATGTAATATATATATAATTTTCTTCTGTTATTTTTTTTTTATATAATGTGTAACAAATAAAAATTATTCATCAATACTTTGTAATATTATAAAAGATGAATTTCATGTAACTAAAATAACAGATATACATGCACAGGATGTAATATATTATCAATTCCGGCTTTTAAATTCTCAACCGTTGGTCAGAAATGAATTCTATAAAAATTACAAAATCTAACTTTTTATATGGTCCCCTGATCACTGTAGGTATATTCAGTAAACTTTTTCACATACCATAACAGACAGAACACGAAAAGGTTAAATTCTGTACTATAAAATTTGACAAAGTTTTAAATCTCGAAGTTTAGACTTTTGCATCTGATTTTGTCTTTCATTAAGGGATCAATTAAAAAAATTAATATAATTAGCGATCGAAATGAGCGTGTTATATTATTTGGTACTACTCTGTTATCCCGTCGACCAATTTCGCCAAATTATATAAGTCGCCAAACTAATAGCCAAATTTTACATATTGACATAATTTTTATTTTAAATAATGAAAAAAAACAAATAATTAGTGGAATATTAATAAAAATACAAATAAAAAGTCGAAATAAAAATCACTTAATGACATTTTAAACACGGGAATCGTATTTAATGTCATTGAATGTGACATTTACGATGATCCATTATTGGCGTTTAATCTTATATTTTAGCGATAATTTTTTGGTCGACGGGATAACCTAGTAGTACCTGTTATTTTTATGGTGAAATCACCTTTTTCTAGTTTCGCCAAATCGGAATAGTACCAAACAAGGAGATTTCATCTAAAAATTTTTGCTTGAGTTATAGAGGTCCTATACAAAGCGAAAAAGAAAAATATTGAAATGAAAGAGAAAAATAAATAACAATTTATTATCATATCAGAAAACTGTCTACTATAAAAAATGAATACATCAAATACCGGAATCTAATAGGTATACTACAGGTGTCAAAAAATATTCAAAAGTCAAAGTATGTAATATCAGTACCCGGAAAATGAAGCATACACGCTAAGATCTAGATTAACAGCAGAAAAAAATAGTAAAAAAAAAAAATTAAAAAAATTAAAAAAAAAAAACTTATGCTGTAGGGAAACAATTTATTTCCAAATAAAATTTAATTATGACTCCTTATATATTTTTAATGGGTGAATTTCAGCTCAAATTGCAAAAAATATTTACATTATTGTTTTTTTATTTATATTTCGAAAAAATGAGTACATAAATTGCATCAAATTCATGTAAATCCATCCGAAATTCTGAAAAATGTGGCATAATCATCTGTGTAAAATATGTAAGTAAAAATGTTTTAATATACAATAAAAGGAGAAAACTTATCTCCAAACAAATTTCAATGCAGTCGAAAGTTTATCTTAAAAATAAATTTTCACTGATGTTTTAAGTTGAAAGCGGAAGATAGTTTCTTCTCCATTTAATATCTTATAATCGGGTTTTATGTTGAACCACGTGATAAGCTTCTACAATAAATAAAATTATTCATCGAGTTTTGCGTGATTTAATTGCATTTATCTAATTAACATTATCGATTTTGAGTAAAATAATGTGTGAAGATGTTTTTATTTTAAGCTCTACAATAAACTTGATTTCAATATCGCTATGCATTTCATAAGTTTATATAAAACAATTATATTAGAATATGCTCTAAATTTCCTCATTTTAACTTGAAGTAAAACACATGCGTATTTCGAATTAATACAACAAATAATTAAGATGCATATGGTAATTAATAGTTGCATTTTCCGTATAGAAATTAAAAGAAGTAGTTTAAAAAACATTATATTCGACTGACTAGAGAGATATTTTACTTTTACGAAATTATTATTGTAATTATTTTATTATTTTTTAACTTGAAGTTACATTAGTGTGCGTTTAATTATTTCTTTTAAACTTATACGGAAATAAAACACAATTAAGGCAACATAAAAAATAATTAAAATGTCCTTGAGGATTAATAGTTATAAATAAATATTACATTTGAAAAATGTGATTTAAAAATATTATAACTCTTTGACTGGAGCAGAAATTTTCTGATCTACAAATTATTTAAATCTATTAAGTAATTACTTTATTTATTCAAGATCGAATTATTCCGATAGATATAAATGTCTGATACATTTATAAATATATTTATTAGTGTTGCTATTAACGATGTGTAACAAAAAACAATTATTCATTAAGGTAATTTTCATATTTTCAAATATGAACTTTAAAAACCTAAAAGTACGTAACATATAAACATACATACACTCTCAAAAAAACTTCCGTCTTTTCACAGAAAATGTACTGGCAGCACTGCTGGCAGAAATTGTCTGTAGATTGAAGATTTTCCGTTTATTTTTTCCTCCGTCAAAAGAAGAAAAATATCCGTCACTTGAAAAAAGTTTGGAAAAGATCAATGCGGAAGAGGTGAGGATCGAACTCACGATCACAGCATTAGAAGGCGAGCACTCTTCCTCGGCGCCACGGTTGCACATGACGATTGTGCTTTGAAATATGAGCATTCATTTAATATGGGTGTGGTTTGGTGTATTTCGTTAAAAAGCTTTTAATTTTGCAGTTAATCTCGGAAAGATTTCATCTTTAATGAAACTGTGGCTGGAATTTTTTTTTTACGTTTAGTATTAATATAGTATAAAAATGTGAATTTCAAATATAATACGTAGATTGTTAGAGAAAAAATATGGATGTTCTATTTTTATTCGATAAGATTTTTTTAAAATAATATCTTTTTTTTTTTTTTTTTTTTTTTTTTTTTTTTGCATTTTGTTTTTTAATTAAAATATCTTTTAAATGTGTTCACTTAAAGTATATTTTATATGCGAATATTTATCATAGAAGTAACTTAATATATTCAACTTTATTCAACTTATCCAACTTTGAATAACAAATTGTGAGAATTTTTGAATGAATAAAGAAAGTACATGTTATTTATTTTTAAATTTGAAAACATTTGTGTCTTTTTAAACTAAATTAGACATTTTAATCTATAGAATATTTTCTTTTTCATATCAAAAATAAATTCGAATTAACAAAAATAAATTCGAACTAACAGACCCAATACGCATGCGTGCTAGAAATAAACGGAATCTCTTCCTCATTTTACGTCGTTTGCAATGAGTTCACAGATCAAATACGTTTTTTGGGTGTATGAAAATTATTTGTGAAAAAATAAGAAAAACTTAGTGTATATCGATGAATTTTTCTGACAGTGTATGGAAATTCATGCACACACACACAAAGGAAATTATAATGTAAAATATTAAAATGGAAAAATTAATTCTACTTATATAGTAGGAGAACAATTTATTTCAATCAAATTTTATTGCTATCAAAACAAATAAACAGATTTCATAATAAACATTTAAACTGCATATCAGTTAACGAAATGCATGCGTAAAATTAACTAACCTCACCACATATACCTGCATGCTATGTTGCAACGCACTTCAGTAAGAACACCTCCTGCCCAACTTCATACCGTAATTACCACCCACTCTATAAGGAAAGGGCAGCTGACGTCACTGTGGACGAATTACTGTGGATAAGCGAGAAAAACCTGTCTGTTCTTTAAAGACTGATATTGTACGGATGATCTCCGGCAATTTGATTGGTCTACGTTTGGCAGCTCTGTGGTAGGCGATGATACAATTGGCTTGCGTTGCCAAGACGATTCCTGCAATGATCGCTTTGAAAAAAAAAGTCATGGTAGATTGGTTGACAAAAGTGTTTGTTTGTAAACATGCCCTTTCCTTATTCATTCGCCTTCTGTTTCTGGTCATTTCAGCCTGTGCTCCATCGGGCGGAGTTTGTTTGGTACATATATTATTATTATTATTATTATTATCATTATTATTAATGTATAACAAATAACAATTATTCAATAATAGTTATAGCGTAAAGTTATAAAATAGTATAGCGTAAGCGATATAGTATAGCGTATAATAGTATAGCGTAAGCGATAGTATAGCGTAAAGTTATAAAATGAAAAAAAAAATATTTCTTATTTAATAAAAACAGGATTATTTCAAACAAATTTTAATTTTGTCGGCCTACATGATTGTAATATGCAAATTTAATTTGTTATTATTGTTTCTTTGCATGAACATATTCAAAACAAATAAATAGATTTTAATATGTTGACACCATCACATTTATATAAATGCATTGCTAACCTCATCTTATTGACCAGCTTGTTGTTCCAACGCACTCTGCGAAGCACCATAATTTTCTTCCGAAATCTATACCCTTGTTATCACCCACTCTACTCATCCGCTCTTTGTCGCGAGGGACAAGCTGTACCTGCGAAGCGGAGTTTGCTTTGTACGCATATTATTATTATTATTATTATTATTATTATTATTATTATTATTATTATTATTATTATTATTATTATTATTATTATTTTCTAATTGTTAAGAAATTTCCGCGCCAGGGAGATCGGGCAAATTGAGTCTACACAGGAAGTCTGCTTATTCTGTCCCGCTTAGGTAATAAAGAAAAAAAAATATGAATGCATGCGAACTTATGCAAATGTGAAACAATCAGTTATAATACAAAACACTTAAGTAGAAATAATTCAATATATAACTCAAGGAGAAGACGATTTTTTAAATAAATCTCAGTCCAGTCAAAAAGATTAGTTTAAAACTAATTTTTCTCTAGTTTATCTGGCTGAAAGCGGAGGAATATTTATTCCGTTTTAGGTACCTAATAATCTGGTTTATGTTGAACCACGTGGTAAGCTGTCTATAATTAATACAATTATTCTCAAAGTCTTGCGTGATTTGATGGCATTTATCTAAGTAATGTTATTGATTTTGAGGAAATTAATTTGCAGAACCATGCGTGAAGATGGTTATATTTGAATCTCGACAACAAATTTGCTTTTATTGCAGATATTTATTTATAGCTTTTATATATTGCAATTATGTCAGTAATTGGCCTTAATTCTGTCTCTGAAAGTTGTCGGGAAATAAAAATACACGTGTATCTTAAATAAAAATAATACACAATTAAAACATTTATTATTAATACTTATGATCTCAAAACAAGCTTGGAAAAGTGATTTTAAAATACTAGTATTATAACTCATTCAATAGTTATATATTTTATATTTTACAAATTTTCAAATTTTCTACCAGATATTTATTTATTTATTTAACTTTGATGCATCGTGACAGCTGTAAAAATCTGATTTATTTATAATTTATTTACTATTGTTGTTACTAAATATTACTCTGTAATAAATATTAATTAATCATTAAAACGATTATAATCGGATATCTGGAAATCCATGCTAATATACAGATGAAATTAGAATGAATATTAATATAAAAAATCTATTTATAGAGCAAATGTACATTTTGATTAAGTAAAATATTTTATTAATAAATGGGTATATGACATCTAGGTCCGTTTTTAATCCTTTTCCTGTTGACATACAGCTTTGAAGCTAGGAATATGTATGGATTCCTGGGAGCAATACAGGAATCATACATTTTTATTACTTTCTTCTATCTTTAAAAGAAGAAAGTATTGGATTCATGAAAATTTTCGACTTCCGGTTTTCGACGGATTTATACGTTTTAGAAGGTCCTGAAAATGTTTTGACTATTTTTAGAAGATGTCTGTCTGTGAGTCTGTCCGTCTGTCTGTGAGTCTGTGTGTCTGTCTGTATGTGACAAAAAATTTGTGGGCGTTCTAGCTCAAGAACTAATGCTCGAAATTTAATAAAATTTTATATTCAGTTAGACCTTGATATGAATTAGTGCCTATTGGTTTTTGGTGAAAATTGGCTTGCAGATGGCGCTGCTATACTACGTTTTTCATGATTTTCAAGATTGCTATATCTCAAGAACTAATGCACAGAATTTCACCAAACTTTAGATTCTGTGACCCCTTGATATACATAGACGATGATTAAGATTTGGTTTAAATTGACCAGCAGGTGGCACTGCTATGCTACATTTTGCACGATTTTTGCGATAGCTATATCTCAAGAACTAATTCAGAGAACTTCATCAAATTTTAGATTATGTTACACTAGAATATATAACATAATTAGACGCTGATTACATTTTGGTATTAATCTTGCAACAGGTGGTGCAGCTATGTTGCATTATGCACGATTTTTCCGATAGCTATATCTCAACAACCAACGCACAGAATTTCATCAAACTTCAGATTTTGTTACAAAATGACATATAACATAATTACACGATGATTACGTTTTGTTATAAATCCTTCAACTGATGGTGCTTCTGTGCTATATTTTACACGGTTTTTTTAAACTAGCTATATCTCAAGAACTAATGCACAGAATTTCATCAAACTTCAGATTCTTTTACACCATAACATAATTAGACGCTTTTTTACGTTTTGGCATAAATTGTCCAAGATATGGTGTTGCTGTGCTACGTTTTGCAAATTTTTTCTTATAACCATATCTCAAGAACTAATGGACGAAATTCCATCAAATTTCAGATTCTGTTAGGTCTTGACATAAATGGATGCTTATTAGGTTTTAGTATAAATTACCCAACATGAGGCATTACTAAGCTCATTTTCTCAGAATATTAATTAAATTTTGCGCTTCAGGCTTTTCGGATACAAGAATCTCATTAGGCTAGGTCAAATGTTCGAGGAAATTCGATAGTGGGTAACTGTGGGGTCACCACGTTTTTTTTTTTTTTTTTTTTTTTTTTTTTTTTTTTTTTTTTTTTTTTAATATTAAAATGTACTTATGAGATAGAAGAAAATTTTGGGATTGACACATCCAACTAGTTTTAGTAGGGCAATGTACGGACTGAAACACTTTGGACGACTATACTTTACTTAATTCTTTTACCAAAAGTTTTAAAAAAACCAAAATTTACCGTAAATGAATCACAAAATATTTCGATTAAATAAGGTTAATTTTACAGTAAAAAATAAGTGGTGAGAAGAATAAAATATTCTGTGCACCTCAAGTAACGCATATACCAGTCGCTCGTCCCCAAGGGGTTACGTTTTATTTCCTGTGGAGAAATCCTCATTAGGTTCAACAATAAGTATTTGCGAAGAATTACTCATGGTAAGGATACAGGTTACGTAAAAAGTTTAGTCAACGTCACAAAATATTGCCAAATTTGGCGATAAACAAAAGTTGCCGTATATGAAATTAACTTGTCAATAACTGGCGAATTTTGCAAAATCTCCATTCAAATTTATATATATTACATAATTTACGTTGGAGCAATTTAATTTTATCTGCGTGCATTTAAGCGTTTTCTACTTCTAGTGCATTTAAAAGAATTTATATTTTCTGCATTTATATTAATTTTAATGAAAGCAAGGTAAAAAAAATCATTTTTATTTATTTCATCTTTTAAATTTTTCTATTAAATTTGTAAAAAAAATAACATTTTTTTTGCTTTCCTTTTATAATTTTAATTTAAACTAGTATCTTTTCAGTTCAAAGGCCTTGGAGAGGCAAAGAGATCAATAAAAATATAATTTTTATGATGATCACAATGTGGCTTACATAATAACAGAGTCAAATATTATGTTCGTGATAGATTAAACATCAATATTAGCCTTTTAAAATACGATATTGGTCAAAAACCAGATTACTCAGTATTTCCTATAACCTTTTCAGTTAACTAGGTTACTTTTTTTTAAAAGGGTTAAAATTTAGCTAAGACTATGTTATTTTGCCAAAAGCACTTTTTTTTTCCACAAGTATAAATTGGATACAATTTTTTGATATTGAAATAAAAGGATTTGACAAATGCTGTTATTTCTTCTTATTTATTTATTTGTATCTTAAATCAGATGAGTCAAAATCGTGTTTTCAAGTAAATTTAATGTGCATTATAATTTATGTATTTTATAGAGAAATAATGCATTTCAAGAGAGGACAACAATATGTGACGATTTATCACATGCACCGGCTAAGTACCTTATTACTATGCATTTAATACTCTTCACTGTAGTTCGCTGTTATATGGACTTTGGCGCTTTTATAATAAGTTTGACGTGATTCAAATTTAAGAAAGAGAGTTTTTTGCCGAACGATACAAATGACTATGGAAAGAAAATTGAAGCATTATACTTGCCTATGTATTTTAAAATGCATCTGCTAACACTAATTCGGTTAATTATGTGTATGTAATAAGAAATAAATGGCTTCTGATTATGTACTCTCATGTTAATCTTATTTTTGAGGTGTTTCATTGAAACTAACTACACAATTTAAAAAATAGGGGGGCAAAAAATTGTTGGTATCCTTATTTGCTCTAAAATAGACTATATTTTATGTCGGTACAACAGCGTACATAAATTCAGGAACAAAAAAGTTCTAAAATTGTGATTTCTTTGATATTGATTGGTCTAGAAAATTTGTCGTGGTTATTGTTAAGATGTAATATACTCGTTATGAACAGTGTCTAAAATATTAAAATTTTAATTAAAAAAATTTAAAGGAACATAAAACTTTCTAGGATGATTTTAAATCACGATTAATTTAGAATACTGCAATTTCTGGAATGCTGTTGGGTTACAAACTATAATCTTTTATGTTAGGAATCAAATGGCAATCTTGAACTTTTTTAAAGCATGGCATGGGGTTATTCATCTTTGCGCCTATTTAATAATTTTAATGTTTGGCATTTCTTTTATTTCAATTTTTTAACATATACAAGAGCAAAAATTAGGATTTTGCTGTTGTTTTGCAAAGTTTCAAATCTGTTTGGCATCGCAGTAATTTGTAAGATATAAATTATCGTTTATCACAAATTCCAAAAACAGAATTCCTTATCTCTTATCAACAACTTCATTGTGTCCGTGAAAAATCAGATAATTAACAAAACAAACTATTCGAAGGGATCTAAAACCATATAAAATATAGCCCATCCCCAATCTTCAAGCATAATATTTTTTGTAATTTAGAGTTACTCAAATAGGTACGAAGCATCTACTTATACTCTTTTCTGTATTATTTTTTTTAAAAATTGGGTACTTCCGATTTAATATCCACGTATGGTTTGCTTTTTCCCCTTTTTAATCAGTGTATATGAGTTTAAATGTAAGATTTTGAAATTCTACGATTCAGTTTGCTTTATTTAAATTTTTGCATCAAATTTGCGTCATTTCGATTTTTTTTGCAGTAAAGGGCCAATTAAAGGTAGTATCTCATTTCGTTTGTGTACGGTAAATTTTTAAATTTATATTCTCGGCAATATTTCTTGGACTAATCCCACTGATTGAAGTCCTACACTCTTAAAAATCTTGTCCTAGATTGAGTAAAGTTCTGGTACACAATAACTAGTACTGTAAGATGGTGAAATCTTGAAACATTATTTGGAGCTTCTGTTGAAGCATATTTCCAAGGGAAGGATGTTGAAATAAGAATTTTGAAATGTTGGTAATAGATTTCACCATCTTGTGGTGGCAACTACTGAGCACCAAAATTTGGTTCAAACTGGCGCAAAATTTTTAAACAGTATAGTATAAATAAAATTATTGGTTTTGAACTGATTAATCTTCATAAGCATTCATTCAATGTTTAATTTGATATATCTCAATATGATATTATAATTTCCTAATCTTACTTATAAATTCGGAATACCTTTTTAAGTACATCCTTTTTGCTACATACAGATTTGAACGTATTTTTAATTGAATTTCTTTTTTAGGTGCGTTCGTAATTATGCAATTACGTAGCACCTATTGTTGTCGTTTAGTCCGTCCGTCAGTCTGTCCGTTCGTCTGTCTGTCTATCCGTCTGTCTGTCAGTCAGTCAGCATATAACAACGCAAAAACTACCCAACTGAATCGTTTGAAATTTAAAATACATAATTATTACATAATTTTGTCGAGTTATTTCAAATTTTATCAAAATCGGATTCACAGTTCAACTACAGGGATAATCAAAAGTGTTCCGTTCCATTACGGTTAATAAGGAAAAATGTTTCAAATGCATTTTAATGGTGTTACACTCATTCGAACGTAATAAAATTGATATGCATCTATAAAGTGCATATTATGATATACATTTTGCATAATCTGTGGTGCAAAGAATATTTGTTATTGATTTACAAAGCCACACAAAAGTATTCTATTGCATAATAGTATAGAGAGAACATTGTTTGGTGCGCATTTTAATTGTAATTATTTACAATTTGATGGGATTGATATATGAGAGTGATATTTTAAAAACTTCGTTATCGTACGAACGCACCTCATATGCTACGCTTCACGTGCGATTTCCAACTTGTTTATTTTTACTTTCCGTCATGTTAAAAGGCAGAAAAATACTAAAAATAGGCATGAGAGGATTAAAGCTCCATGTAACTACTGGAAACATTTCAGAAAATCTGCAGCAATAATAATAATAATAATAATAATAATAATAATAATAATATCTTCATGAGTGTTTTTTAATCCCGAATATGTATATTTTTCTGAATTTTTTAATTATAAAGAATATTTTTTCGTAAATCACCGAAAATTTAAAAGAGGTTTTTAAATATTTTCATTTATGTTTACGATACAATTTAGTACATTAGGAAACATTTTTTTTCAGTTTGTAATAGTTAATTTTATAGTAATAACATTAAATGTGTCCAATTAAAGTTCCTTTTATTATTTGAACATGTGATTATCAGTTTTTTTAAGTCATGTCATCTGTATGCGTGAAAAAAATCAATATAAGTGCACTTTTTATCCTTAATTCAATTTAAAGTATTAAAATCTATATGTGTATCTATATACATACATGCATACATACAGACATATGTCTGAGGTAAATAGTAATTTCCTTTGAGTTCTTTCCATATCATGTTACTTTACGCATTGAAATGCAGGCAACACTTTGATTTTATAGAAAATCTCATTTATTTTTTGACAAAGTGACTGTGTTAATCAAAGATGTTTTTTATTTATTTATTTTTTTTAGTATCTGATTTCTGACAAAATCACTTGCACATTGGAAAAAATCTATACATTTGCAATGTTTATCCCTATTTCATTTAAATCGAACAAAATGTATATATAATCTAACAAAAAGTACATATGAAATTGTGTCAAAATTTTGTTTGGCAAACTCTGAATATATAGTAATTTCTTTCCAACACATTTTTTTTCTTATTTTGATGTCATGTAAGTTTATACTTTGAAATTCAGATCTTTGTAGCAAAAATCCCATTTATTTTTGCTAGAATCTGAGGTATTTTGCTGGAAAGCTTTTTTGGATGTAGTTTAAAATGTATAATGATTGATATAAAAGAAATATACAACTGTATGTTGTAAATACACTTTCGAAGATTATGTTTTATCAATTTGTGAGTACAATTGTACTGTAAAGTCATTTCATTGAAGGTAAATATTTTAAGTTCGACAAACATTAAGCACATTCTTAAGTTAATTTTTAAATTTGTACATATTGTAAACATTTGAGAAGCAGATTTTTATTCTAAAATAGGAGGTATAAATATAATCTCAAGCCCATGTGAAATGCAAGCATGATTTGTAATTGTGACGTAATACATCCATAGCAAAAAGACAAATATTGTGGTCACCTTTAAGAAAAGATGAACATTTGATGGTTCGTAATATCGTTTTCTCTTTGCATAATATCAGAAAATTATCTACAAAAACAAAGGTAATTTGTTTAAGGATATTATTATAATTGCACAATATGAATTTATGAAGAAATATTATTCGGAATATATAATTATTAGAACAGAAATTATGAATAAATAAATGTCAATCCATGGTAATTTACGTGGCATTTTGAACTATTTTCAATAATTTTAGTAACATAACACGCAAAAAATGTAAATTTGACATCATTTGTTAATTAAACTTATTCAAAGCCAAATTTAGAGGAAAATTACCAAGCGTTAATGTTATTTCTTAAATTTTGGTAGCTATATTTACATGGCAACTGCCATTTCTGAAGTAAGAATGTAAGTTATCATAAAAAGTGCAATTTTCATCATCACTTTTTAGGTAATTTTCATCCAAATTGATATGTAGATAGGCTTTATTGCACATCATGTTAATATTACATTTCAATAAGTGTTATTTTGCTAAAATTACTGTTGTAGATTGTTCTAAATATAACGTAAGTTATCATGGAATGACCCAGAAGTTTAAACGGATCAAAATACGAGATATACAAATTAATACAATATCAATTAAGGAAAGAGAACCTTGGATGTGAGAAACACGCCAGCTTTTAGATACGTTTAATCGAAAAATATCCAAATGATTTTGGTGAAATTTTAAATCCATATTGACTTGATTATGTTCGATTTTTATGGCAGATTTTTTTTTTCTTTTGACTAAAACCTCTTATTTTAGAATAATACCGATTCATTAGAAAATTGATCCTTTTGATAATTTTCGTTCGTTTTTATCATGTTTCGGTGCATTATATTTTAATCTGCACGTTCAGGTCTGTGCAGTACACTGTAAAAAAAGTGTCGATCTACTAAAAAAACTTTTGTGATCCTTGTAATTACTAAAAAAATTTTAGTAATCTTAGTCGGTTACTAGAAAATCTGTAAGAATTGCTAGAAAAAAGTTAGCAACGAATAGAGTTAATAATTTTATATTTTTAATAGCTATTACTAAAACTCACTTGGTGTGGCCTTGAATAGCATAGTGGTTATAGTAACGGACTCCAGGCTAAAAGGTCCCGGGTTCGGTACTGGCCACTGCCAAATACGCCCCGAGTGTATGCAGTGTAAGTTCTCGTTAATAAAGGGATTATGAATATCCTGACGGAGCAGTAGCAATGTTTGGTGCTGCCATCTATTGCGGTTTTGCCGAAAATCTTCCGCTCCAGAAGTCTGGATGCAGCTCGAAGGAAACTCCTGCCTTTCGTGCCCACGTAATGGTTATTAAAAATAATTTTGGAGCTATTGCTAAAATTTGCTTGGTGGCTCATACTAACAATTTTTAAGTTAGTTATACAAAAAATTCTTTTGTTCAGTTTACGAAAGAAATGCTTGTTTCGCTTGCAAAAAAAAAAAAGTTTGTAATGGTTACTAAAAAATTCTGTGGAATACAAATTTGCTAAAAAAATTTTAGTAACCTCTTGAATTTTTTTTTACAGTGTACTCCGAGACACTTAGGTCGGTTTCCAAAGATCTTAAAATGGATTAGAGCTATTCGCTAGTTTTTTTTAAAACAACAGAAAACTATCATCTTAAAATCAATTATCACTTTTTGGAGTTTTGAGTAACATGACTTTGAAATATTGCTTCTGTTAATTTTTCTTCTATTATTATCATGTTTCCGTGCATTAGATTTTAATTTGCACATTCGGATCTTTGCTTTAGTCTGAGACTCTTAGGTCGGTTTCCAAAGATTTTAAAATGGGTTAGAGCTATTCGCTGGCTTTTTTTAATAATGGAAAACTATTATCTTTAAAACACTTATCACTCTTTGCAGTTTTTAATAACATGACATAGAGTGAAGTGCGTGCATACACTGTAAAAAAAAAAAATTCAAGAGGTTACTAAAAATTTTTTAGTAAATTTGTATTCCAAAGAATTTTTTAGTAACCATTACAAACTTTTTTTTGCAAGTGAAACAAGCATTTCTTTTGTAAACTAAACAAAAGAATTTTTTGTATAACTAACTTAATTTTTTTTAGTATGAGCCACCAAGCAAATTTTAGTAACTTCTCCAAAATTATTTTTAATAACCATTACGTGTGCCCGAAGGGCAGGAGCTTCCTTGGAGCTGCATCCAGACTTCTGAAGCGATAGAATTTCGGCAAAACTGCAAAAGATGGCAACACCAACCATTGCTACCTGCGCTGATAGGATTATCATAATCCCTTTATTAACGAGTACTTACACTACATACATTCGCGGCGTATTTGGCGGCGTCTAGTATCGAACCCGGGACCTTTTAGCCTGGAGTCCGTTACTATAACCACTATGCTATCAAGGCTACACCAAGTGAGTTTTAGTAATAGCTATTAAAAATATAAAACTATTAACTCTATTCGTTGCTAACTTTTTTCTAGTAATTCTTACAGATTTTCCAGCAACCAACTAAGATTACTACAAATTTTTTAGTAATTACAAGGATCACTAAAGTTTTTTTAGTAGATCGACCCTTTTTTTTAAGCCAAAAATTGACACCACTAAGGGATGACTCGTAAGTATAGCGTTGTGTTTGTACTACAATCAAAAATATGAAAATATGGAAAACTGGGTGCTGGAAAACAATGCTAAGCCTACGAGTCAACCACTAGTGGTATTAATTTTTGGCTTATGCACCAGATTGCTTCCGGCAGACATGGATCATTAGAAGAAAAGTAATTTATTCCATTTTTCAATATTGGGCGAAAAAAATCCGGGCCAGGATTCGAACCAGGGATGTGTTGGCTGAAGCCGCCAATGCTCTACCAACTGAGCTATCCCGGACACGAACACTGGATGACTATTTCACCCAATTAACCTCAACGATCACTTTTATCTGGTCTGATACTCTGGATCAGTTCAACAGAATAAATTGAAGGTCGGTATATGGAACTGCAGAAAATCGTTGTATTCGTGTGCAGCGATTTTCTGCAGTTCCATGTACTGACCTTCGATTTATTTCGGACTTTTTTTCACCCAATATTGAAAAATGGAATAAATTACTTCTGTTATAATTGATTTACCGATTGAGTAATCGTGTTTAAAATTAATCTAATGGATCATTAGATTCCTCTATTATTAATCAACCATAAAATAAAAGGTTTTTTCTTGTGCTTGATGGTCGGTTCTTGGACTACAGTGGGTTGCCAAATTATTAGGGACAGTCATGAAATATAGGTTTCTTGAACAATATTAGGATATAATTTGAAAAAAAAAAAACACTGTTTAAAATTTAAATAAGCTTTATTGTTATAGTTTGAGTATTCACGTAATATTATATAGAAAAAAACCAACAAAAATATAATACAGTCAATTTAACAATGTTAAGTAAAGAATGTCAATATTTGGTGACATTTCTTTTAGCTTCAAGGAGCGCTTTGATGCATCTCGTCATGCTCTCATCGCAATTTCTGGCACTTTTTTTTTATTTCAGGGTTGTCACGCTATGCATTTATTAGTTTTTCGATGAGTTGTACCTTGGTTATAATCATATCTTTGACGACTTTGACTTGGTGATCTTCAATAAACTTTCTATGCGGTTCATATCAGGTGAATAGCCAGGCCAAGGTAAAACTGGGATATTGTGGTCTTCCCAAAACTTTGTAATGCTTCTAGATTTATGACAAGGCACTGAATCATGCATAAACATAAACGCTTCACCACTACAAAAGTAAATTAGTACAAGTAACACTACAAGTAAAACTAGCAAAAAAGTATGACTGTCCCTAATAATTTGGCAACCCACTGTATATGAATTCTTCATCAGCTCGGAAAATATAACGTGTGTAAAGCTTCATTTGGGAAGTTTGTCATTATGATTCTTTTTTGGGGGGAGGAGGCATTAATATCTACATTAATAACACAAATTTTGACCACACTTTTTGATTTTATACAATCCTACATCACAACACTGACTAGATGTGTCACGGAGTTTTAAAAGCAATGGCATTTAGCCACATGGGTTCGGCTGTGGATAAACAAAAGTAAAATCTCTGTAAGCAACAAACCCTTCTACGTGGTTGTATTGGTGTATTTTTGTCGGCCGATTATCTACGCTATGGGATATAGGCCCTATGGGGTGGGTTGCCCTCCGTGGGGGTCTTTCTAAGGGAACCTAACCCGTATTTACGCAAGGTTCGAAGAAAACCACCCCTTCTACGTGGGAATTAATACTATTCAAACACAATTGTAACATAAGATGTAATAATAGCACGTAAATTGTACAATTCTTAAAATACAAACGCTAAGCACTAGAAATTGATTAATTTGTCTTACTTACGAGAAATAGCGATGTCAGTATGCAGTATTAATCTACATATTTATTACGCTTTCGCACGCAGCACAGAAATCACGATTATTTGACATTTGTTTAATTGCAATGCCCAAATGAACCGTATCTTATTGGCTATAGTGAAAGAGTCATTTGGCAGGATTTAGCAAAGGAAATAGGAAAAAGCACCTACGAGCTCTGCGCAGAAGGACTCTGAGTCATCTGATGCACAAAAAACATTATTGCATTTGTAGATCTTACGCTGGAAAAAGCATATAAGAATCAACGCACTGTCTAAAATTTAACAACCGGTTTAAAATTAACCGCCAGTAGATGGCGTAATTATTACAGTATACTTATTGCGCAGTACAATTTAAACTATAAACTACCTCGCGAATGCATCCGAAGTCTTCAATGTGATTTTTAAACTTTATGAAGATTAATACTACAAGCTCATATTATAAACAAAGTATTCCCTAAAACGTATATAATCTTCAGATCAAAACTTACTTTCTAAATTTTAGACCGGAAATCATTCTTAGATGCTACTTCCAGCGGTACGGTCTACAAATGTAACAAATTATATTTTAGCTTTGTTTGTGTGTCACATGAGGCAGAGTCCTTCTGTGCAGGGCCCGTAGATGCCACTTCCCGGATTCCTTCTTAATCACGCGCAATATTAGCACATAGTGTTATTACCAATCATGGCGTCATTACCTCAGGGCATATTACATATGTGTACGTGACGTATAAGCCTAAGTTTGCATTCGGAGTTGCGTTTGCACCCCTGTTTCTAATCCCCCTGTTTCACCCCTTTATCTATTATGCATGCATTCTATGTAATATAGTATACATCTAATCTATAAACCATGCACTTAATGAAACAAATATAAAAATACCTTTCTTATGTTTCCAACATATATATTTTACAGTTTCCTTTATAAAAAAACTAGTTAAATGTGCCAATCCCAAAACTTTCTCCTATCTCATACGTACATTTTAATATTTTTAAAAACAGTTTCTCATTTTAATGTTTTAATAATTTTAATTCAATACCATACGAACTTTGGTTTTCATCTTAAATTTCTGCTTCAATCAATTAATCGGAGTAAAAACGAATTTCCATCTCTACACGAGACGATGACAATAGAATGATAGGCAGATTTTTTTTAATTCAGGGAGGACCTATTTGCCTTACCAAAAAAATAATTATATACAAAAATTTTAGTTCAGTTCTAGGCCTAACTTCACACACTTTTATGTGGTGCAATATTGAAAATGGCATAAAATTGAATGGCTATTGCAGATTCCCCTTCCGGCAGATTTTTTTTAATTCAGGGAGCACCAACTAGCCATAGCCATACATCTACACAAAAAATATGGTTCAATTCGTTGTATAAATTCATATACTTTTCGTCGGTACAATATTGAAAATGGCACAAAAATCGCGATTGCAGCGCCCCCATCCGGCGGATTTTTTTCAAATTCAGGGAGGACCAATTAGCCATAGTCATACACTTACAAAAAAAATTTGGTTAATTCGATTCATAACTTCATATACTTTTGGCCGGTAAAATATTGAAAATGGCACAAAATCGCAATTGCAGCGCCTCCTTCCGGCGGAATAATTCGAAATTGAAGGTGGGACCTGTTTGCTACAGCCAGAAACATTCGCAAAAAAATTGGTTCATTTCTATGCATAACTTGCAATGGCAGCATACACATAGACACACAAACACACGAACAGACAGACATTTTGTAATAACAGGTTTTTTGGAATCTCTGACCCCTAAAACGTGTAAATCCGTTGAAAAACGGAAGTCGAAAAAATTTTAGATTACAATACTTTCTTTTATTGAAGAAAGTAAAAAAGACTTCTTTTTACACTTAAGGGGACAAACGACCCTTAAGCTTAAAAAAAAATAGATTTTTCACAAAAAAATATATCTGAAAGTCTGAATATTTCTGCGCATTAAAAAAATCATGAAAATATTCCAATTATTTCCAGAGATATGATACAAAACTATGCTGAATTATTTAATAATTTAACTTTAAAGCCATTTATCTCAAAATGTGTTTTTTTCACCTTGCGCGAAGGATATCTCTGAAACTATTTAATATTTTTTTGTGAAATTTTCACACATTGTGTAACATATTAGATCCTTCAAACTGAACCTAAATTTTTACATCCCCCCCCCTCCCCATTTTTCATGCAGGTCATAGTTCAGATTTTATTAAAAAATAATTGTTATTTTAACTTTTTAAAAAATATATTTTTTTAGCTTAAATTTCAACAAATTTAGGTTCAGATTAAAGAGAAAGTATTTTAATATGTTATTACAGTTGATTTTTTGTATTACATTAGATATTTTGTTGGAAATCATGCGCGCATGTGGTTGTATCAGTTTTAAAAAAAAATACTTACTGTTTAAACCTTTACAAAAAATAAACTTTTTTTTCCTTTATAAGAATATAAAAATATCTTTTAAATTGCAAAGCTTCAATTTATAGCCAATAAAAAAATTTATGGTCATAGAGCAAATACATTCTGAGAAATTAAATGTTAAACATGATGATTTTTCTTGCCTAATTTTCACTTTTAAAGATCGTATGTCACCTTAAGTTATTAAAATTAGATTTAATTGTAGTTAAATAATTATGGTCATTATTTTTCGTTATTCGCTTAATGTAAGTAGTATTTTTTTCCTAATTAATTAATGGCGACTGCAAAAGAGAAAAAAATGGATTATTTTATTAAAATAATGCTTCGTTTACAAATATTAAACAAGCACAACTGAGGCTTTTAATCTATAGTTTTAAATCTATGAAGTTTTAAACAACTACATTATTATTATTATTTGTGCTACACTGCAAAATAGAGAAAAAAATTAAAATAATTACCTCTTTCTATTTATAAAATTAACAATTCATTTTTAGATGTTAAAAAAATAAAATTTAATTATGTCGTTTATCATTTGTTTAAAAATATTCATTATTTTTTTCTTAACCACATTTTTTAAAAATAAAAATATCCTAATGATTAAAATACACGTTTCTTTTTTGTTTTATATTTTTTAAAAATTATTTATCAAATATATCAGGAAATAATAAAAAAATAAACCGAAATTAGATCACGATGTTGCAGTTTCTACGATAACAAAAAACGTTATGTTAAAAAATGTAAAGGGCATATGAGCTTTTACTTTAAGAATTTTTTTATTCATTCTAAATTTTTATACTTATGCATTATTTTTATTGATCTTTTACTTTTACTATATCTGCCAGTTTTAATAACACATCGGGGTGAATTAATGTATAATTTTTTTTTTTTTACATTTTTTTAAAATATATATATTGGTTCTTTTGAAATGAATAGTTAGTTTCCGACATGTTCTTTTGAATTATTTTTTACATCGTTAAAGTGACTGCATTTAAATTGTAATTAAATAATATATTTTCATGTATATTATTTAAAATACTAATGAGATATTTTATTAATAAAGAATGTATACTTGTTTGAATGCAAAGAGATTAAAATGTCCAGAACAAATATAAAACACGACAGAAAAGATGATACGTCATTATGGAGAGTAATATTCACCCTGATATTAGATTGTACATTAAAAAAGAATTGATTAAAACTATACGAAACATGTTTTTAGCACTTTCCAACAAAGTTGAAAAGTGCTTATGCATTCGGTTTCTCTGTCCGTCTGTCCGCGCTCTAACTCCCGTAAATATACTCGGATTGTTATGAAATTTTTATACGTTATTGATGTTTACTCTAGTACGACACCTATTGAAAATGAAGTATCTACCATGATTAGTTTATCTACAGAGCGAATCAAAAGTTTCCCATTACATTACGGCCTATGGGGAAAAATCGTTAATATACTCGGATTGCCATGAAATTTTAGGACGTTATAAACGTTTACCCTAGCACAAATGCTACTGAAAATGAAGTTTCTACCATGATTAGTTTATCTACAGGGCAAATCAAAAGTTTTCCATTTCATTACGGCCTATGGGGAAAAATCGTTAATATACTCGGATTGCCATGAAATTTTAGGACGTTATAAACGTTTACCCTAGCACAAATGCTACTGAAAATGAAGTTTCTACCATGATTAGTTTATCTACAGGGCAAATCAAAAGTTTCCCATTACATTACGGCCTTTATGGAAAAATCCTTTCAAAGGAATTTTAAAGATGTTATACCTTATCAAACATATTAAAATATGCATTCTAAAGAATATAAGGTGAAAATGTAGCTATTATTCATTTACAAGGCCACACAAAAGAATTCCGTTAGATAATGGTAAAAGGAGGATTTGTGTGTGACATATTTTAAATATATTAAGCTGTTTCATGTATAATAAAATTGATATATGTCACTGAAGCTTAATATAAATTATACGCTACTGTCTTGCATAATATGAAGCACATAGCATTTACAGGGCCATACAAAAGATTTCAAATAGTATATTCTTTCCGAAGTACCGTATATGTGTCCGATGATTGCTGATGGAGGGATGAAATGCATTTTAATTATGATATGCGCCTTTATATTTCGCTAAATATATGCACATTATATGATGTGTATAAATGTTATAGTTGATATACAGGGCTACCCAAAAGAGCTCACCAATGTTACTGAATATGAGCGTAAATTATTTAAACGTGGTTCTTAAATAAGCTATGCATTTTTACGCTGAGCTTCATTTAATTTACTGAGAAATGTTTGCAGAACATAGATAAAAGGATATACAGGGCCACGCAAAGAATTCGGTACATGGACGCCTATGAATGATAATTTATGAGAATGTGATTTCAGTTGTTTTAAAAGTGTTTTAGTTTACAATAAACTTTAGCCTAATACTGACGTGTGTACAATGTAAACTACAGGGCTGAACAAAAGTATTCAAGTATGTTTCCATCTAATAGTATGAAATGCTGAAAAAGAAATTTCAAGCTACTGGGTATTTTCTTGCTAAACTAAATTTCCCCATTATATCAACTGACATATGAAATACAGAGCTGTTCAAAAGTACTGGAATACATATTTGGGTATATTTGGCTATACACTATTATTTCCCTAAATAACAAAGTTTTGTTAAAGATTTCATTAAATGTTGGAAAGTGCTTCATAATCTATGCTTAACGCATGATTTTTCTTACTTGTTTTTTAGTACATTTTGGTTGCTTTAAGCGAATTTCTAAGTTAAAGTAAAAAATCGATTTTGTTGCTCAGACATAAAAAACATTGTTATCATTCTTATAAAATATTAACAAAATTCATCAATTTTATTTGAGTCTTACAAAAGTTTTGTATTTTCAAGTTGTAATTCCAAGAAAATTTTGTTGTTTTTGCAAAATTTAAATCAGTGTGCAGTAGCCATAACTCTCTCACGTAATTTTGTTTAATTGTCTTATATAGCTATATAGGATTAACATAATGTTTGGATATTAACCCGCGAGTAGTCGCGACTTTTTTCACAACGACATTAGTCGCGCTCGGTCATTTCGCCCCTGGCCCCCTGTATACCAAATATGTGAAATAAGAAATTTATTTCACCTAATATATGAAAATAACATTTCAATGAAGATATATATTTGCAGTCTTCTTAAACTATGCATTTTATTCATGAGATGTGGAATAACAGGAAAAAGTAAAAATCAATTGACACAATTGATTCTTACGTAGACTTTTTCGCCAATTTCAACTTTGTTTCTAAAAAAGTACCTGATAGAAAATTCGAGGTGTCCTGTTACATCACTAAGGTGGTCGAGAAACCTTCAAAGTCAGCTACATGGTAGATCTCCGTTCTATTTGTAATGTGATACAAGTTAGGAGACGATAAGCTATATGGGCGGCAAAAAGACCGACACGCGCGACTACTGACGGGTTAAAAACGTTTCAAATTGAGACGGATTAATTATGTTATTATTACGTTATTATACATTTAAAATGAAAATTGTGGGCGAAAAATAATTTTTTTTTAATTCAAACAAAATTTCCATTGGCCCATATTTAACCCCCTGACCGCCGAGCAAAAGAGCAAAATTGTAATTTTTTTCTCTGCAATTTATTTTAAATGTTTATAAAAGACGGATTTTCTACCACTTTATAAATTTTTTGTTACGTATATGCTTATAAGCCTTGAAAGTATCAATCATAACTTCAATTCTTAAAACTGACTTTTATTTGTAGAATTACATTCATTTAAACAATGCTTCAACTGCAGTGAAACTTGCAGCCTAGTGAACGGATATATCCGCTCGCGGCACTGGGAAGGTTTTAAACGAAAATATTTGTCGGACCAAATAATTGTTTATTGATTTAACAAAACTTTTTTCTGGGTGTAGACACAAACAACTATTAGAGCCATTATCCTTGCTTAATTTTTAAGATTAATGGTCGAGAGATTATGCTGTCGAAGTTGGTAGATGAGAGGTTCTGGGTTTGAACCATATCACACTCGTCAGCTTAATCGCTCATAGTTTTCCAAAGTTTTCTTTATTAATACAGGCATAGACACCATTAACACAATAACTTATGGATTATTGAAACTATACATGGTATTTCCTATCCACGAGGTTGCTGGCAAATGACGTCCTCAAACAGAGATTGTTAGGGGTAAGTTTACCGGGGTAGAATGTAGGCCAGGGAATCTAAGATGCTAGAGCAGCAGCACGGTACTCTGTAGATCCACGTTCTATTCCTGACACCGGCTACTTTTTCCTTCCTCGTTGGGTTATTGCATTAGTTGTGTTTATATCTGTCTTAACCTTCCGTCTACCAGACAAAACACCCATTTATCTACGGCAACACCTAATTTAAATTCCAAACTTGCAAACGGCACCAGTAATATTTTAATATAATTTTGCTTTTACAGTGAAAGCTTAAATTAAGGAATTAGAAATATCTAGACAAGTCCTTTATAAATTCCGGTGTCAATCGACAATTTGTCATTTTACCATTGACACCAGAAATATTGCTGTCGGGTCCAATGGACCCGTCTGGTAGACGGAAGGTTAATCATATGCGCCTTTAACCTACCTACCCTGAATGGGTCTAATCGACCCATAACTGTAATTTGTTTTAAACGATTCGAACCAGAACTTTTTTCATACAGAAAGTTTAATAATAGATCCAGAGAAATAAGTCAATTCAATATATTAAAATATTTTAAATAATAATTCTGGTGTGAAATGTTTTTTATCAAGATTGAGTAAAATTTGAACAGGGTAGGAAGGTTAATAATTAATTAAATTCAGACGTTAATGTCTATGTTCTTTAATTTGATTCATTATTTGATAAAATTGTGCAAGGACATGTTATATGTTAGAAAAATAATTTTTTTGATTTGCGAAAAATTCTACTGTTTATCTACCCTCCTCCCCTCCATTATTTAGTGAAGTACTTGAGTGATTTCGATTGAATTTTTATTGAGGATAGTACATAAAAGTAAAATCATTTATGTTAGAGTGTTTTAAAATAATTAGTTTCATAAAATGGAATTGTTTAAAAATTAAAAGTGCTGAAAATTTACCATTGCTGCAAAATTAAAAGGCTTAGTCACAGTAAAAGAAAAGTATGACAAACGCCATGAGCCTAATCTAAGGAAAAATGATTTTCGAACGCATCAAAATCGTTCGACTAGTTTCCGAGAAAACGGATCAGCAAGCTAGCATATTTCCCATAGGTTTGCATTGAGTCTTATCTTCCCCTCAGATATTCTTAAATTTAGGAACACGAAAACTCATTTAATTTGGGCCACACCAGTGGCCGCGAAGTTCTGACCTCCAAGCTGGTAGATAGTAGGTTCTGGGTTCGAACCCAATCGCAACCGTCAGCCTAACCGTTCGGAGTTTTCTGTGGTTTTCTTCGAACCTTGCGTAAATACGGGTTAGGTTCCCTTAGAAAGACCCCCCACGGAGGGCATTCCACCCCATAGGGCCTATAACCCATAGTGTAGATAATTGGCCGACATAAATATAAAACAAACACTTAGTTTGGCAATTTAAAATGGATTATGTATGTGTTTTTTACTTATATATATAATACAAAATTTAATTTTTAACGCTTAGATTAACCCCTTAACGCCCAATGTTCTCATTTAACCCTTAAGGTCCCTGTCCTCGCTCGAAGAAACGCTCGCGAGCTAATGCTATTCCTATGGGGAAGCATTTTTCTAATAACTCTTTCGCATTTTGACACTTTTGAATAATTTTTTTTTGCATTGGATAGCTGAGGTGCATGCCGACAGCGCACGTTTTTTACTTTTTCGATTTTGGTTACAGATATACTTTTTAAAAAGCACTTTCAGTTTCGAAACCGGTTTTAAAAGTGAAACTAACTTTGTAAAAAATATCTGCAACCAAAATCGAAAAAGTAAAAAAGGTGCGCAATTGGTATGCACCTCAGCTATCCAATGCAAAAAAAAATTATTCAAAAATGTCAAAATGCGAAAGAGTTATTAGAAAAATGCTTCCCCATAGGAATAGCATTAGCTTGCGAGCGTTTCTTCGAGCGAGGACAGGGACCTTAAATGCACGATTTTTCTTTTCTGTATGAAAAATTATGTTAATTACTTTAGGTGTTCACAAATGCAGGAAAAATACCGTATTTACTCGTGTATAAGGCGCACTTTTTTTTCAAAAAATAGAGCAAAATTCCTTGGCGCGCCTTATACACGGAATATTTTTTTTTACTGTTGGATGCAGTTTAATGATATACATATGAAACAAGAAATTTTTCAAAGAAGATATTAAAACTCGGAAAATATTACTTAACTGAAGTATCACTTCATATTTATTTCATTCCTTACAGTTTTTTATACAACAGAACTAATGACATTATCTAAACGCTAATTAGCAATTCTCTTTACCGTCAGTCATTGCTATTCCCCGTCATTCTCTTACAACCCGAAGTCTAAAAATGCATTTTCGTCTTGTTTTCTGGTCTGGTGTAATGTTTGTTTCGACTTTTTTTTTTTTTTTTTTACTGAAATTCATTTGATCATTCTTCATTAGCATATCAAATTTATGGTGCGCGTTATATACGAGATTTTAAAAAATCGCCATTTTTACTTGTAAAGTAGCTAGGGGTGCGCCCTATACAAGAATAAATACGGTAATAAAAAAATTCTGATTTCATATATACATATTTTAATTTTGAAATGGATTTTTGTGGAATGTGCCATATGTGTCCCAAAGCACACAATGAGACATTTTCGTTTTTGTACCAAATGCGGCATGAACCTCACAATACCGATGTATTACATATACAAAGATAGTATAATATGTATTAAAATTTTATTGATAACATTTAGACCTTTGAAAGGTAAGCAATTGTTTTTCTATAATATTGAATTCACACAAGAATATTCGAAAAAAAAATAAAGAAAGAAATCAATTTTGAAACTTTTTTCTCCAAAGTTAGAAACATAAAATTTAATTAAAAGCTTCGTATGCGAATCTTGATTCAAATCAGGTGGTATATAATATATCCCACTGCCCTGATACACTCTATTAGAACCCTTAATTCAAAAAGTCTCTCATGGCCCACCGTGCCTTTAGGAATTTTTTTAGTATTGTCATTAAAATGTGAAAATTGACGAATTTGTTTTCAAATTCATGGACAGACACACTGTAAAAAAAATTCTGCAAAGTTACTAAATTTTTTCTAGGAAACTGGGATTCCAAGAACTTTTCATGTAACGGTAACAACAAAAACGCGTGAAAATGAAGAGACTTTTTCCTGTAGCAGTTACATGAAAAGTTCTTGGAATCCCAGTTTCCTAGAAAAAGTTTAGTAACTTTGCAGAAATTTTTTTACACTGCACTGTGTCTTTAATTGTTTGGTTACTTAAATCATCACTCCAGTAATATCCATAATGGAAACTTGTAAAGGTTGAGAAGAATCCTTTCCTATACTGTATCTATATCTCTCTTCTGAAATAAGTTTTAAAAAAATTCAGGATTTAAAAAAGGGCCAAAACTGATAGGGAATCTCCAGAACCATAATTTCAGCATTAAGGAATTGCTTCCTCTATATTTTATTTGCGCTTCAGGTAATTTTCTTTTCTTTGTGATTTGTTTCTATCGACACTGGGTCCAGCAGGGATATCTCCAGCATCTGAAGGAATAAACAATCTTTCTCTAAATTGATCTACCTCACTATATAAGAATTCAGAGTTTCAGGGAAGAGGGGTATTCTTGGAGAACATTTACATGTAACTACACTGATAATTTGAAAATTTGTTTAGTTTAGAAACTTAATCCTCCCTCCTCCCCATACACTCACATACACTAAAGGCACATAACTACACTGTAAAAAAAAATTCAAGAGGTTACTAAAAATTTTTTAGTAAATTTGTATTCCACAGAATTTTTTAGTAACCATTACAAACTTTTTTTTGCAAGTGAAACAAGAATTTCTATCGTAAACTGAACAAAAGAATATTTTGTATAACTAACTTAAATTTTTTTAGTATGAGCCACCAAGCAAATTTTAGTAATAGCTCCAAAATTATTTTTAATAACAATTACGTGCGTCCGAAGGGCAGAAGCTTCCTTCGAGCTGCATCCAGAATTCTGAAGCGATAGATTTTCGTCAAAAACGTAATAGATGGCAGCACCAAACATTGCGACCAGCTGCAAAGGAAATTCATAACCCCTTTATTATAGAGTACTTACACTACATATATTCGGGGCGTACTTGGCGCTGTCCAGCATTGAACCCGGGACCTTTTTGCCTGGAGTCCGTTACTATAACCACTATGCTATCGAGGCCACGCCAAGTGAGTTTTAGTAATAGCTATTAAAAATATAAAACTGTTAACTCTATTCGTTGCTAATTTTTTTCTAGTAATTCTTACAGATTTTCTAGTAACCGACTAAGATTACTAAACATTTTTTAGTAATTACAAGGATTACTAAAGTTTTTTTAGTAGATCGACCCTTTTTTTTTTACAGTGTATGTCCCGCAGAGGAAAAACGTCTGACTTCAATATTTTTGAATTTCTCTTGTTGATTTTAACTTTTATGTAGTACTTTTGTTGAAATTAAAAATTACTGTAATATTAATTGCGAAAATTTATCTCCTGTGGCAATTGAATCAATATCTTGGATCATATTTGTTGCAGGCAACGTCTGATTCATATGAAGAAATCGCATTTTCAGTTATTTTTTAGCTAGAATGTATGTCGAAACTATCATCCCAGCTATCATCAGAAACTCCAAAAGACTAATCATCATTATTAGGTGTAAATAATATTGTATTGATTTAACCTTGCGTTAGCCCTTTGCGCGCCCTTTTTCATTAGAATGTTTCAGGAACTTTATGCTCTTTCTTCCATATCTGGCACAAACACAAAAACAAGATTTCAAGCTGATGAATTGAAATATTTTTTTAAAGCAACCTTAATTACAAATATGTGATATACTCGAATGTCTAAAATTTTATCTTGCGATACTTTCAATATTTTTGGGTGAAAAAGCTAAAGCAAATTCTACTGTTGTGTAAGATGCAGACTGGAAATTATTTTATTAAATAAACACTTAATAACTAGTGAGCTACTCCCATCAAGTGAGAAAAACTGGTATGAAGTTCTTTGTCTGAATGTTCTACATACGCTAGAAAGCTCAGATAACCAAAATTTAAGATTTTTTCGAAAAATAGAAGGGTTTTATCGGTATGTCACATATATGACACATCAGGCAGTGAAGGGTTAATGACGCTGTAAAATATGGCTCAATTATATATATAAAACCCCTCCGTGTATGACGATTCCGGGGACAACCCATCCAAGAGAAAAATAAACCTATTGCAATTGCGTCCACGTTAGGCTTAACTATTCCGAGCTGTTCACAAATATTCTAACTGTTCAACTTATGAAGATATACGTGTGAAAGATTTATTCATTACAAATTTTCTCCAAAACCTACAAAAACTATTTAATTATAATGTTTAAGTTCTAAATAAAACAACCAGCAATTACGGAATAAACAAACCAAACAAACAATGTAAGCAAAATAATACTAGAATTTCTTTCCCCATATTTAACTGCTGTATTTTTAAAAATTGTTTAAGCCAGTGGCTGATTGATCACAGTTGTATTTTTTTATCATAACTTTAAAAATGCAAACACATCATTTAGACGGGCTGTCTTCTAGTATTTAATAATTGTAAAATAACAATTATAAAATAACAATTATCATAGTAAAATAACAATTCTAAAATACTGCTATTAAATTAAAATAACACAGTAAAATAACACATGTAAAATATTGCTATTAAATTTAAAAAAAAGTCCTGTATCCTGATTCATCTGATAGAAAGAAGCACTACACAATTGTAGATCTTCTTTATTTTTACCTAAATAAAAATTTTCACATAAGATATAGTATAATTTCCTGGTATTTTATTAATCAGATTGTATGCATTTTATGCTATTATATGGTGCTGGATTTATGAGATAAAATCATCCAATTTAGTTTAAAACAATCTACAGAGTTCATAGGATGGCATTAGCACAATTTTAAACATCTATTGTTTTATTGTATTCTTACACTTTAAAAAAGTCTGTAAAGTTACTAAAAGTTTTTTAAGAAACTGGGACTCCTAGAACTTTTAAGTGACGGCGACATCAAAAATTCATGTAACAGATATAGATTAACTATGAAAAAAAAATCTGTAAAGTCACTGAACTTTTTTAGGAAACTATTATTCCTAAAATATTTATATGACTTTAACCCAGGCTACATGGAAAATTTTAGAAGAATAACTTTAATTTTAATAATTTCGCTTGTAAAATTCAGATTTCTGTAGTTTTACAAAAATTAGATTTTTTAGATTTGCATCTTTTCTTGTACTGTATAAAGATAAAGTATTAGTAAGCATACAGATTCCGGCAACTTTATATCTGTAGGATTATAGTTTTCTTTTTACAGTGTAATCAACAGGAAATGTCTCCGTCATTGTTTGAGGACGCTTGGCATTTAGGTATAGTTTTTATTCATATACATATTTGATACTTAAGAATATCTTGCTTTGTTTTGGATATAAACTATAAATAAAAACTTAAAAATGAGTAAAAATAAAATATTTATAAGGTTAGAAGAACCAAATTCTTATCTTTTTTCTGAAGAAATAGAATCAGATATTATAGTATTATATCTCCGAAAGTACATGATCTAACGGATGAAGAGGAATTCATTAACAATTATTAGGGTACTTGAGTTGATTCATATGTTAGAGGTGCATTGAAAATTGTAGTACTACATCTATCCTCTATTAATTTTAATTTATCTTATTATATTATTTTTCATGAAATAGAATAAAGAGAATTTTGATAACGTAAAAGAGAAATATCTGTTGCATGGATAAATGAAAGTTCGCATTACAAACTCTGAACTTCAAAGAGAAATTCTGATATACTGAGACAAAAATCTAAGATGAATACAGCTGTGCTGTTTAAAGAATTTTATTCTAAAAGTGTTTAAGATATTATCGCACAGGAAACTAATCGAAATGATCACGAAGTGAACATAAACAATAAAATACTAAAAAAATATATAACATATATAGGATTTCTGATGCTTTCGAGCTATTATACTTTACCCAGTAAACGGAAGGATTTGGCAGAAGCTGGTGATTTAGATGTAACGTTGGTAAAAAATGCTATGACTAGAAATTTATACTTAGCACTTAAGAACTTATTACATTTCCAAGATTTTAAATTAAATCGGTGTAGCAAACATGATAAATTAGAGTAAAATGCGTCTTTTGTTAAGAATGCTTCCTAAAAATTTTTAGAAATGGTGCAGTTTTCATACAAATTTGTCAGATGATGGAATTATCTTTTGGTATAATGGTCGTCATGAAACAAATCTAAAAGTATTCCATCTGGGTATAATTCTGGACTCCATGTGGCAACGATATTTAGTTTTGCAAAATTACATTGTATTGTGGAAAAGAGTTAAATATTCGTGAATGTGGCAAACTTTCTTTGGGTACACAAGTGGTGTTAAATTTCCTGTCTGTTGTTGAAAATCCAAATAGTAGTAGTGTTCATTTTGCGAAATTCTCACATAAATGCAATTCAGAACCAATGGAACAATACGAAAAAATCGTACTAAAAATGCCTAATAATGTCATCTGTAAAAATGTCCATGTTTCTTTGTTGATAATAATGAACGATTTTGTATGTTGTGTTACAGTGATTAGTTTTAAAAAGGTAGTCAATTCAAAAGCAATCCTGGGAACCTCATTACAAAGAAAGAAGATATCTATATTAAATGTGTCTCCTGGCACAAAATTCGACAAAATACAGTATATTATGGACAAAAATAAAGAACATTAGGCATTGACAAAGGCATTGAACAAAGGCATTGACAATATGATAAGTGTTCATTATAGCCAAGAACATACTGTATGAAATTCAATACAGCTTTAGACATACAACGTTTCGTTTAAACGCAAAAAAATCTTAAAATGTAAAAAAAAAGTTTTAGAGCATGTCTAAAAATAAATTACTTTTTTTTATATTACTTTGTTTCTGAAAAAAAAATTAAAAAATATATCTTTTTTTCATACAAAATCACAGCATCATCTTTGGAAAGCTTAAAAAATATGGTTTAAGTTAAGGTATCAGATATTATAAGGTAATTCACTTAATCTATAATTTTTTTCCGTTCTAAAAAACCTACTTATTCAAAAATCTTCCTTTTTATTTAAATATCGAGTATAACAGTTAGAGACTTAAAATTATTACATGTCAATAAATTCATTTTTCTTTCTTAGTAAAATTAGCAAAATAACGTTGATGTCGGTTTCTTTTCTCATCTCAACGGCAGATATCAATTTTTATTTACATATCAGGAATCTGGTTTTGAGGTCGCCGAAGATTAAAGAAAGTATTTTTGCGGCAGGAAGTTATTTCGAATTAAGATAGAGGCAGCGAAAATGATGGAATAATTCTGATTATGATTGAACAAATATGGCCGTCTGACTTTTTAATTGTTTTTGACGCTAAGGGATGTTAAATACAAATGCCCCGGTTATAATTGTCGGATAGATGGAGAAGAGATGAATTGTTGGTTTATTTGTAGATTTGATGTATATGATCGCTCATATTGGTGGAAGTTGATTGTGCAATGAGTTTTTTTAATCATATTGAGTGGCGTTGCCTTAAATCAATATTTTTCGAACAATGGATTCATTTAGTAAGAATGGAGCATTTTCATTCTGATGTATCGTTGGATTACAATGAAGTTTGGACTTGTTCATCAACTGTTTATTTTTTCTTGAAATCATATACATTATTTCGAACTTCTCTGTCCAAATTTTGTGCTCAACAGTGAATATACCTTTTAACATGGTGCATGTTATAGCTTTACCTTCAGACCTTAATGTCACTTTTCCTATGTATGCATGTTTATTCCTATTTAGAAGTTTAAATGAGCATAAAAATTTACATACATTCATGAAATGTTTGGATTAGTATTTTTTACTATATATTTCGCAAGACGAAAAATATATTTTAATGGAAAATTAATTAAAACAATAATCATTTGAATAATAACTTTTTTGGCTTTATGGTAATAATATTTTTGCTTAAACTTCGTCGTTTTATTTAACTATTTTAAAACAGTTTATTTATTATTATTATTATTTAGTAATACATATTTAGTTTTGCTTTATACAAACGTATAGTAAACGTATAGTAAAAATGTATAGTATCTCTCTATACATTTTACTTCATTCAAACCTATTGACATGCAGTTTGTTTCTATGATGTTTTTAAAATTTTTATAAAAAAGCAAAATGAATGAAATTCCTAACATACATTACAAATGAACAGAAAGAATAAACTTCTTTTTTCTAATACAGAAATTTTGCATTGTATTTACATCTAAATGCATTTTTTCTAAAAGGAACTTTAAAAATTTTACATCAATTTAAAAAGAAAAATTAAAACCATCATTGATTTAATTTTTATTTCATACAAACAATGCATTTTCCCATTTTCAAACTTTTAATGCACACAAATAACATACATGCAGTTGAAAATATATACTTAACTGAGATTTTCATAAAACCGTAATGTCCATTTTGCTGTTAAGTATTACTTTTTATAATTCTGTTTTTTTAAAATAATAATAACTTAAAAAGTAATTTTTAAATCAATTTTAATTATATTTTATATGTTACTATTATTTTTCAGATTATTTCAGTACTATCTACTTTTCAATTAACAACCTTCTATTTAAACAAAGAAAAGTATTTCATACTTGGCAAAGGAAAATTAAAAAAAGTGCATGGAATTAAATATTGCTTTTAGATTAAATACTTAAAACTCATTGCTCAAAAAGATTTTTAAGTGTAAAAAAAATTAATTTGTATAGATTTTTATTAAACCCTGATTAAAAAGTTAAAATTAAATAAATAATTAATAAATAGCAAGAAAAAATATTTTAAGTTATAATATTAAACATAATTTTATGTTGTACTTGAATTTTATTAAGTTTTTATAAACGTCATTTTACATTTTACAATAAAAGACACAAAAAATTAGTATTTTATTTTTCTTCATTTTTAATGCTAAAATGTTAAAAGTTTTTTCATTTTTTTAAATAAGAAAAATTTTAATAACACATAATTTTATTTTGATTTAAACTGAAATCCCGAGAGAAATCTTACAGCGATTGTAAGTTTTGCATAATTTAATGTCCAAAACTTTAATAATTTTTAGTTTTTAAGGGTGTACTTAATATATAGTTTTGAGATTTTTTTAATTAAACATTTTTTTTTTTTGAAAATTAAATTGATATGATTAAAGTAAATTGATTTATAGACTTGTAAAAGTATTCTTAGGTATTGTATTTACTTATTTTTGATATCTAAAAGGATTAAGATTTTGGTATTTTTTCCAAGTTTTAAATAGCATTGAATGACAAATGTTTTATAATTTGTTTTGCTAAACTGCTAAATTTTATTTGACCAATACTTTTTTCTGAACACATTAAATTTACCTTGTGTTATATTTTAAGTATCTAACATAGTTTTGTGCATGTCTTTGGCTACCCTCTGCGTAGTGAATATAATTTTGATAGTTAAAAATTCGAAAATGTTTTCTTAAAGTTCATGTGTGTCTAGAAAAATATGCTGGAAAATGAAGTGCTTGAAAAATTGTTAATACGTTCTCCAAACTGATTTCCTGCCACAATAATTGTCCTTAAGCGGTAAATTTTAAATTACTATGAAATTAACATTTTATACATCGAGCCAGGGCTGTAGCTAGAAGTGAGCCAAAGAGGGGGGGGGGCTTGAGAGAATGTAAAGGGGGGGTCATTTATATTTTTCTTTCTCTCTAACGCAGAAAGATTAATTTGTGCATATTCACATTGTAGGTACTTATATAACTTATATATGTTTCTTATACAATTTCATTTTATGCAACGACAATAATATGATGATAAAAGAATTGAGTGTATAACTAGTGTAAAATTGAACATTATGGTACTTCATATGTGCATATAGAAGGAGCGAGTATTGAAACACTTATTTTAGATACAATTTAGTAATTTTGCAAAACTGTGAAAGGGCCTCAAAACTAAATTAAATTTTTGAACAGAATTTCATTTGAAATTTAGGAACAAAATTCGTTAGTGACCTTGGAACCTTTTCCAGAGAGTGCTCAAAATGTTAGGGGGAAGGGAAAAGCTGCTCATACTAGCCCTTTAGCTACTACCTGCGTTCTGCCAAGGCAGCATGAGACTATAGTGTTCGCTTCGCTATTGTGGTAAATATATATTTATGCATGTACGTAAATGTTGCTGAATATTTATTATTAAGAACTTGTTTACAGTATAAGATGTTACCGTCTGAAGATAACATAATTCTTTCGAATCGAATTATCTAAGTTTAATTCATCGTTATACAACGTTGTTTTGTTACGAATGTTAAAAAAAAGGTTCTTTCCATTTTAATTTTCTACACTCTTAAAAATTTCGCTCTAGTTTGAACCAAATTTTGGTATTCCGTAGCTGTTTTTTTTTACTAGACTACCTTGGTCGTTTTCCACATAACCCGTTTCTGGAACTTAACCCCCCGGCGGCGGGAAGGCCTCAGCTTTCACTCTTCTGCATTGCGGGAGCACCGCAAGTCATACGCTGATGCCTGGAGTGCAAAATGTTGGAGCTAATCATCAAGCGTGCTACTAAAACTCGGAAATCAAATTTTCTCAACATACTGAGCCCAAACAGTTCTTTCTTACAGGCGATTAAACCCTGGTCGTCTACATAACGCAAGTCTCTTCTGATTGGACCATAAGATAGTCCATTTATATAAAAAAATCTAATAATTGTAGCTCAATGAGCATGCGCTGAAAAGAATTTTATCGAGGCGCTTCGTACTCAGTGAGCATGCGCTGAAAAGGGTCTAGAGTATAGAGTTGCAAACAACTATGTATTAGTTTGTTGTTATATTTTCCATAAATTTGTCCTTTGTCCTTCGATGTCAAACATGGAATATTAATTTCAGTACACTGTTAAAAATCTGCTGCATTTTGCTGCAACGCACTCCACCGCTTGTATATAATATCTCTATTCCAACCAATGAGAAAGCTCCATTTCACGGCCAAGTAACCGTTTTCTATACAAGCAGGGGAGTGCGTTGCAGCAAAATGCAGCAGATTTTTAACAGTGTAAGCAAATACGCTCCAATGATCCAATGTTGCAAGAGAGCAAAGTTGTTTTGCTAGAGCGCATGTTCATTGAACTAGAATTGCTTAGATTTTTTTTTTATAGAAAAGGCCAGTTTTACGGGCCAATCAGAGAAGACTTGCGTTATGGGGACGGCCAGGGTCTAGTCGCCTGTTTCTTTCTCGGAGGATTCCGCCATTGCACTCCTCTAGTTAACTGTCAGGGTGGAGTATTAGGCACCCTCGGGTCGGAGACCGGCGAGCTGGCTATCTCATTGTGCATATATTTTTTCATTTTATTTTGGTGCGCAGTCTCAAGTGGGTATTGGTCGTTAATGACTTGAACGTCAACGATCACAACCCAATCCTGGTTGTAAACAACCAGGTCGGGCTTTAAGATGTTCTTACCCACCCAAAACTGCGGCTCATTAAGTACAGTAAACCCCCTGTCCTGATCCACTTTCTCTATGTAATTACTAAGTGCGTAGGGTCTTTTTAAGGGGGCTCAGGGGTTGAAAACTTTTAGAAAAATCGGTTTTTTTTAATGATCTAATTTGATTATTCATTTAAATCTTAACTGAATGCAAAAAACCGCATAAAAGTATTTGCATTTTTAACGGAGTTATAAGCATTTATGTATCAACACTTTCATAGCCGCATCCATATAATTTCAATTTTAAGTCGCGTTTTCTCAAAACTTTATTTTTGATGATTAACACCAAGATTAAAAAAAAACTATTTGATGGAATTGCTTAGTTTTTTTTGCAAGCATATAACATCATTATCTAGATTATGAATTAATATATTTTAGATAGTTTAATATTTTGAATATTTTTAATGAAAAAAATTGTATTTTTTAGGGTTTTTTAAAATTTTCAACTTTGACAGATTTTTTAATACTGTTTTTATTAAGTGATAGTTATATCCTTAATTCATAATCTAGATTATGATGTTATATGCATGCAAAAAAAATTAAGCCATTCCATCAAATAGTTTTTTTTTAATCTTGGTGTTAGTCGTCAAAAATCAAATTTTGAGAAAACACAACTTAAAGTTGAAATTATATGGATGCGGCTATGTAAGTATTGATACATAAATACTTATAACTCCGATAAAAATGCTAATATTTTTATGCGTTTTTTTTTTTTTTTTTTTTTTTTTTTACATTGAGTAAAGAATTAATTGAATAATCAAACTAGATCATAAAAAAGTCGATTTTTTGAAAAGTTTTCAATCCCTGAGCCCCCTTAAGCGAGCACTATGTGTACTATAGCATATCTGCAGTATGTGGTTAACCTTTCCACTGCCGCGACCGGATATATCCGTTCACTAGACTGCAGGTTTCACTGCAGTTGAAGCTTTATTTAAATTAATATAATTCTACAAATATAATCCAATTTTAAGAAATTAAGTTATGAATGATACTTTCGATGCTTATAAGCATATACGTAACAAAAATTCATACCATGAAAGAAAATCGTTCTTTTATTAGCATTTAAAATAAATTGCAGGGGGAAAAACATTACAATTTTGCCCTTTTGCTCGGCGGTCAGGGGGTTAAGTGTCTCAGGAACGCCAAAGTCTCTACAAAAGTTCTTATCCTTGGATTGTCTTCCTCTTGCCACTCTCGGCTTATTATAGAGAATACCATAATGTAATGTGTATTTCTTTTATCCTCCTCAGTCCTGAGACACATTTTATGTGAGACCGCAAAAACCGATTTAAAATGAGCCTAAAAAAGCTTTAAAGATGTATCATTTTATAAACTTATTTTAGAGAATACCATAATCTAATGTGTATTGCTTTTATCCTCCTCAGTCCTGAGACAAATTTTATGTGAGACCGCAAAAACCGATTTAAAATGAGCCTGTATCATGTTATAAATTTATTATAGAGAATACCATATGTAATGGGTATTGCTTTTATCCTTCCTCAGTTCTGAGACAAATTTTATGTGAGACCGCAAAAACCGATTTAAAATGACTGTAAAAAAGCTTTAAAGATGTATTATTTTATAAATCAGTACTTGCGACATGTACTCCTTTATTTAAAAATTCTACAACTAGTTTTAACAATTCTAGAAGCATCTAAATTAATTTAAAGTGCATTACACAATGCCTCCTCTAAACGAAACCAGTATTTATGAGGATAGAAAGTCGCTACCGGTCATGAAAGAGGTACCATTTCTAACCCAGGATTGGACTGATGGAAACCTTGATACCTTCCTCAGACCGGCACCATCGCAAGACTTCCGGAGCAAGACTTGGCGGCCTTAGGAAGGTCATGAGGTAGGTGGAGGATTTTTCTAACAGTTTTGCGAACACTAATATCAACATTGTTTAGAAATTTCGCATTTAATTTAGAAAATATAAGTGTATGATAGACTCGCGGGAGCAGATAGTTAGTTAAGAAAAAGTGTTTTTGCTGAGGTTTCAATGTAATAATGGTGTAACTGGTTGTGGGTATTAATCTTACGGTTATTAACTCTAAACAAATTAGAAGGAACTGATATGTATTTAAGCATATTGAGAGCTAATATAGAAATTTTGAAACGTAGGCTAGGAACTCCAAGACCCCCATCGGCCACCCTCGCAAGGACGGTGACCTTAGAAAGGTCATGGGGGAGGTGGAGGATTTTTCTAACGGTTTTACGAACACTAATATCAACATCATTTAGAAATTTCGATTTAATTTAGAAAATATAAGTGTATGATAGACTGAGAGCAGATAGTTAATTAAGCAAAAGTGTTTTTGCTGAGGCTTCAATGTAATAATGGTGTAACTGGTTGAGGGTATTAATCTTATGGTTATTAACTCTAAACATATTAGAAGGAACTGATATGTATTTAAGCATATTCAGAGCTAGTATAAGTATTTTGAAACGCAGGCTAGGAACTCCAAGACCCCCCCCCATCGGTCACCCTCGCATGGATAGCGACCTTAGGAAGATCATGGAGGAGGTGGAGGATTTTTCTAACAGTTTCACGAACACTAATATCAACATTATTTGGAAATTTCGCATCGAATTTAGAAAATATAAGTGTATGATAGACTCGCGGGAGCAGATAGTTAATTAAGCAAAAGAGTTTTTGCTGAGGTTTCAATGGGGAATTTGAAAGAACAACAAGAGCTGAATGTAGCTCACTAGCGTCAGAGCAGCCAAGCCGAGAAGCGGTAAAACGAGTTCCTAAATATTTAAAGGGTTCATTAACTTTTATGACATAAATAGATCTATTATTAACTTTAATTATATTATCATCATTATAAATCATTTTTTTTAGTTTTCTTATTTTTAATATAGTTAATATTAAAAGACTTTTCAATATTACAAAATAAGCCCACCTCGTTAAACGGACAATTCAAGACATTAATTAAAATTTGGAGAACTGAATCATCGGCATAGGCAATGTGATTAATTAACACATCCTTAAATTTGAAACCAATATGAGGAGATAATTTACTAATAACTGTATTAAAAACCATAAGGAACAGTAAGGAAGACAAGGGAACTCTTTGCCTTACCCCCTAAATAGGGTGAAGTGCTTTACCCCCTTAATAGGTCCATAAGATGTGCAATCTCATACCAAAATTTAGAGCTTCTTGTTTCAGCTTCGTTCCAACTATAGGAACTATGCTTAATTAGGAGCTTTAAATATTGGTTTAGAAATTCACCATCCTACAGTGGCAGCTATTAAGCACCAAAATTTGGTTCAAACTAGGAAAATATTTTTAATTGTGTACAGAACGTGAAATAAAACATTTCCTTTGATCCAGCTTTTGTTGTTAATTTCATTCCAATTCGCATTTGTTTTACTCCCAAAGAACAAACGTCCACCGTTTTTGATATTTTCGGATTTGTTTACAGAAATAACCAATTTTCAAAGAGAAAACATTCTCAAAAAATATGCACTCACAATTAGAAAAAGTAAAAAAAAAGACTTTCGTTCAGATGTTAGCTATTTAAAGCAAAAAAGAAAACATTTAAAATATTGAATTTCAACCGAGATATCTTCAAAAAATTCTTCCATAGAAATGGCAATAGTGAGTGGGTATTTTTACTTGACTGAAATAGTCTCTTAAGAATAAAATAAAATATAAATTCAACACTGCAAAAGTCCATGTTACGCAGCTCATGAAGCACATTATCTATCATTTTCTGCAAGCAATAAATGAAATGCGTTTCATTTTTTTTATATAATTATTTAATTTATGTTTCGAAATAAAGTTATAATAGTAATAATATAAAGTAGGTTAGTTTACTTTGTATTGTTAGAAACATTTTTTGTTTGTTTTCCTTTTAACATGTATTTTCTTTTAAATTCAAAATTTAGTTTTATTTTCTTAACAGATCATTCGTGGTAAAACAGAAAAAAAAAATATTATAAAGTTGTAATAACTTCGTAATTCTGTTGTAATACTATCTTTTCCAAATGCTCAAAAACTCATCCTGAACGTATTTGTATATGAATACTATTATTTTAACACAATCTAACTGACTGTTCGAACGGAACGATCCGGGAATCGAACCCGGATACTTGGCTTACCAGGCCAATGCTTTACCTGTTAAGCTAAACGTGCGATACCCAGCTGGGGTTTTTCTGATAACCTTATTGGCCATAACATCTGGTCTGTGCAATCTGGGCAATTTTTCGCTCAGTTTGGAAATATTCAATTCCTATGATAACTTTACCAATCAGTTAGATTGTGTTAAAATAATAGTATATCTACGTATCCATCGTTCTATGGAGTTCCATTACCTGCGGCTTATTCTGCCGAGCTGTCTAAATGACACACTGTAAAAAAAAAAAAAATCTGCAAAGTTACTAAATTTTTTGTAGGAAACTGGGATTCCAAGAACTTTTCATGTAACGGTAACAACAAAAACGCGTGAAAATGAAAAGGTTACAGGACTTTTTCCTGTAGCCGTTACATGAAAAGTTCTTGGAATCCCAGTTTCCTAGAAAAAGTTTAGTAACTTTGCAGACATTTTTTACAGTGCAGGCCAATGTTATGGCTAACAAGGTTATCTGAGCGAAAAATCCCAGCCGGTTATTCGCCCGGTTAGCTTAACAGGTAAAGCATTGGCATTGTAAGCCAAGTATCCGGGTTCGATTCCCGGCCTGGGCAATTTTTCGCTCAGTTTCAAAATATTCAATTCGTATGAATATGAATAGGTCGTAAAATAACTACTGTTATTATATTCCAAATAAGAGAATATTCATTAAACTTCTGTTAATCTATCTAGAAAACCATAAAAGTAAAACAATTTTTCTTTTGCACAAATGCGAAAAAAATTAATATTTTAAAAGACTTATTCAGGTATCTTACAGGAAATAAATATAATTTTGTTTTTTTCTCGTAGTTATAAATTGATGTAAAAACATTGACACTACTGACAAATCATTATGTTACATATTTCTATTTGCAATTTTGTTACATTCTGAAATTTGTAAATGTTAATTATTTTGGTTTTGAAATTAAATAAAAATCGTCAACATCCAAAATTCACACAATATATTATAACTTCAAATTAGATTCTAAATAAATAAATAAAATATTGTTATCCGGTAAAGTTTTTTCGAATAACAAAATAATTCCGGCTATAGGAATGTGATATGTTTCATAATTATTTAATATTTTAAAACTACTTGCCTCAGTGGAACTAATTTTTTAAAAAATGCAATAATGGAATAAAACAATGACTGAAACATTGTTTGAATATATCGTTGCCTCGAAAAAATATTAAAGTTTTAATATTGGTCTAATATGACACTTTTTATATTTTGATTTACTAAAAGCACATTCACATTTCCTCGATTGTACATATATTTTTAAATGTGCTAATAGTGTGTTTCTAATGTGACCTCATTTGCCGAAGAAACTGGAAGGCGAAATCTTTGTTGTATCTTAAAATTAAATGTGAACTATTGACAATAACTTGCCATTCATTTTTATATAAAGTTCAGCCCGCTTACATTCCAGATATTAAAAGACATTGGTTGTAAGTTATATATGCAAATAATTGTGAACCGTTGCAACACTGTAAAAAAAACGGAGCCAGCAGTTTTTGCCGTAAAACTTACAGTAAAATTAGATGTAATCTTTTATATTATATCTAATTTTACGACAGTTTTTACACTGTAAAAAATCTGCAAAGGTACTAAACTTTTTCTTGGAAACTGGGATTCCAAGAACTTTTCCTGTAACGGTAACAGCAAAAATTTAAGTTTCAGAATCGATTACATGAATTTTTCCTATTATCGTTACAAGAAAAGTTCTTGGAATCCCAGTTTCCCAGAAAATGTTTAGTACCTTCACAGATTTCTTTTTACAGTGTACGGTCAAAAGTGCTGGCATCATTCCTGCCAGCTGTTTTTGCCTTAAATACACTGTAAAACATTTGGTGTAACGTTACTCTATAAAACTGGTGGCAGCATTGCTGCCTCCAGGCGTATGGTGGTATGTAACCGATAGAAATGGAGTAACATTACTCATGTCTTGTGTAAGTGTACACCATATTATGAGTAAGGTTACACCACTCTTGTGTAAGGTTACACCACAATTACCTGTAAGCTTACATAGAAGCTGTGTGTAAGGTTACGCAGTAGTTGCGTGTAAGGTTACACCATAATATTATGAAATATAACACAAATTCCTGTGTAAAGTTACACCACATGTGTCTGTAATCTTACACTTTAACTGTGTGTAATATTATACGATAATATTGTGAAACATCACACAAATTACTGTGTAAGGTTACACTACAATTATCTGTAAGCTTTTATAGTAATTGCGTGTAAGGTTACACATCTGTAGGAGTAAGCTTTCACCCCATTTGTCTGTAATCTTACACAGTAATTGCTTGTAAGGTTATACCATAATATTGTGAAACATAACACAAATTCCTGGGTAAGGTTGCACCAAATATGTCTGTAATCTTACACAGTTATTTTGCGTTAGGTTTCACCACAATATTGTGAAACATAACACAATTCCTGCGTAAGGTCACACTACAATTGTCTGTAAGCTTCCACATTAATAGTTTGTAAGGTTACATATCTGTAGGAGTAAGCTTTCCCCACATATTTCCGTAATGTCACACAGTCATTGCGTGTAAGTTTATACATTAGTAGGAGTAAGTTTTCCCCACACTTTCCTAGAAAGTTATCCATTTTTTATGTGTAAGTATTAATTAAATTTGACTGTGCAGTTTCACATCATGTAAGCAAGGTTACACGGTACATTTTAGTAAGGTAAAACTAATTACCTGTAACTTCTCACAGTATTCGACATAATATTTCACTATATATTTTTGTATAGTTACGCAACATGTGTGTATAGACAACAATATTTGTATGTTTGATTAAACCAGTTTTATTTGTTTAGCTATAGAAAAATATTACCCTAAAAATAATCAATTTTTTCATTAAATCTGAAAAATGTGGAACAATTTATAATTTTCCTTAGACTGAAAATTACTTCTTAAAATGTCCATATCTCATCAAATATTCTTGCTTTAATTAAAATATGCCGTTTTACAGTTATATTTAAAGTCTTTTGAAATTTGGTATGAATTTGGTTGTTTGTATTTTGCATAGAAATGATACCATGTTTCTGAATTTGCATGCCATGCTTACAAGAATACCAATCAGGACCCACATAGTCATTTGTTTCAGTGATAGACCAATTTGAGCATTTTTCATTACATCGGTGAGCAGATGTACTTTATATTTCTATTTATTACACTCTATTTTCCATGGCGATTAAAACTTCATTGAAAAAAAACATCATATTGTATCTTCCACAATTTAAAGGATGTTCCTTTTAATTCCTCAATAGAGTTTCAATAAATATAGATATTTGAAAAATTGTGTAATATCGAATGCCACTAAATATTAGAACTTCATTGTGCAATTTCAAAAATGTCTGAAGATCAAAGTACAATAAAAATATTAATTTTATAGCCTATCATATTGTATACTAATGTTCTTTTATAATACAAATTCCTTAGGGTTATAGTTTTTTTAGTCTTGGAATCTTGCAATTTCTATAAAATGGAGATATAAGGGATCACTTTTCCTACTTGCTATTTATGTGTTAAAAATCTATCCAATTTGTCCTGTACTAAAGGAATTTTAACACAGTTATTCTAATTGGTAAATAGCTATAGTAATTGTAAACTTCTAATTTTGTTTTCGAATTTTAAAAATGTTTGAGACTGAATTCAGTCTTTAACTTTCACACATGAAACTGTCAATTACTTCTGGACCAATCTGGAAAACTTAATTCACTCAGCTAACCTTATTGATTACAGCATTTGGTCAGCTCAACAGAATGAATTGCAGGTACTATAAATCCAGTAAATGGTGGATAAGCAATTGAACTAACATAATTTTAATACAATCATTTTAATGGTGAATGAATGATTTTAACTGTAATTTTCCACCTTGGCTGAAAATATCTGGGCCAGTAAGAAATTTACAATTAATGCTAATCTGTACTTTTGTTGAATGTGGTTCAGTAAACAGTACATTTCTAAATTTTTAATAGTTGGTTCAAGTACTTTCTTCATGTGTGCTTAAATAGTAGGTATTTAGTACCTGTTGTTTGGTGTTAAAACAAGACAATTCTCATTTGTTTTGTATTTACTTTGGGATACCTTTATTATCACATTCAATGAATTCTCTCTTATCTGTTCAGTGGGTCTACAACAGAAAAAAATGAAAAGGAGCCCATTGAAAATAAAAGAACATCTTTACAGTGTATTGAGATCATATACCTTTATTTTTGTTTGCAATAAACTCAAAAGCAGAAAGTTCAAGATGGACGACCGAATGTCACAATATTTTTCTCTTTTGCGGATCTTAGTTTTCAGCAGACCTGTTTTAGGATTTATAGTATTGCTTAGCTCTTTAATACTTAATTTTATTATAAATTAAAATTAACAAAATGCATAAAGATAGTACAAGTAAGTGATTCTTTAAATAATTAACTGTTCAATTATAACATTTTACAGATTATTTTCTATCCATAAAATGTCTGTCGCAGATGGAGAATTTTTAGCTATTGGAGATATAAATAACTTATAATCTAATCTTTTTAAGATTACATTGATTTAGAATACAGCTAAGTATTACTAATAAAAAAAAGCAATTGCGTGATTTTAATCTTTTTTTAATGGAATGATTAAAATAAAAATCAGCATAATCTGTGTTGCAGAAAGAAACACATATATTATGTAAATTAATGAAAAATGATCCAGCTTACAAGAAATTGCAGTTGCTTGTACCAACAAATGTACCCTTTTAAAAAGTTATAGAATTTATTTTATATCTTAAGCAAATAAAAAGGAATTTGGAACATTCTGTATATTTATAATATATATACTCCTATAGTTCTGTTTCAAATAGAGAAATTGCTTTTATTAATTATATAATTTATATCATATTTATGAGATACCTAAGATATTGTACTTTCATCTAAATGTTTTGTTAAAACAGGCAACTTTGACTTTTATCAACTGTTTGAGATTGTCCTGCCCTGTAAATTAAGATTCTATGTCCACAACCAACATATAGACTTATAGGCCAATAATGTTATGAGTCAACATCCTGCATATGAGCTGGCCGACAAGTTAGTTTTAACAAAGCTTAAAAAGATTCGAGATAAATGGAAAAATATTTATATGCCAGATTGGTTTTAGATGATGGACTCTGAATCCAAAAAAAAGTTGCATAGGGTTATCTTCTATAACCTCGATAGACTAGTAGCCAAGTGGTTGGTAACAAAAAATATCTGCATACCGTCTTACTGGACAGATACCCTATTAAAATGTTAGGCAATTCTGGGTGCAACACAATCTCTTAAAAAATATTCCACTGAAAATAATACTGTAATTTCACTTTTTAACAAACACATTAAAATAAGGAATGCAATGAAAATCAATTTAAGACAAATATTGAATATTTGAACAATACTGATACTAAATATCTATTAAAATTAATCATATTGAATTATTTTGCAAAATTATGTTTATTCAAGTAACAACAACTTAATTAGATTGCCTTTAGTTTTAAATATTTCTGTAACTGTGAAAAAGGATTAATGAACAGAAAGTTACTTTGAAGAATCTATTAAAATTTAAAAGTATATTTTGCTTAAAAAATAATATTTAGCAAATTTTTATAGCATAATTATTTAAACTTAAAGACTTATATCTGAAACTTGTCATTGTTTCTAAATAATTTATATGTTTTAAGCATTATGTGATTTTCTTTATTATTATGGTTGATACACGTTTTTTAGTTAATGCTTTAATTTAATAGTCAGATATTAAGAAGGAATAGAATATTTGGCTTTCTATCCTCTTACTATTAATCAAATATTCGTTGCACCTCTAAATTGAAATTGCAGTAAGTTTTTACATTTCATTGAAATTTCTTTAAGTTAGTTTAGAGTACCTCTGGACTGCTATTCATAGAAATCCTGAAATATCAGCATAAGGTACCCACATAAAATCTTGTTTTTACTACAGCTTAGTTATGAATATCAAATCTGTTTATTTTTAGAGAACAGAACACGTATTAATATTTCATTTTTAATATACAAAAATAAATAAATAAATAAACAAGAAAACATCTACATTTATGAAAGCAGCTTGCACAATCAGTAATTTCAAATTGAAATATATTTTCACACCACACACAAAAAATTAACATAAATTTCCATTCCATTGTTTTTTTTATTTAAAAAAATACCTCCAAATTGTTTAAGAAAACATCTACGTTCATGAAAACCAGCTACCAGCATTGTTTATTTAAAATTTAAAGAAATTTACACACCACACACAAAAATAAATCTGAACAAATATGTACAGTCTTGCTCTCACCATTAATTTTAGACAGGGGGGGGGGTTAGGAAAGAACAGACATATAACATAAAATACAAGTCTATCATTATTAAAACTCTACCAGAAAAATAAAAGTTCAATAACATGACCAAAAAATTGATACACTGAAGTGCAAACAAATTATGGGGCAGCAAAACTCAATAGCTTTTTTCTTCTTTTAAATTCGGTTATCAAGTGTGCATGCACGTTTATTAGATATGATATGTTGATTGCAACTTCACTGTCAGGCACAGTTTCGGGGAATTTCTACAAAATTTATGCTGTCATTCATGTGTGCCATCTTCAGAAGATTATCTTAACCTGTGGTATTTACTTCCAAAAGCGATAGCAATGTTCTTTCTTTGCACAGAATTTGGGTTATCCGTGTACAATATTTCTCCATTTATCTTTTTTTATCTTTTACTCACTGGAAAAATTTTCATAGCAGAAGGTAAAAGGCGACGGCCACGGCAATCTTCCAAATTGGCGACTTCTAATTAAATGAAACATCATAATTAGTTTATTGCATCTTGATAAAATGTTTAGTTTTGATGTACTTTAAATTAACTTTATTTTGGTTAAATAATAAATTTCAAAAGTAAGAATGCCCCAAATTAGCAATGTGATTAACTTGAGCTAATTTAAACAATATAGTATATACTAGAATATTTACGGGGATGGGGGTTATAAAATTTAGGACAAATCTACATCGAATACAATTTTCAAATACAATCATGACCTCACTACTACATCATATAGTAGATACTACATGAAATACAATCTCTCGACAAATACGATTATAAACTGTTAGCTTTCTTAGAAACAAAATTGAAAAAAAAATCAAATTTTAAAATTAAAAACGACTTTTTTTATCGTAATTTTGTCTGATATAAAAGTTTATGAGTATCTCAGCAAAATTACTAGTGGAAGGTGTCATTTAGTATCTTTTAAAAGTTTTGATTTATGTTTATTTTTCTTGTTCTTTAAGCATTAAAAATAATAATCATCAAAAAATAACTTTTAAATGCATTAAGGTGAATGTTTACCTTTTCAGAAATTTATATTTCTTTTTAATAACATGGTTCAAATGATAAACTCAATGCATTTTGATTTTCTACTAAAAGTACATTCTGAAAAACTGCATATTAAAAATAAAATTATTGAAAAATTTTATGTTTTTTAAGATTTTGACTACTTTAAATATTTATACTTTTTTTTTACCTTTTTAAACATTTTTAGATGTGTACTATACAAGATTGCAAAAGGATTTTTAGATAAATCTAACATTGCATTTAATACTTTTTTTCACTGAAACATGCATAATGAAAAATAGAATTTCAGACATCTTCATATACTTTTATTTTTTTTTTTAAATAAAGAAAATTTGAATGCTAATGTTACAGTTTTTTTTTTTTTGATTACTGCTTCTCTTTAAAATTTTAATTATTCAAAATTCAAAACACCTCTTTCCTTTTTTTTTTCTAGATACGCACAGGCCTTAATACTCCTGTGATTCCTTTTTCCGTTCCCACGCCTTCGCAAGCGTTGGTGAATGTTAGAAAGAAAAGCACACCCCCTCCCCTTAAGACTTGCATAAAATCCCTGCTCGGCAGAGAAGTGCAGTAATTGCTAAAAGCCCTTTTGTTAAGATTAAAGATGTGTGTGTTTCCCAAGCTATGAGTTGTCAGACAATAAATAGCGTACCCTATAATAATTGGCCACACACGCAGTTTCTTAAGCCCTGGGTAATATTGCTAAAAGTACACTCCTTTTTTTTATGACCCATAAAAAATTGTATAGTGTCATTTCAGAGAGAGAGCGAGATACATTTTTGACCATAAAAATATCCCCGTGCCTGTTACTCCTTTTGTGTGCAATACTTGGAATCCCTGCTGTAGATTTCATGGGAACGGGAGCTGAAAAACACCTGCCTGCAAAATCCTCGGTTGGGGAAAGTGGGGGATGCGTCCGTGTTCCCAGAAAAGTACCCCCGTATGTTAGAGGCTTACGTGCAATTGGTTTTTTGAAAAAAAAGGTCAGTCCTGGGGATAGGAGTCGTACGGAGAGCATCTGGTGGAAGAGATGCAAAAGTTCTGTCCCCCCCTCCCCTGTTTTGGATTTGGGAGAGGGGAGGCCAAAAAGAATTCTACGATTTTTCGACATTACTCCCAGAGATACGCTAAGTGGAAGTCGCAGAAGTGTTGCCTGCCAAATATAACAGAGTTTGCTGAAGAAATATGTCCCTTCCGAACTATTGGTCTAGAAAAAAGGAATCGGAGCCCCTCGTTTTAAGTTGAGATATCTTACATGTTGCAGTTGAGTATACCATAAGTACAATTGATTTCCCGAGCTCCCGCACTCTTAAGGCTTATTGAGATACGTGCTTGACGGAAGCCTTTATCGAGAGCAGCGTAATAAATGCCCCTTGGCTGCAAATGACTGTTAGCATGTGGCAGTGAACGTCCAAGATTGTTTTTGTTGTTTCAAATACTTCTCAAGGTAAAATGTGGATACCCAAGAGCCGAAAAATCTCAGCCTAACGATTCGTGTCGCTGATGGATGATAGGCGATTATGTCGCAAAGCCCTCATGAAGTTACCGTAGCTCAGCGTACTGTTTCAGACGAAGGGAGAGTAGCGTAGAGGCTGTTTTCAAAGACTACTCCAAGTCTAATCTGGGCAACAGAAACTCCATAAATTAGTTTAAAAAAGTGCTCTGGTGCAAGGAAAATTTGTGATCCACGTGAACAATACATATGAAAATACCCTAAATGGGTGAATGGTAGAAATAGCTGTAGGTAAGAAATGTATTTTGTATTTGTTATTAAATTCTTTTATTATTATTGAATATTCTTGTTATGAATTAATACTTCCATATGTTTGCAACAAAATTTGAGTTAGTGAATTCAGATGCCTTTTTTTTATGTTAAATTAAATAAAGGAGAATGTATTTAAAGGATATGCTTTAGTATAGTTCTTTAGTTTTTTTTTATTTATCCTACCTTGATATTAGTTTGTTTGAATTTTAATCTCAATAGTGTCAAAATAACTATACTAAATTTTGTAATACCATGAAATTAAAGTAGTTTCTTTGAATGTTTAAAAGTAAAAATAGTTTTCAACCATTTCTTTTTTTATTCAGAATTTTAAAGTAACTTATCAGGCTGGAAATCATATAAGCACTGATTAATTAATACACTTTTATCTTAAACTGAGTAAAGATATTTAGCTAATTAATAGAATTTTTCAAAGCAAAACTGTTGAGAAGTTCACATGATTTAGAATGAATTAACTTATCTTATAAAAAAAAAAAAAAAATGGAGAAAGTAAAATAGATGTACTAACACTATACTTTTTTTTGGCCATAATGTCATTGTTGTATTGTGGGATGCTTGTGTTTATATTGTAGAAATCTTATTGCTTGTAAAAAATTTTTTTTCTTTCTTTGCTCCCCACAAATAGATGGGAGATTCCAGGGTCTTTCTTCTATTTTTTGAAATTTTAACAAAGGTCTTGAGCTTTAAAGTTATCTATTCGAGTTTGATATCCCATAAAACAACATTGGCAAAATATTGGGTTCACTGCTACAGATCCTTATATGCTACATCTGAGATCTAGACAGATTGAGAATTTTGTTGTGTTATCATTATTACCTACTGGAAATCATTAATATGTATAGAAACTTAATGAATATGTATTTTTTTTTTATTAGTTTTAAATTTTATCTTGGTAATCTTTCTTATTTCTGTAATTTCTTAACTTAACTTGTGTTATCTAATAGTATTTATCCTTATGAAATCTCCTTTTGTTTTGATTATCTTAAATTACAACAAAATTCATATAGAAGGTAGTCTAGTCCGGATCTCAGCTAACTCATTAGTAAAGTAGATGAAATATTTGAACTAATTAAGAAATTGAGTGTAGAAATGATTGTTTATATAGTAATGTTTATATGAAAAAACAATTTTATTGAATGAATTTTTTTATTAATTAATTTATGATCTGTAGTAGTCAAAAAAAAAGGACCCAACAGATTGGTGCCGTGTTTCTGAGCCTAATTATTGCAATATACACAATAAGTTGGTGCCGCGCTGTTGAACCTAATTATTGCAATTTACACGATAAGTTGATGCCGTGTGGCAGAGCCTAATTATTACGGTATACACAATAAGTTGATGCCGTGTTGAAATGCCTGATTTTTGCAATATACACAATAAATTGGCACAGTACTGTAGAGCCTGAGTTTTACTAAACAGTGTTTATATTAAGTGTGCTTCAAAGTAAATAAATATATGTATTGTTGTTCTATTTTTATTATTTTGTTGTATGTTGTAAATTTGAGTAATAGGGGTATACATTGCTATTTTATGGGTATTTTATGCCATATTTAGAAGTAGTAAAAGTTTGTGTGTGGATATTTTATTATTCCCTTTTTTCTCCCTCTTTTATCTTTATTATTGTCAAATTTTGTATCGTATCTTGTGCACTTTAAAACGCAAAAATGGCACTCGACCCCTCTAAAGAGATGGCGAAAATTCAGCGAAAAACTGCCCTTATTGATAATCTCAATTATATTCCCCCATTCAGTGGTGAGGGTAATTCAGTTTCTTTTGGGGATTTTTATGAAAAATTGGACAGTTTTGCCAACATGTTTGGCTGGGATGATGAGGAAAAGAAATTTGCATTGCTATCTAGATTATCTGGTGCAGCTGCTAGACTGCTAAAAATTCACAAAATTAAGTCTTTTGAGGAGTTAGTTTCTATTTTAAAAAACAGATATAGTCAGCACATAACCCCAGATGTGCAGCTTAACAAATTAATGAATTTTAAACAAACTCCAGCAATGACAGTACAGGACTTTTATGACAGAGCATGCGACCTGTCACTAAACTCGCTCGTCATAGAGGGTATACAAGACGATGTTGTAGAAAAAAGCAGAAAAGCACTCCTTCACTCAGTGCTACTCAACAATTTGTCGCCTGAAATAAGAAAAGGTGTCATTGCTAGAAATCCAAAAACGCCCGAGGAAGTCCTCCAAATAGCCCAACTTGAGGAAAAAGCTTATAAAAGCGTAAATCCATTCTACAACTCTTATGAAAGTAGTGAGAATATACCGAACCCCCAGAATGTACCATGTGCTGCCGTATTTTCTCAGAAAAGTGATAATGAGTCCCATAACAGACAGATTCAAAATTTAAAATCCCAAATTGATCTGCTCGCAGCTAAAATTGATAGTCTAGTTGAAATAAAATCCAAAGAAGTCCAAAATAATTTTAACCAGAGATGTGAAAGTAGCCAAACTGGAAATTTTTACTGTTTCAAATGTGGTTTGCCAGGCCACTATGCAAGAAATTGTACCCTAAACAGGTACACAAATGATTATGGAAGGGGCTTCCATCAAAATCCCAGGGGACCTGGACAAAATTCCAGGGGCAGGAACTATCAGAGTGAGAATTATAGAGGAAATAATAATAGAGGTGGATATAGGAGACAGAGGGGCAATTTTGATCAAGGGTATGAGACTAACCGAAGAAATAGAGATGATAATGCGAGCGGTGATACTCGTCAGGATGAACACAGTAACCCTACTACATCCAATAATGCTTTAAACGTGTAACGGCTGGTTTCGATTTGGTCGAGTCGTCTCCATATAGGCCTCCAGACCCCCCAATCATTTTTAGTATGTTCTCCCCCCATTCTTACCATTTCCCTACTGCTGTGATAAAGGTAAATAATATTTCTCTTACTGCACTGTGTGATACTGGGTCAGCCATAAATATTTTAAGTAGTACAGCACTTATTAATTTAAATTTTTGTGAAGTTGTCGAGTGCAATACTCCTATTTTAACGGTAACTGGCGAAAGAGTAATTCTAAGCCAAAAAGTTTCTTTGAACTTTAAATTTAATGATTTATTATGTCAGTCTGAGTTCTTTATTGTCCAGGGTAAATTAGCCGATGAATTTAGTGTGATTTTGGGGATGCCCTTTTTAAATAAATATCAGGCTGTTATAAATTGTAAAAATAATAATGTTGTTTTAAGTATTCCAGTAGAAACACAATGTAAACAAGTAGTAGAGAGTCATGCAAAAAAATTGTCACCACTAAAAAATTCCCTAGAAATAAATATTGTAAATAATACCAGTGATATCAGAGTGAATAGTGCAGATTTAGAATGTCAACAAGCAGATATTTGTAATGAACAGTCAAAATGTAGGCCAAATGTCCCCATTCCTGCTAATAAACAGGGAGATGAGTATAGTAATAATGGCACACCTATGAAAATTGTAACCAAAACGGATAAGGAAAGTTTAAAAGAAAAATGTGGGAATCTTAGTAGTAAAAATGTGACAGTTCAGGGTACTACATATCCCAGTATGAAAGTGAATGCAGATTTAAACATGACAATTAAAGCAAATGAGGCAGCTAATGAAACTGCACATGTTTTTTGTTTACAAAATACATCACGCAGTAACTCGAGTACAAATGAATGTGAAATTAATGAGCCTTCAGACCTTAGACAGCAAACAACGAGTCAAACAGTCCATGCTAATAAAAGTGATTTAGAAAATAGGATACCCCAGACTGTTGAACAAAACAATCTTGACAATAATAACAACAACAATGGTGAAATTACTACTTTAGCTCTTTTATGCGAAAGGATTTCTATTCCCCCTAATTCAAAAGTAATAGCTGAAGTTAAGTGCAATAAAAATAATTCCATAAAAGAAAATGATGTTCTAATGCTAGAACCTTTAGCGAAGAATTTAAGCCAAGGTCTGCTTATTTCTAGAGCCATATGTACTCAGGAACATGGCCTTTTTGTTTCTCTTGCAAATTTTTCAAATCATACTATAAAGCTAAGCAAAAATAAATATGTTGCAAAAATCCAGAAATGTATAGATAAGTCTAATATACCACTAACGGATAATAGTTTAAGTTGTAATGTGAATTTGACTACTCCAATAGCTGACTTTGATCATGCTGATCTCACTTGGAGTTCTAATATTGACTTAAGCCATTTAGACCCTCCCCTAAAATCTAAAATGCAAGAATTTTTAGATCAAAATAAAGATGTATTTGCAGCATCTGTCATAGAGTTACCAGGCTGTAATACCATACCCCATGTTGTCAATTTAACCTCTAATAAACCTGTAAAATCCAAAGCGTACAGAGTTCCATATAAATTACGTCAAGAAATGGAAGATCAACTTAATATTCTACTGCAAGCTGAAATTATTTCCCCATCTATGTCAGAATTCGCATCACCGGTAATACTTGTAGAAAAAGCAGACGGTTCTTATAGACTAGCTGTTGATTTTCGTAAACTAAACAAAAATCTTGTCAAAGACGCATATCCTATCCCAAACATTACTGATTCTGTGGATGCTTTAAGTGGAGCTAAATTTTTTTCAACACTAGATTTGACTAGTGGTTTTTTTCAACAGGTCATACGACCTGAAGACAGGCATAAAACTGCTATTATCACGCATAAAGGTCTTTTTGAGTGGAATAGAAATTGTTTTGGGTTATCTAATTCAGGGAACAGTTTTCAAAGGCTAATGAATGCCATTTTTGGAGATTTAGGAAATCTCGGAATCTTAGTATATATAGATGACATTGTCATTGCTTCTTCTGATGTAGACTCCCACTTTGAAAAATTAAAACTGGTTTTTGACAGATTAAGGCAGCATAAACTAAAGCTTAAACCCAGCAAATGTACTTTTCTTTCAAATAAAATCCAATACCTAGGCTTTGAAATTCATAGCGGGCAAGTATCCCCTGTAAATAAAAATATTGAAGTAATTGAAAAATTGCAACCACCTACGACACGTAAAGGTGTCAAGTCATTTATTGGAACCCTCTCATTTTACAGGCGTTTTATACCTGACTTCACAAAAAGGGCATTAAATTTAATTGATTTAACAAAGGAAAGTGGGCATTTTGCCTGGACGAAAGAAGCCCAAGAGGAATTTGAGGATTTAAAAAAGGCTCTAATTTCTAAACCGTGCCTCTTATTACCTGATTTTAGTAAAGAATTTTATGTCTATACTGATGCGAGTGGAGAAGCATTGGGTGCAGTTCTGTCACAGTTGGATGAAGAGAATAAAATTCATCCAGTGGCGTTTGCTAGTAGGCGACTCAAAGGTGCAGAAACGAGATATTCTGCCACTGAGAGAGAACTTCTCGCTCTAGTTTGGGCAACTAACCATTTTAAGTGCTACCTAGCTAACACCCATTTTACCATTTTTACAGACCATGCCCCCCTTACTTTTATGTTAAAAATTAATGATCCCACTTCACGTATAGCCAAATGGGTATGTACTCTATCTGATTTTGACTGTACCATTAAATATATAAAAGGCAAGTGCAATAGTGTAGCAGACTTTCTCTCTCGATTTGCAAAAATTGATGAAACACCTGAGATTAGCAGCAGTAATTTTTGTATACAGGTAGAAAAAGAAACTACTTTTGTACCGCATTCAAATTTAACTGATAAAATTAGTGAGTTGCAGAAATTCGATAAAAAGTGCTGTGAAATAGCCAGAAAATTAGACCAAAATTTAAACATAGCACCTAAATATATGAAATTTTTTTTTAGAGATGACATTCTTGTGTGTGAGGACACTAGAGATTCGAATATAATAAGTAACCCAATTAAATTGGTAGTCCCTAGGGAAATGATTGAGCAAGTGTTCGCTCTAACACACGATTCTTTGGCGGCTTGTCATCAAGGATTTAAAAAGACGATTGACCGCATCCGAGAGCACTTTTACTGGCCCGGAATGTCAGCTGATATCAAGCACCTAGTAGAGTCGTGTATTAGTTGCCAACAGAAGAGGGCGTACAAACCCAACCAGCAGGCACCTCTTCAACGGATGCCTACACCCGAGTTTCCTATGAACAAGGTACATTTAGATCTAATAGGCCCACTACCGGTTACATTTTCAGGTAACACCTATACTGTCACGTATATCGACTCTTTTACTAAGTGGCCAGAAGCTTATGCAGTTAATTCCACCACATCTGATGTTATCGCAGATACGCTTGCTGATTTCATTTCACGTTATGGCGCGCCTGCGGTGATAGCAACAGACAATGGGAGAAATCTGATATCCGAAGCGATCAAACATGTCTACGAAATGTTCGGCATTAAACATATCACAACATCTGCCTTTCATCCGGCATCGAATGGACAGATCGAGCGACAAAATTCTACGTTAAAAAATGCCCTTAGTCACATAGTAAATGAAAACCAATCAGACTGGGATACTAAACTTAAATTTGCCCTGTTAGCAATGCGTTCAGCTGTGCACTCCTCAACAAAATTAACACCCGCAGCAATTTTATATGGCAGGAATTTAAATTTACCATATAACCTATTTTCTCAGTCACCTAGATTTAGTTATAATGACGCCCCATCATTCTGTGAATTGTTAATCCCCGCCCTCCAAAAAATATATGCCGAAGTGTACGATAATTTGGTTAAAGTATCAGAAGTACAAGAAAAATACAGAGAGAAAACAGCGGTCGTTAAAGATTTAAAAATAGGAGATAGAGTATGGCTGTATAATCCATCTATAACTGCTGGTAATACAAGAAAATTGTCAAAACTAAACAACGGACCTTTTACAATCATTGAAAAACTCAGTGATGTCAATTTTAAAATTGCATTAATTGCTAATCCTTCAAAAACCCAGGTTGTCCATGTAGATCGCCTCACCTTATTCAAAGATAGATGCATTTCAGGTGTAAATAAACAGAATGAAGACACTCATTCAGACCAAAACCACAGCCAAAGTCAAATGTCAACAACAACAAGTGAATCGAATATTCAATTCGATTTTACTGCACGTAAGAAAAGAAATCGGTTCATAAATCGATTCCCGCCACCCTTACCACGTACAGCATCCATCCAACCTGATACGCAAGGTCCCCGTGCTACGAGCAGACGTCACGAGCAAAGCAATAGCGAAACTAGACCCGGGTGGGAAAACGAAACTAGTAAACAGATGGCCAGCGACGTTCCCCCATCACACTCAACTCCATCCGAGCATATCGATGGAAAGGTTGATAGGTTGCCTGTTGAAACACAAGGAAAGACGGGCTTATCGGATAGCGTTGGGCGCGAAGCGGAAATGATGCGAATAGGAGCGTCTAGTGATTCAGGCCGTGTGAGTCGTTCACGAGAACGATCCGGCATCAAATCAAAACAACAGAAGTGGCAGTCAGTATCGGGAGCTGATTACTCTTTGAGAAACAGGAATTCGCATCCTAATTATAGATTTTAGAGCTGTTTAGCTTTATTTTTTTTAAGATTGTATATATACAGGTAATTGTATTTATTTTAAACAAATTGTAGGCCCAATATAAACAAATTTAGATAGTGTGTGAACCTAATGGTGCTTTGTTTTGATTTTAATCCGCAATTGTTTAATGAGGATTTTTAGCCTGCAGCTTATCTTCTCTCGAGAGTGTTAGTAATATTACGATATATTAGGATCAATTAAGTGCTCCGCCTCCTGTTTGTATTCTTTTTTTTAATTTTTAGTGGATTTTAACGCTAATTTTGGGAACTTAGAAAAATGTCTGGTCAGGAAATTTTGGGAAAGTAGGCATGATAGCAATATATATAATGCCTGTAAAACCCAGGTGCACCCCTTTTTGTATATAGTATAGTTACTAGTGTAAATATAGTTTATTCTTTAACAAAAAAAAAATAAAGGTAAAAACTTTTGCAATTTTTTTTAACTTTACCTTTTTTTGGGGTTTTTTTGGAAATTTGTTTCTCTATTTGGGAGATAGAGGATTTCTGATACAAGCAATGTACACCCCCACAGATATATTTATCTAGTTTTTGTACATTTTGTATATATATATATATATTGTTTGTGTTATCTATTTTATTATGTTGTTTGATTTTTCTAACAATCGACCCTTCCCCTTATATGTGTAAATGGGGTATTTTGAAAAAGCTCGTATTCCTGGTCAAAGAAATTGGCAAGCTCTCGTGTGGAGTTAATATTATTTCACTTTAGGTGTTATTTGTGATATTGTAAGGACTTTATATTTTGTTACTGTCTGTATAAAAACTAGTTCCTCATCAGTGGTAACAAAGGTATACAATTATCACTCGAGGTTACACAAGGTAACCTATGCAAATATAGTGTTATGTTCTAAATGTCCATACATTGGTGTACTTCAGTTTGAAAGGTAAAATACATTATATTGTTTTTTTTATGTGCGCACGTTATGTAATTGTCCCCACTGAATATAATCAAGTGTAAGTGCTAATTTCGCCTTCTTTTGTGTGTGTATACCCTATGTATGTAATGCAAGGTATTGTTCTTTTTATTGTATATGTGTATACAACATATTATCCTACTTATATGTGTACATATCTGTGATACCTCCAGCTGCAATGATATATTTATAGTGATTTTTATGGAATTGGTTGTTTCGGCCCTTTGGCTCAGTCCTGCTCACAGGATTCAAAATTTTTCAAAAATTCCTTTCTTTATACTGGACAAATCTTCCTTGCATTCGACCTGTGGGAACCTTTTTTTTAAGGGCTTAATATTTACAGAGATGGTAGCATGTAGAAATAATCCCAGTGTATTGGTATTCGTAACTGTATGCCCAGCTTGAAAATCTAGGTGGGTATACCACGTAAATAGTGTAGGTTTTGCAATAGCAACTTAGGCCCTAGTATACATTTAACTTTCAAATGTTATACCCAAACTTCAACATTGCATTCCGGAGTGCATAGTTGTTGTGGTGATTTAGTTAGGGTGAAGTTATCAACTTTTCGGGTCGTTGTGTGATCTGCTCTAGTCGGTAATCTTAATTCAACTAGTCAACCGGGGTACTACATTAACTTGTCATTTCACTTTTCCATTCACTTTGGATTAAATTTTTTTTGTACTTTTCTTCGACTTACCTTCTGGGATCTTCTAGCTAAAAAAATAAAATTCTTGTTTTTTGACCAAAACGAATAATGTTTATTTTTTTTTCAACGAGGGGGAGCTCTTGTTACAGTTTTTTTTTTTGATTACTGCTTCTCTTTAAAATTTTAATTATTCAAAATTCAAAACACCTCTTTCCTTTTTTTTTCTAGATACGCACAGGCCTTAATACTCCTGTGATTCCTTTTTCCGTTCCCACGCCTTCGCAAGCGTTGGTGAATGTTAGAAAGAAAAGCACACCCCCTCCCCTTAAGACTTGCATAAAATCCCTGCTCGGCAGAGAAGTGCAGTAATTGCTAAAAGCCCTTTTGTTAAGATTAAAGATGTGTGTGTTTCCCATGCTATGAGTTGTCAGACAATAAATAGCGTACCCTATAATAATTGGCCACACACGCAGTTTCTTAAGCCCTGGGTAATATTGCTAAAAGTACACTCCTTTTTTTTATGACCCATAAAAAATTGTATAGTGTCATTTCAGAGAGAGAGCGAGATACATTTTTGACCATAAAAATGTCCCCGTGCCTGTTACTCCTTTTGTGTGCAATACTTGGAATCCCTGCTGTAGATTTCATGGGAACGGGAGCTGAAAAACACCTGCCTGCAAAATCCTCATGTAAGTCACGTGATTGAGAGATAGAAACATCTCCTTATATGGACATTGGATTTGGCATTTGCGCACTAACCAACGGGAAGTCACCCTTTTGGTTGGGGAAAGTGGGGGATGCGTCCGTGTTCCCAGAAAAGTACCCCCGTATGTTAGAGGCTTACGTGCAATTGGTTTTTTGAAAAAAAAGGTCAGTCCTGGTGATAGGAGTCGTACGGAGAGCATCTGGTGGAAGAGATGCAAAAGTTCTGTCCCCCCCCCCTCCCCTGTTTTGGATCTGGGAGAGGGGAGGCCAAAAAGAATTCTACGATTTTTCGACATTACTCCCAGAGATACGCTAAGTGGAAGTCGCAGAAGTGTTGCCTGCCAAATATAACAGAGTTTGCTGAAGAAATATGTCCCTTCCGAACTATTGGTCTAGAAAAAAGGGATCGGAGCCCCTCGTTTTAAGTTGAGATATCTTACATGTTGCAGTTGAGTATACCATAAGTACAATTGATTTCCCGAGCTCCCGCACTCTTAAGGCTTATTGAGATACGTGCTTAACGGAAGCCTTTATCGAGAGCAGCGTAATAAATGCCCCTTGGCTGCAAATGACTGTTAGCATGTGGCAGTGAACGTCCAAGATTGTTTTTGTTGTTTCAAATACTTCTCAAGGTAAAATGTGGATACCCAAGAGCCGAAAAATCTCAGCCTAACGATTCGTGTCGCTGATGGATGATAGGCGATTATGTCGCAAAGCCCTCATGAAGTTACCGTAGCTCAGCGTACTGTTTCAGACGAAGGGAGGGTAGCGTAGAGACTGTTTTCAAAGACTACGCCATAAATTAGTTTAAAAAAGTGCTCTGGTGCAAGGAAAATTTGTGATCCACGTGAACAATACATATGAAAATACCCTAAATGGGTGAATGGTAGAAATAGCTGTAGGTAAGAAATGTATTTTGTATTTGTTCTTAAATTCTTTTATTATTATTGAATATTCTTGTTATGAATTAATACTTCCATATGTTTGCAACAAAATTTGTGTTAGTGAATTCAGATGCCTTTTTTTATGTTAAATTAAATAAAGGAGAATGTATTTAAAGGATATGCTTTAGTATAGTTCTTTAGTTTTTTTTTTATTTATCCTACCTTGATATTAGTTTGTTTGAATTTTAATCTCAATAGTGTCAAAATAACTATACTAAATTTTGTAATACCATGAAATTAAAGTAGTTTCTTTGAATGTTTAAAAGTAAAAATAGTTTTCAACCATTTCTTTTTTTATTCAGAATTTTAAAGTAATTTATCAGGCTGGAAATCATATAAGCACTGATTAATTAATACACTTTTATCTTAAACTGAGTAAAGATATTTAGCTAATTAATAGAATTTTTCAAAGCAAAACTGTTGAGAAGTTCACATGATTTAGAATGAATTAACTTATCTTATAAAAAAAAAAAAAAAAAAATGGAGAAAGTAAAATAGATGTACTAACACTATACTTTTTTTTGGCCATAATGTCATTGTTGTATTGTGGGATGCTTGTGTTTATATTGTAGAAATCTTATTGCTTGTAAAAAATTTTTTTTCTTTCTTTGCTCCCCACAAATAGATGGGAGATTCCAGGGTCTTTCTTCTATTTTTTGAAATTTTAACAAAGGTCTTGAGCTTTAAAGTTATCTATTCGAGTTTGATATCCCATAAAACAACATTGGCAAAATATTGGGTTCACTGCTACAGATCCTTATATGCTACATCTGAGATCTAGACAGATTGAGAATTTTGTTGTGTTATCATTATTACCTACTGGAAATCATTAATATGTATAGAAACTTAATGAATATGTATTTTTTTTTATTAGTTTTAAATTTTATCTTAAATTATCTTAAATTACAACAAAATTCATATAGAAGGTAGTCTAGTCCGGATCTCAGCTAACTCATTAGTAAAGTAGATGAAATATTTGAACTAATTAAGAAATTGAGTGTAGAAATGATTGTTTATAGAGTAATGTTTATATGAAAAAACAATTTTATTGAATGAATTTTTTTATTAATTAATTTATGATCTGTAGTAGTCAAAAAAAAGGACCCAACAGATTGGGCTCCGATCCCTTTTTTCTAGACCAATAGTTCGGAAGGGACATATTTCTTCAGCAAACTCTGTTATATTTGGCAGGCAACACTTCTGCGACTTCCACTTAGCGTATCTCTGGGAGTAATGTCGAAAAATCGTAGAATTCTTTTTGGCCTCCCCTCTCCCAGATCCAAAACAGGGGAAGGGGGGGGGACAGAACTTTTGCATCTCTTCCACCAGATGCTCTCCGTACGACTCCTATCACCAGGACTGACCTTTTTTTTCAAAAAACCAATTGCACGTAAGCCTCTAACATACGGGGGTACTTTTCTGGGAACACGGACGCATCCCCCACTTTCCCCAACCAAAAGGGTGACTTCCCGTTGGTTAGTGCGCAAATGCCAAATCCAATGTCCATATAAGGAGATGTTTCTATCTCTCAATCACGTGACTTACATGAGGATTTTGCAGGCAGGTGTTTTTCAGCTCCCGTTCCCATGAAATCTACAGCAGGGATTCCAAGTATTGCACACAAAAGGAGTAACAGGCACGGGGACATTTTTATGGTCAAAAATGTATCTCGCTCTCTCTCTGAAATGACACTATACAATTTTTTATGGGTCATAAAAAAAAGGAGTGTACTTTTAGCAATATTACCCAGGGCTTAAGAAACTGCGTGTGTGGCCAATTATTATAGGGTACGCTATTTATTGTCTGACAACTCATAGCATGGGAAACACACACATCTTTAATCTTAACAAAAGGGCTTTTAGCAATTACTGCACTTCTCTGCCGAGCAGGGATTTTATGCAAGTCTTAAGGGGAGGGGGTGTGCTTTTCTTTCTAACATTCACCAACGCTTGCGAAGGCGTGGGAACGGAAAAAGGAATCACAGGAGTATTAAGGCCTGTGCGTATCTAGAAAAAAAAAGGAAAGAGGTGTTTTGAATTTTGAATAATTAAAATTTTAAAGAGAAGCAGTAATCAAAAAAAACTGTAACACTAATTCCATGTATATATTAATCAAGTGTATAATAAAGAAAATGTACAAAAACGGTCAAATCTCTATTTGCCTTATAAAAGTTATAAAAAAGTGTATCCATATGAGGATACACTTTTTTATAACTTTTTGATGCCTGTTGCTCCTCACACCTTCTGAAGAGCTGGGAGTTTATTTTGTTTTGTTTTTTTGGTGTTGTTCTTTTGTGGTTCATTGTTGTTTCACCCATTTTTACATTTTTTTCATCTTTTCATCATTTTCATACTTTTCTCATGAAAGAATATATATATATATATATATATATATATATATATATATAGTACCATTAGATAATGCTACAAATCAACATCAATTTCTGTAAAAATTTGTTAATGCCAAACCATATCACACAGAGGAGCTGTCAGAGTTAGAAATAAAATTGAAAATGTGGTATTTAGCTCGTTATCAAGGGCAATACTAAATAGCCACATTAATTGCGATTAATTTCTGAATGGAAATCAGGAAAGACCTAAAAATGATTTCCACATTGCCCCATTAATCGCAAATGAGAACTCATTTCAAAGAAAAATATCAAGAAAAATAACAAGAACACAATAGAATCATGAACATTATAATTGCAATAGAAAAACCATTTCAAAAAAAAAATATTAGAAAAACAATTAAACTGTAATTAAATATTTATGAAGATAACTTACAATTATCAATCGCAACCATAATTTCCATTAAGAACAAGAAATAGAAAATAATAATATAATTGAAGTAACATTGATTAAATTAAATAGAAAAATCATGTCAAATGGAAATAATTAGACAAATTAAATTATATAATAGGTTAGCTTACAAATATCAATTTCGACCATGTGATAGCAATACAATTTTGCATTCAGTCACATTAGACAGTTAATGTGCAAGTTAAAATAGTAAAATAGTTTTTATTAATAATAGGATATTTAAATAACTAATATCAAAAATAATTAATTACAAAATATAAGTAGACAAATATGTTTTTTAACATAATAATAATAGTTAAACTATTATACATATTTTATATATATATATACATATATATCAATATATATGTATATATATTGATATTATATATATATATATATATATATATATATATATATATATATATTAAAGCAAAAAATAGATTTTTTGATCAATTTTGAAGTACGCTATTTCTTTAAAAATGATTTGAATTCAGTCTAGAAAATAGAAATGAAAAACAATAAATCAATACCCGTTATAAATAATGTTAAAGCTATACTTTACGGTACTGGTATACATTTATACTAATAAAATAAAAAAAAATCTCTTTGAATATCTGCGATGGCTAGCAAAATCTACCGCATGTAGAAGTCTGAAAATTTAGGTAAAGATATTTCCAGACAGATCCTGATGCATCAGAGATTCAGACTTTTAATATTTTAAGAGTCAAGATCTCTGGACTTCTTAACGTTTTTATGCCCTAAATTGTTAATAACGCGATCCCTTTTTATTTAATCTTTTTCATTTTGAGGGACCTTTCTCCACTAAGTTATTTTTGCTATTTTATTTTTCAGTATTGACGCTGGATCCTTGGGGCCCGTTTCACGCCCCCTTGAATTTTTGTGATGATAAATTGATTCCATTCAATCCGATCTTCATTTTTGGAAATTGTGTTCCATTTAGATACTTTCAAGATTTTACATTCCATAATGCATTGGAGACCCCTAGGGAATAATAGACACCGACACTAAGGCCTCTGAACTTTTTTGTACGCCAAAAATTTTTCACCCCCTTAATTTCTCACCATCCCACAGCAAAATTTTAAAATTAAGTATTTTACTCTTTTTCCTTAATCAACACCCTCACACTCTTACTCGGGCTTTTTTTAAATATTTACCCAATCAATTTATGCATTTCTTTAAAATATTATTTTAACGAATATTTCATATCCTATGCTTAATTTTTATTACTGTATATATATTGCGCTAAGTACTATGAAATTTTAACATGTTTTTCTGTTAATGTCCTCTTTTTAGCTGTCAGTTGGTCTCTTTAGGGCACCTATTACACATCCTTTAAAAATGGTCCAATCCACTAGCATTTTTTTTCAACAACTTCTTAAGTCCTTCATCAACTACATAAAAACTCAAACCTTGAACTACTACTAATTTTGAATATTAATCGCGTTCTTGGGCCCTTGGTGCAACTTTTTAAAAATGATCGAATTTTTTTATAGTTTCGGCATCCTTCCATTACTTTAATAACTACAAAAAATGATATCCAACTACATGCGAAAGAAATTCTTGTCTTCTTTGACCATGGCACAGGGACCGTTGAAGTTTTTGTACCATAAATTGTTATTAAATTGCCCTCTCTTAATTTTCCTTTTTTGAATCCTTTTTTCATTTAGTTTTTTCCACTTTCTTACATTTCATCAAAGACCCTGGGGTTTTCAGTGTCTCGTATGGCCCTTGAATATTTTTGTTCTCCATGTATCTTCCATCCAATACTTTTCCCATCTTCTCAGCGCATAACTTTAAAGTTAGGTTTTGAACTCTTTTTCCACGACTTACAACGTGATATTTTTATTAGGGCCCTAGGGCTTTTTTTAAAGCATTTTCTCATTTTATGCATTTCTTTAAAGTATTATTCTAACGAATAATTCACAACCTAAGCTTATTTTTGATTAATTGTAAATGTAAAGTGTTAAGAAAAAAGAATTTTAACATTTTTGATGATAGGATCCTGTTCATAACTAACAGTTGTTCCCTTTTGGGTCCTTTATTATAGCTCCCTTAAAAATGGTCCTATTAGCTAAGTTTTTCCCCATCAAGTTCTTAGGTTCTCCAGCTACTAGACAAACGACAATATATATATAGCTTCGACGCATTTTGATTTATAATCACCTTCTTGGGGCCTTTAGTTCAGCATTTAAAAAAAATATTTCAAATTTAATTCAATTTTCATTGACATCGTTTTAACATCCACCGATTATTTTAAAAACAACTAAAAAATAACTTTATACTCAACTACATACCAGATTAGTAACTAGCACGTCGGAGATATTTGGCAAGAACGAAAGCTTATACATACCTTCGAATAAATTTTTTTATAATTTCTGGGGTCGATCTCTCTTTTAAGAATTTTACGAATGGAAGTAACTTGTCCCTTTAAGGGTCAGTTAGTCAACCATCTCCCCAACACACACACACAATTTGATAACTGTAATTTCCTGACATTTACTATTTTAAATCAATATCTAAAATAATTAAACTATTGATATAATGATAATCACAGTAATAAATTTAGATTGTAAATAATTCTGAAATAATTCTGAAATATTTATTAATTTTTGTATTCTAAATGTAAAATTTATTTAAAGGTAGCTATTTTGTTTCATTAGAGAACTTTCATTTAACTCTAGAACTAATTACACTCATAAAAACAATTAGGTGAGATTAGGTATGGTTGACCCACTTTTAAGGAAATCATTTTTAACTTTTTAAATATTGAACCTTGAACAAAGTTTTATGTATTATTTTATTCGTTATACAATCAGTTATCAGAATAAACCTGCGACATAAGTGCAAGATATTTGAAGAAAGATAGATTTTAATCATGAAAAAGTAATTTATCAAGGCTCTTCACTCATGGGAGGCATGACTCTGTGTATTTTATGTAGACATATTGGAAAAAGTAAACAAATATGCAAATAAAATCAATTTTAGAATTGTAGAATACCTTTATTGTAAAAGGTTTAAACAAAAAAAGTAATTTTAAAAAACGCATTTTGAAATAATTTTAAACTCTGAATACCTATAAGCTGTAAGGCTGAAAGAAATAAAAGAAGTTTAAAAAATATGGAATACCTTTAAGCTACAAGATTTGAACAAATAAAAAAAGTTTGAACCCCCCCCCCCCCAAAAAAAAAAAAATAAATAAATAAATAAATAAAACTAAGATAACCTTTAAGCCACAAAGTTTAAAGAAATAAAATAAGTTTGAAAAAACAGAATATTTTTAAGTTACAATTTTAAAACAAATAAAATAATTTTAAGAAACTCAAAATATTTTTACGAATTTTTTATCTTTACAAAACTACAAAGATTGCAAGTCCCAAAATACCTTCAACTTTTAACTGATGTTACAGGTCTTACAGACCGTTGCATTTTTTAATTTTTATAGTTTAACTTGTAACTTTCAGTTTAACTATAGAAACTACCAAAATTTTGTTTCTTTTAGAACTTTATACTATCATCAGTGCCATTTGAATAGGTGCATTTTAAATATAACAGCCATTTACAAAAAGTTTAATACAAAAACAGTATCCTATAAGTTAATCTCGCCTTTTATTCATCTTTCGATAGAGCGATGTGGCAGACCGCTTTACGGTAGTTAAGTGTCTTTCTGTCACATTAGTTAAAGATTAATTTTAAATAACATTTTTTTGTATCGCTCCTTTATCTTTGCAGAATAAATTTACGTTCTTTTTACAAATATGAACATAAACGTTTGATTATAGACCAAGTATAATAAATAAATTTCAAAAACATTTAATTAAGTGAGCTTTCACTAAGGTCAACCCTCCAATATATTGACTAGGTCAAGCCTCTCCCCTAAGCTATATTCTAAAGGGGGAAAAAAGTTATTTTAAACCAATAGTATACCTGTGCAAAATTCATGCCTATAATTAAAGATCAATATTTATGTAATGATTAAAACCTACTCACTTTAATTTCCATGATATTTTAACTGGAAAACTCTTGAAAATATTTTTTAAGAACTCAACTTTTAAAAATATTAAAAATGTATGTTAAAAATTTTTCACAGCCGATTGTGTTTTACCTGTTTGAATTGTCTACTTGAATTTAGCTTGTTGGTTGATCATTTCCATAGATTTGGTTATCATCTTACGAGAAAAGTCTGAAAAATATTTAAATATGAAAATGGACGGATGGGTAAAGCCTCCGCCGTGGTCAACCATCCCTAGTCTCCCCTATACTTATAAATTTTGAGGTGTATCCATTACTGAAATGTAAGATGTTTTGATATTTTTCTGTTATTTACAATTAAATTTTGATTTAGGAGAGATGGCATTATGAGAATGGTTAAGAATTGTTGAGCGATGAATAAAATATTGAAAAAAATTTAATATAAATAGTACTAATTAAAAAATAATTTTTAAAGAAATTCATTAAGGGTGTCGATTACTGGCACATCTACTTTCTATGCATATTATCTGTTGATTTTAATTATTTCAATAGATGATTTAAAACATCAAATATCAGAATTACAGTTATAAAATTGAAAGAATGGGAGAAAGTTAGAAGGATTAGTAGAAAAAGAATAAAAAAGAAAAAAGCAGGCGAGTGAAGTTTTATAATTTGCATTTAACAGTTAAGTTGCTTTATGTATTGATTGTAGTAATTAGTATTGCAAATATGAAAATACCACAGATTTACTGATGTTTTATAAATACTATGAAAACTATTTCAAAATAAAATGACAAAACTGATGTTTGAAGCCACGGATCTGCAAATAAAATTGTTTTAATATTTTGCAATAAATTTAATAATTTGATGTTAATTTTTATGTACATAATAGATGAATAATCAAACATTCAAGAAGCAAATATATTTTGTGTAGTTTAAAAAATTGTCGTTTTTCAATTAGGATATGTTTCTAGCTCCATCCCCCTTTAGCCCCTTCTTTCTCTATGACCATAAATAATATTGTCTACTTCCCGATTGGTTTGATTGTTTGCTAGAGTAAAAAATATCAAAAGCAAAGATGTAAATAATAATGATTTGATTAAAATATTTTAAAAATGTTAATCAGATAAAATTAATTAAAACATTGAAAGCAGCTTTTTATTAAACCTTTAGGGAAAGTGGGGTGGTATGGGACAGTTACAAAATTATTTACAGAAGTAAGAAAATCAACTTTGTTTGACACAAAAACTAAAATTTCACTTTATAGAGGGCATGGTGAAAGACTTTTTTATCTCTCTGAACAATATAGAAACATAACATGTAAAAGCTATTTTATAATTAAAGAAATGTAAATTTCAAAATGTGCCCCATACCTCTCCATTTACACGGAGGTATGGGACAGGTATAAAACCAACCTATAAAGCACAAACAGTCTAGTGTCGGCTAAATATACAATCAAATAAACATTGTAGGATGATAATGTATGTGCCACATCATAAAGTTCTTGTATCTTATGGATTCAATAACAATCATGAATAAAAATTCAAGATCTTTAGTCATAGAGGACATTAAAAATATAATCACTTCAATTTATTTATATTTGAAGTAAATTAATTTATAATCAATGTTATAATATATTGTCCTCTAAAAATGTTTGCATTGTAGCATATAAGATTCATTTTATGAAAAAAAAAAGAATTTGACATGTCGAATTCACATGTTTTTCTAATCACTATCATGTCCCATTCCTCCCCACTTCCTTATTTTGTGTTAAACTTCTTGTATAAACAAAAATAAGTCTTTTAAGCTTATTTTAAATTATGGATAACGTACAGTAAATTGTTCCATAAATAAGGAAACTGTTACATCTATGCATATACAAGTCATCTATATAGGAAAAGCATATAAATTATATTAAGCTAATTTCTTTTTGATTCTTGAAATAATCTTTTACGTTATACAACTGCAAGTTTATACTGATCATTTTTTTTTTAAATTGAAGACAGGGTTATGATTGCTTGGGCTATCATGTTACGTTTGATTGATGAAATATTTAGTATATACATAAAGAGAAAAATCTACTGTCCCATTCCTCCCACTGTCCCACTCTTTCCATTCACACCTACAGTATTCAGTTTTTTTAAAGTATAATTTAAAAATAATTACCTTCAGTTTTTTCCAAATATTTGAGAAGATTTTATATACTATGAACTTACTAAATTATTTTTATTAAAATCTACATTCGATGTTCATTACTGGAAATTAGTTAAATAAGCATTTCAGTAATGGACACTGTTTTTAAAACTTTAGATTATAACAGCTTATATATTTGAAATAGTCAATATTTTATCAATAAAATATTAAGAAAATGACAACGTTCTTCATATTTCGTTTACTTGTAAATAGTGCAGGATGATGTTGGTGTCGATCACATGTTTAATGTTTTCTTTCTTAATTCCCCATGTCGCTTATGTCGACATTTACCACTGAGCATGCGCTTTGAGTACTACATCATACGTCATGCTTCAAGTGGAAAGTTCCACCAACCTCTGTGAAAATATCCTCTGGTTTTGAGTGTTTTTTAAAATATCAGAATAACTTTCTCAAGAATTTGAGGAACGTTACACACATAAATGATGGCAAACTTACACAAATGTTTTACAGTGTATAACGGATTTTTTTTTTTTTTTTTTTTTTTTTTTTTTTTTTTTTTTTTACAGTGAAAACGCTCAATTTTCCGCTTAGCATGTCGAATTCTGCGGGTCCAAAAAAGACAATTTTACATTGATTCCTTTTTGTAAACATTTAGTAACACTTGTATACATTTTGTACAGATTTAGTTCGCAACCTATATACCAAGCTATTAGGTTAAAAAGCGTGTACAAAAATCTGCTGTTTTTAAATTTTGCACACATGTATATGGATGTATGTGCAGTTTATACATTAAATTGTGTGTTTTAGATTTTTTTGGTAATTTTTTTATACATTTAAGTAATTTAATGGGTTATCATCAAAATACACAAAACAAATCGTATTTGTAAATTCGCGCACAAGACGTACGTTTGGTAATTAGCATGTCATTTTACACATAAAGCCAAGTCGTTTTTGTACCATCTTTATACTTTTTTCAACGCAGTAATTACGCTTTTTTTCCATTTTTAGCATTTTTTTACGCTTTACAACGCATTGTCCAAAATGATAAAATAAATGCGAATTCAATTATTTAGCAAAATATGGCATATTTTGTATCAGTTTTCAATAAAGTTTTACGAAAACGAACAACGTTGTTATAATTCTTTTTGCTAATCTCTATATACAACTGTTAATATTTTTTAAAGTGTTGCGGTGAGATTTTCATATTAGTAAATCGAAATCTGTTTAAGTGTTTTAGCACAATAGTGAGAAAATTAGCATTTGGAAAATCGTGCTTTAATCTTTTATTCTAATATAGTAAATTTTGTTCAGCGAAATTTTTGGAATACATAATCGACATTTCAGAAATTCACACTATAGGATAAGGATATAATTTTAAAAAAGGTATTTTTCATTTCGCTTTACAATAATGTTTATTTGGAATTTCTACAATGAGTTTTAGCGTCTTTTAGAGTTTCATTTACATTGAAAAAAAATTAGGAAATATATATCCTCTAGAAAATAAATTGTGGATCTACAAAAAATATTTCTTCTTCATCCACACATGCTTTAACTCTCTTTGATAGACAGTTGTATTTACCCATATTAAAATTCAAGGGCATTTTCCTGTATTATGTCTAATTTTTTTATAAATGTCTCTGCAAATAAATGTGAACACAAAGAGTGAGTTTTAGTAACTATAATTCTATAGAAAATTATACACTAGAAATCCTCGATTATTTCGTTTATTCTGTTTTTTTTTTAGCTTTAATTAGATAACTTGGAAATCTGAATTTCTAATTTGGTATTAAGAAATGATTAACTATTCGTCCCAGAAGACAGCGGTATATTTTTTCTGTGAGCTTGATATTGTTGAAACATAACAAAATGTACACTATTTCGACTTTAATGATGACAAAAATAGACATAAGCAAAAGTAGATTTTCTTCTATTCTAACATATCTGAGGTGTGTTCAGTTTATTCTCTCCATTTTAGGAAATATTTTGATAGTTTTAAAGTCAATTTAATTTAAAATGTCTCAGAAGGAAGATTGCTATTTATTATAAAGGGATTTCTATAATTAATCTTAATAAAATCTAATAGGTTTATTCATTTATGAAAGTGAATGAAATAATTAAAAGAAATAAATAATTTAAAAAATAATTCTTATAACAGCTTTTTTATTACTATTAACAGACAAAAGTAAAGTACAAAAACAATACATAAATAATTTGTTTTAGTAAAAATTTTCCTTTAAACTCTTGAGGGGCAGTAAGGCATGTTATATTCCGTCTAATTTTAATTAAGATCGCGCAAGAAATTTTAATTAAAAATTACTTTTCGAACTTTTATAGAAAGAAAATTGTAAACATTTTTTTTAAATCTACTTTTTTGCAAATCCAGTCCGGAATTCAACATTAAAATAACATTAAGCTTGGTAGGTGACTCTCAGAAGAATTGCATTCAAAATTTTTAAAATCGCTTAACGGCAAATTTTGTGACTTTTCTGTAGTAAATTAAGCATAATTTCATCCAAAATATATTTTATAAAATATTTTATGTTTATATTTTGCACATGTTTCACTCCCTTTAATTATTTTGCTTAAAGTATCTTCATGTAATTTGAGAAACCCTTCAGAGATATATCAAAGTCGAATGTTTAATAAAATTTAACAAAGTCAAATTCAGATTTTGCATTAATTAAAAAAAATGTACCTTTAGTGTCTTACTTTATTTTTTACGATGAATTTCATTTTAAACAAATTTAAAAATATTTTAAGGCAAATCCACATAATCCCTTTGAAATGTTTGAATTTGTTCGAAAAAATTCAACATATATTTTTATATTGTTTTATATTATTGAAAGTATGTTTTCTACTTCATGTAATATAAAGAGCCATAATTTATTTTAGTTTTAATCATTATTATAATTTTTCTGAACAAAACATTGTGTTTATTATCCCTTATTTCCGTGAATGCTCAGTGTATTCCGTATCTCTTAGGAACTAAATCAATGTATATGCATAATGTAAAAAAAATTTGGAGTAAAGTTATTATGCATAAAATTAGCAGAGCTTCAAAGGAATTTTAGAAAGATATTTATAATTATGAAATATTTTTAAGTAATAGCTAATAAAATCATTTAAAACATATGCAAGAGGATTTATCTATAAAACAAACCATCTTTGTTGCATGCATAATTTTATTCATTATGATTTTTTATGTTTTCACTATTTCTTAATTTAACTAAATTTATTGGAATCCCAATTCTAATAAAGAATAGGATCTTATTAAGCAAACAACAACAGGTTCTTTTGTTACTTCAGTTTGGGGTCTATATCTTTTTTTTTAAAGAGAAATATTAAAATAAGTCTGTGAACAAAATTGTCTAAAAGTTTTTGGAGACAAAATTGTTGTGCTTAGAATGGACACCGAAAACAAAATGATTTTATGAAAATGTTTACGAATAATGTTAATGAAAATTATGTAATATCTTCATATCTTTCTTTTAAAAAAGAATTTCGATCTCCTTCTGAACACAAATGAATGTAAAATTTCTTGGAAGCAAGGATATTATACTTAACGTTGTCTATCGCATAAAAAATCTTTTGAGAACATATTTGTAATTGTGTAGTTTCCTTTTAAAATATGCCACAAAAAATTAGCACAAAACATATCCAAAATTGTTGTATATGTAACACACAAATTATTCTTTTTATGTACATCATTTTATGTATTGTTAATTTCTGATATTTTCACTGTTTATTATTATTAATCTGGGAAACATGGTTACATTGTTTTAAATTGGTGTGTAAGAAAAATATTTTTATGGAAATATTTATAATTACGCAATTCCTTCTTAAAGTGTACACAAGAAAAAACAATTACAAAAAGTGTTCACGTAAAGTTATATGTAACACAAAATGCACTTGCAATCAACAAAATTATATTTAATGCTATTTCTTTATACTTTTAATGTATCTTAATATAACGAAAACTACACTGAACTCTGAAATTACCTCAAGCAACAGTCGTTTCTCAGTATCCTAACACTGCGGGATGTTGAATTTATTTGCTAAATTTTACGAAACAAACTGAGTTAATTATGAACACAAATTAATTTAAAATCTCTTGGAAACAAGGTTATTATCGTTAAAATTGTAATTAATATTACGCAAGGCACGTATAAGGTCCTGATGGCGTGGGAAAAGTAAAATAAGTTAGACTGTTATATTCATATTTTTTAAGTATTTATAAAGATACATACAAAAACATTTCTTGTGTAAAATCGATGTATACATATTTAAATATACACATTTCTCCCTGCCATCACTGCTCATTAATGAATTCTTAACACTTCAGCACGCGAACCCATTTCTTCGACGAAACCGCACGCACTGGGTCAATATCACCCTATTTTTTCTTAAACTTCTCGGTAAAATATGGACATTGTAAATAAAATTAATAAAAAGTCAAAAGTATTATTTGAATCGTTTTTTAAGTAACAATACTTATTATTTTTTTTAAGTCAAATTTCAAAAAGAAAAAAAACCTTTTTTTGCATTCATTCTTTTTCTTTTTTTTTTTTTTTTTTTTTGAAACGCTTACACATTTAGTACATAATTTTAACAATTTTTTTTCTAGAAAAAAGATGTTTAAAAAGCTTTACAAGCAATATTTTGTATGAAAATTGCATATTTTGTTATTTTGCATATTTTGTGCGTTGGGTTAAACTGACCCATTCACACTAGCCCCTGTAGAAAAATCTCGTTTTTCAAATTTCTGTTCCCAGGATCCCTTGCTAGAATACCCAGTGTCAGAAATGATATAATGTCATACGTGTGTTTTGTGCCCGAGTTAAAAAGTGGCACTCATGTTTGAGAAATATGCAACTTTATGCTGTGAAATATGCAAATTTTTTTATTGTGAAATATGCAAAAAATATATCGTAATTCTTATTGTAATCTGATGGTGTGTTCTCATTATTCGGAAAAGGAAAGAACTTGTTTTAACGTGTGAAATAACTTGTTTTAGTTACACGAGACGGCAGCACTGCACAGACCGAGAATTGGAGCTATCGTCACAAAACGAATAATAAAAAATTAAAACTGATTATCTGAGCGGTTTTTCATTATGTAGGGTAACATCTCCAGTAATTGGCACATTAAGGATTTGTCTTTAAACTTATTTCAATTTTCATTAACAAGAAATGAAACATTTACTTGCAAATATTTTTAAATCAAGGAATGCATGTCTGTGCATCTATTTTGCCCACTAAAAGCAAAAATTTTCGAAAAAGTATTTTTATAAAAATATATTTATAAAAAGTTGCTGTAGTCGCCAGTAATTGGCACCTAAAGCACCAATGTATGGCACCTTGTGAACCAGTAATTGGCATATGTTTATACAAAAAAAAACTTTATATTTTGCATTTGGTTTAATCGCTTTAAATGAATTTACTGTAGATGAAGATGTCACATTTCAGGTTTTTGAAAGTAAGAAATCAGCATATTAGTCTGAAATGTGAACATTTTAAAACAATACAATATATTTATATTAATACCTAGTAATTATCATGCTGTCCCCAATAATTGTCTTATGAGACTTTAATGGATTCCAATTTGATAATATTTTATATTTTAAAACAAAAACGACTGATAAACAAAATTAATTAGTAACTTTAAAAGTACTGCCAAAATAAGTGGTTTAATCTCAAATATTGTGATTCACTTGTAATTGGAATAGGTACCAATTACTTGGAACTAGCAAAATTGAAGTACCATTAATTGACATCTATCATTAATTCAGAAATCCAAATATTTGGGTCAAAAAAGATTTTTACACAATTAAAGTAACCCTTTTCAACTAAACAAACAGTTGTCAAACAAAATTTAAAATATATTATAAATTAAATAACAATGAATTGAAAAGCATGCCTTTCTTAAGCCAGAGAAGAAGCATTTGCAACAAAAATTTCTAATTTGATACAAACCATAATTGTGTCTCTTTCCTAGGCACTATTGTTATCTAGTAACATAAATCAAAGTTATAATCTTTAAAGTAAATGAGCATATAACTGGTTTATGGTCTTACATTTTTAAAAGATTGGATATAAATCTTATTTTAGGACATGTTTGTAGGATGTGCCAATCATTTCTGCATGCCAATTACTGGGGATGTTACCCTACTTCTAAGTTTTTAAAAATGTAAACGCGTTTCGTGTGATTGTAAATCTTTCCAAGCCGAAAGGATGGTAAAAATGTAAAACCTTTATTGTAAATCTAAAATCATAAAAATTGTTTCTTCTACTAGTCCAGAAAAATAATAATCCTCATAATATAATCAAGAGAAATAAATAAAGAAGTTTTGTGTGAATGAAAGCTACGTGTATGGTCAAGATTCTGTGAATGCGCACCAATAATTTTTTTCTTGTATTTTTGCAGTTCAAGGTTCTTATTTCTGGATAAATCATAAAGTCCATTGTGAACGTAATTCTGGATTCAAGGTAGGACAAACTTTTTTCATTATTTATTTCAAAAGTAATAGGAGTGATTAAAAAAAGAAACAAGAACTTACGAAACCCCGCCACGTACAGATTATGACTGTGACCAAGGGGAAAATAAATAAATTAAAAAATAAATAAACAAAATCACTCCTTAAAATCATATGTATTTATGAAAAAAATTATATGAAATCAAAGAAATTTGAATAAAAGAGTGAGTTATAATATTCATGAAAAATGCATACATATTGATGATTTTAGAATACATATTGATGTTTTATTTTACATTGAAAATTGAAATTAATATTTTCTTTATGAATGTTTGAGTACCAAAATATTTAAAGTTGAACAAACAATATAACATTAAGATATTAAGATAAAAACTATCTAAGAAACAAAAATTAATTTCACACGACACGTCATGATATCAAAAGATATCGCCGCTGTTGAAAAATTGAATGACCAGAATTATTCGAACTGGTCCTTCAAAATCGAAAACCTATTGGTTAAAGATGATCTCTGGAAATTCGTCACTGACGATCCACCCATCACCCCAGATGAAAACTACACCAAAAACTCGGCCAAAGCAAAAGCGATAATATGCTTATGCATTGAAGACGCACAGCCAAAGGAATTTGGATAAAGTTGAAACACCTACATCAAAGTTCTAATTTAGCTTCAATGCTATATTTGCTGCGTAAATTACATTCACAGAGATTAAACGAAGGGAGGGATCTAAATACTCATATAAATAATATTTTGAGCATTAGAGATGACTTAGACGCCATTGACGAAGTCATTAAGGACTCGCACACAGTGGCGCTAATGTTATGCTCCCTTCCGCAATCGTATGCGCCCCTGATTACTGCCCTGGAGACGAGAGAAATTCAGCAGCTCGATACAGAAACAGTGAAGAATAAACTGCTTGACTAGTACTCTCACCGTAATGAGAGTAAAAATTCAAACACGCGTAGCCGAGAAACAGCATATAAAATAATAAACAAACCAAATAAAAGTAAAAAATACTGTGACCACTGTCGTCGGGGCAATCGCACATGCAAAAACAGTTATTATTTAAGAAACAAGCAGAAAAATACACCCACGATGGGTGAAATGAGCAGAAACAAACAATATAGCTATAACAATAACCTGAAAACAAACCCTAAAAATTCAGGACCAAATAAAGGCGAATCCTCAAACTATTGCTTCAATAGCACTACAAAAATAGAAGATGATCTCAAAGAGTCGATCATTCCTTTCTTCCCAGTAGAAAATAATTTCGAGAACGATTTAGCAGAGGTCAACCATACACAAACAACAGACACACACAAATACATAGTCAACTCCGGTTGCACCAGACACGTCCCCTCCACGAGAGAAAACTTCGCTATATTCACCGCTGATTACTTCGGAAAAATCACGATGTATGTTTGTTCGTCAAAGATGATAATATATTCATGACGGCAAAACTCAACGACAATCTTTATGAAATAAATCCCGAAGACGAATACGGGTATTCATTAAGTACTCAAACATTTTGCAACATTGCAAATTGCATATCGATTTGGCACAGGAGATTGGGACATAAAAATTTCAATCATATTAAATATTTAGTTAATCACAATTTAGCAAAAGGTATAAACATTAACAATTGTAAACACGACACACATTATACTAAATGCATCGAGGGAAAGATTTCGATTACACCCTACCCCAAGGTCGCCTCAAACAGAAGCAAAAAAGTCGGTTTTTCTCGCACACTCCGATATATGCGGTCCTATGCAGACGGAGACTTTAGGGGGAAAGAGATATTTCATTACTTTTACGGATGACTGCAGCAGATTTACAATGACATATTTACTCGCACATAAGTCAGAAGCCTTCGTTTAATTAAAGGAATACGTAGCATTAGTAAAAAATAAATTCGGTAGACCAATAAGATCAGTCAGGTCCGACAACGCACAAGAATACATAATCGATGATTTCGATAACTATTTAGCTGGAAACGGGATAGAACGACAGCTGAGTGTCCCCTATTGCAGCCCCCAGAACGGGGTCTCAGAGAGAAAGAATAAAACGATAATAGAAATGGCTAGGACCATGTTATCAGCTTCAAAATTACCTAAACATTTCTGGAGGGAAGCAGTAATGACTGCTACGTATGTAATCAATCGATTGGCAACAAAAGTCAATGAAAACAAAGCGACGCCCTATGAACTATGGAACAAAAGAAAGCCGAACCTTTCAAACATTAAAACATTTGTATGTAAGGCATTTGCCGATATCGACAAACCTAAGAGAGGAAAATTAGATGAAAAGGCAATCCAGGGAATCATGTTGGGCTACGATCTTAGAAGTAAGGTTTATCGGATTTATATGGGACAAAATAAAATAATAATTTCTAGAACCGTGAAATTTATCGAAGAGGAGGGTTATGGACGAAGAAACTACAACTACCGAGCAAAAACAAAACGATCAGAAAACGCCAGTGGATAACGAGTTAGGACACGAAGATGAAAATCCAATTTACACCCCAGCGCAAAAACTGCCCGAACCTAGAAGGTCGGAAAGACAAAATCGCGGAGTTGCCCCGAACCGTTTTGGCATAAGCCCAAACCTATGCCAAGTACAGGAACCGAAAACATGGACAGATATACAAAGCATTAAAGATGCAGAAGTTAGGGATAAATGGTTAGAAGCAACGAATGAGGAGATAAGTTCCCTGAGACAAAATAATACATGGTAATTAATAAAACCGATTCCGTGAAAGCGAATTATAGGATGCAAATGGACATTCAAAGCAAAAAGGGGAGCAAATGGATCCGTAGAACGGTATAAGGCAAGACTAGTTGCTAAAGGATACGCTCAAAAATACGGTTGTGATTTCGACGAGACGTACGCGGCAGTCGTGTCTCACACCATTCTGCGAGCATTTCTGAACGCACCAGTGTACAAAAATTTAAATGTTACTTACCTAGATGTCAAAACCGCTTTCCTACATGGCAATCTTGAGGAGGAGGTCTATATGTATCAACCGGAAAGATACATAAAGAAAGGGGAAGAACATAAAGTGTGTAGTCTCAACAAAGCGATTTATGGCCTTAAACAAGCGGCTAGGGCATGGAACCTAAAAATTAGCAAGTCACTTAGAGATTTAAATTTCGAAGAATGTACATCGGACAAATGTCTGTACAAAAGGGTTAAAAACGGAAAGGTTGCATACATAATCGTTTATGTAGACGATATCCTATTCGCAGGTGACAAGCAGGATTCCCACGAAATTTACACACAACTGTCAAAACAATACGAAATTAAAAATTTGGAAAAGTAACACAATATCTAGGAATAAACATAAGACTTTCGGAGAACGGAAACCTAGAACTAGATCAAGAACATAAAACAATACAGATCGCAGAAAAATTCGATTTATTGAGAGCAAAACCAACCTACACTCCGACGAGCTCTAATTATTTCAAATTAGACCCGAACGGAAAATTAATGGAAGACAACACAAAATACAGACAGGCTGTGGGGAGGGGGGCTTTTATACATCGCGACCTTAACGAGGCCTGACGTAGCATCAGTCGTAAAAGGAGGAATGAGTCGTCAAGAGAAGTTGATTGGGAGGCAATAGAAAAATTAATTAGATACCTCCTAACCACGAAGAACTTAAAATTGGTAATAGATAAAACAGAATCCCCAGTTTTTTGTTGCATATAGTGATGCAGATTGGGGGAACGACAGAATAGACAAAAAATCTACAACCGACAATATATTCAAACTAGGAAACAATGTGCTGGCATGGGCATCCAGAAAACAGAACTGCGTTGCATTGGCTTCTACCGAGGCAGAGTACGTGGCTGACTCAATCGCCAGTCAAGATATAATACGGTCACTTGAGTTGTTAAATGACTTAGAATTACGTCAGCAAACCTCCATAACGCTTTAGGAAGAAAATTTATCTGCCATAAAACTCAAAGAAAATGAAAAGGCACAAATCAAGACAAAACATATCAACGTGAAATATCACCACATACGCCACTTAATTGAAACGGGTACCATAAAGCTAGTTTACTGTCCCGCGAAAAAAATGCTAGCCGACATCCTGACCAAGACCTTACCAAAGGAACACCTGGAGTACCTGCGCGAAAAACTACAAATAAAACTTGGATTTTAATTCCAATTTTTATTTGTATTTTTATTCATGTTTTACTAATTTACTTGTTTTTCCATTATTTAAAATAAAAACTACATAAACATGAATAACTTATTTATTAGTTTGGCGAGTTTGATAATTTAACGAAAATGCGTGAAGTGATAACCAAATAGTACTGGTATGCAATATCTGCACTCTCATCTATGAGCAGTAGTGACACATAAAATGTATCACAATGATAGTTACTGATTTCTATAATCTATATATGGGAATTAACATTTATAGTTATAAAAGGGGCGGGGGGCGTTCTGAATGGCGATTTAATATTTTTACCTTTTCCCACTGACTTAAAAGGCCCCACCAGTGGCCGAGAGGTTCGGACCTCTCAACTGGTAGACGGCAGGTGCTGGGTTCGAACCCAATCGCGGCTGTCGGCCTAACAGTTCGGAGTTTTCGTGGTTTTCTTCGAACCTTGCGTAAATACGGGTTAGGTTCCCTTAGAAAGACCCCCACGAAGGGCACTCCCCCTGGCCCTATATCCCTAGCGTAGATAATCGGACGACAAAAATACACCACCACTACACCCACTGACTTAAAAATCTGGCGTCTAAAAAATACAATCACTCATTCTTGTTACTTTATCCATTATAAAAATACAGTCGGCTGCTGTCAATTAGAAATCGGATAAATCAAACATTCGTTTGATTCGAACTAAACATGAAGCCACGAAATTTTCAATAGCAGAATAATGTTAAAATTTTCATTCATTTATTAAAACTCCTTTTCACTTGACTTCCTTTAATTCGAGCTAACGAAATTCCGATTTTTCATTTTTCCTTACTTTCTCCCGGACTTTAGGTTCTTGAAATAAATTTCTTTCTTTCATTTTTGTCAGACTTTTTCTGAACAAGTAAACGTAAAGTTCCATGCATTTGATATCCGCTTTTTTAGCAGCCTGTCTGTCCATCAATGACACGTCCTTCTCATCTTCGTTTATGCTTGCCCCTAATCCCATTATCAATTTATATATTTATATCTTTTAACTTAATATTAAGTCATATTCTAATGATAACATTTTTTTTTTTTTTTTACTTTCTTCTATCTTCAATAGAAGAAAGTATTGTAATCGAATTTTTTTTTGACTTCCGGTTTTCGACGGATTTACACGTTTTAGGGGTCAGAGATTCCAAAAAACATGTTTTTAAAAAATGTCTGTCGGTCCGTGTGTCTGTGTGTCTGTCTGTGTGTATGTCGCCATTCTACCATCAAAAAGTGTATGAAGTTATGCATAGAATTGAACCACATTTTTGGTGAATGTTTTTGGCTGTGGTAAGCAGGTCCTCCTTTAGTTTTGAAATATTCCGCCGGAAGGGGGAGCTGCAATCGCGATTTTAGTGCCATTTTCAATATTGTACCGACCGAAAGTATATGAAGTTATGCATCGAATTTAACCGAACTTTTTGTGTATGTGTATGACTATGGCTAGTTGGTTCTCCCTGAATTAAAAAAAAAAATCCGTCCGAAGGGGCCGCTGCAATCGCGATTTTTGTGCTATTTTCAATATTGTACTGACCAAAAGAACATGATGTTATGCATCGAATTGAACGAAATTTTTTGTGTAAGTCTATCACTATGACTAGTTGCATCGCCCTGAATCTGAAAAAATCCGCCGGAAGGGGGCGCTGTAATAGCGAATTTTGTGCCATTTTCAATATTGCACAACGTAAAACTGTGTGAAGTTAGTTCTAGAACTGAACTAAGTTTTTTGTATATGGTTATTTTTTGGTATGGCAAGTAGGTCCTCCTTGAATTTGAAAAAAAAATCTATCATTCTATTGTCCATCGGCTCGTGCAGAAACGGAAATTCTTTTTTACTTCGATTAATTGACTGAAGCAGAAATTTAAGATGAAAATCAAAGTTGGTATGGTATTGAATTAAAATCATTAAAGCATTAAAATGAGTAACTATTTTTTTTAATATTAAAATGTACATATGAGATAGAAGAAAGTTTTGGGATTGGCACATCCAACTAGTTTCAGATACCATTTTGCATTTTCCGAGTATTGCGTTAAATTAGAAATAAATCATTGAAATTTATAATATCTGGAATTTTCTGTACTAGAGACTATGTTATTGTTTTTAGTATTTAGGTTTTCTTCAAAAAAATTTTACACACAATTTGTGTAGAATGCATCTAAATATGAGAAATTAAATTTTTGAGTCGCGAATAGTAGGTGTGTTTGAAAAAAATCTGGTTTAAAATACAAATAACTCATATTAAGCCTCAGCGACAGATATCAATTTGATTATACATGAAATCGTTTCCCATAGTTAAAATATGTTGCAAACAATTCCCCCCTTTACTATTATTCAATGGAAATCTTTTGTGTGGCCCTTTAAATGAGTAATAACTATTTTTTCACTGCATATTTTACAAAATGCCTATTAAAGTGCACTTTGTACCTGTATATAAGTTTGAATATGTTTGACAGTTTGTTGCATCTTTAAAATTCATTTCAAACAATTTTTCTCCATAGACCATAATGTTACGGAAAAATTTTGTCCATCCCTGTAAATAAACTAATAATGGTAGAAACCTCATCTTCAATAGGGTTCGTGCAAGGGTAAATGTCAATAAGGTCCAAACATTTCATGGCAATTCGAGTATAATTACAAGAGTTGGAGCAGGGATAGATGGACAGACAAACCGAAAGCATAAGCACTTTTCAACATTGTTGGAAAGTGTTAAAAATGTATTTGATCGTAAACGATTTGACTTTCCTATTTGTTAGAGAAAATTTTTATTTTAAAAGGTAAAGTTATGCATGTTCTTATTAAGAATATAAAAATAGTTTTCTAAAGTTTTTTTATATAAATGTATTAAATATTTAAATATGTTTATTATGCTCTGAAAACATAAATAAGGAATATATTCTATTTTTCAAACTATGATTAAAATTGAAATTTTTCAGAAAAAAAATTTAATTGAATGTCTCCATAATATGAGAATAACCTTATTAAATTTATAAAAATGAAAATAGTTTTCAGTTTTTCATTTTTTTAAATAATTTTAATTAAGTTTATTATTTCAATTTACTATTTTCAAATTTAATAAGAAAATGTTATTTAAAACACGAAAAGTACAAGAATTTTTTATTTTATTTTGGTTTCGTGTATCTAATTAATATGTTAACATGTACAAGCACCTAACACGTGTTATACGAAAACTTTAATTAAAATTTCGAAATATTTCACTTGTTGAAGAAAATATTTTTGTAACTTATTTTAAAATTTAAATTTTTTAAATTTTTTACGATATGTAACAAAAAACACGCATTTAATAATGGCATAATTTCTCAAAAAAAAATTGTATAAAATGCTTATATTTAAAATATATACTTAAAGTACATTTAATATTTATACTTAAAAAAATATTTATCTTCTACTGTTTCATTGTGTTTTTAATAGAAATGAACAAAACATTCTGCATAGAAAGTACTATTCACATTTCTTATTAAACAAATTAAATAAATTTTAAATATGATTTTTTTAACGGTACATAAAATAACATTTGAATTTAAAACATGAATCTTACTCAACGGATGTTTAATCCTTATGTTGACAACTTAACTCGACAGTGCTACAACTGTACTGTGCTATACAATAACATAAAGAAATAAGTTCTGGCAAGTGTATATTTATTTATAAAGTAATTATTCTTTAAACATATAAAGGTAATTAGTGGTCAAGCTTACCTGTATCGATTCCTTTATCACTGTCAGTTGTCGATGGCTACAACATCAAGATGAATCTTCTTTCATGTGCTAATTGGAGTAATACAGGATCATCGAAAAATAATTCCTAGATTTCAAAAAATCATAACATCGAAACTTTTTATGTCAAATGAGTAATTCTTTCAGCACACTAACTTGCGAACGCAAGTTTAGTTTTAGATCACCAGAATTCGTGTGTTATGCACAGATTATGCACTCTTTCCAAACGGTTGGATTGGCAAAGCAGCCCCGCCCCTATTACTTGGCCTTCTAGAAGTCCTGAACTTACCCCCTTGAATTTCTTTTACTGGGGGTACATAAAAAACATTCCGTACGCAGCAAAGATTCGGTATTTGGATCATCTTCGGGAACGAATTTCTGCCGCTATTGCAAATGTTTCGTCAGAGAAGATTCAATGCAGTGGCAGGAGGTTGATTACAGATTAGACGTCTGCAGAGCAACGAACTGGGCTCATATTGAAATACACTAAGATGTAAAACATAAAACTATTTTATTCTGTACATTATAAGACTAAAGTCAATAAATTACCTTTCGTGGTTATTTTGTGACAGTTACTTAAAAATCTAGGCATTATTTTTCGATGACCCTGTACTAATTTTAACTATATTTCGATTCTATAATGAAACTTCGATTATTATTCGTGATTTTTTCAAACTTTTATTGCCCGAGAGTGACTGCTCGGACTAGCACGTCTGTAGAACATGAATGTCACTCCCAGTACCGTTTCATTAAGGTCTTAAAAATTAGAAACTTTAGCCGAATTTGAGTCCGCCAAAATACGGGACAGAGGGTAGAATGATATGCATGGGATGTAAGTAAATATTACATTATCAAAGTTTATAAAATGAGAATATTAACAAAGCTGCTGCAACTCGACAGTAGGTACTGAATACCTGGGAATCTAAGTCCCAGTCTCAGTGATGGATTAAAACTAAAAGGTCACATAAGATCTTGAAGATGTTTTTAATCTTTTAGATTAGAGTCGGGCGAGATAAAATATTTGCTAGCCAACGGTCTGGATAAACACAATGGCGGCGAATATGCCAGCGAGTTGCTAAAGGCCAGTTATTGAAATAATTAGAGGCATCGGCAACATCAACGCACTCACAGAGGATAAAGGGCTATTTTGAATTTCAGGAGGTTTGCCCCAAATGGACCATGACCGGTAAGAAAAGCTGTAGTGAATGGTGTGAAAGGAAGACGATCCAAATATACCACTGGAACGAGATCATAGATACCCTAGTAGCAAACCAATATTGGTCCAACGTTGCGCCAATATTTCATTTATTGAAAATAATGCTAATAAAATGCCAAGATTGCTCCAATTTTGGGATGTTTACATTTTGCCCTTATTTAGCCAATATTTGCAGCCAACATTATGCCAATATTGGCATTACATTGGAAACATTTCCAATGAATTTCCAATATTGTACAAATGTTGGCGTTACATTGGAAATATTTGCAATGAAACCCCAATATTTAACCTATATTGGCGTTATATTGGCAATATTTCCAATGAAACCCCAGTATTGGCATAATGGCCATAATGGCCCCAATATTGGCTGCAAATATTGGCTAAATAAGGGCAAAATGTAAACAACCCAATATTGGAACAATATTTCACACCGGTATTGTGCCATGTGCCAATATTGCTCCAAGATGTAGCCAATATTGGCCCAATATAGCTTGGCTACTGGGGTATATTTACCCTTACCTGAATAACCCCCCGTGATCCTACCATTGTTTCATAAAATGAGTTCGGAGTTGTCTTTTGATGTGTGAGGGAGGTACTGGAAAAGAAAAATCAACTGGTTATCAAGCAGGTGCCTCCTTTGCCAACATATCTGCCGTTTCATTTCTCAGAATGCCCCTATCGGCTGGAAAGTGGCTTAAACAGGTTTTCCAAGGAAGATTTTTCAGAGGAAATTTAATCTCAATAACCTGGGTATTTGTTGAAAACAAAATGAAGAAATATTCCAAAACACATCTTAAACAGTTTTATATATAAAAGCATTAAGAAAATTACATATTTGTTCGTTGTGCTGTAGTTTAGCAGCTGCATAGTTTTACATCTTAAATCTTTTTAAAACAAAACAGGGCAGGAAAAAAATAAAAAAGTTATCAAAGTTTTTTTTTATGTTCCTGGTTTAGTGTCGGTGATCACGTGATTCCCATACGCATAGCTTCAGAAGTCCTTAATAATATTGTATTAGTTTAAACAATGTCTTTTCAGTTGATGTTGAATTCACTAAATTACTTCTTGAGTGATTTATTACCTCAATTCTTCTCCGATTTGAAATATTTATTGTAAAATAATCAACGTCACATTTTAAATGAATTAAGTGATTTATGAATCATTTAAAGTTGATTATTTTCCACGGCTATTTCCAAAGTTGTCCAGCTACGCATTTAAAAATGAAGGTGACGTATGTTGACAGAGTGACGAGTAAAAGAAATGAAACTGCATTTAATTTTTTTCTCTCTACATAGGTTGAATCCAAGAAAAAGTTTGCTTTTGATTTCAACGACCCTAATATATATACATGTGCTATCATTTCAAATGAAGTGGCGTAGTAAAAGAAATGAAACTGCAGTTTTTTTTCTCCACATAGGTTCTATCCAAGACAATGCTGCTTCTATTTTCAACGACCTTAATGTTTATAAGGTAAATGCACCAGTAGTGGGCCACTTAAGGACATTTGTCTAATTATTATTCATATGTTAGTGAATTCCAAAAACCATATATATTTTTAGCCTAGTCCTTACCTTCATGTATCGGAATAAACATTCAAATTTTTAAAATATATTCTTTAGGAAAAATGAAAAATAAAAAATGTTACCTTCCTCTATGCTCCAGTAGTGGGCATAGTAAATTTCTGATGCCCCAGTAGTGGGCCACTCCATTCTTGAGTTTAATGTGTACTGTACAGAGGTTATAACATTTTTTACATATCTACACTTAAATATACACAATAATGAAATCATATTTGGAAGCTTTGATGATTACGTAAAATAATTTCAGCTTCTCTTTAGTTTTTTCGAACAGTCTGTAATATTTTAGAACTTAAAAAACTATATCTGCCCTATTTGTTAATTTGCAGTAGTGATAAATAATAAGATATTCATAATAAAAAGGGTAATTAAATGCTGAAATGACTGCAAAACTATATTATATTTATATTATATTTATAAAAAAACAAAAAGAAAAAAAAACAATGTGAGAGGGATTTAAATTTAATTGCATTTATTTTTCTTTTACAGCCATTTTATTGGCTCTCTTTTTTTCATTGGATATTTTCTTTAACTTTTCCTTTTGAATTTTTCTTTTTTCTTTTTCATTCTTTCTTTTTTTCTGCAGCTTTAGCATTTTTAATATCTTCTCTCTTCTTAAAATATTGGAGCATTTGAGGAGAAGTCACAACTGCAGAAAGTTTCTCTCGCTTTCTCCTTTTCTTTGTTTTATCTTCTCCTTCTGGCCAGAAAAGAACTCTTTTGAAGGGAGATGGTACATTTTTAGATGGTTCAGCAACTGGCCCAGTTGATCCTTCTGGAATATCCACTTCAGCAACAACATATTCAACAGTGTCAATTGATTCTGCATTGCATGCCGCCTCAATAGATATGACTTGTGTACTCTATAAGAAGTAAAATGTTTAATAAATAAATAGATATTTTTTATAAATAATAGTAAAAAAATATACCAATTTTAAGTGCTTAATACCAAAATTATTTTGTGATAGTTTACCTGGAAAACTGGTTCCTTGTTCAAAGTCTCCTTCGTCTCCAACCATAAGTAATAAAGATCTGTTTGCTCCACAGGGCCTTTCTATTCAGCTTTATTTTCTAAGAAAGATTTAATTTTTTCTTCTCCAACTTTTTCTTCGAGAATATCCAAAAAAGAAGTCATTTTTCTTTCCTTTATTGGTGATTATACCACTTTCTTTGATGTTACTTTGAATTCAACAATTACTTTCTTTGGATCCCATGGAACCAGTTCACATGCGAGTAATTCCATGTGAAATCAACCAATAAAAAAATATTTTTTTATGTTAATGTTTTAGATTGTTCTGGTTTTTTAGCAGTTTATTGTACATACTTATGAGATTAAAACTGTGAAGTTAAATTTTTTTTCAACAATTCGTTTTAAAGTTATAAATTTTTGAAATTTTGAAAATTTTACAAAATTTGTATAGTCTTGTAATTTTTAATCGGATATAACTTCCAAACTATTTGATCTAGGGAATTAAAATTTGCATCATTTTTTTCAATTTTTTATGGTGTTTCATAAGATATATAACATGACCAAATTACTTAATTTTTTAATTTTTTTTGGTAAAAAAATTATATAAATTTAAAAAAAATTCAAAATCGGAATTTTTGATTTTTTTGAAAAAAATATATTATGTTTAATACCCTTTTAGCAACTTTTATGCAAAATTTTATGATGGTACTCCTATGGTGTCATACAAAAAAAATTATTTTCTGTACCAATGTTCATGTAAATCTGTAATAAAAAATACTTTAAGGTATGCTGCACAGTTTAGCCCGAAGTGTTACTTACATGGAAGTAAATAAAAATTGGAAAACTTTAAGAATAGTTTGTTTTATTAAAAGACAAATAATAAATTTTAGATATTTAATAAATAAATCTTTTTCTTAACAAATTACGTACTCAGTTTGGCACAGTGGAGCTCAATTTCTTTGGGTACTGTGATGTTCTGCCTGTTGCAGTGATTGGATGTAGTTTGCATAAAATAAAGTATTTTGGTATTGTCAAAATGTCTGATTTTCTAGGATAAGTGAATGACAGAGATGGTCCGCTTGGATGAAGGAAAGAAACTTTAACATCTTCTTCGACCTGATCTTTTGTGAAAACACATGCCACCCACCACTCATTCTCACAGGCACAAGCAACATACCCCACAATTTCTTCAAAGAAGTACCTTTTACTACTTTTACATTTACTTTTAATAATATGTGACTTTCCAATAGATGTTAATGATGCATTCAAATTATCAAAACCAGATTCCACATCCATGAATTCAGAGTCATCCTTACTACAACCTAGTTTTGGATTGTCATCATTTGGAATGTCTGAAAAATTAGTATCAATGTCATTTCCACAATTTGAGGGATACTTTTCGTTACCTAATTGTAAGCGGCAATGAGTGCATATTTTCACGCCTTTTTCAATGCCATATTTTAATGTTGTCATCCACAATGTAACATTTCTTAAATTTTTACTGACCTAGTTTTCTTGCTTTTTGAATGGATGACAACAAAATTTATTTCATTTTTTATCCATTTTCAGTTTAAAGCCACTTCCCTTTTAATATTTTATAACACAAATCCGCATTCAACTCAATGAAATAATAGTAAAAAAAAAAACTAAATTGTACAATACAAGTTATAAACAAACAGCAGTTCTCAAGTTATAAACAAACAGACTTGAGATAGTGTGCCACTACAGAAGATCTTAGAGAAGGCTGGCGATTTCAAAAGCCTTGTAGGAAAGGCATGCAGATTTCAGCAGAAAACAAACATATTACTGTTTGAGTGTGACTAATTGTGATTGTTAAAGCATTCAACTTCAGGAGCATAATTTGTATTGTTGAACACTTTTTTGAGATTTTCTTTCGTTAACTCATTTATTATCAATTTATTCATTTTTTAAACAAAATTTAATTAAAAGTAATATTAAATTAAGAATAATTAAAAAAAACATTCTATTTAAATTCCAAGAAAATAAATTAAAAAGTATTTTGCTTGTCAATTACGCAAAATATTAATTATCTTGATTACTTTTAATTTTTACTGTTATGTGTTTAACAAAATAATAAAACCCTGCGAATTATATACTAAAATTTTATTTCATAATTGAACATGACTTGCATGAATGAGAAATATGAACATTGGGAACAAAAATAGACTACCTTTTATAGTGAATTTGCTTTTTAACAAAATATAATGAGATTTTTTTACAGAAATTGGCCGATCATTTATATAGAAATTTTTTTTTCTTTATGATACCATAAGAGTTCCATCATGAAATTTGGCACAAAAGTTGCTAAAAGGGTGGTAAATATAATATATTTTTTAAAACAAAATCAAAAATTCCGATTTTGAATTTTTAAAAATTTTATATAAATTTTTTACATAAAAAATATTTTTTTAAAAAATAATTTGGTCATGTTATATATCATGTGAAACAGCATAAAAAACTGAAAACAATGACATAAATTTCAACTCTTTAAGTCAAATAGTTCCCAAGTTACAGCAAATTAAAAAACACCAAAAAATACAAATTTCATTAAATTTTTAACATTTCAAAAATTAATAACTCAAAAACAAATGGTTAAAAAAATCTGCAAATTTGCATTTTTATCTACTATTTTTGTACAATATCTGAGCCAAAAATTAACAAAATCCAAAGACCTGAAATTTTGTCCATTGGTTGGTTTGATCTGGATTGACCCATGCACAGAATCCACTGACAATTTTTGCAGGATTTAAGCGATCTAAAGATGACTTTAAAACTGGTGGAAATTCATGTTTTTGTAGTTCTTTGCCTTCATGGGTTATTCTGAAGTTCACTTCTTCCTGCGCCAAGCGCTTTTAAGAGTATGGAAAACAGCAACGTCCATAGGTTGCATCAGGTGTGTGGCATTTGGGAGCAAAGCTACCATTTCAATTCCATGAGCTATACAGAAGGTGCTTAGGTTTATAGATATGTGAAAAGTGTGTCCATCCATAAATAACAGTACAGGTTTCTCTATGCTATGCTTATTTAAATATGGCTCAAAAATGTTTCTCACATACTCATAAAATGTCTCCTGAGTCATTTTTGTCCACTTTCCGACTTTCCAATAGCCCAATCAGAAGGCATGGCCTTTGCAATTTGTTAAGGGATCCTATCATACCTGAAAATTGGAAACACAAAAAATTAGGATATAAAACATATTTAACAATTTCAAGGTTTAATTTACTAGATTTATGATTTTAGACATGCTTACCTATAAACGATCATTGGTGGTGCAAGTTCACCAGCTGCATTGGATGTCAAAAGAACAGTTTTTCATCAGCTCCAGCAGTGGTATACACCTTTTTTGATCCTTTTTCAACAAGAACTTTTCCTGGCTTCGGATTTTAAAAAAAGCACTCTCATCACAATTGAAAACCCTCTGGGGTTACATAAGACATTGTCCAGTTTTTTTGTTTTTTAAATAAGTCTCAACCTCTAGAAACCAATCATTTATACTCTTTTGTGACACTTTTTTTCTGCTCGTTGTTAAATTTTGGCTGGTACGCTGTTTAATGTCAGGATAGCGTTTTAAAAAAACTCTCATACCATTTTCGTCCAGGAAGACTATTTTCTCCAGGAAAAGTGATTTTATGCTCTTTGGCCCATTTTATTACGTTATTCATGAGTATTTCTTTTGTAATAGGAAATCCTTTACTGGCCATGCTTTTAATCCACAAAACAATGTTGTCTTCTTGGTCGTTGGTAAACAATGTACTTGGGCCTTTTTGTGTAGTTAATTTGACTCCTCCTTTCAATTTCCTTTGCAAAACTGTTTTTGCAATATTATACAGCTTAGCTACAGAACGGACACTCTTTCCTTTCTACACATCCGCAATTGCACTTTTTAGTTGTTCCTTCTGTATAATTTTGCTCCTTTCTTTTCTCCATTATCCTGCAATATAATAAACATACGTAATATAATATACATAAAATACAACAAACATATTAGGAAAATCATATCTTGGTTGTTCCAGTAGTGGGCCACGTGTGCACCAGTACAGACTAAAATTTAATGACCCAGAAGTGTGTACCAGTAATGGGCCAGGTGGCCCACTACTGGAACAAATTGAAATTTAATGACCCAGAAGTGGACCACCCCCCAAACTTAATAATATGTTAGTTTTATACCTTTTAAGCATAAGGAATGAAGTATTCATTTATTCAGTGTATTAGAAATGTGACATTTTAATATAAAATACCATATACTTTTAAAGAAAAAAATATTGAATGAAAACTTACCTCTTAAGGAAGGCAGTAAGAATGAGCCACAAAATCCTTGTATTTTAAGACTGGAAGAAAAACAACCTTCCAACTCAAAGACTATCTGAATACTGAAGTTGTCCCTTTGTCTGATAACAGATAAGGGTTCCAGCCAAATAGCAGTTAGTTTGTTATCTGACAGGGATGACTAGAAAACTTGTTTTTCAACTTTGAAAATTGGTGGTCCACTATAGGTACGTGGCCCACTACTGGTACACTTACCTTATGCGCTCTCATTTGAAAACAAGTGACGCAGTAAAAGAAATAAAACTTCAGTTGTTGTTGTTTTTCTCTACATAGGTTCATCCAAGGCAAAGTTGTTTCTACTTTCCACTACCCTGATGTTTATACGTGCGTTCATTTCAAAGGAAGTGATGCACTTGTATGATTTGATTAACAATTAACTATAAAAATAAAATGTTTTCTTACAAGGACCGCAGCAATAATGAGCCGAAAGTACTAAGAAATTTTAAACAAGATGGGCATATTTTTAACATGTGTCATGCATTTTTATTTATTTATTTATTTGTTCCTGGTGGCATTATAAATGAATGGTGAAATTCTCAAAACAGATGTAAATTTTCCAAGTGTATGAAAAAATTCCGGGCCAAGATTCGAACCAGGGATGTACTGGCTAAAGCCGCCAATGCTATTCCAACTGAGCAAAGGAGGACATTATCACCTAAATGATCTACACGATTACAGAATCTGGTCTGATACTACACAGTAAAAAAATGTCAGATGTTTCTGAATATATAAAAATGTACTGTAACCAAAAACGAAAATATACAGTAACCTCTTCTAACTCACCTAAGGTTTCGAAAACCGTTCCTTCACCTTTAAAAATCCCAGAAAACTGTTTGTTTTCGAAATTTAAAGAAGAACTTGTAAAAATTTATTTTTATCAGCCGCTCGCCCTTTTCGGAAATGTTTCTAAGTAGCTTTTACTTTACAATTATCGCTTTTCTCAAATCAAACTATCACGTTTTCGGATACTACCAACTTATACGAAAGTATTTTGATACTCAAAGAACATGTTTAATAGACAAATGTACAATATTAACAGTATTAACATTAATATGAAAATTAAGATTATTTTACTACAACTGCATGCACAAAATGAGTTATGCAGCTGAAAATGTTCACTTGAGAATTGATAGAATTGGAAAACGTGATATTTTGATTTGAGAAAAGTGATTATTGTACAGTATAAGCTACTTAGAAACGTTTCCGAAAAGGACGGACAGCTAATAAAAATTAATTTTTTATAAATTCTTCTTTAAATTTCGAAAAAAAAAATAGTTTTTTGGGATTTTTAAAGGTAAAGGAACGGTTTTCGAAACCTTAGGTGAATTAGAAAAGGTTACTGTATATTTTCGTTTTTGGTTACAGTACATTTTTACATATTCAGAAACATCTGACATTTTTTACAGTGTATGGAACAGCTCAACAGAATAAATCGAAGGACAATATTTAGAATTACAGAAATCGCTGCATACGAAAACATATTAGATTATTTTTAAACACAAAATTCACGACACGAATGTTCTCCAATATTCGTCCAGGATGGTTCGTTAAAAGAGCATTGACGGATTCAGCCACATCCCTGATGCGAATCCTGATCTGAACTTTTTTCACTCACTTGGACAGTTTACATCTCAATTTAATTTAAATGCTTTAAGTGATAAATTAAAATAACATAAAAAGATTATAGCTTGACATGTTTCATTGCTCTTACGGCAACATTTTCAAAAGCAAATAAATGATAAAAAGAAATTTCTCGAAATAAACAGAAAAACACAAATCACATGAACGTGAGCATATAAAAATGAAACTGGAAATAAAAATGAATAAAAATAATTGTGAGCGTGAAATATTACAAATAATTGTCTTAAAAACCTTTGAAGCATTTCCTTCCATGTTTTAGGTAGCTCCATGGAGGCAAATTCATTGCAAACATTGTCTTTACGTATGAAGATTTCTATTGTTTCTCTTATGATTGATGGGAAATATGATCTAGAAGGGTATATTATTCTGATATTTTTAAAATCTATTTGTAATGGTTCTTTGCTATATAATCTTGAGAGAGCTGTAGTTTTCCTATTGTATTTGATGTCTGCTATATGTTCTTTAATTCTAGTTTTGAGTTTTAATTTATCACTTAAAGCATTTAAATTAAATTGATATTTTAAAGTGATGTTTATATTATATGTCATTTTACATCTGTTATAATTAATTTACCAATTGAATAATCGTGCTTAAAATTAATCTAATGTGGAATTATTAAATCTCATATTGTGTAAATGATAATAATATAATTTCATCTTAAATATTTCATTATGAACAAACAAATTTCATCCGTTGCGCAATCATTCTTCTATTTTAAATTACGCGATATTTTTTTCTAAACGATAATTTATTCAATCTTGAAAATCCCGAAGTAAGAAAATGACTGTAAGTGTTTGGACTGGTTCACAATCTATATTAAAATTGCTATATCATAACATGATTGATCAATGTATAATTGATTATATTATTGTTGTAATTTGATGCATAATATTATTGTTATTGTTTATCGCATAATATGAACACTTTATTCAGTTTGTAAAATGTAATCTTCATAGAAATAAAGCATATAAAAAACTGTCTAATTAAATGTTTAAAAATGTCCGTTCAATCAATCTTTACTTGGCAATAATACATACATATCCGAATAATATTAATTTCTTCAAAGATGAATTTGTGTATCGAATAATATGCAATGAATCATTAAACTAAAAAAAGGAAAACAGCTCATGTAGCATCGACTTAAGTTATTCGGATAACAAAAACACACAATGTTACAAACACAAACAATGTAACAAAAACACACAACAAAGACGTCACAATGACGTCTCTGTGAGAGTCACTTTGGTCACATCACATCTGTGACCAAAATGCAACTACTCAGTGACGTCACATTGTGACTGAGATGTGACATTCGTAAAAACCTTTAGAAAATTACAAAAAAATTCCAAAACATGTTATTTACTTTAAAAAACATGTTTCTGGCAATTGTCACAGTTTTGTCACAATGTTAATGTCAAAGTAGTCACAAATAACACACTTTAGATGACACATTCACATAAATGACACATTCACATATTAGTCACAACGTGACTTCACAAAGTGGTCACAATGTGACGTCACAAAAAAGCTAAAGCGGCCATAACGACTTCACATTTTAGTCACTGTGACTTCACATCGACGATCGATGGTCACAAAGTCACAATGTGACTTCACAACGACGTCGCAATGACGTCACCATGCCTTACGGGAAATGAAAGAAATAATATACACTGAAATGTGAATCTGGAATTTGAAAAAAAAAAAATAGAAAAGAAAAATCGAGAGAATTTTACGGTAATCAGTAAGAAACTATAACTTAAGAAAAAATGGAGACTTTACGACTCTGTGAATTTACAAATTGTAATTTAGTATGCAGCGATTTTCTGCAGTTCCATATATTGACCTTCGATTTATTCGGTGGAGCTGATCCAGAGTATCAGACCAGATAAAGTGAACGTTGAGGTTAATTGGGTGAAATAGCCACCCAGTGTTCGTGTCCGGGATAGCTCAATTTGTAGAGCATTGGCGGCTTCAGCCAATACATCCCTGGTTCGAATCCTGGCCTGGACTTTTTTTGCCATAAAATTCAAAAATGGAAAAATTACATCTGTTAAAAAGTAATAATCTTTTTTTTTTTTTTTTTTTTTTTTTTTTTTTTTTTTACAGGGTACGTAATTGACGTTACAGAGTTTATTTTTAGAAAGATTATTTTAAAAATAAAATTTAATTTTTCTTTGCAATATCTAAATTCAAAATTCATGTACAGTTTTTTTCACATTAAAATTTTAAAAGCTCAAACAAAATTTTCTTAATGACATACTAATTAAAATAGTGTCTGGAACAACAACAAAAAAAATTATTCAGTGTCTAAAATTGGATAATCATGTTTAATATAACTATACAAACCTTCAAAACAAGTTAAACACGATTGTCTTCATTGCTATTACTGTATAAATCTCATAGGATATTTATTTCTTTAGTTTTATGAACACCAAAAATTAATGCAGATGTTTTATCTAATATTCCATTCTTGAAAATATTTTTAATTAAATCATTCTTAGAGAGTGTTTAGTATACATCGAAATGTTTTGAGAAAATTAAAAGATGAAACAAGTAAACAACTTTTTTATGTTGTTTGTTAACATGTGGTGTAATAAAGGAATTAAATTCAAAATAAATATGGCATTTTCATTAAAAGCTGGATGGAAAGTACGCATGAAACCTACAAATAGTCTCATAATAAAATGACACCTGTTTAGGATTAAATATTTTTGGGCGCAATATTAATTAAGTCGAATTTTATGCTTCGAAAAAAAAAAGAAAAAAATTCTTATTTCAAGATATTATGCTTCAAACGAAAACAAATATTTTTATAAAAGAATTGTTTTTAGGTATATCTGTATATAATTTTTAATATGTTTGTATGTTTTAAATATGTATAATATGTAGTCGTCATTCAATCTGTCTATCTGTATGTTTGTCTGCACTGAAAAAAAATGAAACACTAAAGAAATGAGTACATCCATGCACTTATATCGAACTGACAAGGAAGTTCTTCGTACGGGCATACCCCGAAAAATCTGAAAAAAATACAGAATGTTCTTCTTGTATGGATATATACGTTTATAAAAAAATTTCGGCGGAACATCCATTCAGTAACCGTAAAAAAATAATGAAAATTTCGTTATTTGGCAATTTATTGCCGGTTGGCAATGGAATGTAATTTCACAAGAAAAAAAATACTTTATATCAAATACACTTCAAGAAAAAAAAAGTTTCATGTTGAACTTGTTTTGATAAGCTTAATTTAAATAACTTTAGTTTTGTAAGTTTTAGTTTGTTATATATATATATATATATATATATATATATATATCGAAATTTATATATATTTATATTCAAATTTAATCATCAAAATTTGAGATTTAAAACGAAATTCATAATTTAAATTTAATTAAATTTGTTTCAAGCTCAAAGTCCAATTGAGAATTGTCGATTAGATTTTGTTGCTATGGGAACATATGACGTTTACTTTTCAATACGCTTAAATGTGAAGATAATTTTTCTCAATATGATTTTTTTTTTAGCTATGAAAACATTTTTTCCAGCGATTAATTAAATAACTACTTCAACGAGTAATATATGTATATATATATAATACAATATGTATATAGACGTATATAATATATTACTCTCATTGTTTATGTTTAAATTCATTAAATACCATTTACACGCAAACTAAATATCCAACAGTTTTGAGTTTCATTATAATCTTTTGCTTGTGGCGAGGAAAAGGGTTGCTCGCCGAATCGAGTGACTCTTACTTCTTTTCACGCCAAATATTTGAAAATATTTTATTTTTTTACACAATATCTAATGTGATTCCGCCGCTAATTTTGACTGATCCTTTATTACATACTTAAGTACTTTAATTAGTATTTTTTTAATAAAATTCTTTGTATGCCCAGTATGGAGACCTTCCTTGTGAGTATGTTTGGATCAAAAATGACCGTATTGCTTTCTAAATTTTGAAAAATCACATGTTATTAAATCCAATGTAACAATATTTTTTGAACCCTGTAATGATTTGTTTCTTTCATTGTGGCATAAAATTTGCTTAATAACGTAAATATTAAATTATACATAGTATTTTGAAATAATTAAAGAACGATTGCAAATATTAGTCTTGTCATAAAAGTACACCATTTGGGTATTTTGCTAATAATTCTTGCTATTTTTCTTCATAAACTATCAATAAAACTTTTATTGTTAATAATTTTGAGCAATAAATGAATGCTAGTATAATTTTACTTTAATTTATAAGTTAAGGGGGGGTAGTTCATAGCGATTTACATTTGAACATAATCATGGAATAAAAAATGTGTACATGCCCGTAAGACATGGTGACGTCACTGCAACGTCGTTGAGAAGTCACATTGTGACTTTGTGACCATCGATTGTCGATGTGAAGTCACAGTGACTCAAATGTGAAGTCGTTATGGCCGTTTTAGAGCTTTTTTGTGACGTCACATTGTGACCACTTTGTGACGTCACAATGTGACCAATTTGTGAAAAGTGTGTCATTTGTGACTACTTTGACATTAACATTGTGACGAACTGTGAAAATTTTTTAGAAAGTCACATCTCAGTCACAATGTGACGTCTCTGAGGGTGGCATTTTGGTCACAGATGTGATGTGACCAAAGTGACTCACAGTGACGTCATTGTGACGTCACTGTGAACATGCATGCTATGTGGGTGTGTTTCTTAGTTTTGAGTACATTGGGATCAGAGCTGTTTTGAGTATGTGAAGTACTTATAATTCAGCACTCTCTACTTACTTTTGAGAAACCATTTTTTTCGGTGTGTCCATCTGTCTGTCCACATATGAAAACACAAAAAAATACCTGACTGAATCGTTTGAAATTTAGAATCCACTTTTTAATCCAAAACGTTTTGAAATTTTTAATTGAAATATTTTTTTGTGTGAGAAAAACCGAATTATTCAATGGAATTATAAGCAATTGCGCCCTTTATTGTCGAGATTTAGAACGATTTTTTAGTTGGTGTCATAGAAAATCCCATACTACACTAAATAATTATCTACAAACCGCGTGTCTATCGGAATCATAGGTCCTTATTTTTTGTTCTTATCTCGTTTTACTCTTGCACTGAACTTTTGTAACACCCGGTATATTTCTGTATTGAAGTACAAGCATGTTTCAAGAATAAGTATACTTTATCGTTCATTACAATTTTTTTGTTGAAAATAAGAAGTTATCATCCATCTTTAATTCACTTTTTAAAATATAAAATGAAGATTTTATCGGAGATGAGTATTAAAAAGTACTTTAAAAACATTCCTTTATGTATTTAGTATGTCTTGAAAACACACTGGAAGTTCTTATATCGGTATCTATAAGCAACTACCATATATATTATAGTTTGTATTATTAAAATAGTGAAAAGCGTATGGATTGTTTTTTTAAGCTTGCGAAAGGATTTTATTTAAGTCCAAGTAGAGATTTTAAAAAACTAAAAGATATATTTTGATTTTATGATGGAATCATAATGGACTTATATAGACCTGAAGTGCATTATTACGAAAGTAAACGTATTTTTTCTCCATTTCATTTCTAGAAAAGAATAATGGGAAAAAAGGCCTGTATATTGAGAGATTTGAGAAATATGAGTTATATAAGAAATTGCATAGTATAAATGTTTAAAGTTAATTGTTACTTTAGATTTTTTTTTACATTATTAATACTAAAGATATTTTTCATACTTATGTTTTCAAATGCAAAACGTTATTTAAATTAATCTCAATATTATTTCAACGCCAATCTCAATCATTATAATCACCAGAACGCGATCTTCTTTTTTCAGGATATTTATCTCAATTACTATATAAATTGTCTTTAAATAAATATTGAAATATGAAAAATTAAGGTGAAAAACCTTTTTTAAATGTACAGCTATCAATGAGAAAATAACTTATAAAGAGGTTTACTCAAATCTAAAGCTATTACAAAACTTTTATACATTAAAAGATATTTTAAAATTTAAGAAAACAGACCTGTTAGTAATCTTTTTCCAGAGCATTTATTATACTAAAATTCAACAATAAATGCTTTACTTCGATTGAAATTATTTATTCTCAAAAAAATATTCTGTTGCTTCATTTGTATACAATTTACAGTTATACATAATTAAATAATTAAAGTATAAATAATTTTTTTATCTTAATCTAAGAAAATATACCATAACTACGGCAAAAATTAACAAAAGTCATAACCCAATTACGAGCGATTCCCAAAACCATTTTGTATCAAAAGAAAAAGTATCAAAATATTTTCTAGATTTAAGTTTTAATTCATTTAATTAAAACTTATTAAAAGTTACCGTATTCACTGTTGTATACCGTGCATGTGTGTATAACGCACGCCTCTACTTTAAAAGAAAAAATGCGATTTTTAAAAATCTTGCATATAACCTTGCACCATACATTCACTGCAAAAAATGTCAGATGTTTCTGAATATGTAAAAATGTACTGTTATCGAAAACGAAAATATACAGTAGCCTATTCTAACTCACCTAAGGTTTCGAAAACCGTTCTATTACCTTTAAAACTCCCAGAAAACTATTTGTTTTTGAAATTTAAAGAAGAATTTATAAAAATTAATTTTTGATAGTTGCCCGTCCTTTTCGGAAACGTTTCTAAGTAGCTTTTACAGTGCAATAATCACTTTTCTCAAATCAAAATGTCACTTTTTTGGTTGCTAGCAATTCATACGAAAATATTTTGATATTCAAAGAGCATGTTTAATAGACAAACATATAATTTTAGCATTATTAACATTAATATGAAAATCGACATTATTTTACTACAACTGCATGCACAAAGTCAGTTATGCAGCTGAAAATGTTTACTTGAGAATTGATAGAATGCGAAAAAGTGATATTTTCATTTGAGAAAATTGATTATAGTACTGTAAAATCTACTTAGAAACGTTTCCGAAAAGGACGGGCAGCTAATAAAAATTAATTTTTATACATTCTTCTTTAAATTTCGATAAAAGATGATAAATGAATTTCAATAAAAGAAGTCGAAAAAAAAACATTACATCAAGTCAAAAAAAAAAAAAAAAAAAAAAGGAGAAAGTGTATTTTTAGATTTAGAGTAAGGAGTGAATAATGATGCTGTAGAAGTGAATGACGGCAACAAAAATTGCTTTGCTAATTAACAATATTATAAGTTTAATGTACAAAAAGTGCAATGAGAGAAATAAAGATGCAGTAATACTTCAATTAAATAAGATTTTCTGAGGAATTATGACTTCTTTGAATAGATTTTTTGATTTATATGTATATCGTGTGATTATATCCAACAATAAGAAAATTATTCTTTGTATAACGCGCACATTGGAGTTTTCCCTATTCTTTTTTTAAAAAATATCTAAATAACTTTTATAAAGTACTATTAACCCCTTAACGCGCAGTGTTGCCGGGTCGATAACACCTAAAGTTACCCCTGTTTAGAGACATAAAAACTCCGTGAATATTTCAAAAACTACTCTAATGGCTACTTTAATTCTCTCTTATGAGTTCTAGATGGCAGCACCACAGATACCAAACTCTACTGTTTTTAAATAATAGGTAAAATTTTTTACCTTAATACGCGCTTCACAGCAATGCTCTTCTCACTGCGCTTATCAATGCTTTACTTTTGGGAGGTTACCACTTCGGCAACAGCTGTATAATTAAAATGGTGAGTGCAATCTTTACAAAACAATACCTGTGTACTCCTCTAGGCCTAAATAGATTGCCCATTTTTTTTTCTTTAAATTCCAACTTTAAAGAGTAGTGCGCCGGAAAGGGTTAAGTATTTATTTTCAAACCGCCAAATTCTTGCCGTAATGTGATAATTCGAAACCAGAAATTAATTAGTCGTCTATAACCAATTTCTTTTACAGGTAACTAAATCATTTACAATAAAAATGACTCGGAGTCGTTTTCGAAAATCAGTGGTAGTAAACTAAGTTTTATTTTTATAAATTATGCTTCAAATCTGAAAAATGCACGGTTTTCTGAATTTACTAATGCTTGAAATTTTGGTATTGCTACATACTAGTAGTTTGTGTATAATTTGCAGTGTTCTAAATATAAAAAAAAAATGTCCTTTTTAGAGAATACGTCAAATAACTTTGTACACAACATCCTGAAATCAGCACTAGAAAAAAAAAATAAGAATTGTACAAATATTGAGCAAGTTTATTAAATAATATTTCACAATGCTTGCATGAATGCAATCAGAATACATAATACGTTATAGTACATAATACGTTAGCGAAATATATGGAGCAATTTTTGGGAAAGTCTCAAAAACATAGCTTGAAAATTCTGAAAGTGTTCGTCGAAATAATAAGCTCAAAATACGTTATTCCAAAAAGAAGCGAAACAATGTGGGGTTGTATCAAAACACAGTAGTAAGTGCAATATTGTGTATGCTATATTAAAATTAAACGATGTATATCTGGAATCAAAATTTAAAAAACACTCTTTTTAAAATCCACGTTAAATACAAAATGGTCCAAAGGGATAGTTTCAGGATGTAATTTACCCTGGTGTAATAACGCTACGTTAAGGTTCTACCAATTTTCAAGGCTCATTTTTAGTTTGTATTTTTAAATAAATATATGATTTGATACAGCAACTCATTGACTATCTATATAAAAATATTTTTTAACAGATATGCATTCATAAAATGTAATGGCGTGATTTCTTGACCTATTTTCTTAGCCTATTTGGCGTTATTACCCACCTATATGGGTAATAACGCCATGCAAACAAAACTCTGAAATAAGATGGAATAATTGCATGTAGATTGCCCAATTCTAAAAATACACACTCTACAAACTTAGAAATTGACAAATTGTATTCTAAGCTATTGAAAATGTTAAATTTTTGTGAAAGTGTAAGAAAAATAAAGATGTGGTTTGGGGGTGGGGAGGATGAGGCAAAAGAATATCAAACCGTGAAATTCTTTTTGTTTAAAAAGGACCGCTTAAATAGAATTATTAGAAACATTGCACAGTTTTAACTGTGTTTATTTGAATCAGTATTTAGGATGTAGCTCTACCACTGTAGGGAATCAACCGGGGTATTAATGCCAAGGATTGGCGTTATTAGCCCGTTGTAGTTATTGCACTGTACACTGTTAAAAATAAATCTGTGAATTCCAGGTGAAACTAGCGGCAGCAATGTAGCCGAACTTTTACCGTTCCGTTAGTAGATTTTCCGTTGTGGGAAATACAAGAAGGGAAAACTCCGGTGTAATAATCAGTAACTTTCCGTTACAAAGTTTGATTTATAATAGTAATAACTTAATATAATTTTTAAAAATGATTTACCGATTAATCTTCAAAGAATTCGAAATCACCAAGGGATTTTAAGCTGCTATAATATTTTATTTAATTATTATTTTGGATAATTTAGTTCACGCCGTCCTCAGGATCGAACTCGGGACCTTCTGATTGCGGAACAAATTCTTATGAACTGAGCCAAAGTTGCTGATGCCAAGCGGTCCAAAGTATGTCTTTTATGAGTTAGTGGGAAAATCTGTTGTGCTTTTTAAAGATTTCCTTTCAAATATATTCCTTAGAATGTTTGTAAACGGATTATTTTAGACTGATGCATAATACTTATTATTTTTTAAAATAATTTTTAATTTTTTAAATAGTTTAAATTAAAAAAAATCACTGTTTAAAACCACTGTTTTTTTAATAATTTTTTTTATTAACATTTTTTTTTACAAATATATATATATATATATATATATATATATATATATAGAGAGAGAGAGAGAGAGAGAGAGAGAGAGAGACATTTTTTTGAAATTGTCGTATGCTATTTATTTTTTTATTTATTTATTTTTCGGCTAATAAATTAAAAGATATTTAATAAGAAAAAAAGAGAAAAATAAACAGAAAAAATGTAATTTAAAAGGAATTTTTTATGTTTCATTATTCCAAGGCGCCAATGGGACTCAAACCCACAATCTGCGCTCGCAGCCGATTAGGGGTGTGGTGCCTTGACCACTTGGCCATGGAGCTCTCCACACAACGGAGTGTCTCCGTTTTTTTTGTTTTTATTTCCTTTCTGTTTCGTTATTTTCAGGAAATATGATGGAATTTTGTGATTTGTAACGGAAAATACCCTTTTGTTGTTAAAAGGGAGCTTTTCTGTAAAATTCAGGAAAAAAATGTTTGTGAATTTCAGAATTTTTTTAACAGTGAACATGTTAAATTTCAAATTATCTCGAGAAGATATCCAAAATCTTCAACAACATTTTGAAATTCCATGAAATGTACTACAAATTTATGTAATTAACAAAGTATTTCCGGATTAAAAAAATAGTCTTCACATCACAAATCGTATCTCGCAAATTTTAGATCAAGCGTTAATTTTAGTTGCTTGTAAAAAACAATAAGACCTAAAAATGAAACAAATTAACTTGAAGCTGTTTTTTGTGATTTATATGACTCAAAACCCTTCTGCGCAAAGCACATGGGTGTCATTTACCAGATTATTTCATAATTATGCAAAATATTAGCACTTGGCGTTATTATCCCGCCTGGCGTTATTATACCAGACCACCTTACATTGAAACAGCCAAGCAAGTATACAAAAGCAGACACGCGTGATTTTGTCCGCCTTTGGACAGCTATTTACTTTGAATTGTGTCAAGCTGTATATGCAATCAATTTCAACAAAGTATTATTTTCCTAATATTTTTTTTTTTCAGATATATTATATCTCTTCAAATAAGCATTGTTATCATTAGCCTAAAATTTTGTTAAAAGATAATATCTGACGAATATTTTTCTTCTACATAAAAAAATACATTCTTTTGTTTGAAAAATAAAACAAATAAAATGGCCCTTTCTCCGTACAAAAACTTCCTTTTAGCTTCATCGCGAAAATAATAAAAACACCATGAATATTTATTAGGCTCTCAAGCTGTGTATCATTAAAAATTTTTCTGCTTTTAATGATATAAAAAATATGCAGAATTTGATAATATTTTATCAAAAATGAAATATTTCGATGGAATTTACTTAAAACATGGCATGAATTGTTTTTATCTTTTAAAATATCCATTCATCCACATCTTAGTTGAATATTTTTTTCATGAATATTTTTTTCTTACAATCGGAGTAATAAAAGAAAATGTATAGCGTATGTGTCATATAGTTTTAAAAGTGTATGATGTAAAGTACACGGTAGAAATTTTTCTTAATTTTATACCAAATAGATAAACAGTACAATAAGAATAGCACAATATTAAGAATTTTTATTGTTGTGTTTTTGGAGCAAATATTGCTAATTATGAGGCACAAGCAACATATTTCAGCAGGAGAAAATGGAAAACAAAAATTTAATTTTAAATAGAAATTAAAATAATTATAAGTAAAATCACGTATTAAAGTTGAGTTGTTGAGTACATTATAATAACTGCAATATAATGAAAAAGGCAAATAGTAAAGGACATAAAATGTATAGCATGAACTTCAAAAAGCTCACCAATTTACTTTTAAAGCGACTAAAATAATAGAAAAGGTGTTAAAAGTTAAATATGCATTTTTTTTATCAATTTCTTTTCTTTCCTTTTATTTTAAGAAATACAAATTCTAATATTTTAGTCACATTTTAAATAAACCAGCGTACGTTTTGAGGTTCGCATTGCATGTGTTAGTTTTTAACCGAATTTAAAGGAGTAGGTTGTGAATTCGACCTGTATGTATTTCTTGTTAACTCATAACTTTTTAAAATGTGAATCGATTTTGATATTTTTTTTTGAACGTATAAGATTTTTATGTGGTCCTATTTTAATTTCATTAAATTCTGAATAAGAACTTTTTAAAAATAGAACAACAATTTGTATTTGATTTATAAAAGAAAGTTTTCTCACAAATTATCTTTCGTCGTTGCAACTGTTTTAAAATCATCAACATATTAAAACAAAACTATACATTTATATACGTTAGTGCCAAATTGTCTTTGTTCCAACATGTGTTTGCGCCATTTTTTAAAAGCATACGGTGCTCAGAAAAAGTTTAGACACTGGTGTTTTTTAACCTTTAAAGGAAAAATACAAACACGTGAGTTCTACAAATGGCTATACTTATTTTTAAATATATTTGAAAGAATGTAGGATAAAAATAATGATTATAATACAATATTTAATTTAATTTAAAAAAGTAAAATTTGCATATTGCAAAAGTTTAGACACTTTTTTGATTTTTTCCCAACTGTTCATGGATAAATGCAAATTTCTAAGTTATGATGTCACATGTCTGAAGTATTTAAGTATGCCTCGATATAGCATCAGTTACTGAAGATGTCGCGAGCTTAAAATATTCAGTTAGATGAGATAATTCAAATAAGAAAGCTGAAGTGGAAAGGGAAGACTGTTGATCAAATTTCAACAGCATTGAATCTATGAAGTATAGTCTAAGGGTGGCTCCTTAAAAACAAAATATAAATCTGTAAGACCCTGTGTGACCAGAAAATGAGATGACAAAATAATCCATTAACTGACATTTACACAAATAATGATTACTAATCACATTAAACGTAAGCTAGGACTTTCTGTATCGATGGGCATGGTTCGTAGATAAATTACGAAACAGGCAAATCAATTTACATGAAAATGATAGAACAATTATCTTTAAAATCTCGCTACGAATTGGCGAGAAAGCAATGAACTTGCAAACATACGCCATATGGACCCAAATGGTACGCTATGATATTCAGTAACGAAAAAAAAGTGGAATTTAAATGGCCCAAGCGGGTGGCATACTATTGGCACGACTAGCATAAAGAGCCTGGGACTTTTTTAATCGGCAACAAGGAGGTGACTTTTTAATGATTTTATCCTCTCTTTGCTTTGATGCTCTAGTATCTCTGGATGTATTCAGTGGTTGTCAAGCAACGCAAGAATACATACATACGATGGAGATCCATTTTTAGTCATTTGGGGAACTTTTAGCTAGCCCAAAGTATGATTTTAGCAAGATAATGCGTCTATGCATGTTGCACACAAAAAAAGAACTTCGTTTCACTCTGAAAATACTACTGATTTCAATTTGCCGGCGTGTAGCTCTGATCTGGACCCAATCGAAAACTTTTGTAACATCATATGTTGTAAGGTTTATGCAAATTTTTGCTATACTTTTCTGTTAATGAGCTTCGATCTGTTGTTGAACATGTTTAGTACAAAATAGACCCCCAAGTGACGCAACATTTAATTTCTTCGATAAAAAATCACATTCTTGCACTAATTGCAAACAGTGTAGGTGCAATTCGATTTTAATTTGTAGTTATTTTTCTGTAAATATACAAATTGTCTATACTTTTGCCACAATGTTAATTTCGTTTTTTTGTCATTATATATTATGTAAAAGGTAAAATTTAAAATTTATTGTTTGTCAATAAAGGATAAGTCACAAGTAACGTATGACAGATAAATTACAAAAATTAGGTACGTACTTCTGAAAATAAAAGCGTAATCGATCATTGTCTAAACTTTTGCTGAGCACTGTATTTTTCTAGTTATGGGTAAAGGAAAATATGAGCTAGTAATATTGCGTTTTATTTTATGATTTAATTGAAATTAAAATAAATAAGTTTTTTTTATGAAAGAAATTAAACTGAGAGTGATTTGCATCAATATGTTTGATAAATAAATTTAAAAAAGGATGCATAATTTTAAATCTGCATTTCCGGAAAGCATTAAAGAAAATCGATATGCATTCATTTAACAATTTACGGAACGGAAAAATACATCTCCGAAAAAAAATCTGAGATTCTACAGATGTAACTTTACGAAAATGGGCATGCTTACAAAATTTTATCTGCGAAAAAATATGTAAATTTATAAATCTGGTTTTTGTAAAATTATAAATTTCTGAAGCATTACAAAAGAATATATTTAAATTACAGTTTTCTTACTTAAACTGTATGCAGGGTTACCACGCTTCCAGGAATTATCCAGTCCAAAAAACAGTATTTTTTTACAGAAAATCACACCTACTAATTAAAAAACGCACGATATTTGGCCTTTTTTAAACAAAGATTTTTTGTAAGAAATTACTGGTGCCGAAGAATTTTTTGGCCTGGAAATTCCTGGTAGCGTGGCAACCCTGGTATATGTAACCCAGGTTGCAGTTACGTAAAAAGCTCTAGGCATCCCAGTTTCCTAAAGCATTCTTAGTAATCTTGAAGGCTTTTTCTTCATTATTATTTAGAGTGGAAAATTTTTTCTCTTACAGGATTTTCTGTTGCTGCATAAAAAATTCTAGGAGTACCTGTTTCCAAGAAAGCTTTTTATAACTTTACAGATTTTTTTTTTCCAGAGTACTTTGAGCGATGACAGGATTTTAATAAAGCTTTATTCAAAACATATTTTTATGTCAATTATAATAGAATTCCAATAAAATAAGAAGTATTCTTTACTTTAAGGGGTGCACTGTAAAAAATGTCAGATGTTTCTGAATGTATAAATATGTGCTGTAATCAAAAACGAAAATATACAGTAACCTCTTCTAACTCACCTAAGATTTCGAAAACGTTCCCTTACCTTTAACAATCCCAGAAAACTATTTGTTTTCGAAATTTAATAAAAATTAATTTTTATTAGCTGCCCATCCTTTTCGGAAACGTTTTTAAGTAGCTTTTACAGTACAATAATCACTTTTCTCAAATCAAAATATCACTTTTCTGGATTCTATTAATTCTCAAGTAAACATTTTCAGCTGCATAACTGATTTTGTGAATGCAGTTGTAGCAAAACAATGTTAATTTTCATATTAATGTTAATACTGTTAAAATTGTATGTTTGTCTATTAAACATGTTCTCTGAATATCCAAATATTTTCGTATAAATTGGTAGCATTCCAAAAAGTGATATTTTGATTTGAGAAAAGTGATTATCGCATTGTAAAAGCAACTTAGAAACGTTTCCGATAAGGATGGGCAGCGAATAATAATTAATTTTTATAAATTTTTATTTAAATTTCTAAAACGAATAGTTTTCTGTGATTTTTAAAGGTAAAGGAACGGTTTTCGAAACCTTAGGTGAGTTAGAAGAGGTTACGGTATATTTTTCTTTTTGATTACAGTACATTTTTATATATTCAGAAACATCTGACATTTTTTACAGTGTGAGGGACAAAAAAATTATCATATTTTCTAAAACAATATTGCATTAATTTTTTTTTGTATTTCTATGTTTAAAATGATGTTTAAATTATGTTTATATCATAATTAGAAAAGGAAATATGTTTTTTTTTTTCGTTTTGGTTTGTGTTCGAAATCTAGTTTACACGCAATGATTGTAATGGAAATGAATTCTTATAGAAATACATTTTTCAATACGATGAGTTTTATCTCAATTTCTCATATTAAAATGACTATAACTCATGAACCGCTAAAGAAATAACGCTTCAAACTTTTTCGATAGTTTTACTTTAATTTTTGTTCAGAAAATTAAAAAAATAGTCATATTTGAGAATATTGTTTTTTATAAAAAAGTTAAATATTTTTTTTTCAACGTTTCCATTTAAATGTTTTTATATTTTATTATATTTTTTGAAAAACGCTGATTACAAATTAAAATGCAAATATTTTTCTTTATTTAAATATTAAAAAAATGAACTTCTACAAATGATATTTTGAGTTATAACGATTTTAACTTACTCCACTTTTTTTTTATAAATTCAAATAAATATTATGAGAAGTTTTAGCATGTGATTTTGTTTATAAATTGTACGGTTAATCATCACAAAATAAATTCAAAATTTTAACTTTAAATACATATATGTATTTAAATATGTCCCGGACCTCCTTAGTAGCCGAGAGGTTCTGACCTGCAAACTGGGAGGCGGTAGGTGCTCGCTTCGACCCCAATCGCGGCCGTTGGCCTAACCGTTCGGAGTTTTCCGTGGTTTTCTTCGAACATTAGATTTCCTTGCGTGAGTATGTGTTAGTTTTTTTTTAGAAAACCCCCAAGTAGGACTCACCTTTCTTTTAAAAAGGCCTATATCCCTCGAGTAGATAATTAACCGTCATACCTGGACCTCCTTAAATTATATTTAAAAGATAATATCTCATAAACATTTTTCTCCTATATAAAAAGAATGCCATATATATGTATATATGTATATACATACATTTGCAAAATAAAGCAAATAAAATGACTGAGTCTCGGTATCAAAAACTACCTTTTACCTGCACCGGAGAAAACATTAAAACTGCCATGAATATTTATTAATTTTCCACATCGTATATCATTAGATATTTTTCTACTTTTAATAATGTAAAAATATGCAGAATACTGTATCGAAAATGAAGTATTATGATGGAATATACTTAAAACATGACATGGAATGTTTTTATCTTTTAAAATATATCAGTTCGTTCGTAGCTTAGTTTAATATTTATTCCATGAAAAAAAAAATCTTTTTTTTTCTGCAATCTTAGTAATAAAAGAATATTTATAGCTAATGTGTGTGTATTTTTAAAAGTTAATAAATGTAAGATATGCTTTGGAAATATTTGTTATCAAACGAGTGACGAATAAAAAAATAACATAGGATTTGTAGAGCAATATTAAGTATTTTCGTATGTTTTGGACAAAAATATTATTAACAAGGTAACTATTGTTAATGCTTCTCAACCTACCATCGAGCTTGGTGCATTTTACAGCCTTTTACATAAAATAGCGAGAATTTCTCTCTTAAAGCTGGTCGGAAATCAGAAAGAACAACTTTATGACATAAATTTTTATTTCGAAAATGTATGAAGCAAGTAGGTGATTTGCTGATCAGAAACTGTCCATCGCAATAGTTTACCACATTTTCTGCAAAAAACATTACATCTTTCAGAAAGCGAAGTCAAAGTGGTCGTTTTGAACCGAATTTTCGCGAAGCAAATTTAAAAGCAAAATAACTATTGAAACTAGCATGAAAATCGTGTTATTCAATTTTGCTTATAACCCCACGGGTGTTTTATTGACCACAAAATGGACATTTTGGTCATTTTCCAAATAGATTCCACAGTCAGGCCTATAAAAATTTTATGGCTTTCTCTTAAAACAGGAATTTGTAATTGCGTAAAAACATTTTGCGCTTGTTGAGAATAGCAGTTGGAAGCAACCTTAAAATCATGTTTTACGATTATTTTTTTAATATTTTCTTTATTTTTTGTTATTGAATTTTTGTTTTTTTTGTTTATCACAAAAAGTGCCAGATATGGCGCTGCAACATTTTTGCCGGCTTTATCTCTTAAGTAAGTGTACATTTCGTCCTAGAAGTAATGGGACAAATTTTAAAGGGGGGTAGGGGACATCATTAGCATTTAGTTTTGCATAGCAATCCACGGTCGGAAACACTTTCCTTGCGCGGTAGGGACGACACAAAACACAAGAAAGATCGGATAGGAGAAAACATGTTTATTATCCTTAATACAGCAAAGAACTACGAAAAAAGAACATTAAAGAGACAACGATCGCCATCAAAACAGGTGTTCAAAATTTCGATTCCGGGCCATGATGCACCGATCGCATCTCCGGCGCATGATTGATCTAATGATTTCGAAAACACCAAAAATCTCCCGAATTTACCCAATAGCTGCCACGATGCGTGTAACAAGTTCCACAGCACTTCCCAGCATTGTCTCAGTATTTTTGCAGCATTAAAAATAATAAACATGTTTTCTTTCCCTGTTTGTATCCTTTCTTTCTTGTGTTTTGTGTCGTCACTACCGCGCCAGGAAAGCGTTTCTGACCATGGGTTGTTATGCTAAACTGAATGCTTGTGATATACCCTACATCCCCTAAAAGTTTGCCCAATATTTCTGGGGCACCCACTATATACCATATGTACTAGTTTTAAAACGGATTGCGATTTGTTTGATGATTGACAGCATGGAAAACAAAAATTTATGTGTGTGTGGGGGGGGGTTGTATACAGACGATAAATATATAAATAGTAAATATATTTGTTTAAAAAGCTTTTTAAATCATTCTTTTTTTGTGAAATACAAAATAAGCAAATTATGATCTTCCGAAATCGAACCAACCAAAGTTTTGAATGGTTAAAATTAACCCCTTGGGGACAAGCGACCAATATACGTGCTGTATAAGGTATTCAAAATCTTTTATTTTTCATACCAGTAATTTTTTATTGTAAATTTTGCCTTCTTTTGTCTGAGCATTTACTCTATCTATTTAAGAATAAAATATTTAAAAAAATCGGTGAAAAAAGATTGCGAAATTTCCGACAGACGCCCGTTCTGAAAGGGATAATTGTTCTATCTTTTAGTACAAGTAATAAAGAAGTAAATTATAATTTTTATGTGTTGAAATTTGTTATTAATATTTTTATAGAAAATTAACTTCACCTAATTAGGTCAGACATTAAAGCTTGTGGTGGCAAAATATGAAATAAAACCACATTTTTTATGTGTTAGGCCGAGATCGCAGTACTATATTGTAATGAACACCAAGTCGATATTTACATTTTTTTTCTGGAGTCAAACAATGAAGACATTTTCATTAAGTAAAAATCAGTTCTCAGAGATATTCTTGACTATTTCTTTATTTTCAAAACACAAGAAACTGAATACCTATAGACATCGAGAATGCAGCACGCAAATATAAAATGCCTTCGAACATTATGTAGAAAACATTAGTCATCGTTGACAACAGAGAGCGTGCATCTTTAGTTTACCATGACAAAACGTAAAACTGATAAAAATTTCCCATTTCACAAACGCCAAAAAAAGTCTTTTGGCATAGAATAGATTCCCAATCCGAGCAAAAAATGTACAGGAAAAAAGGACCGTTATATGATAAGCAAAGGGGAAATTTTAAAATGAGTGTTGTCAAGAATACAGCAATTATCGCACGTGGCAAGTAAGCGCGCAACACACAGCAACCCTAAACAAAATTACTCAATCGGTAACAAATTAAGTTCTTTATACAAGACAAAATGAAATGATTGGGAAATAAAAATAGCAGTTATTTAAAACAGAAAAAAATATTTAATTCGTTTGATATTTAATCAACTGAAGAACAAGAAAGAAAAATTTAGAAATGGAATGATATTTTAAAACTAATTTATTATTTGTTTTTTTATTTATTATTATTATTTTATATGCACTTGGAGACGAAGACACAATAGCAATAACTATTAAAAATGTTTTTCTTTTAAAATTAAATTTTAAAAGAGGGGGGGGACTAACATTTGAAAAATTAATAGAAATATATATAATAGAATATGTGTTACATCACAAAGCTTCTTACGAATTCCAAGTTATTCTTCAAATGTGACAAGCATTTTTATTATTCGGCTAGTGTTGCCGGGAAACTCTACTTTTCAAAATTACGCCAACTTTTTCTCTACCAAACATGCGAATATGGATTTTTAATGTTGATAGATGCTTGGACAGCATCTATCCAGGTTTGCAGGTATTCTTGGACAGATGTTGTCTGAGCCTCCGTGTAAAGTTCAAACGGAAAAAAATACTATATATTTCAATGTAAATGGACGCAGTTCTATTTAAAATATCAATTTCAACTTTTATGTAACAGTAACATATGTAAATATGAAATGCTTTCCTATATCAAAGAAATATGGAATGGATAACATATCACATATAACATTTCATTGCCAATGGGTGCAGTTGTATCTCAAATATCAATTTAAACATTTAGGTAATAGTAACATACACTGGTGTGCAAACGGACGAGTCGCAAAATGACAACTTTCAAGGGATTTTCAAGAGATAATTTCCACGCAAATATTCAAAAAGAAGTAATATAATTTGAATAATTACTATCCCTGCTGTAATTTGAAAAATTACTATCCTTTTTCGAAGATATAAAAGATAAATATATAAATTTTGATATGGTAAAAATGAAGTCGGATTTAGATTTCAAGGGGAAAAAATCGATGATTGATTCAAAGTGGAATATTGGCATAAGAATCTTATATATTCTTCTATAATAGTAACAGATCTTTTAATGTTTTTTACTGCTTACATGAATGATTAAAGTTTAATTTTAACAATTTCTACAACTGAGTTTTATATAAGTGGTATTTTGTTAACTTTAGTGAAATAGCATTTATTTAATAGTCAGAGTGACCATATAAGGTGCATTTTTTGATCATTTGATTAATTTGATCAAGTCTGGATGTTATCTGAAACAGATACTAAACTGTTTATATTCTTTTAATTGTAAATGAAAGTTTGTAAATGAAACAAAAATTCACTCGGTTTTATAACAGAAAATCTTCTGGACACAGCACATACATTAATGTTTTTTTTCAATTTTAATGAGAAAATGGCAACATAAATGTGCAGTAATCTGCTTTTTCTAACCTCGGCTTTTAATAGAAATGGCGTACTTCTATTGCCACGATTAGATAAACGGTATTAAAAACTACAAAAAAATTAATATTTGAAAAACAAATAAAGATGCATCTTTCAAACAAATGCATTTATAAGTACATTTTTTCTTATACAACAGTATCAACGTCAAAAATGCACGATGTTTGAAGTTAAAAAATTCGCAGTAGCAGAATTTACAAAAAATGAAATTGCATTTCAAATTTCAATGTGTTGTCATTCGCAAAATAACGTATGCGTTACGCATACATACACATATAACTTTTTCTACAATAAAATATCATGTTAAAAATGTTTTTACAATTTTTTTACAATTGCAATTACCTTAAAATATGGATTCATTTTCATTTATTTATATTTAAACTTAAAACAGTTATTTTTTTAATTTTTTTTTATTATTTTTTTTTTACTATTATAGATGCTAGTTTAACAACAATTTCAAAGAGAGAAAGATGTTTCAAGCAAGTTAAAATCGAATACAATGAAGAATTCAAAGTGGAAAACTGCATTGTGTTGCCACAAAAAAAAAAGAAAATAGTGTGTGAAAAAAGTTTTGAAATCGGTTTTATATTTTTGCTTTTTAAAAAATATATTTTTTTTCATTATATAATGCTACACTTTCAGCAACTGTGAGAACTATAACGAATATACGACGTAAGATACAAACGTAATAGTAACTATGCTAATTTTAAATGAGCTTATTTATCATTTAAAAATTACATGCAAATAATTTAACTCACTAGTTGCATTGCTCTCATTTTGGAAACATAATGGGATCAATATAGAGACTGAATACAGAATAATTGTAAACGAGATTACGAAACAATCTTCTAATTTTATTAAAATTAAACCTTTAAATAAGTTTAATATTTGTAATGTTTAAATACTTATTAAAGATTTCAAATATAAATGCATTTACAGTTGGCAAAAAAAGTATTTGTACACTTCATTTTTTTAAATTATAATGAAATTAAATAAAAGATTTAAGCAAAAAATACTGTAATACATTAATTTAATGCATCATAATATTATAGAAGCAAAAACAAAATTAAATGAATCGATTTTTTACATAATAATAAACAAATATACAAAAATATAATGCAAAAAAAGTATTTGTACACTACATTAATGTAATATAATTAATGAAAATTTAGTAAAATGATACAAATTAATATTTTGTTTGAATTCATTTAGCGTTTATGACTACTTCTAGATGGTGTGACATAGATTCCACCAACTTTTTTGTAGCGGTCTGGTTAATGTTATTCCATGACACAGTAAGAGCTTCTTTAAAACTGTTTTGTACTGATACATATTTTTTTTTTTCGGATTTTTGCATCCAATAGCATCCGGAAAATTTCTATTGGATTCAAGTCTAGAAATTTTAGAGGAGTTACCAGTCGTCTTCGAGTATTGTCGTAACCATGTGCTAGTAATCACAGCAGTATGCTTTGGTCGCTATCCTGCAGAAAGTGAAAAGCTTTTTCTACGCATAATTTCTTGGCACAGTTTAATAAATTATGCCGCGACACATCAATGTATGTTAAACCTGTCCTTCCATTGTCAATAAATTTAAAATGTCCTGCTCCATTAGAAGCTATACACCCCAAAACTATAATATTCCCCCCAACATGCTTGATAGTTTCAAGTATACGTTTTGGATCTAGAACAGTTTCATTTTTACGCCAATTTTTTCGAATGCTTGGTGGTAAAAAAATTCCGAAATTTCCCTCATTAGAAAAAATTACTGTTTTCCAAAAATCCAATGATTTACTTCTGTATGCGAAAGCGAATACTATGCGTTTTCGCCTATTTGTTTCGCTGATGAATGGATTTTTCCTTGAGGTTCTTCCTTTTAAATCTGCATTGAGAAGAATATTTTTTATTGTTTGAGGTATTACTCTGATGCGAGAAGATGTCGCAAGGTCTCCAGCAAATTTTTGAACCGAACGCATAGAATTTTTTAAAGCTTTTTTAACAACACTCTCTTTTTCCCTCATTGTTAGTTTGCTGTGAAGTCCTGGTTTTCATTGAATTTCGATGCTTTTAATTTATTCATAGTTCCTCCTATAAATCCAATAGTTGTAAATGGTAATTTAATAGTTTTAACAAATTCTTGTTGCGAATTTAAATTTTTATTATGCTCAATCATAGGATTTCATATATCTAGAGGTGCCTCTCTAGTTTATGTTCTATACTCAATTATTTCAAGAGCAAATTAGATTAAATGTCAGACAAATATAATATGAAGTTAAAAATTATTAACAGCTTCTGTAAAAGTAGTCCTTTGAACCATAAACACTATAAAATACAGTACATATCCAGGATGGAGAAATGTACAAATACTTTTTTTGCAAGAAATTTTTAAACTTTTCCTATTAGAAAATTATTTTACATCTTTATCGAAATTTTCTGTTGTGTAGTTTAAAACGCACGGTAAACAGACTGTATTAAAACTATTTTTGACAAAATATGTGTTTTTATTTAGTTAAAAATCAAAAATTTTCGAGTGTACAAATACTTTTTTTGCCAACTGTATGTAAGTAAAATAATAGAAAACATAATACATGCAAAAACACGCATTAAAAATTTAATTAAAAACCTTTTCATTTATACTCTGTATACTAAGCTTTGTTTCCTATAATCCAAGTGGCGCATACATCTTATGACCTAGTTAAATTCGCTTTAACCTAAGATTTTTTTAATATGATATACGTTTTTACATTGTATTTCATCTTATATTTGGCGAATGCAACTATACCTACAAAAAATTTATTCGATCTTTACAATTTTTCTACCGAATAATAGCAATTTTAAAATAATGATATTTCCCGTAAGACATGGTGATGGCACAGTGACGTCGTTGTGAAGTCACATTGTGACTTTGTGACCGTCGATGTGACGTCACGTGACGTCGATGTGAAGTCACAGTGACTAAAATGTGAAGTCGTTATGGCCGTTTTAGAGCTCGTTTGTGACGTCACATTGTGACCATTTTGTGAAGTCACGGTGTGACCAAAATGTGAAAAATGTGTCATTTGTGACAAAATTGTTATTAAAACTGTGACTATTTTGTGACGATAGTGACAAGGTTGTGAAGACAGTTTGCGATTATTTTTTGATTTGTGACAAATCTGTCACTAACTTTATGACGGTGGCAGCATTGTCAATGTTGTGAAGTCACACTGGGACACAATTATACAGTTATGAACATTGTTATGTAGTGTAAAATCACTTACATATATAATTTTATTATACTTTGGCGATACATCTCAATTAAAACTTGGGAGCTGCGATAAAAAGAATGTACCAAAATAAAGTTGCTGAATCAAAATGTAATGTCATGCAGACTTTAATCTTTGATACTTTTTTTTCTGTTGCAATAAATGAGAATATTTAAGACAATTTAATATTCGATCTATCACAATTATTTCAAATTTAACAATTTGTTTTTCTAATAAGCATTAAAATTATCAAATAGACACTTCCTTTAAGGTGCAAAACTAGTCACAGAAAAAGACCCGGATGATAATAAAAAGTCTATGGGAGCGTTCTTTTCAAATTTGAATATTTTTGCATGTTTTTTTTTTTGTATAGGATAGCTGAGGACTATCTACAAACGGCCTCGTTTTTACCTTTTCAATTTTGCTTATATATTTTTTATATTTTGATAGTTTCAATATCAGAACCGGTATAAACCAGTTTTGAAATTTAAATATATATATATTTTAATCTGAAACCTAAATTTAAAAAGTAAAAACTAGGCCGGTTGTGGATCGTTTTCAGCTATCCTATATAAAAAATCATGTCAAAATATTAAAATTTGAGCGAGATATTTTAAAAGAACGCTCCTACAGACTTTACATAAACATCCGAGTCTTTTTCTGTGACTAGGGCTGCACCTTAAAGGAAATGTTTCTTAGATAATTTTAATGCTTATTAGAAAAACAAATTGCTAAGTTTGAAATAATTGTTATAGATCGAATATTCAATTGTCTTAAATATTCTCATTTATTGCAATACATATATATATATATATATATATATATATATATATATATATATATATATATACAGGGGTGCAAAAATCTGGGCGCCAGCAGGCAGTCTCTCACCACTAAAACTATTTCATTTCTTTTTATCTAATATTTCGTGTTAAATTCTAGTAAGATTGCTGTTAAATTTTGAGCGAAGAAGACTTTGAAATTTTTGTGGTGTGAGATTAGCCACTGGCGCCTAGATTTTTGCACCCCTGTATATATATATATATATGTAACAAAGATTAAAGTCTGCATGGCATTAAATTTTGATTCAGAAACTTTCTTTTGGTACATTCTTTTTATAGCTGCTCCCAAGATTTAATTGAGATGTATCGCCAAAGTATAATAAAATTATAGATGTAAGTGATCTTACAAGACATAATAATGTTCATAACTGTATAATTGTGTCCCAGTGTGACTTCACAACATTGACAACGCTGCCACCGTCACAAAGTTAGTGACAAATTTGTCACAAATCAAAAAATAATCGCAAACTGTCTTCAAATACTATCTTCTATAAATATTAAAATACTATTAAAACATGCAAAGAGGAATTATGAAAAAAAATTAAAGCTAAATATTTATTAGTATATTAATGAACAAAAAACATTAAGGGGCTATCCATTACTGGAAGGCTGTCCATCACAAACACATCTACCTAATAAAAATTCCAACGATAAAATTGAACAACAAATACGTTAATTGTAATTATTAATATTTTATTTATAATATTAGAGAGTAATTATAAATAAGAGACCCACTGTAACACTAGAACGCCCGGAAGGAGTCGATTCGACTCTGACCATGCGTTTAAATTTCAATTCGAGCCAGAAATTTTTTCCAGAAATAAGTTAAATTTAAACCACTAACTTTAAATAAATCAATTAAATAGAATAAAAATTCTGGTGAGAAATATTATTATCAAACTTGAGTAAAATTTCCGGGTGTTCTAGTATTAATCACGATGTATACTAATACTACATATAATGGATATTGTGAAATTTACCTCTGTAAAATCATTCAGGAAAGGAAATAATAAAAGTGTCTAGAATGAAAAATAAATAATAAAATACAGTTATTAATTTCTAGCTTCATACCGTTTAAGTATTTGCGCTATTTGTTTTAAATACAATCATGTTTAAATTCTTATTGATTGCGTAGCTTCCAAATTTTCATTCAGACTTCTAGTTCTTTCTGAAAACATTCCAATAAGATTATTTACAACTGAAACGTTTTCACCCACTATCCATTTAGAAATTTTATAACATTTCACAGTTTGAAAAATACATTAAACAAACATTATTTTTTTAATATGAAACATCTACGATTTCTTTTAATTGTTCTTCTTCTTCTCTTATAAATTCCTCTTCTGAACATGTAATTTTTTAAATAAATTTATGTAATGTTTCAGAAGATTACTTAATACAAAAATTAAAAAAAGATGTTTGCAAATAATTTTATTCTATTTAAAGCTTCTTTATTAAAAAATATAAGATTTTATGTTTATGGAAACATATTACTTTAACCAGATATTTTAAATAAGGAAACAACGCAGATTAAAGTGCAATTAAAATCACTACCTTTAACAACCTAATCCAAATTATTAATAATCAAGTGTTCTATGTCAACAAAATAAATAATTAATGTATTAAACTTTATAAAGTTAATGGAGAATTGATGTTTTATAGCATGTTTTTGAGTAGCTAATTAAAATCGTTCTAAGAACAATAATAATTAAAAAGCAACCATGAAAAAAAAATTTCCATACCTTTTTTTCCATCGAAGTCATTCGTTCTTTTTGTCGCAAAAACTAAATCCGATAATAATTAAAGTGGCAAAGACCAAATCATTTTCACAGTCAAAGCCCCATTAATTTTCTCGGACTTATATTTTGCACTTGGAAGAGCTGTAGTAGACCTTTTTGTTTAAATTGTTAAATCCGTATCAATACGAAACAATCCACAACTGCCATAAATTCCCGCCAACTAACTTCTTGCGTCTATCATCAATTTAAAATATTTCTGTTTACGTTTATTTATTCTTTCCACGGAGTAAGAAACCACGGAGTAATTTTCATACTCCGTGATCCTTTCGTTTGCAGACGATTTTAAATTTCCACGCGCATGGCCGTTTTGTTTTTTCTTTTTCTATACAGTATTTTAGGAACTTAAATATGCAATAATTTTATGAGTGTGTCTTTGATTAAATTTTTTTATTTAAAGAATTTTTTAATGTATTTTTACCTTTTATTTTTATTAGTTTCAAAACAATTCAAGTTAAAATAAATTGTAAAACCGTTTTTTGTAAATAATAATATTCATAGGTAATTAGAATTCATTAGGGACTAGAATTCATTAGAATTCATGCTATTAGGGACGTTATTTGCAGTAACATTACAGTGACGTCACAAAAACTTTTTCAATTGACAGAAAAGAACTTTTTCCATTAAATAACATCTTTTGAAGAATTTTTGTATTTTTTTTTAATTTTCTAAGAAGGTCGCATTTTAGTCACAATGTGACTTCACTTAATGGTGGCCATTTGGTCACAGATGTGACGTGACGTACGTTATTTGCAGTGGCATTACAGTGACGTCACAAAAACTTTTTCAATTGACAGAAAAATATTTTTTCCATTATATAACATCTTTTGAAGAATTTTTGTATTTTTTTTTAAATTATCTAAGAAGGTCACATTTAAGTCACAATGTGACTTCACTGAGTGGTGGCCTTTTGGTACAGTGACGTCACAAAAACTTTTTCAATTGACAGAAAAATATTTTTTCTATTAAATAACATCTTTTGAAGAATTTTTGTATATATTTTTTAATTTTCTTAGAAGGTCACATTTCAGTCACAATGTGACGTCACTGAGGGGTGGCATTTCGGTCACAGAAGTGACGTCACATTTCAGTCGCAATGTGACGTCACTGAGGGGTGGCATTTTGGTCACAGATGTGACGTGACCACAGTGACTCACAGTGACGTCACTGTGACGTCACTGTGAACATGCATGCTATGTGGGTTATGATATTTAAGTTATGCTATAAAAAATAATTCTCCTTTCATTGCGAGGCTAAAAATGGTTTGGAAATCCTTTTAATTCCAATGTATTTTTCATATATAACTGTTTTAGACATTTGTTTTTTCCCCGACTAACAATTCGTCAAACACAAAATATATTGTAACAAGGATGTTCTTTGAAATTTATCAAGTGATGGAAATTCATCACTTGGGAGGGAAATAGCTTTCGAAAAGATTTTATTTGAAATGTATCTTTATTTTCCTTTGTAATAAATTTTCGCCGATTTTAGACATCGTATCTCATAGGTCAACAAGATCTTTTCAACACTTAAGGCGAAAAGGGACCTTTGAAAAAAAAAATTTTTTTCAAAATTACGCTTTAAATATTATTCAAGGGTACATTATTATGCATTATAACACATATTTATCACAAAAAATGTCAAAAAAAATTTTTTTTGAGAAAAATAGGGAACTTTTTGTAATATTTTAGATTTAACGAGAACTATTGAAAATGCTGCATGCGCATTATTTTTTCTCTGAATGCTTTCCAATTTTATAGAGTTATTCATTATAATATATGCCATAAAACTGCGCATGATTTTTTAAATTGATTTGAAAAAGATTGATTGTAAAAAATAAAGGTAGTTAATTGTAAAAATAGGTTAAAAAATTTTAAAATTTCAAACAATTCAGATTTTTTATTTATTTATTTATTTATTTTTACCTTTATATTCAAATATATAAAATTTAATGCACAGTTTTATTTATATATATAAATTAAACTTGTGTAGGCAATTTTGGGGAGATTTTCATTGATATGGAATGAGCATGTGGCATTTTGAAAGGTCTTGTTAGATCTAAAATTTTAAAAAAATTTCCTTGTTTTTCTCAGAAAAAATAAATTACACTTTTTTTGTGATATGTTATAAGGCATATAATGTACCCTTGAATAATATTTAAAGTGCAATTTTAAAAATATAAAAAAGTGATTTTAAAGTGTTTATTTTATAAAATCATATAAATAGGTTTTTATTTAACTTTACATGAAATCTTTTCACGTATTTGTTCCACCAGTGGCTGAGAGGTTCTGAACTCCAAACTGGTAGAGTTTTTTTCCGTGATTTTCTTCGAACCATTGGTACCCTTGTGTAAATACGGGTTAGATTCCCTTAGAAAGACCTCCCGCGGAGGGCACCTCTTCCATTAATAACCTGTATTCCTCGTGTAGATAAACAACCATCATAAGATAAACCCAAAGAAACCTTTTGATATATTGATATTCTGATTTCCGTAATTAAATATAATAAATAAAAGTGGAAAATATAGTGTACTGAATTAGCTAAAGCTACTTAAGCGGGTGAAGTATTTAATATTTATAAAATATATATAGTATTTAAAAGAAGAGACATTAGATTTTAAAAAATCCTTCCGGCAGTGCCGAGAGGAAGAGGTAGCTTCCATATACTTATTTATTTATTTATTTATTTGGAATTAAGTTATATTATTCAAACGTACGAAGCTCAAATTAGTGAAACTCGATTTTATAAGATTGAATACTAGTTTTTGTAAATGCTGAATATTAATAGGAATTTTTAGAAAATAAACCTCTTTTATTCAATTAGTTATTAATTATTAATTATTAGTTTTATTAATTATTTTAAGCGATTTAGAGAGTCGCGAAATTCTACGATACCATGAAGTGTATGCCATTTTAAAATAACATGATGGGTAAAATAAACCAATCAGCTTGGTTGAAATCTTAATTCATGGGCACATGCACACTCATATCGAAATCGATTAATATATACGAGTGCTATCGCGGGCAAATTGGTTTTTAAAAAATACCACCCACATTAGAAATTCAAACTGCTATATCTCAAGCGTTTTTTACGGTAAAGACAAAGCAAAAAATACCCCGGAACTTATTATTAAGATAAATACTTCAGAAAGAACTTTTTTCAATTTCTAATTTTTTTGTTTGTACATCATTATACATTTTAAAAGATTTTTGACAAACTTAAATGGTCACCATTTCGAAACAAGATGGTGGATGAAGTTGGTCAGTGCACTCGGTCAAGACATTGGTATATCAAGCAGGATGGTCATTCTGCCAAGCCAAGCTAGAAAAAAATAATATCCCCGCCAAACGAACAAACGCCAAGAACATATCGTCCGCTACCTGCTTAATATACTCGAGACAACTTCCCATGTTAAATCGACCAAACATAGCATTTTAAAATTTTGGATATTTAAGAAATGAAATATCGTAGAGAAAAAAACAAAAACTAGAAGAATTTAATGATGAAAAGCTTCAATTTGAGACCAAACTCATCTTTTTAAAATAATTATCAAAAGAGTTACATGATTTTTAAAAAACCGGCGAGATACTGAATATGAACACTTTTTACAAACCCATCATACGTAGTATAGGGTAAGTCTTGCAATCGTTTTGAAAATCGAAAAAATTTTTTTGACGGATTTACACGTTTCAGATATTGGAGATTCCGAAAAACATATTTTTAGAATAAAAAAAAATTGTCGTCCGTCCGTCTGTGTGTCTGTCTGTAACCGCTCTATCTCCCGAACTAATTGAGATGGAGACTTGAAATTTTGTATGTACTAATTATGCAAAAATGGGACGAAACCTATTTAATATCAGTAACCTCGATTATCCGGAACTATTTTTTCCGGACTTATGAAAAACTCGTTCTGATGAAAGGTATCTAAAAATTTTCGATTTTTTTTTATTTTAAGGTCTGGACGCAAAAGGCAATAAAATAACACAAATTTTGCATAAAAAACGAGGTCGATCGGATTATTAGTTGTCGAGATATGTGTAATCCTGTTTTCCAAATTCTTCGATTTTTCATGACCCTGTATTTCTTTCAAATTTCAATTCACAGGTATATTTTTATTGGAAATGAGACGCTTAATCCAACACAGTAAATTTTTAGTTAATATGATTATTATTTTGTGAGTTATAAGGATTTTTCTTTTAAGCAATCCGGTACTACTCGAGTATTTTGGCGTTTTATATAATTAGTCAAAATTGGCTCATCAGCAATTCATTAATGGAGCATTATTGTATGTTAAAGTTATTTATTTACGCGTTTAAATTTTATTTTGGAGTTGCCATAGACACGCGTTTTATTTTCATATTTTATATTATGATGGGTAAGTATTACGGCGGCCCGTCGACGACAAGTTTCTTCGTCAAACAATTTTATTTCAATCAAGGTACAGACAGGGACAGAAATAAGTATAGAATGCATTTTCGGATAGGTAATTATTGAAGCTACGTGCTTTTGTAAAATTTAGTTTAAAAAAACAAAATTTCTATCCTTACTAAGCAAAAAACTGCTAATTAATTAACAAAGTAAGCCAAAGTGTGATAATTCAGCCAATCGTGTGTTAGCTACTTTATAATAAAGCAAATCATTTTAAATGCTGCCACTTAAGTTTCATATGCCGATAAGATATTTTTCTTCGAGATTATTTTTTCGAATAAAACAGTGTAAAAGTTCATTTTTAGAAAGATCTTTAAAATAAAATTAAATTTTGAAGGAAGAGATGTCTTCTAAAGTGTAGTCATTTAAAATTATTAGCAATTAAAGTTTCGTTCCTAATGTAAACAAAACTTTTTTAGAAAATGAGTTCAGTGTGATTTTTTTATAAAAAGAGAACCATGGTAAACGATATTCGATTTGTGTGTGAGCAAAGTATCAACATAGATAACAACTTTGGCGTCATTGTATGATGAAATACAATTTTACCATAAAATGTTTATTTAAAGCGGGTAATCTCTGGAACTACCGAACCAATTGTACCAACCGATCCAACTTTGTACAATTATATTAACCAATAGTTTTTTATATCATATCGATTTAGGGCCATCTTTCCACATTTTACGCAAATTTCTAATGAATATTTAACCGGCTACCAACCAACGATGCCATATAGATTACCTACAACTGGACAAAACTTTTAAATTTCAACACCAGTGTCTGCTATCTAAATGTCTGAATAAATAACAATTTTGGATTCTAACAACGAATTTCGGTACATTAGAATTTAATGTCAAATGCGAAAAGATGGTCCCCAGACCAATATTAACCAGTTACAATCATCAATTATAAACTACAGGCATTTCATTTGCGGGAAGGCAAACCAATCAGAAAATATCTTTGACTCCATTTTCCTAGGAATAAATGAATTCATGTTTTTATTAGCACTTTCCAACGAAGTTGAAAAGTGCATTCGGTTTGTCTGACCGTCTGTTCGCGCTCTAACTCTCGTGAATGTACTCGGATCGCTATAAAATTTTTGGATGTTATTTAAGTTTACCTTAGCACGAGCCCTATTGAAAATGAAGTTTCTATCGTGATTAATTTATTTACAGGGACAGTCAAAAGTTTTCCATTACATTACAGCCTATCGGGAAAATACGTTTCAAATGAATTTTAAAGTTTATAACACTTTCCAAAAGTTTGAAAAGTGCTTATGCATTCAGTTTGTCTGTCCGTCTGACCGTCTCTCCGCACTCTAACTCTCGTAAATATATTCGGATTCCCATGAAAATTTTGTATGTTATTGACGTTTACCCTAGTACGAGCCCTATTAAAAATGAAGTTTCTACCATGAACAGTTTGTTTACAGAGAGAGTCAAAAATTTTCCATTACATTATGGCCTTATGAGAAAAATCGTTTCAAAGATGTTACACCCTATCAAAATATTAAAATTTACATGCATTGAAGAGGTGCATTAAAACATGCATTCTATAAAGTATGCTGTGAAAATATAGTATTATTGCTTTACGGGGCCGCACAAAAGAATTCCATTGGATAATGGTAAAAGGGGAAATAGGGTGCGATATTTATAAAATATGTATAACAAAATTGATATATGTCACTGAGGCTTAATATAAATTATACGATACTGTCTTGCGTAATAGGAATTACATTGCATTTACAGGGACACAAAAAAGATTTCAAATAGCATATCCCTTCCAACGGACTGTATATGTTTCCGATGATGGCTGATGGATGGATGTAATGCATTTTAATTATGATATACGAATTTAAGTTTCACTAAATCTTTGTACATTATAAGGGTGCATATAAATGTTATAGTTGATATACAGGGCTATCCAAAAGAGCTCGCCAACGTTACTGAGTATGAGCATAAATTACTTAAAGGTGATTCTTAAATAAATTATATATTTTTACGATGAACTCCATTCAATTTAAAAGAAATGTTTGCAGAATATAGATAAAATGGTATATAGGGTCACGCAAAGAATTGTGTACATGGACACCTATGAATGATAATTTATAACAATGTGATTTCAGTTGTTTTAAGAGTTTTAGTTTAAAATGAATGTTAGCATCTTACTGATGTGTAATAAAGGTTCAAGGTAAAGTACAAGTTTTGAAGTATGTTTCCCATTCATTAGTACAAATTGCTCAAAAAGAAACTTTAAGCTTTTTTCTTGTTAAACTAAATTTTCCCATTTTATAATATGCATATCAACAGACAGATCAAATACAGGACTGTTCAAAAGTATTGGAATACATATTTGGCTACACACCCTTATTTCCTTAATTAACGAAGTTTTTTTAAAGATTTCATGCAGTGTTGGAAAGTGCTTCATATTTTAAGCTTAACGCATGATTTTACTTGTTAAATTACTTGTTAAATTAGCTATGTATTTTTATGCTGAATTATATTTACGATACTAAAAGATGTTTACAGATAAAATGATTTACAGGACCTCGCAAAAAATTAGATATATGTCCTTCAACGGATGATAATTTTTAAAAGTGTGATTTTACTAGTTTAAGGAGTATTTTAATCTGAATTAAATTTAAGCTAAATATTAGTGTGAATGTAAAGATAGCAGATAAAATACAGGCTGTAGAAATTTATTCACGTAAGTGTCCGTGTATAAGAAAATTGCTGAAAGAGAAATTTCAATTTATTACTCGTTTGCTTCTTAAACTAGATTTTTGTACAAATATTTAACTAAAATAGGAACTATAGATCTATATTTTATTTCAATTCTATCAGTTTTTTACAAAATTTTCATACTTATAAATGATAAATTATTCTAAGAAATAAATGATACATAAATACAATGTACACATATATTTCTTACTTCCTACCTAAAGAGGTTCTACGAGACCTCATTCCAATTTAAGTGAGCAGATTATTTAAATTTTATATAATCTCTTTAAAAACAAGTAAGAAAAATCATGCGTTAAGCATAGATTATGAAGCACTTTCCAACGCTTCATGAAATCTTTAAAAAATCTTCGTTATTTAGATAAATAAGGATATAAAGCCAAATATGTATTCCAGTGCTATTGAACAGACCTGCATTTGATCTGTCAGTTAATATACATACTATATAATGGGAAAATTTAGTTTAGCAAAAAATACCTAGTAGCTTGAAATTTTTCTTTCAGCAGTTTATACTAATAGATGGAAACATACTTGAATACTTTGTTCTGCCTTGTAGTTTGCCTTGTACCTTTATTACACATCAGTGTTAACATAAAAAAATTACACTAAAACACTTTTAAAATAACTGAAATCACTTTTTCAAAAATTATCATTCATAGGCTCCGTGCACCCAATTCTTTGCGTGGTCCTGTATATCATTTTATCTACATTCTGCAAACATTTCTTAGTAAATTTGATGCAGTTCAGCGTAAAAATGCATAGTTTATTTAAGAATCATCTTTTAGTAATTTATGCTCATATTCAGTAACGTTGGCGAGCTCTTTTGGATAGCCCCGTATATTAACTATAGCATTTATACACACAATATAATATGCATAAATTTAGTGAAACATATACGCGCACATCAGAATTAAAATGCATTCCATCCATCCATCAGCTATCATCGGATAAATATACAGTACTTCGAAAAAAAAATGTACTATTTCAAATCTTTTGTGTGTCCCTGTAAATACTATGTACTTTATGTTAGGGAAGGCAGTATCGTATAATTTATATTAAGTTTCATCGACATACATCAATTTTATTATACATGAAACCGTTTAATATATTTAAAATATGTCACACACAATTCCCCCTTTTATTATTATCTAATGGAATTCTTTTGTGTGGCCCTGTAAATGAATAATAGCTACATTTTCGCCTTATATTTTATAGAATGCATATTTTAATATACCTCATAAAATAATATAAATTTTAATATAATTGACAGGGTATAACATCTTTAAAATTCCTTTGAAACGATTTTTCCCCATAGGCCGTAATGTAATCGGAAAATTTTGATTCTCCCTGTAAATAAACTAATCAAGGTAGGAACTTCATTTTCAATAGGGTTCGTGCTAGGGTAATCGTCAATAACGTCCTAAAATTTCATGGCAATCCGAGTATATTTACGTGAGTTAGAGCGCGGCCAGACGGCCTGACAAACCGAATGCATAAGCACTTTTCTAGTGCTAAAAAGGTGATATCTACTAAAAAACACTTTTCAAAAGTAAAAAAAAACCAAGCAAGAAAAAAAGGATGAAAGTTGTGTTTAAAAAATGGTCTGATATCAAATTTCCAAGCTTATATTATGGCATTTATTTAAAATTTTCCATTAAAAAATTACTATTTGTAAATCAGTGCCTTCACATATGTTGATAGAAATTTTTTCCCTTGAACTGAATACATCGTAAACGTGTTTTGAAAATTCAAATGTATATAAATACAATGTACTACATATATATTTCATACTTCCTATTTACAGAGGTTCTACGAAAACTCATTCCAATTTAAGTGAGCAGATTATTTAAATTCTATATAATCTCTTAAAAAATGTGATATCTACTAAAAAACACTTTTCAAAAGTAAAAAAAAAAGGATGAAAGTTGTGTCTAAAAATGGTCTGATATCAAATTTCCAAGCTTATATTATAATAATTATTTAACATTTTCCATAAAAAAAATACTATTTCTAAGTCAATGCCTTTGCATATGTTGATAGAATTTCTTTTCTCTTGTACTAAATACATCGTAAACGTGTTTTGAAAATTCAAATGTTTTAAAATTATGCATGATGGGCTTCATGGTCATCTTTTCATTTTTTACACAAATTTCCAAGCACCAAGTTTGTAAAGGAAAGCGTAGTAAGTTTACATTAAGTACAATTTAGAACTTCTGATTTTAACTATGAACAAATATATTTAACACGTTATCACCCAACGATCTATTTATAGATTATCTACAACCAGACAAAACTTTTAAATTTCAATACCAGAATTTTAGTACGGAAATGTCATCTTAAATAACAATTTTGAGTTTAAAATTTTAACTATGGATTTGTCTACATAGAGATAAGTATACAATAGGGAAAAGTGGCAGGCAAGCCCATCATGCATATTTTTAAAACATTTGGATTTTCAAATCACGCTTACGATGAACTTAGTACAAGAGTAAATGATTTCTATCAACATATGTAAAAGACTTAAAAATAGTATTTTTTTTAATGAAAAATGTTAAGTAATTACCATAATACAAGCTTGGAAATTTAATATCAGACCATTTTTTAGACACAACTTTCGTCCTTTTTTTCTTGCTTGGCTTTTTTTTCTTTTACTTTTGAAAAGTGTTTTTTAGTAGATACTATATACAAACGGAATTATATCGAAATCAGTTTACAAATACGCGTATTATCGCGTGACAAATTTCAGACCGTTTCAAAATGTCAACCACACTGAAATTGAAAATGCTATAACTGAGCCATTTTTAAAGATATAGATTAAACAAAAACTGCTCTGAAATCTTTGTATCCAGGTCAAACAAACAAAAGAAAAATATTTTTCAATTTCTTCTTTTTCGGCACCTAATTTTAAAATTTAATTTTTTTTAATTTAATATTCCACCATCTTGAAACAATATGGCGGATGGAACTGGCCAACGAACTTGGTACAGACATTGGTATGTATTATGTACGCACCAAGTTTCATCCTAATCGGTTTATAAATATGCCTGTTATCACGTAACGAAAATCAGATCACTTCAAAATGCGAGCGACACTGGAAATTAAAAGTGCTATAATTCAGCCATTTTTTAAGATACTAAGGAAACAAAAAATGTTCTGGAATCTTTGTATCAAGGACAAATGCATAAAAGGAAAACATTTTTCAATTTCTCACTTTTTTATACCTAATTTAAAATTTCAAATTAAAAAAAATTAAATAGCCGCCATTTTGAAAAAAGATGGAAGATGGAACTGGCTAACGAACTCGGTCCAGACCTCACTATGTACTATGTACACACCAAGTTACTTCCAAATCGATTCATAAATACGCATGTTATCACGTGACAAAAATCAGATCGTTTCAAAATGTCAGCCATAAGAAAAATTTAAAGTCTTGCTATAACTCAATCATTTTTTAAGATATAGACAAAATAAAAAGCGTTCCGGAATTGTTGTTTTAAGTTCTAACACATAAAAGAAAAATATTTTTCAGCTTTTAATTTTTTCGCATTTAGTTTATCTTTTAAATTTTTTAAAATTTGAAATGGCCGCTATTTTGAAACAAGATGACGGATTATGCTGGCCAATGAACTCGGTCGAAACATTTGTATGTAACCAGGTTTCATTCAAATCGGTTCATAAATATGTTAGTTACATCATGACAAAAATCATATATATATATAAATGTCAACATTTGAACGGAGGGTGGTTTTGGGGTCTGGGGGTCATGATCGGTGAAAATATACCAAAGTTTTTTGGAAGTGCTTTCCTCCGGACGACTGCAATAGGTAGCTTTTTTCTTTTTAAAATGAAAGTTACCTGCTAGGTAAATTCAAATAAAAAGTTTCCAATTAAGTCAAATTTGACTGTATGCATTATAGACAAAGAGACGGCCAAGCAAACCCCGAGTTCACAGGAGGAAAATCTGGGATTCGTTGAAGCTCGATATGCATGTTAAAATGCAATCGGTCTATCATGTCATTATTGATCGAGAATGTCTAAAAACCCGATACTATCGGTTGACTTGTAGGTTTATCATTGTACTTTCCTGTTTATGATCCTCCATGTTTTCATATTTTGGGGTGAAGGAAAGTACATTGTTAAACCCACGAGTCAACCGCTGAAATCATGTTTTTATGTATTTTCTACCAAGCTAGATTTTGCAGACCAATTGCATTTTAATATGCTGTAAGATAATATGCTAAAAAAATTTGATTAATTCTAGATTTTGATCCGTAAATTCGATGAGACCATTGTCTGTGCTTCCACATCCCGGTTCTATTATTATTGACGATTTTAGAGTTTTGTACCATTTCACTATAAAAAAAAGGCCTGTATGCTTACTTGTGTAAATTATATTAAAAAAATTATGTTATTTCTAGTCTAAAGAATAACTTCATTTTATTCATATCATGCTGTGTATAATTATTTTTGCGAAAAAATAAGTTTTGCTTTTTATTACGATATCCATGCTTTTATCAATAATATGACAAAGCAAAAAAAAAAAAAATTTTTTTTTTCTCTAGATGGATAAGTAGAGATTCAAAATGTATCAGAAACGTGCAAAGAATTATGAATGGCTAGATTTCGAAGATATTTATTCGGGCAATCTTCCAAAGTTTGGTAAATGGCGTAATATTCCTTTTTTAAAATTACATGATCGGATATTTTACAAAAAAGTGTTTGTGTAAATTTGCAGTAAAATGTAAAGACCGGTTTTCAGAAGTAAATTTTATGGTTTACGAAGTTTAAATTCTTCATATTTAATATTCGAAGTGTTTCTATTATAAGAAGTTTCTTTTTTTAGCACTAACTTTTGTAAAAAGAGTCGGCTTTCCATTCGTATGATAAAGATTATTTAGAGTCACATAAGTATGTTTGGTATTTAATATGAAGTATATACAATAAATCCTTCATTTACAGGGAGTACTCAAACAAATTTGATTAGATTTATGTATATGTGAAAAAATCGTTTGGAGAGTATCTTAATGATATTATGCTATTTTAAATATATCAGGCCCCACCAGTGGCCGCATGGTTATGCCCTCGAAACTGGTATGCACTAAGTGGGTTGCAACCTAATCGCGACCGTCGGCCTAACCGTTCAGAGTTGTCCGTGGTTTTCTTTGAACCTTGGATTTCATTGCGTAAATACGGGTTACACTGTAAAAAAAAAGGGTCGATCTACTAAAAAAACTTTAGTGATCCTTGTAATTACTAAAAAATTTTTAGTAATCTTAGTCGGTTACAAAAAAACTGTAAGAATTACTAGAAAAAAGTTAGCAACGAATAGAGTTAATAGTTTTATATTTTTAATAGCTCTTACTAAAACTTAGTTGGTGTGTCCTTGATAGCATAGTGGTTATAGTAACGGATTCCAGGCTCAAAGGTCCCGGGTTCGAAACTTGCCAACGCCAAATACGCCCCGAATGTATGTAAGTGTCTCGTTAATAAAGAGATTATGAAAATCCTGTCGGAACGGGTAGGAATGTTTGGTGCTGCCATCTATTGCGGTTTTGCCATCTATTGCGAAAATCTTCCGCTTCAAAAGGCTTCCGAAGGCAGCTCCTACCTTTCGGGCGCAAGTAATGGTTATTAAAAATAATTTTGGAGCTATTATTAAAATTTGCTTGGTGGCTCATACTAAAAATTTTTAAGTTAGTTATTACAAAAAATTCTTTTGTTCAGTTTACAAAAGAAATGCTTGTTTCACTTGCAAAAAAAAAAAAAAAAAAAAAAATTGTAATGGTTACTAAAAAATTCTGTGGAATACAAATTTACTAAGAAATTTTTAGTAACCTCTTGAATTTATTTTTTACAGTGTAGGTTCCCTTTGAAAGACCCCCACCGAGAGCATGCCACACATAAGGGTCTATATCCCAGGTGTAGATAATTGGCCGTCATAAACACAACCAAAAACTTAATGAAATGCATCGAAACTGGTATAAATCCCTGAATTTCACTACGAGTACGTTAAAAGAGAGCCTTCATAGCAATTTTTATTAATTTACAAGGACACACAAAAAAAATCGGTTTTTTGTAATAATTACTTGAGATTATGTTTTAAAATTCGGTATGCGCATTTAAATATAATTAGTTTCTTGCATATTACTTTTTATATATAACTTCTATACCGAATATAATTGGCTAAATCAATTTCCATACTTTTTATCAGACGAAATTGCTGAAGAGGAATTTTCAACTGAAATGTATGCATCTCTTAAATAAACTAAATTTTGGAATGCCTGTTCTTAATAGATATAAATCTCTACATAAATATATATAGGGCTGCAAAAACATTTCTGATAGTTTTTCGACTGAAAATGAGGACAGTTTAAATTTCATTTTGCGTCTTTTACATGCGTTATACATTTCTATCAAGTGAAATGAGACATAATATTTTAATATTTCAAACGGTGCGATTTTATTACATCATTCTTAACGTGTTGGAAAGGGCTTCATACTTTATGCTTGAACCATGATTTTTTTCTTTCTTGTTTACTTATCAGTCAGTTAAACAAACTAACAAAAACCCTTTTTTTCCATTCCCATTCCATCACATACATTTATCTTTTCTTTCTTTCTTTCTTTTTTTCTTTTTCTTTTCTTTCTTTTTTTTGTAATTTATGTAAATTTATTTATTATGAAAAAAATTAGTTTTGATATTTATTACGAGTGTCTTTTACTGCTCACTAGTATGACGAAGAGAAACTAGTCGTTGGGGGGCCGCCGTAATACTTACCCATCATGGATATGTATATGAAAATAAAACATGTGAAACTATTTATACAATGCATTACAATTCATAAACAGAATTTAAATATTGTTAATATGCATAGTAATGCTATATTAAAGAACTGCTGATGTACCAATTTCGACAAATTATACAAAACGCCAAACTACTCAAGTAGTACCGAACTGCGTAAAAGAAACATCCTTATAACTCCAAAAATAATAATTCTATTAACTAACAATTAATTGCGTCGGATTAAGCGTCTCGTTTCCAATTAAAATATACTTCTGAATTGAAATTTGAATGAAATACAGGGTCATGAAAAATCGAAGAATGTGGAAAACAAGATTACAAATATCTCAGCAACTAATAATCCGATCGACTTCGTTCTATGTGCAAAATGTGTGTTATTTTATTGCCTTTTACGTCCATTCCTTAGAGCAAAAAAATTCGATTTTTATATACCTTTCATCAGAACGAATTTTTCGAGAGTCCGAAAAAAATAGTTCCGGATAATCGAGGTTGCTGATATTAAATAGGGTTCGTCCCATTTTTACATACTAACTACATACAAAATTTCAAGTCTCTATCTCAATTTGTTCGGGAGATAGAGCGTTTACAGACAGACAGACAGACAGACAGACAGACGGCAAAAATTTTTTTCTAAAAATATGTTTTTCGGAATCTCCACTATCTAAAACGTGTAAATCCGTAAAAAAAAAAAATTTCGATTTTCAAAACGATTGCAAGACTTACCCTATACTACGTATGATGGGTAAGTAAAAATAGATGTTATTTTTTTTTTAATTTTTTTTTTTTCTGATGGATCAGTAGAGATTCAAAATGTATCAGAAATGTGCAAAGAACTACAAATAGCTAGAATTCAAAGTTATTTATTCGAGCAATCTTCCAAAGTTTTGTAAGTGGTGTAGCATTCATTTTTAAATTTACACGAATTGACATTTTACAAAAAAGTACTTGAGTAAATTTGCAGTAAAAAGTAAGGGCCAATTTCCCAAAATAAATTGTATACTATACAAAGTTTAAAGTCTTTAATTTTATATTTGTCATGTTTCTATTAAAAGGAATTTCTTTTTTAGCGCCACAGGCGTGACCTATGTGCCCGACAGTGTGTTTGTAAGTGTGTATATACGAATGTATGTACGCATACGTATACGTATATATGTATGTAAGGTGGTCTGGTGCAATAACGCCAGGCGGGGTAATAATGCCAAGTGCTAATATTTAGCATATTTATGAAGTAATCTGGTAAATGACACCCATGTGCTCTGCGGAGAAGGGTTTTGAGTCATATAAATCGCAAAAAAAAACAGCTTCAAGTTAATTTGTTTCATTTTTAGGTCTTGTTGACGATGTTGTTGACGATTTTGGATATCTTCGATCGAGATAATTTGTAATTTAAAATGTACAGTACAATAACTATAACGAGGTAATAACGGCAATCCTTGGCATTAATACCTCGGTTGATTCCCTACAGTGGCCGAGCTACATCCTAAATACTGATTCAAATAAACACAGTTAAAACTGTGCAATGTTTCTAATATTTCTATTTAAGCGGTCCTTTTTAAGCAAAACGAAGCCCACGTTCTGATACTCTTTTGCTTTATCCCCCCCACACACACACCACACTTTTATTTTTCTTACACTTTCACAAAAAATTGAACATTTTCAATAGCTTAGAATGCAATTTGTCAATTTCTAAGTTTGTAGAGTTTGTATTTTTAGAATTGGATAATCTACATGCAATTATTCCATCTTATTTCATAGTTTTGTTTGCATGGCGTTCTTACCCATATATGTGGGTAATAACGCCAAACAGCATTGGTCAAGAAATCACGCCATTACATTTTATGAATACATATCTGTTAAATTATTTTTTTATATAGATAGTCAATGAGTTGCTGTATCAAATTCTATATTTGTTGGAAAAATACAAACTAAAACTGAGCCGTGAAAATTGGTAGAAGCTTAACGTGGCGTTATTACCCCAGGGTACTTTACGTATGTAATTTACAGAAAAAGTGGTTTCTAAATAAATTGTGTATTTTTACTCTGAACTACATCAATTTACTAAGAAATGTTTGTAAGATATAGGTAACATGATGTAGAGGGCAACGCAAAGAATTGAATACAAGCTCGCCTGTAATTCTAAAAATGTTATTTCAATAGATTTAAGAGTATTTTCGTTTGAATTAAATTTTAGCTAAATACCGGCGTGTAATAAAGGTACAAATTAAACTACAGGACTGAGATAAAGTATTCAAATATGTTTCAGTCGATTGGTATAAATTGTTGAAAGAAACATTTTAAGTAGTTACTCGCTTTCTTTCTAAACTAAATTTCGCTATTATATAATATATGTATATCAACCGAGATATCGAATAGAGGGCTGCTCAAAATTATTATAAAATTTATTTGGCTAAGGAGCTAGCTCTTTATTTTCTTAAATAACAAGTTTTGTGTTAGGAAAAGTTTCATAATCTATGTTTAACGCATAATTTTTCTTACTTTTAAAAAATTAGAATCTTCCGTCTACATATAATTGTCTACAGCTTGAAAGTGGTTAATGCTTCACGAAGCTGCTTTCTTTAATTTACCACTATTTTCAAGCTATAACATACTTGATACATTTACTAAAAATCTACCTCAAACATTGTTGTTTGAAAATAGTACAAAACGATTTAAAAATACCTATTTCAATCACATTATTTCACAGGTGTACTAACTGTAGACGATCACTTTATCATATGTTTCTATTTAAGCATATGTATAAAATAAAAAATGATCTATCAAAATAAATCCCATTTTATAAGAAACAACTTTTGTAAATTTATTTGCAGTGAAAAAGGAGGTTTTTCTATTTATTGCCGTTGTCCTTAATTCATTTTTTACTGTCTAGTACAACAGAAGAGAAGAAAAAATGTTATTTTTTTTTCAAGATTGATCAGGAGGATTCAAAAAGTATCGAGAACGTGCCATGAATTACAAATAAAATAATTTCAAATTCATTTAGTTGGAAAATCTTTTTAAGTTTAACAAATGGTGCAATATTCATTATTAAATTTTTATTAAAAGTTTTTTTTTTCAAAAATCTAAATTTACAAAGAGATATTTAATCTAACTGTAAATTTTAATCCTTCAACAATTTTTCCTACGCATCTTAGGAGCAAGAAAAGTTTCATTATATCGTTTCTGAAATATTTTCGCCATCACTAATTAGAAACTGTAATATTCGCTTTATTTAACAACAGGCGTATTTCGAGTACATAAGGGGAATACTGTAATAGGGAGGGGTCGCAGCGCCCCTAAAATTTTCACACTCTCCTACCACAGTTATTGAATGATAATATTTATTCTAATATTAATTCTTTTATTCTGATTCTATTTATTCTACTTCTATAAGCTTTCACATTTTCGAGATTTTACATTAGAGAGTATAAAACGTAATACCATCTATCGGCATTTTTTTTTTTTTTTTAATTAACGATGTATTTAAACGAAAGTTTCGATCGTAAAAAGCATTTCTACCCAGAGCGCATACTGGTACTCCAATTACTTGATTTCAGAATTGAATTTCAAAACGGGTTAAAGCCTTTTGGCTGATTCTGCATGCACACATACCGTAAAGAACCGAAAATATGCTCCCTCAAAATATAAGCCCCCCCTCACCCTCTTCATATATTTTACAATCTGTTTAAATCCTGGGAAATTTATAAATTCCAAATGCATCTCCTCACCCTCCAAATTTTATTTACTAATTTTAACAAAAATTCCAATTATGGGTATCCCTTAAAATTATTAGAATTTCCTATCTGCTAAAGGACGACTTACTTTCAATACTTTATGGTAGATATATGTGCATATCTATAACATCTTTGTATATTGGATTGCACGTGCTTCAGGTTGCGCGATTTTCAAGCCCACAAAAATACTTAAGTATAGTATTTTTTTTAGAGAAATATTTTTTGTATGGGATTAAAAAGATTTCACTGTGTCCGCAACTGAGAAAAAGGTTAATGACCCACGGTGTAAATAATTTTGAAACAAATTGACAAATTTCACACTTAAACAGAAATTTTACTAAAACAATATTTGAAGTTTTTAAAGTAATTGTTAAAAATGTATAGAGAAGAACTATAAACTTATCAAAACACAACACATAAATAATTGCATTTATTGTGCAAATTTCTCAAAAGAAATAAAATGGCTGATTAATTAGTCATAGTTACAGTAGAGGCGATTTGTAGATATTAAAGGAATGTGAATGGAAGATACTTGACTTAAAATACTGGTAGAAAATTGCTAAAATTTTAGGGACGCTGCGTTGAAAGAAACATTTTAAGCTGCGTTACTCGCTTTCTTTCTAAACTAAATTTCGCTATTATATAATATATGTATATCAACCGAATGAATACGGTAAAAGTGTTGTATGATCGCTATTTGTAATTTACTACGTAAAAAAATAATAACCTCATCGTATGAAGTTAAGTCATTATCTATCGAAAACTAGTATCGTATAGTAGAAGATAAATTTTACGTATTTTATGAATGCAAATCAACAAATAATAATGGTTCAGTTATGATGGCTAGTTATAATGTAGTAGAATATATTCTTGTAATCCGTGCTACTATTAAATATTATTTTTGTCCATGATTTTACCAATAGACCGAAATAATTGCAAACATTTCTTACTTTCCGAAAATAAAATACCATATCTACAAACAAAAATATACAACATACGACAGTCCCTTGTATTTTCCCAGAGTAGGTATAGCGTTCTTTGATTTTAGAAATCTTAAAAACATACATGCTTCCAAGATTTAATGAAGATTTTTAAAAACAAACTTTTCTTCAATGCACAAGAGACGTTTTGCGTACTTTTTTATACACTGATTAAATTAATTATCTCAAACCGGAATGTTTCTTTTTTCGAAGAAATTTCAAACAATCTTTTGGCTAATACACATTTCTTTGACACTAACAGCGGAACCGCTTTTGGTGTTGCTTGAGCTATCACTAAGACTTGTTGTATTTCGTGGCCCTATACGTAATAGTTAGAGAACCGAAAAAATTCTCTGTTAAAATCATACTTTGTACATTTATTATATTTTAAACTTTTTATTATTGGATTTTTTAAAACCTATTTCATACAAAAAATAAGTTAAACACTAAAAAAAAATAAAAAATGCTGTTTTTTTTTTTTTTTTTTTTTTTTTTTTTTTTTTTCTGATTTTGGGTATTTGACATTTTGCTAGGGTTGCCGGAAAACTCTACTTTCGATAATATCCAATTTTTGTCCGACAAAAATGCGATTATATTGTCGTATTTTTTTTAAATCAAATTCATAGGTTTTTGAAATAATTTCAATATATTTTTTTAAAGATTTAATATTATCATTAACTAGTTTATACTTTGAAATTCTTTACTTTAAATGAAAATCCAATTAGTCCAATAAGAGGCCTTGAAAATAGCATTTTGAGAAAGGTATGGAGCTGGAAAATCATGAAATAAGATGTTAACAGATTTTTTTTTTCAATTTTCAAACTTTCTATTATAGGGCTTTAAAATACAATAAAAGTCTCAATGCTATGAGCGAGAAACACCAAAAGTGGAGTTCCCTTGTAAGTGCGCGGTTCACAAATTTATCATTAGGTGCGTTCGTAATTATATAATACGTAGCACCTATAGTTGTCGTTCAGTCCGTCCGTCTGTCCGTCCGTCTGTCCGTCCGTCCGTCTGTCCGTCCGTCCGTCTGTCCGCATATAACAACGCAAAAACTACCCAACCGAATCGTTTGAAATTTAAAATACATAAATATTAGATATTTTTGTCGAGTCATTTCAAATTTTATGAGAATCAGTTGGATAGATCAATTACAGGGACGATCAAAAGTATTCCATTACATTACGGTCAATGGGGAAAAAAGTTTCAAATGCATTTTAATCGTTTGAAATTTAAAATACGCAATTATTACATAATTCTGTCGTGTTATTTCAAATTTTTTGATAATCGTGTGCATAGATCAATTACAGGGGCAATCAAAAGTATTCAATTACATTATGGTCAATGGGGAAAAAGTTTCAAATATATTCTATACGTTTGAAATTTAAAATACATAATTATTACATAATTTTTTCGAGTTATTTCAAATTTTATGAAACTCGGACGAATAGATCAATTACAGGGACAATCAAAAGTATTCCATTACATTACAGTCAATGGGAAAAAATGTTTCAAATGCATTTTAATCGTTTGAAATTTAAAATACGCAATTATTACATAATTCTGTCGAGTTATTTCAAATTTTTTGATTATCGTGTGCATAGATCAATTACAGGGACAATCAAAAGTATTCAATTACATTATGGTCAATGGGGAAAAAGTTTCAAATATATTCTATACGTTTGAAATTTAAAATACATAATTATTGCATAATATTTTCGAGTTATTACAAATTTTATGAAAATCGGATGCATAGATCAATTACAGGGACAATCAAAAGTATTCCATTACATTACGGTCAATGGGGAAAAATGTTTCAAATGCATTTTAATCGTGTTACACTCATGCGAACTTAATAAAATTTATATGCAACTATAAAGTACATATTATAATATACATCTTACATAATTTGTGGTGCAAAGAACATTTGTTATTGATTTACAAGGCCACACAAAAGTATTCCATTACATAATGGTATAGGGAGAACATTGTTTGATGAGCGTTTTAATTGTAGTTCACTATTTACAATGTTATGAGATTGATATATGAACGTAATATTTTTAAAACTTCGTTATCGTCCGAACGCACCTAAATTGCTACGCTTCACGTGCAATTTCCAACTTGTTTTAAATTGTAGAGGTAGAAAGGGAAGGAAGGTGGCATCCACAAGTTTCTCCCTCAAAATGCTCACTCACAAACCGCCACATAGGACTAACAAAATGATATTAATTTTAAAATTATTATGTTAGTTTTGTTCATTTATATGTTGTCTTTAAAACATGGTTGTTCAATATAAAATTGACATTGACATGAAAATTACTTGTATATACATATATATATATATATATATATATATTATATTTTGTATATATTGTATCTATATTATATATATATATATATTGTATATATATATACTATATATATATATATATATATATATATATATGTCATCATATATATATTTTTTTTTTCGAATTTGTATAGTACTTCAAATGAAACTACGTTTATTTCATAATGAAAACGATTAACTTTTTTCCATTTATGACTCGGCAAAAAATAAGTAAAAATTATATAAACTTTTGATTATAAAATCAAGATAATTATTTTTATAATATCTGTAAAATTCCTTTCAGAAAAAAATAAACAAATGTAGATATTTAAACATTAATATTTTCTTTCTAATTTCTCATATTACTTAAAATGATACAGACATTTAATATTTTTCGAATGAAAACGATAAAATAAAAATTATCTATGTTTCAATTTAAAAATTCTATTCAAAAGATATACTCTCATAAAAGGAACTTTGTTTATTGAATTATATTAGAGCTAGTTTTATCAAGAGCAATATTAATAAAATTCGCTCTGTAAAGATAATTCGTTAAGTTTACGGGTTGTCAGCAGTTTTTGCCGTAAATTTAACGGACTTTTTTTACAGTGCGTTTCAACAAAAAAATATGTGATTTAAATTTATTGTAATTATTTACTCTATTTAATCTCTAATTTGAAGGGGAAGAAATAAATCTGACAAATAGGAAATTTCTGATTTTTAATTACTACTAGCAACTTTTTCGAAAAGAATTTATGTAAATTTGGTGTTAAACAGAAAGTGTACTTATCACAAAGCTCAGTTTCAACTGTACTAAATTATTTTTTTCCTCTATTTTGTAATAGTATTTCTATTATAAGCAAACTAAAAATTAACACAAAAATTGAGTAGAAGTTAAATGTAAATAATATTGTAACACGCGCATTCCAAAGAAGAAAAAAATAGACTGTCACGCGTCACGTGACCTGAGTTACTAACCTGACCTGACTAAATTAAAAAATGTAGTTGCAATTTTTTTCGTCTTAAAAAAAATCTGGCAATACTAGTTCTATTAAAAATGTTCTATTCTTAATGATGTTCGAAAATGCAAAAAGTTGGTTGTGAACTGTGAATTCATGTCTTGTGTTGGTGGCGTGTGTCAGGTGAATTATGTAATTTTTTTGTAAATAATGTGTGCGTGTGAGTGTTCTTAAATGAAAGTGATGTCTTTTCAAGAAATAAAAATTTTTTAAAGAAGACTGAAGCCCCCCGAGGTATCTATATTAAGATAAGTAATGTTCTTCTTTCTTTTGTAAATTTGTAAGATGAATTCTTATAATATAATAATTACAAATAATGTTATTGCATGATAGAAAAAAGTTTTTTATTCACCGAGTTCAACACAATTATTTATTTCAAAAATCTTACGTTTCTTATTTCGAGATGAATCATTAAAAATATATGGTATAAATATATAAAATGCAGTATAAATATATAGAACGTTAAAAATAAAATGTGAAATGTTATGAAAAAGAAGAAAAAAACTGCAAAAAAGAATATATATATATATATATATATATATATAAATTTAATATATATATATATATTTCGCAGATGTTAAAAATGCTTTACTTCATTATACAGGGTGATTCAGCTCGTCGGTGACAAACTTTAAGGATCGATAGAGCACACCTAGACGAACATTTTTGAATAGGGAATGTAGGGTCCCTGACGCGATGGTAAGGCGCTAGGCGCTTTCGAAAATTTGGGTGCCGAAATTCGAAACGTCATAAAAACTAGGGAAATGGTTAGATTTTCTTGCTTGTTGCGTCGAAATGATTCTGTTTGTTTAGACTTTCTTCAGTACCAATTTGATAAGCGTATCTCTTAAAACATGGATAGGGGGCGCTGCAGACTTTGGAGAGCTAGACAACAACTTTAAGCCCGTTATTTTGATAATTTAACACATGCTCGCCAAAGTTTATACTCTAACTTAAAGTTTGAACCCAAAAGTAGAGCCCTGCAAAAAGCGTAAGAGCCGGAATAAAATGTCAAAGTACAGGGTGGTCGAAACTCGAAGGCTCCTAAGAGATAAACAAACAGATTTCTTGACTTATGGCATGCATTTTCATGATTCTGTTTGCTGGGGCTCTCTGAAACTCAGTTGAACGGTACAAAAAGAAACATCGATAGGGGGCGCTTTGGGCAAAAAACATAATTCGTTGACATTTCGGACGCTAACTGGAAACGGGGCGCTACGATCAGTTAGAAACAAAACAAGAGAGTAATTTACTTATCATAAGAAGCTATTAAAACTGCAGTTTGTTTGTTTTTTTAACAAACATAGCTGGTTTCAATCATGCACAATGCGCGCAATAAAATTTACATAAGGTGCTTTTTGCTGATTTATGCAAAAGATATCGTACCATATCGATATGCAAAAGATACGTAATGCGTAGACGACAACGCGAGATGACGTAGTTGTATGCGCAGACACGTCTTTTGAACGTGCGGTACCTACTTAAGCTTCGGGTTACTTGTCTGCAGATCGGTAGTAGGATGGAACGGTACACAAACTCTGAATTGGCTGACATGCATTTGGCGTATGGCGCTGCTGGTTGTAATGGACGAGCCGCTCAGCGGTTGTACGCCGAGCGTTACCCCAACAGGCAAATCCCCTGCCATGCCTTCTTCGCTCGAGTACACCAGAGGTTGTCCACAACGGGATCTTTCGACGGAGGCAGGCCTGAACGGGAGCGATCAGTGAGCACCCCCGACAACGAAGAGGCTGTGCTTAACCTGGTTGAGGACAACCCAGGTCTTAGCACGAGAGATATCGCCAGACATGTTGGCATTTCGCAAGCAACTGCGTGGCGCATCTTACGTTCCCGGAATCTGCACCCCTACCACATCCAGCGGGTGCAGTTGCTCAGAGAGCAGGATTTTGGCCCTCGAGTGGAATTCTCAAGATGGTACTTGGCGATGAGATCCAGGGATCCCCGTTTTGTAAACAGCATTTTGTTTACGGACGAGTCCACCTTCAGCCGGGAGGGAATGTGGAACGCCCACAACAGTCATGTGTGGTGTGATGAAAATCCACATGAAACCAGAAGCCGAGCAGCCCAGGAGCGTTTCTCAGTAAATGTGTGGGCCGGCATTCTGGGGTATTGCCTCATTGGCCCTTATTTGTTACCTGAACGGCTGACAGGTGGAAATTACCTGATTTTCCTGGATCAAGTGCTGCCGCAGCTTCTGGAGGAGGCGCACGTACCCGAAGGTTCGCGTCGCCAGATGTGGTTCCAGCACGATGGAGCTCCGGCCCATTACACGAACGACGTGCGTCTCCATCTAAACGCAAGGTATGGCCAGCGGTGGATCGGGCGTGGGGGTCCAGTTCACTGGCCTGCCCGATCACCAGACCTCACCTGCTTGGATTTCTTCCTTTGGGGTTACCTGAAGGCCGAGGTATACCATACACCTGTCAGCAGTGCTGAAGAACTTGTGGCGCGCATTGTGGCAGCTGCAGGGCAGATCAGAGATACTCCTGGCATTGTTGGAAACACATACTCCTCAATGCGACGGAGGTGCGAAGCCTGCATCATGGCCCAAGGTCGAAATTTCGAGCATCTTCTGTAGTGTTATTTTTTGTAAATAAATTTCCAGTATCATTGATGTTTTTGGTCTAAATTTATTCAGAAGTGTTGAGCAGAGGTAGAAAATGTGTTTTCATTATTACTAACTGATCGTAGCGCCCCGTTTCCAGTTAGCGTCCGAAATGTCAACGAATTATGTTTTTTGCCCAAAGCGCCCCCTATCGATGTTTCTTTTTGTACCGTTCAACTGAGTTTCAGAGAGCCCCAGCAAACAGAATCATGAAAATGCATGCCATAAGTCAAGAAATCTGTTTGTTTATCTCTTAGGAGCCTTCGAGTTTCGACCACCCTGTACTTTGACATTTTATTCCGGCTCTTACGCTTTTTGCAGGGCTCTACTTTTGGGTTCAAACTTTAAGTTAGAGTATAAACTTTGGCGAGCATGTGTTAAATTATCAAAATAACGGGCTTAAAGTTGTTGTCTAGCTCTCCAAAGTCTGCAGCGCCTCCTATCCATGTTTTAAGGGATACGCTTATCAAATTGGTACTGAAGAAAGTCTAAACAAACAGAATCATTTCGACGCAACAAGCAAGAAAATCTAACCATTTCCCTAGTTTTTATGACGTTTCGAATTTCGGCACCCAAATATTTGAAAGCGCCTAGCGCCTTACCATCGCGTCAGGGACCCTACATTCCCTATTCAAAAATGTTCGTCTAGGTGTGCTCTATCGATCCTTAAAGTTTGTCACCGACGAGCTGAATCACCCTGTATAAATGATTTATTGTTATAAATATGTAAATAACAAATTCTGAAAATTTCCTTTATCACTAGCATTGCGAATGTTTTAAAAATTAAGTTATTGAAACTTTTTTTTCCGTACGTTTTCTATAGAATATATTCCAAAAAATAGATCTTTCAGAAGAGAATAAAATAGACTACGAACAGAAATGATTAATTCTTTTTTCTTAATCTATGTAACAGTAAAAACAATAATAAAATTAAAAAATCATACAAAAACATTTTTTTTGTCAAGTATAAAAAACAAAATTAAATGCCGAATGAAATTTGTAACTACTTTTACAGAAAAAAAGGTTTTGATATTTATTGTTGATGCCATTTATTGATATCTAATGTAATAGAAAAGATTTTTTTGTATTTATGGCTTTTTTATGCTTCAAATGGATGAGAAAAGATTTACAAAGTATCAGAAACGTGTGGGGGAATTACGAATACCCCAATTTCAAATATATGTACTTGCCAGCTTCCAAATTTTTTTAAATGGTGTGTGTTTTTTTCTTTCTTTAGGTTATTTGCTGGGATTTTAACAAAAATGAATTTTTAAATTTTTCTCAGAAAATGAATGCCTTATTACATTTAAATTGCGCCCCACCAGTGGCCGAGAGGTTCGGACCTCTCAACTGGTCGACGGCAGGTGCTGGGTTCGAACTCAATCGCGGCTGTCGACCTAACCGTTCGGAGTTTTCGTGGTTTTCTTCGAATCTTGCGTAAATACGGGTTAGGTTCCCTTAGAAAGACCCCCACGAAGGGCACCCCCCCCCTGGTCCTATATCCCTAGCGCAGATAATCGGACGTCAAAAATCAATCAATCAATCAATCAACTCAACTGGTAGACGGCAGGTGCTGGGTTCGAACCTAATCGCGGCTGTCGGCCTAACCGTTCGGAGTTTTCGTGGTTTTCTTCGAACCTTGCGTAAATACGGGTTAGGTTCCCTTAGAAAGACCCCCACGAAGGGCACTCCCCCCTGGTCCTATATCCCTAGCGTAGATAATCGGACGACAAAAATCAACCAATCAACCAACCATTTAATTTGCATATTTTAATAGAACTTAACTATTAAAGGAAAAAATATGAACACTTACTTTTAATTAATTTTGCACAATATTTGCATTAAAATAAGGTATAACAATACTCTATAAAAATGCAAATGGCTTCTGGCAACAAATAGTTTCTATTCACTTTATATAACAAGCATTTGTTTTTTTTTTATTATTATTATTCAAAGATATAAACGGAGCTCTTAGATATCTTCCGCTTAAAAGGTAAGAAGATAATTTTTAAATTCTGCAGTTTGAAATTTAGTTCCGAAAATTATAGCACATTTTCATTGAACATTATTTTAAAAACTTAATTTCTCCAGATGTTGATGTTCAAATTCTATAAATCTGCTTTGTAACTAACATTGTGGTTTGGTTTTTTGGTTCTGGTTTTGTTTATGCCTGCCAATTATCTACGTTTGGGATATAGGCCCTAATGGGTGGGATGCCCTCCGCGGAGATCTTTCTAAGGGAACCTAACCTGTATTTACGCAAGGTTCGAAGAAAACCAAGGAAAACTTCGAACGGTTAGGCCGACGGTCGCGATTGAGTTCGAACCCAGCACCTACCTGTGAAGGTGTTAGATCATAGACCCAGGTGATTTACCAAAAAGAAGCACACACAAAAAAAAAACTCCAGAAAAGCGAGAGTTACATTTTACGACGATACATTTATTTAGCTAGAGATAACAGACTGCAGGTTCCCCTAAGGGGAAGGTAAATCTCAGAGATCTAGAGAACTACATGTTACCGGTATGATGGCAATCGGCGAAGTGACAACACAGCGTCATAGCCCTTATCGCCAAAAGGCATAAGAAGTTTTTTTCATACAAAGAATTTTGGCGATATTTGATAAACCACACGTTCAGTATCAGCTAACATTTGCGGTCTGGGAACCCAAGGATTATTTTCACATCTGCGAATATTTTATAGGGTTATAGAAATATTTTAAGCTTGGGAAGTATATGAGATAAGCAAACCGTTACATACATTTGCCTTTTGCAGACAAAACTTTAAGTTATCCAGATGCGCAATTAAATAGATAAGACAGCACAATCAGGATAAACAGAGACAAAAGTATTTCTAGCTTTAAGCATTAATTGTGAGAATGAAAACAGGGTGTGTAAGTCAGATGTTAATAAAAATGTAACGGATAAAAGATTATGATGAACCAAGCCCAGAGCTTTCCTTATTTTGTTAATAAGTGCGGTATCTATGAGCAGATGTTTTTCAAAGACGCAACAGAAATTTGTGAGAAATGAAGTTCTATTATTATTTTCTACAGAGGGCTCCAAAAGATGAAAAGTTGAAACTTCTAATAGTGGGAGGATGAAAGCTAGAACTTAACTATTAAATGTAGAATTAATTTAAACTAATGGGTTTATTAGTGAAAAGGGAAACTAAAATAAAATTAAGAATTTATTAAAGGGAAATAATTATTGCATTTATAAAGCGGAAAAGATATGTAGCGATAATCTCCGCTACATAACTCGCCCCGGCCACCACAAAAAAACTTAATACTTGTATTAAAGTTTTTTTTGCTATTATTGTCATTATTTTGAGGATACTGAATGTGCCGTCTACCAAAATGTATACAAAAACACATATCAAAAGACATACAAGTATATATATATATAAGTACTACAAAAATGATTGATTATACTATCTGCTTGCAGAATATGTAAATAAAAACAATGACCATATATATCTCTATAATCATCATGACAGGGAGCTCCTTAAAAGTTCAAAAATTGCCACAAAATATTTAATTAATATTGGATCCTTTATTCAATTTCTTTGTTGTGGCGCTGGTACCAGCTGTTTATTTTTTTGTCATGAGCAAAAATTGAGAGAAGTATTTTATTTATTTATTTGTTTATTTATTTGTGATCACCTGTTAGCTTAGTATTTGATAACTTCTCTTTAAATTGATCCTTTTTTGAGATCAAAATGGCATAATTGCAAGCAAAAATATATATTTATAAAACACAAAACACAAACAGTATATATTTAAAACAAAAATAAAAGAAAACTAACTAAAATAATATGTTCTAAAAATAATGTATGTTGTTAAAAAATTGAAAATTTGTGCATAAGGCACAGGACTACTAAAAAAAGAGATGCCACTGGCATGCCCATAAAAAGGTTGTAGCCCTTAATCTTGTATAAAAAGTACAAGTATTATGGCTTCGGTTTAAGACGTCGGCACTAGGGGGAGAGGGAGTAGTGGACGAACCCATATTGCGTACAATATAAGTCCGCCCCGCTCCTCAGTAAAATCGCACTGATCTACAAAAGGAGCGCGCTTGGAAGTCACATAAAAAATTTAACCTAAAAGAATTGGTAAGCCAATTAAAGGTGAAAATGAAATGTCTCGCAAGACAGGTGTGGCGTGAAACCTTAGGGCACAATTTTGAACGGTTCACGACTTTTGGGGGATAAATTAGAAAAATAAAATAAAAGTATAAGATGAAATGTAATCCATCTCATAAATTGAAACAGTCTGTCCGGGTAAAAGCAAAACAAAATAGTCAGGTTCAGGTGCTACTACAACTGGAATATTTCAAAAATAAGAATGATACAAGGTTTTTTTTTTTGTGTTTTTTTTTTTTTTTTGCATGGTACTCTTCCACTGTCCAAAATAATTTGTAATTAATGTTGACCTACAACGTTGTGATAAAATGCATGTAATGAAAATTAATTGTTAGGGAAGTAAGTGACCTTCTTTTTATGTACTGCCACTACATAAAAAGAGGTAAGTGTAACAATGGAATTTACATGTAGTGTGAAAAAAAGTCCAAATAAACATGCAATGTAAATTTGACAAACAAAAAAAATGGACTAAGTGTATTTTAAAGAACTGTAATATGTAAAGGGAATAAATATAAACATTAAACAATTAAGATGAAATGGTTAAGTGTGAGCATGACAAACTGTAAAAAAAAATGTCAACTGTTTTTTTTGTGTTAGAATGAGCCATTTAACAAAAACAAAACAAAAATAACCCGAAGAGAATTTAACGATAAGTGTGTTAAAAGAAAAAAATATCCAAGATATTTGTGTGAATGAGGTTTTCAACTACATAACTACAAAGTAATTGTTATATTTACAGAAGAAAGGATTCATATCACATGACAAAAGTGTAAAAATGTAAACACATGACATGACAGTGTTGTGTGTTATTGTGTGTGTTCATGAACCAGTTTTGAGAAAACAAGTGAAATTGGTGTACAATCCTCAACCCGAGAAACAAGAGAAAAGAAGAAACCACATGACCTGATATGTTGCACATGACCTAAAGTGCATTCGCATGACCTAGTGTGTACCACATGACCTAGTGTATTGCACATGCCTGAGTGTATATAGAAAAAAAAACAAAAACAATGTGATAGTGTAAGAAATCGCATGACCTTGTGCAAAAACACATGAAAAAAAATGTGTGTAAAAGAAATCACATGACCGGGTATCTAATATACCTTGACCTAGGGAAACGCATATGACCTTGTGTAAAAACACATGAAAGAAAAAAATGTGTAAAAGAAATCACATGACCTGGTATCTGATATACCATGACCTAGAGAAAAATACATGACCATAAGTTGAAAGAAAAATATAACTCAAAGTTGAGGGAAAGTAAAAAAAATGTAATTATACTACCAACAATCTTTTTAACGTTAAAATCTAATTGAGAACCAAAAAAAAAAAAAAAAAAATTACAGCATGAAAAATGTATTAAATGTGGAACATGTAGCCTCTATAATAATAGAGTTGAAATGTTGTTAATGTTAATTGCATTCTTGTTACTACAAAACAAATGCTTTTATTTTGAAGAGCGGCAGGGTTTAGTTTTTCTCACGCTAGTTTGTGGAAAACCTCAGCATTTTTAGAGAACCAATTCTATAGGACTTTATGGCTGACATCATGCATGAGTTTTCTGATAGGTGATCCACAAAGTCCCGCCCTAATCGAGCTGTTTTCAAGGGAGGACACTAGAGGACAAGAGACAGTTTGGTGTGAAAGACTGGGATTAAGAGGAGCCCAGTGAGAGTTCCGGAGAAAGAATCTCCTTATACAGTGAGGAGCCAAAGAGCGAAAATTCGTCGAGGTCCACGGAGACGCTCGTACATATAACCAAGTGAAGTTGTGAATCTTAGGCCTGTAATACTCTATAATGTGACCTTCTCAAAGATTTTCTGTGTTTAGTGAGCATTCGCGCAAGACACAGAACCCACTTCTAAAAAAGTGCTCTACTACCTGATTTATATTTTAAATAAGACTTTTTTGGAAATAAATTTTTATTTAAACACTTAGATTGGTTTAATGGGTGAATTTCATCTCAAACGCTACAGAACTAATCCAATAGTCCGAGAGGAATTCGCAACAATATATATTTAACTCATAATTTGTAACACTAATTAAAATTTTACGGAAAAAATCAGTTAAAGATACGTAATATTTATATAAGATAATATTTCTGGATGCATTAAAACAGATTACTAACAAAAAAGATTAATTCATATTTTTTAACCTATAGACGATTAAAAGAAAATTGGAAAATCAATCAAGATTTTTTTTTTTACAAATATAATAAAGAATATCGTATCCCGAATGAAATTTGTAATTTTTTTTTACAGAACGTAAAATGTTTCGATATTTATTGAAGATATCAGTCATTGATCTCTAATGCGACAGAGAGAGGAAAATTTTTAAAACTTTATTTTGCTAAAAATGGATCAAAAGAGAGATTTACCAAGTATCAGAAGCGTGTGGTGAATTACAGACGGCCCAATATCAAATACTCGGCCAGCTTCCAAATTTTGGTAAATGGTGTGTGTTTTCTTTTCTTTGTGTTATTTGCTGGGATATTTTGCAAAAATGATTTTAAAAAATTTCATAAAATAAATAAACGCTTTTTATTTTAATTCCCGATTCATGCTTTAGATTTAAACAGAACTTAACATTGAGTAAAAAAGAGAACACGTACAATATTCTGTAAAACATTTACATTGCAAGAAATCTTTTCAATTGTATGTGATTAAAAAATAATTGGCATTTGAAAAAAAATAGGTTATGGTCACTTCATGATAGAAATATGGAAGTTTCACCAAGTATAAAAAATGTAGGCTTATTTACGAACGACCTGGTGACAAATATTTTTACTGGGTGTCTGTTTTTAAATTTTGTTAAACGCTGTGTATTTTTCATTTTTTATGTTATTTGCTAGTATTTTTATATTAAAAAATATTATTTTTTCTCAAAAAAAAAATTATTGTTTGATTTAAAAAAAATTATCGGTTTAAATTATAGATTTTTATAGACCTCAAAATTAATAAATGAAAAAGCGAAAAATTCAGTTAATTAATTAATTAATTGAGATAAATTACAAAAGTGAATTTTAAAATTTTCATAATTTAAGTAAACGTTTTTTTTATCCCCGATTCATGCTTTAGATTTAAATGGAACTTAACAATTGAGTAAAAAAGCGAACACGTACAGTATTCTGTAAAACATTTACATTACAAGAAATCTTTTAAATTGTATGTGATAAAAATATAATTGGCATTTGAAAAAAATAGGTTCTGGTCACCTCATCATAAAAATATGGAAGTTTCACCAAGTATAAAACATTTAGGGTTATTTACAAACGCCCTTAAGACAAACATTTTTACTGGGTGTCTGTTTTTAAACTTTGTTAAACGCTGTGTATTTTTCATTTTTTATGTTATTTATGCTGAGCTGGGCATCGTCCTCGTAACTTAAATGGTAGAGCACTTGGAGAGCTGTTCCGGGTTCGATTCCCGGCTTGGACATTTTTCACTGAGTTGGTCTTACGCTTAGTAGAAGTATGAATATTCACGTATCTAAAAGTATCAGGCGTAATTTCACTGCTGAAAATTAATTGAGAAATTGATTAATATCTTAAATATATATGCGATTTATCGATTCTGGGTCTCTAGTGTCTTATGTTACGCTACAGAATTGTGTGCTCATAAAGACGGATCTAGTGCTGCGATTTGCAGCTTAAGGGGGCTCAGGGGTTGAAAACTTTTCAAAAAATCGATTTTTTTATGATTTAGTTTGATTTTTCAATTAATTTTTAACTCAATGCAAAAAACCGCATAAAAATATTAGCATTTTAACGGAGTTATAAGCATTTATGTATCAATACTTACATAGCCGCATCCATATAATTTCAACTTTAAGTCGTGTTTTCTCAAAACTTGATTTTTGACGAGTAATACCAAGATAAAAAAAACTATTTGATGGAATGGCTTAAATTTTTTTGCATGCATATAACATCATTATTTAGATTATGAATTAAGGATATAACTATCACTTAATAAAAGCATTATTAAAAAATCTCTCAAAGTTGAAAATTTAAAAAAACCCTAAAAAATACAACTTTTTTCCCATTAAAAATACTTAAAATATTAAACTATCTAAAATATATTAATTCATAATCTAGATAATGATGTTATATGCATGCGAAAAAAAATTAAGCCATTCCATCTAATAGTTTTTTTTTTAATCTTGGTGTTAGTCATCAAAAATCAAGTTTTGAGAAAACGCGACTTAAAGTTGAAATAATATGGATGCGGCTATGAAAGTGTTGATACATAAATGCTTATAACTCCGTTAAAAATGCAAATATTTTTATGCGTTTTTTTGCATTGAGTTAAGAATTAAACGAATAATAAAATCAGATCATAAAAAATAGATTTTTTGACAAGTTTTCAACCCCTGAGCTCCCTTATCCAACAAATGAAGTGAAAAATGCTGAGCTGGGCATCTTCCTCGTAGCTTAAATGGTAGAGCACTTAGAGCGCTATTCCAAGAATTCCGGGTTCGATTCCCGGCTTGGACATTTTTCACTGCGTTGGTCTTACGCTTAGTAGAAGTATGAATATTCACGTATCTAAACTATAACAATTTAAAACTTAACGAGAATTTATTCAGAAAGCAGTCCCAAACTATCTTTGTAATTGATTCTGTAAAATTAAATTACTGAATAAGCATTTCAACAATAAAGAGCTTGGTAATGAAACATGTTAAGTACACAGACTATAACTTTGGAAAAAAATCCGTAAATTGAAGTAGTTCTTGCATAATTAATTAAAAATAGATGCTAAAGCACGCAAGAAGATGTTGAACTATACAATCTAAGAGAATTTTCAAACAAAAATAACATATAAGGGAAAATTAAATGTAGAATTAAAGTGAAGCATGGTAATGACAGTTAATGCTTGGGACAAACTTTAAATAAGTATAATGAATAAAAATGTTTTGTGCAAGGTTTTAAATGTATAAAAAGTAGAAGCATCAAATATACCCATATAATCATTACATTTGTTCTAAAGCTTTCCAAATCTTAACAATAAGAGTTTGAATTCGAAAATGTGAACTTTGGGACAAGCCATGGTAATGACATTTGTAACTTTATAGTTTTTTTACGAAAAACTTCTTTAACTAATAAATTTTCAGAATTAAAATATTTTCCAAATTTAAAGAACTGTTTGTGATCTCAAAGTTTAATTTACTAACACGTATTTGTAGAAACGTTTTTAAAATGCATTAAACAGTTTTCTCAAAGTGTTACATATCATATATATATACACACATACATATAAAACGAATTGTTTTCCGAATTTAATAAAAGAAAGTTTTATCAGGAATGATATTTGTGAATTTTCTTTTAGGAAAAAAGAGCTTTTGATATTTATTGCAGATGTCTACCTCTGATCTCTAAGTGTGACAGAATGAAATAAATGTTTATTCATTTGGTTTGGGATGTGTAAGATGGAGGTTGAAACCATCAGACACGTGCAGAGAATTATTTATGCTCCATTTTAAACACATTTGTTTGGACTAACATCCAATGTTTTGTAAAAGGCATTTTACTCATTTTCAAAATACTCTTTTAGTCATTGTGGGAAATATGTTTGCGTACATTTATTTCATGAGTGCAAAGCAAATAACAGTCACGGAATCGCCTCATCAGAATGATCCTAATCTAAATTTTGAACGAAAACTTAATTCTGCATGAAAATCCCATTTATATCAACTAACGGGGGGGGGGCATTAGAACCCCTGTTCCCCCTATTTATACTTATTCAATGAACACCTAATAACAGTCATGGAATCGCCTCATCAGAATGATCCTAATCTAAATTTTGAAAACTTAATTCTGCATGAAAATCCCATTTATATCAACTAACGGGGGGGGGCATTAGAACCCCTGTTCCCCCTATTTATACTTAATCAATGAACACCTAATAACAGTCACGGAATCGCCTCATCAGAATGATCCTAATCTAAATTTTGAAAACTTAATTCTGCATGAAAATCCCATCTATATCAACTAACGGAGGGCATGAGCCCCCCGTTCCCCCTCTTATAGATATCGAATGAACTCCAAAAACTAATCAGGGAAGCGCCTTGTCAGGATATACCTACATACAAAATTTCAAGTGGATCGGATATTTTTATTATGAGTTATCGCGTTACGTATATACGAACATACATACAGAACGGACGGGCACATAAGCTCTCAGGCTATGATAGCCTGTGAGCTAAAAAGAATACTGCCCAGTAAAACTGATGGCATTGAGCTCACAGGCTACAAATACTAATTGTACATTAAAGCCTTATATTTTCAAGGGTTAATTCCGTTCGAAAAAAAAATTAAGAAGGGGAAACAGCTCTCCCCTTTCCTCTTTTTAGCTCACAGGCTATCATAGCCTGAGAGCTTATGTGCCCGTCCGTTCTGTATGTATGTGCGTATGTGCGTATGTGCGTATGTGCGTAACGCGATAACTCATGATAAAAATATCGGATCCACTTGAAATTTTGTATATAGGTATATCCTGATAAGGCGCTTCCCTGATTACTTTTTGGAGTTCATTCGATATGTATAAGAGGGGGAACGGGGGGCTCATGCCCCCCGTTAGTTGATATAAATGGGATTTTCATGCAGAATTAAGTTTTCAAAATTTAGATTAGGATCATTCTGATGAGGCGATTCCGTGACTGTTATTAGGTGTTCATTGAATAAGTATAAATAGGGGGAACAGGGGTTCTAATCCCCCCCCCCCCCGTTAGTTGATATAAATGGGATTTTCATGCAGAATTAAGTTTTCGTTCAAAATTTAGATTAGGATCATTCTGATGAGGCGATTCCGTGGCTGTTATTAGGTGTTCATTGAATAAGTATAAATAGGGGGAACAGGGGTTCTAATGCCCCCCCCCCGTTAGTTGATATAAATGGGATTTTCATGCAGAATTAAGTTTTCGTTCAAAATTTAGATTAGGATCATTCTGATGAGGCGATTCAGTGACTGTTATTAGTTGTTCATTGAATAAGTATAAATAGGGGGAACAGGGGTTCTAATGCCCCCCCCCCCGTTAGTTGATATAAATGGGATTTTAATTGAGAATTAAGTTTTCGTTCAAAATTTAGATTAGGATCATTCTGATGAGGCGATTCCGTGACTGTTATTAGGTGTTCATTGAATAAGTATAAATAAGGGGAACAGGGGTTCTAATGCCCCCCCCCTTAATTTATATAAATGGGTTTTTCAAGCAGAATTGTCAGATTTCGTTCAAATCTCTGAATAGTTTTGGAAGTTTAATGGTTAAGTATAAAAGAGGGGGATAACTCCTTTTAAATTATATAAATGCTAAATGGGTTTTTATTAAGAATTATCTAATTTGCTCTGAATTTTGGATATAGATTTTTTATATGATAAAGCATGTCTTTGATAGTATAGGAGGTTCAATGATTAAGTATAAAAAAAAGAGGAAAGGGGAGAGCTGTTTCCACTTCTTAATTTTTTTTTCGAACGGAATTAACCCTTGAAAATATAAGGCTTTAATGTGCAATTAGTATTTGTAGCCTGTGAGCTCAATGCCATCAGTTTAACTGGGCAGTATTCTTTTTATTTTATACTTAATCATTGAACCTCCTATACTATCAAAGACATGCTTTATCATATAAAAAATCTATATCCAAAATTCAGAGCAAATTAGATAATTCTTAATAAAACCCATTTAGCATTTATATAATTTAAAAGGAGTTATCCCCTTCTTTTATACTTAACCATTAAACTTCCAAAACTATTCGGAGATTTGAACGAAATCTGAAAATTCTGCTTGAAAAACCTATTTATATAAATTAAGAGGGGGGGAGGCATTAGAACCCCTGTTGCCCCTATTTATACTTATTCAATGAACACCTAATAGCAGTCACGGAATCGCCTCATCAGAATGATCCTAATCTAAATTTTGAACGAAAACTTAATTCTGCATGAAAATCCCATTTATATCAACTAACGGGGGGGGGGGGCATTAGAACCCCTGTTCCCCTTATTTATACTTATTCAATGAACACCTAATAACAGTCACGGAATCGCCTCATCAGAATGATCCTAATCTAAATTTTGAACGAAAACTTAATTCTGCATGAAAATCCCATTTATATCAACTAACGGGGGGGGGCATTAGAACCCCTGTTCCCCCTATTTATACTTATTCAATGAACACCTAATAACAGTCATGGAATCGCCTCATCAGAATGATCCTAATCTAAATTTTGAAAACTTAATTCTGCATGAAAATCCCATTTATATCAACTAACGGGGGGGGGGCATTAGAACCCCTGTTCCCCCTATTTATACTTAATCAATGAACACCTAATAACAGTCACGGAATCGCCTCATCAGAATGATCCTAATCTAAATTTTGAAAACTTAATTCTGCATGAAAATCCCATCTATATCAACTAACGGAGGGCATGAGCCCCCCGTTCCCCCTCTTATACATATCGAATGAACTCCAAAAACTAATCAGGGAAGCGCCTTGTCAGGATATACCTACATACAAAATTTCAAGTGGATCGGATATTTTTATCATGAGTTATCGCGTTACGTACATACGAACATACATACAGAACGGACGGGCACATAAGCTCTCAGGCTATGATAGCCTGTGAGCTAAAAAGAATACTGCCCAGTAAAACTGATGGCATTGAGCTCACAGGCTACAAATACTAATTGTACATTAAAGCCTTATATTTTCAAGGGTTAATTCCGTTCGAAAAAAAAATTAAGAAGGGGAAACAGCTCTCCCCTTTCCTCTTTTTTTATACTTAATCATTGAACCTCCTATACTATCAAAGACATGCTTTATCATATAAAAAATCTATATCCAAAATTCAGAGCAAATTAGATAATTCTTAATAAAAACCCATTTAGCATTTATATAATTTAAAAGGAGTTATCCCCTTCTTTTATACTTAACCATTAAACTTCCAAAACTATTCAGAGATTTGAACGAAATCTGAAAATTCTGCTTGAAAAACCTATTTATATAAATTAAGAGGGGGGGAGGCATTAGAACCCCTGTTGCCCCTATTTATACTTATTCAATGAACACCTAATAGCAGTCACGGAATCGCCTCATCAGAATGATCCTAATCTAAATTTTGAACGAAAACTTAATTCTGCATGAAAATCCCATTTATATCAACTAACGGGGGGGGGGCATTAGAACCCCTGTTCCCCCTATTTATACTTATTCAATGAACACCTAATAACAGTCACGAAATCGCCTCATCAGAATGATCCTAATCTAAATTTTGAACGAAAACTTAATTCTGCATGAAAATCCCATTTATATCAACTAACGGGGGGGGGGGCATTAGAACCCCTGTTCCCTCTATTTATACTTATTCAATGAACACCTAATAACAGTCACGGAATCGCCTCATCAGAATGATCCTAATCTAAATTTTGAACGAAAACTTAATTCTGCATGAAAATCCCATTTATATCAACTAACGGGTGGGGGGGGGGGGATTAGAACCCCTGTTCCCCCTATTTATACTTATTCAATGAACACCTAATAACAGTCACGGAATCGCCTCATCAGAATGATCCTAATCTAAATTTTGAAAACTTAATTCTGCATGAAAATCCCATTTATATCAACTAACGGGGGACATGAGCCCCCCGTTCCCCCTCTTATACATATCGAATGAACTTCAAAAACTAATCAGGGAAGCGCCTTGTCAGGATATACCTACGTACAAAATTTTAAGAGGATCGGATATTTTTATCATGAGTTATCGCGTTACGCACATACGCACATACATACAGAACGGGCGGGCACATAAGCTCTCAGGCTATGATAGCCTGTGAGCTAAAAACTTTTTAAAATCTGCTAATATCTACGAAAAAAAAAACTTTAAGTAACGGTGACGAGGATTATAGATAAAACTTTAGTAAAATTACCAACATTTTAGTACAGTCTTTTGTAAAGTTATAGATGTCTCTAGTTTTTTTTATAAGTTTTGTAGAATGACACGATTTTCTTGTGCAGTATACATATAAAATTTAAGTAAGCATAACATATTTCTGTAAATTTAGATCACAAAGGTTACAGATTTTTTGACAGTGTACTATAAAAAGAAAAAAAAATCCGCGCAGCAATGTTTCCAGCAATTTTTGTCGCAAAAATTACTGTAAATTAGATGCAATAAAAAGGGTTAGATCTATATTTACTGCATTTTTTATAAGAAGAAATGATGATTTTTATGATTTTATTAAAGAGATTTTTTGTGTAAGATTTTACATGCTGAGTTGAAAAAGCAGACTTTTCTTAAATTAAGAAAATGTAATATAATCTAAAAGAAAAATATCCTATTAGTCTGTTCCTTGAGCTTTACGCTTTCGAAAAACCTTTTTAACTAATAAATTTGCAGAAATTAAAATATTTTCTGAATTTAAATGTTTATGATCTGGAGTTTTATTTAGTAACGCCGATTTGTAGAATCGTATTTTAATGCATTAAACAGTTTTCTCAAACTGTAATATACATTTTTCAGATATTGTCTATTCTAAAATAAACGCTTCCGTAATTCAGTAAAAATTCCGTAAAATAAAAGTAAAATTCCGTAATCCATATTTCTAGGTAAGTACGATAAATTAGCTAGGTTAATTTTAAACGCAATTCTTAATTCGCAAATAAATCATAAGTGTTGTAAAATTCCAAGTGGGGGAAACAAATCCGGCTAAGAATTCGAACTAAGTAGTCTTAGGTGAAGCCGTCAATGCCCTACCCACAGACCTATCCCGGACGAATCTAAAGGACGGGGTCACCCAAATAAACTTTAACGATTACGGAAGTGGACTGAAATTTAAATCAGCCTAATTGAATAAATCGAAATTTATTAACCCACTTGAATGCGGAGGTTAAAATTTCGACCTGTATTATTTCTTGTTCACTCATAAATTCTTTAAATATGAACCGATTTTGATCATTTTTTTAATTTAAAAGTATAAAGTACCTATAGGGTCCCATTTTAATTTCATCAAATTCTGATGATTAGAATTTTTTATGAAAATATATGGATTTGATAAAAATAAAAACGATTTGTCGCAAATCATCTTTCATTGTTGCAACCGTTTTCAAATCATAAGCATTTTTAAATTATGTATTCATAGCATTAGCACCAAATTGTCGCAAAGCTTGATTCTTTTTTTGAAGTCGGTTAGTATTTTTTTAAAAGCATATTTTATTTTTGAACTGCAATTAAAGCTACACATGTAATTATATAACATAAATTTTTTACACAATTATCGAACTTGTAAATAAATCGTAACAAATATAAATTCCAAGTGGAGAGTTTTAACCAGCTTAACAGAATAAATCGAAAGTTATTTTTGACTACAGTTGAAACTACATGCGTAATTAAACAACATTATTTTTTTACACAATTATCGAACTCATGAATAAATCGTAAAAATTATAAGTTTCCAAGTGGACTGAAATCTGAATAAGCTTAATAGCTTAAATCGAAAGTTATTTTTAAACTGCAATTGATGCTACATGTGTAGTTGTATAACATTAATTTTTTACACAATTATCGAGCTTGTAAATAAATCGTAACAATTATAGGCTTCCAAGTATCCTGAAATCTGAATCAGCTTAACAGAATAAATCGAAAGTTAGTTTTGAAATGCAATTGAAGCTACATGTGTAATTATATAACATTATTTTTTAACAATAATTGAATTGTAAATAAATCGTGACAATTATAAGTTTCCAAGTAGGTGAAAAATACCCAGCTAAGAACTACAGAAAAACCTCTAAATAACAGACACTTCGGAGGAGCGGAAACTCTCAGCTATTCGGAGGTGTACGCTATAAGAAAAACCTTAGAGTTTTCAATTATTGCTAAGAAAGGTTTACTGCTTCATTAATTGGCTTTTTTATGTCCAAAATCATCCCTTATATGATTAATCAAAAATAGAAATAAGTCGTTTTAAGCAATAAAACTGGAATACAATTTAGTGGATCAAGAAATTTTTATTTCTAGACATTAATCAGCAGAAAACTCTATATCTTTCAAGGAGGAACGTTTTCTTTTTCGGATGAGGGCAGAATTGAATTGAGACATTTTTTCCGGGAGGTATGTCTGTGGCTCTGGAGAGATCTTTATACAGTTGCAAGGATGTGATCTTCTTTTTAAATATTAAAAGCATAAATTCTCAAATCATCCTGGGAAACAGTTCAAAGTTTCAGGGGTGAAGGCATAGCTGCCAACATCTTCTGCTTTTTCAGCCTGGAAAAATTTTACAGTTAATTTTACTATTTCAAATCGCCGTAATCTGTTGATTAAATAAGGCAAAAATTTCTGTTAAATTTTTCCGGGTCGAAAAATCAGAAGAGTTGGAAGCTATGGGTGAAGGTATTCACACCCTGACCACTCCCTTATTTCAACATTGGACGTGGGAGGAGTGGTTTTCGTTAGCCCACCTCCCACATTTGATTAAAACACGTTGCCTTTATGAATTTAGAAACGTTTTACTTTTTTTTCACTTACTATTTCTTAAAAAAATATATTTTTTCATTCGTAATCACCAAAACTACTGTCCTGTATTCGGAATTTTCGTTATTCAGAGTTTAGGCATATGGAAACTTAGGTTTTCGGAGTAGGGATTGAAAAAAATGTCCGTTAAATGGAGGTGTATGCCATTCGGTGTTAGTAACATTAATATCTTTTAGAAAAACATTTACAAAAAATCAACTTAATATATTTCAGGAAAATAATCATGGTAAATCAAGTTGATTATGTGTTATGATGACTGTCAATCTTTCAACTATAAGTACTCTTACATCATTTAATTTCCTCGTCATAAATCTGTTTGACGAACTGATTTATAATTAAGTGTCAAAAGAAGCAATAGATTATATCGTCTAATTCATCCAGAAACAAAGAACTAGTTTTATAAATCTATTCATTTTAAACAAAAAAATAAGAACTTAATGATAATGTTTGAATTTACTTTATTTCTTTTATTTTCTTATGTAATCATTTTCTTTGCTATTATTTTTACTTTTATCTGTGTGTTTAAGCAGTAAGGAGCTAAAATATATGCTCCAGTTTTGTATTTTGTATATTTAAGACTTATATATAAAATTCATTAATTTAAAACGTTCTACAATGATTTCACAGTCAACATACGTGTTAATAAAGATTGCCAAGTTCTTTCAGGAATTTTCCATGGATATTTAATGAAATATGTTAAAAACATTATAGTGTAAACTCTAAATGAAGGATTCAGAAAATAATAAACAAAGCTTTTAAATTGATTTCATTCATCATCATATAATTTAAACAGCAATCAGGAAATGACTTTTTGCAAGAACAATTTTCTTTTATTATCGAAAGTGAAAGTAATAACACCATACGCAAAATAAACCTTCGGATGTTTATAAAAAGGGTAATCTGCAAATCATCAACCCGATTTATAATACATAAGTGATAGAAAAACCGTCAAGAACATTATTATGCAGAACTTATTTGTTTTAATAAACTTTAAATTAACCTTTACATTATATAAACTATTATATCATAAATTTTCATTTTCGATGTAAAATAATAATTTTTCTTGTATATTTCACAGATTAAAATATGTAACAGCAGAGAAAGGAGCTTTCATGAGTGCTCCGTAAATATTTAATCTAGTTTAATACAATATTCCTTTTTTCTAAATGGTCCAGTGTTTTTTGTGTCTTCATAAATTTACGTGATAGCAAGCGGATACCACATACGGATACAACAATGCCAATCTAGAGACGGCCTGCCCTGAGATGAAAACAAAATGAAGGTAAGTCAATCTTACCTGACTTTTCTGTTATATTATTGTTTTTAGTAGAACTAGTGAGGACTTACACATGCAATTTTAAATGTTAAACAAATTATCGCTAGCTAAATATAAGTACGATAGAAAGACGTGGAAGATCCTGAAAAAGAAGGTAAGCTGCTATCTCTTACCTTTTATTATATGACGTTGATATAATTTAATTAATTTTACACATTCTCTTAAAATTTATAATATTCGGGAGTGCCCGTTATAAAGGTTTAATTGAATTTGAACAACTGAACTTGACGATTACAGTATCTGGTATAATGGATTAAATTAGTCATCCCAGCATTTCTAAAAGATTCTGTTGGAAGAGCATTTGCCACTTCAGTAAAAACATCTCTGGTTCGAACCCTAACTCTGACTTTGAAAGTTTGAAAATGTTATGATAAATTGATATTAAAATAAATGTTCTTTTGTTACTCTTCCATGTATAAGTTCAAATACGTACCTGAAATCTTTTTAAAATGAGAATAAATATCATCCAGAAAACAAATTTTATGATTTGAAAAGCCAATTCTAACTAATCACCCCGTCAACCAAAATTTTGAAAAAAAAAATGTAATTTTTTTAAAAAATCATATTTTCAAAAGTAAATAGTGGGTTCAAATTGGCTGAATCGTATTTAAAGAATATCAATCAAAAAAAGACATGTTTCAAGTTTGAAGCTTTTAGCTTTAACACTTTCCGGCGCGCTAGTCTTTAAAGTTGGAATTTGAAGAAAAAAAAATTAGGCAATCTATTTAGGCCAATAGGAGTACACAGGTATTGTTTTGTAAAGATTGCACTAACCATTTTAATTATACAGCTATTGCCGAAGTGGTAACCTCCCATAAGTAAAGCATTGATAAGCGCAGTGAGAAGAGCATTGCTGTGAAATGAGTATTACAGTAAAACATTTTACATATTATTTAAAAACAGTAGAGTTTGATCTCTGTGATGCTGCCATCTAGAACTCATAAGAAAGATTTAAAGTAGCCATTAGAGTAGTTTTTGAAATATTCACGGAGTTTTTGTGTCTCTAAACAGGGGGAACTTTAGGTGTTGCCGACCCGGCAACACTGCGCGTTAAGGGGTTAACAGTCCTTCATTTATAAGAATTTGAATATGAGGAATTGTGAAAAAACTCATCATCAAGGAAAATGCATTTTCACAAGAAAACATGACAATCATTGCTTGAAATCCAGGTTTTGAAAACCAACCACAACGAGAAAAAATATTACCTCTTCTAATAATTTCTTAACTTTAAAACATTATTTAAACGTAATTATAAGCATAAAAGAATCAGAGAAATTTTTAATGCAATAATTCTTTTTTTAGAAAATTTGAAGAGTTTTGTGCCCTGGACCCCTTAAGAAGCGGATACTTATAATACCCTAGTAGCAAACCAATATTGGTCCAACGTTGCGCCAATATTTCATTAATAGGGAATATTGCCAATAAAATTTCAATATTGCTCCAATATTGGGATGTTTACATTTTGCTGTTATTTAGCCAATATTTACCGCCAATATTTACCGCCAATATTATGCCAATATTGGGGTTACATTGGAAATATTGCCAATAAAACACCAATATTGCACAAATGTTGGTGTTAAATTGGAAATATATCCAATGAAATCCCAATATTTAACCAATATTGGCGTTTTATTGGCAACATTTGCAATGAAACCCGAATATTGGCATAATATTGGCTGCAAATATTGGCTAAATAAGGGCAAAATTTAAACACCCCAATATTGGAGCAATATTTCATGCCAATATAGTGCAAATGTGCCAATATTGCTCCAAGATATAGCCAATATTGGACCAATATTGTTTGGCTACTGGGGTACTTTTGTCAAAAAATATTCAATTTGTGTATCTTGCTTAAAATTTTGCTATTTTTTTTAGATAAATAGTCAAATAAACATTCCTTGTTACTATACTTGTGAGTGGAATATAAATGTTAGTACACTTTTGCCTAAATTTATAGGTTAAGAGGGGTGGCGGTATATAACAATTGATATCAGAACACAACTATGAGATTAAAAATTAGTACACGTGTTTCTCAAATTTGAAATAAAAATTGATTAGGAGATACTTTGGGCTTGTGACTTATTTAAAATTGAGTTTTTATTTTTATTTTTTTTCAGTGTGATAGTTTAGTTGCTATTTTCTTGCAAAGTTTCACGAAAAATTTGTAAAAATGAGAATTATTTTGTTTTTATATTAAAAAAAAGAGTTTTCATTAAACATTTTACATCATGATAATACCGTTAAACACATGTAATAGATACAGATCAGAAATAAGTGACGATTCCGTTTGAAACTCCGGAAGTATAAAACATATATTGGTTTTCAGATAGATTTGGAGACGGGAGCATTTAAGAAATCAGAAACAAATGTAAATAATATATATATATATATATATAGTTCAATTATACATGTAAATGAACATTATACGCAAAAAAATGTTCTTTAAAATGCAATGTTTGAAATTTGTATCTCAGACTTATTTATTACGGCATTTAAAATAACATTCAAGAATTCTTTGTATATATTTCAACGGCGCCCTGGCAACAATAAGAATAGATATAATAAATAATTTGCGCATAAAACTATAAATGCTCAACGACATTTGTATCTGGCAAATTTCCCTTAACAAAATCAAATTTTCATCAGTATGTAAACAAAGGAAAGTTAGAGAAATATAAATTTAACATGCAATGTAAGAAATTAATTTTTTACTACTCCAAATGAGAAAAAAAATTATATCAATATAATTTATTTGAAGTGATTGCCTATTATTACAAAAATAATTTTCACATGCTCATTATTTTTTAATTTATTTCTATGTCTTGTACCTCCATTACGAAAAAATTATTCATTTGTCCATAAAGAGTATAGTATTTATGTCCGGTTAATACGTTATATCAAAATTTAAACTTACTACAAAAATAATTAAATATAAAAAAATATGATTATTCAAACATAAATTTAGTACATGTTAGTGTACTTGAACTATTGATCATTATCATTATTTCTATTAATTTAAGCTAACAAAATCATTTTATTGAATAAATACATTCTTTTTTTATTTACATTAAAATATCCTTTAATTAGATCTTATAAAATGCTTGCTTTTTTTGAAAAAATTCATTATCGATAAATTTATAATCATATGAGAGTGTTAAAATGTTATTTTTATTACTATTTATACAGCCAAAGGTACATGCCTTTAAGTTAAACATTAAAAAAATAGAAAACATCATTGCCATAAAATTATAAACTGATTTTTTTCTTACTTGTTGAGATTTTTCATTGTACTTAAAAAGAAATGTAAAAATTTAAAAAAAAAACTTACAAATCCATTTTTTTTTATCTTAAGGGATTCGTTTCCCTTTAATACCTTTACTTGAATTTCGATAATTTTTGCTAAACTTTATTATAAATACAAGTAATTCAATTAAATAAATGTATTTTTTATCTTATTTTTTCCCACGATTAAAAGTAAATAAGGAAAAAAAAAAAAAAAATTCTAACTAATTAAAAAGGTATTATGATAAAGAAATTAAAATCGGATTTTAAAGCCGCAATTTCTCAAAGATTTTTCTTAAGTTTACTTCTTTTCATGCTATTTATTTATTTATTTATTGGGAAAGAGAAACTTTAATGATATTTAATAACGTTTTTATGCAGAATTTTTGTTGTTGTTGCTGTTTGTTTGCTTTTCAATTTTCAAATGAGCTGAGTAGATAAATTAAATTTTGAATATCCTGTCTGATAAAGGATTTAATAGAAGTAGTATAAAAAATAAACTCAGCTTGTTTACATCAGAATATAGTGCAGAGGACAGATTAGAGATCTAATTAAAGATATTTACAAAAATGATTTAAAGAACATACATATAACATAAACATTTAAAAGAATTGAACGTTAACCATGGAAACAACAAAATTAACAGACACACACATACATAAAATAAAGTTTGTCATTTCAAACAAAATAAAAAATATGTAGCAGGTTGCAAAAAAATCAAAAATTCATGTGAAAATGTAAATTCTGGACAATACAGACAAATTCATGTACAACAATAAACGATACATAGAATTTGGAGAAGGCTGGATTTAGTGCATGACAAACATTGTAATGATAGGCATATAATAACCATTTTAAACAAAATAAAACTTAACTGTCACATCTATATACGTATATAATATTGTAGAATATTAGAAATTTTAGTTTACAAAAAAATTTTATTTTTCATGCCCTCTAAAATTGACTACAATAAAATTACACAAATCCATATACACACTCTATGGCCAAAGGTGACCGGCCACTTGCAGTTTTAGGGATTTTATTAAATATCTAGAAAAATACATAAGGAATTATCCTGAAACTCCATATGTTTGAACATAACAGTACAGGTCATACATTTCCACTAAGATTTTTTTTCGAAACTCTGTAGGAGATCGTCAATACGATTAAAAGTAAAAGAATATATCTTAGATAACTCTGTCAAAACTAACGAAAAAAAAAGTATCCAAACTGTAGAATATGATTTGTAGCTTATTGTTGTAAACTGTGTATAAAGCATGCATACTTAATTAGAAATTAAGGTTTTTATAAAATTCCATAAGAAATTTAGGGTCAGACAAAAGATTTTTTGACGGTCCCCTATGAAGTTTAGGGAAAACATCTTTAGGGTAATATATGATATTTACTATTTTGCCTACACACCTGGAGTTTCAGAAAATTTCTCGGGCATTTTTCGAGATATTTAACTAAACTTCTAAAATCGCAACTCGCCGCTTACATTTGGCCATATAGTACACACACACATATATACATACACACACACACAGACACACATATACTATATATATATATATATATATAATACTATATATATATATATATATATATATATATGTATATATACGTGTGTGTGTTTGTGCGTGTGTGTGTGTGTGTGTGACATTTTAAACTTAGGCGGGCAGAAACATCTTCGCCAGGCTTCTCTTTCTCCGCACAGAAGTCATGGCCAGCGAGAAAAAAGCAAAATAAATAAATGTAGAAAATCCAATAAGTCACTCCTTGGCTGCTGCAAGTTCATTTTAGTAAACTGTAGCTATAATAAATAGAAAAGCACCTTTTGCAGACGATCTTTTACCGAAACATACAAAAAATATTCCATCATTTACTACATCCAGCCGTACTCATGGAAGAAAGAATCCTTCTTCTTACCACCTCTCGATGCTTCCTCTTTTAAATCAAAAAAGAAAATTCTAGAACATTCTTTTAATCTCAAACCATCATTCTTTTATGTAAACATAAGTCATACCCAGGGTCGAGACTTATATTTGACAGAGAAATTTTTTTTTAAATATATATATATATATTATTTAACCAATTTATAATCGACTCAGAATTTAGGCAGACGATTTTTATAGACGATTAATTTTAAGAGAAGAAGAAAAGAAATGAATTTATTGATATTCACAATATTAAATGTTGACAGAGGAAAAATAAATAAATAGATAAAATAAAATAATGATATTTTTTGAAAGGTTTAATTTTGGAATAAATTTAATAAGACTTTCTTAAAAAGGGTTGATAAAAACATAGAAAAAATGAGTTTTATATAGAATATTACGAAATAAAGTTTAATTAAGAATATTTTTAATTTAGAGCCATCTTTTAAATTTACGCATACTGGAAATAATGTTTTTTAATGCGAATTAAGAATTTATATCGTTTCCCTGAAGATTAACAGATTAGATCTAGAAACAAGATTTTAATTTAATAAGTTGAAGTAAGTACGGAATATTATTATCAGAAAATTAAGATAGTATAAAGATTAGTTTTGGCGAAAAAAATATTAAAATTTGTAATATATATATATATGTTTGAAAATTTTTCGAAAAAAATTCCTTATGCCTTGTATTTAGCAAATAACTGAGGTATAAGCTGGTAGAATATAAAATATTTTATTATTAACAAATATGTTATATTTCATGCCTTCTAAATTTTTTTATAATAAAATTACTTCAATCCATATTATATATATTTTTAAAAATATATTCTGGAAAATTTCGCAATTTTCAAATTTTTTTTTCGCAATTTTCGCATTTAGTAATTTTTAAATTTTAATTGCGTAAAAGGCGTAGAGCCAACATACATTATTATTTTAAACTGAACACTAATTTTAAATTTCCAAGCATTTAAAATGTGAGAATTACGAAATACAAGACATGTAATTTTTCCCCTGAAAGATTTTCGAAAATATATATCAGATTTATTCACTTTTATCAATACTGAATTTCAATTTCGTTTCGTGTTCGCGTCAGTTTTGGTGGCTTACGAACATCGTGTGCTGAGATTCCCAACCTTGCCAACTGATAAAGAAAAATGCTTGGCATCGTTTAGATTGGCTATTGATGACAAAACATTGGCATGTCTAGTAAATGACTCTATTCGATTCTACTCTTGGCCATTTTTAAGTCAGTTTGGTCACATCACATCTGTGACCAAAATGCCACCTCTCAGTAACGTCACATTGTGACTGAGATGTGATTTTTTTAAAAATCTTTAGAAAGTTACAAAAATTCCTCAAAACATCCCAACTAACACATAACTTGTGGGCCATTAAAGGTGTCGTTAACGTTGGCCCAAAGTGTTTGGTGACGGCCCGCCGTTCTTTGCCGTAACGGCTCCGTCAAAAAACTGTCACGCTGGCCAGAACACGGCCACAAGAAGATGCCCACAAGTGTGCCATTAACTTTTTACCAAAATATCAGACAGCCTCAAACTGGCCACAGTTATTCTTTTAAAGGCCATTAACAATCAAAGCTAGCCAGAAGTTTTCCCTAGCCATGCCATTTGTGTTTTGTAAGAATTAAATTTAGCCAAAAGCTGCCCGCAAAAGAGCCTTTAATGATTTCTACTCTCCAAAAGCCTGCCACTGCCTTGCCATAAAAATTATTTAAGCATAAATTCAAAATTTGTTGAATAAAAAATATTTATTGAAGAATTGCTTGAATGATTAAATGTTTCTGCATAAAAAAAAATTTATATTAAGAATAATTTAGGTACAATAAATATATGTATACATAAATTTACTTTTCTTGAATTTTTCCAAAATACAATACTTGGCATATTGAACTTAATAATTTGTTTATTTATTCTATTATGCATTAAAAAATATAGGTATAAATAATACCATTTATAAACAGTTGCTTTTCATATACAATTTGAAAAATAAAATCAGTATGCCAAGCATAATATTTATAAAAAGCTCAAGATAAATAAATTTATACATTTTTGAAAAATGAACCTAAATTATTATTTCTATATTTATTTTTCATGAAGAAACATTTGTCATTCAAGCTATTATTCAACAATTATTTTTTATTCAACACATTTTGAACTTACGCCTAAATAACATATATTCTTAATATGATTTATTATGTATTTTATATTAAAATAAATCTATTTTATATATGTATGTGGTGTTTAGTTTCTCTTATTGTTAAGTCTGTTAATATTTGATGTCTATTCATTAAAGTACATTAAATCACAATTATTTTTGCATCATTTTCAATTTATGAAAAAAAAAATCCCACAGCTATTTAAAATAAATAAAAATAGAGTTTGATGTTTATATAAGTCACGAACCTTTTTTTTTTTTTGTATATACATATATATATATATATATATATATAACTGTCTCTCGTTCTTGTGCACATTTTTAGTTTGTTTATATCAGATATTAGCTTTTCCTTTCGAAATTGAGCAAAATAATTATAATATTTTCTCAGAAAAGTATTTCGAGTAATTAATATTGCGTTTTATCTTTACTCTATTTCTTTAGTGCATTAAAATTATTTAGTTATTGGTTTTAATGGCATTTTCACCAAGGAGAAATTATTATCCGCACTTAGAAAGGGGGAAAAAATCCTTTTCTTTAAAAGTTGTATATATTTAAAAAAAAAAAACCTCATGGAAACAATTAATTTTAAGTAAACTAAAATGTTAAGAAAGTAACATCGAAAATTCACAATATTTAAAATCGATTTATATAATTCCAACAATAAAACATTTCGTGTAAAAAAAATACATTTAATGATACAAATTAAATGAAATTTTGAAGAAAACTAAATTTAATAAATATTAAATAAATGTTATTGTGCGTTTGCGAAAACCAAAATACGTATTAATACGGTTCTAATATAAAAACAAATACAATAAAATGATGCAGAAATATTTTAGAGTTAAAATTTTTTAATGAATAGACAAAAATTGAAAAGACTTACAATATTTTATGTGTAAATATCCTCTGAGATAAAGACTGCAGCACCAGCGTGCCAGCTAGCATCAGGTGTGAAGTTGGAATAAGGAATGACAGAGATAATTGACAACTACGGAAACGGGGGAGAGGAGGGGTGAGTGACTCAGCGAAAAACTGCTAGGTCACTGATGTGTCCTTGAAATTCCTCAGAAAAAAAGGGAGAAAGATAAGGAATCTTTTTACAGATATAGTAAAATAAACGTCTATTTCATGTATCTGGATTTAAAAATTATGTCTATTTAACGATACATTCTTACAGCCCGGATATATTTTTATGTATTTTAATATTTAATGGAATTTTTTTTAAGGAGACGTTTCGCAAATTTAACGACAACTCTTCAGGATTTTAAATACAGTAAACTGTGTAAGGCGAAATAGATTTGAATCGAGAAAGTTTCCTATCGTAGACAATATTCCGCCATAAATAAATTTTATTCTATCTCAATAAATTCGCAGAGACTTGAAAATCTTTGCGAAATATATAGATTTCCGTCTTACACAGTGTTTTACTGCATTTTAATCATTTTTTCATAAATAAAAAGATTGTATAATGTTTTTGAAACAAAATAAAAAGTCATATTACAGAAATTTAAGTTAAAAAATATACATAGCGATAGAATACTTTTATCAAAGTTTTAGGCATTTACTTCTCTAAGAAAGAACTTTAAGAAATGATTGTACGATCTTTAGTAATTTTAAAGAAATCATTGAAAATTTTTCGTTAACTTGAGATTCTAGTGGGCTTATGTTTTTATTTTTTTTTTTTTTTAAAGCATATTTTTTTAAAAATGTGTTGTTTTTTCGCCCCTTTCAATGTCCCGAATCTTTTCTACACATTTTGTGATGTATTTTTAAGCGCAAAAACATTAATCTTGACCAAATGATTATTATAGCGATTTGTCATTGAGCAGTTTTCGTTTCATTTTTTTAAAATCTAGGCATGAATTACAACTTGTAAGCGATTGAATTTTTATTATTTCCGTTTTTTTTACCATTTCCCGTGCTCTCGCGTCCAGCTTTTTGGTACAAAACATCAAACTTCACAGCATATTCTGAAAGATCTGCTACCTTTACTGAAATTTACTTTTATATAAGGACTTTTTTGTTTAAATATTTATATTAAATTATTTTAATCTATTTATTTTTTTTTCATTTTCTTTCAGTTTTTTTTTTTAAATATATAAATGATGAGTGTAAAAGGGCGCTGGTTAAGAAAAATGTATGGAAGTGTGGATTCCATTTCAGATATACACATTCATGAAAAATGAAAAAAGTTATTCGATTACAAAAACAATTTTTATTCATTTATGTACAAAAATAATTAAATGTATCAGAAAGTAATTGATGTAACAAAATGTGTCAAAAGCATGTTTTTACACAGGAAAAATGTAAAACACTTTTTAAACAAAATGAACAAAAGAATTTTTAAAAAATGTACTGTTCTACAGAAAAATTATTCATTTTAAGGGAGAATTATTAGCCCACAACCTTTGTCTTCCACCTACGCTTGCAGAGGCAAGGAAATCGAAATGTATTTATTTTCTTTCTTTCTTTCTTTCCTTTTTTTTTTTTTTTTTTTTTTTTTTTTTTTTTTTTTTTTCCCAATAACAACCTTTTTTATTTTTAAGAAAAAAAATATTTCCTTAAAAAAAAGTAATTTGGCTTTTATGCCAATTTTAGAAATACTGTAATAGGCAATTTTAGAAATATTTATGCATTTACAACTAAAAATTATACATGTATGTATACGAGAGTTTTACATTACAGAGTAGGTGGGGAGAGCAGACAGAGACTGATTTAGGAACAATCTAAAGACTTTTTCTATTTTAATATTTATTTTAAATATCTTTAATGTATTTTAAACATTTATTCATTTTCTTTTAGTTATTTTTTATAAATAATGAATGCAAAAGAGCGCCTGAAGAAATTATTTGGAATACTTTATACATTTTGGGAGTAATTTTTATTATTTATAAAAAAAATATTTTTAAACTAAATAAAAATATGACATCTATATTACTGTTTTAAATATAAATCTTACAACATATTTATATGTTTATTAAAACCCAGATTTGAAGTAATTTCTGAAAGAAATGAAGACACAAAAAATACTCTCTAATAAAAAAGCTGGTTAGATTATAACGGCCCTTTGCTTTCTAGAGTATGATACGCCATTACATTATTGCCGGAAACTGACCCTTAGGAGTTGGCCGGCAAAGCAAATGTAACTGTTCTCTCATCGCCGATCCGTTACTGGCTCGGCGGTAGCTGCCGCAACTAGCGGCGGGTCATTTGCGGTACCGCATTGTTTTGTTACAAATGGCCTTAACTCCTTCTGGCCGCAATGAAATCGTCTGCAGGCCGTAAGTCATGTGTTTGTTGGGATGTTATTTTCTTTTTAAAACATGTTATTGGTAACGTCGCTTTTGTCGCAGTTTCGGAACAATGTTAAAGTCAAAGTAGTCACAAATGACACATTTTTCACAAATATGTTACATTGCGACCACTTTGTGAAGTGGTCACAAACAATCTCTAAAACGGCCATAACGACTTGACATTTTAGTCACTGTGACTTCACATCGACGATCGATGGTCATAAAGTCACAATGTGACTTCACAACGACGTCGCAGTGACGTCACCATGCCTTACAGTGACGTTGTAGTGTTGTTTTCCCTGAATTTCATACTAATTGCTAAAAACGATGATACTTTCAACATTATATAAAATAACTTGATTAAAACTATGAATGTAAATCTTGAAAGTAGTAGTACTCATTGTAGAATGCATTAAAAATCTATTAAACTATTAGATTTATGTTAATTTAAATATTGCTCGTATTGCTAGGAAATTTGACGCTTCGTGAATGTATTAACACGGGCTTCTCAGTCAGAGGGTAATATACTACCTCTGACAATAAATTTCGGTGAATAGTCATATAGCATTAATGTAGATGAAATATTAACGAAAGTTTCCATACCATCCTTCAAAATATTCATCTCCTATAACTATGCACATCTGAGATTTGCTATACATGTCCTGGGAAATTCGCAAGAAATCTTATTTTGGGATGAAGTTCAAAAGCTTCGTCACATTTTGTTGGATGTCAGCAATATGCTCAAATTTTTTTCAAAGACAGTTAGAGTCATGAAAATAGGAAGAAGCCTGGAGGATTGAGATCTGTCGAGTGTGGTAGGTGTTCAATTTGCAGCATCCCTCATGAATTTCTCTGATGTCTTGCAAAGCTTAAAATCAAACTTTAAACTGATCTTCATTCGTTCATTTACCTGATATCAGATAAGAACCAACAAACTGAACAAGCACTTAGTAAAGCACGTTTTACACAGAACATAAACTACGCTCAACTGAACAATGGTGAGGGAAGATGGTCTACACTTACCTCTATGCAGGTGCTGCGTTTTGTTTCCCCAGTATTGCCTGACCGGTCTTTCTGAATTCATTCACTGAACTTTATTGTCAGAGATACTATAGTGCAGAATTGTGAATGTTATACTTCTTTACAAGTGCTTATAAACAAATAATAGGAGAGGGAAAATTATTAGAGCAAAAACGTAACACCTTTCTGAATATTTTATTTTACCCGTAGATTATACATGTAATAGTTTTCAATGTATGATGCAAAATTATAAACATTGTACGTGTTATAGAGGCGTTTGTAAAAGAATAATAGTGAAGAAAAAAAATTCAGAGCAACACCAAAACACTTTTCTGGGTCCAGAATTTATCCGGAAATTAAATGGATAAGATTCTTCAACGTGTAAAATAAAACCACAATTATTATACGTTTTATAGAAAACCTCTTATGAAGGAACATGTGCAACTCCATAGAGAAATTATAAGTGCTTTGACTTATATTCTGTGTCTTTATCGGGACTAATTTTTCCGCTACGCATTCAGTAAATAATAAAGGAATTACTCGGTGCATTTAGATGACTAAAAATATAATTTCGCAATAAAATATGCAAAATATTTGACGACAATTATAAAAAAATTCCTTTTAATAATTGAATTACATTCACATATTTTTTATAACATAATTTTAGGAATTTCGACAGAAATATATTTTTGAAAATTTACAGCTATATTTTATTTTTAAAAATTATTATTAAAAAATTAAGAAATTTCATCATTTAAAATGTAATGTGAATTAATTTGTTGTTATAATTAAATTTTCATAATAAACGATACTTTTGTATATTTTGACCTAAAAATAAATTAAATTTCTTATTATTATGTTTTTAATATATTGATATTCTTATTTTCTTGAAATTCATAAGTAAAATTCGTAGATTTTTTCATATAATATTTCCATGTAAATACGAATTATTTAACATAAAATAAGTAAAGTGCCTTTAGGGATTTAATATTTTATGTTGTAAAGTTGAATACTCAAGCATTATCTGGAGAAATCGTAATTCTGAGAATGAAATAATTAGTGTGGAATTAAATTAAAAATAATATTTCGATAGGAAAATTAATTGATTGAAATTAATTTAAATAGTATTTATTAAGATTAATTTATTTACAATTTATACTAAAATACTAAGTAAAAATTGAAATTATTTTAATTGTATGCTTTATTTAAAAAAAATACAAATCATGATAAAAAGCTAATTAAATCCAATTGATTTTTTTAATCATCAGATTTTAAAACATTCACCTTTTATATAAACATTTTAATAAAAATGTTAATTTTACTTAAGAAAGTTATTATAATAAAATAAAAAACATTGACATGTTTCAGAACCGTCAAATAAGTTCCATAATCATAATATAAATCAAGATTTATATTATGATTATGGAACTTATTTGACGGTTCCGAAACATGTCAATGTTTTTTATTTCTATTATAACACCTTTCTTAAGTAAAATTAAAATTTTTATTGAAATCCTTCTATAGTAAAAAAAAAACTAGCCTTAAAAGGAATGACTCCTGGAATGATGCTGATGTGGAAGATTTCCGGAACTAACGAATCCGAGTTGTCCACGCCTTCCATGAGTCGAATAGACCAATCAGGAAAGGGCTCCGTCTATGCATCGCCGTATGGGTTACCATAAAGAGAGGAAAGGTTACCATCGCCAACAATCTCCAAGTTTGTCGCCAACTTGGTGATATATCGCCAAATTTGGCGACCAAAATTAGTTGTCAAAAGTGACGCCAACTTGGCGATAACTGTAATATTTCGCCAAATTATTCATTTCTTTACAAAACCAGTCGTTTGATACATCATTTGAGAGGTTTGCAACTGCTTATTCATATAATGGATGTCTTGTGTGTTATCCCCCATTCTGCTCCCCAGGGGGGACACATTTTTAATTTCTTTACAACACCAGTCGTGTTACACAAGATTTGAAAGGTCTGCAACTGCTTATTCATATTATGGATGTCTTATGTGTCACCCCCACACTCTGCTCTCCCCAGGGGGGGTCGCATTTTTAATTTCTTTACAACACCAGTTGTGTGACACATCATTTGAAAAGTCTGCAACTGCTTATTCATATTATGGATGTGTTGTGTGTCATCCCCCACTCTGCCCCCCCAGGGGGGCACATTTTTAATTTCTTTACAACACCAATTGTGTGACATCATTTGAGAGGTCTGCAACTGCTTATTCATATTATGGATATCTTGTGTGTAACCTCCCCCCCTCTGCCCTCAGAGGGGACGCATTTTGTAATTTCTTTACAACACCAATTGTGTGACACTTCCTTTGAAAGGTCTGCAGCTGCTTATTCATATTACGGATGTCTTTTGTGTCGCCTCCCACTCTGCCCCCCAGGGGGGCACATTTTTAATTTCTTTACAACACCAGTCGTGTGACACATCATTTAAAAGGTCTGCAACTGCTTATTCATACCATGGGGTATTGGCGAGCGCAGCAAGCAGGGGTAGCCAATAATTTGGAATCGCGAAGCGATTACGCGGGGGGTTGGCGAGCATAGCGAGCAGGGAGGCGGGGCCCCCCTAGTGTTAAAAAAATACAAATCACTTTAATTTCCATAATATAGTTATTTCACAACTCTATATTAATAATTTATCAAGATGACAACTTTAATTTTTTTTAGAAAAAAATAAAAAAATATTAAAATAAATCTTTTTATGTTCTTTATATAAATTTTTATGTTCTTTATATAATTTTTTATTTTTATCTTTGTCCTATTAATGGCACTTGTTTCGGTAAATTTACTGTTTAAAAATAGTATTTGAAGTAATTCAATTTTTCATATGGAAAAATATATTTGTATATTTTTATCTAATATAATAAAAAATCATATCATAAAGTTTTTAATACAGTGATAGACTTATTTCTCTTAAATGAATAGTTAAAATTTTTAGGTAATTTCATGTATTATCTTTTCATTTAATGAGAAATTCTTTAGTTTAAAACGATTAGAATGCCTTTAAGCTCTTAATATTTTACGTTGTAAAATTTAATATTCAAGAATTATCTGGGGGAAATAGTTATCTCCATAAGAAAATAATTATCTTGGTACTAAATTGAAAATTATATTTCGAAATGACGATGAATTGGTAATATTAATTTTATTTTAATTTAGAATTTATGTGTTAAAATGACTATTTTTATAATCATTAAAAGTTGTAATTATTTTAATTGCGTGTTTTAGCAAAGAACATACAAATCTTTATATTTTCCACAGTACAATTCTTTCTAAAATTCATTTTAAAAGATTATCACAAATGATTAAGTTATTTTTTATGAAAACAACAAAATATTAATATCCATATATATATATATATATATACTTCATATAAATCTTTATACAGATTTACATTTTTTATATAATACTATTAATGACATACTATTCTATAAATTAGCTGTTTAAAAATTGTACTTGGGGTAGAAAATTTTTTCATATGAAGAAACATCTTTGCATGTTTTGAACTAAAGTAATTGAAAAAACAATATTACTAAGTTTTAAAGATATTGATACAGTTCTATCTTTTAAATCAATTAAATAATAATTAAAAAGTATAATTATAATTTTTTAGGACTTTCGTATAATCTTTCAATGTTAACAACAATCCTTTAGCATAAATTAATTAAAGTGTTTTTAAGCTCTTAATATTTTGTACAGTAAAATGTATTACACAATCATTAAGTAAGGAAGTCGTAATTTGTACAAAGAAGTAAATATTGTTGAAATAAATTTAAAATAATATGTCCATCCGAAAGTTAATTCTATTTATTAAGATAAAGTTAATTTATAACCTATAAAAAATAACTTTTTAATCAGTAAAAATTGTAATTGTTTTCATTGTATTCATTGCTTTCATTTTTGTTTTATATGGATACAATTAATGAAATCTGTTTCGGCAAACTATTTTTTAATAATTATTAGTGAAGTCATTAAATTTTTCATTTGAAAGAATATATTTTTATATTTTGTGCTAGAAAATGAAAAATTCTCAACATTAAATTTTAATACACAAATATACATTTTAAAAAAAAATCTCAAATTAAAATTTATAGGTAATTTTCTATATAATCGATCAAATCAGTGAAAAATCCTTTAGTACAAAATATTTAAAATGTTTTTAATCACTTAATATTTTAAGCAATAAAATTTAATTTTCACTCTCTTAAAAAGTCGGCTACAAAATAGCTCAAGTTGAGCTGAAATCCACTCATCTCAATGTTGAAAGGCAGCTTCTCAAAAGAAAGTTCAAATAACTCGAGTTTAAACCAATTTAAATGAAGTTGAGCTATTTAAATAACCAATTTAGATCAAGAAAATTTAATCGTTTGAAAAACAACTTTTTTATGATCGCAAAAATTACAGCTCTTTCATGAGACGCCAAATCAGATCTTTCGTTTTAAGAGTGCAGGGAAAATAATAATCCGTAGGAAAACATAATTGTTGTGGTATTAAATTCAAAATTATATATCGAAACGAAGTTGAATTGGAAGTTATTAAAACTTATTTAAAAGTAAGAACTTATATAATAAAATAATAAGTTTAATGATTCGTAAAAAAATGTAATTATTTTAATTATAAACTATATGACCCAAAATGTACAGTCACTTTCAAGTGTCTGGTTTACATTTTCAATAATTTTTATGTGTTTTATGCTGAAGATGGTTCCAAATGTAACGTAAGGTACCATAGAATGACCTTTTAACGAAAAACTTGTAGAAATCAGAATTATTTTGTTTTGGTAAAAAGGGTTTGAATTAATATTTTATGTCATAATAATACCTTTATAACAGATATAACATATATAGTAGAGAAGTATTGATTATTTATATTGATTATTTATATTGATTATTGATATATTATTGATTATTGATTATTGATTATTTTGTTTGAAATCCTACAATATAAAACATATATTCTTTTTCACATCAACAGCAAATATTTAGAGACGAAGGCAAACGCACAAGTAACAAAGTGTAACAAAGTTCAGTAACAAGTGGAATAATATTTTTAAAAAAATGTTTGCGACATCCTGTAAAATGAAATTATCGAAAATTTTGTTTGAAGTGATATGTATAATGTTTAATTACATATGCAAAAAACATTATACAAAAAACATCTACTTTTAAATGCAATTTGTTTGAAAATTGTATCTCAATTTACTCATTTATTATGATGATAAAATAACTTCTAGATTTATTTGTATTTTTCTCTATAGCGTCCCTACCCCGAATAAGAAAAAAAAATTGAACAATTGGCGGATAAAAATAAAAATATTCTCCGGCATTAGTATCCGCCAAATTTCCTATAACAAAATTAAATCTTCATAAGTAAATAAATAAAAGAATGTTAGAAACCTACAAATTTAACATGCAATGAAACAAATTAACTCCTTCTTTTAACACTCCAAATAATAAAAAAATATATATAAATGTAAATTGTTTGAAGTGATTGGATATTGTTGAAAAAATATACATGATTAATGCTTTTTTAAGTTTTAACTCTATTTCTAATACCTCCCCTACGAATGATTTATCCATTTCTAATTTAAAAAATAAGCATTTCTTTCTGGTTAACATATAATTCCAAAATTAAAACTTTCCGTAAAAATAACCATTTACCATTATGAATAACCCTTTTAATGTATAAATATTTTCTTTTTTATTTGCATAAAAATATCCTGTAATTTAACTTTTTAAAATATTTGATTATTTAGAAAAAAATGCATTATCAATAAATTTCTAATCGTATGAGAGTGTTAAAATTTTATTCTGTATGAATATTTAAACAAAGCATCACAAAGCATTAAAAAATTAGAAAATATCATTGCTATAAAATTATAAGGTTTTTTTTTAACTTGTTGAGATTTTCCATTGTACTAAAAGAGAAATATAAAATAAAATAAAAATAATAAACACACAAATCTATTTTCTTTTGTCTTAAGGGATTCGTGTCACTTTAATACTTTTACTTGAATTTAGGTAGTTTTTACTGAATTTTATTTATAAATATAAATGATTCAATTAAACAAATGCACTTTTTATCTTATTTTTTCATGCGGTTTAAAGTATAAAAAGAAATCACTAAGAAGTAAGTCGCAATTAATTAAAAAGCATTATAATAAAGAAATAAAATTATTTTGATTCTAAATCCTAATCTCTCAAATAATTTTTTTTAAGTTTTTTTCGTTTCAGGTTGTTTATTTATTTGGAATTACAAACTTTTTTTACATTTAAGATTGTTTTTATGCAGTAATTTTATTTGCTTTTCGCTTTTTAAATAAGCTTTTAAAATGAATTAAATTTTCAATATTCTGGTTGATAAAGGATTTAATAGTAACAAATAAAAAAAAAAAACCCTAATTGTTTACATCTGTAATATGGTGAACAATGCAGATTAGATGTTTAATTGCAGATATTTACAAAACAATATATTTTAACCATATTCAAATAATATGTATATTTAACCGTTTAAACGCCAATGTTCCCAAATGGAATATTGCATTCTATGAGGAGCCCAGAAGCTAAGGGGTACAAGTGACAAAATTTAGATTTCGAGTAAATTGAGTTCAAAGTTAAACATCAATTGTAATTGAATGAATTGAGATATGAAACTTTTGCTTATATCTTAATGATCTTTGAACTCTTATTTCAATAACTGTTTTAAAAAATATGAAATACAGTTTTTCGTTTTATTTATAACAAAGCAATGTTTATCATCATTCAGCACTTGTATCCCTTGGATTCCAAAAAGTAATGAAAAGTTCTTGGAAGCTGAAGGTACAAGTGCCGAATTAGCACAAAAAATGCAAAAATTATGAAATAAAAAATTGTATTTATGAAAAAATTAAGAACAATGTTGATACACATAAATGAAAGGACAAAATTGTGTTTTAATATAAATTCTAAAAACGGAAAAATTATGAAATAAAAATGAATTTACGAAAAAAAAATGAACGATGTTAATATAAATGAATAAAAGGCAATATTTTTGTTCTAATATAAGTTTGAAAATTTTATTATAAATTTTGAAACATTGAAATTTTATATTTTTTAACACTTTCCAACAAAATTGAAAAGTGAATGTGATTTTAGTTTGTCTGTCCGTGCCTTAACTCTCGTAAATATACTCGGATTGCCCTGAAATTTTTGGGAATTATTCACGCTTACCTCAACACGAACCTATTGCAAATGAAGTTTCTAACACGATTAGTTTATTTACAGGGACAATTAAAAGTTTTCCGTTAAATTACGGGTTATAGAAAAAATCGTTTCAAATGAATTTTAAAGAAGTTACAACTTGTCAAGCACATTAAAATTTATATGCGTTTACGAATTGCATTAAAATAAACATTCTGTAAAATATGAGATGAAAAGAATAGATATTTTTTATTTACAGGGCTTCACAAAAGATTTACATTACCTAATGATAAAGAGGGAATTTTTTACAACATATTTTAATTATATTACAATTTTCATGTATAATAAAATTGATATACATTGCAGACGCTTAATATAAGTTATTTCGCGCATAATATGAAGTGCTCAGTATTTACAGGGACACAAAAAGCTTTCAAATAGTATATTCTATCCGAAGTACTGTATATTATCGATGATGATTGATGAATGGACGAAATGCATATTTAATTATGATTTGCGCTTTTAAGTTTCACTAAATTTATACATATTAATATATATGCATATGTTCATATAAATTCTATAGTTCATGTACAGAGCTATACAAATGATTTCGTAAAGGTTACTGAATATGAGCGTAATTTACTTAAAGATTGCTTTTAAATAAGTAATATATTTCGATGCTGAACTACATTCAGTTTGCTAAGAAATGCTTGCAAAACATTGATAAAATGATATACAGGTTCATGCACAAAATTTTATGCATTGTCATTTATTTATGATAATTTCTGGAAATGTGATTTCGGTAGCCTTAAGAATTTCAGTTTTAACTAAATTTTAGCTAAATACTGGCGTATAATAAAGGTTCAAGGTAAACTACAGGATAAACAAAAGTATACAAGTGTGTTTCCATCTATTAGTAAAAACTGTTATGCGTTTTCTTGCTAAACTAAATTTCCCCATTATGCAGTGCATAGCAACCGATAGATGAAATCGAGGGCTGTTCAAAATTATTAGAATACATACTTGGTTATGGACATTAACACTCTATTACCCTAAATAGCAAAGATTTTTACCACGTAAGCGGCAGCGAACGTGAAGATGTGATGATAGTTAATGCCTCACTGTAGAAGTGGGTTTTTCCCAGAAGCCAATTTACTTTTTATAACAAAGAAACAGTGAAAGATTTTCCCGTGCCAGCGCGTGACTGGCTATTGAGACATTACCCCACATCACGCGCTGGCTCGTGAGTGTCCCCTTAATGTTGGCGCGTGATCGGCAGCGAATATGTTAAAGATTTCAGAGAGTGTTGGAAAGTGTTTCAAAATCTACACTTAAAGCATGATTTTCTCACATGTTAACAGTTAAAATAGACTTTAACAGATAGTAGACTTTAACAGATACAACCGTACTTATACCCTTTGGCCTCCAAGCGTTTCACACTTTTGGGAAAGTGGTTAAGTAACTGACCCCTAAAACACAGTATATAATTAAAAAATCACTCATAACTTCTTACTTACAAATAAATATTTCCAGATAGTCTGTGCCCTTAACTCATTTTTTTTTTCAATTTTGTCACTTATACTTCTTGGCTTCTGGGCTCCTCCTATGTAATAAAAAACATATATTTTCCAACATAATAACGATGATTTTATTTTTCCTATAAAATATAAAATTGATTTGAAAAAAAAATTATGTTAAAACATTTATCACAGGTATAAAGAAAGTGTACATTCATTAAATTGCATAAAAAATATACTATATGCTTTTATCGTTTTCTGTATATTACTTACATTTGAGCGCTGGGAATCTAAATGCTTTTGGAATTCGAGAAAATACTCAGGAACAATATACAATAACATAAAGCGGGAAAAAATTGTGATATTTACATAGGTTGTCAATCTATAAAATATGTTCCAAAATGCGAACACTGAAATGAAAATAGCCAAAAAAAGTAGAAATACCTTTTGTCGTTATTTTATAAATTTGTATGCATAAATTAAAACATTAGGAGCTGTAGTATAGGAAAAACAAAATTATAATTACATTGCGATATTAATCGGCGTGTAAACGTTTAAAACAAATTAAACCTTAATCCTCAAAACAACTAAATTAACACACACACACACACATACACACATATATATATATATATACAGAGAGAGATATATATGTGTGTGTGTGTATGCAGTAATTTATGATGCATACAGTTTCGAGAAGACTAGGTTAGTGGCATGTTTATAAACATTTTAACGAAAGCACATAATATACATTTAAAACAAAAAAAAAGACTTATAACCATATGTCTGTCTGTGTAACTACATGTCTGTATAGGCATGTAGAAGATTAGCAATTTTAGTTTCAACAAAAATTTTATATTTTATACCATCTAAAATTGACTATAATAAATGTACTTTAATCCATATATATATGTATATTTGAAAATCTTTCGTAGAACATTTCTTATGCTTTGTATTTTATAATTTTTAACCTATAATTGTTTGAAAGGCGTTAATATTTTTAGATGTACAATAAATTTAAACATGTAAGCAATTAAGTTTTGAAAATTACTCAAACCAGAGGGTGTTAAATTTTCTACGAAAAGTTTTAGAAATTATGTGTACAGATTTATTCACTTTCATTAATAGTGAATTTCAATATTGCTTTATGTTCGTAAAACGCTTTGTAGCTCATGAAAATCGTGCGCTGAGGTTCGCAACCATGCCAACAGATAATAATTGGAATTAGCAGGCTTGCACTGACAAAAATGAAGTACTAAAAAATGAGTAAATTGATGTACTCATACCGAATTGAGTACTTTTGAATAAAAAATGAACGCATTCCTTTCTAAATTTCGAAACATGATATGTTATCAGATCCAAACAAACGATAATTTTGTACTCAAAGTTGGTTTATTTCATTCATGACGGCATAAAATATATATATATATAATATGCTTAATAAAACTAATATGCTTATTAATGTAAATATTAAATTATGCATAATATTTTTAAATAATTCGAAAGTTCTTGCAAATAATGGTCTCTCATTGAAAAAAAAACATTCGATTGTGGTATTTTTCTAATATTTTTTTCTATTTTTCTCAGTAAATAATAAATTAAACGTTTCATAGTTTTGAGCAAGAAATAAATTCCAAGGTACTTTTATTTTATTTTTTAAGTTTAGGGGGTAGTTCAGAGCGATTTATATTTTAACACAATCTATATATGTTAACATATGGAATCAAAATTTTGTACATGTGTTTCTCAATTTTGAGTACATTTGGATCGGAGATATTTTGAGTATGTGAAGTACTTAAAATTGAGTACTTTCTGTCAACTCTGAGAACCCAATTTTTTCAGCGTGACATCGTTTAGATAGCTTAGTGGTGACAAAGCATTGACGGCGTGTAGTCAATGATTTTCTTTCGATTCTATACTCTGACTCTTCTTCACTCTAATGGATCTTTTAAGCAATTAAAAATAATTATACATCATTAAAAATTATAAAAGCAAAATAAAAACTCTGTTGTGGCAATCGAATTTTATAATACTTTCCATATGATGCAAAATTATAAATATTGCGAATTTTATAAAAATACTAAAGGCGCAACAGTTGAGATTAAAAAAATATTAGAGAAGAAGAAAACATATTTATGTATATATATCGCAGATATTCTAAAATTGTATGCATAACATTCATCAATATATGATGCAAAGATATAATTATTGTTTTTTTTTTCTTAAAGAAGTACTGTTAAAGAAATAATAATAGATAGAAAAATATTACAGAAAAAAAAACCATTTTTTGGATATCGTAGATGTCCTAAAACTGCATATTTAATATTCATTAATATATGATGCAAAATTATAATTATTTAAAGAAGAACTTTTAAAGGAGTAATAATAGATAGAAAAATATAAGAGAAACAAACTAGTCTAAGTGTCCCACTTCATTCGTAAATCCTATTTATATGATTCCTTAATATATAATGCAAAATTATAAATATCCTAAGTTTTATACAATTATTTATAAAGGAATAAGAGTAAAGATGAAATTATTAGAGCAAAAATAAAATTCTGGATATTTTATTTTACCCGTAGATTATATATGTGGTAATCTTTAATTATTGATGCAAAATTATAAAACTTGCTTTAGAAGGGTTTAATAGCAGAAAGACAATCGTCTGATAGAAAGAATTTTTTTGTGGTTATTTTATTTTATCCATAAATTATATACATAATATTACTCAACATATGATGCAAAAGTTTAATTATCGTGCACTTTATAGAAGAAATCTTATAAAAGAATACGAGTCTACTATATCACAATTATAATTCTTTGACTTACACACTGATATTTTATCGGTATTAATTTACGTTTAAGGTATTCATTAAAGGGATTTTTCTGTAATTGTTCAGTAAATCGTAAAGGAATTACTTGGTGCATTTTGCTGACTAAAGAATATAATTTCACAATGAAATATAGAAAAATTTTGACGACAGCTATTAGAACATACTTTTAAATAAATACTTTTTAATATTAAATCCCAATGCTTTAACTAATAAAATTTTAGGAATTTCGAAAAACAAGTGTATTTCTGAAAATGTACAGCTGAGTTTGAATTAAAAAAATCCTTTTATGAAAAAATTTAAGGATTAAAAATCGAATTTTAAGTAATTAAATTTTTTATATAAAAAGATACATTTGCATATTTTGACCTAAAAAATTTTCCAATGTCTCATTATTGCACTTTCAATGTATTGGTATTCTTATTTCTAGTAAATGCATACTTAAAATTCATAACTATTTCCATTTAAATATGAAATCGTTGCTATAAAATAATTAAAGTGCATTTAATCTTTTAATGTTTTCTGTAGTAAAATTTAATATGCAAGCATTATCTGGAGAAATCGTAACTCTCGGAAGACACAAATTTGGAATTAAATTTAAAATAATATTTCGGTAGGAAGATGAATTGGTATTTATTAAGACTAATTAAATTTAGAACTAATATTTTATTTATTAAAACATTAAATTTTATAATAAATAAAAATTTAGTTATTGAATTGTATATTTTATCGAATAGCCAACTAATCACTTTAATTTCCGTTGAATAGATTTTTTTCTAAACTGTATTTTAATAATTTATCAGGATGGCAGTTTTAATTTCTTTGGAAATAAAAGAAATATTAATATACACTGTATACATATGCTTTATATATATATTCTATATATAAATCGTTATAAGTCTTTTTATTTTTTATTTTCTTGCTGTTAATGACATATTCGGTAAATTTACTATTTAAAAACTGTGTTAGAAGTAATTTTTAATATGGAGAAATATATTTGTACGTTTTAACCTAAAATAATTAAAAATTCATACTCATATAATACATATATAATGAAAAATCAGTGATATATTTAATTTTCTTTTAAACGCTTAATTAAACTTTATGGGTACTTTCGTATATAATCCCTCTACGTAATGAAATATCCTTTAGTATAAAATAATTGAAATGCCTTTAAGCTCTTAATATTTTGCGCAGTAAAATTTGATATTCAAGAAATATCGGGGAAAATAGTAATCCGAAGAAGAAAATAATTACCTAGGTATAAAATTCAAAATTATATTTCGAAACAACAGTGAATTTGTAATTATTAAGATTAATTTAATTTAGAAAATATATATTAAAATGATTAATTTTATAATTAGTGAAAGTTGTAACTATTTTAATTTTTTTTTTTTTTTTTTTTTTTATCGAAAAACATACACATCACTTTAATTTTCACAGCATAGTTGTTCCTAAATACTATTTTTATAACTTATCAGGAAGATAAAATAAACTTTTATGGTAAGAAAAAAATATATAAATTTAAGTATTTATATATTTTTCTGTAAATCTTTTATTTTCGTATATCATACTACGTATGACAAATTATGTCGATAAATTCACTGTTTAAAAATTAAATTTTTCATATGGGAAAATATTTTTAGATATTTAGAACTTAAATAATGAAAAGTTCATAAGTTTTAAACATAATAACAAAACATATTTAAACATAATTCCAAGTTTTAAACATAATTTCATACTTTTTTTCTTTAAAAAGAATTAGATTATAATTTATAGGTATAAATATAGTTTTTAGGTATTTACGTATAATATTTCCACATAAAGAAGAATCTTTCAACATAAAATATTTAAAGAGCCTTTAGGCTATGAATATTTTGTGCAGTAAAATTTATTATATCATCATTATCTGGGGAAGTCGTAATTAGTAAAAGATGATAATTATCATTGAAAGACCGATCTATAGATTTCAAACAATTTTGTCATTACAATAGAAAAAAAAATGTGCAGTGACGGATTAATATCCGTTTAAATGTATGCAAAAAACACATGTTACAAATGATATTTTATTGGAACCTTAAAATTCTAAAATTATTTGTGAATCAAATATTAGTTTAAAAACTTTATCAATTTTATTTAATTTATAAGTTTGGAAAGTTTAATAATTTTCAGTACATATGAATGATTCATGACAGGAAGATACCTCACCAAAAATTATTGTAAGAGCAAATCATGTTTAATGAATGGATTCAAAATCCTTTTAAAAATATTCAAGCCTAACGGAAAATTCCACTTTTAAATTATCCTTCAACAGAAAATAAGAGAGAATTTATTTAATAATATGTAGATTGCAAATACTTTTAAACGATGGAATTATATCTGTATGAAAAATTACTCATGTACAAAAATGTAATTAAAAATAAGCAAACATGGTTTATAAAGCTGTTTCATATTTCAAGTTTTAATATGAATTTTTATTTTCTTTTTATATGTAGTTTTCTTTATTTAATATATATTTCTGTATGTATTTTTATTCTAAGCAGGGCTGTTCAACGCGGCGCCCTTTGAAGATTCCTTGGTGCCCTTTTGAGGATAGCCTGTTATTAAACATTTTAAAAGTAAAATTTCATTATAAAAAATGCTTTCTTTAAAATCATTAATGTTTTATCAGAAATATTTTTAAAACTTGTGTTTGGCACGCTGTTGGCTTGCCGTTCTACATTAAAAACCAGAAACATACTTTGAAAATTTAATCATGCATATTTTTGCAGTATTTAGTTATGATAGTTTGCAATTATGGTGGGATATTATTAATGAGTAATTATGATAGTTAAATTTGTTAATAGTTGGAAATAGCTCTTTTAAATAAGAAATAAGATAAAAAATCAATGTTTTAACCTGCCTCCCTCTTCGTCCCCTATGAAGATATATGTGCATGAAAACTCAGCTTTTTTTAACTGTTATGATTTTTTAACTGTTATTTTTTAACCATTTGAAAAATGGTTGTTGTTTTCGGGGGAATAGACCCGATGATGTTACCACTTTTGAATTTAAATTAAATTCTTTACTTTTAAAAGAATTTTTATTTGATTAGTAAATTAAAATGCTTAAAATCATTTTTTACAATTGTGTTACAACTTCTTCTGTAACACTCTCCTCTGGAAATTCTATGCAGGGTAATGTCCCCGCAGGCTCTAAACACATTACTCCAGTAGGTAATAAAAGTGAATGTTGAAAAATGATCATTTCGTCCACAATCCCGCTAATTTTATAGGCTTCGCCAAATGTTAAACGAGAATGTATTTGCATACGAAATATTCCCATAAAACTACCCATTTTAAGTAAACTGTGCTGTAATTGGTTTGAAAATGTGAAGGAAATTTGTTGTCCATCAAAAACTCGTAAGCTCTTTACACACCAATTGTGCTTTTCAATGGGAACGTTAAATTTTTATTTATTGACTTAAAAAATTTTAGAGGGTATTTTAATTTTAATTTTTATAATTTTTTTTATAATATTGTTTAGAAATAATAATAAGCAATGCAGAATGATTTCCATCTATGAAAGCACTTACTGACAATCCCTCTGAAACCACCAACATGGTTTGGTCACTGTCATGCTTGCCTGTTTTTGTACTTTTCATAAAACTAATCCATGGCTTCGAAATAAATCAAACCGTATTTTCAAATCCTAAAAGAAAACTAGCAATATCTCTGATTTTCATATTTGTTTATTTGTTATTATTGCGTTTAAAGACGCGATTACAGTTTCTCCGCCTTATCCTACAAACTTTTTTGATAAAACTGTCTCATAAAAAAAGTATAATTTGAAATTTAATCTGTGTGACTCCAGAACTGTAGGAGTCATTTGTTTATCACAGCATGATTCCTTTGCATTATGCTAAAATGTACGTGTATAATAATACTATGCGATAATATTGCCACATTTATTCAGTTATGTAAATAATGACGCCCTTCATTGAGTTAACAAGAGCGAAGATGCACCTCTGATTACTAAAATGCCGGACAGGCCTGTTCTATAACATAGTCATTATTACTAAAAAAATAAACATTAACTTACGGTTAATTATTTGCAAGTCATTTAAATATTGAAAATTCTCATTGTAACTAATGTAGAAAAGATTTTAAATAGAGTAATAAAATAAATTATTGTAGAAAGACAAAAAAATTAGGTTACTGTAATTAAAATATCCACATCATTATTTGTAGTATGTGTGTGTGTGACATGGAATGGATAATATTTGGCAGATAATCTTTCACAATATTAAGTTCAGAATAAGGGAGATATAGATATCGTTTGGTTAGGTGATACCAAGATTTTTGAGATGGAGACAGAATTTAAACAAATAATGAATATAGAATTAGTAGTAATGTGTTCATTGCTGATATTGGTATTAGTGATAATGGTAATACTAGATATCATTGTGTTGACAGAGTTGGAAGATATGGTAATACTAATGGTTGTAGAAATAGTAATATAAATTTAGGAGGCTGTGTATTAGTAACAGAGGTAAAGTTGGAAGTGGTATACAAGAGATGGGTTTCATGAAATGAACTTGTTGACCCGTGAAAGATCCGAGAATTGAACCTTGACTTTCCATGTCTTCTTTAAAATTCCCTGTCTTTCATTAATGATGGGATGTCTGTAAGGACTACCGGTTTGGATTGTGTAGTAGCCACGCGAAATCTTCAAGAAAATGAAATAATACACGAGTTTACAATTTAGAAACAACAAAAGATGATTTAGAAGCAACAAAGAATTTAGAGCATCCTTAAGGAGAACACTGTCGTCATTCTAACGTTTTGAAGCACCTGAGGCACAACTTAGCCTTAAAAAAAATAGCGCACTGAGTTGTCACTCGACATCATAATGACCGAGATGAAAAAACATAAAGGCCGTCAATTCTGTTTTATTTTATTTTATTTATTTATTAATTATGATTATAATTATGATTATTATTATTATTTTGTATAGTGAATCCGGTCTATTTATACATTTTCTTCTGGAAAAACGATGATGTCATTTTAACAAGGGAAAACAAATCTTAAATATATTTTTGATTATATTATTATTAATTTTTCATAATACGAGAAAGTGAACATTTATAAACAACATGAATGCAGCAAACTAAATAAATGCTTTACAACACAACATAGAAATACTTTGTCATTTTCGACAACTGCGAGTACGCATGTTAACATGACCACTCCAGAACATATCCTGAAGAAACTTTTACATTACACAAACGTCAAGATAAAATGTTTTGGCACACAATGGATTCCCAAGCCTGGCTGAAACCGTACATGTAAAACAGGACCGTTAGATAAAAAGCAATGGGGAAAATTTTGAACGAGTGTTGTCAGGAATAAAACATTTATCGCCTTTGTAAGCGCGCAACATGCAGCAGCTCTAAAAGAGCACCTGCGAAGTTGCATAATCTGTAAAAAAATAAGTTCTTTAAACAAGACAAACAAGATAATACGAAATAAATATAACGGTTATTTAAAATAGAATAAAAGGTTTAATTCTTTTCATGTTTGATCAACTGAAAAGTATGAAAGAAAAATCTAGAAATAAAATAATGTTTCAAAACTAATTTATTATTCGGTTTTTATATGCAATTTGGAGATGAAAACTCAATAAAATAATACCTATTAAAAATGTTTTTCTTTTAAAAATATATTTTAAAAGATGAGAAGGGGGCTAACATTTGAAATATTAATAGAATACATATATATAAAAAATATGAGTTACATCGCATATTAACAACTTAGCCCTAAAAGAGAATTACATACTCAGCATCCAAACAATTTTTGCGACCTTTACTTCAGTATAGGCCGGATATCTAAAAAATGACGTATTTAACCCATTAACACACAACGTCCTTTTTTGAAGACGGTTACAAAAACATCAAGAAAGTGGGTTTTCCCACCAGTAAAGAGGAAGATAAATATTTACCTTATTTCACGAGACAGAATCCTCGATAAAATTAGATAAAAGTTTATTTGCTTTTGAAAGTGGCGGGAAATACAAAATTTTAATTTTAGTGAAGACAATATTTCGGGCGTTAATGGGTTAAAGGAAAGTGATGCAGGAGTCACAGCAAAACACCTAGGATAACCATAGGCGCAAATTAATACTAACTCTGAAAACTATAAAAATTGGAGTGAGGGGCACATGTAGCCCACTATAATTTTGATAGTCAAGCCTAATGTTCAGTTGACGTCGTGATGCACATAGGTGCACTTGGTTGGCTTAGTATTTAACCCCTTGCGGCGCGGTGATATATCTATGAAACCACTGAATTTTGCCTCATTGGCGCGATAATTTAGGTGTTAAAAAATTGGTCTATCAAATGCTTGAAATAGCGTTTTTTCTGATTTATAAATAAAGTTGTTTTCAAATTTATGGGTCAGTCATTAATTTAAACACTTAAGCAATGAATGTGCTCTGCGCCGCAAAAGATAAAACTCGTTACGCCGTAACAAATTATTCACAACTGCAAATAAAATTTTAGTATTTACCAGGATTATATAATTTTATAATAGATGAGTTAGATGAATTTTGAAATGAATTGTCTTTAATGATACATAAAAAATTCTACAGGCTATTTATAAAAAGTTGAGAAATATTTGTCTTTCCATGTACGTTATTGTGAACACTTTTTCACATAAAGAATACAATATTATAAATTTGTTAAAAATTTGATAAAATAGATAAAACACAAATGTATTTATTTTGAAAACATGAGTTATAGAATGGATCACGTGAAACATCAATGGGAATCTTTAAAAGAAAACTTTTAAACAAAGATATATTTGACCTATTTTCTCTTGTTTCAATTTACTAAAAAGATTCTTTGATTTAGTTTCCTTTCAATTTTTTTTTAACAAGAATGACTTAAAACATCTTCAAAGAAATTTCAGAATAAAGTTTCAAAATGTTTTAGGAGTGTTTTTTAAACATTTTTAATAATAAAAAGATTCAGATACTTTGAAATAAGAGTCTTAAACGTTTTTTAGTTAAAAGGGTTAAACTAAGAATAGCTTTGAAAGTTTCGAAGAAGCCCATATTAGTAGTTACAAATCGCGAAGAATAAAATAGTTTTTGCTTCACCTTCTAGATTTCTGATGGATTTAGTTGAAAATTTGTCTTTGTAGTTAAGATTTCAGAATTCACTTTTTTTTCTTTTGTATTCTTATCATTGTGTTATACAATTTAACTATAACTTCTGATTCTTATTACAAGTTGGATGTTCTTTAATAATTTTTATGTATATTACAGGACTATATAATAAGTTGCTGTTTGTAATACCGAAAATAACCCACACATTTTCTAAAATATTGTTTATAAAAAATGTTAATTTCCTAAAAAAAGATTTTTTAAGCAATTAAAAATGAATCTTGTTTCAGAAAAAAACAACTAAAAAGAAGTACATCATTCAAGTATGCAAAAATATATGAGAAAAAGAAAACAGATGAAATTTAAGTTGTACAGATTTTTCTTTTTTGAATCCGTGTCTTTTAAGATTACACGGATAATTTTGCAGACTTTGGTCACTGAATCCCTTGAATCGTTTATTTTCGAATTCTTGACATATTTCACGTATTTTTTGTTGTTTTTGTTGTTTAATTATTAAGGCAATAAATATAAGGAAAACATTATATTTCCGATTTTATTCGAAAAATATAAACGAGACAAAAATTGCATCGTAAAAAAATCATTATGAATTATTAAGAATATTTCTATATTTTTTTCTACTCTTAATATTCAGTTGAGTTGTCTTGAGACAATTTATAATCTTCTAATTTTTATTTAATTACATAATTTTTCTATCTTCTACTTGAGGTATCCTATGAGAAAATATCTTTCTTCGACGCGTCATTTAAATTTCTATCAAGTAGGGTTTTTTAAAGTAGAAAAACTTAGTCGTGTATTCTATTCTCAAATTATCTTTTTAAGAGACTGCAATTAAAGTTTTTCTTTTCATATTTTATTATCATTCTAGTTTTTTATTTTATTTATTTATTTATTTATTTATTTTGTAGAATTTTTTACATTTTTTATTGAACGTAGTGAAATGCTTGTTAATTTTCTTTTTTAAGGAAAAAAAATGTAATTTTATGTGGGTTTTTTTTTCTTATTTTATTTTAGATACACGGAAAAGTATTTATCATATATTCCTCTTAACACTTTCGAGCACAGTTAAAAAAATGTAGTCGATGTAGTCGATTTTTCATTCTGTCATTTGTCTGCCATCTGCTCGAATGATCATGAACATTCATTGAAGTTGTTTACAAAATGTTTCCAATTGAAAATTGGATGTTTATAACTTTTAGTGAGCTTGCAGAGCCACTCAAAATGCCCCTGTTACATCGTATAGTTAAAGCGATGCTTGTTTCCTGATATTACACTATTTCAAACGTAACGATATTCGAATGTTTAAAATAAGCTCTAAAATATGTTTGATTTATAATATGCTGTGCTAAAAAACTATCATTTATTTACAGTACTACCCATAAAAAGTCTGTTACATAATGTTTTAGGAAGTAAAATGTTTGTGTCATATTTTTTTAATGTTACACTTCTTCAAACGGAAATTTTTTTAATACATTGTTGAGATTCCCTTCAACATGATTCTTATAGAATATGATATATTAACAGTTATAATTCATATGCACACAAAATTTTTTGGTTTCAGTGCAGTCTATGTGCAACAAACTCAGAAGGTGCTTTTTGTATTGTGGTACGTGTTTTTAAATTTAACCCAATTTTCACATATTTTGTGGAAGATATAAAGACCGTATATAGGACTACTCAAAGTAATTCATCACCATTATGATATTGATTTATTAATACTTAAGCATTTGTATCTGCCACGGATACAGTATTTACGTGTTTAAATTTCGAACGACATTTGCCAAAAAGGTTTTCGCTCATAAATTTAACATGCCTTTGAATTAACGCTACATTTTAATTGATTATTTTTTATCATTTACGATTATCAGATTTACTGATATTATGCTAGTAATCTTTCTTGTAGCTTTTCTAATTAATAAAAATTTACAACGATAAGTATATTTAAATGCCTGATGAAAGGAAATAAGGCATACATAACAGTATATGCTTCTGTTATTAATCTTTACTGTCTTTATGGATTTTGATATCAGATTTTTTTTTAAATACTTCAACTTTCAGAAACGGTTTGAACCGGTTATGTAACTGAAACTATCCTGATATAAAAAGAATATAACCCAAATCAAAAAAGTAAAAACTAGGCCGAGTGTGGATCACCTGCAGCTATGCTATGCAATAAAAAAATCACGCCAAATATAAAAATTTGTGCGAGATATTTGAAAAAAAGTCCTCATAGACATTACATTATCATCCGGATCTTTTTCAATCAGTAGTGTGGTATCTTAACCCTTTCCGGCGCACTACTCTTTAAAGTTGGAATTTAAAGAAAACAAAAATTAGGCAATCTCTTTAGGCCTAGAGGAGTACACAGGTATTGTTTTGTAAAGATTGCTGTTATTAATTGCTATTAATTATACAGCTGTTGCCGAAATGGTAACCTCCCATAAGTAAAGCATTGATAAGCGCAGTGAGAAGAGCATTGCTGTGAAGCGCGTATTAAAGTAAAACATTTTACCTATTATTTAAAAACAATAGAGTTCGATCTTTGTGATGCTGCCATCTAGAACTCATAAAAAAGATTTAAAGTAACCGTTAGAGTAGTTTTTGAAATATTCACGGAGTTTTTGTGTCTCTAAACAGGAGGAACTTTAGGTGTTGCCGACCCGGCAACACTGCGCCGGAAAGAGTTAAGCGCAAAAAGGCCTCACAAAAAAGAGGAGGCAATAAGGCAGCAATAAAGGGATTCTAATGCACAGGTGAAGAAGTTACTGAAACAAAATTTGCCATTGCAGAAAGACGAATGGAAAAAACAGAGGAAAAATCTGCTTCAAGAATTTGTGCTGATTTTTATATTTTGTTTTTCTTTTTAAATTATGTTCATAAATTCCCGTGAATAAAATGGGTTAAACAGCTAGTCTAAAGAATTTTCCTGCCAACTCGGAAAAAGGATTTTTTCGATGCCGTATCCATAAGGAACGCTAACAACGAACATTTCAGCAAATATTTTACAAAACATGTTCGTTCTGCGCGTTCGGAAAACAGATTTTTCAAACTATTCGTGGTGTTATTTAATCCCCTCCCCTCTCCACTATTGATTAGCTAAAACTAAAAGAAGAAGTAACTAGAAATTAAAGAATCGTGCATTTTTTCTGATATAATTTGGTGATTAATATATATTAATATATATTAATGGTGATTAATATATAATTATTGGTGAATAGTATGTTTTTCTTCTCTTCATGACTGTACATTAAGTTTAATCATCCATAATTGGGGTTTTAATGGGAAATTGATTTTATGTAGTTACATGCGTTAAAAAAATAAATCCTTACTAATATTATAAATCGGAAAGTGAGTTTGTTTGTTTGTTTGTTTGTTTGTTTGTTCCGCTTTCACGCCTTAACTACTGAACCGTTCACGTTGAAATTTTGCAGACTTAAAGTTAGAAGTCCGGATTAAATAATAGGGCACTTTTTATCCCGGAAAAAATTGATATTCCCGAGGGAAAACAAAAATATTGTTAGCTTGATGGATGGATTGGAGATGGCGCTGTGTGTCGTTTAAAACAAGATAAAATATTGCAAACGAAAAAAACATGTAAATTTAGAAGCTAAATGATACGATAATGAATCCCCGAAAATGAGGAATTCCCGAGGGATGACGTGCAATTTGTTTTATCGTCTAAACTGTTTTTTTACATCTACTTATATATTGCAAACGAATATGAACATGTAAATTTAGAAGCTTAATGATACGATAATGAATCCTGGAAAATGAGGAATTCACGAGGGATGACGTACTATTTGTTTTATCGTCTAAAATGTTTTTTTTTTTTTATATCTACTTATCCTGAAATAACTATAAGTCAACGAATTACTAATTGGTATAAGTACTAGTTACGTTATTTAGTTCTTGAGGTATGCGATAGATGGCGCTGGGTGTTTTTAAAACGTGATAACGATGTGCAGTAGCTGTATAATAGTTAGGTTAGGTTAGTTTAGTGCTTTTTTTCTAGGTAGATATCTAAAGTAGTTATTATTTTTTCGATAGGTAATTACGTCGCTTTGTTCGTCGTTTAGATTGTTATAGTTTAGTTTGGGATTTTAGTTTAGTTTAGGTTTATAGTTTACTCATATTTTCACAATGCCTCGCAAACGTAAATCTAATTTGTCGAGCACCTCATCTAAAGCTCGAGCAATGAAAATTGCCCGATCTCAAGAATCGTCTCTCCATCCTGAATTAAGAAGGCGTGAACAAGCAGAGCGTCAGGATGCTTCGAGAGCTGCTGAGCTACCATCTCAGCACCAGCAACGACTTGAGGAGCAAACCGCTCGCCAAGCTTCTTTGAGGGCTTCTGAGAATGATATTCGTACTCAAGTCCGTTTATCGCAACAGGCTCAACGTCAGCATGGTCAGCTCTATGTAGCGTGTTCCCGGGTTTCCAGTGCCCAAAATCTGCATGTTTTTGCTCCACAAGTGAAAACATATAATATAGTGTACCATTCAGTTTTGGTTTAACAACTAATCGTATCCAGTGTTACATCACGCTTCTTACATTTTTCCGTGAAAATGAGAAGTTTTCTTATAGTTGTGCTTTATACCGCAATATAATCGAATTCCACGCGGGCGAAGCCGCGAGCGGAAAGCTAGTATATACATAAATAATAGTCTTTTGCTTTTTTTCCCTCTTGGTATTTAACTCTGTGTAATCTATTGAAAAAAAAAGTTATTCACGATACGAATAAATTTTGAAAATAAAATTTCCCGTGTACGAAGTAATAAAATGTTTCTGCTGGATTAGCTATGTTAACCAGCATATATATATGTATATATATTAAGGAAAATTATTTGAGGACAATTATGACTTTGCTTGTATGTTTAAAAGTCAAGATCGAGATGGAATGTCTTTGCTTTGTTTGCTAAGAGGGTAGAAATGAACCTTTTGGGATTAAATAATGCCGCATGTGTACAAACATTTTATTTCAACACCTTCTTTTGTAAAAGTATAACAGAGACTAGAATAATTTAAAGCAAGTGTAATGTAAAAACTACTTTTATACATGGATAAAAGAATATTAAATGCATATACCATCAAATTTGTGAAATAATTTATGTATTAAGACGTAAAAAAATCGTTTTCATGTAATCTACGAAAAAATATGACTTTTATAGAAAAATCCACAAAATTTGAAAATATATACGAAAAGCATGATCTTTTCCCTAAATGAAGTAATACTAGTGTATTACTTATCTAACAAGTGTCGTATAGGCATTTGTAATCGTTTTGAATATTGACTTTTTTTTTATTTTATCGGATTTACATATTTCAGACACTAGAGACTCTGAAAAGCGTATTTACACAAAATTGCGGTTCGCCAGTCTGTGTGGCAATCTGTGTGACTGTAAACACTATATCTCCTGAACAAATTGAGATAGAGACTTGAAATTTGATATACAATCAGTATGTAAGAATGAGAAGAAGTGTGTTTAATACTAGTAACCTCGACAACCTGAAACTATTTGTTTCGTACTCTCTTAATATTCGTTATGATGAAAGGTACATAAAAAAATATTGATTTTTTTTTATTTTAAGAATTAATGTAAAAGACAATTAAGAAAACATTTGCATTAAGAATGATGTATATTAGATAATTAGTTGCCGAGATATTTGTAATAATATTTTCCGCATTATTCATTTTTTCATGACCCTGTATTTCATTCAAATTTCAATTCAAAGATATATTTTAATTAGACACGAGACATTAAATCCATGACCCTGTATTTCATTCAAATTTCAATTCAAAGATATATTTTAATTGGACACGAGACATTAAATCCAACGTGTTAGTTAATATAATTATCATTTTTGGAGATATAAGGATGCTTCTGATACGCAGTTTGGTATAACTTGAAAATCCCGTCGATCAAAAAACTATCGCCAAACTGTAAGATTAAATGCTAATAATTGATTATCATAAATGTCACATGCACTTCACATTAAACACGATATACGTATTTTTTGAAATCATCAAGTTTATTTTTAATTTGGCGTTTTATTTTTAGCATTATTAATCTTGTACTAATTTGTTTGGTATTTTATTATTTAAAATAAAAAAAATTGCCGATTTTCATAATTTAAGTATAATTTGAAGATTTATATTATTTCTGGAAATCGGTTTACTGGATAATCAAGTAGTAAAAATATTTAAATATATTTTTAAATTTTATTTCAGAATTCCGTTGGATCTTATAAATAGTTTACGCATGTTTATTTTCATATTTTATAGTATGCATATTTATGATAGTTAAGTATTATGATGGGTCCCAACAATTAGTTTAACAATATACATTACAATATTTGTTTTTACAACGTATTTAGCCAGATACATGATTGGAAATAAAGTGTGATGAACCTTATACCACACTGTAAAAAAAAAGGGTCGATCTACTAAAAAAAACTTTAGTAATCCTTGTAATTACTAAAAAATGTTTAGTAATCTTAGTCGGTTACTAGAAAATCTGTAAGAATTACTAGAAAAAAGTTAGCAACGAATAGAGTTAATAGTTTTATATTTTTAATAGTTATTACTAAAACTCACTTGGCGTGGCCTCGATGGCATAGTGGTTATAGTAACGGACTCCAGGCTGAAAGGTCCCGGGTTCAAAGCTGGACAGCGCCAAGCAGTCCCTGAATGTATGTAGTGTAAGTATTGTATAATAAAGGGGTTATGAATTTCCTGTTGGATCTGTTCGCAATGTTTGGTGCTGCCATCTATTGCGTTTTTGCCGAAAATCTATTGCTTCAGAAGTCTAGATGTAGCTCGAAGGAAGCTCCTGCCCTTCGGACGCACGTAATTGTTATTATAAATAATTTTGGAGCTATTACTAAAATTTTCTTGGTGGCTCATACTAAAAAATTTTAAGTTAGTTATACAAAAAATTCTTTTGTTCAGTTTACAAAAGAAATGCTTGTTTCACTTGCAAAAAAAAAGTTTGTAATGGTTACTAAAAAATTCTGTGGATTACAAATTTACTAAAGAATTTTTAGTAACCTCTTGAATTTTTTTTTACAGTGCACGCGTGTGCTAACGTTACAAAGATAGACTCGTGTGCGTAAGGATTAATAGAGTGATATTAATATTTCGAAGCCACTTAGTTTTGTCATTAACATACAATAATATGGTGTCTTATTGATGCATCTGTCATTCATAAATAAATAACTAGATTAGTACACTTTCCATACTTGTGTTATCTCATCATTTTTATTATGAAACACAAACACACAAACGTGGACTGTAACATTGAAAGAGCATTTTATGTGTGCCCGAGGTTCTAAAAATGCTGTTTATAATAGTCTGAAAATTTAAACGATTAAATTATGAAGCAAATTATGAAAATAAAAATACTATTATTGGAAGAACCTTTCTGTTCTGTTTTCGACAATGTGTACTATATGTGATGATATGTTTGGCTATATTTTTTGGTAGGTATTTTTTTTTTCTCAACTTCAAGTTCTGAATTATTTGATTAAAAAAAATATTTCCTATTTTTAAAGAAAGAAAAATACAAATTATTGTTACGGAATTAATTACATAAAACATGTAAAGATAAAGTTGTCAATAAGCGCCTAAAATGAATTATAAATAGTCCCCCATGCTATATGCCTTTCGAATTGTCATAGAAACAAGATTAAGGTTTATTTCTAATGAAGATAGTAATAACTAAAAAGTTTTATTTCAAAAAACTAAAGTGCGACTGACCAAGTTTCGCAAGTCTCTGGAATTAAAGTGTTGTCTCAAAATCTTGTCTGTTGAAAAGTCTGGAATACCAGAGTTTTCATGAACGAAGTGTCTATACACATAATACAAAAAATTCTAGTGTTCTTCTTAATTTAATAATCTTGTAGTTTATGGTAGACCGAAAGGCGGCAGCGCAGACAATCACTTGATCGAGTTCACGGATGAAAATCTGGGGTTAGTTGAGTCACGATTTGCACAATAAAACGCAATCGGACTTCTAAGTTTGTGGAAAACACACATAAAAATCTGATTTTAGCGATTAATTCATAGGATCATTATGTTTTCCTGTTCCTAATCCTACATGTATTCATACTTTTGGGTGCACAATGGTGAACTAACGCGTCAACTGCTAAAATTGGGTTTTTTAATTACTAAAAGCTTTTTATATATCAAGCAAAGATAACAAGATTGTTTTTGTTATACTGTAGTTTTCGTTACAGTATTGTTGGAAAACTTTTCCTAGAATGGGCTGTTGATTTTGTATCTGCAACAGCTTATTAATTAAATGCCATCTCATAGGATATTCTGATTAAACACGCAGGAATATCTTCAGAGATTCGCGTTTGAAATGAAATAGACGCCCTCTCGCGGACAAAGTCTGAAACGAAATAGAACTGATACCGTGAGCATCTTCCGCTGAAATCAGTGTTTAAAAGGCCGATAAATAAATAAACAGATCTATAATAAATAAATAAATAAACAGTTCTATAACGCATGCAACGTTGGGTTCTTTGTATTAGAATTATCTAAAATCAAAATTTTATACACAAAGTTTAGATCTATAATATAAAAAAGTACATTTGACTTACTCATGGCAAAATAACATGACAGCAACACAATTCTTGCATGATTCGCTTGCTCCAGCTTTGCAAGAGCAAGAAAATTTTTTTATTTTCAAATTTTTGTTTTCCTTTACTAGCAAACCTGAAATAATATGGGGATTTCCTTTTGTTTGGCTTGTTTGTAAACACGAGCCTACAATCTCTATTTCTTCTTCTCTGCATTCTTTAATGCCGCACATTACTAATCTCTTTGAATCAATATTTGCTTCAACTTCTCTAAAGCAATTACTAGATTTTCCAGCATCTAGAAATTCTAAAATTGTCGATATTTGTAATTTATCTCCCATAATTAAAAAAAAAGATAAAAAACTGCACTTTTAACAGCTCTTTAAACGGGTTTCGCTATGCTACAGCATGGAACAAACAGCACTACGTAAACAAACGATTATCAGGTCTATACAACGCCACCTTTCGGTCATTACAAACGCGAATAGAATGCAATGCTATTGACGGGAGGCATATTTCAGATGTGTATATTGCTGGGACGATTACTGTTTCTAAACCAATAGGAGAGCGTCATTATCACGGTCAAGTACACGCCCACACAGTTTGATTGACAGGAACTCGTGGACAATTGACGGTGCTAATTATAACGATAATCTGTTGCGGATGAAAGTGAGCTGACTGGCTGAATGGTTAGAGAGTCGAGCTTGAAACCGGAGGATATGGGTTCGAGTCCATCGCGGGCCGAGAGTCCGTTGGTGATTTTTTTTTTTTTTTTAATTATTGGAGGCTGTCTTTTATTAATAAATAAGACATTTAAAAAAATATTTCAAACCCTTTTAATATTCTAAATATCGTTCCAAAATGATTTATATATATATTAAACAAATGGGAAAAAAAGTATTCTGCGAAAATATCTGTATAAGCAAATTTCTTACTTTAATTTTTATTTATTTATTTATTTATATATTTCAGGATCAGAGGAAGTATAATTTCTAATTGAATTGAATAAAATTCAGTCATTTTGAAAAAAAAAAAAATTCTTTCGTACCTTTAATTTTTAATTACCGAGTACAAATTCAAACAATCCGAGTACAAATAAATAATAAACACACACGATCAATTGTCCACGAGTTCCTGTCAATCAAACTGTGTGGGGGTGTACTTGACCGTGATAATGACGGTCTCCTATTGGTTTAGAAACAGTAATCGTCCCAGCAATATACACATCTGAAATATGCTGACGGGAGGCAGCAGCACAGACATTCACTTCAGACGGCAGTTAGTAGGGATTTATATTTGAACACAATTAACACAATTATGGAAGAAAAAATGAGTACACGTGTTTCACAGTTTTGAAAACTTTTGGATTGGAGCTATCTTGAGTATGTGAAGTACTCAAAATTGAGTACTTTTTACTCAATTTTGAAAACCCATTTTTTCAGTGAAAGATTTGTTAAATCTTTCTTTGCATATTAAAACGCAATCGGACTGCCAAGTTATATCTTCGTTAAAAACGCCTAAAACCCCGATTTTAGCGGTTGTCTCATAGCCCGTAAGACATGGTGACTTCACTGCAACGTCGTTGTAAAGTCACATTGTGACTTTGTGACCAGTGATGTCGACGTGACGTCACGTGACGTCAATGTGAAGTCACAGTGACTAAAATGTGAAGTCGTTATGGCCGTTTTAGAGCTTTTTTGTGATGTCACATTGTGACCACTTTGTGACGTCACAATGTGACCAATTTGTGAAAAAAGTGTCATTTGTGACTACTTTGACATTAACATTGTGACGAACTGTGAAATTTTTTTTAGAAAGTCACATCTTAGTCACAATGTGACGTCTCTGAGTGGTGACATTTTCGTCACAGATGTGATGTGACCAAAGTGACTCACAGGGACGTCATTGTGACGTCACTGTGACCATGCATGCTATGAGGGAGGTTTCTTATTAAGTTTTCCTGTTCCGAATTATTCATGTTTTCATACTTTTGGTTGCAGGAAGGTAAACCGACGAATCAACTGCAAAAATCTGATTTTTAGTAGTTTCCCATCAAGATATAACTCGGCAGACCGGATGTTTTTTTACTTTGCCCATCGAGTTTTAACTAAACCTAGATTTTCATTTGTGAGCTCAATAAGGGGATTGTCTTTGCTGCCGCCTCCCGGTCTATGAAAGATAAAATTGCTGCTTTGCATTAAAAATGTTAGATTGACCTCAATATTTGACACTCTATATTGTATTTAATTTCTACTTCCATTGATTCTTATATTGAAACTTTTTTTTCATTGTTATTAAATGTATCCTCTATACCGGGTGTATCAAAAATGACTGGTGGATTCTAAAATTCAATAACTTGCAAACAGTGACAGATATAAAAATACATCTTGCAGAAGAGTTGCATTTGATCTCTCTCTCTCTCTCTCTCTTTTTTTAAAGTTCAAGATTTTAGGTATTTCGAGAACATGTCTACATGCTTTAACCTCCTTTTTAGGTGCGTTCGTAATTATGTAAATACGTAGCACCTGTTGTTGTCGCTCAGTACGCCCGCCTGTCCATCTGTCTGTCCGTCTGTATGTCTGTCTGTCTGTCTGTCCGTCCGCATATAACAACGCAAAAACTACCTAACCTAATCGTTTGAAATTTAAAATACATAATTATAACATAATTTTATCGAGTCATTCAAAATTTTATGAAAATCGGATGGATAGATCAATTACAGGGACAATCAAAAGGATTCCGTTACATTACGGTCAATGGGGAAAAGAGTTTCAAATGCATTTTAATCGTTTGAAATTTAAAACATATAATTATTGCGTAATTTTGTCGAATCATTTCAAATGTTATGAAAATTGGATGCATACATCAATTACAGGGACAATCAAAAGGATTCCGTTACATTACGGTCAGTTGGGAAAAAAATTTCAAATGCATTTTAATCGTTTGAAATTTAAAACATATAATTATTACGTAATTTTATCGAGTCATTTCAAATGTTATGAAAGTCGGATGCATAGATCATTTACAGGGACAATCAAAGGTATTCCATTACATTACGGTCAATGGGGAAAAAGTTTCAAATGCATTTTTATGATGTTACACTCATTCGAACATAATACAATTGGCATGAATCTATGAAGTATATACTGAAATATGCATTCTGTACAATCTGTGATGCAAAGAATTTTTATTATTAAATTACAGGGCCACACAAAAGTATTCCACTATATAATGCTATACGGGGAAACATTGTTTGGGTCGTGTTTTAATTATATTCAACTATTTCACATTTTATGAATAAGATATACGTTTCTGAGGTGTAATAAAAATTACTTTCTGTATATTTACAGGAACACAAAAAAAGATTTCGACTACTATACTGTATCCGAAGAACGCTCTACTCCATCAGCAAGATTTTAATATTTTCAAAACTTCGTTAACGTACGAACGCACCTCATTTGCTACGTTCACGTGAAATTTCCAACTTGTTCCGTATAGTAGAAGAGAGAGAGATCGAAAAGCCGAGCCTAGATTTATCAATTGTGTTTTGTAGCGTCTTCTGTCATTGCTATTCGTAACCAAAACTGTGAATCGCAGCATAAAAACTGCTGATATCTTACATAAAACTCCTGCGAGAATTGCTTTAGTATTTGTCACCGTTTTCAAGTTATTGAATTTTAAAATCCACCAGTTATGTTTGGGACATTTGGTATATAAAATTTGGGTACTACTCACAAGGAAGGTCTCCATACGGACAATACCCCGAAAATCTGAAAAAAATACAGAATGTTCTTCTCGTGTAAATATATACGTTTATAAAAAAATTTCGGCGGAATCTCCATTCCGTAACCGTAAAAAAATAATGAAAATTTCGTTATTTGGCGATTTATCGCCGGTTGGCAATGGAATGAATTTAAAAAAAAATACTTTATGTCAAATACACTTCAAGAAAAATAAGTTTCATGTTGAACCTGTTTTGATAAGTTTAATTTAAATAACTTTAGTTTTGTAAGTTTTAGTTTGTTTTAAGTATAATTTTGTTATATCGAAATTTATATATATTTATGTTCAAATTTAATCATCAAAATTTGAGATTTAAAACGAAATTCATAATTTAACTTTAATTGAATTTGTTCCAAGCTCAAAGTCCAATTGAGAATTGTCTATTAGGTTTTGTTGCTATAGAAATATATGACCTTTTTTTTTTTTTTTTTTTTTTTTCAATACGCTTAAATGCATGAAGATAATTTTTCTCAATATGATTTTTTCAGCTATGAAAACATTTTTTCCAGTGATTAATTAAATAACTACTTCAACGAGTAATATATATATATATGTAATACAACATGTATATAGATGTATATAATATATTAAAGTCTCTCATTGTTTATGTTTGAATTCATTAAATAAAATCGAGTGACTCTTTAGTCTTTTCACGCCAAATATTCGAAAATATTTTGTTTTTTTACACAAAATCTAATGTGATTCCGCCGCTAATTTTGACTGATCCTTTATTACATACATAAGTACTTTAATTAGTATTTTTTTTCATAAAATTCTGGGTATGCCCAGTATGGAGACCTTCCCTGTCAGATATACCGTCGACTGATTTCGCCAAATTGTACGAATCGCCAAACTAATAGTGAAATTATTTATAAAGACGTAATTTTTATAATAAAAATTAATAAAAAACACATAATAAGGAGAATATTAATAAAAATACAAATAAAAAGTCGAAATAAAAATCACTTGATGACGTTTTAAACACGTGTATCTTATTTAATGTCATTGAATTGACATTCACGATCATCCATTTTTAGCATTTAATCTTATAATTTTGCGATAATATTTTCGTACGACTTACAGAGTAGTACCAAAATTTGTTACTTATTATAATTTGTCATTAAATAAACTTATTAATTAATTTATTATAATTTATTATTTTAGCATAGAAGTATTATTAAATTTATTGAAATTATGTTATTCATTCTTCAGATGCTGAAAAATTATTTTCAATATATTTTTACTATCTTTAGTAAAATTCATTTCAACCATGTTTTAAACTTTGAAATAACATTAAAGAATACGCAAAGAAATTTTCTATTTTTAGATTTCTTTTTTTCTGCTTTAATTTAACTGCCCGTCCGTCGTCACAGAGAAAGAATGTGTTTTCATTCCAGAAATGGCAAGAAATTCCGTATAAATTAAACGGAGAAAAATAACCATGGCAACGGTATTTCAAAGACCTTAAGTTATTTTTTATATTCTCGTATTTATAGAAGAAGTGCTAAAATTGCGCAAAATAAGCGTGGAAAAGCTTTTTATTATTATTTTTTCGATGCTTATAATAGCATATTCAAATTCCGATAAAGAAAAATAAGAACATGTATGTTTTTTTTTGTTACTTTTCCTGAATTTGATACTAATTAAATTTCATTAAATTTAAATATAATTCTTGTCATTTAGGCATTTCTTGTTTATGTAGTACGATACTAGAATGCTAATGATACTAGAAAATCTAAAATGTAAATGTATTTTATTTTAACCTCTTCAGTTTCACAGCTAAATTAAAAATGCAAATACTTATTCATTGTTTTTTTACATACAAAATCCCATCATAAATGACAGAAAAAATAGCTTTTTTGAAATTGATCCTTTAGATTTTTACTAATTTAGGTTGAAAAATATGGATCTAAAACTAGTAACTCTTTTAGCAGTTTAAACGCCAATGTCTCCAAATGGGAACATTGCAATATTTGTAATACAAAATATATATTTCCCAACATAATAACGATGTCCCTGTTTTTCCTATAAAATATAAGGTTGATTTTAACTTTTGGAATGAAAATATTTATGTTCAAGCATATACCACAGGTATTAAGAATGTGCAAATTCATTAATTTGCATAAAAAGTGTATTATTTGCTTTTATCGTTTTCTCTATAATAATTACATTTGACCGCTAGGGATCTAAAAGTTTTTTGAAAGTCTAGAAAATACTCAAGAACAATATACAATAGCATATAGCGAAAAATAATTTGTTATATTTGTATAGGGTGTCAATCAATAATCACGTTCCAAAATGCAAACACTGAAGTAAAAACTGCCAAAAGAACTGCAGGAATATATTTTTTTGCTGGTTTTTAAATTTTTATTCATAAATTAAAACATTTGAAGCTGTAGTATAAGAACAACAAAATTATTATTACATTGCGATATTAATTCGGCGTGTAAACGGTTAAAAAAACAATTTAATAAACTTTAACCTAAATTAACGCAATCACGAATTTAAAGTGGTTTAAACAAGTAAATTATCTTGACATACTCAAAAAATGTTTATTGAAAAATATGAAATACTTATGGAAATTTATCACTTTCTTAGTCACACTGTCTTTTGGGAATTTTAAGGTATTTTGCAAACTCAGGTGGAAATAGCATTTATTTTATGAATGATTCCGTTCAGAAGCCCTTTATTTGTTTGCTTTTAAATCAAAAAACATTCAGCTATTAAGCCCCTCAACAGTGCCTGATTTATGGCAGGGCATTCGGGGTACAGGCCCAGGGTCCCCGATTTTTTTGGGGGGAGGGGAGCAAATGCTACTGTTTTTTAAAATTAATATCCAAAATTAAATGTAATTTCAACTATTAAAAAAGAAAAAAATTCAGTGAATATTTATATTAGAAAGAAAGTACTTTTTTAATAGCTAATATTTAAAATAATTATAGCTTAGTATTGAAGAAAATTTATTGTCTTTTGTTGCATGAATTATCATTCCAGACATATGAGCTTATATAGAAAACAATAATCTGAACCATACAGTTACTTAGAATTTAATAATAATGAAATAATTATTAAAAAGCAAATTAATAATTATCAAATTTAGTTTTTCAATGGATTGGATGTTTAAAATAAGTTATTAAAGTCAATTGTGAAGACTTAATAAGTATGGCTTTCAATGATGCATATATAGATATATTTGAACTTGGTCCCTGTAAGCATCGGTGATAGGGGGCCCCCTGCATCTGTGCCTAGGGCCCCTAAATTTAGAAATCGGTCCCTGCTCTTCACCGCCCAGAAAAAGGGCAGAGATGTAATGTCGTTTTCTTTGCCATATTTTAAAAAGTCTAAAAGAAAGATTATCTTTTTTAACATGACATAAATAATTTAATTAAGTATAGTAGTATAAGCGTTGAGGCTACAAATTCTAACAAATTATTTAAAAATTAACTTATATTTGTAGAATTAAATTAATATTTTTTATAAAGTTTTTCTACTGCAGTGTAATTTACAGATTAGCGAACGGATATATCATTTTGCGACAGTTAGAAGGTTGAGAATTGATGCGAAAAAGTAAAAAAAAAAAAAAAAAAAAAAAAAAAAAAAAAAAAAAAAAATCGGACATTTTAGTTATAAAAAAAAATAGAAATCCTCTAATGGGGTCAAAAGGACAGAAAACGTGATAATTTAAACGTATCCATTATTGCATAATAACACAAAACTTCAATCCAAAAAATTGTTTTTTTGCGTTTCTTGATTTCTTCTATATGTAATCTACAGCATCTGTTTTCACGAGAATATTTTTAATTTAATTTATGTCTTCTTCCTTGTTTTGTGCTCCAGTTTAAAAAAAAAAAAAAACCTTTTTTATTAAATTGTGCTAGATATTTTTGTACCTTTTCTTTTTTTGCATTTCGAAATTTAAAAGCATTTATATAAATAAAGGAAATATTTTTTTTATTATTATTTGCTAAAATCTGCTGCAATAAAAATACTAAATCGGAAACTCAAACAACATTCTTAGATTGCCAAATGAAAATCACGCATTGATAAGTAATGAAAATAAAAAGAGGTTATCCAAAAAAAGGTCTTTGAGTATTAGAGGGACACGTATAAATAAAAAACAAAATTATATGAAATCTATGGTAAGCTGTTATTAACCCTCTATCTACGCTCTAACCCTCTATCTACCCTCTAAAATACTTATAACTAACATAAAAATAACTTGTTTTAAATTTCTTTTAATATGTCAGTTAGCTGTAATACTGTTTAAAATGCGTTATTTAAGTCATAACTTTATTTTTGTCCAAAAGCATTACTGGTTACATAAAACTTTGCCCGTTCTTTTGCCTTTGTATCTTTTCAGCTTTCTTGTCGCTGAGGGAAGAGAATGGGGGTTTTTCAATTCGGAAATATTTCTATATTTAAATTGTAGCAGCATCATATTTGTACATTTTGTAATTCTACAAAATACTAAGAAAAGAATTTAAAATAAAAGATTTGTGTGGGGTTATTAATATTGCACAAAATCTCTGTAAATTTAAATTAAATTATTCCTTCAAAATCGCATAGTCCTTCAAAAATCCTTCAAAAGATTTATTAAATGATAATGTAAATCTTTTAATTTAGTTTAAACAATTTAAGTAAAAGGCTTTTGAATGTAAAATTTTCATGAATTCGTAATGCGGTAGATAAAGGATTAAGTTTAATTAACGCATGTGAAGTAAGACCTTAAAAAAATCAACGAATCGTCATAAAAAAGGGTGAATATTTATGGAATAAATCTATCTAGAAATTTAGTTTCACGCTTCGGAATAACAGTACGTATCTTATTTTATCGTTACTTATTGTAATGAATTTAATATACAGTGAATATATATTCTAAAAAGAATATCGGCACAGATGTCATATACGCACCACATTTGCAAGTGTCTCCCCCCCCCCCCCCCCCGCCAGCCAATTTGGCGTAAATTTTGCGTTTGAAAATACGTTACGAATTGCATGCAATAATAGCATGTGACTTTTTACTGCAATATAGAAATAAAATAACATGAAAAAAAAAATGAAAGAGATTCTAGTATTTTAAGAAAGGAAATAATAAATAAATGATAATTTAATATAATTGTTGATTTTAGCATATAATAAAAATAATTTAAAGAATTAAAATGAAAAATAACGATAAATAAACATGAGTTCAATAAAAAGGAAACAATAAATAAAAAGTTACAAATAATAAAGTTAATAAGTAATAAAACAGTAAGTATAATTTTCAAAATGAATCGTAAATATTAATACTCAAGCCATATTGAATGCATGCTTTTGCTTTACTTAAACAACACATTTCACTGAAATCTTTAATTTTTTCATTTTATTTCCTTAACAATTGTTATAAATTTATTAAACGTATCTTCACCATCATGGCAGAGATTTGCAATGCCAAATGGACGGGGTAAAAAACACGTGCAAATGTGGTGCGTATATGACATCTGTGCCTAAATATCATACATTTTATGTTTAGAAATAAAAGAAAGAAATATACTTAGGATAATATTTTTTTTTAAAATAAAAAGCACAGACAATACCAGATGTGATGTATTTTGTTCGTACTTAATTTAACGATTTGATCCTAAAATAATTACAAAAATGAAAGTGCAGCATTTATTGTATTCTTATCTTTTAAACAATAATTAACTCAATTCATAGATAAATTCAAAATATGCATAATAATGTGTATAATTATCTCTATTCTCTCGACGTTCTTAAAGAAAAAATAAAATATTGCAAATTCTCATGCATTAGATTTAATAAAGATCATTTCGATATTAAAACTAATTCATCAAATATAGAATATCACATTTGTGACATCACGAAGGCGGGACACACATCACGGATCTCAGTGTTGAACCGGGAGGAACTTCAGTGTCTCCGCGGGGGGGGGGGGGGGGGAATCATACAACTCCGGGGGATGAATTGGACTTTTGACCATTCGAAAATGCAAAATTTTTAATTTTCCGGGGGAACGTTTCATTGCTTCGGGGGGAATGTCCCCACCCCACTGTGCCATCCCCTGAATTCAACACTGACGGATCTCTTTGGAACATTACACATCACCGTCTCTGCCGCAAATCGTTCTTTTTTAGTTTTCCAAAAGAAATCTGTCTCGGGGGTAGTCTAATGTTTGCAACAGTTCACCGATTGGTGAACACTGATAACCGTAATATTAAAGACTGTGCGATCTTCACAACCATTATTCTACAAATTATATATGGTATGCTATAAATGATACATTAAAATAAAAATGACAAAAATATTTTTTACTTTTGCATTTTCCGTGTGCTCTAACGGCAACTTTTTCAAAAAAAAAAAAAAAAAAAAAAAAAAAAAAAGAAAAGAAAAAAGAAAAAAAAGAAAAGAAAAAAAAGAAAAAAAAAGAAAAGAAAAATTTAGTTAAAATAGCCTCAATTTAGCCTAGATCGCCGCTAGAGCACACGAAACATGTAAAATTAAAATGGTATTTTTGCCATTTTTATTTTAGTGTACCACTTATAGCATACTATAAATAATTTGATATTTTTAAAGTGATGTTTCATATTATGCATTATTCTACAATTAAACTGTGAAATGAAGGATAGTAGATTTCTTGTCTATAAAATTAAAATGCAGTAAAACCTGTGGGAAAAACCTGTCAATTATGGAATCCCGTCTGGAAAGGTAAAATGTATTGATTTATGCAAAATTGATAGAATAATACTTGAAAAAAAGAAAGGAATACATTTCCATTTGCTAAGGAGAAAACTTGTCTTGTCTTATAATGTATTTTTTTAGAACATATGATAAAACATATGGTCTTAACAAATTTTACTGCACATAATTTTTAAAAAATCTGCCGTACAAGGAATATGGACTAATGATATTAATGATAAATGAAACCTTTTGCATACTAAGAGAAATTCATATAAAAAAATCACAATCTAGTTAGTTTCTGTAAAAATTAAGACTATAAGTGTAAAAATTAAAAAATAAAATAGGTATTTTTTGTCAGAATTCTTTGTAGGAAACAATTTTTATCCTATCGACATAAAAAAAAATTCAAATAGACCCCCGTGCAGTTGCAATATGTCATCATATTTTGCACTGTTTTTTATGAAATTTTGCAAATGAAATTATGGATCTAAAGGTAATGTTTAAGGAAATGGCTATTTGTTACGATATTTAATAATCATACAGTATACAGATAATATGTAGCGAGCAAGAATTTTTTTTTACTGTAGTTTTGATCTCTTATATAATACCTTGACATAAAAAAAATGTATTTCATACGTCATATATTACTTAAATGAATTCTACTAGATTTTTTTGTAAATATTTTGATGCACTAAGCGCTGAAAGTTCAGAAACATAAATTAAACATTCTAAAAACTTTTAACAACTGTTGCATTTTACAACCCTGATTTATACCGAAAACTTCGATCGAACACAAAAACAGTATTCATCTTTAATCCTGATTGGACATGTCCTTGATAATGTTCAATGAAATGCAATCATTGAATTTCATTTGAGCGTTTGACTTAGGTGTTCTAGATTGAATGCAAGTATAAGAAGACAATTCCACTGCTGCTGTTGCGTAATTACTTGGAATAGTTGCGTGGAGTGTGCATCCCTCCCTAGTAGCAAACCAATATTGGTCCAACGTTGCGCCAATATTTCATTTATTAGTAATATTGCTAATAAAACGCCAATATTTTTATATACTGCCATTTCATTGGAAATATTTCCAATGAATTCCCAATACTGTACAGATATTTTCGTTACATTGGAAATATTTCCAATGAAACTCCAATATTTAACTAATATTGGCGTTTTATTATCAATATTTCCAATGAAACCCCAATATTGGCATAATATTGGCTGCAAACATTGGCTAAATAAGGGCAAAATGTAAAACCCTCAATATTGGAGCAATATTCCATGTCAGTATTGCGCAAATGTGCCAATATTGCTCCAATTTATAGCCAATATCGGCCCAATATTGTTTGGCTACTGGTCTCTCTCCCCCGACATACATTGTGCACAAACTCTAATATCTTTAATTAATAGCGTCTAATCTGTATCACTTACACCGTAATATTAATTAGAAGTCTGTTTTTCAGTAAAAAAGAAAATGTATGCATCCTATGTTAAGAGAGGGACATGTAAAACCTCTAGAAAACGTTCATTTGCGTTAATAGAAATAAATATTTCAAAATAAATTATTTATAATTTACATACATTTCCTGATAATAGAAGTAACTTTTTAAAAACTAATTTTTATAATAAAAATAATTTACCTCTGACATACAGAGTCAAAAAAATTTACAATATTTATTTTGTTTATATATTTTTAATATTTATTCATCACCAAATTGAAGCTATTTAATGCATCAAAATAATTGTTATTTTTGAAATATTCTTGCATAATAAAGTAAAAAGTTCATGAAACATCTGAATTTCTGTCATAAAAAAATTTAAAAAACAAAGAAATTCTAATCTTTTTTTACTTTTTGATGTGCATCTTTAAATTAAAAATTTTCATTAAAGTGATTAAACTCTGAAAAATATATCCAATTTTTCCAATTTGCCGGCCTTTCATTGTATGCAAACTGTTTTTCAAAAACATAAAAATTATATTTTATTAAATTTTCCTTTGTACTGAGAAAATAAGTTAAAACTCATATAAATAAACTTTTCATTTGACAGATACAAACTGCTACAATATAGAAATTAAATTTAAAACGAACGCTGACATTTTTTGAAGTATCAGATAGTATTTATTTATTTGAATAATATACATCCGACTTGTGTGCTCGACATGAAAGTCTGCTTATAAGTCATCGTCAATATACAAGGACGAGATAGCACAAGGAAATTTACAACACAAGAGAAATACAACCAGGAGTTCCACACAAAGTGTGTGTGCAATGGAACCAGCGGGAATCGAACCTACAACCTCCGGATCAGATAGTAAATATACATTAAAGGAAACTTGTAAACAGAGAGACATGTCACGTGTCTATTTTCTGTCATGAATGACTTTGAAGGTCATGAATGACGGAATTTGTTTTATAAAACAATGATTATATACAATCTCTAGACACTTTATCAGTGATCTTAAATAAATGTTTAGATATCAAGTAATAATATACTTTTCAGTTTATGATAAGAGAAATAACAGAGTTTTCTCTTCATGTGAATATAATTAACAGGAAAAATACAGACAAAACAATGTATTCAAATACTGATATGGAATAAAAATGAATTCTGATTGTGAAATCTCGACATATTCCTTCTGAATCTTTTTGCATGAAATAAAGCTGTAAAATTTTGACTTCTAGTATCAGGTATGTCGCGAAGTGAAAAAAAAAAAAACTTATTACAGGAAAACAAAATTTCGAGAATATTTATATTCCATAGTTACATAGTTTCTTCGTATATGTTTAATTACAAATACTCGGATTTTCATGAAGTTATGTTAGTGACTGATATAAGATGCTGATGATTACGTTTTTAACTCAATTACCCAATATATTGTGTTGTCCTGCTTCAATTTTCAGGATTTACATTATTTTAATGATAACCATTATATCTCAAGACTTAATACACAGAATTTTATAAAGCTTTATGCTGTGCTAGATTTTCACATAAGTTTATGCCGATAAGGTTTTCACACAAATCATCCTACAAATGTCCCTATTGCACTGTATTTTGTACGATTCCTTCAATAGCTATCTCTCATAAAGTAATACATGCAATTTAAAAAAGCTTTATTGTCTGTTAGACCTTCGCATGGGCCGTGGTAGCCTAGTGGTTATAGCTTCGAACTTCAGAATGAGAGGTCCCGGGTTCGATGCTTAACATCACCAAAGACCCACCGCGGGGTTGTAAAATCATGTGGTCGGTCGTAGCAATTTCCATTGGTAATGACCTCTAGAGTAATTCCCCCTCCCCTTCAGAGACATATAAAATTGAAGAGGTGGCAATGTTTGGTGCTGCCATCTATTGAGGCTTTGCCGAACATCTTCCGCTGCAGAAGTCTGTCTTCCTCTCCTCTGGGTGCAGGTTAAAGAAACCTCCAGGAACCTACCTGCCCTTCGAGCACACGTAAACAACAATAAACAGTCCTTCACATAAATAGTTTCTTATTAGTTTGGGCTGTATGCTACCCATCAAATATCACTTTTATGCTTTTTTGTTGAAAATTGTCTGTTACACTCATCTATAAGAAAGTGGATGCCAAAATTTAATGTTTTATTTGAAAAACTGGATGCTTGTATTTCAGTTTTATATGCACATAACTCAAAAAAAAACAAAAAAAAACTGCACTATTAAAATCCTCATAGTGGCTATAAATTATCTTTTATTTTAACACTGTGATAATGAATTTTAAATATTAACATCTATAAGATATTTTATCATTGGCACTCAGAATAATTTAAAACTTATTTGGAGTTAACAGCAAGTGAATAATAGCAAATGTATCTCATTGAACTGTCATATTTAAATATCATTTTAAGAATTTTTTAAAAGAACATTTTTTTGTTCAATTTGTTTTTCCTTTACTAAGTGCACGTATTACTAAACTTCTAATAAAATTATCATATCAAATATGTTTTTTAGGTTTCAGAAGCTCCAGAATAATTTGTACACTATTTTTATAAATGTTTCATAAAACATGTAAAACTTATGTACGTATGGAAATATTTTTTATCAAATAGTATATTTTACACATATTGTTTTAGTATATCTATATATATATATATTTTTAAAAAATTACCATCATGCAATTTTTTAAAATTTAATATCTTGTTTGAAGCTAGTTGCTACTTATTACGATGCATATAGTTTCAATATGTATTATTAACCTGATACTTTTTATTAATAATTCAGCATTTTCAATAATATAAAATACTCATATAAAGAAAATATATATCAATGTAAATATTTCACAATCTGATTATATGCAATATTAAAAAATCTTTTTACCCCTTCTGTTCTAAATATTTGTAAAAAATGTATTCTTTTATTGGATTACGTTTTACAATATACATACATTTTATCATATTATATTTATTATGTAGGCGTATACAGTATATAAAAGAAATGTACTTCGTCCTTAATATTTTTTTTGTGCGAGAGGATAGAAATATTACTACAAATAAAACTAACTTATAAAACTTACAAAATGTTTGCTTGAAATATTTTATTTCTTTAACCTTTGAAAGTGTCCAGATGTTACTATAAACTTACATGAAAACTCTCATATTATTTTACTTTTTCTGAAAAAGTATAGCTAAACTACGATATCATAAGAAAATATATCATAAAAATGTTTTTTGAAATTATACATTATAATTATATGCATAACGTAGGCTACACACATCAATATGTAATTTAAGTAATCTATTTGGGAAAATTTGCATACAGAGATAAATATTTTTATCATCGTTATCCAAAAACCGTTTACGTCTAGTTAACAAGAAATCAATGTAAAATGTAAAATTTTATTATAAATTCTCTTGAATCAATTATCTGACCTGATGTAAATTTAACTAAAAAAATTATTCTTTTTAGATTGAAAAATAGCCGCTGTATATATATTTAAGAATTAATTTTGAATTGTTTAAATAAAACTTAATACATTTCGAGTAATTCAGTGTTAAATATATTAACTTACTTCAAATTCAATTTTATCTAACAGACTCATCAAATAAAAATACACATATAGTTTGTCATAGCTTAATATCACCTATATGTCACACTTAACTTTAAATAAACGATAATAAAACAAAAGTTATATATCCAACATTTTAACAAAAACTAAACATTTTCACGTACTGGCATTCTATTAGATAATAAGTATACAAAAAGGAACTAATCACACATAATGCTTTCGGAAATTATTACAATATCAATATATTTTACATAATGATTTAAAAAGTCATTATATTGAAAAAATCTTACTTATTGATTTAAGAAATTATTTTTTCATCTCTAATTTACTATGTTTAATGGTTATTCATATAGAAAATCAGTACTTAATATTTTATTAAAGAAATGTGTCTGATCACTAACATTTAAATTTTGACAGATTTCAAAATGTACTGCACGAAATATTTTTGAAAATGAATTACAATTACTTCAAATTTTTTAATAAGGCTGGAAAATTTTTAAAGTACTAACATTTTTTTATAAGAATTATTGTGTCCCTCTAAAGAAGTATGATTTTAAATGTTAAAAAACAAATCGTTTTTAATATTTTAAAATTTCTGTTCTTTTTTGTTTTAGCGCTAAGGTAAGTGTACCAGTAGTAAGCCATGTACTAATAGTGGGTCACCAGTTTTCAAAGTTGAAAAGCAAGTTTTCTAGTCACCCCTGTCAGATAACAAACTAATTGCTGATTGGATGGAACCCTTATCTGTTATGAGGCAAAGGGAGAACTTCATTATTCTCATAGTCTTTGAGCTGGAAGGGTGTTTTTACAGATTATACGAAAAAACTAAATAGAAGCTAAAATTATTTTACGTAATCATCAAAATTTCTAAATATGGCTTCATTATTGTGCATATTTAAGTGTAGAAATGTAAAACAAATTATAACTTCCTTAGAGTTTGCTTTAAACTCAAGAAATGAGAGGCCCACTTCTAGGGGGCCCCTACTGAAGCATCAGAAATTTACTTGGCCCAATACTGGAACATAGAGGAAGGTAACATTTATTATTTTTCATTTTTTCTAGAGAAAATATTTTAAAAATTTGAATGTTTATTCTGATTCATAAAGGTAAGGACTAGGTTAAAAAAATATTTTATTTTTGAAATTCACAAATACTTTAATAATAATTTGATGAATGTCCTTAAGTGGCATACTACTGGTGCATTTACCTCATTAAAAGTAGTTTTGAAAACCATTATTTATAAATTTCTTTTTTTGAATAGTTGTCGATATTAACATACTCTCTATAAACATAGAACTGCAGAAGAAATGTTCCAAAAGCGCCAAAATCTTAATTATTCAAAACAGACCGATACAGTAAAATGATAATAGTGCAGTGCGTATATATATGAGAGCATTAATTTTCCAAAAAGAGAAAAATAAAAAAACTTTTTAGCAAAAAAATGTTCAGTATATGTAATATCAGTTATATGTAAAAATATGTGTTTATATGTTTATTAATACAGTTAATCTTTAAATTATCACTTCAAAATTGCAGCATTACTAATACTTATCAGATATACTTAATACTCAGCATTAATAATTTTTTTTAATATTCAAAATTTTCATCTGTAATATAATTGTTAGATTTTTGAAAAAAACCATTCTAAAAAAACCATCCTAACAGACCAAACACATCGTATGTCATGAATCATCTCTAAAAACACTTTAATTTTTTGTAAAACATTGCGTTTTATTAGTGTGCGTTTTTGAAGTATTTTCATTTGTGAGAAATTTAATGGCAGGTGAAATAAAAATGATGAACTTCTACAAACATATCTCAGTTTTAAAATTTAAAATACACTCTTTTTTACATATATATACAGGGTGTCGGAAAAGTCTGGAAACGGCCGAATAATTCGAAAAATACATATGAGATTGAAAAACGTAAATATACGTGTTAAATATTTTTAAATAAGCTACTCAGTGATACCAAATTTGACCTTCGCAACCGAAGGTCAAATTCCCCGTCTTTTGCAGAAATAGCGTTTCCTGAAAATCACCCGTGGCGATTATTTCAATAGTGCTACACTGTTAAAAATCTGACCCATTTGCTGCAGCGTCACTCCACAGTTATTATAGAATATATCTTTTGTGACCAATGAGAGTGCTCCATAACACAGTAAAGTAATCGTTTTCTATAAAAGTGGTGGAGTGGCGATGCAGCAAAAGTGTCAGTTTTTTACAGTGTACTTTACTGTGTTGTGGAACATTCTCATTGGTCATGAAACAGATATTCTATAAAAGCTGTGGAGTGACGCTACAGCAAATGGGTCAAATTTTTAACTGTGTGTAGTACTATCGAAATAATCGGCATGGGTGATTTTCAGGAAACGCTATTCTTGCAAAAGACGAGGAATTTGATGTCATAAATTCTCCCCAATTAGTTTCGATTAGGGAAAATCCCGTTGGAAAAGCCGAAAATGTATCGATTTAATATGCTCGAATACACCGTGATAAACGAGGATTCGAAATAAACATCAAATACAAAAGTTGTGTATTTTTGTCCGTAGAATCCGAATCTGCAATAAAAAATGGGGGTTATAATTTAAATTTCAAAGTTGGAACCCCTCTGACCCCCAGGGGGTCGGTTACGAAGGTCAAATTTCGTATCACTGAGTAGCTTATTTAAAAATATTTAACACGTATATTTACGTTTTTCAATCTCATATGTATTTCTCGAGTTATTCGACCGTTTCCAGACTTTTCGGACACCCTGTATATATATATATATATAATGGTGTAATTTTCATCTTCTAAAGCATTCCAGTTTAAAAAATTAAAATACACGTTTTTAAAAAATAATAAAATGACGTCATTTACATCCAATAAATCATTCCTGCTTTACGATCTATTCGTAAGCAACCTCTGTAGAAAAGTATGCTTATGACGCCATTATCGCAAAATAATACACAAATCCAGAAAAAAGCAACGTTTTACTTCAAGAAGAAAATTAGGTATCTAATGATTCACATGTCTTCATCTGTTTGTTCAAAATAATTTCATGTTTTAAAGGAAGTCATTCATTCATATTTATTTATTTATTTATTTTATTTTATTTATATTTATTTATTTATTTTATTTTATTTATATTTATTTATTTATTTTATTTATATTTATATTTATATTTATATTTATTTATTTATTTTATTTTATTTACATTTATTTATTTTATTTTATTTTATTTTTATTTATTTATTTATTTATTTATTTTTGAAAATTCGGAAAATTATTTCATACATGGATTAATAAATTTGCATTTATTTAACTATTTGATACGAATTATGTAAAAGCAGAGAAAGTAAATCACACAGATATTCTCAAAATACATTTTTCTGAAAGGAAAGTGTTGTATCCTGTGTAAATTATGCTTGCAATAAACTTAAAATCATTTAATTGATCAATAAAAAAGAAATAAAACAAAAAATCATTGGATTTTATAGCTATTGATTCATTTTTTTCTTTTTGCAAAGCTCGTATTTTAATTTCAATTTTTATAAGAAAATGGTAACAGAAACATGCAGTTATAATATTTTTTCCATTTTCCCCTTTTACTTCGAAAAAAAATGCAGTACTTCTGTTGCCACAATTACAAAATTGGTATTAAAAACTAAAAAATAATTAATAATTCAAAAATAAATAAAAATACAATTTTCAAACAAGTTGCATTTGGAAGTATATTTTTTTCTATATATGACGGGAAAAAAATTGAAAATGCACGATGTTTAAATGTTTAAAAATTTGTAATCGCAAAAAATTCGAATCCAAAATTTCATTTCAAAGTGTTGCCATTCACAAAATGACGTATGCGTTATGCACAGGTATGTTTGGACTTTGTAATATGGATATCTTATTATTTAAATAAAAGTTTTAACGCTAAACTCAAATAAATCCAGCACCGATAAAATATATTATTACTTCCTTTATATATTTAAGTTTCGTATTTGCCCCATCTCGGTATCTCGCAGAATACACTATATTCCCATTGATTATGGGACACTTGCGATTTTTGACATTTTACTAAATATCTATAAAAATACATGAGGAATCATCTCGAAACTCTTAGTGTATAAATATAATAGTATAAGTCATACATCTCAGTGAAGATTTTTTCCCGAAACTCCAAATGGGATCGTCAACAAATTAAAAAAGGATGAATATCTTTTGCATAACCCTGTCAAAACTAATGTAGCAAAAGCGCTCAAACTCTAGATTGTGATTGAATGCCTTATTGTAATAAGCCTTGTTCATTTTTATGCAAATAGCATGCATACTCGCAGAGTAATTAAGGTTTTTATAAAAATGGTCCCAAATTTTTCCAAGTTTTTTCCTTATAATTTTCAGAGTTCTTAATATAAAATATTATTTTTTTCAGAAAATATGACAAACAACATTGCACACAGTACCCTGTAATCAGAATTAAAAAATAATGAAAATTGTATAAAAAATGAGTTGGTTTACTAAATAATTTTTTACTGCGCATGCGTCAACGATATCAAAATTTCATTTGCATATTATGTTAGCTAAATGTATAGAGCAACTTTTGTGAAAGTCACAAAATCATAACTTGAAAATTCTGACAATAATCGTCAATTGAATAAGTCGAAAATCGGTTATTCTCAAAATGAAGCAAAAACAAGAGGGGTTGTATCCATATATTCATTGATTAGTGTCAATATAGAATACACAATATGGGATGTACTACTGCGTTTGGATAAAATACCTCATTTTTTTGCTTCATTTTGAAAACAACGGATTTTGTCCTTTTTCTATAGACGATTACTTTCAGAGTTTTCAAGCTATGATTTTGAGACTTTTACAAAAGTTGCTCTATACATTTAGCTAACATAATATGCAAATGAAATTTTGATATCTTTGACGCATGCGCAGTAAAAAATTATATAGTAAACCTACTCATTTTTCATACAATTTTTATTATTTTTTAATTCTGATTACAGGGTACTGTGTGCAATGTTGTTTGTCATATTTTCTGAAAAAAAATAATATTTTATATTAAGAACTCTGAAAATTATAATGAAAAAACTTGGAAAAATTTTGGACCATTTTTATAAAAACCTTAATTACTCTGCGAGTGTGCATGCTATTTGCATAAAAATGAACACAGTGTATTACAATAAGGCATTCAATCATAACCTAGAGTTTGAGCGCTTTTGCTACATTAGTTTTGACAGGGTTATTCAAAAGATATTCATTCTTTTTTAATTTGTTGACGGTCCCCTATGGCGTTTCGGTAAAAACTCTTCACGGAGATGTATGACGTATACTATTATATTTATACACTAAGAGTTTTGAGATGATTCCTCATGTATTTTTCTAGATATTTAATAAAATGTCTAAAATCGCAAGTGTTCCATAATCAATGGCAATATAGTGTATATGCATATTGCAATGCAGTCGTAGCCTTGCCAACATATAATAGTAAGACGCAGGCTGGGTATCGTTCCATGTGGTTTAGTCGGTATAATATTGGAGTACTATACTGACATCCCGGGTTCCAGTTCCGGCAGATAACCTTTTTTATTGGGTTGACATTTTCTCTTCTTAAGCAATTAAAATTTTTTTGAAATTTGATTTTTATTTGAAATGTTGTATGAAATGGGAATTTTATCTCTTGAAACATTTCCATGTATTAAAACATATCTACACCTTAATAGGAAATGGCTGAACTACATTTAAAAAAATCCTTTGAAAGCCTTAGACATATCAAACAAAACCTTTCACGTTGAAAATCTTTCGTCATCGTGTTTTCTCTTTATACCATTACTCAATAGTTTTTCATTAAAGTTCATTCATATTTTGCAAAATATCATGAAACACGCAATAAAATGATTACACTTACCGTTTGGAAATGTTTTGATAAGCGAGAAAATATATTTACATATTTTTATCACAATTAGTAAGTGTTTATGATGAAAATTCGATTTATGTTAGAATGGTGAGATATGCGGAACAGTAATATCTGTGGTTTCTGTAACTTTGAAATGATTAACATATTTTATAGTTTTTTATTTTTTGTGCAATTTTTTATATTTCTTATATTTTTTTATTGATATATTTTTTTTATGCGCAATATGTTAAAAGTAATCCATGATTTATCGCATCATATATTAATTGTTTAATGCTTTTGTTTATCAGATGAGGGGAACATAAACTTGTATATTTCGATAAACAGAATTATGGAGGCAGGATTTAAAATGAGTAAAATTATATATATATATATATATATATATATATATATTTCAAATTATAAAATGCAAGTTCAAAATCTCAAGGATAGAACAGAAACTTCATTCAGAAACGTGAAACAATTCTAATTTCTTAAAAGAGAGGGGTGGGGTTAATTCTCGTATGTCCTCCCCCTGATGAGAACGGACTGTTTTTTCTTGCCTGTATCTTGTTTATAGTTTTTTAATTGTTTATTGATAATTGTGTACTTTTTAGATATGCACTCTATCCTTGAACTTGCATTTTATAATATGAAATATAATTTATAGCATTATATATGAGCTGTTTTAGCGCCAGTTGTGCTGCAATTTTTCATGTTGAATTGAAACTATCATGTATATATATATACACTATATTGCCATTGATTATGGGACACTTGCGATTTTAGACATTTTACTAAATATCTATAAAAATACATGAGGAATCATCTCGAAACTCTTAGTGTATAAATATAATAGTATAAGTCATACATCTCCGTGAAGACTTTTTCCCGAAACTCCAAAGGGGACCGTCAACAAATTAAAAAAGAATGAATATCTTTTGAATAACCCTGTCAAAACTAATGTAGCAAAAGCGCTCAAACTCTAGATTGTGATTGAATGCCTTATTGTAATAAGCCTTGTTCATTTTTATGCAAATAGCATGCATACTCGCAGAGTAATTAAGGTTTTTATAAAAATGATCCCAAATTTTTCCAAGTTTTTTCCTTATAATTTTCAGAGTTCTTAATATAAAATATTATTTTTTTCAGTAAATATGACAAACAACATTGCACACAGTACACTGTAATCAGAATTAAAAAATAATGAAAATTGTATTAAAAATGAGTTGGTTTACTAAATAATTTTTTACTGCGCATGCGTCAACGATATCAAAATTTCATTTGCATATTATGTTAGTTAAATGTATAGAGCAACTTTTGTGAAAGTCACAAAATCATAACTTGAAAATTCTGACAATAATCGTCAATGGAATAAGTCGAAAATCCGTTATTCTCAAAATGAAGCAAAAACAAGAGGGGTTGTATCCATATACTCATTGATTAGTGTCAATATAGAATACACAATATGGGATGTACTACTGCATTTGGATAAAATCCCTCATTTTTTTGCTTCATTTTGGAAACAACGGATTTTGTCCTTTTTCTATAGACGATTACTTTCAGAATTTTCAAGCTATGATTTTGAGACTTTTACAAAAGTTGCTCTATACATTTAGCTAACATAATATGCAAATGAAATTTTGATATCTTTGACGCATGCGCAGTAAAAAATTATATAGTAAACCTACTCATTTTTAATACAATTTTTATTATTTTTTAATTCTGATTACAGGGTACTGTGTGCAATGTTGTTTGTCATATTTTCTGAAAAAAATATTTTTTTATATTAAGAACTCTGAAAATTATAATGAAAAAACTTGGAAAAATTTGGGACCATTTTTATAAAAACCTTAATTACTCTGCGAGTGTGCATGCTATTTGCATAAAAATGAACACAGTGTATAACAATAAGGCATTCAATCATAATCTAGAGTTTGAGCGCTTTTGCTACATTAGTTTTGACAGGGTTATCAAAAGATATTCATTCTTTTTTAATTTGTTGACGGTCCCCTATGGCGTTTCGGTAAAAAATCTTCACGGAGATGTATGACGTATACTATTATATTTATACACTAAGAGTTTCGAGATGATTCCCTATGTATTTTTCTAGATATTTAGTAAAATGTCTAAAATCGCAAGTGTCCCATAATCAATGGCAATATAGTGTATATATATATATATATATATATATATATATATATATATATATATATATATATATATATATATATTACAAATTTTAAATTTTTTCGCCAAAACTAACCTTTATACTATCTTAATTTTCTTATAATAATATTCCGTACTTACTTCAAATTATTAAATTAAAATCTTGTTTCTAAATCTAATCTGTTAATCCTTATGCAGACGATATAAATTCTTAATTTGCCTTAAAAAACATTATTCCAGTATGCGTAAATTTAAAAAGATGGCTCTAAATTAAAAATATTCTTAATTAAATCTTTATTTCTTAATATTCCAAATAAAACTGATTTCTTCTATGTTTTTATCAACCCTTTTTAAGAAAGTCTTATTAAATTTTTTCCAAAACCATACCTTTCAAAAAATATCATTATTTTATTTTATCTATTTATTTATTTTTCCTACGTCAACCTTTGATGTGTGCATATTAATAAATTCATTTCTTTTCTTTTTCTCTTAAAATTAATCATTTATAAAAATCGTCTGCCTAAGATATTTAAAATTGTGAGTCAATTATAAATTGGTTAAATAATATTTTTTTTAAAATAAATTTATCGTTTGTGGAAAATAATCTCGTAGCTGGACAAGAATTCTGTTTACATAAAAGAATGATGGTTTGAGGCTACAGAATGTTCCAGAACTTTCTTTTTAGTTTAAAAAGGTGGAAGTCTCGAGATGAAGAAGAAGATTTCTTGGGTTGCTTCTTCGATGAGGACAGCTCGCTGAAATAATGATGGAATTTTTGCAAAAGGAGCTTTTCCTTCCTCATTATTACGAATTTAATAAATGAATTTACAGCAGCCCATTACTAATTATTGGATCTTCTACATTTATTTATTTATTTTGTTTTTTCCCTCGCTTGCCATGACTGTGTGTTTCTTTTTAACCAGTGGAAATAATTCGAGTTCTCCTTAAATCGTCACATATATATGTATATATATAAGTATGTAATAAAATAAAAAAATTGCGCCATTTTGCCCTCTCTGAGATATTAATTCTAAATTTGTGAAACATATTTTTAATCTTTGTTTCGTAATGTATTAATATTTTAACAGCTAAAATTCTTTTTCTTATTTTATTTAACTTATTAATAATCTATTGCTTATTTCTCAAAAAGTGCGGGCAATGATTTCGTAATATTTTTCCTTTTTAGAATATTATCGAGATTTTAATTTTATTTTTTATTAAGATCGTCAGCTCTGTGTTAATGCGCGGATATTAGCAGGTTAGTCCATTTGCGAGACAATATGGAGTTCTTACGGGAAGGCCACGCCTCGTATACCAATCAGAGGTGATGATTTCTGACGCGTAGCTTCGAAGATAATCCTAATTGGATTTTAATTTAGCAGACTGAGGAGGGGCTAGTTTATTCGTGTGAGTGTTGGAGTTTCATTCTAGATTTTCAGAGGATTCAGAATGCATCTGTCTCTTGAACTGCTTGGACGCCCGTCTCCGATAATTTAGAACACCGAAATGACGTAGCTTGGAGAGCGAATGTTGTAGTGATAGATGTTTGGAATGGTGACAAGCGGAATAACTTATGGCTTGATCTAAATAAATATGGATTAAAAAACTTATTGCCTTACATTTATGTCGGAGAAACTCCTAAGAGAACAAATCCATTGCTTGGTAAGTTACACTACGGTTGGTGGACCCGCTGTTGATCTTTTAGATGGAATGCCGCCAAAAAGATTATTTTAATTTTTACGTTACATGTATATATATATATGATATATATATGTATATATATATATATATATATATATATATATTTTAACTGCAAACACTGCCGTTGTCAGAGTTACGTGACAATCTATTTAAGAACCAATTACGTGATATTTGAATTAATATCTGTATTTTTTATATTTTCGGCCGACAGATGTATATATAAATGAAAATACTAAATATTAAAGTAACTTAACACTTTTTAAAGTATTTTTGATCGTCTTTTTAAATAATCTACACGTAGTGTAATTTTTAGTTTTAATAAAACATTTTTTTTGTATATGTTGCTCACACAAATCTAAAACAAAATTTCATGACTCTAATTAACTCCCTTTTTTTATGTGCTTCTACCACCTTAATTGTTATTTTCCATCCGAATAATACACTATCTAATCGTCAAGAGAGAATAAAAAAATTCTATCAGTGTTCTTGAAAAAGTGTGACTTATCGATATAGAATTGTTTTATAAAGGCATGCCTGGATTAAAATAATTCATAACATAATCGTTATACAATATAACATCATTTTGATGCAAAAAATGCGTTCATAGATACAAATAGAACCTTTCTATATCGGTAAGCCATTTTTTTTTCAAAAACTCAGATAGAACCTTATTCTCAGGTGACAAAATGGCTATAAAACTAAAGAGTTTTTGTTGTAATCTAATTTTGGCTTGGTATGGTAAAAAAATCAACTTTTTCTCAAAATTTTATTTTTTCGAGATAGCCGATTTTGCAACTAGATGAAACATCTGTACAAAATGAATAATATTTCAAATGAACGAAAAATTACTCAAGCCGAGATGGGAACGCAGATCATTGGCTTACAAGGCCAATGTACTACAGTTTAAACTGACAGGCATTTCTCGCTCAGAAAACCTTATTGGTCTGTCCATCTGGTCTGTCATTAAGGCAGCATTGTAGGTAAAGGTGTGAGGGAGTGACCTTTGTCATAAAGGCACTCTAGTATTTCTGAGATCGTGACGTCAATGATTTAACATGTGTAAGCGTAAAAGCGACGTCTATCCTCTCTTTTATTTAACTTTCTAGAGTGTGTGTGTCTCTTTCGGATTCTGCAGTTAGGCTCGCGGTTATTAGTAATATGTAAATGTGAAGTATGTCAGTTTGCAGCATATAAAAGCTTGGAGTTTGAGTGTGTGTGTGTCTCTGGCGATAGCCAGCAGAGCACTAGTCAGCTAGCAGTGGAGTCTCTGGCGATAGCCAGCAGAACGTGTGTCTAGTGATTTTACCAAGCGAAGTGTCTCTCTAGCGGCGGTTTCTCGCTGGTGGCTAGCAGATTGATTGATCCAGCGTGAATATTACTAAGTAGCATCGAGCCTCCAGTGAGTTTTGGTATTCGACTAGAGAAGTGGGCCGGTGGTAAGAAATTTAATAGTAATTGTGTTGATTATCTCAAGTTGAATAAAGGATATCTACAACCACGGGCTGTCTAATTAGATTTTATCTAGCACTTTAGCTGAAAGATAGTGAGAAGTAATCAGAGGTGCCACGATTGAGCTAGTTCCGGAGCCGTGAGTATGAGTTCAATCTTTTAGTAGTCTTCTCAGTTGTGAAAATTAAGACTTGCTCCACTTCCCTTGAGCCCTTATCGTTTTTAATAAACTGTGTTTTTTTTATCTTAATTCCTGAGTATGTCTGCATTTAACTCCCAGCACGAGCACCCAACCGTTACAAAGGAACAGATATATTGCAGGTAAAGGAACTTCATTTAACGATAGGTACGCATATATATAAGGTGCGTACAATTTGTAGATACAATTGTAGATTACAATCTTATTTTTTCCAGCATTATAATGTTTTTTCTTTATACCACTGTTAAATAGGTATATTTTTCGTTAAAATCCAACCGTATTTGTAAAATATCTCACAGCACGCAATGAAACGATTACATTTGAAACGTTTTGATAAGCTAGAAAATGAATTTATACATTCCTATCACAACTTTCACAGTAAGTGTTTGTTTTGAATTTTTGATTTATGTTAGAATGATTACACACGTGAAAAGGCAACGGCTTTCTGTAACTTGGACGGTGGTAATTGTAGATTACAAAGTTTAGTTTTTCTTGCATTTTAAATTTTTATTCGGATTTGCCACAACGTGTACCGTTTTAAGAATTATGTAGACATGGAAAAGAGTGTAATTAGAAAGGGTTTAATAAGTAAAATATGTTGTAAGTAGTAACATGAAAAATAAAACACTCACAGAGGTTAGTTTAAAATTCACATAAACATAAAAACATTAAAAAACTAGTCGTTGGGGGCCACCGTAATACTTACCCATCATGGATATGTATATGAAAATAAAACATGTGAAAACTATTTATACAATGCATTGCAATTCATAAACAAAATTTAAATATTGTTAATATACATGGTAATGCTCTATTAAAGAACTGATGATGTACCAATTTCGACAAATCATATAAAACGCCAAACTACTCAAGTAGTACCGAACTGCGTAAAAGAAACATCCTTATAACTGCAAAAATAATAATTATATTAACTAACAATTAACTGCGTCGGATTACGCGTCTCATTTCCAATTAAAATATACTTCTGAATTGAAATTTGAATGAAATACAGGGTCATGAAAAATCGAAGAATGTGGAAAACAAGATTACAAATATCTCGGCAACTAATACTCCGATTGACTTCGTTCTATATGCAAAATGTGTGTTATTTTATTGCCTTTTACGTCCATTCCTTAGAACAAAAAAATTCGAAATTTTTTATATACCTTTCATCAGAGTGAATTTTTCGAGAGTCCGAAAAAAATAGTTCCGGATAATCGAGGTTGCTGATATAGAATAGGGTTCGTCCCATTCTTACATATTAACTACGTACAAAATTTCAAGTCTCTATCTCAATTTGTTCGGGAGATAGAGCGTTTACAGACAGACAGACAGACAGACAGACGGACGGCAAAAAAAATTTCTAAAAATATGTTTTTCGGAATCTCCACTACCTAAAACGTGTAAATCAGTCAAAAAAAATTTTTCAATTTTCAAAACGATTGCAAGACTTACCCTATACTACGTATGATGGGTAAGTAATATGAAGTAGATGCCAGATTAAATAGATTGCGTTAACAAGATTAGCTGAAACTCAACTTATAAAGACAGATTTCAATTAATCCAAAAATATATTTCATGCAAATAATTCCCGGAACAACATTATGAGAGAAAGTGTTAAATTAATTGCTAATAAAGATATAGTTTGTAACAATGCACTCTTATATAATATCTGCGGAATTTGAAATAATTTTATTAAATAAGAGGTGTAAGCTTGTTTTGTTGTAATTTTAAATGTCTGGCATCTTATATGATTACAATGTTTAAATTATAATGATCTTTTCTGGAGGTTTTTCGAAAAAAAGAAAACAAATAACAACATTTAGATGTCTATTGATGATGGCCTTTGGATGGCTAAAAACGTTTATGATTTTTAATGTATTTTTAAGATATTTTTAGTGTAGTTTAAATAATTGTATATTGCATCTGATCATCTGCAAGTAATTTTATTTTTAGAACATTTATTTGTGCTTTTTTATATAAATATTAAAATTCACTTTAAAAAATCTGTTGCTTATCATTTAAATCATTATCACTGTAGTAGGGCAGTTCAAACTTTTATTATTTTGTTAAAGGCTATCAAAAAATTTTCGACAAAAAATGATGATTTTTTTTCTAAATTCCAGTTTGGTATGCTTTAAAAAATATATATTTTCATATTAAAAAAAAATTGCAGATATTTTTATAAACATAAGTACAGCTAGAAATATAGATTTATTCTTCAACTGAATAGTGTTTAATAAAACTTTTATAACCCAGAACAAGGATAACAAAATTTGGTAATCACTTTAAGTGAATTACCTTATTATTTTTCCGATAAAAATGATATTGGATATGATTATTTTTTTCTTTTTTTTCTCCTACGATGACAAAATGTCAAACACCATAAGGAATATTGTTACATGATTGTACTTTGATGATTATGAGTGACAGAAAACCAACCACTTAAGAAGATAATGGCTTATGTATGTAATTTTTTATACTTGTCTGCTTTATAATAAAACGTTTTAGTTTATTATGCAGGTCGACAAAATAAACGTTTTCCTTTTTTTTTTCATTTTTAAATGAATGATATATTTCTTATAATAATTTGAGGTCATCAAATTTAAATTCAGAAAAGTTCAAATTTTAACGTCTGTTTTCGATATAAAAAACAGGTATGCGAAGTTAAGATTTTGTAGCAAAGTATGCTTTTTTTAAATTAATATTTCAGAAACATAGAAAAATTAAATATAAACATTTAAAAGCAGCAATCGATATCGGGATTCTATAAATATATGAATCTAAAATTATAGCTTATTCAATCAGATGTGTTTAGGCTATGTTTAAAAAAAGTAATGTCATGCGAAGTACCAAGATTGATCTTTTACACCCGAAAGATAATTTTACTGACCACAAGTGTCCCGCGTAAATGAGTTCTCCAAATTCTCTAACCCAGTGGTTCTCAAACTTTATTGGTATGCGACCCACCTTAAAGTTAAAAAAAAATTCTAGACCCACCTAATATAAGGGGTATATCAATACGAAATTTTTATCGATTCTATAGGCTTTTAGCTGCCCTAGCGAACGAAAAAAGCATTTTTTTGCGAAGGATACATTGTTAACAAAAATAAGAATTGGTAATCCTAATGTGTGAAAATATAATGATAATTAAAACATACAAACTACAAATAGAACTAAAAATACGTTTAATTATTCAAAAACAGTTTTATAATCAGTGAGATATCTGGCACTAATGCTTACTGACGAGGACATCTATATCGGGGTTGAAACGGGTTAATTTTGACCTTAAGCAACTTTCTTCACAGAATTTGTCTCTGTATTTAATTTCAAAAACAGTTAAAGTAAAAAAAAAAATTGTTTACATTACAAGTATGTCATATTTAACTCCATGAAGAAATTCTAAGTTTATTTAGATATTTCTGAAAATTCTGCTTTTATAGTCATCCAGAAGGATATCGCTTAATTTATTATTTGTTGTTAAATCTTTTAAATTTTTTAAACAGATGAAATAAAGGATATATTTTTGGGCAAAACTTGATTTTACCGCAAACCACCAAAACACCCGCCACGACCCACTAGTGGGTCGCGACCCATAGTTTGGGAACCACTGCTCTGGTCACTAGTATTTTAAATTAATTTTCTGCGCCTTATCTAATGGCTTAATAATCTTTGATATAAAATGGCGAAATAAACTGTAAGAAATTAGTGGTGTCCAAAGCATTTCGCGTCCCGATTTACAAGAGACACCTGACTAGTGATGGCAGAGAGTCACATCTCGAATATAACGGTTTAAGGCTCCACACTAGTCACTGAAAAAGACTCGGATGATAATGTTAAGTCTATATGGGCGTTTTTTTCCAAACATTTTGTTCAAATTTTAATATTTTTATTTATTTATTTATTTATTTATTTTTTGCATAGGATATCTTGAGGATGATCTACAACCGGGTTAGTTTATACTTTTTCTATTTTGGTTACATATTTTTTCTATTATAATAGTTTCACGTTCAGAACCAGTTCTAACTTGTTTCGCAAGTGAAAGTATTTTTTTTTTTAAATCTGAAACCAAAATTGAAAAAATAAAAACTAGTCCGTTTATGGATCGTCCTCAGATGTCCTTTGTAAAAACATTCATGTAAAAATATTAAAATTTGAGCGAGATATTTGAAGATAACCACGCCCCCATAGACTTAACCCGTCAGTAGTCGCGTGTCGGTCTTTTCGCCGCCCGTATAACTTATCTTCTCCTAACTTGTATCAGATTACATATACAAAGGAAATCTACCGTGTAGCTGACTTTGAAGGTTTCTCGAACACCTTAGTGAAGTAACAGGACACCTCTGTTTTTCTTTCAGGTACATTTTTAGAAACAAAGTTGAAATAGGCGAAAAAGTCTACGTAACAATCACTAATTTCAGTTCTTTTTACTTTTTCGAATTACTCCATATCTCATGAATAAAATGCATAATTTAAGAAAATTGCAAATTTATATATTCATTGAAATGTTATCTTCATTTATTAGGTGAAAAATATTTCTTATTTTAAATATTTGGTATGCGGGGGGCCAGCGGCGAAAAGACCGAGCGCGACTAATGACGTTGTGGAAAAAGTCGCGACTACTCGCGGGTTTTAATATTATCATCCGGGTCTTTTTCGGTGACTAGCGCTGGAGCTCCACCCGTTCGGAAAAAGCATATTTTACACGAATTTTATATGGTAAGCACCGCATTTTCCTTTCACCATTGCTTTCACTGTTAGTTTGACAATATGGTCTAGAGAAATGTACTAAAAGAATTATAGTAAGTGTATAGTAGTACAAAGACATTAATAATTTATCATTGGCAAAACTACTAATATAGCGTCCGATAAAGGTTAAGAATAAGGTTGTACGCGGTAGAACTTTGAATGGCTGATTGTCTTATGACAAAAAATCTGCCAGTCATAAAATTTTGTATAGATACGTGTGTTGTGAATATTTGTTTATCATATAACGAACAATATACCCTTAAAAATGTATATATATTGTTCTTTATTAAAATTTTCAAAGTACTTTTAATTAATTATCACTGCAACAAGGTAGTCCTCTCTTTTAATATTTTCTTAAAAACTTTCAAAATTTTTATACAAAAAGTCAGGATTTTTTTTTCTAAAGTACTAAACCAGATACTAATAAGATACAATACTACAATAGATAATATACTGAACCAGAGTTTAGTATACTTTAAAAATTATCTTCACAAATTAAATCGAAAAACAATAGCAGATATTTTAATAACGTTAAATATAGCTAGAAATATTGATTTGCTCTTTGATTTCATAATGTTTAATAAAACTATTATAATCCAGAACAAGGATAACAAAATTTGGTAATCAGTTTAAGTGAAATACCTTATACTTTTTCCGATAAAAATTGTAATGGATATGATTATTTTTTATTTTTTCTCCTACGATATGTCAAACACCGTAAGGAATGTTGTTACAAGATTGTACTTTGATGGTTTTTAATGAAAAGAAAACCAATCACTTAAATCAAAAATAGCTTATGTAAGTGATTTTTTATACTTCGCTTTATAATAAAACGCTTTAGTTGATTATATTAGTCGACAAAAGAAACGTTTTATTTTTCATTTTTTAAATGAACGATATATTTTTTATAATAATTTCGGATCACAGAATTTGAATTGAAAACCGTGAAAACTCTAACGATTGTTTTCGATATAAAAATACAAGTGGGCAAAAGTAAACTTTGTAGACAAAAATGCATACTTCAATCAATATTTAAGAAATATAGGAAATCAAATCTAATCATTTAAAAACAGCAACCGATATCGGGAAGCTTTAAATATATGAATCTAACATTACAGCTCATTCTATCATTTTTTAAGAAAATGTTTAAAAAATGTTACGGTCGTGCGAGAAAACCGCTATTTTCACTATTACAATTGGCAATATTTTCAAGAGAAATGTATTAAAAGAATTATTGTAAGTGTCTAGAAGTACGAAAAGCAATAATAATTGGTTATTGGCATCACTACTAATATAGCGTCCGATAAATGTTAAGAATAAGGTTGTACGCAGCAGAACTTTGAATGGCTGGTAGTCTGGTGACAAAAAAATCTGCCCATTATAAATGTTTATATAGATACTTGCATGTGTGTATTGCCTTTATCATATAACAAAATTATCTATTTAAAAAATAAAAAAAAATTAATTTAATAAAATTTTTAAAATATTTATAAATAATTATCATTGTAGCAGGACAGTGATTCATTTTATTATTTTGCTAAAGACTTTTTTTTTTTTTTTTTTTTTTTTTTTTTTTTTTTTTTTTTTTTACAAAAAATGATTATTTTGTTTCTAAGTACTAGTTTCGTATATTTAAAAAAATATCTTCCCAAATTAGAAACAAAATGCAGATACTTTAATAAAGTAAAATGTAGCTAGAAATATAGATTTCTTAATCGATCGATTTCATGGTGTTTAATAAAACTACTATAATCCAGAACAAGAATAACAAAATTTGGTAATCAATTTAAGCGAAATACCTTATTCTTTTTTCAATAAAAATGATATTGAAAATGATTTTTTTTTCTTTTTTCTCCCACGATGACAAAATGTCAAACACCGTAAGGAATGTTGTTACAAGATTGTACTTTAATGGTTTTCAATGAAAAGAAAACCAATCACTTAAGTCGATAATCCCTTATGTAAGTGATTTTTTATACATCTCTGTTTTATAATAAAATGTTTTAGTTGATTATGCAGGTCTACAAGGAATATTTCTTTTTTTTTTTCCTTTTTAAATTAATGATATATTTCCTATAATAATTTGAGGCCATCGAATTTGAATTCAGGACCGTTCAAACTTTAAATTCTATTTTCGATATAAAAATACAGGTATGCGAAGTTGAGATTTTGTAGCAAAATATGCATTTTTAAATTAATATTTAAGAAATAAAGAAAATTAAATCTATACATTTAAAAGCAGCATTTATATCAGGATTCAATAAATATATGAATCTAAAATCTTAGCTTATTCGATAAAATGTTTTTCTAAGTCATGTTTAAAAAAAAAATTAAGGTCGTGCAAAATACCAACATTAACCTTTTACAGCCGAAAAAATCTTTTACTGACCACAAGTGACCCGCGTAAATCAATGCTCCAAATGCTCTGGATACTAATATATAATAAATATATACAGGGCAGTTACACCATAAAATTTAACTAATAAGAATGTGTTTATTAAAATACAACACATTGCTCAGTGGTGCACAAAACAAGAGTTTTAATATACATTTGTACAATTAAAATAAAATAAAACCATCAACGTTTCGCGCCGTCTTCTGCGGGCGTCTTCAGGAAATGATAACGGTAGGACTAAGTTTTCGTTTTGATCGAGAGATAATATTTCTAATAAATTAAAATCTAAATGAATTAAAAGTTTAAAAATGTTGCCATTTACACGTGAGTTAAAAATAAAATACTGCAATAAAATATATTTTTTTTTTACTTTTATTATTTATTTTATTTTATTTATTTGTTTTTGTTTTAATTTTATTTCATTGCAATATTTTAATTTTGACTCACGTGTAAGTGGCAACATTTTAAAACTTTTAATTCATTTAGATTTTAATTTATTAGAAATATTATCTCTCGATCAAAACGCAAACTTAGTCCTTCCGTTATCATATTTTCCTGAAGACGACCGCAGAAGACGGCGCGAAACGTTGATAGTTTTAGTTTATTTTAATTGTACAAATGTATATTAAAATTCTTGTTTTGTGCACCACTGAGCAATGTGTTGTATTTTAATAAATACATTCTTATTATTTAGACTAATATTTAAAATTAATTTTCTTCGTCTTATATAATTGCCGAATAATCTCTGATATAAGATAGCGAAATAAACTGTTAGATATCAGTGGCGTCCAAAGCATTTCGCGTCCAAATTTACGAGAGACACCTGACTAGTGATGACTGAGTGTCACATCTCGAATACAAAGGTTTAAGATCCCACGCTAGTCACTGAAAAGAACGCGGGTAATAATGTTAAGTCTATGTGGAAGTTCTTTTCAAATATATTGTTCAAAGTTTAATAGTTTTATATGATTTTTTTTTTGCATTGTATAGCTGAGGAAAATATTCAAACGGGCTAGTATTTACTTTTTAGGTGCGTTCGTAATTATGTAAATACGTAGCACCAATAGCTGTCGTTCAGTCCATCCGTCTGTCTGTCTGTCCGCATATAACAACGCAAAAACTACCCAACGGAATCTTTTGAAATTTAAAATACATAATTATAACATAATTTTGTCCAGCCATTTCAAATTTTATGAGAATCGGATGAATAGATCATTTACAGGGACGATCAAAAGTATCCCGTTACATTACGGTCAATGGGAAAAAATGTTGCAATTGCATTTTAATCGTTTGAAATTTAAATTACATACTTATTACATAATTTTGTCTAGTCATTTAATTTTTTTTTTGAAAATAGGATGCATAGATCAAATACAGGGACTATCAAAAGTACTCCGTTACATTACAGTCAATGGAAAAAAAAGTTTCAAATGTATTTTAATAATATTACACTCATTCGGACATAATAATATTGATATGCATCATAAAGTACATATTATAATATATATTTAGCATAATCGGTTGTCCAAAGAACTTTTGTTATTGATTTACAAGGCCACACAAAAGTATTCCATTACGTAATGAGTAGCTATACAGAGAACATTGTTGCGCATTTTAATTGTAGTTAACTATTTACAATTTTATGAGAGTGATATATGATGGTGATATTTTAAAAACTTCATTATTATACGAACGCACCTCATTTGCTACGCTTCACGTGCATTTTTCAACTTGTTCAATTTTGGTTTCAGATTAAAAAGAAAATCTCCTCTAACTTTTTATACTGGTTAGAACCGGTTCTGTAATTGAAACTATCATAAAATAAAAATATATAAAATAATCGAAAGTGTAAAAATTAGCCCAGTGGTAAAACATCCTTAGTTATCCTATGCAAAAAAAGAAAAGAAAACAGTCATATAATAATATCAAAATTTGAGCGAGATATTTGAAAAGATCGCCCTCTTAGACTTAACATTATCATCCGGATCTTTTAAGTGAAGGGTGTTGCTTCTTACCCCAACCATTCGAGACCAGCATATCTTACTCGAATTTTATATGGTTAGCACCGCATTTACCTTTAATCACAGCTTTCACTGTTACTTTGGTAATATTTTCTAGAGAAATGTACTAAAAAGATTAGAGAGAAAAGAAAGAGAGGATAGTTCTCTCTTTTATTATTTTGTTAAAGGCTTTAAAATTTGTTCTACAAAAAATGATGATTTTGTTTTCTAAATTATGATTTTAAATATTTAAAAAAATTATACTCACAATTTAAAAAGAAAAATTACAAACATTTTAATAAAGTTAAATATAACTAGAAATGCCGATTTGTTCTTAGTTTTCATAATGTATTTTAAAACTATTATTATCCAAAATAAGGAATTCAAAATTTGATAATCCCTTTAAGGGTGTTCTTAAATCAAAAATGGCAACTTAGTGACACGTGCATTAATTTATTTTTGTTCGGAAACGCATCAAAATTGAAGGTGTTGTTATTCAGAAACTGTCTAATTGCACTCATTCTTTTGTTTTTTAAAAAAACACAATAGATTTTTCATAACAAGCCTTCAAAGTTGGCACTTTTGAGCCTATTTCCCGATGAAAGCAGAAAAACCCGTCGAAAAGGAGGAGAAATCGGGTGATTGCGTCACCGAAAAGAACTTATAGAACCTTAGAACTCGATAAGTAGTTTAATGATCACAAAATGGAAAAATAAGTTCAATTCGAAATCGCTTTCATAGTCAGGCATTAAAATTTTATAACTTTCTGTTAAAAAATGAATTTGTAAATGTGTCAAAACGTTTTTCGCTTGTTGAGCGGATCAGTTAAGAACACCCTTGACAAAAATACCTTATTTTTTTCCGATAAAAATGAAATTGGATATGATTATTTTTTCTTTTTTCTACTACGATGACAAAATGTCGAACATCGTAAGGAATGTTGATAAAAGATTTTACTTCGATGATTATCAATGAAAAGAAAACCAATCACATAAGAAGATAATGGCTTATGTAAGTGATTTTTTATACTTCTCTACTTTATAATAAAAAAAAATTAGTTGATTATACTGGTCGACAAAATAAACGTTTTTTTATTTTTATTTTTTAAATGAATGATATATTTTTCATAATAATTTCGACCACGGAATTTGAATTGACAACCGTCCAAACTATAACGACTATTTTCGATATATAAATACAGATATGCGAAATTAACATTTTGTAGCAAAATATATATTTTTAAATCAATATTTAAGAAATATAGAAAAATAAAATCTAAACATTTAGAAGCAGCAATCGATATCGGGATTCTACATAAGTATGAATCTAAAATTACAACTTATTCAATTAAATGTTTTCTAAGTCATGATAAAAAAATAAAGAAGGTCGTAAAAATTAAGGCGAAGTACCAAGATTAACCTCTTACACCCGAAAGGGTCTTTTACTGACCGCAATTGTTCCGCGTAAATGGGTGCTCGAAATTCTCTGGGCACTAGTATTTAAGATAACCGAATTTAAATTTAAAACCGTTCAAACATGCTTGTTTTCAATATAAAAATACAGAAATGCGAAGTTAAGATTTTTTAGCAAAAGATGTATTTATATATTAGTAATATTTTTATATTATCTATACATTTAAAAGTCCTAGCTGTTTTTTTAGTCATCAGCTCTGAGCTTTCTACTGGCCCGATTTTGATAATTATTTTTTAAATGAAAGCTGTTTATGTATAGATGTGCCCATTCTGGCTAATTTTTAATTTATTTCAGTTTTCATATTTTATTTTTAATTTTAAAAGCTTTTTCCTGACATTTCTTTAAAACAGTGGCAATAGGTTAAGCTTTTCTCACTGTAATAAAAATTTATTTTGCTTTATTACTTTCCACCAATGAGGAGCTTGATCTCATCGGTGAATGTGTAATCGCATTTCAAGGAAAAAAATAATGGTTTTCGTAAAATTTAATCCTAATAAATGATTGCACATAATTATTCACTAATCGCAGTACAATACAGTGATTATTGACTTAGTAATATTATTAGGTATTATGTAAATAAAATAATAGAAAATAAACTTTGATAAAATATAATATCTAAAGCGAAATTTTGTCGATGGAGAAAATGTCGTCATTCAGAAACCAGATAAATTTGTTCCAGAATATAATATACATTGTTATAGCTGTGACAGTGACGATGTCATATTCACAGACTTTTATTACTGCATCTAAATGAACAGAATTTCTTATATTTACTTAAAGGTCCTTGGTATGCACAAATGAAAATATTTCTATAAATTGCGCCCTTTTTATTTAATTAGAATAAATATTTTATGAAACTATAGAATTTTTAACCCGTCAGTAGTCGCGTGTCGGTCTTTTTGCCGCCTGTATAAATTTTCTTCTCTTAAATCATATCACATTACAAACATAATGTTGATCTACTATGTAGCTGACTTTAGAGGTTTCTTCTCCACCTTAGTGAAGTAACAGGACATCTCTGTTTTTCCTTCAGGTACATTTTTAGAAAAAAAGTTGAAGGCAAAAAAGTCTACTTAACAAATTTAATGTCAGTTCATTTTTACTTTTTCCTATCACTCCAAATCTCATGAATAAAATACATGATTTAAGAAAACTACAAACTTATCTCTTCATTGAAATATTATGTTCACACATTAAATGAAACGTATTTTTTATTTCACATTTTTTATTTGCAGGGGGCCAGCGGCGAAAAGACCGAGCGCGACTAAGGACGTTGGGAAAAAAGTCGCGACTACTCCCGGGTTAAATAACTGGGTAAATCACGCTTTTATTTCGGAAAAGATGAGTGCTTCTGAAGGTGTAAATGATGTCATATTAGAAAATAGATGAAAAAAACCTGTGATATATCCTGTATTACGATATTTCTATTTTACAAAATATCAAAAAATAACTAAAATCATTCCGTTATATTAAATTATTATTTAAAATAAAAATAAATAAAACATTTCCTACATATTAATAACAAACCCAGTAATTTTATTCTTTTAAATAGCAAAGATTTCGTTTTTCTTTTCGTTGTCATGACAATAAAATTTATTTTGACAAGTTCATGGAGGCTACAAACCAATAAATACATTAAATTTATTGCAAGTGCTGTAAATGTGTAGTGGGTTGGTTACGCAGTTTAGCAACGCCCTCTTTCTATTATAATTAAAATATTTCATTAATTTTAAAATTATTGTACAGTTACAAAGCGATATTTTACAAAGAAAAAATAAACTATGCAGATATTTTTTGAATTCGTCTTCTGAGGTATGATATTAACTTCCTATATAATTTGGCATTTAAATAATGTTTAAGGTTTAGAAACCGCTTTAAAAAAGATGTGTAGCTTAAGTTAAGTCCAACATAATAATTTATGAGTTGTTTCCCTTATTTTTTGTTATTTTCTGAAGTTTGTGTATCTTCATCATGAAAAGTTATGTTGTCCCTAATTTAATAGGTGACAATTGTTTAATTCGCTCAGTATCTCATAGGGAATATTAGACTGATATATACAGGGTGTTTCTAAATTCATGGTACAAACTTTAACGGGTGATAGGACACTTCAAGACAAACAATATTAAATGAGAAACTAAGGGTCCCAAACGTCTTCCGAAGGAGATAGGGCTATTAAAGTTTAGGGTCCAAAAATTCAAATGATTATAAAAAACAGTAAAATTGGTCGATTTGTTTGCGGTTTTCACTAAAACTATTCTTTATGTCAGTATTGTCTCGAAAATAAATTATAAAGATAAATTTCAAAAAATGCCGATAGGAGGCGCTTTAGACTTTGGAGTAATGAACAACTATTTTTGACCGTTATTTTTTGCATCTCATAATTTTTTTTAGAAGCTTAGACATAAACTTAAATTTTGATCTCAAAATCTAAATCGTTGGGAGTGGTCAAGTAGAGAAAACTAAACTGTGGGGGGGGGGGGGGTTCAAATTTCAAATGATTATAAAAAACTGAAAAAATGGTCAATTGATTTGCGATTATCACTAAAATTATTCTTTTTGTCAGTATTATCGTGAAAATAAATTATAAAGATAAAATTCAAAAAAATGCCGATAGAGGGCGCTTTAGACTTTGGAGTAACGTACAACTATTTTTTACCGTTATATTTGCATCTCATAAAATTTTTTAGAAGCTTAGACATAAACTTAAATTTTGAGATGAAAATCTGAATCGTTTTGAGTGGTTAAGTAGCGCAAACTGAACTGTGTTCAATGGGGGTGGGGAGGTTCAAATTTCAAATGAATATAAAAAACGGAAAAATTGGTCGATTCGTCTGCCGTTTTCGCTAAAACTATTCTTTATGTAATATTTTCTTGAAAATAAATTTTAAAGATTAATTTAAAAAAATACCGTTAGAGGGTGCCTTAAAATTTAGAGTAACCAACAACTATTTTTAACCGTTATTTTTTGTATCTAATTAAATGCTTGCAAATGCTTACAATAAAATTTTGAGCTCAAATTTTAAATCGATGGGAGGGGTTAAGAAGTGCAAACTGAACAGTGTCCAGGAGTTGAAATGCTACTCTCCCCACCCCTCGAACACATTACAATTTTCCGCTACCTAATTACTCACATCGATACAGATTTTGAGATCAAAATTTAAGTTTGAACATTTACAGGCGTTTAATTAGATACAAAAAATAACGGTTAAAAATAGTTGTTGGTTACTCTAAATTTTAAGGCGCCCTCTAACGGTGTTTTTTAAATTAATCTTTAAAATTTATTTTCAAAGAAATATTGACATAAAGAATAGTTTTAGCGAAAACGGCAAACGAATCGATCAATTTTTTCGTTTTTTATAACCATTTGAAATTTGAATCTCCCACCCCCATTGAACACAGTTCAGTTTGCGCTTCTTAACCACTCCCAACGATTCAGATTTTCATCTCAAAATTTAAGTTTATGTCTAAGCTTCTAAAAAATTTATGAGATGCAAAAAATAACGGTAAAAAATAGTTACTCCAAAGTCTAAAGCGCCCTCTATCGGCATTCTTTAAATTTTATCTTCATAATTTATTTTCAAGATAATACTGAGATAAAGAATAATTTTAGTGAAAATCGCAAATCAATTGACCAATTTTTCCGTTTTTTTATGATCATTTGGAATTTGAACCTCCCTCCAAAGTTCAGTTTGCTCTACTTAACCACTCCCAACGATTTAGATTTTGAGCTCAAAATTTAAGTTTTTGTCTAAGCTTCTAGAAAAATTTAATGAGATGCAAAAAATAACGGTAAAAATTAGTTGTTCGTTACTCCAAAGTCTAAAGTGCCCTCTATCGGCATTTTTTGAAATTTATCTTTATAATTTATTTTCAAGACAATACTGACAGAAAGAATAGTTTTAGTGAAAACCGCTAACGAATCGACCAATTTTTCTGTTTTTTATAATCATTTGAATTTTTGGACCCTAAACTTTAATGGCGCCTATGTCTCCTTCGGAATACGTTTGGGACCCTTAGTTTCCTGTTTAATATTGTTTGTCTTGATGTATACTATCACCCCTTAAAGTTTGTACCATGAATTTAGAAACACCCTGTATATCATATCTAATATATATTCTTTTTCGTCGAATTTCGACGGGTGCAGCTAGTAATATTTATAATAATATATAATATTTATATAATTTTTATATTACTAATATTTTTATATTTTTATATTAGAAATATAATATGAAAATTAAATCTTTACATTTAAAAGCAGCAAACGATATTGGGATTCTATAAATATATGAATCTAAAATTATAGCTTATTCAATCAATTTTTTTAAAGTGATGTTTAAAAAAAAATAAGGTCGTGCGAAGTACCAAGATGAACATTTTTCATCCGAAAGGTGTTTTTACCGACCACAAATGTCCCGCATAAATGAGTGCTCCAAGTGGTCTAGGCGCTAGGATTTTAAATTAATTTTCTTCGATTTATCAAATGATTGAATAATCTGTTATATAAGATGGCGAAATCAACTGTAAGATATTAGTAGTGTCCAATGCATTACGCATTCCGATTTATGAAATACATCTGATTAGTGATGACTTAAAGTCACATTTCGAAGACAAAGGTTTAAGAGCCCACAATAGTCACAGAAAAATTACTCAAAAAGACCCGGATGACCATGCAAAGTCTATGGGAGCGTTCTTTTCTAATATCTCGCTCAAATTTTAATATTTTTGCATGATTTTTTTGCACAAGATAGCTGAGAGCAATCCGCAACCGGGCTAGTTTTTACTTTTTCAATTTTTGTTTCAGATTTTCTTTAAAAAATTACTTTAACTTTCGAAACCGGTTTAAACCGGTTCTGAAACTGAAACTATCGTAATATAAAAAATATATAACCAAAATTGAGAAAGTAAAAACTAGCCCGGTTGTGGATTGCCTTCAGCTATCTTGTGCAAAAAAATCATGCAAAAATATTAAAATTTGAGCGAGATATTAGAAAAGAACGCTCCCATAGACTTTACATGGTTATCCGGGTCTTTTTGTGTACTTTTTCTGTGACTATTGTGGGCTCTTAAGGCGCAACACTAGTCACAGAAAAAGACTCTCATGATAATGTGAAGTCTTTTCAAATACCTAGCTCAAAATTTAAAAATTTTACAATTTCTTTTTTCTGCATAGGATAGCTGAGGAAAATCTACAAACGGACTAGTTTTTAATTTTTCAGTTTTGGTTGGATATTTAAAAAAAATCTACTTTAACTTTTTAAACAAGTTAGAACCGGTTCTGTAATTGAAACTATCATAATATAAAAATATATAACCAAAATCAAAAATTAAAATTTAACCCAATTGTTAATCATCCTTAGCAATCTTATGAAAAGAAATCTTGAAAAAAAAAACTCAAAATTTGAGCGGGATATTTGAAAAGATCGCCCCTTACACTTAACATTATCATCCGGGACTTTTTAAGTGACTAGCGTTGCATGTTAACCCATTCGGAACCACAATAACTTACACGAATTTTATACGGTTAACAAAACATTTTCCTTTACTCACTGCTATTACTATTACTTTATTAATACTTTCTAGAGAAATGTATTAAAAAGATTTTTGTAAGTGTATAGTAGTGCGAAAGCAATAATTGTTGGTCATTGGCAGCGCTACTAATATTCGATAAAGGTTTTAAGAATAAAGTTGTAAAAGGTAAAACTTTAAATGACTCACAGTCTAATGGCAAAATTTCTTCAGTCATAAAGTTTTATATAGATTTGTGTCTGTGTGTATTGCCTTTATCATATAATGAACATTATCTTGTTATATATATATATATATATATATATATATATATATATATATATATATATATATATATATATACACATATATATATACATATGTATACATATATACAGGGTGATTCTAATTTTTTTTACAATAAAAGAGGGGTGATAGTACACATCAAGACAAACAATATTAAATAGGAGACCAAGGGTCCAAAACGTTTTCCAAAGGGGATAGCCGCCATCAAATTTTAGGGACCAAAATTTCAAATAAACGGAAAAAACGGAAAAATCGGTCGATTGATTTGCGGTTTTCACTAAAATTATTCTTTATGTCGACATTTCCTTGAAATTAAATTATAAAGATAAATTTCAAAAAATGCCGATAGAGGGCGCTTTAGATTTTGGAGTAACGAACAATTATTTTTTGCCGGTATTTTTTGCATCTCATTAAATGTTTTCGTAAGCTTAGACTCAAACTTAAATTTTGAGCTCTAAATCTGAAAGTGGGAATGGTTAAGTAGAACAAACTGAACTGTGTTGAGAGGGTTCAAATTTCAAATGATTATAAAAAACGGAAAAATTGGTTCATTGATTTGCGGTTTTCACTAAAACTATTCTTTTTGTCGGTATTTTCTTAAAAATAAATTATAAAGATAAATTTCAAAAAATGCCAATACAGGGCGCTTTAGACTTTGGAGTAACGAACAACTCTTTTTCGGCGTTATTTTTTGCATCTTATTAAATGCTTTGGTAAGCTTAGACTTAAACTTAAATTTTGAACTCTAAATCTGAATAGTTGGGAGTAGTTAAGTAGACAAACTGAACTGTGTTCAGAGGATTCAATTTTCAAGTGATTATAAAAAACGGAAAAATTGGTCGATTCGTTTGCGGTTTTTGCTAAAACTAATTTTTAAATGAGCATTTTCTTGAAAATAAATTTTAAAGATAAATTTCACAAAATACCGATAGAGGGCGCCTTAGACTTTGGAGTAGCGTACAGCTATTTTCAACTGATATTTTTTTAATCTCATTAAATGCTTTCAAATGCATAAACTTAAATTTTAGGCTCAAATTCTGAATCGTTGGGAGTGTTTAAGTTGCGAAAAATTGAATTGTGTTCGAGGAGGGGGGAGTATTAAATTTCAACTTCTGAAGACACTTCAATTTGTGCTACTTAACTACTCCTAATTATTCAGATTTTGAGCTCAAAATTTAGCATAAATAGTTTTATTTTAAACCGCAAACGAATCGACAAATTTTTCCATTTTCTATATTTATTTTAAATTTGAACACCCCCCTCCCCTTAAACACAGTTCAGTTTGTGCTACTTAACAACTCCCTACTATTCAGATTTTGAGCTCAAAACTTAAGTTTAAGTCTAAGCTTCCGAAAACATTTAATGAGATGCAAAGAATAACGGCAAAAAATAGTTGTTCGTTACTCCAAAGTCTAAAGCGCCCTCTATCGACATTTTTGAAATTTATCTTTATAATTTATTTTTAAGAAAATACCGACCTAAAGAAAAGTTTTAGTGAAAATCGCAAATCAATGAACAAATTTTCCGTTTTTTATAATCATTTGAAATTTGAACCCTCTGAACACGGTTCAGTTTGTGCTACTTAACCACTCCCACTTTCAGATTTTGAACTCAAAATTTAAGTTTGTGTCTAAGCTTCCGAAAATATTTAATGAGATGCAAAAAATACCGGCAAAAAATAGTTGATCGTTACTCCAAAGTCTAAAGCGCCCTCTATCGGCATTTTTTGAAATATATCTTCATAATTTAATTTCAAGAAAATGACGACATAAAGAATAATTTTAGTGAAAACCGCTAATCAATTGACTGATTTTTACGTTTTTTATGTTTATTTGAAATTTTGGTCCGTAAACTTTGATAGCGGTTATCTCCTTTAGAAAATGTTTTGGACCCGTGGTCTCCTAATTAATATTGTTTGTCTTGATGTGTACTATCACCCCTCTTTTATTGTAAAAAAATTTAGAATCACCCTGTATATATATATATGTATATATATGTATATATATATACATATATATATATGCATACATATAGATATATGTGTATATATATATATATATATATATATATATATATATATATATATATATATATATATATATATATATATATATTAAAGTATTTTTAAATAATTATCGCTGTATTGCAGGGTACTTTTTCCTTTTATTATTTTGTTAAAAGCTTTGAAAAAAAAATTATAAAAAACAATGATTTTTTTTTCTAAATTCTGGTTTGGTATACTTTAAAAAAATATCTTCACAAATTAAAACTAAAATCAATTGCAGATAGTTTAATAACGTTAAATATAGCTAGAAATATTGATTTATTCTTTGATTTTATAGTGTTTAATAATACTATTATGATCCAGAACATGGATAATAGAATTTAGCAATCACTTTAAGCGAAATACCTTATTGTTTTTTCAATAAAAATGATATTGAAAGTGATTTTTTCTTCTTTTTCCTACTGCGATGACAAAATGTTGAGCACCATACAAAATGTTGTCACAAGATTGTACTTTGATGAAAAGTTCAATGAAAAGAAAACCAATCACTTAAGAAGATAATAACTTATGTAATTGATTTTTTATACTTCTCTGTTTTATAATAAATAATAAAACGTTTTAATTGGTTATATTGCTCGACAAAATAAACGTTTTCTTTTCCTTTTTTAAATGAATAAAATATTTCTTGTAATAATTTGGTTTCACCAAATTTTAATTCAGAACCGTTCAAACTTTAAAAGTTTGTTTTTTATGTAAAAATGCAGGTGCTCAAATTTAAGTTTTATAGCAAAATATGCATTTTTAAAATAATATTTAAGAAATATCTAAACATTTAAACGCAGCAATCGATATCGGAAAGCTGTAAAAGTATTAATCTAAAATTACAGCTTATTGAATCATTTTTTTAAAAAAGATATGTGTAAAAAAATTTAAGGTCGTGCGAGCAAATAAGATAAACGTTTTGCACTTGAAAAGTGCTTTTACTGACCACTAGTGTCCGGTGTAAATGAGTGCTTTAAATGCTTTAGGCACTAGTATTTTAAATTTATTTTATTCGCGTTATCTAATGGCGAAATGAACTGTAAGATGTTGGTGGTGTAAAAAGCATTTGGAGCCCGATTTATGAGAAATACCTGAATACACCACTCAAAAAACATATACCGGCTTCACCTAGCCACCTGACTGCCGCGAACTGATTTTTCCGTTTACAAACCTGCAGGTTTCACTGAAATACGATTAATAATTAAATTAATATAATTCAACAAATAAAACCCATTTTTAAAAAATTATGTTATGATTAATACTATCAAAGATTATATATCATACGTAATAAAATATTTTGTATCCGATTGGAATACACATCGTTTTTTAATATTTTCAAAAAGCTAGAGAGAAAACAGCATGTAAACTTTGACGTTTTGTTTGGCAGTCAGGGGGCTAGAATGAATTGTTAGTCACTTTCTGAATACCTAAACTAGAAATATAAATGACCGAATTATGCGAATATGTTAAAGTTGAATAGACTAAATGACCTAACATTTCTAGTCTCTTGTTTTCTTGGTGACCAAAGGATATTGAATTGATTCAATATCAAGAATTTTCCTCTTGATTTCGAGAATCGCTTTATAATTATCATTCATTCTAGAATTACTGTTATTAAATAGAAATTCTTATGTTCTCATCTATTTGCAGATATTTTTAAATAAGTTTGACAACTAGAATATAGGAAAACGCTCTTGAATTCTAATAGAAGACTCTTAAACTCTTTAGCGAAGGTTGTTAGAATTTATAAGGATGGCATGGAACTATGTTTTCTAGAGACACAATTTAGATTCTAAGTGTCAGATCTATATTTTTTTCTGAGTTAAGTGATGACTGACAAGGAAGGTCTCCATACTGGGCATACTCGGAATTTTTTGAAAAAAATACTGATTAAACTACTCATGTATCTAATAAAGGATCAGTCAAATTTAGCAGCGGAATTACAGTAGAAACTCAGTAAAAAATAAAATACTTTCGAGTATTTGGCGCCAAAAGACGAAAGCGTCACGCGATTTGACGAGTAACATTTTCCCTCGCCAAAAGCAAACAATTTTAATACACCTGAAAATTTCTTGCCAATTAAATTTTAGAATACGTGTAAATGGTACTTAATGAAATTAATTTTGAAGAATGAGAGAATTCGATCTATAGATGTATTTTATGTTACATTTTTCTGTTGCTTTTGCTGCAGTTATTTAATTTTATTGCTTTAAAAATAATTCCTACAAAAATAATTCATATTGAAAAGTATTTTTTCATATATTAAAGCGTATGACAAAATAAAGGCCAGATGAAGAATGCTGCAATAATGCATTTCAATATCGAAGAAGTTTTGTTTCTATAGCAACAAAATTGAATAGACAGAACTCAATTAGATTGCAATTAATTTTGAGATTAAAACAATTTTAATTATTGAAAGTTTGTTTTAATTCATAAAATTTCACAGTTAATTTTCATTCTAAATACATAATGACAAAAAAAAAGTTAAAACAAACTAAAGGTGACAAAACTAACGTTATTTAAATAAACTTTAAATAAGTTTAAGATGAAACATTTTTACCTTAAAAAAAGATTTGACATAAAAAAAGTTTTTTTTTAAATTTCATTTTGTCGCCAACCGATGATAAATCGCCAAATAAAAGAAATGTTTATAATTTTTTTACGAACGTTCTATCGGACTTCCTCCAAAATTTTTTTTTACAAACATATATATCCACGAAGACTATTCTGTAATTTTTTGGGAATTTTCTGAGCATGCCCGTATGGAGACCTTCCTTGTGAAAGTCATCTCTTGAGTGCAAACGGTTAACCTATTCGTTACCAACATATCTTACTCAAATTTTATACGGTTAACACCGCATTTTCCTTAAAACGCTGCTTTCATTGTTACTTTAGCAATATTTGTAAAAGAAATGTACTAATCGATTGTTGTAAGTGTGTATAGAATTACGTATGCAATAATAGTTGGCCATTGGCAGCACTACTAATATATCATCCGATAAAGGTTATGAGGCTGTACACAGTAAAACTTTGAATGGCTAGTAGTCTGATGTGATAAAATCTGCAAGTCATAAAGGTTTATTTAGGTACGTGCCTGTGTGTATTGCCTTTATCATATAACAAATATTACCTATTTAAAAAAATAAAATTTTGTTTTAATAAAATTTTTAAAGTACTTATAAATCATTGTCACTGTACAAGGGCAGTACTTCATGTTATTATTTTGTTAAAAATATTCAAAAATTTTCTACAAAAAAATGACGATTATGTTAATAAGTTCTAGCCTGCAACATTTAAAGAAAATTACCTTCCCAATTTTTTTTTAAAAAATCAGATACGTTATTAAAGTAAAATATAGCTAGAAATATAGATTTGTTCTTCAATTTCACGGTGTTTACAAAATAAAGATTTTGTAGCAAAAGATTTGTATTTTTAAATTAATATCTAAGCAATAAAGGAAATTTAAATTAATCATTAAAATTCGAAACGGTAATTGGATAACAGAAATTGATTTCGGAAAGCTGCAAATATATAAATCTGAAATTACAGCTAATTCCAACAAGGAATTTTAAAGATATATTTAATAAATTAATATATCATATATACTATATCCAAGATAACCTATTTGGAAAAGCACCACTACTTTCACTTGCACTTTGGCAAAATTATAAATAGAAATGCACTAAAAGATTTTTTAAATAATGATACGGAAACAAGGATATGACAGGGATGACCACTCTGGAAACCCAGCTTTCGCTTTAGGGTATAAGTACAATCACTGGGGGGAGACTCAATTCCACTACACATGGTTGGGTTCATATACTTAAAAAAATCTGTTAAATTTGCAGCAAAAACTACTGGCAGCTATCTTGCCGGTAGTTTTTGCCGTATCCAGTAAAAAAATGCAGTAAATTTTGATGTAAATTTATTTATTAAATCTACTTTCACTGCATATTTTACAGCAAAAACTGCTGCCAGCAATTTTTGTCGTCAATTTATCGGATTTATTTTACAGTGTAAATAGTCATCAGTGGCAACCGTTCTACTAGTTTTCCATAACAGTTAAGAATAGGGGTATACCTAGTGGGACTTTTTCCGAGTACCGAGGATTTGACCATTTAATACACGGTCGAGTGCCGAGTACACAAGAAAGAACTATTGATGAGTCAGAAGAGTAACATGTCTGTTTTTGTGTAAATATAAAAATATGTTTTATGTACATCTATAACTATACTTCTTGAGCATATAAGCATGCCCTATTATTTTAACACAATCAAACTGATTGGTAAATTTGTCATACGAATTGAATATTTCCAACTGCGCGAAAAATTGCACAGGCCAAGGATCGAACCCAGATCCTTGGCTTTCAAGGCCAATGGTTTTACACTTTAAGCTAACTGAACGACAAACGGCTGGGGCAAACCTGCAAGGCATTTTCTTGATAAACTAAATTTTTACATTATACTGTATATATATCATCCGAAAGATCAAATACAGGGTATTGAATGTATTGAAATACACATTAGCTGTAGATACTAGCTTTATTTTCCAAAATAACGAATTTTATTCAGAGATTTCAGAAAGCTTTGGAAATTGTTTTATATCTTATGCTTAACGCTAAATTTAAAATGATAATAAAAAAACTAAATTTTATTTACTTGTTCATATTGAGCACTTCACAAATTATAAGCAAAACACTTGGCAAAATGTGAGACTATTTTTATAAAAATCTTAGTTTCTCTATGAGTATACATGTCATACTCATAAAAATGAACACGGTTTAATACAACAAGTTGGAAATTGCACGTGAACGTAGCAAATGAGGGTGCGTTCGTACGATAACGAAGTTTTAAAAATATTCAGATCTTGCTGATATAGTAGAGCGTACTCCGGATACAGTACAGTAGTCGAAATCTTTACGTTTCTGTAAATTTACAGGACGTAATTTTTATTACACCTCAGCAACGTATATCTTATTCATAAAATGTGAAATAGTTGACTATAATTAAAACACGCTCCAAACAATGTTTCCCCGTATAGCATTATATAGTGGAATACTTTTGTGTGGCCCTGTAATTTAATAATAAAATTCTTTGCATCACAGATTGTACAGAATGCATATTTTAGTATATATTTCATAGATTCATGCCAATTCTATTATGTTCGAATGAGTGTAACATCATTAAAATGCATTTGAAACTTTTTCCCCATTGACCGTAATGTAACGGAATCCTTTTGATTGTCCCTGTAATTGATCTAGGCATCCGATTTTCATAACATTTGAAATGACTCGACTAAATTACGCAATAATTATATGTTTTAAATTTCAAACGATTAAAATGCATTTAAAACTTTTTTCCCTATTGACCGTAATGTAACGGAATCCTTTTGAATCTCCCTGTAATTGATCTGTCCATCCGATTTTCATAAGATTTGAAATGACTCGACAAAATTATGTTATAATTATGTATTTTAAATTTCAAACGATTCGGTTGGGTAGTTTTTGCGTTGTTATATGCGGACAGACGGACAGACAGACGGACAGACAGACGGACGGACGGACTGAGCGACAACAATAGGTGCTACGTATTTACATAATTACGAACGCACCTAAATAAGACACGTAATTATAATCCGCAGTTTGATCGATTTTGCTACATTAGTTTTGATGAAATATCCAAAAAATATTTGTTCTTTTTCTATTTGTTGTCAATCCTTTATGGAACTTTGAGAAAATATCTTCACGGAAATATATAACCCGTACCATTCTGTTTAGGCACCTGTAGTTTCAGAATAATTCCTCATGTAGTAATAATTCCCCCCTTTTCTAGATATTTAATGAAACATCTAAAATCGCAAGTGACCGGTTACTTTTAGCCATGTATACATGCGCAAAAACAATAGAAAAGAAGTATTTAAAAATTTAATATGCATAAATCAATGCAGATTTTCTACAATAGGAGAGAAGATAGCAGGTAGTTTTATGGAAAATTGATGGTCAATTTGATGGAAAAGTAACAAAAAACCTTAGATATTAAATATTTGCTTGCGTTTTGAATACTTTAAAAGGTAATGGAAATAAAGTTTTCGAAAGTAATAAATAAACAATATCTATTTTTCAACGCGTTTCAAGTAATTATGTGTATTTTTTAAGATTTACATTAACAAAAAGGTGTAAAATCCATCAAGACACTATTAATACAGTGATTTGATTCATCGATTTGACTCAAATAAAATTGCATCAAAAAGCAACTTTCGGATGCACTCGCATTCAATTTAAACAAGAAAGAAAAATCATGCGTTAAGCATAGATAATAAAGCACTTTCCAACACTTCATGAAATCTTTAACAAAACTTCTTTAATTAGGGAAATAAGGGTATATAGCTTAATATACGTTCCAATACTTTTGAACAGCCCTGTATTTCATCTGTCAGTTGATAACGATATTATAAATAGGGAAAATTTAGTTTAGCAAGAGAAAATCTTAAAATTTCTTTTTGAGCAATTTGTACTAATAAATGGGAAACATACTTGGAAACTTTTTTTCACCCCTGTTGTTTACCTTGTACCTTTATTACACGTCAGTAAGAAGCTAAAATTCATTTTAAACTAAAACAATTTTAAAACAACTGAAATTACATTGTTATAAATTATCATTCATAGGTGTCTATGTACACAATTCTTTGCGTGACCCTGTATATCATTTTATATACATTCTGGAAACATTTCTTTGTAAATTGAATGCAGTCCTGCATAAAAATGTATACCATATTTAAGAACCACTTTTAAGTAATTTACGCTCATAATCAGTAACGTTGGCGAGTTCTTTTGGGTAGCCCTGTATATCAACTATAACATTTATTTACACCCTTAAAATGTACAAAGATTTACTCAAACTTAACTCGTATATCATAATTAAAATGTATTACATCCATCCGGAAAATATGCACTTCCGTCGGAAGGAATATACTATTTTAAATATTTTGTGTGTACCTGTAAATGCAATGTACTTCATATTATGCAAGACAGTATCATATAGTTTATATTAACCCTCAGTGACATACATAAATTTTGTTATACATGAAACAGTTTAATATATTTTAAAAAAATGTCGCACACTATTCCCCCTTTTACCATTATCCAATGGAATTCTTTTGTGTGGTCCTGTAAATGAATAATAGCTATGTTTTCACCGCATATTTTATAAAATGCATATTTTAGTGCACCTCTTAAATGCATGTAAAATTTAATATGTATGACAGGGTGTAACATCTTTAAAATGCCTTTGAAACGATTTTTCCCCATAGGCCGTAATGTAATGGACAATTTTTGGCTCTCCCTGTAAATAAACGAATCATGGTAGAAACTTCATTTCCAATAGGGTTTGTTCTAGGGTAAATGTCAATACAAAAATGTCAGGGCAATTTGAGTATATTTACAGGAATTAGTGCGCTGGAGAAGGACGGACGGATGCACTGACAGACGGTCAGACAGACAAACCGAATGCATAAGCACTTTTCAAACAATGCACAAGCATTTTTGAAACTTGAGGAAAGTGCTATAAACGTTAAAATTCATTTGAAACGATTTTTACCCATAGGCTGCAATGTAATGGAAATCTTTTGACTGTCCCTGAAAATAAATTAATCTTTTTAGAAGATTCTTTTTCAATAGGGTTCGTGCTAGGGTAAACCTAAATAACATCCAAAAATTTCATGGCAATCCGAGTATTTACGAGAGTTAGAGCGCGGCCAGATGGCCATACGAGCAGACGGACTGACGGGCAGACAAACTGAATGCATAAGCACTTTTCAAATTTGTTGGAAAGTACTAAAAAGGCGGAAAAGATCTAAGGCAAACAATAAATAAATAGCATGTATTTTTAAAAGCTTTTTAAGTAATTATGTGTATATTTTAAGACTTACAATAACAACAAGGTGTAAAAAGTCCATCAAGACACTATTAATACAGTGATTTGACTCAACGAAAAATGCATCAATGATTTTTCCCCATTTTTTTCTGTATAATAAACCATGTATAACTTTACTGGAAATAATTAAAAAATCATGCATTAGAAAGGCAAAATGCAAACTACATAAGCTATAAAAAAATAAATGTAAATACAACATATAATATAAAAAAGAAAATTTTAAATTTTGAAAAGTTTCTACAGTTTTTTCTTCTTTTCTATAATTTAAGGGCTTTATAATTTTTTTTATCATTATTTTAATTTTCGTTTTTATTTAAGGGAAAAATGCAAATTGCATAATAAACAGAAAATTAAGCAGAAATATAATATATAAAATAGGATAAAAAGATGCGGTTCCACACTTTATTTATTTATTTTTATCTTTTCTTCTTACATTTAAAAATCAAATTTATACAGATGTTTTTGTATAAATCTGAGCCCATGATTTAACAAAAACAATCCATCGTTTGAAAATTTTTGGAAAATTGCCCGAACAAATATGCTTCAAATTGAGACAGTTGTAATTCTTGGCACGTTTCTGATACTTATTCAATCTACCCTGATCAGTCTGAAACAAAATAAAACAACAACTTTTTATTTCGAATTGCCTCAGTAGAGATCAGTTGGAAACAGCAACAATAAATTTCAGATTCTTCTCTTCCTTGAAAGAAATTTATAAACATTGATCTGTATAAATCTAAAACTACTTTTGTGTAAAACTTTTTAGAATTGTGTTTGAAATAAACATAGATAGCGAAACTTTAATTTACACGTACATGAAGTAAAATAATGCTTATATTTAAATTTTCTAATTGATTTAATAAAATAACTGATCCGTCTGAAATTAATTAAAATAACAACTTTTTATTTCGAATTGCCTCAGTAGAGATCAGTTGGAAACAGAAACAATAAATTTCAGATTCTTCTCTTCCTTGAAAGAAATTTATAAACATTGATCTGTATAAATCTAAAACTACTTTTGTGTAAAACTTTTTAGAATTGTGTTTGAAATAAACATAGATAGCGAAACTTTAATTTACACGTACATGAAGTAAAATAATGCTTATATTTAAATTTTCTAATTGATTTAATAAAAAAATTGATCCTTCTGAAATTAATTAAAATAACAATTTTTTATTTCGGATTGTCTCAGTAAAGAAACAATAAATTTCCCATTCTTCTCTTCTTTGACAGAAATTTATAAAGGTCGATCTGTGCAAGCCTAAAACTATTTTTGTGTAAAACGTTTCAGGATTGTGTTTGAATAAACAGATATAGCAAGCTTTAATTTACACGCACATGAAATAAAATAATGCTTATATTTAAATTTCCTAATTGATTTAATAAATCAACTGATCCGTCTAAAATTAATTAAAATAGCAACTTTTTATTTCTGATTGTCTCAGTAAAGAAACAATAAATTTCCCATTCTTCTCTTCTTTGACAGAAATTTATAAAGGTTGATCTGTGCAAGCCTAAAACTATTTTTGTGTAAAACGTTTCAGGATTGTGTTTGACTAAACAGATATAGCGAAACTTTAATTTACACGTACATGAAGTAAAATAATGCTTATATTTAAATTTTCTAATTGATTTAATAAAATAACTGATCCTTCTGAAATTAATTAAAATAACAATTTTTTATTTCGGATTGTCTCAGTAAAAAAACAATAAATTTCCCATTCTTCTCTTCTTTGACAGAAATTTATAAAGGTTGATCTGTGCAAGCCTAAAACTATTTTTGTGTAAAACGTTTCAGGATTGTGTTTGAATAAACAGATATAGCAAGCTTTAATTTACACGCACATGAAATAAAATAATGCTTATATTTAAAATTCCTAATTGATTTATTAAATCAACTGATCCGTCTGAAATTAATTAAAATAGCAACTTTTTATTTCTGATTGTCTCAGTAAAGATCAGTTAGAGACAGAAACCATAAATTTCCGATTTGTCTCTTCCTTGAAGGAAATTTATAATCATTGATCTGTATAAATATAAACTACTTTTGTGTAAAACTTTTTAGGATTGTGTTTGAAATAAACATAGATAGCGAACTTTAATTTACACGTACATGAAGTAAAATAATGCTCATATTTAAATTTTATAATTGTTTTTATAAATTAACTGATCCCTCTAAAATTAATTAAAATAAATAAATTTTTATTTCGGATTGTCTGAGTAAAGATCAGTTGGAGACAGCAATAATAAATTTCTGATTCATCAATTCCTTGATGGAAATTTATAAACATTGATTTGTATAAATCTAAAACTAGTTTTGTGTCAAACATTTTAAGATTGTGTTTGAAATAAACAGAGATATAGAGCTTTAATTTACGCGTACATGAAATAAAATAATGTTCATATTTAAATTTTTTAATTGATTTAATTGAATAACTGATCTGTCTGAAGTTACTTAAAATAACAAATTTTTATTTCGAATTATCTCAATAGAGATCAGTAGGTGACAGCAAGAATAAATTTCCAATTCATCTCATCCTTGAGAGACATTTATAAACTTTGATCTGTATAAATCTAAAATTATTTTTGTGTAAAACTTTTTAGCATCATGTTTGAAATAATCAAGGATTGAAAGCTTTAATTTACATGCAAATAAAATGAAATAATGTTCATATTTATATAGTTTATTTATCATGTTTTGAATGTTAATCACACCAACCTGATGGACAGTATTAAAAATATTTGAAAAATATATTTTCCACGTTGATACTAACATTAGTGGATTAAAACGATTAAAAGCAAAATTTTCAAATTACTTAAAGGTGTTTTTATTTACAGTATCACAAATCAAAAACCTCGTACTTTCAAGCATAACTTGGTCTTTGTCAGGATTAAAATTATCAAAAAAGAGCAAAAATCAAAGGCTGGGTTCTTATATATCAGATGGACTGATACAAACATCAATATGAAAAAAAGTGTGGGGGTGAAGCATGCTATCCGATTGCTCTAAATTTTCTATAGAAAGGCAATTTATCTTGATTAAACTGTACCCCTTTCAATTTACTTTGAGTAAACTGTACCAAAATATTGAGATGATGTACGATAATGCATCGTTACATGTGTAGTTAGCTCAACATAAGGCTTCTATTTAATTAGTTTTTGGATAAAATTTCTTCAAAAATTAGTGTATTAAAATTAAAATACTAATTTTAATACACTGCAAAATACCTCAAAAATATATCTAAAAATTACCAACAGAAAATGTTGCTAAAGATTTCTGAAGACCAAAGAAGGTTCTTTGAAATAGTGAGCAATTACACACTTCTCATCTTTCCACCATCATCAATTTTTCATCATCTCACTTTTTATCAATATAATATGAACATTAAAATGCTCAGGTTTACTCAAAAGGGGATTAAAAAGGTATTATGTAAACCTAAACATTTTAAAGTTCACATTCTGTATTTTGTGTTAAAACCAAGGCGAAAATTTCGTTCCGTCATATATTTTTATATTTATTTTAAAAAAATTGCATTTGCTGACAACAGTCTCGTTTCGAAAATTATACACAGAAATATTTATTATCATCTCTCCCTTCCGTCCCCCCCCCCATTCATTGGTGGGCTGAATGAGCTATTTATAGATAGGCGAATGTCATCTCTTTCTGATTTTTTTAGTACTATTTTCTCATTCTCTTGCTCCACCTGATCATTATAAACACAAGGTGTGATTGCTTAAGAAATAATTATTTTTGCTGAAATTCATGTCCAATTATCCAGCGTGCCGGACCGTAGGATGCTGGATTAAAAGATGTTTACTGTATATGTTTAGATGTTTTTAAATAAATCGTAAGTAGATGTGTTTTTCTTAATAAATATAGCTTTATCTTATAGTAAACATAGTTTATTCTCAAATGTATAAAAATAGTTATTTTTCGTCATTATTTTTAAATAATAAGAACGAAAAAAGCTATTTTTATATTTAACATTAAGATAGACAGTTTATTTTACACTTTTATTATTATTATTTTTTTTTTTATAAATCTTTGAACAATTTAAATTTATGCAGTTAACAATTTTTATCAATTTCAGTATTTTCTACAAGTTATATATCCTAATACATTTAAAAAATCTTCGCAAGTTTTATTTTTTTATTACAGAAATTTTTTAAAAAAAGAAAGAAAATTCTTTTATTTTGGAGTGTTTCACGAAATAATTCTTTTCCAGAACATAAAAAATGTGGTTTGATAATCACTTTAATAAAAATACTTATTCTTCTTTTTCCACGTTCAACAAAATGTCAAACACAAAAAAATGCTGTTACAATGTAGGCGTTTAACCATATCAATAAAAAGCAATTCAATCATTAAAGAGGAAAATGGTTTATAAATGATTTATTTAAATATATTATATATATATATATATATATATTATATACATAATATATCTATCTATCTATCTATCTACCTACTTCTCTCTCTCTCTCTCTCTCTCTCTCTCTCTCTCTCTCTCTCTCTCTCTCTATATATATATATATATATATATATATATATATATATACATACATATATTTATGTGTGTGTATTTATGTATATACAATTCACTTTATATTTATTTAATTACATATTTTTATAATTAGGAAAAATATTCTTTCATTTCACAGTACTCATAAAACGATTATTTTCCTACACATGGATAACATACTTTGATAATCACTTTAATTACTTTATTCTTTTTTCGACAAGAAATATTTGTATTACTGTAAATGTATTATTTTATATACATTCTTTTTTTAGGTGATGACAAAATCTCAAATACAAAGTATGTTGTTGCAATACTGACGTTTGAGCTTATCGTTAGAAAGAAAATCAATCATTTAAGAAGAAAATAAATTATATATGATAAAAAGTTAATTAAATCCAATTGATTTTTTTTAAATCATCAGATTTTAAAATATTCACCTTTTATATAAACATTTTAATAACAATTTTAATTTTTCTTAAGAAAGGTGTTATAGTAAAAAGAAAATACATTGACATGTTTCGGAACCGTCAAATAAGTTCCATAGTCCTAATATAAATAAAACAAAATTTCAAAATATTTCTCGGACAATACAAATGACACGCGACAATGAAATATAAATAACAAAAAAAAAAAAAAAAAAAAAAAAACATGCGCACTATTGCAAAAAATTAAATTAAAATATAGACCTTTTTTATATCTCTTTGTCGCGTGTCATTTGTATTGACCGTAAAATAGTTTGAAATTTTTATTTTTAGTTAAATTTTTAGATCATGGTCTATATTTTCATTTAATTTTTTGCAATAGGGCGCGTGTTTTTTTTTGTTTGTTTGTTTGTTTTTTTGTTATTTATATCTCATTGTCGCGTGTCATTTGTATTGTCCGAGAAATATTTTGAAATTTTGTTTTATTTATATTATGACTATGGAACTTATTTGACGGTTCCGAAACATGTCAATGTATTTTGTTTTTACTATAACATCTTTCTTAAGAAAAATTAAAACTGTTATTAAAATGAATTGTATATGGTTTATTTGACTGAACACTTTTGCGAAATATAAAAGCTTTACTTGACAATTGAAACCGTCCAATAATCGATATTTAATGTTGATATCGGATAGATGCAATTTATAAATACACACGAAATATGCACTAAAATTATTCTTTGCTAGTACATGAAAAGCGTATAGTTTGGAAATTACTTTAGGTGAAATTATTTAATCGAGAAAATTCTCCGATAAAGTAAGGCAAGTTTTCCAACAAAATTTTACTAGTGATGATAAATACGGATTATTCAGCATTTTTGCGGCACGTATACGTGTCGCTCGTCAACAAGGGGTCAATTGGTCCTTCGGAGTTAGAGGTTTAATTTTAACATTACCCAAGAAAATTATTCTTATACCGACTGTTTTCTAAGACAGTCTTTTTTTTTTCAATACTAGCTGATCTGCTTGGCTTTGCCCGGGACCATACACTGTTAAAACTAATGGTGACACATTGCACCTTTTAGAGGTGAAAGGCTTGTCTCACTGGTGACACCCGTAGAGGAGCTAAAATGGCACCCTTAACTAGGGTGAAAGGATGGCACCCCTAATCCAGGGTGTTTCAGGGAGTGAAAAGATGGCACCTCAGGGGAGAATAATGGCACCCCTTATCCACAGTGTTCAAGAGGGTGAAAAGATGGCAACACAGGGGAGAATAATGGCACCCCTTATCGAGGGTGCCCCAGGAGATGAAAGGATGGCAAATCCGGGGGGAATAATGACACCCCTTATCCATGGTGCCCCAGGGGGCGAAAGGATAACATATCTATTCCAGGTTGTCCTATGGCACCCTACAAGAGAAAGAATTCACAATCTTTATCCACAGTGGCACCCTCTCCCCTCCGCTTGTCTAGAAATTGTAATGGTTTCAATCATGAAATACAAAATATTCGCCCATTTTACTTACCCATCATACGTAGTATAGGGTAAGTCTTGTAATCGTTTTGAAAATCGAAAAAATTTTTTTGACGGATTTACACGTTTTAAATAGTGGAGATTCCGAAAAACATATTTTTAGAAAAAAAATTTTGCCGTCCGTCTGTCTGTCTGTCTGTCTGTAAACGCTCTATCTCCCGAACAAATTGAGATAGAGACTTGAAATTTTGTATGCAGTTAGTATGTAAGAATGAGACGAACCCTATTTAATATCAGCAACCTCGATTATTCGGAACTATTTTTTTCGGACTCTCGAAAAATTCCTTCTGATGAAAGGTATATAAAAATTTTCGAATTTTTTTGTTCTAAGGAATGGACGTAAAAGGCAATAAAATAACACACATTTTGCATATAGAACGAAGTCGATCGGATTATTAGTTGCCGAGATATTTGTAATCCTCTTTTTCACATTCTCGGATTTTTCATGACCCTGTATTTCATTCAAATTTCAATTCAGAGGTATATTTTAATTGGAAATGAGACGCTTAATCCGATGCAGTTAATTGTTAGTTAATAGAGTTATTATTTTTGGAGTTATAAGGATGTTTCTTTTACGCAGTTCGGTACTACTTGAGTAGTTTGGCGTTTTATATAATTTGTCGATATCGGTAATCAGCAGTTCTTTAATAGAGCATTACTATGTATATTAACAATATTTAAATTTTGTTTATGATTTGCAATGCATTGTATAAATAGTTTTCACATGTTTTATTTTCATAAACATATCCATGATGGGTAAGTATTACGGTGGCCCCCAACGACTAGTTTAAATTGAATTCAGCAGAGAAAATTACCAGGATTAGTCAATATTATGATTCTTTTTTTTCTTTTATATTGATGGAATATTATATATTTTAAACAAATTAACAGTTGGCCAAAGAAAAATTGTAGCATACTTTTGTAACTATAAGAGGGGTAATATAAACTGAAAAAATAATCATAGAAAGGCAGAGAATTTAAATTGTACTTTCATTTACATGGAAAGTATTTAAAAAAATTAAAAAATTTAACTTTTATACTCTCTGCATTTCAATATCCTAATCACTATTGCCCTCTTAGTCATACCCAAAGGGTTTTGTTTGAATAAATCACAAAATTCACGTAACCTACTTTGTAACGCCAAAAATCGGCGAGTTATAGTCAAACATTGTGACTTTGTTATGCAATTTGAAGACTGATTTTGAATTTCTTGGTAAAATGATATAAATCATGATTTTTGACTGTCTATAACTCAGATTTTTGGATAAAATTTTTTGGGTATGATTAAGAATGGGACAGTAGCTATTTTTGTGATTGGGCATTTTTAGATACAGAAACAGTATAAAAATTTGATGTTTTTTGTCCCCTAAATAAGAAAAAGTGCAATTTGAATTATCTACCTTCATACGAATATTTTTATAATTTCTCTTATAGTTTTAGAAATAATCCGTTACCATCTTTTTTGACACACATTATATTGCTTGACATGTATTTTCATTATTTCACATACAGGACAACTGAAAAGTATGGGTGTACAGAAAAATGCTATATCTTGTAAAAATGTATGCCATATTTTAATCTAAAAAACAAAAATATAAGACATAACAATATTTTAACAAATTATTCACTGACTTGACATTTATTTTTACACAAGTTTGAAAACGAAGGATCACAGAATTAACAGTCCGTTGCAGATAATTCTGATTTAAATCGTTCTATGCCTTGATAATTTCGTATCACATACAATGCAAACTGGAGATTTTCTTGTTCTAATTTTTCTACAGAAATCAAGTGGGTTAAGGTCTGATTGTTTGAAGGCAATACACCGGTTTTTAAATAACCACGCTGATGGGTGTTAAAGGTCAATGGTGTTTTTGCTCCATGTAAAGGCTCCAATACTGCTGGAAGTTCCAATAAAATTATTTTACTTCCTTGAGCCCAACACTTCGTTGAACATATTAATTGCTGATCATTTTGACGGTTGTGAACTTTTCGGACGATTAAGATTTTCATATAATAATAGAAAAAATGCTACAAAATTTTTAAATAAGCATTTCTCAGATTTTAGTTGTGAAATATCAATGTCAAACAACGCACCCATACTTTTCAGCCACCCTGCTGTATCTAATTAAAAGAACAAATGTAAAACACAAATTAGAGATGATAAAGTTTAATGTAATAAATGCTGTAACTTTATAATTAGTAAGAATATTCCATATTCTTTAAAATTTTTCCAGAAAGTTAGCCCTCAAGCTATGAAGTGAACTATAGAAAATAAGGTAATTTTATAGTTGTGGTAAAATCATAGAGGAAACTGAGCCAAAAAATCATTCTTACAATTATATGTAGTACTTAACTTTATATTGAACTTATCCAAATCCATATTTTATTGCATATATCTACACAGGGTTAGAAATTAAGAACTGCATGTAAGGTGTCAAAATAATGCCTACAATTTTTTTTCTATGTCACAACTGCATTTCAAATTTTCTTATTTCTTTTCACGATCATGTTAATAATAATATTGCAATGCATATTTAATTTTTGTGTGTTGAAAGCAAGTGGGGAGGAAATTTCATATATTAAACATTTTATCTTACTAAAACAAAATAAAAACTGGCTTTCAATAAGTATGAAACCTGATCAAACTACAATATTTGGATTCTGGAAAAATTTATTCTTTTTATAAAGCTAAAATGCATACAAAACAGATAATCAAGCAAATATGTCCTCAAAAAGAAAATATGAACTTTATATATAACTAGGGATTAGCGAAATTGAAAAAAAAAGTTCTGAGACTAACAATACATCAGAAAACAAAAAGTTAGCAAATAAATGAATCTTTGGTTACCAATTATGGTGTGGTATTTAAAACATTTCCAAATCACACTTTTTTTTGAGGAAGGAAGCACACAAATTTTAAAACAATTTTAATGTAGTTTCTTCTTTTATGAACATATAAGGATGGAGAAGTATCTCATAATAAAAGAAAATCTTGTTTATAGGGGCGTAATCCCCAAGGACCAGATTTATCTGTCATTGGTTAAAATGAAGTTAACTTAGAGATTATTAACAGGTGCAAAATTAATAAGACACGTGCCGCTGTCATGGTGCAGGGGGGGATGTATGCTAAAATACAGATGAAAGCATTTGTTAAATAAAAATTAAAGAAAGCTAGCTATCAAGATTTGACGACTAGGAATAATTTTTTTATAATTTAGTTGCATTTGACCACTAACGACTGCTGATTTCTAATCCAGTATCCACATCAACACACTTTCTGTCAATTCTTTTGTGTTTTGACTTATTGCATCTGAAATTTAAATCCAAAGAGTAATTATAATGAAATGAATAAAACACTGAATAAAAAATACCTTTTAGTACAAATAATCTTTTTATTGTAAACACCAAGAATGTATTAAATATTATTAAACAAAGACTTGACACTATGTGGAACTGATTCCACTGAAAAAGTTTTGAAGACATAAGTATTTAATATGATAAAAATTTAAATTGGCTTTTTCTATAGTCAACGTCAAAAAGCCAAAATAATGTATACCACAAAGTAACTGTGCTTATAAAATTTTTAGTTTTTGATATAAACTGTTTATCTAAAATTAATTCACAACATGACTTATTTAACAAGTTGCTTGAGTTGCGGTGCACAATCACAGGTTGAATCACAGATATTTCTGCACCTTCTTCGTAATAAAGAGTCGGGAACTTTTCTTGCATCAAGCATGGTAATGTGAGTACTGTAAGTGGAAATTCACTATCTGAAATAATAATAATAACACATTAAGGAAAATACACAACAAACAGTCCATTTAAAATGTATCATCAAAGCACAGCAAAAAAGGTAGATGAATAAAAAAAGAAAGAATAAAATAAAAAAAACAGATTTATGGTATTTACTGTGCTAAAAAGTTAAATTCATGTTGTTTTTAGCTCACACGGCTATCAAAGCCTAACAGCTAATGTGTCCGCAGGTTCCGTATGTAACGTGATAACTCTTGATATAAATATCAGATTTGCTTCTAATTTTATATATAGGTTCGTTCTGATAAGGTTCTTCACTGATTAGCTTTAAAGGTTCATTGGTTAAATATGAAGGGGGAGAAGAGAGTGCTACCCCCCTTAATTTAGATAAATATGCAGAAATCATGCAGAATTATCAAATTTGCTTCAAATTTTATATATAGGTTCACTCTGATAAGGCACTTCCCTGATTAGTTTTAGAGGCTCATTGGTTAAATATAAAGAGGGGTGGTAGCTAATCTCCTGCCCATTAACTTACAGTTGATTTCTTTTTTTTGGAAGGGCATTATTCTTTGAAATAAGAGTATAATATAAAGTTCTATGTATAACCTGTGAGCTCAATGCCATCAGTTTTACTGGGCAATTTTCTCTTTATTGACTATTTTTAGACTATACAAGAAAATTGCATGACCAATTCATACTTGTCATTCAGATATTCTTTTTCTGTGTTATCATTATAGTTACAAACTATTTACATTATTAACCATATTTACAAAACATATTTTGCAACAAGGTGTCTATTCCAGATTAGCAACGAATTTTCCTAACATGTCCAGGTTTTTCCATATTAGCAATAATAATAAAAATTCTAGGTATTGAAATTTTGTGATGTTACACACAAATTTTTTTTAAAAATTCTGAATTTGAGAGTGGGATTTTCACGACCGATTTTGAAGCACAAATTATTGATTTGTTATTTAATTTTTTGCAAAATTTACAAACTGTTGAACATTTAACATGCTAAACAATTTGCAGATACACTTTTAGCATCAGGTTATATCCATTTTGTCAAATCAGTGATAAAATTCTTTATCACATCAGTCACATTAATACGGATTGCTTTGATATATTTTAATACAAATAATAAATATTCAATAAATTAAGCTAACAAATGTTTAGTTCCTTATCAAAGATAAGTAAAAAGACCTAATCAATCCTACACCATTCAGTAAAATTTTTCCGTGAAGCAGAAATTTAAAATCTCTCTGTTACAAAGGAGGACTAAAAGGAAATAAAATAATGATTTGCACGTGATGTTGAAACTCTTTATAGTACTTATGAGTAGCAAAGTTTGATTTAAATGGCGCTACAATTTCAAATCCTTAGTTTTATAAAAAGCATGTACTTAATTTTTTTTCTTGGAAGTTCAAAATTTTCTATCTTTATCTTGGAATGTTGAAATGTTCCTGACATTTCCTCACAAATGGTTAAATTTCACTGACTTTTACCGGCCATATGAATTTCCTGGACTTTTCCAGATTATCCAGATGGCTAGACATCCAATATCTATAAAACGAATCCATGTATGCATTTATCTTTTTTTGGGGGGGGGGGCGAGGAGTAAAAGCTATGTAAACTATAATTTTTTGTGAAAATCAAATGAATAACAGTTGTAATTTTCAAAACAAACGCTAACTTTGATTTTTAGAATACATTAACAACAGAGATCTAAAATTAACATATCAACAGGGACAATAGATTTTTGAAACAATTGTAGTATGCATATTATGACAAATTTTGCATGAGAAAATCAAATTGTGTGACAATCAAGATATTTTATTTAATTAGACCCTTATGGATTATTTGTAGAGAATAAGTATTCTAAAGTGCTATTTTTTCACTTCTGGATTACAGGACTGTATGTTTTATATATCACTTCAAAAAGTATTGTTTGGAACAACTGAAGCATATCTGATAACACTGAATACTATTCCCCATATTTCAGGGTTGATAAAAAATCACAACTATTTTTTATAAAATAAATAAATAAATAAATAGATTTTTAGACTTATTTGCTTTAAAGCAGTTTTTTTTTCAGTACACAGATAAGCTTGAAATTTTACATTATTTATTTTTATGTATATGCATGTGTATTTACGCATATTACAATGAATGTGTTTGTCTGTCAATTCTGTAACATAACAATTATATTAATTTAATCTGAATTCTCATACAAGAGCATGCTAGTGTCTTATCTTTTCATGACTTCAGTAAATCCCATTAAAAAAAAGTTTATCCAGTTATAAGAGAAACACGGAACATGGATTGATAGTTTTTAGTTCTATATTAGATAAACAGTGAAAATATAAATTATTGTTCACATAAACCATACACATTTATTTGTAATACGAAATTCTGAGGATAATTTTTTATTCAAATATAAAGCAGTAATGAAATGTTTTAGCAATATTAAGGAATAATATTAAAATTAATATTCATATGCATTTTTAAAATTACATAAAACTTACATTTAAATATTACCATAAATAAAAAAATATTAGAATAAGCTAATAAATATGTCATTTATGAGTGTAGTCGATTATACAATAATTATTAGCTTACGAATTATTTAACCTGCTTTAAAAGCCCTATACAGAAAACACAACTGTACAGGTTTACTTCACGAACATGCTTGCAAACAGGAGGAGGGGGAGGAGCATCTAGAAAAATAGAACAGTATTAAAAATGAGTGATATTAATCCGTATTTTTACTTCGTATCTATAATTGTAAACTTTTTTTGATGTTGGGTTCATTTCTTTAAATAATAAGTTATATTTTTAATACAAATTTTATTACATACATTTTTACAAAACAATAATTTCATTACATTCTAATTGCATTTAAATAATCCTTAATATTGTTTTGGTCTTTTTTTCAAATTTAAACAATAAAATTTATCCTTATTCCCATAATAATCGATCTAAAAACGAAAGCCAATTTAAATCAAAGATTTTTTAAAAAAATCATTCGATTTTATACAGGATTTAAATTGTGCTGATTAAGACCAAACAACTCGGTACCCCCTCAGTTGCTGAGGTTAATGACTAAAAACTGTTATTACACCCTGTTATCTTCTGTGCATGCACATTCTGCCTCCGCTATTACACTGAGAAAAAAAATATACCTCCTTCAACTAGAATGAATAGTTAGTCACTTTCTGAATACCTAAGCTAGAACATGAAGAATCTATGCGAATACGTTAAACAACTAAGCTGAATAGATGAAATAACATACCATTTCTATTCTCTCGTTTTCTTAGTGACAAAACGATATTGAATCATTTCAGTAACGAGAAATACTCGCTTAATTTCGGGAATGGTTTCATAAACTAGAATTATAGTTTTTAAATCAAACCTCTTATGTTCGCATCTATTTGTAGAGATTTTTAAATAAATTGGACAACGAGATTATGGGAAAATGCTTCGGAATTCTAATAGGAGACTCTAAAATTCTAAAGCTAAGTGAGTTAGAATTTATAAGGATGACATGGAACTATTTATTCTAAAGCCACAATTTAGATTCTAGATGCCAGAACTATATTTTTCTCTCAGTGTAGCAGCTGTGACAATCCTTTGGTTTTTTTTTTATTTTTTTCTTTTGCGCCAGTGGTGAGAGACTTTTTTTTTTAATGGTTAGAAAATATCTCAAAACAGCTTCATATATTCGAAACCGTTTCGCTTCGTTCAGTAACTGAAAAAAAAATGTGTTGTCAAATTTTTTAAACTGCTTGTAAAAGGACTTGTGCTACGAAATAAATTTGCAGTCATTGCCGTTGAATGTACTTCATTAGTTTGTTGAAGGGGGGGGGGGGGACATGTTAATGTTTCAGCGACGGAAAGGGTTGTTATATACTTATCTTAGTGGAGAAAAGTGCGTCGCACTTTGTCTTTAATTAAATACTCAATCGGTTTTCTTTTTTTCCACTTTTCTTGCAACACTTTAATTTGGATGTTAAGGGAAAACACATCCTCTTCATAACTTGAAACTTGATTGTGGAACCTGTGAGTAAGGGAAAATAACTTTGTACAACAAATGCAACATACCAATGAATGAAACGCTGTAACATCAGGCTTTCAAATGACTTTTAATGATGAAAAAAGTAGGGCAAAAAAAAAAAAAAAAAACAAGTTCTGTTAGTACACTAAAACTGTTTTTGTCATTTTTATGAAAATGTATCTATTAAGTTTTCATTTTCCCAGGGGTAAAACTTTTTTGAGTATTAATACTGTAATTTCATATAACAATATTCACTAATTTAGATTCTTATTAGGTTAAATTTCTTAAGTGTGTATTCTGAATCAGTAAAAGAATACTATATAAAAATAATGGGTTTTAATAAACATAAAAAGCCCAGAAAACATTCATTTTTCTTTTCCTCCTGCAAGAATTCAAAATTTTGAAGATATTATTGTACATTTATCATTACCAAGTCTAAAAATTATCATAACTATTATAGGAATGCACATTAAAATATTCCTTATATTTCATCATAATGCAGATTAGTTTCCTAATTTTTATTTAAAGTAAATGCAAACAAAAAACTATAAGTACAGATTTTCTACACTTAAAAATCCTTATCATTTTGATAAAAAACAAACGCTCACAAATATTAACTGACCTGTAATGTAGTCTGTACACACAAATATTAGTAAATTTTATTTATCTATATTCTTGGAGCCCCTTAGCATTCTATAACAAAATACAAGCTTAGTAACCTTCTGTACACCAAGTCTCTTTCTTAATTTACTATGCATGTATGAAAAGTTTGAAAAAATTCTTTTTATGGTTGAAAAACTACAAGGAGTGAAGAATCAAAGTTAAAGGTAGGAATTCAGGATTTGTTTCTTTATTATTAAATGTTTTCCACCAAATTTTGCCTTTTACGTCTTTTTGTTTCAAGAACCTCTTTAGAAATGAGTACAAGTGGAAAAGTCCTTCCGGCAGTGCCGGGAGGAAGAGGTAGCTTTCATATACTTATATATTTATTTATTTTAAATTATGTTATATTATTCAAAACTACTAAGCTCAAATTAGTGGAACCTGATTATGAGCTTGGTCAAAATCTTAATTCAGGTGCACATGCACATTCATATTGAAATCGATTAATATATACGAGAGCTGTCGCGGGCAAATTGATTTCTTAAAGAATGTCACCCACGTTAGAAATTCAAACTACTCAGGCGTTTTCTAAGTTAAAAACAAAGCAAAAGATACTCCTGAATTAATTTTTAAGATAAATACTTTAAAAAGAACCTTTTTTCAATTTCTAATTTTTTCTTTGTACATCATTATACATTTAAAAGATTTTTGACAAACTTAAATGGCTGCCATTTTGAAACAGGAGGACGGAAGAAGTTGGACAGAGAACGTGGTCAAGTCATTTCTATGTACTATATGCACCCGGAGTTATATCCAAATCAGTTTATAAATATGTGCATAATCGCGTGACAAATTTCAGTCCGTTTCAAAATGTGAACCACACTGGAAATTGAAAGTTCCCAAACCCAGCAACCAAAACCCAACCAAAACCCAACCATTCCAAACCCAGCCATTTTTCAAGATATAGATGAAAACAAAAATGCTCTGGAATCTTTGTATGCAAGGTCAAACTCACAAAAGAGAAATCCTTTTTCAATTTCTTACTCTTTTGCACTTAAATTTAACATTTAAAATTTAAAACAAAAATTAATAACTCCGCCATTTTGAAACAAGATGGCGGATGGATTTGGCCAACGAACTCGGTCTAAACATTGGTATTTACTATGTACGCACCAAGTTTTATCCAAATTGGTCTATAAATACGCGTGTTATCGCGTGACGAAAATCAGATCATTTCAAGATATGAGCAACACTAGATATTAAAAATGCGATAACTCAGATATTTTTTGAGATACAAACGAAACAAAAAATGCTCTGGAATCTTTGTATCAAGGTTAAATGCATAAAAGAAAAATCTTTTTCGATTCCTCACTTTCTTGTACCTAATTTAAAATTTAAAAATTTATAAAATTTTTTAAATGGCCGCCATTTTGAAATAAGATGGCGGATGGAACTGAGTATCGAACTCGATTCAGGCCTCAGTATATACTATGTACACACCAAGTTACATCCAAATCGATTCATAAATACGCGTGTTATCATGTGACAAAAATCAGATCGTTTGAAAATGTCAGCCATAAGAAAAATTCAAAGTGCTATAACTCAATAATTTTTTAAGATATAGACAAAATAAAAAGTGTTCTAGTATCGTTGTTTTAAGTTCTAACACATAAAAGAAAAATAGTTTCAACTTTTAGTTTTTTTGAATTAAATTTTAAATTTTAAATTTTTTAAAAAATTTAAAATAGCCGCCATTTTTAAACAAAATGGCGGATGATTCTGGCCAACGAACTCGATCGAGACATTTGTATGTACTATGTACATACCAAGTTTCATTCAAATCGGTTCATAAATACGCGTGTTATCACGTGACAAAAATCAGATCGTTTCAAAATGTCAGCCATAAGAAAAATTCAAAGTGCTATAATTCAATCATTTTTTAAGATACAGACAAAATAAAAAGTGTTCTGGAATTGTTGTTTTAAGTTCTAACACGTAAAAGAAAAATATTTTTCAACTTTTAATTTTTTCGCATTGCATTTTAAACTTTAAAATTTTAAAAAAAATTAAAATGGCCGCCATTTTTAAACAAAATGGCGGATGATGCTGGCCAACGAACTCGGTCGAGACATTTGTATGAACTATGTACATACCAAGTTTCATTCAAATCGGGTCATAAATATGTTAGTTATCGCATGACAAAAATCAGATATATATATATATATATATATGGTTATATATATATATATATATATGTCAACATTTGAACGGAGGGTGGTTTTGGGGTCTGGGGGTCATGATCGGTGAAAATATATCAAAATTTTCTGGAAGTGCTTTCCTCCGGACGGCTGCAATAGGTAGCTTTTTACTTTTTGTAATGAAAGCTACCTAAAAGAGTGCAATTGAAACGTAAACTTTTTTGTGAAACATTAAACAGTTAACATCTGTTGTATAGATTTGGAACAGAAAATATAAAAAATTCTTAAGATTAAAATGTATCAGCAGGTTTAGGGAACTGACTAATTCTTTATTTCTCCTTTTGTTATATAAGGGAAAGTCGGGTAGAATGGGACAGTTGGTTTTTCTCTTTATGCATTATTCTAAACATTTCATCCATCGCACACAAGAGAAACAATGGTAATCCATTCTTCAGTCTACAAAAAATATTGATATGCATAGACTTGCAAATGTATGAAAGAAAATTTTTTTTCAAAAATCAAATTTAAATTTGATTTATTTGCTTTCAATATATAAATGTAATAGTTTCCCTATTTATGGAACATTATATCGTATATTATCCGTAATTTAAACTAAGCCTAAAAGCAGCATTTTTAGGTGCGTTCGTAATTATGTAAATACGTAGCACCTATAGTTGTCGTTCAGTCCGTCCGTCTGTCTGTCCGCATGTAACAACGCAAAAACTACCCAACCGAATCGTTTGAAATTTAAAATATGTAATTATTATATAATTTTGTTGAGTCGTTTCGAATTTTATCAAAATCGGATGCATAGATCAATTACAGGGACAATCAAAAGTATTCCGTTACATTACGGTCTATGAGGGGAAAAGTTTCAAATGCATTTTAATCGTTTGAAATTAAAAATATATAATTATTACATAATTTTGTCGAGTCATTTCAAATTTTATGAAAATCGGATGCATATATTGATTACAGGGACAATCAAAAGTATTCCGTTACATTACGTTCAATGGGGAAAAAAGTTTCAAATGCATTTTAATCATTTGAAATTTAAAATATATTATCATTGCATAATTTTGTCGAGTCATTTCAACTTTTATGAAAATCGGATGCCTAGATCAATTACAGGGACAATCAAAAGTATTCCGTTACATTACGGTCAACGGGGGAGAAACTTTCAAATGCATTTTAATGGTGTTACACCATTCGATCACAATAAAATTGTTGAAGTCTATGGAGTACATATTATAATATACATTTTGCACAATTTGTGGTGAAAAAGAACATTTGTTATTGATTTACAAGGCCACACAATAGTATTCAATTACATAATGGTATAGGGAGAATATTGTTTGGTGCGCATTTTAATGGTAATTGACTATTTACAATTTTATGAAAATGATATATGAGAGTGATATTTTTAAAACTTCGTTAGCTTACGAACGCACCTCGTTTACTACACTTTATGTGTAATTTCCGACTTGTTGTTTATACAAGAAGTTTAACACAAAATAAGGAAGTGGCGAGGTATGGGACATGCCAGCAAAGGGAGGAATGGGAAGTGTCCAGTTCATTTTTTTAATTAAGAATATTGAAAATTGCTAACATGCATATATTTTTAGAGGATAATATATTAATTATAACATTGATATATATGAACATATGACATACATACATTCATACTTCGAAATGTAAATAAATTGAATTGATTGATTTTTTAATGTCATCTATGGCAGAGAATCCAGAATTTTCATTCCACTCATGAAGATACTGGAATTTCATATTGTGGCACATACATTATCAACTTACAATCTTTGTTTGATTGTTTATCTTGCCAACACTATGTTATTTGTTCCTTATAGCTTTTTTATTGATGTCCCATAACTCTTAATGGGGGAGGTATAGGACACATTTTGAAACTTACGTCTTCTCTGAAATAAAATAGCTTTTGTACGTTATGTTTCTGTATTGTTAAGGGAGATTAAAAAGTGTTTTACCTTGCACGCTATAAATTGAAATTTTTCTTTTTATATCAAACAAAATCAATTTTCTCACTTTTGTAAAAAATGTCCCACACCACCCCACTCTCCCCTATATAGATATTATATATCAATACACCAATTACATGAAAATAGAATTTTTATCAATAGTATTAAGATACAGTTTAAGGGCTACCAGTTTATTGTATATCGTTAGGTTTTTACAACTTTCTCCCCACGTTTTCACCGGTAAAATGCCAACCCTGTTTATTGGCCTTGTTTCAGAACGGGTGGAATGAAAGATTGTTAAAAATTATGTCATTAGAAAAAATTTTAAGATTTGAAAATGAAAGTGCACATCTTCTTTATAACACGAGACCTTCCTCACCAGCGGGAAAATTTCAGGTTTGTGTGAAATTAGGATATAAGTTTTATTCATTGTTATACTTTTTGAACACACATTATTTCTGTAAACTATTTTGAAAGTTGAGTGGAGTAAATACAGATTGTTTTAATTTTATAATTTGAATGCTCATGACTACAAGTTTGTGATATCGAATGATGTTGATGATTTAGGAAGGGGGGAGGGGTGACTGATTACGGTCTAAGCAAACTTAAATTACTATTTTTGAAAAAAAATGTTTTATTTTATTTAACCATAAAATTTTGCTACTAAATAAGGTATAATGCGAAAGAATATTTTCGAAAAAAAAGGGGTATAAATCTGCATAGTCTATAATCAAATTCTAAGGTTCATTCTATTAAACACCCTAACATTTTTCACTTTTTGAAAGAAAATGAAACCTAAAGTACGAAAATATTGAAAGATTGGGAGTACGAAAACATAATGCTAAACCTAAGAATCGGGTTTTTAGGCATTTCCCACCGAGGTATGACTTGGCACACCAATAACATTTTAATATGCAAATCGAGGTTCTAACCGTGATTTTTATCCGTAAGTTAGACGAGATGATTGTGCTGCCGCCTCCGGATCTAATCTTATTATGAAGCTTATTTTGGAAATAATGGTAGTAAACAAGGAAAATGCTAATAATGAAAACCCTGTAGATAATTTTTGATTACTTTAAGATTTGCAAGTATTCAATTGTCGTAAATGAAAAAGTTACCCCCCCCCCTCTCAAACAAAGACAAATCAGGCATACTGAAACAGTATTGGAGAAGTTACGTGAGACTTAAATATGATGTGAATTAACCTTTACAGGAGGGATTCGGATAGCATCTATCCGACAGTATATGCAAAGCCGGCCAGACTCTGTTCGAAATCCTGTGTAAAGGTTAAAATTAAAACTTCGCGAATAAAAGTAATTGCTTTCAACTATATATAGACGCAAAAACTGATATGACAAAAATTGTCACATAATTACTGTGAGCTGTCTGTCAGACCGTTTAATCTGAAGATGAATAAAATGTTACATTAACTCTCAGAATACTATTTATGTATTAAACTTTGGTTACAAGAATATTATAAATCAAATTCAGCTATTCAAAAGTACTTAGAGGTAGTAATAAGACTTCAAACTAAACAAAATTTAACCAATATCTATAGTTAAACTAAAAATTACAAGTTAAACTGTGAAACTTGAAAATCTCACGGTCTCTGAGACCACTAACAACAGTTAAGGGTTTAATGTAAACAGTTGAGCTTAAACACAAGGTAAAATGGTCATAGGATGTTCTGATTGCAATAAGATTCGTCTATAATAACTGATTTGTAATGAAAAAATATGTAAATATTTTTACAATCTTTCATTTCGCTCTTTCTAAATGTGCGCCCTTAGGATTAGCGCGCCTGGAGCAGTTTGCTCCAATTGCTTCCCGGTAGCTACGTCCCCAATAAATCATTTTAAAATATTGACATGCAAACGAGAAATTGTAAAATATCTGCCTTATAGGATTAACATTAGCAAGCGGGTATTTTGGCTAGAGTGTAGCTTGTAGCTTCACATAATAAACTTATCAATCAATTATACTAATAAAAAAAACATCTAATTTACTGTTTTTATTTTTTAATGACATTACATATAGTGATGTACGATAAATAAACATAAGAATAAAAAAATAAAGTTAAATCTTACCTTTAATCAGACTTTGCCCGGTTCGCTGGTCGCGCAAATTGGATCGTTAAGTCCTCATTGTTGTTTCATTGTAGCTCAGTGGTCAGTCCTATATTAATATCGCCAATTTAGACACTCCCATGTTTTGATTCTCTCACAGCCGTAGATTTTACTTGCCGACATCGAAAGCAGAAAGACACATGTCACAGCGCATGCGCAAGTTGCCAGTCACCCGATGAGATGGTGCATTGCTGCCAATACGAAGTGCATGGCACCTTATTTAGCTCCAATCATCCAGTAAAAGATCTGTCGGCACCACAACTACATATTCAAGCCGCTATGGCACCCTAGGGTTCCAAATGGCGCCGCCTTTTCACCCCCGGATCCCAAATGGCACCGGTTTGTCACCTTTATTTTTAACAGTGTAGATATTTTCAAACAAGTTGCGAATATTTAAAATCTCCATTCATGCTAAAATAGAAAACATACATATTAGAAAAATATTTTACTTTTTAGAATATTTTATATTTTATTTGAGTTATTAGAGGTATGTGGCTTTATATTATGAAAACCATGCTTTTGAAAGATAAAGAAATATAGTCGTTGATTTTATCTGTTTTGAAACACACAATAATGCAATAATTGAATTTTTTGAAAAATTCCTTTCCTCAATGAGGCCTCAGTGATTTCCTCCATGAAAAATTATCTTATCACGCATGCAGCATATAAAAACAAATCCTAATAAAACATAAAAGGATTAATTATCTAATTTACTGCTTTTTTGGATTGTCCCATGGATGGATTTTAAATATCGATTGTAAATCAATCAGGAAAAACAAAATCATCAACAATTAACAAATGTATGTTCAATTTGTTCCTAGCATTCAGTCTTGAAATGAAGTCGTTAAGTCCAATATTTACCGCCCGTTCTGATTGGCTGCCGTGGATTTGTGATGAGTTACAGATAGCCTCTATCCTGGCTGCATCATTGTCGTGGATTGGGGGAAAGCTGAAAATATCCTCTTACCAAGTATATTTTAATTACAAAAATAAATTTAAATTTAAATATCCGGCTGCGAAGTGCACTTTATGATGTTAGCATCCATATATGTCAAAAATTTCAGAGACCTGCGTTTTATAATCTCGGCGTTATCCGCGGTCAAACAGGCAGGCAGAAACCCATCTCTTATTATATACATATGTAATAAAATAAATTTTTTTTGCGCCATTTTGCTCTCTCTGAGCTTTTAATTCTAAAATTGTGGAACATATTTTAATCTTAGTTTCGTAATATATTAATCTTTTAACAGCTAAAGTCCTTTTTTCTTTTTTTATTTAACTCATTAATAATCTATTGCTTGTTTCTCAAAAAGGCGGGAAGTTATTTCGTAACCTTTTTACTTTTTAGAAATTTCTCGGGATTTTAATTTTATTTTTTATTTAACCTCCGTGATCTGTGTTAGTGCGCGGATGTTAAAAGGCCTGTCTATTTGCGAGACAGTATCTAGCTCCTACCCTAACGCCGCGCCTCGTGGGCCAATCAGAGGTGAGGGAATTTTTACACGTAGCCTGGGGGTTGATCCTAGTTGGATATTTAAAATGACTGACGCTGAGAGAGGAGGGGCTGTTTTTTCGGTGTGAGCGTGAATTCTCATTTTGGGTTTTTAGGAGGTCAGAATGCATCTTTACTTTAAACTGCTTGGACGCCCGATAATTTTTTCCCGATAAATTGTAAGATGGAATGACGTAACTTAGTCACGAAGTTGGAGTATTCGATGACAGTGCCAAGGTGACTGCGGGGAAGAACCTACTTATTTTATGAGTCTAAAATAAATGAATTTAAGAACTGATGGATTTATTTTCTTATGGGGAAATCCCCAATACAACTCATCCACTGCTAGTCAAACTACCGGAGCGACTGCTCAGCTCATTCTTCTGTTGACTTTTAGTGAGTAGAAAAATGTTCTGCACCAAGCATGGTGTTGCACTGGAGCTTGGTTCGCCATCGTCGTATCGTAACATATTTATATATATATATATATATTATAATTTCAATTATTCAATTAAAAAATACCCTTTCAGTTTAATTTATTTAGTACATTGTTGGTTTCTTCGTTTGATGGCAGAAACACGGTGAAACATAAAATTCCAGTAAAATAATAAATATGAAGATAAGTTTCATATTTATTTCATCAACATCATCTTAAACAAAAAATATCATGATGAAAAAACATTATTTAAAATGGCTAGTATAAAAAAATACATTTATATTTAACATTACTGAAGAAAGTTATTCTTATTCCTCTATCAACTTTTATAAAGTATTCTTTTTGTTTAGTATTGTATTTCCAATTATTTTAAAAAAAAACTTTTATTTTGCACATTGTCGTTTAACACGTTTTCTGGCACGCACTGGGTGAAAAAAAATTCAATAAATAAATAATTAACAAAATGAATTTAATTCGTAATGAATTTTTTTTTCCTGCCCAATTTACGATTATATCATCTTCAAAATAGTTAGTATAATAAAAGATCTATCTAAATTTCACGAAAACATTTTAGAAAGAATCACATATCTAATTTTACAGAGCTATTTCAATGTCATTATAACAATGCTAAAAACGTGCGATATTGATCTCGATGCAGCATTTTATCGAAAAATGGTTAGGAAACGAGACAAAGGAATTTCTTTTTCTTTTCAAATGCCTCTTTAAATCAAGATGTAGCAAATGGTAACAGGTTTTTGCTGTTAAATTCCAACAAGGTTAAGGTTAGTTAAAATAAACAGATCTTCTTGAAATCAAATATAAATCAGTTTTAAAAGTATTTATTTAAGTTTAGTATTCTATGTTTTATTTCCTGCAAAACAAAATATAGTTATTTAAATGAGAATGACAGAAATTTTTTTTTTCTGAAAAAGGATAAAATGAAAAATCGTGCATTTTTTGAAACGCTTATAGTTCTCATGACTACAGTCATACTCATTTTTTATATAACTTTAACTTAAATTTGGGGAATCCTAAATTTTTGATACTTTAATTTTGAATACCTTTTTTAACTTAATTTTTTCATAGTTTAAAATTTCCTTGTTTTTAAATCTTTCCAAAAAAGCTCAAAACTATTTATGCTTTCGATTTATCCGTCTTTCCATGTGGCCATCTGTCCGCGCTCTAACTCTCGTAAATACATTCGGATCTCCATAAAATCGTTATAAACGTTTAAAGACCGTTATAAACGTTTAAAGACCGTTATAAACGTTTACCCTGGCATGAAGCCTATCGATGAAATACAATCGCACTCTTAGGCGATAAAAAACTTATCAGTTTACATTTCCGTAGTTATCTTCATGTATTATAATTGGGAATAATATACATATTAGGTATGAAAATATGCTAAACAAACATTATTTCAAGCGGAAGTATTTATTATTTAATTGTCATTTTAGCATCTGTTTTCAATTAGGCCTAACATTGCTTTTAGTTACGGTCGATTCGCAAATCAGAATGGCTCGCCTCGGAATCGTTCCGTACACTTTTCTCCAGTCGCATTTTATTATAAGTAGATAAGAAGCTCGAACAATCGTGTCCATTAACAAAAACATAAAAATATCAATAAATAAGTTACAATTTCAAGATAAATTTAATAAATCCAATTTTATCATGCATTACAAAATCATGTTTCCAAATTGTATTATTTCACATATAATTATTTTTCTTTTTATTCTTAATCATTAAATATTATTCTTAATTCTCTATTTTTTATCTTTCAGTTAATTATTTTAATTATTATTTTTACTAAAAGAAGCAAGATTCGAAATTGTTCATTCGAAGTTATTTTGAAAATTATGTCTACACTGCTAAAATTTTGCTTTAAATATGTAAAACTGTAAATAAAATAAATGTTCTCCATTAATCGTGGTGACTAACTTATGTTTTTTTTTCTTTTCTTTTTTATCTTTGATAAAATTTACATACGATTACAGTAACAATATTTAATTATATGCATAAGACTTTTTCGTGAATTCAAGCTTTGAAAAAAAAATGTCGCTTCTACTTAAAATTTGCGAAAATTAATTCAAACTGTTTCTGCAATAAATTTTAATTTTTCCTTTTTCTTGCATTTTTATTTTTGAACATGGTTTGGAACACAGTAAATTTTGAGTCGAAATAACAATAAAAGTTAATAGAAATTCCAAAACTAATATTTAAAGAGCTAATATTTAATTTTCATTAGCAATTTTGAGTTGACTTTTTAAATTTTAGTTAAACAAAACTGCGTATAATATATTTTTTAGTTTTAAAATTTATTTTGCGAAATAATTACTTTACTTATTTTAATAGAAACATTTTTTTTCAAAATCTATATTCAATATTTGTTTTAAGTCATTACATACACACAGTAAAAAATGAATTTTTTTTATTACTATAAGAAAATATAGCCAGAAGCGCTCTATACAGTAACATATGTCGAGATATCCACAATTCTGAAAAGCATTATTTATTTTTAGAATAAGGGAAAAGAAGAAGTTTTATAAAAGATATATATTCTTATATTATACATATATATTCTTTTTTTAAGAAGATTTATAAAAATCAATTATTTTTTAAATTCTGGAATGCTGATTTTTCGTATGCTACCATTTCTTAAGTATTTATTCAAGTTCAATAATGTTATTTACAGTGCGAAATGATATATTAGCAGTATTTATGATGTTAATATAACTTGTCTATCTTTAACATTAAAAATACCTTTAGTAGGGCCGTGTTTACCTAATTGTCATAACACTGAACTACAGCCTGAAAGGTTCGGGGTTCGATGCTCGACACCATCAAAGACCCTCTGAGTGTATACAGTGTACGCACTCGTTAAATAAAGGTGCTCTGAAAGTCTTGTGGTCGGTCGCTGCACTTATCATGGTCATTGATCTCTGGAGAAACGTTCCTTCCCTTCAGACACGAAATTTAGGTCGTGGCATTGTTTACTGCTGTCATCTACTGGTACTTTGCAGAACAACCTCAGCAGTAGACGTCTGGCATCCAACCCCCTGGATGCAGACCAACGGAAGTTCCAGCACCTCTCTTTACCTTTTATAACACGTCAACAACAAAAAAATATTGTTTTTATTTTGTTACATGCCTAGATTGAATTACTTAAAGGGACAAGAATCCTTCAAACTCACTTTTTAAAAACATTTTTAACCCTTTTTTAAAAGTTGTACTATTAAAAGTACATGTCTTCCAATTGATTTTTGTTTTAACAAATATTTTTATGACTGTTTACTTGTATTAATAAATGGCATGAGCATATGCATTTATTATATGACTTCATTAAAGTTTAGCATTTAGTAATAATAATATTAATAATAAACATTTGCTTAGTTCTCTTCGCACCGTTTGCGATTGTTTCATGTAAAATATCATTTTCATTCTTTAAATTTAAAATAAACTATGCTCTTCTGAAAGAATCATGCGTAACAAAGCGCAAAAAGTATTAGAAAAATGTAATTCCTTTTAAGTCATGTTGCAATAAAATATTTTCTAAACATCTTCAAAAAATCTTCCTTAGCCTACTGAATATGAATTAAATACTGCGCAAAACAACAACATTCGTTATCACAATGAAATTTTCAGACAGCGAAATGTTCGTTAAACTATTAGGATAGCTAATGTTAATGCTAATATGAAATATTTTTTAAACTCTAATTAACCCTCTTGGCGTCTTGCGAATGGGTAAAATTGTAATTTTGTTTTCTGTGCATGTTATTTTAAATGCTCAGAAAATACGAATTAAAATATAGCAATATTTTTTTAAAAAGTTACTTACCAATATGAATGTAATCCCAGAATGTATTAATCATTCTAAAAAATATTGAAAATTCATTAAATCTCTAGAATTTTATTAATATTCTCTTATAATCTTACATATTATATTAAATATTACTTATATTGCAGTGAAGCCAGAAGATTAGTGAGAGGTATACAATAGATTCCCTTAATTCCGCGTCCCTAAAATCCGCGAACACCAGATTTTTTCAGACGTAAACAATGAAATTAAGGATGGCGCTGAAGTCAGCGACTAACGCAATACAAATATTTCTTTAAATATTTATATATTTAACCCGCGAGTAGTCGCGACTTTTTTCCCAACGTCATTAGTCGCGCTGGGTCTTTTCGCCGCTGGCCCGCCCGCATACCAAATATGTAAAATAAGAAATATTTTTCACCTAATATACGAAAATAACATCACAACTAAGATATAAATTTGCAGTTTTCTTAAATTATGCATTTTATTCATGAGATCTGGAGTAATTGGAAAAAGTAAAAATGAACTCGCATTGGTGACTTTTACGTAGACTTTTTTGCCAATTTCAACTTTGTTTCTAAAAATCTACCTGAAAGAAAAACAGAGGCGTCCTGTTACTTCACTAAGGTACTCGAGAAAGCTTCAAAGTCAGCTACATGGTAGATCTCCGCTGTATTTGTAATGTGATATATGTTAGGAGAAGATAAGTTATACGGTCGGCGAAACGACCGACTCGCGACTACTGACGGGTTAAATCCTTTTCAACTTCTTCCTTTTATTAAATGTCAATTAAAATGTGTGAAAATCAATGTCCTTCAATTTAAATTCTGCAGTGTTACATAATATGTTTCTTAGACGCACGTCGATCGATATTTAATCGAATTAAACATTATCGTATAGTAGTTGCAGCGAAATATAACTTTAAATGGCCGTTTGGTAGAGGTAGCAATTCGCGTGTGGCAAGATAATTTTTAGCTCACAGGCTATCATAGTCTGAGAGCTTATATGCCGGTCCGTTCTGTATGTACGTTCGTACGTTCGTTCGTGCGTAACGCGATAACTCATGATAAAAATATTGGATTTACTTAAAATTTTGTATATAGGTATATCCTGATAAGGCGCTTCCCTGATTAGTTTTTGGAGTTCATTCGATATGTATAAGAGGGGGAACGGGGGGCTCATGCCTCTCCCCTTAATTGATATAAACGGGATTTTCATGCAGAATTAAGTTTTCGTTCAAAATTTAGATATAGGATCATTCTGATGAGGCGAGTCCATGGCTGTTATTAGGTGTTCATTGAATAAGTATAAACAGGGGGAACGGGGGTTCTAATGCCCCTCCCTTAACTTGTATAAATGGATTTTTCAAGCAGAATTGTCAGATTTCGTTCAAATCTCTGAATAGTTTTGGAAGTTTAATGGTTAAGTATAAAAGAGAGGAATAACTCCTCTTAAATTATATAAATGCTAAATGGGTTTTTATTAAGAATTATCCGATTTGCTCTGAATTTTGGATATAGATTTTTTAATATGATAAAGCATGTACTTGATAGTTTAGGAGGTCCAATGATTAAGTATAAAAAAGGAGAAAGGGGAACGGAATTAACGAAAATATAAGGCTGTAATGTGCAATCAGTATGCGTAGCCTGTGAGCTCAATGCCATCAGTTTAACTGGGCAATATTCTTTTTATTGCTATATAAAATCATTATTTCTGTAGTTCTATTACTATTTTCGTATTTCTGCTAGTAACGAAACGAATTTGGAATTTACATTCGGTTTATTAATTATGATGATCGATATTTAATCGAAATAATCATCGTATCGTAGTTGCAGCGTAATTTTTGCTGTATAAAATGAATATTTTTTAATTAATCGAGCTTTTTTTTGTTTATTAATAAAGGCAAAAATTTTTCTTTATAAAAAAGTTTGATTTTTCATCATCATTTTTATAGGCACAGTATTAAAGTATTGCATCTTAATTATTTGCTTTATTTTATTACTTTTCTAAAATTTTATTTTACTCAATTTTTTTTGGTAATAACTTGTTTTTTAACTAGTTACTTATTTAAATATTTTGCTTAATTATTTTAACGTTTCAATTTATTATATACATTGATTACAATGCTTCACTACCAATCAAATTAATGTTTCAAAAATGTAAACAAATCAATGACCAGAAATCCGCAAAATTCTAAAATCCGCACCACCCCTGGTCCAAAACTTTGCGGATTTGAGGGAGTCTACCGTATTACGTTCCAAACCCTAAAGGTTAATCTAATATATAGCTAGTATTAATACTATTAACGTAAATGTATATTCTTTTCTAAAAACTGAAAACAAAATTTGACCCGAAAGGATCAAATTGAACTTTAAGTGATATTCAGTCGCACATTTTATTAATATATACACACAGGATGATTTTCAATTCATGTTACAATCTTAAAGGGTTGGTAAATTACACTGTAACAGTCCTCTGTTGCATAGTAAAGCATAGGAGACTCCTGATCAGCAGATGTATTAGTATAATAATCTTCTTTCAACGATTATTGTTTGAGGCGCATTTTTATAAATTTAGACAGAACTACCTCAGATTCAGTAGCGGCTGTTCAGGGGGTGCTGCATCATTTTATTCACACCACTAAAATTATATGATTATTTCAGTTTTGTTTAATTATTTAGTTTGTCGAATAAATAAGATGAAAGATTCTGTTAAATTTTAGTGGTGTGAAAAATAGAATGCACCACTCCCTGACGAGCCGCTACTGCTCAGATTCCTTAAGGGAAGACACGACTGAAATGCTACGCCCACTCACATTAGTTTTACTCTAACATTTTATACACATTTATCATGTGTAAATAAGTTTTACCCACGTGTTTCTACAAACTTTAATTCGTGTGCTTGATAAAATGTCCAATTTGCGCACCAAAAAGGGGTTTTGAGTATTTAAACCTTATACAACCAACCTAAAATGTGCATAAACTTCACAAAAATTAAGAGTGTCTACTTTTTTATCCTTCTCAAAAACTGTACTTTTCAGCTAAAATGCCCATTAACTCTTAAAGAATTAACGCGATTTCAATTTTAAAAATTTGGTGTAAGTTTATAAAGATAAAATCATATGTGTTAGAGAACTTTAAAATTTTTAAATTGTTTCTTTAAAATGAGAAAATGAGAAATTTAAAAAAAATTCTCGTCACTCTAAAATAATTTTTTTTAGTCTCAGAACAAAACAGCCTGTTTTAGGTGTTGAAAATATTCCATTGAATACCGATTCCAAATTTCACCCAAATCGATCCAGTAATTTCCGAGAAAACGGGTATTAAATGTTGTACTTTTCCCATTGGATTGGACCGAAACTTGTCTTCTTTGATATCATTTTTTCATTTAAAGATTTATTTATAAAATATTGTAAATGTTTTCTTTTAATTTTATTTTTTGTGCTACTTGATTATCCCGTCGATCAAAAAATTACCCCGAACTATAAGAATAAATTCCAAAAAATAAATTGTCGTAAATGTCACATCTACTTAACAATAAACATGTCACACGAATTTGTTACGTCATCAAATGACTTTTAAATCATTGTCTTATTTGTATTTTTGTAGATGTTTTGCTGATTTATTTTTATTTATTTGTTGTTATTTAATTCTTATTTAAAATGAAAATTATGTCAACGATGGAATATGTTATGTCATGATGTTAATAGAAAAAAAAATATGAAAGATTAGTTTTAATCTGGCGTTAGAAATACTTGTGATTGAAGCATATATCTAATGTTTGCATTCATTTTAAAGCTATATGCATCTACGTTTTATCACTAATTAAAAATCATTAAGTTTCTTATGGTCTTCCGTTATCATTGATATTTATTAAATCCGTTAATAAATTTGTTTATTATACTTCAAATGCTTTATCCAAATGCAATTCACAAATTCATTCTTTTGAAATTATGTGTTGTTTGTTTATTTAATAATTTTGTATTTAAATGCATAAACTATTATTCGCATTATTTTGTTGAAAATCAACTTGATAAATCAATCAAATTTTATATTTGGTAGGTCATTAATCCATAAATGAGCGTCATCATTAAAAAAAAACATAATCTTTATTTTTTTATTCTTTATTTTTTTATCAATTTTCATAACTTAAAATTCGAAAATGGTGTCATTTTTTAATTTGTATAATTTAGCAATTTATATATGCATTTTTTTTTGTCAAGTAGTACCTTTTTTATTCATTCAGTCATACGTAAAATAACATTTAAAAAAAAATCCTTCCGGCAATGCCGGGAGGAAGAGATAGCTTTCATATACTTATATATATTTATTTATTTTAAGGTAAGTTATATTGTTTTAAAATACTAAGCTCAAATTAGTGGAAATAATCTTAAAAAATTAGTGATTTTATAAGATTGAATACTAGTTTTTGTCAAGACTGATTATTAATAGGAATTTTTAGAAATAAGTCGTCTTTTATTCAACCTGGTTTTATTTTAAGCGATTTAGAGAGTCACCAAATTCCACGATATCATAAAGTGTATGCCATTTTAAAGCAACATTGGGGATCGTTCAAATCAGACCGTTTCAAAATGTCAGCCATAAGCAAAATTCAAAGTGCTATAACTCAATCATTTTTAGGTAGCTTTCATTACAAAAAGTAAAAAGCTACCTATTGCAGCCGTCCGGAGGAAAGCACTTCCGGAAAATTTTGGTATATTTTCACCGATCATGACCCCCAGACCCCAAAACCACCCTCCGTTCAAATGTTGACATATATATATATATATATATATATATATAACCATATATATATATATATATATATATATATATCTGATTTTTGTCATGCGATAACTAACGTATTTATGAACCGATTTCAATGAAACTTGGTATGTACATAGTACATACAAATGTCTCGACCGAGTTCGTTGGTCAGCATCATCCGCCATTTTGTTTCAAAATGGCGGCCATTTTAAATTTTTAAAAAATTTTAAAATTTAAAATTAAATGCGAAAAAATTAAAAGTTGAAAAATATTTTTCTTTTATGTGATAGAGCTTAAAACAAAGATTCCAGAACACTTTTTATTTTGTCTATATCTTAAAAAATGATTGAGTTATAGCACTTTGAATTTTTCTTATGGCTGACATTTTGAAACAATCTAATTTTTGTCACGTGATAACACACGTATTTATGAACCGATTTCAATGAAACTTGGTATATACATAGTACATACAAATGTCTCGACCGAGTTCGTTGGGCAGCTTTATCCGCCATTTTGTTTCAAAATGGTGGCCATTTTAAATTTTTTAAAAATTTTTAAATTTAAAATTAAATGCAAAAAAATCCAAATTTGAAAAATATTTTTCCTTTACGTGTTAGAACTTAAAACAACGATTCCAGAACACTTTTTATTTTGTCTATATCTCACAAAATGATTGAGTTATAGCACTTTGAATTTTTCTTATGTCTGACATTTTGAAACAATCTGATTTTTGTCACATGATAACATGCGTATTTATCAACCGATTTCAATGAAACTTGGTATGTACATAGTACATACAAATGTCTCGACCGAGTTCGTTGTCCAGTATCATCCACCATTTTGTTTCAAAATGGCGGCCAATTTAAGTTTTTTAAAAATTTTAAAATTTAAAATTAAATGCGAAAAAATTAAAAGTTGAAAAATATTTTTCTTTTACGTGTTAGAACGTAAAGCAACAATTCCAGAACACTTTTTATTTTGTCTATATCTTAAAAAATGATTGAGTTATAGCACTTTGAATTTTGCTTATGGCTGACATTTTGAAACGGTCTGATCTGAACGATCCACAATGTTGCTTTAAAATGGCATACACTTTATGATATCGTGGAATTTGGTGACTCTCTAAATCGCTTAAAATAAAACCAGGTTGAATAAAAGATGACTAATTTCTAAAAATTCCTATTAATATTCAGTCTTGACAAAAACTAGAATTCAATCTTATAAAATCACTAATTTTATAAGATTATGTCTACTAATTTGAGCTTAGTATTTTTGATCAATGTAACTTACCTTAAAATAAATAAATAAATATGTAAGTATATGAAAGCTACCTCTTCCTCCCGGCATTGCCGGAAGGACTTTTTAAGATATAGACAAAATAAAAAGTGTTCTGGAATCGTTGTTTTAAGTTCTAACACGTAAAAGAAAAATATTTTTCAACTTTTAATTTTTTCGCATTTAATTTTAAATTTTAAATTTTTTAAAAATTTTAAAATGGCCACCATTTTGAAACAAAATGGTGGATGATGCTGGCCAACAAATTCAGTCGAGACATTTGTATGTACTATGTACATACCAAGTTTCATTGAAATCGGTTCATCAATACGCGTGTTAACACGTGACAAAAATCAGATCGTTTCATAATGTCAGACATAAGAAAAATTCAAAGTGTTATAACTCAGTCATTTTGTAAGATATAGACAAAATAAAAAGTGTTCTGGAATTGTTGTTTTATGTTCTAACACGTAAAAGAAAATAAAATTTCAAATTTTCATTTTTTCGCATTTAATTTTAAATTTTAAATTTTTTTAAAAATTTAAAATGGCCACCATTTTGAAACAAAATGGCGGCTGATGCTGGCCAACGAACTCGGTCGAGACATTTGTATGTACTATGTACATACCAAGTTTCATTGAAATCGGTTCATAAATACGCGTGTTATCACGTGACAAAAATCACATCGTTTCAAAATGTCAGCAATAAGAAAAATTCAAAGTGCTATAACTCAATCATTTTTTAAGATATAGACAAAATAAAAAGTGTTCTGGAATCTTTGTTTTAAGTTCTAACACGTAAAAGAAAAATATTTTTCAACTTTTAATTTTTTCGCATTTAATTTTAAATTTTAAATTTTTTTAAAAATTTAAAATGGCCGCCATTTTGAAACAAAATGGCAGATGATGCTGACCAACGAACTCGGTCGAGACATTTGTATGTACTATATACATACCAAGTTTCATTCAAATCGGTTCATAAATACGTTAGTTATCGCATGACAAAAATCAGATATATATATATATATATATATGGTTATATATATATATATATATATGGTTATATATATATATATATATATATATATATATGTCAACATTTGGACGGAGAGTGGTTTTGGGGTCTGGGGGTCATGATCGGTGAAAATATATTAAAATTTTCCGGAAGTGCTTTCCTCCGGACGGCTGCAATAGGTAGCTTTTTACTTTTTGTAATGAAAGCTACCTAATAAGTAGGATATAGAAAGTTTTATTTAAACTAGACGATTAGAAATTGAGACAATCTGAAATCATAAAAACTCTTAAACTAAGTTGCTAATTGATAAGAATGTAAAATCTAGTATTACATTTTAATTCTGTCGTTTAAAAAAAATAGCAGCGTTATTGTACATTTTCTTAAGCCTGTTTGTCTAAAATCAGATGTATTTGATACTTTCCCGAGCAAACTTAATTCGGACATCAAACATACTATTTGTTTGAAAAGACTTGTACCTTGGCTACTGTGGAACAAAGGAGACACTCTCTCTATAGTAATTAGCTCGGGTTGTTTCAACAAATATCAATTACTATTCACTCTTAAACAAAGTTGAAAAATCTTGGACTATATTTCACTGATATTTTCTTATTGCGTTTAAATAAACGGACAAACGTATCATCCAACTTAAATTTCAAAATAATTTACTTTTCATCGTCTAATTTAATCTGAAGCGTCGTATCCGCATGTAACATTCAATATGGGGTCGTCCATAACTGACGTCACACTTAGACGGGGGAAGGTCGGGAAATTGTGATAATTTTATAACAAGGGGTTGGGAAGAAGTGAGATAAAATGTGACATCACACAATTTGTTTAAATTAAAGCATTAAAAATCAGCAGATTAAATTATGAAATCTTATTCATAAGGCAAAGCAAAAATAAGATTTATTAGATTAAATTATGAAATTTGTATTCATAAAGTAAAGTAGAGATAAGATTTAACACCAAAAAAACACCTATAAATTTCATTTCAATTTTCAAAATAATACCTTTTCAATTTCTTTTTCATGTCTTTTTAATTTTATTATTATTGTTCGTTAATTCAGTATTTTGTTGTAAACCTTAACACTAGAACCGCGGGAAATTTTACTGTAGATTTAGAAAAATATTTCACATCAGAAATTTTATTTAAGACTATGCAACTTAATTACTTTAATTATGTTTGTGGAACATATACTTAACTATTTTTATAAAGTAATTTCTGGTTCGAATCAGCATGTATTCATTTGGTACGGGTTAAAATGGCCCGTCACTGCGGTTCTAGTTTTAATCTTATATCATACAAAATAAAAAAAACGAAACAGTTTTATAGCTGTGCTCACAAATGTCATTAAATCACACAGTTAAAGTTTAAAAATAAAATTCTAAATGTGATCTATAACATAATGCGTTGTCGCCATTTCAATTTTCAAAATACTGCTGTTTTAAATTTCTTTTTCATATAAATACAGTCGAACCTCTATATAACGAAACTCCATACATCGATATTCTTCATATAACGAATTTTAGTAAGAACGGTCCACTTTTCGCATGATTACATTTAAAACAGACTCTATATAGCAAAATATCTATCTCCATATAACGAATTTTTTCATAAATTGATCTTAATTTATTCAGATTTAAAAAAGCTTCGAAATCATATAGAATCAATTTCGAATTTTTTCATAAATTGATCTTAATTTATTCAGTTTTAAAAAAGCTTCGAAATCATATGGAATCAATTTTCCATCACTTATTTTTGATTTATCGTTCAGTGGAGAGGTTTTTTTTTTTATAAATATTACTTCTCTCCTTATTCTTTAAATCTAACAAGTTCATCCCACCTTCCACACACCTTTCAACATCCTTCTCAAAACACAGTCAATTGAATTGTTACACATATAAGAGAGGAATCAATGAGAGCACATAAGAGAGACCTTCAAATGGAGGAAAATATCAACTACAATTTTTCATTCCTTGCTAAAATTTGAGAATTTTTTTTGAGAGCGTAACAAATGTAATTTTAAAATCAAAACAACAAAAAATTACAGATTTCTTCCTCTGAAATTTATGTAAGTCTTCCTTATTTGATTTTCATTAAACTTTCAAATAAATGTCTTTTCTCTTTTTTGAAACTGCTTAAATAAGTAAGAAATAAAATGTTAGGTTAATATTTACTTTTAAACATTTCAAATTCTTAATTAAAAAGATCAAAAATAATATTTGTTCAAAATTTACACAATAAATATGATTTTTAACATCATTCTCTATGCATCGAATTTCTCTATATAACGAATTTTTTACTGGAACGATGGATTTCGTTATATAGAGGCTCGACTGTATTTTATTATTTTGGATGTTAATTGTGTTTTTGTTGTAAACTTAATCTTATTTCATACAAAATAAGTTCACAAATCATTTTTATTGTTATGTTCACAAAAGTCATTACATCACATATTTAAAGTTTTAAAATTAAATTTAAAATATGATCTACAACGTAGTGCTTTGTCGCTGAACTGTAAGTACCGGGTGTCCAGTAAATAACTGACCCATTTTGAACTTAAACAACAAATAAACGGTTTGAGATAATAATGCGCGGTTTGCGGTATTGTTATTAGAAAATCAATAAATTTTTAAACATGTACTTTGTTAATAGAGTTCAAATTTCGGAAAAAAATATCGCGCTGGCGGTAACAGGCTGTTTGAATACAGACATGACTCTAATTTTCATAAATATGAGATTTTCGGCTGAATCTGAATCTATATGTTGTCGAATCTGAATCTTTATGTTGAACCAACTCTCGAATCAGCTTCAGAGATCGGGTACGTTGGTTGGAAAGTGATTTAAAATAATATTTATGATTGAACCATCTGTATTATATTTCCCCTCCTCAGTCTTGAGACTGAGATATTATGTTAAATATTATTATATTACCTTAACAAATTGCATATTTTAAAATTTATTTATATTCTAATAACAATACAGCAAGCCGCGCATTTTTATCTCAAACAGTTTTTTCGTTATTAACATTCAAAATGGGTCAGTCATTTACTGGACACCCGGTATATGATTATGTAGAAGACAAGTTGTGACAAGAGGGAGGAGGAGGGGATATGATGAAGTGTGACACTTTGTGATAAAAGTGGATAGGTAGGTCAAAAATATTGAAAACAATGTGTAGCATTATTCATGGATGGCTCCTATAAAAGAAAAAGGGGAAGGTTTCAATTATAAAGCATAATATAAGACAAGGCTTTGACACGTGATTGCTATCATTCAAATGCTTCAATTTTTTTTAATGAAGAAAAAAACAATAATGATAAATTAAAGTAGGTGTTCCTACTCTTACTACTATTTCAAATTTTAAAATCCTATGTTTGGAATATCAAACGAAAAATTTGAATTCAAAATTTACATTTCAAATATAAATGATGAAATATTAATTATTGTTTTAGTGTAATTTTTTAAATACAATGAAAAATTAAAAAAATATACAAAATTGAAAAATAGATAAATTCTCCTACAATACAGCAGACGAATTTAAACTTATTCACTTAAGAAATTAAAAAAATAAATGGAATTCAATGCAATTCTGTTAAATCTGGTGTACTTTTTCAAAGTTTTCTCAGCACTATTTTAAAAATTAATGTGAGATAGAGAATAATAAAAAAAATAAATAAGTACAAAAACCGATAAAGTTACTGGTAACCAAGATGCTTTATTTATTGAATTTATGTTAATTCTTGGGGAATCAAATATTCGAGAATTAAGTAAATTATGTCCAATGACAAAGTATATGTAATTTATTAATTCTTATTGATAAGTTCCCAATTGAAAAAACCTTATCTTGAATACTGAAACAATCAGCAATAATCAAATTTTCTTTTCTACTTTAATATAATTTTGTTAAATATACTATAAAAATTGAGCTACATATTTTTGTGCAAAAGCAAAGACAGGATTAATTGAGCCTTGCAAAATAAATAGAATTGGGTAACATATCACATTAAATATAGCATTGTAAAATAAAGTTAATAAAAAATTTTACACAAATATTAAGACAAGACATCAAAAAGAAGGAAAAAAAGATTTATTTAAAATAAAATATTATAGGATTGTTCAAATAGAATTTTCTTTCTTTTATATATTGTAGTATCAGAACATTATATTAAATGTATTTATTTTTAATTAATAATACTTAATAAATAACGGATATTTTCATCAGAAAAAATACGTATTGATGAGATACCTAAATTATGTAAAATTCAATTACGTCTCTTGAGATCGCATAGTTGTCACTAACTGAAGAAATTAATTTCCAGTTTTTGTTGACCAAGCACTTGAAATGCTCGAATTCATATTCATGAGTTCTGAAATCCTCGCACTTTTTCTGCTTAAGAAATCGATGAACTTCTAGTATATTTTAATATCGTTTTATTAAAGATTTTTAGCAAAATGCTTAATATGAAAAAAACAATTACTATTTTTTGTGTCTGTGTAGTAAAAAATGAACAATGTTCAAAAAATATAGTAATAAGTTTAATCTTATTTCCAAATACACTGTAAAGTAATGCAAAATGAAATAAAAATGCGAAATATCGCAAAAAAAACAATTTTAAATAAGAGTTCTATAATAAAAAATATTTGTTTTCATAATTATTTATAATATTATGATTATTTAATTTAGCGTCCATTTATTATTTTAAGTTCTTAAAAAATATAGTAAAATTAACATTTCTGTAATGTAAAATTGCTTTACTGTAATTAAAACACATTAATGTGACTAAAATAGTGTATGTTTTCTTGAAAATGTAAATTAGCAAATTTATGAATGAAGAATTTCTCTCAATATACATTTCTTGCTTTAAAAATTAATTACAAAGAATTAAATGATAAATTATTTTCATTAATTAATATAAATTAATTCTATTGTTTTAAAGTTAAACAGTTTTCATCTATCCATTCATTTACTTATTAATAATTCTTTATTCAAGATTTTAATTTTAAAAAAAGCTGTAGTTATATGTGAAAATAAACAGCTTGGTTTTTTATCGAAAGAAAAATGTGCAAAATAGAAGGAGAATTAAATTTAATCAAATTTCAAAATGTAATGTAAACTAACGCAAAAAGTTGATGAATTCATTATAAAAAGAAAAAACTATAAGTTTTAAAATTTAAAAAAATATGTTTAAAAAAAATCGTAATATTTTTATTATTTAATTTGCCGTAATGGTTTAAAAATTTAATTTTGCTTATTTTTGCTATTTTAAAATCGAAAAAAAAACTACTTAAGATATATTAGAAATTATAAAACTATTTAATTGTGATAGATAAATTATTTTAAACATAGATGCATTTAATTTAATCATGTTTCTAAATATATTCTAAACTAACGCAAAAAGTTAATCTGTGATATATACAGGATTGTTATAATTAAAGTTCGCCAATTCAGAAGGCACTAGAGCCGGTTCTATGGCTCCAAGCGAATAAAAATTTCACTAGTACGTAGTCGATGCGCTCTGCGAAAATCTAAAAAAATAGTTAACATTTTTCGCAATAGGTGGCGCTGCGACAATATTTAAGCCGATATTTTCAGATTCCCTTTTTTTTTATGGGATTTTTTTAAAGATTCTGTATCTAAAGACAGATGATAGAATCTCTGATCTGAAAGACAGCATTAGACTTCACATTCACTCCATTTCACAGGACAGTTTACGCAATGTTGTAGAAAGCACAATTTTAAGAATGGGATGCGTTATTGAAAATAGTGGAGGATTCATTCAGCATGCGTAATGATATTCTTTGTCATTCCCTCGCTGCCGAGCGATTTTTATTTTTGTTGATGCAGATTACATTACCTGAAATTATATTCATTTTTCTATATTGTTTGGAGTAAAAGGTAAGGCTTTAGAGCTGTCTGATTAGGTGATCACAATTCGCAGTTCGTCGAAATTTGTTGAAACTTTTAAATTTGTGTGATTCGTCTGGATTGACTGATATTGATATAATGCATATGCATACGTCACCTTAAATATTGCGCAGCGTCACCTATTGATAAAAAATTTCTTTTTTTTTTCCGAATTTCGCAGAGCGCATCTCTTGAACTACATACTAGTGAAGTTTCGTTTCGTTTGGAGCCATAGAACCGGCTCTAATGCTTTCTGAATAGGCAAACTTTAATTATAACAACCCTGTATTAATAAAACTAGAAAAAAAAATCTATAATTAAAAAAAAAAAATCTTTGTTTTAAAGAAAAATTCCTAGTAATTTTATGATTAACTAGATGATACCCTTTAAGATTTGAGGATAGACATGTTAAAAGATTAATTAGTTACCTGTAAATAAAGTTCGGAAAACTTGATTTATTTGAATGTTGTCTATGTGATTCCATCAGATTCAAAGTGTTTCATGGTTCTGTCAGCTTAACCTACTCAAGTAATCATCTGACAGAATTTAAGCAGAATTTTAGGAATTTTAACAGTGCTTGCTTTTTAGCAGAAGGATAACAAAAATTAATTGAACTGGTATTTATTTGAATGAATTTTCTCAATGTTTTAAAAAAATAGCAATGTTCAGTCTTTTCTAATTTTTAAAATCACATTAAAAAGTTTTTATTATTTTTATTTTTATGAGTCTCATTTTAAATCCCCAAACTTAAAATTTCATGCTACGAAGTAACATAATATATTTGAATTATTTGAATTTTTCATAACGTTTCATACATTACTTAATTATTAAACCATGAGTATCACAAAGTTGTTCAACTTTAATCTTACTTGACTATTTTTCTTTCCCCCTGTTTTCTCTTCTTAATTTTATTTTTTCCTCGGAAAATAATTAATACTTTTCCTTATATGCATACAAAAATATATCTTCATTGTAATGATCATCCGAAATATAACAAAAATTGTAGATTAGTTTAACCTCTAAGCGTTTGACCCGTAATATTCCGTACACTAAGCTCCAGGTTTCACTGCAATGTAAGCAATGTTTGAGATATTATAATTCTATGAATTTAATGAATTTTCAAAGCATTGAAAAATGATTAAGACTCTCAAGGATTATGTTTATATTCCTAAATAAGATTTTTTTATGTAATATTGAAAGAATCATATTTTATTAGCAATTAAGAGAAAATGCAGAGAAAACAACATTACAAATTTACCCATTTGCAAGACGCTTGGAGGGTTAATATACTTAAAAGATAATTAAATGAAAAATACTTTAGCTTAAATATTTTAAGTTAAAATTGTTAAACTATTTCTAAAATATTTTAGCATACTTCACAATTTTAAAGATTCAGATATTACTTCATAACGGCACTCGGGGATTTAGTTAAAAATCATTTAATATATTATCTAAATGATGTATAACATTCATTTATTTATATAATTAACATACATTACAGTTAAAAAATGGATTCCTTTTTCTAAGCTTCCACTCACATGAGAGGAAAGTGCAAAATTGCTGCTACTACCTACCGAAAAAATAATGTATAAATATTTACATTTTTAGAAAATTATAATACATTTTTAAAAAATATTGCTAGATGTTAAATTAAGTTTTCGACATTTTTATAATTTTTATTTGTGTGTGTTTTATTTATTCTTGTTTATTTTATTTCATTTTTAAGAATGCATTTTGTAAAGATTTTCAATAATTTTATTCTTGCAAATGTACCTCTAAAGCCCTGAATTGGATATTGGCTGTTTATATATAATAATTACTATGTTTTAATTACTTGAAATATCTTAAAAATAAAATTTTTACTTATAAAATCACTGTTGAGTATTGAATTTCATTTAATTATAAAGCATCAAAATAATAATAATAACAAAAGAATAAAAATCAAATAACTCCCCCTCGTAGTAAAATGCATCATTATTCAAAAAAATATATATTATATAATAATAATATATATATATAAAGTATTAACTAAAATAAAAATGTCTATAATTTAAAAAAATATTTGTTTTAAATAAAAATTCCTAATAATTTTGCAATTAATTTAACGTAATGTTTTGAAAAAATAATTTAGCAATCTTTTATCCATCTAACTTTTATCTTGAGCAATCTTCTTAAAAAGAAAAAGAAAAAAAAAACTGCTTAGGATAGATTAGAAAGTATGAATCTTGTTTATTACGTTACATAAATTGCTCTAAACAGATGAAACATTAAATTTAATCTTATTTTTTAAAGGAAATTGTAAACTAATGCAGTAAATTAACGCATGCATTAAATAAATAAAAACTATCTAAAAAATAAAATCTATTTTTTTATGTTTGTTTTAACGAAAAAAAAAATCCCAGTATTTTTATCATTTTATTCAACGTAATGTATTGAAAAATTAATTTTGCATATTTTTATCATTTTAATATCTTTAAAAAAATAAAAACAGTTTAATATATTAGAAAAAAAGAAATGTTATTTATTATGTTACATAAAGTTTTTAATACATACAGCATTAACCCCTTCGCGACGAGGGTTTTTTACGAGATTATTAATATTTTGTCATCGTTTTTAAAAACAGAAAATTGTGCCTTATTAATTCGAGAAAATGCTCCGATTCAATGGGGCAAATTTTATAATAAAATTTTACTGATGGGGATAAACACGGCTTCCTAAACCTTTTTGTGGCACGTATATGTGTCGCTCGTCCCCAAGGGACTAAGTTTAATCATGATTTCCAATGTATTGTAAACTAATGCTTAAAACTAATACATGCATTATATAAATAAAAACTATAAAATAAAATGATGAGTTTTAAAAAATTTTAAAAGCTATGGTTAAAAAAATCTAATATTAAGTCTTACAATTAATTATAAATATTAATAGTAACATCCGTATAAACTATAGTCTTTTTTTATAGGAAACACAAAACTGGATTATTTTGTTCTCAGCAAAATAAATGGAATTCAAAAGTATATCGTATTAAACATAATACATTAAAATGAGGATAATAAAGAAAGTATTACAAGTATTAAAAAAATACATAAAAAAGAAGCAAAAATATTTATTTACAATAAAATATCATATAACTGCTCCTGTATAATTTTCTCTCTTTTATTTATACAATTTTAGGTCCAACAATTAGTTTTAGCCCCTCAATATGAAATTAAGTGCATTTATTTTTGATCAATTAAAAAATGACAATTATAAATAGATTTTCATTGTAAGAAATATGCACTGACGAAATGCCTTACTGAAATAAAAATTACTCTCAATACATTGTTGTCCTAACTGAGTAAATTAATTTCCAAATACTAAAGGCAAGGCACTTGGAATGCTAGAATTTATATTATCAATTCTAGATAATCGTTTTTTGGATGCTGAAGTATTTGGTAAAATTCTTGCATATTTTAATATAACTTTATTAGATTTTTTTTCTTAAATTCTTAATATTGATGAAAAAACATTTATTGTTTTTATTATTACTAATTAGCCCAAAGTTTGTTTAAAAAGAAAAATATTAAAAACAAATGGAATAGTAAATTTAATGATATTTTCAAATATATTGCAAAGTAACTCAAAATTTAATAAGTACATTAAATATCCTATATAATAACCATAACTTATCAAAAAATTTTAGGAAGGAAACCATAATTTTAAATAAAAGCTCTATAATGAAAAAAAATCTTTTGAACTTATGATTATTTAATTTATCGTAATGTTTTGTACAGTTATTTTAGCATAAATTTATAATTTATTATTCTGTAAAAATGATTTTTTATACGTAAATTATAAAATTTACGAATGTAGAATTTCTCTCATTATACATTTCTTGCTTCGTACCGTTTACCTTCCTTTGATTATTAATAGTTTATTCAAGATTTTAAGAAAAATACATTTAATGAAATAATTATAAAGCTTATTTTTGTGTTAACAAAGGGAAAACGTTCAAAATATATGGATCATTAAATTTAATCTTATTTCCAAATATATTGTAAATAAACTGAAAAAGTGAATACATGCATTAAATTATCGAACACTACTAATTTAAATAACAAGTTCCGTAATTTAAAAAAATTGTTTTAAAGAGAAATTACTAATGTTTTTTATTATTGAAATTTTGAAAATTTAATTTTGCATAGTTTTATCATTTAAAGAAAAAAAAATCAAAAATATAAATCTTATTTGTCGTGTTACATAAATTATTCTAAACATACGAAGTGTTAAATTCAATCATATTTCTAAATATATAGTAAAATAATGCAATAAATTAATACTTACATTAAATAGATAAAAATTATTCATTAAAAAATAATCAAAAGGTCTATATTAAAAAAATATTTCTTTTAAAGTAAATTTTCTAAGATTTTTATTGTTTAAAATTTAATTAATCATATTTTTTTAATTTCAAAATCTAAAAAACTGTTTAATTTATGTTAGGGAAAAAATGTATTTTCTATTGTAATATAGTTTTGTTAAAGAAATCTTAAAAAATAAAACTACAGATTTTTTTACATAAAACCAAAGATTGAATTATTTTGTGTCCACTAATTAAATGGAATTCGAAAATATTTCAAATTAAATGTAATACTTTAAAATATAAACAGAATATCAAGAAAACACAAGAAGAAGGATTTATTTAAAATAAAATGTTATACGATTGTTCATATATATATATACATAAATCCTTTTATTTATTGTAAAATCAGATCATGATATTAAATGAATTTATTTTTAATTAATAGTTACAGAAAAAATTCACCAGAAAAAATTACATACTGACGCTATGGAGAAATTATTTAAAAACTTAATTATGTTTCTCGAAAACGCATAGTTCTCAGTAACTGAATAAATTACTTTCCAGTTTTTGATGACAAAGCACTTGAAATGCGCGAATTCATATTCCTCATTCCTAAAATACCTTTATACTTTACATGCTGAAGCAATCGGCAGCATATTTTAATGTAACTTTATTAGAGATTTAAAAAAAATTATGAGATTTATGAGAAAAAAACAATTACTATTTTATTGTGCGTGTGTAACCAAACAGAAAAAATGAAATAAAGAATACTAATTAAAACAAATGAAGTAATAAATTTAATCATATTTCCAAATACATATTAAATAAAATAATTAAATATCCAAAAAAAGAATAATTAAAAAAAATGAATGAGAAACAAAATGTTTTTATAGTTATTTTTTATATTAAGATTATTTAATTTAGCATACACTTATTATATCAAAATCTTAAAAACTCTGTAATTAATTTATTTTTTAAAGCGTAAATTAATAAATTCATGAATGCAAAGTTGTACATTTCTTGCTTTAAGATTTAGTTTTGGAGGAATATATGATAAATTATTTTTCATTAACTAACTGATATGTATGCTATTATTTAAATGTTAAGCTTTTTTTGTTTACTTTCTTTTATTAAAAATACTTTATTGAGAACTTTGATTAAAAAATTATATGAGAGTTACATAAGTTAACTTATATGAGAAGATATAAAGCTTATTTTGGTGTTAAAAATATTATTGAAAATATATGGTGCTTTAAATTTAATCATATTTTCAAATGCATTGTAAACTAACCCACAAAATTAATACATACATTATGTAATTAAAGCAGTAAGTTTTATAATTTAAAAAAATGTTACTTTAAAGATCATATGTTTATGATTTAATTTTACTTAATGTTTCGCAAATTTGAGCCTACATTTACCGTTTTAAAATATAAAAAAACTATATTAATGCATACTGGAATATAGGAATTTATAATATATTGTGCTAGATAGATTGTTACATTCGTGTGATGCATTAAATATATTGATTAAGTATTGTGAACGAACGTAATAAATGTGCATTAATACATGCATTAAATAATTTAAAAAATATTATACTAATAAGGTCTATAACTTAAAAAATATTTATTTTAAAGAAAACTTCTAATACTTTTATTATTTAATATAGCATAATTATTTCAAAATTTAATTTTGAAAACTTTATTTTAAAAAAAAACCTGTACAATCTACATTAGAAAAAAATATTATTTAATGTTTTACATAAAATGTTCTAAATATATGAAACACTAAATTTAAACATATTTCCAAATAAAGTAAAAACTAACGTAGAAAAGTTAATACATGCCCTATACAAACAAAAACAATTAATTAAAATAATAAGTTTCATCTAAAAAATTATTTGTTTAAGAAAATATTCAAATATTTTTGTTGTTTAATTTAATATAATGTTTTGAAAATGTAATTTAGCATACTTCTATCATTTGAAATTCTAAAGGAACTGTTACGATATAGTGGAAAATATGAATCCTATTTATTGTTTTGCATAAAGTGTTCTAAACATATGGAAAAATAAATTTAACTATATTTCTAAATATATAATAATCTTAACACAATAAAGTAACAAATGTATTAAATTAATAAAAACCATTGATTAAAATATTAAGTTCTGTATTTTAAAATTGTTTGATTTAAAGAAAAATGAGCGACATTTTTATTACTTACTTTAACATAATATTTGGAAAATTTATTTTAGAATAATTTCGTCATTTCAAAATAATAAAAAATTAGTTTAAAAAGTTTAATTTATGCTAGAAAATATAAATGTTATTTGTTGTGTTACATAAAGCGTTCTAAATATATGAAGCTTTAAACTGAATCATATTCCCGAATGTTCTGTAAACTGATGCTAAAAGTTAATATAAGCATTATATAAATATAAACTATTTATTAAAGTAATAAATTTTATAATTAAATATTTTTGTTTAAAATAATATATAATATATTCATTATTTATTTTAACGTAACGCTTTGAAAATTTAATTTAAAATAGTTTTATCAGTTCAAAATATGAAAATAATGTTGAATTTTTTTTTTTTAAATGCCATTTCTTGTGTTACGTAAAGTGTTCTAAGTATATCAAAGCTTAAATGTAATCATATATTCATTATTATCCTCATATATACACTATAAGATTATCCTTTTTCAAGACGCCCAGAGGATTAAATTAACTTAAATTAATCTCTTATATATGACACTTTGTGCGCAAAACATTATTTAAAAAAAAAACAATTTGTATTTTTCCATAAAGATAGCTCTTAAAATTATATATGCATACTTAAAACATGTATTTTGCATCATAACAAGCCTATAAATGAGCAGAACCTTATCACCAATTTTTATTTCAATATCATTAAAAAATTGAGGGGTCTGAGGAGTTTTATATTTTCCTTGCTAGTGCAATCTAACAACATATCGTATTTTTTTCCCTAAGTACCTATAATATATAACAATAATACATTTAATATAGAAAACTTATCTTCTGTTATATATTCTATTTAAAATAAGTTTTTTAAATACTCTACATTGAAATTATATTTTATTTTTTAATGTTTAATTTTGATAAAAAGTTAAATCCAATTGATTTTTTAAATCACCAGATTTTAAAACATTCACCTTTTATATAAATATTTTAATAAAAATTTCAATTTTACTTAAGAAAGGTGTTATAATAAAAATAAATGACATTGACATGTTTCGGAACCGTCAAATAAGTTCCATAATCATAATATAAATAACAAAAAAATTTCAAAGTATTTCACGGTCAATACAAATGACACACGACAATGAGATATAAATAACAAAAAACACAAAAAACACGCGTTCTATTGTAAAAAATTAAATTAAACTATAGACCATGATCTAAAGTATAAATAAAAATAACATTTCAAAATATTTCACGGTAAATACAAATGACACGTGACAATGAGACATAAATAACAAAAAACGCAAAAAACACGCGCTCTATTGTAAAAAATTAAATTAAAAATAGACCATGACCTAAAAGAATTTCCAACATGGTTCATCCCCTTCAAGCTCTCAGGAGGAATTTATTCATTAATTCTAACCGTAATTTAGGAATAATAAACATGTTATTGATTTTTATTTTTATTATAACACCTTTCTTAAGTAAAATTAAAATTTTTAATGAAATGTTTAATTTCGATTTAAAAAAATTTAATTGTTTTTTAATTTGCAACCTCTGCGCGTACTATTGCAGAAAAACTATTTGTTCAAGAGCCTCCAAAATTATTGATAATGTTACGAAACTAATGTATCTTGAATTTATACTTCATTTGAAAACGATTTATTTAATTACATATTTAAAATTTAAAAAATACATTTAGTTATGAAAAATTGACATTTTTAAATAATCAATGCATTTATAACACCGAATTTGAAGTATAAAATATTCTTTAACTTAAAGTGAAGATAGTTACCAAGTTTAATGCAAATTTCTTTATAATTGTTTCAGAAATATTGCGAGCAGTCAAAGAATAATTTAATTTAACCAAAATTAAACATAAAAAAATAAAATATATTCAATATAGAGTATCTATCTATCTATCTATATATATATATATATATATAGGGGGAACTGGGGCACATTGATACACCCCCTATACAGCACGCAGGGTTACTACAGGGAGTTTCACAACAGCTCCAAAAGGTGATACTAGTGAAATTAACGACATACAGAAAGTTTTGGAATGATTCAATAGTTTGATGAAATGGGATGGGTAATTAATTGTTTTTGTAGTTCAAAAGTAAATTTGAGTTGTACAATTGAAATGGTATTATACAACTGTTCCACTATTTTCAACCGAAAAGAATACCCTCCCTGGCAAGTAAAGCTACTCTTTATCAGTTCCTCATTCTTTATTGTTAGATAAATTATGAATTGTTCTATTTGCGACTCATTTTATTCAAAATGGCTGTATGGAGCACATTGATAGAGTCTTTGTCGGGGCACATTGATACAACCTAAATCCTTTCCTAGTTCATTTTTTCATTAGCTTTTATATTTTTTTTATCACACACTCCTTAATTCAACCATTTTTGTCAAAAATTTCTACTATTAGTTTTTATTGAAGTGAAATAGCTCTAATTTCTTTACATTAGAACATTTATAGTATTTTTGCAAACAGAAACAAACTTATACAATATCTAGTGCTAGTAGAACTAACAAAAGAAATGGATGGCAGCCTGGCAGATTTCAAATTTATATCGATTCTGCAGAGATAAATCTATTATAGACATGAGAAATGTTAAGTAAGAGAAACAAGCTGCAGAACAGTACAAGATAATTATATGATAAACACAATTTTTAATATAATTATCCTTTATTTTCTGTTTGCAAACCGATTTATAAACAGAAAACCTGGTAATTCTTTCACCTTTACTAAGAAAGAAGATAATTCTGGGGTTAAAGTGCCAGATATGACAAAGTTACCACAGCCAACAAACAGACAAGGAACAGCCAGAACATCAGGTCGTTATACGTTTAATTTTGATTGCTTTAATATCGCTTACAAATAAATTGTGTGCAATTTTAATGTCCATAAATATATATAAAATGGTTTGCTAACTCTTTTTCTATGAAAAATATGCATTGGTGTTATTTTGTCTCCATTTTTCAAAGACGTGTCAAAGTGTATCAATCTGCTCCGGGGCTGGGGCACTTTGATACAAATTACTTTTTTTGATTTTTTAAAAATTACATGCAAAAATAATATATAAAACAATGAGTGTACATTTTTATAACACTTTACGCTGGTTTTGCTGACATCACATCGAAAAATAACTTAAAATGTCTGCTTTCTAGACACCAAAAATTTTTTTTGGAAAAAGCTGTATCAATGTCCCCCAGTTCCCCCTATATATATATATATATATATATATATTAAATGGAAGAAATATTAAATTGTCTCTCATACTTTTTTTTCATTTATATTTCATAGAAACTGAGAAAAAATTAAATGTGACATGTTGCCAAATTTATCACCAAATAAAAAGTAAAACTACCGAGATCCCTTAAGAACTGAGGGACTTATAAATGTAAACAATAAGTCTTATAAATGTAAACAATAACGCACTTTTGCAGGAAACACAAATTAAGGTTTTAATATTGCAAAATAATTTATGTATAAAGGTTATTATTTTGGACTATATTTTAATTCTAAATATCGTTAGACCAAGTATAAGGAATTTTGAATCCTAAGGGTTTATTTTATAATTTAAAATAATTAATGCAAAAACAAAATTTTTGCAAAAATGGCAATTTCAGTGTAGACACATACCTCAGATTTAATGTGACGTTTGCAAACAGAAAATAATGCAACATAAAAATAAAAAATAAAACCATTTTTATTCAGAATAGCCTCAGGTATATAAGGATCAATGTTTATAAATTTCCTTTCAAGGAAGACGCGAATCTGAAATTTATTGTAATTCTCTTCTACTGATCTGCAGTGTGACAGTTCTAAATAAAAATAAAAATACTGTTATTTTATATTGTTTCAGACGGATCAGGAAAGATTCAATGTGTAACAGAAACGTGCTCAGAATTTCGACCGCTTTGAATTTGAGCATATTTGTTCGGGCAATCTTCCAAATATTTCTAAATTTTTGTATTGTTTACGTGAAATCATAGGCTCAATTTTAAACAAAATCATTTTGTAGATTTGATTTTTAAAATGTACGACGAAAAGTCATTTTCAAAGTTTGAAAAATTTTCAGAATTTTACTTTTTTTTTACTTTATTAGAAGCTATTTTGTATTTTAAATTGAATTATTTCATTCAGAACAAAAGTGACGTGAACTACAATTAAATTTTTAAAAAGTTTTTTTTGTCTAATTAGATTTATAAATAAGGAAGAATTCCATAATTTGTTATGGTTGACACGACTGGAGAAAATAAAACGAAATCTGTGACAAAAACCCACTTTAGTGGCTAATCTAATTTCTCAAGATCGTAGAAAAACATTACTTTTTAAATCATTTTTAAAGAATATATTACATAATAATCGTTATATGTGTAACATGTAAAAAAAAATATTCCATATTTACATTAATATTTTTATGTATATATATATTTTATATATTATGATATACAGGCAATTTTATATAGTGGTATATATACATAAGTACATACACTGCAAAAAATATCCGTTAATATACAGAAATTGTTCCCTAAAATTCTACAGAATAGTTCCGTTTTTCCGAAAAAACAGCAGAAATTCCATTATTGATATTTTGAGATTATAAAAACAGTAACTTTTCCGTAAAATTTTCTGAAAACGCAGGAGTTCCGTATTAAAACAGCATAAAGTCCATAAATAGCACCAGTGTCGCCATCTATATCTGAGATACAAAAACATTATAAAGTTGTTTCATGAACAACTTTGTATAATAATGTTCTTTATTTATTTCTGTTTTAATAATATAAAGCTAACATATTTTTACAATATTAAAAAAATAATAAAAATTATAAAATTTTATTAATCTCTTTTAAGTTTGAAATTAGTTAGTTAGTTTATTTTCAGTTAGTTTATTTCCATTATCATTTTAAAATAATGATTACCACATTTATAGCCTATTTTTTAAAATATGCGTAGGATAGTGGAAAAACGTTCGACTTTTAAATTTAATATATTTTAATAAAAGTAATAATAAAATAATAATAAAATAATTTTAATTTTAATATATTTTAATATTACTTTAAGAATATCCTTTCAAAAATAAATAAGTAAATAAGTATGAATAATATTAAGGTGCGTTTTCACGGGCCGCTCTAACTACCTAAAAAACCTTAGCTTACCTAAAACCTAACCTAAGAGTGTTTTCACTGGTTACAGATAAATCCTTATGCCAACCAATCAAAGGCAAGTCTTCACTGCGCAAGCGTCTACTTTAGGGCTTTAACAGTCTACAGACCGATCAGCTGATATAAAATTATAAACAAATAACTTTTGTTTACGTTCATCGAGATAATCGTAAATATGTCGTATAAAAAATAATAAAAAGTTTTGACTGTTTTTTCTTACCAAAACAGCTTTAAATAATGCTCCAAATATCACTTTTTATCCAAGTTTCAAAATGAAAATACATAAAAGCACACAGTTACTATGATTAATGTATTAAAAAACACATAAGTAAATTTTCACTTATGAAAAAGTGGTGTGTTACACACTTTGATCAGGTTATTTCATGTGCGCAAATGACATAAATTTGTCGAAGATGTTAGGAAAATTGTTCAATTTGTACAAATGGCATAGTAATGATTACACTAATTAATATATCTCTATCCATAACATGTCAATAAAACACATTGTGTTAGGTATTTCTTTTCAGTTTGTTTAAAAATTAAACGTTATTACTAAATAAGTATAGAAGTAGAAAAATATGTATTTTTTTAACCATTCTTTTATAAACTTAAAATATTTATAAATATAATGCCTAATTTCAAAACAGAAATTCATGATGGATGAAATAACTTCTCTTCATTAATTTGGCATGACTCTAATTATGAAAAATTCACCATAATGCCCTGGTAGAAAGCATAAACTGCTGAATTTTTTAAAGGAATTATTTTTTCTTTCTTTTTTCTGATATGACAACAGAAAAGGTAAAAAACTAAAAACCATTTTTTAAACTATGAATTCAGAATTTTTAAATTATTTTTTCAAAGTATTATGCAAACAGTTTTCTCGATAGTTTTCAACTTTTAAAAATTTGCAGATCTCCATTTTCTGATTTTAAGAATTTTTTTCATGTTTTTTTTCATGTTAATCTACAGAACTTTATATACACCAGTTTCTAAAACAAAAAAATACAATAACCATAAAATAAAATCAATTAAAATTGACCTACCTTTGCTTCTTCATTAACATTAAAGAATCTTACAAAAAGAATTTTTATTTATTCTATTTATTACTTTTATTCAAGAAAAGAAATCACATGTTCCAAACTAAAAATCTAGCAAACAAACAAAAAATTTCTTCAGCTTCCAGATACCGTGTCATGCAGCAGATGATTCAGTAATTAAAAAATTTGAAGCTTTTCTCTAAATAAGCTAACATCAATGCGTTGTTTTCATTTCATGTCCAGCATTCTCGTGGAATTTGCAAATAAAAAGATAATAAAACATCAATAAACAATCAGAATTCGGCATTTTTAGAAAGCTTTCCATTTTCTAAAATGATAAAATTTTCTGACAGGTCAATCTTGTTTTGCCAACAACACAAATTCTATCTAGATCCCGGCCATGAAAACTACTTTTGTTCCTTAAAAAACAATCAGGATAAAAGAACCATTTAAGCACAATAAAAATTAAAAGAAGTGAATTTTAAAAGCACACTGCGTACATTCATGGGAATTTGTTTAAAATGGGGAAATTTTTATTTATGTAATTGTAATTTACAGATATTGTTTATTACAATAAACAGTCACCAAAAATAACTGAACTTATTGTCAGCATTTGCTAAAAGGAGTGTCAAGTTAAGGAAAAGGGGGTGGAGGCGAATTTCCAGGTGCAGCTTTCTCTTAGTTTTCTTCGCCCCTGCTTATGGCTAATGAATAGATATAGTTGTAACGTATTTTGCAAAGTAAACAATCAACGATTGAAAGTAACAATCAATAATTTTTAAATATTGTTCTTATATCATAATGTTATTTAAACTGCCTTCCTACATCAGAAATAAAGTTCAATACCTTTTAAGAAAAACACTATACTAATAAAAATCACAGAAAAGGAATTTTTAAATTTTGCCGCATACATTTGCATAAAGTTATATAGATTTTATGACTTCTGTTCATGAATTTAATGAATATATTTTATTTCTAAAACTTATTTAGGATATTTATCAAGCATATCAATTTCTATAATTTTAAACTAAAGCACTTATGAGTGTTACATGCCCATTAAAATGAAATAAAAAATAATCACTGGATGCACGAAATTTGCTGTCCAGCAGTCTCTAAAATGCACGAAATTCATCAAACTCTCATTGAGTAACGAAACTAAAATTTAAAAATTCATCTCTGAGTGCACAAAAGTCGCATTGAAGAAGTTTCTAGAATGAGCAAAACTGCAGTTATTAATCACAGCAGGTATCAAACTATTAAAATGTTTATAAATTTGTACAAAAATTGCGATAAAATTTTGAAATATTTTTTCTAATATTTATGGTACATAAATATTATGCAGATTTTTAAGTAAGGAAAAAAGTATTTCTGATATAGGAATTCACTTTCAATAACATCAACACGTCATCTCAATCTTTTAATGTTACGTATTGACAAATCATAATTTAAAACATTGAATATTTATTTTGAGGAAAGCGTGCACTCAGTAGATTTGTCTGCCCTACCGCACATATATTACCAAATTTATATTACTCTTTATTGAAATAAGCAATGTATTTAAACTGCATGAATAAAAAACTGGAAAATATAGTCATACACATATAATGCAATCTCGTTTTTAAATATAAATAATACAAGACTGACATGGCATTTCATAAAAGCAAAAGACAAGAAACTGTGCAATCCGATTAAATTGATCCAAATTCCTGATCGTATAAATGTAGGCATGTAAAGAACTTAAGAAACAAACCAGTAACAAGAAAAGGCCATTTATCATCTCGCCAAATTCAACGATGCTAAGTGTCTCGGCTGTCTTAGGATTCAGCCATTTTTTTTAAGTTATAAAGTATTCAATAATAAACCAATTATAAAATCCTATCTTTACATACTTAAAGCAAGTTAATTAAAAGAAAGTAAAAAGAAAACAAATTCAAAGGATTAATAAAAATACAAACCACACTGATTTTTTTGAAATAACAAAATGAAAGCGATAGTGGGGGGGGGGGGGGTCAGTATCATACAATCAATATTAAAAAAAATGTGAAAAACATACAATAACAATAAACACATACTTTTCCTAAGCTAGATTACTTGCTGGTTAACACAGCTTTTTCCATTTTACAGAAAAAAAAATATTGCTTGTATTTAGCGATGCACCGAATATTTGGTATTTGACTATACTATCAAATATCAGACTATTCAACATGTGAAATACTTGGCATGGCCAAATTTAACACACTTCAGTATACCAAATATGGTATATCAGCCAAACCGTATTCTAAGAAAATATTTTTAAAAACCTTAAAGCAACTTTTAACAACAAATTTAAAAATAGAATTATATTTACATAAAAGAGAATGCTTCTTATTTACTATTCGAAAAGTAACTCCAAAGACAATTAACTAATAATGATTTTAGTTTTTCCTAACAAATAAACAGTATATGACTGTATTTTTTTTTTTTTTTCGAATTTCTTTAAATTTCACTTTGATGTCAAAATATTTGTTTCAGAATATGAGAAAATTATATTCATTTGTTTTAATTCACAGAGGAAACTATCCTCTTCTTAAGTAACAATTCAAAGCATAGTTTTTTTTTCTTGTAAAATTTACTTGTAAAAAGATCTTGTTTATCAATATGGAAGTTTTTATGTTAAATATTATGTAAAATTATTTTAACTTTTTATTATTTTCAAACTCTGAAATTTAAGAGTATTCGGATAAGCCAAACATTCGGTGTTTAGTTTATCTGTTGGCTGAATATTTGGCATTTGACTAAAATCATAATTCGGTGCATCTTTTCTTGTGTATATGATTCAAATGATAAAAGGCAAAACTGGGAAATTTCATTACTGGCGAGTAAAAGCAGTTTTATAAACAGACACTTTTTAAATTTAAAAATACTAAACAATAAATTTTTGTTAAAACTTTATTAATATTAAACCAAAAATGGAATAGTACAAATGATTATTAGTAATATCAGCAATATCGTGAATTTTTTTAGAAATAAATTTATTCTTCCTTCATGAAAAAACATGAATTCAGTAATATTAAATAAAATTACAAATTAAAATACATATGGAATTGATATAAAGCTAAAATGTCTAATTTTGTCCCTATATTTGAACTGAATATTTCATTGTTTACATCTAAGTTGCAGTAGAGCATCGTTTATACGACACCGAAAGACGTCGTATAAACGATAACGACGTATAATCAATTTTCACATCTAAAACTAGAATTAATGTTGTTTTCACTTAATTTTAATGTTTAACGTGCTGATTTGCATACATTTGTAAATTAAACAAAAAAAAAAAAAAAAAACAGGGGGGGGGAGTTAGTAAGCAAATTAAATTTGCGTACCTTTATTTATGTTTCACTTATGTTGATGTTTCACCAAAAGGTTCCTCATTTGCAGTGCATCATTTCCTTTCCATTTAAAGTCAAAGACAAAAACCCTGTGTAGCCAACTAAAAGTCGCTAATACTGATAACAGTTAGAAGGATAGTCTATTTGCAATTTAAAACAGGTCGGGAATGGTGACCATCCTCGAAAAAAAGAATGACCCCTCCCAGTGCAATCTGTTTCGCATAAGCTGATTTTTCAGACTAATCGAACAGCAGCCCACATTTTTATAATGTAAAGTGCATTTAAATACGCTCTATGGTGTCATTCATAGCTGCAAAATTCCACTCGTTCTTAAAATACACAAGAAAAATGAACAACAACAACAAAAAAACCTATACAAAATCGAAAAATCGATGTATAAACGATTTTGGGCGTCGTATAAAAGATATATTTTTACATTGAAATGAATAGGAATGAATTGGGACCACATTAAAATGTCGTTTAAATGTAAACGTTGTATAAGTGATCATCGTATAAACGATGCTTTACTGTATGTGCAGATTTGAGGAAGTCTATTGTATTTGCATTTCAATATACATATTTTTATTGGATAGCTGTTCAATATTGACTTTCAATTTTGCTTGTAGTTTTTACTTTTTCTTATAAGGACATTACTTTTCAAACCGGTTCCTAAAATGAAAGTAAATTAAAAAATCTGTAATCTAAACCAAAAAATTCTGAATGCATGATATATTATTATATACGTACAGCCATATATTTCTGCAAACTGTGTGCTGACATTTACATTCAATGGAAAGTGGTCAATTAAAAGAAAAGAACCAAATAATTCTGTTGCTGCCACATGTTTTTGTAATATGTTTTCACATATTCTGTGCTATGTGACTGACTATGCTAATAAAAATGTGCTTTAGTTTATTTAATGCTTATCGTTTGTATGTTTTCTTAAACAATAATTCAATTTGATATTAAAATTTTTATTTTAATCCAAGTAATTGTTGCAATTTACACAATTTATATTTACTAAATTCCTGTAAAAATAATGCCTTAAATCAGAGAGCATTAAATTGAATTTACACTTATATAAGCAAGAACTTTTAAACAAAGCAATAGAACTCTTTTTTTTAAAGCAATAAGTGGCTTACTTTTCATAAGAGTCAATACAGCAAATGCAATCTTCAGCAAAATAAAAAGAGGAAGTGTGTAGCTTCCAGGAAGAATCCAAATGCAATCTAGCTAGCAAGTTTACATCCCAAAAGGCCAAAGATTATTTCTAACCTATGGCGCATTCCAACTGGCCAATGCAAAAGTATCCAACAAACTGCAAGAGTAGCACTTTATCGCACAGCTTTACACCTATTTGTATTATTCTTGTTACATTTCCATCCTAACTGTAGCATCCGAAGAAACTAGAAAATTAAAAGAAATAAACCAATCAAATATGTGCATACATATACATATAAAAGTTCTTGAAAAGCAAATATTTACTAATAAATAATTAATTATTAATCAGCTAAGAAATTTAAGTATGCTTGTTTGAAATATTAAGTTTATTGTATGCATGAAAGATTCGCTTTTAGTTACAAAATCCTTCTAACATCATAATGAAACATTACTTTACCATTAATTTTCTTAAACATCATTTGCAACATGCCAGTTTGTTTACTTAGATATACAATGTGGCAGTTTGTTTATTTAGGTATGCAATATGACACTTTATTTTGATAGCTTTTCTTTTGCAAGTTGCATGCTTTATAAATCGCTGTTTTCAATGTAATTTTTTAAAAGATAAACAAAGACTTCACATAATGTTTTCCTTTTTTCTGCATTTTTAAGTATTAACAAAATAGTAAAGATTAAAAAGCAATCGAAAAGGTCAAAATTTGACAAACCTTGTTTATAATTCTAAGTTTGCTACTTTCTCATCAAATAAATAAAATGTATATTATAAATTCATAGGGATAACTTTCAGATTCATTAGAACACACTAAGAAAATATCAAACAATTTTAAAACAAAATTAAGGGAGCCTCAATTCTGATCAAAGTTATAGGATTAATGGATAAATTCTAGTGAAATAAAACTAAAATGCCTATCATACTGGACTAACACATGGAAACTTTGATCAAATAGTAGCAAACCATGCATAATACATACAAATTCTTAGAAATAATTAGATAAAAAGAAGCTATACATGATTTAAAATGAAAATTCTATGAGGATTTACAACTTTTTATGCTGTAAATTAAATCTCTAAAGGAATGAAGAGCAAACTATTTTGCAATTGAATATTACTTTCTTAAAATAAAATAGGGAAATATCAAATACAGCGGCTTATTTATTTTAGAGAAAATTCTTTTACATGCCTTCATAAATATGCAAGTATATTAACAAAGCTTGATTGCAGCTAGCATTTAACTAATTTGACGATTTAAAAAGCTACGAGCTAGGCTAACCAAATATTCCTTAACATTTACAATTATTAAATGAACAAACAGATATTTAATTCAAAATTAATTGGAAATACTCTACCAAACAACCGAATATAATCACTGAAGCAAGTAATTAATTTTAAGAAACAAATATTTATAAACAAATACTTTTATTCTTTGTACTGTTAACTTTCGATAAAATAATTTTGAGAACAGTACATTATATCTTCATTGCTACTCGAAGCGAACTATATAAATTTATAAATATTATTTTAATATTATAAAATGCATATGAATGATTACAAAAGACAGATAGATATGTATATGCATCTACAAAATGAAAAACGTTGATAAAACTTACTTTTTTCTTTTAATCATAAAAAATAATTACTGCTTGACGCAAAAGAATAGTTCGAAATAAAAATAACTATATGTAAAATGAAAATTTCATTTTTATAATGCTACATTTTCTTCACCGCCATTACTTAGCAAAATTCTCTTTTCTGATTGGCTGCGCTTAGGTAGTTAGTGCTTAGGTTTCAACACGAATCGAACCTAAAAAATCGCGTTCTAACTACCTAAAATCTTGTGCTTAGGTAAAGAGTTGGGAAAGTTAGCGCTTGGGTAGGCCCGTGAAAACGCACCTTAACAATAAACTTTTTAAAATCTCCTTAAAATGAAAAAAAAAAAAACTTTTTAATGCATTTAACTCTTAATACATGTAATATTTTAAAGTCTGAAATTTATTTTTTATAGAACTGAAATTAAAAACTAAATATTCGAAATTATGGAAATAAAATCTGGAATCTGGATAATGGAAAAACGTTCGCCTTTTAATTTTAATATATTTTAATAAAAGTAATAATAAAATATTAATAAAGTAACTTTAATTTTAACATATTTTAATATTACTTTAAGAATATCCTTTCAAAAATAAATAAGTAAATAAATATGAATAATATTACAATAAACTTTTAAAAATCTCCTTAAAAAAAAAAAAAAAAAAAAAAAAAAAAAAAAACTTTTTAATGCATTTAACTTTTAATACATGTAATATTTTAAAGTCTAAAATTTGTTTTGTATAGAACTGAAATTAAAAACTAAATATTCGAAATTATGGGAATAAAATCTGTTAAACATTTAGAACTAACTATACACTCATATAGAAAATAATTCTCAATAAAAATTAATGCCGCGTTCAACATAATGCCTTTGCTTTATAAAATCATTCGAAATAAGCAAAGATATTTGCAAGCACTGTATGCGTAACTGTGGCGTAATGGTATTACACTACTACAAGCTGCCATGGGACAGGTGCTTGGTTCGATCCCCATCGAGGGTAAGTGACATTTATTCAAATTTGTTTAAATTAAATGTATGTGTTCTAATCTGATGTGTCTTTGTCTAAAGAATAAAAAAGCCAGTTTGTCCTTGAAAATTCTTTTTTGGCTTTCAAGCGAAAATTTTTATATAAAAAAAAATATGAAAACGGAAACATTTTGTAAAAAAAACGGAAATATTGCTGGAAAAAACGGAAAATTTTTTCCGTTAAATAACGGAAATAGTACTGGCGTCTAGATTACCAGAACTATTTCCGTTATTTAACGGGAAAATTTTGTACAGTGTAGTTACATAATTACACACTTATAAATAAAAACTATGCAATTATACATATATATTTTTTAATTTTATATATTTCGTATATTTATCATATATATAAAACTTTAACAGAAACTATAATTTTTTTCGAAAAAAATATGCTGAATACAATAAATAAATAAATATAAATAAAAGTAAATAGCCATTCCACTATTAAAAAAGTAATCCCAATGCAATCACATTGATTCATTTAACCCATTAACGCCCAGCGTCCTCTTTTGAGGACGGTTACAAAAACAGCAAGAAAGCGGTTTTCCCACCAGTAAAAAAGAAGATAAATATATACCTTATTTCATGAAACAGATTCCTTGATAAATTTAGATAAAAGTTAATTAGCTTTTAAAAGTGGTGGCAAATACAAAATTTAGATTTTTGCGAAGAAAATAATTCGGGCGTTAATGGGTTAATAACAAAAAAAGTTTAAAAAAATAAAATATACTGAAAATTGTATTTTTTTTTTCTAGAACTATGCTATATCGTCTGTACTGAGTAATTTCCAAGACTGTTCACTTAAAAAAAAAAATTCTGTAAATCTACCAGTTAATCATTATCTTAAAGGCCCATAGAACAATTCGGTAAATAAAACGCTGCGATGCTTAAGGATTATATACATCATGCATTTTACTTAAAAATAGGGACAGAATTTTTTTTGCAGAAAATATATACATAATGCATTTTACTTAAAAAAAGGGATGCAATTTTTTTTTCTTTGCAGAGAATGTATACATTATAGCCTGTACATAAATCAAAATAAAGTAAATTCTATCATAAATTATTTTCAAAAGCTAAGTAAAGTAAATTTTTATGTATCTCTGTGAAATACTTTTAACAATACCCGTGTTCCGTGCACATTTCTAAAACAATGCTAAGTATATTACCTTAAAGTTTGATATGGTTTCAAACATTTCCGGAAAAAGCGAAAAAATCCGGTGTCTTAACCATTTAAGAATAATAGGAAACGGTTTTCAATTTGGCATAAAATAAATAGAGTTAAAAATATTGTATTAAAAAAATACGTAACGTAAAAAAAGTATATAAAAATTTCGAAAATTTTTTAACTTTCCATTTGATTAGATTTTACCATCTTTGTAAAGATACTAAACATTTGTGTACACAATTTTTAAAAATCGTCGGCATCTGACATATACTTTCTGATAGTGAAAATAGTATTTTGATGATTATATTAGGTAAAAAGTTATCGCGCTTCCAAATTCTTCCTTAGGTTAACATGGATTTTGCGAACTGGGAATTTCACTGCAGCGGCCGCTGTGTTTCTGCCAGTCCAAATTTATATACATAAAATAAGAGATGTCTTTCTGCCTGCCTGCCTGTCCACGGATATTGCCGAAATTGTAACAAGCAGGTGTTTGTTATATATGAGTGCTAACACCGGTAGTGTATCTTGCAGCCGGATTTTTAAATTTAAAACTTGATTTTTATCGTTAAAACATACTGAGTAAAATGATACTTGCATCTTTTCATCAATCCATGGCAACGAAGCACGAAGACAATGAGAGTAAGGGATATATATGAGATTTAAAGGTTTACATTTCATGGCTGAATGCTAGCAACGAATTGCACACGCAATTGCTACGTTTTCCTGTTTTCATGGTAATGTTATTCCTGACTTATTTACATTCGATCTTCAAAATCCAGCCATGACACCATCCAAAAGAGTTGAAAAATAGGTAATTACTCCTTTTAAGTTTTCTAAGGATTTGTTTAGCTGTGCAGCGCAAATATGGTTCGCGTTCAGAAGATTTTGCATGAGATAGGTCCCATTGAAGAAAGGGATTTAAAAATAATTAAATAATTGAATTTTTTTATGATTAAAAACAGCTAAAATCAACAACTAGATTTCTATATCCATGTAAAACATTTTCTGAGAATGGCTGTATGGAAACCTTCCTTATTAGTTGCAGAGTTAAGTGGGGGTGTTTATTTTTTTCGACGACTGCACATCAGACATAAAGATATCTTTTGCTACTGCAATAGGAAAATACAGGAGAAATAAAAGAAAATATAGGACAATATAGAATAAAAAATCATATAGACTTTACAATGTATTCATCAATTGTCTCAATCCGATATCAACAAGAAATATTAATTATTAAATATTTTCAATTCTCATGAAGAACTTTTATATTTCGCAAACAAATTCAATGACATATACTACACATAAGCTATTTTCCTCTTAAATGATTGATATTTTCCCAATTTATAAGCTGAAACGAAAATATTGTAACAACATTGTATTCTTTGTGTTTGACATTTTGGTAGAAAAAAATGAATGTATAACAAATATATTTTTTATCGAAAAAAGAATCACTATAGGCCTAAAGTGATTATTAAACTATGTAGTTCTTGTATTGTAAAATAATGGTTGTATAAAATACTGATAAATTGAGTATACTTTTCATAATTTAAAAATATAGAATTAAATTAATGTGTAATTATAGATACATAATTACATTTCGTATAAAATTGTTAAAAATATTGAAATGCATTTTAGCACTAGAAATAAATTTTGCATCTAAATTTTGAATGTTTTTAACTGAAAATCTTATCATTCAAATGAATTGTAATTTTATTTCTAGGGATAGTTTGAACCAAAAATTTTAAAATACATTTTCAAAATTATGTGTTTCTGTTTGAAAAAATTTCAAATTTTGGCCTGGTTTTTATTTTATTTTTCTATGTTCAAATATTTAAATATTTTCGGGATGAAGGTTGAGGTGATCGCTAGTTTTAGAGCCCCTTCCACCCACTAACCATTTTTCAGTGTCTTTAATTTGTCTATTTTCTCTTTTAAATTTGTCCTGTTTCAATTTCTCTCGTCATTTTTTTCTTTTTCTACTACCTCTGACAATAAAGTTCGGTGAGTGACTTCAGAACGGCCGATCTGGCAACACTGGGGAAACAAAATGGTGCACCTGCATAGAGGCAAGTGTTGACCATCTTCCCCCACCGTTGTTCAGTTGAGCATCGTTTATCTTCGGTGTAAGACGCGCTTTACTAAGTGCTTGTTCAGTGTTTTGGTTCTTAACTGAGAACAGGAAAATGAATGAACAAAAGTTCAGTTTAAGGTTTGGTTTCAAGCTTTGGCAAGACACCGAAAGAAATTCCTAACGGGTGGTGCAGATTGAACATCCACCATAATCGCCAGATCTTAATCCTCCAGACGTCTTCCTATTTTCACGATTCAAACTATCTTTGAAAGAGATTTGATCACATTGCTGACATACAACGAAACGTGACGAAGTTTTTGAACTCCATCCCAAAAGAAGACTTCTTGCAAATTTCCCAGAACATATATAGCAGATCTCAGCGATGCATAGTTATGGGAGATGACTATTTCGAAGGCTGGTACGGTAACTTTCGTTAATATTTCATTTACATTAATGTTACAGGACTATTCACCGAACTTTATTGTCAGCGGTAGTATTTAGAGTCTGAAGCATTCAATTAGTAAGGAAGGTCGTTTGACGTTATTCGTGGCATTGTAAATAAGTCTTGTAAACAAACGTTATATGCATCATTTAAAAGTGGAAAAAATAAATTTTAGTCATTTGATAACAGTAAATTTCTTCTACTAAAATAAATTGTAGAGTGATTAGAGTATGTGCATTTTTCCCCAAAACTGAATAAAACATTTAAAATGAAGATATCTTTTGCTAATGATAATATCGAAAAATAATTCTGATTGATTTTTAAAGTGTGTTAATCATTTTTTTTTCATTATTCCTAGAATCAGGTTCAGTGAGATAAGCGATACATAAGCCATTTTTCTCTTAAATGATTGGTTTTCTTTTAAGTGATAAGTTGAAATCTCAATATTATAACAACAAGCTTCGTGTTTGACGTTTTGTCATCAATGAAAAAAAGAATGAAAATGTCAAATTCTTTTGTATGAATGCACACAAAAATATTTTGGATAAAAAAAGAATAAGCTATTTCACTTAAAAGTCATTAACAAACTATACACTATTCATATATTGAAGAGGAATAGTTTTCTAAAATTCAGTAGAAGCCCGAAATAACGCGGTCCGATTTACCTCGAATTCGGATTTTACGTGGAGGGACGTATGCCCCCCAGAAAAAAATGATCAATTTTAGTATAAATGTTGCGTATAATATTTCAATGAAGCACAACGAAGCCGATTGCAATATGAAATTAGTGCTATATGTATATCGATATTTCTGTTGATTATTTAAATAACTGGACATAAATTGACATTAGCGAACCAATTTCAGAGGTCATTAAATATTAGAATATCACTCATGCTGTAACTCATAAAAATTGTACCGAGCAATATGATTATGATAATAAAATTTTAACCCTCTAAGCGTTTGTCCCGTAATATTCCGTACACTAAGCTCCAGGTTTCACTGCAATATAAACAATGTTTAAGATATTATAATTCTATAAATTTAATGAATTTTTAAAGCATTGAAGACTGATTAAGACGCTCAAAGATTACATTTATATTCCTAAATAAGATTTTTTATGTAATATTGAAATAATTATATTTTATTAGCAATTAAGACAAAATGCATAGAAAACAACATTACAAATTTACCCATTTGCAAGACGCTTGCAGGGTTAAAAAAAGTGTGGTAAAGAAAGACAACTTTCCACATGTTGATGAACTCATTTCATACTTAACGAAGGTAGTTTCGTCGATGGAGAGGTAAGATGATTCAAATTGTGCACATCTACTCCATCTTACTAATCTGAAACAGCCCGTAAGACATGGTGACGTCACTGCAACGTCGTTGTGAAATCACATTGTGACTTTGTGACCAGCGAATGTCGATGTGACGTCACGTGACGTCGATGTGAAGTCACAGTGACTAAAATGTGAAGTCGTTATGGCCGTTTTAGAGCTTTTTATTGACGTCACATTGTGACCACTTTGTGACCAATTTGTGAAAGGTGTGTCATTTGTGACTACTTTGACATTAACATTGTGACGAACTGTGAAAATTTTTTTAGAAAGTCACATCTTAGTCACAATGTGACGTCACTGAGTGGTGGCATTTTCGTCACAGATGTGATGTGACCAAGGTAACTCACAGTGACGTCATTGTGACGTCACTGTGAACATGCATGCTATGAGGGAGTATGCCAAAAAGAAACGAAACGTCTCTGTTCTTATGGATTTTTTAAAGGTTAAGTTTGTGTTCCATGAAGGATAAAGTTAATTACATTTCAAACAAGTTGGACATTGCACGTGAAGCGAAGCAAATGAGGTGTGTTCGTACGATAACGAAGTTTTAAAAATATCACTGTCATATATCAATCTCATAAAACTGTAAATAATTACAATTAAAATGCACACCAAACAACGTCTCCCGATACCATTATGCAGTGGAATACTTTTGTGTGGCCTTGTAAATCAATAAGAAATGTTCGTTGCATCACAGATTATGCAAAATGTATATTATAACATCTACTTTATAGATGCATATCAATTTTATTGCGTTCGAATGAGTGTAACACCTTTATAACGCATTTGAATCAATTTTTTCCCCATTAACCATAATGTAACGGAATAATTTTGATTGTCCCTGTAACTGAACTAAGCATCCGATTTTGATAAAATTTGAAATAACTCGACAAAATTATGTAATAATTATGCATTTAAAATTTCAAACGATTAAAATGTATTTGAAACTTTTTTCCCCATTGACCGTAATGTAACGGAATCCTTTAAATTGTCCCTGTAATTTATCTATCCATCCGATTGTCATAAAATTTAAAATGACTCGACAAAATTATGTAATAATAATATATTTTAAATTTCAAATGATTCGGTTTGGTAGTTTTTGCGTTGTTGTATGCGTACGGACAGACAGACAGACGGACAGACGGACATACGGACGGACTGAGCGACAACAATAGGTGCTACGTATTTACATAATTACGAACGCACCTAAATAGGGGTAAACGTTTTCATCATTTTGTACCATTTCTTTGACACCATTCCGATATAGACTGTTAAAAATTCTGCTTTAGTTTGAACCAAATTTTGATGCTCACCGTAAGTGGTGAAATCTGGTGCCAACATTTGAAGGTTCTTATATTAACCTCCTTCCAACTATTGGAACTATGCTTCAATAGCCGCGCCAAATATTGGTTCAAGATTGGTTCAAGATTGGAAGCTACTGAGCACCAAAATTTAATTCAAAATCGATTTTTACAGTGTACCGCGGTTACGTTAGAACGCGAGTGTGAAACATGTATCCCAATAACGCATTATACCCGACTTCTACTATTGCGAAATAGGATATTTTCCCTAATTATACCTTTCTTTTAAAAAATTCTGTAGAAAAATATTAAAATTTTCGTAAATATTTTTAATGTATTCTGAAATATGACTTGGATTATACATTGAAATCTATAAAAATAGTTAACTACTTGATTTCAATTGTTCAAAAGCTTTATAAAAAATCACAAAAGCACATAAAAAAGGATTTTCATAGACAGAAATATTTAAAAATCTTCTTTTTTGTCTTTATTTTAAAATAAGAACCTTTTTTGATATAATTATATTTGCTATAATATAATGCTTTATTGTGTGAGAAAAACACATTTTCTTGTTATATATTAAAGAAAATTTAAATATTATGTATATTGCCTACAGGAAATAAGTATTTTTTTAATTTTCTCTCCTAATACATAAATGTATATACACATATATTCTACCTTTAAAACACTCGTCTTCCAGTTCAATAACACATATTTGTCTAAATTTTTTGAAAACTCTCGAGGCAGATTAAAAAAAATACATTTGCTTTTTTAAATTTTACATTTGACTTAATTGCCACCTCTATTACATTGTAAAAAAATGTCTTTTTTTAAGAAACTGAGATTCATAGATTTTTTCATGTAACGACAACAACAAAAATGCATGTAACAGAAACAAAATTGCACTGAAAATAAAAAAAATCTGTAAGGTTATTAAGGAAACAGTGGACCTTTATTTGAGCAAAATCGTCTATAGCAAAGTCCCCGCAAAAAAGGTCTATTTCTTCGGTATAATAGTACCAAACAGTTTTTTCTTATTTAAATATCATTTATGAAGGTTTTAAGAAATAATTAATAAGGTAAGTGTATTTATATACTTTAAATATATTTTTCTCAAAACTAATTTTTCAGTGCTTTTAGATTTTGGAAATGTTCCTTGCGACGTAATTTTTGTTCAATATTTATGAAATTGATAAAAAAGTATCCTGATATTATTTAAAAAGAAATTGTGTAAGCTTTTTAAAATTTGTCTTCATTAAGATAGTCAAATTTGATTTTTTACATTTTAAAAGGCAAAATTGTGATGAAAATCGATATGAAATTTAGAAAAAAAATCTATAAAATATTAACTATTCAAGAGATTAAAAAAATCTTACACAAATTTGTTTATAATAAAGTTTTAAGAGATGAAAATGCAAAAGCAAGAAAATATCTAAAAAATTAAGACACGGGGAGCAATTAAAAATTTCGTTTAAAAATTTAATTTTTTTTTAAATAAAAAATTTTAATAAAATTGGAAATTTTTTTGAAGATGTTCTATATGTGCTTTTGGTGAAATGTATATATGCACAAAATATTAAAATGCTATGATGTAAATTAAGTAAAAAATTTTTTAAAGTCCACCGTCCCCTTAAGTATTCTTTAAGAAACTGAGATTCCTAGTTTTTTATGTAACTACAACCCAGGTTACAGGTAAAATTTCAGTAAGATAATTGTAAATTTAGTGGATTTTTTTGTAAAGTTACAGATTTCTGTAGCTTTACAAAAATTAGTTTTGTAGATTTACACCTTTTCTTATACAGTATACAGATAAATGTACAGCATACAGATTTCGGACACTTTACATCTGTAGGATTACAGATTTTGTTTTGCAGTGCACTTATTTTACTCATTTATAATTATATTATGTACCTATTCATAACCTAAACCTAAGTTTTCATGAAATTCGTACGATTAGTTTCCGAGAAATTAATCATTTTAATACGAATCTATTTTGGGGACGTATCCACATTAAAGTTTTGTGCGCGATATTTGAAATGCTACTAAATCAGTAGATCACTTCCATTAATGTATAAATATTTGACAATATAACCTGTTCAATCGTTAAAACTGTTTTGACAATTGACTGTCTAAATGTTTTAATAAAAGCAGTAAAATATGTATTTTTTAAATTATGCGTCACTCGAGACAGTCCATTAAATCCAATCATTTTGAAGTTTTTCTCGCATAATTCAAAAACTACACCGTAAAAAAATCTGTAAAGTTACTAAAAGTTTTCTAGGAAACTGAGGTTCTTAGAACTCTTTATGTGACGGCAACAGCAAACATTCATGTAACAGATACAGATTTGCACTAAAAAAGAAAAAAAATCAGTAAGGTTACTAAGAAATTTTTAGAAAACGGGGATTGCAAGAATTTTTCATGTAATTGCAACTCAGGATACAAATACAATTTTAGTAAGATAAATGTAATTTTAATAGACTCATTTGTAAAGTTACAGATTTTTGTAACTTTTCAATAATTAGTCTAGTAGATTTACATTTTTTCTTGTACGGTGTACAGATAAAACGTTTGTAATCCTACAGATTTCAGCAACTTTACATCTGTAAGACTACATTTTTTTTTACAGTGCACTTGGAAAAAAATGAAATTAAGAATTTGCGAAATATAACATGTATGAATGCATTAAAAAATTGTTTGCATTACATACATATTTTCAATATTAAATTCATAATTGATAATTACAATTTTTTTAATAAGAAAGTCAATGTATTTATGTTCGTTTCTTTTTTTTTTGGGGGGGGGGGGTATGACAATGCAAAAACTGTATCACGTTAGGATTATAATTTTAGAAGATATTAATAAAAGTATAAATTGATAATTTAACAATAGAAGTTATAAATTTGAAACTTTTATAATTCAAAATCTTATCATTCAAATGACTTGAAATTTCATTTTTCTAGACATAGTTTGAATAAAAGATTTCGAATATGAATTTTTAAAACTGAGTGTTGTCATTGAAAAAACAAAGTTTGGTCTGGTTTTTATATGAAGAATGCTCCATAAACAAAGATAAACTGCAGTAATTAAAACTAAACTTTATTTCTAATTGCTACAATTGTTTTCAGAGTTAACAGAGGTGTTTACTGTTTTATCTTACGACTATATGTCAGAAATGAAGATATATTTTGCTAGTGGTAATATCGAAAAAAATTACTGATTTTTTAGAGTGCATAAATAACCTTTATTCAATATCAACATTAAATATCGATTATTAGATGATTTCAATTGTCAAGTAAAGATTTTATCAGCAAAAGTGTTAGCAAACGTGTTGAATCAAATAAACCCTACAAAAATCGTTTTCCTCTTAAATGATTGTTTTTTTCTTTTGACAAACTAAAATGACAATATTATAATATTATGCTTTGTGTTTGACAATTTTCTTCGGGTGAAAAACAGATTCGAAATTGAATTTAATTTGTAAGAAGATATATAAAGAATATTTTGTATCAAAGTTATTTCACCTAAAGTAATTTTCAAATTACACAATATTAACGTACAGAAGAAGAATCATTTTATAAAATACTGCTAAATGAATACTACTTTTCTTTATTATACCATTCTTTAACAATTTTTTTTAGAAACCTAATAAAATTTACGTAGATAATTTATTTAGCTATGTATTCGGTTATGTATAATGTTATTCGGTCCAAGATATGTATTCGGAGCTATAACTTGAATAAAATAGGGGAATCTATAAAAAAAAATTAATTACTTCAATTTAATTTGTTGAAAGCTTTATGAAAAGAAGGAAAAACGCAAAAAACAAACTTCTTTTCTTGTAAAAAATATTTAAAACGTTTTGTTTCTTCTTTATTTTAAAATAATATCCTTTTTCAACAAATTATATTTGCTATAAAATAATGCTATATCGTGTGAGAAAAAACGCGTCTGATTGAACATCATCTAAATATATATATATCACCTACAGAAATTATGTATTTTTCAACACGTCTGCAAATACAGGGCGTCCAGAAAATACTATCCCGATTTCCAAATTAAACTTCTCAAAAAGAAAGATAGATAGAATTATGCGGCAAACGGTTTGTTTATTAAATAAACAGTAAAAATCTGATACAGAAGTTTCAAACGGTGAATATTTTAAATAGATCGTATTCTGATTACATAGAATACTTGATTTGACATTTTTCTGGTATTATATTGCTTGCTGAGAACGAATTTTTTGGCATACATGCCATGGTTTAAATTTTTTTAAAATAATTTTTGGAAATTTGAAATTTTAGAAGTTAAAATTCCAAAAATCGTTAAATATGACACTGTACGTGTAAAAACTCGTTCTCTCCAAACAATCTAATGCAAGAAAATTTTCAAGTCAAGCATTCTTTACAATCAGAACATAATCGTTTAAAAATTTTCCCCGTTCGAAATTCCTGTATAATATTTTTACATCTTAACTAATAAACAAACTGTTTAGCGCATAAGTATATCAATCTTTACTTTGGGGAAATTTAATTTTGAAATCCAGTTATTATTTGCTGGACACCCTGTACATATATATATATATATGCACATATATTCTAATTTTAGTACGCTTGACTCACTGGTCAACAACACATATTTCTCTAATTTGTCGAAAGTGCAAAAAAGGCAGGCAAATTTAAAAAATATATTTCCGATTTCAAATTTTACATTTGACTTAATTGTCATTTCTATTACTTATTTTACTTATTTCTGGTTCTATTTGTACATTTTTTGATAGCCTAAACTCAATCTTCATGAAGTTCGTATTAGTTTCTGAAGAAATAATAATTTTAAAAAGGGCCTATTTCAGAAGATGTATCCACATTGAAGTGTGGTACGCGATGTTTGAAATACTACAAAATTTGTAGGTCGCTTCCATTAATGTAGGATTATTTGAAAGCATAACCAGTTCAATCGCTTAAATTGTTTCGATGATTGACAGTTCAAATGTGTTTAAAAAAGCAGTAAAATATACATTTTGGCATAAATTAACCTATTTTTAAAATTTTTTTAAATACATTACTTTGATGCTGCACAGCGCATGAAATGGTGTATTTCTTCAATTTGTTATTCTTGCTGCTTCTTTAATACTTTTTGAAAATATCTACCATTGTTATAACTTCGGATTTTGCCATATTGGAATTTAGTTGATATGTAATTAAACATGGGGACTTTATTTATAGGATATTATGTTTATGTGTACTGCATAATTTATTTACTATGAGACTACTTTTGGATTTAAGTTTGGGATTTTTTCTTTTCATATAAATATTGTATATATATGATTGTAAAAATACTGGTTTCATTGGTTTATTTAATGGTATTGTCTGAATAACTTTGGAGGTATTTATAAAAGTATTTATATACTTTTTCAATAACATTTTTGGGGGATCACACATGGTCCCTTAAACCATCATTTCATTCATAATTAGAAAACTACTTAAAAGACTTGAAATTGAGAATACGTTTACGATACGTTTAAATGACATAAAAAATCCCCGATTCAATTTATTTGCATTTTGAAAAAACAAAAAAACAATGAAGTATTTTCAATGTTATAACTGATATTAATGTTCTGCAAAAATGCTTGCATGATAGCAATTTATATTCATTATTATTTTTTTAATGATTAATTGGACTTATCCCATTTCTCCCTTTGCATGTGTGTTCCATTCCTCACCACTTCCCTATATTGGAAAAAAAATGATTAATTTTTACAGTGTGTTAACACTTAACCAGCGAAGGGTATGAGGAAATAGTGCTTTTACCCCCGACTTATCTCGGGGCAGACGGTTAAGTGGTTAACAACTTGTCTTTTACTGATACCAACATGAATTATCGATTATTGGATGCTTTCATATCTCAAGTAACTTTTTTATGTGCCCTAACGTGTTTAATCAAATAAATCATTTGTACTTTCTTTTCATTGATATGTTCAAACGACAATATCGTAACAGCATTTTTTATGTTTCACATTTTGTGATCTGTGAAAAAAGAAAGAATATAGATCAAATATACAATGTATCGAAAAAAAGAATAAGGTATTAAAGAAAAAGTTAATATCAAACTATGTTATTCCTATATTAGAAAAGAATCATTTTATAGAAGAAATGAAATGGACGGATATTTTTTCTAAATATTTCTGACTTTTAAAAACATATTAAAACTTGCTAAGATAACTTTATAACATACAGTGTCTCACATAAGTGATGGGACACTTGTGCTTTACAAAAGGAAACTAATCAAGTAAATTAAAAAAACATGTACACATTTTTTTGTGGGTGTGTTTCATACTTAAATTTAGTAAAGATTATTACATAACATACATTTTGTCAATATATTAAAATATTAATTTAATAAAAATACAAATGTTTAGAACGGAGTAAAAAATAGCTCACATAAGTGATGGGACACCATTATATATGCAACAAAAATCGTCTGAAATAAGCAATAAAAATATTTTTTGGGGTTTTATTTTTACTTAAAAGCAATTGGCAATAATTTATAAAATCGTCTGCAGTATTTCTCTCCAGTTTGTTTTGGAATTTTTGTGTTTTTTAGCTCTGTGTAGCCATGAATGCTAAACGAAAAGAAACTTCGCCTGAAATTCGAAAATTAGTTATTAATTTGCATATTGAACGTGGAAAATCTATTAGAAAAACTGCTGAAAAAGTTAACTTGAGTCGTTCAACAGTTTTTAATACCATTAAACTATATTAAAAAAATCATATGATTCAGGATAAAAGAAGACCTGGCTGACCATCAAAGCTATCCAATGGAATAAAGCGAATTATCGTTCGAAATATTTAAAAAAAAAAAAAACCAAGAAATAGTGCTTCAAAAGTTGCTGCTGATTTACAAGCATTATATGGAATAATTGTTAATCCTGAGACTATTAGAAGGGTAATTCGATCTGCTGGATATCACGGTAGAGTAGCCAGGAAAAAATTCTTCGTAAGTGAAAAGAATAGAAAACTCAGACTAGCTTTCGCAAAATCCAACATAAATAAGAATTCTGATTACTGGAATAAAGTTATATTTGCTGATGAGGGTAAATTTAATATATTTGGTTCTGACGGTAGAATCTTGGTGTGGAGAAAACCCAGGGAAGAATTTCGCAAACAGAACTTGGTACCAACAGTAAAACATGGTGGAGGAGGAGTTATGGTATGGGGGTGTATGTCGTCCGCTGGAGTTGGTAATCTTGTTTTTATTGACAGTATAATGGATCAGTACAAGTATATTGATATTTTAAAGCAAAATTTGAAATCTTCAGCAGGAAAATTGAACCTTCATAACGATTTTAAATTCTACCAGGACAATGACCCCAAGCACACTGCTCTGAACGTTAGACTCTGGCTGCTATATAACTGTCCTGAAATAATAAAAACACCACCACAATCTCCAGACTTAAATCCCATAGAGAATATTTGGCAAGAATTGGAATCAAGAATTCGCAAACACACCATTTCTTCAAAACAACAACTAAAATCGGTGCTTCAAGAAGAATGGGGTAAAATCACTCCAGAAATCAGAAAAAAATTAGTCGAGGCCATCCCAAAAAGATTAAATCATGTTTTAAAAGTAAAAGGAAATCCAACAAAATATTAAAACCTTTTAAAAAATAAAATTTTTGGATAAATATTTGATGGAAAAGTAAGTGTCCCATCACTTATGTGCACCATTTTTTGCTCCGTTCTGAACAATTGTATTTTTACTAAATTAATATTTTAATATTTTGACAAAATGTATGTTATGTAATAATTGTTACTAACTTTAAATATGAAACACACCCAAAAAATTTTTGCACATGTTTGTTTATTTATTTTATTGCAGTTTCTTTTTATAAAGCACAAGTGTCCCATCACTTTTGTGAGACACTGTATTTAGAAATTGTATTTGGAGAAAATACTAAAATCTATAAAAATATTTACTGCTTGAATTTTAATTGTTAAGAACATTATTTAAAAAAAAATAAGAAAAAACGTTTGAAACAAACCGCGCATCGTTATGGTAAATATTTGAAAGCTTTTTTTCTCTTTATTTAAAATAAGAGCCTTTTTGAATAAATTATACTTGTTATACGATAATACTAGATTTTATAATAATTACAACTACTTACTATTCATAGAAGAACACCTAAATAAATATTTCCCTTAAAAAACTTTCTATATACCAGCAGCAATATATAAATAGATACATACAGGGTGTCAGAGAATAATACCCCCATTTCAAAATTAAATTTCTCAAAACCTAATATCGGTAGAATTTTGCGGTAAATGGTTTCATTATTAGGTAATCTGTAAAAATGATATACAAGAGCTTCGGCTGGTAAATATTTTAAAAAGACTATGCTTCGATTTCAAAGAATGCTAGACTTGACATTTTTTTCTTATGTATTTCTTGCAGAAAACTAGTTTTACGGCGTGCGGTGCCATATTTTAAAGATTTTTGGAACTATATTTTTGGAATATCTCAATTAAAAAAATTTATTTCGTTAAAATATGGCACTCTTTGCCGAAAAATGCGTTCTCTGTAAGCAATCTAAAACAAAGAAGGTGTGGAATTAAAAATTTTTTGCAATTAGAATACAGTCTTTTCAAGATATTTACTGTTCAAAACTTCTGTATAACATTTTTATATATTACCGTATAAATAAATCGTTTACCGCATAATTCTATCGATGTTTGTTATCGAGAAATTTAATTTTGAAATCAGAGCCTTAATCGGTGAGCAACCTGTACATAGATCGATAAATATAGATGATGGAAATTCAAAAGCTTGGTGCGAACGTAAAATGTGATATAAAATAAAATGTATCGATCGGAGAGACATGTGGTGGCAGATAAATATTCAGAAAGATACGGTATATTTTGTATAACACCAACACAAAAATTAGTTCAAAATCTCGAAATTAGAGGAAATTATTACTGATAATTCAATGTAATACTATCAACAGGACACTCGCATCTCAAGATTTTGATGCAGAAAACTTTAAAGAATGCTCCATATACACATTTTGAAATACATATCCAGCGTCATGTAAGCAATATGAAATTATTCCATGAAATTAACTGTAATAGCGCAATCTAACTAATAAGTTTGTAACTTTTGTTATGTCATACAAAATCCCGTACCATGCTAAATATTTAACTGCAAACGTCTGCAAAACAGTTATCTAAAATCTAGCTTGTTAGTTTTGTTTTCTTTTGATTCTACTCTTTTGACACACTTTGTGTACACACACTTCAAACTTCAACTGTTTTCAATAATATGATTGTAAAAATACTGGTTTCATTGGTTTATTTAATGGTATTGTCTGAATAACTTTGGATGTATTTATAAAAGCATTTATGTACTTATATAGATAGATATATGTACTTATATAAAGAGATACATACATAGATATATACAATTAATTTGCCTTTTTTAGTTTTTCAAGTTTTTGGTTTTGGCAGGTGAGTTGAAATGTTGTGCACGTAAAACACGTTAAAACCTGCAGCACAAAGCATAAGCTTTGCTGACTTTTTTTTAGTTTTTTTTTTTTTTTTTTTTTTTTTTTTGTAAAATTATCATTATTGAAACTTTTGAATAGAAAACATCTCTATTTAGCGAACGCTTCTATTTTTATATTCTTAACATCTATCTAATTCAATATTTTTAGTTTTTTATAGCGAATATCTTGAATACAAATTCCGCGCTCCCGAGGTATCTCTTACTGAGAAGTTTTGCTTAGCGTTGCAAAGGCTAGAAAAAACCCGGTTTAAACCCGGGAATAAACCGGATTTTTAGGAATAAACCTGGAAAAATCCCGGGATTTTTTGGAATAATTCGGTTTTTTGGGAATAAACCCGGGAATAAACCGACTTTTTGCAACTCTAGTTTTGCTATACAGATTTAAGCCTTGAATAAGCACTTCTTTTTAAAAAAAAAATGTGCACGTATTTTACAAAAGTCCAATATTCATTTATTTTATGAAAAAAATTTGCATAGTTTTTAAAACATGAAATATACACTTATTTGTATGCATACAAAATACATTGTACAAAAAGTCTATACATATGAATATTCAAAAACATGCAGTTTTTATGCACAAATTGTCTATAATTCATCATTTTTTGAAAAAAGAAAAAAAAAAAAAAGATCAAACATTTTCTAGCTGGGTTTGTATAAAGTTGATATTATAAAGTTGTACGATGCAAATCTTATAGAAGGTTCTTGATTTTTAGTTTTCATATTTCATTTAAGGTTTGTTAATGCTTTTAAATTTTTTATGTATATTTTTTCAATACATGCACATTCATACAAACATATATATACAGTGTCTCACAAAAGTGATGGGACACTTGTGCTTTATAAAAAGAAACTGCAATAAAATAAATAAACAAACATGTGCAAAAATTTTTTGGGTGTGTTTCATATTTAAAGTTAGTAACAATTATTACATAACATACATTTTGTCAAAATATTAAAATATTAATTTAGTAAAAATACAATTGTTCAGAACGGAGCAAAAAATGGCTCACATAAGTGATGGGACACTTACTTTTCCATCAAATATTTATCCAAAAATTTTACTTTTTAAAAGGTTTTAATATTTTGTTGGATTTCCTTTTACTTTTAAAACATGATTTAATCTTTTTAGGATGGATTCGACTTATTTTTTTGTGATTTCTGGAGTGATTTTACCCCATTCTTCTTGAAGCACCGATTTTAGTTGTTGTTTTGAACAAATGGTGTGTTTGCGAATTCTTGATTCCAATTCTTGCCAAATATTCTCTATGGGATTTAAGTCTGGAGATTGTGGTGGTGTTTTTATTATTTCAGGACAGTTATATAGCAGCCAGAGTCTAACATTCAGAGCAGTGTGCTTGGGGTCATTCTCCTGGTAGAATTTAAAATCGTTATGAATGTTCAATTTTCGTGCTGAAGATTTCAAATTTTGTTTTAAAATATCAATATACTTGTACTGATCCATTATACTTTCAATAAAATCAAGATTACCAACTCCAGCGGACGACATACACCCCCATACCACAACTCCTCCTCCACCATGTTTTACTGTTGGTACCAAGTTCTGTTTGCGAAATTCTTCCCTGGGTTTTCTCCACACCAAGATTCTACCGTCAGAACCAAATATATTAAATTTACTCTCATCAGCAAATAAAACTTTATTCCAGTAATCAGAATTCTTATTTATGTTGGATTTTGCGAAAGCTAGTCTGAGTTTTCTATTCTTTTCACTTACAAAGAATTTTTTCCTGGCTACTCTACCGTGATATCCAGCAGATCGAATTACCCTTCTAATAGTCTCAGGATTAACAATTATTCCATATAATGCTTGTAAATCAGCAGCAACTTTTGAAGCACTATTTCTTGGATTTTTTTTAATATTTCGAACGATAATTCGCTTTATTCCATTGGATAGCTTTGATGGTCGGCCAGGTCTTCTTTTATCCTGAATCATATGATTCTTTTTATATCGTTTAATGATATTGAAAACTGTTGAACGACTCAAGTTAACTGTTTCAGCAGTTTTATAATAGATTTTCCACGTTCAATATGCAAATTAATAACTAATTTTCGAATTTCAGGCGAAGTTTCTTTTCGTTTAGCATTCATGGCTACACAGAGCTAAAAAACATAAAAATTCCAAAACAAACTGGAGAGAAATACCGCAGAAGATTTTATAAATTATCGCCAATTGCTTTTAAGTAAAAATAAAACCCGCAAAAATGTTTTTATTGCTTATTTCAGACGACTTTTGTTGCATATATAATGGTGTCCCATCACTTATGTGAGCTATTTTTTGCTCCATTCTAAACATTTGTATTTTTATTAAATTAATATTTTAATATTTTGACAAAATGTATGTTATGTGATAATCTTTACTAAATTTAAGTATGAAACATACCCACAAAAAATGTGTACATGTTTTTTTTTTAATTTATTTGATTAGTTTCCTTTTGTAAAGCACAAGTGTCCCATCACTTATGTGATACACTGTAATCATATCTTATATTTTATAAATTTATAAATTTTCTAAGGGGTCTCAGGAGTCTTAGATTTACCTGGTAGTGCAACTTAGCAACATGTCACATTTGATTTTTTTTCTCAGTCCCTTTAAAACATAAATGCATAAAATTTTTAATATAGACAACTGAATATCTCTTCTATTAAAAATAATTTTTTAAATATTCTACATTGAAATTCTATTGTATTTTTTTAAAGTTTAATTTTGATTAAAAAAATTAGACTTGTATCCATTGCGCGCAGGATTCTAGAAAAACTATTAGTTCAAGAATCGCTAAAAAAGTTGATAATGGTGTAAAATTAATGTAGCTTGAACTTATACCTCATTTTAAAGCAATTTATGCATTTATTTATTTAAAATTTAAATTTAAATTGAAAAAAATGAAAAAAAAATCATTTTTTATTAAAAAAATTGACAATTATCAATAATTAGTGTAATTAAAATTCTAAATTTGAGGTATAAGTTGTTCTCAAACTTAAAATGAAGATATTTACCAAGTTTCATACAAATTGCTTTATTATTTCTTGAGAAATGTTGCGCGCAGTCAAAGAACAATTTAAATTTTAAATCAAAATTAAACATGAAAAATATATAATAAAAATTCAATGTAGAATGTTAAAAAAATTATTTTATATAGAAGAGATATTAAGTTGTCTATGTTAAAAATTTTATGCATTTAAGTTTAATAGGGACTGAGAAAAAAATCGAATGTATATCTTGCTAAATCGCACTACCAGGTAAAAAGTAAGACTCCTGAGACCCCTTAAAGTTAGACACCAACTAATATCTATTTAACTTAAAAGAAAACATTTTCATTTTAAAATTTTACATTTTACTTAATTACCATCTCTGTTTCTCATTCTACTCATTTCTAATAATTTTTGCAAACAAAACTCGTTAAAACGTATCCGAGCAAAAACTCAAATTATGTAAAAACCTGATTCATATTCAACAATTATCACTTCAAAGTTAGAGAAACTTGTTGATGTCTCTGTTCCACATACCTCACCAGTTTCACATGAATCAAAATTTCGTGATAGAAATTTTTTGTAAAAGTTGTCATAAGAGAGTGTAAGTGTAATACATCGCTTATCAAACCATTTCCAAATAGCAAGTGTAAAAATCTTGTTGCTTGTAGTAAGATATTTTCCATATATGGCTCAACCGTAATAAAAAATTTATGTATTTAGCAGTGAGAAACATTGGAAAACATGCATTGAGAAAGTTTTTCAGCGGGAAACATTGTATTTCAACTGCAAATAATGCCGTGAGGCATTCATTTTTTTAAGTATTTATCCTGAATTTGCCCGTAAGACATGGTGACGTCACTGCAACGTCATTGTGAAGTCACATTGTGACTTTGTGACCATCGTTTGTCGATGTGACGCCACGTGACGTCGATGTGAAGTCACAGTGACTAAAATGTGAAGTCGTTATGGCCGTTTTAGAGCTTTTTTGTGACGTCACATTGTGACCACTTTGTGACGTCACAATGTGACCAATTTGTGAAAAGTGTGTCATTTGTGACTACTTTGACATTAACATTGTGACGAACTGTGAAATTTTTTTTAGAAAGTCACATCTTAGTCACATTGTGACGTCACTGAGTGGTGGCATTTTCGTCACAGATGTGATGTGACCAAAGTGACTCACAGTGACGTCATTTTGACGTCACTGTGAACATGCATGCTATGAGGGTAGAATAAAAATTTTGTTTAATTTTAATAATTATTTCCATTAATGTCTAAGATTTCCAGAACATCACATATAGTAATAACTTAGTTTTTAGATATTTTCTTAATTCATACAATTTATTAAATCGGTAGTCAGAACTACTTTTTGCCAAATATTTACAATAATATTTATATTTACTGACAAACTATGCTGTTATGTTAACCCTTTCGTGTGCCGGTGTACTATTAATAACATATGTCTTTTTTTCAAATACCTTTTCTGTCTTAACAATTATTTTGTTACTTTTTACGTATAGTAATTTATAATATAAATCTATACCTTTCTTATCATGACTTCATTTATGTTTTGACATTTAGTCATAACAAAAATAATAAAAGTTAACTTATATCTCGTTGCTGCGTTGGAGGCTTTTTAATTTTATAGTTACCGTGTGTCCCAAAAATGACTGATGGATTTTAAAATTTAATGACTTGCAAACGGTGACAGCTATTTAAAAAATTTTTGCAGGAGGGTTATGTATAATGTCAGGAGGTTTTTTACCGCAATTTTTTATTCTAGTTCGCATCTCAAACAATAGGTGGCGCTAACGGCGATTGAAGGCCAGGTCGACGCTTCACTCAGCACTGATCACCTGGCCTTCAATCTCCATCAGCGCCACCTATTGTTTGAGATGCGAACTAGAATAAAAAATTGCGGTATAAAAAACTCGTGACATTATACATAACCCTCTTGCAAAAAAAATTTAAATAGCTGTCACCGTTTGCAAAATTATTGCATTGTAAAATCCATCAGTCATTTTTGGGACACCCGGTATATTTACCTTTTACATTTAACATAAAGGTTATATTTCTGAAAGAGCCATGTATGATAAAACGCAAAAAACATTATAAAGTTGCAATATCTGTTAAACCCTGTTGTAATACGATATTTTCCAAGAGTCTTCAAAATATCTTCATTAGCCTAATATCATATAAATATGAATTAAATAGTACACAAAATAAGTACATTCGCTGCTTTTACCCGTAACCGCCGCACAGTGGGGCAAAAAGCCTTCAAAACTGGCAAAAAATCGAAAAAATGAAATTTTATTTTGAACTACCGACATACGTCACTTTAATAGAGCAGATGTCAGTACACATCTGCCTAGTATTAAAATTTGTGCAAAGTTATTTTGATAGTCACTAGAGAATGAAGTTAAACTGCATATTGTGCTTTGATAATAAGTGAAAAAAAAATCAATAATTTTGTTTCAACATTCGTTTGTTAATTTCGCTATAATAATTAAAAAATAATTTTTTTGACTATTGAACCTTTAACTACAAGTATGTAACAATAATTCATTAACTTTCAATTTGTTTTAATACGATTTTTATAGATATACAGACGCTTAGAATATATAGTGGTGAAAATTATAAAAAAAAAATTAACACTGTCTACAAACATTGTAGGTTTTAGTTATGAATTAAGGCGAATTAAGTGTTAATTATAATTTTTTCAACTAAGTATGAGTTTTAAAAGGACAAATATGCCAGAAAATCTTGCTCTTTTTTGCCACTTTTTTAATTGTATGGTCATTTTTATAGCTAATCATCCTTAAATTTTTGTTAGTATACGGGTGTGCCAAACATGATTATAAATATTTTCTTTGTTAAATACGAATTTTAATGCATTGTTTATCACAAAACAATGTATTTAAATGAAACTGACTACCATGGAATGTTTCAACAAAAAACTTTTGAAAAGTAATGTGATTTTATGGTATAAGAGCTCCATAATCGGAGAAACTACGAACAAGTAGTTTAAATGAAAAGAAGATTAAATGTTTTAAAGTTTAATATAAATTCCGATGAGCAAAAGCCTGGCGAAACAAGGGAAATGCTTTAGAATAAACAAAGAGTGGCTTGGCAAATCGCTTTCATTTCCTCGATTTGAAAAACAAACAGAAGCGTAATGAAAAGCAAACGTGCCCATCTTCATATTTCGTCTGAATTTGTTCTGGACGATCAAAAATATCAAGAGTAAAACGGTTATACAATTCTAATTCTATATATTCGTTAGTGTACGTGACATGTATGAGTTTAAGATCTGAATAACAGGAAAACAAAAAGTGAGTGTTAGCACTAAAACAACAGAAACAGTTTTTCTTCTGCTGTCTTTATAGTAATACGTACATTTTGCCTGAGAAAGATTGATCCAATCCTTCGAAACGAGTCGCTAATATTCATTATAAGGTTTGGTTGAGAATAATTAAAACTACTAATTATGTTTACATTTTTTAATGCGATATTATGGATGATTTATAAATATCTAATTCGTATAAAACTATCTTAAATTCTTGTTTTTAACTCATTTTTCTACATAAAATATTGAAAAAGGTTTGTAAATTAATTAATAAATTACTATTTAGCTTATGTAAAAGTTTAAAATTTTACTACTTTTCTTCTACAAAAGAATCCGTTATGTGCTTTTTTTGTTCAAAGTAAATTTTATTTTTTGCCAACTTTGGAGGCTTCCTGCCCCACTGTGCGCCGTGGCAAAAGGCAAAATTGTAAGGCTGTTTTGTCTGTAATTTATTTTAAATGGTAATAAAGGAGAGATTTTTCTAATATGGTTTAATTCTTTTTGTTACATATATGCTTACAAGAAAGTATCAATCAAAACTTAATTTCTTCAAACTGGATTATATTTGTAGAATTATGTTAATTTAAATAAAGTTTCAATCGCAGTGAAACCCTCAGCCTAGTGAACGGATATATATCTGGTTGCAGCAGTGGAAAGGTTAAGACAAGAAGATAATCTTTAAACATCAGAAAGTCCATGCCAATAGCTACGATTGATATTATTATAATAACAATGTAGAACCCGTCAAACTTTGACGAAAGAAAATGTTTAGAAGGAACTGTTTCATTAACTTATAATAAATCTATAAAATTAGTTATAGTATGGTGTATTTTTGTCGGCCGATTATCTACGCTATGGGATATAGGCCCTATGGGGTGAGTTGCCCTCCGTGGGGGTCTTTCTAAGGGAACCTAACCCGTATTTACGCAAGGTTCGAAGAAAACCACGGAAAACTTCGAACGGTTAGGCCGACGGTCGCGATTGGGTTCAAACCCAACACCTACCGTCTACCAGTTTGGAGGTCAGAACCTCGCGGCCACTGGTGGGGCAATTAGTTATAGTAAAAAATGCATTTTATATTGGTACGTCTAACTCTTAAACAAACGATATTTATCGTCAAAAAAACAAGATATGTTATTAGGATAAAATTATCAATTAAGGTTCTTATGCTAGTATCCAAAAATGATAAAAAGCAAAATTTATTCAACTTAGACTCAATCATAGACTTTTTTCCACGTGAAATCTAAACCCGGCATCATTTTCACCATATCAAAATTTACAAATGTACATTTCACATCTATATTCACATTTAAATAAAAGGTGGCGTTTTAATTTGATAATTTTGATTCAAAAGCTATTAGCTGAAACATATATTAAACTGTTGATATTCTTTCACATTTAAATCAAATTTTGTAAGTGAAAACAAAATTCACCGGGTTTTATAATGGAAGATATTTAAATTTCCATTTTTTCACTTTTAATGAGAAAATGGCAACATAAAGATACAGAACTCAATTTTTTCCCTTTTTAGGTGCGTTCGTAATTATGTAATACGTAACACCTATAGTGGTCGTTCAGTCCGTCCGTCTGTCCGTCTGTCCGTCCGTCTGTTCGTCTGTCTGTCCGCATATAACAACGCAAAAACTACCCAACCGAATCGTTTGAAATTTAAAATACATAATTATTACATAATTTTGTCGAGTCATTTTAAATTTTATGAAAATCGGATGCATAGATCAATTACAGGGGCAATCAAAAGTATTCCATTACATTACGGTCAATGGGGAAAAAAGTTTCAAATGCATTTTAATCGTTTGAAATTTAAAATACGCAATTATTACATAATTCTGTCGAGTTATTACAAATTTTTTGATAATCGTGTGCATAGATCAATTACAGGGGCAATCAAAAGTATTCCATTACATTACGGTCAATGGGGAAAAAAGTTTCAAATGCATTTTAATCGTTTGAAATTTAAAATACGCAATTGTTAAATAATTCTGTCAAGTTATTACAATTTTTTTGATAATCGTGTGCATAGATCAATTACAGGGGCAATCAAAAGAATTCAATTACATTATGGTCAATGGGGAAAAAGTTTCAAATATATTCTATACGTTTGAAATTTAAAATACATAATTATTACATAATTTTGTCGAGTTATTTCAAATTTTATGAAAATCGAATGCATAGATCAATTACAGGGACAATCAAAAGTATTCCGTTACATTACGGTCAATGGGAAAAAATGTTTCAAATGCATTTTAATCGTGTTACACTCATGCGAACTTAATAAAATTTATATGCAACTATAAAGTACATATTATAATATACATCTTACATAATTTGCGGCGCAAAGAACATTTGTTATTGATTTACAAGGCCACACAAAAGTATTCCTTTACATAATGGTATAGGGAGAACATTGTTTGATGAGCGTTTTAATTGTAACTCACAATTTACAATTTTATGAGATTGATATATGAAAGTAATATTTTTAAAACTTCGTTATCGTACGAACGCACCTAATTTGCTACGCTTCACGTGCAATTTCCAGCTTGTTTCCTTTGCTTTAAATAGAAATGGAGTACTTCTGTTGCCACGATTAGAAAAAGAAGTATTAAAAGCTACAAAAAAATTTATATTTAAAAAACAAATTAAAATACAACTTTCAAAAAAATTTCATTGAAAAGTACATTTTTTTTCCCTACATGATGGTGTAAAAATGGAAAATATGTGACATCAGAAAGTTTTAAAACTTTTAGTTGCAAAAATTGCAATATTGAAATTCATTTAAAATTTGAAAGTGTTGCCATGCGCAAAATGACTTATGCGTTACGCACAGATACGTTTGAATAATATAGATATTAATTTTGTTCTCAAAATGAAAAAAATATGTTCCCGAAAGGATTAAAGCCTCAAATCACAAGAATAATTGCATATAACTTTTTTTAATTTTAAAGCAATTGGTTTTTCAAAGTTTTTAATACAAAACATTTTCAGATTTATACTGAGAAATATTTAGGAATTTCTTCAAAGGAAGTGACGATTCTGATATTATTGGCTGTCTTCTACTGATCTCTAATGATCCAGTTCAAATAAAAACTTGCTATTTTATTTTTTTTTTTTTTTCAGACGGTACAGGAAAATTTCAATAAGTATCAGAATCGTGTCCAGAATAACAGTTGTCTCGATTTTGAACACATTTGTTCGGGCAATCTTCCAAACTTTTGTAAATTTTTGTGTTGATTATGTTGAGTCATAGGGGTTTTACTTCTAAGCAAAAAAAAAAAAAAAAAAAAAAAAAAAAAAAAAAATTGTAAATGTGATTTTTAAAATGTAGGATACGAACTCATTTTAAATGTCGGTAAATGTTTTGATTTTAAACTTTCTTTTTCTAGTTTAGTAGAAGCTATTTCTTATTTTATTTTCTTTTTTAATTCAGACTGAAATATTAAAGATACAGTAAATGCCTTATCAAATGAAAATAGATTAGCATACGATTCTGTTGATTTTAATAATCAATAGCACTTGATACTTATTTTGACCAGAAAACTGCTATTAAATTTTAAAATAAACAGTTAAAAAAAAACCTCATAATTTACAGTATAACCACTGGCAGCAAAGTTGCCGGACTTTTATTGTTCCGTAGTAAAATATATAACCGTCTCTAAGAAGACGGGCACTTCGCAATAATGGGTTAATCCTTTTACAAAATAACACAGATTACCAAAAAAGAGACTATTTTAAAAGAACTGTGGAATTTTTTATTATATATTTAATTTGCGTCTGTAAATGTATATCTGTAAAAACACACAAGTTTCTTTTTTTTTTTTTTTTTTTTTTTTTTTTTTTAGAGTTTGGACCTCTCAAATGGTAGACGGCAGGTGCTGGGTTCGAACCCAATCGCGGCTGTCGGCCTAACCGTTCGGAGTTTTCCGTGGTTTTCTTCGAACCTTGCGTAAATACGGGTTAGGTTCCCTTAGAAAGACCCCCACGGAGGGCACTCCCCCTGGTCCTATATCCCATTAGCGCAGATAATCGGACGACAAAAAATCAACCAACCATTTTTTAGAGATAATAATATTATTTAATTTTCTAAATTCGTACATCTTTGCAAATAGATTTGATAGAGGCTTTTGGGAGTTGGAGACAAACATCATTCTGTACTATAACAGTCGTTACAACTATACGCAAAGAGTTTTTTTTTTTTACATAATTCCGCGGGAAATGCTTTAACTTTCTTTTTAGTTGTGTTCTTAAATATATAAACACGTAGCACATATTAGTCGTTTTTCAGTCAGTCCTTCTGTCTGTTCATCTGCAAAAATTACACCCTAATCTGTATATCAATTGAAACTATTTATTGCGATAAAGTATCGACTTTATACTTTATTTTACATTTTGTTACGGCATGCATAATGCAAGAAAAATTTAGAGTCATTTTTATTTGGAAATGTTTAGGAGGCAATAGCAAAAATCTTAGAAGAAATACATCAGTACTCTCACCATTATTCCAAATCACTCCTTCAAAAATGTTTTCTCATAAAATCAATAACCTGTTAAATCAGCAAAAATCACGTCTGATTTTCTAGAGCTGTTTTGCGAGAAAAACATTGGAATTCAATATTTGATTTACATAAATCCGATAAAATAGTGTCAACCACACTGTAAAAAAAAAAAGGTCGATCTACTAAAAAAACTTTAGTGATCCTTGTAATTACTAAAAAATTTTTAGTAATCTTAGTCGATTACTAGAAAGTCTGTAAGAATTACTAGAAAAAAGTTAGCAATGGATAGAGTTAATAGTTTTATATTTCTAATAGCTATTACTAAAACACACTTGGTGTGGCCTTGATAGCATAGTGGTTATAGTAACGGATTCCAGGCTAAGAGGTCCCGGGTTCGACACCGTCAAATACGTCCCGAATGTATGTAGTGTAAGTACTCGTTAATAAAGGGATTATGAAAATCCTGTCAGAGCAGGTAGCATTTTTGGTGCTGCCATCTATTGCGGCTTTGCCGAAAATCTATCGCTTCAGAAGTTTGGATGCAGCTCCTGTCCTTCGGGCGCACGTAAAGGTTATTAAAAACAATTTTGGAGCTATTACTAAAATTTTCTTGGTGGCTCATACTAAAAATTTTTAAGTTGGTTATACAAAAAATTATTTTGTTCAGTTTACAAAAGAAATGATTGTTTCACTTGCAAAAAAAAAGTTTGTAATGGTTACTAAAAAATACTGTGGAATACAAATTTACTAAAGAATTTTTAGTAACCTCTTGAATTTTTTTTTACAGTGCAGGTGATGCTCAAGTTTTGTAGAAAGAATTTTTAAAACATCAGAAAAAATGTTTTTGTATTTGCATTATAATTATATTGCGTTGATAAGAAAATATTAGTTTTAAAATTGTTTTTAGTCAGACATCTGTATTTCATTTCTGAGCAAGTGTTACCTTTTATTTATTTATTTTATTTTTTAATCTTTTATATTTTAGTAGTTTTTCTAACTTTAGCTAGTCTTAAATTTCATTTATGATATTTTTTTTTAATTATCCGTAACTACCTTTGACATAAGTTTATTAATTTTATTTTTATTTCATTATCATTTAAATTTTACTAAAAACTTTTAATTAATACCTTATATTTTTATTTATTTACTACGTATCTCTTAAGTTGTTTTAACCCCTTCGCAAAGAAAGCTTTTTACAAAATTTTTAATGTTTTGTCACCGTTTTTCAAAAACAGAAATTTGCGTTTTATTAAATCGAGAAAATACCCCCAAGGGATCCAAGGAATCTTCCAAGGAATCGTCCCCAAGGGGTTAAGCAACACTTTTATCTTTGCCCACACTGTAAAAAAAATCTGTAACCTTAGTAATCTAAATTAACCGAAATCTCTTATGCTTAGTAAAATTTTATGTGTACACTGTACAAGAAAATGATGTCAATCTACAAAACTTGTAAGCAAAACTAAAACCATCTGTAACTTTACAAAAGCATTTACTAAAATTTTGGTAACTTTACTAAAATTTTATCTATAATGCTCGTTATCGACACTTAAAAAGTTCTTGGAATACGATTTCCCAAAAAAATTCTTAGTAACCTTAAAATTTGTTTGATTCAAAGTGCAAATCTGTTACATGAATTTTTATTGTTGCCGTCACATAAAAAGTTCTTGGAATACAATTCTACTAGAAAAATTTTTGTAATTATCCAAATTTTTTTTTTACAGTGCAGGCCTTCAAGAAGATTACAAGACTTCAAACAATAGACTGGGTGTTAAATTTCAGTTAACTAGGAAATCGATGAAAGCTGATTGACTGTTCAGAATATTGTATTTATTCAGAACATTGTCATCCAAAAATATTATAATGGTATGAAGTATTTGCTTAATTTATTCTCTGTATGCAACGTTCCCTATAGCTTTGATTCAATCGATTTTCAATACATATCGATATATGTATCAAAATTGATTATTAAAATAGCAAATAAAGCCTTTGTGCACAAATGTTTAAAGATAGAAAACCAACGATTATAAATGCACAAATAAAGTATGAGAAGGTAGCAAATAGCTATTTCGAAATTACTGTCGAGATTCTTCATCAGTGCAAAACTCAGCGAGATAAAAAAAAAAGCAAAACTGAGCTGTCTCTTTGCTCAGTTTTGCTATTTTTCAGCTGGTTGAGTTTTGCACTGATGAAACATCTCGATAGTAGATTCGAAATAGCTATTTGCTACCTTCTCATACTTTATTTGTGCATTTATAATCGAATTGATTATTGTTAAAGCGAACACTAACAGGGAAATTCATTGCACAATAAAAGTTGCTCGAGTTATCTATACCTTAAAAATAATATATATTCCATGCAACAGGACTAAATATAGTTAATACTTCAAAATCTTTGGTTATGCTGGTTTTGATATTGTTTCCTATTGTTGGATATTGTTATGGATATTGTTTCCTATTATGAAGTTGTTTTAAACAACTTTTATCTTTTCCCAGGCGTTCAAGACAATTACAAGAGGTTCAAACAATAGACTTGGTGTTAAGTTTTTCTTAACTACGAAAACCATAAAAGCTGATCTGCTGTTCAGAATATTGTATTTATTTTTCAAAAAATGTATTAATGATGTTAAATACATGCTGACTTTAAACTCTGTATGCAACGTTCAATTAAACTTTTTTTCATTCGATTTTCAATATAAATTGATATATGTATCAAAATTTAATCTTGAAAAAGTGAAACCTATCAGAGAATATCATTACGCAATAAAAATTGCTCAAGTTATATATACCTTAAAATAATATATATTCCATGCAACAGGAATAAATATAGTTAATAACTTCAAAATTTGCGGTATTGTTGGCATTGATATTGTTTCCTAAGGCCGATCTATCAATAGTCTACACTAAACATGGATGGCCTTAGTGGAAGTTGAAGAGGAATATGCTGGAATTTATGTTACATCTGAAAGAAACCACCAAATAGCTTAACAGTTAATTTGATTTATTTTAGCCCTTTCGCATATCAGAAATATAAGGGTCCGCCAAATGAAAGTTGCTTTGCTCTTATAACTCCGCAATTTGAAAAGAAAGATAACCACGCATGCTCCTACAATGAAAGCACAATACTAAAAATGCATGCGATATCGCCAAATACCGCTATATTCGTCTGTGATAGCGAGAGAATACGTTAAAAGGCGTTATTCACACCATGGTTGCCTCGAATCGGTGTATATGCGCGGTCCTGCACTTTTAAGCACCGGAAAATGTGGGTATTAAGGATGTAATCGAGAAAACCCTTTTCCACCTTCAATAGCTCAAAATTTTCCAATAAAATTTCAGACACATTTTTAAAAGTAGAAACATGAAACTTTCTGAGAGGATTTTGGAAGAGATTTATGTGGTGCCATGTGATGTCATTTTACGCTCCATTCATTAGATTTTGATTTACAAGAAATTACCTTCTCAGTATGACACTTTTTTCCGTTCCCCGATCTCCCGCTTCAGAAAAATCTGTTCAAAATTACGTTTTTTTTTTTTTTTTTTTTTTTTTTTTTTTTTTGCAATGTTTTCTGCATTTATCAAATAATCGACAATCACGGAACTTTCTAAGTAAGAGAATTCGCCAGTTTGATGCATATGAGACCAAACATGAATTTTAAAATAATTCAGAAACTAAGCAGTTGTGTATCGCACGGTGTACAGCAGTTGTGTACAGCAAAATGTGTACCGCACGGAATGTATGTCACGCAGATCAGTATCACGACAGTGCATGGAATTTCGCAGTGGAAGATTACATGCGCTTCATCATATTGTGACCTTTCGTAATTCTTGCTTCTTAATTTTTTATCTACCGAATTATGAATTCATGAAAAATTTACATTCGAAAGCATTTGCGTAAATTGTTTAAACATAAGTGTTACGTAAATTGTGTAAGATTTGCATAATCATTCAATAAATCTTGAAAAATTTTAGAAAGATTAATTAAATTTGAATTTACAGGGATTTTGTGTAATATTTATAACCCCACACAAATCTTTTATTTTAAATTGTTTTCTTAGTATTTTGGAAAATTATAAAATGTACAAATATGATGTTCTTACACTATAAACATAGAAATAATTCCGAATTGAAAAATTCCCATCCCCCTCCCTCAACGCCAAGAAAGCTAAAAAGATACAAAAGCAAAATAATTCATTCGTTTAAAAATATTTTTGTTTTACGTAACCAGAAATGCTTTTGGAACAAAATAACGTAATGTATCTGTAACTCATTCTTAACGGTATTACAGCTAATTGATGTATTAAAAATTTTTTTAACAAGTAATTGTAATGGTACTTCCAAGTACCGTTGGTAGATAAAAAGTTAAATATTGAATGTAAATTTATAGTAATTAAAATTCCAGCTGAATTTTTTTATACACTTTTCCCGAACATTATTTTTACTATAATCATACACCGAAGGTAAAGCAGTTTATTATTCGTCTTTCAACTAACATAACAATGACTGCTTTAACCATGACTGTTTTAAGTTTCTGATTTTTTATAAAAAATGTTATTGCTGAACTATTTCACACGAGATGAAAATCTAGTTTTTTATGATGAGTTACAGTACTTTTTAATCTAGACATCTAAATGCATAGTTCAATAAATCCAAAATTATCCCTTATACAAAGAATTACCGGGAAACTGTTATAAAAAAAGGTTTTGAAATGATTGCCTTTAAAGATATAACTTGTATGATAGTGCATAATGCACTATCATTCCATATTCAAGGATTTGGGAAAAAAATTCTGCATAATAGATGAAAAATTGTTTTGTTGGAAATTTTATTACCTTTATCTAGCATGTTTCCTACCATACATCTTTGAAATTATATTGAATTTTGAAATTATAATCAATGTTGAACTCAGACACTTTTCACCTGGAGGGACTTTTTTTTTCTTTTTTCTTCTAACCGATGGCCAGGCCCCTACCTGCCGAGTTATCTCAGCTTAACGGGTTAGATACCTGGTATCGGGGCGGTCGACCGCCTAATTGCCGCGTAGCGGCAATAAACCTGATTTCTTTGCTACGCATGCCATCATTTCTGCAGTACTTGCTTCTCGTTGAGCTTACTTTGTTTCGCCTGTTTGTTGTTTGAACTGTAATTGGCTTCGCAAGATGGTCTTGTAATTTAGAGCCTTGATCAGATGACGAGACCTTCACCTGGCAAGGCACCTCCAGAGGTATAATTCACAGCACCTGGAGGGACTTAGCTGGCTCCGAGGGGGAAGGGGCATCATATATTTTTGGGGAGGGGTGATTTTTCTTTTTGACCAATGAAAACCCAAAATTTCAAATTTTCCGGGGGGACATTTCATTGTTCCGGGGGGGAGGAATGTCCCCTCGGGCCATCTCCTGTATTCAACACTTCCAGAAAATTCTCGAAGAAGCGGATAGAAAGAACATTTAAATGTACACTGATGATTTGTGTTATATTTGAAAATATATTTTGCAAAGACATGATTGTTTGTGTTTTTTAAAGGTATTTTTAATGTATTTTAGTAATTTTATAATAGACATGCGCTCATTCAGGTATTTTTAGAACATTTTTTTGTAATGACACATATATATATACAGGGTGAGTCATAAATATCGAAACAATAGGCTATCTCCTTGAAATATTGCTCTTAGACCCATACTTCTAATTGCAAAAATTCATAAAAAAGGTGAATTTTTTGATAAGATAAATTACGACTCCATGGGGGGTCGTAAGTTGCATTTGAAAAAATACAAATATAAAATTTTTATACGGCCCATGTAGGATAAAAATTCCAATTAGGAAAATTTTCCCTATTCAGTTCTAAATAAGACACAAAATTTTGCATCTTCCTATCTACAAAACTCGCAAAGTTATAGCCGTTTAAAAAATTTCATCACGTTTTAAGGGATTAGACACAAATTGAAATGTGCGCAATTCAAAAAACAATGTTACTTTAACAATTCTAAAAAACGCGTAAAAAATATATTTTATAAGTTTTTTTTTTTTTTTTTTTTGTGATGGTTAGCATTATAATTTGCTAAGAAAATCACATCCTAAAATTTCTCATACAATTTATGAAAGTTTCATCTGGTTAGTACTGGTTTAAATGGGATAATTAAAAATTGTTATAACTCGTAACATTATTTATCGGATTTCAATTTCTTTCCATTTATTTAAAGATGAAAATCTGATTTTAGTTTTGCTCCAGGATTTCTGTTTTTTAATAAATTTAAAACTATTAAAATACACTTTTAAAAAAAATCATATTTTCAAAAGTAAATATTTTTTTCAAATTTGCCGAAACAAAACTAATGTAAAAAAATTAAAAATAACGTGTTTCAAGTTCTTTTTTTTTTTTCAAAAATTATTATCATTTAATAATTTAAAGACAAGAAATAGTGGGGGGAAAGTTTTTTATGCAAAAAAACGAAGTGTACTGTTTAAATGACCGTAAGTTATTTGAAAGAAAGTTTTTTAAGATACAGATTAAGTCCCTTTTTTTTATTTAGATCTGACAACTTCATGATTTTTATCGTCCTGGAGATTATGTTAAAAAATCTGTATTCTGGGTCCAGGCCGGGCCAGGACAGAGACGTTGCTTTTTTATGAAGACTCGCCAGACCGGGCCTAATGTACTTTTCATAAAGGAAGGGACTGCTTCCTTCTTTCTATGTGTACACTGGACGAAATTTTCAATCCCAGTCTCGACAAAACCCGAATTGAAATCACCGTCTCTGGCTGACTTAATACATGCATAAATTAAATAAAATTCGGCTGAATCAAGATTTTTACGAAAAACACATAGATTTTAAAATCTTTATTTTCGTTAAAAAAAAAAAAAAAAAAAAAAAAAAAAAAACTTAAAAATTCATCTTTTAAAGAATAGTATATTCAAAGGCTAAAAAATTAAATACAATTAAACCAGTGAAAAAAAACCTGCCTCTTACGGAATTCTGTCTTAAACGGAAAGTATGTTGATTCATGCATAATAAATACAATATTACCTGAGAAAAAAATTAACTTCTAACTACACCTCCTATGAAGGGCATCTGTCTAACCCGTATTTTTTCTTTCTATGTGATTCCGTCTTAAAAGGTTTTACTGCATAATATTTTTAAAAGTCTCCAACGCATGGGATATGAATTAACGATATATAAGGAAACATTTACGTTTAGAGATTCAGTGATAATAGAGATTCATTTTAAAATAAATATATTACCGCCGTTGGCCCTCCTTTAATAATAAAAAGCATAAATATAAAATACGAAAAGCTGTAAAAAGAATTTTTGGTCAGAACTCTTACATACGAAACAATTTTTTCCCACAACGAAGTAAAAAACTATGTAGAAATTTGCGGCTGAAACGAGCTATGATTTAAACTATTTTCCAGACAGGTCCGGGTTATGATTTAACATTTTTTCAGGCAGTGCTGAACGTTTTTTTCCTATGGATCAGTTTGGGATCTGACCTAGATATTTCGATCCATGCAGACCTCGAGTGCAGACGACCAACATATCTTGAAAAAGAGTTTAGATTTAATTCAATACGCTGCTTTGTTATGTCCAAATGAGAGGCACTGTCTTAAATCGACATTTATTAATAGATAATTTATGGACCTTCCCTCACTTGCTTTGATAATTAGCCGAAAACTCTTCGTTTACAGGCATGGTAAAGTAGTGTAAGTCACGAATTTTTTTAATTTTCGGATTTTAATATCTCTGTTAGGTTTTTAGATATTTTTATGAGATTTTTTTTGTTCAATTTAGGAATGGATAAGGAATAATTTCTTAATTGGGAATATTGCCGTAAGGGGGCCGTATGAAAATTTAATTTTCGTATTTTATCAAATAGACCCCCCCAATGGAGTTGCAACTTATCTTGTCAGAAGTTTCACCTTTATTTTATGAATTTTCGCAATTGGAAGTATGGGTCTAGGGGCAATATTTAAAGAGATAGCCTATTGTTTCGATATTTATGACTCACTCTGTATGTATATACTAGCGAGCTACGCCCGCTAGCTGGGCCACTTTTTCCAAACGAACCTCGATATTTAGCAATACATAATAAACAAAAAAATTCATTTAATAAGCAAGTCTTGGTGTTCGAATCCTCAGCAGAAAAAAGTAAATTAAAGAGCTATGGTTGTTATGCGCCCATTATCCCGTTAAAATATGTGATTTCGCACAGTGGGCGGTACGGGCCCATCGTGCGAAGCCGGCCCACCGGCGCTACGCGCCATGGTCGCCATTTTCCCGTTACAAATATTTGTTTTTTCACGGTTGGCGCTGCGCGTCCATAATACATTTTCTCGTATTTTTTGGATCATCAGAAGCAGACTTTTACGCAGATTCTGAATATGTAATCAGTTTTTTTCTACTTTAAAAACTGTCTGCATGATGGTTTAAGAAAAAACGTGCAAAAAAAGTTTGTTTATTAAAAACTGCAAAAGACTGCTATTAAAAAAAAAAAAAAGTAATTTCATTAATATCACAAAGAACATAACTAACAAATAATTTTGGCAGCTCGTTTTCCGTTTGTACTAACAGAAATTAGTATTAATCGCGTAAATCTTAGGTTACACAATATTCGTGTATGCTACCAACAAGAAAAAGCATGAAAATGAGCTACAACGATTAATACTCACATACAGAATAAATATATGAATAGCCAGTTACATCTGAGATCCTCAAAATATTAATTAGCAACACTATTACCTCTTATGGACATATCTTGCTGTGCTTAAATAGATGTATTTATTATATTAATTAAACAGTGTTTAATATTTTTTACCAATTACTTCCTTTTTCTCTTATACATTCTTTGACAAATTGACGGGAGAAAAATAGGTTTTCGGCTGCTTCTTCTTTTAGCCAAAGGGGAAAAGTTCCTGTTCTTCACCGCAAGGTAGCGCAGTGTTCTGCCTCAGAGCTCCGTTTGAGACCTGTTTGGGAAATAAGACTTTTCCGTTCCGATTCCCGACTGGTTTTTAATTCATAACTTTTTTTAATTTTGGTCCCACGGTCTCGAAAATGCCCGAAATGACTTTCCCGGAATTTTTCGAATCGAAAGACACCTCTCGCGACTTCCAACTCGCCCGCGTTGCAAACTGTAATCGGATTCAAGCAGACAGACAGACAGACAGAGGCGCACGGATTTTATTAGTATAGACTAGCGAGCTACGCCCGCTAGCTGGGCCACTTTTTCCGAACGAACCTCGATATTAAGCAGTATATAATAAGCAAAAAAATTCATTTAATAAGCAAGTCTTGGTGTTCGAATCCTCAAGCACAAAAAAAAGTAAATTAAAGAGCCATGGTCCCGTTAAAAATATGTGATTTTGCACTGTGGGCCACGTGCACTTGAAAAAAAAAGATTGTGGATCGGCGCTATGGTCGCTTCGCGCTCATAGTCCCGTTAAAAATATTTGGTTTTGCACGGTGGGCACTACGCGCCCATAAGACATTTTTTTCGTATTTTTTAGTTCATCAGAAGCAGATTTTTACGCAGATTCTGAATATGTAAGCAGTTTTTTTCTACTTTAAAAACTGTCTGCATGATGGTTTAAGAAAAACGCGCAAAAAAAAGTTTCGATAGTCCTGTTTTATGTCTAAGTTCAATATTTTAGCGAAAACTACGGTAAATGCTCTACGGCAAGTCAAAAAAATTGATGCGGAAAAGAACGCAATTAGCGCCGGTAGAAAAAGAGGTCTTCAGCTGTTTCTTCTTTTAGCCAAAGGGGAAAAATTCATGTTCTTCACCGCAAGGTGGCGCAGTGTTCTGCTTCGGAGCTCCGTTTGGAAATTGTGACATTTTTCGTTCCGATTCCCAAGGGGTTTTTAATTCATAACTTTTTAATTTTGGTCCCACGGTTTCGAAAATGCCCGAAATGACTTCCCCGGAATTTTTCCAATCGGAAGACACCTCTCGCGACTTCCAACTCGCCCGCGTTGCGAATTGTAATCGGCTTCAAGCAGACAGACAGATGCGCACGGATTTTATTAGTATAGATATATATATATATGTATTGAATAATGATAATCTTTGAGAAATGACAACATAAAACTTCTTGAATAAATATATATTTATATATTTTCATTTCGATAATTAATTAGGAATTTTTCCTATTTATGGTATCTTATATATATATTTTAATATATAACATCAGTAGCTAATTTCTTTAAGCAATATTATAAATATTGTGCGCTAAGGTAATTGCTGCTATGCGCATAAGCATAGTGTAGTGTCATCTTGATTTCTACTACGTAGCTTTCTGATACCACTTAATAGGATATTCCATTAAGTGTAGCAATATGTCGTCTTATCATACTTATATATTGAGATTTAATATACTGTTTATGATTAATGTTTTTGTTTAATATTGTCTTGAATATTTTTAATGTTATTCATTTTATTTATTTAATTTATAAAATTTTTCCCCATGTTCAATGTGGTAATTTTCTATTAATTTCAAATAGTTCATATGTTGTAATATAATTAGTAGTTATATATATATATATATATATATATATATATATAGAACGATTAAAAATTACTACAATTCAACAAGAACAATGAATATAGAATAACCCGAATTTAAAACAACTTAACAAAAGAAGATGAATTAGAAATACAGGAACAAACACGGATATTATTAGAAATAGTGGTACTTGGTTCGATTTCAAGGATAATACCAAGTAGATACTAGAATTATAATTTATTTCTAATAAGAAATCAGGAATAATCCAAAAAATGATTTCTTAATTACCCGATAAATCGTAATCACAAAATTTAAATCAGATAGATATTCATGCTATATATATTAAACTTTTAAAAAATTAAAACAATTTTTTGATTTTTGTGCATTTTAAGATAAAGAATGTTATTGTGAATTTTAAGTACTTGGAAGAATATTATTGTATACATTTGTTTCTGGTTATATCATCATATATTAATAAACATTTGACATAATTTAACAGTCTGTATCAATTGATTAAAAAGCAAATACAAAAATTAGATTTAAAAAAAAATATTCGTATTAAAAATTAAAACAAATTATTTTGCAAATTACATTTTCAAACATAAAAATATATTTTACCTAGTTTTGTTTAACTAAAATTTAAAAAGTCAAACTAAAATTGCTAATGAAAATTAAATGTTAGTTGTTTAAATAGTAGTTTTAGAATTTTAGTTAATTTTAGTTTTATTTCCACATTAAATTTACTGCTTTCTAAACCATGTGTAAAAATAAAAATAATTTGCAAGAAAAAGGAAAAGTTAAAATTTATTTCAGAACCAGTTTGAATTAATATTCGCATATTTTAAATAGGAAAGAGATCATTTTTAAAAACTTGAATTCGAGAAAAAGTCTTATGCATATAATTAAATATTTAAATATTGGAATTTTAACAGTAACTAAATTCGAACAAAGAAAATAGAAAATGTTTTCTGGTCTCCACGATTAATGGAGAACATTTATTTTATATCCTGTTTTACATATTTAAAGCAAAATTTTAGAACAGTAAACATAATTTTAAAAATAACACCTAATGAATATTTTTTATGCATGCCTGTTTTAGTAAAAATAATAATTAAAATAATATAACTAAAAGATAAAATTAAGAGAATTAAGTATTATATTTTTTGATTTAGAATAACAAAAGATATAAGACAAAAAGAAACATGTGTGAAATAATACACTTCAAAAATATGTTTTTAATGCATCGTAAAATTTTTTATTATTAAATTTATCTTGAAATGGTAACTTATTTATTGAATAATTTTCAGTGCCTTTTTTAATGGACTGGATTGTTCGAACTTCTTACATTCAATCAATATAAAATATATGGTTAACTATAATGCAAAGAAGATTTTAAAAAATACTTTAACTTTTAAAGTTTAACAATAATGGTTGATTTTGAGGGATATAAATACAAACTATCATTTTAAGAGCAGAATTGTAACATGTATAAGACTTTACAGTGTCCTGGGGTACACTTACACTAGAACACATCTTATAGGAATTGCTTAGAGCGTAGCGTTTTTAGTCCATCTACACAGGCTCCCAAAGGAATTGGGTTATAGAATTACACAAGTGTATTCTAGAATTGCAGGAAATATGTTTATGCTTTTGAAACATGTTTTGTTTTTTATTTAAATACATAGTGTGCATAAATTTCATAAAACAGGGGATCAAGAAATACATGGCAAAAATTATTAGCTATCTGCATCTATTTTTTTAAGTTTACTCAACATTATTCTAAATCACTTTTTGTGATTTTAGAATGTTCTCTTTTAAAATCAATAACATGTTAAATCTGTAAAAATCACGTCTGATTTTCTAGAGCAGTTTTGGGAGAAAAACATTGGAATTCATTGATTGATTTACTTATATCCGATAAAATAATGTCATCCAGGTGATAGTCAAATTCTGTAGAAAGAATTCTTAAAGCATCAGAAAAAGTGTTTTAGTATTTCTAGAAAAAATTATATTACATAGATAAGAAAACGTCAGTTTTAAAATTTTTCTTAGTCAGATATCTGTTTGTAATTTCTGAGCAAGTGCTAACTTTTATTATTTTTATTTTTTAATATTTTATATTTTAGTAGTTTTCGTGACTTTATATGTTCTTTAATTTCATTTATGTATGTTATTTTTTTATTCTCCATTATTACCTTTGGCATAAGTTTATTAATTTTATATTTTTTATGTTATCATTATTTAAATTTTATCAAAAACTTTTACTTAACTCCTTATATTTTTATTTATTTATCATGTAATTATAAAGTTGTTTTAAACAACACTTTCATCTTTTCCCAGGCGTTCAAGACGATCACAGGAGGTTCAAACTATAGACTTGGTGTTAAGTTTTACTTAACTAGTAAAACTATAAAAGCTGATCTATTGTTCAGAATATCGTATTTATTTTCCTAAAAATATATTAATGATATTAAATACATGCTGGCTTTAAACTCTGTATGCGACGTTCAATTAAGCTTTGTTTCATTTGATTTTCAATATAAATCAATATATGTACCAAAATTGAATCTCGAAAAAGTGAACCCTTACAGGGAAATTCATTTCGCAATAAAAGTTGCTCAAGTTATCTATACTTCAAAATAATATATATCCCATGCAACAGGATTAAATGTAGTTAATAACTTCAAAATCTGCGGTATTGCTGGCATTGATATTGTTTCCTAAGTCCGATCTATCAATAGTCTACACTAAACATGAATGGCCTTAGTTGAAGTTGAACAGGAATATGCTGGAATTTACGTTACATCTGAACGAAACCACCAAATTGCTTAACAGTTAATTTGATTTATTTTAGCCCTTTCGCATATCAGAAATATTAGGGTCCGCCAATTGAAAGTTGGTTCGCTATTATAACTCCCCAATTTTAAAAGAAAGATGGTTGCGCATGCCTCTATAGAGAAAGTATAGTACTGGAAATGCATTCGATATCACCAAATTTCGCCATATTCGTGTGCGATATCGAGAAAACCCGTTAAAAGGCATTTTTCACATCACGGATGTCCCCAAACGGTGTCAATGCGCGGTCCTTCATTTTTAGCACCAGGAAATGTGGGTATTAAGAGTGTTTTCGAAAAAAAAAAATTCTACTTTCAACAGATCGAAATTTTCTGATACAATTTCAAACGCATTTTTAAAAGTAGAAACATGAAACTTGCCGACGGGATTTTTGAAGAGGCGTATAAGGTGCCGTGTGATGTCATTGTACGTTCCATTTATTAGAATTTGATTTATGAGCAATTATCGTCTTAAAATAACTTTTTTTTCCTTCCGAAAACTACCGCTTTGGAAAAATTGGTTCAAAATGCCGTTTTTGATTTCTTTTTAATCAATATTTTCAACGTTTATCAATGAATCGACAATCACGGCACCTTGTGTATTTTCTAAATAAGACAATTTTCTAGTTTGATTCATATGAGAGCAAAAATGAATTTAAAAATAAGTCGAAAGATAAGCAGTTAGAATCGAAATACAAACTTAAGGAAATCGATCGCCAAATGCGAAATGTGAATCTCACGGAATGCACGTCACGATATCCAGTATCACGATAAAATAGGGATTTCGTAGTGGAGTTATTTGCGCTTCAACAGATTGTGACCCTTGGTAATTCCTGCTTCTTAATCCTTTATCTACCGAATTACGAATTCAAAAAAATTTGACATTCTAAAGCATTTTACGTAAATTGTTTAAACTAAATTAAAATATTTACATAATTATTCAATTAATGATTGAATTAGTTTACAGGGATTTTGTGCAATATTTGTAACCACACTCAAATATTTTATTTAAAATTGTTTTCTTAGTATTTTGTACACTTTGAAAATGTACAAATAGGATGTCCTTACAATATAAATATAGAATTATTTACTAATTGTAAAAAACTCCATCGCCCTCTTTCAGTGTAAAGAAAGCTGATAAGATGCAAAAGGAAATAAAATCATGCTGTAAAAATATTTTTGTTTTGCGTAACTAATAATGCTTTTGAAAAAAAATAAAGTAATGTTTCTGTAACACATTCTAAACAGTGTTACAACTAATTGACGTATTAAAAGATTTTATAATAAGTATTTATAATGGTTCTTATAAGTACCATCTGTAGATAAAGCGTTTTCAAAGGTTAAATTAAAATTCCAGCTGAATTTCTTTATACACTTTTTCCGGACATTATTATTACTATAATCATATATCTAAAATAACGTTTATTTGTGTTTCATTTAACATAACAAATATCCATTACTGCTTTAACTTTCTTCAATTTCAGATTAAGAAAGAAATTTCAATGGAAAAAAGAAGTCATTAAGCCATACTCTACCAGACTTCTTATTTTATATTTTTAAAGCGATGTTTTTCTCAAAAAGTGTTATTGCCTATCTATTTCTCATGAGATGAAAATCTAGTTTTATATGATGAGTTTCAGTTCATTTTAATTTAGATATATAAATGCATATTTTAATAAATTTAAAATTATCTCTCATACAAAGAATTACCGGGAAACTATTACAAGAGAAGCTTTTGACTCTCTCACTGACAAGTCCGTGTTAACACGTACACTAAGCTCTAGGTGTCACTGCAATATTTAAAATGAGATAATTTTATTCATTTAATGAATTTTTAATATATTATATAGTATTTATTAACTTTCAATGATAACATTCATATTCACTTTTAAGTTTTTTTTATATACTAGGGGGGCCCCGCCCCCCTGCTCGCTATGCTCGCCAACCCCCCGCGTAATCGCTTCGCGATTCCAAATTATTGGCTACCCCTTGCTTGCTGCGCTCGCCAATACCCCATGGTATGAATAAGCAGTTGCAGACCTTTCAAATGATGTTTCACACGACTGGTGTTGTAAAGAAATTAAAAATGTGCCCCCTGGGGGGGGGGCAGAGTGGGAGGCGACACAAAAGACATCCGTAATATGAATAATCAGCTGCAGACCTCTCAAATGATATGTCACACAACTGGTGTTGTAAAGAAATTACAAATGTGACCCCCCCCCCCCTGGGCAGAGCAGAGTGTGAGAGTGACACACGAGACATCCATAATATGAATAAGCAGTTGCGGACCTTTCAAATCTTGTGTAACACGACTGGTGTTGTAAAGAAATTAAAAATGTGTCCCCCCTGGGGAGCAGAATGGGGGATAACCCACAAGACATCCATTATATGAATAAGCAGTTGCAAACCTCTCAAATGATGTATCAAACGACTGGTGTTGTAAAGAAATTAAAAATTTGGCGAAATATTACAGTTATCGCTAAGTTGGCGTCACTTTTAACAACTAATTTTTGTCGCCAAATTTGGCGATATATCGCCAAGTTGGCGACAAACTTGGCGATCGTTGGCGATGGTAACCTTTCCTCTCTTTATGGTAACCCATACGGCGATGCATAGACGGAGCCCTTTCCTGATTGGTCTATTCGACTCATGGAAGGAGCGGACAACCCGGATTCGTTAGTTCCGGAAATCTTCCACATCAGCATCATTCCAGGAGTCATTCCTTTTAAGGCTAGTTTTTGTTTTTACTATAGAAGGATATCGTTTTGAAAAAACCGTCTTTTTTAGCATTTAAAACCAAAACGCAGAGAATACAACATTACAATTTTACCTTTCGCAAAACTTTCAGAAAGTTTTAATGATACAGCTTGTAATTATGCACTAATCATACCATATTCAAAGAGTTTATAAAACATTGCTGCATAACACATAATTTTTTTTGTTTGAAATCTTATTACCTTTATCTGGCTTGTTATCTGCCATACAACCTTTAAATTATAATGATCTCTTCCAGAAGATTATCGAAGAACTGGAAAGATCAAACATTTAAATGACCATTGATGTTCTACGAGTGACAATTAAAAATATTTTTGTAAATACATGATTGTATATGTTTTTAAAAAGTCATATATCTCTAAGATATTTCTAATGCATTTTAATAATTTTATTTGTGTATTTATTTTAGTAATTTTATATTTTTAGACATGCGTACTTTCAGATAATTTTAGTGCATATTTTATTATGACACAATTTTTTAGAATGGAGATAACTTTTGAGAAAAGACAGCATAAAACTTCCTGGATATATATATATATATATATATATATAGCCAATATGCATTGCTATAATTCAACATAAGCAATGAATATAGAATAGTCCAAATTTAAAACAACTTAAATAGGAGAAGATGATTTAGCAATATGTGAACGAATATGAATATTATTAGAAATAGTGGTACTTGGTTCGTTTTCAAGGGTAATGTCATTTAGATATTAGAATTTCGATTTATTTCTGGTAATAAACCCGAAATAATCCTAAAATGATTTCTTAATTACCCGATAAATCGTAATCATAAAATTTAAGCCAGATAGATAGATAGATAGATAGATAGATAGATAGATAGATAGATACCATGTTATGTTTATTAATCATTTTTAAAATTAAAACAATTTATTGATTTTTGTGCATTTTAAGATAAAGAATAATGCATTTGAGAATTGGTAAGTATTTCGAAGAATTATTGTATACATTTGTTTATGATTATATTTTCATGTATTAATAAACATTTGTCATAATTTAACAGTTTGTTTCAAATGATTAAAAAGCAAATGCAAAAATTAGATCTTAAAAAAATTATTCGTATTTAAAAATAAAACTATTTGTTTTGGAAATTACATTTTCAAACATAAAAATATTTTATACTCAATTTTGTTTTTCTATAATTTAAAAAGTCAAATTAAGATTGCTAATGAAAATTAAATATTAGTAGTTTAAATATTAGTTTTGGAATTTTACTTATTATTATTTTTATTTCTACATTAAATTTACTGCTCTCTAAACCATGTGAAAAAAAATGCAAGAGAAAGGAAAAGTTAAAATTTATTGCAGAAACAGTTTGAATTAATTTTCGCATATTTAAAATAGGGTATACATTATTTTCCAAAGCTTGAATTCGAGAAAAAGTCTTATGCATATAATTAAATATTTAAATATTGTTATTGTAACAGTAACTAAATTTAAAAAAAAAAAAAAAAAAAAAAAAAAAAAAAAAAACGAAAAAGAGAAAATGTTTTCTAGTCTCCACGATTATCGGAGAACATTTATTTTATTTCCTGTTTTATATATTTAAAGCGTGATTCTAGAATTGTAGAGATAGTAACTTAACAAATAGTAACTTATTTATAGAATAACTTCCGGTGCTTATTTTAATGGACTGGATTGTTTGAACTTCTTTAATTCAATATAAAATATATGGTTACCTTTAAATCAGAAAGGTTTTAAAAAAGACTTAAACTTTTAAAGTTTAATGATAATGGCTGATTTTGAGTGGTATAAATATGCACTATCACTTTAAGAACAGAATTGTAACACATGTAAGATTTTACTGCGTTCTGAGATACACTAGTTCGCGTCTAATATAAAATTGCTTAGAATTTAGCGTTTATAATTCATGTAAAGAGACTCAAAAAACAATTCAGTTATACATTTACACAATTGTATTCTAGAACAGCAGGAAATACATTTTGAATATGCTTTCGAAACATTTTTTGCTTTTTATTTAAATACACTGTGCTCATAAATTTTATAAAATAGGAAATCAAGAAACACTAATCAATCAAAGTACAAATTATCAGCTATAGTTATCGCTCATCATCAGTTTGGCATTCTAAATTTCTTACTTGGATATCTCATTTTATTCAATGTAAAAGTTAAATAACATAATTAAAACTATTTAATAATATGAAAATTTGTTTTACTTCAACAGATATTGAACAAATAATTAGCACTAATGGGCTTCTTGTATTGCATGATACAGTAGGAAAAATTTTAAATGGAGTAAAAAATTATACAAAGAATTTAAATGTTATTAAAAAATAAATAAATAAACAAAATGAAAAAAAGAGACATTTAAAATATTACAAAAGTTAAATTTAAGCTACAAAAAACTAGTATTAAAAATAAGATAAAATTATCATAAAAGAAAAAAAAAAGGTATCACCTCAATTATAAAAACTACTGCGTGAGACTTTCAGAAGATTCGTGATTCTTTCATTTACTCTTTTCGAAAATATTTTTTTCTTATTTTCACACATAGGCCGCATTGTAATTGAAAACTTTTACTGTCCCTGTAAATAAACTAATCTTAGTAGAAACTTCATTTTCAATAGGGTTAGTGATAGGGTAAACATTAATAACGTCCATTAAAATTTCATAAACATTAAAATTTCATGGCGTTCCGAGTATATTTACGAAAGTTAGAGCGCGGACAAACGGCCATACAGACAGATGGCCAGACAAACCAAAAGCATAAATTAATTTTGAACTTTGCTGAAAAGAATTAAAAATAAGAAAAATGTAAAACATGAAAAATGAGAAAAAAAAAGCTATTCAAAACGAATATAAAAATTTAAGTATCAAAAGTTTCACAAAAATAAAATTAAAGTTATTATACAAAAAACTAAGTATGACTGCAGTCATGAAAACTACTGAATAAGTGTTTTTGAAGATATACGATTCTTCATTTTATTGTTTTTCAAAAATTTTTTCTGTTAATCTCGTTTAAATAACTATATTTTGTTTTGCAGGAAATAAAAGATACAATACTACACTGTAAAAAAAATCTGTAACCTTAGTAATCTAAATTAACCGAAATCTCTTATGCTTACTAAAATTTTATGTGTACACTGTACAAGAAAATGATGTCAATCTACAAAACTTGTAAGTAAAACTAAAATCATCTGTAACTTTACAAAAGAATTTACTAAAATTTTGGTAACTTTACTAAAATTTTATCTATAATGCTCGTTATCGTCACTAAAAAAGTTCTTGGAATACGATTTCCCAAAAAAATTCTTAGTAACCTGAAAATTTGTTTGATTCAAAGTGCAAATCTGTATCTGTTACATGAATTTTTATTGTTGCCGTTACATAAAAAGTTCTTGAAATACAATTCTACTAGAAAAATTTTTGTAACTTTCCCAATTTTTTTTTTACAGTGTACACTTAAATAAATTCTTTTAAACCTGATTTATTTTTGATCCCAATAAGAACTGTTTATTTTAACTAACCTTAACCTCGTTGGAATTTAACAGCAAAAACCTGTTACCACCTGCTACATCTTGATTTAAAGAAGCATTTTCAAAGCAAAAGAACCCTTTGTTTCGTTTCCTAACTATTTTTCGATAAAATGTTGCACTGGGATCAATATAGCACGCTTTCAGTATTCTTAAAGATTCATTGAAATAATGCTGTAAAACCAGGTATTCGATTTGTCCTAAAATGGCTTTGTGGCATTTAAATGTACTTTTTTTTACACTAATCATTTTTAAGATGACATTGGGCAGGAATTAATTCATTTTCATTTTGAATGAAATGCATTTTCAAATTTATTTATTTATTAAAAATTTACGTTGACCGTGTGGGTGCCAGAAAATTTGGAGCAAGATAAAGTGTAAAATAATTTAAATTGAAAGAATTTTTATGTTGAAAAATCGCAAATATAATATTAAAATAAAAATAAAGATCTTAAAAAAAGTTTCTGGGTAAAACTAACTTTTTTTAGTAATGTTAGTTTTAAACCTTTATGTTCCAAGTGGACTAATAAGTCCCAGTATAGAAAATTTAAAGTAAAATTTATTTAATTCATTTACTACTAAACATATATAGTACATTCCCTACAAAATGTTTTGCTGTATCAGGTGCAGTAAGTACAGTGAATAGGTCGAGGTTAAACATTTTTAATATGATTATTTTTTCAACCTTTTTAGTGTATTTAGCTTTTTTTCAATTGAAGAATGTTTTACGACATGTTTGGAAGAATAAAATAAATCATATACATATAAGATCGTAATAAATTTATGTACGTTGTTCTTGTAAAAATTGTGAGATTTACGTGACAGTATTATTTTAATCAATCTAATTTTTATTGAAGCTATTTTACAGAAAAAACTGTAACTACTGATTTATTAATAGGGTTTTATTTTAAAAAACAATCAAAATATATAACTGTTATTGCATAACTTGTTTTGGATATCAATAGATACTAATGAAGATAATTATTAAATGAGAGCAAATTTCTGATTTATAGATTGGTTTATAAAGGATTGAAAGAAGAACAAATTTTGTACTTTTATTTTTTTACTTAAAAACTAGCAATTGGTCTGTTTAAGCACAGTCTTACATAACATAAAAAAAGAGTATAACATAAAAAAAATAATAATAAATTACAGCAATATTTCTTGCAAATTTAAAGCAAAATTAACTATAAAATTATTCTTTCGTTACATTGCTGTAGAAAAATTGCTTCTAATATAAAAAAATCTGTAGAGTAAAAACAGTGTAAGTCAAATTGCCAGGTAATTTTGTAGTAATGTTCATTTTGTTGCTGTTGTTTCTTTACAGTTAGACAAAAATACATCAGAAAATTAAAATGTATTAGGAAAAAATTCTTATATTAGAATACATAAGAATTTATTCCTGATCTGTATATCAATTGATGCTATTTATTACGATAAAGTATCAACTTTATACTTTATTTTACATGTCGTTACGGCATGCATAATGCAAGAAAAATTTTTAATCATTTTTATTTGGAAATGATTAGGGGGTGATTGCAAAAGTCTTGGAATAAACACATGAGTATTCTCAGCATTATTTCATATCACCCCTTTAAAAATGTTTTCTTATAAAATCAATAACGTGTTAAATCTGTAAAAATCACGTCCGATTTTCTAGAGCTGATTTGGGAGAAAAACATTGGAATTCAATATTTGATTTACATAAATCCGATAAAATAGTGTCTTCCAGGTGATGCTCTAGTTCTGTAGAAAGAATTCTTAAACATGTAGAAAAAATGTTTATTTGCAAATATATATATATTCTGTTGATCAGAAAATATTAATTTAATTTTTCAAATATTTTTAGTCAGAAATGTGTATGTAAGTCTAAAATAAAATAAACTGTTTACAATTATTCTAAGGAGTATATTTGAAAGGAAATCTATAAAAAGCACAACAGATTTTCCCACTAACTCATAAAAAGACATACTTTGCACAATCCGGCATCAGCAGCTTTGGCCTCAATTCGTAAGCATTTGTTCCAATATCAAAAGTTCCCGAGTTCGATCCTTACGGCGTGAACTAAATTATACAAAATAATGATGATAATAATAATAATGAAGTAAAAAAACCATAGAAGCTTAAAATCATTCGATAATTTAAAATTAATCGACTCATTAATTTTAAAAATTATATTAAATTACTATCATTATTAAAAATCAAACTTTGTAACGGAAGGTTACTGCTTTTTTAAACGGAGTTTCCTTTTCTTGTATTTCCCACAACGGAAAATCTACTAACAGAACGGTAAAAGTTCGGCTACTTTGCTGCCAGTCGTTTCACCGCGAATTCACAAATTTATTTTTAACAGTGTATGTATTACAATCGAACATGGTCAACGAGAATACTCAATTTTTTTTTCTCATTTTTCTGTTAGTAACTCATATTTTCTATATTTTAAAAAAGTTTGCATTTCATGTAATAAGGATAAATATGAATACGTAATTTCAAAAGGTGCGGTATTGCTGCTGTTGAGGTGCATCCGTCAAGATCCCAGACCTACATGTGACATACATCTTAGCTATAGTATTTTCAAGAAATTTACAAGGAAATTGCGTTACACTCGCAAAAAACTATTAAGTACCAGACAGATAAGTCGACTTATTTTAATATAGGTCTACCATATGAGACTATTTTTTAATTATAAGTGGTACCACTTTCTTAAAAGCCCACACCACTTAGTGAAAAAACCCCGGATGATAATGTTAAGTCTATGGGGGTGTTCCTTTCAAATATCTCGCTCAATTTTTAAAATTTTTACATTTTTACATTTTTTTTTTTTTTTTTGCATAGAATATTTGAGGACGATTTACAACCGGGCTACCTTTTACTTTTTCAATTTTTGTTTCAGATTTTTATTTTAAAATTTCTTTACCGGTTAGAACCGGTTATGAAACTGAAACAATCATAGTGTAAAATATGTAACCAAATTCGAAAAAGTAAAAACTCGATTGTAGTTCTTCCTCAGCTATCTCACTCAAAAAGAATCATTTTAAAAACATTAAAATTTGTGTGAGATATTTGAAAAGAACAATCGTAGACATAACATTATCATCCGGGTTTTTTTCACTGAGTGGTGTGGTCTCTTAAAACAGAAATTCGTAACACACTCATTAACAACATTTGCAAGAGAAACAAATATCAATATTTATATTAGAAAAATACTGGTTCGAAGAGATTGCGAAAATATTCGCCCACGGCAGCCCTATAGTGGATTCGAATCTAAGCCGTCGCTGCCGGACAGTGATGGCTCTTACTAGGGAACTGCAAGAAGTGTAAGTAGCCGATTTTGACGAAAGTGGTATCGTTGAAAAGGTCTCATCGACAGCAGTAAAAAACTCAATGGAACTATTCGTCGCTAATGAGCCGTTATCGAGATACCCGAAAATTTGTGTCACTTACTTAGTGCATAGTTTATAGGGGGCCGCAAAAAATTTTAGTCTAGATTTTAACGAAAGTGGTATTGTTAAAAAAATACCATCCTGAGGGTGAAAAAAATCAATAGAACTACCCGTCGGAAATGAGCCGTTTTTGAGATATCTGATAATTTGTGTCACATAGCTAGTGCCTAATTTTCTAGTGCACACTTAAGGCCCCTGTCCTCGCTCGAGGAAACGTTCGCAAGCTAAAGTTATTCCTATGGGGAAGCATTTTTCTAATAAATCTTTCACCTTTTCACATTTTTAAATATATATATATATATATATTTTGCATTGGATAGCTGAGGTGCCTTCCGACAGCGCACCTTTTTTACTTTTTCCATTTTTTTTGCAGATATATTTGAAAAGCACTTTCAGTTTCGAAACTGGTTTTGAAAGTATTTAATGGGGATTTTTCAATTCGGAACTATTTCTATATTTATATTGTAAGAACATCATATTTGTACATTTTATAATTCTATAAAATACTAAGAATACAATTTAATATAAAATATTTGAGTGGGGGTAATAAATATTGCACAAAATCCCTGTAAATTCAATTTTAATGAATCTTTCAAAAATGTATTAAATGATTATGCAAACCTTTTAATTTAGTTTAAACAACCCTAGTAGCAAAACAATATTGGTCACGTTGCGCTAATATTTCACTATTGGAAATATTGCCAATAAAACGTCAATATTGCTCCAATAATAGGATGTTTACATTTTGCCCTTATTTAGCCCATATTTGCAGCTAACTTATGCCAAAAATGGGGTTTCATTTCAAATATTGTCAATAAAACGCCAATATTATACAAATATTGCCAATGAAATTTCAATTTTTAACCAATATTGGCCTTTTATTGGCAATATTTCCAATGAAACCCCAATATTGATATAATATTGGTTGCAAATATTGGCCAAATAAAGGAAAAATGTAAACACCCCAATAATGGAGCAATATATTATGCCAATATTGTGCCAATGTTCCAATATTGCTCCAAGATGTAGCCAATATTGTTCCAATATTGTTTGGCTGCTGGGGAAGTTACATAAAAAGCTATGGAATGTAAAAATTTTCATGAATTGATAATTCCGTAGATAAAGGGTTTATGGAAATTGAAATGTATGTATGTAACTGAAACGTATGAACTATGTATACAACATATTATAGTCGCGAAATTTTTTTTCCCAAGCACCTTCGTCGTTCCAAGCCCAAACTTCCACTCTGATTGGCTGTTGCTTTCGTCACTGTTTTCACGTAACTTGGCGATAACCATACTTGGAGAAAAATACTTCGCTCGTATGTGAACGAGTAAACCTAAAATCTAACCTACTCATTCTTATTCTTCCTTCATTCTTATCCTCGTGGTCTTGTGTAAAAACTTTTAAAGAGTACAGGTTTCAGTAAGACACGTTCCATCCAATCCAATGCTGCAAGAGAAAAGTTACTTTGTACTCGGTTCGGAAAGAAATCAAACTCCTCGACGGACGGAAGCATCTATCGCTACGCCAAGTATGATTATCGCCAAGTTACGTGAAAACAGTGCCGAGAGCAACAACCAATCAGAGTGCGAGCTTGGGCTTGGAACGGCGAAGGTGCCTGGGAAAAAAATACGCATTATAGTCCAAGAGCCGACCGCACAAAATCCTATGTCATCGAGCACAAGAAAAAATATTTTATTTTATGGAAGAGTAGTAACAGGGGAATCGAATGGTCCTTGTCTGCCGGAAGCGAAGGGGTGCCTAAGCCAAAAATTGATACCACTAGTGGTCGACTCGTAGGATTACCATTGTGTTTTCCTGCACCCTCTTTTCCATGTTAGCCTTTTTAGTTGAGTTCGTAATTAAGGAAATATGTATCACCTATTATTGTCGTTCAGTCCGTCCGTCTGTCTGTCCGTCCGCATATAACAACGCAAAAACTACCCAACTGAATCGCTTGAAATTTTAAATATATAATTATTACATCATTTTGTCGAGTTGTTTCAAATTTTATCAAAATCGGATGCATAGTTCAACTACAGGAACAATCAAAAGTGTTTCGTTACATTACGGTTAATGGGGGAAAATGTTTCAAATGCACTTTAATGGTGTTACACTCATTCGAACGTAATAAAATTGATATGCATCTCAAAAGTACATATTATAATATACATTCTGCATTATCTGTGGTGCAAAGAATATTTGTTATTGATTTACAAGGCCACACAAAAGTATTCAATTACATAATGAGTATAGGGAGAACATTGTTTGGTGCGCATTTTAATTGTAATTAACTAGTTACAATTTTATGAGATCGATATGTGAGAGTGATATTTTTAAAACTTCGTTATCGTACGAACGCACCTCATTTTCTACGCTTCACGTGCAATTTCCAACTTGTTTATTGCACGGCAAACACAATGGTAAGCCTACGATTGAACCACTAGTGGTATCAATTTTTGTCTTATGTACCCCTTCGCTTCCTGCATTGTCGAATTTACATGTTTGGCATAATAACATTATATGAACTCCCTGATAGTGAACTCAAAAATAATTTTTCAATTTCGACCGTTTTTACAGGAGTTATGAGCATTTTTTCCAATCAGCTGATTCTGACACGCCCCTTTGTTTACTTTTTTGCCGATTCGCATCCGTAAAATTTAGCCTAGTTTTTAGTTTTACCTTACAAAATGTTATTATTTTGCACTGATTACTTATTAATTTTGTGATTTAGCAAAACAATACTTTAACTGTAACTCTTAACTGTTTCTTTTAGCGTTTGTTTATAATATATTTAGAAGAATTGCTTTTTAGCTCCAATCTTTTTAGCGTAAAATTTAAAAAAATATATATTTATATATTTAATATATTAAAAATATTTAATATATTTAACAAAAGATTGTACATTGAGAGGTATTTATATCATGAATATTTCTCGAAAAATTAAAAAAAATCATGAGAAAATACAAAGAGCTATGGATGAGAAGATTTTTTTTTAATTCAGATACTTCACGTCCTTTACATGAATTACTATTTAAGCCACATATTTTATGTGAATTTACCATAAAAACATAAAACACTCACATATAAGCTAGAAACTGTGTCAGTAGGAAAATATTAAGCAATTATAACCATTGTAGTTACTAAAACTTGTTTTTCTCAGAATGAATATTTTCGTCGTTTTCATGATTTCAAAATGTTCCATGCGAAATTCTTTATGCCCAATTTTTCTGATTTTTTGTTTAAAATGCTCTCTATAACTGTACAAGGTGTACATATGTGTTAAAAAACTTTTTTAGACGCATTTAAATTTTTTTAAATTTCAGTTATACGAAATTTTTAACGATTTTTAACAAAAGATACAAAATAATTAAGTTAAAATCGTTTTTTGGATGTTTTACAAATGATGTACTAGAAATGCTTAGTAACATTTGTTAACACATACAAAGAGAGCATTTTAAACAAAAAATCAGAAAAATTGGGCATAAAGAATTTCGCATGGAGCATTTTGAAATATCGTCATTTTTCGTTAATTTAAAAAAAAAGAATAATCTGTATCTCAAAAGTTATTGAATATATTAAAAAAAATTGTGAAATAAGATATATGTATACTGTGACTATTTCCAGAATATAAAAAAAAATTCATTGAAAATTAAAAAAAAATTAGTATTGAGAGTCCACTGTACCCCTAAGGGGAAGAAGGACTTTATTTTTTTTCATCATAGCAATATGAAATTTTTTGCATATATACATTTCACCAAAAGCATATAGAACACCGCACATATGCTTTTGCTGCCTTCCAATATTATTAAAGTTTTTAAATTAAAAAAAAATTGAATTTTTAAAGGAAATTTTAAAATGCTCCTTTGTTTTAATTTCTGAGATATTTTCTTGCTTTTGTATTTTTATCACTCAAAACTCTATTATAAGCAAAGTATAAGATTTTTTTTTAATCTCTTGAATAATTAATATTTTACAATTTTTTTTCTAAATTTCATATCGACTTTCATCAAAAATTTGCCTTTTAATAAGTAAAAAATCAAATTTGAATATCTTTATAAAGGCGAATTTTAAAAAGCTTACACAATTTTTTTCAAAACAATATCAGGATACTTGTAAATTTCATAAATATTGGTCAAAAATTACGTCTCAAAAAACATTTAAAAAAATCGAAAAACGCTGAAAAATTAGTTTTGAGGAAAATAAAAGATTTAATGGATAGTAATTAACTTACCTTTCATATTTACTTCTTAAAACATTCATAAATGGTATTTTAGTAAGAAAAAAAACTGTTTTGGTACTATTATACCACAGAAAAAGACATTTTTGTGACAATTTTTCTTAAATCAAGGTTCGCTGCCACCTTAATAAATCAAAAATTTAACAAATATTCAATAAAACTTTGTAAATAAAAATTTTACTGAAACTATTAAAAAAAATATTAATAATTAATACTAAATTTATTCTACTACTTTGAAGTTGTATTTTTAGCATTAACCCCCCCCCCCTCCCGCACACATACACACACGCACACACACTAATAAAAATTTATATTAATTCGAAAAAAAAGGAAAAATCTTAAAGAAATAAAACAGTCAGGGTTTGTTTTAAATCCGTCAATAAACACTTCTAAGCAAAAGACGAAAGCTATTATTCAAGATAAGTTTTATAATAGCTTTTTAGTGCTTTGCAATTTTAATTTTTAAAATTATTTTTTGTATATTTAATGCTCACTTTTAATAGCTATAACAAATTTTGTACTTAATGCTTTAATGTATTGAATGAAAATAATCGTTTAACTTTTCTTTTATAAACGACGCTGACTTTGTTTGTAAATTGATCTTAGATGAGGCACTGTAATCCCAGCCTAAGAAAAGGCATTGTTAAAATTTTCTTTACGCCTAATGGTGTTTTTGTTCTGTGTACCCGCAACCAACAGGTTGACGTTACATGAATAAGCTGGGATAAGACAGGTTCAGGTGGCGAAATTTTTTTTCCAAGCACCTTCGTCGTTCCAAGCCCAAGCTCGCACTCTGAATGGTTCTTGTTCTTGGCTCTGTTTTCACGTAACTTGACGATAACCATACTTGGAGAAAAATACTTCGCTCGTAAGTGAACGAGTAAATCTAAAACCTAACCTACTCATTCTTATTCTTCCCTCATTCTAATCCTCGTGGTCTTGTGCTCTTGTGTGTAAAAACTTTTAAAGAGTACAGCTTTCATTAAGACACGTTCCATCCAATCCAATGCTGCAAAAGAAAAGTTACTTTGTACTCGGTTCGGAAGGAAATCAAACTCCTCGACGGAAGCATCTATCGCTACGCCATGTATGATTATCGCCAAGTTACATGAAAACAGTGCCGAGAGCAACAACCAATCAGACTGCAAACTTGGGCTTGGAACAACGAAGGTGTTTGGAAAAAAAATTACGCGTTCAGGTGACATCTTATTTAATGATTTAAGTTTTTATTTAATGAATGATTTACAAAAGGGAATGATTCCCAACCACCGACCTTGTTTACACTTTATGTTACAGTTATTTGCAACACGATTTCTGAAAGGATTTTTTAAATGCGCAAATCATCAAAATTAGATTAGTTTTGAATCTTTTATAGAAAATTATGTTGAACAGAAGGTATTTAAGGTAGAAAAATATTTTATCTCCGTAGATAAGATTTCTCATACCCATTTAAAATTTAAGCTGAAAGTGACTCCGATAGATCGTATAACATCCTAAGATCGATGGGTTTGTTACATTGTATTTTATGATATAGAAATCGAATAATGGTGTTATTTTTAAAAAGGTACACATATGCACAGAAAGATAGATGACCTATGAGAACGTGTTATTATGGATTCTTTCTCCATTAAAAGTTCCAAGTAGTCGAAAAACAAAAATGTACATTTTGTTCTCTATTACAATAAATTGTATTGATATATGTAGAAAGTATGATGCATAGAGATAAATTCTACAAGCTTCCATATTTCTTACATCGAATAAAAAATTGCCCCAACAATTTAGAAATTTTTAAACGTCTTTAAATAATATTTTATGCAGATATGTTTTTAAAAATTATTTAATAGTAAAATTTTCTATCTTGAATTAAAGAAATGCATTTTAGCGGATCGCAACACGTTTTAACTCCTGCATAAATGAAATTTGTTATCACCTGCTACAACTAAGTAAAATTAAAGGGACGTTTTCCTAGACACAAATATCTTTCTTGTAATGCTAAAAGCTTCTAACGATAAATATTGTTTTCTTAACCCATTAATGCCTGGATTATTTTCGTCGTTAAAATTCAAATTTTGCATTTTCCCACCACTTTTAAAGTAAGAATAACTTTTAATGTTAATTTATCGAGGACTTTGTCTCGAGAAAGAAAGTATTTATTTATCCTCCTTTTTTACTGGTGTGAAACGCGCTTGATTGAATATTTTAAAACTGTCCCAAAAATGGGACGCTAGGCACTAATGGGTTAAATTTAGACTACATATAAATTCAAATTTAAAGATGTAAAGTTTACTTATTATAGCATTTACAGCATTACAGACTTATGTAATTTATTTAAATGTACTCTTATAAAATAATTATAGTATATTGTATTATCAGGCATAACTTTACTCGATATACACTGGCCTCCAAAAGTTAAGGTTTTTCTGGTCAATAAGGTTAATGTTTTTCAATGAAGGTCACCAGATAAAAAATGGCTGTCAGATTAAGCTTCATTGTTTATATGAATGACAATAATAAGCTTTGAAAAACTTACAGCTAAAATTACAGCTACCATATTTTATTTTATAGAAAAGAATGGGTATTTGTGAATGAGAGAAAAATTACGAAGTCTTCGTATTTTCGCGTGTAAGTTTGGTTGTATTTGAACCGTTTAAGCTAACTAGGCACGACAACTGCTGAGCATTTTTCGCCGGGGTTATCAGGGCGAAAAATGCTCACCGGTTGTCGTGCCCAGTTAGCTTAAAGGAAAGCATTGGCCTTGTAAACCAAGTATCTGGGTCCGCCCTAGGTAATTTTTCGCTCAGTTGGAAATATTCAATTCTTACGATAACTTTAACAATCAGTTTTACTGTGTTAAAAAATGTAGATTGCTGTAGTTTTGGAGGAAGGGATAAAAGTGGGGAATGGCAAGCTGATTTGGAGCTTGTGGGGCTAGATTTGTGTCAGTGGATGAGACATGGTTACTGTCGTTTGAACCCGACATCATACACTCTTAAAACGAAAGAGCTGATTTGGTTTCTCATGAAAGAGCTGTAATTTTTTCGATCATAAAAGAGTTGTTTTTCAAATGATTAAATCTTCTTTATCTAAATTGGTTATTTAAATAGCTCAACTTCCTTTAAATTGGTTAAAACTCGAGTTATTTCAACTCTTTTTTGAGAAGCAGCCTTTCAACATTGAGATGAGTGGATTTCAGCTCAATTTGAGTTATTTTGTAGCTGACTTTTTAAGAGAGTAGTGATTGAGACATATGTCGCCCACTGTCACTGCCTCAAATTCATTACAATAAGCTCCAAACTAGATTTTCACCTTCTGCGTCCATTATAACCCCCTATAAAACTAAGACCTATAAAACTTCACCCCTCTCCAAAACTATGTTAATATAGCAGCAACGGTTCTGAAATTAAGCATATAAGCATCTAAGTTTTATAAATAATCAGACTTTCATGTAATTGCATACAGTAATTCGGTTTTTTTGTATGTCCATATTAATACCATACCCTATCTAGTATACTGAAAGTAACGTGTAGTAAACCTCAGCAATATATATGAATTTCATAAAATGAAAAAAAAAATGGTTAATATTATTAAAACATGTCCCAAACAATGTTTCCCCGACTATCATTATGCAATGGAATACATTTGACTGTCCCGGAAAGTTAATAATAAATAATCTTTGCACCGCAGCTTATACAGAAAGTATATTTTAGTATGTATTTGATAGATCCCCAGTAGCCAAACAATATTGGACCAATAATGGCTACATCTTGGAGCAATATTGGCATATTGGCGCAATATTGGCATGAAATATTGCTCCAATATTTACAATATTCCCAAATATTGGAGCAATATTTGGGTGTTTACATTTTGCCCTTATTTAGTCAATATTTGCAGCCAATATTATGCCAATATCGGGGTTTCATTGGAAATATGGTCAATAGAGTGCCAATATTGGTTAAATATTGGGATTTCATTGGAAATATTCTCAATGTAACGCCCACATTTGTACAATATTGGCGTTTTATTGGCAATATTTCCAATGAATCCCCAATATTGGCATAATATTGGCTGCAAATATTGGCTAAATAAGGGCAAAATGTAAACATCCCAATATGGGAGCAATATTGACGTTTTCTTAGCAATATTTCCAATAAATGAAATATTGGTGCAACGTTGGACCAATATTGGTTTGCTACTAGGGATGCTTTTCACTTTTATTATGTTTAAAATTGTGTATCATCCTTAAAATGTACTTCAAAGTATTCTTTACAATTCGCCGTAATGTAACGGCATACTTTTGATTGTCCCTGTAATTAAACTATATAAATGATTACCATAAAATTTCAAATAACTCGACAACGTTATTCAATAATTGTATATTTTAAATTTCAAACAATTCGGTTGGGTAACTTTTGCTCTCACAGATAAACAGACAGACGGAAGGAGGGACGGAAAGGTGACTATAGATGCAACGTATTTAAATAATTACAATGCACCTAAAAAGGAAAAAGAAATTCAAAAGTGTTATTTTCTTAAATATTTTTTTTTATATTCATTTATTATAAGTAATTGCAAAACCTCTTTCAGTGACCTCTTTCAGCTTACACAACTACTTGATAAATAGTTTGAATTCTTTCTTATTTTTTCACTATTTTTCCTTTTTCATAGCTGAATATATTCTTCGAGAATATGCAAAAGTTTTATGCGAAACTTATGCTGCTCACAAATATTTAATGGAATTTCCCTATTATTAATTTTATATTTTATGCAGTGCATTAAAATACAATATATTCCTGAATTTCCGTGATGACCGCTTGTTGAATGTATTAGCCTGAACATAAATCATTTCTTCATAAGTTTCATACATACGGTATTTTCGGATATTAAACGATCATTTGTTGGAGATATATGGCAGTTAAGTCTCCTGAGTTCCGACAAATGATATAAAAAAATACTGTAAAAAGGAATTTTGTGTCTCACATTTTTGTCCCTTAGGAGGTCAATATCTAAAAATTGAGTAAACAACAAGCATATTTCTTTAGCAAAGGATATGTGAGATGACGAGAGAACTATGTTTTCACTGGCTTAATAACTGTGCCTATACTTTAATTATAAATATAAAATGGTGCAAAAATTGAATAATTAGCGCTTTTTAACTACATACTTTCTAAGTTATATATTTATTATTACTTGGAATAATAACCTATATTTTTTAAAAAAATATTATTATTACAAAAAGTCGCACATTGTGCAATGACATTGAAAAACTATTTTTAATCATATGTTTTAGAAATAATTGATTTAAGGTGATTTTTGAAATTTTATGTTATTAACATTTCAGTTTCATTTTGTATATATATATATATATATATATATATATATATATATATATAAGGTACCCTGGGGTAATAACGCCAGGCGGGGTAATAACGCCAAGTGCTTATATTTTGCATAATTATGAAATAATCAGGTAAATGACACCCATGTGCTCTGCGCAAAAGGGTTTTGAGTCATATAAATCGCAAAAAACAGCTTCAAGTTAATTTGTTTCATTTTTAGGTCTTATTGTTTTTACAAACAACTAAAATTAACGCTTGATCTAAAATTTGCGAGAAACGTTTTGTGATGTGAAGACTATCTTTTTATCCGGAAATGCTTTGTTAATTACATAAATTTGTAGTGCATTTCATGGACTTTTAAAATGTTGTTGAAGATTTTGGATATCTTCTCGAGATAATTTGTAATTTAAAATGAACTGCGCAATAACTACATCGGGGTAATAACGCCAATCCTTGACATTAATACCCCGGTTGATTCCCTACAGTGGCCGAGCAACGTCCTAAATACTGATTCAAATAAACACAGTTAAAACTGTGCAATGTTTCTCATATTTCTATTTAAGAGGTCCTTTTTAAGCAAAAAGAAGCTCACGGTCTGATATTCTTTTGCCTCATCCCCCCCTCCCACACCACACCTTTATTTTTCTTACACTTTCACAAAAAAATTGAATATTTTCAATAGCTTAGAATGCAATTTGTCAATTTCTAAGTTTGTAGAATTTGTATTTTTAGAACTGGGCTATCTACATGCAATTATTTCATCTTATTTTATAGTTTTGTTTGCATGGCGTTATTACCCATATAGGTGGGTAATAACGCCAAATAGCATTGGTCAAGAAAAAACGCCATTACATTTTATGAATACATATCTGTTAAATTATTTTATTTTATATAGATAGTCAATGAGTTGCTGTATCAGATCCTATATTTGTTTGAAAAATACAATCTAAAACTAAGCCGTGAAAATTGCTAGAACCTTAACGTGGCGTTATTACCCCAGGGTACCTTATATACACTGGTGTCCAAAATTTAAGCATAATTGATAATTAAGTAATTATTTTTAAGTAATGAAAGAAATATGAATCGGAATGTGCTGAAACTCCAGGTGTGTAAACAAAATAGTACGCGTCACATATTTTCGCGAAGAGTTTTCCCCGAAATCGAACAGGGGACCGTCAACAAATTGAAAAAGAACGAAGATCTTTTGGATAACCCTGTCAAAACTAATGTAGCAAAAGCGTTCAAATTGCACATTATGATTAATTGGCTTATTGTAATGTACTGTGTTAATTTTTACTAGGATAGCAAGTATACTCGTAGAGAAATTAAGGTTTTTAGAAAAACAGTCCTAAGTTTTTTGCTTATAATTTGCAGAGTTTTTAATATAAAATAGCGTTCTTTTTTGAAAAAATGACAAACATCATTGTACACAATACCCTGTCATCAGAATTTAAAAATAATAAAAATTGTATGAAAAATGAGTATGTTTATTAAATAATTTTTCATTGCGCATGCGTCAACGATATCAAAATGTCATTTGCATATTGTGTTAGCTAAATGTATAGAGCAACTTCTGTAAAAGTTTCAAAAACATAGCTTGAAAATTCTGAAAATGGGAGCCTATAGAATCAACTCAAAATCCGTTATTCCTAAAGGAAGCAAAAAAAACCAGGGATTTTACCTAAATATAGTTGTACGTGCAATATTGTGTAGGCACTAAACAATGGAATATGGATACAGCCCCTCATCTTTTTGCTTCATTTAGGGAATAAAGGATTTCGATCTCATTCTATCAACGATAATTTTCAGAATTTTTAAGCTATGTTTTTGAGACTTTTACAAAAGTTGCTCTATACATTTCACTAACATAATATGCAACTGAAATTTTAATAGCGTTCACGCATGCGCAGTAAACAATTATTTAGTAAACCTGCTCATTTGTCATACAATTTTTATTATTTTTAAATTCTGATGACAGGGTATTATGTAGAATGATGTTTGTTATATTTTCAGAAAAGAACATTATTTTATATTAAGAACTCTGCAAATTATAAGTAAAAAACTTAGGACTGTTTTTATAAAAACCTTAATTTCTCTACGAGTATGCATGCTAGCCTTGTAAAAATTAACACAGTACATTACAATAAGCCAATTAATCATAATGTACAGTTTGAACGCTTTTGCTACATTAGTTTTGACAGGGTTATCCAAAAGATCTTCGTTCTTTTTCAATTTGTTGACGGTCCCCTGTTCGATTTCGGGGAAAACTCTTCGCGAAAATATGTGACGCGTACTATTTTGCTTACACACCTGGAGTTTCAGCACATTCCGATTCATATTTCTTTCATTACCTAAAAATAATTACTTAATTACCAATTATGCTTAAATTTTGGACACCAGTGTATATATATATATTTTAAAAAATCCTCAACTATTAAATACTTGCTTTCCAAAATATTTTTAAATTACTTCATGTGAATATGAACAGATATTATTTTTTATGTAGAATGAAATATTCCCTATGTCTAGGCCTACAGACATAGGTAGTTTTCAAAGATAAGAACTAAATTTACCATATAAAACTGAATCACGATTAGAGATAAACTTTGTTTAATAATTTTACCTGGCCAGTTTTCAAGAGTTTTTGATTTCATTATTCTGTTATAGTTCGTTTCTTAAGAATCAAACTAGGCTAATTCCATGGGTTCTGTAGTGTAAGTCACATAACTTATTAATTGCTATGCTTGTTAGCCACCGTTATTTTCGAAAAGTCTGCTTGGCCTTATTCAATTAATAAGATGTGTCAATAAAATTAATCACATTTTTTTGTTCTATAATACTGGTAGCCAAAAATCGTAGCCTGTGACTTACACTACAAGTACTCATGGAATTAGCCACTAATGATATTTTTTTCGATTTTGATTTTTTGTTCTGATATAAGAGTTCACTGTATTAATCTGGTCAATGTAAGAGTTGTAAATAATTTCAAGAATATTTCTGATAATTTAAAGTTGATTTCATATTTTTAGAATTGGCGAAGTTGTGAATTTTATATTCTAAAAATTCTATTTATTTCTCCTTTTGATACCATTCTTTAAAGACATCAGAAACATACATTTTCTGTTCGTATCCAAGAATTAAAAAAAGAAATTAAATTGATTCTTTATGTATCACGTTTAAGAAGTTATGGAATTTCATATGTTTTTACAAAGCATTCTTTACCTACAGCAAAATAACTGTGATCAAGAAAACTTTAAGTCGTCACTGACTAAATATATTATTTTACTAACAATCAATAAAAGCAAACAAAATTGTGCAAGGAATTAAATAAGTAAGTAAATTTTTTACCTGGGTGTTTTCGTATAATTTAAAGCCTTTTGTCGCTTTCCCTTTAAAAAGCATTTCTAAATCTTTAAATATTAATTTATGTTATTTATATTTAAAGAAAAATAACGCTTCATTGAAATTTAATTAGCATGTAATATATATGTATGTATGAAACGATATGGCGAGTTTCTATTTAAATACATTAGTTCTCGTAGAACACCATCCCCCCTGTATAATACGTCTATTCACTTAAGAACCAATAACAGGATGAGCAGTCGTTATGGTAAGCAATGGATTTGTTCCCTTTAGGTATTTCTCCAAAATAAAGGTAAGTCAATCAGTTTTTTAATCCATATTTATTTAGAGCAAGCATAAAGTTATTCCACCTGTCACCATTCCACACAATTAACACTATAGCATTCGCTCGCCAAGCCGCGTCATTTCGGTGTTCTAAATTATCGGAAAAAATAAGACGGGCATCTTAACAATTCAAAAATTAGTTGCATTCTCACGCTCTCGAAATCTAAAATGAGTTTCCCAGACTCTACGCAAAAACTAGCTCCTCCCCTAGTCCGCGTCAGAAATTTAAAGACCCATTAGGATTAATTTCAAGGCTAAGACCACCCCATCACCATCTCCTATTGGTAGCTGGGGCGTGTCTTCTTGTAAGAACTACTAACTATACGCGTAATAACACAACCCGCTCACGCGCAAAAAGGCGCATGAACACTCTAGCCTCTACACTCAAAGGAAAATTTCGCAATCAATCCCGCTCTTTTTTAAGAAAACAATCAATAGATTATTACTAACTTTAATAAAATAAGATAAAAGAACTTTAGCTAGTAAAATATTAATACATTACGAAACTGAGATTAAAAGTACGTATGTTCCATAAAGTTAAAATTAACTCAGGGCGTACAAAATGGCGCAAAAATATTTTTTTATTTATCTATATAGATATATATGTATATATCTATATAGATGTATTTATAAAAGTATATATATATATATATATATATGTGTGTGTGTGTGTAACAAATATGTAATTCGACGGTATAACTATGTTGCATAAACTCTAGGAATCCGCAGCAACACGAGCAGAATAGTCGCTCCGACAGTAGGCGAGCAGTGGAAGAATTTCATTGGGATATTTCCCCATTATAAAAACAAACACCATCAGTTTTCAAGTTCTTTATTTATGAACTCAGAAAATAGGTAAGCTCTTCCCCGCAATCACCTTAGCACACATCGACACTACAACTTTCTTTATCCAGTCCACATCATCAGGTATTCTAATTCAGCGGGGAAATGAAACGGGCGTCTTGGTAGTTTAAAAGGCAATTGCATTCTAACGCTCCCCAAAAACCAAATGAAAAAAAAAAAAAAACATTTTCACGACAAAACTAGCTCCTTCCTACTCCGCGTCAATCATTTTAAAAATCCAATTAGGATTAACTCGAGTCTCAACGTAAAAAAATGATCAGTTCTGATTGGTCTTAGCAGGCGTGTACTCGGCAGGATTTATATTTCCCCCCGCAAATAACAAGCCCTTTAACAACGTGCATTAACACCTGTAACGCGATGGTAAATAAAAAATAAAATTAAAATCACGGGAATATTCCAGAAAGTAAAAAGGTTACGAAATACTTCCCACTTTTTTTTGAGAAGCACGCAATAATTTATTAATAAATAAAATAAGAAAAAGAATTTTAGCTGTTATAAGTTAATACATTACGAAACTAAGATTGAAATATGTTCCACAAATTTAGAATTGAAGCTAAGAGAGAACAAAATGGCGCATTTTTTTTATTACATGTATGAATATATATATAAATATATATTCATCTTCGTATATTAATGTTTTTTGTTTTAAGGGGTTTTTTAATCACACAAAGTTACATATTATGCTTAAGCATTGAAAACCTATCACTTTATGCATGTAAAGTAATAATTTATTGAATATTATTTCTAGAAATTTATTACGTTAAACTTTCGGTTTCATTTTTAACTTTCACCTGTTATTAATTATTTTCTTTCGAAAATAGTTTCAAAGCATTTCTTAAGAAGATTAATGAAAAATATTTATCGTAGAAAAAAATCCAAACATATGACATTTTAGTTAATATTGAAATAGAATTTAAAAAAAAATTGTTTGTATCACTTCGGGCACGTAAATGGCTATCTAACTATAGATAAAATTAATCTATTTATAGATTTGTCTTAAAATGCTAAACATATTTTTAGCATAATGTGAGAATTTATGCGATTAGAAAACGGTGCATTTTGTAAAAACAACAAACGTGAATATATGATGATAAAAAATATCCTGGATGCTAATAAAATTTCAATAAATATTATTTTATTAGAAATATAAATATTGCTATAAGCATTAGAGGTAATTAGAGGAAAAATACTTCTGAAAACACCGAACGTGATGTATGAAGGTATATTGCGTTTTTTGAAAATCCCTACTTACACTGTAAAAAAAAAGGGTCGATCTACTAAAAAAACTTTAGTGATCCTTGTAATTACTAAAAAAAATTTAGTAATCTTAGTCGGTTACAAAACAATCTGTAAGAATTACTAGAAAAAAGTTAGCAACGAATAGAGTTAATAGTTTTATATTTTTAATAGCTCTTACTAAAACTCAGCTGGTGTGGCCTTGATAGCATAGTGGTTATAGTAACGGACTCCAGGCTAAAAGGTCCCGGGTTCGAACCTTTCCACCGCCAAATACGCCCCGAATGTATGTTGTGTCTCGTTAATAAAGGGATTATGAAAATTTTCTCGGAGCAGGTAGGAATGTTTGGTGCTGCCATCTATTGCGGTTTTGCCGAAAATCTTCCGCTTTAGAAGTCTGGATGCAGCTCGAGGGAAGCTCCTACCCTTCGGGCGCACGTAATGGCTGTTAAAAACAATTTTGGAGCTATTACTAAAATTTGCTTGGTGGCTCATACTAAAAATTTTTAAGTTAGTTATACAAAAAATTCTTTTGTTCAGTTTACAAAAGAAATGCTTGTTTCACTTGCAAAAAAAAAAGTTTGTAATGGTTACTAAAAAATTCTGTGGAATACAAATTTACTAAGAAATTTTTAGTAACCTCTTGATTTTTTTTTTACAGTGTAGGGTTAAATAGTTGGTCATAAATATTGAAACTTTTGGATATATTTCAGCATCTTTTTGAGTAAGCTAGTAAAATTCTAGAAGATTAATCTAATAAAAAAATAATAAATTAACTCTTTAAGTGATTTCAGAAATTTAAAGAGTGACTAACATTTAGAACATTTTGCTATATTTTTAAATCCATTTTATGTAGGAGAGTGAAATTCCAGAAAACTACTCTTCTAAAAAATAAACTTGTACTTCAGCGTGGAGATTTTTCCAGAGAGAAAATTCGCCTTGAATATAACATTTCAAATGAAAATAAAATTTTGAATTGCTTAAAAGGCGCGAATGCCAACCTAGTGAAAAAGGATTTCTCTCTGGTTTGGTTTATTTTTGTCGTCCGATTATTTGCGCTAGGGATATAGGACCAGAGGGGGAGTGCCCTTCGTGGGGGTCTTTCTAAGGGAACCTAACCCGTATTTACGCTATGGTTCGAAGAAAACCACGAAAACTTCGAACGGTTAGGCCGACAGCCGCGATTGGGTTCGAACCCAGCACCTGCCGTCTACCAGTTGAGAGGTCTGTACCTCTCGGCCACTGGTGGGGCGTATTTCTCTCTGGAAAAATTTACACGTATTAATATATTCAATCGATGCTGGATTAATTTGAGTTTCGTGATTGCCTCAGATCGGTGGATCGCGGATTGTATTCCATCTTGTGCTGCGTTTGTAGCCTTGCAAACATATAATAGCGATAAGTTCGTTACTGAGTGTCGTTCTATGTGGTTTAGTCGGTAGAACGGCAGTGCGCTATACTGATGGCCCGGGTTCGATTCCCGGCATAGAATCTTTTTCACTAGGTTGGAATTTGTGCCTTTTAAGCAATTCAAAACTTGATTTTCATTTGAAATGTTATATTCAAGGCGAATTTTCTCTCTGGAAAAATTTTCACTCATTAATATATTCAATCGATGCTGGATTAATTTGTGTTTCGTGATTTCCCCATATCGGTGGTTCGCGGATTGTATTCCACCTTGTGCTGCGTTTGTAGCCTTGCCAACATGTAATAGCGATAAGTTCTTTGCTCGTTCCATGTGGTTTAGTCCACAGAGTACGGAACAGAGAATCAACTTTCATACACAGTAATGGCAACTTGTTTAACATGGGATTACGCATAGACAGTAGCGATACGAGCGGGTGTCTCTGAAACTACGATCGTAACATAAGAGAAGTTGCTAATTTCGCGAAATATCGCTTCCTTGGAGACAAATGATAAAGGAAAAAAGAAAAAAAAATACAGCGACGGCTAGTTGCTTCTTGTTTTGAAATTTATGAAAGAATTATTTTAATATGAAATAACTTTGACGTATTCGTCTTGCAAACATTACATGTGTCTCTTCTTAACATAAAGACCTAATAATCTAAACTTGAAAATTGAAGAACAATAACAGTAATAATTACGAATCAATATAAGCGCGGAAATCTAAGATCAAATAGCATAAGCACGTGTGCAAAGATAATCAAATCAGCATTCAGCAAGAAGTGCCAAGCCAGAATATGAAATAATAAACAGAAATCACGAGGATAAAAATCGCCAACGCGATGGTTTAGTTTTTAAGTGATCCACTGAGGGCGTTCTTTTCAAGCCGAGTTGAGGCTCCGTCCGTACTCTGTGGTTTAGTTTGTAGAACGTCAGTGCGCAGTACTGATGGCCCGGGTTCGATTATCGGCATAGAATCTTTTTCACTAGGTTGGCATTTGCGCCTTTTAAGCAATTCAAAATTTGATTTTCATTTGAAATGTACTTCAGATGTTTAGAAAGTCTCTCTAAGCGTCGTAAATAGAAATTAAAAAATTTCAACACATTTGGGCATATCTCACCAGCAATTTTGGGTACTAGAACTTGGGTTTAGAGAACGTCTGGATAACAAATCTATTACAACATAATTGCACAAATATTTAACGGATTCTAAAAATCTAACACCACTCCTCACAAATGTTTGAAACAATGTATCGAAAATTTTAATACAATTCACAATATTTCAGCATAAATTCTACCTAAAAGTGGTGAAATCAATGTAACAAACCTACTAAAAAATAGTTAATCCTTTCACACTGACAAGCTAATACTTTCACTGAGGTCTAGGTTTCTCTACAATATAGGCCTTATTTAAAATAAAAGTATTAAATTAGTTTAATGTATTTTTAATACATTAAAAAAATATTAATAATTTCAAAAATCACATTCCTACACGTATTTTTTTTTTTTTTTTTTTTTTGTAAAATATTGAATAAATTACTCTTTTTAGCATTTAACAGAAAATACAGAGAAAACAACATTACAGTTTTACTCTTTCGCAAGCTCTAAACATAGGTATACTATGGAAAACATAGGTAAACTGCTAAACATATTTTTAGCACATGGTGTGATTATATGTAATTAAAAAAGGTGTATCTTGTAAAAACAACACTTTAATATATTAAGATAAAAATATACTGCATGCTAATTAAATTTCAATGAAGTGTTATTCCTTTATAAATATGTTATAAGGGTGTTAAAAGTGTTATTTCCTTCTACCAATTTTTACGGCTCAGTTTTAGTTTGTATTTTTCAAACAATTATACGATTTTATACAGCAACTCATTGACTATCTCTATAAAAAATAATCTAACAGATATGTTTTCATAAAATGCAATGGCGTGATGTCTTGTCCAATGCTATTTGGCGTTATTACCCACCTATATGGGTAATAACGCCATGCAAACAAAACTATGAAATAAGATTGAATAATTGCATGTAGATTGCCCAATTCTAAAAATACAAACTCTACAAACTTAGAAATTGACAAATTGCATTCTAAGCTATCGATAATGTTCAAATTTTGCGAAAGTGTAAGGAAAGGTGTGGTGTGGGGGTCGGGAGGATGAGGCAAAAGAATATCAGACCGTGAGCTTCTTTTTGCTTAAAAAGGACCGCTTAAAAAGAATTATTAGAAACATTGCACAGTTTTAACTGTGTTTATTTGAATCAGTATTTAGGATGTAGCTCGGCGAGTATAGAAAATCAACAGGGGTATTAATGCCAAGGATTGGCGTTATTACCCCGTTATAGTTAATGCGCTGTACATTTTAAATTACAAATTATCTCGAGAAGATATCCAAAATCTTCAACAACATTTTGAAAGTCAATGAAATGTACTACAAATTTATGTAATTAACAAAGTAGTTCTGGATAAAAAAAAAAAATAGTCTTCACATCATAAAATGTATCTCGCAAATTTTAGATCAAGCGTTAATTTTAGTTGCTTGTAAAAACAATAAGACCTACAAATGAAAGAAATCAACTTGAAGCCGTTTTTTGCGATTTATAAGACTCAAAAAACTTCTGCGCAGAGCACATGGGTGTAATTTACCAGATTATTTCATAATTATGCAAAATATTAGCACTTGGCATTATTACCCCGCCTGGCGTTACTACACCAGACCACCTTAACAAACCTACTAAAAAAATAGTTAACCCTGTCACTGACAAGCCCATGCTAATACGTTCACTAAGCTCCAAGTTTCTCTACGATATAGGCCTTATTTAAAGTAATGTAATTATATTAACTTAATGTATATTTAATACATTAAAAAAAATCAAAAATTCAAAAATTGCATTCATACCTGTAATTCAGTTTTTTTCGGTAAAATATTGAATAAATTACCCTTTTTTAGCATTTAAAAGAAAATGCAGAGAAAACAACATTACAATTTTAATCTTTTGCAAGACTGTCATTGAGTTTTGAACATAGGTAGTTCAGTGACTTTGAAGGTATAGGTTTATTATGTCGCCTACATCAAATTTGAACTAGATAATGTAATATTTTTTTTTTTTTTTTGCATAGGACAAAAATTCTGGTTATTTCATTCGATAGTGAGACATTTTCCCCCTCATCTTTGCCAGATATATTTCATTTTGTTTATAAATATTGTAGAAACACAAACCAGAGTAGCCGGCGAAAACTGCTACTTATTTAGATATTTAAATGTTTAATATTCATTACTTTATAGCAGCAGAATCAAATATTTAATAATTTTTTTAAATGTGTAATATATAAGAAAAGTTCCATTTTTTTAATACATATTTATTTCATATTAGATTCTAATAATGTTTTAAAACCCTCACAGCATTTGCCCAAATTGCAGTTTTAGATGTTTTTGATGCAAACTTCTTTTTTTTTTATCTATTGCTTTTAGAATAAATATTTTTCTTTTTTGTCATAATCGAATATTTTCGACAAATAAATGCAAAATTTTGATGCAAAACTTAAGTATGGTGCACAAACTTTTTTAAAAGTATTTCCACATCATTAATATTATGCTTTATATGACATATTAAATGATAATATATAGATGAATCCCTTGTGGTGACACTTGTTGAATGTAGAAGCCTAAACATAAATCATTTCTCCGTAATAGTCAGACATACGGTATTTTTAGATAAAAAAGGATGACTGGCTGCTGATATATGACAGTTTAGTCTCTTGAGTTCCGGCGAACGACACAAAAATGCGATAGAAAGAAATATAGTGTCTATATATGTGCCTTAGGAGGTCAATATTTAAAAACTGAACAAAAAATGTAATTTTTTCTGTATTAAAGAGAAGTGCGGTTATGGAAACTTTATATCATATCTGACGATCGCTTTAGCATAAATATTTTTCCTTTTTGTCGTAATCGAATAGTTTTGACTACAAAACGCTAAAGTTTGATGCAAAACTTAAATATGATGCACAAACTTATTTAAAGGAATTTTCATATTACTAATAGTAAACTTTATATAGCATAATATATAATGATATATATTTTAATCTTTCTTAGTAACGCTTGTTGAATGTAGGAACTGAACATAAATCATTTTTTCGTAATATTCGACTATACGGTAATTTTTTTTATATTAAAGAATCACCACTGTTGATATATGACAGATTAGACTCTTCAGTTACGACGAATGAAAGAAAAAATGCGATAGAAAGAAATGTCGTGTCTTCAATATGTACCTTAAGCAGTCAATATTGAAAAATGAACCACGAAAAACACTTCATGTTTCTGTAATAAAGATTAATTGTAGTTATGCAAATTTTATGTCATGTCTGGAATTTTATAAACGTTTCCAAACAAAGTTGTATTATGAATGTAAGCAGAATAAGATTTTACATAAATAGCTTTCCTTTTTTTTTACTCTAAATTTAACTTGCATAAAAATATTCTAATTTTTTGGTAAGCACTAATAAATTTATCATAACCGTCTAAATAATTTTACATAATTACTTATCACAAAATGAAGTAAAACAAGAAAGAAAAATTTTGAATTCGCCACACTTCATTTTTAATAACGATCATGCTTAGTGCACATCAATAACTTACAACGAAATTAGGGTAAACTCTCTAAGTGTTTGGAACGCAATATTTCGTTTACTAAGTTCCAGGTTCCACTACAATATAAGCAACATTTAAAATAATATAATTGTACAGATTTAATGAATTTTCAATGTATTTTCCAATTATTAATTCATTCAAGGATTATATTCGTATTTCTAATCAGGTTTTTTTTTATATGGTTGAAAAATATCATATTTCTGAGCATTTAAATAAAATGCAGAGAAAATAACATTAAAATTTTTTTTAATTATTTACGAGAGTTTAAACTGATATAGACGGACAGACAGAATCATGTATACTTTTCAACTACGTTCGTTCTTCTATTTCATCTTTGCCCGATTTATTTCGTAAATTTATGATTCTTTTAAAAATAGCCACAAACGCGCAAAGCAGTTAACGAACGGAGGTAGCTATTTATTTATTGTAAATGATAAAATATGCATTATTTTATAATAACAGAATCAAATGTTTCACGGACTTTAACCCTTTAACGTTCATTGGTTTCGCCACGAAACCACAAAATTTTAATTCTATATGCAACACTGACACCGGTATTTTTATCTAAAAATATCCCTTTTATTATGTATGTGAAAAATCCCTTTTTCTTATTTACAAATATATTTGTTCTTAATTACCGGTGTTATTCATTTATTTCGACATCTTAGGAATGAAAATGCTTTGATCGTTAAAGGGTTAAAAGAGTACATTTTATGAGTAAAATATAATTTAGTCATTGTAAAATATTTATTTTATTTTAAAATCTAGTAAATTCTATAAATACTCAGAGTATTTATTCAAAAAGCCGTTTTTGCCAATTTCTGGTTTTATTTTTTATTTTATTTTTTTTCACTTTTAGCAAAAGTATTTTAAATTTTCTCGTAGAAGAATATTTTGAACTAGTAAATGCAAAAATTTGTTTGGAAACTTAAATATTGTGCACAAACTTATTTAAATTTATTTTCATATTATTAATATCGTCCTTTATATAGTATTTTAAATTATAATATATATCTGAATCAATCAGAGTAATGCTTGTTGAACGTAGAAGCCTTAACATAAATTATTTTCCGTAAGTTTCGTATATACTGTATTTTTGGATATTAAAAGATCACCCAATGTTCGTATATGGCAGTTTAGTCTTTTCAATTCCGAAGAATGACGCAAAAAATGCGCTAGAAAGAAACATCGTGTCTACAATATGTGCTTTAAGAGGTCAATATAAAAAAAAATAAACTACAACAACAAAAACAAGTTGGAAATTGCACGTGAAGCGTAGCAAATTAGGTGCGTTCGTACGATAACGAAGTTTTAAAAATATTACTTTCATTTATAAATCTCATAAAATTGTAAATAGTGAATTACAGTTAAAACGCTCATCAAACAATGTTCTCCCTATACCATTACATAATGGAATACTTTTGTGTGGCCTTGTAAATCAATAACAAATGTTCTTTGCACCACAAATTATGTAAGATATATATTATAATATGTACTTTATATAGTTACATATAAATTTTATTAAGTTCGCATGAGTATAACACGATTAAAATGCATTTGAAACATTTTTACCCATTGACCGTAATGTAACGGAATACTTTTGATTATCCCTGTAACTGATCTATGCATCCGATTTTCATAAAATTTGAAATAACTCGACAAAATTATGTAATAATTATGTATTTTAAATTTCAAACGTATAGCATATATTTGAAACTTTTTCCCCATTGACCATAATGTAATTGAATATTTTTGATTGCCCCTGTAATTCATCTATGCACACGATTATCAAAAAACTTGAAATAACTCGACAGAATTATGTAATAATTGCGTATTTTAAATTTCAAACGATTAAAATGCATTTGAAATTTTTTTCCCCATTGACCGTAATGTAATGGAATACTTTTGATTGCCCCTGTAATTGATCTATGCATCCGAGTTTCATAAAATTTGAATTGACTCGACAAAATTATGTAATAATTATGTATTTTAAATTTCAAACGATTCGGTTGGGTAGTTTTTGCGTTGTTATATGCGGACAGACGGACGGACAGACAGACGGACGGACAGACGGACGGACGGACAGACGGACGGACAGACGGACGGACTGAACGACCACTATAGGTGCTACGTATTATATAATTACGAACGCACCTAAAAACCCGCATTTTTTTGTAATAAAAACCTGTGGTTATGTAATTTTTATGTCAAATCTGACTATTGCTTTTATCATAAATATTTTTTGTCATAATCGTATATTATGACTACTAAATGCCAAACTTTGATGCAAAACTTAAATATGATGCACAAACTTATTTAAAAGAACTTCCGTATTATTAATACTGTGCTTTATATAACATATTAAATTCTAATATACTCCTGAATTTCAATCTGTAAACGTTTGCCGAATGTAAAATGTTAAACATAATTTTTTCATAAGTTTCGGACATCGGTATTTTTGGATATTAAATGATCCCTCACTGTTGATATATGACACTTAGGTCACTTCAGTTCCGACGATTGACACAAAAAATGCGATGGAAAGAAATATCGTGTCTGCAATATGTAAATTAAGAAGGGGGGAGGATTGTACTTTGTGCTTACATATAACTAAATAAATAAACAACGTTCAAAAGCACAAATATAAAATAAAAGATGTTAAAAGATATTAAAAGCATACATGTTTCGGGACTTCTTAAGTCCCATCATCAGTGCTAAAAGTGTAAAATATAAAAGAATGTCACATCGCAAAATAAAATAAGTCTTGTAACTGAGCTCGCCCTTAGGCGAACTGATTAGGGAACGTCGCAAAGCGACAGTAAAAATAAGCAGGCACGCGCACCCAGAGGAGACCAATCATACGTCACATCTTACTGGAACGAGTCCAAATCAAAGAGATTTACTCCAAGATTTTCTGATGTCTGGTTTCCATTTCTGTAATTTCACTCCCCTTCTCCCGCTCCTGTTCTCTTTGATTTGGACTCGTTCCAGTAAGATGTGACGTATGATTGGTCTTTTCTGGGTGCGCGTGCCTGCTTATTTTTACTGTCGCTTTGCGACGTTCCCTAATCAGTTCGCCTAAGGGCGAGCTCAGTTACAAGACTTATTTTATTTTGCGACTAGCTGACTCGCCCGGCGTTGCCCGGTTACGTATTAGCAATATTAAACGAACTTGAAATTTGTATGATTTTATCATTAACTGGAAGCGTGCAGAAATGCATTGTCTGAAATACGTCGCAGCTGACTTTCTGAAAAATTGATTTTAGAAACAACAACTAATATTAAGCTCTAAAAATACTTAAAATGAGCAATGAGAAACACGGGAGAGAACATGTATCCAACGATTGCGTTAGTTTCGTGTTAAAGTGTTGATATTTACCCGTAAAAATCCCTGTAACCTGTCTGTAACCTAACTGCGACTTAACAGTACCCTACTGTAACTTAAATATAACATAAATGTAACCTAGCCGTCACTTAATTGTAACCTATTCTAACTATCACATAAATGCAATTTAACTTTAACCTAACTTTAAATTAATCGTGATCTAACTGTAACCTAACGTGAAATTAAATAAAATCAAAGACTTACCGTAATGTAGTTGTAATCTAATCGCAACCCAATGTTACCTAACCATGGAGTTCATGTCCATGGAAATTATTTTGTCTTGTTCGGATTTGGTTATGATTCATTAGAATATTTTCGTCGTGTTCAGATTTGGTTCGATTCAGGTTTCAGGTATTTTTTGAAATTCAATTTAAATGTTCGGGTTAGATTCATGTCCATGGAAATTATTTTGCCTTGCTCGGATCCAGTTATGTTTCTGTGAAATAATTTTGTCGGGGTAGGATTTGGTTGAATTCAGATTTCGGCGTTTTCTTCAAATGGAATTTTTGGGTTCAGGTCTTCCTGCGTGTCCACGGAAATTATTCTGTCTAATTCGAATAAAGACATGCTTCACTGGAATATTTTTCTCAAATTCAGACTTGGTTTAATTTAGATTTCGGCTTTTTTTTCAAATGTAATTTTTGGATTCGGGTTTTCTAGCGTGTTCACGGACATTATTCTGCATTGTTCAAATAAATACATGCTTCACTGGAATATTTTTATAAAGTTCATTTCAGATTTCGAGAGTTTTTCAAAGAAATTTTTTAGGTTCAGATTCGGTTCATGTGCAAGGAAATTTTGTCTTATTCGGATCCTGTTACGGTTCTTTGGAATATTTTTGTCATGTTCAGATTTGGTTCGATTCAAATTTCAGGTATTTTTTCAAATAGAATTTTTAGTTTCGAATCTCGTTCATGTCCAAGGAAATTATTTTATCATACTCGAGTCCGGTTATGATTCTTTCTAACATTTTGATCGGATTCAGATATGATTTGAGTCAAATTTCAGGTTTTTTTCAAATCGGATTTTTTAGGTTCGAGTCGGGTTTATGTCCATGAAATTATTTCGTCTTGCTCGGATCGGGTTATGGTTCTTTGGAATACTTTTATCGGGTTCAGATTTGATTCAATTCAGATTTCGGGTATTTTTTCAAATGGAAATTTTGGGTTCGGGTCTTCTTGCGTGTTCACGAAAATTGTTCTGTCTTGTTCGAATAATGAGATGCTTCACTGGAATATTTTTGCCAAGTTCTAATTTGGTTCAGTTCAGATTTCGCGATTTTTTCAAAGAAATTTTTCGGGTTCTGATTGGGTTCATGTCCATGAAAATATTTTGTCTTGTTCGGATCCGGTTGCGGCTCTTTGAAATAGTTTTGTGATATTCAGATTTGGTTCGATTCAAATTTCAGGTATTTTTTCGAATGGAAGTTTTAGGTTCGTATAGGGTTCATGTCCACGGAAATTATTTAGTCTTACTCTAATCTAGTTATGGTTCTTTCGAATATTTTGGTCGGATTTAGATGTGGTTTGTGTCAAATTTCAGAATTTTTCAAATGGAATTTTTTAGGTTTGAGTCGGGTTTATGACCACAGAAAGTATTTTGTCTTGCTGGGATCGGGTTATAGTTCTCTGGAATATTTTTATCGGTTTTAGATTTTGTTCGGGTCATATTTCGAGTTTTTTTAAAGACAATATTTTGGTTCGAGTCAGGTTTCATGCCCACTAAAATTATTTTTCCTTGTTTGGATCGGGTTATGCTTCATTAGAACATTTTTATGGGATTGAGATTTGGTTCGGGTCAGTTATCTAATCTATAGTTTTTTTTTTAAACAGAATTTTTAGGTCGGGTCGGGTTTATACTCACGGAAATTTTGTCTATCACGGATCGGAGTGTGGTCTGTTTTTTTCTGGTTGGGATCGGGTTATGTGATAATTAGTCTAAACATTAAGGTTATAATCAGTTTTGCTACTATTCTTTTTATGGCTATTTCTGATAAATAATTTACTTTGCTATTTGATAATTTATCATGGTGTATGAATCGTTTGCGGATTCGAACAATTGTACGCCAAATAGCTATATTTTATTTTTGTTTTAAAACCAAATTAAAACCATAATTTAATTTTAAAACGAATAGAATACATTTAAATTTTATTTATGATAAAAAAAATAAACTCCTGAAAAGTGTTGTGTGATTTTTTTTTACTGCAACATAGCTAATGACTCATACATTCTATTGTTCGATATGCCAAAGATCTGCGTACAACCACACAGTAAAAAGAAATTGAGTGGAAGTATAATGTCTTGGGCTGACGCCAAAAATTTAACCCTAAAATCCGCTACATTAAGTCCAAATAAGCACCAACAAAACCATGTGCTTTGACACGCCGATCAATTCAAACTGGTTTAAATCGTATTTCTTTTTTTGTTTACCTTTTAAACTGTTATTGAATAGATGGCTAAAATTTCGTTTAAAAAATAACGTTTTGTGCCATTATTGACTGTAATACACGATCGGAATGCATAAAAGATACAAATATACCAATCATAGGCAAGAATTATGTGATTATTTTTATCATATGACTTTAAAATATCAATATAGAAGCATCATTTAAGATTTTGCTTGAAAAGTTAACATTCTTTCGTTAATGTCTTAAAATCGTCTGCACTTTGAAATCTAGATTTTAGACTGATATTTCTTATTTAAGTTTTCGCTCATGATTTTTAAAAGAATGATGTTTTCATAAATATATTTTATATAATGACATAGAATTATTAATATATTGTTAAATCATAAACATTTTTCATCTACCTTATAAAGTATTACAAAGTTCTGAAAAAAAAGAAAACTTTTAGTTATACAATTTTTAATTCAAATCAAATGTTTTCAATATTTAATTTAATTTTATTTTGACATTTAATTATTTCGAATTTTTTAATTTAAATTATTTTAAAAGCAAACATTTTTTTTAAAATAAATAATATAATAGAAAAAAGACCATTTTAAAAAATTACTATTTCTTCGTAAAATATGCTTCAGCTGTAATTCATTTCTTTCAATTCGTCTTATTAATAGAAAATCCCTTCCACATGCTTTTATTTGGGGCAATAAAATTTGAGCGATAAATGGTTTAATATTGCAACAATTTATTCCGTTTACTTTACCACCATCTATCTTTTTCCTCCATGGTTTACAACCGCTGTGATAAAAAATTGTCATTTAAACTGACAGTTTGCCAGTCTATGAATTTTAAAAGTCTGTTCCAGCTTTTTTAATTATTCATACGAAAATTTTATGCAACCAACCAACCATAACTAAATGAAGGGAAAAAAAGAAGAAAAAAGGCGATTTTTTATGAGAGTGATCTTTGGAATTTAATTAATTACTCGGTTAATAATTGGAATTTCGAAATTCTGAAGCTCAGGTGCATCAGGAGAGATTTGGGGCTACTCTCAAAAAAATTTTGAGGCTTGTGCGTGCTGTAGATTTTGCTAGCCATCGCAGACACACACACACACACACACACGCACACACACACACGCAGACAGAGCGTTTTGTTCTTTTATTAGTATAGATGTGACATTCTTTTATATTTTACACTTTTAGCATTGATGATGGGACTTAAGAAGTCCCGAAACATGTATGCTTTTAACATCTTTTAACATCTTTTATTTTATATTTGTGCTTTTGAACGTTGTTTATTTATTTAGTTAAATATGTAAATTATTAAGTTAATATCTAAAAATTGTAAAAAAAAAAAATTTACTTTTTCTTTTTAAATAAAGAAAACTATGGTTATGGAAACTTTATGTCATATTTGAAATTTTTTTTCAACGTTTCTTAAAAGAGTTGTCTTGTGAATACAAGCATAATGTGATTTTATATAAGTAGTGTTCAATTTAAAGAAAACTGTGAACAATAAGCAAAACTGCGATTATGGATATTTTATGTCATATCTGACTATCGCTTTTAGCATAAATGTTTTTTCTTTTTGTCAGAATTGAATATTTTGACTACCAAATGCCAAAGTTAGATACAAAACCAAAATATGGTCAACAAACTTATTTAAAGGAATTTTCACATTATTAGTATTGTGCTTTATATAGCATGAAATAGTATAATATATATCGGTGTCCCTTAAGGTGACGCTTATTGATTATAGAAGCCTGAACATAAGTAATTTTTCCGTAAGTTTCGGACGTACTGTATTTTTGGATATTAAAAGATCACTCACTGTCTATATAAGACAGTTTAGTCTCTTTATTTCAAAAATATGCATTAAAATATAATTATGCATTAAAATGCATTAATATGCATTAAAATATAATTATGCATTAAAATGCATTAATATGCATTAAAATATAATTATGCATTAAAATGCATTAATATGCATTAAAATATGCATATGCGTCTCTTTAGTTCCGACGAAAGACACAAAAATTGCGGTAGAAAGAAATATTGTGTCTATACTTTGTGCCTACCCGTAAAGCATGGTGACGTCACGTGACGTCGATGTGAAGTCACAGTGACTAAAATGTGAAGTCGTTATGTTTGTTTTAGGGCTCTTTTGTGACGTTTCACAAAGTGGTCACAATGTGACAAATTTGTGAAAAATGTGTCATTTGTGACTAATTTGACATTAACATTGTGACAAAACTGTGACAAAAGCGACGATATATAAATTGCCAGAAACATGTTTTTTAAAGTAAATAACATGTTTTGAAGGATATTTATAAATTTCTAAAGATTTTTAAGAAAGTCACATAACAGTCACAATGTGACGTCACTGAGAGGTGGCATTTTGGTCACAGATGTGATGTGACCAAAGTGACTCACAGTGACGTCACTGTGACGTCACTGCAACCATGCATGCTATTAGGGTAATCAATATCGATAAACTCAACAAACAATACTCATTTATTTCTGTAATAAATAAAACTGTGGTTATGGAAACTTTATGTCGTTTCTGGCTATCGCTTTTAGCATTAAAAATTTTCTTATTTGTTATAACCAAATATTTTTGCCTACTGAATGCAAAAATTTTGATGCAACACTTAAATATAATGCACAAGCTTATTTAAAAGAAATTTTATTTATAAATACGGCTTTACATAGCATAATATATAATAACATACATCTGAATCCTTCATGTTGACGCTTATTGAATGTAGAAGCCTGAACATAAATCATTTCTTTGTAAGTTTTGGACAAACAGTATTTTTGGATATTAAAAGATCACTTACTGTGGATATATGGCAGTTTACAACCCTTGGCACAAAGTTTCCGATCATTACACCAACACTACCATTTATTGTATGTAAGGATTATTTATTCTCACTGCATAAAAGTAAACAATCACTATCGATATTACATTTGTATTTTACATAATAAACAAAAATATGTAATAAAGAAAAATCATTATACATCATTTATAAGCAGAAAAATGGCGATTGAAATTTAAACACCAAAGAAAAAATTATCCAATCATGCTTTGAATTGGAAAAAAATATACGTTCACTGTAATCAATATTTGGTAAATCCGCCTTTAGCTCGGATGACAGCCGAAATTCTTCGTGTCATGGACTCGATAAGCTTTTTACACTCATAGGGAGCAATTTCGCACCAACATACTCTTATAGCTTTACGTAGTTCTACGGCATTTGCAATCCTTCGAAAATCGATTTTTCTTTTTAATACATTCCTCAGATTTTCGATATTTTTAAGATCCGGACTATTGGGCGGCCAAGTCGTAGTTTAAATTGGATTATTACCTACAATTTGTAAGAATTTTTGCACTGATTTGGTGCGAGGTGGAGCTGCGTTGTTATCTTGAAATAAGAAGTCATTTTGATCCCCGAACCATTGATCGATGCTGGGAATCATAAAATTCTCTAAAATGTCAATGTAAACTTCAGAGTTTACTGTACGTAACACAATAACAACTTGCCGACGCCTTGTGATGTCATTCAACTCCAAACTGTAAATGCAGGTGAACATTTAATCTTCGTATTGATGCACTTATCATTGAACTTTTGACAAACTCTCCTTCAAACAAATGTTCCACAGTCATCACCTGTTCCGAGAGATATGCAAGATTCATCGCTAAAAATAACCTTATTCCATTTATCAAGTGGTCAGTGTACCTGTTTTTTACACCATTGCAGCCACTCTTTCTATGCTTCTTTGTCAGGCAAGGTTTCGTTTCAGCTTTAGAAAATTTAAATCCCGCTGAATTTAGACAGTTACGTACAGTGCGGTCACATACGTTTACGCTTAGACCATTCGGCATTGGGTTGTTTTAAAGTTTCTCGCCGGTTTCTTTTCGCTTTTTCCACAAGTTTTCTGTCTTCCCTAGGCGCTGTCATTCTCGAACGTCCACTTCGAAGTAAGTTTTCCACGCTGTTAGTCAACTAATATTTTTCCAAATACTGCATACTATATTTTGAGTACAATTTAATTAATCAACCACTTTTCTTTGCGAATTTCCCTCTTGCAACAATTTAATCATGAGGGTTTTAAAATCGCATGACAGGTTTTTCGCACGAGCCATTGTCCAGCACTTCAGAGCTGGTTTTCATCTCGCTTCTGGAAGATACCTTCTTTTAAATAGAATTAAAATATTGTACGCATGCGCAGACACTCTTATCTGCTTTCAATATGCAGATTTCAAACTTGTTTCCTCAGTGATCGATTATTATTTTCCAACTTCCTCCTTGATCGGATATTGTTTTCTCACAAAGAAAATTTTCACCTGCAGTATATATATAAATTATATAATTGTTATATTGAATTCACTTTTCATTTATATTTAAATACGTGTTCTTTTAGTTGAGAATATTTGAAAGCGCTCCTATGCTCATGAATTGCGAAATATATGCTTCAAAATGCAAAAATCATAAATCTGATAACACTGATTGGAAACTTTTTGCCAAGGGTTGTAGTTCTTCGGTTCCGCGAATGTCACAAAAAATGCGACATAAAGAAATATCGTGTCTACAAAATGTGAATTAGAAGGTCAGTATCTGAAAATAAAACGAAAAATAAAATCATTTTTTTCTGCAATAAACAAAACTATGATTATGCACATTTTATGTCGCATTTAGCAATCGCTTTTATCATAAATATTTTTCCTTTTTGTCGCAATATTATATTATCAACTACTAAGGGCCAAAGTCTGATGCAAAACATGAAAATGGCGCATAGACTTGTTTAAAATAATTTTATTTTTATTTATATCGTGCTTTATATTGCATAATAAATAAAATATATATCTGAATCCTCCATAGTGACCCTTGTTGAATGTAGAAGCCTGAACATAAATCATTTCTCAGTAAGTTTCGGACATACAGTATTTTTAAATGTTAAAGGATCACTCACTGTTGATATATGACATTTTAGTCTCTTCACGCCCGACGAATGACAGAGGAAATGCGATAGTAAAAATTTCGTGTCTACAATATGTGACTTAGGCGGTCACTATCTAAAAATTGAACATCAAAACTCTGATTTTTTCTGTAATAAATAAAACCGCAGTTATGAAAACTTTTTGTCATATCTTGCTATTGCTTTAAAAAATATATATAGGGTAACATCCCCAGTAATTGGCACTTTAAGAATTTCCCTTTAAACTTACTTCAATTTTCATTACAAAGAAATAAGATATTTACTTGGAAATATTTTTAAATCAAAGAATGCATATCTGTGCATCTATTTTGCCCACTAAAAGCAAAAAATTTTCAAAAAGTATTTTTATAAAAATATATTTATAAAAAGTTACTGAAATTACCAGTAATTGGCACCTAGAGCACCAATGTATGACACCTTTAAATCCAGTAATTGGCACAAGTTTATATTAAAGAAAAACTTTATATTTTGCATTGAGTTTAATCGCTTTAAATGAATTTACTGTAGATGAAGATGCCATATTTCAGGTTTCTGAGAGTAAGAAATCAGCATATTAGTCTGAAATGTGAACACTTTAAAACAATACAATATACTTATATTAATACCCAGTAATTGTCATGTTGTCCCCAGTAATTGTCATATGAAGCTTTAATGGATTCCAATTACTGATAATAATTCATATTTTCAAATAAAAACAAATGATAAACAAAATTAGTCTATAACTTTAAAAGTACTTCCAAAGTAAGCGGTTTCATCTCAAATTCCTTGCGAATTCCTTGTAATTAGAATAGGTGCCAATTACTTGGAACTAGCAAAATTGAAGCACCATTAATTGGCATCTATCATTAATTCAGAAATCCAAATATTTGTGTCGAAAATACTTTTACACAATTAAAGTAACCATTTTTAACTAAACAAAACCGTTGTCAATTAAAATTTAAAATATATTATAAATCATATAATAATGAATTGAAAAACATGCCTTCCTTAAACGAAAATAGAAGCATTTGCAACAAAAATGGCTAATTTCATACAAGCCGTAATTGTTTCTCTTTCCTAGGCACTATTGTCATCTAGTAGCAAAAATCAAAGTTATAATGTTTAACGTAAATGAGCATATAACTGGTATATGGTCTTGTATTTTTAAAAGACTGGATATAAATCTTATTTTAGGACATGTTTGTAGGATGTGCCAATCACTGGTGCATGCCAATTAATGGGGGTGTTACCCTATTTCCGTTTTGTCATAAAAGGATACTTTTGACTGCTAAATGCCAAAATTTGTTGCGAAATTTAAATATGGTGCACAAATATTTTAAAGGAATATTAATATTATTAATATCATGTTTAAAGTAGCATTATAAATAATAATGTAAGTCTAAATCACTCATGGTGACGCTAGTTGAATTTAGAAGCCTGAACATCAATCATTTATCCGTAAGTTTCTTACACACGGTATTTTTGGATATTAGTGTCACTCACTGTTGATATATGATAGTTTAGTCTCATTAGTTTTGACGAATCTCACAAAAAATTCGATAGAAAGACATGTCGTGTCTAGAATATGTGCCTTAGGATGCCAATATCGAAAAACTGAACAAATAAAACTCATAAGTAATACACTGTAAAAAAAAGGTCGATCTACTAAAAAAACTTTAGTGATCCTTGTAATTACTAAAAAATTTGTAGTAATCTTAGTCGGTTACTAGAAAATCTGTACGAATTACTAGAAAAAAATTAGCAACGAATAGAGTTAATAGTTTTATATTTTTAATAGCTCTTACTAAAACTCAGTTGGTGTGGCCTTGATAGCATACTGGTTGTAGTAACGGACTCCAGGCTATAAGGTCCCGGGTTCGAAACTTGCCACCGACAAATACACCCCGAATGTCTCTAGTGTCTCGTTAATAAAGGGATTATGAAAATCCTGTCAGAGCAGTTAAGAATGTTTAGTGCTGCCGTCTATTGTTGTTTTGCCGAAAATCTTCTGCTTCAGAAGTCTGGATGCAGCTCGAAGGAAGCTCCTCCGCTTCGGTTGCACGTAATGGTTATTAAAAGTAATTTTGGAGCTATTATTAAAATTTGCTTTGTGGCTCATACTAAAAATTTTTAAGTTAGTTATACAAAAAATTCTTTTGTTCAGTTTACAAAAGAAATGCTTGTTTCACTTGCAAAAAAAAAAGTTTGTAATGGTTACTAAAAAATTCTGTGGAATACAAATTTACTAAGAAATTTTTAGTAACCTCTTGAATTTTTTTTTACAGTGTAGGTAATAGGTTGTTGCCTGGTGCAATATGATAAAGTTAAAATTATTTTCAACGTTAGAGCACCAGAATATTCGTATTCCAAGCATACCGGTTTCGGTAGCATATATATATACACTGGTTTCCAAAAATTAAGGAAAAATCACAAAAATAGCTATAGTTCAAAATATCACATGTTGATTTTAATTAAACTTAGCCACAATATACAACGCATAATAAGGTATAAAATAACATGAAAAGAAATTACCAGACAATTATGGTGTTTCAAAAAATAGCATGATTATAAAATTAACAAAATCAGTTTGCCAATTTGGTATAGGGAAATTACATTTAATATGCTTTATGATCACCCCTAGTAGCAATACAGCACATACAGCGATGTGTCATACTGTCAATTATGCGGTCGATGAGTTCGCTGGGAAGTAAGAGCCATTGCTCTTCCAAAGCAATTGTAAGCGTGGCAAGGGTCAGAGGAGGGGTATTGAGAGCAGTGACATGTCTTGCTAAAGCATCCCAAACATGCTCGATGGGATTCAAGTCCGATGATCGAGCTGGCCATTCCATGCGCTTAATTGTCTGGTGCTAATAATAATCTTCCACGATGCGAGCCCTGTGCGGTATAGCGTTGTCGTCCTGTAACAGGAAATCATTACCTATTGCACCGGCATAAGGTCGCACATAACCATCAAGGATGTCATCTCTTTAGACGTGAACATTCACGGTTCCAAGTGGAAAGACATGGAGGTTTGTGCGTCCACCCAAAGAGATACCACCCCAAACAGAGACACTGCCTCTTCCGTATTAATCTCTTTCACGAATGTTTGATGGATGATAGCTTGTTCCCTGTTCTCTCCAAATCAAACAACGCCTACTATCGCTTTGGAGGCTAAACCGGGACTCATCCGTGAAGGGAACACGCCTCCATTGATCTACCTTTCAGTGGACATGTTGACGTGCCCACATCAAACGTTCCAAACGGTGACGTTAGGTGAGCGGCACACAAACTGCTGGTCGCCTCGCGTAAAGTCCACCTTCGTGAAGCCTTCTACGCACAGTAGACATTGACACCAACCTTCCAGTGGCTGCAGCAAGGCAGGATCTAAGGTGAGATGGATTTGCAGTTTTGTTCCTTTGTACACATAACCGCAAATATCGGTCATCGGCGCTTGTCGAAACCCTTGGCCGTCCTTGGCTGAACCTTCTTGAACCCGAACCAGTGATATGAAATTGTTGCCAAAGCCTATGAACACCGAATGATTCACATTTAGCCATCTAGCCACCTCTGCCTGACTTTGTCCTGCATCCAATCTCCGAATAGCTATAAATCGAAGTTCAGCTGGCAAATGATGTCTCGAGGTCATTGTAATGAATTGGCTATCCTAGATTTATAATATCACTATCACAGCGACAACTGCAGCCTTAGTCTCTAACGTGCATTTTTATGTGCCTCACGGATGACACAATGCGATTGCAGCGCCACTAATTTGCATTTGGTATTTTTATTCAGCATCTTTTATTTAACAATATATGCAAATTTCATACGAATTGCTTTCTTTTTGAACGAGTTATCGTTTTTTTATGATTTTTCCTTAATTTTTGGAAACAAGTGTATATATATATAAATATATGCTACATATATATCTATACTAATAAAAACTGTGCGCCTCTGTCTGTCTGTCTGCTTGAAGCCGATTACAGTTCGTTACGCGGGCGAGTTGGAAGTCGCGAGAGGTGTCTTTCGATTCGAAAGATTCCGGGAAAGTCATTTCGGGCATTTTCGAGACCGTGGGACCAAAATTAAAAAAGTTATGAATTAAAAACCGATCGAGAATCGGAACGGAAAACGTCTAATTTCCCAAACGGAGCTCAAACGGAGCTCTGAGGCAGAACACTGCGCCACCTTGCAGTGAACGACCTGAACTTTTCCCCTTTAGCTAAAAAAAGAAGCAGCCGAAAACCTCTTTTTTCTCCCGGGAAAACGACTTTTTCTTTCGTTTCGGTTCTTTGAAAAAGAATTAATTGGTAAAAAATGTTAAACACGGTTTATTTTCATACTTTTTCTTTTTGGTAGCATACACGGATATTGTGTAACCTAAGATTTACGCGATTAATACTAATTTTTGTTAGTACAAACGGAAAACGAGCTGCCAAAATTATTTGTTAGTTATGTTGTTTGTGATATTATTGAAATTACTTATTTTTTTTAATAGCAGTCTTTTGCAGTTTTTAATACCGAAAATTTTTTTGCGCGTTTTTTCTTAAACCATCATACAGACAGTTTTTAAAGTAGATAAAACTGATTACATATTCAGAATCTGCGTAAAAGTCTGCTTCTGATGAACCAAAAAATACGAGAAAATGTCTTATGGGCGCGCAGCGCCAACCATGCAAAACCAAATATTTTTAACGGGACGATGGCGACCATGGCGCGTAGCGCCGGTGGGTGGTAGGCCGGTGGGCCGCCTTTGCACGGTGGGCACATAGCGCCCACTGTGCGAAATCACATATTTTTAACGGGATAATGGGCGCATAACAACCATAGCTCTTTAATTTACTTTTTTTGTGCTTGAGGATTCGAACTCCAAGACTTGCTTATTAAATGGATTTTTTTGCTTACTATATACTGCTTAATATCGAGGTTCGTTTGGAAAAAGTGGCCCAGCTAGCGGGCGTAGCTCGCTAGTATATATATATATGCTGTATATATATACAGGATGATTCCAAAATTTTTTTACAATAAAAGAGGAGTGATAGTACACATCAAGACAAAGAATATTAAATGGGAGACCAAGGGTCCCAAACGTTTTCCCAATGAGATAGCCGCCATTAAAGTTTAGGGACCAAAATTTCAAATAAACATAAAAAACGGAAAAATCGGTCGATTGATTTGCGGTTTTCACTAAAATTATTCTTTAAATCGGCATTTTCTTGAAATTAAATTATAAAGATAAATTTGAAAAAATGCCGATAGAGGGCGCTTTAGACTGTGGAGTAACGAACAACTATTTTCTGCCGGTATTTTTTGCATGTCATTAAATGTTTTCGTAAGCTTAGACTCAAACTTAAATTTTGAGTTCAAAATCTGAAAGTGGGAGTGGTTAAGTAGCACAAACTGAACTGTGTTCAGAGGGTTCAAATTTCAAATGATTATAAAAAACGAAAAAATTCGTTCATTGATTTGCGGTTTTCACTAAAACTATTCTTTATGTCGATATTTTCTTAAAAATAAATTATAAAAATAATTTTCAAAAAATGCCAATAGAGGGCGCTTTAGACTTTAGAGTAACGAACAACTCTTTTTTGGCGTTATTTTTTGCATCTTATTAAATGCTTCCGTAAGCTTAGACTTAAATTTAAATTTTGAGCTCAAAATCTGAGTAGTTGGGAGTAATTAAGTAGACAAACTGAATTGTGTTCAGAGGGTTCAAATTTCAAATGATTATAAAAAAGGGAAAAATTTGTCGATTCATTTGCGGTTTTTGCTAAAACTAATTTTTGAATGAGCATTTTCTTTAAAATAAATTTTAAAGATAAATTTTACAAAATGCCGATAGAGGTCACCTTAGACTTTGTAGTAGCGTACAACTACTTTAACTTTTATTTTTTTAATCTCATTAAATGTTTTCAAATGTATAAACTTAAATTTTAGGCTCAAATTCTGAATCGTTGGGAGTGTTAGAGTAGCGAAAAATTTAATTGTGTTCGAGGAGGGGGGAGTGTTAAATTTCAACTCCTGAAGACACTTCAATTAGCGCTACTTAACTACTCCTAATTATTCAGATTTTGAGCTTAAAATTTAAGTTTAAATCTAAGCTTCCGAAAACATTTAATAAGTTTTTGCAAGCATTTAATTAGAACAAAAAAATAATGGTTAAAATTAATTGTTGGTTACTTTGAAGTTTAAGGCGCCCTCTAATATAATTTTTTTAAATTTATCTTTAAAATTTATTTTTAAGAGGATACTGACTTAAAGAATAGTTTTATTTTAAACCGCAAACGAATCGACATTTTTTTTCCATTTTCTATAATTATTTTAAATTTTAACAACCCCCCCCCTTAAACATAGTTCAGTTTGTGCTGCTTAACTACTCCCTACTATTCAGATTTTGACCTCAAAACTTAAGTTTAAGTCTAAGCTTCCGAAAACATTTAATGAGATGCAAAAAATAACGGCAAAATATAGTTTTTTCGTTACTTCAAAGTCTAAAGCGCCCTCTATCGACATTTTTTTTAAATTTATTTTTATAATTCAATTTCAAGAAAATGCCGACATAAAGAATAATTTTAGTGAAAACCGCAAATCGATCGACTGATTTTATGTTTATTTGAAATTTTGGTCCCTAAACTTTAATGGCGGCTATCTCCTTTGGAAAACGTTTGGGATCCTTGGTCGCCTATTTAATATTGTTTGTCTTGATGTGTACTATCACCCCTCTTTTATTGTAAAAAAAATTTGGAATCACCCTGTATATATGCTATATATATATATATATGCTGAGGAAGGTATGCTATATGCTACCGAAACCGGTATGCTTGTAATACGAATATTCTGGTGTTCTAACTTTGAAAATAATTTTAACTTTATTAAATAAAACTCATATTTAAAAAATAATAATAATAATTGTATTTATGAAAACTTTATGTCATATCTGACACTTGTTAAATATAGAACTTGTCGCCTGAATATAAATCAGTCCTCCTCATTTCAACTTTAAAATATTTTAATTTTTTCATACCGTGTAGTTTTGTTACGTTATTTTGAATGTGTTTGAAAGTACTTTATAATATATGTTTGAAGATTTTTTTTTTCTTTTTTCTGTTGACAATTGTTGTGAATTCTAAGACATCATGAGTAATATTTCCTTTCTAACAAGAAAAGTATCTTTACGTGAATGCTTTAAAAAAAAATGAAAAATTTAGAGATAATTACGTCAGATTTAAAATGATACATTTAAAATGTCTTATTTAAAACTTTTTTATAGCGTTGTTCAACAATACCAGGACAGAAACACTCTATTTTAGATTTATATTACCATATTTGTAAATGTTAAATTGATTTTATTTTTAAAAAGATGGAAAAAGCCGTTGAATCTTTCAAAAAGAAACTGTTTCAAACTTCAAATTCTTTAATCAAGCAGAAATGAATAGGAATATACTAACAAGAAGGTTGCACTGGTTTTTCATTTGTAATTCAATCATCTAAAATTTATTTTAAGCCTATCAAATTAACATTTTGTTAGAGTTTGCAGTGTCACAATGGCGGTTGGAGAGCTTGATTTGCAGGGGACAGAAGCGACTAGTAATACAAAAAATGAGATAGAAAAAAAATCGTTTCTACAATATGTACCTTAAGAGGCTAATATCTCAAAAAAAAAAAAAAAAAAAAAAAAAAAACACTTTTTTTTTTTTTTTTGTAGTAATGAAAACTGCGGTTATGGAACCTTTATTCTATATCTGGCTATCGCTTTTAGCATAAATATTTTTCCTTTTTGACCCAATGTATTATTTTCAACTAATAAATTTCAGTGTTTGAAACAAAATTTAAATATGCTGCACAAACAAAAATTTCATACTATTAAAATTGTTTTTTATAAAGCATAATAAATGATAATATACTACATCTGACAATAAAGTTCGGTAAATAGTCTTGCAACATTAAGGTAGATGAAATATTAACGAAATTTACCATACCATCATTCGAAATAGTCATCTCCCATAACTATGCACCGCTGAGATTTGCTATACATGTCCTGAGAAAATCTCAAGAAGTCTTCTTTTGGGATGGAGTTCAAAAGCTTCGTCACGTTTCGTTGAATGTCAGCAATAAGATCAAATCTCTTTCAATGAGAGTTAGGTCGTGGAAAAAGGAAGAAGTCTGGATTATTGAGATCTGGCGAGTATGGTGGATATTTAATTTGCACCACCTCTCATGAATTTCCTTCGGTAGCTTGCAAATCTTAAAACCAAACTTTAAACTGATATTTTGTTCTTTCATTTCCTGTTCTCAGTTAAGAACCAACACACTGAAGAAGCACTTTGTAAAACACGTTTTACGCAGAACATAAAAGACGCTCAACTGAATAACGGTGGGGGAAGATGGTCAACACTTGCCTCTATGCATGTGCAGCATTTTGTTTCCCCAGTGTTGCTAGATCGGCCGTTCTGAATTCATTCACCGAACTTTATTGTCAGAGGTAGTATACTGAATATGCGGCTATCATTTTTAGCAAAAATATTTTTCTTTTTTCTGTCATACACGAATATTTTCGATTAATAAGTGTAAAAGTTTGATGCGAAACTTAAATATTGTGCAAAAACTTTTTTAAACAGAATTTTCATATCATTAATATTGTGCTTTATGTAGTATATTAAATTATAATATATATCTGAATTCCCCATGGTGACACTTGTTGAATGTAGAAGCCTGATCATAAATCATTTCTCCGTAAGTTTCTTAGATACGTTATTTTTGGATATTAAAGGATCACTCACTGTTGATATATGACTGTTTAGTCTCTTAAGTTCCGACGAATGACACAAAAAATGCGATGGAAAGAAATATCGTGTCTATACTTTGTGCCTTAGGAGGTCAATATCTAAAAACTGAACAAAAAAAATCCCTCATTTTTTTTCTTTTGTAATAAAGAAAACTGTGGTTATGGAAACTTTATCTCATATTTGGCTATCGCTTTTAGCATAAATATTTTTTCTTTTTATCTTAGTCGAATATTTTCGTCTAAAAAGTGTTTGTTGTTTCGTCTAAAAGTTTGATGCAAAACTAAAATATGGCGCAAAAACTAATTTAAAAGAATTTTCATAATATTAATATTGTGCTTCATATTTCATGATATATAATAATATATATTTGAATCCCCCATGCTGACGCTTGTTGAATGCAGAAGCCTCAACCTAAATAAGTTTTAAGTTCACTGTAAAAATTATCCGTTAAATCTATGACAAAAACTGCTGGCAGCAATGTTGCCAGCAATAAAAATCGCGGTAAAACTGGGTGTGAAATTTTTTATTAGACCTAATTTTACTACTTTTTTTACGCAAATTTAACGGATTTTTTTTTTTTTTTTTTTTTTTTTTTTTTTTTTTTTTTTTTACAATGTAAGTTTTGGATGTACGGTATTTCTGGATATTAAAGTTTAACCCGCGGTTATTTATGATCGGTTTGTCACTTCAGTTTCTACGAGTGTCACAAAAAATGCGATAGAAAGAAATATCGTGTCTACAATATGTGCCTCAGGCATTCAACATCTAATAACTGAACAAAAAAGACCCCATTTTTAGGTACGTTCGTAATTATGTAAATACGTAGCACCTACTGTTGTCGTTCAGTCCGTCCGTCTGTCCGTCCGCATATAACAATGCAAAAACTACCCAGCTGAATCGTTTGAAATTTAAAATACATAATTATTACATAATTTTGTCGAGTCATTTCAAATTTTATGAAAATCGGATGCGTAGATCAATTACAGGGACAATCAAAAGGATTCCGTTACATTACTGTCAATGGCAAAGAAATTTCAAATGCATTTTAATCTATTGAAATTTTAAATACATAATTATTACATAATTTTATCAAGTTATTTTAAATTTTATGAAAATCGGATGCATAGTTCAATTACAGGGACAGTCAAAAGTATTCCATTGCATTGCGGTTAATGGGGAAAAATGTTTCAAATGCATTTTAATGGTGTTACACCCATTCGAACGTAATAAAATTTGTATGTATCTATAAAATACATATTATAATATACATTCTGCATAATCTGTGGTGCAAAGAATATTTGTTATTGATTTATAGGGCCACACAAAAGTATTCCATTGCATAATGGTGTAGGGAGAACATTGTTTGGTGCGCATTTTAATTGTAATTATTTAGATTTATGAGATTGATATATGAGCGTGATACTTTTAGAACTTCGTTATCGTACGAACGCACTTCATTTGCTACGCTTCACGTGCAATTTCCAACTTGTTTTGTAATAAAAAAGTGGCTATGGAAACTTTCTGTCATATCTGGCTATCACTCTTATAATAAAAGTTTCATCTTTTTGTCATAAATGAATATTTTCAGCTACTAAATGCCAAAGTAAAATTTAAATATGGTGGGCAAACACCGTAAAGAATTCTCATATTATTAATATCGTACTTTATACAGAATAAAACACTGTCAAAAATCTGTTAAATTTACGGCAAAAACTGCTGGCAGCAATGATGTGAGCAGTTTTTCTCGTAAAATGTAATTTTTTTATATCAAATAATTTTGCCAAAAATTTAAGGATTTTTTTTGTACAGTGTATATAATAATGTGTATCTGAATTTCTCATTGTTTACGCTTGTTGAATGTAGATGCCTCAGCATAAATCATTTCATCGTAAGGCTCCACCAGTGGCCGAGAGGTTCTGACCTCTCAACTGGTCGACGGCAGGTGCTGGGTTCGAACCCAATCGCGGCTGTCGGCCTAATTGTTCGGAGTTTTCGTGGTTTTCCTTGAACCTTGCATAAATACGGGTTAGGTTCCCTTAGAAAGACCCCCATGAAGGGCACTCGCCCCTGGTCCTATATCCCTGGTGTAGATAATCGGACGAAAAAAATAAACCAAACTAAACCATTTCTTCGTAAATTTCAGACATACCGTATTTTTGGATATTAAAGGATCACTCGCTGATAATATATGACGCAGCGGGTGAACACTGCTAGTTATTTATATATTTTAAATGTTAAAATAATTATTATTTTTTTTATATTATCAGAAACAAATGTGTGACAGACTTTTAAAAAGTGCATTTTATAAGCAAAATATAACTTAAACATTGTAAAATTATTTATTTCATATTGAAATCTATTAAATTATTTAAATACTCAGAGCATATATTCATATTTCCGTTTTTGCAATTTTTTTGGCAAGACTCTTTTTTTATTTATTTTTTGATTTTTCGATTTTAGCATTAGTGTTTTTCCATTGTGTCATAATCGAATATTTCAGACTACAAATTTCCAAAGCTTGATGCAAAACTTAAATACGGCCTACAAATTTATTTAATAGAATATTCATATTATTGATATCGTGTTTTATATAGTATATTTAATTATAATATATTTCTGAATCCCTCATGGTGAAGCTTGTTTAATGTAGAAGCCTGAACATAAATCATATCCCCGTAAGTATCAGACATACGGTATTTTTGCGTATTAAAGGATCACTCACTGTTGATATATGACAGTTTAGTCATTTTAGATTCCGACGAACGGCACAAAAAATGCGATAAAAAGAAATATCGTGTCTACAAAATGTGCCCAAGAAGTCAATATCTGAAAACTGAACAATCTCCCCCCCCCCCATTTTTTTCGTAATAAAAAAAAAACTGTGTTTATGTAATTTTTGTGCCATAACTGGCTATCATTTGTAGCATAATTTTTTTTTCATTTCTGTCATAATCGAATACTTTCACTACTAAATACCAAATTTTGATGAAAAAATTAAGTATGGTGCATAATCTTGAATAAAAGAATTCTCTTATTATTAATAAATTCTTTACATGGCATAATATATAATGTATCTGAATCCCACACGGTGACGTTTGTTGAATGTACACTGTAAAATAACGGACGATTTTACGCAAGTATTACTGGTAATCTAGACGCCAGTACTATTTACTGTTTTTTAACGGAAAAATAACGGAAAATATTCGTTTTTTCGCGTTTTTTTCGGAATTTACGAAATTTTTTCCGTTAAAAAACAGTAAATAGTACTGGCGTCAAGATTACCAGTAATACTTCCTTAAAATCGTCCGTTTTTTTTACAGTGTATAAATCTGAACATAAATCATTTCTCCGTAAGTTTCGGACATACGGAATTTTTGGATATTAACAGATCATTCGCGGTTGATATATCACAGTTTATTCTCTAATTTTTCGAAGAACGACACAAGAAATGCGATAGAAAGAAATATCATGTCTACAATATGTGCATTAGGATGTCAATATGTACAGTCTGAACAAATAAAATCTCACATTTTCTGTAATAAAGAAAAACTGCGGTTATGGATTCTTTATATGATATCTGTATTTTTGGAAGCGTTTGTAAATATAGTTGCATTTTGAATATAGGCAGAATCTGGATTCGCATAACCTGTGTTCAAATTTTTCAATTCCTATAATTTTAACATCCATGGAAAGATTAAACATTTTGGAAACATAAATAATTTTACCATATTTTTTTAATATTTTTTTATAATTATTTATAAAATATTAAATAAAAAAGGAGAGAAAAATCTTGATTTCACTAAACTTCAATTGTAATAACGATCGTGCTATAGTGAACAGCAATAACATAAAACAAAATTAAGGTAATTCAAATATATTCAAAAGAGCTTAAACTGAGCAGACAAACAAATCAAAATCATAAATACTTTTCATCTATGTTAGTTTCTTTTATTTTATCTTTGCCAGGTATATTTTGTTCCATTTATGATTCTTTTAGAAAGTGCTACCAACACAGAAGACGAAGTATGCTAGTTATTTACATATTTTAAATGTTAAAATGCTCATTATTTTATTATATCAGAATCAATGTTTGACAGATTTTCAAAAAGTGTATTGTATTAGTAAAATTTAATCTAAATTTTGTAAAATATTTATTTCATATTAAAATCTAATAAATTCTTTAAATATTGTCAGCATTTTTCGAAATTGCAGTATTCGGTAATTTTTGACTCAAACTTCTTTTTTAGTCTATCACTTTTTGCATAAGTATTTTTTCCTTTTTATCATAATCGAATATTTTTGGCCAATAAATGCCAATTTTTGATGCGAAAATTAAATATAATGCACAAATTTATTTTAAGGAATTTTCATATTATTACTAATGTGCTTTTTATAATGTATTAAATTATAGTATATTTTTGAATCCCTCTTAGTGACGCTTATTAAGGCCCCTGTCCTCGCTCGAGGAAACGCTCGCGAGCTAATGCTATTCCTATGGGGAAGCATTTTTCTAACAACTCTTTCGCAATTTGACATTTTTGAATAATTTTTTTGCATTGAATAGCTGAGATGCATGCCGAAAGAGCACCTTTTTTACTTTTTCGATTTTGGTTGCAGATTTTTTTTAAGAGCACTTTCAGTTTCGAAACCGGTTTTGAAAGTGAAACTAACTTTGTCAAAAATATCTGCAACCAAAATCGAAAAAGTAAAAAAGGTGCGCTTTTGGTATGCACCTCAGCTATCCAATGCAAAAAAAAAAAAAAAAAAAAAAAAAAAAAAAAAAAAAAAATTCAAAAATGCCAAAATATGAACGAGTTATTAGAAAAATGCTTCCCCATAGGAAAAGCATTAGCTCGGAAGCGTTTCCTCGAACGAGGACAGGGGCCTTAAATGTAAAAACTTGATTATAAAACATTTTGTCCTAAATTTCAGAACAAGGTATTTTTGGATATTAACACTAGAACGCCCGAATGGAGTCGATTCGACTCCAATCATGTAACTAAATTTCAATTCGAACCAGAAAAATTTTCTTGAAATAATTTAAATCTAATCCACGCAAATTTACGTTAAATAAATCAATTAAATAATTTTGAATAAAAATTCTGGTGAGAAATATTATTTTCAAACTTGAGTAGAATTTCCGGGCGTTCTAGTGTTAAAGGATCAGTCACTGTTGACAGATGACAATTTAGTCTCTTCAATTCCGATCAATGACACAAAAATGCGATTGAAAGAAATATCGTGTCTACAATATGTGCTTCAGGAGGTCTATATCTAAAAATTGAACACATATATTTCTCATTTTTTTCTGTAATAAGGTGCTCTATGGTTATGGAAACTTTATGTCATACATGGTTAACGCTTAAAGGATAAATAATTTTTCTCTTTGTCATAATCGAATATTTTCGTCTACTCAATACCAAAGTTTGATGCAAAACTTAAGTATGGTGCACAAACTTATTTAAAAGAATGTCCATATTAATAATGTTGTGCTTTATATAGTTTATTAAATTATAATATTTTTTTAATCCCTCATGGTGTCACTTGTCAAATGTTCAAGCTTGAAAATAAATCATTTCTCCGTAAGTTTCGGAAATACAGTATTTTTTGGATATTAAAGGATCACTAATTGTTGATATATGATAGTTTAGTCGCTTCGTTGTTGAAGAATGATACAAAAAATATGATAGAATGAAATATCGTGTCTACAATATGTGTATCAAAATTAAATGTTAGACTTAGTTTTAAAAAGTGTATTTTATTATTAAAATTTAATTTATACTTAGTAAAACATTTATTTCATATTAAAATATAATAAATTCTTTAAACACTCATATTATTTCTCCAAGTTACATTTAGGAAAATTTTTGGCACAAACTTCTTCTTCTTCTTTTTTTTTTTTTTTTTAATGTTTTGCTTTTTATCATAAATATTTTTCCTTCTTGACATAATCGAATATTTTCGTCTAGTAAGTACAAATGTTTGATGCGGAATTTAAGTATGTTGCGCAAGCATATTCAAAAGAATTTTCATACTATTAATATCATTTATTACATAACTTATTTAACTTTAATATACTCCTGAACCCAACATGGTGACGCTTGTTGAATATAGAATCCTGAACATGAATCATTTCTTCGTAGGTTTCGGGCATATGGCATTTTTGTATATTAAAGGATCATTCGTTGTTGACATATGACATTTTGGCCTGTTTAATTCCGACGAATAACATAGAAAATGCGATATAAAGAAATACCGTATTTACTCGTGTATAAGGCGCACTTTTTTTCCAAAAATTTAGGGCAAAACTCCACAATATGCGCCTTAGGAGTCGATATTTGAAACCTGAACTAATAAAACTACCCGTAAGACATGGTGACGTCACTGAAACGTCGTTGTGAAGTCACATTGTGACTTTGTGACCATCGATTGTCGATGTGACGTCACGTGACGTCGATGTGAAGTCACAGTGACTAAAATGTGAAGTCGTTATGGCCGTTTTAGAGCTTTTTTGTGACGTCACATTGTGACCAGTTTGCGACGTCACAATGTGACCAATTTGTGAAAAGTGTGTCATTTGTGACTACTTTGACATTAACATTGTGACGAACTGTGAAAATTTTTTTAGAAAGTCACATCTTAGTCACATTGTGACGTCACTGAGTGGTGGCATTTTCGTCACAGATGTGATGTGACCAAAGTGACTCACAGTGACGTCATTGTGACGTCACTGTGAACATGCATGCTATGAGGGTAATTTCTTCAACAAAGAAAAACGATGGTTATAGAAACTTTATGTCTGGAATATTCGAAATTATTCTAAATAAATTTATATTTTAAATGCTAGTAAAATATATTTTTTTAGTAAATTTTATTTATATAAGATTTTGAATTTAAAAATTACTTAAGTTGTATAATTTTTTTCCCTTCCTCTAATTTCAACTTCCATAAAAGTATTAACCCCTTGTGGAGCAAACTCTTTTTCACATATTTTATTCGATTCACACTACTTAATTTTAAAATGATAAATTTACTTATATAATCACAAACATGCGATAATTTGAAAGGGCAGATATTGTTTTATTATTGTTTCCAAATACAAATTCTGTACGCACCTTTTGAAGGTTCATATATAATTCAATGAACCCGAATAAGTTAATTTTTTTTTTATAAACATAATTATGAATAAAATTATTCATAATTATTTAAAACAAAGTGATATTTTAAAAAAAATCTCAAAATTTGAATATAAATGATTGGGTAGCAATTAATTTTCTGTTACAAAATATAAAATTTTTCGTTAAGTTTTCTATAATCAAACAAGATTAATGAAGCCGTTTTTACTCTTTCCAAATTAAAGGAGAGTCCGCTTGTCTATCTGTCTTTTCATTATCAAACTCTTGTTTTACTAGCCCGATTTCCATGAATTTATACATGTTATTGGGGTTTACAATAACAAGATCGTTATTGATAATGAAATCCGTAGCATTTTTTGTTCATTTACAGGGTCAATCAAAACTCATTCCGTTATTGTTTGCCATGTTTTTTAATGATTTTATAATGCATTAAACATATTGAAATTGATATAGATCGCTGAGGTGTACTACAAGGTTTGTACTATAAAATATGGCTTGCACATAATTTATCTTTCCGTTCTAAAGACGCAAAAAAGAATTTAGCTATAGAAGAAAATGAGCACTAACTGTGTTGTGTATAATATATGCCTTAGGAGGTCAATATCTAAAAATTGAACAAAAAACAAAACAAAAAATCCTTATTTTTTCTGTAATAAAGAAAATTGCGTTTATGGAAACTTTATTTCATACCTAGCTATTGCTTTTAGCATAAATATTTTTCCTTTTTGTCATAATGTATTATTTTCGATTCGTAAATGCCAATGTTTGATGAAAAACTTAAATATACTTCACAAACTTATAAAAAAAAAATCCTATTATAAAAATTGATTTTTATAAAGCATAACAAATAATAATATATACCATATATTCTCGTGTATACCGTGCATGCGTGTAAAACGCGCAACCAGTGTTTTAGAATGAAAAATGGCGATTTTTTGTATCTCGTATATAATGCACACCATGAAATTTAACATGAAAGTGAATGGATGATTAAATGAATTTCAGTAAAGAAAATCGAAACAAATGTTACGTCAGGCTCTAAAAGAAGTGGAAATTCTTTTTTTTTTTTTAGACTTAAACGTGTAAGGAGTAAGTGTCATCATATGGGGACGTCACTTGCGAAGGAAATACTTGATAACATCTACACTGTAAATAAATAAAAAAAAATCTATAATTCTACAAATGTAAAGGTGCAGAAATTTGTATTCTTGCTAAAACTTTATTTGTACACTGTACCAAAGAAAAGAGAGAGAGAGATAAATATGCAAAACTAGTTTTTGTAAATCTATGGAAATCTGTAGCTTTACAAATGAATCTAGTAAAATTATACTAATCTTACTAAAATTTTATCAGTGACTTAGGTCGCAATTAGATAAAAAAAGTTCTAGGATTTCCAGTTTCCTGTAAAAATTCTTAATAATTTTTCAACCTAACAGATTTTTTTTTATATTTATAGTACAAATATGTATTTATTACATGAATTTTCGCTGTTATCGTTACATAAAAAACAGTGAAGGCAATGAGGATTGCTAAGTAGTTTTTAAATAATCCTGTTACAGCTTTTGTAAAAAAAGTGCAAGGAATAAAATAAAGATGCTGGAGTACTTCTATTTAGTAAAATTCCAGTTTTAATATCTTTTATGAATACATTTCTTGATTCTTAGGTATATCGTGTCATTGCTAGAGTTGCAAAAAGTTGGTTTATTCCCGGGTTTATTTCCAATAGACCAGGTTTATTCCCAGGTTTATTCCCAAAAAACCGAATTATTCCAAAAAATCCCGGGGGTTTTCCAGGTTTATTCCTAAACCCGGTTTATTCCTAAAAACCCGGTTTATTCCCGGCTTTAAACCGGGTTTTTTCTAACCTTTGCAACACTAGTCATTGCATAAAGTAGTAAAAAAAAATATTCCGTGTATAACGCGCATCCAGTGTTTTTGCCTTAAATTTTAAGATAAAAAGTGAGCATCATACACAAGTAAATACGGTATTTGAATATCTGGCTATCATTTTTAGCATAATTTTTTTTTTATTTTATTTTATTTTATTTTATTTATTTTTTTTTTTTTTTTTTGTCGTAATTGAAATATTTTCGAGTAATAACTGCAAAAGTATGATGTGAAACGTATATATTGTGCACAAACTCATTGAAAAGAATTTCCTTATCATTAGTTTTGTGCTTTATGTAGTATATTAAATTAAAATATATGTCTGAATTCTTCATGGCGACGCTTGTTGAATGTACAAGCGTAAGCATAACTCATTTCTCAGTAACTTTCTGACATACTTTATTTTTGGATATTAAAGCATCACTCATTGGTGATATATGACAGTTTGGTCTCTTCAGTGTCTGCAATATGTTCTTAAAAGGTCAGTATCTAAAAAAAAAAAAAAAAAAATCCCTCTTTCTTTCTTTTTTTTTCTTTTTTTTTTGTTGTTGTTGTTGTTGTAATATGGAAAATTTTGGTTATGGAATTTTTATCTCATATTTCGCTATCGCTTTTCGCATAAATATTTTCCTCTTTTACTTAGTGGAATATTTTCGACTAATAAATGCCAAAGTTTGATGCATAACTTAAATATTGTGCAAAAACTTATTTAAAAGATTTTTCTTGCCATTAATATTGTGATTTATGTAGCATAAAAAATAATGAAATATAACTAAAACCCTCATCGTAACGTGAGTTGAATGTAAAAGTCTGAACGAAAATTATTTCTCCGTAAGTTTTGAACATACGGTATTTTTGGATATTAAAGGGTCACTCCCTGCTGATATGTGACAGTTTAGTCTCTTCAGTGCCAAATAATGATACAAAAATGTGTGGAATGAACAATCGTATTTACGATATGTGGCTTAGAAGGTCAATATCTAAAAACTAAATAAATAAAACTCATTTAACGATAAAGATTTTGCAATAAAGAAAGACTATGGTATTTCGTATTGCGTGTTATTCTTTCGTTTCGACTATGATTCTGTTAGAAAAAGTGATGAACATAGTTGGTGAAGGCTGCTAGTTTTTATATGTTTTAAATGTTAAAATATGCATTATTTATAGTATCAAAATTAAACATTTGACGGACTTTAAAAAGTGTAGTGTATTTTAAAATTTAATTTAAATTTTCTAAAATATTTATTTCATATTAAAATCTAATAAATTTGTTAAATACTCAAAACATTTCTCCAAATTTGTTTTTGGAAAATTTTTGGCACAAACTTCTTTTTTTTATGTTTCGCTTTTACCATAAATATTTTTCCTTCTTGACATAATCGAATATTTTCGACTAATAAGTACAAAAGTTTGATACGGAATTTAAGTACGGTGCACAAGCATATTTAAAAGATTTTTCATATTATAAATAATATTTAATACATAGTATATTAAACTTTAATATACTCCTGAACCCAACAGGGTGACGCTTGTTGAATATAGAATCCTGAACATGAATCATTTCTTCGTAGGTTTCGGGCATATGGTATTTTTGTATATTAAAGGATCACTCACTGTTGATGTATGACAATATTTCTGTTTAGTTCCGACGAATGATATAGAAAATACGGTAAAAAGAAATATCGTGTTTACAATATGCGCTTTAAAAGTTGATATTTACACTGTAAAAAATGTCAGATGTTTCTGAATATATAAAAATGTACTGTAATCAATAAAGAAAATATACAGTAACCTCTTCTAACTCACCTAAAGTTTCGAAAACCGTTTCTTTACCTTTATAAATCACAGAAAACTATTTGTTTTTGAAATTTAAAGACGAATTTATAAAAAATAATTTTTATTAGCTGTCCGTCCTTTTCGGAAACGTTTCTAAGTGGCTTTTACAGTACAATAATAACTTTTCTCAAATCAAAATATCACTTTTTCGGATGCTACCAATTCATACGAAAATATTTTGATATTCAGAGAATATATTTAATAGACAAAGATACAATATTAACGGTATTAACATTAATATGAAAATCAACATTATTTTGCGACAATTGCATGCAAAAAATCATTTATGCAGCTGAAAATGTTTACTTGAGAATTGGTAGAATCCAAAAAAGTGATACTTTGATTTGAGAAAAGCGATTATTGTACTGTAAAAGCTAATTAGAAACGTTTATAAAAAGGACGGCAGCTAATAAAAATTAATTTTTATAAATTCTTCTTTAAATTACGAATACAAATAGTTTTCTGGGATTTATAAAGGTAAAGGAATGGTTTTCGAAACCTTAGGTGAGTTAGAAGAGGTTACTGTGTATTTTCTTTTTTGATTACAGTACATTTTTATATATTCAGAAACATCTGACATTTTTTACAGTGTAAAAACTGAAACAATAAAACTAATCTTTTTCTTTAACAAAGAAAAACTGTGGTTATGGAAACTTTATGTCCGGAACTGGATTTTTTGAAAATATTCTAAATAAATTTATATTGTAAATGTAAGCAAAATATAAGTCTTATTTTGTTGCTAAGATTAATTTATATAAGATATTGAATACAAGACTTACATATGCAGTGTCAAAAAAGTTTCCTTTCCTTTAATTTCAACTTTCATAAAAGTATTAACCCCTTTTTGAATGATACATTTTGCATATATTTTATTCTTCTCACATTAATTAATTTTAAATTAATACATTTTCTAATAGAATCACAAACATGCAATAGTTTGAAAGGGTACATATTGTTTTATTCTTGTTTCGCAATACAAATTATGTTTGCACCTTTTGAAGATTCATGTATAAACCAATTGACCCAAATGAGTTAAAAGTTTTTTTTTTTTATATAAACGTAATTACGGATAAAATTATTCTTAATTATTTAATAGTAAGTGCCAATAAGAACAGTGCTTATAACCCACAATGTATCAATATCTAGAAAGATCAAAAGATGCAAAGGAAAAAGAAAACATTCTTATAAAAATATTTTTGTTTCATGCAATCAATAATTCTTTTGAAAAAAGATAATCTATTTATAACTCATTCTAAACAGTATTCCTTCTAATCAGTGTTTTGAATTAATTTTATTAAATGTTATTTTAATGGTAATTTAAAGCTCCGTCAGGGTATAAAGAATTAACCTGATAGAACGGACGCATACGTAGGGTATGAATGTTTTTTAATTTGTTATCAATAAATGCAAATAGCAATCGCCACCTTATTTAGACGAGACAATTGTTATGATAAAATAAAATAAGTAAATCAAGGCGATAAAATAAGTTGTAGATTACTTAAAAAAATAGTGGTGAAAATTGTAAAAACCATATGCACTCTCAGTCTATTAGGCCCGGGGCACGTCTTACAGTGATAAAAGAATTTTTATTTAAAGAACTTATTCGAGAATCACTTACTTAAAGAAAGATTTTTTTTTATCTGAAGAAGACTTGTGAGGGACTGTCCTTTGTGATAAAGGCAATCTAGCATTTTTTGTGAAATCGTGACGTCAATATTCTAAGATGTGTGGTGCAAAAACGACATCTATTCTTTATTCAACTTTAACTTTCCGGAGTGTGTGTAGCGCCTTTGAGTCTACAGTTAGCTGCGGTTAGGAGTATTATGCAAATTTATAGCTCCGTCTTCAGTTTGCAATGTATAAAAGCTATGAGTTGGAGTGTTGTGGGGTGGTGAGGCGGCTGAAGCCAGCCAAGTGAGATAGATTGTGTCGTGAAGCAAAGCAAGGTGTTCTAAAATGAGATAGCTAGTATTGTGAGCCGAGTTAGCTTGTGTTGTGATCTGAGTTACGTAAGAGGAAAGCCAGGGGGTAAAAAGTTATTTAATACGTTGAATATTTTGAGAATAAAGATTGTTTTCAGCCACGGGCTGTTTTATTATAGATTTAACGTAGCATTTAGCCGCAACCTGAAATTAGAGACGGTGTGAGTGCCCCGAACTGAGCTTAATCCGAGGACGTGAGTATAGATTACCATTTAATCTCTTAATATTGTGTTTAGTGACTGGAACTTCCCATTTGCTCCACTTCCCATTTGCTCCACTTCCCATTGCCCAAAAACATTAAATAAAGTGTTTGATTTTAACTTTTACTTAAGATTATGTCTTCCTTTAACCAAAATATCATCGGCCACGTCACAAACGTAGTTATTAAGGGTGTATTTCGATTCAAACTGCGTACTTTCCTATTTATTTTTGAGTTCATTTTTGATCTCAAATGCATGAAACTCGCAGATTGTCTTATTTAGAAACTACTCAAGGTGCCGTAAGGATCGATTCTTTTATAAATGCAGAAAATGTTGCAAAAAAAAGCAATCAAAAAGGCATTTTGAACCGATTTTCTCCTAGCGGGAGATTTGTGAACGAAAAAAAGGGTGATACTGAGAAGATAATTGTTTATAAATCAAATTCTAATGAATGGAGCGTAAAAATACATCACACGGCACCTTGTAAATCTCTTCAAAAATACCCTCAGCAAGTTTCATGTTTCTACTTTTGATAATGTGTCTGAAATTGTATCGGAAAATTTCGAGCTGTTGAAGGTGGAAAAGCGTTTTTTCGAATACACCCTTAAGTTCATCTTAATTACACAAATACGTAGCACTTGTAGTCGTCATTCAGTCCGTCCGCCTGTCCTCATATAACAGAGCAACAACTACCCATCAGAATCGTCTGAAATTTAAAATTTAAAATTGTAGCATAAATTTGTCCAGTGCTTTCAAATTTTACGAAAATCGGATGTATAGTTTAATTAGAGGTACAATCAAAAACATTCCCTTACATTACGGTCAATATGAAAAAATAATTTCAAATGAAGGTTAATGAAATTACATTCTTTCGAACATAGTAGAACTTATATGCATAATATGTAATAAAATGATGACATGATATGATATGCAAGCATATAATAAAAAATACATTAAACACAATTTGTGGTGTAAAGAACACTAATTATTCCTGTACATGACCACACAAAAGTATTCCATTACACAATGGCATAGGGAGAAACAGTATTTGGAGCGCGTTTTAATACTATTAAACTATTACATGGAATTGAAACACGTAGCTGCGATTTACTACAAGTTACCGTTTATAATAGGAAGCAGATGCTTTTTAAGGAACACAAAAATTTTCAGCTATTGCATTGTATTGGAAGTACTGTGTACTAGTACAATAAAATCTAAATATTTTAAAAACTTATTTATAATACGAACGCACTTCATTTGCTATGCTTGATGGGCAATTTCCTACTTTTTATATTTTTAATGAGTAAGCTACGAATCTCCAAAAGCTTTTGCTAAACACAATTTTGCTTTTCCTTAACTTCTGCTCACGTTTTTTATAAGAAGATATTTTAATGATATTTTAATGTAGCGTTGGAATAGAAAGGGTTAATAGTATTTCCATCATACATATAGTCTATTTACAAAATAACATTTTTTTACGGGGAAATGAAATGATTTCTTTTATACCATATAATTCTCTTTCTTTGCGTTTTTTCTTTAAACGCTTTTTAACTACTGACCAACGCATCTCTAAACGTTTTCACTGTATACACTTTTCCTTTTTCTTAACTTTTGCTTAGATCTTTTTTATAACACCATATTTTAATGGTATTTTAAAGAACTGTCGTTATATAAAAGGTCAATACAGTTTTTATCATACATAACACTTATTTAAAGATTGGCATTTTATTTCAAGTAAACATCGTTATTATTACTTCTATAGATTTTTTTTCCGCTTTGTGTTTTTAATTTTATAGATGAAAACTAAGCATCCGCAAAAGTTTTTACTAAATTAAATACATTTCTGCTTAAAAGAAAATCTGCTTATATTTTTTATAACAACATATTTTAAGTGCATTTAATTGTACTGTCCAAACAAAAAAAAAAAAAAGAAAATAATAATAATAATAATAATAATAATAATAATAATAATAATAATAGTGTTTTGATCATAAGCATCCCTTTTTTTAAATAATATTTTTATCCGAGGATATCAAATCACATTTTATTCAGTACATTTTTTCTCTTTGCGTTTTTTATTTATTTTTTTCAACTATTAACCAACGCATCTCCAAACACTAAATACACTTTTCCTTTCCTTAACTTCTGCTTTACGCCTTCTCACATCCGCCTCGAAAGCGCAACTGGTAGCAAAGAAGAACAATTTCTAAACACCCCTCCTATACCACCCCCTAAATCTCAAGTCGCACCAGAGGGCGCTACCTGGTTACCCAAACGAAATCAATGCTTCTCACCCCGCTCTTGTATAAAACTACGAAACCCAGGAATTCGCATTTCATTGAGTCTCCTTATATGGGACTATTACTTGCGCTGAACTTTTGATCTTGGACCATTTATATATTTATTTATCCGACTGTGATGGCAACACCGTGAAAAAAAAAAAAGGATTAAAAAATATGTTTGTGGAAAAACTGGGAAATATTACTGGTGTGAATTCATGTACTTTTTAACTTTTCTCAGATACATTTTTCTTGATGTCATCATGGGAATTTTCGAGGGTGCAATCGCATCATCTGTTTTGTGGCTGCTTGCAACAGGTAGGATAGTTTTGTGATGATAGATCGTTTGTTTTGGTAATACCCCGCTTGCTATGAAAGTATAAATAATATTTTTTTTAAATAAAGTTGTTAATTTAATATCATGGTATTTGTAATACAGTCGAGTCTCTATATAACGAAATCCACCGTTCCAGTAAAAAATTCGTTATATAGAGAAATTCGATGTATAGAGAATGATGTTTAAAATCGTATTTAATGTGTAAATTTTGAACAAATATTATTTTTGATCTTTTTAATTAAGAATTTGAAGTGTTTAAAAGTAAATATTAACCCAACATTTTACTTCTTAATTATTTAAGCAGTTTCAAAAATGAGAACAGACATTTATTTGAAAGCTTAATGAAAATCAAATAAGGAAGACTTGCATTCATTTCAGACAAAGATATCTGCAAATTTTTGTTGTTTTGATTTTAAAGTTGTTATGCTCTCAATAAATAAATAAATAAATAAATAAATAAATAAATAAAAATAAAAAGCTCAAATTTTAGCAAGAATGAAAAATTGTAGTTAACATTTTTCTCCATTTGAAGGCCTCTCTTATGTGCCTCTCATTGATTCCTCTCTTATATGTGTAACAATCCAATTGACTCTGTTTTGAGAAGGATGTGGAAAGCGGTTTGGGAGGTGGGATGAATTCGTTGGATTTAAAGAACAAAGAGAAAAGTAATAATAATAATAATAATAATAAAAATAACTCTGCACTGAACGATAAATCAAAAATAAGTGATGGAAAATTGATTCCAAATAATTTCGAAGCTTTTTTAAAGCTGAATAAATTAAGACCAATTTATGAAAAAATTCGTTATATGTAGATAGATATTTCGCTATATAGAGACTGTTTTTAATGTAATCATGGGAAAAGTGGACCGTTCCTACTATTCGTTATATAGAGAAATTCGATGTATGGAGTTTCATTATAGAGAGACTCGACTATATTTTTTGTTAGTAAATATTATAAATATCATGATATTATAATACTCTTATGCTCATAACTGCTTAACGGATTTGCCCGTACGCCGTTCGGGCAAGACGAATTTGCTTAATTCATCATTTAAAAATTTTTGACACCCCATTTTTTTAAAAAGAATAATTTCATACTATTTAAAGACGGAAATGTTTAGACTAAACGTTACGAATATTTTATTTAAAAAAATTGTGATGAGAATCCGTTATTTTCAATTTATTGAACGGAAAAGAAAGTGCCATTTAAGGGATTAATTAATACTTTTAATAATAATAAACATGATACTCTTTATTACGGCATGCAGCTAAAACGTCGTCATCTGAAATGTATAGAAAATTTAATAACTCAGGGGTAAATGGAGTTTTTTTTTCCTTGGGCCTGCTTTTTGTAAAAAAAAGTAGTTTTGTAAATTTTATTATATTTTTGAACAGAAAAAAGTACATTTTGCTAATGAAATTTGAAATCCAATTACTAAATTGAGTATTTATTGACCAAAGCTTCTTTAAATCCTTTTGCAAAAGTTTCCGTTTCTGGTGAATTAGCTTTTTTCGCAAATTACGCATTTTAAAAGTAACAAAACAATAATTATAAATAATAGTTAATGTTTTAATAAAAAGAACTTTTGTGAAGAAATCGATTTTATTAAAAGGAATCTAGTGAAAAGGCTGGTTTTAATTCAAAGTAACTTTGTAAAAAGGGTCCATTGTTTTAAAATGAATTTTGCAAAAAATATTTATGATTTACCATTTGTTTTGATAATACAATTGTGTTATGAAAATGTTATTTTTTTTTCAAAGTTATTAATTTGATATTATAGGAGTTATATTATGTTTAAGCGCTGTTTATTGCGATATACCACTAAGGCGCCGTGTTTAGAAATATGCAGAAACTTAGAATTTCAAAGATCAAAAAGTAAAAGTTATTTTTGTTAATTTTATGATTTTTTTAAAAAGAAAATAAAGAAATATTTTTCTAATCAAAGTCTCCCATTGTTCAATTACGCATTTATTTACAATAACTTCTATAAATCCTTTTACAACGGATTTCGTTTCTGGTAAATAACAAAGTTAAAAACCTAAAAGAATAAAGGTTATAAAGAGTAGACAAATTTTTAATAAAAAGGAATTTTGTGAAAAGGCCAATTTAAATCAAAATGAATTTTGCAAAGGAGTCCATTTTATTAAAAGAAATTTTATGTAGGGTCCAATTTTATTAAAATAAAATTTGTGGAGGATTATAGATGATAGATCGTTTGTTTTGGTAATACCCCGCGTGTTATGAAAATAATAATAATAATAAAATTTAAAATTATTAATTTAATATCATAATATTAATATTAATTTTAAACGTTCTTTATTACGGTATGACATTAAAGATTCGTCATCTGAAATGTGTAGAAATATAATATATTAAAAATCAATCATTTGTTTGTTTGTTTTCTTGTGGCCCATTTTTTGAAGACAAAAACTTATTTTTGTGAACATTATTACATAATTATTTAAAGAAAATAAAAGAAGAAAACAAGTATTTTTCTAATGTAATTTGGAATCCAGTTGTTCAATAGTGCATTTATTAATAAAAACTTTTTTTTAATTCTTGTGCAACAGTTTTCGCTTCTGGAGATATAGTAACAAAGTTTAAAACCTAAGAAAAAAAAATATAAAAAGCAGTCAAATTTTTAATAGAAATAAATTTTTGAAAAAGCAAATTCTAATTTAAGTGAATTTTGTAAACGAGTCCATTTTAATAAAGGGAATTTTATGAAGCGGTGCAGTTTATTAAAAAGAATTTTGCGAAGAAATATTGACGATAGATCGTTTGTTTTGGTAATACCCTGCATGTTATAAAAATTAAAAAAAAAAAAAAAAGAATACTTATATTTTTCTTTTGCGTTATTCATTTAATATCATGTTATTTACATTATTTTTCAGCGCTGCTTATTACGATATGCAACTAAAACGTCGTCATCAGAAATGTATAGAAATTTATTATTTTAAAGGTCGAAGCATTTTTCCCCCTTCGAGTTTATTTTATAAAAAGTAAAAGTTATTTTTGTTAATTTTATCATTTTTTAAAACAAAATAAAAGAAATAAAGAAACATTTTTCTAACCAAACTTGATCTCTTATCTCTCAATTACGCATTTATTAACACAAACTTCTATAAATTTTTTTGCAACAGTTTTCGTTTGTGGAGAAATAGTCTTATATGCAAATAACAAAGTCCAAATCCTAAAAACATAAAGATTATAAAGAGTAGATATATTTTTAATAGAAAGGAATTTTGTTAAGGAATCCATTTAACTAAAAAAATCTTTGTGAAAATGCCAATTTTAATTTAAAGAAAATTTGTAAATGAGCACATTTTATCGAAAAGAATTTTGCGAAAGAATATTGATGATAGATCGTTTGTTTTGGAAATTCCTCGCGTGTTATGAAAGAATAAAAAAAAATATTTAGACTATTTTTCTTTAAAAAATTTGTTAATTTAATGTCATGGTAGTTATATTATTTTTAACCCCCTGACCGCCGAGCAAAAGGGCAAATTTGTAGAAGTTTTTTTCTCAACAGTTTATTTAAATGTTAATAAAAGAGGGATTTTCTATCATGGTGTATTTTTTTTCTTACGTATATGTGTATAAGCCTTGAAAATCTCAAACATAGCTTAATTTCTTAAAGCTGGATTATATTTGTCGAATTAAGATACCCTGGGGTAATAATGCCACGTTAAGGTTCTACCAATTTTCACGGCTCAATTTTAGTTTGTATTTTTCAAACAAATATATGATTTGATACAGCAACTCATTGACTATCTACATAAAAAAAATAATTTAACAGATATGTATTCATAAAATGTAATGGCGTGTTTTCTTGACCAATGCTATTTGGCGTTATTACCCACCTATATGGGTAATAACGCCATGCAAACAAAACTATAAAATAAGAATAATTGCATGTAGATTGCCCAATTCTAAAAATACAAACTCTACAAACTTTGAAATTGACAAATTGCATTCTAAGCTATTGAAATTGTTCAATTTTTTATGAAAGTGTAAGAAAAATAAAGGTGTGGTGTGTGTGTGTGGGGGGGGGGGGAGGATGAGGCAAAAGAATATCAGACGGTGAGCTTCTTTTTGTTTAAAAAGGACCGCTTAAATAGAATTATTAGAAACATTGCACAGTTTTAACTGTGTTTATTTGAATCAGTATTTAGGATGTAGCTCGGCCACTGTAGGGTATCAACCGGGGTATTAATGCCAAGGATTGGCGTTATTACCCCGTTATAGTTAATGCGCTGTACATTTTAAATTACAAATTATCTCGAGAAGATATCCAAAATCTTCAACAACATTTTGAAAGTCCATGAAATGTACTACAAATTTATGTATTTAGCAAAGTATTTCCGGATACAAAAAATAGTCTTCACATCACAAAACTTATCTCGCAAATTTTAGATCAAGCGTTAATTTTAGTTGCTTGTAAAAACAATAGGACCTAAAAATGAAACAAATTAACTTGAAGCTGTTTTTTGTGATTTATATGACTCAAAACCCTTCTGCGCAGAGCACATGGGTGTTATTTACCAGATTATTTCATAATTATGCAAAATATTAGCACTTGGCGTTATTACCCCGCCTGGCGTTATTACACCAGACCACCTTATATCAATTTAGATAAAGTTTCAACTGCAGTAAAACCTGCAGCCTAATGAACGGATATATCCGGTCTCGGCAGTAGGAAATGCGCTCTTTATACAACTAAAGCTTCGTCATCTGAAACGAGTAGAATATTAGTATTTTAGGGGGGGGGGGGGTCGGTATTTATTGGGGAGGGAAAGAAATTCCCACTTTGTGAAAAAAAGTTTATTTTTTTGTGCATTTTATTATATTTTTGAACAAAATCTAATAAAGTTAAAATCCGATAACTCAATTATGCATTTATTAACTAAAACTTCTTTAACTCTTTTTTCAACAGTTTCTGTTTCTAGTGAACTAGTAATATTAGCAAATGACGCATTTTAAAACTAACAAAATGAAAAAATATAGGGGTCTATTTTATTGAAAGAAAATTTACAAAAAAGCCTTTTTTTTTTTTTTTTTTTTTTTTTTTTTAGGAATTTTGTAAATGAGCCAATTTTATTATTAGGAAATTAATGAAGACTCTCATTTAATAAAAAGGAATTTTGTTAAGAAACATTGTTGATAGATCGTGTTTTGGTATGAAAATATATATAAAAATAATTAACATCTTTTTTTTTTTTTTAAACGTTATGATTTTAATGTCATGGTTCTTATATTATTTTTAAGAGCACCTGTTTTTCACTGCTCAATTAAATCGTCTACATCTGAAATATATAGAAATTATTTACGGAAAATGCATCCTAAAAAGTATTATGGTAGGATTATATCATAATGATTGTGATTACGTTTTACGCCATCGCTTTCATTTAATTGTTCATACTCTCCCTTCTAAATATTACGGGCTTTCAATATGGTAGTTCGTTAGTTTTCTTCCATAATATTAATAAATCGTTTGTTTTGTTAATACCCCTTACATCATAAAAATATAAAAAAAATACGTAACTGTTTTTATACTTTAAAAAAAGTTATTAGTTTAATATTCTGATGATTGTGTTATTTTTAAGTGCGCCTTTATTTTCAGTACACAATTAAATCGTCATCTGAAATTCTTAAAAATTATTTATTTGGATTTGTAAAAGCTTATTACGGTATGCTAATATTATAATTATTGTTACTATCTTCTGAACGGTCGCTTTCACTTTTATCGCTCATACGTTCTCTTCAAAAATCAAATGCTTTCAACATAGTAGTTCGTTAGTTTTCTTTCATATTGTTAAAAAATCATTTATTTTGGTAATACCCCGCTCATTATGAAAATATAGAAAAATACTTAACTGTTTTTATATTTAAAAAAAAAAGTTATTAATTTAATATTACGATAGATGTGTTATTTTTAAGCGCGCCTTTTTTTTCAGTACAAAGGTAAATCATCGTCATCTGAAATGCGTAAAAATTATTAATTGGGAATTGTAAAAATTATTAGGGTACGCTAATATTATAATGATTGTGACTACGCTCTGCACTGTTGCTTTCCCTTTAATCGCTCATGTGGTCACTTCAAAATATCAAGTCATTTCCTCATAGTAGTTAGTCAGTTATCTTCCATGATGTTAATAAATCATTTGTTTTGTTAATACCCCGTCCCGTATATTACAAAAATATAAAAAAATACTTGACTGTTTTTATATTTTTAAAAAAAGTTATTAACTTAATATTTTGATAGTTGTATTTTTAGCTCACAGGCTATCATAGCCTGAGAGCTTATGTGCCCGCCCGTTCTGTATGTACGTGCGTAACGCGATAACTCATGATAAAAATATCCGATCCTCTTGAAATTTTGTATATAGGTATATCCTGACAAGGCGCTTCCCTAATTAGTTTTTGGAGTTAATTCGATATGTATAAGAGGGGGAACGGGGGGCTCATGCCCCTCCCATTAATTGATATAAATGGGGTTTTCATTCAGAATTAAGTTTTCGTTCAAAATTTAGATATAGGATCATTCTGATGAGGCGATTCCGTGACTGCTATTAGGTGTTCATTGAATAAGTATAAACAGGGGGAACGGGGGTTCTAATGCCCCTCCCCTTAGTTTATATGAATGGGTTTTTCAAGCAGAATTGTCAGATTTCGTTGAAACCTCTGAATAGTTTTGGAAGTTTAATGGTTAAGTATAAAAGAGGTGAATAACTCCTCTTAAATTTTATAAATGCTAAATGGATTTTTATTAAGAATTATCCGATTTGCTCTAAATTTTGGATATAGATTTTTTATATGATAAAGCATGTCCTTGATAGTTTAGGATATTCAATGACTAAGTATAAAAAAGGGAAAAGGGGAGAGCTGTTTCCCCTTCTTAATTCTTTTTTCGATCGGAAATAACCCTTGAAAATATAAGGCTGTAATGTACAATTAGTATGAGTAGCCTGTGAGCTCAATGCCATCAGTTTAACTGGGCAATATTCTTTTTATTTCTCCTTTGCGCATTTTTTTTCAGTTCACAATTAGATCGTCGTCATCTGAAAAGCGCACATATATTCACTTCTACATATCGCATATTCTGAAAGAGTAAATAAAAATAAAAATATATGACGGAACGCAGTTTTTTCCTTGCTTTTAACACAAAATATATAATTTGACCTTTAAAATGTTCGGTATACTTAAAAGGCGATTAAAATAATCAAGGAGAGATATTAACATTAATTTTATTTAAGAACATCCTAGTACTTTCAAGCCTTAAACAGACTCTTCTTCAGAGAATATTATTTATACAAATACATGATTCAAAAAATATTCTCTAAGGAAGAGCCTGATTAAAGCTTGGAAGTATTAATATCTATATTATAAAGACCAAACGTATCTGTGCGTGACGCATATGTCATTTTGCGAATGGCAACACTTTCCCATGCAATTTCAAGTTTGCATTTTTTGCTACTGCAAATTTTATACTTCTAAACATCGTACATTTCCGATTTTTACACCGTTGTATAGAGAAAAAAATGTACTTTTAAATGCAATTTTTTTGAAAGCTGTATCTCAATTTGTTTTTAAGACATTTTTTTTTTATAGTTTTTAGTACCAATTTTAAAATTGTGGCAACAGAATCACTCCATTTTCTCTTAAAATTGAAAAAAAAAAAAATAGAAATTAAAATGCGTATATTTTGCAAAAAAATATCGTCTGTTATAAAATTCCGTGATTTTGTTTTTAGTGATCAGTTTTGATTTAAAGTGATTTTTAAATGATAAAATTAAAGTACCATTTTTAACCATATAAGCAGTAAGTGTTTAAATTTTGAAAAGATGAAAATTATGACGGGTTTTAATTTCGCGTGAAAATCTATGATTGTGTCAATTTGGAATAAATTTAGTTTTTTCATTCGCATTTATACCAAACATAAGAGTCTCAATCGATAAATTCATCATAATAGCTGATCTTTATTATATTTTAATGATTAAAGTATGCGATTGAAGTTTAATTTTAAAAATTTGGTCAACTGAGTTTTATAGTGTTTTGTTAATCTTAGCTTAAAATAATATTTGTTTTAGAGTTAGACTGATTAATATAAGATGCATTTTTTACTGTAAGTAATTTTGTAGATTTATTATAAATCAATGATGCAGTTCCTTCCTAAACATTTTATTTCGTCGAATTTCGACGGGTTCCACCTCGTGTTTTTAAATAAAATAATTATCAGCACTAGAACCGCGGTAACGGTTCATTTTGACCCGTAACAAATGTATATATGTCAATTAGAATCATTTTTTTAAATTACGTTAAATATATCTTGTACGAAAATATAATTTAAATATAAGTTAAATAGCTTTTTTTAAATGTGATGTGAAATATTATTATGACACTAGCGACAAATTCCCCGCGGTTCTACTATTAGCATCTCTCTCTGATTATTTTAATCATCTTTTAAATAAGCCGATCATTTTAAAGATAATATAATATAATTCGTCTTAAAAGTTATTTTTTTAAAAACTCTATTGATTTATTATTACGGAGTTATATTATTCTTTAATCTTTCTTTATTTCAGTAAATAATTTAAGCGTCATAATCAGAAATGGGTAGAAATTATTTACTAAAAATGCAAAATGCATTAGCGGTACGCTGATGTCATGATGATTGTGATTGCGTTCTGTGCTATCGTTTTTATTATTATCCCTCCTACACGGGAAAAACTGTTATTTTGTAACTACTAAATTTTGATTGATATGGTTCTATCCAAAAATTTGGTTGAAATGGCCAAATTTTAACCAAAATTTTGTTAAATTAAGAAAATTATTTCGTTATATTAACCATATTTTGGTCATTCCAACCAAAATATTTGCTTGAGGATGGGGCTATCTAAACCAAAATTTAGTAGTTTCAACAAAATAGTTTTTTTCGCGTATATTCATTTCTAATTATAGCACAGTTTAAATGTAATAGCTGATTTGTTACGTCAATATCTAGCATATTGTGTAAAAGTATTATTTATTATAGGCTATTCATTTATATTTATGGTAGTTATTATAGTATTTTTAGGAGTTACTTTTTTGTGCGCAGTTGAAGGATAGTCACCAGAATTGTGTAATAAAATGTTACAGGAAATTCAAATTAATAGAATTACGTTGCAATAATTTCATAATTTTTGCGACAACAACTCTCCAATTGCTTTCTTTATAATCTCTCATACATTCACTTCTAAATATCGTATACTTTAAAAATAGTAGCTCGTTTTAATTGTTAGTATTCCGTATATTATAAAAAGTACTTAAGTATCGTTTTTAAAATGCTATTAATTTATTATTACGTTAGTTATTATGTTTTTAAAGTGTTCCTTTTATCACTACGCAGATAAATATTCGTCGTCTGAAATGTGTAGAAAATTAATGTTGGTAATTCATACTAATAATTATTTCAATAGGCTGACGTCATAATGATTGTGACAAAAACCTGCACGATTGCTTTCACTTTAATCACACAAAGATTTATTTCTAAATTTTAAATATTTTAAATAAAATAATTATATAGATATTTTTTAACCGTTTACATATCGAATTAATATCGCAATGTAATTATAATTTTGTTTTTCCTATATTACATCTTCAAATGTTTTAATTTATGTATACAAATTTAGAAAAATAACAAAAACAAATATTTCTATACTTTTTTTTTTTTACTGTTTTTATTTTAGTGTTAGCATTTTGGAACATGATTATTGACTGACAACCTATGCAAATATAGCAAGTTATTTTCCACTATACGCTGTTGTATATTGTTCTTGAGTATTTTCTCGAATTCCAAAAACATTTAGATTCATATCGGTCAAATGTAAGAAACATACAAAACACGATAAAAACAAATAATATATTTTTATGCAAATTAATGAATTTACATTTTCCTTATAACTGTGATAAATGCTTTAACATAAATATTTTTTTTTTCAAAATTGAGATCAAGCTTACATTGTATAGGAAAAATAAAGACACCGTTATTATGTTGGAAAATATATGTTTTGTATTACAAATAATGAAATGTTCCCATTTGGGAACACTGGCTTTCAAGCGGTTAATATCCCGAATATTGAGATAAATATTTAATTATTATTTTTTAAAACGCTATTAATGCAGTATAATGGTAAATATTATATTCTTTTTTAAACGTATCTTATTCATTCTTTCATCACTCATCCAAAGCATCGCCTTATGAAATGTGTAGAAATTTTATGTTTGAAATCAATACTAATAGTTACTTTCGATCGGCTTGTGTCATCATGATTGTTACAAAACAATCAGCGCGATCGCTTTCACTTAAATCGAACATGCATTTATTTCTGAATTTCAAATAATTTAAGTATTATAGTTCTTTTTTTACATTCCAAATATTATAAGAAAGTATTCAATTATTATTTTTAAAAATGCTTTCAATTAATTATTATGGCAGTTACTGCATTTTTTTTAATTGCTCCCTATTTCCGATACGCAACTAAAGCATCGTCGGCTAAACTGTCCGTAAATTCAATGTTAGTAATGCATATTAATAATTATTACGGTAGCTGATGTCATAATGAATGTGTAATAAAATAATAGAGTAGACTCTCTCAAACCCATACAGCTTGGGGTCAGAGGTTGTGTGGATTTTAGAATGTTGCGGATTTCTGGTCATTGCTTTGTTTACATTTTTAAAACAGTAATTTAAATGTAATAATACAATCAAAATTATATTGAGTGCTGGCAGTAAAGTAAATTATTAAAATATTTAAGTAACGTAATAAACTAAAATGATGAAAAGTAATATAATTAAAAATATGATTAAACTATTAAAAGTGAAGGTTACGTAAAGGATAATATATAATTAAATATGATAAATAATGATTACATTCATTTTTTTTGAATTATTCAATGAAACATTCTTCATAAAGATACACAATTAATTCAAATCAAAATTGTAAAATAAAGACGTTTTATTTCAGGTTTTAGGAAGTATTAGTAAGAAAAACGAAAAAAAAGTCATTAATACAGAAATATATTAAGTAAATAATTTTGATTACCAATGATTTCGGCAAATCTTAATTTTCTTTTAGAAATAAATTTTTACTTCCTTTATGAAATATCATGACTTCAGTTTTATTATCAAGTATTACAAATTAAAACGCATACAAAATGATAAAAAACTAAAAAAAAAATCTATAATTTTATCCCAACATCTAAAATGAAAGTTTTATTATTTGATATCTGCGATTATGTGTGAATTTCAGGCGTTTTACTTATTTGGGAAAGTCTACAGTAATCGAAAAAATATTTTTTAAAGTTGATAATGTCATTTTCATAATGACCTGAGCTATCATTTCACTTAAATTTTTCATGCACTTGCTTATAAATATCAAATAGTTTACATCTTACAACATTAAGTACGAAAAAATGTTATTTAAAACAAATTTTCTTTGGTAAATTTTCGTTCAATATTCAATATTTTAAATAAGAAAAATATATATATATACTTTAAATTATAAAGAAAGTGGTTTTAATATAAGTTATGAACTTCCATCATGGACTGCTAATCTGACTGAAACAGCCGTTCCAGAAACTTGTAGATTATGTAAGTCTTGAAAAAATTAATATTATAAATTTATTCATTTTTTACGTATTAATATAAGAAATGCTTTTTAACCAATGTCAAAATGACTGTGAAAAAGAAATGTTGTATAGCTTTGCCTTTAATATTCATTTATAAATATGAGCCATTTTAAATTTTTACATGTAATAATGAAAATCAGTTATTATAAATATATTATTGTAAACATTATTTGCAACATTAACATGGATACTGAAAATTAATTATAATGAATCTGATTAATTAAACTATATATATAATAGCTCAATGTTTCTTCAGAAATAATTCATTCATATATGAGGACCCCAGAGGCCAAGAGGTATAAGTGACAAAATTGAAAAAAATGAGTTAAGTGCACAGGGTATCTGGAAATATGCTTTTTTCATTTCAGGTAAAGAAATAAAGGTCATTTTCTTATTATTTGCTGAGTTAATAAAAGATATAACCAGTTTTTTCGAAAAACAAACAATATTGATTAATTATACATTTAAAGAAAATTGTACTCTATTTTTTTTAACAGTTATTGAAATGAGAGTTCAAAGATTAGAATGCAACAAGCAGATGTTTCCTATTTCAATTTAGTCAATTGTTATTGATGTTCCAATTTAACATCAATTATCTTTAAACTCAATTTACTCCAAATCGACATTTTGTCACTTGTACCCCTTGGCTTCTGAGGTCGTCATATGTATTTTTTAAATGGCAAATTTCCATTACATTCGGATTATAAAATTTGCATTCTTTCTTATTCAGGTGTTTGAACGGAAATAAGTGCATCCGAAGAAAATAATCACTCATATGTATTTTTAACACTTCACTAATCAATAGTTTTGGAAAAAAAAATTCAAATAATGGCTATTTTTTTTTTCATGTCATTTACAGAATATTTTATCTTTTATCACCGGTTTTTATTTAATTGAATTAGAAAATAAGTTGGAAATTGCACGTGAAGCGTAGCAAATGAGGTGCGTTCGTACGATAACGAAGTTTTGAAAATATTACTCTCATATATCAATCTCATAAAATTTTAAATAGTGAATTACAATTAAAACGCTCATCAAACAATGTTCTCCCTATACTCATTATGTAATGGAATACTTTTGCGTGGCATTGTAAATCAATAACAAATTTTCTTTGCACCACAGATTATGCAAAATATATATTATAATATGTACTTTATGATTCATATCTATATTATTATGTTCAATTGAGTGTAATACCATTAAAATGTATTTGAAACTTTTTTTTCCATTGACTGTAATGTAACGGAGTACTTTTGAATGCCCCTGTAATTGATCTATGCATCCAATTTTCATAAAATTTGAAATTACTTGACAAAATTATGTAATAATTATGTATTTTGAATTTCAAACGATTCAGTTGGGTAGTTTTTGCGTTGTTATATGCGGACGGACAGACCGACGGGCGGACTGAACGACAACAATAGGTGCTACGTATTTATATAATTACGAACGCACCTAAAAAAGGCTCGGATTAAATAAGGCAAAATTTACACTAAAAATTACTGATGAGAATTACAAATCATTACGAGAGTATGGATGCTCGTATGTGGTAGGAGCAAATCATGATTGACGCACGGGCACTTCTACGAAGCTGTTAATATACAGGGTGATTCAAATAAACGTGAACAAATTGATATGATAAATCCTGCATGCGACAAGGATAAAAAAATCAGATAGGAACCTACCTGCATAAGGCCGCAAACTACTTATTGAGTCACAAATACAGGGTGCTTCATCCTAACTCAATTTGGGCTGACGGTAATAAATTTCAGAAAACTGAAGTATATCATAATAAAACATTTAACAGACATTCTCACCTTTGTTTTAAATGTGATAACATCAAACGAAAGGGGTAGAAGTTTGCATTATGCCCACTAGCAATATAAATTAGTTATATACAATTTATATTTATAACATATATATTGAAGGTACATATGTTATAATTCTTTGATGAATGGTTTATTAAAAATTTTAATTTACAAAATAAGACAATTTTTTTCTATCATAAATATTCTATGGGTAAAAAAGATTGATGGATAACATAAAAATTGCATAATAACTATGCTCACTATCTTTTTAAACAATATCATTTATATGATGTATCTAATTGCGTTCGAGAAAATCACCTATAACTACTAAACTTTACAGAGAACAATGCAATCTAGGTTAGCCCATATGTCAATTATTAAAAAATCAATGAAACAGACCTTGCACCTTGGCAGCGTTCCCAAAAGCTTGACATGAAAATTACATGTCAAATCTAATGATGTAAAAAATGATTTTTTTTTTCTGTCGGAAACTGCAATATAAAAAGGCTGAAGTTTATTACCGCTTGATTAAAATATAGCTATTGTTTTAGATTTAGCTTTGTTTCAAACTTCGCTAGAAGCGCAAAAGCGATTTTGTATTATCTTTTTTCTTTCGACAAGTTCATTATCAACGGAAATGTCTCATTTTCGGATTATTTATACTAGAAAATATAAATATGTATCTGCTTCAACGAAAATAAACACCATAAATGCCTCGATAGCTATAGTTTTGAAAAGAAAAAACAGTAGGTTCACGATAAAAACAGGTGATGCTATTTTTTAGAGACAGGGTGTTGAACATGTTTTTACTTTATTTAATGTTTGTTGTGCTGATAAATCTTGATTACTAAAAATTGTATAACAGTATATTTATGTAGATAAGTTTAATTTTCTTGATTAAGAGGGCTCGTTACTCTCTTTTTATATTAAGTCCAAGGACGATAAATTGATTATTACAAATTTATATATTATATTTTTTTACTAAATGGCTTATTAAATGTTATAGTTTATAAAAAAAGGCAGTTTTTTCTATTCTATGAAAAATACTCCATTGATAAAAAATATCAATGAATAACATAAGCAATTGCATATTAAATATTTTCATTTTCTTGTTAAACAGTGTCGTTTACCTGATCTATCTAATTGTGTTCGAAAAAATCCTTTATACCAACTATACTAACTACACAAAGAACAATGCAGTCTAGGTTAGCCCATGTGTCAACTATTTAAAAATCAATCCAGCAGACTTTCCATCTTGGCAGCTTTCCTAAAAGCTTGACATGAAAATTACCTGTCAAAACTAATAATGTAAAAAAAGGATTTTTTGTGTTTGCCAGAAACTGCGATATAAACTAGTCGTTGGGGGCCACCGTAATACTTACCCATCATGGATATGTATATGAAAATAAAACATGTGAAAACTATTTATACAATGCATTGCAATTCATAAACAAAATTTAAATATTGTTAATATACATAGTAATGCTATATTAAAGAACTGCTGATGTACCAATTTCGACAAATTATATAAAACGCCAAACTACTCAAGTAGTACCGAACTGCGTAAAAGAAACATCCTTATAACTCCTAAAATAATAATTCTATTAACTAACAATTAACTGTGTCGGATTAAGAGTCTCATTTACAATTAAAATATACTTCTGAATTGAAATTTGAATGAAATACAGGGTCATGAAAAATCGAAGAATGTGGAAAACAAGATTACAAATATCTCGGCAACTAATAATCCGATCGACTTCGTTCTATATGCAAAATGTGTGTTATTTTATTGCCCTTTACGTCCATTCCTTAGAACAAAAAAAATTCGAAAAATTTTATATACTTTTCATCAGAACGAATTTTTCGAGAGTCCGAAAAAAATAGTTCCGAATAATCGAGGTTGCTGATATTAAATAGGGTTTGTCCTATTCTTACATACTAACTACATACAAAATTTCAAGTCTCTATCTCAATTTGTTAGGGAGATAGAGCGTTTACAGACAGACAGACAGACAGACACACGGACGGCAAAAAAAATTTCTAAAAATATGTTTTTCGGAATCTCTACTATCTAAAACGTGTAAATCCGTCAAAAAAAATTTTCGATTTTCAAAACGATTGCAAGACTTACCCTATACTACGTATGATGGGTAAGTAAAAGATGAAGTTTATACTGCTTGATTAAAACATAATTATTGATTTAGATTTAGCTTTGTTTTGAATTTTGCCAGCGGGAGAAGGCGATTTTGTATAATATTTTTTCTTTAGATAGGTTCATAATCAACGGAAAAGTTTTTATTTTCGGATTATTTATATTAGAAAATATAAATATGTATCTTCTTCAATGAAAATAAATACCGTAATTTCGGGTGTATAAGCCGCAGATAAAACAATTCTTTTTCGACCCAGAATTTTTTAAGAAACAAATATAACTAGTTAGATCGCCATAAATATTTGTCTTCAATCACTAAATAAGATTTCTGGGTCCAAAAAGAATTGTTTGATCCGCGGCTTATACACCCGAAATTACGGTATCATTAATGCGTGGATAGCTACTGTTTTGAATAGTTATAAAAAGGCAGTAGATTTGTGATAAAAACAGCCTGGTGCTATTATTTAGAGACCAAGAGCTGAATATATTTTTATTTTATTTATTGTTTGCTGTGCTGATAAAGCATTATTAATAAAACTTGTATAGCGGTATATTTATGTAAATAAGTTTAAATTTATTTATGAAGAGAGCTGGCCAATTAGATTCGGAATTCTCCACCGTAATACTAAGTCTATGGACCTTACATTAAATAATGCAGATATTTATGTTATATTTCTTTAAAGAATGCTTTATAAAATATTCTAATTTACAACATAAGACAGTTTTTCAAATCTATGAAAAATATTGCATAGGTAAAAAAAGATTAATGGATAACATTAGAAATCGCTAAATAACAATGTTCACTATCCTTTTAAACAATGTCATTTATATGATGTAATTAATTGCGTTTAAAAAAATCTCCTATACCTATTAAACACACTTTGCAGAAAATAATACTACTATGGTACTATTATGAGATATAGTACTTTCATGTTTCATTATTTATAAGAATATTAAAAACACGCACAAAAAAATCCCTATAAAAACTCTAAAATTGTATCACTTATACTGTATATCATGTATAGATATTTTTCGTTATCTGTTAGTTTACAAAACATTCTTATTTACAAAATACTGGTAATTTTTTCACGATTCTAAGAAAAATATTCCATTGATAAAAAGAGATAGATGGATAATATAAAAAAAATGAATGATACCAATGTTCACTATTTTCTTAAATACTAACATTTACCTGATCTTTCTAATTGCGTTAAGAAAATATCCTATACCTGCTATACAAAGTTCACAAAGAACAATGCAGCCTAGGTTAGCCCATTTGTCAACCATTAAAAAAATCAATGTAGCAGACTTTCCATCTTGGAAGTTTTCTCAAAAGCTTGACATGAAAATTATGTGTCGAAAGTAATGATGTAAAAAAAGGGTATTTTTTTTATCAGAAACTGCGGTATAAAAAGATGAAGTTTATTACGGGTTGATTAAAGCATAGCTCTTGTGTTAGATTTACTTTTACATTAAATTCTGCTAAAGGGGAAAAAGAGATTTTGTATTATATATATATTTTGAACGGTTCATTATCAACGAAAACTCTCATTTTTTGATTATTTTTTCTAGGAAATATAAATATCTGCTTCATTAACGAATTGCTTCATTAATACTTTAATAGCTATTGTCTTGAATAATCAGAAAATGACGGTAGGTTTGTAATAAAAGCAGCTAGGTGTTAAATTTCGGAGTCAAAGTGTACAGATGTGTTGATAAAGCATTATTACTAAAAACTGCATAACAGTTTGTTTATTTAAATTTGTTTAATTTTATTGATTAAAATGGACTTCCGTAATGTTATGTCTATGGACGTTTGGCGCATTCGTATTTTTAAAATATCTCATGGGAAAGTTACTATTCTGAGCTTCTGTTTTTTCTCTACAATTCTTAATATTTTATTAAACTTTAATTTCCTTTATATAAATAAAAACTTTAAAGTAAATAGCTCAAGATTAGCGAGATATACTTCATGTTTCAGTATTTATAAGAATGTTGAAAACACAAAACAAAATCCATATAAAAACTCTAAAATTGATATTATATCCCTTATATATGTATATTATGTATAGGTATGATTCGTTATTTGATGGATTATTAAATATTCTTATTTACAAAATAAATTTTTCACGATTCTATGAAAAATATTCTATTCATATAAAAAAAGATCGATGGATAACATAAAAAATTGAATAATAATAATGTTCACTATCTTGTTAAACAATATCATTTATCTGATCTATCTAATTGAATTAAAAATATCTCCTGTAGCTGCTATACTAACTTCACAGATAACAATGCAGTCTAAACTAGCCCATTTGTAAACTATTAAAAAAATCAATGTACCAGACTTGGAAGCTTTCCCAAAAAGTATGACAAAATTACGTAACAAAACAAATGATGTAATTTTTTTTTTTTTTTTTTTTTTTTTTCTGTCGGAAACTGTAATATAAAAAAGCTGAAGTTTATTTCTGCCTGATTAACCCTGCTGTTCTGTTCGCATTTACTATACGTATGTAGTGTTCGGGTCAATGTGACCCGATTTAGAATATTACCTTTTCTAGCAGTAAATGAAAATAATTATTTCAGAAATAATTAAAAAAATTAGTAAAATAAGCTTACATATAGATCAAATAATACGAAACACCAGTAAAATAACTTAAAAATATTTGAATACTTACTTTTATTTACAATTTGGACAAAAATATCTTACGTGAAATTTGCAAGTGTGTTTTTTGCAATTGTAACATAATATATTAGTTTTGTTCTCGTTGGTTGATGGGCAGAACTTGCATCTTGCACGTTTAGTACACAATGAAGTGTTCTCATCTGATTCCGAGGGTACGTTTGCACTTTTACTACGCATTCTCTTCACAATTTTGACTGAATCTTCGATTCTGGGAAGATGCTGTCTTACTTCAATGTGTGGAAAAAATTGAGATTTCCCCAATTCTTCTAAAAAGAGCCTTCGTTTGGTTAATTTATTTTCATTCCACTTGCTGTTTATTGAAATCCACAGAATAAATGCATTCTAAGCAGATGTATCAAGCATATTATAGAATACTATCATAGGCCAGCGATTTGTTTTTCCCTTACAAGTGTATGTACTCAAAAGTTGATCGAGACTATCCACTGCCCCTTTAGTTGCATTATAATCTAATATCATTTGTGGTTTTTTGTCAGGTCTGTCGCTAACTTCATTTTCATGGTGGAAAGTGCTCAAAATAATAACATTTTTGTTATTTTTAGGGATGTAGTTTACAACTGTTGTATCTTCTGTAAAATAAAATGATGAGCTGTGCACTTCTTTGTTTAGCATTTTCTCAGGAAGTTCGGGCTTACTTTTTCTAATGGTGCCAAGCATAGTCATGTTCTGTTTTAGAAGAAGTTTTCCCAAGTTATAGGATGTGAAAAAGTCATCACATGTAACATTGTGCCCCGAATACCCATAAGTAAAGTCACGCACTACCCGCAGACCCTGACTTTTCTCTGGCTTTGATCCTTGATTTTTTCCAGTATAAATTTGTGCATTCAGTACATACGAAGTTTTGCTATCACTTAAAGTCCATATTTTTATCCCATACTTGGAGGGTTTACTAGGTATATATTGTTTGAAAGGGCATCGTCCACGAAATCCTACTAATTGTTCATCTACAGTAACATTTCCACTTGGATTATACAATTTAGGTTGAATTTCTATCCACTTTCTCCAAATATCTCGAACAGTAGCTAATTTATCTACAGACCTTCTTTCTTGCCTGGTAGATTTATTGTCAAAACGAATAACTCTCGATATCATATGAAAGGTTTCGAGGGACATTGTAGCACGAAATATATTTCTGCCTGTTTCTTGATTCCACAAACTTTTTGTTGATTCTCTATATGATTTATACGCACCAACTAATAATAATAATCCGATGTATGCTTGGAAAGTTTCAGCACTAATATCTTTTCACTCTTTTTCATACACTTTTCTTCCTTCTATATTAGTCATTTTTATGATTTCGTTCTCGATTGTAGAATCGAATACCGTCGCAAATGCGCTTTTTATATCAGTTATCCTTGTCGTTGCATATCTTGTGACACATGGAGTAGTTTTTATAATATTAGCAGACGTTAATCGACCAGAATGAAAAAGGGGATTCAATTTCCATACTATTTCACGATTCTTAGACTGAATACTCTGTATATTGTGCGTCTTTTGAATATCAATATCAAAATCGTTGTCAGAACTTACACTTTCAATTTCCTCACTTGTATGATTTTCATACTCAGACGCATTTTCCTCTTCGCTGTCAGAGGCTTCCATTAATTTAGTAAAACCAGCGTCGTTCAAATTTCTACGATTCGCCATTTTTTCACTAATACTCAGAGATACAACTGTTCTTCACATTATTAGAAATTGAAATACAGCAAGAAAAAAGAAACGCTACTAACAAGTGCATTTTTTTTCCATCCGCCAATGATATCAACATTTGACTTTGCTCTCCTGTCACGTGATCTAACACCTGTGCCAACGAAACAGATTTCGAAATAGATACGTTGCAGTAATTATTTTTATTGAATGATTCCAAACAAAATTAAAAGTGCATGGTAAAATTGTTTTTTAACTCGGGTCAATATGACCCGAACAGTACATTAGGACTAAGTTAAAAAATATCTCTTGGAAATATAAATAAACGTAAATACTTCTAGGAATATATAGTTATATTACTAATGAACAAAGTCAAAAAGTTTCATGGAAATATCTCTGTGCTAATTTTTTTTAAAAGTGAACAAAAAAATTTTCGGGTCAAATAGACCCGAACAGAACAGCAGGGTTAATACATAGCTTTTGTTTTAGATTTAGATTTGTTTTAAATTTTGCTAGAGAGGAAAACGCGATTTTGTATTTTCTTTTTTCTTTCGACAGATTCATTATAAGCTGAAACGTCTCATTTTCAGATTATTTATACTAGAAAATATAAATATGTATCTGCTTCAACGAAAATAAACATCATAACTGCCTCGATAGCTTGTGTTTTGAATAGCAGAAAAAGACAATAGATTTATGATTAACAACAGCCTTGATGTTATTTTTTAGAGACAGAGTGTTAAATTTATTTTTTTTTTTTTATTTATTGTTTGTTGTGTTGATAAAACATTATTACAAAAAATCGTATCACAATATATTTATCTAAATAAGTTTAAAAATTATTTATTAATGGGGTTGGTCAATCAGATTTGGAATTCTTATCTTTAATACTAAGTCTATAGACGTAATATTGATTATCGCAGATGTATATGTTATAATTCTTTACTGAATGACTTATTAAACATTCTAATTTACAAAAACAGACAATTTTTTTTTTCGATTCTCTGAAAAATATTCCAAATGAAAAAAAGATCGATTGATAACAATAAAATTCGCTTAATAACAATGCTCACTAACTTTTTAAACAATACCATTTATATGATCTATTTAATTTCGTTTAACAAATCTCCCATATCTGCTATACTAACTTCACGGAGAACAATGCAGCGAAGGTTAGACCATTTGTCAACTAATGTTAAGAAATTTATGTAGCAGACTTTCACTCTTGGCAGCTTTCCCAAAAGCTTGCCATGAAAATTACGCGTCAAAACTAATGATGTAAAAAAAAAAAAAAAAAAAAAAAAAGTTTTTTTTTTTTTTTTTTTTTTTTTTTTTTTTTTTTTTGTCGGAAGATGAAGTTTATTACTGCTTGAGTAAAACTTACCTATTATTTCAGATTTAGCTTTGTTTTAAATTTTGCTAGAGGGGGGAAATAGCGATTTTGTATTATCTTTTTTCTTTCGATAGGTTCATTTTCAACGGAAACGTCCCATTTTCGGTTTATTTATACAAGAAAGCACAAACATGTATTCTGCTTCGACGAAAATAAATATAATTAATTGCTCGATAGCTATAATTTTGAATAGACAGAAAAAGGCAGTAGGTTTATGAAAAAAAAAAAAAAAAAAGCTTGGTGCTATTTTTTAGTGACAGAGAAGAGAATATATTTTTATTTTATTTATTTTTTTGTTGTTGTGTTGATAAAAAATTATTAATAAAAATTGCATAGCAGTATATTTATCTAAATAAGTTTTATTTTATTGATTAAGAGGGCTCGTCACTCCCTTTTTATATTAAGTCTATCGACGATAAACTGATTACTTCAAATATATATTTTATAACCCTTTACTAAATAGTTTATTAAATATTATAGTTTACAAAAAATACTATTTTTTTATTCTATGAAAAATATTCCATTTTTTAAAAAGAAAATTTGCATAATAACTATGTTCGCAATCTTGTTAAAGACTATCATTTGTCTGACCTATATAACTGCATTGAAGAAATCTCTTGTACCTGCTATACTAACTTCGTAAATATCAATGCATTCTAGGTTAGCCCATTTCTCGACTATTAAAATATCAATGTAGCAGACTTTCCATCTTGACAATTTTCCCAAAAGCTTGACATGAGAAATACGTGTCAAAACTAATGATGTAAAAAAGGGATTTTTATTTATTTATTTATTTATTTTTGTCGGAAACTATAATATAAAAAGCTGAGATTTATTTCGGCTTATTTAAAATATAGCTATTGTTTTAGATTAAGCTTTCCTTAAAATTTTGCCAGAGGGGGAAAAAGTGATTTTGTATTATTTTTTTTCGACATGTTCATTATCAACAAAAGTGTCTCATTTTCGGATTATTATAGTAGAAAACATAAAAAATTATCTGATTCATTAACAAAAATAGACATCATTAACGCCATGATAGTTATTCTTCTGAATAGCCAGAAAAAACAGTACATAACAGTAGTTTTATGATAAAAACAGCTTGATGTTATTAGAGTGTTGAAATTATTATTTTTTATTTATTTTTTGTTGTGTTGATAAAGGATTATTATTAAAAATTTTATATATATATTGATAATATATATATAAATTATTATATAAAAATTTTATAACAGTATATTTATATTAATGTTTAATTTTTATTGATTAAAGTGTCTGGTCACTCAGATTCCGTATTCTCTTTTTTTGTTTTAAGTCTATATTGGTTACTTCAGATATACATGTTGTAATTATTTACTGAATGATTTATGATATATTCTAATAAACAAAATCAGAATTTTTAATTTTATGAAATGTATTCCATTGATAAAAAATATCGATAGATAACATAAAAAATTGAATAATACAATTTTTCACTATCTTGTTAAACATTATCAATTATCTGATCTATTTCATTCCATTAAATTAAAAAATCCTTTGAGTCTGCTATACTAAATTCACAGAGAACAAAGCAGTCTGGGTTAACCCATTTGTCAACTATTAAAAAATCAATTTCCATTTTGGCAGCGTTCCCAAAAGCTTGACATGAAAATTACGTGTCAAAACTAATGATATATTTCTTTTTGTCGGAAACTGTGATATAAAAAGCTGAAGTCTATTACCGCTTGATTAAAATATAGCTATTTTGTTATATTTAGTTTTGATTTAAATTTTGTTAAAGTTGAAAAAAAAAGTTTTTTTTTAAATATTTTTCTTTGACCGATTCATTATCAACGGAAATGTCTCATTTTGGGATTTTTACTTAAGAAATCCCAAATTATAAATATTAAAAATATGTGTTATGTATATGTAATTATATTTATGTGTCTGATTCATTAGAGAAATAAACATCACCAGGATAGCTATTGCTTATTCCAAACAAAAACTCCGTAATGATGGACATTTGGGTGCATCATATTAAAAAAAGACAAAATAATATACAGGGGGAGATGATGGGGGGGGGCGTATCTCACAAGAATCTCACATACTTGTCTACCGGAAAATTCTGTTGTATAATATTATTTCACGCCTTCTTTTAAACCACCCTTTGATCTAATATGCCAGATTCGTGCGAGACACGCCCCCCGAAATCCGAAGGAATATGATTTTGTCTTTTTATAATATACTAGCTGACCCGCCCGGCGTTGCCCGGGTCCGTTATAATAATGTTAAACGAACTTGAAATTTTTATGATTTTATCTTCAACTCAAAATATGTGTTAATACACTTTTAAGAATTTGACCCTTTTGCTGCATCGTCACTCCACCGCTTTTATAGAAAATGATTACTTCAGCCTATTTTGGAACATTGTCATAGGTCAAAAGAGATATATTCTATAAAAGCGGGGGAGTGATGATACAGCAAAAGGGTCAAATTTTTTACAGTGTACATTATATTAAATACGTGCCCCCTGACTGTGTCAAAAATTGGTTTTTTAAAAAACTAATATTTAGCTGCAAAAATACCTAAAATGACTGCAATGGGAAACGCAGGAGGGAATATGTGTCCAACGATTTCGTGTTGATATTTATCCTTAAAATTACTGTTAAGTGACTTAACTAAATACTTTTTTCACATAGATATCCCAAGTGAAATATTTTGAATTTCAAACTAATTATATATCACTCTTAAATCTGACTATACCGTGAATGAAATCGATTCTCGATGATTCGCTAAAAGGTTAGTATATAATATTATAAATTCAGAGCCATTTTACAAAAATAGTTGTCTATTTTTTATCAAACATGCGTAATGTTCATTCTATGAACAAAATCCTAACCGTAACCTAATTGTATCGGAATCATAACTTGTCTGTAACTTAGCTGTATCTTAACAGTAACCTAACTGCAAGTTAAATATACCATAAATGTAACTTGGCCGTCACCTAATCATAACCTACCCATAATCTAACCACAACCTAACCGGAAAATAAACCTTAACCTAACTGTAACTTAACCATGACCTAACTGTAACCTAACCGGAAAATAAAATAACAAAAGGGTCACCGGAACGTAATTGCAACCTAACTGTTATCTAACCGTAACCTAGTTCTAATTTAACATTAACTATAAACAAAATAATTTAACCATCTCGCGCTAAGTACTTAGTTTCACTTTCCACCGCTACGGAGCGCATTATGTTTTGTAGAACATCCGAATTTTAGGTTCGGATTGGATTCATGTTCATGGAAATTATTTTGTCTTCTTCGGATACGGTTATGATTGTGTGGAATATTTGTGTTCAGTTTAGATTCGGTTCAATTCAGATTTCGTGGGTTTTTTTTTTCCCTTCAAATGGGATTTTTAAGTTCGGGTCGGGTTGTACTTATATGGAAATTATTTTACCTAGTTCCAATGAGGTTATACTTCACTGAAATATTTTTGTTAGGTTCAGATTAAGTTTGGTTCAAATTTCGGGATTTTTTTTTCTTTTTTTTACAAGTTTTTTGGTTTGGAATGGGGATTATGTCCATGGAAATTATATTGTCTTGTTCGTATCTGGTTATAGTTATTTGGACTATTTTCGTCGGATTCAGATTTGGTTCGATTCAGATTTCAGGTATTTTTTTTTAAATTGATTTTTAAGGTTCTGGTTGGATTCATGTCCAGGGAAATTATTTTGTCTTGCTCGGATCGGGTTTTGGTTCTTTGGAATATTTTTTTCGGGTTCAGATGTCGTTCAATTCAGATTTCGGCTTTTTAATGGAATTTTTAGGTTCAGGTTGGGTTGCGCATCAACGGAAATTATTCTGCATTGTTCGAATAAGGATATGCTTCTCTGGAATATTTTTTTCAGATTCAGATTTAGTTCATTTTTTAGGTTCGGATTGGGTTCATGTTCATGGAAATTTTTTTGTCTTGTTCAGGTCCGGGTATGGTTCTGTGGAATATTTTTGTCGATTCAAATTTCAGGTATTTTTTTCAAATGGAATTTTAGGTTCCGATCGGTTTCATGTCCACGAAAATTATTTTCTCTTATTCGAATCCGGTTATGGTTCTTTCGAATATTTTGATCGGATTCAGATGTAGTTTGCATAAAACTTCAGGCTTTTTTTTCAAATGGAATTTTTTAGGTTCGAGTCAGGTTTATGTTCATGGAAGTTTTTTTGTCTTGCTCTTATCAGGTTATAGTTCTTTGGAATATTTTTATCGATTTCAGATTTCGTTCTGGTCATTTTTTGGGTTTTTTCAGAGAAAAATTTTAGGTTCGGGTCGGGTTGCATATACACGAACATTATTTTTCTTTGATCGAATTGGGGTATGCTTCATTTGAATATTTTTGTGGGATTCAGATTTGATTCGGGTCAAATATCAAATCCATAGTTTTTTTTCAAATGGAATTTTTAGGTTCGGGTCGCGTTTATGCTCATGAAATTTTTGTCTTGCTTGGATCGGAGTATAGTCTGTTTTTTTCTGGTTGGGATCGGGTTATGTGTTAATACGCCTAAACATTATGTTTTGCTACTATTCTTTTAGTGACTATTTTTTATATATAATTTATTTTGCTATTTGATAATTTATTACTGTGTATGAATCGTCTGCCTATTCGAAAAATTGTACGTCAAAGAGCCATTTCATTTTTGTTTTAAAAACAAATTAAAGTCTTAATAAAATTTTAACTTAAATAAATGCATTCAAATTTAATCAATGATTTAAAAAAACTGCTAAAAAAGCCTCATATATACATATACATATATTAACTGCAACATAGCGAACCACAAATACATTCTAATGTACGAAGTACCAACGATCTGACGTAATAGCTATGTTCAAAAATCCTAAGTTAAACTGACATTTTGCCAGTCTATGAATTTTAAAGGTCTTTGGGAAAAAAACAGTCACTTTTGAAATGTCAAAATCTCAAATTGGTTTCTTTCATAGAGTAAAAAGAAATTAATAGAGTGGAGGTATTATCTCTGGAGATGATGCTTAAGATGTAACCCTACATTAAGTCCAATTAAGTACCAACAAAAGCACGTGCTTTGACACGCCTATCAATTGGCGAAATTTTAAAATGAAGGGCCAAAATCACAGTCAAGTGAAATCCAGCCACCCCATTGGTCGAGTGGTAAGGGTGAAAATCACGAACTTGTTTCTCCATTTGAAAAAAATGAGGGGGAAAGTATTTTTTAGGCGATTGTTACCGTCTGTTCTTATTTAAGATAAACCATCGAAATTAACTCAATTAAGATATTTTGATGCCATTTTATAAAATGAGGGTGAAAAATTTAGATTATAAATGAAAAGAGATAAGATTTACTTCAAAACTGCCGCTACGATTTTTTCTCGGAAAAAGGAGTATGACAACATTTACCCAACTGCTAAGAGATTGTTCCCTGAAAAGGACGCGGCTCAATGACCAATGAGGTGTTTGGATTTCACCGGACTGTGATTTTGGCCCTCCATTTTAAAATTTCGCTATCAATTGAAACAGGTTTAAACCTGTATTTTTTTTTCTCTCGTTTTTTAAAAAAGAACTAATTTATCGCTTCACCGGTAAAAATTTATTAATTATTTTATCATATGTGTTTTAAATATCAATATAGAAAATTATTTTAACGTTTTGCTTGAAAATATAACATTATTTTGTTAGTACATTAAAATCGTCTGCAGTCAGAAATTTATATTTTAGATTAATATTTATTACTTAAGTTTTCATACATGATTTTAAAAGAATGTTTTCATCATTATATTTTAAATATTTATTTACATGCAATTATTAAGTCATAAACATTTTTCATCTACGTTATAAAGTATTGAAAATTACATTAATGAAGGAAACTTTTAGTTATACAATTTTTAATTCGTATTAAATGTTTTCAATATCTTATTTAATTTTAATTTGATATTTAATTATTGCTAATTTTCCAATTTCCTTCATTTTAAAAGCGAATATTTATTCTAATAAATAATAATAGAACGAAGACCATTTTAAAAATTTGCTATTTCCTCTTGAAATATGCTTCAACTGTAATTCATTTCTTTCAATTCGTCTTATAATACAAAATCTCTTCCACGTCCTTTTGTTTGCCACATTAAATTTGAGCGATAAATGGTTTCATATCGCAAACCTTTTTTGAGCTTACTTCACCTTCACTTATCTTATTCCTCCATGGGTTTCTTTAATTCTGTCTCAGCTTTCTTATTACTTCTGCGAAAATTTTTACACAACCAACCAACCGTAAACAAATGAAAGAGAAAAAAATTGGGAAAAAGATGATTTTTTATGAGAGTGACCTCTTGATTTTAATTAATTACTCAGTTAATAATTGGAATTTTGAAATTCTGAAGCTCAGGTGCATCAGGAGAGATATTGGGCTACTCTCAAAAAAATTTTGAGCTTTGTACGTGCTGTCGATTTTGCTAGCCATCGCAGACACACACACAGACACACACACAGACAGAGCGTTTTGTTCTTTTATTAGTATAGATGGTGCACCCCACGTAGAAAGTTGAAAAATTGATAGTGAATATACATCAGTATTTCATGAAAAAAATTAAGGTGGTCTACCAAATATATCAATAGATTTTTCATTAAATTGCTCAATAAAAAATAAGAAAAATTTTATAGAATTCGTACTTTTGTTGAAAAAAGTCTGGAAAAATTATCCAGAATTTGTATAATAATATTGCCCACCCCTTTTATTTTTCGTTAAAATCCGACAAGTAGTTTCGGCACAATGTGCCCCTTTTCAAAACGAGTACTAAGGGTCATAACCCACCATGGAATTGAGATATAAGCTGGAAAGTGGAGAGAAACGCATTTCTTTGTAAGGGCTATCGAATCATGCAGGATTCGATGTCGTTCACTCAAGGACATCTTTTACTAAGAAATCCAGCTATACGTTTTTGCTATAGGTAAAACAATAGGTTTTGAATTATATTTTTCTTCGACCGGTTCAGTATAACCGGAAACGTCCCATCTTCGGATTATTTATACTTTAATATAAAAAAATAATTTAAATTTTTATTTTTTAAACATATTTTCAAAAGTAATTTTTATGTATGTTTGCTGAATAAAAATTTAAGTAGAAAAGCAGAAAAAATACATGTTCCATGTTTGAATTATTTGTCTTTAACGGTTATTGACTTATAACAATTTTATTATGAGATATGTGAAAACACCCCCTCTTGAAGAAAACTCATTTTCGCAAAAAGCCGTATCAATGACACTAACAGCTAACGCTATTTTTTTTAAAACAATCCAAAATTGAAAATAATCGATATTTATTGTTATAATTAAGATAAAAATATGATATAAACGTCATTTAAAATAGAAAAAAAGAAAGGCATTTTTTCTTTTTGTAAAACTTGAAGATTACTGTTCCACAGACACCCTTAACTGCATTAATTCCAAGGCCACACACATTCTCGCACAGCATGTAAATTTACATAAAAGTGTTTCACATGTTCCTGTTAATATATATATATATATACATATACAGTGGCGGTCAAAAGTTTCCGCCCCGCAAAAATTGTTTAGTTAATTTGTAAGTATTTCCATTTGAAAGGGAATTTCAAAGTGAAACTTGTACAGTTTATTGGCATGATAGTTAGGAACTTATTTATGGAATAACATATAATTATCAATAAATTTAGTTGACAAAATTATGTACAAAGGAAAACGCATGTTCTCAAAGGTTTCCGGCCACCTTCGTAAGTTGGAAAAAAATTGTATTATAACAGAAAATTACAGTGTTCAACAACATTTACAACTAGTATTTTGTCACCATAATTTTAGAAATAGGTACTGCGGCGCAGCAACGTGACATTCATACAATCAGTGTTTAAAGATCATCAACGATACGTTTTTTCCATATTTTTTGGAAATTTCGGCTGAGTTGGAATATTTATAGCTCCGTAAACGGTTTCCAACTTTTTTCCAATGATTTTCTATTTGATTCATGCCGGGCACTCGGGCTGGCCATTTCAAAAGCTTTTTTTTTTTTTTTTTTTTTTTTTTTTGTGCGAAAGCCGTTGCTTTTCGAGTCTTGGATACATTCTTTAAGTCGTTACAATGTTAAAACAAATAGATACCACCACAATTTTTCCTCTAATAAGGAAAGAAATAATCTTGCATGGTATCCTCAGGGCCTGATTATCAACGGGGCACTCTCCCACCAGAAAAAGTAAATAGAAATTTTTTCCTTATTCATGATAGTAATTTTGACTGAAAAGGGCGTTTAAACAAGGCGAAAATTTCTATGTAATTTTACTGGGGAGAGAGTGCCCCGTTAGTAATCAGGCTCTGGGTATCCTTATAAATTGCATCATTCATCTTGCCGTGGATTTCAAATAACGGACCGACACTTTTTGAAGAAAATGCTCCACACAGCGTAACGTGTCTTCCGCCATGCTCCATTCTAGGAATAACATAGGTCGAATCACATCTTTTGTTGTTAGGTCATCGGATCTAGTGTCTATCATGAATCCCAAAAAAGTTTGAAATTCGACTGATGGAAAAGTAGTACTTTTGTCCACTATTCAGTTTACTAGACTTTGTGTTTTTTGGAAAACGAAAGTCGGGTAGGTTGACCTTTTAGGTAGATTTCGTATGAAATACTACCTATTGCATTGTCTCCCATGTTGGAATTTCTGAAAAATTTTTGCGGATCTACACGAATCATGACTCCTAGACCCCAAAACTACCATCAGTAAAAAAGTTTATCTATCTATCTATCTATCTATCTATCTATCTATCTATCTATCTATCTATCTATCTATCTATCTATCGGTGTATATCACTTTCTTCTAGACACGATAACTTCCATAATTATGCTCAGATCTTCATCAAACTTTTACATAAAATCAAAGGGCATAAAATCTCGGTTAGGTTCGTTAATGGGCAAAATCGGACCAAGGAGGTGAAAGTTAGGAGGGTTTTTGTGAAAACAGAAAAAACGCGATAACTTTTTAATTAAAATAGATATCGAATCAGTTTAAAGTTTATATTACTTCTAAAAAATGAGGAAAAAGTTTATGCGTGACAGATTTTTGATAAAGTTAAAAGTGGGCTCAAGGGGCGAAAAAAACATGGTTTTTGGGAGAAAAAAAATCATAACTTCGTCAATTCTCAAGATATCAAATCCAACTAAATTTTATATAAATATACTCAATATTATCTAAAACTTTTGTATTTACAAGTTTTTGATAGGACCAATTTTTACCGATGAAAAAAATTAAAAACGAAAAGAAAAAGGGGGGAGGAAAAAGAAAAAAAACCATAACTTACTCAATTCTTAAGCAATTAAATCTAATTAAATTTATTTTACATCTTCACAATAATATCTACAATTTTTATATTGACAAGTTTTTCATAGAACCAATTCTTATAGCAAAAATAAATTAAACAAAAATAGGAGTTGGAGAAAAAACCTCAAATCCAAACTGCTTATATTCTGACTCATTTTAAAATTCATTTTTGATTTTAAACGCATCCAAATGACAGATCCTATTATTTAGCAACTATATAATGCGACGTATTGGCCAATTTTTTGATAAAGGCAGAATATATTTTTAAAAAGGCTGCCAAAAAAGGTATTTTGAACAGATTTCCCGAAGTTTTCATCATTAAAAAATTCATTAAGTATAACAAATTGCGTTTTTTATGCGTCATTTTTAAATTCATTTTTGTTCTCAAACCCATCCAATTTACAGGTCCTATTATTTAGGAACTATATAACTTGACGTATTGGGCGGTTTTTTGATAAAGGCAGAATATATATTTTAAAAGGCTGCCAAAAAGGGTATTTTGAACAGAATTTCACGAAGTTATCGTGATTAAAATTTGCGGAAATTTAAGAAATTGCGTTTTTACCGAGTCATTTTTAAATCTTTTTTTGTTCTCAAACGCATCCAATTTACAGGTTCTCTTATTTAGGAACTATATAATGTGACGGAGTGGCCAGTTTTTTGATAAAGGCAGAATATATTTAAAAAAAGGCTGCCAAAATGGGCACTTCGCACAAAATTTCCCAAAGCGACATGATTAATGAACTGTGGGTATTCAAATAACAAATTGGTTATTTTATGACTCATTTTTAAATCCAATTTTGCTCTGACACACATTCAATTGACAGTTTTTTGTTACTTAGGAACTATATAATGTGCGTATTCGTCGATTTTTTGATAAAGGGTGAATATATATATTTTAAAAGCTGTCAAAGTAAGCACTTCGCAAAAAAATTTCCCAAAGCGATCATGATAAAAGAATTGAGGTTGTATTCAAATAACAAATTGTTTATTTTATGACTCATTTTTAAATTCAATTTTGCTCTCAAACGCATTCAATTGACAGTTATTTGTTATTTAGGAACTGTGTAATGTGCCGTATTGGTCAGAGTTTTGATAAAGGCTAAATATATATTTAAAAAAATTCTGTCAAAGTAGGCACTTCGCACAAAATTTCTCAAAGCGATCTTGATTAAAGAATTGTGGATGTATTAAAATAATAAATTGGTTATTTTATGACTCATTTTTAAATTCAATTTTGCTGTCAAACGAATTTAATTAACAGTTTTTTGTTATTTAGGAACTATATAATGAGCATATTGTTCAATTTTTTAAATAAAGTAAGAATATAATTCAAAATATATTGCCAAAATGGGCATTTGAGTAAAAATAGGCTTTTTTTTTTTTTTTTTTTTTTTTTTTTTTTGAGATGAAAACTTTTTGAAATCTACCTCCGCCTATAGGCCATGCCGAAAGGGATTTTTTTTTTTTTTTTTTTTTTTTTTTTTTTTTTTTTACCTATGCAATTATTTTAACTCTTCCATAAAATTCCACATCACGTCGGCATCTTAACAAGATACACCGACTTATTTCAGCAATATTCTCATTCCGTAAATTGCGGTATATGGCAAGGAAAATTTTATGTGGGTCATCAAATATTTTTCGACTGATAATTCTGTCCAGAAGAATAATAATTTTCCAGGGTTTCGCAAACCTCAGAAAGTCATGTTCATGTAATCGTATTCATGTAATCGAAATATAAGTACATGTATCATTTTAAATAACAATCTTCTTCTACTGAAGATCACCTTAAACATGCAAATGATATTTTTATTTCTGTACGATATTTATATCAGACAACTAATTTGCTCTAAAATCTAAATTTAAATAGCTAATCTGAAATAAGCAGAAAAAAGTGTAATATCTAATGTAAAAATTATATTAATTTTATTCTACACTAGAAACAAAAACTACAAAAACATCTCAATTTTATTTCCTTATATTTTTCAATTTACATTAAAAAAATATATATAAATCTATGGTATTTAAATTTATTCAACTTTTCTTGAGTGCTAATGCTCAAAATATTTTAATAGCTTCAAATACTATTCAGTGAAATCTTAAATAAATGAGAGCAGATTAAAAATTTATGCAATTTAAGTTGCAGCTTTCTAAACAGACATCTAAGATAATCTGGAACAAATATCCAATTAAATTGAATCCGTCTAATTGAGATAATTGCTGATTTATGCAACAAATAAACTTTAAATTTGGCCATGAAGATAATATTTCATACCCACTTAAATCCTAAATTCAATACTAAATTTTCAATATAAAAGAGAATTGTATGCATTAGGTCGAAAATTGCTGGAAAGCTGACTAGGATTAAGCCCCACCAGTGGCCGAGAGGTACGGACCTCTCAACTGGTAGACGGCAGGTGCTGGGTTCGAACCCAATCGCGGCTGTCGGCCTAACCGTTCGGAGTTTTCGTGGTTTTCTTCGAACCTTGCGTAAATACGGGTTAGGTTCCCTTAGAAAGACCCCCACGAAGGGCACCCCCCCTTGTCCTATATCCCTAGCGTAGATAATCGGACGACAGAAATAAACCAAACTGACTAGGATTAAATTGATTAATTTTTTTCCTAGATTTAAAGATTTTAAAAAATACTTTGTTTTCCTATTATCTGCTGAAAGTAGCGAAATTTTTTTTTAAAAAATATGTTATGTTTTTGCATTTTCTTTTAAAATGTATTTATTTTTAAAAAGCTAATTAAAAGTACTTCATGTTGAATTAGTTTAATTTTTTTCAAAAACTACACGTTTTTTCTTTTATTTTAGCCAAAATCAAATTTCACCGTAAAAACTTTTTCTAGGAAACTGGAATTCCTAGAACAGTTCATATAACGGTAACCAGAAAAATTCGTATAATGATAACAGCAAAATTTCATACAACCCAGGAATATAACATCAGTTTTTGCTGTTACCGTTACATGAAAAGTTCTTGGAATACAAGTTTACTAGAAAAATCTTAGTAACTTTAAACTTAGTAATAATAAATTATTGGTGATCTTACCGTTTTTTTTTTTTTTTTTTCAGTGCAAACCCGTATTTGTTATAGGAATTTTTGAAATTGCCGTTACGTAAAAAGTTCTAGAAATCGCAGTTTCCTAGAAATCTTTTAGTAACTTTACAGATTTTTTTTTTTTTTAGTGAAGAAAAATCAATAAGTTTGACAAATAATCTACGGTTATTAACACATTATTTAACATAACATCTTTCAAAAACAGTACTTTCCAGTTACATTATCAAGAAAGGTGAAAAGAAAAATCTATTTATATTTATCTCTAAAAAAATCTTTGAATATGAATTTCAGATTTTATTGAAAAATGTATCTCATTAAATATTTCTTTAGACTCCCTGGGCAAATATGCATTTATGCATATTAAAATTTTAAATTTTATGCAGCGATATTTAAGATAATGCATACTGAATTTCAATTTAAATAAATTGTATCTAGTTAAGATAATTGCTTATTTATTCGACAGATAAACTTTCAAACTTAATCATCGACTAGAAATTTAATACGCACTTAATCGTTTTATTTAATACTTACATGCCTATAACTAAGAAAGTTTTCAGTAATTGGAACGGAATTTCCAGCAATATTAAATTGGAAATCCCATATTGTTGTCGTTGGATTTTTTTTTTTAAACCTTTTTTATTTTTTATTTTTATTTAATTTTTTTTTCATTTTTATTTTAAAAGTGCTTTCCACTTTCTTTACAAAACATTTCTTCAAAAAATTCAATTTGAAGACTCCTTATTTATTGTACTGCTCAAAATGAAATATAAATATGTTTGAAATATGAATAGTTAATTTAATTCTTTTCTTGTACATTAAATATAAAATGTTAGTAGTACACTGTAAAAAAATTCTGTAAAGGTTCTAAACATTTTCTAGGAAACTGGGATTCCAAGAACTTTTCATGGAAAGGTAACAGGAAAAACCCATGTAACCGATTTTAAAACTTGAATTTTTGCTGTTACCGTTACAGGAAAAGTTCTAGGAATCCCAGTTTCCAAGAAAAAGTTTAGTACCTTTACAGAATTTTTTTTACAGTGTAGAGACGAATTTACTTTCATTAATCTAATTCATTAATGCTCTTTAATGTAAGTATACCCATTTTATACAAAGGGACTTTTATTTCCGATTGTTAAATTGCAATATAAAATTTATTTAATTCGTGCACTCATATAAGTATATGGCACATTTTTTACAAAATATATTGCTGGATTATATTCAGCAAGCAGAGCGAAACAGTCGAAGCTAAATAATTTTTAATGTGTTTATTTTTTCAACAAGTAGAAGGATTTAGCTTTTATGCTTTACCAACAGTGTTTGTCGTAAATTTTACTGATTTATTTTTACAGTGTATTAAGAAATGTTTTGCAATATTTTCAATGCTACACGATGTTTCTCAGTTGCAGGTAAGATCAGAATACATACATTTTATTATTATTATTACTTATAAGAATTGCAATGTTTCCATGACAACTTTTTTTTGGTCACCGCTGATGTGTTACGTCAGTCACTGGTGACAGACACTGTTTTTTTTTTTTTTTTTTTTTTTTTTTTTTTTTTTTTTTTAGAAACGTAAGACAGCAGTGTCCGACAGTCTAAAATAGGATATAAAACTAAAATATCTATATTTTTCAATAATCATTTTAATCAAATTTAATTAAAATTAATATAATATCACCTTATATACTGTCAGTCACTGGTGATTGAAGCGTCTTAAACGGAAAGATCAATATCAGTCACCGTGGGACTCGACGTATCAATTAATCTAATTATTCTGATAAATATTTTACAAAAAACAACCCTAAAATTCAAATTATTAAATTAGTTTTATTGTCCAATTTCAATTACTTTAAACTCTATCTAAAAATCAACCCCCTGACCGCCGGGCAAAAGAATAAAATCGTAATGCTGTTTTCTCCTTAAATTACGAAAAATATTAAAAAATATATTTTTTCCAACCTGATACAGAATAGGTGTATAAGCTTTGAGAATATTAATCATAATTTTTCAAAACTGGTTTTTCTTTGTAGAATTATATTAATTTGAATATTGCCTATGCTACAGTGAAACCTGCAGCTTAGTGAACGGAAAAAACCGTTTGCAGCAGTTATTATATAAGATGCTTTAAATATTTTCAGACTTTCAGGAAGTTAATTATTGAAAAGGAGCAAATTTCTGATTTATAATACGGAAGAGCAATGGTTAACACTTTTCACGTTCTATCATGTTTATTCTTCTGAAATGATGTTTATACCTTTTATGACCCGAATTATGAAACCAAAAATTTCCTCCTCTTCAATAAGTTTATTCGATAATGTTTGAAGAATCTCAAAAAAGAAAAAAAAAAAACATAAAAACAATTTGATTCTTAGATTTTAAAATGAAACTGATTTAATAAAACGGTAATTAGAGATTTTTTGTAAATTAATCACAAGAATTAACATAATTAATTAAAAAAAATATTGCTTTTTTATTTTATTGATTTTCTTAACATCTAAGTTTCCAAGCTTTTGTAGGAATAATTTTAGCAATAAATGCATATTAAGAATCCCCTTAAAAACCGTGTAATATGACGACAGATGTGTCGTGTGTGGAACATTCAGAAATCTGCACTGATTTGAATCCCGTGTGGAATTTATAAGATTAGAAAAATTTTAAGTAATCTTAACAAAAACAAAAAAGTATCTACATTGTATTTCCTTTGTAGTTGCAGGCTAAAAAAATGAAAATCTCTATAAATTACTTGGAATTAGGTTTCCACTTTTTTTAATGTGCACATTTTTATAGCGGGTGTCCCAAAAATGACTGATGGATTTTAAAATTCAATAACTTGCAAACGGTTAGAGCTATTTAAAAAAATTTTGGAGGAGGGTTATGTATAATGTCAGGAGCTTTTTTACCGTAATTTTATAGTTTAGTTCAAATTTCAAACAATAGGTGGCGCTGACAGCAATTGAAGGCCAGTGATCAGTGCTGAGTGAAGTTTTGACCTGGCCTTTAATCACCGTCAGCGCCACCTATTCTTTGAAATTCGAACTAAAATAAAAAATTACGGTAAAAAAAAACTCCTGACATTATGCATAACCTTCCTATAAAAAATTTTTATATAGCTGTCACCGTTTGCAAGTTATTGAATTTTAAAATCCATCAGTCATTTTTGGGACACCCGGTATATAAAGCAATATTAATGCAGCATTGTATCGAAAGAAATATTTTACTGTGATTTTACTCTTATTTATTTTTATTATTATTTTGTATTATTATTATTATTTTATACTATCATTTATTTTCGAGTGTGCATCATTTTGTTTGCACTGGCCTTTTAGCGGCATTAAGTAATAAATAAATAAATAAAATGGAGACTTGTTCTTCTTTTAACACTTTATATCCTGAATAATAAATAAAAAATTTGCACCTCTTCATAAATTATCTTCATTAGACCCTTCGCGACGGGATCTTTTTACGAAATTTTTAATGTTTTGCCACCGGTTTTAACCAACGGAAATTTATTTATTTTTAAATCGAGAAAATACTTCGTTTTAATAACCCAAATTTTACAGGGTAATTTTTCCAGTGGGAAAAAAGAAGGATTCTTAAACCAGTTTGCGGCACGTATACGTGTCGCTCGTCCCCAAGGGTTAGTATCTAAAGATGTAGAAAGTTACTTATATGAAGACAATTTAATTTTTAGACAAATTTTTAAATAAAAATTATTTAATAAATCAGTAAGACTTTTTTTCTGTAAAATATTTAAAAGAGTAATTAGACTAATTAAAAAAATGATGTTATGAAAACATCGCAATTCCTATAAAGATAATGAAATACGTGTATTATGATCGTATATGTAAGTTTTTGCAAATACGAATTTTTTTCGAAAGTTTGATAAAAAGTAAATTACGAAAGACTTTTGATTTAAAAAAGTATAACTATATTTTTATCATTTTTTTTCTTTGTGTCTTTTAAACATATTACTGGTTTGAATAGATATATTCATATGATAGCGGTCAAAATCATCGCTCCATAGGTGTTCCCAGTGTTAATAGGATAACAGCCAAATTCATATAAATGATTGAGAAAATATTTGTATTTAACATATTTAATTTCGACTGTTTCGCTGTATTTATTGAATGTGATCTAACAAAGTGTTTTGTGTGAAAACCCTTATTATGTGCTTTCATTTTATTATAATTTACTATTCTTATCATATGTATATATTATTAGACGAATTAAATTAATTTCATAATATTTTTAATGGGATTTCGAAATTAATTCGGAGAATAAATAGTTTTAAATTTATTTAACAAAATACTTGACATTAATGTTGATTTTATCTCAATACATATAATAATTAAATACGGAAGGTGATAAAAATTAAAATCTCATTTCAGCGCTTTTTATAGCCATATTTTTATGCATCTTTAAATATTCTTGAAAAATCCTGCCAAACTTTTTAAGATAAAAAATAAGCAAAATGTGCTTTATAAGCAAATAAATAAAATGTATTAAATAAACAAATATTTAAATATTCAACAGCCATTTTAAAATGCAAAATAAATTGAGACATTAAAAACAATGGAATTTAAACATAAGCATTGCAAACACACAGTTAAATTTCTACGAAAATAAAGCTTGTCTAATTATTATAATTGCTGATTTGTGCTATAAATAAACTTTTAAACCTAATAATAATCTGAAAATTTAATGCAGACTAATTGTGGATTTCATTCTGAGTTTTTGAGATGATTTTAAAATAATGATAACAACATTTTTCAAAATGTTTAATTGGAGAACTGATACTTTTATTGATTTCGTTTTGTTATCCTTTGCACATTATTTAAAATAAAAATAGATTTTTATGCCATTTTTATTTATTCAGATAATTAATTTCAAACATTTACAATAAGGAAAATTTATTCTTTAAATATCTGTCTCACTATAATTTCAATTATATACATAAAGCATTATTATTATTTACTTGGAAACATAGAATACATTTATTAGGTGTGCACGCAGTTAAAAATGGCCAAAAACTGAATAAAACTTACCTAATTATTTACACAAAAGTATTACTAGTAAAACATAATATTTCTGTAAATTTTTCGTATTTATATTAACTTCGAAAATTTTTATCTCACATTTTTTTAAAATATATGAATTTTTTAGCAAATTCCTCTCTTTTGAATAAATTTGTTCATGTATTACATTGCTTTTGGATAAGCAATCCTTGACTGTCTCCGCGCAGCAAGCAATTATACCTTCACAGCATTTTTCCTGTTTTTATGGAAAAAAAAATATTTTAATTATATTCCATCTATCAGTGTAAAGCCGTGATAATTTAGTGGTTATAGCACCGAGCTCCAGAGTGAACGGTCCCGGGTTCGATCCTCCTCCCAGTGTATGTAGTGTATTTAAAGACCCACACAGTGTATGCAGTATACACGCTCCGAACATATCAAAATTGAGAAGGTGGTGATGTTTAGTGTTGCTATCTAGGAGGCTTTGCCGAATATCCTCTTCTGCATTATTCTAATAATGGAAAATTAGTAAAAAAAAAGAAATCTCAAATTATCAACTAAAATTTTATATTTTATGGTGTGGGTCATATGTGCATATTTTTTTGGTTTTAAAAGATTGCTATGTATAGTAACTAAATAATCTTTAAGTAATAAAATATAACTGCTTAATACGCTGACCTTTTTCATATTAATGTTTTTATGTATTAAAAAAAAAAGGTAAATGTTACCTTAATAACATGAAAGAAGTTTGTTTTGTTTCCGAAAATTAAATTCTAATTTTCTTTCATTAGTGTAGCCATCTGACAGAGACAAAAAAACTGTAAGTACATTCTTTGGCTTATTCTATTCAAAATTAGTAAAAAAAGAAATCTCAAATTATCAACTAAAATTTGGTATTTTATGGTGTAAGTCATATGTGCATATTTTTTGGTTTTAAAAGATTGCTATGTATAGTAACTAAATAATCTTTAAGTAATAAAATATAACTGCTTAATACGCTGACCTTTTTCATATTTATGTTTTTATGTATTCAAAAAAAAAAAAATAAAATAAATGTTACCTTAATAACATGAAAGAAGTTTGTTTTGTTTCCGAAAATTAAATTCTAATTTTCTTTCATTAGTGTAGTCATCTGACAGAGACAAAAAAACTGTAAGTACATTCTTTGGATTATTCTATTCAAAATTAGTAAAAAAAGAAATCTCAAATTATCAACTAAAATTTGGTATTTTATGGTGTGATTCATATGTGCATATTTTTTGGTTTTAAAAGATTGCTATGTATAGTAACTAAATAATCTTTAAGTAATAAAATATAACTGCTTAATACGCTGACCTTTTTCATATTAATGTTTTTATGTATTCAATAAAAAAATGTAAATGTTACCTTAATAACATGAAAGAAGTTTGTTTTGTTTCCGAAAATTAAATTCTAATTTTCTTTCATTAGTGTAGTCATCTGACAGAGACAAAAAACTGTAAGTACATTCTTTGGATTATTCTATTCAAAATTAGTAAAAAAAAAAAAAAAAAAAAAAAAAAATTAAATTATCAACTAAAATTTGGTATTTTATGGTGTGAGTCATATGTGCATATTTTTTGGTTTTAAAAGATTGCTATGTATAGTAATTAAATAAGCTTTAAGTAATAAAATATAACTGCTTAATACGCTGCCCTTTTTCATATTAATGTTTTTATGTATTCAAAAAAAAATGTAAATGTTACCTTAATAACATGAAAGAAGTTTGTTTTGTTTCCGAAAATTAAATTCTAATTTTCTTTCATTAGTGTAGTCATCTGACAGAGACAAAAAAACTGTAAGTACATTCTTTGGATTATTCTATTCAAAATTAGTAAAAAAAGAAATCTCAAATTATCAACTAAAATGTGGTATTTTATGGTGTGAGTCATATGTGCATATTTTTTTTGGTTTTAAAAGATTCTATGTAAAGTAACTAAATAAGCTTTAAGTAATAAAATATATCTGTTTAATACGCTGCCCTTTTTCATATTAATGTTTTTATGTATTCAATAAAAAAAAAAGTAAAAGAAGTAAATGTTACCTTAATAACATGAAAGAAGTTTGTTTTGTTTCCGAAAATTAAATTCTAATTTTCTTTCATTAGTGTAGTCATCTGACAGAGACAAAAAAACTGTAAGTACATTCTTTGGACTATTCTATTCAAAATTAGTAAAAAAAGAAATCTCAAATTATCAACTAAAATTTGGTATTTTATGGTGTGAGTCATATGTGCATATTTTTCGGTTTTAAAAGATTGCTATGTATAGTAACTAAATAAGCTTTAAGTAATAAGATATAACTGCTTAATACGCTGCCCTTTTTCATATTAATGTTTTTATGTATTCAATTAAAAAAAAAAGAAAAAAAAAGTAAATGTTATCTTAATAACATGAAAGAAGTTTGTTTTGTTTCCGAAAATTAAATTCTAATTTTCTTTCATTAGTGTAGTCATCTGACAGAGACAAAAAAAACTGTAAGTACATTCTTTGGATTATTCTATTCAAAATTAGTAAAAAAAATAATCTCAAATTATCAACTAAAGTTTGGTATTTTATGGTGTGAGTCATATGTGCATATTTTTTGGTTTTAAAAGATTGCTATGTATAGTAACTAAATAAGCTTTAAGTAATAAGATATAACTGCTTAATACGCTGCCCTTTTTCATATTAATGTTTTCATGTATTCAATAAAAAAAAGTAAATGTTACCTTAATAACATGAAAGAAGTTTTTTTTTTGTTTCCGAAAATTAAATTCTAATTTTCTTTCATTAGTGTAGTCATCTGACAGAGACAAAAAAACTGTAAGTACATTCTTTGGATTATTCTATTCAAAATTAGTAAGAAAAGAAATCTCAAATTATCAACTAAAATTTGGTATTTTATGGTGTGAGTCATATGTGGATATTTTTTGGTTTTAAAAGATTGATATGTATAGCAACTAAATAAGCTTTAAGTAATAAAATATAACTGCTTAATACGCTGCCCTTTTTCATATTAACCTCTTCAGACCTGAAGTACACAAATGTGTACCTCCATTATTTTCCTCATAAAAACTAAACTGTTCGAATTTTTTGCATTTTTACTTGACTTCTATATAGCTGAATGTTTTTTGCTTTAAAACAAAACCAATAAATGTCAGCAATGATGAATATTACCTCATAAAATAAATATTATTTTCATCCGAGTTTCGAAAATACCTTCAAGACATTGTGGTTAAGAATGTAAGAGATATTCATGATTATTTAACTTAAATGCTTTACAATAAAAAATTTTGAGGATTTGCTGTTCATTTACTTGTTTAAAGACCTTAATTTTGTTATTGCGTAAATTTATATTACTGATAATTAAACTGATGTTTTAAGGGGATTACTACTTTTATATCCGTATTTGTAAACCAAAATTACCAGTCCACTAAAGTACTGATTTCATAAAAATGACTCTTTCTGTCATCTATGTTGTCATTTCGACTATGTAAAAGCAATAAATAAAGATTTTTAGAGTTATTTTATGCTCACGTCTGAAGAGGTTAATGTTTTTATGTATTCAATAAAAAAAAAGTAAATGTTACCTTAATAACATGAAAGAAGTTTGTTTTGTTTCCGAAAATTAAATTCTAATTTTCTTTCATTAGTGTAGTCATCTGACAGAGACAAAAAAACTGTAACTATATTCTTTGGATTATTCTATTCAAAATGCTCTACCTACGTCCGAATAGCCATACTCTCTCTACTCTCTTGCACGACAGCGCTGCCCAGGTCAAAATTCATGCTTGTACCAGCAACAAAAATATGCTAGTTATTGCTAGGTATTGCTATGTCTGCTGGATTTTCATGCTGTTATATGCTAGCTAGCATCACATGCTATATCGCAAGCTTGCACAACAAAAACATGGCAAGCTATATGCAAGCATTTCATGCTTATTTCCAGCAAAGTGTGACAATACACACCATGAATTGCTGGAACGTCTGCTGGAACCAGCAAATATGTAATGTTAATTTATGCTAGTTTATGCTATTATACTTCTTGGGTTATAGCACTAGGTGCTTGTCTAGCAAACAAATACCAGCATGAATTCCGACCTGAGTGTCGCTGGAAAGCGACCACAAATTGTGTCAAAACTCTTCACTTACAACTCGGATGCCTCGGACCCTAAATAAAAAAGGAAAAAAAAAAAGAAGAAGAAATTTAAACTGGACAAAATTAAAAGAAAAAGTACACAAATTAAAAACACTGAAAAACGGTTAGTGGGCAGGTGGACCCTACATCCCGGATATATTTGTCTGGGATGATGGCCAATCGTCACTATGAGCGTCCCATCCTACTTACGTCCCAGACAGTAACGCTCTCTTGTGCGACAGTGCCATCGCCGATAAGTGACCACGAATACCGTCAAAATTCTCTACCTATGTCCAGAACGCCTCGGACTCTAAGTAAAACTAGTCGTTGGGGGCCACCGTAATACTTACCCATCATGGATATGTATATGAAAATAAAACATGTGAAAACTATTTATACAGTGCATTGCAATTCATAAACAAAACTTAAATATTGTTAATATACATATTGTAATGCTATATTAAAGAACTGCTGATGTACCGATTTCGACAAATTATATAAAAAGCCAAACTACTCAAGTAGTACCGAACTGCGTAAAAGAAACATCCTTATAACTTCAAAAATAATAATTCTATTAGCGAACAATTAACTGCGTCGGATTAAGCGTCTCATTTTCAATTAAAATATACTTTTGAATTGAAATTTGAATGAAATACAGGGTCATGAAAAATCAAAGAATGTGGAAAACAAGATTACAAATATCTCGGCAACTCATAATCCGATCGACTTTGTTCCATATGCAAAATGTGTGTTATTTTATTGCCTTTTACGTCCATTCCTTAGAACGAAAAAATTCGAAAATTTTTATGTACCTTTCATCAGAATGAATTTTTCGAGAGTCCGAAAAAAACAGTTCCGGATAATCGAGGTTGCTGATATTAAATAGGCTTCGTCCCGTTCTTACATACTAACTACATACAAAATTTCAAGTCTCTATCTCAATTTGTTCGGGAGATAGAGCGTTTACAGACAGACAGACGGCAAAATGTTTTTTCTAAAAATATGTTTTTCGGAATCTCCACTATCTAAAACGTGTAAATCCGTCAAAAAATATTTTTCGATTTTCAAAACGATTGCAAGACTTACCCTATACTACGTATGATGGGTAAGTAAAAGGAAAAAACAGAAAAGAGAAATTGAAACCGGACAAAAGTAAAAGAAAAAGTAGACAGTTTTTTTGCCGTAAAAATTGCCGCACAATTACATGTTACATCTATTTTTTTTTTGCGACCGTATTAAATTAGGACCGTAAAGTTTTTGCCGTAAATAAAACGAATTTTTTTTTTCAGTGTATTGGATTCGTGAGGAATTTCGATTTCAGGTTTTCTTTGGATTTATTCGATTTAAATGGTTCTGAACAAGATTTGATGATATCTAAGTGTGGTTGTTTTTTCACGAAAAATTTTGAACGAAAGAACTAATTCACGAAATTTTAGATCTTGATATAAACAGGTGCACTGAAAAAATGAAGCACTCAAAAATGAAAAAATCGATGTGCTCATATTGAAATGAGTATGTTTGGATCAAAAATGAACATATCGCTTTCTCTATTTTAAAACACAATATGTAATCAAATCCAAACAAACGATAATTTTGTAGTCTGTATTGGTTTATTTTATTCATCGAAGCATGAAAATTGCTTACTAATGTAAATTTTAAATGATACACAATATTCTAATGTAATTTAAAAGTGCTTTTGCAAATAATGCTCTTGTCCTAAAAAATATTCAGTTTGGGTATTTTGCTAATAATTTTACTATTTTTCTTAATCAATTAAAGGGACAAAGGACCTTTAAAATCACTTTTTTATATATTTTAAAAATTGCACTTTAAATATTATTGAAGGGCACATTATATGCATTATAGCATAATTTTATCAACAAAATGTTTAAAAAAAATGGAGAAAAAGAGGGAAATTTTTGTAATATTTTTGATTTAACGAGAACTTTTCAAAATGCTTCATGCGCATTATTTTTTATCTGAATGCTTTGAGATTTTTTTATAGTTATTTATCATAATATATATCATAAAATTGTGCATGTTTTTTTTTTTTTTTTTTTTTTTTAAATAAAAATAATTCTAAAAGTTATAAGTAGTTAATTTTAAAAATAGGTTCAAAAATGCGTAAAATTTCAGAAAAAATTAGAAAATATTTTTTTCTTATCTTTATATTCAGATATACACTGTAAAAAAAATTCTGTAAAGGTACTAAACTTTTTCTAGGAAGCTGGGATTCCAAGAACTTTTCCTGAACTTTTCCAAGAACAGCAAAAATTCAAGTTTCAGAATCGGTTACATGAATTTTTCTTGTTATCGTTACATGAAAAGTTCTTGGAATCCCAATTTCCTAGAAAATGTTTAGTACCTTTACAGAATTTTTTTACAGTGTATAAAAGTCAATGCACAGTTTTAATTATATATGTAAGTCAAAGTAGTATAAATAATATTGGAGATTTTCATTGATATGGAATGCGCGTGGGACTATTTGAAAAGTTCTCGTTTAATCTAAAATACTACAAAAAATTCCCTATTTTTTTACATTTTAAAATGGTAAATAGTTGTTATAATGTATATAACGTACCCATGAATAATATTTAAAGTGTAATTTTAAAAACGCTGAACGCTTTTTACTCAATTTAGAGAACCCGTTTATTTCAGTGTGCTGATTACTTTTTGGTTTGCATCGTCCAGCTGCATTGGACCATGCATTTTTTTTTTCATGATTTCTCCAATAGTTCTATCTCAAAAACTGATTCAGGATTTCCGTCAAATTTCAGATTCAGTTACACGTTGACATACTTTTTTGTTCATTAGGCTTTTGTGTAAACAATAACGGTGTCTTTACTATGCTGAATTTTTCAGGATTTACAATATTTAAGTGATATTTTTAATGCAAAAGTTAATGCACGGAATTTCATATCTTTAGAGTCGTCGTAATAAGCAAAGTTTTTTAGGCACTGTGATAATGAGTTTTGATATATTAAACTGTGTTAGATAGAAGAACATTTTGGGATTGATACATCCGATCAGATTTAAAGAAGCAATCGAATATAAATTTGCTATTTTAAAACACATATCATTACATGCGTTATTAAAATGGTGGAATTAGTTGTCTTATTTGCAGTTTGTTCTTAACCCTCTTAGTGTTTGGAACGTAATATTCCGTTCACTAAGCTCCAGATTTCACTGCAATATAAGCAATATTTAAGATAATATAATTCTATAGAATTAATTAATTTTTAATTCAGTTTAGAATGATTAATACTCTTAAGGATTATATTCATACTTGCAATGAAGTAATATTTTATAATGTTGAAAGAACATTTGGAGTATTTAAATCAAAAAGGAGAGAAACAGCATTACAATTTTACCCAGTTGCAAGTCACTCGGAGGGTTGAATTCCTGTCTAACGTTATTTATATGAATTTGTAACCCTTATTTTTGTTATTTACTGACAGCTTCCGCTTCCAAAAATAAAAAGAAACAAGTTGGAAATTGCACGGGAAGCGTAGCAAATTAGGTGCGTTCGTACGATAACGAAGTTTTAAAAATATTACTTTCATATATCAATCTCATAAAATTGTAAATAGTGAATTACAATTAAAACGCTCATCAAACAATGTTCTCCCTATACTATTATGTAATGGAATACTTTTGTGTGGCCTTGTAAATCAATAACAAATGTTCTTTGCACCACAAATTATGTAAGATGTATATTATAATATGTACTTTATGGTTGCATATAAATTTTATTAAGTTCGCATGAGTGTAACACGATTAAAATGCATTTGAAACATTTTTTCCAATTGACCGTAATGTAACGAAATACTTTTGATTGTCCCTGTAATTGATCTATGCATCCGATTTTCATAAAATTTGAAATAACTAAACAAAATTATGTAATAATTATGTATTTGAAATTTCAAACGTATAGAATATATTTGAAACTTTTTCCCCATTGACCATAATGTAATTGAATACTTTTGATTGCCCCTGTAATTGATCTATGCACACGATTATCAAAAAATTTGAAATAACTCGACAAAATTATGTAATAATTGCGTATTTTAAATTTCAAACGATTAAAATGCATTTGAAACTTTTTTCCTCATTGACCGTAATGTAATGTAATACTTTTGATTGCCCCTGTAATTGATGTATGCATCCGAGTTTCATAAAATTTGAAATAAATCGACAAAATTATGTAATAATTATGTATTTTAAATTTCAAACGATTCGGTTGGGTAATTTTTGCGTTGTTATATGCGGACAGACAGACGGACGGACAGACAGACGGACGGACTGAACGACCACTATAGGTGCTACGTATTATATAATTACGAACGCGCCTAAAAAGAAAAGAAAAGAGAAAAAAAAATTGAACCTGTGAGTATGATTACATACGTTACATCGAAATGAGAAAAAATAACTGAAAGCTGTAAAAGAAAAAAAAATCATGATTCAGTCATGCTTGTTATGGCTTTTAAAAAAGAAAAAAAAAAACTTGACATCTACATAAAAAAAGAAATCAAGTGAAATAAAACTGATTTTTTTTTTTTTTTTTTTTTTTTTTTAGCTAGAACACAATAAATTTTTTTCTCACATGGAATGCCATTTAAATGTCTGGTGTCAGAATATTTTTGCTCCATATAAAGATAATTTATTTATTCTTTATAAGAAATCTCATTTCCTGAAGAATGCAAAATATAAAAAAAAATTGCTTAGCCGTCGTATTAACTCCTTAACATAGAAATTATGATATATCTTATCATGACACGTGATAGTTCTAGGTGATTTCTATCATAAGATTTCTAATTTAACATATTTGATAATATTATATGGCAAAATTTCAATTATTATAACAAAAGTTTTCAAATTAATGTAGTGAAGTATGATATTTAAGTGAATAATTTGGAAAATGCAAAACAATAACTTATTTCAAAAACATATTTCTGCAATTAACAGGAGTAGTCGGGGAAATATACGTTTTTTGTGCAAACATCACACCCCCCTCGAAGAAAATAGAAAAGTAAAAAAATCATAAACCTGTCAGTATCATTACATACTTTTCATAGAAATTAGAAAAAAAATAATAAAATATGTTTAAAAAAAAAAAAGAATAATGGTTCAGTCATGTTTCTAACATCTTTTAAAATAAGAAAACAAAAACTTGACATTTACATAATAAAAAGAAATTAAGTCAAGTCAGAGAACTGTTCTTTTTTATCTTAAAGGCAGTAAAAGATTTTTCACATCGACCGCCATTTAAATGTCTGGTGTCAGAATATTTTTACTCCAGATAAATATTAGTTATTTATTGTTTGATTAGAACTATCCTTTCCTAATGAATGCGAAATTCAAGACATATTTTGCTGAGGCGTCGTATTAACTCTTTAACATAAAGTTTATGATATATCCTATCATAATACATGATAGTACTTGGTGATTTCTGTCATAATAAATTCTATATCGATTTAAAATTATGCAGAATATATTTACTAAAATAATTATATCTTTTCATTCCCTTCTTAGAGTTTGATTTAAGCATTCATTATAATTAACAGCATAATTTGGAAATATTTCTGTAGTAGCAGTACTTTTTTTATATAAAGATAGGAGCGAATAGAACAAAATACAGTAAATTTTAATACGTACTTGTCTCAATAAAAGCTGAAAAAAGGGGCAGTTCATTTATGCTTGTTACGTCTTTTAATTTATAATGTGAATGTTAAATAAAATTTTCCATAAAACAGGAAAATATTCTTGCGCAACATACATTTTGAAAAAAAAAATCGAACAAAATTTAAATTATTATAACAAAAGTTCACAATTTAATATAGTGAAACATGATTTTTAAATGTATATTTTTATAAAATACAAAACAATAACTTATTTTAAAACAAAATTTCTGCAATTAACACGAGTAATCGAAATAATGATATGTTTTTTATACAAATATTTCCCCCCCCCTCTTCAAAGAAAATTTAAAAAAGTAAAAAATCATAAACCTGTAAATATGATTACATATTTTTCATAGAAATTAGAAAAAAATAAATTAAATATGTTATAGAAAAAAAGAATAATGATTCAGTCAGCTTGTGACGTGTTTTAAAATAGGGGAAAAACTTGATATTTCCATTTAAAAAAAAGTCAAATCAGAGAACTGTTTTTTTTTATCCTAAACATAATAAAAATATCTTTCACATCGACCGCCATTTAAATGTCTGGTGTCAGAATATTTTTGCTCCTGATAAAGATTATTTATATATTGTTTGATAAGAAATATCATTTTCTGAAAAATAAGAAATTCAAAACATATTTCACTGAGGTGTTATATTAACACTCCAACATAAAAATTATGATATAGTCTATCTTGATACTTGATAGTACTTGGTGATTTCTGCCAAATTGATTTCTATATTGAGTAAAAATTATGCAGAATACATTTACTAAAATAATTATATCTCTTTATTCTCTTCTTAGAGTTTGATTTATGCATTATTTATAATTAACAACAGCATTTGGAAATATTTATGCAATACCACACTGTAAAAAAAATCTGTAACCTTAGTAATCTAAATTAACCGAAATCTCTTATGCTTACTAAAATTTTATGTGTACACTGTACAAGAAAATGATGTCAATCTACAAAACTTGTAAGCAAAACTAAAACCATCTGTAACTTTACAAAAGAATTTTCTAAAATTTTGGTAACTTTACTAAAATTTTATCTATAATGCTAGTTATCGTCACTTAAAAAGTTCTTGGAATACGATTTCCCAAAAAAATTCTTAGTAACCTTAAAATTTGTTTGATTCAAAGTGCAAATCTGTATCTGTTACATGAATTTTTATTGTTGCCGTTACATAAAAAGTTCTTTGAATACAATTCTACTAGAAAAATTTTTGTAACTTCCCTAATTTTTTTTTACAGTGCAGTACTTTTTTATAGATCACAGCACTGTAAATATTAACACGTTCTTCTCTCAGTAAAAGCTGAAAAAAGTAGTAGTTCAGTCATGCTTGTTACATTTTTTTTATTTATAATGTGAATGTTAAATAAAATTTTGCATAAAAAAGAACGAAAATTTATGCGCAACATACATTACGAAAAAAAAAATCCAGCAAAATTTCAATTATTATGACAAAAGTTTATAAATAAATAAAATCTGTTATGGAAAAAAAGAATAATTTTTCAGTCATGCTTGTTACGGTTAAAAAAAATCTTGATATTCACCTAAAAAATTAATCAAGTCAACCGTTCTTTTTTATATAGAACACAATAAAAAGATTTTTCAGAAAGACTCCATTTAAATGTCTGGTGTCAGAATATTTTTGCACCAGATAAAGATTATATATTTATTATTTGATAAGAAATATCATTTCCTGAAAAAGAAGAAATTGGAAACATATTTCAATGATTATCATATTAATATTTCAACATAAAAATTATGCTATACACTCTAAAAAAATTCAAGAGGTTACTAAAAATTTTTTAGTAAATTTGTATTCCGCAGAATTTTTTAGTAACCATTACAAACTTTTTTTCAAGTGAAACAAACATTTCTTTTGTAAACTGAATAAAAGAATTTTATGTACAACTAACTTAAAACTTTTTAGCATGAGCCACCAAGCAAATTTTAGTAATAGCTCCAAAATTATTTTTAGTAGCCATTACGTGTGCCCGAACGGCAGGAGCTTCCTTCGAGCTGCATCCAGTGGGTAAGAGGACAGACTTCTGAAGCGGAAGATTTTCAGCAAAGTCGCTATAGATGGCAGCACCAAACATTGGCACCTGCTCTATCTTGGCATGTTTCTAAAGGGGGGGGGGGAAGTCCAGAGATCATTACCGATCATTACCCATGGTAACTGCTACGACAGGATTTTCATTATCCCTTTATTTAACGAGTACTTACACTGCATACACTGGGTGCGTATTTGGTGTTCTCCAGCATCGAACCCGAGACCTTTCAGCTTGGCGTTCGGTGCTATGACCACTAGGCTATCACGGCCACACCAAGTGAGTTTTAGTAATAGCTATTAAAAATATAAAACTATTAACTCTTTTCGTTTCTAGCTTTTTTCTAGTAAGCCTTACAGATTTTCTTGTAACCGAGTAAGATTACAAAAATTTTTTACAGTGTAGCTTATCATGATACATGATAGTATTTGGTGATTTCTGTCATAATGACTTCTATATTGAGTAAAAATTATGACTAAAATTATTATATATCTTCATTTCCTTCTTAGAGTTTAATTTATCATAATTAAAAATGTTTAACAATTATTATTATTAACAATTATTAAAAATTATCATAATTAACAAAAATATTTCAAAATATTTGTACAACACAGGTACTTTTTTTAACACAAAAACAAGAATAATTGGAACACAATATAGTAAGTTATAATAAGTACTTCTCTCTATAAAAGTTGAATAATTCAATCATGCTTGTTACTTCTTTTAATTTATAATGCGCATGTCAAATTAAAAAAAAGTTGTATAAAAAAGAACAAAAATTCTTGTGTAGATAATAAAAATTTTATAAGAAATTCTCAATAATTATAACACAAGTTCACAGTTTCTTAAAGTGAAATATGATTTTGAAATGAAAAAAACTGTAAAATGTATATCTGTAACGTATTTGAAAACCAAATATCTGCATATACCAAGAAAAATCAAGGAAATATACGTTTTGTGTGCAGATATTTGCCCCACTCAAAGGGAAAAAAATGGTCATAAACCTATAAGTATGATTCCATAGTTAAGAACAGGAAATTATAAATAAAAGCTGTAAAAGAAAAAAAATCCTGGTTTAATCATGCTTGTTACGACTTTTAAAACGGAAGAAAAAACTTGACATCTACACAAAGAAAAAAAGAAGTTAAGTCAAGTCAAAGAACTGTTCTTTTTTCTCTAAAACACACACACATTTTTTTTTAAAACATCGACCGCCATTTAAATGTCGGCTGTCAGAATATTTTCATTCCAGATAAAGTTTATTTATTTATTCTTTGAAAAGAAATACATTTCATTTCATTATTTTTTTTAAGTATAAAAAATTTCAAATGTATTTCAAGAAAGTGTGATGTTAACACTTTGACATAGAAATTATGATATGGCAGTACTTGATAATTTCTGTCACAAATCATTCATCATGTATCGCAAAAAAATATACAGAATTTCGTTCTCTAAAATATTTAAATATATTCCAGAATTTCTTTCCTAGGGTATATTTTATGCAGTTATCATAATTCACAGCAATATTTGAAAGTATTTACATAATAGCGCAGATGCAGTGCATTTTTTTATAAAACGAAGAATGAATAGAAGACATTACAGTACCGTAAAATGGGGTGAATAGAAACAACGGGGTGAATAGGAACGAAACTTCCCGGTCATACAAATAAATTCATTATAAATACATGTTATGATATTTTTAGTTGCCAATTTTTTTACAAGAAGTTTATAACATTAAGAGTTGGGAAATTCAGTTTTGACATGTTGGCGTTACTACTGGGGTATATAAAAAAAACTTCAAAAGTATTCTCAAAATCCTCATTTTTTCAACGTCTTCAAAACTTTGTATGTAGCTATAGTATTTTTCGTATTCTAAACCTAAGAGAGGGGATTTTTAATTAATGATAGACCTGTAAACGATATGCTGTAATAAATTCTATTTATTTTTAAACTACATAAAGAAAAAATGAAAAATGGCTTGTAACATCAGAGGTTTAAGATTTACGGGGTGGATCGGAACACGTTTTCTCCCATGGTTTATTTTTCTATACAGTAATAGTTTCATGAAATATATGAAAATATAAGTATGAATATGTATTGTAACTATATTTTGTTTGTTCTAATTACTGGAAGACTTTAAAGGTGCTAAGAAATTACTTGGTTAAACAAAAAAGTCAACGCCTAATGGAACAGACATGGAACACACAATAAAAGAACTTAAATATAGCTAATTAGTTAGAAAAACTGCACAGAATTATTCTCTGACATCCACAACATTACACAAACATCACAAAATGAAAACACATATAAAAAAGAGTAGGATGCAAACAGTACTAAGGGCTGGGGGATGAGGATGTAATAGTAGATCGTATTAAGACATGCAGCTATTGGGGCTACTCAATTTATTCACTTACCCATTGACTACTAGTAAAGGATAGCACAGAATAGGGCTGAATTTGCATTAAATTCTACTTCTGCAATTCGAATATAATTTCTTAAAATAAATTTTAATTTTTATTGATTTCAAAGTTGTTTTCTAAGTTTTAATAAGGCATATCTTTACTTGTATATAAAATAAAGGCTTGGTTTCACAATAACTACGCGTTTCTATTCCTACCTTATCATTATTGCCTGTTTTTATTAACCCTATTAAAGTTTGAATCGGAACAAATAAAGATTATAACATTTGTTCCGATTCACCCCTATCTGCAGGGTGAATCGGGACACCATTAAAAAACTAAATAATTTATATATAAACAGTAAAAATGTTTAGTTTTTGCTTAAAATGTAAAGAAAAAAAGAAGACCGAAGTTCCCAGTACAAAAATAAAAAAATTAAAATATCAGTTGTTGCTTTTTTTTTAACGTTGAAGTTGAAAAGTGTTCCGATTCACCCCATTTTACGGTAAGTTTTAATACAAACGTTTCTCAACAAAAGCAGAAAAAAAGGAGGCAGTTTGGTTATGCTTGTTATGTTTTTTAACTTATAAAACAAATACCAAATTTATTTAGAAAAGAACGAAAAATCTTGCACAGCACAGATTATAAAACAAATTTCTGTTAAATTCTCTGTTAGTACTAACAAAACTTTGCATTTTTCTAAAGTGAAAGATGCTTTCTTAAGAGCCCACAATAGTCACAGAAAAAGTACTCAAAAAGACCCGGATGATCATGTAAAGTCTATGGGAGCGTTCTTTTCGAATATCTCGCTCCAATTTTAATATTTTTACATGATTTTTTTCCATAGGCTAGCTGAGGACGATCCACAACCGGCCTAGTTTTTACTTTTTCAATTTTGGTTTCAGATTTTTTTTTTATTATTTTAACTTTCAAAACCGGTTTAAACCGGTTCTGAAATTGAAACTATCATAATATAAAAATATATGAGCAAAATCGAAAAAGTAAAAACTAGGCCGGTTGTAGATCCTCATAAGCTATCTTATGCAAAAAAAATCATGTAAAAATATTAAAATTTGAACGAGATATTAGAAAAGAACGCCCCCATAGACTTTACATTAGCGCTCCGCTTTTACTGCGTGACTAGTGTACTCTCTTAAGAGTCCACTATAGTCACAGAAAAAGTACACAAAAAGACCCGGATGATCATGTAAAGTCTATGGGAGCGTTCTTTTCGAATATCTCGCTCAAATTTTAATATTTTTGCATGATTATTTTGCACAAGATAGCTGAGGGCAATCCACAACGGGCCTAGTTTTTACTTTTTCAATTTTGGTTTCAGATTTTCTTTAAAAAAATACTTTAACTTTCGAAACCGGTTTAAACCAGTTCTAAAACTGAAACTATCGTAATATAAAAAATATATAATCAAAATCGAAAAAGTAAAAACTAGCCCGGTTGTGGATTGCCCTCAGCTATCTTGTGCAAAAAAATCATGCAAAAATATTAAAATTTGAGCGAGATATTCGAAAAGAATGCTCCCATAGACTTTACATGGTCATCCGGGTCTTTTTGAGTAATTTTTCTGTGACTATTGTGGGCTCTTAATGAAAACTATTGAAAATGCTAGTCGATGCACAATTTTCGTCAAACTTCAGATTCAGTTAAAAGTTGGCATAAGTTGTGTTCCTTTATACATTGTTGCAAATCACTCATTATTTCTTTACTACATTCTGAAGAAAGTTTGGAAAATCACAAAAAACTTTTCTAGTAGAATTATATTTCTAGAGCTCTTTATGCAAAGGCAGCAATAAAAATTCATGTAACAGATACAGATTTGCACTTTAATTAAAAAAAAAGAGTTTACTAAGAATTTTTTTTTCTTGGAAACTTGAATTCCTACTTTAATTTAAAACTAGTTGGATGTGTCAATCCCAAAACTTTCTTCTATCTGATAAGTACATTTTAATATTAAAAAAAACGTGGTGGCCCCAAACTTACCAACTATCGAATTTCCCCGAACATTTGACCTAGCCTAATGAGATTCTGGTATCCGAAAAGCCTAAAACGCAAAATTTAATTAATATTCTGAGAAAATGAGTTAGTAATGCCTCATGTTGGGTAATTTATACTAAAACCTAATAAGCAATAACTTATGTCAAGACTTAAATGAATCTGAAATTTGATGGAATTTCGTCCATTAGTTCTTGAGATATAGTTATAACCAAAAATTTGCAAAACGTAGCACAGCAACACCATATCTTGACAATTTATGCCAAAATGTAAAAAAACGTCTAATTATGTTATGGTGTAAAAGAATATGAAGTTTGATGAAATTCTATGCATTAGTTCTTGAGATATAGCTAGTTTAAAAAAACCGAGTAAAATATAGCACAGCAGCACCATCAGTTGAAAAGATTTATAACAAATCGTAATCATCGTGTAATTATGTTATATGTCATTTTGTAACAAAATCTGAAGTTTGATGAAATTCTGTGCGTTGGTTGTTGAGATATAGCTATCGGAAAAATCGTGCAAAATGCAGCATAGCTGCACCACCTGTTGCAAGGTTAATACCAAAATGTAATCAGTGTCTAATTATGTTATATATTCTAGTGTAACAGAATCTAAAATTTGATGAAGTTCTCTGCATTAGTTCTTGAGATATAGCTGTCGCAAAAATCGTGCAAAAGGTAGCATAGCAGAGCCACCTATTGGGCAGTTCACACCAAAACCTTATCAACGGCTATGTATCTCAAGGTATCGCGGAATCTGAAGTTTGGTGAAATTCTGTGCATTAGTTCTTGAGATATAGCTATCATGAAAATCATGAAAAACGTAGCATAGCAGCGCCACCTGCTGGCCAATTTACACCAAAACCTAATCAGCGTCTATGTATATCAAGGGGTCACAGAATCTGAAGTTTGGTGAAATTCTGTGCATTAGTTCTTGAGATATAGCAATCTTGAAAATCATGAAAAACGTAGTATAGCAGCGCCACCTGCAGGCCAATTTTCACCAAAAACCAATAGGCACTAATTCATATCAAAGTCTAACTGAATATAAAATTTTATTAAATTTCGAGCATTAGTTCTTGAGATAGAGCGCCCACAAATTTTTTGTCACATACAGACAGACTCACAGACAGACAGACTGACAGACTCACAGACAGACAGATGGACAGACTCACAGACAGACAGACTGACAGACTCACAGACAGACAGACGGACAGACTCACAGACAGACATTTTCTAAAAATAGTCAAAACGTGTTCAGGACCTTCTAAAACGTATAAATCCGTCGAGAACCGGAAGTCGAAAATTTTCATGAATCCAATACTTTCTTCTTGTAAAGATAGAAGAAAGTAAAAAGGGTTAATACGAATTCTTTTGGAAACTTGGAATCCCAGAACTTTTAAAGTAACGGCAACAAGGATTACAGATATAATTTTAGTAGAATTTCGAATTTTTTATTTAGAATTCTTTTGTAAAATTAGTCTCTAGTGTTGCTTACATTTTTTGCAGCTTGTCATCATTTTCTTGTACAGTGCACATTACCTAATATGTATACCTAATGTGCTTACCAGAGTTTACATTATCTAAGGACGATTTACACCAAAATGAAGAAGCATCAACTTATATGTGAGATACTGAATATTTTAAAATTAAATTGAATACTTTTTAATTAAATTCCTTGCATTAGGACTCGATATAGACAACCGAATTCTTTTTTTTTTCGTTATATAGGCATGCAGAGTCATAGACAGTCAGACAGACATTGTAAGATCACGTTTTTTTTTAGATGTCTGAGTCCTAAAACGTGTAAATCCATTGAAAGTCAAAAAACTTTCTCAATTCCAATACTTTGTTCTTATAAAGATAGAAGAAAGTAAAAATACAAAATAAGTTCGTTCAGGAAACCCTTATTTTTATCTTGAATGCACATTTTTTTTTTTTATTTTATTTTTTTTTATTTTTTTACATACCGGTAGCACATAAATGTCAAAATACTTTTATTTCAGATAATGCTTATTTCTTCTTCTTATTTTCGGATAATGCTTATTGTTTGATAAGAAAATATCTTTTTCTCCTTGAAGTATCAAATTGCAGAATCCATTTGAAAAAAATATATATATGAAAGAATTCACAGAATATTCATATTGAAATTTTGATATAAAAATCTCACATAACGTTATGCATCAGAGAGTTTACTGAATTTTATTATGTTGAAAAAAACCGCTATGGCTACATGAAATTATGTGAAAAAAAATTGTTTTTTGACTGAATTATTGAGTTAACATTTTGAATTTGTTTCGGATGGTTAACCATATCGTATGCATACAAAATCATATGTAAACAAAGTCATGCTGCTTCTCATATTTCTTTTAAAAATTAAAATAATAATAACTAGCAAAAGCCATGCTTTGTTTGGATTCGCGAAGCATTATTTTATAAAACAGATATTTGAAAGTAACAATATTTTTTTTTATTATTATTTTTGCATCTTTATTAAACAAAAACGTTATTTTATGTTTTGGCGCATTTTAATTTTTTACTTATGATGTAAAACTGGCATAAGATATTTTCGAAGCAAACTTTTACAAATTTTTTTTTAATTTTCAACTAAAAGCTCTTTTAAAGATGTTTTTACAATTTCAAGTAGCCACTGGTGTTTTTTAATTGTTTGAAATATGCATGTTTCCAATCTTTGTAATCAACATCCGATAATCTTTGATAGCTATTTTAGAATAATATATTTGAAGAAAGCTTGAAGAAAGTTACTTCTTCAAAATCCTATTTTCTGGAAAAAACATTTGAAATCTGCTTTCGTTGATACTATGAATTTTCAACTGTAAAACATTTTATTTTAATTTCTTCATTTTTATACATGTTAGCGTATGAGAATTGCTGTAATTCTCTCCGCGTGGGAGAACTGTTTACTTTCTGCGAATGGCAACTCAATTAATGGAATTACCTTTTAACGAAGCGCTCTCTCATTCTCGCAGTGACGTTTTCACGAATAATTATTGTTGTGTTTGCGAACTTATTAAAGTCTTATTTTTCTATAAAATCCTTCTGATTAATGAGTCGATATTATTTAGCCACAATACGACCTTCGCAAAAATATTTATAAAGAGCTTGAACCAACAACTTCACGCAGATCTTTTAATTTTTCATTTATATAACAAATTTAAGAATTAATTTTATTTGTTTACAATTATTTTGTTGCCAGTTTACAAAAAAAAAAAAAAAAAAAAAAAAAAAAAAAAATTCCATAATACAATTTTTTTAAAATGTTTAAGTGTCATCTGTGCAAACGATTTTGCGGGATAATGAAAACATGTTTTATTTAATAAATTAATCATGATTCTATCTATAATTATTTACTCCATGATTTAAACTTTTTTTTCTGAAAATATAAGCGTTTCATTTTTTATTTATTTGCTAAAATGCTTCCGTATTGGAAATGCATGTAAAATAAATTAATTAAAATAATAATTTTTTTAACGTTTTACTGTAAAAAAATTATATTCTGCAAATCTACAGATCATAATTTATTTTTGTGTTTAATTTGAAGTTAAAATATTGAATAGTTTTTTTGTAAAGCGTACGACAAATTGTAATTTGAGTGGACTAGTAGAGGATTCGCTTCGCTCATCCTAATAATATTTATTTAAAAATTTGGCAAATTTAAATCGTTATAATTCAAAAGATTATTTGTAGAATTTTTTTTTAGATTTAAATAAATAAAATTTACCGAATTTTAATTTGGTTCAGCATTTTTAAAAATATTAAAAAAAAAAAATTGAAAATAAATATATTTTTTAAATTTCTGAATCAAAATTGACGTAATGAAATGAATTAATCAATGAAAAAAGAAATGTTCCAAGTTTGAAGAATTTATCTTTAACGGTTCTTAAGTTATTGTATTCAATTGTAAACAATACAATAAATATTGTAATATTTATTGCATTGTATATTGTACAAAAATGTATTTTCATAAGACGTTATTTCAAGGTAACCATTGCTTAAAAGCTAAATTTTGAAAACAAACTAAAACAAAAAAGAAAAAAATACTTCGTTTTCTAAGATAGAATCAAGAATTAAGCGTAATTTGAGCATAAAAAATAATAATAAAAAATTAATACAATAAAAGATTTATCGCAAATTTGAAGTTTTTTGTGCCGCGGACAACCTTAAATTCTAGTTTTGAGGATTAAAAAAATAAAAAAGAGAGGAAATTTTTCTTTTTATCCTTTAATCCTTTCTGTATCAGAACATTTCTACTGCGATAATGTTGAAATGTATGAATGATATCTGAATTTGAAAACAAATTTATTTGTAAATATGAAAAATCTATATTTTTCTCATTAAATAAACCGAATTTTTTAAAACAAATTTCTGTTGCCAGTACAGTTTTTTGTAATTAAAACTAAATGGTTTCGTAGACTTACCACCGCTCCTGAAGTGTTTAACGTTAAACACAAGAATGTTCCTTTCATAGGGTGGCGAGTGGTAGGGAAATGTTCAAGAAAAAAGTAAACTACCAGTATTTTCTTATAGAATATACTTCAAATAATACAAGGAGACTACAGAATGCAGATTTCAATTTACCAAAATATTGGTTTTTAACAACTTTTATTATTTACTGGCAACCCTGTTTCAAATCAGATAAAACTGTTTCTTTTTCTCTAGCAATAAAAAAGCTGTCCGTAAATAATGTCACGCTTTTTTTCAATGTTTTTGACCCCCTCCGTCTCCTTTATTCATAAAGTGTCACACTTCATTTTACCCCCCCCCCCCCTGAATATAACGTAAAAATATAATGCATGTTGTTCAGAATTAAAGCACTATGTTTTAGAGCATATTTCATATTTTATTTTTAAATATTGTCTATGGGCGCATTAATGCAATTTGTGAGAATTATATTGAAAATGATTCGTGTACTATTTTGTATAAAAAAGAATAAGATTTACAACAGAAAACATAATTGATATACGGTAGTAATAAAACATCAAAATAAAAAAAATCTATTTGATATGCCTAGTTATCACTTTTGATAGTAATTTAAAAATCCGCTGTAGTACCAGTCGCGATGCTGACGGATTTTGGAAGTTATACTGTTCTACTGAAGGATGTATTAAATAAATTTTACTTCAAATTATTATAATGGTACTTATAAGTACCGTAAAGAGTTTAGATAAAATTATACAGAACGCCATTTTCAAAAACATTTAATGCATTTATATTATTTGCTTTAAACATTAAACGGAACGCATTAGTCACAATGTACAGCAGCCATTTAAAAATTAATTTTATAATACTAGTAATGAGGTATATTTTCAGTAAAAGTAGAAGTTAATTGAACGCAATACAAAGGAACAATGTATTATTTAGAGTCATTATAATCCTGTAATCTGACTAAACAGTTGTTCGCAAATGATATGCCTTACATGTTAAATCTATTATAATATTGATTGATAGATGGTACATCATGCATTAATTTTCATTTATTAATAAAGGATTAATAGTTCACTACTAATGGTTGCTAAAATGAATTGCAAATTGCGTAATTCCATGAAAAATACTAATAGATTAATTTTAAATGGAAGATGCTTTTAATAGAACTGGTAAAATCTATATTATATAGTTAAAAGGTTTAAACACAATATTAATTTTTTAAATTGTCTGTCGAAGACATAAAAATGGGAAAAGAGATCCTCAAACTGATTCTTGTGTTATCATTTTAAATTATATTTTAAGGGAATCTTGACGACAAAAATAATTTTTTAAAGAAAAGTTTATTGTATCAAATGTACATATATATTAATACAGACATAAACACAATTAAATACCAGAAGAATCGAACCTGGGTCGACAGCGTACCGTGGTGTTGCTCTTCTATCTAAGCTACCCCTGTCGATATCCTATCCCGGTAATTTCCCGCTAAACTATGTTTGGGAATGCCGTAATATATATAGGTCCGCAATATATATTTAAGAACACAGAAATTAACGTCTGAATTTAACTAATTAATTATCAAATGTACATATATATTAAGACAGACATAAACACAATTAAATACAACAACCCAACATGGAGTGAAAAATTAGCCGGGGTCAGGATTTTATTGTATTATAAAGTTTTCTATTTTGTTTTCTTCTTAAAATCGCATTTAAATCATGTATCTGTCTTAATTAAAATGATAAATGTTACTTTTTTTTAAATTTAGATTTCAAAATCCAATGTTTAATGTATTGGTTGACACAGAAACGTCTTTTTGTAAAAATTCGTTTTTCTCAATGATGGTTTTTTTTCACCAATTCTTGTATTTAAATTGATATAAGTCAAGAATTTAAAAATATTACTGTTTTCTTTGCAAAGAATAATGCTTTTGGTACAAGATAATGAAAAGTATCTATAACTCATTCGGGGCAGTATAACTAGTAAACAAGTTTTAAATAAGTTTTATAGCAAGTAAATTCAATTTACCATTGTGGTGTAAAGGGTAAGATAAAATTAACCAGAACAACCATTTACAAAAATATTCATTATTTTAGAATATTTGATTTTAACACATTTATAAAATTTTACAGCACTCATTTGAAAATAATTATATAATGCGAAAAATGGGGTGTATTTTATCTAAAATTAGATGTTTATTGAACTTAGTGCATAGGAGCAACGTATTATTTAGAGTCACTATAAATCTATAATCTGATCAAACCGTTGTTCACAACTGATGTGTCTTTCATGTTAAATCTATTATGATATTGATTGATACATTGTACATCATGCAATAATTTGGGTTGATTAATAAAGGATTAACAATTCACTATTAATGGGAGCTGAAACGAATTGGAAACTGTGTAATTCTATCTGAAATATCAATAGATTAATTTTAAATTGAAGAGATTATACACTTTTAATAGATATGTCTGTTTTAAATATTCATTTTTAAAATTATCCATCAAATGTATGAATATGGGAAAGGAAAACTTTATGGAAATTTATTTGAAATTGCATTTAAAGGAAAAGCAGGTAATTTTTTTCTTTTTACTTTTATTGCATAAAAAATCTGTTTTCTTGCGCTTAAAGGTATCTTTTAATAACATTTCTATCTTAATTGGAATTGGAAGTATTTTTGTTTTCGTTTTGTTATGTTTTGTTCTCAAAATCCAGATTTCAGGCAGTGGTAGTGGTAATGACTTTATGACTTCTTGTGAAAAGTCGTTTTGGTTAATGATGGACTTTTCCAATATTCAATTAAATTCTTATAAATCAAGAACAGTTAAAGATAAATAGTTAAAATTTAAAAAAATGTATTTTTCAATTATTTTACTTTGATTTTCATAAACCAAATGTAATAAAGTGTTACTTTTGAAAATATGATTTTTTGTAAGCATTTTTTAAAGTTGAATTTTTTTTTAAAATTTGATTCTAGTATTTAAATTAATATATATTTTTTAAAAACTGAGTTACAGTTAAAAATTAGTTATTTCTGTATATTTAACTGTAAAAGACTGACATTCTACAAATAATATTTTTGAAAAAAAAAAAAAAAACCCAAAGTGTTAACACAAAATAAAACAAAACGCCATTTGCGAAAATAATTATTCCTTTTATAGTATTTTCTCTAAGTAGTAAACGGTAGCCATTTATCAGAATTTACAGCAGCCATTTTAAAATAATTACATAATGCCAGTAATGGGGTATAATTTTGAGAAAGTAGAAATTTATTGAACGCAATACAAAGGAGCAATATATTCTTTAGAGTCATTATAATCCTACAATCTGATTAAACAGTTGTTCGCAAATCACGTGTCTTTCATGTTAAATCTATTAGGATATTGAGTGATATATTGTACATCATGTATTAATTAATGAAGGATTAATAGTTCACTAATAATTGTAGCTCAAAATAAATTGGAAATTATGTAATACCATCTGAAACATTAACAGATTAATTTTAAAGAAAGACATTATGCACTTTTAATAGAGCTGGTGAATTCTAAATTATATAGTAAACAGTTTTAAACTCAACTACTTTTATTATATAGTAAACAGATCTTCAAGCTCAGATTTTTATTTTTATTTTAAATTGCCTTTTAAAGGGGTTTGGCCCAGAAAATTCTTCATAAAAGTTTTAAATGTTTAGTGAATTAAAAAGTTCTCTATTTTTTCTGCTTAAATTTATATTTAAATTATTTTTCTATCTTGATTGGATTGAAATATATCTATGTACATACATACATACATATACATGTACCGGGTGTCCCAAAAATGACTGATGGATTTTAAAATTCAATAACTTGCAAACGGTGACAGTTATTTAAAAAATTTTTGCAGGAGGGTTATATATAAAGTCAGGAGCATTTTTATCGTATTTTTTTATTTTAGTTCAGATCTCACACAATAGGTGGCGCTGACGGCGATTAAAGGTCAAATTGACGCTTCACTCAGTACTGATCACCTGGACTTCAATCGCCGTCAGCGCCACCTATTGTTCGAGATGCGAACTAAAATAAAAAATTACGGTAAAAAACTCCTGACATTATACATAACCCTACTGCAAAAATTTTTTAAATAGCTGTCACCGTTTGCAAGTTATTGAATTTTAAAATCCATCAGTCATTTTTGGGACACCCGGTATATATATATATATATATATATATATGAAATGGCTGACATGGAAACGATTTCTCTTGAAAAATCGAATAATCGAATTTTCTTGAATATATAATTCAAACATGAAATATGAATCTTTCAATTGTTTTACCTTGATTATGATTAAACAAATTTGAAATATATATATATATTTTAAATATGACATGCATTTTTTAAAGTTATAGTATATTTTAAAATTTTTAAATGTTTTGATTCTTTTATATAAATTAATATATTTTAAAAAAAGCTGAATCATAATTAAAACATTATTCGTAGCCTGAAAAGACTGGCATTACCTTTCACTATAATGCTGCCACAACCGATATAACTACGTGATTTTGGGCACGTTGTGAGGAGAATTATCAAAAAGAATGTTAAAACTCATTCAATAAAAATTATCGAACAATTTATTTGCACATTATTTATATGTACCAAAACATTATTTACATTTAAGAACTAAGATATAGACGATCCGGTCCGATATGAAGTTAACCCTTAAATGCATATTGTATCATTTTCGATACCATAAGTGTTCCCGATTTATTAAGGCTTTTATTCACATTTTCTGTATTCTCATCAGAAATTTAAAAGAGCAATTTTCACTTTATTTAATGACAGATTATTCGTAATTAAATAAAGAAAAATTTACTATTTAGATTTTTCTGGTATGAGTTCTGATTCTTTGAATTGCGCATTTTTTGGAATGCGTTCTGTCTTACGCTTATAAGGTTTAAAGACAGGAAATATTTTCTGCACACTTGGTCTAATTTTTGAAATACTCAATGTACCTCCCACACTACGGAAGTGAAAACAGATTTATCGGCGATTACTCTTCATCTTTCCGCTACTCTCGCTATGCACGCTAAAAGCCTCCAACACTTGTTCGCAATCCAATACACTTTTTTCACATTTACATAAAACAGAATTTGACATAAATACTGCTTCTTCTCACATTTCTCATATATATTATCCATGTTCCAAAGCAATACTTTAAAATATATAGAATTACTATTAAAAAATTTACTTTCAAATATCTCCAGCTTTTTTAATAAGACAAAATGTAATATACACTGGTGTCAAAAAGTTAAGCATAATTGGTAATTAAGTAAATAATGAAAAAAATATAAATCGAAATGTGGTGAAACTCTAGGTGTGTAAACAAAATAATACGCGTCATATATTTTCGCGAAGAGTTTTCCCCGAAATCGAACAGGAGGCCATCAACAAATTGAAAAACAAGGAAGATCTTTTGGATAACCCTGTCGAAACTAATGTAGCAAAAGCGTTCAAACTGCACACTATGATTAAATGGCTTATCATAGTGTGCACATATATCATATCACAAACATGTAATGTACTGTGTTTATTTTTATAAGGATAGCATGTATACTCGTAGAGAAATTAAGATTTTTATAAAAACAGTCTTAAATTTTTCAAATTTTTTTTGCTTACAATTTGCAGAGTTCTTAAAATAAAATAATGTTCTTTTCTGAAAATATGACAAACATCATTGTACACAATACCCTATCATTAGAATTAAAAAATAATAAAAATTGTATGAAAAATGAGTAGGTTTAGTAAATAATTTTTCATTGCGCATGCGTCAACGATATCAAAATTTCATTTGCATTTTGTGTTAGCTAAATGTATAGAACAACTTCTGTAAAAGTTTCAAAAACATAGCTTGAAAATTCTGAAAATGATCGTCTATGGAATCGACTAAAAATCCGTTATTCCTAAAAGGAAGCAAAAAATCAGGGGTTTTATCCAAATATTTTTAGTTGTACGTGCAATATTGTGTAGGCACTAAATAATGGAATATGGATACAGTCCCTCATTTTTTATTTCATTTAGGGAATAAAGGATTTCGATCTCATTCTATCAACGATATTTTTCAGAATTTTTAAGCTATGTTTTTGCGACTTTCACAAAAGTTGCTTTATACATTTAACTAACATAATATGCAAATGAAATTTTAATAGCGTTCACGCAAGCGCAGTAAAAATTATTTAGTAAACCTGCTCATTTGTCATACAATTTTTATTATTTTTTAATTCTGATGACAGGGTATTGTGTACAATGATGTTTGTCATATTTTCAGAAAAGAACATTATTTTATTTTAAGAACTCTGCAAATTGTAAGCAAAACACTTGGAAAAAATTAGGACTGTTTTTATAAAAACCTTAATTTCTCTATGCGTACACATGCTATCCTTACAAAAATAAACACAGTACATTACAATAAGCCATTTAATCATAATGAGCAGTTTGCACGCTTTTTCTACATAAGCTTTGACAGGATTATCCAAAAGACCTTCGTTCTTTTTCAATTTGTTGACGGTCCCCTGCTCAATTTCGGGGAAAACTCTTCGCGAAAATATATGACGCATACTATTTTGTTTAGACACCTAGAGTTTCACCACATTTCGATTTATATTTCTTTCAATACTTACTTAATTACCCATTATGCTTAACTTCTGGACACCAGTGTAAGTTATTTTTTGCATTGCACTGGAAAAAAATAACCTTATAAATTTACCGAAATCTGTTATGATTACTAAAATTTTATATGTACACTGTACAAGAAAATGATGTCAATCTATAAAATTAGTAAGCAAAACTAGAGACATCTGCAACTTTACAAAAAAAAACTACTAAATTTTTGATAATATACTAAAATTTTCTTTAGTCCTCGTTACCGTTACTTAAAAATTTCGGGGTATCCGCTTTTCCAAAAAAATTTCTTTGTAACATTTTTTTTTAAATTAAAGTGTAAATCTGTATTTGTTACATGAATTTTTATTGCTGCCGTTACATAAAAATTTTTTGGAATATAATTCTACTAGTAATTTCTTGTAATTTTCCAATTTTTTTAGAGTGTATGCACCATAAGCTTCAAAAATGATAGTCAAAATTTAGGTATGAGAAATTAGCTCAATATTGCCGTATATTGAGTATTCCAATGATCATTTTATATTAATTGGTGTGTTGGTAAATAGGAACGAAATATAAAATAGTGTTTTAAAGCTGACTTTGTAAATACTATTGACTTTTGAGTACGATGCAGATTTGCAACACGGTTATTGTGAAATGGGGTTGTACACTGTCAGAAAAATTCGTCAATATACACTAAGTTATCGTTATTTTTTCACAAATAACTTCTGTTTTCCCAAAAGACGTATTTGTTCTGTGAGTTCATTCCGAAAGTCGAAAAATGAGGAAACGTTTCCGTTTATATCTAGCACGCATGCGCATTGGATCTGTTAGTAATAAATTCGAATTTATTTTTAAAATGAAAAAAAAAATATTCTATCGATTAAAATGTCTAATTTAGTTTTAAAAGACAAAAATGTTTTCGAATTTAAAAATAAATAACAATTACTTTCTTTATTCGTTCAAAAATTCTCACAATCTGTTATTCAAAGTTGGATAAGTTGAATAAAGTTCAATATACTAAGTTATTTCTATGATAAATATTCGCATATAAAATATACTTTAAGTGAACACATTTAAAAAATATTTTAATTAAAAAATAAAATGCAAAAAAAAAATTGATATTATTAAAAAAAATCTTATCGAATAAAAATAAAACATCCATGTTTTTTCTCTAACAATCTACGTAATATATTTAAAATTCACATTTTTATATTATATTAATATTAAAGTAAAAAAAACCCAGCCACAGTTTCATTAAAGATGAAGTCTTTCCGAGATTAACTGCAAAATTAAAAGCTTTTTAACGAAATACACCAAACCACACCCATATGAAATGAACACTTCTATTTAAAGCAAATTCTTCACAAGCAATCCTGGCGCAGTGGATGCGCGTTGGTCTTGTAATCCTGGGGTCCTTGGTTCGATCCCCACCTCTTCCGCATTGATTTTTCCAAACTTTTTTCAAGTGACGGATATTTTTCCTCTTTTGACGGAGAAAAAAATAAACGGAAAGTCGTCAATATACAGACAATTTCTGGCAGCAGTGCTGCCAGTACATTTTCTGTAAAAAGACGGAATTTTTTTTTGAGAGTGTATGTTTGAATCACGGAAGCAGAGAATTATTAGAGAATTTAATTTAGAGAATTACTTTTTTGAGAAAAAAATTACAAATAAGCAACTTTCGGAAATTAATAAAAAAAAAAAAAAATCTAAAAAATCCCTGATAAAATATGTATAGGTAAATTAGCACAGAAAAGGAATTTTTATTCCTCGTGTTGTGCGTTTTCTGCGTCCTTTTATATAGTGCTAAAAATAAAATCCCGCTGAATAACCAAGTATCAATATTGATTAAAAACTTATCATATCATATTTTATCATATCTAAATTTTACGTTTCTCTATGTGTAACAAAAATTAATTGAATAAATTATATTGCTTCCAATTTTAAAAATAAATAACAAATACTTCGCATACGAAAAACAAAAAGATCAAAATTCTTCAATCAAAAAGAAAAAAATTTCATAAATCCGTTCCTTAACAAATCTGAAGAATCTTTACCAAAAGTTTTTATTTAACAATAGATCAATATATGTGTATAATTGTAAAAAAAAAAAAAAAAAAAAAAAAAAAAAAAAAAAGCAGAAATTTTGCTTTTGATTTTTTTCCATATAGATAAAACAAACGAAATAAGGAAATTAAAATTCTACATAATAATTTTATTTAAATATTTATTTAAATTTATATGCTTAAATAGAAACAAAATTGTATTGAATGTGTTTATTTGTTGTTAGTATTTAAGCATTATTTAGGATACTTCATGTATGTTTAAAACATGGAAATAATTTTATTTAAAGTATAGTATTTTTTTTCCAATCAAAAATATGTAATTAAATGATCTCAAAATAAATCTCAAAAATCTATAGAAAAGAAAAGCATGCATCCTTCTGCAAACAACACATTTTTATCCTTTGCGTTTTGCATTCTATATCGTCTTCGATATGACATCTTCAGTATTCAGAGACCACAAAAAGCGGTTTTAAAATAGTAAATCTGCAAATCAGGAGCCTCAACGGCAACTTTGTAAATCACTGATTTTTTTTTTCAGTGTTTGCGTAATATTTAAATTCATACAAACAGCAATTATAAGTTTTCAAGTAACATAAATATTTTTAAGAATAAAAAAATAGGAAGTTGCAGAATTTAGATGCGTAAATCCGATCATATTATTATGTATCGATAGTCTAAAATTCTGATGAACTGCATATTATGATAAATTTTTAGCTATAATGTACATTTCTTCAGGGGGCTCTGCCCCTCTTCCCCCCCCCCCCCGATCTCATTAAATTTACATTCGTATTTTTCAATTGCATGAAAGAATGGTTAGAATTTATCTTATATTTTATTTTACACTAATATTTCTTAAAGTAAGAAACAGTTTGGAAAAGCCTGTTATATTATTCTAACTTGTAGGGTTTTTTTTTTTTTTTTTTTTGGCCTAATATCCACATGTATTAGTGTTTGATGTATTAGTAATTTATAGAAATGAAGGGATTTATCTAATTTAAAATTTTATTTTGTTTTATTACAATTTTTTTTCCCAAAATTACTTTTTATTATCGTTCTATAATACTTAGATCTAAGATGTTATCTAAATGCAAAGCCTGATTTATTTTATTAAATTACCTTATTGAAATCATCAAAAAATAAGCATTTTGGAAACATAAACCTAATTGGTAATCACTTATAATCGTGTTTAGTGCTATTTGACTAAACAGCTAACGAACATGGTTATTGAGGCAATCTTGTAATTTTTATTTTAGTTTTTAAGAATGAAAATTACTATTTCCCGCTAATCATGACGTCCGTTTTTCTATTGTCTGTGCAGTGCATATTATTGACATTTGCTTTATTTACAACAGTTTTTTAAATTATGAATTTAAATAGAAAAAAAATATGTTAACTATACGCGGACTTAATTCTGAAATATTCTAAAAAATTCTAAAATATTCATTACAATTTTCTTTAAATAAATAAGAATTAATATCATAAACCAAATTCATTTTATTTCAATATGAAAGCGTATTATCATTATTTTCGATACTTAAGATCATATTTATTTGTATCTTTTCATAATTAATTTATTCGTTTTGCCCCTCCCCCTTTTTTGACTGAAATATTACACTCATATATTAAGCATTGTAAGAGTCAAGGAGCTTTGCGGACAAACTCTACTGCCCTGAGCTGACTCTGTTATGAACATGCTCGGCTGAGGACCAACTCTATGGCCAAGGACTGACCCCATGGCTTTGCGTGAACTGTCACGGACAGAATATTGTGCTACATTCAAGTTTCTTCGGATTTCGGAAAAGGTGGCAACTTAAAAACGGATGAATAATTTTCTGGAACTTTCGAGGAGTTTAAAAATAAAAACTGTAAATTGTAGTATGAGATATAGACATGTAATAGTGATTTTTTGTTAAGAAAGTGAATATGCTCGTTTTTCCTTGTGGTTTTGTGTCGCAATAAATAAAGATGGAAAATTATATTGTATTCTTCAGCTCAAGGCTTAATATTTATTCATCTTCTACAAATTATTGTGTTTCTAAATGAACTAATCTACAGACCTGTGCAGCGGGAAGTTAAGTAGCATGATTACATAATTATTAGGATCAGTAATAGTGTCAAAATTGGATGCTTTTTATGGCAATTATCGCGGTACAGACAGACAGATAGACAGACTGAAATAAAAAAAAATTCGTGTCTCCAAAGCAAGCTAACAGACCTAGATGATAAATGTTTAATAAACAGTTTATTAAATCCAGTAGATTTTTCTAAATCAATAGATTTTAAGAACTTCATCTTTTATATAAACATTTTAATAAAAATTTATATTGCTTAAGAGTGGTGTAACAAAAAATAAAAAGAAATAACAATGAAATGCTTTGGATCTCTCTAACAAAGATCCATAATCATAATAAAAATAAAATTCAAATTCAAATCGTTTCACGGTCAATACAAATGACACGCGACAGTGAAATATAAACAGCAAAAACCACGCGCTCTATTGTAAAAAAATAAATTAAAATATGCCATGATCTAAAAATGTTTAAGTACAAATATATTGTGGAATTTTATTTTCTATATTTTGTTTTTGTATTTATACAAAAAAAAGCACAAATGCCAATTTTTTTTCTTTCTTTCTTTTTTCCATTTAGAAATGTACGTATGTATTGTCCAGTAAAAACTTTTATCGAAGATTTTTTAAGTTATTTGGAAACTGATATGGGTGATTCTCAAAATAGGGGACAATTTATGTCTTTCGGCATAAAAACAAATTGAGAGGTTTTCTGTCATGATTTTATATTTAGATATGTTTGTCTTAATGTTATTAATTATTTGCACTCAAGAATTACTCACTTTTTAGTTAAAAACACCTTAAAATAACAGAAAAAAGTTAAAAATGTCATTAGCATGGATGTCCACAGCAGCTGTGCCTTGTATATACTAGATTTTTCAAGAGTTAATATCATGTTTATAAAATAAAACAAATGTTATTCTTTCTTTAAATTAATCAAGGAGAGGATTTATCCAATAAATTTCTTTTAAAAAATAAAATTATAGTATATAAAAAAAGAATTATAGTTTGTCCTCCATATTCTATTTTCAAAACGAGGTCATACTATAACACCTGGTTATTAATCAAAATTTCATTTTCACATATGACAATAGTTTGAAAATATAAAGATTCTCCATGGCAACAAGGACCATTTTATCCCAGCCTGAAAATAGAAGCATGTATTGTATTTTAAGAATAGAAGTTGAATATTAGGGGCTTACATCAATTGCATGTCATTAGAATGGATAATAATTTTCATGTTTATTTTATAATTAAAATTTTTATTTTACTTATTTGCATATAGGACTTTTGTGTTTTAAAAAGCCCCAGAAAGGACTATTGCATTGTGATTATATTATGGCTCATAATCTTATTTAAATTAAAATTTGTCATTAGCATGGACAAATATCAGTGTCATTAGCATGGTTTTTCTGTCCATGCTAAAGACTCCTATGTGCATAAATGTAACCATTGCTTATATTGTATCTTTTATAAAGTTTAATTGTACATATAAATTTAGGTATTACATTTATTAACCCTAAAATATGCATTAAATCTGTCAGAAAATCACTAAGACAGCTTCTTACATTGTTAGTGTCAGAATGTTGCTCATGTAAACAAAGTTTGCCCTTTGGTAATGTTTTTATTCTCCTTATATGTATATATGTAAAAATGGAAACCGTTTGCTGAAAAGGAAGGCTAATAAATGTACAAAAAAATATTTAAACAGGAAGAAAATAAAAATTTCTTAATATATTTATTCCATGCAATTTGTTTTGTCATTAGCATGGCTCAAAAAATACTAATTATTTTTTTTAAGTTAATTTTTAAATATTTAGCTCTGCTGACTACATGAAAAGTATACCTAATACTATATAAACAACACCTATTTTTCTCAGAAATTTTACTAACAGTAATTTTTTTAAGATTTAACTTTTGAAATTGTCCCTTATTTTGAGAATCACCCATATGGACTGTGAAACAAATTGTAAATTTATGGTACTTTTGGTTTTATGGTATTGAATTTTCTAGAAAAATTTACAGAATATGTTACTTTTTTTACCCAAACGGTCAACTACCGTAATTTTTATGCTTTACGAGCAAAAATGTTAATGTTATGGCAAATTCAGTTGATATAGGAACAAAGTCCATTTTTTACGGACATTGTCTGGAATCTCTGCTACAACTTTTTTATAGTATATGAAATTCCTTTCTGATTAAATGAAGAAAGTAATTCTTTAAATAAAACTGTTTTCCATTTTGATATACAGGTTGCCGTATTTAAAAATTGGAAACAAGCTATATTATTCAATAGAGAAATACTTAAAATTAAGATATGATAAGATATGATATGTTAAATTTTAAAAATGAATATTTACATTTTATTAATCAGAGAAAATTTCCTTTTCAGTATTTCGATTTTCGAACATACTCTTCTCATTTATAATGGCCCCATCAGTAGCCGCGAGGTTCTGACCTCGAAACTGGTAGATGGCATTTGCTGGGTTCAAGCCCAAGCGCGGCCGTCGGTCTAATCTTTCGGAATTTTCCGTGGTTTTCTTCGAACCTTGAATTTTCTTGAGTGAATGCGGATTAAATTCCCTTAGAAAGACCCCTACGGAGGTAACCATACCCCCTTAAGAGCTTATATCCCTCGTGTACATAATCAGCCATCATAAAATAAACAAACAAGGAAACAAACTCATTTAAAACGTAAAAATACATGTAACTGTCTTCTCAGTCCTGTTGTCGCCGTAAGAGACACTAAATAAGCATTTTTTTAAATAATTTAAAAGCTTCTAAAATTGCTAAAAGGCTAAACTATTCATTCAAAAAGACCAGAATGATGATGTTAAATTTATGGCGCAATTACTTTCAAATATACCGTTCAAATTTTAATATTTGTGCATGATTTTTTTTTTTTTTTTAGTAAGATAGCTTAGAGTGATCTACAACCGGGCTAGTTTTTACTTTTTCGACTTTGGTTATATATTTCTTTTATATTACGATAACTTTAATTTCAGAACCGGTTCCAACCGGTTTAGAAAGTTAAATTTTTTTTTTAATCTGAAACCAAAATAGAAAAGGTAAAAACTAGACTGGTTGTAGATCGTCCTCAGCTATTCTAAGAAAGAAAAAATTTAAAATTTGAGCAAGATATTTGAAAATAGATTTAACGTTCTAATGCTACTTTTTTTGAAAGGGTTGTATAGGCACTTAAGAATTTTAAAAACATTTAAATTGTTTTAAATGTTTTTAAAATTCCATTGAATTAATAAATTCGATAAAATGTAAAATTCGGTGTTTTCTAGTGTTTCAAATGGCGAAACCAGGACTGAATAGATTAATTAAAAAAAAAAAAAACATACTGAAAAGGATAAAGAGTAAATACTTATTTAAAATTTAACATATCATATCTTATCATATCTTAATTTTAAGTACATCTATTTTGAATAAATTAGCTTCATTCCAGCTTTTAAATTTGGGTGCAAATACATCAAAATGAAAACCAGTTTTATTTAAAGAATTACTTTCTTCAATCAATATGAAAAGAATTTCATAAATCCATTTCCAAATAAACCTCAAGAATCTTCGCTAAAAGTCAGCGTTCTTTATTTAACAATAGATACGTACATTTCTAAATGAAAATAAAAGGAAAACAAAGAAAGATATTTCTTTTGCTTCTGGCGCTTTTTTTTTTCGATATCGATATAAATTCTACAAAAACAAAATAAGGAAACTCAAATTCCGCAGAATATTCCTACTTAAACATTTATTTAAATTTATATATTTAAATGTAACCAGAATTGTATTTAATGAATTTTCCTTTTTATTAATTTTTAATTGTGGTTCGCGTATGTTTGTACATGAAAATTGTTTTATTAAGACTAGTACTCCTTTCCAAACTCAAAAATAAGCCTCAAAAATCATTCTGAAAAAATTATATGTATACATTCGCAAAGAAAAATAATTTTTTATTTTATATGGTTTTCATTCTTTATCACCTCCCATATAAATACGAAAAACAAAATACTGAAAAGGAACCGCTTAATAGTCAAATATAACTATTGATTTTAAATTTTTTCTTCTTTGTCAATACCAGTACACAATTTGGTACAATAAATAAATTCTACACTCTCCAGTTATCAAAAAAAGCAATTTTCATGCACTATTAAAAACATTTCTGTAAAAATATGAAGAATCTACATGTAATTCATTATTTTAAGCATAATGTAGAATTACAGTGTTTAGAAAAAAAAGAGAGTCTTTTAAATAACACAGAAAGTATATGGCAAATTTACAATAGTCTCTGTAAATTAACATTGTTAAAAATTCATGAGACCCTAAAAATTTGTTTTTAATGCTAGTAATTTAATTAAGTTTTCAAAATCAATAATTTACTCAATTTTTATTCACCCTGAAAGAATTTGAGTTTTTCGAGTAATTTGTAACTGCTCGTATCAATAATTTTTTTCACAATTTGTTTCAGGCTGTCCTGGGTTTTGAACCAGAGACCTCTTGAAATGCAAAAAACATCCAATTGTCTCGGCTATAGAATCTGCAATGAATTTGTCTAAAATATGTTTTTTATAACTCAAAAATTTTAATTCTTTAAAAAGATAGTTAGAAGGGGCAATCCCAAAACTTCTTTCTATCTCAAGCGCGATAATACATGAATACATAAAGAGATGAAACATATCAGTGACTTCGGCGGATAGCTAATTTAGTCGAAAATCTAACCTGCAGCACCTTATTTAAAGTTATAACTCAATCTGAAGTTTAAGGAAAATACTTGTAACAGGATTTGAAATGGAATAACCGTAAAATTCGTAAAAAAATGAACAGAAGTGAAATCTGTTGAGCGAGATATACCTGAAACTAAAACGTACTATTATATATCAGGGATTAAATGTTTGATAAAAACTCATGCATTAGTTCCTGAGATAAAGCTATTGCGATAATCATGAATAATGCCACATAACAGCGCCACCTATTACGCACTTTTCTTCAAAACCTAAAGAATACTAATTTATATCAGACACTAACTGAGTTTGAAGTTTGAAGAAAATTTGCGCTTTAGTCCCTGAGATAGACCCACCAGGGGGATACCTTCATTAGGTATTCACGGGCTTTCCAACCCTTGGCACCTGAGTGATCTTTCTCTTTTCCTTTTCCTTTTACTTCTTTGGTCTTTCTTTCATCTTTGTTTCACTTTCTTTGTGGTTTCCTTTTTGAAAATGAGGGCAATTCTGTATGAGCCGAAATCATCCTGTATATCGACTCATGGAGAATTGTAAACCACCCACGTATTGGCCGTGCGAGGTCATCCGTGTCCCTGGAAAGGGGGATCCTGGCAGTTGAGGGAAAACAACACACTGCTTTGGCCTCTACTTCATGTAGACGGGAGGTGCATATTGGTCTCGTATGTACCAATCGACTGGTCAGCTGACTTTAGTCTCTGGCTAAGGGATCAAGTGAGCGAGCATTTACTAGGCATCTCGTTAAGGGTGGAGACTGGCATAGGAATGTCTTATGACCGTATGGACCATGGTTAGCACTGTTGCGCAAAAATGCAACCCCTTGTTTGGCACGGTAGTGGGTGGTGTGGCCGGGGTCTGAATTATTTCATTTTAAATATGGATGGAAAAACTTCCTTTCCTTCTACTTCTCTCCCTAGTGCAGAGCAACAAAATGTACAGACTTCCTCTTTCACTCACTTTTTTGTTGTTAAACGTACTGATAGCCACTCTGATAGCTCCTTTAAAATAAAATCACCTTTTCTCATTGCTAAAATCTTCCAGTCTGTCTTGGGGGATGGTCATTCTCTCAAAAAACTACAATCTGGGGATTTACTAGTTGAGGTTTCTGAAGCCAAACAATCACAATTTCTCTCTAATTGCTCTAAAATAGGCACCTTTTCTGTTTCTGTACAAACTCATAAAATTCTAAATGCAAGCCGCGGGGTAATATCTGAACCTGATCTTTTATACTTCACCAAAGATGAACTTTTAGAAAATTTAAAAGACCAAAATATCATATATGTACGCCGTATCACCATCCGTAAAAATGAGCAAATAATTTACACTAAACACGTTATTCTAACCTTCAATAGCATTACATTACCCCCAAGAATTAAAGCTGGATATCTGAACTGTCTAGTCAGGTCCTATATACCAAACCAAATCCGTTATTTTAAATACCAGCGTTATGGCATACTAACACAACTTCTCATGAATCTCTTACCTGCGCACGTTGTGCAGAAGTCGGCCATGACAATAAATCATGTGAAAAACCCGAACGCTGCGCAAACTGTAAAGGAAATCATACAGTATTTTCCAGCATTTGTCCTAAATGGAACCGTGAAAAAGAAATAGTTACTATAAAAATTACTCAGAATTTGTCTTACCCAAATTCCCGCAAACTCATTAAATCCGTTGGAATTTCCTTCTCCAGCTTACTTAAACAGCAATCAAAATCCGCAAGACACATAAGTACACAAGCTGATTTTTCATATCATCCTGGTAAATCTACCGTAACGCAATCTACCAAAATCCCAAACAAAGAATACCGTGATCCCTGTCTCCCTACTAAAATGTTCGGGAATCTTCAATTAGAACGCTGGCTACCATCCTCTGAACTTGTTAAAATAATGGACCTTGAGAAGCAACGACAGAAATTAACAGCTCTATCCAATAAGTTAATCCAACCCCAAACTAAAACACAAGTTGTCACAAATACCAAAATACCACAGAAACGTGATATTCCCAAAAGACAGAATCTGAAAAAAAAACTCTTATACAAACATATAAAAAAGAAAACCTCATCTCCAGCTTCTCCATAATCGAGGACTGTGGGGAGAGGGAGGAAATATTCTAACCTCAGCTCAAACATAAGAAACGTAAAAGATCCGAGGCAGCTGCAGCAGTACGTAGAGGAGGCTATGGAGTCCGAGTCTTATAGCAATGACTCGGATGCCGATGAGAATACTGTGCTGGGAGAAATTGTGCTTGATTGATACTATTAATCAGCTTTTTAAACATATATGTTTTTATTTATTATTTGTTTTTACTATCTCGTGATGTCTTATTGCTTTACTGAGAGAGATTTTAACTGCTTTTTAAATTTTCTATTTTAATTTCATCGACTGTTTTTAATTATATTTTAATCGTATTTCATCACATAACTTTTTTAGTTTAAACTATTTAATTAATTTTTTAATGTAATTCTTTACTTTGTCTTATGTTTTTGCTCATCTTGTCTTTGGCGCAGCATGTCCCTAAAGGGACCTTGCGCCATTAAACTCCATACAATTAACCAACCAACCCTGAGATAGATCCATTTTGATAATCATGTATAATATCGCATAGCAGCGCCAAATGTAGAGAGATTTATTTCAAAACCTAAAAAATACTGATTTGAATCAGGGACTAATTGAATCCTAATTTTGATGAAAATTTGTGCTTTAGTTATTGAGATAGACCTTTTCCGAGAATCATAAATGATGCCTCATAGCAGCACCACGTGTTAAGAGATTTATTCCAAAACCTAAAAAATACTAATTTATATCAGGGACTAATTGTATGTGAAGTTTGATAAAAATTCGTGTATCAGTTCCTGAGATACAGCTATTGCGACATTCATGAATGCATAGCAATGCCATCTGTTCTGTGATATACGCTAAAACCATGTTATATTAAGGACTAACGTAATCTGAAGTTTTATTAAAATACGTCCATTAGTTAAATACAGCTATTAAAAAGAGCTTGGCTATTTAAAATAGCGGAAAAGGAAGCGTAGCAGCGTCACTTGTTTGGCGATATGCACAAAATATTAATCATATCCAGCTTATGTCAAAGTCCAACTTATTTTAAAGTTTTGTGAAAATCCTAGCTTTAGTTCTTGAGATAGAACGCCCACAAAATTTATGTCAATTACAGACAAATGGACCGTGTCACAGAATAACTAACAATATTTTGTAAAAATATGTTTTTCTTTTAATCTCTGACCCCCTAAAACATGTAAATCCATCGAAAACCGGAATTTGAAAAATTTCACAAATCCAATGTTTTCTTCTTGTAACAAGGTTTGGTGACGCTTTGGACTCTGAAGCACGTTTCATATAAATTATTTAAAAGTAGATTTTATGTCTAGTTATTAGGTACCAGTATCATTCATCTATTATAATGAGTTGCAGATTTAGTTTGTGTTTACTTTTTTCATGAATGTAAGAAAAATTATATTGAATAAATTATCCTGTTACTATTTTTAAAATGTACTATAAAGGCAGAAAAATGTTTTACTTATAGACTTTTTTTCTATAAACATAAAATAAGTTGATAAATCCATTCTGAAATAAACTTCATAAAATTTTGTCAAAAAAAAATTAAAATAAAATAAAATAAAATAAATAAATAAACTTAAAAAAATCAAAAAGATGGATATGTACATTTGTATATCAGAAACAGAAATCTTGCCAGAAGTGTTTTTCTTTTCTATTTGTCTTTCATATAAATACGAAAAAATGAAAAACCAATACTAAGATTTCTGCAAAGTAACCATATTTAAATATTCATTCAAACAATATTCATTCAATATGTAACTGTACTTATTTGTTCTCAGTTTTTAAAATACAGTCGACTCTCGTTAATTCGAACTCCACAAGAAATGTTCGAAATATCCGAAGTTCGAATTATGGAAAGTATGAAATGAGAACATGCTTAATATGGTACTATTATAAATGAATTAATGTTATAGTGCTTTTTATATGTATTATGTCTGTTATCATCAGACTTAATTTTTAATCAGACTTAATGTATTATCATCAGTTTAATTATCATATGACTTAATATTAAATTAGAATGTATAAATACATAAACTAAATAAAAAATTAGGAACAAGCACAATGGAAGAAAATTTTGAAGCTTCACTGATAGGCAGACGGGGTCTTAGAAAGGGGATATCAAATGCATGGGATCATATGTGTACTCGTTCGGAACAATTTTCACAAATATCAAAGAAAATCAAAGTTATTCAAATGATCGGAAATCGGTGAGAAAGAAAAGAAAAACGAAAAATCGGAATTCTCGTTAGTTCGAATTAAACGATGTCAAGAGAAAATGAGTTCGAATTAATGAAAAATTTAAAATTATTCTGCAATTGAAAATTTCGGGACTTCATATTTAGTTCGAATTAAGCGAAGATTCGAATTATCCGATTTCGAATTGACGAGAGTCGACTGTATGTCTAAAAATGCTTGGAGTGTATTTTAAATTTTAATTTTTTTAGTCAGTTAATGAGAAAAGATGTTTCATAATCTGATAATGAAATCAAAGTCAAGAATCCTTGGAAAATATTTTATTTGACAAAGATCACGTGCTTTTGTATGTACATAAAAATAAATATTGCTGCTGTTTTTTTATCTATTTGCTCGACATAAATACTAAGAAGATGAAAAACTAAAAAAGAATTTTACAAAGTAATCGTATTTAAATATTGATTCAATCTTATACACCGATTTAATATTGATTTTACTGAATATATTTGTTTGGTATCAATTATAACATATGCAAAAGATATTTCTAAAATGCAAAACATTTTTATACAGAAAGTTGCTTTACTCAGCGAGAGAGAAAAGACATTCACCAACCCGTTTCGAAAAATAAACCTCAAAAATCTTGGTTAAAAAAAAAAAAAAAAAAAAAAAAAAATCTTATTTTGTAATTTATATATGTATTTGTGTAAATAAATATAATATTTCACAGATATTTTAAGTTTTCCATTTCATTCGACCAAAAAATAAAAAAAAAGTGCAAAAAAAAAAAAAATTCTACAGAATTATCAGATTTAAATATTGTCTCAAACTTAAATCCTTAAAATTAAGAAATGATTTATTAAACGTATTTATTTGTTATTATTTTCAAATTAAATTAACTAATACTAAAACTTCTTTGGCTATTTTAGAGATATAAAAAAATCTATTTCGAGAATTTCCTTAGTAAAACAATTTAAAAAAAGATGGTTCCCAACTTTGTTAAAATATGGTACCAAAAAAAATGTTTTATTTATAAAATTACTTTCTTCAATTAACATAAAAATAAGTTCATTATTTCACTCCTAAATGAATTTCAAGAATCTTTGAAGTTTTTATTTATCAATGTATACGTTCATTTGAAAATAAAAAAATGAAACTTCTTAATGGTGTTTTTATTTTCTGTTTGTTTTCGATGAATATATATATAGTAATCTCATAGCAACAGCCTGTCTCAGTTTTTGTCCCACGAACCTAGCTCTGTGTTACGTATTAATCGCAGAATTAAGGCCCCATACTAAGCACAGGAAATGACCCGGATGATAATGTAAAGTCTAAGGGGGCGTTCTTTTCAAATATCTCGCTGAAAATTTAATACCGTATTTACTCGTGTATAAGGCGAACTTTTTTTCCAAAAAAATAGGGCAAAATTCCTAGGTGCTCCTTATACACGGAATAATTTTTTACTGTTAGATGTAGTCGAACGATATACATATTAAACAAGAAATTATTCAAAAAAGACATTAAAACTCGGAAAATGCTACTTAACTGAAGTATTACCGCATATTTATTTCATTCCTTGCAGTTTTTTATACAACAGAGCTAATGACATTATCTAAACGCTAATTAGCAATTCTCTTTACTGTCACTCATTCCTATTTCTCGTCGTTCTCTTACAACCCGAAGTCTAAAAATGCATTTTCGTCTTGTTCTCTGGTCTTGTGTAATGTTTTTTTTTCGACTTTTTTTTTAAACTGAAATTCATTTGGTCATTTTCCATTAGCGTATCAAATTTATGGTGCGCGTTATATACGAGATTTTAAGAAATCGCCATTTTTACTTGTAAAATAGGGATGCGCCTTATACACGCGTGCGCCCTATACACGAGTAAATACGGTACTTTAACTTGATTTTTTTGTATAGGATAGCTGAGGATGCTCTAGAACCGGCCTATTTTATACTTTTTCGATATTCCTTATATAATTTTTATATTATGATAGTTTTAATTTCAGAACCGGTTTAAACCGGTTTTGGAATTTAAAGTACTTTTTTTTTAATCTGAAACCGAAATTGGAAAAGTAAAAACTAGGCCGGTGGTGGATCATCCTCAGCTATCCTATGCAATAAAAATCACATGAAAATATTAAAATTTGAGTGAGATACTTAAAAAGAACGCCCCCACAGACTTCACATTATCATCCGAGTATTTTTCTGCGCCTAGTGTGGGGACTTAACCCTTTAAAGTTCATTGGTTTCGCCACGAAACCACAAAATTTTAATTCCGATACGCAACACTGACACCGGTATCTTTATCTAAAAATATCCTTTTTATTTTGTATGTGAAAAATCACGTTTTCATATTTAGAAATACATTTGTTCTTAATTACCAGTGTCATTCATTTATTTCGTTTATTACATATTTATATCACATATTTATTACATCTTAACAATGAAAATGCTATGATCGTTAAAGGGTTAAGAAAGAAATGTTTTAGCAGATTTAACGCTGAGAGCTGAAATGTAAGTGTAGAAGTATTAGATGTTCGCAGGCTATTACAGAAGGTAGTTCTTTCTTGCGTCACAATGTGATAACTCTAACTTCGTTAAAAAACCGCGATGTTCTATTTAAGTGTGGATAATCAGATCTGTAAAATATCGAATAGCAAAGACTTTTTATTTAAAAAATATTATTTTTCAAATATGTTATATCAATTTTATTTGAAACAATGTCTCCATACTTTATATAAGTATGAAAAAATGAAATATCAATAATAAGAATTTCAAAAAGTAACCAGATTTAAATATTTATTCAAATGTATGCCTCTAATGCATTTTTTATTGAATATATTTGCCTGTTACCAGCTTTTAAATATGTCTAAAAACACTTAGGGTGTATTTGAATACTTAAACGTGTTTAATTTTGAGAATTTATCAAGTCACATAATTAGAAAATGATGTTTCATAATCCGATTCTGAAATCAGCATCAATCCTTGGGAAAGTTTTTGTTGAACAATGGTGCATTTGTACATATATGACAGATAAATCATCCTCCAAGAGTGTGTTTATATTTTCTATTATTTTTTTCAGCATAAAATTTATATTTTTTTTCTATTTGTTTAGATATAAATACTAAAAAATTGTAATGCCACAAAAAAAAAAAAAAAAAAAAAAATACCCAGAATTATTATATTTAAATATTGATTCACTTATATCCCTAAATGGCATAAAACTTTTATTGGATGAATTTGTTTGTTTTCAATTTTAATACATGAAACAGTAATTTCAAAAACGTAAATAAATAGAAAGAGAATTACTTTACTCAATCAAAAAGAAAAAAAAGGAAAAGAAATTTTCAAATCCGTCTAATATATATATATATATATATCGCTGCTGATGTTTTTGATTTTTTTTTTATTGGATATTAAAATTCAAAAAACGAAATACAGAAAATAAGAACTCTGCAGGATAATCAAATTCAAATATTCCTAAATGTAATTAAAAAATTATTGAATGCATTTGTTTGTTATTAATTTTAAAATTTGCAACAGATATTTGAAAAACGCAAAAGCATTTATCTATAGAAATTACTTCTCTAAATATAAGAAAACCCTCAAGAATATTTTTAAAAATCTAATTTAGAGATGGATACATATACTTATTTTAATATACTTAGAAAAGAAATCTATCTCTGATGTTTGTTTTTTTTCTACTTTCTATTTAATTCAACTAAATACTAAAAAATCGCAATGCAAAAAAGAAGAATTAAACAGAATAATCAGATTTCAGATTTCAAACTTATATTCCTAATAGTAATAAAATAATTATTGAATCTATTTCTTTGTTATAAATTTAAAAATATGCGGTAGATATTTCAAAAACGCAAAGCATTTTTATGTGAAGAACTAATTTTCTCAATCAAAAAGAAAGGAAATGAACAAATCTGTTTTGAAGTATAAATCTCAAAAATCTTGCTGTGATTTTTTTTACTATTTAATTCAACTAAATACTGAAAAATCGAAACGCAAAAAAGAAGAATTAAACAGAATAATCAAATTTCAGTATTGATTCAAAATTATGTCCCCAAATGTAATAAAAAAATTATTGAATGTATTTTTTTGTTATCATTTTAAAAATATGCGGTAGATATTTCAAAAACGCAAAGCATTTTTATATGAAGAGATAATTTTCTCAATCAAAAAGAAAGGAAATGAACAAATCCGTTTCGAAGCATAAGCTATAAGAATCTTCGCGAAAAGTTTTTACTCAGAAACGGATATGTGTATTTGTATAAATATATGTAAAAGAAATCTTGCTCCGGTGCTTTTAATTTTGTATTTGATTCGAAATAAATACTTAAAATCTAAATGCAAAAAAGAAGAATTCTACAGAATAACCACAGTAAATATTGATTTAAACTTAAATCCCTAAATGTGATAAAAATTTTATTGCACATATTTGTATGTAATCAATTTTTAAATGTGTCTAAAAGTGCTTTGGGCATTTAAAAATTTTTAGAAAAAAGTCTAGTTGCAGAATTTCCTTAGACAACCAATAAGAAAAGATGGTTTTCTAACTAGTTCTTAAATCAACATCAGTTATCTTTGCAAATTTTTTATTTAACTAATAATACGTAGGTATTGTATATGTAAGCAAAAGAAATCTTGCTATCGATATTTTTATTTTCAATTTATTTTTTACATAAATACGAAAAAAAGGAAATATCAATAATATGATTTCCACAAAGAAACTAGATTTAAATATTCATTAAAACTTATATAAGAATAAGTTCAAATTTATGTTTGTATAAGTATATAAAAAATAAACTTTGCTTCAATTTTTTTTACTTTCGATTTTATTCGACATACTTAAAAAAAATTGCAAAAAGAAAAATTGCACAGAATAGTCAGATTTAAATATTGATTAAAATTTATATCCTTAAATGAAATAAAATTTTATTGTATTCATTGGTTTGTTATCATTTTTAAAATATAAAATAGATATTTCAAAAAGAAAAAAAAAAGCAAAACCTTTAAAAATAAAGAATTCCTTTTCTCAATCGAAAAGAAAAATTCACAAGTCTGATTCGAAATGTAAATCTCAATAATCTTTACAAAAGGTTTTTAAGTATTAAATGATACATACATTTCTCTCTCTTTCTCTCTCTCTCTCTCTCTCTCTATGTGTATATATATATATATATATATATATATATATGAAACCATGCTCAGTCGCCTTTTATATTGTATTTTATTCGACATAAAATATAAAAAAAAAACAAATACAAAAAAGAAGAATTCCACAGAACAATCAGATTTAAATAATGATATAAACTTATTCCCTAAATGTAATATTTTATTGAATGTATTTGTTCATTATCAATTTTAAAATATGCAACAGATATTTACAAAAATGCAAAAAACTTTTATATAGTGAAGTACTTTTTTCAAACACAAAGAAAAAAAAATGCAAATTCGTTTTCAAACACAAACCTCAAATACCTTGGCCAAAAGTTTTTATTTTACAATAGAGACGCATTTTCTTTAAATATATTATATAAAAGAAATCTTGCTCAGTGTTTTTTTCTATGTTATGCGACATAAAAACTATAAAAAAAGAAATTCAAAAACGAAGAATTATACAGAGTAATCAGATTTAAAGGTTGATTCAATGTTACAGCCCTAAATGTAATAAAAATTTCATTGAATATATTTGTTTGTTATCAATTTTAAAATATGCAACAAATATTTAGAAAAACGCAAAACATTTTTATATAAGGAATTACTTTTCTGAATCAAAAAGGAAATCAATTCACTAAAAGGTTTTGAAACATAAACCTTAAAATCTTGAAAAAAGTTTTTATTAATAATGGATACATATATTTTTATAAATTTACATAAACGAAATCTTACTTTCCTTTTTATCGTGTTCTATTTTAATTTTATATAAATATTAAGTAAAGAAATGCAATAAAAGAAGAATTCCGTAGAATAATGATATTTCAATGTTGATCCAAACTTATAATAATGAATCTAATAAAAATTTTATTGAATGTATTTGTTTTTTATTTATTTTAAAGAATGCAACAGATATTTACAAAAACGCAAAAAAAAATTATCTAGTGAATTACTTTGCTTAATCAAAAAGCAAAGAAATTCTTAAATCCGTTTCGAAACATAAACCTCAAGAATCTTGGCCAAAAGTTTTTATTTTAGAATAGAGACGCATTTTCTATAAATATACTACATAAAAGAAATCTTGCTCGGTGTTTTTTTATTTTCTAGTTATTTCACATTAATACTAAAAAAAAAAAAAAAAAAAAAAAAAAAAAAAAAAAAAAGATTTATGAGATTTTAGTATTGATTCAAACTTATAACCCTAAATATAATAAAAAATATTGAATGTATTTGCTTGTTATCAAATTTAAAATATGCAATAGATTTTTACTAAAACGCAAAATATATTTTATATGCAGAATTTCGTTTCCCAATCAAAAAAAAAAAAAAAAAAAAAAAAAAGAAAGAAAACAAATTCAGAAATCAGTTTCAAAACGTAAACATCAAGAATCTTGGTCAAAAGTTTTTACTTAAAACGGATACATATATTTTTTATAAATATATGTAAACGAAATCTCTCTTCTATATTTTTACGTTCCATTTGATTCAACATAAAAAAAAATAAATAAAAACCGAAATACCAAAAATAAGAATTTTACAGAATATTGATTAAAACATATATCCCTAAAAGTAATAACAAATTTATTGAATATATTTGTTATTTTTTTCTTTCTTTTTTTTATCAATTTCAAAATATGCAACAAAATGTTCAAAAACGCAAAACATTTTTTTATAGAGAATTAATTTTCTCAATCAAATAAATAAATAAATAAATAAATAAATAAAAATAAAATAAAATAAAATAAAATTCACAAATCCGCTTGAAAACATAAACCTCAAAACTCTTAGCCAAAAGTTTTTACTTAGTAATGAATACGTTTATTTACATAAATATATATAAGCGATATCTTTATCCGAAATTTTTTATTGTCCATTTGATTTGAGTTAAATAATAAAAGAAACGTTATATAAAAAGAATTCTACACAATGAACAGATATAAATATTGACTAAAACTTATAACCGTAAATGTAATAAAAATTTTACTGAATTTATTTCTTTGTCAAATATGACTAAATATCCGTTGGGCATTTTAAAAATTTAAAAAATCTTTATTTAATTAAATTTCTTAGTCACTCAATTAGAAAATATGGTTTACAATCTAATTCTGAAATCAACGTCAGCAATCTTTGAAAAAAAAATTGTTTTACGATAAATATAATTATTCAACAATGCATAGGTAGATTTAAAACGCACGTTTTATTTAATATGTATACATAAGACAGAATTCTTTCCATAATGTTTTTTTTTTCTACTTGACATAAATACAACATAACTTCAAAATGAATACGAAAAACGAAATACAAAAAAGAAAAATCCCTCAGTGTAATGAGATTTAAATATTCATTCCAACTTATGCCCTTAATGTAATAAAAAATTATTGAACTTATCTGTTTGTTATGAATTTTTAAATATGGTTAAAAATTATTTGAGTATTTAAAAAATCTTTTATTTGAAGATATTTTTTAGTTGAACAGTAAAAAAAAAGATGATTCACAATCTAATTCTTAAATCAACGTCTATAATCTTCGTAAAAGCTTTTGTATTACAATAAATGCGTACATATATTTAAGAAAAATATTTCTCACGGTGTTTCATATTTTATAATTGCTTCGAAATAAATACAAAAAAAATGAAATACCGAAAAAGAAGAATTCCACGAAGCAATTAGATTTAAATGTTGATTCCAACTAATGGCCCTTAATGTAAGGAAGATTTTAATGAGTATATTTGCTTGTTATCAATTTTTAAATATGGTACAAATATTTATAAAACGCAAAACAGTTTTATTTAGAGAATTATTTTCTTCAATCAGTAATCGATGTAAATACTGAGATATAAACATCAAGAATCTTTGCCAAATATTTTTATTTAATAATGCGTACATACATTTTAAACGTAGATTTCATTTTATATATACAACTTGAACTAGAAATAACGCTTGCACCTGGTGTTTTTTATTTTCTACTTGCTTACACATGAATAAGAAAAATCGAAATACCAAACAGAAGAAAAATTTATAGAGTTATCATATTAAAATATAAGCTCAAATTTACATCCTTAAATGTAAGGGGAAAAGTTACTGAATGTATTTGCTTGTTTTCATTTTTAACCCTTTATATTTCAAAGTTTGAATACGAAATTTGTTTCCGTGAATAATTATTTACCTGAATAATGTCAAAAATTCTGCTGTGCAACTGTAAATTTTTGGTATAACATTTTTGAATAGGATAAAATCTACACCTATGTAAAAGGGTAAGAAAATAATCACGTTAAAAACTACTAAGCTTCGACTGTTTCACCTGCCTTTGATTTAACAAACTATTTTGCATGAAAATTGTAAGCTACCTTTATTAGTAGACGAATTAATTAAAATTTACATTGATTTTTCTTTAATTGTACTTGAAAGTACTCTCCCACAGGATATAAAGGGGGGAAAGTTGCCTTTTAAAGGATGAAAAACGAAGTGTTATTGATCATTTGGTATGCTATTAATGATGTTTAAAAGTTTAGAAATAATACTGTACTTGTTCTTCTTCCAAAGAAATCTAAAATTTTAGAAGAGAGATTTCTTCACAAATTTAAGTGCTTGAAGATTATCATATCTTTATGTCTTACGTATAAAGGAAGCCATTAAGCATTATTCTTTCATCTTACAAAAAATTGTAAAATGTTTGATATTTTATAGTAAATTATGAGTTTATGATAATGTACCATAAAACGTTAAGATAATACTGAATGTAATAATAATATTAATGATAGTTATTTCCTCATTATAGATTTGTTTATATGTACATTTTATGGCTGAAAGTAAAATTAGAAATTAAAGTACACCATAAAAAAGTCTATAATTCTACAGATGTACTACAGAAATCTGCATGATTATTAAAATTTGCTGTACGCTGTATAAAAAAATGCGAATCTGCAAAAGTAGTTTTTGTAAATCTACCGAAGTCTGTACGGTGTAAAAATAAGGGTCGATCTACTAAAAAAAAATTTAGTGATCCTTGTAATTACTAAAAAAGTTTTAGTAATCTTACTCAGATACAAGAAAATCTGTAAGAGTTACTAGAATAAAGCTAGCAATGAATAGAGTTAATAGTTTTATATTTTTAATAGCTATTACTATAACTCGCTTGGTGTGGCCGTGATAGCCTAGTGGTCATAGCACAGAGCTCCAGACTGAAGGACCTCGGGTTCGAAGCTTGACTTCACCAAGACGTACCGAGTGTATGCAGTTTAAGTATTCGATAAATAAAGGGGTTATGAAATCAAAATTACCCAGGTGGCATTGTTTGATGCTGCCATCTATTGAGGCGTTACCGGAAATCTACCGCTGAAAAAATTGCGTTTGGGCTAGCTACTAAGAATCCCTCAGTAATGGTTACTAAAAATAATTTTGGAGCTGTTACAAAAATTTGCTGGCTGGCTCATACCAAAAAGTTTTAAGTTAGTTATACAAAAAATTCTTTTGTTCAGTTTACAAAAGAAAAGTTTGTTTCACTCGCAAAAAAAAGTTTGGAATGGTTACTAAAAAATTCTGTGGAATACAAATTTACTAAAAAATTTTTAGTAACCTCATGATTTTTTTTTTACAGTGTAGCTTTACAAAAGAATTTACTAAAATTACAGTAATCTTACAAAACATTTATCTGTAATACAGCTACAGTTGCATAAAAAATCCTAGCCATCCCAAATTCAAGGATTTTTTTTTTTTTTTGTAATCTAACAGATTTTTTTATTTACAGTGCAAATATATATGTGTTACCTGAATTTTTGTTATTGAAGTTAAATAATATGTTGTAGGATTGCTATTCCTAGAAAACTTTTAATAACTTTACAATTTTTTTTATAGTGTACTTTTTTATAGCGTAAAAGTGAAATTCAGAATGCACTGAAACTCCATACAATTATTTAACTAACTAAAGTAATAAAGTAAAATAATAAAATGTGAGATAATTTTTAATATCATTAAATTACTAAGCAAAGGTAATATAATTAAATATACATCATAAAGATCAGATACGCTTTTCATTGAAAATTTAATGAAATTTTCCTCTATAAAGTAACCTATTCATTCACGTCAAAAGCATAGGGTAAGAATGTTCCACTTCAGGTTTAGTCAGTTAAGTTTTATTGTTATATAAAAATAATTTATAAAGAAGTTCTAATTATTAGAGATCTTAGGAATATTTTTAATTTTTTTTATCAAAAACAAACGTATATTTCCTTCATGAAAAAATATGAGTTGGATTATAAGGTGGTCTGGTGTAATAACGCCAGGCGGGGTAATAACGCCAAGTGCTAATATTTTTCATAATTATGAAATAATCTAGTAAATGACACCCATATGCTCTGAGAAGAAGGGTTTTGAGTCATATAGATCGCAAAAAACAGCTTCAAGTTAATTTGTTTCATATTTAAGTCTTATTATTTTTACAAGCAACTAAAATTAACGCTTGATCTAAAATTTGCGAGATATGTTTTGTGATGTGAAGACTATATTTTTTATCCGGAAATACTTTGTTAATTACATAAATTTGTAGTACATTTCATGGATTTTCAAAATATTGTTGAATATTTTGGATATCTTCTCGAGATAATTTGTAATTTAAAATGTACAGCGCAATAACTAAAACCGGGAAATAACGCCAATCCTTGGCATTAATACCCCGGTTGATTGCCTACAGTGGCCGAGTTACATCCTAAATACTGATTCAAACTAACACAGTTAAAACTGTGCAATGTTTCTAATAATTCTATTTAAGCGGTCCTTTTTAAGCAAAAAGAAGATCACGGTCTGATATTCTTTTGCCTCATCCTCCCCCCCCCCCCACACACACACACCTTTATTTTTCTTACACTTTCACAAAAAATTGAACATTTTCAATAGCTTAGAATGCAATTTGTCAATTTCTAAGTTTGTAGGGTTTATAATTTTAGAATTGGACAGGACAATCTACATGCAGTTATTCCATCTTATTTCATAGTTTTGTTTGCATGGCGTTATTACCCATATAGGTGGGTAATAACGCCAAATAGCATTGGTGAAGAAATTACGCCATTACATTTTATGTATACATATCTGTTAAATTATTTTTTTATATAGATAGTCAATTTGTTGCTGTATCAAATCATATATTTGTTTGAAAAATACAAACTAAAACTGAGCCGTGAAAATTTGTAGAACATTAACGTGGCGTTATTACCCCAGGGTACCCAGGTCAAAATTTATGCTTGTACCAGCAACAAAAATATGCTAGTAATTGCTAGGTATTCCTTTGTCTGCTAGATTTCCAGCAAAGTGGGCCAATATACATCATGAATTGCTGGAAATTCTATGCTATTATATGCTAGCTAGCATCACATGCTATATCGCTAGCTTGCACAACAAAAGAATGACAAGCTATATGCAAGCATCTCATGCTTATTTCCAGCAAAGTGGGCCAATACACACCATGAATTGCTGGAAATTCTGCTGGAACCAGCAATGTGTAATGCTAGTTTATGCTATTTTACTTGTTGAATTATAGCACTAGGGGCTTGTCTAGCAAACAAATACCAGCATGAATTTCAACCTGGGTACCTTTTTATTCAGAATTACTATACGTATAGACTGATTTTAAACTTTAAAAAATCTGTAATTTTGACCTGACATTTGAATTGAAACATTCTTTGTTTGCATCTGTAATGATGTGCAGATTTTAGGTGTTTGTTCATTTTAGGGAATCCCTGTAATATACTAATGTAATATACCCTGTAATATAATACCCTCTGATAAAGGTACGCTTCCATTATTCTTTCCTCTGATAACGGTACAATCCATCATTCTTTGTACTGATAACGTAGTGCTTCCATCATTACTTACACTAATAATGGTACATTACATCATTCTTTGCACCGATAACGTTACGCTTCTATTATTCGTTGCGTCTATAATAATAAGCTGAATGCAACCGCTGCTATAAATTTCTGCTTTAAATACAAAAAAGATTTCGTCCCAAAAATGTGGTTTTGCATTATAGGTGCAGAAAGTTTTTGATTTGGGACATCTTAGCCGCCCTTTTACGTTTTTCTCGTGGTCATTTGATAAAAATTTCTTAATTTTTTGACGAGAATTCCACATTTTTTAGCGATCGTGTAACAAAATCGCGTTTTTCCCGCGTTCATTATACTAAAATCGCAGCATTTGTTTTACGATCCTTTGATAATATTAGCTTTTCTTTAACAATCATTTAACCTCTTCAGACCTGACGTACACAAATATGTAACGCCATTCTTTTCCTCATAAAAACTCAACTGTTCGATTTTTTTGTATTTTTACTTTACTTCTATACAGTTGAATGTTTTTTGCTTTAAAACAAAACCAATAAATGTCAGAACTGATGGATAAAATAAACATTATTTTCATCCGAGTTTCGAAAATACCTTCAAGACAATCTGGCAAGAAAGTAAGAAATATTCATGATTATATAACTTAAATGCTTTACAATAAAAAAATGAAGATTTGCTGATTACTTGCTTCTTTAAAAAACTTATATTTGTTATTGCGTAAATTTATATTACTGATAATTAAACTGAAGTTTTAAGGGGATTAGTACTTTTATATCCATATTTGTAAACTGAAATTACCAATCCCCTAAGTATTGATTTCATAAAAATGACTTTTTTCTGCCATTTATATTGTCATTTCAATTATGCAAAAGCAGTAAATATATATTTGTAGAGTTATTTTATGCTCAGGTCTGAAGAGGTTAATTATATTTGCGTTATTTCTCCATTGTTTTTCAATTTTTCTTAGAAATTACTGGAATATTTGGCTTTAGGAACAAGTGGCTCAGTAAAATTTTTGGAAATCTTTAAACATGTTTTGCATGCAACTTACAATACAATACTTACTTTACAATATACAAATTACAATTTGTTTCAAATTTCCCCCTATTGCATAAACTCTATGAATGTTTGACCAACAATGAAAAAAGAGCGCTAAATAATTAAAAATAATAATAATAAAACAGGTAAAACAAAAAATCATGTTTTTAAACAATTAAAATTTATAATATGACCAAATGCACTTCCTTCTAGAAAGATAAAAACTTAAAATAGCTGCTTTCGTTCTGAAGGTTTGTATAGATAGAGCTTCAAAACACGTATTGTGTTGTTTACACGGTAAATAAAAAAATGTGTAAAGTTATTAAATTTTTTATAGGGAGCAGGAATTCCAAGAACTTTTTATGTCAGGGTAACAGCCAAAAAATCATGTAACCGAATTTGATATTTAAATTTTTGCTGTAATCATTACAAAAGAATTCCTAGGTATCCCAGTTTCCTAGTAAAAGTTAAGTAATTTTACAGATTTTTTTTTTAAGTATACATTTATGGAAGTAGCTAATATGAAGAAATAGTGTATCAATTTGCAATTTGTTTTCATTTTGTAACAGTTATCTAAGTTATGCGCAAGAATGAATTAAAAAAAAAAAAAAAAAAAAAAAAAAAAAAAAAGATTATTAATTTAGAAAAATAAAAAATAAAAACAAGTAGGAAATTTAGAGAATTCTTTTTTACCCTATTAAAATTAATTACGATACTAATATTAAGCGATGCAATTCCATGTGAATATTTATATATAAACCTGAGCATGCTTTTGAAATGTAAGCTCGGAAATGCATTTTAAAATATATACACAAATTATGTAGTTTACATTTTGGAATTCCTTAAAAATGGGGAAGAAATAATGTATGAAGACTTTTATGTCCTCTAGGTATTGAAAAAGTTCCACATATCGAAATCTCGATCAATTTCAAGTGTCTATGGAAGCTTTTTTTTATCCAATAAAGCTTACGTATATTTCGCTATCGAAGAGCAATCTTCGGTGTGTTGCGTGATACTTTTTTCAGTTTCTCCAATAAAGAATGAAAAAGTCTGAACATATTTACTGCATTCATTCGTATTAAATTCTAAATAGAATACAAATTAATAATCATATTTGAACTAATCATATACAACTATCGCACTTTGTCTGATTTTCAAAACAATGGCTCTTTAGTACAGCTTTTTTTCAGTATTAAAAAATGTTATATGGAAAAAATTGCAACTACAAAATACTATAAAATTACAATGTACATTTATTGACACTATTCTTATAAGAATTGTGCGATTCCCATAACACTTCATTTTGTTAATAAATCTGATTGTTCCTTTTAATATTTACACTGATTTATTACATAAATTTTAATTTAAAATATACCTATTAATCAAGTAATTTTTGCATATACCTCTAAATATCTCATACATTAACGTAAATAACTATTAAAGTAATCATTTTTTTAAAAATTCAAGATTCAGGATATAAAGATTAAAACTGTCGAATATTCTTTAGAAACCCCAAAATGATGATGCTTTAAATGTCTTCAGTCAATATTTAATTCAGGAAATAGTTCAACCACAAATAAAGTCTTTGATTCTAATCTTTAAAATTAAGTAATGAAACATTAGTGCAAATTACGTCATGTTGACGCAATCATATCTGTTTTCTCTTTAGTTTTGCAAAGTCATAACGTACTGAAATAAAATCTACCAAATCGGAAACATTCTCATGATATAAGAAGAAATAATAATATCAATAAATATGAATTTTTATTCCCTTATAAAAAAAAAAAAAAGTACACATGCATTTTTTAACCAAAAATAACTTTTAAAAAAGTCCAAAAAATTACGTGTCCCAATATTTTTTTATTATTTCTCTTTTATCTGCAAAGACCGAAGCTATCTAGTTGCCTCTATTTTGGCCTAATCTGTGGACAAGAGCTTCTGCCTTCGATACTGGTAGACGGCGGGTGCGAATCACGGCAGTTGGCCTAATCGTTCAGAGTTTTCCGTGATTTTTTTCGAACCTTCGATTTCCTTACGCAAATGCAGGTAAGATTTGCGTAGAAAAACTCAAGAGATGTCCGCTTTTCTTATGGCCCATATTCCACGCGACGATGATAGGCCGTCATAGACACAACCTACCAATAGCCATTCTTTTGATGAATTGTCACAAAAAGTCTTTTAAAATTAAAATATAAAAATAAATTTATAATTTAAAAAAGTATATTTTAAAACAATAGCCAGTGTAAGCGCTTCTGCAAACGTACAGCATTCATTAATAAAATAACTAGCAAAATTAATTCATATGATTTTCAGAGCAGGACAATCTTGTATTTTAATTAAATAGATAGCACAGTTCACCTCGAAATGATTACTTACACTTTCTTTAACTTAGATTTTATATGATAGACTAGAAGGTGGCAGCATAGGCAGTCATATCGTTGACCTTAAATTTATTAAAATTAGTACAACATGATCATTTGATCATGTAATTTATTAAAATTATTTTGTCAAAAATACATTAAATGGTTTTCTTGAAAGTTACATAGACATATAAATGAAAATATTGGAAAATTTCTTGCATTTTCTAATTTATGAACTCGAAATCTGGAAAAGTACTTTTTCGTGAGAATCAGCTATACATCAGATATACAATCGAGTCTCTATATAACGAAATCCATCGTTCCAGTAAAAAATTCGTTATATAGAGAAATTCGATGTATAGAAAATGATGTTAAAAATCGTATTTAATGTGTAAATTTTGAACAAATATTACTTTTGATGTTTTTAATTAAGAATTTGTAATGTTTAAAACTAAATATTAACCTAACATTCTATTTCTTAATTATTTAAGCAGTTTCAAAAACAGAGAACAGACATTTATTTGAAAGCTTAATAAAAATCAAATAAGGAAGACTTGCATTAATTTCAGACAAAGAAATCTGTAATTTTTTGCTGTTTTGATTTTAAAATTGTTACGCTCTCAAAAAAGTGCTCAAATTTTAGCAAGGAATGAAAAATTGTAGTTAACATTTTCCTCTATTTGAAGGCCTCTCTTATGTGCCTCTCATTGATTCCTTTCTTATATGTGTAACAATCTAATTGATTCTGTTTTGAGAAGGATGTTGAAAGGTGTGTGGGAGGTGGGATGAATTCGTTGGATTTAAAGAACAAGGAGATAGGTAATAATAATAATAATAAAACACAGTACTGAACGATAAATCAAAAATAAGTGATGGAAAATTGATTCCATATGATTTCGAATCTTTTTTAAAACTGAATAAATTAAGACCAATTAATGAAAAAATTCGTTATATGGAGATCGATATTTCGCTATATAGAGACTGTTTTTAATGTAATCATGCGAAAAGGGGACCGTTCCTACAAAAAATTCTTTATATAGAGAAATTCGATGTATGGAGTTTCGTTATAGGGAGACTCGACTGTATATATATATATATATATATACATATATATATATATGTGGGTAATTTTGATTGGTTTTATCTTTAGGTTTAAGAGAATTAAAAGACTTTCAAACAAAGGACTTTTTTTTTTAAATTTCGGTTTCATTATTATTCAGGGGCTCATTGTATGCATTATGACACAGATTACTAACACAAGAAATAAAAGAACAATCTTTTGGGATAAAAAAATGTTATGTAAAAAAAGAAAAAATGCCTGATGCGCAACTCATATAAATTAAAAATCGATTTTTTTAAGTACAAGTTTGGTTCTTGTATACGAAGAAAAATGTGCAAACTGTTACGAAACAAAATATAATTAAAAAAAATTAATGACAGCTTATTGAAAAATAAATGCAAAAATGCAGAAATTTTCATACAATTTAGAATTAAAAAAAATATATATTTTTTTAAATTTATATCCAGTTATAGAAAATACAATGCATAGTTTATATATAAACTGAACCTGTATAAAACCTACAGGAAATTATAACTGACATGAAATGCGCATGGAAAAGTCCATCATAACGTTGTGAACATTTAGAAAATATGCTTATTGTATCACGAAAATCTTTTTTTTTTTTTTTAATTTCTTGCATGATAAATGTATGCCATAATGTATGTAGTGTGTCCTAAATAGTATATAAAGTGAAATTAAAAAAAAAAAAAAAAAAAAAAAAAAAAAAAAAAGAGCTTGAAAGCTCTTTGTCTTGTTAATATGTATATTTTAAGTGTGTATATGTATATTCATTATTTTTAGTTCACTGCTATATTTTCAATATGTATATCGCAATAATACAAAGGGTTTTTCCACAGAAATCACGTTTAACAGCATAAAGCAGCGGCATAATAATACAATAGCATTGTATTATTATAATGCTCAAATGTAGCAGCTGTTTGCTGATAATATATCTTTTGTGACAAATCTGTTATGATAAATGTACTGACGGTCCATTACGTTAAGTTTATTAATAGACAGTTAATTGTTAACAATCAGTGTTTCTAAAAGGTATTGGGCATTATGTTAGCTGCATTAAAACGGGTGAAATACTGACACAATTATATTCCTTCTCCATCAATTACGTTTATACTCTTTTTTTATTCCTCTAATTATTAATTCACTATACAGTATTTTAAAAAAAGATATACACATATATTTTTTTTTTCAAAATGATACTTTCAAAAAAATTAAATTATTAATGAGGCTTACATGTCTTACCTGTTATCTTTTTTTGGCTTGCTTTTTTTTTTTTTTTTTTTTTTTTTTTTTTTTTGTAACCTTATTAATATTTGAATAGTAATATTTACCTTTTCTATTTTTCAATATGTTTTAACGAATTCTATAATATTTTATTTTTTTATTATTTAAATGTTGTTATCTTGATACATAATTTGAAATAATAGTATTCCTTTCTTTCATAAGCAGATTTAGGGTAATATAGTTAAAAATAACAATTTTCTAAATAAATACATATAACTAAACGCAATTACCTTCTTCTTTTAAACAATATATATATATATATATATTGTTTAAATATTTATTTAAATAAAATATATAAAACAAAATATTTATTTAACAAAGTTTTAAAGCTCATATAATATTTAAAACGTTTAATTTTACTTAAAAGGCTTATTATTCTTTTTATGTATTTATAAAAATAAGCAAAAATTAGTTATAAAATATTGTCTAATGGTGAGTCTGGTTAATGCTTGAAACTACTAAGGTATTTTAAATAAAATCAGCAATTTACATTTTTTTTTATAATTTTAAATGCAATTAAGTAAAACTGAAAGTTTTAAAATTCATATTATAACCAATTTCTAAGTACCCACTAATATTATTTGTCACAATTACTATTACATATCGTATTATTCGTCAAAAGAACAATGAATTAGTTATATAAGTAACTCGGTTATAGTAATAATATAAATGGAGGACTATTTTCGATAACATATACCTAATTATAAAATTGTAACTAGCATTTACATTACTGATTTTACTCTGTAATCTTTAAACTCTGCAGGTTTTCTGATCTCGTTTAGTGTCACTCCTTGAGGATGTCCAAAGTTTGGTCGTATGCGCTCGGGATCTGCTTTTATATTTAACACCTGTATAGTTTTTTTAATGTGTAAAAATCCTTTAAATGTTTTTACATCTATTAAAAAGTAAACTATGAATCATTGTGTGTAATTCATGTTTTTTAATTAATAATTTAAAATGAATTTGAAATTCATTAACATATAGTTTTTACATCAATTTTAATGTAGCATAATCAGCTATGTCATGGGTATTTGTGTATAAGCAGATAACGACTCTTTCGTGATATGAAGAACTGCACGTATGCAACTACTCTGAAACATGTTTGGATTTTATTAGTTTATCAAAGTTGCTGTTTAATGTGCACCTTAGGTAAACTGTAAAGTACATTTTTTCTCATTCATGTGGCAAAAATCAATATATATGCATATATATATATTTCCTCCGAAATACTATTTAAATAATTGCAGTTTCCATATGTGTTATCCATTAGTGAATATGTTTTATGTAATTCTATGCTTTTATTTTCTTTATTTCTTCGAAAACAGTAATCTTCTTACATAATTGACAATTGTATTAAAACCATTCTTTCATAAGCCACAATTAGGATTGTATATTTCAATAGAATCATTTACTATTTACCGACTAACATTACTTGTAACAATATTTATTGCATATAGTAATAATCGTACAAACAACAGTGAACTAATTATACATATTACTCAGTTACGGTAATAATAGAAACGACAAGCTATTTTCGAAAACATATAATTAATTATAAATTTGTATGTACGATAATAAGTTATGTTACGAATAGTTGTGTACAAATTGATAATGATCATTTCGTGATATGAAGAAAAATGCAATTAATCAGAAATATATTTGGAGAAAATCTTTAAAACTTATTGAATATGTTGATGTTTAATGTGAACTTTAGATATACTTTAATTATTTTTTCTCATTTCAAAAGGAAAAATTATTATTTTTTCTTTTTTACACTAGATAATATTATTTAAACAATCGCAGTTACATTATTTTTTCATTTATTGAAAGTTCGTATTGAACGTTCGTGTTACGTTCCGTTAACAAATTTAACAATATTTTATTTATTTATAATTTTTAGAGAATAACCTTGACACATAATTAGAAATTATATTAACCTTTTACAGGCCGAATTCAAATCCAAGTACATTATTAAGAATTGTTTTTGCACATTAGGCTTTCTAAGACTTTAGCTAAGGGATAATAGTCATGAATATATAGAGACATATTTTACATATAAATTTCAGAATGTGCCAAATTAGGAACATTGGTCACTTCTTGTGTTCAATGGTCATTTTAGGAATTTCTGTACATTTCGTCATTAATAATAGGAATGTAACATCTATTTCAAAAATTAAGCTCATCTTTTTGCTATTTCTACTAATTTTTCAATACAATTTTGACGAAATTTAATTTTTGATAATTTTTTTTTATAACATGATCCCGAATGGGGACAGAGCCCTGCAAAAGTTTTAAAGCATCCTCTTATTTACACAGATTGATATACGTAGACGTAGGTTGATACATTTCACAACAAACGTTTGACATTTATTGGTTAATATTGGTTGAAACAGTGACTGTGGATTATTATATTACTCCTCAGAACAACAGTGAGTTAGTTATTCACATTACTCATTTATGATAATATGATAAATGATAAACTATTATTGAAAACATATGATTATTTATAAACATCTGCGTAGCGTAATAAGCTACGTTATGAATAGTTGTGGATGAACAGATAATGAGCCTTTGGGGATATCAAGAAATATAACTACTGAGAAACATGTCTGAAAATTTTTTTCCATGACATGTGGATATGTAGCTGTTAAATATGTAATTTAGATAAACTGTACATTGCATTTTCTTATTTCCAAAGCACAACTCAAAAATAGAATTCTTTGTAATTATGTACATCTATGTGATTAAAAATCACAATTACACTCGTAAAATGATTTCAAAGAGGGATAAATTTGATTTTCATACTTAAGTGCCGCTTTCCTCTAGATTTACAAATAAAATGTGTGTCGAATATTCTGGTAATTGATCAAAAATGTAAAAATTGAAATTTTTTTCAATTTTTAGCATTTATCTATTTTAATTCAGCAATAACATTCTCATTCATATTTACATTTAAAAATGATGCATAATTTTACAGTATATGTAATGAAAAACAGCTACGAATATTATTTGAGATTTTTATTGATATAAAAATATAAATGGGACTTTTTTAAAAGTTCCTGATAACTATTTAATTATTCATAGAAAAATCATTTAATTTTCTCCATTTTTTTTATTTACTTTGTAATAAATGCAGTATACCGTAATGCATTGAGTCTACCTTTAAATAGTAATTATTGTAAAAAAAAAAAGTTCGATGGTCATTTTTACCATTAAAGTTAAAAACAGGTTATTTGATTAATATTCCTTTCACTTAAAAAAATAACAAAATTGTAATTTAACAAATTACAACGATTATATATAATGGTAATGATTGTATTTTCAAAGATTAAAATTTCAAAGCCTTATAAATAGATTCTATATTTAAATTATTAATAATAATAAACATCTTATTGGGATGATATTGGGACGATTCATGTATTACGTACGCTGTGGATTAAATATAAATATTCCTAGACCAATTGTCGGACGCTCCTGTCAGTCCACAAAACTTTGAAGAATGTCCTAGGTAGTTTTAGCTGCCACCACCGATATTAATGGGTGATATCGGTCACCTGCTGTGAGGATTGGGTAAAATAACACTGACGCTGTTAATGAACTGAACTAACAGTTTATTTAAGATATAGATATGTACACAAGAAACAATATTTACAACTATCTACAATTACAACTCGGATATAGATGATCCGGTTCAACATTAAATTAACTACAATAAACGTTGGTTGTGTACCGTTCAGCTTACACTTTCTTCCTCACACTCAACGCACGTTAGGTACGCTTTATCAGAGATTACTGCAGAATCTCAATACACAAGGGTACTAGGCCTCACTTCTCGGCCTATAACACTATCCACCGGGACGCCTTGTCCCACGATCAAAATATACACTATCCAACAGGACCACAAATCCTGAGCGACCTATCGGTCTCAACGCCAAGCGAGAACTGTCTAACCTCTCCGTCCAGAGTTGACCTTGTCAGAGATCTTCCTTCCCCCAGTAGGGCCTCTTAGAGTTCCTCCATTGGTTCAATTCCGCATACCAACCTTGAGTCATGACATCTACTGTTTACACATCACTCCAATAGCTAGATGACAGCTGAGGCACGCCCCGCGGCCATCACTTTCATTCATCAACGAGTGCGTCATCTGCACACCTGTGTCGACATCTGTCATTCGTTATTATAGAAAAGAAAGAAAGGTATTTCGAGCTTCACGGATACACAACCCACAATACATAAAATATTCAGATAAGGAAATGTCATTCCTTTCTGATTCAGGGCAGATGTCTTCTAGGAACCTGACACCCCCCACCTTAGCGGAAAATATGCCTCTTAGGGGCTAATTTTCCTCAAACATATAATAATAATACGGAAGAGTTCAATAGTCTCTTTGCAGATTTCTTCATTCTAAATATTACATAGGCATTTTCAAGTGTCTGAACATTCTCTACTGACATCTCTACTGAACCTTATACTAATACTACTATTGCATAAACAATACATATGCTAATTTACTATTATAAACACAAAACTTAAAAAAAGATATTTACACACACACAAAAAAAAATTAGACATGTGATGACATCCTTTAAGGTTGTCTACTATTTTGACATTGATACTGATGGGCTAGTAACTGGTTGTTCTTCTCAGCTCTTTCTCTGTAGCCTCGAAATTGCATCAGCATTCAAATGTTGAACTCCGGGACGATGAGAAATGCTCAGGTTCCAGCGTTGCAAGGCTAGAGCCCACCTAGTGAGTTTGGGCGACCTTGGGGTTGTTTCCGTGAGAAATTTTAATGGATTATGATCGGTTATGACCTCAATTTGAGATCCATAAGTCCACTTTTCAAACTTCCGCAACCCGAAGAGAACACTCCAAGCCTCTTTGTCTATACTCGGCCAAGCACGCTGAGCCCCTGACAATTTCTGACTGGCAAAAGCTATAGGTTTAAACTGACCTTTTTCATCTTTTTCAGTAAGACAACATCCTACTGCAAGGTTGGAAGCATCGGCGTGAAGCTGATATTCCCGGCCTACGATAGGTGTAGCCAAACTCGTCACTTTACACAACTCATCTTTAAGAGTATTAAATGCTTTTTCTGCCCTTTCATCCCATGGTACAGTATTTTTGACATTTCCTTTGGTTAAGTCGGTTAAAGGTATAGCTATCTCAGCATAATTTGGAATATAAGATCGGTAGAATCCCATTAATCCCAAAACTGATCTAACTTCCTTTTTAGTCTTTGGTCTCTTTAAGTCCCTTATTGCTCCGATTTTCTCCTCATCAGGTGCATGAGTTCCACCCCCAATAACATGACCTAAAAACTTAGTCAATTTCTCTCCAAATTTACATTTGTCTAGTCTAATCGTAAAATTTCTATTTTTCAACTCTTCAATGACAGCCCTGACATGCTCACAATGCTCTTCCCAGGTATCGGAGAAAATGATTACATCATCAATATATGCTTCTGCATACCTCCGATGACCTTGGAGAACCTCATTCATGTCTTTTTGAAACGTAGCAGCAGCCCCTGATAATCCAAAAGGCATTGTACGCCACTGATAAGTTCCGTTATGCGTCGTAAAAGCTGTCAGAGGTTTACAATCCTCAGCCATTTTAATTTGCCAATAACCCCTCAATAAATCTATTGAAGATAAATATTTAGCCGCCCCTGCGGTATACATAATTTCTTGGGAATCTTTCATCGGGAAGGTGGGAACCTGCGTTACAGAATTTAAAGCTCTGTAATCAATACACATTCTGACAGTTGCATCTTTTTTCGCAACGCAAACAATTGGATGGCTAATTTCAGCATTCGACGGTTCGATTAGATTTAATTCTAATAACTCCTGAATCTGCCTATCCACTTTCTCTTTATAAGCTACCGGCACGCTATATAACTTTGGTTTTTTCCTTTCTACACCCGGTTTCAGATCAATACGATGTTCCCCTACTTCCGCTGGTCGTACAGGACCCATAAACACTTCTTTATTTTCCCTTAAAATGGACTTTAAATCTTTGACTTGACTATTAGATAGCCCTTTTATTTCAAACCTCTCAATATCCCGTTCTATCTCTTGATCCCGGTTCAAAATAGGAATTTCCCCAACTTCTCCGAATTCCTCATCACCTTCGAAAACAATATTAACTATATTACATTTAGCGATAAATTCTCTTATCTTATTTTGGTGCACATGCTTCCTACTCCCGTCGGCTAACTCAACAATAAACGAATGCTGGTTTCGTTTTTCTACAATAGTTGCCGGCCCTTGCCACCTAGAATATAACTTATTAGTCGAATCGGGGATTAACAGTATAACTTTATCGCCTACCTCAAACGTTTTTTCTTTTGACCTTAAATTATAATGATACGCCATTCTATTTTGTTGAACCTCAGACGACAATTTTGCCTCATTTGCGGCTCTTTCTAAGCGGTTCTTAAGTTTATCCAAGTACTCATGAATCGGCGTAGTATCTAACTGCGCTCCCTTATTTTCTCCTGCCCATGACGACTTAAGAATCGATAAAGGACCCTCCGGCGCTCTACCATATAGTAACTGAAAAGGTGCGATTCCCGTCGTAGAATTTGGGACTTCCCTATACGCCCATAATATAAATGGTATTTGTTCATGCCATTTTTTTCCTTCTTCCCTTATCGTATGATGTAGCATACGTTTAAGAGTCTGATTAAATCGTTCCACAAGTCCGTTGGACTGTGGATACTGTGGGGTCGAAAATCTTGGACTAGCACCTAACCTTTTCTCAAATTCTTTCGTTAAGTCGGCAGTAAAATTGGTTCCATTGTCGCAGGCAATTACATTAGGAATTCCTGTTCTCATAAATATTTGAAGTAACGCCTCACACGCGGTTTTAGCAGTTAAACTTTTTAGAGGGATCGCATCCGCCCATCTGGTATGCTGATCAATTAAAGTCAGTATATACCGATGCCCTTGTGAACTTTTAGGATCAATAGGCCCAATTAAATCAACATTAACAACCTGAAATGGAAGTTCCGGCCGCGACACTGAGGAAATAGGAGCTCTATCATTTACTTTAACTTCTCTAGTCAATTGGCACTCTAAACATGATTCACAAAACTGTTTAGCTTCTTTTGCCATTCCCTCCCAATAAAAAAAATACCTTATTCTCTGCAACGTTTTCTTGGCTGCATGATGTCCTCCAAATATCGATGAATGCGCTAATTTTAAGATTTCTTCCCTTCTTACCTTGGGTACTACTAATTGCGCTATAGTTTCGCCTAACAATTTCTCTTTATGATACAATAATCCGTTTACAATATAATAATCCCCTTTTCCCTTTTTAGCTAATTCCCAAGCTTTCTCTAATTCTTTACATTCCAACTGGGATTTCTTAAACATATCTGAGTTACTAACAATAGATTCATTATTTTCCTCCGTTTCAGTTTTTTCTGGATCCTGACTTTGTACATTTTGCGATCTCGCATCTATTACGTAAACATTACAGCTATCGTTACTTACATCTTCCTTTTCATTCGAGTTATCAATAATAATTTCGGCACTTTTTAATTCTTCGGACTCTATCAATGGCTCCTCAAGATTGACACCTGACAACTCATTAATCACCTCGGGATGTAAAATTACTTGCTCATTAATATTATCAGTTACTGCGCAAAGTACTTCCTGATGAATAATATTAGTTTGCCCGAATTGCGGAATAGCTAGCGGTAGTTTAACTAACGGTGATTTAACAGCTTCACCAAATAACCCTTGTAAATAAATACTACCCGCTCCCTTTAATTTCTCTTCCGGTACTAAATCTTTATGAACAACACTAATCTCACATCCAGAATCAACCAATCCCTTTGCTTTTTGCCCATTAACACTAACTTCAATTTTCTCAAGTTTATTTAATTTCTCACCAATAACATTAGTTTTCTGCTCGGCCTTTGCCGATATTCTAGCCACAATAGCCCCATTAGGTAACTCTTGGTTTTCTTTCACCATAATCTTATGAACACCTGCTTTCTGGTCTCGCCCTTTATTGCCATTATTAGTTCCCTCATTACCCACTTTATTACAAAAGCGTTGGTAATGACCTCTCAAACCACACTTAAAACATTTAGGCCCTGAAGCATCATTCGTCTTCTTAAACTCTGTTTTCTTATCCGGAAAAGAATTACACTCATTACTACCATTTTGCCTCCAACTACCACTAAATTTATTATCCTCCTTCGGTCTCCTTTTTTCATTGTTTACGTACTTATCTTTACCTTTAAAGCTTTTATGCGTAACCGCATAAGACTTATGTTTAGCATCAAAATAATTATCACACTCTTTAGCAATTTTAGGAGCTTCTAACCATTTACCCTGGTGAGTTAAACTAATATATGCTGCAGTATCCTCATCTAGCGTACTCATTAGCTTATCAGTAACTATCAACTGGTTGACCTTTTCATAAGTGTCCGCACCTCTAATTTTACAATAATTTTCCCACGTAGCTATTAAACGCGATATAAATAATATATGGGTTTCGTTCGGATTTCTCCTAGCTTTCCAGAAATTTTCTAAACATGCCTTCGGGGTTGGCTCATGTTCCCTTAGGACTAACTCCTTTTATTCCTCATAATTCTCCATTTGTTCCTTAGTGGTATAAATTAACAAATTATCCGCCTTATCTCCTAACATATTTAGTAGAATTTCGGCCTGCTGGTTTTCCGGTACATCTTTAGTTTGGAATGCCCTTTCTAAACTGTTGAAAAATAAATTCCATCCCTCAGTCCCTTCTGGTACTTTGAAAGATAGAGTTTTAACACTTTTGATCAATTTTTCGATGTTACTTTCATTACTAGATTCCCTAGATCCATTAGAGTTATTTGCTGAACCTTGAACTCTGAGCCTTTCCATTTCTAATTCATGTCCCATCCTCAATTTCTCCATTTCTAACTTTTCCTGTTTTTCTAACTTTTCGCGTTCTAATTTTTCCTGTTTTTCTAACTTTTCGCGTTCTAATCGTTCTGCAACAATAGTGTCTGATAATTCCTTAATAACCCCCTCGTCATACTCATCACTGTCCATTATCTTTTTCTTAAGCTGAATTCTGGTATCATCTTCCGTGAATTCAACACCCAATTCTTCGGCTATCCCCTGAAGATCAACCTTTTTTAGTTTTAATAAGAAAGCCATACCTTCACCGATTGTTATTACCACCCCACAAGAATAGTTAAACCTACCAAATTAATATTTCCGAAATTTCTAACTTAGTACAGATATTCCTCCACTTATTAAACTAATTAATACCATTTCAGATAATCCATGCATTTCATTTCTAATTAACCTACTGAATACTCTAATTTTTCTCAACCATTGATATCACACAATTTACTTCCAATAAAACAAAAAAGTAAAACAATAATTCGATCTGACTGCTATGCAATATAGATTCCAATATATACACTTAGATAACAACATACAACTTATATAATAATACTGATACGTTGAAATTGAATAGAAGTATTAATGTCAATCAAAAAATCCACATAAAGAAAAATTGTACAACATGCATATATAAATTTCTACAATTATCCTCATAAAATATTTCCGAACTCAATACTGGTTCTTACACTTAAAACAAATATACTGAAAATCTTTACTTTTATTTTTACTCACTATGGCTCTCTTTTGAGCCTTTTTTTTTCACTATGGCTCTCTTTTGGGCCTTTTTTTTCACTATGGCTCTCTTTTGAGCCTTTTTTTTTCCTCACTAGTATTGGCCAATTAAAATTTTCATTTGCTTAGAATTTTGATAATGCAACTCTTAAAATTTAAACAGTATTGCTTCATTTAACAATTACTTTAACAATAATTTAGATTTGATTCATTAATTTAGTTCACTAATATCATTATAAATAGCATATCATTATCATCTCAAATTATTATGACCTTTCTTTAAAACAATAGCAATATGGTTACTAATTCTTTACACCTATCTGAACACAATTATTTCATTGCACATAAATTACCTAGACAATTTACTTAAATTACTATTAATTATACAACAATACAATTTGGTTCGAGATGTCAGAAGAAATGAATGATCAAAACACCTTACCTTATACTTTATTTGGTGGGGTACTCTTCTATTCACAGATAGCTCCACGATGTAGCGGTAATATGGCACAACAGTTCAGTTTAGTTCTTTCTAATAAAGATACGCACAACACTTTAGTCCACACTAGACGATATGGCACGATACTTTATCACACACTCGACGATCCGGCACGATACTTTAGCACATACTCGACGATACGGCACAACACTTTACACACATTCGACGCTACGGCACAACACTTTACACACATTCGACGCTACGGCACGACACTTTACACACATTCGACGATACGGCACGACACTTTAGCATACAATCGACGATCCGGCACGATGCTTTAGCACATACTCGACGATATGGCACGACCACACAAGAATTCCACTGGATACTCTGGCATTAACAGACTGTAACACGGCTCGCTGGTCACTGGTTTCAGGCGATTCTATCCCGACGCTGCCAACAATTTGTCGGACGCTCCTCTCAGTCCCCAAAACTTTGAAGAATGTCCTAGGTAGTTTTAGCTGCCACCACCGATATTAATGGGTGATATCGGTCACCTGCTGTGAGGATTGGGTAAAATAACACTGACGCTGTTAATGAACTGAACTAACAGTTTATTTAAGATATAGATATGTACACAAGAAACAATATTTACAACTATCTACAATTACAACTCGGATATAGATGATCCGGTTCAACATTAAATTAACTACAATAAACGTTGGTTGTGTACCGTTCAGCTTACACTTTCTTCCTCACACTCAACGCACGTTAGGTACGCTTTATCAGAGATTACTGCAGAATCTCAATACACAAGGGTACTAGGCCTCACTTCTCGGCCTATAACACTATCCACCGGGACGCCTTGTCCCACGATCAAAATATACACTATCCAACAGGACCACAAATCCTGAGCGACCTATCGGTCTCAACGCCAAGCGAGAACTGTCTAACCTCTCCGTCCAGAGTTGACCTTGTCAGAGATCTTCCTTCCCCCAGTAGGGCCTCTTAGAGTTCCTCCATTGGTTCAATTCCGCATACCAACCTTGAGTCATGACATCTACTGTTTACACATCACTCCAATAGCTAGATGACAGCTGAGGCACGCCCCGCGGCCATCACTTTCATTCATCAACGAGTGCGTCATCTGCACACCTGTGTCGACATCTGTCATTCGTTATTATAGAAAAGAAAGAAAGGTATTTCGAGCTTCACGGATACACAACCCACAATACATAAAATATTCAGATAAGGAAATGTCATTCCTTTCTGATTCAGGGCAGATGTCTTCTAGGAACCTGACACCAATGATAAAAAAAACAGCAGTTTATAGGCATACAATTTAACTGTGTAAAATGTGCATTTTTATTTTATGGAGCGACTTTTGGTCACCTCATATTACTTACGACATGCATTAAACATTAATATTCCTGGACCAAACATAGATAGATTTTAAATAAAATTTCCGTTTTACAATTTTTGGAACTATAAATTTTTATACTTCTAAGCATCGCACTTGCACCGTTTCGTAGAGGAAAAATGCACTTTTAAATGAATCTTGTTTAAAAATTTTATCACGATTTTTTTCAAATATTTTTTTTTATTAAATTTTTCTCATTATGGCAACAGAAGTATTTCATTTTTGAACATTAAATATGGACCAATCACAAAACGAATAAAAAAAAAATAAGTTGCGAAATTCAACCAATAAAAAGATTCAGATATGCTTCAGATTTTCCAGTTCTCTACCGAGACAACAGCTATTTTACAAATAGTTAAAAAAGAAAGAGGAAAATCTGTAAATCTATAGCTGTAAAGTTATTGGCATCAGTATGTTTAATAATGTTTTATTTGTACACCGTACAAAGAAAGATGCAAATCTATAAATATAGTTTTCGTAAAGCTATAAAAGTTGTATAATTTTGTAATAGCTTTCAAACGAATCCAGTAAACTTAATAGAATTGTTTGAAACCCGGTTGCAGCTACATAACAAGTACTGGGTGTTCTGATTTCCTAAAAATTAATTTTAGCTTTACAGATTTTTTCCATTTACAGGGCAAACATGTGTTTGTCACCGGATTTTTCGCTGTTGCAGTGACATAAATTAAATTAAGTAAATTCTTGGAATTACATTTCACACGTTTTGACAGCGTTCGCAAAAAAAATACTGCGGCAGTGACTTTTTTTTTTTTACATTTTAAAAATGTTAAAAAAATGCATTATTAGTAATAAATATAAATATTAAAATATAATTAAATTATAGGATCCACAAATCTCATACTTTCAGTATCTATATGATAAAAAAACGTACTTGAGAAAAATTGACATATATCTTTAAAATTGTAAAAATAATCCCTAACTTCTATTTTTGCTCGTACAATAGAAAAAAAGTTTTTAAAAATCAACCACCAAAACAATCTCAAGAGAATCAATATATATATTTTTTTTCATTCTATAATTCTTGCGTCTATTTCGATAACAAAGAAAACTTTTTTCTAAAACGATTTTCTTTCTTCACATTCAATAAAAAATATTAAAACATATCATCGCAACGCGAAATTCCCACGGAGACTTCAGATTAAAATATCGATTTAAAAGCTTACAATATTTTTGTAAATATGGCAAACATTTTATTGAATCATGCGGCATTTACTTTTGTTTAGCATGGATTAAAGCTATACAGTACTTTCCTCATAGATTTCAGTTATTTTGATAAATAAAATTTATTTTTTATATATAATACTTCAGTTTCCGCACACGATTTATCGAAGGAAATTTTATTTATTTCTTTGATTATTTAACTTTTAAATAGAAAAATATGTGAAAATTTTAAATTCTTAATTTTTTCTAATTTTACAAAAAGTAAGTACTGGATTCATGAAAAATTTCGATTTGCAGTTTTTTTTTTCCAGATGTATATGTCTAGAATATCATGAATACGATTTGACTGTTTTAGAAAAATGTCCGCCTAGATTTGTTAATGCTATGATTTTAAATAAAAAAATACCATAAAGAAATATGTTATTATCCATATTTTGAATAAATTATTAGTATAATTTCGCTAAACGTAAATATTAAAATACAATTAAATTATAAGATCCACAAATCTCATAAGTTGGGTGTCGTTTTGATAAAAAAATATATATATATGTACTTGTACGTATATCTTTACGAATATCTTGACGTATATTTTTAAAATTTGAAAAATAATCTCCAATTAACACTTTTGCTCTTACAAAGTAAAAGAATAAGATTTAAAAATGGACCGCCAGATAAATCCCGAGGGAATCAGTAAGATCTTTTAATCCACTTGCGTCTATTTCTTATTTTATACTTAGTTTCTTCTATAAATAATATTCTTTATTTCACATCCAATAAAAAATGTCAAAACACACCAACTCAACGTGAAATTACCAAGGAGACTTCATATTAAAATATTGATTAAACAGCTTTAAATTTTTTCGTAAGTATGGAAAAAAATATATTTCGTGCAACATTAATTTTTGTTTAGCACGGATTAAAACTAAATTTACAATTTTTGTAAATTTACAAAAGTAAAAATTGTAGAGTTACAGAAATATGTATCTTTACAAAAGTATCTACTAAAATTACAATAATCTTGAATGAAAATCGCAGATGCATGAAAAATTTTAGGTATCCCAATTTACTAAAAAATAATTATAACCGAATGGTTTTTTGAATTATATGAAAACGTTCATCTGTTAAATAAATTTTTGTTACTCTCAACACATAAAAAGTTCTTGAAATCTTAGTTTGCTAAAAAAAGGTTAATAACATTACAGATTTTTTAGAGTGTACTTAGGTTTGTTAATGCCATGATTTCAAATAAAAAAATACGATAAAGAAATATGTTATAATGCATATTTCGAATTATGTTTAAATAAAATTTTCGTATTATTTACGTTATACATAAATATTAAAATATAATTAAATTATAGAAACCACAAATCTCATACTTTGAGAAAACTGTTTGATTTGAAAATATTTGACGTATATCTTTAAAATTGGAAAAAAAATCTAACTTCTATTATTAATACTACAGTAGAAAAAAAATTGAAAATTGACCATCAAAACAATCTCGAGGGAACAAGAAAGATTTTTTCTTATTCAATAATACTTGCGTCTATTTCGATAACGAAGAAAACTTTTTCAAAAAATAATTTTCTTTACTTCACATTCAATAAAAGTGTTAAAACATAGCAACGCAATGCAAAACTCCCACAGAGACATCAGATTAAAATATCGATTAAAAAACTTCCAATAATTTCGTAAATATGGCACACATTTTTTGAATCATGCAACATTTATTTTTGTTTAAAGTAGATTAAAAATATATATAGCACTTTTCTCCGTGATTTCAGTTATTTTTATAAATAAAATTTATTTTTCATACATAACACTTCATTTTCCATATATAATTCATGGAAGGAAATTTGAATTTTTATTTATTTTTTTTATTTACCTATTTATTTATTCTGATTATTTACCTTCTAAATATACAATTATGTGAAAATTTTAAATTATTATTTGTATCTACTTATATAAAAAGTAAGAACTGGATTCATAGAAAAAATCAATTTCCAATTTTTGCCGGATTTATGTAATTTAGAAGATCATTAACACAATTTGACTGTTTTTAGAAAATATCTTTCTAGATTTGTTATTGCTATGATTTTACGTAAAAAATACCGTAAAAGAAATATGTTAATATGCTTATTTTATTTTACGTTTAAATACATTATTCATATAATTATTATTAATATAAACATTAAAATGCAATTAAATTATACGAGATACAAATCACATAAGTTTGATGTCATGTTGATAAATATTATACTTAAAAATACTTGACGTAAATATATAAAAAATTGAAAAAAGATCTCTAACTTTTATTTTTTGCATTTATAACAGAAAAGAAAGTTTTCAAATTCAACTGCTAAAAAAATCTCAAGGGAATCAATAATTTCTTTTTTGTTATTCAATAAGATTTGCGTCTATTTCAATAACAAAGACAGTTTTTTTAATAAATTTCTTTACTTCACATTCATTAAAATTGTTAAAACATAGCAACACATCGCGAATTGCTTACGGGGACTTCAGATTAAAATATCCATTAAAACGTTACTAGTATTTTTGCAAATTCGGCAAATATTTTATTGAATTATGCAAGGTTTATTTTTGTTCAGCATGGATTAAAACTAAATTTACAGATTTGGTAAATTTACAAAACTAAACATATCTAAAGAAATCTGTAGCTTTACTAAGTGTCTCCTAAAATTTCACTAATCTCACTAATATTCTATCTGGAACACAAGTTACAGTTATATAAAAAACAAAAAAAATAATTATAGCCTTACAGATTTTTTGATTACCGTGAAAAAGTTCATTTGTTAAGTACATCTTTTTCATTATCGTTACATAAAATGTTCTAGGAATTTCCGTTTACTAGTAAAATTTTAGTTATTTTGCAGATTTCTTTTACAGTTTGTCGTGACTTCTTAACGCTCTCAATTGAAATAAAATATAGCTCAAATAAGTATAATGTTATTCCTAGAATTTTAAATTAATAATTTATTCGCATAATTGTTTATAAACATGAATATTAAAATACAGATAAATTAAAATAGTCAAAAATGTCATAAGTTGGGGTTTTTTTTTTTTGAAAAAAAAAACTTAAAAATACTTGACATTTATCTTTAAAATTTGAAAAGTAATCTCTAACTTCTATTTTTGCTCTTAACATTGGAAAAAAAGTTTTGAAATTCGACCGCCAAAACAATCTCAACGGAATCAGTAAGTTTTTTTTTACATTATTCAATGATATTTGCTTCTCTTTCGATAACAAAGAAAAACTTTTTTCTAGAAATAATTTCATCTACTTCACAATAAAAAAAAGAGTTAAAACACAGCCGCTCAACGCGAATTTCCCTTGAAAATTCAGTTTAAAAAATCGAATGAAAAGCTTTTCATATCTTCGTTATTGCAAATAATTTATTGAATCATGCAAAATGTATTTTGGTTTTGCACGGATTAAAGCTATACAGCACTTTTATGAGAGATTTAAGTTGTTTTTGTTAAACAAAATTTATCTTTCCTACATAACACTTCATTTTCAAAATATAATTAACCGAAAAATCTTATTTTTTTATTATTTACTTACTTATTTATTTATTTATTTGTTGTTATTTAGATTCTAAGTAGAGTATATTTTTTAAATTGATAATTTTTTCTCCTTTTACAAAAAGTAAGTATTGGTTTTAAGGTAAAACTATATTTCGAGTTTTTGCCAGATTTATGTTTTTAGAAGTTCATAAATGAGATTTAGCTGTTTTTAGAAAATCTTTGTCTAGATTTGCTAATGCTATGATTTTAAATAAAACGTACCATAAAGATATATGTTATTATGTATATTTCGAATTATGTTTGAATAAAATATTCGTTTTATTAACATTAAATATAAATATTAAATATAATTAAATTATAGGATCTACAAATTTTATAATTTGAATATCTGTTTGATATAAAATATACTTAAAATACACGACATATATCTTTAAAATTTGAAAAATAATCTCTAACTTCTACTTTTGCATTTAACAATAGAAAAGAAAGTTTTTAAAAATCGACCGCAAAAACAATCACAAGAGTATCAGTAAGTTTTTTTATTCAATAATACTTGCGTCTATTTCGATAACAAAAAAACTTTTTTCTAAAAATTATTTTCTTTATTTCGCATTCAATAAAAATTTTATAACATAGCAAAAAGCAAAGCGAAAATACCGCGGTGACTTCAGATTAAAATATCAATTAAAACGCTTCCAATATTTTCGTTAGTACGGCAAACATTTTATTGGATTATGCAACTTCTATTTTTGTTTACCACGGATTAAAACTAAATTAACAATATTTCTAAATTTACAAAGTTAAAAATATGTAAAGATACAAAAATGTATAGCTTTACAAAAGTATTTACTAAAATTACAGTAATCTGTAATTTATTTGTAACGCAGTAATCTGTAATTTATTTGTAATTTATTTGTAAGTTGCAGATTTAAAAAAAAAAAAAAAAAAAAAAAAAAAAAAATAAGCATCCCAAAAATAATTATAATCTTATGAAGTTTTTGATTTACTTAAAAACGTTCATCTTTAAAAAAAAAAAAATTATTTCTGTCATTACATAAAAAGCTCTTGGAATCCCATTTTTTTTTAAAAAAATAGAGTAACTTTACATATGTTTTTACAGTGTTATTAGATTTGTCAATGCTATGATTTTAAGTAAAAAAAAATACTATAAACAAAAATAAGATTATTAATATTTTGAATTGTGTTTGGATAAATAATTCGTATAATTATCGATAAACATAAATATTAAAATGCAAGTGAGTGATAAGATCCACAAATCACGTACACTGCTCAAAACAATTAAAGGATATTTGAAGTTTTATATAAAATAAAGATATAAACGAAAATTTTTTTGCCGAAAATAGAAGAGAGTCACAAATGCAAATTTTTCTGGTTTTCAAACTGTGGAGTATGCAAATTTTGAGTTCGACGTCAAAAACGTCGCTTCAGCGGCAGCGAATGAAATTTGACTTTCAACTGGATAAAAGAGAATGAAGACAAGGATGATCGGCATTCAGTGATTGCTTTGTTTCGATGAGTACGATGTCTCAGCGAAGTTTTGGACAGATTCAGAAGCTTGGAGAATTGTTGGTAGGTTAGAAGGGGGCCAAACTCAAGCCGAAGAAGCGCAAGCCATTGGAGTGTCACAAAGTGTCATTTCCAGGATCTAGAACGGTTTTTTGGAGAGTGTGCAGGCCGAAGACCAGGGCAAGGTCGTAGACGGGCAACAACGCCCAATGAAGATCGGTATTTAGCGTTAACAGCTCGGAGACACCGAAACATGAACGCTACTCTTCTCCAACAACACCTTCGCTCGGCTACAGGCACCACGATTTCAACTCAGACTGTCCAAAACCGGCTCCACGCTGTAGGTCTGTATGCTCGCCGACCGATGGTATGTGTTAGATTAACATCAAGGCATCATCGCGACCGCAGGGAGTGGGCAACCAATCGTGTCAACTGGAGGAGAAATGAATGGAGCAATATTCAGTTTTCTGACGAGTCCCGTTTTTCTGTGCATCCGGATAATATGCGTATTTTCATCTGGAGGGACCGTGGCAGTAGGAATAATCCTGCGTTCGTGCACGAAAGTGTCAGATTTGGCGGTGGAGGAGTGTTGGTGTATGGTGGCATCTCCATCGACGAACGCACTGACCTCTACATCATTTGAGATGGAGCTCTGACTGGTCGCCGATATAGGGATGAGATCCTCAGACCTATTGTAGTCCCTTACGCTGCAGCAATCGGAGATAACTTCATTTTAATGGCGATAACTGCAGGCCACATCGTGCAAACCTGGTGGAGGGTTTCCTTTTCGAGGAAGGAATCGTTCAAATGGAATGGCCAGCGTGTTCTCCAGACATGAAACCAATCGAGCACGTTTAGGACGCTCTAGGAAGACGAGTTTCTGGCCGACAACGACCCCCACAAACTCTCCAAGAACTGGAAAGATCTCTTCTGGAAGAGTGGAGCAGAATACCCCAACTCGTCATTAATAGCCTCATTGAGTCCATGCCTCAAAGGTGTTCAACGTTGCTGGCCGCCCGTGGAAACCATACCCCCTACTGAAAATGATTTTCTTTGAAGAAAGCACCTTTTCTTATTCTTTTTTTCACATATGCACAAATTGTATTTTTTCCTTTTGTACACAAATGCGCAATAAAATGCATTTTTTTTTCTGCTAAACATGTGTAATTTATTCTCATATAACCTAGTATGTCTGTCGACCATGTATCAATCAGCTAAAAAGTTTCCCAGATACAAAATCCACCTAAAACTGCAATATCCTTTAATTGTTTTGAGCAGTGTATATTCAATGATTTTTTGATACAAATTTGATTTGTTTAGCCCGGATTAAATTTAAATTTATAATATTTGTAAATTTACAAAATTTAAAATATGTAAAGCTACAAAAATCTGTAGATTTCCAAATTACTTACTAAAACAATTATAATAATCTTACTAAAGTTTTATCTGTAACCTAAGTTTCAAATCTAAAAAATTCTAGTGAGCCCAGTTTCTTAAAAAAATCATTAGTAGCCTTAAGGATTTTTTTTTTATTTATGTGATATCGTGCATATTATTGAATGATTTTTTGTTTCTGCCGTTACATAAATAGTTCTTGGAATCCGAGTTTCTTAGAAATTTTCAATAATTTTACAGATTTATTTATAGCTAGAATTGTCAATGCTATGGTTTTAAATAAAAAAATATCACAAATAAATATTATATTATTCCAATTTCTTATTGCATTTGAATAATTTATTCATATAATTATTGTTAAATGTAAATATTTAAATACATTTAAATCATAGAAGCTGCATATCTCATAGGTTGGTTGTCTTTTTGATAAAAATTATATTTGAAAATTCTTGACGTATGTGTTTATAGTTGGAAAAATAATCTCTAACTTCTACTTTTGCTTTTACAAAAAAAAAAAAAAAAAAGAACGTTTTAAAATTTGACCACCAAAACAATCTCGTGGGAATCATCAAGTTTTTGTTTTTTTATTCACCAGTACTTGCGTCTATCTCGATAGCAATAGAAAAAAAAATCTAAAAATAATTTTCTTTAGTTCACGTTCAATAAAGATGTTAAAACATAGCAATTCAACGCGGAATTCCCCCGGAGACATCAGATTAAAATATCGATTAAAAAATTTCCAATATTTTTGTAAGTATGGCAAACATTTTATTGAATCATTCAACATTTTGTTCTGTTTGGCACGGATAGAAAATTTATGCAGCAGTTTTTTCAGTGATTTCAGTTGTTTTTGATAAACAAAATTTATTTTTCATATTTTACACTCCCTTTTTTTACATTCTATCTACATTATTTTCTATCATTAATTATGTGACAATCTATCTGAAGAACTACATTATAAAAAAGCATATAGTTATATAGTCTATAGTTATATAGTCTTCAAAGAAAACTATTTAAATCTACAAAACTACTTTTAGTAAAACTTCAGAAATCTGTAGTGTTTCGAACGAATTTACTATAACTACAGTAATCGTACTAAAATTTTATGTGTATCCCGATTTATAATTGCATAGTTTAGTTCTAGGCACACCAACTTCCTAAAAAATTCTTAGCATCCTCATTTTTTTGTTATTCACAAGTCAAACTTTCATCTATAACATGCAGTTTTGCTGTTGCCGTTACTTAAAAAGCTCTAGGAAACTCAGTTTTCTAGAAACATTTTAGCAATGTTACAGATTTGTTTGTAGCAATGTAGCTAGATTTGTCAATGCTATGGTTTTAAATAAAAAAATAACATAAAAAAAATATGTTACTATCCATATTTTGAATGGTGTTTAAATAAATTGTTCATACAATTTCTCTAATAAATCACTTAATAATATTAACAATATTAATAAATATTATTAATAATATTAATAAATATTTCGCTTTTAAATATTACAATTAAATTATAGGATCTAAAATTCTATTATAATATAATATATAATTCTAAATATATTGGGGGTATTTTTGAGGTACTTAAAAATACTTGACACATATCTTTAAAACTGGAAAAATTATCCAAATTTCTGTTTTTACTCGTACAACCGAAAAGAAAGTCTTCAAAAGTCGACCTCCAAAACAATTTCAAGGTAATCAATAAGTTTTTTATTGAATAAAACTTGTCTCTATTTCGATAACGAAGAAAACTTTTTTCTAAAAATAATTTTCTTTACTTCACATTCAATAAAAATGGTGAAATATAGCAACGAAACGTGAAATTTCCACGGTGACTTCAGATTAAAAACTCTTCCAATATTTTCATAAGTATAGCAAACATTTTACTGAATCATGCAACATTTATTTTTTTTAGCGCTAAGTAAAACTATACGCTCTTTTCTGAGTGATTTCAGTTGTTTTTGGAAAATGAAATTTATTTTTCACTAAAAAAAAAAATTATTTTTCATACATAACACTTCAACTTCTTCATATAACTCACCGAAGCAAAAAAACTTTTGAGTTTGTTGCTTATTTATTTACTTATTGGTTTTTTATCTTCTAAATAAGTATATATTGTTCTATTAGCATTTTCGATTTCAAAATTTTAATAATAGTTTTCATGAAAAATTTATACGTTCAGTTTTTGACGGATGTGTATATTTTAGAGCATCATGAACACGATTTGACTTTTTTAGAAAATGTTTGACTCTAATTCAGTCTGTCTACCATAAATTTTGTGATAATCTGTCTCTCTAAAAAAAATACACTGAAAAAAAACCTGCAATTTAACAGATAAATAATTGAAGAAATTTGTATGTTTTCTAAAACAGCATCAGTATTCTCTACAAAGAATAATATTTAAATCTATAAAACTACTTATAGTAAATCTCTAGAAATCTGTAGCGCTTCAAACGAATTTACTATAACTAGAGTAATTTTACTAGAATTTTATGTGTATCCCGATTTGCAATTATATAAAAAGTTCTAGGCATACCAACTTCCGAAAAATTCTCAGTTTAAAAAAAAATAATTACAATTCAAACTTTCATCTGTAACATGGAGTTTTGCTGTTGCTGTTACCCAAAAGTGTAGGAAATTCAGTTTTGTAAAAACATTTTAGCAACGTTACAGATTTTTTTATAATGTAGCTAGATTTGTCAATGCTATGATTTTAAATTAAAAAATAACATAAAGAAATGTGCTATTATCCATATTTTAAATTGTGTTTAAATAAATGATTCGTATAATTTCGCTAAAGGTAAATATTAAAGTGCAATTAAATTATTGGATCCATAAATTTCATAGATTGGATGTCCTTTTGATATACGTGAAAATACTTGTCGCATATTTTTAAAATTGGAAAATTTTTGCTCGAATAATAGAAAAGAAAGTCCTCAATAATCAACCGCCAAAACAATCTCAAGGGAATCAATAAGTTTTTTATTGAATAATACTTGTCTCTATTTCGATAACGAAGAAAACTTATTTCTAAAACTGATTTTCTTTACTCCACATTCAATAAAAATTTTAAAATATAGCAACGGAACGCGAAATTCCCACGGAGATTTCATATTAAAAAGCTTCCAATATTTTCGTAAGTATAAAAAAACATTCCATTAAATCGTGCATTTGTTTTTGTTTTATTTTTCTTTAACGCGTTATACAGCTCTTTTCTCAGTGATTTCAGTTGTTTTTGGCAAATAAAAGTTATTTTTCATGAATATTATTTCATTTTTTTTTTCAATTCACCAAAGCAAATTTCATTTTCGGATTTTTGATTTAAATATTTAATTAAATAAATAAGATATTTTAAACAGATAAATGTCTGAAAATTTTAGATTTTGAAGTTTTTCTCTCTATCAAAAATAAGTATTGGATTAAAGAAACAATTTTATTTCCAGTTTTTTATTCGAAATTTATATATTTTTGATAAATATGAACACGCTTTGATTGTTTTTTAAAGATATCTGTCCGCGATTGAATCTCTCTGTCTATCATAAATTTTGTGATAATCTGTATCAATACCTAATACACTGAGTTTAATAAAATTGCACGTATAGTTGAACCCATAATAAATGGAACACATTAATGTTTGGTGGAAATAACTCAACAAGTGGCCCTGCTATACTGCATTTTTTAAGTTTTGTAAGTTACCTGTATCTCAATCCTATACGCACGCAATTTCTCGAAAGTTCATATTATGTAAGACATTTAAACAAAGAGACCCTTATTATAGTCCAAGCTGACCGCCCGGACATGCAGTGTCATGCAAAAGAAAAAAAATATTTCAAGGAAGAGAAGAAATAGTGTTACTAATCTTCACGTTACATAGTGGGGCAAAATCTCGAAAAGCTGGCCAAAATATGAAAATAATATTCAAATTGTACGAAAATTTGTATACGGGTGTTTTTGAGGATGCTAAGTAAAAATACAAAATTAAAATTGAAAAAAAAATGGCGGATACAATATGGCGGAATAAAAATTAAAATGTCTCGAAAGTTATTCAATTTATATGCAATTTCGTAAACATTTCAGGATACTGATTATGATTCAAAAGTTAAATTATAAAAATAAATAAATAAATAAAATTACAGATTAAGAGTAAAAACAATAAGATTTAAATAAAATTTAAAATTTCGAGGTAAACTTAAAAGGGAATTTTCAAAAAACTAAGACATATTTAAACGAAATTTAAGTACGTTAATGGAAAGTAAAACATTAGACTATTTAATTTTTATATTATTAAAATAAAAACGAAAATATATTCCAGAAATTAACCTTTAGAATCAACTGTAGTATAATAAAAAGATTCTTCAGAGGTCAATGTGTCGAAATAGTTAGCAGAACTTGTTGGCGGTATTGGAAGATCCTGTGACTCTTAGGATCAATGATTTTAATTTGTTCTACGATAATTTACCTAAACTGGAAAGGAAAGAATCTGATGACATTAAAAGACGTAAAAATATCTTTTTTTTCTCGCTACTGCATTTTTACGATAAATCTTCTCGGTGCCTTTGGATCAGTTTGTTGCACGACTCTTTAGTATCTTATGGCATTTCACAAATTGGCAGTAATGAAGATAATGTTATGTCTTTGTCATTAATAAGTAGTTTGTGTACTGAAGTAAGCATATAGAACCTGGGGTGCTGTTCAAATCTACGAGCTAGTTGTAAGGGAAAATTTTCGAAGCTTATCAAATAAGTAACATAACTACAAGAAATTACTTATGGCATAGAAACGTTTAATGAAATCCTTGTATATGCTCGTTTAGAAACAAATAGTTGCGTTTTCAAAGAATCGTTGAATTGTATTTCCATCATTTGTGCTTCCAAATCTGGGATTTAATTTCTCGACGAGAAGTCTTGATTGTAAACGAAATATTTTTTGCATATTTTATTTTGCAATTTCGGTGTTCTTCTTTTCATGCAGAGTACGAGCTTTTCATTTTTTCTATCCAGTTGTCTGCCAGGTGTAAGGCCTCTCTAAACATCTTTGCATGTAACTTAGATATTCTGAATTCTAAATTATCTCAATCCACTTTTAATAAAAAATGTCAGATCGGTAAGATGCTGTTTTGATGCTGTCTGACATAGGTAGCACGTTGAGTATTACACTAATTCGTTTTTAACGACTTTTTCTTCTGTATCATTGATTGTATTAAACGAAATAAGTTGATTCTGCTAGTATTTAATGCAATCCCATTTATTGACAGTTGCTTCCATATTTCTTGTAAAAGAAAAATGGATCTTGATTTGCCTGATAAAATCAGTGAAATGAAGATCTCGATATTTTCAAATTGACGATTTATGAATTATTCGCAATATTTATGTATTCTAGTAGCACGGAAGAAAAGAAAAATATATTTCCTGCCATCTTCATAGGTAAATATTTGTTTAAATGTACTCAGAATAGATGTGACATCACATCCTCACTTGCAAATCAAATCCAAATTACTAATATAAGCGAAAGTGATATTCATAATGATATTTACTTGCATTAATGAAATACGCTCAGTAGTTTGATCTAGCAAATATAGCCATTGGCAAAATAATTCTTCTAATTATAATAGAACAAACAAAATTACTACCTATAAAGATAAGAAAATGTTATTCTACCGGATCAGTAATAGAGAATTATTTTCATTTTTTCATTACTAAGCTTACTTATCAAATTAATTTAATCTTATGATTATAGTACTTATTTACAATATAATAGGAAATAAACTATTATAAAATTGAATAATTCAAAAATTTGAAAAATATTTATCAGCTAAATTATGTAAAAAGTAGTCAATTTCAAAATTTTTGAGGCGGCGAAAAAGTGGCATTTTTACTTGCGGATACTAAAATATGCGTGAAATGGAGAAAGGCAGTTTAAGGCAGCTGGTTTTTTATGAATCACTAGACAATAGCCCAAGTTATTATTTCCAATAAATTTCGTTGCGGAACACTGTGGAACATTTAAACTTTTTGATGTTTAAAAGCAAAAAAATTAAAAAAATTCTAAAATTTTTTATCAAAAATGACAATGAATTTATTAATTTTTACGTGCTTAATATAAATTTTGTAATGCATGCAAAAAAAGTACATACTATCATAGTGTGAATCCATTTCAAAACATTAAAATCGGATAATATTATAAAATATAACATGCATTTAGAGGAACTGTTGTTTTGCTGTTTTTGTTCGCTCTAAATGATATTCCTTCAAGCATCATTTTTGAAATGATGCTGCTTGTAAGGGCAAAGCAAAAATCTTTTTTTAAATACAGATTCTGACTCTCCAAACATTATTCTAGCCAACTGTATAATCAAAATTCCCTAAATCGTAACTTCATTTTTCGACTTTTGGCCAGCTTTTTGGGTTTTTGCCCCACTGTGCGTTAGTCTTATAATTTAAAAGCAGCGGACTGGGAGCAGGAAAACACAATTATGGACCTACGGGGCAACGACTGGTAGTATTAAATTTTGGTTTATGCACCGTTTCACTTCCGGCAGACATGGATCATTAGATTCTTCTATTTCTTATCTTTCATCAAATAAAAGGTTTTTTTTCTTGTGCTTTATAATTTAGGGTTTTGTACTGTCAATTATTTGATGATTAGGTTTGTATATACGCCTTTCAAAAATTGTCATTGCTATGCACCGTGCGTTGAAATTACAAATCGAAAGAACAGAATGGATTTTGATTTGAATTACTTATGAATGTGTTGTTCCATGAAAAAGTCAAAAGTATTGTTAAAATTAGATAATTTTTCCAGAAATTCAGTTATTGATAATCCTTGTCAAAATTAATCATCTCACTCAATAATATCCTGAAATTGCAACTTATTAAGGACATAATCACATCACAAAAATGTTTTGTGTGTGCATTTTTTAAATTCACATTACATTAATATTACATATATTATAATTCACAATATGTAATGTAAATTTGGGGACAAAAAGTGTTTTAAAAAGTGTTTATGTTTATGCTGAGAATTTACAGTGTACATATGAGTTGCACTTTCTTATCGCCTACGTTATTTTGAATAACCCTGTATATATGTGTGTGTATAGAACGTCTATCCCAATTCATTAGTTTTTTAGATTGTTTAGTTTATATTTAGTTATAACTTCTTTTTGTCTGAAGCATAACGAAATCAGTGCAACATAAGGCAGAGACATAATGTTGCATTACTATAATGATATAATAATCAAATCTCACAGCTGTTTTCTATCATATATCTTTCACGACAAATCAGTAATGATACAGTTATGCTATGTATACGCATTAAGTTGAGTTATTAATACGTCATTAATAGTTAGCTATTAATGCAGCTAAAATGAATTGGTTGTTATGTAACCATGACAGAAATCGGAACATGCAAATATGTCTAACAGTATCATACTGTGTATAATTTGGCAATACATGCATATTATGTTATTTGTTTTCTGCTTTATTTATATAGTATTTATGAAGAATAACTTAAAGAAGTTGTATAGAAACATTAATCTAAAAGAGACCTATTATTATGAAAATATTTTTGTAACAGACACAACATTCTAAAGCGTCACATAGTTCTTAAATATTACTAGAAATATATATTTATAATAAGTTTAAGCTATATGTCAATCAAACTGGAAATTATGTACAACCTGACTCAAAATAATTGTTTGTTTATCCTTGTAAGCCAAGTATCCAGGTTCGATTTCCGGCTTGGGTAATTTTTTGTTCGGTTGGAAATATTCTATTCGTATGATAACTTTACCATTTCAGTTTGATTGTGTTAAAATAATAGCATATCTACGTATCCGTCGTTACATGGAGTTCCATTACCTGCGGTTTATTCTGCCGAGCTGTCTAAATGACAGACCAGATGTTATGACCAATAAGGTTATCTGAGCGAAAAATCCCAGCCGGCTATCGCACGGTTAGCTTAACAGGTAAAGCATTGGACTTGTAAGCCAAGTATTCGGGTTCGATTCCCGATGTTAAGCAGGATTTCGTTTAGTATTTTTGAAAAAAAAATGTCACTTTTGAGATAACAGTCTCCTTAACGTTAGCTACAAGTGATAGTGCAGCAATATCTGAAGTTACTTGCGTTTCTTTTGTAATATTCAATTCTATAAACTTAATCATAAATTTAGCTTAATGCAGATAGAAAAGTCTCATTTCATTTAAGCGTTATTTTTATAAATTATAGCTTATTTTTTAATAAAAAAAGGAGTTTGAGAAAACGCAATACTGATAATTTTTATAATAATGAATTTGCTAATAGACATCCTAATACCAAACTGAGTATTAATTTGAAATCATCTGCGTTATCTGAACTACAAATTGATTTTTTTTCGACTTCATATGTAGTTTCTAAATCTTTTTATTTTTTGCTAATGAAAAACCAATTAATTAGTCTTTGTCTATTATATTTTAATCTCAGTGTCTAACTCAAATATAGAACAAATTTTTCGTTGTAACGGAGCAACTGCGACTGCATTTAAAATAATTTCTCTGACACTAAGCGTTTTCTATTTGCTATCTTTGTGATTAATTATCATAGTTATAGCATACTGCTGTAATTGTCAATGCTTTGTGGGTTAATTATGGTGAACATTAAGATCTATTAATGTAACAGTAATACTGCTGCATGCAATAAATATCAAGTATGTTATACCTAAAGAAACAAGCTTCGGATTCTTTAAGACCTTTAATATATCGGAGACTTTATTCATAGTTGAGGTATTTGAGAAATTGAATACTGCTAAAAAAATCTCCGTCATTTGTATTTGTATAAATCATTTGACATTTTTAAAATGTGATTGTCTACAATAGAACCATTCAATAATAAAATATTTATGTTGTTTGCTTATACATAAAGCCTTATGAAAACACCGATCAACATTCTGTAATTTTGTACATTGATAGTATGTTACTAGCTTTATAATATTTAAGTAAATGGAATGCATCACGACACAAATGACTTCTTACTTTCTAAATATAATATAAGTATTTTAATATTTGCCTGAGATTTACTGCATAGCGGTTTTTTGTTTCAATAAAACTTCAATCTTTTGCCGTGCATAGAATAAAGACTGTAGTAGCTGCTTGATAATTTTTCGTAATAAATTAATTTTAAAATTTTATCATACTCAAAATAATTCTGACAAAATTATAAAAACTTAATTTCGCATTCCCCTTTACTTATGCAAATTACAAATAAGAGAAATATGCAACATGTTCAAGAAAATTTAGGCAAATAAATATCAATTATTTATGCCTAAAACTAACAGCGTTATAATTTAAATTTTGTGCTTTTTAAGCATTTTCCAGGACACAAAAATCTTTCAAACATCCGAGAGTGTTCTATTATGAAAATAATTTATTAGCACTTATTGGTTTATATGATTTTTTCACAGTTTTCGTTAATTCATATTATGTCAAAATATTAATCTTCACATTTTTTTATGTTAAATATATAAAAAGAACTTTTGTGTACAACTCCAAATTAAAATAAAACAGAAACCCACTCTAAAATAAATACTAAATCGTGTATATGCAACACCACTAATCAATGTCATGTTAAACTTATGATCAACCTTTGCCAATAATTTGTAAAAAAAGGGGTGTATAGAACTTCTCCTGTGAGTCATTAATTTCGATGATAATATATTCATGTGAAATACATTTTTTATTAAAATGTAAATGCCAGTTCCGTTACGTTAGCAATACCTTTGAAAAATTAGTAATACTTCTTCGTTTTCATCTATATTTAGACATTAATAATATGCAAATTTCAAATCGTTGAGTACTCATCAAAAAAAAATATATTTAAAACGAATCGATTAAAATTCAAGTACCGTATGAGCTTAATATATGTTAAAAATGTTCCTGTAGAAATCAGAGATTGTAAAAAAATGGTATATAGAAGTTACACTGTTCACTTAATTAATTAGTTCATTAATTTGGATAGTGATACATTTATGTGAAATGTATTTTTAATTAAAATGTAAATGTCACTTCTGTTACATTAGCAATAGTTTTGAAAATTAGCAATACATCTTCCTTTTAATGATTATTCAGACCTTTATAATGTAAAAGTTTCAAATCGCATCAGAAAATCGCATCAGAAATAAAAACTGCATTAAAATAATCATAAATGATTAATATATGTTGAAAATGTTTCTGTGCAAATCCAAGGAACCCTGTTTAAGAATTCATGACGGAATAAATTACACTACAATGAATATTTAAATATATTTATCCATGTCATTTTTAACATACGATATTTTATTCTTGTATGATTTATGAAACAAGAAGAAATCTTCATGTATCTACAGTTTAAGGAAAAAAACACTTTTTGAACAAAGTCATGCATAACTTCAAATTTCTATATTAAATAAAATAAACTCATAATATTTTATATATAAAAACATAAGATATCGTTGCAAAGTATTACTTACTTGCTCATTCTAGAATAAAATAATAAAATATGTATATGCAACACCATTAAACTGTGTCAGTAAAATGTTATGATCAACTTTTGCCAACAATTTGTGAAACAGGAGTGTATAGAAGTTCCCCTGCAAATCATTAATCTCGATAATAATATAGTTATGTGAAATGCGTTTTTCTTTAAACGTAAATGTCACGTTCGTTACATTAGCAACATTTTTGAAAAATTAGTAATACTTCTTGCTTTTCCTCAATGTATAGACAGTCATAATGTCTCAATTTTATATCGTCGAGTATTCTTCGAATAAAAGTGTATTTAAAATGAATCGTTTAAAAATTGAAGTAATCATATGTGCTTACTGTATGTTGAAATCGTTCCTCTAAAAATTAAAGAAACACTGCTTTGAAATTTCACACAGAATAAAAAACTAGTCGTTGGGGGCCACCGTAATACTTACCCATCATGGATATGTATATGAAAATAAAACATGTGAAACTATTTATACAATGCATGGCAATTCATAAACAAAATTTAAATATTGTTAATATACATATTAATGCTTTATTAAAGAACTGCTGATGTACCAATTTTGACAAATTATATAAAACGCCAAACTACTCAAGTAGTACCGAACTGCGTAAAAGAAACATCCTTATAACTCCAAAAATAATAATTCTATTAACTAACAATTAACTGCGTCGGATTAAGCGTCTCATTTCCAATTAAAATATACTTCTGAATTGAAATTTGAATGAAATACAGGGTCATGAAAAATCGAAGAATGTGGAAAACAAGATTACAAATATCTCGGCAACTAATAATCCGATCGACTTCGTTCTATATGAAAAATGTGTGTTATTTTATTGCCTTTTACGTCCATTCCTTAGAACAAAAAAATTCGAAAACTTTTATATACCTTTCATCAGAACGAATTTTTCGAGAGTCCGAAAAAAATAGTTCCGGATAATCGAGGTTGCTGATATTAAATAGGGTTCGTCCCATTCTTACATACTAACTACATACAAAATTTCAAGTCTCTATCTCAATTTTTCGGGAGATAGAGCGTTTACAGACAGACAGACAGATGGACAGACAGACGGACGACAAAATTTTTTTTCTAAAAATATGTTTTTCGGAATCTCCACTATCTAAAACGTGTAAATCCGTCAAAAATTTTTTTTCGATTTTCAAAACGATTGCAAGACTTACCCTATACTACGTATGATGGGTAAGTAATAATCCAGTGAATATTTAAATACATCCATTAATGTCATTTTTAACATGTGATATAATTATCATGTATGATTTATTAAACAATACTAAAATTTCTAGTATCAACAGGTTAATAAGAAAAAAAACATTTCGAGGCAAAATCATGCAAATCTAGTAAATTCAAATGCTAATTGTAGACTAAAATAAATGTATAACATTATGTATATATATATATATATATCCAATATGTAAAAGAATCAACAATAAATAATACAAATTCATGTGAATTGCGCCGAAACGTTGCATTAAAACACATAAATTAAAAATATAATTTCATATTTATCAATTTAGCAAGAACCAGCACACCCCCCTCACAAGAGGAAAATTAAAGGGAGTTTTGTTTTGTGAGGGGGTGTGCTGGTTCTTGCTAAATTGATAAATTTGAAATTATATATATATATATATATATATATAATATATATACCGGGTGTCCCAAAAGTGACTGATGGATTTTAAGATTCAATAAATTGCAAACGGTGACAGCTATTTAAAATTTTTTTGCAGCAGGGTTATGTATAATGTCACGAGTTTTTTTACCGTAATTTTTTATTTTAGTTCGCATCTCAAACAATAGGCGGCGCTGACGGCGATTGAAGGCCAGGTCGACGCTTCACTCAGCACTGATTGATATTATATATATACATATATATATATAATAACAATCTTATTTTTTTTTTGCCCATGCTAGAATAAAATACTAATATGTGCATATGAAACATCATTAATCATTGTCATTATAAATTTAGGATCAACTTTGGCCAATAATTTGTAAAAAAAAAAAAAATGCATAGAATTTCTCAAGCGAATCATTAATTTGGATAATGAGATATTAATGAGAAATACATTTTTCATTAAAACGTAAATGTCACTTGTGTTACATTAACAATACTTTTGTAAAATTAGAAAATTAGGAATTCTTCCCGTTCATATTTATTTAGACATTAGCAATGCCCAAATTATAAATCGTGGACTACTCTTACAAAACTATACATTTAAATCAAAGCCTTTGAAAATTCAAGTATTCGTATGTGCTTAATATATGTTGAAAATGTTCCACTAAACATGAGAGGAACATTGCTTCAGAACTCTGGATGGAATAAAATATATTTCAGTGAATAATCAAATATATCCTTCAATGTCATTCTTAGCATATGATATAATTATCATGTATGATTCATGAAACAAGACTCAAGTTTCTCTTATCTATAGATTAATAAGAAAAGAAACATTTCAAACAAAATCATTCTCTATTAGTCAAGATAACCAGGGTTAATTGTACTGAATATTACGTATTAAATATTACATATATTTAATATTAATTTTTGAAACAGGGAGTATATAGAAGTTCTCTTACGATTCATTAATTTATATAAGGATATGTTAATATAAATTATCTTTCCTCATTAAAAAAATATATTACATTTGTTACATTTGAGAAATAAAAAATACATTATTTCTCATCAATTTTTAGACATTGATGATGTCGAAATGTTAAATCATTGATTCCTCTTCGTAACAGAATTTAAAAAGAAAAACGAATCATTTGAAAATACAAGTAATCGTTCGTGCTTAATATATGTTTAAAATATTCCTATACAAGCCTGAGAAACAATCCTTCAGAACTCTTGACTGAATAAAATACTCTTGACTGAAATATGTACTACAGTGAATATTCACATATATCCATCAATGTTATTTTTAACGTATGATATAAATATCATTATACAATTTAATCAGAAAAGAAAAGTTTTTGAAGAAAATCACGCTAATGTAGTAAATTCAAACGCTAATATTAGATTACAATAAATGTATAATATTATGTAGTATATATATATATATATATATATATATATATAATGTATAATATTATTGTAATTTATTATTTATTTACACATGCTAAAATAACACAGTAATATGTGCATATAAAACATCATTAATCAATGTCATTATAAACTTATGATCAACATTTGCTAATACTTTTTGTGATGGAAGTGTATAGAAGTTCTTCTGCATGTCATTAATTTAGATAATGATATATTAATGTAAAATGCATTTTTCCTAAAAACCTAAACGTCATTCCTGTTATATTAGAAATAGTTTTAGAAAAATTATTAATATTTCTTTTTGATTAGTATGTAGATATTAATAATGTTGAAATTTCAACTTATGGAGTACTCTTCGGAAAAAAACGTATTTAAAATGAATCGTTTAAAAATTCAAGTAATCGTATTGTTTAATATATGTTGAAAATTTTTCTGTAGCAATCAGAGGAACACTGTATCAGAACGGATTACGGTATAAAATATACTGCACAAATATACTAATGTTCAAATATATTCATCACTGGTATTTTTACAAGGATATAATTACTATGTGTGATTCATGAAACAAGATAAAATTTTCTTGTATCTACAGATTTAATAAAAAAAGGAAACTTTTCGTAGCAGAAACATGCTAAAGTAGTACATCTTACTTTTTAATATTTTTTGTCAATTTCTCATTATCTCAAAAATTAAAAGAAAACTTCGAAATTCCGTATATAAATTATACATAGAAAAGTGTTGTGCACAACATAGGATTAAAATTAAATAGAACCCTATTCTAGAATAAAATACTATTGTATGTATGTGCACACCATTTGTCTGCGTTATTGTAAACTTATAGTCAATCTTTGCCAATAATTTGTGAAACAAGAGTATATAGACATCCTGCGAGTATTAATTTGGATAATGATACATGAATGTGAAAGGCATTTTTCAATAAAACGTAAATGTCAAGTCTGTTAATTAGCAATACTTAAAAAATACTAATATTTCTTCTTTTACATCAATATTTAGGAATTAATAATGCCCAAATTTTAAATCGAAGAGCACCTTTCGAAAAAAAAAATTAACGAATAGTTTAAAAATTCAAATAATTTTATGTACTTAACTTATTTTGAAAATGTTCCTGTAAAACTCAAAAAAAAAAAATCACTGCTTCAGAATTATTGATGGAATACAAAATACTGCAGAAATCATTTAAATATAACCATCATTGTCTTTTTTAACATATGATTTATTAAACTACACCAAAGTTTCTTCTGCCTAGGAATCAATAGGATAAGAAAACATTTCGAACAAAAAAAAGCCCTAATTATAAAATTGACGTGGATTAATTATGTTTTATATTAAAATGTAAAGTAAAACTGAAAATACTAAAAATACTGTAAATACTGAAAATATTATGCAAAAAGTTTAGGATATAAGAACTGTAATATATCGGAGGCTATACCAACAATTTGACTATTTCAGAAATTGTACATAGAGGGAAACAAATTATCATTAATTGTATTTCTACAATTATTAGTCATTTAAAATGTAATTCGCTACAATACAAATATTTTAATAATAAAATATTCATGCTGTTTGTTCACATGACACTGGCACACAGGTTGTTATTCTGTCATTGGCTATGGGGATATTATATTAATACTTTTCTAATATTTAAGTAAACAGTATAGGATACTTGTTACTTTCTAAATATAATATGATCTTTTTTAATATATGCCTCAATTAAAATGTATAATACTTTTTAAACAAAAACTTCATTTTATTGTTATATATAGAATAAAGACTCGAGCAGAGGCCAGATAGTTTTTCGTAATAGGTTAATTTTTGAAATATACTTCTAATTTGAAAATATATTGTTTTTTTTATAATATTCAGAAGAAAATTCAAAGTTACGAAAAGTTAACTTAGCATTCCCCTTCGGTTGTGTAAGGTTTCAGTAAGGAAAATATAGAACATGTTCGGAAAAATATAACAAAGTAATTCACATTTACTTACTACTGAAACTAACCGCGTTACAATTTAAATTTTATACATTTTCCGGTACGCATATTTTAGATGTGTATATTGCTGGGACGATTACTGTTTCTAAACCAATAGGAGAGCGTCATTATCACGGTCAAGTACACGCCCACACAGTTTGATTGACAGGAACTCGTGGACAATTGACGGTGCTAATTATAACGATAATCTGTTGCGGATGAAAGTGAGCTGACTGGCTGAATGGTTAGAGCGTCGAGCTTGAAACCGGAGGATATGGGTTCGAGTCCATCGCGGGCCGAGAGTCCGATGGGGATTTTTTTTAAAAAAATTATTGGAGGTTGTCTTTTATTAATAAATAAGACATTTAAAAAAATATTTCAAACCCTTTTAATATTCTAAATATCGTTCCAAAATGATTTATATATATATTAAACAAATGGGAAAAAAAGTATTCTGCGAAAATATCCGTATAAGCAAAATTCTTACTTTAATTTTTATTTATTTATTTATTTATTTATTTCAGGATCAGAGGAAGTATAATTTCTAATTGAAGTAAATAAAATTCAGTCATTTTGAAAAAAAAAATTCTTTCGTACCTTTAATTTTTAATTACCGAGTACAAATTCAAACAATTCGAGTACAAATAAATAATAAACACACACGATCAATTGTCCACGAGTTCCTGTCAATCAAACTGTGTGGGCGTGTACTTGACCGTGATAATGACGGTCTCCTATTGGTTTAGAAACAGTAATCGTCCCAGCAATATACACATCTGAAATATGCTTCCGGTACATAAAATATACTTCGGTATTACTAAGTATGTTCTAAGATTAAAACAAATTTTTAGTAATTAAAGGTCTGTGTGGGTTTTTCATTTATTTCATATTATTTCAGAAAGTAAAAATAAAATTTCGCAATTTATATATATTAAGTATATGAAAAATAATTTGTTATACAACATCGAATTAAAATGAAACTGAAACCCATTCTAGAATAAATACTAATGTGTTTATAGGCAACACCATTAATCACTGTACTATTAACTTGATCAAGTTTTGCCAATAATTTATGAAGCAGGTGTGTATAGAAGTTCTCCTTGCGAGTCATTTATTTCGATATTGATGTATTAATGTGAAATGTATTTTTCATTTAAAATGAATGTCAGCTGTTTTGTATTAGCAGTACTTTTGAAAAAATAGTAATACTTCTTTCTTTTTATCAATATTAAGATATTAATAATGTTGTAATTTCAAATTGTGGCATGTTCTTAAAAAAGTATTTAAAATGAATGATTCAAAAATTGATGTAATCATATGTTCTTAATAGACAATGCAAATAATTCCCTAAATATAAAAGGAGCACTGTTTTAAATTTCTTACTAAAATTAAAAATACTGCAGTGAATATTCAAATGTCACCATTGTCATTTTTAATATATGATATAATTATCATGTAAGATTTTTGAAACAAGACTAAAATTTCTTCTGCCTACGTATCAATAGGAAAAGAAAAATTTCGAACAAAATCTTGCCAATGTAGTAACTTCAAACTTTAATGTTAGGGTTATAAAAGTGTTTAATATAATATATAATAAATGAACATAAGATATCATTGCAAATTTTTATTTACTTGCCAATTCTAGATTAAAATGCTAATATTTGTATATGCAACATTTTAATTGCAAATGCATACAATAATGCAATTTCATTTTAAAATAATGATCGACTTTTATCAATAATTTGTGAGACAAAAGTGCATAGTTCTCCAGCGGGTCATTAATGTGAATAATGATATATTAATGGGAAATACATTTTTCATTAAACGTAAATGTCTCTTGTGTTACAATTGCCATACTTCTGAAGTACAGTATCACTCTTTCTTTTTCATAAATATTTAGATGTTAAAAATGTCCACATTTCAAATCTTACAGTATTCATCAAAAATAAAAACTATACTTAAATCGAATCGTTTAAAAATTCAAGTAACTGTATGGTCTTAATATATTTTGAAAATGTTTCTGTATAATTCGGAGGAACACTACTTCAAAATTTATGACGGAATAAAATATACTGCAGAGAATATTGAGATGTATCCATCAGTCTCATTTTTTACATATGATATAATTATCATGTATGATTTATGAAACAGGACTGAAATGCCTTGTATCTACAGATCAATAAGAAAAGAAAATAATTCCAACGAAATAATGTTCTAATTGTCAAGACAACGTGGGTTAATTATGTGGAATATTAAGATTTGAGTATGTAACATTGAATCTACCGCATGTGCGACAAATATCAATTATATTAAACATAATGTAACAAGCTTAAGATATAAAATCCCTAACATAATGGAGACTTTATCGATAGCTGGGCTATTGAACATTGAATGAAAAACATATTCATATCATACAAAAAACTGGTGGAACTAGAGAGAAAAAGTAGAGCTCGATCTAAAAAATGTTACAGTAAAATTTGGGAAATATTTTCAATGAGCGTACAAAAGAAAGGGAATAAGATGATTTGTAAAGCTCATGAAATAACCCAAATTTTTGTTAGCTGAAAATGAGGACTGAGCTTTACTGGTGCTTTAAAATCGATCAAAGAAGAAGAGGCATTTTTAACTCTTTCCGTATTTCAATCATCCATAACTAGTTTAAAAATTTGGGTTCATAACTATATGTTACAGGCTGATGTAATGAAGTATGAGAACGGTTGTTCTGTACAAAGTTTGGACACAATTCCATACCAGCTGTTTTGATAACAGGAAGATCAAAGCTCCAAGTAAACTCAAAACCTTGAACAGATACGATTCAATCATTTACTATATATTTGTGTTCAAACATACTTATCTACATCAATTCCTTAACAACTTGAATATCTTAATGTTATACTTTAATTACCACATTATGGTTTATATTTGTTTAGCGTTGTGGGGCTTAACCGATTTGAGACATCATAACAATATATTCTATTGACTACTTTCCTCAGTAATCATTTTGAGAGGATAATAGTATAATTCTGAATATAAGGCACCAGTGCAGCTCAGTCCACATTTTCAGCTAACAAAAATTTGGGTTATTTCATGAGCTTTATAGATCATCTTATTCCCTTTCTTTTATACGCACATTGAAAATATTTCCCAAATTTTACTGTAACATTTTTTTAGATCGAGCTCTACTTTTTCTCCCTGGTTCCACCAGTTTTTTGTATGGTTTCAAAGCTTTTTCAGATTCTTTGAGGAACTTTATCAATCACCTTCAACTAACAAATCTAAACTATTATTAGTCTTAATTTAAAGTTATTAGTAGGCATATTAGTTTGGCGAAGTACTTGAAATGACGCCAAGTTAGCTTCAATTTTGGCAAGTAATTTTTGACGCCAAATTTGGTGATATATCACCAAATTGGCGAAAAACTTGGCGACATTTCGCGACAGAACCGCCCTCTCCCAGATGGTAGTCCCACTGCAGTTTCGCGGTATCTATGCAGATTTTCTTATGACGATAGTTATCTACACAGATTTTCATAGCTTCATTTTCAAGTAGTTATTTTTATAAATATAGAAGAAATTTCTTTTCCTAATTATCCCTTTTTAATTGAAACATCTGTATTGTAGTAACTGTTTTACTTTGAAAACATTCAAATAAAGGTGCGATATTGTTTTAACATATATTTAATTACATTTTATATATATGTTTATGAAAAATATGCATTTTCTGTTTCGAATGACGTCAATTTCAAAGGTTCAAGGAGAATCAGAATTTTTATTGATCTATAAAAAAAAGAACACGTGTTAGTGTTTCTTTTTTAAATTATTGAATTGTTTTATAGTTGGTGGCAATTCGAAAGAAACAATTAAATTAGAAATGAAAAAGGAGAGATCTCTATAATGTTAAATTATGAAAGGTATAGCGTTATATAAATTTTAAATGGGTGCCATTTCCTTGATTTTTGATATTTTTTTACCGGACCTTCGAAAGGCACATCGCTAAATTAAAAGCTTCCGAACAAGCTATTACACGTCGCTGAATGTTTCCTGGTTCGAGTTATAATTGAGTTGTTTCTCTTTTTTTGTTGTTTCACGAGCAAAAAGTGCCAAAACAGGGGTTTTGGATCTTCGAAACTAATCGGTGGATCTGGATGAATTTTCGTAAACTTTGAGATCTAGGGTAGGACACTCCCCCTTTTTAATTTCGTCGCGATCCGATGATTGGGTCCAAAGTTATTAAGAAGCAAACTTTGGGCTTTAACATTGGAGATGCAGCTGAGCTCTACTATACAGCACTATCGTGCTGTATGATATGTATTTCTTCAAATTATTTGTCATTTTCAAAATGTAAATCTCTATAACACAACCTTTCAATAATAAAATATTCGTACTGTTTGTTTATATCAAGCCTTATTAAAATGAAACACAAATCAAAGTTATCGAGTATTTTATACTATGAAAATAAATTTTTACTACTAATTGGTCTGCATGATTCTTTCACATTTTTTGTTTATTTATATTATAGCAGTAAATAAAATTATAAACTTCGCAAATCATGTATATTAAATATAAAGAAAGAAATTGTGCATACAACACTGAATTGATATGAAACATAAATTCGTTCTAGAATAAAATACTAACATGTGTATATGCAATACTATTAATCAATGTCATTATAAACGTAACTTATGATCAACCTTTGCCAATAATTTCTGAAACAGGAGAGTTTAGAAGTTCTCCTGCTGGTCATTAATTTAGATACTGATATATTAATGGGTGAAACGCATTTTGCATTAAAACTTAAATGTTACTTCTGTTATATAAGCAATACTTTTGAAAAATTAGTAATACTTCGTCCTTTTCATCAATATTTAGACTTGAAAGCTGTCCAAATTTTAAATCATGTAGTACTCTTTAAAAATAAATATATATTTAAAATGAATCCTTTAAAATTCGAGCAATGGTATGTACTTAATAATTGTTGAAAATGTTTCTCTACAAATCATAGGAACGTTTTCTCAGAACTCTGAATGGAATAAAATATCTTGCCGTGAATATCCATCAATGTCATTTTTAACATATGATATAATTACAATGCATAATTTATGAAACAAGACTAAAGTTTCTCGTATCTACAGATTAATAAGGAAAGAAAACATTTCTAACATAATCATGAAAATGTAGTTATTTAAAACCCTAATGTTAGAGTACATTATACGCATAAAGCGTAAGATATTATAACAAATTTATATTTATAAATATACATTTTACAATTCTATATGTAGGTTTAAACTGAGTGATTCGAAGTTACACAAAAGTAAATATAACTATTTAAAACTTTAAAAAAATGAAAGGATAAAAACACTTTTAAAATTTCAAATTTAAATAATGTTTCAAAATTTCATTTAAAATCTCGAAGCTATTTTTTCTTAACGAATTAAGAATTATCTTTAAAACCTATTTCGTCTTTGTTAATTATGCATCTCAGTATATTACGTTTTATTACATTCAGACTTAAAATTCAGACGATGTTTAAGATTTAAAAAAAAGTAAGTTTGTGTTTCTGCTTATTATGCTTGATGCCTCCGGGTTTTTCAAAAAGTAGTTTCGTTATGAATCTCCTGACATGAATCACGAACTAATTAGAACACCTGAAACCAAAGTGGAATGAAAGTTGGCTATTTACATGTCGACTCCATATCTTCAATTCTGTAGAATCATTTTCAATCACTTCGAAACACACACACAAAAAAAATAATAATTGATTTACAAACATTTAAGAATTAAAGTTTCTGATGGAATAATTTCTAATAATTTTCTGATAAAAGCACTGAATTGACTAAGTAAATTGTTTTTGTCATTGTTGACTAAGGTTTATGTGAGGGGAAAAGTGCATTTATTGCTTTGATACTACTACAATTGTAGTTTTAATATGAAGAGCCTGTTTAAATATTAATAGTGAATTTTTAATTAGGTTAATAGAAGTAACAAGACCTGTTTACCATGAGCCTATCAACGCTACATAGAGTTGACTCTAGCAGATTTCCCCGTACTTAATTTATGTCTTATCAAATCAATGTATTCATTATTATTAATGAAATCTGAACTCCCGCTAAATCGAACAGTGTTCAGTCCTAATTAATTTGGATTAGCGAGATTTTTCTATAATTTATTTTAACTCTTTATCTGCTCAGTAAAATTAAATATGCAAGGTGTTATTCTCTGCAATTTTTTTAAAAACGCTAAAGAAAAAAAAATCGTGATTTAAAAAATAACAATAATCACGCATATGTATTAAATCATTCAGAGTACTGATTATTGCTTGATATTAAAAGAATGCATTATATCTAGAATTAGAATCATTCAATTATTGCTTCTGTTTTAGCTTAGTAAGCAAACGTATCCTTTTTTGGCTTTGAGCAACTTAACTACCGCTTTCATAATAAAATTATTTTGATCAATATTTGCTTCTTAGTCCAAGTAAGGTTAAACGCCTAAAACAACATTCAAAAACATATAAAATGGAAATATATTGAATTTTTACCACCGTCTACAAAAGAAAACCTTTTCAAAAATCTCTTGCCAGATCAGTCTAAAAACGTTTTACACTTTATTTTCAACAATGCTTATGCATATTTTTTTATATAAAAATGTGATTTTTTAGCAGTATTGTATTTTTATTTTATTTGAGCATGTTGACTATCATTTTCATAATAAAATTATTTTGACCAATATTTGCTTCTTACTGCATTTAAGTTCAAACGTCTAAAACGACATGCAAACTTTTAAAATGCAAATATATTGAATTTTTATCACCATCTACAAAAGAAAGCCTTTTCAGAAATTTCCTGCCAAAACAGTCTAAAAATGTTTTGTACTTTATTTTCAATAATGATTTTGGATATTTCTTTTTATAAAATATGATTTTTCATTAGTATTGCATTTTTACTTTCTTTCGATAAAATATGCAGGCAAAATTTCCTACAGGGCTTTTTTAGATAAAAATCTATATGTAAAAACATTAATATATCACCAAATATAAAATGTGAATGATTTTAAGTATGTACGTTTCTACACTGGCATAGATTTTAAGCATCAAAATGTTTTTGCTTCGGAGTTAAATCTTTTTAGAACATTTATCAAGTCCTCTGTTTATTGAATATTTCACCTGACTTATCGTGAATTTAGAAGATATCTTAAATTTAATAATTTAATATAAAAAATACAGTACTGTAAAATAGAATAAAATTTTAGACAATTTAAGGTAAAATTGCACGAATATAAACATAATAGATTCCGAAAAATGTTTAATTTATTTTTTATGAGTGTCGATATTTCGTTAATTATCCTTTTCGTTCTAAAAATTTTTGACTAATAAATTCTTCTTACCCCATTTAATGTCGAAAATTTAAAAACGACGATTAAAATAAAATGCAAATATATTGAATTTTACACCTTCTACAAATAAAGCATTTCCATAAATCTCCTGCCAGATCAGTCTAAAAACGTTTTGTACTTTATTTTCAATAATGCTTATGCATATTTTTTTCGTAAAAATATGATTTTGCAGCAGTATTCCATTTTTATTTTCTTTCGATCAAGAGTGCAGTGAAATATCTCACAGAGTTTCTTTCAGATAAAAATCTTGATAAAACACCGATATGTCTCCAAATATAAAATATCAATCATGCTAAGAATATGTGTTTCTATACCGGCATAGATAAAACTATCAAAATGTTTTTACCTTCTTTATAACAATTAACAAATTTCCCGTTTATGAAATATTTTGTCTGACATATAGAATATACAGAAGATACTTTAAGTTTAATAATGAAACACACAATAAAATACAATACTGTAAAACAGATTAAAAATTTAGAAAAAAGTTAAAGGAAAAAAGGATTAGTTTAATCATAATGATATATACATTTAATTTGTTTTTGTATGTGTAAGGAGATACCCTTTTGTAAAAGTAATGCTGAATATAGTAAGACAAAACTACGATAGAAATTGATTTGCATACTTTAAAAAATACTCGTCTTTATTGCGGTGAATTATCCTTTATTCTAAAACAAATAAATTCTGTATTACTAAAAAACTTGTTTTTTGCCGTTAATTATTTCTGGAAGTCTGTAAAAGAAGTAATCACTCAGCTTGGTCAATCACGCATACATATTAGTTGTATTAAAATCAAACTCCTGATATTTCTTTTAAAATTAAAAACCAAAAAATAAATAAAATCAATCTACATATTCATAAATATATTTCTTCTAATATTGTTAATCTATACAGCTTAGTGAATGTATATAACCAAATCTAGCTTTCAGCAAATTAATTATCCTTTTCATTGTAAAGATAAAACTAGTCGTTGGGGGCCACCGTAATACTTATACATCATGTATATGAAAATAAAACTATTTGTGAAAACTATTTATACAATGCATTGCAATTCATAAACAAAATTTAAATATTGTTAATATACATAGAATGCTATATTAAAGAACTGCTGAGTACCAATTTCAACAAATTATATAAAACGCCAAACTACTCAAGTAGTACCGAACTGCCTAAAAGAAACATCCTTATAACTCCAAAACTAATAATTCTATTAACTAACAATTAACTGCGTCGAATTAAGCGTCTCATTTCCAATTAAAATATACCTCTGAATTGAAATTTGAATGAAATACAGGGTCATGAAAAATCGAAGAATGTGGAAAACAGGATTACAAATATCTCGGCAACTAATAATCCGATCAACTTCATTCTATATGGAAAACATGTGTTATTTTATTACTTTTTTATCCATGCCTTAGAACCAAAAAAAATCGAACATTTTTATGTGCCTTTCATCAGAACGAATTTTTCGAGAGTCCGAAAAAAATAGTTCCGGATAATCGAGGTTGCTGATATTAAATAGGCTTCATCCCATTCTTACATACTAACTACATACAAAATTTGAATTCTCTATCTCAATTTGTTCGGGAGATAGAGCGTTTACCGACAGACAGACAGGCAGACAGACGGACGGCAAATTTTTTTTTCTAAAAATATGTTTTTCGGAATCTCCACTATCTAAAACGTGTAAATCCGTCAAAAAAAATTTCGATTTTCAAAACGATTGCAAGACTTACGCTATATTACGTATGATGGCTAAGTAAAAACCAGTAAATTCTTCTCACTCCATTTAATGTCGAACGTCTAAAAACGGCGTTTAAAATAAAATTAAAATATATTGAATTTTTATCACCCTCTACAAAAAAAAAAGTCTTTTCATAAATCTCCTGCCAGATCAGTCTAAAAACGTTTTGCGATTTTTTTAATTTTCAATACTGCTACTTTCCATCAAAGCATGATTTTTCAGCAGTATTGCATTTTTATTTACTTTCAATAAAATATACAGGCAAAATTTTTATAGGGCTTTTGTTAGATAAAAATCTTGATAAGAATACCAATATCTCACCAAATATAAAACTTGAATGATGTTAAGAATGTACGTTTTTATAAAAGTTTTTAAATTTAAAAAAGTTTTTAATTTACTTTTTATGAGTGTGGAGATGTCGTTTTGCAGAAGTAACGCTGAATATAAGGAAGGCAAGTCTACGATGAAAATGAGCTTACCTTACTCTGTCAGAAAAATTAGTCTTTATTACACTTAACTTTTTGCCATTTTAAAGCAAATAATTTCCGTACACCTAAAAAGCATGCTTTTTGCCGTTAAATTTTCCTGGAAGTTTGTAATATACGGAAGCGCTCCTTTTATTCCTCCGTTCATGCGTATTAGTTATAATAATATCAAATTTTTTTAATGAAATTATTTTTAAAGCGAAAAACCAACTTTAATAATAATAATTCACAAATTATTTTAAAAAAATTGCTTATTTTAAATTTACTTTATGCAGCTTAGTGAACGGGTATATCACTATTCAGTGTTTAGCAAGTTAACTACCATTTCCATAATAAAGTTGTTTTGACAAATAAATTCTTCTATGTTCTGTATGAGTGTGGAGGTATCTTTTGCAGAAGTGAAGCTGAATGTAACTAAAATAAGAATATGATGGAAATGGATTTACTCTACACTGTAAAAATTCATTTTTATTCCAATAAATTATCCGTCATTTTAAAAGACATAACTTCTGTGTTTCTTAAAAACAGGATTTTTGCCGTTAATTTTTCACGGTCTGTAAAAGAAGGAAACTATCAGAAACTTCCTTCACATATGTGTAGTAGCTGTATAAATATCAAATTTCAAGTTTATTTTGTAAAGGAAAAAGCGAAAAATAGTTACAAATAATCTATAAATTAATTCAAATTTTGCTTTTATTACAGTTAATCTATGCAGTTCAGTGAACATATATATTGTTTTTCGGCCTTCAGCAAGTTTACTATCATTTTCATAATAACATTGTTTTGACCAATTAATGCTTCTTACTACATTTAAGATTGGACATCTAAAAACAACGTTTAAAATTTTTAAAAATTTCAAGTAAGGTACCCTTGGGTAATAACGCCACGTTAAGGTTCTACCAATTTTCACGGCTCAGTTTTAGATTGTATTTTTCAAACAAATATATGATTTGATACAGCAACTCATTGACTATCTATAAAAAAATAATTTAACAGATATGTATTCATAAAATGTAATGGCGTGATTTCTTGACCAATGCTATTTGGCGTTATTACCTACCTATATGGGTAATAACGCCATGCAAACAAAACTATGAAATAAGATGGAATAATTGCATGTAGATTGCCCAATTCTAAAAATACAAACTCTACAAACTTGGAAATTGACAAATCGCATTCTAAGCTATTTAAAATGTTCAATTTTTTTTGAAAGTGTAAGAAAAATAAAAGTGTGGTGTGTGTGTGGGGTGGGGTGAGGATGAGGCAAAAGAATATCAGACCATGAGCTTCTTTTTGCTTAAATAGAATTATTAGAAACATTGCACAGTTTTACCTGTGTTTATTTGAATCAGTATTTAGGATGTAGCTCGGCCACTGTAGGGAATCAACCGGGGTATTAATGCCAAGGATTGGCGTTATTACTCCGTTATAGTTATTGCTCTGTACATTTTAAATTACAAATTATCTCGAGAAGATATCCAAAATCTTCAAAAACATTTTGAAAGTCCATGAAATGTACTACAAATTTATGTAACCAACAAAGTATTTCCGGCTAAAAAAAAATAATCTTCACATCACAAAACGTATCTCGCAAATTTTAGATCAAGCGTTAATTTTAGTTGCTTGTAAAAACAATAAGACCTAAAAATGAAACAAATTAACTTGAAGCTGTATTTTGCGATTTATATGACTCAAAATCCTTCTGCGCAGAGCACATGGGTGTTATTTACCAGATTATTTCATAATTATGCATAATATTAGCACTTGGCGTTATTTCCCCTCCTGGCATTATTCACCAGACCACCTTATATTGAATTTTATCAATTTTTACGAAAGAAAAATTTTCATAAATCTTCTGCCAGATCAGATTAATAACGTTTTGCACTTACTTAATTTTCAATAATGCTTATACATATTTCTTTGCATCAAAATATAATTTTTTAGCAGTATTTCATTTTTTTTCGATACAAAATACATAAAATTTCCAACTGAGTTTCTTTTAGATACATATCTATATAAAACACAGAAATGTCTCCTAATATAAAATAATAATATGCTAAGAAAATACGCTTTTGTACCATCACAGATTTAAAACATCAAAATGTTTTTGCTGAGACGTTAATATTTTCTTCATAACATTTAGCAAATTTTCTCTTTATCAGATATTTAACCTGACATATAGTAAATACAGATGATATTTTAAATTCAATAATGAAACATACAATAAAATAGAATACTGTAAAATAGAACAGCGTTTTTGGCAGCTTTAGAAGAATTTGCATATGTATAAACACAATAAAATTAGAAAAATCTTTAATTTATTTTTGTTTGAGTGTTGATATATCTTTTTGTAGAAATACGCTGAATATAAGTAAAAGAAACCTACGATAGCTATTGACTTGCTTTATATTGTCAGAAAAATTATATTAATAAGTTTTTATAATATAAATTATCTCTCATTTTAAAACAAATAACTTAAGTACTCCTAAAAACATCCCTAAATAAACAAAAACACTTTGTAAAATCACCATGAAATAAAAAATAAAGTAGGACGCGTTTCGAGCTGCAACAGTAACAGCTTGTCATCAGCTAAACTAACACGTGTACGTAAAGGCAGAGAGTCTCGACTCTGTGTTTTCGATTTTTAAAATAAAAAACCGAAAATCCAATAATAATAATCGACATATTAATTGAAATATTGCTTCTGTCACAGGTAATCTATTCAGTTTAGTGAATTGGTGCATCTTTTTTCGACGTTCAGTAAGTTATCTATCCTTTTCATATTAAAATAATTTAGACCAATAAATGCTTCTTACTACATTTAAGGTCAAACTCTAAACACGACGTTTAAAAACTTATAAAATCCAAATATACTGAATTTTTATAATCCTAAACAAAAGAAAGCCTTTTCAAAAATATCCTGCTAGATCAGTTTAAAAAAGTCTTGCACTTTGTTTTCAATAATGCTTGTGCATATTTCTTTTGATCAAAATATGATTTTTCAGCAGAATTGCATTTTTATTTTCTTTCGATAAAAAATTCAGGGAAAATTTCCGACAGAGTTTCTTTCAGATAAAAATCTTGATAAAAATACCGATATGCGTCCAAATAAAAAAAACAATGAATGATGTTAAGATTATATGTTTCAATAAAGGAATAGATTTTAAGAATCAGAATGTTTCTTCTGGGGTGTTAAGTCTCTTCTTTATAATATTTATCAAATTTTCTGTTTGTGGAATATTTTATCCGACATATGGTAAATACAGAAGATATTTTGAATTTAATAACAAAATATAATAAAATTTAATTCTGTAAAATACAATAAAATTTTATGAAACATAATGAAAAATTGCATTAGTGTGAAAATTTAAAATCTGAAAAATGTTTAATTTATTTTTGCATGAGAGTGGAGATATCCTTCTGTAGAAAGAACACAAATTATAAGGAACACAAGACCACGATTGAAATGTATATCTCCGTTTTGGCATAAAAAAAAATTGTCCCTATTACACTAAAGTATAAATCATTTTAAAACAAAAACTTCTTTTCGCCTGAAAAAACTTGTTTTTTCTGTTAATTATTTCTGTATGTCTGTAAAAGATGGTGAAAGCTCTGTTTATTTCTTCACTCCTGCATATGAGCTTTATTAATATCAAACTTAAATGAAGTATAAAAAATATATAATAATAAACAACCTATTCATTAAAATATTGCTTCTATTACAGTTAATCTATAAATCATAGAGAACGGATATACCATTTTTCGACGTTCATCAAGTTGAGTATTATTTTAATAATAATAATGTTTATGAACAATAAATACTTCTTACTACATGTAATCTACAACGTCTAAAAACGACGTTTTAACCCGCCCGCATTTGAGGACGAAGCGGGAAAATTTGATTTCATCTGCAGGGATGAAAGATTTAGCTAGGCTAAGCCTAACTCTTGTAACGTCTTCTTTAAAATATATATACAAAATTCCTTTTACCGTAAAACTTTTTAGAATACACATGCAAGGAATGAGTTTTATTACGTATATTCAGACAAAAACTATGTTATTTTTCCGAAATTTTAATATAAAAAAGACTTTTCAAATGTATGTAATGCATATTTTAAATATTTTTTTAGGTTGCAGGATAATACAATATGATCACAGAACACTAACATATCTCTAATTTAGCAACATATGAAAATTTTAGGCAATTTACGGAAGAATTAATTGACGTAAACATTATAAAATCAGAAAAGTGATTAATTTATTTTGTATGAGTTTGGATATATCCTTTTGTAGAAGCAACGGTGAATATAAGGAAGAGAAGTCTACAACGAAAATGGTCTTGTCCTATACTGTCAAAACAATTCATGTTTATTACACTAAATTACCTGTCATTTTAAAACAAATGATTTCTGTGCTCAAAAACAACATGTCTTTTACATTTAATTCTTCCTTGAAATCTGTACAAAGAGGAAAACCCTCCGTTTATTCCTCTATGCATGCGTATTAGCTGTATTAATACAAGACTTCTAATTTATTTTACTATGAAAAACCGAAACTTCTATAATAGTAATCGACATATTAGCTAAAATATTGCTTATGTTAAACTATTCAACGTAGTGAATGGATATATCATTTCACGGTGTTGAACAGATAAACAATAATTTTCAATATAAGATTTTAAAACAATAATTGCATATTACTACATTTATGGTCGAACGTTTAAAAACGATGTTTAAAATTTACAAAATGCAACTATATTGAATTTTTATCACCCTCTTGAAAAACCCCCTTCAACACCCCCTTCTTTTATAAATCTCCGGCCATATCAGTCTAAAAAGGTTTTACTTTTACTTTATTTTCAATAATGCTTAGGTATATTTCATGTAAACAAAATATGATTTTTCAGACGTATTGCATTTTTATTTTCTTTTATTTAAAAATACTCTTACACAGTTCTTACAGCGTTTATTTCAGATAAAAATCTTGATAAAAAACCGACATGTCGCAAAATATAAAAAAATGAATGATGTGAAGGTTATTTGTATCTCTACCGGCATAGCTTTTAAACATAAAAATGTTACTCTGGGGTGTAAAGTCTCTTCTTCATAACATTTATCAAATTTTCTGTTTGCGGAATATTTTGTCTCATATATAGCAAACATAGGAGATGTTTTAATTTTAATAATTTAATATACTATACAATAAAATATTGTAAAATGTAATAAAATTTTAAGAAATTTTAAAAAATGGTGGGTTCAACTGGTATAATTATGTCGAATAGGTACAAATTAGATTTCAAAATTTTTTTAATTAAAGAAGCTTTTAGCTAATACTAAAGAATAAAATTTATATTTGGATTTATTTCAAGGTACTGTGACCCCTTAATGGTAATCAAATGTACAGTCAGGGTATAAATTGCTAAATTTTATTATTAAAGCATGTTTTTTATTTTATTATTAAGCACATTTTCATTTTTTTAAATTGAATTTCCAATTTTATTAACATGGATTCTTTTAAAACATTCATTTAGATACATTTATTTAAAAAATAAATTTTAATTACAATGATTCGGGACAATAAGTTTTATTCAAGTTCCTCTTATGCTACACTTAAATTCGAAATATATCGCCAACTTTTATTAAAAGATTGTTTGTTTTAAACGTTGCAGTGAAGTGCTTAAACACAGATACAAATTCATAATAAATAAAACATAGAGTGTCAAATAAAACATTTTAAAATTGTTTAATATATTTTACATAATAAATTGAGAAAAAGTATACAGCATTGTTTCATCATAATAATTATGTGATATTTCAACTATAATATGAAGTGCGGTGATGAGATAGTTCTTCTGTGTTTAACTTTCATTTTTAAATTTAAAATAAACGCATATTTTTAAAACTTGAATATTATATTCACTTGCTATTTAATATAAAGTGTAGATTTTTTAAATTCAGCTTAGCTTTAAAAAATATGAATTTTACTATGTTAATAAGAGAAAACACTTACAATATAGTTTTAACATTAAAATTATGTTTTAATTTATGACATTTTATGCACTTTAAATTCAACATAACATGTAGAATTAAATTATTTAAAAAATTCCTTTTTCTCAATTTTTAGGTTCAAATAAAGGACAATATGTGTTATAATGATATTTCTACTAAGAAATGAAAAGTTTTACTCCATTGCAAGGTTAATATGCATCAGAGGATTCGGGAAATTTATTAAAGAGAAAATTTATTACCAAAAATTTTGTAAACTATTAGTAATTTTAATGAAGATGAAATATTTTTCATTAAATGAGGCAAATATTATTTTAAAATAGAATTTAGTAAAAAAGTCTTTGAATGTCATGGAAGCTTAATAACCCCGCACTAGTATATTTATTTCGCAAGTTCAGTATGTTAGCTAAAAATAAAAACTGTATAGTGAATAAAAATGATGATAGAAGTGAAATATTATACCAAAAACACAGATTTCATTCTGTATTCAGTATCACATTCCGTCATATATAACAAATGAACTTAGACATTTCTTTTTGGTACACCTCTTTATATCCAAATATATTATTATACTTAATACAAGGAAGCTCCGCTCCATGCGCGCATCGTACGCCATACTTGGACATTTAAAAAATATATATATATATCTTCGTCTGTCTCTCCTTTCTGTCTCTTTCATTGCCAGGTGTATGTAAACTATCTTTGTCTATTGTCTCCCTGACTCCTACACTCTTTTGGCTGTCTGTATATTCTCGGTCTCCCTATTACATATCCATATATTCACCCTTATTTATTCTTTGTATGAAACATTCGTTTCAAAATTAAAATTAACGCATATTCTAGAAACATGAATATTATACTCCAGTGCGATTTAAATCAAAATAGAGAGTAATTTAAAGCGGTTTAGCTTTAAAAAACATGAATTTTATTATGTTAATCAGAGAAAACTTATGTAATGCATCTTTTACGTTGCAGTTAAGTTTTTAATTTATAACATTTTATGTATTTAATTTTTACCATCATGTGCACAAGTAAATTACCTAAGCATTCCTTTTTAGGTGCGATCGTAATTATCTAAATACGTACCACTATCTATAGTTGACGTTCAATACATACATCTGTCTGCATCTAACAGAGCAAAAACTGCCGTACCGAATCATTTGAAATTTAAAATATATAAATTTTTGCTTAATATTCTCGAGTCATTTCAAATTTTATGAAAATCAGATGGATAGTTTAATTACTCTGGGTCAATCAAAAGTATTCCATTACAATTCGGCCAATTGGAATAATAGTTTCAAATGCATGTTAATAGTGTTACTCTTTCGAACATAATAAAATTGATATGCATCTATAAAGTGTATACTAAAATATGTATTTTGTACAGTCTGTGGTGCAAAAAATATTTGTCATTAATTTAAAGGGTCATACAAAAGGATTCTATTACATAATATTATACAAAGGAACATTGCTGAGGGCGCGTTTTAATAATAAACTACTTCACATTTTATGAAATTGATGAGATTTGCTCTGAGATTTACTACTTGCTGTATAACAGAACACAGATAGTATTTACAGGTATGCACAGAAAATTTTGGATACTCTACTATATATATTAAACAAGAACTATATTACTCAACGAAAATTCTGGTAAAAAGTCCTTGAAAGCCTTTAAAGTGTAATATCCCTGCATTGCTAAATCTGTTGTGCAAGTTATGTTAAATAAAATAAAACTTGCATAATGGATAAAGATGATTATGTAATTAAAATATTGCACCAAAACGCAGCTTGTCTTTCCTATTCAATACCATACTCCGTCAGTCATGTATAACGAGTAAGTAAGTTTATTTTTGATATTCCGTTTTACATTTAAGTATATTATTATAACTAATACCTAGTGATCTTTGTCCCTTACGCCCTTCGCGCCTAAATCTCAGACATATTGTTTCATTTATAATTTTTCTATTTTGCTCTTCAATATGTAATTCTATATATGTCACTTTGCGTGGCATATATATACTCTATGTCTGTTTGTCTGTATATTTTATGATTGTATGACTATCTTTAATCTTTTGGCTGCATGTATGTTACATGTCTGCTTTCCATATATCCATTGCTTATCCTTATGTATTTACTATCTATCTGTTTCTTGATACCTGTATACTGTCTGACATCAGTTGTCTGTCAGCACAGTTGATTAGTTGTTTAGTGTTTGTCTGCTCTTCCAATGTTATATGTTGATTACCGATCTGCCTACTGACTGTCTTTATGTTTCTAGTTTGCATGCTAACTATTTACTATCTGTCTGTCAGCTATTTATTATCTGTCTAGATTTCTGTTTCTAATCTGTCTGTATGGTAACAACTTTTGTTTGTCTGTTTTCTGTCTATTGTACCCGTTTGTCTCTCTCCTATTTGTCAACTGTCTCCATGACAGATGTTGCGTTTCTGCCGTCAGTTAACTGTGCGCAACAACATTTCAAAAGTACGTTTTATTCAGTGTTCAACAAACAACCTGTTTAGCTTATTCTCGTTTTATATTGTCGTATTACTTCGTTTGATACTAAATAATGATAACTGTTACATAAACTTCTTCGTGATAAATAAACATACTACATCTGTATATGTGTCAGAAACAACATAATAACATTTCATCACCATCAGCGTTCTACAAATCCCACCTATAACATATACTTCTCTAAAATAATCATATTATTTTGTACGAGTTTTTTCAGTATACTACTTCTTTTAGGAAGATAATACTGAATATGACAGGGATTGATTCCAATTATCTAATTAATGGAAATGTTTTAGCTATAATCAATTTTAAGACACACTGTTTTTCAGGGGCGTCTTCAGCTCTTACAATCGAAGAAACTTGTTGTATAATGTGTGTCATTTTAATGTGAGTTTAAAAAATGTACTATACAAATATTAAAATGTTACTTCGAGTTTATAATAAACAAAATATACTTCCTTAAAATATTACATTTATACTCCATATAACTTTACATTTAAATTTAAACGATATTGCACATTTCAAATGCTTAAATTATTTTTAAATATAATTTCCCTATCAAATATGAATCAATACGTCTTTTTAAAGCTCTTATTTGGGTCTACATTGTACGCTAGCAAATGAAACATATCATAATATTCGAAAATAAGTTCTCCTACTTAACTTCTTTGAACAAATTATATAATTAATTATCAATAAAATTAGCAATATAATTTCCATATTATACCAATATCTTTGTTATGCATAGGATATCATGCAGGATATCCGTATTCATATAGATCTTGTTATTTCCCAGGTGAAATACCAGTATTAAAAAGAAAAAAATTAAGTAAAAAAAAATATTCGTCACATTTAATAAGAGAAATTATGAATGAAAATGCTGATGACCAAAAATTTCACGATATAAAAATTGCTCTTCAATATTTTGTACCCGTTTCCGTCTCTTTAATACATTTAAAAATCCTTAGATGCGAATTTATACACATACACACTCATTCACACATGTATTTATTCAATATTTTGAATATTTTGCTAGTTGTAGCTTTTAAATTACTATATACTAGCAAAACCCGCAGCTTTGCTCGTGTAATAATTGATATATGCCAAGTGATACTTATACATCTGATTTTCATTAGAAGTAATAATGTATTAAAGAATAATTCAAAAACTTCCATTTAAGCCCACAGTTTGAGTGAATTTCATTCTTAGATTCATTATTCCGAAATGAGACGTAATAGTACGAAGATTTAAAAACAATTTTAAATGATCGATAATTTAGAAAATATTTTGAAATTTTATGCTTAATTCCTTCATTCCTTTCGGTATTCATCTGAAATAATTATTCTTTTTTAGAAACAATCTTCGTATGCATTACATTTAAGTTAATCATCGTGTCAAAATCCAAGTTTTTTTTTTTTTTTTTTTTTTTTCTAAGGATCTACTATCTCTCAATCGTTAGTGCGATTACCATAAAATGCCTATGTTAAAAATGAAATTTTCACTTTTAATTTACGAATGTTAATTTTGGATAGGTTTGATATTTTTTATTATACGAAATATACCTAATTTAGAATGTTTTTAAAGGCTTTTGTAGAATATTTATTGTTCCTGCTTACGCCAAGTGGTATCGGTACTAACATAAAACATAGAGGATCATGAGAATGTATGATAATGAGAATCGAAGGCAGTGAGTGTCACTGTTGATTCGAACCCACCACTTTTATAATCGGTTTATTACTGCCTCAACTTGCTCAGAAAGCGTAATTCACAAATTTTTTAGAACACTTTTGCACGACCTCAACTCTTCACAACATTTCATTTTAAATTCACTCTTGCCAGCTCATAGAAGACATTTTTTAAGTAACTACCATACGAAATTTAAAGATTGAGTGCAATAAATACTCCATAGTACAAAAAAATACCCACTTTCAATATTTTTGTATCCTGAACCCTCTTTCAATAGTGTCACCTGTGTAAAATGTAGCTTACGTTTGTTATGTTTTAATAAATTCTATAACCACCAATTTACTTTTGAAATCGGTTTGATACGTGCTTTATTAAAAATCTGCAGCATTTGATGCATCTCTTTTTCAGAATATCTTTATACTGACCGATGACAATGCTTTAATATTTAGTCAAGCAAGAGATTTTGTCAAAGCGGTGGAGTGAAGATGTAGCAAATCTTGTAGATTTTTAGCACTGGAGAACGCTTTTCGTGATACCCTTCCCACCACCTTTTAAAATTCGAATGCTAGAGATAATTTATATCTTATAAGTAACAACAATGCTAAATGTAATGTCTGTAGTCCCTTCAGTAACACAAAAAACGCATTTTTTGAAAGTTTTTTCTTTCTGTACCCCCGGTGGATATGTGGCATTGACATAAGATATAGCCTATGTTTCATTCCAGCCGAACACCACCATTTTGGTACCATTACTTTTGAAATAGGCTTGGTAGTTCCGGTGATTTGTTTCTAAAAACAAAGAAACAAAGAAACAAACTTTTACTCTTTATAATATAGGTTTAGACGACATAAAATATAGCCTATGTCAGATGCCAGGCAAACATCATGTATGTGGTAAAATTGCTTATGAAATCGGTTTGGCAGTCCCTACAAACAAACAAATTATCCTTTTCTTAATATAGATATGCACTACATAAGATATGGCCTATTTTTGATTTCGGGCGAACACCATTATTCTGGTACCATTACTTTTTAAATCGGTTCAGTAGTTCCATAGATTAGCCCCTACAAATGAACTTTTCGTCTTTATAATATAGGTATAGACGTCATAAAATATAGCCTATATTTGACACCATGATATTGGTACCATTAATTTTGAAATCGTTTCAGTAGTTCCGGAGATTAGCCCTACGAGCATACAATTTTTTTTCTCTTTAAAATATAGATATACATGACTTAATATATAGCCTATGTCTGATTCCGGGTGCACACCATCTATGTCATACCGTTACTTTTGAAATTGATTCAGAAGTTCCGGTGATTACCCCGTACAAACAAACTAAATTTTTTCTTTATAATATAGGTATACACGAAATAAGACGTAGTCTATGTTTGTTTCCGGGCGAAAACTAACATTTTGATACCATTACTTTTGAAATCAGTTTAGTAGTTCCGGAGATTAGCCCCCACAAGCAAACTTTTTCTCTTCTTAATATAGGTAAAGAAGACATGAGACATATTGTATATTTGATTCCGGGCGAACACTATCTATTTGGTAAAATTACTTTTCAAATCGGTTCGGTAGTTTCAAATATTAGCCCAAACAAACTTTTCCTTTTTATAATATAGTTGTAGACGACATAAGATATAGCCTATGTTTGATTCCGTGTGATCACTATCATTTTGATACTATTACTTTTGAAATCGGCTCGGTAGTTTTGGTGATTAGGCCCCTACAAACATGGAAAAACCTTTTTCTCTTTATAATATAGATATGCACGACATAAGATATAGCCTATGTTTGATTCGGGCAAAAACCATCTATTAGGTATCATTAATTTTGTAATCGGTTTGGTAGTTCCGGAGATCAACCCCCACGAATACATAAAGAAACAAACTTTTCTTCTTTATAATATAGGTGTAGACGACATAAGATATAAACTGCATTTGATTCGGAGCGGACACACTATTTTGATGCCCTTACTTTTGAAATCGGTTCGGTAGTTCCGAAGATTAACCCCTACAAACAAATAAACAAACAAACAAACTTTTCCTCTTATAATATAGTTATTGGCGACATAAGATATAGCTTATGTTTGATTCCGTACGAACACGATGATTTTGGTATCATTACTTTTTAATCGGTTCGGTAGTTCCGGAGATTAGGCCCCACAAACATACTAAGGAACAAACAAGCTTTTCTTCTTTATAATGTAAGTATAGATGACATAATATATAGACTATATTTAATTGTGAGCGAACAAAATCGTTTTAGTGCTTTTACTTTTGAAATCGGATCATTAGTTCCTTAGATTGGCCCCTACAAACAAACTTTTCCTCTTTATAATGTAGGTATAGGCAACATAAGATATAAACTATGTTTGATTCGGGACGAAAACTATCATTTTGATGCCATTACTTTTGAAATCATTTCGATAGTTCAGATGTGGTGGTATAGACATAAGATATAGCATATGTTTCTTTCTGGTCGAGCACCATCATTTTGGTACCCTAACTTTTGAAATCGGTTTGATAGTTCCCGAGATTAGCCCCTACAACCAGACAAACAAACTTTACCTCTTTATAATATATAGGTATAATATACAGGAAATGTTCCCCAGTTTCTTCATTTATTATCGATTCGTATGCATTATAATGGGAAGTAAGATACTTTATTTTGCTTACTTAGCTGATTGTTATATGAAATATGCTGTGTTTGTTATCTTTATTTCCATTTTCTGTGCATTTTTGTCAGCAATTTTCCCCCCGATTTGTGATTATTTACTTTTATTTTCAATTTATTCTTTTATATTGCGACAGATAAATGTTGGATAAACAAAAATTTATTCAAAATGAAGGCTTGGGTTTTATAAAGCTAATAGATATAAGAAAGTTATTGTTATGTATTACATATTAAAATGTTTAGGATTGTCAATATTTTCAGATTTTCTCATGAATTTCATTTCTATACAATCTTTATTTAAACTTACTTATGCCTTCTCTTCTAATGTGTTCAAAATAAGTCATAAGAATGTTAAAATATTTATTTGGTTTTAAGTATGAAATTTAAGCAAAATTTTAAGTGTAAAATCAAATTTTATTAAGAATTATAACAAACAGTTTCATATACATTCGTTTATATATAATCATTGTAACGTATGTCTGTTTTGTGATAAAAAACATAAAACAAAATAAAAACAAACAAACAAGGAAAACAAATAATTTTATTATTTCTTTTGCATGAAGTCATATAATTTGCAATAAGTAGATTTTACCTCACTTCGTTGCATTTAAAATATTACAAATTAGTATTTTTGCTTATTCTTTATGATAAAAATATACATCCAAATTTGAAAATTGAAATATGCAATTGATTATATGCGATATTAAATGTTTTAATGAGAACATGTGAGATAACGATTATCTTTTTTATATATTTTTACCACATAATTTTTTACAAGAAAATTTCATTTTATCGAGCGTTAAATATTCTCCTTAAAAAAATTATTGTGATACTGAATGACACATGTAATATTTCTACATTAGCATTTTTAAATTACCAAATAAGAAAGTATAAAGTTTCTGTAGCTAAAATAAATATATGTAGAATTATATGAATTTCTATACAAACTAATTATGTTTAAATTTATACTTTCTACATATTTCTTATCCAGACACGAATTGCAAAATTATGGAGATATACCATACATTTATATTTTGAATTGTATAAAGTAACATTTTCTTATATAAAAGAAATGTAAAATTGTCGAAAACTATACTTCCAATTTTGTTCCAAAACATGTCTAACCGAATTAATTTTAATGATTCAGGATAATTAGATCTTTTCGAAAACCATTTCACTAAATCTTTACACCAAAATATCTCATTCTATTCCACTCAAAATGTACATACAGTCGAGTCTCTATATAACGAAATCCATCGTCCCAGTAAAAAATTCGTTATATAGAAAAATTCGATGCATAGAAAATGATGTTAAAAATCGTATTTAATGTGTAAATTTTGAACAATATTATTTTTTATGTTTTTAATTAAGAATTTGAAATGTTTAAAAGTAAATATTAACATAACATTTTATTTCTGTATTATTTAAGCAGTTTCAAAAAAGAGAACAGACATTTATTTGAAAGCTTAATGAAAATCAAATAAGGAAGACTTGTATTAATTTCAGATGAAGAAATCTGTAATTTTTTGTTGTTTTGATTTTAAAATTGTTACGCTCTCAAAAAAAAAAATAAATAAATAAATAAATAAATAAATAAATGCTCAATTTTTTGCAGTGAATGAAAAATTGTAGTTAACATTTTCATCTATTTGAAGGCCTCTTTTATGTGCCTTTCATTGATTTCTCTCTTAAATGTGTAACAATCTAATTGTCTCTGTTTTGAGAAGGATGTTGAAAGGTGTGTCGGAGGTGGGATGAATTCGTTGGATTTAAAGAATAATAATAATAATAATAATAATAATAATAATAAAACTCACCACTGAACGATAAATTAAAAATAAATGATGGAAAATTGATTCCATATGATTTCGAAGCTTTTTTAAAACTGAATAAATTAAGACCATTTTATGAAAAAATTCGATGTATGGAGATAGATATTTCACTATATATAGACTATTTTTAATATAATCATGCGAAAAGGTGACCGTTCCTACAAAAAATTCGATATATAGAGATATTCGATGTATGGAGTTTCGTTATAGAGAGACTCGACTGTATTTTTAAAAAATGCTATAGAAGTATCAAAATGGCATTTTAAATTTTGTAATAAACAAAACTTTTAGAGTGTTAAATCAAACTTTCATGAAATGTTTAATAAATTTTCATTTTAAAAGATAAGTGCAGAAAAGGCACAGACTGCAGATTTTAATTTTCTAATATCTTGACGCCTTATTAAATTCTGCATTTCAGCTTCAACATGAAGTGCACAGTTAAAATGTTTAATTTTCACCTTAAAAGGAATGTTAATACATATTTAAAAATCTTACATTCTTTACAATATAATGCTCTATCATAGAAACAATATCACTAAAATTGTTTGGAAATTCCATTCTACTACTTAATTGCATAAAGAATATCATATTCAATTTAATCAATCATTCATTTAATCTTGGGCTTATAGATATTTATACAGGATCGCACAATAGAATACGAATATGTGAAACGAAATATAGAAATTATAGAACGCTGGCCATAATATAATTTAAGAATGCTACAACAGTAAAGTTCATAATGCTTTTGTGACAAGAAAGTATATATAGTAATTATAGTTATTTATATAGGGCCGCATAAAAGAATACGAATATATGAAACTAAAATACGCAAAAAATAGAAATTATAGAATTCTGGTGATAACATAATTTTAGTATATTTTAAGAGTATAATAGAGAATGGTTTTCTGCCAAGAACGTGTATACAGAGGTTCCTCTCTCAACGTTGGCCGATGTCTAATTCTTAAACAGTTCAGTCATACGCCTATAGTGCCAGTTACAAAAAATGTTTAAAATGATCTAAAGAAAAATTTTAAAAAGATTTCGGTCAATAAAAAAAGTCTTAAAAATGTGCGAAATTTAAATTTTTTTACTGTCTCACGGTCCTATAAATTTTATATACAAATTTTATCTATTGCACTAACAAGTAAGGTGAAAAAATCCCGTTATTATAAAAGTTAAATTCACCGAGTTATGAAAATTTAAAAGAAAAACATGATTTATACAAATTATCTGCATTCAAGTGCATAAAGTCACAATTCCTTAAAATGTGTAATATGAACTTTAAAATGCTATGAACGTTAAAATGTTCAGTTTTACTTAAAAGTTGATTAAAATAATCAACTATCGATGTTAATAGTTAAGTTAATAATTATAGATGTTAATAGTTCTATTTGTATTTATAAAAGAAAATATTCTCTGAGGAAGAGTCTGATTAAAAGTTTGAAAGTACTAAGATGTTTTTAAATAAAATTAACTATTAACATCTCTGATTATTTTAATCGCCTTTTAAGTAAACCTGAAGATTTTAAAGTTCATTTTAAACATTTTATTTTAACAGCAAGGCGAAAATTTCATTCCGTCATGCATTTTATATTTATTCACATTTTCTTATCACACAAATGTACAATTTTTGAAATTCGAATTTCAAACTTTATGCTAAGACATTCCTAATCGAGGAACATTAATTATAATGATTTAGTATAATAAAATATTTTCAAAAACCTCTTCATTTGATGTTTAGACATAAATGTTTTACTGTATCACACTTTCAACTATTAAAAAAAATGTTATAGAAATATTAAAATGGCAGCTTAAGTTTTGTAATTAACAATACGAGGTGGAACCCGTCGAAATTCGACGAAAGAAAATCTTTGAGAAAGATCTATTTCATTGATTTCTAATAAATCTACATAATTAGTTACAGTAAAAAAATACATCATATATTGCTCAGTCTGACTCTCAAACAAATTTAAGCTATAATTAACAAAACTCTATAAAACCCAATTATCCAAATTAATAAACAAAATAAAACCGAAATTCACCGGATTTTATAACGGTTGATACTTTTGAAATAGTATACGCATTTTTTTTATTTTTTATTTTAAGAGAAAATGGAGTTGAAGAGAAAATTATTCCAATCTCAGAAGGTTTTCTTGTTCCATAATAAGTTTATTCAAAATGTGATGAAATATTTACAAATATGTACAATACCAGACATTCTGGTATTTCCACTATTATTCAATTAATGTAACATTTCAAAGATCCATCAAATTCAACTACTCTCATAATAAACTAAACTAAAAAAAATTCCAAAACACTGGTCGTCAAGGCAACGAAACTAGTTGCCACTTAGCATCATATAAATACATTATAAATACATCGCTCGCTCGCAGACGAGAAACAAACGTCACTTTCATCGGAGGAGATTTCGCAACATCCTCCCCCCCGATGAATACATTCATAAAAATTAAATGCAAAAAAATAATGAAAAATAATAATGTAAATATAGTTAACAAATACAATTATTTTACTTACTTAGAAAAATCATAAAATATTAATTAAAGTTCTAACTTATAAATCAGTTGTATGGGTCGTTTTATAAACCCTGATGCTGTCTTCAACATTACACTTCTGACCTTTTCATCTCGTCCCTTGAAAAGTTCGGTGATTTTAGTTAACTTCCATAAATGTCTCGGGACCTTGTCGTCACCTACTAAAACTACATCATTTACATTAAATTCACAAATTTCACTTATGGGATGTACATTATGTATACCTTTTAGTAGGAGCAGATATTCTCCCTTCCAACGTTTCCAAAACTGGTTCAACAATTTTTCTCTATACAAATATCTTTTTAATAAAAATCTTTTTGAGCTGGAGAAGATCTGCTCCTTGTTACGACCAGCCTGGTGGTGAGGTAAAGATGTTATCCTTTCCCCGATTAAAAAATGTGATGGGGTGAGAGGTGATGGTTCTGAAGCATCGTTATATACATGCGTAATGGGCCGAGAATTCAAAATTGCCTCAATTTCGGTCAGAATAGTTTGTAATTCTTCAAATGATAATAAAGCCCTCCCTAATATTTTCCTTAATATAATTTTAGTCATCTTAACCATCCTCTCCCAATAACCACCCCACCAAGCTGCTCTTTCAACAATATATGTAAATTTTTTGCCCTTTTTTCCAAAGTAATTTTGGACATTTGGATCTGCAACGTTCGCATAGAGTGTTTTTAGTTTCTTTTCAGCTGCCTTGAAGGTTTTGGCATTGTCGCAGTTAACAGTTCTTCGAGAGACAAATCTTCTGAACGCCATCAAGAATTGTTCAGTGCGGTGACTACTAACGATTTCCAAATGGATGGCGCGAGTAACAGCACATGTGAAAAGTGCAATGTACACCTTGTCTTTGTCTTTAACATATAAAGGCCCTGCGAAGTCGATACCAATAACTTCAAACGGTTTAGATTCATGGATTCTATTAAGTGGTAACGGAGCTATCACTTGACTGCCAGGTTTAGCTTTAAATTTTTTACAAATTAGGCACTTATTTAGACAAGATTTCACCGTTTGGCGACCTCTAAGGATCCAATAATTTTCACGTATCTGAGTCAGTGTGTCTGAAACTCCAGAGTGCAACAGATTTTCATGTTCTCTTATAATTAAAAGTTCGGTAAATCTTCCTTTGCCGGGTAATAACTTAGGATGTTTTTCGTAAAATTGAAAATTTGATTGCTGCAGTCTACCACCCAGACAGATTATTCCACTTTCAGTCAAAAAAGGATTTAAAGAATGCAGTCTTGTGTCGGTTGTGATGGATCTCCCTGCCTTAAGAAGACAATATTCATGTTTAAACTCGGTCTGTTGAATATATCGCACCCAATATTCTTCAGCATTAAACAGTTCCGTTGTTGTTAATATTCCTGTGAAATTTTCATTTTTCCTTTTGCAATTACGGACAAATCGAAAAATGTATGCTGTAATTCTTAAAATCTTATTTAAGTTATTATATCTGTTCAGATTCAACAACGGTTCAGTCAATTCTACGAACGCCTGCAGCACAAGATAACCTTTTCTCTTTTCCTTTTCAAAATCTGGAATGTCTTTGTGACCAATGTAGCTGCCATCAAAACTATTCATATCAATTTCATGAAGCCAAGAAGGACTCTTCCACCAAATCTCGTCATTAATTAAAGACCGAGCACTTACACCACGAGTCAGTTTATCCGCTGGATTTGACTTTCCATCACAAAAATTCCAATTCAAGGGATTTATCTTTTCTTGAATTTCTATAATTCGGTTGCATATGAATTGTTTGTAGTCATCGGCTTTACCCTTGATCCAGTACAAACATATTTCTGAATCAGTCCAAAAAAAGATGTTATTTTCAGGTACTGTTGGAAAGGTAGATCGTAGATATGATGAAAGTCTTGCCGAAATCAAAGTTCCCAATAATTCGAGTCTAGGCAACGTTATTTTCTTGAGCGGTGCGATTCGAGATTTAGAAATGATAAAACTAGTCAGTGTTTTCCCTTGACAATGGCATTTAAAATATGCAACAGAACCGTAGGCTTTAGGACTTGCGTCCGAAAATATGTGGATTTCGGTTTTTTCTATTTCTAATTCATCGAAATATGGCCTAAGTATTTCAAGTGGTTTCAAATCCGGTATTTCATGTAGGTATTCCTTGAATTGTACTTCCAAATCTAATGAAATATTTTCGTCCCATTTAATACCCTTTTCAGGGCCTGATTACTAACGGGGCACTCTCCCACCAGGAAAAAGAAATAAAGAATTTTTCCTTTTTCATGACAGTAATCTTGTATGAAAAGGGCGTTTAAAGAAGACGAAAATTTCTATAAATTTTTTCTGGTGAGAGAGTGCCCCGTTAGTAATCAGGCTCTGACCCTTTTGCCACAACGTTTGCATTAATAGTTTAATTCGTATTGTGAAAGGATTTATTAGACCTATAGGGTCGAATAGCATACCACATACGCTCAATACATGGCGTTTTGTTGCTGACGTATTCGTTATTTTCAATAATGGACTCAATTCGATTTTAAGAGTGTCAGAATTATTATTCCAAATTACACCCAAAATCTTCAAGGACACATTAGAATTAACAGGATCTTCACGACATTCTAGATTGTTGTTCTTCCATTTTTCAGTTAAATTTGGGGAATTAGAAGTCCATCGCCTTAAATTCATGTTGGCTGCCTTTAGAATAGATACGGCATCTTTAGTTACCGTAATGGCTTCTTCTACAGTGTCCGTTCCATTAATTAGGTCGTCGACATATAGTTCTTTCAGAATGTTATATGCCTCTGGATTCGAAATTTTATATTTCTTCAAATGCAGTCTAATGGTACCGCTCAAAAGGAATGGACTACATTTAACACCAAAGGCTGCTCTGGCGAATCTTAGAATTCTGACATCACGGCCGCAGAAATCGAGATCTGTCCCACCCTTATACCATAAAAACTGTAAAAATTTCCTATCTTCCTCTACAATACCGACCTCAAGAAAGGCTCTTTGTATGTCCGCGCAAAAAGCAATTCGATGATAGCGAAATTTTAAAATAATTTTAAGTAAATCTGGATTAAGATTGGGACCACTATCTAAACAATCGTTAAGGGATTGTTCATGTTTATCCTTGGAAGACGCATCGTATACAATCCTAACTTTAGTACTTTCTTTAGATTCGCGCACTACAGCATGGTGAGGCATAAAATATCCCTTATCTTTATCAAGTTCGGATTGACATTCAACTTGTTCAATTATACCCTCTTTTAGCTGTTCCTCAATAATATCCTTATATTTAATGTACAAATCAGGATCGCGAAGAAATTTATTGCATAGGCTCATCAAATGCCGTTCTGCGATCTCGTAATTACTTTTATGATCCTTAAAATTTTCCTTCCACAACAGCTTAGTTTCATATCTGTTATTTTTATATAAGGTATTTTGTTCAAATTTATTGATAATGTCTAAATCTGATCGTGACATTTCCTTATCTGGTTTTATTCCTATTGACTCCAATTCCCATAAATTTTTAACTCTCTCATATTCTAACTCTTCCCTCATAACAATCGCATGATTTACCAAAATATCTCTAGATTCCGAATTTCCTTCCCTAACTTGAACTACAAATCCGAACAAACTCTCTGTTGCAACTAAACATCTACTTAATCTAACAATTTTATCACACAAAACTTCCCATATATAGTCTGAACCGATCAAAATGTGTATATCTTTACTAGTTGCATTATCAGATAATTTAATTCCTTGACGTAGTGCAAGATTCTTAACCCATTGAGAAGGAATTTCAATTTTTCCATGCGTAATCTTATCAATCACCACGGCTTGTATTTTGATGCATTTATGGGAATCTGTTATATTTTCCAATTCAATTTCCACTATATCATAACACTCACTTGATTTCGTTTGTTTGTCCGCAAAGGAATGAATTCGAAATGTTTCTCTTTTTATGACCTTTAAACCTAACGAATCCACAATCCGTTTTTCAACAAAAGTCCGATTCGATCCCCCATCTAACAAAACACGAAAAATTTTAGATTTTTTGTTTCCCTTTGCTATTGCACTGAGTGTCTGCAACAAAACAGGAGAACATTCTTTTCTTTCCCTTTTATTTTTGAAACATCTGGTGGAAGCTAATAACGTCACAATATCTGGCGTCGAGTCAGAGCTTTTATCATCCGAATTATTTTTAACGGAGGACAGCGATTTGTCGCAAATTAATTCATTGTGACGCAATTTACAAATTTTGCATAACTGATTCCTTTTAAAACAAAATTTAGCGATGTGGTTTCGTTTAAGGCAAATAAAACAACGACCATTACTTTTAAGAGAATTTTTTCTTTCATTTATTGTCAGAGGACAGTTCAAACTTGTGTGATTATTATCCAGACAAAAAATGCAAGTTTCATTCGTAGCGGTCGTTAAGACTGCGGCTGAAGAAAGCCTTGTGTTATCATTTCTTTTCTGATTCAAATAATATTTACTTTTACTGTTTTGAATTATTTCCTTATTACGGAATGCTGATTCATTTGCATTCCGACCCTTAGAATTAGTTAACAATAACGATGTTTCCCGACATTCTACCTCCTTCCTCAAAAATTCCATTAAATTCTTAATATCAAATAATTCACTCGTTTCCCGATTCCTATTGTAACTCAAACTTAAATCTTCGGGAATTTTCTGTAAAATTACCGGACATAACAAGTTACTGTATGTTTCAGTTGCAACATCAAGCGATTGCAGTGATCGGATCTGTACTTCAATCGCGTCATACATTTTTCTTAACCCTACTACATTTGAAGAATTCCTTACAGGTTCTGTAAGCAAAAGCTTGTTCATATGGGAACTAATTATTAAATCCGATCTCCCAAATCTACTTTTCAATAATTGAATTGATGAATCATAATTCTCATTCGTTAGCGAAAAACCAGAAACAGCACTTAATGCTAATCCACCTAAATACGTCTTTAAATAAGTGAATTTCTCGATTTTACTCAATGAGTCGTTGTTATGAACAGCAACCTCATATGAGTTCCAAAAATCTAGCCACTGACTACAGTCCCCATAAAACTTAACTATATTCAATTTTGGCAATTTAAGTGTTCTGGTTTCGTTATGCAAGATCGCGTGTGAAAGGTCACTGTTATATATCACTGGCTTATCCTTAGAGGCAGTATCATTAGATTTAATGTCGTTTTCTTTTATAAAACGCGTCATTCTACCTCGATATTTAACAATTTTTTCTATATATTCTTCACAACACGAAACTTCATTTTCAACCTCTTTAATATCCGTGAGCTCAAAAATTTCTTTATCTAGCTCTTTTAGTTCCGAAAATTTTTCATTTATTTGTTCCTGACAATCTTTAATTTCTTCTATTTTCAAAGAAATTTCCATATCATTATTCTTCAAAATAGATTCAATTTTAGAAACTAGTTTCGTTGTACTCCCTCGAACGGAAATACGTTTCTTTTTTATTTTTTCCAGATCCATATTCAAAACGATATAATAAAATATTTCCTAGTATAATATCATTAAATATTTCCAAACGAAACTAAATTTCAATAATCATCTATTTTCAATCCGAGATTAAAATAATTTATCAATTTCGAAACTAAAACAATAAATTTCATAACGAAACCAAAACATTCTATTTATTTCCTTTCAAACGATATTCCATGCAAATTTATAAATTAATAATCAAATTGGTCTTACCTCAATCTCTCGTGGCCGCGAATTTCAAACCGGTCAGATTCGCCAGATAAATTCTTTAAAAGCTGTGTCTGCTCTCATTATTTCCAGAGAAATTTTTTTTTTCATATTCCTTAATGCGTGAAATGGCGTTTCATAAACAGCTATATTCTAGCATAAACGATCAGGTCTTGGGGCACCATGAAGAGAAAATTATTCCAATCTCAGAAGGTTTTCTTGTTCCATAATAAGTTTATTCAAAATGTAATGAAATATTTACAAATATGTACAATACCAGACATTCTGGTATTTCCACTATTATTCTATTAATGTAACATTTCAAAGATCCATCAAATTCAACTACTCTCATAATAAACTAAACTAAAAAAAAATCCAAAACACTGGTCGTCAAGGCAACGAAACTAGTTGCCACTTAGCATCTTATAAATACATTATAAATACATCGCTCGCTCGCAGACGAGAAACAAACGCCACTTTCATCGGAGGAGATTTCGCAACAGGAGTGATTCTATTGCCACAATTATAAAATTATTACAAAAAACTACAAAAAAAAATTATATCTTAAAAATAAATTGAGGTACAGCTTTGAAACAAATTGTTTTTAAAAGTATATTTTTTTCTCAATACGACGATGTAAAAATTTAAAATGTACGATGTCTAGAAGTGTAAAATTTGTAGTACCGAAAATTGCAAATCCGAAATAGCATGATAAAATGTCGCGCATTTTAATTTTTTTTTCTTTTCAATTTTAAGATAAAATGGAGTGGTTCTGTTGCCACAATGATAAAATTGCTACAAAAAACTACAAAAATAAATTATCTCAAAAATAAATTGAGATACGGCTTTTAAACAAATTGCATTTGAAAGTAGATTTTTTTCTCTATACGACGGTGTAAAAATTTAAAATGTGCGATGTTTAGAAGTGTAAAATTTGTAGTAGCGAAAATTGCTAAAGCGAAATTGCATGGGAAAGTGTTGCCATTCTCAAAATGACGTATGCGTTACGCAGAGATACGTTTGGCCTTTATAATATAGATTTGGAGTGTCCAATCAAACTTTCATGAATTGTTTAATAAATTTTCATTTTATAGGATAAGTGCTGAAAAGACATGGATGACAGATTTTAATCTTCTATTTAACTTGATGTTTTATTAAATTCTGCGTTTAAACATGAAGTGAGCATTTAAAATATTTAACTATTCTCTATTTAATTTGCATCTGAAAATAAAAGTTAATGCATAATTTAAAGGCCTTCGTTGTTTAGAATATAATGTGCTAGACTAGGAATAATATCATTAACCTTAAGCATTATGTTCGGTATGTTAGTAAATAAAATATCTCATGTTCAACAAAGTCATTCATTTATTAGGTGCGTTCGTAATTAGATAAATGCCTAGCACTTATTTCCGTCATTCAGTCCGGTCAGCTGTCCATCTGTCTGTGTAAGAACACAAAAACTATCCCACCGAATCCCTTGAAATTTAAAATGCATGTTTGTTCCATATTTTTGTCGAATCATTTCAAGTTTAATGAAACTCGAATGCAAAGTTCAATTACAGGGACAAATTACAGGGACAAAGTTCAATTACAGGGACAACCAAAAGTATTCTATTACGTTACGGCCAATGGAAAAAATAGTTTCAAGTGCACTTTAATAACGTCACGTTCTTTCAAACATGATACAAAATTTATGCATCTATGAAATATATACTAAAATATACATTCTGTTCAATCTGTGATGCAAAGAATATTTTTTATGATTTTGCAAGGCCATGCAAGGCCATGTATTTCGTTAGTTAATGTTATAAAGGGGAAATGTGGTATAGGGCGGGATTTAATTATATTAAACTCTTTGTCTTTTTATGAAACTGATGTACGCTGTTGACGTTTAATACAGGTTACTGCCTGTATAATAGAAAGCAGATAGTATTTAGAGTGACATACAAAATATTTCGGTTACTTATACAGTATCTGAAGTGCTGTAAGCTATTACACGAAGATCTGATAATATTTAAAACACCTCTATAGTACGAACGCATCTCATTTGTTAGGTTTCACGTGCAGTTTCGGACATGTTTAAATTATAGTGAGCGTATAGTTATTTATGCTGAACCGCACAGCAGAACAGAATATATAAATACGATATACGTTATCTTAGATGTGTAAAATGTCGAATGTTATTTTATTATGTTGTTATAGCAATATACATTATTATTTTGTTTAAAGGGTATGTATGTAGTGTTTATAGTTATTCATACGGAAGATATAAAAAATGCGAATATTTCAAATGAATACATTTAAATCCATTCAGGACGTACCTTTTTTACAGATTTTTTTAATTCTTAAAAAAACTGTATTTTGTTGTTTTTTATAATAACATTTTTATAATAATATATTTTTGTTAAAAAACTGTATTATATATGTTAATAGAATTTTGTTTAAAGGGCGTGTATGTAGTGTTTATAGTTATTCATACCGGGAGAATTTAAAAAAAGTGCGAATATTTCAAATGAACACACTTTAATCCGTTCAGGACGAACCTCTTTTACAGTTTTTTTTTTAAAGTCTTTATCACCAGTTTTTTCCACAGTGTAATTTTGTATTATTTAATCGCTCAAAATTTGAGATGAAATAGTGTGAAATTTTCCAAACTAAAGTATTCAAGACGAGTATTGAAATTTAAAACTTTTGTTTGCTCTGCATTGCAAGTTTTTTTGCCACGCGACTTTAATGAGTTAAAAGTTGGATATGTAGCACGCTGGCTGTAATGAAACTTTATTATGTTATTTAATCACTTACAGTATTTTTAAGTTAATAAGGCTTATACAGCATTTATCATTGTTTTACTGAAGCAAACGAAATAATACGAATATATGAAACGGAAATATGCTAAATGATGGGTTTGCTGAAAGTTGAATGTACTGTCCTTTCATACACACATAGGCAACAGACAGCACATCAGAGAGATGGCAATAGTCTTGCAGAGAGTTAAAAAGAGACAGTTGACATGTAGGAGACTGCTAGATAACAAATAGCAAACAGACTAATGACAAGCATATAGAGGCATGGTGGACAGCCAGATAGCTTTCAGACAGCTTACATGATCGCATTTGTATCTAACAAATATATACCGGGTGTCCCAAAAATGACTAATGGATTTTAAAATTCAATGACTTGCAAACGGTGATAGCTATTTAAAAAATTTTGCAGGTGGGCTATGTTACCGTAATTTTATTTACGCCAAAACTGACCTCACTCAGCACTGATCACCTGGCCTTCAATCCCGTCAGCGCCATCTATTGTTTGAAATTCGAACTATTTAAATTACGGTAAAAAAACTCCTGACATTATACATAACCCTCCTGCAAAAATTTTTTAAATAGTTATCACCGTTTGCATGTTATTGAATTTTAAAATCTATCAGTCATTTTTGGGACACCCGTTAAGTAGAAAACAGATAGATATGTAGGCAGTCAGCAAAGTATGCACGAACATAATATAGTAGATATTCGACAGCCGAAAAATATCAGATAGATATGCAATTGCGAAGTATGCTGCAGATAGCAGACAGATATACATGGTACAGCAGACAAAAAGACGACAGCTTGTAGAGCACATAGAATAATTAGATAGCAGAGAAAGCAACCAGTCAGGCAGCAAATATATAGACATAAACTGACTTATAACAAATAATAGACAGCAATACGAAAGGTACAATTATAATTGTTTAATTACTTTCTATTAAATTTGTATCAAAAAATGACAATTAATAGATAATTTTAAAAATGCATTTTACATTATTACATCTGTTTTACATTATTATATTCTAGAATGGAAACAATATGAATAACGTTGGAAAATATGTGTTGGTAGTTAAACCCGTAAAAGATCTCATATTGAGTGATATTAGTTCTTTATTTAAACTATTATACATTGTTAAGTAAGAAATAGTTAATATCTACATCTTACATATTTTGTTTGTTTATCGTATTTAAAATAAATTATTTCATGAGTATTTCTATAGATTACAAAATATAAAATTATATTTATACATTATTTTTCCATTCAGAAATATTTACTTGAAATATTACAGTACTTCGATACTAAGATTTTAAGTGTGTTTTCGTCTCTTTCAATACATTTTTTTCATTTCTTCTAGTTATTTTTTTTTTTTATTAAAGGAATATTTTACCATACCTTATCTTAAAATTTCTCTCTGTAATGAATTTACTATAATGCTGAATTATTTATTTTGTATGCATTAGATGCATTTATTCATAAATAACAAAAGTTACTTTGCTTTAAAGTCAAATGAGTGTAACTCAAATAATTATATCAAAAAATCTATGTTCGAATAATATTTACATCTGTATATCCTCTTTTATAATCAAAAATAAAACTGGAACAGCATGTTCATTTTTTTTTTTTAATGTACGAAATTTTACAATATTTCCTGATTAGGAAATGCACAATTTTAAAAGTATCATTTTTAAAAGTTTTTCAAACTCTTATTTAAAAAATAAATTTTATTATATTTGTTCTTGATAATAAATTATTTCAATAACCTAATTAGAGTGCAATATAAACTATTGTCTTTCCATTCCGATTATACTTATATTTATTATTTGACGTGAGAGTTAAAATCTCAGTTCAAGTTCTAGGGGGGCGTACTTTTTAAATATCTAGTTCAAATTTTTATATTGTGACGTGATTTTTTTTTCATAGGATATCTGAGGACAATCCACAACTGGCCTTATTTTTTACCTTTTCGATTTTGTTCTCAGGTTTTTTTTTTAAATACTTTAACTTTCAGAACCGGTTATGAATCCAAAACTATCGTAATATAAAAGTAATGCAACACAAATCAAAAAAGTAAAAAGTACAGCTATCCTATGAAAAAAAAATCACGTCCAAATATTAAAATTTGAGCGAGATATTTGAAAAAAAACGCAACCATAGATTTACGTTATCACCAAGTCTTTCTCGATCAGTAGTGCGGGCTGTTAAGCACAAACACACAGTTTTTCATCAAATTCTGTTTTAGTAAAAAAAATAGACATAAGTTGTAGCTGAGACACAGCAATGCTGCATTTTTTAGGCAGTATGAATATGTATGAGATAGAAGAAAGTTTTAAGATTGCCACATCGGGCAAGTTATAAGTTTATAATGTAAAGCTCAGTTTAAATTTAAATAAAAAAGAAAATGATAAAAGATATATTTTTCTTTACAAATTGTATAATGTTAACATCTAAAAATTTTTTAAATTTTTTAAAATTTTTCAACGTTGAACAATAGGTTATGGTTATTCTATTACTGATTATAAATTATATAATATAAAAATCAATGTAATTTTTTAACTGAAAATACAATTTATTTACATTTTTTTTTTCACAAAATGCATGCGCAAATAAATCCTTCAAGATAAATTTCTCTTAAATTTCTATGATGAATGTAAAATTGTAATATTTGAAGCGTTTTCGTAGACTGCATTAAAAGTACATTTAATTATCACATCGATCTAAAATTTAAATTGAATATTCCAATCGTTACTGAATTATAATAGAAAATTAGTGCGAGAAAATATATTCGATAGAGTCGCAATTTCCTTGTAAAACTTTAGAAAATTAATCTTCACTATCTTAAGTGGAGACAATAATAAAGCTTCAGGCATTGTTTTTGAGTTCATTGTAAATCCGTTTTACATAGACAATTTATTTCAAGTGGGAAAGTTTCAATGCTTCCTAAATACTTTTTCTTAATAACTTCCGGACTACTTGCGATTACCAAGTATTACTGTACACAATATTTCACAGTTAAAATTGTAATTAAACTCCAGGTGTTACGCATCCAGGTGTTATATTATAATCAGAATATTTCAAAATAATGATACAAAAACGGAATATTTTAAATAACTGTTTTAGATTCATGAAAATTTAAACTATTTATTTAGTTCAGTTACATTAACCCCTTTGCGACGGGAGCCTTTTGCCAATTTTTTAATGTTTTGTCGTCGGTTTAAAAAAAGCAGAAAATTGTGCCTTATTGAAGTAAAACAAGTTGGAAATTGCACGTGAAGCGTTGCAAATGAGGTGCGTTCGTACGATACCGAAGTTTCAAAAATATCACTCTCATATATCAATCTCATAAAATTGTCACTAATTACAATTAAAATGCGCACCAAACAATGTTCTCCCTATACTATTATGCAATGGAATACTTTTGAGTGGTAACTTTTGTGTTTTGTAAATCAGTAACAAATATTCTTTGCACCACAGATTATGAAAAATGTATATTATAATATGTCGTTATAGATGCATATCAATTTTATTACGTTCGAATGAGTGTAACACCATTAAAATGCATTTGGAACATTTTCCCCATTAACCGTAATGTAACGGAACACTTTTGATTGTCCCTGTAGTCGAACCATGCATCCGATTTTGATAAAATTTTAAATAACTCTATAAAATTATCTAATAATTATGTATTTAAAATTTCAAACGATTATAAATGGATTTGAAACATTTTTCCCCTTTGACCGTAATGTAACGGAATCCTTTTGATTGTCCCTGTATTTGATCTATGCATCCGATTTTCATAAAATTTGAAATGACTCGACAAAATTATGTAATAATTATTTATTCTAAATTTCAAACGATTCAGTTGGGTAGTTTTTGCATTGTCATATGCTGACAGACGGACAGACAGACGGAGAGAAAGACGGACAGACGGACGGACTGAACGACAACAATAAATGCCACTTATTTACATAATTACGAACGCACCTAAAAATGCGCCTAATAAATAAGGCAAACTTTACAGAATTTTTTTTACTGGTGGTGATAAACGAGGATTCTTAAGCTTTTTTTGTGGAACGTATGCGTGTATATCGTCCCCAAGGGTTTAAACTTAGCACAATTTAAAGTATTCCTGAGGTTAGTCCAAAATGTCTACTTTTGTACCTGAGACTCAGAATTTCAAACTTATAATAATTAATGGAGTTTTCTATTAAACATTGCATTTCACTGTAATCAAAAAGACATTTATGTTATTTACAGGGAAAGAAAACACAACGCGCACAAGCCCATTTACGAATTGGGATATAACTAAGGAAGTTTTTTTTTTTAATTTATTTCTACTTTTTGTTAAAGGGTGTTCTTAAATCAAAAAGGGCCACTTTGTGATATTACTTTTAACCCGTTCGGGACCGCCGGCGCGGAGAAAAAGCTCTGCCACCGGCCCGTGCGTCTCGGAGAAAGATCTACTCTACGGGCCCGCATTTTTGCCGATCCCACCGAAGCTAGCACAGGGAAGAAAATACGGGCGTTTGATTGGCTGAATAATTTAGAGAGCATTTTGTTTTCGTTCATTTTTGAGTTTGCGTTTATGTAATCACCAGTTTCTGTTTGAAAACCTTTTAAAAGATGGAGCTTTATTAATTTCCTTCTTGTTTTAGATATTTAAAAGATAGATAAAAAGAAAGATTTTTTGGAATTCAGAATTAAAGAAGTTAATGAGGATTTTTTTTTCAATTTTTCTGTATTACTTAAAAATAATAAAATTAGAATTTTTTCTTAATTATTTCAATATGATCTTCACATATATGCCTCTAATAAGTAAATCCACATTCAGAACAATTTATTTATAAAGAATAATCACATTTAAAAACCTAATTGTTCTATATTCCTTTTTTTTTAATTGTAATTTCTTATTTAGTCTTTTAACATGATACACTCATATACGCCCCGAATACGTACATCCATTCAGAATATTTTATTTACAATCAAAAATTGCTCTTTAAAGTATTCAACCAATTAGAAGCTCGTATTTACTTCCCTATGCTAGCCTCGGTGGGATCGGCAAAAATGCTACGGGCCCAGCCATTTCTCCAAGTTAAGCCTAACGCGTTAAAAAAAATTAATAATTCTTAATATTTCGCTTATAAGACTTTACAGTCTTTGTAATATTGGTTAACGTAATATATACTAATACTAGTAAAATTTCCATCTTTTTATTTCTTTAATTTAAATATTTATAAGCATTTTAATCACATTTTGTACATGTAATTCTAATATTTAAGGAAATATAATACAAGTTACATGAAAATATTATCTATATAGCACGTTAAAATAATACGAAAAGTAAATAAAACACACATAAAGATAGTTTGTAATAAAAATAAACAAATATAATTAATTATATATAAATATTTTCACGAGATTATAAAAGAAAAATATATAACATAAAATGAAAACCAACCTTTTAAGAAAAATTTATCAATGTGTGATATTTCTCAAAACATTGATCAACACACAGCCCTACATTGCATATTTTACATTCATAATATGTTTGTTTCTTTTTTTTCAATTTTTGAACAAACAACACACTTCCTTCGAGAATTTTTTCCTGTTTTAAAATGCCTCCAATCTAGGGAAAAGAAAGAAAGAAAAGAAAAAAAGAAAGAAAGAATTCACCCACGAATACAAAATGACGCATTTTATCTGTAATACCCCCCATAAATAAAACAAAATCGCAATACCGAAAACGAATCCCAGACATTTAAATCACTTACTCTTACGAGCTCAGCGCATATGGCTGTGTTTACATAAACAAACGAATGATACCCCCTCCCTCACACCCATCTAACAGAAACGAAAAAAATCTAGCAGGGTATGAAGGTCAATGATCGGACGATTACTATACTCGAAAATAACGGACATCTAACGCTATCTAGTATTGTTTAAAAATAGTAATATAACGTCCCGAATTGGAAATTCAAATATGAACTCGTGGTCTCGTAGAGATGTCTCCAGTGAACCTCGCATTTGAACCCGCGGGCTGTGAAGAGAGATCTGGGTGCGTATATGGGGCTCCGGTCCTGAACGGGTTAATTTATTTTTGTTCAAAAATGCATGAAGCTGTCAGGTGCTATTGAAAAGAAGCTACCGATCTGCACTCATTTTTCAGTTTTTTCGTAAAAGAAATGGGTATTTCAGAACATTCCGTGAAAGTCGCGTTTTTTACGCACTTTCCGAAGAAAGCAGAAAAACCAGTCAACGGAAGGGAGAAAATTGCGTGATCGCGCGATCAAAATAGCTCAAAATCGGTAGCTATCTCAATTTTCATAAAATGGGAATCTCAGTTTGATTCAAAAGCGCTTCCCCAGTCAGTCCTTTCAATTTCACATATTTCTTTAAAAAAATGTAAATATGTAAAAATTTTTACTCTTGTTGAACCTATGAATTGAGAACACACTTAATTACAAACTGACTGAAAAGCTCAATAAATTAAAAAAAATGAAAAATATATGCAAAAAAGCATACTTTCACGTCTCTAATAAAGCAATCAATTCACAATTAACCCTTTAAAAAAACATCAAATGGATTCTTCTTCTGAAAAAAAATCTCATGTATGGCAACTGGGATCGAGGATGCAGTTTTAGAGTTGTAGACAAACCAACCGTATGTTATAAAATCAAATCTTCTTAAAACCAATTGTGAAACCGATTTTTTAAAATATGAATTTTTAACCCTTTGAAAAACTACGACGAAAGCATGTTACTCTACATCTAATGTTGACAATATCTTTTTATACTAAAGTAAATAAATGTTCGCATTTTAACATAATCTTGATAAAACATCTCAATAAAACAGCTTTACATCACCTTCAAAAATTTTGGAATCATTAAAAACCTGAATGTTTCGTCTCAGTCTCGTCTCAGTCTCGTTATTTTTCGATACATATAGGTTCCAAAACTCAAATTAGGTAGAAAATAAAATTCCAAAATCACGTACAATTTCACTACATTTTTTATTTTTTAATTAATTTTTTTAAATGAATTTAGACTAAACAGAGTTAAAGATAAAAAAATATATAAATTTAAGGTCTATTTAAGGGTCATTCATCATTAACCCGGGTAATGCCCGGTGAGCCAGCATGTAACATCTAGAATGCATTTTTCAGATTTCTTTTTTATAATATTTTTCAACATTAAATCATGTTTTAATGTTTATATAGTTTCTTACACAAAAGAACAGAATCAAATTTAAAAGTGCAAGTTTATATATTAATAAAACATTTGAATTAAGCAATGCCTTTTTCTCTAGACTATATAAAGGTACTACTAGGTTATCCCGTCGACCAAAGAATTATCACCAAACTATAAGATTAATTGCCAATTATGTTTGATTGTGAATGTCACATTCAATGATATTAAATACGATTTACATGTTTAAAATGTCATTAAGTGATTTTTATTTCGACTTTTTATTTGTATTTTTATTAATATTCCACTAATTATTTGTTTTTTCGTTATTTAAAATAAAAATTACGTCCATATGTATAATTTGGCTATTAGTTTGGCGATTTGTATAATTTGGCAAAATTGGTCGACGGGATAACAAAGTAGTACTACATAAATTAAAACAACACAAGTTCTTATCGGAGAAATTGAATTAAATGAAGAAAATGTGAATTCAAACATGGCACGAGTTTTTCACAATACATAAAAAAAATAATAATGAATGTTTAAAAACTGTGATATCTAAGCTCGGAATTCATTAGCTACACTTCGCAGAAGAAAACAACATATGGTGTAAAATACTGCATACTTTTTTATTGAATTTGTAACGATAACGTTATAAAGCCTCTGAATGTAATATATGTTTGAAGTTAAGTTAATGAAATAGTTTATGGTTTATGGATATTATTTTTATTTTAGGAAAAAAGTAAATTTATGTTAAAAGCAAGCATTTTTATACGTTTATGAGAATATTTGTTAATGAAAACTGTTTTTTCTTGCCAGAGAAACTGAATTTTTTGAAAGGTAAAATATATCATAGTATTATCTAGCGATTTGTTTTAATACATTCGATGGATCTTTTGAATAGTTGTTTGGTAAATTCATCCTCCAAATTTAACCTTCCCACTACCACGACCGGATATATCCGTTCACTAGGCTTCAGGTTTCATTGCAGTTGAAGTTTTATTTATATTAATATAATTCTACAAATAAAAGCCAGTTTTAAGAAATTAAGTTATTATTGATACTTTCAAAGCTTTTAAGCATGCACGTAACAAAAAAATTATACCACGAGAAAAAATTTCTCTTTTATTAACATTTAAAATAAATTGCACAGAAAAAAACATTACAACTTTGCCCTTTTCCTCGGCAGTCAGGGGGAGAAAATATACAGTTCAATTATGTAATGAATTTATTTAAGCATAATGACCTAATTTTCATATACATTTTACTGAAGGGGCTCTATCATTGTAAAAAAATAGTTAATTGTTTTGTTTAAATACTGTTACGAATTTTGTATATTCGTTAATATTTCCCTTATTTTCTGGTAAAATTGCAGTGTAATTAATACCAAATGCTTTGAATATTCATTGGATGCTTTGCGGGGAAGCAACTTTATATGTTCTCGTTTTTAACATTATGTCAAATGAATATCACCAAGGAATGTTTTTATTGCCAAGCTGGCGGTAGTTTTGATGACTTACTTTCGCCGCCAAATTTGGCGATATATTGTGAAATATATCGCCAAATTGGCGACATTTTGGTCACTTTGGATTGACTCCACCTAGTACCTTAAATGTGAACTCTACAGAGAAGCTACGAGAAACATCGAGACTCTTCACTCCAAAATCACTCCTAAATAGGGCGCTATCTTTGGATCACTGATTCAGTTTTCTTCCAGCCGTCCGGCAGTGATGATCTGTGAAGGCTTTGTGCGTTGAGACTAGGGTCTCTGCGATTAGAAATTGTATACTCTATATTGAACTTAATAATGCTGAAAGGAAATTTTCTCTGCTTTCATTTCATCGGTATAATATCATATTTTATTTGATGAATTGCTGACATTTTACTGAAGATATATGTCTTTGTGCCGAGTTGTTTATTGCAAATAAACGGGTTTTTTTTAACTCTGTGGTATCAATCTTAATAGAACCCCGAACACACAACAATACAAATCTGCCAAACCTCTTGATGTAGTTAAAAGTGACATACCAGAAAAAACGTATTCTTACGTCTCAACTGCGGTAATCAATTCGCAGTTTACACTTAAAAGAATAATAAATGTTTTGTTTTCAGAAAAATATTTGGTACTACTTTGTTATCTTGTCGACCAAAAGACTATCGCCAAACAAAAAGATTACATGCCAATAATGGATTATTGTGAATGTCACATTCACTTGACATTAACTATGATCCACGTGATTGTTACGTCATCAAGTGATTTTTAATTCAACTTTTTAGTTCTATTTTTGATTACTTTGAAAAAATTATCTCTTCTTCCGTTATTTAAAATAAAAATTATTGCAGTTTATATAAACTGGCGGCGATGTGTATAATTTGGTAAAATCGGCCTATGGTATAACCAAGTAGTACCAAAGGTTTTGCTACATGTGCTAACTGAATGCAATTTTAGACATGCCGTCAAATCAGTCATATTACGTAAACCTGAAACATTCCTTCAAATCGATGGTGCAATTTGTTCTTCAAAATATGCAAGTTAATCCTTTCAAATACTACGACGAAAGCAATTCACTTTACGCCACATGTAGACAGTATTTTTTATGCTAAAAGAAATTAAATGTTCGCAATTTAACACAATAATTTTAAAGCATTTTAATAGACTGGATCATCACTTACAAGAATACTGAAATCACTACAAACTTGAGTGTTTTGTTATGTTTCTATACTCACAGGCTCCAATACCGGGCGAGACTGTAGTAACATCTGACATTTTCCCATTTCTTTTTTTAAGTAATTTTCTACATTAAGAACATGTTTTAATTTCTATAGTGTTTGCTACAAGAGAACAGAATAAAACTGAAAGGCGAAAGTTAATAAATTGATGAAAAAAATAATTAAACAGTTACTTTTACTAAAAACTAAATAAATTCTGATAACTCAAATTGTTGTGTGTAAATTTAATTAAATGAAAAATATGTGAACTTAAATATAGTACATTGTTTAAAGAATCAGTACCAAAAAAATTATTCATGTTCAAAAATTGTAATACCTATGTTCGGAATTCTTTAGCTACATAGAATTTAATAACATATGGTGTAAAATACTGAGTACTTTTTTATTGAGTTAAGTCATTGTAATATGTATGTTTGGCATTTATTAGCTATACTTCACCGAATGCAACAACATATGGTCTAAAATACTGAGTATTTTTTTTATTGAATTAAGTCATTGTAATATGTATGTTTGGAATTCATTAGCTATACTTCACCGAATGCAACAACATATGGTGTAAAATACGGAGTACTTTTTTATTGATTAAGTCGCTTAATGTAATAAAAGTGTAATGTTAATGAGATAGATTATGATTATAGCGAATGAAAATATGATTTTTATTCTAGAAAGAAAGCGCATTTGTGTTAAAAGCAAGCATTTTCGCATGTTATGAGAATATTTTTTAATGATTTTTTTTTCTTCGGAAAGAAACAGAATTACAGTAAAACCTCTAAATAACGGACACCTTGGGAGCGCAGAAATTGTCCGCTATTCGGAGGTGTCCGCTATTGGGAAAAACCTTAGCAACAGAAAAATTGCTAATGAATGCTTAATGTTTCATTAGTCGATTTAAAAGTGTCCTAAAACCACTATTATATGATTAAAGCAGAAATTAAAATAATTTTTAAAGCAATAAAACTGAAATAAAATTGTGCATGTCTTTATCCTTTGCTTATTACATTCTTACAAAAAAAAAAAAAAAATGTTTCAAAAGTATGCTTTTATTTGCGATTACATGTAATTTGTTTTTCATGTGAAGTTTTAACTCTGTCGTTTTAATCCTTAAAAAAAAAAAAAAAAAAAAAAAAAAAAAAAATGTATAACTTTTTATTGTATTTTTCTGCTTCTTAAAAGCATACAATCTCCAATCATCCGATGGTGGGGGGGGGCATGTAGGGGGGAGAGGGGATTTTCTACAGCTCATCCACACATTTATCTGTGATCACAAAATTTGTAATACATTACCCTGATAAATTTAGAGGATTTTTATTTTTTTTCCTCGTTAAAAAATAATTTTAATATAATTAAATATTAGAATAGTTGATAATATTAAATAGTTGAATATAATTAAAACACGCCCCAAACAATGTTTCACCGTATAGCATTACGTGGTGGAATACTTTTGTGTGACCCTGAAATTTAATAATAAAAATTCTTTGCATCACAGATTGTACAGAATGCATATTTTAGTATACATTTCATAGATTCATGCCAATTCTATTATGTTCGAATGAGTGTAACATCATTAAAATGCATTTGAAACTTTTTTTCCCATTGACCGTAATGCAATGAAATACTTTTGATTGTCCCTGTAAATGATCTATGCATCCGACTTTCATAACATTTGAAACGATTCGACAAAATTACGTAATAATTCTGTTTTAAATTTCAAACGATTAAAATGCATTTGAAACTTTTATCCCCATTGACCGTAATGTAACGGAATCCTTTTGATTGTCTCTGTAATTGATCTATCCATCCGATTTTCATAAAATTTGAAACTACTCGACAAAATTATGTTATAATTATGTATTTTAAATTTCAAACAATTCGGTTGGGTAGTTTTTGCGTTGTTATATGCGGACAGACAGACGGACGGACAGACAGACAGACGGACGGACTGAGCGACAACAATAGGTGCTATGTATTTACATAACTACGAACGCACCTAAAAATGACAAAGAAACACAGAGAAATAATAATAAAAAATAATAAACGTAAATGGACTGCAATTAATAATAATTTATATCTTCTCTCCTTAAGTTTAATAAAAAAAATATTTCTACTTCCAACTATATTAATTTTTGGTTCGCTAATTTTCAAAGCGAAATCATGTTTTTAGCATAAATAACCAAAAATATTTTCTGAGGAAGTGCCTTATTAAACCTTGAAAATATTAAGATGTTTTAAATAAATTAACTAGTAATATCTCTAACTGATTATTTTGATCACCTTTCAAATAAACATGAACATTTTTAAGTTCATATTATATATAAACTTATACACACTAACTTTTTAACTTTTATAATATTATAATATGATTTAGCCAATTAATAAACGAAAATTTTGAATTTCAACATACAATTTTTGATAACTTTTTATTTATAAAATCCTGTTTTATGCGAATAAAAAAATAAAAAAAAATCTAACCAGTAGTGTTTAAATTAAGCTTTAAATCTGTGATATTTTTCTGATTTTATAATATATATATATATATATATATATTTTAATGTTAAAGATATTTTTAGTTTCTATATAGTTTTTAAGAACATAAAATAAATAAGAATTAAAGGTGCATGTTTTTAAAATTAATTAATCAGCTATTTTTAATATTACTACATAAACAACAATAACATAAAGGATATATAAAATTTCATAGAAAAAAAAGAGCATTCAAACGCGGGAAAATATTTACTAAATTTAGAGTAAAAAACTACTGCATAAGGAAAAAATTTAATATCTAGGCTTTTAATTCATTAGCTTTAACCTTTGCAGAAACCAACAACATATGATGGAAAGTACTGAACTCATTTTTATTTAAGTCGCAGCGATAACAGCTCATAAAGCCACTGAATGTAATGCATATCTGAAATTAATGAAAGAGTCTACAATTATGGAGGAAGGAAAAAGTGATTTTTTAAAGGAAGTTTTTACATTACTAGCAACTATTTTTACACTTTATGATACCTTAATATGTAATATATGTATACATATATATATATTTACTAAAGTACGTCGAAATTTATTTTTAGATATTGGAAAAAATATGTTACGTACCAATTTTTTTTTTTTTTTTTTTTTTTTTTTTTTTTTTTTTTTAATGGATGAACGAAGTTTTGTTAATGCAGTTAAATTGCCATATTAATTGTCTTAGTCAAAATGTATTTTGATTAAATATTTAAAATATAGCGCTTACATTTTCATATACATTTTATTAAAGTAATGTTATTGTTCCTTTAAAAAACTGAACAAAAATAATTTTGTTTTAAAAATAGGAATCTAAAACATTACACTGGCCTGAAAAAGAATAATTCATTATCATTTTTAGCATCATTTTTTCTATTATTCAAATATTTCCATATAGGTGCTTAAACAATAAAGAGAACTCAAATCTCTGTCTCAAATGTGTTCTCAGAACATGATCTTGAATATAAATTAACGCAAAATACAACCTGCACACTGTCAAAAATAATTATTAAAACACACACACACACAATATATTGCTGTATACTAATATATAGCCCACATAAAAAATTATGGAATGTTGGTTTGCATTTCATGTTCATAAAACTTTATCCAAAAAAAAAAAAACAACTTGAAAATGTTTGGTGGAAAAGTAATTGTGGAAAAGTATATTTAAAAAATGATAAATGTTTTTTTAAACACAGATGATGAGGATATTTTTAAACTCCATATTCGATTTCTAAATTATTTAAGTAATTTATAGATGATAATTAATTTATAAATATCAGCGAAAATTACGTCATGTTTTTACAATCTTGCCAATTTTTCTCTTTAATTTTATCAATGTAAATATACATTTTAAACTAAGTATAAAATCATGAATTTCACCTTTTTTTTAACCATACTTTATATGCGTTCTTTCATGCGTACTTTCATGCCCAGTGTATTCAAAAAAAGTGTATTTTATAATTTATTTGTAATTAACAAAAATAATAAAGTCATGACGCATAAAGATCAAATAAACCCAATACAAAATAGTCTCATGATGTCGTAATAGATACGAATTTTTATTCGCTATTGAAAAAATAAAGTACACGTGCATAGATTTTTTTTCAAAAATATCTTTTAGATAAAAAAAGTGTGAAAAAAATGTCACATGTGTGATCATTTTTCTTTATCTCTCTTTCATCTGAAAAAATGGTGGTGATGCGATTGCCACACTCGATTAGAAAAAATTCATAATAAAATTTAAAATTATAATTAAAACATGAAAATTAATTTAAAAAAGTAATTCATGCAATCACATTGACAAATTAGCAGATTTCATAAAAAATAATCGTAATATTTTTTGCAAAATTCAACTGAAAGCTAACGAAGAACTCAATAATCGAAAAATAATTTTATGTTTTAAATTTTAATGGAGTAACTGTTAAATTTTAACGGCACGGTTTAAACTGGGAGGAACACCTGCACTTTCGGGCACTTAATGTATGTAAATTATATTTTTATTAATTTGTTACATTATAATATCTCCTACAAAATAAAAATTCATGTAAATATTAATTTTTGTAATTGAATAATGATGTTACCCCCTCCCCCAGCGTTTATCACTCTCACAATATTTTAAATTTTATAACCTTGTGACCATTTCTTGTGCAGCAAACAGCAGTAGAGTTCTACTCTATCTGCATTAACATAGGCTCTATCTAGTAACATTTCTGCTAAATTTATAATTTAACCAACTGAAAAAGTTGAACATTTCGTGGCAAAATTTCTTTAAGAAATCTTTGGAATCTACATATATAGATTACGCTGCCATAAGTCGAACAAAAATGTCGATTATTTGTTAATTGTTTTATGGCAATGCCCGAATGTTAATTTAGAAAGATAACGTATTATACGCTGCAATTTCTGATTCAGCATGTAATACTAATAAATTAAAACACACTTGCATACTTTTGTCTAGCCCTGTTTTTGACCTAGTAACTTAACACACGCCACTATTTAGCTAATATTTAATTAAAACTAAAACACCTAGAGAACTATAGCGTGGGACAAATAAAAATTGGAACAGAGAACGTGTCGGAGAACAGCGTACATGTGTTTAACACAGTTTTAATGTATTTATCTCTGAACATTAGCTATCTCGATCTTTTACCTTTGCATTGACTGCCATCATATGCAGTGTTCGAGATAGAATACACAACTTAAAATATTTTGTGTGTCCCTGTAAATGCTCTATATCATATATTATATATGAATTGATCCACAGTAAACCTGAGAGACGCATATGAATTTTCTTATTTATAAAATATTTTAATGGATTTAAAATAAGCCGCAAACAATTCTTTCACTATATCATTGCATAATGGAATACTTTTCTGTGGCCCTGAAAGTGAAAAATATTTTACAGAATGCATATTTTAGTGCACTTCGCAAGTTCATATCAATTTTATTATGTTTGAAATGGTGTAATATCTTTAAACTTCATCTGAAATTATTTTCTCCCATTAGTCGTAAAGTAACGGAATGCTTGTGATTGTCCATGCAAATAAAATAAACATGCTGCAAACATAATTTATTATAAGTATTGTGTTAGAGTCAATAAAAGTAACAGCTCCAGCAACTTTGGGACGATCCAACTGTATTTATGAGAGTTAGAGTGCGGAGAAATGGTGAGAAATCATATACACTTTGCATTTTTTCTAGAAAGTGTTTAAAAAAAGCGGATTTTAATACAAAAAAAAACCAATCTAAAAAACTTATTAATGTACAAACGTTCAATACCTAAATGAAAGTGATTTTTAATTAAATGAATTAATATATGACAAAAGATTTATTTTTTTAAAATATAAAATAATATTATACCTAGGTATAAATAAAAATCTAGGCAAAAATATTGTATCAAGGCAGCAAAAGTTCATTCAAAAAAATCTAACAGCATATGGTGCATGTTCATTTTTATTTTATTTGTTTCAATATCAACATTTATAAAGTATCTCCGTGAAATGCGTGTATAGAATTTATGCACCTGTTTTTAATTATGTAAGCAGTGAAAGGGATTTTTTGAAGGAAAAAAGCCGTATTTATGTTAATATAAAGTACTCATTTACCCTTTATGAGACGTAAATAAAGTATTTGCTTTATGAAAATGTATTTATTTTTATAAAAGAAAGAATAACATTTTATCTTAATTCTAAGGGGAAAAAATCATAATGTTATCAACAGACTTTTTAAATAAATGCGAATCTCTTTAATGCTTTCATGTACTTTAATTATTTATTTCAATTTTTATGTACATAAATAGCCTGAAAAAATCTTTCATGTAAAGATAATTTTTAATACATGCTAGCCTTTTCTTGTATTTTTGAGTGTTTTTACTTTACATCTTTCAGCTTTGATATAAAGCAAAAATTTGCTAAAGTAATGTTTTAGTTATTGCATAACTTTTGTATATCAATGTTAATGTAGTTACAGGATTGTAATATCATAATAAACTGCATAAATAATTTTCGTAATTGTAAAAAGAATGTAAAGCATTGCCTTTACATACTTTAAGATATATTTATTAGTAGAAAATTTAAAAGTTCCATATATTTTAAGATAAAAAGCGGAGTCTTTTATTATATAATACTTAATGAAAATATGCATAAGATGTAAAGATAATAAACTATTATTATCGCGTCTTTATGTTATCATTATAAAATTTATATATATGTTGCAGCCACTACCCGAAATTGGCCAATTCTAGAACTGGCCGGCCAATTCCAGAATTGGCTAGCAACGTTAAAAAATGACTGGCCATTTCTAGAATTGGCCAGTCAATTCACGAACTGGACAGAAGTAATTGGCCAATTCGCGAACTGGCCAGATGCGATTGGCCAATTTGCGAAATAGATATAAGCACTCGGCTTAATCCTTTCTAACATAGTTGAAAGTGTCTGTGAATTCAAATAGTCTAGACGTCAGTCTGTCCGTGATCTAACTCGAGTAAAGTTTCCGGTTAACTTGTAATTGACATCGTATTTGGTTTATCAATTTCGATATTGAAAGGGAATTGTGTGCTATTTTTGGTTAATTTAGTTGGGTAAACAAAAATATTTCGTTTCAATATAATCAATGGTAATCTTTTTTTAACTGTACATTTTAATGTACATTATCTTAGTTACAAAAAAATTGGTACCTATGCATCATAGTTCGGATGTTGGTCAAGGCTTCCCGGCCAGTTCGCGAATTGGCCGGCCAAAACCCGAAATACGTTATTCATTTCATGTATTTCGGGTTTTGGCCAGGAAGCTTGGCCAGTTCGGGAACTGGCCAGGATTCGGGTATTGGCCGCAACATATATACTGTAAAAAATCTAAAACCTTAGTAATTTAAATTTAACGAAATCTGTTATGCTTACTAAAATTTAATATGTACACTCTACAAGAAAATTTCGTCAATCTACAGAACTTGTATGTAAAACTAGAAATATTTTTAACTTTACAAAAAAATTTATTGAAATTTTGGTAATTGTACTAAAATTTTATCTGTAATCCTTGATATCGTTACTTAAAAAGTTCTGGAAATCCGATTTTCATAAAATTTCTTAGCAACCTTAAAAATTTTTTTATTCAAAGTGAAAATTTGAATATATTACATGAACTTCTATTGTTGCTATTGCATAAAAAATACTTAGAATATAATTCTACCAGAAAAAACTTTGTCATTTTTGAATTTTTTAGAGTGTATATATGTGTGTGAGAGAGAGAAAGAGAGAGAGATGTTTTGAACCACAATATAACGAAATGCAAGAGCCAATATTTAACTTACCATTTTTAACTGTCACTAAATCGTAGAAATTTTTTGCAGTCATGCGTGGCACACGGTGCTGGGATATGGAATTAAATTCTCAGGAATTTTCCATTAAAATCACTCGTAGACGTCGTCCATCGAACACTTTTATTGAGCTTTCACCTGATAATGAAACAATTCCACCGGAGTACGGTTTGATCTCAGTATCAATGTAATATGTCGCAAAGGAAAACATAAAATTAATTTTTAAAAATAAAATTTCACCATATTAAATACTTGAATTCTGCAAGTGACAGGGTTATGTTTAGCTCATAAAAACCCGTGAAGCATGGTGACGTCACTTCAACATCGTTATGAAGTCACATTGTGACTTTGTGACCCCCCGTAAAGCATGGTGACGTCACTGAAACGTCGTTGTGAAGTCACCTTGTGACTTCCCGTAAGACATGGTGACGTCACTGCAACGTCGTTGTGAAGTCACATTGTGACTTTGTGACCATCGATTGTCGATGTGACGTCCCGTGACGTCGATGTGAAGTCACAGTGACTAAAATGTGAAGTCGTTATGGCCGTTTTAGAGCTTTTTTGTGACGTCACATTGTGACCACTTTGCGACGTCACAATGTGACCAATTTGTGAAAAGTGTGTCATTTGTGACTACTTTGACATTAACTTTGTGACGAACTGTAAAAAATTTTTTAGAAAGTCACATCTTAGTCACATTGTGACGTCACTGAGTGGTGGCATTTTCGTCACAGATGTGATGTGACCAAAGTGACTCACAGTGACGTCATTGTGACGTCACTGTGAACATGCATGCTATGAGGGTTTGTGACCATCGATTGTCGATGTGACGTCACGTGACGTCGATGTGAAGTCACAGTGACTAAAATGTGAAGTCGTTATGGCCGTTTTAGAGCTCTTTTGTGACGTTTCACAAAGTGGTCACAATGTGACAAATTTGTAAAGAATGTGTCATTTGTGACTGATTTGACATTACCATCGTGACGAAACTGTGACAAAAGCGACGACATATAAATTGCCAGAAACATGTTTTTTAATGTAAATAACATGTTTTGAAGGATATTTGTAAATTTCTAAAGATTTTTAAGAAAGTCACATCTCAGTCACAATGTGACGTCACTGAGTGGTGGCATTTTGGTAACAGATGTGATGTGAACAAAGTGACTCACAGTGACGTCACTGTGACCATGCTTGCTATTAGGGAATGTAGAATTCTTTCGTCCGAAGCTAATGTAACAATGTTATATCCAATTATGCGTTACAATACAGGATTTTACGGCAACGTTCTAAGCTGTGATTAATTTGTTAGAAAAAGTGATTTGTTCCAATATAAAAAATTTTACCTCGCGAATAAAGAAAAGGTCATGTCAGTCACACGGAAGATATAAACGATGCAATCTGACTTCAGATTAACGTTATTTAGAATAAAATCAAATAAAGGAAAATAATTAAAGGTATGAAATATAAACAATAAGCTAAATATTATAAAAAAGGGAGGGAGTTAAACATTAAAAGAATTTGTAAATAATTAATTTAGAGTTAAGGCAAAAAAAATATTATTATATCTATGTATACCTCATTTTGCGAATCAAACACTTTAAAATTTAAAATCAAATTTCGGGTTACCAAATTTTTCTAGTGCAAATTTTTAAACTTTTAAATATTGCACATTTTTCATTTTTACACCGTCGTATAAGTGGGGGGTGATGTACATTTCAATCTGATTTATCTGAAAACTGCATTTTAATTTATTATTGAGACATTATTTTTTTCCAGTCTTTTATACCGTTTTTGCAAATATGCCACAGACTACGCCAATTTCTATTAAAAGTAAAGCAATGAAAGGTTAAAATTTTCTTTGTTATTTCTTTATGCTTAAAATATTATAAATAGTGTGGTAACAGTTTACACCAAAAAGCACTCGAGACTTGAATTAAAATGACTTCAAAATGATCAAACTAAAATACTATTTTTTTAAAAGGTGAATACGGTTATGAGAGTTGCATACTTATGTTTTGAGACGATGAAAATAATGTCGGATTTAGATTTCACGGGGAAAAAATTATGATTGAGTAAAAGTGAATTTTTTTTATTTTGGAATACAAGTATTAGGTCCGTAACTTTTGGATCAATAACAATCATAATGGATAACTTTAACAATAACGAATGTTTTTACATTTATCAGTAACATCTGTTTGTCATACATTACGTCTTACACATAAAATAAAAAAAATAATAATAATTTCTACTTCTGAGTTTTATAGAAATAATATTTTGTTAACATTATGTTAAATATAACTTGTTTAAGAGCTAGACTTACCAATATATTAAGAAAAAATTTTGTAACTAATTAAGTAGGATTATTCTAAATCAACAAAACAGTTCATTCCTTAACATTTTCTTTCGTCGAAATTTGGCGGTTTCTACTTTGTATACATAATTTCTCTTTTATTGTGTGTTTATATCCATGATTTTGTGTTACATTATATTAAAACAACTTTTTTATTGTTGAACTGATTTTGTCTTTCTTTTCTTTTATGTCTGCTCACATGGTAAAGGTAGGTCAATTCATTTCATTTTTAGTAAGATATACATTTATCTTTTTAACTGGACCGAAAAAACCTACAATGTAAGGATAAATGCTAGATACCCTGATAGTAAAATTAAAGAAAACTTGTTGAATGTGCCAATCCAATAACTTTCTCTGATCTCATACATAAATATATTTATACTTCAATGTTCTTACTCCTATGCTACAACACACGAACACTAATTCTCATTTGAAATTTATGCTTTGCTTAAATGCAGTAAATTCAAGTAAATTTTAAGCATTTTTCTTTTAAAAAAAGATATCTTAGTTGTGTTCTGTATCAGCTTCATGCGAATATATCATCGCGGTATAATCAGTCGCTTTAAAAATGGAACGATGAAAAATCGTCTTTTACTTAGATTTCGTAATAAACACAATCTCTCTTATTGTAGAATTTCTGAAAAAAATTGGAGATTGTTTGAGTGTCAAAACCCCAAACACATCTATTAGAAATTTTCTTACTATTATCTATAACTTTTGTAATGCTGAGTTTTTGATAAGACCAACTGTTACTTCAATTAGTAAGTAAATACATATACAGAAAAAATAAAAATGTAGGTATTCTTTACATTTAGGTGCTTTATTATAATATAATTTTGTTTTACTTGTGTAGTATGTTCAATAAACTATCATAAATCTGTACTGCGACGTAGAATAATCGCTAAAATTGCACAAAAATAATTTCTGCTACTCTCTCTTTCAGAGAATATTTTCAAATTCAACTGTGGCCAACCATATTTGATAAAAACCAATGTAGTAAGTTTGGTTCGATTGTACTTCGCACAGATTAAGATTATACAACAATTAAAGTGGCACAAATATAGGTATTAAAATGCCCCGCCTGTTCAACTATCACTAAAATCCAATAGGACCCCCTAGCTATTCGAAAATGATGCATTAAATTTGGTACTATGAATAGTTCCATGTACATACAAAACACAGAAATCGCTATTGCAGCGCCCTCTCTCTCGCTTACTATTCTCAAGTTTATGTGACACCTGCTAGTCATAGCCAAAAATTTATCAATTAAATTTTGTTAATTCTATGCTTAATTTCATGTAGTTTTCAATGAAACATAAAGGAAGCACCAACACACACCGACAGACAGACATTTTTTGAAACCAACATTTTAGGATCAGTGTCCGATAAAATGAGTAAATGCTCGAAAATCGGACGGCAAAAAAATATTAATAATATTTAGATTGTTATATTTTCTTCTATTGAAGATAGAAAAAGTAAAAAAAAAAATATATAAATTGATTGTGATTAAACGTTACCAATCTACCTTATACGAAGAATAGAAGATGAAATATAAGATGGAAGTGTGTAATTATAATGAAATGTACATGACCCTTGAAAATGAAAAGAATCTGTTTCCTCACTAAATTTTCAACTATAATTTTCGTGAAAGTGTAAACGTAAAAGTTAATAATACTGTTACGTAAGTTATGTAATAAATTCACTTAAGTTTGGTTATCTAAAAACAAATAGCCTTCAATTTAGAAAAAAATAACCATTTTAGTAATTATGAAGTTGTTTCCTAAAAAAAAATAATCCAGTATTAAAGATTTCTCATGTTTTAATATAACAACACAACTAAAATATTGTATTTAAAGAAAAAATTACTATGGTAAATTCTAAAATATATAAAAAAGATTACTTATCACAATCGTGAAAATGTAATTTTTTACACTAATATAAATAAATATATAAAAATAAAAAGTCAATATTAAAAGTGTTCATTTTGTTTCTATAAATATTTATTGTGCTAAAATATAAAAAGTAGCAAGTTAAAAAAAAAACAATTGTTTTCTATAAAACACACTTTTTTACTTATCGTAGTAGAAAATAATATGTTCTTTCAAACAAAAATGATAAAATATTCATTCATTTTACTTACTCCCAGGAAAAAAAGTAGATTGTGCCATAAATTTGGATAATTTTTAGTGTGTTTTATTTTTGCTATTACCCTAACTATAATAATCTCGAAAGAATATTGAGTTATAATATTAAATGAAATAAGAATCTACTTCAGGTGCACTTAACATCGCAAAGGACAAAAAAATACGATACATATGCTTGTAATCTATTAGCACTCTGCACATATTGTGTAAATTACTAAGATATTTTTTATTTAGTTCATAGTGATAAATCATAGGAAAAGTGGCTCAGTGCATGGATATAGCTAATGACAGACTTAAACTATGGAATACGATAAAACAATTTTTTTTGGAATGATAATGCATCTGCATTAGAACGAAGCTTTTTTATTTTAGTAATGGAATGGGTAAAATTTACTTTATAAATACATGTATCTTGTTAAAATGAGATGCCTTTTATATTAAAACAGTAAAATAAAATAATGAAGTTACGTTCTTAGTTTTTTAAACAGAAGTGAGACATTATTAGTGAAACATATCTAATTATTTTATTCTTTCTGTGTTGTAGATAAAATAGTATCCCAAAGTAAGAATTTATTTAATACATAATTCTTGATTTTTCGTGGAGAACTCTTGTGGACTCACGAAAAATTAATTTCAATCAATAATATTGATTGTGTTTTGATTGCAAGGAGATTTTATATAAAAGATTTGCCAATATTTGACTAGGTAAGGTCTAGAAGGTTAGGGTTGGTTAAAAATTTTATTTTATATTTCTCTAAAAATTTTGTGTTTGTTTATTTATAATTTAATTTTAGTGGAAGGGGAAAAAATTATGTTACTAATATCTTTCAAGATATTAACGTAGTTCCTTGTGATATTAAAGTGTTCATTTTTAATTTCTGATAATCCTAATTTAGTCGACACTATATTGTAGATGTTAAACTGCAAATGACTTGAGATGCACTATTTTTATTAGGAGAATTCTGGGACAAAATTTTGTTTTGATTAAAAAAAATCACATTATTTTAGCTATTTTATTTTTGCATTCTAGAACTAGTCTAGAACTTAAAAGACTTTAAAACATCATGCACGCTTATGTTATAGTGTAAAAAAATGGACGATTTTACAGAGAATGTATTGGCAATCTTGAGGCTAGTACAATTCACTATTTTTTAACGAAAAAAATCCTGTAAATTTCAGACAAAGGGAAAATTTTTAAGCATTTACAGTGATTTTTCAGTTAAAAAACAGTGAATTGTACTGGCGCCACGATTACCAGTACAAGCTTCGCAAACTCGTCCGTTTTTTTAAGGTGCAAGGTGTTTATTATATCGTGCGGCCAGCATTTCCACCCCACCCTTATTGATATCAGCCTCTAACAATGCTAACCACTATCCCTATCATTGTTTTATTGTAGTTATTATCGTTATAGTACTGATTTAGGTTACTATAATTCAGGTAGACTCAACTCGAATTTTGTTTCAACCAATCATCGAGGATTTTTCATTTTTCAACTATCGACAATTAACTGGCGGCCTGAGTCAGCCACAATTGTTGTAACCACAGGTTTGAACAAGAAGATAGCCTCCTCAAACATAATATCGCCTCTGAGAGACACTAAATAATATCCTTTAAATTAATTTAAATGCTTCAAAAATTTATGAATTTACTTCAATATTTATTAAATGCGTGCATATCATAAAAAAATGGCATAGACTGATACATCTCTGGAAACATTGTATAGTAATTTTAAACCGGTCCCATTTAATATTTCTCGGAAGGTTGAAGAGGTTAAGTGAAGGGACAAGTAGTCACTTTGTGCTAAATCACGACTGTATGGAGGATAATAAAGTTGTTCCTAGTTATGTGAGGTGCTGAGTTTTGTGAGCCATTTTCACTTTTATTATTTATAAATTAAATTGGTCAGTTTTATGAGTCATTTTCATTTTTGTTATTTATAAATTAAATTAGTCTGTCTCCGTTTACGTAATATCTACACTTTCTTATTCAATAAAAATATTAATAATAGAAATTTAAACAACAAGATCATAAATTTATTTTCATGTGTAATTTAAGTTAACCAAAATGGATTGTTAATAAAGGATGCCTTAATTAAGCTATTGATTTTGTATATTGAAATAAGTTACTTTTATTTGAAGTAACTATGAAAAATATTAATAACTGAAATAAAAGCAAGAAGAACATTAAAACTTTTCTTCCTGTTCGTAGTTTAAATTAATCAAATGGATTATTTAAAAAGGATGTCCTATATTAAATTATTGATATTTTATATTCAAATGAGATACATTTCTTTAAAGTGTTTTTCTACTCATCCTTAAACTTTTTATCATAATCATATTCCTCTGAGAAAAATTAATTACCAAAGTTTAAGTGGAAAATACATAGGAATTATTTTGAGTTAATTTAATTTATATGCATGTTTTACAAGTGGCGATAAATTTAAGAATAGAATAATCTTGTGGAAGACATTGAAATTAAAAATTAAAAAACAGATTTTTTTAAATCAATTTCAGTAATTATTATAGAATTTAAAAAATATATACAGACAAATCTTTATAAATCTAAAAAAATGACGACATCCAATAATGTTTGTTGATCACTTTCAAATTGCATTTTTATTAAAATGAAAGACAATGTAAGTAAATGTACTATGATCCTAACTGTAACTGAAATGAATTTTTTAGTTAAAAATTTTTAGGTAAACATATTTTTTCGTTATGAGAAAATCTGAATCCACGTAAATGGTTGAAGAAATAACCACAAAAAAATATTTAACTTCGAATGTTTCGCTGAGCTTACTCAAAGCAATCCAGCAAGATATTTTTTATGAAAAGTATTACAGGGGAGACTGGGGCAGATTTTCCCAACGTTTTAGAAATTTATTTTTGTATTTTTTTTAATTTACTGTCTTTAGTTTGTGCAAAGGATATCATTGTATTTCCTATTTCTTTGTTATCAATCTCAAATAATTACTTTTTTTAGAAACTTAAGAAGAAGATGATTAAATATGGTCATGCAACGTAGGAAAATGTACCTCGTATGTGGAGAGGGTCTTTCGGTCTATTAAAAATGTACTGAGAGTAATTTTGCAACTATGTTTTAATTGGTAAAAAATAAGAAATAAATCTTGTTTGTTAATTAATAGGTATTTCTTCTTGCAAACTAGAAAGGCATAAGAATAATATATAGAAATATTGACTGGACGGTGGACGTTATTTTTTTTTCTTTTTCATTTTTATCATAACAATATGGAATTTTGTACACATATACATTTTACGAAAGGCATATGGAGCACCTTCAAAAAAATTCCAATCTTTTTAAAAATTTTAAACGAAATTTTAAAATGCTCCTCGTGTCTTAATTTTTTAGATGTTTACTTGCTTTTGCATTTTTATCACTTAAAACTCTATTATAAACAAATTACTCTAAGATTTTTTTTTAATCTCGTGAATAGTTAATATTTTACAGTTCACTTTCTAAATTAGATATCGATTTTCATCAAAATTTTGCCTTTTAATAAGCAAAAAATCAAATTTGACTATCTTAATGAAGACGAATTTTAAAAAGCTTGCACAGTTTCTTTCTAAATAATATCAAGATATTTTCTTATCAATTTCATAAATATTGATAAAAAAATTACGTCGCAAGAAGCATTTCAAAAATCTAAAAACGCTGATAAATTAGTTTTGAGAAAAACAGATTTAAATTACATAAATAAACTTACCTTTATCATTTATTTCTTAAAAGATTCATAAATCATATTTTAATAAGAAAAATTGTTTTGGCACTATTATACCACAGAAATAGATCTTTTTGTTACGGATTTACTGTAGACGATTTTGCTATAATAAAGGTCCACTGTCCCTTTAACCACTTCACCACTTGTCGTGAGATAAGGTGGGGGGATAAAAGCAATGTTTCACTATACCTGTCACCGGTGAAGTTGTTAAGTGAATATATAAAGGAATGTCATTTTATGATTATCCAAGAAAAAAAAAATGCCTCCCCAAAACTTTGATTGTTAGACGAATTAAATGAACTTTACGTAGCACTTTTTAAAAAATCGAACATAAATGCACCTTTGGAGCATTAATGTTTAAAAAAAATAAATAAAAATAAAATAAATAAATAAAAAAACTGAAGGCTAATTAATATACAACGTCATATCATTTATTATAAGAAATATATACAAAAATGTCTCAAATGAAAAAAAAAGTCTTAGCATCTTTAAAATATGAAAATGGAGAGCTTATGAACATGAAGGGGAATAAATTAAAGTTTTAATTTGTGCGCGTATTGGCGCTAGGTGCATTAACAAAATTTGCAATTTGTCGCGATATAACTGACGAATGGATAAAGATGAGGCATCAAAATATTCATAGTTGCATTTACTGGAAAAGGCATACTTAATGTATAAAACGTTTAAACAAGTTATGATAATGCATTAGTTAATTGCTATGTACATTTTAAGTTAGCCGGTTTTTATAGCTTTTTCGCGTATAACAGTAAAAGTTGTATTTGTTTGAATCGTACATTAGTTTCTCTCTTATTTATATCTCTTGGTCTTCTTTATTCTTTTTCTATGCGTCAAAGGCACACTGTTGGCAACGAACAGCAGTATATTTCAAAAGCAAATCTGAAAGCTGAGAAAAGAATAAAGCAGGATTCTGCAAACGCAATGACTCATCGCAATGCTGAGAGAGTGAAGGACGAATTAGAAGAGGGGCGAAAATGCGATAAAGGATACTTATTATTTTTCCAGGTTCTGTTACCCTGTTCAGTGTGAATGTGAAACCCTTTCCTAGTGAGATACGGTGCTTTTTGGATCGTTTAATATGCCATTAGAGTTTTTTATGCGTTTTATTACGGCTAGCTTAGAAATGGCTTGTATGAAGCGCTTTGGCAATGACACGCGATAGTTTGAAAATTAGCCATTTTGGGACACCGTGCATGATGGAAAAATGGCACTTGCCAACTTATCCGGACATCATACGCCTCTACTACAGGTTGCTTCAACATGCAGGAGTTGTGAGAGCAGAGGATAAGAATTTTGTCATCGATAAGAACAAGATCAGAAGAGAGGAACATAAACTTAGAAGAAACAGGCGGAAGAAGTTCTTGAAGGAAGGAAAATTAAAAGCATATTTCTCTGAAGTAAAAGAATAAAACTATTTTCATAGAAAAAAAGAACAAGTGGCCCCGTCGAGGGAAAGGCAAAGTATACATGACCGTGCTGTTTGAACCTGGTTCGTAATACTTGGGCACTTGTCATCTCGTTGCGGTCATGAAAAAGAAATAGCAAAATCATTATATAATATTCTAAGTCAGTACAAGTTGGATTTTTCTGAACTTACAGCCCTCGGGTGTGATGACACCGCTCTCAATACAGGAAAACGCAACGATGTCATTGCCTGTCTTGAAAAAAAAACTAAAAGAGCTGCAACATTTGATATGTATTCTTTATACGAATGAGCTCCAACTCCGACATCTACTCTCAAACTTGATGGTGGAACCACGGGTCCTAAGACGTTTGCCGGTCCAATCGGTGCTAGACTAACGAGATGTGAAAATCTATTGCTCTTTTATGGACATCAGAAATGGAAAATACTGAAGATCTGAATACTGATAAAACTACTTATTTGATATTTGTACAGCGGTTTGAACCGGAGTATGTCCTCGAGAACTAGAAAACAGAAAACCAGGACCAATTGTGATATCGAGATGGATCACAACTGCTTACAGAATTTTACGCTTGTATGTTAGTTGTTCGAATCCTGATAAAGCGTTAAAATATATCTCGTTTAGTACGTGATATAAGTGTTTATACGCCCGTGTGGTTTTCTGTAAGCAAAACGCCAGGTTGCGAGGACGGATCTAGACATATGTGGTAGATAGTTAAATTTTCGACGTTTTTACCAGATGACCTAAAGGAGAGAGTGCATTTAGTTATTATAAGGAATGGATACTATGGCCATTCCGGGAATTTACTGATAGCAATGGCAACCAATGATAGACAATATATTAGAAGAATGGCATGGGAAAGAATAAAAATATGCCGCAATTTAAGAAAGATAAAAACCAACATAGTGCGAGAGTTCCAAGTTCCAAAGCTGTACTTTAAAGGAACGGAACACTATGAGTGTGTCACCGCCGAAATCAGCGAACCTCTTATAACAAAAACCTTTTCACTAGAAGAAATTGTAGAAAACGTAATTCCAGGATCTATGTTGGATGAATTATTAGTCTGTTTTCGAAGTCACTCTCGGGTAAATGAAAGAGTCCTTAAAATTGTGACAGAAGCTGCATCAAAGGTATGTAGGAGTGAAGAAAAGGATGCAAAACTGCAAATACGGAAAAAAGATACTAAAGTTCATTTCTAAGAAAGACTTTGTAGTGTAAAAAGGTATACATTTTGAATAAAATATTCTTTGGTAGGAGAGCGGGTAAAACTCCATGTGCAATTACCTCCTCCTGATAAGTTCTGGGATGTTTCGCGTTGGTACAGAACGCAAAGCAAGCTAAAAGCTGTGCATTATTAAAGAACATAGCACTAAAATAATGCATAATTAAAGGTTATTTAAACATTTGACACAATAAATATATCTTTTCAACTAAATACAAACAAAATAAACTTAATTTAACATTTTAAAATTTTTTGCTAATAAAGTTCAAAAATCAGTATTTTTGCAAAACTTCAATCCATTTGTGGCAGGATAAGGAATTGTCCAAAAAATCTGTAATTTTTTGTGTGAACTAAGTGCCACTAGTGGCCACTTTTCCGTTCCCGCCATCATCGATAATAATAATAAAAAAATTTTTCGGCCCACCCTAATGAACGTATTGATGAAAAGAATGTTTTTTTTTTCGTGCTCAATAGTTTAGTATTGTACCGGAAAAAAACTAATGAATTTCTTTTTGGTAGCTATGGTAAAAACATGAAAGTTTGTTTAAATATTTTTTTCATCAAAGTCAACATTTTTCAAATTATAATTGACATATTCCTGAAATTAATTATAGTAGTTTTAATTAAAAAGAATATCTCTTTTCGTTAATGAAGACATATTCACTCTTAAATGTTCAATATATTTTAATTACTTATTTTTAAAGTGAAATATTAATATATTTAAAATTAAAATACATATTTTTTTTAATTAGTTAAAAAAATGCTTTTTCGCGCACAATAGTATTTTACCGAACTGACTCATGCTATCGAAAAGACTAAATAATGAATTTTTCATAATAATGCATACAATTTAAATGTTTAACAAAAGGTTTGTCAATATTTTCAAAAATAATAATTATAAGAATGTATTTCCTCTCAGGTATTTATATGCACCAACCGTAAAGTCAATATTAACCTTTAATTGAATCAATAACATTATATTTCAATTTTCAAAAAACAATTACTATTTTCCTTTCCCTGGTTGTTTTTAGAAAATCATTTAATAGCTTTTAAAATATCACATTGCACGAAATCAATTTTCTGATGTGACTTTAAAATTTTTTAAGCACAATATCTTTTTAAATAATTTTTAAACTCGAATTTCTTTTTTAAAAACATAAAAGAAATACTGAGAATCCTGCATTACCTATGGATTATGTAACGTTTTTCCATTTGAACTGAATGTTACTAAGAAGCTTATTCATTTCTACTTTTTTACCTTATATGTCTTTACAAGAAGAAAGTATTGAATTCGTGAAAATTTTCAAAATATCGTTTTTGACAGATTTACACGTTGTAGGGGACAGAGAACCTCAAAAAACAAGTTTTTACAAAATGTTTCTTTGTGAGTCTGTCTTTCTGTATATAAGTGACAAAAATGTTTTGGTTGTTTTATCTAAAGAACTAATGCATGGAATTTTACAAAATTTAAGATTCTGTTAGACCTTGATATAAACTAGATCAGATTACTTTTTGGCGTATATCGCTCAACAGGTGGTGCTGATATGCTTAATTATTCACACTTTCCATAATAGATATACCTCAAGAACTAGTGCATGAATTTTCGTACAACTTCTTAGTTAGTACATTCTTGGTGCGGATTGCATGTTGGTGCAAAACTCTCAACATGTGGTGCTGCCACTTTGTATTATTTGAGATTATTGCAATAGTTGTATCTCAAGAACTAATGTGCGACATTTTCACAAACTTCAGATTCAGTTAGTCCCTGATGTGTGTTGTTTACTTTTTAGGGTAAATCGCCTAAATATGACATGATTTTTTAACTAATGTATCGCAAGAACTAATACATGTATTTTCGTCAAACTTCGGATTTAGTTTGTACCTCATAAAAAAATCGATCCTGATTAGATTTTGGTGTACATTACCGAACATGCGGCGCTGTTAAACTAATTATTTTTATAAATTTTGCAATAGCTCTATCTCAAACACTAATGCACGGATTTTCACCAAACTTCAGATTCTCTTATATTTAGTTCAGAAGGCATATTTTGTTGCGGACTAGATTTTGGTTTAAACCATCTAACTGGTGGCGCAACTCTGCTGCATTTTTCAGGAAGAATTAATATACATAATATAGGAGAAAATTTTGGGTTTGCTACATTTGAATAGTTTTCTATTAAGTTTCATATTTAAATAATAATAATATGCATTTTAATTATTGTATTTTACCTAAAAATATAATCAAGGTTTTTAGATAACTATAGAGAAAATATGAAAGGTTCACTAAATAATATTTAACGTAGTAAATATTTTTACAAATTGTAATTATATGAAATTATTTTCCCAACTGACATTTATATATCCACCGGAAAGCCAATAATATTCTTTATTTAGATCAATATTATTTTAAATTTCCTAGTTTATTTTTGTTGACGTGACAACGTCTTGTAAATTGGTTTGCCGGGAGACACTTCAAGAAACTGCGTTACGTTACGCTCCGCTCACGATACGCGCTCACTTTTCTCTTAACTTTTTCCGGTCACTTGTGGGACCATTTTCTGAACGTGAATGTGAATTCGCTGCAAGGAAGGGGCGGTGCTTAATAGGAATTTTAGATAGTATCAAACTAAGACGAAATACGTTATGTATTAGTTATTAGTATAAAGTACAAAGAAAATAAGTGTAGTTTATTTCGTAATTCGGTGGTATATTATGGAAAACTAATGATATGTGATTAGTGAAAGCCATTTTACTTTAGTAATATTCTGCTCATTGAAAAATTCTTTAATATGCTGTTTACAAAATTCAACATTTGACATCAATAAACATGAAGTAAAATGTGTTTAACAAACACAGTGTATTGCAAGTTATTGTATGTATATTTGTATATAAATACGTATGTATGTGTAAAGGTAATAAATGTTTTAAATTGTTACTATTATTTCATCCTTCTTCCTACTATACGAATGAATATTCACATTAAAATTATTTTACAACTCAAAGTCGTTGTCACGTAAAACTTTCGCCCGTATACCGACTTTACAGGCAACCAATTTTTTTATTTATTTAAGAAATAATTTCATTGATTTTAAAATATTCTATAATATGAAACCTATTTTCTGACAAATAAGAATCTGACGTGATCAGGGAATTAAATTTGCGTGACTTATAAAATGTTTGAAATGACATTATGTCAAAAGGTCTGTAAAGTAAGTATATTTTAAATTAATTTAAATTTAGTGTTTAAAAAAACATAAAAGAAATACATAATTCTGCATTAAACATAGATTCTAAAATGTTTTATGAAAATAACTGACCGTAACTAACAAGTTTATTTTTTAATTAACTATTATATTAAATAATATTAATATACATTTTAATTCTTGTATTTTATCTAAAAGAATAATCAATGTCTTTTAGATAAAAATGGAGAAAATATGAAAAGTTCATTAAATATTATTTAATAAAAATAAATATTTTTAATACTTAATATATATTAATCATTTAATAGTTTTTAAAATATCGTATTGCACTAAACCAATTTTCTGACAACCACGAAACTGGCAGGATCAAGGAATTAAATTTACGTCACTTTTAATTTTTTTGAAATGACATTAGGTTGAAAGGTCTCTAAACTAAATATATTTTAATTTAATTTTGAAACTGAAGTTTCTTTTATTTTTTAAACATGAAATAAATAAAGAGAATTCTGCGATCTGCATAGACGATGAAACGTTTTCCGACTTTAACGGAAATTTACCAAGAATTTTATTTAACAAATATATATTATGTTTAAATAATAAGAATCTTATGCATTTTAATTATTGTATCAGGGTCTTTTCAGGAGATGTTTTCAAGAGATATATATATATATATATATATATATATATATATATCAGGCTCTTTTAGATTACAATGGAGAAAATATAAAATGTCCACTAACAAAGTAAATATTTTTACTAATACTAATTTCCATTCTGACAAGTATATATATATCGACCGGAAAGTCAATATTACCCTAGTTACATCAATAACAGTATTATTTTAGTTTATAAAACATAATTATAATTTTTATTTCCATGATTGGTTTTAGAAATGATTTAATACCTTTTGAAACATCGAATTGCACGAAAGCAATTTTTTAGCAAACAATAATCTGACAAATCAGGGAATTAATTTCCCGTGACTTTTAAAAATTTTCAACATATATTAAATAGAAATGTCTATACAGTAAACATTTTTAAATTAATTTTAAAATTGGAGTTAAAAAAACATAAAAGAAAACAGAATTCTGCATTTAACGTAGATTATGAAATGTTCGTCGAAACTAATGGAATAATACTAAAAAGTTTATTTTTATTTAATTATCATATTTAAATATTATTAATAATATAATTATAGTACTATGTAGAATATGGTATAACACTTTAATTATAGTATTTTACCTAAAGGGATAATCAAGGTCTTTTAGATATACAACGGAAAAAAAATATAAAAGGTTCATTAAACATTATTTAACAAAATAAATATTTTTACATATTGTAATTATAAGAAATTATTTCCCCTTTTACATTTATATCCCCAACTGTAAGTCAATATTACTCTTCATTTAAACTGATAACATTATTATTTCAGTTTACGGAAAATAATTATTATTTTCATTTAGTTGGTTGTTTTTTTTAAACACTTAATAGTCTTTAAAATACCGTATAGTATGAAACCAATTTTCAGACAAACAAGAATCTGACATGATCAAGGAATTGAATTTAAGTGAATTTTGATATGAAATTTGGTAGGAAGTTCTATAAAATGAATATTTTTTAATTAAATTTCAAATTTGAAGTTTCTTTTTTAAAAACACAAAACAAATTGTAGAATCCTGTACTACGCATAGACTATAAAACGTTGTTCGACATTAACTGAAATTTTCTAATGTTTTTATTTAAAAATTATGTATCATGTTTAAGTAAAAAGAATATTATGCATTTTAATATCGTATTTTATTTTAAAAGATAATCAGGGCCCTGAAGATTACAGTGGAAAAAATATAAAAGGTTCACTAACAAAGTAAATATTTTAACAAATAGTAATTACGCGAAATTATTTAACCTCTGACGATTATATTTACCGACCGGAAAGTCAATATTACTCTTTTGTTAAATCAATAACATTATTATTTCAGTTTATAAAACATAATTATATTTTTTATTTCCCTGATTGTTTTTAGAAATCATTTAATACTCTTTGAAATATTTAATTGCACGGAACCAATTTTCTAGCAAACAAGAATCGGACAAGATCAGGGAGTTTAATATACGTGATTTTTCAAATTTTTGAAGAGACATTAAGGGTAGGAAGGTCTTTAAAGTAAACATCTTTTAAATAAATTTTAAAATTGGAGATTGTTTCTTTTAAACATAAAAGAAATAAAGAGAATCCTGAATTACACGTAGATTATGAAACGTTTTGAGACAATAGCAGAATGTTACTGAGAAGTCATTATATTTTTTAAAAATATCATACCTTAATAATAATAATAATAATAATAATAATATGTATTTTAATTATCGTGCGTATATTACCTAAAAAGATTATCAAGGAATTTTTAGATAACAATATAGACAATATGAAAAGTTCAATAAATATTATTTAACGAAATAACTATTCTAGCAAGAAGTATTTATAAAAAATTATTTACCCTTTAAGATTTATACAAATCCACCGGAAAGTCAGTGTTATTATTTTGCTTCTCATTACTTAAATTACTTAAATTACTCATTATTGCTCTAATATTATTATTTAAGTTTCACAAAAAAAATTATTACTTTCATTTTCCTGTTTGTTTTGAGAAAAAATTTAATAGCTTTTAAAATATAGAATAGTACGAAACAATTTTTCAGACAAATAAGAATCGGACAAGATAAGGGAATTAAATTTAAGTGCCTTTAAAAATTTTTGAATTGACATTATGTGGGAAGGTTTCTAAAGTAAATAACTTTTAAATTAATTTTGAAGTTTGAGTTTCATTTTTAGAAATAGAAAAAGAATAGACGAAATTCTACATTACGCTTAGATTATGAAACTTTTTCCAGCATTAACTGAATGTTACTAAGAGATTTGTCTTTTAAAGCAATTAAATATCATATTTACATTGTAATGTTCTTTTGTATTTTAACTATTGTATCTTTCTAAAAAGATAATCAAGCTATTTTAGATAACAATGGAGAAAATATAAATTTTAAATAAACGATTAAACATCATATTTACATCATAATACTTCTATGTATTTTAAATATTGTATCTTGCCGAAAAAGATAATCAAGCTATTTTAGATAACAATGGAGAAAATATAAATTTTAAATAAACGATTAAACATCATATTTACATCATAATACTTCTATGTTTTTTAAATATTGTATCTTGCCGAAAAAGATAATCAAGCTATTTTAGATAACAATGGAGAAAATATAAATTTTAAATAAACGATTAAACATCATATTTACATCATAATACTTCTATGTTTTTTAAATATTGTATCTTGCCGAAAAAGATAATCAAGCTATTTTAGATAACAATGGAGAAAATATAAATTTTAAATAAACGATTAAACATCATATTTACATCATAATACTTCTATGTTTTTTAAATATTGTATCTTGCCGAAAAAGATAATCAAGCTATTTTAGATAACAATGGAGAAAATATGAAATGTTCAATAAATATTTTTAAACAAAGTAAGTATTTTTAATACAAATAGCAATTACAAAAAAATATTTCCCCTTTGAAATTAATATATACCGACCAGAAAGCCAATATTAATCTTTAGTTAAATAAACAATATTATTATTTCAGTTTTAGAAAAATAATTATTATTTTCATTTTCCCTGGTTGTTTTAGAAGTTATTTTTTTAGTTAGAAAATCATTTAATAATTTTTAAAATATCGAATTGCACGAAGCCAATTTTCTGATAAACAAGAAACTTACAAGAACAGGGAATTAAATGTACGAGATTATTGAAATATTTGAACAGACATTAACAAGGAAAGTCTATAAAGTAAACATCTTTTAAATTAATATTAAAATTGGAGATTCTTTTTTCCAAAACATAAAAGAAATATGGAGAATCCTGAATTACGTGTAGATTATGTAATGTTTTGAGACCAATAGGTGAATTTTACTAATATGTTAATATTTTAAATTAAGAATCATATCTAAATAATAATAAAAGTTATATGAATTTAAATTATTCTTTATTACGAAAAAGATAATCAATGATATTTATGTAACGGTGGACAAAATTACGAAAATTCCACCATACATTATTTAACAAAGTAATTTTTTTTGAAATATAAATAGTAATTACAAAAAAATATTCCGCCTTTGACATTTATATATACGGACCCGAAACTCGATTATTAATCTTATAATCTTATTAATTATTTTTGTTAGAAAATTATTTAATAGTTTTTTAAAATCTCATATTACAGGGAAAAATTTTCTAACAAACAAAAATCTGATAAGATTAGGGTATAACATTTACGTGACTCTTAAATCTTTTGAACTGACATTATGTGGTTTGGTCTCTAAAGAAAATGCAATTTAAATTAAATTTAAAATTCGAGTTTCTTTTTTAGAAACCCAAAAGAATTATGGAGAATCCTGCATTATGCATAATATATGAAAGTTTTTCCAACATTAACTGAATGTTACTAAGAGATTTATCTTTTAAAACAATTAAATATCATATTTACATCATAATACTATTAGGGGGAACTGGGGTACATTGATGCAGCTTTTTTCTAAAAAAAAAATTTGGTGTCTAGAACGCTGAAATTTCAAGTTATTTTTCTATGTGATGTCAGCAAAACCTGTGTAGTGTGTTGTAAAAATGTACAATCGTTGTTTTATATATTATTTTTGCATGTGATTTTTAAAAAATCAAAAAAAGTAATTTGTATCAATGTGCCCCATCCTCGGGGCAGATTGATACACTTTGATACGTCTGGGAAAAATACAGACAAAATAACACCAATGCATATTTTTCACAGAAAAATAGTTAGCAAACCATTTTATATCATTTATAAAAATTCATATCACCCACACATTATTTCTAAGCAATATTAAAGCAATCAAAATGAAATGTATAATGACCTTATGTTCTGGCTGTTCCTTGTCTGATTGTTGGCTGTGGTAACTTTGTCATATCTGGTACTTCAATCCCAGCATGATCTTCTTTCTTAGGAAAGATAAAAAATTACCAAGTTTTCTGTTTATAAATCGGTTTATAAATGGAAAATAAAAGATAATTATATTAAAATTTCTGTTTTTAATATAATTATCCTGTGCTGTTCTGCAGCTTGTTTCTCTTACGTAACACTTTTCATAAGGAAAATACTTTTTTCTCAGGAGAATTTATATAAATTTGAGATTTTCCAGGCTGCTGTCCTTTTCTTTAATTAGTTCTACTAGCACTATATGTTGGGTAAGTTCGTACGTCTTCTCTTTGCAAAATGTACTATAAAATGTTCTAATATAAAGAAATTTAAGCTATTTCACTTCAATAAAGGCTAATACTACAAATTTAGCGAAAAGTGGTTGGATTAAGGAGTGCATTGTAAAAAAAAAATAATAAAAGATAATGAAAAAATGAAATAGAAAAGGATTTAGGTTGTATCAATGTGCCCCGACAAAGACTGTATCAATGTGCCCCATACAGCTATTTTGAATAAAATGAATCTCAAATCCAATACTTCATAATTTACCTAACAAAAAAGAATGAGAAACTGATAAAGAGTAGTTTTACTTGCCAGGGAGAGTATTCTTTTCGGCTGAAAACACTATAACAGTTGTATAATACCATTTCAATATTACAACTCAAATTTACTTTTGATCTACAAAAACAATAAATCACCCATCCCGTTTCATCAAACAACAGAATCATTCTAAGACTTTCTGTATGTAGTTGAGTGCACTATTATCACCTTTTGAAGCTGTTGTGAAACTTCCTGTAATGACCCTGTGAACAGTAGAGGGGGTGTATCAATGTGCCCCATGTATGAATGTGCCCGAATTCCCCCTTTGTATTTTTACTATTGTATCTTGCCAAAAAGATAAAGAAGCTATTTTAGATAGCAATGCAGGAAATATGAAAGGTTCACCAAATATTTTTAATAAAATAAATATTTTTAATACAAATAGCATTTAAAAAAAAAATTATTTCTCATTTTACATTTATCTATACCGACTGGGAAGTCAATATTAATGTTTAGCTAAATCAATAACAATATTATTTCAGTTTTAGAAAAATAATTATTATTTTTTTCATTTCCCCTGTAGTTTAATAACGAAATTTAATATAACGAAATTTAATAAATTTAAAATCATTTAATAACTTGTAAAATATCGTATTGCACGAAACCAATTTTCAGGCAAGCAAGAATTTGACAAGATCAGGGAATTTAATTGACATGATTTTTAAAATTTTTGAACTGAGATTAGCAGGAAAGATCCAGGGGTCTCGGCATCCCTAACAATTCCACACTTTCGTACCACGATTTTAAAACGAGAATATTTATTGTACAATTCCACTGACGATATTAAAGGAATCTGAGGCGAAAATTTTTGATTTAAAATACTGGTATAAATCTGGGAAAATTTTAGGAATGCTGCGATCCCTGAAGATCTATAAAGTAAAAATCTTTTAAATTAATTTTAAAATTGGAGATTCTTTTTCTAAAAATCATAAAAGAAATATGGAGAATCCGAATTACGCGTAGATTATGAAACGTATTGAGACAATAGCTGAATGTTAATAAGAAGTGAGTATTTTCAAATTGAATATCATATCTCAATAATAATAATAATAATAATAATAATAATAATAATAATAATAATAATAATATTCAATTTAAACATTCTATATTACCGAAAAAGGTAATCAATGCCTTTCATATAACGGTGGACAAAAATATCAAAAGTTCACTACATAATATTTAACAAAGTAATTTTTTTAAATATAAACAGACAGATATTACAAAAAAATATTTTGCCTTTGACATTTATATATACCGACTGGAAAGTCAATATTAATCTTTAGTTAAATCAGTAACATTATTATTTCAGTTAGTTATTTCTGTTATAATTTTTTTTCTTTTTTTTTTAGTTAGAAAATTCATCATAAAATACTACAGGAAAACAATTTTCAGACAAACAAAAATCTGATAAGATTATTGAGTAACATCTACGTGACTCTTAAATCTTTTGAACTGGAATTATGTGGGTTGGTCTCTAAAGAAAATATTATTTAAATTAATTTTGAAATTTGAGTTTCTTTTTTAGCAACAAAAAAGAATTACAGCGAATCCTGCATTATGCATAGATTATGAAACTTTTCTCAACATTAACTGAATGTTACTGACAGATTTATTTTTTAAAAAAAATTGAATATCATATTTACATAATAATAATCGTATGTATTTTAACTATTGTATCTTGCCGAAAAGATAATCAATGTATTTTGGACAACAGGGCTCCAAAATGGTCCGCTAATTGAACATCAATATTTTTTTAATGTATGTTTCTACGGAATTTGCGCTAGAATGCGCTAGAATAATTTTCGCATTTAATGAGATTGTAGCTAGCGTTTTTAGGTAGATTTCGTATGAAATACTACCTATTGCAATCGCACCAGTTTATATATCTATCTAACTATATATCTCACTTTTTTATGGACACGATAACTTCTATAATTCGTCACCAATCTCCGCCAAACTGGTACATAAAATCAAAGGGGATAAAATCTCGGCTAAGTTCGTTAATGGGCGAAATCGGACCTAGGGGGTCGGAATAGGGGGCGTTTTTGTGAAAATCGAAAAAACGCCATAACTTTTTAATTAAAGTAGATATTGAATCGGTTTAAAGTTTATATTACTTCTTAAAAATGGGCCAAAAGTTTATGCATGACAGATTTTTGATAAATTTAGAAATGGGCTCAAGGAGCGAAAAAAACAGGGGTTTTGAGAGAAAATAATTCATAACTTCGTCAATTTTCAAGATATCAAGTCTAACTAATTTTTTTATAAATGTTCTTAAAATTATCTAAAACTTTTGTACTTACAAGCTTTTGATAGAATCAACTTTTACCGATGAAAAAAATGAAAAACGAAAAGAAAAAGGGCGGTGAAAAAAGAGAAAAATCCATAACTCCTTTAATTTTTAAGATATCAAATCTGATTAAATTTATTTTACATCTTCTCAAAAATATCTACAACTTTTATATTGACAAGTTTTTCATAGGACCAATTCGTATAGCAAAAATAAATTAAACAAAAGTAGGAATTGGAAAAAAACCTTAAATCCAAACTGCTTATATTCTGACTCATTTTTAAATTCATTTTTGATTTTAAATGCATCCAAATGGTAGATCTTCTTATTTAGAAACTGTATAAAATGACGCATTGGTCAATTTTTTGATAAAGACAGAATATATTTCAAAAAAGGCTACCAAAAAGGGTATTTTGAACAGAATTTCCCAAAGTCATCGGGACTAAAAATTTAAGGAAGTATTCAAATAAGAAATTGGGTTTTTTTTCTGACTCGTTTTTAAATCCATTTTTGTTCTCAAACGCATACAATTTACAGATCCTCTTATTTAGGAACTATATAATGTGTTGCATTGGTCAGTTTTTTGATAAAGACGGAATATATTTTTAAAAAGGCTACTAAAAAGGGTATTTTGAACCGAATTTTCCGAAATCATCGTGACTGAAAATTTAAGGAAGTGTCCAAATAAGAAATTGCGTTTTTTTTAATGACTCGTTTTTAAATCCATTTTTGCTCTCAAACGAATCCAATTTACAGATCCTCTTATTTAGGGGATCAGATTTTACAGATCCTCCTTCTTCCTTTGTTTTTTGATAAAGACAGAATATATTTCGAAAAAGGCTACCAAAAAGGGTATTTTGAATAGAATTTCGCAAAGTCTTCGATATTTGAAAATTTAAGGAAGTTTTCACATAGCAAATTGAGTTTTTTATGACTCGTTTTAAAATATATTTTCGCTCTCAAACGCATCCAATTTACAGATCCTCTTATTTAGGAACTATATACTGTGACGCATTGGCCAGTTTTTTGATAAAGATAGAATATATTTTTAAAAATGCTGTCAAATTGAGTATTTCGCACAAAATTTTCCGAAGCAATCATGATTAAAGAACTAAGAATGTATTCTAACAACAAATCGGTTATTTTATGACTCATTTTTAAATTCAATTTTTTTTTCTCAAATGCATTCAACTGACAGTTTTTTGTTATTTAGGAACTGTATTTGGTCGATTTTTTAATAAATTCAGAATTTATTTCAAAATATGTTGTCAAAATGGCATTTGAGCTGAATTTTTCTTAAGATGATTCTGATAAAACCAGTTTTTGCAGAAAAATGTCAATAAACGTCCAAATGAAGTTATTAAACTAGGTTTATCTCTAATCATATATATATATATATATATATATATATAGTTGTTGAAATGAGAACTCTTCGAAATCTACATCCGCCTATAGGCCCAGCCGACAGGGATTTTATACTTTACAATGAATGTAGGACATAAATATGAATTTTAAATATATTTACGTAGATTGCTGGAGGTAAAATATGGATGTTATGTTGTTATGTTTTTTTTTTTTTTTTTTTTTTTTTTTTTTTTTTTTTTTTTTTAGCAATATTGATTTTTTTCGTCTATTTTTTTCTAAATTAAAATCTCTTTTAAATGTGTTTATTACATATTGCAAATATATTTTGAATACAAGTGTATTTTAAATGCGAATATCTATTAATAAACAACTTTATAAATTCAACTTTATTTAACTTTATTAAATTTATCCTACTTTCAAAAAAGAATTGTGAATATTTTTGAAAAAATGAAAAAAGCAATTATCATTTTTTAAAATTCGAAACAATTTTTGTCTTTTTTAACTAAGTTTACTTTTTTAACTTTCTTAATTTTTAGTATATTGGTTTTGCAATCCAAAAAAAAAAAAAAAAAAAAAAAAAAAAAAAAATCTGATCTATTACTTATAGACCTAATACGTATGCGTGCTAGAAATGAACGGAATCTCTTCCTCTTTTTGAGACATTTTACAGAAAATTCACGGATCAAACATGTTTTCTAGGACGGAAATTATTTAAAAATGAGGAATAGTTTAGTGTATTTTGACAATAGTTTAGTGTATTTTGACAATAGTTTAGTGTATTTTTTTACAGTGTGAACGAGAACCAGTCTGGCATTTATCGTTGTCAAATGTTGGCAAGGTTACAAACGCAGTGCAAGCGTAATACTTTTTTTTTTGTGAAACACCTACTCTGATAGCAAATACAAATTAAAAACAATAAAAACGAAATGAAATGATCAAATAAAAACAAATAAGCGCGTATTTTACGTGATTTATTTAATCCATTATTTTATGTTAAGTACTTAATTAATTTTATTTTTATTTAAATTTGTGTGCAACAATAAGAAGAAAAACGGCAACACATTAAAATTTGAAATAAAATTTCCGTTTTGAATTTTTTGCTTCTACAAATTTTTAAACGTCTAAATAGTGCACAATTTTTTCGCGTTTTACATCGGCATATAGAGAAAAAATGCATTTTAAATGCAATGTATATGAAAGCTGTATTTTAATTTGTTTCTGAGATACTAATTTTTTAATACAATTTTATAATTGTGGCAACAAAAGTACATACTTTCTGTTAAAGTAAAGCGAAAAGAAAAAATAGTTTTTACATCTATTTAAACTTCCATAGTTAGAAAAAAAATGAACTAAGGATATTAAAAAAACTGTTTTAACTAAAATAACAGTGTTTATCATAATTTTATGATTTTTTCTATGACAAGAGGTATTCAGTTGTAAGTACACAAAATTTGAACCCTCTGACTTATATAGTTTTTGTGTACGGACTCTGCATTAGACAGAAGACAGAGACGAATAGGGTTTGGTGAATGAAACCCTAAAAAAGTACACAGATGAGAACATGTTCTCATGCCTCCTATTCCGATATTTAAGCGTGTTTACTGAAATGACTTTATCTTTAAAAGTTTTAAACTACTTTAGAGTAAGCATTTTAAAAAATTTTTAAACAACACATAACAAACAAACATCCTTCTCTTAAAAGGAATTAGAGTATAAAAATATAAAGTAAGTACATTAAACTTTTTATTGTAACATACTTTCATGTATAAAACAAAAATTCTATGCTATAGCTGTTTTTTGTTTTAAGCACTTCGAAAATAAGTTTAAAAAATATATCATTTTAGAAGTTAACTGTTATTTTTTTATAACAAAAAATACCTTGTATATAAAGAGTAACTTTTTAGATTTAGGATTCTTCATACACTTTATGATTTTTGTTTTTTGTTTTACTTTTATTTATTTATTTATTTATTTATTTATTTATTATTATTATTATTATTATTATTTTGCTAAAACTACAAATACAAATTTTTATCAGCGAAAATAACTATATTCACAGTTAGATTAAATGACCATTCAGATAACTTATAATTAGAAATATTTTTAGAGTCGTCTAATTGTATCATTTAAACTATACTTCTACATGACCCAAATGATAAAAACCAACGATGATACTTAGAAAATTATCTGATAAAGGCAGTGATTAAAGCCATTTAAGATAAAACCTGTTTTATATAAATTATTTCAAGTCGATAGTCTATTTAACCCATTTTAATCAGCAATATAGCAAATTACAACTTGTGTGTTATCAGTTAAAGGGAGTTGTTATTCCTGCAAATAATAATCACGATGCTATTAATCGCAGCAATGATACTTATAGAACTTTTAAACATTAAGTTTCGAAGGTTTTTATACCTTGGTATATTGCTTAATTTATACAAAATAGAATACGAAATTTATTTTAACCCTTTAACGATCATAGCATTTTCATTGCTAAGATGTCGAAATAAATGAATGACACCGGTAATTAAGAACAAATATATTTCTAAAAAAGAAAACGTGATTTTTCACATACAAAACTAGTCGTTGGGGGCCACCGTAATACTTACCCATCATGGATATGTATATGAAAATAAAGCATATGAAAACTATTTATACAATGCATTGCAATTCATAAAAAAATTTAAATATTGTTAATATACATAGTAATGCTATATTAAAGAACTGCTGATGTACCAATTTCGACAAATTATATAAAACGCCAAACTACTCAAGTAGTACCGAACTGCGTAAAAGAAACATCCTTATAACTCCAAAAATAATAATTCTATTAACTAACAATTAACTGTGTCGGATTAAGCGTCTCATTTCCAATTAAAATATACTTCTGAATTGAAATTTGAATGAAATACAGGGTCATGAAAAATCGAAGAATGTGGAAAACAAGATTACAAATATCTCAGCAACTAATAATCCGATCGACTTCGTTCTATATGCAAAATGTGTGTTATTTTATTACCTTTTACTTCCATTCCTTAGAACAAAAAATTTCGAAAATTTTTATATACCTTTCATCAGAACGAATTTTTCGAGAGTCCGAAAAAAATAGTTCCGGATAATCGAGGTTGCTGATATTAAATAGGGTTCGTCCCATTCTTACATACTAACTACATACAAAATTTCAAGTCTCTATCTCAATTTGTTCGGGAGATAGAGCGTTTACAGACAGACAGACAGACGGACGGCAAATTTTTTTTCTAAAAATGTGTTTTTCGTAATCTCCACTATCTAAAACGTGTAAATCCGTCAAAAAAAATTTTTCTATTTTCAAAACGATTGCAAGACTTACCCTATACTACGTATGATGGGTAAGTAATAAAAGGGATATTTTTAGATAAAAATACCGGTGTCAGTGTTGCGTATCGGAATTAAAATTTTGTGGTTTCGTGGCGAAACCAATGAACGTTAAAGAGTTAAAGAGTATTTAGAAGATAATATAATAATTTTTGTAATTGAGTAAAAAAAAAGTATTATAGAATTGTTTTTATTAAACTATGATGATGGAAATTTTGCCCATATTAAAAAATATTAAAAAATATTAACTAATGTCTAATGTACTTCATACAACTACAAATTTACCAACGCGAAAACAATAATAATAAGATTACTTAAATTACCATTGATTGATAGTTTTTCTGTTCATTTGAAAATATTTAACAAAATTTAAATCCCAATTTTAATAGTTTCCATTGAAACTATACTAAAGCAAAACAGCCAATAACTATATATATATATATATATATATATATATATTATATACATATATATATATATATACTAAAGCAAAACAGCCGATAACTATATATATATATATATATATATCAGAAGCGACCACAAAATGATTTTAGAACCCTTTTCTAAAGCGAAAATAATAACTAAAATAACCCCTTGCTTACAGGTTTTTGTAATTTTTTCAAAATAAAAGAAAATATTCTAGAATAGTTACTACTTAAATTATGATAAAGATAACCGGCCTAAAAATAAATAAACTAACATCAAAATAACAAACTAAATAACATACCTGCTGCGATTACAGCTTAGTTTTTATACTATCTTCCAACACGTAAAGACTAACGTAACATAACTTAAATTAACCCTGGATTAATAATTTTTTGATAATTTAATATAATTAATAAATTAAAATTAACAAAACTTAAAAAGCATTTTTGAATAGTTTCTATTCAAACTATGATGAAGAAAAACAGCCTGTAAATATACAAAAAAATATAATATATTACAAATAATTGTAAGGAGATTTAAAAATACTTTTCTAACGCGAAACTAATAGTAATAAAATAACACAAAATTCAAACTCTTTGTTATCAAACAATTTTTTAGTGTTTCAAAAAACAAAGTAAGTACATCACACGTTGTTTATGTTGTTAACTTTCACATTATACAACTTTTTTTTTATTGTTGTTCATTTAGATTAAAGTACTTGGAAAATGCGTAAAAAATATTGTTTTAAAAGTTAACTATTGTTTATTGATAATCGAGAATATCTTGTACATAAAAAGTAATTATTTTACATTTTTAAATCTAAATATTTCTTTTTTACATTTTTTTTTAAATTTTTCACTAAAACTACAAATACAGTTTTTTATAAGTGAAGAGAACTATATTCATAATTAGATTGAATCATAAATCCGATTACAAAAAATGTTTTGGGAATCCTCTAATTTTGCCATTTAAACCACAATATACATGACTCAAAAATGTTAAAAACCAATGATGAGAGTTAGATAAATTATCTGATAAAGACTGTGATTAACATCATTTGATGTAAAGCCTGTTTTATGTAAATTATATAAAGGCGATAGACTGTTAAACCCTCTTTAATCAGCAATTAAATAAATTTCAACTTTTGAGTTATCATCACTTAAAGAGTGTTGATATTCCTGCAAATAATGAATAACCCTGTTGTTAATCGCACTAATGTTATACTTACGGAACTTTAAAATATAAGGTTTCGAAGATTTTTATAACTTGGTTTATTGCTTAGTTTATGTAAAATGGAATACCAAACTTGTATTTAAACAGTGTTCGAAAGATAACATAATAGTTTTGTGTAATTATGTAAATAAAAAGTATATAGAATAGCTTTTTTTCAAACTATGATGACGGAAAATAGCCCATAAATATAGAAAAAACTATGTAATGTAATTCTTGCGATTAAGAATTGGTTTTATAAACATTTTTAAACACGAAAATGGTAATATTTGACAAAAAATAATTTACTAAAATGTATACGTAACACTTTTTACTAATTTTTATCAAGAAAACACATCATTCTCAAAATAAGTTTTAGATTTTAAGAATATAAATTAGGTACATTACATATTTTATTGTAGCATATTTTCATTAACAGCACAAAAATTCTATTATATGGTTGCTTTATTTTTAAGCACTTGCAAATTACATGAAACATTATTATTTTAGAAGTTATTTACTTAGAAGTTATTTAGAAGTTACTAATTTTTATTGATAAGCGAGGACATCTTGTACATAATTGTGTCATCTAAACTATACTGCTACATGGCACAAACGTTAAAGATCAGTTATTTGTTAATGATACTCAGATAAATTAGTTGATAAATAAATCATTTGAGGTAAAGCCTGTTTCACATCAATTATATCAAGTCGATGGACTATTAAAACCAATTTATTCAGCTGTATAATAAGTTTCAACTTGTACGTTATCGTCGCATAAAGGGTGTTGTTATTCCTGCAAATAATAAATCTTGATGTTGCTAATCGCACTAATGATAATTATGGAACTTTAAGACATAAAGTTTCGAAGATTTTTTATATCTTGGTTTATTGCTTAGTTTATGTAAATATTATGTCATATTATGATAAAAAAAAAGCCCATAATTATAGAAAAAAAATAATATTCAACTCCTGGAATTACAAACTGGTTATATTTTAAACACAAAATGGTAATAAGGTACCCTGGGGTAATAACGCCACGTTAAGGTTCTACCAATTTTCACGGCTCAGTTTTAGTTTCTATTTTTCAAACAAATATATAATTTGATACAGGAACTCACTGACTATCTATATAAAAAAAATAATTTAACAGATATGAATACATAAAATGTAATGGCGTGATTTCTTGACCAATGCTATTTGGCCCCACCTATATGGGTAATAACGCCATGCAAACAAAACTATGAAATAAGTTGGAATAATTGACTGTAGATTGCCCAATTCTAAAAATACAAACTCTCAGCTCTAGAAATTGGCAAATTGCATCCTAAGCTATTGAAAATGTTCAATTTTTTGTTAAAGTGTAAGAAAAATAAAGGTGTGGTGTGTGTGTGTGTGGGGGGGGGGGAGATGAGGCAAAATAATATCAGACCGTAAGCTACTTTTTGCTTAAAAAGGACCGCTTAAATAGAATTATTTTGAAGCATTGCACAGTTTTAACTGCGTTTATTTGAATCAGTATTTAGGATGTAGCTCGGCCACTGTAGGGAATCAACCGGGGTAAAAATTGCAAGGATTGGCGTTATTACTCCGTTATATTTATTGCGCTCTACATTTTAAATTACAAATTATCTCGAGAAGATATCCAAAATCTTCAATAACATTTTGAAAGTCCATGAAATATACCACAAATTTATGTAATTAACAAAGTATTTCCGGATAAAAAAAATAGTCTTCACATCACAAAACGTATCTCGCAAATTTTAGATCAAGCGTTAATTTTAGCTGCTTGTAAAAACAATAAGACCTAAAAATGAAACAAATTAACTTGAAGCTGTTTTTTGCGATTTATATGACTCAAAACCCTTCTACGCAGAGCACATGGGTGTCATTTACCAGATCATTTCATAATTATGCAAAATATTAGCACTTGGCGTTATTACCTCGTCTGGCGTTATTACCCCAGGGTACCTTATTTGATAAAAAATAATTTGAAAAAATACAGCAACAATTTTTACTAAGCAAGCATATCATTCTCAAAATAAGATTTAGATTTTGAGAATATAAAATATGTACATCCCATATTTTACTTTAGCATATTTTCAAATACAGCAGAAAAATTTTACTATATTATTGCTTTAGTTTAAAGCACTTGGAATATACATAAATTATTATCATTTTAGAAGTTAACTATTATTTACTCATAAATGAGAATATCTTAGACATAAAAAGTACTTTACATTTTGGAATTTTTATACACTTTTTGTGTTTCATTTTTTACTTTTTTGTTTTCTTGTTTTATTTACTATTATTATTATTATTGCTGAAACTATAAATAGAAATTTATATAAGCGAATAGAACTACATTTATATTTAGATGAATTGATAACAATTTTAACGGAGTCATCTTATTGTGTCATTTAAACGATAGTGCCACATCCTCCAAATGTTAAAAATCGAAATTATTTGTTAATGATACTCAGAAAAATTAATTGATAAATAAAGCAATTAAAATCATTTGAGGTAAAGCCGTTTTCATATAAATTATATCTAGTCGATAGACTATTAAACCCAATTTAATCAGCCGTATAATAAATTTCAACTTCTACCTTAACATCGCTTAAAGGGTGTTGTTATTCCTGCAAATAATGAATCATGATGTTGCTAATCGTACTAATGATACTTACGGAATTTTAAAACATAAAGTTTTGAAGGTCTTTACATATCAGTTCGTTGCTTAGTTTGTGTAAAATAGAATAATGAATTTGTTTTTAATGCGTGATAAAAAGATAGCTTAATAGATTTTTATGATCGTTTATAAAAATTAACAAAACTTAAAAAGTATTGTAGAATATTTTACGTTCGCACTATGATAAAGGAAATCTTGACATAAATATTTATATATAGAAATATTTAATATACTTCCTGCAACTGCAAGTTTTCAAACGCAAGAATAATGCTAATAAATAAACTTAAATTAGCCCTTGATTAATAGTTTTTCTAATCATTTGAAAATAATAATAAAATTTAAAAGCAATTTTTCTAGCTTCTATTCAAATTATGATAAAGGAACCCAAACAATAACTATACAAAAAAAACCTAATGTATCACAAGTGACCACAAACTGATTTTAGAATTATTTTTTAAAGCGAAAATATTAATAATAAAATAAATCACACTTTTATTAAAAATGTTTGTAATCGTTTAAAGAAATTAACAAAATTCAAAAAAGTATTTTATAATAATTTTTATTTAAAGTATAATAAAGGTGACCAGGCTGCAAAAAATTTAAAAAAAGAAGAAGAAATTTCCAGGAATAATGGTCAGGTAACAAAAAATTACTTTTATAAATTCTTTTTTTAAATTTCGAAATAAAAAGTTCTCTGAGGTTTGAAAAAGTAAAGGAATGCTTTTCGGAATCTCCGTGACTTAATTTTACTCATTACTATATGCCCCAATAATCCCGGGACACCCTGTATTATTCAGCTTTAAAATACTAATTAATTGAATCCCCATTCAAATTAATACAAAATGTATGATCAATTAACGAACAATTCAATTAGCGAACAATATTTGAGTATAGATTAAACTCGTTTACCCGTTTCATTATTCATATACACATGTTATTAATATATTTATTATTACTATATAAGAAATAATATTTATGAATAACATTCATTATTTGAATTGATTTCTATAATAATAAGAAATATTTCAGCTATTACGCATTTTCATGTAAAATATTTTAAAACTTTATCTCAATGCAGATGTTAGGTTATAACATTTATTATTATTTTTTAGAACAGATAAAAATTTTATTTAATGATCACCTGTAATAAAAGATGAAATCAAAAATTCTAATTGTTACTTACTGATGATAGAAATATTAATCAAGAATGTATGCTATGGCATATTTTACAGAATTGCAATTTCCTTTTAAAACTGCTAAAAACTAATATTTAAAATTTGAAATGAGGATGCTAATATCGCTATGGGCATTGTTATTTGAGTTCACTGTAAAACCTTATTCTACTTAAGTTCTCATTTAAAGTGGCAATCTTTCTATGCTTCCTGAATCCTTTTCTTTACTAGCTTCCGGGCTATTATGACAACAAAATGGAATTTCATTCGATTTTTCCCTATTAAAAATTTAATTTAAATTAACTAACTTTATAAATCAGTGTGTGCAAGTATATTTAGAATTTTCTGCAATAAATACGTATAAACGTAAAAATTCAGAAAAATATTTTACTTTGATTAAACTGGCTACTCTGTTATTTCAATAAAGCATAGTAAAAAAACCACAATACAACGCAATAAAATACAAATGCTTATACTATTAAATTGTCCAAAATGTTTTTCCACTGTATTTACATTTATTAATTTATTTATTATTAATTAAATAAGAAATAATATTCATGAATATTATTTATTATTTGAATTGATTTTTGTAATAATGAAAAACATTTCAAATATTAATATATTTATTATTTGTTAAATAAGAAATAGTATTCATGGATATTATTTATTATTTGAATTGTTTTTTTTAATAATGGAAAACATTTCAAATCTTACATATTTTCATATAAATTTTTAGACATTATTCTGAATACTGTCAAAAATCTCAGATGTTAGTTTATACCATTTTTTTTTTCAGAATGGATAAAAATTTTATTTAAAAATCACCTGGATGAAATGTGAAATTAAAATTTCTAATTATTACTCATGATAGATAGTTGAATCGAGAATGTATACTATGTTATACCCTATAGAACTGCAATTTAAAAAAAAAACTGCTCAAAACTAATCTTCACAGTTTGAAAAGGGGATGCTAATATCGCTAAAGGCATTGTTTTTTGAGTTCATTGTAAACCCATTTTCTACTTAAGTTTCATTTAAAGTGACAAAATTTCTATTCTTCATGAATCCTTTTCCTTACTAGCTTCCAGTCTATTGTAATAACAAAAGGGAATTTCATTCGGTTTTTCACAATTAAAAATTTAATTTAAATTAACTAACTTTAGCAAACAATGTGTGCAAGTGTAATGAGAATGTTTTACAATGAATTCCCATAAACATAAAAATTTAATAAAATATTTTACACTGATTAAATTTGCTACTCTGCATTTCAATAAATCTGAATGCATAGTGAAAAAACAGAGTAAAAAAGATTAATAACGAAAATATTTATACTATTAAATTGTCCAAAAGGTTTCGTCCACTGTATTCATTATCTAAGCACACATTTATTAATATATTTATTAATTAAGAAATAATATTCATGGTTATTATTTAATACTTGAAATGATTTTTATAATAATGAAAAACATTTAAAATCTTACATATTTTCATATAAATTTTTAGACATTATTCTCAATGGTGTCACAAATCTCAGATGTTAGTTTATACCATTATTTTTTTTTTTTCAGAATGGGTAAAAATTTTACTTAACAATCACCTGGGATGAAATGTGAATTTAAATTTCGATTTATTACTTACTAATGATAGATAGTTCAATCGAGAATGTATAATATGCTGTAGCCTTTAGAATTTCAATTTCCTTTTAAAACTACTCAAAACTAATAGTTTGTAAAGAGGATGCTAATATCGCTATGGGCATTGTTTTTTCAGTTCATTTTAAATCCGTTTTCTAGGTAAGTTTCATTTAAAGTGGCAAGATTTCTGTACTTCATGAATTCCTTTCCTTAAAAGCTTCCAGGCTATTATGATAATCAAGTAGAATTTCATTCAATATTTTACAATCAAAAATTTAGGTTTAGGTTTAGGTTTAGGTTTATTTTTGTCGTCCGATTATCTACGCTAGGGATATAGGACCAGGGGGGAGTGCCCTTCGTGGGGGTCTTTCTAAGGGAACCTAACCCGTATTTACGCAAGGTTCGAAGAAAACCACGAAAACTCCGAACGGTTAGGCCGACAGCCGCCAATCAAAAATTTAATTTAAATTAACTTTATCAATCAATGTGTGCAAGTGTAGTCAGGTTGTTTTAAAATGAATCCGCCAAAATGAATAATTTCAATAAAATATTTTACATTCATTAAACTGGTTATTCTGCCATTTGAATATAACTGAATGCATAGTTAATAATGCACAATATAACGTATTACTTAAGCAACTCCTTATTCTATTAACCCTTTCGGGTCCGGTGTACTATTAATAATACATGTCTTTTCATGGAGTATTATTTTACTTTAAGCAATTACTCTTGTTACTTTTTCATATACAAATGATAGTATGTGGCTATGCCTTTCTTTATATGATTTGATTTATGTTTTCGCGATTAGTAATAAGAATAATAATGAACGTTTGTCTTTTCTTAGTTGTCGATTCTTTTATTTTATACATATATGCCGATATTAAAATTTAAAATACAGGTTACTTTTCTGAACGTTTCATGTGTAATATGACACACACACACACAAAACAAAACTTTAGAAATATGTAATATCTGTTAAACCCTGTTGTAATACGATATTTTACAACCATCTCCAAAAACTCTTCGCTAAATTATTGTATAAAATTTTATTATTTATATTATTATATTATATTATTAACCTATGTAACCTATTATATCATATAAATGAACTGAATAGCCCACAGATTAAGTGCACTTGTTAGATTTCAGAGAATGCGATAATCTTTAAATTTTGAGCAAAAAAAGCATTTATGATCAAATAATGCAATCAGTTGTAGCAATTTTCTTAGAAATCCACCGGAAGGAAATGATAAAACTGCTCCTAATTAGATTGATTCCGGCAGCAATTCAATAGCAAAATAACTTATCCTTAGTTCTTGTGTCGTCCGGAATAACTGCGAAATTCTTTCTAGATGAAAGAACTCCCCATGCTACTTTGAAATTGTCAGTGGACGTACACTCCATTGAAAGTGTAACATGCAACACTTTTGCAGAGTATTGCAAAAGTTTTGCAGAGTATTGCAAAATTATTGCAGAGATGCAAACTTATTGTTTCTGATTAATGCATAATGGCGCACAAAATAGCATTGGAAGCTCTTGATCAATCAATCCGGAATTTTACATGTACATAATATCCCATTTGGGAAAACATTAATATTGATTTCAGGACATTTTAGGGAAAATACAATACGTACATCAATTGACATAAGTGGACAAAAAAAGAAACCCGCACGGAATATGATAATCTGTGGATAAACATACGGATTTTAAAATTATGGGCTGTAAATATGAAATATGAATATTGAACTGCAGCTGAAAAATGATTTATGAACTGAGATAGTATCACATCCATTGCTGGAAGTTGGTAAAGGTAAGGTACTGATTGATGTGACATCAGGGCGCATTTGATTTCCTTATAACTTCTGCAATTCAATGATGTCAAAGGTAGAATGAAATTTATAAAGGCGTATTTTTATTTGTTTTTTAAATATAGTTTATAAATGTTATGCATAATGTGTGACGCTGTTTAAAAAATTTTTCTTCTTTGATTTTCTTCTTTTTCTACAAGTTATAGATTGTTTACAGTTGAAGGTTTAAATGTATATGAAATATATACTGTTGAATGCCACATTCACCTTGGATTCAATCAAAACAAAATTAAGGAATCTTTACTAAGAATGAATATTTGTTTTTTGAAGATTTCACAATATTTAAAAGTTCCCATAGCATTTAAAATAGTTTTCAAAACTTAAAAACTCAATACTATACACTGAGTACTTTCAATCGTAACTTCATCGGACTGGTTAAAAAAGTATTTCCCAATATTCAAACCACTTATAAAATTCACGATTGGATGAATGAACAAGATATTCTTGCGGCCAAGAACAAATACGTCTATGAAAATAACAACAGATGACGTGGTTAATTATATAACCGAATTTTTTAATTCACTCGTTATGCAAAGGATGCTACCGCACACCCATTGAAAATCATCGTGTCAGTTATCAAACTGCAAAAGATCCCCCAACCAACGTTTTGTAATGCCATGCTGCTTGCGTTAAAAGTAATTAACAACATCGTACGAGCAAGAACGTTGATCGAACCTTTCAAAAATGCAAATGTCCTCATTCCTCGTACTTCTATTATTCCAATGGGTGTCCGATTTTAATTTTAGAGATTGCAATTCTCAATTTGATTGTCGCTTACAATCTCCATGAACAAAACTTGGGGCAAATCTAAAACTGAGTATTTCAAATCTAATGATGAACTACTTCTCACATAAGCAATTGTATGCTTTGTGTTCTAGAACTGGCAAGTCGGACATTCTCTTAATCTGCATAGACAACCTAACACAAAAATATTGCATAACCTCAATTATTGTGAAATAAAAATTTTTGAAACGCGTGTTTTCCAATTTATTTCTTTCTATTTTATCAGACTGATTCACCGCAACACGTATCCGGGTATAAAGAATAGAATTAACCCTTTAAATCTCGTGATAGAACACGTTTTACAAATTACGTAATTCAGAAAATCTGATTTTAAACCAGAAAAAATCAGTAGCTAATTTTGTTCAATTTCAATACGAAATTTCTGTGATTAGTTGAAGTAAAAATTGCTGTTTAATTTTCTGGTGGGAATTAAGATATATGTATTAAAATATTTAAAAAAATCTCGGGCGGTTCGATATCAAGAGGGTTAAAGACGTCGATAAGCAGAAAGGGTTGGGCTCGCGGCCTTAAAGCTACCGCAGAATCGCACCGACTTAAGTGTTTTATTAGTTAATTTCGAGTTTACATGCTTATAATATATCTCATTAAAGTTTAAACGGTGTCCATATCTGTTAAACTCTCGTGAGTAAAATGTGTCCATAGCGCTCAATTGTAAAAAATCAACTAGTCAAGAACAGAATTTCTGTTATATAGTTAATTAAATGTTCGATTTTGTTACGTGAAATTTTTTTATTACTTTTAGTGAAAAAAAGATTTTTCTCCTGGAAGAGGCGAGAAAAAAAATCAAAAACGTAGAGTTAAAATATCATTTTTCATTGTGTAAATATCAGCTTCAGTGTAACAAAATTAAGAAAAAAAATAAAATAAAGCAGAGAGACTAGAAAGTATTTGCTGTTAATAGATGAAATGAATGGATATTAAATGAGAAAGAAAAAGAATATTGTAGAGTATATTCTTCAAATTATTTTATATCAAAAATATGCAACGAAAAAAAATTGTTTAATTATTGAAAATTTCCAAATATGATGCAATTAGATGATTAAAATAACATTTTTAAAAATATTATTAAAGAACATTTTTATACAAAATTATTTTATATACAATCTGTCTACTACATATAGTGTGATCTTCCTTGCAATTAGTGAAGAAAAGAAATATGTTGTGCAAAGAATTATCTTTATTCAAAATTGAAGATTACGGTGTTGCCAGTTGTCTAGAGTAAATTAGAGATCTAAACTTCCTGGAAACCACAAATTTCTTACACTTTATTTCACCAACTTCAGTTTCAGATTATTCACCTACTATCAGCCATTAGATAAAGCGAAGAAAATTAGTCTGATATACTAGTGTTCAGAGTAGTACTTCAATTAATCGAAATTAATTAAAATGAATTATCTCAGTCTAACTAACCTGCAAATGTAATAAAAACAACAAATTTTACATTCAGATATAATGAATAAATATAAAATAATTTTAATGTTGCAAAATAAATAGAAGAATTTCAGTATTTATATAATGCAGTTTATAATTTCGTCTTATCATGAGCTGGAAATAATGCTGCGAAATATGCTATAAAGAAATATGTAAAATAATGAATGTCAGAAGTATCATATGTAACATCTCTAAATATATTAAGAAATCACTAATAAACATACCATGGAACGAATACAGAAATCTTTATTAAAAGGAAAATTAAACAGTTGGGTATATTTACGTTCCTTTTGTACAAGCACTTGATTAAAGTAAAACAGAAGCATTGATTTTAACAAAAAACACTGACGCTCTCACAAAATATTTCATTCCCTTTTATCTATAAACTATTTCCCACGACCCTTTTATTTATTAATATAAGGAGAAACATCCAATTTTGCATTTTTATTTTTTAATAAGAATTTAAAAAAAAGAAAGACAAAAGTATCTTATATATATTAACATCTGTAAACACATTAAGAAATCAATAATAAACATACCATGGAACGAATACAGAAATCTTTATTAAAAGGAAAATTAAAGAGTTGGGTATATTTACGTTCCTTTTGTGCAAGCACTTGATTAAAGTAAAACAGAAGCATTGATTTTAGCAAAAAACACTGACGCTCTCACAAAATATTTCATTCCCTTTTATCTGTAAACTATTTCCCACGACCCTTTTATTTATTAATATAAGGAGAAACATCAAATTTTGCATTTTTATTTTTTAATAAGAATTTTAAAAAAGAAAGACAAAAGTATCTTATGTATATTAACATCTGTAAACACATTAAGAAATCACTAATAAACATACCATGGAACGAATACAGAAATCTTTATTAAAAGGAAAATTAAAGAGTTCGGTATATTTACGGTTCTTTTGTACAAGCACTTGATTAAAGTAAAACAGAAGCATTGATTTTAGCAAAAAACACTGACGCTCTCACAAAATATTTCATTCCCTTTAATCTATAAACTATTTCCCACGACCCTTTTATTTATTAATATAAGGAGAAACATCCAATTTTGCATTTTTATTTTTTAATAAGAATTTAAAAAAAAGAAAGACAAAAGTATCTTATATATATTAACATCTGTAAACACATTAAGAAATCACTAATAAACATACCATGGAACGAATACAGAAATCTTTATTAAAAGGAAAATTAAACAGTTGGGTATATTTACGTTCCTTTTGTACAAGCACTTGATTAAAGTAAAACAGAAGCATTGATTTTAGCAAAAAACACTGACGCTCTCACAAAATATTTCATTCCCTTTTATCTATAAACTATTTCCCACGACCCTTTTATTTATTAATATAAGGAGAAACATCCAATTTTGCATTTTTATTTGTTAATAAGAATTTAAAAAAAAAAGAAAGACAAAAGTATCTTATATATATTAACATCTGTAAACACATTAAGAAATCACTAATAAACATACCATGGAACGAATACAGAAATCTTTATTAAAAGGAAAATTAAAGAGTTGCGTATATTTACGTTCCTTTTGTACAAGCACTTGATTAAAGTAAAACAGAAGCATTGATTTTAGCAAAAAACACTGACGCTCTCACAAAATATTTCATTCCCTTTTATCTATAAACTATTTCCCACGACCCTTTTATTTATTAATATAAGGAGAAACATCCAATTTTGCATTGTTATTTTTTAATAAGAATTTAAAAAAAAGAAAGACAAAAGTATCTTATATATATTAACATCTGTAAACACATTAAGAAATCACTAATAAACATACCATGGAACGAATACAGAAATCTTTATTAAAAGGAAAATTAAACAGTTGGGTATATTTACGTTCCTTTTGTACAAGCACTTGATAAAAGTAAAACAGAAGCATTGATTTTAGCAAAAAACACTGACGCTCTCACAAAATATTTCATTCCCTTTAATCTATAAACTATTTCCCACGACCCTTTTATTTATTAATATAAGGAGAAACATCCAATTTTGCATTTTTATTTTTTAATAAGAATTTAAAAAAAAGAAAGACAAAAGTATCTTATATATATTAACATCTGTAAACACATTAAGAAATCACTAATAAACATACCATGGAACGAATACAGAAATCTTTATTAAAAGGAAAATTAAAGAGTTGGGTATATTTACGTTCCTTTTGTACAAGCACTTGATTAAAGTAAAACAGAAGCATTGATTTTAGCAAAAAACACTGACGCTCTCACAAAATATTTCATTCCCTTTTATCTATAAACTATTTCCCACGACCCTTTTATTTATTAATATAAGGAGAAACATCCAATTTTGCATTTTTATTTTTTAATAAGAATTTAAAAAAAAGAAAGACAAAAGTATCTTATATATATTAACATCTGTAAACACATTAAGAAATCACTAATAAACATACCATGGAACGAATACAGAAATCTTTATTAAAAGGAAAATTAAAGAGTTGGGTATATTTACGTTCCTTTTGTACAAGCACTTGATTAAAGTAAAACAGAAGCATTGATTTTAGCAAAAAACACAGACGCTCTCACAAAATATTTCATTCCCTTTAATCTATAAACTATTTCCCACGACCCTTTTATTTATTAATATAAGGAGAAACATCCAATTTTGCATTTTTATTTTTTAATAAGAATTTAAAAAAAGAAAGACAAAAGTATCTTATGTATATTAACATCTGTAAACACACTAAGAAATCACTAATAAACATACCATGGAACGAATACAGAAATCTTTATTAAAAGAAAAATTAAACAGTTGGGTATATTTACGTTCCTTTTGTACAAGCACTTGATTAAAGTAAAACAGAAGCATTGATTTTAGCAAAAAACACTGACGCTCTCACAAAATATTTCATTCCCTTTTATCTATAAACTATTTCCCACGACCCTTTTATTTATTAATATAAGGAGAAACATCCAATTTTGCATTTTTATTTTTTAATAAGAATTTAAAAAAAAGAAAGACAAAAGTGTCTTATATATATTAACATCTGTAAACACATTAAGAAATCACTAATAAACATACCATGGAACGAATACAGAAATCTTTATTAAAAGGAAAATTAAACAGTTGGGTATATTTACGTTCCTTTTGTACAAGCACTTGATTAAAGTAAAACAGAAGCATTGATTTTAGCAAAAAACACTGACGCTCTCACAAAATATTTCATTCCCTTTTATCTATAAACTATTTCCCACGACCCTTTTACTTATTAATATAAGGAGAAACATCCAATTTTGCATTTTTATTTTTTAATAAGAATTTAAAAAAAAGAAAGACAAAAGTATCTTATATATATTAACATCTGTAAACACATTAAGAAATCACTAATAAACATACCATGGAACGAATACAGAAATCTTTATTAAAAGAAAAATTAAACAGTTGGGTATATTTACGTTCCTTTTGTACAAGCACTTGATTAAAGTAAAACAGAAGCATTGATTTTAGCAAAAAACACTGACGCTCTCACAAAATATTTCATTCCCTTTAATCTATAAACTATTTCCCACGACCCTTTTATTTATTAATATAAGGAGAAACATCCAATTTTGCATTTTTATTTTTTAATAAGAATTTAAAAAAAGAAAGACAAAAGTATCTTATATATATTAACATCTGTAAACACACTAAGAAATCACTAATAAACATACCATGGAACGAATACAGAAATCTTTATTAAAAGAAAAATTAAACAGTTGGGTATATTTACGTTCCTTTTGTACAAGCACTTGATTAAAGTAAAACAGAAGCATTGATTTTAGCAAAAAACACTGACGCTCTCACAAAATATTTCATTCCCTTTAATCTATAAACTATTTCCCACGACCCTTTTATTTATTAATATAAGGAGAAACATCCAATTTTGCATTTTTATTTTTTAATAAGAATTTAAAAAAAAGAAAGACAAAAGTGTCTTATATATATTAACATCTGTAAACACATTAAGAAATCACTAATAAACATACCATGGAACGAATATAGAAATCTTTATTAAAAGAAAAATTAAACAGTTGGGTATATTTACGTTCCTTTTGTACAAGCACTTGATTAAAGTAAAACAGAAGCATTGATTTTAGCAAAAAACACTGACGCTCTCACAAAATATTTCATTCCCTTTAATCTATAAACTATTTCCCACGACCCTTTTATTTATTAATATAAGGAGAAACATCCAATTTTGCATTTTTATTTTTTAATAAGAATTTAAAAAAAAGAAAGACAAAAGTGTCTTATATATATTAACATCTGTAAACACATTAAGAAATCACTAATAAACATACCATGGAACGAATATAGAAATCTTTATTAAAAGAAAAATTAAACAGTTGGGTATATTTACGTTCCTTTTGTACAAGCACTTGATTAAAGTAAAACAGAAGCATTGATTTTAGCAAAAAACACTGACGCTCTCACAAAATATTTCATTCCCTTTAATCTATAAACTATTTCCCACGACCCTTTTATTTATTAATATAAGGAGAAACATCCAATTTTGCATTTTTATTTTTTAATAAGAATTTAAAAAAAAGAAAGACAAAAGTGTCTTATATATATTAACATCTGTAAACACATTAAGAAATCACTAATAAACATACCATGGAACGAATATAGAAATCTTTATTAAAAGAAAAATTAAACAGTTGGGTATATTTACGTTCCTTTTGTACAAGCACTTGATTAAAGTAAAACAGAAGCATTGATTTTAGCAAAAAACACTGACGCTCTCACAAAATATTTCATTCCCTTTAATCTATAAACTATTTCCCACGACCCTTTTATTTATTAATATAAGGAGAAACATCCAATTTTGCATTTTTATTTTTTAATAAGAATTTAAAAAAAAGAAAGACAAAAGTGTCTTATATATATTAACATCTGTAAACACATTAAGAAATCACTAATAAACATACCATGGAACGAATATAGAAATCTTTATTAAAAGAAAAATTAAACAGTTGGGTATATTTACGTTCCTTTTGTACAAGCACTTGATTAAAGTAAAACAGAAGCATTGATTTTAGCAAAAAACACTGACGCTCTCACAAAATATTTCATTCCCTTTAATCTATAAACTATTTCCCACGACCCTTTTATTTATTAATATAAGGAGAAACATCCAATTTTGCATTTTTATTTTTTAATAAGAATTTAAAAAAAAGAAAGACAAAAGTGTCTTATATATATTAACATCTGTAAACACATTAAGAAATCACTAATAAACATACCATGGAACGAATATAGAAATCTTTATTAAAAGAAAAATTAAACAGTTGGGTATATTTACGTTCCTTTTGTACAAGCACTTGATTAAAGTAAAACAGAAGCATTGATTTTAGCAAAAAACACTGACGCTCTCACAAAATATTTCATTCCCTTTAATCTATAAACTATTTCCCACGACCCTTTTATTTATTAATATAAGGAGAAACATCCAATTTTGCATTTTTATTTTTTAATAAGAATTTAAAAAAAAGAAAGACAAAAGTGTCTTATATATATTAACATCTGTAAACACATTAAGAAATCACTAATAAACATACCATGGAACGAATATAGAAATCTTTATTAAAAGAAAAATTAAACAGTTGGGTATATTTACGTTCCTTTTGTACAAGCACTTGATTAAAGTAAAACAGAAGCATTGATTTTAGCAAAAAACACTGACGCTCTCACAAAATATTTCATTCCCTTTAATCTATAAACTATTTCCCACGACCCTTTTATTTATTAATATAAGGAGAAACATCCAATTTTGCATTTTTATTTTTTAATAAGAATTTAAAAAAAAGAAAGACAAAAGTGTCTTATATATATTAACATCTGTAAACACATTAAGAAATCACTAATAAACATACCATGGAACGAATATAGAAATCTTTATTAAAAGAAAAATTAAACAGTTGGGTATATTTACGTTCCTTTTGTACAAGCACTTGATTAAAGTAAAACAGAAGCATTGATTTTAGCAAAAAACACTGACGCTCTCACAAAATATTTCATTCCCTTTAATCTATAAACTATTTCCCACGACCCTTTTATTTATTAATGTAAGGAGAAACATCCAATTTTGCATTTTTATTTTTTAATAAGAATTTAAAAAAAGAAAGACAAAAGTATCTTATGTATATTAACATCTGTAAACACACTAAGAAATCACTAATAAACATACCATGGAACGAATACAGAAATCTTTATTAAAAGAAAAATTAAACAGTTGGGTATATTTACGTTCCTTTTGTACAAGCACTTGATTAAAGTAAAACAGAAGCATTGATTTTAGCAAAAAACACTGACGCTCTCACAAAATATTTCATTCCCTTTAATCTATAAACTATTTCCCACGACCCTTTTATTTATTAATATAAGGAGAAACATCCAATTTTGCATTTTTATTTTTTAATAAGAATTTAAAAAAAAGAAAGACAAAAGTGTCTTATATATATTAACATCTGTAAACACATTAAGAAATCACTAATAAACATACCATGGAACGAATACAGAAATCTTTATTAAAAGGAAAATTAAACAGTTGGGTATATTTACGTTCCTTTTGTACAAGCACTTGATTAAAGTAAAACAGAAGCATTGATTTTAGCAAAAAACACTGACGCTCTCACAAAATATTTCATTCCCTTTTATCTATAAACTATTTCCCACGACCCTTTTATTTATTAATATAAGGAGAAACATCTAATTTTGCATTTTTATTTTTTAATAAGAATTTAAAAAAAGAAAGACAAAAGTATCTTATGTATATTAACATCTGTAAACACATTAAGAAATCACTAATAAACATACCATGGAACGAATACAGAAATCTTTATTAAAAGAAAAATTAAACAGTTGGGTATATTTACGTTCCTTTTGTACAAGCACTTGATTAAAGTAAAACAGAAGCATTGATTTTAGCAAAAAACACTGACGCTCTCACAAAATATTTCATTCCCTTTTATCTATAAACTATTTCCCACGACCCTTTTATTTATTAATATAAGGAGAAACATCCAATTTTGCATTTTTATTTTTTAATAAGAATTTAAAAAAAAGAAAGACAAAAGTATCTTATATATATTAACATCTGTAAACACATTAAGAAATCACTAATAAACATACCATGGAACGAATACAGAAATCTTTATTAAAAGGAAAATTAAACAGTTGGGTATATTTACGTTCCTTTTGTACAAGCACTTGATTAAAGTAAAACAGAAGCATTGATTTTAGCAAAAAACACTGACGCTCTCACAAAATATTTCATTCCCTTTTATCTATAAACTATTTCCCACGACCCTTTTATTTATTAATATAAGGAGAAACATCTAATTTTGCATTTTTATTTTTTAATAAGAATTTAAAAAAAGAAAGACAAAAGTATCTTATGTATATTAACATCTGTAAACACATTAAGAAATCACTAATAAACATACCATGGAACGAATACAGAAATCTTTATTAAAAGGAAAATTAAAGAGTTGGGTATATTTACGTTCCTTTTGTACAAGCACTTGATTAAAGTAAAACAGAAGCATTGATTTTAGCAAAAAACACTGACGCTCTCACAAAATATTTCATTCCCTTTTATCTATAAACTATTTCCCACGACCCTTTTATTTATTAATACAAGGAGAAACATCAAATTTTGCATTTTTATTTTTTAATAAGAATTTAAAAAAAGAAAGACAAAAGTATCTTATGTATATTAACATCTGTAAACACATTAAGAAATCACTAATAAACATACCATGGAACGAATACAGAAATCTTTATTAAAAGGAAAATTAAAGAGTTGGGTATATTTACGTTCCTTTTGTACAAGCACTTGATTAAAGTAAAACAGAAGCATTGATTTTAGCAAAAAACACTGACGCTATCACAAAATATTTCATTCCCTTGTATCTATAAACTATTTCCCACGACCCTTTTATTTATTAATATAAGGAGAAACATCTAATTTTGCATTTTTATTTTTTAATAAGAATTTAAAAAAAGAAAGACAAAAGTATCTTATGTATATTAACATCTGTAAACACATTAAGAAATCACTAATAAACATACCATGGAACGAATACAGAAATCTTTATTAAAAGGAAAATTAAAGAGTTGGGTATATTTACGTTCCTTTTGTACAAGCACTTGATTAAAGTAAAACAGAAGCATTGATTTTAGCAAAAAACACTGACGCTCTCACAAAATATTTCATTCCCTTTTATCTATAAACTATTTCCCACGACCCTTTTATTTATTAATATAAGGAGAAACATCCAATTTTGCATTTTTATTTTTTAATAAGAATTTAAAAAAAAGAAAGACAAAAGTATCTTATATATATTAACATCTGTAAACACATTAAGAAATCACTAATAAACATACCATGGAACGAATACAGAAATCTTTATTAAAAGGAAAATTAAACAGTTGGGTATATTTACGTTCCTTTTGTACAAGCATTTGATTAAAGTAAAACAGAAGCATTGATTTTAGCAAAAAACACTGACGCTCTCACAAAATATTTCATTCCCTTTTATCTATAAACTATTTCCCACGACCCTTTTATTTATTAATATAAGGAGAAACCTCCAATTTTGCATTTTTATTTTTTAATAAGAATTTAAAAAAAGAAAGACAAAAGTATCTTATGTATATTAACATCTGTAAACACATTAAGAAATCACTAATAAACATACCATGGAACGAATACAGAAATCTTTATTAAAAGGAAAATTAAAGAGTTGGGTATATTTACGTTCCTTTTGTACAAGCACTTGATTAAAGTAAAACAGAAGCATTGATTTTAGCAAAAAACACTGACGCTATCACAAAATATTTCATTCCCTTTTATCTATAAACTATTTCCCACGACCCTTTTATTTATTAATATAAGGAGAAACATCCAATTTTGCATTTTTATTTTTTAATAAGAATTTAGAAAAAAGAAAGACAAAAGTATCTTATATATATTAACATCTGTAAACACATTAAGAAATCACTAATAAACATACCATGGAACGAATACAGAAATCTTTATTAAAAGGAAAATTAAACAGTTGGGTATATTTACGTTCCTTTTGTACAAGCACTTGATTAAAGTAAAACAGAAGCATTGATTTTAGCAAAAAACACTGACGCTCTCACAAAATATTTCATTCCCTTTTATCTATAAACTATTTCCCACGACCCTTTTATTTATTAATATAAGGAGAAACATCTAATTTTGCATTTTTATTTTTTAATAAGAATTTAAAAAAAGAAAGACAAAAGTATCTTATGTATATTAACATCTGTAAACACATTAAGAAATCACTAATAAACATACCATGGAACGAATACAGAAATCTTTATTAAAAGGAAAATTAAAGAGTTGGGTATATTTACGTTCCTTTTGTACAAGCACTTGATTAAAGTAAAACAGAAGCATTGATTTTAGCAAAAAACACTGACGATCTCACAAAATATTTCATTCCCTTTTATCTATAAACTATTTCCCACGACCCTTTTATTTATTAATATAAGGAGAAACATCAAATTTTGCATTTTTATTTTTTAATAAGAATTTAAAAAAAGAAAGACAAAAGTATCTTATGTATATTAACATCTGTAAACACATTAAGAAATCACTAATAAACATACCATGGAACGAATACAGAAATCTTTATTAAAAGGAAAATTAAAGAGTTGAGTATATTTACGTTCCTTTTGTACAAGCACTTGATTAAAGTAAAACAGAAGCATTGATTTTAGCAAAAAACATTGACGCTATCACAAAATATTTCATTCCCTTTTATCTATCAACTATTTCCCACGACCCTTTTATTTATTAATATAAGGAGAAACATCCAATTTTGCATTTTTATTTTTTAATAAGAATTTAAAAAAAAGAAAGACAAAAGTATCTTATATATATTAACATCTGTAAACACATTAAGAAATCACTAATAAACATACCATGGAACGAATACAGAAATCTTTATTAAAAGGAAAATTAAAGAGTTGGGTATATTTACGTTCCTTTTGTACAAGCACTTGATTAAAGTAAAACAGAAGCATTGATTTTAGCAAAAAACACTGACGCTCTCACAAAATATTTCATTCCCTTTTATCTATAAACTATTTCACACGACCCTTTTATTTATTAATATAAGGAGAAACGTATCAAATTTTGCATTTTTATTTTTTAATTGAATTGGCAATATCCGATTTCTTTTGGTATATTTCTTTTGGATTTCTAAAACTCTGCATTAATTAACCTATTTAATTAAATTTTCGACATAATGTGAAAAAAATTGATACCATTAATTATTACCTCTTTTAAACAATTAAAATCTAAATTTTAACATAATCCCCAGTAACATATTACTTCTGGGAGAGTCCAGTTTTTGTTGGAACGAGACATGTTCGCTTTAGGGATGTTTTACTCTATACTGAAAAACGACTTTTTAAATTAGTGGTACGAAAGGAGTAAGTTATAAAAAAAAGTAGCTTAATTTTATGAATTACATGCGAGTCTAATCAGAATATACCGAAACCGTATAGTATCACTAAAATATGTCACATTGATAAAACTACTTATTTTGCTATAAAGTAAAAACTGAATGTATTGCACATAATACCAGCACAACGCATTAATAATTAAATTGTGTTCAAATGATGATGTCATACCATGAGATAAAAATCAGTCAATGAAATTGACATACAAAGGAATATGAAAAAATATGAAAGACAAATGTATCTCATATATAATTAACATTTCTAAACACATTAAGAAATCAATAATAAACTTATCGCAAAACAAAAATAGAAATCTTTATTGAAAAGTAAATTAAATAGCTGAATATATTTCAGTTCCATTTGTACAATCAAAATCAAGCAAAATCATTGATTTTAGCAAAAAATGCTGACACTCTCAAAAAATTTTTCATTTTCTTTAACTTATAAATTATTTCCCAGGACCCTTTAGTTTATTGAAATGCGGAGTAACTATCGAATTTTGCATTTTTGCTTTTAAATTGAATTGCAATATCCGATTTCAATTGGTATATTTATTTCAGATTTCATATAATGTGAAATCTTTGACAGCAGCGTAATATTTCTTAAACAGATTTCTCATTTATTTTAAAATATAGTAGCATTTTTGTATGACTGGTGTAGTTTAATAAATGTGCTCTTTAATAATTTGAATTAAAATTTATCAAGCAGCTAAAAATTATATACCAATATATTTTTTTATAAATATAATTTAGCCGTAATATGTTACTTAATATTTCAATAATTTGATTTTAAAAGTATCAATGATTCAATTATTTATTCTTCATGTTCTTGTTTTTTCTACATATTATAGTTTGTTTACAATTCAATTATTAAGTGTATTTATGAAATGCATATATTCGCTTTGGAAATGTATATATTCTCTACATTCACCTTGGATTCAATCAAAATAAAATTAAAAAGTCTTTACTAAAGAAAAGAGTATTTATTCTCTGAAGATGTCACAATATGTAAAAGTGGCCACTGAATTTAAAACACTTAACTCAATACCATTCGCCGTGCTTTCGATCCTAACTGCAGTTCTTTATATCGAAACAGCCCTGCATACGATTAACTTTGATCGAAAGTATTCGATTTAAAATTCGGAAAAAAAACTTTTAAATGCTGGTGACCAGAGCAGTCCCTCGGTTAATAATTTTTTTAACTAATTGTCTCAGTCTAATAAAACTGAGAATACATAAAAAATATAAAAGGTTACATGTAGATGTAGTAAACAAGAATAAAATAACTTTGATATTGCAAAATAAAACAGAATAATTTCAATATTTATATAACGCAATTTGTAATTTCATGAGCTGGAAATCATTCTACGAAATTTACGCATAAAGAAATATGTTAGGAGAGAAAAGACAAATCTAGCTTATATGTAATTAACGTTACTAAACACATTAAAAAATCAGTAATTAATATATAGCGAAACAAAAATAAAAATCTTTATTGAAATGTAAATTAAGTAGCTGAGCATATTTCGGCTCCATTTTTACAGGAATTTCCATTAAAATCAAACAGAATCATTGATTAGCAAAAAAATGCTAACATTCTCAAAGAACAGTGCATTCCCTTTAAACTATAAATTGTTTCTCAAGACCCTTTTATTTATTGAAATACTGAGAAACGTATCGAATTTTGCATTTTTGTTTTTAAATTGAAATGCCAATATCCGATTTCAATTGGTATATTTATTTTGGGTTTCAAGAAATGGGAAAATCTTTATTAGGAGCGTATTTTTTTTAAAAAAGAGATTTCTGATTTATTTAAAAATATAGCTGCATTTTTAAATGTATAATGGTTTTCAGAATGATTTGAATGGTTTTCTGAAATTCCTAGTGCTTTTTAACAATGCAATTTAAAATTCATGAAAATGATTTTTTATATGTTTATAAAAAGAGTCTTTCCGTAATGTGCAATGTAATTTAATAATATGATCTTAAAATGTATCTATAATTAAATTCTTCAACTCTTTCTTCTTTTTCCTTTTTAGGTGCGTTCGTAATTATGTAAATACGTAGCACCTATAGTTGCCGTTCAGTCCGTCCGTCTGTCTGTCTGTCCGCATTAAAAACGCAAAAACTACCCAGCCGAACCTTTTGAAATTTATATATAATATTTACATAATTTCGTCGAGTCATTTCAAATTTTATGAGAATCGGATGGATTACAGGGCCATCGGCAATTACATCGGCAATTACAGGGACGATCAAAAATATTCCGTTACATTACGGTCAATGGGGGAAAATGTTGCAAAGGCATTTTAATCGTTTGAAATTTAAATTACATACTTATTATATAATTTTGTCAAGTCATTTCATTTTTTTTTAAATAGGATGTATAGATCAAATACAGGGACAATCAAAAGTACTCCGTTACATTACAGCCAATAAAAAAATAAAGTTTCAAATGCATTTTAATAATATTACACTCATTCGAACATAATAATATTGATATCCATCATAAAGTACATATTATAATATAGATTTTGCATAATCTGTTGTGCAAAGGACTTTTGTTATTGATTTACAAGGCCACACAAAAGTATTCCATTACATAATGAATATAGAGAGAACACTGTTTGTTGCGCATTTTAATTGCAATTAACTATTTACAATTTTATGATATTGATATATGAGAGTGATATTTTAAAAACTTCATTATCGTACGAACGCACCTCATTTGCTACACTTCACGTGCAATTTCAAACTTGTTTTTCTATTTTTCATAGCTTGTTTACGTATATGTATAAACATTAGTAATGGGGATTACCACATTTACCTCACCTTGGATTAAAAAAAAGTAAAATTAATTTATCCTTACTAAAAAAAGTTTTCTTATTTCTTTAAAGATGTCACAATATGTAAAAGTTGTCATGACATTCCAAAAAGTTTGAAAACTTTAAATTCATTGCCATTCACCGAGTACTTCTGAACATAACTTAATCGTTTTCAAGTCGAAACAGCCTTGAAGACGATCAAGTTTTGATCGAAACTACTTGATTTATAATACTGTTATAGTGTTTTAAGATTTTATAACTGCTTTCTGTGTAGCAATAATTTTTATGCATTGTGACATCGTTGAAGAATTAAAAGCACCTTTTTAGCAATTACTTCATTTTTTGTTTTAAACTGCTTAAGTTTTGAATTTTGAAAATTTTTTAATTGTAACAATTTTCACACATTGTGATATCTTTGAAGAAATAAACACACCTTTTCAGCAAAGCTTACTTGACCTCACATAAAAGTGCATTCAATAAAATATGCAGGGAATCTGAAAATCTTAACTGCGTTTCCTTATATTGTCGATTTTAATTTATGACCATGTTAAAATATACTATTACAATTGTAAAAATACTTTTCAATAATACAAAAAAAAAACCTTTGCCCAAAGCTGTATCTTAAAACGTCATTAATTAAATAATATTAAAAAAATAATTATTTATTGCTACTAGAATTTTATTAATTCTATTAAAAAGTTACTAATGGATTAAGAGGATCCAGGACTTTGAAACCAGCTCTTACACTGTAAAAAAATGTCCGATGTTTCTGAATCTATAAAAATGTACTGTAATTAAAAACTAATATATGCAGTAACCTCTTCTAATTCACCTAAGGTTTCGAAAACCGTTCCTTTACCTTTAAAAATCCCAGAAAACTATTTGTTTTAGAAATTTAAATAAAAATTTATAAAAATTAATTTTTATTAGGTGCCCGTTCTTTTCGGAAACGTTTCTAAGTAGCTTTTACAGTACAATAACCACTTTTCTCAAATCAAAATATGACTTTTTCGGATGCTACCAATTCTCAAGTTAACATTTTCAGCTGCATAACTGAGTTTCTGCATGCAATTGTAGCAAAACACTGTTAATTTTCATATTAATGTTAATACTGTTAAAATTGTATTTTGTTTATTAAACATGTTCTCTGAATATCAAAATATTTTCGTATGAATTGGTAGCATCCGAAAAAGTGATATTTTGATTTGAGAAAAGCGACTATTGTACTGTAAAAGCTACTTAGAAACGTTTCCGAAAAGAATGGGCAGCTAATAAAAATTAATTTTTATAATTTTTTATATAAATTTCTAAAACAAATAGTTTTCTAGGATTTTTAAAGGTAAAGGCACGGTTTTGGAAACCTTAGGTGAGTTAGAAGAGGTTACTGTATATTTTCGTTTTTAATTACAGTACATTTTTATAGATTCACAAACATCTGACATTTTTTACAGTGTATATTTTGATTAATGCTTTAATAAATGTGGTGGCATAACACTCAAAACAAAAAGTTATAGTTAATCAGAAAAAGCAGACACGTACGATGGGACGCGCCTGACTTTGTCATATTAATTAGTCGAGAATACTTAATCTTGATTGTGCTATTAGGGAATTCCTATTTAATTGTTATTTCACGCATATTCAATATTGTTTATCACCAAACTCTTAAATATCAGGTAAGAAAACCGAGAAAAGAAAAGCGGAACACACAGTATATGCAATGTGCTCAAAGCCAAAGCGATTTCACATTTGTCAGTTGAAAAGGTTTATTGCATTCAGTTTGTCTCTCTGTGCTCTTACTCACGTAAAATATAGTCTGATTGCTTTGAAATTGATTTGCATTATTGAGTATCACTATGTCCTGTTTGGTATTGAAAATGAAATTTGTACACGTATGATTAATTACAGGCATATTCAAAAGAGCCCCGTTATATTATGGTTTATTGGAAAAAAATCATTTGTCATGCATTTAATGATATAACAGTATTATAAATATATTGAGATATAGATACGTCGCTGGGATCTACTACAGTGATTTTACAATTGAATATGGTATACATCGAGTTTATCGTTTATTTATAAGGAACAAGCAATTGAATTTGACTATAGAAGGAAATTATCAATTGTGAACTATTGAATAATACGAACAATAATTGTTGGAAGTAAGTTTTCGGCTATGTTAGACTTGATCTTATAGATCAAATATATGGTCGAACAAAAGTTCTCAACAGCATCAGTTTATTGTTGGAATTTTCTAAACGGAGATTTTATTACTATTCTATGCATTTACAACTATTCTATGCATTTAATTGAAATACCTTTTAGCGTACTAAGTAATATGCCTACAGTAGATCATATACAGGGCTGCAAAGAATTGCATGTTTGAACGACTATCATGGTAGCAGAGAAAATCATTATCAAAATTTTTCGTTTAGACGTTATCTGTAATTTCAGTAAATTGAAATATTTTTTTATAATCTTCTGAATGTATTAGAAAGTACTGCATAATCCATGCCATACTCATGAATTTTCTGGTTAAAATTAATTTAAACTGAATTCGAAAACGAAACTTTATAAAAAGAACGAGGAGCCTGCATTCTCACGTTTTTAAAAGGGTAAACTAATCATGCATGTTAAATTTTATGGAAATTTATTTGATATGAAAATTTAACTATAAAAACATGTTTGCGATATTTTATATAAATTTTACTCTCTATATGTATATGATTTAATGAAATGTTCTAGATAATGAATTCTGGTTTATTTGCTTCATATGAATGTGACATTGTGCATATTCTTAACAATTATCTATCAGATATTAATCGTAATTTAAATCGTATCTTTTTTAATTGAAGAAATTTTGCATTACATTCAACTTTAAAGTAAATGCCACAGAATTAATGTAATGTTTTTCTAAAATAGAGTTTTATGGTGATTTCTGGCATTTTTCACAAAAATAAATAAAAAATAAAAATCATAAGTAATAGAATAAAACTCATTCTAGATTTGAAATCAGCAGAAACAAATAAATAAATAAATAAAATAAAAAACATATCAGCTTATTCAAGTGACTGCATTATTTACACATCGAGCAACGTTATTAGGAAAATGTAAATATCTAAAAATATAAACAAATTTAGCGCAGTACTTTACGGTCGGCCATTCTAGATGCCACTATAATCTCAAAAAAGTTTTTGTAAAGAAAACTAGGCAACATTCATCACGTAAGACAAGAAAGCTTTAACATTTATTCAAAATTCTATAAAGTTTCGAAAATTTGCATAGTTCGAAATATGAAGTAATATCTATAAAACTAGTCATAATAATACCTATAAAACTAGACGCAGGAGGACAATTAAGCTGCCTTGTATCTTTTGAAATCGTCAAAAATGACGAAAAAAAAATCAGTTTGAATTAATGTATCTGCATTTTTTTTTTTTTTTTTTTTTGGTATTTGTCAAAGAGCGACCACACAAAACTCTATGTCATCGAGCACAAGGAAAATACTTTATTTTATGGAAGAATATCAATAGATTAAACTAATGAAACATGTCTGTCGGAAGTGATGCGGTGTACAAGCGAAAAATTGATACCACTAGTGGTTGACTAGAGGCTTAGCATTGTGTTTGTCCAACAATAAAAAGTATAAAAACAAGGAAAACTGGGTGCAGTAAAACACAATGTTAAGCCTACGAGTTAACCACTAATGATTCAGTTTTGGCTTATGCACTCTTTCGCTTCCGGCAGACATGGATCATTAGATTCCTCTATTACTACGTTTCTATAAAATAAAATGGTTTTTTTTTTTGTACTTGATGACAAAGAGTTTTGTACGGTCGGCTCTTGTACTATAAGAACATGAGTGTTTGGCTGTTGAACAGATGATTCTCTTTCTATATAATACCACTAGAAACTGACTAGTCTTTTACATAATTTGGATATTCTTTAAAATAAAACAGCTTTTTTTTTTCACTCCGTAAGTCATCGAGAATATGATATCTTGAGACTCTATGCATGGATTACTATGAACCTTCATGTATATTTTAAGCATCCCCTCCCCCTTTTTCAAACTATTTGGAAAATAATCGTTTTCCTCGGTAAAGGACTGGGAAACTGAAGTATATCTGAATCTTTTTATTGATTGAATTCCGCAATTTATTTTATTTAATTCGTTTTCTGATTGATCCATGTTTATTGTCCAAAAAGAGAAAAATTCTGTTGCCACAATGACTAAAAGAGTAATAAAACTTTTTAAATAATAATAATAATTTGAAAACAAATTGTGAGAAAAATTTCAAACAAATTCCATTTAAAAGTGCATTTTTTTCTATAAGCAACAGTGTAAAAGTTTCAAATATGCGATTTTTAAAAGTTTAAAAATTTGCAGTTCCAAAAATTGTAGAATTAAAATTTCATTTCTATTTTTTTCATGATAAGTCCATGAATATTAATGTTTAATTTATGTTGTACGTAATATCAGGCGTTTAGGCGTAATATATTATTTTTATATGTCTTACATATAAAAATAATATATTACGTATAAGTATATATATAAGGGCATATATATTTTATATTGTTATCTTTTCCTTTGTGATATTTTCTTTATGTTGTACTAAATTGCAGGCATATTCACTAATTTTTATAATTTTAATATTGTCTATCATTATTCCTAATATAGTCTCTTTTAATTAATTGTTATTTTATCCAAATTACTTAAACATAAAACTTTTAGTTTACTTCTAAAATATACCATTTTTTCAGGTTTAGTATAATTATAGAATTAATTAATTGTTTGACATTAAAATATTTTAAGATTTCTCTGCTCTATTTTGTTTCTTTATGAAAAAGTAATATATTAAAAATCTTAAATTATAATAATTAATATTTGAATGTTTTATCTTTCTTTTATTTCTGAAATGTGGTTTTTATCATTAAAAATTTAGTGTAATAAAATTATTTTTCATTCTCTCTTTCTTTTTTTTTTTTTTTTTAGTAAATCATTTAGTTTCTTACGGTAACGTGTGAAAAAAAAAAAATTCTGAAAATATACATGATGTTGCACTCCTTTATTTTGCAATCGATAATATTTTGAAAAACTTTATTGTTCTATACATTTTGCTTAAAAATTTTTACTCATAATGATAGTGCTAAATATAAAACTACATATAAATCACAAAATGTATATCTATCGGGAATATATTAATTTTCAAGATGGGAATTTAAAAATAGCGTAAAAACAATAATGTTATTCATAACTGATTTTAACGTAAACTTGAATTACGAAACGAAGCATCTTTGAAGATATACAAATAAACAATATTTGATGTGCATTTAAAATTTCTAAAACAAAACGGAATCAACATACCTACATTATCGGACGAATATGGAAATCTTTATTGAAATTAAAATCAAACATTGGTACATTTTTGTGTTCCATTTCTACGTTTTATTCATCTATAATAGAACGCAATAAGTCGTTTTAGCGTAAAGGAAAAAATCCATTTTCTGTAAAGTAAGAATTATTTCTCAGGAGATATTTTTTTTTGAATACATATAGTAATATGTATCGACTTTTCATTTTTGTTTTCATAATTGATACTTTCCCTCATAGCATGCATGGTCACATTGATGTCACAATGACGTCACTGTGAGTCACTTTGGTCACATCACATCTGTGACCAAAATGCCACCATTCAGTGACGTCACATTGTGACTGAGATGGGACTTTCTTAAAAATTTTTAGAAAATCGTCACAATGTTAATGTCAAAGTAGTCGCAAATGACACACTTTTCACAAATTGGTGACATTGTGACGTCACAAAGTGGTCACAATGTGACGTCACAAAAAAGCTCTAAAAAGGCCATAACGATTTCACATTTTAGTCACTGTGACTTCACATCGACGTCACGTGACGTCACATCGACAATCGATGGTCACACAGTCACAATGTGACTTCACAACGACGTTGCAGTGGCGTCACCATGTCTTACGGGTTATCATCCGATTTCAGTAGGCGTATTTATTTTGCTTTCTAAAATATGTAAAATTTTTTGATATATGGGCAGTTTTTCTAATGCCATTTACTTATTTGCATTTTTTTCATCATATAGATGCATTTCTTCTTTTCATAACCAAGATTTTTTTTAAGTGATCTTTAAATATTTAATTCTTTATTCGATTTAAAATTATTATAATTGTATTATTATTATAAGAATCTTTTTAATAATGGACTTATGGAACTTATGGAGTTTATGGAACTTGTTTGACGGTTCCAAAACATGTCAATGTCTTTTATTTTTATTATAACACCTTTCTTAAGTAAAATTAAAATTTTTATTAAAATATTTATATAATAGGTGAATGTTTTAAAATCTGGTGATTTAAAAAAAAAATCAATTGGATTTAATTGACTTTTTATCATATAAGAATCTTGCAGCATTCTTTATTAGAAAATTGAAACATTTAATTAGAAATACATTTTTCTCAGTTATATTATATATTTTGTGTTTAAGTGCATGACTTGGATAATACCTTAAAGTTTTCTAATTATAAATCTTTCAAAAATTCAAAAATTCCTTCAATTATTCACCTGGATTGTTACATTTTTATTTATACTCTAATATATTTTATATATAAATATTTACATTTATAGACAGGGTGTTTCAAAATTCGACAGAGAAAGAAGTAATAGAACACATCAGTCACAGAAAATATTACAATAGAATATGATATCGCACACCATGGTATTTAGTCAAAAATACAGCGTTTTTCAAATTAACTGTGCCTCAAAATATCACCCTGCAAATCAGTAGCTACAAATTATTAAACCTGGTAATTAGCTCTAGTTATCTATAGGTAGAGTATATTATCACATCACGGATGGTGATGAAACATCCCAAACACCTTTTTTTGCAGAAAAAAAATAGAATAGCATGATTCATTTATATCAGAGTGGATGTGGTTTCAATAATAAAGCTGGGAAACGTACAGCTCAAGTTGTTTCTTTGTTTCCTTTTGTTACACCAAACACAGTAACAAAGACATCTATGACATAAGAATTAGCTCTAGTTATCTATAGGTAGAGTATATTATCACATCACGGATGGTGATGAAACATCCCAAACACCTTTTTTTTGCAGAAAAAATAGAATAGCATGATTCATTGATATCAGAGTGGATGTGGTTTCAATAATAAAGCTGGGAAACGTACAGCTCAAGTTGTTTCTTTGTTTCTTTTTGTTACACCAAACACAGTAACAAAGACATCTATGACATAAGAATTAGCTCTAGTTATCTATAGGTAGAGTATATTATCACATCACGGATGGTGATGAAACATCCCAAACACCTTTTTTTGCAGAAAAAAATAGAATAGCATGATTCATTGATATCAGAGTGGATGTGGTTTCAATAATAAAGCTGGGAAACGTACAGCTCAAGTTGTTTCTTTGTTTCCTTTTGTTACACCAAACACAGTAACAAAGACATCTATGACATAAGAATTAGCTCTACTTATCTATAGGTAGAGTATATTATCACATCACGGATGGTGATGAAACATCCCAAACACCTTTTTTTTGCAGAAAAAATAGAATAGCATGATTCATTGATATCAGAGTGGATGTGGTTTCAATAATAAAGCTGGGAAACGTACAGCTCAAGTTGTTTCTTTGTTTCTTTTTGTTACACCAAACACAGTAACAAAGACATCTATGACATAAGAATTAGCTCTAGTTATCTATAGGTAGAGTATATTATCACATCACGGATGGTGATGAAACATCCCAAACACCTTTTTTTGCAGAAAAAAATAGAATAGCATGATTCATTGATATCAGAGTGGATGTGGTTTCAATAATAAAGCTGGGAAACGTACAGCTCAAGTTGTTTCTTTGTTTCCTTTTGTTACACCAAACACAGTAACAAAGACATCTATGACATAAGAATTAGCTCTACTTATCTATAGGTAGAGTATATTATCACATCACGGATGGTGATGAAACATCCCAAACACCTTTTTTTGCAGAAAAAAATAGAATAGCATGATTCATTTATATCAGAGTGGATGTGGTTTCAATAATAAAGCTGGGAAACGTACAGCTCAAGTTGTTTCTTTGTTTCCTTTTGTTACACCAAACACAGTAACAAAGACATCTATGACATAAGAATTAGCTCTAGTTATCTATAGGTAGAGTATATTATCACATCACGGATGGTGATGAAACGTCCCAAACACCTTTTTTTGCAGAAAAAAGTAGAATAGCATGATTCATTTATATCAGAGTGGATGTGGTTTCAATAATAAAGCTGGGAAACGTACAGCTCAAGTTGTTTCTTTGTTTCCTTTTGTTACACCAAACACAGTAACAAAGACATCTATGACATAAGAATTAGCTCTAGTTATCTATAGGTAGAGTATATTATCACATCACGGATGGTGATGAAACATCCCAAACACCTTTTTTTTGCAGAAAAAATAGAATAGCATGATTCATTGATATCAGAGTGGATGTGGTTTCAATAATAAAGCTGGGAAACATACAGCTCAAGTTGTTTCTTTGTTTCTTTTTGTTACACCAAACACAGTAACAAAGACATCTATGACATAAGAATTAGCTCTAGTTATCTATAGGTAGAGTATATTATCACATCACGGATGGTGATGAAACATCCCAAACACCTTTTTTTGCAGAAAAAAATAGAATAGCATGATTCATTGATATCAGAGTGGATGTGGTTTCAATAATAAAGCTGGGAAACGTACAGCTCAAGTTGTTTCTTTGTTTCCTTTTGTTACACCAAACACAGTAACAAAGACATCTATGACATAAGAATTAGCTCTAGTTATCTATAGGTAGAGTATATTATCACATCACGGATGGTGATGAAACATCCCAAACACCTTTTTTTTGCAGAAAAAATAGAATAGCATGATTCATTGATATCAGAGTGGATGTGGTTTCAATAATAAAGCTGGGAAACGTACAGCTCAAGTTGTTTCTTTGTTTCTTTTTGTTACACCAAACACAGTAACAAAGACATCTATGACATAAGAATTAGCTCTAGTTATCTATAGGTAGAGTATATTATCACATCACGGATGGTGATGAAACATCCCAAACACCTTTTTTTGCAGAAAAAAATAGAATAGCATGATTCATTGATATCAGAGTGGATGTGGTTTCAATAATAAAGCTGGGAAACGTACAGCTCAAGTTCTTTCTTTGTTTCCTTTTGTTACACCAAACACAGTAACAAAGACATCTATGACATAAGAATTAGCTCTACTTATCTATAGGTAGAGTATATTATCACATCACGGATGGTGATGAAACATCCCAAACACCTTTTTTTGCAGAAAAAAATAGAATAGCATGATTCATTTATATCAGAGTGGATGTGGTTTCAATAATAAAGCTGGGAAACGTACAGCTCAAGTTGTTTCTTTGTTTCCTTTTGTTACACCAAACACAGTAACAAAGACATCTATGACATAAGAATTAGCTCTAGTTATCTATAGGTAGAGTATATTATCACATCACGGATGGTGATGAAACGTCCCAAACACCTTTTTTTGCAGAAAAAAGTAGAATAGCATGATTCATTTATATCAGAGTGGATGTGGTTTCAATAATAAAGCTGGGAAACGTACAGCTCAAGTTGTTTCTTTGTTTCCTTTTGTTACACCAAACACAGTAACAAAGACATCTATGACATAAGAATTAGCTCTAGTTATCTATAGGTAGAGTATATTATCACATCACGGATGGTGATGAAACATCCCAAACACCTTTTTTTTGCAGAAAAAATAGAATAGCATGATTCATTGATATCAGAGTGGATGTGGTTTCAATAATAAAGCTGGGAAACATACAGCTCAAGTTGTTTCTTTGTTTCTTTTTGTTACACCAAACACAGTAACAAAGACATCTATGACATAAGAATTAGCTCTAGTTATCTATAGGTAGAGTATATTATCACATCACGGATGGTGATGAAACATCCCAAACACCTTTTTTTGCAGAAAAAAATAGAATAGCATGATTCATTGATATCAGAGTGGATGTGGTTTCAATAATAAAGCTGGGAAACGTACAGCTCAAGTTGTTTCTTTGTTTCCTTTTGTTACACCAAACACAGTAACAAAGACATCTATGACATAAGAATTAGCTCTAGTTATCTATAGGTAGAGTATATTATCACATCACGGATGGTGATGAAACATCCCAAACACCTTTTTTTTGCAGAAAAAATAGAATAGCATGATTCATTGATATCAGAGTGGATGTGGTTTCAATAATAAAGCTGGGAAACGTACAGCTCAAGTTGTTTCTTTGTTTCTTTTTGTTACACCAAACACAGTAACAAAGACATCTATGACATAAGAATTAGCTCTAGTTATCTATAGGTAGAGTATATTATCACATCACGGATGGTGATGAAACATCCCAAACACCTTTTTTTGCAGAAAAAAATAGAATAGCATGATTCATTGATATCAGAGTGGATGTGGTTTCAATAATAAAGCTGGGAAACGTACAGCTCAAGTTGTTTCTTTGTTTCCTTTTGTTACACCAAACACAGTAACAAAGACATCTATGACATAAGAATTAGCTCTACTTATCTATAGGTAGAGTATATTATCACATCACGGATGGTGATGAAACATCCCAAACACCTTTTTTTTTGCAGAAAAAAATAGAATAGCATGATTCATTGATATCAGAGTGGATGTGGTTTCAATAATAAAGCTGGGAAACGTACAGCTCAAGTTGTTTCTTTGTTTCCTTTTGTTACACCAAACACAGTAACAAAGACATCTATGACATAAGAATTAGCTCTAGTTATCTATAGGTAGAGTATATTATCACATCACGGATGGTGATGAAACATCCCAAACACCTTTTTTTGCAGAAAAAAATAGAATAGCATGATTCATTTATATCAGAGTGGATGTGGTTTCAATAATAAAGCTGGGAAACGTACAGCTCAAGTTGTTTCTTTGTTTCCTTTTGTTACACCAAACACAGTAACAAAGACATCTATGACATAAGAATTAGCTCTAGTTATCTATAGGTAGAGTATATTATCACATCACGGATGGTGATGAAACGTCCCAAACACCTTTTTTTGCAGAAAAAAGTAGAATAGCATGATTCATTTATATCAGAGTGGATGTGGTTTCAATAATAAAGCTGGGAAACGTACAGCTCAAGTTGTTTCTTTGTTTCCTTTTGTTACACCAAACACAGTAACAAAGACATCTATGACATAAGAATTAGCTCTAGTTATCTATAGGTAGAGTATATTATCACATCACGGATGGTGATGAAACATCCCAAACACCTTTTTTTTGCAGAAAAAATAGAATAGCATGATTCATTGATATCAGAGTGGATGTGGTTTCAATAATAAAGCTGGGAAACATACAGCTCAAGTTGTTTCTTTGTTTCTTTTTGTTACACCAAACACAGTAACAAAGACATCTATGACATAAGAATTAGCTCTAGTTATCTATAGGTAGAGTATATTATCACATCACGGATGGTGATGAAACATCCCAAACACCTTTTTTTGCAGAAAAAAATAGAATAGCATGATTCATTTATATCAGAGTGGATGTGGTTTCAATAATAAAGCTGGGAAACGTACAGCTCAAGTTGTTTCTTTGTTTCCTTTTGTTACACCAAACACAGTAACAAAGACATCTATGACATAAGAATTAGCTCTACTTATCTATAGGTAGAGTATATTATCACATCACGGATGGTGATGAAACATCCCAAACACCTTTTTTTTTGCAGAAAAAAATAGAATAGCATGATTCATTGATATCAGAGTGGATGTGGTTTCAATAATAAAGCTGGGAAACGTACAGCTCAAGTTGTTTCTTTGTTTCCTTTTGTTACACCAAACACAGTAACAAAGACATCTATGACATAAGAATTAGCTCTAGTTATCTATAGGTAGAGTATATTATCACATCACGGATGGTGATGAAACATCCCAAACACCTTTTTTTGCAGAAAAAAATAGAATAGCATGATTCATTTATATCAGAGTGGATGTGGTTTCAATAATAAAGCTGGGAAACGTACAGCTCAAGTTGTTTCTTTGTTTCCTTTTGTTACACCAAACACAGTAACAAAGACATCTATGACATAAGAATTAGCTCTAGTTATCTATAGGTAGAGTATATTATCACATCACGGATGGTGATGAAACGTCCCAAACACCTTTTTTTGCAGAAAAAAGTAGAATAGCATGATTCATTTATATCAGAGTGGATGTGGTTTCAATAATAAAGCTGGGAAACGTACAGCTCAAGTTGTTTCTTTGTTTCCTTTTGTTACACCAAACACAGTAACAAAGACATCTATGACATAAGAATTAGCTCTAGTTATCTATAGGTAGAGTATATTATCACATCACGGATGGTGATGAAACATCCCAAACACCTTTTTTTTGCAGAAAAAATAGAATAGCATGATTCATTGATATCAGAGTGGATGTGGTTTCAATAATAAAGCTGGGAAACATACAGCTCAAGTTGTTTCTTTGTTTCTTTTTGTTACACCAAACACAGTAACAAAGACATCTATGACATAAGAATTAGCTCTAGTTATCTATAGGTAGAGTATATTATCACATCACGGATGGTGATGAAACATCCCAAACACCTTTTTTTGCAGAAAAAAATAGAATAGCATGATTCATTTATATCAGAGTGGATGTGGTTTCAATAATAAAGCTGGGAAACGTACAGCTCAAGTTGTTTCTTTGTTTCCTTTTGTTACACCAAACACAGTAACAAAGACATCTATGACATAAGAATTAGCTCTAGTTATCTATAGGTAGAGTATATTATCACATCACGGATGGTGATGAAACATCCCAAACACCTTTTTTTTGCAGAAAAAATAGAATAGCATGATTCATTGATATCAGAGTGGATGTGGTTTCAATAATAAAGCTGGGAAACGTACAGCTCAAGTTGTTTCTTTGTTTCTTTTTGTTACACCAAACACAGTAACAAAGACATCTATGACATAAGAATTAGCTCTAGTTATCTATAGGTAGAGTATATTATCACATCACGGATGGTGATGAAACATCCCAAACACCTTTTTTTGCAGAAAAAAATAGAATAGCATGATTCATTGATATCAGAGTGGATGTGGTTTCAATAATAAAGCTGGGAAACGTACAGCTCAAGTTGTTTCTTTGTTTCCTTTTGTTACACCAAACACAGTAACAAAGACATCTATGACATAAGAATTAGCTCTACTTATCTATAGGTAGAGTATATTATCACATCACGGATGGTGATGAAACATCCCAAACACCTTTTTTTTGCAGAAAAAATAGAATAGCATGATTCATTGATATCAGAGTGGATGTGGTTTCAATAATAAAGCTGGGAAACGTACAGCTCAAGTTGTTTCTTTGTTTCTTTTTGTTACACCAAACACAGTAACAAAGACATCTATGACATAAGAATTAGCTCTAGTTATCTATAGGTAGAGTATATTATCACATCACGGATGGTGATGAAACATCCCAAACACCTTTTTTTGCAGAAAAAAATAGAATAGCATGATTCATTGATATCAGAGTGGATGTGGTTTCAATAATAAAGCTGGGAAACGTACAGCTCAAGTTGTTTCTTTGTTTCCTTTTGTTACACCAAACACAGTAACAAAGACATCTATGACATAAGAATTAGCTCTACTTATCTATAGGTAGAGTATATTATCACATCACGGATGGTGATGAAACATCCCAAACACCTTTTTTTTTGCAGAAAAAAATAGAATAGCATATGATTCATTGATATCAGAGTGGATGTGGTTTCAATAATAAAGCTGGGAAACGTACAGCTCAAGTTGTTTCTTTGTTTCCTTTTGTTACACCAAACACAGTAACAAAGACATCTATGACATAAGAATTAGCTCTAGTTATCTATAGGTAGAGTATATTATCACATCACGGATGATGATGAAATATCCCAAACACCTTTTTTTGCAGAAAAAATAGAATAGCATGATATATTGATATCAGAGTGGATGTGGTTTCAGTAATAAAGCTGGGAAACGTACAGCTCAAGTTGTTTCTTTGTTTCCTTTTGTTACACCAAACACAGTAACAAAGACATCTAAGAATTCAATGTTTTTAATAATCATTTTCTTTTGTCTGCGAAATCACTAACTCTTGCATCCTGACAGAGAATGTATTCCAGAAATTGCATTACATAAGTCTTTATCCAGAAGTCCATGTAATTTGACACAATTTGTAGTGTATTGCATTTTAAACTGTATCCGCAGTTTACAAATAATAACGCTTTATAGTTTTTCATGTCGTTTTCTAAAGAAAAAAAATTTGAAAACTGCAACAAAGGTACTTATAGAGATACTTATAACATTTCTCAATTTAGACGCAAAATTATGGTATGTCTGAAATAAAGATGCGTATTCTCCTCTTATTAGAAACGCGTCAACTTAATGGCTTCTTCAGTTAATTTCTTCGTGAATTTATATCACTTTTATCGCCACAGGAATCGTGTCACTGGTGTATTCAGCTGTTCCAGATAATGTTTATTTTGCCTTTCTTGTGAAATAAAATGTATAAATTCATTTTTCTTCTCAATATGAGGATAGAAATTGTTCCTGGTTTCGTATTGCGTGTTCAGAAATTATATTTTATTTATAGAATAATCAACAGCTCAATTTTTTTTCGTTCATCACTTTATTGACCACTGCCTGTGTGTATCAAATAAGAAATCTATTGTATGAGAGGATGTACATTTGTTTACTATTTTAGAAAGCAGTTTCTTTGCTAGTTATCCAAATGTTTATAGTTCCTGTGGTAGCTAAAAGCATTCTTATGTCATACAATTTGTAAGTTGGATTTTACAGTCTTTTGCATTGAACCATCAGATATTCCTAAGGACCATATAAGAGGTCCCATACATTCAGCAAAGATCGTTATCTGAGCAAACAAATTTCTTTCTATCTTGACAAATATCTCCGATTTATTACACTTTCGATCTATGCTTCTTCTTCAAGCCAGAAAGTAACTTTAACTTCTTTTTCCTTTGGTGATTTGATAAATTCTTTTGGCTTTGAATCTTTCAACAACTATTACCTCTTGAAACTTTGTTAAGTTACTTCACCCATCTCGTGAACTTAAGACATGTTTTCAAAAATTTCTAGATTCAACATTGCTACAGTTCAGTTTATTACAATGTCTACATTTCTCCATTCATTGATAATCACATGTTGTGTAAACCTGAGGTATCACGTTCGTATTTCTTGATCCTACTCAAAGTGAGATCTGAATGTAGGAACTGATTTTTGTTTTTTCACAAATCATGTGAAGAAATGCGGCCCACATATCAAAAACATCTCTAATTGTGAAAGGTTTTTCACTATACTTTTTCGCTTAGAATCTTCAGACAGCTATTACCTCTTGTAACATGTTTAAACTACTTCACCCATCTCGTGAACTTTGACCTTGTTTTTAAAAATTTCTAAATTCAATATTGCTCCAGTTCATTTTATTACGATGTCTAGATTTCTGAAATCATTGATAATCATGTTGTGTAAATCTGAGGTATCATGTTCGTCGTTTTTGATCCTATTTAAAAAAGATTTCAGTGTAGGAATTAATTTTTGTTTTTTCACTTATCTTATGAAGAAATATGGCCCACATATCAAAAATATCTCTAATTGTGGCAGGTTTTTAACTATACATGGATGTACCTTTTGACTACCTCTTGTCTTCATTTACTGTCACTTCAATCGCCTTATTAATGTGGTAGCATGCAAAGGCAAGAAAATCTTTTCAATCACTCTGTTTATAGGTGGCCAATTTTGAATACGGTTTTTATTGCATATAATATGTGTTTGACCATTGTTGTGTGTACCATGAAGAAATCGAATTCTTATGTTGTGGTGAATAAAAAAATTCATGGCCTAACAACCTGGCTGATGAGAAACTATATCAGAACTTGTCTCAATGATGGTCGTTATTTTTCAATATGGTCCCCATTACCCGGAAGACATGGTGACGTCACTGCAACATCGTTGTGAAGTCACATTGTGACTTTGTGACCATCGATTGTCGATGTGAAGTCACAGTGACTAAAATGTGAAGTCATTATGGCCGTTTTAGAGCTTTTTTGTGACGTCACGTTGTGACCTCTTTGTGACGTCACAATGTGACCAATTTGTGAAAAGTGTGTCATTTGTGACTACTTTGACATTAACATTGTGACGAACTGTGAAAATTTTTTAGAAAGTCGCATCTTAGTCACAATGTGACGTCACTGAGTGGTAGCATTTTCGTCACAGATGTGATGTGACCAAAGTGACTCACAGTGACGTCACTGTGAACATGCATGCTATGAGGGTAAGTAGCATAGTTTTGAAAGTATCATAAATACATGTTATGCAAATGTCGTAAAACGAAAAACTGTATGACAGATGTAATTTTTCCAAGTGGGCGAAAAAAGTCCGGGGCAGGATCCGAACCAGAGATATAAAGGGTGAAGCCGCAAATGCCCTTCCAACTGAAACCATAACGGACGAATACTGCCCGTAAAGCATGGTGACGTCACTGCAACGTCGTTGTGAAGTCACATTGTGACTTTGTGACCATCGATTGTCGATGTGACGTCACGTGACGTCGATGTGAAGTCTCAGTGACTAAAATGTGAAGTCGTTATGGCCGTTTTAGAGCTCTTTTGTGACGTTTCACAAAGTGGTCACAATGTGACAAATTTGTGAAAAATGTGTCAATTGTGACTAATTTGACATTAACATTGTGACGAAACTCTGACAAAAGCGACGATATTTAAATTGCCAGAAACGTGTTTTTTAAAGTAAATAACATGTTTTGAAGGATATTTATAAATTTCTAAAGATTTTTAAGAAAGTCACATCTCAGTCACAATGTGACGTCACTGAGTGGTGGCATTTTGGTCACAGATGTGATGTGAGCAAAGTGACGTCACAGTGACGTCACTGTGACCATGCATGCTATTAGGGTGGAGGATTGTTTCATCATAATAACCTCAATGATCTCACAGTCTAGTCTGATACTATGGATCAGCTCAACAGAATAAATTGAAGGCGAATATATGGAACTGCAGTAAACACTGGATACGAAATAATATTAGATTGATTTATATTCTTTATATTTGATATTATATTTTTTCACCCACTTTGAAAAATTACATCTGTTATAAATAACTTACCGATTGAATAATCGTGCTACAAACTAATAAAAAAAATTGTATGGTTTATTAAGTAGTCTGACATGAAGCCACATGAGCCATTGCCTCAACGACAAATATAGTGCATTACGCATATGGTTATTATCTATATATTATTTCGATACTACTAGGTTATCCCGTCGACCAAAAAATTATCGCCAAACTATAACATTAAATGACAATAATGGAAGATCGTGAATGTCACATTCAATGACATTAAATACGATTCTCTTGTTTAAAATGCCATTAGTTTTTTTTTTATTTTGACTTTTAATTTGTATTTTTATTAATATTCCACTAATTATTTGTTTTTTCGTTATTTAAAATAAAAATTATGTCAATATGTATAATTTGGCTATTAGTTTGGCGATTTGTAAAATTTGGCGAAATTGGTCGACGGGATAACAGAGTAGTACCATTATTTCATATATGAGGACCCCTGAAGCCAAGAGGATAAGTGATAAAACTGAAAAAAATTGAACGAAGTAAACCGACGACCTGTAAATATGCTTTTTTGCCTTCAGGTAAACAAATTTAAGTGATTTTCTTTTTATGTACTTCGTTCTCGAGATAAACAACTTTTGTCGAATAATACTCAATGCTGATTAATTATAAATTTAAAGAAAACTTTACTCTACTCTTATTACAAGGCAGAAACTGTCAAATTTTTACGAAAAAAAATATTTAAGAAGAAACTGTTCATTGACTTATAATAAGCCTACAAATTTAGTTGTAGTAAAAAAGGCATTTTATATTGGTAAGTCAAACTCTTAAACAAAAGATATTTAAAGTCAAATTAGCAAAATACTATTTCTATAAAATTGAGTTGTAGAAATTGTTAAAATTAAATTTTAATTGTACATGTAATCAGTAAAAAATAATAAAGATTTGTTATTATGATAGAGTTACCAATTAAGGGTCTTATGCTAGCATCCTAAAATGAAATTCACCATATCAAAATTTACAAATGCACATTTCGTATCTGCATTCACCTTTTCAAAAAAAATTAGTTGGATGTGTCAATCCCGAAACTTTCTTCTATCTCATAAGTACATTTTAATATTTAAAAAAAAAACCGTGGTGACCCCAAAGTTACCCACTATCGAATTCCCTCGAACATTTGACCTAGCTTAATGAGATTCTGGTATCCGAAAAGCCTAAAACGCAAAATTTAATTAATATTCTGAGTAAATAAGCTTAGTAGTGCCTCATGTTGGGTAATTTATACTAAAACCTAACAAGAATCTATTGTTGTGAAGATCTAACAGAATCTGAAATTTGATGGAATTTCGTCCATTAGTTCTTGAGATATAGTTACAAAAAAATTTGCAAAACATAGCACAGCTTCACCATATCTTGGACAATTTATGCCAAAACGTAAAAAAGCGTCTAATTATGTTATGGTGTAAAAGAATCTGAAGTTTGATGAATTTCTGTGCATTAGTTCTTGAGATAAAGCTAGTTTAAAAAAAACCGTGTAAAATATAGCACAGCAGCACCATCAGTTGAAGGATTTATAACAAAACGTAATCATCGTGTAATTACGTTTTATGTCATTTTGTAACAAAATCTGAAGTTTGGTGAAATTCTGTGCGTTGGTTGTTGAGCTATAGCTATCGGAAAAATCGTGCAAAATGTAGCATAGCTGCACCACCTGTTGCAATGTTAATACCAAAATGTAATCAGCGTCTAATTATGTTATATATTCTAGTGTAAAAGAAACTAAAATTCGATGAAGTTCTCTGTATTAGTTCTTGAGATATAGCTATCGCATAAATTGTGCAAAATGTAGCATAGCAGCGCCAGCTATAGGGCAGTTCACACCAAAACCTTATCAGCGGCTACGTATCTCAAGGTATCGCGGAATCTGAAGTTTGGTGAAATTCTGTGCATTAGTTCTTGAGATATAGCTATCATGAAAATTATGAAAAACGTGGCATAGCAGCGCCACCTGCTAGCCAATTTACACCAAAACTTAATCAGAGTCTATGTATATCAAGGGGTCACAGAATCTGAAGTTTGTGAAATTCTGTGCATTAGTTCATGAGATATAGCAATCTTGAAAATCATGAAAAACGTAGTATAGCAGTGCCACCTGCAGGCCAATTTTCACCAAAAACCACTAGGCACTAATTCATATCAAGGTCTAACTGAATATAAAACTTTATTACATTTCGAGCATTAGTTCTTGGGATAGAGCGCCCACACATTTTTTGTCACATACAGACAGACAGACTCACAGACAGACGGTCAGACTCACAGACAGACATTTTCTAAAAATAGTCAAAGCGTGTTCAGGACCTTCTAAAACGTATAATTCCGTCGAAGACCGGAAGTCGAAAATTTTCATGAATCCAATACTTTCTTCTTATAAAGATAGAAGAAAGTAAAAATTGGCATTTTAATTTGATAATTTTGATACAAAACTTGAAGTCTTAATGGCTAATAGCTGAAATAGATATTAAACTGTTGATATTCTTTTACGTGTAAATCAAATTCTGTAAATGAAATAAAAATTTTCCGGGTTTTATAACAGGAGATATTTAAATTTAATTTTTTTTCACTTTTAATAAGAAAATGCCAACATAAAGATACAGTAATCAATTTTATCGCCTTTTTTCCTTTGCTATTGATAGAAATGGAGGACTCCTTTTGCCACGGTCAGAAAAGTGGTATTAAAAACTACAAAAAAATTAATATTTCTAAAATAAATTAAGACACAGCTTTCAAACAAATTTTATTTAAAAGTACAATTTTTTTTCTTCACGATGGTGTAAAAAGTGAAAATGTGCGGTATTTATAATATCAAAAATTGAAATACTGAAATTTCATATCAAAGTGTTGCCATTAGCAAAATGACGTATGCGTTACGCACAGATACGTTTGGCCTTTATAATATAGATAGTTTATTGAAATAGTAGTTCAAAAACCACTATGCATTCAGGAGCAGATACCTATTCCAATTTAGTCAAATGTTATTGATGTTCAAATTTAACTTCAATAATCTTTAAGGTCAATTTACTCCAGATAGGATTTTTGTCACTTGTATCCCTTGGATTTTGAGGTCGTCATATATGATTTGTAGGTACAACTAGGTTATCCCGTCTACAAAAAAATTATCGCCAAACCATAAGATTAAATGCCAATAATGGATGATCGTGAATGTCGCATTCAATGACATTAAATACATTAAAAATTAGAAGACATTAAAAATTCACGTGCTTAAAATGTCATTAAGTGATTTTTATTTCGATTTTTTATTTGTATTTTTATTAATATTCTACTTTTTTTTTGTTATTTAAAATAAAATTATGTCAATATGTTTGTTTGGCTATTAGTTTGGCGATTTGTACAATTTGGTGAAATTGATCGACGGAATAACAGAGTAGTACCGATTTGTAATATGGTTATGGTATATATACAATATATATATAATATATACAATAATTTTTCAATAAAATTAAGTAACTAGGGGAAAAAAACAAGAAATTTTTTTCTATTTATTCACGCAGGAAAAAGATCAAGAAAGTATAACATATCCAATTTGAAACAGAAAATACTTCTCAGGTCGTTATGTCAACACTTAGCAGAAATTCTTTTCTAGCAGAAAACTCAAGCATTATTATTCGAGACGTGTAATGGTGTACAGTAGCGTTTCTCTTACAGTAATAAACATTATCTCCGGCAATTTTTTCACAGTCGTGTACGGACATTAAAGAAAAAAGATCGAAAAATGATGGAAAAGAATTATGAGAATTTCTGAACTGCAACGAGTTGGGAATAATAAAGGAAGGAATGTTCATACATTACGTGGATGAAAAAAAAGGAAAATAAACTAGTCTGGTAATTTGAAAATACAAATAAAACATCGATAGTGATTTTTATTATTGAACGAATGTGTGCGGATTTTTTAAATGTGCGTGTTTTTTTAAAAAAAAAATAGCAATTGTCAAAAATTATGGATGTTAATGAAATTGTTTTTTATAGAATTAAAACTTTTCTTTTTGTGCTTTTGAATGATAGGGGGGTCTTATTTTTACAGAAAATTGACTTAATTTGGGCTTTAAACAGAATGATTGATTTTCAAATGATAGACATCTATGAAAACAGACCTGATGATCCTGCATAGGTTTTTCATTAATTTATAGAGAAACTCTTTTATAGAAAAATATACATATTATAGTTTAGAGAAACTATACATATATTTCTTTATTGTACGGAAAATAAAGAAAAAAAGCGAAAGAAATTGTGAGAATTTCTTGACTGCAACGAGTTGAGAATAATGAATGAATTGATGTTCATACTTGGGTAGATGAAAAAATAAAACTAAACAAATCTGAGGATTAGAGAATAATAAAAAAAAATTGAAAATATTTTTTAATTGAAGGTATGTGTGCAGTTTTGTTTAGTTTTTCTATTCTTTTCAACTATCAAGTACCAAAAATTATCGATATTAATGAAAAGTTTTTTTAAAGGTAAACTAAAAATTTTTTATTAAGCTTTTCAGCTACAGAGCGTATTTTTTTTACTAAAATTTGGCGCAACTCCGACTTTATAATGTGCGATTCGATGTCAAATGATACACAGCTATGAAAACAAACCTTACGAGGTTGCATGGCTTTTTCACAAATTCTCATAGAGATATACATTAACATCTCATTTCTTTGCATTTTAATATCGTTTTTTATACACGATTTGCTTGTGTATGTATATAAAAATACAGGGTGGTCATAAAAAAACTTTGCTGATATACGGAGCTCTAGCTGCCAGTCCGCTCAACCGATCGAAATGAAATTTCAGATATAGCTATTCAGAGGTATGAGCTCGAGATTCTGTGAGCGACAACAAAATGGCGCTCACGGTTACGGTTATAGTTACAGAAACTCGAAAATTTCCAATGGCAACACTCATTTTTTTTCATCGCAAAATGCTCAGCGCATGCGAAAACCCTAAAGAGCGTTGGAACCGTACGTGTATCGCAAGAAACTGACATGTTATGCACGCACAAAAAACCATTCTGGGAATCCTGCCCCCCATAGAAAAAACTCGATTGGGGCGCAAGGAGGAAATTTTCACATGACACAAACTCAGTACACTAATCTCTGATTACAATACAGACCGGAGAAACTAAAACTTTTATTTTGATTACACATTTTCCACATGGGTGCCGTAATTGCCTGTGATGGTGACGGCACCCATGTGAAAAATGTGTAATCAAAATAAAAGTTTTAGTTTCTCCGATCTGTATTGTAATCAGAGATTAGTGTACTGACTCTGTGTCATATGCAAATTTCCTCCTTGGCCCCCAATCGAGTTTTTTCTATGGGGGGGGAGGATTCCCAGAATGGTTTTTGTGCGTGCATAACATGTCCGTTTCTTGCGATACACGTACGGTTTCAACGCTCTTTAGGGTTTTCGCATGCGATGAGTATTTTGCGATGAAAAAAAATGGGTGTTGCCATTGGAAATTTTCGAGTTTCTGTAACTATAACCGTAACCGTGAGCGCAATTTTGTTGTCGCTCACAGAATCTAGAGCTCATACTTCTGAATAGCTATATCTGAAATTTCATTTCGATCGATTGAGCGGAATGGCCGCTAGAGCTCCGTATATCGGCAAAGTTTTTTTATGACCACCCTGTAGATTATTATATAATAAATCGTTATGTAAAATTCATTACCTATGGAAAAATTATAAAGTATTTTTTTTATTATTTATTATTTTTTTATTAACATATCCAATGTGAAACAGAAAATACTTCACAAGTCATTATATCAACGCTTACAGAAATTCTTTCGTAGCAGAAAAATCAAGCATTATTACTCGAAACGTGTAATGGCGAACAATAAAATTTTTCTTACAGTAATAAATGTTATATTTGGCTATTTTTTCACAGACGTGTTAGAGTGTCGGGACATTAAAAGAAAATGAGAATAAAAATGATGGAAAGAAATTATGAGAATTCCTTGACGTCAACGAGTTGAGAATAATAAACGAAGGAATGTTCATACATTTCATGGATGAAAAAAAAATAATAAAAATAAACAAATCTAGTTATTTGAGAAGGACTTTTCTCTGTCCTCATAAGGACTGTTATGTTTTTGAATCTAACATACTGTTGAAATATTACATTTATACGATAGATTAAAAGATAAATTAATTTAACTTCCTATTAACTCTTCCTAATTAAAATAGAAATACCTTGTGTATGCGGAAACATGAAAATTATAGCATGAATATTATATTATCTATCCTCTGTGAAAATCGTACGTAACTTCTTTCACTCGTTTTATTTATTTTTAAAGATAATTATCGCTATTTTACATACTTTCATCAGCATGTTTAGTATGTACTTGAGGTGAAATTTTCCGAAAAATTCAAATCCATCAAAATTTTTACTTTATATTTAATAGTTTATAAAGTAAAACATTTGATTAGGCACGAAAAATCGTCTATCTCCAAAAATGACATGGGAATTTTATGTGGCCTGCCACCCTTTTTTCATCTCTGCGGGGTGTAAGGGTTACTTATTCACTTGTTTCTGCCGCCAAAAATCTCGCAAGAACTCTTATGTGCGAATAAATACATTTACTTTGAATATTACTAGCATTTTCTATATATATGAGCATAAAATAGGTTAAATAAATTTTGTTTAATCATTCAATCGTTTTTCCCTAGAAAAATCGAAAAAAAAAAAAATAAAATTAAAGTGGTTTTTCTTTAATATTTAGTAAGGAACTATTTTTTTGCGCGGACGTACACATCTCCCCAGTATAATGCCCATTGACAAGTTAGCTTTTCCGAGATAGAAGTCGCACGCACACAAACATCGTGCCGAAGTCTGCCGAAGTGAAACAGTGTTAGCCGGACTGTTAGGTTTTTTTCTCGTTACGGAATTTGTAGATTCGGCCGCCGCGCTCAAATCGGGCGATAAAAGCTATGCAATAGCTTAAAAAAAGAAAAAGATAAAAAAGAATGAAAAATGCACTAAATCACATACTTCACAAGATTCCTTTTCTAACAGAAGGGAGAAAAAGCGGTTGACACGTGACCAAAATAGCTTTCAATTAACTAATTTATTTATCGAGAAATGGAAAACTAATTTTGAGTATAACTCGCTTCTATAATAAATTCAGCCAAATATGTGCCTTTTCATTTAAAATTGAGTCCTAAAACGTGCCTAAGTTTTGTGTTGTAGAGCAGGAAATTTGAGAAGAACCTTGAGGCTGCTCCCCTCATCTATGAAGAAGATGAAAGAAGGTCTGAGAATTTCCCTCAGCTATGTTAAGTTTATAGACATTTAATGTATTCTTACATTGAAAATATTTCTTCCGAAAATTATCATTTTTAACTTTTTTTTCTTCTCTATCTTTTTTTTAAAAGTTTTTTTTTTTTTTTTTTTTTTTTTTTACAGACGTGTACGAACATTAAAGAGAAAAAGAGCGAAGGAATTTTTTTTAATCGAAAGAGTGTGTTTGTGTTTTTTAAATATACGTAATTTTTTAAGGATTAATTACCAAAATTTATGAACGTATATAAAGATTGTGTTCAGAGATTGTATATAAAGATATTAGGAACGTGAATAAAGATTGTTTTAAAAGAATTAATACTTTTTTATTTTAATTTTTTCACTAATAGTTTTTTTTTTTTTTTGGTGCAATTTGGGCCTCTAAAGCAGCTGTTTGTTGTCAAATGATACACAGCTATAGAAACAAAGCCGATGATGATATGTAGATTTTTCATGACATTATATAGGTATATTTATTAACATTTTATTTCCTTGCATATTAATATTGTTTTAATACAAAATTTACATGAATTTGTACACCAAAATAGATTATTATACAATATATCATTAAATAAAATTAATTAATTATGGGAAAAATAAAGAAAAGAAATTTTTTCTATTTATTCGCGTGTTCAGAAAACACACAAAAAGATATAGCATACGCAATTCAAAACAGCAAATACTTCACAAGTCATTACGTCAACACTTATAGAAAATTTTTCCTAGCAGAAAGTCAAGCATTATTATTCGAAACGTGTAATGGAGTAAAGTAGAATTTTTCTTGCAGTGATAAACGTTAGCTTAGGCAATTTTTTCACAGACATGTACGGACATTAAAGAAAAAAGAGCGAAAAATAATGTAAAGGAATTATGAGAATTTCTTGACTGCAATGAGTTGATAATAAAAAATGAACAAATGTTCATACATTAAGTGATTAAAAAAAATAATAAAAATAAACAAATCTGGTAATTTGAGAATAATAATAACCAAAAGGAATTTTTTAATTGAAGGAATGTGTATGAGTTTTATAAGAACTAATTGCCAAAAATTATGGGCATTAATGAAAATTGTTTTAAAGGAACTAAAAGTTTTTTATTTTGCTGTTCCAATAAATGTTTTTTTATATTTCAAGTTCTTGGCACATGGATTTCAAAAGCAGCAATTTGTTGTGAAATGATACACAGCTATAAAAGCAAACCTGATGATTTGCGTAGATTTTTTATGAAATTATGTAGAATATTTATTGACATTTTATTTCAATGTATATTAATGTTGTTTTTATGTATGATTTATATGTATATAAAAATAGTTTACTATACAATATATCATTATAAGGTGGTCTGGTGTAATAACGCCAGGCGGGGTAATAACGCCAAGTGCTAATATTTTGCATAATTATGGAATAATCTGGTAAATGACACCCATCTGCTCTGCGCAGAAGGGTTTTGAGTCATATAAATCGCAAAAAAACAGCTTCAAGTTAATTTGTTTCATTTTTAGGTCTTATTGTTTTTACAAGCAACTAAAATTAACGCTTGATCTAAAATTTGCGAGATACGTTTTGTGATGTGAAGACTATACTTTGTTAATTACAGAAATACTTTGTTAATTACATAAATTTGTAGTACATTTCATGGACTTTCAAAATGTTGTTGAAGATTTTGGATATCTTCTCGAGATAATTTGTAATTTAAAATGTACAGCGCAATAACTATAACGGGGTAATAACGCCAATCCTTGGCATTAATACCTTGGTTGATTCCCTACAGTGGTCGAGCTACATTCTAAATACTGATTCAAATAAACACAGTTAAAACTGTGCAGCTAATAATTCTATTTAAGCAGTCCTTTTTAAGCAAAAAGAAGCTCACGGTCTGATATTCTTTTGCCTCATCCTCCCCCCCCCCCCCAAAAAAAAAACACACCTTTAATTTTCTTACACTTTCACAAAACTTTGAACATTTTCAATAGCTTAGAATGCAATTTGTCAATTTCTACAGCTGCAGAGTTTGTATTTTTCGAATTGGGCACTCTACATGCAATTATTCCATCTTATTACATAGTTTTGTTTGCATGGCGTTATTACCCATATAGGTGGGTAATAACGCCAAATAGTATTGGTCAAGAAATCATGCCATTACATTTTATGAATACATATCTCTTAAGATATTTTTATATAGATAGTCAATGAGTTGCTGTATCAAATAATATATTTGTTTGAAAAATACAAATTAAACTGAGCCGTGAAAATTGGCAGAACCTTAACGTGGCGTTATTACCCCAGGGTACCTTATAAAAATTTCTTGACTGCAAACGAGTTGAGAATAATCAATAAAAGAATGTTCATTATTAGGTGAGTGAAAAAAAATAAAACTAAACTAATCTGGTAATTTAAGATTAATAATAAAAAATCGATAGAGATTTTTACTCTCAAAGGAAAGTCTGTGGATTTTCTCTAAATGTACGTACTTTTACCAAACGTACCTAGTGACCAAAATTCATGAACATCAATGAAAATTGTTTTAATGGAATTAAAACATTTTTTATTTAGCTTTTCTATTGAAGGTGTTTTATTCATTCATTTATTTATTTATTTATTTTACAAAATCTTGCGCAATATGGGCTTCTAAAGCAAATGTTACACAGCTATAAAAACATTTCTCATGATGTTGCATATATTTTTCATGAATTCATGTATATATATATATCAACATTTTATTTCAATGTATATTAATGCTGTTTATTATACATAATTTTCTAGTATATGATACAGAAACCTACAGTATTATACAATATTTCATTTAAAAAAATACTAACTATGGAAAAAAATATAAAATATTTTTTTATTATTATTCAAGCGTTGAGAAAAAAAGAAAGAAAGTTAACATATCCAATTTGCAACAGAAAATACTTCACAAGTCATTATCTCAACACTTATAGAAATTATTTAGTAGTAGAAAAATTAAGCATTATTATTCGAAACTTGTAATGGAGTACAGAAGCAATTTTTCTTGCAGTGATAAACGTTATCTTAGGCAATTTTTTCACTGACGTGTATGGATATTAATGATAATAATAATAAAAAGAGCAGAAAATAGATTATGGAAAGGAATCATGAGAATTTCTTGATTACAAACGAGTTGAGAATAATAAATGAAGGGATGTTCACACATGGCACGGATGAAAAAAGAACCGAAAACTACTAAAATCGTCTAATCAGAGAACAGTAATAAAAAATCGAAAGGCTTTTTTTATATGAAGGAATGTGTGCAATGTTTTTTTTTTTAAATGTACGTATGTTTTAAAGATTACCTAAAAACTTTGAATTCTCTTCTGTTTTAAAATATAAATTACAAAAAAATGTGGGGATACATGAAAATTATTTTAATGAAGATAAAACTTTTTTAAGTGTGCTTTTTCACTGTAAGGGCTTTTTTTACACAATCTGAGTGCAATGTGGGTTTTAAAATGAGCGATTTGTGACACACAGTAATGAAAACAGGCCAGATATGATTGCACAGATCTTTCATGAATCCATATATACATATGTATTAAGATTTTATTTCAATGTATATTAATGTTGTTTTACATATAACTTTCTTGTATATATATATATATATATATATATATATATACAAACATAGTTATTATACTATATATCATTAAACAAAATTTATTAACTACGAAAAAAACAAAGAATAATTTATGTATTCATCCAAGCGTTCAGAAAGAAGACGAAAAAAGCATAAAATATCCAATGTGAAACAGAAAATACTTCACAAGTCATTATGTCAACAGTTACAAAAATTCTATTCCAGCAGAAAATCAAGCATTATTATTCGAAACGTGTAATGACGTTCAATAGCATTTTTCTTACAATAATAAACGTTACCATATTCAATTTTTTCCCTGACATATACGGACATTAAAGAAAAAAGAGCATAAGAAATGATGGAAAAAAATTATGAGAATTTCTCGGCTGTAACGATTTGAGAATAATAAATGGAGGGATGTTCACACATTAGATGAGTGAAAAAAAATGGAAACTAAACAAATCTGATAAATTGAGAATTGTAATAAAAAATCGTAAGAATTGTTTTTTGTATGGAGGAATATAAACGATTTTTAAGTGTATTGTTTTTTTTTAAACTGTCAATTACCAAAAATTATGAATATTAGTTAAATTTTTTAAAGAAATTAAAACATTTTTAATGTGCTTTTCATGTATAGGGGTCTTTTTTTAAAATAAAATTTCGTATGATTTCGACTTTAAAATGTAAGACTCGTATTCAAATGATACATAGTTATGAACAAAACCTTATGGGGTTGCATAAATTTTTCATAAATTCATATAGATATATATATTAAAATTTTATTTCTATGCTTATTAATATTGATTTTTTATATATAATTAACTTCTGTATGTATATAAATATTGATTTTTATACAATACATCCTTAAAAAAATTAACTAACTTTGTGAAAAAAAAATATTCATACACGCGTTCAGAAAGTAGATCAAGAAAGTATAACACATCCGGTTTGAAAAAGAAAATATTTCACAAGTCATTATGTCAACACTTATAGAAATTCTGTTCTATCCAAAAATCAAGCAGTATTAGTCGAAACGTATAATGGCGGCCAGTAGCATTTTTCATACAGCATTAAACGATAACATTGGCTTTTTTTCTCACAGACGTGTACGGACATTAAAAACAAAAGAGCGAAAAAGTGATGGAAAAGAATTATGAAAATTTCTTGACTGCAACATGTTGAGAATAATAAATGATGGTATGTTCATACATTAGTTGGATGAAAAAAAAGAAAAATAAACTAATGTGGTAATTTGAGGATAATAATAAAAAAATCGATGGATTTTTTTTTTTAATTGAAGTAATGTGTTTGGGACTTTTAAATGTACGTATTTTTTGAAGGATCAATCACCAAAAATTATGGACATTAATGAAAATAGTTTTAAAAGATTTAAAACTTTTTATTTTGCTTTTCCAGTGAAGCTGTTTTTATTATTATTTATTTATTTATTTTACAAACTCTTGGCGCAATATAGGCTACTAAAGCATTAATTAGCTGTCAAATGTTACACAGTTATAAAAGCAAACCTGATGATGTTCTGTAGATTTTTTATGTTTTCAAATATATATCTATACTAATATTTTATATCTATGTACATTAATGTTGTTTATATATATATATATATATATATTATATATATATATATATATATATATATATATATATATATATATATATATATATATATAGGGATTGTCTGAATAACTTTGGATGTATTTATAAAAGTATTTATACACTATATTGCCATTGATTATGGGACACTTGCGATTTTAGACATTTTACTAAATATCTAGAAAAATACATGAGGAATCATCTCGAAACTCATAGTGTATAAATATAATAGTATACGTCATACATCTCCGTGAAGAATTTTTACCGAAACTCCATAGGGGACCGTCAACAAATTAAAAAAGAATGAATATCTTTTGAATAACCCTGTCAAAACTAATGTAACAAAAGCGCTCAAACTCTAGATTATGATTGAATGCCTTATTGTAATACACTGTGTTCATTTTTATGCAAATAGCATGCATACTCGCAGAGTAATTAAGGTTTTTATAAAAATGGTCCCAAATTTTTCCAAGTTTTATCCTTATAATTTTCAGAGTTCTTAATATAAAATAATATTTTTTTCAGAAAATGTGACAAACAACATTGCACACAGTACTCTGTAATCAGAATTAAAAAACAATGAAAATTGTATACAAAATGAGTTGGTTTACTAAATAATTTTTTACTGCGCATGCGTCAACGATATCAAAATTTCATTTGCATATTATGTTATCTAAATGTATAGAGCAACTTTTGTGAAAGTCACAAAATCATAACTTGAAAATTCTGAAAATAATCGTCAATTGAATAAGTTGAAAAGCCGTTATTCTCAAAATGAAGCAAAAACAAGAGGGGTTGTATCCATGTATTCATTGATTAGTGTCAATATAGAATACACAATACGGGATGTTACGACTACTTTTGGATAAAATCCCTCATTTTTTTGCTTAATTTTGGAAACAACGGATTTTGTCCTTTTTCTATAGACGATTACTTTCAGAATTTTCAAGCTATAATTTTGAGACTTTTACAAAAGTTGCTCTATACATTTAGCTAACATAATATGCAAATGAAATTTTGATATCTTTGACGCATGCGCAGTAAAAAATTATTTAGTAAACCTACTCATTTTTCATACAATTTTTACTATTTTTTAATTCTGATTACAGGGTACTGTGTGCAATGTTGTTTGTCATATTTTCTGAAAAAAATATTATTTTATATGAAGAACTCTGCAAATTATAAGATAAAAACTTAGAAAAATTTGGGGCAATTTTTATAAAAACCTTAATTACTCTGCGAGTATGCATGCTATTTGCATAAAAATGAACACAGTGTATTACAATAAGGCATTCAATCATAATCTAGAGTTTGAGCGCTTTTGCTACATTAGTTTTGACAGGGTTAATCAAAAGATATTCATTCTTTTTTAATTTGTTGACGGTCCCCTATGGAGTTTCGGTAAAAATTCTTCTCGGAGATGTATGACGTATACTATTATATTTATACACTAAGAGTTTCGAGATGATTCCTCATGTATTTTTCTAGATATTTAGTAAAATGTCTAAAATCGCAAGTGTCCCATAATCAATGGCAATATAGTGTATATGGATGATTCTCAAAATAGGGGACAATTTCAAAAGTGAAATCTTAAAAAAATTACTGTTAGCAAAAATTCTGAAAAAAATAGGTGTTGTTAATATAGTATTAGGTATACTTTACATGTAGTCAGCAGAGCTAAATATTTAAAAATTAACTTTAAAAAAATAATTAGTATTTTTTGAGCCATGCTAATGACAAAACAAATTACATGGAATAAATGTATTAAGAAATTTTTATTTTCTTCCTGTTTAAATATTTTTTTCTATATTTATTAGCTTTCCTTTTCAGCAAATGGTTTCCATTTTTACATCTATACATATGAGGAGAATAAAAATATTACCAAAGAGCAAACTTTGTTTACATGAGCAACATTCTGACACTAACAATGTAAGAAGCTGTCTTAGTGATTTTCTGACAGATTTAATGCATATTTTAGGGATAATAAATGTAATACCTAAATTTATATGTAAAATTAAATTTTATAAAAGATACTGTATAAGCAATGCTTACATTTATGCACATAGGAGTTTTTAGCATGGGCAGAAAAACCATGCTAATGACACTGATATTTGTCCATGCTAATAACAAATTTTTATTTAATCAAGATTATGAGCCATAATATAATCAGAATGCAATAGTCCTTTCTGGGGCCTTTTAAAACACAAAAGTCCTATGCAAATAAGTAAAATAAAAATTTTAATCATAAAATAAACATAAAAATTATTATCTTACCTAATGACATACAATTGATGTACGCTCCTAATATTCAACTTCTATTCTTAAAATACAATACATGCTTCTATTTTCAGGCTGGGATAAAATGGTTACTTGTTGCCATGGAGAAACTTTATATTTTCAAACTATTGTCATATGTGAAAATGAAATTTTGATTAATAACCAGCTGTTATTGTATGACCTTGTTTTGAAAATAGAATATGGAGGACAAACTTTAATTCTTTTTTTATATATTATAATTTAATTTTTAAAAAGAAATTATTGGATAAATCCTCTCCTTGATTAATTTAAAGTAAGAATAACATTTCTTTTATTTTATAAACATGATATCAACCCTTGAAAAAGCTAGTATATACAAGGCACAGCTGCTGTGGACATCCATGCTAATGACATTTTTAACATTTATCCTGTTATTGTAAGGTGTTTTTAACTAAAAAGTGAGTAATTCTTGAGTGCAAATAATGAATAATATTAAGACAAACATATCTAAATATAAAAACATGACAGAAAACCTCTCAATTTTTTTTTGTATGCCGAAAGACATAAATTTTCTCCTATTTTGAGAATCACCCATATATATATATATATATATATATATATATATATACTTACATACATACATATATATATATATATATACAGGGTGATTCCAAATTATTTTTACAAAAAAAGAGGGGTGATAGTACACATCAAGGCAAACAATATTAAATAGGAGACCAAGGGTCCCAAACGTTTTTCAAAGGAGATAGCCGCCATTAAAGTTTAGGGACCAAAATTTCAAATAAACATACAAAACGGAAAAATCGGTCGCTTGATTTGTGGTTTTCACTAATATTATTCTTTATGTTGGAATTTTCTTGAAATTAAATTATAAAGATAAATTTCAAAAAATGCCGATAGAGGGCGCTTTAGACTTTGGAATAACGAACAACTATTTTTTGCCGGTATTTTTTGCATCTCATTAAATGTTTTTGTAAGCTTAGACTCAAACTTAAATTTTGAGCTCAAAATCTGAAAGTGGGAGTGGTTAAGTAGCACAAACGGAACTGTGTTCTGAGGGTTCAAATTTCAAATGATTATTAAAAAACGGAAAAATTGGTTCATTGATTTACGGTTTTCACTAAAACTATTCTTTGTGTCGGTATTTTCTTAAAAATAAAATATAAAGATAAATTTCAAAAAATGTCGATAGAAGGCGCTTTAGACTTTGGAGTAACGAACAACTATTTTTTGCCGTTATTTTTTGTATCTCATTAAACGTTTTAGGAAGCTTAGACTTAAATTTTGATCTCAAAATCTGAATAGTAGGGAGTAGTTAAGTAGCAGAAACTGAACTGTGTTTAGGGGGGGGGGTGTTCAAATTTAAGATAATTATAGAAAATGGAAAAAATTGTTGATTCGTTTGCGGTTTAAAATAAAACTATTCTTTAATGCAGTATCTTCTTGAAAATAAATTATAAAGATAAATTAAAAAAAAATTTCATTAGAAGGCGCCTTAAAATTCAGAGTAACCAACAATTAATTTTAACCATTATTTTTTTGTTCTAATTAAATGCTTGCAAAAACTTATTAAATGTTTTCGGAAACTTAGATTTAAACTTAAATTTTGAGCTCAAAATCTGAATAATTAAGAGTAGTAAAGTAGCGCAAATTGAAGTGTCTTCGGGAGTTAAAATTTAACCCTCCCCCCTCCTCGAACACAATTCAATTTTTCGCAACTTAAACACTCCCAACGATTCAGAATTTGAGCCTAAAATTTAAGTTTATGCATTTGAAAGCATTTAAAGAGATAAAAAAAATATCAGTTAAAAATAGTTGTACACTACTCCAAAGTTTAAGGCGCTCTCTATCAGCATTTTGTAAAAATTATCTTTAAAATTTATTTTCAAGAAAATGCTCATTTAAAAATTAGTTTTAGCGAAAACCGTAAACGAATCGACCAATTTTTCCATTTTTTATAATCATTTGAAATTTGAACCCTCTGAACACAGTTTAGTTTGTCTACTTAACCACATCCAACTATTCAGATTTTGAGCTCAAAATTTAAATCTAAGCTTACGAAAGCATTTAATAAGATGGAAAAAATAACGCCAAAGAAGAGTTGTTCGTTACTCCAAAGTCTAAAGCGCCCTCTATCGGCATTTTTTGAAAATTATCTTTATAATTTATTTTTAAGAAAATACTGACATTTAGAATAGTTTTAGTGAAAACCGCAAATCAATGAACCAATTTTTCCGTTTTTTATAATCATTTGAAATTTGAACCCTCAGAACACAGTTCAGTTTGTGGTACTTAACCACTCCCACTTTCAGATTTTGAGCTCAAAATTTAAGTTTGAGTCTAATCTTACGAAAACATTTAATGAAATGCAAAATATACCGGCAAAAAATATAGAAGTCTCCAAAGTCTAAAGCGCCCTCTATCGGCATTTTTTGAAATTTATCTTTATTATTTAATTTCAAGAAAATGCCCACATAAAGAATAATTTTAGTGAAAACCGCAAATCAATCAATCGATTTTTCCGTTTTTTATGTTTATTTGAAATTTTGGTCCATAAACTTTAACGACGGCTATCTCCTTTGGAAAACGTTTGGGACCCTTGGTCTCCTATTTAATGTCTTGATGTGAACTATCACCCCCCCCTTCTCTCTCTCTCTCTATATATATATATATACATATATCTATATATATATATATATTGATATTATATATATATTCAAACGATACACAGCTATAAAAACAAATCTGATGATGTTGCGTATAATTTTCATGAATTTATATAAATATACATATTAACAGTTTATTTATTGGCATATTAATACTGTTTTTTTATGCATGATTTATTTGTATATGTATATAAACACAGATTATTATACAACATATCTTTATGTAAAATAAATCAATTAATAAAAAAATAGAAAAAATAGATTTTTTTATTTATTCATGCGTTCAGAAAGCAAAACAAGAAAGTGTAACACATCCAATTTGAAACAGAAAATACTTCTCAAGTCGTTATGTCAACACTTATAGAAATTCTTTTCTATCAGAAAAATCCAGTATTATTATTCGAAACGTGTAATAGTCTACAAAAAAAAAATTCTTGCAGTAATAAATGTTATTTTTGGCAATTTTTCTACTGACGTGTACGGACATTACAGAAAAAATAGCAAAAAAATGATGGAAAGGAATTGTGAGAATTTCTTAATTGCAACGAGTTGAGAATAATAAATAAAGGGATGTTCATACATTACCTGGATGAAAAAAGAAAGAAAACGAAACTAATCTGGTAATTTCAGAATAATAATACAAAATCGATAGAAATTTTTATTATTGAATAAATACTCATTCATTCAATAATAATTCAATTCAAACAATTCAATTCATTCAATTCAATAATTCGTTTTTTTAAATGTACGTATTTTTTTTTAAGAATCAATTACAAACATTTTTGGACATTAATGAAAATTGATTTAAAAGAAATAAAACTTTCTTATTTATCTTTTCCACTGTGTTTTTTTTTATTTTTTATTTAGTTATTTATTTATTTTTATGCAAAATATTGACGCAATATGATCTACCAAAGCAGCAATTAGTACTCAAATGTAACACAGCTATAAAAACAAACCTGATGATGTTGTGTAGATTTTTCATGAAATTATATAGATATATATATATACATTAACAAGTTATTTCTTTGCATATTAATATTGTTTTTTTACGTAATTTACTTGTATATGTATATAAACATAGTTTATTATACTATGTATAAGTATGGAAAATTAACTATCGAAAAAACAGAAAAGTTTTAAATTACTCACGCGTTCAGAAAAAAGACAAACACGTCTAACATATCCAATTTGAAACAGAAAATACTTCACAAGTCAATATGTCAATTCTTATAGAAAATTTTCTCTAGCAAAAATCAAGCATTATTTTTCGAGACGTGTAATACTGTACAATAGCATTTTATTACAGAAATAAACATTATCTTTGGCAATTTCTTTACACAATTATGTAGGAATATTAACCCTTAAACGGTAACGTGTTTTTCGGCACCTTTAAACGGTAATCATGGGTCACTCGTGCTTAGCGCTGTAAAAAGTGGTTTAAAGTGCTTTAAAAATTCTAAAAAAATTCATGATATTACATCAACTACCCTTGAACAAGAATCAGTCACAATATTGCTGATTTATTAATTTGTTTAAACAATATGTTTAAATAAACAAATAAAAATGTGAAAAATGCACATTTTCTTTAAAAAATCATAACTTTGGATAAAATTGACATTTTTTGCTGTTTCAAAAGGCAAATTGAAGATCAAGAATGGTACTTTCACAAAAGATAAAAAATAGCCGGTATAAATTTTAAAAATGCTTAAGTTTTGAGCATAAAAGTGACGTTTTTTTAACTTATAAATAGGTACAATTTACAATGAAATAGAAATTTTATTAGTTTTTAATCAATTTTATTTATGAAAATGATGTTAATTATCAAACTTTATTTAATTAAACAAAAAGTATAATAATGAAAAATTACAGCAACACTGATATCATCATTTATAAACAATCGAAGGAAGCCAAGAAAAAGAGCAAACTTCAATCACACCAAACAATTTCATAAACACGTGTTTACATAAAAAGTAAGGTTCGGAAACCCAAATGAGTGTAATGTATCGATTTTTTATGAAAAAAAAACATCAATTCCTAACCAAACAAATTTTTTCTTACCTTACACTTTTTGTCAACGTAAATGGTAACCCTGGGTCACTCGTGCCTTTTCGAAATTTCGACTGGCTCTTACGTCGGCTGTGAACGCACTAAAACATCGGCGTATCGGGAGCTAATGGCCTACTAATGTACTATTTTTATCAGGGTAGTTTAGCCCCGCTCCCCACTCTCTCCTCTAAGCTAGCAAGGAAAGAAAATTTGACCGAGGCACTAGTGACCCATGGTTACCGCTTAAGGGTTAAAGAAAAATATTAAGAATAATAAATGAAGTGATGTTCATACATTAGATTATTCAAAAAATATATAACTAAAAAAATCTGGTAATTTAAGAACAAGAATAAAAAATCGAAAAAAGTTATTTTAATTGAAAAAAATTGTATGCAATGTTTTTTTTCAAATGTACGTATTTTTTTTTAAGATCGATTACCAAAAAACTTTTTTTCTTGAAAAGATAAAACATGAAAATTGGTTTAATGGATATAAATCTTTTTTAAGTGTGTTTTTTCACGGTAGGGGCTTTTTTTACACAATCTTGGTGCAATTTTGGTTTGCAAATGAGCGATTTGTTGGCAAATGATACACAGTTATGAAAACAAGCTTGATATGATTGCATAAATGTTTCATGAATTCCTATATACATATGTATGAGTATTTTATTTCAATGCATATTATTGTTGTTTTTTACATATAATTTTCTGGCATATGTATACAAACATAGTTTATTATACAGTGTATCATTACATAAATTTATTAACTATGGAAAAAATGAATTTTTTTTTCTATAATCTAAGTATCTATTCTAAGTGCAATATATCCAATTTGAAACAAAAAATACTTCACAAGTCATTACGTCAACACTTATAAAAATAATTATTATTCAAGCATTATTATTCGAAACGAGTAATGGTGTACAATAGCATTTTTCTAACAATAATAAACTTTATCTTTGGCAATTTCTTTCGCAGACATGTACGGACATTAAAGAAAAAGAGCGAAAGAAATTGTGGAACGGAATTATGAGAATTTCTTGACTGGAACAATTTGAGAATAATAAATGAAGGGATGTTCATATATTAGGTGATTGGAAAAAAATAAAAACAAAATAATCAAATCTGGTATTTTAAAAATAATAATAAAAAATTGACACTGCCTTTTTAAATTAAAGAAACATGTCTAGATTTCTTTTTATTTTAGTATAGGTTTATTTTTTTTTTAGTATCAGTTACCAAAAATTATGAATATTAATGAAAATTGTTTTAAAGAAATTTAAACATTTTTATTGCGCTTTCCTATTGCAGTCGGGGTTCATATTTTACAAACACTTGTTGCAATTTAGGCTTTTAAAACAACGATCCGTCGTGAAATGATACACAGCTATAAAAACAGACCTGATTTGGTTGGTTAGGTTTTTCATGAATTCATATAGAAATATGCAATAACATTTCATTTCAATGGATATTAATGCTATTTGTACATATAAGTTTCTTCCATATGCATACAAACATAGATTTTTATACAATATATCATTAAATAAAATTTATTAACTATGGAAAAAAAAGAAAGGTTTTTCTATTCATCCTCGCTTTTCTAGCAGAAAATCAAGGATTATTATTCGAAACATCTAATGGTGTGCAATAGCATTTTTCTAACATTAACAAACGTTATCTTAGACAATTTTTTTGCAGACATGTACGGACATAAATGAAAAAAGAGCGGGAAAATGACGGAACGGAGTTATGAGAATTTCCTGACTGATATTATTTGAGAATATTAAATGAAGGCATGTTCATATATTAGGTTTATTGATTAAAAATAAAATAAAATAATCAAATCTAGTAATTAAAAAATAATAATAAATTGAATGTGCCTTTTTAAATTAAAGAAACGTGTGGATTTCTTTTTATTTTTTCTATCTGCATAATTTTTTTAGTATCAGTTACCAAAAATTATAGGTATTAATGAATATTTTTTTAAAGAAATTAAAACTTTTTTTTGCGCTTTCCCACTGTAGTCGGGATTCATTTTTTACAAACACTTGGCGCAATCTGGGCTTTAAAAACAGTGATCCGTTGTCAAATGATACACAGCTATAAAAACAGATCTGATTTGGTTGGATAATTTTTTTACGAATTCATATAGATATATGCATAAATATTTTATTTTAATGCATATTAATGCTATTTCTACATATATGTTTCTTTATATGTGCATACAAATATAGATTATTATACAATATATCATTAAATAAAATTTATTAACTATGAAAAAAAAAGAAAGGTTTTTCTATTCATCCACGGACATTAAAGAAAAGAGAGTGAAAAAATGATAGAGCGGAATTATGAGAATTTCTTGACTGCAATGAGTTGAGCTTAATAAATGAAGGAATGCTCATACATTACATAAATGAAAACTAGTCGTTGGGGGCCACCGTAATACTTACCCATCATGGATATGTACATGAAAATAAAACATGTGAAAACTATTTATACAATGCATTGCAAATATAAAACGCCAAACTAATCAATTAGTACCGAACTGCGTGAAAGAAACATCCTTTTAACTCCAAAAATAATAATTCTATTAACTAACAATTAACTGCTGCGTCGGATTAAGCGTCTCATTTCCAATTAAAATATACCTCTGAATTGAAATTTGAATGAAATACAGGGTCATGAAAAATCGAAGAATGTGGAAAACAGGATTACAAATATCTCGGAAACTAATAATCCCATCGACTTCGTTTTATATGCAAAATGTGTGTTTTTTCATTGCCTTTTACGTCCATTTCTTAAAACAAAAAAATTCGAAAATTTTTATGCACCTTTCATCAGAACGAATTTTTCGAGGGTCCGAAAAAAATAGTTCCGGATAATCGAGGTTGCTGATATTAAATAGGCTTCGTCCCATTCTTACATACTAACTACATACAAAATTTCAAGTCTATCTCAATTTGTTTGGGAGATTGAGCGTTTACAGACAGACAGACAGACGGACGGTAAATTTTTTTTTCTAAAAATATGTTTTTCGGAATCTCCACTATCTAAAACGTGTAAATCCGTCAAAAAATTTTTCAATTTTCAAAACGATTGCAAGACTTACCCTATACTACGTATGATGGGTAAGTAAAAAAGGAAACTAAACATATCTGATAATTTATGAATAATAATAAAAATATGAAAGGGACTTTTTAATTAAAGAAACACGTGCGGATTCATTTTATTTTATTTTATTTAAAAATATTTTTTTAATATTCTACATTGAAATTTTAATTATTACTTTCTTCTATCTTCAATAGAATAAAGTATTGTAATCGAAATTTTTTTCGACTTCCGGTTTTCAACGGATTTACGCGTTTTAGGGGTCATAAATTCCAAAAAACATCTTTTTACAAAATGTCTGTCTGTCCGTGTGTTTGTGTGTGTGTCTGTGTGTCTGTCTGTATGTCGCCATTCTACCATCAAAAAGTGCATGAAGTATTCATAGAATTGAACCAAATTTTTTATGAGTTTTTTAGTTGTGGTAAGCAGGTCCTCCTTCAGTTTTGAAATATTCCGCCGGAAGTGGGCGCTGCAATCGCGATTTTTGTGCCATTTTCAATATTGCACCGACCAAAAGGACATGATGTTATGCATCAAATTGAAAGAAATTTTTTGTGTAAGTTTATGGCTATGGCTAGTTGGATCACCCTGTATCTGAAAAAAATCCGCCGGAAGGGGGAGCTGCAATACCGAATTTTATGCCATTTTCAATATTGCACCACATAAAAGTGTATGAAGTTAGTTTTAGAACTGAACTAAACATTTTGTATATGATTATTTTTTGGTAAGGCAAGTAGGTCCTCCATGAATTTGAAAAAAAAAGCTGCTTATCATTCTATTGTCCATCGGCTCGTGCATAGACGGAAATTCGTTTTTACTCCGATTAATTGATTGAGGCAGAAATTTAAGATGAAAATGAAAGTTGGTAGGGTATTGAATTAAAATTATTAAAGCATTAAAATGAGTATTTTTTTTTAAATATTAAAATACATGTATGAGATAGAAGAAAGTTTTGGGATTGGCACATCCAACTAGTTTTTGATGTTTACTTTTAGTAAATAATTTAACACATTTTTTGACTTACATCCATTATGCGCAAGTCTGTAGTAAAATTATTGTTTCAAGAGCCCTGCAAAAAATAATAATGATGTAAAACCAATGTAACTTGAACTTATACTTAATTTGAAAGTAATTTTTTATTTTTTATTTGAAGTTTAAATTTTAATTATAAAATTTAAAATTTTTTTAATTGAAAAGTTGCCTGTTTTAAATAATTAATACATTTTTAATATTAAATTTGAAGTATAGCTTATTATTTAACTTAAAATGGTGATATTTACAAAGTTTTATCAAAATGCTTTATTAATTTTTGAGAAATCTTGCGCGAGATGCATGTCAAAGAACACTTTTATTATTATTATTATTATTATTATTTTATCAAAATTAAACATAAAAAAAATAAATAAAATTTCAATATAGAATATTTTAAGTAGCAAGCATATATTATGTGGACTATATTAAAAATATATATATGTATGATTAAAAGAGACTGAGAAAAATAAAATATGCTTAAAAGAAAGAAATACTAACCGACTTAAAAAAAAATCAAGCTTGGCAACAACTTGGCGCGAACGCATATGAATGCGCAGTTCTAATATGCTTATGATTTGAAAACGGTTGCAACAATGAAAGATGATTTGTGAAAAATCATTTTTTTATCAAATCCATATTTTTTCATTAAAAAATTCTAATCATCAAAATTTAATGAAATTAAAATGGGACCACATGGGTAACTTATATTTAAAAAAAATAATTATCAAAATCGGTTCATATTTAAAGAATTTGTGAGTAAACAAGAAATACATACAGGTCGAAATCCGAACCTCCTCCTTGAAGTCGGTTAAAAGAAAGATCTCGTATAGGTGTAAGAGTTAAAGCCTGAAATTTTATTTATTTACTAGTTGACCCGCCCGGCGTTGCCCGGGTTCGTATTAACAATATTAAACGAACTTGAAATTTGTATAATTTTATCATTAACTGGAAGCATGCAGAAATGCATTGTCTGAAATACGTCGCAGCTGACTTTGTGAAAAATCGGTTCTAAAAACAACTAATATTAAGCTCTAAAAATACTTAAAATGAGCAATGAGAAACACGGAAAGGAATATGTATCCAACGATTGCGTTAGTTTCGTGTTAAAGTGTTGATATTTACCCGTAAAAATCACTGTTAAATCACGTAATTAATTATTTTTTTTGCATAGAAATCCCAAGTGAGATATTTTGAATTTCAAACTAATTATATCACTCTTAAATCCGACTATACCGTGAATGAAATCGATACGCGATGATAAATGATTGGTATATAGTATTATAATTTCAGAGTCATTTAACAAAAGTGTATATTTTTAATCAAAGCATGCGTAATGTTGATTCTGTGGACAAATTCCTAACCGTAAACTTTTGTACCGCAACCATAATATGTCGGTAATCTAACTGCGACTTAACAGTACCCTACCATAACTTAAATATAACATAAATGTAACCTAGCCGTCACTTTATTGTAACCTATTCTTATTCTAACCATCACATAAATGCAATTTAACTTTAACCTAACTTTAAATTAACCGTGATCTAACTGTAACCTAACGTGAAATTAAATAAAATCAAAGACTTACCGCAATGTAATTGCAACCTAATCGCAACCCAAATGTTACCTAACCATTCATGGAGTTCATGTCCATGGAAATTATTTTGTCTTGTTCGGATTTGGTTATGATTCATTAGAATATTTTTGTCGGGTTCAGATTTGGTTCTATTCAGGTTTCAGGTATTTTTTGAAATTCGATTTAAATGTTCAGGTCGGATTCATGTCCATGGAAATTATTTTGCCTTGCTCAGATCCAGTTATGGTGAAATAATTTTGTCGGGAACAGATTTTGTTCAATTCAGATTTCGGCGTTTTCTTCAAATGAAATTTTTGGTTTCAGGCCTTCCTGCGTGTCCACGGAAATTATTCTGTCTAATTCGAATAAAGACATGTTTCACTGGAATATCTTTGTCAAGTTCAGACTTGGTTTAATTTAAATTTCGGCTTTTTCTTCAAATGTAATTTTTGGATTCGGGTTTTCTTGCATGTTCACGGACATTATTCTGCCTTGTTCGAATAAATACATGCTTAACTGGAATATTTTTATCAAGTTCATTTCAGATTTCGAGATTTTTTCAAAGAAATTTTTCGGGTTCGGATTGGGTTCATGTCCATGGAAATATTTTGTCTTGTTCAGATCCAGTTGCGGTTCTTTGAAATAGTTTTGTCAGATTCAGATTTGGTTCGATTAAAATTTCAGGTATTTTTTAGAATGGAAGTTTTAGGTTCGTATCGGGTTCATGTCCACAGAAATTATTTAGTCTTACTCTAGTCCGGTTATGGTTCTTTCGAATATTTTGGTCGGATATAGATGTGGTTTGGGTCGAATTTCAGAATTTTTCAAATGGAATTTTTTAGGTTTGAGTCGGGTTTATGACCACGGAAATATTTTGTCTTGCTGGGATCGGTTTATTGTTCTCTGGAATACTTTTATCGGGTTCAGATTTGGTCCAATTCAGATTTCGGGTTTCTTTTAAATGGAACTTTTGGGTTCGGGTCTTTTTGCGTGTTCACGAAAATTATTTTGTCTTGTTCGAATAAGGAGATGCTTCACTGGAATATTTTTGGCAAGTTCAGATTTGGTTCAGTTCAGATTTCTCGATTTTTTCAGAGAAATTTTTCGGGTTCGGATTGGGTTCATGTTCATGGAAATATTTTGTCTTGTTCGGATCCGGTTGCGATTCTTTGAAATAGTTTTGTCAGATTCAGATTTGGTTCGATTCAAATTTCAGGTATTTTTTCGAATGGAAGTTTCAGGTTCGTATCGGGTTCATGTCCACGGAAATTATTTAGTCACTCTAATCCGGTTATGGTTCTTTCGAATATTTTGGTCGGATTTAGATGTGGTTAAGGTCAAATTTAATAATTTTTCAAATGGAGAGTCGGGTTTATGACCACGGAAATATATATTGTCTTGCTGGGATCGGGTTATAGTTCTCTGGAATATTTTTATCGGTTTCAGATTTTGTTCGGGTCATATTTCGAGTTTTTTTAAGACAATATTTAGGTTAGGGTCAGGTTTCATGCCCACTAAAATTATTTTGCCTTGTTTGGATCGGGTTATGCTTCATTTGAACATTTTTATGGGATTGAGATTTGGTTCGGGTCAGTTATCAAATCCATAGCTTTTTAGGATTTTTAGGTTCGAGTCGGGTTTATACTCACGGAAATTTTGTCTATCACGGATCGGAGTGTGGTCTGTTTTTTCTGATTGGGATCGGGTTATGTGTTAATTAGCTAAACATTAAGGTTATAATCAGTTTTGCTACTATTCTTTTTATGGCTATTTCTGATAAATAATTTACTTTGCTATTTGTTAATTTATTATGGTGTATGAATCGTTTGCGGATTCGAACAATTGTACGCCAAACAGCTATATTTTATTTTTGTTTTAAAATCAAATTAAAGCCATAATTTAATTTTAAATTGAATAGAATGCATTTAAATTGTATCAATGATTAAAAAAAAACTCCTAGAAAAGTGTTGTGTGATTTTTTTTTACTGCAACACAGCTAATGACTCATACATTCTAATGTTCGAAATGAAAAAGATCTGCATACAACCACACAGTAAAAAGAAATTGAGTGGAAGTATAATGTCTTGGGCTGACGCCAAAAATGTAACCCTAAAATCCGCTACATTAAGTCCAAATAAGCACCAACAAAACCATGTGCTTTGACACGTCGATCAATTCAAACTGGTTAAAGCCGCATTTCTTTGTTTTTTACCTTTTAAACTGTTATTGAATAGATGACTAAAATTTCGTTTAAAAAATAACGTTTTGTGCCATTATTGACTGTAATACACGGTCGGAATGCATAAAAGAAACAAATATATCAATCACAGGCAAGAATTATGTGATTATTTTTATCATATGACTTTGAAATATCAATATAGAAGCATCATTTAAGATTTTGCTTGAAAAGTTAACATTCTTTCGTTAATGTCTTAAAATCGTCTGCACTCTGAAATCTAGATTTTAGACTAATATTTGCTATTTAAGTTTTCGCGCATGATTTTAAAAGAATGTTTTCCTAAATATATTTTATATATTGACATAGAATTATTAATATGTTGTTAAATCATAAACATTTTTCATCTACGTTGTAAAGTATTAAAAAGTTCTGAAAAAAAAGAAAACTTTTAGTAATGCAATTTTTAGTTCAAATCAAATGTTTTCAATATTTTATTTAATTTTATTTTGACATTTAATTATTTCGAATTTATCAATTTCAATTATTTTAAAAGAAAACATTCTTTAAAAATAAATAATATAATAGAAAAAAGACCATTTTAAAAAATTACTATTTCTTCGTAAAATATGCTTCATCTGTAATTCATTTATTTCAATTCGTCTTATTAATACAAAATCCCTTCCACATGCTTTTGTTTGGGACATTAAAATTTGAGCGATAGATGGTTTAATATTGCAACTCCTTTTTCGGTTTACTTCACCACCACCACCTATCTTTTTCCTCCATGGTTTACAACCGCTGTGATAAAAAATCATCATTTAAACTGACAGTTTGCCAGTCTATGAATTTTAAAGGTCTGTTCCAGCTTTTTTAATTATTTATGCGAAAATTTTATGCAACCAACCAACCATAACTAAATGAAGAGAAAAAAAGAAGGAAAAAGGTGATTTTTTATGAGAGTGATCTTTGTAATTTAATTAATTACTCAGTTAATAAATAGAATTTCGAAATTCTGAAGCTCAGGTGCATCAGGAGAGATTTGGGGCTACTCTCAAAAAATTTTTGAGCCTTGTACATGCTGTAAATTTTGCTTGCCATCGCAGACACACACACACACACACGCGCAGACAGAGCGTTTTGCTATTTTATTATTATAGATTGTACACAAACATCTGACTTGTGTCCTCGACATGAAAGTCTGCGATTACCTGGAAAATGAACGCTTCTAATTGGATGACTGCTTCAAAAAGAATCGGAATTTTAATGTTTTTATTAAAAAAAATATATAATCGCAAGAATTTTATAAAATTGAAATGGGACCATCTGGGCATCTTACAGTTAAAGAAAAAAATAATTATTAAAATCGGTTCATATTTACGGAAGTTATGAGTGAACAAGAAATGCATACAGTCCCTGGCCAAATTATTAGACGCAGTTGTTTTTATTAGTATATTTGGTATGTAATTCCCTAAGAAATAAAGGAGTTTTTACTTTATTAAATTAATGTTTAACATATATTTTCCCAATTCTAGGATGAACATTAGTTGATCTGTCGTATTATATCTCTATCTCAAGGTCAACAGAACGAAAACACGCGATGAATTGGGTAAGTAATTCACTAAACATAAATTCTATTGAATATGAGAGAAATGGCCATAAAAGTCTTCACAAACAAAATCCAGCTCATAGTAAAAGATGTGCTTGTCTGGGATCATCCCCAACACATACAAAAAACAATTGAGTTTGGTATAAACAGCATAAATAGAAGCACTAATTACTTTCAAAGAAGGCTGCACAAAATATTGACATTTTTTGAGTTTTCAAGTTTTAAGTTTTGCAATTTCAGAAATTTTTTTATTCATTTTACAGAAGTAAATAATTTTAAAGTCATTGGCATGCTTTTTATTTATTATAACGCTTCAGACGATGACATAATCAAATGTAACTATTTACACAGTTCTATCATCTCCATGAAGCTAGTAATGTACTACACATGAAAAAAAGAGTGCGTCTAATAATTTGGCCAGGGACTGTACAGGTCGAAATCATAACCTCCTCCTTGAAGTCAATTAAAAATAAATGTGACGCGTATCTAAATAGCACCACCGGATAAAAAGTAAGACACCTGAGATATCTTAATGTACCAGGGCCCATCAACCCGACAGTAGTCACGATGCCGGTCTTTCCGCCACCCGTGTAAAGTATCATTTCCTAACTCATATTCCCTTAAAAGTGCAATGATGAATTGCTATGTAGTTGAATTCAGTACCATTGTTAAACAACAAGACACCCCACTTTTTCATGAAACTATATTTTTGCAATCAAATGTGCAATCGGTAGAAAAATCTGTGCAGTGACTACTAATGTCAGTTCATTTTTACTTTTTCCTATTATTCGAAATCTTATGAAAAAAGTACAATTTAAATAAATTGAAAAATATTAATTTTATTGAAATGTAATATTTAAATATTATATGAAAAGATTTTCCAATCTTATTTTTCCTGTCTGTCAAAGCCCGGCGACTAAACGTTCAAACGCAACTAATAGCGTTCACAAAAAATTGCGACTACACTGTAAAAAAAGGGTCAATCTACTAAAAAATTTTTAGTAATCTTTTTCGGTTACAAGGAATCTGTAAGAATTATTAGAAAAAAGCTAGCAACGAATAGAGTTAATAGTTTTACATTTTTAATAGCTATTACTAAAAGTCACTTGGCGTGGCCCAGATAGCCTAGTGGTCATAGCACCAAACTCCAGGCTGAATGTACCTGGGTTCGATGCTGACCGCCGCCAATATGCACTGAATTTAAATAAAGGGATTATGGAAATTCTGTCGTAGCAATTACTATGGGTAATGATCTCTGAACCTTCCCTCCCCTTTAGAAATATGTCAAAATAGAGTAGGTAGCAATGTTTACTGCTGCCATCTCTTAGGGTTTTACCGAAAATCTTCCGTTTCAGGAGTCTCTCTTTTTACCCACTGGATGCGGCTCGAAGGAAGCTCCTGCCCCTCGGGCACACGTAATGGTTACTAAAAATAATTTTGGAGCTATTACTAAAATTTGATTGGTGGCTCATACTAAAAAGTTTTAAGTTAGTTATACAAAAAAAATTCTTGTGTTCAGTTTACAAAAGAAATGTTTGTTTCACTTTCAAAAAAAAAGTTTGTAATGGTTACTAAAAAATTCTGTGGAATACAAACTTACTAAGAAATTTTTAGTAACCTATTGATTTTTTTTTTTTTTTTTTTTTTTTTTTTTTTACAGTGTACTTTGATGCCCCTTGAGCGTCTTGCAAATTGTAAAGCTTTTTTCTCAACATTTTGTTTTAAGTACTCTAAAAATAATGTTTCTTTCAATATCATAAAATAAATATAATTACAATATGAATGTAATCATTGAGTATTAATCATTCTAAAATGCATTGAAAATTCATAGAATCTACAGAATTATACTATCTTAAATTTTGCTTATATTGCTGTGAATTCTGGATCTTAATGAACGAAATAAGTTCCAAATACTCAGAGGGTTAATAAAATATTAAATAATTACTATTGTATAAAATTTACTTACTGGAGAAATATCTTCAATTAAATTAAGCTTATTTTCCTCTTCATAAGTTACATTTTATTTAAGAATTATTAGCTTTATCTTTAATGTATGAGTTGCAAACTTACTTACTTTTGAAAAAAGAAATTCGAGCATTTTTTAGAGGAATAATTAAAAATAAAAGTCCTTTCTGAAAAAAATAATTTTATTTAAGAGCGTTAGCCATGTTAGTTAAATTCTTAATCCGAAAACTTTAGACTACATTGTAACAATAACATGAAATTTTAACTAAACGTTTTTTTTCCTCTAAACAAATCCTGAGTAAAACTTTATTGTAGAAAATTCTAGAATTGTATATTACTGCATAATTTAAAATTTTGCATTTTGCGTATAATTACAATGTTTTTCATTTAACTTAAAAAAAATTGTTTTTCACAAGTAAATTGTCTAATTTAGCATTTGAAAAGGGGGATTTGAATTTTACAGTAAAGACAATCATTTTACATGCATCTTCTTCTATAATGTATCTTTAATAACTTTTATTATAATAAATAAAAACATTCGCAAAAAAAAATGCTTAAACTTTTTACTTATACATATAAGCAAAAACTTTAATATTAACTTTTATTGTTAAAATAATTCATCAAAATGTAAAATTTACGTTTCGAGCTGCTCATGCATTCGTCCTCAGGATAAAATATGATAGTAAAATGGGTAAAAAAAAAAACCTGATATAAAAAATGAGATAAGAGAGGCTTTTTGACGAATATCAACTAACAACGTCATTGCAAAAATGCAGAGGAACTATCCCGTAAGTATATATTTTATTTTTTTAATAAAATAAGTTTGAAATTAATCAAAAGTACAATTGAAGATGAACGAGTACTGTCATCTATGTGTTTTAATTGTACACGTTTATAAGTTTTTTTTTTTTTTTTTTTTTTTTTTTTTTTTTTTTTTTTGTTATTGTTGTTGTTTATGTGTACCACTGAGCAAATATTTTTTTCAGATTATTTTGAAGCAGTAACATAAAAACATGACAATTCTCATTGCTGTGAGTGATTTCTGTGTCTCAGTGACTAGATTAAACTAACAGTTAGATAAATCATATCTTCGAAAGTTAACAAACGGTCATATTTAGTCGAACATTTGGAACTAACTATTCTTACTCACTTGAATATAACTTTTAATCCTCAGAAGTATATTTCGAAAAATCTCACTATTGTACAGGAATTACTTGGTTTTATATTTAATTTTAAATTGTATCCAAGATTTTTTGAACAGCCTGTATTATTTTAATTACAATTATTTTGCCTGAATATAAAATACGCATTGAAATATGATATTACAAGAAAGTAATTTTCTTTCATTCAAGATTTCTATGAAGTTGTGGGAATTAAATTTGACATTGCTAAATGTAACATCGACTTAAATTGATCTTTAGAAGACTTCTGGTAATTGATCATAAAATTCGATATCGTTCTTTTGAAATTAGAAAGGAAATAGACTTTTTCAACCGATAAAAAATCTCGCATGATTCTAGTTACATTTTAAAAAGAAATCTTTCTAATTTCTATTTTGGATTTAAAAACCGCCTATGATTATAAATTTCGTTACTAAAGTATATAAAAGAAAATTAACTTCTAACATTGAGATGGAGAAAATTGAAATCTTTTATTTAATAGCCTAGGTAACAATTTTTCTTTCTTTTAAAATTAAGCATTTCAGGCTTTTCGATAATAAATAATACATAATGAATTTTCTGAATAAAATTAATCAAAACAAATGTAAGTAAAATATTCTGAGCTCAGCAAAAAATGCTATTCCTATAACAGTAAAAAATGGGAAAACAGTAAATGAAAAATATAGTGCTTGTTTAAAACATGCAATACTCTAATTTTCTTGGTGGAATATTGCTTTTTTTTGTAATAAATTTATTATATAAATATTTTTTTAAATATGTTTTAAAAATGATTATTATTCCATAAAATTTATAAAATTTAATATAACCATATAATACTTCTGCATATCTATCGCACCATAAAATGTTTTAGGTTTACAAAACGTCTGTTTTTAACCCTGCGCGAAGTTTTTTTAGCCTCTATATGTGGATATATAAGTCAACGCCTCTCACCATTGTCTATAGATACAGGTCCTCGCGCCGATGCACGCTAGCGTCAAAATAAAATGAGATGCATTACTTATGAATCCTCATTATGAGGCTCATTACTTAAAAAACATGTAAGTGAATTTGAATGAACCCCCGTCTTGGAAGATATTAAGATGGCCACGAACCTTTAATGTATAAAAAAATATCCCAAAATCAGTTTTTTTTCTTCAGTTGGTACTAAGTCATTTATGGAAAACCACATGGAGATGCAAGAGTTTTTTGCAATCTTATAATTGTCTTAATTTTGTACACAAGCAGTTTTTTGGACCTTAATTATTCTAATTTGTTTTTCTAAATACTGTTTTTTAAGATTTTAAAACTTTTTATATACTCCGTATGTTTCAATTTTTGATCAAAATTCATGAAATTGATTCGGATCCTGATACTTCTTTAAAAAAATTGTGTATTTATTTTAAAATTTAATTTCATTAAGATAATTAAACTTGATTTTTTATTTATCAAAGGCAAAATTTTGTTAAAAATCGATATGGAAAAATCGATTATGGAAAAAATCTCTAAAAACTTCAATGCTGTATCCATTATAAAATAGATAGACAGATTTGTTTTTAATAGCATTTTAAGTGAATAAAATGGAATTTCGAAAAACTCTGAATATTAAGAATTATGCAGCATATTAAAATTTCGTTTGAATATTATGTATTAAAAACAATCTTAAAAATTTATTAATTTTGGAAATGTCTTTTAAAGTAGTCAATAAAATTTTAACTATGGTACCCTGGAGTAATAACGCCACGTTAAGGTTCTACCAATTTTCACGGCTCAGTTTTAGATTGTATTTTTCAAACAAATATATGATTTGATACAGCAACTCATTGACTATCTATGTAAAAAAATAATTTAACATATATGTATTCATAAAATGTAATGGCATGATTTCTTGACCAATGCTATTTCGCGTTATTACCCACCTATATGGGTAATAACGCCATGCAAACAAAACTATGAAATAAGATGGAATAATTGCATGTAGATTACCCAATTCTAAAAATACAAACTCTACAAACTTAGAAATTGACAATATGCATTTTAAGCTATTAAAAATTTTCAATTTTTTGTGAAAGTGTAAGAAAAATAAAGGTGTGGTGTGTTTGTGGGGGGGGGGGGAGATGAGGCAAAAGAATATCAGACCGTGAGCTTCCCCGTTATAGTTATTGCGCTGTACGTTTTAAATTACAAATTATCTCGAGAAGATATCCAAAATCTTCAACAACATTTTGAAAGTCCATGAAATGTACTAAAAATTTATGTAATTAACAAAGTATTTCCAGATAAAAAAAATAGTCTTCACATCACAAAACGTGTCTCGGAAATTTTAGATAAAGCGTTAATTTTAGTTGCTTGTAAAAACAATAAGATCTAAAAATGAAACAAATTAACTTGAAGCTGTTTTTTGCGATTTATATGACTCAAAACCCTTCTGCGCAGAGCACATGAGTGTCATTTAACAGATTATTTCATAATTATGTATAAAATTAGCACTTGGCGTTATTACTCCGCCTGGAGTTATTACACCAGACCACCTTACACAGAATAATTGAAATTGGCCATTTAAATTTTTGAACGAAAATAATTTAGAAGGATTTTTTTTCTCGATTCAAATATAACTATTTCGTCATTAAACTAAATATATATTTTGGGTGACCAAACACATTCACTTCAAAATTTTCTAACCTGAAGAACAAATCGACTTCAAGAATAAATAAGAGAAATGCAGGATAAAATTAATAATATTCATATATATTTGATAAATGAAAAAAAATATATGCTGGAAAATATTTCGTAAAATAGAGATCTGGATATGTTAATGAATTTCATAAAGCATGGATATAAATTGAAAATAAAATTGATAGTTTTATGCTAATTGATGCATGACCATGCATTTAAAAATAGATCAAGAAAGAAAAATAAATATTAAATCTAAAAGAGAATATTCTGCTAATTCGTTTTGGAAATTCGTGTAATTACCGCATTAGAAAAATAAATAAAAAAATAAATAAAAATAAAAATAACGAAATAGAATAAAATAAAACTACTAAGATATCTACTAAATCGTGCGCTGAATTACAATATCTTTTATTACTGAAGCAACAAATAAAAGCGAGAGTTTTTTAAACGGATATTCAGGGAAAAGGAAACACTAAATAGTGAAAAGGCATAGAATTTCTTTGCGTCAACTGTTCAGAATAATATGGAAAGAATGCTCATGCGTTAAGGAGCTAAGAAAATAAAAGATAAAATTTCTTCTGGTCTGAAGTGCGGTGATAAATATGTAATGGGACTTTTGGAATCTCTTTTTGAAGCAAAATATGTCTGCAAATAAAGTGTTATTATGATAATTAGCCGTGATTCTTTTCACTCTGTCGCATATTAATAAATGTGGATGTAAATGAAAATAAACATGCTTTTATTAATATTCACAAAATATGTAGGAAAAATACATACTTTTTAAATGCATTCAAACACAGAAAAGCCTCCAAAAAACTGAAATGCGCTGAATTTTTATTAAATTAAAGTAAACGAGTAACATAGTAAAGGGTTTTAAGTGACAATTTCGCCAAATTTTCTTTCTATCGAAAAGTTGACTTCATAGACGGCAAATTAACTTTGATGACAAATTTGGCAATATTTCGCAGTATTGTCCCAAACTTGGCACTACTCTGTTAAACCTGTCAATAGAACTTATTAAAAATACTCATTATTGAAGCTGATATTGATTTCTAAATATAAAATAAAATTATAATTTTCTAAACAATAAATAAAGTTTATCCCCCCCCTTTCTCTCGTTGCCTAACCTAAAATACATTTTTTTTTTTTAATGTTCAATTCCTGTATTGCGGCCAGGGTTACAAATATGTATTCCAACATTTGTATGAACAATTCTTACTTAAGAGAGAGGTAACAAAAAAAAATTAAAACAAATATTTTTTCACATGCTTCCGTCATATTATAATAAGAACCATAATCATAGTAAAAATTAAAATACAAATCATTTCACGGTCAATACAAACAGCATGCGACAATAAGATGTAAACAAAAACCACACCTTGTAAAAACAATAAATTAAAAATAGATCATGATCTAAAATTAATTTCCAATTTGGTTCGTCCTATTTCAAGCTTTCACGAGGAATTTATTCATAAACTCTAACCCTAACTTAGGAATAATAATAGAAAATTTAGAATTGCAAACAAAATTTTTACATTTCTATTAAGTAAGATAAAAATAATTCACTCAAATGTTTATGTAAAAGGTGAAGTTCTTAAAGTCTTGTGAATTAAAAATCTAATAGATTTAATGAACTTTTTTGACTATATTCAAAATTTCAAAGCCTACAGCAAATTCTTAAAAAATGAGTCTCAATATTGACTCAGAACCATAATTGCAAGTTAAGAGAAAGTATGTAATTGTACTTAAATGAAATATAAGAAAATTTTACCCTTTCTATTAATACAATACTAAGAAATGGAAGAAAAGTTTATAACATTCAATAGAAGACATATCATGATTTTAATATACAATTTATATTTTTTAAGAAAGGTCTTAAAAATATATATGCTGAAAATTTCGCAAATCCCATCCTCTCTCGACTAGACGATAGGCACCAGGTCACGTGAACTACTAGATAATTAATATTTAAAAAATTTCTTGTTCTTTTAGTTTACATTATCTTTATATATATAAATATTCTGTGAGGGTGTATATTACTGAACTCCTCATAAACGACTGCACCGATTTTAATGAAATATTTTGTGTGTGTTCCAGTGGATTCGAGAATGGTTTAGATTCACATTTCATCGAAATTGATTTAGTACATTTTTAGTAATTAGGCAAAAACTAATGGTTAGTGATCTTTCGCTAATTAAAAGTGTTGAATAAATTCGCTGAATAGAGTGCGGACGGAATGGCCGAGCGGTCTAAGGCGCCAGATTTCAGCACTGGTTCTCGAAGAAAGAGATCGTGTATTCGAACGCCACTCCTGACATACGTGTATGATTTGCAATATTTTTTTCTGTATTATAATTTTAATTAACCGAGTTCAGAAAATCGTTAACTTTTAACTAAAAAGAGAAAAATAAACTTTTCTATCAAAAATTGAACCGACTTCAAAACTACTGCAAAGTGAAAAATAATTTCCTTACATAGTTTTAATACGAAATTAAATTAAGAGCGTAGTATTTATCACGCATATTATTATATTTGTGTACATATATTTGATTTTTTGGAGTCGGTGCCAGGACAACGTGTGTCGGGCCAGCAAGTGTAATGTAAAATTTGAACGCAGTAAGTAGATTGCATTATTTCTTGATCTTCCAAATGTGGAAAAAAATAAAATTGTTTTAATTTTGAAAAGAAAGCAGTTGCTGGAATATTAAGTGTATTTAAAATCATGAGTTCTAGATTGAACAAAGCAACTAAATATGTTCATGTGTAATTATGTACAGATTGTATATAATGTATATTTTATCCTGTTAATTAAAATCTACAAATGGTTTCGTGATTATGAATCTTTACAAATGGTGAACACAAAACTTCACAATATAATAGGTGAAATTTTCCGGTTTTTATTCTGAAAACCGGAATGTGTGTTTGTTTATATTAATATGCTCTCTCTATATCATTATGTAATGGAATACTTTTATGTGGCCTTGTAAATGAATAAAAATTTTTTTTGCACCACAAATTATTCAAAATGTACATTATAATAAGTACGTGATAGATGCATATCAATTTTCTTATGTTTGAAAGCGTGTAACACCATTAAAATGCATTTAAAACATTTTTCTCCATTGACCGTATTGTAACGGAATAATTTTGATTGTCGCTGCAATTAATCTATGCATCAGATTTGCATAAAATTTGAAATTACTCGAAATAATTATGTAATAATTATATATTTTAAATTTCAAACGATTCGTTTGGATAGTTTTTGCGTTGTTACATAAGGACAGACGGATAGACGGACGGAGAGACGAAGGGACTGAACTATAGGTGCTACATATTTACATAATTACGAACGCACATACAAATTAAATAACTTGACATGTTTCGATATTCTTTCTTAAATGAGCCGTAATTATAGCAAAATAGTTTTATCCGAATTGTGACTGAAATATGCCAAATTATTTGTTTGTAATTAAAATTCACTAAAATCACAGACAATACAAAAAACTAAATTAAAAACACAAAAGCATTTAGTAACAACTTCATAAAACATTTTGGAATATTTCTAAATCCCTCATCAGTTATTTCAACGTACAAGTCGATCAAATTAAGAAAAAAAGAAAAGAAAAAAGAAAACATTACAACAAATTGCCAAAACAGAAAAGAATATTGCAATTAAATGAAAAGCGAATACACAATTTTCATCGATGCAGCTTCATTAATTGCGAATGCATTTGTTTTCGAGAACCAGACTGTTTGTAATATATTTTGTAACACCTTTCTTAAGCGATATGAAATGTTTATTAAATTGTTTATAAAAAGGTGACGCTCTTAAAATCAAATGAATTTAAAAAACATTTTTTCATAGTTATATCTTTAATTAATTTTCTCTTTTGTTTAAATAATTAAAATTTAATATAATACTGATAGAGGAAACAAAACAAATTTACTGCATTACATGCAAGCTCAATGTTGCATACAACTTTATGTAAGGATTTTTTTTATCTTTCATCATAGCGTTGTATATTCAATTACTCTTGAAAAAATAAAAATAATGCAAAAAAAAAGTAAAATATCTTTTTCCTAAAAAAAACATCAAGATATTTTACAACGCGCGGTAAATTCTTAATTTGGAAACTGCTAGTCTACTGTGTAGAAATAAAAATTGAATTATAAGTAAATATATTTTTTTCCTCGAGTACTTCTCTAGCCAAAACTTTTGTAGAAAACAGCAGAATTTTATAGTAGTATGTATGTTCAGATATTAAATTTTAAGCAAAACTTTCGCAGTTTTTCGCTTCTATTTAAAAATTAAATTGTAAGCAAATGCTCTAACATGAAATAATTTTATCTTGTTTGAGAGACGTTAAATTTATTTTTTAATTTGTGTTAAATTCTAATTGCATTTGTATTTTTTTGCCGTATTTCTTTGTCGTATCTTGTTTGAGCAAAAGAAAAAATTGCTAGATTAACCCTTTACCTACCGAATTATTTATCAAGAATTGGCTTCACATCAAAATTGTCTTCTCGAACATCTGAAGATATAGTGGAATTTTTAAATAATAATAATGTGCAATTTAGAAATGTTTTTTTCATTAAAACTGATTAAATATATCGGTATTTATAATTTTATTGTAAAATATTTACAAAAATAATAAATTATTTAACCAATAATACTCATATGGAAATATTACAATTCACATAAAAGTAATCTATTTATTTTTTTATAATCCAGTGTGCTTGCGTAAAAAAAAAAAAAAAAAAAAAAAAAAAAAAATCAGTTAAAATTTGGTGACAAAAGCTGAATTTTTAAAGCCTTTTTGGCAACATGTATTTACATTTTGAAACATATCAGACAGTTTTAAATTTTAATGAAATTACTTTATTTTGATTCTTGTTTTTGTGTTTCATTTTCGGGGACTTTATTTATTTCTACAAAAACTAATTTTGAAAGTATTGATAAAAATTATCCATACATTTTTCATAGAGATCATATGCACGAAAGAAAAAACTACCAGGATAAATTTGGCGAGAAAATCAGAATATTCAAAGCCCTTCTCTGGCAACATTTAATTATATTTTAAAGCATAGCAGTCTATTAAATTTCTAAGAGAAATTTTTGATTCTTGTCTTTTTAACTTATTTCTGGAGACTTTATTTAGCACTACAGAAAAAAAAACTTGAAATTTTTGATAAATATTCTGATAAGATTTAGGGTTTATACATACTTTTTTATATAGAGAATGTGCGCGAACAAAAAAAAAAAAAAAAAAAAAAAAAAAAACTACCAGGTTAAATTTGGCGAGAAAGCAGAATTTTCAAAGAACTTTCTAGCAACATTCATTTACTTTTTGAAACACATCAGACTGTTAAATCTGTATTTAATTTTTCTTTTTTTTTACCTTATTTCTGAAGACTTTATTTATCACTACGAAAGCTAATTTTTAAATTATTGATAAATTATTCTATGATTTAGGGATTATGCAATATGTTTTATAAAGAGCATGTGCGGGAATGAAAAAACTGCCAGGTTAAATTTGGCGAGAAAAGCAGAATTTCTAAAGCCATTTTTCTAAAGCCTAGAAAGAACTTTCTAGCAACATTTATTTACTTTTTAAAACATATCAGACTGTTAAATTGTTATGAAATGAATCTGAAGGTATGTCGTTTCTTGTTTTTTTTACTTTATTCCTGGAGACTTAACTAGCCAATACAAAAACTAACTATGAAATTATTGATAAACTCTAATTAGATCTGGGTTTTTCTCCATACTATATTTTTATAGGGCATATGCGCTAAAGAACAAAACTGTCAGGTTACATTTGGCGAGAAAAGTTTCAAAGTTCTTTCTGGCCTCATTTATTCATTTTTAAAACATATCACTGTTTAAAGTTTTATGAAATAATTCTCAATATATTTTGTTCTTGTTTTGTTATTTTATTTTTGGAAGCTTTATTTATGAGTACGGAAACTCATTTCGAAATTATTCATAAATTCTATTAAGATTTGGTATTTTACGGTACTTTTTCTTTTTAGGGCATGTGCGCGAAAGAAGAAACAGGCAAGTTAAATTTGACGAGAAAAGTAGAGTTTTGAAAGTCATTTTTGGCAACATTTATTTAAATTTTAAAACATATAACATTTATCTTTTTTTAACTTTTCTCAACGTATTTTGACTCTTGAATTTTTTACTTTGTTTCAGAGGACTTTATTGATTACTTCATAAACTACTTTATAAATTCATAATATTATTCATATTATTCATAAATTTAAAAAATATAAATTTATAAATATAATTGATAAATTCTAATACGATTTGGAATTTTTGTATTCTTTTTTTTTTGACAGTACATGTGCCGGAAAGAAAAAAAATGCCAGATTAAATTTGGCAAGAAAAACAGAATTTTCAAAGTCCTTTCTAGCAACATTTATCTATATATTGAAACATATCAGACTGTTAAATATTTATGAAATGATTTTCAATATATTTGGTTCATGTTTTTGTATTTCAATCCTAGAGACTTTATTTATCGCTATGAAAACTTTTTTGAAATAATTCATAAGCTCTAATAAGATTTGGGGTTTATTCAAACATTTTTTATACATAGCATGTGCTCAAAGAAAAAATTGCCATGCTAAATGGGGCGAGAAAAGAATATTTTCAAAGCCCTTTCTGTCAATATTTATGTATATATTGAAACATATCAGACTGTTAAATATTTATGAAATGATTTTCAATGTATTTGGTGCATGTTTTTGTATTTCAATCCTAGAGACTTTATTTATCGCTATGAAAACTTTTTTGAAATAATTCATAAGCTCTAATAAGATTTGGGGTTTATTCAAAGCTTTTTTATACATAGCATGTGCTCAAAGAAAAAATTGCCATGCTAAATCGGGCGAGAAAAGAATATTTTCAAAGCCCTTTCTGTCAATATTTATGTATTTAGTGTTTGTTTATATTAATATGCTCTCTCTATATCATTATGTAATGGAATACTTTTATGTGGCCTTGTAAATGAATAAAAATTTTTTTTGCACCACAAATTATTCAAAATGTACATTATAATAAGTACGTGATAGATGCATATCAATTTTCTTATGTTTGAAAGCGTGTAACACCATTAAAATGCATTTAAAACATTTTTCTCCATTGACCGTATTGTAACGGAATAATTTTGATTGTCGCTGCAATTAATCTATGCATCAGATTTGCATAAAATTTGAAATTACTCGAAATAATTATGTAATAATTATATATTTTAAATTTCAAACGATTCGTTTGGATAGTTTTTGCGTTGTTACATAAGGACAGACGGATAGACGGACGGAGAGACGAAGGGACTGAACTATAGGTGCTACATATTTACATAATTACGAACGCACATACAAATTAAATAACTTGACATGTTTCGATATTCTTTCTTAAATGAGCCGTAATTATAGCAAAATAGTTTTATCCGAATTGTGACTGAAATATGCCAAATTATTTGTTTGTAATTAAAATTCACTAAAATCACAGACAATACAAAAAACTAAATTAAAAACACAAAAGCATTTAGTAACAACTTCATAAAACATTTTGGAATATTTCTAAATCCCTCATCAGTTATTTCAACGTACAAGTCGATCAAATTAAGAAAAAAAGAAAAGAAAAAAGAAAACATTACAACAAATTGCCAAAACAGAAAAGAATATTGCAATTAAATGAAAAGCGAATACACAATTTTCATCGATGCAGCTTCATTAATTGCGAATGCATTTGTTTTCGAGAACCAGACTGTTTGTAATATATTTTGTAACACCTTTCTTAAGCGATATGAAATGTTTATTAAATTGTTTATAAAAAGGTGACGCTCTTAAAATCAAATGAATTTAAAAAACATTTTTTCATAGTTATATCTTTAATTAATTTTCTCTTTTGTTTAAATAATTAAAATTTAATATAATACTGATAGAGGAAACAAAACAAATTTACTGCATTACATGCAAGCTCAATGTTGCATACAACTTTATGTAAGGATTTTTTTTATCTTTCATCATAGCGTTGTATATTCAATTACTCTTGAAAAAATAAAAATAATGCAAAAAAAAAGTAAAATATCTTTTTCCTAAAAAAAACATCAAGATATTTTACAACGCGCGGTAAATTCTTAATTTGGAAACTGCTAGTCTACTGTGTAGAAATAAAAATTGAATTATAAGTAAATATATTTTTTTCCTCGAGTACTTCTCTAGCCAAAACTTTTGTAGAAAACAGCAGAATTTTATAGTAGTATGTATGTTCAGATATTAAATTTTAAGCAAAACTTTCGCAGTTTTTCGCTTCTATTTAAAAATTAAATTGTAAGCAAATGCTCTAACATGAAATAATTTTATCTTGTTTGAGAGACGTTAAATTTATTTTTTAATTTGTGTTAAATTCTAATTGCATTTGTATTTTTTTGCCGTATTTCTTTGTCGTATCTTGTTTGAGCAAAAGAAAAAATTGCTAGATTAACCCTTTACCTACCGAATTATTTATCAAGAATTGGCTTCACATCAAAATTGTCTTCTCGAACATCTGAAGATATAGTGGAATTTTTAAATAATAATAATGTGCAATTTAGAAATGTTTTTTTCATTAAAACTGATTAAATATATCGGTATTTATAATTTTATTGTAAAATATTTACAAAAATAATAAATTATTTAACCAATAATACTCATATGGAAATATTACAATTCACATAAAAGTAATCTATTTATTTTTTTATAATCCAGTGTGCTTGCGTAAAAAAAAAAAAAAAAAAAAAAAAAAAAAAAATCAGTTAAAATTTGGTGACAAAAGCTGAATTTTTAAAGCCTTTTTGGCAACATGTATTTACATTTTGAAACATATCAGACAGTTTTAAATTTTAATGAAATTACTTTATTTTGATTCTTGTTTTTGTGTTTCATTTTCGGGGACTTTATTTATTTCTACAAAAACTAATTTTGAAAGTATTGATAAAAATTATCCATACATTTTTCATAGAGATCATATGCACGAAAGAAAAAACTACCAGGATAAATTTGGCGAGAAAATCAGAATATTCAAAGCCCTTCTCTGGCAACATTTAATTATATTTTAAAGCATAGCAGTCTATTAAATTTCTAAGAGAAATTTTTGATTCTTGTCTTTTTAACTTATTTCTGGAGACTTTATTTAGCACTACAGAAAAAAAAACTTGAAATTTTTGATAAATATTCTGATAAGATTTAGGGTTTATACATACTTTTTTATATAGAGAATGTGCGCGAAAAAAAAAAAAAAAAAAAAAAAAAAAAAAAAAAAAAAAAAAAAAAAAACTACCAGGTTAAATTTGGCGAGAAAGCAGAATTTTCAAAGAACTTTCTAGCAACATTCATTTACTTTTTGAAACACATCAGACTGTTAAATCTGTATTTAATTTTTCTTTTTTTTTACCTTATTTCTGAAGACTTTATTTATCACTACGAAAGCTAATTTTTAAATTATTGATAAATTATTCTATGATTTAGGGATTATGCAATATGTTTTATAAAGAGCATGTGCGGGAATGAAAAAACTGCCAGGTTAAATTTGGCGAGAAAAGCAGAATTTCTAAAGCCATTTTTCTAAAGCCTAGAAAGAACTTTCTAGCAACATTTATTTACTTTTTAAAACATATCAGACTGTTAAATTGTTATGAAATGAATCTGAAGGTATGTCGTTTCTTGTTTTTTTTACTTTATTCCTGGAGACTTAACTAGCCAATACAAAAACTAACTATGAAATTATTGATAAACTCTAATTAGATCTGGGTTTTTCTCCATACTATATTTTTATAGGGCATATGCGCTAAAGAACAAAACTGTCAGGTTACATTTGGCGAGAAAAGTTTCAAAGTTCTTTCTGGCCTCATTTATTCATTTTTAAAACATATCACTGTTTAAAGTTTTATGAAATAATTCTCAATATATTTTGTTCTTGTTTTGTTATTTTATTTTTGGAAGCTTTATTTATGAGTACGGAAACTCATTTCGAAATTATTCATAAATTCTAATAAGATTTGGTATTTTACGGTACTTTTTCTTTTTAGGGCATGTGCGCGAAAGAAGAAACAGGCAAGTTAAATTTGACGAGAAAAGTAGAGTTTTGAAAGTCATTTTTGGCAACATTTATTTAAATTTTAAAACATATAACATTTATCTTTTTTTAACTTTTCTCAACATATTTTGACTCTTGAATTTTTTACTTTGTTTCAGAGGACTTTATTGATTACTTCATAAACTACTTTATAAATTCATAATATTATTCATATTATTCATAAATTTAAAAAATATAAATTTATAAATATAATTGATAAATTCTAATACGATTTGGAATTTTTGTATTCTTTTTTTTTTGACAGTACATGTGCCGGAAAGAAAAAAAATGCCAGATTAAATTTGGCAAGAAAAACAGAATTTTCAAAGTCCTTTCTAGCAACATTTATCTATATATTGAAACATATCAGACTGTTAAATATTTATGAAATGATTTTCAATATATTTGGTTCATGTTTTTGTATTTCAATCCTAGAGACTTTATTTATCGCTATGAAAACTTTTTTGAAATAATTCATAAGCTCTAATAAGATTTGGGGTTTATTCAAACATTTTTTATACATAGCATGTGCTCAAAGAAAAAATTGCCATGCTAAATGGGGCGAGAAAAGAATATTTTCAAAGCCCTTTCTGTCAATATTTATGTATATATTGAAACATATCAGACTGTTAAATATTTATGAAATGATTTTCAATGTATTTGGTGCATGTTTTTGTATTTCAATCCTAGAGACTTTATTTATCGCTATGAAAACTTTTTTGAAATAATTCATAAGCTCTAATAAGATTTGGGGTTTATTCAAAGCTTTTTTATACATAGCATGTGCTCAAAGAAAAAATTGCCATGCTAAATCGGGCGAGAAAAGAATATTTTCAAAGCCCTTTCTGTCAATATTTATGTATATATTGAAACATATCAGATTGTTAAATCTTTATGAAATGATTTTCAATGTATTTGGTTCATGTCTTTGTATTTCAATCCCGAGACATTATTTATCGCTATGAAAACTTTTTTGAAATAATTCATAAGCTCTAATAAGATTTGGGGTTTATTCAAACCTTTTTTATACATAGCATGTGCTCAAAGAAAAAATTGCCATGCTAAATGGGGCGAGAAAAGAATATTTTCAAAGCCCTTTCTATCAATATTTATGTATATATTGAAACATATCAGATTGTTAAATCTTTATGAAATGATTTTCAATGTATTTGGTTCATGTCTTTGTATTTCAATCCCGAGACATTATTTATCGCTATGAAAACTTTTTTGAAATAATTCATAAGCTCTAATAAGATTTGGGGTTTATTCAAACCTTTTTTATACATAGCATGTGCTCAAAGAAAAAATTGCCATGCTAAATGGGGTGAGAAAAGAATATTTTCAAAGCCCTTTCTGTCAATATTTATGTATATATTGAAACATATCAGATTGTTAAATCTTTATGAAATGATTTTCAATGTATTTGGTTCATGTCTTTGTATTTCAATCCCGAGACATTATTTATCGCTACGAAAACTTTTTTGAAATACTTCATAAGCTCTAATAAGATTTGGGGTTTATTCAAAACTTTTTTATACATAGCATGTGCTCAAAGAAAAAATTGCCATGCTAAATGGGGCGAGAAAAGAATATTTTCAAAGCCCTTTCTGTCAATATTTATGTATATATTGAAAGATATCTGATTGTTAAATCTTTATGAAATGATTTTCAATATATTTGGTTCATGTTTTTGTATTTCAATCCTAGAGACTTTATTTATCTCTATGAAAATTTTTTTGAAATAATTCATAAGCTCTAATAAGATTTGTGGTTTATTCAAAACTTTTTTATACATAGCATGTGCTCAAAGAAAAAATTGCCATGCTAAATGGGGCGAGAAAAGAATATTTTCTAAGCCCTTTCTGTCAATATTTATGTATATATTGAAACATATCAGACTGTTAAATATTTATGAAATGATTTTCAATATATTTGGTTCATGTTTTTGTATTTCAATCCCGAGACATTATTTATCGCTATGAAAACTTTTTTGAAATAATTCATAAGCTCTAATAAGATTTGGGGTTTATTCAAACCTTTTTTATACATAGCATGTGCTCAAAGAAAAAATTGCCATGCTAAATGGGGCGAGAAAAGAATATTTTCAAACCCCTTTCTGTCAATATTTATGTATATATTGAAAGATATCTGATTGTTAAATCTTTATGAAATGATTTTCAATATATTTGGTTCATGTTTTTGTATTTCAATCCTAGAGACTTTATTTATCTCTATGAAAATTTTTTTGAAATAATTCATAAGCTCTAATAAGATTTGTGGTTTATTCAAAACTTTTTTATACATAGCATGTGCTCAAAGAAAAAATTGCCATGCTAAATGGGGCGAGAAAAGAATATTTTCAAAGCCCTTTCTGTCAATATTTATGTATATATTGAAACATATCAGACTGTTAAATATTTATGAAATGATTTTCAATATATTTGGTTCATGTTTTTGTATTTCAATCCTAGAGACTTTATTTATCTCTATGAAAATTTTTTTGAAATAATTCATAAGCTCTAATAAGATTTGGGGTTTATTCAAAACTTTTTTATACATAGCATGTGCTCAAAGAAAAAATTGCCATGCTAAATGGGGCGAGAAAAGAATATTTTCAAAGCCCTTTCTGTCAATATTTATGTATATATTGAAACATATCAGATTGTTAAATCTTTATGAAATGATTTTCAATGTATTTGGTTCATGTCTTTGTATTTCAATCCCGAGACATTATTTATCGCTATGAAAACTTTTTTGAAATAATTCATAAGCTCTAATAAGATTTGGGGTTTATTCAAAGCTTTTTTATACATAGCATGTGCTCAAAGAAAAAATTGCCATGCTAAATGGGGCGAGAAAAGAATAATTTCAAAGCCCTTTCTGTCAATATTTATGTATATATTGAAACATATCAGATTGTTAAATCTTTATGAAATGATTTTCAATGTATTTGGTTCATGCCTTTGTATTTCAATCCCGAGACATTATTTATCGCTGTGAAAACTTTTTTGAAATAATTCATAAGCTCTAATAAGATTTGGGGTTTATTCAAACCTTTTTTATACATAGCATGTGCTCAAAGAAAAAATTGCCATGCTAAATGGGGCGAGAAAAGAATATTTTCAAAGCCCTTTCTGTCAATATTTATGTATATATTGAAACATATCAGATTGTTAAATCTTTATGAAATGATTTTCAATGTATTTGGTTCATGTTTTTGTATTTCAATCCTAGAGACTTTATTTATCTCTATGAAAACTTTTTTGAAATAATTCATAAGCTCTAATAAGATTTGGGGTTTATTCAAACCTTTTTTATACAAAGCATGTGCTCAAAGAAAAAATTGCCATGCTAAATGGGGCGAGGTTGGTTGGTTGATTTTTGTCGTCCGATTATCTATGCTAATGGGATATAGGACCAGGGGGAGTGCCCTCCGTGGGGGTCTTTCTAAGGGAACCTAACCCGTATTTACGCAAGGTTCGAAGAAAACCACGGAAAACTCCGAACGGTTAGGCCGCCAGCCGCGATTGGGTTCGAACCCAGCACCTGCCGTCTACCAGTTGAGAGGTCCGAACCTCTCGGCTACTGGTGGGGCCTAAATGGGGCGAGAAAAGAATATTTTCAAAGCCCTTTCTGTCAATATTTATGTATATATTGAAACATATCAGATTGTTAAATCTTTATGAAATGATTTTCAATGTATTTGGTTCATGTCTTTGTATTTCAATCCCGATACATTATTTATCGCTATGAAAACTTTTTTGAAATAATTCATAAGCTCTAATAAGATTTGGGGTTTATTCAAACCTTTTTTATACATAGCATGTGCTCAAAGAAAAAATTGCCATGCTAAATGGGGTGAGAAAAGAATATTTTCAAAGCCCTTTCTGTCAATATTTATGTATATATTGAAACATATCAGATTGTTAAATCTTTATGAAATGATTTTCAATGTATTTGGTTCATGTCTTTGTATTTCAATCCCGAGACATTATTTATCGCTACGAAAACTTTTTTGAAATAATTCATAAGCTCTAATAAGATTTGGGGTTTATTCAAAACTTTTTTATACATAGCATGTGCTCAAAGAAAAAATTGCCATGCTAAATGGGGCGAGAAAAGAATATTTTCAAAGCCCTTTCTGTCAATATTTATGTATATATTGAAAGATATCTGATTGTTAAATCTTTATGAAATGATTTTCAATATATTTGGTTCATGTTTTTGTATTTCAATCCTAGAGACTTTATTTATCTCTATGAAAATTTTTTTGAAATAATTCATAAGCTCTAATAAGATTTGTGGTTTATTCAAAACTTTTTTATACATAGCACGTGCTCAAAGAAAAAATTGCCATGCTAAATGGGGCGAGAAAAGAATATTTTCTAAGCCCTTTCTGTCAATATTTATGTATATATTGAAACATATCAGACTGTTAAATATTTATGAAATGATTTTCAATATATTTGGTTCATGTTTTTGTATTTCAATCCTAGAGACATTATTTATCGCTATGAAAACTTTTTTGAAATAATTCATAAGCTCTAATAAGATTTGGGGTTTATTCAAACCTTTTTTATACATAGCATGTGCTCAAAGAAAAAATTGCCATGCTAAATGGGGCGAGAAAAGAATATTTTCAAATCCCTTTCTGTCAATATTTATGTATATATTGAAACATATCAGACTGTTAAATATTTATGAAATGATTTTCAATATATTTGGTTCATGTTTTTGTATTTCAATCCTAGAGACTTTATTTATCGCTATGAAAACTTTTTTGAAATAATTCATAAGCTCTAATAAGATTTGGGGTTTATTCAAACCTTTTTTATACATAGCATGTGCTCAAAGAAAAAATTGCCATGCTAAATGGGGCGAGAAAAGAATATTTTCAAATCCCTTTCTGTCAATATTTATGTATATATTGAAACATATCAGACTGTTAAATATTTATGAAATGATTTTCAATATATTTGGTTCATGTTTTTGTATTTCAATCCTAGAGACTTTATTTATCGCTATGAAAACTTTTTTGAAATAATTCATAAGCTCTAATAAGATTTGGGGTTTATTCAAACCTTTTTTATACATAGCATGTGCTCAAAGAAAAAATTGCCATGCTAAATGGGGCGAGAAAAGAATATTTTCAAAGCCCTTTCTGTCAATATTTATGTATAAATTGAAACATATCAGATTGTTAAATCTTTATGAAATGATTTTCAATGTATTTGGTTCATGTCTTTGTATTTCAATCCTAGAGACTTTATTTATCGCTATGAAAACTTTTTTGAAATAATTCATAAGCTCTAATAAGATTTGGGGTTTATTCGAACCTTTTTTATACATAACATGTGCTCAAAGAAAAAATTGCCATGCTAAATGGGGCGAGAACAGAATATTTTCAAAGGCCTTTCTCTCAATATTTATGTATATATTGAAACATATCAGATTGTTAAATCTTTATGAAATGATTTTCAATGTATTTGGTTCATGTTTTTGTATTTCAATCCTAGAGACATTATTTATCGCTATGAAAACATTTTTGAAATAATTCATTAGCTCTAATAAGATTTGGGGTTCATTCAAACCTTTTTTATACGTAGCATGTGCTCAAAGAAAAAATTGCCATGCTAAATGGGGCGAGAACAGAATATTTTCTAAGCACTTTCTGTCAATATTTATGTATAAATTGAAACATATCAGATTGTTAAATCTTTATGAAATGATTTTCAATGTATTTGGTTCATGTCTTTGTATTTCAATCCTAGAGACTTTATTTATCGCTATGAAAACTTTTTTGAAATAATTCATAAGCTCTAATAAGATTTGGGGTTTATTCAAACCTTTTTTATACATAGCATGTGCTCAAAGAAAAAATTGCCATGCTAAATGGGGCGAGAAAAGAATATTTTCAAATCCCTTTCTGTCAATATTTATGTATATATTGAAACATATCAGACTGTTAAATATTTATGAAATGATTTTCAATATATTTGGTTCATGTTTTTGTATTTCAATCCTAGAGACTTTATTTATCGCTATGAAAACTTTTTTGAAATAATTCATAAGCTCTAATAAGATTTGGGGTTTATTCAAACCTTTTTTATACATAGCATGTGCTCAAAGAAAAAATTGCCATGCTAAATGGGGCGAGAAAAGAATATTTTCAAAGCCCTTTCTGTCAATATTTATGTATAAATTGAAACATATCAGATTGTTAAATCTTTATGAAATGATTTTCAATGTATTTGGTTCATGTCTTTGTATTTCAATCCTAGAGACTTTATTTATCGCTATGAAAACTTTTTTGAAATAATTCATAAGCTCTAATAAGATTTGGGGTTTATTCGAACCTTTTTTATACATAACATGTGCTCAAAGAAAAAATTGCCATGCTAAATGGGGCGAGAACAGAATATTTTCAAAGGCCTTTCTCTCAATATTTATGTATATATTGAAACATATCAGATTGTTAAATCTTTATGAAATGATTTTCAATGTATTTGGTTCATGTTTTTGTATTTCAATCCTAGAGACATTATTTATCGCTATGAAAACATTTTTGAAATAATTCATTAGCTCTAATAAGATTTGGGGTTCATTCAAACCTTTTTTATACGTAGCATGTGCTCAAAGAAAAAATTGCCATGCTAAATGGGGCGAGAACAGAATATTTTCTAAGCACTTTCTGTCAATATTTATGTATAAATTGAAACATATCAGATTGTTAAATCTTTATGAAATGATTTTCAATGTATTTGGTTCATGTCTTTGTATTTCAATCCTAGAGACTTTATTTATCGCTATGAAAACTTTTTTGAAATAATTCATAAGCTCTAATAAGATTTGGGGTTTATTCAAACCTTTTTTATACATAGCATGTGCTCAAAGAAAAAATTGCCATGCTAAATGGGGCGAGAAAAGAATATTTTCAAATCCCTTTCTGTCAATATTTATGTATATATTGAAACATATCAGACTGTTAAATATTTATGAAATGATTTTCAATATATTTGGTTCATGTTTTTGTATTTCAATCCTAGAGACTTTATTTATCGCTATGAAAACTTTTTTGAAATAATTCATAAGCTCTAATAAGATTTGGGGTTTATTCAAACCTTTTTTATACATAGCATGTGCTCAAAGAAAAAATTGCCATGCTAAATGGGGCGAGAAAAGAATATTTTCAAATCCCTTTCTGTCAATATTTATGTATATATTGAAACATATCAGACTGTTAAATATTTATGAAATGATTTTCAATATATTTGGTTCATGTTTTTGTATTTCAATCCTAGAGACTTTATTTATCGCTATGAAAACTTTTTTGAAATAATTCATAAGCTCTAATAAGATTTGGGGTTTATTCAAACCTTTTTTATACATAGCATGTGCTCAAAGAAAAAATTGCCATGCTAAATGGGGCGAGAAAAGAATATTTTCAAAGCCCTTTCTGTCAATATTTATGTATATATTGAAACATATCAGATTGTTAAATCTTTATGAAATGATTTTCAATGTATTTGGTTCATGTCTTTGTATTTCAATCCCGAGACATTATTTATCGCTATGAAAACTTTTTTGAAATAATTCATAAGCTCTAATAAGATTTGGGGTTTATTCAAACCTTTTTTATACATAGCATGTGCTCAAAGAAAAAATTGCCATGCTAAATGGGGCGAGAAAAGAATATTTTCAAAGCCCTTTCTGTCAATATTTATGTATATATTGAAACATATCAGATTGTTAAATCTTTATGAAATGATTTTCAATGTATTTGGTTCATGTCTTTGTATTTCAATCCCGAGACATTATTTATCGCTATGAAAACTTTTTTGAAATAATTCATAAGCTCTAATAAGATTTGGGGTTTATTCAAACCTTTTTTATACATAACATGAGCTCAAAGAAAAAATTGCCATGCTAAATGGGGCGAGAACAGAATATTTTCAAAGGCCTTTCTCTCAATATTTATGTATATATTGAAACATATCAGATTGTTAAATCTTTATGAAATGATTTTCAATGTATTTGGTTCATGTTTTTGTATTTCAATCCTAGAGACATTATTTATCGCTATGAAAACATTTTTGAAATAATTCATAAGCTCTAATAAGATTTGGGGTTCATTCAAACCTTTTTTATACGTAGCATGTGCTCAAAGAAAAAATTGCCATGCTAAATGGGGCGAGAACAGAATATTTTCTAAGCACTTTCTGTCAATATTTATGTATAAATCGAAACATATCAGATTGTTAAATCTTTATGAAATGATTTTCAATGTATTTGGTTCATGTCTTTGTATTTCAATCCTAGAGACATTATTTATCGCTATGAAAACTTTTTTGAAATAATTCATAAGCTCTAATAAGATTTGGGGTTTATTCAAACCTTTTTTATACATAGCATGTGCTCAAAGAAAAAATTGCCATGCTAAATGGGGCGAGAAAAGAATATTTTCAAATCCCTTTCTGTCAATATTTATGTATATATTGAAACATATCAGACTGTTAAATATTTATGAAATGATTTTCAATATATTTAGTTCATGTTTTTGTATTTCAATCCTAGAGACTTTATTTATCGCTATGAAAACTTTTTTGAAATAATTCATAAGCTCTAATAAGATTTGGGGTTTATTCAAACCTTTTTTATACATAGCATGTGCTCAAAGAAAAAATTGCCATGCTAAATGGGGCGAGAAAAGAATATTTTCAAATCCCTTTCTGTCAATATTTATGTATATATTGAAACATATCAGACTGTTAAATATTTATGAAATGATTTTCAATGTATTTGGTTCATGTCTTTGTTTTTCAATCCCGAGACATTATTTATCGCTATGAAAACTTTTTTTTGAAATAATTGATAAGTTCTAATAAGATTTGGGGTTTATCCATATATTTTTTATACAGAGCATGTGCGCTAAACAAAAAATTGCCATACTAAATGTGGCGAGAAAAATAGGATTTTCAAATCCCTTTCTGGCAACATTTATAATATTTTAAAATATATCAGACTACAAAAGCTTAATGAAATAGTTCAAAAAATATTTTGATTCTTCTTTTTGTAATTATTTCCCGAGACTGCGAAAACTTATTTTGAATTTATTGATAAATTCGAATAAGATATTTTTCATACTTTTTTCGTATGGGGTGTTTATGTGCAAATCTGACAGTTTAAAATGGGCGAGAAATTTACATATTTCAAATCCCTTCAGTCAAAGTTCATTTAATTTTTTAAATATTATTAAAGCTTTATGAAATAAATATCAGTGTATCTTATTTTTGGGGTTTTGTATTTATTTTCTGGAGACTTTATGAATGCGGAAACTTGTATTGAAATTATAGGTAAATTACAGTAATTTTCTGTTATATATATATATATATATACATATATATATATATATAGAGAGAGAGAGAGAGATAGATAGATAGATAGATAGATAGATAGATACATATATAGGGCGTTTGGATAAAAGAAAAACAGATTGGTTAAATTTGACGACAAAAAATAACTAAATTAATTAAAGACCTTTCTGAAAAACTTTATTTACAATTTTAAACATCTATATTGTTAAATCCTTAAAAATTAACTCCAATTGTACCTTTATTTCAGTTTTTATACTTTCTTTCAGGAGACTTTATCACTACCAAAACTTATTTTGAAATCTTTGGTTAATTTTAATTATATTTTGTAAACGCAGAAACTTTTTAAAAATATTCACACCAATTTCTACATACATATAACAAAAATTTGTTATACGTTTTCATAAATAAGCTACATAATAATGTAATACAAAGTATGTAGCATAAATGAATCATGTAAGATTAGAAAATTTCAGCTGTTTTGTCACCAATTCTTTTTCGCCACTAAGACTGAGTTACAGACCGTGGGCCCACAGACATTATCGTTTAACTTCGTTGCAACATTTGGGTGGCCAGCGCCTTATGAAGCGACGGTCGAAAGGGCGGTCGACCCGGACGCAGAAATTTAAGGGGTGCCAAGTTTTTACTAACAATGTCATTTTTGGGGTGTTTTAAAGTTACAAATATGAAATAGTATATGATCACAAAATAATTTTAACAAAATATTTCGTTTTGGAGAATTAAAATTTTATTTTTAAACAGAAAAATTAAACTTTCGCTAGTTTTTTACGCTTTGCGCGGCAAATTCATAAAAGTATGCTTCCGATTGGCTAATACGCAAGAGAAGGGAAAGATTGAGCATATCGGCTGATAGATATAGTAGTACGATAAAATATATATATATATATATATATATATATATATATATATATATATATATATATATATATATATATAATGTGGTACATTTTTTTCTGATTTCGAATTTATGTGCAACTTCTGCATTCAGAACTTTAAAAATTTCAGTGCTTAAGGACTTTTTGTAACATAAAAAGTTAAAATTAAATTGCCCCTAGAAAGTTGCAATGAAAGCTTGTTTCTAAGCTTCTTTTCCCGTTTCGCCCACGGAATATGATGCAAATGGTCGTAACAAATAAAAATGTCTTTTTTCTCCTTTTATCATGAAGTTTTCATACTTTTTTTGTAATATTATTATTGTTACTCTTGAAAACACGCTTTGAAATATCATTTTTTAAACTTTCCCTACCTTTCCACCTTTCTTCATTGTTTATTCAAAACTTTTCATTTCCGTTTAAAAATATGAAAACAATGTTATTATAACAGTATTTAACAGAAAAATGTATCATATTAATTTTCTTATTATTTTCTCGTTTTTTTTAATTGCCTTTTACATAATTGTTGTTAAATCTGTATAAAAAAGGAGGAGTTTTTGAAATATCTGTTTTTATAGATAATAATTGAAAGAAAATATTTAAACAATTAATTGTGCAGAGTGTGAAGGAAAAACATTTTTTATACAATTATTTAAAAGGTATGTCTACAATATCTTACATTTTAAAACTTCTATACAGTTTCTTAAAAGATATTCATATTTTTAATTTAATAAAAGAACAATAACTTCATTATTGTGATGCATGAAAAAAGAAACTTATTTTAATTTTCCGATTATTTTGTTCATTTTTGGAACAAAGCAGTTTTAGAAAGTAGTTTCTTTACAATCAATCACATAGAAGTGGAATTAAATTTCAGTTTCACAATGCTCGGGGTAAATTTTCTTTAGAATACTTCTTAAGTAAACTTTTTGTAATTGATCTGGAAATCCGATATTTCTTTTCTCTAAATTAGAAAAAGAAGGAATTTAATATTTGATTAAAAAGGGGGCTTGGGATGTGAAGGATGTTAGATTTTGTAAAGAAACAATATGAATATAATGCGTTGAATTAAATAAAAACTGTCCTTGAAATAACGATTTTTGAGTTCAATTAAATAAGAAGCCCCCCCCCCATTATAGAAGGCCCCTATAATATAGAAGGCCCCTATAATTATAGAAGGCCCCCTGCATATATAATATTATCACTTTAGGAATTGGGGGCGGGAGGGATCTGGCATTTGATATCGTTAGATAGTTCTAGGAAGAAGGAGGGTTGCCTTTTGATACTGTTATCACTTTTGGTCCAATCAAACTTTTCTTTTTTGAGTAACTTTACAACCTTATAACTTAACTTTTCTACAACCGAATGATCTGATACTTTTAATTTATTATTGTTTTTGCAAGTCTTTGTAAAAATACAAAGCTATTATTAAATTTATAATATGCTTCTAAAATTATTTCATTTAAATATTTGCAATAAATCAACTTTTGACAATCCCGTCCTTCTGCCACCTATGCATATAATTCACTATTAAAGAAACAAAGAACATAATATTAGACCAGGAGATGATATCACAGATGGAGAATTTGGAGCGAAAAAACACAATGGTAAACCTTCGAGTCAACCTTTGAAATCGGATTTTTAGATGTATTTCACTGACATATTATATAAATTTAGTGTATTGATTCTAAAATGCGTATTTGAAATACCAATTCTAAATTAAATAAAATAATTTCAAATCTGACAGTATAAAGTTCTGGCATAAGTCAGTATCACTCATTATATGTTTTTTAATTATTTCATTCCTTATAATTTATTCTCTTAGTTACAGCAAAATTAATGTTAATAATAGAAGTTAATTTTCTCAGTTTACATTTTTATTTCCATAGATTTTTTCTTAATGTAACTTTATATTAGAGTAGCTCGTCTATAAAACACAGCTTTTTTTGTTGAAGTAATAAATTTATATATAATTGAAATTATATTTTAAGACTCGGGATCTGAAAATTTTTTGTAAAGTAAATGCACGAATCTTCTATGTTACATTTTTTTTAATATTCTTTTAAAAGTACCGATTTTTATATATAATCAAAGAAGAATAAAATAAAATGGTTTAAAATATTGACGCATAAAGAATTGGTATATTTTAGTTGCAATATTCTTTTCAACTATTTCTTTCCTTAAAATTCTTTCTCTAAGGTACAGTTAATGTTAAAAGTAGAAATTAACTTTTTCTTATTCTAGATGTTTATTTTGATAGATTTTATCTTGATTTAAATTTATGATGTCAGTGTTTCAATTATATGTACAAAGAAGTTTTTTCTGTTAAGGTAATAAATTTAGATATAGTTGAATTATATTTTAAGATTCAAGATCTTGAAAGAGAAGTAGAATTTGTAAAGAAAATATGCGAATCTAGTATGTTTATTTTTTAAAAAATGTCTTTTGAAAAAACAGATTTTTAAATTTATTCAAAGAAGAACAAAATAAAATAAAGATAAATGAAGATTTATCATATTTTAAGCGTATAAAGTTTTCAATTATTTTTTTAATTTATTCTTTTAGGTATAGTAAAATTAATGTTAAAAGAAGAAATCATTTTTTTCAATACCGATGTTTTCTTTCGTTGACTTTATCTCTCTTGGTGTAACTTTAAATCTCAGTATTTTAATTGTCTATAAAAAAAAAGCTTTTGTTGTTAAGGTAATAAATTTAGATATATTTTAATTATATTTTAAGGTTCAAGATTTTAAAGATTAGATCTTAGATCTTAATTTTGTAAAGAAATTATATGAATCTAGCGTATCGAATTAAAATGATGATGTTTTATTTTAAATACAGATTTTTGAGTTTATTTAAAGAAATAAAAAATAACCAAAAATCTTAACGCATTGATATTTTCATATTTCAATCGCTATATACTTTTTATTATTTTTCTTTCAAATTCATTTTTAGTCACAGTAAAATGAATGTGAAAAATAGAAATCAATTCTCTCAGTTTGAATGTTTATTTTCTTAGTCTTTATCTTAATTTAATTTTTTAACTACTTCGACTGTCCGTCCACGTGTTAAATTAGCTGATGACGAGATGTTATTGTTGTAGCTCGAAACGCGTCATGTTTAATTTTATTTTATGGTGATTTTACAAAGTTTTTTAATTTATTTTGTTATTAATAATTATTGAGATATTTTTATTAGAAATTTGTTTTATTAGAAATTTTTTTTATTATTTGTTATTATTTTATTATTTTTTAAATATTTTATTTATTATTAAAATTAATTAAATATTTTCATTAATACAACAACGACTTATAAGCAAAATATTTATTTATAACATAGATTCTTACTTTTTTGTTGTAGAATATATATTATTAATATTACGATATAGTTATTAACGAACATGAACAAGGCTTACTTGTGTTATTTTTCACAAGAGTAATCGTACACTTAAGATTTTTGACGTTATGTTAAATATCTAGAAAAGATCATGAGGAATTATCCTGAAACTCTAGGTGTATGAGCATTATAAGTACACGAAGATGTTTTCCCAAAAAGAAAAAAACATCTTTTGGATAACCCTGTCAAAACTAATTTTGTAAAAGCATTCAAACTGCATATTATGATTATGTAGCTTATTGTTATTGCTCATTTCTATGATGATAGCATGCTTACTCGTATAAAAATTCTGGAATTATATAAAAGCAGTCCCAAATTTCGCATACGATTCTTACTTTTTTTCCCCAGAAAACATGACAAACAACATTGTACATAAAACCCTGTAATAATAATTAAAAAATAATAAAAATTGTATGAATGTCGAGTAGGTTTACTATATATTTTGGTAGTTACGTATTAACGCCACCGCATCAGAACTTGCACTAATGCGCCAATAAAGAACAATTTTCTTGTTTGTAAGTGCACAAAAATGGCTGGAAAATGAGCAAAAACAGCACTAAAACACTAAAAAAAGAACTAAAAAAGCACTAAAAAACTGCGTCAAAAATCAACAAACAACAAAGCAACAAGGAAACCAAAAGAAAACTGCGTGCGCTTGCAAAAAACAAGATTGATCTTTATTGGCAGGTTAGCTTAACTTCTGCTGCGGTGGCGTTCATACGTAAGTACAATATTTTTTCACTGCGCATGCATCAGAGCAATCGAAATATAATTTGCATAATGTGGTAGCTAATTGTATCGAACAACATTTATCACAGTGTCAAAAACATAGATTGAGAATTCTAAAAAATATCGTCCATAGAATAAACTCAAAATCCATGGCTTTCAAAAGGAAGCAAAAGAATGAGGGACTGTTACAATATATCCATTTATTAGTATCAACACAGCATACATTCTATTGACAGAAATACTACATGTGGACACAGCCTCTCACCTTTTTACTTCATTTTAGGGTCAATGAATTTTGAGTTGTACAAAAAATATCATTTCTTTTTCAATTGTAGGCGATCACCTATGGTTTTCCTATAAATGTGGTAAATGTAGGACCTGTGCTATTGTGCTTAAACGCCTCTTGTTAGAGAGTAGTTCGTCATACATTTTTCTGGATTTTTAATATAACGTCAAAAATTGAAAGTGACCGGTTATCTTTGGCCATATCGTTTATATTTACAGCGCAGTATTATAATGTAAATTTAGAAAAAAAAAGACTATTGAGAAAGAATTTGGGATAGAATTTCAAACGTATTTGTTAAATGCTTTTTTGACACATAAATTTATTACTTGACAAAAAAAAATAATTAAAACTAAATATTATTTATGACAAAAAGTTACAACTTTTTCCATTTAATAAAATATCTGTCTTGCTCAATTGAGAAATAATGAAACATATAAATACTATATTTAATATCAATTTAGTTTTGAAAATGTCCATTTATTATTTTTCGTTTAACCTTTCCACATATTTATGAAATTAAAGTATCTCCTACCGTTTAATGTATAAAAACAACTTTATTATTCAAAATATTAACTAGTTTTTTTTTAAATATAAAATATAATTATAGTGGTTTTCCTTGCAGTCACTTTTGGGGAAGATGTAGAAAACTAGTTTCAGTATTGAAATGCTTACGGTCATATTATCATGCGATGTTTCTAACTAAACTTTCAGTAATTGATCTTGAAATGCGATATTTCTTTTATCTGAACTAAATTAATCTAAAGAAGTATTTCCTTCCCAAAATAGGTTCTTAGAATTTTACTTATATTTTTCAATGACATTGGATGACACTATTATAAAGAATTTTAAAACCTTTCTTTTATATCGAATTCCAGCGCATTATTATAAAGATATTTGAAAAAATAAATATATATATACATTGCTGGAGAGAGGGTTGAATTTTTTTTTGCAGATAGAATAGAGGAAGAAGGATGTATTAAAATATCTATTTTTTTATAATGCATGTTTTTTTTTTATTAAAGACAAAAATTACATGAAAGTGGATAAATTAGTATTCACAATAGATATAATTATCCTTTAAACGATGAAGAAATATTTAAACATAGGCAAAAAATTACAAAACGGAATCTTGAAAAGATGTGTAAATCGGACTCAGGAGAATTTTTTAGATCAAAAGTTATTCGAAAACACTTTTTTAAGGATTTTCGAATTTTTGGGTTTTTTTTTCCTATTTGAATAAATTTTTGACATTGCAGCATATAAAGCTTTTCTTGCCAATTAATGTGTTTAGAAAATTTTACTCCTGAAGATGGTTTTCAAAAATAAACCTTAATGGTTAGTTTTATTTTATTCTTAAATTTCTTTGACACCATCTGTAAATTTATGAATGAAATATATATTGCATATTAAAATCTACTTTGTTTAGCATAAAAGTTTTTTTTTTAAATGTGATGCTTACTATGCAAACGAAATTCAATAAGAATACATTGATCAATTCTTGAAATATCATACGCGCAATGACTGAAAAATGCAGTTTTTTTAGATCTGTTTTCACATACAAGTAATAACATCAGAGATTTTACTTTATTGTTTTATTTCCCTGCGACAAACAAAATTCTTCAGATGTAAACAAATTTTTCTCTATGTATTATATGTTTCTATGTGAATTATAATGCAATAACGTTTAATATCTATTTTTAAAAAACATTTATTCTGCATTCAAAATAATTATATATATATATATAACCTATATACTTCTTGTTGACATTCTTTTGCAGACATATATTCCTTAGCTTAAGAAAATCCAAACTAACCATTAAATATTTATCAGCAGGCTTCAAGAATTGTCCTCTTTCCATTTCTTAGTCACTTAACATATCAACATTTCTCATATATTATTCCTTCGCAGTTGAAGAATTCCTATTCCTTTTCATTATTTTATGTTCCCCTTTTCCTGAATATCCGTTGATTTCAGAAAATACTGCCAAGGATTGCGTTTATTGCTCAAGTAAAAATCTGATTGTAAACCAGTTCACGTTTTCGCAAAGAAAATGCTTAAGTTTCTTTTCCAGAAGGTTTTACATCAAGATTTAACGTAAAGACATTGCTAGTGTTTCATGATGCGGATTTAACATATTTCATATTTTTAGTAGACTTTTTAACTCAGGAATGAATAAAATACATTTTTTTTTCCTATTTGGTTTTAATTTCATTTGTTTTTCATTTTTTTTTATAAAATATTTTTTGTAAAATCTCAAACTTTTCTATGTAATATATTTAGATATTACGTACTAAGCTGGCAAGTGAACTTGAAACTCACAAGTGAAAAAAAAGAAACATCCATAAAGCATTTTTGTTTTAATAGGCAAAAAAAAAAAAAAAAAAAAAAAAAATATATATATATATATATATATATATATATATATAAATTGACAATGAATAAAAAAATAAAATGGATTTACGGAGAAATGTATTAATTTTCAAAGGTGTGATTTTAAAACAATTTTTTTCTTACTTTAAGTTTTCCTTAAATCATATAAACTAAGATGAAAAATTAAACCATTTAACGTAAATAATCTTATAATATATTAAATCGATTCTTTACAATATATTCACTGCCGTGTATCACAGACGATCTTCGACCGATGATTGTATTAATGTCACGTTGCTGCTACGCAGTACATATTACTAAAGATATAGTGATAAAATACTAATTGTAAATTTTGTTGATCACAGCTATTTTCTATTTCAGTACCATTTTTTTCTAAACTTGAAAATGTGGCCGAAAACTTTTGAGCACATGCGTTTTCCTTTGCACTAAATTTTGTTAATTAAATTTATTGATATTTATATGTTATTCTATAAATAAGTTCCTAACTGTTACGTCAATAAAATATATAAATATCACTTCGAGATTCCTCTTCATATGGATATAATTACAAATTAACTAAAAAAATTCGGCTGGTCGGAAACTTTTGATCGCCACTGTATATACAAATAATATAATTAGAGATTTTTCATTTGTTGCTTTAATTTTACAGGGACGAAATTAATTTCTTGTTGTACAAACAATTATTTTTTATGTATGAATTATATTGCATAACATTTAATTGCTATTCATAAAAAATATTTATTCTTGATTCGAAAAAAATTATAGAGAAATAACCTATATACTTATTGATAACATTCTTTTCCAGACATATACTTATTAGACTAAGAAAAATCCAAACTGGTCATTAAATATTTATCAGCACGCTTCAGATTTCAAGAATTGGCCTTTTTTACCTTTTTAACCATTTAACACATGAACATTTTGTATGCATTATTTCTATCCAGTTCAAGAAATTCTATGCTTTTTCATTATTTTATGTTCCTTTTTTCATGAATATCCGTTGATTTCAGAAAATAGTGCCAAGGATTGCGTTTATCGCTCAAGTAAAAAATCCTATTGTAAACTAGATCACGTTTTCTCAAAAAAAAAAAAAAAAAAAAAAAAAAAAAAAAAAAAAAAAATGCTCAACTTTCTTTTTCAGAAGGTTACCTATAAGTTTTGACATAATAAAATAGCTAGTATTTCGCGTTTCGGATTTAACATATTTTACATTCTTAGTCTGTTTTTTAACTCATGAATGAATAAAATTTATTCCGTTCTCGTTATTTGGCTTTTATTTCTTTTGTCATATATTTTTTATAAATTGTTTTTGGAAAATCTCAAACTTGTCTTCAGAATATTGTTAGACATTACTTTCTAAAATGACAAGTGATCTTCGAACTCATTTTTTTTAACCCTTTCATTCCCATGGTAAAATATGTCTATTCTAGAAAATCCATAGTTCAAAGAATCTGAATTTACACCGGAAAAGTTCAATGATAAATTTCTCTTTATTTAATTATGGAATTTTTACTATTACATAAAACAAGTATTTCTATTTTAATTTTCTAGTATGAATTCGAAATATCCTAATAAAATATAGAAATAAAATAAATAATGTCATGATGCCATTTGGACTCACTGGGAATGAAAGGGTTAACATTTCATTTTTAATACTTTTAAAAGGTACGCTATATGCATTACGGAATATATTTATCACAAACTCTAAAGAAAACAAAATCTCTAATTTTACAGATGTAATGTTACAAAAGTATGTATGCTTTAAAATTTTATCAGTACACTGTACAATAAATGAATAAATAAATAAATACATACATAAATAAATTAATTAATTAATTAATTAATTAAAATAAAATCTAAATATACAAAATTAATTTTTCTAAAGCTACGGAAACTGATAGCTTTACAAAAGAATTTACTAAAATTACAGTAATATTTCTAAAACTTTATCTGTAGCCCTGATTTTTGTTACATAAAATGTTCTTATAAGTGTAGCCGTTTACTAAAAAATCTTAGTAACCTTACAGATTTTTGCTTTATAGTGCAAATGTGTATGTGACACAACAATTTATGTTATTTCCATTGAATAAAAAGTTCTAAGAATCCCCTTTTTCTAGGAAAATTTTACTAAATTTCCAGTGTATTATTATTAAATATTTGATTTAACAGACTGATCTGCTTCAAAATGTAAATACATGTTGCCAGAAAGGGCTTTAAAAATTCTGCTTTTCTCAACAAATTTGAACTGGCAATTCTTTTTCCCGAAAACACATTGGAACAAAGAAATGCGAGGAGACCCCAAATGTTAGTAGAATGTAGAATTTAACTGTATGGAATGCACATGGATTAATTACTTATTTCAGAGTATTTCTCAAACTATTTCTAAAATATATATTTATTTTTATATGAAAAGTAACAATCTTACTCGCAACTTATCAGTTTTTAACACTTAAAATATAAAATTAAGCACTAATATGAGAAATATTTTGAAAATTAAGTAAAAAAAAAAAAAAAAAAAAAAAAACTCATTTAAAGGGATTGCAAATAAAAATGTAGTTAAAAACATTAATTTCCTGAGTAGATTTTTTAAAAACGCGAATGCAACTTACATTTAGCGTCAGTGACGGTAATTCAGAAGCTAATTTACTAATAGCTTTAAGTATATTATATACAATTTGTACACTGTATTATTTATTACATTGTATATACCGGGTGTCCCAAAAATAACCGGTGGATTTTAAAATTGAATAACTTGAAAACGGTGACAGCTATTTAAAAAAAAATTTTGCGGGAAGGTTATGTATGATGTCAGAAGTTTTTTTCGCCGTGATTTTGGATTTTAATTCGGATTTCAAACAATAGATGGCGCTGACGGCGATTGGCGCTCAGTCCAAGCCGAAACTGACCTCCCTCAGCATTGATAAAAATGAAGGTGATTAAGGATATGAAGTGTGTCTCATTCGATTTGATTTCAATGGAATTTTTGCGATGGAAGTAACAGATTCTTCGATAGTGGAATACAGCGTTCAGAAACGGGTTTAAATTTCGCAAACAGTATTTGAGTTTACAAGAGATTTTACATTTATGAAGTTTTATTTGCCCGGATAAAATTACTTTCTTATAAGAATATTTTATGCATCGTATTTTAAAACTACACTGTTAAAAATGTGAAACATTTGCTGCATTATCACACCTCCGCTTTTATAGAAAATGACTACTTCACTGTATTATGGAGCATTCTCATTGGTCAAAACAGAGATATTCTATAATAGCAATGGAGTGACGATGCAGCAAAAGTTTCAAATTTTAACAGTGTTGGTGAAGATATTTTGCTAATGAGCGATTATTTCTTCCACTGGCTGGATAACCTCATTGACTGAAATCCGGGATAAAAAAAAAAAAAAAACTTCATAAATGCAAAATCTCTCGCAAACTCGAATACTGCTTGCGAAATTTATGCCCACTTCTGAACGCTGTATTCCACTATCGAAGAATCTGTTACTTCCATGGCAACAACGCATTCCATTGAAATATTATCGAAAGAATTCAGAATTGGGTCCTAAGAGCAAGATTATAGCAAAATATCTTCACCAACACTGTAAAAAATTGAAATTTTTGCTGCATCGTCACTGCATTGCTATTATAGAATATCTCTATTTTGACCAATGAGAATGCCCCATAATACAGTGAAGTAATCATTTTCTATAAAAGCGGAGGTGTGATGATGCAGCAAATGTTTCAAATTTTTAACAGTGTAATTTTAAAGTGCGATGCATAAAATATTCCTTAAATCATGCCATAAGAAAGTAATTTTATCCGAGCAAATAAAACTTCATAAACGTAAAATCTCCTGCAAACTCATATACTGTTTGCGAAATTTATACCCATTTCTGAACGCTGTATTCCACTATCGAAGAATCTGTTACTTCGAACGCAAGCATACATTCCATTGAAATCAAATCGAATGAGACACATTCCATATATTTAATCTCCTTCCTTTGTATCAATGCTGAAGGATGTGAGTTTCGGCTTCGACTGAGCGTCAATCGCCGTCAGCGCCATCTATTGTTTGAAATCCGAACTAAAATCAAAAATCACGCCGAAAAAACTTCTGACATCATACATAACCCCCCTGCAGAAAAAAAAAAAAAAAAAAAAAAAAAAATTATAGCTGTCACCGTTTTCAAATTATTGAATTTCTAAATCCACCGGTTATTTTTGGAACACCCGATATATACAAATCATAAAATTAGATTTTTTTTTCTTTATTGCTTTAATTTTGCAGCCACAAATAAAATGCTTGATAAAAAAGGAGATTTTTTTAATACTAATGTAAAAACACTAATGTAAAAATACATACTTCATGAATTGTCCTCTTTTCCCTTTTTAGCCACTTAACACATGAACATTTCTCATATATTATACGTACCCACTCGACGATTTTCTGTGCCTTTTCATTATTTTATGTTCCTTTTTTCCTAAATTATCTATACAAAAAAAAAAAAAAAAAAAAAAAAAAAAAAAAAAAAATGCAGCCAGACCTGTGTACTTCGGAAATAATAATAATAATTGAATAACCCGTCGAATCGAGAAAATCCACGGAACAGAATGTAAATAGTTTTATAATTTTTTTAATCCAGTTCTATGCAATTAAACGGGCAACTTTGTTCACATGCAAGAAATAACAGCAGAGATTTCTTTTAATGTTTTATTTCCCTGTGAAAAACAAAATTCTTGATTTATAAACAGGTTTTTCTTCATGTACGAATTATAGCGCACTAATTTTTAATTACTATTCATAAAAATATATTTATTCTGTTTTAGAAAAATTTATATATAAATAACCTAAATACTTACTGATAACATTCTTTTGCAGAATATAATCTTTAGATGAAGAAAATCCAAACTAATCGCTAAATATTTATTAGCACACTTCAGACTTCAAGAATTGTCCTTTTTTCACTTTTTAGCCATTTAACACATGGACATTTCTCATATATTATTCCTTCCCAGTTGAAGAATTCCTATTTCTTTTCATTATTTTATTACCCCTTTTCCTGAATATCCGTTGATTTCAGAAAATACTGCCAGATTGCATTTATTGTTCAAGTAAAATTCTGATTGTAAACCAGTTCACGTTTTCGCAAAGAAAAGGCTTAAGTTTCATTTCCAGAAGATTACATACAAGATTTGACGTAATGAGATAGCCAATATTTCATGCTTCGGATTTAAGATATTTCATATTTTTAGTCGATTTTTAAGTCGGGAATGAATAAAAGAAATCCTGTTTTTGTTATTTGGCTTTTATTTATTTTGTCTTCCATTTTTTATAAAATACTTTTGTTAAATCTCAAACTTTTCTATATAATACTGTTCGGTTTTTCACACTAAGCTGGCAAGTTATCTTCAAACTCATAAGTGAAAAAAAAAGAAACTTCCATAAAGGATTCTTGTTCTTCTAAGCAAATGTATATATATATATATATATATATATAATAAAAATTCTCAATAAAAAAATGGATTTATGGAAAAATGCATTAAATTTCAAAGATGTTATTTTAAAACAAGTTTTTTTTCTAAGTTTCTTTTAAAACGAATAAGCTAAGATGAAAAATTAAACCATGTAACATAAATAATCTTATAATATATTAAAGCAATTCTATGCAATGTATTCATTTACGAGATCTCTATTCACATACAAATAATAACAGCAGAGATTGTCCTTTATTGTTTTATTTCCTTGTGACAAAGCAAAATTATTGCTATGTAAACAGCTTTTTCTTTATCTATGAATTATAGAGCAATAATTTTTAATTACTATTCATAAAAAATATTTATTTTGTATTAGAAAAATTTATATACAAATAACCTATATACTTATTGATAACATTCTTTTGCTAACATATACTCTTTAGCTGAAGAAAATCCAAACTAAACGTTAAATATTTATCAGCACGCTTCAGGCTTCAAGAATTGTCCTCTTTTCCCTTTTTAGCCACTTAAAATATGAAAATTTCTCATATATTATTTCTTCCCAGCTGAAGAAATTTTACTCCTTTTCATTATTTTATGACCGCTTTTCCTGAATATCCGTTGATTTCAGAAAATAGTGCCAAGGATTGCGTTTATTGCTCAATAAAAATCTCGATTGTAAACCAGTTCACGTTTTTGCAAAGAAAAATGCTGAACTTTCTTTTGCACAAGGTTACATACAAGATTTAACGCATAGACATAGCTAGTATTTCATACTTCGGATTTAACATGTTTCATATTTTTAGTCTGCCTTTTTAACTCGTGAATGAATAATGTATATTTTGACTGCTTTATTTGGCTTTTTTTTTTTTTTTTTTTTTTTTTTTTTTTTTTTTTTTTTGTCCGCCATATTTTAAAGAATTATTTGTCACAATCTCAAACTTTTCTTTAGAATAATGTTAAACATTATTTTAATAAGAGGCCAGGCATTTTTTTCGACGTACTCTTTTTAAATAGTGCCTTTTTTTCCTTAATTCTAAGAATATTTCTAAAATATATACTTCTTTTTTATGAAGCATTACAATCTTACTCGATATTGTTCGGTTTTTAACACAAAAAATATTAAATTAAGCATACTTTTCAGAAATATATTTTGAAAACACAGGGAAAAAAATATAAATCAGTTAAAGAGATTGCAAAGAAAAAAATTAATTAAAAATAATAATTTCTAATTAATTATTTTTTAACCACTTAACCGTCTGCCCCGAGATAAGTCGGGGGTAAAAGCGCTGTTTCCCCATACCTATCGCCGGTTAAGTAGTTTTAAAACAATTAAATCATACTTATCCCGATTTTAGCAATAGTGATGATAATTCAAAAGATGAGTGACTAAGAGTCTTATGTGGGGACGACTATATTTATATACAAATAATAAAAGAAGACATTTTCCTTTGTTGCTTTACTTTTACAGCGACGAAACTCATTTTTTCAAACAACTCATTTTCAAACAACTATTTTTTATGCATGAATTATAGCGAAATAATTTTTAATTGCTATTTATAAAAATATTTATTCTTGATTCGGAAAATTTATATAGAAATAATGTATATACCCATTGATAACATTCTTTTGCAGACATATATTCTTTAGCTGAAGAAAATCCAAACTGGTCATTAAATATTTATCGGCACGTTTTAGACTTCAAGAATTGTCCTTTTTTCACTTTTTAGCAATTCAACACATGAACATTTCACATATATTATTCCTTCCCAGTTGAAAAATTCCTATTCTTTTTCATTCTTTTATGACCTCTTTTACAGAATATACTCCTTTCAGAAAATACTGCCAAAGATTGCATTTATTGCTCAAGTAAAATTCTGATTGTAAACCAGTTTATGTTTCCGCAAAGAAAATGCTTAAGTTTCTTTCCTAGAAGGTTTTACTACAAGATTTGACGTAATGAGATAGAGAGTATTTCATGCTTCGGATTTAACGTATTTCACATTTTTAGTAAAATTTTCAACTCAGGAATGAATAAAATAAATTCTGTTTTTGTTATTTGGCTTTAATTCCTTTTGTTTTCCATTTTTTATAAAATACTTTTGTTAAATCTCAAACTTTTGTATATAATACTGTTAGATATTTCACACTATCAAATTTTAACTGGCAATTCTTTTTCACGAAAACACATTGGAACAAAGAAATGCGAGGAGACCCCAAATGTTAGTAGAATGTAGAATTAAATTGTATGGAATGCACATGGATTAGTTACTTATTTCAGAATACTTGTTAGAAAATTTCTAAAATATATATTTATTTCTATGTGAAAAGTAACAATCTTACTCGCAACTTATCAGTTTTTAACACGTAAAATATAAAATTAACGATTAATCTGAGAAATATTTTGAAAATTAAGTAAAAGAATTTAAAAATTTATAAATCTTTTAAAGGGATTACAAAGAAAAAAAGTAATTAAAAACATTAATTTCCTGAGTAGATTTTTTAAAAACTCGAATGCAACTTACATTTAGCGTCAGTGACAGTAATTCAGAAGCTAATTTACTAACAACTTTAAGTGTATTATATACAATTTGTACACTGTATTCTTTATTACTTGTATATATATACAAATCATAAAAGTAGATTTTTTTTCTTTATTGCTTTTATTTTGCAGCCCCAAATAAACTTCTTGGTGAATAAGGAGATTTTTATTTATGCATGATTTATAGTGCAATACTTTTAAATTAATAATCATAGAAAATTATTCTGAATTTGGAATCTTTATATAGAAATAAACTATATATCTATCGATAACAATTATTTGCAGACATAAACTTCTTAGCATAAGAAAATTCAAACTAATCGTTAAATAATTATCAGCACGCTTCAGGCGTCAAGAATTATCCTCTCTCTTTTTAATCCTTAACACATGAACATTTCTCATATATTATTCCTACGCAGTTAAAAAATCTATACCTTTTTAACCAACTTCAAGGAGTAGGTTATGATTTCGACCTGTATGTAATTCTTGTTCACTCATAATTTCCGTAAATGTGAACCGATTTTGATAATTCGTTTTTTGTTTGAAAGTGTAAGATGCCCATATGGTCCCATTTCAATTTTATCAAATTCTTGTGATTAGAATTTTTAAAAAATAAAAAAATAAATAAAATTCCAATTCTTTTTGAAGCAGTCATCTAATTAGAAGCGTTCATTTGTAAGGTAATCGCAGGCTTTCATGTCGAGCACACAAGTCAGATGTGTGTGTACAATAAATTTTTATTAACCGACTTCAAGGAGGACGTTATGATTTCGACCTGTATGTATTTCTTGTTCATTCATAACTTCCCTAAATATGAACCGATTTTGATAATTCTTTTTTTGTTTGAAAGTATAAGATACCCATGTGGTTCCATTATAATTTCATTAAATTCTAATGATTAGAACTTTAAAAAAATGTGGATTTGATAAAAAAAAATAATGATTTGTCGCAAATTATCTTTTATTGTTGCAACCGTTTTCAAATCATAAACGTATTAAAAGTATGCATTCATATGTGTTAGCGCCAAGTTCTCGCCAAGCTTGTTTCTTTTTTTGAAGTCCGTTAGTACTTTTTAAAGCATATTTTAGCTTTATTTTATGTTCTCGTTTTCCTGAATTATCTATAAGATAAAAAAAGGCAGCCAGATACCACTTAATTGGTTAAAAAATATTTGTATATCCCGCCGAATCGATGGAATTCCGCGGCACAGAACGTAAATTGCATTATAATACTTTAATACAATTCTATAAAATTAAAAAAGGCCGACTGTATTCACATACACGCAATGATAGCAGAGTTTTGCTTCAGTGTTTTATTTCTCTGCTGCTAATCAAAATTATTGGTATACAAACAGCTTTTACTTTATATATGAATTATGGTGTAATAATTTTTAATTAATATTCATAAAAATATTTATTCTGGATTCAGAAAATTTATATATAAATGACCTATTTACCTATTGATAACATTATTTTCCAGATATATGCTCCTTAGCATAAGAAAAATCCAAATTGTTTGTTAAATATATCATCACAATTCCGACTTAAAAAATTTTATTCTTTTCCCTTTTTAGCCATTTAACACATGAACATTTCTCGTATATTGTTCCAACCCAGTTGAAGAAATTCTATTCCTTTTCATTATTTTATGTTCATCTTTTCCTGAATATCCATTCATTTCAGAAAATACTGCCAAGGATTGCATTTATTGTTGAAGTAAAAAATCTTATTGTAAAGCGTAGATCACGTTTTCGCAAAGAAGGTTTCTTTTCCAGAAGGTTACATATAAGATTTGACATAATGAGATAGCCAGTATTTCACACTGCGGTCCTACAGTTTCACATTCTTAGTATATTTTTTAACGCATGAATGAATGGAATATATTCTGCTTTCGTTATTTGGCTTTTATTTCTTTTGTCTTTCATATTTTATAAAATGTTTTTTTAAAACCTCACACTTGTCTTTAGAATATTGTTAGACATTACTTACTAAGATGACAAGTTACCTTTAAATTCTTTTCTCTTTAACATTTTATTTTTTATAATTATAAAAAGCACACTATATTCATTACGGCATATATTTATCACACACTCTAAAAAAATTCTATAATTTTACAGATGTAAAGTTACGAAAATATGTATGCTGTAAAATGTTATCAGTACATTGTATAGAAAAAATCTAAATTTATCAGAACTAATTTTAAACTCATAATGGGGACCAAGGGACGAAAGAACATAAAGCACTAAAATTACCATCATTATTTTGAAGCACTAGTTTTACTTTGGTCAAATACTTATAAAATTTGACAAAATATGCAAAATGTCTTAATTTTTCACATGAATGTCTTATGAGAATGTTATAGGTTTCGTTTAAATGAAAAACAAAACGTACAGTTAACTTTATGAGTAATAATACAAGTTTTTATTGAAATTTTACTGAAATCGGTTTGATTTATTTTACTCATTAAATTTTGAGTGAAACACCCATTTACTGTGATTTGTGAATGTTTTATTTCCACACTTTTGTTTTACTTAGAAATGAACAGAAAGTATATCATTACACGTTAATAAAACTTACATACATTCATATTAATAACTAAAATAACTGGAGCATTTTTGAGCGTTTGAAAAAAGAGAATAACATGAATTATCACATAGCGCTATAAATATATACTTCTTTTAAAAAAGAAAGAAATTTGACAAACATACAATGAAAATTAACCACAGAAAAAAAATTGTGAACACTTTCAACTAAAAAGAAAAAATGGATAAGTTTAAAAAGATCATTTTATTTCTAGCCACATCAATATTTGAAAAAAAAAAGATGCCGTACGTAAAAAAAAACGTAAAAATTATAAATGTCGCAGATTTACTTCTGTATTTCTAACCAGATTAAGTCAGCTACTAAAGCAAAACAAAGTATCAATGTGCGCAGAGATTTATCGACAATTTAAAAGAAAAAAACTGTTTTTTTCTGCTCTAAGATTATTTTTAAAAAGGAATAGTGATCTTTTAAAGAAAAAATTTATACTTAAAGCATAAAAAAATTTAGAAAGGTGTTAAAAGTAAATGATTTTTTATTTCACGTACATTTTTTGTCTAAAACTTTAAAGAAATAAAATAAGCAAATTTTAAAAATTTTAAATCTTAGAATTATAATTCCGATTTCTCGGAAATATTAATCATTATATACACGGATTTAAAAATTTGCCTCTGCATGCATATTGGCTGGTTTAACCTACAGTTCAAACTTATTTTTGAAATGTATAACCGAAAATAAATTAAAATTTCCAATTTATTTAAAAACAAACAAACTAAAATTCACTTTCGAATTCAATAAGGTGAAAATTTATCATTCAAAATTTTTAGAGTATTAAAAATACTCTGTTGTAAATTAAATTCTAATAATAATAATAAAAACTAATAGCCCTGTGTATGTGTGTGTGCAATGGATAGCGAAAGCTGCGGGAAATACTAGGCGAAAATATTTTGCGAAGTTAATCCAAAGTCTCTTTTGATGTACCTGAAATTCAGAATTTTAATTGTTTGATTAGTTTCCGGGATATTGATTACGGAATTCAACTCGTCTCATCTAAAATCATTCTTTTAATGTTCGGAGGGAAAAAATGCGTGCATATGCGAACAAACGCATTTGCGCAGTTCCGAGTTTATTTCAGCTTCTGGAATATTTTCTTTAAATCGAAATCAACAAAACTGAAGAGAACAGTTAAGTTTGATAGACATATTTTAAAAGATCGTAAGTTTAGGTTTCATATGCAGTGATAAATTCGAAAAAAATATTGCAGTTGACTCTTTTGAAAAAAAATTTTAATGGTCTTTTCCCGAAAACCATTTTTCTCCCTTATCTCAACGTCCCTCCAAGGCGCAATTACAGAGATATAAACAAAAATCAAAAATATGATCTCAAAGTTGAAACATTTTTTTAAAATTGATGATGTAATCGGTTTTAAAATATATAGAAATTAAAAATACATAGCAAAACAATACATACATTTCAAATACATTGCAAAATGGGATCACTTTGCAACTCACATTGAGGATAATTTCTTCTGCGCTAAAAATTACATATACGTACTTCCTTAAAAACATCTCAATAGACAAGATTTTTACCCCCTACAAGAATTTCGAAACACTCGGTTGGGTAGTAATATTTTTACATAGTTAAATGTGTGAAAAATTTGAAGAAAATCAATAAATATTAAATTGTCTCATTAATTATTTGTTCCTCTATGGTGCAATTTTTTAAGTAACGACAAACCAAAAATATACTTTAAATCTAAAAGCTTTTTATAATGCATGGTGCGATCGTTTTTTAAAAATAGGTGATTTAATTTTTTCACATACACTTGCAAATGTAAATCACTTTGCGACTCATGGAGACCATATTTTTTCTATGCTAAAATTATTTAATGTCCTTATTTTAACACAATCTTTTTAGAACATTTCAATTTAACTAGATTTACATCAATTACAAAAATTCTGGAACGTTTAGATGGATAAAATTATTTTTTACAAAGTAAAATGCGTGACTATTTGTACAAAATCAAAACTGTCGCGGTGTTGCTCTCTTTCGGTACGTATAGGCTTCAAAAATAAAATTACACAAAAAATACCAAACAGCTTATGCATGCAATTCAATATCTCTTAGTGAATTTTTCATTTTAACAAAATGAACTTAAAGACATTGTAAAGTCTTAGCATAGTTAGCCTTAATCAGCGAACTTTTAATTTAGTGTCGGAATAAGTCAGACTATTTCAGCGGATGATTTTCACACGGGGATTTTCAAAAGTATTGAGAAGCTAGACACCAAATGTCTGCAAGCATCTTTTGTTCTTGACGTTAGTGATTTCCTACGTCCCGACTCTGATGGATGTCCAAATCACCGGAATGACCTCAAGGAGAAAAAGTTTCAGCCTTAATCAGACAATCTTTTGGCAACACGCGGCGTCTAGGAGAGATACGAAGGAGGACGTTGGAGGGGGGGAGGGGTAAATGAAGATCAACGCACCTCTCCAGCGCTTCGAAGGGGAGAAAAGGATGCGGAGGATGTAGAGAAGGATGCAGGAGGATGCAGTTGGTGTTGAAACGGTGAGAGAAAAAGAGCTCTAAAGAGGAGAGAAAGCCGTCGCAGGCAGGGAAGGTAGCTGACAATACTTTCTAGTTCAGTGAATCTCTATCTACCGGTAACGATAAGAGAAAGAAAAGGTGGTTTAGAAACTTTGGAGACCGTATGCTATAGGAGCAAAACCGGGATTTTTGAGCACAATAGACAACGATCTCTGTAATTTTAAATATTTCTGTTTATATCTTTATCCAAGATCCAATAATAAATATTGGAAAACTAAACGAGGATTTTCTTTGTCTCTGCTACCAAACTTCATTAATTACGGACATATTGAAGTTTGGTAGCGGTGTTGAAACGCCCAAAACTTTTTTATGTTCCTCACAACATAAAAAAATACAAATTTGAGTTTCATTGGTAATTTGGAAAACATATAGCGCATTAGAAAACCAAATAATATCACGGGCCCGGGCAATGCTGGGCTGGTCAGCTAGCAAAAAATATATAGTATTTCAGTGAAGTTAAAAAAAAATATTTTAAATATGCAAACATTCCTTCTTGAATTTGATTTAAACTATGCTACTCATTGTTAAAACTGTTGTTAGCTTTCGTTTTTTCAAAAACTAAAACAAAATCACTTCACCTTTTTTCATTCACGTATAAAAACATTTCATATTTATTTACTTAGAAGGTGTCACAAATAAAAATTAAATTAAAAAGTTGACATGTTTCGGTTCATTCATAAGAACCGTATTCATAACATATAAAATCAGTAGAAAATTAAATGACACTGGATATAAATTGTAATATTTTATATCCAGTGTCATTTAATTTTCTACTGATTTTATATGTTATGAATACGATTCTTATGAATGAACCGAAACATGTCAACTTTTTAATTTAATTTTTATTTGTGACACCTTCTAAGTAAATAAATATGAAATGTTTTTATATGCTACTCATATTTGCCTCTAACAATCAAATCATGCTTTAGTAAAAATGTATCTAATCTCTAATAGTTTTTTCCTTCATTATTTTACAAGTGTTATAAAACCAACTGTTACTTCATAACACGGAATGCAATAACGGTTGTATGCTCTGCAATTTAGTTTAAACTTCTGTACTTTCTGAATAAGAAAACTAACAGTATTTAACAATCCATATCCTAAAAGCACCAATTTTTTAAGCTATTGCATAGCTTTTATCGCGGGCTTTGAGCGCGGCGACCGAATCCAAAAATTCCGTAACGAGAAATATCCTAACACATCCGTAACGAAAAAACCTAACACTCGGCTAACGTCGTTTAAGCTCGGCAGACTTCGGCATGGTATCATTCTGTAGACTTCGGCAGACATTGACGCGGTATTTTTCAGATATTTAGAGGATATCAAGTCTCAAATTTATATTTCTTATTTCAGTTACTATAAATCTATAATTTCAATAATAAAAATTCCTGATAGAATGTGTATAGAAAAGAATCGTCTTAAGATAAAACAAGGTAGAATAATGTAGCTTTTGGTGATTGGAGACCCGGCCAATGGTGAGGATCGAAAAATTTAAAATGCTTATAACTCGCGATCTAATTTTCGTAGCGCGGCCAAATTTTGTTTGATAATTTATTATGAGACAGTATTAATTTTTGGTGACAGGAGACTCCCACGATGAGGGTCGAAAAAGTTAAAATCCTTATAACTCGCGGTCTAATTTTCGTAGCGCGGCCAAATTTTGTTTGGTAATTTATTATGAGACAGTGTTAATTTTTGGCGACAGGACACCCCTCACAGCGAGGGTCGAAAAATTTAAAATGCTTATAACTCGCGATCTAATTTTCGTAGCTCGGCCAAATTTTGTTTGGTAGTATATTACGAGACAGTGTTAATTTTTGGTGACAGGAGACCCCTCCCCCCCATGGTGAGGGTCGAAAAATTTAAAATGCTTTTATAACTGGCGATCTAATTTTCGTAGCGCGGCCAAATTTTGTTTGGTAATTTATTATGAGACAGTATTAATTTTTGGTGACAGGAAATCCCCCATGGTGAGGGTCGAAAAATTTAAAATGCTTATAACTCGCGATCTAATTTTCGTAGTGCGGCCAAATTTTGTTTGGAAATTTATTATGAGACAGTGTTACTTTTGGTGACAGGAGACCCCCCACGGTGAGGGTCGAAAAATTTAAAATGCTTATAACTCGCGATCTAATTTTCGTAGTGCGGCCAAATTTTGTTTGAAAATTTATTATTAGACAGTGTTACTTTTGGTGACAGGAGACCCCCACGGTGAGGGTCTAAAAATTTAAAAGGCTTATAACTCGCGATCTAATTTTCGTAGCGCGGTCAAATTTTGTTTGGTAATTTATTATGAGACAGTGTTACTTTTGGTGACAGGTGACCACCCACGTTGAGTGTCGAAAAATTTAAAATGCTTATAACTCGCGATCTAATTTTCGTAGTGCGGCCAAATTTTGTTTGGAAATTTATTATGAGACAGTGTTACTTTTGGTGACAGGAGACCCCCCACGGTGAGGGTCGAAAAATTTAAAAGGCTTATAACTCGCGATCTAATTTTCGTAGCGTGGTCAAATTTTGTTTGTTAATTTATTATGAGACAGTGTTAATTTTTGGTGACAGGAGACCCCCCCCCACCCCACGGTGAGGGTCGAAAAATTTAAAATGCTTATAACTCGCGATCTAATTTTCGTAGTGCGGCCAAATTTTGTTTGGTAATTTATTATGAGACAGTGTTAATTTTCGGTGACAAAAGACCCCCACGGTGAAATCCGGAAAATTTAAAATGCTTATAACTAGTGATCTAATTTTCGTAGCGCGGCCAAATTTTGTTTGGTAATTTATTAAGGTATTGCATCGCTTTTGTCGCGGGCTTTGAGCGCGGTGAAAGAATCTTGAAATTCCGTAACGAGAAAAAAAAATTCTAACACTCCGGCTAACGTCGCTTCAGTTTGGCAGACTTCGGCACGGTATCCTTAGGTAGACTTCGGCAGACATTGACGCGCTATTTTTCAGATATTTTGAGATTATCAAGTCTCAAACTTATGTTTTTTATTTCAGCTACCATAAACATACAGTTTCAATGATAAAAATTCCTGATTAACCTACATGTATTGTAAGATAATAAAAATATTTTAAACGATTTTTCTTTTATTGAATTAATTCTCATTAGTTCAATAAAAGAAAAAAAAATTGTTATCGCTCATCACGCTCAAAAAGTGTAACTTGAATTAATATCAAAAACAAAAACAAAAACTGCATAAATAATAAATAAATAAATAATTATAATTGCATAAGTTGATAAAAAATGCTATGCAATAGCTTTACCGCGGCAGTCCCCGAGTGCCACACGTATTTTTATTTTAAGCTCGCCTTCTGTCATGTTCTTTCTGACCGAGTGGTTAACATGTTTGATTTGAGACACTAGGTCCACAGTTCAAATCCTGGCGGATCGGCTGAAGTACCGGGAGACGTTTTTTATAAACCATTGATAGGCAGTAAGAACAAGTGTTAATTTTAATTCCCAGTGATCCCATTCACTCTAGAATTTTTATAAAAACCCTTCGATTTATTAACTTCGTAAAATATAGCCTTTTTTATTACTTACCCATCATGCGTAGTATAGGGTAAGTCTTGCAATTATTTTGAAAATCGAAAAAAATTTTTTGACGCATTAACACGTTTTAGATACTGAAGATTCCGAAAAACATATTTTTTTGAAAAAAAAAATTGCCGTCCGTCTGTGTGTCTGTCACTCTGTCTGCCTGTAAACGCTCTATGTCCCGAACAAATTGAGATAGAGACTTGAAATTTTGTATGTACTTAGTATGTAAGAATGGGACGAAGCCTATTTAATAACATTAACCGCGATTATACGGAACTATTTTTTTCGGACTCTCGAAAAATTCATTCTGATGAAACGTATCTAAAAATTTTCGATTTTTTTTTATTTTAAAGAATGGATGTAAAAGGCCATAAAATAACACAATTTTTTTATAAATACAATTGTTTTCAAATCCCTGTGTCTATCATTAATTTCAGCTCTTATTAAGAATTTGCACTTTGACGGCTATACACGAAAGTGTCCGTCCGCATGTTAAAAAACTATTTTTTTCACAAATTACTAAATAACGGAAATTTTCTGTCGTAAAGCGAAGGGAAAATAACGGTAGTTTCTTCAGTAATCGAAAATGTACCAGTAGTAATGCTGCATCTTTTTTTTTTTTTTTTTTTTTTTTTTTTGCTTTACAAAAACTAATTATGTAGATTTACATTTATTTTATTTTATTTTATTTTTAATTATTTTTATTATCTTTTAACAGTGTGCCGATAAAACCTCAATAAGCATACCTTTTTATGTAACGTTACCTTTGAAAAATTGGGGATTCTTTTACAATATTTTTTTCTCCTTCCTTATTCTTTTTTTAGAAAAATGCTATAGCTTAACGAATAATTTTTTAAACGATAAATCACAACATTAAATGTTACTAAAATATTTTTATTTTTTAAATACTATTTTTCAGCATTAATATATTTTTTTACAAAAATAGTAAATAATAATTAATAAAAGAAATTTTAATCTAAATTACCATTTTTAAACAAATTTCCACAATTCTATACATTTTGTTACCTAAATTTATTGAAGATAAGTAACATTCAAATAAATATTTTTCAATAGTTCTGTTCAGCAAATAAAAAAACGTAAGATTTTTAACGTAACAATTTTTTAAAATGCTATAATTTAAAAAAATAACTTTTCGTGAACAATAAAACACAACATTAAATGTTATTAAAATATTTGTAATTTTTTAAATATTATTTTTAAGCAATGGTGTATTTATTTAACACTATAAATAAGCATAATTATTAAGAAGTTTTTTAATTTTAGTTGACCACCTTTTAATGGTTTATTTCTATATAATTTTAAACATTTTGTTTTAATTTTAATGAAGTAATAATTTGTATAAATATTTTTCTATATTTCTGTTCAAAAACTCTAAAATATCATTCCACCAGCAAATAAGTAAATATATGAATTTTATGAAAATTGTTACTTTCGCTCTTTATCTTTGTACAAAATAATAAATGATGAACGAATATTTTGGTGCATAAGGCTTTTAAACTTTTGTTCATTTTTTTTAGCTTTCTGAATTCTTTTTTGAAAATTTCTTATTAGAAGAACATAATTTATGATTTAGCAAAATTTTATGCAGTTTGACTTTTTAATTTTTCGGCTTTTCATTTAATTTGGTTTTGATCTTCAAGGTTAATGTAATATGATATTGATAATATAATATGTTTTTCTAACGCTCAATAAAGCAGAATCTATTTCAAATACCGGCAACAATGTTTATTTTTAAATAGAGCCTACTGTTTTAAAAATTGTTAAAAGAAAAAGTATGAAAGTGTATGTTAATATGTTTTATATCTGTTTAGAGAAAACAAATCATCAAAAAGACTTTTTCTGATTTAAATAAAACGCAAAATCATGAAAGTCTGCAAAGTTTGAGTTTTTAAAATGGTGGCTAAAAATCGGCTGCTTAAATTTTTTTCCAAAAAAGGCACACAGATAGTCCTAATTTCCATTATTAAACGGTTAGAATTTTTTTTAAATTAAATTTTATGGATTAAAAATCTGCTTTATGTACAGTGATATTTTTAATTTTTTATAAATAAACTTTTTTTGACAATTTTATAAAACTCAACGAGTGTTTCTGACATTCTTCTTTGCATCGTTTATTTTTTTTTCAATGTACAAAACAAAGAAAAAAAGCTTGTTGCTTGAAATGAAAATTATTTATCTAACAGTACAGATTTACCCATTCTTGTCCACACAGTAAACATTAAATGTTTTTCTGCGTTTGAAACAGAGAAAAAAAGATTTTTGTTAGAAATGAAAATTATTTATCTACCAAAATCAGAAACATAATAATAACCCTCTACGTCGATGCTGTCGCTATATGAACATATTATATTCCAATCATTGAGCCCTAATTTACCCATTCTTGTTCACACACTAATCACCTTCACACAAGCCAAAAATCCCATCATCTTCCTGTGTTTATATTTTCCTTTTTCATTTTACTAAAATCCGATTTATACATTTTTCGCCTTAATTTTCATAATTTGACCTCTACCTTTTTTTTCTTTTTTTTTTCCTTTTGACATTTATTGCAAGAAATTCTTCAGTGTCTAATAGTCCAAGAACTGACCGTACAAGAAAAAAAAAAAAAAAAAAAAAAAAAAAAAAAAAAAAAAGGAAAAGTAGTAATAGGGGAATCTAATCACCCATGTCTGCCGGAAGCGAATTGATGCATAAGCCAAAAAAATTACCACGACTGGTTTACTCGTACGTTTAACTTTGTGTTTGCAATGTGTTTACATTGTCTATAACATTGCGTGGTATCAATTTTTAGTTGCGTTCGTAATTATGCAAATACGTAGCACCTATTTTTGTCGTTCAGTCCGTCCGTCCGTCTGTCTGTCTGTGCGCATATAACAACGCAAAAACTACCCAACCGAATCGTTTGAAATTTAAAATACATAATTATTACATAATTTTTTCGAGTTATTTTAAGCTTTATGAAAATCGGTTGAATAGATCAATTACAGGGACAATCAAAAGTATTCCGTCACATTACGTCAATGGGGAAAAAAGTTTCAAATGCATTCTAATCGTTTCAAATTTAAAATACATAATTATTACCTAATTTTGTCGAGTTATTTCAAATTTTAACAAAATCGAATGCGTAGTTCAATTACAGGGGCAATCAAAAGTATTCCGTTACATGACGGTCAATGGGGGAAAATGTTTCAAATGCATTTTAATGGTGTTAAACTCATTCGAACATAATAAAATGCACATGCATCTATAAAGTACATATTATACTATACATTTTGCATAATTTGTGGTGCAAAGAACATTTGTTCTTGATTTACAAGGCCACACAGAAGTATTCCATTACATAACGATATAGAGAGAACATTATTTTGTGCGCATTTTAATTGTAATTAAGTCTTGAGATTTTAATTGTAACTATATGAGAGTGATATTATACTATACATTTCGCATAATTTGTGGTGCAAAGAACATTTGTTCTTGATTTACAAGGCCACACAGACGTATTCCATTACATAACGATATAGAGAGAACATTATTTTGTGCGCATTTTAATTGTAATTAAGTCTTGAGATTTTAATTGTAACTATATGAGAGTGATATTATACTATACATTTCGCATAATTTGTGGTGCAAAGAACATTTGTTCTTGATTTACAAGGCCACACAGACGTATTCCATTACATAACGATATAGAGAGAACATTATTTTGTGCGCATTTTAATTGTAATTAACTCTTGAGATTTTAATTGTAACTATATGAGAGTGATATTATACTATACATTTTGCATAATTTGTGGTGCAAAGAACGTTTGTTCTTGATTTACAAGGCCACACAGAAGTATTCCATTACATAACGATATAGAGAGAACATTATTTTGTGCGCATTTTAATTGTAATTAACTCTTGAGATTTTAATTGTAACTATATGAATTGTAACTATATGAGAGTGATATTTTAAAACTTTGTTATCATACGAATGCACCTCATTTGCTACGCTTTACGTGCAATTTCCAATTTGTTAGTTTATGCACCACTTCGCTTCCGGCAGATATGGATGATTGGATTCGGCTATTACTACTCTTACATAAAATAAAATAATTTTTCTTGTACTCGATAACTTAGGGTTTTGTGCGGTCGGCTCTTTGACTATAACAACGCTTTATTTTCAGTAAGATTATCCAGCATTTATTGTTATTCTTGATGAATAATGACTACCTTACTTTTATTCATATGCAATGCTCGAAATTGAAAAATTCATGAACCAGAACACTGTTTTAAAATTACTGCTGACTAAAAACTTTTGAATTATATAAAAAATCCTATTAAACTGATATTAAAAAAATCAAAGACAATTTAAACTAGTTGGATGTGCCAATACTAAAACAGTCTTCTATCTCAAATATCTGAATGTTTCAAAAAATAGTTAAAATGTTATAGGCACAATGCAATAGTATAAGTTCAATATTTAAATATTATTAGTCAAATTTTATACCAACTTTAAATTTTATTTTAATTTTCCGATTCGCGCAATTAATCAGAAAAAATAGTTAATCTCGATCATAATATTCAGTACAATCAATAATTTTTCCCTATTCTATAGTAGATGAATAGAAATAACAACAAGCAATATACATAGTGTTGCAATGATATGTTTTAAAAATTTCACGAACCGGAACGATATTTACCATGGTTTTAATAAGCGGATATAACAATATTGGTCATAACTTCATCAACCGAAACATCGTTCAGACTTATATCTCCCGGTATATTTCGTGTCATGTTCCAATTGCAAAATGAAACTGGAACTATTTCATAACAACTCACCAACTTAAAAGTTTAGGAGTGGTCTTACAAAATTCCAGCGAGATGTGTGATAGTATAAAAAAAAGTAAAAGTTCCTAAACTTTTTCCAGTAAACTTGTATTCCAAGAATTTTTCATATAATGATAACAGCAAAATTTCATGTAACCGAGGAATGTTAAATAAGTTTTTATTTCTACCCGAAATAAGACGAACTTACGTTACACGACGTTACGAAGACGTTACACGAAAAGTCCTTGAAGTACAAATCGACTAGAGAAATCTTAGTAACTATACAGTTTTTTATTTTTTTTATAGTGTGGCTAAGTAAAAGCTTACAGCCAACTAACTAACAATTCACTGATCACATAAGATTATCACAACGTGGAGTGTCCATAAAAGATCTGCATCCCTCATAGCATGCATGGTCACAGTGACGTCTCAATGACGTCACTGTGAGTCACTTTGGTCACGTAACATCTGTGACCAAAATGCCACCACTCAGTGACGTCACATTGTGACTGAAATGTGACTTTATTAAAAAATTTTAGAAAATTACAAATATTCTTCAAAACATGTTATTTACTTTAAAAAACATGTTTCTGGCAATTTAAATATTGTTGCTTTTGTCACAGTTTCGTCACAATGTTAATGTCAAATTAGTCACAAATGACACATTTTTCCCAAATTTGTCACATTGTGACCACTTTGTGAAACGTCACAAACGAGCTCTAAAACGGCCATAAAGACTTCACATTTTAGTCACTATGTGACTTCACATCGACAATCGATGATCACAAAGTCACAATGTGACTTCACAACGACGTCGCAGTTACGTCACCATGCCTTACGGGATATCTTTTCTGTTCCAATCTGAGAAACTAAGAAATACGCGTCACCAAATCTTGCTTCAATGATTAATGGCTATTATTCTAAAAAATGTTTACAGTGATCTTTCCTGTTTGAACTTCAGGTAGCCTTTTTCGAAATAGTTTCAATAGGGTCATTCCATGATAACTTATGTTACATTTGGAACAACCTATTGCACTAATTTTAATAATATAACACTAAAAAAATATTAAAATGTAAAATTAATATGATTTGCCAATGAAACCTATGAAAGGGTCAATTTGGATGAAAATAATTTAAACAAGATACTGAAAATTATACTTTATATGATAACTAACATTCTTTTTTTTCAGTAATAGCAGTTACCATAGTAAATAAAACTATGAAAATTTAAGAAATGACATTAAAATTCAGTAACTTTTATATAAATTGGGTTTTGAACAAATTTAATAAGCAAATATTGTCAAATGTACATTTTGAATAATTTTGTGTGTTGTATCTTTTAAATTACTGAAAATTGTTCGAAATGTAAAGTACGTTACCATGGTATGACCCTGTATTACATAGTATGCTGTAACGTATTTGTCTGTATGGTGCAAATACTGTCTGATATCAAGCTGTGAAGCTGTTGACGCTTAAAGAGAGTAAGTAGGTATAGAGAAGTTTGTCACCAACTTTATTCTACCCATTTCAATTATTTCCACGTTTCAGATAAGATTGCAATGCTATATATTTATTAACCAATGCCGATGCGTCTTCAGTCGACTTTATTTTCGGTTGACTTGTTTCAATCGACTTTATTGACTGACCATTAGTTGAATGACCATATGTTGCTTTGTATCTACTCAGATGGTGATCCTTTCCGGTTACAAATCCTTCTTGTTTATATACATTTGGGTGCAGGAAAGCATAATGGTAATCCTACGAGTATACCATTAAGGTCCCACACTATCACTGGAATAGGCCCGGATGATAATAAGTGGTGTAGTAACTACGATAAATTATTAAATGAGAGATTTCGCTGGCATCGAAGACAGACGATGGAGATACTTTTTTATGGTTTTTCTTTCATATATTACAAATCACTTTTAATACACAGGATAATAACGCGCATAATATGTACATATTTACGCAGTAAAAATATGTTTCGTTTCAAAATGTCCGTTCTTTCGCATTATAATATCAAAATAAACAGTAGCTATAATATTCATTGTTACCTATTTCAGTTCTTCGAACAACAACATTCCATACAGACCTGCTGTTGCCATTCGCAACAAACAAAAAGTAACTTCAGTGGGTTTTCTTCTTCTCGCGACAATAAGTATATGAGGCGTTTTTTTTCAAATAATTCGCTTTAATATTTTTACGTGATTTTTTTTTTCATAGGATAGCTGAGGGCAATCTAAAAACGGGCAAGTTTTTACTTTTTCGATTTTGGTTATGTATTTTTTATGTATGATAATTTCAATTTCAAAAACGGTTCAAAGCGGTTTTGAAATTTAAAGTATTTTTTTTAAAATCTGAAACCAAAATAAAAAATTAAAACTAGCCCTGTTGTAGATCGTCTTTAGCTAGCTTTTGCAAAAAAATCACGTAAATATATCAAAATTTGAGCGAGATTCTTGAAAAGAACGCCCTCGAAGACTTAAAATTTTAATCCAGGTGTTTTTCTGTGACTAGTGTTGCGTCTTAAAATCGGAATTTTATGTGTTTTCCACCAAGCTATGACTTGGCAGACTGATTGCGCTTTAATATACAAATTAAGATTTAACTAATACTTTATTTTCATCCCTGAATTCCATGAAGTCTTTGTCTGTAATGTCGCCTCTCTATCTGTTAAGGAGTCAATTTGTTTTACATTTCCGGTTGAATGTACGCCTAAAAACGAAAGTTTTTGGCACCGAGTTGATAAATTTTAGAATTATAAGTATTCAAAATTTAGAGTTTTCATTATTAAATTGCATTTTTATATTTCTATTAATATTTTCTGAAAGTATAATCTTAATATGGTATTTTTTGTGTGATCTACAATACTAAATATCCCAAAAATAAATACATTGAATTTGTAATTTTGAAAATTTTATTATATGACTTATGTACAATGAAATTAATATTAAAAAAATATGAATTAAAGCCTACATTTTTTAAAAGATTTGTATTTATTGTATCATGTTTCATCCGTGTAAATTCAACGGCGTTAGATGATCGCGGACAGACGCATAGACAAACCAAATGCATTAGAACTTTTCTTTTCTTTCTTTTCTTTCTTTTTTTTTTTTTTTTTTTTTTTTTTTTTTTTTTTTTTTTTTTTTGTAAAGTGCTAAAAACGTCAAAATGATATTTTAAAAGGCCATTTAGTAGTTCCGAAAAAGAATAATTTAAAATATAAGTATATTATTCATTTTTTTAAAACATTTTTGTTGCACCCACATAAAAAACACCTTTTACTTCTCTTCAAAATTCCCCTCAGCAAGTTTCATGTTTCTAATTTTAAAAACGTGTCTGAAATTGTATCGGGAAATAAAACATCGGGTAAAATAAAACACATTAAGCGAATGAGATGATTATATTTGCATGAAATAGTACATTTATTAAAGCGAAGTGGCTCAGTCATTTCGTAGAATTACAGAAATCAAGTACAGAACTTTATTCTGGATGCTGTTCCTAACATGTGCTCATTTGTATCATCTCAAGTAAACAGCGTCATATGAGGACAAACAGTTATAGAATTAATAAGCAAAAATAAAATAAAATAAAATAAAATAAACAGTCATTTATGGAGATTTGATTAATGGACAAATAATAGTTAGCATGTAGCTCAATAATAAATTTATTTTATAAAGGGATTTCTTCTATCTCGAAAAAAGATTTTTGGTCAGAAATAACAAAAATAAGTTATGTATAAGGGGGTAAAAATAATTAATTTCTCTAAAACTAATCATAAAAATTTCATTTAAATTTGTTTTTAAGCTAATTGAACAGTCATTAAATATAAATAGAAGTTTTCATATACGTCCATTAAAAACATTTCAAAAATTTTAATTTTTATTTAATTGCTATAAAGGACGTTAAATACTAATAAAAACATTAAAAGATCTTAATAATTTTTACATGTTTCGATTGAATTTACTCAATCATCATCAGAAAAAGGAAATACAAATAAACACAAAGATGGAAAATGACAAAAAACTATTATAAAAATTATAGCAACTAAATAAAAATTAAAATTTTTGAAATAGTCGAACAGTGAAAAATTTATGATGGTGTCAACCATAGATATTGAGTTGTAAAAGTCGGTTTATTCCCGGGTTTATTTCCAATAGACCAGGTTTATTCCCAGGTTTATTCACAAAAAAACCGAATTATTCCAAAAAATCCCGGGTTTTTTCGAGGTTTATTCCTAAAAACCCGGTTTATTCCCGGGTTTAAATCGGGTTTTTTCTAACCTTTGCAACGCTAGATATTGCATTACAGAAAGGAAAGAAACCATTTGTGTACATTTAGATATGAGGACGCTGTTCCTCTTAGCAATTTTTATGTGCTCATTTATATCATCTCAAGTATACAACGTCATATGAGGACAAACAATTATAGAGTTAATAAGCAAAAAATAAATAAAATAAAATAAAATGAGCATTCATTTATGAAGATTAAATTAATAGACAAATAACAGTTAGCATGTAGCTCAATAATAAATTTATTTTATAAAGTGTTTTCATCTGTCTCGAAAAAAGATTTTTGGTGAGTAATAAAAAAAAAAAAGTTATATATGAGAGGGTGAAAATAATTAATTTCTCTGAAACTAATCATAAAAATTTCATTTAAATTTGTTTTTAAGCTAATTGAACAGTGAAAAGTTTATGATGGTGTCAACCATAGATATTGCGTTACAGAAAGGAAAGAAACCATTTGTGTACATTTAGATATGAGGACGCTGTTCCTCTTAGCAATTTTTATGTGCTCATTTATATCATCTCAAGTATACAACGTCATATGAGGACAAACAATTATAGAGTTAATAAGCAAAAAATAAATAAAATAAAATAAAATGAGCATTCATTTATGAAGATTTGATTAATAGACAAATAATAGTTAGCATGTAGCTCAATAATAAATTTATTTTATAAAGTGTTTTCATCTGTCTCGAAAAAAGATTTTTGGTGAGTAATAAAAAAAAAAAAAAAAGTTATATATGAGAGGGTGAAAATAATTAATTTCTCTGAAACTAATCATAAAAATTTCATTTAAATTTGTTTTTAAGCTAATTGAACAGTGAAAAGTTTATGATGGTGTCAACCATAGATATTGCGTTACAGAAAGGAAAGAAACCATTTGTGTACATTTAGATATGAGGACGCTGTTCCTCTTAGCAATTTTTATGTGCTCATTTATATCATCTCAAGTATACAACGTCATATGAGGACAAACAATTATAGAGTTAATAAGCAAAAAATAAATAAAATAAAATAAAATGAGCATTCATTTATGAAGATTTGATTAATAGACAAATAATAGTTAGCATGTAGCTCAATAATAAATTTATTTTATAAAGTGTTTTCATCTGTCTCGAAAAAAGATTTTTGGTGAGTAATAAAAAAAAAAAAAAAAGTTATATATGAGAGGGTGAAAATAATTAATTTCTCTGAAACTAATCATAAAAATTTCATTTAAATTTGTTTTTAAGCTAATTGAACAGTGAAAAGTTTATGATGGTGTCAACCATAGATATTGCGTTACAGAAAGGAAAGAAACCATTTGTGTACATTTAGATATGAGGACGCTGTTCCTCTTAGCAATTTTTATGTGCTCATTTATATCATCTCAAGTATACAACGTCATATGAGGACAAACAATTATAGAGTTAATAAGCAAAAAATAAATAAAATAAAATAAAATGAGCATTCATTTATGAAGATTTGATTAATAGACAAACAATAGTTAGCATGTAGCTCAATAATAAATTTATTTTATAAAGTGTTTTCATCTGTCTCGAAAAAAGATATTTGGTGAGTAATAAAAAAAAAAAAGTTATATATGAGAGGGTGAAAATAATTAATTTCTCTGAAACTAATCATAAAAATTTCATTTAAATTTGTTTTTAAGCTAATTGAACAGTGAAAAGTTTATGATGGTGTCAACCATAGATATTGCGTTACAGAAAGGAAAGAAACCATTTGTGTACATTTAGATATGAGGACGCTGTTCCTCTTAGCAATTTTTATGTGCTCATTTATATCATCTCAAGTATACAACGTCATATGAGGACAAACAATTATAGAGTTAATAAGCAAAAAATAAATAAAATAAAATAAAATGAGCATTCATTTATGAAGATTTGATTAATAGACAAATAATAGTTAGCATGTAGCTCAATAATAAATTTATTTTATAAAGTGTTTTCATCTGTCTCGAAAAACGATATTTGGTGAGTAATAAAAAAAAAAATGTTATATATGAGAGGGTGAAAATAATTAATTTCTCTGAAACTAATCATAAAAATTTCATTTAAATTTGTTTTTAAGCTAATTGAACAGTGAAAAGTTTATGATGGTGTCAACCATAGATATTGCGTTACAGAAAGGAAAGATACCATTTGTGTATATTTAGATATGAGGACGCTGTTCCTCTTAGCAATTTTTATGTGCTCATTTATATCATCTCAAGTATACAACGTCATATGAGGACAAACAATTATAGAGTTAATAAGCAAAAAATAAATAAAATAAAATAAAATGAGCATTCATTTATGAAGATTTGATTAATAGACAAATAATAGTTAGCATGTAGCTCAATAATAAATTTACTTTATAAAGTGTTTTCATCTGTCTCGAAAAAAGATTTTTGGTGAGTAATAAAAAAAAAAATAAGTTATATATGAGAGGGTGAAAATAATTAATTTCTCTGAAACTAATCATAGAAATTTCATTCAAATTTGTTTTTAAGCTAATTTAACAGTGAAAAATTTACTATGGTGCCAACCATAGATACTGAGTTACAGAAAGGAAAGATACCATTTGTGTACATTTAGATATGCAGACGCTGTTCCTCTTAGCAATTTTTATCTACAGGATTTTACCCGGTGATTTTACCCGGCTCGCCGGCCATATTGAGCCAGATTAAGGGTGTATTCGACAAAATGCCTTTACACCTTCAACAGCTCGAAATTTCTCGATACAATTTCAGACACGTTTTTAAAATTAGAAACATGAAACTTGCTGAGGGGGGTTTTGAAGAGACGTATAAGGTGCCGTGGGATGTCTTTTTATGCTCAATTCATTAGAATTTGATTTATAAACAATTATCTTCTCAGTATGACCGTTTGTTTCGTTCCTAGATCTCCGGCGTCGGAAAAATCTGTTCAAAATGCCATTTTTATTTTTTTTTTCAATATTATCTGCATTTATCAATGAATCGACAATCACGGCACCTTGTGTACTATCTAAATAAGACAATTTGCCAGTTTGAGAGCAAAAATGATTTTAAAAATAAATCCGAAAATAGGCAGTTTGAGTCGAAACACATCCTTAAGTATGGTTTCCACAATTAGCACCACTATTTTTTCTTAAGTAAGCTTTAACATATATTACCTTGGAATATTTAATAATTTTATCCAACTACATAAGGCGACGATGAATATTTTCTTTATTGATGACAAAGTATTAACCGTTCCATCTAGATATGAAAGCGCGCTCCCAGGCTAAAAGAAAGAATTATTTTTAATCCTTTGGTTTTAGTACCTTTATTTTATCATAACTAGTTGTAGAGTAAGTAGGGTGTGTTACTTTTCTTTTCCATGACTATACATTTGGATAAGTTTATGTATTTACTGAATTCAGAAAGGAAATAACATTTCATACAAATGTTTTGCCATATTTCATTTCCACAAACACAAGCGAGCTTTAACGAGGAAGTATACGTGCATATACATTTCACGGAACTGTTATTTTTCACTTTCTTCGTACCTTCATGTACAAGAAGTAAATGATTTTTGAAAATTTTGGCACGCAATAACTTTTCTGGCCTTTTTTTTTTCATTTTTATGAATATTTTGTTCAGTTGTCGGAACTCTTTTTTGAGGCTTACGATGAAAAGCATTTATGGTTTAGCAAAATTTAATGTGCTGAATTTTGACTTTACGACTTTTCATTTAATGTCGATATTTTTTCCGTTTTTACCTTTAGGTTTGTTGTATTTTAAATTTTAAATTAATAATTATCGGTAATATCAGAAATAATATATATATATATATATAAATATATATATATATATATATATACATATATATATACAAACATATATGTATATAGGTATGTGTATATATATATATATATATATATATATGTGTGTGTGTGTGTGTGTATATATATATATAGGGAAAAAGGGGGCGCGTTTGAACTGGGGGCACCTTTGAACACTCTAAATATTTCCTTCAAATAAATTATTTTAAAAAAATTATGGCAATACATTGCTTCTCCTTCAAGGGAATAATTACACAAAGCTGTACCATTTTGTATGAAGAGCACTGTCTAAACAAGATGTGTACTTTTCTCTCTCTTGAATCTAAATTTAAGGAAATAAAGTTGTAAGTTTTTTATTTACAAACTTCTATCCCTGAAACTTTAATTTATTGTCCAATGCTTAAACAAAGATGTTAGCTTTAGTTTATAAGCTTTGTTTTATTCAAATTCTTCAGTGGAATTGAGTAAGCCGTTTAAATGTTCAACTCCATGGGATGGGGCATCATTGAACAAAAAAGTTGGGACCCAATTGAACAGCGAAAAAACACCAAATAAACTGGTGATAAATAATAATTTAAACAATTTAAAGAGAACACTTTAAACTATGAAGTAAAGATTATCTAAATATTATTATTTCTGAATTATTTTATATGACAAGAGGTTAAATAAGTATATCAAAGCACATGAACTTATACTGCTAACAATTTTCCTTACTGCACACATAGGTTCCAACAACTGTATGTAGTGATGGAAAATTTTAAATCTAAATTGAATCAAAACTAAATTCATTTATTGAATAATTGCAAATCGTGAATATAAAATAATGATTTAGCAGGTTTCCAAACATTATTTCTGGTTTCCGTAACGGATAAGACGGAATTTTATATCAGGTCTCTTAAAAAATAAGGAATGAAAAATTTGAATTTTCCAGAAGCATCAGATATCACATTGATGTATTTCAAGGATATTGTAAAAAAGTTATCACGACCAAACATAACTGAAGGGACACTTTGAATTTTACCAACAATGAGTTTTGACATCAACTTTGATGGATTTAAGTTTGGTTAAATAACAAAAAAATTAGCGATTTCAATAGAATGTATTTATTTAATTTTATTCATATAATTTATATTTTTGTAACATATGGAACTTTTTATAAAAGCTCGAAATGTTTTCATATTTTATTCATTTGTTCAAAGGTGCCCCCTGCTTGTTCAAAGGTGCTCCTTGCTTGTTCAAAGGTGCCCCTTGCTTGTTCAAAGGTACCCCTACATGGGGCAGGTTTGAACAAAAAAAATTTCAACTTTTTAAATCCTCACAACTTATTTAATTTCTTTGGAAAATGTTTAGTGTATGGTTCATATGATGAAGAAACGTGTTTGTTTTATTATGTAATATTTAAAACTCAAATAATATAATTCAAGTAAGAAATATATTGATTTTCTAAAAAAAGAAAAATGTTCAGAAGTGCCCTCCTTTCCCCTACATTATAATTTTTGTGTTAGTGAAATATTTATTTTAGTTTACAATGACGAAGTTTAATGAAAGTTACAATTTTTTAACTCGGGTAAATTTTAAAATAATTTAAACTATTCATAAATAAAAAAATATAAAGGTAAAAAAAATGTATTTATATTAATATTTTTTTTCATCGTTTTATTTTTTTTTATATTTGGAATTAGGATCTTTTATTCAGAGTACATTTTTCTAAATATCAGTTTTTTTTTCCTTTAGATCAGCAGAAAAAAATAATTAGTGATATGATGTATATGAAAAAAAAATGTGAAAAAATGGCCTGTTTTTAAACCTAGATATATATATAAATTACAAACATACAAAAAATTCGTTACTTCGTTTTCACACCCAGAGATACATTGAAAAAATAATCGAATGCTTTTAAAAATAACCCTTTAATTTAAATGACTTTGAATGATCCTTTAAAAACAAGTTCACGATACTTTGGAAAAAAAATGGCTATTTGCTGAATTATTATAGAAGCCTTAGCATCTTGATAAAAAATAAAATATAAAATAAATAAAATGAATTCAAATAATCGCTTTTGAAGTTATGTTGAAATTAAGGAAGTTTAGTATATATGTATTTATTATCATGCAGTTCCGAAATTTGGGCAGATTGTTTAAAAAATAATTAAAGTTCATATATTTTTTTAAAATCTGAAATTCGTCATTTTTCTCATTTTTTTTCAAAATGACAGGAACTAAGTCTTCTTTAAAAACATTATTCGTAACTTAAATTTGAATGGTTCAAGCATTTATGTATATATCCAGAAATTCATGCACTTGCAAGTTTAGAAAGAATATGACATTTCATAGGAATGCTTCTCCATATTTCATATCCATAAAAATAAAAAAACTTTAACGAGGAAGTGTCCATGGTTATACATTTCATGGAAACTGAATTCTTTCACTTTCTTCGTTCTTTTATGTACAAAAAAATTCTGGCACGCAATAACTTTTCTGACTCTTTTTATTATTATTATTATTATTTAGTTTAGTTGTTGAAAATGTATTTTCTCTTCCTTTTACGATGAAAAATATTTATGGTTTAACAAAATTTAATGTTCTTTGACATTTGACTTTGCGATTTTTCATCTATCATCTTCCAGTCGATATTTTTTTCTGTTTACCTCTTTAACGTATTTTAAATCTATTTTTTATGATTATCTGGAACATCAGAAGTAATACATAAAGATGTCGATGTGATATTTAGATTTAGTGCAATATTTATTTTCATTTTCAGTGACAACCCGAAGTGTAATTAAAGATTTTTTTTAATTTTAATTTTCTATAACTGGAAATAAATTTTTTGGATATTTATTTACAGTTTTTTGAGTAAATCTGAATATCAGATTTTTGATGAGCGCATGAAATCACAATAAAAATTAACTAGTGAATATAAATGGAATAAAGTGGGGAAAAAGTATGTTTTGAATAAAGTATGTTTTGCATATATTTTAAATTACAAACATCCAAAAAATCTGGTACTTAGTTAGCACATGCAGAAATAAAAATTCTCTAAAAAATTCCGACAATTTAATTATTTTAGAAGCCTTAGCATTTTGATAAAAATTAAACTAAAAAATTTGAGAACTTAGAGAAATGAATTTAAAAGTTAGCATTTAAAGAAACGTTAAACAGAGAACGTTGAAATAATGAAAATTAAGCAAATCTTTTATATTATTTATTGAATCATTCCGAAGTTCGGAGAAAACAAAAATCTGAAATCTGAAATTCGACATTTTTGTTAATTTTTATCAAAATGATAGCATGTACTGAGAAAACTTAAACATTTTTATTTATTACCCAAATTTGAATGATCTATGCATTTGCGTATATTTCCATAAGTTTATGCTCTAACTTGTTCGGTGAGGAAAAAGCATTTTATACAAATGTTGCTCCATATTTCATTTTCCACAAACACAAGAGAAATTTAACGAAGAAGTATCCGTGCATATACATTTCATTGGAAGCTGTTATTTTTCACTTTCTTCGTTCATTCATGTACAAGAAATAAATGATGCTAGATAATATTGGCTTGCAACAGCTTATTTATTATTATTGCTTTTATTATTATTGCTTTTCTTTAACTGTCGGAAATCTTTTTTTTCACATTTTACGATGAAAATTATTTATGTTTTAACAAAATTTAATGTGCTTTGATATTTGACTTCACGACTTTTTATTTAAGGTTGAAATATCTACACATATATTTGTATACACTTATGAAAATGAAATGCACACACACACACACATATATATATATACATATATACAGGGTGTCCTGTAAATGACTGACCCATTTTAAAATTAAATAACAAAAAAACGGTTTGAGATAAAAATGCGCAGTTTGCGGTATTGTTATTAGAATATCATTAAATTTTTAATACACACTTCCTTCAAATAGTTCTAATTTCGGCCAAAAGATGGCGCTGGCGGCATCAGACTGTAGAAATACAGCCTGTTTTCTTGTTCTGAAGCTCATTATCTTTCCGGCTCATTTTTCCGAGTCGAATCTGAGTCGAAATGTTGAATCGACTCTCCAATCAACTGCAAAAATAGGATTTGTTGATTGAAACGAGAATTAAAATAACATTTAAGATTGAACTGAGTCTATTGTAACAACCTATGTCTATTGTAACCTCCTCAGACAAATATCCGATTATCGGAAAAATTAATAATATCCGATATTATTAATTTTTCCGAAAACCGAATTCATCCCTTTTTCATATTCATATTTTGTCATTTAGCGTATCCAAAAATTTTATTGCGACAGCCATGAGAGATTCTAAGATGTCTTTTGCACACACCTCGCTTAGGTTGACATAGCTAGACATAGGTTGTTACAATAGACCTAGTTCAATCTTAAATGTAATTTTAAATCTCGTTCCAATTAGCAAACCTTATTTCTGCAGTTGAGTGGAGAGTCGATTCAACATTTCGACTCAGATTCGAATCGGGAAAATGAGCCGGAAAGATCATCAGCTTCAGAACAAGAAAACAGGCTGTATTTCTACAGTCTGATGCCGCCAGCGCCATCTTTTGGCCAAAATTAGAACTATTTGAATGAAGTGCGTATTAAAAATTTATTTATATTCTGATAACAATACCGCAAACGGCGCATTTTTATCTCAAATCGTTTTTTTTTTTGTTATTTAATTTTAAAATGGGTCAGTCATTTACTGGACACCCTGTATATATATATATATATATATATATGATACGTAGGTTGATCCAAAAAAAAGTTTACAAGCAGAAGCATTTGAAACGTAATAATTGTGGAGCGAATATTTCCACCCAGGGTGGTTAACAGATGACGCTAGTTGTCCTACAGTGGTTCTACGAGTAAGTAGCGTCAGTACGCAGACGCTTACGACCGAAAGTATTGGCACAGTGGGGCAAAATAACGAAAAGATGGCCAAAATATGAAAATGTTATTCAAATTGTACGAAAAATCAAAGGTCGAAAATTGTACGACAAAGTCCACACTCTCATTACAGGCTCCCTCTCAGTCAAGTTTGTGGTCGAGGTCCCGTTCACCTTAGTTTCCCGTTGCCCAGAGTCACCGTGCAGATCCCAAGAGCCGACGCCTTGACTCTCACGTGAGGATCGCTGGCGAGCTCCCAAGACCCGCCACACAGTGGGGCAATATCCCGAAAAGCTGGACAAAATATGAAAATGTTATTCAAATTGTACGAAAAATCGTATACAGGTGTTTTTGAGGATGCTAAGTAAGAATACAAAATAAAAATTTAAAAAAAAATGGCGGATGCAATATGGCGGAACAAAAATTAAAATGTCTCGAAAGTTATTTAATTCGTATGAAATTTCGTAAACTTTTCAGGATGCTAATTAGGATTCAAAAGTTAAACTTTAAAAATAAACAAATAAATAAAATGACAGATTAAAAGTAAAAACAATTAGATTTGAATAAAATTTAAAATTTCGAGGATAAACTTAAAAAGGAATTTTCAAGGAATCAAGGCATATTTAATCGAAATTTTAGTACGTTAGGAAAGTAAAGTATTAGACTATTTAATTTTTATATTATTAAAATAAAAACGAAGATATATTCCCGAAATTCACCTTTAGAATCAACTTTAGTAAATTAAAAGATTCTCCAGAGGTCAAAGTGTCGAAATAGTTAGCAGAACTTATTGGCGGTGTTTGAAGATCCTCTGACTCTAAGGATCAATGATTTTAATTTCTTCTACGATAATTTACCTAAACTAGAAATGAAAGAAACTGATCACATTAAAAGACGTAAAAATATCTTTCTTTTTTTCGCGCTACTGGATGTTTGCGATAAATCTTCTCGACGCCTTTTGATCAGTTTGTTGCATGATTCTTGAGTATCTTATGGCATTTGACAAACTGGATGCACTGAAGATAATGTTATTTCTTTGTGATTGATAAGTAGTTTGTGTATTGAAGTAGGCATATAGAACCAGAGATGTAGTTGAAATCTACGAGCTGTTTGTAAGAGAAATTTTTCGAAATTGATCAAATAAATGACATGGCTACAAGAAATTACCTGTGACATAAATCGTTTAATCAAATCTTCGTATACGCTCGTTATAGAAGCACAAAAGCATTTTCAAAGAACCATTGAATTGTATTGCCATCATTTGTACTTCCAAATCTGGGATTTGGTTTCTTGACGAGAAGTCTTAATTGCAAATGAAATATTTTTTGCATATTTTATTTTGCAACTTCAGTGTTCTTCTTTTTATGCAGAGCGAAACAACGAGCTTTCCATTTTTCCATCCAGTTTGTCTGGCATGTGTAAGCCCTCTCTAAACATTTTAGCATGTAACGTAGATATTGTGAATTCTAAATTATCACTATTCACTTTTAATTAAAAAATGTCATATCGGTGAGAAGCTATTTTGATGTTGTCTGACATCGTAGCAACGTTGAGCATTACACTGATTCGTTATTAACGACTATTGTTTCTCTATCAATGATTGTATTAAAAGAAATAAGTTAATTCTGGTGTTCAATATAATCTCATTCATTGACAGAAACTTCCGTATTTCTTGAAAAAAAAAAGATCTTGATTGGCCCGATAAAATCAGTGAAATGAAGATCTCGGAATTTTCAAATTGACGATTCATGAATTATTCGCATCATTTATGTATTCTAGTAGCACGGGAGAAGTTAAAAATATATTAGAACCTCCTGCCATCTTCATTTCTAAGTATTTGTTTATTATTTGTACTTAGTTAATTATGTTAATATATATAATACACTATTATATATATATATATATAATATATAATAGTGTTGTTAATTATTTGTACTTAGAATAGATGTGCCATCACATCCTCACTTGCAAACCAAACCCAAAATGCTAATGTAGGCGAAAGTCATATTCATAATGATTTTCATTAAGTAGTTTGATGAAGTAAATATTGCCATTGACAAAATAATTCTACTAATTACAATAGAAGAAACAAAATTACTACCTATAAAGGTAAGAAAATGTTATTCTATCAGATCAATAATAAAGAATGTTTTTTAATCTTTCATTACTAAGCTTACTTACCAAATTAATTTAATCTTATGATTATAGTCCTTATTTACAATACAACAGGTAATAAACTATTACAAAATTGAATAGTCTAAAAATTTGAAATTTAATTTTCAGCTAAATTAATGTGAAAAGTACTTAATTTCAAAAATTTTGAAGCGGCTGAAAAAGTGGCATTTTTACTTGCGGTTATTAAAATATGCGTGAAATGCAGAAAGGCAGTTTTAGGCAGCTAGTTTTTCATGAATCATTAGATAATAGCTCAGGTTATTATTTCCATTAAATTTCGTTGCGGAACACTGTGGAACATTTAAACTTTTTGATGTTTAAAAGCACAAAAATAAAATATTTTCTAAAATATTTTACCAAAAATGACTATGAATTTATTAATTTTTATGTTCTTAATATAAATTTTGTAATATATATAAATAAAGTACACACTATCATAGTGTGAATCCATTTCAAATCATTAAAATCGGATAATATGATAAAATGTAGCGCGGGTTTAGAGGAACTGTTGTTTTGGTGTTTTTGTTCACTCTAAATGATATTCCTTCAAGCATCATTTTTGAAATAATGCTGCTTGTAAGGGCAAAGCAAAAATCTTTTTTTAAAATGCAGATTCTGATTCTTCAAACATTATTCTAGTCAACTATATAATCAAAATTCCGTAAATCGTAACTTCATTTTTCGACTTTTGGCCAGCTTTTTGGGTTTTTGCCCCACTGTGCGACGTCTAGAAAAGTGGTCTTTCATAGAGGTGCCAGCCATAATTCGATTCTTATGGACCAATAATGTTGCCGCATCCGACATTCACAGACAAATTCACAGTCATTCTTCTGCATGACAATGCCAGGCCCCATACAACTTGCCAGACTCCGGAATTGGTGCAAAGGTTCAAGTGGGAGGTCTAGACTCACCCTCCATACAGCCCAGCTCCAAGTGACTATTTCCTTTTTCCGGCGTTGAAACTAAACTTATCCGGAACACGGTTCACCTCAGATGATGCAGTGGAAACAGCTGCCGAGAAATGACTCAATGAGCAGGGCCCTGATTACTACCAAGACGGGATAAATAAGTTGGTCGAATGTTCTGACAACTGCCTAAACAGGTTTGACGACTATGAGGAAAAGTAAAGGACAGATATGTCTCCTGATTGCCATTTGTATCTTGTTTCTATTGTTAATAAATACTTTTTCCTTTGCCTTGCAAACTTTTTTTTTGGATCACCCCTCGTTCTTATGAAATTCAAATACACACACACACATCTATATATATATGCTACCGATCAAATTCGATTTTAGGCCAAGCAAGTTTATACTAACGCCCATCGGATAAACTAGTTTTTCCTAGGCAAACTAGTCTATTTTATCGCCCATAGGATAAACTAGTTTTTTCTTGGCCAAGCTATTCTATCCTAAGGCCCAAAGGACAAACTGTTATTCCTCTTAAGCAATTTTATTTTTAACCTAAATTTGAATGAAGCCATTTACCTACATTTCCATATGTTTATGCACTTACTTTTTCAGAAAGAAAATAACATTCATAAAAATGTTTTGCCATATTTCATTTCCACAAACACAAGCGAACTTTAACGAGGAAGTATCGTACATATACATTTCATGGAAACTGTTATTTTTCACTTTCTTCGTTTATTCATGTACAAGAAATAAATGATGCAAGAAAATTTTGGCACGCAATAATTTTTGTGGCTTTTATTATTATCGTTAGTATTTATTTAGCGCTCGGATTTTTTTTTTTACTGTGGAAATTAGTTATGGTTTAACAAGATTTAATGTCCTTTGACTTTTGACTTCACAACTTTTTATTTAACATCGAAATATGTACATATATATACATACACACTTATGAAAATGAAACACACACACATATATTATATACTCATGAAGTGCTCGGATTAGTGCTCGTTTTTTTTTTACTATGGAAATTAGTTATGGTTTAACAAGATTTAATGCCCTTTGACTTTTGACTTCACGACTTTTTATTTAACCCTTTCCGGCACACTGTGCCCGGTCTGGGACACCTAATTTTAATTCCGAATTTGGAAACGGCACCAATAATATTTTAGTAAAATTTTGCCTTTACAATAAAAGCTTAAATTAAAGATCTCAGAGTATCTATAAAATTCGTTTGAGAATTCCGGTGTCAGTCGATGATTTCTCATTTTACTAAGAGATTTTGCCCGTGCCGGAAAGGGTTAAGGTCGAAATATGTACATATATATACATACACACTTATGAAAATGAAATACACACACACATATATTATATACTCATGAAATTGAAATACACGCACACACATCTATATATCGGGTGATCCAATAGTCAGGACGAACTTTTAAAAAAAAAATAATAATCCGAAAACAAATCAAGATAGAAACATACGGTTTAAACCAAACGGTTGGAAAAGAAACCGGATTTTATGTGACAACGAAACAATATAGTTATGTTGGCGACCAACGGGATAATTAGCAGCACTGAAAGCTGCCAATTGCCAAAATGGTTCTGCCATAACTCAAGAGATGCAACCATTTGCTGTGAATGATGTGGTGCTTATTCTCACCGCTGCACTTATGAATGGTGGCCAGCACATTGAACATTTACTATCGTACTAATTAACTATAACTAAGCTGACTTGTAAGTAGCCAATATTTTTTTCATTTGTAAATCATCTTTTAGTGCAACAAAACACTATATAATCATTTATTGGTAGCCAACAGAACTATATTTTTACGTTGTCATACAAAACCCGGATTCTTTTCCATCCGTTCGGTGCAAACCGTATCTTTTTATCTTGATTTGTTTTGGAATTATCCATTTTTAAAGTTCATCATGACTTTTGGATCACCCGGTGTATATATATTTATATTTGTGTGTGTGTGTTACCGGCCAAACAAGATTTTCGGTCAAATAACTTTATCCTAACGCCCATTGGATAAATAAGTTTTCCCTAGGCCAAACCGGTTTTAATCTCCTAACTTCCATAGGATAAACTAGTTTTTCCTAGGCCAAACTAGTCTATCCTAAGCCCATAGGTTCGTTGGTTGATTTTGTCGTCCGATTATCTACGCTAGGGATATAGGACCAGGGTGAGTGCCCTCCGTGGGGGTCTTTCTAAGGGAACCTAACCCGTATTTACGCAAGGTTCGAAGAAAACCACCCAAAACTCCGAACGGTTAGGCCGACAGCCGCGATTGGGTTCGAACCCAGCACCTGCCGTCTACCAGTTGAGAGGTCCCTAAGCCCATAAGACAAACGAAATTTTCCTGTTAAACAATTTTATTTATAACCTAAATTTGAATACTCTATGCATTTACCTACATTTCCATAAGTTTATGCACTTGTTCAGAAAGGAAATAATATTTGATACAAATGTTTTGCCACATTTCATTTCCACAAACACAAGAGAAATTTAACAAGGGGACATCATGCATATACATGTCATGTGAACTGTTATTTTTCACTTTCTACACTGATTCATATACAAGAAATAAATGATGCTACAAAATTTTTGCACTAAATAAATTTTCCGGCCTTTTTAAAAAATTATTATTATTAATGTTTCGTTAGTTGTAAGAACTCTTTTTTTTTTCTTTTATGCTGAAAAGAATTTATGGTTTAAGAAAAACTAATGTGCTTTGACTTTTGATTTTAAGACTTTTTGTTTAATATCGATATTTTTTCAGTTTTCATTTTTAAGTTTAATATATTTTAAATCTAAATTTTTATGATTTTCTGGAATATCAGAAGTAATGTTTACATATATATTAATATAATTATTTATGTTCAGTGAAATATTTATTTTAATTATCAGTGACAACCTGAAAAGTGATTAATACTATATGGAATCATGTATATCATCATGCGAATTTAAATAATTCAAAAATCACAAAATATAAAGCCAAAAGAAATAAAGTTTTTAAGACTGTGTGAAAATTAACAAAAAAAAATCTCTTTTTCAATTTTGTTTTTGGAAAAAGGGTTTTTTTATCCATTATCCAGAATACGTTGTATCTAGAAATATAAGCATTGTATTTTTGATGAAAGTTTTATATGGGTAAAAAAACATATGGTGAATGTATATGGAAAATTGTGGGATAATAGCATATTTTTAAACTGATATATATACATACATATGTATAGATATTTTAATTTTCAAACATATCGAAATTCCGATACTTAGCTATCACACCAAAAGACGAACATACTTTTAAAAAATTCAAACAATTTGCTTGATTGGCATCAAAGAATTACCACTTCGATTAAAATTTTAAAAAAATCAACCTGAAAAATATGAATTTAAACATTGGCATAGTAATTATGGATATTAAAATTGGGGAAATTAAGTATATTTCCTTTAGTTTTCATTAATTTTCCCAAAATTTGAACTCAACGCTTTAAAAATTACTAAAAAACATTTTAAAACAAAAATCTGAAATTCTAAATTTTTGTAATTCTTCATCTAAATGACCAGCAGGTACTAAATCTTTTTAAGTAATATTACTCATAACCTAAATTTAAATGCTCCATGTATTTACATTAATACTACTCCATGTTTTTTACTTGTTCCAAAAGAAAATGACATTTCATGCAAATGTTTCACTATATTTCATTCTTCCAAACGCAAAATAACATAAACAAGGAAATAACCTTGCGCATACATATCTTGGAAACTGTTACTTTTTACTTTCTTCGTTCATTCATGTACTAGAAATGAATGATGCTAGAAAATTTTGGCACGCAATAACTTTTCTGGTTTTTTGTTATTAATATTTCTCTTTTTTTTCTTTTAAGCTGAAATGTATTAATGGTTTATCAAAGTTTAATCTGTTTTGACTTTTGACTTAACGACTTTTTTTAATGTTGACATTTTTTTTCCATTTTTAGGTGCGTTCGTAATTATTTAAATACGTAGCACCTATAGTTGTCGTTCAGTCCGTCCGTCTGTCTGTCTGTCCGCATATAACAATATAAAAACTACACAACCGAATCGTTTCAAATTTAAAATACATAATTATTACATAAATTTGTCGAGCCACTTCAAATTTTATGAAAATTGGATACATAGATCAATTACAGGGACAATCAAAAGTATTCCGTTACATTATGGTCAATGGGGAAAATTTTTCAAATGTATTTTAATCGTTTAAAATCTAAAACATATAAGTTTTACAAAAATTTATCGAGTCATTTCAAATTATATGAAAATCAGACGCTTAGATCAATTACCGGGACAATCAAAAGTATTCCGTTACATTACGATCAATGGGGAAAATTTTTCAAATGCATTTTAATGGTATTACACTCATTCGAACATAATAAAATTGACATGCACCTAGGAAGCACATATATATATATATATATGCTTCATAGGTTCATCTATATATATATATATGTGTGTGTGTGTGTGTGTGTACACTAAAATATACATTCTGTACAATCGGTGATACAAAGAATATTTATTATTAAATTACAGGACCACACAGAAGTATTCCAATATATAATGCTATACGGAGAAACATTGTTTTGGGTGTGTTTTAATAATATTAAACTATTTTACATTTTATGGATATGATATACACTGCTGAGGTGCAATACTTGAGGTGCAAATTATTTCCTGTATATTTAGAGGAACACAAAAATTTCGACCACTATACTGTATATGAAGTACTGTCTACTATATCAGCAAGATCTGAATATTTTAAAAACTTCGTTATCGTGCGAACGCGCTTTATTTGCTACGCTTCACGTGCAATTTTCAACTTGTTATCTTTATGTTTATTGTATTTTTAATTTTAAATTTTATGATTTTATGAAACATCAAAAGTAAAAAAAAAAGTCCTCCCGACCATTACCGGGAGGAAGAGGTAGCTTTCATATTAATTACTTTCACTAAAAAAATTAAATTATTTTACTCAACTATACTAAGTTCAAATTAGTAGAATACGGGAATTTAAAATTCTATACTTGTGTTTTTCAATACTGAATGTGAGTGGGAATTTCGAGAAATTAATCAATTTTATACAAGCTGGTTTTATTTAAAGCAATTTATATTTGACATAATGGAATGCCTTTTTAAAAGAACATGATGCGTGAATTCACCAATGAGGTTGATCCACACTGTAAAAAAAAATTGGGAAACTTACAAAAATTTTTCTAGTAGAATTGTATTCCAAGAACTTTTTTATGTAACGGCAATAATAAAAATTCATGTAACAGATACAGATTTGCACTTTGAATCAAACAAATTTTAAGGTTACTAAGAATTTTTTTGGGAAATCGTATTCCAAGAACTTTTTAAGTGACGATAACGAGCATTATAGATAAAATTTTAGTAAAGTTACCAAAATTTTAGTAAATTCTTTTGTAAAGTTACAGATGGTTTTAGTTTTGCTTACAAGTTTTGTAGATTGACATCATTTTCTTGTACAGTGTACACATAAAATTTTAGTAAGCATAAGAGATTTCGGTTAATTTAGATTACTAAGGTTACAGTTTTTTTTACAGTGCAGATCTTAGTCAATTTTTTGCACAAGCTCACTAGCATCGTTATCGGTTGATATATGCTAGGATTGCCGCAGGCATATAGATTTTTCAAAATGTCACCCCATTATAAAAACTCAAACTATTATATATAAGTTGTTTTTTTAGATAAATATAGTACAAAAATGCTCCGTAATTTTTGTATTGGGATCAAACACTTCAGATTTTTTTTCCTATTCATATATTTTTTTTTCTTTTTTGTACATTATTATAAATTTAAAAAAAATTTTTTGAAAATATTAAATGGTCACTATCTAAGACAAGATGGCGGGTGAAGTTGGCTAACGAACTCGGTCAAAACATTAGTTCGTTATATCTAAATCGGTTATTAAATGTGCATATTATTTCGTAACAAAAAACCAGATCATTTCGAAAAGTCAGCTACATTAGAAATTCAAAATGCTACAACTCAGTCATTGTTTAAGATATAGATAAAAAAGTGCTCCGAATTAGAGGTCTGCACGGGCCGAAATTTCCAGGCCCGGGCCCGGCCCGAAAGTTAAAATTTCGGCCCGATCCGGAAATTTTTTTAAATTTCGGTCCGAACCCGGCCCGGCTCGAGTGAATTTCTACAGAACATTGATATTTAATCTTATGGAAGAGTTCTGACCAAAAAAAATTATATTAGTCTTTTTTTCCATGTTTATAATCTCCATTTATGCAGAAGTGCCGTAGGCTTCGATATTTATGCTTTTAAATGAATCTTTGTTTGTTGTATGTAAATGTTTCAGTTATCACTAGTATTTATTAATCCATATTCCCTGTAATGGAGACAAAAAATCGAAAAAACGGTATATGGTAAAATTTCCAAAGACGAAATCGCCTTGGAACGAAAAAAAATGCTTTCCCTTCTTAAAAGATGTAAATGTTTAATATATTTTATTCTCCCGTATTGTTGTATTCATTTTGCATGTATGAACATTTTAAAAGAAACTTTCAGTTTTCAGTTTAAAAAAAAAAATTCCGTCATAATCATGTTTTTTTTTTTTTTTTTTTTTTTTGGTGTGTGTCTGTTTAATTCTATTTTAAAACGCCTAGTAATCTACGATTCTTTAAAAGGAATAAATTCTAATGTTTAATTGTAGAATAATGACGGCTTAAAAGTATATGCTTTTTTTGCAGAAATTTTTCGACAAAGCCAAATATTACTGATTTATAAAAAGTCGACAAAAGGATTTTCATATAGGAAGATTCAATAGGAACTGATTATTTTGGTCCATGAAAACTAGGAAGAATGGAATCAGTCTCGACTTCATACGGAAAAAAAAGTTAGGCCCGGCCCGATACTCCAGCAAAAAAATTAAGGCCCGAGCCCAGCCAGGCCCAAAAATATTAGTGACTAGGCCCGGCCCGGCCCGAGTCTTCAGAAGTAAGGCCCGAGCCCGGACCGGCCCGAAAATATTAGTGACTAGGCCCGGCCCGGCCCGGCCCGAGTCTTCAGAAGTAAGGCCCGAGCCCGGCCCGGCCCGAATGCCATTATTGGAAATCGGCCCGAGCCCGGCCCGCGGGCCGGCCCGAGCTCGAGCTTCGGGCCGAGACCCGGCCCGTGCAGACCTCTACTCCGAATTCATTGTATTAAGGTCAAACACATAAGAAAATAATCTATTTTAATTTCTAATTTTTTGTACCTCAATTTTAATTTAAATAAAAAAAATCAATTCGCCTCCATTTTGAAACAAGGTGGCGGATAAAGTTTGCAAATGAACTTGAACATGACATCTGTATGTACTATATACACATCAAGTTACATACAAATTGGTTCATTTATACGCGTATTATCACGTAACAAAAATCAGTTTATTTCAAAATGTCAGCCACACTAGAAATTCAAAGTGCTATATCTCAGCCATTCTTTAAAATACAATCGAAACAAAAAACACTCTGGGATCTTTGCAATAAACTAAAAGACATAAAAGAAAAATCTTTTCTAACTTTTAACTTTTGTGTACCTTATATTTAAGTTTTAATAAAAAAAAAATGAATGGTCACCCTTTTTTCAGCAAGATGGCGGATGAAATTGTCCAATGAACTCGCTTCAAACATCACTATATGCTATGTACACACCAAGTTACATCCAAATCCGTTCACAATTACGCGTGTTATCACGTGACAAAAATCAGACCGTTTCAAAATGTCAGCCATACTAGAAATTCACAGTGCTATAACTCAGCCATTTTTAAGATGTAAGCAAAACAAAATATATTTTGATTTTTTTTTATAAAGTTCAAATACATCGAAGAAAAATATTTCTTCAATTTCTACTGTTTTTGTACTTAATTTTAATTTTTCTATTTAAAAAAATTAAATGGCCGCCATTTTGAATTAATATGGTGGATGTAAATGGCCAACGAACTCGCTACACATATTGGTATATACTAAGTACACACTAAGTTACACCAAAATTGGTTCAAAAATATCGTGTCAATGCATGACAAAAATCAGACCATTTCAAAATATCATGTCACACCAGAAATTGAAAGTGCTATAACTCAGCCATTTTTTAATCTATAGGCAAAACATTAATGCTCCAAATTCTTTGTATCAATGTCAAATGCATATCAGAAAAATTAATTTCAATTTCTATTTTTTATTTAATTTTAAATTTTAAATTTTAAAAAAGAGGAAAAAATTCTTATATTTCAAATTTTTTGTACATAATTTAAAATTTATTTTTTTAAAATTTTAAATGGCCGCCATTTTGAAACAAGATGACGGATGATGGTGGGGGGGCCATCCAACTTGGTCGAGACATTAGTATGTAATATGTACACACCAATTTTCATTGTAGCCGGCTTATAAATACAATAGTTACATCATTATAAAGGTCAGGTAGATATATATATATACCCATATACAGGGTGATTCAAAATAACGTGGACAAATTGATATCACAAATCAAGCATACGACAAGGATAAAAAATCACATAGGAACATAGGGCCGCAAACCACTTATTGAGCTACAAATACAGGGTGTTTCATCCTAACTCAATTTGGGTTGACGGTAATAAATTTCAGAAAACTGCAGTATATTATAATAAAACATTTTACAGGCATTCTTACCTTTGTTTTAAATGTGATAACACCAAGCAGAAGTGGTAGACTTGCATAAACTTGCATTATGCGCACCAGCAATATGCACTTGGCACCTCACATTCTCGACTTCAGTTTATACAGCATCATCGATAGCTTGAGAAATATGTTTTCAAGATCTTTTCGTAATGTTATCACATTTCACACAAAATAAGGTACATATCGTTGTATTTTCATTACAATATTTTTATTTTCATTGAAATTATTACTTTTAAACCGGGTGTAGCTGGAAAGAAACACCCTGTATCTGTGACTCAATAAGTAGTTTGCGACCCTATGTTCCTGAGGGATTTTTTAATCCTTGCTGTTAGCTTGATTTGTCATATCATTTTGTCAACGTTATTTTGAATCACCCTGTATATGTATATCAATATTTGAACGGAGAGTGGTTTTGGGGTCTGGAGATCATGATCGTGAAGATATACTAAAAGTGCTTTCCTCTGGATGCCTGCAATAGGTAGCTTTTTACTTTTACTATCTAAAAGAACGCTTTTCGGAATCATGAGTAATTCAAAACAAGCTGTTTTTTTTTGTTCTTGATTATATTATATTTATATAAATATAATATATAGATTATGTACAGAAATATAATATAATATAGAAATATAATATAGATTAAGAACTTTTTCTCTTTTTTTCATGTGCATAGATCTTTATTTGTGCACTATTCATTTTGAATTTCCTAATTTAAATGTTTCCTGATCTTTTTTGCGAAAATAACTGAAAAAAAAATGTTACTGCAAAAGAATCTGAATTTTTAAATGTTAAAGGGATGGTAGACGTTTTTTTTATTATTATTTATTTTCATAATTTGAATGAAATGAAAATATGAAATTTTGTGCATACAACAATTCACCAAAAGCAAATAGAACACTTTCAAAAAAATTTACAATCTTATTAATTTTTTTAAATTAACAAATATATAAGGTACCCTGGGGTAATAACGCCACGTTAAGGTTCTACCAATTTTCACGGCTGAGATTTGGTTTGTATTTTTCAAACAAATACATGATTTGATACAGCAACTCATTGACTATCTATATAAAATAATAATTTAACAGATATGTATTCATAAAATGTAATGGCGTGATTTCTTGACCAATGCTATTCGGCGTTATTACCCACCTATATGGATAATAACGCCAGGTAAACAAAACTATGAAATAAGATGAAATAATTGCATGTAGATTGCCCAATTCTAAAAATACAAACTCTACAAACTTAGAAATTGACAAATTGCATTCTAAGCTATTGAAAATGTTCAATTTTTTGTGAAAGTGTAAGAAAAATAAAGGTGTGGTGTGTGGGGGGGGGGGGGAGGATGAGGCAAAAGAATATCAGACCGTGAGCTTCTTTTTGCTTAAAAAGAACCGCTTAAATAGAATTATTAAAAACATGGCACAGTTTTAACTGTGTTTATTTGAATCAGTATTTAGGATGTAGCTCGGCCACTGTAGGGAATCAACCGGGATATTAATGCCAAGGATTGGCGTTATTACCCCGTTATAGTTATTGCGCTGTATATTTTAAATTACAAATTATCTCGAGAAGATATCCAAAATCCTCAACAACATTTTGAAAGTCCATGAAATGTACTACAAATTTATGTAATTAACAAAGTATTTCCGGATAAAAAAAAATTGTCTTCACATCACAAAACGTATCTCGCAAATTTTAGATCAAGCGTTATTTTTAGTTGCTTGTAAAAAAAATAACACCTAAAAATGAAACAAATTAACTTGAAGCTGTTTTTTGCGATTTATATGACTCAAAACCCTTCTGCGCAGAGCACATGGGTGTCATTTATCAGATTATTTCATAATTATGCAAAATATTAGCACTTGGCGTTATTACCCCGCCTGGCGTTATTACCCCAGGGTACCTTATATAAATACTTTTAACGAAATCTTGATTTTTAACGAAATCTTGATTTTAACGAAAAATGCTCCTCGTGCTTTAACCTTTGCGATATTTTCTTGTTTTTACATTTTTATAAAAAAAAAATGTGTAATCTTTTTTTAATTTCTTGAATAAATAATATTTTACAGCTTTTTTTCTAAATTCCATATCGATTTTTATCAAAATTTTGCCTTTTAATAAGTAACAAATCAAATTTGACTATCTTAATGAAGACGAATATTAAAAAGCTTACACATATTCTTTCTAAACAATATCAGAATACTTCCTGATCAATTTCATAAATATTAATAAAAATTTACAACAGAAGAAGCATTTTAAAAATTTAAAAACGTTGAAAACTTAGTTTTGAGAAAAATAGATTTAGATTGTATAAATACACTTGCCTTTATTATTTATTTCTTAAAAACCTTTATAAATGATATTTTAATAGAAAAAAACTGTTCTGGTACTATTATACCAGGGAAATAGACTTTTTTTTTTTTTACAATATTAGATTTTATTGATTTTGCTCAAATAAGAGTCCACTGTCCCTTTAACTAAGGGACGATTCGAATACATCGTAAGTAAACTGCAAATGAATCTTACGGACGTGAGATAAAACTGTGGCTGAGATTTGTTTGCTGGCAGCAATTTACATTTCAACAATATTATAATAGTTTATAATTTGTGAATTAGTGAATTTATGAATTAGCCTCACGAATTCACACTGAATCAGCGAATCATTCATTCATTGTGAATTTGTGAATTAGTGAATTATTAATTGTGAATTTATCAAAAAATAAATTAATATTACTCGACACTGCGCAATCCAATCAATTAAGAGCACTAAAAACATAAAAATCTTCAAATTCACTGAAATAAGTCAATTGCATTAATTTTTTACACTTAAAATGACGTTTAAATCATTTTTTATCTTAATTAGAAGGAAAAACTAGTCGTTGGGGGCCACCGTAATACTTACCCATCATGGATATGTATATCAAAACATGTGAAAACTATTTATACAATGCATCCAAAACAAAATTTAAATATTTTTAATATACATAGTAATGCTATATTAAAGAACTGCTGATGTACCAATTTCGGCAAAACATATAAAACGCCAAACTAATCAAGTAGTACCGAACTGCGTAAAAGAAACATCCTTATAACTCCAAAAATAATAATTCTATTAACTAACTATTAACTGCGTCGGATTAAGCGTCTCATTTCCAATTAAAATATACCTCTGAATTGAAATTTGAATGAAATACAGGGTCATGAAAAATCGAAGAATGTGGAAAACAGGATTACAAATATCTCGACAACTAATAATCCGATCGACTTTCTTTCTATATGCAAAATGTGTGTTATTTTATTGCCTTTTACGTCAATTCCTTAGAACAAAAAAATTCAAAAAATTTTATGTACCTTTCATCAGAACGAATTTTTCGAGAATCCGAAAAAAATAGTTCCGGATAATCGAGGTTGCTGATATTAAATAGGCTTCGTCCCATTCTTACATACTAACAACATACAAAATTTCAAGTCTCTATCTCAATTTGTTCGGGAGATAGAGCGTTTACAGACAGACAGACGGACGGCAAATTTTTTTTTCTAAAAATATGTTTTTCGGAATCTCCACTATCTAAAACGTGTAAATACGTCAAAAAATTTTTTTCGATTTTCAAAACGATTGCAAGACTTACCCTATACTACGTAAGATGGGTAAGTAATATTGTTTTTTGCGTTTTGATTTGTTTTGAAAATCTAGCTTTCGAGCAATGGTTGTCACGGAAATAAAATCTTGTGCAAATGTATTTTTCTTAATGATGTTTTTTTCACAATTACTTCGATTCAAATTGTTATAACTCAAGAGCTGATAAAGATAAACACTTCAAACATGATTTTTTTTTTATTGCTTCATTGTAATTTTAAGTTATCGTGTTTGAAAAAGAGAATTAATTTAGAAAATATGATTTTTTAAAAATAAAAGATACATCATATTTTTTATTTTTTTTAAATTTAAATAATATTTTAAATATTAATTTTTTGAATGCTGAATCAAAATTAAAATTTATTTGTTTAAATCTAAAAAAATAAATAAATTATACAATTAATATTTTAAGTTATGACAATTTTACAGTACCCCATTTTTTAATATAATTTAAATTTAAAAGTAAGAAAAAAATAATATGAAATCTTGTATCATGTGATTTTGTTTAAAAACAATATGATTATACATCGCAAAAAAATTCAAAATTTTAACTCAATAAATAAAATACATTTTAAAATATGTCCCGTATGCATATTTCAGATGTGTATATTGCGGGACGATTACTGTTTCTAAACCAATAGGAGACCGTCATTATCACGGTCAAGTACATGCCCACACAGTTTGATTGACAGGAACTCGTGGACAATTGATCGTGTGATTCATCTCAGGTAGTATATAATATATCCCATTGCCCTGATATACTTTATTAGAGACCTTAATTCAGAAAGTCTACCATGGCCCTTCATGCCTTTAGATTTGTCACTAAAATGTGAAAATTGTCGGATTTTTTTTTCTAATTCTTTGACAGATATTGTCTTTCCATAGTGACTTTTTTCTATCAACACTAGGTCCAGCAACGATATCTGCAGCATCTGAAAGAATAAATATTCTTTCTCTAAATTGTTGTTTCTGAATTCAAATATTTAGTGTTGAATTCAAAAGTAGTCGGGGGAAGGGAGGGAATTCGTCAAGAACATTTATATGTATCACACAGATAATTTGAATTTTTTTTTGTCTAGAAATTCAATCCTCCACAAACACACATACTCCCGGCAGCATATTTCAGATGTGTATATTGCTGGGACGATTACTGTTTCTAAACCAATAGGAGACCGTCATTATCACGGTCAAGTACGCGCCCACACAGTTTGATTGACAGGAACTCGTGGACAACTGATCGTGTGTGTTTATTATTTATTTGTACTGGGATTGTTTGAATTTGTACTCGGTAATTAAAAATTAAAGGTACGAAAGATTTTTTTTTTTTTTCAAAATGACTGAATTTTATTTACTTCAATTAGAAATTATACTTCCTCTGATCCTGAAATAAATAAATAAATAAATAAATAAAAATTAAAGTAAGAATTTTGCTTATACGGATATTTTCGCAGAATACTTTTTTTCCCATTTGTTTAATATATATATAAAGCATTTTGGAACGATATTTAGAATATTAAAAGGGTTTGAAATATTTTTTTAAATGTCTTATTTATTAATAAAAGACAGCCTCCAATAATTAAAAAAAATAAAATCATTTAACGGACTCTCGGCCCGCGATGGACTCGAACCGATATCCTCCGGTTTCAAGCTCGACGCTCTAACCATTCAGCCAGTCAGCTCACTTTCATCCGCAACAGATTATCGTTATAATTAGCAATTGTCCACGAGTTCCTGTCAATCAAACTGTGTGGGCGTGTACTTGACCGTGATAATGACGCTCTCCTATTGGTTTAGAAACAGTAATCGTCCCAGCAATATACACATCTGGTTGGTTGGTTGATTTTTGACGTCCGATTATCTACGCTAATGGGATATAGGACCAGGGGGAGTGCCCTCCGTGGGGGTCTTTCTAAGGGAACCTAACCCGTATTTACGCAAGTTTCGAAGAAAACCACGGAAAACTCCGAACGGTTAGGCCGACAGCCGCGATTTGGTTCGAACCCAGCACCTGCCGTCTACCAGTTGAGAGGTCCGAACCTCTCGGCCACTGGTGGGGCCATATACACATCTGAAATATGCGTCCCGTATCCCCTTAAAGCAACAAATCGCATGTAATGTGCATATGGATCAGGTACCTGATATGTACGTGACCTGAGGTCGTATCAGAAATTCTTCTGCTAGCAGCATTTAGTTTGCAACATTAACATAACAGTTACACATAATGTAGAAATGTCAGGTCAGCTCTATTTTTTTCACAAAAAAAGAAGAAGCTTCACTTATCTAAATATAAATTTTTCAGGGAGGCGATCTTCTTCAAATATTTTTATTGCTTCATAGACGGCACATAACACACACACTGTAAAAAAAAATCTGTAACCTTAGTAATCTAAATTAACCGAAATCTCTTATGCTTACTAAAATTTTATGTGTACACTGTACAAGAAAATGATGTCAATCTACAAAACTTGTAAGCAAAACTAAAACCATCTGTAACTTTACAAAAGAATTTACTAAAATTTTGGTAAGTTTACTAAAATTTTATCTATAATGCTCGTTATCGTCACTTAAAAAGTTCTTGGAATACGATTTCCCAAAAAAAATTCTTAGTAACCTTGAAATTTGTTTGATTCAAAGTGCAAATCTGTATCTGTTACATGAATTTTTATTGTTGCCGTTACATAAAAAGTTCTTGGAATACAATTCTACTAGAAAAATTTTTGTAACTTTCCCAATTTTTTTTTACAGTGCAAGACAGTACACAAACATAAAGTATTTACAAAATAGCGCTTTTTACATTTTGCAGTCGCACATACCACCAAAATAAGACATGAACTCAAAACCAACCTCGAACTTCGAATAGAACTTTGGAAAAACTCACGGATACGGTCACGAACGCAAGAAAATCTATATTTGTAGCGGTTAACGCGCGTTACAATAGCATATGTATTAATAAATAACTTATTATTAATAAAGACTGCTGAATCCAGTCATATTCGGTAATATCAATAGTTCACATTTAGTTGATATGTTTGTTAGCAGATGTTAACACTATGCATTTTTTAGAATTTTTTAAGTATGATTTCTGACATCATTGTTGAGTGTACCTTTGGCAGTACAGAAAGTACTCCTACTTTTAAACGTTTGTCTAAACAATTTTATTTTACTTGAGAGGTGTAACAAAAAGTTAAAAACAAATATTATTGACATGTTTCCATTCCATCTAATAAGAAACATAATCATAATAAAATAAAAATAAAAATGCATATTTTATTATGAGTATGGTTCTTATTAGATGGAAACGAAGCATGTCAATAATATTTGTTTTTAATTTCTCGTTGTATTTTATTATGATTATGATTCTTATTAGATAGAATCGGAACATGCCAATAATATTTGTTTTTAATTTTTCGTTATACCTCTCGAGTAAAATAAAATTGTTTAGACAAATGTTTACACGTAAAAGGTGTATTTCTTAAAATCTTGTGAGTTAAAAAAAAGATTTAAAAACTTTTATTGTACTCCTGCTTCTTACATTGTTTTGTGTTCCTTTTTTCTTCATTGAATATTGTTTGAAAATCCTCTTGTTATATAATTATTTTCATATGATATAAATTTGTAAAATGATCATAAAATTTGATAGTTTTATTGAAAATGTTTTAGTTTTATGATTTGAACTGCATGTTTTATTGTTTGAGGAGTCCGTATTTGTTAAATTTAATTTTGGTGAATATGAAAAAAAAAAAAAAAAAAAAAAAAAAAAAAAAAAAAAAAAAACCTCATTATGACTTAAAATAAAAACGTTGTACAGATTTAAAATGATTACGCATTTTTATACATTTTCATATATTCCTCTGTTCGAACATAAATAGAACATAAATAATATTTCTGAAAAATATTTATCAATTTCTCAAGAAAAGACAAGATACATTTTTCTCTAGAAGATATCTATCCAAGCGCATTGCTTCAGAGTTGTTAATTTTCATCCATGTACGAGAAATAAATGTTGATAGAAAATGTTCGTATGAAATAACTTTTTGGAACTTTTATTTTATTATTTTATTCAGTAACCATATTTTTTTTCTTTTTTGGTTAAGAAAATTTATCATTGAATAAATTCTAATGCGGTATGACTTTTGACTTTTTGCCTTTAAATTTAATGATGAAATTTCTTTCCAACTTCCGACCTTAGTGTTAATGTACTTTAAATCTATTTTTGTGTAGTTTACGGGAACGTTAAAAATATTCAATATCAAATTTATCTTCGTTTAGCTAGATATATTTATATATATATATATGTATGTATATATTAAAATCAAATCTGTCATTTACGGTATTGAAACTCTGTTTAAAGTTTGAGTTTATTTAGAATTTTTTTTAAACTGAGGCACAATAATAAACATAATTTCTTTATTTAAGTACCCATATTTTCGAAAGTATTTTATAAAATAAGGAATATTGATCATTTCCAAATCTTTTAGTTGATATTTATTTTTTTTCTCTGTAATTAAACCTATTTATTTAATGAATTTGGGTCATATTTTTTAAAACTGTGCGCTCTCTTTACTTGTATACTATAAAAAAGTCTAATTTATCACTCTTAAACTGGGATAAATATTTGAAATGTACATTAAAATTTTAAATAATAAAAGAGACAAATATATTCGGGATGTAGGTTCGGGCGATCGCTTGTTTCATTGCACCCCACACCACCCACTCATCACTTTTCAGTGTCTTTAATTTGTTTACTTTCTCTTGTAATTTTTTCCGGTTTCAATTTCTCTCTTTTTTTTTTACGTTTTCTATTTAGAGTCCAAGGTATATGGTTCGTATGTAAGGACGTTATAAAGGGTTTTTGTGACAGCGCTTCGCGGTCTGTTCCGGACGTAGGCGCACCGAGGCGCTAAAATACTAGTAAATCTGCAGATCAGGAGCCTCAACGTCAGCTTTGCACATCATTTTTTTAAACACAATTTGGGCAAAATTCAACTTTCTGGAAACTGTAATTTAAAACTTTCAAATTACGTAATTATTTTTAAGTCTAAAATAAGAATAAGAAGTTTTCAGCCATCAAATCCGTTAAATTAAAATTTTAGTTATGTGAGGAAATTCTGAAATTTTCATGATCTATTATTTTTTGTTATAGCATAGAAGACCTTCCGTAGTCTCATTAAATTTAAATTTTCAACTTTCTATTAAATGTACTAATGGTTATCGTATATCTTGCATTTCTTTATACATTTTGATTTACAAGAATAAGTAACAGTTTGGACAAGACTTTTTCATTAACCTCATACTTCTACATGACTGCCAACCACAAACACCTAAATCTGATGTATCAGGAACTTTTCAAAGTGTAAAATGAGTAATCTGGAGTTTTACAGACAGAAGAACAGATTGGCAGACGGAATAAACAGTAACTTCCGAACAATTTCATGAACAATAAATTTCGAGTCAATAAAATAAGCCTTCACTGAAGTTTCGGCAATGACGTCATCATTCATGAGTTATTCATATCCATGTTTCTTGTATTTTTAACGACTGCTATAAAATACCTGTTTTTGTTCAATTATGACGTGAAATTTTATCAAGTGAATTGTTTGTTAAAAATATAATTCTTTTTTTTATTTCTTTTCCTTTAATTATGTTTTCATTTTTGTCAGAAAAATTCTTATTAACGAAACAAATATCCGAGTTTAATATTTAACAAAAAGTACTATATCTATTTTTATTTTAATTCAGACGTCATATTTATTTATTCTTTCTTAGTTTAATTTCTCGAATGGAAATTGCTCAATTGAAAGTTATTGCCGCTGAAAAATAATTATTCAAGATTTTAATTTTTTTGGCAACGATAAAGGAAATTGGTTAAATTGTATCTAAAATGTCTCTATTGATTGTCTCTATTGATTGTATATGAAAAAGAATGAAATTTTGAATTATTAAGGAAAATATTTTAATAAAATTAATAAAACAGAACCTATGTTCTTTTCTGGGCTATGTTATATTTATACGCAGAGATACACAGACATTAATTAATTCATCAGTTTTGATGATGACTTCATTTAAATTTTCGTACACGCTTTCAAATTATAGATAAGAAATGGGATGAATGGTTGCTTAGCAAGAAAATGAGAAAAGAAAGAAAATGAAATAAATACATCTGAAATAAGTAAATCGCTAAAACAAATTAGTCTATATTATTGAAACACATTTATAAAAAATCTCCAAAATTTACAGTAATAATTTAAAAATTCTGACAAATGCTTAGACAAAATTTCAAAACAATACGAATAAATTAACCGGTAAATTTTTAATGACCATTTATCATTCAATTCCATTAATCAAATGTGTTATTTTCTCTCAAGAAAAAAAAAAAAAACATTGAAAATCATTGGATTTCCCATAGAAAAGCATTATTGCGGAAAATAAGATATTCTATATTTTCCGAACAAAGGAATCAATCTAACGAAAAACTGTACAGCGTAATCCCAGTGCCTCAATAACATGCTCATTTAATTTCAAGTCTATCGAATGTTTTTTACGTCAGTTATCGCGGAACAGACAGACAGACTGACAGACAGAAACAAAAAAATTTCGTGTCTCCAAAGTAAGCCTTCACTGACGTTTCGGCAACTAGTAAATCTGCAGATCAGGAGCCTCAACGTCAGCTTTGCACATATATATATATATATATATGTATATATATATATATATATATATTTAAACATTCTTTGGGTAATATTCAACTTCTTGGGAACTTTAATTTAAAATTTTCATAGTACTTAATTATTTATAAGAATAAAATAAGAATTAGAAGAAATAAGAAAGTTTTCAGCCTTCAAAAGCGGTAAATTAAAAATTTAGTTATGTTAGGATATTCTGAAATTTTCATGATTTATTACTTTTGTTTTTTTATTATAACATAGTAGATTTCTTAAGGGGACTCCGCCCCCTGAACCCCCCGTAGCCTCATTTAATTTAAATTTGCCACTTTTTAATAACTGTGCTAATGGTTATTGTATATCTTGCATTTCCTTATACATTTTGGTTTATAAGGATAAGTAACAATTTGGACAAATATTTTTCATTATCTTCATACTTCTACATACCTGCCAACCACAAACACACTTTTGTAAGTGTAAACTCCGTAATCTAGAGTTTTACAATTTTGTTTCCAAAAAAAATGTTTTGGTTGCATTTTGTAGCAGTTATAGCGGGACAGACAAACATAGAGAAGAACAGACTAACAGATGAAAAACAATAAATTTCGTGTCTTCAAAGTAAGCCTTCACTGAAATTTCGGCAATGGCGTTATTTTTCATGAGTTATTGATATCCATGTTTCTTGTATTTTTAACGACTGCTATAAAATACCTGTTTTTGTTCACTTATGACGTCAAATTTTACCAATTGAAATATTTGTTAAAAATATAATTATTTTTTATTTCTTTTACTTCTAATTATGCCCCCATTTTTGTCAGAAAAATTCTTATTAAGGAAACAAATTTCCGTGTTTAATATTTAACAAAGTACTTTTTTATTTTTATTATAATTCTGACGTCATATTTATTTTTTCTTAGTTTGGTTTTTCGAATGGAAATTGCTCAATTGAAACTTATTGCCGTTGAAAAATTATTCCAGACTTTTTTTTGGCAACGATAAAGGAAATTGGTTAAATTTTATCTAAAAAATCGCTATTGATTATGTATGAAAAAGAAGAAAATTTTGAATAATTAAGGAAAATATTTGAATAAAATTAATAAAACATAGCCTATATTCTTTTCTGGGCTATGTTATGATTATCCGCAAAGATAAAAAGACATTAATTAATTCATCAGTTTTGACGTTGACTTCATTTAAATTTTCGTCCACGCTTTCAAATTTATAGCATTAAAATATAATAAGGATTAGGATGAATGGTTGCTTAGCAACCATTAAGAGAAAATAAAGAAAATGAAATAAATACATTTTAAATAAGTAAATCTCTAAACCAAATTAGTTTATATTATTGGAACACATTTATAAAAAATCTCCAAAATTTGCAGTAATAACTTTAAAAATCTGACAAATGCATAGACAAAATTTCAAAGCAATAAGAATAATTTAGCTGGTAAATTTCAGTATCCATTTATCATTGAATTGCATTAATAAAATATGTCATTTTCTCAAGGGAAAAAATTGAAAATCATTGGATTTGCCATATAAAAGCATTATTGCGCAAAAAAAAAATATTCTATATTTTCCGAACGAATGAATCAAATCTAACAAAAAACTATACAGCTTAATCCCAGTGCCTCACTAACACACCCACCTAGTTTCAAGGCAAACGGATGTTTTTTGCGTTAGTTATCGCGGAACAGACAGACTGACTGACAGACTGACTGACAGACAGACACAAAAAAATTCGTGTCTCCAAAGTAAGCCTTCACTGACGTTTCGGCAATTAAAAGAATAAAATGTTTTCAGTGTTGTCGCTGATAATTGACCAACATTAGTAATTTGTCAGATTAAAAATAAAAAAAAACATTCGCCAAATGATAAAAGTATTGGCAAAATAGATTCACCGTGTAGCACTAAAAGAATTCTGTTTAATCCTTTAATGTGCCTACTTTTTTCCAATATGTTCTAAAATAATCTAAGTTTTTATAACTGTGACAACAATTGTTATTAATCCCATTTCAACTATCCGCTACAAATACATTATATATATATATATATATATATATATATATATATATATACACTATATTGCCATTGATTATTGGACACTTGCGATTTTAGACATTTTACTAAATATCTAGAAAAATACATGAGGAATCATCTCGAAACTCTTAGTGTATAAATATAATTGTATACGCCATACATCGCCGTGAAGATTTTTTACCGAAACTCCATAGGGGACCGTCAACAAATTAAAAAATAATGAATATCTTTTGAATAACCCTGTCAAAACTAATGTAGCAAAAGTGCTCAAACTCTAGATTATGATTGAATGCCTTATTGTAATACACTGGGTTCATTTTTATGCAAATAGCATGCATACTCGCAGAGTAATTAAGGTTTTTATAAAAATGGTCCCAAATTTTTCCAAGTTTTTTCCTTATAATTTTCAGAGTTTTAATATAAAATAATATTTTTTTCAGAGAATAGTACAAACAATATTGCAGACAGTACCCTGTAATCAGAATTAAAATATAATAAAAATTGTATGAAAAATGAGTAGGTTTACTAAATAGTTTTTTACTGCGCATGCGTCAAAGATATCAAAATTTCATTTGCATATTATGTTAACTAAATGTGTAGAGCAACTTTTGTAAAAGTCTCAAAATCATAGCTTGAAAACTCTGAAAGTAATCGTCTATAGAAAAAGGACAAAATTCGTTGTTTCCAAAATAAAGCAAAAAAATGAGGGATTTTATGCAAATGTAGTAGTACATCCCGTATAGTGTATTCTATATTGACACTAATCAATGAATATATGGATACAACCCCTCTTGTTTTTGCTTCATTTTGAGAATAACGGATTTTCAACTAATTCAATTGACGATTATTTTCAGAATTTTCAAGTTATGATTTTGTGACTTTCACAAAAGTTGCTCTATACATTTAGCTAACATAATATGCAAATGAAATTTTGATATCGTTGACGCATGCGCAGTAAAAAATTATTTAGTAAACCTACTCATTTTGTACAAAATTTTCATTATTTTTTAATTCTGATTACAAGGTACTGTGTGCAATGTTGTTTGTCAAATTTTCTGAAAAAAAAATATTATTTTATATTAAGAACTCTGAAAATTATAAGGAAAAAACTTGGAAAAATTTGGGACCATTTTTATAAAAACCTTAATTACTCTGCGAGTATGCATGCTATTTCCATAAAAATGAACAAGGCGTATTATAATAAGGCATTCAATCATAATCTAGAGTTTGAGCGCTTTTGCTACATTAGTTTTGACAGGGTTATTCAAAAGATATTCATTTTTTTAATTTGTTTACGGTCCCCTATGGAGTTTCGGTAAAAAATATTCACGGCGATGTATGGCGTATACTATTATATTTATACACTAAGAGTTTCGAGATGATTCCTCATGCATTTTTCTAGATATTTAGTAAAATGTCTAGAATCGCAAGTGTCCAATAATCAATGGCAATATAGTGTATACAGGGTGATTCAGCTCGTCGGTGACAAACTTTAAGGATCGATAGAGCACACCTAGACGAACATTTTTGAATAGGGAATGTAGGGTCCCTGACGCGATGGTAAGGCGCTAGGCGCTTTCAAAAATTTGGGTGCCGAAATTCGAAACGTCATAAAAACTAGGGAAATGGTTAGATTTTCTTGCTTGTTGCGTCGAAATGATTCTGTTTGTTTAGACTTTCTTCAGTACCAATTTGATAAGCGTATCTCTTAAAACATGGATAGGGGGCGCTGCAGACTTTGGAGAGCTAGACAACAACTTTAAGCCCGTTATTTTGATAATTTAACACATGCTCGCCAAAGTTTATACTCTAACTTAAAGTTTGAACCCAAAAGTAGAGCCCTGCAAAAAGCGTAAGAGCCGGAATAAAATGTCAAAGTACAGGGTGGTCGAAACTGGAAGGCTCCTAAGAGATAAACAAACAGATTTCTTGACTTATGGCATGCATTTTCATGATTCTGTTTGCTGGGGCTCTCTGAAACTCAGTTGAACGGTACAAAAAGAAACATCGATAGGGGGCGCTTTGGGCAAAAAACATAATTCGTTGACATTTCGGACGCTAACTGGAAATGGGGCGCTACGATCAGTTAGTAATAATGAAAACACATTTTCTACCTCTGCTCAACACTTCTGAATAAATTTAGACCAAAAACATCAATGATACTGGAAATTTATTTACAAAAAATAACACTACAGAAGATGCTCGAAATTTCGACCTTGGGCCATGATGCAGGCTTCGCACCTCCGTCGCATTGAGGAGTGTGTGTTTCCAACAATGCCAGGAGTATCTCTGATCTGCCCTGCAGCTGCCACAATGCGCGCCACAAGTTCTTCAGCACTGCTGACAGGTGTATGGTATACCTCGGCCTTCAGGTAACCCCAAAGGAAGAAATCCAAGCAGGTGAGGTCTGGTGATCGGGCAGGCCAGTGAACTGGATCCCCACGCCCGATCCACCGCTGGCCATACCTTGCGTTTAGATGGAGACGCACGTCGTTCGTGTAATGGGCCGGAGCTCCATCGTGCTGGAACCACATCTGGCGACGCGAACCTTCTGGTACGTGCGCCTCCTCCAGAAGCTGCGGCAGCACTTGATCCAGGAAAATCAGGTAATTTCCACCTGTCAGCCATTCAGGTAACAAATAAGGGCCAATGAGGCAATCCCCCAGAATGCCGGCCCACACATTTACTGAGAAACGCTCCTGGGCTGCTCGGCTTCTGGTTTCATGTGGATTTTCATCACACCACACATGACTGTTGTGGGCGTTCCACATTCCCTCCCGGTTGAAGGTGGACTCGTCCGTAAACAAAATGCTGTTTACAAAACGGGGATCCCTGGATCTCATCGCCAAGTACCATCTTGAGAATTCCACTCGAGGGCCAAAATCCTGCTCTCTGAGCAACTGCACCCGCTGGATGTGGTAGGGGTGCAGATTCCGGGAGCGTAAGATGCGCCACGCAGTTGCTTGCGAAATGCCAACATGTCTGGCGATATCTCTCGTGCTAAGACCTGGGTTGTCCTCAACCAGGTTAAGCACAGCCTCTTCGTTGTCGGGGGTGCTCACTGATCGCTCCCGTTCAGGCCTGCCTCCGTCGAAAGATCCCGTTGTGGACAACCTCTGGTGTACTCGAGCGAAGAAGGCATGGCAGGGGATTTGCCTGTTGGGGTAACGCTCGGCGTACAACCGCTGAGCGGCTCGTCCATTACAACCAGCAGCGCCATACGCCAAATGCATGTCAGCCAATTCAGAGTTTGTGTACCGTTCCATCCTACTACCGATCTGCAGACAAGTAACCCGAAGCTTAAGTAGGTACCGCACGTTCAAAAGACGTGTCTGCGCATACAACTACGTCATCTCGCGTTGTCGTCTACGCATTACGTATCTTTTGCATATCGATATGGTACGATATCTTTTGCATAAATCAGCAAAAAGCACCTTATGTAAATTTTATTGCGCGCATTGTGCATGATTGAAACCAGCTATGTTTGTTAACCTTTACAGAGGGGCTGTGACAGCATCTGTCCGGGAATACATGTATTCTCAGGTAGACACTAAGCGAGCCCCTTCGTAAAGGTTAAAAAAAACAAACAAACTGCAGTTTTAATAGCTTCTTATGATAAGTAAATTACTCTCTTGTTTTGTTTCTAACTGATCGTAGCGCCCCGTTTCCAGTTAGCGTCCGAAATGTCAACGAATTATGTTTTTTGCCCAAAGCGCCCCCTATCGATGTTTCTTTTTGTACCGTTCAACTGAGTTTCAGAGAGCCCCAGCAAACAGAATCATGAAAATGCATGCCATAAGTCAAGAAATCTGTTTGTTTATCTCTTAGGAGCCTTCGAGTTTCGACCACCCTGTACTTTGACATTTTATTCCGGCTCTTACGCTTTTTGCAGGGCTCTACTTTTGGGTTCAAACTTTAAGTTAGAGTATAAACTTTGGCTAGCATGTGTTAAATTATCAAAATGACGGGCTTAAAGTTGTTGTCTAGCTCTCCAAAGTCTGCAGCGCCCCCTATCCATGTTTTAAGAGATACGCTTATCAAATTGGTACTGAAGAAAGTCTAAACAAACAGAATCATTTCGACGCAACAAGCAAGAAAATCTAACCATTTCCCTAGTTTTTATGACGTTTCGAATTTCGGCACCCAAATTTTCGAAAGCGCCTAGCGCCTTACCATCGCGTCAGGGACCCTACATTCCCTGTTCAAAAATGTTCGTCTAGGTGTGCTCTATCGATCCTTAAAGTTTGTCACCGACGAGCTGAATCACCCTGTATATATATATGCATATGTAGAAAAAAAGGAAAAAGAAAAGAAAAAAAGCAAAAATCGAGTACTAGCAATTTGGCGAAAATAATAGCTTGTTTACTTGCCAAATGAAGAATTTAGTTCGCAATTTGACGCAATGGCGAGCGATAGCGAGAACCCTGCTTATGATACTTATGTATTTACGTCCTCACACGTATGAAGGGTACGCCTGCGTTTGCAGCGATTTCCACAGTATAGTAAAACAAAAGCAAGAAAAAAAAATATATAGCGTACCTTTTACATTATAAGAAATATCAGATATTACCTTCACTATGCTACACCAATGAAAGAGTTAACGAAATTATTCATGAACATAACAATAACAACAACAATAATAATAATAAAATTCAATTATTAGGAATATTAAACATAAACATTATGCGAAGTTTTTTAAGAGTTTCAATTAAAACATTATGGTGATTAGCTAAGATATATATGGTATCTTAAGTCTATAAAGTTCAAGAAATTCAAATTTAAGCACCAACCATTTTAGGAGCATTTATAATTGTGTAAATACATAGCACCTACAGTACTCGTTCAGTCCAATTCGTCTGTTTGCAAATAACAGAGCAAAATTACCCTACCGAATCGTTTGAAATTTAAAATATATAATTGTTGCAGACTTTTTTCGAGACATTTGAAATTTTATGAAAATCGGATGTATATATTAAATACAGGAATAATAAAAAGTATTCCGTTATATTACAAACAATGGGAAAAAAGTAGTTTTAAGCTAATTTTAATATTACACTCTTTCGAATACAATGAATTTGATATGCATCTATGAAATATATACTAAAATATGCATTCTATACAACTTGCGTTGCAAACAATTTTTATTATTAATCTACAGAGCCACACAAAAGTATTTCAGTGAATAATGATATTGGTGGAAACATTGTTTCGGCACATTTCAATTATATCATACTCTTTCACATTTTACAAAATTGATATACGTTTCTGTTTCAGTTCTATCGATACTGATTTCGATAAGTTATATGCTGTAAAATAAGAAGCAAATAGTATTTACAGGAACGCACATAAGATTTCGACTACTATACTGTATTCGAGGTACTGTATACTATTACGTCAATATCTAAATATTTATAAAACCTTCTTATAGGACGAACGCACCTCATTTGCTTCGTTTTAGATGCAAGTTTCGAGTTATTATATTCTGCGCTGATGCTAAATTCCTGTCTTTCCAGCGGTTATAAGTCATTATATCTAATACATTTTATTCACCCTAAATAAGTACTAAATAATATTTAATTTCAACTTAGAAATACATATCTAAAAAGTATAAGCAAAAATCGTGAGCTGCAAATTTTCCTTTCGCCTTACATCAACTTCATGAAATAAATTGTATTAAAACTTGTTACACAGAAATAGTTTGAAGTATTTTTTTTTTAATATTTTTAATACAGCGGAGTTTTTCTGACATAATGGAAAAGGGTGAAGAGTTTAGTTTCAAAGTAGTTTGGTATTAATAGTAAATGAAGAGCTTTTTACTTGCCTTTTTATATTAGAATTTAACTTATATTCAGAGAGCTTACTTCACTTATAGCATATATATTTAATATAACTTTACGCGCCGTGATAGAACTTACTTCTATCTGTTAATTAGATGTATTTTTTCTGTATAGTTTAATAACAGAGACAATAAAAAATTATACTTTAAAGCCCATTGGGAAATAGTTTCAAGTGCATTTTAATGATACTATACTATTTCGAATATAATAAAATTTATAAGCCTCCATGAAGTATATACTAAAATATGCATTCCGCACAGTGTACATTTCAGGGCCGCAGAAAAGTATTTCAATGAATAATTGTACAGAGAAAAACATTGTTTGGGCACGTTTATTAAACATTAAGCTATTTCACATTTTTCGAATTTGATAAACGGTGCTGAGATTTAGTGCAAGTTACATTCTGTATAATAGAAAACATGTGTCATTTACAGGGACTTATTATCTCCTGCGCTGATGCTAAATTTCCGTCTTTCTAACGGTTATATCTCATTACGTCTAATATATTTTATTTACCCTAAATAAGTACTAAATAATATTTAATTTCAACGAAGAAATACATAACTAAAAAGTAAAAGCAGAAATCGTGAAGTGCAAATTTTCTTTTCGTCTTATATCAACTTCGTGAAATAAATTATATTAAAATATATTACCAGAAATTATTTTGAAGTATTTTTTCTTGCTTTTTTAAAACAGCTGTTTTTTCTGACATAGTGGACCAGATTGAAGAGTTTAGTTTCAAAGATATTTGTTAAATATATTACATAAATAATATATTTGCTGCCTTTTTTATATTAACATTAAATGTATACGCAAGGACATTATTTCACTCGTAACATAAATATTTAATATAACTTTACGCACTGTGATAGAACTTATTACTGCCTGTAGATTAGACAAATTTTCTTGTGTATAGTTTAATTACAAAGGCAATCAAATGTATTCCGGAAAATTGAAGCTTGTGGGAAAATAGATTCAAGTACATTTTAATGATATTACACTCTGTTGAACATAATAAAATTTACATTCTTCTATGAAGTATATACTAAAATATGCATTCTGCACAATGCGTCATACAGTGAAAACTTCATATTAATTTACAGGGTCACAAAAAATAATTCCAATGAATAATAGTATAGATGGAAACATTGCTTGGGAGACTAATATATATATATTAAGGTATTTTGCATTTTGCGAAAATGATATACAATGCTGAGGTAAACTATAAGTTACTTTTTGTTTAATAGACAACAAATATTATTTACAGGTTCAAGAGATTCCTGTGAGAATACTGTATCCAAAGCACTGCATACTATTACAACAAGATCTAAACATTTATAAAACCTTGTTATAGGACGAACGCACCTCATTGGCTACGAAAGAGGTGCAAGTTTCGACTAATTCTCTTCTGCGCTGATGTTAAAGTTCCTACAGGTTTTAATTTATTACATCTAATACATTTAATATACCCTAAATATATACTATATAATATTTAATTTCAACGAAAAAAATCATATCTAAAAGTAAAAGCAAAAATCGTAAAACTAAAGAACAAAATTTTTCTTTCATTATTCACCAACTTCGTGAAATAAATTATATTAAAAGGTATTACACAGAAATAGTGTTGAACTATTTTTACTTGCTTTTTTAATACAGCGGGTTTTTTTTCTGAGAAAGATTGAAAAGTTTAGTTTCAATTATGTATAGTATTAATATTATATGAAGAATTTTTTTCTCGCTTTTTATGTTAGGATTAAATGTATATGTTGAGACATTATTTCACTTGTAACATAAATATTTAATATAACTTTAAGCATCGTGATAGAACTTATTTCTGACTGTTAATTAGACTTCTTTCACAAAAACTTAAGAAACCGTAAGTATGATTATGAGCATGTAATTTACTAATAAAGAAATAATTACTAATTTAAAGCTTCAAAAATAGTTTAAATAAATAATACTTATTAATAAAGAAACAAAAGGGAAAACAAAATAGAATTATTAATAAAGAATCAGATAAAATAAATGCAAAGACAATTAAAAATAAAATGTATTATTTAAATAACCTAATTAATTATTATAAATATTTAATTTACTTGACAATTTAAGCCGTGATAGAACTTATATCTATCTGTTAATTTAATCTATTTTCTTATGCATAGTTTGATTGCAATCAAACGTTTTTCGTTCCATTAAAGCCTATGGGAGAATAGATTCAAGTGCATTTTAATGATATTACACTCTTTTGGACATTATAAAATTTATATGTATCAATGAAGTATGTACTAAAATATGAATTCTGAACAATGTGTCAAACAAAAAAGATTTTTTATTATTTACAGGGCCACAGAATAGTATTCCAATGAATAATGGTACATAGGGAAACATTGTTTGGGCGTGTTTTATATATATTAACGTATTTCACATTTTGCGAAAATGATTTCAATGCTGAGGTTTAATACAAGTTACTTTCTGTATAATAGAAAACAAATATTATTTACAGGGATGCACGTAAGATGTCGGCGACTATACTGTTACCAGAAGTCTTGCATACTATTACACCGAGATCTAAATATTTATAAAACCTTGTTATTGGACGAACGCACTTCATTTGCTTCGTTTGAGGTGAAAGTTTTGAACTTATTCTCTTCTGCCCTGATGTTAAGTTCCCCTCTTTCTACAGATTATAATTCATTACACCCAACATATTTAATTTACCCTAAATATATACTAAATAATATTGAATTTCAAAGAAAAGGTACATATCTGAAAATAAAAGCAAAATTCGTGAAACTAAAGTACAAAATTTTTCTTTCATTATTCAGCAACTTCGTGAAATCAATTATTTTAAAAGATATTAGTCAGAAAAAGTTCTGAACTATTTTTACTTGCTTTTTTAATACAGCGGGTTTATTCTAACATAGTGGGAAAGACTGAAGAGTTCAGTTTCAAGGATGTTTGGTATTAATAATAGATAAATAATTTTTTTCTTGCCTTTTCTATGTGAGAATTAAATGTATAAGTCGAGACATCATTTCACTTGTATCATAAATATTTAATGAAACTTTACATACTGTGATAGAATGTATTTCGATATTCTAATTAGTATCACGAAGAGTAATTATGATTACTTTATACTTTTTCAATAATATATTTTCTAGTATAAAGGATTTAACTTGACCCTTAAAGAACACCCCTTAGAAGTTCTCATAGCCCTCTATTTTATAAAGTTAAAAGGATAGTTATAATTGCCCCATCAAAAATTCACAACCACAAAAGTTTGGAGTAATTTAGACCAAAAATCGGGAAATTTTGAGCACTTTATTTTTTTTATACATGCCTATACACATATGTTTTGTGTAATTAATAGCATGAACACACTAAACTAAAATACCTTTATCAAATATTTTGGTAGACTTTTTTCAGATTGTTATTTTTATCTAAAAATGCTTCATGCTAATAATAAAGAATATTTTTACGGCTCATCTTGGAAATCATGGAAACACGCCAGTATTGGCGCGCTTACTTTCAAATCTTTGGTTAATTGTTTGGCAACAGTCAAACTCGTTTTGTGTTCGTTTGTTTTGTTGATATCAGAACGTCGAATATTTATGGTAAAAAACCTCTTTTATTTAGCTATTTCGTTAACTAAAATATTATAGCTATTAATAAGGTTTATTATTTTAGATATGTTTAAACTATTATATATTTTGGTATTAATTTGAGTGGTATTTGTCCACATTTTATTAGAAATAGTTTTAGTAACTGACTATGGTGTCAGTCCTGATTGAAGATATATTTAAAAAAGGAACTGTATTTTATTCGACTTTTCGTATTATTTGTCAATTTTTGCCTTTATATTTCAATTCGTCAAGCATTACATTGCATTAAATTGATCATTAAATCGATATTTTTATACTTGCCTACACACATTTGTTTGGGCTAATTAAGATCATTAGAACACCAAACTAAAATACGTTTATCCAATATTTTGGTAAGAGTTTCTTTAAATTGCTATTTTTATTTCAAAAATGCTTTATACTAGTTATAAAGAATATTTAAAATGAAAAATACATTATGAGGTTAATATCTAAGCGTGAAACGAAATTTTAAAATACACAGTTTTCTTCATCATGGCGGCGGTCACGATTACCTCCTGGTAATAACTACGCCACTTGACCATAAATCTATTTTCATATTTTTATTTTTGAAAAAGACATTTTTCAGAAAAATAATGAAACTATAAATATTATTATGTGCATCTAATTTAAAAATATTTAATAATGAATTGCTAAATTAGAACGTCATAAATAATTTGAATAATAAAAATGTAATAATCAAAACGAAAAGAAAACCAAACTAAAATTATTAAAAAATCAGATAATGGTGCAGGTGATAAATCACCAGTTATTGTATCCATGGCATTTTTGCGTACTTCATTTATTTCATTTAACATGTAATAATGTTATACTTTAACTCATTTCATTTATAATACATAACTTTAATTTGAAACTAAAATGTTTCAAATTAATAAATTTTATTAATTTATTTTTAAAAACAGAAAACAACAATCATAATGATATTTTGAAGTTTCAAAATTGCAGCGAAAGAACAAAATGTAAATATGCCCAATTTACCACGGTCTACATCCTATCAAAAACTTCTATACATTAACGAAAATGGTGCGTTTCATTTGGGCGTTGCTATTAAACATTTAACAAATAATCATGATTTCTGTGCCACATACGATAGCATTATATATAGATTTCAGAGTCGTTTAAATTAATTTGAAGAGAGTTTTTTAGAGTCGTCTCCAGGCGACATTAGGACTGAAGGGATTATTTGCAAAGATCTTCGCTTTCAAATACTGCATTTATTTATTTTTTTCCATATAACAGAACTCAAAATTTATAACTTTAAATAAAGCTGTAAAAAACTATAATTTCATTTATGGTACTTTGTTGATTCTAAATGATAAATCTTTGTTATTCTTATAAAGTGTCATAAATATCTGTGTTCTTCTACAAATAAAAATTAACATAATAAATAAGCTTTATATGTTAAAAATAAAATTATACAAATAATTTGAAATGAAACAAGAACGTTTATGTGAAGTTTTAGAGTTAAAATCTATACATATAATAAAACAGTAGGACCCGGTGTGTCTGTACATTGAAGATAATTGACAAATATGGAGTCAGGGCGATAAAAGAAAACCAATGAAACACAAAAAAAAAAAATTTTTGAATTTTTTGTCTGTCTGTCTGTCTGTCTGTCTGTTTGTTCGAGGTTATCTTCGTAACTACTGAATGGATTTTTATGCGGTTTTCACTAATGAAGAATGCACACTCCCGGGCAGTGTATAGGCTTTGTTTCATCAAAATCGGACAACAGACAAAAAAGTAACAAAAAGAAACAAAAGAAACCATTAGGTGCGCTGCTCACGTTTTTTAGTACATAACGTTTTTTAGTACATATAAAATCCAATAGATGTCACTGTGCGATTTTAAAACGCGCTATCGTTATGTTTTCGCCAGTCTACTTAAGTATGAGAAAGTTTCAAGCTGGCTGTCGTTCCATGTGGTTTAGTCGGTAGAACGTCAGTGCGCCATACTGATGGCCCGGGTTCGATTCCCAGCATGGAATTTTTTTTCACTATGTTGGCATTAACGCCTATAAGCAATTAAAAGAATTTGAAATATTGTATTCAAGGCGAATTTTCTCTCTGGGAAAATTTCCTTGCATTAATATGTCAGTGTAATTTTTTTTTCGATTTAATTTTTTTTTCGAAACTTTGTTTTTCTTAAAAAATTACAGTAAATATTTGATATTTCCCAACGTTTTTTGAATGATCGACTTGCTTTTTTTTTTTTTTTAATGTATGTCTGAACCTTATCTAACTACTTCTTCAAGATTTCTTTAGATAAACCGACCAGCGTAGCGGGCGAAGGCCGCTAGTTAATTATAAAGCATAATATTGACATTTCTATATGCTTTTGCAGTCGTCTTTAAGACAAAATTGATGATTAAATGCTCAAGATTGTAGAAACTAAAACTTCTTGTCAAGTCTTGATCAATTATGTGAATGGAAAACCGCAGTGAGAACATCAAAAATTTTAACAACGAAATAATATACTAAACTTTATCACTAATTATCATTGTATAGGTTCATATAAATGTACATGTTTATGTGTACCATTAAGTCTATGTGTTTTTACCAAATGCATCATTCTTAAAATGTCTCATGATACAATTGCCCTACTTATATTTTTGAAATTAACACATTTAAATATAACCTCCTCAGTCTTGCGATAAATATTACGAGGAACATAAAATGTTTAAAATAATTTACAATTATTATGAAACCTCTCCAAAGATGTCTATATATCGATGATAATGATATGCTTGGATTTATTAAAATGTATAGAAATAATTCTATTAACTCTGGAATGATTTCAATTAATTTAAAGTATATTTTTAGTGGCTCTTACAAGCGATATTGGAATAGATAAATTGGAATCGAATATTCAGTAGCTGAAGCATATTTCCAAAAAAGAAATGAATTATTGCATAAACATTCTTTAACAACAACAACAACAACAAAAACTCTAGGTATAGTAAAATAAATTATTGAAAAAGTATATTTAATTTGTGGAGAAAATAGACATTGTGTTTTTCCTTTCCAGGTTCCCATCAAAACAAGTTGCGACTGGAACCAGATGGAATATACCAAGCGTTTTTCACAGGGGACAGTTTTTTCATTACTTGCGTCGCAGGTAATGAAAGCGGCGCCACCAGACTGACGTGGCAATCTCCCACCGGAAGAGATATCACGGTGAGCAGCGGAAGGTGAGATGCTTGTATATAAAACCATTTTAACGTTTTAACCCTCTAAGCGTTTGTCCCGTAATATTCCGTACACTAAGCTCCAGGTTTCACTGCAATATAAGCAATGTTTAAGATATTATAATTCTATAAATTTAATGAATTTTCAAAGTATTGAAGAATGATTAAGACTCTCAAGGATTACATCTATATTCCTAAATAAGATTTTTTATGTAATATTCAAAGAATCATATTTTATTTGCATTTAAAACAAAATGCAGAGAAAACAACATTACAATTTTACCCATTTGCAAGACGAGGGTTAAGCAGTCTAATCGTGTGTTTCCGTCACGTAACATCTATATTATAAAGACCAAATGGATCTGTGCGTATTGCATGCATCATTTTGCGAATGACAACAGTTTAAAATTTGAATTCGACTTTCGGTTATGGAATTTACGCTCATGCAAATTTTTAAACTTCTCAATATCACACATTTTCATTTTTTACGCCTTCATATTGGGGGAATTTATAGCTTTAAATACAATTTTTTTTAAAGCTGTATCGTAATTTTTTTAATCTTAATTTTTTGCAGTCTTTTATACCGTTTTTCTATTGAGGCAACAGAAGTACTCCATTTTAATTAAAAGCTAAGAGAAAAGGATAAAAAGTATTGTATCTTTATGGTGTCATTTTCGCTCTAAAATTCGAAAAAAAATGGAATATCTGCTGTGTCAAAAATATTGTCTGTTATAAAACCCGGTAGATTTTGGTTTCATTTGCAAAAATGCCTTTTCACTTAAAAAATAAAAATAGCTTAGTATCTGTTTCAGCTAATACCATCGAGACTTCCAGTTTTGAATCAAATGATCAAATTAAAATGCCATTTTTTAAAAAAAAGTGAATACAGACATGAAAAGTGCATATGGAAATTTAAATATAGTCAAAATGATGTCGGGGTTATACAGAAAAAAAAAACATATGATTGATTTAAAGTGGAATGAATTTTCCTTTTTTTCAGTTAGGAATACTAGAATATGAGATTTAATTGAAAACTTTATCATAATAACAGACATTTATAATTTTACTGCTTCACGTACGACGAAATTTTAATTTTAGCAATTTCTACAACTGAGTTTTATAGAAATAATACATTGTTAACTTTAGGTTTAATATAATTTATTTAAGAGGTAGACTTATCAATATAAGATGCATTTTTTATTGCAACTAATTTTGAAGGTTTATTATAAATCAATGAAACATTTCGTTTAAAAATTTCTTTTATTGAAATTCGACGGGTTCAACCTTGTTTTAATTAAACTTTGATATATTGATTACTTTGATTTAAGTTATCAAATAAAAATCTTCATACCAATATTTTTCACAGTTATCTTTTTATGAATCAATAAACATGAATTAAAAAGTCTGCAGACGCTTAAAGGGTCAAAACATTAATATTCTGGTGTCATAACCGAGCCACTCGACCAGGAGCGGAAAAATTGTTTCCTTGTGTTACGTTTATGTAGATACTATATTTATTAACTTATAATTTGCTAAAATATAAACTCTACATTATAGTTAACAGAATATTCTACATTTTCATTTCAAGAAAGTTGTTTTAATTTGAAAATCTAATGACATTGTTAGAATAGCAGTAATAACAAGAAAAGCTGTTCCACGTGTAAAACAGAATGGCCTTTAATAAATTTTGATGCCGACACATTTTAAAATCAAGACCTTAGTATGATGTCCATCTTAATAATAAATAAATAAAAAAAATAATAACTAATAAAGTTCTTCACATTTTAAATTCTAGTATTAAGTTCTCTGTCTTTATCAAGGTCATTCTGTGAAAACTGACAGAATGTCCTGCGCGCGATATCTACATGCTATATCTATTCACTAAGTTCTTAAAATACACTCATGTCCATAAATTAAGGATAATTCAGAATCACGTGGAAATTAAACTCTAAAGTATAAATTTCTCTTGCATAAATATCACATATATCTTCAAGACTAATATGCAAATTTCAGAAAGCCGTCAGATAACGCCGATAGTACGTTACAATGACAAAAATGTGAGAGAAGCGTATATAAGAAATGGTGGCGAAGAAGTAAAACACTTATCAAGTATTTTCTAAGCTTCTCAGTGCCAAAACTGAACAGTTATGATACAGAGGACATATGTGGGTGATATTTTACGTGGTAAAATTATCTGCCGACTGGAATGTAGGTGTACACATATAGAAGTATCCGAGGAACATGGAATTCGAACTTGGAATCTCTAGACTTTGGCAACGATTCCAAAATGATGGAAATGTGAGTAGACGTTACAGTAAAGGTCGTCCCCGAGTTGAAACCACGAATGAAGACCGTTATTCGGCATTAACTGCCAAAAGAAGCACTCGGAGTATAGCATTATTTCTGTCTCATCAGCTATCTTCAACCACGGGTACGACTGTTTCAAGGAAAGCCGTGTACAGACGTTTAGAAAATATATGTTTATATTCTTGCAGGCTTGTTAGATGTGTTTCGCTCAAGGCAACTCACTGTCGCCGGCGCTTAGCCTGAAGTAGAGAACATGCAACGGGGACGTCATCAGAGTGAGCTTGTGTAATGTTTTCCGTCGAGTCCAGGTTTAGAATGCATTCTGATTCATGTCGGATTTTGATATGGAGTACGCCACGCACACGTTAAAACCAAGACAACATCATTGAATGACATCGTTACGGTGGTGCATGTATGCTCGTTTGGGTTGGAATTATACTGGGCTCCCAGAACCGATCTCTATATTCAAACCGGAACCATGACAAGCCAAATTTATCGATACATCGTTCTGAAACAATATGAACGTTTGTTTAGGGGGGTGCCATGGGCTCAAAATTTGTGTTTATGGATGATAACGCCTGTCCTCACCGAGAAAGCATCGTAAATGAATGCCTTCAAGATGAGGATATTACCGTATGTACTGGAAAGTATTTTTGCCTGACTTGAATCCAATAGAGCATGTATGGGATATGCTTGGCCGATGGGTTGCACCCCGTCAAACACCTCCTACATGTGTGACGGAACTTCATAGAGCAGTGTTTGTTGAGTGGAGTAATCATTCTAAAGATCAGATTGATAATTTGATACTCAGCATATTTAGGCGTTGCGAGGACTGCATTTCATCGTCTGGGACACATACAACTTATTAACTGTCACACCTACCTTATAATGTTAATTTTTAAAGGGAGGGAGTACCTTTTATAGCAGTGGTAGGAGCAACAATTGTAGATTTTATGAATGTTATTATATATACACTATCATTTTTGTTCTTTTTCTTTTGTTTAATAAATAGACTTGAAGAATAAATCATGTTTGTTTTGTTTTTGTTCCTTTATTATCTGGAACCGATATTATCCTTAATTTATGGACATGAGTGTATAAACAATACATTAAGAATGACAAAAAGCTTTAGGTTTTAATATTTGCACAGTTTTTTCAATTTGAGGATATAATAATATTGTTAAAGCATCAGAAATATGTAGTAAAGCTGCCAGAAATATGTAGTAAAGTTTTAGAGGAAAGAAATATAAAAACCCAGTAGCACTGACACTTTTTTTATCAACAACTCATATCGTCAGTCTACGCTGGTCCCCATAAAGTTATTTAACAGTAAACTAGTTCTACCTAATGTACACATGTTATTGCATGTCTGTACAAATATACTGAAAAATTGCCCTTGAATTCCAGGATGTGGAGAACATGTTTGTTAAAGAAGATTTAGTCGCAGAATCAATAGGGAGACATACAAAAACCTAAAAAATAAAATTTTATTTTCAAATCACCATGTAACAGAAAATACTCAAAATAGTCTCTTACATTGCAAATGACTATGCGCATTTTCTTTAAAATCGTATATGAATATTACAGATATTTTCAAAAGTGGTAATGCTTGTATGAAAAATTCCATTTTTTTTATATAGAATGAAGAGTTTTGAACCAAATCCAACATCACTTTTTGAAAACTTGAAAAAGTGTTATAGAAACAGTATAAGGTAATAAGAATATGGACATATTAAATAATTCATCAAATATGGATATTGGTGCAACATAATGTTTAATCTGTGTATGTGAGAAAATTCTAAAAATACCTAAGATTTCACAGTTTTGAGTCCGCTATTTAAAACAATTTATACAGAAAGTCTAGTAAAATATGTCAAAATTCAGAAAACAGAGGGCGATCTAGTGAGTTTTTTAAAGTTCCTTTATTATAAGAGATTTTCCACAATTTATCAAACAACCCACCATACATTGAACACTACTCTCACTATAAATCACTTTTTAAATTCTGGTGAGTGTAATCGAGCGTTGCGCACTGAATCTCTATAATCTTAAAACTATGATCACATGTACAATTCTAATATTCATACCATATATTTCTTCATAAATAAATTTTTAGGGCAAAAACAGTTGATGGCGTAGCACGTATTAATCTCCTTTAAAAATCTCCCTAATCTTATCCCATTTCGTATCTTTACGATGAGAACTCTTGCAATCAAAAGGGTCTAGAAACAGTTTTGATTTTTTCTTAGAATTGAAAATATTTTAAAAGCACTCATATGAGATTACTCGTCAAATGTTCTCGTTGTTGTGTGCATTAATGCTTTCCAATAAGTGTATAAATAACCCTGTTTGCAGTAAAAGTAGGTCACTCGTAAAAGACGAGGTAACATATATAAGTATAGAAGAAAATAGTAGGAGCGGTTGTGGAAGAATTCAAAATTTTCCTAATAGGACGTTGAACCAGCATTGGCCCGAATGTGAGCAAATATCCACCGTTCCATTGGCAAATAAACGTCGCGCACAAATTTTCAGCTGATTCACAATCATTTCTCAGACAGCACTTAGTGTTACAAAAAGTAACAAGAGCTCACTTATCGAGAGTTATCGAGCTCACTTAGTGTGCATAAATCAGGAAACCGAACACAGGTCTAAAAAAATCAGGTCTAAAATTACAGTCTAAAAAATCCCATAAAGGCTCAATGATGTTGAGATTAGGAGACAGATGGCATAACATCAGATGTTTCACTTCATCAATAAGTTGATATAACCATGCTTGAGCACAGTGAGTCGGGTGAGCAGGGTGATTGTCATCTTGTATTGGCGAACGTATCTCCACAAAACAGAGTTTGAGGCAAAGGATATAAATGATCTGCGATAATACTGCAATAAACTCGCCTCCGACATTCTCTTTCAGGAATATGAATCGTTGAACGATACGACAAGATATTGCTTTCTACATCATCATAGAATCTCTGTAGCGTCGTTTTGTAGTAGCAGATGTTTTGTTAGAACACTTAAAAGAAACGAAATAAAGTATAGTAGTCCAGGTCAAGATGTGAAGATAGCGAAAAAACCCCACAATGATTGTTAAGTCACTTTTTATTTAAACATGTAGTAATAGGGGGGGTACACCTATAATAATCGGAGAAAATCTCCGAACAGAGATTTACAACTTATTCAGTTAAGAACAGCGAGTCAAGTGTCGTCGTACATAGAAACAAACCGCCACTTTTGGCGTGAAAGAAAATCGCCAACATACACAAGTTCGCCCATGCACAATGTATAGTATACGCCAAATTACAGTTAAAATGCAGCCGGCATGATCAGAATTCAATTTGGCTGCCCGGCTGGGATGGGGAAAGGATATGGTTGCCAATAGATAAATGTTACACGTGTTGTTATATCTAAGCAAATAAGGCACACAGAAGGGGCACCAGATTTTAATGCGCAGATGTTAAATTCTTTTTAGGATTTTGTCAAGAAAGGAAAAAGAAGCGTAAGCATAAATTTTAACCGCGATACAGAGAGGATCTCCTTATAAGGTAATGAAGAATTGATTCGATCAGAATCAGCCGACATCTGGAAATTGTTTTGAACGGTTGATTAAAAATGTGGGTGTATTTCTCACAGATAATCTTGGGCAGCTGCAGATTTTCTGTTAGAGAAATAATAAGCGAGGAAAATGGAAAAGAAATGAAGGACAATTTAAAACTAATTTTGAATTGAAAAGGGAAGGGGGGTGCAAAGGAATAATTTAAGAAAATAGCCAATATATAACGAAATAATCGTTATAGTCTCCTCCCAGCTTCAACAAGACAGTCAACATGAAATGCTTTTGAAAGTGTTTGTCAAATGAGGCAATCGAGGGCCCACAAAACATTAAATGATGATTTGACATATTAAATTATCGATTTCCTTTGATGTTGTCTTCAATTTTATATGATTAGGTACCTTTTCTATGACTTTATAGCATTTTGCGACAATACTAATAGCTTTGGGATGATTATTCTGCCATTAATGTTAGCAATATGCAACTCCTGATGAATATTTTTGGTGAAGGAGGCTTCTGAAGTTGGATATTCATCTCAGGGATTATCAGTAGTCTTACTTTTTAAGGTGTCTATCCCGATGGGTTAACTACAGATTTCACCCGCTGTTTCTTTCGCAGGGGAAACTTTTGTAGTTTTGTGTTGCACACTGTGATAATACTTTACACATTGGTCCTTGATAATCCACAGAAGTGAACTAAAATAAGCGTGAAAGTCGGACAGGGAAAATATATTGCTGTTTTGCAGAAAAACGTGCGGTCGTCATTCTCTGTCTTCCCCATAAATAAGTTTGACGGATAACAAGCAGATCAGCACTCCTTAAAGCGGCTAAATATGATAGATGCTTGAGAGGGATGGTAAAAATGGCCTCATGTGATATCACTTATGAATACTTCATCTTTCGGGACTTTTTGAATAACCTATTGAGTAATTATTACTTATATTTGATGTAGTTGAATTAATTATGCATGACAGGATTTAATAAAATGAAGGAAACTTTTAGTAATATCTTTGTATTCGATTTTCACAAAATTTGTAACGTCTTGAAAAATAAATCACGCGATTATATATGCATTAAATTTCAAACTATTTGGTTTGGTAGGTTTTGTGTTGTTGTACGAGTACAGATGCACAAACAGACAGACAGACTAAACAACGACTAATACATAACGGATTTTTGTTATTGTGAATTCTTTCTTCGTAATGTGTGTTTTATGAATTATTCCTTATGAAAATGTATCATTTTGATTAATTTAGCAAATATTAAAAATTTCTAATTGAAAACGCAAAGAAATTTTTTTTTTTGTAATTGGAAAAAAACATATGTATAGTTTTAAAAATGCAGTTATAACAAAAATTATAATATTAATAATTACTATCGTAATGATCACCAATAAATCATAATGTACATTGTATATATTACTTTTAAAGCATATAATACATTATTTCATAAAATACCTAGTTATCTCATGAAATAATTAACCAAGCCGTTAAAGTGTTAAAAATGACACGCAAAAACCATTTCAACCGATTATAAAGGTTTTAGTTATAGTTTTGAATCGTCTATGGCGATTTTGCAATCAGTGCGTCTGCTACATTCCTTAGATTTCTTCTTCATTATTGCTGTCATAAAGAGTGCATGTTTTGTCAATACGCGTATTCAACTTGCACAAATTTGTATTATGTTTATTTATGTTAGATTCTGTTTCCACTAATACTTTTGCATTTTTTTTCTTTTATGAACATCGAGTTCTACACGGATGACAAATCAATCGATATATAAGAAATCTTGAAAATACAGGAGCGGTTGGAATGTTATTCATCCCAATTTAAATTGTCAAATACAACAATGGCAGCCGAAAATTTAAACAGAATTTCACATTTATAATACATGTGAAGAAAAATATTTTACTTATTATTAAACAAATCTGTCCGTTAACCCTGGTGTCATTCAATTATTTCAAATTTTAGGAACTCAAGTATTTCGCCCACGATAGGGTTAAATAACCATATCAAAATCCCTTCATGGGATCTTTTTATTGCAGCACTGCATTCTGTTATTTTGTATTTGGGTATAACTGATATAAAAATATTATATAGTGTATTCAGTTTTTTATATTATTTATCAAATTATGTATTATTGATTTAAAAAATGTTTTTTGAATGACTTTAACTATTTATTATCAGCTAATTTATAAAAATCGGATTTGTTTTAGCCTCAAACTGTTTATTTTATACTTTAACGATTAGGCAATCGTTATTCTATAAAATAATTTTTTAAATCATAGAATTCAATAATTTTAGACACTTTAACGGACTTGTTTAGTTATTTCATGAAATAACTAGGTATTTTATGAGATAACTAAATTATATACTTTAACGGTAACATATATATTAATATATCAATAATGATTATTAATAAATCATTAATAGATATCAGATAAAAAAAATATCCAGTAAAAACTAGTCAAATGTGGCCGAAAGTACAAATGTGAAAGAAGGAAACTAACTTAATATGTTCTATAAAAAAGTAGAAAAATTAAGACAGCATCAAAGGATCAAATACTAAAAATCATAGAAGAGAGGAAAATTGTAATAAAATAATCAATGCAGTTGCATCACAATATTTTTATAATTTCCTTATATTTTAGGATTATGATGTTGCATTTATCATACTAAAGAGTGAGTAGATTGGAACCAGTGGGATTTGAACCAGGGATTTCACGATCAGGAGGCAAAAACGTTAACGTCGAGTAAAAGGCATAACCAGTTCTTTTATGCTAGTACTTAGATTATAATGATAAAGTGAGATGAAATCGGTATGCATTCCATCTCCAGTGAGAAACACGTATTGCTGGTGTCTGACGAGTGAAATATTATTCGTGAAAGATGCTGTCGTACCTCGCATGTGTGATGCGTGGATGACAAATTTTGTGTTGTGATCTTTTCACAGGGTGCAAGGAATGATTTTTAAGTGTTGGTTTAAATTTATAAATCGCGTTCATCTGCATTGCTAAAAGGATCCATAGAGTTCTGATTTTATAAATTTGGTAATCTGAAATATCTTGTTTTTTGAATCGAAAATTCAGAAATATTTTTCTGTATCAGTGTTGTTAAGCAGCTATCGATCAAAATAGTATAAAAATAAAAAGGTCAAAGATTTAGAATCTGAAAACATTTTCCGAAATTCAAAACCTTCAATCATCTTAAGTCACTATATATGCATGTTATATCCTTTACTTTTGTAAATATACATAATAGATAATAACAAACATATATTTTTATCTAGGTGAATTGAGTTTTACAAATATAGTTAGTTCACAAAGAAGAAAATATAGCAGTTTTTACATATTTCGAAATTTCTTAAAGGAAATATCAAAGTCTCAAGAAAAAATAACTATAAATGCTTTATTTTCGTTATATTATTAACGCAATCATTATATTATTAATACGAAAAAATTATAGCAAAAATAATAAAGAAAAAAAAATTAGCCAAAGGAACTTTTTTCAAAATAGTTGAAAAAAAAAACATATATATATATATTTACATGCTAGAGCCTAAAATTAATAAAATAAAATCTTAAAACTCTAATATACAGAAGTTGCACATATATCGTTTAACATAAATCTTGTTAAGTTTGTTACATGTGTCTATTTTGTAAAGAAACTTTGCATTAGCGTGTTACAACAAGGACTGGCAAACTAGATTAAACATTAATTGCCTTAGATCATATGTAAGTCTAAAATTTCGATTTATTATATAAATATGGATAAATAAAATACACTATGACATTTTGAAAAATTGTAGTTTCCTGTTTTGCTAAAACTGAGTTCAGACAATAATTTACTTGATTCGTTAGTAAAAGTTTTAGGACAGCACTAATATTCACCTGAAATTTTCGGTTAATTAATTGGGAGATATTTTTATATTAGCCAACACAAATATTTTAGTTCGTAATATAATGATGTTATCACCCTGCTTTCTGTTTATAAAGTAAAAAAAAATCTCTAAGGCGTTGGGAAAACAATTAAATATATACAAATAAAATACATATAATTAATTATGCATTTGAATTTTATCCAGAAAAATCCTATGACATAAATAATACACGCGAATAATAATAATAAAAGTTTTCATGGCAGTATTTCTCTGTTATATATTTTGATCTACATTATGCACTTTTGATTTTTGTTGTAAGATTGGTATATACAATAATCGTAATATATGCCATCGATTTTTAATATTTGTAAATGTATACCTTCATTTTATTTTATTTTTTTTCTTACATTTCATTTTTCAAAAAAAAAAAAAAATGATTCATTTAAAATAATTTCTATTCTACTATATTCTCGCTGGCTTACTGATGAAAGCACACAGCAGTAACATAGAATGTTTTAATGGGCCACACCCTTTCTTTCACAAATTACGTCTCTTATACCAATATTAGTAAGATATTTTAGCAAGAAAATATTGATTAAGAAGATCAAACTTCTTATATCAATTTTTATCTTAAAAATATTTTGCTTATCTATTTGTTTCTTCATCTTTTAAAATAGGACGATGTTTTAATAGGATGATGTTGATGGACGATTTTCCAATGTTTATTTTTCTTTTCTTTTTTACAAATGTTGATCTATAGGTATACTAGTATACGTAACATTTTAATATATGTGTTATTTCTTTTTTATGTTAAATCAAATAAAAAGAGAAATGTACATCTTTTCTATATTTAAAAACATTTTAAGTTTATTTATGTATATTTTGTTTTTAAGGAATGTTTTTAATTCAAATAAATCAGTCATAGCTACAGCTATATGTAACTTTACAATGTATTAATGAAATTGTTCTTTTCCATTAATTTTTTTTCTTTAATAAAAAAGGGGGTAATGAAATACTTTCGTCACAAATTATTATAACTATATACTTTTATAAAACATGAAATGAATTTTATAAAGAAAAAAAAAATATTTTAATTACTTACTAAAAACCTAAATTATTTTATTATATAGTTTGTCGATTAAATATCTTACAAATAAGTATGCAGATTATAAAAATAATATAATACATTTGACAATTTGAAATTAAAATTGGAAATAAAATTCCTTTTTTGTTGTTTGTTTGTATTGTTTTATTTGGTTGTATTGCTTTATTTGAAATGTGAAAAAGAGCCATAAAGATTTAATATCTAAAGTTTTTTGCATAGCGTTGTTGCCCATGGAGTTGCTTACAGAATTTCTTCTACTACGAGAACTGAATTTAAGGAAGAAATAAAATTCTAAAATGTAGTTTAGCATTCACGCCATCTGAAACATATTATTTTAGAAATTTGAAATTCAGAAATATTTTTTAGTATATATGGGTTGTTATGTAGATAACGAGAGAAATAATAAAAATGATAAGCGATAAAGATTTAGCATCTGAAAACATTTTCTGAAATTTAAAGCTTTTAATTGGCTTAGCTGAGTCATATATATAATATATTCACTACATTTGTAAATATTTGTAATGAATAATAAGGAACATATGTTTACATCTAGGTGAATTGAATTTTAGAATTGTAGATGATAAGTATTAATGAAAATGGTGTTAATTGGATGAAAATTCAATATTGAGCTTATATTATTGATAACAAAATAACTTACAAGGAAGTAATTAATTCGAAAAGTATTAAAAAATAAAGAAAATAAAGAAAATATCAATCAACTGACTGTTATTAACGGGATAAGCACTTTTTCCTAAATATTTAAATATGTTTTTACAAATGGAAGAATAAAATTAATAAAAATAAATCATACTCTAATATTCGAGAGTAGTACAGGTGTAAAAAATGGTTTCTGTTTACACTAGTTTATAAACAGTGTTGTCCGATGGAACAACATTAGTTTACTTATAGATAGTTACACTAGTTTATTTTATAAAGAAATTTTGTATTAGTATATCCGTACAAGCAAATAGAAAGCTAAATTAAAATATAATTTCCTTAGATTTTATGAAAGTGTAAAATTTAGATTTTTCTTACAAGTAAAGATAAATAAAAACAAGATGTCATATTGAAGAATTGCAGTTTCAATCATTATCGGTTTTGCCTGAATTGAGTTAGGCCAATAAAAGTTTGTTTGTTTCTTATTAAACGATTTTGGATGGATCTAATACTAATTAGTAATTTATTATTTATTAATTGGTATTATTGGTATTTTATACTTTTTTACATTGTTTAATTCAACTAATTTAATGCGTAAAATGCGATATTTTCTCCCTTTTTTCAGTTTATAATGTCAAAGAGAAAACCACCTAAGGAATTAATAAAGCCGTTAAATAAAAACATGATTTTTTTTATATATTTATATGTTTTGGAGAAAAGACTTATAATTTAAATAATACACGTAAATAATAAGAAAAATGTTCATTATAGTATTTTAATATTATATATTTTAAATCACATTACATAATATTGATATTTATGATAAGCAATAAATATACACTAGTTATAATAATTTGCATCTAATTTTAATGTTTGGAAATTTATCTATTATTATTATTATTACAAGGTTTGTTCGTAATTATGTAAATATGTAGCATCAACATAATTACATAGTCGTTCAGTCCACCCAGTCGATGAATCCGTCTGGCCGTCCATCTGTCCGTCTCTTCGTATATAGCATACTAGAACTATCCGAACAATTCGTTTGAAATTTAAAATGTATAATTGTTGCATAAGTTTCTATAAAGCATTTAAAATTTTAAGAAATTTGGATTTATAATTTAATTACATGGGGAATCAAAGGTATTCAGTTAAATTACGACCAGTGGAATAAAAGATAGTTTCAAGTGCATTTTCATGACATCACAGTCTTCAGATCATGGTAAAATTGATATGCAACTATAAAGTATACATTGAAATACATAAATCTGTTTAACTGTGGTGGGAAGAATATTTGTTATTCTTTTACATGCCATGCAAAAACATTCCATTACATAATGTTATAGGGTAAAAATTGTTTCGGGCGCGTTTTAATTACATGAAACTGTATTGATTAATGTTGCTAAGGTTTACTAGAAGTTACTTTCTGTATAACAGAGTCTGATTGTATTTACAGGGAGACACAAAAGATATCGGCCTGTATATTATATCCCAAGTACTGCATACTATTACACTAAGATCTGAATATTTTTAAAAATTCGATATAATACGAATGCACCTCACTTGCTACGCTTGAATTGCAATTTCCGACTTGATATTTTTACCTTTCAATCCCCCCAAAAATTGATATGTTCAAAGTAATCTCTTTTTCAATATATCCGCGTTGACCTGAAAATGACAGAATACAACGCTAATACGAAAATTTTTAAGAAGACACACCGTTTCATTGACAAATTATAGTCGACTCTCGTTAATTCGAACTCGTTGGGACCACAAGAAATGTTCGAATTATCCGAAGTTCGAATTATGGAAGATATGAAATAAAAACATGCTTAATATGGTACTATTACAAAGGAAGGAATGTTATAGTGTTTTTTAAATATATTTCGTCTGTTATCAAGAGAATATGACTTAATAATAAATTAGGATGTATAAATACATAAACTAATTAAATAATTAGAAACGAGTACAATGGAAGAAAAATTTGAGGTGTCACTGACGGAAAGAAGGGGCACTGAGAAAGTATCAAATGCATTGGACTATATGTATACTCGTTTGGAACAATTTTCACAAAAATCAAAGAAAGAAAGTTATTCAAATGATCTGAAATTCGTGAGAAAGAAAAGAAAAATGAAAAATCGGAATTCTCGTTAATTCGAATTAAACCAAGTCAAGAGAAAATGAGTTCGAATTAGTGAAAGCTTTTAACGTTATTCTGCCATTGAAAAATTCGGGACTTCATGTTTAGTTCGAATTCAGCGAGGATTCGAATTATCCGATTTCGAATTAACGAGAGTCGACTGAACATTTTATATGCTATTATTAACACGGTATAATAGTTAGGAAATATTTATTAACAAGATCAAATTTTTCATCTCAATTCTTTATTTTTTAAATCCTTCAATTAGCTATTTGCTTTTTCTTCTAAAATATCTAACGTCTTATGGTATTTTTTGCCGCAGACTGGTTAATAGGTACACCATACTTGTATACTTAAAATTTTAACACAATTATGCGTATTAATCTTTCTTTTATTAAAATAAATAAAAAGAGATACATAAATGTTTCTGAATATTTCATTTAAATATTTTACTAAGCTTTAAATATTTTATCGGTTATTTTTATGATCTATTTTATATAAAAAATAAATAAATAAACTATAGTTGCAGCTACATGTGATTTAATTATGTATTAATGAAATTCTTCTTTTCTATTAAATCATTTTCTGTTTTAAAAATAAAAATAAAATAAATAGAATGAAATATTTTCATCAAAAACTATTTTGACCATCTAGTTTTGTAAAATCTATTAACAATATATTTTTTTTTCAAAAAATGAAAAATAAAAAATATTTTTAGTCAGTTACAAAATGTGAATATTATTTTATTATAATAACCATTAATTTCCTTAATAACTATGTAATATTTTTAAAAAAATGTAAACGATTACACTTGATAATTTGGAAATGAAATTTTCTTTATCTTAACAGAAAAAAAATACATATTGCATTCATCTGGAATGTGAAAAAGATTTATACAGTTTTTCTATTCGAATTTTTTTACATAATTTTGTTACTCACAGACAATATTATCGAATTATTTACCATTTAATTTCTTTTCTAAAAAAAGGGGTGAAATATTTTCATCATAAATTATTTTAAATATCTACTTCTGTGAAACATGAAACACATATATATTTTTTAAGAAACAGAAAATCAAAAAATTTCGTTAGTCAGTTACAAAATATGTAAATTAATTTACTACACAGTTTGTCAATGTAATGCACTGTAAATAATAAATCTGTTAAATTTACGGCAAAAACTGCTGGCATCAATATTAGCAACAGTTTTTGCCACAAACATTGCGATAAAATAACATGTAATAAAAAAAAATTACATCTAATCTTACTGCATTTTTTATGCCAAAAACTGCAGGTAATATTGGTGACAGCAGTTTTTTTTCCGTAAATTTAACGGATTTTTTTTACAGTGCATTTTGTTAATAAGTGTGTAATTTTTTATGTAAAAGATTACACTTGATCATTTGGAAATAAAACATCCTATTTTTACCTTTAATATATGTATATATATATATATATAAATACTTTTATAAATACATCCAAAGTTATTCAGACGATACCATTAAATAAACCAATGAAACCAGTATTTTTACATTCATATTATTAAAAAGAGTTGAAGTTTGAAGAGAAATAGAAGGCAGATTACCAAATTACACATAAACATAATATCCTATAAATAAAGCCCCCATGTTTAATTACATATCAACTAAATTCCAATATGGTAAAATCCTAAGTTATAAAAAGGGTAGATATTTCCAAAAACTATTAAAGAAGCAGCAAGAATAACAAATTGAAGAAATACATCATTTCATGCGCTGTGCAGCATCAAAGTAATGTATTTTAAATTTTTTTAAAAATAGATTAATTTATGCCAAAATGGGCCTAAAGTGAAATAATCCACTAAAAGCTGCAAGAATTCATGTTATCTTATGGTAACATAAATGACATAAAATATATATATTTGTATTACATTCTGCTGCAATGCAAAACAGAATTATAAAGTTTTGCTTTTGGAACTTTTTGCATATAATTGTTGCCCACAGAGAATACTTGCATGATCTCTACTACCTCGAGTACTAATTTTTAAGAAAAAAAATAAAATTCTGAAAAGAAGTTTAGGATTCACGCCAGATGAAACAACTTGTTTTAGAAATATTTTTCAGTGCAACTGTTGTTATGTAGATAAAGAGAGAAATAGTAAAATATGAGTGATAAAGATTTAGAATGCGAAAATATTTTCAGAAATTCAAAGAATAATTGTCCTGCTTCAGTCTATAAAACACACACTACTTTTGGAAATATTTATAATAAATAAAAATTAACTAAATATATATAGGACAGTTGCACCATAAAATTTAACTAATAATAACAAATTGCTCAGTGGTGCACAAAACAGGAATTTTAATATACATTAGTACATATTAAAATAAAATAAAACTTTCAACGTTTCGCGCCGTCTTCTGCGGGCGTCTTCAGGAAAATATGATAATGAAAGGACTACGTTTGCATCTTGATCGAGAGATAATATTTCTACTAAATTAAAATCTAAATGAATTAAAATTTTAAAAAATGTTGCCATTTACACGTGAGTAAAAATTAAAATATTGCAAGGAAATAAAATTTTAAGATTTTATGATATTGTGCCATATTTTTGGTATATTGTAGGATAAATTATCATTACATGGTTTATTTTCACGTGCTATGATTTCGATGGATTCTATTATTTTACCTTGAACTGGGTTATTGCATGGAACTATGATTTTGGCTTCCTCAAAATTAATATGACAACCCTTGTTCGCCAAGTAGAAGCGAGCAAGGGCAGTATTCTGTTTATATTGTTCTATATCTCTGCGATGCTCTTTAATTCTAATTAAAAGTTTCCGCGTGGTCATGCCGATGTAGACTTTTTTAAGAATTTTAAATAAAGTCATGGGGATTTCATAAATACCAGATTTTTGATGTATTGGAATTTTGTCGATTTTATCTGTAACGAGGTCAGTGAGATATGGAGGAGGATTGTACAAGGATTGCCATATTAATTTTGAGGAAGCCAAAATCATAGTTCCATGCAATAACCCAGTTCAAGGTAAAATAATAGAATCCATCGAAATCATAGCACGTGAAAATAAACCATGTAATAATAATTTATCCTACAATATACCAAAAATATAGCACAACATCATAAAATCTTAAAATTTTTATTTCCTTGCAATATTTTAATTTTTACTCACGTGTAAATGGCAAAATTTTTTTAAATTTTAATTCATTTAGATTTTAATTTAGTAGAAATATTATCTCTCGATCAAGATGCAAACGTAGTCCTTCCATTATCATATTTTCCAGAAGACGAACGCAGAAGACGGCGCGAAACGTTGAAAGTTTTATTTAATTTTAATATATACTAATGTATATTAAAATTCCTGTTTTGTGCACCACTGAGCAATGTGTTATTATTAGAAAAATAACTAATATTTTTTAGGTTAATTGAGTTTTAGAATTGTAGTCAATAATTATTGAAGAAAAGTATGATAATTTGCAGAAAATTGCAATATTTCAAAATTTTCGAATGAAATAGTATTAATATTAATTCGAAAACGTTATAAGAAAAATAAAGAAAAATTTAGTAGAATGAATTATTTTCGAAATATTTGAAAGCATATTTTTTACAGATGACAAAGTGTAATTGACAAAAAAGTAGTATTATAAATCGAAAAACTAAGTATTATAAATCGAAAAACTAGAGGGTAATAAATTTTTAATTCAAAATTATTCCTATGTCGCTTGTTCCACCAGTTTACTTCTAAACATTTTTTTTTATTATTATATCACTAGATGGACTTTAAAACTAGATAAAATATTAATGTTCTTAAATCTCATACATGTGTAAAATTTAGATTATTTTTACATGTAAGAATATATAAAAAACTAGTCGTTGGGGGGGGGGGGGCACCGTAATACATACCCATCATGAATATGCCTAATATAAAATATGAAATTAAAATGTGTGTAAATTTTTTATAGAATGCATCGCAATTTTAAAACAAAGTTTAAACTTATATTTAAATGGTTTTAATATCCATAGTAATGCTCTATTAATGAACTGATGATGAGCCAATTTCGACAAATTATAAAAAGCCAAAATACTAAAGTAGTACTGGATTGCGTAAAAGAAACATCCTTATAATTCCAAAAATAATAATCATATTAACTAACAATTTACTGCGTCGAATTAAGCGTTTCATTCCCAATTAAAATCTATCTTTCAATTAAAATTTGAATGAAATACAGGGCCATGAAAAATCGAAGAATGTGGAATACAGGTGTCAGGTTCTAAGTAAACATCTGCTACAAATTGGAATTTCTATTATTTCTCTATCTTAATATTTTATGTATTGTACCGGCTGTGTATTGGAATTTTCAAGGTGACATATTTCTTTGTTAAAGTGAGAATTGACAGGTATCATGTACAGGTGGTGAATGAGAGAAAGCAGATTACTAAGCAGCGTGTTCATCCGTCAGTGATGTATGTGGATGATGAGCAAACAAGGAACATGTCACGGATCAAGAAAGTGATGTGGGATGTGTCCAATGAAGAAGCTCCACAGGGGGGGGGGGGGTGTACATTGAGGAAAGTAGTGATTTGAGAATGTGAAGTCTCGTCTGAGATTAAGCAGATCGTATCTGGGCTTCGTACCTGGAAGTGTGTAGGACAGATGACCTGGTAGAGAGTGCTCAGTTTTGGAGAGCGTAGGCAGTTCGTATCTGGGGCTCGTACCTAGAGGAGTGTAGGACAGAGGTCCCAGTGCAGAGTGTGTAGGCTGAGCTCGTATCTGGAGAGTAAGGGACACAGACGTCTTTGTGTGTTGTGCTCTGGGCCGGATAGCATAGGCCGAGTATCCATATGTTGGGAGATTCGAAATTGATCTCCGTTAAAGTGAATCTAACGTGCATTGAGTGTAAGGGAGAAGGTGTAATTTGAGCCCCTTTCCTGTATTTAATTTAATTTTGAACCGGATCATCTATATCCGAGTTGTAATTGTATATAATTGTAAATAGTATATTTCTTGTGTACATATAGTATAAATAAACTGTTAGTTGAGTTGATTGACAGCGTCAGTGTTCATTCACACAATCCTCACAGTGGGTGACCGATATCACCTAATAATATCGGTGGTGGCAGCTATAACTACCACGGACTTTCTTCAAAGTTGTGTGGGCTGAGAGGAACGGCCCGACAACAGGATTACAAATATCTCGGCAACTAATAATCCGATTGACTTTAAGTCCACTCCTTAAAATAAAAAATATCGAAAAATTTTATATACTTTTCATCAGAACGAATTTTTCGAGAGACCTAAAAATATAGTTCCGGATAATTGAGGTAACTGACATTAAATAAGCTTCGCTCTATTCTTACATACTAAGTACATGCGAAATTTTAAATCTCTATCTCAATTTGTACGGGAGATAGAGCGTTTACAGACAGACAGACGGACGGTCGGATTTTTTTCTAAAAAACGAACGTGTAAATCCGTCAATTTTTTTTTTCGATTTTCGAAACGATTGCGAGACTTACCCTATACTACGTATGATGGGTAAGTAACAAGATGGCATATTCAAGAATTGCAGGTTCAATCACTTAACAGTTTTGTCTGAACTGGGTCCGGATAAGGAGAATTTGCTTGGTTTTTTTTTTCTAAATAGTTTGAGATGGAATTAATATTAATCTTTTATTTTCCATTTATTAATTGGAAAAATATTTAATATTATTGGGAAAATATTAATTAATATAAATTTTTAGCTCTAAAAAAAGTGGTGTTTTCATCCAGTTTTCACTTAGTCAATCAAGAAAGCAATTAAATATAGATATAATTTATTGTGTATTGGGAGTTTTTTTCAAAAAAGTGCTATTATATAAATAATACACGTAAATAACAAAAAAATGTTCATTATAGTATTTTAATGTTGTGTATTTTTAATCATATTGTGTAATTTTATATTTTTAGCGTAAGCGAGATCTATACACAAATCATCATATTTGCTATCCAATTTTTTGTTAAAATATATCGTTACTATTATTTCATTTTTTTTCTTTTTACATTTAATTCCTCCCAAAAATTATGCATTAAAAGTAATTTCTATTCCAATTTTTCCTCGTTGAACGACTGATGAAAAAGTACAACAATAATATGAAAATATTTGATAAGCCTCGCCAAGTTACATTTTATATGCTAGTTTCAAAGCAATATTTTAGTGAAGAAATATAGATTAATAAAATCAAATTTCTCATATCAATTCTTTATCTTTGAAAATCTTTGATTGTCTATTTACTTTTATTAAAATATGAAGTAAAGTGTAACGTCCTATGGTATTTCTTTTACACATATAGATTAATAGGTATGCCGTACTATACGTAAAAAATTAGCACATATATGTGTGTTCTTATTTCTTTTGTTAAAATGAATCAGAAGAGAAACAATTGTATTTCTCAATGCTTTCATTAATTGTTTTACAATATTTTCAATATTTTAACCGTCATTATTGCGGTGTATTTTTCAATAAAACGAATCAATCATAGTTACCGTTATATGTGATTTGACTGTTTATTAATGAAAATGTTCTTTCCTGTTTAATCTTATTTTTCTTAAATAAAGGAGAATAAAATGCATTCATCGCAAGTTATTAATTCCATCCATATTTGCAAAAGGTGAAATAAATGTATTTTTTAAGGAAGAGAAAGTCAGAACTTTTTTGTCGATTACATAATGTGTAATTTTTTTTTCGATGATATATGAGGACAAACGATTTATTATGTACTTGTATTTTTTCAGAAATTTTCTAAGCTATATGACGATGATCGATTTATTAAGATATTTGTATTTTTTTGTAAAAAAGTCCTATGATAGAGATATTGCACGTAAATAATAAGAACAAATGTTCATTATTGTATTTTGTTATTAGGTGTTTTTAATCACATTGTGTAATTTTGATTTTTGTAGTAAGCAGCAAATATACACTAATCATCCTATTTGCTATCCCGTATTGATATATAGAAATTTATCTCTTATTAATATTTTATTATTAATATTTACATTTCATTCCTAAAAAAACTGATACAATAAAAGTAATTTCTGTTCCAATATATATTCACGTTGGCCTACTGATGACAGAATGGAACGCTAATGTGAAAAATTCTAATAAGCCACACCCTTTCTTTGACAAATGACACCTTATGTACCAGTATTAACACGATATTTTACTAAGGAAATATTGATTAATAAAATCAAATTTGTCATATTAATTCTTTATCTTTGAAATCCTTTGATTATCTATTTGCTTTCTCTTCTAAAATAAAATGGAATGTCCTATAGTAATTTTTTTTCATACATTGATTAATAAGTATGCCGTACTGGTATATGTAAAACTCTAACACAATTATGTGTTAGTGTACCTTTTGTTAAAATAAATAAAGAGAAAAATATACATATTTCTCAATATTTTATATATCATAGATCTAGCTATCTGTCAGTTGACTGTATATTAAAAAGAATTTTTTTTTTTTTTTTAAAGGAGAATATAATACTATTATCACAAATTATTTTAATCCTATATTTTTGTAAAAGATTAAATAAATAGATTTGCTAGAGAAAAGGACAATCAAAAATATTTTTGGTCGATTACAAAATATATAGGTTTTTTAATCCATAGTTTGTCAATGTTTGTCACCTTGGTAATAATTATGTAATTTTTATTAATGTAAAAGTTACACTTGATAATTTAAAAATAAAACATCCGTTTTTTTTAACTGAAAATATTACATATTATATTCACCTGCAATACAAATAAGATTTGTAATTTTTTTCTATTTGAACTTTTTGCATACTTTACTATTTGAGTATTGAAGTTTAAAAAAAAAAAACACATTCTAAAATGCAGTTTTGCATTCCAGCTATCTTGTTTTTGAAATTTTAAATTCAGAAATATTCTTCTTTCTAAATTTTGTTATACAGATAACGACAGAAATAGTAAAAGAAGTAAAGTGGAAATGTTTATCATTTGAAAACATTTTTCGAAATTTGAATCCTTGATTCCTCTTTTGTCAGTACATATATTCTAATACTTTTTAAATATACATTATAAATAACAATAAACACGTATTTTTATCTAGGTAAATTGATATTTTAGATTATTTTTTGTATGTTTTAAAGTTAATAGAACAGTTATTTGCATATTTGGGAATTTTTATGAGATAATAATAATGTTGTAGGAAATATAACTATAATTTAAATTCTCAAGTTATATTATACATAACAAAATTATATAACTACTGAAGAATTAATCACTGTAAAATCAGGCATATAACATGCAATTTGAGTATTAAAAATAACCTCAAACATTATTGGTCCTTATTATATGTTGAATATAAAAATACTAGAATTAAAAATAGGGGAGTGACCAGTCTAAAAATTAAATTTCGCCATGTAATCACCATTCACCACGAAAGTACTTATTTATTTAAAGGAAACATCATTACATAATGTCCCGTATCTACTCACGTATATGTTATCCCATAGCTTTCACATGCAAAGTTTGTATGTGGAAAAAAATGAAAACCCCGTGTATAAGTAGATCGTCTAACTTTTTATCTAATTTTTGCGCACAATCAAATCAAAGGTGTCATTTTCCTATGCGAAAAAATAATAAGTAAATAAAAACAAATCACAGATTTTTTTTAAATAATTAGTCATTATTATTTGTATATTTTATATATTATTTTATTATACATACCTTTTAAACGCAAAAATTTTGAAACATTCGCAGTTTCTTTTCTTTTTTAATTGACAAGCGTATGAGTTGACCAACTTAATTTGATTGCCAACAATTGTCACAAATTCTTCCACATATACACGAGTACATACGGTATTTGCATCATCGGATAACATAAAAAGTCCACCGTATTTCTTTTCTATTACATATTTAGACACATCATCGTATTAAGTTTCATCTTCACCATCTCTGAAAGTCTGAACTATAAATAAGTATTCATCTTATGCCCCAATTATATTGTTAAATATACTACATCTATTGAATAACTTTAGATTTAGGTCAGGTTTTATTATATTAAATGCTTTTATTATCCATTCACGAAGTAATTCTGGTCTGGCAAAACACATTTGGACTTTTTGTCCGATTGTTTTGTAATTGTCTAATATTTCTATATTCCACGCAGTTTTAAATTTCCTTTGAACAATTTATCAATGTACACACCTAACTGTCGCACTAATGGCGTTTTTCATGTTTTTGATTTTCGTACCGAATGTCGAACGGAGTTATAATACGTTTGCAATGATTATAAAGAAAGTAAATATTGCCATAACCCTACCTTTTTTATTTTAATTGTGTATTATAAGAATGTATTATAAGAATTCATAAAATCATACGCGATAATTTAGGAAATATATATTGATAACTATAAGATCATATTTTCATAACAATAATTTATATTAGAAAATCCTTTACTACTTATTTGTTGCTTCTTGCAAAATATAATGTAATGCCCCATGGATTTTCTTTTCCAAATATTGATAAATAGGTAGGTAAACTGGGGGAAATTGATACAGCTTTTTTCAAAAAATTGTTTTGGTGTCTAGAAAGAAGAAATTTCAAGTTATTTTTCTATGTGATGTCAGCAAAACCTGTGTAGTGTGCTATAAAAATGTACAATCGTTGTTTTATATATTATTTTTGCATGTAATTTTTAAAAAATCGAAAAAAGTAATTTGTGTCAATGTGCCCCATCCCCGGGGCAGATTGATACACTTTGACACGTCTGGGAAAAATGGAGACAAATAACACCAATGCATATTTTTCATAGAAAAATAGTTATCAAACCATTTTATATATATTTATAGACATTAAAATCGAACACAATTTATTTGTAAGCCATATTAAAGCAATGAAAATGAAATGTATAATGACCTGATGTTTTGGCTGTTCCTTGCCTGTTTGTGGGCTGTGATAACTTTGTCATATCTGGCATTTTAACCCCAGAATTATTTTCTTTCTTAGGAAAGGAGAAAGAATTACCAGGTTTTCTGTTTATTAATCGGTTTACAAACAGAAAAAAAGGATAATTATATTAAAAATTATGTTTATGATATAATCTGCAGCTTGTTTCCCTTACTTAATATTTCACATGTCGATAATACTTTTTTCTCTAGAGAATCGATATAAATTTGAGATTTGCCAGGATGCCGTCCATTTCTTTTGTTAATTCTACTAGCACTAGATATTGTATAAGTTTGTACGTCTTCTGTTTGCAAAAATACTATAAAATGTTCTAATGTAAAGAAATAAGAGCTATTTTACTTTAATAAAAACTAATAGTAGAAATTTTTGACAAAAAATGGTTGAATTAAGGAGTGTATGGTAAAAAAAAAAAAAAGGTAATGAAAAAATGAACTAGAAAAGGATTTAGGTTGTATCAATATGCCCCGACAAAGACTATATCAATGTGCCCCATACAGCCATTTTGAATAAAATGAGTCGCAAATCCACACTTCATAATTTATCTAACAATAAAGAATGTCGAACTGATAAAGAGTAGCTTTACTTGCCAGGGAGGGTATTCTTTTCGGTTGAAAATACTGGAACCGTTGTATAATACCATTTCAGTTATACAACTCAAATTTACTTTTGACCTACAAAAACAATTAATCACCCATCACATTTCAACAAACTATTGAATCATTCCAAAACTTTCTGCATGTAGTTAATTTCACTAGTATCACCTTTTGGAGCTGTTGTGAAACTTCCTGTAATGACCCTGTGTGCTGTACAGGGGGTGTATCAATGTGCCCCAAGTATCAATGTACCCCAGTTCCCCCTATGCTATAGCGTATATACGTAAGACTTTAAAATTCTCAGTTTCAGGTTCAATTTCAGTAACATTCAGATTTTATTCTCAGTTTTGTTAAAATAAATAAAAAGAAATGTGTTTCGTATGTTTAAGTATTTTAGAATTACTTATTTATTTGCCGCCTTTTACGGTATAATTTTAATTAAAATAAATCAATCATAGCTATACCGATATGTGATTTCAAAATGAATTAATGAAGTTGTTCTTTTCCATTTAACCGTTTTTCTGTTCTAAAAAAGGAAAGAATAAAATATTTTCATCACAAATTGTTATAACTATACACTTTCGTAAAATGAAATAAATATCTTATATAAGAAACTGAAACTGAAAAAGACCTTCATTAGTTACAAAGTGTGCTGGTTATTTTATTACATAGTTTGTCGACTAAATATCTTGACAATTAGCTTGTAAACTATAAAAACGTAACATAGCATGCATGACAATTTTGAAATAAAACACCATTATTTTTTTACACAAAAATTTATATATTGATTCACTACAAATACGAAAAAATTTTGATATTTGAACTTTTGAGCATATAATTCTTACCCACATAGAATATCTATGTAATCTTTACTATCACGAGTACTTAACTTAAAGAAGAAATAAAATTCTAAAATTCAGTATAGAATTCATGCCATCTGAATCATCTTGTTTCCGAAATTTAAATTTAGAAACATTTTTCAGTATAAATGTTGTCATATACAGTGGTGGTCAAATGTTTCCGTCCAGTTAGTTTCGTTGATTTGTTTAGCAGAAAGTTTCAGCAAAGAAGAAGCATAATTGCTTACAAAGTTAGGAATATGTGAATGACCTCTGATCATGTGATCACTTTCATTGGATACTGTGGACGCTTCATGCAAAGGCATGCATGATTCGAAGTTCGCGTGTGCAAAAGTTTCCGGCCACTCATCATTCCTTGGTTTTTTTCTATCGGTAAAGTGTTTTGGTCGTGTTTGTGAATGAATCAACGTGAAAAGCAAAGTTTAAATTCAAAATTGAAAAGTTCAACAAATATTGTCAGTAAATGAGTGATTAATTTGTCACTAAAGGGCTAATCTTCTCGAGGTATTGCGGTAAAGTTATCGATCGGTAAATCGACTGTAAAAGATATTTAAAAGTTATATAAAGATGGCCATGGCCTTCAGTACTTTGTGAGGTCCGGAAGACTTCAAAAAATTACTATTCTCGTTGCCAAAATTATCAGGAGAAAAACAATTGATGACCCGCATAAAAATTTCGTTGCAATATACGGCTATTTACAAATTGAAAATATTGTTGAAATAAGTCGGTCTACCGTGTCAAGATGCTGACGTGATACAGAACTTTATGGAAGTGTCGGTGTTCAAAAATTTTCCGTAGGTAAAAAAAATATAAACGTACCGACTGGCTTTTTCTAAAAAACACAAAGTCTGGTTTAGTAAAAACTGGACAAAAGTATTATTTTCCCATCAATAGAATTTGAAACTTTTTTGGAAGTGATGGCAGACACTACGTCCGATGACCTAACAACAAAAAATGTGATTCAACATATGTTATTCCTAGAATGAAGCATGGCAGAGGACACGTTCTAATGTGGGGAGTATTTTCTTCAAAAATTGTAGGGTTCGTTATTTAAAATCCACGACAAGATGAATGGTGCAATGCGTAAGGATATCTTGCAAGATTACTTTCTGCCTTATTAGTGGAAAATTTTGGTCGCAACTATTTGTTTTAACATGATAACGACATTAATGAATACATGCAAGCCTTGACAAGCAAGGTTTTCGCACAAAAAAAATTTCGTTTTTGAAATGGCCAGCCCAAACGCCCAACATGAATCCAATAGAAAACTTTGGAAAGAAGTTGGCAAACGTCTGCCGAACTATAAATATTCCAACTCAGCAGAAAATTTCAAAAGATTGCAAAAAATGTGGAAAAAACGTACAATAGACGATCTTTAAACGTTGATTGTATGCATGTCACGTTACTGCGCCGTAGAACTTATTTCTAAAGGTAATAAAATAGTAATGCTATAATATACTAATTATAAATGTTGTTGATTGGTGTAGTTTTCGATTACAATACATTTTTTTTTTAAACTTGCGAAGGTGACCGGAAATTTTTGAGAACATACGTTTTCCTTTGCAATTAATTTTGTCAATTAAATTTATTGATATTTACATGTTATTTCACAAGTAAGTTCCTAACTATTATGTCAATAAAATGTATAAGTATCTCTTTGAGATTCCTCTTCATATCGGTATAGTTACAAATTAACTAAAAATTTTTGGTGGCTGGAAACTTTTGACCGCCGCTGTAGATAACGAGAGAAATGGTAATGTAGATAAATGATAGAGCTTTGGACTCAGAAAATGCTGTCTGAAATGCAAAACATTTAATCGTCTCTCCTCAATATATATCTATATCTATATCTATATCTATATCTATATCTATCTATCTATCTAACTATCTATCTATCTATCTATCTATATATATATATACATATATATATATAACATCCACTACTATTGTTGAGATTTATAAAGAATTATACTGAACAAATATTTTCACTCCGAGAAATAAAGTTTTAGAATTGTAGTTCACAAGCACTAAAGTAAATTTAGTTATTTTTCAGAAAATTGCAATATATCAAAATTTTAAAGAAATGGTACTAGTTTTATAAGAAATAACTGTAAATGTTTTATTTACATTATATTATTAATAATAAAATAACTGATGAAGAAGTAATTAATTCGAAAAAGATGTAGCGAAAATAATAATGAAAAAAAAATAACGCAGAAGAAAGGATTTAAAAAAAAAAAAAAATGATATATACATTTTTTACAAATAAAAGAATAAGAAAAACTATTCGTTGGAGGCCACCGTAATACTTACCCTTAATTTATATGCATATGAAAATAAAATATGTGAAAACTATTCATACAATGTATTTCAATTCCAAAACTAAATTTAAATGTTGTTAATACACATAGGAATACTCTATTAATGAATTGCTGATGCACCAATTTCAACAAATTATATAAAACGTCAAACTACTCAAGAAGTACCAAACTACGTAAAAGAAACATCCTTATAACTCCAAAAATAATAATCATATTAACTAACAGTTTGCTGCGTCTGATTAAGCGTCTCATTTTCAATTAAAATATACCTCTGAATTGAAATTTGAATGAAATACAGGATCATGAAATATCGAAGAATGTGGAAAACAGGATTATAAATATCTCGAAAACTAATAATCTGATCGACTTCGTTCTTTATGCAAAGTTTGTGTTTTTTATTGCCTTTTACATGCATTCCTTAAAATAAAAGAATTCGAAAATTTTTATATACCTTTCATCAGAACGAATTTTTCGAGAATCCTGAAAAAATAGTTCCGAATAATCGAGGTTGCTGATATTAAATAGGCTTCGTCCCATTCTTACATATTAAGTACATACAAAATATCAAGTCTCTATGTCAATTTGTTCGTGAGTTAGAGCGTTTACAGACAGACAGATAGACAGACGGCAATTTTTTTTTTCTAAAAATATGTTTTTCGAAATCTCCAGTGTCTAAAACGTGTAAATCCTTCAAAAAAATTTTCGATTTTCAAAACGATTGCAAGACTTACCCTATACTACGTATGATGGGTAAGTAATAAATAAATAAATCTTAAAACTTTAATACCCCAGGAATAGCACATGTATCTTTCGAAATGGTTCCTGTTTAGCTTGTTATACCAGTTTATCTTGTAATGGGTACAAGGGTTAGCTAAGTAGATTAGATATTAATTTCTTTATATCATATGTAAGTGTAAAATTTAGATTGTTTTTTAAAGTAAGGATAAATAAAAAACATAATGGCATATTAAAAAATTGCAGCTTCAATGATTTAACTGTTTTGCCAGAACTGAGTTAGAACAAGGACAGTTTGCTTGCATGTTACTAAACACTTTCGGAAAGAACTATGTAAGTATGAACCTGTAATTTTCGATTTATTAATTGGTAAATATTTTTAAATTATTAAATGGAGATACTTTAGTGTGTAAAATGTGGTATTTTCTCCCTGTTTTCAGATTTTAATGTCAAAAAGAAAAACATTTAAGGAATTTATCAAGCAGTTAAATAAAGATATAATATACTATGTATTTGTAGTTTTTGGAGAAGAGAGACTCATGATATAAATGAAACATATAAGAATAAGAAAAAATGTCCAAATGTCCACTTTAGTATTTTATCATTATATGTTTTTAATCACCTTTTATATATATATTTTTAAAGCAACAAGGATAAATAAATCCTCATATTTCCTATCCAGTTTTTATGTTTAGAAATATGTTTGGTCCTATAGTTATTTTATTTTAATTTTAATCTCTTTTTGATTTCAATCCTCAAAGAAAATGTTATATTAAACGTAATTTATATTCTAATATATCCTCGTTGACCTACTGATGTAAGAATACAACGCTATACATCTTATATGCTGGTATTTATACGATATTTTAGTAATGAAATATTGATTAATAAGATAAAATTTGTAATATCAATTCTTAACCTTTGAAATGCTTTGATTAGCTATTTGCTTCTTCTTTTAAAATATGGTGTAACGTTGTATGGTATTTCTTTTTTGCATATTAATTAATAGCTATGCTATACTAGTATGCGTAAAGCTTCGATACAATTGTGTGTGTTAATCTTTCTTTCGTTAAAATGAATAAAAAGAAAATAATACATTTTTTATATTTTGTTTAAATATTTTACAATATTTAAAAAAAAATTAAACATCGTCTTTTTGGCCTATTTTTAATTAAAACAAACGGATCAATCGAATAAATCAAACATTAATCTACAAGTGATTTCATTATGCATTAATCAAATCAGTTAGATAGAAATCAAATAGAAAAGTTCTTTTCTATTAAATCTTTTTTCTTTTCTAAAAAAATGAGAAAATAAAATATATCCATCACAACTTATTCTAACAATTTATTTTGTATAAGGTCAAAAAATATATATTTCTAAGAAACAGAAAATCCAAAATATTTTAAGTCAATAACCAGATGGGTAATTTTTTATTACATAGTTTCTCTATGTAATATCTTGCTAATAAGTATATAAATCTTTTTAAAAAGTTAAAAGGTTAAATACTTGTTAATTTAGATATTTTGGAATGATTCAGAAATATTTGTTAATCTGAAAATAAAACAACTTTTTTTTAATAGAAAAAAATATTTATTGCATTCACCTTCAATGATAAAAATATTTATAAAGTTTTGCTATTCGAACTTTAGCATACGGAGAATATTTGAATAATCTTTACTACCTTGAATACTGAACTTTAAGGGAAAAAATCAAATTCCAAATGCAGTTTAGAATTCACGCCGCCTGAAACATTTTGTTTTGGAAATTTTAAATCCAGATATATTTTTATGTGTAAATTTAGCTATGTATATAACTACAAAGATAGTAAAAGAGATAAAGGGGAAAGATTTTGCATTTGAAAACATTTTTTTAAAAATTCGTTTCCTTACATCCTCTTTTGTCAGTGAATATATTTTACTACTTTTGTAACTATACATAATGAATAAAAATAAACATATATTTTTATCTAAGTGAATTAAAGTTATATAGTTGTAATTTTGTATATATAAAGCACAGTAGAACAGTTATTTGCACATTTGGAATTTTTCTATGATATAATATTAATGTTAAAAAAAGTAACTATAATTCTTATTTTTAATTATATTGTTATTAGTAAAATAACTAGTGAAGAAGTAATTACCACGCGAGAAATATCAAGCATATAACTTTTAATACAAAAAATAGCATCAAAATGTATGGGCTCTTATTATATGTTCAATATAAAAATGACAGATTTCAAAAATTTGGAAATGACTAGCTTATAGAATTACAGTCAGAGATAAAACTTAATTCTAATTATTTAAAAGAAACAACATTACATTATTTATTTTCATTATAGGGTAACCAGAAAAGTTCGCCATAATGCTCTTAGCCACATATTTAGCCACATCATCTGACACTCAGATCCACAAATACGTAATCGTCTTCTGACCCGACTAGATTGTTAAAAATACGACATCTTTTGAATGACTTTTGAATGACTTTTGAATTAGGTCAGGTTAATTCCATTCCATGAATTTATTGTCCACTTAGAAAGTATTTCTTGACCGACACGATACATTTGGTGTCATTTTCTAATTGTTTTATCGTTTTCTAACCTTCTTCCATTCCACTGTTGTTTTAAAGTTCCTTTAAATAATTTATTAATGCACCACCTAAATCAGGGCATGAAATTTCAGCTTAAAAGATACTCGCCAGGTTAAAATTTTTACTCGCCACTATTTTGCATTCATTCAAACAACAACGTCAGCCCCCTCACCTGCACAGAAAATGAAATATTTATGACAAATTTAAATTAAATTGACGATTGTTAGAAGAAGCCGTTTGTTAAATCCAGAATATTTTACATTTATGGAAAATATAGGACGCTTAGGTGATGCTTAGGTGACGAAACCCGGATCTCTTCGCGCAGGAGTGAAAAGCAATCTAATTCGGTATGGGCGCGTGCGCAGTACGAAAGTAAGGGAGGGGATGAATGCAGACAGGGTAATTTCATTCCACCGTAGGAAAGAAGAAAAAGTATGCGACGGAGCATTTTTACTTCTTTTGGAATATAAATACCATAGCTTCATTTTGAAATACATCCGCATGTCGCTGTGCTTAGTTTGATTTGAAGCACAACATTTTAAAAGACGAAACTTACTCGCCAACGATAAATATTTACTCGTCAATGGCGAGCTGGCGAGTGGAAATTTCGCGCCCTGACCTAAATGCTGCAATAATGGCGTTAATGATGTTTTTGGCGTTAGCATCGAATGACATAGGGAGTTGTGTCACCATTGAAATGATTATAAAGAAACTAAAATAAGGTATCCTGGGGTAATAACGCCACGTTAAGGTTCTACCAATTTTCACGGCTTAGTTTTAGATTGTATTTTTGAAACAAATATAGGATTTGATACAGCAACTCATTGACTATCTATATAAAAAATAATTTAACAGATATGTATTCATAAAATGTTATGGCGTGATTTGTTGACCAATGCTATTTGGCGTTATTACCAAAATGTTATGGTAATAACGGTTGTTACGCCATGCAAACAAAACTATAAAACAAGATGGAATAATGGTATGTAGATTGCACAATTCTAAAAATACAAACTATACAGCTCTAGAAATTGACAATTGCACTCTAAGCTATAGAAAATGTTCAATTTTATGTGAAAGTAAAAGAAAAAAAAGGTGCGGCGTGAGGCGGGGAGTCAAAAGAATATCAGATTCACAGATACTTTTTGCTTAAAAAGGGCCGTTTAAATAGAATTATTAGAAACATTGCACGATTTGAACTGTGATTTTTTGAATCAGTATTTACGATGTAGTTCGGCTACTGTTGGAAATCAACTGGGGCATTAATGCCAAGAATTGGCGTTATTACTCCGTTATATTTATTGCGCAGTACATTTTAAACTACAAATTATCTCGAGAAGATATCCAAAATCATCTACAACATTTTGAAAGTATATCAAATGCAGTACAAATTTCTGTAATAAACAAAGTATTTCTGGATAAAAAAAAATAATCTTCACATCACAAAACGTACATAGCAAGTTTTAGATCAAGCGTTAATTTGAGCTGCTTTTAAAAGCAATAAGACCTACAAATAGAACAAATTAACTTTAAGCTGTTTTTTGCGATTTATATGACTGAAAACCCTTCTGCGCTGAGCACATGGGTGTCATTTACCAGATTATTTCATAATTATTCATATATATTAGCACTTCGCGTTATTAACCCGCCTGGCGTTATTACACCAGAACACCTTATTTGAATAAACCAATCTTTTTCATATTAATAGTGTATTATAAGTACTATTAATTATAACTATAAGTATAAAAAAGTTTAACAGTTTTAATAATTTTAGTTGTATGAATTCAATTCGGGTTGTATGAACTCCTTTCAATTCGAGATTAGCAATTAATTGAAATATATGATATTTGCTTCATGTAATGAATAAAAAAAACTGCGTATCTCTATGTAGTGTTCCTTTTACTATTTTTAACTTAATTATACAAATATTTAAAAGCGTAGATTTTTTTTTTTTTTTTTTTTTTTTTTTTTTTTTTTTTTTTTTGATTGGAAATGACTTTATAAGATAAGGGCGCATTATATACTATATGGCAAGAGTTGACCGGCAACAAGTGATTTTACACATTTTGTGAAATACTCGACGAAATTGATGAGGTATTATCCTGAACCTCAAAGTGTGTAAACATAGAAGTTCAGATCATTCATTTCCTTGAAGATTTTTTTTTCCGAATTTCCGTACGGGACCGTCAACAAATTAAAAAAGAGCGAATATCTTTTGGATTACTCTGTCGAGACTAATGTAGCAAAAGCTTTCAAACTAGCTATAGACTATGATTAAGTGGATTATTATAATAAACTGTTTTTATGTGGACATCATGTATATTCGTACATAAATTAGGGTTTCTATAAAAACAGTCCCAAATTTTTCGAAGTTTTTTACTTATAATTTACAGAATTTTTAACATAAAATAACGTTCGTTTCCAAAAATGTGCCAAAAAGAATTATACTTAATAGCCTGCAATAAAAATTAAAAAAGAATAAAAGTTGTATAAAAAATAAACAAGTTTACTTATTAATTTTTCACTGCGAATGCGTCAACGCTATCAAAATTTCATTTACGTATTGTGCTGTGTGAAAGTCCCAAAAACATAGCTTGAAAATTGTGAAAATGATCATCGATAGCTCAAATTCCGCTACTCCCAAAATGTAGCAAAAAAGAAATGGGTATGTATCCGTATCTTTATTGAGTATTGACAATACAGAATACAAAATATGGTACGTACTACTGAATTTGGATGCAACCTCTCATTCATTTGCTTCATTTTGAGAATAACACTCTTGCAATTAAGGTATTTTTCAATTATTATCTTATCATCGTGCTTGGCTATGCGAAAATACCAGTCTAAGGCACTTATTGACAAAAGTCTTACATGGTATTTGGTTTGATGTTGTAGCAGCTAGTTTTTTATTTATTCTAATATTGACAGCAAACATTACGTTTGTCACATTCTCTTCTGTATCATTGCGATAATTCTGGCCCTCTGGTGTATTTCGTAGGCCCTCATGTTTCACTTACTGCCTAAGTCCTGTTAGAAAAGCTAGAACTGATCATACATAACACGAACACACAAATATGAAATTTTTTAGATCTTAAGTATGTGAAAAAATTAGGTTATTTTAACACGTAAGGATAAATAAGAAAAAAACTTGGAATAATGCATAATCCAATTTAATGAAAGTAGTTGAATAAAGATTTAATTTAAATGTACTTCATTTTAATGTCTTTTCAGTTTATATAGAAAATTTTTATGACATAAATAATAGATGCATGTCAAAAAATATTTATTATAGCATTCATTTATTATTTTTTAATGGGACAATTAATCTTTTTAACATTTTTTTTTTTTACAGAACTCGCAGTATTTAAATATTCACCTCAAATAAAAAAAATAAACAGCAAATTTAATTCAAAGTTCTATAAACTTTAAAACTATTTAATTTTTTTAAAATACCTATTTTTATTATTCATATAATTTTACCCATTTTTTAAATTTCCAAATGTGTATTATAGAAAACAGTGCATTAACTTTTAAATGAGTCTAATATTGACCGTAATATAATTTTTTACTGACATACATTGTGTAAAATGTGTGCATCTGACATCTATTTTCATGCACTCCTATTTAAAAAAAATATAGCAAAAATCCAAAGGCTAATTCCATACACACGTTTATCACGTGTATAAGAATCAAACATGTGCAACAAGTTTAAATAAAATAATATAAAAAAGTATTTTTAAAATACAAAAGTAAAGATATTATGGTAAAGAAAAAAAAATACATTAAAACTTTTATTCGTGTGGGTAATTAATTGCGTTCGGTGGAATAACAAACTTCAAAATATCCCCCGATGTAATTGCCACACAGGTTAAACAAAGGTGTCCGAATAATCTCAAAGAAAACGCTTTATCATTTAGTTTAACTTTAAATCGTTCCCTTTTTTGACTCATTTTGAGGTAAATCGTTCCCTTAAGAATACTATACATTTGTTATGTTTCTCCTAAACAACAAAGATCCTATTATTGTAATGTCTGCTATCCAAATTTAATGTCTGGAAATTTTACTATTATTTTTCTTATAGATGCCACTCCTTAAAAAATACATATGTTAAAATTTATTTCTAATTAAAAAAATTATAATTGGCATACTTATGAAGGAATATAACAGTAATATACATACATACATATATATAATAATAATAATAATAATAATAATAATAAATTCGCCACTTTCTCGTTTTGATTTCGTTCTAAATTCTTATAAGAACATGCTTTCATTATTATTTTCCGTAATCTACTAATATTTAATTATCGGCTAAAGTTCTCTTTTTCTCTTTAATTTAGCATAATATATCATTTATTTTCCTAAAAAAACTAAACTTCACTGTAGCTGTGATATTTGGTGACATTTTCAATGAAATTCAATAATAGATTCTTTTTCAATCTGTTTTTTGGAATCTGTTAATCGCCAGTCATATTTACAATTGTCAAAGACCAATCACATTTAAGAATGTTAATTTAATGTATATTTATTTTGAAAAACGTTTTTTGAAAGTTTTTGTTGGAATTCTATATTTATATTTATTATTCAATTCTATATTTATTATTTCAATTCATTGCCATTGAAATAATTAATATAAAAAAAGTAAAAAAAAAAACTTAAAAAAAAAACTTTAAAAAACTTTTTTTGATAAAGTTTTGTTTTACATAAATCTGGAAACACACATTTTCACTGTTCCTATTTCATTAAACTCAACTGCAATGTTAGGAAATATTCTTCTTAGGAAATATATTAAATAAATCAGTAAACTTTCCACAACATACATTCCAATAATAAAAGTCCTAATCCATTTCATTTAAATATTTCAGTAACTGCGTGGGAACTAGAAAAATACCTACATGCACTTTCATTACATTTGTATTCTTCACCAGCAAACAGTACACTAATCAATAAAATTTGACATATGATGAAATCTCGTTAGTGGCGTATTGCGTGTTTTTCTAAAACTCAAATATATATTTTTTGTAATTATAAAGTGCAGTAGTTTTCAAATGTCTTAAAAGATTTTTGTATGTCACATATAAATCATAATAATAAAACGAAGCTATACCTTAAAAATACAAGGGTGTGGTGCAGCAGGTAATGTATCCGAGACATATGAGATTGAAAATAATTACATGAATACAGAGTTCTTTTTTTACCGACACGTTCGCAGATAGATTTTTCAACATGCAATGCTGTGTTAAACTTGTAGAATTTTAAATAAAGTTAATTTTAGTGAGTTGCTAGTTGTATATGTAAATGGGAATAATTTCTTAATGTGTAAAATTTTCTTATATTTTTAAAAGAAAGTAATTATGAGATGAATTATGCATATTTTTATGTGTGTTATTGATGGTGCCGATTAAAAATGGAAAGGTATTAGTACTTCCTCTATCTGAAGTACATTCGCTACCGATGGATTATAATTACATTTGCTAGTATTTATATGCTTAATATGCAAAATTTTGATGCTATTAAAAAAATTAGTTTTATTCAATTGATAAATCACCCATTCTACATACGACATTTAAAAAAAGGCTGAAAATATAAAAATAAAAAAATATTAAATATGAGTAATAAAAGTATTTTTTTCCTTTACTTTGAACTTTTCGTTTGAAGTTATTGAAATTATGATGTTATTTAATATACTTTTAACCTCCTGATTGCCTCGAACTGATTTTAACGTTCACTAAATTGCAGGTTTCACTGCAATATTAGCTATATTTAAATTACTAAAATTCTTCAAATAAAAGCCAGTTATGAAAACTAAGTTATAAGTAATACTCTCAAAAATTATAAATTATACGTAATAAAATATTTTGTTTTAGGCTGAAAAAAAATCTTTTAATAACATTTTTAATTAATTGCGAGAAAACAACATTAGAGTTTTGCCCTTTTGTTGGCGGTCAGGGGGTTGTGTGAATATTTTGTAAAAACTAAAATAACCTTTGAAGTGTGAAAGTTATTAGTTTTTCTTTTTGAATATCTTTCACTTGAAGCTATCAGATGGACATTTTATTCAGCATACCTTTGTAAGATGTTTAATCATTTACTAAGAGTTACTTGAATAAACTCTAAATTTCAGGAAAAAATTTAATTTAGTTATGGAGGTTTCCTTCATGAAACTACACCTTGAGAAAAATAGATGAATTAAAAAAAAACAATCTTATAAAATTAAAATTTTGTTAAGATGTTTTTATTTTAACCATGAAAAATGACTATAAATTAAAATTTGACAAATATTTATGGTATATTGCATTCGTATTAAAAAATGCATACATATAGTACCTTTTTGGTACATTTACAAAAAAATATATATATAATTATTTTAATATCCATTACTCGTTGTTAGAGGGTTTTAAAACCGGCTAATCTTTTGTACGTTCTCATTCCTAAAATTTGTATATTTCTTGCATAAAGCTAAAAATGTAAAAAATATCTATGCAAATATTTATTTCCAAAACTGAAAATATCGGCTCTTTCATAAAAAAAAAATATATATAGTTGTATTAAGTCTTCTAATATATCACTTTTAAATTGATATCGCTTTTTAATCATAGTTATTTTAAAGCTACTTCTGTTTTTTAAAAAAAAGTTTAGAAGTTTTTTCTTTATTTGTAAATCAACATATTATGATATACTGTTTCATTTACGAATAAAATTGAAATTATAACATCATTTGTTTATTAATAAAATCGCATTGTTAATCAATTATATTTATTTTAAATCGCTTTAACCTGTAAGTAAAATCTATGTTATAAAGTGCATTCTAGAATAAAATATGCAGTAGGTGTTGTTTTGTAAAATTAAAAAAAAATTCGTATAGGAAGATTAGTTGAAGTTATAAAAGAAAACGGCGTTTTAAAATAGAATTGAATACAGAAACTAATATTCCGTGATTAGAAGTTATTATTTAAATAAGGTACCCTGGGGTAATAACGCCACGTTAAGGTTCAACCAATTTTCACGGCTCAGTTTTAGTTTGTATTTTTCAAACAAATATATGATTTGATACAGCAACTCATTGACTATCTATATAAAAAAAATAATTTAACAGATATGTATTCATAAAATGTAATGGCGTGATTTCTTGACCAATGCTATTTGGCGCTATTACCCACTTATATGGGTAATAACGCCATGCAAACAAAACTATGAAATAAGATGGAATAATTGCATGTAGATTGCCCAATTCTAAAAATACAAACTCTACAAACTTAGAAATTGAGAAATTGAATTCTAAGCTATTGAAAATGTTCAATTTTTTGTGAAAGTGTAAGAAAAATAAAGGTATGGAGGATGAGGAAAAAGAATATTAGACCGTGAGCTTCATTTTGCTTAAAAAGGACAGCTTACGTAAAATTATTAGAAACATTGCACAGTTTTAACTGTGTTTATTTGAATCAGTATTTAGGATGTAACTCGGCCCCTGTAGGGAATCAACCGGGGTATTAATGCGAAGGATTGGCGTTATTACCCCATCATAGTTATTGAGCTGTACATTTTAAAATACAAATTATCTCGAGAAGATATCCAAAATCTTCAACAACATTTTGAAAGTCCATGAAATGTACTACAGATTTATGTAATTAACAAAGTATTTCCGGATAAAAAAAATAGTCTTCACATCACAAAACGTATCTCGCCAATTTTAGATCAAGCGTTAATTTTAGTTGCTTGTAAAAACAATAAGACCTAAAAATGAAACAAATTAACTTGAAGCTATTTTTTGCGATTTATATGACTCAAAACCCTTCTGCGCAGAGCACATGGGTGTCATTTACCAGATTATTTCATAATTATGCAAAATATTAGCACTTGGCGTTATTACCCCAGGGTACCTTACTTATTGTGCTTTAAACGTAATTGATTACTTATACTGATTTTACAACGTACAAGCTCTTTTTAACTTCTGTAGTAGTATTAGTCGTAAATATGTAATGTGTGTGGAAATATAATAATAATAAGAGTAATATAGAACGTTTTTTATTTCATCCTTTTCCTTAAAATGCAATTTTCAAAACCCTGGCCCTGGATGATGTATGCATCCTCATGTTCCTATGTGATATTTGATTCTTTTATATACGCCTGCTTTACGTTTTCATTTTGCATATATTATTTTCAATCTCCCTGTATAATGATTTATTAAGGTTAATTTTCATTTAGACGTTTTTACTTACCCATCATACATAGTATAGGGTAAGTCTTGCAATCGTTTTGAAAATCGATTTTTTTTTACGGATTTACACGTTTTAAACACTGGAGATTTCGAAAAACATATTTTTAGAAAAAAAAATTTCCGTCCGTCTATCTGTCTGTCTGTAAACGCTCTATCTCACGAACAAACTGAGATAGAGACTTAAAATTTTGTATGTACTTAGTATGTAAGAATGGGACGAATCCTGTTGAATATCAGCAACCTCGATTATCCGGAACTATTTTTTCCGTTTTATATAATTTGTTGAAATTGGTGCATCAGCAATTCATTAATAGAGTATTACTATGTGTGTTAACAACATTTAAATTTAGTTTTGGAATTGAAATACATTGTATAAATAGTTTTCACATATTTGATTTTCATATGCATATAAATGATGGGTAAGTATTACGGTGGCCTCCAACGACTAGTTTATATGCATATTGGTTGTTTCCTTTTAAACAGTGGTAAAAATACCACTAAAATTAATCTTGAGATTGTCTGCAGAAATCGCCACTTTCTACAGAAATTCTACAGAAATCTGAAGAAAATTTGCAGACTTAGCTTTATCTTTAAAACATCTGCAGAATTTTTAAAGATATTCTTAAAAATATCTGCAAAGTAGGCCAAATACCTTTGGATTTCCCACTGATTTTTGGCCAAAAAGCGGTACATTTTCTACGAATTTCTTTTTTTTTGGAGGGGGGGGAAGCTCTATGAATCAAATGTTTAATAAGCATCCTTTTATAAGATGTATTGCTGAATAATATGGTAAATTAAACTGTATTTGCGATAACTGTATTATATGGTAAATTAAACATTATTACATTTTTTATTATTCGTATTCGATAAACAAGAAAAAAAAATCTGTCACACGATAAAATATCAATTATATTATATTGCATGTTTTTTGAAAACTGAAATATTTTCTCCTAATTATAAAATGCCATAGTTTAAGAACAACATAAAAGGATTTCGTATGTCACAGATAAATCTTAATAATAAAAAAATAGTTAGATTATTCAAATACAAGGGTGTGGTGAAGTAGTTAATATAGCCTAGAAATTTCAGATTGAAAATGAATATTTAAATAGACAGTTCTTTTTAAAATGATACGTTCCCAGATTGATCTTACAATCTGTTTTTCCATTAAAAATTTATATCTAAAACAGAGGTGACCAAAATTGTAAGACTTGTAAATAATCGAACAGCAATAAAAATCTGTAATTTAACCAACGTGCACTCTTTATTATGATGTTAAATATCACGTGCGAAAAAAATCGTTCGAAAATGTTCAAATGCTTCTGAAAAATCAGCGAAACATTCTCTCATAGATTTAGCATTAGCTCGCGATTGTGTTCGCTTACATGGACAGTAACTTTAAGAGATAAATGCTACGCTATGCACCCGGGTTAAAATCCTCTTCCGGCCAATAATTTACTCGTGTTGGATTTATGTATTAATCTTGTTCAAGTCTTTTTTAAAATATATGTACAATCAGTACAAAAAATTAATCCATATTTTTATGTATGTGTGCCATAAATAAAATTAGTATTTGTTTGTTTACGATTTATCTCTTTTTATCGGGAATGCCTATCTGCAATTAAAGAGGGGTTCTTAAAACCAGTGAGATTGTTTATACAGCCTCTAGTAATTTTGATCTTTTTAAAGCTTTCATATTGATATAAATGCAATTGATATCTCACTACTACAATTCATTTAGTATTTTCACTATTTAATGATTATTATCTTTTAATTAAGTTGAAAATAAACTTTAGTAAACAATTTATATACCAATGATAAAATGTGTATTCATAAATCATATGTAGAAAAATATTAATTTATAAGGCAAACGATTTTACCACATAGAACATAATGTAGTTGAATTCTTTTGAGTGGTCCTGTAAATGAACCGAAAATAATGTGAATTTAATTTTGAAGACAGAACATGTCATAATTAACCCGAGTAATGTATATCTATGACAAACAACCGGAAAGACAGACGAACAGACAAACCGAATTCATAAATATATTTATTTTAGAAAATGTTAAAAGAGCAAAATGGTAAATAAAAATTCTATTTACTTTACTTTCTTTTTATATTATTTTAATCATAATTCATTGATGCTTTAAATAAAGAACCATAAATCCCATTTAGTGCTTCTTACTCCTTTTTAATTTAATGTCATAATAACATTCTAAAACCTCGAAATAAGCAGGAAGGAAAATTTTAAATTATTTAATTGCTTTTTACATAAAACATATCATGTAAAAACTGCCTGAAAAAAATCCTTTTAAATAATTCTTTTAAATTAAACTTTCTCTAAAAGAATATTTATGTATGTTTTTTTATTCTTTTAAATTTCTCTACTTGTTAAATCATAATTCCTTTAAAAAAGCCTAAGTTTCTTTTTTCGCAAATTCTGCAAATCTTTTTCCCCTCTATCACAACGACATGAGCTGCCTTTTTTAATTTAAATTAAAAAAAAAATATTTCACATCCAGTATTCTTTGTTTCATAAAAATTAAAAGAAGGACTTGAATTACACTGTTAAAAAAATTCTGAAATTCACGAACATTTTTTTCCTGAAATTCACAGAAAAGCTCCCTTTTAACAACTAAAGGGTATTTTCCATTACAAATCACAAAGTTCCATCATTTTTCCTAAAAAAAACGAGACGGATGGAAATAAAAGCAAAAAACGGAGTGTGGGGAGCTCCATGGCCGAGTGGTCAAGGCACCACACCGCTAATCGCCTGCAAGCGCAGTTTGTGTGTTCGAGTCCCATGGCACCATGGAATAATGAAACATAAAACTTCCTTTTAAATTACATTTTTCTGTTTATTTTTCTCTTTTTTTCTTATTAAAAATCTTTTAATTTATTAGCCTAAAAATAAAGAAAGAAAGAAATAAAAAGTGTACGACAATTTCCAAAAAAAAAAAAAAAGTCTCTCTCTCTATATATAATGTAAAAAAATTGTTAATAAAAAAAATTTTATTAAAAAAAACAGTGGTTTCAAACAGTGATTTTTTAAAATTTAAATTATTTAAAAAATTAAAAATGATTTTAAAAAATAATAAGTATTGTGCATCAGTCTAAAATAATCCGTTTACAAGCATTCTAAGGAATATATTTGAAAGGAAATCTTTGAAAAGCACAACAGATTTTCCCACTAACTCATAAAAGACATACTTTGTACCGTTTAGCATCAGCAACTTTGGCTCAGTTCGTAAGAATTTGTTCCGCAATCTGCAGGTCCCGAGTTCGGTCCTAAGGACGGCGTGAACTAAATTATCCAAAAAAAAACCAACAAAGTAAAATAACATAGCAGCTTAAAATCCCTCGGTGATTTCGAATTCTTTGAAGATTAATCGGTAAATCATTTTTTAAATTATATTAAATTATTACTATTATAAATAATACTTTGTAACGGAAAGTTACTGATTCTTACACCGGAGTTTTCCCTTCTTGTATTTCCCACAACGGAAAATCTACTAACGGAACGGTAAAAGTTCGGCTACATTGCTGCCGATAGTTTCACCTGGAATTCACAGATTTATTTTTAACAGTGTATAGCTGAGATAAATAAAAAAAAATGTTTTTGTGTTTTATGAGATGGCCTTTATTAGTTAGTTGACATTCATTTTCATTTATATATATGAATACGAAATTATATTGAAGAAAGTTGCTTTCTTTCCGGTGAATTTTCATGTATTTTACGGTACTACCAAGTTATCCCATCGACCAAAAAACTATCTTCAAATTTTAAGATTGCATGCCAATAATGGATGATTGTAAATGTCACACTCAATGACATTAAATACGATACACATGTTTAAAACGTCATTAAGCGGTCTTTAATTCCACTTTTTATTTGTATTTTTTTCGTGTTTTACTAATTTATTATATATTTATTTGAAATAAAAATTATGTCAACATGCATAACTTGGCTATTAGTTTGGCGATTTTTTATGATTTGTTGAAAATATTCGACGGGATAACCAAGTAGGATCTATTTTACATTATCCCCTGGTGTCTTTTAATAGATAATAGATATTCATATAATTTAATTTCCGAAAGTTTCAATAAACATTACTTTTCTGTTAATACATTTCAAGTATTTTAAAGCTGCATTGGATTATAAAAAAAATTTTCCTCATTTAAATTTTCCGTCAAACATGGTATATGAGGAACTTTCGGAGTGTAAATAATCTTATAAATATTTATATCTTTTTTATAACAGCTGTTGCAATGAACGAATACAAAATTCATTACGATTATATATATAAAATATAGTAAGATGAAAATAATTTTAAATGCATTTTAAATATGATGTAATCACAATAGCAACTTAAAAAAGTCTCTGTCGGCTTGGCCTATAGGCGGAGGTAGATTTCGAAGAGTTTTTATTTCCCAAAAAAAAATCTATTATTTTTAACGATAAACCCAGTAAACTACTTTATTTAGCCGCTTCTGAAAAAATTTTAATTTCATTTTTCTGTAAGAGCTGATTTTATCAAAATCCTCTTAAACGAAATTCGGTTCAAATGCCCATTTTTAAAACATATTTTTAATAAATACTCTGGCTTTATTAAAAATTGACCTATACGCACATTATATAATTCGTAAATAACAAAAAGACTGTCGATTGAATGCGTTTGAGAGCAAAATTGAATTTAAACAATTTGTTATTTGAATAAATCCACAATTATTTAATCAAGATCGCTTTATAAAATTTTGTGGGAAGTGCCCGATTTGACAGCATTTTTAAAATATATATTTAGCCTTTAAAAAAAACTGACCAATACGGCCCATTACGCAGTAATAAATAACAAATAATTGTCAATTGAATGCGTTTGAGATAAAAATTGAATTTAAAAATGAATCATAAAATAACCAATTTTTTATTTGAATACATCCTCAATTCTTTAATCATGATCGCTTTGGGAATTTTTTTTTGCGAAGTGAACCATTTTGACATTTTTAAAAAAATATATATTCAGCCTTTGTAAAAAAATGGATGAATACGTACATTATATATTTTCTAAATAACTAAAGACTGTCAATTGAATGCATTTGAGAGCAAAATTGGATTTAAAGATGAGTCATAAAATAACCAATTTGTTATTTGAATACATCCTCAATTCTTTAATCATGATCGCTTAAGGAAATTTTGTGCTAAGTGGATTTTGGAACTAGTTGGATTTTAAGAAACCGCACGTTGTATTGAAAAATGGGAGCTTTTTTTGTTCTTTTTTTTGACGTGTAAAATGTCCAGAGAAAACTGTCAACTTCCTACAGAATATGTTTTAATTATTTCAAAACAATTATTTGTAATATTCGCAATATAATATATTTTTGAAAGTTTTCGCATATTTCATTAAAACTAAACAGTAATTGTGTACACTATTGATTACTTTTGAATTCAACAACAAAATCTATGATTTTTTTTCTCTAAAATTACTTTTTATTATGCATACAATACGTTACGTAGTTCTACGTAGCTTAATTAAAAATAACGTGGCGAAAATAAAAAAAACAACGCAATCATTTAAAAAATCACATAGAAACAATCAGTCACAAACGACATCTGCGTCCCTTATAGGTCATTTTCTTAAAAACAAGACATGAGAAATTGAAGCGACTTGAAGTGTATAATTTTATCATGACGTAAATCATACATTTAAGCAGGCAAGTCAGAAAACACCTGTGGATGAACTTTCCCGGGTGATCACCGCGAATACCAGATTTGTCTCGAGGTTATTGTTTTTAAATGGACCTATTTAGGAAAAACATGATTTTTCGCAGGAAGAATTATCCAGAAGGATTTTAGTGGCACCAAAATGTTTTCGAAATACACTCGACTTGTTTGAGAAAGTGCTTTAACCCCGTGAGTGAAACCCTGTTACTATTCTAACTGAAAACAATAATCGCACGTCTAAGAAAAATCGTTTTGTTTGTCTTCCGAATGTGCTAAGGCATAAAAATATTTGTGCAAAAAGTGTTGTTAAAAATTACATTTTTTTAAGAAATACATTTATTGGCAGTTATTAAAAATATTATTAAAGTCACACAGTAATCTTCAGCAATTTTTTTCCTTAAAGAAAACTGTCAATTTTTTATTTTTAAAATTTGGGAAATTTTAAAGGAATCATGCAGAAATTGTATTGAAAGTGTTTTATTTGTGTAGTTTGTTCTAAGTTTTGTGATGTTTATAATGTCCTGTTAATTTGGTGACAATATGCAGAACAACAGTATACCCCCACTAAAAATAACCTGTAAATAATCTGAAGAATTTTTTTTATTAAAAAATATTGCAGATTTAGCTTGATTTTCAAAGTATCTGGAGAATTTTTAAAGATATTTTTATATATATCTACTGATTAGGCCAAATATCTACGGATTTCCTCTAGATTTCTGACCAAAAACCCTGTAGATTTTCTACAGATTTTTTTGTGGCGTTAGAAGAAAACATTTTTATAAACACAATTTATAACACTATTTAAACCCAATTAACAAAAATAAAGGTGCTCTAAAAATAAAACATATTTCTAAATAGCAACAATTCAAAATATATTAAGAACAGATTTCCAGATACCATTACTTTTTGTCACGTATTAAGAAACACAGTCGCAACTAAAAAAAAAAAACGTTTTGGAAAAGAAGTGTCTAGTTTACAACACATTCATGCTTTATAAATTTGGTCACACAATTTGTTCTAAAGTGCGTTTATTTTTGTGTATTGAGAATTGTAATGTATGTTGTCAGACGTTTATTAAAATCTCTGAGTATCTTCTGTAGCAGTATTAGTCATAAATGGGTAACGTGTGTGGAAATACAATAAAAATAAAAAAATGTAGAATGAATTTTGTTTATTCTTCATCTACTACATGCACTGTAAAAAATGTCAGATGTTTCTGAATGTAGAAAAATGTACTGTAATCAAAAACGAAAATATACAGTAACTTCTTCTAAGACACCTAAGGTTTCGAAAACCGTTTCTTTACCTTTAAAAATTTCAGAAAAAAATTTGTTTTCGAAATTTAAAGGAGAATTTATAAAAATGAATTTTTATTAGCTGCCCGTCCTTTTCGGAAACGTTTCTAAATAGCCTTTACAGTACAATAATCACTTTCCTCAAATCAAGTATCACTTTTTCCGTTACTACCAATTCATACGAAAATATTTTGATATTCAAAGAACATGTTTTATAGACAAACATATAATATTAACAATATTAACATTAATATGAAAATTAACATTATTTTGCTACAATTGCAAGCCCAAAATCAGTTATGCAGCAGAAAATGTTTACTTGAGAATTGATAGAATCCGAAAAAGTGATATTTTGATTTGAGAAAAGTGATTATTGTACTATAAAAGCTACTTAGAAACGTTTCCAAAAAGCACGGGCAGCTAATAAAAATTATTTTTTATAAATTCTTCTTTAAATTTCAAAAAACAAATAGTTTTATGAAATTTTTAAATGTAAAGGAACGGTTTTCGAAACTTTAGGTGAGTTTGAAGAGGTCACAGCATATTTTCGTTTTTGATTACAGTACATTTTTATACATTCAGAAACATCTGACATTTTTTACAGTGTGTGATATGCAAAATCCTCTAGTGGCCCCTGACGACATTTGAGTCCGGATATCCCTGTGTGATATTTGATCCTTTCTGCATACCTGCTTTGCCCTTTCATTTTGCCCATATTATTTTTAATCCATATTATTTGAATTATTTTTAGGAAAACCTGAGGCTTTGTTCCCGTAATAGTTGAAATATGCCAAGTGATACTTGTATGTCTATTTTTCATTAGAAGTAATAATGTTTTAAGGGATAGTTCAAAAACTTCCAATTAAGTCACAGTTTGACTAAATTTCATTCTTACATGCATTGTTCCGAAATGAGACATAAAATAATACGAAGAACTAAAGTTAATTCTAAATAAACGATAACGAAATATTTTGAAACTTTTATGTTTAGTTCATACGTTCAAATCCGTATTCACCTGAAGCATTTTTTTAAACAATCTTCCTATACTTTTATCATTTTAATATTAATCATTATGTCAAAATCCAAGCTCCTTTTTTCCCTTCCAAGTGTCTATCATCTCTCGAGGGGTAGCTTTACCATAAAATGTCTATGTTGAAAAAGTGACAGTCACCAATAATTTGAAATCGGTTTTATATTTACTAATATTCCATAGACACGTAATTTAGAAAGTTTGTAAAGACCTTTTTCAGAATGTTGTTTAGAATGTTCTTGTTTCTGCTTACTGCAAGCGGTAGTGGACCTGGCGTAGAACATAGAAGTTCATCGTAGAATGTACGATTTTGTGAATTATCTAAATAGGATCAGAAAGTATCACCAATGACTTGAAACCATCATTTTTATACTTGGTTTATACGTTCCTGAGTTTGCACAGAAATCGTAATTTAGGATCTTTTAAGAACGCTTTTTGAGATATTTACATATTGCAAGTAATTACCTTGCCAAATTTAAAGTTTTTAAAATCCTTAGTACAATAAAAAAAATTCCATCTTGAATACTTTTGGCTGCTGCACCCCATGTTGATAGTGTAACAAACATAAAGTGCAGTCATTACCAATTTACATTTGAGATCAGTTCGATATCTGCTCATATTACTTACAGTTTACCATTCAGAAAACTTTTAAATTAATTAAAATCCTCATAATTTGCTGCATCGTAACTCTACCTCTTTTATAGACTATCTTTATTCTAACCAATGAGAATGCTTAAATAAATAGACAAGTAACAGATTTTTATCAAATCAGTGGAGTGATGATCAGAAAATCACAATTTCCTCCCCCTTTTAAATTTCGAATTTTTAACGAAATGTTAGAGATAATTTATATCTTATCATTACTATGCTGAATTTCGTGATTCCGGTCCTTTCAGTAACACAAAAATTGCAACGTTTTCTGCTCCTGCATCCCGTTTGGGTTTGTGGCATCGAAATAAGACATAACTTATGTTTGATTCTGGGCCAAAGACGTCATTTTGGCACCATTGCATTTGAAACCGGTTCGGTAAATCCGGATATTAGCCCCTACAAACAAATAAACAAACAAACTTTACTTTTGTACAGTACAGGTATATATTACCATGCTAAATTTCATACTTTTAGTCCCTTCAGTTACAAAAAAATCGCACCTTTAGAACGTTTTTGCTTCTACACCCACTTTAGATTTGTAGTATCGATATAAGATATAGCCTATTTTTGATTCCGGTCGAACACCATTATTTTTGTGCCATACATTTTAAAATCGGTTCAGAAGATTCGGTGATTAGCTCCTAGAAACAAGCAAACTTTACCTCTTTATAATATAAGTATAGAAGGTATAGATTGCCATGCTAAATTTCATACTTCTAGTCCCATCAGATTCAGACAAATCGCATTTTAGAACGTTTTTTGGTTTTACGTTTGTGGCTTCGACAAACGATATAGCCTAGGTTTGATTCAGAGTGAACACCATCATTTTGGTACCATTACTTTTGAAATCGGTCCGGTAGTTCCGGAGAATAGCCCCTACAAACAAGCAAACTTTGTCTCTTTATAATATAGGAATAGATTGCCATGCTATATTCCATGCTTCTAGTCCCTTCAGTAACACAAAAATTGCATTTTTAGAACGTTTTTTGCTTCTGCACACCCTTTACATTTGTGGCATCGACAAACGATATAGCCTATGTATAATTCTATCCAAACAGCATAATTTTGGCACCGTTACTTTTGAAATCGGTTCGGTAGTTCAGGAGTTTAGCCCGTACAAACAAACAAACTTTTCAACTTTTTAATATAGATATACATTATTATGTGTAATTTTTCGTTTTAATTATATACCGTATTTACTCGTGTATAAGGCGCACTTTTTTTCCAAAAAATTAGGGCAAAACTCCTAGGTGCGCCTTATACACGGAATAATTTTTTTTGTTGGATGCAGTCGAACAATATAGAAATGAAACAAGAAATTATTCAAAAAAGATATTAAAACTCGGAAAATGTTAGTTAATTGAAGTATTACTGCATATTTATTTCATTCCTTGCAGTTATTTATACAGCAGAACTACTGACATTATCTAAACGCTAATTAGCAATTATATTTATCGTCACTCATTGCTATTTCCCGTCATTCTTTTACAACCCGAAGTCTAAAAATGCATTTTCGTCTTGTTTTTTGGACTGGTGTAATGTTTGTTTCGACTTTTTTTTTACTGAAATTCATTTGGTCATTCTTTATTAGCGTATCAAATTTATGGTGCGCCTTATATACGAGATTTTAAGAAATCGTCATTTTGACTTTTAAAGTAGGGGTGGGCCTTATACACGTGTGCGCCCTATACACGAGTAAATACGGTATATGTATATTGACTGTTTACATTTGATGATTGTTTTCTTTTAAACATTGAGAGAAAAACTATAAGTATAAAGTGTTTAAAAAGTTTAACTTTGTAAGATCTTAGTATGGTAGTAAATAGTGATCTTAGTAATGTGTTATATTAAGCTTTATGCACAATTTTTATTATTCGTATAGATTTGACAAAGAAAAATACTAATAAAATAACCTTCATATTTGATAAAATCACATTAACGTTATATTGCGTGTTTTTCAAAAACTGAAATATTTTCTTATAATTATAATTATATAAATTGCCCTTTTGAAAAGAATTAAATTGTTTTAGAATATCACAGATAAATCATAATAATAAAATGAAGTTATACTAGAAAATAATAGAAATACAAGGGTGTGATGAAATAGTTCAGATTGAAAATGATTATTTAAATACATAGTTCTTTTTAAATGAAACGAGCCGTGATTGATTTAACAACATGATATGGACATTTAAATTTCTGCAATTTAAAATAAAGTTAATATTAGTAACATACATGTTGTATATGCAGATACGAATGTTTTCTTAAAGTGTACAGTGTTCATATATTTGAATATAAATGTAATTATTGAATAACTTTGTAAAAGAGTTACCTTTCTTACTAATGTTTGACATTATAAAAAAATAATAAGTATTATTTTATTGAGTTAAAGTGTTTTCTTCAGCCATGTTTTTTTTTATTGCCAATGAAATTTGTAACATTTCTGAGTATATTTTTTAACGTGATGTTTCTTCATTTTACTTTTTTTCATTTAAGAGGTTATAATTAAATATGATATTTTAGAAACAGTTAAATAGAAACCCTATAAAAAATTTATATTAAAAATAAATTTATGTCATAAAGTGAGGTGTACAAAATTTTAAGTGATATAATAATAGCAAATGATAGAGCTATGTATGTTTATTCATGTTTATTCATGTATCATACAATGTTTCCGTAATGTTTCCGTATGTTTTAACAATATCACATTAAAATATCCGGAAAACCTTTATCCACATAGACAGCAATATAATTTTTGAGGGGACCTGCAAATGAGTCAAAAATGTTGCACTTCATTTTCAACACAAACCATGGCATAATTAACCTCAGTAATATATATCCATGACAGACAGATGGACAAACAAACCAAATTAATAAACAATTTTCACCTATTTTTAAAAAAATTGAAAAAGTTAAATGGTGCGATTTTTTTTATTTTAAAGAAAATTCATTAAGTCTGTAAATAATAAACCATAAATCCAATTTAATGCTTTGAATTTCTTTTTAATTTAGTGTCATAATAACATTCCGAAACCTCAACATAAACAAGAAGGAAAAATTTACATAGTCCAATTGCTTTTTACATAAACATATCATGTAAAAAAGTCTGAAAAAATTCTTTAAAATAATTCAGGTTTTTTGAAAAGTACACTCTATATATATATTTTTTTAATTTCTCTATTTATTAAATCACAATTCCTTTGAAAAAACTAAACTTTCTTTCATCAAAAATGCTGCAAATCTTCTTTTTTAATTTACCACAATGATATGGGCCTTTTTTTATTAAAATAAAAACGGGATTTTTTGATAGTATTCTTTATTTCATAAAAACTAAAAGAAAATCTTTAATAATAATTGAGATAAACGAAAAAAATTGTGTTTTATGAGATGGCGTTTGTTAGTTAGTTTATATCAATATTCTTTTATGCATATGCATCCGAATCTTTGTTGAAAAATGTCGCTTCTCTCTCTAGAGAAATTTCACGTGTTATACGATGCACCCTGGTGTCTTTTAATAAAATATACTTATTCCTTAATTTTAGTTTCCCATATTTCAATAAGCACTACTTTTCTGTTAAGACATCCCCAGTATTTTCCAGCTAAGTTGGATTTTAGACAAGTCGATAACTATCCATGAAACATAGCAAATGAAGTGCGTTCATTCTGTAATTAGTCGTCTAAATATTTACGTTTCGGTGCAATAACTGTTGCATTCTTATGCAAACATACCGTAAAACATGGTGACGTTACAGCAACCTCGTTGTGAAATGACTCTGTGACCATCGATTGTCGATATGACGTCACGTGACGTCGATGCGAAGTCACAGTGACTAAAATGTGAAGTCGTTATGGCCGTTTTAGAGCTCTTTTGTGACGTTTCACAAAGTGGTCACAATGTGACATATTTGTGAAAAATGTGTCATTTGTGACTGATATGACATTAACATTGTGACGAAACTGTGACAAAAGCGACGATATTTAAATTGCCAGAAACATGTTTTTTAAAGTAAATAACATGTTTTGAAGGATATTTATAAATTTCTAAAGCTCTTTAAGAAAGTCACATCTCAGTCACAATGCGACGTCACTGAGTGGTGGCATTTTGGTCACAGATGTGATGTGACCAAAGTGACTAACAGTGACGTCATTGTGACGTCCCTGTGACCATGCATGCTATTAGGGATGCATGAATGGAAAAGTTATTACGATTAGTAATATAGAAATAAGGTGACTCCGTCGAAGACCATTATCTACCGAATTATTTCTCAAGAAACTGTTTCCCCTCAATAATTATGTTCTTTAATACCTGAACATATACTGTAATTTTCAAATTATAATGAGAAATTTTGACTTGTTTTTTAATTAAAACTGATTAAATATATTGATAGTTATGGCTTTTTTTAAAAAAAAAATTAAATAAAAATCTTACTAATTAAACAAATGTACTCTTATGGAAATATTTCAAATCTTTATAAAGCAAAAAAATTAAATGTATTATTATCCTCTCTGTAAATTGAAAGACTTTTGTAAGATTTTTCATGTAACTTTTTTCTTAAAAAAAAGTTGTACCTATGAAAATGATTAATAATATCACCATTTTAAAAAAATATTTACATTCGACTGTTTCTGTATGCTACAATGCTCTGCAAAAGTTTAGGCAATGATCGATTACGCTTCTATATTCAGAAGTATGTACCGAATGATTGTAATTCATCTGTCATACATATGACTTATCCTTTAAACACAAACAATAAATTTTGAATTTTACCTTTTACATAAAATATAATAACAAAATAATGAAATTAACATTGTGCAAAAATATAGACAATTTGTATATTTACAGAAAAATAACTACAAATTAAAATCGAATTGCACCCAAATTGTTTGCAATTAGAGCAAGAATGTGACTTTTCATCGAAGAAACTAAATGCTGCGTCACTTGGGGGTCTATTTTGTACCAAACACGTTCAACAGCAGCTCGACGTCCATTAAAAGAAAAGTATAGCAAAAATTTGCATAAACATTACGAAATATGATTTTACAAAGGTTTTCGATTGGGTCCGCATCAGAACTACACGCCGGCCAGTTGAGATTAGTAGTATTTTCAGAGTTAAACGAAGTTCTTCTTTTATATACAACATGAAAAGATGCATTATCTAGCTAAAATCCGTACTTTTGAGCAGCTAAAAGTTCCCCAAATGACTAAAAATCAATCTCCAACGTATATACGTAGTCATGTGTTGCTTGACAACCAATAAATAACTCCACAGATACTCGAGCATTAAAGCAAAGTGAGGACTAAATCATTAAAAAGTCACCTTCTTGTTGTCGACTTGAGAAAGTCCCAGGATCTTTACTTAAGTCATTCCAATAACATGCCCACTTGTTTGGGCCATTCAAATTCCACTTTTTTTTTCGTTAGTGAATATCATAGCGTACCATTTGTGTGCATATGACGTATGCTTGCAAGTTCATTGCATTCTCGCCAATTTGTAGCGAGATTTTAAAGCTGATTGTTTTATCATTTTCATGTACATTGATATAACTGTTTCTTTTATTCATTTACGAATCATATCCGTCGACACAGAAAGTTCTGACTTACTTTTAATGAGATTAGCAATCATTATTTGTGTAAATGTCAGTTTCTGGATGCTTTTGTCATCTCATTTTCTCGTCACACAAGGTCTTCGAGATTATGTTTTGTTTTCAAGGAGTCATCTTTAGACTATACTTCATAGACAGACCACTTTGGACGATTCAATGCTGCTGAAATTTCTACAACAGTCTTCCCTTTCCATTTCAGCTTTCCTAGTTCAATTACCTCATCTAACTGAATATTTTTAAGTCGCGGCATCTTCACTAATTGATGCTATACCGAGGTATAATTAAATACTTCAGACATGTGACATGATAACTTTGAACTATGCAATTTACCATGAACAGTTGGCTAAAAACCAAAAAGTGTCTAAAATTTTACAATATGCAAATTTTACTTTTTTCAGTTAAATGAAATATTATCTTATAATATAACCATTACTTTTATTCTTCATTGTTTAAAATGTATTTGAAAATAAGTATAGCCATTTGTAAAACTCACATGTTCTTATTTTTTATTTAAAGGTTAAAAAACACCAGTGTCTAAACTTTTGCTGAGCACTGTATCTAAATTTGATCGATAACAGTTTATTACGTGGCAAGAACATTAAACTTTCACAATAGACTAAGTGAACAAATTTTATATATATATATTTTTTGGTAATTAAAAGTACCGTCCGCGCATAAAAAGTTAGATATGATGTAATTTCACTAGCAATATAGAAATATTTCTTATCATGGGATGTGTCTGAATTAATGACGCATGATTGGATTTAATAGAATGAAGAAAACTTTCATAAATATCTTCCAATATTTTGGTTCGTTTTTCATAAAATTTGAGATGACTCGACAAAATTCTGCAACGAATATTTATGTTAAGTTTCTAAATAATTTAATATGCATGATATTTGTTGGGATTTATTAACGAATTAAATAGCAGAGATTTTATTTGCATAGAATATAAAAAAGGTACCTGATATCCCTGGTTTTGATTCGACGTCTTGAATACTCACGCTGTACCTTTTAGTCCGCAGTCAGCAACAAAATAGCAGGGTCAAAATACAATATATCTACAAAGATGAAATACAGATGATTAAATGCAAAATATATACATGAAAAAACGTATTAGGAATTTTAAAAATATAGAATTATTTAGAAATAAGGAAATATAATAATTAATTAAAGTCAAAATAGTTTCGTCTTCAATATCAAAATGTTTAGTGCTGCCATCTAGTGTCTTTTTCCAGAAATAATATCTAGTGTCATGTTTCTGAACATTTCAAAATATTAAATATGTACAATTACTTTTCATCATGTATATAATACATTTTTATGTCATTCTACATAAAGTGATTAAAAATAAAACTGTGATAAAAAATTAAAAATTGACCAAAATATGAAGGCAAAACAGGCATGCAATAAATAAATAATAATAAAAAATCACACAGAACAGGTAGTCGCAAATGCCATCCGAGGTCGTTATCTTGAAAACATGACTTGAGCAAATGCAGTTGCTTGAACTGCATAATTTCAACACTACGGAAATCTCACGCATTTCAGCAAGCAAGTCAGAAAATACACTCTGGTCATCTTTCACGGATGTTGGATTCGCCGAGCTTGACCAATTGCATGGCCACCGCGAAAACCAGATTTGTCCAGAGGTGGTTGGGGGGATTAGCACGAACAATTTATGCGGCAGCAAAATGTGTTCGAGATACAACTGTTTGTTTTAAGACGGATTCCCGACTCATGCAGCCTCTATGGAATGCATGTAATTAGACGTCAAGCAAAAACGCTGAGTATTTTCTGTAGTAGTATTAGTCGTAAATGTGTAACTTGTGCGGAAATACAGAAAAAATAAAAGGATTTAGAATGATTTTTGTTTATTTTTCTTCTTTTACGTGTAATTTGCAACCCGTTCTAAAAGCCTAGGATGAAATTTGCGTCCCGATGTTCCTATGTGGTACTTGATTGTTTTCCATTTCCTGCTTTACCATTTCATTTCGGCCCCATTAGTATCAATAATGCTTTAATAATGGTTTATTATACTGTAGCGTATACAGGGATTCTGATCTTACGGTGTGTCAAGTTCAAAATCTATATTCTCTTAAAAAAATGGAAAGTAATTTATTAACAATGTAAATTAAAATGTGTATTAAAAATGTGTATTAAAATGTGCATTAAAATGTGTAATTAAAATGTGTCTTCGTGTATCATTTCTCTCCATATATATTGTTTTGGAGCAGCGTGTCCCTGAAGGGATTTTGCGCCATTAAACCCTATACAACCAACCAACCAACTCTCCTTATATATATCACGCTATCGTACATGGAAAAGAAATCGCGATTACTTGTAAAGTGTTTAATGGCAACGTCAAGATGAAACGCATCTTATTGATTAATCTATAGATGTGCTTTGACAGGATTTAGGCAATGATAAAATGCGTTTATGTTTTGTTCTTTAGCGGCAATAATAAAGATTCAAAATATCATTATTTTTTTTATGTACATAAAATAAATTTAAAAAAATGTCATGAATTTTAAGCGCTTCAGTTTCAAATTAAAATTATGTATTATAAAAGAAATGAATAAATGATTGCATTATTATATTTTAAATGATATTAATAAAATACAAAAAATGCCATGGGTTCAATATTTGGCAATTTATCACCTGCACCATGCTAGCATAAAAATTCCGAGTTCTTGATTTCTCATCACATATGTCAAATACTGTTCACATTGCCGCAAATTTTTTCTGACGCCAATTTGGCGAAATATTCGCTTTGAAATACCATTTAAATATACACATTTTAAATATTTAGCCGGGTTTTCATGTAAGGTACATAATTGCCATTTTGTTGCAATCGAGTCAATGTGATACGTATATGATATCTGTGCCTATTTCTCTAGCAGAATCTTCTAATTTGGGAAAAAAAGGAGCCATAAAACAATTATGAATATAAACAATATGATTTAATGCTTAGAATACATTAAAGGAAGACAAAACTGGTGTATTTTTATATCGTTAAAATATTTGGCAATCGTTTTTTTTTTCTCCAAAAATACCGCAATGTAATGGAATTCTTCTGAATGGTCCTGTAAATGAATCGAAAATGCTACACACTTCATTTTTAGTACCAGACAGAATATAATTAGCCTCATGAATAAAATTCCATGAAAAACAAACGGATAAACAGACGAAGAAACAAATCAAATTCATAAACACTTTTCTTTTATTTTGAAAATATTTAAAAAACAAAATGGTGAGAATTTTTCTATTTATTTTAAAGGAAATTCATTAAGGCTTTCAATGATAAACCATAAATCTCATTTAATGCTTTCTATTCGTTTTTAATTTGGTGTCACAATAACATTCCAAAACCCCAACATAAACCGGAAGGAAAAATTTAAATTATCTAATTGCTTTTTACATAAATGTATCAAGTAAAAAGTGTCTCAAAAAGTTCTTTTAAATAATTCAGGCTTTTCTATAAAAGAATATTTTATATATTTTTTTTAGTCTTTAATATTTCTCGGCTTTTTAAATAACAATTTCTTTGAGAAAGCTAATTTTTTTTTTCGTAATTGCTGCAAATATTTTTTTCTCTCTATCACAACAACATGAGCTTTCTCTTTTTTATTCAAATAAAAAGAGGATTTTACAATAGTACTCTTTATTTCATAACAAATTAAAATAAAGTATTTAATTATAAGTGAGATAAATGAAAAAAAGAATGCATTTTGTGTTTTATGAGATGGCGTATATTAGTTAGTTTACATTAATTTTCTTTTATACATATGCGTAGAAAAAAGTTGCTTTCTCTCTGGAGAAATTTCATGTGTTTTACAATACACCCTGGTGTCTTTTAATAAAAGATACTTTTACATTTAATTTAGTTTCCCAAAGTTTCAATAAACAACGCTTTTCTGTTAATACATCCTCAGTACTTTTAATTTACATTGGACCTTAAACATGTCGATAAACCACGGTAAATAGGGTGCGTTCGTACTATGATTAGTCTTATAAATATTTATATTTTGGAGCAATAACTGTTGCACTTTTATGCAAAAATGTACGAATGCAAAATTTATTACGAGTACATATATTAAATTTAGTAACATGGAAATAATAGGTCTCAATTTTAAATATTGTTGCGAATTTTGTAAGGAGTTAATATTTGTACTGTAAAGTAATGTAAATAATCTTATTAAGCTCCATTCCTTTGTTAATATTAGTTTTTTTTTACATTGTCTCTATTTCTTAACCTTTTATCAGGTAAACCTGTCTATTATTTTAAATTAATGTCTATGACAATTTGGCGAAATATTATAGTTATCACAAAGAATAAAATATTTTGATCAATTTTCAAAGCACTCTGAACTGGAATCTAAATTTGTCTTTGTTAAATATTTCGGACAATTTGATTTTTTGCAAAAAAAAATATTTTTTCATAAATAATTAACGTTTTTATGAAAGAAAATAAAAAAAATGTCGGAAGTAAAAAAAAAATCACACAGTGGTTTACCTGATAAAAAGTTAACAAATAGTGACAATGTAAAAAATCTAATATTATCATATGAATAGAGCTTAATAAGATTATTTACATTATCTTAGAATACAAATACTAACTATTTAGAAAATTCGTAACAATATGATGTAATTACAATAGCAATATAGTAACATTTCTTATCATGAGATGCGACTGAATTATTTATGCATGATAGGATTTGATGAAAGAAGAAAACTTTCATTAACATCTTCTAATGTTTATTCGATTTTCATAATGTTTGAGATAACTCGACAAAATACTGCAACGATTGCATATTAAATTTCTAACTAATTTTAAAGATTTCTTTTCATTATGTATTACATTTAAAATAAAATATAAATTAAATAAATTAATAAAATTTAAAATTAAAGTAAAATACATTTTTATGTAATTCAACTAGCGTTATTTAACCCCCTGACCGCCGAGCAAAAGTTAAATTCGTTATCTTGAAATCATGATTTGAGCGAATGGAGCCAATTGAACGCATAATTTCAACACTATGGAAATCTCGCGCATTTCAGCAAGCTAGTCAGAAAACACCTGCTGGTCACGGGTACCTTTCACGGGTATTGGATTCGTCGGCCACCGCGATTACCAGATTTGACTGGAACACCAAGTTTGTCCTGTGGAGTTTTTTTTTTAAATAGACTTTTTTGGGAGATTTAATACTTCGAAAGAGGAGTTAGCACGAAAATTTTTTGCACCAATAAAATATCTTCGAGATATACCTGATTTGTTTAAGATTGTGCCCCGGCTCATACAACTTCTATGTAAGGCATGCAATCAGACATCAGGAAAAAATCCGAGTATTTATTTCTGTAGTAGTATTAGACGTAAATGTGTAATATAGGTGAAAATACAGAAAAACATAAAATAAAATAGAATGAATTTTGTTTATTTTTTTTTCTATTACGTGTAATTTGCAACCTCCTCTAAAAGCCCAGGAAAACATCTGAATCTAGATCTTCTTGTGTGAAACTTGATTGTTTTTTAATGTCTGTTTTGCCACTTCATTTTTGCCGCATTATTTTGAATCATCATTTAATAATGGTTTGTTATAAGTTATTTTTTATTTTAAACGTTTTATCTACTTTATAGGAAAATGTGGCTGACTGCTTATAATTTTAGATGTTTTATTAAAGATATCGAAAAAAACATGAAAAATTATTCTGAATCTCCCTATGCGTAAAAAAATAGCACAGGCTATATATTTCCGCGAAGACTTTTCCCAAAATACCTTAGAGGACCGTCAATAAATTGAAAAAAAAATCCTTTGGATAATCCTGAAATAGTTATTATACAAAAAGCTTGTTATTATTAAGTAGCCTAATAAATCTTTTTCAGTTTTATAAAAAAAACAAGTATACTCGTGGTAAAATTAAGGTTTATATAAAAACTTTACCAAATTTTGACAACTTTTTTTGCTTAGAATTTGCAAAATTCTTAATATAAAAAATGTTCTTTCAGAAAATATGACAAAAAAAAAATAATACATATTATCCTGTAATCGGAATTTAAAAATAATAAAAATTGTATCAAAAATGAGCAGGTTTACTAAAAAATGTTTCACTGCGCATGTGTGAACGTAGTCCAAATGTAATTTGCATTATATTTTAGATATATTGGTAGAGCGACTTTTGTCGATGTCAAACATAGCTTGAAAATTATGAAAACAAGTGTCGATAGAGTAAGCTGAAAATCCGTTATTCCGGAAAGGAAAAAGAATGATAAGGAGTTGTATTCAAATACTATGTATACAAGGTGGAACCCGTCGAATTTCGACGAAAGAAAATATTTAAGAAGGAACTGTTTCATTGATTTATAATGAACTTAAACCATTTGCTACAGTAAAAAATGCATTTTACAATGGTCAGTCTAACTCTCAAACAAATATTATTTAAAGCTAAAATTAAGAAAAAAAAAGTACTATTTCTATAACACTCAGATGTCCAAGTAATTAAACTTTAATCGCATACGTAAGCAGAAAAATATAATAAAGATCAGTTATTATGATGAAGTTATCAATTGTGTCTTTTATATTTAGTATAAATGCGAATGAAAAAAAAACATTATTTCAAATTGACACGATTTTAGAATTTCACGTGAAATCTAAACCCATAATCATTTTCATCTTCTCAAAATTTACGCATGCACATTTCAATTTTTATCAATTTTAAGAGAAAATGGCGTATTTCTGTTGCCACAATTTCAAAATTCGCAATAAAAAGTGTAAAAAAAAGTATACGTCAAGAACAAATTGAGATACAACTTCTAAACAAATTGCATTTAAAAGTACATTTATTTCTCTATACGACGATATAAAAATTAAAAATGTGCGATGTTTATAAGTATAAAATTTGCAGCAGCGAAAATTGCAAAACCGAAATTTCAGGGGAAAGTGTTGCCATTCGCAAAATGACGTATGCGTTACGCACAGATACGTTTGGCCTTTATAAAATAGATATACTAATACAAATACTAATGGATGAACGTGCAATATTGTGTAAGCTATATTGATACCAATCAATGAAAATATGGATACAGCTCTTCATATTTTTGTTTAATTTTTGAAACAAAGTATTTTGAGCTTATAGTATCGACGATAATTTTCAGAATTTTTAAGCAATGTGTTCGGGGTATTCATAAAACTTTCTCTATACACTCAGCAAACATATTATAAAAATTTAATTTTGATTGTGTTCACGCAAGCGCAATGAAACTTTATTTAGTAAATCTGCTCATTGTCATACATTTATTATTTTTTTAATTCTATGTATTCTATGTATTCTTTAATTTTATGTACAGTTAGTTTGTCTTATCTTCATGTTTCATATGTGTACTTTTTTATATTAAAAACTTAAGCAAAAATCTTTGCAAAATTTGGAACTATTTTTATAAAAACCTTTATTTACGAATATACCAGCTTGCCTCAGAAAAATAAACATAGTTTGTTACAATAAGATATTCAACCATAATCTGCAGATTGGACACTTTACCCACATTAGGATTGACATGGTTATTCAAAAACCGTCGTTCTTTTTAATTTGTCGACGATCCCCTATTGGATTTTCGGGCGAGAAAAATCTTCGAGGAAATATATAACCTGTGCTATTTTGTTTATGCACCTGGAGTTTCAGTGTTGTTCCTCATGTATTTTTCTAGATATAAATAAAAAAGCGTCTAAAATCGCAAGTTGCCGGACACATTTGGTCATATAGTATATTGGTTTCATATATGTGTCGATTGTTTTATTTTAAACAGCGGCAAAAAAGCAATAAAAATCAAATATTTAATAAGCTCACATTTATGGGTTTTAGTATTGCTGAACAATCAAGTAAATTAAGGTGTATGTAAAATTTGCAGTATTCGTATCTATTAGACAAAAGTAAAATACTAATCAAACAATTCCTACATATGAAAAAATCTCATTAATATACCTTTGCATTTAAAAAAACTGAAATATTTTCTCGTGGATATAAAGTGCCGAGATTTTGAAAAGACTTAAGATGTTTTCGTATGTCACAGATAAATCATATCAATAAAATGAAGTTATACTATTGAAATACAAGGGTGTGGTGAAGTTGTTAATATAACCTAGAGATTAAAGATTGAAAATGATTATTTAAATACATAGTTCTTTTGAAATAACACGTTCATAAACTGTGTTCATATATTTGAATAAAAATGTAATTACTAGATAAATTTGTAAAATTATTACCTTTAATCTTTACTACTAATAATTTGACATTATAAAGTGAAATAAATTATTAAGGGTATTTTTATTGCGTAAATGTGTTATCTGCTTCCGAGTTATTCTTAATTGTCAATGAAAATTTTAACATTCCTGAGTAATTTTTTAACATAATTATTTCTTCATTTTACTTTTTCCCATTAAATAGATTTCAATAAATGCGATTATTTATAAACAGTTAAAAAGATACCCTATATAAAAATATATATTAGAACTAAATTTATATTTAAAACAGAGCTGTACAAAATTACAAGTGATATAATAATCAAACTGCAACAAAGTTCAGTAATTTAATCAACCAATACCCTTTATTGTTACCTCAAGTATCATATGGAAAAAGAAAAAATCGCAAATGTTCAAATGCGATTGAGAAATTAGGGAAACAGTCCCTCATAGATTTAGCATTAGCTCGCGAGTATCACCGCTCTTTGGGGTAGTACCAATATGTGAGGAATGCTACGAATATTTATCTCCGCTAATATTTCACTAATGTTGGATTATTATATTAATCTTTTTCAAGTTTGTCTTAAAATATATGTACCATTAATAAAAAAATAAATTTAGATGTTCATGCATGTGTGCTTTAACAAAATCAGTATTTGTTTATTTATTGATTATCCATTTTTGTTGTCAGCCTCTACCCGTAGTTAACAAATGTTAATAAATGCTAATAATTTTTAACTTTATACAGCTTTTATATTAATGTATATACAAATGGTATTGAACCACTCAAATCCATTTAATATTTTCCCAATTTAATGATTATTTTCTTTTTAGTAAGCAGTAAACTAACTTTAGTATACAAATGGTATAGTTATGATAAAATGGTATAGTTATGATTTTGTACATTTATTTATCAAATATTGTAATATCTTTAAAATACATGGCAAATGATTTTTTCACGTAGACCGCGATGTAATGAAATTCTTTTGAGTGGTCCTGTAATTGAACCGAATATATTATATACTTCATTTTCAATACCGAACATGCCACATTTAACCCAATAATATATATTCATAACAGGCAGTCGGAGAGACAAACTAAATTAATAAACAACTTAAATTTCTTCTATAATATGTCAAAAAAAAAAAAATAGTGGACTTTTTTCTACTTATTTTTTAGGAAATTACTTAAAGCTTTAAATAATAAATCATGAACCCTATTTAATTCTTTTTATACCTTTTTAATTTAATGTCATTGTAACATTCCCAAACCTCAACATAAACAGGAAGGAAAAATTTAAATTATCTAATTGAATTTTTACATGAACGTATCATGTAAAAAATGCCTGAAAAAATCTTTTAAATAATTCAGGTTTTTCTCTAAAGGAATATTTTATACATTTTTTTAGATTATTTTTTACTTGTTACATCCCAATTTATTTAAAAAAGGCTAAAGTTTCTTTTTTTTCACAAATGACACAAAACTTTCTTTTTTCTCTTTCACAATGACATGAGCTGTCCTTTTTTATTCAAATAAAAAAAAAGAAATTTTACATGTAGTATTCTTAATTTCATAAAAATTAAAAGAAAGTCTCTAATTATAACTGAGATAAACGAAAAAAAGAATGTTTTTGTGTTTTATGGGATGGAAATTATTAGTTAGTTTACATTCATTTTTTAATATATACAGAGTGTCTCAGAAATATCGGGACAAATTTTAAGGGGAGGTAGGGATCATCACGAAGATTCACATTTGCATAGCAACTCATAGTCGGACAATAGGGACGACAAGAAACACAGGAAAGATAAGACTAGATAAAGAGGAAAAAATGATCTTTATTAACCTAAGTACAGCAAAAATCTAATAAAAAAGAACATTAAAAGGACAACGGCCATTATTAAAGTACGTGTTCGAAATTGCGACCCTGAGAAGTGTTCCATGGAAGCTTATATCTGGCTCATGGAAGGTCTAATGTCCTCGAAAATATCGGGAATGTCCCGAACTTCCCCCAAGAGCTTCCACGATGACTACAACAAGGTCCTCAATCAAAGTACTTTTTGCAGCATTATACCGGTATTTTTGGAATACTAAAAATAATAAACACGTATTCTGTTCCTGTTTGTCTTCTCAGTTTCTTGTGTTTTGTGTCATCACTACCGCGACAGGAAAACCTTTCCGACCATGAGTTTCTATACAAATCTCAATCCATTTCATGTCCCCTACCTCCCCTTAAAGTTTGTCCCAATATTTCTGAGACACCCTGTATATATATACAAAACTATGTAGTTACTTTCTCTCTGATAAAATGTTATGTATTTTACATTATGCATTGTGGTTTTTAATAAAAGATGCTGATTATTTTAATTTAGTGTCTCAAAATTTCACTAAACATTACTTTTTTGTTAACAAAATCTCAGTTTTTTTTAAAGATTCTTTGTATTTTCACCCTTTCGGTGCTAGTGTGCTATTAATATTACATGTATTTTAATGGAGTTGTATTTTGTTTTAAAAATTATTTTTGTTACAATTTACATGTGTTAATGTTAGTATATGTCTGTGAATTTACTATATGACTTCATTTATGTTTAGGCATCTAGTATTATTAATAATTATTATTAATTGATTCATTCTCTTGGAATCGTTTGCATTTATTATATTTTTAACATACATTTGACTCTTTAAATTTAAAATAAAAGTTACTTTCCTCAAAGAATCATGTGAAATTAAGTGCATAATTAGTAAAAAGTTATAACGTAAGTTAAATCTTATCATAATGCAATATTTTCTAAACATTTCCCACAATTCTTCCGACGTCTATAAGTACTACATATTTATGTAATTAAAACGCAGCTAATATGAATGCGTACTGTTAAAATTTTATTCTTTTCATCAGCGTCATTAATTTGGAATAGTTGTATTACTTGGAATGATAAGCTGCGCTACATTTAAAAGAAGTGTTTTATTTAATCCTTTCTTACTGTGTTAGTGATAAGTTTGCAATATCTTCATTATACACTTTTAAAAATATCTGAACTTCTACACTGTAAGGAAAAAAAATTGGAAAATTACAATTTCTTTTTCTAGTAGAATTATAGTTCAAGAACTTTTTATGCAATGGCAACAATAAATATTTTTATAACAGATACAAATTTTTACTTTCAACCAGAGAAAAAAAAAGGTTACTAAGAATTTTTTTGGAAAACTGGGTTTCTAGAAATTGTTAAGTAACGGTTGTAACGTGGTGGAACACACGTTGGGGGTCATTTGTGACGCGTCTGGTGATGTGCCGGTTGAATGTAGACATAATTCTAAGTATAAGATAAAATAAAACAGTTTATTTAAATCTCTGGAACATGGGAAAGTGGAGAGATTGTTCAAGATTTAGTCACTAAGCACAATACTAAAAAGTTAAATCATAAGCTTGTGAGGGAGTGACCTTTAGTCATAAAGGCACTCTAGTGTTTCTGAGATCGTGACGTCAATAATTTAACATTTTGTAGGCGTAAAAGTGACATCTATCCTCTCTTTTACTTTAACTTTCTAGAGTGTGTGTGCTCTTTCGAATTCCGCAGTTAGCTCGCGGTTATTAGTATTATGTTAATGAGAAGTATCTCAGTTTGTCGCGTATAAAAGCTTGGGTGTGAGTTTGTGGTGTTTTTCTGGCCTTAGCCAGCAGCCAGCGTCTGTGTGTTTCTGGTAGTAGCCAGCAGCCTCTGTGTGTATTCCGCCATTGGACAACGAAGTTGATGATTGTTTAGTAAGGTGCTGACGATTGGAAAATAGCTACGGCCTCCAGTAAAGCGAAAAGGAGTTCAGATAGTGGATTAAAGATTCGGCCTTGGTAAGAAAGTTTAGAATCGTTCCGTTTTGATTATTTGAGCAAATAAAGAAATATCCACAGCCACGGGCTGTGAAATTAAGATTTGTTTAGTAGATCAGCCAGGAAATAGTGTCAAGTGTTAGACGGTGCCCCGACTGAGCTAGACCGAAGCCTGTGAGTATGATTTAGCTTTTCATAGTGTTCTCAGTGAGTGAAATTATAGACTTGCTCCACTTTCCTTTAGCCCTTATCATTTTAATAAACTGTGTTGTTTTAACCTAAATTAATGAGTATGTCTGCATATAACGTGACAAATGACACCCAGCATGAGTATACCGTCACAAATGGCGCCCAACGAAATGTCGGACATTTTGAGATTGTGCCACGAGTGTATTTCACCGGTGAGGGTGATATTAGTGAATTTTTAGTGAAATTAGATGATTATATTTTGTTCAATAATATACCTGAGAAAAACAGGTACGTAGTGCTTAAATGCTCGTTAAAGGGCGAAGCACTTTTGTGGTTAGAAAATATAGGAAAGTTTTTGATTACTGATGAAGCGAAAAGATTTGAACAAACTGTAATTGAGTTAAAGAAGGCATTTCCTCCCGTTAAAGATAAAAGTATTTTGAGAAAAGAGTTCTATTGTAATAAGCAGAATATATATGAATCGGCGTCAAAATTTTATCTTCGTAAGCTGGAACTAAAAAATAAATTAGATTTAGATATTACATTTGAGGAATTGTTGGACATTGTTTTTCCTCTTTTTAATCCAAATATACAGGACTTTATTGAAGTTAGAGCACCGAAGAATTTTGCAGAGATGCATCAGATATTATCGAAGTATGAGTCTCGGCATAGCTCGGATCAACGGGATTTGCGTAACCCTCGGCAGAGACCTGTCACGGATAGTAATTTGAGAAATGAGGGGGAACGTAATTTTGTGAGAGGGGGACAGCGATTTCCGGATAGTAATGTGCGTAATAGAAGTGATGGATTTGGTCGTAATATGTCGAATACGAGTAATGGTAATAGGAATGGTGGTGGTGCTAATAATTTTAGAAGTGGTGAGAGAAATATGTATGGAAATAGACAGAATAGTGGTTATAATCGTAGTGGGGGAGTACGGGACAGGAATGTTTCTTCGCAAGTAAGGAGGTTAACTTCGGATGAGAATGTTGAAAATAGGTCAATGCAAAGCAAATGTGTTCAGAGGTCGGAAAAGTCTTCGGTGAGTTTGAATAAAATTACTATTAATCCGGTTGAGTTACCTGAAGTGTTAATTGTGTTAGATGGTGTTGTCGTTAAAAGTGTCTTCGATACAGGGGCAGATAAGTCGTTCATTTCTTTTGATTGTTATCGGAAATATTTTTCGTATAAGAAGTTGAAAAGGTCAAGTCTGGTGGTTCAGTCAGCACAGGGAGTAGCTTGCGATAATAAAGGTTCAGTAGAATTGGAAGTTGAAATTCGTTCGGTTAAGACATGTTGGGAGTTTTGTGTGTTGGATGGATTAACAGTGCATTGTATAGTTGGTGTGGATTATATGAGGGATAGAGGAATTAGTTTGGATTTCTTTAAAAAGTCGTTAATCGTGAATAATGATGAGAATGTGAGTAAGAAAGAGCCTGTTTCAGTGTCAGTTAATTTGGAGGAGTCGGGGTTAAGTGAAATGGAGAAGGAGGAATTTAATAAGTTTTTAAATGAATTTGGAGAGGTTTTTTCTGATAAACCGGGTTTAACGCATGTTGCGTGGCATGAGATTGATACTGGTTTAAAAGCACCTGTTGCTAGTAAACCATATCGTTATGATAAAGTTAAACAAGGTATAATTGATTATCATATTCAAAAAATGTTAGCGGACGATATTATAATGCCAATTGAGTCGCCTTTTGCATCTCCAGTAGTCTTATGTCGTAAAAATAATGGGAAAAGTTTAGATAATCCAGAGGCATATAGGTTTGCAGTAGATTATAGAAAGTTAAATGCGATAACGCAATACCCTCAGTATCCTATTCCAGTTATTGATGACATTTTGGCTAATATAACGAGTACGAATTATATGTCAACGTTAGATCTTACGTCGGGTTATTTTCAGATTGCAATGAAGCCGGAGGACATACCTAAGACTGCGTTTATTACTCGGGACGGTTGTTTTGCTTTTAAGAGAATGAGTTTTGGTTTATCGGGAGCGCCGGCAACGTTTCAGAAGGCCATGAATAATATCCTTAAACCTTTGCTTGGTAAGGGTGTCTTGGTCTATCTGGACGACATAATTATAATGGCAGCTACTTTTGAAGAGCATTTAAGATTATTGAGGGAAGTATTTACGTTGTTAAGAGATGCTGGGTTAACAGTTAAGTTAGAAAAATGTAAATTTTTGAGAAAAGAGATAAAGTATTTAGGAGTTAAAATTACGCGTGATGGTATTAATATAGATAATGAGAAAATTGAGGCAATTACGTCAATGAATCCCCCCAAAAATAGTAAGGAAGTGGCGACATTTTTAGGGATGGTGGCTTGGTTTGCCAAGTTCATTCCACGTTTTTCGGAGTTATGTGAACCGTTGTATAATTTAAAAAGGAAAAGGGTTAAGTTTGTATGGTCATCAGCAGCTCAGAGATCGTTTGAATTATTAAAAGAGGCAGTGGTTTCCCCTCCTGTTTTGGCTCACCCCGATTATTCATCTCAGTTTGAAGTGTATTGCGATGCGAGTGCAGTGGGGGTTGGAGCGATGTTAGCACAGAAAGGTCGACCTATAGCATTTGCGTCAAGAATTTTAAATGCAGCGAAAAGGAATTATTCGATTACGGAAAGGGAGTGTCTTGCAGTAATTTGGGCTTTTAATAAATTTCGTTGTTTTTTCACTAATATACCGGTTAAAGTCATTACGGACCATTCAGCTTTGACAAAGTTAACTAATGGAAAGGGTTTGTCGTCTCGTATGGTCAGGTGGTGTTTGAAGTTAGCAGAGTATAATGTTGTTATAGAACATAGGGCTGGCAAGGAGAATGCGGTAGCGGATGCTTTGTCACGAAACCCGCATGGTGGTTTAGAGGTCACGGAGGAAGTTAAGTGTTGTGCATTGTCGTCGTTGGTGTTAAGGTCACGAGAGCAGTTAATAAGGGAACAGAAGCAAGATGAAGAATTTGGTAGCTTGTATCGATATTTGGAAAATCCTGATGATGTCCCGAGCGCAGATGTGCCTATGTTTGAGAAGTGGTCCCAATCTTTTAAGCTTATCGATGGTCTTCTTTTTTATTCTAAAATTGTAAATTCACGTGGAGAATTAAGAGTTTTTATTCCGGCTAGTCTTCGTAAGGCCATCTTGAAATAATTTCATGATAATCCATTAGCAGGTCACTTAGGAATCAGGAAAACTTATGTTCGAATTTGTGAATCCTGCTACTTCCGTAAAATGCGGGAAGCAGTGCGCGCTTATGTCTCCAGCTGTAGCACATGCCAACGTTATAATTATAAAAATGTAAGTCCAGCTGGCAAATTAATTCCTATTAAAGTAAATTTTCCTAATGAATGTGTAGGTGTAGATTTAATCGGTCCTTATCCATTGTCTAATCCTAAAAGATATAGATTTGTTTTAGTTATAGTTGATTATTTTAGTAAATGGGTAGAGTTAGTCCCCCTCAGGAAGGCTTCTGCACCTGCAGTTGCCGATGCATTTTTCGATAATTATATTTCTAAATATGGTGCACCAATTAGGGTAGTGAGTGATCATGGCCCTTGTTTCATTTCTGATATATTTAAGGCCCTGTGTGAAAAGCTGGAGATCGATCATTCTTTTACTGTTCCGTATCGTCCTCAGTCTAATATGGCTGAACGTGTAAATCGTACATTAATTCAAATGATTTCTTCTTATGTTGGTTCTCATCATGCAAATTGGGATCAGTTTCTTCAACATTTTGCGTACGCACTTCGTACGGCAGTTCACGAGTCAACGGGGAAAACGCCTGCTGAATCGTTTTTGGGTAGAAAAGTTATTACTCCATTCCAAAGGTTAGTTATGGTGTCAGATGCGGAAAGTCAGTACATGTGTCAGGATATTGAGAGGTTGGTTAAGGAAGCTCAGGTTCAAATGGGAAAAGCGCAAGAAAAACAAGCTCAGTATTATAATATGCGTAGAAGGGAGATAGAAGTGAAAGTTGGAGATTTTGTGTTAGTAGAAAAGCATTGGTTAAGTTCAAGTCGTCAAAAGAGAGTAGCTAAGTTTGGTCCGAAGTTTGTAGGTCCGTTCGAGGTTTTGGAAGTTCGAAATAATAATTTGGTTGTTGATGTCAATGGTGAAAGAATGACTGTTAATCTGGATCAGGTTAGAGTGTATAAGTTTAGAGAAAATGGTAGTGAAGGTTCTCATATGTCGAGTGGTGTTTCGCGAAATTCCCGATCCAATGAGTGTCCCGAGTCCAGCACTTCTTCATCGAATTCTTTTCATCAATATTCAAGAAGAAAATTTGGTCAAACAGCTCCAAAGACTGTTATTGAAAGTCGAAAGCCTAGCAATCTGAGAGCAAAGTATAATAAAAATAAGAGAACTGTGTCAAATACATCGGACTCTGTGTGTCATAAAAGACAAAAAATTATAAATTGTCCAGTTCCTCCATCTATTAGACAACAACCTCACAAGCATAAATTAACTAATAGTTCACCATCTTCAGTGATTAATCCCCAGAAAAGATTTCGTTTGGACACTCGTAAAACTGTTAAGCGAAGTTTAAATTCTGAATTTTTGCCTAACAAGAAACTACATAGGTCCGGAAAGAAACGTGGCCTAGGATCTTCGGTAACTTCGGGTGCGTCTAGAAAGAGGAGACAACTCTCAGATTACCGGCAACAACAGTGTGAACCTCGCCATGGAGTGAACCCAGCGAACCGGCCAGAGCAGAGTCGTCGAGTGGAACCTACGAGTATTCCACGGCATCCATTCAGAACCAGGCTGCAGGCACGACAGTCAACTGTGGCGTCACCGTACAGTTCTGATGACGAGAGATCCTTCGTACAAGCCTTCTGGGACAGGAGGAGAAAGCCATCTTGCAGTATGAAGCCTGCTAGCAGTGAATCATCTCTATGATTGGGTGATAATGTTCTTTATTAAATTTCTATTAGAGTGCATATATGTGGTAGCAATGTGAAGGAATAGAAAGCAGAGAGACTGTTTTGTACTTTTGGCCATTTTTGGAATTTTTGACGGACTCACGTTTAGTGCTTAATTGTGTTCAAAATTTGTTTGCAAAATTGTTAGTTCTATGTATGTTTGAGATTTTGGTCTTAACTGCTTTTAAAAATTCTGGATCTATTGTTAAACTGTTATGTTATTTGTTTAAAATGTTATTATATTGTTATATTGTTCATGTGTTATAAAATGTATGTTAATGTATGTTTAAATTTTCAGAAAGTACAGGTAGTAATTTGAGTTATTTTGTACACGCGCCGCGGTTCAGGCGCGCACGTGTTTTGCGGTCAAGAAGTCCTTGACACGCGTTTCTATCTCTTATACTAACATTTAATGAATTAACTTTCTTCTTATCGTTCGTGTTTTATGAGTTGCGTTTTGTACTTTAATTGGAAATGGTTTCCGCAAGTTGCGAAGTTTTAAGCTGCATTTGAATTTGAAATTGTATTGTATTAAAATTGAATGTTAATGTGATTTTCTTGCAGGGAAGTATACCTTTTGTTATGTATTGATTCTGCTATTTTTCTTTTAGTTAATACAGATGAAGAGATTGATGACGTCATTTTGTAAATTTTTGATATTTTTTGATTGTTGCATAAGCACAGCGATATGCCGCTGTACGTATGTGCCCCAATTATTGTTCAAGTGGAGTTAAGTCTGAAGAAGTTTGGGAGTTAGTTCATTGGCTAATGGGGATGTAGGTATTACGTAGTAGCAGAGTTATTTTAGTATGAAGTAATTGTAATTTTAGATGAAGTCGGAATTTGGATGAGGAAAATTTTTGCGCATTGGGTTTTTTGGACTTGGTGCGAATTCTAGTATATTAAAAGTTATGGAGAAATTTTTGGGTAAAGTTATAGTTGCATTGCAATATTGAGGAAAATTTCGGAAGGTTAGTGTTTTGAGAAATTTTAGCACTCCCAGTGGAGTGGGTTGTTTTGAGAGAAGAAGTAATTAGTTTTGGAAATTTTACGAGTTTTTGGAAGTTTTACGGAGGCTATTTGTAAGATAGAAGAATGATTGGATTGAATATGTGATTATTTGAGGCAAACTGAGTTTTTTTGGTTGTGATGGGTTAAAGTTAATATTTTAAAAGTTATGTTTCGGCGTTAAATTTCACCCATCACTGTGTTTTATTACGGCTCTAAATTTATAACAAGAAAAAGTTCTGGGCATGCATTTAGCCCAGCCCTTTTTCTCTGCGGAGTTCGAGGGGGGGTTGTGAGGGAGTGACCTTTAGTCATAAAGGCACTCTAGTGTTTCTGAGATCGTGACGTCAATAATTTAACATTTTGTAGGCGTAAAAGTGACATCTATCCTCTCTTTTACTTTAACTTTCTAGAGTGTGTGTGCTCTTTCGAATTCCGCAGTTAGCTCGCGGTTATTAGTATTATGTTAATGAGAAGTATCTCAGTTTGTCGCGTATAAAAGCTTGGGTGTAAGTTTGTGGTGTGTGTGTTTCTGGCCTTAGCCAGCAGCCAGCGTCTGTGTGTTTCTGGTAGTAGCCAGCAGCCTCTGTGTGTATTCCGCCATTGGACAACGAAGTTGATGATTGTTTAGTAAGGTGCTGACGATTGGAAAATAGCTACGGCCTCCAGTAAAGCGAAAAGGAGTTCAGATAGTGGATTAAAGATTCGCCTTGGTAAGAAAGTTTAGAATCGTTCCGTTTTGATTATTTGAGCAAATAAAGAAATATCCACAGCCACGGGCTGTGAAATTAAGATTTGTTTAGTAGATCAGCCAGGAAATAGTGTCAAGTGTTAGACGGTGCCCCGACTGAGCTAGACCGAAGCCTGTGAGTATGATTTAGCTTTTCATAGTGTTCTCAGTGAGTGAAATTATAGACTTGCTCCACTTTCCTTTAGCCCTTATCATTTTAATAAACTGTGTTGTTTTAACCTAAATTAATGAGTATGTCTGCATATAACGTGACAAATGACACCCAGCATGAGTATACCGTCACAAGCTATACTCATGACCTCGGCTTAAGCTTTGTTCGGGCCACTTCACACCAGCTTCACGTTCAGATTGCGGCTAAAAGCTAGTTTAACTAGATAATAAGACAGCCCATGGCTGCAAACACTCTTTATTCTCAAAAATATTAAACGTATTGAATTAATTCTTACTCACTGGCACTCTTCTTGGGTGACTCAGCTCACCGCAAACTAACTCAGCTCACAATGCTGACTGGCTCACTTTAGAACACAATCTATTTCACTATAGAACACCAGTCTAACTCGCTTTGAGGACTACTGCCGCCTCACATCGCACTAGCTGGCTTCCGCCTTCTCACCACACACTCAACACACTCCAACTCACAGCTTTTATACATTGCAAACTGAAGACGGCGCTATAAATTTGCATATTACTCCTAACCTCCACTAACTCTAGATTCGAGGGCGACACACACGCTCTGGAAAGTTAAAGTTCAATAAAGGATAGATGTCGCTTCCGCGCCACAGATTTGAGAACATTGACGTCACGATCTCACTAAAATACTAGAGTGCCTTTATCACAGAGGACACTCCCTCACACGGTAACGACGATTACAGATAAAATTTTAGTAAAATTATCAAAATTTGAGAAGATTCTTCTGTAAAGTTACAAATGTCTCTAATTTTGAATAGAAGTTTTGTAGATTGACATCATTTTCTCATTCAGTGTACATATAAAATTTTAGTAAACATAACAGATTTAGGTAAATTTAGATTACAAAAATTACATTTTTTTTTACAGTGTACAATTGAGAAGTAACAGAAATCTGTATGCTTAGTAAGATTTTGTGACGTGATACGAAGCATGATGTAAATTTCTAAAACTAACTTTTGTGAAGAGGGAATAGTTTGAAGACTGAGATGAAATTTTTTAGAATTTTGATTTCTTTAGCTTTAGAAAAGAATCTACTAAAATTACAGTAATCTTAACTAAAACATTCTGTCATTCGGGTTGCAGTTACTTAAAGAGCTCAAGACGACCCGATTTTCCAAGCAAAATTGACTAACCTTATAGAATTTTTTTTAATTTCTGGTGTGTTGTTGTTAATCTTATGTATGACGCAGATTATCTGAACGTGGGATATAGGCCCTAGAAGGACTGCCCTCCGTTGGGCTCTTTCTAAGGGAAAACTAACATGTATTTATGCAAGTTAACCCACGGAAAACTCTCAACGGTTAGGCCGACGGGAACGATTAGAGGTTCGAGCCCAACACCTGCCGTCCACCAGCTTCGGTAGTATGACCTCTCAATCGCTGGTGAGGCTTTTATTTCGGGAACAAGCATGTATCTGTTACAGAACTTCGGTTGTTGTCGCTACATGACGAATTAACCCTTAAATGCCTAGGATAGAACGCGTTCCAAAAAATGCGCAATTCAAAGAATCAGAATTCATACCAGAAAAATCTAAATAGTAATTTTTTCTTTAGTTAATTACGAATGGTCTGAATTACGAATGGTTAATTACGATTGCTCTTTTAAATTTCTGGTGAGAATACGGAATATGTGAATAAAACCCCCAATAAATCGGGAACACTTATGATATCGAAAATGATACAATATGCATTTAAGGGTTTAAAATTTCGATTCTCAAGAAAAACTTTATTAGCTTTAAAGATTTTTTTTTGTTTAGAGTATATGAGGAAATGTTTGGTCTTACCCATGCCATGCAGTGGAAATATTTATGTTTTGTAGAATCATTTAAATTTTGTATTATTAGATATGTATCAAACGCATACTTTTATTTCTTTGTTAACAGGGTTCATGTTGAGCCAGCACCTCGTAATACATTAGGTTTAGTGCTTGTTTTTGAAGATGCAAAGTACGAAGATCATGGGAGGTACACATGTACAGCAATTATAGATGGCCAAGAAAGAAGAACACATTTCAGTCTTACAGTATACCGTACGTACGTGTTTTTTTTATTTAATTATGATTTATTTAAACTTATATTCAGTTTCAAATTAAAATAATCTGTAAATAGTACTTGCCTAAATCATTTGACAGTTGACATTCAAAAAGTACACTATAGCATTCTTGTTAAAGATGATGACTAAAGATGAAGCCCTTTTTGTAAAATATCCACAGGTATTACTTTAATTCAACCAAATATCTACTTTTTAACTCTCCCCCTTACACACAATATATAAAAAAAAATAAAATTAAAAATAACTCCCCCCACCAAGAAAAAAAGAAAAGAAAAGAAAGAAAAAAAAGAAAGAAAAAAAACCAACTAAGAAATATGAAACTGTTTTGAAATCTACGCAGCAGAAAACCACCATAAAATTATATATATAAAACCCTTCCATGTATAACAATTCAGGGGTCAACCTATCCACGAGAAAAAGAAACTCATTCACTAATGAAAATGTTTCATAGTCGTAATGGAGCGTTCTCATTGGTCAGATTTACAGTCAGATTTACAGTGTAAATGACGTCACTACATTTTACTTCGCTTTGAAATCTTTCCACAATTTCAAAAAGTATATTTAATTACAACTTTTTATTAAAGGAAAGCGAAGGTGCGTTTTAAATGCAATATTGTTAAAATTTTTATATTCGGGTTGCTTTAATTTTTTTTTCTTTACAGCCGTGAATGACTCTTGAGAATTTCAAATCTATAAAAAACATTGTGAGAAGTTACCTCCGATTTTAAAGGCAATCTATTTTCTGGCCAATGAAACCGTTCCATAGTCGTAATGGAGCGTTCTCATTAGACAGACTGGGAGTTGTGAATGACGTCACTACATTTTACTTCGCTTTGAAATCTTTTCACGATTTCAAAAACAATATTTAATTAAAACTTTTTATTTAAGCAAACCGCGAGTGCGTTTTAAATATCATTACAATCCCCACCCCCCCTATACCAGATAGTTTTGCTATAGTTTTAAATGCAAATTTCTGTTATTTTTTTTAGATTTTTTTCTCTCCAAGTTTAATTGCTGTATTTATCAAAATTGTTTCAGCCTAAAATGGCTATGATTGACCACAATGAATATGAGTCTCAAGTTACTACAATGGAAGTCAGTTGAGATGTTGTGCTATTTTAACCAGTGCAATACATCAAACTCTATTTCTAAGTCTAGAACATGCCCACAAACTACACAAGGAAATTTTATCCGTTAATTAATTGAAATAAATGATTTTTATATTCAAAGACACAGGTTCGTAACAGATTGATCAGGTAGAAGGCGTAAACCGCTGAACTAAGAGATAATAATACTTATGGCTACTGCGATCGTCTTCATTATATCATTTCCAGTGGTAATGGCAATGCCCATCGTTTTGCACAAAAACTGTATTTGAATGTTTAGACGATTTTACAAATCTTGCAGCGAATTCTCGACATTTAATCGTACAAGATCGATTCTCTGAAACATTACCAACTAATCTATTTTAATAAACAGCTGAGATTTCTTGTGACATTTGTTGCACTTTTGGAAATGGGTTAAGCTTTCCCAAACGGTGCATTTGAAATCCTTTTTCATCTTAATGGCTCTTTTCATAACCATAATTGTCGAACAGAGATCTCTAGAACGCGCCGTGTTACTCAAGAAATTACACTCTATTCATGAAATGTTGCTATTTGGTGTAGTTTAGGAGACGGATTGTTCTTAAAAAAAACTAATTTGAGAACATTACTGTGACAGAAATAGTAGTCAAAAATACGCATTAATATATTTAATTGCTATAAAGGACGTTAAATACTAATAAAAACATTAAAAGATCTTAATAATTTTTACATGTTTCGATTGAATTTACTCAATCATCATCAGAAAAAGAAAATACAAATAAACACAAAGATGGAAAATGACAAAAAACTATTACAAATGAAATAAAAAAAAACTTTAAAAACTTTAAATTTTTTTTTTATTTCATTTGTAATAGTTTTTTGTCATTTTCCATCTTTGTGTTTATTTGTATTTTCTTTTTCTGATGATGATTGAGTAAATTCAATCGAAAATGTAAAAATTATTAAGATCTTTTAACGTTTTTATTAGTATTTAACGTCCTTTATAGCAATTAAATATTTTAATGCATATTTTTGAAATGTTAATGGACGTATATGAAGACTTCTATTTATAATTAATGCCTTTTGCATCAATGTTAGGACTAGTAGTGTTTATAGTTGATGCACAGAGGTAATCCGACATGCTGGTTAGTTGCGCCGTTTCATATCTTCATAAAAATCAGACACTCTTTATACAGAATGGTACACCACCACACATTGGTGCAAAGGTACAGTAGGTGAAACGTCACAGTTTTATTGAACAAAAGTTGATCAGTCATAGTTTTCACGATGCCTGGTCATCTCGGTTTTCGGACCTAATTCCATATGACTTTTGGAATTGAGATTATTTAAAGTCAAAAATCTATCTATGTGGGAGATCACAAATTCTAGTACACTCTTAAAACGAAAGAGTGGATTTGGCTTCTCAGGAAAGAGCTGTAATATATTGGATCGTGAATGAGTTGTTTGTCAAACGTTTTACTCCTCTTGATTTAAATTGCTTTTTTTAAACTACTCATCTTGATTTAACCTCTTCAGACCTCATGTATCTTATAGGATACATATCTTTACAATTTTTTTTCACATATATAAATAATGTAAAAAAAGAGAAATTGGTGTAAATGGAGGCCTAACAGATAGAAGAATTAAACAAAATAGTAATTTGTTTGTTATAGCTCTTTTTTAGTAAGCTACGTGTTATATAAAATTGGCTTGAGGCAAAAATGTACGAAATGAACAAAGATGAAAACTCAAATAATTTTATTGTGCGTTACGATATCATTTGTAGAGTCCATTAGTAATGCAAAAATTACCAAATATATATTTATTTTATGTTTTTCAGTATTTTTACAATGCAAAAAAATATAATAAAATTAAAAAATCCAAAAAAATTGTCAAAAAATGTTTTTTTTTTTTAGTCCCGATGTATCATTAATTTTTATCAACAAAAAATAAATTCTAATTTTTTTTTCTGATCAATCTTTTTTAGGTATCGGTTTGATAATATAAATCCGAAACTGAAATTAAGAAAAGTACATAAATAAACCCTGGGATCTGAAGAGGTTAAGTAGCTTACAAAAGTCTCGCTACTCGAGTTGTTTCAACTCTTTTTGAGAAGCTGTCTTTCAAAATGCGAGATGAGTGGATTTCAGCTCAACTTGAGTTATTTTTTGGCTGACCTTTTAAGAGACTACCTAAATAGATGACATTTTGCTGATAGTGATAGATATTCCTTGTGACATGCAATGTTCGACTGTAGAGAATATTTCACAAATAATGCAAGATGTAGTCCAAGAAAACTGCGGTCACATTGAATGATGTCCTTTCCATCTCTTGATTTAAATTGCTTTTTTTAAACTACTCATCTTGATTTAAGTAGCTTACAAAAGTCTCGCTACTCGAGTTGTTTCAACTCTTTTTGAGAAGCTGCCTTTCAAAACGCGAGATGAGAGGATTTCGGCTCAACTTGAGTTATTTTTTGGCTGACCTTTTAAGAGACTACCTAAATAGATGCCATATTGCTGATAGTGATGGATATTCCTTGTGACATGCAATGTTCGACTGTAGAGAATATTTCACAAATAATGCAAGATGTAGTCCAAGAAAACTGCGGTCACATTGAATGATGTCCTTTCCATCTCTTGATTTAAATTGCTTTTTTTAAACTACTCATCTTGATTTAAGTAGCTTACAAAAGTCTCGCTACTCGAGTTGTTTCAACTCTTTTTGAGAAGCTGCCTTTCAAAACGCGAGATGAGAGGATTTCGGCTCAACTTGAGTTATTTTTTGGCTGACCTTTTAAGAGACTACCTAAATAGATGCCATATTGCTGATAGTGATGGATATTCCTTGTGACATGCAATGTTCGACTGTAGAGAATATTTCACAAATAATGCAAGATGTAGTTCAAGAAAACTGCGGTCACATTGGATGATGTCCTTTCCATCTCTTGATTTAAATTGCTTTTTTTAAACTACTCATCTTGATTTAAGTAGCTTACAAAAGTCTCGCTACTCGAGTTGTTTCAACTCTTTTTGAGAAGCTGCCTTTCAAAACGCGAGATGAGTGGATTTCGGCTCAACTTGAGTTATTTTTTGGCTGACCTTTTAAGAGACTACCTAAATAGATGCCATATTGCTGATAGTGATGGATATTCCTTGTGACATGCAATGTTCGACTGTAGAGAATATTTCACAAATAATGCAAGATGTAGTCCAAGAAAACTGCGGTCACATTGGATGATGTCCTTTCCATCCCTTGATTTAAATTGCTTTTTTAAACTACTCATCTTGATTTAAGTAGCTTACAAAAGTCTCGCTACTCGAGTTGTTTCAACTCTTTTTGAGAAGCTGCCTTTCAAAACGCGAGATGAGTGGATTTCGGCTCAACTTGAGTTATTTTTTGGCTGACCTTTTAAGAGACTACCTAAATAGATGCCATATTGCTGACAGTGATGGATATTCCTTGTGACATGCAATGTTCGACTGTAGAGAATATTTCACAAATAATGCAAGATGTAGTCCAAGAAAACTGCGGTCACACTGGATGATGTCCTTTCCATCTCTTGATTTAAATTGCTTTTTTTAAACTACTCATCTTGATTTAAGTAGCTTACAAAAGTCTCGCTACTCGAGTTGTTTCAACTCTTTTTGAGAAGCTGCCTTTCAAAACGCGAGATGAGTGGATTTCGGCTCAACTTGAGTTATTTTTTGGCTGACCTTTTAAGAGACTACCTAAATAGATGCCATATTGCTGATAGTGATGGATATTCCTTGTGACATGTAATGTTCGACTGTAGAGAATATTTTACAAATAATGCAAGATGTAGTCCAAGAAAACTGCGGTCACATTGGATGATGTCCTTTCCATCTCTTGATTTAAATTGCTTTTTTTAAACTACTCATCTTGATTTAAGTAGCTTACAAAAGTCTCGCTACTCGAGTTGTTTCAACTCTTTTTGAGAAGCTGCCTTTCAAAACGCGAGATGAGTGGATTTCGGCTCAACTTGAGTTATTTTTTGGCTGACTTTTTAAGAGACTACCTAAATAGATGCCATATTGCTGATAGTGATGGATATTCCTTGTGACATGCAATGTTCGACTGTAGAGAATATTTCACAAATAATGCAAGATGTAGTCCAAGAAAACTGCGGTCACATTGGATGATGTCCTTTTCATCTCTTGATTTAAATTGCTTTTTTTAAACTACTCATCTTGATTTAAGTAGCTTACAAAAGTCTCGCTACTCGAGTTGTTTCAACTCTTTTTGAGAAGCTGCCTTTCAAAACACGCGAGATGAGTGGATTTCGGCTCAACTTGAGTTATTTTTTGGCTGACCTTTTAAGAGACTACCTAAATAGATGCCATATTGCTGACAGTGATGGATATTCCTTGTGACATGCAATGTTCGACTGTAGAGAATATTTCACAAATAATGCAAGATGTAGTCCAAGAAAACTGCGGTCACATTGGATGATGTCCTTTCCATCTCTTGATTTAAATTGCTTTTTTTAAACTACTCATCTTGATTTAAGTAGCTTACAAAAGTCTCGCTACTCGAGTTGTTTCAACTCTTTTTGAGAAGCTGCCTTTCAAAACGCGAGATGAGTGGATTTCGGCTCAACTTGAGTTATTTTTTGGCTGACCTTTTAAGAGACTACCTAAATAGATGCCATATTGCTGATAGTGATGGATATTCCTTGTGACATGTAATGTTCGACTGTAGAGAATATTTTACAAATAATGCAAGATGTAGTCCAAGAAAACTGCGGTCACATTGGATGATGTCCTTTCCATCTCTTGATTTAAATTGCTTTTTTTAAACTACTCATCTTGATTTAAGTAGCTTACAAAAGTCTCGCTACTCGAGTTGTTTCAACTCTTTTTGAGAAGCTGCCTTTCAAAACGCGAGATGAGTGGATTTCGGCTCAACTTGAGTTATTTTTTGGCTGACTTTTTAAGAGACTACCTAAATAGATGCCATATTGCTGATAGTGATGGATATTCCTTGTGACATGCAATGTTCGACTGTAGAGAATATTTCACAAATAATGCAAGATGTAGTCCAAGAAAACTGCGGTCACATTGGATGATGTCCTTTTCATCTCTTGATTTAAATTGCTTTTTTTAAACTACTCATCTTGATTTAAGTAGCTTACAAAAGTCTCGCTACTCGAGTTGTTTCAACTCTTTTTGAGAAGCTGCCTTTCAAAACACGCGAGATGAGTGGATTTCGGCTCAACTTGAGTTATTTTTTGGCTGACCTTTTAAGAGACTACCTAAATAGATGCCATATTGCTGACAGTGATGGATATTCCTTGTGACATGCAATGTTCGACTGTAGAGAATATTTCACAAATAATGCAAGATGTAGTCCAAGAAAACTGCGGTCACATTGGATGATGTCCTTTCCATCTCTTGATTTAAATTGCTTTTTTTAAACTACTCATCTTGATTTAAGTAGCTTACAAAAGTCTCGCTACTCGAGTTGTTTCAACTCTTTTTGAGAAGCTGCCTTTCAAAACGCGAGATGAGTGGATTTCGGCTCAACTTGAGTTATTTTTTGGCTGACCTTTTAAGAGACTACCTAAATAGATGCCATATTGCTGATAGTGATGGATATTCCTTGTGACATGTAATGTTCGACTGTAGAGAATATTTCACAAATAATGCAAGATGTAGTCCAAGAAAACTGCGGTCACATTGGATGATGTCCTTTCCATCTCTTGATTTAAATTGCTTTTTTTAAACTACTCATCTTGATTTAAGTAGCTTACAAAAGTCTCGCTACTCGAGTTGTTTCAACTCTTTTTGAGAAGCTGCCTTTCAAAACGCGAGATGAGTGGATTTCGGCTCAACTTGAGTTATTTTTTGGCTGACCTTTTAAGAGACTACCTAAATAGATGCCATATTGCTGATAGTGATGGATATTCCTTGTGACATGCAATGTTCGACTGTAGAGAATATTTCACAAATAATGCAAGATGTAGTCCAAGAAAACTGCGGTCACATTGAATGATGTCCTTTCCATCTCTTGATTTAAATTGCTTTTTTTAAACTACTCATCTTGATTTAAGTAGCTTACAAAAGTCTCGCTACTCGAGTTGTTTCAACTCTTTTTGAGAAGCTGCCTTTCAAAACGCGAGATGAGAGGATTTCGGCTCAACTTGAGTTATTTTTTGGCTGACCTTTTAAGAGAGTACCTAAATAGATGCTATTTTGCTGATAGCGAGGAATACTCCTTGTGACATGTAATGTTCGACTGTAGAGAATATTTCACAAATAATGCAAGATGTAGTCCAAGAAAACTGCGGTCACATTGAATGATGTCCTTTCCATCTCTTGATTTAAATTGCTTTTTTTAAACTACTCATCTTGATTTAAGTAGCTTACAAAAGTCTCGCTACTCGAGTTGTTTCAACTCTTTTTGAGAAGCTGCCTTTCAAAACGCGAGATGAGAGGATTTCGGCTCAACTTGAGTTATTTTTTGGCTGACCTTTTAAGAGAGTACCTAAATAGATGCTATTTTGCTGATAGCGAGGAATACTCCTTGTGACATGTAATGTTCGACTGTAGAGAATATTTCACAAATAATGCAAGATGTAGTCCAAGAAAACTGCGGTCACATTGAATGATGTCCTTTCCATCTCTTGATTTAAATTGCTTTTTTTAAACTACTCATCTTGATTTAAGTAGCTTACAAAAGCCTCGCTACTCGAGTTGTTTCAACTCTTTTTGAGAAGCTGTCTTTCAAAACGCGAGATGAGTGGATTTCAGCTCAACTTGAGTTATTTTTTGGCTGACCTTTTAAGAGAGTTCCTAAATAGATGCCATTTTGCTGATAGTGAGGTACTCCTTTTAACATGTAATGTTCGACTGTAGAGAATATTTCACAAATAATGCAAGATGTAGTCCAAGAAAACTGCGGTCACATTGGATGATGTCCTTTCCATCTCTAAGGGAATAAACACGATAAATAAAGAATATAGTTTCCGTATGCTCTTAGATTTACCTCTTTTTTATGCATAGTTTTTTTCTACAGCTCAAATTAGACCACTTAGCTTCAATTCAGGTTGTTAGACTGTGCTTCAAATGGCTATGAATATCTTAAGTTAAAAAAAAATGTGTATAATATACTTAGTACAAAAAATTGTACTATGCATCATAGAAAATCCTGCAAATTTATATTTAAACATTTAGAGTAATGAATTATTTATAGATAGGTTAAATCAAAATTATGTTATTTTTAAATAAGGATATAACTAATCCTACTAATATCCTCTTAACGAAGCCGCTATTTGCATGTTTAATCAAATAATTATTAATCTGAGATTAGTATACCGTAAGATATTCTTATAAAATCATTTTTGCATGTAATATGCATTTTTCCTAGTGAATCGAGAATGCTTTACATTTTTAAATTGAGATTTTTTTCGCTAGGCCAACGTGTTTTTAATATTAGGTCAATCACTTCGCCACTAAATTCCGCAACTAAAGAAGAAATCTTCCCGAAATTTAAATTAAAATAAAGATTTATTTGAAAGTATTTCCTTGTTGTTATCTGTTGTGTGCGCCGCTAGTGTGTTCTTAAAATGAAACTTAGTTTGACTTTTTCTAATCCTAGCTGAGCGACTTTTATTTTTCCCAACTTTATTCAATTGAAGGGTATTTTATCTCCTGTGGCGGATTAAAAAATATAGGTATTCGTCAATTAACGAAAAATTCTGGCAGCACTGGCACCAGGAAGTATCCGCGTATTCAAGAAAGCATTTGTTAAAAGAATCTAAACTTTTCTGAAGAAATTCTAAAAAATGTTTTTTAAGAGTTTCTTTTCTAAGAATCTATAGTTAATTTATTAAATATTTTATTTACCTCTGTATTCAAACATAGCAATTTTTTAGAACTTTTTGCTTCCTTTTTTAAGGATATTATAATTAAAAATATTTTCATTCATTCCAAATTGCAAATAAAACTTATTACTTCTTATTTCCTTTACACAAGCCATACATTTTATGTAAATATATTAACGAAAACCAGTTACTTTTACAAAAAAATATTTAATCAATTTATGATGTCTTGATTTTATTTATGACTCAAATAAATTTGTCTTCTTTTTTTTTAAAAAAAAGTATTTTTTATTAGAAATAAAATAACCCATTTTCTTTTTTTTGTTTGAATATATTTTTCTTTTCTGCAATTGGCTGTTAGATTGATGAATTATTTTTCCTTTCAATCTTTTAATCTCCCCAGAGTTTAGGGGGATTAAACAAGTAGTTTTTAAAATAATTCTGTAGTTTCAAAAGATTTTTTTGTAGACCACATATATATCTTCTATTCAGATTCACCGTACAGGAAATTTTATAAAAATAAGCATTACGTATGGTTTTTTTTCTTTTTATATGAGTTGAAAAATAGGCTTCACTAGAAATATCTACATTATTTTATTTCAAAGGAAAATATGAAAATCAAACAAATACTACTTCTTTACTTTACGATTAAAAAATTATTGTACCTCAAACTGAATAGCGGATAAAAAAAGAATTAATAAAAAATAATATAAAATCTTCTGGAAATTATATCCTAAGGCACAACTCCCCTTCAACCTGTCAAAAACACTAAAAAAAGGTTTAATTTCCATACCTTTTTACAAACTGATTAACCAAATTCAATGACTTTTTTTCTGAATTGTTAAGTGCACGTCTACTTATTCTAGTAAACAAAACAGATTAATGAAAAATGTTTAAATTAATTGAAAAAACTTAATTATGCATCCTATAGTTTTTTTTTTTATAATTATTATACTTCGCAAAGTGCATGGTTTCTCAAAAACCGTTAATGACAGTGGCGTGAAAGAGTGCATTTATTTGATACATAAAAGAAACATAAAATAAGCTAAAATATTAGAATAATCTTAAATAATAACAAAAAATATTAAAATGCGCGAGATTTTTTACAGATTTTTTAAAGAATTTATTTATTCTCCCCCGTCGTAACCCTTAGTCTTATGATATGTTTGCAATTTCTCGTGAGCATTATTAACAATACACTGTTAAAAATCCTGTCCTAGTTTGAACTAAATTTTGGTACTCAATGGTTTCCACTGTAAGATTGTGAAACCTTGAAATATTTTTTTGGAGCTCATGTTGGAACATAGTTCCATTAGTTCGAACGAGATCGAAATAGGAAGCTCTAAATGTTGGTTCAAACTAGGACATGTTTTTTAACAGTATATGATGTTTTATAATTCCACTTAAAAGACACGGTAGAAATGTTTATATTTATTTTTTCGGATTTAGATTTGAGTTTGTATTTTAATCTTTTTTAAGTCAAAAAATTGTTTTGTGCAATGTGACAAGGATTGAACAAATGAACAGTTTAGGCGTTTAACGCGCTTTTTAAATGCTGACAACTTTACGCCCTATCTATTGTTGTTTTTCTAATATTGAAGGAACCATTAGAGAAAAAATTTAACTGTTATATAAAGTGGAATAAAGTGAGAATAATTACAATCATATAAATTCATTTAGAAAAGGATAACAGAAAAAAAGAAAAAAAAAGAAAGAGAAAAAAGAAAAAAACAAACAAGAAAACACGGAAAAACCCACTAAATTAAAAAACAACTGAACTGCTTACATTATCGGTATGAAATTCTTTAAAAAATTTTTGAATGAAAATTTTAAAAAGTTCAATTATTTTTTATTATTTACCTAATAGTATAATATATCTAGAATTTTTTTTTCCAAAGTTTCAATTTAATTGGAATAAAAGAATAGGAGAGAGATAATTAGGAAGTTACCTTTTTTTGCTTGAGCAGCTGACAGGAACACAGATATAAAACATTTTTTAGAAAACACAATTTTTGTGGTCAGTTTGAATGATTTCTCAAAAACTAATACCCCGATCTTAGTTTAATTATATGCATTTATTTAAAATACAAACCAGAAGACGGCAGCAGATTCAACCAGCTCATCAATTTAGAGGATGAACTTCCATGTTTAGTTATAATACGATTCGCATATTAAAACGCAACTGGTTAGCACAATGATACCTTGGTGGAAAACTTTGAAAAACATATTCTATTGCTTGATTCATAAAATTATTGTGTTTTCCTGCACCCGAAAATATGAAAACTTGGAAAACTGTGAGAAGCTAAACACAATGATAAATTTACGATTAAATCGCTAAAATCGAGTTTTCAGGTGTTTTCCACCAGTATATGACTTGTAAACCAACTTCTTTAATATAAGAATTTAGTTTCAACTAATTTTGTAAATTCAGTATCAAACTAGATTGTTTGTGCTGTCGCCTTCCTGATTTACTAGTGATTGAATGAATGTTTTATTTTAGCTTACAACAAATTTTACAAGGCCATATGCAGTATAATTTTTTTCAAAAATATACTGTTTTGCATGAAACTCTGGGAAAAAATTCAAATTTAATTTTTTTTAATCCATTGCTCAATTACGAGCTATTCTTGTCTAGTAACACAAAAATGAATTATCATGAACACTTCGAAAATATTTTGTTTACGGTTCTCTAGAAACCAAATGTCACCGACTGAATTATCCGAATTTTTGAATGAAAATTTTATAGAATATTCTTTAATTGGTGCAAATTTGGGCAAGTAAACTTTGAATAAAATACAACCCCTGACAATAATGTTCGGTGAATAATCTTGTAGATGAAATGTTAACAACCGTTACCATAGCATCCTTCGAAATATTCACCTCCCAAAACTATGCAACGCTGCGCTCTGTTATACAGGTCCTGGAAAATTCGAAAGAAATGTTCTTTCGGGATGGAGTTCAAAAGCTTCGCCACGTTTCGTTGGATTTCAGCAATATGATCAAATCTCCTTCAATCTCTTTCAAAAAATTTCATACTATTAAAATTGTTTTTTATAAAGCATAATTAATGATAATATACTACCTCTGACAATAAAGTTCGGTGAATAGTCTTGCAACATTAAGGTAGATGAAATATTAACGAAAGTTGCCATACCATCCTTCGAAATAGTCATCTCCCATAACTATGCACCGCTGAGATTTGCTATACATGTCCTGAGAAAATCTCAAGAACATTTCTTTTGGGATGGAGTTCAAAAGCTTCGTCACGTTTCGTTGAATGTCAGCAATAAGATCAAATCTCTTTCAATGAGAGTTTGAGTCGTGGAAATAGGAAGAAGTCTGTAGGATTGAGATCTGGCGAGTATGGAGTTCAATTTGCACCACCCTCCTGAATTTATTTCGGTGTCTTGAAAATCTTAAAACCAGAATTTAAACTGATCTTTTGTTTTTCATTTTTGTATTCTCAATTAAGAACCAATGCACCGAACAAGCACTTTGTAAAGCAAGTTTTACAAAGAACATAAACGACGCTCAGCAACAACGGTGGAGGAATATGGTCAACACTTGCCTCTATGCAGGTGAAGCGTTTTTTCCCAATTTTGCTGAATCGCCAGTTTTGAATTCATTCACTAAACTTTTTTTCAGAGGTAGTAATATATTTATTATATTCAAAAATATAGCAATTTCCTTCGAACCCCATGTAAACCCTTGAAAAATATGAATAATTTAACATAATAAAATGTTCAGTCTTACAGACAATTTACAGTGATAACTGTATATTTTTAATTGCTAGTAGTAACAGTGCGGACATATGCATGTAAGTACAATAATTACATTTTTATACATTATCCATATTTATATTTATGTTTGTGTGTGTAATAATTTATATGTGAAGTAGAAAGAGAAGCAAATGTAGACTGTTAAAAATCTTGTCCTAGTTTGAACCAAATTTTGGTGCTCAGTAGCTGCCGCCATAAGATGGTGAAATCTCGTACCAAAATTTGGAGCTTCCACAAAATTAACAGAAATATATTTAAAGACATTTTGTGGGCTACATATGCAAATTTAACTTCAATTTTACTTATATATAGTTAAAATATACTGATTTAAATTTTGCTGTACTTTGAACCAATTTTTGGTGCTCGATCGCTACCACCACAAGACGGTGAAATCTCGTACCAACATTTAGAGCTTCCTATTTCAAACTCGTTCCAATTATTGGAACTATGCTTCAAGAGGAGCTCCAAATATTGGTTCAAGATTTCACCGTCTTCAGATGACAACTATTGAGCTCTAAAATTTGGTTCAAACTAGGACAAGATTTTTAACAGCGTAGAAATAAAATGATACTACTGTTAATTATTTTGATTTATGATTTAAATTTTAAATTTCTTATAGATTCAATAACATTCTGGGGAACACCGGAAAAGCAGTATGGTAAAGAAGGGGATGACTTCATGGTGATATGTAATGTGAAAGCAGATAATCCGATAGTATCGTGGTATGTGAATGGCAGCCTAGTTCAAGATTGTAAGTAGGCTTTAGTCGAAGTGCTCTTTTTAATTTTTTGTTTAAGTTCTTCAACTTATATATTATGCTAGGGATAGCCTGCTATGTGAAAGCCAAATAAGGCTGTATGGTATTATTCACTATTTTTCCAAACTAATTGAAAGGTATTTTAAACTTTCATTTGTCTATACCTTTGATTGTCTACCTATTGATTTCTGGTCTAACTTGCGTAAATTATCGCGGAATGCCAAGCAAAAACAAAAATTTTGTTAAATTTTACTATGGCTTCTTCGGTATTCGCAATGATATGTGAGACATTTCTAGTTCATTTACAGGGAATCTCAAGTAATTCCGTTACGTTGCAATATCTGGCGAAAAAGTCTTTTGCAAAATATTTTAATCAAATTATAATGCTTCAAACATACCGAAATTAAATACGTGTCAAAGTAGATAATAAGACAGTATCGGGTTTGTGAATGGCAGCTTAGTTCAAGATAGTAAGTAAGCTTTAGTTGAAGTGCTCTTTTAAATTTTTTGTTTAAGTTCTTCAACTTATGTATCATGTTACTGATAACCTGCTATGTCAAAGCCAAATAACGCAGTATGGTATTTTTCGCTATTTTTCTTACCTGATTGAAAGGTAGTTTAACCCTTCATTGTATGATTTTTCCTTTCTTTATGAAAAAAAAATATCTTGATTACTTTAGGTAGTCACAAATGCAGGAAAAATAATTTTAAAAAAATCTGACTTCATATATATTTTTTTATTATGGAATTTTGTGGTATGTGCCATATATAGCGTTGTAAAGGTTAGAAAAAACCCGGTTTAAACCCGGGAATAAACCAGGTTTTTAGGAATAAACCTGGAAAAAAACCGGGATTTTTTGGAATAATTCGGTTTTTTGGGAATAAATCTGGGAATAAACCTGGTCTATTGGAAATAAACCCTGGAATAAACCGACTTTTTGCAACTCTAGCCATATATGTCCCAAAGCACATAGTGAGATATTTACCTTTTTGTACCAAATGTGGCATGAAGCTCACAATACTGGCGTATTATATGTACAAAAAGATTATAATATGTATTAAAATTTTATTGCAGATATTTAACTCTTTGAGGGGCAATCAATTGTTTTCTGTACTGTTGAATTCACACCGGAATCAATTTTGAAGCTTTTTTTTCAAATTTAGAACTATGAAATTTTAATTAAAAGTTTCTGCTGCGAATCTTGATTCATCTCAGGTGGTATATAATATATCCCATTGCCCTGATATACTTTATTAGAGACTTTAATTCAGAAAGTCTACCATGGCCCTTCATGCCTTTAGGAATCTCTTTAGATTTGTCACTAAAATGTGAAAATTGTCGGATTTTTTTTTCTAATTCTTTGACAGACATTGTCTTTTCATAGTGACTTTTTTCTATTAACACTAGGTCCAGCAACGATATTTTCAGCATCTGAAAGGATAAATATTCTTTCTCTAAATTGGTGTTTCTGAATTCAAATATTTAGTGTTGAATTCAAAAGTAGTCGGGGGAAGGGAAGAAATTCGTCAAGAACATTTATATGTATCATACAGATAATTTGAATATTTTTTGTCTTGAAATTCAATCCTCCACAAACACACACACTCCCGGCACATAACAATGTCCTCCCAGCGAAAAAACGCTTGACTTCAATGTTATTGTTTTTAACTTTTATACAGTAGTTTTAGTGAAATTTAAAATTACTATAATATTTAATCTGAAAACTTATTTCTTGTGGCAGTTGAATCCATTTCATGGATCTTATTTATTGTTATTGTGCAGTCAACATGTAATTCATATGAAGAAATATCCTTTTAAATTCTATTTTTAGCTGGAATGTAAGTTGAATCTTCCCAGATATCATCAGAAACTCAAGAAGACTGATCATCATTATCAGATGCAAATAATGTTACATTAATTCAAGCTTGCGTTAGCCCTTTGCGCGCCATTTTTCATCAGAGTGTTTTATGAGCTTTATGCTCTATGTTCCATATCTGGCACAAACAAGAAAACAAGATTTCAAGCTGATGTATTGAAATATTTTAGTATTAAGCAACCTTAATTATGTGATATACTCGAATGTCTAAAATTTTATCTTGCGATATTTTCAATATTTTTGGGGTGAAAAAGTTGAAGCAAATTCTGCTGTTGTGTACCCAGGTAAAAAAGTCAGCAAAAAACCTTAAAAAAAAACCTTCAGGGAAGCTCAAGGTATTTCGGACAAAAAAACCTGAAAGCTACCTTAAGGTAAAAAACCTGTATTTCCCCTCCACATTTTTGTCCGAAATACCTTAAGCTTCCCTGAAGCTAATAAAACCTGCGTAAACCCTTGATACTTTGTCCGAAATACCTTACACTTACCTGAAGGTAATAAAACCTGCGTAATCCCTTGACACTTTGTCCGAAATACCTGAAGTTGGCCTTTAGCCCCGGTTACCCCCCACTCCCCTTGGGGGGGTGGCAAAATGGGGATAGGGGGAAAGGATGTGCATAACATGTGTAAGGAGTGACAGGCTTTTCCAACAATATGTCACATGTGAGGGGAAACAAAATTTAGAAAACTGTCCCCTTCGGGGGGGGGATGAGTGAGAAAAGAGAAATTGTTGATGCATAACAAGATTAAGTGGTTACATGCCTTTCAAATGGTATGTCACAACAGGGATATCAGCAAAAGATACCTGCTTTGAATCCCTCGAAAAATTATGCCCCTTGAAATGTGCACCCTCTTTCCCCCTTTCTTTGAAATTTTTAGATATTATAAATATTTATCAGAAAACCATAAAAAAAGGATCTAAAATGATAAAAACGCTACAATTTCAAAAGCATATGAAAAGCAGAAAAAATAATGAAATTCTTCGTTCGTCCACAGGAAAAATCTGCGAAATTCATCCATCGACCCAATGAAAAAAATCCGAAGAATTTTGTAAATCGATTACAGCTGCAATTTTTTTTTTAACATGTGGGAATAAAATGTTTCAAAATTCATAAATCAGTAATGCAAAAAAAATTGATACAATAATTCATTCTTTAAAAAAATTCACAATATTTCCCAGTCAATTATTTGGAAAAAAAAAAAAAAAAGAGTTTCTTTATTCCGTTACTTTAAAATAATGAGAAATTTAACAATCTGTTGCAGTAAAAGAAACTCACCAGTGAATTGTGAGAAAAAAAAAAAAAAAGAGATTTTTTTAGTCGGTGAAAGGAGAAAAAAAAAATACAAAATTTTTAAGCCGATTTCTGATGAAAAATCGTTAAATGAGTCACACTGAATATTGCATAATGAATAATAATTAATGTAAAGAAAAAATATTGCATAATAACATTTTAAATAGGGAAAAGTCACAAAATTCATCTGCCACAGGAAAACATTTCAAAATTTTACCGATAAAAAAAGTGTAAACAAACCAATTCAAAATATTTTTTTCTGAACAAGGTACATAATAGCCCTTTTATAAAAATTCACGCCCTTTTTTCTTTTTTAGAGCAGCTCTTTTTTTTTCTATAAACAACATAATTTTAGTATTGATTTGAGATAAAAATATCGGAGGGGGGGGGGGGAGAATTTTCAAAAAAGGGAGCAGTTGTATCTTGTTAAATAATTTATACATATATATATTTTTTTTAAAGTTCATTTTTCGCAATAAATTTTAATATTTTCTGAGACTGATTGATTTTTTGGAGATCTTCCCAATTCATTGATGAATTCAGCGATTTTTTTGCCTGTGATCAAATAAAGAATTTTGCTTTTTTTTTTTTTTTTTTTTTTTTTTTAGAAATGTTATTTCTGTCATTAGGCTGCCGAAAAGCTTTGCAAAATTGTCAATCGTTTTTGTGAAAAAAATCGAGAAATTCACCAAACGGTTGGCTATGATGAAAAAAAAATTATTCAGTCTGTCAAAAATAAATACTAGTTTTGCCAGTAAGTTGTGAGGGAAAATAGGGAAATTCACCAACTGTTTACTGGTTAAAATGAAATTTTTGGACCACCTGAGGGGGGGGGGAGAAATTTACACCTTGCCTGTCCTCATACACAATTAAAGTTATTGACCGTAATAGCCTAATGTGAAAAAAAAACCCTTAAAAAGTAAAAATTGTTTAATAATAATTAAAATGCTAGCAAAATATATGTGAACACTCCCATAAGATTAGCATTAGCTTGAGTGTTTAAAATCTTAAATGGTCATGCAAAGAAACTGAACTATTACTTTTTGATTTTTATTACAGATTATATATATATAAAGTTTCTTTTACTTTCACATATCTCAAAAGGAGGCTCCCATAGATTTAACATTAGCTTGTGAGATTCTTTGTATATCATAAATTTAAATATATACATTTTTGTATGATAAAAAAAACAAACATTATTTAATCTGTCAAAAAAAAAAAAAAAAAAAAAAAAAAAAAAAAAAAAAAAAAAATGCCTGGTTTACGTACTGATTACATGGAGAAAGAAAACTCACAAGTTTATCCAGTAAGTTGTGCGGAAAAATAGGGAAATTCGGCAGCTGTTTACAAGATAAAATGAAATTTGTTGACCATCTGCATGGGGGCGGGGGTGGGGGGGAGGAAACCTGCACCTTCCATGTCCTCATACACAATAAAATTGATCAACTGTAAGAGCCTAATGGAAAAAAAATCCCTAAAAAAAATAAATAACTAAAATGCTAGCGAAAAATATGTAAATAACTTCCCCATAAGATTAACATTAGTTTAAGCATTAAAAATCTAAACTGGTCATGCAAAGAAATTGCATCACTAATGTTAAACCTATGAGAGCATTCTTTAAAAAAATTTCTCACTTGCATATTGATAATTTTAAATGTTTTTTTTCTTGCTCAGAACAGCAGAGATTGAATTCTAATTGGGCTATTGTATACTTTTTGATTTTTAATACAGATTATATATATAATTACTTTTACTTTCACATATCTCAAAAGGTTGCTCCCATAGGTTTAACATTAGCTTGCGAGTTTCTTTGTATATCATAAATATATAAATTTTTGTATGAAATGACTAACATATTCTTCATTCCCCCCCCCCCCCCCCCGCCTTTCATTTTGCCACCCTGGACACATGTGGGAAGAAAAAAAAATGAAAAAGTCATACAAGTGTTGGTATAATATAAATAAATAAAAATAAATAATGCAATATGTAAGCAGACATGGTACTGGCTAAGCAAAAAAAAAAAAAAAAAAAAAAAAAAAAAAGCTGAACTTTCACAGCTTTATGGACTTTTGACAAAATTAGCATTTTCTCACAGCGTTTTAACAAAATTAGCACTTTTCTGTAATTTTTTAATGAAATTAGTGTTTTTTGTGAACATTTTACAAAAATTGTACTTTTTTCTACGATTTTTTCAATGACATTTATATTATCCATGATCCTTTAGCGATATTCACAGTTTTTCTCACCGTTTTTGACAAAATTAAAAAAATTACACAATCTTTCGAGAAAATTCGAGTATTTTCTGCGATATTACACCAAAATTTGTGTATTTTCCGCGATCTTTTGTCAAAATTTGCATACTTTCCAAGATCTTTTGTTAAAATCTACATATTTTCTGAGATCTTTCGTCAAAATCCACATATTTTCTGAGATCTTTTGAGAAATTTCTCTTATTTTCCACGATCTTTCGATAAAATTAGTGATTTTTCTTCAATCTTTCACCAAAATTCAAGATTTTCCACCGATCTTTCTTCAAAATACCTCTATTTTCCGTTATCTTTCTACAAAAAACTTCTATTTTCCTCGATCTAACGACAAAATTCTCATTTTCCACAATCTTTTGGCAAAATTTGCATATTTTCCTCGATTTTTCGGTAAAATTTGCAATTTTCTGTGATCTTTTGGAAAAATTCGTGCATTTTCCGAGATCTTTCATCAAAATTTTCATATTTCTGCTGATCTTTCAAATAAATCTGCATATTTTCCACGATTTTTCGACAAAATTAGAATATTTTCTTCGATCTTTTGAAAAAGTTTGAGTATTTTCCACGATCTTTCAACAAAAATTTGAGTATTTTTCCTAATCCTTTAACAAAAGTCGCGTCTTTTTCCGTAATCTTTTGACCGAAATTGCATTTTTCTTTCCGCAATCCGTTGAAGAAAACTCTGCTAATTGACTGTTTGAAACTGACTATTTTTTCCCCCGATCGTTAAACAAACTTATAGGTTTTTTGCGATCCTTTGGCGAAATTTGCATTTTTCCTACAGTCCTTTGAAGAAATTTTCTCAATTTGGTGCGGTTAGTATTCATGTTTTTGTTGTAATTACACCCCCCCCCTCCCCTCAATAAGAAGGTCAACAAATTATAATGCATATTTGCAACGATCCCAGGGATGATGAAATGCATCACTGAAAAAGCAGAATTCAACATTTCTGCAGAAAAGTAGCATGTATGCATAAGTCAGTCCACAAAGACAAATCCAAAAACTCACCATGTTGTAAAATGGGTTGTAAAAAACGCAAATTTTGATAAATGACCATGAAAAAAATGGGAAATTTAAAACAAATTTTATCAAAATCCCGAGAAAAAGACAAATTTCGACAAGCGATGCTGAAAAAAAATCTGCAAATTTTCTAAGCAGATTGCTAAAAATGGTAAATATTGTAAAAAGATTACAAAAACAACTAATTTTGTCAAAGAATTGGGAAAAAACTATAAATTTTGTTTAAAAAAAATCCCCCAAAAACAGCACATTTCAACAAAAATCCGAAAAAAAAAAAGAAATTTTGTAAACAGATTGCAAAAAAAGGTGAATTTCATTAAACGATCATGAGAAAACACCTCATTTTATATAGGTATCAGAGAAAAAAATGTGAATTTTGTTAAAAAATTGTGAATTTCGTTAAAAAATTGTGAAAATTCTCAGAAAAACAGTAAATTTTGACAAAAAATCCTAAAAGACAAAATTTGTAAACAAACCTAAAAAAAAAGGCAAATTTTATTAAAAAACGATGAGAAAATGACTATTTTGTTAAAATATTATTAAAAAACTACTAAATTTGTCAAGAGGTCGCGAAAAAACTCAATTTTTTTCCATGTATCGCAAAAAAAAAAATGTGAATTTCGTCAACTGATTGCGAAAAAAAAGGTAAGTTTCGACAAAAAATCCCTAAAAAAAAACAAATTTTGTAAACAGATCACGAAAAAAAACCCAGCAAATTTCATCGAAAGAAATTCTGGAGTTCTATTGCTTTTAAATATAGTGAAATTTGTTAATCGGTTAAAGAAAAATAAAATCATAAATATGGAAATTCGCTAATTCCAAAAATACAATATTTATCTTATAAAATAAATAAAAATTCACTTACCTTTATTTTAAATACATCACTCGTACAAACTTCCAAACACGAAAAATCGCACCTATCGTCGATAGGTCAAAAAAACATCTTCAGTTTTGTTGATGATGCACGAAAAAAATTGCAAATTAAGTACATTTGCTTGGAAAAATTGCATGTTTTCTCGGTTTATCGTGTGAAAAAAACACGAATTTCGTTGATCGTGCACGAAAAAATTGCGAATTTTGTTGATTAGGGACAAAAAAATATCACAAATTTCGTTGGTAAGGCACAAAAAACGCAAATTTTGCGATGATGCGCGAAAAATTTGAAAATTTTGTTGATCGACTGCGAAACAATCGAGTGTTTTGTCAGTTTATCAAAATAAAAAAATCGTGAATTTCATCTCGCAGCATAAAAATTTGCAGATTTCGTCAAAGTTAGTTAAAAGTTGCAAGTTTTTGTTGATTGGACGCGGAAAAATTTGTATTTCGTCAACTAAGGGCGGAAAAAACGCATATTTTGTCGATCGAACATGGAGAAATCGTGAGTTTTATAGATCGGATTGCGAAAAATTGGATATTTAGTATGTCAAACACGAGAATATCGTGAATTTTGTTCGTCACATGGGGAAAAGGTGTAAATTTTGCCAATCAGGCTCAAATAAATTTGCGAATTTTATCGATTAGGTTCGTAAAAGTCAGAAATTTCATCGATTGGCTTCGTAAAAATCGCGAATTTTGTTAATCAGGCGCGGAAAGATCATGAATTTTTTCGATCGGCTTCATAATAATCACGAATTTTTCGTTCAGCTCGGAAAAATCACGAATTTCGTCGATTATGCGAAGAAAAATTGCGAATTTCTCCGATCGACTTCTTAAAAATTGCGAATGTCGGCGATCATGCGAAAAAAACCCGCAAATTTTGTCAATCAGGCACGATAAAATCATAAACATTCATTGATCAAGTGCAATAAAATCACAAAAATTCGTGGATCGGCTTTATGAGAATCACGAATTTTCTTGATCGACTTTGTAAAAATCGTGATTTTTTCTTCGATTGGCTTTGTAAAAATAGTGAATTTTTTTGATCGATTTCTGAAGAATTGCGAATTTTGTTGATCGTTCAAGGAAAGATCATGAATTTTCTTGATTCGCTTCATAAAAATTGCAAATTTTATTGATCGGTCTGGTAAAAAAACGAAATTTTTTCGATCAGGCATGGAAAAATTGCAAATCTCGTTGATCAAGGCACGAAAAATTGGGTATTTCATAGATCAGGTATGGAAAAATCTTGTTGAGCGGCTCCTTCTTTGTTTTTCATTCATAAACTTCACATTTTTTTGTCAGCACCAGCCGCTTATGTTTGTTTCTTAGCACTTTTAATAAAACAAAATTTACTCTCTTGAATAAAATCAAGGAGTATTATTACATCTTGAAAATAATCTTTGCTACAACTGCTACAAACATAAAAACTGCTGATACAATCTCACCAACTGAATTTGATATTTTGACTGGGTATGCTAATTTAAAGGTATACCTCCCCCCAATCCCCTCTGAAACTATATTTTTTATCCGATTATAAGTCACAGATCATCTCATTGAAATCAAATTTTCTTCGTGTTATTGATGTGGCCTTGGAGTACACAGGCATAATTGTAAGTGGCCCTTCTCTTGAAAAGGTTGTGCACCCATATCATAGAGCATATTTCTCCGAAATAATTTGCAGTCTACAAAAAAATACATTACACAGAAGGTGCAGGCAATTTCTTATCATATTTTATAAGCTGACTATTTACAACACAATTACTTTAAATCATTTTTTTTCAATTATCTATAAAACTATTTAGATTAATAAATTTACAAGTAATATTTGAAAATATCCATAAAAAGATTAAGATATTTTTGATAACTTGATTGACACTTATTTTTAATATGTCGGAGAAGTAAAATCAACATCAATACAAAAAATAAATAAATAAAAAATACATATATACATAAATTTCTTTACAATGAACAGGGCTAAATTACATATGGGTTATTTGAATTCCCTATAACTGACATTTAATTACCTCCTCTTCTATTAAAATATAAAAAAACAAATCTAAAATTAAATAATAGGAATAAAAACTTTCATCTAAAAATTCGCCCCCGAAAATACTCTCATTAGGTCTTTAATATTGAATAGCTAAAAATACACTCAATATTCATTTCTGGAAAGGGATTTTTTTTTTAAGAAACGTGGGACTTTCATGCATAAATTGTCGCCAAATATTAATTTTTAACTATCTTGTCAGTTTATACATTTAAAAAGATTAATAAAAGTAGACAGAATGACTCCAGTTTTAGCTAAAAGAGATAAATAAAATAATAAACAAACGAACGCAAAGCCAAGAACGACAGCGATTATCCCGCCAAACGCGCAGTCAGTTTGTTTACAAAGTAAAGCGGAGTTGCGGAGTTGAGAAGATTTCAGTCGCGACGCCAGTCATGACATTTCGCTAGTAATCAAACTGCAAACAAACGGTTACTAGGCTGTATTTTATATCTAAGTATTTTTATACTTTACAGGCAGTTGTAACATTTTCTATGATTTATATTTAAAAAGAAAAATGGATTTTCTTATAAATATCCATATATATAACAGTAAATATATGGACATTTTATGTGACAAGAGTTGGATTTCGGTACAGGAAAGAGCGAGGGGATGAACATATTTTTAAAAACTTCAGGTGCATTTTTTGGACGGATCTCTCTGTCAAATATTATTTATCAAATATAGAAGTTTCAAAGAGATTTCTTATTGGAGGTGGAATGAATTTTCTTTAGGGAATTTTTGTGGGTGTTTGAACACGATTTTAAATAATGATGAAAGGGATTTTTAATTAATTTGGAGATTTTTTTTAGGGGGAATTTTTGTTAATTAAAATTTTTGTATGTATTAGAATTGGAGGGGCTATTTTACCGCGGAAGTTTGAGGAAAAATTATGAAAATTTTCAGGGTAAAAAATAGATTAACAAAGTTTTGTGTTTTTTATTTTTTATTTATTTTTTTATTTATTTTTTTAACGAGGAGATTTCAAAATAATCTTGAGATTTTTGTTTTCTTTAAAGGGATCTTTGTGAATGGGAAGGAAAAATAGTAATTTTAAATAGTAATTAAAAACTTTAACGAAGAAGCCTTAAAATAATTTAGATATTTTTATTTTTAGAACGGGATTTTTATATCGCTATTTTAAATTGAAATTTAATTAAAAATTTTAATGAAGGGCGTTAAGAATTTTCCATTTAACTGCTCACGGGATTTTTGGATGGGATTGAAAAATTGTAATTTCAAATGGTAATTAAGAATCTTAATGAGGGGACTTTAAAATAATTTGAAGGTTTTTTATTTCTAGAACGGAATTTTTATATCGCTATTTCAAATTATAATTTAAAATAACTAAAAGTGTTAACAAGGGTAATTAAGAATTTTTTATTGAACCGGTGGAAGAAATTAGATTTCTCAGAATTATCTAAAATATTAATTAAAAAAATAATAAATATTATGAGGAAATGCAAACATATCAAAATCTTAGATATCATAATGTGCAATGATAAACCTCAATAAAACCTTTAAGTAAAACCTTTATATTACCTGCGTGAGAAACAGTTTTCATTTTCCTTCAAAATTCCTCAAGTGATTTCGAGAAAATCTTCTAAGTCATTAAAGATGATTTAAAGGTAATAATTTGCTCATAAAAACCTGTATGAAAACTTTTAAAAAGCTGTATATTTCTCTTAGGGAAACCTTTAGCTTTCATTTTCCTTATAAATACCACCAAAAACCTTTAATATGCCTGCAAAATCTCAAAATATTTAAAGGTTTTTTGCTGATTTTTTTACCTGGGTACGATGCAGACTAGAATTTTTTTTTTAATAGAAATTTAATATCTAGTGAGGTATTGCCATCAAGTAAAAAAAATTGGTAGAAAACTCTTTGTTTAAATGTTCTAGATATGGCACAAAGCTCAGATAATCTAAATTTAAGATCTTTAAGAAAATAGACGGATCTTATCGGTATGTTCCATATATGGCACACCGTGCAACGAAGGGTTAAAATGAGGCCTCCGTAGTCGAGTGGTCAAAGCAACACTCTGCTAATTGCCTTCGATTGTAGGAGGTTGTGGATTCGAAGTCCCCTGGTTCCATTACATGCACTCTTTGTGTGGAGCTTCCGGGTGTATATCTCTTGTGCTGTAAAATTTCCTGGTGCTCTCTCCTCCCTGTAATATTGACGATGATTTAAAAGGAGGCTTCATGTCGAGAATACAAATCAGATGTATGTTGTTCAATAAACGTATTTTAAAATTTTATTTGTCTGCATCTTTAACTGCCCATCGACCTATCTCTGGTCTAACTTGAGAAAACCATCGCAGAATGCCAACTAAATTTTACTATGGCTTTTTTACTATGGCTTCTATGAGTCATAATAACTAACTATACAATCAGAAAATTGTACTTCATATAAATGGAGTTTTAAAAATATCCGGATCTTGGGGTAATAATATACAGTACATCTGTACAGTATCCGATGTGTATAGTACATTATCCGAAATCTTTTGTGGGTCTCTGTAAATACTGTCTGTTTTCTATTAGACAGGAAGTAACTTGTAGTAAACCTCAGCAATGTATATCAATTTCATAAAATGTAAAACAGTTTAATAGAATTAAAACGCGCCCCAAGAAATGTTTTCTCCTATCCCATTATGTAATAGAAAACATTTCTGAAGCCCTGTAAATTAATAAAAAATATTCTTTACACGATAGATTCTACATAATATATATATATTAATTTATGATTCTTACATGTATATAATTTTTTTTTATGTGAGTAGTAATGTAGTATAATCAGTTTTCTCGCTGACATTTGACCAAAGTTAGTAATTTAGCTAATTAAAAATAAAAAACATTAGCCCAATGAAAAAAGTGTTAGCAATAAAAATTCGCCGTGTAGCACTAAAAAAAGTATCTTTAATCCTTTAATGTACCGCCTTTTTTCAATATGTTCTAAAATAACCTAAGTTTTTATAACTGCGACAACGATTGTCATTAATCTAATTTCAACTATCCGCTACAAATATAATAAAATATGTATGTACGCATATGCATGAAAAACAAAAAAGAAAAGAAAGAAAAAGCAAAAAATGAGCATTAGGTATTTGGCGAATCTATTCGCTTGTTTATTCGCCAAATGAAAAATTTAACCGCAATTTGGCACAAAGGCGAGCGACAGCGGCAACCCTGAGTATAATGATGTTACGAAAGAGTGTAACATCATTAAAATGCGCTTGTCCCATTCACCTTCATATAACAGAATATTTTGATTGTCCCTGTAAAAAGTCCTTGTAAGCATCTGATATTTCTCCAATTTAAAAGGCCTCGACAAAAATATGCAACAGCTGCATATAATTTAAATTTCAAACAATTCAATTGGGTAGTTTTTGCGTTGTTATATGCGGACAGACGTACGAACTGAACAACGATTATAGGTGTTACGTTTTTATAAAATTACAAATACACCAAATAACACTGATTCTAGAACGGAGATTTTCTGAATAATTTTGAGAAATTTTTAAAAATTGACAATAACTCAAAAACTAAAAACAGATATGAATATTAAGACGGCCTTAGGTTTTTTTATTTATAAACTTGCTAAAACAGGGTACAATGGGATAAAATATAACAGTCTGCATTACGTTTAAACATTAAAAACAATGATAAAATCATCCTGACTGTTTCAACCTAAATACGCGGCCTTTTTCAAGGAAAAAAAAAGATTGACAAAGGCACCCTCTCTAGTTCAATAAGAGATGAAGGTAAAATCACGAGAGACAAAAAGGAGAAAAAAAACATAAGGGGAAAAACTGTACAAGAAGTGCTACCTACAGAGACGGAGAGGAAAGAAAAAGGGAGAAGGGACATTAAAATGTGAGAAAGTATTAAAACTGAAAGAAGCAGGGGATGGTTTGTAAGTTAATTAAATTACATTAATAAATTAAATAAAATTTTAGTTATGGTAAAAGACAGTTTATCGATACATATTTCATGATGACACGTATCCTTTATTTTTCCTTGAAAAAGGCCGAGTATTTCGGTTCAAACCGTCGGGATAACTTTATCAATATTTTTAATGTTTAAACATCATACAAAATGCTATGTAGATTTTAAATTGTTATACTTTATCTTATTGTATTTTGTTTCAGCAAGTTTATAAATAAAAACTATGAGCTTGTTTTAATACACATATAATAAATCACACTGTAAAATCCACTCTTAGTTATTAAAAACAGATATTTTGAAAGTTTGGAAGTACTTTACGCTTAAAAGTCACCTATACACCTTCAGGACTAAGCCGAAGTGGCACTCTGTTTGCCGCTTTTGGTGAAGTGATTTAAATATGAGAGTCACTTGGGGTCATCTTTTATCTTTCGGAAAGTTAAAAATAAATAAGGTGGTCTGGTGTAATAACGCCAGGCGAGGTAATAAAGCCAAGTGCTAATATTATGCACAATTATGAAATAACCTGGTAAATTACATCCACATACTCTGAGCAGAAGGGTTTTGAGTCATATAAATCGCAAAAAAAGCTTCAAGTTAATTTGTTTCATTTTTAGGTCTTATTGATTTTACAAGCAACTAAAATTAACGCTTGATCTAAAATTTGCGAGATACGTTTTGTGATGTGAAAACTATTTTTTTTTTCCAGAAATACTTTGTTAATTACATAAATTTGTAGTACATTTCATGGACTTTTAAAATGTTGTCGAAGATTTTGGATATCTTCTGAAGATAATTTGTAATTTAAAATGTACAGCGCAATAACTATAACGTGGTAATAACGCCAATCCTTGGCATTAATACCCCGGTTGATTCCCTACAGTGGCCGATCTGTTTGGAAGTAATTTACGCCTAAAAGTCACCTATACATCTTCAGGACTAAGCCGAAGTGTCACTCTATTTGCCGCTTTTGGTGAAGTGATTTAAATATGAGAGTCACTTGGGGTCATCTTTTAACTTTCTGAAAGTTAAAACTAACTACTATATACGTTTAGGGGATAATCATATATAACCCATAAACATTTTGTTTCGGGAAAAAAAACAGAACTAAACAAAATTAAGTATACTTAAATATTTGGAATCACAGATTAACTCGAACTTCTTCAGAGCCTAGTTTGCGTTTAGAAATGTTCCAAAAAATATATATATACTAAGTGATGTTTATATACAAATAAATCTTATTTTCGAATATAGGTAAAACATTTGGAAAAATGTTTATTCACGTTTATGGTTAAAAAAATATGTTTTGTCAAATGAAACTTTTTAGAAATATAAAACATGTTTTTTTCAATAATTTCTCACTAAATATTAATATTTGGTACATAGTTCATAAATATTGAATAAAGATAATATAAAGTTTATAATAATTTTAAAAAAATGTATTAAAATACATATTTATTAATTTTTTAATAATGAAAAGTATCAAATACCCATAGACTAGAGGGAGTTGTGCAATTTGAATAGATCCTCAAAGTTTTAACTTCATTATATATACGGTAAAATGAAATAAAAAAAAACTAGGTTATTCGAGTAATGTAATTTTTTATTTCAGTTTTCAGAATTAAACTTGCTTTTGTTTCTTAAATCAAATGAAGTTTAAAATATAAATATTTAGTTATTTATATTGGGATTTGCATTAAATAACATTTTCTCAATAAAGAATGTATTTGCTATAGTCAATATCATCCGCGTTTACTATCCTATAAACATTACTTCATTTTTTCTAAATCTATGTTTTTACCACAAAACCATAAATGCATTATTTTAGTGTTAATGTTTTATATGTATTTCAAATTATAATTATTTTTTAATATAAAAGTGCATATCTATTTTCCTGTCTAAATCTGTGTATTTACTACAAAAAGAAGTTCACAAAGTTTATTGTTAATGTTCAGTATGTATTATAAATTATAAAAAAATATTATTTCAGCATACAGAAAAACTATAGCAGAGGGAGGTTTATTACACTTGCAGGCAATTCCTTGTTACGCTTCCCAAATTTCACATCTGCAAATTAATGATCGATATAAAATTCTATAAATGTAGTTTCAAGTTTAAAATAATTTAAAAAATACTAAAATAGAATATTCCATTTAATTTTAAATCATAAAAAGTACGAAATAACTGCAGTAAAGAGGAAGATATGTTAGTTGATTATACCTTTAAAGTTTAACATCATTATATATATATATAATAAAATACACACGCATATATAAACTAGATCCTTTGAGTAATATAATTTTTGATGTAACTTTTCATAACTGAACGACCTTTTGTTTCACTCTTAAAATGAAAAATCATTTAAAATCATCATTTTTTTCAATCTATTTTAATCATTAATCATTCAAAATGGGAGCTGAATTGAATAACATTTTCATAATAAAAAAATGTATTTACTATAGTTAATATCAATTGCAATTTAATGCCCGGTGCTAAAATATATAAATATTATATAATCATTCAAAATTGGAGCTGAGTTTAATAAAATTCTCATAATAAATATATGTATTTACTATAGTTAATATCAGTTGCAATTTAATGCCCTATGCTAAAATATATAAATATTATATCTTTCTATTTTTAATCTATGTTTTTACTGCAAAACTATAAATGCGTTCTTTTACGGTTAACATTTACCATATACTATAATTTATAACTATTTATTTATTTATTTTGTTCTCTAAATCTGTACATTTACTACAAAAAGAACATAAGTTTATTGTTAATGTTTAGTATGTACTATAAATTATAAAAAAAATCTCATTTCAGCATACAGAAAAACTATAGCAGAGGGAGGTTTATATATCAGAAGCCTTAGACCATCCGATGCTGGAAATTACACTTGCAGAGCGTTCGTAGTTACGCCTCACAAATCCCAGATGAAGGACCGAAATATTCTACTTCACGTCCACTGTACGGTTCGTTTACTCATATTTTTATTACAGGGTCATAATTATATGTTAAAACCATTCGTGTAATATGGTATCGTACTAGCTTTTAATGTACATGAACTTTCTATATCCAAAGCCATAAAATTCTGCTCCTAAATACGCATAAACTTCAATTTATAGTGTGTATATAATGCTTAACAGAAATATGTGTTTTCTAGATAAAACGAGATTTTACATAAATAAACATGTGCAGAATTATGTTTGGATATTATGTGAGTTTTAGGAGCGTAGTTGTTTATATAAAATTAATATACATTTAGGATTTATATATTGATGTTTATGTGGGTTTAAATATATGTAAATACTTCAAAATATCTTTAAATGTTTTTTTAAATAGGGAAATTTGGGATTTACTTGAATGTTAGAAATGCATTTAATGCTGGACATTTCAGATTCTGTAAATTTCAGCATACTATTTTTAAAGTATAGACTTGTGAAATTAGTAATAATGATTAATTGTTTTTATTATTACTTCCGTTAAAGAATTTAGAATTCCGAAGGAAGAAGAATTCCGTGAAAGCAGTATTAACATCAAAATTTTCTACTATTTTTTTTTTTTTAAACAGTGAAATTGTACTTATTACTAGATTTTCGAAAATATACAGAGCGCTAACAACAAATTCTGAAGGGTGATTGTAGATAACAAAAGATAAAAATTTGTCATGGAAACTGACTTCTAAAAACACTTATTTTGTCACGTATACTGGTTGATTCATTTTAAATAACTCGGATGGTAATAATTTTCATAAAGGTAAAACGAAGTAAAACTAGTAGAATGTGACAAACGCAAAATTTTCTTCTCGTCCCAACATGTGGCTTCTTTATGTTGCATTTTTAAAAAATAATCGCAATAGTCTTATAGCAAAAACTAATATTCGCAATTTCATGCCTTCGGAATTTTCACGATGAGTAAAGATTGTCTTTTAATTTTGGCACTATAAATTGCGGTAGTGACTTTTAACGAATTACCATGCATGGGACAGAAGAAAGTTTTGTCATTGTCACATGCAACTAGTTATTAGTACATACAAATCGATGACATATACTAATGATTCAAGGAGACATTCATTTGGTATTTAGTATGTTTTATTCTTAATATCACTTTTTTTGCTTCAGTAGTATCCGTATTTTTGTTGAACCTCAAATGTAGCTAAATAGTATTTATTAATTCATAGAAAAAATGGAGAATCATGAAATATTCAGAAAGAAGAAAAATAATGAAAATTATTTGCTTCATAATTACCTGCAGTTTTTTTTCTCTCGAATGAATTTATTTATATCTTATGTAAAGATAATTTACTTTCATTTTTTGTGTATAAAAAGGTATCTTAACATGAGTTTTTCCATTAAGTATGATTTGTTCTTAATATAATTTCCATTACTTGAGCAATGCTGGTATTTTATTGATAAATTCAATCCAAATAAATGCATTAATAATTCAAAGAAAAAAGAGGAGAAAATCTGGAATTACTCTGAAATAAGAAAAATATTGGAAAATATTTGCTTCATTTTACCTGCAGTTGTTTTTAAATGAATGTATTCACTTCCTATATTCTTCCATTTTGGGAATCAAAATTCATCTTATTCTGAGTCTTTATACTGCAAAACCATTTCCTTTTAATATTTTATTGCGTTAGTCCCTTTAATATTTTAATAACCTGAAATAGACGTAAATATATTAATAATTCAAATAAAAAAGGAGGAAATTGAGAGAACGTATTATGTATAAAGCATAAATACAGTCGAGTCTCTCTATAACGAAACTCCATACATCGAATTTCTCTATATAACGAATTTTTTGTAGGAACGGTCCCCTTTTCGCATGATTACATTAAAAACAGTCTCTATATAACGAAATACCTATCTCCATATAACGAATTTTTTCATAAATAGGTCTTAATTTATTCTGTTTTAAAAAAGCTTCGAAATAATATGGAATCAGTTTTCCATCACTTATTTTTGATTTATCGTTCAGTGCTGAGTTTTTTTTTTTTTTTATTACTTTTTTCCTTGTTCTTTAAAACCAACGAATTTCTCCCACCTCCCACACACCTTTCCACATCCTTTTCAAAACAGAGTCAATTGGATTGTTACACATATAAGAGAGGAATCAATGAGAGGCACATAAGAGAGGCCTTGAAATGGTTAAAATGAAAGTCTTGAAATGAAAGTGTTAACTACAATTTTTTATTCATTGCTAAAATTGGGCATTTTTTTTTTGAGAGAGCATAACAATTTTAAAATTAAAACAACAAAAAATTACAGTTATCTTCGTCTGAAATTAATGCAAGTCTTCCTTATTTGATTTTCATTAATCTTTCAAATAAATGTCTGTTCTCTTTTTTGAAATAGCTTAAATAATTAAGAAATAAAATGTAAGGTTAATATTTACTTTTAAACCTTTCAAATTCTTAATTAAAAAGATCAAAAATAACATTTGTTCAAAATTTACACATTAAGTACGATTTTTAACATCATTCTCTATACATCGAATTTCTCTATATAACGAATTTTTACTGGAACGATGGATTTCGTTATATAGAGACTCGACTGTATTTATAAAAAATTACATAGAAAAATGCAAAATGGAGTAATAATGTGTAATTTGTATAATTTATTTTAGTGTTTTCGGAGATTTATATTTAGATTGGATTTTTCTATAGTTCATTGAGTAAATATATATAGGATAGTTGCACCATAAAATTTAACTAATAATAACACATTGCTCAGTAGTTCACAAAACAGGAATTTTAATATACATTTGTACATATTAAAATAAAATAAAACTTTCAACGTTTCGCGCCGTCTTCTGCGGGCGTCTTCAGGAAAATATGAAATGGAAGGACTATGTTTGCATCTTGTTCGAGAGATAATATTTCTACTAAATTAAAAACTAAATGAATTAATTTTTTTGTTTTTGTTTAATGTTTTGTGCACCACTGAGCAATGTGTTATTATTAGTTCATTGAGTTTTAAATGCATAGTTTTTCCTTACTTCACAAGTTTGTTTTAATGCATCTCAGACAAATAACGATCAAAGAAAAATGAGTAAATTCATTAAAATTTTATATTTACGTCTGAAAATATAAATAGTTTATAAATACATATAAAACAGAAAACTTTAAATAACTAAGAATTTATTTAAAGTTAAAACTAGGAAATCTTTAATTAAACTATATTATTTTTTGAAAGCTTAGTTAACGCTTAAACTGTTTACACGCCGAATTAATATTGCAATGTAATTATAATTTTGCTTTTCCTATATTACAGGTTCTAATGTTTAAATTTATGCATTCAAATTTAGAAAATAACAAAACAAAAGAAAAAAATATTTCTGCAGATTTCTGGTTGTTTTCATTTCAGTGTCCGTATTAAGGAACATGATTATTAAGTGACAATCTATGTAAATATAACAAATTAATTTCCGTTATATGCTATTGTGTATTGTTTTTGAATATTTTATCGAAATCCAAAAATATTTAGACTTCTAGCGGTCAAATGTGTTAATGTAGAAAAAACGATGAAAGCAAATAATATTTTTTTCATGCAAATTAATGAATTTACATTTTCCTTATACCTGTGATAAATGCTTAAACATATTTTTTTTTTTGAAACTTTAAATCAACCTATTTTATAGGAAAAATAAGGACATCGTTTTAATTTTGGAAAACATATGTTTTGTATTTCAAATAATGCAATGTTCGTATTTGGGAATATTGACGTTTAAATGATTAATTTAACATTTTATAAATTTGTTTGGTGCATTTAAAGTATCCTGCTTTAACCTGTCCTACTTAGTGGAGTGCGTGCATGGCTTGGCTAGCAAAGTTTTTGTGTCCAGGGCATTTTCAAATATTTGTGCCCTCTGAATTTACTGAAACCAAATTTTTTTGTTGTATTTGTTGAAATGTGTATTAAAAATCATTATGTTTTTTTTTTTTTTTTTTTTTTTTGACATATTTCACACTTACTCAAAAAGTGTCAACTTAAAAAAAATAATTTCCAAGAAAATTGATTCCAGGATTAAAAATAAAATATTTTTTAATATTGATAGAAATGTTTTTCAGCATATACTTAGATATATTTTTATCATTTCTTCATATTAATATCTCTAATATCAAATTTTTTCACAATTATGTGTTTTTAAATGTAAATTTAGATGAAATTGTGAAATTTTTTTGTGCCCTTCAGAATATTCCTGGCCAAGGCACAAACCCCGGATGCCCGTGTGATAAATCAGGCCTGGGAATGGGTTTAGATAAAATTTTATATTATTTTTTGTTTGTTTTTACTTCTTTTGTGATGGTGGGTGTCGATAATATTAGTAAAATACATAACTTCGATAATAAAATTAAGCATATTATATAGAGAATGCTACAATTTAATTGTATCTCGACACAACAGATTCTAAAATTGTATGTATAACAAATAGAAGTACCAATTATTCATTATAAAATAATGCACTTTGTCGAGTGACGCAACAAAATCCAAATTCCCTAAAGACAGGCACCCTATATATTTTGCTTGCGTGATAGGAAAATATCGGGTTAATCTACCATTGATAATTTAATCAGATATTGCTCCTATATGTATTTATATTTATTTTCCGGTAATCTCATATATTTCTATCGAAGTCTATACTAACATTTTAAGCGGACTATCCGTATGTTACTGTCAAGTAATATTTTCAAAACTGATTTAACACAAGATTGACATTAATGTTATTTTTTAAAACTATCGAGATAAAAAGACCTGAAAGTTATCAAATATGAATCTCCATACCAATATTTTCCACAATTTTTATTTTATGAATCATTAAACATGAATGAAAAAAATCTGCAGGACACTTAAATGGCTAAAGTTAATGCATATTTAAATACAGTATATTTTGAGATTTGAAAATTATTCCTTATTGTACTTAAGAGAAAGGATTTCGTTACAATATTAAAATGTAAAAAAAAAAAACAAAAAAAAAAATATCTTGGAAACCGCTTCAATGGTTTTTAGTAAATTAGTATATGCTTCAAATCATTTCGAAATAAGTCAACATCGTAGAATAAAGCTTGTTTCTCTTTGATATCTGGTTTATGTAACTATATCTACATGCTTATAAATGCATGAAATGGGAAAATTTTAAGTATTTCCGAGTAAAAATTCTCACTGTACCTCCATTCCGAATAATGAAACTCATTATTTGCACTGTACAAAATATTGCAAGTTTGCCCGCACTTTACATTGTAATTTTTCAAACACCAGTGATGTGAACACGAATTCAAGCAAAAAGAAACATAAAAAATGAATTATTGCGATACGTGAATCACGTAGACAATAGTAACTTGATTTCCCCTAGATCTCAGAGATTTTACACCGTCTCTTCAAGACAGCATACTGTAAATTTTACAGAAACTGTATTGACATCCAGAGTTCTAGCACCTTTTGTTGCAAAATATAGAATTTCGTTCTCAATTATAGTATTAATTAAAATAAAATAGTGAAAATTTGTAGCATTTTTTGTAATGTAAAAAATATTACCGATAACGTCTATTACATATCATCTAATGTTTTACTAATGATACAGGTAAAAAATTGTAAGAAAAGTAGTATCTTTAGTCTGATTTTATTTTTTTGGAGTGAAGTTCAATGTACATTTGAAAGAAAAATTTCTTAGATTTGAAAGAAAATGTATTTGAAATTTATAAACCACTGTGGCGTCGTAACTAAATAAACTACGGCTCACTGTTCAATTGTACTCGATTTTTATAAAACTTTAATGACACTGAAAACGCAGGTATACAATTAATACTAGACACACAACTACACTACACTATGAACACTATGGCAATTAATTTTCACATATATCTATCTAGAATCACGCGCGAATAATAAAAGCTACTGTCCGAGTTTATTGTTTCAAACATACTCTCGATGTTCATAAAAATAATCACATCACGACTCATCCAAGCCCGCCAGCCGAAAACATTCTTCCTCGCTGCCCCATGAAATACTGACTCTCTTCATTTCAGTAATCTTTCAAAAAAAAAAATTCCTCAATGAAACATCTCGGCGCTGGACGTCATCACAACTCTATTAAGTATCTTATCTTGAAATAGTATAATCACATTTATATTTACCATTGTAAATAGACTAAATAGCAATATCTTTTTTATAAGCTTTTTTATAAAAGCAATATCTTTTTTATCTACGTTGTGAGAGACAATTCGTATTACATTTTGAGTAAGGCATCCTCTATTTATTATTGAATAAGAGGATTGCTACCTTGTTTTTTTACATTAAAATTATCTAGTCAATGTAGCTCACATTTGCGTTAAAATAGATTATTAACGTCCTATAAATTCTTTGGTGTTTTTCCCATTGTTTTCTGTAATTGCTTTTTTTTTCACCCTGCATTGTCATCTTTAAAAATAACTTATATTAAGAGGAAATGCAGTGATAAGAATGTTTTTATATACAGGAATAGTCTATTTTTTAAGATGAAAAATCCACAGTATTTCTTGAATAGATATTTAACGCAGATTCAATAAATTGCAAATACATTTCCTTTCAAACCTGAGATATAAAAATTAATATTAAACTCAAGTTAAAAAATAAAATCAGGTTAAAAATATCACATTTTATACAAGCTTTGTGTTTGTAAAATTAATAAAACATTAAAATTTTAACTAACCACAAACATTCTAACTAAGCATTTTAATTTACATTATAAATTCACCTCTTGAATTCGTAACTATTAAATTTTAGTGAATTATATTCAAAAGTATACAGTTTTCAATGTATTAAGCAACCAAATGTTACAAAAATTATTATTATTACTTGTGTTATTACAACATGATTTTTTAATTGAATATGCTATAAAATCTTCAACATTAAATGAACGATTATTTTTCTTTTATTCTAATAATAATAATAATATATACACATATATATATTCGAAAACGAAAAGCTATAAACTTGTATTATAATAATTATTTTCTTTATAAAATGTTACTTTATTAACAAAACGTTTAAAATATTTTTTTTATTATGTATTTATTTTATTAATAAAGTAACGCCTTTTAAGCAAAATAATTATTTATTATATAAGTTTTTTCCTTTTAGTTGTAGAATGTATGTTATTATTTTTAAGATATAGGTTGTAATGGAAGTAATGGAGATTTATTACTTTTATATTTCAAATTGATTTTTTTCTTTCAGTTTGCCTTTTGTAAAAATACTTTGTCGGGTCTATGCCTCATAATTGTATTTTTTGAGGCTTCAAAATTAACATTAAACTCACGTTAACCCATATCGTACCAAGCATTGAAAAAAATATTATTTTAAAATAAAATCTTAAATATATGCTTCATTAAACCTATGTATACACACACAATCGAAAAACTTACCAATTTTTTATTAGCTTGATTGGTACAGGCTGTCCTAAAAATAGGACAATGGTATAATCCACTGCTATTCATTATTAGATGAATGGAATGGGACAAAACATCTTAAGCATAGTCCGACGTTACATTTTTTACATATTTTGGTTGTTTTCCTGTACAAGGTTTTAGCTGGCATCTTTTTTGTCGGTTTTCTGGGTGTTTTATCAACACATGCTCATTCTGAATCCTTAAAAAACTGCATTACTCTATTGAAGACCCAATTTTCTGTAAGATGGTTTTCTTGGAATAGAAATTGGCAACTGTTATGTGCTTTCGAAAATCAAGCAGGCTCAGACTATTTTCTCCAAATAACTGATTGAGCTTCCATGAAGCAACAAGTGCTGCTTCAAATGCATTAACAAATAATGGTCAATACCATTTTTTCCCTTGAATTGAAGTAAAGTAAGATGCTGCATGATTATCAACAAGTCAACTCCATTTTTGTATTTGTTGTAGGATGTAATGCACGCAGGTATCTTTACCTGATTTCTACCACCTTTTACTCTTCTTTCTACTGTTGATATACTTTTTGTTTCTTCGAAATTAGTGATTACAGAAACAACCCGATTGTCATTCCACTGAACTGTGGCTATTTTGTTCCCTGTATCGAATATGCTGTCAGAAAATCCACGTTCCAATTTCGCCATTGCTTTTGAATACATAAGTGGACACTTAGAGATTCTGTTTTCTCTAACAGTACCTGTAACGAAGAAGTTCTTGGTTGCCAGAATGGATAGCAGTTCATGGGAAGTAAAGAAATTATCCATATAAATTTTATGTATCTCAGGATTTGCAATTATTGACAGCAAGTTCTGGACAACTGTGTGAGACAATGGCTCATTCACTTTTTTCTGACATGGTTGATTCTTTTTAACCTTTGGATTTTTTTTCTTTTGCCCTTCTAGAGTTTTCATAGCTTGGCATTTGGATGTTGATGGTACATTGTCGATAGATGCAGGTTCTGTTTTATTCTGCTTTGCACCTTGGTACGGTATAATATAATACGGGAATCCGTTGAAAGAAGTTAGCATCCATAATTTATATCCAAATTTGACAACAATAAGAGCAGAGATATACTTAACAGACTTTTAAAAATATATCGCCTTTAATTTGAATTAAAATACTCAAAAGAATTTTTATAAAGGCCATTCATACATGGTGTCCTATTTTTAGGACGATGGTGAAACATGTGTTTAAAAAAATCGCGCAAAAATACTACTTTTTGTACAAATTTTTTGTTTGTACCGTTAATAAAAACATTAGAATTTTAACTAACCGCTAACATTCTAACTAAACTTTCTGTTTTATAATAAAGATGCACCTCTTAATTTCGTAAATATTATATATTAGAGAAATTATTCAAGAGTATACTGTTTTCAATATATTAACTATGGAAACACGCTACTTTAATGAATATTGATATTATTATTATTATTATTATCTGTGTTATTACAACTTCATTTTTTAATTGAATGTAATATGCAATCTTCAACATTAAATGAACAATTATTTTTTTTATTGTACTAGTAATATTATATATTGAACTGCAAAAAGGAAGAACTTATAGTAATTATTTTCCTTATAAGACGTTACTTTATTAATGCAAACTTTAAAACATATTCATTAATTATTTATGCATTTTATTAATGAATTAACGTCTTATAAACAAAGTAATTAATTATAATATAAATTTTTTTTTTCGTTATAAAATATATGAGGACCCCAGAAACCAATGGGTATAAGTGACAAAATTGAAAAAAAGAGTTAAGTGCACAGGATATCTGGAAATATGCTTTTTCCATTTCAGGTAAAGAAATATAGGATATTTTCTGATTATTTGGGGAGTTAGAAATAAACCACTTTTTTCGAAAAACAAACAATATTGATTAGTTATACATTTAAAGAAAATTGTACTCTATTTTTTTAACAGTTATTGAAATGAGAGTTCAAAGATTAGAATGCAACGAGCAGATGTTTCCTATTTCAATTTAGTCAATTGTTATTGATGTTCCAATTTAACATCAATTATCTTTGAACTCAATTTACTCCAAATCGACATTTTGTCACTTGTACCCCTTGGCTTCTGGGCTCCTCATATATCATTTACATTACGATATAAGTAGTTATGAACGTAATCAAGATTTATTGCTTTCATATTTCACATTGATATTTTGCTTTTTGTTTGCTATTTGTAAAAATGATTTGTCGGGTCTATGGCTCATAATTGTATTTTTCACAGACAGGCCAATGTGGCATGTTCCTCATATGGAATTGACGCACGGAGTCATTGGTTCTTCGGCTAATCTAACATGTGCTGCCCACTCGCAACCCCCGCCAACATTTGAGTGGTTCAGGGAAAGAGCTCTTTTAGGCAACAGCAACCTTTATAGAATAATAAATGAGAAGTGGAAAAGCATTTTAGAAGTAAGTGATAGGACTGAATAGTATTATATATAAATAAGCAATTTTTTAATAATTTGAAAGATGGTTGTTGTTATCCGAGACATATCTGAATTCTTGTGATGTTTCCACTCTATTCATTTTTCATTTGGTCCATGTCGTACATAATATATGGCTCTGTTATTAAGTAAACCACGACTTTATCCCTCCCTCTTTCTGTCTCTCTCCCTCTCTCCCCTAAAAGATATAATACTCTACTATTTTCTTTTTATTTTCAACAGAAAGATAAAGGTCTGTTGCCACGACGACAAAATAAATAAATAAATAATAATAACTACAAAAAAGTAATAATATTGCTTAAAAGAAATTGAGGCATAGCTTTCAAACAAATTGCACTTAAATGTAAATTTTTTTTCTCTGTTTGACGGTGCAAAAATTAAAACTGAATTTAGCAAACTGAATTTAGAAAAATTAAAACTGAATTTTTGAGCATATTATACTCGAAAATGCTAATGTTTCGAATGTTTTTTCACGATCTGCGTTAAATACAGCAACAACAAAAACAAAAACCGAAAAGCCTTTTTTTCTTTTGTCATTTTGTTTTTACTTCTTTTTTTTTTTTTTTTTTTTTTTTTTTTTTTTTTTCAATTTTGATGATGAGCATGACATGCTCGAAAATCCTAATTTATAATATTCATTATAAATAAAAACACCTTTAAGTAATATGAATACTTTATTTTAGTTTAATTAAAATTGTAAGGTGACTTAACGGATTTTTAGATTTGTTATATTATATCATTTTAATTTTGTAGAAAGAGAGTTGTTTTTGAGTCACTCTTTTAGCATATTCAACATACAGAGTTATTATTTAAGATAACGGGGATTAAACATGTTACAATGTAGTTTTAAGGACACACTGTATATTCAATATACTCATTATTACTGATGATAATAAAGAGATCATGCATTACAATACATCTGATTAATAATTAAATGGTATTTTCACATTGAAAGATAACATTAATCAATTTAAAACAATATTATTTTTCCTCTTTAACACGATGTAGCTATACCGCGTTCGATAAATTTTACTCTATTTTTATTATTTACTAGCAGGCTATGCCCGCTACGCGGTCCCTTTTTCCAAACAAACTTTGACTCATACAAAATGGTGATTTAAAATTTTTGTTTTAAATCAGTATAGACCATAGCCTGGAATGTCCCTGTGCATTGCTGAAAACGAATGATTCCATTGTGGTATACTATGCCTTGGACAAAATTTTGGCAATTAAGAAACACCGCTCTTATTTGTTTGTTTAAAGTAGTTTTTCGTATGAAAATGAGACCGCTATGGTAGCAGGAATCAAAATGCTCTCTAGTCATCACACTATTATATTAGATAGCATTGCAATGATTACTGAGATTGATTATTAAACTCTATTAACTTTCGGAACGTATATAATCATTTATTTAGTTCTTAAACTTCCTGAATCTGAACTTGCGTTGTGTTTAGTTCTGGTAGTTTAAATACAGTTTCGTTACACGTTATATTACATTTTTTAATAAACGTCCTCCTCTTGCAGGTCTACTACAGTTTCCTATCTACCTTGGTTTTCTCCAGTAGTGTATATAGAAAAAAAATTTAATGAATTATTTACAGATAAAGAAGTGTGATTGACTTATATATTTATAAGAACATTGAAGCATAAAAAGTGTGTTTTAGAGCTGAATTATTTGAATAAAATTAAAATGACATCAGTTTCACTACCTCTTCATTTTACAAACTAGTTTCAAACATATAGTCGTTGAATCGGGAATAATGTTAATGACTAAAGTTTGTAAAATATGAACTTTTAGCTTATATCCTATAAAATCTTTCTAAATTTTATAATCAATTCCATATTAATTTTTTGCATCAAAAATTAGTAGTGCTTGTAATGATATTGTTACAAATGAATCAGACTTATTTCGTGTTTATTGTCTATTGAATGTGAAATTCACGATCATCCATTATTGCCATTTAATCTTAGAGCTTGGCGATAGTTTTTTATTCAATGGGGTAATGAAATAGTATCTATTACTTCATTTTTGACAAAGTTCTGTTAATAGGACTTCGTGTTAATTAAAACTGCTCAGTAAACATCAAAAATAAAATTTTCTATTGTCGAAATTTCATGTATATGTTTTCTTAACCAATTTTAAAGTGTATTTATTTACCTAATTTTTTTAAAACGAGAACGAATGATAAATTAATTGCAAATATATATGAGGAGCCCAGAAGCCAAGGAGTATAAGTGACAAAATTGAAAAAAAAATGAGTTAAGTGCACAGACTATCTAGAAATAAGTCTATTTATTTGTAGGTAAGAAGTTATGAGTGACTTTTTAATTATATACTTTGTGTTAGGTATGAGTTACTTAACATCTTTCCCAACACTGTGAAACGCATGGAGGCCAAAGGGTTTAAGTACAGTTGCATCAAGGGCGGATCTGGAGAGTCCTCAAAGGGGGGAGGGGGCGATTTTAGAAATTTGGAAAATCAAGTCTAATACACGGGTCGGAGCTCATTTTTTTTAATGTGGGCTGTGTTTCGTCTAATTTTTTTTTGCTGCGGGTCGCATTTGGGTCCGGTTAGCTTCCATTTTTTGTTCCTAGTCGGATAAATTTCTACTTGGGTCTAAATGACTTCTACTCTTTGCTAGGTTCGAGTTAATTTCTGATTTTTTTGCTTTTGTGTCGGGTTTGGGTCCGCTCGACTACTACATTTTGTTATTGGTCGTGTTCAATTTTACTTTTTAGCTGTGATTAGCGCATTTAGGGCAGTTTGACGTACAATTCTGATTTTGGGCAGTTTAGGATTTGGTTTTTTCTTTTGAGGAGAAGGGTTCGGGTTGACCCGATTTTGATTGGGGCGAGTCCTTTGATAAAATGTGTGTTCTTTTTCGCAAACTTTCGACAAAATGTGCGTCTGTTTCACGATCATTTGAACAAATTCGTGTTTTCTCCGCGGTCATTTCACAAAATTTGATGTCTGGTTGGCTTCTATTTTTTGCTGTTGGTCGGGTTAATTTTTACTTTTTGTTGTGGGTCGCGTTTGGATCCGGTTATCTTCTGCTGTTTGCTGTAGGTCAAGTTAATTTCAGATTTCTTACTTCGGGTCGGGTCTGGGTCCGGTTAACAGCTATATTTTGCTATTGGTCGGGTTGACTTTACAGTTCGGAGTTACAGATTCGGTTTTTACTCGTGCGAGAATGGTTGACCCTGTTTTGATCGAGATCCTTAATTAAAATTCATTTTTTCTCCGTGATTCTTTCATAAAATTTGAGGGTTTTTTGCAACCTTTTGATGAAATTCGTGTTTTTTTCACAACCCTCCTACGAAATTCGCTTTTCTTTAATGAAGTGTGTCTTTATTTACATCTTTTTGATGAAATTCGCTTTTCTCTGCTTTTCAAACTAACTTGTGCTAGTGGGAAAGAATTTAGAGGAATGCACGGGTCGCGATCGAGCCAGTAATGTTTATCATACTATACAGATCAGAGACGGACCGAATATTTACCTTTACTCCGGGCCGAACCACGACCGTGAAATTTTGTTCAAACTTCTTGGAAAAATGAAATCCAGACCAGGCTGGGTCTGGAAGAAAAAGAAACTTGTCACCAACTGAATCTGCAAAAAAAGCTACCTGACAGAACCTGGGCTTGAAAATTTTGGTCCGTGTGTACGTCTAGTAGGAAGGATGTCCAACGATGTGGCTCGGTCCAGCTCTGCGGGAAAAAAGAAACCCAACCCGGCTCTGAAATCGTGAAGACCTGACCCAGTCAAGTAAAAAAAAAGTTACATTTTGTGTAACAGAAAGCAGATATTATTTACAGGGACGCACATAAGATTTCAGATATTATACTGTATCTGAAGTATTGTAAACTATAACATCAAGATTTAAATATTTTTAAAACTTCGTTATAGTATGAACACACCTCATTTGATCCGCTTGAAGTACATTTTCGGACTTCTCTCTTCTGTAAAAATGTCTAAAAATTCACATTTCGACACAACCTTTTTAGAGCGTCTGTGCTGACGAAAATGTCGAAAAGTTCCGACGAATAGAGGCATTTTTTACAAAATAAAATATGTAAAAATTTCGAAGAAAAAAGAATCGCATTGACGCCCATGGAAATATTTCCTGAAAATGCATTTTCAATTGTTTTAAGCGCTTTTCCGCTTAACCAAATTTGACTGTATTTTTCATATATTGATACATTGTCATCTATTAAATAGTAATTCCATAGAAAAGCTTTTTACTTGTTTTATGAGTTTTTCAGCAGATTTAAATTTTTAATTCAGTTTCACTTATGTTGTATGCTTATAATTCTATAGAACATATACACAGTTTCAAAAAATAATTCAGAAATATTATCTTTTATGGACAAAAATTCTTGAAAAAATATCTATGGTTACGTGTTTCTAAATTATTAATTTATAGTGACTTCATTGTATGAAAGAATGACTTTTCTTAGCAGTATTCTAATAAGTGTGGAAAAATATTTCACAATCAATAACCGATGCTCTACTTTTTGTTTTTGTTTTTCTTCTTTTTAAACAATGTAAAGTGGTGCAAATATTTTTTTTTATATCAAAACAGTATTAATTTTTATATTCTTTTTCTAAAATTATTCCGTGTATCCTATACGGCGTAAAAACAAAAAAAATCAGATTCATTCCCATCAGAACGTTAGCTAAAGAGTTTTTTTAAGTAAAATTTTGTCATATTGCTGTTCTGGAATGAAAGGTTTAAACGTGTTTATCTCGACCTCCTCCATCTCCACTTACCACTATTAAATAAAACCTTCGAAAGCAGGGGCTGGGTTTTGCCCAAGTCCCGTACACGACATTCGAGGACGGGCTGGCGGATTCCGGGCAAATTTTAAAGGAGGTTGGCAAAAAAATCGAACGGGCCAACCGGGCTAATCTGGGCAGAGAAAAAAAAATCGGGGGGTACCGGCCCGATATAAAAGTTTACACAAAGCCGATAAAATACCAGCTATTTTCATTGAATAAGACTTTTGCGAGAATAAGCATAAATGTGCGTCATGAGCCGATGACAGTTCATTAAAATCAATAACATGTTCGAAAGTATAACATGTTCACCGTAAAGACCGACATTGGACATTGTGTCTGAGATGTTTATTTTATTTTATTTATATTTATTTATTTATTTATCTTCAAAAGACGTATGCCGTACTGTCACAAAGCTTGTTTGTTTTCTTTACTCAGTCGAGCTGGACGGGGACGGAACTTAATTATTCTTGGGAAGTATGGGGCAAGTAACATATTTTGTAAAAATTATAATAGTAATAATGAACGCCGAATAACCTAATCTTTGGAAATACATCATAAAGTGGTTCTGAAATTTACTGCTCCATAACGCGAAGCTTTGACACATTTTTTGACTAACATCTAACAGCAAACGTTTGAAATTGAGAAGCTTGACTATTGAAGGGATTTAGAATCAATTAGTGCTTTCCATTTTTGATTAATAAATTACTTGTCGGGAATTAAGATATTTGTTACGACTTCGGTTTTTTTTTTGCAGTTTCCGGTGATCTCACTTCTAAAAATTCAATTCAAACTTTATCACTATTCTCTCAAAGATACTTTGTCTCTATCAAAAATCGGACAACGCCATTTTATACACAGTATCTGGATAAGAACACCTGCAAATCTTATGTGTTTCCGAAAAGAAATGAATTTAGATATGCGTCAGAAAGTAGCTCTTTTGGATTTGAGAATATCTTTAAGAAATGGAAAATTTTCACATATTAGAGAAATATTTCTACAAATCTACTTTTTATTATACAGCTTCAAAATTACGGTGTTATTAACCCACCTTTTGTTCTTTTATTTTAAACTGCATTATTTTTTTTATGAATTCCTTACTTAAATGGGCCGCGCCAGTGGATGAGAGGAAGCTGGTGGACGGGAGGTGCTGGGTTCGATCCCAATCGCGCCCGTCGGTCTAACGTTTGGAGTTTTCGTGGTTTCCTTTGAACCTCGAGTAAATACGTTAAGTTCCCTTAGAAAGACCCTGACGAAGGTCACTACTCCTAGGGCCAATATCGAATGTGTATATAATCGGCCGTCATACATAATTCCACAAATACACCTTATACAAATATTGAAATGTCTAAGAATTTAAGTAATCGTTATTGTTGCTACTGTGTATTGTCTGTCATGCACATAAATTTTTTTTAAATATATTGTCAATTTATCCCATAAATATGTATGCAGTATCCTTTAAAAGAATCTTTATTGCATGTTAAGTAAAATCCAAATTATTTATAGAAATCAAGTCGGGCCAGATCGAGCTGGACCTGTTTTCACTGATTTCTGTACGGGTCGGGCCGAGCTATTAATATTTACACCGGGCCGGGCCAAAATAACTTTCATTCGGGACGATTCAGGGCTAGACTTTTTGGCCGATGCAGATCTCCAGAAGTTTTTGATATTTTTTTTTATTAAGTTTGTCTGAACTTTTTTCCGGTTAAACAGTGCATCAAACATAAGAGATAAACGGTTGTGCATTCAATATTTTAAAATATCTTTTTAAACACATGAAATTACTAATTTCGTATTTTTCCTTATTTTTTCGTATCCTCCTCAGTCCTGATGTCGCCTAGAGGCGATACTAAAAAACACCATTTAAAGTAATTTAAAAGATCCTAGAACAGTTAAAATTACATGTAGACTTTCAAATTACATGTATGCGTATCAGAAGCATCGATATACAGATTGATGCATCTTTGGTGGTAATTTTATAATAGTTTTAAACTGGTGTTTGTAGTATCACGTAAAATTTGTTTCAGTACTGAGGATGGTATATAGTTAAACATTTATTTTTTTAATATTATTTTTAAATATATGTGTATATATGTCGTGCATGCGATTACTGAAGGGGGGTGGGGGTATAATTTTCTAAAAAGGTACTTCGAAACTTTTGCCCTCCCTAGTTTATAAGCTCAAGTTACGCCTATGAGCATTCTGGTTGCATTGTATTTTTTAAATCAAAATAAAGATGCGATATAAATATGCACTTAGAATTTTACATATACCGCTAGTTTAAAATGGCGGTTGTCAGGTACAGTTTTTGTCCATTTTATGTCAATAAACACACACAAATGACTAAGTTCCGTATTCATTCAAATTACGTTCCAAATATAGAAAATGGAGACAAGAACGTTAAAATTTTGCTCAAAAAAATGACAAAAATTGGATTGGTTTCGTTTTCATCTACTTTATGTCAAGAAATGGGACAGATAAGTCCAGATTTAGTTTCGCAATTGGCGAAAATTGGATTAGTCGAATTTTCATTCATTTAACGTTTCTGAACTAACGTTCTTATTTTGTAGATACGTCAATGTCAAATATTCAACAAATTCTGGATGTATTTTAACCCAGTGGCTAGGTCCAAAATACATCTATAGACGTATTTAGGAATTTACAGAGTTGAATAATCTCTAACTAAATAATCTGACTAATTTTCTGTAATAGGAATGATGATCTAGAAGTCTCCTTAATACACAAACAAATCGGCACATATGTTATATTTACGTCGAGTTTGGCGCGATATAATTTTATGCTAATTTGGCGGAAACATCGTTTTTGAATACCATGTACATATATATATGTAGATAAATATTTTTTTCAAAAGTAATAACTATAATTTAAAAAAGTTTAATTAATAAGCATATAATAAAACAATTTATGTAATTAAAAAAAAAGAAAATCGATGTAAATAAGCATTTTTTAATAAATAAATAACAACAGTCGGGTTACTATGTCAGGCAAAATAACGCCAATTAAGAGTCCATTAGTTACCTCGGTGCGAACATGATATGTCTGCTAACTAAATTTCCAGTAACATAGTAAATATGCCATTTGGCGGTACTCAATTATCGAAGATTAGTCCAATATCTTTTTTAATATTACCTGACACGGGAAAAATATGATGAAAATTGAAGAAGAAATGACTAATTAAAAAAGACTTGAATTCAATTTTTTTTTATTTTTGAATTTATATTCGTGATAACGCATAATTGCTTAAATTTCCTTCTTCAGTTTCTAAATTTTAAAAATAATTTTTCCTGTATGTGAAATTGGCGAAATGGCGCAAGAAAAATTAAATAAGCAAAATATATATATATATTTGCTTAAAAAAAGTTTATATTCGTTGATATATGTTTGGCAGAAATTCTCACAGCTAAAATTTAAATATATGATTCCAATTTTTAAAATATTAACTCATATCTATAAAATTTACAATTGAATATTAAAATATACTCCAAAAATTAACCTCACTTGAAAAAACAAGAAATTCCGACCATTAACAACATTTCAGATATAAGCTTTTTTGGCTTAAAATCACATTCTTTGGCGACAAAAGCAAAATAAAAATCGCTTTTCGTCGATTACATATTTTTTTATAAAAAAAAAAAAAGGTAAATCCCAAATTACAGTAACTTCTACAATTAGATCTTTTTTCTGTTGTAAGCATAAAGATATGGAAATTCGATAAAAATAGAGGGAAAATAATAAAAAGGAAAATAACTATCTTTCAAAATTCATTTAATACAATTTTCAAATTAATTTTTTTATTCTCACACTAGGGATATATCGCCAAATGTGTATCAATTGCAATATTTTTAATTAATTTTTTAAGCATTAGAAACATTTCTTTAATTTTTAAAATAAATAACTTTTATTAATAATACATCTCATTAAACGGTTTATCTTTATTACAGTTATTGTCATTATTATTTTAGCAGTAGTTACTTTCTGCTTTAATTTTCAAGATGCTTGTAAGATTTGTACTTCTTTTAAATTTTTTTAGTAATGGTAATTTTCGCCAAAAAATAACTATTCATAACCCCTTCGTCAAAAATAACCGAAAAATACAAAATTTATTACCAAAAATCCGAGTTATCCCTGTATATTTGAATCACAAACCTTCGCAAAAATATTTCTTATATAATGATGCAATCTGAAAAAAAAATCCATCTGGTACTTTTTGAAAACTCCCGCGCCGAAGTTTCAGAGCTTACTGCTTTATAATATAGATGATAAAAGGGCTCTGAATAATCCTTCACTATATCTCAAAAACTTGGTTTGTATTAAAATATTAATAATGCATGTATATTCTTCGTTTTTTCCGTGTTTGAACGTTTTCTAAATGTTCGAACATTTTATAATGAATCATCTGTTCGACACTTCAACAGTGGATGATTTTTATAAAATATTTTTAAACGTAGATTTCTGTTTCTTGATTATAGACTATTGGCTTTTCTTATGGCATTATAGCCGCAAGAAGAACTTTCCGACAGATATGAATAAAAACATTTTAAATTCGTAATTTAGATATCAATCAATAAAGATTCACATTTAAAAAGAGATTACTGGATAATATAGTAAGAATGAGAATTGTGTTGGAAACATATTTTATATTCATTATACTCAATTATTAGTTAAGATAACTAAGAGGAAACAAGTTAAGATGTAGTTTTTAGGATACTCTGTATAGTAAATATACTTGGTATTACTAAAAGTAACAAAGAGGAAACACATTGCAATATACTTTTTATTACACTCTGTATAATTAATATACTTAGTATTACTGAAAATAACAAAAATAGCACATTTTACACTACATCCTTTTAAAAAATGAATAGCATTTTCATGTCTCACTTAAATGATAACAATAATGAATTTAAAACAATATATTTTTCTCTGTAACACGATATAAATATATCACGTTCTATCAGTTTTATTCTCCTTTTGTTATTTATAAAAAAGCTGTCAATAATCATTCATCGTATATCAAGTACTTTGCCTGCATTAAAATAATTTTTTAACATTCTTCAGTTCTTTTTTCGAGAAAGCTTGTAAATAATCGAATATTTTATAATAAATCATCTTTTTGACATTTCAGTAACGAATGATGCAAATATAACATCTTAAAAGAAATATTTTTTTAGTTGTTATTACAGCGTGTTAACTTTTGTCATGACATTATAATCGCTTGAAAATGATAGTCTGAATTAAAACATTATAAGTTGAAATAATTTAAATATAAATCAATAAAGATTGACATTTCAAAAAGACGACTGGAAAAAGGAATAATAATAAGATCGTTTTGGGGACACTTTGTATATATAACATATTCGGTTATCAGGTAAGATAACAAGTAGAAAACACGTTACAATATAGATTTTAGGACACTCTATATAATCAATATACTTGGCACAAATAAACATAACGCAAAAAGAAACATATTCAGTATAGTTTTAGTACCCTATGTAAATTCAACAACTCGGTCTAAGTGAAGAAAATATAAGAGAACGCATATTATAATACGTCTTTTTAAAACTTAAATGGTGTTTTTTCAGCTTAGTTAAAATAGAACAATAATCAATTTAATAAAATATCTTTTTTCCCTGTAACAAGATATAAATATACCATGCTGGATAAATTTAATCCTCCTTTTGTTATTTATAAAAGGGCTTTCAATATTTTTTCACCTTATACCAAGTACTTGGCTTGTAATAAAATAGTTTTAAAAAGTATATTCTTCGGTTTTTCCTTGTTGGAAAGTTTGTAAATAATCGAACATTTTATAATAAATCATGTTTTTGATATTTCAACACTGGATGATGCTAATAAAATACTTTAAAGGTAGATTTTTTGTTGTTGTTGTTGCTAATATGTATTGTTAGCTTTTGTTATGGCATTATAGCTGCTTTAAGAACTTCTCGCGTGATATAAATAGAAACTTTTTAAGTTGAAACAATTTAGATATCAATCTTCAAAGATTGACACTTAAAAAAGAAATGTATTCTTAATTTCGTAAGCTTAATATCTGAAGTATATTAGTAATTAATATACTATTTTTGTAAGAAATAAGTATGTTATATAGAGATATATAAAACAAATATTGCAGTTAATGTCTTTAATTAAATGGCAATATTGAGGCAATAATGGTTTTGTTGACATTATGTTACATAATTATTTCTCGAAAACGATTACAATATATTAGCAGTATTGTGGGATATAAGTGTGCATGTGTGTGTGTGTGTGGTATGGGAAGGGACGGGTACCGCAAAGTTTCAATCACAGGCGATAGTTTTTAAAGTTACTTCGCACCAGTTTTTCCGATCAAAAATCTTTCACATACAATTTGAGAACATTTGACGCAGAAATGTATTTTTTTACAATAGTGATGCGAATAGAATATAAAATATTCAGAGTAATTTAAGCATTTCGATATCCCTTCTCATATACTTTACGTCAGCGGTTCCCAAACTATGGGTCGCGACCCACTGGTGAGTCGTGACAACTATTTTAGTGGGTCGCGAAAACAATTGAGATTTGTCACGAAAATATATCTTTTACTTCAACTGTCAAAAAAAAATTAACCCTTTCAACAACAAATAATATTTTAAGAGAAATTCCTTAATTTTTTATATGAAAAGAAATATACGAATAGAATATCCAGAAACATCTAAATGAGTTTTAAATTTCTTGATGAAGTTCAATACAACATACTCGTGTAAACAGGCTTTTTTCACTTGGCTGTTTTTGAAAAACAAATATAGAAAAATCTTTGCGTTGAAAGTGAAATAAGATTGAAATTAACAAGTTTTAACCTTAATATTTATGCTGCTTTCACCTGTAAACGCCAGTGCCAGAAAACGCACAGAATATGAAGTTATGTTTTGATAGTAATTAAATATATTTTTAATTATCTGTCTAGTTTGTGTGTTGTGTTAATTATATTTCACTTATACATATTATAATTATGAATTGTTGTTTTCGTTGATAGTGTATGATTTTTCGTACAAAAATTTGCCTTTTTCGTAAACTAGGATAACCGATGGCTTATTGAGGTCATACAGTAATTGCCATACTGGCATGCACTCTTACATTAGGTGGGTCAGAACGTTTTCTTTTCTTAAAAGTGGGCGCGTAACAATAAAGTTTGGGAACCGCTGCTTTACTTTAATGATAATTTGCCAATATTGCTATTTTATCAACGATTTGAGTAGCTTGTTATTAGAATAAATTCAGATGTTTTTGAAAACTTTCAACAAAAATTCAACTATTGTATCCAACGAAACGAACAATATTTATTGAGGGTGTAATCTAGTTAGTTAACTTAGTGCAATGAACGCTACCTATAGCCAATGCTATTTTGAGCTTGACGTGGTAAATCGGCCACCAACGGATCATATGTTGTACCCTATTTTTGGGGCTTTTGCATCACAAGTTTAAGGTCCAATGTACCAAGTAAGGTCCAATGTATGGTATTGCAAATCAGCTAATAGCTGATTTGCAATAACATCGAAATCGAGCGCGTCACCATTATGTATAAGTGGCTTCTGTACAATTCAGTAGAAACTAAACAACTGTTTCGCAGCATGTTTTGATTTGTTTATGATACTTCATATGTTGTCACTAACAAAAACTTACACACTACCAGAACGTCTTGTACGGTAAAGACAATTAGTTACACAAATTCTGCTATTCTATAAAACAAAGATTCCTTTTTCCAGAAAATTATTCAAGTAAAATTGACAACCGTCATAAACTGAACAGTACATCCATATGCTTCTTAACCCTTAACCGAAAACCTTGCGTCTGCGACATGATTGCGTATGCGTAAATGCAATGCGCACAATAAAAACGCATCCTCAATTTTATCACTTTACATAATCTTTTCGCTATTGTTTTTTGCCAACCTGATCTGGATACAACATCTGTGCATTTCTAATTTTTGAATAAAAAATTAATTTATTTTCAACGCTGCCTGTCAAACGGCATGTTGACGTTGTGTAATTTTTTATTTGTAATATTGAAATTGGGGCGTGTAAAAAAGCGGGCATGCTAGGGTTAAAGAAACTTTTAAAAAACTATTTTTTGATGGTTTGATGAAGTACAAAGTGACATAAACGGCATTGAAAATACTTTAGATGATGAATATGTAAATTTTAAACAGACAAATGACACAAGATTCTGAGAAAATTCCAAGAAACAATGTACATATTTAGAACGTACTGCTACATTCATTATTAAATGTTCTGTTAATTTTACTGGTTAATTTTTTTCTAATTCATACTGTACTGAAATATAAAAATTTTTGTGTTTATTTAATTATTGTGTCGCAAATTTAGTATTTTGGGTAACAATGTCTAATTTGTAAATGTTTCTGCCTCAGACATTCAACACTTATTTTTATGTCGTTATACTGAAAAGTTGATTCTTTTAAAGCATTGACATTAAAGATTACATATTTAATTGAAATGAAAAAAACTTCTTCATACACCATAAAATAAATTAACTGCGCATGTTAGCAGCATAGCGCAGTTAACTTATTTTATGGTGTTTGAAGAAGTTTTTTTCATTTCAATTGTGTATAACACCAGCTTCAATTTTATACATTGATTACATATTTAAGTTTACTCTTTAATAAATTATAAATAGTTAAATTCTTTTTTTAAATTTTGTAGCAGTTTTAAAAATTTAGCAGTCTCACAGACGGCACGTTTCCGTTTGTGCATGAGATTTTCACTTTCCAGTTAACGGTGAAGAATTTGGAAACTATCTCACCAATCAATTTAATATTTCTGCACTTTATCACATTCTTTATACAATTTAATAGTTTCATTTCAAAGGTATTGGCTAACAATAGCCAATATCTTTGAAATGAAATTTCTCAGAATTTGCCCATTTATCAAAATGAGCAAACATCATACATAAAGAAAAGAATGTTAAAATAGCATGCTTTATTTATTTTTTATAAATGTTTTAATAAAAAATTTTATTTTCTTTTAGTCAAATGTTTATTATTTTTTTATTTCTTATGAAAAATAGATTTATTTTATTTCATCTTTTTTTCGTACAGCTATGTTTCATTTAATAAATATTTACAAAATTCAGATTTTAATAACTAATATTTTTTTCTTTTATTACTTATAATTAACAATCATCACTATTTCTACCAGTTTCTTATGACACCTTTCAAAATTTTTGATTTATGGTTATTTTTAATTATTTTTTAGAATAAAACAATCACAAATAATTTTTTAATAATTTGGAGACTTTTTGAAAAAGTGCTAGCTTAAAATAATATCTTTACTTATTACTTTTAAAAAATAAAAGAAAAATATGCATTAAAAAAAAGTCAGAAAGTGTTACTTAACACTGGTAGAAATAGCGTGAAGAATATATTATATATACAGTTGGTAATATTGGTAATATTGCTATTTTTTAGTAATAATGAATACTTTCTTTCCAGATAAACATTAAAGATCCAACTGTTTTTGGAAATTATGTGTGTAAAGTTAGTAATTCCATGGGAGAGAAGAAAAGGACCATAACTATAGTAGAAGGAGGTAACAAATATTTATATCATTTTGGATTAAAATAATTACTTGCTTTAAAAATACATAATAATTCTTAAACGTCATTTTTCATTTTAGAAAATTTTATTCCGTTGTGTTTTAAATGTTTGCAAATTACTTGTTAGAAAAGTTTCTTCTTTTGGAAAAGTAAATAATTATTTTAACTGTTTATTACCTAAATTTTGGAAAAAATATTGCTTCACCCGAATAATTACTTACATTAATGTCTCAGATAACCAGAATATCATATTTAACATAAAGTTGATTTTTAGATTTTTAGATAATTTAATAATGTACTTTTGAAATTGAAGATATGTGGTTTTGGGCGTCACTTTTCTGATATCTCAATTTATGCTAAATTTATGATTATCAGTCACGGATTTAAAATTAGTAAACGTTCTTCCTTGCATTATAACGATACAATATACAAAATAGGAAGTGTTTTTAGAGGCATAGTTGTGACCCAGCTATTGAAATTTCATGAATTAATTTAGAATCGCACTCGAAAAATATTGCAAAATTTGATGAAAATAGTAAAACAAAGAAGAGACCTTTCACCCACAAGATAATACATCCGACAAAAAATCATTTTGTGTTTTATCCCACGAATATGAACCATAAGTGTGTCTTGCTAAGTTTCACAAGCGTAAGTGTAAGGAAAATCATTTGAATACGCTATATGTCGATTTGCGGCCACAAAAGAGAAGTGGATTGTATGGAAAAGTAAAATTTTTCAACACTAGAAACTTAATTCTACGTCTTCATTTTTAAGGGTTTTATGCAATTTTTGCATGGACAGGTAACTCCTATAATTTCATGTTATATTAAAATCATGCAAATTTTCTTTTACCTCTATTGTGAATTTATTTACTTTCTTGCAGGTGAGCGATACGTTTTAGACAAAAGATATTAAAGGGAAACTAAGATAATTACATAACAGAGTGCTTGTGGCTTTTCGTTAAATAAGATTTTAAATGTATATGGCTTATACATCTCTATACTTTCCACTACAGGCTTGAAGATGCATTGTATAAGTGTTTTTAATGTATATCAAATTGACAGAAAATAATACTTATGCTGCAACATTCCAAACTCAGCTGTAGACATCTCCAAACCTTTCTGAATGCAGAGCGTTGTTCCAAGATTCTACTCCTGCGTTAAAAATATTCAAAATGTAGTGTAATTGTCACTATGTTTTAATTTTTTTAGTCAGAATGATTGTTGTAAAGAATATATTTGTTTTTATATTTTTATAATTTTATATGTTTTTCGATATTTTTATGAAATTCAAATAACATTAATATACAATAATGACTTTACATGGCGCTGCAAAGATGTACTTGTGATCTGTACTTTTGTAATTAAAAAGATTATCCCAATCAACTAATTTTCATTATTTATCAATACCTGATAAATAATGATAAATAGCATTTCCTTCCAAACATGTTATAAATATTTCGGTATTGTCGTTATTCGATGTTTTTTAATGAAGAATTATTGAATTACAAAAAAGTAATTTTCTTGCAGAATATGAAAATCTAATCAATATTATTTAAATAAAAATTAAAGAACCGTAATAGTATACTACTTGTAATGTAACAGGTTTTTCTCTTATATCCGAATCGATCTAAAAAGATATAATTTAAAAATATGTTAAAGAATATTATTTGCATTAAAACTAATAAAATAAATTTTGAGAAATTTTTTAGAAGTATGCTAAATACCTATTATTAGAGCAGACTGGTCAAAGATTTATTATATTGGAATGACTAGCGAGAGATTTGCGTACAGAAAAAATGTCACGCTAAAAAAAAATAATAAATAAATAAAAAAAAATCTAGTAGAATTATACTCCAAGAATTTTTTATGACAACAATAGAAATTTATATAATATATATAGATTTGTTCTTTGAATCAAACATTTTTTTTTTAAGTTACCAAGAATTTTTTTGGAAAATCAGATTCCCAGAACTTTTTAAGTCACGGTTACGGAGATGACGGATGAAATTTTAATAAAATTTACCAAAATTTTGTAGATTCTTTTGTAAAGTTACAGATGTCTCTAGTTTTGTTTACAAGTTTTGTAGATTGACAATATTTTTTACTTCTGCAGTATACATATAGAAGTTTAATAAGCATAACAGATTTCGATTACTAAAAATTACATATTTTTTTAGTTTAGGTGATGATTTAGTTTAAATCAGAAAAAAAATATATGACGGCAAAATAAATCATCCAAATAAATTTAGATGAGAGTAAGGTAATTTTTCCCTGCACTCTATATTTTCCATCCATCATAAGGATAAACATAAAGATTCTAATACGTACATAATTCCATAAGTAACGATGCAGCTTGATTTAACTTACCAAAATTGTGGTTCGAATTACTTTTAATTAAATAGAAATAAAAATCTTAGTTTAGGTGATGATTTAGTTTAAATCAGAAAAAAATATATGACGGCAAAATAAATCATCCAAATAAATTTTGATGAGAGTAAGGTAATTTTTCCCTGCACTCTATATTTTCCATCCATCATAAGGATAAACATAAAGATTCTAATACGTACATAATTCCATAAGTAACGATGCAGCTTGATTTAACTTACCAAAATTGTGGTTCGATTTACTTTTAATTAAATAGAAATAAAAATCCTGCAATTTAATAAGGTAACGTGCGTTTCACAAAAACATTTTCAAATCACCGCAACATAGATCCTTTAGTTTCGGAATATTTTTGTTTGTTTGTTTGTTTTGAAAACAGAATAAAGTAGAGACGAAATATATAAACAGTCATACTAAACATATATGTGACATTTTAAAGTTAGGAGGGGGGGGGGGCAGAAAAATCATCGCCAGGTTTCCCTTTCTCCGCACAGAAATCATGGCCAGCGAGAAAAAAACAAAATAAATAAATGTAGACGATCCAATAAATCACTCCTTGGCTGCTGCAAGTTCATTTTATTAAACTTTAGCTATAATCGAGAGAAAAGCTCCTTTTGCAGACGATCTTTTACCGAAACATACAAAAAAATATTCCATCATTTACTACATCCAGCCGTACTCATGGAAGAGAGCACACAAGAATCCTTCTTCTTTCCACCTCTCGAGGCTTCCTCATTTTAAATCTGAAAAGAAAATTCTAGAACATTCTTTAGTCTCAAACCATCATTCTTTTATGTAAACATAACTCATACCAAGAGTCGAGATTAATATTTGACAGACAACAATTTCATTTTTAAAAAAATATTATTTAACCAATTTATAATTGACTTAGAATTTTAAATATCTTAGGCAGACGATTTTTATATACGATTATTTTAAAGAAAAATAATCGTATTTAAAAATCGTATATAAAAAAAAGAAAAGAAATGAATTTATTGATATGCAAAATATCAAATGTTGACTGGGGAAAAATAAATAAATAGGTAAAGTAAAATAATAATATTTTTTGAAAGGTATGGTTTTAGAATAAATTTAATAAGACTTTCTTAAAAAGGGTTGATAAAAACATAGAAAAAATTAGTTTTATTTAGAATATTAAGAAATAAAGTTTAATTAAGAATATTTTTAATTTAGAGCCATCTTTTAAACTTACGCATACTGGAAATAATGTTTTTTTAAGACGAATTAAGAATTTATATCGTTTCCATAAAAATTAACAGATTAGATCTAGAAAAAGATCTAATTTAATAAGTTGAAGCAAGTACGGAATATTATTATAAGAAAATTAAGATAGTGTAAAGGTTAGTTTTGGCGAAAAAAAATTAAATTTTGTAATATAATTTTTTTTTTTAAGTTTTAACCCTTTGTATCATCGTGTTTCAGTTTTGCAACATACCCAAAAGGCAATAGTACTTATAAAATAAGTTTTTAACGCTATTTTGCTTGTTTTTCATATTTCCTAACAAACTAGTTAATAGAAAGTGATCAATGGAATTCTCAACAGGTCAATATTGCAATAAATATCTTAGTAAATTTTGTCAAATTAACAAAAAAAAACCTTGAGAAGTAGAAAATATTTTTTTAAAGATAAAATTTTGTATTAAAGAATTGACAACATGTATGAGAAATATGTCCATTTCTGCTATTTTGTAAATGTGAAAAGTATACCTTTTAGTCAATAATTATTTTATATCCACAGTTTAAATTTTCAAATTATTTTTTACATGTTTATTATGATGTATTGTAACATCTATCTATTTTACATCGCAATTGTTGAGCCACATAGGGTTAATTGACACTCTACATCAATCAGAAAAAGCATATTATTACACTGTATTAATTTGTTATACTAATACAAATATGCTTGAAAAAAAAGGAAAAACTTGACTATTTTGTGGATAATCTCATTTTTGTATTAAAAATTAACAATTTTACCATGTGTACACAATTTTACCAGTAGTATATTGTGCAGTATTCTACTGATATCATTTGATTTAATTTTTCTATTGGAATATAAAAAAAAATGCAAGTGCATTATACATTTAATTGGTTTTTTCTATTTTTTAACGTAATAACAAAAATTTTACACACAGTTTTTAAGTTGTAAAAAACTTGATATACAGGGTGAGTCATAAATATCGAAAGATTAGGCTATCTCCTCAAATATTTCCCCTAGACCCATACTTCCAATTGCAAAAATTCATAAAAAAGGTGAAATTTCTGATAAGATAAGTTGAACTCCATGGGGGGTCTATTTGAAAAAATACGAAAATTAAATTTTTATACGGCCCCCGTAGGTCAAAATTTGCAATTAGGAAATTATTCCTTATCCATTTCTAAATTGAACAAAACAAATTTCATCTCCGTATATAAAAATCCCACAGAGATATTAAATCCCAACCTTACATCACTTTTCCCTGCCTCTAAACAGTGATTTCTTCTCTGTGATTCAACGCTTGTTAGGGAACATTCACAAATTGCAAATTGATAAAAATCGGTTTAAGATAGCGCTTTTTCTTTGGACATAAAATTGCAGCGTATAGTTTTTACGCTAAATTGGTATACCAGACGTCTGCCCGGGTCAAAATATCTAGGTCAAGTCTCAAACCGACCCATAGGGGAAAAATTTCGGCGTGGCCTGAAAAAAAGTCAACATCATAACCCGGACCGGTCTGGAAAATAGTTTAAATCATAGCCCAGTTCAGTCGCAAATTTCTACATAGTTTTTTAATTCGGCGTGGAAAAAAAATTGTCATATGGAGGAGTTCTGACCAAAAAATTCCTTTATAGCTTTTCGTTTTTTATATTTATACTTTTTATTGTTAAAGAAGCGCCAAAGGCTGTCATATATATTTTTTTTATTAATGAATCTCTATTTATATGTAAATGTTTCACTTATATTTTAATATCGTTAAACCATATCCCATGCGTTGGAGATTCTGAAAGATGTTATACATTAAAACTTTTTAAGACGGAATCACATAGGAAAGAAAAAATACGTTATAGACAGATGCTCTCCCTAGAAGATGTAATTGGAACTTATTTTCTTTTCAGGTACTATTGCATTTATTTTGCATGGATCAACAAATTTTCCGTTTAAGACAGCATTCCGTCATAGGCAGATTTTTTTTCACTGGTTTTATTGAATTTAATTTTTTTTAGCCTTTGAATAATCTATTTTAAAAAAATATATAAAGTTTTTTTTAATTTTTTTGTAAAATAAAAGTTTTAAAATCTATATGTTTTTCGTAAAAAAATTCGATTGAGCCGAATTTTATTTATTTTATGTACGTATTAAGTCAGTCAGAGACAGTGATTTTAATACGGGTTTTGTCGAGACCGGATTTGAAAATTTCATCCAGAGTGCACCTAAGTTGAAGGAAGTAGTCCCCTCCTTTATGAAAAGTTCACTAGGCCCGGCCTGGCGCGTCTTCCGAAAAAAGTAACATCTCGGTCCTGGCCCTACCTGGGCCCAGAATACAGATTTTTTAACATCCTCTGGAGGACGATGAAAAGCCTGAAGTTGTCAGAGGTAAATTTAAGAAGAAAAAAAAGACTTACTCTGCATCTTAGAAAAAGCATTTTTTTAAATAACTGACAGGCATTTAAACAATACACTTCGTTTTTCTGCATAATGAATTTTTTATCCTCTATTTCTTGTCTTTAAATTATTAAATGTTAAGAATTTTTAAAAGAAAAAAGAACTTGAAACACGTCATTTTTGATTTTTTTACATTAGTTTTGTTTCGGCAAATTTGAAAAAATGTTTACTTTTGAAAAAATGTTTATTTTTGAAAATATGATTTTTTTTTAAATTTATATTATTTTTTCAATAAATATTTTTAATAGTTTTAAAATTAATATAAAAAAACCTTGGAACTAAACTAAAATCAGATTTTTATCTTGGAAAAATCTCTATTCTAAATGGAAAGAAATTGAAATCCGATAAATAATGTTAGGAGTTATAACGATTTTTGATTGTCCCATTTAAACAAGTACTAGCCACATGAAACTTTTATGAATTGTATGAGAAATTTTAGAATATGATTTTCTTAGCAAATTACAATGCTAACCATCACAAAAAAAGAAAAAAAATATCAAAATTCTCACTCAAGAAATATATTTTTTACGCTTTTTCTAGAACTGTTAAAGTAACATTGTTTTTTGAATTGCGCGCTTTTCAATTTGTGTCTAATCCCTTAAAACCTGATGAATTTTTTAAACGGCTATAACTTTGCGAATTTTGGAGATATGAAGATGCAACTTTTTGTGTCTTATTCAGGACTGAATAAGGAAAGTTTTCATAATTGGAATTTTTGTCCTACGGGGGCTGTATAAAAATTTAATTTTCGTAACTTTTCAACTAGACCCCCCATGGAGTCGCAATTATCTTATCAAAAATTTCACATTTTTTTATGAATTTTTGCATTTGGAAGTATGGGTCTAAGGGCAATATTTAAGGAGATAGCGTATTGTTTCGATATTTTTGACTCACCCTGTATAATCAAAAATACATTCATAGAATCCAGATAAATGAAATAACTAAAACTTATATAAATATTGTATAAATACATATGTCACTTTACAAAATATTTATCTAAAGTGTTAATATTACTTTATATAGAAAAATTTATTTTCTCTAAAAACAGCAGAGTCGATCTAACACTTGTTAATCATCGGACAAAAATTCGCAATGCTGAAATCAGTGAAGTTATATTTGTATTAGTTAAACTATAACCTTGTAAGTTATAAACTTGATCAGGAGTTCATCGAAACCCCTTAAAAGTATATTATTTACACACCTTCAATAAACTTTTTATAAAATGATATACGTGTTCTAAAACATTTATATATTTTCCAGTTATTTACACCTCATCAATATTTATGTGCGACTATAAAAATATTATATAAACAATGGAAAAAATATAATCATGCCACATTTTTTTCTAGTTGTACCAGATCCTCCAAGGTTGGAGTTAATAAGTGAAGAACCTGGTATTATAATTGTAAAATTTGCTCCAACCCATACAGTGCTGCCAGTCTTAGGCTATAGGATACAGTGGCGGTTAATTACTGATAAAGTTTGGCGTGAAGCAAGGTATCATCACGCAAGAGATGGTAAGATATTTAAATTCCCTTTAAAATTTTTCATATCAGTAGATAAGAACAATGATTATAGCATCAAAACACATTTATGTGTTGCAAACGCATTTCGGTAGGCCATGTTCTTCGTCACCAGTATAAAATATGATGATATAAGTCATGTGATATTACAGTGTATGATACCGCATTTTACACAATTTCAGGTATTCTATCGGTAACAAAATTAGTTTACAACAAATAAATTTGTTTTGAGACTGTGGGAAATGTTTTTATCTATTCATATTATATTTTGCCAAGTAATTTCTCATTCTATTAAATGATTATGTTATATCAGTCGAGGTAAAATATAGTTCATATAATATTCATTTGCGTAGAATAGCACATCAGCCTAGTTATTTTTAAAAGGATAAATGTGTTACAACGAGTCATTATTATAAGCCTACTTCTATGTGTATGTTTATTCTAAGTCATATATATGCAAATTGAAACGATTTTCGACAACCAGATTTTAGAGCGGAAAAAATGGCTTACATTATCGGGCACACCTCATTAAATGGTTTAGGTTAAGAAACAAACAAATAAACAAAAAAAACGGTGGACAAAAAAAAGCATAACAGTAAATTATCTATGTGATACTATATGATACTATGTGATGAATATACTACAAAAACCCATGGAATTACCTATCACTGGCGAAATTCTAAACAAAATACGCATTATTATGCACTTTTCTTCCCGGAACTAATTAGGATATTGTAAACTATTACTTTATAGAATTAGTTATATTTAAATCGATTGTTTTTATTGAAAATAATTCATTTTGTTACCGGTAGTGCTTTCATGAAAATATTTTTTTTTTTAATTTCATAATTGTAGCAATTTTTTCTGCTCAAACGATCAATTTACAGTTTGGATACTGGTAAATATTGAAAATAAAGAAATTGCTTAAGTAGATCTTAGGTTCTTATACATCAGTCATTTATCGATTTCAGCTTTCACAAATGGCTTAAATAATAATGATTATTGTGCAATTTTAAAAGTCAAAATTTTAGAAAATTAATCATTTTCACTAACCTTCGGGCTGAAGAAAAAACTTGTAAAGTAAATTTAATTTTTTGTGGAAATGACCATTTTCGTATAGTTTAAGAATGTACAGGTTTTCTGATAAATAAAACGATAAGTTTAAGCACTCTAGTTGATAATCTGTTTGGATAAAAGATAACACCACTTGGTGTACTAGCACAGTTGAACATGAGGTTTCTTTTACTAAACACTCTTTGCCAAAGTTTTAATGCCAGTGTAATGTATAGCTCTGCAAGAGCAATATTTAACTATAAAGCGTTATGAAACAGTAAAAAAACATTCACAATAAATGACGGCGACTATTGCATTCTTCAATTTTCCTTTTTCTATTTCTTTCAAAATTCTAATTTTAATTAAAATTCACTAGAATCGCAGACAATGCAAATAACTAAATTAAAGCATTCTATAACAATTTCATAAAACATTTCGGATTCTTTCTAAATCCCTCATCAGTTATTTCAACGTATAAGTCAATCCGATTAAAAAAACATCAACAAGAATAGAACATCTCAGCAAGTTGCCAAAAAAAGAAGGGAGAATCGTAGTTAAATGAGAAGCGAATACTCAATTGGTATCGATGCAGCTTCATTAATTGCGAATGCATTTCTTCTCGAGAACCAGCCGCCCCCCCCCCAAATAACGGCTCTCGTAAACATTACAAATGGATCTAATTAAGGAGTAATTTTCAAAATGAGGAACATGTTTTATCTTTATGCAGTGATCAATCTTCGATGTTATTTGTAAAACGATAATGTAATTAAAGTTTTTTAAAAAAGCATTAATATCCTCTGGAAATTAGTTCGAAAGAAACTAATTTCTTTCCTGATCTGATATACTGATAAAATTTTCATATATTTCTAAAGCTGTTTCACAATGAATGTAAGCAACAAAGAGAAACCTCGATTCATCGTCTACCTTCTGTTTGAACAATTAATGCAACTTATATATTTTTCCACAGTTGTACAGTGATTATTTTTAAAGAATAGGTAGATTTTTGAAAATTTCTGGTAAAAACAATATAATTGCTACTTTATTTTCAATGACATAAAAGCACGAAATATCTTTAAACTCTAAGATTATTCTTTGTTTCTATGCAACATGAGATTTTAAATGAGGAAATTAATATTAAAACTTTTTAGAATATTCTCACATAATCTCTGTCCCATAAGTTTAATACAAGGATGGCGTTTTTATGACAAAACATTTTTCGGACTCGAATATGAAATGATAGGAGATAAAAATAATGTCTGATCTCATACCTTTTGAGAAGCCATCGAAATATATTCATTTTATTTCTTAATAATATCTTTTAAGTAATTGTTTATTGCCTTCACAAAATCTTAGAATACAAATGATGTATCATATTTGAAAATATCTTAACGGTAATTGAGAAGGTAACGAAAAATATTAACAAAAAAATTACAATTTATTTTAAAAATTCCAAAAGAAAATCCATCTTTTAGCAATCAATTAAAATTGATTTTTTTAAAACAATGTTTTGTAAGATATTATTTATACAGAGTTCAATATTTTTTACTGTATAAAATATACGTAACCGATTAGCGGATAATGAAATAAAATATTGTTTTAATTATAAATGATACAATTACATATTTATTTTTTAAATACCATTGATTAATAACATATGGGTCTTTCTTTATGAATAATTTTGCAATAGAAAATTGAGCTTTTAGAAAATATATTAAAATGCATGGATTTTAAATGAACCACTTATTTTTTTTATTTTATTATTTTTTTTCATTAAAAAATGTTACAGGATTGTTACTTTGAAGACTCAAGTACAAGTATATGTATTTTTACTTTATTTAAAGTAATATTATATATTCAAATTCAAACTTCTATTTTTGTTTTTGTTTTTGTTTTTATTGTAACATGCTTCATTTGTCTAAATATAAATTAACACTATTGTACACCGGTATATATAACAAACATTTACTGTAATGTGCCAGTTGATTCTGTTAAAGATAAGAAACGAATTATATTTTTACAGTGATATGGGTTTTAGAACTAAGAAAATATTTAAATAATATTTGGTTTAAATTGAATAAGAATTCTCCCCTACATTTTTTAGCAATCAATGTATGCATTCTTAATATATACGAGAAAATTTGATTTAATGCAATTTTGTAATCTGTATCATTAATTTAGCCATATTTACATTTTATGTTAATGATAAAGGTTAAACAATTTTTTGTGGATTTTTAAATAATCATTTACTAATTACTATTCCCATTTTGAAGCAAATAATAAAACATGCACGTGATAATATTTATTTAAATAAAATATTGGTATTTCAAATATAGCAATATGTTTAATATTGGATTAATATTAAATGTATGTTTTATTTTCCTCATCTATATAAAGGAAGAATAAAATGTACATTTTTTTCTAGGGTCGATAAACAATCATGTTCCATTAGTTAGTCAATGAGAATCGAGTTTTTTTTTTATTACTCGGCTATTTTCTACAGTATAAATTACATTTTGTAACTATTGACTCAAAATTGATTATAATTTCTGTTTTCATATTTTTTCCTATACCGAACAAAGAACTGGAATAAAAATTACCTGTTGTTATACAAACTGTCAGCATTAGTCTAATATTATTAAGCTTACGCAACACTTTTTTAGAGCAGTAAAACAGAATTATTTAACTTACAGCTAACCAATTTTGGTAGCATTAGTAGCTGTCGCCAGTGTGGAAATTTAAAATAAAATGTATATGAAAGAGAAGAAAATTCAAAGAGTTGGTTTACTGAGCACGAGATTTCCCCCTATAGAAGAGCAATTCTTTCCAATGAAGAAGATACATTGAATACTGTTGAAATTAGTATGCTATAAGTTAAAAAATACGCCGCACAATGTTTTCTTTTTAATTGTCAAACATTACGTATATATAAAGGACATTTCGTGAAATTAAAAGTTTTCTAACATTTTAATAGCTAGTTTTTAATATAGCTAGTTATTAAAGCTTTAATTTTTCAATTTTAAGAGAAGATTAGCAAATATTTTTACATTATTCATACAAAAGGCACAAAAAATTTCATTATGTATGATACCCTGTAAAAAAGCCCTAGTATAGTGTATGATTGAATTTATTTGATAATTACAAGCAATGATATATTCAATTAATATTCAATAATCTTATTTTAAAATATTTATATTACTTATAAAATTTATTTTTCTGCGTAAAATAATTTTTGTAATTCTACAAAATTATATCAACTAATTCTGTGCTTAACGCATTGCACTATCGCGTTATAGATCCCAGGTTCACATTTGAAATGTTATTAGAATCTTCTAACATAATAAACCTCTTACAGATACTTAAATTGCTTACAGATACAATATGTAGCTAGTGCGTTTTACAACAAAATATTGGTAATTCTGGGTAATTTTTTTTAATTGACTGATATATATGCTACTGTACCCAGGGATCAAAACTGGGGAGAGATAGGTTTGAAATAGCATGCAATGATGTTTTATGCATTGTAGGCAGGAAAAAGTAATTTTTATTGAACATAACAAGTGTTTAACTTCTTCTGAATCGCGAACTGATATATCCGTTCACTAAGCTACGGGATTCACTGTAATAGTAGTATTATTTAAATTAATATAATTCTAGTTATGTAATCATGTTTTAAGAATTAAAATAATGATTAATACGCTGGAGCTTATATAATTATACTTAATAAAACTAGTTGTTGGGGACAGCCCCAATACTTATTCATCATGAACATGCATAATATAAAAAATGAAAATAAAACAAGTGTAAACTATTCATAAAATACATCTCAATTCTAAAATGAACGACTCAAAACGATTTCAAGACTTATCCTATACTGCGCATGATGGGTTAGTAAAAATCTAGATCATGTTGGGAAAAAAGTCTAATTTTACCATTAAGGGGGCTCAATGGTTGGAAAATTGTCAAAAAATCGATTTTTTTTATTATTTAGTTTGATTATTCAATTAATTCTTCACTCAATGCAAAAAACCGCATGAAAATATTTGAATTTTTAACGGAGTTATAAACATTTATGTATCAACACTTTCATAGCCGCACCCATATAATTTCAAATTTAAGTCGCGTTTTCTCAAAACTTGATTTTTGACGACTAACACCAAGATTTAAAAAAAAATACTATTTGATGGAATGGCTTAAATTTTGTTTTGCATGCATCATTATCTATAGAATGAATTAATATAGTTTAGATAGTTTAATATTTTGAGCATTTTTAATGAAAAAAAAATTGTATTTTTTAGGAGTTTTTTCAATTTTCAAATTTGAGAGTTTTTTTTAATAATGTTGTTTCTGGAGTGACAGTTATATCCTTAATTCATTCTATAGAGTAAAGTTTCCTGATCATTTTAAAGGAAAAATTAGGTTCTTATGTCAATTCAACGTTATCTTGGTGTTGGTGATATAACACATTGGAAAATTGTGTTACATAAATTTTGCTATATTTCTTATTATATTACATTGAAGTACTTCATTTTATAATTTTATAAGACTGCAAACATATCTTTAAAATATCAGAAAGTTTAAATTAATTACATTGAATACTTCTGTTTTTATATATACTCGAAGCGAGAGCTTTGTTTTCATGTTTTTCCGTATCGATCAACCCCTGAGCCCCCTTTAACAAATACAGAGAAACAACAACAACAACAACAACAACAAAAAAAAAAAAAAAAAAAAAAACATTACAATTTTGCCCGGCAGTCAGTGAGTTAAATGAGTAGAGGACTTTTAACGTTTCTAAAGTAAAATGATTTTTTCAGTTTTTGTTTTATTCTGATTTTTCTATTATTTTTTGTTCAACAATAATAAAACAAAGCTTAAAAATCTGCGTTAGATATTCTGCCACAATTATTTATAGACAATGATAAAAATTGAAGGTGCACAAAAATTAAAACTTCAAAACGCGTTTTCTCAGGTTAATAAATTTAGAGTTTTTGCGCAATATTATTTTCTTATCAAGTGAACTACAATTTTGAAAAATGCACCAAATATGCTTATCTTTGTAGCATAAGTGCTAAAAATAAAATGAGCACAGGATTAGTTGATATAATCTAGTAGAATTACAAAAATCATATTACATGGGAAAAATAAATTTGATAATGAATTTAAATATTTTAAAGTAAGTTTTATGCGTATTAGCTGAATATTTAATTGCATATTAGTAAATTAGTTCCTAAATGAAGAGTAATTTAAATGTTGCCTTTATTTAGAAATACACAATTTTTTCATCTGAAGAAAATAATAATTTTGACTCCATCATTATATTAAACAGCTCGAACACGATTGTCACCCAAGAAAAAGTTAAAAAATCTTTTTCAAAAAAAAAAAAAAAAAAAAAAAAAAAAAAAAAAAAAAAAGTAATAATAATAAATAATGCGGAATATATTTTTTATTTGAATACAAGAAATAACATTTTAACTGTTAAACAAAAATAGAAGCTGAAATTTAATAAAGAAATATGTGTAATTTGGCCAAAAATATTAATTGTCGTACAAATTGCTTAGGCATACTTCATTTAAATTGCACCTATTTACAAGCTTTATGTCAAACTTAAAATAGCAAATTTACATATCGGAAGATTCCCTCTAATTTTTCATTCAGATTTTGGTTATTTATTTTTTTTAAATTTGAAAAACTAAAAAAAGCTTTTGAAATTACTGAAGCTTTTTGTGCTAAAATTAATCTTTAAATAAAACATTTTTTCGTATATTTTGATTTTCATTTGGAATTTAGTGTGTTTTAATGCTCTTTAGTTTAAAAATTGTTTTCTGTGCTCAAAATGTAGCGTTTTAGCATAGGTGCAGCACTTGCCTTTATTATATCAGGAACATATATTACCGTTCACAAAGTTACAGGTTTCATTGTAATGGAAACATTATTTAAATTAATGTATTACAACAAATTATTATAATTATAATATACTACATTTATTAATTGCCTTTATTTAGAAATATACGACTATTAATATTACAAGATAGAAACAGTCGAATTTCGAGGAAAGAAAAAGTTTCAAAGAAACCGCTTTAAAGATTTATAATAATCCCACAAAATTTGTTACAATAAAAATGCATTTTATATCGGTAAATCTAATTCTAAAATAAACTATATTTAACATAAAGTTAAAAATTTAATTATTTTATATTTTATTTATTTTTAATTCTATTTATTTTTTATTTTACTTACTTTTTATTATTTTTATTTTTTTTACTTTTTTAAAGTTAAAAAGTTTATAACGATATTTAACCTAAAATTAACAAAATACTATTTCTATAAAACTGAGTTGAAGAATTTGTTAAAATTAAGCTTTAACCATACATGTAAGCTGTAAAAAATAAAGAATGTCTGTTACTTTGATAAAATTACCAATTAAAACTTTTCAGCTATTACTCCTAACTGAAAAAAAGAAAAACTTATTCCCCTTGGACTCAATCATAGAATTCCCCCCCCCCCCCATCAAATCTAAACCCAATACCATATTTATCGTATCAGAATTCAACTATGCACCTTTCCTGCCTGTACTGTATTTACGTTTTTAAAAATGTCAGTATTTCAGTTGGATCATTCTGAAATTTTTTTAATTTAAAACTTGAAATTTCGATGCTATTAGCTGAAACATATACAGGGTGAGTCATAAATATCGGAACAATAGGCTATCTCCATAAATATTGCCCCTAGACCCAAAGTTCCAATTGCAAAAATTCATAAAAAAAGGTAAAATTTCTGATGAGAAAAGTTGCAACTCCATGAGGGTTTATTTGAAAAAATACGAAAATTAAATTTTTATACTTCCCCCGTAGGGAAAAATTCCCAATTAGGGAATTATTCCTTATCCATTCCTAAGTTGAACGAAAAAATGTCATCTAAAAATCTAAAAACCTGACAGAGATAATAAAATCCAAAATTCTCCAAAATTCGTGACTTACACCACTTTATTATGCCTGTAAATGAAGAATGCAAAGCAAGTGAGGGATCGTCCATAAACTGTCCAATTATTAAATGTCGATTTAATACAGTTCCTCTCATTGGACATAACAAAGCAGGGTAATGAATTAAATCTAAACATGTTTTCAAAATATTTTGGTAGTCTGCATTGGAGGTCTGCATGGATCGAAATATCTAGGTCCGGTCCCAAACCGACCCATAGGGAAAAAAGTTTTGCACGGCCGGAATAAATGTTAAAATCATAACTCGGACCGGTCTGGAAAATAGTTTAAATCATAGTCCGGTTCAGCCGCAAATTTCTACATAGTTTTTTACTTCGGTGTGGGAAAAATTGTATCTTATGGAGAAATTCTGACCAAAAATTCCCTTTATAGCTTTTTTGCGTTGGAGACTTGGAAAAATGCTATACTGTAAAATCTTTTAGGACGGAATCACATAGAAAAGAGATAATACGTTATATACAGATGCCCTCCCTAGGAGGTATAATTGGAGTTCATTTTTTACTTATGTATTATTGTATTTATTTTGTCCGTTTAAGACATAATTCCGTCATAGGCAGATTTTTTTTTCACGGGTTTTATTGTATTTTAGTGTGTTTGTTTTTAGCTTTTAAATATACTATTCTTAAAAAATGATTTTTTTTTGTAAAATAATGATTTTAAAATCTATGCGTTTTTTTGTGAAAATTTCGATTAAAACGAATTTTATTTATTTTATGCACATATTAAGTCAGTCAGAGACAGTGATTTTAATACAGGTTTTGTCGAGTGCGGAACTGAAAATTTAGTTCAGTGTACACCTAGGAAGAAGGCAGCAGGCATCTCTTTATGAAAAGTACGTTAGGCACGACCTGGCAGGCCTTCAGTTAGGCAGACCTGGCAAAGTAACGCTTCGGTGTTGGCCCGGCCTTGGCCCAAAATACAGATTTTTTAACAGTATCTCCAGAACGATAAAAAGCCTGAAGTTGTCAGAGCTAAATAAAAAAAAGACCTAATCTGCATCTTAGAAAAAGCATTATTTTAAATAACTGACGGACATTCACACTTCGTTTTTCTGCATAATGAATTTTCCCCCCATTATTTCTTGTCTTTAAATTATTAAACGTTAAGAAATTTTAAAGAAAAAATAATTTGAAACACGTCGTTTTTTTTTCTTTTTTTTTTTTGTTTCGGCAAATTTGAAAAAAATATTTACTCCTAAAAATATGATTTTTTTTTAAGTTATATTATTTTTTCAATAAATATTTTTAATAGTTTTAAAATTAAAATTAAAAAACAAAACCAAAAACCCTGGAACAAAACTAAAATCAGATTTTCATCTTTAATTAAATGGAAAGAAATTGAAATCCGATAAATTATGTTGCGAGTTATAATGATTTTTAATTATCCCATTTAAACGAGTACTAACCACATGAAACTTTTATAAATTGTATGAGAAATTCTAGGATGTGATTTTCTTAGCAAATTATAAGGCTAACCATTGCAAAACAGGAAAAAAATCACAATTCTAATTCAAAAAATAGTTTTTTTACGCGTTTCCTAGAACTGTTAAAGTAACATTGTTTTTTGAATTGCGCACATTTCAATTTGTGTCTAATCCCTTAAAATATGATGAATTGTTTAAACGACTATAACTTTGCGAATTTTAAAAATGTGAAGATTCAACTTTTTGTGTCTTATTCAGGACTGAATAACGAAAGTTTTCCTAATTGGAATTTTTATCCTACAGGACGGTATAAAAATTTAATTTTCGAACTTTTTCAACTAGACACCCCATGGAGTCGCAATTTATCTTATCAAAAATTTCAACTTTTTTTAAGAATTTTTGCAATTGGAAGTATGGGTCTTAAGGACAATATTTAAAGAGATAGCCTATTATTTCGATATTTATGACTCACCCTGTATTAAACTACTTGTATTCTACTTAGTATATGAAGGTTTGTAAATGAAACGAATCTTCATCCGGTTTTATGCCAAACGATATTCTTGACACAGCACTTACTTTATTTTATTTTTTTAATTTTTAATGAGAAAATGGTAACATAAAGATACATTAATCTGCTTTTTTCGGCTTTTTCCTTGTTGATTTTCATGCACATGGATAACTCATGTTGCCACAATTAGAAAAAATGTCTTAAAAAATATAAAAAAATTAATATTTCAAAAATAAATTAAGATACAGTATATAAACAAATTGTATTTAATAGTGCATTTTTCCAAATATGATGGTGTAAAAATTGAAAATGTGCTATGTTTAGAAGTTTAAAAATTGCAATAACAAACATTGCAAAACCGAAATTGCATTTCAAATTTCAAGGCCTTTATTGTATATGTAATGTGCTACAAAATTAAAATTATAATATACTAATGCAAATATTATTCTTTTTTAAAAATTTTTATGATAAACACTCTCATGATTTATCTTTCTATGCATAATTATTTTTTTATGTCATGTAGAAAAAAATTATCTTTTTTTAGATTTTTAAAAAATAATTACTGAAAAAAAAAGTTACGCTTTTGCTCTGAAACTCGGTGGTTATGGGATTAAGGATTTCAGCTCACGCATTAGATAAAGGGACTTTCAAATTTATATATAAGTTTTTTGTTTTCAACTTTTTTTAGATATAATATAGTTAAAAATATACACTTTACTTAAAATGTGAAAAAAAATCTATGTTGCATATTATTTGTTTTTGGAAAAAATGATATATTTTATTGTTTCGAGTAAATCAAAGATCTTATGCCTCCTTAAAGTAATTTGCTATTTTTCAGAACATTTTTGATAGCATTAATTTCTTTTCTCTTGTTTCATTCCAGGTCCAGAATATGTGATACACCATTTGAGCTTCGAAAGTACTTATTCTGTGCGCGCTGCTGCATATAATGATGTGGGGTACAGCAATTACTCTGAAGAGATATTCAAACGGACAAAAGGTCTCATTGCTGAGACCGTAGTTGACGGCAGCAGCATGTCTTCCTCTTTAAATTCAGCTCTGCCCTCAACATTCTTTAATTGTGACTTTCGACGACAGGTGGCAGTACTTGTACTCTGTGTTGCTATTTTCACATTCAGCTGATCGAATGTGTTCTGCTTTATACTTACATTAAGTATCGATGACTTTGGCCGAGAAATTTCGTCGATAAAGATCGTCGAACCAAGGAGTTTTTATTTCACTTCCCGTATATGTTGTGCCACTCCTCGTTGTGATTTTACATCCAAATATACACAAATAAACAGCACAACTCGATATTATATGGACTATTTGTGTATTTCTGAAGAAAGAAGCTTTTAAGAAAAGGACCAGGATTTTCAGTGAAGTTCTGTAAAATATCATATAAAGAGTCAAAGACTTTTTCATATATTTATTTTTCGTATACCATTATTTAAAGAATGATTAAAATCTAATTCTTCAGCAACTGAAGATCTCCAAGTGCTATAGGCTGATGAACAACTCTATGCACAGAATTTAACTATACATGTCTCAAAATATCAATAAATATGTATTTGAATATCACTTTTAAATTTGTAAATTGTTTCTTATTTTTATGACAGACATTTAAACTACCAAAACAACACATACAATTCAGTACACGATCATCTCACTGTCGCCAATTTCGGTTTAGTGTCAACATCGGAACAGTTAAATCTGCTAAGTGCAGTACTCATATATCGCCCAGTTCCAAATTCATGCTAGTACTTGCAATGAAAATAGGCTAGTTATTTCTATGTATTGCTTTGTCTGCTACATTTTCATGCAATTATTTGTTCTTTAATAATAGCCAACATTAAATGCAATACATGAATAGATTACAGCAATAACATGGCAAGCATTATTCAGGCACTTTATGTTTAAATGGGTCAGTACTTCCAGAGTAGCCAAATAATACTGGGCCAATATTGGCTACATCGTGGAGCAATATTGGCACATTGGCGCAATGTTGGCATGAAATATTGCTCCAATATCGGGGTGTTTACATTTTGCCCTTATTTAGCCAATATTTGCAGCCAATATTATGCCAATATTGGGGTTTCATTGGAAATATTGCCAATAAAATCCCAATACTGGTTAAATATTGGGATTTCATTGGAAATATTGCCAATAAAACCCCAATACTGGTTAAATATTGGGATTTCATTGGAAATACTTCCAACGTAAAGCCAACATTTGTACAATATTGGTGTTTTATTGGCAATATTTCCAATGAAACCCCAATATTGGCGTAATATTGACTGCAAATATTGGCTAAATAAGGGCAAAATGTAAACATCCTAATATCGTAGCAATATTGACGTTTTATTGCCGATATTTCCAATAGATGAAATATTGGGTGAACGTTGGACCAATATTGGCTTGTTACTAGGGTTACCATGACTTCTAGCCAACTCTGGTGGAACCAGCTTGTCCAGCAATTAAATATGAGCACGAATTTCGAGTTTGATAGTGAGAGGATGAATATTTATGGACACTTTAAGCATAAAATATTCAAATATTTGAGTTTTGAAATATCGGTCTAAAAAATAGAGCTAAAAATTATGATATGAATCATTATGGACATAAAAGATTATTGTGATTGAATGTTTTAAAAATAATGTTCTTTAAACGCAAAGAACTGCATAGGTTTCCTTGCTGCACTTTTTAAAATCTAGTTTTAGGTAAACAGTTAAAACTTTAAAAAAATACATAACTTGTTTCTTTCGAAATATCGAACATTATAGGTCTGAATGAATTTTTTTTAAATAATGAAAAATATATTCTAAACTTTTTTAGTATTTTCAAAGAATTTTAGTAAAATAATTTAAATTTTACTTCTTGTAAGACAAAATTAAGATCGCTTTTTATTACCCTCAAATAGTAAGCATGTATATGAAATCTCATTTAATACATAATGAAAACGCATAAATGAACACATTGTGAAAGGTTTCCATGTTCATTATTAATTTCGCTGATAAAAGAAGTGAAATCTAACTGGAAACCGCGTTCTTTCGCAGCTCCTTAAATCATAGCTCCTGAAATCTATAACGTTTTTCAAATGCTTAAAATAATTTTTTATGTTAGCATATTATGTGCCATTTTGTTCTAAATAATAATCTAAATAGTTCAATTACGCTAGATTCATAAGCTAATATTAGTTTTCATTGCATTAAAATATCCCAATTGCTAAATTTTCATGAAGCAAATAAATCCTGTTTGATTACTTTGCCAGTCTGTGGGATTTGGGGGAAATATTAGAGATATCACCCAATTGGCGTAACTTTTGGCGACTTATTTTGATCGAGAAATTTAGTGATATATAGCCAAAGTGGCGACATATCTTCTTACGTCACAACAGATTTTAAGATGTTGTATAAAATGGTTTTTAGAAAATATTACTAAAAAGATAAAAATTATTCAAAATTTTGTTCAAAAAATGTGTAAAAGTGCAAAAAATGGGTAAAAAAAGTTAATTAATTACATATAATATGAAACATCAATTTAAACATGAGTTTATTTTTAAATGCTTTATGTGATCAATCAAAAATAACACAGGAACCTTATAGTATTACATGTTTCATTGCACTTACGGCAACTTTGTCAAAAACAAATAAATGATCATTTATTAGTTTTTGAAAAAGTTGCCCTAAAAACCCCAAAATTCCAAAAAGAGTTCCTTTATGTTTAGAAATATCAGCAAACAATTTATTTTAAAGAATTCTGGAAACAAGTTTCTTAAATTATTAAATATTTAAATATTTGTTAAAGTTTTTAGCGTATTCTATCATTTTTTCTATTTATTTTCTATTTTCCATCTATTCATTCTGTCTTTATTTCTAAGAAATGTATTGCAAATATAATAAATTTTAAGCCGCTCTCTTAAAATTTTCAATGAAAAAGAGTTTTGACCTGCACTGTGAAAAATGATGCATGTTTTTACGAAAATACACAATATTCATAAACGCAAATATTTTAAAGTTTAAAAAAGAATTTACGAAAATAATTTTTTCTTAGCTGCCCGCAAGTTTTGGAAGCTTTTCATAGTAACTTTTATAATGCATTAATCAGTTTTCTGTAAACGGAAAATCGGTTTTTCGGATTCTATCAATTATCAATTAAACATTTTTAGTCGCATAATGAATTTGTGCAAAGAATTTTAACAAAATAATGTTAATTAGAATTTTATGGCAGAAAGTCACTTTAGAGACATGTTGCAAAACAAATGTTAATTTTTATAATTAAAATAATACTCTAACAACTATATTTTTTTCGTTAAACATGCTTTCTGAATATCAAAATATTTATCTGAGAATTGATAGTATTCTAAAGTGATATTGCGATTTGAGAAATATGATTATTGCAGTACATCTGTAACTCAAAAACGTTTTTGAAAATGACGGGAAGCTGATAAACATATTTTTTTTATAAATTCTTATTTATATTTTTAAAATAAATAGTTTCCTGATGTTTTTAAGTGTAAAAAAATGTTTTTCGCAATTGCGCTTTTTGAAAAGGTTTTTGTATAGTTTTGTTTCTTATTATTGCATATTTTTGTAGATTTATAAACATCTGTCACTTTTTACCATGATTTGCATGCGAAAATGTTTTTTCAGAAAACCATTGAAGACTTATTAAAACTTCTTTTCGGTTATTAATTCATTTTTAACCCACTGGGGGGCCTAGAAACCGTAATATAAGCCGTATAAGATGCTCAATATAACGCTCAATTGTTTCCAACAATAAACTTATAGTGTAAATATTGCTTTTTTTAATCCGCGCATTTTCTGGTATCAATTAAGCTAGAATTTCTGTATACAATGAATAATGCTTACTTTAAAAGCGATTAAACAAACAAATATATATGTTAAAGTTTTATTTCATTTAAAAATCTTAGTACTTTCGAACCTTTTCCAAACAGGTTCTTCCTCAGGGAATATTTTCATTAATATATACAAATATGAGACTTTGTTTTGTATATTTGTATTTATTAATGAAAATATTCTCTGAGGAAGTACCTGTTTGGAGAAAGTTCGAAAGTACTAAGATTTTTAAATAAAATAAAACTTTAACATCTATAATTGTTTTATAATCGCCTTTTAAGTAAGCATTATTCATTTTATGTTAAAAGCAAGGCGAAATTTTATTCCGTCATACATTTTATATCTATCTGGAATTTCTGTTTTTAAAAACAGGTCATTCAGGATTAAAAACTCCGTAAAAGAGGCACGTCCTGAAAGGGGTTAAATAAGACACTGAACAATGTAAGTATTTTTCGCAAATCCAGTATTTACTGATAGTATTTTTTTTTTTAACAAAGGCACACAAAAAAGTAATATTTATTTTTGCGTTGTTTTTTCATAGTAAGTAAATATCATGGTAGTTAAATACTATATAAAAACAACTTTTTAAACACTTTAATGCAGTTGATAATTTCCGTCCTTAGAAAGTAAAATTCATCATACGACCAGTCGGAATCGTTATCAGATCAATCCTTTTTCTGTCTGTCTGTCACAGTCAGATTATAAGTAAACTATGGCCGGTGAATTATACCTCTGGAGGTGCCTTGCCAGGTGAAGGTCTCGTCATCTGATCAAAGCTCTAAATTACGAGACCATCTTGCGAAGCCATTTGCAGATCAAACATCAGGATGTACCATTAATTAACAAGCGAAGCAAAGTATGCTCAACAACAAGCAAATACTGCAGAAATGATGGCATGCGAAGCAAAGTTTATTGCCACTACGTGGCAATTAGGCGGTCGTCCGCCCCGATACCAGGTATCTAACCCGTTAAGCTGAGAAAACTCGGCAGGTAGGGGCCTGGTCATCGGTTAGAAAGAAAGAAAGTAAACTACGGCCATGCAAAGTTTAAATTGCCTGAAGTAACAAATATTATTGACTCACATATTTGTAGATTAATAACTAGCAAAAATATGTTCGATAAATAAAGGTATTAATTAAGTTACTCAAAAAGAAAACAAGTTGGAAGTTGCACGTGAAGCGTAGAAAATAATGTGCGTTCGTACGATAACGAAGTTTTAAAAATATTCACATTTTGCTGATCTATATCAGTACTTCGGTTAAAGTATCTTTCTGTTCCTGTAAATATACAGGAAGTAATTTTTATTACACCTCATCAACGTATAAGATATTCATAAAATGTGAAATAGTTTAATAATTAAAACACGCCCCAAATAATGTTTTCCCGTATAGCATTAAGTAGTGGAATACTTTTGTGTGGCCTATAATTTAATAATAAATATTATTTGTATCACAGATTGTACAGAATGAGTGTAAAACCAATAAAATGCATTTGAAACTTCCATTGACCATAATGTAACGGAATACTTTCCACTGTCCCTGTATTTAATCTATGCATCCAATTTTCCTAAAACTTGAAATAACTCGAAAAAATAGTGCAATAATTATATGTTTTAAATTTCAGACGATTAAAATGCATTTGAAACTTTTTCCACCATTGACCGTAATGTAACGGAATCCTTCTGATTGTCCCTGTGATTGATCTATGCATCCGATTTTCATAAAATTTGAAATGACTCGACAAAATTATGTATTAAAAAAATTATGCATTATTTATTGTTAAATTTCAAACGATTCGGTTCGGTAGTTTTTGCGTTGTTACATGCGGACAGACAGACAGACGGACAGACAGACGGAGAGAGGGACGGACTGAACGACAACTATAGGTGCTACGTATTTACATAACTACGACCGCACCTAAAAACAATATTGCATTTGTATATAGTGTTATAGCTTTCGTAACTCCGAACTTAACAATACACGTAGACAATGAAACCTCTGTCATTTTTTTACAGTATACACCCAGCAAAAGGAATTGATTAAAACTACAAAACATGTTTTGTTGACATTTTAATAAAAAATTTATTTTACTTAAGGATGGCTTTATAATAATTAAAAATAGATGACATTGACATGGTTTCGGATCCGTCTAATAAGATCCATAATCGTAATAAAAAATCTTTATAAAATAAAAATAAAAATATTATGATTATGGAACTTATTAGACGGATCCGAAACATGTCAATGTCATCTATTTGTAATTATTATAACACCTTTCTTAAGTAAAATAAAATTTTTATTAAAATATTTATATAAAAGTTGAATCTTTTCAAATCTGGTGAATTAAAAAATCTATTGGATTTAATAAAATTTTTATCATGTTTTGTTGAGTACATTTTGGTTGTTTCTAGCGAATTTTTTAGATGAAGTAAGTAATCAGTTTTTTTTTCCCTTAGACAAAAAATATTGTTAACATTTTTATAAAATTTTAACAATATTTCATAAATTGTATTTCAGTTTCACTAAAGTCTGATTATTTCAATTTGTAAATTAAACAAAATTTTATTGTTTTTGAAACATTAAAATTGGTGTGCAATAGACATAACGCTCCCACGCAATTTTGTTTAATTGATTTATATAACTATAAACGTTTAACATAATTTTTGGACAACAAAACATTTCAAATTAAGACGGAATAATGATGTTAAAATTACGTTCTAATTACCTTATTATTCATTTTCATTCATTTTGGATGCAAATTGTGGACAGAAAATTACAAAAAAAGAAATCAACAATATTTTTTTGTTTCTTAAAACAAAATTTCCATTGACTAATATTTAAACCAAATAATTTGTTGGACCAAACAATTTTTTGTTGATTCAACAAATATTTTTTTCTGATTGTAGCTGTTTGTGAAAATTTTTATTTAAAAAACATCGAAGACTTGTTAAAACATCTTCTCGATTATACTCACTTTTAAATTTAATACGAAACACCACAAAATGTTTTTGACACAAGTCGAGAATTTTTTTATATCATTTTAAATATTTGTTCCTGCAGTTTTTAAACCAAAAATTTCACTTGCAAAATAAGACAAAAAAATTTGGGTAATATAAATCAAAAACTATGTTCTACCATTTAACACGAACGAAATCCTATGACAGAAGTTACATGTTTGTTAAGATTTTCCTTTTACGATGTAAGGCTGTTTGCCTTTGAACATAAAATAACAATACCCAAGAGGAAATTACGTTTAATTGAACACGTAGCACTCCATCTACAAGATATGAAGCACCTTTAAACATTTTAAACATAATCACAAAAAAGTAGTTTTTATTTTTCGTAGTTGTGTTTTTTGCATTACACGTAAAAATCACGGTAGTTAAATATATACATTTAACTACCGTGATTTTTACCTGTAATGCAAAAAACACAACTACGAAAAATAAAAACTACTTTTTTGTGATTATGTTTAAAATGTTTAAAGGTGCCTTAAAGTTCTGCCCATCGTTTATGAATCACCCTGTATACATAAACATTTTTTTAAACACTACAGCCATTTGGAGTTCCGCCCTTAAAAAGTAAAAACGCAATCGTTAACAGATCATTCTTGTTCTGTCTGTTCGTCTATCATGCCATATTATTTATAAACTATGAGACGTGGAAATATCAAAATGGCTAAAGTAATAAATATTACTTACTTTCACATGTACGTATTAATAACTATCACAATTACAAAAATATGATATTCATTAACGAAGGAGCGAGCATCATTCAGTAGAACAAATATCCTTAACGAGTATAATCTTTTTCCAGAAAATAATAGCTAACTGTAAGTGTCTTGATTTGTTCCAATTTTTACTTACCCATCATACGTAGTATAGGGTAAGTCTTGCAATCGTTTTGAAAATCGAAAATTTTTTTTTTGACGGATTTACACGTTTTAGGTAGTGGAGATTCCGAAAAACATATTTTTAGAAAAAAAAATTTGCCGTCCGTCTGTCTGTCTGTCTGTCTGTCTGTCTGTCTGTCTGTCTGTAAACGCTCTATCTCCCGAACGAATTGAGATAGAGACTTGAAATTTTCTATGTAGTTAGTATGTAAGAATGGGACGAACCCTATTTAATATCAGCAACCTCGATTATCCGGAACTACTTTTTTCAGACTCTCGAAAAATTCGTTCTGATGAAAGGTATATAAAAATTTTCGAATTTTTTTATTCTAAGGAATGGACGTAAAAGGCAATAAAATAACACACATTTTGCATATCGAATGAAGTCGATCGGATTATTAGTTGCCGAGATATTTGTAATCCTGTTTTCCACATTCTTCGATTTTTCATAACCCTGTATTTCATTCAAATTTCAATTCAGAGGTATATTTTAATTGGAAATGAGACGCTTAATCCGATGCATTTAATTGTTAGTTAATAGAGTTATTATTTTTGGAGTTATAAGGATGTTTCTTTTACGCAGTTCGGTGCTACTTGAGTAGTTTGGCGTTTTATATAATTTGTCGAAATCGGTAATCAGCAGTTCTTTAATAGAGCATTACTATGTATATTAACAATATTTAAATTTTGTTTATGAATTGCAGTGCATTGTATAAATAGTTTTCACATGCTTTATTTTATTATATACATATCCATGATGGGTAAGTATTACGGTGGCCCCCAACGACTAGTTTTTTCATGCAATGAATATTTATTGGTACTCATTAGGTCTCGCGAGAAGCTTCGCGAAACGTTTACTCATCTATTTTTAAATGTTTTTCGTGTTTTAATTTTTTGTATATAAATTTTATTTATTTTTATAAAATGTAATCAAATCTTTCTTACTTTATATTATTTAATCTTTTAATACTTTTTTTAAATTCAGACGTTAAATGTTTGTGTATTTCAAAGATAAAATTGTCTTCATGAACATACTATTCTCCGGGAAAATTTGATTATGAAAAGATATCTTTAAAAAAAATACGTACAACATACCTAATAACACAAAATTTTTCCCTTAAAAAGAAAAAAAAAATGCTGGATTGAATCAAATTTCTGGAGCTGCCAATGACATGGTAAATTTTTCTTTTAATAATTCGAGATTCAGTTGAACAAAAGTTCCAAATCTTGAAACAATATTTTAATATCTTGCACTGTAAAAAAAATCTGACGTTCCTGAAATTGCGAAAATTTACAATAATCACGAAAAAAAAATTGATTTCAGCTTCCAAGTCACCCAATATTCCGAAAAGCGTCTTTTCTTTCTTTTTTTTTAATCTTTAGAAACTTCCGAATTATTTGTTGCTGTTGTTGGAATCTTTTTCCCATGGTTTTATTAGTCCATTTTTGAAATTTTGTGTCATTTCAGTTATTAAAGCGAGCTATAGGCAGCTCTGAATATCGTCAGTTTAAAAAAAACACCCAATATAATTAATCTTTCTATGGAAACATTAGAAATGGTCTTATAAAAATTAAGGAGTAAAAATTATTTAATCATGGAAACGTAGCTAGTGTAATAATAAAATACATGAATTAGAGTAAAGCAATATTAAAAAACAGAGTAAATCAATTAAATTACTTGGATTGGACAGTTAGTTTAAAACGTATTGTTAACTCTAAACCAATTATTTCATATGACTTAACTTCCCGCTACACAGGTCTTTAGATTAGTTCATTTAGAAACACAATAATCTGTAGAAGATGAATAAATATTAAATCTTGAACTGAAAAATACAATATAATTTTCCATCTTTATTTATCGCGACACCAAAGCCACAAAGAAAAACGAGTATATTCACTTTCTTAACAAAAAAATCACTTTTACATGTCTATATGTCATACTACAATTTTCAGTTTTTTTTAAACTCCTCGAAAGTTCCAGAAAATCATTCATCCCTTCTGCCGTTGCCACTTTTTCTGAAATCCGAAGAAACTTGAATTAAGCACAATATTCTGTCCGTGACAGTTCACGCAAAGCCATGGGGTCAGTCCTTGGCAATAGAGTTGGTCTTCAGCCGAGCATGTTCATAACAGAGTCAGTTCAGGGCAGTAGAGTTTGTCCGCAAAGCTCCTTGACTCTTACAATATGTATGAACATTTAAACTAGAAAAACAGTTTAAATAAGTTAGTCAATAATTTCCAATGTTTAATAAGTGGAAATCGTACAATTATTATATAATATATAGATAAAATATATTTGAATATCTTACAATAACGAATTGGATATTTGAATCTAATTGCATTCGAATCAAGAAGTTCAAAAAAATTTTTTTTTTTTTTTTATACAGAAACTTTTTAAGAGTTATTTTTTGTTTTATTCAACGACAAGCATTTCTTATCACATACAAATGAATTATTCATTATAAATTTCTGAATAAAAAAAGAGATTTTGAAAATGAATGCATATATCATAAGATAACTCATAAATCCAAATCTTTTCAAATAGACTAAGCTCTCTCCAAAGAGCACGGTTAATTAGAAAATCATCTTCGTTTTTCCAATTTTGTTTGGAAAATATTTTTCATTTTCAAACCATCTTCATTTTTCGAATGCTGCGCAAAAACTTTGCGCATTTTTTAATTATGTTACACTATTTAATATTTTATGAATTTGTTATATATTACTGACTAAAAGGTACTTGTGAAGCGTTTGATTCACGTATAATTTATCGCTCATTTACAGAGACACTCAAAAGAATTCGGATACAGTATTGTATCCGTCTCAAAGTACTAATTTTTAAGAGAGTGTTTTCAGTAAAGATATGTGCTAATATATTTAAATAAGAATCGCATATTAGGGGGGTATTTATAAATGCTATAAACTGTAAACACGACTTCCGAAAAGATTTTAAGAGCATCACGATATATGAAAATGAATTGGTTGAAGATGGATTTTAAACAAGTTAGGTATTTTAAAGCAGAACTATATTTAATATTCGAAGAGATATTTACAAAATGTCAATAAAATAATATGCAGGACCCCACAAGAAATTCGATAAATTATCACTGATGAGAGATATTTCTAAAAGTGTTATTTCATTAGTTTTTATCGTGTTTTTCACCTCAATTAAATTTTCTCTGAATACGTGACGTGTAATAAGTAGATAACATTAAAGACAATATGAAAGAATTCTAGTATTTGCATAAAATATTGAGTTTTCACAGTATATTTTGCGTTTGTTGACTAAACTAAATTTTAAGAAACTGTGTAGAATACTTATGAATTTATATATGAAATACAGTGCTTATTAAAATAATTAAAGTACATTTCAGGCTGTAGACTGTATTTATTCTCATTTTTTTCAAATAAATCGTAATATGCTTTCTAAAATGGTCCCTTGCGTATCTTTTTGATTTTATTAAACAACGAAGTATTGTTAAAGTATTTTGAAAATATTGCATAACCCATGCTTTATCCATAATTTTTATTTCTTTGTTTCTGTTCATATTGGTTTGTTTTCTTCAATCTCATTGACATGAGCCTATGAAGTTCCAGGTCAAATAGAAAATAACAACCTGTTTTGCAGAAGAGCGTAGTTTGATACAGGTTCATTCCAATATGCATAAGGAATTTTTCCTATATGTCTAAGTTATTAGCGCATTGGTGTAAGTACAAACGTAAGATCATAGGAATGCAAAATTGGTGCAATGGGCAAGATTTCAGCCAATAGCAGACTGAAAAAAAAAAAAAAAAAGATAGAAGTCTTTAAAGGGTATAAGATGAAAGTTCTGGAATCTAATGATTTCAGAGTGGAAAAAATATATTGGTGTGTATTCAAGACATATATTGAATAAAGAAATTTAAAACAATAAAAGCGCAGTGTAAAGGAAAATTAATAATTGAAAGAAACAAAATTTAATTAAGTGTGATAAAGAATTGACAATAGACTTGATATAAGTTAAAATTTTAAAATATATTGGCATATAAATTATATGAATGTATTTTCACTAGCATTAATCAACACGCATTCAAACATTCTTCATAAATAATGATGCTGATTTTAATTAGAAATGGTGTTAAACTATTCAATTAAGTTTTTCGCGAAAGTTTTAAATGTACACATTAAACTTCGTATAAAATACTGATAGATTACCTACTTGGAATTAAATCAATTCTTCCAGCCTCATTGAATTCTCTAACTTAATTTATAACGCGTTCAACGGATCTGGAACATCCTAGATTAAACTCTTTTATTTCGATGTCTCTAGTAATAAAATAGAGGAAATTTATGATTAAAGAATGAACTTTTGTGAAAATGGGGGGCTGAATGTGTTTCGTACTATGTTTAATTCCATAACTGAATAGACATTTCCTATAAATAATGAAGATAACATATAATAATATATTATGACATGATTAAATAATAAAAGCATTGTACATGGAATTCGGTTAAAGGGGCAAATTACCTTCGAAACCAACTTTTACATTTTGAATAATACTGTAATAAAATGTTATGGCAAAATACTCGATACTAAAAATGTAATACAATAATTTAACAAATCTTGTAGAACGGCCATTTTTAATAAAATTTTATATATTTTTTAAAATAAATTAACTTTAAGAAAATCTTTACTACTTTTATAAATCTGAATATTTTTGCTCCATTTTCCCCAAATTCAAAATAATAATATACCTACATAAAACTGCGTTTTATTTTTTAGATGAATGGGATTTTACATTTAATATGTTTTTTCCTTTAGTGTTTATTAAAAAATGAAGGAAAATCCGCAAATTCTTAATTTAAATATCTAAAATGAACTATAAACTTGAATGTTATAACCATGCACGAAAATATTAAACACACCATGGAGATCAGTTAAAGGAAGATTATAACATATAACTAAATTAGCAAAAATGCCTTACAACGAAAGTCTCCATAATGGACATACTTAGACACTATTGAAAAAATTCTAATTAAACTACTTATGTGCGTAATAAAGGATCACTCAAAATTACTGGCGGAATCACAATAGAAAATATGTACAAAAAAATTAAAAACTGAATATCATGCGATTTGTCGAGCAGCACTTTTCCTTGCCAAAAGTAAACGATCTTAATCCAACTAAAAACTGCTAGATTTTTAGAATTCGTGTAAATAGTATTTTTTGATTTTAAACATAAACAATGAAAGAGTTTAATATGTTACATATATACACATATATGTTTATACATATATACATATATATGTATATATATATAACTTATACACATATACACATTTATATATAACTTATACATATATACACATATATATATATAACTTTTGTTGCATATATATACATTGTTTGTTGCAATTGTTTTTAATTTATCATGGGAAAAATATTTTCATATACAAAAAATTTATATTGAAAAATTTTTTTTTCATACATTTAAGCGTATTCAAAATTAAAAGTCAGATGTTTTTATAGCAACGAAATTGACTTTACAATGCTCAATTGGACGTTGAGCTTGAAACAACTTTAATGAATTTAAATTATGAATTTCGTTTTAAATTGGAAATTTTGAAGGTTAAAATAATACATATAAATATCGGTAGAACTAAATTATACTTAAAACAAACTAAAACTGGCAAAATGATAGTTATTTATATTAATTTACCTAAACAAGTTGAGCATAAATTTTTTTTGTATTTGACATAAAAATGTTTTTTTTTTCAAATTGCATTATATCGCCAACCGATGATAAATCGCCAAATAACGAAATTTTTATGCATTTATTTATTTATTTTACGGACGCTGTATGGAGCGAAAATTAATTTATAAACGTACATATCCACGTGAGAAGAACATTTCGTAATTTTTTCAGATTTTCCGGAGTATGCCCGCATGAAGTCTTTTCTTGTTAGTTTTTATGAAACAAGCAAATTATAAAAATATAAACAGGAGTAAAAATCAGTTTAAAGTTTTCATTTGTACAGGTAATTGCGCTGAATCTACTAACAAAATTTACAGAATCTTGCGATATAATTGTGGTATAGGTAAAAATAAGGCGACAAAATATGCATAATTAACTTTCATTTAATATTCAAAAAATAAAATTTATATTTTGACTAGTTTCAAGGTACTTTAATTTTTTTTTAAATAGCATTGAATATGTTTACTCAAGGGGTCTCGGGAGTGTTATTGTTTACCATCATGCATAATTAATCTTTTTCTCGGTCCCTATGAAATAGAAATTCATCAAGTTTTTAAGATGGACAACTTAATATATCTTATATTTAAAATAAATATTCAAATATTCTACATTAAAACTTTATTATTGTTTTTTAATTCTTACCTTTCATAAAAAAATATTATTTTTATTTGCATTTAATGCGTCCAAGACTATAGCAAAACAAATTGTTCAAGAACCCCCGAAATTATATATATATAACCCCTCCGTGTATAACGACTCCGGGGTCAACCTATCCACGAGAAAAAGAAACTCATTCACCAATGAAAACGTTTCATAGTCGTAATGGAGCGTTCTCATTGGTCAAATTTACAGTGGGAGCTATAAATGACGTCACTACGTTTTACTTCACTTTGAAATCTTTCCACGATTTTAAAAAGTACACTGTTAAAAATTTTATCCGTTTGCTGCAGCGGCACTCAACAGCTTTTATAGAATATCTCTTTTATGACTAACGAGAATGCTCCAATGACACAGTAAAATAATCGTTTTCTAAAAAAGCTTTGAAGTGACGCTGTAGCACATGAGTCAAATTTTTTACAATGTATATTTAATTAAAACTTTTTATTAAAGGAAAGTGAAGGTGCGTTTTAAATGCAATATTGTTAAAAATTTCATATTCGGGTTGCTTTTTATTTTTATTTATTTTTATTTTTTTATTTTTTTATTTTTTTTATTTTTATTTATTTTTTTTTTTTTTTACTGCCGTGAATGATTTTTGCGAATTTCAAATCTACAAAAAACATTGTGAAAAGTTACCTTCGATTTTGAAGGCAATCAATTTTCTGACCAATGAAACCGTTCCATAGTCGTAATGGAGCGTTCTCAATGGTCAGATTTACAGTGGGTTCTGTAAATGACGCACTCTATTTTACTTCGCTTTGAAATCTTTTCACGATTTCAAAAACACTATTTAATTAAAACTTTTTATTTAAGCAAACCGCGGGTGCGTTTTTAAATTTCATTGTAATCCCCACCCCCATCTACCAGATAGTTTTGCTATAGTTTTAAATGCAGATTTCTGTTGAAATTTTCTTTCTTTCTTTCTTTTTTTTTCTTGTTAGATTTTTCCCTTTCCATGTTTAATTGTTGTATTTATCAAAATTGTTTCAGCCTAAAGTGGCTATGATTGACCACAGTTGTAATTTTTTATAATTCTTTAAAAATGCAAACACGTCATTTTGACGGGCTATCTTCTAATTATAAATAATGATATAAAACTCATGTACCTTGGATTTATACTTCATATGAAAGCAATTTATTTATTTATTTTTAAAACTTAAACTTAAACTTTATAGTATAAAAAAATATTTTTTATTGAAGAATTGCTAATTTTTAATAAATAATACAGCTATAACACTAAATTTGAAGCATAAGTTAATCTTTGACTTAAAATGAAGATATTCAGCGAGTTTTATGCAAATTGCTTTATTATTTTTTGAGAAATGTTGCGCGCAGATAAAAAACAATTTCAAACTTTTTATCAAAGTTAAGTATGAAAAAATAAAATAAAATTTCAATAACAAAGAAATAATTAACAGGGTCCAAATGGCCAAACCGATTTTCATGTTATGTGCGAAGACATTAAAAATGAACAAAAGAAATCCATGTGTAAATCTTGCATCAATGTATCGATGACATTTAAGTAATTTTCAATTACTTCAATAATTTATATTCTTCATTAATTATAACATTGATTTATAGTTTTCATACATTTTGATCAAAAACAATTATTTTTACAATTAGAACTTTTTTCAAATGTGTATTTGATTTTTATTATATTTTCATTGCTGTTGTTTTGTTTAATTGTTTCATCAGTCCTAAATTTTGCTTTTAATAAACTTAGTTAATTCACTTTTCAATAAACTTGGCGCAGCCTGTGCTTAAGGGATTTTGCGTCTTTAATCTCGGTTAACCAATCCTTCCCATCAACTTTTTGGGGGCCATTTCCTCTTATAAAATTTTTAATTTTTTATCTCCGATTTTTAAAACGGACATTCTTGCCTAATTGAATCGAAAGAAGTGTTTATATTAAATAAACAAAATTTGCAATAAATAAATAAATAAAAATATATAAATAAAGGAAAAAAATAATGAATAAAGAAATACTGATGAGAATAATCAAGGGTTTTGAGTCTTTTTGCGGCACGTATATCTGTCGTTTCTTCCCAAGTGGTTAAAACAGTGTAATATTTTTGGTTGAATTAGTGAGAATGGAAGTCCAACTTATGAAACTGGTCGCTGAATTTCCATCACTTCACCATCAAATTTTCAAATTAATATCAAACAAAATTTTCAAAAATAAATTATTGATTTATTTAGTTTGTAAATAAAAGAATTCACAACATACAGCGATATTTGGAACTAGTCGTCCATTCCCAAATTGGCTCAGCCAAGCTCAGCAATCTGATTGGCTAAAAATAAAGGAAGCGGAGTAGATTCGAATTGGTGTTAGAAAAAAAAGAACAACCAGATCCGATGCACGAATCTGTTCAATCATGTTCATGCTATTTAAAGGTTTTACTGTATTTGAATATTAGAAGATACAGATTTTCTATCTATTACATAAAAGTTTGGACTGAACCAATTTGGGAATTAACAGCTCGTATATTTGACATTTTTTTCAAAATAAAATGTGTTACATGTGAAAAGAAGTGAAGAGTTTAAAATTAGGCTATTCTCTCCTATTTCTTTTGGGAGAACATTGTACTTGTATGTTTACTAATTTCACAAGATACTAAAAAAACATTTTAAATAAAAAATTTGAGTGGCGATATAAATACTGCTCAAAATGCCTAAAAACTCAAATTCGATTATTATATTTTTATTGTAAAGAACATTTTAAAGTATTGGACATTCCATGGTAACTTACGTTACATTTGGAACAATTTATTCTAGTAATTTTACTAATATAACGCTAAAAAATATCGAACTGCAAAATTAACATGATTTGTCAATAAAATCTTTCTAAGAATCAATTTCGATTAAAATTACTTAAAAAATGATAATGAATATCACACTTTATATGATAACTTACGTCCTTTTTTCCTGTAAGGGCAGTTACCATACTAAATACAACTACCAAAATATAAGAAATCGCATTAAAATTATCTAATTTTAATCGGAATTGGTTTTTGAATAAGTATAATTAGCAAACCGTGTCAAATTTACATCTTGAATAATTATTTGTGTGTGTTATATTACTAAATTTACTGAAAATAGTTCAGAATGTAACATAAAATACCATGGAAAGACCCATATATAATTTGAAAATATTCTTATGTCGTCTTATGTATTCTTTCCTTACGCAGAAACTGGTGTTCTGAGGCAGCGATATGATGCACTTTTTTGAGAAATTATATAAATGCCTTTGAATCACTAGGAATATACGGAAACTGTTTCATGAATCCATGAGATATATGACGTTTCAAAAGCTAATTCATGGAATATAAACATTTAAAAATCTATACACAGTAAAATGGTTACTTAAATACTTATAACTGTAATGAAAAATTTGCACTATAAAATTTTTGTAAAACTGTTACTTATGAGAGAATAAGTTTTTATATGATTTATTATCCGACAACATTTATTTTAAGCATTTCCCTTGAACGGCTACGTTTAAGAATCAATGTACTCTAAAATGTTTCACTAAAATTACAGTGTAAAAATATTGCGAAACCTCGTTAATTATTAGAGAATAATATGTATATGAATATATATATGTCATGATACGACGACGATGTTCTATAATAATGTATAAGCTCTAGTGGAGTACCATGTTGGCTGTAGAATAATACTATTCACTAAGAATCAATAGCGGGATGAGCTTAGCAGTCGTTCTGGCAAGTGGAGAAGCCATGAATTTGTTCTTGTAGGCGTTTCTCCAATAACAATGCGAGAAAATCAGTTTTAGTTCTTTATTACCCAGGTCGAAATTCATGCTGGTATTTGTTTGCTAGACAAGCATTACTTGCTATATCCCAGCAAATAAAATAGCACAAACTACCATTACATATTTGCTGGTTCTAGCAGAATTACCAGCATGTCATGGTGTGTTTTGGCCCACTTTGCTGCTTGGCCAGCATACATAATCCAGCATGTTTTGCTTGAATATGTTGCTGGCCTAGCAGTAATAAAGACCATCACTTGCTAGTATTTTTTGCTAGTCTAGCACTATTTTTCTACCATCATTTGCTTTAAATTTTTACTTTTCAAGCATCAGTTGCTAGTTTAAAAAATGCAGGCGCTGCCATCTATTGACAACACTGGAAGCGTCTAGGAATATTGGTGGAAGAAACTGCATCGGACTTTTTCACCCCTGAGGGTTGAACTGACTACCTGGGGTGTAGGAGACGCGCGCGCTACTTACCTCGCCAACGGGGACCTGTTAACACACGCCTGTAACTGCTGGTGATTGTTGACGAAGCTAATTCTACTATGCGCTATTATTTTTAAAAGGTTAAGAGTGAATTTATCGATGCAACTATTTCCCCAAATTTTCAATGAATAAAATTAATTTATTTCTAGTTTTTTTTTAAATAATTAATGGGTAATTAGAATATTATTACATTAATATAAATCAAGAAATAAATACTTATGAAATGTATTTTTGATAGAATAAATTTCGGTAAATGGTGTTTAAGATGGGGGATTTAAAAACTATAATGCATGTTGGAAAGAGAGGAGGAATCAATTATATATATTTTTAAATCGATTGTTATAAACATAATTCTTAAATGAAAAATTGCTCCTTGAACATTGAATTTTAAATGAATAAATTTTGTTTTTTACCGATTTTGAAAAACACATTTATTATTTTTTAATAACTTAAGTTAATTAACACTAGCAAAATTGAAAGCTTATAATATTCGGGTGGACGAAGAAAGTTTTGAATTTACGTTGTATTAGCCCGAGGATAAGATCTAAAGCCTCTTGATTTTGAAATTTTAAAAACATATTTTTCCCCTTATTTTAATAAACACATAAAATTTTACTTTGAAGTAACTTAAAAGAACTAAATACTATGAGAAAGTGACGGTGATTTTCTTCCATTTCATGAAGGGGGGGGGGCTATAAAAATCAATTGTTATTATTTTTTGTTAAGTTTGTGTGTTAAAGCATTATCTTAACGAGTTCAAAAGGCAGTGTTTTATTCACATGGTGGTGCATAGCTATTCTTCTCCTTACCCAGCTTTTTAAATTTAGTAAAATAAAATTATTTTCATCCTATTCTTAAAGAAATAATAATAAATTTATAATTTTCATGTAAGTTAAAATAATTCAACACTAAGAAAAATATGAGTTAAAAGATCAGTTAATTTTCCGTTAGGAGAGGAGAAGACTTACTATTATAAATCCGCTATGAAAATAAATTCTTTGTTCTGTTTTTTTTTTTTTTTTTTTTTTTTTTTTTTTTTTTCCTAAGTTAAAAATTAATCTCAAATCGGTGGTTAAAGGTTACCATGAATTTAAATGGTGATAACAATCCTTCTCCAGTATTTTTAATTTTGATAAACGAATATGCACTTATATTATGCAAATAATGTGACCAGTTTCTGAAATATAAAATATGCTTTGATATGAAAGCTTAAAAAATTCAGATAGTTTTCAGAAAAAAATATGCTTTTTCAATATTAAAAAATATTTACTATTTATGAATTTATTGTATACAATCTCCCATTTTTGCAAAATTGTGCAGAATATTGCTTATAAAATTAGATTCTGTTATTCTAGCAGAAATTCATAGCCAACAAATAATTTTTTGCTGCTATTCTTGTTTAGTGAATTACAATATTTTATTGGCACATGGTGCGTCATGCTGTTTTTCTAGCATGTCATTTTAGCAAGCATCAAAAAGCATGTAATGCTAAAGCATATAATATTCCTACCTCTTCATGCTTTGGAAGAAGGTTAAAAAGAAAACAAGCATAAAAAGCTTATACATAGCGTGTCATGCTATTTCTCCTAAACTGGCTGCATAGCATATTACGCTGGCAAGATAAAAATTATATTATAGCATGTTAAAGTAACTAACTGTGCATGCTTGGAAATAGCTTAAATAACAAATAAGCAAAAGATACCTGTACATAGTTTGTCATGCTATTTCTCCCAAAACTTCCTGCATAGCATATTATGCTGGAAAGCATAAAATAGTATATTATAGCATATTAAGGTACCTAACTCTGATTGCTTTGGAAATAGCTTAAATAGCACATAAGTAAAAGATGCTTGTACATAGCTTGTCATGCTATTTCTCCCTAAACTTGTTACATAGCATATTATGCTGGAAAACATAAAATAGCATATTATAGCATGTTAAGGTACCTACCTCTGCATGCTTTGGAAAAAGCTTAATCAGCAAATAAGCATAAGATGCTTGTACATAGCTTGCCATGCTATTGCTGTGTAAGCTAGCCATATAGCATGCGATGCTGGCTAGCAATTTAAAGTAAATAATAGCAGGGATATCTAGCAGACAAAGCAAAATATAGCAATAACTAGCATATTTTTGTTGCTGGTACTAGCATGAATTTTGACCTGGGTATTTAGAGCACGAACTTAAGTTACTCCACAGATCACCATTCCACACACCTATCACTACAGCCTTCGCTCACCAAGCTGCAACATTCCGGCGTTCTACATTCTCGGAAAAAATGACATGGCTTCAGAGCAGTTTAAAGAAAAGATGCATTCTGCGCTCTCAAAAACTCAAAATGAGAATTCACACTCACACCAAAAAACCAGCCCCTCCTCTCTCAGCGTCAGCCATTTTAAATATCCAACCAGGATCAACCCCGAGGTTACGTGCAAAAATCCTATCTTCTGATTGGCCTAGGAGGCGTGGACCTCGGGTAAGGATTATATCTTGGCTCGCAAATAGACAAGCCTTTTAATATCCACGCATTAACACAGATCACGTGATGTTAAATAAAAATAAAATTAAAATCCCTAGACTATTCTAAAAAGGAAAGATTACGAAATAATTTCCCGCCTTTTTTGAGAAATATGCAATAGATTATTAATAAGTTAAATACAAAAAAAGAAAAAGGACTTTAGCTGTTTAAAAGATTAATACATTACGAAACTAAGATTAAAATATGTTCCACAAATTTAGAATTAAAAACTCAGAGAGAGCAAAATGGCGCAATTTTTTTTTCTGTTACATATATATATTAGGGTGGTCGTTAAAAGTTGGTAAAACACTTTTTTCGTGATTTACACCGGGGCACCCTGCCATTTTGTTCTAATCATAAAAAAAGAATTACAGCAATTTTACAAAATTTTTAGCATGCTTTTAGGGATTGCTACCATTATTTAAACTTTAGATTTATTCAAAAATATTGAACGAAAATACATAATTATTCTTAATAACAAGTAAACATATTTTTATTAGATGTTTCAGCAAACTCTACAGCAACTACATTGTTATATATATTTAAATAAGAAAAAAAAGCTATCATTATTATAAAATCCTTACATTTACCTTTTTAAAGACAACAATGTAGATTTTTGAGAATCTGGATATTTGCTACGAAACTGCGTGACTAACAACAATAACTACTGTTTTTCTTTATTATATTTCTCAATAAGTGCTACCCTACTTTCGGCGACATCTTTAATAACTTTGGGTGAAGTCGCAAAGGCCTTACAAGTTTTGTAAGATTTATTTTTGTTTCAATTTGTCGCGTTTGTTTCAAAAAAGTCATAAGGTAATTCCATAATTTAAAAAAAAAAACCTCAGAGTGTTACTTGTTACAAAATCTTGCAAGTTCTTTTTGAGGATGTCACCAGTATTAATTCGTGCACGTTTCAATGGTTTCTCATTTTTCACATTTTTCAAACACGCACCATTTTTCTTTAAATTTTAAATGAGACATTATCATCGAAAAATGCAAAAGCAACTAGTTCTTTTGACAAGTACCAAAAATGCCCTAGTCTTTATTTACATTTTGTATTCTTTCAAGCTTTGAAAGAGCAATAAATCATTTCTAGGTTCAGAACAAGCAGATGGTTCTTGATACCAACTGTGAATGTAGATTATTACCACAAACAAGCAAACTTGATGAACTTTAGATTCTTCGTGCTTAGAAAGTTTGAACTAATCTCTAAATAAATAAATCTTGAACTTGTATATGGCGTTTGCCATCCATCGTGCTCTATGCAAGCCACCAGGGCCTATAAAGTGAACAGCTCTTTCGGGCACTCCTCCTAGGAAAAATATGGCAAGCTCTAACGCTTCTTTGTAATCGTCTCTTGCTTTAAAATTATTAAGTTGATTTTGTGCAAACTTCCTCATGCATTTCCAGTTGTTTTTTTCATTTATGAAATTATCAGTTTCGGAAGATTGAAATTTGTCATGATTTCCACGAAATTTTAAATTGTTTAAATAAGAGTATGTCTGGTCCGTTTGGAACTCCGAGTGACTTAACAACAACTGCCGCCAGCATAATCTCCAGATGCGCCGGCGGCAAGCCAACGAAAGCATTTATTTCTTCATTTTCTTTTCTAAAAGAACACAAGCTCCTCTTTATAACCCAGAATTTACATAGGTTGTATTAAAAACATAGATTTTACTTGCTCTGTAATTCCCAATGACTCCAATATTTTCTTAACAGCAAAAAATATTGACTGAAGTTTTGGAACTGAAAATAATTGGTCAATATTTATACTAGAAACAATAGTTGGTAATCTGTCAATAATTTCAGATCCTGAAATGTCTTCTAAAATTTTGCGATCCCAGTGAACAGTCAACGGAACACTTGCCGAAAACACTTTTAAAATGTTCAGATTTTGATTCTAAGGTGCCTAATAGAGTTTTTGTTAATATTATAATTGACAGGATCACAATCCACACTTTTAGTGTTGTAGTCAAACCAATAGTTATCTTTCTATCACTTAACTATGCTGCATCAAGGCTTGCAGCTACGCTATTGTCCAAAATGTTCATTCTATCTCTTTTTTAGGAGGTGGATCACTGTGAGAACATGAAACTAATTCTTCATAATTAGAACAAGTTTCATTATCACTTATGCTAGCCTCTTCTTCAAACATGTGTGAAGGAATTGTTGCTTGTTCAAAAAGTAATGATTTGGTTACTTCTTCATGCTTTTTCATGTGTTTCATTTGCCTTCATGTTTTTTTTCTTGATTTATTCCGCATCTTTTTTCACAAAACGTTTATCAAGACTTTCTATTTTACCAGGTCATCCCTTTTTGTCTCTGATCAAGTAAAAATTTCTTATCCTCTTCGATTTTCATCATATTAAGGGCATTCGCGTGTGCAATATCAAAGCGTCCAAAGCCATTGTCCAGTCTTCCTCTTTTTTTCTCAAACATTCTGAGCGTTTTGGTTTGCTTTCTGTGCTTTTGTTAAGCTTTTGTCATTCTTTAAAAAGTCCTTCAATCTTATCATCTGCATGTTTTGCCAATCTAGTAGGAATATAAGCTTTTCCCGAAACTATAAGAACGTCACTTGCAGCAATTAATACAGAAGAAAAGCACCACTTTGGCAAAAGAAAAAAAAATTGCCCACACAAAAGTCAATAATTTTAATAATAAATATTTATTTAGTACTTATGAAAAATATGTTATTACATAATCCTTTATTAAAATTAAAGTTGAATTATTATTGTTTTCTTATTTTTATTGATTTTTAAATTGGTTTAAGCACTATTTTATGTTAAATTAGCTGACCCGTCGGCATTGCTCTGGCTCATTAAAAAAAAGGGAAAACTCGAATATATTTAAAATTCGCTAAAAATTTTAAAAACTCAGCATGATTTTATGGAAAAAATTGAAGCATTTGACAGTCTTTACAGCCTAATGTTATACTATAATTCCATCTCGCGATGACTATGGATATGTATTAATAGCTTAAAAATTAAACTAAAACGATGCCAAATTTTCTAGTTTTTAGCTCACAGGCTATCATAGCCTGAGAGCTTATGTGCCCGTCCGTTCTGTATGTATGTGCGTATGTGCGTAACGCGATAACTCATGATAAAAATATCGGATCCACTTGAAATTTTGTATATAGGTATATCCTGATAAGGCGCTTCCCTGATTAGTTTTTGGAGTTCATTCGATATGTATAAGAGGGGGAACGGGGGGCTCATGCCCCCCGTTAGTTGATATAAATGGGATTTTCATGCAGAATTAAGTTTTCAAAATTTAGATTAGGATCATTCTGATGAGGCGATTCCGTGACTGTTATTAGGTGTTCATTGAATAAGTATAAATAGGGGGAACAGGGGTTCTAATCCCCCCCCCCCCCGTTAGTTGATATAAATGGGATTTTCATGCAGAATTAAGTTTTCGTTCAAAATTTAGATTAGGATCATTCTGATGAGGCGATTCCGTGGCTGTTATTAGGTGTTCATTGAATAAGTATAAATAGGGGGAGCAGGGGTTCTAATGCCCCCCCCCCGTTAGTTGATATAAATGGGATTTTCATGCAGAATTAAGTTTTCGTTCAAAATTTAGATTAGGATCATTCTGATGAGGCGATTCAGTGACTGTTATTAGTTGTTCATTGAATAAGTATAAATAGGGGGAACAGGGGTTCTAATGCCCCCCCCCGTTAGTTGATATAAATGGGATTTTAATTGAGAATTAAGTTTTCGTTCAAAATTTAGATTAGGATCATTCTGATGAGGCGTTTCCGTGACTGTTATTAGGTGTTCATTGAATAAGTATAAATAGGGGGAACAGGGGTTCTAATGCCCCCCCCCCGTTAGTTGATATAAATGGGATTTTCATGCAGAATTAAGTTTTCGTTCAAAATTTAGATTAGGATCATTCTGATGAGGCGATTCCGTGACTGTTATTAGGTGTTCATTGAATAAGTATAAATAGGGGGAACAGGGGCTCTAATGCCCCCCCCCCCCCGTTAGTTGATATAAATGGGATTTTCATGCAGAATTAATTTTCGTTCAAAATTTAGATTAGGATCATTCTGATGAGGCGATTCCGTGACTGTTATTAGGTGTTCATTGAATAAGTATAAATAAGGGGAACAGGGGTTCTAATGCCCCCCCCCCCTTAATTTATATAAATGGGTTTTTCAAGCAGAATTGTCAGATTTCGTTCAAATCTCTGAATAGTTTTGGAAGTTTAATGGTTAAGTATAAAAGAGGGGGATAACTCCTTTTAAATTATATAAATGCTAAATGGGTTTTTATTAAGAATTATCTAATTTGCTCTGAATTTTGGATATAGATTTTTTATATGATAAAGCATGTCTTTGATAGTATAGGAGGTTCAATGATTAAGTATAAAAAAAAGAGGAAAGGGGAGAGCTGTTTCCCCTTCTTAATTTTTTTTTCGAACGGAATTAACCCTTGAAAATATAAGGCTTTAATGTGCAATTAGTATTTGTAGCCTGTGAGCTCAATGCCATCAGTTTAACTGGGCAGTATTCTTTTTATTTAAATATTCAAACCTTGGCAGCGACCCTTAAAATTTGTTTTAAAATTCTGAAATTTTTGTGGAGGTATTTTTTTATACATAGAAGAAAATAAAGGGGTGTCCCAAACAAATTTTAAAAGTTCATTTTTTAGGACCACCCTAATATATATATATATATTATATATGAATTATTATCCGACTACATTTATTTTGAGCATTTCACTTGAATTGCTGATAGTTGTAACAACCATTGTAAACGATGTACATTTTGAGGGAAAAAAGAGATTGTTTGTTTGAAATATGCGTAAAATTTATCTTACCCATACCACTCGCACACTGATCCAAATCTTTTTTTACGTACTTTAATTTATGTAATCAGGTCCATAAATGATGTCACACATTTTTTTTCAATATTTTTACCCCTCCTTCCTTTTTTGTCACAAAGTGTCACACTTTATCATAACACCCCCCCCCCCCTCCTATTGTCATGTCGCGCTTACTATATAAACATATACTTACAGTTCAGCGATAAGACACTGCATTGTAGATCATATTTCAAGTTTTATTTTTAAATTTTCTTTGAAAATAATGTGTTTTATAGCATTTGTGAGCATAAAAAAAAGATTTTCGTACACATTTTCTATGCTAAATGATAATGAAATGTTAATATGAAAAAAATTGAAAACAGTAGTGTTTTGGAAATTAAAATGGAATTTAATAGGTTTAATTTTAAATCTTACATTTTCTTTATGAATGCGAGTTCCATAAATTACATTGCTGACTTTCAGTTCTTTTTTTAATCAAAATGTGTCATGTCACACTCCTTCTTACCCCCTGCTTGTGAGCAACACATATGAAGTTCATGTGAGTTTCAAAATTCACAATTTAAAAAATTTAATTTTCTATATCAGTCTATTATATTGGTTTACTTGAATTGGTAGAACACTGCAGTAATCAAAATTTATCGAAATTCGCTATGCTTACTGAATTGTTTTATGTACAATGTAAAAGAAAATTATGTCAATCTACAAAACCTGTAAGCAAAACTGTCATATTTAACTTTACGAGAGATTCTACAAAAAATTCGATAATTTTACTAAAATTTTATATGTAATCCTCCTTATCGTTGCTTAAAAAGTTCTGGGAATCCGATTTTCCAAAACATTTCTTAGTAACCATAAAACATTTTTAATTCAAAGTTAAATTCTGTATCTCTTGCAGGAATTTTTGCAGTTGCCATTGTATAAAATGTTCTTGGAATATAATTCTACAAGAACATTTTTTTTTGTAATTTTCCAATTTTTTTCAGTGTAATCAGATGTGGCAATTCGAAAAATTTCTTCTATCCTATGCAAGTTAATAGTTCCTGAAAAATGCAGCACAGCAAAGCTTTTTCAGGTGTTTTTTTTATAAAATCAAATCAACAACAACTTTCAACAATGAACTCAATTTTCTACATAAGTAATGGTTACACGTTATGAAAAAGGAAAGAATGGTGTATAACTATAGTCCATATGCAATTACTATAAAAGAGTGTAAATAAGACAAAAATAATAACATTTATGTGAAATACAACACTCGTCGACAATTCTCCAAGTGCCCACAATTGCACAAACGAAGTGTGAATACTAACGGAATCGAAGACATTATGAAAAGCAAATCAAGAGAAAAATCGGATTAAGCGTACAGTGTTAAAAATCTTGTTCTAGTTTAAATCAAAATTTGATACTCAATGGCTGCCACTGTAGGATGGTTATCTTGAACCAATATTTGGAGTTTCTGTTGATGCTTAGATCAATAGTTGGAATGAGGTTGAAATAGGAAGCTCCCAATGTTGGTACAATATTTCAGCATCTTATGGTGACAGCTTCTGAGCACCAAGATTTGGTTCAAATTGGAGCAAAATTTTTATCAGTGTAAGTACCCAATCTGAAACAGGAATTGCGTTATTTTACCATTGGGAAGTAAGCAGTACAAAATATTTATAAACAAAAACAGCGGTTTCCAACTTTTAACGGTACACGAGCCATCATTAAATTAAAAAAATAAATAATAATAAACATTTTAATAACAATTTTAATTTTTCTTAAGAAAGGTGTTATAGTAAAAATAAAATAAAATACATTGATATGTTTCGGAACCGTCAAATAAGTTCCATAGTCATAATATAAACAAAATTTCAAAATATTACTCGGTCAATATCATGAAATAATCATGTCAATGTCAATAAAATGTCATTTAATGTCAATCATGTCAATGGTCATGTCAATATCATGGCGTGTGTCATTTGTATTGACATCAATATCATGAAATAATCATGTAAATGTCAATAAAATGTCATTTAATGTCATTCATGTCAATGGTCATGTCAATATCATGGCGCGTGTCATTTGTATTGACCGAGTAATATTTTGAAATTTTGTTTATATTATGACTATGGAACTTATTTGACGGTTCCGAAACATGTCAATGTATTTTATTTTATTTTTACTAAAACACCTTTCTTAAGAAAAATTAAAATTGTTATTAAAATGTTTATATAAAAGGTGAATGTTTAAATTCTGATGATTTAAAAAATCAATTGGATTTAATTAACTTTTTATCAGAAATAATAATAGTTTTTGACCGACTCATATGATTCTGTACCTCATATCTGTATTGAAAATAGGCACTTTTCCTACTTCCACCATACTAAAAGGTCCATTGTCCCCTTTAAAACATACGCCTTATTCAACTTTATTAGATTCATTTTATAAAAATTCCACGACATTTTTGACATAAATTGGATTACAAACTTCTGACTTCAGAAATATAAAAGAGTGCAAGATAAAAAAGTGAAAACATTTACACCTAAACAAAAAATCAACAAACTTACAAACACTTTACGTCAATTACTTCCGTTATCATTTTGTAACATAAAGCTAAGCATTATTCTGAGAAAACGTGAATTGGCTTACAATAAGCATTTTGCGTAAGACATATGACTAATCTCTGCCAAGTTTGTTTTACGAAAAATAAAGAAATTTTTATGGCTAAAGAAATGAAATAGGGCGAAATGAAAGACAATTCCTACTATTTGAGAATAATAAATGGGCTACGGCTCGTGATTTAAGCGTATAAAAGAAGGAGAGAAAATCAAAATAAATCTAAAACTTTCAGAGTGTTGTGATACATTTAGCAAAATAATATATTTTTCTTATAAAGCACGTGTATCTCTTAAGGACAAATTTCATTTATATATGTATATTTTAGGTTTTGAAGGCAATCTCAAAACTGTCATCAAATTAATTTTCAACAGCACTTTTTAGGAATAAAACTGAAATAGTCCTTTTTTTCTTTTTAATTATTTCCATGTTTATTTTTTAGTATTTGCGTTATTTTATATGATTTGTTTTCTTATATATTAACATTATTTTCTAAGACATTTTAATTTTATATGATGTATACAACAAATTTGACATTTCTGTGTCAGTTGCACCATAATTTATAATAATTATATCGTATAAGCTAACACACATGAATTTTATTAATGATACACAGAAAGCAATAATTAAATTTGTACTTGTGTAAATAATATTGACGAAAGTATAAAATCGAAATTTCGAACGACTTTTGTCGTCATATTCAGTATAAAAACTTTATTAAAATTGTTAAAAAGTCTCGAGATTAAAGCTTTCTGTCCCGTCTTGAGAAATAAGCATAATGAATTCAATTACCTTGAAACCGCTGCGGTCGTTCAATAGATTAAGGGCTTTAAATGTCGTTTTCAAATTCACATTGCGAGTTTGGCAGAAGTCAAACTAATAGCCAGATTTTACATGTTGACATATTTTTTGTTTTAAATAACGAACCAAAATGAATTAATAGAATATTAATAAAAATACAAATAAAAAGTCCAAATAAAAATCACTTAATGGCATTTTAAACAAGTGTATCTTATTTAATATAACTGAATGTCACATTCACGATCACCCATTATTGGCAATTAGTTTGGCAATAGTTTTTGGTCGACTGGATAACCAAGTAGTACCTATATATATATATATATATATATATATATTGATATATTGTAAAAGTTTTCGTGGCAGCAAACTGCAAAATACATTTGATTAAATTTTAACTATAAAGTTTTCCGAATTATTGTCTTAAATTTAATACAAATTCATGTTCTTCCGGCCACTATGTAGCCACGGACGGGATACTCTATGCGGCATGTTAAGTTATCTTGACCACATTGAAGATATTTTTTAAGGGTTTTTCGAAAAGTAGATGACATCGGCTGAATTTCGCAAATTTATAAATAAGAATTTTATGAAATATTGTTTCAATGTTTTTATGTAATTAAAATTCTGTATAAAATAGTTCATTTATTATTTTTAAAATAAAATTAAAAAAATGTTCTTTTTTTAACTATCGAACCCCTTGTGGCCCCTCAAGAAAAAAAGTCAAATGTATTTTAATAAAGTTCAAATCTATCTATATGCATATTTTATTTAAGTACAAAACTGAAATATGCATATGAAAATATGCATGAAAATATGCATGAAAATATGCATATTTTTTTTACGTTTGTTGCATGTTTTAATAATTTAGAATATGTTTTTTATTGTCTTCTTATGTTTTCTTACATGTTTTAAACAATTATTTAATTTATACTTTCATAATTCTTCTTGTGGAATTCATAAGTTATATGAATAGCTAGAAGACACAAACTATACTCGAATAAAAGATTTCTACAGAATAGATTACAGTTTCATGGTTTTAAGTATGTTTAACTTGTATTTAACACGAATATCCATGACAACCACAATATCGAAAATATTGTTCAGAATTTAAGCATAATTTGCGGTTAAATTTAAAGGTTACACTATTCAAAGACATTTGTATTGAAGACAAGATTTAAACTGTTCTTAAATTTCGATACTTAAGTTACAATGGAACCATTATAAGATAACGCATGCGTCTGTATGTCCATTCGACACAGTCCTTTACTCCTAATATATGGAAACTAATTTGTTCAAATCACATCGGTTCAAATAATAAAAATTACTGATGCACATATTTACAGATTATCAAACATTCACAAATGTATTTAGGAAAAATATATTGAGTCTAATAAAGAAACTTGAAAAGATATATTCTTTCTATATCGTGTGGGAAATAATGGAAAACGGCAAACTAAAAAATGCATTTCCTTTTAATTTTATGTATTATATTTTTAAATAAATCGCTGAAAGTGTAATACAAAAATACACATCCACCTCCTCTATTTACGAATCTACCGAAACTATAATTATGAAAAAAATAGAGTTAGTTAATTTTAACTTTAAAGAAAAAATATTGCGAATACCCTCTGTAGTAGGGTGGGCGAAATTTTTTTTTTCGATTTTCGATGATGGCGGGTGCGGAAAAGTGGCCACTGATGGCAATCAGTTCACACACAAAATTTGAGATTATTTGGACAATTCCTTACCCAGCCGCAAAGGGCTTGAAATTTAGAAAAAATGCTGATTTTTGAACTTTTTTAGCAAAAAATTTAAAAATGTTAAATTAAGTTTATTTTGGTTGTTTTTAATTTAAAAGATATATTTAATGAGTCAAATGTTTTAAAAACATCTAACTATGAAATATTTTAATGCTATGTTCTTTAAAAATGTACAGCTTTTAGTTTGTTTTGCATTCGGTACGAATGCGAAATAACCCAGAACTCACCTGAGGAGGTTGCTGCACTTCGAGTTTTATCCACCCTCCTACCTTTAGAATGTTATATTCAAAATGCACTGAATTCCATTTATGCTACGAAGTCTTTTTTGGAAATGAAAATTGGAATCTTTTTACGTGCTGGTAGCTTTGCTCTAATGTAGGTATGTCTTCCTTTACTCCCGCATACCTTTGATGCAACTTCTGTCACAATTTAAACAACTCTTTCCACAGCCTGGGAGTGACATGGAAAGCAGACTAGTGATTTATGCAACATGGATATTGAAATTACGTTTTCTCTATTTCTTTCTAGTGAAAAGATTTTTGTTATAAGAGGTTCGCTGATTTCGGCTGCGACCCACTCGATATACTCATAGTGTTCCTTAACTTTAAAATTTAGCTTTGGAACTTGAAACTCTCGCACTATGGGGGATTTTATTTTATTTAAATTGCGGCATACATTTTTCTTTCCATGCCATTCTTCTACAGTGTTTAGCAAAAGTTTAGACAATGAACGATTATGCTTCTATATTCAGAAGTATGTACACAATTTTTGTAATTCATCTGTGGTACATTACTTGTGACTTATCCTTTATCCACAAATAATAATTTTTGAATTTTACCTTTCACATAACATATAATGACAAAAAAACAAAATTAACATTGTGTCAAAATTATAGACAATTTGTATATATACAGAAAGATAACTACAAATTAAAATTGAATTGCACCCACATTGTCTGTAGTTAGTGCAAGAATGTGACTTTTCATCGAAGAAAATAAATGCTGCGTCACTTGGGGTCTACTTTGTACGAAACATGTTCAACAGCAGATCTAAGGTCATTAACAGAAAAGTATTGTAAAAATTTGCTTACACCTTACGAAATATGACCTTACAAAGGTTTTCAATTGGGTCCATATCAGAGCTACACGCGAGTTAAACGAGGTTTTTCTTTTGTATGCACCATAAATAGACGCATTATCTTGCTAAAATCCATACTTTTGATCAGCTAAAAGTTCCCCAAATGACTAAAAATTAATCTTCAACGAATGTACGTAGTCTTGTGTTGCTTGGCAACCATTGGATAACTCCAGAGGTACTCGAGCATTAAAGAAAAGTGAGGACCAAATCGTTAAAAAGTCACCTCCTTGTTGTCGACTTAAGAAAATCCCAGGATCTTTTCACAAGTCCTTCTAATAGTATTCCCACCTTTTTGAGCCTTTCAAATTCCACTTTTTTTGTCGTTACTGAATAGCATAACGTACCATTTGGGTCTATATGACGTATGTTTTCAAGTACATCGCATTCTGACCAATTTGTAGCCAGGCTTTAAAGCTGATTGTTTTATCATTTTCATGTAAATTGATTTATCTGTTTCTTTAATTCATCTACGAATCATTTCCGTCAATATAGAAAATCCTGACTTATTTTTAATGTGATTAACAATCATTATTTGTGTAAATGTTAGTTTATGGATCCTTTTGTCATCTCATTTTCTCCTCACAAAAGGTCTTCCAGGTTTATGTTTGTTTTAAAGGAGTCATCTGTAGACTATACTTCATAGACAAGACCACTTTGGACGATTCAATGTTAATAAAATTTCTGCAAAAGTCTTCCCTTTCCATTTCGGCTTTCCTACTTCAATTACCTCCTCTAACTGAATATTTTTAGCTCGCGGCATCTTCACAAACTGATGCTATATTGAGGCATAATTAAATACTTCAGACGTGTCATCATAACTTTGAAATTTGCATTTTTCCATAAACAGTTGGTAAAAAATCAAAAAAGTGTCTAAACTTTTGCAATATGCAAATTTCCCTTTTCCCAGTTAAATTAAATATTATCTTATGCTATAACCATTATTTTATCCTACATTGTTTAAAATATATTTAAAAATAAGCATAGCCATTTGTAAAACTCAAGTGTTTGTGTTTTTTATTTAAAGGTTAAAAAACACCAGTGTCTAAACTTTTGCTGTGCACTGTAATATGTTGTCTATCATCGGCTATCGTTGCTATCAATGAATTCTCGGGATGACCATAGTATCCATTTGTTTGGATGACTTAATGCACTGTCTCCTTTAGGTCATCTGGTAAAAACGTTGAAAGTTTAACTATCTGCAACATATGTCTATTTCCGTCCGCGTAACCTAGCATTTACCTTACAAAAAACCACACGGGAGCATAAACTCGTTTCACGTACCTGAGCGAGATATTTTAATGCTTTATCAGGATTTAAACTACTAACTCAAGAGTGTAAAATTCTGCAAGCAATTGTGATCCATCTCGATTTCACAGTTGGTCCAGGTTATCTGTTTTCCATTTCTTTAGGACATATTACGGTTGAAACTGCTACATAAATATCAAATGAGCACTTTTGATCGATACTTAGATTTTCAGTATTTTCCATTTCTGATATCCATGAAACAGCAATGGGCTCGAATAAAGTGACACGTAGATTTTTCACATCCCATTAGTCTAGCACCCATTGGTTTGGCAAAGGTCTTAGGTCCCGTGGTATAACCATCAAGTTTAGAGAGTAGATGTCGAAGTGGGATATCGTTCATATGAAGAATACATATCAAATGTTGCTACTCTCTTCCTAGTTTTTTTTTTAAGTCAGGCAATAACACTATTTCGTTTTCTTGATTAACAGTGGTGCCATCACACCCAAGTGCTGTCAGTTCAGAAAAGTCTAACTTGTAGTGACTTGGAAGATTATATAACGATTTTGCTATTTTTTTCCGTGACCAGAACGAGGTATCGAGTGACCCAAGTAATCCTAACCAGGTTCAAACAACAAGATGATGTGTTCCTTACCTTTCTCTCGACGCACAGTGTGGTATTTTGCTCAAAAAGCTGGCCAAAAGTCAAAATTTTAAATTTTGCATTTAGTTGATCATTTTCTGGTGGGTGTAAGAGAACTATTCTGTCCATATGATAACGTGTTCATTTCTTTCTGTAGACTCTCCAATTTTCTGGTATTTTACTTGGAATTCATGGATTTTGCATTTCTCATTTTATGCTTCTGAACTATGCATCCTTTTATCGAACGTCTAAAAAACTATTTTTATTCGAACTTCAGAAACATTTTACAGTGTTTAAAGACGAAGGTTTACACTCTCTTTTATATAAATATTTTTGTAAAAAGAGTACATGTTCATTATGATATTCAAATCTGAAACCATAGATTTTTTTGGGTTGAATATTTTAGATAAAATTACAATTTTAATAGGGAGTTAAACTCAGTTCAGTAGGAACTCTAGTGTTTTCATAATGTATAGACCTTCTAATTAAAAGATATGAAATAAAATTTGCCCCGATTTGCCCTTCATATTTTTAATATGTAAAACAAAATTTCAAAAAAGTTTCTGAAAAGCAGTTTTTCTACTTTATTAAACTTTTAAAATTTATTAACTGTGTATATTTAATATATGCTGTAGTTTTTTTACTCCTACTGGATACCCTTTGGTGTGCAGATAATAAATCTGCAAATTGAAGAGGAAAAATTCCCTTTTTTGAGTAGTTGGATATTTCTTTTTTTTTCTTTAAGTAAAACGTTTTTTGATCGTACATACATAACGTGGACTAAATGATTTTTTGTAAACAATGTAATATTTTGGTTTTGTACCAAGAGTTTGTAACATGCAAATTATCTGTTTTCTTTTTGAATAATATATTTTAAATCAACCATTAAATCAACCTTCTTTACTCACTAACAAGGTAAGACAGCTTTTTATTATTAAGAAAAAAATTACTAGACATACATATATATTTTTTATTCTATTGAATAAAAAAATCAGTAGAAATATCAAAAAAATGTATGAATGATGTAATAAAAGTATTGTGACACAGAAAAATGAACAAGCTAAAATTTCTAAAAGAGAAACTTACCGAAATTGCGAAATGTTTATTAAATTCAAAATATTTGCTTACGTCAGAAAATAAGATATTTCAAACATAGTTATAAACAAAAATGAGAAATTCTTTGGGATTCACTAAACAATGGTTTTGTGAAAACAATGAGGAATGACTGAAAGGAACGGTTTATTTTTTTTAAGTATAGTAGATAAACTCGGTCACCCAGCAAAATAGCTTAAAATTTGTATTGGAAGAAGTAACCGATATAAAATGGAACAATTAAAATCTCAAATTAGCCAAGAACAACTGCAGTTCAACTGATCAAAAAAGCTGCAGGGCATGCAGATGTTTCACAAATTATTAAAAACATTGCATTCAGGCCAACAAGGCCAGCAAAATATCGAAAATAGTTTAATTTTCTTGTCGTAGACCTCAAACCTAAGTACGTTGAAGTTATTACCGACTAAGGCTTTGGCCATGTTTGTTGCAACAGATTTTACATACAATCTATATAATATTACCCGAATATTTAATTAATATATTTGTCCTCGATGTATACTTTTTCAGAGAGTTAAAGAACAAATTTTTAACAAAGTTTACCAAAACGATAACTTCATTACTGAAAACATGGCGGAAGTAAAACTTTAAAATCTTTTAAATCACTTTACTCAAAGACTGTAAATACAGCAAGTGAAGCAGAATTTATAAGTTTAGAACTTCTCTGCAAATGGGGTTGTCACAGATATCCACAACAAATATTTAAACAAAAGTCTGAAATTTACTTTAACTCAAACATGACTAATGCAACATTTCAATGACTCAAACAAATTCTAAAACTCTTTAGCTTCTTTGAGATGAATAAGCGCATAAATGTGAAGGAAAAATGCGCTTTATAAAAAACTATGATAGTTAGGTATTTGCTATAGATTTTCTGCAAGGTTTAACTTAATGTCTGTTACCACTAATTTTTCAGTAATTATAGTTCCAGTAGATTCGGAATCAGATGGAAGGAGTAGGAAACATATTTTTGTATTATATTTTCAACGATATTTATGAAAATAGAATGCATAATATACCGTATTTACTCGTGTATAAGGCGCACTTTTTTCCCAAAAAATTAGGGAAAAACTCCCAGGTGCGCTTTATACACGGAATAATTTTTTACTGTTGGATGCAGTCGAACGATATACATATGAAACAAGAAATTATTCAAGGAAGATATTAAAAGTCGGAAAATGTTATTTAATTGAAGTTTTACTGCATATTTATTTCACCCCTTGCAATTTTTTATACAACAGAGCTAATGACATTATCTAAACGCTAATTAGCAATTCTCTTTACCTCACTCATTCCTATTTCCCGTCATTCTGTTACAACCCGAAGTCTAAAAATGCATTTTCGTCTTGAATTCTGGTCTGGTGTAATGTTTGTTTCGACTTTTTTTTATTTTACTGAAATTCATTTGGTTATTCTTCATTAGCGTATCAAATTTATGGTGCGCGTTATATACGAGAAATCGCCATTTTTACTTGTAAAGTAGGGGTGCGCCTTATACACGCGTGCGCCCTATATACGAGTAAATACGGTATATATATATATATATGTATATATACATATATATATATATATATATGTAGTGTTTCGTGTTCTGCGTTACGAAAGCTTTCACAAGACATACAAAAAAAAATTCTGGTAACATAATAAGCAACTTCATATTTCCCTAAATGTATTTGTGAATATTTAATAGTCTGTAAATATATGATCATGATTAGTAGGCCTTAGTTTTCCCCAATAAATAGCACAAATTTCATTCATCTTGGTTTCAAGTATATTAAGAAAACAAAATAAAAACTTAAAAAATAAAGTAAAATGCCGATATTCGAAAAATGAATTTAATGTTCAAAATGCATTAATAGAATAAATAAAGATTTTATGTAAAACACTGCATCAAATTACATCCTGGAAAAGTTATAATATAATACTGAATATCATTTCTTTTACTTATTTTAAGTAAAACTTATTTAACAACACATAAAATATGATAAACTACACGAAACATTTAAACTTTAGTTCTTATCCATAGTTAATGACTTCTGTTACGTAACTTTCCAGAGTTTCTAACATATTACAGTTATTATCAAACATGGAGGTGCTTACATTCCAAAATGTATCAATGTATGTATTATGAAATCACGTTTAGCCAGATATTCGAAACCATAAAAAAATGAATAATATTAAAAGAGATAAAAAATGTTGTTGGATGAAACAGATTACACTGAAATATAATCATGAAAAATATACAAATCCTACAATAACTTTTCTTTATAAAATATTCTAAATAAATAGTAGGCTACATAAATGAACACAGGATAAATATTTTTAGGATGAAATATAGAAATAAAAGATATAATATGACGATTTTAAGTAAAATAAAGTTGAATTTACACTATTTTCATAAGTAAACATCTCTAAGTTATATTTTTAATAAAGACATTAAAAAGCTATTTTAATTAAATTTTAAGATGAAAAAATCGATTTTAAATGAAATAGTAAAACAAATTCTTTTGAAATAAAAATTAAATATCCATATTTTACATTTGACAGTCTGTTAAAATATCGATACATACTTCACAGTTTTATTTTATATCAACACTAACATATTAACTCATTATACCCGGTTGGCAAAAAAACTTGCGATGAAAAACGAACAAATCTTTTTCACATTGTTTTGAGCTGTTAAATAATTCAAAATTACAAAGAGGAAAAAACTGGTGTCGAAAGATTAACAAAACAGAAAAAAGGGCTCGTCTTTAATGGGTTAAAATTCCAACAACAATCTCACATTGACGACAAAATCTTCCCAAAGTTAACTTAAAAATTTTGATCATGCCATATCTATACGAAGCTAAAATGTTTACTTCAACGTGTTCTAATTATTGTACTAATGTAATCCAGATTTTGTCTTGCTCTACTCGTAAATCTTAAATAGCTCATTAAAATCCAACGAAAATTTTTCTTTTTCATTTTCTTAATTTAGTTATATTCTTCGCATTGTAAATGAAAAACAAATAACAAAACAGTATAAACAAAAATGAAGAAGCCTTAAAACTATAAGTTGCATACAAATTCTTCAGAAGTGTTTATAAGTTAATGATGAATGACATACATTATACAGTATGCTTTCCAATTTCGGTTTCTTTTTTTTTTGTTCTGTTTTTAATTAAGTTAGAATACTTTGAACTAGGAAATTTGTGTAATTAAATGTATCTGGCATTGAGATAGTCCTTTCAAACTTATCTAGTTTAATTTAATAATTAAGTATCTGGTTGCAAGTGTTTTACTTAAAAAAAGCCGTAAATTTGCATATATAATGAAAGAAATCTAAATATGAACGGACAATAGCGTTTATTTTATGTGATTGAATACGCAGAACATAAAATATGCATATCTTTACAAAGAAACCAATATAAATATTATAAGAATAAAGATAATATTTTTCTTCTCTTATTTGCTGTTACCTTTGTTTGTACAATTCCTAATATTTACCACCAGAAGACTTTTAGGTACCAGTGTTTTCTTACAATAAAAATGTTTCTTGTAATAAGGCGAAATTCCGCGTATTTAAACAATTGGATCATCCGGAACTTTCTGCGGTTTTTGAAAATATAACGTGATTTTATCTAAATATTCTTTTATTGCTGGTAAAGAGAGACTTTGAATGAACTAGCTTTGTAAAGTCTGTCTTTTTTTGCTTACGTCGCATAATTATAATTTGTGTTGTAGTGCAATTTGTGTTCAAACTTGTGTTAAGAAGGTAGAGTTAGAAAGATGATTTTTGTCATAGTATGAACAAATATTTCAAGTAAGGTAAAAAAGCTAGACAAACTATACATTGTAGACAAGAAACAGTAGATTTAACGGAATTATTTTAAATTAGTCAAATTATCTCCAGATTGTATCATTTGAAACACATTCTTCATATACAGTACAAATTTTTAACTACGCTGTAAAAAGTAAAATACTCTGTACAACTACTTTGTAAAATTTTAAGTAAAATGTATTGGTAATCAAAACATTAGTACTAATTACTGTTTTTCAACGGAAAAATTACCGTAAATGACAAAATTTTTCCCTTTTTTCGATGTTTTTTTTTCCTTAGGCATTTTACGGAAATTTTTCCGCTAAGAAAACAGTAAATTATGCATACGTCCCAGTTACCTGTACAGTTTACTTAAAATCGTCCTTATTACATTGCAGGTAAAATTTGTACTGTCTATGAACAATATGCGTCAGATGACACAGTTTGGAGATATATAAGAAATTTAAGAGCAGAAAAATCAGCGAAAAAGATGAAGACGCCTTGGGCGACCATCATCTGTAAAGCAGCGGCTTTTAAACGATGCTAACGCTGAAACTCCAAGTTATACAGTTGAAGTGTTATCACGCAGTTTAAGAATTCCCAAAATTATATAGTGTTTGGTCATGGGTCATTCCATGGTAACTTGTGTTAAATTTTGAACAATTTTCAGTAATTTTAGTAATATAAGAAACACACAAAAATTATTCAAAATGTAATTTCAACATGGTTTGCCAATCTAACTTATTCAAAACTCACTTTAGATGAAAATTACTTACTTTAATGTTATTTCTTAGATTTGGTTAGTTTTATTTACTACGGTAACTGCCATTACTGAAAAAAATAATGTAAGTTAGCATATAAAGTGTAATTTTCATTGATATGTGCCTTTAGATAGGTTTAATTGACAAATCATATTAATTTTATATTTGGATATTTTTTAGTGTTATATTACTAAAATTACTGCATTAAATTATTCTAAATGTAACGTATATTACGATGGAAAGACCCTCATTTAATATCTTCTCTTAAAAGATCCTTCTTTTACAAATTATGGTAGTCGTTCATTGTGCGTATCATCTTCGGATTTCAAAATTTCCGTGTTTAAGTTTCTGAAATCAACTTTCGAAAGCAATATTTGAAATATTACTTTTACTTACCCATCATACGTAGTATAGGGTAAGTCTTGCAATCGTTTTGAAAATCGAAATTTTTTTTCGACGGATTTACACGTTTCAGATACTAGAGATTCCGAAAAACATATTTAAAAAAAAAAAAATTGCCGTCCGTCTGTCTGTGTGTCTGTCTGTCTGTAACCGCTCTATCTCCCGAACAAATTGAGATAGAGACTTGAAATTTTGTATGTGCTTAGTATGTAAGAATGGGACGAAGCCTATTTAATATCAGTAACCTCGATTATCCGGAACTATTTTTTTCAGACTCTCGAAAAATTCATTCTGATGAAACGTACATAAAAATTTTCGAATTTTTTTATTTTAAGGAGTGCATATAAAAGGCAATAAAATAACAGAAATTTTGCATAAAGAACGAAGTCGATAAGATTATTAGTTGCTGAGATACGTGTAATCCTATTTTTCACATTCTTTGATTTTTCATGACCCTGTATTTCATTCAAATTTGAATTCAAAGATATATTTTAATTTGAAATGATACGCTTCATCTGACACAGTAAATTTCTAGTTAATATGATTATTATTTTTGGAGTTATAAGGATTTTTCTTTTACGCAATCCTGTATGACTTGAGTATGTTGGCGTTTTATATAATTTGTCGAAATTGGCTTATCAGCAATTCATTAATAAATCATTACTATGTATATTAAAACTATTTAAATATGTTTTAAAATTTTTTTTTGGAATTGCAATGCATTTTATAAATAAGTTACACATGTTTTATTTTCATATTTTATATTATGCATATGTATGATGGGTAAGTATTACGGTGGCCTCCAACGACTAGTTCTGTATACAAAACGTATTTTTCAATGTTTCTGGTTAACATTTTTACTTTTCTTGGAGGACAGAGTATATTATACAAAAATAAACCTTATGGGCCTTCGTTTTTAATACTGAATGTAAATAAAAATTATAGCACGACACAATTACTGATACGCTAATAACGTTAACACTTGCTATCCGAATCGATTAATTAGTGCTGGACGACTAAAACATAAACAAGAAGAATGTTGTTGTTTTGCGTACTGTTAAATTTACATTCATATAACAATAGGCTAAGGAAGAATTTTCGAAGATATATATATGCAATTTAACTTATAACTTTCTAATTTCTTTTGCGTTTTTTACAAACGGTCCGTTCAGGAAAGTGACTTTTATTTTAAATTTAAATATTAAATATATGTTAAAAATTAAAGAATTGCAAAAATTGTGCATTGGAAATAGAAAAATCCCAATGTATCATTCCAGTGCAAACATTCAAACACAAACTGCCATTTAAGATAACTGCCCTCCCCCCCTCCTGAACAGCAGTGGCAAAATATAAGAAGACGAAACCGTGGTTAGCTTTACAAAACCGCAGAACATCGCGGTTGAACCTATAGGTTTGTTTCTTTTTATAAAAATACGGATATTTCACTTGAATAATAACGACACCCGTGCCAATTCTGATTTACTGAACATATTTGTTCATGTATGAACAACGGACATCCCAAAGGAAGTAGTCATAAAATGATTTATAATTCTGAAATAAACGCCGGAATGACACTTAGAATATATAATTTTTCGGATAATATAGTTATTTTCCTAAATGCATTGACAGATATTTAGTTAATCATAAGAAAGATCTATTTATAGAGACATTTACGAAGGAGATTATTAAATATTTATAAAAAGGAATCCAGATCTATAAGAGAGTTGTCGTGTATGAATTATTTTTGGCTTTGTCGTGTATGAATCTTTGCTTGTTAAGTGATAAAGATTACCTACGAGAACTATCACAAACTTTTTGTTCCAATGAAATTAAAAATACGTCTTTTACATTACCTGCGCTATCGCAACAAACAAGAATGAGATGAATGTGTATTTAAAATATAAACATCTAGTAAAACAAAATAGTAAGCAAAATAAACCTTCTTTAGTCCTAATGTCGTCTGTAGGAGACAGAAAATAACACACTTTAAATTATTTTAAACGTTTCTAGAACTGTCAAAATTACTTTATATCAAGGTAAAACATATAAAATATAAATCTTCTTTAACTTTTATTTCTTCTAAATCTAAATTAAATATAAAATTAGAAAAAAACCATATGCCCCCCCCCCCCAAAAAAAAAAAATTGTCAGGGGCGGCAATCCAAAAAAATTCTTCTATCTTATGCATGTTAATACTTCTTGAAAATGTAGCATAGCAGTGCCACAACTCAGCAATAAATTATATGCCAACTTATAACTGAATCTGAAGTTTGATGAACATTCCTGCGTATTTTTGAGATAGAGTTATTGAAAAATTAAAAAAAACCTGCATAACAGCACCACATGTTAGATGATATACAGCAAAAACTACTCCGGATATATGTTTGAACTAAATCTGAAGTTTGATGAAAAATTATGTATTATATCTTGAGATACATTTATTGCAAAATCGCAAAAGCAACATGAAAAAAAAGAATCATAACAGCTCCACCTGCTGCACGATATACACCGAAACTTAATTAGATATAGTTTATATTAAGGTCTTACAGAATAATAAGATTTTTGAAATTCCGCACATTAGGTCTTGAGATAGAGCGATTGCGAAAATCGCGATTAATGCATCTTTTGAACGATTTTATTCAAAATGTAATCAAAGCGAATTTATATGAATTACTAACTTAATCTGAAGTTTTATGAAAATCCATGCACTAGTTTTGAAATATGGCTTATGTGGATATTGTATACAATGCCACAAAGCAGCGCAACCTGTTGAGTGATATATACCAAAAACTAATCAGATCTAGTTTAAATCAAGTTATAACAGAATCTAAAGTTTTGTAAAATACCGTGCAATAGTTCTTCAGATAGAGTGTCTTCAAAATTTATATCACAAACATACTGACAGACTCAGTGACTTACAGACATACAATTTGAAAAGAAACATGTTTTTCGAGTTCTCAGCTATTCCTTTTCCTGGTTAAAGCGAGTCTTGAAAATCATCTTCTTATAAAAATGTATACAGGACGAAGTAAATTTCAAAACTCGCCTTATGCAGTAAATCAAATTTTGGAAAATCGTGGAAAACTTCTGACCGCGTCCTTTAATTTTCATTGTAAACAAGATTTTAAAATGCCAGAAAAACACGATAAGACTGATTTTTTTGCCCATTATTGCACTTTTTAGATGCATGTTTGCCAATAAAATATATTGAAAGAGAATACACGATTTTTTAAATTTTGAAACTCACGTTCCGATATTTAAAAATTCTGACTAAAAAAGTGTTTACATGTTGTGAATTAAATCTCCTACTTATCAGCTTAAAAGATGTTTGCAAAAATTATTTAGCTTCACATTTTTAACATTTTAACCATCATAATACCATGTTATGTCATTGATATTAAATAAATATACTGTAAAAAGGCTGCAGCAGAGAATCCAGACAATGTCAATAAAAAACGGTCTTTATTCCTATACCTACGGACTAATACATCACATTAATGGATTTTGTTCGTAAAACACAAGAATATGGAAATTGACCGTTTATGTGAAGAAAAGTGACATATTCCGTAAATTTATTGAATAATTCACGGTAAAGTACCGTAAAGTAACATCTTTAGAAAAAGTGTATATGTCTATATATATTTTATTGAATTATTGAGCATTAAAATAAATTACAAAGTACATTGAATCTTTTAAGATTAAACTCATTAGTTTTGGTGTAGCAGTATTGAAAGAATTCTGAGAAATTTATGATTCTGCATTAAATGAAATTACATTAAAGCAGTTAAAATGTGTTTTACTTGTACTTTTTTGTTTACTTTTGCAATTGAATACACATTTTCGATATTGCATCTAACATCTCTAATACATAATTTTACATTTAACGTGATGAAATCGCCGAATTTACTTAAGTATTATGCAGTGCATGTTGATGGATAAACATTCTAAAACACTCTTAAAATAAAGTAAAAGTAAATTATTTCAGAGTGGCATCTAATCATAACAAAATATATTACACAATGTTCTTTGCGTATAATATGGCTTAATTTATGAAATAAAATTTCGTTAATATATTTCTGAATTTCTATATTGTATACGTTGCTACTGAATTTCTATATGGATTGTTGTTATATATATATATATATATATATATCCAGAAGAATTAAATGGCTTAAATTTAATAAAACGTACATCGCCATTTTGTTTATTGTAGGAAAAAAGCCTGTAAGTTTATCAATTGAAAATTTACGACTGACTATAAAAGCTTCATTTTAAAGTTTGTCGCAAATATAAGCCAAATCAAAATATAGTAATAGTAAAGTACATCATGAATTTAAAAAAAATTGTCCAGTTAAACTGATCACATTGAGCTCACAGGCTACACATACTAATTGTACATGACATCATTATATTTTTGAGGGTTAGTTCCGTTCGAAAAGCAAGTGAACGGGGGAAAACCAGCTCCCTCCATTTCCCCTTTTTACACTCAATCATTGAACCCCTTAAACTGATAATGAATATGCTTTATCATAATTAAAAAACTGATAAATATGCATGAAAAACCCATCTATATCAATTAAAGGGAGGGGCATTCGCCCCCTATTCCCTCTCTTTGTATTTGTTCCATGAACACCTAATACTACCACGGAGATGCCTTATTAGAAAGATCCTATATCTAAATTTTGAACGAAAACTGATAATTCTGCATGAAAAACTCATATACATAATTTAGGGGAGGGGCATGAGCCTCCCATTTCCCCTCTTATACATATCGAATGAACACCAAAAAATAATCAGGGAAGCGCCTCATCAGAATATACATGAATCCAAAATTTCAATTGAATCGGATATTTTTATCATGAGTTATCGCGTTACGCACATACGCACATACAGAACGGACGTGCACATAAGCTCCCAAGCTTTAATAGCCAGAGAGCTAAATAAAGAATACTGCCCAGTTAAACTGAAGGCATTGAGCTCACAGGCTACAAATACTAATTGCACATTAAAGCTTTATATTTTCAAGGGTTAATTCCGTTCGAAAAAAAAATTAAGAAGGGGAAACAGCTCTCCTCTTTTCTCTTTTTTTATACTTAATCATTGAACCTCCTATACTATCAAAGACATGCTTTATCATATAAAAAATCTATATCCAAAATTCAGAGCAAATTAGATAATTCTTAATAAAAACCCATTTAGCATTTATATAATTTAAAAGGAGTTATCCCCTTCTTTTATACTTAACCATTAAACTTCCAAAACTATTCAGAGATTTGAACGAAATCTGAAAATTCTGCTTGAAAAACCTATTTATATAAATTAAGAGGGGGGGGGAGGCATTAGAACCCCTGTTGCCCCTATTTATACTTATTCAATGAACACCTAATAGCAGTCACGGAATCGCCTCATCAGAATGATCCTAATCTAAATTTTGAACGAAAACTTAATTCTGCATGAAAATCCCATTTATATCAACTAACGGGGGGGGGGGGCATTAGAACCCCTGTTCCTCCTATTTATACTTATTCAATGAACACCTAATAACAGCCACGGAATCGCCTCATCAGAATGATCCTAATCTAAATTTTGAACGAAAACTTAATTCTGCATGAAAATCCCATTTATATCAACTAACGGGGGGGGGCATTAGAACCCCTGTTCCCCCTATTTATACTTATTTAATGAACACCTAATAGCAGTCACGGAATCGCCTCATCAGAATGATCCTAATCTAAATTTTGAACGAAAACTTAATTATGCATGAAAATTCCATTTATATCAACAAACGGGGGGGGGCATTAGAATCCCTGTTCCCCCTATTTATACTTATTCAATGAACACCTAATAACAGTCACGGAATCGCCTCATCAGAATGATCCTAATCTAAATTTTGATCGAAAACTTAATTCTGCATGAAAATCCCATTTATATCAACTAACGGGGGGGGGATTAGAACCCCTGTTCCCCCTATTTATACTTATTCAATGAACACCTAATAACAGTCATGGAATCGCCTCATCAGAATGATCCTAATCCAAATTTTGAAAACTTAATTCTGCATGAAAATCCCATTTATATCAACTAACGGGGGGCATGAGCCCCCCGTTCCCCCTCTTATACATATCGAATGAACTTCAAAAACTAATCAGGGAAGCGCCTTGTCAGGATATACCTACATACAAAATTTTAAGAGGATCGGATATTTTTATCATGAGTTATCGCGTTACGCACATACGCACATACATACAGAACGGGCGGGCACATAAGCTCTCAGGCTATGATAGCCTGTGAGCTAAAAAGCAGGAATTGTTGTAAAATGAAATGAAGTGAAACTAATAGAACGCGCTGTGCGTAAATTAAGAAAATGAAAATATCGTCTGATTTTTTATTGTTATTATTCGAAGAACTTTGACAAGTGTATGAGAACGATTGAGTTCTCTGGATGTAATGATGAATGTGCCTTTTAGATGGAATTAAACGACATTTTTTATAATATATGGACTTTTAGATGAATTTGAACTTAGAATAAGTTTATCTTAACAGATGAGTTTGATTTTAATTCAAGAGCTCCAAGCATCGCGTAGATGCAACCCGCAAAATGAAGACATGCATGGTTAGTAAGTAATTTTTAAACTAACCCTATTTTCGAATTCTAACATACTGGTACCCTCGGTTCGGGACAGGAGTTTTTGAATTTTAATTAATTTTAAATGAAAAAATGAATCTGAGTAGTTTGAAAACTCAGAGAAAAGGACTGAGAGCTCTTTTACTCTCACGTTTAAGAAAATTGAAACTGAATTAACTAAAGAAACATGTGAAATTAAAGAACTTTCTATTTTGAAAACTCAACTGTTTGATATATTTCAACGGATGGACACTTGTCAAAGTAAAATTTCGGAAATATTGTTACAAGATAAGACGAAAAATTGTTTACCGAAGATTTTGAAGGTGCAGAAGAATATCGAGAAAAATATATAGAAATATGTGCACGTATTGATGAAAAGATACAGTTTTCTTCATCTCCTGGCGAAGAAGTAAAACGCAAATTTAAATTACCGGAGATCGAGCTGAAAAAATTTAACGGCGAACCAAAGGAATTTTTATCGTTTTGGAGCCAGTTCAAGAAAATACACGAAGATGATTCTATTGCCGTTGAGGACAAGATGCAGTACCTATTCCAATGTATGGAACCAAAATCAAAAGCGGAGCGTTTAATATCAAGCTATCCAGCTACCGCGGAAAATTATCCGAAGGCTATCGATCAATTAAAACAGAGGTTTGGACGAGATAATCTTCTTGTGCAAATTTACGTCAGGGAATTATTAACCCTCGTAATGAAAAATGCCACTGCGCCTAAAATGAAAGTTGACTTAGCCTCTTTATACGATGAGTTAGAAAGCAAACTTCGTGCCTTAGAAAGTTTGGGAAGAACTCAAGAGAAGTATGGAGACTTTCTCATGCCCTTGGTTGAGCGCTGCTTGCCTGAAGAAGTTCTTTTGACCTGGGAAAGAAGCCGAAATCATGATACATATTCCAGTGAGAATTCTAGAACTTAAAAAAAAAACTGATGGACTTTCTACGCAGAGAAGTTCAAGGAGATGAAATGGTATTTTTAGCAAGAAAATGTTTTGATTCTGTTGTTAGAAAAAAAAAACATTTCATCTGAAATTATTAGCAAACCTGATCCAGCCACCGCATCTGCATTGGTGAGTACAGAAAATAAAGGTAAGAAAAACAATTGCATATTCTGTGATAGGTTTCACCCCTCTAATAAATGTTTTGGGGCTAAAAAAATGTCTTTAATTGAAAAACAAAAAATTTTGTTAAAAAAGGGGATTTGTTTCACTTGTTTGCAAAAAGCTGGTCATCTGAGTAAGAATTGTAATATTAAAAATAAATTAAAATGTAATTATTGCCATAAACCTCATTTTGAAATAATGTGTCCAGAACAAAATATAAATAATAATCAAGATGATACTTTAAAATCTGAAAATTCTCTTTCTAATTGTAGTAGAAATAAAGTTGTGTATATGCAAACGCTTGGCGTGCGCATTCGATCGCAAGGTCGCCAAAACGTCGTACGCGCACTGCTGGATTCAGCGAGCCAAAGTAGTTACGTAAGCGAGAGAATAACGAAATCACTAAAAATGCATCCTATAAGAAAAGAAATAATTATTCACGCGCTGTTCGGGGGGGGGGGGGATGAAACGAAACCTAAAAAACATGATGTGTTTTCGGTAGAAATCAGTGAATTAGATGGAAATAATGCGTTTTGTTTTGAAGCATTTTCCGAAAAAAAGATTTGCGGATTTGTACCTAAAATTAAAGATTATAGAATCTTAAATGAATTAAAAAGAAATAAAATAAATCTATCTGATGATTTTTGTAAGGAATCTGAAATTGATATTTTGGTGGGGGCTGATATGATAGGAAAATTTTTCACAGGAAATTTAATTCAATTAAATTGCGATTTGACTGCAATAGAAACCAAGCTCGGTTGGACAGTAATGGGGAAACAAACGTGTGGCAAGAAACATAACGTTTTGACAACATTGTCTATGCACGTTAGAAATATTCCTTTGAATGAATTATGGGAACTTGAAACCACAGGAATTTCTGACCCCATTCAGAATTTTGAAAAACAGGAAAATTTTGATTTAAATGATTGTAAAGAAAAAATGAAAATTCTTCCCGATGGCAGATATGAAGTAGGGCTTCCATGGAAGTGTAATTTTAAGAACTTGCCCGACAATAAAGTTTTAGCTTGGAAGAGATGTGAAAAAATGATTAATAAATTGAAATGTGGGGGATTTTTCGATGAATATCAGGAAGTATTTAAGAATTGGGAAAAAATGAATATTATTGAACGTGTTCCAGAAAATGAATTAAGTAATAAATGTCATTATTTACCGCATAGGCCCGTTATCAGGTTAGATAAGGAAACCACAAAAATACGCCCTGTGTTTGATGCATCTGCTTCTGAGAAAGGGAAACCCTCGTTAAATGAATGTTTGTATAAAGGCATTAATCTTATAGAATTAATACCTGATATTCTTGATCGTTTTAGAATGTATCCTATCAGTATAACTGCAGATATAGAAAAGGCTTATTTAATGTTATCTGTTATACCAAAGATAGAGATTTTCTTAGATTCTATTTCCCATGTAATGAAGGACAATTGATTTGTAGACATTGTAGAGTTGTCTTTGGTGTCTCTTCTAGCTCTTATTTATTAAGTGCATCTATAATGCATCTTTTAGAAAATACTCCTCCTGAATATAAGGAAACTGTTGAAAAATTAAAATGTTCATTTTATGTAGATAATTGTGTATCAGGTGTTTTTAACATTAATGAAGCTGAAATGTTTATTGAAAATGCAAAGTTATTAATGTCTAAAGGGTGTTTCAATTTGCGTTGTTTTGAAAGCAATGTAGCTTGCAAGAATGTTGATAAACATTCTAGGGGTACTTTAGTTTTGGGGATTATTTGGAATTTAGATAATGATTCTTTGAAATGTTGTTTAGATTTAGAAACATTAACGTGTGAAAGGAAAATTACTAAGAGATTAATTTTGAGCATTGTGCAAAAGATTTTTGATCCTATCGGCTTATTCTCTCCTGCTACATTGCTTCCAAAATTATTGCTACAAGACTCATGGAAACAGAAAATTCCATGGGATCGAGAATTACCTTGTAACATTGTGAGTGCTTTTCTGAAATGGTTGAAGAATATTGATGTTTTAAAAGAAGTAGCTATACCTCGATACTTAGAAATTAATGCTTCATCTGAACTTCATGTTTTTGTTGATGCGAGTAAAGGGGCATATGCAGCATGTGTCTTCGCTGGATCAATAATTGATTCCGAAGTCAAGGTTACGCTTGTTAGAGCGAAGTCTAGGGTTGCTCCTCTCAAAACTTTGAGCATGCCGCGTTTAGAGTTAATGGCTTGTTGTATAGGTACTCGACTTGCGAGTTCTATCATCAAGGCAATAAATATGCCAGGTCTAAAAATCACATTCTGGTCAGATTCTACTACCGCAATTTGGTGGATAAAGGAACATGGAAATTGGTCGGTTTTCGTGAGCAACAGGGTCAAAGAAATTCGGCAGATGTCCAATATAGAGTCATGGAAGCACGTTCCAGGAAATTTGAATATAGCTGATATGCTTTCACGTGGATGTTCTCCGCAGAAAATGCTTGATTCGCGATGGTGGGAAGGTCCTAAGTGGTTAAAAGAAAATCCTGAATATTGGCCAACTGGCGCGATTGACTGTCAGCCAAAAGATGTTGATTTAGAAAGAAAAAAGGTTGAAATTACGAATATTGATCTAGCTAAAGACGCACCCCTTTGGCTCTTAGATAATATATCTAATTATGATAAGATGATAAGAATATTTGCTTGGATTCTGAGATTTGTAAATAATTGCCGAAATGTTTCTAATAAGTATAAAGATTCTAATCTTACTCAAAATGAAATTGAAAATTCTGAAAAATATCTAATCCGTTTAGTTCAGAGCTGTTATTTGTATAATAAAAGGTCATTAAATGATATTGTAACATTCACAGATGATAATGGAATTTTAAGAATAAAAACTAAAATAAGTGAAAGAAATGACCGAGAATCATTTTTGTATCCAATATTGTTGCCAGGTAAATGTGAATTTACTAAGTTATAGATTAGATCAGTACACCAAAAGAATTGTCATGCAGGGATAAGAACAATGCAATCTTTAATAAGAGAAAGATTTTGGATAATTAGAGCTAGAAGAACTATTAAAAATGTATTGTTCAACTGTATTGCATGTAAACGTTTTAAGGTAAAGTCTTTGTCAAGCGAACCAACACCTTTGCCACCAGATCGCGTAACAGATTGTGCTGTCTTTGAAATTATTGGAGTAGACTTAGCCGGGCCTTTATTTCTAAAAAATGGCGAGAAAGTTTGGATAGCATTGTTTACTTGTGCCGTTTATCGCGCAGTTCACCTTGAACTAGTCAATTCGCTATCTTCTGATGCTTTCCTGCTAGCACTTAGACGTTTTATAGCTAGACGCGGTAGGCCCAGCACTATTTATTGTGATAACGGAACAAACTTTAGGGGGGCTTCCAATGAACTTTCAAAATTAAATTGGGATAAATTTTTAAAGGAAACCATGACGCATAAAATTGTTTGGAAATTTATACCTCCCATTGCAGCTTGGTGGGGAGGCTGGTGGGAAAGGTTGGTTCGCATTGTAAAAGAATTGTTATTACGTACTTTAGGTAGATCTGTATTGACTTATGAAGAATTGAATACACTTATATCTGATTGTGAATCTGTGATCAACTGCAGACCTCTAACCTATATCTCAGAGGACCCACTGGAGCTAGTACCTCTCACACCTGCTATGTTTCTTATTGAAAACCGAAGTTTCAGCAATTCGGATATTATCGAATTAGATTCTCAAAGTTTAAGGAGAAGGTTGAATTACAGAGCTAAACTTCTTACCGATTTTAGGCAACGTTTTAGAAAGGAATACCTCAGCGAATTAGTTCAAAAACATACTGAAAAACACACACGTGAACCGCGAGTGGGAGAAGTAGTCTTAGTTGGAGATGATAACAAAAAATGTTTATTTTGGCCTTTAGCAAAGGTGATTCATTTAATTCCAGGTCGGGATGGTAAAGTTCGTGCTGTTAAGTTGAAAACTCAGCACGGCACGGTTTTACGTCCGGTGCAGCGCATCTTTCCTTTGGAAATATATTCGAATGAAATGATTGAAATTGTATACAAACCGCCGGGTGAAGAGAAAACTAGTTCCAGTGAACATGATGATCATGAAAATGTGTCTTCTCCTGATAGTGTCATACTTAAGAAATATACCTCTTCTGGAAGATGTGTAAAAGCTCCAAACAGGTTGGATCTTTTTAATAATAATTGTTATGTATTTGAAACTCTCCCCAAGTTTCAAAGGGGGGAGGATGTTGTAAAATGAAATGAAGTGAAACTAATAGAACGCGCTGTGCGTAAATTAAGAAAATGAAAATATCGTCTGATTTTTTATTGTTATTATTCGAAGAACTTTGACAAGTGTATGAGAACGATTGAGTTCTCTGGATGTAATGATGAATGTGCCTTTTAGATGGAATTAAACGACATTTTTTTATATATATGGACTTTTAGATGAATTTGAACTTAGAATAAGTTTATCTTAACAGATGAGTTTGATTTTAATTCAAGAGCTCCAAGCATCGCGTAGATGCAACCCGCAAAATGAAGACATGCATGGTTAGTAAGTAATTTTTAAACTAACCCTATTTTCGAATTCTAACAGGAATGATGGTATAACTATACACTATATGCAATTACTTTAAAAGAGTGTAAATATGGCAAAAAAAAAAGAAAAGTTATTAAAGCAATACAAGCTCCGACTATTCTTCAAGTGCCAACAATTGCACGAAAAATGTATAAACACTAACAGAATCGCAGACACTATGAGAAGCAAATCAAGAGAAAAGTCAGTTTAAGCATATACTGTTAAAAATCTTATCCTAGTTTGAATCAAAATTTCATGCCCAATGGCTGCCACTGAAGATAGTGATATCTTGAAGCAATATTTGGAGCTTCTATTGAAGAATAATTCCAATAGTTGGAACGAGGTTGAAATAGGAAGTTCCCGATGTTGGTACATGATTTCAACATCTTATGGTGAAAGCTACTGAGCACCAAGATTTATTTCACACTAGAGCAAAATTTTTAACAGTCTAAATAGCCAATCTGAAACAGGGAGGGCGTGAATTTACCATTGTGAAAGACGCAGTACAAAGCAGTTATAAACCAAGTCAGCGGTTCTTAACCTTTATCGCTACATGAAACATTTTTAAAATAAAAAATTAGTAATAATAATTCCTGGCCGACTAATATCAGCATAAAAAAACGCAGTTTTTCATACTTCCCCCATAACAAAAGTTCCATTGCCCTTTTTTAAAACATACGTCTTATACAACTTTATTGGATTCATTTTATAAAACTTCATCGACAATTTTGACATTAATGGGATTACAAACTTCTGTCTTCAGAAATATAAATATGTGCAAGATGGAAAAGTGGAAATATTTATATCTAAACAGAAAAAAAAAACCATACAAACTTCGAAACACTTTACGTCAATAACTTCCATTATCATTTTGTAACATAAAACTAAGCATTATTCTGAGAAAACTTGAATTGGCTTACAAGAAGCATTTTATGTGGGACATAAGACTAATCTCTGCCAAGTTTGTTTTACGAAAATGAAGAAATTTTTACGCCTAAAGAAATGAAATATGACGAGATGAAAAACAATTCCTACTTGGCAACTATTTGAGAATAATAAATGAGCTACGGGCTGTGATTTAAGCGTATAAAGCAAGGAGAAAAAATCAAACTAAATCTAAAACTTTCAGAGTGTCGTGATACATTTAGCAAAATAATATATTTTTCATATAAACCAGGCGTTTCTGTAAAGGAAAAAATATATATATATATATATATATATATATATATATATATATATATATATATATTAGGTTTGAAGGCAGTCTCAAAACCGTCACAAAATTAATTTGGAACAGCACTTTTTAGAAGTAAAGCTGAAATAGATATATTTTCCTTTTTAATCATTTCCATGGTTGTTTTTTAGTATTAGCACTATTTTATGCAAATTTATTTTCATTGTTTTTAACATTATTTTATAAGACCTTTTTAATTTTAAATGAGGCATACAAGAAATTTGACATTTCTATGTCAGTTGCACAATAATTCATAATAAACTAGCGCACCCGACAGACGGTGTCCTGTCATCTACACATGTTGTCCTTCTTGGCACCGACTCCAGAAAATCAAATAAATGTACGTAAATACGGTAATACGCAGAATAAACACTACGCTCTTAATTTAATTTCTTATTATAATTATGTAAGGAAATTATTTTTTACTCTTCATTAGTGTTTGAAGTCGGTTCAGTTTTTTGATAGAAAAGTTTATTTTTCTCTTTTTAGTTAAAAGTTAACGATTGTCAGAAGTCGGTTAATCAAAATTATAATATAGGAAATATTATTGTAAAGCATACACGTTTGTCAGCAGTGAAGTTCGAACACGCGATCTCTTTCTTTAAGAAGCTGAGCTTAAATCTGGCGCCTTAGACCGCTCCGACATTCCGTCCGCACTCCATTCATCGAACTTATTCAACACTTTTAATTAGCGAAAAATCACTAACTATTAGTTTTTGCCTAATTACAAAAAAAGTACTGAATCAAATTCGATGAAATGGAATCTAAACCATTCTCAAATCCACTGGAACACACACACAAAATTTCATTAAAATCAGTCCAGTCGTTTAGGAGGAGTTCAGTGACATACTCACGCACAGAAGATTTTTATATATAAATATAAGCATCGAAAATTTGAGGTTTTTGCGCCGAAGACATCGCCAAATTAGGAATATGTAAATTATCTTAGAAACTAAAGGATTTAAAGGAATTTGCTTATTACCATTCGATTCAGTATAAGAGAATGCACTAAAATATGTTATCAGTTGAAAAATAACTACAAAAGCCGATTTTTAACGAAATTTTTAGAAGTTCGTTCTTTTTTCTACTCATCTTAAGGGTGGAATTTTCGAAAATCCTTTCTTAGTGACAATCGATGCTAAAAGAAGTATTTTTACCGAAATTTTCAAGATTTTTGGTTCAGTATATTTTTTTGTGCTGTGATTAATACGAAATCCTTACTTTCTTTTATATATATAGCACTTTTAATTAGCGAAAAATCACTTATTAGTTTTTCACTTATTACTGAAAAAGTACTGAACCAATTTCGATGAAATGGAAATCTAAACCATTCTCGAATCCACTGGAACACACACACAAAATTTCATTAAAATCGGTCCAGTCGTTTAGGAGGAGTTCAGTTACATACATACGCATAGATTTTTATATATAAAGATCAGCATTGAAAATTTCAGGATTTTGCGCCGAAGAAATCGCCAAATTAGGAAAATGTGAATTATCTCACGAACTACTGGATTTAAACGAATTTGGTTAGTACCATTCGATTCAGAATGAAAAAATGCACTAAAATATGTTATGAGTTGAAAAATAACTACAAAAGCCGATTTTTAAGGAATTTTTTAAAAGTTCGTTCCTTTTTCTACTCATTGTAGGGGTGGAATTTTCGAAAATCCATTTTTAGCGGCACTCGATGTTATAAGAAGTATTTTTACCCCAATTTTCAAGATTTTTGGTATGGTAGATTTTTTTGTGCTATGATTAATATGAAATCCTGACTTTCTTTAATATATATCGCACTTTTAATTAGCGAAAAATCACTAACTATTAGTTTTTGCCTAATTACTAAAAAAGTACTGAATCAATTTCGACGAAATGTGAATCTAAGCCATTCTCGAATCTACTGGAATGCACACACAAAATTTCATCAAAATCGGTCCAGTCGTTTAGGAGGAGTTCAATTACATACACACGCATAGAAGATTTTTATATATAAATATAAAACGTATACGCTGAAACACACGAATTTTATGATTGATACACATAAATTAGAACATTTAATTTGAACCAGTAGAAATAAAATTGACGATAGTATAATATCGAACGGCTTTTGTCGTTATCTTTAGTGTAAATATGTTATTCAAATTCTTAACAGTTTGATGATGAAAACTTTCTAAACCGGTCTTGATCGAATGTATTAATATGCATTAAGCATTATGAATAAAATTACCTTGAAGCCGCGGTCGTCCGATGGCTTTAAATGTTGATTTCAAATACGATAAACAAATTCAGCATTAAATGTTTGGCAGAAGTCATAAAATTATTATATATATATGATTGCGCGTGTGCGTGTATATTCATATATTGTGGAAATTTTCGTAACAGCAAACTTAAAAATACATTTGTTGAAATTTTAGGTACAAAATTTTTAGAATCATAGTCGTAAATTTATTGCAGTGTGTGCCCCGCCACTATGTATTTTCTAATTTCTAACTATTCGTGAACAAATATGGGGTAGTGAAAGCTTATTTAAACATTGCACCTAAACTATAGCGATTAACCTATGTGACATACATATATATAAATATATATATTACATCGCGTATTTCCGTTAAACAAAAATTTCACTTTGTAAGTAGTCAGGTAAAACGCCGAGGACCTCTGGAGGTAACTATCGTTACAGAAGTATAAAAGTATTGTTCATAATTGTTTTTAAAACACTTTTATCTGAAATTAGCTGAGATATTAACATGTAAAGTCTTACACAATTTAGATACGGTCGGAATACTTTATGCAACATGTTTAATTATCTTGACCACATTGAAAATTCTTTTTCAGGGGTTTTTGAAAACCAGATGCTGTATTTCAGAAATTTATAAATGAAAATTTGGTGAAATATTGTTCATCTTTTATGATATTAAAATTATTTCTAAAATAAATTACAGAAAATATTCTTTTTTAAAAATATCTAAAATCATCTTGCTCCTTAAAAAAAAGGCCAACATTATTTTATAAAGTTCACATCTATCAATATGTTAATTTATTTAAGTACAAGATTGCTCATATGAAAATATGCATATCTGTTTACGTTTGTTGCATATTTTTATTATTTAAAATATCTTTACTTTTTAAAACAATAGAATAAAAATATAAAATAATTATTTTATCTATATTTTTAAATGTCGCAAAAATGCAATAAAATAGCAATTTCTTCCCGCATGAAAACAAAGTTATTCCTGTCACGAAAATCTTGTAAATGAATAAAATTATTTGTCGAAAATTCACTTATCTAATGCTTTGCAATTTTCGCTGCTGAATTCATAAGTTATGTGAATAGCTCGAAGGCACAATCTATAGTCGAATAAAAGATTTCTATTTACAGTTTTATATTATCACATATGTATAATTTGCATTTAACACGAATATTCTTAGAACCCAAAATATCGAAAATACTGTTCAGTATTTAAACATAATTTGTGGTTCAATTTAAAGGTTACATTATTCAAAGCCATTTATAATGAAGACAAGATTTAAATTGTCTTTGAAGTTCAATATTTAAGTAACAACGGAATCATTATAAGATCTCTTCTGTGTCTGTATGTCCATTCGAGACAATTCTTGTACTTCTAAATTATGGAAACTAACCTTCAAAGATCAAATTGGTTGAAGTAATAAAAATTACTGCTTCACATATTTACAGATTATTAAATATACACAAATATATTTAGAAAAAGTATAGAGGGGCTCATACAGGGTGATTAAAAAAAACGTGGACAAATTGATATAACAAATAAAACATATGAGAAGGATAAAAAATCACATAAGAACACAGGACCGCAAACCGCTTATTGAGTCACAAATACAGGATGTTTCAGCCTAACTCGATTTCGGTTAACGGTAATAAATTTTAGAAAACTGAAGTATATTATAATCAAACATTTAACAGACATTCTTACCTTTGTTTAAGTGTGATAAAACCAAACAAAAGTGGTAGAAGTGTGCATTATGCGCACCAGTAATATGCACTTGGCACCTCACATTTTGGACTGTCATAATCAGTTTATGCCGTATCATCGATTGCTTAAGCAATACGTTTTTCGAGATCTTTTTGTAATGTTATTACATTTCACACAATATAAGGTACATATCGTTGCATTTTCATTACAATATTTTTATTTTCCACGAAATTATTACTTTCAAACCGGGCGTAGCTGGAATGAAACACCCTGTATTTGTGACTGAATAAGTAGTTTGCAACCCTATGTTCCTGTGTGATTTTTGATCCTTGTTGCACGATTGATTTGTCATATCATTTTGTCTACGTTTTTTTGAATCACCCTGTATAGCAACTTGAAAGAAATATATATATATATTCTTTCCATATCGTGGAAAACGCCGAATTGAAAAATATACATTTCTTTTAATTTTATGTATTATACTTTGAAATAAATCGTCGAAAGTGTAATACAGAAAGTGTAATACTTCCTCTATTTTCGAATCTACTGAAAATATACTTATGAAAAAAAATAGAGTTAATCGATATTAATTTTTAACTTTACAGAAAAACTATTGCAATTACCTTAGGTAGGTTACCTAGATTTTGAGAAAATTTAAGTTTTCCGTTACACACAAATTACAATTTTTAAACGTTTAGCAATAAGTTTAGTAGAGCTGGAGTTATACAAGAACTAAAAAATTGTTGATAATGATTGTTGAAAAAAATATCCCATTAGCTCCATTGCATGCACTCTTCATGTAGAGCTCCCGGTTGTAATACTCTTGTATTGTAAAGTTTCCTTGTACTATCTTGGCCTTGTATATTGTCGATGGCTTATAAGCAGGCTTCATGTCGGGCACACAAGTAAGATGTATGTTGCTCAATAAACTAAACTTGAAAAAATTATCGGAAATTAGCCGAGATATTAACCCTGAAAGATATTAAAATTTTAAATTTACAGAAAGACATTGGAGGCGTATTGTATGCGTCATCAGCTTTTACAATCTAAATTATAACTTTTAATTATATATTTGTAAATGGTAATGCTCAATTCTTAGTTTAGTAGCGCTGGAGTTATACAAGAACAAAAAGATTGTTGATAATGATTTTTGAAAAAAAATTCGGAAATTAGCCGATATATTAATACTTAAAATTATAAAGTTTTGAACTTACAGAAATACGTTGGAGGCGTACTCTATGCGCCATCAGCTTTTACAGTCTATATCATAATTTTTAATTGTATTTTTGCGTATGATAATGCTCAATTTCTAACACATATAATCATTGTACGGACTCATCTGTATGCGAGTAATACTCGCTCCTCAACAGTTTTGCTGAGCAATCATTGCTGAACTCCCGAAAATCGAAATTTGTGTGTGACGGAAAAATAAGATTTTTAAAAATCATCTCACCTAGGGTATTTACTATAGTTTTTCTGCAAGGTTTAACTTAATATCTGGATCCTTTAATTTTTCAGTAATTATAGTTTTAGTAGATTAGAATTTAGATGGGGGGATGAAACATATTTTTGCATTATATTTTTGACGATATCTCAGAAAATAAAAAAACAAAAATTTTAAAAATATAGTTTAAAAAAACTAAAAAACACGCTTTTTAATTATATCAAACTAAAAAGTGAAAAATAATTCGTACTATAAGCTGAAAACGAAAATAGATGAAAAATACTATATTACTATAAAATCATTGTTATTATAGAAATCAATTAATAAGCAATAAATAAAATTATCGTGGAAATAAAGCGTGGGGTGCTCCATCTACCATGCTCCATCTGTCAGTTCTTAAGAAGCACCCCACGCTTTTTTTCCACTATAATTTTATTTATTGCTTATTCATTGATTTCTATAATAACAATGATTTTATAGTAATATACACTGCTCAAAACAATTAAAGGATATTGCAGTTTTAGGTGGATTTTGTACCTGGGAAACTTTTTGGCTGATTGATACATGGTCGACAGACATAGTAGGTTATATGAGAATAAATTACACATGTTTGGCAGAGAAAAATCCATTTTATTGCGCATTTGTGTACAAAAGGAAAAAAACACAATTTGTGCATATGAGAAAAAAAGAATAAGAAAAGGTGTTTTCTTCAAAGAAAATCATTTTCAGTAGGGGGTATGGTTTCCACGGGCGGTCAGCAACGTTGAACATCTTTGAGGCATGGACTCAACGAGGCTATTAATGACGAGTTAGGGTATTCTGCCCCACTCTTCCAGAAGAGCTCTTTCCAGTTCTTGGAGAGTTTGCGGGGGTTGTTGGCGGCCAGAAACTCGTCTTCCAAGAGCGTCCCAAACGTGCTCGATTGGATTCATGTCTGGAGAACACGCTGGCTATTCCATTCGAACGATTCCTTCCTCGAAAAGGAAATCCTCCACTAGGTTTGCACGATGTGGCCTGCAGTTATCGTCCATTAAAATGAAGTTATTTCCGATTGCTGCAGCGTAAGGTACTAGAATAGGTCTGAGGATCTCATCCCTATATCGGCGACCAGTCAGAGCTCCATCTCGAATGATGTAGAGGTTAGTGCGCCCGTCAATGGAAATGCCACCATACACCGACACTCCTCCACCGCCAAATCTGACACTTTCGTGCACGAACGCATGATTATTCCCACTGCTAGATGAAAATACGCCTATTATCCGGATGCACAGAAAAACGGGACTCGTTAGAAAACAGAATATTGCTCCATTCATTTCTCCTCCAGTTGATATGCTCGGTTGCCCACTCCCTGCGGTCGCGACGATGCCTTGATGTTAATCTTACACATACCATCGGTCGGCGAGCATACAGACCTACAGCATGGAGCCGGTTTCGGACAGTCTGAGTTGAAATCGTGGCGCCTGTAGCTGAGCGAAGGTGTTGTTGGAGAAGAGTAGCGTTCATGTTTCGGTGTCTCCGAGCTGTTAACGCTAAATACCGATCTTTATTGGGCGTTGTTGTCCGTCTACGACCTTGCCCTGGTCTTCGGCCTGCACATCCACTCTCCAAAAAACAGTTCCAGATCCTGGAAATGACACTTTGTGACACTCCAATGGCTTGCGCTACTTCGGCTTGAGTTTGGTCCCCTTCTATTCTACCAACAATTCTCCAAGCATCTGAATCTGTCAAATGACTTCGCTGAGACATCGTACTCATCGAAACAAAGCAATCACTGAATGCTGATCATCCTTGTCCTCATTCTCTTTTATCCAGTTGAAAGTCAAATTTCATTCGCTACCCCTGAAGCGACGTTTTTGACGTCGAACTCAAAATTTGCATACTCCACAGTTTGAAAAAAAGAAAAATTTGCAATTGTTATTCTCTTTTTCTATTTTCGGCAAAAAAATTTCGTTTATATCTTTATTTTATATGAAACTTCAAATATCCTTTAATTGTTTTGAGCAGTGTAGTATTTTTCATCTATTTTCGTTTTTAGCTTATAGTACGAATTATTTTTCACTTTTTAGTTTGATATACTAAAAAAGCGTGTTTTTTAGTTTTTTTAAACTATATTCATTTTTCACTTTTTAGTTTGATTACTTTAAAAGCGTGGTTTTTAGTTTTTTTTTAAACTACATTTATATTTAATACAAAAAGCAATTTAATCCGTTGAATAGTTTCAGAGTAATTGGTGAACATACATAGAAAAAAAAATACATACGCGTCGAATTGATAACTTTCTCTTCCTTTTCTGAAGCCGGTTAAAAATAAAATTTGTAATACGGAATTTTTTTTTTAATTTTACATAGATGTAAATAATGTCAGGAGTGGGGTTCGAACCCACAATCTCTTTCGAAAAACAGAGCTTCAATCCGACGCCATAGACCGCTCGGCCATGCTGTCTACACTCCAATCAGTGAACGTATTCAACACTTTTAATTAGCGAAAAATCACTAACTTTATTAGTTTTTGCCTAATTACTAAAAAAGTACTGAACCAATTTCGATGAAACTGAAGTGGTACCAATTCGAGAGCATCGTCTTTCATTTAACACCACAACCAAGTTAATCGGTTGCATGGTTTCGGAGTAATCGGTGAACATACATAAAATAAGAAGAGTTACAAACTCACAAACATACAGATAAAGTTAATAAAAAGCGTGGTAAAAAAAAAAAAAAAAAAACATGTAGTGATTGGAGTTCAGCGTTACAAAAGCTTTCGAGCGACATACAAAAAACATTTTTTTCTAGTAACATAATAAGCTCCATTATAATTTTCCATAAATTTATTTGTGAATGTTTAATTTATTTGTGAATGTTGTTAGTAGTCTCAACTACTTTCCCCAATAACTGGAACTATTTTCATTGAACTTGATTTCTAGTATATTAAGAAAATAATTTTAAAAAAAATTAAAAAAAAGTAAAATGTCAATATTCGAAAAAAGAATTTAATGTTCAAAATGCATTAATAGAATAATTAAAGATTTTACGTAAAACATTGTATTAAACTACAACCTGGAAAAGTTATAATATAATACTGAATATCATTTATTTTATTTATTTTAACTAAACCTTATTTAACAACACATAAAATATGATAAACTGCGCGAAACTTTCAAACTTTAGCTCTTATCCATAGTTAATGACTTCTGTCGCGTAACTTCCCAGAGTTTCTAACATATTACTGTTATTATCATACATGGAGATGCTTACATTCCAAAATGTATCAATGTATGTATTATGAAATCTCGTTTACCAGAAATATTCGGAAACATAAAAAAATGAAAATTATTGAAAGAGATTAAAAAAAAAATCTTGTTGGAGGAAACAGGTTACACTGAAACATGATCATGATAAATATGCAAATCCTACGATAATTTTTCTTCATAAAATATTCTAAGTAACTAATATGTTCCATAAAGTTACACAGGATAAATAATTTCAGTGATGAATTATATAAATAAAAGATATAATATGACGATTTTAGGTAAAATAAAATTTTATTTACAAAGTTTTTCATGAATAAACATTTGTATTTAAATTATATTTTTTGAAAAACACATTAAAAAGTTATTTTAATTTAAATTTTAAATAAAAAAATTGATTTTAAATGAAAATATAAAAGAAATTTCTTTCAATTAAAAATTATATAATTATATTTTGTATCTAGCAATCTGTCAAAATATAAATATATAGTTCAGAGTTTTATCTTGAATTAACCCTAACATATAAACCTTTTAAACCCGGTTGGCAAGAAACTTTGCCATGTAAAGCGAACAAACCTTATATATTTAAATACTGGTATTATAGCTTGGAATTTTCCCCATAATCTAATTTCAAATTCTGAGCTGTTAAATAATTCAAAATTACAAAGAGAAAAAAAACTGATGTCGAAGAACTAAAAAAAAAAAAAAAAAAAAAAAAAAAAAAAAAAAAAAAAAAACGTGAAAAAGGATCGTCTTTAATGGGTTAAACGTCCAGCCACAATCTCATTGGAGTCTTAATTTTCCAAAAATTAACGTCAAAATTATTTTTTTAATTGATCAAACAATACCCATCCGAAGCGAAAATGTTTACTTCAACGTATTTCAGTTATTATACAAATGCAATCCAGTGGTTGTCTCAAATAGCTCGTTTAAATACAACGCCACTATTTTTTTCATTTTTAATTGAATTATATATTTTGTTTTGTAAATTAGAAACAAATAAAAAGACAGAATAAGCAAAAATGAAGAAGTCTTAAAACTATGAATAGCACACACATTCTTCAGAGGTGCTGCGAAAATATATTCATATAAAACATATTATATCTCGTCGAATTTTCTCAGTAATTTGCTTAAAAATATATAAAATTTAGCTCCTTATAACACATCAGAATAGCCAAAACAATTGAAAGAATTGTAGAAAAAAGAAATGATATAAATAAACTAATGAACAAATGAAAAAATGAAGAAATAAAAAAGAGTATTGTCCAGTTAAACTGATGGCTTAGAGCTCACAGGCTATGTACACTAATTGCATATTACAGCTTTATATAATAATGACATTCAAAAATCATATTAAGGGAGAAACAGCCTTCTTATTTGCTTTCTTTATACTTAATCAATATACCCTGAAAACCAATCAGAAAGAAAGAATAGAAAGTTCTTGAAATATAATTCTACTAAATTTTTTTTGTTTTTTTCTAAATTTTTTTAAAGTAAGGGGACGTTGGCCGAACATTGCGAACGAAGAACTTCACGAATTCTCTATCTCTCTACGAGCCCTCTCCCGGTCGCTGGCAAGATGACATTGAGCTCTAATCTCCAATTCTCACCTGATAGCTTCAGGACTCTTACCAAATCCCTTTTCGCGATTAGATAATTTTAGTTTTTAAAATTTCCTTTTTAAATTTGTGCAATTTTTTAAGTTGATTTTTTTCAACCTGGCAAATTAGTATACAGCCCTTAAGCTCAACTTAACGGTTGGTCACATTGTAAAGAAATCCATTAAATTTACGGCAAAACTGCTGGTAGCATTGTTGCCAGAAGTTTTTGCCGTAAAAATTGCAGTAAAATTAGATATAACTATTAATATTATTTATGTAATGCATGTTATGTAATTACCCTCATAGCATGCATGGTCACGGTGACGTCACTGTGAGTCACTGTGGTCACATCACATCTGTGACCAAAATGTCACCACTCAGTGACGTCACATTATGACTGAGATGAGACTTTCTTAAAAATCTTAAGAAAATCACAAAAATTCTTCGAAACATGTTATTTACTTGAAAACACTTTTGCCTCAACGTCGCTTTTGTCTCAGTTTCGTCACGATGTTAAGGTCAAAGTAGTTACAACTGACACATTTTCCACACATTTTTCATACCGTGCCTTCACAAAGTGACGTCAAAAACGACCTCTAAAATGGCCATAAGAGCCCACAGTAGTCACAGAAAAAGTACACAAAAAGACCCGGATGACCATGTAAAGTCTATGGGAGCGTTCTTTTCTAATATCTCGCTCAAATTTTAATATTTTTGCATGATTTTTTTGCACAAGATAGCTGAGGGCGATCCACAACCGGGCTAGTTCTTACTTTTTCGATTTTGGATATATATTTTTTATATTACGATAGTTTCAATTTCAGAACCGGTTTAAACCGGTTTCGAAAGTTAAAGTAATTTTGCAAAATATTATGCAAAAATATTAAAATTTGAGCTAGATATTAGAAAAGAACGCTCCCATAGACTTTACATGGTCATCCGGGCCTTTTTGAGTAATTTTTCTGTGACTATTGTGGGCTCATAACGACTTCCCATTTTAGTCAGTGTGACTTGACATCGACGTCACGTGACGTTATATCAACAATCGATGGTCACAAAGTGTGACTTCACAACGACGTGCAGTGATGCCACCATGTTTTACTGGTAGTGTTATTTCATCTAATGTTACTGAATTTTTTGCAAAAATTGCTGTCAACATTGCTGCGAGCAGTTTTTGCCGTAAATTTAAAGGATTTTTTTTTTTTTTTACAGTGCGCACAGTTCCAAGGTATTTATAATTTTTTGATATCTTTAATTTATGAAATATTATTCTTAAATATGTCTGGGTTATATTTCAAAATTTTATCCCCTCGGCTTCCGCTACAGTCTCGGCAAACGAGGATAGGGTAGAGATGTCGGGAGGAGAAGTAGAAAGCCCCACCCTATCAATTCTGCAATGGTCTGAGTTACAATTGTATCTTAGTGAAATCTTTTAAATTAATCACATATGGTTTAAATGGGTATAGCTTGATTATTTTCATAAACATTTTAACCCCCTGACTGCCCAGCAAAAGGGTAAAATTGTAATGTCGTTTTCTCTGTAATTTATGTTTTTTACAACCCGATACAAAATATGTTATTACGTATAAGCGTATAATCTTTGAGAACATTAATCCTAATTTAATTTTTTAAAACTGCCCCCATAGCATGCATGTTGACAGTGACGTCACAATGACGTCACTGTGAGTCACTTTGGTCACATCACATCAGTGACGAAAATGCCACCACACAGTGACGTCACAATGTGACTAAGATGTGACTTTCTAAAAAAAATTTCTCAGTTCGTCACAATGTTAATGTCAACGTAGTCACAAATGACACACTTTTCACAAATTGGTCACATTGTGACGTCACAAAGTGGTCACAATGTAACGTCACAAAAAAGCTCTAAAACGGCCATAACGACTTCACATTTTAGTCACTGTGACTTCACATCGACGTCACGTGACGTCACATCGACAATCGATGGTCACAAAGTCACAATGTGACTTCAGAACGACGTTGCAGTGACGTCACCATGTCTTACGGGTGGGTTTTATTTATAGAATTATATTAACTTAAATATTGCTTGTGTTGCAGTGAAATCTGCAGCTTAGTGTGCGAAAAAATGCGGTCGCGGCAGTCAGGAGGTTAAAGTTAATCATTTGAAGATTTAGTCTTTAATGAGGTACGGTTGGTGTTTTGATGCTTTAGTGCTATACTATATGGCCAAAAGTGACCAGTCATTTTCGATTTTAAACGATTTGTTATATAAATAATTATTATAAATAATTATTATAAATAGTGCAAGTCATATTTCCGTGATTTTTCCCCCAGAAACCACATAGGGAATCTTCTACAAATTGAAAAATAACGAATATCTTTAGGATAACGTAGTCGAAACTATTGTAGTAAAAGCGTCCAGCGGTAGATTATGATTAAGTGGCTGATTGGCAATAAACTGTTTTCATTTTTAAAAGGATTGAATTTATACCCTTGAAGGTTTCAATAAAGAGTATAAGGCTTCGCAAAAACATTTTTTGCTTATAATTTGTAAAGCTCTTTACATAAAAAAAATGTACGTTTCAGAAAATACGATAAATAAATTTGAATACATCACCGGCAATCGGAATAACATATTTTGAGCTTATTCTATTGACGATAATTTTCAGAATTTTCAAGCATAAATTTTTGAGATTTTCAGAAAAGTTGCTTTATATATGATGCTACCACAGTATGCAAATTACACTTTAATTGTATTAACGCCTGCGAAATGAAAATTTATTTAATAAACTTTTTAGTTTTAAGAGAATACTTAAGTGCACATTGCCGATTTTTTCTGACAATAAAGTGTATGTTTTACAGGACACATACCGCATAAAACTAACCAACTGAGACATGTATATTCTTCACAAATACTGAATATTAATAGTATAAGAATAATAAAAATATATTCTTTCGGTTACTTTCGGTGTATATCCTTTTCATATATATTTACATAATGAATTTGTTTACATCTGAAAAACGGAAATTTCAAATTAGTCAGTAATCTCTCTCAACTCATATGAAATAAATATCGGACTGACAGTAAGATCATATTATTATTGAGATCAAAGAGCTATTTTCCGAAATACATTGCTAAATATTTAGTTATTCATGGTATAGATTCATTTACAAAAAAATTTATGGATCAGATCTTGAAATATTCATCAAAATGATTCCGGAAATATATCTGATCGGAAACTGTCGTGTGTGAACTATTGTTGGTTCAAGATATGCAAGTGATTTAGATTATTCGGTCCTTATGTAACAAAGATTATATAAGGCAAACATTCTCAAACTTTTTCCATCGCTGTCAATAAAAATATGTTTTCTACATCAGCTGGATCGCATAACCTTATTTATAATAACAAAGGTCAACAACAACAACAGAAAAAAACTTTTTTTATATTGCAAATAATTTTATGTGTATCGTGCTCTGTGTGCTAGTAGTGTAGAAAGTCAACTAAAAAATTTCTATCACGTCACAATTTTATGATAGGGGAAGATGGGGATACTTGAGCCATTTTTTGAATTTTAATTTTTTTTAATTTTTTATATTTTTTTAGAATAAAATAAAATATTGAAAATGAAAATTTGATATTTTTCCTTCAACTAAAAACCACTTTCAATAAATTTTGAACTATTTTTCTATGTATAATAAATGTTTATTTTTTGTTTTACATCATGGCTCAAGTATCCCCATGGCAGGGATACTTGAGCCATAGTGAAGGGATACTTGAGCCACTACGGAAAAATACCTACAAAAATAATTTTTTTCGCTTTATTTTTGCGCAAACATTTTACAGAATGATAAATTATGAAACGTAAAGTCTTTCAAAACCAATTGAGAAAACAAAGCTAGTAATACGATCATTTTTTGTCGTTAAAACTGGTTGTCGAAGGATAATTTGAACTTGAGTTATAACGACGGTAGAAACATCCTCAGTTCAGAGCCATTTAAATTTGGAATCTGCAATTCTTCGGGCAAATTTCATTTTCAAAATATTAAGCACTTATCCAACAAATATTTTTACAGTTTTCTTTCTGGCATATTTTATTAGTAACCAACCATCAATAGAAGGTTTTCTTTCACATCATCACCATCATTGACAGAATTTTCCTCTAATGATATTGTCGAACTCATGCTTTTAGTTTAGTAGCTGTCGGAATTTAAGCCAGATGTATCATTCTACTATTTCAAACACTTTTTTGATTTCACAGGAAAAGATTTTGTCTTCCTCTTTGGCTCCATGTAGGTAAGTTTGAACTGGGATTTTTGTTGCTTTTCTTGTTTTTGTGCGCTCTTTTTACCAATTTTTCTTCAATTTTCTTAGTTAAAAAAAAAGTTACAGCAACAGAGGTTACGATTTCAATATAAAATACTAATCTTAATATGTTATATTAAAAAATAAATATTTTAATATGTTGGACCTAACTAATTAAAGTATTGGAGATTATAGCCTGTAAAACCGTTTTAAAAAGTTATTTTCATTTAATGAAAGTTAAATTGAAAACTATGTTTACATTTATCTAGACAGGCTATTTTGTTAGTCAAATCGAAAAATAAAATAGACATTTTCATTTAAAAAATATACATTTTTAAACATTTTTAGGTGGTTATTTTTTTAAGAAAAAAAAATAAAATGAAAGATTATACTCCCTTTTCTTCAGAAAAATATCTATTAGTGAATATAAGGATGGAATTTTATTTTTTGTTTGTTTCACCCGTGTTTAATTTCTAGTGGGGATGGTTAAGACATGGCTCAAGTATCCCCACTCTCATTGTCTCAAGTATCCCCACTATCACTATTTTTGTTTCCCAGAGTTTTACTAAATAAAGCATGCAGCAATTAGAACTATTTTAGACTCAAAATACAATTGAAATTATGCTTATTGAATGTATGTATATAGTTGCAACTTTAAACAAAACTTTGATTACAAAAAAACAAAAAAACCATGCACCCAAATATTTACTTCAGATAGGGAAAAGACAACTATTAATCACTATACTTTCAAAATGGTACCAAGATGTGTGATTTCTTTTTTACATATTCAGAACTATAAATATGTTATCATATTGGCAGTTTTAGAAAGAAAAATTAACCAACTGTCGAGATAATAGGGGTGGCTCAAGTATCCCCTATGCTCAAGTATCCCCACTCTCCCCTATATCAATGTTTATTTTTTTTACGTTTTTTACAAATTTTAATTTTAAACTAATTTATTTCGGAAGAAAAAAAGCTTCATTTTAAAAATTTTTTTGTCTATGGTACTTTGCGGTTGAGGTTTCTCTAATTACCAATCAGCAGTAATCTGCCAACATTACAGGGTTCCATTTTCTTTAATATATTTTTTCAATAACAATCTTGGTGAAATCACTCTCTGTGTTCATCACTGATATCTCCCATCCGAAATAAATTAGTTTAAAATTAAAATTTGCAAAAACCGTAAAAATATAAATATTTATATATCATAAAATTGTGACGTGATTGAAATGCTTTATTTGACTTTCTAAACTATTTCTTGCACACAGAACACAAATCTCATAAAATTATTTGCGACATAAAAAAAGTTATTTTTTTGTTGACTAGTGCAATTATATAAAGAAGAAATATTTGAAAGGCAAACATAATAAATATAGTGGAACTAACAAATATAGAAAGATAATATTGTTAATTGTATAAAAAGTATAAAATATTAAGTAATAACATAAAGATACAGAATTTGAATGTTCGATAGAAAGAAAAGCATAATAAATTAGGAACTCATTTTTCAGTATAAAATATTCTATGCAAAGTATGCATGCAGTTTTAAATCTTTGCTTATTACATGATAGGGATTACCTACCAGAACCAGCACAAACTGTTTGCCCCACTGGAATTAAAAAAACGATTACATTACCAGCGCCTTCACAATGAACATTTCTTACAATAGTAATGTAAAGAATGCATGTTTAAAATATAAACATGCAGTAAAACAAAATAGCATAAAAATTAATATCCTTTAGGAAATATCGCCTGTAGAAGACACAAAATAACACACTTTGAATTATTTAAATATTTCTAGAATTGTTAAAATTACTTCTGAACATTTTCAATAAATACGTGCATATCATACGCATCAATATATTAGAAAGAAATATTTTTGGAGATGTTTTATAGGAATTTTAATCTACTTTTTTGGTACCTTGTCATATTTGTCTCAAAGCTGATTGGATAATATTATTAAGTATATAAGAAGTATGAACTGCAATAGCGAAATAACAGAATTAGCAATTGTTTATAAATTAACTAGCAAAAGCCATGCTTTGTTTGGATTCGCGAAGAATTATGCTATAAGATAAGTATTTCAAAGTAATAATATATTTTTAAAATTACTTTTGCATCTTTATTAAGCAAGAATGTAATTTTATGTTTCGTTTTAGTTTTAAAAGTATTTCAACCAAATAACTAAGAATTTCCTCAGATTGTTTATTTATGAAATAAGACTGGTATAAATAAAAATATTTTCGAAGTAGAATTATACAAAATATTAGTTAATTTTATTTGTTTACAATTCTTTTATTGCCACTTCACAAAAACATAATGCAATTCTTTCAAATTCATAAATATCGTCTGCTTAAATGATTTCAAAAAATAAGAATAAATTGTGTATTTGAATTCCTAACACAGAATACTTTTATAATTGAATGTTAATAAGAGAATTTTCGCAAATTTTAATTCATTAAAAATATGCTATAATTTTTCTAAAATAAAGTATTTTATAAATTTTATAAAAGAAATCATGAAACTATACATAGTTAAAAGGAATGAGCATAGTTTGAAAATCTGAAAGCAGTTTTTGAGATATTTTATCAGAATAATGAAAATATATTTTATTTATTTATTTATTTAATGATGATTCTAGCTATATTTACTGACCCCATGATTTAACTTTTTCTTCTGAAAACGTACATGTTTTACTTCTTATTTGAAAAAATGCATTCGTAATGGAAAAACATGTAAAATAAATTAATTAAAATAATAATTTTTTTAAAGTATTTGTGTAAAAAAAATAATATTCTGCAAATCTACAGATCATAACTTATAATTTTGTTTAATTTCAAGTCAAAATACTGTATAGTTTTTTTGTAAAGTGTGCGACAAAATGTCATTTGAGTGGCCTAGTAGAGGATTCGCTTCGCTCATCCTAATAATAACACATTGCTAATAATAATATTATTAGTTATTATTAGTAGAAATGTTTTATCTACAAAAAATGAGCAGATATCTTTAAAAAAATTAAAGAACTTTGTGAGTGTATGAGTCATGTTTTCAAGACACCACTGCACGTTGCGCTAGAACATTTGAAAGGTTACCTCCACAAAGTTACCTCTTAAGTTATCTCTACATACATAATTTTTTTTCTAAAAGCCCGACTTACGATTTTTTAATTATATTCCTTTTAATTCAATTTTTTATGCAATTTTGGGTTTTTTTTGTTAATGTTTAGAGTTGATTTTTTCACATTAGTTAAAGAAATACGGTTCATTCTTTTTTTAACCCAATATCGTAAATCTTATCCTATTTTCAATAATGTTTATCCGAAATCCTGCTGTCTTTTTTAAAAATATTAATCGATTTTTTTATTGATACTTTTAGTTTTTTTTTTTCCAATTTGCGTCAGATTTTTGAAATGGATTAAATTAATTCTCTTCAAAACTTTTAGCCTAATCTAAACATTTTTGCCTAGAACGAATTTTGCATTTCAGCTGTTTTTGTGATTATCAATGCATTTTCAATGCGATTTTTACTGATGTTTTGTACATAGAATATTTTGTGCTGTCTATATTTTGTTGAGATATTTCTCTAAAAGCAGTGCTACCAGGAATCCTCCATTAATTGGCGAATGTCTGTTACATTTTTTTTTATTTTACGAAAGTTGGAATATACTTCAATTGAAGAAAATGAGAAAAGAAAAAGATACGATAAACACTGCGTACAGTTGTTCCATACTAAAACACTTTGATTGAAATAATGTTTTCTTCAAATCAATGAAACTTGTTTAAAATGCTTAAAAAGCTTTGAATTTTAATCTTAATTTTGGGGAGATTTCAGCTTTAATGAGATTGTATAATGAGATGTGGTATATATTTGATAAATAAATATGGATTTATAAATATTATTTTAATAGGTATCAAGATGCATTTTATGGTTCTTATATTTTTCTGAAAAAAATTTTCTTTTTTCCGTTTTGAGTAAAATTTATATTTTTCAATTTTATCCATTAAATTAAAGCATCTTTAAAATTGCATTGTTTAAAAAGCATTTTAAAGGCAATATTTATTTATAAATAGCATTATAAATTAAACTTTGTTTAACTTTATTCAACTTCGTAAACTTTTAAATAATGAATTCTGAGCACATTTGAATGAATGAGAAAAAGTAACTGTTGCTTATTTCAAAATCCGTAAACTTTCTTTTTTTTACTTTTTAAATTAATTTGTAAATTTGAATTTTCGGAATTCGGGAAAAATATTTTTTGTTTTTAAAATTATTATTCGATTTTAGTATAAATATATTCAATACGCATGCATGGTAAGAATGAACGTAATTTTTCAATCTTTTTTCAGTCATTTGGAAAGAATTTGCAGTTAACGCATGCTTTCCGATTATCAGCACGGGGAATATAGGCCCTAGAGAGAGTGCCCTCAGAGGGAATCCTTCTAAGGGAACCTAACAAGTATTCACGCAAGGTTACCCAAGGCTTGAAGAATACCACGAAAAACTCTGAACGCTTAGGTCGATGGGAGCGATTAGGTTCGAGTCCAGAACCTGTCGTCTATTAGTTTCTAGAGCACAATCTCTTAGCCACTTGATGGGTTTCTCTCACTGTGTAGTGTTAATTTTACACAACATGCACGACGTAAAACTGCACAACTGAAACATGCATATATTCATCGATATTGTAAAAATAATAAGAAAAAAATACTTCTGTTACTTGCATATGTTTTCGTTTTTTTACATATATTTTTTTTTTGTATAAAAGAAAAATGGACATTACAAAATATCCGTTACTCTTGAAAAAACTAATGAGTCTTACAATAAAACTTACAAAATACAGAACTACTATGTCATATTATCAATTCTCTTTGTGCCGTTTGAGATTCGCACATTTCACTCTTTAAATTTAAAATAAAATTTACCTTCCTAAAAGAATGATGTTTAATAAAGCGAAAAAAGAATTTGAAAATTGTAATATAAGTTAAATCATATTGTAATACACTATTTTCTAAGCACCTCAAAAAATTCTTCCTCAGTCTATTTTTATATGAATATTAATTGAATAAGTATGCAAAACACCTACATTTGTTAGCTTTCCGTTAGTGAAATGTTTGCAAAACACTAAGTAATCTGTTTTGATAGCTAGTGTTAATGTTTTTAACATAAAAGTTTTTTTTTTCTAAAAACTGAAAAAAAGTTGCACCCGAAAAGGTTAAATTAAGTATAGTTAAAAAAACACCGTAAGCACTGGTGATAATTAATTAATAAAGTAAAACTCTTTGTAAAATCACTATAAAATTAAAAATAAAATAGGACGCGTTTTGAGCTACAAGAATAACAGCTCGTCATCAGATAAACCAACACTTTGCTTTAATAAATTTAAAAAATCTATCATTAAACAAATTTAGGAATACAATAAAAAATTAGTGGTAACAATCCGCAATATGTGGCGCAGCGCTTGCATCACTGGATACACGTATCACATGCGCATTATTCCTTTATACATACATATATACCGGGTGTCCCAAAAATGACTGATGGATTTTAAAATTCAATAACTTGCAAACGGTGACAGCTATTTAAAAAACTTTTGCAGGAGGGCTGTGTATAATGTCAGAAGTTTTTTTTACCGCAATTCTTGATTTTAGTTCAAATTTCAAACAACAGATGGCGCTGATGGCGGTTGGCGGCCAGTCGACGCCGAGACTTACTTCATTCAGCTTTGACGCAAAAGAAGGAGATTAAGGCTATGGAGTACGTCTCATTCTACAGTACACTGATAAAAATCTGCTACATTTTGCTGCAACGCACTCCCCTTCTTGTATAGAAAACGGTTACTTGGACGAAAAATGGAGCTTTCTCATTGGTTAGAGTAGAGATATTATATATAAGCGGTGGAGTGCGTTGCAGCAAAATGCAGCAGATTTTTATCAGTGTACAGTCTTGCTCTCAGGCCCCGATTCTGGACTCATTCGATATAATTTCAATGGAATGCGTTGTTGCCATGGAAATAACAGATTGTTCGATAGTGGAATACAGCGTTCAGAAGTGGGCATAAATTTCGGAAGCAGTATTTGAGTTTGCAGAAGATTTTTGTTTAGGAAGTTTTATTTTCCCGGATTAAATTACTTTTTTATGGCACGATTTAAAGAATATTTTATGCATCATATTTTAAAACTAGATAAAGAGATTTTTTTCAATTTGATGATTTTTGTTATACTCTTAAGAATTTTTAGATCTTTTAAGAAAATTTGTCAGTAGATTTTTATGAATGTTCAAAAAATAATCATGAAAACTGTTGATAGTACATTATTGTGTAAAATAACTACCAAAAAGAAACATAATAAGTTGCCTTGTATAGCCCTTTTCAATAGGATTAGTCTATCGTTGCATTAAAATAGAAAAAAATAAAATAAATGTGAGTTAATTAAAATTTATTTTACCAGATTAAATTACTTTTTATGGCATGATTTAAGGAATATTTTAGGCACCGTATTTTAAAACTACACTGTTAAAAAATTGAAACCTTTTCTGCATCGTCACTCCTCCACTTTTATAGAAAGAGATTACGTCACTGTACTATGGAGTATTCTCATTGGTCAAAATAGAGATATTCTATAATAGCAGTGGAGTGACGATGCAGCAAAAGTTTCCAATTTTTAACAGTGTAAGTGAAGATATCTTGTTACAATCTTGCTCTTACATTACAAAAATCAGCTGCATTTTGTTGTATACGCACACCGCTTGTATAGAAACGGTTACTTGATTGTATTATGAAGCATTGTTATTGGTCGGAAAAGAGATATTATATACAAGCGGCGGACTGCGTATGAAGCAAAATGCAGCGGATTTTTAACACTTGGATTCTGAACTCATTCGATAAGATTTCAATGGAATGGGTTGTTGTCATGGAAATAACAAATTCTTCTATAAAAAATACAATATTCAAAATTGAGCATGAATATAACAATCTTAATTGATCTAAAATTTCTTAGAATATAACAAATATTATCAAATTAAAGAAATCTCTTTATCTAGTTTTAAAATATGATGCATAAAATATTCTTTAAATCGTGCCATAAAAAGTAATTTAATACGGGAAAATAAAACTTCCTAAACGAAAATCTTCTGCAAACTAGAATACTGCTTGCGGAATTTATGCCCACTTCTTAGTGTTGTATTCCACTATCGAACAATCTGTTATTTCCATAGAAGCAACGCATTCCATTGAAATCATATCGAATGAGTTCAGAATCGGGCCTCACAGTGTTGAAAATCTTCTGCATTTTGCTTCATACGCACTCCGCCGCTTGTATATAATATCTCTTTTGCGACCAAAAACAATGCTTCATAATACAATCAAGTAACCGTTTCTATACAAGCGGAGTGCATTCACAACAAAATACAATAGATTTTTACAGTGTAAGAGCTAGATATCTTCACCTACACTGTTAAAAATTGGAAACTTTTGCTGCATAGTCACTCCACTGCTATTATAGAATATTCCCTATTTTGACCAATGACAATGCTCCATAATATAGTGAAGTAATCTCTTTCTATAAAAGTGGAGAAGTGACGGTGCAGCAAAGGTTTCAAATTTTTAACAGTGTAGTTTTAAAATATGGCGCCTAAAATATTCCTTAAATCATGCCATAAAAAGTAATTAAATCCGGGAAAATAAATTTTAATTAACTCACATTTATTTTATTTTTTTCTATTTTAATGCAACGATAGACTAATCCTATTGAAAAGGTCTAAACAAGGCAACTTATAATGTTTGTTTTTGGTAGTTATTTTACACAATAATGTACTATCAACAGTTTTCATGATTATTTTTTGAACATTCATAAAAATCTACTGACGAATTTTCTTAAAAGATCTAAAATTTCTTAAAAATATAACAAAAATCATCAAACTGAAAAAATCTCTTTATCTAGTTTTAAAATATGATGCATAAAATATTCTTTAAATCGTGCCATAAAAAAGTAATTTAATCAGGGAAAATAAAACTTCCTAAACTCAAATCCTGCTTGCGAAATTTATGCCCACTTCTAAACGCTGTATTCCGCTATCGAACAACCTGTTATTTCCATGTCAACAACGCATTCCATTGAAATCATCTCGAATGTGTCCAGAATCGGGGCCTAAGAGCAAGACTGTACTGTAGAATGAGACGACCCCATAGCCTTAATCTCCTTCTTTTCCGTCAAAGCTGAATGAAGCAAGTCTCGGAGTCGACTGGCCGCCAACCGCCATCAGCGCCATTTGTTGTTTGAAATGCGAACTAAAATCAAGAATTGCGGTAAAAAAACTCCTGACATTATACATAACCCTCGTGCAAAAATGTTTTTAATAGCTGTCACCGTTTGCAAGTTATTGAATTTTAAAATCCATCAGTCATTTTTGGGAAACCCGGTATGTACTTACACACACATATATATATATATATATATATATATATATATATATATTCTGTTTAAAAAATCTTTTATTTTCTTCAAATATTTTTGCAAGAGGTGCTAGATATGTAATTTTTTGCGTATAAACTTTTTAAAATATTTTATTTTGAATTAAAACAGGCACCATTGTATTTATACGTTTAATGCTTATAAAAGCTTAATATTCAGAGAACATTTTATTTTGCAGAAAAACTTTTGAAATATACGTCACACGATTTGTGTCTGTAAATTGATGATGGTTGGAGCACGCTGAAAGATGCCGAATAATAACGTACAACAGTGCTCATTGTATAAGATTGAACACGCACAACACAAATCTGAAACACACACAACCCTATAAATTAGTAAAAGTAAACATTATTAGAATCATGAAAGTATTTTCCTTATTTTATTTGCACATTCTTTTCATATATTCACACAATATATTTGTTAAAGTGGTATTTCAAAGTAACTAGTCATCAAATATATAATAATTCTGAAATAAATCATGGATTCATACTAATTATATACAGTCCCTGGCCAAATTATTAGACGCACTCATATTTTCTTGTGTCGAATAATATTACAAGTTTCATATAGATATTACTATGCCAATAGTTACAATTGATTATATACATAATCTGTGGGATTATAATAAATTAAAAGCATGCCAATGACTTTAAAATTATTTATTTTTGTAAATTAAATTAACAATTCTAAAATTGTAAAACTTAAAACATAAAATTAAAAAAAAAGGCAATATTTTTGGAGTCTCCTTTGGCTCCAATCAGTGCCTCTATTCTTCATGGCATGCTGTTAATACAAAATTGAAATGTTTCTTGCATGTGCGAGTGATGTTTCCAGACAAGGATAAGTTTTTCTATGAGCTGTGTTTTGCTCGTTATGAGCTCTTTGTCCAGTTTTTTCTTCATTAGCTCCCAAACATTTTCAATGGTATTCGTGTCTGGTGAATTACCGGGAGCAGTTCAACACAGGGATATTTTTTTATTGAAAGTAGACCTTGACCGATCGTGCTATGAAACAAAAAGCTTTACCTTGCAAAAATACAAATGGTTCATCATTTGGAAACCACCATTTTAGCTTTAGAATAAACCGATTTTGAAAACCTCTTTATATTGGTCTGGAGAATTGACTAACAAGTCATAACAAACAAAACCCAGCTCATAGAAAATCTTATCCAAATCTGTAATCGTCACCTACGCATACAAGAAACCCTTCAATTTTGTATTAATAGCATGCCGCGAAGAATAGAGGCACTGATAGCCGCCAAAAGAGGCTCCAAAAAAATATTGATTTTTTTTTGTTTCAAGTTATAAATTTTGCAATTTCAGCCATTTTTAATTTAATTTGTAAAAAGAAAGAGTTTTAAAGTCATAAGCATGTTTTTTATTTATTATAATCTTACAAATGTTGTACATAATTTATTGCAGTTATTTAGAAAGTAATATTTCTATGAAGCTAGTAATATGATTCGACACAAGGAAAAGGGAGTGCGTCTAATAATTTGGCCAGGGACTGTATATAGTTATTGAGACAAGCGAGTTATTTTCCCAAATGCATTGCAAAATATTTAGTTATTCATGAAATAGGTGCATTTACCGTAAAATATTTAGTTCAGATCATAAAAAAAAAAACAGAAATGTTCAGTTTGGAAAATATCGAGTATCAATTTTTTTTATCCATTTATTTATTTTTATTTATTTATTTGTTTTTATGTATGCATGCAATTCTAGATCTGTGTTTGTTCTGCGATGATGATTCTATATGATACTCACTCTGACACTTTTCGTTTTTATTTCTTATATAGACATTTTTTTACACTAGAAAAATGGGCATATCAAATTTAAAGCTCACGAAAAAAGCAAATAAGTCATACAATAAACTTACAAAATGTAAAACTAAAGACCATCCGTTTTCTAATTAAGATCACATCTGTTACATATATATTATTCATTTTTACATACTCACATACACACATGTATATTCGTTAAAATTTTGTCTTCAATATCTAACTTCTATTTTTTTTCAAAATGTTAATCTGCAAAATTTATTGCAAGAAATGTTCGATATGTATTTTTTTTGTAAACCTCTTTTAATATATTTTTTTTAATTAAAACAAGCATTCTTCCATTCATATTTTTAAAGTTTATAAAAGTTTAATGCTTAAAGAACATTTTAATATTCATAAAGTTTTTTTAAATGTACGTTTTATGATTTGCATGGTGTCCATAAGTTGATAATGTTAATTATACGATCAAAGAAGCCGAATAATAACCTACAATAATATTCAGTAATAAGGTAGAACACGCACAACATAAAGCTCAACAAATGAGACATTTATATTCTTACAAAGTACTAAAAATAAAGAATATTATCATCATGCAAATATTTCCCTTTCGTTATTTGCATAACGTTTTCATATATTTACACAATCTGCTTGTTTATACTTGAAAAAGGGTTTCAAAGTAACTAGTCATTAAATATATAATAATTCTGAAATAAATCGCAAACTTTCATTAAGCGTATATAATTATGGAGATAAAAAAGTTACTTTCCGAAATACGTTGCCAAATATTTAGTTATTTATGAGATAGATCCATTTACAGAGAAATTTATGAATCAGATCATTAAATATTTATAAAAATGATGTATGTATGTACATACGCATGCAATTCTGAATGTTTGATTGTTGCTATAATTTTTCTGTATGGTAGTCATTATCAAACTTTTTTTTGGCTTGATAAAAGTCTTTGCAACATTACCTGGTTTACAAAATAAATTATATAATAATAATAATAACAATAACAAAAATAATAATAATGTAAGGAAAAGTTAATTTAAATGTAAAAATAATCAATGTAGTAAAACAAAGTGATGAAAAACAATATTATTAATTACATAAGCAGTATAAAGTGCAATAAAATAATATTGCAGAATATGGAAGTTCTAAAAGTAAAAACCAGTGGATCTTATTTTTAACAAATTAACAACTTATTGATCTCTGTATTTATTTCTGTTATTTACATATTTCTATCTTATCGTCTAACGATTTTTTTACACAAGAAAAGAGAGCATTTCAAAATAGATAATTCATGAAAAAGCTAATAAGTCTTACAATAGAATTCGCAAAATACAGAATTAAAAACGATACGATTTATTTTGATTTAAGAATACATCAATTACATACATATTATTACTTTTTACATGCGGACCTATAACTATATATATTTGCTGTTCTTAAAAAACATCTTTCAATGTGAAATAAGAATGCTGTAAGTTTTGATCACGTCTATTAAAAATTATATATTATTAATAATAATATAAATTCTACAATAAAAATGTAAAAACTTTAAATGTAACTTAAAATGTAAAAAATACTAAGAATAATTATTTTGCTTAGAAGCCATCACTATTAAAATGAAGTCTTATAAGCAAAGTAATTACTTATAATATAAGTTCTTATATTTAGATGTAGAATACATACTATTATTATTATTATGATATCGTCTATTTTTCTTCCAAATGGTAATTTACAAATAGTATAGTATTAAGTATTAGATACGCATTGTTTTGTTCTATATCATCTTTCAAGATTTCTTTCTTGTGAATTTAAAGAAGCAATGTTCTAGGCATATTTTATATGTTTATACAAGATTGAAGAGTAGAGAAATTTTTATTTTGCACCAATACATTTGAAAAGTATCATATATTATTTGTACTGTGTCCATAAATTGAAGATGAACTAAAAAAAAAAAAAAAAATAATATCGGACAATAGTGTACATTAAAACACGGACAACATAAATTTGAACAATTGAAACGTGTTTATCCTTATAAAATACTAAAAACAAACATTATTAGCATCATGAAAATATTTTCCTTATGCATATTCTTTTAATATATTTACACAATATATTTGTTACCACATGAAAAAGGGACATTTCAAATTAACTTGACATCAAATATCTAATAATTCTGAAATAAATCATAAACATACTTTTAAGCGTACATAATTATTGAGGTAAGTGAGTTATTTTCCGAAATACATTGCTAAATATTTTGCTATGCATAAGAGAGATCCATTTGTGCAGAAAGTTATGAATAAGGTAATTAAATATTGATAAAAAAAGGTTTCAGATCTGTTACAAAAATGTCATTTATGAATTATTTTTCATTTTAGATTTACACGCAATTTTTATTCTTTGCTTGTTATGTGTTATTTGCATATTTCTTTTGTATATAAACGAACATCTCAATACAAATACTCATCAAATAGCAAATATGTCTTACAAAATAACTAATAAAATACAGAGGTAAAGACGATGCGATTTCATTAAAATCAAGTATAGATGTACTACATACGTATTACTTATTTTTACATACGCACATATACATATATATACATATTTGTTAGACTTCTGTTTAAAACGTTATATTTTTTCTTCTACACGTTTTTATACAAATATAATTGCAAGAAGATTTAGATATGTATTATTTTGTGTATGTTTAAGATTTCACATTTTTGAATTAAAACAAGCATTATTATTTTCATATTTTTCATGCTTATATCATGCTTTTCATGCTTTTATGTTGCTTAATGTGTAAATGATGCCCAAAAACTAAGATTAAAGTTATATGATGAAAGAAAACCGAATATTACCGTAGGAAAACGTTCATTGCAAAATACTGAACACGCACAATATAAAACTAAAGAAATGAAACAGATATAACCCTATAAAGTACTAAAAATATACATTATTAGCACAATGAGAATATTTTCGTTCTGTTATTTGCATGTTTCGTTTTATAAATTTACACAGCATATATGTTTATAGATGGAAAGAGACATTTCAAAGTAACTAGTCTTGAAATAGCTAATAATTCTGAAATAAATCTAGGACTTACATTTAGCGCATATAATTATTGAGATAAGTGAATTATTTTCCGAAATGCAATGCTAAATATTTAGTTATTCACGAGATAGATTCATTTATAGTAAAATTTATGGATCCGATCATTAAGTATTCATAAAAATGATTTCAGAAATGCATTGGTTAGGAAACGTTCGTATATAATTTATTTTATGTCATTATATGTATAGATAAATATATATATGCACTTGTTTTGTTTTTAGATAAAGATGCATTTCTCAATTTTTTGTTGTTTTTTGATATTTCTTGTATGTGATAGTCATTCTCAAACTTTTTTCTGTGCGGAACAGATAAATACTCTAATTGCGGTAACTAGTCCTCCCCCGGCAAAGAAAAACATAATTATAATAATGTTGTAAAGAAAATTTAATTAAAATATACACATAATCAATGTAATGAATTAAAGTAATAAAAAATTATTATTTATATTAGAAGTATAAAATATAATGAAATAATAATACAGAATGTGGGAATACTAAAGGTAAAAACGAGCAATTTTTCTTCATATCAAATTACCAATCTTTAGAACAAATTACAAGATAATAGGTCTGTATAACATTTTTTGCTTTTTAAAAATGTAAAAATATACAGTGTAAATTTCATAATTATTTAAATATTTGATTCACAATTAATCCTTAAAAGCGTATTGTAACTAGGAGTCACATGATAACATTTTATTATATTTGGAGTTTTCTATTTTTTTTTTGTGAACTATTATATATATTATTATAAGTCAGATAACACCTGACTGTCATAATTTCCTCTTTCTTTTTTTCTTTCTAACTGATGACCAGCCCCAACTTGCCTAGTTATCTCAGCTTAACGGATTACATACCTGGTATCGGGGAATAAGCCTGATTCCTTCGCTTCGCACGTCATCATATCTGCAGTATTTGCTTCTCATTTAAGCATACTTTGTTTTGTCAGTATCGTTCTTCAAGCCTAATAGGAAAAGCAGCACACCGAGGTACACAAGTTCGAATCATGGCTTGAAGATTATTCGCTTTGTTAAAATAAATCTGGCTAATCTAACATTGATTTTAATTTATTTACATGAATAACTTCTTTCATCATGTATATAAAGCAGATACCCTAATATTTTCGCCCATTTTTTAATTTTAGCCAATTTTAAAAGATATCTGGAGGATTTTTCAGTGAGTTTGTATCATTTGATAGATAATATTTCCACGGGCGCTTACACTGTAAAACATTTGTGGAAACGTTACTCCATACAATTGGTGTAAAAATGGTAGCAAATGTTGCCTCCAGTTTCATGGAGTAATTGTTTTCACATATGCAATGGTGTAATTTAAACATATATTACTGGTGCAACATGACAATGTTACACCGGTTTTAACGGTTAAAATACTCCATAAAATTGGAGGCAGCAATGCTGCCACCAATTTTACGGAGTAACGTTTCTACAAATGTTTCTCAGTGTATGTATAGATGGCTTAATTATTCCGGAGTCTGATCAAAAATTTGCTTGCTGGAACCGGAAAATATATATATGAAAAGTTGTCTCCTTTTCATGATGTAGACTTAAGATTTCATTTTGAAATTTTTGGTAAAATAAAATTTCCGGTTAAAAAGATGTTTAATATTAATCGATCAGAATAAATTAACGATCGGATAAGTTAACAATTTTAGTTTCAGATTATTTTTTTCTCTTAAATTGTTTTAACTTTCGAAATCTATTAGAAAGGATTCTGAAAACGAAACGATCATAATATAAAAAATATCTAATCAAAATCGAAAAAGAAAAAAACTTGAACGGCTGTAAATCGTCTTCAGCTATCCTATGCAAAAAAAATCATGTAAAAATATTAAAATTTTAGCGAGATATTTGAAAAGAACGCAGAGACTTAACATTATCATGCGAATCTTTTTTCTGTGACCAGTGCTGGGTCTTAAGAATATTTAAAAAATTATGCGCTGTTGCAACACGCTCTTCTCTAATAGATTGATATGAAAATATCGCTTACTGGATTAAAGTTTTGACATTCTTTATTATTCGTAATTTGTTTTTTACTACATAACTTTCATTCTTCTAATCATTCTTTCATTCTTCTTTTTTTGGGGGGGGGGGATATTTTCGTTATTAGTTCATCTGCCAATTAGCCTTCTAACGTATTTCTAATTTTGCTAGAAAATTCATTTATGTGAATAGGATACAGAAAGGTGAATTTGATTGCTGATATTTAGAGAGATTTTATACTTGGCGACTGCTAAAATTTTAATTTTTTTCCTTCTTAGTGCAAATGAACAAGAGAAAATTTATTGTTTTATAATTTTGAATGCCGGGCTATTTTACTGCAAAAAATATAATTATAAGACTTAAATCATTCGTAGTCTAATTTTGGCAAAATGTTTCAAATTTGGAGTTGTTGTGTTGACATCAGTTCATACTAGATAAGAAAAATGCTACATGAAATTGTTATTCGATGAAACTTCTATCGTTATAAAGAAAATATTGCTGGCACATAAAATCTTCTCTTCAAGTATATATCAAAAGATTATTATTAATGATTTTGTATAATTAATTTCATTTATCATTGTCGGTTCTATTTAATGTGATGAGTTGTGTTAGTAATGAAATATATAGTTCAATAAACAGTGATTTTGCATTATTTAATTAAACATAGGTTTATTCACGACCAACACATTGCAGAATGGTGCATTACACTGTGGATTTATGCTTGTAGCGGATGTGTTTTTTTTCGTAAATATGTGGGATCTTAATCATTTCAGTGATGAAATGGTGAATTATATAAAATTACAAATAATCAGATTATTAACGGATAATAGTATTTATTTTATGCGATTCAACACGCGAAGCATAAAACTGAAGACATAAAATACACATACCTGTATAAAGTACTAAATAATGATATTATAAGAATAAATATGATATTTTTCTTCTGTTATTTGCATGTTTTTTTCATATATTTTCAGAGGTCGTACACTGTAAAAAAGCTGCTGCAGAGATTTACTGCAGAAGAGATTCCAGACAATGTCAGTATAAAAACGCATTCCGTATATCAACGGACATTTACGGTTTTAGCCTGTTAAAAAAAAAAAAAAAAAAAAAAAACAGTAGTTGACCATTTATGAGGAAAAAGTGAACCGTAAATTTTCTAGATAATTCACGGTAAAGTATAGTAAATTTACACGTTTTTTCACAGTGTACAAGTCTTGGGATTTTTTGCCCAGGGAATTCTCAGACATCATATAACAATCCTGAACAAACCCTGATTTACGTAATATAATTGCTTATAAGAAAAAAGGACATTTAAAACTAACTAGTCATCAAACAACTAATAATTCTAGATAAATGTCGGACTGACATATAACTAGATAGGTGTGTATAACTAGAGAGATAAGACGCATTTTTTTTTTCAGTATGCATTGTTAAATGTTTAGTTATTCATGTGATAGATACATTTATTCATAAATTTATGGTTCATATCATTAAAATTATTCTAGAACTGTATATGTTAAGAAATTGTCACGTATGAATTATATCTGTTCTTAGATATACATAGGTTTATTTTTCATTGCTTCTTACTGTTAAGGATTATGTATAAGAGCCATCTCCAACTGTTTGCCTCGCTGATAGTAAAAATATCTATTTTAGATACTTTCCACAACCAATATTACACATAATAATAAAGTAGGGAAAAGATATTTAAACTATAAATATGTAGTAAAACAAAGTAACGTGAAAAAATAATACTATTATTAATACAAGAAATATAAACTTCAATAATGTAAAAATATGGAATTTGAAATTTTTAAATGTAAAGATTAGGCAGATATTCTTTATAAAAATTAGCAAATCTTTAACAAGCATGTAAATTTTCATATTTTTAAAATGTAAATATATGTAATTAATTTCATTTTAATAGAAATATTTGATAAGAGAAAACGATAAAAAAAGTAATCGGATTCAAAAAGCCAAAAAATTTCTTCTATCTCATACAGGTTAATACGTTCAGACAATTGAAGCAGTGCGACTGGTTAGGTGATTTACACTAAAATCGTGTCAGCAACAATTTGTTTCAAGTTTTAACTGTATCTGAAGTTTGAGGAAAATCCTTGCGTTTGTTTTTGAGATAAAATCATTTTAGAAATATTAAATAAATCTGTAAGCGCCACCTGTTGAGCGATTTACTCCAAAGCTTAACACACTAATTTATATCAAGGACAAACTAAATTTGAAGAATAATGGAAATTCGTGCATTAGTTTGTGAGATAGAGCTATTGAGATAATCATAAATAATGCTGCACTTTAGCGCCAACTGCTGGGTTATTTACGGCAAAAGGTAATCAGCTTATCAAGGACTAAAGCAATCTGAAGTTTTATGAGAATACGTTAATTAGTTCTAGAAATCGGGAAACAGGCAATATAACAGCGCCATCTGTTGGGCTGTGTGCACCAAAAACGAATCAGATCCAGTTTCTATCAAGGTCTAACTGAGTTTAAGGCCACACTATAGTCACTGAAAAGGACCCGGATGATAATGTAAAGTGTATGGGAACGTTCTTTTCAAATATCTCGCTAAAATTTTAATGATTTTTTTCTGCATAGGATAGCTTAGGACAATCCACAACCGGGCTAATTTTTACTTTTTCGGTTTTGCTTATATTTTTTTATATTGTGATAGTTTCAATAGTTTTTTTAAAAAACACAATAGATTTTTCATAACACGACTTCTGAGTTTACGTTTTTGAGCACATTTCCCTACAAAAGCAAAAAAACCGGTCGAAAAGCAGGAGAAAAACAGGTGATCACGTGATCAAAATAATTTACAACTGCATAGCTAATTTAATCATTATAAAAGGGAAATCTAAGTTCGATTCAAAATCGCTTCCATAGCCAGGCATTCCAATTTCATATATTTCTGTTAAAAATGAATTTGTAAATGTGTCAAAACGTTTCGCGCTTGTTGAGCGGAGAAGTTGAGAACAACCTTGAATGGGTTCATTTAAACTATATTTTAGATGCAAATATTTATTAATAAATAATATTCTAAATTCAATTTTATTTAATCTTCATTTAATTCTATTCAAATTAACAACTTTTAAAACGATGAATAATGAGTATTTTTGAATGAATGAAAAAGTTATTGTTGCTTATTTTTTAACCCAATATTTTTTTTAAACTTTTTAAATTAAATTAGAAATCTTAGTTTACAGAACTGGTTATTTTCAGTTTGGAAAATAAATTTGTATTTTAGTTCTAGCACAGCCAATACGCATGCATGGTAAAAATAAGCAAAATGTCTCACCCTTTTTCAATCATTCGGGAACACTTCTAGAAGTATGGAAATTATTTGTTACAAAATGAGGAATAACGAGTTTTTCTGACTATGTAGCGTAATAGCGGTATCACACGTGCCCTATTCGCCGAACTTTTTCCCCAACACAACATTACAGCGAGCAAAAAGTCGCCTGACCTTGATATGGGGGAGAATTTGCTCGCTGTTTTTGCTTACCGAATATTTACCGCATTGCATGGAAAATGTTCGCGATTCATTCAGCGCTGATTAACTGAACAATAGGAGCGTAGCGAGAAACTAAAGAACCCCGCGACAAGTTTGAAAAACCTGTTTACCGAACAATCAACAAAATGAGCCATCGTGTTTTGTGAAATGTTTGTTGAAATATCTTTCTCCGTGTGATACAGCTCTTACTGTTACAGAAAATGCACATTATAAAACTCCACAATTGGAACATGTATATTCCTCTAAAGTATTGAACCTAAATATTATAAGAATAATGAGAGTTTTTGCATATGTTACTTGCACATTTTTTCATATATGTACATAATATTCTTTCTACGAAAAAATGGACATTTCAAAATATAAAAGCTAATGTTAAAACAAAACTTATAAAATACTGGATTAAAGACGATGCTATTTCAATTAACTCTGTCAGGTCTGGTATACTAATAAAAATATATGATTTTAAATAGAGTATTTCTTGGTTTTAATAAATATGTATGGTACTATTTATGCGCAGTAAAGTTAGTATATGTTTATAAATTTACTGTATGGCTTCATTTATGTTTAGGCATTTATTAATAATGATAATAATTATTATTATTTGTTTAATTCTATTTCCGCCGTTTGCGATTCTTGTTACTTTCTTCTATCTTCAATAGAAGAAAGTATTGTAAACGAAATTTTTTTCGACTTCCAGTTTTCGACGGATTTACACGTTTTAGGGGTCAGAGATTCCAAAAAACATGTTTTTACAAAATGTCTGTCTGTCTGTCCGTGTGTCTGTGTGTCTGTGTGTCTGTATGTCGCCTTTCTACCATCAAAAAGTGTATGAAGTTATGCGTAGAATTGAATCAAATTTTTTGTGAATGTTTTTGGCTGTGGCAAGCAGGTCCTCCTTCAGTTTTGAAATATTCCGCCGGAAGGGGGCGCTGCAATCGCGATTTTTATGCCATTTTCAATATTGTACCGACCAAAAGTATATGAAGTTATGCATCGAATTGAACCAAATTTTTTGTGTATGTGTATGAATATGGCTATTTGGTCCTCCCTGAATTTGAAAAACATCCGTCAGAAGGGGGCGCTGCAATCGCGATTTTTGTGCCATTTTCAATGTTGTACCGACCAAAAGTATATGAAGTTATGCATCGAATTGAACCAAATTTTTTGTGTAAGTGTATGGCTATGGCTAGTTGGATTGCCCTGAATCTGAAAAAAATCCGCCGGAAGGGGGCGCTGCAATACCGAATTTTATGCCATTTTCAATATTGCACCACATAAAAGTGTATGAAGTTAGTTCTAGAACTGAACTAAACATTTTGTATATGATTTTTTTTGGTAAGGCAAGTAGATCCTCCCTGAATTTGAAAAAAAAAATCTGCTTATCATTCTATTGTCCATCGGCTCGTGCAGAGACGGAAATTCGTTTTTACTCCGAATTATTGATTGAAGCAGAAATTTAAGATGAAAATAAAAGTTGGTAAGGTATTGAATTAAAATTATTAAAGCATTTAAATGAATAACTATTTTTTTATATTAAAATGTATGTATGAGACAGAAGAAAGTTTTGGGATTGGCACATCCAACTAGTATTTTTAGCATATATCTCACTCTTTAAAATAAAACATGCTTTTCTATAAGAATCATATGTAATAAAGCGCAAAAAGTATTAGAAAGTTTTAATATAAGTTTAATCTTATTTCAGAACAATATTTTCTAAACATCTGCAAAAATCCTTTCTTTGTCATATGAATGTTAATTGAACAATAAGCAAAACAACAACATTTGTTATCTTTCAGAGAACGAAATAGTCTTTCAACACCAATTAATCTATTTGCATTGCTAATGTTAATGTTATTAACGTAAAAGTATTTTTTTCTAAAAACTTAAAAATGTCGCACCCGAAAGGGTTAAATTAAGGATATATACAATAATACAAGATTTGCGTCACAAATGACTGATTTTCACTACTAATTTGTTATAGAATTCTTTACTTTATAATTTTTTTAAAAAAGTCTGTCTTGCATTATTGGATACATGTATTACATACGCATCGCTTCTTTTTATAGATTAGTATAAGCATATATTTGTTAAAATTCTGTTTAAAACATCTTCTATTTTCTTCAATATGTTTGAAAATAATTTCGAATATTGTATATAAAATTCTTTTAAATTTTGTTATTTTGGAATTCAAACAGGTAACAATTCATTAATATATATAGGACAGTTGCACCATAAAATTTAACTAATAATAACACATTGCTCAGTGGTGCACAAAACAGGAATTTTAATATACATTAGAACATATTTAAATAAAATAAAACTTTCAACGTTTCACGCCGTCTTCTGCGGGCGTCTTCAGGAAAATATGATAATGGAAGGACTACGTTTGCATCTTGATCGAGAGATAATATTTCAACTAAATTAAAATCTAAATGAATTTAAAAAAAAATTTAAATTTTTAAAATTTTTTAAAAAAAAGTTTAATTTTTTTTAATTAAAATTTTTGTCTTAAATTTTTAAAAAAATTAAAAAAAAAATTCAATTTATTTAGATTTTAATTTAGTTGAAATATTATCTCTCGATCAAGATGCAAACGTAGTCCTTCCATTATCATATTTTCCTGAAGACGCCCGCAGAAGACGGCGCGAAACGTTGAAAGTTTTATTTTATTTAAATATGTACTAATGTATATTAAAATTCCTGTTTTGTGCACCACTGAGCAATGTGTTATTATTAGGTAACAATTCATTAATATATTTAATGTGTATAAAATGTAATGTGTAGAGAATATATTATTTTTGAAAACACTTTTAAAATATATATTATGTGACTTCTATTTTATTCAGAATCTGACAATGAATAATATATGATGAAAAAACCCAAATAAAAACGCACAACAGTGTTCATCATACAAAATAGAACTCGAACAAAATAAATCTCAGCAAATGACACATGTACAGCTGGATAAATTTCTACAAATAAGCATTATTAGCATCATGGAAATACTTTCATTATGTTATTTGCACATCTTTTTCACATAATTTCACAATATATTTGTCTAAATCTGAAAAGGGGACATTTCAAAGTAACTAGTGATCAAATATCTAAAAATTTTGAAATAAATCGCAGACTTATATTAAGGGTATGTAATTATTGAGATAAGAAAGTTATTTTTCCGAAATACAGTGCTAAATATTTAGTTATTCACGAGATAGAACCATTTACCGAAAAAAATATGGATCAGATCATGAAACATTCATAAAGATTATTTCAGAAATATATCGGTTAGGTAACAGTCGTATATGATTTGTTATATGTCATTTTAATTTTTTATTTGTTTTACTTACTTCATCATACACTGCAAATTCCCAGCACACATTGAGAACACATGTGGAGCACTTTGATTGAAAAAAAGTGTTCTAGTCACCTTAATGTGTACTGAAATGTGTTCCGGATGTGTTCCACTATAAAGAAAGTGTGCCGACAGTGTCCTGAAAGTGTTCCGAAAGTGATCTGCTTAGAATATTTGTTAAATCTAAACTTGGGAACACATTTAAGAGCAGATTGGGAACACATATGGGCACACTTGTGAAATCATGGCTTTCTGTGTTACAATGATGACGACCATAAGGAGTGTTGATCGCAATCAATGTGGATCTCAAGATCAATTTGGTAAGTTAATTTTTTTTTTAATTTACTTATTTTTTGCATGCATGCATATAGTGATTATTACTTTTGAGGCTTTCATAAATTCATAAAAACCTCGAGAACAAGAATAATAGGTGCACTGTGTGTGCGTGGGGGGGGGGGTGTAACATTAACATGGAAAGGAATTTTGTGGTTAATTAATTCAATTTCATATTCAATTCCACTTTCAAATACTGATCGTAATGACGTACAGTGGTGTCAGGAATTGGGGAACTTAGGAGGAAAGAGTTGTCATGTAATTCCCCCTCCCCCTTTCACAGGGCCGTACAGAGAGACCACGTGTCCTGGTAGCAATCCAAATGCAAGCCCTCTTTCCTCTCACATCATAAATATAAATTTGCTAAGTCGAAATTTAATAAGTAAAATTACCGTCTTAGACAGGTTGTTTCCGTCTTAGGAGGTATAAATGCATAATATCCTTTTTGGTTTTCCGTATGAATAAGAATTCTGTTTTAGACAGGTAAATTTAAAAAACAGTAACTTCTGACTTTTTAATTTTATTATTTGTTAGATATTTAAACTAAAAAATAATTAACTTAAAAAAGTACGATTACACTGTTTTGCTACTTTATTTTTAAACAAGGACCGAAGCCAGGTGCTCTAGTAGAGATGGTAACAGGTGATCAGGGGCGTGCGAAGAGGAAAATACGCCCAGGGAAAAGGCTGAATTTGACGCCCCCCCTCCGGAACTTTTTCTTGTAACAGGCAAAAAATAACGTTGTGAGCATAAATTTTTGCGCCCCGTATATTTCCGCGCCCGGGGCAACGGCCCCTTCTCCCCCCCCTTTCGCACGGCGCTGCAGGTAATTTGTACCATCTGTCAGAGTTGATTTCAGGAAAACGTGCGAGGGGGGGGCGATCCTCCCCCCCAGAACAATGAGATGTCTCCCCGGAAGATTTGTGATTTTGTGTTTTCAAAGGCAAAAAATGCACGCCCACCCCCGTAACTCTACAATGTCCCCCTCCTCCCGAGCAACAGAAATCCTTCTTGGTAAAAGTGTCTAAATTTAACATTGTCGTCTACCCCCCCCCCCATTTTCTACGGACTGCTCCCCAACTCCTTCAGGTTTGGATTTTTTAGTGAATAATTGAAAAATGAATATAAGTGAGATGAAAAGATAAGTGTTATATATTTTGAGCTTCTCCCCCCTCTAGACTACATGTCCAACTTGCTAAAGTTCTTGGCACAGAGCATATAACTGTGTGGCTCTTGACATCAGGAGATTTTTCAAGTTAGTTGGAACATTTTATTACAATGAAACGTGTCTTTCCCTCAAATGCAAATGTTCCCTTAACTTAAGAGCCCATGTATACTTATAATTGGAATAAATATTGATAGCCCTTTGCTGTTTTTTCATTACATATTTTGCAATTAAAAAAAATCCTTAAAGTTTTTTTTGTGTGTGTGTGAGTGGGGGGGGGGGAGATGGGAGGGGGATGCGGAATTTTCTTTTTCATTTTGTTTCAAATGACAGCAGAAGCATAGCCTCACCCCTTGAGCAGATGATGGATGCAACCGTCCTTCTCCTCTCCTTAGTTACTAATGATAAACTCAGTACTTACATTATTATTAATATTATTATTATTTTAAAATATTGAATCTAAATTGTATTACTGTATTGTCCTAATTCTTATTTGGCCTAAAATGCGGTCGGTATCTTGACACAGTACATTCTAAATTAAATAATTAAGAAATATGAATAATAATAAATTATAAAACTTCTAACTTGCAAAGAATGATAATTTTTTCCGAAGTACTGTAGTGGAAAGTTTTTATCAAGTTGGTGTGGCAACATCGACGCGACGCGCGGGAAATGGAAGCTGAGCTGTTTGTTTATGTTTACATTCCGACTCGGCGTCTCTGTGCAATTCGCAATTTTTATATATTTATATTAATATAAAGGTTACTCGACTTGTTTCTTTGAAAACAAGATTTTCTGTGGTACGTATTCTATTGCATCTATTGCATTTTGTTTGTCGAATTAATCAATATTCAGCCTAATTTATTTTACATAGGCACGTGATCTACATTTTATTGTGACATCTGAGTTTTGACAATAAAAGCAGGTATTCAGATATCCCATAAGGAACACACTGTTTTAAGATTCTTTAAATCCGAGTGAAATCTAAAATTCGATATTCAGATGGCATCCATATTGCTTAAAAAAAAAAAAAAAAAAAAAAAAAAAAACGTTCGGTGTAAAAAACGTTATGTTTGCATATCTATATCTGTATTGTATGTTAATCTGTAATCTCCCGTTTTTATATTAATCAAAATGATTTTAGTAACAGTATTACAGTAAACTCTCTCAAATATATAGGTACATCTTCAAACCAGCAGTTATGTATAGTGTAAATGTTTTGTTTGCATTTTTTTTAAGAGTAGGGTCACCCGGGGTAAAATGGATATAAAAATCAGCTTTTTTATTTTTAATGTTTCATTGTAGAAATGTTGTGAAATAAATTCATGTTTTTGTTCAATATTTTTGACATTGTGTATCTTAGGTCTAAAACAAACATAATTTGTGGTTCCCTTTTTTTTAAATTTTTGTGTAAAACACTATACCTATTTTACCCCGGTGTATACTCATTTTACCCCATGGTTCGGGGTAAAATGGGTATATGCTGGTTAAATTTGAATAATAAATTAAACATACTTAAATACACGATAATTAATGTGTAAACCATTTAAGAGTTTTGTACTTTCATCTTCTGAATCATGTGTAAACTTGGAAGGTGAAGGGAAGGGGCTTCAAAAACTCCCTACTTCAATTTGCTTATATTTTTTTCTTGATGTATAAAAACACTGTTATGAAACTAATGTAAATAAGATGAGAGTACTGACAAATCCTATCCTCCACCACATCAGTTTACACACATGCTGTGAATCGTGTTTCTCTTTAAAGGTATTTTTTTTTAATTATTATTTAATGCAATTCAAAAGCAGATAGATATCAGTATGAATATCTGTAGGGAAAAATGAGAAATTAAATTACACTGGAAAATCAATGTTTAATCAAAAGCAATTCATGCAGATAGGTATAACATAATAAAAATTTACATGCAAAGTGTATACTGGCAAGGACTATTGCAGCTTGGTTGAGATAGCTTTCTGACAATTTGGATGCGTTCACATCAGCAACATCGTCTTTCTCTGGAAAGAAATAAAATAATCCAGCAGATGACTTTGTTGCAAACTTCACAGTATTTTCACCTTCATCAGGGATATCAATAATGAGACCTGTGAATTCTTGAACAGACTTCTTTACATTAAATTTTACAGGGACTCAATCGCCAATCATTGGATTCATTGCAGTGAAAACCTTTGGCTTAACTTCTATTTTATGGGTTGCTTCGATTCTTTTAACTGTTTGTACTTTTTTTTGTGTGTTCCTAGTGCAAAGACTTGTAGCCACCTGCTCTGTAGTTAAAACTTCTCCTATCTTTGCTTGTACTCTCTTGCGTTTTTCTCTGAGTTTTTTTATAGCCTCACCAGTACTAGAAAATGTGTTTTAATTTAATTTCACGATATTTTTCTTACCTTGTGTTCCTGTACATTTAATCAATTTGCATGTATTTTAATGTCACCCGAAATAGCCTAATTTATAATATAAATGATAAATTAATGATATAAGTAATAGCCTAATTTCATATAACAAAGCATAATATCAATTTAAAACATAGGATCAATAACAATTTGCCTTCAAAGGTCTTTCAACTTTGATCAATCTTCATACATTCATATCTTGACCTATACCCATTTTACCCCATATGACAAAAAACGCTATAAAATTTTTGTGAGTAAATAAATTTACTTAATTTTACAGTTTTCAGTTAGAAGAATCCTTCTTCTGTAAATATCAAACAGTTTATTCCTAAAATTCTTCCAGTATATTTTTCTGGAAAGAAGTTTTTCAACCACTAAAAACACTTTGTTCTATCTTCTGTAAAACAAAATGGTTGCCAAGCCTATTATATGTGTCGCCAGTTTGTTTTTATAAGGTTTAAGTATTGCCAGATATGTAAGCACTTTGTTCATAATTTAAATTTTTTTTAAAAATTTGTCTGGTAAAATAATAAAATAAATAAAATATACCCATTTTACCCCGGGTGACCCTATAATTTGAATGTAATTAAATATTAAAAAATATAATGATTGCTTAAAATGAGTAAAATATTAATTTAAGACCTAATTGATAATTAAATTAAATAATAAAAAATTAGCTCTAAAATGAAGCCCTATCAAGCTGTTTCATACTTTGAAATTTTTGGGTTATTGTCAACTAGTGTGTTTTCTTTTCCTGTCATTTTTTTATTTGAAATATTTGGAATTATCCATATTAGGGGGGTGTGCATATATAACTATTATCATTTTAGGGGGAAGGGGGGGGGGTCTGGCACTGGCAGACGATATCTCTAGGGGGACACAGAGTTTGTTTATTGTTATCATTTTTGATCCAACCAAAATTTTCTCTTTTTTATTTGTAACATACATGGTCTTTGGTTCAAAATAGTATGTTTTTTTGCCTATTTTTATGAAAAAGCAAAGCCGTTATTGAAATTACGAAATTATTATAAAGTTGAATAATTCTAAACATGGAATTCCCCAATGTTTTACATTCCTATTCTTTATATGTGTATGCATTCATAATCGCTGTTCGACAATGCAAAATTAATATATTTGAGATGAAACTTATGTTTACTAATAGGTAAAAGAGAAAGAATGTTGTTCGCTTGTTTTGTTGATAAAAATTTCTATCTACACCCCCTCCTGTCCCTCCCCATTCATGAGCGGTAAGTGAAAGAAGACACTATTACTGTTAAATAGATTATGTTACAAAAAGCTATTATAAAATTCCTTTAAAAAGTAACTATTTATTTTAAGTGTTATTTCATATGTATTTCATACATAAGCTGATTTATATCTTATATATAAAGTTGTATTTTATTAACTTCCCTTCTTTTGAATCAATAAAACATTAAAAAAAATATTTTATATGTCACACTAAACAAATTTAGTAAATTTTAAAAGTGAAAAAAGAAAATTTAGACATTGATAACGATATTACTATGGGGAGTGGGGTCGAAAGATGATAACATTTGATATCGGGAGGGTGGAGGGAGTCCAGATTTTCCAAAAAGTTGATAATATGTATGAACAAACCCTAAGAAGAATTATGAAATCAGAAAAAAAAATTAAATTATTACATATCAAAACTGAAACTAATACAAACAAATAAGAAAAAGCATGCGTCAAGCATATATTATGAAACACTTCCTGAAATGTTGAACAAAGCATCGTTTTTTAGATAAATAAGGTGTTAATGTCCATAGCCAAATATGGGTTTTGATACTTTTGAACAGACCTGTATTTGATCTGCCGGTTGATATATATATATATATATATATATATATATATACTGTATACTGCGGAAGTTTAGTTTAGCAAGAAAACGCCTAACAAGTTGAAATTTCTCGGTATTTATGTATTAACGCCACCACAGTTACAGGTTTGGCGATTTTTAATCTACACTTAAATTTTTTTGACAAATCATAAAATAAAACACTTTATATAAAATTAAAGCACTTTCAAAATTCAAAACACTATATTTAAAAACAAAGTAACATATCAGATTTCGGTGGAAAATGGGCCAATATAGAGTCACTCCTGCTGCGGTAGCGTTAATAAGTAAGTACCAATTTCTCTTCCAGCTATTTATACTAATGTATGGAAAAATATTTCAATACTTTTGTTAAGCCATGTATAGTGTTCATTCTAGGCTATTTTTGAAAGGGTGCAACACCCTGCCCTTTTTCAAATTTGCAAAATGCACCGCTGGTTTTACCCAGAGATTTTTAATAAATATTTTATTCTGTATTATTTTTAAATTTGTGTGCCCAAAAATGTTACAATTTTTTTCATTTCTTTAGGAAAAAGAACATCAAACTATTCAATTATGGTTTAATTTAATTGTATTTTTAATTTTTATGTCATAAAATCAATCAAAATTAATATTACTTGACTTATCTTCAGTGTTCTCACTGTCGCTCGCCATTGTGCCAAATTGCTACTAAATTCTTCATTTGGCAAGCAAACAAGCGATTTGATTCGTCAAATTGCAAGTGCTCAACTTTTGCCTTTTCTTTTCTTTTTTTTTTTTTTTTTTTTTTTTTTTTTTTTGTGTGTGTGTTTTTGCCTTGTGTTTTGAAGAGTATAATTTTGAAACTTCATTTGAAGTATGGACTTCTTAGAAAAGCCGAATTCTAGAAAAATAAAAGTTCATTTGAATATGACATTTTGATTTTTCAGATTCATTGTGTATGATATCATAAAATTCTGAATTAACTTAGGAATTTTTATTTCATAACATTTTAATGAGTTAAATCAGTTTTAGATTTTATTTTTCTTGATTACGCAAGATATTTAGAACAGAAATGTATAATATAGACGCACGCGGTGCGCAGAAAACTTTATGAAGTTTGCAGAAAATTTTAAGAAAGAAACAATTTTTATTTATTTACTTACTTATTTTTTTTAGTACCAAAAAATAAAATTATTCCCTCAATTTTATCAACAAATTATTTACTGTTAACGCGAATGTCTTCAAAAAAAGCATGAAATTTAATAAAGAATCGCGTAAAAACATGCATTTCACCAAAGAATTGCGTAAAAAAAACCTCCATTTCAACAAAGAATCGTTTTAAAAAAAATCCAACATTTCGACAAAATACCGCATGAAAAACGTGAATCTTGTCCAAAGGCTGAGTAAAAAATGTGAATTTTGTCCAATGACCGCGTTAAAAACATAAATTCCATGCATGAATCGCATAAAAAAATACAAATTTTGTACATGAATCGCATTAAAAAATACAAATTTTGTGCATGAATCGCTTAAATGATCGCATGAATCGTGTTAAAAAGGCAATAATTACGTTCAGAAATTGTATGAAAAGTGCAAATTACATCTATGAATCATGTAGTAAAACGCGAATTATTTTCAGAAATCATTCAAAAAACGCGAATTTTGTTGGCAGAAAGCTGAAATGCAAATTACGTCTATAAATCGCATAAAAATAGCGAATTGTGTTCATAAATCGCATAATAAATGTGAATTGCATTCATGAATCGCATAAAAAACACGAATTACGTTCATGAATTGCTCAAAAAACGCAAATTACGTCCATGAATCGCGTAAAAACATGAATTATGTCCATGAATCATCATTTCATCAAAAATCAAGAAAAAATGCAAAAATTTCATCAAAAAATTGAAAAAAAGCAAAAAAAAGTAAATTTTGTTAAAAGATCGTGAAAAAAAAGGCAAATATTGTTGAAAGATTGCAAAAAAGCAGACAATTTTAGAAAATCACGAAAAACAGCTGATTTTGTTAAAAAGTCACAAAAACCAGATTTTGCCAAAAAAAATCTGAAAAAAACGTTAAATTTCATGAAAAGATCACAAAAAATGGGAAATTTCGTTAAAATATCACAAAAAAGGCAAATTTCGCCAATTTTGTTGCGTTTAAACACAAAAAAAACGCAAATTTTGAAAAAAAAAAAAGAGCACATAGTTTGTAACTGGTTTGGGGGCCCCAAAGCACTGAAACTTAAGGGGCGTCAAATTTATACTACAAACATCATTTTTAGGCTGTCGCAAGAAAAAGTTACGAGAGGGGAAGGGGCCTCAAATTCTAATTATTCCCCAAGTGCAATTTTCTTTTCGCACGCCCCTGATTGTGAAGCAAGAAAATCCGCTTTAAGAGCAATAAAGGCACAATTTTGAAGCAGGAAAATCAGCTTTTATAACAAAAAAATTCCCTTCTCACATTAATTTTTTTTTTGTGCCCCTTTGACGAAATTTACATTTCTTTCCGGTCTTTTGCGAAATCTGTCTTTTTTTTGGGGGGGGGATATTTTGATAAATTTTGCATTTTTTCGTGAATGTTTGGCAAAAGTTGTCGTTTTTTGCAAATCTTTTGACAATTTTCCATTTTATTGCGATTTTTGGACGAAATTTACCGGTTTTTTGCAAATCTTCAGATGAAATCTGTCATTTTTATCATGATGTCTGATGAGAGTTGCCATTTTTCATGATTTTTGGCAAAATTTGCCGTTTTTTGCAAATCGTTTGACAAATTTTCATTTTATTGCGATTTTTGGACGAAATTTATCGTTTATTCACTATTTTTTGAGGAAATCTGCCTTTTTTTGGAGATTTTGTGATGAAATTAAGCATTTTTTCGCGAATCTTGTTGGAAATTAGATATTATTTTGTGATTTTTTAATGAAATTTGTCGGTTTTTCACGATTTTTTTACGAAATTACTCATTTTGTAGGACACTTAAGAGCTGTTTTTTTGCCTAATTTATGCACAATACTGCATATTTTGTCAAAAGATAAGGTGAAATATGCCAATTTTGTTAAAAGATCTGGAAAATATGCAAATTTTGTCAAAAGATTGCAAAAGAAAAAATAGAATTTTGCCAAAAAGCGAGCAAAGAAGACATATTTTGTAAACAGATTGCAGAAAATATGCAGATTTTGTCGAATGATTGGAGAAAAGTCACAATTTTGCTTAAATACTGGGAAAAAATATGGGAATTTTGTTGAAACATCATGAACAAAATGCGAATTTTGTCCAAAGATTACGAATATTGTGCAAATTTTGTCCAAAGATTACAAATATTGTGCAAATTTTGTCCAAAGATCACGGATAGTAAGCGAATTTTGTCAAAAAATCACGGAAAGTATGTGAATTTTGTTGAAAGATCGCAAAAAAATGCAGATTTTCTCAAAAAGGGATGTGAAAAAAACACGAATTTTGTGAAAGGATCATGGATAAATGCAAATTTCATTGAAAAGATTGTCGAAAAAAGTGCAATTATCGCCAGATGGTCACAAAAAATGCAAATTTTGTTAAAACGCTGCAAAAAAAAATGCAAATTTTGTTAGTGGTCCATGAGGCCATGAAAGTTCAACTTTTTCTTTGCTGAGCCTGTAGCATGTCTGCAGCAAAGAAAAAAAAGGTGAATTTCACCAAAAGATCTCAGAAAAATGCAAATTTTATGAAAAAAATGCAAATTTTATGAAAGAATTGCAGGAAAATGCAATTTTCATCAAAGAAATGCTAATAAAATGCAAATTTTATCACAGAGTTGTGAAAAGACGCAAATTTTATCAAAGGATCATGAAAAATTGTGAATTTCATCAATGGATTTTGAATTAAAAAAATGCATATTTTTTCAAATAATTATGGAAAAAATGTCAATTTTTGACTAAAGATTGAGGAAATGCTAATTTCGTCAAATGTTTGTGAAAAGCAAGAATTTTTGCCTTTGCAGAAAACATGCAAAATCAAAGACGATTGCAAAAATTCATGATCTTTTGGCGCCTGATCAGCAAATTTCATGATTTTTACACACTTAAGGACAAAATTTGCGATTTTTTTTCCGTGCTCAATCAACACAATTCACTTTTTTTTTTCCCGGGCAATAAGCCAAGAAAACATTTGATTTTTCTGCAGCTGGTGAATTTGAAATTTTTTTCATGCATCATCAACAAAACTGACAATTTTTTCTTGCCCAGTCAATGAAATGTGTAGCTTTTCTCGCTTCAATACAATCAACAAAATTTGCAACTTTTTAGAAGTCGATCAGTAAAAATTCATGATTTTACAGTGGCCATTCGACAAAATTTGCCCTCTTTCTGTTTTTAATTGACGAAATACATGTTTTTTGTGCCCAATCAACAAAATTTGTGATTTTTAACGAACTCTGACAAAATATATATTTTTTTACACAACAAAATGAAATTTGTGACTTTTTTTCCTTGATAAACTGACAGAACTCATGATTGTTTTGTTGCCGATCAATGATATTTTAAAATTTTTTCGAGCATTATGAATAAATTTACAATTTTTCCATGTGTTATCAACAAAATTTGAGATTTTTTTTTTTTTTTTTTTTTTTTTTTTTTTTTTGTTCTTGATTACAAAATTTGTTATTTTTTTCATGTAAGATCAATGAAATTTGCTTTTTTTTTGTGTGATAAACCAAGAAAACATGTGATTCCACAAGCAATAAATTTTATTTGCATTTTTTTCATTTATCATCAACAAAACTGATGATTTTTTCTTGCCCGATCAGTAGAATATGCAATTTTTTGCGTATAACCGACAAATTCATGTCTAATCGACAAATGAACAATTTCACTATTTTCCACACTTAATCAATGAAGTTCACAATTTTTCTGTGCTCAATCAGTGACATTTGCAATTCTTAAGTGATTGACAAAATTTCATATTTCCCCACGATACATTGACAAAATTTATGATTTTTTTCTACAATCTATGCATAAAAATTGCAATTTTTTCCAATTGTAAATTGACGAAATTCACAGGCCGCAGGTTTTGGTTTTGCATCCCTAATATTAGATATATTTTACATCTAATGCGGTGCAATAATGAAGTTTAGTTAAATTGTGGCTTAATTATTGACTTTTGAATTTTTAGTACCATATATTTTTCACTGAGTAAATGTTTTTCAACCTATTTTCCTGCTCAAATTTGCTAATTTCTGTCACTCTTAAGCCTTGTCATACCTTTTTTTTAAACTCTCTGTATCTGTCAGATTTTTGTAAAAGAAAAATTGTATGTATCCTTTCTGATTTTTTTTTAATGATTTTAGGATTTTCTCTTACCTATGGTAGATATATGTGGTGCCTACCTCAGACCGAAGAAAAACTGGTGAAAAAACACAGCATCATTTACGATTAAGGTATAGCTAATTTATTGTTTATTAATTTAAGTTTATGCATACATAAACTTGTGCTTAAATGTATTTTAAGAAAATGCTGCACATTTACTGTCTCTGTTATGAAAATCCTGCTCATAGGCATGTATTTAAAAGTGTATGTGGCTCCAATTACTTTTTTTTTACGGGGAACAAATGGCAGCAATTCCCCAATGGTAAAATTTCCTGAGGAAAATTTCAAGCTATGTTACCAACTAATAAATTGCAATACAGTCAAGTCTCTCTATATCAAAACTCCATACATCGAATTTCTCTATATAATGAATTTTTAGTAGGAACAGTCCCCTTTTTGCATGATTACATTAAAAACAGTCTCTATATAGCGAAATATCTATTTCCATATAACAAATTTTTTTATAAATTGGTCTTAATTTATTCAGTTTTAAAAAAGCTTCAAAATTATATGGAATCCATTTTCCATCACTTATTTTTGATTTATCATTCAGTGCTGTTTTTTTTTTTTTTTAAATATTACTTCTCTCCTTGTTCTTTAAATCCAACGAGTTAATCCCACCTCCCACACACCTTTCAACATCCTTCTCAAAACAGAATCAATTGGATTGTTACACACAGGGTTCTCGCTGTCGCTCGCCATTGCGCCAAATTGCGACTAAATTCTTCATTTGGCGAGTAAACAAGCGATTAGATTCGCCAAATTGCTAGTGCTCAATTTTTGCTTTTTCTTACTTTTCTTTTTTGTTTTCATACATATGCATATATACATATTTTTAATAGATTTGTAGCAGATAGTTGAAACTAGATTAATAACAGTCGGTGTCACAGTTATAAAAATTTAGGTTATTTTAGAACATACGGACATAAGGGGGGGGGGTGTTCATTAAAAGGTTAAAGATAATTTTTTAGTGCTACACAGTGAATCTATTTTGCTAATACTTTTTTCATTTGGCGAATGTTTTTTATTTTTAATTAGCCAAATTACTAACGTCGGTCAAATGTCAGCGAGAACACTGGTTACACATATAAAAGAGGAATCAATGAGAGGCCTTCAAATGGAGGAAAATGTGAACTACAATTTTTCATTCCTTGCTAAAATTTGAGCATTTTTTTTAAAGAGTGTTACAATTTTAAAATCAAAACAACAAAAAATTACAGATTTCTTCCTCTGAAATTAATGTAAGTCTTTCTCATTTGATTTTCATTAAGCTTTCAAATAAATGTCTATTCTTTTTTTTTTTTTTTTTTTTTTTTTTTGAAACTGCTTAAATAATTAAGAAATGTTAGATTTACTTTTAAACATTTCAAATTCTTAATTAAATAGATCAAAAATAATTTTTGTTCAAAATTTACACATTAAATATGATTTTTAACATCATTCTCTATACTAGGGATGCACCAAATATTCGGTATCTATTCGGTATTCGGCCATGTTACCGAATATTCGGCTAGGCCGAATATCAAACTATTCGGTTAAGCCGAATATGAAACTATTCAGCCTGCCGAATATTCGGTTTGGCCGAATATCAAAGTATTCGGCCAAATCCAATACTTAATAAAGCCTTTTAAAGAACATTTTTTAAAACTTTTCACAATTTCTACTTTTAACTGTCAATTTATAAATATATTTGAAATAATATGAAAGAAAATTATATTTAAATAAAATAGAATGTTTTTACATTATTTATTTGCTGTTTGTAAAATGTAACTTAAGAAAATTAACCATGAGAAGGATTAAAATGGTGATTTATTAGGATTCTCCTTAAGAATAAATGATGCAAGTGCAGATGCAAGTTCCTAGATTTTATTTAGTAAAAAGTCTGTTTCTTGCTTTTCCCAAATAAAAGTCTTTAAACAAGAAAGAAAAACTTTTGAGATTAGTAATAGCTATCAAGGCAGACAATTTGTGTTCATGAAACCATAATCATAATCAACTTATTGAGTCATAAGTACATTGTATTTCATCTCACTCTAGGTCAAACTTGTGTTTTCGTTTGTTGCATTAACAATAAATAAGATACCATAACTGTATTTTCAATTCGCATGCTTTGATTTCTGTAAAATATGATATGATATGTTAAGAAGGATGGAAAATGCCGCCATTTATAAGATAAGAACTATGATCTAGACATTCCTTTTTTCAGAATTAAATTGAAAGTACTTATACTTTATACTGAAAAAAATCTGTCTAGAGTTATTTAAAAAGAACAATTATGAGACGCTACAGTTTTTCTTCAACCATTTTTTGATTATTTCTCTTTGATTTTAAAATGTTTGTTTCAATTTGTTGAAGAAATCATGAAATTTAAAATTTTATTAATTAAAAAAGTCTCATAATTGTGCTTCTTAAATAAATAAAGGCAGAATTTTTTCAATACTAAATGCTCTTATAAAAAGCTCTTGTTTATCAAAATATAAGTTTCTCTTATTAAATATTATGTAAAATTGTTTTAAAAAGTAACATTTTAATACCTTTAAACTTTGAAATATAAAAAGTATTTGGAAAGCCCGGTATTCGGCTGAATAGTTACTATTCGGATGGCCGAATATTCGGTATTCAGCTTAACAATTACTATTCGCCTTGCCGAATATTCGGTATTCGGTTCAGCTGTTGGCCGAATATTCGGCATTCGGCCAAAATCACTATTCGGTGCATCCTTACTCTATACATCAAATTTCTCTATATGACCAATTTTTTACAGGAACGATGGTTTTCATTATATAGAGACTCGACTGTTATTATATTTATGTATATCTCCACTCTGAAAAAACAGTTCAAAATAAACATTTATTGCAATAATCTGTTCAATCACAATCAAAAAAGGCTTTTTATATGTTAGTATCTTTATAGTACCTTTTATTATTATTATGTTTTCAAAGATTTTTACACATATAACTTGGTCTTAGATTGATTTATGCTCTTAAATTGAGAGCAAGAATACAAAACAGAGAGTTTGAGATTAAAAAATCTAGAAAGTGTGAATTTTACATTTTTCTGTTGAATTTAATGGCCCATAATTGTTTTGAACTTGGAACAAAAGCAAAAATGCAATTAAAAAAGGAAAAACTTAAACCATCTGTGCTGCATGAAATGACCACTCTTTTAGCCTAAGATGTCTCAAAATGTAATTGCTGCTCTTTTTCAAAACAAATGACCAGTTTTCATTTAACTAATGCATACAAAAGGTGTCTCACAATTTTAAATGCAATATTCACCCTTTAACTGAATCACTTTCTAGAGCAGAATTTTATTCAACAAAATTATGGATTCTAAGTAAGCCAAAAATTTTTTATATTAACTTTGATTTTGATTTATAAAAATGGCTAATTGGCTTAACCAGTGATTCATATAAGAGTCAATATTATATTAATGAATGTTGCATTATAATATATACTACCAGAGTGAGTCATAATTATCGAAACAATATGCTATCTTGTTAAATATTGTCCCTTTGTACAATGCTTCCAATTGCAAAGTTTCATTTAAAAAAATGTGAAAATTTTCATAAGATAAGTTGCATTACCATGGAGGGTCTTTTTAACAAAATACAAAGATTAAATTTTTATATGCACCCCCCCCCCCCTCCCCCAGGATAAAAATTCCAATTAGGAAAACTTCCCTTATTCAGGCCCGAATTATATACAAAAAATTGCATCTGCATATCTGCAAAACTCATAAGTGTTATACCCATTTAAATAATTCATCAGGTTTTAAGGGACACAAATTGAAATAGTACTCACAATTCAAGAAACAATGTTACTTTAACAGTTCTAGGAATTTTTCAAAGGCAACACTATTCCATATGAAGGGTACATTTATTTTCAAACATGGAACACACTTCTAAAAAAAGGGCACACTTGTACCTTGTTCCACCAAAATATTTTGAACTGCTTTGTTTAGAATCCCCTAAAATTTGTGATATTTTCCCAGAATCAATTAAATTGCCACAAAGTACAAGGGAAAAGTTAAAAAGGGTCATTGGACGCACCGGAAATGTTTAAAAGAACCATCAGACCCATAAAAGAAATTAAAAGGGCCACCAGGTGTTGCGCCTTGATAAAACTACTTCAAATAATAATGTGATCTGCTGTGAGATTATAAGAGCTCAATACTGTTGGACACAGGATGTTGTTAGACATGGTTAAGTTTTGGAATAATATTACAGTTTATATTTTTCAAACACTTACATTTTTTAGCGATCCACATTAAATATTGTATTTGGACTTATCTTTTTTTGGTTATATCACTGCAGATGATGATTAATATATCTTACACCTCTTTCTAAAATGCTGTAGTGTTGACTCTATGAAAAAAGGGCTGCCGGGCAGGAATTTTACAAAAAGGGGACATTATTCTGTAAAAAGGATACACTTGTACCTTACCCAAAATATTTTGAACTGGTTTGTTTAGAATACACTAGAATTTGCAATATTTCCCCATGATCAATTCAATTGCCACAGAGCATATTGGAAGTTTTAAAAAAGACCACCAGGTGCATCAAAAGGATTTAAAAGAGCCACTAGGCACATAAAAGAAATACAAAAGTCTGTCAGGTGTTACACCCTGCTAAAGTAGTTTAAAGTCGACACTATGCTTATTATATTTAAATAAAATTCAAAATTGTCATTAGCTAATTTTTTTTTTTCAATATACATTATGTATTTGATTTTTTTTTCTTTAGAAGGATGACAAATTTCAGACAAAAACTGAAGGATGTGCCAGCCTCTCGATCGCCAAGTGCAATAGTATGCATTAAAGACATGCTAATCTTCTATGCCACTGTCCTGTATTTGTTAGCAATTGTTAAGTGAAACTTCAGCAAGTGTAATGGAGTTATGAATTGTACTGTTATAGATGAATTACAATTTGAAACTAAATTATCCTGTGCAATATATGTGCAAGCAATTGGAGCATTAGGAGTCTTTGTATTGGACCAGCACAGTTATAAACTTTGAAAAAAGTCATAATTGTTTAAGCCCTTTTAAAATGTAATTGAGAGATTTTAAAGATAATAAAAGTTTTGAACAAATTTGAATAATGGGCTAAAGTTTAAATTTCCATTGTTGTTATTTTTACACATAAGTAATAATCATGTGTGCAAGATCTTCGGTCTCAGCTGACTGATTTCAGTCTTGAAGAGATTTTTGACTAATAGTAAATTTTGCTTTATCTGCAAAAATAACAATAATTTTACTCTAAATACCTTTTAACCTGTTTCTTTTATTATAAGAAATAATTTTAAACCTAGAAATCATCTTGGCCATTTACATCAAGCGATTTCTAATACTCAGAAAGGTTTTTACTCTTGGCTTGGATGGGCTTTTTGCATCCATGGTAATAAAAAAAATATTCAATATTTTTATTAAATTTCTGTGAAAACTTTTTTCTGTGATGTTATTTTATTTTTTATGCTACATATCTTTATTTTTTTACTTAATTTTTTACATTTTAATCATGAAGTATGATCACTAGGGAGATTTATGATTCCATCTGGGGTTTTGGAAAATCATAGTTAAAAAAAAAATATAATGGATCTAACAAAAAGATTTGTATAACTGTAACATAAATGAATTCCTTCAGATTTCAATTGTGGTGCTTGTTGGTAAATAGCAGATCTTGTATGATTAAGTAAATGCTTATAATTCGACTTATGAATGAATATTCATATGTATTAGGCAAAAAAAAAAAAAAATCTAATGGACCAAAAATTAAACAAAGCATCATGGTGAATTAAATGAAAGCATATCAGAAGAATAAGAATAATTTTTGTTGCTTGTTACTATCAGCATTAAGAATAAATTTATTTTGTTTTGATTTTGGGTTTACATTTGTTTACCACAAATTAAACAGCTATTCAAATTTTACAATTTTTTAAATACAGTAAACTCAAAGGCAACTTGAATTCAGTTAACTAAATGATCTGCTTATATTCAATTCTCCAAGTCCTGATGCTTTTTTAAGCTAATGACTGTGAACATTTTTACTGTTTTTGTGGTGGTGGGGGGGGGGCATAATTTTTTCCCTCTTTGATCTATGAGTTTACTGTGTATCATGCATTTTTCAATAATTTTTTTATTATTCTAATATTTGTAATCTAAGTTTTCTCTTTTAAAAGAATAAATCTTGATCTTGATATACAAGCTTGCATTATTCAGCTATGTGTTAGCGACATATATCCACCATGTTTTAAAGTTGTCACCAGCTAAGCTAGAAGTTGCAACAAGATATGCAAATCTTTTGGGTGTACATTTGTTCCTTAAAAAATATGTTATATAGCTGGCCTTGTTAAATCCGCATTATTTGCAATTATCTATCATCTGCACTTTATTTTCAGATTTAAACAAATGAAAATTGCTCTATGAAGTTTGTAAGAAAAAAATAACAAATTATCGAATCCATATTTAGTAAATTTTCAAAGAAATGTTTAGTTATTTAAGAATTCTAATGCAGTTCATCTATTTAAAAGAACAGATTTTATATTGAAGCTCATGATCGCAAACCAATAAATAGATTGTACTAAATGGCATAGCAGATTAAACAATCAATAAAAACATTTTTTTACTATATTTTTTACATTATTAATTTTCTATAAATTATTAATTTCGACAATATTGTTAATTTTAATGTTTCATTTGTATGCTATATTTTCCTGCGGTATTTTTAACTTATATTAATTATTATATTGTGTATAAATTTGCTGTAAATTGTTAAATTGTTTTCACATTGCAGTTTAAATTTTTATAATAATAATCAGATTCAAACAAAAAAATTGTAAACAAAACTATGATCTAAAATCCACCAATTTTTCAGCCTCAATGTTGGCCGATTTGACAGAGACAATACAATATATACTTATACTTTTTAACTGCATACTGACATCAGGCTTTTCCTGTTTAATCTCAAATTAGTTGTCTGAGCATTTAAAATATTTTATTATATTGGAGAATAACAGGAATGCATACAACATTTTGTCCTTTTAAAAGAGGTGCCCACATCAATAAACAAATTGTCTGAAATGGTTAGTGTGTAAATATTTTTGGTCATAAAAAAACTTCATTGAAAATATATGTGCACCTGCAGAAACTATGTGTAAAAGAAAATTTTTTTAAATATATTCTGAGAAATGTGCTTGAATGTGTACTAGAAAAAGATCAGTTTTCCACAAGCATTCTAAAAAGTGTTCCATAAGCATTATAAAAACTGTTCCATATGTGTTCTAAAAAGTGTTCCAGAAAATGCGCTGAAAAGTGTTCCAAAAAAGGTGACAAAACGTATTCCAAAAAGTGTTCTCAAATGTGTTCTAGAAAGTGCGCTGGAAAGAAATAAGAGTTCCATATGTGTTCTAAAAATGTGTTCCAAAAAGTGCGCTGAAAAGTGTTCTAAAAAAGGAGACAAATATGTGTTCCGAAAAGCATTCTCAAATGTGTTCCTTAAGTGTTCTGAGAAGTATTCTAAAAACTGTTCCAAAAAGTGCGCTAAAAAGTGTTCTAAAAAAGGAGACAAAATAAGTGTTCTAAAAAGTGTTCTGAAAAGTGTTTTAAGATTTGCAGTGTACGTGGTATGGAGTATCTTTTTCAATCATTTCAATCAATCATTTTTTCTTTCAATCGATTTTTTTTTTTTTTGACAGATTTATAAGTTTTAGATTGTATAGAACCCTAAAAACATATTTTTAGAGAAAAAAAATGCGCCGACCATTCTGTGTGTCTGTAAATCCCAAACAAATTGAGATGAAGATTTGAAATTCGGTGTATATTTAGTATGTAATAATAAAAATAAGCTTATTCAATAACAGAAACCTCGATCATACGAAACGATATTTTGAGACTTTCAAAATATTCTTTCTAATGAAAAGTAAATATTTTTTTTTTTAATTTAAGGTGTGAATGTAAAATAATTAAAAAGTCATAAATTCTGTATAAAAAAAAGAAGCGATCGGATAATTAGTTTTCAAAGTATTATAATTCTATTTTCCACGCTGTTCGATTTTTCATGGCCATGTGTTTTGTTATTTCACTTAAAAAGACATATTATATTTGGATATGAGAGGCTTAGTTCGATGAAATAAACTGTTAGTTAATATGATTATTATTTTTAGTTATAAGCATATTGCTTTTGCATGATTCGTAATTACTTGATTACGTGATACTTTATCGTAAATGTCGTATTTTAAAAAGTTAATTAAAATATAAACGTAATTCGTGTAGTTAAAAAGAAAATATAGAAATTAATACTATTATTTATATAAGAAGTGCAATATGTAATAAAATTATAACACAGAATATGATAGTAATACAGGGAAAAACGGGCATATCTTCTTTACATCAAATTGCTAATCTTTGGAACAAATTAGAAAATAATTACTCTATATGACATTTTTTACTTTATAAAAATGTAAAAGTATCTAGTGCAAATTTTACATTAAATTAAATATTTGATTCATGATAAATATTTAAAGCGTACAGTAACTAAAAATACTGTAAAAAAATCCGTTAAATGTACGGCAAAAACAGTTGGTATTAATGTTGGCAGCAGTTTTTGCCGTTAAGTATTCAGTAAAATTAGATGTAATTTTTTATTACATTTTAATTTTACTGCAATTTTTACAGCAAAAACCGCTGGCAATATTGCTTACAGCAATTCTTGCCATAAATTTATAGGTTTTTCTTTTTTTACATTGTAGGAGTTACATGATAAAATTTTTATATTTGGCGCTTGCTATCGGTATTTTGGTGAGATATTATGCATATTATTAAAACCCGGACGACACCTGGATGTCATAAATTACAAATCTTTGTCCTTCTAGCTTAATAGGAAAAGTATTGGCATATCAGAAAACAGGTTGGAGCCAGTTTGGCAATTATTCGCCCTAATAAAATGAACCTTACTACTATAACAATGAATTCGACTTTTCTAGAAGAAGAACTAGCCATCTTTCACAGTATACAGGGTGTTTCGCTACCAGACCGACAAACATTGAGGGGTGATAGTAGACATGCAGACAAACATTATTAAATGGGGAACCATGGTTCGCAAACGTCTTCTGTATTAGCTAGGGGCCATTAAAATTTATGGTCCAAAACTTCAAACGCTGATAAAAAGCGAAAAATAGGGTCGATTCGTTTGCGGTTTCCGCTAAAATCCTTCTCTAAATCACGAATTTTTTATAAAATTTTTTTAAAGGAAAAGTTAAAAAATTGTCGATAGAGGGCGTATTAGACTTTAGAGTAACAAAAAATACTTTTTACCGTTCTTTTGTGCATGGGGTTGAAATTGTTCTAAAGTTTAGACGTTAACTTAAATTTTAAGCCCAAAATCGGATGCATGGGAATCGGGTAACTAAAGTAAATTAAACTGTAAACCGAGGGGGAAATGTTAAACGCTCATTAACATTGGACAAATTAATCGATTTTGTTACGGTTTGCGAGGAGGTCATGCCCGAGGTAATTATTTTACTCGAAATGAAGTTTAGCTTTCTGTCCTCATTTTTTGATACAGGGCGCTTCCGACACATCTCCGACATTTCAATGGCATTACTCCTGGGTGTTTTACTACCAGACGACCATACTTCCAGAAAGTGTTAGGAATGCAAAAACCACTCGGAATCACGAGGAATGTAACGTTGAAAATGCCTTTTTTGCGAGTTATGGTTAAAAGAAGCAGAGAAAAAACGAACAAAAAGAAGCAGAGAAACAGGAACGCGTTAAAGTGATTGAAAACTGTTTATTTAAAGGTTTTACTGCAAAAGGTGTTCGAAATTGCGACCCGAAGTAGTCGGGTATTCTTGACGTCGGCGTCGCATAGAATTCCTCACATTTTGAAAGATTCTTCGCAACTTTGATAGATTTCAGGGAGAAATATCTTCAGAAATATGAGCTGTAAAGTCTTTAACCGATGGTAGATGAGTCTCATACACCCAACTTTTCATTTGACCCCAGCAGAAGAAGCCCATACAACCAGTTTCAGGAAGCCCACTGTTCACACTTGAAAAAGTCGTATGACGGGGTGCTTGCCTATGCGGAAAACGCTCCTTGTTCAACCTCAAAACGGCGTGTCCGTTAAAGTCCGCAGCAACATGTTGACCTGTTTATCGTTCGAATACTTCATTATACTACCACTGGAACCGGTTCGCGAATGATCATTGCAGCGTTATCGCTTTTCACGCGCATTACCGTTTAGCGCCATCTACCGCAAGAAAATCTCAACGCCATCTACTGTCGATGTTAAGCTTGCCGGACTACTTCTGGTCGCAATTTTGAACAACTTTTGCATTAAAACCTTTAAATAAACTCTGTTCTGTCCTTTACACTGTAAAAAAAAAATGTAAATTTACGGGCATTTACCGTAATATTTAACGGTAGTTGTCCGTTTTTGAAGCTTAACGGTACACTTCCGTAAATTTACGTTGCGGAAACATAAATTCGGAGTACTAATATGTTTTTACGGGCAAAGTCCGTTTTTTTATGCAGGATGTTCAAATCTGCTGCCTAGCCATTTTTTTTTACGGACAAATACCTTTAAATAAAAGTCTTTCGATGACGTCATAACAGAACGTTTTATTTTGTTTGTTGAAAATATTATTATTATTTATTTAAATTATTGTCTGGTTTAAATTATCGCATCTAGATTAAAATATCGCATAAAATTATCGTCTGGTTTTAATATGCTATTGTTTTGGTAAATTTATAGAAAAATTAGTCGGTGGTGGGACTCCAAAAATTTTCTTATCTCATACATGTAAATACTTCCTGAAAAGTGCAGTATAACAGCGACACCGGTTATGTGATTTACACCAAAATTTAATCATTAACAACTTACGTGAACTCCTAACTGCATCTGAAATTTGCTGAAAATCCGTACATTAGTTTCTGAGATAGCATTATTACTGAATCTGGAATAAGTTCTGCATAATAGTGCCACTTGCAGAGTGATATACACAAAAAACTAATCAGGACTAATTTTAATGAGAGATTAAACTGAATCTGAAGTTTGATGAAAATTCATGTATTAGTTCTTGCGATATAACTATTGCGAAATCGTGAAAAATGCATCATCCCAGGTAAGCATGGTAGCACAGCAGTATCGGCTCGATATTGCCCAATATCGGACAACTTTGGCGTGCATCGGCAAAGACAGGTTACCTTTTACCAGGGATGTAGTGAAGGGTATACGCCGTATACCCTCTGGACTTCTTTAAGGAACACCATATACTCTCTGTTTCTCAAGAAAACTATAGTATATACATTTTAGGGCATACCCTCAATTTTGAGCGTATACTCGCTGGATTTTTTCCCACTACACCACTGCCTTTTACCGACATTAGCCAATACTGATCAATGTTTGGCGATATTGGATCTAAAATATAAAAACTTGTGGAATTTTCAATATTTAAATTTTTAATTTATGTATTGTACATTTTTGGAAAAATGGAAGGTAGGAATCAATTTTTATAACATCTTAAATTCTTTAAATTTACGTAGAAAAAGTATATTTCTCAATATCGGTCTATATCGGCCATCGATCATGACCAATATCAGCACATCTTGGCCTCTATTGGCAAAGACCGATTTTATTTTACCGATATTGGTCAATATTGGTCGATGTTGACCAATGCTGGATCTGAAATATTGAAACTTATGGAAACTTAAGTATTTAATTTTTTAAATTATATATTATACTTTTTTGGGAACAGGTCTTTTTTATTGCATGGCCAAATCGGGACTTTGCCTATGAGCCAGGGCCGTAGCTAAGGGGGCGCTATGGGCGGCTCAGCCCCCCCCCCTGGAAAAAGTTCCAAGGTCACTAAAGGTTCCGAAAATTCAAATGAAATTCTGTTCAAAAATCTAATTTAGTTTTGAAACCCTTTCACAGTTTTGCAGAGTTACTAAATTGTATCTAAAATAAGCTAACAGGATGTTTAATTTTGCACCAGTCAAAAATTACCAGTCAGCATTCAAAATTTTCATCATCATATAGTTTTCTTAGCTTAAAATGAAGTTATTACAACAGTTTAATGAGAAACATAGTACCTACAATGTGAATATGCACTAATTTATCTTCCTGCATTAGAGAGAGAACAAAAAAATATGAGCCCCCTTCTACATTCCCTTGAGCCCCCCTAGATTCCCCTGAGCCCTCCCTATCGTACACTTCTAGCTACGGCCCTGCATGAGCCCTGGACTTCAAGAGGCCAGCTCCATATATTAATTTCCAAAATATATATCATTTCCCCCAATTCAAACTCTGAAAATTTTCAAATACAAATTTAAATTAAAAAAATTTTTTGCCTAACTTTCTGAAAAACAAATTTCATTTTGAGAATGAAATGCAAATGCTCAATGCTTTCGCAAAGCTAATTTTGATCACTATTAAAAAAGAAATAATATTTTTATTGCAATAGATCGTATTAACAATGAACTTAAATCATATCAAAATTTTAGCGATTGAAAATAATCAATATGCGTAGTACAACTTAAAAAGATGCTAAAGAAAGTAAACTCTCATTTATATGTTAGAATATTTAATACTCTTCTACAAGCTGAAGTTATTAAATTCATCTTAAAGTAATATAACAAGTTCCTAAAGTTACATAAAAGAACCTTGTTCTATACTAAGAAAAAAAAAAGAGTGTTTTTTTTAAATTAAAATACTTAATTTAGAATTGTCCTAGCTAAGAGTTTTCTTCGATTTGAAATCCAAGGTGCGGTCTGTCCAATCGGGCAGACAAATATTCAACCAATCAGAGACAAGCATCCTTTTCAACCAAAACGAAACATGGCGTCTATCGTCTCTCGTCTGTTTGAAGTACCCATCTTTGAAGTACCTGTCTTTCTTGCATTAATCCTCATTTAAAACAGGTAAGCCCTTTTATAATTAATATTCTAAATTGATTTTGAAGTATTGCTTTCTGTTTAAGTTATTTATATTCTTGTGTAGCATGTATTTTCTGTTCGAAATGAAAAGTTATCGCCAATGTAATGTAAATAACAAACGTTTGAAGTATATTATTTAAACGTGTATCATTATTTTCATTTTCATACAGTAAATTCGATCAGTTGATACATCCAACTAGTTTTTTACAACAAACAGTTTTTCCTCTACCTTTGATTATAAACTATCTGTTTTTGATTAATATAATTATTATTTATTAATGATGCAACAATTGATCTCTCTTCCAGTATAGCACAAAATTAGCATTCGCCATTTGCCATCGACAGTGCCCGAAATGGATTTCCCCCTACTTCTATCACTTTTCATAAATTTGTTAATTTCAGGTCGGGATGTACTGAATATTCGGTATTCGGCCTTGTTACTGAATATTCGGTTAGGCCGAATATCAAAGTATTCGGCCGAATCCAATACTTAATAAAGCCTTTTAAAACACGCATTTTAAAGAACTTTTCACAATTTCTACGGAACAGATGCGGTATCTTCCCGCGAGCCGCCATTTTGTTTCTCTATTATTTCTCACAAATTGCTAATATTATTATTTTGCAATTATTTTTTTTGAGGAAACATAAAATTAATATTTTTAAAGCTTATGCATACTAATAAAATTATTTTCACTTTACTTGGATATTTTATATAATAAATGAATAAGTAAATCAAATTATTTTTACTATTAAAAATTCTTTCGATCTTTCAATCTTTGAATTTCCAAAGTAAATTGTCTTGTTTATTTCATATCATTTTTTGAAATGCATGATTCAATCATTAAATAATCATTTCAGTTGCATTTTGTTGTTTTAGGTAAAATAATGTATGAAAAATAACAGGGAAACAAAATGGCGGCTCGCGGGAAGATACTGCATCTAAGCCATTTCTACTTTTAACTGTCGATTTATTAATATATTTAAAATAATTAGAAATAAATTCATATTTAAATAATATAGAATGTTTTTACATTATTTATTTGCTCAGTAGCGTAGCTATGTTTTTTGGCGCCCGAGGCCAGCAAGAAATTTTGCGCCCCCACCCCAATATTGATATGTAACAATTTCTCTCAATTTGGCGCCCCTAGGCCTCGGCTCCCGGGGCGGACGCCCCCCCTTGCCCCCCCCCTAGCTACGCCACTGTATTTGCTGTTTGTAAAGTTTAAATTAAGAAAATGAACCATGAGAAGGATTAAAATTACGATTTATTAGTATTCTTCGTAGGAATAAATGATGCGAGTGCAGATGCAAGTTCCTAAATTCTATTTAGTAAATAATCTATTTCTTGCTTTTCCCAAAAGACCTTAAACAAGAAAGGAAAACTTTTGAGATTAGTAATAGCTATCAAGGCAGACAATTTTTTGTTTATGAAACCATAATCGTAATCAACTTATTGAATCATAAATGCATTGTATTTCATCTCACTCTAGGTCAAACTTGTGTTTTCGTTTGTTGTATTTACAATAAATAAGATATCATATTTTCAACTCACATGCTTTGATTTCTGTAAAATATGATATGATGGGAAGGATGGAAAATGCCACTATTAAGAAAATAACTATGAGCTAGACATTTCTTTATTCAGAATTAAGTTGAAAGTATTTACAGTGACGGTCAAAAGTTTCAGGCCAGCAAAAATTTTTCAGTTAATTTGTAAATACACCCACATGAAGAGGAATCGCAAAGCGATACTTATACATTATATTGACATATTAGTTAGGAACTTACTTATAGAAGAACGTGTAAATATCAATAAATTTTATTGACAAAATTAAATATAAAAGAAAACGCATTTTCTCAGAAGCTTCCAGCCACTTATCATTCTTTAGTTTTTTTCTATCCATAAAGTGTTTTTTGGTTGTGTTTATGAATGAATCAACGTGTATAGCATAGTTTGAATTCAAATTTGAAAAGTTCAACAATTACCTATTATTCATAAATGAGTGATTAGTTTGTCGCTAAAAGGACAATGTTCTTGAGATATTGCGTCTAAGTTATCGATCACTAAAATCGACTGTAAACAATATTTACAAAATTAAATAAAGATGGTTATGGCTTTCAGAGGTCCGGGAGACCCCGGAAAATTGCTATTCCTGAGGACAGAATTATCAGGAGAAAAACCATTGGTAATCTGCATGAAAATTCCGTTGCAATTTGCAATATACTGTGATTTACGGAATGAAAATATTGCTGGAATAAGTTTGTCTACCGTGTTATGATGCTGATGTGATACAGAACTTTTTGGAATAGGCGGTGTTAAAAAATTTTCAGAGGTAAAAAAAATACCAACGTACCCTACTTTCATTTTCCAAGGAACACAAAGTCTGGTCAAGTGAAAACTAGAAAAAAGTTCTATTTTTCCATCAATCGAATTCAAAACAGTTTTGGAAGTGATGGCAGACACAACGTCCGATGACCTAACAGCAAAAGATATGATTCCACCTATGTTATTCCTACAATGAAGCATGGCGGAGGACACGGTATGCCATGGGGAGTATTTTCTTCAAAAAGTGACTGTCCGCTACTTGAAATCCACAGCCAGGTGAATTATACAATGTATAAGGATATCTTGCAAGACTATTTTCTGCCTTATTAAAGAAAAAAATTTGGTCACATCTATTTTTCTTAACATGATAACAACGTAAATAATGTTTGCAAACCTCTCGATAAGCAAGGTTTTCGCACAAAAAATTTCATTTTTGAAATGATCAGCCCAAGCGCCCAGTATGAATCCAATAGAAAATCTTTGATAAGAAGTTGACAAAAGTCTGCAGAACTATAAATATTCCAACTGAGCCGAAATTTCGCCAAAATTGCAAGAAATGTGGGAAAAACGTACCATAGACGATCTTTAACCGCTGATTGTATGAATGTCACGTTGCTGCGCCGCAATACTTATTGCTAAAGCTAATAAAATAGTAATATGATAAAATACTAATCGTAAATGTTGTTGATCACTGTAATTTTCTATTACAATACCATTTTTTTACAAACTTGTGAAGGTGGCCGGAAACTTTTGAGAACATGCATTTTCCTTTATACTTAATTTTGTCAGTTAAATTTATTGATATTTACTTGTTCTTCTATAAGTAAGTTCCTAACTATTATGTCAATAAAATGTATAAATATCACTTCGAGATTTCTCTTCATATGGGTATATTTACAAATTAACTGAAAAATTTTTGCTAGCCGGAAACTTTTGACCGGCACTGTATACTTTATATTGAAAAAAAAATCTGCCATGAGTTATTTAAAAAGAACAAATATGAGATTGTACAGTTTTTCTTCAACTATTTATTCATTATTTCTCTTTGATTTCAAAATGTTTGTTTCAATTCGTAGAAGAAATGAAATTTAAAATTTTACTAATTGAAAAAGTCTCATAATATTATATTTCTTAATTTAAAAAAGGCAGATTTTTTTTCAATACTGAATGTTCTTATAAAAAACTGTTGTTTATCAAAATGTAAGTTTCTCTTATTAAACATTATGTAAAATTGTTTTAAAAAGTAACATTTTAATACCTTTAAACTTTGAAATATAAAAAGTACAGTCAAGTCTCTGTATAACGAAACTCCATACATCGAATTTCTCTATATTACGAATTTTTAGTAGGAACAGTCCCCTTTTCGCATGATTACATTAAAAACAGTCTGTATATACCGAAATATCTATTTCCATATAACGAATTTTTTCATAAATTGGTCTTAATTTATTCAGTTTTAAAAAGCTTTGAAATCATATGGTATCAATTTTCCATCACTTATTTTTAATTTATCGTCAGTGCTGAGTTTTTTTTTATATTACTTCTCTTCTTGTTCTTTAAATCCAACGAATTTATCCCACCTCCCACACACCTTTCCACATCCTTCTCAAAACAGTCAATTGGATTGAGAAATTAATAAGAGAAATAATTAAGAAATAAAATGTTAGGTTAATATTTACTTTAAAATATTTCAAATACTTAATTCAAAAGTTTAATTTCTCTATATAACAGAGCTGCCAAGTCTCCGGCGTTTTGCATACCACTTTTATTTTAAAGAAAATCTTACTATTTTAAATCTCCGATATGTTCCAATTACATATAATAACATTTTCTGTATTTATTTACTGGTATCCAAAAAGCCGGAGACTTGGCAGCTCTGATATAATGAATTTTTTACTAGAACAGTGGATTTCGTTATATAGAGACTCGACTGTATTTGGAAAGCCAAATATTCGGTATTTGGCCGAATATTCGATATTTGGCCGAATATTCGGTATTCGACCAAAATCACTATTCGGTGCATCCCTAACCAGGGTTGGAAAAAAATCATGATTTTTTTTAAAAAATCAAAAAAATCAGATTTTTTTGATTTAAATCGGATTTATTTGATTTTTTTAGAATCCTACATTTAATTACTGTGTTTTTATGTTTTTTATAATACATCGAGCAGTTTTTTGTAATAAATAACTAAAAAAGGAATAAATATTTATAATTTATAAAAATTATACAAGAAATAGTTATATAGTTAAGAAAATATTACATTCTAGTTACTGATTGGTGCTAAAAATTAAACATCTAGGCTTTAATCTAAAGCCATTCTATTATTTTGTAATTCAATTGTGGACACTAATTAAAAAATAAATTTAAATATGTTGTAAATGAATAGAAAATGGTAAAATTAAAAATAAATAAATAAATAAATGCAGTAGACTCCCTCAAATCTGCAGCCCTAATATCCGCAACTCTCTAAAAGGCATGGATAATTTACAGATGTAAACAATGAAGTTTTCAGGTTAGGTATAGGGACAAAATTTGACTTTATTTTTATATCAATTCTATATATATTTTAATCTGTAACTTTCATTAATATTACTAAATTCATGCGTTTTCATGAAGGAAGAATAAATTTATTTCTGAAAAAAATTCAAAGTATTGCTAATATCAGTGGTGATCACAATTACATTTATCAAGCTTACTTTATTTACTTCATCTTTGCGGCTTTTAATATTTTAATCATTTTTAATTATCCAAATTTTTATTATTTTAGTTTATTACCTTACATAATTGTTTTAATGTTTTACTATATTACAAGAATTCATTATAATTTCAATTGCAATTACAATCAAATTACTTTTAAAAAAATTGTAAACAAACCCATGACCAGAAAACGGCAAAATTCTAGAATCCCACAACCTCTGGTGCTAAGCTGTGCAGATTTCAGGGAGTCTACTGTATTCATTTAATGTAAGCTATTTATTAAGGATTAAGGGATAAAAATCACAATTAATTCAATATCTTTTAAGCAAATAGGAAAAAATCGCGGATTTAATTGCTTGAACAAAAATACTAATTTAGAAGCTTTGTCTACTCCTAATTTAATATGAAGGCTTGAATAAACTAGTCCAAAAGAAGAAAATTGTCTTTCTACTCCAGCAGATGCTGCTACGGCTATTGTTATTTGGTAAATAAATTCAATTTCAATTTCACTGATTCTCACTTTACCTCCAACTACATAAAAGGACTTCCACCAATCATAGTCTGTCATAATATCAGAAACTTTTTTCTCAAGCAATGGTAATTTTTGGAATGGACCATTTTTTAGTTGAAAGTGTATTACAGTGGTGAGAATATTTAGACAATCTTCTTTAATGAATGCCAAACCTTCATTATTTTCCCGTACACTAAGTGAAATTTCATTTTGATTTAAAACAGAGGGACTTAATAAAACTCCAGCAAAATGACAGGCATTAATAGCTTGTTCATATCTTCCTTTAAATTTTGTAATTCTATCATTATCTAATACATTTCTAACTTTTTACCCAAAATTTTCCTTTGATATGTGCATTCATGTGATATTGCAAAAAATTGATTTAAATCAACTGCTTTTTTAAAAAAATCAGTTGATTTAAATCTTGATTTAAATCAGTTGATTTAAATCATGCCAACCCTGTCCCTAACTTCAGGTTTTTATTTATTTTTTTCAGAATCACCTGTAGTGTACAATCCTATTGAATGGTAAGTAACAGAAATCGTAAATAATATTGTTATTAGCTAGAAAAAACACAATTTTGTATGGAGCATTCGTAACTTTGGTACTTGCCAGCAGTTGAAAAAAATAGCCAGTGAGAAAAATTAGTATACTGGCCGCAAGGGCGGATCCAGCCCAACCTCCAGGGGGGAGTCACAACTTTTGACAGATGATTTAATGAAACAATTTTAAAATACAGTAAATTTTGTGAAAACGGAATTACGATAAAAAGTAGCAAATTTCGCCGATCGGGCATAAAATAATCGCGAAATTTGTCGATTAGGCACGTAAAAAAAACAAATTTTGTCGATCGGACGCGAAAAATCTCAGATTTCGTTTATCGGCAAAGAAAAAAATCTATTTTTTTTTTTATAATACTTGAAAAAATTTTGTTCATAGATTGTGGAAAAGTCGCCTGTTTTGTCTGTTTACCGCGTAAAAAAATGCGAATTTCGTTGACCTGGCGCGGGAAAATCGAAAATATCGTCAACTAGACATTGGAAAATCGCGAGTTTTGTATATCGGCCCTCGAAATTTTTCGAATTTTGACTGTATGTCTCAGAAAAACCGCAAATTTTATCGATCAAGCACAAAAAGCTGAGAATTTTGTCTATCTGGAACGAAAAAATCGCAAATTTCGTCAACAGGCCACGGAAACCTCCCAATTTTGTCGATCGCTTCGTAAAAAGCGCGAAATTACTCGATCGGGAATGGAAAAATCGCGAATTTTGTTGATTGGGAATAAAAAAATTGCGAATTTTAAGTTGATATGAAACGCAGAAATTGATAATTTAGTGAATCGAGAAAAAGTATCGCGAATGTAGTCGATTGTCTTCGTAAAAGCGAATTTTATTGTTCGATGCGGAAAAATGCGTATTTCATGGACAAGAACGGAAAAAGGCGCGAATCTCATCAATTGGGCACAGAAAAATCCCGAATATGGTCGACTGCTTTCGTAAAAAGCACGAATTTAGTCGATCGAGAACGAAAAAATCGCTTTTGGTAGGGCACGGAAAAAGTGGGAACATTGTCGATCGGGAACGAAAAAGTCACAAATATGGTCGATCAGTTTCGTAAAAAGCGGATATACAGTTGATCTGGAATGAAAACAAATCACAAATTACGTTGATATGACGAACGAAAATTGACAATTCCATCGATCGGGACAGAAATTATCGCAAATATGGACGATCGGCTTCGTAAAAAGCATGAATTCCGGCGATCGAATACAAAAAACTCGCAAATCTTATCGATTCGGAACGAAAAAATAGCTAATTTTGTCGATTCGGAACGAAAAATCGCTAATTTTGTTGATAAAGCGGAGAAACCGCAAATTTTGTCGATGATGCACGAAAAAAATAAATAAATCTTTGAGCGCCTGCAGAACAATCGTGAGTTTCGTCAGTATCGCGAGAAAAAAATCACGGATTTGATCAGTTTACGGCAGTAAAAAAATGCATAGCTCGTCATTCAATTAAGAAATGCATATTTCTTAGTTCGTGTACGGAAAAATTCGTATTTCATCGAACGAGAACAGAAAAATGTGCTAATTTTGTGGATTGGGCTCGAAAATCGTGAATTTTTTCAATCAAGTGAAGAAAAATCGCAAATTTCGCAGACCATTCGTGGAAAAATCTCAAATTTCGTCGATCACACCCAAAAAAATCGTGAATTTCATCGATTAGGCATGGAAAAATTCTGAATTTCGTGGATCGGCTTCGCTAAAATTGCGAATTTCACCAATCGGGTGTGGAAAAATTGTGAATTATGTCGATCAGGAGCGGAAAATTCGCAAATTTTCTCGATCAGTTTCGAAAAAAGCGCAAATTCTTTCGATTAGATGCTATTTTGCGTTCCTGTTTTAGCACCTTTTATTTAGACTGTACAGTGTACATCCCTCTTTGAAGAGCTCCAGGGGGGGGTCATGACCCCCATGACCCCCCCCTTGGATCCGCCACTGACTGGCCAATGACCATTGGCTAAAAATGTTAATTTTGACCTATATCTTCCACACACACACAAAAAAAAGCACAAGTATCCTATACCTAAATTTAGTTTTGATGCTGTCTATGTAGCGAATTGATTATTATCTTTATTGCATACTGTCTAGCCCATATAACAGTGCCTGTATCAGGGTTGCCGGCTTTCAGCCGGGCCAAAAAAAGCCGGCCGGCTTTTTTTGGTTTTATCCACTTAAAAAAAGCCGGCTAAAATTGAAAAAAGCCGGCTTTTATTTTTAAAGTGTTAATTTGTATCGAATTCATATTAAATTTGGATTGATTTATTTTTAATACATTTTTAATTATTTACTACTAAAAAAGTTATAAATTTCTATTTAATTTTTCAAATAAATAAGTCTTTATAATCACTAGTAGTCAACTGTGAAGGCATTATGTCTGAAAAATATAAATTTTGGAAAAAAAAATATATACTCAAAAAAATGTGTTTTAAACTCCTATATTTCATAGTTCTACTTATATTCCACATTCTTAAGAATTATATTTAATTTAATTATGACAAAATGTAACACATCAAACCATTCATAGAAATATTCTATTCTTACAGGTCAATATGTAAAGATTAAGTCATAAAATGAACAATGTTGAAAGAGAAATTAGGAAGGATTCGGTATTTGAGGAGAGTTTAATACATAATTATATAAAATTAAACAACAACAAAAAATGTTCTAATAAAATTTGTTGAATTAAAATTTTGAATAGCTCTTTGTTATTTAAAAGTGCATATATGCCCACTTGCATGAATGAATATATTCATGCATATGCTAATTGAGAATACTGGAATAAATTGTGAAATATGCATAATTTGAAATACTATTTACAATAGTGAGAAATTGTGTTTTTATGTATGATTTTAAATGTTTATAGGCAATGAAACATGACATTTTAATAACTCTTAAAATTAGTTAAATAATAAAACATGTAACTAAGTAACCTCTTTAACTTTATATTAAAGAAGTAAAAATGGAAAAACAAAAGTAGGATTAAAGGTAAATGTAAATCAGAAAAACCACTTGGTATGGCCATTTTATAATTTAGCTGACATATTTGTAATTCTGACTATAAACCATTAGCAACTTCATCAATGTGTTATTCTAGTATTAATGCCTTCATTATTGAAAAATTGGGTTAAAACCCAATTTCTCATGATGAATCATAATTAAAATCCCAATTTTTCGTTTTAATAAATAAATTTATCAAGCTCAAAGTAAATTAAACATCATTAAAATTAGTTAAACGACACTTAAAAATGTGTAGCTTATAATTAAAATGCTTCTCTGTATAAAAGCCAATTATGGCCAAAAAAGGCCAATTTTGGCCAAAAAAAGCCGGCTAAAATCAATAAAAGCCAACCGGCCTGGCTTTTTTTAATTTTAGCCGGCTTTTTTGCAACCCTGGCCTGTATCTTGATTGAATTAGTGTAATGTTACATTTTAAAAAGAAAATTCTTCAAAAACAAACCTATGATTGATGACCTCACAGACTTTGGTAGTGTATTTCCTTGTGTTCTCTCCAACATTGTTTAGGCCTCAATAGAATTTGCATGGTTTCAAATTTTATAAAAGAAATCTTTCAAAATGAACTTTATTTTTATAGTTATTATATTAATAGTAAATAGAAATTAGCTTTTTATTTTTTAACAATTTCAGTTTATGCATTTACCTTCATTTTTTCTTGCTCAATATGATAATTAGTCCCCTTGCCCCCCCCCCTTTTATTAAAAATATGTGAAAAAGTTGTATATAAACTTACTTTTTTGATATAAAATTTGTTTAATATTTTCATTTTATATTAAGTGCTTTATTTTCAGTAAATGGTGTTGGTAGCGAAAAATAATTGGTTTGTGTAAGTAAGAAATTTATGATGCTAAGCCTGAAATTCTTCAAAATTGGTTAAAACCAATTTTGAAGTAATAAAAATATGATAATCGGTAATATGATATCGGTAAAATTCATAAAATTATGAATTTTTTATTGTGCTTTTCACTATGATAAATGAGTAATTAAATTAGACACAAAAATCATTAAAGGTCAGGTGGAATGAAATTGTATGGAGCACATAGCACATTATTATATAGAGCATTCTAAAACAGCACATAGTGTGTTCAAGATTATTAGGAAATATTGTTAATTGGCAATACTGTCTTTAAGTTTCATAGCTGCCTTTACAGCCTACCAGCTGTAAAAAGAGCAATTGAAATCTAAGAATATTTGTAGTCGTTTATCTGTTGTGTTGAAAAAGAAAGAAAGAAAAAAAAGAATCCCAATTATCACATGTATGATTCTACTGTATCTTTTTTTAAAAGTTAAATTTATTCTTAATTTTCATTTTCCTTCGTCAGTTTATTGTTGGTACAGCCTTACGTGTAAAAATATCTGCCATTTGTTGTAACTAATTTAACAAAGTTGATTCAATCATACTAATTAAAGAACAAATTTCTTAAGGAGAGTGAAATGAAACATGTAACAGTTTCTGAACTTCCTTGCCTTGAATTCGCAATTTTTCTGCACCTGATCGACCAAATTTCGGGATTTTTCCGCACCTAATCAACAAAATTCGCAATTTTCCGATTCGGATCGGCAAAATTCGGGATTTTTGTGAAGCCAATCAATCAAATTTGCGATTTCTACAAAGCCTATCGGCGAAATTCGTGATCTTTGCAAAGCCAATCGCGAAATTACTCCGCATGATCGATGAAATTCTCGATTTTATTCGAGTCTGATCGATGTAGTTAGCAATTTTTCCACGTGTGACCAACAAAATTTGCAATATTCCCATCTCTGTCCAAAGAAATTTGCTATTATTCGAAATGCGATTAATAAAACTCGCAATTGTTCGGTCTTCGATCGACGAAATGTGTGCTTTTTTCGCTGTAAATTGACAAAATACACATTTTTCTTCGACCGAGTAGCAATATTCGTGATTTTTGTATTAACATTGACGAAATCTGCATTTTTTTATGTGGCAAGATAAAACTCGCGATTTTTTTTCTTTTGATAAACTGACAAAAACACTATTTTTCCGCAGCTGATCAACGACATTTGCAATATTTCCCCGCGTCATCACTTAATTCGTGATTTTCCCGAGTCTTATCAGCAAAATTTGCTTTTTTTTTTTGTCTCTGATCGACAAAGTTTGCGATTCTTTGTGCCTTATTGACGAAATTCGCTTTTTTTTTCATGCGATAAACCAAGAAAATAAGCTATTTTTCCATTCGATGATAATTTGCAATTTTTTCGAGGAACAACAACATTTATGATTTTTTTCTTGCTTGATCAACGAAATGTGTGAGTTTTCGCGTCCATCCGACAAAATCCGCGATTTTTTCGTGCCCAATCGAGAAAATTTGCTACTTTCCCCCCCCCCCCCCGAGTCTCATGAGCAAAATTCGCGATTTTTCCCTCTCTGATGAACAAAACTGATGACTTTTCTGATCCTCATCGATAAAATTTGACTTTTTTTGCATTTGATCAATGGAATTCATGATTTTTCCGTGCCGATAAACGAAATTTGTGGTTCTTAAATGACGAAATTTTATATTTTCCCGCAGTAAATTGACAAAATTTAGTATTTTTTTTGTGTGATGTATGTACAAAAATTGCAATTTTTTCCAGTTGTAAATTGACGAAATTCGCTGGCCACATATTAACACATCGCGGGCCACAGGTTGTACATCCCTAGTTTACAGATATTTCATATTAAATTTGAATTAATTTATTTGTAATACACTTATAAATATTTTCTATTAAAAAATGTACATTTCTACTAAATTTTATCAAATAAATGAGTCTTTATAACTGCTGATGCATCTGTGAAGGCATTATGTCTGAAATTGAAATTATAAATATTCATAAGAATACATTAAATTAGACTGTAAAGTTGTGGTTTGGAATTCGATGTTGCGTAACTCTACATATACGGGTCATTCCATGTCAATTCAACCAGACCTTGTAACCCGACCCACAGGGATTTTGATGAAACTTTGTGTACACACTAATTCTATCATGAAATGATTCCATCAGAAATATTTCCTTCCTAGACCTCATAGTTTGTGAGATATGGGGGGTCCAATTCTTGGGGTTTTCTCAAATCGCACATTTCTGAGTGTGTATTTTGAGATTGCAGTTCCATCTTCAAAAAATTGTCTCTCTGGATCTAAAACATGAAACATCTCAAAAATTTCACTGTAAGAATATAAATAGATGCAGATTTTAATAAAAAAAATATTAAAAAAATTTACTTGTAATTTTTAGGATAAAAAAAATTAGCCAAAGTTGACAGTTATGGTTATTTTTCCAAATTTTTGTGAATTCACAAAAAAGGCTGTACACAAAAAGGAAAATTAAATTTCCAATTTCTTTTTGTTTTAAATAAAAGTTTACACTTTGGGCTTTATATGTATGAAATAAAAATGATGTGTTTCGCATGGCTTATGCAAAAATTTTGGGTACTTTCCAATTAGCCGGATGCGTGTTTTATTTTTACATATGTACATATGTATAGATCTATATAAATACAGATGTATTATACATGTACATATGTATGTATATATACAGTATATTGATATATATATGTATAACACTGGTGCCCGTCTAACCGAAAAGTACCAAATTTTGCCTCGTTTTGAAAATCTGCACCAATTAAGGGGGGGGGGGGGGAATCTGACTAAGTTTAGCTGTGGTACTTAAATAATTACTGGAGTTTCTATGAGTTACTGAATTTAATGTTATTGGATACAAAAACAAACTGGAAATTTCATTTGCCTTTTTGTGTAGAGACCTTTTCATAAACTCACAAAATTTCGTAAAAATATTCATAACTTTCAATTTTGGTTTACTTTTTCGGCCCTATATAAATCTCTATTAATTTCCCTAATTGCTTTTTTTCACTTGCTTTTAATGCCGCTTAAATGGTTCTCCACATTTATATAATTCATACTTCATTAAGAGCGAAATTCTGTGATGCTCACATATATTAATCAAATTGTTTTCACTTAATTTTTGTTTTATAAATGCAATAGTCCTAACTAATAAAAGTTCTTTTTCTGAATTACAGAGATTATCAATGTAGTCTATTTCTCTGTTATTTGTGTAGCTAGTTTTGTGACATTCTAAACCATTTAATATTACAATACTGCAAGCCTGAAGACTAGTAGAAGGTTTAATATCAGGCTCCATATTACAACAATAAAACAAAAAAGTATTTATACATATCACAAACTATAAAATATGTAACAATCAGAACATATTTTTAGTAGCACAGTAAAAGTTAAATCATTCTTCTATGATAAGAAACAACAGAATGACAATAATTTGATTAACTTGATTTCAAAACATCTGCTTTCATACTAATGAACATTACCCTGCTTTTATCAGAAGGTGTTTATACAAGGCAGGTGCAATTAAATCTTTCAGACTATAGAAACAAATTTAAGTTCTGTTAAATATTTGTGTATTTAAACTTGCCAATATAAATATTTAAACTGATTAAAATTAACCAAGGAAAGGAAATACAAGGTTTTGAACATTTTTTAAACACAAATAATTAATATATAAGCATTCGAAAGAAAGAATGGAAATGCGAGGAGAAAAAATTTTCTATTTTATACTGTACAAAAAAAAAAAAAAAAAAAAAAAAAAAAAAAAAAAAAATCTGTTTTGAGTTTAATTATTGAAAATAAAAGTAAGAGATTCTTTAGATTATCAAAAAATGCCCATTATTAAATACCGAAATGAAATATATATGGACCATTCACTAAATTTAATGGGGAAACATATTACAGTCAGATTTTTTTTCAATCAGAAAAAAACAAAGCCTAAACTTTACTTTGAGAATTAAAAAAAAAACATGCATCAAATAACATTAAATTCAATAACTCATAGTAATTCCAGTAATTATTTAAGTACCACAGCTAAACTTAGTCAGATTTTTTTTCCTCTTAATTGGTGCAGATTCTCAAAACAAGGCAAAATTTGGTACTTTTCGGTTAGACGGGCACCAGTGTTATACATATATATATATCAATATACTGTATATATACATACATATGTACATGTATAATATATCTGCATTTATATAGATCTATACATATGTACATATGTAAAAATTAAACGCATCCGGCTAATTGGAAAGTACTCAAAATTTTTTCATAAGCCATGCGAAATACATCATTTTTATTTCATAGATAGAAAGCCCAAAATGTAAACTTTTATTTAAAACAAAAAGGAATTGGAAATTTCATTTGCTTTTTTGTGTGCATATGTAATATGTAAAAATAAATTACTTATCCGGCTAATTGGAAAGTACCCAAAATTTTTGCATAAGCCATGCGAAACACATCATTTTTATTTCATAGGTAGAAAGCCCAAAGTGTAAACTTTTATTTAAAACAAAAAGAAATGGTAAATTTCATTTGCTTTTTTGTGTGCATATGTAATTTATAAAAAAAAAAAGCACTCATCCGGCTAATTGGAAAGTACCCAAAATTTTTGCATAAGCCATGCGAAACACATCATTTTTATTTCATAGATAGAAAGCCCAAAGTGTAAACTTTTATTTAAAACAAAAAGAAATGGGAAATTTAATTTGCCTTTTTGTGTACAGCCTTTTTCGTGAAGTCACAAAAATTTGGAAAAATAACCATAACTCCCAACTTTGGCTGACTTTTTTTATCCTAAATATTACAAATAATTTTTTTTAATATTTTTTATTAAAATCTGCATCTTTTTATCTTCTTACAGTAATATTTTTAGGATGATTCATGTTTTAGATCGATAGAAACAATTTTTTGAAGATGGAACTGCAATCTCAGAATACAGACTCAGAAATGTGCGATTTGAGAAAAACCTAAGAATTGGACCCCCCATATCTCACAAACTATGAGGTCTGGGAAGGAAAATTTTCTGATGGAATCATTTCATGATAGAATTAATATGCACACAAAGTTTCATCCAAATCCCTGTGGGTCGGGTTACAAATGGGGGAAAAATTGGTTGAATTGACATGGAATGACCCATACCAAACATTTTAAAGATTATATGAAACAATAACTAAATGTTACACATAAAAATGAAATTTTCCTTACATACTTCTATTTCTTTAGAAATTGACAATAGCTTATGTGTATTTAATAATTGAAATTATCTTGTTGTAATAAAACTTGTTGAATTAAAATTTTGAAAAGCTCATTGTTATTTTAAAGTAGTGATGCACAACCTTTTTGCCAGAAAATCGTTTGCCACCAGAATATTTGAAAAGTGACGTTTGTTTTCTTTCATAGCAAAGTTTCTGTCATTATTATATGGAAAGTTACTCTGCATAAAATTACTGGTATCAGTTTGGCCTGCGGGCCACAGGTTGTGCACCCCTATTTTAAAGAATGTATACTCATACATTAACTAATGCAAAGTTATTCATAAATCTGTTTTATTCAAAAGAATTGCTGTTTTTATTAAATGACTTAATGTGTGGCTTCAAATAAACATTTATGAGCAATAAAAATAAGACTTGTATATTAATATCCTTTAAAATTAATTAAGTAATAAATTATGATAGTAACTATGCAACTATTGTCCTTTTTAATTATATAAAGCAGTAATAAAGAAAAAAACTGTGTGTGTGTGTGTGTGGGGGGGGGGTAAAGTCAGTGTAAACTAGAGAAAGCATTTTGTATGGTCTTTTAAAAGTTAGCTGATATATTTATAATTTTGACTGCAAATCAATACGTATTATTTCAATATTAACGTGTTCATTTTTGAGAAATTGGGTTATACTGAATTCTACCTCAATTAAGTCTTTAAAACTAACTAAAAAAACACCAATTTTGTCCAATAAAAGCTGGTTAAAACAAATAAAAGCCACCGGCATGGCTTTTTTGCAATCCTGGTTATAATTGGTTCAAACGGCTATTGCCAAAAGTTTTAATACTTTAACAATTAGACAATTGTTGTTCTATAAAATAATTTGTTACATCTTAAAATGCATTAACTTTACACACTTCAACATTTTATTTCATGAAGTAATTAGGTATTTTATGAAATAACATAATCACTTTAATGGTAACTAATACATTTTTGTAAACATCCTGTATAATACTGTATTTTTTTACAGATGAACCAAGTAAACCTGGCCGACTACAAGCTACTGGTTAAAAGGCTACAAATTACTGATTACAAATGGACAGCTCCAGAATATGATGGAGGCGCTTCTATCACTGGTAGTGTCATTGAGAAGAGAATGGAGGCATAAAGTGTGTGTCTCAAAAGTAAAATCTCAGTTTTAAATATTTAAACGAATAACTTTATTTATTTGTTTTAATTTTAATGTTCTAACATATACTATAAATTAGCGAAGCACAACCTTTTTGCCAGAAAATCGTTTGACACCAGAATATTTCAAAAGCGACGTTTGTTTTCTTTCATAGCAAAGTTTCTGTCATTATTATAAGGAAAATTATTCTGCATAAAATTACTGGTAAAATTACTTTGGCCTGCGGGCCACAGGTTGTGCACCCCTATTATAAATAATAAGTATTTTTGATTTAAAAAAAAAAAGAATTCTAAAATTGAGAAATATTAAAATGATTTGTCAATTTAACTCTAGTGACCACGTGGGTCATTTGTGAACAGAATAGTTGAGGCAGATATGAACAGTTCATAAGTGTCTCAATAATCATTCTGTGATTCTTTCAGTTCACTTCACGTGAAATAATGTCATATCTAATATTGTCTCCCCCCCTCCTTCCTCTTTCAAAAGTAAAAGAAGTTAAATTTGGGTGCGTGCTTGTAATTGTTTATTTTTTTTTAATCATTATAAAATCCTTTATCATTATTTTAGAATAGAAGGGAAATACAAAGATACTCGAGGGATACAAGTATACCCATACAAGGTATATATATCCTATACAAGGATAAGAATCTTTTGTACTTTGGCAGATTTTTGATAAATATTATCTAAATTCTCCTAAGCAAAATTTAAAGGCTTTATTTTTTTCAAATGTACATCTTAATTTTATTTTATTCCGACAATATTTAATTAGTCATATAATCCTCCCTTTTCCCAATCTACTTATTTTCGTCTTATAATCTTGTGCTTAAATCTATCACTGCAGAACTAGAATTTTGTTTATAGTAAATTTAACACATAGTGTAACTAATGATCATGACAACAAATAAAAAACAGAATGTAAAGCATATCAAATATTTTCCCTTGTGTTCGCAACTACCCTGCTGTTGGGGCACTTGTGAGCAATTCATTGAATTTATAAAGTTATTAAAAAAAAAGAAGAGCTAACTATAAAGATGATTTTATAAAAAATTACCTTGTTTAAAAAAAAAGGGGTTCTGTTTACTGTATTCAGTATTTTTAGTTTTCAGAAATTAACCAGTAATAAAAAAAAGCTATGTTTATGTGAACTGTTCACATGTGCTAAAGTCTCTCCTTCATGTATTCAAAGGCAATACACACATTAGGCTAATTTTTTTTTGTTTAATCCAGTTCCTAAGGTGGTCAGTGGGCTGCCGTAGGTATAATGGTTGTTTTCATATGAAGAAATCTGTGTCAGCTTAAACAATGGGTAATTGTAAAAAAAAAAAAAAAAAGTAGTAATAGCAGTATTACTACCATAGAACTAAATTTTGACCAATTTGGTCATATAACACTAAATTTTGCAACATAATAAATTGCCATATATAAAACCAACTTAGCTGGTTAATTTGGTGAAATTTTCTATCTTTTAATGCATTTTTGAAAAATGTATATTTTTGTGAATGTTACAATAATGAAAACATGCTTTTTTTACATTTATATTTAATTCATAATAATCTGTTTTTTTTTTTTTTTTTTTTTTTTTTTTTTTTTTTTTCGTATGTAGATTTGTAATGTTGCAAATAAGTTTTTACCTACTTCCTAATATGTTAAAATAAAAAATTATGCAGAAAAATGTTTCTAATGACGATATAGCATTTTAATATTGTTACAAATAATTATTAATTTTAAGGCATTTACATTCAGTTAGTTATAATTCGAAATATTAGGTGTTGCATTGAAATCATTGTAGCGACAAGTCATCACAGCATCAATTTGTTCGTGGGAAGTTTTATTTCCAGCCTTCCCCTCCCCTCCCCCCCCCCAAAAAAAAAATCTCCCCATTAAGCAGGTGGCACAATGCGCAATATTATTAATCTAAATATCTTTTCGTTAACTTTAAAAAATTGACTGTGAATTACAGGTTGGCAAATTAGATACTCTACCGTATAATATTTTTTAGAATATTGTATTGTTTTTAATTTCTCAAAAATTAAAATCAATTACAAATACCACTACAGATCTGCCAACTATTGCAGTTAAATTATATTTTGAATGATTTTTAATGCTCACTACGATAATACAATTTTACTAGCAAAGATGATTTTTTATCATATCTGAAATACTCTAGATTCTAGAAAGAAAAAAAAAAGGGGGGGGGCACCAGCTGAAATTTTTCGAAGAGGAATCACTAATTTAAAGAAAGAGTACATTTTTTTCAAAAAGGGCTATTAAAAAAAAGGGGGGGGTATGCTTGTTCTTTGTATACCAAAAATATTTGCTATAATTTTCAAAGATCAATTGAATTTCCACAGGTTGCCATGTAAATGTTAAAAAAAAAAAAAAAATTGTGTGCATCAAAGGGGTTTAAAAGAGCTGCCAAGCACATAAAATAAATAAATTGGCTGCTTATGGTGCCATCAAAGAATCTTGGTAAAAAATGCTAATTTCATCATACTTGCAAAATGCAGATTTCAACATGGAATCATGATAGAAAAATGGGAATTATGATTCTGCGGAGAGGGAGGGGGTGATATGAATATCATTAAATAATCGGAAAAATTGTGACTTTAGTTGACATCTTCAGAAAAAGTGTGAATTCAGTCAAGATTTAAGGGGGCGGGGTGCAAATTTAGTCTCGGTTTTGAGAAAATGCATTATTTAGTCGAGATGAAGAAAAAATGCATTATTTAGTCGAGATCTCAATAAAAGATGCAACTTTAGTCACGATCTTGCGAAAACATGCGAATTGGTTGAGATCTCCAAAAAACGTGCAAAATTAGTCGAGATCTGAAAAAAAGAGCGCATTAATTAGTCGAGATCTTGAGAAAAAGTGTTAATTTTGTCGAGATCTCAAGAAAACGTGCAAATTGAGTCCAGATCCTGGAAAAAAAAATGTGAATTTAGTCAAAATCTTGAGAAAAAGAGCAAATTTAGTCGAGATATCTTGGAAAGAGCACCAATTTATTCGAGATACCTCAGAAAAAGTGCCAATTTAGTCGATCTTGAAAAGAGTGTGAATCTAGTTGAGAGATCTTGTAAAACATACAAATTTAGTTCAGAGTGCAGTGACAGAACTATCTTCAAGTGTCTGCAACAATAATATTATTAAAAAGTCTGCAAGATTGAATGTATTATATAAATCTATTCTTTGTGCTGCTGTAGTGTTAATTATGGCAACATGTGTGTGTATGTGTAAAATATTTCCATCACGACTTATGAAAAAAAAAGTTTTTCGATAAACTAAAATATTTATTTATGGTACTTTTACTATTTTACTTTTTACAAATTTTCTGCTTAAGCAGAAAATTAGTTACTAAGGGAACATTGGAAAATGCTCTATTTGAAAGAAAAAAATATTATTTTATTATTCTCCAAAATTCTCAATATAACTGTTGATTTATTGCATGATACAAAAGAAGTTGATGTCGATATATTTTTGAAATGGTAGTAAAAAATTGTTCCCTATACAGTACAGAACCATTTATCCGGAATGGTTGAGGTCAGATGCATTCCGAATAACTGGTTTTTCCGGTTAACTGGTTGGGCATTAAAGCAACATCCATTTGATAAGTTTTATGGAATATATGTGGTTGTGGTATTACTTCTAATCTTAAATTAGTTATTAGATTACTTCAATTAAGAATAAGATTAAAGTAAGATTAAAAAATAAAATTTGATAGAATGTAATTTATGGGAATGCTTTAGAAACAAAAATTCTTGTTTCCTCTGCATGAAAATAGAAAACATCTAAAGTATAACTAAATACATTTCCATCTCAAATACTAGATGCACTCATCAAATTATACAATTGTTTCAAGCAATATTTATGTAAAATTAGATGTGTATGACATTTTTTTCTACAAAGGTTCCATCATCATAGATTAGAAATATCATTCCGGATAACTGGTTTTACGGTTAACTGGTTTCCGGATAAATAGATCCATACTGTATATGAATTGAAGCACTTTTTAAATCAGGAACTAGAATTTGAAGTTTTATAATAACCCATGCATTAGTTCTTAAGTTAGAGATATTATGGAAACTGAATAATGCATCATATCAGTGCCACCTGTTAAGAGATATACCCCAAAAACTAACCAGCTTCAGTTTATATCAATGCTCTAACTGAATGTAAAGTTTTGTGAAATGTCATGCATTAGTTCTTGAAACAAAACTACCACTTTTTTTTTTTTTTAATTAAAAATTTACGGAGTTGACAGATAGACATTATCTAAAAACTTTTAAATTTCATTCCTTGCCTTCCAATGCGTACAAATCCACCGAAAGTCAGAATACCATATTTTCTTTGAATTATATATTTTCTTGTAAAGATAGAAGAACATAAAAACATATGAAAAAACATGCACTCTCAATGTCTCAAATTGGCTGCATATACACATTGGCTGCAAAACAGACATAAACAATTCAAAAGTGATTAAAACCAACTATAATTGGTTCAAACGGCTATAAGTGGTATATATATAAACGGTTCAAGGTGCTATAAAGCCATTTTACTTTGATATAAAGAACATTAATGTCTATCAGAGATGTTCAGGCCTTTTTGTTTTTGGGCCCAAAGTTTTATATCAGAGCTTAAAAGAATTTTGCCATTTTAAAATTGCTTCAAATGTAATCTACTCATTTAAAAATATTTTACATAGAAATAAAAGGTCAAGTGCAAGTTTTATTCATGTACAAAAGGTTCGGTAAAATAAATTACTAACTGTAACATTACAACAAATGAATTATTTTACTATAATTGAAATTAATTTTGGGTTAAACTGGAATGAATTCTAATTCCTTACTTTTTTGTTACTTGTTTTATTAGGATGCTCATAACAATTATATATTAAAAATAACTGCTGTATTTGCTGTTCATCTGGAATAACTGAGATTGTTACTATACTCAATTTCTGTTTATTGTGTATACTTTTATGTAATATTTATTCTTACCTTCTTTTAAAATAGGACATGCTTGGCTATTAATCTGGAAAAAGACAAAATCGAAAAAACGATTTAGAAGATCCAAAATCAACCTTGGCGATAAATTCTGTGTGAAAAAAAATCTGTGTGAAAAAATGATTTTTTTATTTGTTGTTTCTTAATTTGTTATTTAAATTTGTTACTTCTAAGAATACTGTGTTGAAGTATATTAAATAAATTTGTAAAAATTCATGTTTTCTTTTTATTTATTGAATGATAATTTATAAAACAGAACCATTGTAATAATTTCATCTTCGAACACTCCCAAGTTTAATCAATTTTCACCGAAATCTCGTAAACAATATAGTATGTATTATTTGTATACACAAGATCAAGAACCGTGGGACATGGGTGCAAGACCTTCAATCTCAGGACTGATTTCAGTGTTGAAGAGATTTTTGACTGACTCAAAATTCTACCTTATATATTTAAATAATAGTGGTTCTACCATCAAGAACATTTAATCACTTTCTTTTATTGTAAGAGACCAATTTTTAGGTATAATACAAGACTTAGAAATCTTTTAACCCTTTTGCATTTAGTTATTTCTAATGCTCAGAAAAGATTTCAGTCTCGACTTAGATGGATTTCTTGCACCGATGTGTGTGGGATTATGAATCATTGTTAAATAAAAAATGGACTATTTTTGTTTCATGTAGTATTTAGTAAATATATGATACATAAAAATCGAAATAATAAAGTAGCATTTGTGTATCATAAAAAAGCTGCTCTCTATTATTAAGGGGCTTGGAAGGGAGGAGAGGGAGCAATAGCAGTACAGCTAATAAACTGATATTACTAATCATAATTTTTCTGATCCATTCAGGAGTCGATGCAGGTTTTTATTCTTGGGGCTCATTTTATGAAAAAGAAAAGTTATTTTTGTGAAAATAACATTTTGTAATGGAAGTTGACTGTTATTTGAACAAGGAATTTAAAAACTAAATATATATATTTTTAAAAATTCCTTTGCTAAGTTTTTGAAAATTATGACATGTTTTTGTGTACAAATTAGATTTTAAAACAGTATTTATGAAAATGGCATAAAAGAATTTTGTGAAAGGATCTGTTTTATTAAAATTATTTTGTGAAGAAGCCTATTTTATTAAATAGATTTTTGTGGACCCCAAATTTTGCCTGGATCAACCCCTGTAATTTAATATTAAAGTAACTAGTTTTCTATTTTTATTTTACATATTAGACTTTTATCTAAACACATGAGGGTTTGTTATCTTACCAGTTTTTAAATGCTCCACCACTCTCACTATTAAAGTGTGTGATGGTAAATTTTGGAAAGCTAAAAATTGTATTTTAACATAAATTATTAATGCAACAACACCAAAAGTGAGAACCTTGTAATTGAATAAAAATACAATTTACTATAGGAAACGAGTGAGAATGCTCTCCTTTAATAAAATTAAACTTTTATTAAAAAAAAAAAAAAAAAAAAAAACTACAAACTGCCTGCTAAGAGTACCTGAAATCCTTGGAAAATTAGGTTTCGAATATACAAGTTTTATAATATGCATAAGTTATGAATGTTTTATTCAAATATTGCGAAAACATAAGTACTCCTGTGAAAATTAATTTTTGTTGTTTATTAGTGTTGTGAATTATCTATATTCCTCTTTTAAATCTATTATGGATTTTCAGTTGGTATATATAGCGATCCCCATTAAAGATTTTATTTTAAAAACCACATAATCCCCCCCCCCGAGTCCAAAAGAGAATGGGGTATTACTGGATAACTGTATGGAAATTTATATTAATTTCACTGAATAATCCTTTTTGTAATTTTAGAGACAATCCTTTTTCTTTAACAAGGTATCCTAATGTATGTGTTTTGTTATTTTATGGGCAATTGCCCCTTTTTTTCATGGCCAGAATTTGTATTATTTTACGGGCAATGTCCCTTTTCTCAGAGATATCTTCGTATTACAGTAGACTCCCTCAAATCCGCACTCCTAAAATCCGCAACTCTCTAAAACTCACACATAATTTACGGATGTAAACAATGAAACATTTAGTTCAGATATAGGTGCAAAATTTGACTTTTTTATTTTTATATCAATTCCATATGTATTTTAATTTGTAATTTTCATTAACGTTACTCAATTCATGTGTTTTCATGAAGAAAGAATAAATTTAATTTTGAAAAAAATAAGATATTGCTGATATCACTGGTAATCACAATTTTTTTACCAAAGATATTTATGCATTAACCAAACTTTTTTGGTTATTAAGTCTGGTTAGACCTGAAATAAAACTTTCTTATATTATGATTTTAATGTGAATTAGCAATGTATCTTAATAAACCAAATATCATAGGAAAAATGCATCTTATCTTTTTATTTTATTGCTTATTAACTTGACCTTTACTTTTAATATTTTAATCATGTTAAAAATTAGCTAAATTTTTTTATTTTTGTTTATTACTTATTTTAATATTTTATTATATTACAAGTATTCATTATAGTTTCAATTTCACTGTTAATTACATTTAAATTATTATTTAAAAAATGTAAACAAAGCAATGACCAGAAATGTGCAAAATTCTAAAATCCGCAAAACCCCTGGTCCCAAGCTGTGCGGATTTAAGGGAGTCTACTATATTTTTACGGTTAATGCACCTTTTTTTTACGGGCATCTTGCCATTATAGTTTTACGGCCAATGCCCCTTTTTTGACGGGCATCCTGGCATTATAGTTTTGCGGGCAATGCCCTTTTTTTCACGGGCAACTTGGCATTGTATTTTTACGGACAATACTACTTTTTTTACGGGCTAGTTATGCATTTGCTAAAATGTAAAATTACGGGTGATTGTTGGATTTACGGTCAAAATATTTTTTTACGGATACTGTCCGGAATCTCTGCTGCCGGCTTTTGTCCGTAATTTTACGTAGATTTTTTTTACAGTGTAATATGTTGCTGTTTCTCTGTTTGTTTCTGTTTCAATTTTCTCTGCTTCTTTTAACCATAACTCGCGAAAAAGGCATTTTCAACGTTACATTTCTATGTGATTCCGAGTCGTTTTTGCATCCCTAACACTTCCTGGAAGAATGGTGGTCTGATAGTAAAACAACCAGGTAGTAATGCCATTGAAATGTCGGAGATGTGTCGGAAGCGCCATCTATCAAAAATGAGGACACAAAGCTGAACTTCATTTCGAATAAAATAATTGTCTCGGGCATGACCTCCACACAAACTGCAACCAAATCGATTAGTTTGTCCAATGCTTATGAGCGTTTAAAATTTCCCCTCGGTTCACAGTTTAATTTTCGCTAGTTACCCGATCCCCATGTATCCGATTTTGGGCTTAAAATTTAAGTTAACGTCTAAATTTTAGAACAATTTTAACCCCATGCACAAAAGAACGGTAAAAAGTATTTGTTCGTTACTCTAAATTCTAAAACGCCCTCTATCGACAATTTTTGAACATATCCTTTAATTTTTTTTTATAAAAAAATCGTGATTTAGAGAATGATTTTAGCGAAAACCGCAAACGAATCGACCCTTTTTTGCGTTTGAAGTTTTGGACCTTAAACTTTAATGGACCCTAGCTCCTATAGAAAATGTTTGCGCCCCATGGTTTCCTGTATAATAATGTTTGTCAGCATGTCTACTAACACTCCTCAAAGTTTGTCGGTCTGGCAGCGAAACACCCTGTATATTAGTGCCAGCGCAATAAACTTTTTTTTCGAAATTCTTTTCTCTCTAGTGTGGAAAAGTTTTGGAGTGATATAGCTAACATACTCACCAAATTTCACGACAATGAATAAATATCTTCCGGTTCCACTTTTTGGTTGAATTATGCAATTTTAGCCCAAAATGTTGTAAATTTTTAGATTTCAGCAATATTTTTAATTTCTGATTTTTTCTTCGCCCTAGAGCAGAAAAGTTGATAGAGTACATAAGGAACATAAGCCCAAAATATTAAAGTAAATAAAAAATATCTTCCGGTTCTACTTTGGTGTTAAATTTAGAAAATTTATCGAAAATGATGCAATTTTTCACTTAAAACTTAAGAATAATCAATAAATATCTTCTGGTTTCCCTTTCGGCATCTAAATTTCTCAAATTCACCAAAAAGTATGTAAATTTTCTTTTCTTAGGAATTTTTGTCTGATTAATTTTCTCTTCTCGCTGGGGCGGAAAATTCGAAAAGTCATAAAATTCAGACAAACATAAGTGTAAAAATTTAAAGAAGTTAATAAATATCTTCTGGTTTGACTTTTATTACTTAAATTGGAAAATACATGGCATTAATGTGCACAAAAATCATAGAACAATCAAATTAAATACAATCTGAGGGAAATTCCTGTAATAAGTTCAGCTTTCTGTTTGTTTACTGTAGTATTATCGTCGGTTTAATTCTCTGCTCGTCATAGGTTCATAATGAGGATATTCAATTTTAGCTTCTACATTTTATTGAAAAATAATACATCTGAAAGTGTTTGCAAAATTTTACTTTTTAATATTGTGTTGAACTAATAGTGTACATGAAAAATATTACACAGAAATATCACAATTAAGGCGCAGTAGACTCGATTTGTATCATCCCATTCTTGGGGATCCTGCAAAATTAAGAAGTGGCGTTCAACCAACTTTTGAGGATAAAATGTATTTTTTTGTTGGTGAGAAATAAATCGAAATATAATTAAAAATTGGACCCACCTTTGGGGGTGATAGATGATTATGGGCTGAAATGGTTGTAGCAATTTGGCAAGCTGCCTCAGTTCCAATGGTTTCTAGGCAAAGAATAGCACAAATAATTGATTCATATAATGATAAATACAAGAGTATAAAAAAAAAAAACGCTAAAGAACACATGGAGTCAAAAATGAAAATTTTCCTATTGGAAGGGGGAAAAAACAATTGTTTGAAAAATTTTCTTACTTCTTCAATTTTTCGTACATCTTTAGAAGGATGTAAATGTCCAAGTGATATAAAAATTCCAGAATTGGAAGACAGTTTCTAGACGATCAAAGAACATCAAGGAAATTGTCTATAGACCCAAAAACACACTCGTAAACTCGACCCACAACACGGAAACTTAGTAAATGAACGAGCCGGCTCAAAAAAGAATAAGAAAGTTTCAGAAAGCGGTATATAAAGAAAAAAAACAATCACTACTGCTTCATCGAAGACTTAGAGTTATTTAAATCTTTTAGTCTTGTTGATGAACAACTGTGTCACGATCTTAATGATAAACGTTAAGTGTCATTGCAATCAAACATAAATACTACAAGTATGCACGAACAACTCGTCGTCCTGCCATAGCCAGAACTTGAGACACAATGGGTTCGTCCGACCGAGTTGCAGTATCAGTAACAAGTGCACTTCTTGAAGACTTGTGACACATGACGACATGTCTCATGTTATAGACATATATAACACAAGAAGAGAAAGAAATAAATATCGCATGAAATGACAAGTCGAAGATTAGAGTTTCATATCCACCAATACCTTGAAAAGATTGCATTTTGACCGTCGAAAAGATCAAACTTTAATTCAGAGGAATATTGAGGGAACACTCCATCAACGAGTGCTTGAAGAATACTTGACACTTATAGAAGAACCTGGCTGCGATTACATGGAACAAGTGTCATCAATAACGTCTTGTTCTATGTTTCTCATATGATTTTCCAGATTTTTCGCTCCAGCGAGAAGAGAAAATTGACTTGAAAAACAACCACTGAGATGTGAAATTTTACATAATTTTTGGCTACTTTGACATTTTTAGACCCCGACAGGGAAGCCGGAAGATATTTATTTACTATTCTAAAGTTTTTTACTTATGTTTTTTGCATATTCTTCGAACATTTTCATGCCAGCGGTAATAGAAAATAGAAAAATAAAAAAAATTACTAAAATGTGCAAATGTGTATCATTTTAGACAATTTTCCCATATTTAGAGCCCAAAGTGGAACCGGAAGATTTTTTTAAATTATTCCAATATTTTGGACTTCAGTTACTTGTGTTCTCTTACAGTTTGTCCGCACTAGGACGAAGAAAAAAATTTAAAATTAAAAATATTACTGAAATGTGAAAAATTCCAACATTTTTGGCTAAAATTGCATATTTCGACCCAAAAGTGAAACAGGAAGATATTTATTGATTGTTTTGAAATTTTGTGAGTATATTACTGATATCACTTCACAACTTTTCTGCACTAGGGAGAAAAGAATTTCGAAAAAAACTTTTTTACGCTCCGCCCTACTATATATTATAAAGCAGATGTCCCTAAATGTTCCGCACAGGCAATTTCTAACACTATCGAGAGATAAGTCAGTCTTTAATAAGTCACTATGACAATGCTAACAAAGCCTAGAGCCACATATTGAGAAATGCAAGCCTGCGCATCGCCTTCATAGCTGGAATGGTAAAGAACTTGGGGCACTATTCCGAGGGCTCAAGGTTCGATCCCCGGCTTGGACATTTTTCACTCTGTTGATTCTACGCTTTGTTAGCATTGTTATAATCACTTATTAGTTAATCAATAATTTTAAGCGTAATTTAACAGCAAAAAATTAATTATAATAAAAAAGAATACTTAGTGATTCTTTTAGTGGCTTATATCATTGGAGATTATTTCAATGACATTATGCCATTTAAAATGTATTGGAACCAATATAAATCACTGAATTTCACAATGACCATTTTAAAACAGGTTTTGATATATATTGCTCAGCAGGAAGATTTTGTATGCTATACTTTCCACGATTTCCATGCTAGTTACTTAGTGATTCTTTTTAGTGGCTTATATCATTAGATAGACAATATTCCCGCTAGGATTTATCTGTATGATACATGTATTTAATCATGATTTTTCATAATAAATTTTCACATTTTATTGTGATTATGGACGGAAAGATTCTACTGATTATTTTGTGGAGCGATTATCGTTATTTAAAAAATTCAAATGCCTAAATAAGTTTGTTAAGAACTGTAAAATCCCAGAAAGAAAAATAAAAAAGTGATATTGATTTAATTTGTAATTGAAAAAGAAAGAAAAATATCGTTTTAATGAGAGAAAATATTATGAAATTAAGAAAGTTAATTTAAAGATGAAAAGAAATTAATATTTACAATGCTCAAAAAATTAATTGATACAATATTTCGCTATTTATCGTTTTTTTCAGGTTAAAATAACATCGAGAAACTTGATTATAGAAAATCATTTTTTTTTTCAAATTTCATTTTTATTTTTATCTAATCCTCTTGTGAACTATCTTACAGGAGACAATAAGAGGATGATTATATTTATAATTTACATGCTACACTGAAAAAAAATTGAAATAATCAAAAATGATTAAATGGATGTATTCACTACTCATATCGAAAAAAAAATGATCACATTTTTTCTCAATTTTGAAGCATTATCTGTTATCTAATCCAAACAAACGATAACTCTGTATCCTATATTTGTTTATTACGTTCATGGCAGCATGAGAGTTGCTATTAATGTAAATATTAAATTATGCACAGTATTTTAAAATAATTTAAAAGCGCTTGCAAATATTGCCTTTGTTATAAAAATATTCAGTTTGAGTATTTTGCTAATAATTTGGATATTTTTCTTAATGAATAATCGGTTAAAAGTTTAATGTTAATAATTTTGAAAGGAAAATGAATCCCAGTATATTTTCATTTTAATTTCTAAGTTCAGGGGGATGTTCATAGCGATTTATATTTGCATGTAACCATGGAATCAAAAATGAGTATATGTGTTTCTCAGTTTAAGTACAATTGGAACGGAGCTATTTTGAATATGTCAAATACTTAAAATTGAGTATTTTTTACTTAATTTTAAATATCTATTTTTTTTTAGTGTATTGGTATATTACCTTTATCCCTAAACAATGCCGTTTTAAGCTAAGCGACATAAGCAAGACGTTAGCCTAAGCAATGCTTAATATAATGATTTTTTATACGTAATTTTGTTTATTACATCTAATTTTACTGCAATTTTTAAAGCAACAATTGCTGGCAACATTGCTGCCAGCAGTTTTTGCCGTATTTTTTTTATGGATTTTTTTTACAGTAATAGTACAGTCATCAACTTAAAGAGTTTCCCGTTCACTACCTGAATTTTGTCAAACGCTAAAGATAAAAAATTAGGGTAGTGCTATTTACTTCGTTTTCAGCCTCACAAAAGACATAATAGATACAAATTCATGTGTTTTTAAACTAAAATTTCAATAATAATAATATATTGTAATCATTATCAACTGATTAAATGGTAGAAATATCGACAATCGCAGTTGGTGTAGCCTGGTATTCATGAAACAAGATGGAAAATATGCATCATTAAGCATAGATTATGATGCAAATTTCCAACGCATTCAAAAAAATGTAACAAAACTGCAATTTAAGAAAAAAATAAATATCATCTCTCATTTCACCATATAGAAATGCATAATGCATTTCAAAACCTAATTTTAGCTGTTTCCTTCTACAACCAGAAAATTATCCGAATTTTTTACTAGCCCTGCATATGATATAAAAAATTTCATCTATTATCAATATGCATTTGAAGATTTAGTTTATTTAAAAGATATGTATTTAAATTGAAAGTTCTCCTTTAGAAATTACCTCTAATAGGCAGAATTTTATGCGAATACTTTTGTGCAGCCCTTACATGAGGTATAGAGTGTATGTATAAAGAGTAATGTACAAAAAATTAAAAAAAATGAAAAAGCGCCTACCAAATTTTAAAACGTACTCTCTGGAATTTATTACACAAAGACAGTATTGTAACCGATTTCTTTTTTGTGTCCCTGTAAACTAATAAAAAAATGCTATGAATTCTCTGTTTTAAAATGATCGTTGTGCAATTCAGTGATTTATATTAGTTCCAATTTATTTTAAATGACATAATGTTATTGAAATATTCTCCGAACTATTTTTCCCATATGTCATGATGTAAATTCTTTTGAGTTTCCCTGTGAATGAACCTTTAATCGTACATACTTTACATTCAACACCAAACATGCTTTGATGACCTTACGTTAACTTTATCAGTTGAATGAAAATCTGAATGTATTTATGGGGAGTTAAAGCGTGGACAAATGGATAAACGCACAGACAAACCAAATGGATAAATACTTTTCAGCTTTGTTGGAAAGTGATAAAAAAGTTGTTTCAACAGTCTCGAGTTTCTAAAAAATCAGTAATTTAAAAGGATGAGGTAAACTCAATCTTCTCAAAAAATGATAGAAATTTAACTTTCATCGCATGAACTTTTTATTTTATTTTATTTTATTGACGTATGTCACATCTTTAAAATTCCGTTGCAATTCTCACCATTTCATGTTTACTGAAAACTTCATCACGTTCAAAATACCTCCCTAAGCATATCGAATAAGAAAATATTCAGCCAACTGTTAAATTTTTCATCGTATCGAATAAGGATAAACAAGTTTTAAGAGTTTTTTTTTTTTCAAAGAACTCGCTATCACATTTCCAGATAAAAAAATGCCAATTTCTTCTGAAGGAATGCGTAATGCATACAAATTCGGTAAATATGACAAACTGATAATAATATTATTATTTTCTAATATCTCCACAAAAGGAAAGTGTGGTATTTGTGGAAATTCCCTACTTCCTATTTTTGACTGTTTAACACATTTTAGATGATTTAAATTCCTAAAAAGATGTTTTTACAAAATGTCTGTCTGTATGTGATATTTAGTAACATGTCTGTGTAATATATAAATAAATTTTATGTGCATTTTCTTGCAAGAATGAATGCACTGAATTTAATAAAAATTTATATTTAGTCAGTACCCGATATAGTTTTTGGTGTAAATCTGCCAATATGGGGCATTGCTATGATGAATCTTTCAAAATTTATGAAATAGCTGAATCTAAAAAAGTAATTCATGGCTTCATATTCAGTTTCATGAATTTGTGTAGGTTTCGATATATATTGCTCAGCAGGAAGATTTTGTATGCTATACTTTGACGATTTCCATGCTAGAATTATCTCAAAAATACAAATTTAGAATTAGCACGAATTTATTTAATTTTGGATTCAGATAGACGTTGTCACAAGTTCTTGCTGATAAGATTATGGTGCTAAAAGCGCAAATTGTGAGGCTAGTTCGTTGGATATTTCAAAGTTTTCGCAATAGATCTAACTCAAAAAGTAACACATCGATTATTCTCAAGCTTTAAATTCAGTAAGACTCATAAGTTCTTGCTCATTATATTGTTGCTTAAAACCTTTGATATATAGTGCTTCCGTGCTGAATTTTACAGCATTTACACAATTTTAACGCTTGTCATATATCAATATATCAAAACAAATGCTCGGAAATTCATATCTTTGATATCAAATGAAAGTCTTATATTGCTATTTATTTTTGGCACTGTGATAATGAATTTTGAGATATTGATATGCATAAGATATAAGAAAAAACGGATTTGACACATTCAATACTGAAATTAGCGGACAACAAAATAGTTGTCGGACTTGGTCAAAGTGAAACCATTTTATCGCGTAATTTCATAATAATTAACATGAAGATCCATTTTATTATTCTGATCACCATTATCTTAAAAAAATATTACCTTATTATTTGCTTAGAATCACTTATATGTAAATATAAAAGTTTTCTTTATAAACGAGTAATGGATACTTCGGAAATAAATAGTCAGCAATCTGATGAAAAGGTTTTGGAATCTTCTGAAATAAAAATTGTACCAACATTGCAGAGCTATAATTACTCAGGTAAATGTGATTTGTTTCCTGAAATATATATAGTAAGTATCGATATATTACAGTTAAATTCCCATTAGAGATCGATATGAATCGAAACGTTAAATATTCATAAAAAAGTTGGAGAAATGTATGTGTTAAAAAGCTGTAGCTTATGTTATTTTTGTTTCGTTCCATAAATGCGAATTCGAATATTAGCCCCTATTTTGAGAAATTTTCCAAATGAAAAGGTTAACGACTGTAATAGATATATCCTTTAAATGATTATCATTATAGGTTTCATACTCTCTTTATAATGGTAGAAAACAATTTAATTGAATTATTGTTCTTTTTAAGCTTAATTATTAGGTTGATTTCTGCTATTTATATATGTAAAGACCACCATGTTTAAGTTTCTTCATGAGTATTTGTTTGAAAACTATTATATAATTTAAGTTTTGTCGTATTAATTCGAATCCAAATCTTCTTATACAAGCAACACACCAGGGACATTTTAAAGTGAAAACAGTTTTTGGTACGCAATTTCATAATACAAAACATGAACATCTATTTTATTATTCTGTTTACCTTGTTATTTTCTGAGTATCATTTACGGATATTTATAATATATATACTATAAAAGAATACTGAATATTTCAGAAATAAGTTGTCGTCATTTCGTAATCTTCTGAATTGGACACCCCACCGGTATTACTGAACTATAAATACTTAGGTAAGCGTATTTTGTTATTTGAAATACATGTAGTAAGTATTGATATATTACGGCTAAATTCCCATTGGAGGTAGATTTATGGATCAAAACATTAAATATCTATAAAAGAATAGTTGGACAAATGTATTCGTCTGAAAACTGTCATATAAATTATTAAAGTGATTTTTTTGCATAAATGAAGATGAAAATGTTTTTATTCAAGAAACAGTCCAAGGCTCGGTCAAAGTGACAACGTTTTTTGGTACGCCATTTCATAATAATAAACATGAAGATCTATTTTGTTATTCTGTACAAAAATATCGTAAAAACGCATTTACTTTGTTATTGAATTAATATAATTTACGTATGATTACAACAGATTTACTTATAATAGCATAATAAAAATCACAGAAATAAATAGTCATCAACCTGATGAAAACTGCTTGCAAGTTTGAAAAATTTTAAAATAGATATTAAACCGACTTTACATATCTACACTTACTTAGATAAGTGTAAATTGTTTGTTTGAAATACATACAGTAAGTATTGATCAATCAATATTAAAATCCCTTCAGAGATCAATTTTTGGATCGAAACATTAAATATTTATTACGAAAAGTTGGAGAAATGTGTTTATTAGAAAACCATTGACTAATTTATTGAAGTTTTCTTGTAAAAATATTAATCCAAATCTCTTTATGCAAGGAACACACCAGGGCCTGGACAAATTGACACCAGTTTTTTGTGCGTCATTTCATAATAATAAACATGAAGGTCCATTTTATTATTCTAAACACCATTATCTTAAAAGACGTTTACCTTGTTATTTGCTTAGTACCTTTAATTATAACTACGACAGATTTATTTATAAACGGTTAATGGGTATTTTCAGAAATAAATAGTCACCAATCTGTCGAAAAGTTTTCACAGTCTTATGAGATACACTTCAAACCGATATTACAGAACTACCAGAATAGCATGCATGGTCACAGTGACGTCACAATGACGCCACTGTGAGTCACTTTGGTCACATCACATCTGTGACCAAAATGTCACCTCTCAGTGACGTCACATTGTGACTGAGATGTGACTTTTTAAAAATCTTTAGAAATTTATAAATATCCTTCAAAACATGTTATTTACGTTAAAAAATGTTTCTGGCAATTTAAATATCGTCGCTTTTGTCACAGTTTCGTCACAATGTCAATGTCAAATTAGTCACAAATGACGCATTTTTCACAAATTTGTCACATTGTGGCCACTTTGTGAAACGTCACAAAAAAGCTCTAAAACGGCCATAACGACTTCACATTTTAGTCACTGTGACTTCACATCAACGTCACGTGACGTCACATCGACAATCGATGGTCAAAAAGTCCCAATGTGACTTCATAACGACGTTACAGTGACGTCACCATGCTTTATGGGTAAGATTTCTCGAATAAGTGTATTTTATTTCTTGAAATACGTGTAGTAAATATTGATAGATTAATGACAAATTCCCATCAGAGATAGATTTGTAGATCTAAATATTAAATATTTATTTTTAAAAAAGTTGTAGAAATGTATTTGTAACTGTCCTATAATTTTTTTTTAATGTTTTCTTGTATAAATTCGAATCCAAATCTTTTAGTCAAGTAATAGACAAGGACCCGATCCAAAGCACACCTTTTTTTGGTACGTCATTTCATAACAATAAATTTGAAGATTCATTTTATTATTCTTATTAACAATATTGTAAAAAAATATCTTGTTATTTGCTTAATGTCAATTACGTATAATTATAATAGATTTATTTAAAGACGATTAATGGATATTTCGGAAATATATAGTCACCAATCTGATAAACAAGTTTTGCAATCTTCCGAAATAGACATGTATTCGATATTACAGGACTATAGTAACTCGAATAAATATATTTGTTTTCTTGAAATACATGTTGTTTAGTACATGCATTTCAAGAAAACAAATAATAATAATAAATTCCAATGATTAATAAATTCTAATGTTCGATAAATTTATGGATTGAAACATTAAAAGTTGGAGAAATGTAATTGTCAGAAAAGTTTCATATTAGTTATTGGAGCTTTCTTGTATGAATGTGAATTAAAATATTTTTATCCAAACAACACACCAGGGCCTGGTCCAACTGATACCATTTTTTGGAGCTTCATCTCACAATTATAAACATGATGAAGGTCCATTTTATTATTCTAAGCACCAATATCGTAAAAGACATTCACCTTGTTATTTGCTTAATATCATTTACGTATAAGTATGACAGATTTATTTATAAACGATTAGTGGACATTTCAGAAATAATTAGTCGCTCTTCTGATGGAAAAGTTTTCACAGTCCTATGCAATAAACTTCAAAACATTGTTTCTGAGCTAAAATTACACGAATAAGTGTATTTTTTTTCTTGAAATACGTGTAGTAAATATTGATATATTAATGATAAATTCCTATCACACTGTAAAAAAAAATCTGTGAAGGAACTAAACATTTTCTAGGAAACTGGGATTCCAAGAACTTTTCATGAAACGATAACAGGAAAAATTCATGTAATCGATTCTGAAACTTGAATTTTTGCTGTTACCGTTACAGTAAAAGTTCTTGGAATCCCAGTCTCCTAGAAAAGGTTTAGTACCTTTGCAGATTTTTTTTTTTTTTTTTTTTTTTTTTTTTTTACAGTGCAGGGATACATTTCTGCATCGAAACATTATAGATTTATTTTGAAAGGTTAGAGAAATGTATTTGTTAAAAAACTGTCGTATAATGTATTTACGTTTTCTTGCATAAATGCGAATCCAAATCTTTTTATCCAAGTAAAAAACCAATGCCCGGTCCAAATCACACCATTATTTCCGGTACATCATTTCATAATAACAAACTTGAAGATACATTTTATTACTCTTATCGCCAATATCGTAAAAAAATACCTTGTTATATCATTTACGCATAGTTATAATATATTTATTTACTAATCAAATAATGGATATTTAAGAAATAAATAGTGACAAATCGGATGAAAAGTTTTCGCAATTTTATATCCGCATATTTACCAATTATATCAGGTATTATCGTAAGTTCAAAATGGGGGAGTTTTTCTACGTCCAACTACTAAAAAATTCAAAATTCTTTTTCAAAAAAATAGCATATAAATATATACACATATAAGCACATACTCTATGTATATTTCAACATGTTTATTTATATTATATCAGTTATTAATATAGTATTCTGTACAATGTATTACATACAATAAATCCAATTCACAAATCCTTTTTTAAAAAAGTAAGCATATTGCATCGAGTCTTTTAAAATGTTTAAAAATGATGATAATGATAGTTCGAAGTTTATGTTAAAAACATAGATTTGTCCACAAAGTATTCTGTACAGTTTATTACATACCATAAATCCAATTCACCAATCCTTTTTTAAAAGTAAGCATATTGCATCGAGTCTTTTAAAATGTTTAAAAATGATGATAATGATAGTTCGAAGTTCAAGTTAAAAACATAGATTTGTCCACAAAGTATTCTCTACAGTTTATTACATACCATAAATCCAATTCACAAATCCTTTTTTTAAAAAGTAAGCATATTGCATCGAGTCTTTTAAAATGTTTAAAAATGATGATAATGATAGCTAGAAGTTCAAGTTAAAAACATAGATTTGTCCACAAAAATTGGTCCAGAGAGTCCCAGTATTTAAATACATAAGTTCATATAAGATTCATTACCTTTTTAATTTTCATTACTAGTTCAACGTAGTTCATTTCCTCCATTTTTTTCACTTGAAAACGTTTTCGCAATCTTCTGAAATAGACATCGGACTGATAATATAGAGCTATAGGTACTCGAATAAGTGCATTTTTTTTTCTTGAAATACGTACAGGAGATACTGATATATTATGCAAAATTCCCATCAGAGATAAAGTTATGGATCGAAACATTCAATATTTACTAAAACACACTGTAAAAAAAAAGGGTCGATCTACTAAAAAAAACTTTAGTGATCCTTGTAATTACTAAAAAATTTTTAGTAATCTAAGTCGGTTCAAAAAAATCTGTAAGAATTACTAGAAAAAAGTTAGCAACGAATAGCGTTATTAGTTTTATATTTTTAATAGATCTTACTAAAACTCAGTTGGTGTGGCCTTGATAGCATAGTGGTTATAGTAACGGACTCCAGGCTGAAAGGTCCCGGGTTCGAAACTTGCCACAGCCAAATACGCCCCGAATGTATGTAGTGTCTCGTTAATAAAGGGATTATGAAAATCCTTTCGGAGCAGCCAGGAATGTTTGGTGTTGCCATCTATTGCGGTTTTGCCGAAAATCTATCGCTCCAGAAGCCTGGATGCAGCTCGAAGGAATCTCCTGGCTTTAGAAAGCTCCTGCCCCTCCAAAATTATTTTTAATGACGTAATGGTTATTAAAAATAATTTTGGAGCTATTACTAAAATTTGCTTGGTGGCTCATACTAAAAATATTTTAGTTATACAAAAAATTCTTTTGTTCAGTTTACAAAAGAAATGCTTGTTTCACTTGCAAGAAAAAGTTTGTAATGGTTACTAAAAATTCTGTGGAATACAAATTTACTAAGAAATTTTTAGTAACCTCCTGAATTTTTTTTTACAATGCAGCTGGAAAATGTATTTATTAGAAAACTGTCATATACGTTATTGAAATTTTCTTCTATAAATGTGAATCCAAATCTTTTTATCCAACCAACTGACCAGGGTCCGGTCAAAGTGATACCTTTTTTTGAAGCGTCATTTCATAATAATAAACATGACGAAGGTCCATTTTATTATTTTAAGCACCATTATCGTAAAAGACATTTAGCTTGTCATTTGCTTTTTATCATTTACGTATAATTATAGTAGATTTATTTATAAAAGATTAATGCATATTTCAGAAATAAATAGTCACCAATCTGGTGAAAAAGTTTTGCAATCTTCTGAAATAGACATCGATTGGGCATTAAAGAGCTATAATTACTAGAATAAGACTATTTGTTTTTTTGAAATATATGTAATAAATATTGATGTATTAATGATACATTCAACTGATAGTAAATTTATGGCGTGAAACATTAATTATTTATATGTATGTATATAAAAGTTGGAGAAACGTAATTGTTAGAAAAGTTTCATGGAAGTTTTTTAAGTTTTTTTTTGTATAAATACGAATCCACATCTTTTTATCCAAACGCTACATCAGGATACGGTCAGAGAATTACCATTTTTGGTAAGTCATTTCACTACTGTGAATAAACAAAAAGATCCATTTTATTAGTCCGTACATCAATATCGTAAAAACATTTACTTTGATATTTGCTTAGTATAATTTATGCATAATTATAACAGATTTATTAATTAAACGAACAAAGGTTACATCAAAGATAAATAGTAATCAATCTGATAAAAAGTTTTCGTAGTCTTCTTAAACAGACATTAAACAGAGATTACTAAGCTATAATTATATAGATAAGTGTAATTTAATTTCTAAAATATGTGTAGTAAGCATTGATATATTATGGCTAAATTCCCATTAGATATAGATTTATAAATATAAACATTAAATATTTATAAAATGTTGGGAAAATGTATATGTTAGGATAGTGTCACATAAGATATATTTATTTTTGTCCGTAAATGAGAATCCAAATATCAGCCTTGATTTTATTAAATGCTGCGTATGAAAAGGTTAAAAAGTGTAATAGAGATATTCTTTAAATGTTTATTATTAGAAATTACAATTTTTCTTTATAATGCACTGTAAAAAAAATCTCTAAAGGTACTAAACATTTTCTAGGAAACTGGGATTCCAAGAACTTTTCATGTAACGATAACAGTAAAAATCCATGTAACCGATTCTAAAATTTGAGTTTTTGTTGTTACCGTTACAGAAAAAGTTCTTGGAATCCCAGTTTCCTAGATAAAGTATAGTACCTTTACAGATTTTTTTACAGTGTGCTGGAAAGAAATTTAATTATCTCATTGTCTTTTTTTAATCTTTATTATTATGTGATATCATTAATTTATAAAGGTAAAAATTACCTTGTTTGGATTTCCTCATGCGTAATTGTTTGAAAACTGTCACATAAGTTATGTTTTTTTTGTATAAATGATAACCAAAATCTTCTTATCCAAGTATCATACCACAGCCCGGTCAAAGTGTTACCATTTTTTGGTACGTCATTTCATAATAATAATTATGACGATACATTTTGTTATTATGCGCATCAGTATCATAAAACAAATTTTTATCTTCTTCCTTGCTTAATATCATTTACGTATTATAACAGACGTATAACAGATTCATTTATAAGCAAATAACATATACTTAAGAGGTAAATAATCATGAATTTGGTGAAAAGTTTTGGCAGTCTTCGAAAATAGACATTGAACTGACATTACAGAGCTATAATTACATAAATAAGTGCGATTTGTTTCTTGAAATATATATAGTAAGTATTGATATATTATGGCTAAATTCCCAATCGAGATTGATTTATGTGATTTATGGATCGAAGCATTAAATATTCATAAAGAACTTGCAGAGATGCATGTGTTAGGAAACTGTCACTAAGGTTATATTTATTTTTATCTATAAATGCGAATCAGAATATTAGTCTCGTTTTCATTAAAAATATAAAGACTGCAATATATATCGTCTTTAATTGTTTATCATGATGATTTAAAAAACTTCTTTATAATAATGGAAACAAATTTAATTATTTTATTGTCGTTTTAAGACTTTATTGTTACGTCAAATTATTTTATTATTTTTTGTGAAAATTAATCGCGTCTTTAAATTTCTGCATTGCGTTAACGTTTGACGTCGAAAAGGAAAGCTATTCTTCTTATTCTGACAAGAAAGGTCTCCATACGGGCATACCCCGAACAAATCTGAAAAAATTACAGAATGTTTTTCTCGTGGGGATATATACGTTTATAAAAAAAATTTCGGCGGAACCTCCATTCAGTATCAGTAAAAAAATAATGAAAATTTCATTATTTGGCGATTTATCTCTGGCTGGTGATGGAATGTAATTTCAAGAAATACTTTATGTCAAATACACTTCAAGAAAAAAAAAGTTTCATGTTGAACTTGTTTTGATATGTTTAATTTAAATAACTTTAGTTTTGTAAATTTCATTTTGTTTTAATTTTGTTACATCGATATTTATATATATTTATATTCAAATTTATCATCAAAATTTGAGATTTAAAACGAAATTCATAATTTAAATTAATTAAGTTTGTTTCAAGCTCAAAATCCAATTGAGAATTGTCGATGAGATTTGGTTGTTATGGAAACATTATGCTTTTATTTTTGAATACGCTTAAATGTACGAAGATAATTTTTCTCAATATGATATATTTTTTTAATCTACGAAAACATTTTTTTCCAGTGAATTAAATAACTACTTCAACAAGTAATATATATATGTAATACAATATATATATATATTAAAGTCTGTCATTGTTTATGTTTAAATTCATTAAATACCATTTACATGCATTCTAAATATCCAACAGTTTTGAGTTGCATTATAATCGTTTGCTTTTGGTGAGGAAAAGGGCTGCTCGCCAAATCAAGTGACTCTTTCGTCTTTTCACGCCATATATTCGAAACTATTTTATTTTTTTACACAATATCTAATGCGATTCCGCCGCTAATTGTGACTGATCCTTTATTACATACATAAGTACTTTAATTAGTATTTTTTTCATAAAATTCTGAGTATGCTCAGTATGGAGACCTTCCGTGAGCTATTCTCCTTCTCTCCTTATTCTGAGAAAAATGACATTTTCAAGTCTCATCAAATACAGTCGACTCTCGTTAATTCAAAATCAGGTAAATCAAATATTCGCTTAATTCGAACTAAACATGATGTCCCGAAATTTTCAATAGTAGAATAACGTTAAATTTTTTTCATTTATTCGAACTCATTTTCGCTTGACTTGAACTAGCAATTATTGCGATTCTTCATTTTTCCTTACTTTCTCACGGACTTCAAATCCTTGAAATATCTTTCTTTCCTTCATTTTTATCAGGATTGTTCTGAATACACTGTCCACACCATATTCTTATGTGCTTGCTCCTAAACCCTTAATTAGTTTATGTATTTATATCTTTTTATTTGATATTAAGTTATATTCTAACTAGCGGCCCGCCCTCGCTTTGCTTCGGGGAGTCCCGTGTCACTACTGACACCGCAAATTGTTACTACCACTTTATCCCATTAAGTTCATCTACTAAAACCATTACTCTCCTTTTAAGTAGTCGGGTAAAAAGTAGCCTGTATGTTAATCTAAGGTGCCAGATAACTCCATACAAAGTTTCATAACAATCGATCCATCCGTTCTTAAGTTATAGATGGTGTAACTAACACGACTTTGTTTTATGGATATAGATGATAGCAGCCCGCCCAGGCTTTGTACGGGTATTAACAAAAAATTCAAGTTATAATTTTTTACACACATACTCATTCTCTTCTTTGTGGGTGGAGTTATTAAAAAAGTGTAAACTTATAAAAGAAAATTCGGATATTAGTATTATTTTTTATTTATTTGTAATTCATACAATACATTTTTACTTATTTACTTTTTACATTTTTACATATTTATTTTATTTTTACAACAATTACAGGATGTCTTTATTCACAATAAATCTTGTAGAGTTCAGCCTGCGTTTGCAATGTATAAGCGGAAAAAATGAAATTATTTACGACATCACATTAAAAACCTCAAAAATAACAGTACTTCTGCGCTATTTAATGGATGTTATTATACATATAAACCTTCCTCTTGAATCACTCTATCTATTAAAAAAAAACCGCATCAAAATCCGTTGCGTAGTTTTAAAGATTTAAGCGTACATAGGGATATAGGGACAGAAAAAGCGACTTTGTTTTATACTATGTAGTGATGATAACAGCCGAAATATATTTAAAAAATGCTATAACGTTAATTTCTTTGTATTAGTACCCCTTGTACATGTTTTATTTCTCATACTTTCCATAATTGAAACTCTGTATAATTCGAACATTTCGTAGTCCCGACGAGTTCGAATTAACGAGAGCCGACTGTATATGTTTTTTTCTTTTTCTTTTTTTTTTCAAATATGACGACCCAATGCTTTTATCCCCCCCCCCCCCTCTGACCGCCTAGCAAAATGGCAAAAATGTAATGTTGATTTCTCCTTATTTTATTTTAAATGTTAATAAAAGAGGGATCTTCTAACATAGTATAATTTTTTTTTGTAAAGTATATGCTTATAAGCCTTGAAAGTATCAATCGTAACTTAATTTCTTAAAACTGAACTATATTTTTAGAATTATATTAATTTAAATAAACCTTGTATTGCAGTTAAACCTGCAGCCTAGTAAACGGATATATCCGGTCGCGGCAGTGGAAAGGTTAATCATAAAATACCGGGTATTCCCAGTTTCAAATCAAATTACTTTTAATTCGTTAAATATAGTAAATTTCATAAGAGCAGATGAGATTATTAGTGCTGTTTCATTTGTTATGATTTAGAACAAAACGAGTTTTTCAATAATATTTTATTGTATGAAGTGTGAAGAACTACATTTTTATCGTAATGGCGGAAGATCACTTAAAAACCTTCGTAATGTGATAGCAGAAGCAAGAGTTTGGTCTTCACCGTGATAACTCAAGAATGAGTTTATTTCTAATAGAGAGACTTTCAAAATGGAATTTGCAAGATTTCATTGAAACTTTTGAAGGTTAATTTTTCATTTTGTTATTTCAAAATATTTATTCCTATTTTTATTGTATACATACAAAATTTCTGTATGATATTTTATAATTGAAAAGTTATACGCTCTAAGAAAAGCTTTTTTGACACTGAGTAAAAAATACTCAAAACTGTTTATATCTCATAGTAAAAATAGCTCCGAATAAAGAATTATTTAAGTTTGCATATAATCATGTTCAGTTTGCGTATATGCGTATAATCATGTATGGAAACATGTAGGAATTACTTGCTCATATTTGAATAGATCCATGTTTTCAAAAATGTATATATATACGATTTTAAAAATTTGAGTACTACTGATTTGGAGCCATTATGACTATATGGCACATTCACATTTGAGTAGAGTATAAGCCCGCTAATTCGGATTCCGTTAATCCGAATCTCGGGATAATCAGGATCGGTCTGGACAATTTCTTTTCACGTTTGAAAAGCGATCGGCGAATCACCATAACATAAATTTATTTCATCGCCGTATTCTGAATAAAGCAGTCAATTCTAAAATCTTTTCGAAAGAATATCTTAAGATTTCTTAATTAAACTCTTTGATGTTATCTACTAAAGAAGCAGCTATGTATCATATAAGTTTAGCAATTCTTCCAATTTTCGTAGTTTTCTATTAGCCATAATGAGGCAACGTTCCATTTAGACCAATTAATGGTTTATTGTCCGTCAAGTGGATAATACACGCAACGAACAACTTATGTTCAAGCGGATGTGTGACTCTGCGGCCCGCAAAACTGGCAGAGCTGAAGATTACAAACTCTATAATGAAGGAATTTCAAAGTAATTTAAAATTTTTAATATCTGTAAATGTTGAATATGTTTAATATAAATTTAATTTTAAGTAAGCATGTTTTATTTTATTCCATTTGTTCTTGTTTTCAAGTCAATACGGAATTTCGATAATTTGGATTGAGTCCCAATTATCCGAATTATTGAGGTTTTACTGTACTTTTGTAGCATGACAAAAATATGTGGTCCTATATTAATCTAAATCAGGGCCTTATTTCGTGTTATTTGTCAATTTCAAAGGTACTTGATCTCTTGAAAGACAAATCTTAACTTTTATGCTTTAAATTTCACAAACTCGGTAATGTACAACGATATGAACAAATTGGAAATTGCACGTCAAGGTGGCAAATGGTGTAGCAAACGTCGTAATAGAAGGAAGTTTTAAAATTTTCAGATCTTGGTTTAATAATATACAGTAGTTTAGATACATTAGAGTATCCGAAATTTTTTGTGTATCCCTGTAATTATTATCTGTTTTCTATTATACAGGAAGTACCTTGTGGTAAACCTCAGCAACGTATCTCAATTTCGTAAAATGTGAAATAGTTTAATATTATTATTAAAACGCGCCCTAAACAATATTTTTCCTATACCATTATGTAATGGAATACATCTGTGTAGCCCTGTAAATAAATAACAAATATTCTTTGAACCACAAATTGTACAGACTGAATATTTCAATATATGTGTGATTCTCCAATAAGTGGGTAATTTCCGTCCCTTAGGGTTACATCCTGTTTTTTGTCATTCATATAGTTTTCTTTAGCATAAAATGTATTTTGTAATGTATTTCTACAATTTAAAAAAGTATTTTCAAGAAAATAGCTGAAAATCTACTATAATAATATTTTAAATATTCAATTTGTCACTTCTGTCCCTTGTCCGTCACCTCATGTGCTGATCTTTGGAACAATTTTAAGTGCAATCACAAACTATTTTTAAGAATTTTACCCCCCAAAATAAAAATGTTTACTCTAAACATAATAAAGTATTTTTACTCTAATTAAAAATAGTTTTATATTTATTCTGTGTCAGAAAAATGCTGTCCCCTAGTTTTTACGTCACTACTGTCGTCTTGTATAAAACTGCTAAAGTGACCACCAGGTGGCCAGATAAAATTTGGTGAACAAGTGCATTTAGTAGAAGGAGCCATCTTAATTGCCCAGAAAAACACATGGCACAATTCTAAGGACTTCAAAAATAATTATATGCTAAAAAATGGATAGAAAGGTAAGAATATGTTTATTACTTTTGTCACTACTGTCCCAACTTAAACTGTCCTTGTTATTTTTGTTATTCATTTATTATTTTGTCATGATATAACATACTTTTGCTTATTACAAAATATTATATTGCAGTCTGACTAAGCCTAACTTACTATTGTACACAGAAGCAATTTTCATATTTTTGTAACTATTGTCCCTGTCATTTCTGTCCCCTTTCAAATTATTTATTTGTGGACTGAATCTCCGAAGCAAACATTAGTGCCATTGATGATTTAAAGCCAAAGGATATAGTCATACAATCTATTGCAAATCTATTAAAATTGCATTAGCTCACTTGGAATAAGTTTGTAAATGTTAAACTTCATCTGCGTTATTTAAGCTGTTTCACATGTAACATACATGAAAAATGTCAACATTATTGTACAGAACCATCATTTGTAGACTCATCTCCCTTTTTTAAGGATATTCCCAGTGCTTATAAAGATCTGAAGTTTCAACTCTTGATTCTGAAAATGACTATAGTTGTGTAGGAACATTTGTTGCAGTTGTGTATGATGATAATTGGTTTCCTAGTGAATTATAATTTTTTTAGAAAAAATTATTATTTTAAATTTTTATCAATATATATATTTTTATAAATTACTTATTGCAGTATTTGTTTTAACAAGTTTAATTGATAGGCATAAATGATGATATCCTTAAAGTAAACTTTAAGTTAAGGAATAGAAGCCGATTCTATTGGCCAAATACACCAGATACCAGGATGTTCCAAAGAATGAAATTTTGTATACTATTAATATTCCCCTTTGATCAGTTACTTCACTATATACTACTATTACGGACAAATTATATGATATAAATTTTTAAAAGAGCATTATTTCTCGTAATTAAACACTTTATTCTAACTGATTTTTTTTTAAAAAATAAATTCACTTATTTACTTTTTACCATTTTATTGGTTATTTTTTTCTATTCAAATTTTAAAATAGTAAAAGAATAATGCACGTTAAATAATTTATAAGTGTTAAAATGTTCAAAACTGAAAAGTTTTGAAAGTATGTCACTTCTGTCCATGTAAATGTCACTCCTTCCCGTTTTTCTTAAGAATTAAAAAAATATTCAGATATATCACATATGATATATTAAACATTATATTTTTTTAGTATAAAAAGATACATTTTAAAAAAATACACATAATTTTCAAATAAATTTTATTCAAATTCTAGTTTAAAAAAGTAAATAACTATCTTGGGGACAGTAGTGACATTGATTGCCAAATTTATTTATAAAATATTTTTTTAAGTATTTAGTGCTTAAAGTTTATACCGGAATGTTGTACATTACTCAGTAACCTATTCTGCATCTAATTATTAAAAAGTATTGACTAAAAATTAATTTTTATTTTTCATTAAATGAATGAGTGATATTATCCACTAGCGGCCTTCGCCCGCTACGCTGGTCGGTTTATCTAAAGAAATCTTGAAGAAGTAGTTAGATAAGGTTCAGACATACATTAAAAAAAAAAAGCAAGTCGATCATTCAAAAAACGTTGGGAAATATCAAATATTTACTGTAATTTTTTAAGAAAAACAAAGTTTCGAAAAAAAAAATTAAATCGAAAAAAAAATTACACTGACATATTAATGCAAGGAAATTTTCCCAGAGAGAAAATTCGCCTTGAATACAATATTTCAAATTCTTTTAATTGCTTATAGGCGTTAATGCCAACATAGTGAAAAAAAATTCCATGCTGGGAATCGAACCCGGGCCATCAGTATGGCGCACTGACGTTCTACCGACTAAACCACATGGAACGACAGCCAGCTTGAAACTTTCTCATACTTAAGTAGACTGGCGAAAACATAACGATAGCGCGTTTTAAAATCGCACAGTGACATCTATTGGATTTTATATGTACTAAAAAACGTTATGTACTAAAAAACGTGAGCAGCGCACCTAATAGTTTCTTTTGTTTCTTTTTGTTACTTTTTTGTCTGTTGTCCGATTTTGATGAAACAAAGCCTATACACTGCCCGGGAGTGTGCATTCTTCATTAGTGAAAACCGCATAAAAATCCATTCAGTAGTTACGAAGATAACCTCGAACAAACAGACAGACAGACAGACAGACAGACAGACAAAAAATTCAAAAAAATTTTTTTTGTGTTTCATTGGTTTTCTTTTATCGCCCTGACTCCATTTTTGTCAATTATCTTCAATGTACAGACACACCGGGTCCTACTGTTTTATTATATGTATAGATTTATTGGAGAATCATCCATATACTTCAGAGATGCACATCAATTTTATTATGTTCGAAAAAGTGCAACACCATTGCACTTGAACAATTTTTTCACATTAGCCGTAATGTAAAGGACTACTTTTGATTGTCTTTGAAATAAAACTATGCATAAGGTTGTCATAAAATTTGATACGTCTCAGTACAATTATGCAACAATTATGTATTTTAAATTTGAAATGATTCTTTTGGGTAGTTTTTTTTTCTGTTATATGCATACAGACGGACTTACTGAACGACGACTATATTAACTGCGTATTTTCATAACCACAAACGCACTTAAAAACACAAATTAATAATTTTAAAAACATATTGTTTTTTGATATGTGAACATTTTTGGATGTTTTTCCATCCTTCGGAATTCAGTTTGAGCTGTAATCATTTTATGTTTTCCAAAAACTCCATCACGCCATAACTCTATGTGCCCCCACGTTTTTGAAATAAATAAATTTTCAGCCAACTGTTAAATTTTCTACGGTCTTAATAAAGAAAAAAAAATGAATAAAGAACTGATGAGAATTTTAAAAACAGTTCGATGTCATGTACCAGATAGTTGCGCCATTTTTTCCCCTGCATTTTTTAGCGTTTTCTGGAATTGAAGAGTATATATTTTAAAAACTTCCTTTCCCTTTTTTTACGAATTAAAGTGTTCTAATCACTTGGGGCAATGAAGTTCCACTTATAACAAACTGCAATAATGCTAAAAAGTATATTATGAAACGGATATGTATATTAATAGATAAATTAATTTTTGTTCTATTATGTAGTGTTTTAAATGTTTTAAATAATGTGAGGCAATTGAACGCCAAGGCTAAAAAATTATATTATGATTTATAAACGCCAAGAACTTTCTTGAAGTACTATAGAATAGCTGTAGAAGATTCTGTTGAAGAAGAGCTACAGAATATATAAGTCAAACAGTGATGGAATTTTTCTTTTAAATGGTTTTGGTTAAAATCTTCTAAAAATTTGAGGCTGTGAAGTATCACTTATAAAAAAATGGAATATTTTAAAAAACAATATTATGATTTATAAGAGAAAACACTTCTCATGGTTTTCAAAAGCTAAACATAAGAAAGTTTAAAATGTAGTTAAATAAAGGTAATGAATTGTGATTCCATTTTACACAGTTTAAAAAATGTTCTAAACATTTAAGTAGTGAAACTTGTTGATGAAAAAGATAGATGGAGGCGCAGTATACACTGAATTCGGCTTATAATGTGAAGCGGGTTATCGCTTAAAATTGGATGGCCTCATTATGTCCAAACAAAACTACCATAGGGAATAGCTATCGAATTATTTGTCATCAGCCGGGCAATTTTTTTCTAAAAATAGATCTTTGATTTTATTAAAAGTTGTTATTATTAAAAGTTATTATTATTAAAAGTTATTATTATTAAAAGTTTTTTTCTGTTCTGTGAAAGCATGTGGTTAGTTATGGGCTTTATTAGCTGACTTTAGGCTTACATTTTTGGCGTCACCCCAAAACCATATCTCTTTTTTATTCTTTCTTTTTGCTCTAAAAGAAAATCGTTACACGTAAGAAAGTGTAATAAAGCCGCTTGCAACTGTAATACCAACGCAAATGATTTCATTGAAGTTCAAAAGTAACTTAAGAGAATAGAGTTTGAAAATTAGAAGAATTTGATCTCATTTTATGCACTTAAAAAGTTATAACATCTTGACGCAACCAATTGAAAACTTTTCGGTAAGATTTGCAAGTAAAATATTTAAAAAAGTCTGAATCAAAAGCGTTAATCTCTTACGAGGATATATTATGTATCAGTAAACAATATCGTGTTCAAAACTTCTAAAAACATTCTGGTCATTTTAAATATTGGCAATATATTGGGGAAAAAATGCTATACTTGATGTAACTACAATTAACATTATAAAAAAAAACTTTTTTATTAATTAATAAATGATTGAGCGTTATTAATATGAATGAGCGTTATAAATATTTTTCACTCCGATGTTTTTATATTCATACATCTTCTTCTCTGAATATTACAAGCTTGATTAGGAATAAAAGATTTAAAAATTTATATAAGTTATTGTATAAAAACAGTTTTCTAATAAATTTCTATTTGTACGTACTGGTTTTTAAGCAAATTAAAGTACAAAAAACTATTCAAAAACCTCAATTTTTAACGCAAATTCCTTCAATAAGTTTTGTTTTTATTGTATGTACAATTTTGATGTATGTGTTTCATTTCGAATTCTGTTGTTGTTCTAACCATGTTATAACTTCTGAAAACTTCATCTCGTTGAAAATATCAACTAACTGAATTTTCAAAAATCATTAAATTTTCTCATCGTTTGATTGAAAAATACACAATTTTTGTGAATGTTTTTTTTTTTTTAATATAAACACGGGGTCACGTTCCGAACAGAAAAAAGTCTTTTAAATTCATTTGAGTACGTGGCTGAAATAATATTTATTTACAAGAAAAAAATGCTTATAAGGTACCCTGGGGTAATAACGCCAAGTGCTTATAATTTGCATAATTATGAAATAATCAGGTAAATGACACCCACGTACTCTGAGCAGAAGGGTTTTGAGTCATATAAATCGCATAAAACAGATTCAAGTTAATTTGTTTAATTTTTAGGTCTTATTGTTTTTACAAACAACTAAAATTAACGCTTGATCTAAAATTTGCGTGATACGTTTTGTGATGTGAAGACTATCTTTTTATCCGGAAATACTTTGTTAATTACATAAATTTGTAGTGCATTTCATGTACTTTTAAAATGTTGTTGAAGATTTTGGATATCTTCTCGAGATAATTTGTAATTTAAAATGTACTGCGCAATAACTATACCGGGGTAATAACGCCAATCCTTGACATTAATACAATACCCCGGTTGATTCCCTACAATGGCCGAGCTACATCCTAAATACTGATTCAAATAAACACAGTTAAAACTGTGCAATGTTTCTCATATTTCTATTTAAGCGGTATTTTTTAAGCAAAAAGAAGCTCACGGTCTCATATTCTTTTGCCTCATCCCCCCTCCCACACCACACCTTTATTTTTCTTACACTTTCACAAAAAATTGAAAATTTTCAATAGCTTAGAATGCAATTTGTCAATTTCTAAGTTTGTAGAGTTTGTATTTTTAGAATTGGGCTATCTACATGCAATTATTTCATAGTTTTGTTTGCTTGGTGTTATTACCCATATAGGTGGGTAATAACGCCAAATAGCATTGGTCAAGAAAAAACGCCATTACATTTTATGAATACATATCTGTTAAATTATTTTATTTTATATAGATAGTCAATGAGTTGCTGTATCAGATCCTATATTTGTTTGAAAAATACAATCTAAAACTAAGCCGTGAAAATTAGTAAAACCTTAACGTGGCGTTATTACCCCAGGGTACCTTATATATTGTTTTACTCTTTCGCTGCACTTGTATGAGTCAGTTCATAGACGAATAAATAAAAATAGGAACAAGCTATGTCACTTTCAAAAACATTGTAGCCGTTTACAGTTTACTTAATCGTTTACACTGGTTAATAATAAAGTTAAGGTGCCTACGTTAAGTTGTGTAATTTCAAGAAAAATATTGAATTTGTTTTAATTATTTCATTTTAAAGTACAACTTTTTACGATTCTAATTTTTTTTCTGTGATTCTATGTTTGTAACAAAAATCTTTTTTTTTTCAATTTTTTCCCCTTACACACCCATCTAATTGAATGATTAGAAGGGAAAGTAGGAAAATTGCTTGAAAATATGCGTAAATAATGATTTTACGTAAGTTCATTTTTAGGTAGATTTCGTATACATTTTCGTATAGCAAAGAAAAAAAATAGTGTTTCAAAAATGATGTTGTAAATGAAAACAATGAGATATCTTTTAAAGTTTTCCAATGCTATATATTTCCAAATAGAAGTTAAAAACTCCAAACAAAGTTATAACGCACAAAACACGTACAAAGTCCACCAAAATATCACATACAGCCGTTCCAAGGATACTCATATTCCCTTCCTCAGAACGAAGAAAAAGTGGAATGGGTTTAAAATATAACTCGGTTATACCCCGAGTACTGACTAATGAATTATATTTTTTTTCTTCCCACTGTAGAAACACCCGTATGTGATTTTTGAGGGGGCTTATTATATTGAGGGGGCTTATATGATATTAGTATTTTATTTACACAATTTTATACATTTTTATATTTCAAAATTATTATTTTATCACAAAAATGGTGTGTACGTTAAAATATGCATATTTGATGTATATGAGTCTGAATCATATGTTAAGCATATTGTTTCATTAGCAGAGTATTTACTTTTTTTAAATTCTATTACTTTTTTTAATTTTTTTTTTTAATTTTCTTTAGTTTCTGGTTGCATAACATGTTTAATTTCGAAAAAACTGAGACAGTAAATCCACGAAAGAGTAAAAAATTTCACTGAATTTAATTTTTTAAAAATAAATTTTACAGAAATTGAAAATTTTCTGTAAAAGTATGTAGAAATTATTTACACATAGAGTATAGATTACCGTAAATTGCAGAATAAAACAAACTCATTAAAATTTATGAGCAATCTGTCTGAAGAACTAATACATGGAATAAATTAAAAATTTATATTCAGGCTGTCAGGTATATAAATTGCTGCTGTTTAGCGTTTGATGTAAATCGCTCAGCAGGTGGTACTGCTGTGCTTTCTTTTCACGATTCCCGCAACAGCTGTATCTTATGAACTACAACGCGGTTTTTCACACTAATTCTTAGCATTACGGATGTTTTGTACCCTTTGGTGTAAATCATTAAAAAGTTGTATCTGCTATTCTGACTTTTTCGCAATTTCCGCTATAGACCTATCTCGAGAACTAATGCATGAAATTTTATGTCTCCAGATTTAGTTAATCCCTGCTATGAAGAGATTCTATTTAAGTTTTGTTGTCAATCGACTAATAGGTGGCGCTGTTATGCTAAATTTTCCCCAATTCCATTTTTGATTTATGACAGAAATTAAAAGTGAAATTAAAAGTATAATCCTAATAAATAATCTATCGAAAAATGTTGTTGTGTATGCATCACTTTAAGGATTAAATAAAAGTAATCTGAAAAAAAAATCAGTTAAAAGTTAATTCATAAAAGTTTCATATTGTCCTAAGGTTATTTTGATAACTTAGAGAAAAACAAACAAGTTTGTAACGTATTACAAATTTTTCAATTGGTTTAATTGTTGAACGAAACGCAATAGTTTTATAAATTAAGGTACCCTGGGGTAATAATGCCACGTTAAGTTTCTACCAATTTTCACGGCTCAGTTTTAGTTTGTATTTTTGAAACAAATATATGATTTGATACAGCAACTCATTGATTGTCTATATAAAAAAAATAATTTAACACATATATGTTCATAAAATGTAATGGCGCGATTTCTTGATCAATGCTATTTGGCGTTATTACCCACCTATATGGGTAATAACGCCATGCAAACAAAACTATGACATAAGATGGAATAATTTCATGTAGGTTGCCCAATTCTAAAAATACAAACTTTACAAACTTAGAAATTGACAAATTGCATTCTAAGCTATTGAAAATGTTCAATTTTGTGTGAAAGTGTAAGAAAAATAATGGTGTGGTGTGGGGGGGGGATGAGGCAAAAGATTATCAGACCGTGAGCTTCTTTTTGCTTAAAAAGGACCACTTAAATAGAATTATTAAAAACAATGCACAGTTTTAACTGTGTTTATTTGAATCAATATTTAGGATGTAGCTCGACCACTGTAGGTAATTAACCGGGGTATTAATGCCGAGGATTGGCGTTATTACCCCGTTATAGTTATTGCGCCGTACATTTTAAATTACAAATTATCTCGAGAAGATATCCAAAATCTTCAACAACATTTTGAAAGTCCATGAAATATACTACAAATTTATGTATTTAACAAAGTATTTCCGGAAAAAAAATATGGTTTTCACATCACAAAACGTATCTCGCAAATTTTAGATCAAGCGTTAATTTTAGTTGCTTGTAAAAACAATAAGAGCTAAAAATGAAACAAATTAACTTGAAGCTGTTTTTTGCGATTTATATGACTCAAAACCCTTCTGCGCAGAGCACATGGGTGTCATTTAACAGATTATTTCATAATTATGCAAAATATTTGCACTTGGCGTTATTACCCCGCCTGGCGTTATTACACCAGACCACCTTATTTAAAATCTAAAATAATAATAATACATTAGGAATGTTTTGTGTATTCATATTATATACCGATTTCACATGTTGAATAATGCAAAACGTTAGCCGAAAATATTTTATTCCACGACAGTTTGTGCCTTTCGGCTATTGATGAAACTTATAAATTCTGAAAAGAAATATTGGACTTGCATTAGATGGGTGTTTTCGACAAATAAATTTATTCATTTAAAAGACACCGTGACTAGAATAAACCGACCCAAGATTTCTATAATGATAGGAACTATATTTCTACTGCTTTTTTTATCGACATTAAAAAAATTATTAAATACTTAATTTTGTATTACATGGTTTCTTTTGTTAGAAAAAATAAGATAACGAGAAAAAATAAAATCTACAAATTTTATAGTGATTTTCACATAATATAAAATGTGTATTTGATTTGCGTTGGAGTACAATTGCATAAGACGTGCACACACTTTTTTGACTTTTTGCAATTAAGACAAACTTTTGATGATAGGGATAAGAATATTAATTTTATAAGACTGAACAGCTATTCCCGTTAAAAAATTTTACATAAATGAAACAAAAGTATTTTTGTTCACTTTTCCTAGGTTTTATTCATGTTCTTGAATAATTTAATTCATATATTTGCATATTTTATTTTGTTAATGTGTATATAAAATTCAAAAATTTATAAAATATCAAGCAAAAATATTATGTCGAATCGAGATAACATCAAAAATAAATTATTATTAAGATAAAAATCATTTGTTCTACATGAACTGTTTATTCCTTCTATTTCCATATTGAAAGTAACATTCCTTTTATAGGTAAATGTATGGATCAGATAATTGATTATTTTCAAGTATCGTTTTATAAATAATACTTTACAAACTTTTTTTGTTATTTATATATGAACGACACAATCAAAATTCTAGGAAAAAATAAGTTGATAGATTTTAATACATTTTTTCAATTAAATTTCGTTTTAGCAGTGTAAGGGAATCATGGAAATGAATTGTACATATATATTGAATTTTATTTTGCTTCCTGTATTTATATAAAATGTAGTTAGGTAATTTTCATTTCGCTATAGTTTGTTCCTTCCAGGATATGATTAAACATATAAATTCTGTTTAAACGTTTGCTATTGAATCGTCATTAAATAATCATTTGGTGTTTTCGTTTCTTGTAAAATAAAAGGTAACAGAAAATAATAAACACATGAACCATGAAAAAATGGATTTTAATTTAATAACGTCAAAGAAATTGGTCACTCATTTAAGGAGTTGAACTCGGATGGTCTCTGAATGGTAAATTTATTATTAAGCTCATGGGAATAAATTTTCTTCCATGCAAAAATAATTGTTCAGGTGCGTGGTCGCAGAGTGAGGAAGCATACATAAAACGTCTTTAAATCTTTTTAAAATTGTTGAATTGTACGAAATGTTTCCATGATAAGGAAAATAATATTTATTTTATAAGAGTAAACAGCCATATCCATTTAATAAAGTTAACATAAATGCATAAAAAATTGTTTTCGTTGCTTTTTGCACGCCTTTTTTTCTGTATTTGCATAATTGTTTTACTTTTATGCTTAATTATATACGAAATACATTAATTAATTTATAAAATATCTACTAAAAAGAGATATAATAACGATGAAACACAAATAAGTTTCAAAAATAACAGGGATTTATTTTTGGTAGTAATTATATATCCTATAAATTTAGATTTCGATGAGTTCCATTTAAAGAGAAATGTATGGATCACAGAATAATTTAGTTTATAAAAACCAAAATTAATCAAAAAAATAAATCTTCAGTAATCCGTTATCTTTACTAGCGAATTATATTTATGAATCGATTATGTTTATTATGTTTATTATCGGCCATATTTATATGCGAAGTATGGAATGAATGGATGAAAAATTATATATGGATGTATTATAATATACTTTTTTTTCATCTGGAATAAGCTTTAAAACTTAACCTGAGGAAAATGTGACAAGTACATTGAGTTTCGTGTTTTATTTTTTTATGAAATTATTTTATTTGAATTATAAATAGCTAAAGTTTTAAAAGAGAAATTATTTTTATTTAAAAAATTACCATATGCTTTATTATATTTAATGCGTTTTCTAAATAATTTGTATAAAAAAAATATTTCATAGAGATTGGAAAGAATACTTTATTAAATCATAGCTTATACGTATATTTACATTTTTTGTTTATTTTCACATGCCTTACTTTATTTTGATCCAGTTAAGACTACTTGGAAACAAATAACAATGTACACTGCAAGTAAAGTCAGCATTGCCAACACGTTTGATGCAAAATATATAAGCTGTTGTTTTTAAGAGAGCTGCAAAATTTTCCAAATCTAAGGAAAGACGCATTGTTATTGACTGCGTAAGGCACATAGCCGAATGATCTCGATTTTTACTTCACTTTTTGCTGCAATTAATTCGTAAGTGCTTGAAAATTTACAACATGAATTGCAGGTAAAATCACTGTCTTTTACAACAAAAATTAATTGCACAGTGGTTGTCAACACATTTGATGTAAAATTTACAACCTGCTGTCTAAAATAATGCTATAAAATGTTTCAAGTCTGCGGAAAGTTGCGTTTTTATTGCCTCATGGTGACATCTATTCCAAGACAGGCTCAAATGTCTATCTATCCTATCGCTTGCCACCTTATTGAATCGAACAAACGACTTGTTCTAGATATTCCTCAACTCTAATGGTTATTTTGAACAAAATATACACGCGAAATTACGAAAGCTTCGTAATCGCATATTTTTCTCTCATTCACAAAAAACAATTCTTTTCTGTAAAATAAAAGTAATAGTTGCAATTTTTTCATGACTATTTTTAAAGCTTATTAATGCCATAAATTACAAAGTTTAATCTGACTGCCATTTTTTTTTCTGGTGAGCTTCGATAAACAGGTTGGACCTTGATTTTAAAGGCAAGTGTATTGAATGTCAGACTCAAACATGAAATCACATCCCTTTAATTAATCCCATAATCTCTTTATCAGTGAGTCGCTAAGATTGCATATAAAAACATTTCAATGTATAATGTTTCTGGACTACTTAAGCTGAAACTAATTTACATTTTTTTAATTTACAATTTTTTTTTAATTTGCAATTTTGTAGAAACCATATAACAGAGTAAGAACTCTAAAATCTCACGGATAATTTTCGCTAATTGAATAAAAAGGACTTTAAATATTATACTCCTTTTCTAAATAGTACATTTACGTATCTCCGTTTATGATAACAAAAGATTAATCATGACCCCTTTATTAGTGAGTCTCTAAGATTACATATAAATATGTTTATGGACAGTAATAGCTGAAATTAAGTTCACAATGTTTTTATAAAGTTGTAGGAACCATATAACAGAGCAAGAACTCTAAAACGTGACAAATAATTTGCGCTCGTTCAATAAAGCGGATTTTAAATATTATACGCGTTTTCTAAAATGTACATTTACGTATCTCTGTTTACGGTATCAAAAGATTAATCTGACGCAATATTCTGATAGTTTTGGAAATTTTTGTCATCTGTTCTTTACAGAAAATCTTCTGTTTTTTAAACTTGGAGCGTAAACAATATTCAACAATAATATTAATATTTATAACACACACACATCTTTCTGTGTTTGTATGTATTACATGAACCTTTAGAATTAATATCAAGCTTACAAATTTACTCGGAAAGTAAATATTTGACCTAATAAACAGTAAACTATTAAAGTTTGGGGTATTCGTTTACGTAATAAGCATTAATTATTATCAAATCAAATCACAGTAAATAAATATCTTTGTTTTCTCAAACCGTCTTTGTTATTACTTATATTATTACAAATATGACAGATATTCAATCGGAAGGTGGCAGCAATAGTTATTGGTTGTTATGTAAACATAATATATTATGTATTATATATTAAATGTAATTTAAAAAAAGAGACTCTTGATATAGATATAACCTATTATGTGCGAGATATCAGATGTTTTTTGACCATCATTATTAATTATTTTTTGGATGGACAAAATATGATGATTAAAGTTACAAGGTGTTAAATTTTCATCAAATTGTAATATTTCTTTGAAATTAAAAAATTAACTGGTTGAAACAGCCTGTTCCAAAAAAGACGTTGTTAACCTAATTACTATAACTGTAAGATGTTTTGTGCTGCAATTATTCCTCCGTGTGCTATAAGTAGAGGCGATGTTATACTCTATGTGAATCCTGTTATTATATTTATTTTCGTGCATATATACTTCTTATAAATTTCAATACTGGACGTAAGCAAGACGGGCTGAACGAAATAGAATACAGAGGGGGCATGTGCGCAAGTCATTAGGCAAAGGGTCCCTAAAAAAAGACTTTATTAGTCGTATTTTTCCCCTCTTTCGACATTTTAATGAATCCATACTTCACATATCCGATTACGTAGCTCAGAATAGCATATTTTATACTGATTGAATATTTTAAATAAGACAGATATTGGAAATATGATAAAATTATCTTTGTAAATTTAACTTGTGTAGAAAAGGGGAAGAGGGAAACATGTTTAAATACATGTTTGCTCAGAGTGTAAAATTAGTATTTTTGGCCATGTGAACAACAGTGATGGATAGCAACAAATTATATGTTTTTACAATCGTTTATGGTCAAATATCTGGCATGCATGTAACAATGGAGTTTTGCACTTACGGCGGGTAATGCCATGCATTCCACAGCAATGTTTTGGATTTTACTGAGGGCTTGGATCCTAATTGATACTTTGATTATAACTCAATTTTTCACAATCTTTTTAAAGGAAATAAAATTAGCATATTTTTTAATGTCTGCGATGTCTGAATGTGTGTTTGAGAGAGCAGCTTATGGGGGGGGTGAGAAAAATCAATTAATTTTCTTGAATATAGTTTTTTATTTTATAAATATATATAGGACAGTTGCACCATAAAATTTAAATAATAATAACACATTGCTCATATATTTATCTTACAATATACCAAAAATATGGCATAACATCATAAAACTTTAAAATTTTTATTTCCTTGCAATATTTTAATTTTTACTCACGTGTAATTGCCAACATTTTTAAAATTTTAATTCATTTAGTTTTTAATTTAGTAGAAATATCTCTCGAACAAGAAGCAAACGTAGTCATTCCATTTCATATTTTCCTGAAGACGCCCGCAGAAGACGGCGCGAAACGTTGAAAGTTTTATTTTATTTTAATATGTACAAATGTATATTAAAATTCCTGTTTTGTGCACCACTGAGCAATGTGTTATTATTAGTTTTTTATTTTGATTCTTTCGTTTACAAGCTTAAAACTGATGTTTATGTGATTATTATCCGATTGTGATAGTTATTTTTTAATGAAATTCATTTAATTGATTTCGTTGATTTTAATTGGGTGTTCACATTTTGAATTAAATTTATGACTTTGTTTTGAATATGTAATGTGAAAAAAAATCTGGCTTATTTTTTTTTTAATTTAAAATATATTATTAAGGAAACAATTATATATGTAATTATGCAGATTCTTAGCGTAATTTTCAACATTGCAAAAAATGTTTTTTTTAAGAAGGATTTTTTAATATCTTAATATCTTGGATCCTCATTTATATTTTATATGTGAGATGTGTGTCATTCTTGATTTATTATTAAATTGATATTAACATTTATTTTTTTTTAAATATAACCTGTGCTACAAATAATATTTATAAATTTATTTCACTTGATTACCCAGCGTATAAATATACAACAATTGTTCAATCAATGTCAATTCTCTAACCGTGTCACATATAAATATACGGCATATCTTTCTTTTTAGAAAATGTTTCCCATATATCTACACATAAAGAAATACTCAAATGGAATACTATTACAAAAAACAGAAAAGAAATATCCAAAAATGTCTGGAAGGTCTCTAGTTTATCTATTTGTATTCTTGTTTTTTTTTTTTTTGCATGTCAAACTACGTATCATTAATATTAAAAAAGAAGCAGTTTAAGTGATTAACGATTTTGAAGAAAAAGCATTGAACGTAAATCTAGAAGAGACGTAATATTTAAACCCACAGATGTTTAAAGCAATTGGAGAAAGATTTACTAAATGACATTTACCTGATGTTTTCATTAAAATAGTTTTTATTTTCCTGCTTAAAAAAAAGTGTTGTTAATTTAGCTTTGTTTCTGTTTTTCTCCTAATAACTTATTAAGATCAATAAGGACTTTCCGTTTTCGAGGTTAACTATAAAAGATGCATGAAAACGTTTAGAATGTTTCCAAACTTTTAAGATAATTCTCCTCAATTTTTCAAAATTTTCTAGACTCAATTTTAAAAATGGTGCAAATGACTCTTTTACTATATATGATATCAAAGATACCGGATTTCCAAGCATCAAATACCTGAAATTTGAACAGCTAGTTAAGAGTATCTAATATCAAACGCCTGAAACAATAAAAGTAAAAAAACGTCTGAATGTTTGCAAGATATAATTAGCCTCCATACAATTAGTTACCAGTTTTAAAGACCACTGTTTTTTTCATAGTTTAACTTGTAATTTTCAGATTAACTACATTCACTACCGAAATTTTATTTCTTTTGTAAATTTAGTACTATCACCAGATATTTTTTAATAGATGAATTTTAAATACAACAGTGCTGTACAAAATTATTCATTTAGTACAAAAACAAAGCTGCCAACTTTCAACTAATCTTCCGTAATACTTGGTTTAGTTTGATCTAGGTTAACGTCATTTCAAACCAGAAAATACATTTCATGAATCTTTTTTTTTAATTTCGGGATTGTTAGTGAACATACTTAATTTCATTTCTTTGAAAAAATTCTGGTTCGAAACTCGTTAAACCAGGACTAAATTAACGCACGTATTACGGATAATCGATGTCAGGTTGGCACCTTTGCAAAAACACCATCCTTTGAGTTAACCGTCTTTTTTCAATCTTTAAATAGAATGTTCTCGTAGATCGCTTCACTGTGGTTATGCTATAATGTTTTGCCACATAAATTAAACGTTAAAAAATAATCACCTTTAAAATTTTAAATGTAATGTAATTTTTATAAATAACATAAACAGAATACCAAGAAGGTTCGCATAAATTAGGGATTTCTGCCGCTCTGCTTATTGCACTTTTTACCTCTAAACAAAGTTGACCATTTCTAGTAACTACAGGTTTTTTATTGAATATTTTTTAATTAAAAACTTAATGCAACATAAATAACTGTTTTAATTCACATATGCATTTCTTTATTTTATATTATTTAGCATATGCATTTCGTTCACAGTCAAACAAAAATGGCAGACATATTTTAAATGAAGCAAAATGGAAATATCTAATGTTGCTAAAAATGACACTAAATCATATAATAAATAACTAGAGAGACATGTAATATCTACTTTAGATGCAAAATCTATTAAACACATGTTCATCACGGAAATAACCACAGAGAAAAAGTATGTTTAAAAAATTACTCATAATTATTTAAGACATTTTCAGACTTATCGCACTTATTAATTATGTACATTTGTTTTTGAAATTCCATTTCAAGTACAAGCTCATTAAATAATTTTTATTTTCATCGGAGAAATATTTTTTTATCACTGAACAATATAAATTTCTGTCTCTGTTCCAAATATGTTATAAGTTCTGAAAACATCATCGCGTTAAAAATTCCAAGCTAAACACATTAACTGAGGGAACTTTCAAATAAATATTAAATTTTTCTTTTTCCTAAGGAAACATACAGAAATTTTCAGGATGGATCACGTTCCATGGGAAAAAATAGGCCTTTCAATTTCTTTTGAAAACATGGTTCGGGAATAAAATTTTGGAAAATATAGAAAGAGAAATTTCCTTAGTTATCCTTAGTTTTTAATGTATGGTTATACTTGTAAGAGTCAATATTTAGATAGAACATAGGGAAAGAAATTAAGTAATATTATTCGTTGAAACATTGTAGTCAGTATTGGTCAAGATTGTTATTGTCAGATATTTAAGTCTAAAGGTATATTCAATTTCCATTCCCCCCCATGAACTTAAAGATGCCTGACAGCACAAAAAAATTGTATAAAAATATATCCAAGCTAAATTTGTCAAGATGTTTAAATCAAAATTGACAGATCAAATCTTTAAGTTTAAATCAAACATGGAAATTTACATCTTTTTGATTGATTTTTTGATAATTTAGCCTTAAACATAAGAATTAAAACTTGATTCATGTCTAGCTTCACGCCATGTTTGTTTTTGTCAAAACTTTTTAAGCAAGGCATCTGCTTGCACATTGTCAGTTTCATTCATGTCTATTCAAGTTTAAATCAAGTTTGGTGCAAGAAACATATAGGTTGATTTATTATACGGCATTTCGCAATCTGCGAGTTTTTTTCATAATCTTTTGAATTGCCAACCATGAGTAGTATGTTACTCTAAAAGAAAAATTAAACTTGATTAAAGCAAATGTACTCACTAATAATATTTTTTTCTATATTCTTAACTTCAATTGTCAATTTTTATACAGCTTTAACTTATTTTGTAACCATCTTGTCATTTTTTTAATCTTTCAATTTCCATTCGCTCTCTGTAAATTTTTAACCGCAGCACACATTATGAATGTAAGATAAAAGGTACCTACTAACACTTTTCGGATTTTATTCGTATGTCTAAATTTTTTTCCATGCAGAATTTACTCAGATATTTCACGTATCCCTTTTGTCTGCTGTTCTTACTGCGTATATTTTCTGCAACTTATCAAATAATTTCTTTAATGTTACTTTTTAAAGCTCTCTGTTTTTTTAATGTTCATTTACCCTGCCTTGGTGACACCCTGTAAAATTGTGGGCTTGCTGTCTGGCAGTAAACGTTTTCCTCCATTTCTCATTTGGCTTTAAACAATAGTGAGTTAAGTCATTATTTTAAGCATAAATTCAGTAAAAGATTAAATTTGTAATTTCCTGTCTGTTATAGAAACTTAAAAGGCACCATGTTCAGATGAAACAGCACAAAATAACGGACGGTAAAATACAATACAGCAAGCGAAAATTATATAAAGCATTATGAAAATATAAAAACAAACGAGATGCGTTTCGACGAGTAACATTGACAGCCGTAATCAGCCGAATTAAATACATGTATGTAAGAGAATAAGATCACAAATGAACAATTAAATACTATATTTTATTAATTATTAAACAGATTGATTAATTGTATTTTTGTTGTCCCTTTGTGACCTTATTCCCTTGCAGACACTTGTTAACTTCTTTCTTTCTTTCTGACGGATAGCCTGGCCCCTAACTGCCGGATTTCCTCTGGTAAACGGGTTTCATACCTAATTTCGGGGCGGGTCACAATCTCAGTGTTTCTCTACGTTTCGACAATAAATCTGATGATCGCCTTGATCTTCAACGTAAGGCATTGTTTGCTGCTTAGATGCGAACTTATTTAATACAATTACTTAACATTTTGTTTCTGTTGTTTGATACTTACGCTTTTCTACTCGAACTGGTCTCGTAAATTAGAATTTTGATCCGTGACGAGACCTTCACCTGGTCATAACGTACATGCCGGATATTGGCTGACACCAATCCGATGACCAGTCCCCTAGTTGCCAGATTTCCTTAGCCGAAGGAGTTACTTGTCTGGCATCAGGGTGGCTATCCACCTGATCGCCGCATGCGGCCACACATTTGACAAACTCCCCTGTCGATCTTATTACAGAGCCTGTTATTTTGATGATTGCTTTCTTATACCGGTTGTTTAACAAACTGACTTCTGATGACGCACTGTTAATGCTGGCAAACTTGAAACGCGTTCTGCATTTTTTTCTATAACGATTTATACAATATTTTCTTATTTAACAATATGTCCGGTTATAAGTTATTGAACAGTTGAGTTTAATTAATATATAATAAGTGTATTTAATTCACTTCTTCACGACTGGAGTTTTTTACAAAATATTTAATGTTTTGTCACCGGCTGTTAAAAACAGAAATTTGTAGTTTATTAAATCGAGAATATACTCCGATTACAAAAGTCAAATTTTACAGTAAACTTTTGATGGTGGCGATAAAACAAAGATTTTTAGGACTTTTTGCTGCAAGTATATGTGTCGCTCGTCTCCAAGGGGTTTAAAAATATCGTATATACTAACACATTTCTATTAGAAATTTCCACATAAGCGACATAGAAAATAATATTGTTTTCTGTTATTATCTTTATCTCCATCTGATTTAAATACTATCAAGAAAAAGAAAGACTTTGAAAAAACATATGCTTTGTTCTTCTGTTTAATACAGTCAAAATAAGAATATGGAGTTCTTAAAAAAATAAAAAAAAAATTTGATAGTTGGTAAAAAGTGCGAAAGCAAAGCACAATATAGTTTTTGCTTTTTTTAAGCAATTCTGGCTAAAAAGTATACATAGAGTTTTGACAATTTATTTTGCTCGTTTGACCTTTAAAAATTCAAATTGATGTCACAAAATTTTTTACAGACATATCGTCATTTGAGAATATTAAGTTTCTATCAATCCTCTTCTTTTTTAAAAAATGACTTTAATACATAGAAAAGTTCTATTTATAACTAAGAACCCTTTATCTAATTTACTCTGACTTGCGCTAGAGAAAAAAAAACAAGATGCTAAATTTGAAACAGAAGACAAAAATGCTCTTTATGTCAACTGCTATCATTTTCTTTTATTAACAGAAAGTTAAACATTATTCTGCGAAACAGTGAAAGGGTGTAAAATAAGTATCTTACGTTTGCAAAGTACTTAATCTGTATCATGTTTTTTGATTCGAAACCGAATATATTTTCTTGTAACTAGCAATTTCTTTTAATATGTGTCGCTCGTCTCCAAGGGGATAAAACTATCCTATATACAAACACATTTCTATTAGAAATTTCCACATAAGCGACATAGCAAAAAATATTGCTTTCTGTTATTATCTTTATAATCTCCATCTGATTTAAATACTGTCAAGAAAAAGAAAGACTCAAAAAAACAAATACTTTTTTCTTCTGTTTAATACAGTCAAAATAAATATATGGAGTTCTTAAGAAAATGAAAAAAAAAATTGGATATATTATAGGAAAAATATAAGGATAAAAATAAGAAAAGAAACAAACGTGCTTAACTCTTCACTCGCACCTGTTTGCAGTTAATAAACTATATACTGTTATATAATTATTCTAAAAAATAATAATAAATAAATAAAATATAAAATGTATGATATAACATTAGCAAATGCGATATTTTTACTTTACTAATAAATATATTGGTTCTGTACCAATCAGATAAATCTTCTTTTATTTATGGTAGTGTTTTTCTTCAACTCTTCGTCTGTCTATAAGTATATATATACCGGGTGTCCCAAAAATGACTGATGGATTTTAAAATTCAATAACTTGCAAATGGTGACAGCTATTTAAACAAACTTTCGGAGGGTTATGTATAATGTAAGGAGTTTTTTTAGCGTAATTTTTTATTTTAGTTTGCATCTCAAACAATAGGCGGCGATTGAAGGCCAGATCGACGCTTCACTCAACACTGATCACCTGGCCTTCAATCGCCATCAGCGTCACCTATTGTTTGATAAACTAAATATATTGTTTGATAACTAAAATAAAAAAAATTTGGTAAAAAAAAAAACTCCTGGCATTGTACATAACCCTGCTGCAAAAATTTTTTTAATAGCTGTCATCGTTTGCAAGCTATTGAATTTTAAACCAATCAGTCATTTTTGGGACACCCGGTATCTATACTATAAACAAATCTATATATACTACAAACAATCTGACAGTACATATTTTAGAAGAATATCAATATATTTTTTTAAATACTAGGCGAAAGAATTAATCTCAGTATAATATGTTATCAGTTATTAAACATGAATTAAAAAAGTAATTAAAAACCTCATTTAGCTCGTTTATTTTTATGTGAGTCCTTAATTATATAAATAGTTAGCATTTATAGTCGTCGTTCAATCCGTCCGTCTGTCCGCATATAACAACATAAAAACTAAACAACCTAATCGTTCGAAATTTAAATATATAATTTTTACATAAGTTATTACAAATTTTATAAAAATCGGATGCATAGCTCAATAACAGCGACAATCAAAAGTATTCCATTACCTTACGGTCAATGGGGAAAAATAGCTCCAATTGACATTACTCTCTTTGAAACGTAGTAGACTTCACATACATCTATGAAATATATACTAAAATATATATTCAGTACAATCTGTGGTGCAAGTAATATCTTTTTTAATGTACACGGCGACACAAAGGTATCCTATTACATAATGATGCTGTAGGAAACATTGTTTGGGGTGCATTTTAATTTTATTAAATCATTTCACGTTTTACGAAATTGGTACACAATCTGAGGTTTATTAAAATTTAATTCCCATATAACATAAAGCATTTAGTATTTACAAGGACACACAAAAAATTTCGCATACTGCATTGTATACGAAGATATATCAAAAATTTTTAGAATGAACGCGCATCATTTGTCTGACGCGCAATTCCGGACTTCAAATCAAAAACATTATTTTATTCAAATTTAGTCTTTAAACGTTTTTCGCGATTCCCCAAGTTTGGTTTTCTGGGATGACTTTTGAAAATCTCGTACGCACTTATTGAGATTATACATACATTGGGCTTCATGTATATTACAATATACGAAAAATGATAGATTGTTACAAGGTCTTTTAGCTAAGCTTGCTTTGGTATATACTCTATCGAAAAGTTTGTCTGCAAAATTCCGTAATCATTTTTCACATGCTCTATGCCTCAAAAAATTGCAGGATTGAAATTTATCACAAGATTTAATGTCTGTTACATTATGCTTTCCATTATTCGGAAATTAACTTGTAGTAAACCTTAGCAACGTATGTCAATTTCATATATTAAAAACATAGTTTAATATAATTAAACCACATCCCAAACAATATTTCCCCATATATCATTATGTAATATGATATGTTTGTAATAAGAATATGTTTGTGTCGCCCTGTGTACTAATAAAAAAAACTCCCCCCCCCTCCAGATTGTACACAATGTATATTTTAGTGTATATTTCATAGACGCACATGAATTGTTTTATGTCCGAAAGAATGTAACATCATTAAAATGCACTTCAAACTATTTTTCCCATTGACCGTAATGTAACGTAATACTTTTGATTATCCCTGTAATTAAATTGTGCATCCGATTTTCATAATATTCGAAATGACTCGACGAAATTATCTAAAAATTATACATTTCGAATTTCAAACTATTTGGTTGGGTAGTTTTTGCGTTGCTATATGCGGACAGACGGACGGATTGAACAAGACTATAAGTTCTATGTATATGCATAATTACGAACGCACATAAAAGTAAACGAACAAAATGAGAGTTTTAATTACACTAATAGTTTTTTCAATCAGCTTAAGATACATGCAGTACTTTTGTTTATTTAACTTTTTTAACAATGAAATATTTAACTTTCTTTTAGCATTAAGTTAAACTACGTTTACATTACATAATATTACAATAAAATTATTACCGTTATTACAATACAATTATACCGTTATTACAATATATCGTTATTATTTCGAAATTAAAATATTGTGAAATGTTTAACGTTTAATTGTATGCGTTTTCATGATATTCAATCTAAATAAAAAAATAATAACAAACATACCAAAAAAATTGTGATTTTTTTTCCTTTTTAGTTTTTATAGAATAAATAATTTAGTTTAAATTATGAGAATAAAAGAAGGCAAATCTTCTCCTGCATTAAAGATTTGCTGTTCAAAACAGTTCATGAATCCAATGCATAAAATTGGATTTGATGAGAGTTTTTGACGAATGCATCTAATAATTTATAAGATGCCGTGACACGCAAAAAGCTATAGTATATTCTTATATATATTTTTAAAACCATATATATACAGTTATTCAATACTTCCGTTATTATAGCGACATTATAAAATAACATGTTCTTCTTTTTAATTAATCTTCAAGATCTTAGATAAAAAAATAAAAGCCTTGATTTATAACCCTAATTTATTTATCATATTTTATTGAAAAATAAATTATGTTAAGTTAGGTGCACTAAAAAAAATCCATTAAATTTACGGGGAAAAACTGCTGGTAGCAATGTTTCCAGTAGTTTTTGCCGTAAAAATTGCAATAAAATTAGATGTAATTCTTTTAAACAATTTTTTTATTGTAACACTTTAAAAAAAAAATTGTCCTACATTGAACCAAATTTCAGTGCTTAGTAGCTACCACTATCAGATGGTGAAATCTCGAAACCAACATTTCGAGCTTCCTATTGCAATGTTGTTCCAATTATTGGAACTCCTAATATTGATTATTGGAGCTCCTAATATTGATTACGAGATTTCACCATATGATGGCGACCGCTACTAAGCACCGAAATTTGGTTCAAACAAGGACAAAAATTTTAACGGTGTATTTAGACCTAACAGTATTAATATGCTTTCAAAATAAATTTACAGTATCCTAACACTGTATTTGGCAAGTATGTCGTACTTCAAATCTACATTACTTTACAGCACTGCAAAGCAACCTAAAATTTGACAGGTGTAAACTTTACGGAAATCTGTATGCTTTCTAAAATTTTATCTGTACATTGTACAGAATAAGATGTAAATCTAAAAAATTCGTCTTTTTAAAGCTAAGGAACTCTGTAGTTTTATAAATAAATTTACTTAAATAACATAATACTATTATAACTTTACATGCAATCCGGGTTACAGTTACATAAAAATTTCTAGGCATACTAGTTTCCATAACGGTTCTTTATAACTTTATATATATAATTTATTATGTGCAAACATGTATCTGTTACATGAATGCTTTCGTTGCCGTTGCATAAAAAGCTCCGGGAATCTTAGTTTCCTAGGAAAAAAATTCGTAACTTTGCCGATTATGTTTACATTGTGACTTATGTGAGGAATAATTTACGCAAATTATTTTATTATTTTAGCTAATTGGACGTTGCATAAAAAATAGTTCTATTGCCTGTAGTATTTTGGTAAATTTCATAAAAACTCGCAACACAATATATTGTTACGAATTTTGTAAATAGTTAGTGTTTGTACTGTAAAATAATGTTAATAATCTTATTAAGCTCCATTCCTTTACTAATATTAGTTTTTGTTACATTGTCTCTGTTATCAAGCAAACTTGTCCATTATTTTCAGTGTATGTCTACGGCAGATTGGCGAAATAATAAAGGTATCGCCAAGTTGGCGTCACTTTTGGCGACTAATTTTGGTCGCCAAATTTGGCGATATATCGCCAAGTTGGCGACAAACTTGGCGATTGTTGGCGATGGTAACCCTTCCCTCTCAATGGTAACCCCCCTTTAGATATACTGATACATTGTTTGTTGTTCCGTGGATTTTTCGAGATGGTTCTAAAAATTTCCCGCACATGCTGCGAGCCTATATAAGAAGAGAAGCGATGCGAGCTGTTGTTATTATTTACCAGTCAGTCATTGAGTGAACAACGCGTTTGTTAAGCAAGTTTGCTTGAGTCTTATTTACGTTATTTTGAATGTGATTTAGTGTAGAGACGTTGTATAGTACTGTATTGACGTAGTGTAGAGTCTCTGGAACCTATATCTGCACTTATACGATAGATTTGAACAATTATTTTTGAACAACTAGAAATATTTGTGCGTTTCGAGGACTCTGTTGTTCTGAAGTTCTGTAAATAAATTATTTTCTACTTTTCTAAGAGCAAAGAGTTTGAAGTTGTCTAACCACAAGATCGAAAGAACCCTATAAACGCAACAATATTCAAGAAGCACAATAAACAGTGTTCCAGTGTGACGGACAGAGAGTGTCACGAAACGATATATGAAAATCTCTTGAAACTTCAAACTAAGTTAATATTTTCTCAGAGTTATAAAGATATGTTTAAAAAACAAAGACATTCGCAGCATTTCTACTCATACAAATATTTTCGAAAAAAATTTAATTTCGACCCTAAAGAAAAATAATTTGTAAAAAAACATTGACGAAGAAAAATCTTATGAACTTAAGCACAATAAAATAAACTAGATTGTAAAAAAAAGTAACCTTATTATTAATCTAAATTTACAGAAATTTACAGTGCTTACTAAAATTTTATATGAGCAATGTACAAGAAAATGATGTCAATCTACAAAATTTGAAAGCAAAGTTGGAGACATCTGTAACTTTACAAAATAACATACCAAAATGTTCGTAATTTTACTAAACTTTTATCTATAATTCTCGTTTCTGTTACTTAAAAATTTTGGGAATCCGATTTTCCAAAAAATTTTTCATAACCTTAATTTTTTTTTATTCAAAGGGCAAATCTTTATCTATTACATGAATTTTTATTGTTGCCATTGTATAAGAAGTTCTTCGAATATAATTCTACTTGAAAAAGTTTTGAAATTTTCCAAATTATTTTTAGAGTGTACAATGTGCAATATTAGAAATGGATGATTTCCTCATTAATCTATAAAGCGTCTGTTTCCTAAATTTTAGAAATATTAATGGAGGTCGAATCACTGTATACACACAAACTGCATCTCTGTTGATCAAAAGCATCTCTGTTGATTCACCGATAACGGATGGCAAATGAAGTCTTCTTGAATAAAATACTCTACCATTTTACATACCCTTCATACGCAGTATAGAGTAAGTCTTGCAATCGTTTTGTAAATCGATTTTTTTCTTATTTACACGTTCCAGATACTGGAGATTTCGAAAAACATATTTTTAGGAGAAAAAAAAATTGCCGTCCATCCGTCTATGTGTCTGTCTGTCAGACTTGAAACCATTTATCTTCCGAACAAATTGAAATAGAGACATTTCGTATGTACTTAGTATGTAAGAATGGGACGAAGCCTATTGAATATTAGTAACCTCGAATATCCGGAGCTATTTCTTGAAAAATTCGTTCTGATGAAAAGATGCATAAAAAATTTCGAATTTTTTTATTTTAAAGCAATGACGTAAAAGGCAATAAAATAACAAATTTTGCATAAAAATTTGCATAAATTTTTTTCATACAAATTTCAATTCAAAAAATATTTTAATTGAAAATGAGACGCTTAATTTGGCGCTGTAAAATGTTAGTAAATATGATTTTTATTTTTGGAGTTATAAGGATGTTTAATAATAGGTTGTTGCCTGGTGTAATATGGTAAATTTAAAATATTTACAACGTTAGAACACCAGAATATTCGAATTCCAAGCATACCGGTTTCGGTAGCATATAGCATACCTTCCTCAGTGCTAAAGATAGTGGAGATTTGCTCATATATATATAGGGAGGATGGGGATTCAAGTGATAAGTTTCTTGACCAATAGGAAAACAGAGGATCCTAGGCAACAGCCAATAGGAAAACAGGGAACAGTTAATAGGAAAATTGGGTGGAAAATGGAAAAGATATTGCGAGAATTGCATTAAAAGATTAAGAAAAATTAGTTTTAATGTAATATTTCCAACAGTCTGATAATGGTGGAATAGCAAAATCACAATTAACAAGATTAGGAAGATTTTTATGGATATGGAAAGCTTCAAGGAAGTTGAGTTCTTGTATAGAAGTAGGTTTAGTTAGTATCTTAACCGAATTGAAGTCAAAAGCATGACTCGTCTCCCAGCAATGTTTTGCGATTGAGGATTTCTTGATTTCTTGTTTTTCAATATATTGCTTATGTTCTTTAATACGAAATTTTAGACTGCGTTTGGTTTGACCAATGTAAGAAAGACCACACTGACAATTGATATTGTAAATGCCCCATGAATTTGATAAATCAACAGGATCTTTAAGGTTGGAAAGGTTGAGTTTATTAGTAGGAGTAAAAATTATTTCGAAATCGAACCGACTAAGAATTTTAGCAATGGAAAAACTTGATTTTGGAAAGAAAGGTAAGACAATGCTAATATTGGAACGAGTAGAAGACTGAGATGAGTTTGAGGAGTGAGAGTTTTGCAATTTAGAAAGGGCAGTATCAATAATAGAAGGGTTGTAACCTCTATCAAATGCAATTGCTTTAATGTATTGAATTTCATTATTGAGAGACTGAGAATTAGAGCAAACATGAAGAGCACGATTTATGAATGTGTAAAAGGCAGCCATTTTTTGACTTGGAGGATGACATGAACGAGCGTGGGGGGGTAGAGAAACAGCGAAGCTTTTTCGATAGACAGATGTAGAGAAGCCAGTTTCACTGCGAGTGACAAGGGTGTCCAGGAAAGGGAGTGAACCATTATTTTCTGTTTCATACGTAAATTGGATATTGTTATCAATAGAGTTCATGATGCTAAGAATGTCCACAATATTGTGAAGAGAAGTGTCAAGTAAGGTGAATGTGTCATCAACGTACCGAATCCAGAAAGGGAAAGAGAATTTATCAAAAAGAGAGCATTCAAAATAGTGCATGTAGAAATCTGCAAGGATGGGAGACAGGGGCGAGCCCATAGCTAAACCATCAGTTTGTCTGTAAAAATTGCCTTGGAATGAAAAGGTGGTTTGAGAAAGACAAGTACGTGTAAGGGAAATAAGTTCTTGAATTTCGAAGCTTGAAAAATGAAATTCACGGAGTCTTTGTTCAAGACAAGAGAGGGCGCCATTTATCGGGACATTTGTGAAAAGGGATTTAACGTCAAATGAAACCATAGTGAAATTAGTCGGAGACAAATTTTGTATCATTTTGGCAAAGGTGATGGAATTCTTCACAGTGTATAAATTTGCTGATAGAAGGGGAGAAAATATTGTTGTTAAATATTTTGCTAAATTGTAAGAGGCTGTGCCAATATTTGAAACAATCGGACGAAAAGGGATATTGGGTTTGTGGACTTTAGGAAGAGCATAAAATCTTGCACAGTGTGCAGCAGAGGGAGAAATGTAGGGATGAGAAGACTTAGGCAAGAGAGGACAGGATTTAACTATGGACTTAATTACTGATAATTCATGATCAGAAGGGTCCCGAGATAGAAGTTTATATGGGCCATCTTTAATAAGGTTAGTTACTCCATCAATATAATGCTTTTTATCTAGAACGACAATCTGGCCCCCTTTATCAGCTTTCGTAATTACAATATTGTTATTTGATTTAAGGTCTTTCAAAGCAGTTTTTTCAACAGGAGTGAGATTAGATTTTATACTGGAATTGAAATCAACATTAGCCATAATGAGATGACGTAAACTATCTTTCTGAACTTCAGTAAGACGACTGTTTTTGAATGCTTTTTCAATAGGAGCAATTAATTGGGGGAAAGAAGCTTTTTTAGATATTGCAAAATTGGAATTAAGTTTGAGAACTGAATATTGCGTTTCGGAAATATCAGAGCCAGAAAGGTTGATTACAGCATTCCGATTGACACTGGGGAGATCAGTAGGTACCAAGGGAACGGACAACTCAAGCAGACGGGTAAATTTGGAATTGAGTTTCTGGGCGTGTTTTCTGGAAATATTTTCAGCATGGTGCCAGGAATTAAATTATTTGGCAGCTAATCTTTCTGATTTTAAGTCCATAGATATTAATTCCTGGCACCATGCTGAAAATATTTCCAGAAAACACGCCCAGAAACTCAATTCCAAATTTACCCGTCTGCTTGAGTTGTCCGTTCCCTTGGTACCTACTGATCTCCCCAGTGTCAATCGGAATGCTGTAATCAACCTTTCTGGCTCTGATATTTCCGAAACGCAATATTCAGTTCTCAAACTTAATTCCAATTTTGCAATATCTAAAAAAGCTTCTTTCCCCCAATTAATTGCTCCTATTGAAAAAGCATTCAAAAACAGTCGTCTTACTGAAGTTCAGAAAGATAGTTTACGTCATCTCATTATGGCTAATGTTGATTTCAATTCCAGTATAAAATCTAATCTCACTCCTGTTGAAAAAACTGCTTTGAAAGACCTTAAATCAAATAACAATATTGTAATTACGAAAGCTGATAAAGGGGGCCAGATTGTCGTTCTAGATAAAAAGCATTATATTGATGGAGTAACTAACCTTATTAAAGATGGCCCATATAAACTTCTATCTCGGGACCCTTCTGATCATGAATTATCAGTAATTAAGTCCATAGTTAAATCCTGTCCTCTCTTGCCTAAGTCTTCTCATCCCTACATTTCTCCCTCTGCTGCACACTGTGCAAGATTTTATGCTCTTCCTAAAGTCCACAAACCCAATATCCCTTTTCGTCCGATTGTTTCAAATATTGGCACAGCCTCTTACAATTTAGCAAAATATTTAACAACAATATTTTCTCCCCTTCTATCAGCAAATTTATACACTGTGAAGAATTCCATCACCTTTGCCAAAATGATACAAAATTTGTCTCCGACTAATTTCACTATGGTTTCATTTGACGTTAAATCCCTTTTCACAAATGTCCCGATAAATGGCGCCCTCTCTTGTCTTGAACAAAGACTCCGTGAATTTCATTTTTCAAGCTTCGAAATTCAAGAACTTATTTCCCTTACACGTACTTGTCTTTCTCAAACCACCTTTTCATTCCAAGGCAATTTTTACAGACAAACTGATGGTTTAGCTATGGGCTCGCCCCTGTCTCCCATCCTTGCAGATTTCTACATGCACTATTTTGAATGCTCTCTTTTTGATAAATTCTCTTTCCCTTTCTGGATTCGGTACGTTGATGACACATTCACCTTACTTGACACTTCTCTTCACAATATTGTGGACATTCTTAGCATCATGAACTCTATTGATAACAATATCCAATTTACGTATGAAACAGAAAATAATGGTTCACTCCCTTTCCTGGACACCCTTGTCACTCGCAGTGAAACTGGCTTCTCTACATCTGTCTATCGAAAAAGCTTCGCTGTTTCTCTACCCCCCCACGCTCGTTCATGTCATCCTCCAAGTCAAAAAATGGCTGCCTTTTACACATTCATAAATCGTGCTCTTCATGTTTGCTCTAATTCTCAGTCTCTCAATAATGAAATTCAATACATTAAAGCAATTGCATTTGATAGAGGTTACAACCCTTCTATTATTGATACTGCCCTTTCTAAATTGCAAAACTCTCACTCCTCAAACTCATCTCAGTCTTCTACTCGTTCCAATATTAGCATTGTCTTACCTTTCTTTCCAAAATCAAGTTTTTCCATTGCTAAAATTCTTAGTCGGTTCGATTTCGAAATAATTTTTACTCCTACTAATAAACTCAACCTTTCCAACCTTAAAGATCCTGTTGATTTATCAAATTCATGGGGCATTTACAATATCAATTGTCAGTGTGGTCTTTCTTACATTGGTCAAACCAAACGCAGTCTAAAATTTCGTATTAAAGAACATAAGCAATATATTGAAAAACAAGAAATCAAGAAATCCTCAATCGCAAAACATTGCTGGGAGACGAGTCATGCTTTTGACTTCAATTCGGTTAAGATACTAACTAAACCTACTTCTATACAAGAACTCAACTTCCTTGAAGCTTTCCATATCCATAAAAAATCTTCCTAATCTTGTTAATTGTGATTTTGCTATTCCACCATTATCAGACTGTTGGAAATATTACATTAAAACTAATTTTTCTTAATCTTTTAATGCAATTCTCGCAATATCTTTTCCATTTTCCACCCAATTTTCCTATTAACTGTTCCCTGTTTTCCTATTGGCTGTTGCCTAGGATCCTCTGTTTTCCTATTGGTCAAGAAACTTATCACTTGAATCCCCATCCTCCCTATATATATATGAGCAAATCTCCACTATCTTTAGCACTGAGGAAGGTATGCTATATGCTACCGAAACCGGTATGCTTGGAATTCGAATATTCTGGTGTTCTAACGTTGTAAATATTTTAAATTTATAAGGATGTTTCTTTTACGCAATTGGATACTGCTTGAGTAATTTTGCATTATATATAAATTGTCGAAATTATTTCATCAGAGATTCTTTAATAGAACATTACTACGTGTTAAAAATATTTAAATATACGTTTATATTTTATTTTTGATTTTCGATGAATTTTGTAAATAGTTTACACATGTTTTATTTTCTTTTTATATTATGCATATCCATGATGGGTAAGTATTTCGGAGCCCCTTCCCCACAACGACTAGTTTAAAATTAAACTGAGAAGGTTCTGTGTTATATAGTCTGAATAAAGCTGTTTTTTACTTATTGTATTTGGAGCATAAAAGAAACTTTAATAGTGCAATTATATATGCGAAAGACAAAAAGAAAGCAGAACCAGATTAAAAAAAAACATACAGGGTGAGTCATAAATATCGAAACAATAGGCTATCTCCTTAAATATTGCTCTTAGACCCATATTTCCAATTGCAAAAATTCATAAAATATTTGAAATTTTTGATAAGATAAATTGCGACTCCATGGAAGATCTAGTTGAAAAGTTACGAAAATTAAATCTTTATACGGCCCCCGTAGGACAAAAATTCCAATTAGGAAAACTTTCCTTATTCAGTCCTGAATAAGACACAAAAAGTTGCATTTTGATATCTCCAAAATTTGCAAAGTTATAGCGGTTTAAAAAATTCATCAGGTTTTAAGGGATTAGACACAAATTGAAATGCACGAAATTGAAAAAACAATGTTACTTTAACAGTTCTAGAAAACGCGTAAAAAATCTATTTCTTGTGTTAGAACTTTGATTTTTTTTCTTTTTTTGTGATGGTTAGCCTTATAATTTGCTAAGAAAATCACATTCTAAAATTTCTCATACAATTTATAAAAGTTTCACGTCGTTGGTACTGGTTGAAATGGGACAATCAAAAATCGTTATAACTCGTAACATTATTGATCGGATTTCAATTTATTTCCATTTCATTAAAGATGAAAATCTGATTTTAATTTTGTTTCAAGGTTTTTTTTAATATTAATTTTAAAACTATTAAAAATGTTTATTCAAAAAATAAAATAACTTTTAAAAAAATCATCTTTTCAAAAGCAAGCATTTTTTCAAAAGTAAACATTTTTTCAAATTTGCCGAAACAAAACTAATGTAAAACTTCTAGTGTAACCTTATAGTGTAAACTTCTTTTAAAAATTCTTAACATTTAATAATTGAAAAACAAGAAATAAAAGAAAATTCATTATGCAGAAAAACGAAGTGTATTGTTTAAATGTCGATCAGTTAATTTAAAAAATGCTTTTTCTAAGATGCAGATTAAGTTTTTTTTTTCTTTTTATATTTACCTCTGACAAATTCAGGCTTTTTATCGTCCTCCAGAGGATGTTAGAAAATCTGTATTCTGGGCCTAGGTAGGGCCAGGACCGAGATGTTACTTTTTTCTGAAGACCCGCCAGGCGGGAAATAGCGTACTTTTCATAAAGGAGGTGACTACTTCCTTCAACTTAGGTGCACTCTGGATGAAATTTTCAAACCCGGTCTCGACAAAACCCGTATTAAAATCATTGTCTCTGACTGACTTAATACGTTCATAAAATAAATAAAATTCGGCTCATTCGATTTTTTTACTAAAAACATATAAATTTTAAAATCTTTATTTTACAAAAAAAAAAAAAAAAAAAAAAAAAAAAAAAAAAAAAAAAAAAATTAAAATTTATTTTTTAAAATAGATTATTCAAAGGCTAAAAAAAATTAAATACAATAAAACCAGTGAAAAAAATCTGCCTATGACGGAATTCTGTCTTAAACGGAAAATATGTTGATCCATGCAAAATAAATGCAATAGTACCTGAAAAGAAAATAAGCTCCAATTACTTATTCTAGGGAGAGCATCTGTCTATAATGTATTTTTTCTTTCCTATGTGATTCAGTCTTAAAAGTTTTTACTCTATAACATTTTTCGAAGCCTCCACCTCACGGGATATGGATTAACGATAGTAAAATATAAGTGAAACATTTACATATAAATAGAGATTCATTGATAAAATAAATATATTACAGTCTTTGGCGCTTTTTTAATAATAAAAAATATAAATATAAAAAACGAAATGCTATAAAAGAATTTTTTGGTCAGAACTCCTCCATATGAATCATTTTTTCCCCACGCCGATTTAAAAAACTACGTAGAAACTTGCGAGTGAACCGGGCTATGACAACCCTCCAAGCGTCTTGCAAATGGGTAAATTTGTAATGTTGTTTTCTCTGCATTTTGTCTTAATTGCTAATAAAATATGATTATTTCAACATTACATAAAATAATCTTATTTAGGAATATAAATGTAATCCTTGAGAGCTTTAATGATTCTTCAATGCTTTGAAAATTCATTAAATTTACAGAATTATAATATCTTAAACATTGTTTATATTGCAGTGAAACCTGGAGCTTAGTGTACGGAATATTACGGGCCAAAAGCTTAGAGGGTTAAATTATTTACCAGACCGGTCCGGGTTATGATGTTGACATTTCCTTTATGGGTCGGTTTGAGACCTGACCTAAATATTTTGACCCGGGCAGACGTCTGGTAGAACAATTTAGCGTAAAAACTACACGCTGCTATTTTATGTCCAAAGAAAAAGCGCTATCTTAAACCGATTTTTATTAAATTGCAATTTGTGAATGTTCCCTAACAAGCGTTGAAATTGAGTCAAGAAATCACAGTTTAGAGGCAGGGAAAAGTGGTGTCAGTCAGGAATTTTTGAGGATTTTGGGATTTAATATCTCTGTGGGATTATCAGATACGGAGATGAAATTTGTTAGGAATGGCTAAGGAATAATTTCCTAATTGGGAATTTTGCACTACGGGGGCAGTATAAAAATTTAATTTTCTTATTTTTTCAAATAGACCCCCATGGAGTTGCAATTTATCTTATCAGAAATTTCGACTTTTTTTAATGAATTTTTGCAATTGGATGTATGGGTCTAGGGGCAATATTTGAGGAGATAACCTATTGTTTCGATATTTATGACTCACCCTGTATATAATAGACATGAAATATAACAAGAAAACTGTGGTTTTAGCCAAGCTATAGAACAAAAACCTTTACAGATTTTTTTTTTTAATTTGGTACAATACCTTATCAAAGAATATTTTATTTGCCATCAATCATCCGTAAATCTATAAAGATCTTTATACGCAGTGAGAATATGCGCAACGATTCAGCCTCCATGGAGCTTCTAAAATTTGGAAAGGGCTCAGGTTAATGAAACTGTAGTAAAAGTAACATACATTTTTAAAATTGCAGTTCATTTCATTATGGAAAAGTCTTCGGCTTTTCTTCATACCAGTTTTCAATCGAAAAATTTTTGTGAGAATGTTTGTATCATTATGCATGTTATCCAATGACTAATTCCTAAACTAATTGCAATAGAAATATAGTTTCAATAAAAAATGTTTTAAATAAGGTACAGAAACATTTAAAAAACAATTTGGATCAATAAAAGCACTTCTTAAAAAATAAAAATAAAATAAAGTATTGTACTGTCCTCCAGTTCTATATCTTATATTAAGCAAAATTTTCCTATTTCAAAAACAAATACAACGCCCAGTCAATAATTACGATTACTTTGAAACAGAAAACAGACTCCAACTTTAAACAGTTATTACTCGAATAAGTTTAATTATAGAATTAGGTAATTTGTTTTGTCCTATTTATCAGTGTAACAAGAAAATTTTACTAAACATAACATAGAGGAACATGTGACCGTATACAAGTTTAAATTTCATAACAAAAAAATAAACGCAAATTAGTTTTTAAATGTTGCTTTATCACAATTAACACTTTTTTGTAGCTGAAAGAATAAATCTGTTACTAATAGTTTTCGAATTAGCCATTGGACACTGTTGAGGGTGGACACACTGTAGATGTTCAGAAGTTACCGACCGCGAAATGAAACATATTGAACTCAAAAAATAAAACAATTTATTTACATTGCAGATGTATTTTTATCACTTAAAAAAAATATTCAGTTGGTTTTGAAAAGAGGAGCATTTTACCTGCGTGTACTTTTCACTGCATATTCTGAAACACAAAAATAAAGAGATTTCGGAACACTTTTTGTCTCGAAATTGAAACACATTAACGTGTTGTTAAACATTTTTAGTGTTGTGATTGTGATTTTAATATGTTGCAAAGGAATTGCTATCTAGTATTATGTTCTAAAAATAGTGTTGTTAATTGTGCTGAAATAGTGTTGCAAATAGTGTTAATGAAAATGTTTTCTTAAAATATTGTTGTGCAGAACAACACTTTGTCCCCAAAATTATCAACACATAATAAATACCACGCAATTTAGAACATTGCAAAACAACTCAACATTTTCAAAATGTTTTTAACATAGAGTCTTTAAAATTACACAATTTTAAAAATGATTGTTTTGAAAACACATTTTGTCCTTTTGCAGTTTTCAACAACACTTTTTGCGCGATATTCGCAAAACATTCACAACACAATCAAAAACAAGTTTAATTAGAAGTGTTGATATTAGTGTTCAAATAGTGTTGCAAATGTGTTTCAAGCATTTGCAGTGTTTCAAATCATTATTCATATGCTTGCAGAGCATTTATGAATTCTATAAAATATTCTGCAAAAGTTAAATCCATGAAATATTTTTTGGGCCGAGTAACATAATAAAACGAATATTGCCGAGTTAAACTGATGGCATTGAGCTCACAGGCTACGCGTACTAATTGTATATTACAGCCTTAAATTATCAAGGACTAATTCCGACATTCAAGGACTAAAAAAATTAAGGGAGGGGCAACTACCTCCATTTCCCCGTTTTCTACTTAATCATTGAACCCCTTAAACGAAGCAGGAATATGATTTATCATATAAAAATTTTGAAAAAAAAACCCCTAATAATTCTGCATGAAAAACCCATTTATATCAATTGACGAGAGGGGCATGAACCCCCTGTTATTCCTCAATATTCTTAACTAATAAACTCCTAATACTAATCACGGAAGTGTCTCATTAGAATGATCTTGCATCTAAATTTGGGACAAAAACTGATAATTCTGCATAAAAAACCCATTTATATAAATTAAGGGGAGGGGCATCAGCCACCGTCCTCCTTGGTTATCTGGTATTATGTTATACATTTCGAATGAACTCCAAAAACTAATCAGAGAAGCTCTTTATCATAATATACATATATCCAAAATTTGAAGTGAATCGGATATTTTTATCATGAGTTATCACGTTACGCATATACGCACATACAGAACGGACGGGCACAAAAGCTCCCAGGCCTTGATAGCCTGCGAGCTAAAAAGAACAAAGTAATACCGTTCTATCAAACTTTATTCGACATTAATTAATATAAATTATTGTATAAAGTTTTCGAACTCAAATGTAATAAAAAACATATTTAAATGACATCATTTTTCTGTTACTTAAATCACACTTATATAAACCTGAATAATGACCTGCTTAGAAATAAGCAATCATTTATATTTAGAAAAACATCTTAAATCTTCTGAAATCGACATTAAACTAGCATTAAAGAGCTATAATAATTCAGATAAAGGTGATTTGTTTCCAGGAATACATATATTATATTAATATATTATTCCTAAAGTCCCATTAGAGTTAAGTATATCGACCGAGACATTAAACATTCATAAAAATAGGTCTGTAATATAAATGCTAGAAAACTGTCAAGTTATTTTCGTTTTCATATGTAAATACGAATCAGAATCAGTCTCGAAAGTTAGTAAATATTTCCTATGAGAATGATTATTTAAGAGAATGCACATTTGCATTACATGTTTATCCATACAAATGATTATATTGCTTAACTCTCTAATGATAGTATATATGCTATCGGTCTTTTTCCAATATAAAGGATTTTTTTAATTTAGGTATTCGGATTGATGAAAATTACTGGTATGAATTTAGATTCTCTAAAATATAAGATTTCTAGAACGTAAGTTACCGTAGTTATTAGAGAGTTTAACAAAATGTCACCTGATCTATTCTCTTTTCATCATTTTTTATAATTGATTATTTCCAATTGACGTAATATATTGTTAAATGGAAAATACGGTGACAAATAAGGTGACCTAGGATAATAACGTCGCGTTGAGGTTGTACCGGTTTTCACAGTTTTGTTTCGATATTTTTTACAAAAATACATTTAGGGTTTCTTGCAGAAACTCATTCAGTATATACAGTGGGTTGCCAAATTATTAGGGACAGTCATGGAATATAGGTTTTCTGTATAATTTAGGATATAATTTCAAAATAAACACTATTTTTAAGTTAGAAAAGCTAAAGCTTGATTATTATAGTTTGCATATTAACGTATTATTATATGAAAAAAAACTCAACAACAATTTAATATAGTCAATTTACCAATGTTAAGTAAAGAATATTAATATTTGGTAACATTTCCTTTAGCTTCAAGGAGTGCTTCGGTGCGTTTCAGTATGCTCTCTTCGCAATTTCTGGCACTTTATTTTATTTTAGGGTTATCATGCCATACATTTATAAATTTTTCGATGAGTTGTACCTTGATTGTAATTATATTTTTAGCGATTTCGCCTTGGTGGTCTTCCATAAGCTTTCTGTGGGATTCATGTCAGGGGAATTGCCAGGCCAAGGTAAGACTGGGATATTGTTGTCTTCTTAAAACTTTTTAAAGGATCTAGCTTTATAACAAGGCACTGAATCATGCATAAATAAATATCTTTACTACTTGGGAAGCTTACTTTAATTTGTGGAAGCAACCGATTTTCAAGAACATGCCTGTACTGGTCTTGTCTCATGATTCCCTAGACATTGTAGAGGCGCCCAACTCTTTTAGCGCTTATGACAGACCACATCATTACTTTATTAGGCTGTTTAACACTGTTCACGATGCAGTCATGGCGGTCTTTTTGGCCTGGGCGTCACCTGACAAAGCTGATTTTATCGGCCAAAATCTCAAAAATTGATTCATCTGAGAAAAGCGCCTTAAAAAATTTTAAATATGTTAATGGTTTAGAAATAAATGATTTTAAATGACATAAATAATAATTATCTTAACAACTCACCTTACTCCCGTCATCAAATATCTTCTGGTGGCGTTCACGAGCCTAGGCAAGGGGCTTCTGTCAACTAAAGAGGGTTTCTTGCCTGGCCAATGCAAATCCCGTTAGCATATTTCAGATGTGTATATTGCTGGAACGATTACTGTTTCTAAACCAATAGGAGACCGTCATTATCACGGTCAAGTACACGCCCACACAGTTTGATTGACAGGAACTCGTGGACAATTGATCGTGTGTGTTTATTATTTATTTGTACTCGGATTGTTTGAATTTGTACTCGGTAATTAAAAATTAAAGGTACGAAAGAATTTTTTTTTTTCAAAATGACTGAATTTTATTTACTTCAATTAGAAATTATACTTCCTCTGATCCTGAAATAAATAAATAAATAAATAAATAAAAATTAAAGTAAGAATTTTGCTTATACGGATATTTTCGCAGAATATTTTTTTCCCATTTGTTTAATATATATATAAATCATTTTGGAACGAGATTTAGAATATTAAAAGGGTTTGAAATATTTTTTAAATATGTTATTTATTAATAAAAGAGAGCCTCCAATAATTTAAAAAAAAAATCACCAACGGTCTCTCGGCCCGCGATGGACTCGAACCCATATCCTCCGGTTTCAAGCTCGACGCTCTAACCATTCAGCCAGTCAGCTCACTTTCATCCGCAACAGATTATCGTTATAATTAGCACCGTCAATTGTCCACGAGTTCCTGTCAATCAAACTGTGTGGGCGTGTACTTGACCGTGATAATGACGCTCTCCTATTGGTTTAGAAACAGTAATCGTCCCAGCAATATACACATCTGAAATATGCATCCCGTCAACCCTTCCTCCGCGAATCTCCACAGCACAGTTCTTTCAAAACTGGCATTCCAGATTCTTGAATAATGTAAATAAGGAGTCCCATCTTTTTCTTTCTGTTTCCTGAACATATATCCCTGATTTTTCTATCGGTATGTGGAGTTGTTATGTTTTTTCTTCCCCTTTTACTTTTTCGTTTGTGCCAAAGTGTCTGATTTTTATCCATATTTATTTTTATCCTGTTGATTACTGACTTGGAAACTCCAGCAAGTTCTGCTACCTTTCTTTGGGAATGACTTGTATGCAGAAGAACGGTTTTTAACTCAGATTTTCTCCTAGGGTACAAATCAACCACAGAACCCATATTAAAATCAATAAAAATAAAAAATGAATTAAAATCCTAAATCATTTCACAATAAACAAATATTTAATCAATAAAAGAAACATAATACTCACACATAATTCTTAACTTTTCCATATAAAAATCCTAATGATTTTGTTTAAATTAAAAAGAGCGTTTTCCGTGTGCGGTTTTGCGTGTGTAAAAGACTCAGTGTTATTAAAATTACTCTGTTATTACTCCCCGTTATTAAAATATTTATAAAAAGCAAAGAAACCTTTTAACACATCAAAAGTTCTTAAAAAATGAATTCCAGAGATATTGACAACGGTAAAATACATTTCTGCAACACTTGAACCACTTAAAGCAGCAGTCATGTACACCCAAAGTATATAACTAGCAAAAAATATGACTGTCCCTAATAATTTGGCAATACACTATATACATTTATGTGCATTTTTGCAAACATGTATTCATGAAATATTGTTGTGTGACTTGTTGACCAATTTTTTTGTGTTATTGCCCATCTATATGGGTTAATAATGCGACATGCAAACAGAAATATAAAATGAAATGGAATAATAGCACGTAAATTATACAATTCCCTGCAATTCCAGAAATTTACATATTTTTCTCACTTATCAATTTACGGTTCGATATCATAATATTTATTTGACATTTCATTCTTCTAGCATGAAAATATATATAACATATAAATTTTTCTCTTTCTTTTCTGGTTTTCAGTAAAAAAAATGCTCATCCATGTATATAAAAAATTTAAATTAAAAGTCTTTTTGGATGTAGTTCTGCCGCTGAAAAAAATCAATTGGAGAAATAATGCAAGTGAATAGCATACTACCTTTGTATATTTATTGAGCAGTATATTTTAAATTACAAACTAATACATCTAAAATCTATCAAATCATTTTAAAAATCACATAAAATATACTATCAATTGATGTGAAAATTGTTTCTTAAAATATATATATAAGTTTCACATCACAAAACTTACCTCACAAAATTTAAACTATGATTCTTACATACTTATTCTAACGATAAGATCTATAAATGGAACAAAATAACTTTAAGATATTTTTGTTATTTAAATGACTGAGTGCCTTTACGCGCTCAACCAGAAGTGTTATCTTCAGGATTGCTTCATAATTACGCGTAATATTAGAATTTGGCTTTATTATCCAACATGGTGTTATTACCCCAGAACACTTTATCACCAATCATTATAAAAAAAGTCGCCCTATTAAAAAAAAACGTGAAGTTAAAATTGTGTATCAAATAACTGCTAGCAGCAATGTTGCCAGCAATTTTTGCCCTAAAAATAGCAGTAAAATTAGATGTAATTAAAAAATGTACACATTTCGCTGCAATTTTTACGGCAAAAACTGCTGACATCATTGCTGCCAGCAGTTTTTGCCGTAAATTTAACGGATTTTTTTTTACAATGCACGCTGCCATGGCGAAAAGTTGGTGAAGTTTTTACAATGAGCTGCGATGATCACGCTAATGCTGCTTCCACTATTTAAAACCAAATGCTTGTATTAATCTAGTTATATAGCAGAATTAATGTTTTTTTGTTCCATTTAGGATCAAAGTTGCTCTTAATGGGCCCAAACTCCCTGGCTGTCGGTATCTTCAATAACAAGGCTCTTCGAATAAAAGAAAATGAGTTTGATTATAGCAGTGAAAAAGTGATTTAAAAATAATGTCATTATTGATTCAACTATTGTTATTGATTATTTAATTCAATGTATTTCTGTAGATGAGGTACTTTTACATTTTATTCTGAAAGATGTGTTTATGTCATTCTTGATCAAAAAAAGCGCTCATATGAAGGCATTTGAAACAAATTTCTAAGGGTAGCAGGTTATGTTACTCTTTGTCGCATCGGATGTTCTATTAAATTTATTTTATTTATTTAGATGTTACATTTTTTCATATCAGAAGTGTGTATGATTTAGTTTAATTTTTTTAGAACTATGAAAATTTAAAAGCAATTAGAGCCATTCGAACGACCAACGCGTAAACTGAGTTTCAATAAAGTAAAAGACTGAGTTTTAAGATTAATTTTTTTCCTTTTTTCCGCGCTTTCGTAATTATGTTAACATGTAGCATTTATTGTCGTCGTTCAATCCGTCTGTCATGTGTCAGTTTATCAGTCTTTCTGTCCGTCCATCAGTCCGCGTACACTCTAAAAAATAAATGTGTAAATTAGCTAATTTTACCAGAATATATGTGTAAATTTCTAAAATTACACACCTGTCGTAAAATTTACACATTTTTTTCTGAAATTTACCTGTTTATATGTGTATTTAGGATGTGAAAGTAAGTGTGTAATTTTTTATCAGTTGAAAAACTCAAACAAGTGTGTAAATGTCTAGAAATGCTTGGATTTACACTTATTTATGTGTTAGTCTAATTTAAACTTAATTATAAGTACACACATAAGTGAGTAATTTTTTACAAATGCATACTTGTCATAAAATTTACACATTTTGAACAAAAAATTACCTTTTTTTATGTGTACCTAGCATGTGAAATCAAATGTGCAATTTGTTATCGCTTGATTAACTCATACAGATGTGTAAATGTATAAAAGTACTTGCATTTACACGAATGAAAGTGTTAAGCATAATTAAGGATCAACTGAATCAACGATTTTTAAGATCAAAACAGAAACTGAAACCGTTGGTACTCATCCTATTTTCGGCCGAAAACGAAAACGATAAAAAAAATTATAAGTGATTAATACATACAAAATGATACAAAATTAGGTCCGTTCGTAATTATGTATGTAGACCGATTGTCGTTGTTCAGTCCATTCATTCGTCTGTCTGTCCGTCTGTCCGCATATAATAGAGCAAAAACTATCCAACCGAATCGTTTGAAATTTAAAATATAAAATTGTTCCATAATTTTGTCGAGTTTTTCAAATTTTATGAAAATCGGATGTATAGTTTGATTACAGGGATAATCAAAAGTATTACGTTACATTACCGTCAATGAGAAAAAAATGTTTCAAGTTCATTTTAATGGTGCTACAGCATTCCAAACAGGAAAAAAATTATATACATTTACCGAAGCGTATTAAAATATACATTCGGTGCAATATATGGTGAAAAAACGTTTATTATTCATTTACAGAGCTACACAAAAGAATTCCGTCACATAATGATATATGGGAAAACATTGTTTTCTGCGTATTTCAATCATGTTAAATTATTTCGTATATAATTAAGTTGATATACGTTGCTCAGTTTTATTGCAAGTTACTTCTTTAATAATAGAAAGCGCTAACAGTATTTACAAGCACTCACAAAAGATTTCGGATACTATACTGCACCAGAACTACTCTACGTTACAGATTTTTGCTAGAAGTGCACTTTTAGTTGTGATATGAGTTTTTAAGTGTAACCATATTTTTGCATATTACTTTGTGTATATAAATGCTGTAAATCATATACAGGGTAACACAAAAGAATCTGTAAGAGTTACAGAGTAAAAATGAAAATAGCAGTGGTTTTCGAATCAGTTACGCATTTTCACGGTATCCCATGATAAGTAATGATTCTAGGTTTGCGATCTTGATTGCGTCCTATTTAAGAAGAGGTCCTATTATTTTCGTGTTACTGAATTGGAGATATATAATCGTATCAAATTTTATATTCATGCATTTTAGCATAAGAATTTAACAGCTAATGTATTAAGCTCAGAATATTTATAAAATTAATTGTAGTACGAACGCAGCTCATTTGCCACGTTTGACGCGCAATTTCCAATTTGTTAATGATGCTACACGCTTTCGAATATAATACAATCTATATGTATCTAAGAAGTGTATGATAAAATATACGTTCTGCACAATCGGTGGTGCAAAGAATATTCATTATTAATTTCCAGGGCCACACACAAGTATTCCATTACATAATATTATAGGGGAGATACCGTTCGGGGCGCGTTATAATACGATTAAACTATTTCACATTTTATGTACGTTGTTGAGGTTTATTATAAGTTACTTCCTGTATAATACAAAGCAGGGATGTAGTGGAGGGTATACGCGGGTACACGCCGTATACCCTTTGGATTTTTTTAAGGAACTCGGTATACCCTCTGTTTCTCAAAAGAGCTACAGTGTATACACTCTAGGGTATACCCTCTGTTTTATGCATATACCCTTTGCTTTTTTTACGACTACACCGCTGACAGAAAGCAGATAGTATTTACAGGGACACACCGAAGATTTCGGCCACTATACTGTATCCGAAATACTGTATCCATTACACCAAAAACTGAATATTTTTAGAACTTTGTCATAGCACGAACGCATCTCATTTGCTACGTTTAAAATGCAATTTTCAGCTTGTTATAAATTAATTTTTGACATATAGAATCACATTTCTAACACACAAATATATATATATGCATGTGTATGTATAAGGTTCAAATAAAATGAAAACGTATTCCATGTATTAGTTCTTGAGATAGAGTGCCAAGAAAATTTATATCACATAGAGACAGACAGAGTCACAGACATACAAACAAACATTTTATAAAAACATTTTTAACCTTATAAAATGTGTAAAATCCATTAAAAACAAGAATTCGAATATTTTCACGAATCTAGTATTTTTTTCTTGCAAAAATAGAAGAGTGTAAAAATGTTTCAGGTTCAGGTATATATGTCAGTTTATCTTTTACGGTGATTTTTTGTCAACAATCAGCTGTCGTTAACAAAACACACTTCTGCGACACTTATACTTCTGTGGTTTCAAAAAGGAAAAAAAAAATATTAAGCCTGCTGTTTTGAACGAACAGGTGATAAACTTGAAAGTTTAGTAATGTAAGCATTTTTTGCTTTATAATTTTTGCATGCGCATATGCCATGTGCAATAGGGAAAACTCGCAGACGATTTTTTAATCAAAGACAGTAAAGTTTATTTGTTGATCTTTGGAATACACAGAGAACGAGAACATTTTGTTTGTAAAAATAGCCGTTTATGTACGTATAGTCCGTCTAAGTTTAAAAATTTAAGCAAAAAATATTACAAGAGTATCGCAAAATTCTGTGTTTCATGCAAAATACGTCCAAGAAAGTTTACAAATGCTGTTGGTATGTGTAAAATAGATTCATGCCATTGCTTTTGTAATTAATATTGGACTATTTGTTTTCTACAAATGATTCTATGGATTACCATCAAAAAATGAAGAAATATGTCGATGGAAAATAGGTATGAAAAATATTTTTTCTGTTTGCTTTTCTTTAAATTACAATGATTTTGTTGAAATAAATAAAAATCTATGAATAATCCATATGTTTGAAGGAATGAGACTGAAATGTCATAATTATATTGTCTATTTATTTATTTTTTTAATTCTAGAAGCTTTTATTATTTTATTTTGTGAATGATTTTAATGAAAGGAATTTCAAAATATCTATACGATACACAGTATCAGAAAATATATGATTAACCCACGAAAAAAGAAATAAAAGATAAACAGTGCACAAAAATTACAATAATGCATACAGCCACAGTTAAAATTCATTAGCTTTTATTCGATATATTTTTTAAATGTTTCGAGATTTTTATGAATTTAGATCTAATAAAACAAGTTTACAAACCAATTTCTAAATTTTATCGCATTCATTTGGATTTTACTTAGGGTGTTAACTATTTTAAAAAGTGGATTTAAGCTAGCGATTAAATCATTATTTTAATCAACAATTTGAAATAAAAATCAATTATTTAAATCAAAATTGATTTAAATCTAATTGTTCTAAATGACACAAACGTATTAAAATCTAAGATTAATGTAATTTGGAAAGTGTATTAAAATTAATGTAATTTGGAATACTGTATACAGTACACCAAAATCTGATAAAAAAGCTTTAAATAATTGTTTCTAATCTTAATTTCTGAGTCCTGCGAAACATTAAATACAATAACTTTGTTAAGGCATAAAAGATATTTCATTTAAATATTATATTTAAATCTAAATCTAATATAATTTGTGATGTCATAATTTCCTTTAAGTAATTAAATTGTTTATTCTTTTATATGAAATAAGCATTTAAAGTATGCTAAATTTCGGCTATATATATATATATATATATATATTAGTATGCACATACATTGTGTAAGGTATGATTTATGCTATTAACAGTAATTTTTGTTACTACAAATGCAAAATGAGCTACCAATAATATTTGTTAGTTATGTTGGTTATGCCATATTGAAATTACTTATTTGCTGTTTTTATTAATTCTGTTGATTACTGTTTCATTTTGGCTATTTGTTAAGGCTGCAACACTTTGCCCCTTTTGAAATTAACAAAATGCACCGTACCTTTTAAAAAATAGTGAAATATAGCCAGATCTTTTTTGAAATAAATCCCTCCATACCGCAGTACTTCTAAATATGTGCACCTAAGACTTAACAAAAATGATAGAACTTTATTTCTTGGAAAAAAGCAGGATATTATTAAAACATGTTATTTAATTGTATTTTTCAATTCGTGATTTATAGAAATATTGAAAATTAATGATTTTTATATTTATCATACTAAAAAATTATGTACTTATTTTTATTGCTACTAAGCACATTAGTAATATATTTTCTTATGTAATAGTGCCTTTTTTTTAGAACAAGCATTCTGCCCTTTTTCTTTTTAGAATAAATATTAAATACTGAATTATCGTTTATTAATTTAAGCATTACAATATGCATTATATACCTAATTAAAGATTGTAATCAATTTAAAATTAAATGCAGCAACTGATAATTTTAATAAATGTAAAATCATTATTTTTTAATATAGTTTTACATAATTATTGCAAAATATTAATGTATATAACTTTATAGTATTATATTAATTAATGAAATTACTAATTTACAGTTTTTATAATTTTTGTAGTTACTAAATAATAATTAAATTTTATTGATTAAAGTGCAAAAACATAGATTATGTTAGTAAATAAAAGTCTAATTTTTTAGAAACCTAGAATCTATTAATCTTAGAAACCTAGGCTAAACCTTCATCTATTCAATATTTCAATGCTGGAGAGAGAAAAAAAATCCGATTCAAATAAAAAGAAATATGATTTAAATACAAAAATTCGATCTTTATTATTATTGCTTTTTAAATCATGATTTTTTTACACCCTATTTTTACGGAATTTTAAACTAATTTTTGTTGGCCGATCCGACGAGGGAACTGTCTGGTAGGCGGAGTGTTAAAATAAGTTTTGTTATTTATAACTATCCTCCATACTTGTAAATAAAATATTAATGATAATATACCAAAGTGTGATTTTATTTTATGTATGGTCTGCAATTTTATACTTCATTCACATAAAAAAAAGTTATTAATTGTGTATTCCTACTTTGTTTTTAGCTGTGTCTGGTAAAAATAAGTACGGTTATATGGATTTCTAACAGACAATTATATGGAAAAAAATTTATCACAATTCATTTAAAGCCACTATAGTAAATTCTTAGAAATCCGCTTGTATTATTTTATGACGATATCAGAGTGATATTGGCCCTGGCAACATAGATTCTTGGAAAATTGTGCAAAAACTTTCATATAAGACCTGAAAAATGAGCTTTGTTTTCAAAAATGATAATCATAGATAGCAAGAGTTATTATTTTTAAATGTACAATTTTATAAATAAAAATGTAATTTTCGCAATGAATGATTAAAATTATTTTTTAATAACTAAATTTTTTAAAGTTTGAATTTTGCTTCAGTCAGATCATAATGTAAAGTGAATTACACCTTTGTATCTCCGTGTTTCATAACTGCGATGTACACTAAAGTCAAAATGACCAGCGAGCATTAAGGGTGCATTCGAAAACATTTTTTTCACCTTCAACAGTTCGAAATTTTCTGATACAATTTCAGACTCACTTTTAGAAGTAAAAACACGAAACTTGCTGATGTGACTTTTAAAGAGATCTATAAGATGTCGTGTGATTTTATTTTTTGTTAAATTCATTAGAATTAGATTTATAAACTATTATTTCCCCAGTATGACTCTTTTTTTCGTTCCCAGATCTCCCGCTTCGGAAAATTCGGTTTAAAACGTTGACTTTAACAGCATTTTTTTGCAATTTTTTCTGCATTTATCAAAAAATTGAAAAGCACGGGACCTAATATACTTTCTAAATAAGAGAATTTGCCAGTTTGATGCGCTTGAGAGAAAAAACGAATTTAAAAATAAATCAGAAAAAAGGTAATTTGTATTGAAATACACCCTTAATCGGGGGTCTTATTTATTACTGCTATCATCCATCATAGCATTTTTGCCACATATGTTCTTAAAATTCTCAACATACGACGATACTGAGTTTGATCACATGAGCAGTTTTAGATCATTATTGCTAAAATGAATTTTGAATTTTGATAGCCCAGAACAGATTTTTTTTCAAAGGTAAGTTCATTTATTTTACAATTTAACACTTGAAAATTATAATATGGATGAGAAGTGTGTTATTTTCTGCTTATTACAAATTTGGAAAAAATAATTTATTATTTTTGTGTTTTAAATCATTTCTTCATGTTTAAAATCACATATTGTAACATAAGAGTAAATATTTGCAGTTTTAACATTATATAGCATTTAAAATAATTATTCGGTTTAAATACTATCTATTTCAGCGTGTTTATAATATATTTTGCTATAAAACTTCGAGTTTTTATTATTTTACATGCTATACATTTCTTATTTCATTTTATACCGATGACAAAAGACAGCTTTTCATAGATTTCAATTCATGGTTTTTCGTTTGTGATTTTTAAATTGAAGACTTTTTGTAAGCGTATTGCATTCAAAAACTACAAGAAAAATAAATAAAAACTCTAAAAAAAATGTCATTTGATGTCAGAAGAAATAGTTTTTTTAACCTAGTCCGAAAAATTCAAATGTTTACACCAAATCCAATTACAGACACAGAAGCAATTATAACTTTTTTTCAGATAAATTTTTATAAAATTAAAACGCGTCCCAAACAATGTTTCCTTCTTTACCATAATGTAATGTAATATTTTAGTATGGCCCTGTAAATTAATAAAAACTATTCTCTGTACTACAGATTATGCAGAATTTATATTGTAGTATATACTTCATAGATGCAAGTCAATTTTATTATGTTCGAAAACGTGTAACATTATTAAAAGGCACTTGAAACTATTTTTATACATGGGCCGTTATGCAAGGGAACGCTTTTGACTGTCTCTATAATTGAATTATGCATCTCATTTTCATAAGAATTGAAATGACTTGATAAAATTATGCAAGAGTTATGTATTTTAAATTTCAAACAATTCGGATTAAGTAGTTTTTGCGTTGTTATATGCGAACGGACAGATAGACAGACGGACGGATTGAATGACAACTATAGTTATTACGTATTTACATAATTACGATCGCGTACTTAGAAACAAGTCAAGCATACGAATTTATTCTTCATGTAATTTTGTTTTGCTATTTTAAAAACTTTTTCGCAGTTTACACATCAAAGAATAAGGTAAATCTTTGTACACAAAAACCTATGTATTTTAAATATTACACAAAAATGTATTTTCCATGTTACATAGACATATGTGTAAAAACAGAATATTACACAAAAATCTGTGCATTCTGTACATAACACAAAAACATGTGTATTTTGCATATTACACAACATTGTAGGTATTTTCCTATTGCACAAAAATATATGTAAAAAAAGAGTATTACACATATGTATGTGTAAAAATAGTGCTCAGAAATATGTGTATTTCAGTGCAATTCACACATTAAAGTGTGTATTTCAAGAGTTATCAGATAACTTTTACACATTTGGACTTATCATCAAATTACACATTAAAATGTGTATTCTGAAATTTACACATTTGGCGCAATTTACACACAAATTTACACACATAGACATGTCGTTTTTGTATCATCGATTTACACATTTTTGTGTGTAAATTTACACATTTTTTTTTTAGAGTGTATAACTGCGCAAAAATTACCCAGCCTAATTGTTCGAATTTTAAAATGTATAACTGCTGCATGATTTTCTCGAGGCATGTCAGATTTTATGAAAATGGAGAATTGAGTTCAAAGACAGGGACAATGAAAAGTATTCCGTTTCCTGGTAAATTGAAAAAAATAATTTTAAATTCATTTTAACGATGTTACATGCTTCCAAACATAATGAAATTGATATGCATCTATGAAGTATATACTAAAACATGCATTCTTTAAAATTACATAACCTATACATAAATAGTATAGGTGGTAACATTATTTGGAATGCTTTACATTAAATATTACATTAACTGTTTCACATTTTATGAAATTAATACAGACTGTTGAGGCTCACTGCAAGTTACTTCCTATATAATAGAAAACAGGTAGTATTTACAAGTACACACAAAATAAGTCGTCTACTATACTCTATCTGAAGTACTGCATACTGTTACGCCAAGATCTGAATATTTTTAAAATTTCGTTATAGTATGAACGCACATTTTTTGTTACTGCTGATGTTCCTTTCCAACTGGTTTTCTCTTTCTGTGACACAGTAAATTAACAATATCGCCAAAACATTTTTTCAAAGCAAATTATATTGTTATTAATCGCCAAATTTCTGTATCTATATTATAAAGGCCAAACATATCTGTGCGTAACGCATACGTCATTTTGCGAATGGCAACACTTTCCCCTGCAATTCCGGTTTTGTAATTTTCGCTACTGCAAATTTTATCCTTCTAAACATCGCATTTTTTAAATTTTTACACCGTCATACAGAGAAAAAAAAATATACTTTTAAATGCAATTAGTTTGAAATTTGTGTCTCAATTTATTTTAAAAATATTAAATTTGTTTATAGTTTTCAGTACCAATTTTGTAATCGTAGCAACAGAATCGCTACATTTTCTCTTAAAATTTAAAAAAAAAAATGCGCAACACTTTCCAACGCTTTTTCGGTTTTGCAATTTTCAGTATTGAAAATTTACACTTCTAAACATCGTACATTTTAAATTTTTACACCGTCGTATAGAGAATAATATGTACTTTTAAGTGCAATTTTTTTTTCAGAGCTTTATCTCAATTTACTTTTAATATATTGCTTTTTTTTAGCTTTTAGTATCAATTTTTTAATTGTAGCAATTGAATTACTCCGTTTTCTCTTAAAATTGAAATAAAAATAGAAATTAAAACGCGTCTGTTATAAAATCCGGTGAATTTCGGTTTTATTTTGTTTAATAGTTTGTATAATTGAGTTTTATTGTATTTTGTTAATTTTAGCTTAAAATAATATTTGTTTAAGAGTTAGACTGACCATTGTAAGATGTATTTATTACTGTAACTAATTTTGTAGATTTATTATAAATAAATGAAACAGTTCTATTCTAAATATTTTCTTTCGTCGAATTTCGACGGGCTCCACCTCGTTTCAATAACGTGAAGATTACAGTTAAAATGAATTTAACTCTGTTTAACGAAACAAACAATTACCTAATGTTCACACTGGCCAGGATGTGGAAACGATCACATTCAAGAAAAATGTATGTACACATTTTTTGTATCTAAACCTTGAATTTTGTGACAATTTGAAATAATTCCATTGAAATGCCTCAGTGTCCTCTAGTGTGTATAATTCGAACTAAATTTTTCTTTCTGTCATGCAAAATCCCATACTATGCTGAATATTTTTCTGCAAACCTCTCCAACTCATAGATCTTCGCTTATCGCGTTTTTTTTTTTTTTTTTTCACTGAGCTTTTGTGACTCCCGCTATATCTATACTAATAAAATAACAAATCGCTCTGTCTGTGTGTGTTTGTGTGTGTGTCTGCGATGGATAACAAAATCTATTGGACGTACGAGGCTCAAAATTTTTATCAAAATAGCCCAATATCTCTACTGTTGCACCTGAAGCTCAGAATTTCAAAATTCTATTTATTAACTGTGTAATTAATTAAATTCCAAAGCTCACTTTCATAAAAATCGCCTTTTTTCGCTTTTTTCCCTTTCATTTTCTTATGGTTGATTAGTTGCAGGAAATTTTCGCAGAAATATTTTAAAAAGTTGGGACAGACATTTAAAATTCATAGACTGACAAACTGTCAGTTTAAATGAGGATTTTTTTTAATCACAACTGCTGTACGCCATGGAGGAAAAATATAGGTGGAGGCGAAGTAAACCGAAAAAAAGGTTTGCAATATGAAACCATTTATCGCTGAAGTTTTAATGTCTCGAGGAAGGAATTTTGTATTAACAAAACGAATTGAAAGAAATGAATTACAGCTGAAGCATATTTTACGAAGAAATAGTAACTTTTTTTATTTTTTTTTATTATATTATTTATTAAAATAAATTTTGCTTTTAAAATAATTGAAATTGGTGATTTAGAAATAATTAAATATTAAAATAAAATGAAATAAAATATTAAAACATTTGATTTGAATTAAAATTATATTACTAAAAGTTTTTTTTTCAGAACTTGTTAGTACTTTATAACGTAGATGAAAAATATTTATGATTTAACAACATGCTAATAATTCCATGTCAATATATAAAATATATTGATGAAAACATTCTTTTAAAATCATGCATGAAAACTTAAATAACAAATATTAATCTAAAATCTAAATTTCAGAATGCAGACGATTTTAAGACATTAACGAAAGAATGTTAACTTTTCAAGAAAAATCTTGAATAATGCTTCTATATTGATATTTCAAAGTCATATGATAAAATTAATCAAATAATTCTTGCCAATGATTGATCTATTTGTATCTTTATGCATTCCGATCGTGTACTAGCCAATAATGGCACAAAACGTTATTTTTAAACGAAATTTTAGTCATCTATTCAATAACAGTTTAAAAGGTAAAAAATAAAAACAAAGAAATACGGGTTTAAACCAGTTTGAATTGATCGGAGTGTCAAATTACATGGTTTTGTTGGTGCTTATTTGGACTTAATGTAGCGGATTTTAGAGTTACATTTTTTGGCGTCAGCCCAAGACATTATACTGCCACACTATTAATTACTTTTTACTGTATGGTTGTACTTAGATTTTTGACATTTCGAACATTAGTATGTATGAGTCATTAGCTGTATTGCAGTAAAAAATTTACACAGCACTTTTTTAGGAGTTTATTTTATTAATCATTTATTAAATTCAAATGTGTTCTATTCAATTTAAAATTGTAATATTGCTTTAATTTGTTTTTAAAACAAAAATAAAAGAGCTGTTTGGCGTACAATTCTTTGAATTCGCAAACGATTCATACACCGTAATAAATTATCAAATAGCAAAGTAAATTATTTATGAGAAATAGCCATAAAAAATAGTAGCAAAACTGATTATAACCTTAACTTTCAGACTAATTTAAACATAATCCGATGCCAACCATAAAAATAAACAGACCACACTCAGATCCGTCATAGACAAAATTTCCATGAGTATAAACCCTACCCGAACCTAAAAATTCTGTTTCAAAAAAACTATAAATTTGATAACTGACCCGAACCAAATCTGAATCCCACAAAAATGTTCAAATGAAGCGTAAGCCGATTTAAACAAGGAAAAATAATTTTCGTGGGCATGAAACCTGATCCGAACCTAAATATTTTCTTTAAAAAAACCCCGAAATTTGACCAGATGAGAATCTGAAAAGCCGATAAGCCTATAAGCCGATCACAGCAAGACAAAATACTTTACGTGTTTATAAACCCTACTCAAACCTAAAAAATTCCATTTGAAAAATCCTGAACCTTGACCCAAACCATATCTAAATCTCACCAAAATATTCGATAGAACCATAACTGGATTCGAGTAAGACAAAATAATTTCCGTGGACATGAACTCGATACGAACCTAAAACTTCCCTTCAAAGAAATACCTGAAATTTGAATCGAACCAAATACAGTAAAATCTCTAAATAACGGACACCTTGGGAGCGCAGAAATTGTCCGCTATTCGGAGGTGTCCGCTATTGGGAAAACCTCAGAGATAGAAAAATTGCTAATGAATGCTTAATGTTTCATTGGTCGATTTTAATATGCTCTAAAACCTCTATTATATGATTAACCAGAAATTAAAGTAATTTTTAAAGCAATAAAACTGAAATAAAATTGTGCATATCTTTATCCATTGTTTATTACATTCTTACAAAACAAATAGTTATAAGTTTGCTTTTACTTGCGATTAGATGTAATTTGTTTTTCAATGTGAAGTTTTAACTCTGTCAATAGTTTTAATCCTTTTCAATCATCTTTTTCTTAAAGAAAAAAAATGTATAACTGTTTACTGTATTTTTCTGCTTCTTAAAAGCATACAATCTCAAATCATCCGAGGGAGGGGGTGGGGTGATGACAGATAAATATAGGAGGAGAGGAGATTTTCTCCAGTTCATTCCCACATTTATCTGTGATAACAACATTCATGACATATTGCCCTAATAAATTTAGATGATTTTTATTTTTTTTTCTTCGTTGAAAAATAATTTTTCATTCTTTTTTGCCAAAATTACTGTCCGCTATTCGGAATGTCCGTTATTGAGAGGTTAAACATACAAAAATTTAAGTTTTGGGAGTGGGGATTTGAAAACTGTCCGTTAAATAGAGGTGTCCGCTATTCGGGAGTGTCCGTTATGGAGGTTTTACTGTATAATTCTGACAAAACTATTTCAAAGAAACGCAACCAGATCCAAACAAGGCAAAATATTTCCATGGACATGAACCCACTCCGAACCCAAAAAATTTCTTTGAAAAAATCGCGAAATCTGAACTTGAAAAAAAAAAATATTTCAGTGAAACATGTTCTTATTCGAACAAGGCAGAATAGTTTTCGTGAACACGCAAGAAAACCCGAACTTAAAAATTCCATTTGAAAAAAAAAGCCGAAATCTGAATTGAACCAAATCTGAACCCGACAAAAATATTCCAAAGAACTATAACCCAATCCAAGCAAGACAAAACAATTTCCATGGACATAAACCCGACTCGAACCTAAAAAATTCGATTTGAAAAAACCTGAAATTTAGCCCAAACCACATCTGAATCCGACCAAAATATTCAAAAGAATCATGACCGGATTCGAGTATGACAAAATATTTCCGTGGACATGAAAGAGATCCGAACTTAAAAATTCTAATTGAAAAAATACCTGAAATTTGAATCGAACCGAATCTGAATCTGATAAAAAATATTCCAAAGAACCGTAACCGGTTCCGAATAAGTGAAAAAATTTCCATGCACATGAACCGAATCTGAACCTAAAATATTTCTTTGAAAAAATCACGAAATCTTAACTGAACAAAATCTGAACTTGAAAAAAAATATTCAAGTGAAGCATATTCTTATTCGAACAAGGCAGAATAATTTCCGTGAACATGCAAGAAAACCGGAACCCAAAAATTCCATTTGAAGAAAAAGCCAAAATCTGAATTGAACCATATCTGTTCCCGACAAAAATATTCCACAGAATCATAACTGGACCCGAGCAAGGCAAAATAATTTCCATGGACATGAATCCGACCCGAATATTAAAATTCAATTTGAAAAAATACCTAAAATCTGAATCGAACGAAATCTGAACCCGACGAAAATATTCTAATGAATCATAACCAGATCCGAAGAAGACAGAATATTTTGCATGGACATGAACCCAATATATAGTTAGGTAACATTTAGGTTGCAATTACATTATGGTAAGTCTTTGATTATATTTAATTTCCCGTTAGGTTACAGTTAGGTCACGGTTAAGTTAAAGTTGGGTTAAAGTTAAATTGCATTTATGTTATGGTTAGAATAAGGTTATGTTACAATAAAGAGAAGGCTAGGTTACATTTATGCTATATTTAATTTACGGTAGGGTACTGTTAAGTCGCAGTTAGGTTATAGGCGGGTTGTGGTTACGATAAAAAATTTACGGTTAAGAATTTATACAAGGAGTGAACATTACGTATGATTTGATTAAAAATAACACTTACTTTTGTTAAATGGCTCTGAAATTATAATACTACATACCAACATTTTAGCTACCAGCGAGTATCGAAATCATTCATGGTATAGTCGGCTTTAAGAATGATATAATTAGTTTCAAATTCAAAATATTTCACTTGGGATTTCTGTGTAAAAAAACAATTAGTCACGTGACATAACAGTGATTTTTACGGGTAAATATCAACACTTTAACACGCAAATCACGCAATCGTTGGATACATATTCCCTCCCGCGATTCTCATTGCTTATTTTGAGTATTTTTAGAGCTTAATAATAGTTGTTGTTTTTATACCGATTTTTCACACAGTCAGTGACCACGGATTTCAACAATGCATTTCTGCATGTTTCAAGTTAATGATAAAATTATACAAAATTGAAGTTCGTTTAACATTGTTCATACGGACCCGGGCAACGCCGGGCGGGTCAGCTAGTCTTAAATAAAATGGAATGAAAGCTCATAGTAGTAGGAAAATTAATACTGCAGCTTTAAACAATGATTACACAATTAACATTAGTTCCTATGGAATAAAATGACGCTTGCAAAAACATAAATTGCTTCAGAAAAGAATCGAAATAAATTTTGTGTAAAAAAAAAAAAAAAAAAAAAAAAAAAAAAAAAATAAGAATTGCGGTTGCTATTACGACTATATTTAAGCTAAAGAATTTATATTTTATACATTTTAAAGAACACTTAAAGAAAAATCAACAGAAAGAAAGAACACTTAAGAGTTGATCCAAAGTTAATATAAAGTTGATCCAAAACTGTATCAAACTGCATAAGTGCTAAAAATAACATTTGGGTTTTAAAACAGAAAGCTGTATCTTGCGGTTAAATAATTAAACAGTATAAACTTAAAAACTAGTCAATTTTGTGTCTTTTATGCAGTTTTAAATATTTTTATACTTTGAAATAATAAAATGTCATTCGTTAGTAAAATTTATAATTCAAAATAATAATAAATACCGATTTACATAATGTATTAAAATAATATTGTATGATTAAAATAATATTATATGCTTAAATGTTATTGGAGATATCACAATTATTGGTGAAAATTATTATCTTTAGTTGGATCATTTTAATTACTGTAACTGATCTCACTTGGTGCAATTTTTTTTCTTAATTTACGGATGTGTCCCTTTTAAAACTTATTACTGAAATTAATAATGCATTGAAATAAATATTTCTTTAAATTTAATAAATATTACTGCTATTTGATCCTTAGATAAGTTATTGGATTCAGGAGTTTTGAAGAATTAATCATATTATATGCAGAAATGTATTTTCTTCCGGTTTGCATTTCTGAAATCCTAACTTTATTGAATTTTTCTTTAGTTATAAATGTAATCAAATTTAAAAGATGTAACTTGCGTTTGTGTTTTTGGGTGACATTCTTTGAGGCAACATTTAATTATAAATAACACAGAAATTATGCATGTTGATAAAATGTTAATTGCAAATTGTTTATCGAACACGCGTTGTTTGATAAAATAATTTATAAAATACAAAACAAAGTGTAATTAAAAACAAAGTGTAAATCTGTATTATTTATTGATCGTAAAAAGCATTAATTGAGCAAAAAAATGTTTCTAGATAACATTTTTTTTAATCTTAAAGTGTTTAAATTCAGTTCATTTTTTTAATTATAGTGCTTCTTCTTATAAAAAAATAATACCTATTCCATATTGACTAAAGATATGTCTATATGCAATAAAATGTTTGTCAATAGTTGTTACAGTTATTATTGTGGAAAAAACTCAAAACTTTCTTTACTACTCTTTCTTGTTTCATTTCTAAATATGACATAAAGTTGGTCAAACAGCAAATTTTCAAACTGCAAACTAAATCAAACTGCATTAAGTGCTAAAAATAACATTTGGATTTTAAAACAGAAAGCTGTGTATTACGGTTAAATAGTTAAACAGTATAAAGATTAAAAACTAGTCAATTTTGTGTCTTTTTATGCAGTTTAAATATTTTTATACTTTGAAATAATAAAATGTCATTCGTTAGTAAAATTTATAATTAAAAAAAATAATAAATAATAATAAAGCGTAATAAAGAATACTGAAATACGTTTGTTTAATCTCCTGCTAAAAAAATTTACACAACACGCAACAATTTTGTGTTCTTGAATTTTGAATTGATATCAATGTACATTCAAGCACGTTCAGTGGAATGTGGAATAAAGTTTTTAATAAAATATTAATATTTGCAGAAGATACTATACTGCTGTCTACTTTTCTCTACTTGCAAATTTTAATTTGTATTTATTTCAAGTTGATAATTTAAGTCTCAATAAACACATTAAACAGTAAAAATTAATGCATGTACTGGATGATGAATTAGTTTTTATATTTGTTAAAATTATTTTTACAAAATTATACACACTTTCTCCGATCAAAATTCCCGTTGGTTATCTCATTTCATTCTTAAATATAGAAAAATTTCATTTAAGCGGCATTTACATTAATTATATCTTGAATGGGGAATCTTTTGTCCTTTTATCAAACGATTATCAAACGCATAATAGCCCATGAATAAGAATAAACATCTGACATGAAAGGTGATTTTAACGTTTTGTATGCTTCGCAATTAAGACAGTCATTTCAATGTATTGTCCTAGAATACGTGAATTTGTGCGATCACGTAACTATCGATTCAATATAATTTATTCTTGAATAATTTTGAATAGATATTTGAGTGTTTTGTAAGATCTTTCCCAATTTGAAAGTATTTATTTAAAAAGCTTTTAGTTAAGATAAATTATGTTTCGACAATAATAATGCAAATGAAACATTGAAAGCCATTTAAATGCTTCAAAACCTGTATGTTTATTTCAAAAGATACTTTTGAAAAATCGGAAATTGTTGCTGCACTTTTTTTCATTATTATTGAAATAATAAATAAGATGTATAATGATAATATTTGTTCAAACATATTAGTTATTTTTTCTCTAGTTGTTTATTTATTTCTTTATAACCATAGTAAACAATTTAGAATTTATGTACGTACTTTGTAATAAAGTTTAAATTGATCTTGATTATTTTAGAATATATATAATCTCATGTCAGACATAAATTTATATTCATTTAAATTATATTTATTAAAGCATAATTACTTTTTTTGGTCAAAGTTCATTTAGATTATATTATTTGACATTTAAATACAGAAATAACACTGACAGGTACAATTTAGTACAAGTAACTGTACTTATTTTCTCCATTAACAATCCTGATTGTTGTTCCCTTTGTTCTTTAAATAACAAAAAGTTTCCATTTAATAGGAATTTACATTATATTGTATTGTGAATAAAGAATCCTTTTGACAATAATAATGCAAATGAAACATCGAAAGCCATTTAAATGCTTCAAAACCTGCATGTTTATTTCAAAAGATACTTTTAAAAAAATCGAAAATTGTTGCTGCACTTCTTATTATTATTAAAATAATAAATAAGATGTATAATTGTAATATTTGTTTAAACTTATTATTTTTTTTTCTCTCGTTGTTTATTTATTTCTATATAACCATAGTAAACAATTTAGAATTTATGTACATACTTTGTAATAAAGCTTAAATTGATCTTGATTAGTTTAGAATATATATAATCTCATGTCAGACATAAATTTATATTCATTTAAATTATATTTATTAAAGCATAATTACTTTGTTTGGTCAAAAGTCATTTAGGTTATATCATTTGATATTTAAATACAGAAATAACACTGACAGGTACAATTTAGTACAAGTAACTGTACTTATTTTCTCTATTAATAATTCCTGATTGTTGTTCCCTTTGTTCCTTAAATAACCAAAAATTTCCATTATATTGTATTGTGAATAAAGAATCATTTGTCCTTTTTCACCGAGATTATAAAAAGGAACATAGCTCTAAGAAATGAAAAAGAATAAATGCTTGATATGAAAGTTAACTTCAACCTTTTGAATGTTATGAAATTAAGACATTTTAATCTATTATTTTATAGTCATATTAAAGATAAAAGATGAATTTGTGCTTTTCTGCAAGTATCGATTCAATATCGATACTCTGAAGCAGTTTTGAGTAATTATTTAAGTGTTTTGTAAGATTTATCCCATTTTTTATGTATTTATTTAAAACAAATTAGTTAATATAAATTATGTTTCGAGGGTAATGTAATGTTTATGTAAATAAAAACACTGAGAGCATTTATTTATTTTTTTAAATTATACATTTTTAAGTACTGTTTAAAAAGAATTCGGAAAATATTGACGCCATTTTTAGGTAGATTTCGTATGAAATACTACCTATTGCATTGTCTCCCATGTTGGAATTTCTGAAAAATTTTTGCGGATCTACACGAATCATGACTCCTAGACCCCAAAACTACCATCAGTAAAAAAGTTTATATATATATCTATCTATCTATCTATCTATCTATCGGTGTATATCACTTTCTTCTAGACACGATAACTTCCATAATTATGCTCAGATCTTCATCAAACTTTTACATAAAATCAAGGGACATAAAATCTCGGTTAAGTTCGTTAATGGGCAAAATCGGACCAAGGGGGTGGAAGTTAGGAGGGTTTTTGTGAAAACAGAAAAAACGCGATAACTTTTTAATTAAAATAGATATCGAATCGGTTTAAAGTTTATATTACTTCTAAAAAATGAGGAAAAAGTTTATGCGTGACAGATTTTTGATAAAGTTAAAAATGGGCTCAAGGGGCGAAAAAAACTTGGTTTTTGGGAGAAAAAAATTCATAACTTCGTCAATTCTCAAGATATCAAATCCAACTAAATTTTATATAAATGTACTCAATATTATCTAAAACTTTTGTATTTACAAGTTTTTGATAGGACCAATTTTTACCGATGAAAAAAATTAAAAACGAAAAGAAAAAGGGGGGAGGAAAAAGAAAAAAAAACCATAACTTACTCAATTCTTAAGCAATTAAATCTAATTAAATTTATTTTACATCTTCACAATAATATCTACAACTTTTATACTGACAAGTTTTTCATAGAACTAATTCTTATAGCAAAAATAAATTAAACAAAAATAGGAGTTGGAGAAAAAACCTCAAATCCAAACTGCTTATATTCTGACTCATTTTAAAATTCATTTTTGATTTTAAACGCATCCAAATGACAGATCCTCTTATTTAGCAACTATATAATGCGACTTATTGGCCAATTTTTTGATAAAGGCAGAATATATTTTTAAAAAGGCTGCCAAAAAAGGTATTTTGAACAGATTTCCCGAAGTTTTCATCATTAAAAAATTAATTAAGTATAACAAATTGAGTTTTTCATGAGTCATTTTTAAATTCATTTTTGTTCTCAAACCCATCCAATTTACAGGTCCTATTATTTAGGAACTATATAACTTGACGTATTGGCCAGTTTTTTGATAAAGGCAGAATATATATTTTTTAAAGGCTGCCAAAAAGGGTATTTTGAACAGAATTTCACGAAGTTATCGTGATTAAAATTTGAGGAAATTTAAGAAATTGCGTTTTTACCGAGTCATTTTTAAATCTTTTTTTGTTCTCAAACGCATCCAATTTACAAGTTCTCTTATTTAGGAACTATATAATGTGACGAAGTGGTCAGTTTTTTGATAAAGGCAGAATATATTTCAAAAAAGGCTGCCAAAATAGGCACTTCATACAAAATTTCCCAAAGTGAGATGATTAATGAACTGTAGGTGTTCAAATAACAAATTGGTTATTTTATGACTCATTTTTAAATCCAATTTTGCTCTGACACGCATTCAATTGACAGTTTTTTGTTACTTAGGAACTATATAATGTGCGTATTCGTCGATTTTTTGATAAAGGGTGAATATGTATATTTTAAAAGCTGTCAAAGTAAGCACTTCGCAAAAAAATTTCCCAAAGCGATCGTGATAAAAGAATTGAGGTTGTATTCAAATAATAAATTGTTTATTTTATGACTCATTTTTAAATTCAATTTTGCTCTCAAACGCATTCAATTGACAGTTATTTGTTATTTAGGAACTGTGTAATGTGCCGTATTGGTCAGATTTTTGATAAATGCTAAATATATATTTAAAAAAATCTGTCAAAGTGGGCACTTCGCACAAAATTTCTCAAAGCGATCTTGATTAAAGAATTGTGGATGTATTAAAATAATAAATTGGTTATTTTATGACTCATTTTTAAATTCAATTTTGCTGTCAAACGAATTTAATTAACAGTTTTTTGTTATTTAGGAACTATATTATGAGCATATTGGTCAATTTTTTAAATAACATAATTCAAAATATATTGCCAAAATGGGCATTTAAGTAGAGATAGGCATTTTTTTTTTTTTTTTTTTTTTTTTTTTTTTTTTTTTGAGATGAAAACTTTTCGAAATCTACCTCCGCCTATAGGCCATGCCGAAAGGGATTTTTTTTATAAAACAAATTTATTAAAATGATAAATAAAATATATGAAGAAAATTTTCGTTTGCAAATGTTCATTTGTGATTTTTTTCTAGTTTTTCATATATTTCTTAATAACCATAATAAACAGTACAAATGTATATTCGTAGTTTGTGATGAATTAATTTCATATTTATTAAAACAACATTTACAAAAGTATATTCACGTTCTTTATTTGCAGTTCCTGCTGCTAATCTCCTTTGATACTTAAATCTGCAAAATGCACATTTAATCGGCATTTACATTCTATTGTATATGATGAATGCAAAATCCTTTCTCCTTTTTCTCCGAGACTATCAAAAGGATCATAGCCCAAATAAATAAGTAAAGATAAATGTCTGACATGAATGGTAATTTTAACGTTTTGTATGTATTGCAATTAAGACCTTTTAATCTATTATTTTATGGATGCATTAAATAGACAACATGAATTTTCGCTTTCGCGTAACCAACGCTTCAATATAATTTGCTCTTGAATCGTTTTGAAAAGACACTTTTGAGTAGTGTTTTGTAAGAGCGTTTCTATTTTGAAAGTATTCATTTAAAAACTTTTGATAAGTTACAATATCTTTCGATGGTAATTATGTACTGAGAAAACTGAAAGCTATTCAAAATGTGTATACTTATTTCAAAGAATACTTTAAGAAAGAATTCGGTCTTTGTTGATGCTATTTTTTTATAACGGAATTTTAATAAATTGATAAGTAAGATATATGATGGTAATATTTGATCGAATATGTTAATTTATGTTTATCTCTTCTAGTTGTTCATTGTTTTTTTTATAACAGTACACATTTATGTATTTACTTTGCGTTGAAATTTAATTTAATCATGATTTGTATAGAATGGATGTAATTTCATGTTGGATATTATTTCTTATTCATTTAAAATATATTTACAAAAATATATTTATTTTCGTTGGTCGCAATTCATGTAGGTTATCAATTTGATATTTAAATACAGAAACATCATTTCATAGGCAACTAATTAGGAATGCGAAAATTTTTGTACTTTTGTGATATTATAAAAAGGATTATAGCCCAAAAGAAATAAATAAAAATAAAGGTTTTACATGGAAGATAGTTTTAACATTTTTGTATGCTTTACGTTTCACATCCGGTAACTTTATGGTGAAGTTTAACAAAAGCCGTGAATGTGTGCTTTATGTAACTATCGCATGTAATGAAGTGTGTGAGTAGGTGACAGCCGTTGACGTAGCTATTTAAAAAAAAGAAATAATTTTTATACCAGTAGCAGTGCAGAGTTGTATAAAATAAAGCAAATAAGTAGAGGAAAACACTACACTCTAGAGTAATCATTCATGGTTTTATTTAAGGGAGACCCGTACCCAATTTCCGCCAAAAATCATCAAAAGTTCAAAAAACTTTTTTTCTCAGAAAACGATAAAATACATATTTGCGAATATCCATGCAAAATTTCAGAACTCGGGGACACTTGGAACAGATAGAAAATGAGCTTTTTTAATTGTACTCACTATAGAGTTTAAAGGACTAGCGGCCATTTAAAACGTGTTTTACTGAAAATAAAATTTTTCATATTTTGCCTAAGTTCAAAGTACTAAGGCTCAGTGGTAAAATGATTTAGAAACAAAGTGTTTATGTTTTTAGAATCTTAAAAAAATTCCCAACAAAAGTAAGGAGAGATATTTGTTTTAACTATTTCTGAAAATTTTATATAAATTGGTAAACATGAAAATTATAACGAATTTAAGGAAATTTACCATGCGTATTTTTATTTATTTATTTTTTAGCCGATTAAAATAGAAAATTAAAAATATCACTCCTTAGTTCTTTTCTATATACTATAACACTATTTAAGAAAATTTAGTAATACCAAAATATTGAAAATTGAATGAGGAGTAGTAATTTTAAAAAGTGTATTTTTCGACAAAAAAAAATCATAAAAATCCCCATAAAAAGTATACTTAAAAAAAAGTGAATTTTTTTTGCTAATTATTCCTTACAAGAAGATTCTTAAATAGTACACCAAAATTCATTACTTTAAACTGAATAATAAAAATTTTGTGTTTTTTTCTTACGGGTCTCCTTTAAGGTTGTTCTCAACTGCTCTACTCAGTCAGTGAAAAACGTTTTGACACTTAAACAAATTCTTTTTTTAATGGAAAGGTATAAAATTGTATAGTCTGGCTAGGTAAGAACTTTCGAATCGAATTTAGTTTTCCGTCTTATGTTAATTAATTTACCTACCGACTTATAAATTATTTTGTTCTCGTGATTGCATGATTTTCTACCTTTCATTGACTGGTTTTTCTGCTTTCGTCGGAATATGTGGTTCAAAACATCCTCTTTAACTGTTTGTTCTCAAATATCTATGGCGTTTGCAAAAAAACCAGCAAAATGAGTGCGATTAGATAGTTTCTGAAGAACAACACTTGCTATTTTCATGCTTTTCGGAACAAAAATGAACTCAAACTTATGTCACAAAGTTGCCCTTTTAGACTTAAGAACATCTTTAATGCAGGAAAATAAACGTACATGTTGATCCTGTCAGGAAGAGACTCTTAAAATTCTATGAATGTCGTTACATTTTCTCCTGTCTACACAGGATAAAAAATAAAGTCAAAGTCAAGTTTTAGTCTGGGTGGATGTTATATTGTCTTTGGCTTGCCGTTTGCGCCAAACTTTCTATTTTCGTCGATTTGGCGATAAATATTCAAAGAGAGAAATAAATGCGTTGTTAAGGTAACATTGCCAAAGGGATAAATGTAAAGAGATTGCAGGCAAATGCAGATGGGTTAAAATGATCAATTTCCTGTGAATCGGAATTTTCCTCCAAGCAATCAAAGAGCAACATCTTCTGCCATTCAAATTTATACCCTAAAATAGATATTGGTTAGGTGCACTCATAAAATTATTTGCAGAACTGTAGTTTTTTGAAGATAAAGGATAGTAGAGACAGTTGATTAAAATTAGTTTTATTTTAATTGTAAAATCTCGCCGATATCTGTTAACGCCTGCTTTGGGAAACGCAGATTGAAAAGGAATTATTTTTTCTATATTTTATTCCCGTTTGATACTACGGCTGTAGATAAGTTTAGTGTAGCCGGAAGCAATTAACCCTTCACTGCACAGTGTGCCACATATGACACATACTTAAAAGCACTATAAATCTCATTATGTGCAAAGAGTTTGCCCAATATGATCACTGTAACTGATGAAGAACAGCCCAAAGAAAGCAATAACACTTATTTTATTCATGTCAGGTGGCTGCATTTGTCCAAAAAATGTAATTTGTTTTTCTGAAACAATAAAAAAATTCTATCAAGCTCTTAAGGCAAAATTTGCTTTTATCATTTTCACTGAATATTAAAAAAATATTTCTATAATGAAAGTTGCACAGTATTAAGCAGATAAAATTAATTAATTTAAGTGCATTTAATTGCAAAATTTAGCGATATAATATTTAAACACCCTAGTTGTTTATACAGGAAGCATGCCATAAATTATCAAATTTATCCGAAATTTTTAAATTTATTTTTGTACTATTTTCTCGTTACTACAAAATGTCCCCATGGTCTCGTTATATATACAATTCAAATAATTTTTTTGCTTGATAAATTTTTTGTTGGCAGCAATGTTGCCAGCAGTTTTTGCTGTAAAAATTGCAGTATAATTAGATGTAAAAAAAATCACATCTTATTTTACTGTAGTTTTTATGGCGAAAACTACTGGCATCATTGCTGCGCCTTTAATTTAACAGATTTGTTTTACAGTGTAACAAATACTACTCGTATGGTAAACAGTCTAAATTTATGTGCGTAGTGCTGAATTAATTTCACATTCATTCAAATTATAGTTACAAAAGAATATTTAATTTTCTTATTCACAATATTTGTTAGTCATCCCATTTGATACATTAATACAATAATTCCATTCAATAGACAGTTAGTTACATTGTAACGTTTATTGAATGCAGAATCCTTTGTCATTTTTTCGGAAACTATGAAAAGGTTCAAAGCACAAAGAAATGGGTAAGAATAAATTCATGACATGAAAGACAATTTTAACATTTTGTATATCATGCATTTAAGACGGTCATTTTAATCAATTATTTTACAGTTGTGTTAGACAGAAAACTTAAATTTGTGCATCCACGAAAATATCACTTCAATATAATTTGCGCTTGAATCATTTTCATTTGATATTTAAATGTTTTTTAAAAACTTTCCCAAGCTGAAAATACATTAATTTAAAAAGCATTTAGTTAAAGAAAATTATATTTGGACGGTAATGATGTAAACGAAAACACCGAGAACAACTTAAATTTTCAGAACTTATACGTTTATCTCAAAAAATATTTTTACAAATGATTCAAAATTTATGACATATCTTTTGGTAACACAAATTTTATAAATTAATAAATAAGATTTATGATTATAAGAGATATGGAAGATATGAGTTGATGTATGGAAGATGATATGGAAGGTTACTACGACATTTGACACTTAAATATAGAAATCGAATTCAATAGGCAGTTACATAATAACGCTCAGTGAATGAAAAATCCTTTGTTCATTTTCACGAAAACTATAAAAAAGATCACAGCCCAAATAAATGGGTTAGAAGAAAAGTCTGACACGAAAGGAAATTTTGACATTTTGTATATATTGCCTTTCAGAGAGTCATTTTAATGTGGCCTCCAAAAGTGAGGGTACAACCGGCTTTTTGCTGTTACTTTACAAATGAATGAATATAGAAACAAGACATTTGGAGAAAATTTGCGATAAACTGTTTTTATTAAATGCGACATAGATATTTACCTAAGTTAAACACATAAATGAAAGGACAACAGAAAAGCACTGATGGTGGTAAATTCTACTCATGGAGAAATCAGTACATTGCAGTGTTATGCAGTAAAATGTGACAGAAACATTCAAAAACTGGTCCATTCCGACTTGAAAGCATTGGCGGCTTCGACTTCCTATGCTCTCAGTTAATTTACTGGAGACAGAAATTGGTAGCTGCCCACTAAAATAATCTTAAAATTATCTGAAGAAATATCCACTTTCTTCAGAAATTCTACAGAAGTCTTAAGAAATTTTTAAGATGTGATTTTACCTTAAAACTTTCTGCCGACTTTTTAAAGATATCCTTTCAAATATCTTCAGATTTTTTTAAATGGGCCAATTCCTTATAGACATTCTACAGAAATTTTCTTAAAATTTTCTTAAGATCTTTTCTAGTGGGGTGTGACCAGACATTGAGCAAGCCTTTTTCCAGCTCATTTAATGAGTTTGTAGGAGGACTTAAAGCTGCAACCTGTCTTCCTAGGTAGTCCCAAAGATGTTCTATCGGATTAAAGTCTGGATTTCGTGCTTGGTATTCCATTCCCTCCAAACCGTAATCCTCAAGATAATCCTCAACAACCAGAGCTTGTTGTGGTCTCATTATCATCTATTAGAATGAAACCATTGCCCATAGCACCGGCATATAGGCATACGTATGAATCAAGGACCTCATCCCGATATCTCGCGCCAGTAAGAGTTCCCCCCATGGAACACATGCAGGTCAGTGTGGTCTCCGAGTGATATTCCACCCCAAACTATGATTCCACCGTTTCTTTACCTGTCTGTTTCGACAGTGTTTGATTAATAGTATCGAGTGCATTATTCTGACCAGATCAGAAGCCCTCTGTTGTCTGGTCCAGGAAACATGTTCTCTTGTCCAACATAAGCGGGGCTTTCTCTGTCGTCTGTTGAGTGGAACACACACAACTGGTCGCCTTACATAAAGACATGCATTGTGAAGACGTCTTCGGACAGCAGTAGCGAAGATTCTTTCTGAAATCCCTGGTGTCATTCGTAGCAGTTACCATGGGTATTGATCTCTGGAGAAATCTTCCTACTCCTTCAGAAACATATAAAAATGGAAGAGATGGTAGTGTTTGGTGATGCCATCTATTGAGGCTTTGCCGAATATCCTCTGCTGAAAAAAATCTGACTTTTACCCACCTGAGTGCAGCTTAATGGAAGCTCCAGCGCCCCCATTGCCCTCTTTAACAAAAACAACAGTTTGTTTTTTTTACTATTGCACAAATAATGACCTTTAGATTATCTTACTGTTAACTGTCCGTTTCAAGATACAAAAAAAACAATTTCTTTTTTCTAGTTGTTCCTTTAAATGTCAATAAATATGATAAACAGTCAAAATTTATAACCTTAGAGATGAATTAATTTCACATCTATTAAATCCATATATACAAAACAATAATAGCTTTCTCTATTCACCATTTCTGTTCATTATCTTCTTTGATATTAAAACACAGAAAAATTATTAGGCTGTTACATCGTAATGTATGAAGAAGGCAGAATATTTTGTTTTTTTTCTCCGAGATTATCAAAAAGATCAAAGCCTAAAAAACTGCATAAAATTAAATACTAGACGAAATGTAGCTTTAACGTTTCGTATGCATCGCAATTAAGATAGCAACTTTAATCTGATATTTTCTGGTTATATTAAAGGGACAATATGAATCTGTGCTTTTACTTTCTTATTGTTAAAATTTAATTTACTCTCAAATGGATTTTAATTAACATTTGAATGTTTTGTAAGAACTTTTCTGTTTTGAAAGTACTTATTTATAAAGTTTTCTGTTAAAATAATGTATGTTTTGAGTTAATGATGTAAGCGAAAACACTGAGAGTAAAATACTTTTAAAAAGGAATTCGGAAATTTCTGATACCACTTTTTTATAACACGATTTTCAAAAAATAAAAAATTAATAAGGATAATTTAATACTTGTTCGCAAACGTTAATTTATGTTTTTTAATTGTTCATTTTTCTGTTAATAACTATAGTAAACTGTAAAAAATTAAGTTTGTGATAATATTTAAACATAAAAATATCATGTAATAGGCAGATACATTATGATGTATGAAGAATGCTAGATTGTTTGTACTTTTTCTCCGAGATTATAGAAAGGATCACAGCCATAGATAATGGATAAGAGTAAAGGCATTACATGGAAGCTTAACATTTTGTAAGCATTGAATATCACATAGTCGTCTTAATCCATAATTTTATGATTAAGTTTAACAAAAATCATATATCTGAATGTAACTTCCACATAAATTTAAAATCTCTTGAATGGTTTATAATAAATAGATCGAGTGTATTGAAAAAGATTTTCCATTATATTTTTTTTTCTTTGCTGAAACAAATTATGTTTCTACGGCAACGATATAAATGCATACACTGGGAGCCAATTAAAGTTTTGAAATCATAATGTATATTTCAAAACATATTTCTTATAAAGAATTTTGAAATCGATGATAACAGTCGTTTTGATAACATAGTTTTAACATGTCCATATATAAGAAATAATACGTAAAAGGATCATTCCATACGTTACAATTCTGAACTATTTTCATTAATTTTAGTAATATAACTCGCACAAAAAAACTAGTCGTTGGGGGCCACCGTAATACTTACCCATCATGGATATGTATATGAAAATAAAACATGTGAAAACTATTAATACAATGCATTGCAATTCATAAACAAAATTTAAATATTGTTAATACATAGTAATGCTATAAAACGCCAAACTACTCAAGTAGTACCAAATTGCGTAAAGGAAACATCCTTATAACTCCAAAAATAGTAACTCTATTAACTAACAATTAATTGCGTCGGATTAAGCGTCTCATTTCCAATTAAAGTATACCTCTGAATTCAAATTTGAATGAAATACAGGGTCATGAAAAATCGAAGAATGTGGAAAACAGGATTACAAATATATCGGCAACTAATAATCCGATCGACTTCGTTCTATATGCAAAATGTGTGTTATTTTATTGCCTTTTATGTCCATTCCTTAAAATAAAAAAAATCGAAAAGTTTTATAAACCTTTCATCAGAACGAATTTTTCGAGAGTCCGAAAAAAATAGTTCCGGATAATCGAAGTTGCTGATATTAAATAGGGTTCGTCCCATTCTTACATACTAACTACATACAAAATTTCAAGTCTCTATCTCAATTTGTTCGGGAGATAGAGCGTTTACAGACAGACAGACGGACGGCAAATTTTTTTTTTTCTAAAAATATGTTTTTCGGAATCTCCACTATCTAAAACGTGTAAATCTGTCAAAAAAAAATTTCGATTTTCAAAACGATTGCAAGACTTACCCTATACTACGTATGAGGGGTAAGTAATAATTCGAAATGTAAATTTGATATGGTTTGCTAATTAAACACATTGGAAACTCAATTTAGATAAAAATTACCTAATTTTATAAATTTTATAAATTTTATAAATTTTATAAATTAATTTCTTAAATTTCGGTAGTTTTATTTATTATAGTAACTACCATTACTGAAAAAGCAATGTAAGTTATCATATAAAGTATGTTTTACTTTTTCATATTTAAGGTAATTTTTATCCAAATTGACCCTTAAATAGATTTCATTGACAAATCTTGTCTACTCTACATTTATATACAAGGTGGTCATAATAAAAACTTTACCGATATAGGAAGCTCTAGCGGCGAGTCCGCTCAACCGATCGAGATGAAATTACAGATATAGCTATTCAGAGGTATGAGCTCGAGATTCTGTGAACGGCAATAAAATGGTGCTCACGGTTACGGTTATAGTTACAGAAACTCGAAAATTTCCAATGGCAACACCCATTTTTTTCATCGCAAAATGCTCAGCGCATGCGAAAACCCTAAAGAGCATTGTAACCGTACGTGTATCGCAAGAAACAGACATGTTATGCAAGCACAAAAAACCGTTCTGGGAATCCTCTCCCCCATAGAAAAAACTCGATTGGGGCGCAAGGAGGAAATTTGCATATGACACAGTGTCAGTACACAAATCTCTGATTACAATACAGATCGGAGAAAATAAAACTTTTATTTTGATTACACATTTTCCACATGGGTGCCATCACCATGCAATTGCCAGTGATGACACCCATGTGGCTTGAGCTCCGCATAGCGGCAAAGTTTTTTTTATGACCACCATGTATATATATATTGTGTTATATTATTAAAATTACTGTAGTCAAATGGACTGATTGTAATGTAAGTAACCATGGAATAACCCAATATTTCTTTATACAACATTTAACTTTTGACTATTTGAATGCCGTTATTAAAAAAAAAAAAACGCAATTAAAAAACGCAGTGTTATAAAGCAAAAACATGTCATTGAAATATGCAGATCTCATAACGACTATGGAAACGTCTTGACCAATCTATTATACATTTTCAGCGGAAGGATTCCGTGTAGGAACTCGTACCTTTTTTTCACACTTTATCGCCATTATGCTGCGCATTTCTTGCAAGAACTGCAGTCGGATCGCGTTAATTTGAAATCAGATAAATCGAATCTTTGCTTACGAAGTCCCGAAATTTTCAATAGCAGAATAACATTAAAATTTTTCGTTTATTCGAACACATTTTTTCTTCAATTCATTTAATTCGGACTAACGATATTCCGATTTTTCATTTTTCCTTACTCTCTTCCGTATTTCAGATCCTTGAAATAACTTTATTTTCTCTCATTTTTGTCAGAATTGTTTTGAACAAGCATATTTATAATCCAATGCATTTCATATCAGTTTTTTTTTCAGTACACTGTCTGTCTAACGACCCTCCCCACGATCTTCGTTTGTGCTTGTTCATGATCTCTTAATTTGTTTATGCATACATACACTGTTAAAAATAAAATTGACGAACCGGTTGCATTTGACGCCCAGGGGTGAAAAGGTTAAATCACTTGGCACAAGCGGGCTTGAAAATGTGTTTAGGGTGCCATTGGGTGTTTCACGCTAATTAGGGTGCCGTGCAATGCATACCGTTGAAAGATTTTCACCCCTTAGTCATTTGCGCATGCTCTGTAACGTGTATACTTGCACTTCAACTCGCTGTCACTGGTGGATCAACACAGCAATTTTTTGACTATCACCGCTATACGCTATCTCACTTTTGTTTAGAATTTCGGATGGCTAACTTTGGGCGAGCTTTTTTATGTAAAGCAACCTTTGAATTTCAGGAAATATGAACATTTCAGGGAGACTTTGAAGATGAGCTTGATGGCCGCGTGGATAGGGCGCTGAGCTTGTAATCAGACGTTCTGCGTTCAAATCCATCTAGGGCCGAATGTCGGTCAGTATATCTTTAAATTTTTTATCATTGGGCACTCTGGATTAAGGGTGCCATCTTTTCACCCTAATTAAAGGTGCTATTTTGGCTCTTTTATGGGTGTCACCAGTGAGACAAGCCTTTCACCCTTAAAAGGCGTAATGTGTCACCATTAGTTTTAACAGTGTATCTTTTAATTCAGTATTAAATCATATTCCAATGAAAACAGCAGAAATATATTAAAAAAATATCAAAACATTAATTTATTTGTAATAGTACCCCTTTTAAACATCTTTTCTCTCATACTTTTCGTAATTCGATCTCTGGCTAATTCGTGCATTTCTTCCGGTCCGACGAGGTGGAAATTACGAGAGCCAACTGTGTGTTTTTGTTACACTTATCTTTTGCAACTCTCTTGTTGCAAAAATGTCTCAGATTTAGAAATTTTAAAAATAGCTGTCAACCGTGCTCTACAATCATATATTTAATTATAGCATTTTCAAGTGTTCATTTAATTTTTAACAAATTTCTGATATAGCAAATGGTCTAAATTTATGCACATATTGGTGAATTATTTTCATATTCCTTGAAATTATATTTACAAAAGTACATTTAATTTCTTTATTCGCATTTTATTTTGTTTATCTCATTCGATACTTAAATACAGATTTCCCATTTAATAGGCAGTTACATTTTAATGTATTGTGAATACAGAATCCTTTGTTCCTTTTCTCGGAAGTTATGAAAAGGTTTAGCCCAAAGAAATGCATAATAATAAACGTCTGACATGAAAGTTTTGTATACATTGCCTTTCACATAGTAATTGCCGAAACGTCAGTGAAGGCTTACTTTGGAGACACGAAATTTTTTTGTTTCTGTCTGTCTGTCAGTCTGTCAGTCTGTCTGTCTGTTCCGCGATAGCTGACCCAAAAAGCATCCGACTGGCTTGAAATTAAGTGGGTATGTTAGTGAGGCACTGGGATTAAGCTGTATAGTTTTTTGTTAGATTTGATTCATTCGTTCGGAAAATATAGAATATTTTATTTTGCGCAATAATGCTTTCCTATGGCAAATCCAATGATTTTCAATTTTTTTTTCTTGAGAGATAATGACACATTTTATTAATGGAATTCAATGATAAATGAATACTGAAATTTACCAGTTAAATTATTCCTATTGTTTTGAAATTTTGTCTGTGCATTTGTCAGATTTTTAAAATTATTACTGTAAATTTTGGAGATTTTTTATAAATGTGTTCCAATACTATAAACTAATTTGTTTTAGAGATTTACTTATTTTAAATGTATTTATTTCGCTTTCTTTATTTTATCTTAATGGTTGCTAAGCAACCATTCATCTTTATCCTTACTTTTAAATGTTATAAATTTGAATGCGTGTTCAAAAATTTAAATGAAGTCAACGTCAAAACAGATGAATTAATTAATGTCTTTGTGTTTTTGCATATAAATATAACAGAGACCAGAAAAGAATATTGGGTATGTTTTATTAATTTTATTAAAATATTTTCCTTAATAATTCAAAATTTCCTTCTTTTTCATACAGAATCAATAGCGATTTTTTCGATAAAATTTAACCAATTTCCTTTATCTTTGCCAAAAAAAATGAAAATATAGAATAGTTTTTCAACGGAAATAAATTTCAACTGAGCAATTTCCATTCAAAAAATCAAACTAAGAACAAATAAAAATGACGTCAGAATTAACCTAAAAATAAATATAGTACTTTGTTAAATATTAAACACGGAAATTTGTTTCGTTAATAAGACTTTTTCTGACAAAATGGGGGCATGATTAGAAGTAAAAGAAATAAAAAAGAATTATATTTTTAACAATTTTTTCACTTGGTAAAATTTGACGTCATAATTGAAATAAAACAGGTATTTATAGTAGTCGTTAGAAATTCAAGAAACATGGATAGCAATAACTCATGAATAATGACGTCATTGCCAAAACTTAAGTGAAGGCTTATTTTGGCGACGCAAAATTTATTGTTTTCGGTCTGTCAGTCTGTTCTTCTGTCTGTCTGTCTGTCCCCGATAACTGCCACGAAATGCAATCAAAACTTCTTTTTTCGGAAACAAAATTGTAAAACCCTAGATTACTGAGTTTACACTTTCAAAAGTTCCTGATACTTCAGATTTAGGTGTTTGTGGTGGGCAGGTATGTAGAAGTATGAGGATAATGAAAAATGCTTATTAAAACTGTTACTTATCCTTATAAATCAAAATGTATAAAGAAATACAAGATATACGATAACCATTAGCAGATTGATAGAAAGTTACAAATTTAAATTTAATGAGACTACGGGGGGTTCAGGGGGGCGGGTTTTTAATATACTATGGTATAATAAAAAAAACAAAAATAATAGATCATGAAAATTTCAGAATATCCTAACATAATTAAATCTTTAATTTAACGTTTTTGATGGCTGAAAATTTCTTATTCTTATTTTATTCTTATAAATAATTACGTAATTCGAAAATTTTAAATTACAGTTTCCAGGAAGTTGAATATTACCCTAAGTGTGTTTAAAAAAATTATGTGCAAAGCTGACGTTGTGGCTCCTGATCTGCAGATTTACTAGTTTTAATTTATTATATTATGGTTACATTTACTAGAAGACGTGAACCTGCACATTTACGTAATTACTGCATTAATTTGGTTAGCTAATGAATAGTTTATAATAGATTATATTGAGTGCTTCCTAAATGTTTTATTATTTTGAAAGTAAATATTTAAAAAAGCTTTTTTTTTTTAATAGTGATATAAATTGTTACAGTGGGGGCCATTTAAAAGGACAGTAGATCTTTATTTAAGCAAAATCATCTATAGCAAAATCGTCGCAAAAAAGCTCTATTTCTGTAATATAATAGTACCAAAATAGTTTTTTCTTATTAAAATGTCCTTTATAAAGGATTTAAGAAGTAAATAATAAAGGTAACTATATTTATATACTTTAAAGCTGTTTTTCCAAAACTAATTTTCCAGAGTTTTTAGATTTTTGAAATAACTTTGCGACGTATTTTTTTTTATCAATATTTATGAAATTGATAAAGAAGTATCCTGATATTGTTTAGAAAGAAATTTTGCAAGCTCTTTTTCATTCGTCTACATTAAGATAATCAAATTAGATTTTTTACTTATTAAAAGGCAAAGTTTTGATGAAAATCGATATGGAATTTAGAAAAAAAATGTGTAAAGTTTTAGTTTTTCAAGATACTTAAAAAATCTTACACAAACTTGTTTATATTAGAGTTTTAAGTGATAAAATTGCAAAAGCAAGAAAATATCTCAAAAATTAAGACACGGGGAACATTTTAAAACTTCGTTTAAAAATGTAATTATTTTAAAGAAATTTAAAAAAAATTATTAAGGTTGGAAATTTTTCGAAAGTATTTTATATGCGTTTAGTGAAATGTATCTATGCACAAAATGTCATATTACTAAAATTGAAGTCCACTGTTCCCTTAATCTCTTTAAAATCCATACGCGTAGTTTACAAAATACTTCTTTTAGAGATTTCACTAGTTCTTGATGATAGTCCTTTTGATAATTTAATTTTAATAAATCAATAATTAAGACATATGATAAAAATATTTCGTTAAAAGGACAGACTACCTTTGAAATAATCGTTTTAGAATTGAATAATGCTGAAATAATATGTGGTTGCGCAACACCTAATAATAAAATTAAAAAAAAAAAAAATCTTGTAAAATTAGCTATTTTGCTAAAGTTTATTTTAAAAATATTTATTTTTTTTAAGCAGATATTTTTATAAATCTGAATATATTTGCTTAATTTTTTTCCTATTCATTCGAATACGAGGTCATTTCGAAAAGTAAAGATACATACGTACGCCGGAGGTAAAGAAAAGTTTTGGCAAGCGAGTTGGCAACACAGGTGTTAACCTTGAACCGTTAGCTTTCTCCTCGCTGTCGTTCGGCATTTCAACGTTGTTTCTGGTTGGAGTTGGTCGAGTTTAAAATGGTTCAGCCGATTCAGAATCCCGCCAAATGCGAAGTGCGCTCCGCATATGTTTTCTACATGCAAGAGGTCAGAGACCAGCGGATATTCACAACGAAATTGTTTCTGTTTATGGGAACATTGTCAATCGACAAAATATAACGAAATGGTGTCTCATTTCTCTGAAGGTAGGACCGATGCTCATGACAAACAAAGAACAGGTCGGCCATCTGTGATCTCTGATGCCCTTCATCAGAGAGCAGGGGAAGCAATTCTTGCGAATAGACATTTATTCCGTTGCCTGAAGTCACATGTTGGAGGAAAATCATACCACGACGATAATGAGATCAACGATGAAGTTGAAATGTGGTTCCGACAAAAGGCGGAAACCTTCTATAACTATGGGATACAAAAGCTTGTGCCTCAACTTAACAAATGTTTGGATAACGGGGGTAATCGTGTCAAAAAAAATAATAAATGATCCAGTTAATAAGATGTAAGTTACGTTTTCTAAATAAATGTTTTTTTTTAAGGAATGCGAGACATGGTATTTTTACTTTTCGAAATGCCCACGTATATTACATAAAATTATGCATGGATTTTTAGATGCATGGAATTTTGCATTTAATACGATTTTTCTTTCTCGTGTGTATAAAAGAATGAGGAAATTCAACAAACACTTATTTTAAATACATATATATATTTTTTAAATAACTATAAACTTGACTTATGAATCTATGCACAAAAATATTGAATACACCTTGGAAAATTAATAGAAAACAAATTTCAAACCTCTAGCTAAATTAGGTAAAGAGTCTTAGTATTTATCGTACAAGGAATTTACAAAGAATATAACATGTAGAAAAGTGAATTTAAAGTTTTCATTTGTATCTGAGATTTCACTGGTTTATTAACAAAATCGCGGTGTCAAAATATTTGCAATTAAAGAAGCTCTCAGTTAATAATAAAAAATGAAAATCGAAATTTTGATCTATTTCAAAATAGCGTGCACACTTAAAAAAATTTCAACTTTTGAATATTTTAAAATCGATACTTTATAACAAATGCAATTTGTATTGAAACAACAGAAAAAAAGACTTTGCAAAACGCAGATATTATAATAGCTATGGTGACGAATTGAACTACCGATTTCCATTTTGGGCCAAGTAAATCTACATGTGAACTCTTACCTTTATTCCGAACCTATTATTGCCACTTTATTCTGTATTTCTCTAACAAATTTTTCTACACTTATCTCGGGATATTTTTGGCTCTTCATAAGTGATTGACTTTAGAATATAAGATTGCCATTTACGCTTTTTGCGACACAAATAATAAGTTGGTTTTTTTTTTTTTCAAGATTTTCATTGAAATTTTTATAAAGATATAAAAAAAATCACAATTTATGTTCTGACTTAAAGGTAAATTAATTTCATATTCATTCAAATTATATTTACAAAAGCCTATTCTCTCTCTCCATTTCCAATTTTTATTAGATATCTCATTTGATACCTAACAAATTTCATGCCGACATAATAGGCAGTAACATTATAATGTATGTTGAAGGGAAAATTCTTTATCATTTTACTTTTAGATTGCGAAAAGGATCCTAGCCAAAAATGATTGATAAATATTAACGCCTGGCATTCAAGATAAATTTACAGTTTTGTATGGATTATTTTTAAGATACTAGTCACTTTAATCTCTTATTTAACCTTAAATTTATCAGAAGACAAGAATTTGTATTTTCTTGTATCTCTCATATTAATTTAATTTGCTCATAAAGTTTTGAATATATGTAAATGAGTATTTAGCAAGTGCTTTTTTATATCTTATTATTTATTTAAACAGCTTTTGGTTGAGAATAATTATTGCTTGACCGTAATGAAGTAAATAAAAAAAAGGGAAGCATTTAAAGTTTTAAATATCGACATGTTTATAATAAAAATACTTTTTACAACTAATTAGGATGAGCGAAGCGAATCCTCTACTAGGCCACTCAAATTACATTTTGTCGTACACTTTACAAAAAAACTATTCAATATTTTAACTTCAAATTAAACACAAAAATAAATTATGATCTGTAGATTTGCAGAATATAATTTTTTTTTACAGTAAAACGTTAAAAAAATTATTATTTTAATTAATTTATTTTACATGCATTTCCAATACGGACGCATTTGAGCAAATAAATAAAAAATGAAACGCGTATATTTTCAGAAAAAAATATAAATCATGGAGTAAGTAATAATAGATAGAATCATGATTAATTTAATAAATAAAATATGTTTTCATTATTTAGCAAAATCGTTTGTACAGATGACACTTAAACATTTTAAAAAATTTTATTGTGGATTTTTTTTTTGTAAAGTGGCAACAAAAGAATTGTAAACAAATAAAATTAGTTGTTAAATTTGTTATATAAATGAAAAATTAAAAGAATTGAAGCGTGAAGTTGTTGCCCCGATTCAAGCTCTTTATAAATGTATTAAAGCAAAGTTGGCCGATTCAGAAACGACAAATTGACTTTAACCATTTCTTACTTTATCATTTGGATCTAAAGTAATGTTACGCTCTTATTTGTGGACCGAAAAAGATTTAGTGAACGGGACTTTAGACTTTGTTGCACGTAATAAAGAAAATTACAAGCCACCAGACCAGATATCGCGAATAATCATGGATAAATTTGAATACTACAATAATTTAACTTATAAGAATTGGTGCGTACCAATTCCCCCAGAAATTAAATTCTAGAAAAATGGAAGCATAAATTGCTCAAGGAAAGAACTTCTTCTGCAGTTAGCTTTTGCTGTTACAATTCATAAATCCCAAGGTTCAACATTAGATGAAGCAGTTATAGATATTGAGGATATATAGACACCAGTTGGCTTAAAAACGTACGTAACGTTGTCGAGAGTGAAAATCCTTCAAAATTAAGTATTCAATAGGAAATTTTCCTTACAAAAAATTCTACCATATCAAAAATTCTGATACGCTAACATGTATAAAAACGAAGAAATTAGAAAAAAAGTTTTACAGTTAAAAATTCATAGTATCAACGAGAGCAGATTTCAAATGTTTTCCCAGAAAATAGGATTTTGACGAAGTAACTTTCTTCGAGCTCCCTTCAAATATATTATTGTAAAATAGCTATCAAAGATTATTTGATGTTAATTACAAAGATTGGAAACATGCATATTTCAAACAACTTTAAAAAACACCAGTGGTTGCTGGAAATTGTAAAAACATCTTTAAAAGAGCTTTTAGTTGAAAATTTAAAAATATTTTGTAAAAGTTTGCTTCAAAAATATTTTGTTATGCCAGTCTTAGATCATAAATAAAAAATTAAAATGCGCCAAAACATAAAATAGCGTTTTTGTTTAATAAAGATGCAAAAATAATATTAAAAATATTTTTACTTTCAAATATCTGTTTTATAAAATAATGCTTCGCGAATCCAAACAAAGCATGGCTTTTGCTAGTTTAGGAATAATTGGCGATATTTCTTTTTGTTGCACAATTTTAATAAATCATAAGGTACATGATGATAACTGGTAATTATTAAGCACACACTACACAAATTATTCCATATGCACTGGTTCTTTAAAAAACACTTTATTAATGGAATAACACTCACTCGCAGCTCACTGCTACGTTATCGTCTGCACTTATCTCAAAAACAACTTTAGAATAAAAACAGAAAAAACACTTCACTTCTCTTCACTTTCTGTACACTGAGATTTTAATTATAGGTAGCCCGGTATCGTCTGCCTACATGGAACAATAACATTTATTCAGATATCTTAATCTGTGTTTCTTTCATTTTATTCATTTAATTCTTAAGAAAACATAGTAAACTGCAAAAAATTATGCAGCTATTCAGCCATAAAATGTAATTTGGTCAAGAATAGTTTTGAATAGATATAATTTTATAAGATTTATAATTTCATGTTCATTCAAATTACATTTCCAAAGTATATTTACTTTCTTCCTTCGCATTGCATATTGGTTATTTCACTTGGTACTCAAATATAGCAATCTCATATAATAGTTAGTTACATTATAATGAATGAATGATGAATTCGAAATCTTTGCTCTATTTTCTCCGAGTTAATGAAAAGAACACAACCCAAAGTAATTGATAAAGATAAGCGTCTGATATGAAATGTAATTTTAACGTTTTGTGTGTATTCTCTTTAAGACTATCACATTAATCTATTATTTCATGGTTAAATTGAATAGGCTAATTGGTACTTTCAAGTAACAGTTGTATGAATTTAATTTCCTCAAGAATAGTTTGGAATAGATATTTTCAAAATTTTGTAAGCGGTTTTCTATTTTGAAAGCATTTATTTAAAATGCTTTTTATTGAGATATTATGTTTTAGCGGTAATAATGTAAATGAAAACATTGAAAGGTATTTAAAATTTTCAAAAGTAATGTTTCTTTTAAATAATAATTATTACCATTAATTCGTAATTAATAATATTTCATTTGGAACCACAATGTTTTAAATTAATAAGTAAGATATATAATGATAAAATTCTCACATATTATAATGCATTTTTTCAAAGTTATTTATTTAATTCTTAATAAAATAGTAAACTGTCAAAATTTACGTACTTATTTAGTGATAAAATTTAATTTGTTCATGAATGCTTTTGAATATCCATAAATTCATAATAGATATTATGTCAGACATGGATCATCAGATTCCCCTATTATTACTCTTCCACAAAATAAAGGATTCTCTTCTTTTGCTCGATGATATATTGTATTGTGCGGCCGGCTCTTGGACTAAAATAGCAAAGAAATGAGGTATTACCTTCCATTATTAAAACTCCATTCCACATGCATCTTTGACGTCAGAAACAATATCCTTACATACGACTGTGGCATTCTGACCCATTCTCCTTGCTCTCCAAACATTGTTTGATCTGACTAAAATTTGTTTTATTTTCGCCCTCACTGTATCTCTGAAAAAAAATGTTTAGTTACATAAAAAATCAGCATAGTATGTATCAGCTAAGTAGTAAGCCACCAAATAAAAAAACTTTTTGAAAAAAAAAGGTATGAGCAGACTTCCGGAAGAAGGTTCTTTCAACAGATTCGCACAAGACATTAAATATAAATAGAAGTTTTCATATACGTCCATTCAAAACATTTCAAAAATATGCATTAAAATATTTAATTGCTATAAAGGACGTTAAATACTAATAAAAACATTAAAAGATCTTAAACATTTTTACATGTTTCGATTGAATTTACTCAATCATCATCAGAAAAAGGAAATACAAATAAACACAAAGATGGAAAATGACAATAAACTATTATAAATGAAATTTTCATTAATTTCATGAAATTTTATTATAAATTTCATTTATAATAGTTTATTGTCATTTTCCATCTTTGTGTTTATTTGTATTTCCTTTTTCTGATGATGATTGAGTAAATTCAATCGAAACATGTAAAAATTATTAAGATCTTTTAATGTTTTTATTAGTATTTAACGTCCTTTATAGCAATTAAATATTTTAATGCATATTTTTGAAAAGATTCGCACAAGCTTTTTTCAGTAAAATATTGCCTTTATCAAAATTCCTATGGTTTATTTTTTGCAAAAAAAAAAAAAAAAAAAAAAAAAAAAAAAAAAAAAAAAAAAAATTCTTGGCATAAACCAATACCCGATACGATTACTTTATGACAAAAATAATTTAACAAATGATACGAATGTTTTAGAAATAATTAATGATACGAATACTTTAGAAATAAGAATTATTAGGTATATTATTTTCCCTAGTTATAATTCAATGTATGTTTCAGAAATCCTTTATTTTGTGATCATGCTGTAATTTCAATTAAAGCTTAATAGGGTTACGTTACAGTGACTAATATAAGGAATAAAAAAATCATATTACACAATATTACATTTATTCTACTTTTACCGACAAAATAAATATTTTGTATTTCTTAAGGGGTCACAGTACCTTTAAAACCATCTCTTCGAATTTTGAATAATTCTGTAGTTTATTGCGGTAGCACAATACTTAATAATAAAAAATTAATATAAAAATGTCTTGTAAAACTGCCTATCTTATGAAAATTTTAAAATAATATTCACAATTTTTAAAGATTATATTTAATATATATAAAAAAAGAAAATCGTTATTTTGTACAATTTTAAGATACTGTGTCCCCTTAAATAAAAATAATGTTATGTATGCTTAAAATGTATAGAATTATTAACCAACATAATTATATTTAACATTGATAAGTTTATTTACAATAAAGTTCTTTAAATGGCAATAACTAGACAATATCATAAACAAACAATACGGAATTAAAAAATGTAGATGAGCGAAAAATCTAGATGGAAAGCAAAGTTCAGAATCATAGATTCTATGTATGTTAATTTCTTAAAAATAAATCTGCCGATTTAGAGTTATAACCAAAAGACAAGCCTTTATAGTGATTTTATTACAGTTTATACAGTTATAAACTGACCGAAAAGCCGTAGTGAAAGAAAGTATGGAGATAAATGATACCAAAATGAGACAAATGTAGCTACGTTCTCACTTCATATTTTTTAGTTATAAATTGACCGAAAAGTCGTGGTACAAGGAAATATGGAGATAAATTATGCCAAAATAAGATAAATGTTGCTGCGTTCTCACTTCGTATTATTATTCCGTATTATTACTCACTTCGTATGCTCACTTCGTTTGTATTATAGTACATTGACTACCATAATCATTGGCAAAGTAATTCAAAAGATCTTCCAAATTTCAAACATGACCAATCGGAATTCTTAAGTCATCTACTTGCAATCACGCGAATGAAAAAAAAATACCTACTGGATCAATGGAGTTATGAATAATTTGCACTATAATGAATTGTTGTATTACAATCGAAATTGACTAAATGGATATTTATAGAATGTGGATATAATTTAGAAAAAAAAATAATGCACATTACAAATCCAAATGTTGTGGTTATTCTTTACTATAACGATGCTAATTTAAATATAAATTTTTTCATGTTTTTATTGCACGTCACATATCGTGTAAATCGATGATTATAAAAGAAAAATCTGATTTTTTTCTTTTTTTATGAATTATGACTTTTATTATCTAGAATTATTACTACTAGAATTATTATTACTATAACGATGCTAATTTAACTATAAATTTTTTCATGTTTTTATTGCACATCACATATCGTGAAAATCGATGACTATAAAAGAAAAATCTGATTTTTTTTTTTTTTTGAATTATGACTTTTATTATCTAGAATACAACATAAGACCAGTTTTAATGTACTTTCATTTTGCTCGAATCATATAACGCATGTTATCAAAACTTTTAATTTTGTTTATTCTAATGAAAATGAGAAAAACTTCATATGAATTTAAAAGATTTTTACAATTTGTTTTAAACTTTTTTATTAAACACAAAATATTTGCAAATTTAAAAAAAAAGAAAAAAAATCAAATTGAATTTTGAGTTTTTGCTTTAAAGAATGATCGGGAAAACATTTCTTTTCTGTTTTTGCCTGTAAATGTGCAACAGGTGCAAATTTCTTTTCATTGGATAAAAATGCAAAACCATGCATATTTTCTTTTTGTCCCACATTTTTGTAAATCAAATATAAATACAACACAATGGGTTGCAAACTTGTTTTATTTTGATTGCTAAAGGTTTTTTTAGTAGAAAAGAAACGGAAACTACATTTGCATCATTTAAATGTTTTCTAACTGTATAATTCTTTTTTTAAAATTCAAGTTCAATGCGTTTGTTTAGTAAAAAATATCATTAATAGTTATGGGCTAGAAAAAATGTCATTCGTTTTATATAATATAGCCTTTAACGGGGTACCATGCAGATTTTGCGGTTTTTAGTTATCAAATTTCGTTTGCATATTCTTATATTAAACATATATTTTTATTTCATATATTCAATTATATTGAAAATATTCAATTCAGAATATTTTTTGCTTTGTCAAATAAATTAATAAGAAGTGTAGAAATGTAATAAATTTACAAATCATTGCGAGGTTTTAGTGGGGAAAAAATAAAATTTTATTAAGAGAAAAAAGATGTTTTAATCTTTTTTTTTATTCAATCATCTTTTGTTGCTATTAACTTCTAATGATATTTAATACATACTTTGAAGAATATAACTGCGAAAGAACTATATATTTTCAAAATACATGATGTGTAATTTTACTGTTTTTTATATATGTAATTTTAATGTGGTCCATTTAATTTATTTCCCAAGTTTCATCAATATCTGTCAACCAGGACGGACACTATGTACCAGGTGTCCAAAAAATGACGGTTGGATTTTAAAATTCAATAACTTGCAAACGGTGACAGCTATTTAGAAAAATATTTGCAGGAGGGTTATGTATAATGTCAGGAGTTTTTTACCGTAATTTTTTATTTTAGTTCGCATCTCAAAAATAGGTGGCACTGACGGCGATTGAAGGCCAGGTCGACGCTTCACTCAGCACTGACCTTAACAACTATAACAGCTTAACAACTATATTTAGGTAAAACCCCTGATTTTTTTGCTTCCTTTAGGAATAACGGATTTTGAGTTGATTCTATAGGCTCCCATTTTCAGAATTTTCTAGCTATGTTTTTGAAACTTTTACAGAAGTTGCTCTATACATTTAGCTAACACAATATGCAAATGATATTTTGATATCGTTGACGCATGCGCAATGAAAAATTATTTACTAAACATACTCATTTTTCATACAATTTTTATTATTTTTTAATTCTGATGACAGGGTATTGTGTACAATGATGTTTGTCATTTTTTCAAAAAAAGAACACTATTTTACATTAAGAACTCTGCAAATTATAAGCAAAAAAACTTAGGACTGTTTTTATAAAAACTTTAATTTCTCTACGAGTATACATGCTATCCTTGTAAAAATTAACACAGTACATTACAATAAGCCAATTAATCATAATGGTCAGTTTGAACGCTTTTGCTACATTAGTTTTGACAGGGTTATCCAAAAGATCTTCGTTCTTTTTCAATTTGTTGACGGTCCCCTGTTGGATTTCGGGGAAAACTCTTCGCGAAAATATGTGACACGTACTATTTTGTTTACACACCTGGAGTTTCAGCACATTCCGATTCATATTGCTTTTATTACTTAAAAATAATTACTTAATTACCAATTATGCTTAAATTTTGGACACCAGTGTATATAATACCATTAAAAGTAGACAAGATTCACCAATGGATTTTATCAATAAAACAATAAACCAAAACGAAGAATTAAATTGAATTATAGTAAACAATATTAACCATTTGAAATTAACCATTGAATTTAATAACTTATAGCACATTGAACATGGAAGGAAAAAAGAATAATATGAATACAAATGAAATTTGTAGAACCAAATCAGAATCTTCAGGTCCCAAATACTTTGGAACTACAAATGGAGTGCGTGGTTTCATCTTCGTATTCGCCATGAAAAAGCAAAACAATACGAATTTGGGACTACCATCACACAAAAACCAAATTATTAAACAAGGAACAAAGATATATATATAATTTAATTTATAATTTCAGAGGGCAGTTCATAACTATTTGTATTTGAATACAACCATGAAATCGAAAATGAGTACACGTGTTTCTCAGTTTTGAGTACATTTGGATTAGAGCTGTTGAATCCTAAAAGGAAATATTCAGTAAAAAGACACTAATTAAGACACTAACTCGCAAAAATGACTGTAGATGGCAGCACCAAAATTTTGATGTTGACAGAACGAAGCTGTAATGACTTTTAATCAATTATTTCTCATTATTTATTGTCCATTTGTACTTTAAAATTCATAATATGTTTTTTCATAGATATAATTTGTATTTATTCATCTCTAATCCATCTTTTTAGATTGTATTCTTTATTCTGCAGTTGACTGCGGGACTGTTTTTTACAATGTTCTGATTCAAAAGAATGTTTACGTTTTGATAAGTCTATTAAATCGCTTTAAAAATCCCAATAAATCATAATTTTTTTGTGTGTGTGAAGAACCATACGTAAAAGGTATAATATTGCCAGTAGGCAAAATTCATAAATAACTATTTTCAAGATATGAAGAAATCGTAAATTCGAAGACTGGAATTCAAGTTATGAAACATACAATTGCTTATGAAAGTCGCCGACAAGAATTGCTCAGGTAATAAATCTCTCTTTGACTATAAGAAATCAGTTCTATATGTTAATTGACATTAAATCTCAACAGAAATAAAATTTCTGGTCCGTCCTTAGCCACAGCGTCTAGCGTATTTTTAAAATTTAATTATAAAAGTTAATTACTTCAGAATGAAAACGAAAGTAGAAATACAAAATGAACAGAAATTTAATTTCACTATAAAAGAAATTAATAGATATAACATTCAAGTAGCTGAAGCAATACACTGTAAAAAAAATCTATGTAAAATTACGAACAAAAGCCGGCAGCAGAGATTCCGGACAATATCCGTAAAAAAATATTTTGACCGTAAATCTAAAAATCATCCGTAATTTTACATTTTAGCAAATGCATAACTAGCCCGTAAAAAAGTAGTATTGTCCGTAAAACTACAATGCCAGGATGCCCGTAAAAAAAGGGACGTTGCCCGCAAAACTATAATGCCAGGATGCCCGTAAAAAAAAAGGACATTGCCCGCAAAACTATAATGCCAGGATGCCTGTCAAAAAAGGGGCATTGGCCGTAAAACTATAATGCCAAGATGCCCGTAAAAAAAGGTGCATTGACCATAAAAATAAAATACCAAGATATCTCTGAGAAAAGGGACATTGCCAGTAAAATAATACAAATTCTGGCCATGAAAAAAAGGGGCGATTGCCCATAAAATAACAAAACACATACATTAGGATACCTCATTAAAGAAAAAGCATTGTTTGTAAAATTAAAAAAAGGATCATTCAGTGAAATTAATATAAATTTCCATACGGTTATCCAGTACTACCCCATTCTCTTTTGGACTCAGGGGGGAGAAAAAGGGGCACAAATCATAAAATTATGGGGTTTTTTAAATAAAATCTTTAATGGGATCACCATATATACCAACGGAAAATCCATAATAGATTTAAAAGAGGAATATAGATAATTCACAACACTAATAAACAACAAAAATTTTCACAGGAATACTTATGTTTTCGCAATATTTGAATAAAACATTCATAACTTATGCATATTATAAAACTTGTATATTCAAAACCTAATTTTCCAAGGTTTTCAGGTACTCTTAGCCGGCAGTTAGTTTTTTTTTTTTTTTTTTTTTTTTTCCAAATTAAAGTTTAATTCTATTAAAGGAGAGCATTCTCACTCATTTCCTATAGTAAATTGTATTTTTATTCAGTTACGAGGTTCTCACTTTTGGTATTGTTGCATTAATAACTTATGTTAAAATAAAATTTTTAGCTTTCCAAAATTTACCATCACATACTTTAATAGTGAGAGTGGTGAAGCATTTAAAAACTGGTAAGATAACAAACCCTCATGTGTTTAGATAAAAGTGATATGTAAAATGAAAATAGAAAACTGGTTACTTTAATATTAAATTACAGGGGTTGATCCAGGCAAAATTTGGGGTTCACAAAAATCTATTTTAAAATAGGCTTCTTCACAAAATAATTTTAATAAAACAGACCCTTTCACAAAATTCTTTTATGCCATTTTCATACTGTTTTAAAATCTAATTTGTACACAAAAACATGTCGAAATTTTCAAAAACTTAGCAAAGGAATTTTTAAAAATTTATATATTTAGTTTTTAAATTCCTTGTTCAAATAACAAAGTCAACTTCCATTAAAAAATGTTATTTTCACAAAAATAGCTTTTCTTTTTCACAAAATGAGCCCCGGAATAAAAACCTGCATAGACTCCTGAATTGATCAGAAAAATTATGATTAGTAATATCAGTTTATTAGCTGTACTGCTATTGCTCCCTCTCCCCCCTTCCAAGCCGCTCAATAATAGAGAGCAGCTTTTTTATGATACACAAATGCTAATTTATTATTTCGATTTTTATGTATCGCATATTTACTAAATACTACATGAAACAAAATAGTCCATTTTTGATTTAACAATGATTCATAATCCCACACACATCCGTGCAAGAAATCCATCTAAGTCAAGACTGAAATCTTTTCTGAGCATTAGAAATAACTAGGGTTAGAAGATTTCTAAGTCTTGTTTTATACCTAAAAATTGGTCTCTAACAATAAAAGAAAGTGATTAAATGTTCTTGATGGTAGAACCACTATTATTTAAGTATATAAGGTAGAATTCTGAGTCAATCAAAAATCTCTTCAACACTGAAATCAGTCCTGAGATTAAAGATCTTGCACCCATGTCCCACGGTTCTTGATCTTGTGTACACAGATAATACATACTATATTGTTTACGAGATTTCGGTGAAAACTGATTAAACTTGGGAATGTTTGAAGATGAAATTATTATAATGGTTCTGTTATATAAATTATCATTCAATAAATCAAAAGAAAACATGAATTTTTACAAATTTATTTAATATACTTCAACACAGTATTCTTAGAAGTAACAAATTTAAATAACAAATTAAGAAACAACAAATAAAAAATTCATTTTTTCACACAGATTTGTAGTAACACAATTTAACGCCAAGGTTGATTTTGGATCTTGTAGACAGTTTTTTTGATTGTGTCTTTTTCCAGATTAATAGCCAAGCATGTCCTATTTAAAAAAAAGGTAAGAATAAATATTGCATAAAACTATACACAATAAACAGAAATTGAGTATAATAACAATCTCAATTATTCCAGATGAACAGCAAATACAGCAGTTATGTTTAATAGATAATTGTTATGAGCATCCTATTAAAACAAGTAACAAAAAAGTAAGGAATTAGAATTCATTCCAGTTTAACCCAAAATTAATTTCAATTATTGTAAAATAATTCATTTGTTGTAATGTTACAGTTAGTAATTTATTTTACTGAACCTTTTGTACATGAATAAAACTTGCACTTGACCTTTTATTTCTATGTAAAATATTTTTAAATGAGTAGATTACATTTGAAGCAATTTTAAAATGACAAAATTCTTTTAAGCTCTGATATAAAACTTTGGGCCCAAAAACAAAAAGGCCTGAACATCTCTGATAGACATTAATGTTCTTTATATCAAAGTAAGATGCCTTTATAGCACCTTGAACCGTTTATATATACCACTTATAGCCGTTTGAACCAATTATAGTTGGTTTTAATCACTTTTGAATTGTTTGTCTGTTTTGCAGCCAATGTGTATATTGCATTTCTTAGATCTCTTCTTCATTGCTAACTGTAATTGAGAGTGCATGTTTTTTCATATGTTTTTATGTTCTTCTGTCTTTACAAGAAAATACTGAATTCAAAGAAAATATGGTATTCTGACTTTCGGCGGATTTGTACGTATTGGAAGGCAAGGAATGAAATTTAAAAGTTTTTAGAAAATGTCCGTCAGTCAACTCCGTAAGTTTTTAATTAAAAAAAAATTGTGGCTGTTTTGTCTTAAGAACTAATGCATGACATTTCACAAAACTTTACATTCAATTAGAGCATTGATATAAACTGAAGCTGGTTAGTTTTTGGGGTATATCTCTTAACAGGCGGCGCTGATATGATGCATTATTCAGTTTCCATAATATCTCTAACTCAAGAATTAATGCACAGGTTATTATAAAACTTCAAATTCTGTTAGTTCCTGATTTAAAAAGTGCTTCAATTCATATATAGGGAACAATTTTTTACTACCATTTCAAAAATACATCGACATCAACTCTTTTGTATCAAGCAATAAATCAACAGTTATATTGAGAATTTTGGAGAATAGTAAAATAATATTTTTTTCTTTCAAATAGAGCATTTTCCAATGTTCCCTTAGTAACTAATTTTCTGTTTAAGGGTGTTCTTAAATCAAAAAGAGCAACTTTGTGACACATGCATTAATTTATTTTTGTTCCGAAATGCATGAAAATAGCAGGTGTTGTTATTCAGAAACTGTCTAATTGCACTCATTCTTTTGTTTTTTAAAAAACACAATAGATTTTTCATAACAAGCCTTCAAAGTTGACACTTTTGAGCCTATTTCCCGACGAAAGCAGAAAAACCGGTCGAAAAGGAGGAGAAAAACAGGTGATTGCGTCATCGGAATAGCTTATAATTCGATAAGTAATTTAATTATCATAAAATGGAAAAATAAGTTCAATTCGAAATCGCTTTCATAGTCAGGCATTAAAATTTTATAACTTTCTGTTAAAAAATGAATTTGTAAATGTGTCAAAACGTTTTTCGCTTGTTGAGTGGATCAGTTAAGAACATTCTTAATGCCATAAATAAATATTTTTGTTTATCGAAAAACTTTTTTTTTTCGTAAGTGATGGAAATATTTTACACATACACACACATGTTGCCATAATTAACACTACAACAGCACAAACAATAGATTTATATAATACATTCCATCTTGCAGACTTTTTAATAATATAATTATTGATGCAGACACTTGAAGATAGTTCTGTCACTGCACTCTCACTCAACTAAATTTGTATGTTTTACAAGATTTCTCAACTAGATTCACACTCTTTTCAAGATCGACTAAATTGGCACTTTTTCTGAGATATCTCGAATAAATTGGTGCTCTTTCCAAGATATCTTGACTAAATTTGCTCTTTTTCTCAAGATTTCGACTAAATTCGCACTATTCCCCCCAGGATCTGGACTAAAATCACACTTTTTTCTCCGGGATCTGGACTCAATTTGCACGTTTTCGTGAGATCTCGATGAAATTAACACTTTTTCTCGAGATCTCGACAAATTAATGCGCTTTTTTTCAGATCTCGACTAATTTTGCACGTTTTCTGGAGATCTCAGCTAATTTGCATGTTTTAACGAGATCGCAACTAAAGTTGCATCTTTTATTGAGATCTCGACTAAAAAATGCATTTTTCCTTCATCTCGACTAAATAATGCATTTTCTCGAGACTGTGGCTAAATTTGCACTCCCTCCCAGGATCTTAACAAAATTTGCACCCCGCCCCCTAAAATCTTGACTAAATTCACACTTTTTCCGGAGATGTCAACTAAAGTCACACTTTTTCAGATTATTTAATGATATTCATATCACCCCCTCCCTCTCCGCAGAATCATAATTCCCATTTTTCTATCATGATTCTAAGTTGAAATCTGCATTTTGTAAGTATGATGAAATTAGCATTTTTTACCAAGATTCTTTGATGAAACTTCATTTTTTTAATGCGATTGTTCTATTTAAGGGATTTGCAATTTCTTTCTGTGATATTTTGGCAGAATGTGCATTTTTACCATGACCCTTTGACAAAATTTATTTCTTCTGCAACTAATTGACTTTTTTATACGTACTCATTTGTTAAAATTCACGATAGTTTATCATGACTGATCGCCAAAATTCTCAACAGTTTTGCACAACCGATTGGCTCACTTTGCAGAAAAAAATATGTAGAAGAATTTACAGGGGGAAATACAGTACAGAATTTTAATGTGTAGGTCTTTCTTTTTCTGTATGTAAATCACACAATTCTGCACACGATTTCAAACCCTACCCCTCAAAGACAACCCATCCCCCAAGAAATTCTTAAAATGGCACCATAAGCAGCCAATTTATTTATTTTATATGCCTTGCGGCTCTTTTAAACTCTTTTGATGCACACAATGGTTTTTTTTTAAACATTTCCATGGCAGCCTGTGAAAATTCAATTGATCTTTGAAAATTATAGCAAATATTTTTGGTATACAAAGAACAAGCATACCCCCCCTCCCTTTTTTTAATAGCCCTTTTTGAAAAAATGTACTCTTTCTTTAAATTAGTGGTTCCTCTTCGAAAAATTCAACCTGGTGCCCCCCCCCCCCCTTTTTTTTCTTTCTAGAATCCAGAGTATTTTAGATATGACAAAAAATCATCTTTGCTAGTAAAATTGTATTATCGTAGTGAACATTAAAATCATTTAAAATACAATTTAACTGCAATAGTTGGCAGATCTGTAGTGGTATTTGTAATTGATTTTAATTTTTGAGAAATTAAAAACAAACATGCCTCTTCTAAAAAATACTATACGGTAGAGTATCTAATTTGCCGACCTGTAATTCACAGTCAATTTTTTAAAGTTAACAAAAACATATTTAGATTAATAATGTTGCACACTGTGCCACCCCCTTAGTGGTGAGTATTAATTTATTTTAATTTTTTTTTTGGGGGGGGGGGGGAGAAGGCTGGAAATAAAACTTCACACGAACAAATTGATGCTGTGATGACTTGTCGCTACAATGATTTCAATGCAACACCTAGTATTTCGAATTATAACTAACTGAGTGAAAATGCCTTAAAATTAATAAATATTTGTAACAATATGAAAATGCTATATCGTCGTTAGAAACATTTTTCTGCATAATTTCTTATTTTAACATATTAGGAAGTAGGTAAAAACTTGTTTGCAACATTACAGATCTACATACGGAAAAAAAAAAAAAAAAAAAAAAAAAAAAAAAAAAAAAAAAACAGATTGTTGTGAATTAAATATAAATGAAAAAAAAGTATGTTTTCATTATTGTAACATTTACAAAAATATGCATTTTTTGAAAATGCATTAAAAGATAGAAAATTTCACCAAATTAACCAGCTAAGTTGGTTTTATATATATGGCAATTTATTTTGTTGACAAATTTAGTGGTATATGACCAAATTGGTCAAAATTTAGTTCTATGGTAGTAATACTGCTATTACTACTTTTTTTTTTTTTTACAATTACCCATTGTTTAAGCTGATACAGATTTCTTCATATGAAAACAACCATTATATCTACGGCAGCCCACTGACCACCTTAGGGACTGAATTAAAGAGAAAAAAAAAATCAGCCTAATGTGTGTATTGCCTTTGAATACATGAAGGAGAGACTGGAGCACATGTGAATAGTTCACATAAGGATAGCTTTTTTTTATTAATGGTTAATTTCTGAAAACAAAAAATAGTGAATACAGTAAACAGAACCCTTTTTTTAAACAAGGTAATTTTTTATAAAATCATCTTTATAGTTAGCTCTTCTTTTTTTTTTAATAACTTTATAAATTCAATGAATTGCTCACAAGTGCCCCAACAGCAGGATAGTTGCGAACACAAGGAAAAATATTTGATATGCTTTACATTCTGTTTTTTATTTGTTGTCATGATCATTAGTTACACTATGTGTTAAATTTACTATAAACAAAATTCTAGTTCCGCAGTGATAGATTTAAGCACAAGATTATAAGACGAAAATAAGTAGACTGGGAAAAAGGAGGATTATATGACTAATTAAATATTGTCGGAATAAAATAAAAATTAAGATGTACATTTGAAAAAAATAAAGCCTTTAAATTTTGCTTAGGGGAATTTAGATAATATTTATCAAAAATCTGCCAAAGTACAAAAGATTCTTATCCTTGTACAGTCAAAGATCTATAATCCGCACACCCATAATCCACTGTTTTCTATAATTCACATTATTTTACGAATGTAAACAATGAAATAAACAGTTAAAAAAATTACAAATTAGTGATCCCAAAACGATTTTTTTCAAAAAATGTAAAAAAAATGAGAAAACAATGAGAAAACAGTGGATTATGTGTGTGCGGATTATAGATCTTTGACTGTATTTCCCTTCTAGTATCCTTGTATAGGATATACATATACCTTGTATGGGTATACTTGTATCCTTCGAGTATCTTTGTATTTCCCTTCTATTCTAAAATAATGATAAAGGATTTTAAAATGATTAAAAAAAATAAACTCAATTAAAAGCACACACCCAAATTTAACTTCTTTTACTTTTGAAAGAGGAAAGGGGGGGGGGGAAGCTCACAATATTTTATAGTATCAGTTTAAAAATTTTAATTTCAGGCAATTCTGATATCTATCTCCATTCAAAGCATCATACACATTTTAGAGGTGAAAGTGGGCCATCATTCCAAGTTTGGAAGAAATGAAATTGTTTAGCAAAATATTGCAAAAAACTATTGCATCTTAGAAAACTTTACATGTATTTAAATTATAATTGGATATAAATAAGCTTATAGCTCTTTACGTACTTGCTAACGGATGATCTTGTGAAAAGTTTAATACAAAGTCAAATATGACAAAAAGTCTCCTATTTCAAGACAATATTAGATAGGACATTATTTCGCATGAAGTGAACTGAAAGAAACAGAATCATAGAATGATTATTGAGACACTTATGAACTGTTCAAATCTGCCTCAACTATTCTGTTAACAAATGACCCACGTGGTGATTAGAGTTAAATTGACAAATCATTAACATTTCTCAATTTTAGAATTCTTTTTTTTTTAAATCAAAAATACTTATTATTTATAGTATATGTTAGAACATTAAAATTAAAACAAATAAATAAAGTTATTCATTTCAAAATTTAAAAGTGAGATTTTACTTTTGAGACGCACACTTTATGCCTCCATTTCTTTCTCTTCTCGATGACACTACCAGTGATAGAAGTGCCTCCATCATATTCTGGAGCTGTCCATTTGAAATAGGTAATTAGTAACCTTTAAAACAGTTGCTTGTAGTCGGCCAGGCTTACTTAGTTCATCTGTAAAAAAATGCAGTATTATACAGGGTGTTTACAAAAATGTATTAGTTACCATTAAAGTTATTATGTTACTTCATAAAATACCTAATTATTTTATAGAACAACAATTGTCTAATTGTTAAAGTATTAAAACTTTCGGCAATAGCCATTTGAACCAATTATAGCCAGGATTGCAAAAAAGCCATGCCGGTGGCTTTTATTTGTTTTAACCAGCTTTTATTGGACAAAATTGGTGTTTTTTAGTTAGTTTTAAAGACTTAATTGAGGTAGAATTCAATATAACCCAATTTCTCCAAAATGAACACATTAATATTGGAATAATACGTATTGATTTGCAGTCAAAATTATAAATATATCAGCTAACTTTTAAAAGATCATACAAAATGCTTTCTCTAGTTTACACTGACTTCCCCCCCCCCCCCACACACACAGTTTTTTTCTTTTTTACTACTTTATATAATTAAAAAGGACAATAGTTGCATAGTTAGTATCATAATTTATTACTTAACTAATTTTAAAGGATATTAATATACAAGTCTTATTTTATTGCTCATAAATGTTTATTTGAAGCCACACATAAAGTCATTTAATAAAAAGAGCAATTCTTTTTAATAAAACAGCATTATGAATAACTTTGCATTAGTTTATGTATGAGTATGCATTCTTTAAAATAACAATGAGCTTTTCAAAATTTTAATTCAACAAGTTTTATTACAACAATATAATTTCAATTATTAAATACACATAAGCTATTGTCAATTTCAAAAGTAAATAGAAGTATGTAAGGAAAATTCTATTTTTATATGTAACATTTAGTTATTGTTTCATATAATCTTTAAAATGTTTGGTATATATAAAGCTATGCAACAACAACTTTACAGTCTAATTTTATGTATTCTTATGAATATTTATAATTTCAATTTCAGACATAATGCCTTCACAGATGCATCAGCAGTTATAAAGACTCATTTATTTGATAAAATTTAGTAAAAATGTACATTTTTTAATAGAAAATATTTATAAGTGTATTACAAATAAATCAATTCAAATTTAATATGAAATATCTGTAAACTAGGGATGCACAACCTGTGGCCTGCGAATTTCGTCAATTTACAACTGGAAAAAATTGCAATTTTTGTACATATGTCACACAAAAAAAATTATAAATTTTGTCAATTTACTGCGGGAAAATATAAAATTTCATCATTTAAGAATCACAAATGTCGTTTATCGGCACGGAAAAATTACGAATTCCATTGATCAAATGCGAAAAAAGTCAAATTTTATCGATGAGGATCGGAAAAATCGTCAGTTTTGCTCATCAGAGGGCAAATTTTGCTCATGAGACTCGTGGGAAAAAAGTAGCAAATTTTCCCGATTGGGCATGAAAACATCGCAAGTTTTTTCGATCAGGGATGGAAAAATCGCAGATTTTGTCAGTTGGACGCGAAAACTCACACATTTCGTTGATCAAGCAAGAAAAAAAATCATAAATGTTGTTGTTCCTCGAAAATATTGCAAATTATCATCGAATGGAAAAATAGCATATTTTCTCGGTTTATCGCTTGAAAAAAAAAAGTGAATTTTGTCGATAAGGCACAAAAAATCGCAAACTTTGTCAATCAGAGACAAAAAGAAAAAAAAAAAACACAAATTTCGCTGATAAGACACGGGAAAATTGCGAATTAAGTGATGATGCGTAGAAATATTTCAAATTTCGTTGATCAGCTGCGGAAAAATAGTGTTTTTGTCAATTTATCAAGAGAAAAAAATCACGAGTTTTATCTTGCTGCATAAAAAAATGCAGATTTCGTCAATGCTAGTACAAAAATCACGAATATTGATACTCGATCGAAGAAAAATGTGTATTTTGTCAATTTACAGCAAAAAAAGCGCACATTTCGTCGATCAAAGACCGAACAATTGCGAGTTTTATTGATCGCATTTCGAAAAATTGCAAATTTCTTTGGTCGGAGATGGGAATTTTGTAAATTTTGTTGGTCATACATGGAAAAATTGCTAACTACGTCAATCAGACTAGAATAAAATCGAGAATTTCATCGATCATGCAGAGTAATTTCGCGATTTTCGTCGATTGGCTTTGCAAAGATCACGAATTTTGCTGACAGGCTTTGTAAAAATCGCAAATTTGATTGATCGGCTACGTAAAAATCCCGAATTTTCTCGATTAGCTTCGAAAAAATCGCAAATTTTGACGATCCGAATTGGAAAAGTGCGAATTTTGTCGATTAGGTGCGGAAAAATCACGAATTTTGCCAATCAGGTGCGGAAAAATTGCGAATTTTGTTATTCAGTCGCATTAAAATTGCGTATTTTGTCAATCAGGTTCGGATGAATCGCCAATTTCGTCGATCATGCAAAGGAAAATTGTGAATTTCGTCTATCAGCTTTGCAAAAATCACAAATTTCGTCTATCAACTTTTTAAAAATCGCGAACTGTGTCTATTGACTTTGTAAAAATCGTGAATTTTGTCAATAGCCTTCATGAACATCATGAATTTTGTCTATCGCCTTTGTAAAAATTGCAAATTTCGTAGATCAGGCATGGAAAAATCGTGAATTTCGTTGATCGGCTTTGTAAAAATCATGAATTTCGTCTATGAAGCGTTGAAATATTGTGATTTTTGTCGATTGTGAGAAAGAAAATAGCGAATTTTATCAATCGACTTTGTAAAAATCACGAATTTTATTGATTGGCTTCATAAAAATGAAAATTTCGTAGATTGGCTTCAGAAAAACGCAAATTTCTCTGATCAGGCACATTGAAATTGGAAATTTTGTTGATCAGGTGCGAAAAAATTACAAATCTCGTCGAATATGCGCAGAAAAATCAAGAATTTCGCCGGTCATACGAAGGAAAATAGCAAATTTCATCGACCAACTTTGTCACAAATTTTATCGATCGCTTTGTAAAAATCTCGAATTTCGTCAATCGGCAAGGTAAAAATCGCAAAAATTTAAAATAACGTAGATTTTTTTTAAAAAAATCTTGTTAATCGGCTCCTCCTCTCTCCTTCGTTCATAAAATTCACATTTTTTGGCACCAGCCATTTATGCTCTTTTTTTAGCACTTTTAATAAAACAAAACATAATCTCCTCAATTATGTCAAAGAATATCTTTAAATCTAGAAAATAATCTTTGCTATATCTGTTATATATAAAAATGTAAAAACTGCTGATATATCCTTAACAACTGAACTGGGTATTTTGACTGGGTAAGTGAACTTAAATGGGTATCCCCCCCCCCAATCACACACATACACTCTCCTCTGAAACCACATATTTTTTTTATCAGATTGTAGGCTACAGATCACCTCCTCTAACTCGAATTCTCTCCATGTTATTGATGTGGCCCTCGACCACCCAGATATATTTGAAAGTGGCCCTTCTCTTCAAAAGGTTGTGCACCCTTACTGTAAACCATCTTTAACAAATAAATAAAAGCCGGCTTTTTTAAAATGTTTTACAAAAAAAAAAAAAAAAAAAAAAAGCCAGATGACATATTTGGCTTGGCTAAAAGCTGCTAACTCTGATTATAATTAATTTTAGTAAGTTTTGAATCATTTATGGCTGGTTTCACATGCTTATTTATTAGACCTTTTCATTGTTATTAACTGTCATTACGGGCACATGTTTTGTCGATATGTGTATTAAATTTGCACAAATTTGTAAGCAAGCAGCTAATTTTTGTTAGCATTTTCACAGGGTTCATAATATTTTTCTTTGATAAAATTCAAGCACCTTCCCAGAAATGAAATTTTAACATTATAAAATACTATACATTGCAAAAGTATAAAGAGGAATTTTTTTTTTCACATATTATGAGGCGAATGCTAAACATAACATACAGTAGCAAAGTCTGAAATGCAAAATGTTATGAAAAAATCTCCGTAAAATAAAGAGTCTTTTTCGTCTAGTTTGAAAATTATTTGTGCTAACACTAGTCAAAAATAGACACTTGATATTTTTGCATTGTTATAATATTAAAACACAATTTTAAATTTTGCAAAAACTAAACAATTTTTTATACAGATACTTTAACTAATCCACTAAATCAATTTTTGAAAAAAGTTTAATAAATACACACATATGAGAAAAAATTGCATATTTCTACATGAATAATTTATTGCATTTTAAATACAAGACTTTTACCAGCCTTTAAGCATTTTAATATCAAATTAGACCTTTTATTTATTTTTTTTTATTTGGTTTGGTTTTATTTATTTATTTTCTTTTAGTCTAAAATTTCTAACTCCAGCTTTTTTTTTCTTTTACATTTTTTCACAAGCTTTTTTAATTGTATACTGAATGGCCTTTTTTTTTTTTTTTTTTTTTTTTTTTTTTTTTTTTTTGTAGACTAACTTTTAAAGATAACTCATTTGCTAAATTCAGTAGCTCATCTGCTAAATTGTTATAGTTTTCATTTTTATATTTATTCATTTATTTTGTTCTCAGTGATATGATTTTTTCTCTTTTTCTTGATTCTTCAAGAGCATAATGTACATTTGAATGCAACAGAATGCAGATGAAAGCAGCTCTTTCTTTATTGGTACTTAAAGAAAAAGCTTGGAGGGCCCACAAATATATAAATATATATATATACCACCACAATATTCTACTTAATCTTTTATAATTTTTAAATAAATATATAAATGTTCTTTAAGGTTTTCTAGTTCAATATTTTTTATTGATTATCTTCTTTCAACACAAGCTTGAGACAAAAGCAACACATGTTTGGTAACATGAAAAGCTTTAACATCCTTTAACACACACATGACTATAAAAAAGTCAATCGAACTTTCCATTCATCAAAGTTTATGAAAACTGATAAAATTTGTGGATTCAAGAAAATACTGACAATCCAGAAGAGTGATTTCATGGTCATTTTTCGGTAATCAACCATTTTCGTGAGAGACTATGTGATTTCATTTGTGAAATGGAATTTTCTTTGACCCATGAAATTTCATTAGGAGTTAAACAAGATAAATTTCACACAATGCTATACATTATTAGACTTTTTTTTAAATGATTTTTACATCACTATGCAAATGAAGTTCCTTATTTCTTGTTTAAGAAAAATAACACCACTTTGTTTCACAGATTGTTGCTCGGTTAAGATTTTTAAAGAATTTATCCCCAGTGAACAGTCTATTTTAGCAACAAAATTCACATAATACTTTTGAATTCAAGGCAAGGAAGTTGTTCAGAAACTGTTACATGTTTCATTTCACTCTCCTTAAGAAATTTGTTATTTAATTAGCATGACTGAATCAACTTTGTTAAATCAACTACAACAAATGGCAGATATTTTTTCACGTAAGGCTGTACCAACAATAAACCGACGAAGGAAAATGAAAATTAAGAATAAATTTAACTTTTAAAAAAAGATACAATAGAATCATACATGTGATAATTGGGATTGGGAATCTTTTTTTTTCTTTCTTTTTCAACACAACAGATAAACAACTACAAATATTCCTAGATTTCAATTGCTCTTTTTACAGCTGGTAGGCTGTAAAGCCAGCTATGTATCTTAAAGACAGTATTGCCAATTAACAATATTTCCTAATAATCTTGAACACACTATGTGCTGTTTTTATAACAATTTCATTCCACCTCACATTTAATGATTTTTGTGTCGAATTTAATTACTCATTTATCATAGCGAAAAGCACAATAAAAAATTCATAAAACCAATTTTGAAGAATTTCAAGTTTAGCATCATAAATTTTTACTTACACAAACCAATTATTTTTCGCTACCAACACCATTTACTGAAAATAAAGTACTTAATATAAAATGAAAATATTAAACAAATTTTATATCAAAAAAGTAAGTTTATATACAATTTTTTCACATACTTTTAATAAAAGGGGAGGGGGGGGACAAGAGGACTAATTATCATATTGAGCAAGAAAAAATGAAGGTAAATGCTTAAAACTGAAATTGTTAAAAATAAAAAGCTAATTTCTATTTATTATTAATAACAATAAAAATAAAAATAAAGATCATTTTGAAAGATTTCTTTTATAAAATTTGAAAACATGCAAATTTTGTCGAGGCCTAAACAATGTTGGAGAGAACACAAGGAAATGCACTACCAAAATCCGTGAGGTCATCAATCATAGGTTTGTTTTTGAAGAATTTTCTTTTTAAAATGTAAAATTACACTAATTCAATCAAGATACAGGCACTGTCATATGGGCCAGACAGTATGCAATAAAGATAATAATCAATTCACTACATGGACAGCATGAAAACTAAATTTAGGTATAAGATATTTGTGCTTTTTTTTTTTTTTTTTTTTTTTTTTTTTTTTTTTTTTTTTTGGTGGAAGATATAGGTCAAAATTAACATTTTTAGCCAATGGTCATCGGCTAACTAATTGTCGGCACTAATTTTTCTAACTGGCTATTTTTTTCAACTGCTGGCCAGTAACAAAGTTACAAATGCTCCATACAAAATTGTGTTTTTTCTAGCTAATAACAATGTTATTTACTATTTCTGTTACTTACCATTCAATAGGATTGTACACCACAGGTGATTCTAAAAAAAAAAAATCAGTCATTTTGGTCGAATACCAAATATTCGGCCGAATACCGAATATTTGGCTTTCCAAATACAGTCGAGTGTCTATTTAACGAAATCCACCGTTCCAGTAAAAAATTCGTTATATAGAGAAATTAATCTTTTGAATTAAGTATTTGAAATATTTAAAAGTAAATATTAACCTAACATTTTATTTCTTAATTATTTAAGTTGTTTCAAAAAAGAGAACAGACATTTACAGTAAAACCCCGATAATTCGGATTAATTGGGACCGGACCCAATCTGGATTATCGAAAATCCGGATTATCCGGAGAATTAGAAAAAATGAAATAAAATATAACATACTAACAGAAAATCACCTTTATGTTAAACTTATTGAATATTTGCAGACAGTAATAATGTTTATTTTGCTTAATTATTCCGAAAACATGTCAGAAAAGTTTTTTTTATTTAGAATACGACGATGAAACAAGTTAATGTTATGGAAATTAGCCAATCGCTTCTCAAACTTGAGAAAAAAAAATGACCAAACCGATCTGAATTATCCGGAGATCCGGATTATCGGGGTCCGAATTAGCGGGGTTCTACTGTATTTGAAAACTTAATGAAAATCAAATGAGGAAGACTTGCATTAATTTCAGACGAAGAAATCTGTAATTTTTTGTTGTTTTTGATTTTAAAATTGTTACGCTCTCCAAAAAAAAAAAAAAAAAAAAAAAAAAAAAAAAAAAAAAAACTTTTAGCAAGGAATGAAAAATTGTCGTTAACATTTTCCTCCATTTGAACGCCTCCCTTATGTGCTTTTCATTGATTCCTCTCTTACGTGTATCAATCCAATTGACTCTGTTTCGAGAAGGATGTGGAAAGGTGTGTGGGAGGTGGGATAAATTCATTGGATTTAAAGAACAAGGAGAGAAGTAATATAAAAAAAAACTCAGCACTGACGATAAATCAAAAATAAGTGACGGAAAATTGATACCATATGATTTCGAAGCTTTTTAAAATTGAATAAATTAAGATCAATTTATGAAAAAATTCATTATATGGAGATAGATATTTCGCTAAAGACTGTTTTTAATGTAATCATGCAAAAAGGGGACCGTTCCTACTAAAAATTCGTTATATAGAGAAATTCGATGTATGGAGTTTCATTATACAGAGACTCGACTGTACTTTTTATATTTCAAAGTTTAAAGGTATTAAAATGTTACTTTTTAAAACAATTTTACATAATGTTTAATAAGAGAAACTTACATTTTGATAAACAAGAGTTTTTTATAAGAACATTCAGTATTAAAAAAATATGCCTTTTTTTAATTAAGAAGCATAATTATGAGACTTTTTCAATTAGCAAAATTTTAAAATTCATTTCTTCTACGAATTGTAACAAACATTTTGAAATCAAAGAGAAATAATGAAAAAATAGTTGAAGAAAAACTGTACAGTCTCATATTTGTTCTTTTTAAATAACTCAAGGCAGATTTTTTTTCAATATAAAGTATACAGTGGCGGTCAAAAGTTTTCGGCCAGCAAAAATTTTTCAGTTAATTTGTAAATATACCCATATGAAGAGAAATCTCAAAGTGATATTTATACATTTTATTGACAGAATAGTTAGGAACTTACTTATAGAAGAACATGTAAATATCAATAAATTTAACTGACAAAATTAAGTATAAAGGAAAATGAATGTTCTCAAAAGTTTACGGCCACCTTCACAAGTTTGTAAAAAAATGGTATTGTAATAGAAAATTACAGTGATCAACAACATTTACGATCACCTTATTAGTATTTTATCTTATTACTATTTTATTACTAGCTTTAGCAATAAGTACAGCGGCGCAGCAATGTGACATTCATACAATCAACGGTTAAAGATCGTCTATGGTATGTTTTTCCCACATTTCTTGCAATTTTGGCGAAATTTTGGCTGAGTTGGAATATTTATAGTTCCGCAGACTTTTGTCAACTTTTTTTCAAAGATTTTCTATTGGATTCATGCTGGGCACTTGGGCTGATCATTTCAAAAACGAAATTTTTTGTGTGAAAACCATTGCTTATCGAGGATTGCAAACATTATTTACGTCGTTATCATTTTAAGAAAAATAGATGCGACCAAATTTTTTATCTAATAAGGCAGAAAATAGTCTAGCAAGATATCCTTATACATTGTATAATTCACCTAGCTGTGGATTTCAAATAACGGACCGTCACTTTTTGAAGGAAATACTCCCCACGGCATAACGTGTCCTCCACCATGCTTCATTGTATGAATAACATAGGTTGAATCATATATTTTGCTGTTAGGTCATTGGACGTTGTGTCTGCCATCACTTCCAAAACTGTTTCAAATTCGATTGATGGAAAAAAAGAACTTTTTTCTAGTTTTCACTTGACTAGACTTTGTGTTCCTTGGAAAATGAAAGTAGGGTACGTCAGTATTTTTTTTATTTCTGAAAATTTTTTAACACCGACTATTCCATAAAGTTCTGTATCACATCATTTTTCTCCTGGTAATTCTGTCCTCAGGAATAGCAATTTTTCGGGGTCTCCCGGACCTCTGAAAGTGTTGAAAGCCATAACCATCTTTATTTAATTTTGTAAATATTGTTTACAGCCGATTTTAGCAATCGATAACTTAGCCGCAATATCTCAAGAAGATTGTCCTTTTAACGACAAACTAATCACTCATTTATGAATAATAGGTAATTGTTGAACTTTTCAAATTTGAATTCAAACTATGCTTTACATGTTGACTCATTCATAAACACAACCAAAAAACACTTTATGGATAGAAAAAAACTAAAGAATGATAAGTGGCTGGAAACTTTTGACTTTTGAGAACATGCGTTTTCTTTTATATTTAATTTTGTCAATAAAATTTATTGATATCTACACGTTCTTCTATAAGTAAGTTCCTAACTAATATGCCAATATAATGTAAAAGTATTACTTTGAGATTCCTCTTCATATGGGTATATTTACAAGTTAACTGAAAATTTTTTGCTGGCCTGAAACTTTTGACTGCCACTGTAAATACTTTCAACTTAATTCCGAATAAAGGAATGTCTAGCTCATAGTTCTTTTCTTATTAATAGTGGCATTTTCCATCCTTCTCATCATATCATATTTTACAGAAATCAAAGCATGTGAGTTGAAAATATGGTATCTTATTTATTGTTAATGCAACAAACGAAAACACAAGTTTGACCTAGAGTGAGATGAAATACAATGCATTCATGATTCAATAAGTTGATTACGATTATGGTTTCATAAACAAAAAATTGTCTACCTTGATAGTTATTACTAATCTCAAAAGTCTTCCTTTCCTGTTTAAGGTCTTTTGGGAAAAGCAAGAAACAGATTATTTACTAAATAGAATTTAGGAACTTGCATCTACACTCGCATCATTTATTCCTAGGAAGAATCCTAATAAATTATAATTTTAATCCTTCTCATGGTTAATTTTCTTAAGTTAAACTTTACAAAGCAAATAAATAATGTAAAAACATTCTACCGGGTGATCCAGAAGTTTCGGGAGTTTTGAAAAGTTAATAATTAGGAAACTATGTATAATACAAAGGTTCTGTTTTCAGATATATGCTCAGAAACATGTGGGATTTTTGTTTAGAATGAATTTTTTAAAATATATATAGTTACCATTTTTAACAACAGGTGGCGCTGTTGTATAAGATTGAATGTACCAATACCAATATTACCAATTGAACCAATATTACCAATATTACCAATTGATTGAATGTACCAATACCAATGTTATATAGACATATGAGTTCATTGCGAAACTTCTTTTCTATGATATTGATGAGATTTCGTTTTAAGGGTGGTTTATGTTCAAACATTTTTTGTAAGGTAAATGAAACTGCATTGTAAGAGAAATTTGATACAAAATTTCATGAGCAACTGCAGTGTTTAGACATTGTCTAGACTATGTTTAGACACATCTTTGCATGTCGCGTTGTTTTCATATCGTACAATACGTCAAGTTAAAACTGCAAAAGAATCGATGGCCATTGCAAATGTGAAATGCTATGGTAAGCAAGGTTTGAGAAAAAGGCTCATTGGAAGATCGTAATAGAAACAAGAGATCCCAAATGTCTGTTACAATCGTAAATTAGGTAGGATTATATGCCAATACTCTGTAGAAATCATCAGTTCATGGTGAGTGCAGTAAACTTGTGATATCACGATGAACTGAAATTTCTTCTGGAATTTCTTTCTGCTCTGAGGATACTGTGCACGCTGTTTTGCATCGGCTCACGGCGGTACTTATAAGCCATGAGCGTCATGATTAAACTTTGTAACCCTTGGACACTAATTCGTTCTTTTAAATGAGATGTATCATACTATAAAAACAATACTATCAATTTTAGCGCCACCTGCTGTCAAAAAGTGCAACTAACATAATATGTTTTTTTCATCGAAAAAACAAATCCCACAAGTTTCTTAGCATTTCTGTGAAAACCGCATACTTCTATTGTTTATGGTTTTCTAATTATTAACATTTCAAAAGTCCCGGGACTTCTGGATCACCCGGTATATTATTTAAATATGATTTTATTTCTAATTATTTTAAATATATTAATAAATTGACAGTTAAAAGTAGAAATTGTGAAAAGTTTTTTAAAATGTGTTTTAAAAGGCTTTATTAAGTATTGAATTCGGCCGAATACTTTGATATTCGGCCAAACCGAATAGTTTGATATTCGGCCTAACCGAAAGGTAACATGGCCGAGTAGGCCGAATACCGAATATTCAGTACATCCCTACCTGAAATTAACAACAAATTTTTGAAAAGTGATAGAAGTAGGGGGAAATCCATTTCGGGCACTGTCTATGACAAGTGGCGTGGCGAATACTAGTTTTGTGCTACACTGGAAGAGAGATCAATTGTTGCATCATTAATAAATAATAATTTGATTAATCAAAAACAGATGGTTTATAATCAAAGGTAGATGAAAAACTGTTTGTTGTAAAAAACTAGTTGGATGTATCAACTGATTGAATTTACTGTATGAAATATGATGATACACATTTAAATAATATACTTCAAACGTTTGTTATTAACATTGGCGATGACTAAATAAACACAATTCGAACAGAAAATACATGCTACACAAGAATATAAATAACTTAAACAGAAAGCAATATTTCAAAATCAATTTAGAATATAAATTGTAAAAGCGCTTACTTGTTTTAAATGAGGATTAACGTAAGACAGGTGCTTCAAATAGACGAGAGAAGTTGTTCCATGCGATAGACCGCCATGTTTTGTTTTGGGTTGAAATGTTGAAAAGGATGCTTGTCTCTGATTGGTTGAATATTTGTCTGCCCGATTGCACAGAAAACCGCACCTTGGATTTCAAATCGAAGAAAACTCTTAGCTGGGACAATTCTAAATTAAGTATTTTAATTAATAAAAATATTCTTTTTTTTTTCTTAGTATAGAACAAGATTCTTTTATATAACTTTAGGAACTTGTTATATTACTTTAAGATGAATTTAATAACTTCAGCTTGTAGAAGAGTATTAAATATTCTAACATATAAATCAGAGTTTACCAAGTTACTTTCTTTAGCTTAGCATCTTTTTAAGTTGTACTACACATATTGATTATTTATTTTCAATCACTAAAATTTTGATATGATTTAAGTTCATTGTTAATACGATATATTACAATAAAAATATTATTTCTTTTTTAATAGTGGTTGAAATTAGCTTTGCGAAAGCATTGAGCTCTGTGAGTTCAAAATGAAATTTGTTTTCCAGAAAGTTGGGCAAAATTTTTTAAAAATTAAATTTGTATTTTGTGTTTGAAAATTTTCAGAGTTGGAATTGGGGGAAATGATAAATATTTTGGAAATTAATAAATGGAGAGGGCCCCTTGAAGTCCAGGGCTCATAGGCAAAGTCCCGATTTGGCATGCAATAAAAAAGACCTGTTCCCAAAAAAGTATAATATATAATTAAAAAAAATTAAATACTTAAGTTTCCATAAGTTTCAATATTTCAGATCCAGCATTGGTCAACATCGACCAATATTGACCAATATCGGTAAAATAAAATCGGTCTTTGCCAATAGAGGCCAAGATTGGCTGATATTGGTCATGACCGATGGCCGATATAGACCGATATTGAGAAATAGACTTTTTCTACGTAAATTTACAGAATTTAAGATGTTATAAAAATTTATTCCTACCTTCCATTTTTCCAAAAATGTACAATACATAAATTTAATTTTAAATATTGAAAATTCCACAAGTTTTTATATTTTAGATCCAATATCGCCGAACATCGATCAATATTGGCTAATGTCGGTAAAAGGCAGTGGTGTAATGGCAAAAAATCCAGAGAGTATACGCTCAAAATATAGGGTATACCCTAAAATGTATATACTATAGTTTTCTTGAGAAGCAGAGAGTATATGGTGTTCCTTAAAAAAGTCCAGAGGGTATACGGCGTATACCCCCACCTTCCACTACATCCCTGGTAAAAGGTAACCTGTCTTTGCCGATGCACGCCAAAGTTGTCCGATATTGGGCAATATCGAGCCGATACTGCTGTGCTACCATGCTTACCTGGGATGATGCATTTTTCACGATTTCGCAAAAGTTATATCGCAAGAACTAATACATGAATTTTCATCAAACTTCAGATTCAGTTTAACCCCTCATTAAAATTAGTCCTGATTAGTTTTTTGTGTATATCACCCTGCAAGTGGCACTATTATGCAGAACTTATTTCAGATTCAGTATAATAGCGCTAATTCAGAAACTAATGCACGGATTTTCAGCAAACTTCAGATGCAGTTAGGAGTTCACGTAAGTTGTTAATGATTAGATTTTGGTGTAAATCACATAACCGGTGGTGCTGTTATACTGCATTTTTCAGGAAGTATTTACATGTATGAGATAAGAAAATTTTTGGAGTGCCACCACCGACTAATTTTTCTATAAATTTACCAAAACAATAGCATATTAAAACCAGACGATAATTTTATGCGATAATTTAAACCAGACAATAATTTAATTAAATAATAATAATATTTTCAACAAACAAAATAAAACGTTCTGTTATGACGTCATCGAAAGACTTTTATTCAAAAGGTATTTGTCCGTAAAAAAAATGGCTAGGCAGCAGATTTGAACATCCTGCATAAAAAAACGGGCTTTGCCCGTAAAAACATATTAGTACTCCGAATTTATGTTTCCGCAACGTAAATTTACGGAAGTGTACCGTTAAGCTTCAAAAACGGACAACTACCGTCAAATATTACGGTAAATGCCCGTAAATTTACATTTTTTTTTTTTTACAGTGTAGAAAATAAAAATGTTAAATTAACTGAGAAGCTTAAAGAAGAATTAATTAGCTTAGAAGCTGATTTAAAGAAATCTTATTTTGGAATCGCCAAAGAAAGTCTTAATGATTTATATGATTCATTTACAAAAGCGAAGGACATAGTTGTTGACGATTTAGTGAAAATCGAGGAATATTTGGTTGTAAAAATACAAGAAATTAGGAATGAAACCAGTAATAATTCAATTTCGGTTAAGGATAACGCTTTAAAGTTACCTAAATTTGAGTTGCTGATATTTTATGGAGATATCAACAATTGGATTACCTTTAAGGAAACATTTCTGACTGCAATTCATAATAATGAAAATTTATCAGATCAGTTAAAATTTTCTTATTTAATAGCGAGTGTAAAAAATTATCCTGCTAAATTAATTTCGGGATTTTCAATTTCCGGTGATAATTATAAACAAGCGTGGGAAGCTATGATAATCGTAAGAATTTGGCATATTCATTACTGTCAAAATTCATTAATGCTAAATCATTAAAATCACCTACGCAAAAATCAATTCTAGAGCTATTGGACACTTGTAATGAAGTTATTCGAAATTTGAAATCTTTAAAACTTGAATTTAATGAATTTGTTGATTTGATTTTAGTTTATTTAATTCAAACGAAATTTGATGATAATTTACGAAAACAGTGAGAGTTATCATTAAATAATGATTGTTTTCCAACTTATGAAATGATAATTAGTTTTCTTGAAAAACAAGCACGTAGTCTGCAGAATTGTAATGTTGAATTTATTAAAACTGAATCTAAGTTTAATCATAAATTTGATCCTAAATCTCAACATTTTCCAAAAAGATCGTTATCGAATACTGTCGTAACGGGTAATGTGAATAAATCACAAAAAAATATTTGTCCAAAATGTAATGAACCCCACCAACTTCATAGATGCCCATTAATGCAGAATTTATCTGTTGAGCAACGCTGGCATTTAGTAAAATCTAAAAAGTTATGTACGAACTGTTTGCGTTCTAACCATTTTGTTGCTAATTGTTTGATAAATGCCACATGTAAACATTGCAATTCGAAACATCATACACTCCTTCATCGTGATCAATCTGCCCCTGCACAACAACAAATTATTGGACAACAAGATCATGTAACGACCCCAAATGCTGTAGGTAATTTAAATGAATCAAATTGTTTTATTAATCAATCGTTTAGTAGAAATTCTCAAACATTGTTGGCTACTGCCATTATACGTGTAAAATCCAAATCAGGCAAATTCATTCCTTGCAGGGCGATGATCGATAGTGGTTCTCAAAAGAGCCTACTTTCTAAAACTTGTTGTGAAAAATTAGGTCTTCCCTCAAGGCCTACAAATCATAAAATCTCAGGTATAAATAATTTAGTTGCAGAAACAGCTCTTCAGGAAGTTTCTTTGACATTCTCTCCCCATTTTAATGATGAAGTCTTTCAGTTAGACGCGTTAGTTGTTAATCAGATAACAACAAATTTACCAAATTTTCTGATTACGACTGCGTTTTGGCCACATATTGAAGGCTTGAATCTTGCGGATCCAAATTTCCATGTGTCCAGTCCCATTGATCTTCTCATAGGTGCAGATTTGTTTGCTAATATCATAATAGGAGAGTCTATTTTAGGACCTAAAGGATCACCGAGTGCTATTAATTCTAAACTGTGTTGGATATTATCGGGAATTATTTATTCGAATGAATCAAACCAAAATTCATCTGTTAGTTGTCATGTTACTACGCAGATTACTTCTCAGCTGCAAAAGTTCTGGGAACTTGAGTCGGTTCCCAGTTCTGATCCAATTTCTCTTGTTGAAGATAATTATTCTAAAACCGTTTCACGCACAGAATCAGGACGATATGTTGTAAACTTGCCGTTTAAATCTAAACCAATCCTCGGTGATTCAAAATCTCAAGCTCTAAAGCGGTTTTATTTTTTGGAGAAGAAACTCCACCAAAACCCTTTGCTTAGAGAGCAATAATTAGCATTCATGCAATAATATATCGATTTGGGGCACATGGAACTTATACTAAATTCAGAAATCTCAAATCCGGATCATTTTTATCTTCCGCATCACGGGGTACTAAAAGAAGATTGTTCAACTACACGACTTTGAGTAGTATTTGACGCATCTGCAGTTGGTTCATCAGGCCACTCTTTAAATGATTATCTAGAGATAGGTCCGAAATTGCAGCCGGAAATATTTCCTTTATTATGAAAGTTCAGAATGAATCCAATTGCTTTTAGTGCTGATATCGAAAAAATGTTTCGACAAATACTCGTTAATCAGAAGCATATTGACTATCAACGCATTCTTTGGAGATTTAATTTAGAAGACACTATCAAAGCATACATGCTGTTGACCGTTACATACGGTTTTTCCTGTGCACCTTTTTTGGCCATTAGGACATTACGCCAGTTGGCCATTGATAATGAACAATCTAATCAAAAAGCCTGCCAAATTATTCAAGAGGAAATTTACGTTGATGATCTCCTTTCTGGATCCGACTCAAGAGAAAACGCTCAGAATTTAGTGACAGAGCTAATTAAAATTATGAAAAGTGGAGGTTTTAATCTACGAAAGTGGGCCTGTAACAATCCTGATGTAATTGCTCACTTACCTGATGAAATGAAGGCTTCCTCAAAAAAGGTCATTCAGGAAGATGATACTGTTAAAGTGCTTGGTTTATTTTGGGACTCTTCCAAAGATATTTTACAAATTAGGTTCGCTGATTTAAAGGATGTTAAAACAAAACGAGATTTGTTATCTGTAGTGGCTACAATCTTTGACCCTCTGGGTTTCCTAGCTCCTACAACAATAAAGTTAAAAATCATTATGCAAGATCTTTGGAAGGATAAGATTTCTTGGGATGAGAAAATCCCGCATGCCATACAACATGTTTGCAATGAATTTTCATCTGAAATGCATTTATTGAAATTGTTAGAAATTCCCAGATACATAAATTTATTCAATGAAGCAGTTGTTCAAATTCAACTGCATGGTTTTTGCGACGGTTCGAATAAAGCGTATGCTGCTGTTACATATTTACGTGTGGTTACACCTGAAAGGGTATTTGTTAATTTGATTGCTGCAAAAACTAAGGTGAATCCTATTAAACCTCAAACATCGCCTAGAATCGAGCTTTGTTCGACTCTTTTGCTAGCTAAGTTATGTTCTGTAATTATTGACGCATTAAAAGTAAAATTTGACAATATTTATTTGTGGTCGGATTCCCAAATTGTTCTCAGTTGGCTGAAAGCACCACCTTTAAAGGGAAATCAATTCGTACTTAACAGAGTATGCCAAATACAGGCATTAATGCCTTCCCATGAATTTAATCATATCCCAGGTGCTTTAAATCCTGCAGATGTAGCTTCTAGGGGAATTCCTCCACGAAAGCTTCTTAATCATTCTCTGTAGTGGCATAGGCCTCCATGGCTACTGTCAAATGAGCAAATCCCAATACCTAAATTCACTGCTCCAATAGATGAGTTAAATCAATAATTGACTCTGTCAGTAATGTAACACAAGTAAGTGCACCTCCTGACTTTCTTCTTAAGTTTTCGAAATTCTCTAAGCTGTCAAGAGTCACAGCCTATTGTCTTAGATTTATTCATAATGCTAGACATAGTACATCGAAAAAATTTGGAAATCTAAGTTCAGAAGAAATCTCTAATTCAATTCAATGCATTGTAAAATTAATTCAAGGTTCTGAATTCAACACAGAGTTTAAGTTGTTAAAAGAAAGAAAACCCTTTCCAAGCAATAGTAAACTATTATCACTAAATGTATTTTTAGATTCAAGTGATATCATTCGAGTAGGTGGCCGTTTGTCACAACATCAGTCTTTAGGCTTTGATAGAAAACATCCGATGCTACTCCCAAAAAATAACTTTGTCACTAAACTATTAATAAAGCATGTACACGAGAAACATATGCACGCAGGTACACAACTAGTACTTTCTATTATACGTCAACAATTTTGGGTTGTTAATGGTCATTCTACTGTGCGACAAGAACTCAACAAATGTGTACTTTGCAAACGCCTAAAAACACAAGCTTGTCAACAAATGATGGGAGATCTTCCCGTTGACAGAATCACCCCAATTCGTCCATTTTCCAAGGTTGGTATAGATTTTGCCGGCCCCTGCATAACCAAACCAAATTTGCCTAGAAGTAAGATAAAATTAAAAACATACATAGCAGTATTCGTCTGCATGTGCACTAAGGCAGTGCATCTGGAAGTGGTATCAGACTTGTCTGTGCAAGCCTTGCTAGCAGCCCTAAAGAGATTTATTGCACGTAGAGGCCTGCCGTCTGATATTTATTCAGACAATGGTAAAAATTTCGTAGGTCTAGCAAATCAACTAAAGAAGTTATTCCAATATTTGAGGGACAGAGAAATTCAAGATTTTCTTTCGAGCCAAAAAATCAATTGGCATTTCATTCCTCCATATGCGCCGCACTTTCGTGGGCTATGGGAGGCAGCTGTAAAGCTTACAAAAAATCATCTGTTAAAGGCATGTAAATCCAGTATTTTAAATTTTGAAGAATTATCCACTTTACTGTGTCAAATAGAAAGTTGCATAAATTCAAGACCTCTAACGCCGATGTCATCAGATCCGCGCGCATTAACGCCAGGTCATTTTCTAATCGGAGCACCGCTCCTTGATATTCCAGAAGCTTCTAATTCGCGAGCTCTATCATTAAATGCTCGTTGGCGCCTTATTGAAAGGGCCAAGAACCAATTTTGGTATAGATGGTCAAGAGAATATCTCCAACATCTCCAACAGCGTCCTAAATGGACTACTCCAAGTGTTAATCTACGAGAAGGAGACTTGGTAATAATTCATGAACGATCCATGCCCATGAGATGGAAAATGGGCCGCATTCTACAAACTTTCCCAGGACAGGACAATCGAGTTCGTGTCGTCCTGATTAAAACAGCGGACGGTGACATCAAGCGTCCTATTACAAAGGTATCCCCTCTACTGCCGGGGGCGAAGGATGTTGAATCCTAAAAGGAAATATTGAGTAAAAAGACACTAATTAAGACACTAACTCGCAAAAATGACTGTAGATGGCAGCACCAAAACTTTGATGTTGACAGAACGACGCTGTAATGACTTTTAATCAATTATTTCTCATTATTTCTTGTCCATTTGTACTTTAAAATTCATAATATGTTTTTTCATAGATATAATTTCTATTTATTCATCTCTAATTCATCTTTTTAGATTGTATTCTTTATTCTGCAGTTGACTGCGGGACTGTTTTTTAGAATGTTCTGATTCAAAAGAATGTTTACGTTTTGCTAAAGTCTATTAAATCGCTTTAAAAATCCCATTAAATCATAATTTTTTTGTGTGTTTGAAGAACCATACGTAAAAGGTATAATATTGCCAGTAGGCAAAATTCATAAATAACTATTTTCAAGATATGAAGAAATCGTAAATTCGAAGACTGGAATTCAAGTTATGAAACATACAATTGCTTATGAAAGTCGCCAACAAGAATTGCTCAGGTAATAAATCTCTCTTTGACTATAAGAAATCTGTTCTATATGTTAATTGACATTAAATCTCAACAAGAGCTATTTTGAGTATGTGATGTATTTAAAATTGAATGCTTTTTGTTCAATTTTGAAAAAAACATTTATTTCAGTGATTAAACATCTTAAATTAGCGTAAATATTCACCAATTTTAAGAGGAGTCAGACTATTTTATTTCTTCTTTGAATACAATTTATAAGTCATAGCATATGAGACGAATTTATCAATCCATACAGAATTAGTGTCATCTACAGTAGATCGACCATTAAAACTGCTCGAATTTCAAGTATATGCACCATAGCTTTTGAGGAACTACTGAGCTCCTCACGTATTTCCCTGTTCTCTTCATTATCAAACAGACCTGTTTTCATCTTAATTGTTCTCCTCCCCCTGGGTGTGTAATAAAGTCCGCATCAATTGCATAGGCATACAACAACAGTTTTTTTCACTTTGATATAATCCTCATGCAGGATTGGTGAATCAGAATTTTTATCTTCCTTATTATTGAAATAAAACTCACACTGAGAAAAAAAAAGTATACCGTTTTCTCCTAATATGAATAATTAACTGCTTTCTTTATACGTAAATTAGAATTATAGATGACCGAACTAGGCGAATATCTTAAAGAACTGAAATAAATAGACGAATTGACCAAGTCTCTTATTTCTAGCTGACAAATCGATATTGAATCGTTTCATTAACGGAAAAATTATCGCTTGATTTCTGGATTAGTTTAATTAACTAGAATTACTGTTGCTAAATCAAACATCTTGTGTTCGCATCTATTTGCAGAGATTTTCAAATAAATTTGGCAACTAGAATATAGAAAAACCCTCTTGAATTCTAGTAGAAGACTCTAGAATATTCTAGCAAAGTGAATTATAATTTATATAGAGCAACAATTTAAATTCTAGAACTATATTTTTTTTCTCGGTGTAGGACCAATTTCATCAACGTTTTCCAGTACGTTTTTTTTCTTTACGAAACCCGCATATGAAAGCTTTTCTTGCTCTTCTCACTGTGATCGTGTTTTGTCGGTGTCTGATATCGATCCTATATATTTGTGAAGCATGATGAATGTTGTATTTCTTTAATGTGAAAATCTCCGATGAGGATGATTTCAACCAATAGATGTCAGTAGAAATCTTTAAGGCAGCGGTACCAAAACTTTATAGGCACGCGACACACTTCTAAAAAAATATATATATTCGTGACTCATTTAATGTAATGGTGTATATTCGAATGGAAATTGCAATGTGAGATCTATAAGCTATCGGCTATCCTATCCTATGAAAAAGGCAAGTTTTTATATGAAGGATACACTATCAATTAAGCATCAATCATACACTATCAAAACAAGAATTAATAATTCAAATATATGTAAGGGAAATAATAATTAACAAACACACAAACTAGAAAGATAATTAAAAATACAGGTACTACTCTGTTATCTCGTCGACAAAAATATTATCGCCAAATTATAAGATTAAATGCTAATTATGGATGAACGTGAATGTCAATTGAATGACATTAAATATGATACACATGTTTAAAATGTCAATTATTTAAAATAAAAATTAAACCAATATGTATAAATTGGCTATTAGTTTGGCGATTTGTATTATTTGGCGAAATCGGTCGACGGGATAACAGAGTAGTACCTAAATAAATTTAATTATTATCAAAACATAACTTTATAATCAGTGCATTTTCTGGCACTGATTTTTACCGACGAAATCATATATATATACGTTATAACTTGTTAAATTTAACCTTAATTCACTTTTAACACACAGTTTTATCTATACTTGTTTTTCAAAAACAGCCTATTATAAAAAGCATGTTCACAGGAGTATGTGTGTTGAACTCCATGTAGCAATTCTAAGCTCCTTTTGATTCAGCTCGTATGTTTCTTCACATGGAAATTAAGGAATTTCCCATAAAATATAGTTTGCTATAGAAATTGTTATATTCTTTTAAAAGATGAAATATCAAATAAATTTTGTAGACAAACCTTGATTGTATCCGGAATCTACTAGAATTGTCGCCGAGACCCACTAGTAGGTTGCGAACCATAATTTGGGAATCGCTAGTTTAAGGGATTTAAGAGTCCCTTAGTCCAGTCTTTGGATTTTGGCAATCCGGATTCAGGTTAAGCCAAAAAATTTCTTGGCAAGCCCTACTTAGTGTAATCGCAAGCCATCTCCTTTCTTTTCTTTATAAAGACTGTTAAAATAAAAATATTTTCTCATCTTACCCGAAAAGAAATTAGCAGGAACAATTGTACAGCAACAGTTTAACGGCAATCACACGAAATATTCGAATCATCCAAAATAAAATTCGAAATAGTCACGATTTTTTTACAGTATTTTAATGCACAATTCTGAGAATCTATCAAAAAATTCGAATAATCCAAAATTTCGAGCTAAACAAGTTCGAATTATCCAAATTTTATTTTTTTAAGATATTTAAAATGTGATGGTATGCTAAGCTTAATGCTGCCAAACAGAAAATATAATGATATCCAAATATCCTTGAGAATACTTAACGTTGTCTAAAAGAAAAAAATCTTAAATTGTAAGATAAAAAAAAAAGAATTTAACAAAATGCAACAATCATTTGGCAAAGTATTTTCTCAAAAACTAAAATTTAAGACACATAAATAATTCTACATAAAAAAACATGTTATTTTACAATCTTGCGGTTCACTATTAGATAGTTTCCATTTTTGTGATCTTCGCACATTTCGCAATTGGTGGTCTTGATAATCAGACACGGGTTTTTTACATTAAAATACGATCTTTCATACGATATCACTCCTTTGATTCGGTTTTTTCCATATCTGATAATTTGGGTTGATTTAACCATTGTGTGACATTTTTTTACTTTTTTCCTTATTAACAACAATATTTATGTTTTCTGTTTATATAAAAATTCTTCTAAATGTAACGCATAATGTGAAAGAAAATGCGTACATCTATTGCCGAAAACGAAATGTTTGAAGGATTTTTGTCAGGTTAATGAAAATCTGTAAAAATATCATTTTAATAATGATCAAAAGATGGCTACGTAATAACAGAGTCGTACAGCATGTACGCTAAAGATTAAACAGTAATATTCCTGGAACAACCATAAAAAAACAAAATACTCGAGATCTATTCTCTACCGAAAACAACAACAATTTCCCAAATGGCTAAAATAAGTATTGAGAGTTATTTTATAAGTTATTGAATGAATGCAGAAGTACAACGGTTCACAATTCTTTAAAAGAAATTTATCCAAACATGTGCCACTGTTCATAATTATTACTCCAACATTAAAATGTATTCGGTCCTGAAAACTTTATTGATAGACAGCTAACATGAATCCCTCTTAACAACTAACAGGAACGTGTTACTAAATTTTCCATAAACATTATGCATTTACATAAAAACCTCTTGTCTAAGTCACGTCAATACTTAGTGAGTTTATTTCATTTAATAAACATGCACAAATTATATATTCATTCAATAACATCTAAGCTAAAATTACTGTCAAGACATATCAAAATATATTATTGTTGCATATTATTCTCTCTTGTTTCGATAAATGGAAAAATAGTACTAACATTTATACATTCGTCATGCATTCCTTTAAAGAGGGAGTATAGTAAATCAACAATTCAAAAGTGGTAAAGTATTTTTGTTTACTTGTATATATTTTATTTCTGTGTTTTTTTGTATTATTTGTTTAATTAATGCCAAATTTTTATGTCAGCAATTATTTCTTCATAACTATAAATTTAAGAACTGTTAAACATTTACTCAATGTTCTTCGAAACATTTAATTTAAACATATGCAAGTATTAAAAATATTTTGTAAATGTACGTATTTTAAATATGTATTAATAGAAAATTAACATATGTTTTATGCAAAACGATAAGAAAGACATTATTTGGTTATTAGAGTGCGTTTCATAAATTTATAGGAGCCATGTTTTTGAGTTAACCCCCTTACTGCCAAGCACAAAGGCAAAACTATATTGTTGTTTTCTGCTTAATTTATTTAAAATGTTAATAAAAGAGGGATTTTATAACATGGAATAATTTTTTTGGAACATATATGCTTCTAAGTCATGAAAGTATCAATCATAACTTAATTTCTTTAAACTGGATTATATTTGTAGAATTATATTAATTTAAATAAAGTTTCAATGGCAGTGAAAGCTGCAGCCTAGTTAAAGGATATATGCGGTCGCGGCAGTGAGCAGGTTAATAAGCTACACTGTGAAAAAAATTGGTTAAACATATGGCAAAAACTGATCGCAGCATTGCTGCAGCAGTTTAAGGGCAATCATACGAAAATTTCGAATTATCCAAAATAAAATTCAAAATGGCCACAATTTTTTATAACATTTTATTGCAGAATTCTAAGAATCCATCAAAAAATTCGAATAATTCAAAATTTCGAGCTAAAGAATTTCGAATTCCCTAAATTTTATTGTTTTAAGATATTTAAAATATGATGTTAAGCTAACCTTCATGTTGCCAGCAAAAATCTCAATAATTGCCAAATTTGCTTGTGAATCCTTTTATTTGTCTAAAAGGAAAAATATCGTAAATTGTAAAAAAAGGAATTTAACAAAATGCAACAATCATTTGGAAAAGGATTTTTTCAAATACTAAATTTTAAGACATGCAAATAAATTCTACATAAAAAAGCATGGTATTTTACAATCAATCGATTCACCATTAGATTCTTTCCATTTTCGTCATCTTCGCACATTTCGTGATAATCAGAAAAAGGCTTTTTACATTAAAAGACGATCTTTCTTATGAGATCTCTCTTTTCATTCGGTTTTTTTCCATATCTGATAATTTGGGTTAATTAAACCATTGTGTAACTTTTTTTTACTTTTTTTCTTTATTAACAACAATATTTCTATTCCCTATTCATATAAAAATCCTTTTAAATATAAAGAATAATTGTAAAAAAAATGCGGACATGTATTCCGCAAAACAGTTTGAATGATTCTTATCGAGTTAATAAAAATCTGTAAAAATATCATTTTAATTATGATCAAAAGATGACTCTGTAATACCACAGTCGTACATTACGTACGCTAAAGATTAAACAGTAATATTATTGGGCCAATCATAAAAAGAGTAAAATACGGATACCACAAGATGTATTCTCTATCGAAAACAGCAACTATTCTCTAAATGGTTAAAATGGTTACGTTTATTGACAGTTATTGTATGAGTACTACGTTTTTCAATCCTTTAAGAGAAATTTATAAACATATGTCACCGTATAACTATTCCTATATCATTAAAATGCATTCTCTCTTGAAAACTTTATTGATAGACAGCGAACGTGAATCTCTTATAACAACTAATAATAACGTGTTACTGAATTTTCCTTAAACATTACCCTCATAGCATGCATGGTCACAGTGACGTCACAATGACGTCACTGTGAGTCACTTTGGTCACATCACATCTGTGACGAACATGCCACCACTCAGTGACGTCACATTGTGACTAAGATGTGATTTTCTAAAAAAATTTCACAGTTCGTCACAATGTTAATGTCACAGTAGTCACAAATGACACACTTTTCACAAATTGGTCACATTGTGACGTCACATTGTGACCACTTTGTGACGTCACAAAAAAGCTCTAAAACGGCCATAACGACTTCACATTTTAGTCACTGTGACTTCACATCGACGTCACGTGACGTCACATCGACAATCAATGATCACAAAGTCACAATGTGACTTCACAACGACGTTGCAGTGACGTCACCATGTCTTACGGGTATGCATTTACGTAAACACCTCGTGTCTAAGTCACGTCAATACTTAGTGAGTTTATTTCATTTAATAAACATGCACAAATTATATATTCATTCAAAGACAACTAATCTAAAATTACTGTCAAGACATATCAAAATATATTATTGCTGCATATTATTCTCTCTTGTTTCGATAAACGGAAAAATATTACCTACATTGATATGTTCATCATGCACTGTAAAAAAAAAATTCAAGAGGTTACTAAAAATTCTTTAGTAAATTTGTATTCTACAGTATTTTTTAGTAACCATTACAAACTTTTTTTTTGCAAGTGAAACAAGCATTTCTTTTGTAAACTGAACAAAATAATTTTTTGTATAACTAACTAGTTTTTAGTATTAGCCACCAAGAAAATTTTAGTAATAACTCCAAAATTGTTTTTAATAACCTTTACGTGCGCCCGAAGGACAGGAGCTGCATCCAAATTTCTGAAGCGATAGATTTTCGGCAAAACCGCAATAGATGGCAGCACCAAAAATGCTACCGGGTCTGACAGGATTTTAATAATCCCTTTATTAACGAGTACTTACACTGCATACATTAAGGACGTATTTGACGGTGTCGAACCCGGGACCTCTTAGCCTGGAATCCGTTACTATAACCACTATGCTATCAAGGCCACACCAAGTGAGTTTTAGTAATAGCTATTAAAAATGTAAAAGTATTAACTCTATCCATTGCTAACTTTTTTCTAGTAATTCTTACAGATTTTCTAGTAACCGACTAAGATTACTAAAAATTTTTTAGTAGTTACAAGGATCACTAAAGTTTTTTTAGTAGATCGACCCTTTTTTTTTACAGTGTGTATTCCTTTAAAGAAAGAGTATAGTAAATCCAACAATTCAAAAGCGGTAAAGTATTTTTGTTTATTTGTATATATTTTATTTCTGTGTTTTTTTATTTGTCTAATTAAGGCCAAATTTTTATGTCAGCAATCATTTCTTCATAACTATAAATTGAAGAACTGTTAAACAATTACTGAATGTTCTTGGAAATATTTAATTTAAACACATGCAAGTATTAAAAATCAATACAAAAACCCTCAATGGGTTAAAAGTTTTGACGCAGCTGTTTATTTTATGGCTCTAAGAATTTTGAATATGAATTTTAAAAATAATGATATCAAATTTTAAGTGACGCCATGCTATTAATTGAAAAATGCACTTTGGTAGTATTTCATTAATCATTTTATTTATTTTTTCTATTTATAATAGCATGTGCAAAAGTTATTTTCAACATGAAAAGATATATACAACTTTATTCAGCTATGCTTTTTCACACACATCTCCCATAAAATCAAAATATGTGTTTTAAAAGATATGATATAAAATTTAAGTGACGCCTTTATGTGCCTTTAAAAAGTTTGTTTTAAAATTCAATTTTTTTTTTCATTTTGATTTGGTAAAATATATTTACACATCTAAAGAACTGTTTTAAATTTACATTTCGTTGTTAAATACATAATTTTCATTGAATCTATACTATGCATTGGAATGCATTTATCTCAATAAACTGATTTATCATTTGTGTCACGTTATTCAAAATTGTAAGCAATATTTATGTAAATGGCTTCTTTGCGCTAAATTATCCAAACTACGTGGAACGCATGTAAATGGATAATCTGACGCAAAGAAACCATTTACATAAATATTTACATATAATATAAACAAATCTCAATTCTGACTATGCATGATTCAACTTCAGCAAGGGTTGGTTGGTTGATTTTTGTCGTCCGATTATCTACGCTAGGGATATAGGACCAGGGTGGGAGTGCCCTTCGTGGGGGTCTTTCTAAGGGAACCTAACCCGTATTTACGCAAGGTTCGAAGAAAACCACGAAAACTCCGAACGGTTAGGCCGACAGCCGCGATTGGGTTCGAACCCAGCACCTGCCCTTCAGCAAGGGAACCATCTATGAATGAAATGCAGCAACGAATGACTGCAATCAAAATTCAAAATTTCCTCTCACACAAAGCTTTAGCGCTGCCATCTATTGGTTTTAAGACCTACTAAGTATTTCCTTGCTTACTATCAATTCATTTGCAAAAAAAAAAAAAAAAAAAGAAAAAAATCTATATGGAATTTCGACATAATATCGTGGAAAAAAAAGGCTTAAACTACAATTTACAACTAAAGTTCAGTTTCGACTTTTCAAATTCTTGAAAAATTACATTTTTCTTTCCAGTACATTGAATCTTAATGACATGCAATTTAGAATAGAAATTATGAAATTTTTGGATTACGTAATAAAAAATTAAACTGTGCTACTGGACACAATCATATCTTCCCCCCTACAAAATCTAAAAACAGTGTCATTTATAATGTCGCATAGTTTCGCATTCATATTTTGTATTTTTAAATATTTTTGAACCATACATTATTGATGAATGTGGTCCCAAAATCGATGTTTGTCAGCTAAAATTTTGTATCTGAAGATTGGTACGCTTGAAGTTCTAATCTGAGTGCCGATAAAATCCAGAAATTTATGCTTCGTTAGACGCATTCATAATAAAATATTTGATTTTGTAAAAGTAAGTATTCATTTAATTTTATAATTTATAATAAATGTCCATTTTAATAATAAAAAATATATCTTACTTAAATTTAATTTTAAAATTGAATTATTGAAATTTATTTAAAGTGAAGTTTTATTTCATTTAAATTAGTTGTAGTTGTAATGTAATTTTATTTAACTTATTACAATTTTTTTTACTTAAAATTTCATTTAATTGTCTCATTGACAATAAAAAAAAATACAAAGGAACGGATAAGAAAAGTCAACTTTATTTTATTAACTGACTGAAAAAAGATCAAAACAAAATCAAAACATAATGCCGCGATCGGGACAGAACACGCGATGTTCAGATCTCAAGCCCAACGACATACCGATTGAGCAAGCAAGTATGCAGTTAAGTGGGGAAAAAGGTACTTAAAGAAAGAGGAAACACGCGTATGAATGCAGTAAATTGTTTATCGAGCATTTGCATTGAGATTCCCATAGAAATGCGAAAAAAACAGTCCAATTTTTCAAGACCAATATGTAACAAACAAGAGTTTTCTTAGAAACTAGGCATGTCTTATTCACTCTATCTTAAACAGATTCATATTATATATAAGTTTTGATAAAATCTCCCAGGTTATTTTCTAGATCTCATTATCAGGAACAAACCCCATCGATTTCGTTTTAAAAATGGGTATCGAGATCTTAAAAGATAAAGAACGTAGAGATGTAAAAAATTCTAAATAGAATTAGACTGCAGATATAAGACTATTTAAAAAAAATCAGAACAATGTGAGCAATATTTGCTGAGTTATTAAAAGGCGGCTTTCCGCATTTCCTTTGATCTCAAACTAGCTGTATATATGTTCCGCCCATCGATAATTCTACAATACGATTTTAGGCTTAAGGCTGCGTCACAGGAATACTACCGTCTTCCAGGATATTTTGTAAATGTACGTATTTTAAATATGTATTAATAGAAAATTAACATATGTTTTATGCAAAACAATAAGAAAGACATTATTTGGTTATTAGAGTGCGTTTCATAAATTTATAGGAGCCATGTTTTTGAGTTAACCCCCTTACTGCCAAGCAAAAAGGCAAAACTATATTGTTGTTTTCTGCTTTATTTATTTAAAATGTTAATAAAAGAGGGATTTTATAACATGGAATAATTTTTATGGAACATATATGCTTCTAACCCATGAAAGTATCAATCATAACTTAATTTCTTTAAACTGGATTATACTTGTAGAATTATATTAATTTAAATAAAGCTTCAATCGCTGTGAAAACTGCAGCTTAGTGAACAGATATATCCGGTCGCGGCAGTGGGAAGGTTAATAAGCTACACTGTGAAAAAAAGTACGTTAAACATATGGCAAAAACTGCTCGCAGCATTGCTGCAGCAGTTTAACGACAATCATACAAAAATTCGAATTATCCAATATAAAATTCAAAATAGCCACATATTTTTATAATATTTTTTTGCAGAATTCTAAGAGTCCATTAAAAAATTTGAATAATTCAAAATTTTAAGCTAAAGACTTTCGAATTCTCCAAATTTTATTGTTATAAGATATTTAAAATATGATGCTAAGCTAACTTTCATGTTGCCAGCAAAAAATTAATAATATCCAAATATGCTATAGAATCATTTTAGTTGTCTAAAAGGAAAAATATCGTAAATTGTAAAAAAAAAAAAGAATTTAACAAAATGCAACAACCATTTGGAAAAGGATATTTTCAAAGACTAAATTTTAAGACATATAAATAAATTCTACATAAAAAAGCATAGTATTTTACAATCAATCGATTCACCATTAGATTCTTTCCATTTTCGAAATCTTCGCACATTTCGTAATTGGTGGACTTTATAATCAGACAAGGGCTTTTTACATTAAAAGACGATCTTTGTTATGAGATCTCTCTTTTCACTCGGTTTTTTTTCCATATCTGATAATTTGGTTTAATTTAATCATTGTGTAACTTTTTTTTTTACTTTTTTTCTTTATTAACAACAATATTTCTATTCCCTATTCATATAAAAATAGTTTTATGTATAAAGAATAATTGTGAAAAAAAGAAATTGTGAAAAGTATATAAGTAACTCGTGTATAAGTTACGTCAATACTTAGCGAGTTTACTTATTTAATAAACATGCACAAATTATATATTCATTCAATGACAACTAAGCTAAAATTACTGTCAAGACATATCAAAATGCATTATTGTTGCATATTATTCTCTCTGGTTTCAATAAATGGAAAAATAGTACTAACATTTATACATTCGTCATGTATTCCTTTTAAGAGAGAATATAGTAAATATAACAATTTAAAGCTTTTGGGTATTTTTGTTAATTTGTGTATATTTTATTTTCTGAGTTTGTTATTTTTTTATTTGTCTAATGGAAATCCAAATTTTTTATGTCAGCAATCATTTCTTGATAACTATAAATTTAAGCACTGTTAAACAATTAGTAAATGTTCTTCGAAATATTTAATTTAAACACATGCCAGTATTAAAAATATTTTGTAAATGTATCTTAAATATGTATTGGTAGAAAATTAACAATTAAAAAAAAAAAATAAATAAAAAAACATTAAGGGAGACATTATTCAGTTTTTAGAATGCGATCCTATAGATAGCCATGTTTTTGGATTAATAAGCTAATTCAATGAATAAAAAAGACGAAATAAATTATGAAAATGATGAAATAGAAATAATAAACTTGTGCTCAATCAACTTCTAGCCATCACAGATTTAGTATAATAAAAGAAAAACAAAAAAATTCTGTCCCAAATGTATGTAGACAGTTAGAGATAAAACCTGTTTTGAGTACCGATATCCAAAATTTGCATATTTTAAGTTCAAGCACTTGCGCAATAGTTTCAGAAATAAAATCGAATCTTTCATTTAGTTTTTGAATGTTTGGAAAGATGCCTTTCAATGTGCGGTTTTTCAAATAGGGGATTTTTGAAATCTGTCTTTTAAAGGCTCCTGTATGTAAAGTTGTGGATAATTCAAGACAATTTTGAAACAGCAGGACTCTGTTTACCGAATTATATCAAGAGGTGACAATTTGAAACAAAATGCTGTTCTAAACGATCAAAGGAAACAACTCAATAATACAGAGGAATTTTGGGTTTGATTTTAACCCAGGACCTGTGTGTACGATCAATTTACATAGAAGTAAGCATTTCAGTACCAACATCCACGGTGCATAAAAAAAAACATTCTTGATATTCCAAGTAATGCTGGGTACATTAACTAATATTCAATATAATACATTTTATTTTTATTTGTAAATATAACGCGACTTTATCTGGTGCAGGTAACATATTCCATAAAATGATATTTATTTGGATGCAACTGAAAAGACTTTAAGCTGCTTATACATTTCACACCCAACATACTCAAAAAGAGTTTTAAGTAAAGCATTCGCCCATTAAATTTTCATTCGGAGACAAGTAATTTGAAATCACTGTCAAAACATCGAAATATATAAGGACCTCAGATGCCAAGGCGGTGCAAGTGACAAATATTCGATTTGGGGTAAATAGAGTAGGGGAGAGTCGGGATGAATAGGACAGGGGATGAATGTGACAACAGAAATTTATGTTCCCCAAACATAAATAATTTGATAATTTACCTGAGTGATGGTAGTACTGAGGTCATTCAACAGACATACTTTCAAAGCAATATCCATAACAGAAGATTAGCTATTGAACAAAGTGTATTTTTCAAGAACCAAAGTAAGTTTTTCTGTTTAATCTTTTTAGTATTTAATTGATAGTTAACGCTCTCAAAACCTTATAATTTTTTTTATTGTTAAAATGATATAATCGCTTGTTATACTTATGATGCATGTGAAAAATAGTCACAGTGCTTACTAAGCCTAAACACTGTTTTATATAATCATGCGACTATGGGGATAAATGGGACAGTGTTTATGGGGAAGAATGGGACACACCATTTACCCACAGGGCTATTCCATAATAAATGAAACTACATTTTGTCATTACCTAGAAACTAGATGTTAAGTGGAGAAAACAAGTCCACTGTCGTGTCATAATCGATACACCAGAAAAATAATATTTGGAAAAGGAAATTGTAAAAAAAAAACAGAAAACAAGGAAAATGAATTGCCTGCGTTCAAGAAATATTTTTAGTAAAGAACAGTAGTAAACTATCTGACAATTTATCACTTCATGATGAAGATGAAAGCGATCTGAACATGATTTCAAGTGATATGGGCCACTATAATTGCAGTTTGGATAATATAGTAGAAGACGACTTCCTCCAACAAAGAAATGTGGGAAAAAATTATTATTATGTTGCTAGGGTTTTAAAGAACAATAGTGATAACCTTCAAGTACGATTCTTGAGAAAAAGGGGTAATAATTCCTTATTTTATCATACCGATCCACCAGAAATTTATTTTGTTAATCTGAAGGATATTGTTATGAAACTATCAAAGTCTAATTATAAATATAAGTTTTCATGTACGTCCATTAACATTTCAAAAATATGCATTAAAATATTTAATTTTTAAGACGTTAAATACTAATAAGGACGTTAAATACTAATAAAAACATTAAAAGATCTTAATAATTTTTACATGTTTCGATTGAATTTACTCAATCATCATCAGAAAAAGAAAATACAAATAAACACAAAGATGGAAAATGACAAAAAACAAATTATTAAGAAAAAAACAAAAAACAAAATTATTAAGATCTTTTAATGTTTTTATTAGTATTTAACGTCCTTTATAGCAATTAAATATTCTAATGCATATTTTATCAAAGTCTAGACCTCTAGGAACTGCCAAAACCAAAGGACTGTTGTCATTTGATATTAGCTTCAGTCAATATGTAGTAAAATAAAATGTATCACTCAGTTTTCAAATAAAATATGCTTAGAATAACTTTTTTTTACCTGTCACATTCATCCCCAAAGTTGTCCTATTCATCCCTACCATGGGGATGAATGAGACAGTGTGCATGCATGTTAAAGAAAAAAAAACAATTGTTTAGTGAAATTAGTATGTCAATAAGTTGCTAAATGCTGAAGTATTATTTAAGTAATATTTTACAAATTAACAGCTGTATACAGCTTCAGTTATTAGTAAAAATGTAAAAATTGTCCCATTTATCCCCACTCTCCCCTACAAAGATAATTAACATTAAATTTAAACATTAATGATAATTAGCTGAATTAAATTAGGAATCCATCCCTTGTTTCATTGTGATCTTTGAACTCTTATTTCAATAACTGTTAAAAAAATAGCGTACAATTTTCTTTAAATGTATAATTAATCAATATTGATTATTATTCAGCAAATGTTGTTGATGTCTAGAACTCAGCACATAAATCAATAATGACGTTAATTTCTTTACCTTAAGAAAGAAACGCATATTTCCAGTTCGTCTGTGCACTGAGTTCAAGTTTTAAACTTATACGCCGCCGCTTCGAAGGTCCTCATATATTATTGTGCACTGTTGTTCATACACTGTAAAAGAAAATCCGATAAATCCACGGCAAAAACTGCTGGCAGAAATGTTGTCAGCAGTATTTGCCTTACAAATTGTCGTAAAATTATATGTAATAAAAATTTACGTATAATTTTACTACAATTTTTACAGCAAAAATTGCGGGCTACATTGCTGCTAGCAGTTTTTGCCGTAGATTTAACCTTTTTTGTGTAGTATGAAAACGAATGTAAATAATTTGAAAAATGCAGTTTTCAGCGAAAACGATCACTAGTGTATTTGTAGCAATATTATCATTATTGCTACTTCTAAAATAATAAATCAGGTAGTTTTAAGATATAGCAATACCATATATAGAAGTACACAAAACTAATATTATACCTTAACCGTTGCAGTCAGTTGTGAGTCAAACATTGTTCGAAATGTCATGCTTATATACATTATAAAAGGCGGCCAGAGTACACTGTATTACAAGGCAAACGTTTTACTTTCTCTATTTTACTATAATGCATGCAAAATATATTTCCATTAAATTTAAAACATGTATTTAGGAAATTTGACCTTATTCAAAACATATACTCTAATTAAATCCATTTCAAAGTGTCTTTTGTAAACACCTTTTCATTCTAAATATAATTACAATCACGTGTATACATGATTACATACGTTTAAAATATGCATACATATTATATTCTGCATCATTAAAAATTTTATATCCAACGTAATACAAATTATTTTTATTTTGATGTAACCTTATTTGGTATGAATACCTTTTTATTACCAAAAATATTTATTTTAATACAACTAACCAGAAATTTATCTAATACATAAGATGCACATATGTACTTTAAGATATGTATACAATTGATACCTAATATATATCAGTACTGAAAGATAGTTTTATGTAAAACGATCAGCCGTTAAGTATTCATTTTAATAAAAGTAACTTCAAATTACCGCCAATATATCAAAATTTATATATTATTATTGTGGATGTTTCTCGTAGTGTTGAAGTGTATATAAATAAACTGGAGAATGTTGTCTTTAGCGAAAATGTCCGCTGATCCATTGTTAAGAATAATCTCATTTTTACTGCATTTAAAATAAAAAAGTATAAACTGTAGCAATAAGGTTTTTACTATAAGGTATAGCAATATCATATATAGTTATACACAAGACTGATAAAATATAGTAACCATTTGCTTCTCAGTTTGCCGTCACTTTTTTTCTGTAACAGTATGCCTATACATAGAAGTGCAGCAGAATATTGTATTACACTGTGAACTCTCCAAAAATTATACTTTTGTATGATGCATGAAAATGTGTGTTAATGACATCTTATAAATGCATTTAGAATGTTATAAACTTATTTAAAACATATTCTCTTATTAAATTGATTTCGAAGTGTCTTTTGTTATGAACTTTTCTTCATAAATATAATTACCGTCGCATATATTTATAATTACATATCCTTAAAATGTGCGATAGTAATATATCCTGCAATATTAAAAATCCCATAGCCTATGTAATACAAATTATTTTGATTCTCAAACCTCAATCTGACATTATTTGCTGAAGGTGCTTTATCTCTATCAAAAATAATTATTTTGATACAGATAACGAGAATTTGATGGAATAACTTAACACGAACATATGTACTTTAGTGTACATAAGCACTTGACACCTAACATATATCAGTACTCAAAGATAAATTTCTTTAAAGCATTCGCTCTTAATTATTCATTCTGAGAGAAGTAACTTTAAATTGTTGCTAAGGATCAAAATGTACATTACTATTGTGTATTATACTTCATACTATTAAAAAGCCGATACAGTCGACTCTGTTTAATTCAAATTCGTCGGTACCTCAAAAATGTTCGAATTATGGAACCTATGAGAGAAAACATGAACATTAATTCTTTTAAGGGGGTACTACTATAAAGATTTAATATTCTAGAAACTTTTTTAAATTTATTTCCGCTTTTATGATTTTGAAGATGACATAATGGCTTTGACAGAATTTTGTATACATTTTTAAGCGTAAGGGTATAAAACTCGCAGATCTGACTTTTAAAATTTGCAATCAAAATACCTTTTTAATTTTTACACTCTTCTATCTTTATAAGAAGAAAGTATCTGACTCGACAAATATTCCACTTCCGGTTTTCGATGAATTTATTCGTTTTAGAAGCAGCATGATTTTTTTTTAAATGTCTGTCTTTGAGTCTGTCACTATATGAATCTATATATGACAACAAATATGTGTATTCCCTATCTCAAAAACTATTGCATGGAATTCAGCAAAACTTTAGATTCTGTTTGACCCTGCTATGAATCGGGGCAGATTAGTTTTTGGTGAATATCGTTCATCAGGAGATGCTGTTTTGCTTCATCATTCATAATTTCTTCAATAGCCTTATCTTAAGAACTAATGATGGAATTTCAAAAAACTTTAGATCTTAGTCCTTGATATAACATGTTGCTGACTTTTTTTTTTTTTAGATCCTTGACAAGTGGCGCTAGAAGGCTTCAGTAGTCGTGATTATCTCAATACCTCTATCTCAAGAATTATTGCACGAGATATTCTAAAACTTCTGATTCAATCAGTCCCTGATACAATTTGCTGTTCCCGCCCTCATAGCATGCATGTTCACAGTGACGTCACAATGACGTCACTATGAATCACTTTGGTCACATCACATCTGTGACGGAAATGTCATTACTCAGTGACGTCACGTTGTGACTCAGATGTGACTTTCTAAAAAATTTTTAGAAAATTACAAATATTCTTCAAAACATGTTATTTACTTTAAAAAACATGTTTCTGGCAATTTAAATATCGTCGCTTTTGTCACAGTTTCGTCACAATGTTAATGTCTTACGGGAGCAAGGCATGGTGACGTCACTGCGACGTTGTTTTGAAGTCACATTGCGACTTTGTGACCATAGATTGTCGATGTGACGTCACGTGACGTCGATGTAAAGACACAGTGACTAAAATGTGAAGTCGTTATGGCCGTTTTAGAGCTCGCTTGTGACGTTTCACAAAGTGGTCAGAATGTGACAAATTTGTGAAAAATGTGCCATTTGTGACAAATTTGACATTAACATTATGACGAAACTGTGACAAAAGCAACGATATTTAAATTGCCAGAAACATATTTTTTAAAGTAAATAACATATTTTGAAGGATATTTATGATTTTCAAAATTTTTTTAATAAAGTCACATCTTAGTCACAATGTGACGTCATTGAGTGGTAGCATTTTGGTCACAGATGTGATGTGACCAACGTCATTTTGACGTCACTGTGACCATGCATGCTATGAGGGTTGTTTGGTTTATTGGGTAGATTCCCTTGAAAATTGCGCTGCTTTGTTACAGTTTTCACGATTTTGAAATAGCTATATCTCACGTGATAATGCATGGATTTTTGTTAAACTTCCGATAAAGTTATAACCTGTTAAAAAAAAACTGATCATGCATAGTTTTTGGTTTACCTAAGACGTGGCGCTGTTATACAGATTTTTTAAGGAATTTCCAATAGTTCTATCTCACAAACAAATTCACGGATTTTCATCAAACTTTTGATTCAGTTATAAGATGACATACGTTGTTATTCACTGAATATTTTGGTGTAAACTACCTAAGATGTGGCGCTGCTATTCGTCATTTTTCAGGAAGAGTTAATACGCATAACATAGAAGAAAGTTTTGGTACATCTGGCTAGTTTGGTAAAGGAATTCTTTATGAAAATGAAACCTGTCGCGTTATAAATGTCTTTGATCACGCGACAATGTGTTTGCCCCAATTCATTGACCGTGGTTTTTTTTTTCTTATCGTCCGGAAAATCCAATTCAAAAGCATCAAAAAACTGTCTTTAAATTACATGATTTTCGATTATTATCTGTTATCATTTCCAACCGAAAATTATTTAACACTTATTTTCCTCTTTATATTTAGTTTTTCACCATTATTCTTTTAGCCATTTTTGTTCCTTAATCCTATAAGCCCTGTTAAACTGTGTACTTAGAAAGTTATTGAAAACATATACATTAGGGCGGAGCGTAAAAAACTTTTTTTCGAAATTCTTTTCTCCCTAGCGCGGAAAAGTTGTCTAGCGGTATCAGTAATATACTCACAAAATTTTAAAACAATAAATATCTTCCGGTTCCACTTTTAAGTTGAAATATGCAATTTTAGCCAAAAATGTTGTAATTTTTCACATTTCAGTAATATTTTTAATTTTCAATTTTTTCTTCGCCCTAGTGCGGAAATACTGAAAGAGTACATAAGGAACACAAGTCCAAAATATTAGAGAAATTAAAAAATATCTTTTGGTTCCACTTTAGGTTCTAAATATAGGAAATTTGTCGAAAATTATACAAATTTTCACATTTTAGTCATTTTTTTTCTTTTTTAATTTGCTATTCCCGTTGGCATGGAAATGTTCGAAGAATATGCATGAAACATAAGTAAAAAACTTTAGAATAATAAATAATTATATTACGTCTTCCTTTTCAGGGTCTAAAACTGTCAAAGTAGCCAAAAAATATGTAACGTTTCACATTTCGGAGATCTTTTTTTCTTATCAATTTTCTATTCTCGCCGGCGCGGAAAATTCGGAAAATCATGTGACAAACATAAGTGTAAAAATTTAAAATAATTAATAAGTATCTTTTGATTTGATTTTTATTATTTAAACTGGCAAATTTATGGCATTAATGTACTCAAAAATCATAGAACAATCAAATTAAAAGCGATCTGAGGGAAATTCCTCTAATAAGTTCAGCTTTCTTTTCGTTTACTGTAGTATTATTGTTGGTTTAATGCTCTGCTTGTGATAGGTTCGTAATGAGGATATTCAATTTTTGCTTCTATATTTTATTGAAAAATAATACATCTGACAGTGTTTACAAAATTTTATTTTTTAATACTGGGTTGAACTAATAGTGTGCATGGAAAATATTACACAAAAATATCACAATTAATGCGCAGTATACACGAGATTTCTCTCATCCCATTTTTTGGGGATCGTACAGAATTAAGTGCTGGCTTTCTACCAGCTTATGAACATATAATGTACTTTTTTGTTGGTGAGAAATGAATCGAAATATAATTAAAAATCGGACCCACCTTTGGGGTGATAGCGGATTATGGGCTGAAATGGTTGAAGCAATTTGGCAGGCTGCTCAGTTCCAACGGTTTCTAGGCAAAGAATAGTCCAAATGATTGGTTCATATAATGATAAATATAAGAGTATAAAGAAGTTTGAGGCTAAAGAACAGACGAAGTCAAAATTGAAAATTTTCTTATTGGAAGAGAAAAAAGGTCTATTTGAAAAATTTTCTTACAATAGTACATCCCTAGAACGATGTAAAGGCCCACGTGATATAAAAATTCCAGAATTGGAAGACAGTTTCTTAAGGGTCAAAGAACTTCAAGGAAATTGTCGATAGACCCAATTGATACATACGGAAACACTGAAACTTAGTAAATTAATGAGCTGACTCGAAAAAGAATAAGAAATTTTCAGCAAATGACATAAAAGGGAAAAAACAATCACTACTGCTTCATCGAAGACTTAGAGTTATTTAAATCTTTTAGTCTTGTTGATGAACAACTGTGACACGATCTTAGTGATAAACCTTTAGTGTCATTGCAATCAAACCTAAATACTATAAGTATATCATGAACAACCCGTCCTACTGCCCTAGCCAGGACTTGAGACACAATGGGAGTCTCCGACCGAGTTGCAGTATCAGTAACAGGCGCACTTCTTGAAGACTTGCGAGTTGTGACACGTGACGACATGTCCAATGTTATAGAAAGGCATAACACAAGAAGAGAAAGAAATAAATATCGCATGAAATGCCAAGTTCAAGATTAGACTTTCATATCCACCAATACCTTGAAAAGACTGAATTTTGACAGTCGAAAAGATCAAACTTTAATTCAGAGGAATATTGAGGGAACGCTCCATCAACAAAGAGTGATTGAAGAATACTTGACACTTATAGAAGAACCAGGCTGCGATTATGTAAGGCAAGTGTCACCAATAACCTTTTCTGCTATGTTTCTCATATGATTTTCCATACTTTTCGCTCCAGCAAGAAGAGAAAATTGATAAGAAAAAAAAATCTGTGAAATGCGAAAAGCTACATACTTTTTAGCTACTTTGACATTCTTAGACCCTGAAAAGGAAGACGGAAGATATTTATTTATTATTCTAAAGTTTTTACTTATGTTTCTTGAATATTATTTGAACATTTCCATGCCAGCGGGAACAGCAAATCGAAAAATAAAAAAATGACTAAAATTTGAAAATGTGTATAATTTTCGACAAAATCCCCATAATTAGAACCCAAAGTGGAACCAGAAGATATTTTTTAATTACTCTAATATATTTGGACTTGTGTTATTTATGTACTCTTTCAGTTTTTCCGCACTAGGGTGAAGAAAAAATTGAAAATAAAAAATATTACTGAAATGTGAAAAATTACAACATTTTTGGCTAAAATTGCATATTTCGACCCAAAAGTGGAACCGGAAGATATTAATTGATTGTTTTGAAATTTTGTGAGTATATTACTGATACCACTAGACAAATTTTCCACGCTAGGGAGAAAAGAATTTCAAAAAAAAGTTTTTTACGCTCCGCCCTAATATACATTGTAAAACAATTCATTAAATCTGCGGCAAAATGTGCTGGCAACAATGTTGCCAGTAGTTTTTGCCTCAAAGACTGCAGTAAAGTTATATGTGATTTTGTTTATTACATATAATTATACTGCATATTTTACGAAAAAAACTGCAAACAGCATTGCTGCCAGCAGTTTTGCTGTAAGTTTAGAGGAATCTTTTCTTTACAGTGTAGTCCAAAAAAATCCACTTCAAAAGAGGTTTGTTTTACACTTTTTCCCGCTAAAACTAAATAGCAAGAGGAGTATGTATGATTAAATATTTAAATATATGCATGCATGTTATATCCAAAAACTTATATTTAATATTATGTAATGATCATATTAATAATATTAAAAAGTTTATATTCCATATAAAACACATTATTTTAATCTCAAACTTAACGTGTAATTATTTGTAACATTTACTATATTCCTTTGAAAAATATTTATTTGGATACAAGATATTTATATAATAACATGAACGTATTACTTTAATCGACATATACAACTGACAACTAACATATATCAGTACTTAAATATAGTTTTATGTAAAGTGTTAACCTATTAACTATTTAATCGGAGACAAGTAACTCCAAATTATTGTCAAAATAATATTTATTGTGGATTATTCTTTCTACTATGGAATTAAAATGAATAAACTTGAAACTGCTGCTTTCAGCGATAACTTTGAGCAATAGAGTTTTGATTTACATCGTAGTAAATTTTGATTTGTTTGTGTGTTTACGATGTTTTATCTTTGAAAGTAGAAAGCATTGGAATCGTGAACTTTTTTACTTCCCGTTTTCGTCGGATTTAGATGTTATGTAATTAGAGAACCCGCAAAATATGTCTTTCTTTTTAAAATTTATTTATATGGTTTTGTGACTCGGTCTACCTTTGTGTGAAAATAATTATTTGAGCACACCATCTCAAGAACTAATGCACGGAATTTAATTTAAAATTTTATTAATTGTGTTACTGATGTAAGTTGGAGATGATTAAATATCCGTGTCAATATGTGGGATAGTGTTTTATGTTTTTTTTTTTATTATATCCGCAATAGGTGAATTTCAAGCTCTATGTTTTCTTTTAACTTAGGATTCGCTAAACGTTTGCAAAAGTTATTCTTGAACAGGTTTCTGGGTTAATTGCCAATATATACCGCTTCAATGCTTCATTTTAAGGTATTTGCAGTATTGTAACATTGTACATACCTCAAGAATTTTATATCTTTAGATTTCTCATGATGAGCATAGATTACCATTTAATTTTTTGCACTATGATCGCGCTTTTTGAAATATTAACATGTATGAAATAGAAGAAAATTTCGGGATTGGAACATCCACCTAGTTTAATTTGGTTTTTATTTACGAGAGAAAACGATTAGTTGATTATTAAATCCTGTTTTTTTTCTTTTTTATAAAAATGCAGCAACAGAATATGTATACTTTCATTTATGCCATCTTAATTACGCGTTTTTACTGTTAACATTATAATCTAACAAGTATTTTCGCCATAAATGTATTTTTGAAGATTGCTGACGATATTTATTTAACATCTGACCAGTGAATTTGACAGAAATTATTTTAAAAAATACATTTAGTTTAGGGCAGTATTCAGAAAATGGCTTCCGTTTAACAAGAATAAGCTTACTGAGCATTTATTTACAAAAAGCTAGCTTAAATCTAATGCTAAGACTTATTAAAATACATTATTAATTTAAAATTAATATAACTAGTGTTAAGATAATATCTAAAGAAGCATTTACTGATATGTTTGGAATATTTGCACGCTGACGACATTAAAAATGCTATTCTAATGTTACTGTATTTTGAAAAATTTGAATGATGTTTATCTTTTTTCTTGTTTTATTTGTTTAATCAATACATTTATTCATTTAGTATTGTACTTATAGGAAATGATAACATATATCTTGTTTGCGAAATATGCATGCACACATCATAACAATAACTTTTCTGTTAAAATTACTGTCTACTGAGATATCATCATCCACATACATTTAACAAAACTTAATTATGTCTTACAGATTTAAATTAAAGCGCATTTTTTATAATTTGTGTAAAATTTATATGTATAGTTTTAACACTTTTCAGCAAAATTGAAAAGTATTTATATTTTCGGTTTGCCTGGCCATCTGTCCGTCTGTCCACATTCTAAATCTCGTAAATATACTCGGATTGCCATGAAATTTATGGAAGTTATTCACATTTACCTTAGCCTAAACTTAGCTCAGTTTTGCGATTTCCAGCTCGCTGAGTTTTGCACTGATGAAGAATCTCAATAGTACATTCGAAACAGCTGTTTGCTAATTTTTCATTCATCATTTGTGCATTTATAATCGTTTGTTTTCTCTCTTTAAACATAAAAAATATTATTTTAAATAAAAGCAATGTTAAGTTGTCTATATTAAATTTTTTATGCATTGATGTTTTTTAGGGATTTATGTTTTTTAGGGACTTTCTTTAGGGACTTTTTTGGGGAAAAAAGTTAATGTGACATGTTACGGAATTCCACTTTCAGATAAAATGTAAGACTCTTGATACCACTTAAGTAAATATATATTTTAAATATCAAGACTTAAATAAATAAAATAATCGTCATTTATTTCACAACAATTGTAAAATTAGTAAATTGATCTACATAAAAAATATATAAAACAACGTATTTTAAAGCCATCATCTGTATTAAAAAGAAAAGTAGAGAACCTTAATATCAAAACAGGTGAAAACGTGTTTTCTGGCTTTCTCGTACCTTCTTTAGGAATTAAATATATAAAACAACGTATTTTAAAGCCATCATCTATATTAAAAAGAAAAGTAGAAAACCTTAATATCAAAACAGGTGAAAACGTGTTTTCTGGCTTTCTCGTATCCTTCTTTAGGAATTAAATATTCTAAATCGTTATTGTGTGTGATTTCTTGCCTTTTCTGAGCGACAACTTGTCTTGAATTTTCAAGAAACTTTTCTTTCTATACTACGTTTTTTTCGTATGAATATATATTCACAGCAGGAAATGATTTTAACATGAAACAGTCTACGAAAAAAAACCTTAGTTTACTGTTGAATAAGTTCCTGTCAACTTTTTATTTTTATTTTCATTCAAAATATTTGTCACTTCTTGATATGTATAAATAATATACAGAAAATGTTCAATTTGAATTCTATTTAATACTATTCAATGGCGCTTTGTCTTATTTCTTACGGACATAGAATTTATGAAAAAAATCATTCATTCAAAGTCATTCAAACGTGTTATAAATAAGGTTATTGAATAAGGTTATTAAAATAAGGTTAGTGAATATTTAACTCCGTGACCGCCAAAAAAAGGGCAAAAAGGTAATGTTGTTTTCGCTTTAATTAATTTTAAATTTATAAAAGATAGTTTTCTAACATGGTATAATCAAGGTATCAATCATAACTTAATTTCTTAAAACTGGATTATATTTGTAGAATTATATTTATTTAAATAAAGCTTCAACTGCAATGAAACCTGCAGCGTAGTGAACGGATATATCCGGTCGCGACAGTGGAAAGTTTAATCTTACTTAAACCGTAAAAATTTGCTCTAGTTTGAACCAAATTATGGTGTTCAATAGCTACCGGCATAAGATGGTGGAATGATGATAAATGATGGTCGAACCAAAATTTGGAGCTTCCCATTCCAACCTCGTACCAATTATTGGAACTATGCTTTAACAGGAGCTCCAAATATTTGTTCAAGATTTCACTGTCTTACAGTGGCAGTTATTAAGCACCCAAATTTGGTTCAAACTAGGACAAAATTTTTAACTGTGTTTGCTGCTACTGTAATTTGCAGTATGATATCACACTGCTATCAAGCAGCTCTATATATTTGATATCTGTGCCCTGACAAAATTTAAAATGACTCTTTAAAAATAAAAAATAAAACTATATTCGCATTTTAGTTAGGGTAAGATACAAAAAATTAAATAAATAATTTTAAATAAATAAATGAAAATACACGAAGTAAAGTTGCACATTCCAATTGTAGATTGATTCTAATTTAAAAAAAATGATAATATTGTTTCTGATAAATCTAATATTTAAAATTCGCCTTTATTTACATTTCTTCTTATTGTTACACATAAAAAAATACAAGTTCATGATGATAATAAACGTTTCAATATCTATTATTTTAAGTAGTTTCATAACTAAATAAAAAAATAATAAAGATGCAAAGTAGTATAAATACACATTCTTATGTGAAAATGTAAGAAAGTAAAACCATTGAAAACATTTCGTATTCTTATATTTAAACATAAAAAATGAGGTTTGAGATTTGTAGTCTAGATCATTTCATATTTGCGCGAATAAGCGGAACAGACGCATTACATATATAAGCTGAAAATTTAACATGAATTCGATGTAATTAGCTTTTAACTGCGACGTACACTGTAAAAAAAAATTCAAGAGGTTACTGAAAATTTTTTAGTAAATTTGTATTCCACAGAATTTTTTAGTAACCATTACAAACTTTTTTTTTGCAAGTGAAACAAGCATTTCTTTTGTAAACTGAGCAAAAGAATATTTTGTATAACTAACTTAAATTTTTTTAGTATGAGCCACCAAACAAATTTTAGTAATAGCTCCAAAATTATTTTTAATAACAATTACGTGCGTCCGAAGGGCAGGAGCTTCCTTCGAGCTGCATCCAGACTTCTGAAGCGATAGATTTTCTTCAAAAACGAAATAGATGGCAGCACCAAACATTGCGACCAGCTCCAAAGGAAATTCATAATCCCTTTATTATAGAGTACTTACACTGCATACATTCGGGGCGTACTTGGCGCTGTCCAGCATTGAACCCGGGACCTTTTAGCCTGTAGTCCGTTACTATAACCACTATGCTATCGAGGCCACGCCAAGCGAGTTTTAGTAATAGCTATTAAAAATATAAAACTATTAACTCTATTCGTTGTTAACTTTCTTCTAGTAATTCTTACAGATTTTCTAGTAACCGACTAAGATTACTAAACATTTTTAAGTAATTACAAGGGTTACTAAAGTTTTTTTAGTAGATCGACCCTTTTTTTTACAGTGTAATGGTAAAGATTCGTTTTCGCACGAAAGTCTAAAACATGCAATTTTTATGGACTTGTAGAGAGTACTTGGTGAATCATTGATATTACTCTGACGTTGTATTATAATAGACGAAATTTAATTTATGCTTGTCAGTAAATTTCAATATAAGACAGTTTTGTATGATCGATCGAAACTAAAATTTTGTAATTTTATTGGTGATTCGTACATTAAAATTACAGCATGAGTCTCTATGTATGGCAGTGTAAAAAAATAAATGTATGTGCTGTATTCCATATGATGTTAACAATATGTTTTTTTTTAATACAAACATCATCTTAGCCTACAACTTTGCCAATGTCCGTTTACCTACATCTCATAAAAATTTAAATATTGAAATGCTTCTTACCATAACTAGTTATAGGTATTTGCCAGCAAATTCACAGAATGGTGCGGGTCAATTGTTTAATATCTTGGCATTATTGCTTATCCATCATTCGTACTTATAAAGTAAGTCTGGTAATTATTCTAAAAGTTTAATTTTAGTCGCTAATCCATTACAAATACTTACATTCCAAGAAACATATTTTTGAAAAAAAAAATTGTCGTCCGTTTGTTTGTGTGGGAGTAATCGCTCCTTCTCCCTAGCAATTTCAGATAGAGACTTAAAATTTTGTATATACTTAGAAGGAAGGTTTTCATACTGGGCATGCTCAGAATTTTTTTTTTTAAATACTGATTAAACTACTCATGTATGTAATAAAGGATCAGTCAAATTTAGCGACGGAATTACAGAAGAAACTCAGTAAAAAAAATAAAATACTTTCGAGTATTTGGCACGAAAAGATGAAAGCGTCACGCGATTTGGCGACCAGCATTTTCCCTCGCCAAAAGCGAACGATTTTAATGCACATGAAAATTTCTTGTCAATTAAATTTTAGAATATGTGTAAATAAATTTAAATTTGAACAATGAGAGAGTTTGACGCATACATGTATTTTATATTACATATTTCTGTTGCTTTTGCTGCAGTTTTTTAATATTATAACTTTAAAAATAACTTCTTATATAAAAATACATTCATACTGAAAAGTATTTTTTCGTATATTTAAGCGTATGACAAAATAAAGGCCAGGTGAAGAATACACAATAATAAGCCAAAAAATCAACCACTAATGGTATTCATGTTTGGCTTATGCACCCATTGGCTTATCCATGAATCTTACAGTTAGAGCTCCACGAAGATAATAAAGTTTTAATATAATTAAATTTATGGTGTAGTTATGTTGCAAGCCGTTTTTCCGTAGAAACTGCAATAAAATTAGAAGTAAAAAATAAATCTAATTTTACTGCAATTTTTACCGCAAAAACGGCTGACAATATTGCTATCAGCAGTTTTTACGTAAATTTAACGATTTTTTTTTCTTTTTGCAGTGTGTCTTTTTGCAAGTAGTCATTCCAGTAAGAAGCAACCCAGTATTTTCATTTAAATTTCTCATTAATGCGTTAAGTGCCATGTCTGTCAACGGTAATTGACATTGAACTTTCCGTTTTTGTCCCGCGTCAGTCGCCGGTGATTGTAAGTCCGAAATATAAAACTAGAATATTTTTATTGTTTTAAGTAATGACTGAAAATTCATTTAAATTTTATATAATATCACACTTTACAGACTGTAAAAAATGCCAGATGTTTCTGAATATATAAAAATGTATTATAATCAAAAACGAAAATATACAGTAACCTGTTCTAACGCACGTAAGGTTTTGAAAACCATTCATTACCTTTAAAAATCACAAAAAACTATTTGCTTTCGAAATTTAATGAAGAATTTAGAAAAATTAATTTTTATTAGCTAGCCTTTTCGGAAACGTTTCTAAGTAGCTTTTACAGTACAATAATCACTTTTTTCCAAATCAAACTATCAATTTTTTGGATTTTATCAATTATCAAGTAAACATTTGCAGCCGCATAACTGATTTTATGCATGCAATCCCCACTAAAAATAATCTTATCATTATCTGAAGAAAACGCTATTTTCTACAGAAATTCTATAGAAATGTGAAGAAAATTTGCAGACTTAGCTTTATCTTTAAAATATCTGCAGAATTTTTAAAGATATTCTCAAAAATATCTGCAAAGTGGGCCAAATACCTTCGGATTTCCCACAGATTTTGGGCCAAAAAGCTAAGATTTTCTATAGAGTTTTTTAGTGGGGATTGCAGCAAAATAATGTTAATTTTCATATTAATGTTAATACTGTTAATATTGTATGTTTGTCCATTAAACATGTTCTCTGAATATCAAAATATTTTCGTATGAATTCGTAGCATCCGAAAAAGTGATATTTATTTGAAAAAAGTGATTATTGTACTGTAAAAGCTACTTAGAAACGTTTCCGAAAAGGACGGGCAGCTAATAAAAATTAATTTTTATAAATTCTTCTATAAATTTCTAACACAAATAGTTTTCTGCGATTTTTAAATGTAAAGAAACGGTTTTCGAAACCTTACGTGAGTTAGGACAGGTTACTGTATATTTTCGTTTTTGATTACAGAACATTTTTATACATTCAGAACCATCTGACATATTTTACAGTGCACTGTCAATTTCCGATGATTGATGCGACCTAAACGGAAAGTTCAGTATCAGTCACCGTGCTACTCATGGCATTAAGTTTGCAAATGTTTTCACATCAAGACTTTTTGCCACTTTTAATTGCGATTGAAAACTTCAGCTTGTTGTCGTATGATTGCAACGTACTCTCTGAAAAGTATTCGGAAAATTACAAAAAAATTGTCTTGTAGAATTATATTCCAAAAACATTTTCTGCAATGGCAAAAATAAAAATTCTCTAAACAGATACGCATTTGCACTTTGAATAAAAAAAAAATTAAGATTACTAAGATTTATTCTTAGAAAATCGGATTCCATAACTTTTTAAATAACGGTAACGAATATTACAGATTAAATTTTTGTAAAATTATCAAAATTTTGGAAGATTCTTTTGCAAAGTTAAAGATGCCTCTAGTTTTGTTTACAGGTTTTGTAAACATTTTAGGTTTTGTAGACAGGTACACACAAGTTTTGTAGACATCATTTTCTTCTACCGTGTACTAATAAAAGTTTAGTAAGCATAACATATTTCGGTATATTTAGATTACTAAGGTTACAGATTTTTTTACAGTTAACTGGTAATACTAAAAAAAATAAAAATAAAACGCTTTAATTCACATAATTCATGGCTTTATCCTTTTTCTTTAGTACCCGACCAATGGCTGAGGGGTCCTTCCCCCGAAACTGGTAGTTGGCAGGTGCTGGGTTCGAATCCAATCGCGGCCGTCGGCATAATCGTTCAGTGTTTTCCGTGGCTTACATCGAACCTTGAATTTCCTTGCGTAAATATAGGCTAGGTTCCCTTAGAAAGACCCCCACTCCTTAAGGCCCATTATCTCCTCTTTAAGGCCCATATCACAAGTATAGATAATCGTCCTATATAAAATAAACCAAACCAAACCTTTTCCTTTAATAAAAAAAACTGCTCTTTTGTGAATAGTTTCTTTAGGATTCTCCCAGGCTACACAGCATTTCCTGTCCCCAAAATCTGCGATTACTAATACGCAATAAAAAAATCTATCAAGAAAAAAATAACTGTTAAATATAACAAAAAATAACCCATGTTACGTATTTTTCTTATTATATTAGAGATCTTATACGCTAAAAGGTATTAAAAATGTGGGTTCCTGTATATAAAATAATTGGCGCCATGCTTGGCGCAGTTTATTTGACATTGTTTTTATATCATGTATATGGATTCAAATTTTATTTAAGCACAATTATGTTTATTCAGTAGGTAATTTTTTTAAATATTAGCATTGAAACAAAAATGTCCTTCGAAATTTTTTTAGAACAATAATAAAATTGATGTACTCAAAGATATTTAAAAAAAAAAACAACGTTCTTTGAAAAACTCTGAAATATTTATTGGGAAAAATAAAAGCAGAAAACGTTACTGCCAAAAACGTGAACCCTCTTTCTTAACTTTTTTTAAGAAGTAAATATGCTAGTGCGTTGTTGTATGTAATTTCTCGAATTTTCTGAGTGGCAGCTGGTTTAATTTTTTTCAAAAATCTTTTCGTCTTATGCTACGTATCTTTCGTGTGAATATATATTCTTAGCTGGAAATGTCTTTAGCATGAAATAAGATACGAAGAATTTGAAGTTGCTGTAGCATGAGTTCGTGTCAACTATCTGCTTTTTGTTTTATTTTAATTAATTTGACACTTCTTTGTGTGAAAAACGTAAAATTGTTCCGAACAATTATTCAAAATTAAACGTAAACATAAACAATCTATCGCTTCATTTCATTTCACAGGATGTAGAAATGTATATTCATAAAGAAGAAAGGTTCTATATAAAGCTCTTTAAAATAATGTACACTGTAAAAAATATCCGTTAATATACGCAAACTTTTCCCTAAAAATTACGGAATAGTGTCATTTTTAACCGACTTCAAAGAGGAGGTTATGATTTCGACCTGTATGTATTTGTTGTTCACGCATAACTTTTGCAAATATGAACCGATTTTGATAATTCTTTTTTTGTTTGAAAGCGCATGAGGCCCATGTGGTCCCATTCGAATTTCATAAAAATCTGATAATTAGAACTTTTTTAAAAATAAAAACTTTAAATTTCAAATTCATTTTGTAGCAATCGACCAATTAGAAGTGTTCATTTTGCATGCTTTTCTGTTACATTTACATAGACACACGATCTTTTCACTGTTAAAAGGTTGAAGTTTTTTCTGCATCGTCACTCCACCGCTTTTATGGAATATCTCTATTTTGACCAATGAGAATTCACCATAATACAATGAAGTAATCATTTTCTATAAAAGCGATGGATTGACGATAAAGTAAAAGTTTCAAATTTTTAACAGTGTTCAAAGTGCAAAATCCTAACTGGACGAGGGCCAGGATTCACATAAATTTTGCGCTGTTTGCGAAACGAGATTTATTAACAAGAAAATTTATTTAAAACATTGAAAAATTTGCTAAAATTCAGGCTTCTGATTCGTTAATCTGGTTTCGCTAACAGTGCAAATTCTACCTGGATTCCGGACAAGTTCTTTTATGCAAGAAACCGGAAATATAGCATCTAGGGGATATAATGTGGAAATCGGCTATCTCGGGGCGTGTTCAGAGCAACTTACAAAAGTAACCAATGTTACCGACCGATTGTAGGGCAGTACGAAAGCAAATTGTGGCATCAATGAAAACTATTCTGTTGAATTGTAGCTGACGTCACACTTCGCTTTGATTTTCATTTCGTACTTGTCTACACTGTTAAAAATCTGCTGCATTTTGCTGCAACGCACTCCCCTGCTTGTACAGAAAACGGTTACTTGGCCGTGAAATGGCGCTTTCTCATTGGTTGGAATAGAGATATTATATACAAGTGGTGGAGGGCGTTGCAGCAAAATGCAGCAGATTTTTAACAGTGTACAATCGGTAAGTGGTCGGTAAGTAACCGGTAAGTTGTGTTGAACACGCCCTCTGTAACACTTAAAAAAGCGCTAAAATGTTCTATTCTTTAAATGTGCAACAATGCTAATGAAATTTAAAGATAGGCGCGACATCTGCAGGACATTTTCTAAAAATGCAAGAATTATTGCTAGTCTAGATAATGTATCACGAAAATGCCGCAGATGTTGCTGTGATCGACACTTTGGAATTCAGTAGCATCGTTGCACATTTAAAGGATATAAATTTTTAGCACTGCTTGCATTGTAAAAAATTGAACCCTTTTTCTGCGTCGTCACCCCATCGCTTTTATAGGAAACGATTACTTCGCTCTATTATGGAGCATTCTCATTGGTCAAAACAAAGAAATTCTATAAAAGCGATGGAGTAACGATGCAGCAAAAGGGTCAAATTTTTTACAGTGTCGATAGCAGATTTTCACTCCATGTATTCCAGACTCTCTCCTTCGAACAATGAAAAGTTCTCAAAAATGAAGGCTTATGATTGGTCAACCTTGTTTTGCTTAACAGCGAATAATCCTTCTGGATCCTAACCACTGTTGCAGAGATGCTAGTTTTTTTCCAAACTACGAAATCTTAGCTGGAACAATTCTCGTATCCACCAAAGTGAAAGATCCACATCGATCCAGACATGAGAATTCGATATCGAAAAGCTGAAAATTCATCTCTAAAGAGCCTTACACGTTAAAGCAAGAGTGCCTGTGTATCAGGGTGCTTGTTATGCCGGATTCACAAAGTGATTAAAGTACATTGCTATGTGCTAGATTTACATTTAGACAAATATAAATGACGAAAAATTTTGATAAGCTTACCATTAAAGTTAAGCTATTTAACATCTTTCACCCATAAAACAAACTCGTTCAGGCGACTACCGCCAAGTTCTGGAATAAAAATTATTAAATTTTCTGTATTTTGGAAAACCGCGTTTATCAAAGAAAATTCTTAACTTCAAATATTACTACTTTCATATAGACGCATGCTGAATCATGGTGTGATTTTGATAATATCTTCCTTTTTAGTTTTTATGACTGAAAAGAGTATTTTAATACATACGAACATTTAGAATTACCTTGCTATGCATTGAATCATACAAGCAACTTGACGCGCTCTGATTGTGTACGCGTACTTTAAACTGTAAAAAATCTGACCCTTTTGCTGCATCGTCACTACCCCGCTTTTATAGAATATCTCACTTTTGATCCATGAGAATGCTCCATAATAGGCTGAAGTAATCGTTTTCTGTATTAACGGTGGAGGAACGATGCAGCAAAAGGGTCAAATTTTTAACAGTGTACCCTGTTTAAAATATCTTGAAAAATTACGTCTGTTTTTAAAGACTATCTATTTTCTGACCAATGAAAACGCTCCATAGACGTTTTTAGATCGCTCTCATTAGTCAGAAAATAGATAGCTTTAAAAACAAAGGTAATTTTTCACAATGATTTAAACGTGTACTGATGAATTGTCAGCTTTTGAATGCCCAATTACGAAGTCTGTAGAATTCAATGTGGACCTTAAGGCACTACACTAGTCTCAGAAAAAGACCCTGATGTTAGTGTAAAGACTATGGAGGCGTTCTTTTCTCGCGTATCTCGTCAAATTTTAATATATTTACATGATTATTTTTTCATAGGTTAGCCGAGGATGATCTACAACCTTCCTAGTTTTTACTTCTTCGATTTTGCTTATGTATGTTTTATATAATGATAGTTTCAATTTCAGAACCGTTTAAACCGGTTTTGAAATTTAAAATATATTTTTTTTTAATCTGAAACCAAAATTGAAAAAGTAAAAACTAGGCCGATTGTGGAATATCCTCAGCTATTCTATGGAAAAAAATCACGTAAAAAATTTGAAATTTTATCGAGATATTTGAAAAGAACGCCCCCATAGACTTCACATTATCATCCGGGTCTTTTTCTGTGCCTACACTGTTAAAAATCTGCTGCATTATGCTGCAACGCCCTCCACCACTTGTATATAATATCTCTATTGCAACCAATGAGCAAGCGCCATTTCACGGCCAAGTAACCGTTTTCTATACAAGCAGGGGAGTGCGTTGCAGCAAAATGCAGCAGATTTTTAACAGTGTAGTGTACGGCCTTAAAGTTTGCTGGATGCGATAAATTTCCTAAATGTTAAAGCTTAAATGGACAAGTTCTCGCATCCACTAAAGCGGAAATAGACATCGATACCAATCGACATCCTTAAGTTGTTGAAAAGATGAAAATCCTTTAGTATATATTTTGCTCCGGAGGAAAAAAATATCTCTACATATCAATGCAAAATAAAGTGCATAGATATGTGCAACAAAATTATCTTTAGATTCAGATTTGGTTACATGATTAGACACCAAAATGATTTCAGATTTTGTTCATGTAGGATTCCTCAATGTGAATATGACGTCACATGGAGCACATATACGATTGATTGAAATGATTCTGGACAAAAATGAGTCATCAAGGGGGTCCTTGTGGCCGAGTGGTTAAGACACCACGCTGCTAATCTCTTGAGAGCGTAGGAGATTGTGGGTTCGAATCCCACTGGCTCCGTTGCACACACTCTTTATGTGTAGCTCCCGGTTGTACTTATCTTGTGACGTAATATTTCCTTGTGCTATCTTGTCCTCGTATTTCCACGAATTTGTAAAATAATATGGATTATGCATTTATGTCTGTGTAGAAATAAAGGATCATTCGGCGTACAATCGAATTCTACCAGGAAATCATCATCAAATTTTATAATAGAAAATGCCTAGCATTGCGATACATTGTTAAAAATTTAACTTTTGCTGCATCATCACTCCATCCCTTTTATGGAATATCTCATACATACACTGTAAAAAAAAAAAAAAATTACCATTTTGCTGCATCGTCACTCCCCCGCTTTAATAAAATATTTGTCTTTTGACCCATGAGAATGCTCCATGATAGGCTGAAATAATCGTTTTCCATAAAAGTGGTGGAGTAACGATGCAGTAAAAGGGTGAAATTTTTAACAGTTTAGTTGGGACAAAAACGTCCGTGAAAAAAGTATTTGGGGTTTGAATGCTGTCACTCTCTTATAGATGCAGCCAAGTACAGGTTATGATTTTCGGATTCCTCGTCGAATCATCACCGCTCATTTCCGATGCCTTTACTGCATTTATAGGAATTAGATTGTTGCTGTTTATGTATTGAATCATAGAGAGATTTTTGTTAAAATCTTTCTTTTTGCTTTTTCTGACTGAAGAGGGAGCACTTTTGACTACACTAGAAAAGCATTTTACTATTCATTGATACATGGAGTCATTTTGCTGTTTACTCATATATGGAAGCGCTTTGCCGCGCGCTTATGTGTAAGGACACTTTACTTGAGTCATTGTCACCTTTCGATAACCACTTCCGATGTCCGTACGATTAGATGTTGACTTTAAGATTTCATGAATGCGGTAGCTTTTCGTCGTGCCATATCTGAAGAAGTTACCACATCCAGAAAACCTAAAGATTCACAACGATACTAACCAATATTGTAAGTGTCTTTTGAAAACTTGACAATCAAACAGTGACAAGTAAAGCGAATACATCAGAACTCAGCAAAGTGCGTTCATTAGTAAAGCGTTGCAAAGAGCCATCATATGTCAGTACACATAATTATGTATTACGGTATAAATAACTAAAAAGTAGGAAATAAATTTAAATTTTTCAAAAAAATGTGTAACCGACTCCAAAGAATAATAATGTATTACGGTATAAATAACTAAAAAGTAGGAAATAAATTTAACTTTTTCAAAAAAATGTATAACCGACTCCAAAGAAAAGCGCTAAAAAGAATTAAATAATTCTATAAAATTCTCTAATGACAAATCGTTATCCAATAACCACACATTGACTATCATGTACAGGTATAAAACGGTTAAATTTAATGTATAGAATTTAATATCCACCAAACATAGATTTTCCAGAGAATATTTTTTACAAGAGATTAATTTACATATTTTTTATTTAATTTTTGAATAGATACATATAAAAAGTAATGAATTACTTTTTGAAGTTGGTACTTGAAAAAATAGTTCTGTTGGTGTTCAGTTCATCTATTTGATGAAATACTACATTTTGAAACTTTTGGCTTTAAAAAAAGAAAAAAACCTTTTTGTACGAAATATTCAAAAGGATGATTATTATTTTTTTTTCTTTACAAATGACTTTTGTTTTATTTGCATACTTTTGAACAAAAATATGTTTTTCAAATTGTATTTTCGAATTATTATTTCTTGTTAAACCCATTTTAATACTCATCTTAAAAATTCTTTTTTAAAACAGAATACATGTAGCATTTTTTATTCAAAAATTGTCTTATTTCGATGTTAGAGAAAATTTTCCTTTCAAATTTCAAACAATTATTTTAGAGAAGAGCTACAGCTTTTCAGTAAGGATATGAATTGAAATTAAATGATTCTGTACAATGATAAATAAAAAAAATTCAAGTTTTCTAAAAGTACCGGGTGATCCAAAATTCAGGACGATAAATAAATAATTAGAAAACGAATCAAGATACAAAGTTACGGTTTGCACCAAACGGATGGAAAAGAAACCGAATTTTGTGTGGCTACGAAAAATATAGTTCTGTTGGTGACCACATCTGTTTGCGAGGGCATCACTAGCAGCACTGAAAGATGCCATTCGCCAAAATGTGCCTGCCACAACGCAAGAAATGCTATTAACCCGTCAGTAGTCGCGTGTCGGTTTTTTCGCCGCCCGTATAACTTATCTTCTCCTATAGTCAGGGAACGAGAAAGAAGCGAGTGTGTACAAGCCTGATAGAGACTTTTTACTCCGTTGGCTTAACATGGTTGCAATACCTGGCATTGTAGCACTCTTTTCGGCGACATAATATGAATTTTGAATTGTGTTTGCAAAAAGCTGATTTCAAAGATTTTTTTTACGTCGTTTTTGGAAAGATAAATATAATCGGTTATTGACAATTTATTATCAAAGCACATTATTTAAATTAGAATAACATACATATACTCCAAGAATTTTTCATCTTTGAAAGTAATCTTTAGAATTAAAATGTTTTGAAAGTTAAAAATAAACATATTGTTACAATTTAATATCACCTATATATATATATATTTTTGTAATGGAATCGTAATTTTTTCTTTGATAAATGTGTTTTTAATAATCAGATTTAAAGTGATATGTGTGTAATTTGTACCAGGTACCTAACATTGTTCAATGTGCAATTTTGAAGAACCACACGAATTCACATTTGTATTTTACATGAAGTCTTTTCATATTTTAAATTAAGATAAGAAAACATACTATTAAAACAAAAAAGATTTTAGAACGAATGAGATATGATTTATAATTGTTTTTTGCAGCCTTGATCACTTTTTTTTTAATTTTATTTTTTACAAAAAGTTCACTATAAAGAGGGCATAAGATAAGTTATTTATTTTATATTTATTTAAAACATCCGCGCAGGAAATTTTTTATAACATGCCAAAAAAAAAAAAAAAAAGCAATTTTAAAATTTAACGTAGAAAAAGAAAAAAAATCAAACTTGATTTTCTCTACTGGCATTAAAAATATGAAATAATAAATAAAAAATAAAAAGAAAGAAAGAAAAGACAGCAATTTCTTTTTCGTTAGGGAAGCCCCCCTTCTCTCCTAAAATTCCGTTTAAGATACATTTTAAAATATTGAATGTAAAAAGAAAACAAATCTAAAGGGAAACAAATTATAGAATGTACACACTATAAAAATATGTAAAATAAACTTTTAAACTTATTTTTATAATCAATATATTTTTTCTTTTTATTTATTTATTTTATTTTATTTTATTTTATTTTTGTTATTCAATCCCATATTCACGTTAAAACGTCTATACTATATTAGCATAATTATGTAATGTTTTTTATTTCTACTATTGCCTCTAAACATAAATAGCAATTCGTTGAATGGATTTCGGTAGAATGAAATCCAGGGAAAATAAAGACTTAAGAACAAAAATGAGGCTCAAATGAGACTATTTATTGCTATGAACTTCATTGTTTACATGGATTTTTGTTAAACTTCCGATAAAGTTATAACCTGTTAAAAAAAAACTGATCATGCATAGTTTTTGGTTTACCTAAGACGTGGCGCTGTTATACAGATTTTTTAAGGAATTTCCAATAGTTCTATCTCACAAACAAATTCACGGATTTTCATCAAACTTTTGATTCAGTTATAAGATGACATACGTTGTTATTCACTGAATATTTTGGTGTAAACCACCTAAGATGTGGCGCTGCTATTCGTCATTTTTCAGGAAGAGTTAATACGCATAACATAGAAGAAAGTTTTGGTACATCTGGCTAGTTTGGTAAAGGAATTCTTTATGAAAATGAAACCTGTCGCGTTATAAATGTCTTTGATCACGCGACAATGTGTTTGCCCCAATTCATTGACCGTGGTTTTTTTTTCTTATCGTCCGGAAAATCCAATTCAAAAGCATCAAAAAACTGTCTTTAAATTACATGATTTTCGATTATTATCTGTTATCATTTCCAACCGAAAATTATTTAACACTTATTTTCCTCTTTATATTTAGTTTTTCACCATTATTCTTTTAGCCATTTTTGTTCCTTAATCCTATAAGCCCTGTTAAACTGTGTACTTAGAAAGTTATTGAAAACATATACATTAGGGCGGAGCGTAAAAAACTTTTTTTCGAAATTCTTTTCTCCCTAGCGCGGAAAAGTTGTCTAGCGGTATCAGTAATATACTCACAAAATTTTAAAACAATAAATATCTTCCGGTTCCACTTTTAAGTTGAAATATGCAATTTTAGCCAAAAATGTTGTAATTTTTCACATTTCAGTAATATTTTTAATTTTCAATTTTTTCTTCGCCCTAGTGCGGAAATACTGAAAGAGTACATAAGGAACACAAGTCCAAAATATTAGAGAAATTAAAAAATATCTTTTGGTTCCACTTTAGGTTCTAAATATAGGAAATTTGTCGAAAATTATACAAATTTTCACATTTTAGTCATTTTTTTTCTTTTTTAATTTGCTATTCCCGTTGGCATGGAAATGTTCGAAGAATATGCATGAAACATAAGTAAAAAACTTTAGAATAATAAATAATTATATTACGTCTTCCTTTTCAGGGTCTAAAACTGTCAAAGTAGCCAAAAAATATGTAACGTTTCACATTTCGGAGATCTTTTTTTCTTATCAATTTTCTATTCTCGCCGGCGCGGAAAATTCGGAAAATCATGTGACAAACATAAGTGTAAAAATTTAAAATAATTAATAAGTATCTTTTGATTTGATTTTTATTATTTAAACTGGCAAATTTATGGCATTAATGTACTCAAAAATCATAGAACAATCAAATTAAAAGCGATCTGAGGGAAATTCCTCTAATAAGTTCAGCTTTCTTTTCGTTTACTGTAGTATTATTGTTGGTTTAATGCTCTGCTTGTGATAGGTTCGTAATGAGGATATTCAATTTTTGCTTCTATATTTTATTGAAAAATAATACATCTGACAGTGTTTACAAAATTTTATTTTTTAATACTGGGTTGAACTAATAGTGTGCATGGAAAATATTACACAAAAATATCACAATTAATGCGCAGTATACACGAGATTTCTCTCATCCCATTTTTTGGGGATCGTACAGAATTAAGTGCTGGCTTTCTACCAGCTTATGAACATATAATGTACTTTTTTGTTGGTGAGAAATGAATCGAAATATAATTAAAAATCGGACCCACCTTTGGGGTGATAGCGGATTATGGGCTGAAATGGTTGAAGCAATTTGGCAGGCTGCTCAGTTCCAACGGTTTCTAGGCAAAGAATAGTCCAAATGATTGGTTCATATAATGATAAATATAAGAGTATAAAGAAGTTTGAGGCTAAAGAACAGACGAAGTCAAAATTGAAAATTTTCTTATTGGAAGAGAAAAAAGGTCTATTTGAAAAATTTTCTTACAATAGTACATCCCTAGAACGATGTAAAGGCCCACGTGATATAAAAATTCCAGAATTGGAAGACAGTTTCTTAAGGGTCAAAGAACTTCAAGGAAATTGTCGATAGACCCAATTGATACATACGGAAACACTGAAACTTAGTAAATTAATGAGCTGACTCGAAAAAGAATAAGAAATTTTCAGCAAATGACATAAAAGGGAAAAAACAATCACTACTGCTTCATCGAAGACTTAGAGTTATTTAAATCTTTTAGTCTTGTTGATGAACAACTGTGACACGATCTTAGTGATAAACCTTTAGTGTCATTGCAATCAAACCTAAATACTATAAGTATATCATGAACAACCCGTCCTACTGCCCTAGCCAGGACTTGAGACACAATGGGAGTCTCCGACCGAGTTGCAGTATCAGTAACAGGCGCACTTCTTGAAGACTTGCGAGTTGTGACACGTGACGACATGTCCAATGTTATAGAAAGGCATAACACAAGAAGAGAAAGAAATAAATATCGCATGAAATGCCAAGTTCAAGATTAGACTTTCATATCCACCAATACCTTGAAAAGACTGAATTTTGACAGTCGAAAAGATCAAACTTTAATTCAGAGGAATATTGAGGGAACGCTCCATCAACAAAGAGTGATTGAAGAATACTTGACACTTATAGAAGAACCAGGCTGCGATTATGTAAGGCAAGTGTCACCAATAACCTTTTCTGCTATGTTTCTCATATGATTTTCCATACTTTTCGCTCCAGCAAGAAGAGAAAATTGATAAGAAAAAAAAATCTGTGAAATGCGAAAAGCTACATACTTTTTAGCTACTTTGACATTCTTAGACCCTGAAAAGGAAGACGGAAGATATTTATTTATTATTCTAAAGTTTTTACTTATGTTTCTTGAATATTATTTGAACATTTCCATGCCAGCGGGAACAGCAAATCGAAAAATAAAAAAATGACTAAAATTTGAAAATGTGTATAATTTTCGACAAAATCCCCATAATTAGAACCCAAAGTGGAACCAGAAGATATTTTTTAATTACTCTAATATATTTGGACTTGTGTTATTTATGTACTCTTTCAGTTTTTCCGCACTAGGGTGAAGAAAAAATTGAAAATAAAAAATATTACTGAAATGTGAAAAATTACAACATTTTTGGCTAAAATTGCATATTTCGACCCAAAAGTGGAACCGGAAGATATTAATTGATTGTTTTGAAATTTTGTGAGTATATTACTGATACCACTAGACAAATTTTCCACGCTAGGGAGAAAAGAATTTCAAAAAAAAGTTTTTTACGCTCCGCCCTAATATACATTGTAAAACAATTCATTAAATCTGCGGCAAAATGTGCTGGCAACAATGTTGCCAGTAGTTTTTGCCTCAAAGACTGCAGTAAAGTTATATGTGATTTTGTTTATTACATATAATTATACTGCATATTTTACGAAAAAAACTGCAAACAGCATTGCTGCCAGCAGTTTTGCTGTAAGTTTAGAGGAATCTTTTCTTTACAGTGTAGTCCAAAAAAATCCACTTCAAAAGAGGTTTGTTTTACACTTTTTCCCGCTAAAACTAAATAGCAAGAGGAGTATGTATGATTAAATATTTAAATATATGCATGCATGTTATATCCAAAAACTTATATTTAATATTATGTAATGATCATATTAATAATATTAAAAAGTTTATATTCCATATAAAACACATTATTTTAATCTCAAACTTAACGTGTAATTATTTGTAACATTTACTATATTCCTTTGAAAAATATTTATTTGGATACAAGATATTTATATAATAACATGAACGTATTACTTTAATCGACATATACAACTGACAACTAACATATATCAGTACTTAAATATAGTTTTATGTAAAGTGTTAACCTATTAACTATTTAATCGGAGACAAGTAACTCCAAATTATTGTCAAAATAATATTTATTGTGGATTATTCTTTCTACTATGGAATTAAAATGAATAAACTTGAAACTGCTGCTTTCAGCGATAACTTTGAGCAATAGAGTTTTGATTTACATCGTAGTAAATTTTGATTTGTTTGTGTGTTTACGATGTTTTATCTTTGAAAGTAGAAAGCATTGGAATCGTGAACTTTTTTACTTCCCGTTTTCGTCGGATTTAGATGTTATGTAATTAGAGAACCCGCAAAATATGTCTTTCTTTTTAAAATTTATTTATATGGTTTTGTGACTCGGTCTACCTTTGTGTGAAAATAATTATTTGAGCACACCATCTCAAGAACTAATGCACGGAATTTAATTTAAAATTTTATTAATTGTGTTACTGATGTAAGTTGGAGATGATTAAATATCCGTGTCAATATGTGGGATAGTGTTTTATGTTTTTTTTTTATTATATCCGCAATAGGTGAATTTCAAGCTCTATGTTTTCTTTTAACTTAGGATTCGCTAAACGTTTGCAAAAGTTATTCTTGAACAGGTTTCTGGGTTAATTGCCAATATATACCGCTTCAATGCTTCATTTTAAGGTATTTGCAGTATTGTAACATTGTACATACCTCAAGAATTTTATATCTTTAGATTTCTCATGATGAGCATAGATTACCATTTAATTTTTTGCACTATGATCGCGCTTTTTGAAATATTAACATGTATGAAATAGAAGAAAATTTCGGGATTGGAACATCCACCTAGTTTAATTTGGTTTTTATTTACGAGAGAAAACGATTAGTTGATTATTAAATCCTGTTTTTTTTCTTTTTTATAAAAATGCAGCAACAGAATATGTATACTTTCATTTATGCCATCTTAATTACGCGTTTTTACTGTTAACATTATAATCTAACAAGTATTTTCGCCATAAATGTATTTTTGAAGATTGCTGACGATATTTATTTAACATCTGACCAGTGAATTTGACAGAAATTATTTTAAAAAATACATTTAGTTTAGGGCAGTATTCAGAAAATGGCTTCCGTTTAACAAGAATAAGCTTACTGAGCATTTATTTACAAAAAGCTAGCTTAAATCTAATGCTAAGACTTATTAAAATACATTATTAATTTAAAATTAATATAACTAGTGTTAAGATAATATCTAAAGAAGCATTTACTGATATGTTTGGAATATTTGCACGCTGACGACATTAAAAATGCTATTCTAATGTTACTGTATTTTGAAAAATTTGAATGATGTTTATCTTTTTTCTTGTTTTATTTGTTTAATCAATACATTTATTCATTTAGTATTGTACTTATAGGAAATGATAACATATATCTTGTTTGCGAAATATGCATGCACACATCATAACAATAACTTTTCTGTTAAAATTACTGTCTACTGAGATATCATCATCCACATACATTTAACAAAACTTAATTATGTCTTACAGATTTAAATTAAAGCGCATTTTTTATAATTTGTGTAAAATTTATATGTATAGTTTTAACACTTTTCAGCAAAATTGAAAAGTATTTATATTTTCGGTTTGCCTGGCCATCTGTCCGTCTGTCCACATTCTAAATCTCGTAAATATACTCGGATTGCCATGAAATTTATGGAAGTTATTCACATTTACCTTAGCCTAAACTTAGCTCAGTTTTGCGATTTCCAGCTCGCTGAGTTTTGCACTGATGAAGAATCTCAATAGTACATTCGAAACAGCTGTTTGCTAATTTTTCATTCATCATTTGTGCATTTATAATCGTTTGTTTTCTCTCTTTAAACATAAAAAATATTATTTTAAATAAAAGCAATGTTAAGTTGTCTATATTAAATTTTTTATGCATTGATGTTTTTTAGGGATTTATGTTTTTTAGGGACTTTCTTTAGGGACTTTTTTGGGGAAAAAAGTTAATGTGACATGTTACGGAATTCCACTTTCAGATAAAATGTAAGACTCTTGATACCACTTAAGTAAATATATATTTTAAATATCAAGACTTAAATAAATAAAATAATCGTCATTTATTTCACAACAATTGTAAAATTAGTAAATTGATCTACATAAAAAATATATAAAACAACGTATTTTAAAGCCATCATCTGTATTAAAAAGAAAAGTAGAGAACCTTAATATCAAAACAGGTGAAAACGTGTTTTCTGGCTTTCTCGTACCTTCTTTAGGAATTAAATATATAAAACAACGTATTTTAAAGCCATCATCTATATTAAAAAGAAAAGTAGAAAACCTTAATATCAAAACAGGTGAAAACGTGTTTTCTGGCTTTCTCGTATCCTTCTTTAGGAATTAAATATTCTAAATCGTTATTGTGTGTGATTTCTTGCCTTTTCTGAGCGACAACTTGTCTTGAATTTTCAAGAAACTTTTCTTTCTATACTACGTTTTTTTCGTATGAATATATATTCACAGCAGGAAATGATTTTAACATGAAACAGTCTACGAAAAAAAACCTTAGTTTACTGTTGAATAAGTTCCTGTCAACTTTTTATTTTTATTTTCATTCAAAATATTTGTCACTTCTTGATATGTATAAATAATATACAGAAAATGTTCAATTTGAATTCTATTTAATACTATTCAATGGCGCTTTGTCTTATTTCTTACGGACATAGAATTTATGAAAAAAATCATTCATTCAAAGTCATTCAAACGTGTTATAAATAAGGTTATTGAATAAGGTTATTAAAATAAGGTTAGTGAATATTTAACTCCGTGACCGCCAAAAAAAGGGCAAAAAGGTAATGTTGTTTTCGCTTTAATTAATTTTAAATTTATAAAAGATAGTTTTCTAACATGGTATAATCAAGGTATCAATCATAACTTAATTTCTTAAAACTGGATTATATTTGTAGAATTATATTTATTTAAATAAAGCTTCAACTGCAATGAAACCTGCAGCGTAGTGAACGGATATATCCGGTCGCGACAGTGGAAAGTTTAATCTTACTTAAACCGTAAAAATTTGCTCTAGTTTGAACCAAATTATGGTGTTCAATAGCTACCGGCATAAGATGGTGGAATGATGATAAATGATGGTCGAACCAAAATTTGGAGCTTCCCATTCCAACCTCGTACCAATTATTGGAACTATGCTTTAACAGGAGCTCCAAATATTTGTTCAAGATTTCACTGTCTTACAGTGGCAGTTATTAAGCACCCAAATTTGGTTCAAACTAGGACAAAATTTTTAACTGTGTTTGCTGCTACTGTAATTTGCAGTATGATATCACACTGCTATCAAGCAGCTCTATATATTTGATATCTGTGCCCTGACAAAATTTAAAATGACTCTTTAAAAATAAAAAATAAAACTATATTCGCATTTTAGTTAGGGTAAGATACAAAAAATTAAATAAATAATTTTAAATAAATAAATGAAAATACACGAAGTAAAGTTGCACATTCCAATTGTAGATTGATTCTAATTTAAAAAAAATGATAATATTGTTTCTGATAAATCTAATATTTAAAATTCGCCTTTATTTACATTTCTTCTTATTGTTACACATAAAAAAATACAAGTTCATGATGATAATAAACGTTTCAATATCTATTATTTTAAGTAGTTTCATAACTAAATAAAAAAATAATAAAGATGCAAAGTAGTATAAATACACATTCTTATGTGAAAATGTAAGAAAGTAAAACCATTGAAAACATTTCGTATTCTTATATTTAAACATAAAAAATGAGGTTTGAGATTTGTAGTCTAGATCATTTCATATTTGCGCGAATAAGCGGAACAGACGCATTACATATATAAGCTGAAAATTTAACATGAATTCGATGTAATTAGCTTTTAACTGCGACGTACACTGTAAAAAAAAATTCAAGAGGTTACTGAAAATTTTTTAGTAAATTTGTATTCCACAGAATTTTTTAGTAACCATTACAAACTTTTTTTTTGCAAGTGAAACAAGCATTTCTTTTGTAAACTGAGCAAAAGAATATTTTGTATAACTAACTTAAATTTTTTTAGTATGAGCCACCAAACAAATTTTAGTAATAGCTCCAAAATTATTTTTAATAACAATTACGTGCGTCCGAAGGGCAGGAGCTTCCTTCGAGCTGCATCCAGACTTCTGAAGCGATAGATTTTCTTCAAAAACGAAATAGATGGCAGCACCAAACATTGCGACCAGCTCCAAAGGAAATTCATAATCCCTTTATTATAGAGTACTTACACTGCATACATTCGGGGCGTACTTGGCGCTGTCCAGCATTGAACCCGGGACCTTTTAGCCTGTAGTCCGTTACTATAACCACTATGCTATCGAGGCCACGCCAAGCGAGTTTTAGTAATAGCTATTAAAAATATAAAACTATTAACTCTATTCGTTGTTAACTTTCTTCTAGTAATTCTTACAGATTTTCTAGTAACCGACTAAGATTACTAAACATTTTTAAGTAATTACAAGGATTACTAAAGTTTTTTTAGTAGATCGACCCTTTTTTTTACAGTGTAATGGTAAAGATTCGTTTTCGCACGAAAGTCTAAAACATGCAATTTTTATGGACTTGTAGAGAGTACTTGGTGAATCATTGATATTACTCTGACGTTGTATTATAATAGACGAAATTTAATTTATGCTTGTCAGTAAATTTCAATATAAGACAGTTTTGTATGATCGATCGAAACTAAAATTTTGTAATTTTATTGGTGATTCGTACATTAAAATTACAGCATGAGTCTCTATGTATGGCAGTGTAAAAAAATAAATGTATGTGCTGTATTCCATATGATGTTAACAATATGTTTTTTTTTAATACAAACATCATCTTAGCCTACAACTTTGCCAATGTCCGTTTACCTACATCTCATAAAAATTTAAATATTGAAATGCTTCTTACCATAACTAGTTATAGGTATTTGCCAGCAAATTCACAGAATGGTGCGGGTCAATTGTTTAATATCTTGGCATTATTGCTTATCCATCATTCGTACTTATAAAGTAAGTCTGGTAATTATTCTAAAAGTTTAATTTTAGTCGCTAATCCATTACAAATACTTACATTCCAAGAAACATATTTTTGAAAAAAAAAATTGTCGTCCGTTTGTTTGTGTGGGAGTAATCGCTCCTTCTCCCTAGCAATTTCAGATAGAGACTTAAAATTTTGTATATACTTAGAAGGAAGGTTTTCATACTGGGCATGCTCAGAATTTTTTTTTTTAAATACTGATTAAACTACTCATGTATGTAATAAAGGATCAGTCAAATTTAGCGACGGAATTACAGAAGAAACTCAGTAAAAAAAATAAAATACTTTCGAGTATTTGGCACGAAAAGATGAAAGCGTCACGCGATTTGGCGACCAGCATTTTCCCTCGCCAAAAGCGAACGATTTTAATGCACATGAAAATTTCTTGTCAATTAAATTTTAGAATATGTGTAAATAAATTTAAATTTGAACAATGAGAGAGTTTGACGCATACATGTATTTTATATTACATATTTCTGTTGCTTTTGCTGCAGTTTTTTAATATTATAACTTTAAAAATAACTTCTTATATAAAAATACATTCATACTGAAAAGTATTTTTTCGTATATTTAAGCGTATGACAAAATAAAGGCCAGGTGAAGAATACACAATAATAAGCCAAAAAATCAACCACTAATGGTATTCATGTTTGGCTTATGCACCCATTGGCTTATCCATGAATCTTACAGTTAGAGCTCCACGAAGATAATAAAGTTTTAATATAATTAAATTTATGGTGTAGTTATGTTGCAAGCCGTTTTTCCGTAGAAACTGCAATAAAATTAGAAGTAAAAAATAAATCTAATTTTACTGCAATTTTTACCGCAAAAACGGCTGACAATATTGCTATCAGCAGTTTTTACGTAAATTTAACGATTTTTTTTTCTTTTTGCAGTGTGTCTTTTTGCAAGTAGTCATTCCAGTAAGAAGCAACCCAGTATTTTCATTTAAATTTCTCATTAATGCGTTAAGTGCCATGTCTGTCAACGGTAATTGACATTGAACTTTCCGTTTTTGTCCCGCGTCAGTCGCCGGTGATTGTAAGTCCGAAATATAAAACTAGAATATTTTTATTGTTTTAAGTAATGACTGAAAATTCATTTAAATTTTATATAATATCACACTTTACAGACTGTAAAAAATGCCAGATGTTTCTGAATATATAAAAATGTATTATAATCAAAAACGAAAATATACAGTAACCTGTTCTAACGCACGTAAGGTTTTGAAAACCATTCATTACCTTTAAAAATCACAAAAAACTATTTGCTTTCGAAATTTAATGAAGAATTTAGAAAAATTAATTTTTATTAGCTAGCCTTTTCGGAAACGTTTCTAAGTAGCTTTTACAGTACAATAATCACTTTTTTCCAAATCAAACTATCAATTTTTTGGATTTTATCAATTATCAAGTAAACATTTGCAGCCGCATAACTGATTTTATGCATGCAATCCCCACTAAAAATAATCTTATCATTATCTGAAGAAAACGCTATTTTCTACAGAAATTCTATAGAAATGTGAAGAAAATTTGCAGACTTAGCTTTATCTTTAAAATATCTGCAGAATTTTTAAAGATATTCTCAAAAATATCTGCAAAGTGGGCCAAATACCTTCGGATTTCCCACAGATTTTGGGCCAAAAAGCTAAGATTTTCTATAGAGTTTTTTAGTGGGGATTGCAGCAAAATAATGTTAATTTTCATATTAATGTTAATACTGTTAATATTGTATGTTTGTCCATTAAACATGTTCTCTGAATATCAAAATATTTTCGTATGAATTCGTAGCATCCGAAAAAGTGATATTTATTTGAAAAAAGTGATTATTGTACTGTAAAAGCTACTTAGAAACGTTTCCGAAAAGGACGGGCAGCTAATAAAAATTAATTTTTATAAATTCTTCTATAAATTTCTAACACAAATAGTTTTCTGCGATTTTTAAATGTAAAGAAACGGTTTTCGAAACCTTACGTGAGTTAGGACAGGTTACTGTATATTTTCGTTTTTGATTACAGAACATTTTTATACATTCAGAACCATCTGACATATTTTACAGTGCACTGTCAATTTCCGATGATTGATGCGACCTAAACGGAAAGTTCAGTATCAGTCACCGTGCTACTCATGGCATTAAGTTTGCAAATGTTTTCACATCAAGACTTTTTGCCACTTTTAATTGCGATTGAAAACTTCAGCTTGTTGTCGTATGATTGCAACGTACTCTCTGAAAAGTATTCGGAAAATTACAAAAAAATTGTCTTGTAGAATTATATTCCAAAAACATTTTCTGCAATGGCAAAAATAAAAATTCTCTAAACAGATACGCATTTGCACTTTGAATAAAAAAAAAATTAAGATTACTAAGATTTATTCTTAGAAAATCGGATTCCATAACTTTTTAAATAACGGTAACGAATATTACAGATTAAATTTTTGTAAAATTATCAAAATTTTGGAAGATTCTTTTGCAAAGTTAAAGATGCCTCTAGTTTTGTTTACAGGTTTTGTAAACATTTTAGGTTTTGTAGACAGGTACACACAAGTTTTGTAGACATCATTTTCTTCTACCGTGTACTAATAAAAGTTTAGTAAGCATAACATATTTCGGTATATTTAGATTACTAAGGTTACAGATTTTTTTACAGTTAACTGGTAATACTAAAAAAAATAAAAATAAAACGCTTTAATTCACATAATTCATGGCTTTATCCTTTTTCTTTAGTACCCGACCAATGGCTGAGGGGTCCTTCCCCCGAAACTGGTAGTTGGCAGGTGCTGGGTTCGAATCCAATCGCGGCCGTCGGCATAATCGTTCAGTGTTTTCCGTGGCTTACATCGAACCTTGAATTTCCTTGCGTAAATATAGGCTAGGTTCCCTTAGAAAGACCCCCACTCCTTAAGGCCCATTATCTCCTCTTTAAGGCCCATATCACAAGTATAGATAATCGTCCTATATAAAATAAACCAAACCAAACCTTTTCCTTTAATAAAAAAAACTGCTCTTTTGTGAATAGTTTCTTTAGGATTCTCCCAGGCTACACAGCATTTCCTGTCCCCAAAATCTGCGATTACTAATACGCAATAAAAAAATCTATCAAGAAAAAAATAACTGTTAAATATAACAAAAAATAACCCATGTTACGTATTTTTCTTATTATATTAGAGATCTTATACGCTAAAAGGTATTAAAAATGTGGGTTCCTGTATATAAAATAATTGGCGCCATGCTTGGCGCAGTTTATTTGACATTGTTTTTATATCATGTATATGGATTCAAATTTTATTTAAGCACAATTATGTTTATTCAGTAGGTAATTTTTTTAAATATTAGCATTGAAACAAAAATGTCCTTCGAAATTTTTTTAGAACAATAATAAAATTGATGTACTCAAAGATATTTAAAAAAAAAAACAACGTTCTTTGAAAAACTCTGAAATATTTATTGGGAAAAATAAAAGCAGAAAACGTTACTGCCAAAAACGTGAACCCTCTTTCTTAACTTTTTTTAAGAAGTAAATATGCTAGTGCGTTGTTGTATGTAATTTCTCGAATTTTCTGAGTGGCAGCTGGTTTAATTTTTTTCAAAAATCTTTTCGTCTTATGCTACGTATCTTTCGTGTGAATATATATTCTTAGCTGGAAATGTCTTTAGCATGAAATAAGATACGAAGAATTTGAAGTTGCTGTAGCATGAGTTCGTGTCAACTATCTGCTTTTTGTTTTATTTTAATTAATTTGACACTTCTTTGTGTGAAAAACGTAAAATTGTTCCGAACAATTATTCAAAATTAAACGTAAACATAAACAATCTATCGCTTCATTTCATTTCACAGGATGTAGAAATGTATATTCATAAAGAAGAAAGGTTCTATATAAAGCTCTTTAAAATAATGTACACTGTAAAAAATATCCGTTAATATACGCAAACTTTTCCCTAAAAATTACGGAATAGTGTCATTTTTAACCGACTTCAAAGAGGAGGTTATGATTTCGACCTGTATGTATTTGTTGTTCACGCATAACTTTTGCAAATATGAACCGATTTTGATAATTCTTTTTTTGTTTGAAAGCGCATGAGGCCCATGTGGTCCCATTCGAATTTCATAAAAATCTGATAATTAGAACTTTTTTAAAAATAAAAACTTTAAATTTCAAATTCATTTTGTAGCAATCGACCAATTAGAAGTGTTCATTTTGCATGCTTTTCTGTTACATTTACATAGACACACGATCTTTTCACTGTTAAAAGGTTGAAGTTTTTTCTGCATCGTCACTCCACCGCTTTTATGGAATATCTCTATTTTGACCAATGAGAATTCACCATAATACAATGAAGTAATCATTTTCTATAAAAGCGATGGATTGACGATAAAGTAAAAGTTTCAAATTTTTAACAGTGTTCAAAGTGCAAAATCCTAACTGGACGAGGGCCAGGATTCACATAAATTTTGCGCTGTTTGCGAAACGAGATTTATTAACAAGAAAATTTATTTAAAACATTGAAAAATTTGCTAAAATTCAGGCTTCTGATTCGTTAATCTGGTTTCGCTAACAGTGCAAATTCTACCTGGATTCCGGACAAGTTCTTTTATGCAAGAAACCGGAAATATAGCATCTAGGGGATATAATGTGGAAATCGGCTATCTCGGGGCGTGTTCAGAGCAACTTACAAAAGTAACCAATGTTACCGACCGATTGTAGGGCAGTACGAAAGCAAATTGTGGCATCAATGAAAACTATTCTGTTGAATTGTAGCTGACGTCACACTTCGCTTTGATTTTCATTTCGTACTTGTCTACACTGTTAAAAATCTGCTGCATTTTGCTGCAACGCACTCCCCTGCTTGTACAGAAAACGGTTACTTGGCCGTGAAATGGCGCTTTCTCATTGGTTGGAATAGAGATATTATATACAAGTGGTGGAGGGCGTTGCAGCAAAATGCAGCAGATTTTTAACAGTGTACAATCGGTAAGTGGTCGGTAAGTAACCGGTAAGTTGTGTTGAACACGCCCTCTGTAACACTTAAAAAAGCGCTAAAATGTTCTATTCTTTAAATGTGCAACAATGCTAATGAAATTTAAAGATAGGCGCGACATCTGCAGGACATTTTCTAAAAATGCAAGAATTATTGCTAGTCTAGATAATGTATCACGAAAATGCCGCAGATGTTGCTGTGATCGACACTTTGGAATTCAGTAGCATCGTTGCACATTTAAAGGATATAAATTTTTAGCACTGCTTGCATTGTAAAAAATTGAACCCTTTTTCTGCGTCGTCACCCCATCGCTTTTATAGGAAACGATTACTTCGCTCTATTATGGAGCATTCTCATTGGTCAAAACAAAGAAATTCTATAAAAGCGATGGAGTAACGATGCAGCAAAAGGGTCAAATTTTTTACAGTGTCGATAGCAGATTTTCACTCCATGTATTCCAGACTCTCTCCTTCGAACAATGAAAAGTTCTCAAAAATGAAGGCTTATGATTGGTCAACCTTGTTTTGCTTAACAGCGAATAATCCTTCTGGATCCTAACCACTGTTGCAGAGATGCTAGTTTTTTTCCAAACTACGAAATCTTAGCTGGAACAATTCTCGTATCCACCAAAGTGAAAGATCCACATCGATCCAGACATGAGAATTCGATATCGAAAAGCTGAAAATTCATCTCTAAAGAGCCTTACACGTTAAAGCAAGAGTGCCTGTGTATCAGGGTGCTTGTTATGCCGGATTCACAAAGTGATTAAAGTACATTGCTATGTGCTAGATTTACATTTAGACAAATATAAATGACGAAAAATTTTGATAAGCTTACCATTAAAGTTAAGCTATTTAACATCTTTCACCCATAAAACAAACTCGTTCAGGCGACTACCGCCAAGTTCTGGAATAAAAATTATTAAATTTTCTGTATTTTGGAAAACCGCGTTTATCAAAGAAAATTCTTAACTTCAAATATTACTACTTTCATATAGACGCATGCTGAATCATGGTGTGATTTTGATAATATCTTCCTTTTTAGTTTTTATGACTGAAAAGAGTATTTTAATACATACGAACATTTAGAATTACCTTGCTATGCATTGAATCATAGAAGCAACTTGACGCGCTCTGATTGTGTACGCGTACTTTAAACTGTAAAAAATCTGACCCTTTTGCTGCATCGTCACTACCCCGCTTTTATAGAATATCTCACTTTTGATCCATGAGAATGCTCCATAATAGGCTGAAGTAATCGTTTTCTGTATTAACGGTGGAGGAACGATGCAGCAAAAGGGTCAAATTTTTAACAGTGTACCCTGTTTAAAATATCTTGAAAAATTACGTCTGTTTTTAAAGACTATCTATTTTCTGACCAATGAAAACGCTCCATAGACGTTTTTAGATCGCTCTCATTAGTCAGAAAATAGATAGCTTTAAAAACAAAGGTAATTTTTCACAATGATTTAAACGTGTACTGATGAATTGTCAGCTTTTGAATGCCCAATTACGAAGTCTGTAGAATTCAATGTGGACCTTAAGGCACTACACTAGTCTCAGAAAAAGACCCTGATGTTAGTGTAAAGACTATGGAGGCGTTCTTTTCTCGCGTATCTCGTCAAATTTTAATATATTTACATGATTATTTTTTCATAGGTTAGCCGAGGATGATCTACAACCTTCCTAGTTTTTACTTCTTCGATTTTGCTTATGTATGTTTTATATAATGATAGTTTCAATTTCAGAACCGTTTAAACCGGTTTTGAAATTTAAAATATATTTTTTTTTAATCTGAAACCAAAATTGAAAAAGTAAAAACTAGGCCGATTGTGGAATATCCTCAGCTATTCTATGGAAAAAAATCACGTAAAAAATTTGAAATTTTATCGAGATATTTGAAAAGAACGCCCCCATAGACTTCACATTATCATCCGGGTCTTTTTCTGTGCCTACACTGTTAAAAATCTGCTGCATTATGCTGCAACGCCCTCCACCACTTGTATATAATATCTCTATTGCAACCAATGAGCAAGCGCCATTTCACGGCCAAGTAACCGTTTTCTATACAAGCAGGGGAGTGCGTTGCAGCAAAATGCAGCAGATTTTTAACAGTGTAGTGTACGGCCTTAAAGTTTGCTGGATGCGATAAATTTCCTAAATGTTAAAGCTTAAATGGACAAGTTCTCGCATCCACTAAAGCGGAAATAGACATCGATACCAATCGACATCCTTAAGTTGTTGAAAAGATGAAAATCCTTTAGTATATATTTTGCTCCGGAGGAAAAAAATATCTCTACATATCAATGCAAAATAAAGTGCATAGATATGTGCAACAAAATTATCTTTAGATTCAGATTTGGTTACATGATTAGACACCAAAATGATTTCAGATTTTGTTCATGTAGGATTCCTCAATGTGAATATGACGTCACATGGAGCACATATACGATTGATTGAAATGATTCTGGACAAAAATGAGTCATCAAGGGGGTCCTTGTGGCCGAGTGGTTAAGACACCACGCTGCTAATCTCTTGAGAGCGTAGGAGATTGTGGGTTCGAATCCCACTGGCTCCGTTGCACACACTCTTTATGTGTAGCTCCCGGTTGTACTTATCTTGTGACGTAATATTTCCTTGTGCTATCTTGTCCTCGTATTTCCACGAATTTGTAAAATAATATGGATTATGCATTTATGTCTGTGTAGAAATAAAGGATCATTCGGCGTACAATCGAATTCTACCAGGAAATCATCATCAAATTTTATAATAGAAAATGCCTAGCATTGCGATACATTGTTAAAAATTTAACTTTTGCTGCATCATCACTCCATCCCTTTTATGGAATATCTCATACATACACTGTAAAAAAAAAAAAAATTACCATTTTGCTGCATTGTCACTCCCCCGCTTTAATAAAATATTTGTCTTTTGACCCATGAGAATGCTCCATGATAGGCTGAAATAATCGTTTTCCATAAAAGTGGTGGAGTAACGATGCAGTAAAAGGGTGAAATTTTTAACAGTTTAGTTGGGACAAAAACGTCCGTGAAAAAAGTATTTGGGGTTTGAATGCTGTCACTCTCTTATAGATGCAGCCAAGTACAGGTTATGATTTTCGGATTCCTCGTCGAATCATCACCGCTCATTTCCGATGCCTTTACTGCATTTATAGGAATTAGATTGTTGCTGTTTATGTATTGAATCATAGAGAGATTTTTGTTAAAATCTTTCTTTTTGCTTTTTCTGACTGAAGAGGGAGCACTTTTGACTACACTAGAAAAGCATTTTACTATTCATTGATACATGGAGTCATTTTGCTGTTTACTCATATATGGAAGCGCTTTGCCGCGCGCTTATGTGTAAGGACACTTTACTTGAGTCATTGTCACCTTTCGATAACCACTTCCGATGTCCGTACGATTAGATGTTGACTTTAAGATTTCATGAATGCGGTAGCTTTTCGTCGTGCCATATCTGAAGAAGTTACCACATCCAGAAAACCTAAAGATTCACAACGATACTAACCAATATTGTAAGTGTCTTTTGAAAACTTGACAATCAAACAGTGACAAGTAAAGCGAATACATCAGAACTCAGCAAAGTGCGTTCATTAGTAAAGCGTTGCAAAGAGCCATCATATGTCAGTACACATAATTATGTATTACGGTATAAATAACTAAAAAGTAGGAAATAAATTTAAATTTTTCAAAAAAATGTGTAACCGACTCCAAAGAATAATAATGTATTACGGTATAAATAACTAAAAAGTAGGAAATAAATTTAACTTTTTCAAAAAAATGTATAACCGACTCCAAAGAAAAGCGCTAAAAAGAATTAAATAATTCTATAAAATTCTCTAATGACAAATCGTTATCCAATAACCACACATTGACTATCATGTACAGGTATAAAACGGTTAAATTTAATGTATAGAATTTAATATCCACCAAACATAGATTTTCCAGAGAATATTTTTTACAAGAGATTAATTTACATATTTTTTATTTAATTTTTGAATAGATACATATAAAAAGTAATGAATTACTTTTTGAAGTTGGTGCCAAACTGTCTTAAGTATAGTAAGAATTGTGGATATATTATGTCTAGTACCATAAATAAAATGGGGAAATCATTATCGATTATGATTTTTTGGCACCAACATCAAAAAGTAATTCATTACTTTTTATATGTATATATTCAAAAATTAAATAAAAAATATGTAAATTAATCTCTTGTAAAAAATATTCTCTGGAAAATCTATGTTTGGTGGATATTAAATTCTATACATTAAATTTAACCGTTTTATACCTGTACATGATAGTCAATGTGTGGTTATTGGATAACGATTTGTCATTAGAGAATTTTATAGAATTATTTAATTCTTTTTAGCGCTTTTCTTTGGAGTCGGTTATACATTTTTTTGAAAAAGTTAAATTTATTCCGAAAAAAAAACGGAAGAATTTCCGTATTTGACATTTTGGAGTCACTAATCCTGTTAAATAACGGAATTGTTCTCTTATTTTTGTCAATTTTCCGAAAACAGTAGAGTTTAGTGGTGCCATCTACCAGCAAAATTAAAAATCTTATACTGAGTTGATGTTTTTTAAACAATTTGCTAGACTATTTATCATTTTCATTCTGTTTTAATAATAAAAAGCTAACGTATTTTTTAAATATTTAGAAAGTAATAATAAAAAAAATAAAAAAAAATTATTAATTCTTTTTAAGTTTGAAATAGCTGAAAGGGATATATATATATATATATATATATATATATATATATATATATATATATATAAGTGCGTTGGATATTTTGAAAAAAGTGGAAAAAAATTCTTCTTTTAATTTTAATACATATTTTTTTTAATTTATTCAAATTAAGAAGTTCGCACATAAAATTAAAAATATATCGAAATATATTAACGAAATTCTTATAATTTTGGCGATTACGTAAGTTATAAAAAATCAATATCTGAAATTTATTTTATAACCCATTGTAATTATCTTTATTGAGTTTACCTTCGATCGTCATAAAATAATTTGTTAAAATGCACGTTTTTTTTCTCTTTCTTTTAGTATGTTAGTATTTTTTAAAATAAATAAATAAATATCAATAATATTACAACAGAATTTTATAACTTTTCCAAAAAAGAAGGAAACAAAACTCTTAATAAATTCTTTCATGCATGAAATATTTTAAAGACTAATTTTTATACATATAAGCTAAATATTCGAAATTATGGAAAGAAAATCGAAACTATGGAAAGAAATTATGGAAATTAAGAAAGGTAATTTTGGGGATTACAAATGTTATAAAAAATCAATAACTGATTTTTTTTTTCTATAACCCATTGTAATTATCTTTATTGAGTTTACCTTCGATCGTCATAAAATAATTTGTTAAAATGCACATTTTTTTTCTTTCTTTTAGCATGTTAGTATTTTTTAAAATAAATAAATAAATATCAATAATATTACAATAGAATTTTAAAAAAATTTTCCAAAAAAGAAGGAAACAAAACTCTTAATAAATTCTTTCATACATGTAATATTTTAAAAACTAATTTTTTCATATATAAAGTCAAAATTAATAAGCTAAATATTTGAAATTATGCAAAGAAAATCTGTAAAACATTTAGAATTATCCATTCAATAGAAAAATATTATCTGTACAAAAGGAAAAAAAAAGCCCTGCGTTCAAAATCTTATCTTTACTTTACGAAATGTATCCGAAATAACTAAAGATATTTGAAAGGGTCGTTTGAATAATTCTGGTGTAATGGTATTACACTGCAAGCTACGACACAAGAGGCCCCGAGTTCGAACCCCATGGAAGGTATGTAACAATTCTTCACTGTTGTTTAAATTAATTGTATATAATGTGTCCCTGATATTAACGTGTCTTTGAAAAGTAAAGAATAAAAATCATAAAGATGTTAGTTAGTCCTTGAAAAATTCTTTAATTTTTCAAACAAAAATTTTTACATAAGGAAAAAAAAAAAAACGGAAATATTTTGTGAAAACACGGAACTATTTCTGGAATTTACGGAAATTTTTTCCATTAAAAAACGGAAGTAGTACTGGCGTCTAGATTACCAGTACTATTTCCGTTTTTTAACGGAAATTTTTTTTACAGTGTATACATACATACATATTTAATCAAAGAAGACTCTGGATTACCTACTAGAGTCGTAATGTTATCATTCATTTTTAATTGAAGTCGATCGGAAGAGTGAATGTTAATTAGCTCATGATGAGCTAATGATGAATTTTTTAAAATGTCTAAGCTTTGGGTAGGTCGAAGAAAATAGGTGAGGAATAATTTGACATATGTATACTCTTTTATTGATAAAATGAATGAAAATGCTATTTTTTTTGGTTTAAACTCTAATGTTTCTAAATAATAATAATAATAATAATAATAATAATAATAATAATAATAATAATAATAATAATAATATTGTTATTATTATTAAAAACCCACCAAATTTCACATTACGTGTTGCAAGCTGTATTGTGCAAGTAAAAACAATTACGACGACAATAATGATAAGAATGTTTATATTAATGATAAAACACATCATTAAAAAATGCACTAAAGCTACATTTAAATTTTCAGCATTTAGATGCTTAAGAAAAACTTGAAGATGAGTCAGTAGAACATCAATCAAAGCAAATATTAGGAATTGGAAACAAAATAGAAGAACTTTTAGTGTACTTATTCCAGATAAAAGTTAAAGAAATAGAAAATGTAAAAATTGAATCAGTCTTTAAATGTAAATGAAATAAATTTTCAGACAATTGTATCTTTTTTCATCCAACATCATCAAAACATAACATTTCATCAAATAAATTACCAAAAACATTTTTTCCGCCTCAGGAAATTTAACTAAATAGAAAGTTCCAAATACAGTTTCTCCTTTTTCAATCTTAGTGAACGTAATCATCATTCAGGAGTGTACAAAATATCGGATACCTCTAATAGTGAACCTTTGAGACAAAATGAGAAACAAATGTAAATCTACGTGTTTTTACATTTTTGACAAAATAATGAAAATTTGCACATGTAGAAATTTAAGAAATGTTCAAAAGATTTTTTATACCTATGAAAACGTATCAAAGTTTGTAACTCGAATTTCTGAAACTCTTCTAGGATAAAAATAAATAAAAATAGTTCCTGAATTAAAAAAAAGAGATTAATTTTCGGATGTTTAAAATTAAATTCATAAGATCATTATTATAATAGCTTCAGTAAGCAAAAGCAAGTAAGTAAAGTAAGTAAGCAAGTAAGTAAGTTCAGTAAGTAAAAAAAGAGATTAATTTTCGGATATTTAAAATAAAATTCCTAAGATCATTATTATAATAGCTTCAGCAAGGTAGTGTAAAAACATGAGTTTATCAAGGTTTGCAATATTCATTTCAAAATACAGTTGTGATAAAATATATATAATTAAAATATGCAGCTGAAAAAATTGTATAGTAAAATGCATACATCTTATTGGCTATTTCCAAGAAAAGGTGTCAATCTTCCGCAAAAAATATCAAGCATTTCATCGAGTATATGAACTGGAACCACATTCAACCGCAAGAGATTCAACTGAATACAAATAACTGAAAAGTTCATGTGCATTTTTTTTGGCAATCTTAGGAAACCCATTTGTTAATGTGGTAGGCAAATACATATAGAATGGCTCAAGTGAATCTTTTAAACAATGTGAAACAAATGCAAGTCCACATGTTTTACGTTTTCGCCTGAAGAATAGAAATTTTCACATGAAATACCGGGTGATCCAAAAGTCAGGACGAACTTTAAAATTGAATAATTCGAAAACGAATCACGATACAAAGATGCGGTTTGCACCAAACGGATGGAAAAGGAACCGGATTTTGTGTGGCTACGAAAAAAATAGTTCTGTTGGTGTTCAGTTCATCTATTTGATGAAATACTACATTTTGAAACTTTTGGCTTTAAAAAAAGAAAAAAACCTTTTTGTACGAAATATTCAAAAGGATGATTATTATTTTTTTTTCTTTACAAATGACTTTTGTTTTATTTGCATACTTTTGAACAAAAATATGTTTTTCAAATTGTATTTTCGAATTATTATTTCTTGTTAAACCCATTTTAATACTCATCTTAAAAATTCTTTTTTAAAACAGAATACATGTAGCATTTTTTATTCAAAAATTGTCTTCTTTCGATGTTAGGGAAAATTTTCCTTTCAAATTTCAAACAATTATTTTAGAGAAGAGCTACAGCTTTTCAGTAAGGATATGAATTGAAATTAAATGATTCTGTACAATGATAAATAAAAAAATTCAAGTTTTCTAAAAGTACCGGGTGATCCAAAATTCAGGACGATAAATAAATAATTAGAAAACGAATCAAGATACAAAGTTACGGTTTGCACCAAACGGATGGAAAAGAAACCGGATTTTGTGTGGCCACATCTGTTTGCGAGGGCATCACTAGCAGCACTGAAAGATGCCATTCGCCAAAATGTGCCTGCCACAACGCAAGAAATGCTATTAACCCGTCAGTAGTCGCGTGTCGGTTTTTTCGCCGCCCGTATAACTTATCTTCTCCTAACTTATATCACATTACAAATACAACGGAGATCTACCATGTAGCTGACTTTGAAGCTTTCTCGACCACCTTAGTGAAGTAACAGGACACTTCTGTTTTTCTTTCAGGTACATTATTAGAAACAAAGTTGAAATTGGCGAAAAAGTCTACGTAAAAATCACTAATGTCAGCTCTTGTTACTTTTCCAATTACTCCAGATCTTATGAATAACATGCATAATTTAAGAAAACTGCAAATTTATATCTTCGTTGTGATGTTATTTTCTTATATTAGGTGAAAAATATTTCTTATTTTACTTATTTGGTATGCGGGGGCCCAGCGGCGAAAATACCGAGCGCGACTAATGACGTTGTGACAAAAGTCGCGACTACTCGCGGGTTAAATGCTATGAATGGTGTGGTACTTATTCTCACAGCTGCAATTATGCACGATGAACAGAACATTTAACATTTACTGTTGTACTAATTAACTGTTATTAAGCTGAATTGTAAGTTGTCAAAAAATGTTCATTTGTAAATCATCTTTTGGTGCAATAAAACACTATAGCGTTATTTGTTGGTCACCAACAAAACTATTTTTTTTTCGTTGTTACACAAAATCCGTTTTTTTTTCTCCATCCGTTCAGTGCAAACCGTATCTTTATATTTTGATTCGCTTTTTAGTTATTTATTTATCGTCCTGAATTTTGGATCACCCGGTACTTTTAGAAAACTTGAATTTTTTTTTTATTTATCATGGTACAGACTCATTTAATTTCAATTCATATCCTTACTGAAAAGCTGTAGTTTTTTTCTAAAATAATTGTTTGAAAGTTGAAAGGAAAATTTTCTCTAACATCGAAAGAAGACAATTTTTGAATAAAAAATGCTACATGTATTCCGTTTTAAAAAAGAATTTTTAAGACGAGTATTAAAATGGGTGTCACAAAAAATAATAATTCGAAAATACAATTTCAAAAACATATTTTTGTTCAAAAGTATGCAAATAAAACAAAAATCATTTGTAAAAAAAAAAAAAAAAAAAAAAAAAAAAAATTAATTATCCTTTTGAATATTTTATACAAAAAGGCTTTTTTTTTTTTTTTTTAAGCCAAAAGTTTCAAAATGTAGTATTTCACCAAATAGATGAACTGAAACCCGACCTCAAGGAATTGAACAAATCGGACAAAGCTCGAAAGTTTAAATATATTTTCTTATATTGCAGTCTTATTGAATCTTATCGTCATTCAGGGTTGCAGTGATATAATAAATTGAGAATGCCTCTAAATGTAAACATTTTATATAGGGAAGACCGGAGCACGTTGACCCAGTTTTTTTTTATTTTTTTTTCAGTACCTAAATTTTGTTTATTTTCAAAGGTAGTATTTTTTACAATACCTAGTACTTTTAACTAGTGAAGAAAACTCTTATTTTTAGTTAATATGAAGTTTTAAGAACTTTATGAATTTTGTTATGGTGTGATGTCATGTGGGTCAACCTACCCCATGTACGGGGTAGGTTTGGCCATTGAGTGGGGCACGTTGGCCAGCGATGCTCTTTTTTATGTTTATTTAGAAGTAAAATAAAATTCATAATAATGAATAGGAGCTTTAATGCATGTATATAAAAAAATGTTTGCAAATTAAGTTTACAAATCAGAGGGGTCATTGCAGTGAATGTATTCAAAATATAATCCATTAACCTCTCTTTGAACACATTTCACATGAGCCCAATGTTTACAACTCACGCACTGGATCCATTCTTCACCAGGCATACTTTGATTAAATTCCTTCAGACAACGTAGGCAGATATTGTCTTCGTGTTCCTCATCGTCACTTTCTTTAATAGAGTTCTTCTTCCTTTTTTGACGGTTCAGACCACTACATCCAGGCTGTGAGGGATCAAAAGGAAACAAAATCTTTTTCAAAGATTGTTTTCCTTTGCATTTTTTTGGTCCGATTTCTTCTTTTAATATCATTTTTAATTTTGGCACTATTTCCACTATTTCTTTGTTCTGTTGCCTTTTGTGGTTGTTAAAAAACTAATTTGACAGGAGTGTCTGTGAGGACTGCAGAAGTTCTTTTCATTCTATTCGAAGCATTTTTCTTACTTGGCTCTGCCTTTTCAAATGGTCTAACGTCCTTAGACATTGGGGTTGTTTTGCATGGAGCAGGAGAAGGTGCGGTAGGCACATCTATAGAAATAGGCCTACCCATAATTACCTGTGTTTCATTAGAAGCTGCACCAATTGCTTTTTAGTGCGTGCTTGAAGGCTCTGGTCTATCACTGACATACGAAGGCATGAAATCAGAGTGAGTTAAAACATTCCTATCGAAAGGGCATATTCCAGTTATCTTAAAACCTGATGTTATATTAACTTGATTTATTGCATTGGGAATGACAGTTTTTACAATTTCCGGAATATCGTAGATGGTCATAGAACGTCTATTAGCTGTCACCCAACCTTTTCAGGCTCAATTAACATATTTTTTGAATGGCCCATAGACTGTGTGGTCCAATGGCTGTAGCTTATGGCTACAATAGGCCGGGAAAGACTGGGCCAACGTGCCCCAACGTAAGTGGGCCAACTTGCCCCCTCGCGATGTTTGAAATACTTTTGCTGTTCTATACATATCTTAAGAACATTTAATATTTATTGTTACATCTAAAGAATCGTTATAAATTGAACTTTCAAAATATTGCTCACTTTTAATCTTGTAAAGTATCTCTTGAAAGCATTAACACTTTCTGCACACTAACGAAAATTTGCTTCGAGATCGACGAAAGTGAAAAATCAATGTTGTTCTTAGTTTGCTTTTGTTAAGAGAACTGAAACTCCTGGAAGGGTAGAGGAACATGTTTCTGGACTTATGGCGATATCTGGTGACTGGTTTGAAAATTAAATCAAATTGGCCAACGTGCCCCGGTCTCCCCTAATGAGAAGAAAAATGTAAATCCGCATGTTTTTACATTTTTGCTCTTACACCCCAAATAAACAGAAAATTTCATATACAATACTTTATGAAAGCCTCAAAAGAATCTTTTTTTACTTATAATTGTACGAAACAATTTAATTTGAATTCTTATTCGGATCGAAACACTTCTTTAATGGAAATTTTTCTAAAATAAATATTTGAAACATTTCCAGTATAAAGAGAAATAAAGTGAATGAAAAAGATTCGAAAGTTTTTACAAATATATTTTTATTTATTCTTCTGTATTTTATCGACGAATAGAAAAAGGATCGAACTGTTATAAAAGCTTCTTAAACACACCATAAAATATATTTAAAAAAAGCGCCATTCGAAAGAACCGATTCTTTCGTCGTCAAACGCAAAAAAGACGTCCGACTACTATGAATTACTACTTCATTGCAGCGGCATTAATGAAATTAATAGCAGACGGACGCCTTTTTTGTGCCTGACGAAGTAAGACTGAGTTCTTTCGAAAGGTCTCGCGCATTTTAATATATTTTATGGTGTGTATAAGAAGATTTTATAACAGTTCGTTTGATCAACACCAGATATAACTTATTTTCTAGAAAAAGAGTCGATGTATAACAACAAAATATAAAAAAATACATATATATATATTACATTTCATGAATGAAGTAAACAAAAGTTAATCTTATTACATTTTCTGGAATCTGATATATAGGATGAGTCATAAATATCGAAACAATAGGCTATCTCCTTAAATAATGCCCTTAGCCCATACTTCCACTTGCAAAAATTCATTTAAAAAAATGTGAAATTTTTGATAAGATAAATTGCGACTCCAAGGGGGGTCTAGTTGAAAAGTTACGAAAATTAAATTTTTATACGGCCCCCGTAGGACAAAAATTCAAATTAGGAAAACTTTCCTTATTCAGTCCTGAATAAGACACAAGAAGTGGTATCTTCATATCTCCAAAATTCGCAAAGTTATCGCCGTTTAAAAAATTCATCAGGTTTTAAGGGACTAGAAACAAATTGAAATGCGCGCAATTCAAAAAACAATGTTACTTTAACAGTTCTAGAAAACGCGTAAAAAATCTATTTCCTGAGTTAGAATTTTGATTTTTTTCTTTTTTGTGATGGTTAGCCTTATAATTTGCTAAGAAAATCACATTCTAAAATTTCTCATACAATTTATAAAAGTTTCATGTGGTTAGTACTGGTTTAAATGGGACAATCAAAAATCGTTGTAACTCGTAACATTATTTATCGGATTTTAATTTCTTTCCATTTAATTAAAGATGAAAATCTGATTTTAGTTTTGTTCCAAGTTTTTTTTAAAACTAATTTTAAAATCATTAAAAATGTTTATTGAAAAAATAATATAACTTTTTCAAAAATCATATTTTCAAAAGCAAACATTCTTTCAAAAGTAAAATTTTTTTTTTCAAATTTGCCGAAACAAAACTAATGTAAAAAAAATCAAAAATGACTTGTTTCAAGTTATTTTAACATTTAAAAATTTAAAGACAAGAAATAGAGGATAAAAAATTCATTATGCAGAAAAAACGAAGTGTATTGTTTAAATGTCCGTTATTTATTTTAAAAAATGCTTTTTCTAAGATGCAGATCAAGTCTTTTTTTTTCTTTTTAAATTTACCTCTGACAACTTCAGGCTTTTTATCGTCGTCCAGAGGATGTTAAAAAACCTGTATTCTTAGCCCAGGTAGCGCCAGGACCGAGATGTTACTTTTATCTGAAGACCCGCCAGGTCGCTCCTAGCGTACTATCATAAAGAAGGGGACTACTTACTTCAACTTAGGTGCACTCAGGATGAAATTTTCAAACCCGGTCTCGACAAAACCCGTATTAAAATCACTGTCTCTTACTGATTTAATACGTGCATAAAATAAATAAAATTCGGCTCAAACGAATTTTTTACGAAAAACATATAAGTTTTAAAATCTTTATTTTACAAAAAAAAAAAAAAAAAAAAAAAAAAAAAAAAACTTTAAAATTTATTTTTTTAAATAGATTATTCAAAGGCCAAAAAAAAATTTAAATACAATAAAACGAGTGAAAAAAAAATCTGCCTATGATGGCATTCTGTATTAAAATATGTTGATCCATATGCAAAATAAATGCAATAGTACATGAAAAGAAAATAAGCTCCAATTACATCTTCAAGGGAGAGCATCTGTATATAACGTATTTTTTCTTTCCTATGTGATTCCGTCTTAAAAAGTTTTAGTGTATAACATTTTTCAGAGTCTCCAGCGCATGGGATATGGATTAACGGTATTAAAATATAAGTGAAAAATTTACATATAAATAGAGATTCGTTGATAAAATAAATATATTACAGCCTTTGGCGCTTATTTAAAAATAGAAAGTATAAATATAAAAAACGAAAAGCTATAAAAGAATTTTTTAGTCAGAACTCCTCCATATGAACCATTTTTTCCCACGCCGAATTAAAAATCTATGTAGAAATTTGCAACTGAACCGGGGCATGATTTAAACTATTTTCCAGACCGGTCCTGGTTATGATGTTGACATTTTTTCAGGCCACGCCGAACTTTTTCCCCTATGGGTCGGTTTGGGACCTGACCTAGATATTTTGACCCGGGCAGACGTCTGGTGTACCAATTTAGCGTAAAAACTATACGCTGCTATTTTATGTCAAAATAAAAAGCGCTATCTTAAACCGATTTTTATTTAATTGCAATTTGTGAATGTGCTAACAAGCGTTGAAATTGAGTCAAGAAATCGCAGTTTAGAGGCAGGGAAAAGTGGTGTAAGTCAGGAATTTTTGAGGATTTTGGGATTTAATATCTCTGTGGGACTTTTAAATGTGGAGATGAAATTTGTTTTGTTCAATTTATTAATGGATAAAGAATAACTTCCTAATTGGGAATTTTGTCCTACGGGGGCCATATAAAAATTTAATTTTCGTATTTTTTCAAATAGACCCCCCCCATGGAGTTGCAACTTATCTTGTCGGAAATTTCTCCTTTTTTTATGAATTTTTGCAATTGGAAGTATGGGTCTAGGGGCAATATTTGAGGAGATAGCCTATGCTTCGATATTTATGACTCACCCTGTATAACAAAATACCTTAAATAAAAGGCATGCTCAATTTAAAAAAAATACTAAATTTAAATCACTAAGTCAATGCAGAATTATAAAATTACTTAATGTTTTGACGTTTTGGATTCATTGAATTGAGTTCGAAATTGTTATCATGTTTACTATGAATAATTCCCAGTGAAATTGATTTTGAAAACTTTTTTAATCACCAATGGGTTGTGCATGAAATTTTATAACAAGCGTTTGCATTATTAGATTAAACATAATATACAGCTATTTAACAACATGAGAAGATGATTTTGACATGTTTGGCAATCACAGATGTATGATTTTACGATATATTTGAAATTTGTTGGTAAAAATCTACGCACACATTCTTTTTTTTAACTTAATATTTTTACTTTTAAATATTTTTCATATAAATATCAGAATTAAAATTATGCTCAAGTTCAGGTTTTTAAAATACAATTATAAAAATTGGTTTCAGAAGATGCTTATTAATACATTAATATAGATTTCCATATAAACCGCAAAAATATGCATGATAAACAATGCAAATTATAACTTAAAATAGTAATTCAGTGGTAAAATGGATTTATTCTTTTTTCTAATTCCGTTTTTCTGCCAAAGTTATCAAAATCTAACTTTTCATCAAGTAAATAAGCTGAAATTTCTTTGTAGTTGAAGAAATTAAACTGAAAATGAAGTAGCTTAAAAGTTATAATATCTTTTTTTTTAGGCAATATTATTGAACTTAATTGTCATTCAAAGATATAAATAAATATAGAATTCTTCTAAATGTGAATCTTTCAGGTAATCAGATGTAAATCCACATATTTTACATTTTTCCCGAATAATAGAAATTTTGAAATGAAATCTTTTTAGAAAACTCGAAAATAATATTTTATATATAATTGTCGGAAACAATTAAATTTTTTTCATATTCTTACTGAAATGCATTGTTATTTCTTTAAAATAAATGTTTGAAACATGAAGGTATAAAACTTTTCTTTTGTAATGAAAAATAAACTTAATGGAGATGGTTTGATAGCTTTTGTAATGATAATTTTTGTTCTGCTTTTTGTCGATCAATAAAGTCAATTTTTACAAAAGAAATAATATATATATATATATGTTATTTTTATCATACAATGGTACTTTATAATTAAAACTTTTACAGTGAAAGAAATAGAAGAGAATAAATATAAGAAAATAAAAATTCTAAGTCTTCTATTGCCAAGCTCTATTGGATTTTGGCCATAGTTTTAATTTTCAACCTGATAAAATAAACTTTAATGCCAATAGTACTATAAATTAGATTTTCTTGAAAATTTAGCTATTTCTCTTATTATTCTTAATGATAAATCTGATTTCAAAACGCTCTTCATAGAATAGAAAAGCCTTTTCAGCACTGTTATACGTATAATTAACTGTTTGTATTATTTGTGTATGTGCTTATGTAGATGTATATACCGGGTATCCAAAAATGATTAATGGATTTTAAAATTCAATAACTTGCAAGCGGTGACAGCTATTTAAAAACATTTTGAGGGTTATGTATAATGTCAGGAGTTTTTTCACCGTAATTTTTTATTTTAGCTCGCATCTCAAACAATAGGTGGCGCTGACGGCGATTGAAGGGCAGGTGATCAGTGCTGAGTGAAGCGTCGACCTGGCCTTCAATCGCCGTCAGCGCCAAAAAATCCATCAGTCATTTTTGGGATACCCGGTATATGTGTGTGTATAAGTACATGAATATAATTTTTTTTTACAACTGAGCTATTTATGTATGTATTTTTATTTTACAATATATATATATATATATATATATATATATATATATATATATGTATATATATATTTGTCATATCTGTATGTATTTTTAACCGAATTCCAAAAAGGAGAGGAGGTTATCAATTCAACGCGTATGTATTTTTTTTTTGTATGTTCACCGATTACTCCGAAACTATCCAACCAATTAACTTGATTTTGGTGTTAAATGAGAGAGCTTGCTCTCGAACTGGTACCATTTCCGTTTCATAGAAATTGGTTCAGTACTTTTTTAGTAGTTAGGCAAAAACTAATAAAATTAGTGATTTCTCGCAAATCAGAAGTAATATGGATGTCGAATAAATTTACCGATGCCAGGATGGCCGAACGGTCTAAGGCGCTAGATTTAAGATATGGTTTTCGAAAGGCAGCGTGGGTTCGAACCCCACTCCTGATGTACGTGTATACAATAATCTTTTCCGTATTATAATTTTTAAATATATATTTAAAAAGTTAAATACTAATTATGCTATTAGGAATATTTTGTGTTTAACCGTTACCACAGAGTATCAGAAATTTTTTTATTAACTCAATACTTTATCAGTGAAAGAGTTCTCAAAAAGGAGAATAGACTTGCAAAAAGTAACATGACATTGAATAAGTTCTCCGAATAGAATGTCGTCCGACGGCCGAGCGGTCTAAGGCACCAGATTTAATCTCTGGTTTAAAAAGAGAGTGTCGGTTCGAACCTCACTCCTGACATATGTGTATAGTAATACAAAAAAATTTTCCGTGTTTATTTTTTTAAGTGACTTCAAAAAAGGAGAGGATGTTATCAATTATGCGCGAATGTATTTTTTTTTCTATGTATGTTTACCAATTACTCCGAAACTATCCAACCGATTAATTTGTTTTTTGTGTTAAATGAAAGAGGCTACTCTTCCATTGGTACTTCCTCCATTTCATTGAAATTGGTTCAGTACTTTTTTAGTAATTAAGTAAAAACTAATGAAATTAGTGATTTCTCACAAACTAAAAGTAGTTATCCATTGTATCCAGTATTCGTTTTTGTTTTTATTAACTATTTAGGAAATTGTTTTTGTCCTAGGTAGAGGTTTGAGAAATACGAAGCATATCTGAATCGTTTTATTGGTTGAATTTCGCATTTTATTTTATTTTATTTTTTTCTGATTGGTCCATAATGTGCAAAAAGGGATTACTTCTGTTGCCTTGATCACAAATAAAGTAATAAAGAAACTACAAAAGTTTAATAACTGAGAAACAAATTCCCATACAATTTTCAAACAAATTGCGTTTGAAAGGACATTTTTTTCTCCATACGTCGGTGTAAAAATTAAAAATGTGCGATGTTTAGAAATTTAAAATTTTGCTGTAACAAAACTTGTAAAATTAAAATTTCACTTAAAGCGTGTATATGATGGGAAGAGGAATATTAACTTATAATCTATGGCGTATGTATTAAAGGAATCTCTTCTTTTTTGCGTAAATCACTTTTTGATCATCATAAAAATAATGTATATTGTTACGAATTTTGTAAATAGTTAGTGTTTGTACTGTAAAATAATGTAAATAATCTTATTAAGCTCCATTCCTTTACTAATATTAGTTTTTGTTACATTGTCTCTGCTATCAAGCAAACTTGTCCATTATTTTCAGTGTATGTCTACGGCAGATTGGCGAAATAATAAAGATATCGCCAAGTTGGCGTCACTTTTGGCGACTGATTTCGGTCAACAAATTTGGCGATATATCGCCAAGTTGGCGACAAACTTAGCGATTGTTGGCGATGGTAACCCTTCCCTCTCGATGGTAACCCCCCTTAGGTATACTGATACATTGTTTGTTGTTCCGTGGATTTTTCGAGATGGTTCTAGAAATTTCCAGCACCTGCTACGAGCCTATATATAGGAGAGCCGATACGAGCTGTTGTTATTATTTACCAGTCAGTCATTGAGTGAACAACGCGTTTGTTAAGCAAGTTTGCTTGAGTCTTATTTACGTTATTTTGAATGTGATTTAGTGTTGAGACGTTGTATAAAGAGTCTCTGGTACCTATATCTGCACTTATACGATAAATTTGAACAATTATTTTTGAATATCTAGAAATATTTGTGAGTTTCGAAGACCCTGTTGTTCTGAAGTTCTGTAAATAAATTATTTTCTACTTTTCTATAAGCAAGAGTTTGAAGTTGTCTAACCATAAGATCAAAAGAACCTTATATACGCTGCAACAATATTATTGTTATTATTACTATTATTATTATTATTATTATATTATATTGTTCTCCACAAATATCGCGGATATCCTCAACTGCTGCATCTTCTTTCATATATTCTTCTCTGCTGCAAGTGTCAAGTTTGTTTTTTTCCTCGTTTGTATTAGAATTTTTTTGAGTTTTTAGAAAGTTTCTGGAGCTTTTCACTAATTTCCGAAAGAAAAGTAAATCGTTATGCCCTGTTATTGTACTGTTATTGAAACTTTTAATATTAGTTAAAATTTAAATACATTGCATAAATTAATGTAATTGTAAACATAAAAATTATATGATTAATTTGCATATGATGACATTTAGTCAAAATTGTCATTCAATTTAATTTTGAAATATTGATTAGAGGGATTATTGCCCATAATAAATATTTGGAATATTGATTATTATCCATCTCTATTCGATTAGGTATGGCCGTGTCTCCTAAAACTGATGGACCAAATTCCACCCAAATTTCATTCTTGCTGTTTGTTACTTTTCGGCAGCATACTCAATTAAGGCTTTATACATATACTATTAGAAAAATAATGATGCTTTATGCTTAATTTTGCCGATAAAATATACATTTAGAATACTATAAAATCAATTTGTAACATGCAGATGATGCACTTGTGCTTTATTTTATAATAAAGATACATTTACTTTTTTCAATTGTTTCTAAATGTGCTTTTTGCTTTGTTTAGAAGTTTTCAAAATGCCTATGTTAATGCAAAATGCCTAAGTTAAAGAAAAATGCCCATGTTAATGAAAAATTCCCATGTTAATGCAAAATGCCTATTTTGTACCTCAGTGAGAAAATAAAATTTATTTCTTATCATACTTCTTAAAATTCATACATTTTTAATATTATATAATTTTATCGAGGAAACTTAATTTTGGTAAGTTAAAGACCAGTATTACCGATCAGTGACAAAGGGTTTTAGCCGTAAACCATGCATATAGCAAAGTATGACTTTTTAAAGTTTTTTTACCATTTTCATGTGAGTTGAGCTGTTTAATAATAAATATAATTTTATTTTTCAATTGTTCCTATATGAGCTTTTTCTTTTGTTTGGTAGTATGCAAAGTGCCTATGTTAATCCAAAATGTCTACGCAAACACCTATTTTAGACTTCTGTAAGCAAATAAAATTTATTTCTTATCATAGTCTTTAAAATTCATATGTTTTTAATATTATTGAATTTTATCAAAGAAAAATAATTAAAAAATATATAGTATGAACTTTAAAAGAAAAATCAACAAGTTAAAGACCAGTATTGCCGATCAGTGACAAAGGATTTTTAGCCTTAAAACATACTTAAAGCAAATTATGACATTTTCAATTATTTTCCCCATTTTCATGTACGTTGTGCTATTTAATAATAAGGATACATTTATTTTTTTCACTTGTTCCTAAATGTACATTTTGTTTTGTTTGGAATTTAAAAAAAATGCCTATTCAAACTCCTATTTTAGACTTCAGTGAGCAAATAGAATTTATTTTTTATCATAGTTCTTAAAATTCATATTTTTAATATCATAGGATTTTATCAAGGAAAATCCTTTTTTGTAAGATAAAGACCAATATTGCCGATTGATGGGTGTAAAACCCCGACATCACTCAAACCAGACAATTCCGGAAAGAAAACTAACTATTGGAAATAAATTATAGAAAAAAAAAGGAACAGAGGTCAGTCGATTTACAGCTCAGACAAGAAATTTATAGCGGCAATAAGACTGTGACGGACGGCCATAAATAAGACGACAAAACAGAGACACTTTCACTAAGAGTGTATTTACGACAGGGCAAAGGGGAAATCTCTGTGTGGGGTAATAATTATCCACCATACAGACACTCCGACGACGAGGACTTTACAAGCCCCTAGAAAATTAAAATTAGGGGGTGTTCAATTTAATAGTCAATTTAAGGACAGCCAATAACAGTGGACTGCCTTAAAAGAAGCACAAATGAAATAACACGAAACTGGAAGGGGAAAAAATATGTTAAAAAGAAAACTGTGAATGGTCGAAGGATATTCGACTACAGAATTATTATTATACATTTTGCTTCTTGAGTTTTTGAGATAATAAGAGTCAGTCAGTCAGCCAGTCTACCAAGTGTGCTCGAGTGAGGTGTGCCAATATGGGTAACGAAGGTGCTCAAGACTTCTCCTCATCTGTCCGGATATACATTTGCCTATGGTGTCAGCAACTTTTAAAAAGGTATGCAATTTACCGACTTATTTCCCCTTATATTTGCCCACAAACATAGAGTATGATAGAACAATCAAATGATAGGGAAACACTTGCACGCCAATAATCCCGAAGGTTAATTCATTTTGGTGATGATTACTCATGAATTTATGAAATCAATTTCAATGTTGAAAATATCGTGCTACAAAGCATAAAATGTAATTATGCAGCAATGCCAACAGCTATAAGAAAAAAAAAATAGATTTTGATTTGATTATTTTGTATTTTTGTAATTTATTTATGTGCATGTATATATTTAGTGTATTATGTGTGTTCTGTGTTGTACAATAAAATGTTTTTGTTTTATAAATGACAAAGCATGGTAATGATTTATGGAGTATGTGTCGAAATTACTATAGGTGCATGCTGATCAACGTTTCATAAGGATCTGATAGCATCGAAATAACACAACGCATAAATTAATCTAATTTTTTTGGATGAGAATATTTTTTTGGTGTGAAATTTTAATTGAGAGTATTTTGTGAGGAATGTTATCATTTTTATTAGTATTATTATTATTATTCCTTATGCCGCAGAAAATATTCTTTTCCCTGATCAGATCCTAGAAACATAATACGATCACTAACGGATTTAATTATAATTATTATAAAATAAAAAAAATTGGTTGATCAAATTGATGCACATAACTTTGGGGAGAGAAATCTCGGAGAAAAATCAAAGGTAATAAGGAATTAATATAATTATGACAAATTATTTCTAGGTATGTAAAAATCTCTCCATCACCGATCAGTACAAATGGTTTTTTGCCTTCAACCATACTTAAAGCAAAGTATGACTTTTTTTCCTATTTTCATGTTAGTTGTGCTGTTTAATAAAAAAGATAAAGTAATTTCTTCAAATGTTCCTATGTGTAGTTTTTTGTTTTGTTTGGAAGTTTACAAAACGCCCATGTTAATCCAAAATGCCTATTCAAATGTCTATTTTAGACTTCAGTGAGTAAATAAAGTATATTACTTATCATAGTTCTTAAAATTCATATCCTTAATATCATACAATTGTATCAAGGAAAATAAATTTTTGTAAGTTAAAGACCAGTATTGCCGATCAGTGACAAATGATTTTTAACCTTAAACCATACTGAAAGCAGAGTATGACTTTTTAAAGTATTTTCTCATTTTCATGAAAGAAATGAAAGCCGAAAAACATTTTAAAATTTTTTTTTGAAAAATCAATCCTTTAAGGGTTAGTCCCTTCTGTACGAGGACCTTTTGCGAAATTTTTAATGTTTTGATAATGGTTTTTAAAAACAGAAATTTCTGGCTTATTAAAATCTAAAAAAAAATGTTCCGAATAAAAAGAGAAATGTTTCAGTAAAAGTTTACTGGTGGGGATAACTTTTTTGTGGCACTTATACGAGTCACTTGTCTCCAAGGGGTTAAGCATCATTTTACTATTATACTTTTTTGTTTTAGATTTTGAATCAAAGGTTGGATTGTATACGTTCTTTAAAAGTCCTTAATGTTAAAAAATGTAATGCATATATTGCTAAACATTCAGATACGCAACTCATCAAAAATATCTTAACCCGTAAATTAAATAAAATTAAAATTACACCACATTTTTATAATTTAAAAACACAGCTACTCGTGATTGAACAGGTTGAACTATTTCTTACAAAAAAAAACTTTATACTACAGCCTATGATTTATTTTTTTATGTATTTAGACTGGCTATCTCACCCACTTTTATGACCGTTTATCCTAGAATTACCCTATTATTTTTTTTTTCTGTTTCAAACTCACATGTGATAGATATTTAAAAAAAGGATAAAAAAGGGAAAAATAAAATGGTAACTGATTTCTTTTTCTAAACGCCAAATTTAATGCCCAATAAATAAATATTTATTAAATTATTTGTTGTTTTGTCGTTCCGTGGTCAAGATTAAGTTTAATAAAAATGTTTAACTTAAAGTTTTATAATAAGATAAAAACAGAGCGCTTTAGTGCATGACAATGACTTCATATTTTATATGAATGAACTCAGATAATATTCTTCTTTAACCACCAATTCGCTTGATATGAAATTTTATATAAAAAAAAACCTTTGTATATATATACATTAAACAAAATATATTCTTGTTTAAATTTTTTAGCAACCATAGATGAATGATTTTAACATATATTTACAAATTATTACTAACAAAATATTCACACTCATATTTTTTGCCCCTTTAACAAACATTTTTTAAACTGTTTCTTTTCCCACAATGAATGAAATAAAATGATAAAAAACATTTAGTTTCAGGTTTCTAATATAAAACAATTGTTATAAGTTAATTTAAAAGGTAGGATTAGGTAATAATATGTTCAGTATACAACTGCATAAATATATGCACGATCAAAATACGCAACTAAAAATTTAAAAAAGATAACTGAAGTAAAAGTAAACTAAAAATTAAAATTACGGTAAAATGTGTTCATCCTTTTTATTATCTCAGAACCAAGATGTCACTTTACAACCCATAACACCAAAATGTAGGATTTCATCAAGTAAATGAAATGAAACATCTTTCGGCTTCAGAAAATTCAACTAAATCGGATATAGCCCATAAGTCTGAATATGATTTCATCTTTTGCAATCTTATTGAGCCTTATCGTCATTTAGTGACATAAATAAATTTAGAATGCCTCTAATTGTCATAAACATTTTAGACAGTAATAAAAATAAGTCTGCATGTTTCACATTTTAGCCCTAAGAACAGAAATTTTCACATGAAATACTTTTAGAAACTTCAAAAGATTTTTTTTCTTATCATTGTACGAAGCAATTTAATTTAAATCCGTATTCTGACTAAAACGCATTAGATTTACTCTAAAATAAAAGTTTAAAACTCGTAGTTATCAAACGCTTTTAGCGTAAAGAGGAAGGAAAAAACAATTCATGAATTAAAACGACATGTATGTTTTAGATTTTTAAAAGGTAATTTATAAAACTATCATGGAAATGGATTTAACAAAGTAGAATTTGCACTTTCGTGGACAGAAAAAATATGTTAATAAATTATGACATAATTGACTGACACTAGTATTTAAAAATGAAATTCTTAAAAAAAATAAACCTTGGTAAAACGCAAATTATATTACTGTTTTGCAATCTGAATTGTTCTTTCATCAACTAAAGTGTTGATAATTATACTTATTAATTTTACCATTAATTCAAAATATATTACTTAGAAAACAACATTATCTAAAGTAAATGTTTACATTTTTTTCCTTTACTGTTAATAAGAAATAAACCAATTAAAATGATTATTCTAATAGCTCTTTCAATACAGAAAGTTTTCTTCTGTTCTAATATTTTCACAGAATGGATTCTATTATTATTTACTAAGCATTTAAAATAAATCAATTGAAAGAAACATTCTAATTAATCTTTCAATCCTGAATTTTTTTAATATTATCATAGAATGGATCCTCTTATTATTTAACAAGTATTTCAAATCAATAATTTTCATAGTTGCATACTTAATTTAAGTTTGAAAGTCCTCAGGATTTACTTTCATGACAAAAGATTTTTACTTTTCAAAATGCCTGTGTAAAGGCGTTTTCCTTTAAATATTATTTAATAATTGTTTTCCTTCATTAGCTAAAATTACAACATTCCCTTAATTTGTAACTTTATTTAATAAGCTAGATTTTTAATCCCTTTAATTCTATTCAGTTGCAAACGGCCATTTTTCCTTTAAAATATAATTTCAGTTATCTCTAATTCTTTCGTTAAAACCACAACGTATATCCGTTCTTTCATGTAACTGTATGCATTTTTCCCCCTTTGCGACAATCTTTGATAAGGCCCTGTTACTAGGCAGAATTTATTCATAGTTAAAAAACAGATGTATTATGTTTGTCTTTTATTTTATTTCTTTAGAATTCATTTCCCTTCCCAGTCCGTAGGACTCTTGTTAACCCTATGTAAAGAATTCAATCCTTGTGGTTTTACGGGCCATATGCTAGCTTTTATCGTTTGACGTTAATTATTTCAAATCATGCACTTTGGCTTCTGTCATTAAAAGTCTATGTAACGGAAACTCTCCACGTTCCTTCTCTCATCGAAATTTGTGCGTATCAGTCGTTTTTGGCTATTTTTATGTACATGTATCGCGCGAATACTTGACGATGTGGAAAATGTATATTATGACCACTCCTTCTCTGTAACTACTAGCGATCGGACCTACCTTTGCGATGATCCCTCTCTGGCACGGCACCCATTCTTGGAACTGAAATTAATAAAAAAACTTGTCTCTAGAAAATAGCCTTCTGTGTGTTGCCTTTCTCAATATTCATGGATTTTACTCGAATTTGGGATTGAAACTTCAATTACGACTTAACAGCGCAGACTTCCTATACGATGTTGAAACCGTCGTCATAGACTGTAAGTGCCTGGGATAAAGTGCCTTTAAATTTTTATAGGGAAGTTCAGAAGAAAATGATTTTCAATCATTATCCCATTGTTCACTTCATTAGAGGAATTTATTGAAAGGTATTCTACCCTATCATTCCTTAAATTTCTGAAATGACATTAGGGGAACATACTACCTCTGACAATAAAGTTCGGGGAATAGTTAAAGAAAAATGCCCATGTTAATGAAAAATGCCTATGTTAATGCAAAATGTCTATGCAAATGTCTATTTTGTAACATTAATGTAGATGAAATATTAACGAAAAATATAATAAAATTCTTCAAAATAGTCATCTTCCATAACTATGCACCGCTGAGATCTGTTATACATGTCCTGGGAAATTCGCAAGAAGTCTTCGTTTGGGATATAGTTCAAAACCATTGTCACATTTCGTTGGATGTCAGCAATATGGTCAAATCTCTTTCAAAGAGTGTTTGAGTTGTGAAAATAGGAAGAAGTCTGTAGGATTGAGATCTAGCGAGTATGGTGGCTTTTCAATATTCAACACCCCTCATGAATTTCTTTCGGTGTCTCGCAAAGCTTAAACCCAAACATTAAATTGATCTTTTGTTTGTTCATTTTCCTGTTCTCAGATAAGAACCAACATGCCGAAGAAGTACTTAGTAAATCACGTCTTACACAGAACATAAACGGCGTTCAACTGAACAACGATGGGGGAAGATTGTCAACACTTGCCTCCATACAGGTGCAGCGTTTTGTTTCCCCAGTGTTGCCAGATCGGTAGTTCTGAATTCATTCACCGAACTTTATTGTCAGAGGTAATATTTTAAACTGATAAAGGATACTCATTGAAAACCAATTAAGATTTTTCTCATGTCTTTAATTTTTTATAAAAGATAGCCGAAAATTACTTTAGCGAAGCAAAGTTAGTTTTGTCATAAATAAAATTAATATGTTTTAAAAGCGCAAAGTATATTACTATTTTACAAACTGAATTTTTCTTTCGTCACCAAAAGTGTTGATAATTATATTTATTAATGTTACCATTAATTCAAAATATATTCTTTAGAGAACAACATTACTTAAAGTAAATGTTTATATTTTCCCCTTTAATATTAATAAGAAATAAATCAATTGAAATGATTATTCTAATAGTACTTTCAATCTGAAAATTGTCTTTTGCTTTAATATTTTCATTGAATGAATTCAATTATTATTTAATAAGCATTTAAAATAAATCAATTGAAAGGAATATTCTACTTAATCTTTCAATACAGAAAATTTTCTTTTGTATTAATATTTTCATAAAATGGATCCTATTATTAATTAACAAGTATTTCAAATCAATAATTTTCATAGTTGCATACTTAATAGAAGTTGTTAAGTCTTCAGGATTTACTTTCACGACAAAAGATTTTTACTTTTCCAAATGCCTGGGACAAAGTACCTTTAAATTTACATAGGTAAGCTCAGAAGAAAATGATTTCACTTCACTAGAGGAATTCTTTGAAAGCTATTTTAATTCTATTTTTCTTATATTTCTGAAATGACATTAGAGTAACATATTTTAAATTGATAAAGGATATTCATTTAATGACCAATTAAGTTTTTTCTCAAATCTTTAAAATTTTGAAAATGATAACCAAAAATTATTTTAGTGCAAGAAAGCATCTTTTGTTATAAACACAGATAATTTGGAACATTCATATTTTAGATTCATTTTTCAACATTTTTTGGAAGTTTCGAATTTTATGTTTATAAAAAAAAATATTGGCTTAAAAAGTGATAACTTTTATGCGTGTTAGCGTAATCATAAACATTTCTTGATAGCAGGAGACGAAAGGTTATCAAAATTTTTATATTTGTTGATATCTGTAGGGGGAACTGGGGCACATTGATACACCCCCTCTACTGCTCACGGGGTCATTACAGGAAGTTTCACAACAGCTCCAATAGGTGATGCTAGTGCACTCAACTACATACAGAAAGTCTTGGATTGATTCAGTTGTTTGATGAAACAGGATGGGTGATTTATTGCTTTTGTAGATCAAAAGCAAATTTGAGGTGCACAATTTAAATGGTATTATACAAATGTTCTAGTGTTTTCAACAGAAAAGAATACTCTCCCTGACAAGTAAAACTACTCTTTATCAGTTTCTTATTCTTTTTTGTTAGATAAATTATGAAGTATTGGATTTGAGATTCATTTCATTCAAAATGCTTGTATGGGGCACATTGATACAACCTAAATCCTTTTCTAGTTCATTTTTTCATTAACTTTTATTATTTTTTTACAATGCACTCCTTAATACAACCATTTTTCGCTAAAAATTTCTAATATTAATTTTTATTGAAGTGAAAAAGCTTTAATGTCTTTATATTAGAACATTTTATAGTACTTTTGCAAAGAGAAGACGTACGAGCTTACCCAACATATAGCGCTAGTAGAACTAATTAAAGAAAAGGACAGCAGCCTGGAAAATCTCAAATTTATATCAATTCTCTAGAGATAAAAGTATTTTCTACATGAAAAGTGTTACGAAAGAGAAACAAGCTGCAGAACAGCGCAGGGTGATTATATTAAAAACAGAATTTTTAATATAATTATTCTTTATTCTATGTTTATAAACAGATTTATAAACAGAAAACTTGGTAATTTTTTATCTTTCCTAAGAAAGAAGATAATTCTTGGGTTGAAGTACCGGATATGACAAAGTTACCACGGCCAACAATCAGACAAGGAACAGCCAGAACATCAAGTCATTATACATTTCATTTTTATTGCTTTAATATTGCTTACAAATAAAGTGTGGGTGATTTGAATTTTTATAAATAATATAAAATAGTTTGCTAACTATTTTTCTATGAAAAATATGCATTGGTGTTATTTTGTCTGCATTTTTCCCAGACGTATCAAAGTGTATCAATTTGTCCCGGGGATGGGGCACATTGATACAAATTAAATTTTTTGATTTTTTTTTTAATTACATGCAAAAATAATATATAAAACAACGATTGTACATTTTTATAACACACTAAACAAGTTTTGCTGACATGGCATAGAAAAATAACTTAAAATTTCTGCTTTCTAGACACCAAAAAAATTTTTTAGAAAAAAGCTGTATCAATGTCTCCCATTTCCCCCCCCCCCTATCTATCTATCTATCTATCTATCTATATATATATATATTACGTTATCGTACGGGGGACAGAAATCGCGATAATTTGTAAATTGTTTAACGGCAATGCCAGAATGAAACGCATCTTATTGATTATTCTTTAAAAGTGCTTTGGCAGGATTAAGTCTAAGGTAAATTGGATTTATTTACGTTCCTCATTTTCTCTGCAATTATGGAGTTTCAAAATATTATTATATTTGTTTTTCCATTCTTTTTACTTAAAAAAATATAAGTCATGAATTTTAAACGTTTCAATTTGAAAGTAAATTTGTGTATTATAAATGAAATGAGAGAGAATATTATATTTTAAATGAAATAAATGATATTAAAAAAAATGCCGCGGCAACATTTTTTGGTGATTTATCACCTGCATCAAACTAGCATAAAACATACCATGCTCTTTATTTCTCTAACAGAAACTTTTTATTTGGCAAATAACTGAGCTAGTAAATTAAATTTTGAATAAACGTATTTTTTTGCATTGCTAAGTTAAAATTTAAGAGAGACCAAACTGGTCGCCAAGTGTGGCTTTTTGAATTTTGAAAATACTCAGTATATCGATTACTTTAACACAAATTTAGTTAAAATCCACCGAAAAGCTTTTTTAATCTAAAGACTACCTAAAATTAAAGTGTTGGGTCATCTTTGGTCTGCAGAATGTTTTTCTTTTATGTTATCAGTACTTTTCATACTGTATTTTTCAATTTTGAAGTATTAAATTGTAACAATGGAGAAAGCATTTGCCATCTGCAGGATGTTTTATACCAAATGTAATACACACCTAAATAATAGGTCTAAAAACTTATTGGAAATTACTCGATTACGAAGCAACACAGGAAACAGCATAAAACAAATACTAAAACTTCTTTAGAAATATTGCTGCTTTACATGCAAATGCTGCTTTACATGTTTGCAATTCTCTGTGGCAATCGTCATAATATTAAACAACTAGCTTCTCAGCATATATTCAATATAATAGGTACAGTAAATGATGTTATAATAGAAATTGAATCCATACAATCAATTTTTAGGAAAATCATTATATATAAAATGTGATTGATTGAAAAAATGCTGTGGTAACAGAACTTTCAATCATAATGTATTAATTGCGTGAAATTTTAAAGAAGATAATAGACTGCTGAATAGGTTCAGTTAACAACATACCAAATACATTACTCAGCTTCTCTTCTGTTATACAAGGTATAAAAATATACGTGCAGTGGGTCACACAAGCAGCATCAAAAATCAGTGAATACAAACGAGAGGTAAACTACTTTGATACATAGAAAACTATGCGCGTCTTCGGAAAAAAAATAACAATTCAATACATAAATAAAACACTGGTCCTAGATAGTCGGGTGGTTGGGACGGGTGGGATATGAAATGCAGCCAGCTCCACGAGTTATATCTAGGGTAGTTTTGAAAGCAGCTACGTAAGAATTGCATTCAAAACAACAATTCGTTGTATGCTCCAATAGAGTGGTAATGCCGTTTTCTTATCAAAAGTTGACTGCTTTGATCCAGATATACGGATAAAAGATATTGTTTTATAGTTTAATTATATTACGTAATTAATAACAAAGGTTTAAATAGAATTTTTAAATAATTACCAGCTCTGTAGGAATTTTTTAATTTTTTTGAAAAAATGTCAAAAAATGTCAAATTTTACCCAAAATTTCGATTTTTGGAGCAAAAGCGCAGACTCAAGACATTTTTTTTCAGCGACGAAATTTCACGCAGTTGATGTACTAGTATAAAGGCAAATTTTGGCACCTACCCGTTTTTGATTTTTAAAAAATAATTTTTTTCGCTCCACCCTATTGCACAGCCTTTTTAAAATGCACACTTAGTATACAAATTCTTAGTATTTTCGGACTTTTTTTCCCAAGATTATTTTCAGAGGATAATTTAATAACAAGCTTCTGTTTATTTATTCATATACGTCGCCTTGATTGAAAAATGAGAGAGTCAATATTATTTGAGTTGAAAGTAGAAGTAGCACTTTTTTCGTTGAACATTAGGGCTGTGCCAAAAAACAAAATTTTTTATATCCGAATCACTATAGTGCGGAAAAGTTGCGATTTGCAAATACAAGAAAAACTAAAACAATTTTTTTCAAATCGGACTTTACCTTCCAATCGCGCAAACCCCCTAAAAATTCCAAAAAATTGAAAATTTCCGATTTTTTCAGAATTTTTAAAAGAATATTATAAATGCATATATTTTATCACTATAGTAAAAACTATTTGCATATTGTGCTGTTCAGTAATAATAATTAAAAAAAATGCGTTTAGAGAATATCTTCCACTTCCGCAAGCTCATTGAATATCGGAAAAAATTGAATTTTCAGTGAATTTGATGTATTAAGAAAATAATTAAATGAGTTCAGTTTTCAGTCTCCTGTTAAAATTTAAATGCAAATTAATACCTTCAAAACATTATGCTATTTTTCAACAATCTAGATCTTACCATGACGAGATCGCTGCGGGGCGAAAACGTTTAGTAGTTCGCGCAACACCTGTAAGCCACTTTGCGAAACATTCGCTGAAATCGCCCTACGTATGCGCATCAAATAAAGTAAAACTTTCAACGTTTTGCGCCGTCTTCTGCGGGCGTCTTCAGGAAATATGATAATGGAAGGACTTAGTTTGCATTTTGATCGTGGGATAATATTTCTAATAAAATAAAATCGAAATGAATTAAAAAATTAAAAATGTTGCCACTTACACGTGAGTAAAAGTTAAAATATTGCAACGAAACGTTGATATTTATATTTTATTTTAATTGTGCAAGTGTATATTTAAATTCTTGTTTTGTGCACCACTGTGCAATGAATTGTGTTTTAATAAATACATTCTTATTAGTTAAATTTTATGGTGCAACTGTCCTGTATATATTTATAAAACATTACGCTCCCACTTTCAGAGATTTAATACAAGTCCTATGTAAAAACAATCAAGTACATAATGACGCCTGTCATTCAATATTCTGAAAATAAATCCTGAACACATGAGGAAAGTTAACTTTTAAAATTTAAGGTACAGCAGGCAAGGTACAACAATTTTCTTAATTTTTGCTTATATTTTTTATGGATCAAAGATACTGTTTTTGTGTAGAAAAGAAACTTATATCCCTATCATCTATTTCCGAAAGTCTCAATTATTTTCTATCCGAAATTTTAATATGAAACACTGTTACTTCAACTGACCAGCTTGACGCAATGAAAATAAATATGACGTATGAGAAAACAATGATGTGTTTATTTCAAGATATTCTTTAATTTATCAACAATTTTGTTTAATTGCATTAGACAGGTCCTTTTAAACAACTTTTCTTTTCTTTCTTTCTTCCTTTCTTTTTATATATTTTTTTTATGTGTGGGGTGGTAAAGTGATCAATGCAGAGAAAACCCGTGTTTGGTATTACAACGTTACCAGTAGTAGTGGAAATACCATTAGTACCTTATATGGAAAATTATGGGAGGCATTCTTATTAATTTTAGAGTTTTCTTTCATTTGAAATACATATACTATTTATAATAACAGGAATGTCTTACACGTTGTACACAAAATAAAACAATATTTTATTTCCTTACACTGAGTACAGATGAAAATAAATTTCTTATAGTCTTAGCGATGTTCAAGGAAAGCTTTTGATCAATCTATCGGTACAGATTTTTTCTCCCACATCGAAAATATTTATTAATATTCAAACATCTAAAATTTAAAAATATTTACGGAAATATTCTTACTTGTTACTAAACTTAGGAACGCAAAATTTTCATAATGCATACAGTTATAAACATAACATTATGTATGCATCAACACGACAGTAATTCATTGATCTTACTGCTTTTTAAAAAGTTAAGAAAGTTGCATTTCTGTTATCTGTGTCTTTTCAAAACTTTTTGAAGCTTTGAATAATGAATAAAAGATGACGAAAAATCTCCTTTGATTTAAATCTTACTAATAATAACTTTATTGATGCATCCGAAAACATACATAGTGATTTTTAGAACGTTGTTTCAGTTATGTTTTAATAAGTTCAGTTAAGTTTTTTATAAGTTATATATATATCAAAAGCGCCATATTAAGGAAAATAAAGAAATTAACTGAAAAATATATAAATAAGTAAAGAAATTTATTCATTTTCATAATGTAAAAATATTTTCATTTAGATGTAAATTGACTTGAAATGTTAATTAATGAAAAAAAATTACAAACAGATAATTAATAAAACATTATTGTTATATAAATATATCTGATATACTGTTTATAGATTTTGGTTCACATTTTCTGTTAATTTTGAGTTAAAGTGTATATGTCACCAAACTATTCCCAATATTTCAACAAAGTTACATAGATTTAGAAATAAAGTTCAAGTCTTATAAAGAAAAAAAATAATTATAGAAGTAAAATACACATCTCAACATTTTAAGTGACACTGAAAATAGATTTTTCTATAGGATCAAGCAATGTAGTAAAACTTTAACATTCTGTCACTATTTTAAATCTTCTTTCATTCATACATATTAATGTTTCAAAATAGAAAAATACAGTGTCAAAAGTGCTATTTATGTAAAAAAAAAGACATTTTTTTGTTTGGACCAAAGATGATCCAGCTCGGTAAGTCGGGGTATATAGACCTGTTGGTAAAAACGTTATCGTTGAATTTTAACTAAGTTCATGTTAAGGCATTGTGCTGAGAATTTTGGAACAATCAAAGGTTTTCTAAGCTCTATTTTGGCAATATAAAACAAAAGTAATACGGGTAATTAGTTGTTTATTGTGTCAAAAATGACTCGTCTTCGTAATTCTAGTGATAAACTCTATAGATAAAATTACTATATATTTAAAAAATGAAAATTTTTCAACTACTCTGTTGCCTCTGACGTTGGCCACTTAATAAAACTTGTCCGTTTATTTACATTTAAAGTTTTATTTTTAAGGCGTTGAAAGATTTTCACTTCTGTGTTTATTATACATTTTAATGTAAACCTTTCCATTGTATGTGTGATTATAAATTTCAAGACGTCTATTAATTTATCATCATTTTAGAGAAAGTATTTATAAAAAAATCATTTTATGTACCTTGATTTTTTTTTCTTTATTTGGCATCACAAAATGATAAAGACAGAGAATATCTGTGTTGATTATTACACAATTAGCTATAATATCGGAAATAACATTAGTAATCTAATATGGAAATTTATACAAAGAATTTTTATTGCTGTTAGATTTGTCTGGCAATCGATATACGCGTACTATTAATAAAACTTTGAAGAAATGCCTTATATATTGCACATAAAAGTAAAATAATACTTGATTTACATTCACTAAATACAGATGAAGATATATTTCTTATTGTTATTCTCTTCGAGATGTTCAACGAAATCTTTTGCTCGATCAATCGGTATCGATTTTTTTATTTTACCGCGAAACGGTCTATTGATATTCAAACATTTAAATTTTAAAAATATTTATGGAAATATCTTCCTTGTTTCTAAAATGTGAAATGCATAATATACATTATGCTTTGAGTTATAGATGCATCAACACGACAAAAATTCATTGATCTTACAACTTTTAAAGAAATCTAGAAAGTTACATTTCTGTTATCTGAGTCTTTTCAAAACTTTTTCAAGATTTGAATAATGAATAAAGAACGACAAAAATCTGTTTTGAGATGGATCATACTAATAATATCTTTACAGAAGTTGTCGAAATATTGCACAATAATTTTAAATCATATATAATTTTTTGGATAAGTTGTAATTGTTAGTTTTCAACAGTTATGTAGTGTGGATTATAAATGTATAAAACTTCACCAATTTACATAAAATAAACATTAAAACGCATTATTAAGGAAAATGAAGACATTAACTAATATGTACATAAATATTTAAATTTAAATATTTTTTATGTATAAAAACTTCTATATTCAGATGTAAATTTTGAATCGGAAATTTATTTAAAGATAAAAAAAAAATAGGAAAAGAAAACTCGATGCTTTATGTTTACTTTAACTCTAGACATTATGATAAATATAATAACCATACTGCATATAGATACTAACGTTATATATTAGGGCGGAGCGTAAATTTTTTTTCGAAATTCTTTTCTCCCTAGCATGGAAACGCTGTGTAGTGGTATCGATAACATACTCAGAAAATTTCAAAACAATCAATAAATGTGTTCTAATTCCACTTTAGGGTCGAAATATGCAATTTTAGCTGAAAATGTTCTAAATTTTCACATTTGATCAATATTTTTAATTTCCCATTTTGTCTTCGCCCTAGAGAGGAAAAGTTGAATAAGTATATAAGGAACATAAGTCCAAAATATTAAAGTAATAATAAAATATCTTCCGGTTCCACTTTGGGGTTTAAATATGGGAAATCTATCGAAAATGATGCAAATTTTCATATTTTAGTTTTTTTTTAATTTTCGAATTTCTATTCCCGCTGGCATGGTAAAGTTAGTAGAATATACAATAAAAAAAGGGAAAACTTTAGATTAAACAACAAATGTCTTCCAGTTTCCCTTTTGGGATCCAAAAATCTGAAAGTAGCCAAAAGTTATGTAAATTTTCACATATCAGGGATTTTTTTATTATTGATTTTCTCTTTTCAGAAAACGGTATAAAAGAGAAAAACAAGCACAACTTCTTCATGCGAAGACTTGGAGTTATTTAATTCTTCTAGTCTTGTTGAAGAACAATTGTGTCACGATCTTCGTGATAAACCTTTAACGTAATTTCAATTGGACGCAAATGCTATAAGGATATCTCAAACAACCCATCTTCCTGCCCTAGCCAGAACACAATGGGAGTGTTCAACCGAGCTGCAGCATCAGTAACAAGAGCATTTCTAGAAAACTTAGCAGTTGTGACAGATGACGACATGCCCAATGTTATAGACAGGCATAACATAAAAAAACAAAAGAAGAAATATAGCGTGAAATTTCAAATCTAAGATTAATGTTTTATGTCCACCGATACCTTGAAAAGATTGTATTTGGACTGTCGAAAAGATCAAACTTTAATTTAGAGGAATATTTAGGGAACGGTTCCTCAACAAAGAGTGCTTGAAGAATATGTGACCCTTATAGAAGAACATGGTTGCGATTACATCGCGCATGTGTCAACAATAAACTCTTATATAATGTTTCTCATATGATTTTCCGCATTTTCCGCTCTAGCGAGAAGAGAAAATTGATAAGAAAAATCCCTTCAATATGCAAATTTACATACCTTTTGACTACTTTCATATTTTTAGACCCCGACAGGGAAGTCTGGATATATATATTGATTATTCTAAAGTTTTTTACTTATGTTTCTCGTATATTTTTCGAATATTTCCGTGCCAGTGGTACTAGAGAATCGGAAATTAAAAAAATGACTAAAATGTGAAAACATATATCATTTTTGACAAATTTCCCATAATTAGAATCCAAAGAAAAACCGGAAGATATTTTTTAATTACTCTAATATTTTGGACTTATGTACCTTATGCATATTTTCAAATTTTCCGCACTAGAGCGAAGAAAAAATTGAAAATTGAAAATTAAAAATATTACTGATATGGGAAATGTACAACATTTTTAGCTAAAATTGCATATTTCGAAACAAAAGTGGAACCGGAAGATATTTATTGATTGTTTGAAAATTTTTTGAGTATATAACTGACACCACTCCACAACTTTTCCGAGCTAGAATGAAACGAATTTCGAAAAACACTTTTTTACGCTCCGCCCTATTATATATGCATCAACACCACAGTAATTCATTGGTCTTAGTAGTTTGAAAGAAGTTTAGAAAGTTACACTTTTTTTTCTTGTATCTTTTCAAACCTTTTTTCAGATTTGAATAAAGAATAAACAACGACGAAAAGTCTCTTTTGAAATGGATCATACTAATAACTTGATTGAGGTATCCGAACGCATACATAGTAATTTTTAGATCGCTATTTTAGTTATTTAATGAGAATTATAAACACATAAAACTTTATAACTTTTCATAAAATATATAGATTTAAATGTATATAATTATGGAAAATTGAGAAAATACTAAAAAGTACATAAATATCTAAAATTACTTATTTCTATTTATGTGTAAAAATATCTGCATTTGGATGTAAATTTGACATCGAAAGTTTATTAATGACAATAATATACAAATGGATAATAAGTAAAAACTTTATTGTAAAATAAGTTTCCGGTGCACTACTGAAAGTTTATGTTTCAATTTTTGCGTTGATTTTATATATGATCAAAATAAAATATAGTTATTTTTAAAAGCGTATGACATGTAAAACAAATTATTCACAATATTTATTCACAAAAAGTTATATTGATTTATCAATAAAGCAATAAAGTCTTGTAAAGAAAAATTGAATTATAGAAGTATAATAATTTTACAATGTTAAAAAATTTGCTTTAGTTTAAAACAAATTTTGGTGCTCAGTAACTGCCACCATAATGTAGTGAAATCTCGTACCAACATTTGAAGCTTCCTATTTCAATCTTATTTCAACTATAGGAATTATGCTTTAAGAGCCCACAATAGTCACAGAAAAAGTACAGAAAAAGACCCGGATGATCATGTAAAGTCTATGGGAGCGTTCTTTTCGAATATCTCGCTCAAATTTTAATATTTTTGCATGATTTTTTTGCACAAGATAGCTGAGGGCAATCCACAACCGTGCTAGTTTTTACTTTTTCGATTTTGGTTATATATTTTTATATTATGATAGTTTCAGTTTCAGAACCGGTTTAAACCGGTTCGAAAATTAAAGTAATTTTTTAAAGAAAACCTGAAACAAAAATTTGGATTATATATTTTGTGAGTGAACTTATAGATTCTGATTGCCAATCTGTGCTTATATAAAGCGGGAAATTTTATTCGCTTTATGAGCTGTCTTTTGTGCGAGATGTTTTCTAAATTCTTAATCCCCAGTTCATCTGAGAAATAGCTGTCCTCATGAATTTGCTTTGCAACCTCCGGCAGAAATTTCTAGTCTGTTCTCAGTATCTTTTTCTCAATTTGGGAAAATAATTTTTCGAAATTTTTCCCTCTGTTTTAAAAAATTGTAATAGGACGTGAATAGTCCGTAGACAAAAATTTTCTTATTAATCCAGTGAATCCATGTAGATTAGAAAGTTTCAGATCGACTTCTCTAATAATTAACCCAGAGAAAATTCACTACAGTTAAAGTAGCATATGATCCGTAATTAAACACAATTCTAAGGTTACCCCATGCAAAATGGTCCACAGCGAAAAATAGCATTCTCCTAATTTTAAATGAGTACTTATTGCCCATTAGAGTCTGTACATTCTCTCAAAAACTACTGTGCATTATATGATATGTCCACTTATAAAAAGGGATCTAAAAGTTAATGGGAAATTACCTGGCTACGAAAACACTTAGAAAATGGCATAAAACTAACGCAAAAAAGGTTATTTACAACAACCTCTGCACATGCAGAACGAATTCTTATTGCAATTCTCTCTGACGATCACCATCACATGAAACAGCTCGCTTCTCAACATATAAAAAAAGCAAAAGTAGAATAAATACTATAATTATAGTTACTTATACCATACTTATAGTTAAAATACCTGAAATTATCTTTGAAGAAGATCATTACGTAAAAAAAAAATTGATAAAAAAAATGTCTTGGTAACAGAACTGCATCGAAAACATGTCAAATTTTGATAAGCAAAATCACATATCAATGTATAAATAAAATACTGTACTAAGATGATCGAGTAATTTTGACGGGTGCGTTATGAAATATAGGCAACTCGACAACGCATGTCCAAGATAGTTTTTAAAACAAGAGCTGTATTAAAAACAACAATTCGTTGTATGTCCCAATAGAGTGGTAATGCCGTTTTCTTATCAAAAGTTGTCTTCTTTGATCCATCCTTACGGATAAAACATATTGTTTTATAGTTTAATTATATTAAGTAATTAACAACAAAGGTTTAAATAGGATGTTTAAATAATTACCAGCTCTGTAGAAATTTTTTAATTTTTTTGAAAAAATTTCAAAAAATGTCAAATTTTACCCAAAATTTCGATTTTTGGAGCAAAAGCGCAGACTCAAGACATTTTTTTTCAGCGGTAAAATTTCACGCAGTTGATGTACTAGTATAAAGGCAACTTTTAGCACCTACCCGTTTTTGATTTTTAAAAAATATTTTTTCTCACTCCACCCTACTGTGCAAATATAACCTTATCATTTTGGGATGAAGTTTGGGGCGGAGTTCTGGCGCATGATACCGTAAGATTTCTCTAGGAGAAGGGGGGGGGATTGTATTTTGATTTCGATATCATTTTTCAATCCAACCAAATTTTTCTATTTTCATTTGTAACATGATCTTTCTTTCAAAATAGTATGTGGTCTCTTTTTAGTCTATTATTTTTACTCATGAAAATACAAAGTTATTCTTAAAATCATTAAATTTTTCTAAAATTATCAAATTCTGAAGCATAGAATACCTGGACGTTGTACATTCTTATTCGTCTATCATACGTATGTGCATATAATCACTGTTCGAGAAACTATATGTGAAGAATATCTGTATTAAAGCCCGAATTTACTAATAAATAAAAGAGAAAGAATGCTTTCCACTTATTTTGTTGAAAAGAGATTCTATCTACCCCCCCTCCCCTTTCTCCATGCAGGGGAAGTGCAAGTAGACACTGTTAGAGTAGTATCACACGGAGAAAAATTTTTTGGCAAGCATTTTACAAAACACCGATCGTTCGTTCATTTTGCTGCTTTTTCGGTAAACAGGTTTTTCAAACTTCTCGCGGGATCATTTAATTTATCACTCCGCTTCTATTGGTCAGTTGATCAGCGCTGAATGAATGACCAACATTTTCCATGCAATGCGGGAAACGTTCGCTAAGCAAAAATAGCGAGCAGATTCTTCCCTATATCAAGGTCAGGCAACTTTTTACTCACTGGAACAATGTGTTGGGGAAAAAGTTCTGTGTAAAGGGTACCTGTGATACCGCTATTACAGATGAATGTATTATGTTATAACAAGCTATTATAAAATGCTTTTCAATAGTAACTATTTGTTTAAAAATTTACTTGATCAAAAGGGATATTTTATTGACTTTTCTTCATTTAAATCAATACAATATGCTAAAGATTAATGTAACCAATTTTGTATATCACTCATAATAAAAGAAATAAGTTCTAAAATCAATTTTTTTCTGCATTGATAACATTATTATTATGGGTGGGAGAGGTGGGGGGTCCAGAAATGATAAAGTATGATATCTTATTTCTGGGAGGGGGTCCAGAATTACCGAAAACTCGATAACGTTATACATTCCCAGCCCCATACTTGTAAAATTCTTTTTAGTATTTTAAAACAGTAAGGTTTTTAAAGAAATCTTATTTTTTTAAAGAAAAGCATAGGAAAATGTATTTTTCCTTTGTAAAATAAAATAAAAAATGTATTTTAAAATTGTTTGAAAAAGGAGATAAAATTCATTAAATAATGATGTGCGGTTGCAAAACAAATGTAAAAAAAAAAAAAAAAAAAAAAAAAAAAAAAAAAAAAAAAAGCAACGTAACGGAAAATTTAAAATTAATTATACGGTATAAAATGAATATTTAAATGAACCTGTAACCAATGAATTTAATTAAATAAACAAACAGAAAAATAATCAAATGTAAAGTAATGTAAATATATAAACAAATGAAAATAATGAAAATTTACATTTTCCCCTCAACAATGAAACTTTGCAAATTTTTATAAAAAACTTTTTGAAAAAAAAATATTTGCTATTGCAAATATAAAGGACTTCTCGATGCAAATTATATTTCATTTAAAATAAAGATTTTTAAACAACAACTATAAAAAAAAAAAAACAATCTAGAAAAAAATTTTATAGAAAAGAATTTTTTAAAGTGAAAAAAATATGAAAATGTATTATTATTTTCTAAAGTAGATGTTATAAATTTATATTTGAAAAATATCTAAGAGCTTTAATGTTAATTTTAAAGTCAACGTAAAATAAATATATATATGCATATAAAAAGAAAACTGAAAGTTTATTATACATTATAAAATAAATATTTCTGTTTAAATGCAAGTATACTTTGAAACAATGTTGTTTCTTTTCAGCCAAAAGCATCTAAATGCGTGATTTCATCAAGTAAGTGAACTGAAACTTCTTTTGGTCTCAAGGAATTCAATTGAATAGGAAATAGCGGAAGGGTTCAAATGCATTTTCATCTTTTGCAATCATGTAGAACGTAATCGTCCTTAACTGACGTAAATAAATTTCGAATGCCTTTATTGGTGAAACTTTGAGAGACAAATATGAAACAAATGTAAATCCAGAAGTTTTACATTTTTGCCTGAAGAATAAAAAGTTGCACATGAAGTACTTTTAAAAAACTTGAAATATATATATTTTTTTTACTTATTACTTTACGAAGGAATTTAATTTAAATTCGTATTGAGATAAAGAGAAGAGAGAATTCGTATTAGATTTCCTCTACAATAAAAGTTTCAAATTCGTAGTATCAAACGTTTCTAGCGTGAAGAAACATAAAGAAAATATTTGAATAAAATGATACATACATTTTATGTAGAATTTATAAGGTTAATAGTGAAATGGGTTTATCAAGGAATTATTAACCAATTTCAATCTGATAAATAAAATATAATATTCAAGATACACAACTTAAGGTAAAAAAATAAATTCTTAAGGTAAACAAAATGAAAAAAGTAATGAAATAAAGAAACTGATCAAACTTATGTTACATAACATAACAATATACAATACCTTATACATACTATCTTATGTATTATATAATTCATATGACGGCAAACCCACCATAAATTTTATGGAATAATGTTATTAATTTTTTACAGCGTATTTTTGTAATGCATAAAAATATCTCGAAATTACGAATTTTTTGACAAAAGTGTGGGAAATTACTTAAATCTACATGATTAGGATGTTTCATAGACTATCGTAATTTGGATTTCATGTACTTTTATATAAATTCAAAGAAAGCATTATATTGATGATTTTACCAATCCAAAATTTAAATTCATACGTTAAATTTAATGTAATCAAACTATTCCAAATGCAAAATAAATAAAATTTTTAGTTGTGTTTAAATTTTCTCAATTTATTTCGAAAGAAAATGATAGTTGAATGTTATGATAAACGTGCACTTTTTGGAACAGAAAGACTTTTGTTTTGCGCTTAATTCTATAAGATAAGTATTGTACATTTCACAACAGTTCGAATTTCTGAATTGGGATGTACGATTCCGGATAACTTTTCGATAAAATATAGGCAAAAATTCCCGAAATTTATATAATTTTGCATATTATATACAAGTATACTTGTATATAATATGCAAAATTATATAAATTTCGGGAATTTACATGACTTACGGCCTGCAGACGATTTCATTGCGGCCAGAAGGAGTTAAGGCCATTTGTAACAAAACAATGCGGTACCGCAAATGACCCGCCGCTAGTTGCGGCAGCTACCGCCGAGCCAGTAACGGATCGGCGATGAGAGAACAGTTACATTTGCTTTGCCGGCCAACTCCTAAGGGTCAGTTTCCGGCAATAATGTAATGGCGTATCATACTATAGAAAGCAAAGGGCCGTTATAATCTAACCAGCTTTTTTATTTAAAGAAAGAGAGAGTATTTTTTGTGTCTTCATTTCTTTCAGGAATTACTTCAAATCTGGGTTTTAATAAACATATAAATATGTTGTAAGTTTTATATTTAAAACAGTAATATAGATGTCATATTTTTATTTAGTTTAAAAATATTTTTTTTATAAATAATAAAAATTGCTCCCAAAATGTATAAAGTATTCCAAATAAGTTCTTCATGCGCTCTTTTGCATTCATTATTTATCAAAAATAACTAAAATAAAATGAATAAATGTTTAAAATACATTAAAGATATTTAAAATAAATATTAAAATAGAAAAAGTCTTTAGATTGTTCCTAAATCAGTCTCTGTCTGCTCTCCCCACCTACTCTGTAATGTAAAACTCTCGTATACATACATGTATAATTTTTAGTTGTAAATGCATAAATATTTCTAAAATTGCCTATTACAGTATTTCTAAAATTGGCATAATAGCCAAATTACTTTTTTTTTTAAGGAAAGATTTTTTTTCTTAAAAATAAAAAAAAGGTTGTTTTTGGGGAAAAAAAAAGAAAAAAGAAAGGAAAGAAAGAAAGAAAGAAAGAAAGAAAATAAATACATTTCGATTTCCTTGCCTCTGCAAGCGTGGGTGGAAGACAAAGGTTGTGGGCTAATAATTCTCCCTTAAAATGAATAATTTTTCTGTAGAACAGTACATTTTTTAAAAATTCTTTTGTTCATTGTGTTTAAAAAGTGTTTTACTTTTTTCCTGTGTAAAAACATGCTTTTGACACATTTTGTTACATCAATTACTTTCTGATACATTTAATTATTTTTGTACATAAATGAATAAAAATTGTTTTTGTAATCGAACAACTTTTTTCATTTTTCATGAATGTGTATATCTGAAATGGAATCCACACTTCCATACATTTTTCTTAACCGGCGCCCTTTTACACTCATCATTTATATATTTAAAAAAAAACTGAAAGAAAATGAAAAAAAAATAAATAGATTAAAATAATTTAATATAAATATTTAAACAAAAAAGTCCTTATATAAAAGTAAATTTCAGTAAAGGTAGCAGATCTTTCAGAATATGCTGTGAAGTTTGATGTTTTGTACCAAAAAGCTGGACGCGAGAGCACGGGAAATGGTAAAAAAAACGGAAATAATAAAAATTCAATCGCTTACAAGTTGTAATTCATGCCTAGATTTAAAAAAAAATGAAACGAAAACTGCTCAATGACAAATCGCTATAATAATCATTTGGTCAAGATTAATGTTTTTGCGCTTAAAAATACATCTCAAAATGTGTAGAAAAGATTCGGAACATTGATAGGGGCGAAAAAAAAAAAAAAACACACATTTTTTAAAAAATATGCTTTTTAAAAAAAAAATTAAAAACATAAGCCCACTAGAATCTCAAGTTAACGAAAAATTTTCAATGATTTCTTTAAAATTACTAAAGATTGTACAATCATTTCTTAAAGTTCTTTCTTAGAGAAGTAAATGCCTAAAACTTTGATAAAAGTATTCTATCGCTATGTATATTTTTTAACTTAAATTTCTGTAATATGACTTTTTATTTTGTTTAAAAAACATCATACAATCTTTTTATTTATGAAAAAATGATTAAAATGCAGTAAAACACTGTGTAAGACGGAAATCTATATATTTCGCAAAGATTTTCAAGTCTCTGCGAATTTATTGAGATAGAATAAAATTTATTTATGGCGGAATATTGTCTACGATAGGAAACTTTTTCGATTCAAATCTATTTCGCCTTACACAGTTTACTGTATTTAAAATCCTGAAGAGTTGTCGTTAAATTTGCGAAACGTCTCCTTAAAAAAAAATTCTATTAAATATTAAAATACATAAAAATATATCCGGGCTGTAAGAATGTATCGTTAAATAGACATAATTTTTAAATCCAGATACATCAAATAGACGTTTATTTTACTATATCTGTAAAAAGATTCCTTATCTTTCTCCCTTTTTTCTGAGGAATTTCAAGGACACATCAGTGACCTAGCAGTTTTTCGCTGAGTCACTCACCCCTCCTCTCCCCCGTTCCCGTCTTTGTCAATTATCTCTGTCATTCCTTATTCCAACTTCACACCTGATGCTAGCTGGCACGCTGGTGCTGCAGTCTTTATCTCTGAGGATATTTACACATAAAATATTGTAAGTCTTTTCAATTTTTGTCTATTCATTAAAAATGTTTAACTCTAAAATATTTCTGCATCATTTTATTGTATTTGTTTTTATATTGGAACCGTATTAATACGTATTTTGGTTTTCGCAAACGCACAATAACATTTATTTAATATTTATTAAATTTAGTTTTCTTCAAAATTTCATTTAATTTGTATCATTAAATGTATTTTTTTTACACGAAATGTTTTATTGTTGGAATTATATAAATCGATTTTAAATATTGTGAATTTTCGATGTTACTTTCTTAACATTTTAGTTTACTTAAAATTAATTGTTTCCATGAGGTTTTTTTTTTTAAATATATACAAATTTTAAAGAAAAGGATTTTTTCCCCCTTTCTAAGTGCGGATAATAATTTCTCCTTGGTGAAAATGCCATTAAAACCAATAACTAAATAATTTTAATGCACTAAAGAAATAGAGTAACGATAAAACGCAACATTAATTACTCGAAATACTTTTCTGAGAAAAGATTATAATTATTTTGCTCAATTTCGAAAGGAAAAGCTAATATTATCTGATATAAACAAACTAAAAATGTGCACAAGAACGAGAGACAGTTATATATATATATATATATATATATATACAAAAAAAAAAAAAAAGAAAAAAAAAAAAAAAAAAAAAAAAAAAAAAAAAAAAAAAAGGTTCGTGACTTATATAAACATCAAACTCTATTTTTATTTATTTTAAATAGCTGTGTGATTTTTTTTTTTTCATAAATTGAAAATGATGCAAAAATAATTGTGATTTAATGTACTTTAATGAATAGACATCAAATATTAACAGACTTAACAATAAGAGAAACTAAACACCACATACATATATAAAATAGATTTATTTTAATATAAAATACATAATAAATCATATTAAGAATATATGTTATTTAGGCGTAAGTTCAAAATGTGTTTAATAAAAAATAATTGTTGAATAATAGCTTGAATGACAAATGTTTCTTCATGAAAAATAAATATAGAAATAATAATTTAGGTTCATTTTTCAAAAATGTATAAATTTATTTATCTTGAGCTTTTTATAAATATTATGCTTGGCATACTGATTTTATTTTTCAAATTGTATATGAAAAGCAACTGTTTATAAATGGCATTATTTATACCTATATTTTTTTTAATGCATAATAGAATAAATAAACAAATTATTAAGTTCAATATGCCAAGTATTGTATTTTGGAAAAATTCAAGAAAAGTAAATTTATGTATACATATATTTATTGTACCTAAATTATTCTTAATATATTTATTTTTCATGCAGAAACATTTAATCATTCAAGCAATTCTTCAATAAATATTTTTTATTCAACAAATTTTGAATTTATGCTTAAATAATTTTTATGGCAAGGCAGTGGCAGGCTTTTGGAGAGTAGAAATCATTAAAGTCTCTTTTGCGGGCAGCTTTTGGCTAAATTTAATTCTTACAAAACACAAATGGCATGGCTAGGGCAAACTTCTGGCTAGCTTTGATTGTTAATGGCCTTTAAAAGAATAACTGTGGCCAGTTTGAGGCTGTCTGATATTTTGGTAAAAAGTTAATGGCACACTTGTGGGCATCTTCTTGTGGCCGCGTTCTGGCCGGCGTGACAGTTTTTTGACGGAGCCGTTACGGCAAAGAACGGCGGGCCGTCACCAAACACTTTGGGCCAACGTTAACGACACCTTTAATGGCCCACAAGTTATGTGTTAGTTGGGATAGTACCGAATAGCGTAAAAGAAACATCCCTAAAACTCCAAAAGTGATAATCATATTTTCTAAAAATCTACTGATTAAACGTCCCATATCCAATTAAATTATATCTTTGAATTGAAATTTGAATGAAATACAAGTTCATGAAAAATCGAAAGTTGAAAAAAATAGGATAACGAATATCTCGACAACAAATTATCCAATTAACTGCTTTCTTTATGCAAAAGTTATGTTATATTATTTTGTTTTAAATCCATAATTTAAAATTTAAAAAATACGAAGTTTTTTACATACCTTCGATCAGAACGAATATTTCGAGAGTCCAAAAAAATAGTTCCGGATTATCGAGGTTAGTGATATTAAATAGGTTTCTTTCTATTTTTACATATTAAATGCACACCAAATTTCAAGTCTGCATCTCAATTTATTCGGGAAATCGAATGTTTACAAACACACAGAAAGACAAACAGATACACAGACAGACGGATAGCATTTTTTTTCTAAAAGTAAGTTTTTTAGAATCTCCAGCGTATGAAACGTATAAATACGTCATTTTTTTCGATTTTCAAAACAATTGCAATACTTACCCTGTAACGTTATATGCATGCTGAGTGTCATTTATAACGTTTGGTTGGTCGTGGTGGGAGTTAAATGCAGACATACTCAGTACATAAGATAAAACAACAAAGTTTATTAAAATGATGAGGGCTGAAGGGAAGTGGAGCAAGTCTTAATTTTACACAACTGAGAACACTATGAAAAAGCTAAACACATACTCCCAGGCTCCGGACGAGCTCAATCGTGGCACCTTCTAACACTTCTCACGATCTCTTGGCTGAGCTGCTAGATAAAGCTTAATTAGACAGCCCGTGGCTGTGTGTAATTCTTTATTCACAAATAATCAAAATGAAACTACTATGAAGTTTCTTACCCCGGCCAACTCTCAAGTCAACTATCGAAACTCTTTTACACTTCACTGGAGGCCTGCTGCTACTTTCAATCGGCTAGCACTTCGCTGAACAATATCTCACTTCGCTATCTAACGCCACAGATACTCACACACTGGCTAACGCCACAGATGCTCTCTCGCTGGCTAATGCCAGAGACACACTCCATTCACTCAAACCCAAGCTTTTATATGCTGCAAACTGAGATACTTCACATTAACATATTACTAATAACCGCGAGCTAACTGCAGAATCCGAAAGAGCACACACACTCTAGAAATTTAAAGTAAAAGAGAGGATAGATGTCGCTTTTACGCTTACACATGTTAAATTATTGACGTCACGATCTCAGAAATACTAGAGTGCCTTTATGATAAAGGTCACTCCCTCACAACCCTATACTACGTATGATAGGTGAGTAAAAACAATCAATCATCGTGTTGGTAAAGCAGAAAATCGGAGATAGGACAAACTACAAAATGTTTTTTTTTTTTTTTGCTCTAAAATACAGAGATTATCAAACGATTCAAACAAGGCTAACTTTGAACACGTGATTTGTCTGAATCACTATTTAACCAGTGTCTTCGAAAGCAGACTTTCAGCTGATTTTTAGAATGCAAGAATTGTAACAACTGGGAATAAAATCTCGTAAAAAAAAGGTCAGGAGTAGATAGAGGATGAGGAATATCTTGAAATATGAAGAATTATACCCATATTCATTGATTGCAAATGTGATAAATGATTTTCACAGAAAAAAGCTAAAATATTGAAAGATGGTTTCTCACATTTGAGTAAAAAGTACTCAATTTTAAGTACTTCACATACTCAAAATAGCTCCGATCCAAATGTACTCAAAACAACGCATGTACTCATTTCTATTACATGGTTGAGTACAAATATAAATCGCTAAAAACCGCCCCCTTAAACTTATAAATTAAAGTAAAATATACTAGCATTTATTTCCTGCTCAAAATTATTAACAATAAAAGTTTAATTGATTACTTATTAAGAAAAATAGTAAAAATAATATGTGTACACTGTAAAACATTTGTGGTAACGTTACTCCATAAAATTGGTGGCAGCTACGATTTACTCTTCATTGAGTAATTTTTCACTTACATAATGGTGTAATAAAAACATGTATTACTGGTGTAACATTGCAATGTTACACCGATTATATCGGCTAAAATACTCCACCAAACTGGAGGCAGCAAGGCTGCCACCAGTTTTATGGAGTAACGTTACACAAATGTTTTACAGTGTATAATATAATGTTTACATTAATAAGCATCCCTCATACCACCATGAATAACATAAATTCATTACAGGCTGTAACATTATCTTTAGTTTTTATTTCATAACATGTGGTGCGAAAATATTGAGAAGGCAATGTTATCATTTTTTATCCAAACATACTCAATTCAGTATGAGTACATCGATATAATCATTTTTAAGTATTTCATTCTTTTCAGTGAATTTGCACCGTCGAGAGATAGATGAAATACATATCATTAATGCGTACGAAAAATCTACGTGCCGCTTTCTATGAGCCCGTTCCTCCTTCATCAGCATCATAAATGGAAAAGTCTGAAGATTTAAATAATCTATTAATTCAGCACCGATTGGTATAGTCTTGGTCAAATGATTCTGCAATCTTAAAAATTTCCTCTAGTTTGAACCAAATTTTGGTTCTCAGTAGCTGCCACCATAAGATAGTAAAATCTCGTACCAAAATTTGAAATGTTCTATTTCAAACACGTTCCAACTTTCAACATTAGTCCAAATATTGGTTCAAGATTTCATTATCTTTTAGTGGCAGCTATTGAGCACCAAAACTTGGTTCATACTAGGACAAGATTTTTAACAGTGTACCAACTACTTTAAACATTTCATGTCTCGGTCAGAGCGGGAGCTCATTTGTTAAAGAATATACATTATTTTCTTAATTTTTACCAAAATAGCTTTATTTTGGCTTAAAAAATTATATAATCATTTCGCTATTTCTCCACAGTGAACAAAGCAAAGTATCAAATACCCCACATGTATTTGAATCAGATTCATACAACATGATGATATTCGTTTCGAGATATAGCTATTGCATAAATCGCAGAAAAACGCGGCGTACACCACTAATCACCATAAATTTAAATCCGTAGCTACCTGAATAAAAATTCTGGACAATTTCTGTGCATTAGTTTTAGAGATACTGTGCTTAGTCGATTTATGTCACATACAGATAGGCATTTTCGAAAAACATGTTTTGGAGAATTTTTGACCCCTATAACATATAAAATCCGTCAGAAATCTGAATTCGAAAAATTTTGCGAATCGAGTAATTTCTTCTTTTTAAGATAGAAGAAAGTAAAGATTTAAACTTACCTATAAGGGATTACGTATAAGGGAGTAGCAATCTATAATTTTTAAAAACAGAAATTTGACGATATAGCTACAATTGTATAAGCCAACTTTTCCTTACTCGATATTTATTGTGCAACCATAAATACACATATTTCTGTTTAACATTTTTCTATGACATTTCTCTATAACATAAGACATGCAGTTCTGTGAAATTCGTACACATATTTCTGCGTAAAATTTTGATTTTACGCATTTGTCTCTGTAATATTCTTACCCATATTTCAATATAATATGAAAAAAAGCCCCCATATATGTATAATATGCAAAACGCATATGCATATTAAAGTAAATGCATGTATATGTGTGAAGAATTATGTATATACATAAGGTATACGTCACTTATTTTCCAAAAAGTACAGTATGCATATTGAAGTATTAGAATTATTTTATTAACAATCTCATTCCTATAAAATATATTTTAATTCATTTGCTCTTAGTCCTGACAAATAAAAAAAGACAGACAGGAAGAATTATATGTCTTTATTGAATGAAAATATTTAAATATTCTATATTTAAACCATATACTCAAATATAATCAAAATACAATTCAACAAAATCGCAAGTTATCGATATAATTCCGAGCACACAAGCTCAGCCAACATTTCAAAGTACATAAGGAGAATTACTACAAACGTATTAAATGGAGTTTTCGTCCTGTCATTAGTTTCAAATTTATTCGTACTTATTTTCATACTAAAAATAACCTGCCTCATTGAATGTATATTTTGATATGTCTTGACATTAGAATGTTTATGTTGTCTATCTCTGATAATTTACATTATAGGTGAATTATTATTAAATAAAAAGCTACGGCATATGAGTGTAGTCAGTGGCGTGCTGATGCTTCAAAGGATTAGTTTACGGAAGTTTTAGCTATATGATACTCCAAAATACTTTATGATAATTTCTTTGATTTGAGATTATTTAATGTTTATTTTTTAATATAATTTAAGATAATTTTTTCTATACCTATATAATTAAACGAATTTCTAAGTTAGTACTTCCGTAAGTTAATGTGAAGTTCGTAAAAATAATTTTTCGCAAAGATGACTCCTTACAGATTCATTTCTAAAACCAAGAAAAGTTCTATACTATTGATTTCGTGATACAAATTGGAGTTGTCTTTGTGACTTCCAATTCTAATTTAATAAAAATTTTGAATCATTCATGAAAAGTACTCAGTTAGAAATTTAACACAAAAAATCCCTCTAACATTAAAGCTATAATTATAAGCATTGCAGTTGATAAACTGAAATTTGTAAGATTAAAATAGCAGCAAAATGTTTTCCGTCCACAATCTATATAAAATACACAATTAATTTTTTGTTGTTGTTTTTTTATATTTTTACAAAAGTCCCTTGTAATTTTCAAAATTGAATAAAAAAGGAAGAATTAGCCCTACTGTGGTGCGGTTTGGACTAAAATTCTTCTGACGATGAAAAGTTTTCTTCTTGCGGATCCCAAAAATTAGTTCCAAACTTCGATCATAGGCGGCAACATTTGTTCGCATGTTTGGATTGCGTTTTTTTTTCTGAACTTCAGATTAATTTCGATTTAGCTTCAAAGTGTTAACCTACGTAATTACCATTTCACTGAGAGTTGTAATTTGTATGTCACATATTCTAAACTGATCTAAAAATCAGAAACAGCGCATATTTAAAATACAAACATACGGACAAGGGCTTCATTTGTATAACATGCACTTTTTTACACAAAATACAGGGTTCATTAAAAGTACCTAATGCATTTCAAAATTGATTAAAAAAGGAAATAATTGACCTACTGCATTGCGGCAATGAAAACTTTTCTTCATGCGAATGAAAAAAAAATTGTTCACAATTTCGATAATAGATATCAACACAAGTTGGACTTTATTGTGTGTTTTTCTGATTTTCAGATTAATTTAAAATTTGGATTCGAAGCATTAATCTTTGTAATCTGCATTCCGGATTTTGTTGGTTTTACAAGATGACTTTTAAGAGCTAGATATCTCCCAAAACACGTTTATACAAAAAAATCTGTCTGGCCATATGTCCGGCTCTCAGTGCGTTGACATTTTACCACCAAAAGCTGTATGAATATATACACAGAGTTGAAGAATTTTTTAATGTATATATTCTGGCTATAGCTTACAGGCTCTCCATCAATTCGTAATTATTTTGGAAGAAGGTGGCGCTATAATGGCGATTTTGGTGTCATTTTCTTTACTGTACCATCTAAAAATGAATAAAGTTATACATAAAACTAAACCACATTTTTGTATATTTTCTCAGATATAACCTGCAGGTCATCTTTCAATAAGGAAATTTTAAACCACGATGTTTGAGGGACAAACTTTGAAATTAGGATCCTGTATTAAAATTTAAATCTCAATAATAAATGAAAAGAAATACATTAAAAGATAATTTAATTTAAACAATATATATGTTTTAAATTATTATGATTGATCGTTTGAAATGAGGTATTCAGCTGTTAGTACACAAAATTTGAAATGTCTGACTTATACAGATTTTGTATACAGACTCTGTGGACAGACAAATAATAGACAAAGAAGAATAGGGTTTCGTAATATGATCGAAACCATTAATAACATATATTTTGAGATCTCAAACAACGCATTTAATCAAAAATTAAAGGTATTATACTCTAGTTCAATTTAGATTGAAGGAAATAATATTGGGAAAAGGTCATTATTTAAAAAAAATTATTTGACATTCTGAGCTTGTTGTAAATGTGATATTATCACAAAAATATGGAAAAAGTTTTGAATTCGACCGTCAGAAGTTTGCATTTATATTTTTATATTTTAGACTACTGTTATCAGTTCATATGGTTCCACCAATTTCTCTCTCTCTCTCTTTTTTTTAGAATTGACCATATTATAACATATCATACAAAACATGGTACATATAATTGCATTTTCAATACAATGTTTTAAATCTTAATCATTAAACTATATGTGCCCTTATAAAATACCGTTTGTTTTTTACTAAATAAGTGTTTTGCGACCCGATATTTTACTGGAAGTTTTTATCCATTTGATTTCTTTGTCATCGCTTTTAATGCGTCTGTAGAATTTTGAAAAGTAATGGATAATTATATTCAAAAGGAATATAAATGTATAGATATGTTCAAAAAGAAGCATAAATGCTTGTTAATTTCGTAACTTAAAGTATATTACTGTTTCGCAATCTGAATTATTTGATATTTTCTAAATTAATAATTTACCTTTATTAAAGTTACCATTTATTCAAAATATAGTACTAAAAGAACAATATTACCTAAAGTAAATCTTTACATTTTGCATTTACTTTCAATAAGAAATAAATCAATGGAAATGAACATTTTAATTGTTCTTTCAATACAGAAAATTTTCCTTTTGTTGTAACATATTCATAGAATGGATTCTGCTATTATATAATAGCATTTCAAATTAATCATTTTCATAACAACATACTCAATCAAAGATGCAAAGTCCTTAGGATTTATTTTCGCGGTAAAAGGTTTTCACATTCCCCAAAGTCTGAGAATAAGTGCCTGGGACAAAGAACCTTTAAAGTTTTGTGGGCAAATTCTGCAGAAAATCATTTTCATCCATTATCCTATTGTTCACTTGATTAGAAGAATTCATTGGAGGCCTATTCTCTTGCTACTTTTCATTAAATTTACGAAATGACATTAGGCGAACATATTAAAAATTGATAAAGAATACTAATAGAAAAAACAATTAAGTTTTCCCTGAGAACGTTAGAATTTCGTAATATATAATAGAAAATTCATTTAGTAAAATGAAATATGTTTTAGCAAATAAATAAATGAAATTCTAAATCCATTTTTTAAAAAGAAAACTTAAAATTAAATTATGTACAAAATACTTAATGGATGACAAAAAATATATAAAATGTTAAATTATTTTAATTCTTAGTATTTTCATCTGTAAACACAGCCTTTATCAAAGAATAAGTTTACAACTGAAAGAAATAAGAATTAAAGTAAATATTAAATTTTATATATTTCTTGTCATATTTTAAATAGTTTTCACACAGTGTAAAAGTATGTTTTGTTATGATTATAACTTTAGTACATTGAGAGCCATTTGGAAGTTTCAAATTTTATATTTATAAATATATATATTTCTTAGAGTACCATGTTAGAATGATTGATTAAAAAAAGTGTATTTTGAGAAGTGTTTGCAAAATTTATATATATTTTTATATTTATTTATAAATTTATAAAAAATGACACAGATGGCATTTTATTTTGTTAAACTACCATATTTCATTTTATTTGTGATCTGATGGGTTTATTTATCCAGTTCAATTTCAATTTTATTTATTGGTTTTATAAAGATCATTTTATTTATTAGTGTTAAAGCAATCTTCATAGTGTCACAAATTAGGTGGGTGAAATGTGTTGATTTCTTCATTCACTGATTTTTATATGCTTTAAATGTGTTGTTTTCATTTTAACTGGTAGAAATGTAGCTTAAATTAATAGATGATTTTATTATAAATTATAATCAATATTTTTTTCAAAAACTAGAATAATTCTTTGTTGTTTTTTATTCGTTTAACCTCTTCAGGCCTGAGGTACACAAATGTATACTTCCATTCTTTTCTTCATAAAAACTAAACTGTTGGAGTTTTTTGCATTTTTACTTTTCTTCTACATAGCTGAATATTTTTTCTTTAAAACAAAACCAATAAATGAAAAATACATCATAAAATAAATATTATTTTCATCCGAGTTTCGAAAATAACTTCAAGACGCCATTGTAGCCAAGAAAGTGAGAAATATTCATGATTATTTAACTTAAATGCTTTACAATAAAAAATTTTGAGGATTTGCTGATCATTTACTAGTTTAACGATCTCAATTTTGTTATTGAGTAAATTTATATTAATGATAGTTAAACTGATGTTTTGAGGGGATTAGTACTTTTATATCCATATTTTTAAACCTAAATTACTAGTCTCCTAAAGTATTGATTTCATAAAAATGACTCTTTCTGCAATGTACGGTGTCATTTCGATTATGCAAAAGCAAAAAATGTGTATTTTTAAAGTTATTTTATGCTCAGGTCTGAAGAGGTTAATATATTTCTGTTTAAAATCTAATTTTTACTTTCATTATTTGACCCTTTCAATGTTCAGTCCGTGTCAATACATTCAGTACGCCTTAGATTTCACTTTTATATAAACATTGTATATAGCAATATAATTCTCTTGATTTAAAACATTTTTAATACACTGTATAAAGATTAATACTCACACTAATTAAATTCCAGAAAACGCTAATTAATATTTCGATTGAGCACAAACTCATACGCATAAAATTTGCAATTTTAAAATCAATCCTTTTTATGGGATTTATGTTACATCTTTATATATATATAAATCTTCTGTGCGTGTGTTTGTCACTGAACTCCTCCTAAATGAATGGACTGATTTTAATGAAATTTGTGTGTGTGTGTTCCAGTGGATTCGAGAATGGTTTAGATTCACATTTAATCGAAATTGATTCAGTACTTTTTTATAATTTATGAAAAAACTAATAGTCAGTGACTTTTTGCTAATTAAAAGTGTTGAAAAAGTTCGCTGAATAGAGTGCGACGGAATGGCCGAGCGGTCTAAGGAGCCAGATTCCAGCTCTGTTTCTTAAAGAAAGAAATCGTGTAATCGAACCCCACTCATGACATACATGTATGATTTGCGATATTTTTTTTTCTGTATTGTAATTTTAATTAACCGACTTCAGAAAACCGTTAATTTTTAACTAACAAGAGAAAAATAAACTTTTCTGTCAAAAATTCAACCGACTTCAAAAACTACTGCAAAGTGAAAAATAATTTCCTTATATAATTGTAATAAGAAATTAAATTAAGAGCGTAGTATTTATCGCGCTTATTATTATATTTATGTACATTTATTTTATTTTTTAAACTCGGTGCCAGGACAACGTCTGTCGGGTCCGCTAGTATAATATAATTTTTATGTCGTTTTAAAAGAATCATCTTTTTTAAGCATTTCAAATAAAACACAGAGAAAACAACATTACAATCTCGCACCCTTGCAGAACTGGCAGTGGATAAAGGGGGTCCGACACACATTGCATTAAAAATTGCTCTGTTTTTTGTGCATAAAGTGACGTTTAAATCATGTTTCTATTTCGATTAGAAAAGAAAATAATAATTTTTTCTTTTTGTTTTGTTAACAAAATCTATCTTTCAAACAATTTCTTTCATGAATTGATTTCTTGAGAAAATGCGTTATTCATTGTGACGTCTTTTTTCGTAATTTTAAGCTATTATATCTCAAAAACCGTTAAAGACAAATGCTTTAAACTTGAACTATGTATTTTTTGACTGTTTCACTTTAATTTTGATTCACCAATTTTAATAAAATATTTATTTTTGAAATTATGATTTTTTTAAATAAAAGTTAATTTTTTTTTCAGATTACTTTTTAAATATTTTTATTTTTTTAATTTAAAATTTTAACTGTACAGAAAAAGATAAAATTTAGATTTAGAAACATAAAATTATTAAAATTCTACCGATAATATTTTTAGTTATAACGATTTTAAATCACCCAACTTTTTAAAAATATTTTAAATTTTAAATTAAAAAAATTAAGAAATCTTTTTATGTGATTTTGTTTACAAATGATGTCATTAATCACTATAAAAAATTTAAAATTTTAACTCAAAAAATATTTTTTTAATGTACCCAGGACCCCATTAAAGTATTTATTGACCTTTTTGTATATCACTTTAAATTACTGCTCAAAGAATTTCTATTATCGAAAGTAAATGCTTAAATTTTCCGTTTCTTATTAAAAAGAAGTAAAACAATGAGATTCAATGTTCTATGTATTATTTAATTATAGAAAATTGTCTTTTGTTGTTGTGTTTTCATTGAATGAATTCTTTTCATTTAATAAGCATTTCAGATTAATAATTTTTTGACCTGTATACTTAACAGAAATTGCAGAGTTCTAAGGATTTACTTTAGAAATCATGACAAAAGATGGTTACTTCCCCGAAGGACTGACAGTAAGTGCCTAGGAACAAATTATTTTCAAAGCTTTGTAGACAAATCATTTTCGCCCAATATCCTATTGTTTATTAAAGGATTTAATTGATGGTTGATCTAATGATATTCTGCATTCTAATGATATATCTATATATAATATACGAAAATAATATATTTGAAAACTATTTATAAAATGGATTGCAATTCCAAAACAAAATTTAAACGTATATTTACATTTTTATTGTGCATATTAATGCTGTATTATGAGTTGATGATGAATCTCTTTCGATAAATTATACGACACGCCTAACTACTCAAGTAGTACTGAATTGCGAAAAAGAAACATCCTTATACCTTCAAAAATAATAATCTTATTAACTAACAATTTATTGCATCGGATTAAGCGTCTCATTTCCAATTAAAATATATCTTTGAATTGAAATTTGAATGAAATACAGGGTCATGAAAAATCAAAGAATGTGGAAAACAGGATTACAGATGTCTCGGCAACTAATAATTCGATCAACTTTGTTCTTTATGCAAAATTTGTGTTATTTTCTGCCTTTTACGATCACGCCTTAAAATAAAAAAATTCGAAAATTTTTATATACCTTTCACCAGAAAGATTTTTTCGAGAATCCGAAAAAAATAGTTCCGGACAATCGAGGTTGCTTATATTAAATAGGCTTCGTCCCATTCTTACATACTAAATACATACAAAATTTCAAGTCTCTATCTCAATTTGTTCGGGAGATATAGCGTTTACAGACAGACAGACAGACGGACGGCAATTTTTTTTCTAAAAATATGTTTTTCATAATCTTCAGTGTCGAAAACGTGTAAATCCGTCAATTTCTTTTTTTTCGATTTTCAAAACGATTGCAAGACTTACCCTATACTACGTATGATGGGTAAGTAATACAATGGGACACAATAATTCATGTTAATAGATCCTCAAATTCCGTTAAATCACCTAGTTTCATTACACAAATGATCTTCTCGATTTGTTTATCAAATTAATTGTTTTAATTTTATTTATCGGTTTATTAGAGATCAGTTTATTTATTACTATGCTGACAATCTTTAAGCAATTATTTTTGCTTATAAAACATGTTGATTTGTTTATTACCATTTTTTGTATGCATTTAAATATACTTTACTTTTAACATTTATAAATATAGTCTATTATAAGAATCACCGAGCGGGTCATCTTTGCCCCACGATAAAATTATTTGCTTGCATCACTGCTGTTTTGCAAAATAGAGATTTTAAATTTGTCGACTTTTCTATAATGCTCAATATAATGCCTTAAAATAAATTTTAATAACACTTTAAGCGTCCTAACCGAGTTTTTCCATTACATAACCTTTGGAGTCAAAAACTGATTCAACACAAAATTGATATTAAAGATAATTTTTTTAAGTGAAAGAGATAAAAACATGTGTAAAGTTACCACATAAAAATTATGATACTAATACTTTTTACATCTTATGAATCGGTAAACATGAATGAAAAATATTGCAGGACGTTTAAAGGATTAAAATTCAACGGAAATTTTTTATCTACAGGTGTGTATGCCTAGAATTACAGTGCTGGGTCATCTTTGACCAGAACAAAATAATGTTTTTTTTCTTTTATACAAACAGTACTTTCGGGACCATTTTTTTCATTTATGAAACAGTAGCGTGCATAAATGGTATAAGATTTATAATAATATCAGACAACTATTGCATTACTATGCAGTTTGATCCTTTCTGTGTGACTTAGAATGTTGAGACGATATTTCTGTAATTAAAAGTTTCTTTATAATACTCCAGTTTAATTGCTAAATGTATGTAACCTAAATATATGCCTTGCATGCCATATACTCTTTTAAAATTAGCTCTTGGTTTGTTTTCATTATATGCGAAATCAACAGGAAAAGCAAAGTATGAGATATTTATATGACAGTAATGTTTTTACTTATTATCCCTTTGTATCTTTTTAACATTGGTTAAGTTTCCAACTCAAAATTTACTTTCGAATCTGGATATTACTGCATATAAAAGGTAGTAAGTCTCTTTTGATATTTATGAATAATTTTAATTATTTTTTATTCATTTTCCCCAATAATATACTTTTAATATTAATGTTAGATTAATTAACTGTCATTAATATCTATCTATTTTATAAAAGTTTTACGCATTTATAAGTCACACTTCATACCTAAAACAAAGATCTAAAATTTACTATGCATGTTTTTGAATAACTCAGTAAAGTTACTGTTAATATGATTCAACTCAAAAGAAACTTTTCGTCGTTCTGTATTTATTACTCAAATCTTTAAGAAGTTTTGAAAAGAGGCAGAATCGTAACTTTATAAACTTCTTTAAAAGTTGTAACATCAATGAATTACTGTCGTGTTGATGCATCTATAATGTTATGCATTCTGAATATTATACGCTTAAAAGTTCAGAAACAAGCAAGAATATTTTCGTAAATATATTTAAATTTTAGATGCTTGAATATTAATTCAACCTTTTCGCTGTAAAAAAGAAAAAAAAACCAGGTACCGATAAATCGAGCAAAAGATTAGCAAGGAATTTCATTTCATCTGTACTACGCGAATGGAAATCAAGTATTATTTTACTTTCTGTGCAGCATGTAAGAATCTCCTTTAAAGTATTATAAATAGTGTGCGTATTTTAAATTAAGAAAAATCTATAAGCAATAAATATTCCTCGTACAATTTTCCACATAAGGTTTTTAAAGTTATTTCCACTGCTAGAGGTACATTTGCAATACAAAACACGGGAATTCTCTGCATCGATCACTTTGCGGTACCATACGTAAAAAAAGTTAGGTAAAAAACAATTTCTAAAACAATTAGACGAATATGTTGTTAAATTTTCAGAAATCTTGCAATTTATCATTATATGCACAATAAAAAGCTTTATTAAATGTGTATGATAAACATTGCAGGGAAAATTTTTCAAAGCCGTAAAAACAAGTCTCTAAACTATCAAGTTTGTTGTGTTGCTGTTCCTAATGGTGACCATAGATTGGTTGAAACTTTTAGGTTTAGAATTTTTAAACTTTGTTTTTAACTGTTTGAAAGTTTTACGATTTATATGTATTATGCGTCTTTAAGCGGAACTTTTTGATTTTTATATTCGTATGTCGAAAATATGGATTTATTAGATTTGAAATTTAAGTTCTACTGAAGAAATTGCATGAGGCAAAACCAAACCCAACTAAAATTATAGGGAAATTGCAAAACTATCTTTTAATTTTTGAATTATTCACGTCTTTCCAAAAAAACCTTTCCAGTATTTGTGTTAAAGAAGGTAAAGTAAATCAGTGTTAATATTTTGTTACATTTTTATTCCTTGAAAAGTTAATTTGTTTTTCTATACTGAAAATATATTTTCCTTGAGAAATCTCTTCATAATATAAGTAAATTATATCGCTATATGAATGTTGAAAAAATTATCTGACCGTATTTAAGAAAAAATGGTTTTGTTACACTTTTCAAACACTGTACGGAAAACAAATCAGTTAAAGTTACGGCAAACATTGATGGCATCAATGTTGCCAGCCATAAAAATTACAGTAAAATTAGATGTAATTAAAAATTACATTTAAATTTACTGCAATTTATAAGACAAAAACTGCTGGCAACTTTGCTGCCAGTAAATTTAACGCAAATAGCGTAGGCATAGTTAATGATTTTTTTTTTTTGTTTACAGTGAAGCTGAAAGACAGAGCCAGATATTAAAATTACCTGGTAATCAAATCGTTTTTGTTAGCCTCTAAAAGGTGTAAATTCATTCAAAACCAGATGTCGATTTTTTTTATGAACCCAATACTTTCTTTTTTTTTTTGTAAAGATAGAAGAAAAGTAAAGATAAAATTTTATAAAAATGATCAACAGAAACAAAATCAATCAATTAAAATGATTTAAATATAAAAATATTGCTAAATTTTATTTGAATCTACGCATGGAAAAAATAGGTATTTCATTCGAATATTCCAAAATTGTTTCACGGGAAATGTAACATTGTTAGATATATTGTTGGATAACTATTATCTTCATTATGTTTCAGTCATGCTATTGTTTTAACTGCCGCACAAAAATCAATGAAAGTCAATTAAAATATGTGTAATATCAATTGTATTAAATCATCACAATCTAGAGCGCATGTTTTCAAATTTATACATCTAAATTTTTTTATAAATTAATTGAACGATTAGGTCGGTATGGGTTCATATATCAGGGAAGCTCTTTTGTGACCAACCTTTATAATTTTGAAATGCAGTTCAATTTATACTATTACACCACTCTGTTCTCATACGTCACATTTATTTAAAATGCGTAGGTGATCAATCAATGTAACAGTATTTCAGATTAAATTTTTGTAGAAGAAAATACTGTACCTAACATGCTGTACCTTAAATTTTAACCCTCCCAGCAAATGGGCAAAACTGTAATGTTGTTTTCTCTGCATTTTGTTTTAAATGCTAATAAAATATGATTATTTCAATATTACATAAAAAATCTTATTTAGGAATATAAATGTAATCCTTTAGAGTCTTATTCATTCTTCAATTCTTTGAAAATTCATTAAATTTATAGAATTATAATATCTTAAACATTGCCTATATTGCAGTGAAACCTGAAGCTTAGTGTACGGAATATTACGGGCCAAACGCTTAGAGGGTTAATAGGCCACTTTTCTCAGATGTGATGGATTTATTTTCAGGATAATGAACAATGAATTGAGGATATTGTACGATGAGACGTCGTTGCTTACTTGATTGTTTTTAATCAGGATTTTTATAGATTATCTGACAGTGGATAGATAATATTTGGATGTTTGGTGTAGGATTTTTGCAAATATTGTAATTTTTGACTGATCAAAAACTTGTAATATTTTAACTGAGGACTTAAACAGCTATGGATTTAAAACAAAAATATTATATATGTTTTATGTTTCTTGAATCTTATATTTTTTATTACAATCCAAGAGACCTATTTAAATAAATAAACCGCAGATTGTTACTAAAATAATCTATGAAAATATGCTTGGGAAATAAAGTTCGAAAGTAGAAAGAATATGTAAGTAAAATGTGCATTTAAAACTTGTAACGTCCCTTTTATTATTTTAAAACAATGAGCTTTTTAAAGTTCATATTGCATATTTCATGCTCGATTCAAAGTGAAACATTGACTTTTGTCTCATGACTGTATTTGTATTTAGTCATTTTATTTAGTAAAAATGATAAATTGATTAATTACGTTGTAATAAAAATATTTATTTACCATTGTAGTTAATAATGACCTAAATTCTTTTTCTAGGCTAAAAACATTATATCCTTTATATATGTGTGTGTGTGTGTGTATATATATATATACATATGTACAGGGTGTTTCAAAAATGACCGGTATATTTGAAAATCAATAAAAATAAAACGGGCACCGATAGAAATGCAACGTTTGTTGCAATATGCTTGGGACAGCAGTAAATTTTGAGGCAAATAAACTTTCAAAATTATTTATAATTTTCAACAACAGATGGCGCTTTAGGCGATTTTATTGCTGTTATATTAATGCTGCTCATGTTGGATATGTGGAAAATATCGTATTTTAGATTTTTTCAGACGGCAGAGCCATTTGTTGTTGAAAATTTTAACTAATTTCGTAAAATTGTCTGCCTGAAAATTTACTGTTGTCCCAAGCATATTGCAAAAAACAATGTATATCTATCGCTGCCCGTTTAGTTTTTATTGAATTTTCAAATATACCGGTAATTTTTAAACGCCCTGTATTTATATATATATAATAAAGCCCAAATAACAGAAAATAATTTCCATAAAGCACAATATCTATGATTACTATAAAATAAGAAGCATATGAAAAAATATTTTTTTCGTTTTTAAAATAAAAATTAAAAAAAGAATGCATTACAAAATTAATTAAAATAATGAAAAATTTTATCATATAATAAAATGGAATATAAAACAAAGTAACGAAACAGAAAATAGACGATAAAAGTACATAGTATAAAACGAAAATATTAATGACTATGTAACTAACAGTTGTAATGATATGAAAAAATGAAAATATAAACAAATAATGAAAATTTGCTTTTTTCCTCAACATTTAATATTAAGATATTTTTATAAATATGTTTTATGTACACACACACACACACACATATACATATATATATATGTCGCTAAATACATTATATATATAACACAAACATATATACACCTATAACAAATTATACTTCTTATAAAATAAAGCTATTAAAACATACATAAAAAATAGAAAAAATTTAATAGAAAATATTCATTTAATGAATGTAGTATGAAAATATGTTTTTTTTTTTTTTTTTTTTTTTTTTTACTAAAGTAAACGTTCTAAATTTATGTTACAATTAAAAACATCGTTAATGAATAAATGCATAAAAAAAGAAAACTTAAAGTTAAAACAATGAATATTTCTGTTTAAAAGCAAATTTACTTCCAAACAATGTTGTTACTTTTCACCCAAAATCGAATTATGGGATTTCATCAAGTAAATGAACTGAAACCTCTTTCAGCCTCAAGGAACTCAATTGAATAGAAAATAGCTCAGAGGTTCAAATATATTTTTATCCTTTGCAATCCTATTGAACGTAATCAGCATTCAGTAATGTAAATAAATTTCGAATGCCTTTAACTTTGAGCCTTTGAGACAAAGTAGTAATCCATCTGTTTTACATTTTTGCCTCAAGAATATAAATTTGCACATGAAGAAGTTTTAGAAAACTTTAACAGAATTTCTTTTCTGATCAACTTTACGAAGCGATTTAATTTGAATTCGTTTTCTGACTGAAACACAGTATCTTTCTTCTCAAGGAAAATTTCGAAACTCAGAAGTACGAAACATTTCCAGCATAATGAAAAGAAAAATAAGAACAATACAGAAGTACAATGAAATATACAATCCAGTTGCTAGCTCCTAATGTAGAATTTATAAGACTATATTAAAATATATTTACCAAACTAATATTAACACTGTTTTACTCAAAGGAGAATTAAAAGATTAAACAGATGATGCGAGTTACAAATATATTTTTTATTTAGAACTGTTTAGTACTTTCGGGCTTTTTTTCCTAAAACCTATTATCAGAGAATATTTTAAGGACATATTGCTCTTTATTAATTTAAATACGTGAGTTCGATTTGAAGAGGAGATAGAAAAAAATTGTTAGAGTTGAAATTAGAAGTAACAATTTCATTACAAAACTTATTTAAAGGAATATATACTATTATAAACAGAAGTTCCATTTATTTTATTACATCACTCTGTTTTCATACGCCACATTTCTTTTAAATGAGTAGCTGGACAAGCGAAGTAGCAGTGTTTTAGATTAAATTTTCGTAGAAGAAACCATTTTATCTTACCTGCTATACGTTAAATCTTTATAGATCACGTTTTTCAAATGTTCAGGATTTTTTTCAGGATATTGAACAATATATTGTAAGGTATTGTAACATAGGACGTCATTACATAGTTTTTTTTACGTCACATTTCTGTGGATTCTTTCACAATGGATGTGTTATATTAGGAGATGCCAAGTATAGGATTTTCGCAAAATTTGCAGCTTTTGAATGGTAAAGAGCTATTGTGATATTCTGACTGAAACTTAAAGGTGAGAAAGCTTTGGATTGACGATAAAATTTTGTATCTGCTTTATGTATTTTGACCCTTTATTTAAGCTTTATTTTGGTTATTGTTATCTAATCCATCCTTTGGTTGCAATCAGTTTTAAAAGGAATGATATTAAAATATTATTTAATGATGGATTTGAGAAATACAGCCCGAAAGTTCTATGAAATAAATGCATAATTTTAATGTATAAGACTTAAATCAAAATATGACAATATAGATTTTGATTATGAAAAATCTTTTTCTCAACACTTATTTATTACTCCTCTGCTATAAGAGAATGAACAAAATCCCTGTGTAAAAATAATGTTTATAACAATCCCTATCGTACAATATCCCCAGATTAATGTCCTTTATCCTGAATATAAATCCTTAAAATGAAAAGAGACTAAATAAAATTGATGATATGGAAATTAAATATTTTCTTCTACGCAAATTCAATCTGAAATACTGCTACTTCGACTTTCCAACTACGCAATTAAAGTAAAATTGACGTATGATAACAGAAAAATAAAATAAAATAATGCAATTGCACATAATAAAGATACATATTCCTCTAAATATATTCAAAGAAGAAACTTTTACTTTTGCTTTAAACTTTCGCATTTTCAAATTGTATGTAAAATGTGCATTTTAAACATGTAACGTCCATCTTACTATTTCAGAATAGTGAACTTTGAAAGTTCATATTGTATATTTTATGTTCGAATCAAAGTAAAATATTGTTCTTTGTCTTATAATTTTAATCATTTTTTTATCTTTTTTCAGTAATAATGAGTTTCTACGCAAAACACAGTTTCATCCTTATATTGAAAAAAAAAATTAAGGACAAAATAACAAAACTATGCTTCCATAAAACGCAATAAAGATGATTATTTTAGAAAGAAAGACACATGAAAATATATTTTTCTTTCCTTAAATAAAATTTAAAAAATATATGTTACAAATTTATTTAAAAGATTGATAAAATTCATAATATAATCAAATGAAATTTTAGACAAAGTACAAAAATAAAACAAAGCAATGAAATGGGAAATTACATATTAATTATACGGCATAAAACGAATATATTAATAAATATGTGACCAACAGTTGTGAACAAATAAAATTGAAACAAATGTAATAAATATTAAAAAATTCATTTTCTCCTGAACAAGGAAAGACTGCACTTCAGATATTTTTATAAAACATAAAATGATGTCTTTGCAATTAAAAAGGACTTTGTTAATTACGTGATATAGTCTATAAAAACGCAAATTAAAATATTCTAGAATAAAATTTAATAAAAATGTTTTTTTAATTAAAATAATAGGATTTTTTTTCTTAAAAATATAACTTTTATGTATAATTTTTATTTTCATAAAATTTATAAAAGTTTCATAAAATTTGTATTCCAAAAATGTTTAAAATCATCGTTAATGTTAATTTTAAAATCAAACACAATTGTAAAATAAATAAATATATTACATAAAGATAATTGTGAGTTAATTATCCTTTATTAAATGAAAACTTTTGTTTAAAAGCAAATATATTCCAAACAATGTTGTTATTTTTCAGCCATTAGTATATCAAAAGTATCAAAACGTAAGATTTCATCAAGTAAATGAACTGAAACTTCTTCCGGCCTCAAGGAACTTAAATGAAGTAGCTCAAATGTTCAAATACATTTTCATCTTTTTCAATTCTATTGAATGCAATTGCCATTCAGTGATGGAAATAAATTTCGAATGCCTCTAACTGTGTACCTTTGAGTCAATGAGAAACACATGTAAATCTACAAGTTTAACATTTTTGCCCGAAGACAAGACAGTTGCACATGGAGTACTTTTAGAAAACTTGAAAGAAATTTTTTTAATTGTCATTTTACGAAGCAATTTCATTTGAAATCGTATTCTGACTGAAATGCATTAGATTTCCTCGAAAATAAAAGTTCGAAACTTGTAGGTATCAAATGTTTTTAGCGTAAGGTATAATAATTTCTGAAATAAAATGAAATAAAGTGTTATATACTTTCAGTTTCGTGCTTTTATTGAAAAAACATAATTTCCTAAGAGCATTATTGAGCAGGTAAAATACAATAAAAAATGTATGTTCAAAATACACTGTTTAAAGTAATAAAAAAATGTTAAAAATAGCATAATGTAGAAAGTATAAAATAAAAAAAATTGAAAAAATTTACGTTATATAACATACAATAGATAACTTATATATATTATATTAGTCGTAATAGCATATATATTCTTATACATTTATAATTGACGACTGGCCTTATTTTTAAAAAGTTCAATATTTTGATTTTCTTAAAAATAAATAAATAAATAAATAAATAAATTAAAAGGTTGGAATTTTTAGGGGTGTTTTTTGATTAGCCAGTATTACGCGTTTACATACTTAGGTATATAGAAGTACACATGTACGTATGCACATATTGAATATATACCATATGTATATATATATATAGATAGATAGATAGATATATGTATATAGAATGCTTTTAAACAGTGTATAAATTAAACAACCAAAATGCAACAGGCGCAAAACAGCTCATATATGCATAAAGTTTATATATATATTTTTTGAAAATATGAAAATTATGAAAAATATGTAAAGAAGGTAAATAATAATAAAAACAATAAACTCAGTTTCATAACCAAATCAACAACAGGAACAACAACAAGATTCCCTGTTACTCGGGAGTTGGGGAAAGATTGCATTTATATATGTCATTTACTTTTATTTCACTGTGAATTCTAAAATTTATTTTAAATCTCTAATTTTATTGTGGGTGTTTTATATATTATTTAATATACAGGGTGTCCCTATTCAAATGGTATATACGCTAGGGGATGATAGAACACATCAAGACGAGTAATAGTAAACAGGAAACCAAGGGTCCCAAACGTTTTCCAAAGGAGAAAGCCGTCATTAAAGTTTGGGGTCCAAAATTTCAAATACACATAAAAAACGGAAAAGTTGGTCTATTGATTTGCTAAAATTATTCTTTATGTTGGTATTTTCTTGAAAATAAATTATAAAGATAATTTTCGAAAAATGCCGATAGAGGGCACTTTAGACTTTGAAGTAATGAAAAACCATTTTTTGCCGTGATTTTTTGCATCTCATTAAATGGTTTCGTAAGCTTAGACTTAAACTTAAATTATTAGCTCAAAATCTGAATAGTTGGGAGCGGTTAAGTAGCACAAACTTAACTGTGTCCAGAGGGTTTAAATTTCAAATGATTATAAAAAACGGAAAAATTGGTCGATTGATTTTCGGTTTTCACTAAAACTATTCTTTATGTCGGTATTTTATTGAAAATGAATTATAAAGATAAATTTCAAAAAATGCCGATAGAAAGCGCTTTAAATTTGGAGCAACGAACAACTACCTTTTACCTTATTTTTTTCATATGATTAAATGTTTACGTAAACTTAGACTTAAACATAAATTTTGAGCTCAAAATCTGAATAGTTGGGAGTGACACAATAGTTGGGAGTAGCACAAACTGAACTGTGTTCAGAGGATTCAAATTTCAAATGATAATAAAAAACGGAAAAATTGGTCGATTCGTTTGCGGTTTAAAATAAAACTATTCTTTAAGTCAGTATCTTCTTGAAAATGAATTTTAAAGATAAATTTAAAAAAATTCCATTAGAGGGCCCCTGAAACTTCAGAGTAAACAACAACAAACTTTAAACGTTATTTTTTGTATCTAATTAAATGCTTTCCAAAACTTGTTAAATGTTTTCGAAATCTTAGATTTAAACTTAAATTCTAAACTCAAATTCTGAATCGTTGGGAGGGGTTAATAAGCGCAAACTGAAGTGTGTTCAGGAGTTGGAATTTAACCCCCGCCCCTCGAACACAGTTCACTTTTGCGCTACTTAAACACTCGCAACGACTCAGAGTTTGATCTCAAAATTTAAATCTAAGCATTTGAAAGCATTTAATGAGATTTAAAAAAATAACGGTTAAAAATAGTGTTACGCTACTCCAATGTCTAAGGCGCCCTCTAACGGCATTTTGTGAAATTTATCTTTAAAATTTACTTTCAAAAAAACACTGATTTAAAGAGTAGTTTTAGAAAAAAACCGCAAACGAATCAACCATTTTTTCAATTTTTATAATCATTTGAAATTTGAATCTTTTTTTTTTTATAGTTTTCCGTTTCGTTTGAAATTTAAACCCTCTGAACACAGTTCAGTTTGTGCTACTTAACCACTCCCAACTATTCAGATTTTGAGCTGAAAATTCAAGTTTAAATCTAAGCCTACGAAACCATTTAATGAGATGCAAAAAATAACGGCAAAAATAGTATTAGGATGGATTATTTCGTAAATCCAAAGACTAAAGCGCCCTCTATCGGCATTTTTAAAATTTTATCTTTATAATTCATTTTCAATAAAATACCGACATAAAGAATATTTTTAGTGAAAACCGCAAATCAGTCGACCAATATTTCGGTTTTTTATAATCATGTGAAATATAAATCCTCTGAACACAGTTAAGTTTATGCAACTTAACCGCTTCCAACTATTTAGATTTTGAGCTCAAAATTTAAATTTAAATCTAAGCTTATGAAACCATTTAATGAGATGCAAAAAATCATGGAAAAAAAATAGTTTTTCATTACTTCAAAGTCTAAAGCGCCCTCTATCGGCATTTTTCGAAATTTATCTTTATAATGTTTTTTCAAGAAAATACCAACATAAAGAATAATTTTAGTAAAAACCGCAAATCAATAGACCAATTTTTCCGTTTTTTATGTGTATTTGAAATTTTGGACCCCAAACTTTAATGGCGGCTATCTCCTTTGGAAAACGTTTGGGACCCTTTGTTTCCTATTTACTATTACTCATCTTGATGTGTTCTATCACCCCCTAGCATATATACCATTTGTTTAGGGACACCCTGTATAAGACAGGGTGATCAGTAAATGACTGATCCATTTTAAATGCAAATTACAAAAAAAAAAAAAAAAAAAAAAAAAAAAAAAAAAATGTTTGAGATAAAAAAGCGCGGTTTGTTGCATTATTATTAGAAAAACAATAAATTTTTATTAAATACTCTTTCTTAAAATAGTTCGAAATTCATCCAACAATGGCGCTGTCAGCGGCAACAGGCTGTCGAAATTGAGACATTGCTGTAATTATCAGACACATGAAATTTTTGGCTCATTTTGCAGAGTCGAATCTCAGTTGGCAAGTTTAATCGACGCTTCACTCACCACTAAATATATAGCTTGTTGGATGGAAAGGTGTTTAAAAAAATATTTATGATTTAATAATGTCTATTACACTTTATAAAAAACAACCAAACATACTTTTAATAAGCATTGACTTTTCACATATTCACCATAAGTAAATTGTGTTCAAAAAATGTTTTGTAACCGTATAAAAAAAAGTTATTTTTTGATCACCGTTTATTACTGTTAGTTGCAGTTCCATTTATTGTATTACACCACTGTGTTTTTATACGTCAGATTTATTTAAAAAGCGTAGTTTTTCAAAAGCAGTAGTAGCAAAATACTAGTTTTTCAGATTAAATTTTCGAAAATAATATTTTATCTTACCTGCTGTTCCTTAAAAAATTAACAAGTCACTTTTCTCAAATGTTGCGGATTTATGTTCATGACAACGAACAATAAATTAGGATATTTAACGATAAGATTTCGTTATTTGTTTTTACACAGGTTTTTATGGATTCTCTGATAGTGTATGGGTAATATTTGGATGTTTGGTGTAGGATTTTTGCAAAGATTGCAGATTTTGACTGATTAAAAACTTGTAATATTCTGATTGAGGCATAAAAGAGAGAAAAATATGGGTTGAAAACAAACATTTTAAATGTTTCATGTTTTTTTTATATTCTTAGATTTTTTTTAGAATCAAAGAGACTTATTTCATTAAATAAACATCAGTTTGTTAATAAAATAATCTCTGCTAATATGTTTCGGAAATAAAGTACGAAAGTTATTAGAATTTGTAAATAAAATGTACATTTTAAACTTGTAAAAACCCTTTTAATATTTTAAAACAGTGAGCTTTTTAAAGTCCATGTTATATATTTTATGCTAAATTCAAAGTGAAAGATTGTGTTATTTCTCATGATTTTATTTATATTAATTTATTTTATTTAGTAAAAATGCCATTATATTAAAAAATATCTATTTATCATTGTAGTTAAAAGTGACATAAATTCTTTTTCTAGGCTAAACATATTATCTCTCTTATATATATATGTATATAATAAGAACAAAATAAGAAAAAAATCATTTCCATAAAAAAATCATTTCCATGCAATAACTATGGTTATTTTAAAATGAAAAACTTATGAAAATATATTTTTCGTTTTTAAAATAAAATCTTAAAAATAATGTATTACAAAATTAATTAAAAGAATGATAAAATTCATCATATAATAAAGTTGAATATAAAACAAATATTTGAAAAAGAAAACAAAGTAATCAAACATAAAATTGAAAATTAAATTATACATACATATATATATATATATATACCACTAAGCGCATTATATATGTACCACAGACATCACAAAGCACATTATATTTATTATAAAATAAAACTATTTAAACATACAGAAAAAAATTAGTAGAAATGATTATTTTAAAATGAAAATAATATAAAAATGCATTTTTTCTAAAGTAAAAGTTATAAAGTAATATTACAATTAAAAAAATCGTTAATGTAATAAATGCATAAAAGGAGAAAACTGAAAATTAAAACAATAAATATTTCTCTTTAAAAGCAAATTTACTTTCGAACAATGTTATCACTTTTCACCCAAAAAACAAAGTACGGGATTTCATCAAGTAAATGAACTGAAACCTCTTTCAGCCTCAAGGAATTCAAGTGAAAAGGAAATAGCTCAAAGTTTCAAATATATTTTTATCGTTTTCAATCCTATTGAACGTAATCATCTTTCAGTAATATAAATACAATTTTAATGCCTCTAACTATGAACCTTTGAGACAATGAGATACAAAATGTAAATCCGGATGTTTTACATTTTTGCCTCAAGAATATAAATTTGCACATGAAGAAGTTTTAGAAAACTTTAACAGAATTTCTTTTCTGATCAACTTTACGAAGCGATTTAATTTGAATTCGTTTTCTGACTGAAACACAGTATCTTTCTTCTCAAGGAAAATTTCGAAACTCAGAAGTACGAAACATTTCCAGCATAATGAAAAGAAAAATAAGAACAATACAGAAGTACAATGAAATATACAATCCAGTTGCTAGCTCCTAATGTAGAATTTATAAGACTATATTAAAATATATTTACCAAACTAATATTAACTAATTTTAAATTTATGTACATTTGCAAAAAAAGAAAAAAGAAAAAAAAAACTGTATGTGTTTAAAATATGCTACTTAATAAAAAAAAAAAAAAAAAAAAAAAAAAAAAAACGAATAAATTTTACAGTAAAATTTATTTACTCTGATAAAATTTAAAAAACAATGAATCACTTATATGGGACTACTCAAAGCATCCAAATGCAAAGAAATATCAAACGAAAAATTAGAATAAATTCACCAATATATAAAACATATATATTATATATGGTAGAAAGACTGCTACTAAATTTATAAAATAACGTTATGCTCTTTTAAGAGTGTATTTTTGCAGTGTATCAAAGTTAAATATACCTCATTCAGACAAAGTTACGGTAAATTAAATAAAGTTACATAATTAATACCTTTTTTGGACATTAATAATTTCGAATTTATATGTTATTACAGAAATTCAAAATAAAGTATTTTACTTTGATTGTACGAATCAATAATTTAAATTAATGCTTTGTTATAAATAAGTTAAAAACTTAATGTAATAAAAATTTCCTAAATGCAAAACAACGTAAGGTTTTAATTTCAACTAAATTTTTTAAAAATATTCCAGAAAGAAACAATAAGGTAGCTCAATGTTTGACAGAAAGTACACGATTTGGAACAGAAATACTTTTGTTTTCTTTGAAATAAGTAGGGTCATTCCGATGTAATTTACGTTACATTTAGAATAATTTCTGCAGTAATTTTAGTAATACAGGGTGGTTAAAATTAAACTGACGGTACTCAGAGGCTCATAACTCCGGTTCTACTCAGCGGATCCGAATGAAACTTCAGATATATGTTATGCAGATCATGCGACCGAGGTTTTTGTAAAAAAAAGGTTTCAAATTTCGCCACTAGGTGGCGTTTTAACAATATAGAATGACAGATAACAATTCAAAAACCAAAGATTGACGGAATATTTTATTTATTTACACACCTGTGTGCTCTATGTGCATACCTTGTCGGTCAACAATATGCTGAATGCGTACCACCACGTTATCAACGGCGGCACGCAACACATCAGTAGGAATCATGGAGACATGGCGTACGATGCTAGCTTTTAAGTCCGCTAAATTAGTTACACGCGCTTGATACACATGATCTTTCAGAAAACCCCACAGACAGAAGTCAGAAGGGTTTGGATCTGGCGACCTTGCTAGCCAGGAAAAGGGGAAAGTACACGAGAAGACACGCTCATCAGAGAAATTGTCTTGAATCACATTTTTTACACATCTCGCCGTATGAGCAGTTGCTTCATCTTACATGAATATTGTGGTTGCCAAACAGCCTTTTTGTCTTAACGCCGGAACAACATGATTTTCCAGGAGACTCCTGTATCGATCACCTGTTACTGTACGCCTAACAAACCCGTTCATCGTGACTTTTACGTTCGCTTTTATAGCGAAATTATTCAAACTACTTATTTACATATGGTTATAGCACTACAGCGCCATCTGATGGCGAAATTTGAAACTTTTTTTACGAAAACCCCGGCCGCATGATCTGCATAACATATATCTGAAGTTTCATTCGGATCCGCTCAGTAGAACCGGAGTTATGAGTCTCTGAGTACCGTCAGTTTAATTTTAACCACCCTGTATAACACTAAGAATTATTCAAATGTAAAATTAATTTGATTAGTCAATGAACCTATTTAAGAGTCAATTCGGATGAAAATTACCAAAAAAAGATAATGAAAATTGCACTGTATAAGATAACTTACATTCCATTTCCTATAATGGCAGTTACCATAACAAATATAACTACCAAAATTTAAGAAATAACATTAAAATTACGCAATTTTCATCTAAATTGGGCTTTGAATAAGGTTAATTAGCAAACCATGTGGAAATTTACATTTTAAAAATTTATTTTGTGTGTGTTATATTTCTAAAATTACTGAAAATAGTTCAAAATATAACGTAAGTACCGTGTTCAAAATGTAACGTAAGTACAGTACCATACATGTTTTAAAAAGCTGAAACCTCTCAATGATGATGTTCAATTTTTTGTTAGCTATAATTCTTCAAAGAATGATACTTTAAGTGCATTAATAGTAATAATTACAATAAAATACCTTTAAAACTGAGCTTAAAGGTATTTGCAATCTAAATTAAACAATATATGTTCGTTTAATATATAATTAAGTATACAGAAATATGGAAAAAAATAGCATTAATAAGATTACTCACATTCATACTATTATTTTCTTGTTTTTTTCTATTTCATTTTAAATAATATTCTAAGTCACCTAAAAATTACGGCATATATTTATCACACAAGAAATGAAAAATATAGATTAAAATAAGGATTTTTCTGACTATTTTAATTATTAGTATAAACTTTCAAAACCATGTTATTTGCTATGGTTGTATAGGTAATAACCATGCCTATTCTGTGTCAACTATGAAATATACATATACCAGTGCATAATATTTTCAAATTAAATGTAATTAGTAAAATTAATGTTATTTAAGAAATATAATTTTATAATAACAATAGAAAATAATTTGTATAAGGAAATAACAAATAAAAAAATATTATATAATATTAAAAGTTAATATTGTTTGTTATTTTTTTCGTCAGTCTTGTATTATCAAATAAATTATTATTAAATAAAGAAAAAAAAATCCATGTATTTGAATACATTTTTAGCTCCATTATTTCATTACTTGGTGAAATTAATCTTTCTTTACGAGACTTTTGAAATTTTTTATATAAAATTTAATATATTATACTGTGACGGCATTTCTGTTAAAGACCGCTTTTTGATGTATTTGATTAGTTCAAAATTTGATAGCTAACTTCATAAGACAAGTTTCAGGTAGATATCGTGTGAATTACTGCCAATTGCGGTCGCTCCTATGTTCGAATTTCTGAAAAACATTTGCAGATCTACGCCAATCATGACCTCTAGACCCCAAAACTACCACCAAGAAAAGTTTATATCTATAAATTTATATATATATATATATATATATATATATATATATACATATATATATATATTACAAATTTTAATTTTTTTCCGCCAAAATTAACCTTTATACTATATTAGTATCCTTATAACAATATTCCGTAGTTACTTCAACTTTTTAAATTAAAATCTTGTTTCTAGATCTAATTTTTTAATCTTTATGGAAACGATATAAATTCTTAATTCGCCTTAAAAAACTTTTATTCCAATACGCGTAAATTTTAAATGGTGGCTCTAAATAAAAAATATTCTTAATTAAACTTTATTTTTTAATATTTCAAATAAAACTCATTTTTTCTATGTTTTTATCAACCCTTTTTAATAAAGTCTTATTAAATATATACCAAAACCATACCTTTCAAAAAATATCATTAATTTTATTTATCTATTTATTAATTTTCCCTCCTTCAATATTCGATATGTGTGCATAACAATAAATTCAGTTCTTTTCTTTTTCTCTTGAAATTAATCATCTGCAAAAAGATCCTTTGCATAGGATATTTGAAATTCTGAGTCAATTATAAATTAGTTAAATAATATTTTTTTAAACAGAATTATCGTCTGTAGAATAATAATCTCGAATCTGGGCATGAGTTATGTTTACTTGGGAAAATGATGGTTAGAGAGTAGATAATTTTCTAGAACTTTCTTTTTAGATTTAAGAAAGGCGGCTTAGATGTGAGAAAAAAGATTATTTTTTTTCTTCTTCGATGAGTACGACTTACGGCTTGTTGAAGTAAATAATGGAATACTCTTTTGGATATTTCGGTTAAAGATAGTTTGCAAAAGGAGCCTTTCCCTCTCTCATGACTACAGTTTAACAAAGTAACTTGCAGCAGCCAATGAGTAATTTATTGGATCCTCTACATTTATTTACTTACTTTTTTTTCTCGCTTGCCATGACTTGTGTGCGGTAGAACGGGGACCCCGGTGATGATGTTTGTGGCTCCTAACTTTAAAATGTCACACACACACACACACACATATATATATATATATGTAAGAAAAAAATTCGCCATTTTCCCGCCTTGAGTTTGTTTTAAAGTTTTATAGGAATATACTTTTATTCTCAATTTTCGTAATGTATTAATATTTTTAACGGCTAAAGTTCTTTTAACTTTTTTTTTGTTTAACTTAGCTTAATCTACTGATTATTTTTTTAAAAAGAGCTACAATGTTTCTTGAATGTCAATATATTATTGCGAAATCTTAAATTTATTACACAAGTCCATTTTCCTTTTTAGAATTAAAAACGTTTATTGAAACTTTAATTTTGTTTTATTATTTAATTAATTGTCTGCTAGTGAAATTAATATGCTTTTCGTGGGGCATATTACTCTACGATTTACGCTATTTGTTAAATAGTCCTTGCATCTAGTCCCGTCCATCAGCCAATAGTAGTGGGCGAGGTGGGTTACCTTTACCTTGAAAACGATTCTAGTGGCTTTTTAAAAGCCTTACATCAAAAGGGGAGGGGCAAGGTTAGCTTAGAATTTTTGAGTGAGTCATTTTCGTTTGTCGGAGAGAATAGAATGCTTTTGACCATCCAAGTACTAAGAATCACGTCTCTTCTCAGAATAATTTGGAATATTTGTGGAATACAATGTATTTCCGGCAGTCTCTTTTTAAAGTCCACTTTGTGTTTTTCTTATTCATTTTGTGTTGATACGGGCTTAGAACAACTGGCTTATTTGATTTAGTGCATTCTTTTTAAGGGACAGGATGGAAGTAAGAACATTTCTTTTCTATTATAAATTTGTGGAGATTGAAGATGTGTGGAATAGCCATTTAAAGTGCTCAAAAAGAATATAGGACTGAAGACTGATCTCTTGCATTATTTCAGGAGAAATCCCCATATATGCCATAGCCACTGCCTTTAACTCCGGCCGCTAAATCAAGAAGAAATTCTCCTGTGACCAATGACCTTCATCGCATTAATCGACGACAGTTTCTTTTCGTCAGATCTTCAGGCGTGACTCCACGATAATCTGCTTATTATTTCATATATATATATATATATATTTCACTTTTTTATGGATGCGATAACGTCTATAATTCTGCTTCAATCTCCACCAAGCCTATTTATAAACTCAAGTTGTATAAAATCTTGGTCGAGTTCGTTAATGGGCAAAATCGGACCAAGGGGATGGCAATAGGGAGGGTTTTTGTGAAAACGGAAAAAACGCCATAACTTATTAATTAAAATACATATTGATACAGTTTAAATTTATATTACTTCTAAAAACATGGGCCAAAAGGTTACGTATGACAGATTTTTTATAAAGTTAAAAAAGGGGGATCAAGGGGCGAAAAAAATAAATTTTGGAGAGTAAAAATTTCGTTACTTCGTCAATTCTGAAGGTATCAAATCTAACTAATTGTTTGTAAATATTCTTAAAATTATCTAAAACTTTTGTATTTACAAGTTTTTAATAGGACCAACTATTACCGAAGAAAAAAATTAAAAACGAAAATAAAAAAGGGATACAAAAAGAAAAAAATCCATAACTTAGTGAATTCTTAAGCTATCAAATCTAATTAAATTTATTTTACATCTTCTCAATAATATCTATAACTTTTATATTAGCAAGTTTTTCATAAGACCAATTCTTTTAGAAAAATAAATTAAAGAAAAATAGCAGTTGGAGAAAAAAACATTAAATCGAAGTGCTTTTATTCTGATTCACTTTTAAATTCATTTTTGATTTTAAATGCATCGAAGTGACAGATACTCTTATTTACGAACTATATAATATGACCTATTGGCCAGTTTTTTTTTTTTTTTTTTTTTTTTGATAAAGGCGGAGTATATTTAAAAAAAAGGCTGAAATTAAGTGAATTTTGAACAGAATTTCCCGAAGTGATCGTGATTGGAAAATTAAGGAAGTATTCAAATAAAAAATTGAATTTTTCAGACTCATTTTTAAGTTTAGTTTTGCTCTCAAGCGCATTCAATCGAGAATTCTGTTATTTAGGAAATGTAAAATGTGCCATATTGATCATGTTATTATTATTATTATTATTATTATTATTTTTTGATAAAGGTTAAATATATTTTTTAAAAAAAGCTGTTAAAGTTGGCACACAGTACAAAATTTCCCTAAGCGATCATGATTCAATAATTAAGGATGTAGTTAAATAAGAAATTGGTTATTTTATGACTCATTTTTAAATTCAATTTTGGTCTCAAATGTATACATTTTACAGTTTTTTTTTTTTGTTGTTGTTATTTAGAAACTATATAATGTGCGTATTTGTCGATTTTTTAAAAAAGTCGGATTATATTTCAAAATATATTGTCAAAATAGGCATTTGAGCTAAATTTAGCTTAAAGTGAGTCCGATAAAACCAGTTCTTACAGAAAAATGATTTTTTTTGTTGTTAAACTGGGTTTATCTCTAACCATCTTTTATTTTTTGTTATTGAAATGAGCACTCTTGGAAATCTACCCCCGCCTATAGGTCAAGCCGACAAGAATTTTTTTAATTCTCCACATTCTCATATATATATATATATATATATATATATATATATATATATATATACATATATACAGGGTGATTCAGCTCGTCGGTGACAAACTTTAAGGATCGATAGAGCACACCTAGAAGAACATTTTTGAATAGGGAATGTAGGGTCCCTGACGCGATGGTAAGGCGCTAGGCGCTTTCGAAAATTTGGGTGCCGAAATTCGAAACGTCATAAAAACTAGGGAAATGGTTGGATTTTCTTGCTTGTTGCGTCGAAATGATTCTGTTTGTTTAGACTTTCTTCAGTACAAATTTGATAAGCGTATCTCTTAAAACATGGATAGGGGGCGCTGCAGACTTTGGAGAGCTAGACAACAACTTTAAGCCCGTTATTTTGATAATTTAATACATGCTCGCCCAAGTTTATACTCTAACTTAAAGTTTGAACCCAAAAGTAGAGCCCTGCAAAAAGTGTAAGAGCCGGAATAAAAAGTCAAAGTACAGGGTGGTCGAAACTCGAAGGCTCCTAAGAGATAAACAAACAGATTTCTTGACTTATGGCATGCATTTTCATGATTCTGTTTGCTGGGGCTCTCTGAAACTCAGTTGAACGGTACAAAAAGAAACATGGATAGGGGGCGCTTTGGGCAAAAAACATAATTCGTTGACATTTCGGACGCTAACTGGAAACGGGGCGCTACGATCAGTTAGTAATAATGAAAACACATTTTCTACCTCTGCTCAACACTTCTGAATAAATTTAGACCAAAAACATCAATGATACTGGAAATTTATTTACAAAAAATAACACTACAGAAGATGCTCGAAATTTCGACCTTGGGCCATGATGCAGGCTTCGGACCTCCGTCGCATTGAGGAGTGTGTGTTTCCAACAATGCCAGGAGTATCTCTGATCTGCCCTGCAGCTGCCACAATGCGCGCCACAAGTTCTTCAGCACTGCTGACAGGTGTATGGTATACCTCGGCCTTCAGGTAACACCAAAGGAAGAAATCCAAGCAGGTGAGGTCTGGTGATCGGGCAGGCCAGTGAACTGGACCCCCACGCCCGATCCACCGCTGGCCATACCTTGCGTTTAGATGGAGACGCACGTCGTTCGTGTAATGAGCCGGAGCTCCATCGTGCTGGAACCACATCTGGCGACGCGAACCTTCGGGTACGTGCGCCTCCTCCAGAAGCTGCGGCAGCACTTGATCCAGGAAAATCAGGTAATTTCCACCTGTCAGCCGTTCAGGTTTCAAATAAGGGCCAATGAGGCAATCCCCCAGAATGCCGGCCCACACATTTACTGAGAAACGCTCCTGGGCTGCTCGGCTTCTGGTTTCATGTGGATTTTCATCACACCACACATGACTGTTGTGGGCGTTCCACATTCCCTCCCGGCTGAAGGTGGACTCGTCCGTAAACAAAATGCTGTTTACAAAACGGGGATCCCTGGATCTCATCGCCAAGTACCATCTTGAGAATTCCACTCGAGGGCCAAAATCCTGCTCTCTGAGCAACTGCACCCGCTGGATGTGGTAGGGGTGCAGATTCCGGGAACGTAAGATGCGCCACGCAGTTGCTTGCGAAATGCCAACATGTCTGGCGATATCTCTCGTGCTAAGACCTGGGTTGTCCTCAACCAGGTTAAGCACAGCCTCTTCGTTGTCGGGGGTGCTCACTGATCGCTCCCGTTCAGGCCTGCCTCCGTCGAAAGATCCCGTTGTGGACAACCTCTGGTGTACTCGAGCGAAGAAGGCATGGCAGGGGATTTGCCTGTTGGGGTAACGCTCGGCGTACAACCGCTGAGCGGCTCGTCCATTACAACCAGCAGCGCCATACGCCAAATGCATGTCAGCCAATTCAGAGTTTGTGTACCGTTCCATCCTACTACCGATCTGCAGACAAGTAACCCGAAGCTTAAGTAGGTACCGCACGTTCAAAAGACGTGTCTGCGCATACAACTACGTCATCTCGCGTTGTCGTCTACGCATTACGTATCTTTTGCATATCGATATGGTACGATATCTTTTGCATAAATCAGCAAAAAGCACCTTATGTAAATTTTATTGCGCGCATTGTGCATGATTGAAACCAGCTATGTTTGTTAAAAAAAACAAACAAACTGCAGTTTTAATAGCTTCTTATGATAAGTAAATTACTCTCTTGTTTTGTTTCTAACTGATCGTAGCGCCCCGTTTCCAGTTAGCGTCCGAAATGTCAACGAATTATGTTTTTTGCCCAAAGCGCCCCCTATCGATGTTTCTTTTTGTACCGTTCAACTCAGTTTCAGAGAGCCCCAGCAAACAGAATCATGAAAATGCATGCCATAAGTCAAGAAATCTGTTTGTTTATCTCTTAGGAGCCTTCGAGTTTCAACCACCCTGTACTTTGACATTTTATTCCGGCTCTTACGCTTTTTGCAGGGCTCTACTTTTGGGTTCAAACTTTAAGTTAGAGTATAAACTTTGGCGAGCATGTGTTAAATTATCAAAATAACGGGCTTAAAGTTGTTGTCTAGCTCTCCAAAGTCTGCAGCGCCCCCTATCCATGTTTTAAGAGATACGCTTATCAAATTGGTACTGAAGAAAGTCTAAACAAACAGAATCATTTCGACGCAACAAGCAAGAAAATCTAACCATTTCCCTAGTTTTTATGACGTTTCGAATTTCGGCACCCAAATTTTCGAAAGCGCCTAGCGCCTTACCATCGCGTCAGGGACCCTACATTCCCTATTCAAAAATGTTCGTCTAGGTGTGCTCTATCGATCCTTAAAGTTTGTCACCGACGAGCTGAATCACCTTGTATATGTGACGATTTAAGGAGAACTCGAATTATTTCCACTGGTTAAAAAGAAACACGCAGTCATGGCAAGCGAGGGAAAAAACAAAATAAAATAATAAATGTAGAAGATCCAATAATTAGTCATGGGCTGCTGTAAATTCATTTATTAAATTCGTAATAATGAGGAAGGAAAAGCTCCTTTTGCAAAAATTCCATCATTATTTCAGCGAGCTGTCCTCATCGAAGAAGCAACCCAAGAAATCTACTTTCTCATTTCGAGACTTCCACCTTCTAAACTAAAAAAGAAAGTACTGGAACATTCTGTAACCTCAAACCATCATTCTTTTATGTAAACAGAATTCTTGTCCAGCTACGAGACTATTTTAAACAGACGATAAATTTATTTAAAAAAAATATTATTTAACCAATTTATAATTGACTCCGAATTTTAAATATCTTAGGCAGACGATTTTCATAAATGATTAATTTTAAGAGAAAAAGAAAAGAAATGAATTTATTAATGCACACATCAAAGGTTGACGGCGGAAAAATAAATAAATAGATAAAATAAAATAATGATATTTTTTGAAAGGTATGGTTTTGGAATAAATTTAATAAGACTTTCTTAAAAAGGGTTGATAAAAACATAGAAGAAATTAGTTTTATTTGGAATATTAAGAAATAAAGTTTTAATTAAGAATATTTTTTATTTAGAGCCATCTTTTTAAATTTACGCATACTGGAATAATGTTTTTTAAGGCAAATTAAGAATTTATATCGTCTGCATAAGGATTAACAGATTAGATTTAGAAACAACATTTTAATTTAATAATTTGAAGTAAGTACGGAATATTATTATAAGAAAATTAAGATAGTATAAAGGTTAGTTTTGTCGAAAAATTTTTAAATTTGTATATATATATATATATATATATATATATATATATATATATATATATATATATATATATATATATATATATATATATATATATATATATGTATATGCATACATATTCATAGATATGTATGTATGGCGTGATGCATACAGATCCAGTACGTCTCATTTATTTTTTATATGCTATTTATTTTTCAAAAAGTTGTATGCACGTTTAAATACAAAATTTTATTTTTGAAACGATCTGTTTGCTATAAAATATATCTTTCTCTTAGTCCTGATAATTTATAGAGATAGACACGAATGATTATATATTTCTGTAGATCGAACACATTTACATGTTTTCGAACATGTTTTTTATTTAAGTAGTCTTTATTGAAACCATTTCCTAAAATATAATTCAAGTACAATTCAGCAAAAACACAAATTATTGATAAAAGTCTGAACAGACAAATTAATCCACATTTCAAAGTACATAAGGAGAATTACTACAAACGTATTAATTCCAGTTTTGGTCCTGTCATTAGTTTGAAGTTTGTTCGTACCTATTTTCATACTACAAATAACCCGCCTCAATAAATGTATATTTTGATATGTATTGACATTAGAATTTTTATGTTTGCTGTCTCTGATAATTTACATTAAAGGTGAATTTTTATTATTAAATAAAAATTTAACGCATGCGATTTCAGTCAATAGTTTCAGGGGATTAGTTTACGAACACTTTGGCTACATGCTACACTAATATGCATTGCACTTATGTTCGAGTAAAACGTTGTTCTTTATCTTATAACTTTTTTCATATTTATTTTTTTCAGTAGTAATGAGTTTCATGCGTTAACATAATATAGAAAAAAAAATATATTTATTTATCATTGTAGTTAATAAGAACATAAATTTGTTTTCTACGTAAAACATATTTTCTTCCTTGAATAAATAATTAAGCACAAAATAACATAATAATCTTTCCATAAAACGCAATGATGATTATTTTAGAAAGAAATTCAAATGTAAATATATTTTTCTTTCCTTAAATAGAATTAAAAAGTATATGTTACAAATTTGTTTAAAAGATTGATAAAATTCATCATCTAATCAAATGAAATGTAAAAATAAGTACGAAATGTAAAGCAAAGCAACAAATTTGAAAATTGAATATAAATAATAAGGCATAAAACGAAAATAATATTTATGATATGAATAAATGAAGACCGAAACAAATGTAAATAATGAAAATTTGCATTTTCCCCTCAGCAACGCATAACTGCACTTCAGATATTTTTATAAAACATGAAATGACGCCTTTCTAATTAAAAAAAAAAACTTCGTTAAATACATGATATTTCCTATAAAATATAGATATTCATACACAAAATAAAATATTCTAGAATAAAATTTTATAAAATTGTTCATTTAAAAAATATTATAATATGAAAATATATTTTCTTTTTCTAAAGTAAAAGTTCTAAATTTGTATTCCAAATTTTTTTAATGAATCGTTAATGTTACTTTTAAAATCAAACACAATTATAATATATATATATATATACATGTATATATATGTGTGTGTGTGTATATACATAAAGATAACGGATAGTTAATTATCCTTTATAAAATAAAAGTTTTTGTTTAAAAGCGAATATATTTCCAAACAATGTTGTTACCTTTGAGTCATTCTTATTTCAAAAGTAACAAAACATAAGATTTCATCAAGTAAATGAACTGAAACCTCTTTCGGCCTCAACGATCTCAGTTGAATAGGATATAGCTCAGAGGTTCAAATACATTCCCACCTTTTTTAATCTTATTGAACGTAATTGGCATTCAGTGATTCAAAAAAAATTTCGAATGCCTCTAACTGTTAACATTTGAGACAACAAAAAACAAATGTAAATTCACAAGATTAACATTTTTGCCCGAAGACTAGATAGTTGCACATGAACTACTTTCAGAAAACATGAAAAAAAATTTTTACATATCATTTTACGAGCAATTTAAATTGAATTCCTATTCTGACTAAAACGCAGTATATTTGCAGCGAAAATAAAAGCTTGAAACTCGTTGTTATTAAATTTTTCTAGCGTAAAGAAACGGAAGTTGGGAATATATACTAATATAATACACATATAATATACATATATAATACTACAAATTATTTGTTTTATTTCACTTTCTATTTTAAAACTCATTTTGCAAATCTAATTTTTATTATGGGTATCTTATATATTATTTAATATATACATATATATATATATATATGTGTGTGTGTATATATATATATATATGTATATATATTTATATATATGTGTGTGTATATATATATATATATATATATATACATATATATATACTAATATAATACACATATAATATACATATATAATACTACAAATTATTTGTTTTATTTCACTTTATATTTTAAAACTCCTTTTGCAAATCTAATTTTTATTATGGGTAACTTATATATTATTTAATATATACATACATATATATATATATATATATATATATATATATATATATATATATATGATGTATTTAGGTATAGTATATACCATTTATTTTCCAAAAAAAAGTTTCACGCATGTTAAAATTTAAAAATTATTTTATAAACTATCTGATTTCTATAAAGTCAAAAAAAAATTCTTTGGTTTATGGAAATTCCATATATGTGATAGCATAACATATTTTAAAATATTTTTTTGTATTTAAAATAATTGAATGATTAAATTTTTATGATTTTTATGATTTAATATAATTTAAGGTAATTTCTTCCATACCATTGAAATCGGTACGTCGGTATATATATATTTACATATAAACTTTTTTACTGGTGGTAGTTTTGGGGTCTAGGAGTAAAGATCGGTGTAGATCTGCAAAATATTTTTCAGAAATTCCAACATGGGAGACAATGCATTTGGTAGTATTGCACACGAAATCTACCTAAAAATCCTCTAAGATTAAAAAAAAAGGTAAAATACTTTAAATTCGTAAAATTTGTTAAAATAAATAGCAGCAAAATTTATATAAAATGCACAATTTATTATCTTTTAAAAGATAAATGATGAACCAACAGCCTCTTAATGCATTAAAAAAATAAAAAAAATGAGCTAATTTTCAAACAGCAATGCGGTTTGCGCTAACGGGCTTCTCACAGTGAAGAGTTTTTTTTTTCTTGTAGATGAAAAAAAAATTCTAACTTCGATCGTAGACGGCAACACTTGTAGACATATTTGGCTTCATCATGTTTTTTTTTGTTTGTTTGTTTTTTTAAGTTTAATTTCATGTTGAGTTCAAAATATCATCAAAGATATATTATTTGATTTCATTTGAACTACATATTTTCTTTGCTGGGAATCATTATTTATGTGTCACACAGTCCAAACTAATCTAAAAATCAGAAAAACAAATTTTTGAAAACAAAAAAGTTATTTTTGTTTTCAAAAATTTGAAGACATGGGCGTCTTCTGTGCTCATCTGTCTGAAGACATGGGCATCTTCTGTGTTCCAAGTTTTTTATTATACAATTAATATTGTTATTATTTTTAAAAAGCTTTTTATAGTGAAAAGCATATTACTCCAAATTACCCTGCTATACGATAATTACTTGTTTTTAACTTTATTTTGAAAATAAGCCGGTGATTTTTAAAACATACTGTATAATACTTTTATTAGATGTAATCTTAGAAAATTACGCATAAATATCTTGTGGCTTAGAAATTAAAATGCCTTAAGGCTTTCATTTACTTCAAAAGTAATTTCGTTTTTCTCACGTAAATTATCTATAAAATACAGTTTATTTGTTAAAATTCTACATTCATATGTCATACGTTTTCTTTAAAAAGTACTTAACACGTAATCATTTCTCATTTATAACTCTTAACCATTGTTCAGTGTGGAAATATCAACTTATAGAATTCTTTCGATTATCTACAGTTTCAATTTATATCTATATTATTTTCTTTTGAATTACATAATAATGGAAGGAGTTATTTTTTAAACGAGACAGTAGCTGAAAAGCCCTTCGCGTATCAGAAAAAAAATAAACATTTTATGACAAACTCAAATTGTTTGTATAATGGGTCAACATTTTTTTATGTCTTTAAAAGAAAAAAGTATTGTTGTCGCTTTTTCCCGTCCGGTTTTCGACGGATTTACTCAAAGATTTTTAGGAGTCAGAGACCTCCAGAAAAACTTTTATACAAAATATCTGTCTGCTTCTTTATCCGTCTGTGCTTGTGTCGCCATTGTACCACCGAATACTGTATGAATCACATAGGGCTGGATAAAAATTTATTGTTCATGTTTTTCGTTATAGCTAACACGTCCTCCATCAATTTAATAATATTCCGACAAAAGAAGTAATAAATTAATGAATGTAATGGTGTATAAATAATAAAATAGATAATAGTAACAATAAAGTAAGCTGCAATAGGGATCAGTTTCATTACTGAACTTCAGAAAAGTGAAGAAGCTATACATGAAACTGCACCCCATTTCTGTGCATCATTTCGGCTATAGTCAGCAGGTTCTCATTGAATTTAGCAATATTCTGTTAGAAGGGGCTCTATGATACCGATTTTCATACAATTTTTATTACTGTACTATAAAAAACATGAAATTATGCAACTAAGTCAAGCACATTTTATTTCATAGTTATAGTATAGTACATAATACGGTTTTCGGCTATGACAAACATGTTCTCCTTGAATTTAAAAATATTTCGGCAGATGGAGGTGCTGTAATATCTATGTTTGTATAATTTTCTCAATTTTTCGTAGTACAATTGTGCATTAATAGTTCTTGTAACACCGATAACTTGGTATTCTGCTTAGATGGTTCAAGACAAAGCTGATTTTTTTAAAGAATAACGAAATTTTGTCGATTTTTATAAATGTCTTGACAGAGATCAAACCATTTATGCCAGCCATTCTAAACCTTTTTTACTAACCTTTTTACTAACATGTTTACTAACACATGTAAACATGTGTTTTCAATGTTAGAGGCGTCACAAAAGTCTTATATAGTAACTTTAAAATTGGTAAATAAAAAGAGCAAAGTAATAAAAGTAGTATAACATAATAAAATAATAAAATAAATATTATAGCATCAGTTCGTTAGTTAGCTTTATTAAGTTTTATTAAAGTTTTATTATAATTAAGTTTTATTAAAATAATTCGAAACCATCATTTTTAAACAATGTATTTAGAGATAAATTTCTATTTTAGTATTAGTATGTTTGTTGATTAAAGTGTTTGTCGTGGAGAAAATGTTATTAAAAATTTTTCCAACCATCATTTTCAAACAATATATTTTGAGGTAAATTCTCACTTGAAATAACGTAGAAACATGATACAATGATTATTGTTTAGAAAAAACAGTTTGAAATTTTTTGTAGCCATTTTGTTCGTGGAATTTGAATTAGAATTATTAGCGTTATGGTAAGTTTAAAAGTATTGTTTACCTGTGCAATATTTATCATCTACTAAAGAAGAAAAAAAACCATTTTTTTAAAATCAATATTTTCAAATGTAGAAATATATAGCGGACATTTAACTAATTTTTTTATAAAAAAATTCAATTTGTATTCTATAATTAAATAAATTTGTACTACTATAGGACAAAGAGAGTTAGATATAAACAGAACTTTTGACTAAAGAAATGACTTATGGCTGTTTTCATGTAATTTTTAAATAACAGTAATTATATATAACAGGGCATATTTTGTATCTCTATGAAAATATATAATGGAACAGCGATAGTTTTAAAAACCTTTATAAGAACTCAAATAATTTTATAGATGTTGCTAAATGATTATATGCCTCAGGCCACACATAATGATCGCTATCATAATTGCGATATCTAAATAAATAATATGAATGGTCGCCAGGCCACGTGTGAACTGCGGGCCACTGTAGATCCATAAATAGATACATTTGTAGATATATATTTGTTGATACATTTGTAATTACTTTTTCATCTAAAGATGAAAAATAAAAATTTAAATTATTTAAGACACAATAAAAATTTAATTGTATTCATCAATTAATTTTCTATAAATTGTTTTAAAATGGACAAATTAAAATTCAAAACCTTAATCTGAACTTTATAAAACTTTCTAACTTAACAAGAGTCGATCCTGGTAAGTTGCACAGTTTCTGGCCCCTTCTCACCTTCCTATCTCTGTGGAACTACAATACAAATTTTAAGTTCATTTAAACATATTATTACTAGTCTGGGAAATGCCAGGCGGCGCAGCTACTTTAATAATAAAAAGAGATAAATAAATAAAAATAAATAACATTCTGTTATTTTTTTAAACAGAATATTGACTTTTTTAATTGGATTTTAATTTAATCGATTTTTTGGAACCTTAATTTAATGGACTTTTTGTAATTTATTAAGTTGAAATCCATTTTTTACGTAGTATTGATTAAAGGAAAATGTAAAGTCCTTAAGATTTAACTTTTGAGATCTCGACAAAAAAATTTAGTGCTCAAAATAGCAGATGAAAGTGCCCAAGTTGTGAGGGAGTGACCTTTTGTCATAAAGGCACTCTAGTGTTTCTGAGATCGTGACGTCAATAATTTAACATTTTTGTAGGCGTAAAAGCGACATCTATCCTCTCTTTTACTTTAACTTTCTAGAGTGTGTGTGCTCTTTCGAGTTCCGCAGTTAACTCGCGGTTATTAGTAATATGTTAATGTGAAGTATCTCAGTTTGCAGCATATAAAAGCTTGGGTGTGAGTGTCTCTGGCATTAGCCAGCAGCCAGCGAGAGTGTGTTTCTGGCATTAGCCAGCAGCCAGCGAGTGAGGTTCCCTGCCATTAGATAGCGAAGTGAATTATTGTTCAGCGAAGTGCTAGCGAATAGGAAGTAGCAACGGCCTCCAGTGAAGTGGAAAGGAGTTTGGATAGTTGATTTGAGATTCGGCCGTGGTAAGAGAATTTATAGTAGTTCCATTTTGATTATTTGTGAAATAAAGAATTACCCACAGCCACGGGCTGTGTTAATTAAGCTTTGTTTAGCAGCTCAGCCAGAAGATAGTGAGAAGTGTTAGGCGGTGCCACGACTGAGCTAGGTCGGAGCCTGTGAGTATGATTTAGCTGTTCATAGTGTTTTCAGTTGTGTAAATTTAAGACTTGCTCCACTTCCCTTCAGCCATTATCACTTTAATAAACTTTGTTATTTTATCCTAAATTACTGAGTATGTCTACATTTAACCTCCACCACGACCAACCAAACGGTACAAATGACGCTCAGCATGCATGTAACGTTACAAATGACGCCCACCGTGGGTTTACCGTTACAAAGTAATATTTTAAAATTTTGTATGGGAATTCTGAAGAAATCTATCTAATACAATTATCACACTGTTGAATTCATTAGAGGATTCAAATTCAGGCTATTCTTATGCTATTTTTCATTAAATTTATGAAATTACACAAGACGATTTTAAATTGACAAAGGATATTCTTTCAAAGATTTTTTAAGAGTTTTCTGAAATCTTTGTAAGAGATAATGTAAAATTCTTTAAATGAGATAAGTTCTAAGTTCTTTTGGCATCATTATAATTTCAGAGAGCTAAGAGCTATTTACAAGTTTTAAATTTCGATTTTTATTTTATTTTTTTTTAATTCTTGAATAATAACAATTTTATGATTCCGAATACAATTCAAAATATCACTAGAGAGTTACGTATTAGAATTTATGAAATCTAAATGTCAGTTGATGTATTTCTTTCGTTTTAAATTATCGTAATTATCAAGTTTAGTAATTTTAATTCAAACTAGTCAGACATTGCACATCAAGCGTAAAAAGTTTTAAAAATATTCCGATCTTGGTGTAACAGTATACAGATCTTCGGGTACAGTATAGTCTATGGTACAGCATAGTATTTGATGTATTTTGTGTATCTTTGTAAATACTATCGTAGTTCTATTATACAGGAAGTATTTTTTATTAATTCTCTGCAACATATGTCAATTTCATTTAATGGGAAATAGTTTAATATAATTAAAATCGGCCGTAAATAATGTTTCCTCCTATACTATTATGTAATGGAATACTTTTGTGCAGCCTTGTAAATTGATAACAAATATTGTTTGCACCAAAGATGACAAAACATGACATTAGGATAATCTTACACGTGAAAAAAGAAATTATATAGAAGTGATGAAAAGAAGCTGATGAAACAAAGGTTAAAAAAGCAAATAAAGAAGAAAATGCGTAAATCTGTTGATTGAATTCCTGTAAATCAAATTCCTGCATGCTAGGAAAGACATGCATTAATTACAATGGTCATACATTGGATATGAATCCGAGTACACAAAGCTACCATTATGAGATAGTGAAAACTTGAACCAATATTTGGAGCTACAGTCGAAGAACAGTCCCAATAGTTGGAAAGAGGTTAAAATAGGAAGCTGCACATGTTGGTACGAGATTTAATTATCTTAAAGCGGCAGCTACTGCGCACCAAAGTTTGGTTCAAACTAGAGTAAGATTTTTTAAATGTATACATACAAATTTAAATTATTTCATTAAAACTATTATCATGGTCCTGAAAAAACTCCTGTAGTGCCACCTACTTTGTATTATAAAAAGATCATTTATCTTTGAATGAAGAATTAAAGAAAATATATCGAAAATCATGCATTATAAAGAAAGTTACATAGTATAATTGTATTAATATTGTGAATGTTGAATATTGCCAGTCTAGGCTAACATTTAAAGAATATCACATAATTATTCACAAAATAATCTAAAGTTATAAATATTATTCGTTTTTTGATATTTAAAAGAATAATATGAACGATAGAAATCCTTCTGTTAATAACTACTTCAAGCGAATGGCTATATACGAGGATAAATCAAAAATTAGTTATTCTAACACTTCGAGAGAGTGCGCTAGGTGTCGTGACCTTAGACAATGTAGAACAAGTTGGAAATTGCACGTGAACGTAGCAAATGAGGTGCGTTCGTACGATAACGAAGTTTTAAAAATATTCAGATCTTGCTGATATAGTAAAGCGTACTTCGGATACAGTATAGTAGTCGAAATCTTTGTGTTTCTGTAAATATGCAGAAAGTAATTTTTATTACACCTCAGAAACGTATATCTTATTCATAAAATGTGAAATAGTCGAATATAGTTAAAACATGCCCCAAACAATGTTTCCCCTTATAGCATTATGTAGTGAAATACTTTTGTGTGGCACTGTAATTTAATAATAAAAATTCTTTGCATCACAGATTGTACAGAATGCATATTTTAGTATATATTTCATAGATTCATGCCAATTATATTATGTTCGAATGAGTGTAACATCATAAAAATACATTTGAATATTTTTTCCTATTGACCGTAATGTAATGGAATACCTTTGATTGTCCCTGTAATTGATCTATGCATCCGATTTTCATAACATTTGAAATGACTCGACAAAATTACGCAAAAATTATATGTTTTAAATTTCAAACGATTAAAATGCATTTAAAACTTTTTTTCCTCATTGACCGTAATGTAACGGAATCCTTTTGATTGTCCCTGTAATTGATCTATGCATTCGATTTTCATAACATTTGAAATGATCGACAAAATTACGTTATAATTATGTATTTTAAATTTCAAACCATTCGGTTGGGTAGTTTTTGCATTGTTATATGCAGACGGACGGACAGACGGACAGACAGACAGACAGACGGACACACACACAGACAGACGGACAGACGGACAGACTGAGCGACAACAATAGGTACTACGTACTTACATAATTACGAACGCACCTAAAAAGGGGCAGTAAATGATGGACGCCCAACAGAAATTTCAGTATGTTTTTTCTTGTCGTGTTGCGAGCGCAGTGAGAGCTAGAATCAATGGCGCGTTGATTGCATGAATAAATAATGATACAACGTTAAGGAGCACAAATTATATAAAATAATAGAAGAATGAAATACAAGGCGATGGGGGTGAGTAAAGATACTGCGAATGGTTTACGATAGATAGTTGTGTGAAAAAAGATATTTTCGCGGGAAACCAACACATCCAGCACTGTTAAAACTAATGGGGACACATTGCACCTTTTAGGGGTGAAAGGCTTGTCTCACTGGTGACACCCCTAAAAGAGCCAGAATGGCACCTTTAATTAGGGTGAAAAGATGGCACCCTTAATCCAGAGTGTCCAATAATAAAAAAATAAATTATACAAACCGACTTTTGGCCGTCGAAGGATTCGAACTCACAACGTCTGATTACAAGCTCAGCGTTCTAACCGCTCGGCCATCGAGCTCACCTTCATTCACTCATAGCCATACATTTTACTTGCCGTCAGAGAAAACAGAAAGACACACGTCACAGCGCATGCGCATGGTTCCAGTCACCCGATAAGGTGTCACATTGCTGCCAATACGAAGTGCATGGCACTTTATTTAGCTCCAATCACCCAGTAAAAGACCTGTCCGCACTGCAACCACATATCCAAGCCCCTATGGTACCCTAGGGTTCCAAATGGCTCGGGTTCCAATGGACCCTAGAGCCTTTTCACCTTCGGGTCCCAAATGGCACCGGTTTGTCACCTTCACTTTAAACAGTGAGGAAAGGTAATTGGTTGTTATTTTCAAATTCGTAGGTAAATTGAATATGGTCATCTAATGAGTTCATAACTGTAAGAATATTAGCAAGATCAAGGATATCAGAGTCCAGCAACGCAAAACAGTCATCGACGTAGCGGATGTAAAATGGAAAAGTTAGTTTTTTGAATAGTTATTATTCGAAATAATGCATATAAAAATCACTAAGGACTGGACTGAGGGGGGAGTTTCGAAGTTTGTGTAATGAAATTTCCGCAAACGCGATTCAAGACATTTTAGAGCACCTTGAACTGGAACATTGGTAAGTAAGGTTTTAACATAAAAAGAAACCATTTTATTGTTTTGTGTTTTTTTCTTCTTTATTTGGATTCTTTCAGTGGTAGTAGAGACATCTGATTGGTCTCCTTAGGAATGCGCGAGTGAGTTTGCTTTTGCTATTGCTTTGCGGCGCTTTATGGTTAGTTCGCTTTTGGCGGCGAGCTGCCATGCACGTTTTTCTTTTAATGATGTGACTTATCTTTTACATTTTACACTTATTTTTTAGCACCGATGATGGGACTTTAGAAGTCCCGAAACGGCTGTATGCCTTTTAAACATCTATTATTTTATAATAATTTTCATATCTCCTTAACGTTGTATCATTATTTATTCATATATTAGCACAAAGTACAATCCTCCCCTCCTCTTTCTAGCGTTAATTGCTTGTTCACTCCAAATTGTATGTGCATGTAATGATCAGATTTCTATGGTATAAACTGATTAAATATACGAACATTTATTGTCAAATCATTGTTGTATATAAGCGTGCAATTTCTCGACCAGAATTGCAAAGTTGTCTCAGAAATTTGATGCCGAACGGACGGGTATCATGGACGAATATCGCAAAAACCGGCTACATCCTCCATACCGTCCAGATTAAAAATTGTAGCGTATATTGGGTTCTTTTGATCTTAAGGTTAGACAACTTCAAACTCTTGCTCTTAGAAAAGTAGAAAATAATTTATTTACAGACTTCAGAACAACACAGTCTTCGAAACTCACAAATATTACTGGATATTCAAAAATAACTGCTCAAATCTATCGTACAATTACAGCTTTAGACCCCAAAGACTCTTTATACAACGTCTATAATAACATTCAAAACAGTATAGATGAAACTCAAGCAAACTTGCTTACGCCTTGTTCACTCAATGACTGACTGGTAAATAATAACCACCAGCTCGCATCCGGCTCTCCTATATATAGTCTCGCCGCATGCGGTAGAAATTTCTACGACCTTCCAGAAAAACCTGGAAAACCACGGAACAACAAACAATGTATCAGTAGACCTAAGGGGGGGTTACCATAAATAGGGAAGGGTTACCTGTCGCCAACAATCGCCAAGTTTGTCGCCAACTTGGCGATATATCGCCAAATTTGACGACCAAAATTAGTCGCCAAAAGTGACGCCAACTTGGCGATATCTCAAATATTTCGCAAAGCTGCCATAGACATTCACTGAAAATAATAGACAAGTTTGCTTGATAACAGGGACTATGTAACAAAAACTAATATTAGTAAAGAAATGGAGCTTAATAAGATTATTTACATTATTTTACAGTACAAACACTAACTATTTACAAAATTCGTAACAATTGCAATCCGATTTTCCTGTTTTCGGTTAACTGAAATAGAACCTCGTTAGATGGCGATTTCGAAACGATGAGAAGATGAATGATGGTGTCTCTTGTAGGTTACATAGCATAGTTTATACGCATCAAGAATGGGAAAGTTTCGAGAAATATTTACATTATTTTAGGATTACGTGAAGAAGTAAGTTTACAATATATGTTGTCACAAAAGTGTTTCCTCTTTATGAAAGATTTAATAAAAAACTATAACTTGGAATTGTGACTTATTTTTTGATTTCACATCATACATATGTAAATTTCCAAAAAATTAAATTCATTTTTAGTAAGGTACCCTGGGGTAATAACGCCACGTTAAGGTTCTACCAATTTTCACGGCTCAGTTTTAGTTTGTATTTTTCAAACAAATATATGATTTGATACAGCAAACTCATGGACTATCTATATAAAAAAAATAATTTAACAGATATGTATTCATAAAATGCAATGGCGTGATTTCTTGACCAATGCTATTTGGCGTTATTACCCACCTATATGGGTAATAACGCCATGCAAACAAAACTAAGAAATAAGATGCAATAATTGCATGTAAATTGCCCAAACTTAGCCAAAAATTGCCAAAACCCACTCTACAAACTTAGAAATTGACAAATTGCATTCTAAGCTATTGAAAATTATCAGTTTTTTGTGAAAGTGTAAGAAAAATAAAGGTGTGGTGTGTGTGTGGGGGGGGGGTGAGGATGAGGCAAAAGAATATCATGACGTGAGCTTCTTTTTGCTTAAAAAGGAACACTTAAATAGCATTATTAGAAACATTGCACAGTTTTAACTGTGTTTATTTGAATCAGTATTTAGGATGTAGCTCGGACACTGTAGGGAATCAACCGGGATATTAATGCCAAGGATTGGCGTTATTACCCCGTTATAGTTATTGCGCTGTACATTTTAAATTACAAATTATCTCGAGAAGATATCCAAAATCTTCAACAACATTTTGAAAGTCCATGAAATGTACTACAAATTTATGCAATTAACAAAGTATTTCCGGATAAAAAAAATAGTCTTCACATCACAAAACGTGTCTCGCAAATTTTAGATCAAGCGTTAATTTTAGTTGCTTGTAAAAACAATAAGACCCAAAAATGGAACAAATTAACTTGAAGCTATTTTTTGCGATTTATATGACTTAAAACTCTTCTGCGCAGAGCACATGGGTGTCATTTACCAGATTATTTCATAATTATGCATAATATTAGCACTTGGCGTTATTACCCCGCCTGGCGTTATTACACCAGACCACCTTAGTTTAAAAATTTGTAGTATATTGCACTGCTTTTCAGAGACATTTTAGCGCATTTATTTCATCTCAAATTTTCAGTAAGTAGCATTATATTTAGCCGTTGAGTTTTCCGCCCTATTTTCGTATGAGAAATGAACATGATTTTATGGTTTTTGTACCTGAAATGTATTATATAAATCTTTCTTTATATTTAACATTTAATAATGTGACATACAGAAATTTTAATGTACCTTTGAAATGGTACACAACATTATATATTTTATTTCATGCGCTGTATGTCGCGGGAAATGTATACATTTTATGTTAAATGCCACTGCGTTGTAAATAATTTCTCTAAGTATTAAATATATATATTTTAAAATAATTCCCCACCTGCTGCTTTCTCTTTCGCGTACTTTTTTACTATCATTACTCAGTGAAAATGTCTTCTTTTTATATTAATGATAACCAGTTTGACATTCAGAAAGAATAGGAAAATATTAAAAAGATAGATTAGATGTCCCCAAGGTAAAATATAAAGGATATGTTATGTAATATCATTTTATTTAGGTGAATAATTGAATACATATATGTAATTATATGTAGTAATATTTTTCTACTTATAGTTTTTAAAAGTTTATTAAAGGTGTCTTGCATTTTGCATCGAAATTGTTTACATTTGATAATGGTTTCAATCATGAATTGATATATTTTCTCTATCTAAATGTTATAAAAAAAAATGAAACAAATGAATAAATAAAAATTTAAAAATTGAACATGACAAAATATTACTTCATTGGATGATTTTAAAATGGCTAAGATAAATAACAGTGGCCATTGCAATATATGCTCACAGTGTCTACATTAGTATTAACTTTAAAAGATCAAACACTTCAGAATATCGGTAGACCTATAATCCAAAAAGTAAGAAGAACGTAAAAATATAATGATTTTTAAAAATACGGATAAAATAAGAAAACATTAGAAATCATAAATTTTTAATTTTAAAAATACATTTGAACTTGGTGAGTAGTTTGAGTATGAAAGTAAATTTGATATAAAATATATCCAATTACAAGTGTCTTTAGTGAGTATTGAGTTCAAAATCTCTGCTCTTCGCGAAATCCGCTTCGGAAAGTAAGAATACATTTTGGCTATATATTTAAAAAACATTCACTGTTAAATATAAAGATGACAAATCAGTTCCATTTGGAGCGCAGGGGTGAAAAAGAGTTACCATATGACACCTGCGGGCTTGAAAATGTGTTTGGAGTGACGTTTGATCCTGCAATGGGTGATTCACGCTAATTAGGGTGCCGCGCAATGCATACTGTAGGAAGATTTTCACCCTTTAGTCATTTATGACTTCCCCTTCAACTCGCCGTCACTTATGGATAAAAACAGCAATTTCTCCCTTCGAAGTCTATCACCGATCGTTCGCTATCCCGATTTCGTTTAGAACTTCGGATGGCTAACATTTGGCGAGCTTTTTATATAAAGCAACCTTTGAATTTCAGGACATTTCAACATTTCAAAGAGACTTTGCTGGCCGAGCTCGATGGCCGAATGGTTAGATCGCTGAGTTTGCAATCAGACGTTGTGGGTTCGAATCCTTCACGGGCAAAACTCGTTTTCATAATTTCGTTTTATTGTTTGGCACTGTGGATTAGGGGTGCCATATTTTCACCCTAATTAATGGTGCCATTCTAGTTCCCGTAGGGGTGTCACCAATAAGACAAGCCTTTCACCCCTAAAAGGTGCAATGTGTCAGCTTTAGATTTAATAGTGTACAAAAATAGCATCCTTGTGCTTGCCCTTTATCTACTTAATTTATAATTTAATGAATATTTTACATTCATAATAAATTTATGTAAATTAAAACATTTTCATAATCATTTAATAAATTTTTGAAGGGTTGAAGGATTTAGAAGGATTAATTAGTTTACAGGGATTTTGTGCAATATTTATAAACCCACTTAAATCATTTATTTTAAATTGTTTTCTTAGTATTTTGTAGAATTATAAAATATACAAAATAGGGTTCTTACAAACATAGAAATATTTCCGAATTTAAAAAAAAAAAACCCTTCCCCTTCCTCAGCTTCAAGAAATATGAAAAGATACAAAGGAAAAAAGAAATCATCCTTTTAAAAAACGTTTTTTTTTGTGCATGCTTTTGGAACAAAATAAAGTAATGTATTCAAATATAATGAGTAAATAATGTAACTCATTCTAAGCAGTACTACAACTAATTGACATATTAGAAGAATCTGAAATCTTGTGTGTGTCAGTGTAAATACTATGTGTTTTCTAATGTATGTAGGAAGTGACTTGTAATAGCCCTGAGCAACTTATATCATTTTAATAAATTGTCAAATAATTCAATATAATAAAAATACGGATCAACGTATGTTTTCCAATTTTATCATAATGTAATGGAATATTTTTGTCATATAATTGTTATATAATATTTGTTTTTTATATTTCTAATGTATTGCGTGGCCCTGTAAATTAAACAGAAATATTCTTTGGATCCCATATTATGCAGAATACATATTTGAATGTATTTCAAAGATGCATATCCATTTCAGAATGTATGAAAAGTGTAAGGTTATACACTTTTTAATTTTTCCCATTGGCGTAAATGTAACGGATTACTTTTCACTGTCTTTGTAATTAACCTATATAGCCGTTCATAAAATTTGAAATAAGATAATTATATGCAAAGATATTACAAGAATTATATATTTAAAATTTGAAACCATTTGGTTTGGTTCTTTTATGTGTGGACAGACCTACAAACGAACAGACCAGACGGCGAATATAACAGTTATGTATATATGATTTTGAACGCACCTAAAAATAAATAGAAGGATTCAGAAAATAGATGCGTTAAATTGATCCCGTTTTTATGCAACGACATTCTAAAATGCGTATGAACTGCATATTATGATAATTATTTAGTCAATAAAGTACATTTCTTCAAGGGGGCAGAGTTCGCCTGAACTCACCGTAGGCTGATTAAATTTAAATTCGCAATTTTCTTTTGGTCGTGGTTAGAATACGTCTTAATTTTCATTTTATACCGAGATTTTTAAGAATAAACAACAGTTTAGGCAAATTTTTTAAATTATTCTATATACAAATAGCAATATTGAATATATATATATATATATATATATATATTTAATCTGCCAACTACAAACACCTGTATTTGATGTGTAGGTAGTTTATGGAAAATTAGGTACAAAAATTTACAGGGTGGCGAGTGGTCAGGGAAAACCGGGAAAAGCACAGTTAAGAAAAAAGAAAACTACCATTAATTTCTTACAGAAAATACTTCAAATAATATAAACTGAATTTATCCTTAACAAAATGCTGGTATTTATCATCTATATTGACTGTATTTATGTCTAAACACTCGCCACCCTGATTTATATAAAGTAGTTTATTAAGAATTCTAATGTTTTTACAATTTTTGTTTCTCAAATATTCTCCTTTTATTATGTTTCTGTAATATTTAGATCTAATACGAATATTTTATCTAAACTTAAATACTAAACTATTTGATAACATTACCTCAGTATATTCACCCTATGAATTACGTATCGCCATTTTTTTTAACAAACGGGAATTTTTAAAACGTCTGAATTGCCATCGGAAAACATTATGGTGTAAAAAGAAATATCCTGTATTTTTCGGACAAATGAATCAAATGTGAATAAAAACTACACATTCGAGCCCGGGTACCTCACAAACATTCACACTTAATTTCAAATTAATCGGATACTTTTTTTGGCAGTTATCGCAGAACATATAGATAGACAGATAAATAGACGGGTAAATATACAGACACACTGAAATAAAAAGAAGTCGTGTCTCTGAAGTAAGCCATCTTTAAAGTTTCGGCAATAAGTAAATTAAATCAAAGAAAATCAAAAAATCAAAGAAAAAATTCTTAACATAAGGTGAAAAGAATAACAGAAGAAAGAAAAAAAATTCACACTGAATTTTCAAATTAAAGTGGTAAAATGAGAGGATGTGACATCAATGATAAGTTTTATCAAAATCTACAAGTTTTCTTCTAGTCACCTATTCTTCAAAATAATGAATTTTACAACTATAGTACAATTTATTTCATCCTGGCTTATAATTCTCGAGATTTTGAATTTATTTTTCTAAATTTCTTGGACAAATTTCAAGTATTAAAAAAATTTCTACAAACTTTCGAAACAGCAGAAAAATGCTCTGCAACTTAAAAAAAAATTATCTGCTTGTTTTATGGATTTTTTAACCCGGGAGGACGCGCGCAGGGCCTAAAAGACCCTGAGTGCGTACGGTTTTTACAATTGTAACCACTAATATTTTTAAAGTAATCTTTAACTTATTTTATCGCAAAATTTGTTAGAATTGTCTCCTTCTAAATAAAGGGACTGTTTTAATTTGATTTTATTGGTGACAAAGTTAAAACCGTTCATATACTCGGTAAGCGCGCGTTTTCCCGGGTTAAGAGGTGAAATACGGATATTTAAACGAACATAAAATTACATGTTACATAGGAACATTTTTTACATTATATAGGAACATAAATTTTCAGTTTATGGAAATTCTGTCGTACACATGTATATCATAGTATCATAAAAATATTGGAAAACGTGAATCTAAGAGCATTATAAGTAAATGCTCTTCATAGAAATATATTTTTAAGTAGGTACATTATAAATATTGGAATTTTTTTAATATATTTTTCTAGTAGATACTTTTAATGTCATGGAATTGAAAGCCTATTTTAGAAATTCAACTTAATTTTCCTCTCATAAAAAATTAAATTTTGTATTTTTATTTACATGAAACGCCAATAAAAAACAAATATATTAGTCTATATCTGAATAAATTAAAAATTAAATTGCGTAGAAAATCAAAAATGGTTTAAATATGCTCTGGGAAAAGTGTGTTTTTTAATCAACAAAAGTAAAATGTAGCGAAGAATGAAACTATACAACTTCTGTGCAGTTACACTGGGCATTGACAGAATATATTTTCGAACCAGAAATTCTTTTCTACAAGAAGTTTAAAAAAAAGGTTGTTTATACATGTGTGTGGTGTGTGTGTGTGTGTGTGTGTCTGTGTGTGTGTATGTAAACAACCAACAATTTTAAAATTTTTGATATAAAATATTTCTTTGAAATCCGGCTCTTCCGGTTAATGATTCAATGTCACATCGATGTATGATTAAAACCAGCCTTCCTTACACGAATTTCATTTGGAATGCGCCATTTTACATTTTAAGGAAATTATTTTTCTTCTGCTTTGACTGTGAAACAGTGAAACCGTCTTGATGGGTCATTTAGTTGCGTGGCATCTTTTTCAACCAATGTACAGGTGGTCCATTTTGCAACGGCTTGAAGGAACCGTAAAAAGTATGTTTAGATGAGTCTGGTAGCCACAATGAGAAAGATCACCAGGGAAATTAAGAAACATTATACATATTTAATTGAAATTATAGCAAATTACAAGATATATGATAATATAGACAGAAAAAAAATAAAATAAAAACATACAAGTAGTCAATAAAATATTCAAAAGAACGATCGATTACCGGGATAACGTTTATGATCTTTCCTTTAGAGGGGAATTTAAAATTGCAGATTATTTTTTTGCATCTCTACTGCCATTTTAGCTATGAGCTTGAAATTACATAAAATAAATTGATAAATGAAATAAGCGAACACCTTTTTCAGTAAGTTCACAAATTTCCCCCGTAAGGGGATTAAAAGAAGGTTTTAAATTTTTCGAAAATTTTTCAGAATATTTCAGTAACCGATTTGAGTCGGAGTGTGAAATTGCAGATAATAAATTTAAGAAAAAAATAATCATATAAGTGTTTATATAAAAAATTAATATAATTAAATAACTATATAATATAAAGTAATTATATAAGAAAATTTCGATTATTTTTTGTCTTCCATGTTAATTTTCTACATCTTAGTTAAAAGTGTTTTCTTTTTTTAAGGTTAAGAGCCCACAATAGTCACAGAAAAAGTACACAAAAAGACCCGGATGACCATGTAATGTCTATGGGAGCGTTCTTTTCTAATATCTCGCTCAAATTTTAATATTTTTGCATGATTTGTTTTGCACAAGATAGCTGAGGGCAATCCACAACCGGGCTAGTTTTTACTTTTTCAATTTTTGTTTCAGATTTTCTTTAAAAAATTACTTTAACTTTCGAAACCGGTTTAAACCGGTTCTGAAACTGAAACTATCGTAATATAAAAAATATATAACCAAAATCGAAAAAGTAAAAACTAGCCCGGTTGTGGATTGCCCTCAGCTATCTTGTGCAAAAAAATCATTCAAAAATACTAAAATTTGAGCGAGATATTCGAAAAGAACGCTCCCATAGACTTTACATGGTCATCCGGGTCTTTTTGCGTACATTTTCTGTGACTATTGTGGGCTCTTAAGAGTAACTTTTGTATGTTTACTTCGATTTGTATGATAAATTGAGGTGTGGTTCATAGAAGAAAGTGTTAGGATGATCAAACAACGGATATTGTACTCTTTTGGTTTTTAGCAGATAAAACAATTTTGATTATTTCTTGTACACTGTAAAAAAAAAAAGGTCGATCTACTAAAAAAACTTTAGTGATCCTTGTAATTACTAAAAAATTTTTAGTAATCTTAGTTGGTTACTAGAAAATCTGTAAGAATTACTAGAAAAAAGTTAGCAACGAATAGAGTTAATAGTTTTATATTTTTAATAGCTCTTACTAAAACTCAGTTGGTACGGCCTCGATAGCATAGTGGTTATAGTAACGAACTCCAGGCTAAAAAGTCCCGGGTTCGAAACTTGCCACCGCCAAATACACCCCGAATGTCTGTAGTGTGGATTAGTAGTGGATTATGAAATTCCAGTCGGAGCAGTTACGAATGTTTAGTGCTGCCATCTATTGCGATTTTGCCGAAAATCTTCCGCTTCAGAAGTCTGGATGCAGCTCGAAGGAAGCTCCTCCGCTTCGGTTGCACGTAATGGTTATTAAAAGTAATTTTGGAGCTATTACTAAAATTTGCTTTGTGGCTCATACTAAAAATTTTTAAGTTATACAAAAAATTATTTTGTTCAGTTTACAAAAGAAATGCTTGTTTCACTTGCAAAAAAAAGTTTGTAATGGTTACTAAAAAATTCTGTGGAATACAAATTTACTAAGAAATTTTTAGTAACCCCTTGAATTTTTTTTTACAGTGTATCCGATGTTAATTTTCTCGATCCGAATTAAAAGGTTTTTTTTAACTATTAAGGGTAACTTTCATCTGTTTATCTTGATATTTTTAAATTTTTATGAACTCAGATTTTGTCTGTACTAAAAGCATTAAGATGATCAAACAAATCTTGATCGCAGACACTTTTAATTATAGCAGGTAAGAGAACTTTAAATAACTTTAGAGAAAAATTAGATTTTTGTATATACATAAATTATTAATTATCTAAGTAAAATCTCTCGCAACCAGCCAAGTCTTGTAAATTAGTTAATAAATTATAATTGCGAATCATTTACGATGCTTTTTTTACTGTTAATAATTTTCAGACAGATATTCGAGTATTTTTTGTACATAAATAAATTTTGCCAAACCAGACGATCGATATTTGGAATGCTGTCATTTCTGACTTAAACATTTTTAGCTAAGTAACCGAATTTATGATAAAAGAGTAACAAAATAATTAAATTAGTGTTAATGCTGATAATTTATCATTTTAATGTGCTACGTCTGAGTTAAAAGTGTTTTGTTCATTAAACCCTTGAGGGATGGTAGTATGTTTATAAAACCACTTAATTTCATCAATGTGAAAAATAATAGTGATAAGTCTTGATTACGTCCTTTAATAACTATATCGTAATATTAATAATATATATATTACGCTACGAAAAAAGTAATAATTTATATTATAAATAAATATTTTGCTTATAAGACGTTGTTGTATTAATAAAAACATTTAAAATACATTAAAAATTTTTACATGTTTCAACATTTTTTAATCGAATCATCTTTAGAATGTAAATAGAAAATAAAATTACAAACATAACGAACGTGAAAAACTGGAGTAAATAATCACTGAAATTGAATTAAATATATCACGCGCTTTTTTAAAGTTGGATATTGTCCGTGATTCAGCTAAATAATCATCTAATTGTTTAACCATTCATGATAATTATTTACCTAGACAATATAACAGTGGTTAAAAAAAATATAAAAACTACCATTGGCAAAAATCAATGGAAAAACAACAAGCAAAAAATCTTTGTTTTTATAAATTCTTCTTTAATTTTAAAAATATTTTGAGGATTAAAAAAAATAACAATGTTTTTCAAAATCGTTAATATCTCTGAAGACTATGTTATGTACTTTATTTCTGGTTATATTTTATTTTAAGAGATTTAAAAAAATCTCTGTTTTTTACAGTTTAGATGAATTTTGTAAACTAATTCAGAGCTTAATTTTATAATTCATTTTATATTATTTTGAAAATAAAAGATTAAACTATTCTTCAAAATTGTATTGAAAAATGACATAATATGCTAAACTTTATATTATTACATATTATATTTTATTATTATTATTATATACAATATTCTGCAAAAAAAATAATATCGAACATTTTCTTTAATTGCAATTATTATGAACTTCTATGCAGTTTGAGAATTATTGTTTAGGTGTTTATTAATTCATAAACTTAAAAAAACTAAAAAAACATTTCCATGCTAATATTTCTGAGCAGTTTAAATTTATTTAAGAAATCCGAGAATGACCTTTAAGAACATATTAAATCAGAGAAAATATTTTTCACGTAAAAAGAAATAGAAAAAAAATATGAGACCTGTTTTATGGCTTTTCTCAAAGATAAAATACTGAAACATGAGCGAACATAAATTATGGAAACCTAAAACTTGATCTTACAGGAATTATACAGATAAGATTTTAAATATATCGTATTAAAAGTTTCAAACGAGAATTTAAAAGACAAGATGTGTAGAAGCACTTTATGAAAAAGTATTTGTAAGAAAGTATGCTATAAATAAGTGCATGTATTTATTTTATATCTTTAAGCAGTAGAGATGACTGTTGTGCCTCTAAAATAAAATTGTAAATTCTGATAGAAGTTATGTATTAAGATAGAAACAATATTAATTTATAATGTATGTCATGTAAAATTGAGCAATAAGAAAAACTAGTCGTTAGGGGCCACCATAATACTTACCTATCATAAATATGCATAATATAATATCTGAAAATAAAACATGCATAAACTATTTATAAAAAAACACTGCAATTCCAAAATAAATTTGAAACGTACATTTCAAAATTTTTAATATACATAATAATGCTGCATTAATGAATCTCATTTCCAGTTATAATATATCGTTGAACTGAAATTTGAATGAAGTACAGGTTCATGAAAAATCGCAGAATGTGAAAATCAGGACTACAATATCTCGGCACCTAATAATCCAATCGACTTCGTTCTTTATGCAAATTTTTTATTATTTTATTGCCTTTTACGTCCCCTCCTTAACCTTCTAAGTGTTTAGAACGTAATATTCCGTTCACTAAGCTAGAGGTTTTGCTGCAATATAAGATAATAAAATTTTAATTTAATGTATTTTCAATACATTTTAGAACGATTTACACTTAAGGATAACATTCAAAATTGTAATATACATATATATATATATATATATATATTTAAGAATGTTAAATAATGATATTTTTTGAGCATATAAAACAAAACGCTGAGAAAATAATATTGCAATTTTATTCATTTGCAAGACGCTCAGAGTGTATAGAGAATTTCTAAAATTTTTATATACCTTTCATCAGAAGGAATTTTTCGAGAGTCCGAATAAAAAGAGTTCCAGATAATAGAAGTTAGTGACATTAAACAGGTTTCGTCTCATTTTTATATACTAAGTAAATACAAAATTTTAAATCTCTATCTCAATTTGTTTGGGAGATAGAGCGTTTACAGGCAGACACACAACCAGACGGAAGGCAATTTTTTTCTAAAAATAAGTTTTTCGTATAAAAACGACATTTTTTCGATTTTCAAATGATTGAATGACTTACCCTATGCTAGGTATGAGAGAAAAATAAAAAGTGACATTGTTTAAGAAAAGGACACTGAAAGAAGAATTTAGAAATATTAATTATATATTTATCCTTTTAGTAATTTATCCTTTTAGTAATATTATCCTTTTAGTAAAAAGGATATACATTCGTATAATTACTCGGCAGCTAGTTACAAAACCATTTGTTTTAAAATTATAATTCGAGCTATGGAAATGTTTCAAATGCTCTTCTTAATTATATAAAAAATAATATTTTTGATAAGAAAAGAATAAGATACTAATGAATATTTATACTGTTTTTGTGTTCAATAAGTTATACTTAGAAAAATCTCCATCATACCCAGAAAAAAATTTCCTGACTCAATAACAAGTTGTTTGGTTTAACAAATCTTTTCGATTAAATATGAGTCAATAAATATTTTGTTTGAATAAAAAAAAATTATTTTTTAAGTTTCCTTTTATAATTTTCATCCAAAATGCATAATAACGAAATAATAACGTCGTTAATCCTTCTCGATTTGAAAAGTTTTTACTATTCAAAAATTATGTTAATCCTTTACAGCTATTTACAAATCGAAAATACAACTAAATTCTAACTTTAAAAGAAAAAAAAAGTTTTTTTAGTTCAAATAAAATTGATAAAATTATGTTAAAATTTTAAAACAATGTTAACAATATTTTTTTTCTGAGCAAGGAAACCGATTTTTTACTTTAACTAAAAAATTCGCGTAAAACAACAAATATGTACAAAACATCTTTCGTAGTTTTAATCAATTTCTTTTTCTGGGTGCATGCACAGCAGCTTCATTCTTCCTGATGAAAGATATGAATGAAATCATGTTTCTCTGTAGCAACTTTATTTTCTGCGATTAAATCGCTTTCTTATATCTGCAAGACGTTTTCTATGGCAGTTAAAATTTGCAAAAATTCTTGAAAAGAAAAAAAAAACGTTGAGAAATTTTAGTGAACAAACTGACAAGGAAGGTCTCCATACGGGCATACTGAGGAATTTCTGAAAAAAAAAATACAGATTTTTTTTTTCTTATGTGGATATATATATTTACAAAAAAATGGCCGAACCCCGGTAGAACATTTGTAAAAAAAAATAATAAACATTTCGTTTATTTAGCAATTGTTGGCACCGGTTAGCAACAAAATAGATTTTTTTGGTGGTGTGTGTGCAGCTACAAAAAAAAAAAAAAAAAAAAAAAAAAAAAAAAAAAAAAACGCTATTTTACAAATATTTTACGTTTGTGTATTGTTCTACTTGTTATGTACTGTCTATGAAGAAATAAAAATATTTAAAGAACATTGTCACCCCGAGAAATTTATATTTAGATAAGTGAAGCTTCTTCTTTTTGTAAATAAGCAGAGCTAGCCAGACATATTTATAATTAATGTTAACAATAAAAAGTTAATGAATTAATACGAAAATTAAATTAATTAAATTTGTTTCAATATCAAAATTAAGTCCACATGAGCAAAGTCTATTAAACTTTGTTACTATGGATTACATTGTGGCTATATATTTTTTTCAAAATATTCTGAGTATGCCCAATATTTAGACCTTCCTTATAAGCGGCTGATATCTAAAACAACTGCTTATTAAAGACATGCTGCAGGCTATTTCGCCAAAACTGTACTGCACTCTACTATACTGTCTTCCGCACAATGAACCCTGTGGACAATATTTGTAACTAATTTTAAAAGTATTTTTTATTGTATTGAAATTTCACGGCATTCTAAATAAACATACTACTTGTTTTCTTCATCTACACAGTAAAAAAATCTATAACCTTAGTAATCTAAATTAAACGGAATCTGTTATGCTTACAAAATTTTTTATATACACTTTACAAGAAAAAAAATGTCGGTCTACAAAAGTTGAAAGTAAAACTACAGACATCTGTAACTTTACAAAATAATCTGCTAAAAGTTTGGTAATTTTACTTAAATTTTCTTTGTAATCTCGTCATCATTGTAACATTGGTCTGAATTTTAAATTTTTATTGATGTTTTTGATCAGGCTCTTTCAAGTATGGATTCACTGAAATTCATTAACGGCTGTAGGCTATGATCAATTATGAAAATAAATGAATCAAAAATATATTTATTTCAAGTAGAACTCTTTTTAAACAGAAATAGTACTGGATGATGCCTGGGAGCATTTTAAAGAACACAGTCTTCACATGGCTAAGTTCATAAAGTGAGAGGAGCAGTTAAAATAAGCATTCTATAATTCGCACATTACCACACAATTGGTGACAAAGAGCATATGAAAAGTGAATGATTTCATCTGTGCAAAATTTTCTATCGCGCTTTAAACAATTAAGAGGATTTTGTATTTAATGGCAGCGCAATCAGAAATAGCAGTCCTTAAAAAATTAGTCAAAAAGAACTTCACGCCAAATCGTACGTTATTAGCATGTTTTGAGAACATACTGTGAACGACAAAACATACCGAATGTACATGAAAAGATTATTATGCAACGAGGTAGTTAGGCATAAAATTAAATAGAGTGGAAAGTGATTTTTTACTGACTGCAGGGAAAGTCTATTTTTATTCTGTTTTCTATTAATTCTAGCGAGGGTGATTAATAATAAATTCTATTATAATAACAATCTTAATGAATTCTATTTATTTAAGACCCATCATAGTCATAAAAACATATGTTAAATATGTTTTCTTTCTTTGATTTTGCAGTAAAAATTGCTGTGAGAACGAAAATAAGTTAAGATAAAATGGATATGTAATTAACTGAAATTAGTTTGAAAGATTAGTTTTAACTGAAATTTAGAAAAGATATATATCATAAAAAAAACTATATGTGGTTCTACATTGCAACTGTTACTTAAAAAGTTCCGAGAATTCGATTTTCCCAAAAAAAATTTTAATAACCCTTTTTTTTACTCAAAGTTCAAATCTGTATCTGTTACATGAATTTTTATTTTATGCATAAAAAGTACATTGCACTAAAAGGGTACATCGCAATTAAAGTTCTAGAAATATAATTCTACTAGAAAAGATTTTTTACTTTCCCAATTTTTTTTATGTGTATCGATCTTTGTTTCCAAGTTATCGAATATTGAAAGCAAGGAGACTTTTTTGCTCGCTACCCTGTACTTTTTTAATGAATTTTAGGTATCGCCAGTTCCTTTTATAACGCCGTGTTTTAGAATACATCTTTTAAAATAAAACAAATAATACTATTCTAAAAACATAATATAAAAATACTTCGTTAATGATGCATCTTTGCTTTGTACTTTTGCTACCCAATTTTCGTAAACATTATCTCTGAAACAAAACAAACCCTGCTAAAATTATCAGATAATATAACAAAATAAGTCTTTCTATCTAAGTAACACGATATGTTAGTTTCTTTCTTTATGTATCTTTATTTAATTATAAGGTACACTGTAAAATAAGAAACTGCAAAATTACTAATTTTTTTTCTAATAAACGGGGTTTCCTAGAAGTTTTTATGTAACTGTAACAACAAAAACTGTCGTTGATTAGACATAATTTTTGCTATTACCATTACATAAAACGTTCTTGGAATCCCCGTTTCCCAGAAAGAAAGTTTAGTAAATTTACGGATTTTATTTTTGCTTACAGTGTGCATACGTCATATAGAAAAAGAATCAAACAAATTGGTCTCAGTGCTTTTCATTCCTTACTTTTATGTGAAAGGTAACATGATATTTATAATTACATTTACCAAATTGAATAAATATGGGGCAGTATCAAAAATGTTTTTAAAATTTTATGTACGATATTCTAAACCATTCAATAATTGCAGTGGGAACTTTTGTTTACCTCTTTACGTGAATTAAGAGAACAAAATGTTTGACTATCGAAGTTATTTAAGATGCTTGTATGATATATAACAAATTTGTCCCAATAAATTTTGAATTCGTTCAATACTAGGATGTTATCTTGAAAAAAGATTTTATATCTGTTTGCGTGTGTGATCTTATGTATGAGCTACAAGAGGTAATAACATGTTAATTAACTTATTCGCGACATTTGCAATGTCAATAATTACATTGCAAATAGTCAGGAATATGGCATTATATCGCGAGGAAAGAATTTAAATCCTTTTTTATCTATTTATATAAATAAAATAGCAAAATTACATTACATACTTGATTAATGAAGTTATCCAACACACGAGCAGAATTGTACCAATTAGTATATGTTCTGACTAATTCATTAACCACCTACTTAGCCAGCGCATGCTTTGAATGCGCTCACCATTGCCGTCCGTCCGTCTGTGTGTCTGTCTGTGTGAGTGTCTATAAATGCTCTGTCCCCCGAAAAAATTGAGATAGAGACTTGAAATTTTTTATGTAGTTAGTATGTAAGACTAGAACAAAGCCTGATTAATATCAATGACCTCGATTTTTTTTTTTTTTTTTTTTTTTAACTCTATAAAAATTTGCTCTGGCGAAAGGTTTATAAAAATTTTCAAAATTTTTTATTTTACGGAGTGGAAAGAAGGCAATAAAATAACACAAATTATGTATAAAAAACGAAGTCGATTAGAATATTTGTCACCGAAAGGCTTGTAATCCTATTTTCCACTTTTTTCAATTTTTCATGAATCTATATTTCATTCAAATTTCAATTCAAAGATATAGTTTAGTTGGAAATGAGACGCTTAATCCGTCGCTGTAAATTGTTAATTATTGTGATTATTATTTTCGGAATTAAAAGGATGTTTCTCTTACGCAATTCGGTACTACTTGAGTACTTGGACTTTTATATAATTTGATTAAATATACATTTAAATTTTGTTTTGGAATTGCAATGCATTTTATAACTAGTTTAAGCACGTTTTTTTTCATATATTATAGTTTGCATATCCATGATGGGTCAGTATTACGATGATCCCCAATGACTATTTTGTTATTAAATGCGTGTTTTTGTGTACCGTAAAGAATATTGATTATTTGTTAAACCCATACCACTGAATCACTTTCTAAATATTAGATTAAAATATGAATACTTTGATAAATTTATGAAAAAAACTTTAAAACGTGTTCCATAGGTGTCCAATAGATATCCATATTGTAACCTAAATATGTATCAAACAACTGGGTGCAAGCATTGCACTATTAGCTCGAATTGCCTCAGTATTCAAATCGTGTTGTTGCCTCTTCTACTGTCAATTAAGTGTTGTGAAGTTTATTATTATATGTTTATTACTTTATTTATTATTATCATAATTTTATTAGATACATAGGGAAACCTCTTGTGGTGATGCACGCACCTTGCATTGAGACTTGGTACATTTTAAAGTCCTGTATTAGCATTTTGAAAATGAAAAAAGTCTGTTACTGTCTTTTCAGAAACTTACAAATTCGGTTTTGTAAGATTAGGACATTACATTGAAATATTTTGTGGAGGAAAATGGTGGTGTATATTCAAAAGTAGACTTTTCAGACAACTCTAGCGAAATGTCATAGCTGCAAAACAAGACAAGTGAAAAATTTGTAGCACGTATTTGGGGACTCAACTCCGTTTTGGCGTGAAAGAAAAAATTAAAATGCAATAAAAATTTTAATGTATAAAAATATACGTAAAATGTGTTTTTAATAGAGAACTTTTATTAGTTCTCTCACTTATATGTATAGAGCTAAAAAATGAGCCAGTTCTGGATGTTAGGTGCAAACCACACTATAAGTAATTCCTTTGCGAGTGTTTTTAAATAGTGTGAAGCTTCAAATCTCTTCCATGTACAAACTGATCCTGTTAACGATTCTTCTTCTCCAATTCCACAGAATTTTGATAAGATAATAATACTTCTAGTATTATAATTTTATTATAACATATATTTTTTATTACTAAATTTTTGTAACATTATAAAAATTGATGAATAATTTGTTTTCGAAGTCATTTTTCTTTTCAAAACTTATTTCATTTTCATTTTCAACCTAGGACCAATTAACGTAGAATATTGTCAAAATGTGTAAATAATTTCCTTTTAAGTTGATTTTCTCCTTTAAAATGATTTCGTTTTTACTTTAGACTTAGGCCCAATTAACAGAGAAAATTGACAAAACTTGTGAATAGATTGTTTTTAAGGTCATATTCTCTTTTAAAATTATTTCATTTTTATTTTCGACGTAAAAACAAATAATGGAGGGCATAGTCAAAAATTGTGAATACTTTGTTTTTAAGATTAAATTTGCTTTTAAAATTATTTTATCTTCATTTTCATGTTAGGCTCAATTAACGGAGAATGTGAAAGATATTATAAAGTTGCACCAGTTTAAGACGTATCTATATGATAATAATATTTCTATTGCTTTGCCTCATAATTCAACATGTCTTTGAAATATACTTATTTTTACATAGAAAAAGAATAAGTAATTATGTCATTTTCACTTTTTAGTTTAGTTTTATATTGTGATTATTGCTCTGCTCATAATATCTCTATATTGTTCGAACAATTTTAATGTTTTGATTATTTATATTTAATTTTACATTACTAGAAAATACGTAACCCATTAAGTATGATTTTTTGTATATGCATAAACTTTTTATTAGTATGATCCTTTTGTAAAGAGAATTTGAAGGTTCTTTATTTATTATTCAGTTCTGTATAAAGTTTTGAAAAGTCATGCACAGCAGAAATGCAACTTTCGAACTTTTTAAAAGTTGCAAGATCAATAATTTACTGCTATGCTGAAGCTTCCTTGACGTTATGTTTATAACTCTATGCATTAAGAAAAGGATACTTGCATTTCAAGTTTCAGAAATGAGGAAGAATATTTTCGTAAACATTTTTTGGTTTTAAATCCTATATTTGAATATTTATAGAACTTTAAATATACATATTTTTAACATCTGGATTTGAAACTTTTAAAAGACTAAATAAAAAGTATAAAGTAAGATAGATTTATATATAGTTTGAAATGAAATTTATAAATATTTTTAAATGCTAAACATATTAAAATTCATGAGCAGAATTTAAACTTTGTAAAAAAAATGCATACCAAATTATGTACAGCGTAAAAATAAATCTGTAATGTTACTAAGAATGCTGTTGGAAATCAGATTTATATACAGTTTAAAATAAAAAAGTTTAAATAGTTTAAAATACTAAAAACAATAAAAATTTATCAGTACAATTTTGACATTGTAAAAAATATGTATACAAAATTATGTACTTTGTGAAAATAAATCTGTAGCGTTATTAATTATGTTTTAGGAAACCTGCATTTTTATAACTTAATACATAATCAAAAACAAATGTTCATGTAACAGGTGCACATTTGCACTGTAAATCAAATAAAATGTAAGATTATCAATAATTTTTAGGACACTAGGTTGTAATTGCAAAAACAGAAATATACAGAAATTTTATTTGAAAGTGTACAGCAATATCAGTAGATACTTTTGTAAAGTTACAGATATCTGTAGCTTTACAAAAAATAGTTTTGTAAATTCACACTTTTTGTGCAATATGCACATTAAAATTTAGTAAGTATACAGATTACTATAATTTTACATCAGTAGAATTTACAGATTTTTTTCAAATTTCGCTTTACAGGGTACAGTTAATGTTAATGACATTTTTTAGAAGCAAACGATATTCAGAAGGAATAAAATAGGCTCCTATCAATGTTATACAGAAGTAAACATTATTAATCAGAAATGGAACAGGCTTCATTTCTTGTCTATATTGAATAAAGGTATCCATATATTCATTGATTAATGGCAATATAAAATACAAAATATGGTACGTACCACACAGGGTTGATAAAACCCCGGGTTTTTTTACTTCATTTTGGGAATAACGAATATTGAGTTGATTCTATAGACGATCACTTTCAGAATTTTCACGCAATGTTTTTGAAACATTTACAGAAATTGATCTCTATATATAACTAACACAATATGCAAATAAAATTTTCATATTATTGACGCATGCGCATTGAAAAAGTGTTTACTAAACTTGCTCATTTTTTATTATTTTGTAATTCTGATGACAAGGTATTTTGTACAATGTTGTTTGTGATTTTTTCAGAAAAGAACATTATTTTATACTAAGAACTCTGCAACTTATAAGAAAAAAAAAACTTGGAAAAATTTGAGAACATTTTTATAAAAAAAAACCTTAATTTCTCTACGAGCATACATGCTATCCACATAAAAATTGACACAGTATATTACAATAAGCCACTTAATCATAATCTAAAGTTTGAGCACTTTTGCTACATTAATTTTGACAGAGTTATCCAAAAGATATTCGTCATTTTTCAGTTTGTTGACGATCCTCTATAGAATTTCGGGTAAAATCTTCACAAAAATGTATGACCTGTACTATTATCTTTACAAACTTAGAATGTCAGGATATTTCCTCATGTGTTTTTCTAGATATTTAACAAAATATGTAAAATCGCAAGTAGCCGGTAGTGGATTACTTTTGAGTAGCCCTATGATATAATAATAAATATTCTTTGTATCAAAGATCCGAAGAATGTATATTATAGTATATACGTCATGGATTAATGTCAATTCTGTTACATTCGAAAGAATGTAACATCATTAAAATGTACCTGATTTTTTCTCTATTGACCGTAATGAAATGAAATAATTTTGATTGCCCCTGTTATTAAACGATACATCCGATTTTCATAAAATTTGAAATGACGCGACAAAATTATGCAACAATTATTTATTTTAAGACTCAAACCATTTGGTTGGGTAGTTTTTGCTCTGTTTTATGTGGACACATAGACGGGCAGACTGAACGATGACTAAAGTTGGTTTGCATTTATATAATTACGAACGCACCTAAAATATTCATATATTGGGTCTAATAATATCCAGTATAGTAGCCGGTAATCTTTTGTCTGACCATGTCAATCACTATCAGCATTTTATTAAATATGAATAAACTTGTAGTAATCCGTAGAAACGCATATCATTTTTTTAAATGTTAAATATAAAAACACAATTAAAACGCGCACCAAGCAATGTTCTCCCTATAAAATGATGCAATGGTATATTTTTGTGCAGCTCTGTACATCAATAACAAATATTCTTTGCATCACAGATAAAACAGAATGTATAGTATAGTATTCGAGGTGGAATCCGTCGAAGTTCGACGAAAGAAAATGTTTAATAAGGACCCATTTCATTGATTTATAATAAATTTACAAAATTATTTACAGTAAAAATTGCATCTTATATTGATCTATCTAACACTCAAACAGATATAAAAAATACATCTCATATTGATCAATCTAACTCTCCAACAAATATTATTTTAGGCTAAAATTAACAAAATACTATAAAACTTCGTTGTCAAAATTTTTAAAATTAAACTTTAATTGCACATGTAATCAGTAAAATATAATAAAGATAAATTATTATTAAGTTATCAATAGAGACTTGTATGTTTGGTATAAATCAGAAGGAAAAGAAAATTATTGCAAATTGATACAATCATATGTGATTCATGATACAATTCATGTGAAATTAAAACCCGTCATCATTTGCATCGTCTCAAAATTTGCACACGCACTTCTCGAATCCATATTCGCCACGTTTAAAAAAATGGCATTTTAATTTGATCATTTTAAAATCACTTTAACTCAAAACTTGAAGCCATTTAATTGATGAATCAAAACGAAATAAAATCGAAATTTATAACAGACGATATGTTTGGACAAAGTAAACGCATTTTAAATTCTCCCATTTTTAATCTCTCCTATTTTTTTTTTCTCAATTTCAAGAGAAAATGGAGTGATTCTGTTGCCACAATTACAAAACTGGTAATAAAACTATAAAAAATTAATATCTCAAAAACAAATTAAGATACAGCTTCCAAACAAATTGCATTTAAAAGTAAATTTTTTTCTCTATACGCTGGTGTAAAATTTTTAAATGTGCGATGTCAAAAGGTACAAAATTTGCAGTAACAAATATTGCAAAACCGGAATTGCATGGGAAAGTGTTGCCATTCACAAAATGACGTATGCGTTACGCACATATACGTTTGGCCTTTATAATATAGATACTTCATAGATGCATATTAATTTCATTATGTTTGAAAGAGCGTAAAAATACTAAAAATATGCACTTGAAATATTTTTTTCACTATTGACTGTAATGAATTGGAGTCCTTTTGATTGTCGCTGTAATGGAACTGTGCGTCCGATTATCATAAAATTTAAAATGACTGGACAAAATTAAGCAATAAGTATGTATTTTAAATTTGAAATAATTCGGTTGGGTAGTTTTTGCATTATTATATGCTGACGGATGGACAAACAGAAGGACACTCAGACGCACTTAGAGATGGACAGATTGAACCACAACTATCGATGCTACGTATTTACTTAATTATGAACGCATCTAGAATTTGGAACAGTAAATGTTTTTTCAAAAACCTTTGTATTTGTATAAGACAAAAATTTCAAGAGTTTAGTCAAAATGTACTTTTTAAAACTATGAAACATATTAAATCCTTGCAAGGACAGTATGAAACTATATAATTTTTCTATTCAAATTCCAGCAGAATTTTAATACGGATATATTCCCTCTATTAAGTATGTAAGATATAAATTACTGTTATTTCCAAATATATGTTTTCTTAAATTTCGGCGTCTTTCATTCATTTCAAGATGTTATGAATTTAATTTCATTAGCCCTTTAAGGAATAAGTTAAAAAACATGAAATGGCAACTTAAGTGTGCTTTTATAACTAATTATCAATAATTTTCTTCAAATTCATAATTTGAAAATGAAATTCATATGAAATCGCATTAAAAATAAAAATTTTTACAATTTAAAGGGTTATCTAAAGTAGGTACTGCAGCCATGGTAATTTTAGTAAACATCAGGCGGTTAAATAAGCGTAAGTAATTTTAATATTTCGGACTAATTATTAGCACGCTTGATCGCATTGATTTCTAAGTGGTATAAATTCACAATGCTTAAAATCCTAAGCTATTGCATATAAATTCATTAACATGCTTGCTAAATATGATACATCAATATCATCCTTCATACGTTGTCTTAACATACTTGAAATGTATATCCTTGAAATGTGTCAAACAAATAAACCTTTATCGCTCTTAGCTGAAGTGTTATATGTATGTTATATATATATAGATTATGTAAAAGATTGACAGTAATAAACTCAGGACACCTTAGATTAGTCAGAAGTAGAAATCCTCTATTATAACTTCAGGGATTATTGACAATTGAAGCAAGCTTGTGTTATTCCAAACAGCATTAAATAACGTGAACATTTATTTCGATTATTGTTTTTCAATATCAGTAATTGAATATTGCAATAGTTGAATATTTTTAATAATATATCATATTTAAAAATAAAATTTAATTTAAAATGCTATACTTCATGTCTACATTTGTTGCCATCTCTTCAGTTATATGATTGAAATTTATTCAAAGAATACGGTTAAAACGATAAATATGCACATTAAGATTGACCACATCCTTTCTACTATTTTTTCCATGCATTTTTACTATCTAAAAAATCAGGATGACAGCTAATTGGGGAAAAATATCTTTTGATATCATTGCAACTTTCTGCTAAATTCAAAATTTAAAAAAAAAGAATATATATATATTGGATATTTTCCAGTATAAGGGAATTGGCATTTAAAACAAGTTGGAAATTGCAAGTGTACGTAGCAAATGAGGTGCGTTCGTACGATAACGAAGTTTTAAAAATATTCAGATCTTGCTGATATAGTAGAGCGTACTCCGGATGCAGTATAGTAGTCGAAATCTTTACGTTTCTGTAAATATGCAGGAAGTAATTTTTATTACACCTCAACAACGTATAACTTATTCATAAAATGTGAAATAGTTGAATATAATTAAAACACGTACCAAACCATGTTTCCCCGTATAACATTATATAGTGGAATACTTTTGTTTGGCCCTGTATTTTAATAATAAAAATTCTTTGCATCACAGATTGTACAGAATGCATATTTTAGTATATATTTCATAGATTCATGCCAATTGTATTATGTTCGAATGAGTGTAACATCATTAAAATGCATTTGAAACTTTTTCCCCATTGACCGTAATGTAATGGAATCCTTTTGATTGTCCCTGTAATTGATCTATGCATCCGATTTTCATAACATTTGAAATGACTCGACAAAATTACGCAATAATTATATGTTTTAAATTTCAAACGATTAAAATGCTTTTGAAACTTTTTTCCCTATTGACCGTAATGTAACGAAATCCTTTTGAATGTCCCTGTAATTGATCTATCGATCCGATTTTCATAAAATTTGAAATGACGAGACAAAATTATGTTGTAATTATGCATTTTAAATTTCAAACGATTCGGTTGGGTAGTTTTTGCGTTGTTATATGCGGACAGACGGACAGACGGATAGACAGACGGACAGACGGACGGACTGAGCGACAACAATAGGTAATTACATAATTACGAACGCACCTAAAAACTTGGCACACTTCCGCTTTAAAAAGCGATTTCTTTTTCTGCTGAAGGACGTAAACAGCATATTTTTTGTTGGTTTACATTAGAACTAATTATTAATATGGATTTCGAAAAAATAAAAAGAGGATCTCCAAATCTTCTTTAAAAAACAAACAAAATTTTGAAAAACAATTATTTTAACCTATTTAAAAATCAAAATAAAAATTAACTTTATCATAAAGCTTGTGCAATCTATATTATAAAGGCCAAACGTATCTGTGAGTAACGCATACGTCATTTTTCGAATGGCAACACTTTCTGATGAAATTTCACTTTTGCAATTTTCATTACTGCAATTTTTTAACTCCTAAGCATCGCACATTTTCAATTTTTACACCGTTGTGTAGGAAAAAATCTTTACTTTTAAATGCAATTTGTTTGAAAACTGTATCTTAATTTGTTTTTCAGATATTAATTTTTTGTAGCTTTTAACTTAATTTTTCTGGAGGTGGCAACTTGAATTCTCCATTTCTGTACAAAGTAAAGGAAAAATAGACATAAAGCAAAAAGAAGAAATACAGAGGTCTTATGGTGGTTGGGATTGATGCAAAAAATTTAACCCTGGAATCTGTTACATTAAGCCCAAACACAACCGCATGTTTTCGCAAAAAAGAAAGAAAATTTCAATGACAGGTTTCTGGAAACTTTTAGTTCTATAGTTTTTAGTTTAAAATAAAATAAAATGCTACTTTAGAATGTTTAAATTTAGGCAGATCATTTTTATTTAGAGAAAAATTGCACGGCTGATGTCAAAGGATTTAGTACCTATTCAATGTGATTCTTTTTTTCCCTTCGGGTTAAATTTTTTTCGCCGAATTAGACAAGCAAACGAAGATGATCTTGGCAATAATTCCAGGTTTAAAGTAATGTCCGATTCTTCAAATTTTTGTCCAGTTGTTTAAGACATTCAATTGTAATTATATTAAAATAACATTATTCGTTCAATGTAATTTTTTTTATAAATTTCAGTTAAACGTGCTAGAGCAGATGATTTTTCTTAGTTCTTTTGGTACTGCTAGGTTATCCCGTCGGCCAAAAAATTATCGTCAAACTATAAGATTAAATGCCAATAATGGATGATCATGAATGTCACATTCAATGACATTAAATACGATTCACGTGTTTAAAATGTTATTAAATGATTTTTATTTCGACTTTTTATTGGTATTTTTATTAATATTCTACTAATTATTTGTTTTTTTGTTATTTAAAATAAAAATTTGGTCAACATATGCACTTGGCTATTAGTTTGGCGATTTGTATAATTTGACAAAATTGGTCGACGGATAACAGAGTAGTACCGTTCTTTTAGGTAGCTTTCATTACAAAAAGTAAAAAGCTACCTATTGCAGCCGTCCGGAGGAAAGCACTTCCGGAAAATTTTGGTATATTTTCACCGATCATGACCCCCAGACCCCAAAACCACCCTCTGTTCAAATGTTGACATACATATATATATATATATATATATATATATATCTGATTTTTGTCATGCGATAACTAACATATTTATGAACCGATTTGAATGAAATTTGATATGTACATAGTACATACAAATGTCTCGACCGAGTTCGTTGGTCAGAATCATCCACCATTTTGTTTCAAAATGTCGGCCATTTTAAATTAAAAAAAATAAAATTTAAAATTCAATGCGAAAAAATTAAAAGTTGAAAAATATTTTTCTTTTACGTGTTAGAACTTAAAACAACGATTCCAGAACACTTTTTATTTTGTCTATATCTTAAAAAATGATTGAGTTATAGTAATTTGAATTTTTCTTATGGCTGACATTTTGAAACGATCTGATTTTTGTCACGTGATAACACGCGTATTTATGAACGGACTTGAATGAAACTTGGTATGTACATAGTACATACAAATGTCTCAACCGAGTTCGTTGGCCAGTATCATCCGCTGTTTTGTTTCAAAATGGCGGCCATTTTAAATTTTTTAAAAAATTTAAAATTTAAAATTCAATGCGAAAAAATTAAAAGTTGAAAAATATTTTTCTTTTACGTGTTAGAACTTAAAACAACGATTCCAGAACACTTTTTATTTTGTCAATATCTTAAAAAATAATTGAGATATAGCACATTGAATTTTTCTTATGGCTGACATTTTGAAATGATCTGATTTTTGTCACGTGATAACACGAGTATTTATGAATAGATTTGAATGTAACTTGGTATGTACATAGTATATACTGAGGCCTGAATCGAGTTCGATACTCAGTTTCATCCGCCATCTTATTTCAAATGGCTGCCACTTAAAAAATTTTATAAATTTTAAAATTTAAAATTAGGTACAAGAAAGTGAGAAATGGAAAAAGATTTTTTTTATGCATTTGACCTTGATACAAAGATTCCATTTTTTGTTTCGTTTGTATCTTAAAAAATGGCTGAGTTATCGCATATATATATTAATCGATTTCAATATGAGTGTGCATGTGCACCTGAATTAAGATTTCGACCAAGCTCATAATCAGGTTCTACTAATTTGAGCTTAGTGTTTTTGAATAATATAACTTAATTTAAAATAAATAAATAAATACATAAGTATATGAAAGCTACCTCTTCCTCCCGGCACTGCCGGAAGGACTATTTTGTTACCTGTTATTTTACCAGAAGGAAAATGCAAAACAAATTTATTTAATTTTTCTTTCTTTTTGGAGTATTTATATTTTTATGTTATTTATTTTTTACTTTATTTTTAGAAACATTTTGATTTTCGAAATATATTTTCAGAAAAGAGAAAAAAAAAAAAGCACATTTTTCACATAGAAAATTGATCTGAAATAGAAAAAAAAAACGATGTAAATGACGAAATTAGATTTTATAATTCGCCAATATTCAATGTTTAAATTGTAATTGAAAATTTGGTTTGGCATGATTTGTAAAAATCAGGGTTTGCGTCTTTCACGGGAAATATGGCATCTTCCATGCAAATTGAAGTGACGGAGTGCAATGTTTGTGTATTTTAATGTTTATTCTTTTAATTTGTGTTGTGTATATTTTAATTTATAGAACGAATTTTAAATTTGTCATAGAGTTAACCTTGAAGCAAGCTTTTTTGAAAAAATGTACGTGCAGTCATTTCTTTACTTTGACATTTTAGTATGCGCGTAAGATTTTTCGGTACTACTTGGTTATTCCGTCGACCAAAATCTATCGCCAAATTATAAAATTAAATGCCAATAATGGATGACTGTGAATGTCATATTCAATGATATTAAACACGATACGCATGTTTAAAATGTCATCAAGGGGTTTATAATACCACTTTTTATTTGTATTTTATTCATGTTTTACTAATTTATTTGTTTTTCCGTTATTTAAAAAAAAAATATGTCAACATATATAACTTGGCTATTCGTTTGGTGAAAGTTTGATTTTAGAGTTTTTTTAATTTGGCGAAAATGGTCGACGGGATAATCAAGTAGTACCGATTTTTCATATGCGCAAAATCTATATTGTAAGGAACAATATGTCCGTGTGTAGCACTGACGTTATTTTGCGAATGACAACATTTCAGGATAAAATGACTTTTTGCAATTTTTGTTACTGCAATTTTTTAATGTTCAAAAAGTCGCACATTTTCAATTTTTATTTTGTCATATAGGAAATGAAATCTACTGTCAAATGCAATTTGATTGAAAACTGTGTTTTATTTGACTCATTTATTACGTGCTTATATTTTTCAAGCATTTTTTTAAATCTCTAGCACGTATCTCCATTAAGAAATAATGATACACAATACAATTACTCATAAATCTATAAATATTGTTCCTGATAATTTTTCATTATAAAATTAAAATTGTATGAGTAATAAAATAAAAGAATGGTTCAAAACGCAAATTAAATTATTAAAAATTAAAAATTGAACATGTAATCATACAACTTAAATTTTACACTGAAAAAAAAAAATAATTTATTGATTGGTTGTGGTTTAAAAAAATCATGTGCGAATTATTTTTAAATTTATCTTTACCGAGTGAAACTCGATTACAATAGATTTATCTATTTGTCCTTAGAAAAACATAAAGAGTTCGGAATTTGTTTCCAGCTAATATACTATAGCAAAATTAAAATTTCTTTTATAATTAATAAAATAAATAAATACAAATTTAACAGATATGTAATTGAATTACGCGCTTGGAGCACTAAAATGACCAGAAACAAAATTACTGGCGTAACGAAATCTTTGGCTAATAACTTCTGGCATGCGTCGAATACGGTAATTTGACTTTTGATAAACTTCATATCTTTATTTTATTCCAAAATTAATATTTTTCATTTTACCCTTTAACCTAACCATGTTAGCCTAACCATGTTTTACCGCTGTGTAATATTTTAATTCAAAGATTGATTTAAAATAATGAGATTAATGTTAATTTTTTGAATTGTATAAGATAAAAATATGTAAAGATATCAAATACAAATCTTCATATCAATACTTTTCACAATTATTATTTTATGAGTGAAATATGAATGAAGAAACCCGATAGTCACTTAACCCTTCGAGGCAAAAAGCACTTCAATTCTTAAAATGCTGAAATGATTGATTGACACCAGAATTTAGAAACAAATTTGTTTCAAAATATTTAAAAGCGTTTCTTCACGTATTTTAGAAAAACAAAATCGCTATTTCAAATTAATGGCATCAATTTGGCGTTTTGCAATTAAAATTAAGTGAGGTATATTTTATCCCACACCCTTCAAGGGGTTGAAGGGTTTTAAATGCTTTTTTTGGAGTTTGTTATCAATCTAAAACGCATATTACATGTAGAAAATTCATTAAAGTTTTCAATTAAAAAATGATTTTTATCTTTGCTATGTAACCCGGGAAACCCGGGTTCGATCTACTAGTTTATTTAAAAGTGCAAATGCACGTAAAACATGTTCTTCTATTCTCTTCGGCAGTTAGAATACGACAACTCAAAGTACGCCAGAATTCATTCCTATTTAGATGCAGGAAAATGGTATAAGTGATGAATTTAAAAATTTTCGGGAAATCGATCGATTAAAATCGATCGGGATTTTTTTGTCTTTCTTTTAGTTGAAAATGGAACATTTACTAAATATCATTTATAGGACCAGCAGATCGTTTAGCACATTCGCGGCCGATCACGCGCCAGCGCGTGATTTGGCACCAACTTTAAGGGCCACTCACGCTCCAGCGCGTGATGTGGGGTGATGTCTCAATAGCCAGTCAAGCGTTGGCGCGGAAAATCGCTCACCAAAACTTTGTTATAAAAAGTAAATCGGCTTCTGGGAAAAAACCACTTCTACAGTGCGGCATTAACTATCATCACACCTTCGTAAGCGGCAGCGAACGTGTTAAGAAATAAAATTTCGTAGTATTTGAAGAAATGCTTTTATTGATATAGATGAACTTCAAAATAATTCCTCGACTCATTTAAAACATTTTTGTAGCTAGATCTATATTTCCTTGATTAAAGTTTTAGGAATTTACCATACTTATGTATACAGGGTGTTTCGCTACCAGACCGACAAACTTTGAGGGATGATAGTAGACATGAAAACAAACATTATTAAATAGGGAACCATGGGGCGCAAACGTCTTCTGTAGGAGCTAGAGGCCATTAAAGTTTGAGGTCCTAAATTTCAAATGATGATAAAAAACGGAAAAAAGGGTCGATTCGTTTGCGGTTTTCACTAAAACATTCTTTATATCATGTTTTTCTTAGAAAAAAAATTCAAAGGTTATGTTCAAAAATTGTCGATAGAGGGCGCTTTAGACTTTAGAGTAACGAACAGTTATTTTTTACCGCTATTTTGTGTATGGGGTTGAAAATATTCTAAAGTTTAGACTTTAACTTAAATTTTAAGCCCAAAATCGGAAACACTGGGATTAGGTAACTAGCGAAAATTAAACTGTGAACACGGGGGAAATTTTAAACGCTCATAAATATTGGAAAAACAAATCGATTTTATTGCAGTTTACGTGTAAGTCATTACCTTGATAATTATTTTATTCAAAATGACGTACAGCTTTGATGCCCTCATTTTTTGATAGAGGGCGCTTCCGACACATCCCTGACATTTCGATGGCATTACTCCTGGGTCTTTTACTACCAGACCATCATACTTCCAGGAAGTGTTAGGGGTACAAAGACGACTTGGAATCACATAGGAATTTAACGTTGGAAATGCATTTTTTGCAAGTTACGGTTAAAGGAAACAGAGAAAAAAAGCAACAGAAACAGCAGAGAAAGAGCGACACGTTATTGTGACAGAAAACAGTTTATTTAAAGGTTTTACTAGAAAAGGTGTTCGAAATTACGACCAGAAGTAGTTCGGCATGCTTGACAGTGGCGTCACGTGGAATTCCTCACGCTTTGAAAGATTCCTGGCATCTCTGATAGTTTTCTGGCAGCTACAGAAATACCAGCTGCGAGGTCTTCAACTGATGGTACGGGAGTCTCATACAACCATTTTTTCATTTGACCCCAGCAAAAGAAGTCCATGCATAATAGATCCGGCGATCTGGCAGGCCAATGAACCGGGCTACCACGACCTATCCACCACTGTCCATATGTTACTTTGAAGTGTCGGCAAACGTCATTGGTAAAATGTGGAGGAGCCCTATCGTGCTGTTCATCATTCAAATACTTCATTCTGCTACCTTTGGAACCGGTTCGCGAATGATCACTTCAAAGTGATCTCTGCGCAGCCGCATTACCATTTAGCGCCATCTACCGTCGCTGCCAAACTTGCCGGCTACTTCTGGTCGTAATTTCAAACACCTTTTCTAGTAAAACCTTTAAATAAACTGTTTTCTGTCACATTAACATGTCGCTCTTTCTCTGCTGTTTCTGTTGCTTTTTTTCTCTATTTTCTTTAACCGTAACTTGCAAAAAATGCATTGCCAACGTTACATTTCTATGTGATTCCAAGTCGTCTTTGTATCCCTAACACTTTCTGGAAGTATGATGGTTTGGTAATAAAACGCCCAGGAGTAATGCCTTTGAAATATCAGAGATGTGTCGGAAGCGCCCTCTATCAAAAAATGAGGGCACCAAAGCTGTACGTCATTTTGAATAAAATAATTACCAAGTTAATGACTTACACGCAAACTGCAACAAAATCGATTTGTTTGTCCAATATTTATGAGCGTTTAAAATTTCTCCCTTTGTTCACAGTTTAATTTTCGCTAGTTACCCGATCCCAATGTTTCCGATTTTGGGCTTAAAATTTAAGTTAAAGTCTAAATTTTAGAATACTTTCAACCCCATGCACAAAATAACGATAAAAAGTAGTCGTTCGTTACTCTAAAGTCTAAAGCGACCTCTATCGACAATTTTTAAACGTAATCTTTAAATTTTTTTTCTAAAAAAGTCGTGATATAAAGAATGATTTTAGTAAAAACCGCAAACGAATCGATCCTTTTTTCCGTTTTTTATCATCATTTGAAATTTCGGACCTTAATTTTTATTGGCCCCTAACTCCTATAGAAGATGTTTTCACCCCATGGTTTCCTATTTAATAATGTTTGTCTTCGTGTCTACTATCATCCCTCAAAGTTTGTCGGTCTGGTAGCGAAACACCCTGTATACAACACTGAGACCTCCAAAAGTTAAGGTACAGCCGGTAGTTTTTGCGTCTAATTTGCAAATTACAGAGAAACAACAAAATTGGCGGAAATGTGCGCTAAACTGCTATTTATTAAATGTGGCTTAGAAATTTACTTAAGTTAGAAAGACATAAATGAAAGTACAACAAAAAAGCAGTCATGGTAGAAAATACCATTCTTGGAGAAATCAGGACATCGCCGTATTATGCAGTAAAGTGTGACAGAAACATTAAAAGACTGGTTTTGCGCCGGACGTCAATTCATTGGTGGCATCGAGTTTCCATGCTCTCAATTAAGTTGTCGGACTCCGAAATAGGTAGAACTGTCCAGAGATGGAGTAAGACTTGTTCCAGCTCATTTAATGACCTTGGTCGAGGACTTAAAGCCGCAACCTGTCTTTCAAGATAGTCCCAAACATGTTCTATTGGATTCAACTTCGGAGGTTGAGCTGGCCATTCCGTTCTCTCCAAACCATCATCCTCAAGATAATCATCAACCACCACATCTCAGTGTGATCTCGCATTATCATTCATTCGAATGAAAACATTGCCAATAGAATCGGCATGTGGGCACGCATATGAATCAAGGAGCTCATCTGTATATTTCCCACCAGTCCGAGTTCCTCCATGGAACACATGCAGATCAGTGTGACCATCGAGTGAGATCCCTGCCCAAGCCATGATTCCATCGTTTCTCTAAATGTGTTTCAAAGTGGTCTGCAATGAGTTGCGGCAGAGCAGTGTGTCTTCACTTTCTTGCCGAAAGAGCTTGAAACCGGTCTTCTGAAGGTGTTGTAACACGTGGGCGGCCACGAACATCTCTTATGGACACAGAATTTCCGCATTCATACTTATTCCAGAGTCGATGGATCACACTGCGAGACATATTCAGCCGTCTAGCGGTATCGGCCTGTAACAACCACTTTTCCATCCTTTCTACTGCCCGCCAACTTAAGGAATCGGGCAAAAGAATTCTTCTAGTTGTTTCTAAGACTCTATAGGTTGTTGTGAACAAAACTGACAAACATTAGTTCAAATACAACAAAACTTACACGCGAAATTGCGAAAACTTCGTAATTGCATAAATTTCTCTCATTCGCAAATATCTATTTCTTTCAATAAAATAAAAGTGGTAGCTGTAATTTTTGCGTGTTTTTAAAGCTTGCATTCATATAAACTATAAAGTTTAATCTGACTGCCATTTTTTTTTTTGTAGTGAGCTTCGAAAAACGTTTTGTACTTCAGCTTTTGGACGCCAGTGTATACATACATACATATTTGTGCTTGTAGTCAAATTTGAATGCATACTTAATCTTTAGATTATAGTTTCTATTTTCATATTTCTAGCTTTATTAGTCATTTCATTTCACCAAGATGCATAGAATTAGTATTTTGCCCAATACCTTAGCTTAGTATTCCATGGCAATGTAAACAACGAGAGGTTAATAAACATAAATCGTTTTAATATTAAGCGATAAATCTTTAGCACACCTGCTTACATTGATCTGTAAATGGTACGAATTCACATTGCTGAAACTCTTAAGCAATTATATATACGTTCATTAACATACTTGCTAAATTCGATATATCAATATCATACCTCAAACGCTATCTTAACTTACTTGAAATGTATATCCAAATGGATTAAATATTCAATACGAAGACAAAGTGTCAAACAAATACACCTTTATCGCTCTTAGATGTACTGAAGTGGGATATCTCTGTTAAGTATATGTATTATGGAAAGGAATTATATTTACAGCTATAAATACAGGACACATAAAATTAATCAAATGTGGAGATCCTGCGTTACATCTTCAAGATGTGTTGACATTTGAAACAATCTTGTCATATTCCAAACAGCATTAATTAATATGAAGATTAATTTCAATGTTTGTTCTTAAATACATATAGTTCGAATATTACAGATCATATTTAAATATAAAATTTAATTTAATATGGTATACTTTAGGTTGATATTTGTAGATATAAATTCTGTAATATGGTACAAATCGTTTAAAAGAATACATATAAAAGGAAAAATTTGCACGTTAAGACTGAAAAATCATTCATACTTGTTGGTCCATATTTTTTGCTGTATAAAAATGCAATAAAACGGGTAAAATATGCGGGCAAAATATACTTTGATTTCAATACCAATTTTGGCTATATGTGAAATAGAATTAGGAAGATAAAAATTGTTTATTTTACCATATATGGTGTTTTTAAAAAAGCTTGGCACGGTTAGGTTTCAGAAAGAGAATTTTTTTAAATAAAAAAATTTTAAAACACAATAATTTTAACCTTTTTGAAAATTAATTTTATCATATTATTTGTGCGTTTTTTAAAAAGTGTAATTAGACGTGAAAGATGTTCTTCTAATATTTTGATCACTTTGAATTGGACTGAATGGCTGAATTCATATTCAGATGCTGAAAAAATGTCAGTTTCATAACTCGGTTAATTTCAGTATTAGATTATCGGTACATTATTTTTTTGTTTTTCTTTTTAGTGCAACATGTAACTTTTTGAAAATATCATTTGTAGAACCAGAGGACCGTATATACAGTTACATTTTGTAACTTTTCAAGAAATGTTTTAATTGATCTCCACGATTTTCAAAATATTTTTTCGTCTCATTTAAAACATTTTTATTGCTGAAACTACATGTCTAGGAAAAACAATTTAGGAATTTCCAATACATGTATATGTACATATGCGTGTGCATACGTTTAGGCATATATATATATATATATGATGAACATAGTCAAATTTGAAAGTATATTTCCTTTTCAGATTATAGTTTCAATTTTAATATTTGTAGATTTATTCATTATTTTGTTTCACCAAGAATTATCACAACCTCAAAACTAGAGGGGTAAATGTGAGAAAAATACGATTTGGAGTAAATCGAGTTCAAAGACATTTGACGTTAAATTTGATCATCAATAATAATTGATTGAACTGAAATAGGATACTGCTGCTTGTTTTATATTGATCTTTGAGCCCCTATTTTAATAAGTGTGAAAACATTTGAGTAAAATTTTCTTTAAATTTACAATTAATAAGTATTGATAATTATTCGACAAAAGTGGTTGATCTTTACACTGTAAAACATTTGTGTAACGTTACACCATAAAATTCGTGGCACCCTTGCTGCACCCTCTACTTTAACTGATATAACTGGTGTAACATTGCTAGGTTACACCAGTAATATATGTTTAAATTACATCTTTATATAAGTGAAAAATTACTCTGTAAAATGGAAGTCGTATTTGCAACCAATTTTATGGAGTAACGTAACACAAATGTTTTACAGTGTAGAACGTTTCATATAAATATAAAATCACTTATATTTCATTGCTTGAAAAAAAGGCATATATCCAGGACGTCTGTGCACGAAATTCATTTTTCTACATTTTATTTTCACTTATACGGCTTTGGCTCCTGTGGTCCTCATTCATGGCATGTATGTAGGTGTAGACAAATTTCAATGCAAGCATATTTGCTTTTTTTAATTTATTTTTTCACTCATCATTTCATTACACCCAGAGACATAGAATCTTGTGCCCAACAATTTAGTTACGTATAACATAGCATTATAAGCAACAAGCGTCTAAATAAATATAAATCGTATTAATATTTCGGACTAATTTACAGTACACCTGCTCACTTTCTTGTGTAAGCGGTGTGAATTCACAATGCTTAAACTCTCAACCTATTATATATAAGTTCATTGATATGCTTATTTAATATGATCTATCAATATCATACTTCACATGCTATCTTAAATTATATGAAATATATATAGAAATGGATTAAATATTCAGTGGGAATAAAAAGTGTCAAACAAATGTACCTTTGTCGCTCTTAACTATATATTGGGGAGCGATATGTCTGTTAAATATATAGATTATGAATTATGATGGAATTATATTTACAGTAATAAATACAGAACACGTAGTGTTAGTCAAAAGTAGAACTCTTGTATTATAACTTAAGGACATCTTGAGATTTGTAACAGTCTCTTTTATTCCAAACAGCATCAAATACTGTGAATTTTTTTATTTCGTTTATTGGTGTAAATACACAAGTCGATTATAACGGATCGAATTTTACAATAAAATTTTATTTTAAATACTCTATTTTGAGCATGAACTCAAATTGTCTCAGTCCAAAATTTATGTGTTACAGTCGACTCTCGTTTATTCGAAATCGGATAATTCTAATCTTCACTTAATTCGAACTAAACATGAAATCCAGAAATTTTCAATGGTAGCATAACGTTAAAATTTTCATTGATTCGAACTCATTTTCTCTTGACTTCATTTAATTCGAACTAACTAGAATTCCGATGTTTCATATTTCTTTTCTTTCTCACGGATTTCAGATCATTTGAATCACTTTCTTTCTTTGATTTTTGTGAAAATTGTTCCGGACGAGTATACATATAAACCAATGCATTTGATATCCACTTTCTTAGTGTCCCGTCTGTACATCAGTGACGCTTTAATTTTTTCTTCCATTGTGCTTGTTTCTAATCTTTTAATTAGGTTATATATTTACACATTCTAGTTTAATATTAAATCATATTCTAATGCTAACAGACGAAATAAATTTAAAAATGCTATAACATTAACTCTTTTGTAATAGCACCATATTAACCATTTTTTGATTTCATATTTAACAAAATTCGAACTTCGGATTATTCGAAAATTTCTTGTGGTCCCGACGAGTTCGAATTAAAGAAACCCGGCTGTATATAGAAAATTGGACAAATCTGTATTCTTTAATATTCAAATATAGTAAAACCTCTGTATCGCATAAACCTCATTGAACAAATTCCTGAATCGGGTCCGGGCGTTCTTAATTTTTCATTCAAACACAGGTTCGAATCGACGTCATTTTCTTTAGTTTTATAGAATCACATTGCTGAGCTCGGCTGGGACAATTTGGGAATTGACTTTTCGTATTTTAGGTTGATGTCTTAATAATCACCGCGATTATGTAGTCTAAATCGGTTAAAATGAGCACGGTAATGACAAGAAATTTGCAAGTTTAGATTATTTTATTATTTTTACATACTGTATTTTTTCTCGCTTTTTACTATCTACAGAATCAAGAGTTAAAATCGCCAGTTAAAAGAAAAATAATTTTAAATGTCAATGTAATTTTCGGCTAAAAATGAAATAGTATAAGAAAATAATTATTTTTTTTTTATAATTGGCCTGTGACATTTTTCAAAAAGTTCTGCGCAATTCAGAAAGGAAAATTTGTTTCCAAAGGATAAAAACAGCTTTAAAAACACATTTAAGAAACTTTTATGCTTATTTACATGTGATTTTTTATATAAGCATCTTATTTATGTATACATTTTATTATCATCTTTATATAAAAAATCTGCCTATACAGGGTGTTTCGCTACCAGACCGACAAACTCTGAGGGGTGATAGTAGACATAGAGACAAACATTATTAAATAGGAGACCATGGGGCGCAAACGTCTTCTATAGGAGCTAGGGGCCATTAAAGTTTGAGGTCCAAAACTTCAAACGATGATAAAAAACGGAGAAAAGGGTCAATTATTTTGCAGTTTTCACTAAAATCATTCTTTATATCACGATTTTTTTAGAAAAAAATTTTAAAGGTTACGTTCAAAAATTGTCGATAGAGGGCGCTTTAGACTTTAGAGTAACGAACAACTACTTTTTACCGTTATTTTGTGCATGGAGTTCAAGTTATACTAAAGTTTAGTTTTTAACTTAAATTTTAAGCCCAAAATCGGAAACATTGGGATTGGATAACTAGTGAAAATTGAACTGTGAACAGAGGGGAGAATTTTAAACGCTCATAAACATTGGACAAACTAATCGATTTTGTTGCGTGTAAGTCATTCCCTTGGTAATTATTTTATTCAAAATGACGTACAGCTTTGATGTCCTCATTTTTGGTAGAGGGCGCTTCCGACATATCTCCGACATTTCAATGACATTATTCCTAGGTGTTTTACTACCAGAACAACATACTTCCGGGGTATGTTAGGGATGCAAAGACTACTCGGAATCACATAGGAATGTAATTTTGGAAATGCATTTTTTTGGAGTTACAGTTAAAGGAAGCAGAGAAAAAAGCAACAGAAGGAGCAGAGAAAGAGCAACACGTTAATGTGAAAGAAAACAGTTTAGTTAAATGTTTTACTAGAAAAGGTGTTCGAAATTACGACCAGAAGTAGTCTGGCATGCTTTATAGTGGCGTCGCATGGAATTCTACACTTTTTGAAAGATTCCTGGCATCTCAGAAAGCTTTCTGGCAGCTACAGAAATGTCAGCTGCGAAGTCTTCAACTGATGGTACGGAAGTCTCATACACCTAACTTTTTACTTGACCCCAGCAGAAGAAGTCCATACATGATCGGTCTCGCGATCTGGCAGTCCAAAGAACCAGACCACCACGTCCTATCCACCGCTTTCCATATGTTACTTTGAAGTGTCAGCAAACGTCATTGGTAAAATGTCGATGAGTCTCATCGTGCTGTAAAATACTTCCTTCTGCTACCTTTGGAACCGGTTCGCGAATGATAGCTTCAAAATGATCACTGTTCACGCGCCGTTTAGCGCCATCTACTATCACTGTCAAACGTGCCGGAGTATTTCTGGTAGTACTTTTGAACACCTTTTCTAGTAAAACCTTTAAATTTACTGTTATTTTTTCACATTAATGGGTTGGTCTTTATCTGCTGTTTCTGTTGCTTTTTTCTCTGTTTCCTTTAACCGTAATTCCCAAAAAATGCATTTCCAAAGTTACATCTCTATGTGATTCCGAGTAGTCTTTGCATCCCTAACACATCCTGGAAGTATGTTGTTCTGGTAGTAAAACACCTAGGAATAAAGCCATTGAAATGTTGGAGATGTATCGGAAGCGCCCTCTATCAAAAAATCAGCACATCAAAGCTGTACGTTATTTTGAATCAAATAATTACCAAGGGAGTGACTTACACGCAAATCACAACAAAATCGATTGATTTATCCAATGTTTATGAGCGTTTAAAAGTCTCCTCTCTGTTCACAGTTCAATTTTCACTAGTTATCCGATCCCAATGTTTCCGATTTTGGGCTTAAAATTTAAGTTAAAGACTAAACTTTAGTATAACTTGAACTCCATGCACAAAATAACGGTAAAAAGTAGTTGTTCGTTACTCTAAAGTCTAAAGCGCCCTCTATCAACAATTTTTGAATTTAACCTTTAAAAAATTTTTCTAAAAAAATCGTGATATAAAGAATGATTTTAGTGAAAATTGCAAACAAATCTACCCTTTTCTCCGTTTTTTATCATCGTTTGAAGTTTTGGACCTCAAACTTTAATGGCCTCTAGCTCCTAAAGAAGACGTTTGCGCCCCATGATTTCCTATTTAATAATGTTTGACTCTATGTCTACTATTACCCCTCAGAGTTTGTCGGTCTGGTAGCGAAACACCCTGTATATTAAAAATATATGCAATCAAGCATGACATGGAAAAATTTAAATATTGAGAATTGGAAAAAAATTAGGTACATTTTGGTATATTGTAATTTTTTTAATGATTTCCACTGATTCGTATCCTTATTGAATTTTAATTTTTTTAAGCATTTCAACATTATACTTATCAAGAGGTAAAGAAGCTAGGAAAATTGATAATATGCTTTAGCGTAAAATATGTTTGTAGAAATATAATGCTGTAGCAATTAGTTTTAGAAATAATTTTTTTTTATTTGATAGAGTTTGTAAGCTTTATTAAAGGATACTAATATTTTCTAACATTATCATCATATTTTTGTAATTTTTCAAAATAAATATTGGTAGATTTGATTTGAAACGTTTTTAAGCAATAAGTGGGGTTGCGTAAATATATCCAATGAATTTCATTTGTAAAATAAATAAATAAATTATCAAGATTTGGAAAAAACACCGTATAGTCTGCAATGACTCGTTAGTATTTTACTATGTTACCACTTCAAAGAATTAGTGGGTCACTTCAAAGTTGTTCAACTGCGGTAAAATTTACCACACCCATTTTTTTTTGTTTATTGGATAAGGGATAGTGGGGGATACCTAAAAACATTTTTGTTTACATTCAGAAATATGCCTAAATCTAAGGACCACCCTAATATATGTACAAACGTGTCGGGGTTAGTGAAATTTTATTTACACATAGTTATCAGAATAAATTTTTCATTTTCATTCTTCTAGCTTCATTCATCATTTCGTTAGGCCAGAAAACATATAATTAGGCTTGTGCCTAACTACTTAGCATCGTATACCATGTTATTTCAAACAACTGGCGGCTAAATGAACATAAATCCTTTTAATATTTTGAAAGCACTATAGCACACCTGCTCTCAGATATCTCTAAGCGTAATGAATTCACAATGCTTAAACTTTTCAGCTATTATATTGAAATTCATTAACACGCATGCTAAATATGATATTTCAATATCATAGCTCATACAATATCTTAGCTGACTTGAAGTGTATATCAGAATGGATTAAATATTCGGTGTAAAGTGTTGAACAACTACACCTTTATCGCTCTTAATTACATTGAAGTGCTGACTGTCTGTTACATATGTAGATTATGTAAAGGAATTATATTTTTAATAATAAATGCAGGACTCATTGGATTAGTCAAAAGTAGAACTCCAGTAATATAACTTTAGAAGTTCATAACATTTAAAACAATCTTGCCTTATTCTAAATAGTATCAAATAATGTGAAGATTTCGATTTCGATTACTCTTTAGGAATACATAGAGTCGAATATTACAGATGGAATATATTAATGTTTAATGTTTAATTTTAAATGCTCTATTTTAGATTAATGTCTTTAGAAATCACTTCGGTTATATGGTCTAAATGGTTTAAAAGGAACACGGTAATAACCAGAAATATGCACGTTTAGATTGGTTCATCACTTATATATGAATGTTTTCAAGCTTTTTACTAGATTTAGAATTAGGATAAGCGCTATTATAAAAAAAAATCTTTTAATTTCAATGAAATTTTTGGCTAAGAATGAAATAGAATTAGAAAAGAAATATTGGTAGTTTTACTGAGCAGGTTATTTGCATTTTTTTAAAATCTTGGTCTAATTTATGTTTCAGAAAGTGAAATTAGTTTCCAAAGGATAAAAACAGCTATGAAAACAGAGCTAATGATATTTCATGTTTATTTACATGTGGATTTATTTATATAATTACCAATTTATATCTATTTTATTATCGTTTTTATGTAAAATTCTGTTTGTATATTGAAAAATATAAATGACTTATGTTTATTAATATAATGTTTAAAAATGTTGCTTGTGTATATGGCGTAAAAAATGGACTGATAGAAAATGTATTGATCAGATATGAAATGGAACGGATTACATTCAAACGTGGTCACGGAATAATTTAAATGTAGCAAAATGGTAAATAATAAGGCCTTTTTATAATATTAAGGCAGATTTTTGGTATATTGTAATATAAAAAAATCATTGAAGGCAACTGCTCACGTGCAATAATTTCTAGTGATTCACATCCTTATTGAATTTTAATAATATTAAGCATTTTAACAATATATATCTATCCGAAGAAGCTTACAGATTCAGTTCGAAATGTTGATATTATGCTTTATCGTTAATTTTATTTGTTCGAATTTATATATTAAACGTTCTTTTTTATATGAACCATTAAGAAATTTTACGTGTTTTAACATACAATCCATTTATTAGGGAAACATTTTAAAGAAATTTAAAATTTTTTTATGTATAACTCAGTACAGGGATATTTTCCAGAAATAACTGTCCATATTCACATGCGTGTGCAAATTCTGAAATATTTTTCATACATTCTGTAAATCTTGAATATTTAAAAGAAAATTTCTGTAGGAAGTATTAAATGAGATAAGAAAAAGAATTAAACAAAAAGAAAGGTATATTTAATATACTAACTTATGTTTTTCATTATTGATAAAAATTCAACTTGCGTTTCATTTGGGAATTCAAAAAGTTTCTAGCACTTTATCTATTTATTTAGTTTTTAGTTATTCTTGCAAACAAAACTCGATTTTTCAAATAAATTTTAAATGTTTAATGATATTTAATATTTATATTTAAATCCGAAAATAATGGGAAAGATTCAAATCTAAAAATGCCAAATATGTTTAAAATCTCTTGAGCTACTTAAATAATCCTTGATCATAACATTATATTTTTAATTCGATAAGACGAATTGGGATTTCAACTTCTGTTAAACTTTTCCTATAGCAATTCACTGTTGGCGTTTTCATAAAAAAATTAACTGTAAATAAGCAGTAAATAAACATTTAGAGAAATTTTATAACTATTATTATATGCACATTTTTGTATAACGAATTAAAAATTTAATAGTATTTCTTGTAAAATAAAAATTCTTAATTACTTAAAATTCCTATATATTTTTTTCATTACTGTTATAAATATAAATTTTATGAATTTTAATATGTATACATATATGTATTTATAAAAATAACAATCTAATTCGAGAATTTATACAAAGTGAAATTCTAAGTATATGAGATGTAAGGCAGATATATTTTTATTTTGGAGTCTTGATTCAATTTTTGATAAATAAGTTATCAAATAAAACTAAAAAACTATGAGATATAACTGAAATAATTATCTCATTTAAGTATATATATATATGTATGTGTATGTGTGTGTGTGTGTGATGTTGTGGCAAATATAGCAGTAAGCACTCATCTGAGTTAACTATAACTCCGATTAGGAGTGCGTCATTCGTTCAATTCGATAAATATCGACAGCTTTGCTGGTCGATAATGCAGTCATTGTTACAAATCGTGAAAGGGTAAATAGACAATAAAACAGTCAAACATGGAGTTTCCATTAAAAGAAAACTAATTCATCTTCAGATATGTATATTTTATTAGCACATCTCGTATATTTTAAAGGCAAAAACAAAAATTTATGTAACAGATACACATATGCAGTGTAAATCAAAAAATCTATAAGATTACAAAGATTTTTCAAGGAAACTGGAATGCCTAATGATTTTAATGTAAACCCGGCATACAGATAAAATTTAAGTAAGATTATTTTCATTTTAGATTTTTTCTAACTTCTAGATTGTAGTTAATGTTGTAGAAACTAATTTTGTAGATTTACATCTTTTTTTTTGTACAGATAAAATTTCTCTAAGCATGTAGATAGTATTATTATATCTGTAGAATTGCAGGGTTTTTTATCTTATAAATCTACAGTCCTAAAGTTATTATGAAAGAATGTATGGAACTTAACTTTTGAGATACATTAATAGTGTGTTTCGAAAAGTATATTATTTTTAATTTACTTTCATGTATTTCTAATATTTGAAGATTAAAAAAGTTCTTTAAATGTTACTTAAAATAGAAAAAAAGATTAAAATCGCTCTATTAATTTAATTATTAATTTTTTTTTTTGTATTAACATGTGAAATTGTTCACTTTTCTTGACTACAACGTTAACAACGTAGTTCTTCTCTAATTAATCTTTTGTTTTAATTAGTCTACATAGCTAATGAACCAATAACAACTTAACGAGTGAAAATAATTATTATGTAACATAAGCCAACGACTGTTTCATTTTATATTACAAAACTGTCACCTATGTAGAAAAAAAATATGACATCACATTTTATAAAAGATTGCATTATTCTAGCTTTTTTAGTTTTTTTTTTTTCCTTTTAACACAAACACAACTATGCTTATATTGTATACATGAGTTACTAAATAATAAAAAATCCAAATTATTAAGTTAGTGACGCTTCAAATGTAAGGAAAAAATAAATAATACATTGCATGTTAAAACAGCATTGTATAATTTTGAAAAATATTATTTTAAAAATGTTTAAGACAATAGTTTCTGTATAATAAAGATTAACCCGCGAGAACTCGCGCGTGGGATTTTCTTTCACCATCGTACCCTTTTTAAGACTATTTTTAAGAATATTTTTCATTTTAATAAAATTTCAAAATGTGATTTCGTTTACTTTACCTCTTTTTGAATAAAAGTACTAAGCCAAACAAAAAATTTATATTAAATGACTGAAAAGTAAAAGTAAAGAATTGAGCACAGTGAGAGAAATTCTCATAGCGAGTTCTCCCGGGTTAATTCTTTTCTGTATTATTCATGAAGCACTTTTCAGTATATATGTGTGATTTATTTTGGAACATATCATAAAGGTATATTTAGCTATGCGTTTTAGTAAGAAATAGGTTCTATAACTGGAGAAATGTAAATGTTAAATTAGATATTAGAAAAAAAGTTTGAAACAAACAGAACAAAGAAATGTCGTTTTTTACTGACACTGTTTCTATAAAATTATTTATTGATAATTTATGCACATCCATATAGTTATTTTTTATATATATTTCATATTTAAAAACAAATTTTCTTTATAGTAAAATTAACGTGCTGTTTTTTTTATACATTTGTATTTAGAAAATTTTGATCAGAAAAAGTTTTGTTTAAGATTCTAAATATTAGGAAATATTTATGGATTACTGCTTTAAATAAAATAATTCTGCTATTTTTAAATTTATTTGGAATCTTCTACTTTTTATTCTTATAATATAATTATTGTTAACTTACGAAATAGGAATTAGTGACTTTTTATTTAAATCTGTTTAAATTAAAATAGAAATTACAAATCGATTGCGAAGAAAAATATAAAATACAAAACTTGAAGAAGTAAACATAATTTTAGATTAATTTTGAACGCAATTATTCAATTGATAAATAAATCATAAGAATGGGAAGCTTACATTTGTTATAATTAATTTGCCGATTGAATAATCGTGTTTAAAATTCATCTAATAAATCATAAGAGTATATTTCTAAGTGTGTGGAATAAGCCCGAGACATGATTCGGAGCAGGAATGAATTGACTGAACTCCCCTCCCCTATAACAAATGCTCTTCCAGTCGAGCCCTCCCGGACGAATACTAGAAGAATAATTTACAGAGCTAACATTTGCCGATTACAGAATCGGGTTAGATATCCGAATCACCTCAACAGAATAAATTGATTGTTGTTTTTAAGTGCGTTCGTAATTATGTAAATACGTAGCATCGATAGCTGTCGTTCAGTCTCTCTGTCCATCCGTCAGTCCGCCTATCTCTTTGCCTGTCGGTCCGCATATAATGCAGCAAAAATGTCCAACAGAATCATATAATTGGAGTTAAAAACAAAAACAGTGCAGAATTCACCTTGTTTACAAATTTCAAACGTAAAAATACACTTAACTGTACATAAATTACTTAAAATGTGCATGAAAAAACTTATAAAAAATTAAAAATACATTTAAAGTTTTTTAAAAAGTTCAGAACGTTTTCAACCGTCACTTACGCGGTCTTCGTCAGTGAGAAAAACTACAAATCTATAATTTATAATAGATTTGTAGTAATTTATAATAGGAAAATCTATAAATCTATATTTGTAGTTTTTCTCACTGACGAAGTGTCCGTCCGTAAGTGACGGTTGAAAACGTTCTGAACTTTTTTAAAAACTTTAAATGTATTTTTAAGTTTTTATAAGTTTTCTTATGCCCCTTTCAAGTAATTTATATACAGTTAAGTGTATTTTTACGTTTCAAATCTAACAGAATCAACTGAAATTTAAAAGCGATTACTGTTACATAATTTTGTGGAGTCATTCCAAATTTATGAAAAACAGATACAGTCGACTCTCGTTAATTCGAAATCGGATAATTCGAATCTTCGCTTAATTCAAAGTAAATATGAAGTCCCAAAATTTTCAATGACAGAAAAACACTAAAAATTTTCATTAATTCGAACTCATTTTCTCTTGACTTCGTTTAATTCGAACTAACGAGAATTCCGATTTTTCATATTTCTCTTCTTTCTTACGGATTTCAGATCATTTGAATAACCTTCTTTCTTTGATTTTTGTGAAAATTGTTCCGAACAAGTATGTACATATAATCCAATGCATTTGATATCCACTTTCTTAGTGCCCCGTCTATCCATCAGTGACGCTTTAAATTTTTCTTCCATTGTGCTTGTTCTAATCTTTTAATTAGTTTATGTAACTTTCAAATTTAATATTAACTCATATTCTAATGATAACAGACGAAATAAATTAAAAAAACACTATAACATTAATTCATTTGTAATAGTACCATATTAAGCATGTTTTCATTTAATATTTTCCATAATTCGAACTTTGGAAAATTCGAACATTTCTTGTGGTCCCGACGAGTTCGAATTAAGAAGAGTCGGCTGTACATTGATTAATCACAGAGACAATCAAAAATATTCCTTTACAGGACGGCCAATGAGAAAAATAGTTTTAAGTTTACTGTAATGACGCTACGCTATTTCGAACATAATTAAAATGAAACGCATCCATGAAGTATGTACTAAAATATGCCTTCTATACAATCACTGCAACTAAGTGCAAAACTCAATGCAAAAAAATGTTTTTGTTATTCATTTACAGGGCCACACAAAAGTAATTAACTACAAAACGATATAGAGTTGAACATTGTTTGATGCGCGTTTGAATGATACTAAAATATTTCTCATTTTATTAAATTGATATACATTGCTGTAGTTTACAACACATTGCTTCCTGTATAATAGAAAATTTAATATATGCAGAGACACACAAAAGATTTCGGTAACTATACTTTATACTATTACATCAAGATCTGAATATTTTTTTAATTTGTAGGCACCTCCCTTAATGTGCAAATACCTATTTCACAGTAAAAAGAAAATACCCAAATTGGGTTGAAAGATTTTTGGGTACAGAATTGTTCCAATTTGGAAAGTTCAGTTTGTAGCACAAAATCGTTTTAAATAAGTTTGATTTTTAATGACATTAAAACAATTAAAATATCTTAGATAGTATATACATTATACCTCAGCAATTTTGAATAATTGAATGTTAATAAAGATCTGCTCTGTTTTGAACCATTTTGGGTTATCTATTTTGGGAACAATACTCTACCATTTTGGAATCCTTACTGTACCATTTCAGGAAAATTACTATACCCAGAAATCTTTCAACCCAATTTGGGTCTTCAATTTTTACAGTGTTGTTTTGAAGAATTAGTCTTAATAAATTTTAATGTTGCGACTCTTTCAAACTAATTGTAGAATTGCTTCCTTTACGGTCGTAATTTGATTTTTTTTTTTTTTAAAGATTCAACTACCAATATACGCTTTTCTAAAATTCAAAGATAATCCGAAACACCATTAAAATGGCCGAACTGTGTGCTGACACAAAACTCCGGTAATGTGTGTATTAATCTCAGTGTTGAAACGATTTAGAAAATTGATTCTTCTTATCAATACTTTTAAAGTATTGTAATAGTGCGCAATAAGTTTCATACAATGTATGTAATGTATAAAAAATATACCTTTTATAATTTTATAGTTAAATGCGCTATTCCACCATATTGCTCATATTTGAATATTATCATTTAGGATAGTTTTTTTTGATAATTTCTTATAAGTACAATATTATGTACAAATGACCATATGATTAACTTTGATGCCATAGGGTACACTGCAAATTCAGATAATTCAGTTAATGTTCTAAAAGCGTTTCACTAATTCACAATGTATACATACTTTGATCATGAAAACAATATCTAATTTTCTAAAATAGTTTCGCTGTAAAAAATAGAACAGTTAGGAGTTATGTTTTGTCTGTTTTTTTTAACCAAATACCTGTATTAATAATTTAATAATAACATTATCAATATTTAGAATTATATTATTCATGTTAAGAATAATGAAAACAATATTTAGAATCTATAGCATTAAAATTATAAATTACATTTCGAATCATACTGCATTCAAAAATCATATTAAAATTTTAAATTATTTCACTTTAATTTTGTTCAACAACACTTCAAAGCAATAAACTTTGTGGTAGATTATTTTTCAATAAAAATACTAGTAGGAAAAAGAAAATAAAATAAAAATGTAGTGGCTGCTGGTTGCACTATATTTTCTGTCATACTTCATATATTTAGAATAGTAGTTATCGCTACCGCATTTGCATCCTATTACTCAGTTAAGAATATTTTTTTAGTAAAATCACAAAGACATTTTTAAGACACATATCTTTAACAATTACACTGTAAAGAAAAACAAATCCGTTACATTTACGGCAAAAACTGCAGGCCTCAATGTTGCAGCAGTTTTGCCGCAAAAAATTGCAGTAAAATCAGACGTAATAAAATTTTACATCTAATTTTACTGAAATTTATACAACAGAAACTGTTTATAACATTGCTGCCAGCAGTTTTTGCTGTAAATTAAATGGATTACAGTGTAATGTTGTTGTTATTGTCTTGTCCATGAAGTGTATGAATCAAATAGCATCGAAGGTGTCCAAAACAGCATTGGTGATCTCAAAGACCTTCGGCGAATACAGTGGATGATATCAGTGAGGTTTAGGTCTTTGAGTAAAGTTTAGTCGGTATGGAGGGACTGTTAAATATATGAGTCGTTAAATGTATGAGTTGGAATCTAATCATGCTACCACGTCTGGAGCAGCCGACGCGTCATGTTCAGCAGTCTGGGATCAGAAATGTCTTGCGCGGACAGTGAATTTTACAGTGTAGTTTACAGTGTAAATGAAAGCAACGTTTTCGTTTTTGATCAAATATCATAATCAAATTAATTTTAATGATAAGGGCTATATATACATATGTGAAATGTCTTGCGCGGAGAGTGAATTTTCTGCAATTACAGTGTATTTACAGAGTAAATGAAAGCAACGCTTTCGTCTTTGATCAAATATCATAATCAAATTAATTTTAATGATAGGGGCTATATATACATATATATGTGTAACCTTTTGAACATTTTACTAATATAATTTGTCTTAAGCTATCTTCCATTATCATTCGCCAATCACATCAGACTCAATGATATTGATGCCAATGCATAAAAATAGTTTAGTTTAACATTTTTTTAAAAATTTCATTTCAAATGCTTGCCATAATATACACATATGAAATACATTTATTAGTTGCATTTTTATAAGTATACAAGATGTTAATGAAATATTTACAAGCAAATTAAACTTATATATCTTATACAAACATTATCTTAAACAGTTAGTTAATTTAAAAATATTTTATAATAACTTATTGTTACAAAATGAATTCAAAAGTAATGCTGTCTACTTGCAACTGACCCCTTGTGCACAGGGAGATCTTAAAAGCAAAACGTATCAGGGCGCAGCATTCTTTGTCATTTTTTATCAGAAATTTTTAATAGACTTGTATTTTCATGGTTATAACAATAACAATAACAATAACAATAACAACAACAATACTAATAATAATAATAATAATAATAATAATAATAATAATAATAATAATAATAATAATAAATTTTCTGAAAAAATAAAAGCTTGTTTTGATAAAAAAAGAAGCAAACTCCCTACTGGAGAAACATGTTGCGATATTAATACCCCTTTCCGTGTAAAATTCCTAAACATAAAGCACAATGTTATATGTAATTTGTATAGTTAGTTTAAATATAAAAAAAATGAAAAAAACACTAAATGTTGCCAGCGACATCTTTCAAAAACATTGAAAGTCCCTTTTCTCTTTTCTATTTGGGAATATTTTTGATAGGATTAAGAAGATATAATGAATAACATTAAGTAATTTTATTCTAATGAGGAATCATAAAATTGCGTAGGCAGATCAAATCAACAGTGGTTATACATAAAAAAAAATATCTATTTTATTGTTATGATCAAATTTCCAAAAAACAACAATTTAAAACATTGTCTTAGCTCATGCATAAATGCACGAGTACAATTTTAATGAAAACAGAGAGTTCTTTTCTTATATTATTTACAATTAAAGGGAAATGCTGATTGTTCAAAATAAGGAATTTTGCATCTATTTCTACATTTAACCAACTCTTTCAATTATATTTTGGATGTATTTGGTTTACATGTATAATTTTTAAAAATGCATCGAATTTTAATAGTTTGAATATAAAATTTAGATAATTGTTTGAACATTATCTAAATTTTATGAAATTTGCAACAGTTTTGCATTTTATTCTGCATTTAATTAATTTTAGTTTTTCCAATTTTATTTAGTTTTGAAAAATTATGGGCAATTTCTTTTCATACATGTAAAGCAAACTGGTGTAAAAATATTCTGCATAATATAATCCAAAAATAGCACTCATGGGATATTTGGAAAAAAAATTCCATAGCGATAAAATAGTAAAGAAATTTACTTATTTTTCTTCAAATAATAACTTTTCGTGTAGTAACTCTGTTCTATAAATTATATAATAGACACTTGAATGATATTTAAAAAGCAATAATGAAATTAAAGTAAAATGTGTATCTTGTCTCATTAATAAACAAACAAAAGTGATGGACGGCACTTCGGTCCGGACTCAGAATCAAATGAATTTGAAAGATTGATATAGATTCGGAGAAACATGCTGTTTTATTTCTATGTAGCTGTTTCATCTTTCAAAGCGAACTGGACTAACTTTATTTAGACATTTTAAAAAACTCTTCCTTTATGAACCCTTTTTAAATTCTAAAGTTTCGAAATATACCTAAGATTTTATATGTAAATATAGATAAGCAGGAAATTTAAATATATATTTTTTAAATATAACATCGATCAATGTTGACATTTTTCAAAAAGTTGAAAGCTTCTCTCCTATTTCTTAATTTATTTTATGTTTGGAAATATTTTTGATAGAACGAATAATGAATAATGTGAATAACATTAACTAATATCATTCTAAAGATGAATCATACTAGAAGATTGTGTTTGAAGATGAAGTCAAGAGTACTGATACATAGAAGTTTTGAGATCTTTCATTCATGAAGGATCCGTCCAGACTTTCCTCACAGGAGCCTGTTTTTGTGAAATTGTGAAGTTTTTCTCATATTTGCAATAATTCTAGCCATAAATTTTTAATTATCGATGTATTCACATTCTACTCTTCATGAAAAAAAAAAGTAATATGTTCTTTTGTTTGTTGAACTGTTTATTAAAAGAACAGATTTTATATTTAAATGTCTAAATTTGTGAAAAATCCAATTTGAAGGTGAAAAAGTTCTATAAAAATCTATTTAAGAGAAAAAAATTTTGCGAAGGGCCCTGTTTTGTGGAAAATAATTTTGTGAAGGGTCTTGTTTTAAGATAATTTATTTTGTGAAGGATCCTTTAAAAGGCCCTAAAAATTTCCTAAACACATCCCTATTCATTTAAACGAAATTCTCGTTAAGCAAATTTTTGAATTGCCGTGACTCATGCATTTATGCATGAGTAGATTAATACTGTATATATGTTTAACAAAAACAGAAAATTATTATATCATAATGAGGACTAAAATGGGAAACAGTGAATGTCCGAAAGAGAAAAGTTTACTTCTTATTTCTGCACTTATTTAACTTTCTCAATTATATTTTGAATGTTTTTGGTTTACATATACAAATAAAGCTGTGCATTGAATTTTACGTGTTTGATTGTAAAGAAAATATAAAAGTATTATCTAAATTGTATGAAATTTTCAATTTTTTGCATTTTTATTCAGCGTTTAATACTTCTACGATTTCTTCAAGTTATATTTTGTATTGAAAAAGTATGCGCAGTTTTTATTGTATATGTAAATTTAACTGGTTTAAAAAATACTGGGGATTTTAATTAATATCATGCACGCATTGAGCATTTTGGAACGTGTTTCCTATCGATCAAAATAGTCAAGAAATTCTCTTATTTGTTTTCAAATAACAATTTCTTGTTTGATAAATGTATCTGTACTCTAATTTAAACACTGCATCCTTGAATATTATTTAAAGTACAATTTAAAAAAAATGAGTTCGAACGTTCCTTGTTTCCTTAATAACCAAACAAAAGTGACATTTGACACCTTGTTTCCGACTCAGAATCAAATCTATTTAAAAGATTAAGACTGATTCGAAGAAACAATGCTGTTTTAATTTTTAGGAGTTATTTTATTGTATTTTGATGAGTTATTCCAAATATTTTGAAACACCCTAATTTTAAAGAATCCTCTCAAGTACCCTTCTTAAGTTTTAAAGTTTTGAAACAGAAGTACCATTTCATATGTGCATATACTTCATCGGAAATTTTTAATATATAAAAAAATGACATCGGTAGATATTGCCAGTGACATATTTCAAAATGTTTGGAAGTTTATTATCTTTCAGGTAATCTTGTTTCTATTTGGAAATATTTTTGACAGGATAAAAACATATAACAAATAACATTATATAATCATTTTCTTAAATTAATCATAATAGTAAACTGCTTATGGAGATGAAACCAACACTGTATGTGCATTGAAATTTCCAGATCTTTTATTCATGTGACTGAAATTCTGAAAATCACAAATGAAAAAAAAAATGTTCTAGCTCATGTATAAATGCATGGATAAATTAGAATTGAATACAATTTAAAGGAAAGCAGAAGGTTATTGTTTCATATTAATGAGGACTAAAATTGGGAAACGCTCAAAGTCTAAAGGAGAAAATTTTGCATATTATATGCATTATTTTTATTTTATGAGTAGATTAATAAAACAGGAAATTATTATTTCTTATTAATAAGGATTGCAAATTAGAAATGCTGAATGTTGAAAAGAGGAAATTTTAAACCTAAATACTCAACTAACATTAAATAACTTTACCATTATATTTTGAAAGTGTTTGGTACAAATAACAAATGTACAAGTATGTCTGCGCACCGAAATTCATGAGCTTCATTGTAAATGTACGAAAACAAATCTTTCTAAATTTTACGAAAGTTCTGCATTTTTATTCTGCCATTTTTTGTCGCATCTTTTTTATGCACTTAATTACTTTTAACTTTTTTAATTCATTTTAGTTTTGAACAGTCATTTATAGTTATATTTCTGTACGAAAATCTAATTGAAATATAAAATACTGGGGGAATCAATTAGTGTGAAGCGCGCTATGGAAATTTTGAAAAACTATTGAATAATCAAGAAATTTTCTTATTTTTGTTTACTTTGCTATAAAAAGTCAAGACGTTTGTCCCAAAAACGACTGATGGATTTTAAATTCAATAATTTGCAAACGGTGACAGCTATTTAAAAAAAATTGCAGGAGGGTTATGTATAATGTCAGAAATTTTTACTGTAATTTTTTATTTTAGTTCGAATTTCAAACAATAGGTGGCGCTGACGGCGATTGAAGGCTAGGCCAACGCTTCACTCAGTACTGATCACCTGGCCTTCAATCGCCGTCAGCGCCACCTATTGCTTGAAATTCGAACTAAAATAAAAAATTACGGTAAAAAACTCCTAACATTATACATAACCCTCCTGCAAAATTTTTTTAAAAATAGCTATCACTGTTTGCTAGTTATTGAATTTTAAAATCCAAACAATTTTTTATTCGGGTGTCCTTTTTAGAACACCCGGTAGCATATTTCAGATGTGTATATTGCTGAGACGATTACTGTTTCTAAACCAATAGGAGACCGTCATTATCACGGTCAAGTACTGCGTTAATCCACACAGTTTGATTAACAGGAACTCGTGGACAATTGATCGTGTGTGTTTATTATTTATTTGTACTCGGATTGTTTGAATTTGTACTCGGTAATTAAAAATTAAAGGTACGAAAGAATTTTTTTTTTTCAAAATGACTGAATTTTATTTACTTCAATTAGAAATTATACTTCCTCTGATCCTGAAATAAATAAATAAATAAAAATTAAAGTAAGAATTTTGCTTATACGGATATTTTCGCAGAATACTTTTTTCCCCATTTGTTTAATATATATATAAATCATTTTCGAACGATATTTAGAATATTAAAAGGGTTTGAAATATTTTTTTAAATGTCTTATTTATTAATAAAAGACAGCCTCCAATAATTAAAAAAAAAAATCACCAACGGACTGTCGGCCCGCGATGGACTCGAACCCATATCCTCCGGTTTCAAGCTCGACGCTCTAACCATTCAGCCAGTCAGCTCACTTTCATCCGCAACAGATTATCGTTATAATTAGCACCGTCAATTGTCCACGAGTTCCTGTCAATCAAACTGTGTGGGCGTGTACTTGACCGTGATAATGACGCTCTCCTATTGGTTTAGAAACAGTAATCGTCCCAGCAATATACACATCTGAAATATGCCACCCGGTATATCACTTTGTTTCCCGACACAATATCAAATGAATTTCAACGATGGCGGTAAATTCAAAGAAATAATGTTGTTTTATCTCTTAGTACTTTTTTCATTTTTAAAACAAAGCTTGTCAAATGATTTTAAAGGAACCTTAATTTTAATGGAACTAATCTTAACACTCTTTTTAAATTCCACAGTTTGGAAACACTATTACCAATTTATATATAAATATACTTGTGCAGAAAATTTAAATATGTAAAAAAAGACATCGATAGGTATTGCCATCGACGTATTTCAAAAAGTCTGAGAGTTAATTTTCTCTTTCATAATCTTGTTTATGTTTGAAAACATTTTTAAGAGGGTGGAGGATAAATAATGAGTAATATTAAGCAATAATATTGTAAAGATGAATTATAAAAGTATATTGCTTATGGATGTGAAGACAACAGTACCCAAGCCTAGAAGCTTTGATGTCTTTTATTCAAGTGACAAAAATTTTGAAAAGAATATTTTTCAAAAATTATCCCGCTTCATGGATAAATGCATGAGTACGTTATGATTGAATACAATAATAATAATAAAAAACAGAAAATTATTATTTCATATTAATGAGAATATTCATAATCTCGTTTATATTTGGAAACATTTTTGATAAATGGAGAACATATAATGAATATCGTTAAATAATCTTATTCTAAAGATGATTCATTTTAGTAGTTTTTGTGTGGCGATAAAGCCAACAATGTTCATGCATAAAAGTTTTGAGTACTTGTATTCATGTGACCAGATTCAGAAAAACAAAAATTTCAAAAATTATCTTGATATATGTATAAATGCATGAGTACATTACTATTGAATACAATAATTAAAAAAACAGAATATTATTGTTTCATGTTCATGAGGATAATCATAATCTCGTTTAAATTAGGAAATATTTTTGATAGAATGAAGAACATATAATGAATATCATTAAATAATCTTAATTTAAAAATGATTCATTTTAGTAGTTTTTGTGTGGCGGTCGAGTCAACAATGTTCCTGCATGAAAGCTTTGAGTACTTGTATTCATGAGAGCAAATTCAAAAAAGCAAACTTTTGAGAATCATGCATGAGTATGATGAATACATGTATTAGTACATTACTAATGAATAAAATAAAAAACTGAAAATTACTATTTCATATTAATGAGAACTGAAAACTGGAAACGCTGAATGTTCAAAAAAATTTAAATTAGAATCTGATTTCTGCATTTAACTGCTTAACTTTTCCAATTATATTTTGAATGTGTTGGGTTTAGATAGACAAATAAAACTGAACATCGGATTTAATATGTTTGAATGTAAAGGCCAAAAAAAATTAACTTTTTCTAAATTTTATGAAATTGTCAGTATTTTTGCAGTTAATTATCTTTAACTTTTCCAATTATATTTAATTTTCAAAAAATTATGAACTGTTTTATTTTTATATATAAACCTACTGGTGTTTTAATATCGGTATGAAAAATAATTGTAATTTATATGGAGCTCGCATTGGGAATTTTGTAAAGTTACTGGTAATGCTTAAAATATTCAGAAAGTTCCTTATTTCCCTTTAAAAACTATTTTTTTCTTCATATATTTATGCAGTAATTGATGTAGGGTTCCCTTAAATAGTATGTAAAATGCAAAAAAGAAGAATTAAATAATAATTTTGGAGGTTCCCTGTCCCTTTAGAAACTAAACAAAAGTGACACATTTCATTTTAACTCGATTCAGACTCAAATGAATTTCAATGATTCGAAATATTTATGTTGTTTTATTTAATAAGTAGTTCTTCCATTTTTGAAAGATTATTGACCAATGATTTTCAAACTGTTTTAATTCTAAAGAATACACTCTTCAAGTACCCTTTTAAAACTGCAAACTTTGCAAACACAAGTACGATTGCATGAGAAAATATTTAAGCAGGAAATTTGAATAAATAATAATAATTATAATAAAATCGATGGATGTTTCTCCGTGACATCTTTCAAAGAGTTTGGAAGTTTCTTTTCTCTTACACAATCTCGTTTATGCTTCGAAATATTTCTGATTGGATGAAGAATAAATAATGAATAACATTAAGTAATCTTATTCTAAAAATGAACCACAGTAGTAGATCGCTTTTAGAGATGAAGCAAACAGTACTCATAAATTAAAAAAAAATTGAGATCTTTTATTCATGTAACCTATATTAAAAAAGGGCAAAATTTTGAAAAATTATCTTGATTCATGCATAAATGCATGGAAATATTAGAATTGTCTACAATTTTAAGAAAAGTAAAATACAAAATTATTATTTCATGTTAACTATCATGCAAATATTGATACTCGATTCCGGAATAACTTACGGATGTATTTTCATTTGTAAATAGTTTTCCTTTGTTGTTTCATACTTTATTTGTAGTTAGCAATACAAGAATTTTTTTTTCTTAAAATCTGAAAGGGAAATTTAAATCTGCTTTGTGTCAAGTGCATGATATCTTTTCTACATATTTTTGTTGTTTTAACAATTTTATCATATTCTCAAATTAAAACAACAATGTTAATATAAAAATCTGGAGTTTTTGAAGTGTGTTCTAAATTATATATGAGTAGCACCTTTAGTCTTCGTCCGTCCGTCCGCATATAACAACGTTAAAAATAACCAACAGAATCGTCTGAAATTTACAATATATATCTGTTGCATAATTTTACCGGATCATTTTGAATTTTATAAAATTCGGATGTATAGTCCAATTAAAGAAACAATCAAAAACATATCGTTAAATAAATTCGAATTAAATTATCGTTAATAAAAATAAAAAATTAAATTAGTTAAAATTAAATTAAATTATCGTTAAATAATTAAATTAAAAAATTTTCGTTATATAAATCGAATGCTTGATAATCGTAATTATCAAGCATTCAATGTAATCAGAACACAATCTTTTCAAACTATTCACCGTTCGAAACTTCTGTGTAAGATTTTTACAGCTTACTTAATAAACAAACCGTTTACCCCATACTTCTATTGATCTTTGCTTTTGAGAAATTTAATTTTGAAAATCGGGATCGGATTTGCTGGATACCTTATAGTGTATAATTGTATGAGATAGTTGGTACATTATTTAAAAAAAATAATTAAAACCTCGACTCAGGCAAATCAATTCTTTGGTTAAAATGTTGAAAAGCTACACTGCCACCAAAATATTTAAGGAAGTATATTTCAAAATGTATTTAGTAAAGCTCAGGATTCATGAATAAAAAAACCAGCCTGGTCTTTCAAGTATACAGATTTTAGTTACTACAATTAACCCTTTATCAGGCAAATCAATTCTTTGGCTAAAATGCTGAAAAGCTACACTGCCACCAAAATATTTCAGGAAGTATATTTCAAAATGTATTTAGTATAAAGCTCAGCACTTATGGCTAAAAAAACAAATTTGTCCTTCAAATATACAGATTTTAGTTAATATAATTAACCCTTTATCGGAGAAATCAATTTTTTGTCTAAAATGTTGAAAAGCTTTACTGCCACCAGAATATTAAACACATTCGCTGAGGATCACGCGCAAGCGCGTGATATGGCTCCAACGTTAAGCGGCCACTCACGCGCTAGCGCGTTATGTGGGGTGATGTCCAATAGCAGGTCATGCGCTGGCGCACCAAAAATTTTCACTGATTCTTTATTATAAAAATTAAATTGGCTTCTGGGAAAAAACCCACTTCTACAGTGCGGCATTATCTATCATCACATCTTCACGAAAGCGGCAGTGAACGTGTTAAAGAAATTTATTTAAAAGTAAAGGTGCCATTTCCATCTGGTTATTATAAATGCAAATTATCTCAATAAAAATTCCAATGAAGATCAATCACATTTTAATAAAATTAAGTGGTAATCATATTACCATTGCCATATAAAGGGATAAACAATTCGTAGAACATTCTTGCAGATTAGAAGACGTTTAATGATACATTCTAATTTATAAAATTATAAAAAAGAACTTATGAACGCATACATTCTTAGGAATCATTTCATCTGTATATAAATACGTAAAAATTTCTCACATCTTACAGAAGCAGTTTTATAATGCATTCTCTCTAACTCCCACATACTATTATATAATAAATGTGTTAAACGAAAATTTCATGTGATTAATAAAATAATATAGGTAATATAATAATATAAGTAATGTAGGTATAATAGTGATATTTCCATGAAGGTTTTTCTTATTTTACTATTGGTTATTTTATTTTTAAATCGGAAATAAAATTTAAATTAAAAAAACAAACAAATTTTATGGTTCATATGATGACTCGTGATTTACCTAGCTTCATTCGAGATCGGACGAAAAGAGATTTGTTTAAAAAAAAATTCTATAATTCCAAAAAAAAAAATCAAAAGGCACAAATAATAATAACATTCATAATATGTATTCACGTTCAAATTCTTACACCTTTTTGAGTTATACTTTTACAAATCGAATATACAAATATATTAGCAAATGATTCACAACTAATAATATCTTAAAATATTGCAAAATAAATATAATATATTAAGCACATAACACGCATCTGTAAAAATAAATTATATGCATACGCTTACATAAATATTCTCCAAGTAAGGATGAAATATTCCCATACTGACTGCATAAATTCTTTCCTTTTGAATGACAGTGCTTGTATATTTAATGGCCTCGTAAATCTGTCAGAATGTAATCCTTCTTTACGCTGTTTTCTAAAATTTAAGATAAACATGAAAGCTGTCATATTGTCATCTTAAATTATCTGCTTTTCCTAAGAATTTAACAATGTTTGATTATTGATTATCAATCAATTTAATGCTTCGAACAATCTTTATAACACTTATAAATTAATATTGCAGATTCTGTAAACCATTTCTTTATAAATATTTATACTGAAAATATTCAAATGTATAGAATTTATTAGGTTATTGTAAATTTTTGAAATTTCATTATAATAGTCTGATATTTATATATAAACTTACATAAATGTTCAATAATTAAAATGTTATTAAAAATATAAAAAGATGGCAAAAATCAGGTACTTTCAGATAATAATTTAAGCCATCATGAAGATTTTGAAATTTAAGCAGACATTATGCGCAGTAGTTTTTCGCTACTTAACTTTTGTCAGTTACTAAGGGACAACTAGTGTAATGTTCATGAGATTCGTTTAAGATATAAAACCGTGATTATAACTTAGTGTTAATTTTGTATCTTTAGCATCGTATAGTAATATTTTAAGTATTGAATCATTTATGCTATTTTATATTACATTATTAAGATGACTTTTTTGCATTCATAAAAAGCGTATTATTATTTTTTAAATGTTCCGACTGGTGATATTAGTTCTAAAAACAAAAAAATTAAATATTGACATGGAATTTGCTACAAGTCTAAGTATTGAATCATTTATGTTATTTTATACTACATTATTAAGATGACTTTTTTGTATTCATAAAAACTATGTTATTATTTTTTAAATCTTCTAAATGTGTGAGATTGGTTATGAAAATAAATTGTTTAAATAATGACAAAGAAATTTACAAAAATTTTTTATGATTTTAAGAATTGATTGTTTATAATTATATATATATGTGTATAACATTGCTTTTATAGGGCCATCATTTGCCTGAATACAAATATTTTATAAATGATTGTGTACTTTTACACATTTATATATATATTTTTGTCTATATAATTTTGAATATCAAAAAATTCTTAGTATGAAAATAGATATTTTTTTAAATTAAAATTGTTTTTTTAAAGTAGCTATTTGTAAACTACAGTACGTTGATTCCAATTAGTTCACAATGCTTTTCCAAAGGATCGTCAGGTATGACACATTTTTCTTCGGATGGGATTGAGAAATATTTATAACTTAATTGAAATCTTGTTATTAAAACGACAGAAGATCTACGCATACTGGCAAAAAATGCAGTTTTATTAGTTTATATACCGAGAAATATGTAAAAACGAACCTGCTAATAAAGTTATATCCATATTAATGTATAAGAGAAAAATCATGATTTTAAATGTAATTTCTGTTGCTGAAATTTTTACAGATGACTATACAGAAATCTTCAAAGATAAGTATTTTACAGATGAGCACTACTCTGTCATACCTTGTAACCTTTTTGTATTTCTCTTTAAAATGCAGATTAATTTAATTCATGTTAAACATGCATTGAGCGCGATTTTTTTTTAAATGTTATGCAGCATCAAAACTTTTTTAATTCAATAAGGAATGATACATGAAAACCTTTTTCTGGTTAAGAAAATGTTTAATGTGATTTAAATTAAGACATTTTATTTAACTTAAGGCAAGTGTTTGAAAGTATGTTCTGTCTTACTTTAGTCTTATGTAAAATTGTTAATCTGTTTATCAAGTTTTCACTATTTTTTTCAATTTTAATCTTAAATCGAAGGGACAGTGTCGACAACGATATATGATAAGTAAGCATTTAAAAACCGTGGATTACAGATTCATAACTTGATGACATATCTAATTAAAAATTTAGTAAAGTAGGTGACTTAGGATTTTTCCAATTAAAGATATATTTATGTTTGTTTTTATTAATATATTAAATGTATTTAAAAATAGTGTCTTTTCAGCAAATATAATCGTTTATTTGTCGCATCTTTTAACACTATTTCTGCAAAGAGATGCCAAAACATACATTTAGTATTTTAATTTAAAATCATTCTCTACATTTAATCATTTATCCACAGTTAATTTTTTTTTTTTTTTTTTTTTTTTTTTTTTTTTTTTTACATTTTGTACAGTAGATGTTACACTGTAAAAAAATATGACTACTTTGATGCATCGTCACTCCAACGCTTTTATAGAAAACGACTACTTCAGGCTATCATGGAGCATCCTCATTGGCCAAAAGAGTGATATTCTATAAAAGCAGGGGATTGACGATGCAGCAAGAAACGATGCAAATAGTGATATTTTTTACAGTGTACATTAATTGAGCGATATCATCTTCCTCCAGCTCATTCTGGATATAAAAGCATGCATGTGATATACTTAACCCTACTATGATGGGGTTTTTTTGGCCACCTCAAAAAATTTATAATTTTCTAATTTTTAAGTATTGCATAACATATAATTTCAAATTATTCTGCAGACAAGTATCAAGAACATTTTACAGCATAGTATCAAGTGTAATCAGCTCTCGGAATCCCGATTTCAGATGTAATGGCTCGTTCAGAATGATTTTTTCCTTAATCAAAATAATCGTCAATTGAATAAGTTGAAAATCCGTTATTCTCAAAATGAAGCAAAAACAAGAGGGGTTGTATCCATATATTCATTGATTAGTGTCAATATAGAATACACAATACGGGATGTTACGATTACTTTCGGATAAAATCCCTCATTTTTTTGCTTCATTTTGGAAACAACGGATTTTGTCCTTTTTCTATAGACGATTACTTTCAGAATTTTCAAGCTATAATTTTGAGACTTTTACAAAAGTTGCTCTATACATTTAGCTAACATAATATGCAAATGAAATTTTGATATCTTTGACGCATGCGCAGTAAAAAATTATTTAGTAAACCTACTCATTTTTCATATATTTTTTATTATTTTTTAATTCTGATTACAGGGTACTGTGTGCAATGTTGTTTGTCACATTTTCTGAAAAAAATATTATTTTATATTAAGAACTCTGAAAATTATAAGGGAAAAACTTAGAAAAATATGGGGCCATTTTTATAAAAACCTTAATTACTCTGCGAGTATGCATGCTATTTGCATAAAAATGAACACAGTGTATTACAATAAAGCATTCAATCATAATTTAGAGTTTGAGCGCTTTTGTTACATTAGTTTTTGACAGGGTTATTCAAAAGATATTCATTTTTTTTAATTTGTTGACAGTCCCCTATAGAGTTTTGGTAAAAAATCTTCACGGAGATGTATGACGTATACTATTATATTTATACACTAAGAGTTTCGAGATGATTCCTCATGTATTTTTCTAGATATTTAGTAAAATGTCTAAAATCGCAAGTGTCCCATAATCAATGGCAATATAGTGTATATATATATATCAATTTTGATTATACAAAAAAAAAAAAAAAAAAAAAAAAAAAACAGCGATAAAATTATTTTAAATTTCAATCAAAAATTCCATTAGAACATTTTTTACTCAGATTCCATTAAATTTCTTTTGTAGATTACTCTCTTGAAAAAAAAATTATTTTCCAAGTTAAAATAAAATTAATAACATTAATTTGAAAGTGAAATGAAACAAAATCAGTATTTACTACATCAAAAAATAATATACCTTTGGCAAATTTTATGTATTTAATATACTCAAAATATTTTGTCCTTCATTTTTTGCATTTAATTTCATGTGAGATGAAAAGAAAATATATTAAAAAAAAAAAAAAAAAAAAAAAAAAAAAAAAAAAAACTTTTAGAATAACCAGAAAAAGTAACTGAAATTTCTTCTTTATAATGTTCGAAATATCTAACATCGAATACCTTTTAAGCCGTCTTTTACCCACTTTTTTCAATTTTCTCCAAATTCCTTGCATTTCTTCAGAGAAATAAAAAACCATGCAACTAGTGAAAATTATTTTAAGTAATATAAAAGATGATAAGTTGTTTAGATCGAAAAGAAAGACTTAACCATGTTTTTGGCCGTGTTCTTTTTCTAAAATTAAGGTTAAGATTAAAATTTGACTATCATTTCGAAATCATTTAGTTTTTTTTAGTGTTAAAACACCAGCCAATACTACATATCATTTGCAAAATAATAGATTTATTTTTACCTGATAATTATCAACATGATTTGCCCTTATATCAAATAAAAATGTTTTGAATATAATATAGAAGAAGATAATAAGAATTCATATTAAAAACACCTAAGCTTAATAATACATTATTTAATAACGTAATCTCCATTATTGTTTGCTATGCCTACATGTTTTCCAAAAATATTTTGTTATTATTCGTTGATCGATATCTTTCGATTGCGAATCGTCCATTACTGATTGTCAGTTTTATACATCATAAAGCATTCAGAAACGAGCAAAATAAATACAAAAAGCTTATAGCTCTCAATCAGGAGAGTACAGATAATTAAAAAAACAAACATTACCGTCAAAATCTCTCTGATTTTGTATAATAGTGTTATATTTTTATTATGCATACGTACACTAAAATCCATCAATCCTACAAATGAAAATAGTCTCGATTACGGACCTAAAATTTGCTATCTGGAATTAATATAAAACGTTTTGCCAGTTGCATTATATTTATGCCTGATTTTTTAAAGAAAACTCATATTCTTAAATTTCTTCAAAAAATTACACGAATTTAAACAAAACTTAAGAAATACACCAAATTCTTAACGAAATTGATTCTATCTATTTAAAGCCTCTAAACAACCTATCAATCAGCTGCGAACAGTACCAATATGCATTGTTTTAAACGTGTGCGTTCGTATTTCAAAAACTTACATGATACGTAAATTTTTGTAATACAAATGTGCATGCGAAAAAAATATATTACTTATCTTATTTTTTTAAGTTACGGGCATGTTATAAGTTTGTTAAATAGTTTAAGTTTCTAATCTTAAGAGAATTTACTATGTGGAAAGTTTGATATTAAAAGAAACATATTTATTATAGTAGAACCTTTAGAATCTCAATTTGTTTTAAATGATTACCTGTTCAATTAACAGAACATATTTTTATCAACATTCTGATCACAATTGAAAAAGAGAAAACTTAAAATATGCGAATTATGTGGACACAAATGGGGATATAGCTATTGATTAAGAAGAAACTGAAGAATAGTAATTGATAGATTCCAAACCACAAGATGGCTCTGATCCATGGCTCTTGGTGCTACTCATTATTGCGCCAAATTGATCGCAATCAGATTGTGATAATCAGATTCTCCAAATTGCGAGTGCTCAATTTCTAATTCTTTTTTTTTTGTGTGTGTGGTTACAGTTCAGATTCTTATTCACGTTACTGTATGATTGATGTTGCTTTTTATCTTCAATCTTACCGTGTTATTTACATTATTATTTATAAGTTTAGGAACAGCCAAATATACAAAAAGCATTTTGCAATACGTATTTCTGTTGTCAGTTTATCGCTAAGCCTGCGTAGGTAAAATCAAAAACACAATTACTTGCATTAGCCGTAAAATCAAGAAAAAATTTAATGAAATTCAGCGTTGAATTAGTTATTTACCGTACTGTTTATTAGCTGCATGGTAAAGTGTCATTACGAAATCGTCAATTTTTCTATTGTTTACAGTCAAAGTCTCGTAGCAATTTACCTCTAAAAGAACGTTTGAACCATTTACATATTTAAAAGAATTTAGAATGTGCTTGCCTTTAACACATTCTGTAGTCTCGTTTTTAAATCCCGTCGAAGGAAGTAGTAAATTCGAATGATTTGGTATGCATTTGGTTTCAAAATGTTGAAGTTTTATCATTCAACATTTTATGAGTGGTGGAATTATAAATAACCGGTTATAATATGAAGTAGTTTTTGTGAATTTATGCATCAATAATATATTAACGGCTCTATCACTTGTCTTCTTTGGAGAAACTTTCTCTTATCCTCTCCATTTTGCAATAGTTCTCAGGCTATGAAATACAGGGAAAAGGAATTGATCAGGATCAGTGTATATTATAAAGTGGCTCTCTTCTCGTGTTGAATGGTTATTTCAATTAGTAAACCAGTCTGCGAGCTTGGACAGTTTTGTTCTACACTATGAGAAAATCGTCCATCCATCTGTGATAATATGATATTTGCTTCATACATTATTTACATATTTACAGATGAAACATATTTAATTGCTTTGTTCATTCTAGACCTCATGATTCTGAATACAAAATACATTCCAGCAACTCTTTCCTTTTTAGGTGCGTTCGTAATTATGCAAATACCTAGCACCTATTGTTGTCGCTCAGTCCGTCCGTCTGTCCGTCTGTCTGTCTGTCCGTTTGTCTGTCTTTCTGTCCGCCCGCCTGTCTGTCTGTCCGCATATAACAACGCAGAAACTACCCAACCGAATCGTTTGAAATTTAAAATACATAATTATAGCATAATTTTGTCGAGACATTTCAAATTTTATGAAAATCGGATAGATAGATCAATTACAGGGACAATCAAAAGGATTCCGTTACATTACGGTCAATGGGGAAAAAAGTTTCAAATGCGTTTTAATCGTCTGAAATTTAAAACATATAATTATTGCGTAATTTTGTCGATTCATTTCAAATCTTATTAAAATCGGATGCATACGTCAATTACAGGGACAATCAAAAGGATTCTGTTACATTACGGTCAATGGGGGGAAAAAGTTTCAAATGCATTTTAATCGATTGAAAATCAAAACATATAATTATTATGTAATTTTGTCGAGACATTTCAAATGTTATGAAAGTCGGATATATAGATCATTTACAGGGACAATCAAAGGTATTCCATTACACTACGGTCAATGGGAAAAAAGTTTCAAATGCATTTTTATGATGTTGCACTCATTCGAACATAATAGAATTGGCATGAATCTATGAAATATATACTAAAATATGCATTCTGTACAATCTGTGATGCAAAGAATTTCTGTTATTAAATTACAGGGCCACACAAAAGTATTCCACTACATAATGCTATACTGGGAAACATTGTTTGCGGCGTGTTTTAATTATATTCAACTCTTTCACATTTTATGAATAAGATATACGTTTTCTGAGGTGTAATAAAAATTACTTCCTGCATATTTACAGAAACACAAAGATTTCGACTAGTATACTGTATCCGAAGTACGCTCAACTATATCAGCAAGATCTGAATATTTTTAAAACTTCGTTATCGTACGAACGCACCTCATTTGCTACGTTCACGTGCAATTTCCAACTTGTTAAACTTAAAACAACATCTTATTTTCTACCAATTTTGAAAGATTAATAAATAATGCAGTCCACTTATGAGATCAAATTTTACATCACTGCTATAAATCTAAAAGAAAAAGAAAAAAGTTTTTTAATATCAATTATCTAAAAGGTCACGTGACCGGTCACTTTCGATCTGGTCGAGAGAGGAAAGGATTTGCGAAATATTCAACAATCTGAAGCTCAAAAATTGAAATTTTTAATTACAAATATCTCTTTGCAACTGAAAATTCTAAAAAATAAAAAGAGACCAGAACAGGTACTGGCAGACTAATCCATTTTCTCCGTAATGGATGTTTTTTTTACACTGCAATCTAGAAGAGGCTGGGATCGAGAGACCCATTGCGCGTCCTCGCGGGTTAAATAAAAAATTTCAAACAAACATTTATAAAAATAACGGAGGTTTAGCACATGCGTAATGGCATTAAACCGAATAATACTTTATTGTAAATAATGTAGTCTTTGGCGATTTCTTTCGCTGTTAGCCTAAGGCTTTAACTAAAATAAGTGTAGTAATCATATATTTGGCAAATAATTCCGCCATTCAATCAGTTTTCAGACTACTGTATATATATATATATATATATATATATATACTAGCGGCCTTCGCCCGCTACGCTGGTCGGTTTATCTAAAGAAATCTTGAAGAAGTAGTTAGATAAGGTTCAGACATACATTAAAAAAAAAAGCAAGTCGATCATTCAAAAAACGTTGGGAAATATCAAATATTTACTGTAATTTTTTAAGAAAAACAAAGTTTCGAAAAAAAAAATTAAATCGAAAAAAAAATTACACTGACATATTAATGCAAGGAAATTTTCCCAGAGAGAAAATTCGCCTTGAATACAATATTTCAAATTCTTTTAATTGCTTATAGGCGTTAATGCCAACATAGTGAAAAAAAATTCCATGCTGGGAATCGAACCCGGGCCATCAGTATGGCGCACTGACGTTCTACCGACTAAACCACATGGAACGACAGCCAGCTTGAAACTTTCTCATACTTAAGTAGACTGGCGAAAACATAACGATAGCGCGTTTTAAAATCGCACAGTGACATCTATTGGATTTTATATGTACTAAAAAACGTGAGCAGCGCACCTAATAGTTTCTTTTGTTTCTTTTTGTTACTTTTTTGTCTGTTGTCCGATTTTGATGAAACAAAGCCTATACACTGCCCGGGAGTGTGCATTCTTCATTAGTGAAAACCGCATAAAAATCCATTCAGTAGTTACGAAGATAACCTCGAACAAACAGACAGACAGACAGACAGACAGACAGACAGACAAAAAATTCAAAAAAAAATTTTTTGTGTTTCATTGGTTTTCTTTTATCGCCCTGACTCCATTTTTGTCAATTATCTTCAATGTACAGACACACCGGGTCCTACTGTTTTATTATATGTATAGATATACACCCTTTCTCCCTTTTACTATATCATACACCATAATTTTCCTCTTACGACATGTTCCTTATAATTCATCTACACTCCTCCCCTAATGAAATCATTATCAATGCCTAAAAATTCTTTTGATTTTTCCACATGTTTCTTCCGCTTGCAGCAATATACAATTATGGGTATACATTTATTATTTGCATGCTCGTTAAATCCCCGATGAGGTTAAATCATTAAAATACATCTATTGCATATGACATACTTTTATGTATCAGAAAAAATTAAAAAGAAATAGTTACCAATTAAAAATATTAATAATCGGTTTAAGTATTACATTTGATTAAAAGTATGATAATAAAAATAACACAATTGCATTACAAGTGGTTTCTGTATAATATAGTCTGTGTATAATTGACCTAATTAAAAAAAAACCTAAATTAAATAACAGAGTTCAAAATTATATAATAGATTCTCATCATACAAATAAAAATGCAAATAAATATTTCAGTCAATTTATAATTTATTAAAAATTAAAAGTTATTTTATTAATAAAAAACATTATTACTTTATTATAAAACTTAGTTCTTTTTTTCTTTTATTTAAGACAGTATACTTCTATATTATAATATTACAAAACAAACGAAATATTCTTTTTTTCTAAGACTGTTTATTCGTACATATAAAATATTGTAGTATTCTCTCCATCTGCTTTTAGAGTAAACAAACAATAAATATATTTCCTACGCTATTATTCGAGTGTTTTATGTATGTTGCAATAAATCGATCAAAAGATAATTTGTTTTCAGATACAGAAATGGATGTTTTTTGAAAACGAAATGGAAATGGAAGTTTGAATGTAAAAACATACCGTTTCTTTTCCAGGCAAGCAAAATTTGCTTTATTTAAAAATGGTTCCTTTGGATCAACAAATGTTTTGTTGAGTTTAGTTACAGGAAAAATATTTTATTCTTAAATTGTAAAATAAAAAAAAAATTTAAAATTAAAAAAAAAAATTCGTCAAAAATAACCAAATAAAAAAATAACTGTAGTTAATGGGTACTATATTTCATTATTCCGGATCACGTTCTTCACCTTCTTTCACTAAAAATAACGAAGTAAAAATTAGAAATATTAAATGTCATTTATCAGTATAATTCAAATCATTTTACACAAATAAAAGTTATAAAAATTCAAAGAAAAACCTATTATAATACAGAATATGTAACCCTCATAGTTTTTTATAACGCGGTTAAATTTGCTATCTCTCTCTCTCTTTTTTTTTTTTTTTTTATTAAGAATGCATATATTTTGATACTTTAGTTTCTCGACATGTAGTAAATTTATAATTTAATTTTCCGGCTTGTAAAATACATTAAAATGCATCGTTTCGATTATAAGAGCCGAACGTAAACAGCACGGATAATAATAATAATAATAATAATAATAATAATAATAATAATAATAATAATAATAATAATAATAATAATAATAATAATAATAATAAATTACAGAGAATTTACTGGTGATTCATTATCTTAAGAGTGATGTAAAGTTTCAGGGATTACGAAAACATAGATTCCATTAGTTATCGGAGAAAGTGTTCGGTATATTCACAATGAACTCTGTAAATTTAAGCGATAAAAAATGCTTGTAATGAAATGAATGCTTGTAAAAAAAGACTTGTAAGTTTATTTAGATAGATTTAATTATAATAATTCATTTTATATCTATTAATAAGCTACAAAGAAACGTGATATTATTTAAAATTTGATAAGCTTCATTTCTAGCCTGTCTGTGTTTCTATCAAGAGATCTAAAAACAGGACAGGGGGATCTTTCCGAATTGAGATATACGAGCTCTTAGGACAATATGCAAAAATGAATTTCAGAGGTCAACGGTTAAATCCCTTTAATTTTGATTTTCTTTTAGCATTACCAAACTTCATGCACCAACTCGATGCTTCAGAACAACTGGTTTAATCTAACTATCTATAGGGGCTGATTCCATGAAAATATGTCATGTCTGTAACATGCAAAGATTTTGGGCAACCAGCATTTTAGTACTGAAAAATGTGACTTATTTATTGAAGATATCTCATTAGTTGAATAGGGTCAAAACAAACTTTTCGAAAATAACGGTGACCAGTAAGCATAGCGATTTTTAACTGATTTTAAGACATGACAAGTTTTCCTGAAAATAAAATATTAATTATCCATAATTTTAAAATATACATTTAAGTTTAAAACAACTATAAATATTTGTGATTTATATTTTTATTTGCATTAAGTTTTATGTAAAAAACATTTGTGTGTTTTTCTTTATGTTCTTGGCCCCACCAGTGGCCGAGAGGTTCAGACCTCTCAACTGGTAGACGGCAGGTGCTGGGCTCGAACCCAATCGCGGCTGTCGGCCTAACCGTTCGGAGTTTTCCGTGGTTTTCTTCGAACCTTGCGTAAATACGGGTTAGGTTCCCTTAGAAAGACACCCACGGAGGGCACTTCCCCTGGTCCTATATCCCATTAGCGTAGATAATCGGAAGACAAAAATCAACCAACCAAACTTTATGTCCTAGTATAGTTTATAATGCAAAAATTATTGTATTCAAAATGTGGTTTTTTTTACGTTGTTAACACTGCAAACTATCAAACACAAAAAATAAACACATTTCTAAACACTTTTGTCCCCAAAACGCACAACACATTAATGTGCTGGAAAGTCTGACAAAATCTTATAATGTTGCAAGAGTATTGCTATCTAGAAATGTTTTCTAAAAATTATTTTGTTATTTGCGTTGAAATAATACTACAAATAGAGTGAATAAATGCAGTTTCTTAAAATAGTGTTAATTAGCACAACATTTTGTTCACAAAATAGCAACATATTGTTTTGTGATTTTCACAATTTAGAACGTTATGAAACACCACGTGTGAAACCCTTTCAAAATATTTTCTACGTGATGCCTTTAAAACTACATCATACTTATTATGTTGCAAAAGTCTAGAAATGTGTTCTAAAAATTGTTTTGTTAATTGTGTTAAAATAGTGTTGTAAATAGTGTTAGTGAAAGTAGTCTTAAAATAGTGTTAAGGGGACAGTGGACCTTTATTTGAGCAAAATCATCTATAGCAAAATCGTCGCAAAAAAGGTCTATTTCTGTGGTATAACAGTACCAAAACAGTTTTTTTCTTATTAAACTATCATTTATGGACGTTTTAAGAAATAAATAATAAAGGTAAGTGTGTTTATATACTTTAAATCTATTTTTCTCAAGACTAATTTTTCAGTGTTTTTAGATTTTTGAAATGCTCCTTGCGACGTAATTTTTTATCAATATTTATGAAATTGATAAGGAAGTATCCTGATATTGTTAAGAAAAAAATTGTGTAAGCTTTTTAAAAATCGTCTTCTTTAAGATAGTCAAATTTGATTTTTTACTTTTTAAAAGGCAACATTTTTTATAAGAATCGACAGGGAATTTAGAAAAAAATCTGTAAAATATCAGCTATTTAAGAGATTAAAAAAAATCTTACACAAATTTGTTTGTAATAGAGTTTTAAGTTATAAAAAATGCAAAAGCAAGAAAATATCTCAAAAATTAAAACACGAGGAGCATTTTAAAATTTCGTTTAAAAACTTATTTTTTTTTAAATTTAAAAATTTTAATAAGATTGGAATTTTTTTTTTTTTTTGAAGATGTTCTGTATGCTTTTGGTGAAATGTATATATGCACAAAATTCCATATGGCTATGATGAAAATTAAAAAAAAAACTTTTAACGTCCACCGTCCCCTTAAGAAATACAATATTTTGTTCATATTTATTACATATTGTTCATTCATATTAACAACATAGTGTAAACACCACACAGTTCAGAACACTACGAAACAACACATGTGAAACCCTTTCAAAATATTTTCTACGTGATGCCTTTAAAACTACATCATACTTATTATGTTGCAAAAGTCTAGAAATGTGTTCTAAAAATAGTTTTGTTAATTGTGTTGAAATAGTGTTGTAAATAGTGTTAGTGATAGTAGTTTCTTAAAATAGTGTTAAGAAGTACAACATTTTGTTCATATTTATTACATATTGTTCATTCATATTAACAACATAGTGTAAACACCACACAGTTTAGAACACTACGAAACAGCACATGTGAAACACTTTCAAAATATTTTCTACGTGATGCCTTTAAAAGTACATCATACTTATTATGTTGCAAAAAATCTAGAAATGTGTTCTAAAAATAGTTTTGTTAATTGTGTTGAAATAGTGTTGTAAATAGTGTTAGTGAAAGTAGTTTCTTAAAATAGTGTTAAGAAGTACAACATTTTGTTCATGTTTATTACATATTGTTCATTCATATTAACAACATAGTGTAAACACCACACAGTTTAGAACACTACGAAACAACACATGTGAAACCCTTTCAAAATATTTTCTACCTGATGCCTTTAAAACTACATCATACTTATTATGTTGCAAAAGTCTAGAAATGTGTTCTAAAAATAGTTTTGTTAATTGTGTTGAAATAGTGTTGTAAACAATGTTAGTGAAAGTAGTTTCTTAAAATAGTGTTAAGAAGTACAACATTTTGCTCATATTTATTACATATTGTTCATTCATATTAACAACATAGTGTAAACACCACACAGTTTAGAACACTACGAAACAACACATGTGAAACCCTTTCAAAATATTTTCTACGTGATGCCTTTAAAACTACATCATACTTATTATGTTGCAAAAGTCTAGAAATGTGTTCTAAAAATAGTTTTGTTAATTGTGTTGAAATAGTGTTGTAAACAATGTTAGTGAAAGTAGTTTCTTAAAATAGTGTTAAGAAGTACAACATTTTGTTCATATTTATTACATATTGTTCATTCATATTAACAACATAGTGTAAACACCACACAGTTTAGAACACTACGAAACAACACATGTGAAACCCTTTCAAAATATTTTCTATGTGATGCCTTTAAAACTACATCATACTTATTATGTTGCAAAAGTCTAGAAATGTGTTCTAAAAATAGTTTTGTTAATTGTGTTGAAATAGTGTTGTAAATAGTGTTAGTGAAAGTAGTTTCTTAAAATAGTGTTAAGAAGTACAACATTTTGTTCATATTTATTACATATTGTTCATTCATATTAACAACATAGTGTAAACACCACACAGTTTAGAACACTACGAAACAACACATGTGAAACCCTTTCAAAATATTTTCTACGTGATGCCTTTAAAACTACATCATACTTATTATGTTGCAAAAGTCTAGAAATGTGTTCTAAAAATAGTTTTGTTAATTGTGTTGAAATAGTGTTGTAAATAGTGTTAGTGAAAGTAGTTTCTTAAAATAGTGTTAAGAAGTACAACATTTTGTTCATATTTATTACATATTGTTCATTCATATTAACAACATAGTGTAAACACCACACAGTTTAGAACACTACGAAACAACACATGTGAAACCCTTTCAAAATATTTTCTACGTGATGCCTTTAAAACTACATCATACTTATTATGTTGCAAAAGTCTAGAAATGTGTTCTAAAAATAGTTTTGTTAATTGTGTTGAAATAGTGTTGTAAATAGTGTTAGTGAAAGTAGTTTCTTAAAATAGTGTTAAGAAGTACAACATTTTGTTCATGTTTATTACATATTGTTCATTCATATTAACAACATAGTGTAAACACCACACAGTTTAGAACACTACGAAACAACACATGTGAAACCCTTTCAAAATATTTTCTACGTGATGCCTTTAAAACTACATCATACTTATTTTGTTGCAAAAGTCTAGAAATGTGTTCTAAAAATAGTTTTGTTAATTGTGTTGAAATAGTGTTGTAAACAATGTTAGTGAAAGTAGTATCTTAAAATAGTGTTAAGAAGTACAACATTTTGTTCATATTTATTACATATTGTTCATTCATATTAACAACATAGTGTAAACACCACACAGTTTAGAACACTACGAAACAACACATGTGAAACCCTTTCAAAATATTTTCTACGTGATGCCTTTAAAACTACATCATACTTATTATGTTGCAAAAGTCTAGAAATGTGTTCTAAAAATAGTTTTGTTAATTGTGTTGAAATAGTGTTGTAAATAGTGTTAGTGAAAGTAGTTTCTTAAAATAGTGTTAAGAAGTACAACATTTTGTTCATATTTATTACATATTGTTCATTCATATTAACAACATAGTGTAAACACCACACAGTTTAGAACACTACGAAACAACACATGTGAAACCCTTTCAAAATATTTTCTACGTGATGCCTTTAAAACTACATCATACTTATTATGTTGCAAAAGTCTAGAAATGTGTTCTAAAAATAGTTTTGTTAATTGTGTTGAAATAGTGTTGTAAATAGTGTTAGTGAAAGTAGTTTCTTAAAATAGTGTTAAGAAGTACAACATTTTGTTCATGTTTATTACATATTGTTCATTCATATTAACAACATAGTGTAAACACCACACAGTTTAGAACACTACGAAACAACACATGTGAAACCCTTTCAAAATATTTTCTACGTGATACCTTTAAAACTACATCATACTTATTTTGTTGCAAAAGTCTAGAAATGTGTTCTAAAAATAGTTTTGTTAATTGTGTTGAAATAGTGTTGTAAACAATGTTAGTGAAAGTAGTTTCTTAAAATAGTGTTAAGAAGTACAACATTTTGTTCATATTTATTACATATTGTTCATTCATATTAACAACATAGTGTAAACACCACACAGTTTAGAACACTACGAAACAACACATGTGAAACCCTTTCAAAATATTTTCTACGTGATGCCTTTAAAACTACATCATACTTATTATGTTGCAAAAGTCTAGAAATGTGTTCTAAAAATAGTTTTGTTAATTGTGTTGAAATAGTGTTGTAAATAGTGTTAGTGAAAGTAGTTTCTTAAAATAGTGTTAAGAAGTACAACATTTTGTTCATATTTATTACATATTGTTCATTCATATTAACAACATAGTGTAAACACCACACAGTTTAGAACACTACGAAACAACACATGTGAAACCCTTTCAAAATATTTTCTACGTGATGCCTTTAAAACTACATCATACTTATTATGTTGCAAAAGTCTAGAAATGTGTTCTAAAAATAGTTTTGTTAATTGTGTTGAAATAGTGTTGTAAATAGTGTTAGTGAAAGTAGTTTCTTAAAATAGTGTTAAGAAGTACAACATTTTGTTCATATTTATTACATATTGTTCATTCATATTAACAACATAGTGTAAACACCACACAGTTTAGAACACTACGAAACAACACATGTGAAACCCTTTCAAAATATTTTCTACGTGATGCCTTTAAAACTACATCATACTTATTATGTTGCAAAAGTCTAGAAATGTGTTCTAAAAATAGTTTTGTTAATTGTGTTGAAATAGTGTTGTAAATAGTGTTAGTGAAAGTAGTTTCTTAAAATAGTGTTAAGAAGTACAACATTTTGTTCATATTTATTACATATTGTTCATTCATATTAACAACATAGTGTAAACACCACACAGTTTAGAACACTACGAAACAACACATGTGAAACCCTTTCAAAATATTTTCTACGTGATGCCTTTAAAACTACATCATACTTATTATGTTGCAAAAGTCTAGAAATGTGTTCTAAAAATAGTTTTGTTAATTGTGTTGAAATAGTGTTGTAAATAGTGTTAGTGAAAGTAGTTTCTTAAAATAGTGTTAAGAAGTACAACATTTTGTTCATATTTATTACATATTGTTCATTCATATTAACAACATAGTGTAAACACCACACAGTTTAGAACACTACGAAACAACACATGTGAAACCCTTTCAAAATATTTTCTACGTGATGCCTTTAAAACTACATCATACTTATTATGTTGCAAAAGTCTAGAAATGTGTTCTAAAAATAGTTTTGTTAATTGTGTTGAAATAGTGTTGTAAATAGTGTTAGTGAAAGTAGTTTCTTAAAATAGTGTTAAGAAGTACAACATTTTGTTCATATTTATTACATATTGTTCATTCATATTAACAACATAGTGTAAACACCACACAGTTTAGAACACTACGAAACAACACATGTGAAACCCTTTCAAAATATTTTCTACGTGATGCCTTTAAAACTACATCATACTTATTATGTTGCAAAAGTCTAGAAATGTGTTCTAAAAATAGTTTTGTTAATTGTGTTGAAATAGTGTTGTAAATAGTGATAGTGAAAGTAGTTTCTTAAAATAGTGTTAAGAAGTACAACATTTTGTTCATGTTTATTACATATTGTTCATTCATATTAACAACATAGTGTAAACACCACACAGTTTAGAACACTACGAAACAACACATGTGAAACCCTTTCAAAATATTTTCTACGTGATGCCTTTAAAACTACATCATACTTATTATGTTGCAAAAGTCTAGAAATGTGTTCTAAAAATAGTTTTGTTAATTGTGTTGAAATAGTGTTGTAAATAGTGTTAGTGAAAGTAGTTTCTTAAAATAGTGTTAAGAAGTACAACATTTTGTTCATGTTTATTACATATTGTTCATTCATATTAACAACATAGTGTAAACACCACACAGTTTAGAACACTACGAAACAACACATGTGAAACCCTTTCAAAATATTTTCTACCTGATGCCTTTAAAACTACATCATACTTATTATGTTGCAAAAGTCTAGAAATGTGTTCTAAAATAGTTTTGTTAATTGTGTTGAAATAGTGTTGTAAACAATGTTAGTGAAAGTAGTTTCTTAAAATAGTGTTAAGAAGTACAACATTTTGTTCATATTTATTACATATTGTTCATTCATATTAACAACATAGTGTAAACACCACACAGTTTAGAACACTACGAAACAACACATGTGAAACCCTTTCAAAATATTTTCTACGTGATGCCTTTAAAACTACATCATACTTATTATGTTGCAAAAGTCTAGAAATGTGTTCTAAAAATAGTTTTGTTAATTGTGTTGAAATAGTGTTGTAAATAGTGTTAGTGAAAGTAGTTTCTTAAAATAGTGTTAAGAAGTACAACATTTTGTTCATGTTTATTACATATTGTTCATTCATATTAACAACATAGTGTAAACACCACACAGTTTAGAACACTACGAAACAACACATGTGAAACCCTTTCAAAATATTTTCTACGTGATACCTTTAAAACTACATCATACTTATTTTGTTGCAAAAGTCTAGAAATGTGTTCTAAAAATAGTTTTGTTAATTGTGTTGAAATAGTGTTGTAAACAATGTTAGTGAAAGTAGTTTCTTAAAATAGTGTTAAGAAGTACAACATTTTGTTCATATTTATTACATATTGTTCATTCATATTAACAACATAGTGTAAACACCACACAGTTTAGAACACTACGAAACAACACATGTGAAACCCTTTCAAAATATTTTCTACGTGATGCCTTTAAAACTACATCATACTTATTATGTTGCAAAAGTCTAGAAATGTGTTCTAAAAATAGTTTTGTTAATTGTGTTGAAATAGTGTTGTAAATAGTGTTAGTGAAAGTAGTTTCTTAAAATAGTGTTAAGAAGTACAACATTTTGTTCATATTTATTACATATTGTTCATTCATATTAACAACATAGTGTAAACACCACACAGTTTAGAACACTACGAAACAACACATGTGAAACCCTTTCAAAATATTTTCTACGTGATGCCTTTAAAACTACATCATACTTATTATGTTGCAAAAGTCTAGAAATGTGTTCTAAAAATAGTTTTGTTAATTGTGTTGAAATAGTGTTGTAAATAGTGATAGTGAAAGTAGTTTCTTAAAATAGTGTTAAGAAGTACAACATTTTGTTCATATTTATTACATATTGTTCATTCATATTAACAACATAGTGTAAACACCACACAGTTTAGAACACTACGAAACAACACATGTGAAACCCTTTCAAAATATTTTCTACGTGATGCCTTTAAAACTACATCATACTTATTATGTTGCAAAAGTCTAGAAATGTGTTCTAAAAATAGTTTTGTTAATTGTGTTGAAATAGTGTTGTAAATAGTGTTAGTGAAAGTAGTTTCTTAAAATAGTGTTAAGAAGTACAACATTTTGTTCATATTTATTACATATTGTTCATTCATATTAACAACATAGTGTAAACACCACACAGTTTAGAACACTACGAAACAACACATGTGAAACCCTTTCAAAATATTTTCTACGTGATGCCTTTAAAACTACATCATACTTATTATGTTGCAAAAGTCTAGAAATGTGTTCTAAAAATAGTTTTGTTAATTGTGTTGAAATAGTGTTGTAAATAGTGTTAGTGAAAGTAGTTTCTTAAAATAGTGTTAAGAAGTACAACATTTTGTTCATATTTATTACATATTGTTCATTCATATTAACAACATAGTGTAAACACCACACAGTTTAGAACACTACGAAACAACACATGTGAAACCCTTTCAAAATATTTTCTACGTGATTCCTTTAAAACTACATCATACTTATTATGTTGCAAAAGTCTAGAAATGTGTTCTAAAAATAGTTTTGTTAATTGTGTTGAAATAGTGTTGTAAATAGTGTTAGTGAAAGTAGTTTCTTAAAATAGTGTTAAGAAGTACAACATTTTGTTCATATTTATTACATATTGTTCATTCATATTAACAACATAGTGTAAACACCACACAGTTTAGAACACTACGAAACAACAGATGTGAAACCCTTTCAAAATATTTTCTACGTGATGCCTTTAAAACTACATCATACTTATTATGTTGCAAAAGTCTAGAAATGTGTTCTAAAAATAGTTTTGTTAATTGTGTTGAAATAGTGTTGTAAATAGTGTTAGTGAAAGTAGTTTCTTAAAATAGTGTTAAGAAGTACAACATTTTGTTCATATTTATTACATATTGTTCATTCATATTAACAACATAGTGTAAACACCACACAGTTTAGAACACTACGAAACAACACATGTGAAACCCTTTCAAAATATTTTCTACGTGATGCCTTTAAAACTACATCATACTTATTATGTTGCAAAAGTCTAGAAATGTGTTCTAAAAATAGTTTTGTTAATTGTGTTGAAATAGTGTTGTAAATAGTGTTAGTGAAAGTAGTTTCTTAAAATAGTGTTAAGAAGTACAGCATTTTGTTCATGTTTATTACATATTGTTCATTCATATTAACAACATAGTGTAAACACCACACAGTTTAGAACACTACGAAACAACACATGTGAAACCCTTTCAAAATATTTTCTACCTGATGCCTTTAAAACTACATCATACTTATTATGTTGCAAAAGTCTAGAAATGTGTTCTAAAAATAGTTTTGTTAATTGTGTTGAAATAGTGTTGTAAATAGTGTTAGTGAAAGTAGTTTCTTAAAATAGTGTTAAGAAGTACAACATTTTGTTCATATTTATTACATATTGTTCATTCATATTAACAACATAGTGTAAACACCACACAGTTTAGAACACTACGAAACAACACATGTGAAACCCTTTCAAAATATTTTCTACGTGATGCCTTTAAAACTACATCATACTTATTATGTTGCAAAAGTCTAGAAATGTGTTCTAAAAATAGTTTTGTTAATTGTGTTGAAATAGTGTTGTAAATAGTGTTAGTGAAAGTAGTTTCTTAAAATAGTGTTAAGAAGTACAACATTTTGTTCATGTTTATTACATATTGTTCATTCATATTAACAACATAGTGTAAACACCACACAGTTTAGAACACTACGAAACAACACATGTGAAACCCTTTCAAAATATTTTCTACGTGATACCTTTAAAACTACATCATACTTATTTTGTTGCAAAAGTCTAGAAATGTGTTCTAAAAATAGTTTTGTTAATTGTGTTGAAATAGTGTTGTAAACAATGTTAGTGAAAGTAGTTTCTTAAAATAGTGTTAAGAAGTACAACATTTTGTTCATATTTATTACATATTGTTCATTCATATTAACAACATAGTGTAAACACCACACAGTTTAGAACACTACGAAACAACACATGTGAAACCCTTTCAAAATATTTTCTATGTGATGCCTTTAAAACTACATCATACTTATTATGTTGCAAAAGTCTAGAAATGTGTTCTAAAAATAGTTTTGTTAATTGTGTTGAAATAGTGTTGTAAATAGTGTTAGTGAAAGTAGTTTCTTAAAATAGTGTTAAGAAGTACAACATTTTGTTCATATTTATTACATATTGTTCATTCATATTAACAACATAGTGTAAACACCACACAGTTTAGAACACTACGAAACAACACATGTGAAACCCTTTCAAAATATTTTCTACGTGATGCCTTTAAAACTACATCATACTTATTATGTTGCAAAAGTCTAGAAATGTGTTCTAAAAATAGTTTTGTTAATTGTGTTGAAATAGTGTTGTAAATAGTGTTAGTGAAAGTAGTTTCTTAAAATAGTGTTAAGAAGTACAACATTTTGTTCATATTTATTACATATTGTTCATTCATATTAACAACATAGTGTAAACACCACACAGTTTAGAACACTACGAAACAACACATGTGAAACCCTTTCAAAATATTTTCTACGTGATGCCTTTAAAACTACATCCTACTTATTATGTTGCAAAAGTCTAGAAATGTGTTCTAAAAATAGTTTTGTTAATTGTGTTGAAATAGTGTTGTAAATAGTGTTAGTGAAAGTAGTTTCTTAAAATAGTGTTAAGAAGTACAACATTTTGTTCATATTTATTACATATTGTTCATTCATATTAACAACATAGTGTAAACACCACACAGTTTAGAACACTACGAAACAACACATGTGAAACCCTTTCAAAATATTTTCTACGTGATGCCTTTAAAACTACATCATACTTATTATGTTGCAAAAGTCTAGAAATGTGTTCTAAAAATAGTTTTGTTAATTGTGTTGAAATAGTGTTGTAAATAGTGTTAGTGAAAGTAGTTTCTTAAAATAGTGTTAAGAAGTACAACATTTTGTTCATATTTATTACATATTGTTCATTCATATTAACAACATAGTGTAAACACCACCCAGTTTAGAACACTACGAAACAACACATGTGAAACCCTTTCAAAATATTTTCTACGTGATGCCTTTAAAACTACATCATACTTATTATGTTGCAAAAGTCTAGAAATGTGTTCTAAAAATAATTTTGTTAATTGTGTTGAAATAGTGTTGTAAATAGTGTTAGTGAAAGTAGTTTCTTAAAATAGTGTTAAGAAGTACAACATTTTGTTCATATTTATTACATATTGTTCATTCATATTAACAACATAGTGTAAACACCACACAGTTTAGAACACTACGAAACAACACATGTGAAACCCTTTCAAAATATTTTCTACGTGATGCCTTTAAAACTACATCATACTTATTATGTTGCAAAAGTCTAGAAATGTGTTCTAAAAATAGTTTTGTTAATTGTGTTGAAATAGTGTTGTAAACAGTGTTAGTGAAAGTAGTTTCTTAAAATAGTGTTAAGAAGTACAACATTTTGTTCATATTTATTACATATTGTTCATTCATATTAACAACATAGTGTAAACACCACACAGTTTAGAACACTACGAAACAACACATGTGAAACCCTTTCAAAATATTTTCTACGTGATGTCTTTAAAACTACATCATACTTATTATGTTGCAAAACTCTAGAAATGTGTTCTAAAAATAGTTTTGTTAATTGTGTTGAAATAGTATTGTAAATAGTGTTAGTGAAAGTAGTTTCTTAAAATAGTGTTAAGAAGTACAACATTTTGTTCATATTTATTACATATTGTTCATTCATATTAACAACATAGTGTAAACACCACACAGTTTAGAACACTACGAAACAACACATGTGAAACCCTTTCAAAATATTTTCTACGTGATGCCTTTAAAACTACATCATACTTATTATGTTGCAAAAGTCTAGAAATGTGTTCTAAAAATAGTTTTGTTAATTGTGTTGAAATAGTGTTGTAAATAGTGTTAGTGAAAGTAGTTTCTTAAAATAGTGTTAAGAAGTACAGCATTTTGTTCATGTTTATTACATATTGTTCATTCATATTAACAACATAGTGTAAACACCACACAGTTTAGAACACTACGAAACAACACATGTGAAACCCTTTCAAAATATTTTCTACCTGATGCCTTTAAAACTACATCATACTTATTATGTTGCAAAAGTCTAGAAATGTGTTCTAAAATAGTTTTGTTAATTGTGTTGAAATAGTGTTGTAAACAATGTTAGTGAAAGTAGTTTCTTAAAATAGTGTTAAGAAGTACAACATTTTGTTCATATTTATTACATATTGTTCATTCATATTAACAACATAGTGTAAACACCACACAGTTTAGAACACTACGAAACAACACATGTGAAACCCTTTCAAAATATTTTCTACGTGATGCCTTTAAAACTACATCATACTTATTATGTTGCAAAAGTCTAGAAATGTGTTCTAAAAATAGTTTTGTTAATTGTGTTGAAATAGTGTTGTAAATAGTGTTAGTGAAAGTAGTTTCTTAAAATAGTGTTAAGAAGTACAACATTTTGTTCATGTTTATTACATATTGTTCATTCATATTAACAACATAGTGTAAACACCACACAGTTTAGAACACTACGAAACAACACATGTGAAACCCTTTCAAAATATTTTCTACGTGATGCCTTTAAAACTACATCATACTTATTATGTTGCAAAAGTCTAGAAATGTGTTCTAAAAATAGTTTTGTTAATTGTGTTGAAATAGTGTTGTAAATAGTGTTAGTGAAAGTAGTTTCTTAAAATAGTGTTAAGAAGTACAACATTTTGTTCATATTTATTACATATTGTTCATTCATATTAACAACATAGTGTAAACACCACACAGTTTAGAACACTACGAAACAACACATGTGAAACCCTTTCAAAATATTTTCTACGTGATGCCTTTAAAACTACATCATACTTATTATGTTGCAAAAGTCTAGAAATGTGTTCTAAAAATAGTTTTGTTAATTGTGTTGAAATAGTGTTGTAAATAGTGTTAGTGAAAGTAGTTTCTTAAAATAGTGTTAAGAAGTACAACATTTTGTTCATATTTATTACATATTGTTCATTCATATTAACAACATAGTGTAAACACCACACAGTTTAGAACACTACGAAACAACACATGTGAAACCCTTTCAAAATATTTTCTACGTGATGCCTTTAAAACTACATCATACTTATTATGTTGCAAAAGTCTAGAAATGTATTCTAAAAATAGTTTTGTTAATTGTGTTGAAATAGTGTTGTAAATAGTGATAGTGAAAGTAGTTTCTTAAAATAGTGTTAAGAAGTACAACATTTTGTTCATGTTTATTACATATTGTTCATTCATATTAACAACATAGTGTAAACACCACACAGTTTAGAACACTACGAAACAACACATGTGAAACCCTTTCAAAATATTTTCTACGTGATGCCTTTATAACTACATCATACTTATTTTGTTGCAAAAGTCTAGAAATGTGTTCTAAAAATAGTTTTGTTAATTGTGTTGAAATAGTGTTGTAAACAATGTTAGTGAAAGTAGTATCTTAAAATAGTGTTAAGAAGTACAACATTTTGTTCATATTTATTACATATTGTTCATTCATATTAACAACATAGTGTAAACACCACACAGTTTAGAACACTACGAAACAACACATGTGAAACCCTTTCAAAATATTTTCTACGTGATGCCTTTAAAACTACATCATACTTATTATGTTGCAAAAGTCTAGAAATGTGTTCTAAAAATAGTTTTGTTAATTGTGTTGAAATAGTGTTGTAAATAGTGTTAGTGAAAGTAGTTTCTTAAAATAGTGTTAAGAAGTACAACATTTTGTTCATATTTATTACATATTGTTCATTCATATTAACAACATAGTGTAAACACCACACAGTTTAGAACACTACGAAACAACACATGTGAAACCCTTTCAAAATATTTTCTACGTGATGCCTTTAAAACTACATCCTACTTATTATGTTGCAAAAGTCTAGAAATGTGTTCTAAAAATAGTTTTGTTAATTGTGTTGAAATAGTGTTGTAAATAGTGTTAGTGAAAGTAGTTTCTTAAAATAGTGTTAAGAAGTACAACATTTTGTTCATATTTATTACATATTGTTCATTCATATTAACAACATAGTGTAAACACCACACAGTTTAGAACACTACGAAACAACACATGTGAAACCCTTTCAAAATATTTTCTACGTGATTCCTTTAAAACTACATCATACTTATTATGTTGCAAAAGTCTAGAAATGTGTTCTAAAAATAGTTTTGTTAATTGTGTTAAAATAGTGTTGTAAATAGTGTTAGTGAAAGTAGTTTCTTAAAATAGTGTTAAGAAGTACAACATTTTGTTCATATTTATTACATATTGTTCATTCATATTAACAACATAGTGTAAACACCACACAGTTTAGAACACTACGAAACAACACATGTGAAACCCTTTCAAAATATTTTCTACGTGATGCCTTTAAAACTACATCATACTTATTATGTTGCAAAAGTCTAGAAATGTGTTCTAAAAATAGTTTTGTTAATTGTGTTGAAATAGTGTTGTAAATAGTGTTAGTGAAAGTAGTTTCTTAAAATAGTGTTAAGAAGTACAACATTTTGTTCATATTTATTACATATTGTTCATTCATATTAACAACATAGTGTAAACACCACACAGTTTAGAACACTACGAAACAACACATGTGAAACCCTTTCAAAATATTTTCTACGTGATGCCTTTAAAACTACATCATACTTATTATGTTGCAAAAGTCTAGAAATGTGTTCTAAAAATAGTTTTGTTAATTGTGTTGAAATAGTGTTGTAAATAGTGTTAGTGAAAGTAGTTTCTTAAAATAGTGTTAAGAAGTACAACATTTTGTTCATATTTATTACATATTGTTCATTCATATTAACAACATAGTGTAAACACCACACAGTTTAGAACACTACGAAACAACACATGTGAAACCCTTTCAAAATATTTTCTACGTGATGCCTTTAAAACTACATCATACTTATTATGTTGCAAAAGTCTAGAAATGTGTTCTAAAAATAGTTTTGTTAATTGTGTTGAAATAGTGTTGTAAATAGTGTTAGTGAAACTAGTTTCTTAAAAAAGTGTTAAGAAGTACAACATTTTGTTCATATTTATTACATATTGTTCATTCATATTAACAACATAGTGTAAACACCACACAGTTTAGACACTACGAAACAACACATGTGAAACCCTTTCAAAATATTTTCTACGTGTTGCCTTTAAAACTACATCATACTTATTATGTTGCAAAAGTCTAGAAATGTGTTCTAAAAATAGTTTTGTTAATTGTGTTGAAATAGTGTTGTAAATAGTGTTAGTGAAAGTAGTTTCTTAAAATAGTGTTAAGAAGTACAACATTTTGTTCATATTTATTACATATTGTTCATTCATATTAACAACATAGTGTAAACACCACACAGTTTAGAACACTACGAAACAACACATGTGAAACCCTTTCAAAATATTTTCTACGTGATGCCTTTAAAACTACATCATACTTATTATGTTGCAAAAGTCTAGAAATGTGTTCTAAAAATAGTTTTGTTAATTGTGTTGAAATAGTGTTGTAAACAATGTTAGTGAAAGTAGTTTCTTAAAATAGTGTTAAGAAGTACAACATTTTGTTCATATTTATTACATATTGTTCATTCATATTAACAACATAGTGTAAACACCACACAGTTTAGAACACTACGAAACAACACATGTGAAACCCTTTCAAAATATTTTCTACGTGATGCCTTTAAAACGACATCATACTTATTATGTTGCAAAAGTCTAGAAATGTGTTCTAAAAATAGTTTTGTTAATTGTGTTGAAATAGTGTTGTAAATAGTGTTAGTGAAAGTAGTTTCTTAAAATAGTGTTAAGAAGTACAACATTTTGTTCATATTTATTACATATTGTTCATTCATATTAACAACATAGTGTAAACACCACACAGTTTAGAACACTACGAAACAACACATGTGAAACCCTTTCAAAATATTTTCTACGTGATGCCTTTAAAACTACATCATACTTATTATGTTGCAAAAGTCTAGAAATGTGTTCTAAAAATAGTTTTGTTAATTGTGTTGAAATAGTGTTGTAAATAGTGTTAGTGAAAGTAGTTTCTTAAAATAGTGTTAAGAAGTACAACATTTTGTTCATATTTATTACATATTGTTCATTCATATTAACAACATAGTGTAAACACCACACAGTTTAGAACACTACGAAACAACACATGTGAAACCCTTTCAAAATATTTTCTACGTGATGCCTTTAAAACTACATCATACTTATTATGTTGCAAAAGTCTAGAAATGTGTTCTAAAAATAGTTTTGTTAATTGTGTTGAAATAGTGTTGTAAATAGTGTTAGTGAAAGTAGTTTCTTAAAATAGTGTTAAGAAGTACAACATTTTGTTCATATTTATTACATATTGTTCATTCATATTAACAACATAGTGTAAACACCACCCAGTTTAGAACACTACGAAACAACACATGTGAAACCCTTTCAAAATATTTTCTACGTGATGCCTTTAAAACTACATCATACTTATTATGTTGCAAAAGTCTAGAAATGTGTTCTAAAAATAATTTTGTTAATTGTGTTGAAATAGTGTTGTAAATAGTGTTAGTGAAAGTAGTTTCTTAAAATAGTGTTAAGAAGTACAACATTTTGTTCATATTTATTACATATTGTTCATTCATATTAACAACATAGTGTAAACACCACACAGTTTAGAACACTACGAAACAACACATGTGAAACCCTTTCAAAATATTTTCTACGTGATGCCTTTAAAACTACATCATACTTATTATGTTGCAAAAGTCTAGAAATGTGTTCTAAAAATAGTTTTGTTAATTGTGTTGAAATAGTGTTGTAAACAGTGTTAGTGAAAGTAGTTTCTTAAAATAGTGTTAAGAAGTACAACATTTTGTTCATATTTATTACATATTGTTCATTCATATTAACAACATAGTGTAAACACCACACAGTTTAGAACACTACGAAACAACACATGTGAAACCCTTTCAAAATATTTTCTACGTGATGTCTTTAAAACTACATCATACTTATTATGTTGCAAAACTCTAGAAATGTGTTCTAAAAATAGTTTTGTTAATTGTGTTGAAATAGTATTGTAAATAGTGTTAGTGAAAGTAGTTTCTTAAAATAGTGTTAAGAAGTACAACATTTTGTTCATATTTATTACATATTGTTCATTCATATTAACAACATAGTGTAAACACCACACAGTTTAGAACACTACGAAACAACACATGTGAAACCCTTTCAAAATATTTTCTACGTGATGCCTTTAAAACTACATCATACTTATTATGTTGCAAAAGTCTAGAAATGTGTTCTAAAAATAGTTTTGTTAATTGTGTTGAAATAGTGTTGTAAATAGTGTTAGTGAAAGTAGTTTCTTAAAATAGTGTTAAGAAGTACAACATTTTGTTCATATTTATTACATATTGTTCATTCATATTAACAACATAGTGTAAACACCACACAGTTTAGAACACTACGAAACAACACATGTGAAACCCTTTCAAAATATTTTCTACGTGATGCCTTTAAAACTACATCATACTTATTATGTTGCAAAAGTCTAGAAATGTGTTCTAAAAATAGTTTTGTTAATTGTGTTGAAATAGTGTTGTAAATAGTTTTAGTGAAAGTAGTTTCTTAAAATAGTGTTAAGAAGTACAACATTTTGTTCATATTTATTACATATTGTTCATTCTTATTAACAACATAGTGTAAACACCACACAGTTTAGAACACTACGAAACAACACATGTGAAACCCTTTCAAAATATTTTCTAGGTGATGCCTTTAAAACTACATCATACTTATTATGTTGCAAAAGTCTAGAAATGTGTTCTAAAAATAGTTTTGTTAATTGTGTTGAAATAGTGTTGTAAATAGTGTTAGTGAAAGTAGTTTCTTAAAATAGTGTTAAGAAGTACAACATTTTGTTCATATTTATTACATATAGTTCATTCATATTAACAACATAGTGTAAACACCACACAGTTTAGAACACTACGAAACAACACATGTGAAACCCTTTCAAAATATTTTCTACGTGATGCCTTTAAAACTACATCATACTTATTATGTTGCAAAAGTCTAGAAAGGTGTTCTAAAAATAATTTTGTTAATTGTGTTGAAATAGTGTTGTAAATAGTGTTAGTGAAAGTAGTTTCTTAAAATAGTGTTAAGAAGTACAACATTTTGTTCATATTTATTACATATTGTTCATTCATATTAACAACATAGTGTAAACAATACACAGTTTAGAACACTACGAAACAACACATGTGAAACCCTTTCAAAATATTTTCTACGTGATGCCTTTAAAACTACATCATACTTATTATGTTGCAAAAGTCTAGAAATGTGTTCTAAAAATAGTTTTGTTAATTGTGTTGAAATAGTGTTGTAAACAGTGTTAGTGAAAGTAGTTTCTTAAAATAGTGTTAAGAAGTACAACATTTTGTTCATATTTATTACATATTGTTCATTCATATTAACAACATAGTGTAAACACCACACAGTTTAGAACACTACGAAACAACACATGTGAAACCCTTTCAAAATATTTTCTACGTGATGCCTTTAAAACTACATCATACTTATTATGTTGCAAAAGTCTAGAAATGTGTTCTAAAAATAGTTTTGTTAATTGTGTTGAAATAGTGTTGTAAATAGTGTTAGTGAAAGTAGTTTCTTAAAATAGTGTTAAGAAGTACAACATTTTGTTCATATTTATTACATATTGTTCATTCATATTAACAACATAGTGTAAACACCACACAGTTTAGAACACTACGAAACAACACATGTGAAACCCTTTCAAAATATTTTCTACGTGATGCCTTTAAAACTACATCATACTTATTATGTTGCAAAAGTCTAGAAATGTGTTCTAAAAATAGTTTTGTTAATTGTGTTGAAATAGTGTTGTAAATAGTGTTAGTGAAAGTAGTTTCTTAAAATAGTGTTAAGAAGTACAACATTTTGTTCATATTTATTACATATTGTTCATTCATATTAACAACATAGTGTAAACACCACACAGTTTAGAACACTACGAAACAACACATGTGAAACCCTTTCAAAATATTTTCTACGTGATGCCTTTAAAACTACATCATACTTATTATGTTGCAAAAGTCTAGAAATGTGTTCTAAAAATAGTTTTGTTAATTGTGTTGAAATAGTGTTGTAAATAGTGTTAGTGAAAGTAGTTTCTTAAAAAAGTGTTAAGAAGTACAACATTTTGTTCATATTTATTACATATTGTTCATTCATATTAACAACATAGTGTAAACACCACACAGTTTAGACACTACGAAACAACACATGTGAAACCCTTTCAAAATATTTTCTACGTGTTGCCTTTAAAACTACATCATACTTATTATGTTGCAAAAGTCTAGAAATGTGTTCTAAAAATAGTTTTGTTAATTGTGTTGAAATAGTGTTGTAAATAGTGTTAGTGAAAGTAGTTTCTTAAAATAGTGTTAAGAAGTACAACATTTTGTTCATATTTATTACATATTGTTCATTCATATTAACAACATAGTGTAAACACCACCCAGTTTAGAACACTACGAAACAACACATGTGAAACCCTTTCAAAATATTTTCTACGTGATGCCTTTAAAACTACATCATACTTATTATGTTGCAAAAGTCTAGAAATGTGTTCTAAAAATAATTTTGTTAATTGTGTTGAAATAGTGTTGTAAATAGTGTTAGTGAAAGTAGTTTCTTAAAATAGTGTTAAGAAGTACAACATTTTGTTCATATTTATTACATATTGTTCATTCATATTAACAACATAGTGTAAACACCACACAGTTTAGAACACTACGAAACAACACATGTGAAACCCTTTCAAAATATTTTCTACGTGATGCCTTTAAAACTACATCATACTTATTATGTTGCAAAAGTCTAGAAATGTGTTCTAAAAATAGTTTTGTTAATTGTGTTGAAATAGTGTTGTAAACAGTGTTAGTGAAAGTAGTTTCTTAAAATAGTGTTAAGAAGTACAACATTTTGTTCATATTTATTACATATTGTTCATTCATATTAACAACATAGTGTAAACACCACACAGTTTAGAACACTACGAAACAACACATGTGAAACCCTTTCAAAATATTTTCTACGTGATGTCTTTAAAACTACATCATACTTATTATGTTGCAAAACTCTAGAAATGTGTTCTAAAAATAGTTTTGTTAATTGTGTTGAAATAGTATTGTAAATAGTGTTAGTGAAAGTAGTTTCTTAAAATAGTGTTAAGAAGTACAACATTTTGTTCATATTTATTACATATTGTTCATTCATATTAACAACATAGTGTAAACACCACACAGTTTAGAACACTACGAAACAACACATGTGAAACCCTTTCAAAATATTTTCTACGTGATGCCTTTAAAACTACATCATACTTATTATGTTGCAAAAGTCTAGAAATGTGTTCTAAAAATAGTTTTGTTAATTGTGTTGAAATAGTGTTGTAAATAGTGTTAGTGAAAGTAGTTTCTTAAAATAGTGTTAAGAAGTACAACATTTTGTTCATATTTATTACATATTGTTCATTCATATTAACAACATAGTGTAAACACCACACAGTTTAGAACACTACGAAACAACACATGTGAAACCCTTTCAAAATATTTTCTACGTGATGCCTTTAAAACTACATCATACTTATTATGTTGCAAAAGTCTAGAAATGTGTTCTAAAAATAGTTTTGTTAATTGTGTTGAAATAGTGTTGTAAATAGTGTTAGTGAAAGTAGTTTCTTAAAATAGTGTTAAGAAGTACAACATTTTGTTCATATTTATTACATATTGTTCATTCATATTAACAACATAGTGTAAACACCACACAGTTTAGAACACTACGAAACAACACATGTGAAACCCTTTCAAAATATTTTCTAGGTGATGCCTTTAAAACTACATCATACTTATTATGTTGCAAAAGTCTAGAAATGTGTTCTAAAAATAGTTTTGTTAATTGTGTTGAAATAGTGTTGTAAATAGTGTTAGTGAAAGTAGTTTCTTAAAATAGTGTTAAGAAGTACAACATTTTGTTCATATTTATTACATATTGTTCATTCATATTAACAACATAGTGTAAACACCACACAGTTTAGAACACTACGAAACAACACATGTGAAACCCTTTCAAAATATTTTCTACGTGATGTCTTTAAAACTACATCATACTTATTATGTTGCAAAACTCTAGAAATGTGTTCTAAAAATAATTTTGTTAATTGTGTTGAAATAGTGTTGTAAATAGTGTTAGTGAAAGTAGTTTCTTAAAATAGTGTTAAGAAGTACAACATTTTGTTCATATTTATTACATATTGTTCATTCATATTAACAACATAGTGTAAACAATACACAGTTTAGAACACTACGAAACAACACATGTGAAACCCTTTCAAAATATTTTCTACGTGATGCCTTTAAAACTACATCATACTTATTATGTTGCAAAAGTCTAGAAATGTGTTCTAAAAATAGTTTTGTTAATTGTGTTGAAATAGTGTTGTAAACAGTGTTAGTGAAAGTAGTTTCTTAAAATAGTGTTAAGAAGTACAACATTTTGTTCATATTTATTACATATTGTTCATTCATATTAACAACATAGTGTAAACACCACACAGTTTAGAACACTACGAAACAACACATGTGAAACCCTTTCAAAATATTTTCTACGTGATGCCTTTAAAACTACATCATACTTATTATGTTGCAAAAGTCTAGAAATGTGTTCTAAAAATAGTTTTGTTAATTGTGTTGAAATAGTGTTGTAAATAGTGTTAGTGAAAGTAGTTTCTTAAAATAGTGTTAAGAAGTACAACATTTTGTTCATATTTATTACATATTGTTCATTCATATTAACAACATAGTGTAAACACCACACAGTTTAGAACACTACGAAACAACACATGTGAAACCCTTTCAAAATATTTTCTACGTGATGCCTTTAAAACTACATCATACTTATTATGTTGCAAAAGTCTAGAAATGTGTTCTAAAAATAGTTTTGTTAATTGTGTTGAAATAGTGTTGTAAATAGTGTTAGTGAAAGTAGTTTCTTAAAATAGTGTTAAGAAGTACAACATTTTGTTCATATTTATTACATATTGTTCATTCATATTAACAACATAGTGTAAACACCACACAGTTTAGAACACTACGAAACAACACATGTGAAACCCTTTCAAAATATTTTCTACGTGATGCCTTTAAAACTACATCATACTTATTATGTTGCAAAAGTCTAGAAATGTGTTCTAAAAATAGTTTTGTTAATTGTGTTGAAATAGTGTTGTAAATAGTGTTAGTGAAAGTAGTTTCTTAAAAAAGTGTTAAGAAGTACAACATTTTGTTCATATTTATTACATATTGTTCATTCATATTAACAACATAGTGTAAACACCACACAGTTTAGACACTACGAAACAACACATGTGAAACCCTTTCAAAATATTTTCTACGTGTTGCCTTTAAAACTACATCATACTTATTATGTTGCAAAAGTCTAGAAATGTGTTCTAAAAATAGTTTTGTTAATTGTGTTGAAATAGTGTTGTAAATAGTGTTAGTGAAAGTAGTTTCTTAAAATAGTGTTAAGAAGTACAACATTTTGTTCATATTTATTACATATTGTTCATTCATATTAACAACATAGTGTAAACACCACACAGTTTAGAACACTACGAAACAACACATGTGAAACCCTTTCAAAATATTTTCTACGTGATGCCTTTAAAACTACATCATACTTATTATGTTGCAAAAGTCTAGAAATGTGTTCTAAAAATAGTTTTGTTAATTGTGTTGAAATAGTGTTGTAAACAATGTTAGTGAAAGTAGTTTCTTAAAATAGTGTTAAGAAGTACAACATTTTGTTCATATTTATTACATATTGTTCATTCATATTAACAACATAGTGTAAACACCACACAGTTTAGAACACTACGAAACAACACATGTGAAACCCTTTCAAAATATTTTCTACGTGATGCCTTTAAAACGACATCATACTTATTATGTTGCAAAAGTCTAGAAATGTGTTCTAAAAATAGTTTTGTTAATTGTGTTGAAATAGTGTTGTAAATAGTGTTAGTGAAAGTAGTTTCTTAAAATAGTGTTAAGAAGTACAACATTTTGTTCATATTTATTACATATTGTTCATTCATATTAACAACATAGTGTAAACACCACACAGTTTAGAACACTACGAAACAACACATGTGAAACCCTTTCAAAATATTTTCTACGTGATGCCTTTAAAACTACATCATACTTATTATGTTGCAAAAGTCTAGAAATGTGTTCTAAAAATAGTTTTGTTAATTGTGTTGAAATAGTGTTGTAAATAGTGTTAGTGAAAGTAGTTTCTTAAAATAGTGTTAAGAAGTACAACATTTTGTTCATATTTATTACATATTGTTCATTCATATTAACAACATAGTGTAAACACCACACAGTTTAGAACACTACGAAACAACACATGTGAAACCCTTTCAAAATATTTTCTACGTGATGCCTTTAAAACTACATCATACTTATTATGTTGCAAAAGTCTAGAAATGTGTTCTAAAAATAATTTTGTTAATTGTGTTGAAATAGTGTTGTAAATAGTGTTAGTGAAAGTAGTTTCTTAAAATAGTGTTAAGAAGTACAACATTTTGTTCATATTTATTACATATTGTTCATTCATATTAACAACATAGTGTAAACACCACACAGTTTAGAACACTACGAAACAACACATGTGAAACCCTTTCAAAATATTTTCTACGTGATGCCTTTAAAACTACATCATACTTATTATGTTGCAAAAGTCTAGAAATGTGTTCAAAAAATAGTTTTGTTAATTGTGTTGAAATAGTGTTGTAAACAGTGTTAGTGAAAGTAGTTTCTTAAAATAGTGTTAAGAAGTACAACATTTTGTTCATATTTATTACATATTGTTCATTCATATTAACAACATAGTGTAAACACCACACAGTTTAGAACACTACGAAACAACACATGTGAAACCCTTTCAAAATATTTTCTACGTGATGTCTTTAAAACTACATCATACTTATTATGTTGCAAAACTCTAGAAATGTGTTCTAAAAATAGTTTTGTTAATTGTGTTGAAATAGTATTGTAAATAGTGTTAGTGAAAGTAGTTTCTTAAAATAGTGTTAAGAAGTACAACATTTTGTTCATATTTATTACATATTGTTCATTCATATTAACAACATAGTGTAAACACCACACAGTTTAGAACACTACGAAACAACACATGTGAAACCCTTTCAAAATATTTTCTACGTGATGCCTTTAAAACTACATCATACTTATTATGTTGCAAAAGTCTAGAAATGTGTTCTAAAAATAGTTTTGTTAATTGTGTTGAAATAGTGTTGTAAATAGTGTTAGTGAAAGTAGTTTCTTAAAATAGTGTTAAGAAGTACAACATTTTGTTCATATTTATTACATATTGTTCATTCATATTAACAACATAGTGTAAACACCACACAGTTTAGAACACTACGAAACAACACATGTGAAACCCTTTCAAAATATTTTCTACGTGATGCCTTTAAAACTACATCATACTTATTATGTTGCAAAAGTCTAGAAATGTGTTCTAAAAATAGTTTTGTTAATTGTGTTGAAATAGTGTTGTAAATAGTGTTAGTGAAAGTAGTTTCTTAAAATAGTGTTAAGAAGTACAACATTTTGTTCATATTTATTACATATTGTTCATTCATATTAACAACATAGTGTAAACACCACACAGTTTAGAACACTACGAAACAACACATGTGAAACCCTTTCAAAATATTTTCTAGGTGATGCCTTTAAAACTACATCATACTTATTATGTTGCAAAAGTCTAGAAATGTGTTCTAAAAATAGTTTTGTTAATTGTGTTGAAATAGTGTTGTAAATAGTGTTAGTGAAAGTAGTTTCTTAAAATAGTGTTAAGAAGTACAACATTTTGTTCATATTTATTACATATTGTTCATTCATATTAACAACATAGTGTAAACACCACACAGTTTAGAACACTACGAAACAACACATGTGAAACCCTTTCAAAATATTTTCTACGTGATGCCTTTAAAACTACATCATACTTATTATGTTGCAAAAGTCTAGAAATGTGTTCTAAAAATAATTTTGTTAATTGTGTTGAAATAGTGTTGTAAATAGTGTTAGTGAAAGTAGTTTCTTAAAATAGTGTTAAGAAGTACAACATTTTGTTCATATTTATTACATATTGTTCATTCATATTAACAACATAGTGTAAACAATACACAGTTTAGAACACTACGAAACAACACATGTGAAACCCTTTCAAAATATTTTCTACGTGATGCCTTTAAAACTACATCATACTTATTATGTTGCAAAAGTCTAGAAATGTGTTCTAAAAATAGTTTTGTTAATTGTGTTGAAATAGTGTTGTAAACAGTGTTAGTGAAAGTAGTTTCTTAAAATAGTGTTAAGAAGTACAACATTTTGTTCATATTTATTACATATTGTTCATTCATATTAACAACATAGTGTAAACACCACACAGTTTAGAACACTACGAAACAACACATGTGAAACCCTTTCAAAATATTTTCTACGTGATGCCTTTAAAACTACATCATACTTATTATGTTGCAAAAGTCTAGAAATGTGTTCTAAAAATAGTTTTGTTAATTGTGTTGAAATAGTGTTGTAAATAGTGTTAGTGAAAGTAGTTTCTTAAAATAGTGTTAAGAAGTACAACATTTTGTTCATATTTATTACATATTGTTCATTCATATTAACAACATAGTGTAAACACCACACAGTTTAGAACACTACGAAACAACACATGTGAAACCCTTTCAAAATATTTTCTACGTGATGCCTTTAAAACTACATCATACTTATTATGTTGCAAAAGTCTAGAAATGTGTTCTAAAAATAGTTTTGTTAATTGTGTTGAAATAGTGTTGTAAATAGTGTTAGTGAAAGTAGTTTCTTAAAATAGTGTTAAGAAGTACAACATTTTGTTCATATTTATTACATATTGTTCATTCATATTAACAACATAGTGTAAACACCACACAGTTTAGAACACTACGAAACAACACATGTGAAACCCTTTCAAAATATTTTCTACGTGATGCCTTTAAAACTACATCATACTTATTATGTTGCAAAAGTCTAGAAATGTGTTCTAAAAATAGTTTTGTTAATTGTGTTGAAATAGTGTTGTAAATAGTGTTAGTGAAAGTAGTTTCTTAAAATAGTGTTAAGAAGTACAACATTTTGTTCATATTTATTACATATTGTTCATTCATATTAACAACATAGTGTAAACACCACACAGTTTAGAACACTACGAAACAACACATGTGAAACCCTTTCAAAATATTTTCTACGTGATGCCTTTAAAACTACATCATACTTATTATGTTGCAAAAGTCTAGAAATGTGTTTAAAAATAGTTTTGTTAATTGTGTTGAAATAGTGTTGTAAACAATGTTAGTGAAAGTAGTTTCTTAAAATAGTGTTAAGAAGTACAACATTTTGTTCATATTTATTACATATTGTTCATTCATATTAACAACATAGTGGAAACACCACACAGTTTAGAACACTACGAAACAACACATGTGAAACCCTTTCAAAATATTTTCTACGTGATGCCTTTAAAACTACATCATACTTATTATGTTGCAAAAGTCTAGAAATGTGTTCTAAAAATAGTTTTGTTAATTGTGTTGAAATAGTGTTGTAAATAGTGTTAGTGAAAGTAGTTTCTTAAAATAGTATTAAGAAGTACAACATTTTGTTCATATTTATTACATATTGTTCATTCATATTAACAACATAGTGTAAACACCAAACAGTTTAGAACACTACGAAACAACACATGTGAAACCCTTTCAAAATATTTTCTACGTGATGCCTTTAAAACTACATCATACTTATTATGTTGCAAAAGTCTAGAAATGTGTTCTAAAAATAGTTTTGTTAATTGTGTTGAAATAGTGTTGTAAACAATGTTAGTGAAAGTAGTTTCTTAAAATAGTGTTAAGAAGTACAACATTTTGTTCATATTTATTATATATTGTTCATTCATATTAACAACATAGTGTAAACACCACACAGTTTAGAACACTACGAAACAACACATGTGAAACCCTTTCAAAATATTTTCTACGTGATGCCTTTAAAACTACATCATACTTATTATGTTGCAAAAGTCTAGAAATGTGTTCTAAAAATAGTTTTGTTAATTGTGTTGAAATAGTGTTGTAAACAATGTTAGTGAAATTAGTATCTTAAAATAGTGTTAAGAAGTACAACATTTTGTTCATATTTATTACATATTGTTCATTCATATTAACAACATAGTGTAAACACCACACAGTTTAGAACACTACGAAACAACACATGTGAAACCCTTTCAAAATATTTTCTACGTGATGCCTTTAAAACTACATCATACTTATTATGTTGCAAAAGTCTAGAAATGTGTTCTAAAAATAGTTTTGTTAATTGTGTTGAAATAGTGTTGTAAATAGTGTTAGTGAAAGTAGTTTCTTAAAATAGTGTTAAGAAGTACAACATTTTGTTCATATTTATTACATAATGTTCATTCATATTAACAACATAGTGTAAACACCACACAGTTTAGAACACTACGAAACAACACATGTGAAACCCTTTCAAAATATTTTCTACGTGATGCCTTTAAAACTACATCATACTTATTATGTTGCAAAAGTCTAGAAATGTGTTCTAAAAATAGTTTTGTTAATTGTGTTGAAATAGTGTTGTAAATAGTGTTAGTGAAAGTAGTATCTTAAAATAGTGTTAAGAATTACAACATTTTGTTCATATTTATTACATATTGTTCATTCATATTAACAACATAGTGTAAACACCACACAGTTTAGAACACTACGAAACAACACATGTGAAACCCTTTCAAAATATTTTCTACGTGATGCCTTTAAAACTACATCATACTTATTATGTTGCAAAAGTCTAGAAATGTGTTCTAAAAATAGTTTTGTTAATTGTGTTGAAATAGTGTTGTAAATAGTGTTAGTGAAAGTAGTTTCTTAAAATAGTGTTAAGAAGTACAACATTTTGTTCATATTTATTACATATTGTTCATTCATATTAACAACATAGTGTAAACACCACACAGTTTAGAACACTACGAAACAACACATGTGAAACCCTTTCAAAATATTTTCTACGTGATGCCTTTAAAACTACATCATACTTATTATGTTGCAAAAGTCTAGAAATGTGTTCTAAAAATAGTTTTGTTAATTGTGTTGAAATAGTGTTGTAAATAGTGTTAGTGAAAGTAGTTTCTTAAAATAGTGTTAAGAAGTACAACATTTTGTTCATATTTATTACATATTGTTCATTCATATTAACAACATAGTGTAAACACCACACAGTTTAGAACACTACGAAACAACACATGTGAAACCCTTTCAAAATATTTTCTACGTGATGCCTTTAAAACTACATCATACTTATTATGTTGCAAAAGTCTAGAAATGTGTTCTAAAAATAGTTTTGTTAATTGTGTTGAAATAGTGTTGTAAATAGTGTTAGTGAAAGTAGTTTCTTAAAATAGTGTTAAGAAGTACAACATTTTGTTCATATTTATTACATATTGTTCATTCATATTAACAACATAGTGTAAACACCACACAGTTTAGAACACTACGAAACAACACATGTGAAACCCTTTCAAAATATTTTCTACGTGATGCCTTTAAAACTACATCATACTTATTATGTTGCAAAAGTCTAGAAATGTGTTCTAAAAATAGTTTTGTTAATTGTGTTGAAATAGTGTTGTAAACAATGTTAGTGAAAGTAGTTTCTTAAAATAGTGTTAAGAAGTACAACATTTTGTTCATATTTATTACATATTGTTCATTCATATTAACAACATAGTGGAAACACCACACAGTTTAGAACACTACGAAACAACACATGTGAAACCCTTTCAAAATATTTTCTACGTGATGCCTTTAAAACTACATCATACTTATTATGTTGCAAAAGTCTAGAAATGTGTTCTAAAAATAGTTTTGTTAATTGTGTTGAAATAGTGTTGTAATTAGTGTTAGTGAAAGTAGTTTCTTAAAATAGTGTTAAGAAGTACAACATTTTGTTCATATTTATTACATATTGTTCATTCATATTAACAACATAGTGTAAACACCACACAGTTTAGAACACTACGAAACAACACATGTGAAACCCTTTCAAAATATTTTCTACGTGATGCCTTTAAAACTACATCATACTTATTATGTTGCAAAAGTCTAGAAATGTGTTCTAAAAATAGTTTTGTTAATTGTGTTGAAATAGTGTTGTAAATAGTGTTAGTGAAAGTAGTTTCTTAAAATAGTGTTAAGAAGTACAACATTTTGTTCATATTTATTACATATTGTTCATTCATATTAACAACATAGTGTAAACACCACACAGTTTAGAACACTACGAAACAACACATGTGAAACCCTTTCAAAATATTTTCTACGTGATGCCTTTAAAACTACACCATACTTATTATGTTGCAAAAGTCTAGAAATGTGTTCTAAAAATAGTTTTGTTAATTGTGTTGAAATAGTGTTGTAAACAATGTTAGTGAAAGTAGTATCTTAAAATAGTGTTAAGAAGTACAACATTTTGTTCATATTTATTACATATTGTTCATTCATATTAACAACATAGTGTAAACACCACACAGTTTAGAACACTACGAAACAACACATGTGAAACCCTTTCAAAATATTTTCTACGTGATGCCTTTAAAACTACATCATACTTATTATGTTGCAAAAGACTAGAAATGTGTTCTAAAAATAGTTTTGTTAATTGTGTTGAAATAGTGTTGTAAATAGTGTTAGTGAAAGTAGTATCTTAAAATAGTGTTAAGAAGTACAACATTTTGTTCATATTTATTACATATTGTTCATTCATATTAACAACATAGTGTAAACACCACACAGTTTAGAACACTACGAAACAACACATGTGAAACCCTTTCAAAATATTTTCTACGTGATGCCTTTAAAACTACATCATACTTATTATGTTGCAAAAGTCTAGAAATGTGTTCTAAAAATAGTTTTGTTAATTGTGTTGAAATAGTGTTGTAAATAGTGTTAGTGAAAGTAGTTTCTTAAAATAGTGTTAAGAAGTACAACATTTTGTTCATATTTATTACATATTGTTCATTCATATTAACAACATAGTGTAAACACCACACAGTTTAGAACACTACGAAACAACACATGTGAAACCCTTTCAAAATATTTTCTACGTGATGCCTTTAAAACTACATCATACTTATTATGTTGCAAAAGTCTAGAAATGTGTTCTAAAAATAGTTTTGTTAATTGTGTTAAAATAGTGTTGTAAATAGTGTTAGTGAAAGTAGTTTCTTAAAATAGTGTTAAGAAGTACAACATTTTGTTCATATTTATTACATATTGTTCATTCATATTAACAACATAGTGTAAACACCACACAGTTTAGAACACTACGAAACAACACATGTGAAACCCTTTCAAAATATTTTCTACGTGATGCCTTTAAAACTACATCATACTTATTATGTTGCAAAAGTCTAGAAATGTGTTCTAAAAATAGTTTTGTTAATTGTGTTGAAATAGTGTTGTAAATAGTGTTAGTGAAAGTAGATTCTTAAAATAGTGTTAAGAAGTACAACATTTTGTTCATATTTATTACATATTGTTCATTCATATTAACAACATAGTGTAAACACCACACAGTTTAGAACACTACGAAACAACACATGTGAAACCCTTTCAAAATATTTTCTACGTGATGCCTTTAAAACTACATCATACTTATTATGTTGCAAAAGTCTAGAAATGTGTTCTAAAAATAGTTTTGTTAATTGTGTTGAAATAGTGTTGTAAACAATGTTAGTGAAAGTAGTTTCTTAAAATAGTGTTAAGAAGTACAACATTTTGTTCATATTTATTACATATTGTTCATTCATATTAACAACATAGTGTAAACACCACACAGTTTAGAACACTACGAAACAACACATGTGAAACCCTTTCAAAATATTTTCTACGTGATGCCTTTAAAACTACATCATACTTATTATGTTGCAAAAGTCTAGAAATGTGTTCTAAAAATAGTTTTGTTAATTGTGTTGAAATAGTGTTGTAAATAGTGTTAGTGAAAGTAGTTTCTTAAAATAGTATTAAGAAGTACAACATTTTGTTCATATTTATTACATATTGTTCATTCATATTAACAACATAGTGTAAACACCACACAGTTTAGAACACTACGAAACAACACATGTGAAACCCTTTCAAAATATTTTCTACGTGATGCCTTTAAAACTACATCATACTTATTATGTTGCAAAAGTCTAGAAATGTGTTCTAAAAATAGTTTTGTTAATTGTGTTGAAATAGTGTTGTAAACAATGTTAGTGAAAGTAGTTTCTTAAAATAGTGTTAAGAAGTACAACATTTTGTTCATATTTATTATATATTGTTCATTCATATTAACAACATAGTGTAAACACCACACAGTTTAGAACACTACGAAACAACACATGTGAAACCCTTTCAAAATATTTTCTACGTGATGCCTTTAAAACTACATCATACTTATTATGTTGCAAAAGTCTAGAAATGTGTTCTAAAAATAGTTTTGTTAATTGTGTTGAAATAGTGTTGTAAATAGTGTTAGTGAAAGTAGTTTCTTAAAATAGTGTTAAGAAGTACAACATTTTGTTCATATTTATTACATATTGTTCATTCATATTAACAACATAGTGTAAACACCACACAGTTTAGAACACTACGAAACAACACATGTGAAACCCTTTCAAAATATTTTCTACGTGATGCCTTTAAAACTACATCATACTTATTATGTTGCAAAAGTCTAGAAATGTGTTCTAAAAATAGTTTTGTTAATTGTGTTGAAATAGTGTTGTAATTAGTGTTAGTGAAAGTAGTTTCTTAAAATAGTGTTAAGAAGTACAACATTTTGTTCATATTTATTACATATTGTTCATTCATATTAACAACATAGTGTAAACACCACACAGTTTAGAACACTACGAAACAACACATGTGAAACCCTTTCAAATTATTTTCTACGTGATGCCTTTAAAACTACATCATACTTATTATGTTGCAAAAGTCTAGAAATGTGTTCTAAAAATAGTTTTGTTAATTGTGTTGAAATAGTGTTGTAAATAGTGTTAGTGAAAGTAGTTTCTTAAAATAGTGTTAAGAAGTACAACATTTTGTTCATATTTATTACATATTGTTCATTCATATTAACAACATAGTGTAAACACCACACAGTTTAGAACACTACGAAACAACACATGTGAAACCCTTTCAAAATATTTTCTACGTGATGCCTTTAAAACTACATCATACTTATTATGTTGCAAAAGTCTAGAAATGTGTTCTAAAAATAGTTTTGTTAATTGTGTTGAAATAGTGTTGTAAACAATGTTAGTGAAAGTAGTTTCTTAAAATAGTGTTAAGAAGTACAACATTTTGTTCATATTTATTACATATTGTTCATTCATATTAACAACATAGTGTAAACACCACACAGTTTAGAACACTACGAAACAACACATGTGAAACCCTTTCAAAATATTTTCTACGTGATGCCTTTAAAACTACATCATACTTATTATGTTGCAAAAGTCTAGAAATGTGTTCTAAAAATAGTTTTGTTAATTGTGTTGAAATAGTGTTGTAAACAATGTTAGTGAAGTTCTTAAAATAGTGTTAAGAAGTACAACATTTTGTTCATATTTATTAAATATTGTTCATTCATATTAACAACATAGTGTAAACACCACACAGTTTAGAACACTACGAAACAACACATGTGAAACCCTTTCAAAATATTTTCTACGTGATGCCTTTAAAACTACATCATACTTATTATGTTGCAAAAGTCTAGAAATGTGTTCTAAAAATAGTTTTGTTAATTGTGTTGAAATAGTGTTGTAAATAGTGTTAGTGAAAGTAGTTTCTTAAAATAGTGTTAAGAAGTACAACATTTTCTTCATATTTATTACATATTGTTCATTCATATTAACAACATAGTGTAAACACCACACAGTTTAGAACACTACGAAACAACACATGTGAAACAATTTCAAAATATTTTCTACGTGATGCCTTTAAAACTACATCATACTTATTATGTTGCAAAAGTCTAGAAATGTGTTCTAAAAATAGTTTTGTTAATTGTGTTGAAATAGTGTTGTAAACAATGTTAGTGAAAGTAGTTTCTTAAAATAGTGTTAAGAAGTACAACATTTTGTTCATATTTATTACATATTGTTCATTCATATTAACAACATAGTGTAAACACCACACAGTTTAGAACACTACGAAACAACACATGTGAAACCCTTTCAAAATATTTTCTACGTGATGCCTTTAAAACTACATCATACTTATTATGTTGCAAAAGTCTAGAAATGTGTTCTAAAAATAGTTTTGTTAATTGTGTTGAAATAGTGTTGTAAATAGTGTTAGTGAAAGTAGTTTCTTAAAATAGTGTTAAGAAGTACAACATTTTGTTCATATTTATTACATATTGTTCATTCATATTAACAACATAGTGTAAACACCGCACAGTTTAGAACACTACGAAACAACACATGTGAAACCCTTTCAAAATATTTTCTACGTGATGCCTTTAAAACTACATCATACTTATTATGTTGCAAAAGTCTAGAAATGTGTTCTAAAAATAGTTTTGTTAATTGTGTTGAAATAGTGTTGTAAATAGTGTTAGTGAAAGTAGTTTCTTAAAATAGTGTTAAGAAGTACAACATTTTGTTCATATTTATTACATATTGTTCATTCATATTAACAACATAGTGTAAACACCACACAGTTTAGAACACTACGAAACAACACATGTGAAACCCTTTCAAAATATTTTCTACGTGATGCCTTTAAAACTACATCATACTTATTATGTTGCAAAAGTCTAGAAATGTGTTCTAAAAATAGTTTTGTTAATTGTGTTGAAATAGTGTTGTAAATAGTGTTAGTGAAAGTAGTTTCTTAAAATAGTGTTAAGAAGTACAACATTTTGTTCATATTTATTACATATTGTTCATTCATATTAACAACATAGTGTAAACACCACACAGTTTAGAACACTACGAAACAACACATGTGAAACCCTTTCAAAATATTTTCTACGTGATGCCTTTAAAACTACATCATACTTATTATGTTGCAAAAGTCTAGAAATGTGTTCTAAAAATAATTTTGTTAATTGTGTTGAAATAGTGTTGTAAATAGTGTTAGTGAAAGTAGTTTCTTAAAATAGTGTTAAGAAGTACAACATTTTGTTCATATTTATTACATATTGTTCATTCATATTAACAACATAGTGTAAACACCACACAGTTTAGAACACTACGAAACAACACATGTGAAACCCTTTCAAAATATTTTCTACGTGATGCCTTTAAAACTACATCATACTTATTATGTTGCAAAAGTCTAGAAATGTGTTCTAAAAATAGTTTTGTTAATTGTGTTGAAATAGTGTTGTAAACAATGTTAGTGAAAGTAGTTTCTTAAAATAGTGTTAAGAAGTACAACATTTTGTTCATATTTATTACATATTGTTCATTCATATTAACAACATAGTGTAAACACCACACAGTTTAGAACACTACGAAACAACACATGTGAAACCCTTTCAAAATATTTTCTACGTGATGCCTTTAAAACTACATCATACTTATTATGTTGCAAAAGTCTAGAAATGTGTTCTAAAAATAGTTTTGTTAATTGTGTTGAAATAGTGTTGTAAACAGTGTTAGTGAAAGTAGTTTCTTAAAATAGTGTTAAGAAGTACAACATTTTGTTCATATTTATTACATATTGTTCATTCATATTAACAACATAGTGTAAACACCACACAGTTTAGAACACTACGAAACAACACATGTGAAACCCTTTCAAAATATTTTCTACGTGATGCCTTTAAAACTACATCATACTTATTATGTTGCAAAAGTCTAGAAATGTGTTCTAAAAATAGTTTTGTTAATTGTGTTGAAATAGTGTTGTAAATAGTGTTAGTGAAAGTAGTTTCTTAAAATAGTGTTAAGAAGTACAACATTTTGTTCATATTTATTACATATTGTTCATTCATATTAACAACATAGTGTAAACACCACACAGTTTAGAACACTACGAAACAACACATGTGAAACCCTTTCAAAATATTTTCTACGTGATGCCTTTAAAACTACATCATACTTATTATGTTGCAAAAGTCTAGAAATGTGTTCTAAAAATAGTTTTGTTAATTGTGTTGAAATAGTGTTGTAAACAATGTTAGTGAAAGTAGTTTCTTAAAATAGTGTTAAGAAGTACAACATTTTGTTCATATTTATTACATATTGTTCATTCATATTAACAACATAGAGTAAACACCACACAGTTTAGAACACTACGAAACAACACATGTGAAACCCTTTCAAAATATTTTCTACGTGATGCCTTTAAAACTACATCATACTTATTATGTTGCAAAAGTCTAGAAATGTGTTCTAAAAATAGTTTTGTTAATTGTGTTGAAATAGTGTTGTAAACAGTGTTAGTGAAAGTAGTTTCTTAAAATAGTGTTAAGAAGTACAACATTTTGTTCATATTTATTACATATTGTTCATTCATATTAACAACATAGTGTAAACACCACACAGTTTAGAACACTACGAAACAACACATGTGAAACCCTTTCAAAATATTTTCTACGTGATGCCTTTAAAACTACATCATACTTATTATGTTGCAAAAGTCTAGAAATGTGTTCTAAAAATAGTTTTGTTAATTGTGTTGAAATAGTGTTGTAAATAGTGTTAGTGAAAGTAGTTTCTTAAAATAGTGTTAAGAAGTACAACATTTTGTTCATATTTATTACATATTGTTCATTCATATTAACAACATAGTGTAAACACCACACAGTTTAGAACACTACGAAACAACACATGTGAAACCCTTTCAAAATATTTTCTACGTGATGCCTTTAAAACTACATCATACTTATTATGTTGCAAAAGTCTAGAAATGTGTTCTAAAAATAGTTTTGTTAATTGTGTTGAAATAGTGTTGTAATTAGTGTTAGTGAAAGTAGTTTCTTAAAATAGTGTTAAGAAGTACAACATTTTGTTCATATTTATTACATATTGTTCATTCATATTAACAACATAGTGTAAACACCACACAGTTTAGAACACTACGAAACAACACATGTGAAACCCTTTCAAAATATTTTCTACGTGATGCCTTTAAAACTACATCATACTTATTATGTTGCAAAAGTCTAGAAATGTGTTCTAAAAATAGTTTTGTTAATTGTGTTGAAATAGTGTTGTAAATAGTGTTAGTGAAAGTAGTTTCTTAAAATAGTGTTAAGAAGTACAACATTTTGTTCATATTTATTACATATTGTTCATTCATATTAACAACATAGTGTAAACACCACACAGTTTAGAACACTACGAAACAACACATGTGAAACCCTTTCAAAATATTTTCTACGTGATGCCTTTAAAACTACATCATACTTATTATGTTGCAAAAGTCTAGAAATGTGTTCTAAAAATAGTTTTGTTAATTGTGTTGAAATAGTGTTGTAAACAATGTTAGTGAAAGTAGTTTCTTAAAATAGTGTTAAGAAGTACAACATTTTGTTCATATTTATTGCATATTGTTCATTCATATTAACAACATAGTGTAAACACCACACAGTTTAGAACACTACGAAACAACACATGTGAAACCCTTTCAAAATATTTTCTACGTGATGCCTTTAAAACTACATCATACTTATTATGTTGCAAAAGTCTAGAAATGTGTTCTAAAAATAGTTTTGTTAATTGTGTTGAAATAGTGTTGTAAACAGTGTTAGTGAAAGTAGTTTCTTAAAATAGTGTTAAGAAGTACAACATTTTGTTCATATTTATTACATATTGTTCATTCATATTAACAACATAGTGTAAACACCACACAGTTTAGAACACTACGAAACAACACATGTGAAACCCTTTCAAAATATTTTCTACGTGATGCCTTTAAAACTACATCATACTTATTATGTTGCAAAAGTCTAGAAATGTGTTCTAAAAATAGTTTTGTTAATTGTGTTGAAATAGTGTTGTAAATAGTGTTAGTGAAAGTAGTTTCTTAAAATAGTGTTAAGAAGTACAACATTTTGTTCATATTTATTACATATTGTTCATTCATATTAACAACATAGAGTAAACACCACACAGTTTAGAACACTACGAAACAACACATGTGAAACCCTTTCAAAATATTTTCTACGTGATGCCTTTAAAACTACATCATACTTATTATGTTGCAAAAGTCTAGAAATGTGTTCTAAAAATAGTTTTGTTAATTGTGTTGAAATAGTGTTGTAAACAGTGTTAGTGAAAGTAGTTTCTTAAAATAGTGTTAAGAAGTACAACATTTTGTTCATATTTATTACATATTGTTCATTCATATTAACAACATAGTGTAAACACCACACAGTTTAGAACACTACGAAACAACACAGGTGAAACCCTTTCAAAATATTTTCTACGTGATGCCTTTAAAACTACATCATACTTATTATGTTGCAAAAGTCTAGAAATGTGTTCTAAAAATAGTTTTGTTAATTGTGTTGAAATAGTGTTGTAAATAGTGTTAGTGAAAGTAGTTTCTTAAAATAGTGTTAAGAAGTACAACATTTTGTTCATATTTATTACATATTGTTCATTCATATTAACAACATAGTGTAAACACCACACAGTTTAGAACACTACGAAACAACACATGTGAAACCCTTTCAAAATATTTTCTACGTGATGCCTTTAAAACTACATCATACTTATTATGTTGCAAAAGTCTAGAAATGTGTTCTAAAAATAGTTTTGTTAATTGTGTTGAAATAGTGTTGTAAATAGTGTTAGTGAAAGTAGTTTCTTAAAATAGTGTTAAGAAGTACAACATTTTGTTCATATTTATTACATATTGTTCATTCATATTAACAACATAGTGGAAACACCACACAGTTTAGAACACTACGAAACAACACATGTGAAACCCTTTCAAAATATTTTCTACGTGATGCCTTTAAAACTACATCATACTTATTATGTTGCAAAAGTCTAGAAATGTGTTCTAAAAATAGTTTTGTTAATTGTGTTGAAATAGTGTTGTAAACAATGTTAGTGAAAGTAGTTTCTTAAAATAGTGTTAAGAAGTACAACATTTTGTTCATATTTATTACATATTGTTCATTCATATTAACAACATAGTGTAAACACCACACAGTTTAGAACACTACGAAACAACACATGTGAAACCCTTTCAAAATATTTTCTAAGTGATGCCTTTAAAACTACATCATACTTATTATGTTGCAAAAGTCTAGAAATGTGTTCTAAAAATAGTTTTGTTAATTGTGTTGAAATAGTGTTGTAAATAGTGTTAGTGAAAGTAGTTTCTTAAAATAGTGTTAAGAAGTACAACATTTTGTTCATATTTATTACATATTGTTCATTCATATTAACAACATAGTGTAAACACCACACAGTTTAGAACACTACGAAACAACACATGTGAAACCCTTTCAAAATATTTTCTACGTGATGCCTTTAAAACTACATCATACTTATTATGTTGCAAAAGTCTAGAAATGTGTTCTAAAAATAGTTTTGTTAATTGTGTTGAAATAGTGTTGTAAATAGTGTTAGTGAAAGTAGTTTCTTAAAATAGTGTTAAGAAGTACAACATTTTGTTCATATTTATTACATATTGTTCATTCATATTAACAACATAGTGTAAACACCACACAGTTTAGAACACTACGAAACAACACATGTGAAACCCTTTCAAAATATTTTCTACGTGATGCCTTTAAAACTACATCATACTTATTATGTTGCAAAAGTCTAGAAATGTGTTCTAAAAATAGTTTTGTTAATTGTGTTGAAATAGTGTTGTAAATAGTGTTAGTGAAAGTAGTTTCTTAAAATAGTGTTAAGAAGTACAACATTTTGTTCATATTTATTACATATTGTTCATTCATATTAACAACATAGTGTAAACACCACACAGTTTAGAACACTACGAAACAACACATGTGAAACCCTTTCAAAATATTTTCTACGTGATGCCTTTAAAACTACATCATACTTATTATGTTGCAAAAGTCTAGAAATGTGTTCTAAAAATAGTTTTGTTAATTGTGTTGAAATAGTGTTGTAAACAATGTTAGTGAAAGTAGTTTCTTAAAATAGTGTTAAGAAGTACAACATTTTGTTCATATTTATTACATATTGTTCATTCATATTAACAACATAGTGTAAACACCACACAGTTTAGAACACTACGAAACAACACATGTGAAACCCTTTCAAAATATTTTCTACGTGATGCCTTTAAAACTACATCATACTTATTATGTTGCAAAAGTCTAGAAATGTGTTCTAAAAATAGTTTTGTTAATTGTGTTGAAATAGTGTTGTAAACAGTGTTAGTGAAAGTAGTTTCTTAAAATAGTGTTAAGAAGTACAACATTTTGTTCATATTTATTACATATTGTTCATTCATATTAACAACATAGTGTAAACACCACACAGTTTAGAACACTACGAAACAACACATGTGAAACCCTTTCAAAATATTTTCTACGTGATGCCTTTAAAACTACATCATACTTATTATGTTGCAAAAGTCTAGAAATGTGTTCTAAAAATAGTTTTGTTAATTGTGTTAAAATAGTGTTGTAAATAGTGTTAGTGAAAGTAGTTTCTTAAAATAGTGTTAAGAAGTACAACATTTTGTTCATATTTATTACATATTGTTCATTCATATTAACAACATAGTGTAAACACCACACAGTTTAGAACACTACGAAACAACACATGTGAAACCCTTTCAAAATATTTTCTACGTGATGCCTTTAAAACTACATCATACTTATTATGTTGCAAAAGTCTAGAAATGTGTTCCAAAAATAGTTTTGTTAATTGTGTTGAAATAGTGTTGTAAATAGTGTTAGTGAAAGTAGTTTCTTAAAATAGTGTTAAGAAGTACAACATTTTGTTCATATTTATTACATATTGTTCATTCATATTAACAACATAGTGTAAACACCACACAGTTTAGAACACTACGAAACAACACATGTGAAACCCTTTCAAAATATTTTCTACGTGATGCCTTTAAAACTACATCATACTTATTATGTTGCAAAAGTCTAGAAATGTGTTCTAAAAATAGTTTTGTTAATTGTGTTGAAATAGTGTTGTAAAAAGTGTTAGTGAAAGTAGTTTCTTAAAATAGTGTTAAGAAGTACAGCATTTTGTTCATATTTATTACATATTGTTCATTCATATTAACAACATAGTGGAAACACCACACAGTTTAGAACACTACGAAACAACACATGTGAAACCCTTTCAAAATATTTTCTACGTGATGCCTTTAAAAGTACATCATACTTATTATGTTGCAAAAGTCTAGAAATGTGTTCTAAAAATAGTTTTGTTAATTGTGTTGAAATAGTTTTGTAAATAGTGTTAGTGAAAGTAGTTTCTTAAAATAGTGTTAAGAAGTACAACATTTTGTTCATATTTATTACATATTGTTCATTCATATTAACAACATAGTGTAAACACCACACAGTTTAGAACACTACGAAACAACACATGTGAAACCCTTTCAAAATATTTTCTACGTGATGCCTTTAAAAGTACATCATACTTATTATGTTGCAAAAGTCTAGAAATGTGTTCTAAAAATAGTTTTGTTAATTGTGTTGAAATAGTTTTGTAAATAGTGTTAGTGAAAGTAGTTTCTTAAAATAGTGTTAAGAAGTACAACATTTTGTTCATATTTATTACATATTGTTCATTCATATTAACAACATAGTGGAAACACCACACAGTTTAGAACACTACGAAACAACACATGTGAAACCCTTTCAAACTATTTTTTTATGATGCCTATAAAACTACATAGGGTAACATCCCCCAGTAATTGGCAAGCACCAGTGATTGGCGCATCCTACAAAAATGTCCTAAAATAAGATTTATATCCAGTCTTTTATAAATGCAAGACCGTATATCAGTTATATGCTCATTTACTTTACAGATTATAACTTTGATTTATGCTACTAAATGACAATAGTGCCTAGGAAAGAGAAACAATTTTGGCTTGTATCAAATTAGCCATTTTTTTTTGTTGCAAATGCTTCTTCTCTGGCGTAAGAAAGGCATTTAATTCAATTTATTATTATCTGATTTATAGTATATTTAAAATTTTAATTGACAACAGTTTTGTTTAGTTGAACAGTGTTTCTTTAATTGTGTAAAAGTCTAAGTGTCAATTACTGGTGATTACAGCAACTTTTTTATAAATATATTTTTATAAAAATACTTTTTCAAATATTTTTGCTTTTAGTGGGCAAAACAGATGCACAGATATGCACTCTTTGATTTAAAAATATTTGCAAGTAAATATTTTATTTCTTGGTAATGAAAATATAAGTAAGTTTAAAGACAAATCCTTAATGTGCCAATTACTGGGGAAGTTACCCTAATTTTAAAAATCAATGTTTTGAAATATTTTTAAAAACACATCTTTATTTTTAAATTTTTACCAACATTTTTGCATAATGTTTTTATGTGATGTAACACATTCTGAACTCAATCGAAAACGATTTTTGTTGGAAGTGTTGATTTTTATGTTCAGTTAGTGTTCAAAAATATTTCAAGCATTTGCTTTGAACATTATATAAAAAACTGAAACTTGTAAACATGTATATCAGAAAATGGCGAACTTATTTATTCTTCTATTTCCTTTAGTGTTAAATTTACACTTTTCACATAAAATGTTCCGAAAATTCTCTTTTGAAAGAAAATAATTCTACAAGTGTTGCAATACATTTTCTTTGAAATATTTATTGAGCAGCTATCGAGCTTGTTGAGTTCTACATGTTTGATATATTTATAAATACATATAGAAAGTTGCGAATGAAAATTCTCTTTTTCCAATTATATTCTCGATATGTACTATATTTTGTGTACCTACTTAACAGTAATTTGTAAAAGTAATTTGCAGGTTTGAATAATTTGAATACTACATAAATATTGGTTAACAAATGTGGCAGATATATTTTAAACAATAACCACACAGGAATTAAACATAATTTAGTTTCATCAACCTCTTCAGTCCCTGAGTACTCAAATGGGTACATCAGTTTTGTCCCATTTTATTAATGATACTCAAATATAAATGAAATTTCGATATAAGAATAATATGCTTTGAATTATAAGATTCGAGCTAATCAAAATAAAACAAAAATATCGCTCTGAAGTCAAACGAGAGACGAAATAATTCAGTAATAATTAAAAATACTGTAATAATCGCCAGTAGCGAAGAGGTTAAAGATGCTTACAGAAATATTGTTCTCTCTTTCAAGCTAAAATTTGAAAATAATTCATAAATATTTTACTTACAAAAATATATATATATATAAATCATTACTAATACTTTTATTAATGGAATAGAGGAATTAAACAATACTATAAATGTATTTAAAATTCATGATTAAAGAGTTGAATATAATGAAAATTAACAGTCATAATTTATTCTAAAAAATATATAATTAATTATAATCTATAGCCACTCAGATATTAACATGAAATAAAGTTCATATTAGATAAATATAGAAAATTTTATTCTCTTTTTATAGTTAAATTACAATAATCATTCATAAATTTTTCAATTACATTTTAGTAATATATCTATTTTTTAATAAATTATTCATTATTTTAAAGCTAATACATCGTTTATCTCATAAATGATTCGCCCATTCGTAGAAATTCATTAAAACAGAGAAAGTAAATCGGACAAATAAATTTAGTAGTTATTATCCTAATGGGTATCAAATAGCTGGAAGCTTTTTGAGAAGGATTACAGAGTAAGTATTATTTCTGTGTGATAGGTTCTAGAACAAAAGATTAAAATATGAACATATATTAGCATTTTTTAATCTGCTTTTATCAAATATTCGACTCATATTTCATGCTATTGTTACTCTAGAAAATATGATTTTGCGTGATACCTTAAATCGTATTATTTAAAATATTTCTATATTATTTAAGAGTAATGTATTACCGAGCTATTAAGACTTGCCTCTGGTTCCTTTGTAGTTTCTTAAAGAGAATCCAATCATAATTTACATTGTAGGAAAATACCTTGCTACAAAGAATTAGTTAAAAAAATCATAATAAATTTAAATGAAAAAATATTTTTTAATTGTTTAAGAATAATGTATTAGGAGATAATGTGTAGGTTGAAATGTGTAGAATGTAATGTGCAGGAACTTTTAAGAATTATCTCTGATTCCTTTGAACTTTATAATAAGAGACCAATCATTATTTCCTTTGAAGTATTATACATTGTTATAAAGGAATTTAGTAATTTAATGGCGTAAATTCTTTAAATAATGTCACAGAAAATATTATTCTCCGAGTAAATTCTGAAGAGTAATCATTAAAAATCAATTGCAGTTTTAAAGTCTTTGAATAAAAATAGTCCTTCCGGCAGTACCGGGAGGAAGAGGTAGCTTTCATATACTTATATATTTATTTATTTATTTTAAATTAAGATATATTATTCAAAAATACGGAGCTCAAATTAGTAGAACCTGATTATGAGCTGGGTCGAAATCTTAATTCAGGTGCACATGCACAGTCATATTGAAATCGATTAATATATATATGCGATAACTCAGCCTTTTTTTAAGATACAGACGAAACAAAAAATGCTCTGGAATCTTTGTATCAAGGTCAAATGCATATAAGAAAAATCTTTTTCAATTTCCCACTTTCTTGTACCTAATTTTAAAATTTAAAAATTTTTAAATTTTTTAAATGGCCGCCATTTTGAAATAAAATGGCGGATGAAACTGAGTATCGAACTCGATTCAGGCCTTAGTATATACTATCTACACATCAAGTTACATCCAAATCGATTCATAAATACGCGTGTTATCACGTGACAAAAATCAGAGCGTTTCAAAATGTCAGCCATAATAAAAATTCAAAGTGCTATAACTCAATTATTTTTTAAGATATAGACAAAATAAAAAGTGTTCTGCTATCGTTGTTTTAGGTTCTAACACGTAAAAGAAAAATATTTTTCAACTTTTAATTTTTTCGCATTTAATTTTAAATTTTAATTTTTTTAAAAATTTTAAAATGGCCGCCATTTTGAAACAAAATGGCGGATAATGCTGACCATCGAACTCGGTTGAGACATTTGTATGTACTATGTACATACCAAGTTTCATTCAAGTCCGTTCATAAATACGCGTGTTATCACGTGACAAAAATCAGATTGTTTCAAAATGTCAGCCATAATAAAAATTTAAAGTGCTATAACTCAATCATTTTTTAAGATATAGACAAAGTAAAAAGTGTTCTGGAATCGTTGTTTTAAGTTCTAACATGTAAAAGAAAAATATTATTCAACTTTTAACTTTTTCGCATTGAATTTTAAATTTAAATTTTTTTTAAAAATTTAAAATGGCCGCCATTTTGAAACAAAATGGCGGATGATGCTGGCCAACGAACTCCGTCGAGATATTTGTATCTACTATGTACATACTAAGTTTGATTCAAATCGGTTCATAAATACATTAGTTATCGCATGACAAAAATCAGATATATATATATATATATATATATATATATATATGGTTATATATATATATATATATGTCAACATTTGAACGGAGGGTGGTTTTAGGGTCTGGGGGAAGTGCTCTGCGGTAGTGTTTTCCTCCGGACGGCTGCAATAGGTAGCTTTTTACTTTTTGTAATGAAAGCTACCTAATAAATATTCGTTTTCAAATACGATAGGACTTTTAATCTATAGCCACATAGACATTAACTTGAAATAATGTTCATTTTAGATAAATACAGAATTTGTTTTTGTCTTTTTAAAGCTAGAATATGATAACGATTCAAAAATGTTTTATTTACATTCTAATAAAATAGGTATATTTTAATAAGTTATTCATTCTTTTAATGCTAATATTCCTTTTGTCTCACTATTGAATCCCTCATTTGTTGAATTGCATTAAAACTTGGAAAATGAATAAGATAAAAAAAAAATAGGCTGTTACAATCCTAATGGGCATAGGATTGGTCGAGGCTTTCTGAAATGATTGCAACGAAAGTGTCATTTCCGTGTGTTATGTCCAAGAACAAAAGATTAAAATATGATACTATTTAAGCATTTATTAAGCGGCTTTTATATAGTTTTCGGTTCATGTACTCTATTATTGTTTCGGAAGCGGATTTCATCTTGCAAAATTCATTAAGTCATGCCTTTTAATATATTTTGACAATGCTTAAGAGTAATGTATTATGGAAATATTTAAATTTTGCCTGGTTCCTTTGAAGTTTCTAAGGAAGAATCCATGCATAAATTGCATTCGAGCGTTATATATTGTTATAAAGAACTTTATTTAAAAGCCATTTTATTTTTAAATTTTAAAACTATAATACAGAAATATTTTTAAATGACAATTCTCCGTAATATAATTATTCCTTTCATTTTTTTAAAATTTTATAAAAATTTTGTTTTAAATTGTTGCTGTGGAAAAACGTCCCAGTACGCAAAAAGAATATATATATATATATATACATCATTGTTAATACGTTTATTAGTGGAATACAGTAATCAAACGATTTGATAAAAATATTTAAAATCCGTTATTAAAAAGTTGAATTTAACTTGAATTTTGTTCATATTAGATAATTACAGAAATTGTTGTTATCTTTTTAAAGCTGATATGATAATCATTTAAAAATGTTTTAATATGTTCTAATAAAATAGATATACTTAATAAATTATCAATTTTTAAACGCTTTAAATTCCTTTGTTTCATAAATGAATCGCACATTTGTAGAATTTCATTAAAGCATGGAAAATAAATTGGATAAATAAATTGAGAAGTTATTATCCTAATGGGCATTAAATACATCGAAGCTTTCTGAATATTATTATAGTATCATTTCTGTATGATACGTCCAAGAAAAAAGACTAAAATATGAAACTATTTCATAAGCTGCGTTTTAAAATATTCGGTTCTTGTTTCATGCTATTGTTACACACGTAAATTTCAACTCGCGTAATTCCTTCAATTGTATCATTTAAAATATATCTAATTGTTTAAGAGTAATGTATTGCGGAACTATTAAGAATTGTCCCTGGTTCCTTTGAAGTTTCTTAAAGAGAATCCAATCATAATTTGCATTGTAGTAAAATACCTTGTTACAAAGAACTTTAGTTGATATAATTCACATTAAATTTAAATTAAAAAAACATATCAGACACATTACTTAAATTCAACACCGAGAAAAAGATTCATTTCTCTTAATTTTTATAGTCATATGAAAGTTTTTTTTCAAATTATTGTTGTAGAAAAAGCATTTTAATACGCAAAAAATATCTCTATACGTCATTAACCCGGGAGTACACACGCTGGGTCTTTTTGACCCGGAGTGCGCATGATTTTTGCAATTGTAACCATTTATCTTTTAAAAATAATCTTCAGTTTATTTTATCGCAAAATTTGTAAGAATTGTCCCCGCCTACGTAAAATGACGATTATAATTTGATTTTATTGGTCACAAAGTTAAAACCATTTCTACTCTGGGTAAGCGCATGTACTCCCGGACTAATAATACGTTTAGTAGTGGAACACAAGAATTAAACCATATGTTAAAAATATAGAAAATTTGTTATTTATAAGTCGAAATAGAGTTAAATTTAATGATTCTACCAAACTTACGTGTTTTAATTAATTAATGTTATTATCTTTAAGAACAATAACATTTGAGAACCGAAGCTCTTCATTAGTAGAATTGTTTTAACCAGTGAAAGTAAATAGGATAAATCGATTGAGTTGTTATTATTTATCAGGTATCAAATAGATGGATATTTTTGAAAATAATTATAGCTAAGTATCATTTTTTGTGATACGTCCAACAACAGACGATATATAATAATCAATAAAACTATTACAGCATACCTTAAGGAATTTATATAGGGGGAACTGAGCTAAAATTTGTTATTTATAAGTCGAAATAGAGTTGAATATAATAATTCTACCAAAATTATGTGTTTTAATTAATTAATGTTATTATCTTTAAGAACAATATCATTTGAGAACCGAAGCTCACTGTCATTATCAAATTTTTTATATATATTTTTAATTATCCATTGTTTAAATGCTAATAAGTCTTTTATTTCAAAATGAATCCTTCATTAGTAGATTTTTTTTAACCAGGGAAAGTAAATAGGATAAATCGATTGAGCTGTTAATATCTATTGAGTATCAAATAGATGGATATTTCTGAAAACAATTATAGCTAAGTATCATTTCTTTGTGAAATGTCCAAAAACAAAAGATATATAATAATCAATAAAATTATTGCACCATATCTTCATGAACTTATATAGGGGGAACTGAGCCACATTGATACAGTTTTCTTCTAAGAATTTTTTTGGTGTCCAGGAAATAGAAATTTCAAGAAATTTTTCCATGTGGTGTCAACAATACTTGTGTAGTGTGTTATAAAAAAGTACAATCGTTGTTTCGTTTAATATTTTTCATATAATTAAAAAAATAATAAAAAAAGCCATTTGTAACAATGCGCCCCATCCCCGGGGAAGATTGATACACCTCATAGGGCACTTTGATACATTTGGGAAAAATGCAGACAAAATAACACCAATGCATATTTTTCATAGAAAATTAGTTTGCAAACCATTCTATATTTACTTATAGAATTTCAAATCACTCACAATTTATTTGTAAGTAATATTAAAGCAATCAAAATTAAATGAATAATGATTTGATGTTTTGTCTGTTCCTTGTCTTATTGTTGGATATGGTAACTTTGCCATATCTGGTATTTCAACTGAGTATTATATTTTTTTCTCAAGAAAGATGAAGAAATTAATAAGTTTTCTGATTATAAATCGGTTTATAAACAGAAAATAAAGTATAATTATATTAAAAATTCTGTTTATAATATAATCATCCTTTGCTGTTCTTTAGCTTGTTTCTCTTACTTAACATTTCACATCTCGAAAATACATTTTTCACTGGGAAATCGATATAAATTCGAGATTTGCCAGGCTGCCGTCTTTTATTTTATTAGTTCTACTAGCACTAGATGTTGGATAAATTCGTACGTCTTGTGTTTTCAAAAATACTATAAAATGTTCTAATATTAAAATTAGAGCTATTGCACTTCAATAAAAACTATTATTAGAAATTTTTGCAAAAAATGTTTGGATTAAGGAGAGTATTGTAAAAGTAATAATCAAAGGTAATGAAAAAATGAGCGAGAAAAGGATTTATGTTGTATCAATGTGCCCCGGCATAGACTGTATCAATGTGCCCCAAACAGCATTTTGAATAAAATTAATCTCAAATCCAATACTTCAAAATTTACTTAACAATAAAAATGAGGAGCTGATAAAAAGTAGCTTTACTTGCGAGGGAAAGTATTTTTATCGGTTGAAATCGCTGGAACAGTTGTATAATACCATTTCAATTGTACAACTCAAATTTAGCTTCGACCTACAAAAACAATAAATCACCCGTCCCATTTCAACAGTTTACTGAATCATTCCAACACGTTATGTATGTAGTTGTATACACTATCTTGACTTTTTGGAACTGTTGTGAAACTTCCTATAATAACCCTGTGAGCAGTAGAGGGGGAGTATCAATGTGCCCCAGTTCCCGTTACAATTTTAGGTTCATGTTTCATGCTAATGTTACACGAAATATTTTCATCTAGCGTTATTTCCTTAAATCATGTAGCAAAATATATTATTCTTCGGGTTCATTCTGAATAGTAATTATTAATAATCAACTGCAGTTTTGAATTCTTTGAATAACATTACACATTCGTTTTCAAATATGAAGAGCCTTTTAATCTATAGCCACATTGACATTGATCTGAAATAATGTTCATTTTAGATAAATACATATTTTTTTTCTTTTATAGCTTAAATATGCCAATGATTCTAAAATGTTTTAATTATATTCTAATAAAATAGATATATTTTAATAAATTATTCATTCTTTTAATTCTAATATTCCCTTTGTTTCCCTAATGAATCGCTCATTTGTTGAATTTCATTAAAACATGGAAACTGAATCGAGATAAATAAATTGAGTAGTTATTATCCTAATGGGCATGCAATAGCACGAGGCTTTCTGAAAATGTTTGCGACGAAAGTAATTTTTCCGTGTAATATGTCCAAGAACAAGAAATTAAAATATGATGCTATTTAAGCATTTATTAATCTGATTTTATGGAATATTTGTTTCATGTTTCATATTATTGTTGCAAGAGCGAATTTTATCTAGCATAATTCTCTAAGTCATGTCATTTAATATATTTCTACAATGGTTAAGGGCAGGCCTGTCCAACCTTTTACTAAGCAGGGGCGCATCTCACCATTTGGCAAGCGATGAAGGGCGCCATTATTAACATGGCTCAAAACATGTAAGAAAATCATCTTTTAATATTAGAATCAATATATATATATGCAAATGAGACATAACACCCCTATAGATCTAACGCGCCATGTGTATAAAAAAAAAATCAAAATATTTGTAAATTGTAACAAATTTCGAATAATACGTTTTTCTGCGAGGGTTTACCTCAAACCGTTTTGAACTGGAAGGAGTTAGAAAATGAAATATCATCATTAAAATAAAATGTATCATTAAAATAAAATAGTAATAAGAAATATCGTTAGGTTTTTGGGAGACGCAAATACTTTGGAATACCTACAATTTTTTGGAGGTGTAAATTTGCCATCATAAAAAGTATAGAAACGAAGTCGTGGGTGGTTCCACAGAGAAAGCCTGAAAGAGCTTGCATTCATTGAAATCCTTTCGCACAATTTTAAAGATTTAAAAAAAATGAGAAAAAGACAACCTTTATACCGTCTTATGAAACAGCCGAATGGCCAGTGAAACAACGTTAGTAACAATACCAAAAATTCTCATATTTTTTCACGAAAGAGAAGATCGCTTATATTTTTCTTCAATTTACTTCTTAACGTATTAAAAAAGTTATTGCCTACATTTTTATTAATTCCTTTCGTCATAATTTCCATAAAAAGATTTATAAATCATAACTATAAATTAGTACAGAAATGCATTGATTAGTTTTTTAAAACTAATTATGTGCTGTGTTGTCTTTTTTTTATACGTTGCGTATGTTACAATTGCTGTTACATAAAATACATTTGCAGAGAATTTTAAAACATGTATCATGAAAATATCAAGGATTTCAAACAAAGTATAGTTTACAAGGAAATTGTATTAAAGAGATTAATAACGGGAAATTTTCAAAAGGGCGCCATGGCGCCCGCGGGTGCCGCGTTGGCCAGCCCTTGTTAAGAGTAATGGATTATGGGAGTTTTAAGAATTGTGTCTGGTTGCTTTGAAGTTTCTAAAAGAGAATCCAATCATAATTTGCACTGGAGCATCAGACATTGTTACGAAGAAATGTATTTAAAAGTATTCCATATCAAATTTAAATTTAAAAACTATAACATAAATATATTTTTAAGGGCAATTTTCTGAAAAATAATTATTCCTCTCATTTTTTAACATTTTATATAAATTTTGTTTTAAATTGTTGTTGTAGAAAAACGTCCCAGTACGCACACACACACACACAAAAAAAAAAAAAAAAAAAAAAAAAAAAAAAAAAAAAAAAAATTCATAGATTATTGCTAATACGTTTATTAGTGGAATACCAGATTTAAACGATGTGATAAAATATTTAAAATTCGTTATTAAAAAGTTGAATTTAATGAAAATTACCAGGCCTAAGTCTTTTAATTTACTCCAAAAAACATATACTAGCAGTTGTAATCTACAGCCACGCAGTCATTAACCTGAATTAATGTTCATATTAGATAACTATAGAATTTTTTGTTCCCTTTTTAAAGCTAAAATATGATAACCATTCAAAAATCCTTTATTGTGTTCTAATAAAATAAATATACTTTAATAAATTATTAGTTCTTTTAATGCTAGTAATTTCTTTTATTCATAAGTGAATCACTTATTTGTAGAATTTCATTAAAACATGGGAAATAAATTGGATAAATAAATTGAGCTGTTATTATCTTAAAGGGCATCAAATAACTCGAAGCTTTCTGAAAATGATTATAGTCAAAGTATCATTTCTGTATGATTCGTCCAAGAACAAAAGATTAAAACATGAAACTATTTCAGCATTTCTTAAGCTGCCTTTTAAAATATTCGGTTCATTTTTATGCTATTGTTACAGAAGTAAATTTCATCTCGCGTAATTTCTTTAATTGTAACATTTAAATATTTCTATATTGTTTAAGAATAACATATAACGGAACTATTCAGAATTGTCTCTGGTTCCTTTGAAGTCTCTTAAAGGGAATCCAATCACAATTTATAATTTTTATTTTACTATAATTTTTATTTTAGTAAAATTCATTCTTACAAAGAATTTTAGTTAAAAGCATTCATATTAACTTTAAATTAAAAGAATATATAACAGCCATATTTCTTAATTTTAACAATGTGCAAAAGATTTATTTCTCTTAATTTTTATAGTTATATAAAACTTTTATTTTAAATTATTGTTGTAGAAAAAGCATTTCAATGTGCAAAAAACCACTATAAATCATTAATAATGCAATTAGCAGTGGCACACAGGAATTAATCGATGTGGTAAAAATATGGCATCTATAGAAAATTCGTTATTAATAAGCACAAATAGAGTTGAATATAATGAAAATTACCAATCTTACTTTTTTTTTAATATACTCTACAAATATATTTCATGTTATTATCTTTAAGAAAAAGAACATTTGAGAACCAAAGTTCACTGTCATCCTTAAATTATTTATATTTTTAAATTATTCATTTTTTAAATAATAATAACTGTTTTATTTCAAAATAAAGCGTTCATTAGTAGAATTTCTTTAAACCTATGAAAATAAATAAGATAAATTGATTGAGCTGTTATTATCTATTGGGCATAAAATAGATGGATGCTTTTTGAAAATAATTATTGCTAAGTATCATTTCTGTGCGATACGGGAACAACAAAAGTTTAATCTAGGAAACTATTTACGATGATCTTACGCTACTTATATACAATTTTAGGTTCATGTTTCATGCTATTGTTACACATTCTATTTGCATCTAGCGTAGTAACCTTAAATCATTGCGCAAAAAATATTATTCTCCTGGTAAATTCTTTAGAGTTATTATTAAAAATCCGCTGCAGATTTGATTTCTTTGAATAACACTAAATATTCGTTTTCAAATATGACAGGCTTTGTAATCTATAGCCACATACACAATGAGCTGAAACAATATTTATTTTAGACAAATACGTATTTTTTTTATCTCTATAAAGCTAGAATATGATAAAGATTCTAAAATGTTTTAAAAAACAAAAATAATAAAATTTATATATTTTAATAAATCATTCATTCTTTTAATGCGAGTATTCTTTTTGTTTCACTAATTAATCGCTCATTTGTTGAATTCCATTAAACCATTGAAACTGAATAGAACAAATAAATTGAGCAGTTATTATCCTAATGAGCATGGAATAGCTGAAGGCTTTCTGAAAATAGTTGCAACGGATGTAACTTTTCCGTGTGATACGTCCAAGAACAGGAAATTTAAATACACTGTAAAAAATGTCAGATGTTTCTGAACATTTAAAAATGTACTGTAATCAGAAACGAAAATAAACAGTGACCTTTTCTAACTCACCTAAGGTTTCGAAAACGGATCCTTTACATTTAAAAATCTCAGAAACCATTTGTTTTCGAAATTTAAAGAATTTATAAAATTTAATCTTTATTAGCTGCCCGTCCTTTTCGGAAACGTTTCTAAGTAGTTTTTACTGTACAATAATCACTTTTCTCAAATCAAAATATCACTTTTTCGGATTCCATCAATTCTCAAGTAAGCATGTTCAGCTGCATAACTTATTTTGTGTATGCAATTGTAGCAAAATAATGTTAATTTTCATATTAATGGTAATACTGTTAATATTGTATTGTTGTCTATTAAACATGTTCTCTGAATATCAAAATATTTTCGTATGAATTAGTAGCATCCGAAAAGTGATATTTTGATTTAAGAAAAGTGATTATTGTACTGTAAAAGCTACTTAGAAAAGTTTCCGAAAAGGACGGGCAGCTAATAAAAATTAATTTTTATAAATTGTTCTTTAAATTTCGGAAACAAATAGTTTTTTGCGATTTTTAAAAGTAAAGGAACGGTTTTCGAAACCTTAGGTGAGTTAGAAGAGGTTATTGTATATTTTCGTTTTTGACCACAGTCCATTTTGATATATTCAGAAACATTTGACCTTTTTTAGAGTGTATGATACTATTTAAGCATTTATTAAGCTGCTTTTAAAAATATTCCGTTCATGATTCATACTTTATTTACACAAGCGAATTTCATCTCCCATAATGTCTTATGTCATGTCATTTAATATATTTCCACAATACTGTATATATTTCCACAATACTGCAATAGAGTAATGTATTATGGGAGTATTAAGAATTATGTCTGGTTCTTTTGAAGTTTTTAAAAGAGAATCTAATCATAATTTGCACTGGAGTATGATGCATATTTATGAAGAAAATTTATTTAAAAGCATTTCATATCACATTTAAATAATAAAAAAAAACATAACATATAAGTATTTTTTAATTGCAATTCTCTGTAAAATAACTATTCAACTTATTTTATGTAGTTTTTTAAAATTTTTGTTTTAAATTGGTATTCTAGAAAAAAATCTCAATACGAAAAAAAAAGAAAACTTTAAATGTCATTATTAATGGGTTTATTCGTGGAATGCAGATATTAAACAGTGTGATAAAAATATTTAAAATTCGTTATTAAAAAATTGAATTTAATAAAAATTACCAGTCATACATTTTTTAACTCATCTGTGAAATAATTATTCCTTTAAATTTTTTTAGTTTTATAAAAAAAATTGTTTTAAATTGTTATTGTAAGAAAACGTCTCAATACGAAAAAAAGGGGGAATACAGGAATTAAACAATGTGGTAAAGATATTTAAAATTCGTTATTAAAAATTTGTATTTATTGAAAATTACCAGTCTACGTCTTTTAATTTACTCTAAAAAATATATTAGTAATTGTAATCTATACCCACGCAGACATTAACCTTAATAAATGTTCACATTAGATAAATACAGAAATTCTAGTTCTCTTTTTAAAGTTAAAATATCATAATCGTTCAAAAATATTTTAATTATGTTCCAATAAAATCGATATACTTTAATAAATTATCGATTCTTTTAATTGAAGTAAATCCTTTGTTTCATAAATGAATTAGTTATTTGTAGAATTTTATTAATATATGGAAAGTAAATCGAATAAGTAAATTGAGCAGTTATTCTTCTAATAGCTCGAAGTTTTGTGAAACTGATTATAGCGAAAGTATAATTTCTGTGTGATACTTTCAAGAACAAAAGATTAAAATATGGAACCATTTCAGCTTTTATTAATCTAATTTTATGGAATAATCTGTTCATGTTTCATGTTACTTTTGCACAAGCAAATTTCATCTCGCGTAATTCCTTAATAAATGTCATTTAATATATTTCTAGACAGTTCAATAGTAATCTATTACGGAACTATTGAGAAAATTGCCTGGTTCCTTTGAAGTTTCAGAAAGCGAATTCAATGTAAATTTTCTATGGAGTAAAATACATTGTTATGAAGGAATTTATTTAAATGAATTTTATTTCTATGTTAAACTGAAATATGATAATCTAGAAGTATTTGTTAATTATTATTGCTTATTAATCGTATTTATTAATGGTAACTCAGTGTAAAAGATTTATTTCTCTCAATTTTTATAGTTTTATATAAAAAAAAAGTATTTTAAATTATTATTGTAGAAAATGTATCTCAGTGCGCACAATAAAAGAACTAATAAAATCTAATCCATTTATTAGTGGAATACAAGAATTACACGGTGAGATAAAAATACGGAAAAAATAGAAAATTTGGTATTAACTAGTCAAAATAAAGTTGAATAGAATGATATACCATTTTTACGTCTTTTTATTTACACTAAAAGTTATATTTCATATTAATATTTTAAAAATCAATAACTTTTCAGAACGGAAGTTGTAATACTCTTGTCAATGCTCTCTCTTCATCCCCCTCCCTTTCTTCTGCATGGAAATTTCTCCTGTAATTTTTTTAATATATTTTATGTACTATTTTTATATATTTATTATTATTATCATTTGTTTTATTTTATTTATTCATTAATTTTTAATTATTTTATTTTTTAATATTCCAATTTTTATTATCTCCTTTATTTATTTATTTTTATTATTATTATTATTATTATTTATTTTTACTTTAGTTCAATATTAATGTTTATTTTATTTTATTTTCGTTATTATTTTCAATTTTTTTCCATCTTTTCCTTTATCTTTTATTATTTTGGCAACAGTTTTCCTTTCCGCCGGTGCTCCTTCAGTTAGCGCCACCTGTCGCACTCTTTGTAAATTTCCTCCCTCTTTCTTTCAGTTTATCTCGACTTTTCTCTTCCACCTTGGCTCTTTGAGCTAGCGCCACCTGTCGCACTCTTTGTAATCCCCTCCCTCTTTCTTTCACTTTGTCTCCACTCTGTCCCTTACTTACACGTGTTAAATTACCTGATGATGAGCTGTTATTGTTGTAGCTCGAAAAGCGTCCTGCTTAATTTTATTTTATGGTGATTTTACAAAGTTTTTTAGTTTATTTAACGGAAGTTGTTGTCATCACTAAAATATATATATAATTAAAATATCCATTGTTTTAATGCTAATAAACCATTTATTTCACAAGTGAATCGTTCATCAGTGGAATTTCATTAAACTGTGGAAAGTTCGTAGGATAAATCAATTGAGTAGTTGTTATCTTAATGAAAAACAAGTAGCTGAATTTTTCTATTTATTAATTTTTTTTTCGAAATTATTATAGTTAATAATACGTTTATTATTGGAAAACTGGAATGAAACGATGTGATATATGATAAATGCAGAAAATACGTTATTAAAAACTCGAAATAGAGTTGAATATAATGGAAATTACCAGTCTTATGGCTTTTAATTTACTATAAATATATATTTCTTGATATTATGTTTAAGAACAGTAACATTGTATAACCGAAGTTATCAGAGAATTATTATTTTTAAGTTATCCATTTTTATAATACTTATAATCCTTTTATTTTTAAATGAATCGCTCATTAGTGGAGTTTCATTAAACTAGGGAATGTAAATTGGATAAATCAATTGAATAGTTATCATCTTAATGGGCTTCAAATAGCTGTGTGTTTTTGGAAATAATCATAGCTAACAATAGTAGCAAACCAATATTGGTCCATCGTTGCACCAATATCTCATGTATTGGATATATTGCCAATAAAACGTCTATATTGCTCCAGTATTGGGATGTTTACATTTTGCCATTATTTAGCTAATATTTGCAGCCAATATTATGCAAATATTGGGGTTTCATTGGAAATATTTCCAATGAAATTCCAATATTTAACCAATATTGGAGTTTTATTGGCAAAGTTCTAATAAAACCCCAATATTGGCATAATATTGGTTGCAAATATTGGCTAAATAAGGGCAAAATGTAAATATCCCAATAATAGAGCTCTATTACGTACCAATATTGTGCCATTCTGCCAATATTGCTCCAAGATTTAGCCAGTATTGGTCCAATATTGTTTGGCTACTGGGGAAGTATCATTTCTGTATGATACGTCCAAGAACAAATGATTAAAGCATAAAACTATGTCAGTTTTCCTTACGGTACTTATATACACATTTAGGTTCATGTTTCATGCTATTTTTTACAAATTCTGTTTGCATCTAGCGTAATTTTCTTAAATCATGCCGCTAAAAATATTTTTCTTCGGGTAAAATCTGAGGGCATTAAAAAATTATTGCAGATTTGAATACATGGAATAAAAATAGATATTCATTTTTAATACGACAGGATTTTTAATGTATTGTAAAGAAAGACATTAACCTGAATTTAATTTCAAATGTTATAAATACAGAAATTTGTGTTTCTTTAAAAAAATAAATATCGTAAACATTCAAAAATATTTTAATTACATGCTAATAAAAATAGATACATTTTAATAAATTATACATTAAGTTAATGCTAATAATTCTTTTTTTTCATATAAATGATAAATTTAGTTGTAGAATTTCATTAAAATTTTGAATGGTAAATCGGATAAAGAAATTGAGCAGTTATTATCCTAATGAACATCAAATATCTCAAAGCTTTCAGAAAATGATTGTAGCGAAAGTATCATTTCAGTGCGATACGTCCAAGAACGAAAGATTAAAATATGAAACTATTTCAGCATCATGCATTAATCTCCTTTATGGAATATTCGGTTAATGTTTCATTCTACTGATACACAATCAAATTTCATTTCATTTACTTCCTTAATTCATGTCATTTAATATATCTCTTGATTGTTTAAGAGTAATGTTTAATGAAATCATTAAGGATTTTGTCTGGTTTCCTTAAATATTTTGAAATCGAATCAAATTATAATTTACATAGAAGTAAAATACATTGTTATGTAGAAATTTAGTAAAAAAGATTTTACATTAAATTTAATTTTAAAACTATAACATAGATACAGGGTATTTCACAAAGGACCCCTAACTTTAAAAATCTATTACTCGGAAACGGTGATAGATAGAAACATGAAACCAGTGGTGTGTTTGTTGAAAAAATCGTAAGAATCTTTTACATAAATCAGAAAATTTAGTTAAAATAGCGCTCATAGATGGCGCAGAGAGCGTTAAGACCTTCAAAAGTAACACTGTTAAAAATTTGAAACTTTTGCTGCATCATCACTCCATCGCTTTTATAGAATATCTGTATTTTGACGAATGAGAATCTTCCATAATACATTGAAATAATCGTTTTTGACATTGAAAGACATTTTCCCAAATATCTCGAGAAATGCTGGATAAAAATAAATGAAAATTGGTATGGATATAACTTATAGTATGACAATAATATGTGCAAAGCAAAAATTAAAGTGCTGTCTCCACCATTGTGCATGCTCTTTTTTGTGGAAGGGAGTGAGTGGGATGCAAATGGCAGGCTTCCTGGCATACACCCCTCTTTCACCAAGTCTCCTGGCAACAGTCTTCCTTGAAACTAATGTTCCTGTGGCAGCAGCAAGGTCCCTAGATAGTTGTGTTGCTGTAGATGTCCGTTGAGGTGTATCTGGAAAGTGAGGATATTCATCGAATGGATTGGCCAGCCAATTCTCCTGACGTTAACCCCATTGAACATGCTTGGGATGCTCTTGGAAAGGCTGTTGCGAGACGCCAATCCCCACCCAGAACCTTTCCGGAGTTAAAAACTGCTCTGGTGGAAGAGTGGGAGAGTCCACATGCTTGGGATGCTCTTGGAAAGGTTGTTGCGAGACGCCAATCCCCACCCAGAACCATTCCGGACCACTGCTCTGGTGGAAGAGTGGGAGAGTCTTCCACAAGCAATCTTTAACTCTCTTATTGACAGCATGCATACTCGTTTTGCACGCTGTCTATCTGTCAGAAGTGACCACACATCATACTAGAGGCGACCTCACACCATACAAGCCTCAGTTTCATTGCCATCTTTCATCATGAATTTCAGTCCACATTGGGCTGTTGGCAATAACTCTTGCGAATAAATGACACTTTAATTTTTGCTTTGCACATATTATTGTCATACTATAAGTTATATCCATACCAATTTTTATTTATTTTTATCCAGTATTTTTCGAGATATTTGGGAAAATGCCTTCCATCGCTTAACTTTGTCCACCAGTGTATATAACTGGTGGAGTGAGGACGCAGCAAAAGTTTCAAATTTTTAAGTGTTTCTTTTGAAGGTCTTAACGCTCTCAGCGCCATCTATGAGCGCTATTTTTAACTAATTTTTTTATTTATGTATAAGATTCTTACGATTTTTTTAAGAAACACACCACTGGTTTCATATTTCTATCTATCGCCGCTTCCGAGTTATAGATTTTTAAATTTAGGGGTCCTTTGTGAAACACCCTGTATAATTTGCAACGGTAACTCTGTGTAAATTGTTCATTTCTCTCAATTTTTAAATTTTTATAAAAAAAAATATTTTAAGTTATTATTGTAGAAAAAATCTACGTACGAAGAAAAACTCCATTAATCATAACTAATATATTTATTAGTAAAACACAAGATCTAAAAGATGTAATCAAAATATGGAAAATATGGAAAATTCGTTATTAACAAGTCAATCTAGAGTTGAACATAATAAAAATTACCAGTTATACGTTAAGAATATACAAGGCAGACCTCTAGAATACACACAGAAAAAGTTAGAGCTCCTTAGAGCCTATTTTAATCGAATACTTTTGAATGGCTCTGTAAATAATTGAAAATGCTGAAACAATTCAATTTCAATACCGAATATTCGATAGTAATCCCCAATAGCATACTACCTCTGACAAAAAAATTCGGTGCATGAATTCAGAACGACCGTTCTGGCAACATTGGAGAAACAAAACGCTGCACCTACATAGAGGCAAGTGTTGACCATCTTTCCCCGCCGTTGTTCAGTTGAGCGTCGTTTATAATTTGTGTAAGACGTGATTAACTAAGTGCTTCTTCAGTGTGTTCATTCTTAACTGAGAACAGGAAAATGAACGAACAAAAGGTCAGTTTAAAGTATGGTTTTAAGCTTTGCAAGAAAAATAAATTCATGAGTGGTTGTGCAAATTGAACATCTACGATACTCGCTAGATATCAATCCTCCAGAGTTCTTCCTATTTACACGGCTCAAACTCTCTTTGAAAGAGATTTGACCATATTGCTGACATCCAACGAAACGTGACGAAGCGTTTGAACTCCATCCCAAAATAAGATTTCTTGCGAATTTCCCAGGACATGTATAGTAGATCTCAGCAGTGCATAGTTATGGGAGATGAGTATTTCAAAGGAGGATATGGTAACTATCGTTAATATTTCCTTTACATTAATATTATAGGACTATTCACCGAACTTTATTGTCAAAGGTATTATATCCATTTCATGGCTACCGACAATATTTAATTCATTATGATCAGAAACAGACGGGTATTAAAACCGCATTCATAAACGCTTTTCAAATATGTCGGAAATTGTAAAATAAAAAATGAGTACGTACGACAGGCGAAACCAAAAAATTTTCACAGATATTTTATTTATGTTAAATAACACTAAAATCATTTTATTGTTTTCCAACCTATTAACATATTTCACGAACTTCGCTTTCTAACTAAGAAACACTGGTCTTGAGAAAGGTCTATGACCAAAAGTTTCATATAAATCCTTACTGTGTAAGTTCGCAATACAGCACTTTATAACTGAAGTTATACTAGTTCAACAAGTCATGGAAAGGACTTTTCAGTCTAACGTAGTTTTAAAATTGCATTCTTTGAAAAACATGTTCTTTTTTAAAATTTGGAATGCAAAAACCGGTTTGAGAGTAAATGTTGCATTGCAAATATCATTTCGAAGGTTCAAAGAGGATAAACGGTAAAGCGCTTCAGCGAAACAACATTTACTGAAGTTTTGAAAGATGTTTTCTTGTGTTTAGTTTAAAAGAATTTCGCAGAATACCTTGAAAATATGAATAATAATTTATTATACGTAATGCTAAGAAAATCGGAAAGGAAAAAGAGAATATTGCAGAATTGCTATGATGTTTAACATTTGTATATTCTTATAAGCATATACGCATCTTTTATTAAGATTTTTGAAAAAAAAAAAGTGGTTGATAGTAAAAAAAATTGGGATTTCTCTTATCCGACAAAGTTGGTTGTAATGGTATCAATATTTCTAATTAAAATGCTTGCTATTTAATATTAAAAATTTTAAATTTGACGAAATCGTTCTTTGTAAATCTTTTTACATAAACTTGAGAGTTTAAAATTGTTTCTATTGTCCTTATAAACAAAAAGACAACTTCAGAAACATTAAACTTACAATTTAAGTATCCTATAAGTGTTACTTTACTGTTGTATTCAATTGGACAAAGGTTAAAAATTATATTATTAGTTTATGTTATCTTTATAAGAAGAAACTATTCGAATGGTGAAAACTTCCGAATACTGGTTTTCGACGGATTTCTGTGTTTTAGGGATCAGGTGCCTCCCAGAAACTGTCTGACTGTGACTCTGCCTGCTTTTCTCCACGTGGCACAAATATTTTAGCAATTTGTCTCATTAACTAAAAAAATGTAATTTAATTAAACTTTAGCTATTCAGTAAATTCTTGATATAAATTAGTACTTCTTACTGTTTGGTGTAAATCACCCAACAGGTGGCATTGTTATTCTGAAAGAACTTTATCTCCAGAACTATTATACTTACTTTAATAAAACTTCATAGTCTCTTTGCTTTTTATTCATTTTGGTGGATATTACTTTTTGATGTAAATCGAGCATTAGGCATTGTTGCATTACAAAAGATTATTGAAATAGGTCTATTTCACTAACTATGGCCTGAATTTCTGTCAAAATTCAGATTCAGTTAGGTACTATTTTAATTGGCTTTTGTTTAGTTTTTGGTTTAAATATATCAACAGGTGGCGCTGCTGTAATGCATTTCTCACGATTTTTGCAATTGCTTTATCAAAAGAACTAAGAAATGAATTTTTTATATAACTTCAGATTCAGTTGGTCGTTGACATACGTTGCTACTGATTAGATTTTGGTGTAAATCACCTAAGAGATAGCACTACGACATTGTATTTTTCAGGGTTTTGAAGAAGAATTTTGTGATTGTTTTATCTCAAGAACTAATGCTCGGATTTTCAGATCTTTGGAAACCTAAACTTGGACACAGATTACCATTTAACTTTGGCACTGTGATAGAGAATTTTTCAGTATTAGTGTATGGTAGATAGAATAAAATTTTGTTATTGCCAAATCCAATTTTTTTTCGTCGAAACTGGAGTATATTTAAATAGACAATTCAAAACCTTCTATTTTTTTCTAATGTCTTGAGATGCGTAATTTAACTTAATCGAAATTAATTTAGCTAATCTATTGAAGATCAGTTAAATGATTACCTTAGATTTTGCATACCATACAGAATTTATTTAAACTTATTTAAAGAAAGCATTGAAATTTTACCTAGAAGGATAATTTATTTACAAATTTAACAAGAATTGAATTTCATTTACATAGGTACTTTACATAACAAGTTCTTGTTTCTGTAGAATTTTTTCAGGCTAAAATTAATATAAATACTGATTTTTACTATAATTGGAATTCAGAATGTTCTGTCTGTGAATAAAATGGTATTTATTTAATTTAAGAATCAAATTCCTTATACAGTTATTGAACTTCTTTATCAAATATCTTAGGAGGATGTCCGTTTTTATTTGATTTCGGCATATATATCCACATGTAAGAACCAAAGCGTTAAGGAGATCACAATGGTTTGAAACGAAGAAAATTGAATGAATTTTGATCGTGGACAAAGAACTCTGTAACTACAAGTCGGAAAAGTAATATTAACATTTACGGCCCCACAATAGTCACGCAGTAAAAGCCGAGCGCTAATGTAAAGTCTATTGGGGCGTTCTTTTTTAATATCTCGTTCAAATTTTAATATTTTGACATGATTTTTTTGCATAGGATAGTTGAGGACGTTCCACAACCGGCCTTTAACCGGTTTTTATTTTTTCAATTTTGGTTTTAGATTTAAAAAAAAAAATACTTTAATTTTCAAAACCGGTTTAAACCGGTTCTGAAACTGAAACTATCATAATATAAAAAATATATAACCAAAATCGAAAAAGTAAAAACTAGGGAGGTTGTGGATCGTCCTAAGCTATCCTATGCAAAAAAATCATGTAAAAATATTAAAATTTGAATGAGATATTAGAAAAGAACGCCCCTATAGACTTTACATTAGCGCTCGGCTTTTACCGCGTGACTAGTGTACGCTCTTAAGAGCACACACTAGTCACGCGGTAAAAGCCGAGCGCAATCTTTTCGAATATTTCACTTAATTTTCAATATTTTTAAATGTTTTTTTTTTCACAGGATAGCTGAGGACATTCTATTACCGGGCTAGTTTGTACTTTTCTGATTTTCGTTGTAGTTTAATTCTGAGGACCCTCTAAATTTTGGATTCAGTGAAATTCGAGGTGTTGTGCCCTTTTTACTCTTATAAAATCTATTTCAGCAAAATTCAGAAAAAATTAAAAACGCTTCACGGAATATTAGTGTTTAAGCTTTCCAATGATATGCTTTCCATATTTCTACTGCAATTAGGCTGAGCAAAATTTGGAAAGATTTTGATCAGAAATGGTACAAAAAAAGCGTTTTAATTATATGCGCTCCGCCTCAACCAGTCTCCGCCTCTCCTGCCCTTTTGAAAATTTCATTGGTTAACACCAATCCATTTTAGCAAATGAAAGTAACTTTTTTCCTTTCCTAGTATTTGCTTTCTGTTATTGGTTTATAGTAACGTGTTAAAATAACCTCCATTATTTCAAAGCTTGGATTTATTTTTTCTACAATTATTGATAAATTTTAACTAAAATAGTCTTGAAAAAAATCAACGACTACTAATTTTTTGTTTTTATAAAGCTAACGCTATTTTTAAGTTATAACTAACTTCCAAAGAAGAAAATTATATATTTCTTTGTATATATATATTTTTTTTTCAAATCCATACGAAACAAGGTAGATTTGATACAAATTACAGTAAGCTCCTTTTTAGCAAAAAGGAAATTCTGATAATTTTAAAATATAATTGGAACTTTTGTGAAATACATAGGTAGCATTAAAAGGACTAGGAGCTATATTTGGAATTTATAAATTTCCTTATACAGCTTGCAAAATACATGAAACAGGGGGGGGGGGGGTGCAGGGGTGTGCAAAGAGAAATCTGCGCCCGGAGTAAAGTTCAGTTTGGCGTCCCATTCCCTGAACTTTTTCTTGTGACAGACTAAAAATTACGTTAGTAGTAAAAATTTGGCGCCCCCTAAATTTCGCACCCGGGGCAACCACCCCCTTCGTCCCCCTCTTTTTCGTACGGCACTGCAAGGAGTACATTTTGAGGAGGCTTATTCAACACCGCGCTGTTCAAAGGGGGGGGGTGGCGCCACATTTATACTATCAACATCATTCTTGGGCTGTTAGAAGAAAAAGTTGGGAAAGGGGGCGCCAAATTGAAACTTTGTCCCGGGCGCAGTTTTCTCTTCCCTGTGTTTGTTTTTGGTACTATACGATACTAGGCAGCCCAATTTCAGTCCAGTATTATTAAGTAAAACAGTAAAAAAAATAAGCATTTTCAGTTCGAAAAACAGTTTTATCAAAAATAAGCAGAAATTAAAGTTAGAAAGTCTTAAAGATTGGTAATTTTAAAATTGTTGATCAACTTGTTTCAAACTTTAAAGAAATATTTTTTTATATTTATTACTTTTGAGGAAATCGATACACTGTTAACAGTCGTTAAAAATGGGGAATTTATCCTGCGTAATACATTTTATTTTAATATAACATAAAGGTATATTTGCAAAGACAACGAATTGCAAATATTTATCATTATTTATCTATACTAATATTATAAAGAGGAAAGATTTGATTGTTTGTTTGTTTGCATTGAATAGGCTCCGAAACTACTTGGCGGATTTGAAAAATTCTTTCGCCGTTGGAAAGCTACACTATTTCCGGTGAACATAGGCTATAGTCGCCGCTTAAAAGGATAAAAATAAAACGCCTGATAAACGAATCAAAAGCAATTTGAGAAACTAAAAGTTACCTGACCCACTAGACACATGGCAATCACTGAAACACATATGAAAATCGTAACTATGCAACCCCCTCCTCCCCCCCAAAAAAAAAAACATTTTAAACTTTTTAGCCCGACTTGATATAAAACCGTGTTTTTTAATTTTTAAAACTATTTAGCAATTACTAAAAAAAGGAAAAGAAATGCTGAAACGCAAATTAATTAAAGTTAAAAACAAATCACGAAACGATTGTTTTGGAGTTTTCAAAAAAGTTATAACAGATAGTAAATATTTTAAAGAGTAGTGAGCATCAAATATGGGGAGGGAGGATTTTTTTTAGGAGGATCAGTCAAATATTTAAAATTGTAACGTTTTCTACAATTTCAAATGCGGACTTTTTCAATAAGCCTAGGGATAAATATTACTTATTTAATTTAATATAAAATTATAAAGAGGAAAGATTTGTTTGTTTGTTTGTTTGAATTGAATTGAATAGGCTCCGAAACTACTTGACGGATTTGAAAAATTCTTTCACCGTATGAAAGCTACACTATTTCCGGTGAATATAGGCTATAATATATTTTCAAAAAAATTAGGGATCCTTATTAAAATGCCAATATTGTAACCCAAGGTGTAGAAAAATGAACTTAAAAAATCTTTACATCGCGTGCGTTGCGAATACTATTGATTACAGAACAAAATAATGTACTATGACTTTGTTAACATGTAATTATCTACAAAAAAGTCGCAATAGCATATGTCTAACTGTTATAGTTATGTCACAATAAGTGTTTTTTATTTTAAAAAATAATTAAAATGCCGTTTCTGTAAAAGCTCTTTATTGTTACTTTGGTATTGATTCTTATCAAAATAAATTACTTCAAAATCAAGACTGATTTAATGGTTGCCGTTTACCCCGCTCGACTAGGCTGCATCATAATGTGTGATGTAGGCGTCATTGGGGCTCGGGAGGGGAGTCAATGTCGGAGACGGCATTTTAATTATTAGGTTATGAGTGTGTGTGTAAAAATTTATAACTTGAAATTTTTCTTAAATATCCATGAGAAGTCGGGGCGGGCTGCTATAATCTATATACATAAAGCAAAATCGTGTTAGTTACACCATTTATAACTCAAGAACGGATGGATCGATTTTTATGAAATTTTGTATGGAGGTATCTGACACCTTAGATTAACATATAAGCTATTTTTTATCCAACTACCTAAAATGAGGGTAATGTTTTTAGTAGTTGAATTTAATGAGATGAAGTGGTAGAAACAATTTGCGGTGTCAGTAGTGGCTGGGGACTGGGCGACTTGCTCTACCCGAAGAAAAGTGAGGGCGGGCCGCTAGTTATAGTATAAAAGTAAAAATAATGAAACTGTAAGGCAAAATATAACAATTTTTTTAAAGTCTGCTATTCAGCAAATTTTACTCTCTAATACTTTTCAGAATTGTTTCTTCTTTGGAGTTTTTTGTCGACGTTCAACTAATGCAGCTTCTATCGAGCAGAAGGCTTTTGCATGTTCCAAAACATCATAGTACAAAGTATCGTGGACAAGATTTGTCGAGATATTTACAAACTTTACAAGTTCATATATATTTAATGGGTGATAATTCAATATAACATTGTAAAACTTTTAGACGATTTTGCAGTTTTTAGCAGTTTTTGTTTGGTACAAAGGCAGATCTGGAGACTCCTCAAAAAAAAAGGGGGGGGGAACTTTTCAGAAATTTGGAGATTCCAATCGCACCTGCAGCTCGTGTCGGGACAATTTTTTTCATCGTGAGTAGGATCGGGGCTAATTTTTTTCGTTGCAGGTCGGGTTTCGGTCCAGTTTACTTTCATTTTTTGCCGTTGTTCTGGTTAAATACTTTTTTTTGGTGAGTCGTGTTTGGGTAAGGTTCAATTCTACTTTGCCGCTGCGGGTTGGGTTGGGGTCCGGTTCTCTTTCTTTATTGCTGCTGGTTGGTATTGTGTCTGGTTGATTTCTATTTTGTATGTGTGTGTGGGGGGGGGTTTAAGTTGAGTACTATTCTATTGACGCTGGTTTGATTTCGGTCAAGTTGACTTCTTTCTTTTTTGCTACTGGTCGAGTGGATTTTTACGTTTTTCTTGCGGACCGAGTGGAATTCTACTTTTTAACTGCTTTTCTCTGCATTCTTTTTTGTTGCTGTAGTTGTTTTGGAGTGAAATTAATTTACACTATTTTGGGTTCTGATCTGATTCATAGTGGATTTTCATTCTCGCAAGAAGGATTCGATTCGACCTCATATTTCAAATGAAAGTGTAAATATTTTCACCGTTATGGAAGAAAATAGTTTAAAGGAGTATTATAAAAGAAAATATTGAAGACACTATAAAATGAAACTATATAAATGCCATAACAGACATTTCCAAATAGTTAATTATGAATATTTAAGATTTTACATTTCAATTTACATGTTAACACTGCTATTCGCAAGTGTTAACATGTACATTAAAATATCCATACGGAATGTCTCGAATAGAAGATACCTCTATTTAACGAACACTTTTCAACAATTTAGCCATCTCTCTTTGGTTGATTCTGTTATGAGTATATATTAGATATTTATTTTCTATATAAAAGATAAAATTGATATTAGAAATATAAATGTCGACATTTAATAATTCCATTAAAACATGGATTGTTTTTCTTTCATTTCGATTCTAAATTGACAAAAAAAAATTTGGTCGGGTTTTGATTTGATTTCCAATGGTATTTTCGGGTTCGGATCGGAAGCAGGGCAATACTATACGCTCAGGGGTCAAATAAATTTTTTTGTCGAATATTTGAAAAATGAAGTTATTTTAAGTGCAATTCTTAGAGAAACGCTCTTTTCTGATTCAAGGGGGGAACACGAGAATCCTCATGGGGGAGCGATTTCAAGATTTGGAGGTTCGGGCAGGAGGTGATGTTTTTCATTGCTGGTGGAGATTATTTCTAAATTTTGCAGTGAGTCGTGTTCGAATCGGCTTGACATTTTTGCTGTAGGTCGGATTTGGGTCAGTTTGACTTACATTTTTTCAAATTCGGTTCTGTTCTGGATAAAATTTTACTTCTGAGAGTAGCACTCAGGTTGATTGATTGGTTGGTTGAATGGGGTTTTATGGCGCAAAGTTACATCAATATATGCTGCGCAAAGAACAAGGTGGGGATTCGAGTTAATTAGAAAGTTTGGTTAGGGATTTTTTTTTTTTTTTTTTTGAGTTTGTTTTTTGTAGTAGGCCGGATAGATTTATAGTTTTTTGCTACGGACCAAGTTTGAGCAGGCTGACTTAGGAATAGGTTTTGCACTAAAGAGCAAATACTAGATTTTTTTCTCTATAAATTATAACATTCAAGTTGAAGATGTAAAACATATTTTTTAATTCTATTAAAATACATGAACTCATTTTTTTTTTCATTTCAGTTTCAGGTGTTCGGGTAAGGGCTCGATTTGACATAATTTGTAATTTTTGGGTTCGGATTGATATATTATGGGTCGAGTTGACTTTAAACGTTTCGGATTCGGGACATTTCTTCTTTTGGATTTTGACAAATTCGGATCTAGTATAAACTGGTTGATGACTGGATTTTTCAATAGATCAGACAATTTTTTATATGAAAAACTATATGTTTGAATATTGACGAGTACATTATATATATATTCATTTTTCTACTTAAACAATAATAAAAATTCTTGATATAATTATATGGGATACCTTTCCCAATTTCCTTCAAATATTAGATTGATTTTGTTTCATTTTGGATTTGTTGATCTGTTTTGTATCAGGCTATTCGGTACTGAATCAGATTTTTTTCTTTTATTTATTTATTTATTTTTTTTATCGAGCTTGGGTTGGGTTAAAATTGAATTGCTTTTTGAGCCTGGGCATGGAAATTTACCCGAGTTTTCGGCTGAGTTGAGTAAATCCATAAAAAAATGAATCAGTACAATATATCGGATCAAAACAAAAACCATTCTTAACTGACTGTATCATTTAAAAACAGTTTTCAGAACCCCCCCCCTCCTCCCTCCTATAGACTTTACTGCTATGTCAGTGCTCAAAATTAAAAATTATTAGAGCTTCTTGCGGAATTTATAATCATCAAGAATCTAAATTTTCTTCCACCTGAAATATTGACAAAATATTTTGCTTTATTGACTTAACATCACACAAAGTTTTTAAAATTTGCTACACTTTTTCTGTCACATTTGTCACTACAAACAATAATAAATTATGTATTATGTCTATAAACGACTAGGCTGGGATTAACACCTATTTCTCCTTTCTTCAAAATTTCTATTTCCTTTTCGCCCTTGCTTGCTTGCCTCTCCGCAAAAAATAAACAATGTTTAAATATTTACATTTGTCTAAATATTTTTCTCATAATTTTATGAAGTATTTATGACTTTAACCTTCAGTGCTATTTATCTTGATAAGCTTCGTATTCTAAAAAGAATCCCTCCCCCTTACCCCCCCCAAAAAAAATAGTTATTTAAACTACTTGTACCTGATATCCCCCCCCCCTCATTCAATATTAATTTTTTATTTATTTATTTATTTATTTTTTTTTTTTTGTGATTGCGTTAAGTAAATAAAATAGTTTTTATTTTATAGTAATCTATCTAAATTAATTATTCGTTTATTTTCTGAAAATCAAACCATTTTAATTTTGGAACGCTAATCATAAAGAGATTGAAATTCTTTTGAAGCTCGACATCATTGCATTTACCCAAAGTAATGGGAAATCAGTTGAAAAAAATCCTTTAAACATGAAATCGGCTAGAATTGCGCACCTTTGAAGAGAAAAATCGTCGCAGATAATTGGTTAAGAGCATTCTATTTTCTAATTGGATGATTGCATGTCAATCAAAGTAATTTTAGCCCATCCTTCGAATCCGCTGAAAAATCGAGTGGCCATCTTGAATTGTCTTGGCTTGTGACTAGCGTGTCCTCTTAAGAGCCCACAATAGTCACATAAAAAGTACACAAGAAGACCCGGATGACCATGTAAAGTCTATGGGAGCGTTCTTTTCGAATATCTCGCTCCAATTTTAATATTTTTGCATGATTTTTTTGCACAAGATAGCTGAGGGCAATCCACAACCGGGCTAGTTTTTACTTTTTCGATTTTGGTTATATATTTTTTATATTACGATAGTTTCAGTTTCAAAACCGGTTTAAACCGGTTTTGAAAGTTAAAGTAATTTTTTAAAGAAAATCTGAAACAAAAATTGAAAAAGTAAAAACTAGCCCGGTTGTGGATTGCCCTCAGCTATCTTGTGCAAAAAAATCATGCAAAAATATTAAAATTTGAGCAAGATATTAGAAAAGAACGCTCCCATAGACTTTACATGGTCATCCGGGTCTTTTTGAGTAATTTTTCTGTGACTATAGTGGGCTCTTAACATTTAAGAGCCCACAATAGTCACAGAAAAAGACACGGATGATAATGCAAAGTTTATGGGAGCGTTCTTAATATCTTGCTCAAGTTTTAATATTTTTACATGATTTTCTGCATACGATAGCTCTAGTTAGTTTTTATTTTTTTTACTTACCGGCCTAGTTTTTTATTTTTTGATATTGCTTATATATATCTTTTTATTATGATATTTTTTTTAATTTGAAACCAAAATTGAAAAAGTAAAAACTAGGCCTGTTGTGGATCGTTCTCAACTAACCTAGGGAAAAAAATAATAACATCATGTAATAATATTAAAATTTGATCAAGATATTTGACATGAACGCTCCCGTAGACTTAACATTATGATCCGGGTCTTTTTCAATGACTATTACGGAGCCTTTAGGCACAATTTCAATGTTGAAATGTTTTATTATTTTTTTCAGTGTTGCTTAAATGAAGTTTAACAACTTTACTTGGCTGTTTTTGAAGAGTTTTTACTTTCATTTTTTCTGTAAAGGCTGGTTTTATGAGAACCAATTTAAAGCAATATTAAAAAAATAGTTTTCTGCGCTCAAACAATCCTAATTTTCTAACCTGCTTCATGCCCTTTTTTAGAAGAAATATTACAGTTTCTGACGTGATATTTGAAAGTATTTATAAGTGATCTGGTGTTTTTAATTTCATTCTATTAATTTAAATTTGATTTATAAAAAATTATTTTCTCGATGCTATTTTTCATTTTCAGCACGATCGCTATGAGATACTGGGTTGAAATGTCCCCTTTTTAAAAAAATATACTGTGGAAATTAAAAAAAATATACGATATCTTTATCAAAAAATCAATCAGTACAGCACCCTATATAGTAAGAATTTGAGTACATGTTTAATTCCTCCTGTATTGTCACTTTGGGAGATTCGGTTCAAAATGCATATTTTGACAACATTTTTTTAAACATATTCTCCCATTATCAAAAAATTTATCAATACGGTACATTATATAGTTTTTAAATAAGAGAAATTGCCATTTGCATGCGTTTGAGAGCAAAATTGAATTTAAAAATATATCAGAAAATATGCAAATTGTTATTTGAACACACCTTCAATTCTTAAAACACGTCGCTTCGTAAAGTTCCGTTGAAAATGCCCAATTTGACATCCTTCTTTGAAATATATTCTGAATTATAAAAAAAGAACTAATACGGCAAATTATACAGATCCAAAATAAGAGTATATTCCATATGGATGTGTTTAAAAGCAAAAATGAATTTAAAAATGAGTCAGAATATCAGCAATTTGGATTTAAGATTTTTTCTTCAACTCTTATTTTTGTTTAATATATTTTTAATATGGGAGTTGGTCCTATAAAAAAATTGCCAGCATAAAACTTGTAGATATTATTGAGAAGGCGTAAAATAGTTTTAATCGTATTTGGTATCTTGAGAATTGACGAGAGTGTGGATTTTTTTATCCACTCCCCTTTTTTTTCGCTTTTGTTTTATTCTTATTTTTTTATTTATTTAGTTATTTTTCTTTTGGAGGAAAGAGTTGGTACTCTTAAAAATTTGTCAGATCAAAAGTTTCAGATAATTTTAAGAACATGTAGAAAAAATTAATTGGGTGTTATAGCTTGAGAACTGACAAAGTTATGAGTTTTTTTCTCCGAGAAACACTGTTTTTTCGCTGATGGAGCTCATTTTTAATTATATTAAAAATCTCTCATGCATAAATTTTAAGCCCATATTTTAGATGCAATGAAAACTTTAAACTGATTAGATATCAATTAACTAAAGAAGTTATGAATTTTTTGTTTTCGGTTTTCACAAAACCCATACCCATTTCCTTCCCCATCCCTCGATTTTGCCCATTAACGAACTTTTCTGAAATTTTATGCATTTTAATTTTATGTATCAGTTTCGAAAATATTTGAGCAGAACTGTGCAAGATATCGTGTTATATATATATATATATATAAAAAGAGAGAGAGAGAGAGAATTATAATAAAAAATAATATAATGTACATAAAACTTATGTATGTATATAAATAGATAGATAGAGAGACAAACAGATAGATATATAGATAGGTAGATAGATAGATAAAGTTTTTTACTAATGGTTATTTTAGGGTCTAAGAATCATGATAAGTGTAGGTCTGCAGAAATTCCACACGAAGTTTCACGAGAAATCTACCTGAGACGGTGATTAGTCATATCATTTAATGTGTAATTTTAAACAAATTATAAGTCAGACTATTATTATATTATTAAAACATTCCATGAGTTCTTTATTTATACTATTTAATGCATGACAATTTTATATTAAAATTTTACAAAAAAATGGAATATTGGTTTAAAAGAAGGAAAAAAACTATTCGTGCATATGAAATATTGTAGTACGCACTGTTTCTTTTTCTTCCTCTGCTTTCAAAGTAAACAAACAATCATTGTGCGCGCGGCAGCGCGCAACAATAATATGATTGAGAGGTAATGCTTAAGCATAGGAAAACGCAAAAACACGGATTTTTCAATTTTTCTTTTTGCAATAACTAACTAAATACTTATCCAATTTTGATGATTTTTTTTAAATGTTCGTCTGACCAAGAAGCACAACATAGCACAAAAATTAATTTTTTTTATGGCATACTGTAGGTGTACTGTAGAGTATTCTGAAAATCGGACAAAAATTTTGTGTCACAGCACTTTTCTCGAAAACTACTAAAGATAAAAACTTAATTTTTTTTAAACAAAAGACAAACTTTTTATCCCGGGGTAGTCATCGAGAAAACGTTATTTCGCTGGGCGGTTTTTCTGAAATTGCGTATTTTCCAAACTTGGTCATAAATGGGTATATCTAACGTTCTATTGCAGATAGAATGTTGTGGTAAAGTTTATTTTAAAGATTTTGCGATGCTAATTACTCTTGCAAAAATTCATAGCTTTACGTTAAACAGTTTTTTTACAAGATGAAATAAAAGAATGGCAGTCATCAATCTAAGGTACTTGTGATCATTGGAGAGAAAAACCAGTTACACCATTCGATTAAGCATAAAAAAATACAGAATGCTTTTTTTTCTCTTATTTTTAACTTAATTTTTTAACGAATTATGAATTTTTTTGAAATTTTTGACATGCTGATTTTTGTCATTTTTTAATGAATTATTTACTGAATAATTATGCACGGTGTCTAGCCCTGGTGGCTGTTAAATTTGGTTTTTAATTTTAAATTAGGCAATTTTTTGCACCATACCAAATTTATATTTTATCCATTTTTTTCATTTATTTATATTTTGTTTTTGGCACAATGGCATCAATGGCAAAAATGCCTGGCATACCTGTCAAATATTGGGGCCCTGTACTTTAACAAAGTGTATTTACTATAAGTATATACCGTATTTATTCTAATAGAATGCGCCCTCTAATAGAGCGCATCTTCTAATAAAGTGCGCACCTTGGTGCTGATTGAAAAAATAAATATACGGAAACGATATAGTAGATAAGTAGAAAACGATTACTTAAATGCATTATCGAGGATTCTCATCGATCAAAATAGAGATATTCTATCAAAGTGATGGAGTGGCGATGCAGCAAAAGTTTCAAATTTTGAACAATGTACCACTCCTGTAATCCATAGCGCCAAGGATATGCACACTGTTAAAAATCTGCTGCATTTTGCTGCAACGCACTCCCCTGCTTGTATAGAAAACGGTTACTTGGCCGTGAAATGGCGCTTTCTCATTGGTTGGAATCATTGTAAACGCGGCAGCGCGCAACAATAATATGATTGAGCGATAATGCTTAAGCATAAGAAACCGCAAAAACACGGATTTTTCAATTTTTCTTTTTGCAATAACTAACTAAATACTTATCCAATTTTGATGATTTTTTTTAAAATGTTCGTCTGACCAAGAAGCACAACATAGCACAAAAATTATTTTTTTTTATGGCATACAGTAGGTGTACTGTAGAGTATTCTGAAAATCGGACAAAAATTTTGTGTCACAGCACTTTTCTCGAAAACTACTAAAGATAAAAACTTATTTTTTTTTTAAACAAAAGACAAACTTTTTATCCCGGGAACATTTTTTATTTCTATATATAAAATACAAAACAAGTTGTGCAGTATCCCAGTGGAATATGGTAAAATAGAAGGACTAGTGAAAAATGCTCCAAGGAGCAGTGCAAAAGCAGAATATGATTTTAATTGAGCATTAAAAAGTAATGGACAAGTGCTTCTGTTAATTACTGAGCATGATGAAGGATAAGGGATCCCTTCTTGGCTACAACTCACTTCAATGCCAACTTTGAAAAAATCATATTTGCGCTTTTTCCGTGAAAACAAATCAGTCGCAGTTACTATAAAAATGTATAGTGTAAAGACGTAACCAGTAAAGATGCAGCTTAATTAGACATAAATGTAAAGGAAGGCGACATAATGCCAGATACCTAGTTCCTGCAGGTATCACATGCATGTATTCATGCACTGCCACCAAGCATACCCTAAGTGTATAATTGCACAGAAAATTGATTTGTAGTATAGTGCAGAGTGAACAGTGCAGTTAACATCAGAGATGTAGTACAGGCTATACGCCGTACACCTTCTGGACTTTTTAATAGAACACCATATACCCTCTGTTTTTCAAGAAAGCTTATAGTATACACATTCTAGAATATCCCTCTGCTTAGAGCATATATCTTATGTTATTTTTATGACTACACCCCTGGTTAACATCTAAAGCACGGTGGAAAATTCTACTAAAGAACCGCAAATTTCTTTTGTATGGAAAAAGCGCAAATATGATTTTTTCAAAGTTGGCATTGAAGTGAGTTGTAGCCAAGAAGGGATCCCTTATCCTTCCTCATGCTCAGTAATTAACAGAAGCACTTGTCCATTACTTTTTAATGCTCAATTAAAATCATATTCTGCTTTTGCACTGCTCCTTGGAGCATTTTTCACTAGTAAGTATATATCAAACAAGATTAGAGCGCTTTATACATGTTGCTATAAATCGATCAAAAGATAATACGTTTTTTGATACAGAAATGGATTTTTTTCTTTTTCTTTCTTTTTTTGAATATTATAACAACGAACAGTTTGTTTTTCAGGCAAAAAAAGAAAAGAGAAATTCTCTTTATTTTAAAATAAATCCTTTACATCAATAGTTGCTTTGTTCACATTTGTTGGAGGAAATATATATGATTATGTATTACTTACCCTTCATATATAGTATAAGGTAAATTGAAATCGTTTTGAAAATTGAAATAACTTTTTGACAGATTTGCGTGCTCTAGATACTGGATATTCCAAAAAAAATTTTAGAAAAAGAAATTGTCGTCCGTTCGTCTGTTTCTTCCTGTCTGTCTGCGTGTCTCTCTGTCTGTGTGTCTGTGTTCCTGTAAACACTCTATCTTCCAAACAAATTAAGATACAGTCTTGAGATTGATTTTGTATGTAGCTAGTACATAAGAATGGAACAAAGCCTATTTAATATCAGTAACTTCAATTGTCAGTAACTGTTTTTTTCGGACTCTCAAAAAAATTTGCAATGGTGAAAGGTATATAAAAATTTTCGACGTTTTTTATTTTAAACAATGGACCTAAAAGGCGATAAAATAACACAAATTTTGTCGGATGATAAGTCGATCTGATTATTAGTTGGTGAGATATTTGTAATCCTATTTTTTACATACTTCGATTTTTCATGACCCTGTATTTCATTCAAATTTTAATTCAAAGATATATTTTAATTGGAAATGAGACGCAAATTCCGATGCAGTAAACTATTAATTAATATGATTATTATTTTTGGAGTGATAAGGATTTTTCTTAATACAATTCGGTGCTACTTTAGTAGTTTGACGTTTTATATAATTTGTGGAAATTGTTTCATCAGCAATTCCTAATAAGAACATTACAATGTGTATTAAAAATATTTAAATATGTTTTTTTTTTTTTTTTTTTTTTTTTTTAAAGAATTGTATGCATTTTTTAAAAAGTTTTTATATGTTTTTTTTTCATATAATATTTAATGCATATCCGAGATAAGCAAGTATTACGGTGGCCCCCCAATGACTAGTTTGATTATTGTAGGCACATATCATTATTCCGAATCGTACTGTTGTAGGGGAGATGGGGGTGGGCAAGTTTGAACTGGGGACACCTTTAAACACTCTAAATATTTTCCTTCAAATAAATTATTAAAAAAAGTTATATGGCAATACATTACTGCTGCTTCAAGGGAATAATTCTACAAAGCAGTTCCATTTTGTATGAACAGTACTGTCTAGACAAGGTATGTCTTTTTCTCCCTCTTTAATCTAAACGTAAGAAAATAAAGATGTAAGATTTTTGTCTAAAAACTTCTATCCCTAAAATTTAAATTTATTGTTCAATGCTTAGAAAAAGATGTTGGCTTTAGATTACAAGTTTTGTTTTATTCAAATTCTTCAGCCGAATTGAGTAAACCATTGTAATGTTGAACTCCATGTGATGCGGCACCATTGAACAAAAAAGTTGGGCACCATTGAACAGCGAAAAAAACTACGAATAAACTGGTGATAAATAATAATTGAAAAAGTTTAAAGAGAACACTTTAAATTATGAAGTAAAGAGTAGCTAAATATTATTATTTCTGAATTATTTTATATGACAAGAGGTTATTTAAGAATGTCAAAGAACATGGACTTATACTTTTAACAATTTTCCTTACTGCACACATAGGTTCCAACAACTGTATATAGTGATGAGAAATCTCAAATCTAAATTGAATCAAATCTAAATTCATTTATTGGGTAATTGCAAATAAGGGATACAAAATAATAATTCACGATTTAACAAGTTCCCAAACATTATTTCTGGTTTCCGTAACTATGAAACGGAATTTTATATCAGGTCTCTTAAAAAAATAGCTAATGAAAAATTTTAATTTCCAGAAGCATCAGATATCACATTGGTGTATTTCAAGTATATTGTGAAAAAGCTCTCACAACCAAACACAACTGGATTAACACTTTGTGTTTTATCAACAATGAGTTTTGACACCAACTTTGATGGATTTAAGTTTAGTTAAATAACAAAAAAAATTTATAATTTCAACAAAATGTAGTTATTTAATTTTATAGATATTACTTTATATTTCTGTAACATATGCAACTTTTTATAAAAACTCTCAATATTTTCATATTTTATTCATTTGTTCAGAGGTGCCTCTTGCTTGTTCAAATGTACCCCTACATGGGGTAGGTTTGAACAAAAATATTTCAACTTTTTAAATCCTCACAATTTATTTAATTTATTTGGAAAATGTTTAATTTATGGTTCATGTGATGAAGAAATGCATTTTTTTTATTATGTAATATTTAAAACACAGTAAATATAATTCAAGTAAGAAATACATTGATTTTCTGAAAAAATGTTCAAAGATGCCCCCCTCTCTCCTACTTGTATCTTTACTTAGAGTAACAAAGAAAAGAACAAGAAATATTAAATATCCCTCATAGCATGAATGGTCACAGTGACGTCACAATGACGTCACTGTGAGTCACTTTGGTCACATCACATCTGTGACCAAAATGCCACCACTCAGTGACGTCACATTGTGACTGAGATGGGACTTTCTTAATTTTTTTTAGAAAATTACAAATATTCTACAAAACATGTTATTTACTTTAAAAAACTGGTTTCTGTCAATTTAAATATCGTCGCTTCTGTCACAGTTTCGTCAGAATGTTAATGTCAAAGTAGTTACAAATGACACATCTTTTACAAATTTGTGACACCGTGACGTCACAAAGTGGTCAAAATGTGACGTTACAAGCGAGCTCTGAAACGTCCATAACGACTTCACATTTTAGTCACTGTCAATTCACATCGACGTCTTGTGATGCCACATCGGCAATCGATGGTCACAAAGTCACAATGTGACTTCGCAACGACGTCGCAGTGACGTCACCATGCCTTACGGGATTATCTGTGAGCATAATTTAAACTATTATAAAGACACATAATACATGGTGACATCACTTCGACGTTGTTGTGAAGTCACATTGTGACTTTGTGACCATCAATTGTCGATGTGACGTCACGTGACGTCGATGTGAAGTCACAGTGACTAAAATGTGAAGTCGTTATGGCCGTTTTAGAGATTTTTTGGGACGTCACATTGTCACCACTTTGTGAAGTCACGGTGTGACAAATTTGTGAAAAATATATCATTTGTTACTACTTTGACATTAACATTGTGACGAAACTGTCACAAAAGCGACGATAGTTAAATTTCCAGAAATATGATTTTAAAAATAAATAACATGTTTTGAAGAATATTTATAATTTTGTAAAAATTTTTAAGAAAGTCACATCTCAGTCAAAATATGACGTCACTGAGAGGTGGCATTTTGATCACAGATGTGATATGACCAAATAACTCACAGTGACGTCGTTGTGACATCACTGTGGCCATGCATGCTATGAGGGGAGATAAAAATAATAAATAATGAAATGAGAAAGAGCTTTTTTTATGGTTTATGTACGCCGTTTATGTTTGTACAAATAATTTATTTACTCATTTCATATTTAGAAAACATATATTTTCGATTGTGACACTTCGGTTGTGCTACAGGTAACAAACTTAGAATTGAATTTTTATATTTTAAAGTAATCTAAAATTTATCATTTTGATTCTAAAACGTATCATCCAAAACATATCAAGGCAGTACAGAAAATTATCGAAATTTTCAGTGTCTAGTTTTAAAAATCATTTGAAATTTCAGAGAATCTGCTTTTAATTCTTCATCTTAAGACTTACCGTATTTACTCGTGTATAGGGCGCACGCGTGTATAAGGCGCACCCCTGCTTTACAAGTAAAAATGGCGATTTCTTAAAATGTCGTATATAAGGCGCACCATAAATTTGATACGCTAATGAAGAATGACCAAATGAATTTCAGTAAAAAAAAAAAAAAAAAAAAAAAAAAAAGGTCGAAACAAACATTACATTAGGGCAGAAAACAAGACGAAAATGCATTTTTAGACTTCAGGTTCTAAGACAATGACGTGTATTGGGAATGAGTGACGGTAAATGAATTGCTAATTAGCGTTTAGATAATGTCATTAGCTCTGTTGTATAAAAAACTGCAAGGAATGAAATAAATATGCAGCAATACTTCAATTAAGTAAGATTTTCCGAATTTTAATATCTCCTTTGAATAATTTCTTGCTTTATATGTATATCATTCGATTGCATCCAACAGTAAAAAAAAATTCCGTGTATAAGGCGCACCTAGGAGTTTTGCCCAAAATTTTTGGGAAAAAAGTGCGCCTTATACACAAGTAAATACGGTATGTAGTATTACCCTCATAGCATGCATGGTCACAGTGACGTCACAGTGACGTCACTGTGAGTCACTTTGGGCACATCACATCTGTGACGAAAATGCCACTACGCAGTGACTTCACATTGTGTCTCAGATGTGAGTTTCTTAAAAATTTTTAGAAAATTACAAATATTCTTTAAAATATGTTATTTATTTAAAAAACATGTTTCTGTTAATTTAAATATCGTCGTTTTTATCACAGCTTCGTCACAATATTAATGTCAAAGTAGTCACAAATGACACACTTTTCACAAATGGACAATGGGAGGACACAGTGCTTACGTTAAAAATTGTGAAATAAAACGTTCCGCTATCGCTAACCACTGTAAGTCCAATAGTCACAATTTTAAATTTTCAGAAGCCTCATTAATACAATATTGGTCATCAATTTATGATTTAGACTTTTGGGAGGCTTTTCATATATAGAAAAACTTCAATAATTTAGTTAATGATATGTCCAGTACACGTAGATTTTCTGAAGTTTGGTTTCCATTCCTATAATTTCTCTCCCCCCTCCTTTTCTCCTTTACTTGGATTCTTCCAGTAGGAAGAGATACCTGATTGACCTCCTTTAGAGTGCGCGTGTCAGTTTGCTTTTACTGTTGTTTTGCGATGTTTCAAGGTCAGTTCACCTTAGCAGCGAGCTGCGATGCACGTTTTTATTTTTATTTAATAATGTGAATTGTTTTTATATTTTACTTATTTTTAGTACTGATGATGGGACTTTAGAAGTCCCGAAACAGCTGTATGCTTTTTAAAATCTATTATTTTTATATAATTTGCGCTTCTTAACGTTGTTTCTTTATTTATTCATTTATAAGCACAAAGTACAATCCTCCCCCCCTTTCTTACTTTATCAATACATCTGCCATCATCATATATATATATACAGAAATTAGGAAAGAACATGCTATTTGAAATTTCTTGCGTGTTCCTGTAAATGCTATGCATTTTGTATGCATGACTAAATCACATAACAACGACTTATATCAATTTTGTTATTAATAAAAGAGTTTAATATAAGTAAAGTACGTCGCACATAGTTCGCACACAGTTTTTTCCTTTGGCATTATGTAATGGAATTCTTTTGTGTGAATCTATAAATGAATAATAGATTTTTTACCGCATATTTTAGTGTATTTCGTATATGCGTGTATATTTCAATATGTCTGACTGAGTGTAAAATCTTTGAAATTCATTTGAAACGATTTTTTCACATTTGCCATAATGTAACGGTACACTTTCGATTATTCTTGTAAATAAAATAATAATGCTACACTGTAAAAAAAACTCCCTTACTTTACACCCAAAAGGGTGGCAACTGAGTTGCCACCCCAAGTGGTGTAGTGAAATTCCACTTGCAAATTGGTGTAATGAGCCACCAACTATCAAATGGTATAAGCAAACACCATTTTTAGTGGCAACTTAGTTGCCACCGTTTTTGGTGTAAAGTAAGTAATATGTTTAAAATGTACGTTATAATAAGTTGTCTCAATTAAAGGGAAGTTTAGCATTAAATTATGGCTGTATTAAATTTGAAATGTAATTTTTAAATATTTTTTTATTTTGCTACCATTTATTAAAGTACAATAAATAAGTAGATGGTAAAAAAAGGAAATTTCCTAATATTTACATGACTTTAACAAAAAAAAATAATAATAAAAAAAAATAAAGATTACATTAGATGCTGAACTTTCTTTTAATTGAGGTAATTTATTATAACGTGCATTTTAAACATAATACTCAGTTAGTAAACAATATAATTTGATATTTACATACTTAAAAATGTCTTTATATAGGTCCCATAGTGTGTTTAGGGGGTTGGTGGGGGGAGGGGGCAGAATGTTGCTGCAGAACTTCTAAATTTTGTATAGTCTCATTGATTATATATGTTTAACATTCTTTATTTCGTGGAACTGCCAGAAGATTACTTGCTGAAAACAGCGGCGTACAAAGAGAAAATTGCAACCGGGGGGATGTTTCATTTTGGCGCCCCCCCATCACCATTTCTGTTTGTCACAGGTGTCGCAAAATTGAAAAGTGTAAAAGCACAAATAAATTCTATTAAATGCATGTTTTTCGTTTATTTTAAAATTTTAAAAGATTTAATATTACAACTAAATAATATAAAAGAACATTGCACTTATATTTTGGCAAAGGTGATCTGTAAAACATATGTGGAAAAATGAATCTAACAGTATTATATAAACACTTTTGGATTCCAAGAATGAAATAACATGCTATTTTGAAAATGCATGTTTATTTTTTCACAAAAAAAAAAATCCCAATATGTTTATATATATAGTTTTTTTTACAAAAAGAGAAGGAACAAAAGACAATAATAACATAAACTTGGCGCCCCCTCAGGTTCCACGCCCGGGACGACAGCCCCCTTCGCCACCCGTTTCACATAGCTCTGGATGAACATACCCGCCCCCCCCCCTTTCATGGAAGTTATAAGATATTCCATTAAATGTATTCAAATTCAAATGGGCATTAATGATCATTTTAATTATGTTTTACTAATTTAATAAATAGAAAAATAAAAGCATGACAATCTCTTTAACTCTTCCAGTATCAACATCTAAAAAAAAAAACGAAATAAAAATTATGAAATTTTTACAAGATGTTAATATTGCTTCTAAAAACACACCAAAATACAAATAAAAATTGAAAAAATGGATGTTTAAAACAAGATATAACACTATGTTTATTTAATACTCCTATTAGTTCAAGTTATTTGGAATTTAAAGCAGTATAACACTATACAATCAAAACTAAATATTTCAAAGCTCTGTACGAAAGTGACAATTTTACGTCTTTTATATTATTAAGTATTTTTCATTTTTTAAATATCGAAATAGCTAGACTGGAAAATCATATTTTGCAAGTATTATGTATTTATTTATACATATATACATAAAACAAATATAACACAAATTCAAGCTTTTACAGAATTAAGAGTGATTGTATACAAAACAGAAAGAAAATAAACGTCATTTACTTATTTGAAAAAAAAATCCAAATCTTTTCAAAAACACTGCGTTGCAGCTGTTTATGTTACGGCCATCATAGAATAGATGTTTATTACTGATTTTGTAAATTGTCCAAGCAAATGAAAATAATCACAGCTGTAAGTCGATAAAAGTGCTTAATTTGACATAAGTCAACAGTTTTTTATTCATTTATTATTACTGCGAAATATAATCGGAATTCACACAACATTTTTAAACGGAACACAACAGAATATTTGAACCACGGCGCCATTTTGCATATCCCATAATCCCGCGCTCCGAAATCACCACTTTGTTCTCGCTCGATTAAGAAACCACCTGCCTTGGTGTTGATGAATTCCATTAAGTTTTTCAAAGAGCGAATTATAACGATTTCGAGTAATTCAGAACGCCTATTTTTTAAAAAAAGAGGTGTGATAGAACATTCAAAGTGTATCGTCACATTTATTTTGGTATTGACACTCAAAAAATAATGTATTTACACCTTATTTCACATTTCATACAACCAAAATAAATGTGATAAAACTCTTTATTTTTTACAGTGTAGAAAGTTCATTTTTTATACAGTTTGTGACAGGGCAAACTTCAGTAACGTCCAAAAATTTCAGGGCGATCCGAGTATATTTGCGAGAGTTAGAGAGCAGCTAGACGGTCAGTCAAACCGAAATAACACTTTTCAACTTTCTTGGAAAATGGAATATGAAATAATGAAAAAAACAAAGTGCAGATAATAACATTGAGAAGAAGGACAGTTAAAATTTTTATTTTTATAGGTAACTGGTCTGGATGTTCTAACAACATTTTCAATATTTCGCGATATAATAACCGTATGCGTAAAAAGAAGAAGCCAAAATATTTATACTTAACCCGTCAGTAGTCGCGTGTCGGTCTTTTCGCCGTCCGTATAACTTATCTTCTCCTAACTTATATCACATTACAAATACAGCGGTGATCTACCATGTAGCTGACTTTGAAGCTTTCTCGAGCACCTTAGTGAAGTAACAGGACACCTCTGTTTTTCTTTCAGGTAGATTTTTAGAAACAAAGTTGAAATTGGCAAAAAAGTCTACGTAAAAGTCACTAATGCGAGTTCATTTTTACTTTTTCCAATTACTCCAGATCTCATGAATAAAATGCATAATTTAAGAAAACTGCAAATTTATATTTTTGTTGTGTTGTTATTTTCGTATATTAGGTGAAAAATATTTCTTATTTTACATATTTGGTATGCGGGGGGCCAGCGGCGAAAAGACCGAGCGCGACTAATGACGTTTTGAAAAAAGTCGTGACTACTCGCGGGTTAAACAAGCTTTATTTTATTGAAAAGATTGACCAATTTTGAGGTAAACTGTATAGAATAAACTCGGAGACTGGATGATGTAAAACTGAAACATGGAACACATAGGAAGATTGTCAATATAAGGTTGCCATCGATTTGAATGACAAAATTATCAATCTTACGCTTTCTAATTTATTCTAAAAAACATACCAACAACTTTGTCTTAGATGAAATAAAAAGTTTAGAATTGCATCTATGTCGTCGAAAGTAAATTTTACCTTTTTTATCGCTTCTATTTCTTGTTATATTAATTTTAATTGCTGAAAGGCGCAAATTAAAACTTGAAATGAAGTAAAAACACATTTGTTTCGACAGTTGCAGCATCTTTCTTCGAACAACATCATTTAATTTTCCAATGTATTCTTTCATGTTAATTACGTTATTTTCGCTTCAGTCGTATTTTTTTTTAAATTTTCGTAACCATTGAACTGCTCCAGTCATAATTTTGGTATGTTGAATGTTGCTGTATATTATTGATAACATTGAATTTTTGCGTGTTACGTTTTCTGAGGTTTCTCTTATAATCGATGGATAACACATAGATAGAAGAGGAATTTATCTCACCTGCACTGAAGTTCATTTGGACGGCTTAGGATCGTTAGTATTATTGGAAGATTAAAATATCAGTGTAGATTATTAGAAAACAGTGTCGATCATTAGTGCAGTATTTACATCAATTGGATTATGTAGAATTATTATAATTATTTATGTTTGTTAAAATGTCAATATTTTGTTTATTCTTTTAGAAATTTAATGACGTTTTTTAAAAGTCTAGTTTAACCCTTTCGGGTACAACTTTATTAAGCTTAAAAAACTATTTAGTTTTTTTTATATATATAATTTTAATATTAACTATGGATTTACCGAAATTCAAACATTATTTTATTATCTGAAATGTAACGAATGTACTTATTTTGTTTACTATTAAGTTCATATTAATGTGATAAATAGGCTAAGGACTTATTTGAGACCATATGTAATTTTCTAATTTTTTTAACCTTTTATTACACACGATTGATTCAGAAAAGTAATTAATATTTTTTCTTTAAAGAGTGAAATAGGTAGACAGATTCGTAAATAATAAGCCTTTCTTTATTTTGACACTAGTGTACATGGGCGCGCGCGTCTGTTAGTGGGGACGTTGATGGGATGCGTTGACTTATGTATCGACATAAATAGGCTGAAAAAAAGCGTCGCGCGCAAGCGCAGGGACATCAATGATACTGGAAGATTCAACACGATAACGCGTCCACGTTCCAGCCACACTTCCTTTATCGTAAGCACATACCCGACTTGGCTGAGTATTCGAATTGTTAAACATCCTTCCTATAGTCCGGACTTGTCGCCCGCTGACTTTTTCTTGTTTCGCGTATAAAATCAGCGCTGAAAGGTAAACGCTTCAACTACATCGAGAATATCTATTAAAATATCAATACAGCCCTTGAAGTCATCCCGGAGCAGGCTTGTTTGGATTCTTTCGAGTCATGGAAATGCCGCCTACAAAAGTGTATTGATGCAGAAAGTATCTATGTTGAAGAATACTAGGCAATTGCATCAATTCGCTGAATAAATCACTCCCTTTGAACAAAGGTTCATCACTTTCATATATGTTTATTTACGTCATATATGTCATAAAGGTTCATATATGTTTAAAATAAAGGAATTACCAGCGGATAATTAAATAATATTTTATTATTATAAATATTATTAAACGTCAAATCATAAATAAGGTCATAATATGAAACGCATAGCCATGTAAAATCATTTCTGCATGTAAAATAAATAAATAATTATTACGAGAAAATAATACTTGATGAAAAGACGTTTACTATTAAAATAGTACAACAGATCCGAAAGAGTTAAAATTATATTCATTAATGATAATGTAGTTTAGTATGTCTATATTAATTCTACTAAATAGTAATCTTTATGAAATAATTTAGTATACTACTTTCGGCAATTATATATATTTTTAATAATCATTATGCGGATCAATATTTTATTGAAAATTTTACAAATATTACTATTATTATTATTACACCCGACACATAACTATTAATAGCACACCAGACGCAAAAAAATTAAAGTTGTATTCATTATTGATAATCTTGTTTAGTATATTTATAGTAATTCAACTAAATAGTAAACTTTATCAGATAATTTATTATACTTTCGGCAAATATATGCATTTTTAAAATCCATTATATAGAGTTAATATTTTACAGAAAATTTTACGAATATCTACAATATATAGAAGAAAAGTTTAATGTAGTGATTGTGTAATTATAATAATTTATGTAAATGTCACTTCTTTAAACATAACCCTAGATATCACCAGCTTATTATTATTTGAAAAGAAAAACTGAGTCTAAGAAACTCTTAATTTGCCTTAGAAATTTGCAGCGATTGCGGATCAAAGTTTAAAATCCCGGAATATCAATGTTTCATTTCTGAGATTTGAAATGATATGTATTTCGAGGAAAGAAGTTTTAATACATTTCCGAAATAATTCCTGCTGAAAATGAAACTCGCAAATTCTCTTAAATAACATTAATAACGAGATAATTCACCATAAATAAAAGCAAGAGTTTAAAGTTTGTAGATCGTAAATAAAGTTTATGAATAGCAAATTCCTTTGCTAATGTAATGTAAGGCAGTCTTCACGAATTTTATATACCAGTCTATACCTGATCGTACCAAACTGTTTTAATTAATAGTACACACATATATACACATATACATATATATCTAATATAAAGCTTATTTCTATAAATAGATAAGCTTAATCTTCACATAAACATTTAAATCAAGATTATTCAAACTTAATGTACACATTCTAACCTTAATAACAGAAATATTTAGCTATGTTGTTAAATTTCATAAATTATTAGAAATTCCTAAAAGTTTTGCTATATTGACAATCGTTAATCAATCTGAACAACATTCCTGAGAAAGTGCCTGACGTTAAGATGCTAACGCAGCAATTTTCAACTTTACTTAAATGATTTAAATAATGCCGTGAAATAGGATTATAATCTGACAGACTTTCAAAGTTATTAAAAATATTGGAGGAAAATGCCATTCAATCTGCTCTTATATTTTATTACAAACAGCCTAGTTATTATATTTTAATTAAATTTTAGTAAATGATTATGCATTTACTGAGCATGCGATTTTGCATGCAATACAAATTATATTAAAAAAGAACTATACACACTAGAAATGAAAAAAAAGGTGTTATGAAATTGATAAATTAGCCTAAAAGCTGAAGTAGTTAAAAGAACGAATTGTTTACATAGTTTTCATAACTTATCCAATGTTTTTCAAATTTTGGAGATTTGTTTTTCTTATTTTGGTACAATTATAGTTAATGTGGAAAACGTCTGTATGGTGATGCACTCAAAAAAGCACCTCATCCCTAAGCTATTCGGAACGAGTGACCGATACACAAGACACTTAAGGTGCTCAAAATCCTTCACCAGTTTCACCAGTTATTTTTTATTTTGAAAGTACCTTATTTAATCTCTTCAGACCTGAGGTACACAAATGTGTACCTTCATTCTTTTCCTCATAAAAACTAAACTGTTCGAAGTTTTCGCATTTTTATTTTACTTCTATACAGCTGAATGTTTTTTGCTTTAAAACAAAACCAATAAATGTCAGCACTGACGAATAATACCTCATAAAATAAATATTATTTTCATCTGAGTGTGGAAGTGACATTGTGGCCAAGAAAGTAAGAAATATTCATGATTGTTTAACTTAAATGCTTTACAATATAAAATTTCGAGGATTTGCTGATCATTTACATGTTTAAATACCTTTATTTTGTTATTGTTTAGATTTATATTACTGATAGTTAAACTGACGTTTTAAGGAGATTAGTACTTTTATATCCGTATTTGTAAACCTAAGTTAACAGTCCCCTAAAGTAGGGATTTCATAAAAATGACTCTTTCTGTCATCTATGGTGTCATTTCGATTATGCAAAAGCAATAAATATACATTGGTAGAGTTATTTTATGCTCGGGTCTGAAGAGGTTAATCCGACTATTAGTGCGATTCAATCACATGAAATTCAGTATTTTTAAGCCATTAAAAAATGGTTTATTTTTTTATTTATGTGTAATGATTCCTAAAATAATACCCATGAAAGCCATTTGTACACTGTAAAAAAAAGTTAACTTTTTATCTACTGAATTATACATTCATGAAAATTTTGTAATCTAAAGCATTTTACGTAAACTGTTTAAATTAAATTAGAAGATTTTCATAATCATTTAACAAATTTTTGAAGGATTTTAGAATGACTGAAGGATTTTGAAGGATTAATTAAATTTCAATTGAAAGGGATTTTGCAACCAATTTTTGCAGTAAATTTAACGGATGTTTTTTACAGTGTATGCACTGTAAAAACGGAAAAAACTGATGGCAGCAATGTTGCCAGCAGTTTTTTTCGTAAATTTAACGGATTTTATTTATATTGTGGTGATTTATTTATGATTAGTGAATACCTTTATTTATCCCATGTACTGTAAAAATAAAACATTAACATAAGTTTTCTGATAGATCAGCCCTTGATTTCAAAGATTATGTAACGGAAAAACATGATTGGTTAAAATACCTGTGATAAAAGATTAAAAATTAAGTAAAAATGTTCTTGTCGCGAATTTTATATTTATATATATATATATATATATATATACAATAAATACTAACAAATAAATGAGCTTAATGTTTACATAACATTTAAATCAAGATTATTCAAACATAATATATACTTCTAATCTTAATGATATAAATATTTTGCAATGAAGTGCAGTTAATGTTTCATAATTTATTAGAAATTCGTTAAAGTTTTAATTTATTGACAATCGTTAATCAGTTTGAACAAGATTCTTGAGAAAGTGACTGACGTTAAGATGGTAATACAGCAATTTTCAACTTTACTTAATACTTTAAACAATGCCGTAAAATAGAATTATAGTCTGACAGATTTTCAAAGTTATTAACAAAATTGGAAGAACTGCCATTCAAACTGGCTCATTTTACTCCGTTAAATGTGACAATAATTCATCTTCATCCAAAGAAAAATTATGTTATAAATTTAATTGTTATACTGTTCGTTTTTGATTAAAACATATACCCACCATTTTATACATTGTTTCAATTTGAAGGACGAAAATAATTTTAGTATCGGTGTAAAAATATTTTAAACATTCAATAAACGTTAAACTATTATTTTCGTTTCAAATACAAAAAGATCATTAGAAAGATGTTTTTCTTACAAATTTTATTTATTAAATGAATAAAAACAACAAAAATTTTATTTTTTTATAATTTTTTTAAAGAAAAAAGGGCAGTTATAATTGCTTCCTCATCAAGAGAAAGTTATTGCTTTCTCACTCAATTAATATAACGGTAAAACCCCGACAGAAAAAAGTAACAATATTCCAAAACAAAAGTTTTATTCTGTATTTTTGCTTTTTTAGAATACTGGTACGCAATGATAACCTCCTAGAACTTTTTTAGACTTCCTTTATTTTGATTCATTGGATAAGGACAGATTTGAAATCACGCCCTCAAATATGTATCTTGTCATATCTCCACATTTCCTGCTTGCAGGTGTACCCTTTGTCCCCACGGCTCGGTATGTAGTCGAAATTATTGAACTTTTATGTGGGCAGTGAGAAAATAAGCAAGTTGTCTCCAGCTGAGTAATGTACGAGGATTTAGTGTCATGCCTGAACAATACTGCCTCCCGCGCTTTATGTGGAGGTCACCTTATAGTCCAGGTGTTTTTTGCTTGCATTTCTCTTGCTAAGTACAGATTTTCTTTGGCTGTGAAATCAGTCAAGGGGAGGCACTATTTTATACCGAATGGGAGAAGGACGCCTTGACCCCTGGATCGAGATTGGGAGAAGTCTGAGGAAGGTGTCTCTTCTCCCCCCCCCCTTGGGAAGGTTGACCAGGGAAGGAATTTTTTCGCTGCTGGTCAGAGATGAGATATAGATCTCTCAGGATTACATTGGGTAGAGCTCTGCTTTCCCAGACCACTGCTATACCCGATATCGGGGTTTGAAGTCCGGGTGTCCGGCAAACCAACCGCTCTGCAAAGTCAGAGCACTTGTAAACTTCATTTCTCATTAAATTTTTACAATTGTTCAGTTTTATAAAATTTAGTCTTGAATATTTAATTCAACTTCTCCAATTTATTGCAAGCCCATCTGCCACTACGCCACAATCTTCCTGAGTTAAAATTAATATATCAGTAATGTTTACGTAAATTGTGTAAAAGCCTGTTCAAAACTCCAGTACCGCACCGTTACCAAAATTTTCATATCGTCCTACCACTATTTCAAAACTACAATATTCACTTTGTAATTCTATTGTAGATATTAACTGAAACTTTAGTGAAGATTTCTGATTTAAAATACTGGTAGGAAAGTGTGAAAATTAAGGAACGGTGCGATCCCTGTAACTCATAACTCCTTGGCCCGACTAATAAGATTTTGTGCCAAGGGCACATTCAATTTTTCGTGCTCCTTAGATTAGCTGAATTACTGATACTGCTTCTTTTTACATAATGCACACTTATTCGAAAAATGTCAAAACAAAAAAATTAAGCTTTCCAAAAAAATAAAAAACGATTCCTGGAATAAAAATCAAATATTTTTCTATCATTTACTCAAATGTGCTTTTAATAATATATTGAGATATGTCTTTGTCAGGCCAGTCGAGTCGCTAAAAAAAGAGCCGGATGATAATGTTATTTCCACGGATGCGTTCTTTTCAAATATCTCGCTCAAATTTTAATATTTTTACATGATTTTTCTTTGCATAGGATAGCTGAGGACAATATACAACCGAGCTAAACTTTACTTTTTCGATATAGGTTATATATTTTGACAATTTCAATTTTAGAACCGGTTGGAACCAGTTCCGGAACCGGTTGAAAGTAAAAACTAAGCCCGGTTGTAAATCGTCTTCAGCTACCTAATGCTAAAAAAAACTGTGCGACATATTTGAAAATAATGCAGCTAAGAATAATATTATCATCCGGGTATTTTTTAGTCAGTCGAGTGGGCTCTTAATATTTCAAATATCACTTTTTTTTCACAATTATAATTTTTATAAATGGATATTAAGATGAAATTATGAAAAATTGTGTCCCTCAAAATTTTCGTGCCCAGGGCAAGGTCCCACGAGCTCGTTTTATAGTCAGGTCTATAATAATAACTCTATAATCATCGTTATAATCATAACTATAATCAAATGCATTTTACTCCTTTGTATCAATGCCTTTCTTTACTTAAGGCCCCACACAAGGCACAGAAAAAGACCCGGATGATAATGTAAAGTCTATGGGAGCGTTCTTTTCAAATATCTCGCTCAAATTTCAATATTTTGACGTGATGTTTTTGCACAAGATAGCTGAGGAAGATCCACAACCGGCCTAGTGTTTACTTTTTCGATTTTGCTTATATATTTTTTATACTACGATTGTTTCGATTTCAGAGCCGGTTTAAATCGGTTTCGAAAGTTAAAGTAATTTTTTTTTTAAATCTGAAACCAAAACTAAAAAAATAAAAACTAAGCCGGTTGTGGATAGTCCTAAGATTTCTTGTGCAAAACAAATCATGTAAAAATATTAAAATTTGGGCGAAATATTTGAAACAAACACCTCCATAGACTTTACATTATCATCCGGGTCTTTTTCTTTGCCTAGTGTTGCACAAAATACTTAAGTACATACACAAAAGTCGATTATACTTAAGCTTTTTTGTAAATAACATATTTTTAGAGATGTTCTTCCTCATCATAGAAGTTAATATAAGTTGTGGAATTCCCACGAAAACGGCGATACTGATTTTATTGAATTTTTAACGAGATGTCTCATATTTCTTGCGGGTGAGTGATTTTTATTGTAAACTTTTTGAAATGATCAATAAATATATAATAACATTCACTACATTTGTTCATTTATAAGCTATCAATCTATATTATAAAGGCCAAAGTATCTGTGCGTAACGCATACGTCATTTTGCAAATGGCAACACTTTTCCATGCAACTCGGTTTTTCAATTTTCGCTACTGCAAATTTTATACTTGTATACACCACACATTTTCAAATTTTACACCGTCGTATAGAGAAAAATATGTGCTTTTAAATGCAATTTGTTCGAAAGCTGTATCACAATTTATTTTTGAAATATTAATTTTTTTGTAGTTTTAATAGGAATTTTGTAATCGTGGCAACAGAAATACGCCATTTTCTCTTTAAAAAAAAATTAAATTAAAATACTATTACAAGAAAATCGTCTGTTATAGAACCAGGTGAATTTCGGCTCAAATTCATCAATTAAATTCTTTTTTGTTTATTAGAAACTTACTTTCCAAAGGATACAGGTAACTTCATCATAATAACTAATTTTTATTATATCTTATTGATTAGGTTTGAGATTAAAGTTTAATCTTAATAATTTAGACAACTGAGTTTTATAGAATTAGTATTTTTTTAATTTTAGCTAAAAAAATATTTTTTTGAGAATTAGACTAACCAATATATGTTGCATTTTTTTACTGTAGTGAACGTAGGTTTATTATAAATCAATGAAACAGTTCCTTCTTAAACATTTTCCATCGTCGAAATCCGACGGGTTCCACCTCGTTTTTTTAATGTCGGTACGAAATAGGTGCTATAACAAATAAGGTTCGAAAATTGCAGTTTCTTTGAAATTGTTTGATCAGAAATTTAAATGTTCACATACTTGTTACTTTTAACATATAAATGCTTGCTTGGAACGACTTCTAAGAAATTAAAAATTTAATTGATAAACTTAAAAAAAATAAATAAAAATATTTTTTTTAGAATTACGATATTGAGGTGCATAACAAATAAAATGTATAATAAAAAAATCGTTAATTAAAAATTTACGCTTTTGTGTCAATCAATAAAGAAACTCCCAAACAAAATGAATAAACAATTGAGGTCTAAAATTTTGTTATTATTATTATTATTATTATTATTATTATTATTATTATTATTATTATTATTATTATTATTATTGATTTAATGCATCAGTTTTAATTTTTAGACCATTTAGACTGCAGTCGCATAAAAATTATTTGTTGGTTACATTCAATATGTAATTTACTGATAAAATACTTTTTTAAAATTGATACAATTGAATTAAGAAATAATTAGAATATTACTTATCGTCATATTCTTTGGCTCCTAGAAGCAATAAATTAACAGAAAATTTATTTTTAAGCTGTGAAACCGCCTAAACCTATTTTGTTTATAGGAAAAATGAATTAAATAACTTGTAACAAACTGTTCATTAAGCATATAACAAAAATGTTTATCAACTTTATTTCCAGTTTATTTTTTTTAAATATCAATTTTATTTACTTTAATTTTAAGTAAAATTAATAGCGGCTAGATTAAAGAGAACAAAATCTAAATATCTTATAATACAAATGAAAATTTTCAGTTTTCCGTACAATCTCATAAATATTTAAAAAACTGCTTTTGAAAAGTTCGATAAAATACAAGGATAAATCTTCTTTCTTTTAAACTTTTGTAACGCATTAATTCTTTTTATTACTTTAAATCGGTATGTACAAATATACTTCTAAAACAGTCGAAGTTATACAACAACATGTTTTAATACTTAAAAATGGATAAAGGTTTTCTTTTCTGCTTGCGCATGAAATATGTCGTACTAAAGATTTTTATTTCAGTTTCATATTTTAGTTTTAGATAATATTTTTAGCTTACAGGTATCACATTTATTTATTGAACATTCTGGTATGCAAATGGTTTTCTAGATAACATTTCGAAGCATGAAAAAAATCAGATAAATCATTTTTAGTATCTTGCTGGCATTTTCAAACCTTTGCTTGTGAATAATATTCAAAGCGTATGTATTTTGTAAAATATTTGTGCTTGAATAATTCATATCATGTGTATATAAGTAAAAGAAGAGATATTACTATAGACTTATATGTATATATATATATATATATATATATATATATATATATATATATATATATATGTATATGTACATATTGTATAATAACCAAGTTTAATGGCAAACACATTTCGCCATACTGTTACTTCTGTACTTTTAATTGAGACGCCAGTATAATTCACCATTGTTTTATGAAAAAAAAAAAAATCCGAAGATTCTAGAAAATTTTCCAAGAAAATGGAAATTATTTTGTAATTTACGGAAATTTTTCCGTAAAAAACCTGAGTTTAATGGCACCCTGATAACCAGTACAATCTTCATAAAATCGTTACTAATATTATTACATAATATTATTAATCGTAATAAAATTATTTTTTTAACAGTGTTATACACTTACTGTCCTTTTTGTCGTACTAATAACGTGAAGTATATAGCATTTAAATTAATACAATGGAGTAAATACAAAATTTTTCTCAATTAAAATATTTGTGTTATTAAATCATAATAGTTTTCTCTTTAAATAATGTAAAAGTACCGAGGTAGTGAATAAGTGATCATGAAAAGTTATACATTAGATTGTCATCGATAATTAGCTTTTCTATGAAATTGGGGGTAAATTTGTTTGAAGTTAGTGGAACAATGTTTTCAAGAATTTAAACAGAAGGTAAATACAAAACTTTCTTTCAGAAATATCAAATGTTTTCATTCCATTAAAATTCGAGATAGATAATTTAATAAAAAATAACTATTCAAAATAAACCTAATTACGCCTTTTTCTTCATCTTTTTTTTTTTTTTTTTTTTTTTTTTTTTTTTTTTTTTTTTTTTTTGCTTTTTGTTTTGTTTGTTTGTTTGTTTTTACTGAAAATTTATTGAAATAAACAAACAAAACTGTTAAAAACATGTATAATTAAAAAAATGAAAAATATGTATTGCTTTATTTATAAGGAGAAATTATGTATATTTCTACCAAACAGAATTTTATGTCAATCATTTTCCTTTTTTTTCAGATACATTTATACTATATAAATCTGTAATGTTTCTCAAAAATTATTATATTTCCATCAGAGTCTTCTAATAATAAAGAATAAAGCATACTACAAATTGCAAAATGACCTATAAATTAAACACAGGACTATTTGATACTACTTGATTATTCCATTGCCAATTTTGTGAAATTATGCAAATTGCCAAACTAATAGCTAAATTATGTATATTGACATATATTTTATTTTAAATTTCAAAAGAAGAAATAAATTAGTAAAACATTAATAAAGAATCGAATGAAAGCAGGGGGCTAAAAATAACTTCCTGACTTTTAAACACATGTATCTGTATAATGACACTGAATATGACATTCACGATCATTCGTTATTGGCATTTAATCTTATAGTTTGGTGATACTTTTTAGTCAACGGGATAAATCAAGTATACCAGATATTTTAAACTTTATAGAAAATGTATTTATAATTCTGCATGAAAAAAGTATTCATATCAAAATTTCGCAAACCAAGAAAATTTTATTTGTCTTTAAATGTATGGTGATAATTTTCGTTTAAAAAAAATGAGTTATTTATGTATTTTAATGATACTAATAAATAATTAATTTTTATTTGTGATATATTAAATGACTACTCAAGCTATGTAAATTGGTACCAGTTGTATTTTTCAAAGGAAGAATATACAAATATTCAAATCTGTATTTTAACAGCTTTTGAAGTAATACGGAAGCACCGTTCTTGTTTTATTTTGATTAAATATTCTAAGACTTTAATAATATCGCGACTTTTCAAGTAAACATTGTGAGTTGAAGTTAACCCTTTAACCGTTTGTCCCGGCTTATTCCGTATTTCACCTTCTTACGCTGAATCGTTTGCTACGGCTTTTCTCGTAAGGGATTTCATGTCAACGAAATGTTTGTTCCGGCTTTTTCCGTACACTGGTTTTTGTTCGTGAAACGTTTTGCCCGGCTTTTGCTTCCTCTTCTTTCCCCTCTTGTAAACTCGTTGATTGACGTGTGGGCGCGTCCAAGTATGAGTGATTCTGACTATAATCCTTTTGTGCTCCCTTAAAGAAGTTATTTCACTGTGAAGATGCATTAATCTTCACTAAAATACCACCTACTTTCAGTGATTTTCTTTTCTTTTCTTTTTTTTTTTTTTATTAATCATACAGTGAGTGATCCTGTTTGAAATAATCCTAAAATATTGGTATAATAATTGTAGCTTTTTTCATATGGCGGGAAAAAAAGAGAAAATTATAAGCAAGAAATTATCATATAAGTGTATAAAAAATATTATGTAATTGCGAAATTAATTTTACATGTTAATATTCACTTTCATACTATATATATAAGTATAATTTAATAATGGGATTTTTTATTATACTTAATTTCAAACTATGTATGATTATGATATTGCTATTTTAATATCATTTATAATTTTTATATTGCATAAAGCATGTTGGAAAAAAAAAATCAATATATGCACATCCAAAGAATAGAATTTTTCCAGCATGTAATTATTTGTTACTATATTTCATCTTAATATGAATTTTTATGAGGTGTTAGCAGGATATATCTTTCTTTCTCTTTTGTAATAATGCTGAGATTATTCTAAATGCATAGATTTGTTTAATTTTGCAATTTTACTCACGGCATTCCCTTAGTTTTAAGAAAAACATCGTCGGAGGCTAACATCCAAATATTTAAAGCATTTGTATATCCCCTCCCCCCTGCAATAAAATAAGACTGATGTAATAAAACTTTATAAATTTTATTTGTATGCTCTGAAATTGTTTAAAAATAACAATAATAATAAAAATCGGGTGTTTCTAGTTCCATTGCACATACATTCTATTATTTGACTTATTGCAAACTAAAACATCCGTGCAAAGAAAATTAAAAAATAATAATAATAATTAAGCAATTTGTATTATTTTATATGTTTACTATAAAATAGGATATTTCTTTTCAGAGTTATTTTAGAATGATAAGAAATCTCTATAAATTATAAAAATTTGAGAAATAATTGAAAAATCGTGTTATTATTCCGTTTGAAAGTTAGTATAATTCTAAAAAAATTAAAAGTAATAATAATTAGATTAAGTTTAGTGTTTGTTCAGATAAATTTCATAAGCTAATTCTAATGAGGATGTATTTTTTATTCAGTTTAAATTCTGGTAAAAAACAAAGAAAATGAAATGTAAAATATAAAACTTGTATTACAAAAAAAAAGAAAGAAAAAGAAAAAAAAGAAAAGAAAAAAAAGAAAGAAAGGAAAGAAAAAGGTCCCTTGATAGTTTAGTATTCTAAACATAATTATTCATTATTCATTATTCTTTTCATTATTTTATGCACGAATTTGAGTATAGCAGGTGGAAAAGTGCATTTTAAACAGAGTTAATTTGCATTTTTTGTTATTACTATTCGATATTTTCAAAGCATGTTGTACTTAATATGTTTCAATTAGTATCTTTAATTTCATGGATTCCTTAATTTCTCCGTTATTTATTTATTTATTTATTCGTTTTTTCTGAGATTGGAAAAGAGTATTAATAAATTAAAGAGACTATTACGAAATAAAAATCAAACAGTTACTGTATAACAAGTAACAAACTTTTTAATAACATTTATATGTGTATGTTTAACATTACCATTAAGGGTACATGGGAATCTCGTAAAGTAAAATGAAGCAGTTCTTGTGAAATACTTAACATCAACATCATGCATTTGCTTAAAAATTTTAAACTTTACTAATAATTAAACTTTTTTTAAAGTAAATATACACATTATAGCTCATATACAAATCAAACGAAATTAATTTCATGCATAAATTTATTTTTCAGAATTATTTAACTTATTGCGTATTTTTTGAACAATATATCTGTTCGGTACATTTAAAAAGAAAAAAAATAAAAAAAACATTTGAATCTATCACTTTAAAATTTCTTGTGGTGTCAGAAACATGCTTTTTGAGAATTATAAGAAGCAATTTTCATTTTGGCTTAAAATAAATAAAAATAAAAATATTTCATTTAAAAAAAAAAAAAAAAAAAAAAAAAAAAAAAAAAAAAAAAAAAAAAAAGAGAGAGAGAATGCAATATTGTACTTAAAAAACACTTAGACGTATAATGTTAGATATTTTCAAAGTAACAAGATAGTTACATAATTTTTAAAGAGCTTTAATTGTTTACCTAAAACAGATTTTTTTTTTAAAATGTACCAAAGCATTAAAAAAGAAAAATATAGATGTATATGTATATGTATAAATACTTTTATAAATACACACACATCTGTCAGTGCTTAAAATATATAATTTTAAAACGATTCTATCACCATGATCTTTTAAGTCATAATTATTTGGCACAATAAACTTTTATCTCAGATTTTAGGCCGATAATTCAAAAATAACCATTTTATATTTCATGTGCCCTTAACTAAATGGTATAACAAACGATCAGATCATTTTTTTTCTTTTTCGATATTTTGAATTCATGAACTCATATGATAAATATCGAGCATATATATGTTAATATACACTTGCGCATTTCAAAAATCCTTATATTGCATGAAAAGTTATATTTTGGATTGTATCTTTGAAATTACATTTACATCGAGTGAAAAAAAAATGTTAATATAACTCACAATATTTCGTATAAAATTAAACTTACGTAAATTACTTTTTTTTTTTTTTTTTTTTTTTTTTTGTATCGCAAAGGATCTGTTTCAAAAATTTTCTAAAGTTCTTAACCCCCTGACCGCAGGGCCATCGCTAAGACTTTTTATTGGTGGAGGAAAAGACCTTAAATTGCCAAGTCAAATTTTCATATTTGCCAACTCGTTTATATTTTTGCAAGTTACCACATTTAGAAAATGTAATACAGTTCTTATGTGTAAAAAGTTAAATAATATTCCCAATTAGAGTTGTAACTTTTGCAAATTCTATCAAAAATAGGAAATGTATTGCAATTTTTATTAAAAATATTAATTAAATTTGACAAAAAAGTTTTAAAATTTGCCAAGTGTAACAACATTTGTGAATGTTTGGGGGGTCGAGGCTCCACCCTGCCCCCCCCCCTTAGCGAGGCCCCTGCCTGACCGCCGAGCAAAAGGGCAAAAATGTAATGTTGTTTTATTTTTAATTTATTTTAAATGTTAATAAAAGTGGGATTTTTTAACATGGTATGATCTTATCTGCTTATAAGCCTTGAAAGTATCAATCATAACTTAATTTCTTAAAAGTGGATTATATAAAAGTCACTGTCCTAACCACAAGCTATCCATATAACTTGTTAACCCTTTCCGGCATGGTCAAATCCTGTTACTAAAATGAGAAATTATCGACTATCACCGGAATTTACAAACGACTTTTTTAGAAATTAAGAATCTCTTAATTTAGGATTTCATTGTAAAAGCAAAGTTTTATTAAAACATTATTGGCGCCATTCGCAAATTTGGAATTAAAAATAGGTATCCCAGACTGGGGCATAGTGTGCCGGAAAGGGTTAAAAGAATCGTACAAATATCTTAGTAGTGCTTTTGCTTTACTTGAAACATAAAATAGATTTTCTATATAAATATAAATACAGTAGAACCCCGCAAATTCGGACCCCGTAAATCCGGATCGGTTTGGTCAAGCGATTGAGAAACGATTTGGTTAATTTCCATAGCATAAACTTGTTTCATCGTCGTATTCTGAATAAAAAAAACTTTTTTCTGAAATATTTTTGGAAGAATACCTTAAGCTTTCTTATTTAAATTCTTATTTAAACTACACCCAACGAACTGCTTATGCTCAAGCAGGTGCGTGACCGTACGGCTCACAAAAGGTATAGAAAACTGGCACAGCAAAAAATAACAAACTTTTTTATTACAAAGTAAACATTTTTACTATCTGTAAATAATCAATGTTAAACATAAAGGTGATTTTCTGTACGTATGTATTATTTTATTTCATTTTTTTCTTATTCTCCGGATAATCCGGATTTTCGATAATCCGGATTGGGTCTAGTACCAATTAATCCGAATTATCGGGGTTTTACTGTATTTCAAAATAAGTACTTTGATAACTATATCAATTTTTTGTTGAATGAAATATTTATACATAAAGTTTTATTTTCACATACTTAAAAAAATATTTTTATAAATGTTGCCATTTTTTCGGTTTACTTAACAATACACCAGTTTATAAACTTTTTTGTGTGAAGGGACGAGGGAAAATATCTAATTTTTAGGTATATTTCGCATGAAATGCTACGTATTGCGGTCGCTCCTATGTTGAAATTTCTGAAAAATTTTTACAGATCTACACCGATCATGACCCCTAGACCCCAAAGCTACCATAAGTAAAAAACTTATATAGACACGATAAGTTCTATAATTCTACTGAAATATCCTCCAAACTAATACATAAAATCTCGTTCAAGTTCGTTAATGGGCAAAATCGGGCCAAAGGGTTCGAAAAGTAAAATTTTTGTAAAAAAAAAAAAAAAAAAAAAAAAAAAAAAAAAAAAAAAAAACATAAATTCTTAATGAAAATAGATATCAAATCAGTTTAAAATGTATATTAATTCTAAAAAAAATGGTCTAAAAGTTTATACATGACAGATTTTTGATAAAATTAAAAATGGGCTCAAGCGGCGCAAAAAATAGGGTTTTTGGGAGAAAAAAACTCAGAATTTCGTCAATTCTTCAGATAAAAATCAAATATCAAATCCAATTTAATTTTTTATATAAGTTCTTAATATTATATAAAACTTTTGTATTTACAATTTCTTGATAAGAACAACTCTCATTGAAATAAATAAATAAATAAAATCGAAAATAAAAAGGAGGGGGGGTGAACAAAAAAAAATCTGTAACTGCGTCAATTCTTAAGATATCAAAACCAATTAAATTTATTTTACATCTTCTCAATAACGTCTACAACTTTCACACAGAAGGGTTTTTGAAACCAATCATTATAGCAAAATAAAATTTTTAAAAAAAATGGGAGTGGGAAAAAAAAATCTCAAATCCAAACAGCCTTTATTCTGACTCATTTTTAAATTCATTTTTGAATTTAAACGGACACATTTTTCATTTTAAATGCATCCAAATGACAAGTTTTCTTATTTGGAAATTATGTAATGTGATATATTGGCCAGTTTTTCGATAAAGGCAGAATATAGTTGTGATGAAAAAATACTTTGAAAATGGGGCATTTTGAACAGAATTTCCCAAAACGATTGTAATTGAAAAATTGAGAAACTATTCAAAGAACAAAATTGCTTATTTTCCGACTCATTTTAAAATCCACTTTTGATTTTAAACGCGTCCAAATGACAGTTTTTTTTTTTTTTTTTTTTTTTTTTTCTTTGAGAACTATTTAATGTGACTTATTGGGCAGTTTTTGATATATGCAGAATATATTTTTAAAAAATGCTATCAAAGTGGGCATTTTTAGCATAATTTTCCAAAGCGAAAGTGATTGAATAATTGAAGATTTATACAAATAACAAATTGCTTATTTTCTGACTCATTTTTAAATATAATTTTGCTCTCAAACGCCTTTATTTGACAGTTTCTCTTAATTAGGAAATATATAATGTGCCGTAATGGTCGATTTTTTCATGCTGTTAGAATATATTTGAAAAAATGCTGTCAAAGTGGGCATTTTGAACCGAATTTCTGTTAAGATGATTCAGATAAAAACAGTTCTTATAGAAAAATCAAGTTAAAAATTCTTGAAAAGCGACCAAATAAAATTGTTAAACAGGATTTATGTCTAATCATATATTATTTTTAGTTGTTGAAATGCGCACTTAACTTCCAAATCTACCTCCGCCTATAGGCCAAACCAACAGGGATTTTCTTTTAAATTTAAATACTTTGTGACAAATTCCATCTACTTCTTAGATCTGGTAGAACCACTTTTTCTGACTAACATTTTTTGCTTTATTTAATCACTGATATTCTGATGGCAAATAAGGTAAAAAATGTTTTGAATGTTCAAAATGTTTTGAAAAAGCGAAGATTTTGGCTGGATTACGAATGACTTAAGCCAATATTATCTTTCATAAATTCTTAAATCGAGGGCCAAATTTTTATAAAAATGCTAAAATTAAAAAATAAAATACATAAAATTAGCAATTCTTTGATATATTTAAGACTTTTGTATCGAAATCTAAATGATTATTTCATACTATAACATATACAATACTTATCATATATTAGATTTATGAAATTGAAAAAACAATCTGTAGCGAAAAAAAAAATATATATACATAAATTCATAAATCTTTTTTTTTTTTTTTTTTTTTTTTTTTTTTCATATTTCACCCTTAATCATAAAAATATATTTTAAAACTAAAAAAAAACTTAGTTTATGCGATTTATAAACATATAAAATGCTATAATTTGAGTAAATAAATATTTTTTTCAAATAAAAAATAAATGAGCATTTACAATTAAACAAATATTGAAATTTCTAACTTCTCGCGAAAAGATATTTAAATTTTAATGAAAGAGTTATTTTAAAATGATCCATTTGTTTACTTCTATTGATTCCAAATACTATATAATTTATTTCAATGGATTTTGTAAAGATTTCTTTATACACACAATTAATGAAAGATTAAATCATTAGCAAAAATGTTATATGCAATTTCATTTCTGCAAATAAAAAATGTGAAAACTTAAGATAAAATACTTGCTATATTTTTAATACACAAATAAAATTACGTAATTATTTTGTGAACGCAAAAACCACTCATGTATAATTCAAAGTACTTTTTGAATCTGTAAGTCTAAATCAATATACAAACACAGCTGCAATGGAAAACATATTTCCTAGTTTTTTAGTCTCAAGTCTCAAGAGTAATTTTGACACTCTCAGTGCAATACACTAATCCTTCTACTTACTGACAGCCATTGTATTTTCACCCTCCTTCCAAACAAAGCAAGCTAGCTATGCACGGAAGTTTGTCTGGGGGGAAAAAATTGCTTTGAAAATGCGCGAGATACTTGGTCATCTGGGAGCAAGTTTCAGTGAAAGAAACTGCGAATATTTACAAGAATGTTTATCGGGAAGAAAAATGAAAAATCTTATGGCGGTGAAAGGGTTAAATGTAATTACTTAAGATTCGATAGTTTTATCAAAAATAAGCAAACATACAATAACGATTAGATGTCATGTAATAACATATTTTGAGCTTTGATTGATGGGAATGTTTTTACTATTGATGTAAAAGCTGTTTTACATAAATAACTATGAATGTTACTTTTTTGTTAAAGACAGTTATTGAATTATAATTAATTTCATTTTTTATGGAACTTGGCTCTACATTAATAGGAGTGGTATGTTACATATTTCAAGTTATTATACTTTCGCATTGCGCTAATAAACAATATTTTTAAAATGTTTTAGAATACCTATATAAATGTATATTTTTTATTGAAGAAAAATTATTTGATTTTGTCATTTTCATATTAGACATGTATGCATATTATATATGTATTACAAAATATCCCATTCAGAGGATAATTTTCCACATGGTAACATGTACTCGCTACTGTTAATGCTCTATATTGAATATTTAAAGATATCTCGTTTGCAAATCACTATTCGTAAATGATTTTTTTAATTAATAGCTGATGTCAATGCATATAAAAATTAAGAAGACATTTATATTTAAGCCATTTATTAGCAAATAATAATAAAATAATTCTAAAGAAAATGACTGTGAGAATCAATTTGAAGAGAAAAGTAAAAAATTGTTTCTCTTTGATGTACAAAAATATGATATTTTAGTTTTTTAAGTATAAAATCCTTAAAATATATTGACTGTAACATATCCCCAGTAGACAAATGATATTGAACCAATATTGGCTACATCTTGAAGCAATATTGGAACATTGGAGCAATACTGGCATGAAATTTGCTCTAATATTGGGGCGTTTATATTTTGCCCTTATTTAGCCAATATTCGCAGCCAATATTATGTCCATATTGGGGTTTCATTGGAAATATTGCCAATAAAACTCCAATATTGCATGAATACTGGGTTTTCATTGGAAATATTTTTAATATAACGCCAACATTTCTGCAATATTGGAAATTCATTGGAAATATTTCAAATGTAACGCCAACATTTGTACAACATTGGGAATTCATTGGAAATATCTCCAATAAATGGAATACTGGCGCAACGTTGCACCAATATTGGTTTGCTACTACACTGTAAAAAATATCAGATGTTTCTGAATATATAAAAACATACTGTAATCAAAAACGAAAATGTACAGTAACCTCGTCTAACTCACCTAAGGTTTCAAAAACTGTTCCTTTACCTTTAAAAATCCCAGAAAACTATTTGTTTTGGAAATTTAAAGAAGAATTTATAAAAATTTATTTTTATTAGCTGCCCGTCATTTTCGGAAACGTTTCTAAGTAGCTTTTACTGTACAGTAATCACTTTTCTCAAATCAAAATATCACTTTTTCGGATTCTATCAATTCTCAAGTTAACATTTTCAGCTGCATAACTGATTTTGTGCATGCAGTTGTAGCAAAATAATGTTAATTTTCATATTAATGTTAATACTGTTAATATTGTATGTTTGTCTATTAAACATGTTCTCTGAATATAAAAATATTTTCGTATGAATTGGTAGCATCCTAAAAAGTGATATTTTGATTTGAGAAAAGTGATTATTGTACTGTAGAAGCTACTTAGAAACGTTTCCAAAAAAGACGGGCAGCTAATAAAAATTAGTTTTTATAATTTTTTATTTAAATTTTGAAAACGAATAGTTTTCTGGGATTTTTAAAGGTAAAGGAACGGTTTTGGAAACCTTAGGTGAGTTCGAAGAGGTTACTGTATATTTTCGTTTTTGATTACAGTACATTTTTATATATTCTGAAACGTCTGACATTTTTTACAGTGTAGGGATATATCCACTGAATTGAAAAGCACAAAGGTTTTTTTTTCTTTTAAACAGTAATTGGTCTCCATTTTAGAAACACAATAGGGACGGGCAATAAAGGATTTTCGTATAAATAAAAAACTGCAAACAATTATTTCGGTTTTAATGTTAAACGCATTCCTTAAGAAAACTTTATTATTTCCAGCAGATTTTTGATATATTTTTATGATTATGATCGAAATACTATAAAAATAGTTTCTAAAACATGCCACTAATTTTTAAACAGATTTGTGTTAATGGGACACATTACTGTTGAAAACATCTCTTCAGTTTTTGATAATATTGTGTTATATGTGGTACACTGTTAAAAAAAAACTGTAACATTAGTAATCTCAATTTACCGAAATTTGTTATGCTTACTAAAATTATATGTATATACTAAACAAGAAAAAGGTGTCAATCTACAAATCTTGTAATAAAAAAATTAGAGACATCTGTAACTATACAAAAGTATCTACTAAAATATTGGTAATTTTACTCAAAATTTAAATGTAATCCTCGTTACCATTGCTTAAAAAGTTCTACGAATCCGATTTTTCCCAAAACATTTCTTAGTAACCTTTTTTTTTTTTTTTTTATTCAAAGTACAAATCTGTATCTGTTACATAAATTTTACTCACCAATCATACGTAGTTTAGGGTAAAGTATTGCAATCGTTTTAAAAATCGAAAAAAAAAATTTGATGGATTTACGCGTTTTAGACGCTGAAGATTTCGAAAAACATATTTTTAGACAAAAAAATTTGCCGTCCGTCCGTCTGTCTGTATGTCTGTAAACGCTCTATTTCCCGAACAAATTGAGATAGAGACTTGAAATTTTGTATGTACTTAGGATGTAAGAATGGGACGAAGCCTATTTAATATCAGTAACATCGATTATCCGGAACTATTTTTTTCGGACTCTCGAAAATTCGTTCTGATGAAAGGTATATAAAAATTTTCGAATTTTTTTATTTTAAGGTGTGATCGTAAAAGGCAGTGAAATAACACAAATTTTGCATAAAGAACGAAGTCGATCGAATTATTAGTTGCCGAGATATCTGTAATCTGTTTTCCACATTCTTCGTTTTTTCATGACCGTGTATTTCATTCAAATTTCAATTGAAAGATATATTTTAATGGGAAATGAGACGTTTAATCCGACGCAATAAACTGTTAGTTAATATGATTATTATTTCTGGAGCTATAAGGATGTTTCTTTTTCGCAATTCAGTACTATTTGAGTAGTTTGGTGCGTTGTATAGGCGTGTTGTTTGTTGAAATAGATTCATCAGCACATTAATAGAGCATTACTATGGATAAAAAAACCTTTAAATACACGTTTAAATTTTGTTTGGGAATTGCAGCGCATTTTATAAATAGTTTACAAGCGTTTTATTTTCATATATTATATATGCATATATATGACGGGTAAGTATTACGGTGGTCCTCAACGACTAGTTTATTCTTGCCGTGGCATAAAAAAATCCTCGAAATATAAATCTACAAGATTTTTTTTGTAATTTTCCAAACTTTTTAGAGTGTAGCACAGTACTTAAAACTACTTTAAAAATTTAAATAAACTTAAAAAATATATAAAAACGGCGTAATGTACTAAAATGTATATAAAAAAATAACTCTACTACTTTTATAAATACGAAAATTTTGGCTTCGACTTTTTTCCACATTCCTAAGAATCATATATTGTGAAATTTACTTTTTGAAAGGAAAAAAAAAAATAGTCTAATAAGCGAGTTTAAAGCACATCAAATTATATAGAAATTATTATTATGTGGAATCTGCATATCGAAATTTATCACTGAAGTTAAGCAAGATAGGTCAATAAGTCACGAAAATGACTTTCCAACCCAATGTAGTTTCAAATATGCCTTCTTCAAAATATTAAATTATGTTATAAATTTATTTGTTATTTTTTATTATCACACAGAGATCCACCATTTTATATTCTGTTTCAATTTGAAGGACGAAAATAAATTTAGTATCCGTGATAAAATATTTTAAGAAATGCAATAACTGTTAAAATGTTATTAACGTTTCAAATACAAGAATATCAGTTGAAACATGCTTTATTTAAAAATTTTGTTTATTAAATAATAAAAAAACAACAATGCAAGAAGAGTTTCTTTTTTTATTTATAATTTTTTAAGGGAAAAGGGCAGTTATAATTACTTACTTATCAAGAAAAAAGTTTTTCTTTCTCACTCAAAATAACGGTAAAATCCCGAAAAAAAAGAGCATAAAAATATACAAAAGCAGAAGTTTTATTCTGTATTTTTGCTTTTTGAATAATGGTATACGATGAAAACCTGCTATTGTTTTTCGACGATTTCCCTAATTTTGATTCATTGGATAAGTCCAATTTTAAAATCACGCCTCTGCGTGAGTTAAAATTTATATCTCAGTGATGTTTGCATAAATTACGTAAAGGCGTATTATTTACGTATAATTAAAAACATCACTTTAAAATATCAATTTATTTTGAATGCTTTAAGTGATCAACTAAAAATAACACAAAAACCTTATAGATTTGCATGTTTCATTGCTCTTACGGCAACTTTTTTAAAAACAAATAAATGATAAAAATAAATTTCTCGAAATAAACAGAAAAACATAAATCACGTGAGCATGAGTATAGAAAAATAAAACTGGAAATAAAAATGAATAAAAACAATTGTGAACGTAAAAAATTACAAATTATTGTCTTAAAAATCTTTGAAGCATTTCCTTCCAAATTTTAGGCAGCTCCATGGAGGCAAATTCATTGCAAACATTATCTCTACGTATGAAGATTTCTATTGATTCTGTTATGATTGATGGAAAATATGATCTAGAAGGGTATATTATTCTGCTATTTTAAAAATCTATTTGTAATGGTTCTTTGCTATATAATCGTATATATATTTAGCGTGTAATTACTCATAACTCCTTGGCCCGACTACCAAGATTCTGTGCCCAGGGCACATTCAATTTTTTCGTGCCTCCTTAGATTAGTTGATTTACTAATACTGCTTCTTTTTACATAATACACACTTATTCGAAAAATGTCAACTCAAAAAATTAAGTTTTTCGAAAAATTAGAAAACAGTTTCAGGAATAAAAATAAAATGTTTTTCTATTATTAAGAGCCCACAATAGTCACAGAAAAATTACTCAAAAAGACCCGGATGACCATGTAAAGTCTATGGGAGCGTTCTTTTCTAATATCTCGCTCAAATTTTAATATTTTTGCATGATATTTTTGCACAAGATAGCTGAGAGCAATCCACAACCGGGCTAGTTTTTACTTTTTCGATTATGGTTATATATTTTTTATATTACGATAGTTTCAGTTTCAGAACCGGTTTAAACCGGTTTCGAAAGTTAAAATAATTTTTTTAAAGAAAATCTGAAACAAAAATTGAAAAAGTAAAAACTAGCCCGGTTGTGGATTGCCCTCATCTATCTTGTGCAAAAAAATCATGCAAAAATATTAAAATTTGAGCGAGATATTAGAAAAGAACGCTCCCATAGACTTTACATGGTCATCCGGGTCTTTTTGAGTAATTTTTCTGTGACTATTGTGGGCTCTTAACTGAAATGTTCTTTTAACCATATGTAGAGATATGTTTTTGTTATTTCCTCTTAATAAGAGGTCACTCGAAGCGCTGAAAAAGACCTGTGTGATCATATCATCTCGTGTTTTTTATGGCCGCGTTCTTTTCAAATATCTCGCTCAAACAGTAATATTTTTACATGATTTTTCTTTGTATAGGATTGCTGAGGACACTCTATCACTAAGCTATATTTTACTTTTTCCCTAATAGCATGTATGATCACAATGACGTCACTGTGAGTCACTTTGGTCACATCACATCTGTGACCAAAATGCCACCACTCAGTGACGTCACATTGTGACTGAGATGTGACTTTCTTAAAAATCTTTAGAAATTTATAAATATCCTTCAAAACTTGTTATTTACTTTAAAAAACATGTTTCTGGCAATTTAAATTAGTCATATTGTGACCACTTTGTGTAACGTCACAAAAAGCTCTAAAACGGCCATAACGACTTCACATTTTAGTCACTGTGACATTACATCGACAATCGATGGTCACAAAGTCACAATGTGACTTCACAACGACGTTGCAGTGACGTCACCATGCTTTACGGGTTCAATTTAGATTATATTTTCTCTTCCATTTGAAACCGGTTCTGAAAGTTAAAGTAAACAGAAAAATATCCTAAACAGAAAAAAAGTGAAAAAGTTGTAATTCGACCTCAGTTATCCAAGTCAAAAGAATCACTTAAATATATTACAATTTGAACAAGATATTTGAAAATAATTCTCCCCATAGAAATACCATTATCATCTGACTCGTTTTAGCCAGTCAAGTGGCCTCTTGATATCTCAAGTATCACCTTTTTTCCACAATTATAATTATTTATAATTGTATTATAATTTATAATTATGTATAATTATTATGTAATATATATTTGACATTAACATTGTGACGAAACCGTGACAAAAGCGACGATATTTAAATTGCCAGAATCATGTTTTTTAAAGTAAATGACATGTTTTGAAGGGTATTTAAAAATTTCTAAAGATTTTAAAGAAAGTCACATCTCAGTCACAATGTGACGTAACTGAGTGGTGGCATTTTGGTCACAGATGTGATGTGACCAAAGTGACTCACAGTGACGTCACACTGACGTCACTGTGACCATGCATGCTATTAGGGTAGTGTTGCCAGGTGCCTTTCGTAAATCGGGACCCCAAATGCATTTTGGCCATTAAAATTCAAAATGGACACCACTCATTTCTTACAGTTTATTTCGAAATTTTTATCACATATTATCTGACCAGTTGATAAGGCTGAGAAAATAAGTTTAAAACACTGGTGTACAGCACATTTGCAGTATCCATTTACGCGGGGCTCTAGTGATCACTGAGAATCTCTTCGGGAGTACAAAGGGTTAAAAACGAATTTATACGAAATTAACGAAATTTATACAAAACGAAAATTATATAAAAAAATTCCGACTGCAAAACCGTGTGCTACTTCAGATAGAATTACAATACATTTATTGTCATTGTTACTCTAAGAATTGTGACTTTTTTTTTTATTTTTAGAAAAATCAAATTGTTATATAATATTCTGGATATCTTACACATAAGCGTGAATATTTCTTTAGGTGAAACAATTTTTGTATTTAATAATCGGGATGTAAAGTGTTAAAATAACGTTTAAAAACAAGAGTAAATTTAAGCTATTTAGAGCTTATATATAATTTAACGGTTTGGGGTCGAGAGACACGTATATGTGCCGCAAAAAGGCTTAAGAATCCTTGTTTTTTCCTACTAGAAAAGTTTTACAGTAAAATTTCTCTTATTTAATGAGAGCATTTTCTGGATTTAATAAGGTACAAATTTCTCTTGTTACTGGTGTCAAAATATTGAAAATTTCGTAAAAGTTTCCGTCGCGAAGGTGGTTAAAAGCTAAAATAATTAAAATTTATTTTGAGATAATTTTAAATATGTCTTATTTCCTACTAAATGAAGAAAAACAAGATCATTAAAACATATAAATAGTATACGACAATTTTGAATTTTTTGAACAGTAATATTTAAAAAATGAATTATAAAAAAAAGAAACATACAAAAATCCATAGACATTTCTTATGACTTAAACTTGTTAGGAAATCAAAAAAAAAAATGTTATGTATTGGTCTAAAATAAAATTGAATAAATAGTAAATTGAAATTAACCGTTTACGAATTTTCTAAGGAATATATTTGAAGCTAAATCATTGAAAAATATAAGTATTCAGCAACAACGGCTCGAACAATGTAAAAAAAACTGTAAACTTTTCTAGGAAACTGGGATTTCTAGAATTTTTAAGCAACGGCAACAGCAAAAACTCATGTAACACATACAGATTTGCACTGAAAATCAAAAAAAAAAAAATTTTAAAGTTACTAAGAATATTTTTAGGAAACTAGATTTCCGAGAATTTTTTATATAACCGCTACTCAGGTTACAGGTAAAATTTAAGCAAGATAACAGTAATTTTTGAAGACTCGTTTATAAAGTTACAGATTTCTGTAAACTTGCAAAATTTAGTTTTGTAGATTTACATTTTTTCTCGTACAGCGTACTGATAAAATATTTCTATCCAAATAGATTTCGGCAACTTTACATCTATAGTAAAGTAAGATACTATAGTATAGTACTATAGTATCTTATACTATAATACTATAGTATAGTATATAGTTACTATAGTATAGTAAGGTAACAGTAATTTTTTAAGACTCATTTCTAAAGTTACAGATTTCTATAAACTTACAAAATTTAGTTTTGTAGATTTACATTTTTCCTGGTACAGTGTACTGAAAAAATATTTGTATCCATATACATTTCGGCAACTTTACATCTATATTAAAGTAAGATACTATAGTATAGTACTATAGTATCTTATACTGTAATACTATAGTATAGTATATAGTTACTATAGTATAGTAAGGTAACAGTAATTTTAGAAGACTCGTTTGTAATGTTACAGATTTCTGTAAACTTACAAAATTTAGTTTTGTATATTTACATTTTTTCTCGTACAGTGTGTTCATAAAATATTTGTATCCATATAGATTTCGGCAAATTTACATCTGTAGTAAAGTAAGATACGATAGTATAGTACTATAGTATCTTATACTATAGTACTATAGTATATAAATACTATAGTATAGTAATATATCAGTAATTTTAGAAGACTCGTTTGTAAAGATACAGATTTCTGTAAACTTACAAAATTTGGTTTTGTAGATTTAAATATTTTCTAGTACAGTGTAGGGGGAACTGGGGTACATTGATACATGGGGCACATTGATACACCTCCTCTACCGCTCACAGGGTCATTACAGGAAGTTTCACAACAGCTCCAAAAGGTGATGCTAGTGTATTCAACTACATACAGAAAATCTTGGAATGATTCAGCAGTTTGATGAAATGGGACGGGTGATTTATTGTTTTTGTTGTTCAAAAGTAAATTTGAGTTGTACAATTGAAATGCTGTTATACAACTGTTCCAGTATTTTCAACCAAAATGAATACTCTCCCTGGTAAGTACAGCTACTCTTTATCAGTTCCTCATTATTTATTGTTAGATATATTGTGAAGTGTTGGATTTGAGACTCATTTTATTCAAAATCGCTGTATGGGGCACATTGATACAGTTTATGACGGGGCACATTGATACAGCCTAAATCCTTTAATAGTTCATATTTTCATTATCTTTTATTATTTTTTTTACTATACACTCCTTAATCCAACCTTTTTTTCACGAAAAAATTCTAATATTAGTTTTTATTGAAGTGAAATAGCTCTAATTTCTTTATATTAGAACATTTTATAGTATTTCTGAAAACAGAAGACGTTGGAACTTACCCAGCATCTAGTGCTAGTAGAACTAATAAAAGAAAAGGACGGCATTCTGGCAAATCTCGAATTTATATCGATTCTCCAGAGAAAAAAGTATTTTCGACATGAGAAATGTTAAGTAAGAGAAACAAACTGCAGAACAGAAAATGATACTTATATTATAAACAGAATTTTTAATATAATTATCCTTTATTTTCTGTTTATGAACCTATTTATAAACAGAAAAACTGGTAATTTTTTCATCTTTCATAAGAAAGAAGATAATGCTGGGGTTGAAGTGCTAGATATGACAAAGTTACCACAGCCAACAATCAGACAAGGAACAGCCAGAACATCAGGTCATAATATATTTAATTTTGATTGCTTTAATATTGCTTAAAAATAAATTGTGGGTGATGTGAATTTTTATAAATAAATATAAAATGGTTTTCTAACTCATTTTTTATAAAAAATATGCATTGGTATTATTTTGTCGTCATTTTTCTTAAACGTATCAATCTGCCCCGGGGATGGGGCACATTGATACAAATGACTTTTTTGATTTTTTTAAAATTACATGCAAAAATACTATATAAAACAATGATTGTACATTTTTATAACATACTACACAAGTTTTGCTATCACCTCATGGAAAAAAAACTTGAATTTTCTCCTTTCTTGACACCAAAAAAAATCTTAGAAAAAAACTGTATCAATGTACCCTAGTTCCCCCTACTCATAAAATATTTGTATCCATATAGATTTCGGCAACTTTACATGTGTAGAAAAGTAAGATACTATAATATAGTACTATAGCATCTAATACTATAGTACTATAGTATAGTATATAGATACTATAGTATAGTACTATAGTATAGTAAGATAACAGTAATTTTAGAAGACTCATTTGTAAAGTTATAGATTTCTGTAAATTTAGAAAATTTAGTTTTGTAGATTTACATTTTTTCTCGTACAGCATACTGATAAAATATATCTATCCATATAGATTTCGGTAACTTTACATCTATAGTAAAGTAAGATACTATAGTATAGTACTATAGTATCTTATACTGTAATACTATAGTATAGTATATAGTTACTATACTATAAAGGTAACAGTAATTTAACAGTAAGTTAACAGTAAGGTAACAGTAATTTTAGAAGACTCGTTTGTAAAGTTACAGATTTGTGTAAACTTACAAAATTTAGTTTTGTATATTTAGATTTTTTCTCGTACAGTGTGCTGATAAAATATTTGTATCCATATAGATTTCAGCATCTTTACATCTATAGTAAAGTAAGATACTATAGTATAGTATATAGATACTATAGTATAGTACTATAGTATAGTAAGATAATAGTAATTGTAGTTGACTCGTTTGTAAAGTTATAGATTTCTGTAAACTCACAAAATTTAGTTTTGTAGATTTACATTTTTTCTGGTACAGCGTACTGATAAAATATTTTTATCCATATAGATTTCGGCAACTTTACATCTATAGTGAAGTAAGATACTATAGTATAGTACTATAGCATCTAATACTATATTACTATAGTATAGTATATAGATACTATAGTATAGTACTATAGCATCTAATACTATAGTACTATAGTATAGTATATAGATACTACAGTATAGTACTATAGCATCTAATACTGTAGTACTATAGTATAGTATATAGATACTATAATATAGTAATACAGTATAGTAAGATAACAGTAATTTTAGAAGACTCTTTTGTAAAGTTATAGATTCCTGTAAATTTAAAAAATTTAGTTTTGTAGTTTTACATTTTTTCTGGTAGTGTACTGATAAAATATTTGTATCCATATAGATTTCGGCAACTTTACATCTATAGTAAAGTAAGATACTATAGTATAGTACTATAGTATCTTATACCATAATACTATAGTATAGTATATTGATACTATAGTATAGTAAGGTAACAGTAATTTTAGAAGACTTGTTTTTAAAGTTACAGATTTCTGTGAACTTACAAAATTTAGTTTTGTAGATTTCATTTTTTCTCGTACAGTGTGCTGATAAAATATTTGTATCCATATAGATTTCGGAAACTTTACATCTATAGTAAAGTAAGATACTATAGTGTAGTATATAGATACTATAGTATAGTACTATAGTATAGTAAGATAACAGTAATTTTAGAAGACTCCTTTGTAAATTTATAGATTTCTGTAAACTTACAAAATTTAGTTTTGTAGATTTACATTTTTTCTGGTACAGCGTACTGATAAAATATTTCTATCCATATTGATTTCGGAAACTTTACATCTATAGTAAAGTAAGATACTATAATATAGTACTATGGCATCTAATACTATAGTACTATAGTATAGTATATAGATACTATAATATACTACTATAGTATAGTAAGATAACAGTAATTTTAGAAGACTCGTTTGTAAAGTTATAGATTTCTGTAAACTTACAAAATTTAGTTTTGTAGATTTACATTTTTTCTGGTACAGTGTACTGATAAAATATTTGCATCCATATAGATTTCGGCAACTTTACATCTATAGTAAAGTAAGATACTATAGTATAGTACTATAGTATTTAATACTATAGTACTATAGTATAGTATATAGATACTATAGTATAGTATAAAGATATTATAGTATAGCAAATAGATATTATAGTATAGTAAGATAACAGTAATTTTAGAAGACTCGTTTGTAAAGTTATAGATTTCTGCAAACATACAAAGTTTAGTTTTGTAGATTTACATTTTTTCTGGAACAGTGTGCTGATAAAATGTTAGTAAGCAAACAGATTTCGACAACTTTACATCTATAGGATTACAGATTTTTTTTTTTTTTTTTTTTTTTTTTTTTTTTTACAGTATATGCCAAAATCTGTAAGGTGTTTTCGTGCTGACTCGAGGTCTTGGGTTCACACCCTAAAACGGTTACGAACAAATTGTGTAAAAATTAAAATTCATGATACAGAAATTCAAATTTACTCTAAAAATTCATGTACTTTGAGATCACGGGAGTTTCAATATTTTACTAAGTTTGAAAACTAAACTAAATTATAATCATTAAAAATGAATTAACAGAGTATTGTATATTTCTAACGATATTTATTTACAGAGTCTATTACAAATTTATCGAATAACTACTCCGTTATTCGATACGTCCGTTATGAAATAGAAAAACTGTATATATTTTTAGGTAAATATCTAGAAATAAATTTTTTTTATTATTTATTTTATAGAAGCTATTTCAGCTATTTTACAGAATAAAAATACCCGGACTGTTTAAAAATAAAAGGTATAAATAAGACAATGTTTTTTGTTTGTAGTTTTTGTATTGAGAAAAGTAACGCCTGAAAGTGACATACATTTAAATTTAGAAATAACATACGAGTATTAATACAATATAATAATCCTAATAAGTAGAATTGTTTTCTAAAAAGTACTCTGTTATTTAATAGAAGTTTGAATCTCTAAATTTTCACAAGATTAAGTTAATGGATTATCAGTAGATTCTCTGAAACTTCAGAGAAATATATTTAAGAATTGCAGCAGAAACAAGTTTAAAATTTGGAAATTAACTAATATTGAAACGTACTCTACTATAAAAAAATTATAATGTATTTTTTTATCCGTTATTAATATCATTTTGTACATATTTATAAACCATAAAAAAGGATAATCTTAATAAATTATTCTAGTCTAAGGATACCATTTGCAAGATAATGTTGGTAAGTTTGAAAGTAAGTTTTTAATTTTTCCGTTTGTGTTATAATATTTTAAAATTATTCATATTTGATATTGATCTGTAATGCATTATATACTTTTCTGGCATTAGTTTCAGTTTTACTTTCGAGGGAACAATAAATTTCGGAACCAGTTGCAAAAGTTAAAGCGCCTTGTTTAGAAAATAAATTTTAACCGAAATGTATGAATTGAGAATGCCTTAAAAACCCGGTTATATCCTGTTTCATAATTCTGAATTTTGGCTGGCGTATTGGATTGCGTATTAATCGGGAATGTCTTAGAGGGGCTCAACTAAATTTAATTACTTTTAGGAAGACCCCAGAAGCCAAGGACTATATCTGACAAAATTAAAAAAAAAAGAACTAAGTGCACATACGACCTAGAAACTTTTTTCATTTCAGGTAAATAAAAATAATCGATTTCCTAATTTTGTGCTATGTTCTAGAGATTTTATCGAATAATAATCAATATTCATATAATAAAATAATATTATACTCTGTTGTTTTTTAGTTACAGAAATAAGAGATAAAAATCGACAATGAAACAAGCGGCATTTTCATATTTCAATTCAGATAATTATTATTGATGTTCAATTTTAACGTCAATTATCTTTAAACTTAATTTACTTTTAATCAAAATTTTGGCACTTGTACATCTTCGCTTCTGGTGTCGCCATAGGTACCCTTACAAAGATCTCCAAGAAGGGCACTCCACCCCTTTCGGGCTTATATCCCACATGTTGCTAATCGGTAGTCATAACATAAATCAAACCAATCGTCATAAGTATTTTTTTCTGTGAAACAGCCATCGTATGAAATTAAAATAATAGCAAATATTCTTCAAAAACAAATGTTTATGAAGGGGAGCAGCAATTGTACTCTTTCAGAAAATACACATTAAAATCTTGTTTCAATATATGTTGAAAATCTACATAATGTTTAATAATATTTACTGAAAACTGTATAATAAAATTCATTTTGTATTGAATCAAAATAATTTGGATTATATTGCCAAACGACTTAGTAAAAAGTTTTGCAATTATTAATATGCCAGTTAAAATATCTTAGAAACTTATAATGATGTATGTATAGTTTAAGAAATTACGTGAAAAGTTTTTCTTTCATAATGATACAATAGAATAAAACTTCTGTCTGCCAGTGACATAAGTATATTTAAAAAACATGCCTGGAGAATATTATAATGCCATTTTAATGCCATTTTAAAATAATAGAAAATAAGGAATTTGCGATAGAGTTTTCAAATAAAATGACGACTAAAAAACAATTTTTTAAACATGTATGATTTCAATTGGTCCTTTTGAGTTGAATGCGTTGGAATAATATTTTCAAATATTCCTGTAAAACGTCAAAAAATATTAATCCATTATTTATATAATCATACAGACAGTATAAAGTTGTCTGTATAATTAAAAAAATATATATGAAACTTCTTCTCTCTTAATAATACAATCAAAGAAAACTTTAATCAGAACTTCACAAAAATACTCCAATAAATACTTAAAAATGATTTTTTATGTAAAGTTTTTTATGCAGTTAAAAGTTAATCATTCTTCTTATATATTCTTCAAGTAATAAATAGTTCAATAATTTTAATTTAATTTATAGGTGTCCAGCAAAATAATTTCTGAATTTAAAATTAAATAACTTGGAAACTAAGATTGAAAAAAGGAAGGAAGCGAAATGTTTATTTTTATAGTTGTAAAAATCTGATACAAGAGTTTGAAAATTAGTTACAAATTTTGTCAACAGGTGAACACAATGAACTCGTAGTACACAGTTGGAAAAATGGACTGCAGACTGTCCTTTGAAAGCAATCATTTCAATCACCAGTCTATCTGCCTGTTCCTTAAAAATTCGTGAGAAGTTAGCAATCTCTCTTCTTATCAGAGTCTTTTGGAACTCTTTGTAACCTTTTGGAAATTGTGATTAAAAAATTCTGCTTGTTGAAGTAGGAATGCAATTTAACCAGCAATATTTGATTACTAGAAAAGCACGTTGCTTCATAGAATAGATGACATAATTTATTTCCTCCAATAAGAAGATGACTTCAGATTATGCTCTGCTTCGGAATATTTGCAGATTCCTTAGTAACTACAGCGCCACCCATCGACAAAAAATTTAACTAATTTTAAACTTGCAGTATCTGATTTTATATCCTCTTAAAATTAACATAATACATGTTTCATTCTTAAATCGTTCTTAGTTTGCGGGTTGTTTAATTTTAAAATAAAGGAGTCATTTCTTGCACACCTTGTACTCAGTTTTATTAAAAACTGAAATCCTTGAAAAATAAGAATAACTTACAGAATTAAAGATACATTTACCATTAGGTATGAACGATTTATTATGCTTCGTTTATATCCTCGCCAACATACAATTGTAAATAGTTCCAGGCTAGGTGTTGTTTCATGTATTTTCAGGTTGTTTCATGTCTAACCGTTGAAAGTTAGTGCGTTATACTGATTCCTGGGTTCGATTCCCGGCATGGAATCTTTTTCACTAGATTGGCATTTGCGCAATTAATAATCAATTATTAATTAATTATTAATTAATTAATTAATTAATAAGCAATTAAAAAACTTGAAATTGATTTTTATTTGAAATATTGTGTTCAAGGAAAGATTTCTCTCTGAAAAATTTTCCACGCATCAAAAAATCACGCATTTTTCGAAAAAAAATTCTATTCATTACAATACATTTTTTCCCGAAACTTATTAGTGTAATAAATTTGAGTATATGAATTCGAATAATGGCAAAAATGATGAATTGCGACAAAGATTGATTTGATGTAAAGTAAGTAACTTGTTACATGTACTTTTATTATGAAAATACTTTAATAATTTTCTATAAATAAGAAAAATATTATCATGAGCAACATGTATATATATATATATATATATATATATGATTTTATCTAGAAAATGTGACCACGCTCGAAGTTAATTGGAGCATAAAGTTTTATGAAGTTTTTGTTTTTGAAAATATATTTTTATTATTTTGTTCATCTCTGTGATGAAAGCGTCGTAAATTGAACATTGATTATACTTTTATAACTTAAAGTAGTTTCGAGATTTTTCTTCTACATATATAAATATATATATATGCATATATGTTTATACTTGCATATTATAACAAGATTTTCTGTGTTCTTATAAGTTCTTTTATAAGATAAATAAATAAATATTTATGACTTGTAACAGAAAATATATTTTTTTAATGTTTCTGTATTAAAAGATGAAGTGGTATATTGGATTATCTAATATCGGCAGGAAAATTTTCTGAGCAATCTAGGTAATTTTGCAAAATAAGCGCTTTTGTATTTACTCATCTTTGACCTTTTTATAGCATGTGTATTTAATCAAACAGAAGCAACATATATTTGTCTGTAATTCCATCCGACAGACCAGCGGTCGTCAATGTATAGCCCTTAATGTACCAGTTAATTAGTTATTTTACTTGAAATCCTAAAAAAAAGATTAAATTACACAACCAGGGAATTATTTATCTGTAAGAAAGAATTATTACTGGAAAGAGATGGGTTTTGTTATGATTACATTTAATTAATTACATACAAGAAAACCATGACCACATATTTATTTTCTATTTTTTTTTTTTTTTATAATTTCATGACTCTATGTATTATCACAAAACACAATGCTTTAATATTAAAGAAATCTATTTGAAATATAAACAGGGTGAGTCATAAATATCGAAAGAATAGGTATTCTCCTTAATTATTGCCTCTAGACCCAAACTTCCAATTGCAAAAATACATTAAAAAAGGGTTCAAATTCTGATAAAATAAGTTGCAACTCCATGGGGGTCCATTTAAAAAAAACTCGAAAATTAAATTTGTATACGGCCCCCCAAGAACAAAATTCCCGATTAGAAAATTATTCCTTATCTATTCTTAAATTGAACACAGAAAATTTCATCTCCCTATCTGAAAACCTGACAGAGATATTAAAATCCAAAATTCTCCAAAATTCGTGACTTACACCACTTTACCAAGCCTGTAAACAAAGAATTTTTCACTCAAGTTCAAAGCAAATGAGGGATCATCCAAACATTATCCTTATTAAATGTAGATTTAAGACCATGCTTCTTATTTGGACGTAAGAAAGCAGTGTATTGATTTAAATCAAAATAATTTAAATCGTTAGCACTGGAGGTCTGCATGGATCGAAATATCTAGGCACAGTCCCAAACCGACCCAAAGGGAAAAAATTTCTTCCCGGCATGGAAAAATGTTAAAATCATAATCCGAACCAGCCTGGAAAAAAGTTTAAATCATAGCCCGGCTCAGCCGTGAATTTCTACATAGTTTTTTTACTTCCGTGTAGTTAAAAATTCTTTCGCGAGGAGGGAGGTCTGACCAAAAATACTTATTATTGTTATTCGGTTTTATATTTATACTTTTTATTATTAAACAAGTGCCAAAGGCTGTAATATATTTATTTTAGCAATGAATCTCTATTTACATGTAAATGTTTCACTTATATTTTAATATCGTTAATCCATATCACGTGCGTTGGAGAATTTGAAAAAGGTTATGCCCCTTTTAAGACGGAATCACATAGGAAAGAAAAAATACGTAATAGACAAATGCCCTTCTTTGGAGGGTTAAATGGAGTTTATTTTTTCTCAGGTGTTATTGTATTCATTTTGCATGGATCAACACATTTTCTGTTTAAGTCTGAATTCCGTCATAGGCAGTTCTCTGGTTTTATTGTGCTTAATTTTTTAGCATTTAAATATACTATTCTTAAAAAAAATAAAAAAATAAAAAATTAAAGGGTTTTTTTTTTTTTTTTTTTTTTTTTTTTGTAAAATAAAAGCGATTTTAAAATCTATGTGGTCTTTTTAAAAATTTTGATTGAACCAAATTTTACTTTTTTCATGTACGTATTAGGTCAGTCAGAGAGAGTGAATTTAATAAGGATTGTTCGAGATCGGGATTGAAAATTTCGTCCAGTGCAGACCTTATTAAAATTTAAGAATTGTTAAAGAAAAAAAGTACAAACTTGAAAGATACCATTTTTAATTATTTTACAATAGTTTTGTTTCGGGCAAAATTGAAAAATTATTTACTTTTGAAAATATAATTTTTTTAAAGTTATAATATTATTTCAATAAATATTTTTAATAATTCTAAAATTAATATTAAAAAACAAAAACCCCGAAACTAAACTAAAATCAGATTTCCATCTTTAACTAAATGGAAAGAAATTGAAATCCGATAAATAATGTTTGGTGTTATAACATTTTTAATTATCCCATTTAAACCAATACTAATCAATAATCTTTTGTAAATTTTATGATAAATTTTTGAATGTGATTTTCTTAGCAAATTATATGGCTAACCATCACAAAAAAAAAAAAAAAAAAAAAAAAAAAAAAAAATCAAAATTTTAATTCAAAAGGTATCTTTTTTACACATTTCCTAGAACTGTTAAAGTAACATTGTCTTTTGAATTGCGCGCATTTCAATTTGTGTTTAATCCCTTAAAACCTGATGGATTATTTAAACGGCTATAAGTTTGCGAATTTTGAAGATATGAAGATGCAACTGTTTCTGTATTATTCAGAACTGGATAAGGAGAGATTTCCCAATTGGAATTTATATTCTACGGGGTCTGTATAAGAAGTTAATTTTCCTAATTTTTCAAATAGACCCCCCATGGAATTGCAACTTATCTTAACAAAAAGTTTACCTTTTTTATGAATTTTTGCAATTGGAAGTATGGGTCTAAGGGAAATATTTAAGGAGATAGCCTATTGCTTCGATATTTATGACTCACTCTATATATTTAAATAATGACAAATATGATGAAGATTAAATTAATGTAATATAAGCAATTAGTCACATTTAATCTTATTATGAAAATATTTTATAATTTTTCATGAGCAGAGACAAATACTACCATGGAAAACAAAAAACAAATATTTGTATAGTGCATTGATTTTATCAAGTAAATGTGACCAAGTTCGAAATTAATTGGAGCATTAAGTTTTGTGAAATTCTTTTTTTTTTTTAAATATGTTTTAGCTATTTTCTTCATTATTATTTCTTTATTCCATCTTTACGAGAAGAAAGTTTTGGATTCGTGAAAAATTTCGAAATTTCGTTTCTCACGGAATTAAATGCTTGAGGGATCAGAGAACTCAAAAAACATGTTTTCGCAAATATATCTGTCTTTGAGTTTGTCTGTCTGGGTGCTCAAACACAATAACTATTATAAAAAAATTCACAAAACTTTAGATTATGTTAGACCTTGATATAAAGTAGATTTGATTGGTTTTTGATGTATATCGCTCAATAGGTTCAGTGCTATACTCCGTTATTCATAATTATTCATAGGCCAGACAGACAATTCCTTCATCGAGTTCAAAGATAAAAATTTAGGATTAGCTAAATCTCGATTCGCATATTAAAGCACAATCGGTCTTCCATGTCCTATGTTGATGGAAAACACCTGAAACCCTGATTTTAAAGATTGACTCATAGATTTGCCGTAAAGCTTTCCTACTCCCAATCGTCCACATTTTTACACTTTTAGGGGCAAGAAAGTACAATGGTCAACCTACTAGTCCACCGCTAAAATCGGGGCTTTATGTGTTTTCCACTAAGATATGACTTGGCGGCATTTTAATATATGAATCGATATTTAACTAATCCTAGGTTTTCATTCGTTAAATTGATGAGGTGGTTGTTGTGATATCGAAAGCAATATGACATCACATATTATTATTAGCTTCCTTTTAAAAAAATTAAATTCTCAAGTTTAAAATTTAAATTATCTTTTGCAATTTCAAATCAATTAAACATTCTTTTTACTTTCTAAAAAGAATATATTTATCTCTTTTCTCTTTCCTTTAAATTGCAGTTACGTAGGTTCTCATGCTTATCCGAGGCCGTTAATAAAATAAATCAAAATCAAATCTTTTCTCATCCTAAAATCATTATTTGAGCCTGCATACTTTCGTTTGTTCAAAGAGTACATAGAATGATATTGTAAACCATATGCTCCTTTGCGGCAGTAACTTAGCTATTTATTGCATTAATCTACAAAATAATAAAACATTACAACTCCTTTTTCAGCTTAAAATTTAACGCTCTGTTTATATTAAAGCGGAGTTTGATATCTGTGTTATGCATATAGAAATATTTTTCGCAGCAATCAGTATTGGCATGCATATTTGTACGCTGATATATTAATCGACAAATTGACGGTCCGGTTGGCACGTTTTTAAATTAAACTTTCCTTATGAACTGTACGCATGGGGTTACAATTTTTTCAGGGCAACCACATTTAGCTCGACGCATTTTGGCTACCTTATCTGATGTCACGATTCTTTTCCATTTCTGACCGTCATGCTGTAAGGATGTAGAGCGCCTGCATTATATGTTTACCGGGGGTCACCCCGCCAGAGCACAGTGGGGCAAAAACCCAAAAAGCTGGCCAAAAGTCGAAAAATGAAGTTACGATTTAGGGAATTTCGATTGTACAGTTGGCTAAAGTAATGTTTGGAGAGTTAGAATCTGTATTAAAAAAAAGATTTTTGCTTTGCCCTTACAAGCAGCATCATTTCAAAAATGATGCTTGAAGGAATATCATTTAGAGCGAACAAAAACAGCAAAACAACAGTTCCTCTAAACGCGTGCTATATTTTATAATATTATCCGATTTTACTTATTTGAAATGGATTCACACTATGATAGTATGTACTTTATTTGCACGTATTACAAAATTTATATTAAGCACGTAAAAATTAATAAATTCATTGTTATTTTTGATAAAAAATTTTAGAATTTTTTTTTTTTTTTTTTTTTTTTTTAAACATCAAAAAGTTTAAATGTTCCACAGTGTTCCGCAACGAAATTTAATGGAATTAATAACTTGGGTAATTGTCTAGTGATTCATAAAAAACCAGCTACCTAAAACTGCCTTTCTGCATTTCATGCATATTTTAGTAACCTCAAGTAAAAATGCCACTTTTTCGGCCGCCTCAAAAAGTTTGAAATTGACTACTTTTCACGTAATTTAGCTGATAAATATTTTTCAAATTTTTGAATTATTCAATATATTTTATTTCCTATTATATTGAAAATAAATACTATAATCATAATATTACATTAATTTGATTAGTAAGCTTAGTAATGAAAAAATGAAAATAATTCTCTATTACTGATCCGGTAGAATAACATTTTCTTATCTTTATAGGTAGTAATTTTGTTTGTTCTATTATAATTAGAAGAATTATTTTGTCAATGGCTATATTGGCTGATAAAAACTACTGAGCGTATTTCATTAATGCGAGTGAAAATCTTTATGAATATGACTTTCGCCTACATTAGCAGTTTGGATTTGGTTTACAAGTGAGGATGTGATGACACATCTATTCTAAGTACATTTAAACAAATTTTTAGCTATGAAGATGGTAGGAGGTTCTAATATATTTTTCACTTCTCCCGTGCTACTAGAATACATATGTTGCGAATAATTCATGAATCGTTAATTTGAAAATTCCGAGATCTTCATTTCACTATCGGGACAATCCAGATCCATTTTTTTCAAGAAATACGGGAGCTACTGTCAATGAATGGTATTGTATTAAACACAGAAGAATTAACTTATTTCTTTTAATACAATCAATATTACAGAAGAAATAGTCGTTAATAACGAATTAGTGTAATACTCGACGTTGCTACCTATGTCAGACAACATCAAAACAGCTTCTTACCGATATGACATTTTAATTAGAGAAGGATAGATATAATTTAGAATTCAGAATATCTACGTTACATGCTAAGATGCTTAGAGAGGACTTACATCTCGCAGACAAACTGGATAGAAAAAATGGAAAGCTCGTACTCTGCATGAAAAGAAGAACATTGAAATTGCAAAAATAAAATATGCAAAAAATATTTCGTTTACAATTAAGACTTCTTGTCAAGAAACCAAATCTCAGATTTGGAAGCACAAATGATGGCAATACAATTCAACGATTCTTTGAAAACACAACTATTTGTGCTTCTATAACGAGCGTATACGAAAATTTGATAAAACGATTCTATGTCATAAGTAATTTCTTGTATCCATGTCATTTATTTGATAAATTTCGAAGATTTTTCCGAACAAACAGCTCGTAGATTTAAACTACATCTCTGGTTCTATATGCCTACTTCAGTGCACAAACTATTTATTAATGACAAAGAAATAACATTATCTTCATTACTGCCAATTTGCCAAATGCCATAAGATACTCAAGATTCATGCAACAAACTGATCAAAAGGCATCGAGAAGATTTATCGCAAACATGCAGTAGCGCAAGAAAATGAAAGGTATTTTTATGTCTTTTAATGTCATCAGATTATTTCATTTCAAGTTTAGGTAAATTATTGTAGAATAAATTAAAAATAATTGATCCTAAGAGTCACAGGATCTTCTAATACTGAGAACAAGCTCTGCTAACTATTTCGACACCTTAACGTCTGAAGAATCTTTTTATTATACTACAATTGATTTTAAAGGTGAATTTCTGGAATATATTTTCTTTTTATTTTAATAATATAAAAAAAAATAATCTAGTATTTTACTTTCCTTTAATGTACTTAAATTTCGATTAAATGTCTCTTGGTTCCTTGAAAATTCCTTTTTAAGTTTAGCCTCGAAATTTTAAATTTTATTTAAATCAAATTGTTTTTACTTTTAATCTGTCATTTTATTTATTTATTTATTTTTAAAGTTTAACTTTTGAATCCTAATTAGCATCCTGAAAAGTTTACGAAATTTCATGCAAATGGAATAACTTTCGAGACATTGTAGTTTTTGTTCCACCATATTTTATCCGCCATTTTTTTAATTTTAACTTTGTATTCTTACTTAGCATCCTCAAAAACATCTGTATACGAATTTTTGTGAAATTCGAATAACATTTTCATATTTTGGCCAGCTTTTCCGGATTTTGCCCCACTGTGCAGAGTGTAAGTTTTACCTCTCTTTAATAAATGCCACATACGTATTTGAGCATTTTCTTCATCGAGTCTCTTTTTCTTGTGTTATTGTTGTTTTACGCAAGGTAATTTTAATAGTCACGGCTGATTCTTAGATATATCAAGCAGTTAATAAACTTTAACTCCCGTTCTCTAAAAATATGAACGAAAATATTCGTTACAGTTGTCTGAGTGGCCGCCTCCCTATCTATACGAAAACACGCTGTGTATTTAGCTATCTATTATCTGCAGAAATATGCTTTTAGGGCCATCTAGTTAATTTATAAAAAATAAGCATTTTGTACTTATTTAATTCGAAATTTTTATTACATGAGTGTTTAAACACAAACAACACATATTTGTCTGTAGTTGTATCAAACATTCTAGTGATTCAATCATCAGAGAGTTCAGTCGCCAACGTATTGAAACTAATGGGCCAGATACTTTGTTATTTTATTTGAAATCATTGCAAAATAAGATTTATTTCATAGTTAAGGAAGTATAATTATTAGAAATGAATAAAAAAATTCTTATATTGTTTGATTATTTTAAATTTAAATCATAAAATAAAACCACAAAAACCCAGTTTGTTTTTAAATTATTTTCTTATTTTCAGGACTTTTATTTTTTTTATGAAAATACTTTTACAGTCTTCTACAAGCTAAAAAAATATTGCCATGAAACACAAAACAAAATATTTTTATACTGTATTGATTTTATCAAGAAAATGTGATCACGTTCGAAATTAATTGGAGCATGATGTTTTGTGAATTAGTTTTTGGAAATATGTTTTTTTATCATCTAAAATATTAATACATATTTCTAAGGTGAAAAGTTTGTAAACTGAATATTGATTTTACGTTTTATATCTTAAAGCAATTTTAAGGTATTTTCTTCGATATATTTCTTTTTATTTAGATAAAATATAGAAAATTTTATACGTTCTTTGAAAAATAAAAAGGAATAAATATTTTAGATTTAAAAAGAAATAATCAGTTCACATTTGAAAATATCCCAAATATTTCAAAATAAATATTTCAGATTTCAGATCTTTTCAAAAGAAATATATATTTTAGATTTGCAATTATTACAAAATAAATAAATATTTCCGATTTATAAATATTAAAAAAAATAAATATTTATTGGGAATATTTCAAAAGGAATAAAAATTTCAGATTTGCAAATATTTCAAATAAAATAAACATTTCAGCTTTGCAAGTATTTCAAATAATAATAATTATAATAAGTAAATAAATAAATAAATATTTTAGATTTGCAAATATCTCAAAGGAAAGATATTTTTTAGATTTGAAAATATCTCAAAATAAATATTTCAGATTTGCAAATATTTCAAAAGAAATAAAAAATTCTCGTTACGAATAATAAATAAATAAATAAACAAATAAATAAGTTGTAATTAATACAGTCATAGATTATATTCCTGTACCAAACTTAGGTTTCTACGTCATGTTAGAAAAATGATCTTTAAAATTAAAAAATGATCTCAAAATTAAAATTTAGCTGTCATGCGGTACAAATCTTTAATTGTACCTCAAAGTTACTGTTAAAAGTACTGTTTCGTTTTTATGTAAAAAAATAATAATTTATTAATTAAATTTACTAAGTCATTTTATTTCGTTCGAACCTCTTTCATGTTCGAAGTTTTTCGGAGCATGAAGTTTTGTAAAATCAATTTTTAGAATAGATTTCTATTAAATTATTCATTTAAAATATTAATACATCTTACAAATATTATAACTTCTTAAACTGAATATAAGTTTTACTTTTTCTATCGTAAAGTAATTTCAAATTTTTTCTTTAATACGTTTAAATGAATTCACGTACATCATAGCAAGTTTTTACGCATTCTTTAAAGAATTAAAAAATAAATAAATGTCTGTGATTTGCAAATAAAATCATTTTTAGGAAAATTGAAGATTAAAAGAAACAATTGTATATTTGGATATATAATATCCTTAAAAATATTTTTTGGATTAGTTTTTTGGAAAGATTTTGTTTATTTTCTTAATTTCATTACTTCAGATTTATTTTCACAATTTATTTTCGTTTAATTTCAAATACATAGATTCAAATAACAACGAATGTGACGAAATGTGATGAAGATTAGTTAATCTAAGACGAAAAAAAACATTTGTTACATTTATATTTTTATGAAAATACTTTTATAATCTTCTATAAAATAAGAAAAATATTGCTACGAAATGCAGAGCAAAATATTTTTTATGTAATATTGATTTTATAAAGAAAATGTGATCACGTATGAAGTTAATTTGAGCATGAAGTTTTGTAAAATAAGATTTTGGAACTTTTTTTTTTAATTTTGTTTATCTAAAATATTAATACATATTATGTGTTGAAAACTACAAACTTAACATTTTTTTTTTTATAACTTAAAGTAACAATGTGATTCGATGAACTTTTTTTTAATGTATTTCTGTTCATTTTAGTAAACTACAGAATATTTTATAAGTTCATTGAAAAATAAAGAGGAATAAATATTTTAGATTTGGAAATATTTCAAAATAAATAAATATTTCGGATTTTAAAAGAGTGATTAATACAGTTATTTATTATATTCCTTTACTTAACTAAGGCTTTTATTTCATGTTGAAAAAAAAATGTTAATTCTACTTAGATATTCTTTAAGCACTGTTTCACTATTATGAAAATAATTAAATTTATTAATTCAATGTATTTAGTCATTTAAGTTCAAATTTCGTTTCATGTTCAAACTTTATGAAAGCATGAGGTTTTATAAAATTATTTTTTGAAAATAGGTTTTTAATAATTTGTGCATTTAAAATATTAATACATATTTCTCTGATGAAAACTTCATAAACTGAACATTGATTTTACTTTTCTATCTTAAAATATTTTCGGATTTTTTTCGTCAACATATTTATGCGAATTCTTTTACATCGTAGAATATTTTAAATGTTGTTTAAAAAATAATAACTAAATAAATGTTTATGATTTGAAAATAAAAAGAAATTTTTTGGTGAATTAGAAATATTAGGAGAGATATTAGGTGATTGATTAAAAGAACAAATTATGTATTTGATTACCAAAAGTTTCCAATATTGTTTTTTGAACCGTCTAGCTAATTTAGGAATATAAACGTTGTGTACTTATTTATATTTTTTATCTTTTATAGTAGGTGTATTTAACTAGCCAGAAAAAAAACATACTTTTGTCTTTAGTTATGTCTAAGAAACCAGTTATGGCAAACCTGCTAAACCTAATGTGCAAGTTAGTTAACTTGAAATCATTTAAAAGTAAGATTAACCCACATACCGAAAAATACCGATATTAAGCAGATATTGTTATATTACCTTTTCCTTTCCATACGTTAGAACCTTTAGCTGACAGGAACTCCTCATAATTTGAAAGGATACTTAAGATTGAAATTTTTGTAAAATTCATAGGTAAAATATAAAGGTGTACTATTATTTTTTAACACAATCTAACTGATTGGTAAAGTTATCATACGAATTGAAATCGTATCAATTCGTAAAATATAAAGGGTATGGTGATGTCTTTGCAATTTATAAATTTCCCAGGATTTATACAACTTGAAAAATATAAGAGATATGGAAATATTATATTTTGAAGGAGGTATAATGGATTTTTGAAATTACCAATTTTGTAAATCTTGCGCTGAAAGAAATTAATTAATAAAAATAGATAATAAATAATAATAATTCATTCTAAACAAATAAGACACATTATTTGATTAGATAAAAATATGATGCATTAAACATATTAATAAAAATTTTATTTTACTTAAGAAAGGTGTTATAATAATTAAAAATAAATGACATTGACATGTTTCGGATCCGTCTAATAAGATCCATAATCATAATAAAAATAAAAATAAAATTTCAAAACATTTCACTTTCAATACAAATGACACGCGACAATGAGATATAAACGAAAAAAATCACGCGCTCTATTGTAAAAAATTAAATTAAAATACACCATGATCTAAAAGAATTTCTAACATGTTTCATCCCATTCATCGCGCGTCATTTGTATTGGCCGTGAAATGTTTTGAAATTTTATTTTTATTTTTATTATGATTATGGATCTTACTACATGGATCCGAAACATGTCAATGTCATTTATTTTTAATTATTATAATACCTTTCTTAAGTAAAATAAAATTTTTATTAAAATGTTTTATATAAAAGTTGAATCTTTTAAAATCTGGCGATTTAAAAAATCTTCTGGATTTAATAAACTTTTTATCATGATGCATTAATTGCAAATAGCTCTACACTCCGAGCCTATCAACGACGCTTGAGAAGGGCCATCATTACATTTTTGGTATTGAGCATTAAGAAATTCATTCATTCAGTATGAACATTAAGAAATAAGTGTTCACATTATATTTGTGAGAGAGCTGGATTATTGGCGAGACAGGAACAACAAAAATATCAAAAAACGCTGTAATATGGCGAGGATTACACTGAAAAAAAAACCCGTTAAATTTATTGCAAGAACTGCTGGCATCAATCTTTCCAGCAGTTTTTGCCGTAAAAATTGCAGTAAAACTAGATGTAATTATTTTAATATCATCTAATTTTACTTCAATTTTTACTGCCAAAATTGCTTCGTCGTAAATTTAACGGATATTTTTATATCGTAGATTGAGATGAGACACGTGGGAATCCGCTAATTGCCATCAAAATTATCCGCTAATTGTATGTCAACAGAGAAAATAAAGATTTAACATTTGAATTTTAATGCCAATAAGATAAACAGGAAAATCTAATATGCCGAAACTACAGCCACAGAATGAGAAAGATTTTGACTACCGACCAGATAAAGCGTGCAATTGCATTTGGTACATTGTTACTATGCTGGTTAAAAATTGCATGCATTTTTTAATTTGATGTCTTGTGCAATTATGAGAATTATAAAGGGAAAAGAATATTTATTAAAGGAAGCGAGCGAAGGAAAATGAATTTAACATAAGTTTTAAGACAGATTTTTAACTTATACAAATTTAATAAAATAACATTATTTTAAAGGAGAAATATAATTAAAAAAGCACATAGGAAGGAAATATTCTCCACAGGAGATTACGTTCGGTAGAATACAGCAATTAAGAAGTATTTATCATTTGAAATGAATGATTGAGTCAAAGATATATAATTCATTGTGAATGCATTTAATTTAATTCATAAAAGAAAACTATGAAAACCTTTTTATTTTCAAATTATTTTCTTTTATTCGTGACAGTATATTTTTCCATGAAATTCTTTAGCGCAATTATTTTGAAATAGGTTGATTCAAATAATGACAAAAATGATGAATGGTAATGATGATTGATTTGATGTAGCAAAAAGCAATTCATTGCAAGTATTTTTCTTATGAAAATGCCCTTACCTTCTTCTACAAGCTAAGAGAAATATTATCACGAAAAGCAATATATATATATATGTACTTTCAAATTTATCAATTTAGCAAGAACAGCACATCCCCCTCACAAAAAATTGATAGAATAGAAATTGATAGATAAAAAATTGATAAATTTGAAAGTATATTTTTAATTTATGTGTTTTAATGCAGCGTTTCGGCGCAATTTACATGAATTTGGTTTGTTTATTGTTGATTGTTTTACATATTCGATATATATATATATACTGCATTGATTTTATCAAGAAATGTGCTCGCGTTCGAAGTTCATTGGTGATTGAAGTTTTGTGAAATTAGTTTTTAAAAGTATGTTTTTGCTATTTTGTTCATCGAAAATATTAATACTGTGATAAAAACTTCGTAAACTAAAAATTCATTTTACTTTTTTTATCTTGCATTTGTTTTACTTTTCCCCCTGTATACTTATGTTTATTCACGTACACTACGGAAGACTTGATGTGTTCATTTAAAAATAAAATTAAATAAATAAATGTCATTTCATCTATACATTAAAAAGAAGTTTTTCCAATAACTGTAGATTTGTGTATTTAAAATTATGTAAAAATCTTGTATTAATTATCTAATATCAAGATTAATACTTTTTGACCGCCCAGATAATTAGACGAAATAAACGATTTTTACTTGCTTATATTTTATCTTTTTTATATCACTTCTATTTAACTACAGAGAAATAACATACATTTGTATGTATGTAGTCATGCCGTCATTACTTGATTATACCGGCGATCAAATTGTCCAAATTATTCTCTTCAGACTTGAGGTACACAAATGTGTACCTCCATTCTTTTCCTCATAACAACTAAACCGTTTGAATTTTTTGAATTTTTACTTTACACCTATACAGCTGAATATTTTTTGCTTTAAAATAAATGTCAGCAGTGATGAAAATTACCTCATAACATAAATATTAATTTCATCCGCGTTTCGAAAATACCTTCAAGACATTGTGACCAAAAAAGTAAGAAATATTCATGATTATTTAATTTTGATGCTTTACAATAACAAATTTTGAGGATTAGCTGATCATTTGCTTGTTTAAATACCTTAATTTTGTATTACTGATAATTAAGCTGATATTTTAAGGGGATTAGTATTTTTATATCCATATTTGTAAACCTAAATTACAAGTCCCCTAAAGTACTGATTTTATAAAAATCACTCTTTCTCTCATCCATGGTGTCATTTCGATTATGCAAAAGCAATAAATATATATTTGTAGAGTTATTTTATGCTCAGGTCTGAAGAGGTTAAAGCAACCACCAAACTATTCGCCCAGTATGTAACAATTGACATAATTTTTATTTTAAATAAAGAAAGAAGAAATAAATTAGTAAAATCTTAATAAATAAAATTATTTTAAAAATTATTTGATGATGCAACAAACGCATGTATTCTATTTAATTACAAGCGAATGTGACATTTATGATCATCCAATATTGGCATTTAATCTCATGGTTTAGTGATAGTGTTTTTTTTTGTCGAGTAGATAATCAAGCAGTACCGTTGTACCTAAGAGAATAGTAGTTGCCAACCTAATACATCTAATAAGCCATTAAAGTGATAATTTTAAATCCAGCAAACCACAATTATTTTTTTTTATCATGCAAATGTATTTGTACAAGAATGATCAGTGAGTTATCATTTTATCAATACGAAAAGTATCAATTCAATATAAGGAAATAATAAATGAGGAAAGATCCTATGCGCTTGACCAGGTCGTAACTTGTCGTGAGTGCTGCTTCTTCCACTACAAAAAGGCCTTCTCTATCCGAATAACGATATGTTTGACATACACTCCATTCCATACATATTTTTCATCCGACGATAGATAAGATTTCACTTTCATCACATTTTACAATGTTAAAAATTGCACCTATGCGTGTTGACACCGTTTTCAGGCTTCAATCATGCAAATTATGCATTTTAATGTGCTGCCACGCTCTAACAGACACATTTTGTGGGATATAATGCTATAGCATAAATTTTCCAGTACTCTGCGCTTTCTATTGGTACATGTGCATTTTCTCATAAAATTCCGAAGTTATTACGTTAATGCCGATTTCATTTGGCCGATTCTTAAATGTATCGATAAAACAAAGAATGTAAATATCATTTTCTGCTTGAATGGATAATTATGTATACATTATTGGGAATTTAATATATTAAATTTATCATACATTTATGTATACATACATTAAACTTATTTACACACATATCATACACATATATATAATATATATATATAAGTTTACAGATGCAAAACGTACCGAAATTCGACCAGAAAAGTTTCTGAGAATAATTTCAGGCAGCAACAGGATGAAAAAATACCAAAACTTTGGATTGCAAACGATGTATTTAATCCAAAATACAGGGTGCTTCAACCTAATTCAATTTTTGCCGACTTTCAGATATGTGAAATATATAGTAAAAAAAATCAATTTACAGACATTTCCACATTTGTAGTATATGTGATAATATCAAATAAAAGTGGTGGAAGGTTGACATCTAAGAACCAGCTTGTGGTTTACAGAAAATTTCATTATATCCCTTATATATTCGAAAAGATAAAAAAGATCACTCATAAATATAATATAAATCTAGCTGAAATTCCACCCCTTATCTCATTGACATCGTTACTAATATGATCGACAAAGTTCCAATAAATCAAAAATCTGGTATACATAAAATACTCATCACATTATCAAATAATGTTAAAAAAGTCTACATCAGCATGACAACACGTAAACTTTTAGTTAGAATTAAAGAGTATCGCAGGGATATTTGTCTGTATAAATAGAGTATAGCTCTTTCTCGCTTCTACTTGGCGAACAAGGGTTGCCGTATTAACTTTGACGAGGCTAAAATCACAGTTCCGTGCAGTAACCCAGTTAAAGGTAAAATAAGAAAATCTGTCGAAATCATTTTACAAATAAATAAAGCTTGCATTAATAATTTATCTTATAATATACCAAATATATGGCATAACATCATAAAATCTTAAATTTGTATCTCTTTGCAATTTTAATTTTACTCACGTGTAAGTTGGAACATATTTAAACTTTTGATTCATTTCGAATTTATTTTATTAGAAATAGGTATTATCTCTCGATCAGGAAACAGACTTTTAATCATTTCAATATCATATTTCTTAAAGAAGGCGCGAAACGTTGATAATTTATTTTATTTTAATTGTACAAGTTCATATTAAAGTTCTTGTTTTGTGCACCATTGAGCAATGTTTTGTATTTTTCATAAATACATTCTTAGAACTTTTAAATCTAAAATTTCCTATTAAAGAATTTAGAAATGTGGATTACCAACAATTTTTCTTGATGTGAAAAAATAATTTATTTCTAATTTCACGCGCTTCGTTTTTATAAATAATTACGAAAATGAATTATTTTTCTTAATCTTATATTATCATTTATTGTTTTCACGTATATGCACAATTTCTAAATGTTTCATTGATAAATTACTCAAGTAATCTTACAAAATATAGTAGTAGACTGGTATACCTTAATTTATAGTCCATTTGTGATCTAAACTTATTTAAGTTAAACAAAAAGAACGCTTTCTTGCCAAGGTTTTTATTAAAAAAATAGAAGGCAGAGTAATTATAAATTATTAGATATTAAGAAGAATTTTTTTTTTTTTTTTTTTTTTTTTTTTTTTTTTTTTTTTTTTTTTTACAAAAAAAGTCTTTTAAATAAAATGTATCATAATAATTTTGCATTTATTGCTTTAGTATTAACTATTAGATTAATATTTTCAGTATTAAAATTAAATTTTATGTAAATTCTTATTTGAAGGAAAATTTACTTTCATTGATTTTTACAAAAGTGCTGGTTTTTATTTCAACCCTACACACATTTTGTTTTATTTGTATAAGAAAATATTAGTCAAAATATTTTTATGAAATCCGATACTAAGAATCAACAATAAAATTTCTTAATAGAAAGTTTATAAGTGTTTTAAAAAATATTATTTTTTTACATTTATTAGTCTGGGATTTATTAAAGAATACTATTTTCTGTATTGAAAATAAATTTTTAATATTAAATCAACTTTTTTTTAATCTTGAGCAAACTTTATTTTCATTAGTTAAAAAAAAATAGAAAAAAATAGATTCTAGTTTGTATTAGTTCAACACTACTGAAAAATCTAAAATATATCATCAAATATAGTTACTATAGAAAATCTTATATTTTCAGGAAGCTGAAAATTTCCATGAGTCGTTAAAAACTCAACGTCAATGTAGGTTGTGTCATCAAATCATTTGAATGCATTTCATGATTCGTTTAATTTATGTGCAATGTTTTCAAAATAGTTAAGGTGTAGCTCGTTCCTTTAAAACTTAATATATTCACTTTATTATCTCTATACTTTATGCGATCGTTATCACAAAACAGCTACATTTACAGACAAACATTACAGACATCATATATAGTGTATAGTAATATAAAATTAAGTATATTAGAATCGAAAATAGGTGTATTTTGTAAAAATATTTCCTTCACAGAACGTTTTATCATATCTAGTGTAAAATACATTTGTTTCACTAGAGTTGGTTACGAAGAAATATTAATTTTTAAAATAAAATATTGTTAAATGCAGATTTTTTAAATGCAGTATCAGTTTTCCGTAAAAAAAAAATGAATGGTTATAAACTGCTTTTCACACAAAAGTTTTAAATTTTGTTTGAGTTGAAATTTGTAGTGAGTATTTAAGTATAATTTCAAATATAACCAATTGAAAAGTCGCACAGGTAAGCTAATGCCTGTGCTAGTGCCTTTTTCGGATTTTGAAAGGAATTTACTATGGAACGAAGTGATGATAAAACCTATGGTTTGCCGAAAAATTTTCCCGCCATTGCTGAAAGTGTTGTTAAGCAAGAATTGCCATTATCTCTTGATTCCTGGAGTGACGACAATCTTCGTGACAGTCATTGAGATTTAGCGTTAGAATATATGTTTTTGTTCACCAAGTTTCGGCGCTCATTTATTCCAAGTTTTTATTTTCCATTTTCTGTTAATAAATAGGAAATAACAAACATTTCTCGTGATGATGAAAAAGAAAAAAAAAATTAATTAATTACGAAACAGCTATTTGTAAATTTGTGAATACGCAGATTTTTTTTTTCGAGATATTTGTGTCTACTAGGATTGCGGTGAGAATTTTTTCGTAGTGTTTTGATTATTATTTTTTGCATACTTTTTTGTGTATTTATCTAAATTAATTGTTCTCTGTTTGTCGGGTTTATTTATTTGATTATTTGTCTGTGAGTCTCATTTACTTACCTGTTTATGAGTATTATTATTATCATTATTATTTGTTGAAGATTCAAACATTTTTGTTCTTAAGGATTTAATTGAGTAGTATGATCTTCTTAAGATATTTACTAGGGTGGAGCGAAAAAAATTTTTTTTTGAAAATCAAAAACGTGTAGGGGCCAAAAGTTACCTTTATACTAGTACATCAACTGTGTGAAATTTTACCGCTGAAAAAAAATGGCTTGAGTCTGCGCTTTTGCTCCAAAAATCGAAATTTTGGGTAAAATTTGTCATTTTTTGACATTTTTTCAAAAAATTTAAAAAATTCCTACAGAGCTGGTTAGTATTTAAAAGTGTTGCTTAGATCTTTATATTTATCTGCTTAACATATTTAAACTATAAAACAATATCTGTAGTCTGTATAATTGGAGCAAATCTGACAACTTTTTTGAAAAATCAGCGTTAACCTCTTTATTGGAGCATACAACGAAATGTTGTTTTGAATGCATTTCTTACCTAGTTGCTTTCAAAACTACTGTGTATATAACTTATAGAGGTGGTTGCATTATCCCAACCGTCTCAACCATCCAATCATCTAGGCCCAGTGTTTTATTTATGTATTGAATTGTTATTTTTTTTCCCGAAGACGAGTATAAGTTTTCTATATATCAAAGTAATTTATCTCTTCTTTATATTCACTGACTTTGGATGATTTGGATCATGCTGGTGTGACCTGCTGCATGTATATTTTTATACCATGTATAACAGAAGAGAAGCTGAACAATGTATTGGGTATGTTCTTAATTGAACCTATTCAGCAGTCTATTATCTTCATTTAAATTTCATGCATTTAGTACATTATGATTGGAAGTTTTGTTATCACAGCATTTTTTCAATCAATTACATTTTATATGCAATGATTTGCCTAAAAATTGATTGTATAAATTTAATTTCTAGTATGTCATCATTTATTGAACCTATTACATTAAATATATGCTGAAAAGCTAGCTGTTTAATATTATAACGATTGTCACAGAGGATTGCAAACAAAATTTGCAAAAACTACTTGTTGTAAAACAACAATATTTCTAAAGAAGTTTTAGTATGCTTTAGGTCGTTTCCTGTGTTGTTCCGTAGTCTAGTAATTTCTAATAAGATTTTAGATCTATTATTTAGGTGTGTACATTAGGTATAAAACATCCCGCGGTATAAACTTGGATTATACATTTTGTGAGTGAACATATAAACGCTGATTGACAATCTGTGCTTATATAAAGCGGAAAATTTTATTAACTTTATGAGCTGTCTTTTGTGTGAGATGTTTTCTAAATTCCTATTCCCCATTCTTTCTGAGAAATAGCTTTCCTTATGAATTATCTTTGCAATCTCCGACAGAAATTTCTAGTCTGTTCTGAGTACCTTTTTCTCAATTTGAGAAAATAATTTTTCAAAATTATTCTCTATTTTATAAAAAAAAAAAAAAAAAAAAAAAAAAAAAAAAAAAAAAAATTGCAATAGGAAGTGAATAGTACGTAGACAAAGATTTTCCTTATTGATCCAGTGAATCCATGTAGCACAGAACGTTTTATATCGACTTCTCTAATAATTGACGCAGAGGAAATTCACTGGAGTTGAAGTAGCGAATGATTAAATAGTATACACAATTATAAGCTTACCCCATGCAAAATGGTTCACAGTGACAAATAAAATTCTTCTAATTTTAAATGAGCACTTATAGTCGATTAGAATCCGTACATTCCCTCATAAACTACTATGCATTATAATTTTATGCCCAGAACATTTCACCATCAAATGTTGTCCGCTCATAAAAAGGGGATCTAAAAGTTAATAGGAAATTACCTAGATACGAAAACACTTAGAAAACGGCATAAAACTAATGCAAAAATAAAAGTTATTTACAACAGCGGTTGCTTTACACATGGAGAACAAATTTTCATTGCAATTATCTCTGACGATCACCATCACATGAAACAGCTCGCTTCTCAACATATAAAAAATGCAAAAGTAGAATAAATGATGGCATACTTATAGTTGAAATAGCTGAAATCATCTTTGAGGCAAATCATTACGTAAAAAAATACAATTGACTGAAAAAATGTTGTGGTAACAGAACTTCCAATCACTATTCATCAACTGAATGTAAGTTTGATAAATATAATAGATGGCCGAATAGATCCCTTTAATAATATTCCCGTGAATTACTCTGCTTGTCATTTTTTTGTATAAACTGTAAAAATATACATAAAGATAGTTACAGCAGCATGTGGATGCAAAAAACAGATAAACAAGGTGGAAGCATCGAAAACATGCCAAATTTTTATAAAGAAAATCACAAATCAATGTATAAATAAAACACTGTACTAAGATGATCGAATAGTTGGGCCGGGTGGTATAGGAAATATAGCCACCTCCACAACGCATGTCCAAGTTAGTTTTGAAAACAAGAACTGTATTAAAAACAATAATTCGTTGTACGACCCAATAGAGTGGTAATGCTGTTTTCTTACTAAAAGTTGTCTGTTTTTCTCCAGCTATAGGGAAAAAACATATTGTTTTATCGCTTAAATATGTTAAGCAGATAAATATAAAGGTCTAAGCAACACTTTTAAATACTAACCAGCTCTGTAGGAATTTTTTAATTTTTTTGAAAAAATGTCAAAAAATGACAAATTTTACCCAAAATTTCGATTTTTGGAGCAAAAGCGCAGACTCAAGCCATTTTTTTTCAGCGGTAAAATTTCACACAGTTGATGTACTAGTATAAAGGCAACTTTTGGCACCTACCCGTTTTTGATTTTCAAAAAAAAATTTTTTTCGCTCCACCCTAATATTTACTGTTACTTATTAAGACTATTATGATATTTTTATGCACGATTAAAGGTAAATTTGTAATAACAATGAAGTATAAAAGAACTTAGAAGTTCAAGTTTATTTTTAAAAAGTACATTTTTTAATTTATTGATATTTGTTAGTTATAAAGAACTATTCTGAAAATGCAGTATTTTCATGATAATGTTTCTACTACTAGATATTTGAGCTAGAAAACTAAGTTAACATTTATGTTTTTTTCTTTTATTTGTTAGAATTTCTGGTGGCAGTGAGCTTTAGTTCCCGGATCCTTATAATTTATTTAAATTCAGTAAGAAAGATGGAACTGTACAAAGTTGCTTCTAGAGTTTTGACTGATAAATATAATTATTTTTTTCAGTAAATTTTGTGATTTAAAGTATGAAATTACCTATAATTAAAATTTTTGAATCTGTTTATAATTTATAAAATAATAAAATTAAAAAGTTGATCTCAATTTAAGGTATAACTATAATATTTACAATTTTTATTTTTATTAGATAAAATTTCTGGTTAAAGTTAACAGCTAAATATAGTTATAATTTTCACGATAATTTTGATTAAGATTTTTTAAAAGGGTGGATATTAATTTTGTGTGAGGCAATGAAAATGTAAACATATCCAGTAGACAAAGCTCTCAAAATTGCGAAAGCGCGAACTCGTGAATTTCACCTTAAAAGTAAAAGACTCTATGATCGAAATTTTGTCGAATCCCCATTAAAGATACAAGACTCTGTAATTTATGAAGAATTTAAATACCCTAATACTCGAAAATTAGAACCTACTTTCTCTGGCCCATACAAAATTATAAATAAACTTTCTGGTTTAACTTATGAAATAGATAAATATAATTATGAGACAGGACAGAATTTAGTTATTGTGCATGTTTCTAAATTAAGACCCTATTTTTCACCCGAAGATTTTAAACTGTTTCGTGAGCAACCCAAAAAACAAACAAATTCTTTGATACAATCACAAACACTAGATCAAACTAAAGTCAAGACAGTAGATTAAATTTTAATTCTTATTCTTTAAACATTTTATCACCATAATTTTCAACATTAGCAGGTATGTTCTTGGAGCGCTAAAAAAAATGTACTTGTTTTTGGGAGTTGTTAGGGTTAAATTGTGCTCCTTATGCAGGTATAAGGTGTACACTTTGATTTAATTCTAACTATATTTACTCATTTATTTTACATTAGTATTATGCTATTTATTCAACAGATATTTATGTGATAACAGTTATAAAATTTGATGATTTTATTCAAACCTACAATTTGTGATTTTCAGTGATTGTGAAAACTACAGATATTAAAAGTTTTTCAAAAAGCAAATTATCTTTATTTCGAATTGTCAATTAAGATTGACAACTTTTATTCCCATTTGTTTTATTATAAAGTTTATAAACCATGTGTAGATAAAACATTACTCTACATTTAGCATTTGAAAACCTATAACCAAATTTGACAATTTTGTAAAAGAGTATCAGAGAGGAATTATTGTAAGGAAATACTGGTTGAGAGTCCATTTTCTAAATAGTTAGATTTAATTTTATTTGGATTTTGGAATTATTTTTATTATTATTATTATGTATACTTTCGGCTAGCAAAAAATATTTTCTTATGCTATTAGAAGATAATAAAATTATTTAGTTGCTATGTAATTATTTTTATCCTCAACCAATATTTTCCCTAACAATAATAAACAAACCGTGATATTTTTTTTTATTATACTCTTGTTTTATTATTATTATCATTATGATTTCTATAATGAAATATGGTTAAAATTACACTCTTATTGAGAACATTACGATATGGAGAATTATTACTAATGTTGCTATAAATTTTGAGTCTTATTATACCACTTATTATTATTGTTGTTATTATTACTATTTAAATTTTTCTATATTACTTATTATTGATATTGAGAGTGATATTATATATTATTAAAAATTTTGATTGATTATTAAAAGATGTTGGATCTAACATAAGATTAAAACCAAAGATTAAACTAGATTTACAAAAATTATACAATTTACTAGTGAACTACATTGAAGAACTGCATTTTTAAAACTATTTAGAGACTTGGTTTGAAGGACTGTATGTAGTTAACTAAGTTTGAGAAGAGCGTTTATTGTAGCCTTTAAAGATTTTTTTTACTACAAGGACTATACCTAATAAATTTAATTTATGAACTGAAATAACTATTTATTAAGTCATTAAAATTCTATAAACTCTCACGAAAGAGATTTTTTATTGTTTTTATTATATTTTTAATATTTCTTGCTTATTAATATTTATAACTTATTTGCTGCTATTGTATGTATTATCTCCTATGCACTTACAAATGGTAAGTGATATTGTAACATTATTGTATTTCTTTCAGGGAAATGCTCCTACCTAATTTTAATTCGATTTAATTTGCTCTTAACTATTATTTTAATCGCTATTATTCTTTATATTGCATTAATTTTCTTTTTCTTCAATCTCTTAGCTTCCTGGGTTTGACAGTTTTATTCCAAAATTTAACTTTTCTAAATTATTAGATTTCTATTGTCTGAACTTGTAGTTTTATTTAACTATCAGTTTCATACATAGTTTTGGGGAGGGGGGATATTACTACAAATTTAAATTTTTTTCGCCAAAAATAACCTTTATACTATACTAATTTCCTTATTAAAATATTCCGCACTTAGTTCAACTTATTAAATTAAAATCTTGTTTCTTGATCTAATCTATTAATTTTTATGGAAACGATATAAATTCTTAATTCGCCTTAAAAAATATTTATTCCAATACGCGTAAGTTTAAAAGATGGCTCTAAATTAAAAATATTCTTAATTAAACTTTATATCTTAATATTCCAAATAAAACTCATTTTTTTCTATGTTTTTATCAGCCTTTTTTAAGAAAGTCTTATTAAATTTATTCCAAAACCATACTTTTGGAAAAATATCATTATTTTTATTTATCTATTTATTTATTTTCCCTCCTTCAACATTCGATATGTGTGCATATCAATAAATTCATTTCTTTTCTTTTTCTCTTATAATTAATCGTCTGCAAAAATACTTCGTTTGCAGGATATTTGAAATTCTGAGTCGATTATAAATTAGTTAAATAATATTTTAAAAAAATTATCGTCTGTGGAATAAAAATCTCGACTCTGGGCATGAGTTATGTTTACGTGGAAAAATGGTGGTTAGAGAGTAGAGAATTTTCTAGAACTTTTTTTTTTTTAGATTTAAGAAAGGAAGCCTGGAGGTGAGAAGGGAGATTCTTTGTTTTTTCTTCGATGAGTACGGCTTGCTGAAGTAAAGATGGAGTATTGTTTTTGATGTTTCGGTTAAAGACGGCTTGCAAAGGGATCCTTTTCCTCTCTTATGACTACAGTTTCATAAATTAACTTGCATCAGCCAATGAGTAATTTTTTGGATCTTCTACAGTTATTTATTTTGTTTTTTCCATCGCTTGCCACGACTGTGTGTTTTTTAATCCAGTGAAGCAGTGACAATAGCTCGAGTTTCTCCATAAATCGTCACATATATATTTACATTATTATATGAAAATTCCTTTTTTAAATACGTATTTATGTAGGAATAAAATCTATTCACTTGCGTATTTTAAATGTCTACTTGAATTTTCTGATAATCCATGCATGTTTAATTTTCAACAGAAACAAAGAATTAGTATTATGAATCGAAACTTTTGCGGGATGTTAAGATGTATTTCTAATGAAATATATATTTATGAAGTTAATTAAAATGAATTAAACAAAATTTTTTTTAATAGATTGAACAGCATTTAAAATGCAATATACAGAGTGATTCTATTTTTTTTTTTTTTTTTTTTTTTTTTACAATAAAAGAGGGGTGATAGTACACATCAAGACAAACAATATTAAATAGGAGACCAAGGGTCCGAAACGTTTTCCAATGGCGATAGCCGCCATTAAAGTTAGGGACCAAAATTTCAAATAAACATGAAAAACTGAAAAATCGTTCGATTCATTTGCGGTTTTCATTAAAATTATTCTTTAAGTCGACATTTTCTTGAAATTAAATTATAAAGATAGATTTCAAAAAATGCCGATAAAGGGCGCTTTAGACTTTGAAGTAACGAACAACTATTTTTTGCCGGTATTTTTTGCATCTCAATAAATGTTTTCGTAAGCTTAGACTCAAACCTAAATTTTGAGCTCCAAATCTGAAAAGTGGGGAGTGGTTAAGTAGCAAAAATTGAACTGTGTTCAGAGGGTTCAAATTTCAAATGATTATAAAAACAGAAAAATTGGTTCATTGATTTGCGGGTTTCACTAAAACTATTCTGTATGTTGGTATTTTCTTAAAAATAAATTATAAAGATAAATTTCAAAAAATGCCGATAGAGGGCTCTTTAGACTTTGGAGTAATGAACAACTCTTTTTTGACGTTATTTTTTGCATCTTATTAAATGCGTTCGTAAGCTTAGACTTAAACTTAAATTTTGAGCTCAAAATGAATATTTGGGAGTGGTTAAGTAGACAAACTGAACTGTGTTCAGAGGGTTCAAATTTTAAATGACTGTAAAAAAAAAAAAAAAAAAAAAAAAAAACGGAAAAATTAGTCGATTTGTTTGCGGTTTTCGCTACAACTAATTTTTAAATCAACATTTTCTTGAAAATAAATTTTAAAATAACTTTCACAAAATGCCGATAGAGGGCGCCTTAGACTTTGGGGTAGCGTACAACTATTTTTAATTGTTATTTTTTTTAAATCTCATTAAATGCTTTCAAATGCATAGATTTAAATTTTGGGCTCAAATTCTGAATCGTTGGGAGTGTTTAAGAAGCGAAAATTTGAATTGTTTTCGAGGAGGGGGGAGGGTAAATTTTCAACTCCTGAACACACTTCAGTTTGCTCTTCTTAACCCCTCCCAACGATTCAGAATTTGAGCTCAAAATGTAAGTTTAAATCTAAGCTTCCGAAAAGATTTAATAAGTTTTTGTTCGTTACCTGTTCGTCACCACAAAGTCGAAAGCCCCCTCTATCGACATTTTTTTTAAATTTATCTTTATAATTTATTTTTAAGAAAATACCAACATAAAGAATAGTTTTAGTGAAACCCGCAAATCAATGAACCAATTTTTCCGTTTTTTACAATCATTTGATATTTAAACCCTCTGAACACACTTCAATTTGTGCTACTTAACTACTCCCCACTTTTCAGATTTTGAGCTCAAAATTTAAGTTTGAGTCTAAGCTTACGAAAACATTTAATGAAATGCAAAAAATACCGGCAAAATATAGTTGTCCGTTACTCCAAAGTCTAAAGCGCCCTCTATTGGCATTTTTTGAAATTTATCTTCATAATTTATTTTTAAGAAAATACCGACATAAAGAATAATTCTAGTGAAAACCGCAAATCAATCGACCGATTTTTCTGTTTTTCATGTTTATTTAAAATGTTGGTCCCTAAACTTTAATGGCGGCTATCTCCATTTGAAAACGTTTGGGACCCTTGGTCTCCCGTTTAAGATAATTTGTCTTGATGTGTACTATGAACCTTCTTTTATTGTAAAGAAAATTTAGAATCACCCTGTATATATATATATATATAAATCTATTGGCATTTAAATAACTGTACATGTAATGCTTTTGAGAAACTCATATGTATTTCTGGATAAAACTATATATATAAATAATTTTAATACATCAAGCTAATTTAATATTTGACTAAATTGATAAACATACTTTTAAAAAGGCAAAAAATACTTTTATCTATGCTCATTCGACGTGTTTCATTGCTCGGACTGTTAAAAGCTTTATTGTGTTATATTTTACGTTATGCTTTCATTGATAAATGTTATAGCAAAAAAAAAAAAATATTATCAGAAAATAATAAAGTTGAAAACTGGCAAACAAAAATCACGCAAACTCAAGCATTATAAAATTAATCGTACTTTTAATAAATAAGAAAAATCATGCGTTCAGAATATATTGTGAAACATCTTCCAAAACTTCCTAAAATCTCTAACAAAACTTCGTTATTTAGGGAAATAAGATTTTAAAGTCCTGAGATAAATATATATTCCTATACTTTTGAACAGGCCTGTATCTGATCCGTCAGTTGATATATATACTATATAATGCGGAAGTTTAGTTTAGTATAGAAACGCCTAAAAGTATGAAAATTTGCTTTCACCTATCTATACTAATGTACAAGCTTGGATATACATACATGAATAATGAACATACATGGAAACATACTTGGATGATTTTGTTCATTCCTGTAGTTTACCTAGTACCTTTATTACATGCTAGTATTTAGCTAACATTTTGTACAAACTAAAACTATTTAAATCAAATTTCCAGAAATTTTAACCATGTATTCAATTTTTTGTGCAATCCTGTATGTCACTTTACCAGTATTCTACAAACATTTCTTAGAAAACTTAATGCAGTTTAGCGTAAAAATGCATAACTTATTTAAAAAACACCTTTAACTAAAAGGCTCATATTCACTAAACTTTATGAGCTCTTTGCTGTAGCCCTGTATATCAACTACAGCATTTATGCTCATCATATAATATGCATACACTTAGTGAAAATTAAAAACCTAAATCATAATTTAAAAAAAGCATTAAATACATCCATCAGTCACCATCGATTGTATACAGTAATTCGGATAGAACATACTATTTGAAATATTTTGTATGTTCCTGTAAATTCTATCCACTTCGTATTATGTGCGAAATAATTTATATTAAGCCACAACGACATATATCAGTTTTATTATACTACCTTACCATTATGTAATCGAATACTTTTGTGTGGCCCTGTAAATAAATATTAACTGTTTTGTACACCGCATTATTTGTTATTGCACATTATAATGCACATCATAAATGCATATAAGTTTGAATGTGTTTCAAAGGATGTAACACCTTTTAAATTCAATTGAAACGATTTTTCTCCATAGGTTGTAATGCAATGAAAAATATTGGCTGTCTCTGTAAATAAAGTAATAATGCTAGAAACTTCATTTTCAATACAGTTTGTACTAAGGTAAACGTCAATGAATTCAAAAAATGTCACGGCTGTCAAAGAATTTTTACCGGGTGTCCTAAAAATGACTGATGGATTTTAAAAATCAATAACTTGCAAACGGTGACAGCTATTTTAAAAATATCTGCAGGAGGGTTATGTATAATGTCAGGAGTTTTTTTAAACCATAATTTTTTATTTTAGTTCGCATTTCAAGCAATAGATGGCGCTGACGGCGATTGAAGGCCAGGTCGACGCTTCACTCAGCACTGGTCACCTGGCCTTTAGTCGTCATCAGCGCCACCTATTGTTTGAGATGCGAACTAAAATAAAGATTACGGTAGAAAAAACTCCTGACATTAAACATAACCCTCCTGCAAAAATTTTAGGTAGATTTCGTAAGAAATACTACCTATTGCAATCGCACCAGTTTATCTATCTATCTATCTATCTATTTATCTAGATATATATCTCACTTTTTTATGGACACGATAACTTCTATAATTCTTCACCAATCTCCACCAAACTGGCACATAGCGAAAATTTGAATTGTGTTCGAGGAGGGGGGAGGGTAAATTTTCAACTCCTGAACACACTTCAGTTTGCGCTTCTTAACCCCTCCCAACGATTCAGAATTTGAGCTCAAAATTTAAGTTTAAATCTAAGCTTCCGAAAACATTTAATAAGTTTTTGTTCGTTACCTGTTCGTTACCACAAAGTCGAAAGCCCCCTCTATCGACATTTTTTTAAATTTATCTTTATAATTTATTTTTAAGAAAATACCAACATAAAGAATAGTTTTAGTGAAATCCGCAAATCAAAGAACCAATTTTTCCGTTTTTTACAGTCATTTGATATTTGAACCCTCTGAACACACTTCAATTTGTGCTACTTAACTACTCCCCACTTTTCAGATTTTGAGCTCAAAATTTAAGTTTGAGTCTAAGCTTACGAAAACATTTAATGAAATGCAAAAAATACCGGCAAAATATAGTTGTCCGTTACTCCAAAGTCTAAAGCGCCCTCTATTGGCATTTTTTGAAATTTATCTTCATAATTTATTTTTAAGAAAATACCGACATAAAGAATAATTCTAGTGAAAACCGCAAATCAATCGACCGATTTTTCTGTTTTTCATGTTTATTTAAAATGTTGGTCCCTAAACTTTAATGGCGGCTATCTCCATTTGAAAACGTTTGGGACCCTTGGTCTCCCGTTTAAGATAATTTGTCTTGATGTGTACTATGAACCTTCTTTTATTGTAAAGAAAATTTAGAATCACCCTGTATATATATATATATATATAAATCTATTGGCATTTAAATAACTGTACATGTAATGCTTTTGAGAAACTCATATGTATTTCTGGATAAAACTATATATATAAATAATTTTAATACATCAAGCTAATTTAATATTTGACTAAATTGATAAACATACTTTTAAAAAGGCAAAAAATACTTTTATCTATGCTCATTCGACGTGTTTCATTGCTCGGACTGTTAAAAGCTTTATTGTGTTATATTTTACGTTATGCTTTCATTGATAAATGTTATAGCAAAAAAAAATATTATCAGATGTCACGGCTGTCAAAGTATTTTTACCGGGTGTCCTAAAAATGACTGATGGATTTTAAAATTCAATAACTTGCAAACGGTGACAGCTATTTTAAAAATATCTGCAGGAGGGTTATGTATAATGTCAGGAGTTTTTTTTTAAACCATAATTTTTTATTTTAGTTCGCATTTCAAACAATAGATGGCGCTGACGGCGATTGAAGGCCAGGTCGACGCTTCACTGGTCACCTGGCCTTTAGTCGTCATCAGCGCCACCTATTGTTTGAGATGCGAACAAAAATAAAAATTACGGTAGAAAAAACTCCTGACATTAAACATAACCCTCCTGCAAAAATTTTAGGTAGATTTCGTAAGAAATACTACCTATTGCAATCGCACCAGTTTATCTATCTATCTATCTATCTATCTATCTAGATGTATATCTCACTTTTTTATGGACACGATAACTTCTATAATTCTTCACCAATCAATTCATACACCAATCAATTACTGGTACATAAAATCAAAGAGGTTAAAATCTTGGCTAAGTTCGTCAATGGGCTAAATCGGACAAAGGGGGTCGGAATAGGGGGCGTTTTTGTGAAAACCGAAAAAAACGCTATAACTTCTTATTTAAAGTAGATATCGAATCAGTTAAAAGTTTATATTACTTCTTAAAAATGGGTCAAAAGTATATGCATGACAGATTTTCGATAAATTTAGAAGTGGGCTCAAGAGGCGAAAAAAACAGGGATTTTGAGAGAAAAAAAATCACAACTTCGTCAATTTTCAAGATATCAAGTCCAACTAAATTTTTTGTAAATGTTCTTAAAATTATCTAAAACTTTTGTATTTACAAGTTTTTGATAGGACCAACTTTTACCGATGAAAAAAATTAAAAACGAAAAGAAAAAGGTCGCTGAAAAAAGAGAAAAATCCATAACTCCGTCAATTTTTAAAATATCAAATCTGATTAAATTTATTTTACATCTTCTCAAAATTATCTACAACTTTTATATTGACAAGTTTTTCATAGGACCAATTCGTATAGCAAAAAGAAATTAAACAAAAATAGTAGTTGGAGAAAAAAACCTCAAATCCAAATTACTTATATTCTGACTCATTTTTAAATTCATTTTTGATTTTAAACGCATCCAAATAGTAGATCCTCTTATTTAGAAACTGTATAAAGGGACGCATTGGTCAATTTTCTGATAAAGACAGAATATATTTCAAAAAAGGCTACCAAAAAGGATATTTTGAACAGAATTTCCGAAAGTCATCGGGACTGAAAATTGAAGAAAGTATTCAAATAAGAAATTGCGTTTTTTTTCTGACTTGTTTTTAAATTAATTTTTGTTCTCAAACGCATCCAATTTACAGATCCTCTTATTTAGGAACTATATAATGAGATGCATTGATCGGTTTTTTTGATAAAGGCAGAATATATTTCGGAAAAGACTACCAAAAACGGTATTTTGAACAGAATTTTCCGAAGTCTTCGTGATTTGAAAATTTAAGCAAGTTTTCACATATCAAATTGCGTTTTTTATGACTCGTTTTAAAATCCATTTTCGCTCTCAAACGCATCCAATTCACAGATCCTCTTATTTAGGAACTATATACTGTGACGCATTGGCCAGTTTTTTGATAAAGATAGAATATATTTTTAAAAATGCTGTCAAAGTGAGTATTTCGCACAAAATTTCCCTAAGCAATCATGATTAAAGAATTAAGGATGTATTCAAACAACTAATCGGTTATTTTATGACTCATTTTTAAATTAAATTTTTTTCTCAAATGCATTCAACTGACAGTTTTCTGTTATTTAGGAACGGTATAATATACTGTTTTGGTCGATTTTATAATAAATTCAGAATCTATTTCAAAATATGTTGTCAAAATGGGCATTTGAGCTGAATTTTTCTTAAGATGATTCTGATTAAACCAGTTTTTGCAGAAAAATGAAATTAAAAATTTTTCATAAACGGCCAAATGAAATTATTAAACTGGGTTTATCTCTAATCATATATTTTTTTGTTGAAATGAGCACTCTTCGAAATCTACCTCCGCCTATGGGCCCAGCCGACAGGGATTTTTTTAAATGGCTGTCACCGTTTGCAAATTATTGAATTTTAAAATCCATCAGTCAGTTTTGGGTCACCCGGTACAAAAGTCAGAGTGTGGCAAGGTGGACAGACGGTCAGACCGCCAGAAAAACCGAATGCATAAACACAATTCAACTTTATTGGAAAGTGTTAAAAATGGATATTTCAGAAAGTGAATTATTTAATATTACTGTTCCTTTATTTTATACAGCAGCTTATTCCAAATTTTAAAAGCTCTTTTATCTCTTTAAAGAAATATTAAATACGTTTGATGTATTTCCGAAATTAAAACATACATTTTGCTGTGTAAGTAGTTTGCCTTATAAAACCTATTGATAGTCGGCACATTATAAGAATGTTTTCCTTTTTTTATCGGCATTATCACCACATGGAAAAGTCACCACATGGATGTATCTCTTATATATAATTTTCTTATGAATTAAAACAAGATCCTGCAAAATACAATGCAAATAGCTTGAAACAATTTGCAAAAATTAAGGGTTTCTGTTGCTTTATATGTCATTTTTTTCGAAGAATGTATACAATTCTGCGCATTATAATATTGATATGAACGAGAATCTGAATGTTAAATGTTTGATTATTTATTCATTACTCAATGGTTGTGTATATTATGAATACAAAATATTTTTAAACTTTTCAGCTTTTTATCCTGATTCGTAAATATTATTGTTTTATGTCAACGTTTCTCTTTATAAACTGAAGTATTAAAACTAAATCTTAAAGTATAATAAAATATTAAACAAAGAAAAAAAACAAGATCTTTCTCTACTACAAATCTTCTTTGTGACACCTTGTCAGTAGAATACAGTAAACGTTTATTCCAGAATGATGAAAACTCAATTTTGAATTCAATTTTGAACTGTTTCAAACTGGTGACTCAATCCAGAGAAATTGAATTTGGTGTGCTGCAAAAGATCTGTCAAGTTCCTTTTCAGTTTTCTTCTATTTGACTGTAAAATATTTAAATTTAGTTCGTGTGAGTAAAACATAACAAGAACGAAAATTTTTATTATGATATTACGAAACTGTTTGAGTAATGGATTTTCACTGATAGTAAAAAAAGAAATTTTATTTGCAGAATGGTCCATGATAATTCTTAAAAATAACACACCACTGGAAAAATGTTTTTATTGCTTTATACCTTTTCTCTTTTAGGAAAAATGTATTTAATTCTGTTCTTAAAACTATTGGTATGAACGTGAATACTTATGTTAAATGTTTGATTCATTAATCGTTAATCTATGTTTTTTAAATTTATGAATACAAATAATTTTTTAATATTTTATCCTGACCTCTAAAAATTATAGTTTTATATTTCAGTTGCTCTTTATAAACGGAAGCATTAAAACTAAGTCTTAAAGTATAAGAAAATGTTATAGAAAGCAAAAAAAAGATCTATCTCTACTACGAATCCTCTTAGCGACAGCTTGTCAGTAGGATACAGTAAACTCTTATTCTAGAATGATGGAAATTCAATTTTGAATACATACGTTTGCAGAATTGTTTGAAACTGGTGACTCGAAGCAGAGAAATGCAAAAGACATATCAAGACTTTTTTCAATTTCCTTCCGTTTAATTCTAAAATGTTTGAATTTATTTTAGGCGAGTAAAACATCCAAAAAACGAAAAAAATTAATATGATATTAAGAAATTGGTTAACAGATAGATTTATATTTATAACAAAAACGAAAGTTTTAAATACAGAGTTTGCAAGGATACTTCTTATAAATATGACACCACTGGAAAAATCTAAACAAATTACAATAGCCATGATATGGTGTTTAGTCATATAATAGTAAGAAATTGAACACCATGTTTTTTATCAGCAGCTTCCAGCGGATTATTTTAATGGTGTAGTTGCTGTCCAACCATTATTTAGGATAAGCCCGTTTTATTCCGGTTGACTTTTCCCTTTATCTACCGAATTATGAATTCATGAAAAATTTACATTCTAAAGCAATTTATGTTAATTGTTTAAAATAAATTAAAAGATTTACGCCGACCCAGTGGCGTGGTTGGTAGCGGCAACTGTTCCCACACCGCTGGTTCCTGGTTCGAGTCCAGCTAGCGGCATTGGTGTCTGTGTTGTCCCTGTGATGTGTATTAAATGTATGTACTGGATTTTCTGCAATAATAAAGTGTTCTGTATTTGTTTCTGTGTATTCTGGATCAATCGAGGTAACAGCCACTGTAGTTATAGGCCTCAAAGCACTGTTCACTCAAACTCAAAACTCAAAAAGATTTATATAATCATTAAATAAATTAATTTTTCAAGCATTGAAAAATTTAGAAGGATTAATTAAATTTGAATTTAAAGGGATTTTTTGCAATATTTATAACCGAACTCAAATCGTTTTTATTACATTGATTTCTTTGTATTTTGTAGAATTTTAAAATGAACAATTATAGTTTTCTTACAATATAAACATTTTTGAATTAAAAAATTCTTATCGTGCTCCTTCAGCAATAAGAAAGCTGAAAAGATACAAAGGCAAAAAAAAATCATCCTTTAAAAATATTTTTATTTTGTGTAACCAATATTATTTTTGGAACAAAATAAAGTAATGTATCTGTAATTCATTTTAAACAGTATTACAACTAATAGATGTATTAAAATATTTTATAATAAGTAATTTTAATCGTAGGGTAACATCCCCAGTAATTGGCACATTAAGAATTTGTCTTTAAGCTTACTTCAATTTTAATTACAAAGAAATGAGATATTTCCTTGGAAATATTTTTAAATCAAAGAATGCATATCTGTGCATCTATTTTGCCCACTAAAAAGAAAAAAAATTGAAAAAGTGATTTTATAAAAATATAGTTATAAAAAGTTGCTAAAATCACCAGTAATTGGCACCTACAGCACCAATGTATGACACCTTGTGATCCAGTAATTGGCACAAATTTATATAAAAAAAAACTTTACATTTTGCATTGGGTTTAATCGCTTTAAATGAATTTACTGTAGATGAAGATGCCATATTTCAGGTTTTTGAGAGTAAGAAATCAGCATATTAGTCTGAAATGTGAACACTTTAAAACAATACAATATACTTATTTCAATACCCAATAATTGTCATGCTGTCCCCAGTAATTGTCATATGAAGCTTTAATGGATTCCAGTTACTGATAATATTTCATATTTTCAAATAAAAACAAATGATAAACAAAATTAGTCTATAACTTTTAAAAGTACCTCCAAAATAAGTGGTTTAATCTCGAATTCCTTGCGAATTCCTTGTAGTTGGAATAGGTGCCAATTACTTGGAACTGGCAAAATTGAAGCACCATTAATTGGCATCTATCATTAATTCAGAAATCCAAATATTTAGCAGAAAATACTTTTACACAATTAAAGTAATCTTTTTCAACTAAACAAAACTGTTGTCAATTAAAATTTAAAATATATTATAAATCAGATAATAATGAATTGAAAAGCATGCCTTCCTTAAGCCAAAGAAGAAGCATTTGCAACAAAAATGGCTAATTTCATACAAGCCATAATTGTTTCTATTTTCTAGGCACTATTGTCATCTAGTAGCATAAATCAAAGTTATAATCTTTAACGTAAATGAGCATATAACTGGTATATGGTCATATGGTTTTATTTTCAAAAGACTGGATATAAATTTTATTTTAGGACATGTTTGTAGGATGTGCCAATCACTGGTACGTGCCAATTACTGGGAATGTTACCCTACTTAAAACTACCGTTGGAGATAAATGGTTAATATTCTTTAAGGGAAATGGACTTTTTTAGAAGATTTTAATGACCATGGAATAGCAATGATTCATGAAATTGTGAAGTTCAAGTATGACAACAAAATTCAAATTATTTGTATTTGTTGAAGACATGCTTGTATTTAAATGCTCCTTTTTAAGCAAGAAAGAGAAAATCATCTATCAAGTGTAGATTATAAAACACTTTCCAATACTTTCAGAATTATGTAACAATACCATACCGTTTATTAAGTACAAATATTACTTTTAATTCGATAATACGAGACACATTTTATATTATACAGTAACTGACTTATAGTAAACCTGTTTACTATACCTACGTTTATACTACTATATCTACGTTATCTACGGTTGCTATACCTACGTTTATCTATGTTATTACATATGAAATATCATAGTTCATTTATATCATATTTTAAGTAAATAAAAGAAAATCCTGGAAAAAAATTGTAAATCGATTTAAAAATTAAAAAAACTCAAAGTTTTCATTGTTTAACATTTTTTTTCTCTTTTTAGATAAATAAACATAATTATGTGTTTTATTATATTAATATGGAACGTGAATCTGTATATTAAATGTTAGATTATTATTTCATATAATTATTTTTTCTAATTCAAGGATACAAAATATTTTTTAAGTTTTATTTTTTTTATCCTGCCTATAAAATATTACTTTTATCTCTCAATTGCTCTTTGTAAACTGAAGTATTAAAACTGAATCTTAAAAGTATAAGAAAATAATATAGAAAGCAAAACTCTTATTCCAGAATGATGAAAACTCAACTTTGAGAACATAGGTTTTCAGAATTGTTTCAAACTGTCGCCTCGGTGCAGACATATTAAATTTTCTGAGCTGAAAAGAGCTGTCAAGTTCCTTTTCAATTTTCAAATTGGAATCAAACAAAAGTTCTAGAGAATAGAAACTCTAAGTCAACAGAAACTCTAAAAAGTTTTAATTTAGTCCATCATAAAAGGAATGAAAAATTTTAATATGATATTAAGAAACTGTTTAAGTAATAGATTTATATTGATAGTAAAAACGAAAATTTTAATTGCAAAATAAGCGATGATTTTTTTTCTTTTTAAAATTGATATGAGAAGGAATATTTATATTAAATGTTTGATTCTTTATTCGTGAACCTATGTTTTTTAGTTTATTGATCGGAATCATTTTTAATATTTTAAAATTTTTATCCTGACCTCTAAAAATTATAGTTTTATGTTTCAAAAGCTCTTTATAAGCTGAAATATTAGAACTAAGATTTAAAGCATAAGAAAATATTACAAAAAGGAAAAAAATAGATGTATCTTCACTACGAATCATCTTTGCGACAGCTTCTCAGTAGGATATAGTAAACGCTTACTCCAGAATGATGAAAACTCAATTTTTAATACATACGTTTTTAGAATTGTTTCAAACTGGTGACTCGATGCAGAGAAATTGAATTCGTTAAGCTGCAAAATATCTGTCAAAATCCTTTTCAGTTTTCTTCTATTTGACTCTAAAACGTTTAAATTTAATTCCTGTGAGTAAAGCATAAAAAGAACGAAAATTTTTAATATGATATTAAGAAACTGTTTAAGTAATAGCTTTATACTGACGGTAAAAAAAGGAAATTTTAGTTGCATAATGGTCAACGATAATTCTGAAAAATAATATACCACTGTAAAAGGTTTTTATTGCTTCATTTGTTTTCTTTTAGGAAAAATATATTTAATTCTGTGCTTCAAAATATTGTTATGAACGTGAATATTTATGTTAAATGTTTAATTCTTTATCCATGATACTATGTTTTTTTTTTTTTTTTTTTTTTTTTTTTTTTTTATCCTGCCCTCTAAAAATTATACTTTTATATTTCAGCTGCTCTTTATAAACTGAAGTATTAAAACTAAGTCTTAAAGTATAATTAAATATTATAGAAAGCAAAAAATGATCTACCTCTACTAAGAATCCTCTTAGCGACAGCTTGTCAATAAGATACAGTAAACTCTTATTTTTAATAGATCGATATGATCTATTAAAATTATATTTCGATTATATATTATATTATATTTCGATCTCAGAATGATGAAAATTCAAATTTGAATACATACGTTTTCAGAATTGTTTCAAACGGGTGACTTGATGAAGACAAATTGAATTCGCTGAGCTGTAAAAAACTGTCAAATTCCTTTTCAATTTTCTTCTGTTTAACTCTAAATTATTTCTTTTTAGTTCATATAAGTAAAACATCCAAAGGAACAGCAAAAAAAAAAAAAAAAAAAAAATTATATGATATTAAGAAAGTGGTTAAGTAATAGATTTATATTTATAATAAAAAAAGAAAATTTTAATTAAAGAGTGGAAAAGGATAGTTCTTAAAATTAACATACAACTGGAAAAGTTTTAACAAAATACAATAGCGATGAATTGTTGTTTAGTCATATAATAGTAAGAAATTTTTACCCTTTATTTACCAAATTATGAATTTATAAAAATCTTACATTCTAAAGCATTTTACATAAATTGTTTAAAATAAATTAAAATATTTACACAATCATTTAATAAATTTTTTAAGGATTTTAGAGGGATCGAAGAATTTAAAAGGATTAAATAAATTTGAAATATAGGGATTTTTTACAACGTTTGTAACCGCACTCAAAATCGTTTATTTTACATTGTTTTCTTAGTACTTTTTAGAATTATATAATGTACAAATGTGATGTTATTACATTATAAATACAGAAATATTTCCGAATTGAAAAATCACCATCTTCCTGCCTCAGCGCCAAGAAAGTTGAAAAGACCAAAATGCAAAAGAAATCATCCTTTTAAAAATATTTTTATTTTGTGTAACCAAACATGCTTTTGGAACAAAATAAAATAGTGTATATGTAGTTCATTCTAAACAGTAATACAACTAATAGACGTTTTAAAATATTTTATATAGTAAGTAATTTTATAAGTACTGTCGGTAGACATAGGGCTATGAACATTTTAGGAGAATTTATTGACCATGGAGTAGCAATGATTCATGAAATTGTGAAGTTGGAGTACCATATGAAGATTCAAATGTTTGTTCAAGACATGCTTGCTTTAATATATAAAGCAGCATTATTTTAAGCAAGAAAGAGAAAATTATCCATCGAGTATAGATTATAAAACACATTCCAAAACTTTCAGAAGAAAGCAAAGAAACTGTACCGTTTATTAAATTAAAATATTATATTAAATTCGGGAATACGAAACGCATTTTATATTACGCTCTAAATAACTTATTGTAAACCTGAACAACGTTAATCAATTTTATTATAGATAAAATATGATAGAATCATTTATCTCATATTTTTATTAAGTAAAAGAAAATCCTGCAAAAATAAATAAATAAATAGATTGAAATTTCCGTTTAAAAAAATTAAAATTTCCATTGTTTAATGTGTTTTTGATCCATGTTTATAATTATGTGCTTTATAATTTTGATATAGATGTGAGATTTTATCCTAAATATTTTATTAATAATTTATTTAACTATTTTTCTTTAATTCAAGGAACAATGTATTTTTGTTTTTTATTTTTTCTTTATCTTGTCCTCGAAAATAATAGATTGATCTCTCAGTTGCTCTACATAAAAAATATAAAGTATAAAAAATATTGTAGAATGAAAAAACTGACCTGCCTCTACTACAGATCACGTTTGCGACAGCTTGTCACTAGTATACAGTAAACTTTTATTCCAGAATGATGAAAATTCAATTTTGAATACATACGTTTTCAGAATTGTTTCAAACTGGTGACTCAAAACGGAGAAATTGAATTCGCTGAGCAGCAAAAGACATAGCAAGTTCCTTTCAAATTTTCTTCTGTTTCACTTTTAAATATTTAAATTGGGTTCCTAACATAAAAAGATTAAAAAACATTAACATGATATTAAGAAACTGTTTAAATAATAGGTTTATATTGATAGTAAAAGCAAAAAATTTATTTACGGAATATGCCTTGATAATTCTTTAAAAATATGATACAATTGGAAAAAAATTTATTATATAAATATATTTTCTTTTAGAAAATATGTATACAATTTTGTGCTTTAAAATATTGATATGGACGTTAATACTTATGTTAAATATTTGATTTTCAATATTCTTTAATCTATGTTTTTTTTTTTTTTTTTTTTTTTTTTTTTTTTTTTTTTTTTTTGGATACCAATCATTTTTTGATTTTTTTATCCTGACCCCATAAATTTGTGTTTTAGTTGTTCTTTATAAACTAAAGTTTTAAAATTAAGTTTTAAATTATGTTAAAATATTATAAAAAGCAAAAAATGAAGTATCTCTACTACGAATCCTCTTTGCAACAGCATGTCACCAGCTTACAGTAAACTTTCATTTCAAAATGATGAAAATTCAATTGTGAGTACATAAGTTTTCAGAATTCTTTCAAACTAGTGATACGATGCAAAGAAATTGAATTCGCTGAGTTGCAAAAGAGCTGTCAAGTTCCTTTTCAATTTCTTTTGTTTGACTCTAAAACGTTTAGATTTAGTTCCTGTGAGTAAAACATAAAAGAACGAAAATTTTTAAAATGATATTAAGAAACTGTTTAAGGAATTGATTTATACTTATAGTAGAAAATTAATTTTTAATTGCAGAATGGTCGAGGATAATTCTTAAAAATAATACAACACTGGAAAAAAGTTTTTATTGCTTTATATCTTTTCTTTTTTAGGAAAAATGTATTTAATTCTGTGCTTAAAAATATTGGTATGAATGTGAATGTTTAAGTTAAGTGTTTGATTTTTATTCGTGAGTCTTTTTAAAATGGAAATGTATGCGAAATATTTTTGCGATAATTAAAAAAAATTTCGCATTTCTTAATATCATATTAATTTTTTTCGTTTTTATGGATGTTCTACTTACGTGATATAATTCAAATATTTTAGTGTTAAAAAGGGAAAACTGAAAAAGAACAATAAAAATGCGAAATATTTTTTCATTTTTAATTTTTTACTCTGTGATAAAAATCATAGTTTTATGTTCAAGTTTTATGTTTGATTCACTATTTGTGAATCTATGTTTTCTTAAATTTATGAATACAAATAATTTTTTAATATTTTATCCAGACCTCTGAAAATTATAGTTTTATGTTTCAGTTGCTATTCATAAACTGAAGTATTAAAGTATAAGAAAATATTACAGAAAGCAAAATATAATTTATCTCTATTATGAATCCTCTTAGCGACAGCTTGTCTGTAATATACAGCAAACTCTTATTCCATAATGTTGACAATTCAATTTTGAATGCATACTTTTTCAGAATGGTTTGAAAGTGGTGACTCGATGCAGAGAAATCGAATTCGGTGAGCTTCAAAGAAATGTCAAGTTCTTTTTCAGTTTCCTTTTGTTTAACTCTAAAATATTTGAATTTAGTTAATTAAAAAAAACCATTAAAAAACTAAAAATTTTAATATGATATCAGGAAACTGGCGAAGTAATAGATATATGTTTATAATAAAAACAAAAAATTTTAAGTACAGAGTGGTTAAGGAAAAATATTAAAAATATGACAACTTTGAAAAATTTTAAACAAAATACAATAGCTGAGACATTGTGTTTAGTCGTATAACAGTAACAAGTTTAATATTCTTTGGGAAGGACTTTATTAATGGATTTTAATGACCCTGGAATAGCAACAGTTTATAAAATTGTGAAGTTGAAGAGCGATATTAAAATTCAAATTAAAGATATTTGTTCAAGACATGATTGCTTTAATGTATTCATTTTTAAACAAGAAAGAGAAAATCATGCAGGAAGCATAGATTATAAAAAATTTTCCAACGCATTCAGAATAATGTAACAAAACTGCACTGTTTATTAAGTTAAAATATTATATTTAATTCAATAATTCGAAACGCATTTTATGTTACACCGTAAGGTAACTTATGTATCAAATATGATGTCATTTATGTCACATATTTATGAAGTGAAAGGAAAAAAAATGCAACCTGCGAAAAGCAGCATAAAGACATTGAAAAAATTAAAAAAAGGAACTAAAAGTTTTTATTGTTTTATGTGTTTTGTTCTCTTTTAGATGAATGTATATAATTATGTTCTTTATAACATCAATATGTTTATAAATCTGTATATTAAATGTTTGATTATTAATTCATATAACTATTCTTCTTTAATTCATGGATACGAAATATTTTTTAATTTTTAATTTTTTATCCTGACCTCTAAAAATCACAGTTTTATATTCTAGTTTCTCCTAATAAACTGAAGTATGAAAACTAAATCTTAAAGTATAAGAAAATATTATCGAAAGCAAAAAATGACCTATCTTTATTACGAATCCTCCTAGCGACAGCTTGTCTGTAAGATAAAATAAAATCTTATTCCAGAAAGATGAAAATTCAATTTTGAACACATCCCTCATAGCATGCATGGTCACAGGAGTCCCTTTGGTCACATCACATCTGTGACCAAAATGACGTCACAATGGGACTGAGATGTGACTTTCTTAAAAACTTTTAGAAAATTACAAAATATTCTTCAAAACATGCTATTTATTTTAAAAAACATGATTCTGTCAATTTAAATATCGTCACTTTTGTCAGAGTTTCTTGACGATGTTAATGTCAAAGTAGTCACAAATGACACGTTTCACAAATTTGTCATGCCGTGACTTCACAAAGTGGTCACAATGTAACGTCACAAAAGAGCTCTCAAACGGCCATAACGACTTCATATTTTAGTCTCTGTAACTTCATAACGACGTCGCAGGGACGTCACAATGCCTAACGGGATAATTTCCAGAGTTGTTTCAAACTGGTATCTGGATGTAGAGAAAGTGAATTCGCAGATCGGAAAAGACCTACCAAGTTCCTTTTCAGTTTTTTCTTTTTAACTCTAAAATATTTGAATTTTGTTCATGAGAGAAGATAATAAAAAAAGAAAAATTTTAATATGATATTAAGAAACTGGTTAAGTAATAGATTTATATTCATAATAAAAAAGAAAATTTTTAATACAGAGCGAACAAGAATAATTCTTAAAAATATGACACGTTTGGAAGAGTCTAAACAAAATACAATAGCCATGATATGGTGTTTTGTCGTATAATAGTAGCAAATTTTATATTCTTTGTTGGAAATGGATATTTTCAGGATATTTTAATGACTACAAAATAGCAGTGATTCATGAAATAAGTAAAGTTGAAGTGCTTCTTCAAAATTCAAATTAGTTATATTTGTTCAGAACATGCTTTCTTTAATATATTCATTTTTAAACAAGAAAGAGAAAATCATACATCAAGCATAGATTATAAAACACTTTCCAACACATCCACATTGTAAAAAAAATCTGCAAAGGTACCAAACTTTTTCTTGGAAACTGGGATTCCAAGAACTTTTCATGCATTGATAACAGGAAAAATCCATGTAATCGATTCTGAAACTTGAATTTTTGCTGTTACCGTTACAGGAAAAGTTCTAGGAATCCCAGTTTCCAAGAAAAAGTTTAGTACCTTTGCATATTTTTTTTTTTTACAGTGCAGAAGAATAAAATAAACTGAACCATTTGATAAGCTAAAATATTACATTTAATTCAAGAATACGAAAAGCATTTTACATTACGCAGTAAATAACTTATAGTAAACCTGAGAAAAGTTTATGAATTTTATTATATATAAAATTTAATATTTCATTTATATCATATTTTTATGACGTAAAAAAAAAATCCTGCGAAAAACAAAGTAGCTATATGTAAAAAAAATAAATAAATGTTTTCATTGTTTTATGCGTTTTTTCTCTTTTTGGATGATTGCACATAATTATGTATTTTATAATAATGATATGGAAGTGAATCTGTATATTAAAGCTTGATATTAATTCATATTACTGCTTTTCTTTAATTCATGGATACAAAGTATTTTTAATTTCTTATTTCTTATCCTGGCCTCTAAAATAACATTTTTATTTATCAGTTGCTCTTTATAAAATGAAGTATTAAAACTAAAGCTTAAAAGTATCAGAAAATTTTGTAGAAAGAAAAATATGCTTTATTTCTACTATGAATCACCTCCCGTAAGGCATGTTTAAGTCCCTGCGACGTCGTTCTGAAGTCACATTGTGACTTTGTGATCATCGATTGTCGATTTGACGTCACGCGACGTCGATGTGTAGTCGTTATGGCCGTTTTAGAGCACGTTTGTGACGTCACATCGTGACTACTTTCTGAAGTCACGGCTTGACAATTTTGTATAAAATGTGTCATTTGTGACTACTTTGACATTAACATTGTGATGAAACTGTGACAAAAGCGATGATATTTAAATTGCCAGAAACATGTTTTTTAAAGTAAAAAACATGTTTTGAAGAATATTTGTAATTTTCTAAAAATTTTTAAGAAAGTTGCATCTCAGTCACAATGTGACATCACTGAGTGGTGGCATTTTGGTCACAGATGTAATGTGACCACAGTGACGTCATCGTGATGTCACTATGACCATGTATGCTATGAGGTCTATACGACAGCTTGTCACCAGGATACAGAAAACTTTTATTTCAAAATGATGAAAATTCAATTTTGAATATATACGTTTTCAGAATCGTTTGAAAGTAGTGACTCGGTGCAGAGAAATTGAATTCGCTGAGCTGCAAGAGACATGTTATGTTCTTTCAGTTTTCCCTTTTAACACTAAAATATTTGAATTAGATCACGGAAGTAGAACATCCATAAAAACGAAAAAAATTAAAATGATATTAAGATACTGTTTAAGTAATATATTTTTATAGAAAATTAAACCAAAAATTTTTATTACAGAGCGGTCAATGGTAATTCTAAGAAAATGTTATACTACTGGAAAACGTTTTTATTACATTATATCTTTTTTTTTCTTTTAGGAAAAATGTATACATTTTTTTGCTTTATAATATTGGTATAAACGAGAATTTTTATCTAATAATAACACATTGCTCAGTGGTGCACAAACAGGAATTTTAATATACATTTGTATGTATTAAAATAAAATAAAACTTACAACGTTTCGCCCCGTCTTCTGCGGGCGTCTTCAGAAAAATATGATAATGGAAGGGCTACGTTTGCATTATGATCGAGAGATAATAATGCATTATGTCTTGAATTTTTATGTTAAAATATTTGATTCTTTATTCATGAATCTATTTTTTTTTATTTATTTATGGATAAATTTGTTAATTTTAAATTATTTATCCCGACCTCTGAAAATTGTAGTTTTATGTTTCATTTGCTCTTTATAAACTGAAGTATTGAAAATAAGTCTTAAAGTGTGAGAAAATATTATACAAAGCAAAAAATGATCTGTTTGTACTACGAATCTTCTTAACGACAGCTTGTCAGTAGGATACAGTAAACGCTTATTCCAGAATGATGAAAATTCAATTTTGAATGTATACGTTTTTAGAATATTTTGAAACTGGTGACTCGAAGCAAAAAAACTGAATTCGCTGAGCTGCAAAAGACCTGTCAAGATTCTTTTCAGATTTTTTTTTTCTTTTTAAGGGATCAGGTACCTTTGATCGATGAAAATAGAAGCAAAATTTGCGTACAGAATTGATCTCAATATCTTTAAATCTATCGCTTTTAAGAACTTCAAATTTTTAACACATATTTAAATAATCTTCCTGTAACTGTTACAGGTCATAGAATATTTTTATGCCTTCACCATAAAATAAAATTAAAAAATATATAAACGGTCTTTTTTTCTCGAAGAAAAATCATACATAGTCTTGCGCGCAGTTTAACATGCATAAAAAATATCATAAAGACCTAAAACCAATTTATATATAAAGAAAAATAGTCAATAATCAAAATGACGAACCCCAGTTACTTTAAATTCTGTCTTTGTATAAAAAATACATACAAATATGAAAAATAACAAAATTTAGCACTTTTTTTAAATAATAATTCATAACTTGAAAAATTCATACACAAAAGTGATAGTAGTTCGTCATTTTAAGCATTTATATGTTATGTAACTTCTGTAAAAATTTCATTAAATTATACCCAACCATTTTCGAGCAATCATGCACGCAAGTTGAAAAAATAGCATTTTGAGAAAATCCAATTTAAAGATAAAATTTCTTTTTAAAACCTATTATGCAAAATATCTTTAGATATTTAAGTATACGTATATTTATTTACTTACCTAATTATATAAAAACATAAATTCAATAAGTTTCATTATAAAAAAATTGTAAATAGTGTGGTATAAAACATGCAAAATGAATATAAATACACAAATAACATATACTGATACAACATTTTTCTGTATATTTATTCATTATTTACAAAATTTTTACATGAAGCTGGTAATACTTCATCGTTTTCAACATTTATATGCTATGTAAGAGATGTTAATTTTTTATGACATTTTACACAACAATTTCGGAGAAATCATGCGCGCAGTTGAATCGTAAACGTAAAAACGAAAATAATTTTTCCTCATATCATTCTTCTAAATAACCATTCATTATTTAATAAATCCTTACATGACACTGATAATACTTCGTCATTTTCAAGATTTGAATGTTTTGTAAGAGCTGTTAATTTTTTATAAAATTTTAGCCAACAATTTCGGAGAAAACATGCGCGCTATTGAATCGTAAACGTAAAAACGAAAATAATTTTTCCACATATCATTCTTCTAAATAACCATTAATTATTTAATAAATCCTTACATTACACTGATAATACTTCGTCATTTTCAGCAATTGAATGTTTTGTAAGAGCTGTTAATTTTTTATAAAATTTTAGCCAACAATTTCGGAGAAAACATACGCGCTTTTGAATCGTAAACGTAAAAACGAAAATAATTTTTCCACATATCATTCTTCTAAATAACCATTAATTATTTAATAAATCCTTACATTACACTGATAATACTTCGTCATTTTCAACATTTGAATGTTTTGTAAGAGCTATTAATTTTTTATAACATTTTAGCCAACCATTTCTGAGAAATCATGCGCGCTTTTGAATCGTAAACGTAAAAACGAAAATTATTTTTGTGAAAATTCAATTGAAAGGAAATATTGACTTAGGAACTTATTATGAAACATAATTTTTAAGTATTGCAGTAATTTATATAATTATTTACTTATCTTATTATTTATACACATGAATTTAATAAATATTAAAAAATAATAAATATTGTGCACTAAATCAAGAAAAATAAAAGTAGAAATAAAAATAAAATTTACCTTTACAAGGACAATACTGCATCATCTGTTTACTTAGATTATTAGGTTGATAAACTTTTTGTAGAATATAGAAATTGATTTACACATAATAAATAAAAAATAACAGATGATCTTTTAATTGTATGGGCACTTGTCGCATCATTTTTCATCATACTGTCAATAAATTAGAAGACTTGTTAAAAAAAAATCTATAAATTCATGCTGATGTTTTATATTGCATAAAATAAATAAACCTTTTAGAAAATTTGAACACTAATTTACATACATATACTTTGATAACTATCATCTCATGGGATAACAGATAGAAAAAACATTGCTCAAAGATTTTGACAAAAGTTAACACATTTAAAAAGCACCGGCACTGTAAATTTCACCTTCCTCCAAGAGAAAATTAGAAGTTGCAATCCTTTAGTCGTCTAACTCCTTCAAACATGCTTTCATGTTCGAAGGTATCCATTTTTCCAGCAGATCCATCGTGGTTTATTGAGGCAATCGTTTTCATGTATTTTTTCCATGAATTATATTCATGCGTCCCTTTTTTAAGTTTCCATGCATCACGACTTGCAAAATGAGGAAAGGACTTCAGTATCAATAACTTTGCCGCTTTTGTCACCGATGACAGTGCACACACCTATTCGTGAAGTGTGACCCCGAGTTTTCCATGTCACCACTGATGTTTAAGTATGAAGAATCAGTCAGAGCTACTTCTTCTGAAGCTGCAGACATCATAGAATTTTCTGCGACAGATGCGAAGCATTTCTGTAGCACCTTTATCGCAGTATTGTAAGATTTTTTGGAAATCAGTTGAGGCAGATTCATGATTCCACAAAACAGTTTCATTGCTGTATATCCCAGTCCAATTGATCTAATGGCATAAATATATCTATAGTTAATTTCTGAAATTTTATTATTTTCGCCGATCTTCTTAGAATTCTTAAATTTAATAACTTCAGCACAATTTTCACATAAAATCGAAATTTTAGATGATAAGCCACATTCAATTTCTTCTGTTATACTTCCTTCACCACCACAAACTTTACAGCATAAAAACTTTTCCAGAATGGAAAACATGTGACTGACATCCATAATGCGATATTTATCAAAACTAGAATTATATTCAAACTCCTTGTTTACAGAAAGTTTTCTCTGTGAAGCACTGTTATTCAGTGAATCACTTTCACTTTTCGTCAGCTTTCTAGTGTGTATATTCCCAGTTTTTGGTCGTATCCCAGAAGCCCTTTTAGGTGTGTTTTCGCTAAGAACTTCACCCATTGTAGAAGAAGATTATTAACGAAATAAATAAAATTAATTTAAAGCTAAAATAAAACTTATCCGCAAAAAATCACTATAAAAACAATCAAAAATTTAGAATCGAAAGAGTAAACAACACAACGTGCATAGATTTATCTCTAAATCGAGCTAAATAGCTTGGTATATAAAGCTGAAGTAGCAGTTGCTAATTTCTGCTTGATTTCCTGAAAGGAAAGGAAAAATAAATAACCACAGAGTAAAGAACAATACGAGTAGAAATCCTTGAATCTTATCAGCTACGGCCGGCGCCAGCTGCGTGAAAAATGTAAACAAACAGTCTAGCCCTTTAAATATCGCTGTTTCATGAAAAGAGGCCTTACTATTTTGCCCATAACTTCGTTTCTAATGAGAATTTTTTACGGGTTTTGTTTTAATATGCATCTAAAAGATTGTATTTTATGCATCTAAAAGATTTGATTCATATAAAGCAATAAAAAAAATCGAAATTTTAACCATTTGAAAGGTACCTGACCCCTTACTCTAAAATATTTGATTTTCCCTAATAGGTCCCTAATTTCCCTATTTCCCTAATATGGTCACAGTGACGTCACTGTGAGTCACTTTCTTCACATCACATCTGTGACCAAAATGCCACCACTCAGTGACGTCACATTGTGACTAAGATGTGACTTTCTTAAAAATCTTTAGAAATTTATAAATATCTTTCAAAACATGCTATTTACTTAAAAAAAACATGTTTATGGGAATTTAAATATCGTCGCTTTTGTCACAGTTTCGTCACAATGTTAATGTCAAATTAGTCACAAATGACACATTTGTCACAAATTTGTCACATTGCGACCACTGTGAAACGTCACAAAAGAGCTCTAAAACGGCCATAACGACTTTAAATTTTAGTCACTGTGACTTCACATAAAAGTTACGTGACGTCACATCGACAATCGATGGTCACAAATTCACAATGTGACTTCACAACGACGTTGCAGTGACGTCACCATGCTTTACGGGTTACTTCCTGTGAGCAAAACATAAAATTAACGAAAAACTTTAATATGATATTAAGAAACTGGTTAATTAATAGATTTATATTTATAATAAAAAAGAAATTTTTAAATACGGAGCGAGCAAGGATAATTCTTAAAATTATGACACTTTTGGAAAAGTTCTAACAAAATACAACAGCCACGATATGGTTTTTTATCGTCTAATAATAATAAATTTAATTTTCTTTGGGGGAAATGGGCATTTTTAGGGGATTTTAATGACTACAGAATAGTAATGGTTCATGAAATTGTGAAGTTGAAGTGACACATCAAAATTCAAATTATTTATTTGTTCAAGATATACTTGCTTTAAACTATTCTTTCTTAAACAAGAAAAAGAAAATCAGTCATCAATTATAGATTATCAGACAATTTACAACAAACTATATAACAAAACTGCACCGTTTATTTAATTTAAATATTATTTTTAATTAAACAATGTGAAACGCATTTTATATTTCACAATAAGTAATTTATTGTTAACTTGAGCAACGTTTATCAATTTTATTATATATATGATAAATTATTTATATTATATTTTTATGAATTAAAAGAACATCTTGCAAAAAACTATGTAAATTGATTGAAATATTAAAAAAAAACCCTAAAAGCTTTCATTGTTTTATGCGTTTTTTTCTCTTTTTATAATGTTTTTTTTCTCTTTTTCTCTTTTTCTCTTATATGAATGTATATAATTGTGTGCTTTATAATATTGATATGGACGTGTATCTGTAAATTTGATGTTTGTTAAATTAATAATTCATAAAACTATTTTTCCTTAATTCATGGATGAAAATATTTTTTAATTTTTAAATTTTTATGCTGACCTCTAAAAATTACACTTTTATGTTTCAACTATTCCTAATAAACTGAAGTATTAAACCTGAAAGTATAAGAAAATATTATAAAAATCAAAAATCTATCTACGAGACCTCTGAGCGACAGCCTATCAGTAGGATACAGTAAAATCTTATTTCAAAATAATGAAAATTCAATTTTAAATACATACTTTTTCACAATTGTTTTAAACAGGTGACTGGATGCAGAGAAATTGAATTCGCTTAACTTCAAAGACCTGCCAAGTTCCTTTTCAGTTTTTTTTCTTTTAAACTTTAAAATGTAGTCGACTCTCGTTAATTCGAAATCGGATAATTCGAATCATCGTTTAATTCGAACTAAACATGAAGTCCTGAAATATTCAATGGCAGAATAATGCTAAACTTTTTCATTAGTTCGAACTCATTTTCTCTCGACATCGTTTAATTTAAACTAACGAGACTTCCGATTTTTCATTCTTCCTTTCTTTCTCACGGATTTCAGATCATCCCATATAGCACAAAAGCTCCTCAATACCTCCCCAGGAGCTCCAAGACATCCCATATTCGTCCTAAAACTAAAATAACTAGATCAGGACGTCCTGGGGAAGAGTCTTTTACGGTGTCCTCAGGAATGAGCTCCCAGTAACGTCCCACGGAGCAACTTCCCAGGGACGCTACTCCTGAGATCCTGGGGAAGTACCCGGTTATTCATTCTTGGGGAAGTGCCCAGGAAGTCACACTGCTGGCGCCATCTTATGAATGATTCTGGAGTACAATACTCAATTTTTTTTAATTAAAATGTTGAATACAATTAAATCGGTATCGATTATTAATGAGTTTATTTTATTTTATTAATTATTCGATTACTTATTTTTAAGCAAATTAGATAATTTTTATTAAATTTTTATAATTTTTAGTTACTGCTATAACTTTTAATCTTTTTTAGTTAAAGTAAAAATTTTAATTTATTATTTCAATTAATTCCTTTTTTATATACTAACTTCTATTATGTATCTTCTAAACCAAATTTGGTTCATTTATCAATATTTTATTAATTATTAATAAATAACCTATTGCGTTTTGGTTTTTTATTATTATTCCTTTTTTATTAATTTAGAAATTAATATAACTTGTTTAAATGAACTAAATAATAAGCTTCTAAATTAATACTCTAAAATTTTTAAATAGAAGACAATTCCAGTTGTGCAACAATTCATTTTAAAATGGTATATTTGGATTTAAAGTATATAAATATTGAGCTGCACCTCCCCCCCCCAATTCCCAAATATATACCAATACGTGGTTTATTTGAAAAGATTTTCTGTTTAAAAAATGTAAATTCACGCAACTTAAAAGTTTAATTCAGGTTATTATCAAATACCTACCGAATGTTGAGGATAAGAAAATGTTAGCTAAATAGAAGCATCAATTTAAATGCCATTTCTGAAGGTTTAGCCTATTTTATTTTATTTATCATTAATTAATTTTTTTATCTAAATAGGACTGATTAACAATTTATTTTTCTAATTTATTTTATAGATTACAAAACATAATATTATTATTGTTATTTAAATTCTGAAAGATAAAATGAAGTTTTCATTAGGAAAACTTCTGAAATATCAATAACGTTATAGATTTTGAAATTACAGATAAATTTTTATCTGTATTTCATAAAATAACATACAGTTTAACACAATTTTTAATTGAAGAGTATTTTGACATCACTTAAAACTTTCATTTAAAAAACCGATTTTCTATTCTATTTCTTCAGATATCCTTAGTTAGGTGACAATGAATGTTGCAATGAATGCAACTGCATAGCATACAATACTCAGCATAGACATAGTTACAGTTCCAACACTCAGGCACTCAATAGGCTATTCACGCCCCTCCAATCAATTTTGACAGCGAAGAATTTTCGCGGGAAATCATTGAATGAGAGGAAGAAAAAAAATAGTGTTTTTTCAGGAATTAGAAGTGAAACTGTGAGTAAGTAAAACAAATTTGTTTGTATGTGTAAAAGAAAGTATATGTATACATGTATTAGTTTAGGATTTTTTTTTAAAAAATTAGTTGATAAAAACATCTTATATTTAAAAAAAAGATATCAGTTTTTTCAGGCTTTTTAAATTGCCTAAAATCTTAGTTACTAAAATTACATTTCAAGTAATCAACAAAAATATTTCCCGTCGTTAATTAAATAAAAAATGGTGCATATTGTATTTTTTATGATCATAAAAATTTCATACAATTTTAAAGACTGCTAAATGGAGATTTAACTGTAAATTAATTTTATTTATAACAATAAGAATATAAAAAGGTTTTGTAACAGATTCAAATTTTATTAATAGTTTCTATTTTATGCCATTCAAATTCAAGCAGAGTTTCAGTGTAATGATGGAATTTTACAATTGATTTTCACACCAAATCCTGTTACAATTAAATTATACAAATTTGTATAATGGTGTGTTTTCAATGACAATACAGAATTTTAATATTTTTACAATGTTATAAAATAATACAGTGCTTTTACCGTATTTTTTAATCCCGCGACAAGTGATAAACATCCGAACATCTGTAACTCGTACCGTCGTGTAAGAATTTCATTAGTAACGGATTTGATTATTCGTTAATAAATACTCGCCAAAACATACCTAATCACTTTAAAACGTGTTTGTTCATTGGTTGTATTTATAACGGCCAATTATCAACATGAGGGACATATCAAGATAGGGGGGTTTACCCTCAGTGAAGGTCTTTTTAAAGGAACCTAACCCGTATTTACGCAAGGAAATCCAAGATTCGAAGAAAACCCCGGGAAACTCCGAACGATTAGGCAGATGGGTGCGATTTAGCACCTCCTATCTACCAGTTTCGAGATCAGAATCTCTTCACTGCTAACTATGAAACGAACTAGAAACTATCCCACTAGGAAAAAAAGACTAAGCAAATTTATATATATATTTTCATAAATTTGTATAATAAGAGTACCTTTTACCAAGCGTTAAAAAAAAAAAAAAATAAAAAAAATAAAAAAAAAAAAAAAATCGACAGAAATTTCTGTAAAAAAAAGTAAAAGCGAGAGAGAGCAAAAAAAGTTTCATTTTTGAAAGGATTTACTTAGATTTTATTTGTCAATCATTAAAAAAAAAAATCAAGGGCCACATTAAGGAGGCCCTCCGGAGGGTCTTTCTAAAGGAACCTAACCCGTATTTACGCAAGGAAGTTTAAGATTCGAAGAAAACCGTGAAAACTCCGAACGATTAGGCCGACGGGTGCAAACTCAGCACCTCCCATCTACCAGCTTCGAGAGCAGAATCTCTTGGCCGCTGGTGGGGTTCTCTATGAAACTGAAACAATGAAATATTTCAAAGAGTAAAAATTAGGAAAGAAAAGACTAAGCAAATTTATATATATATATTTACAAAAATTCATTTAATAAGAGCACCAAGAGAAAAAAGAAAAAAAAATCTATTAAAATTTCTGTAAAAAAAGTAACAGAGAGAAAGAGCAAAAAAGTTTTATTTTTGAAAGGATTCACTTAATTATTTGTCAATCATTAAAAAAAAATTCATAATTTTAAGGAAACTATGTGTTTTAATCTCTTGCTATTTTAATCTCTGGAAATAATATTTTTACTAACTAAAATTAAATTTTATAGGGGATATCATCAGCAACGTTTTACATCATTCGTTGTGTGTTAAAATATATAGTTCATAATCAATTTTCTAACTACAGAACGATCTTAATGGATTTGTAGTATTAAAAGCTAAAAGGATATTTTTATCATTTAAAAATACAATTTCATTTAAAAAATTTTAAATTCGAAGACATTTATGTTAAAACAAATAATTATTGATAATTTATTTAGAGTTATTAATTTAAATTTATGTCGAATGTATAAAAAAGGCACAAAAAATGAGGACATTTCCTAGTTTTAAGTTTCAAAAGCGGAGTAAAAATGCATGTATACCTTAGAAATCTTTATTCCTTACTGGCCCTACAGCACAACGGTGAGAGCGCGCGTCCAGAATACCAAGGTACTCGGGTTCAAATCCAGCAGGAAAAATGAAGGTAAGAAATTTGTTACTGAATAATCTCTGTTTATTTAAATCCGTCTGAATAATAGAAAAAAAAAGCATTCGTGTTTTCTTCTAAAAAAATTTAAATTAAATCATAGCTCTAATTAAAATTTTTTTTAACATATTAGTGACCTTGAAGTTTCCCAAAGTCCTCCTATATCACTTCCTCAAAACTTCCCCAGAACCTCCCGGGGAGGACCCTGAAGGAGGTCCTGAGGAGCGTGCCAGGATGCTGTAAAGCGGACATTTTCGGTTCCTGAGGACCTCCTGGTGACAATTTTCTGCATCCTCAGGGATGCCTGGGGGATGACGGTCCTGGGATGTGAATCCTCCCCAGGACAATCTGGGGAGGCAAGTGTGCTATATGGGATTTGAATAACTTTCTTTCTTTGATTTTGTGAAAATTGTTCCGAACGAGTATACATATAATCCCATGCATTTGATATCCACTTTCTTAGTTTCCCGTCTGTCCATCAGTGACGCTTCAAATTTTTCTTCCATTGTGCTTGTTTCTAATCTTTTAATTAGTTTATGTATTTATACATTCTAACTTAATATTAAGTAATATTCTGATGATAACAGACGAAATAAATTAAAAAAACACACTATAACATTAATTCCTTTGTAATACTACCATATTAAGCATGTTCTCATTTCATACGTTCCATAATTCGAACTTCGGATAGTTCGAACATTTCTTGTGGTCCCGACGAGTTCGAATTAACGAGAGCGGACTGTATTTGAATTTGTTTAATGCCAATTGAACAAAAAAAAAACGATGAATGCTAAATTATAATATGATAAAAAAATTATAATATGATATTAAGAAACTGGTTAAGTAATAGATTTATATTTAAAATAAAAACGAAAATTTTAAATACAGAGTGGGCAAGGATAAATCTAAAAAATATGACACCCATGAAAAAGTCTAAACAGAATACAATATCTAAGACACGTGTTTAGTCGTATAATAGCAACAAATTTGAAATTTTTTGTGGGGAAATGGGCTTTTTTAATGGATTTTAATGACCACGGAATAGCAATGGCTCATGAAATCGTAAAGTGCCATGTTAAAATTCAAATTATTTATTTGTTCAATAGCTTGGCAGTAGGATATAGTAAACTCTTATTCCAGAATGATGAAAATTCAATTTTGAATACATGCGTTTTCAGAATTGTTTCAAATTGATGACTGGAAGCAGAGAAATTGAATTCGTTAAGCTGCAGAAATCTGTCAATTTCCTTTTCAAATTTTCTTCTCTTTCACTTTAAAATATTTGAATTTAGTTCATAACATAAAAAGAATGAAAAACCTTAATATGATATTAAGAAATTGTTTAAGTAATATATTTATATTGATAGTAAAAACAAAAATTTTATTTACAGAATGGGTGGTGATAATTCATTAAAAATATGACACAACTGGAAAAAGTTTATTATATGTTTGGTTTTTTTTTCTTTTCGAAAACATGTGTTTAATTCTGTACGTTAAATTATTGGTACGGACGTGAATATTTACTTTGAATATTTGATTTACTATATTCCTGAATATATGCTTTTTTATTAATTTATGTATACTAACCACTTTTTTATATTTATATTTATACTTATATTTATTTTTTATTTTATTTATTTATTTATTTATTTTTTGTCCTGACCTCTAAAAATTATATTTTTATGTTTCAGTTGCTCTTTATGAACTAAAGTATTAAAACTAAGTTTTAAAGTATAAAAACATATTATAAAAAGTAAAAATATATCTATATACAGCTCATATTCAAAATATTAGAATAATTGAGAAAAAGTAATAAGAAAAAATTATTTGTCATTTATTTATTTTTTATACTAAGTAATTGCAATTAAATTTCTTATAAATTAAATCTGGAATGTTTAGATAAGATTTTAACGTTTATAAAATATAAAATACAGCACAATAAATTAGGTATACAGCTTCCTTAAACACACCAGAATATTAGAATAAAATTTAGATTGGTTCAAAATATTAGAATATTTTATTTTACGCAACAATATTACCTTGTGAATATGAAGTAAATGGTAGTTAATATTTTGTAGCATTCCCTTTAGCTTTCATAACAGCGTACAATCGATCTTGCATACTATATACAAGGTGTTTACAAACATTTCTATCAATATTAGCCCAAATAGACTTTATACGTGCCACTAACTCAGTTTTACTTGAAGGAGGATTTTCTTGAAGTTTTTTCTTCATTATACACCATAAGTTTTCGATGGGATTAAGATCTGGTGAATTTGGTGGCCAAGGAAGTACCTTAATGTTGCGTTGGCGGAACCAATTCTTAGTTGACACCGAGGTATGCGGGGACGCTAAATCTTGTTGAAAGATGAAATCATCTTCAAATAAATCTTCTGATGATGGAATCATGTAATATTCTAAAATTTCTTGATATATCAGAGAGTTAACCTTTTCGTAGACGATGCATAACTTTCCAGGTCCTTCTGCACTCATACAACCCCAAACCATGACACTAGCAGCATATTTTACGGAACGTTTAAGGCATTCTTTATCAAATGCTTCTTGCTTCATTCTCCAAACTCGAATACCTTGATTACCATATGAAACACAAAACATACTTTCATCACTAAATAATATATTTTTCCAATCTTCATTGCTCCATAAACGTCTTGATTTACACCAATTCAATCTTATACGCTTTTGTCTTGCAGTCATGAGAGGTTTTGTTTTCGGTACACGAGATTCAAATTTAAATTTATGGAGACGTCTTAATGTTGTCGATGTAGAAACTTCAACTCCTTCTTCTTTCCATTTTCGGTGCAAGAATCGCACACTTTTAAAACGGTTTTTCTTAACTATACGCTTCAGTTTCCTGTCATCTCTAGCAGATGTTTTTGGTTTTCGGCCACCATTTCGGCGATTATTTTGAAATTTTCCAATTTTTGAATATTGTGTTAGTATTTTACTAACGCTCGATTGCGAACAATGTAAATAATTCGCTATAAAACATTGATTTTTACCGTGCCGATACAAATCAACCATACGAAGTTTAGTAGATTCAGGAATATCACTCACACGGCCCATTTTAAGACGAAAAAGAAACAAACGGCAAAAAAGAATACTGATTTAAAATAAAATAGTCTGAATTTAATCAATGATGCCACCAGTTAAAAATTGGTAATAATTAAAGCAGAATTAATGTGAAATATTCTAATATTTTGAACCACTTGAATGAATATTATAATATTTTGACTTTTCAAAATAATTTTTTTTGCAATTAATCTTTTCAAAAATGATATTAAATTTAAGATAACAAGTAAGTTTAATCAACAATAAGTTCTTAATAAAAATATCGTTTGCATATTTTCATTAAAATACATTAAATTACCAAACGATATTTTCAATTTCTAAAAAAAAGGTAATTATTCTAATATTTTGAATATGAGCTGTATATATATATCTACAACGAATCCTTTTAGCGGCAGCTTGTCACCAGGATATAATAAACTTTCATTTCAAAATGGCGAAAATTCAATTTTGAGTACATAAGTTTTCAGAATTGTCTCAAACTTGTGATAAAATGCAGAGAAATTGAATTCGCTGAGCTGCAAAGAACTGTCAAGTTACTAGGTGTGCAACTAAATTTCTGGGTTTCACACATGGGTGGCTCTAAATATACGCATAGACGACTTCATGTCTGACGTTATATATATACAGTGTGTCCGAAAAAGATCCGTACAACTTCAAAAAATTATTGAAAAAGAAACAATAGGGTTACAGCGCAATTAATTAGTACATTAGATAGAATAACTCAAAAAGTTTTTTTTTTCCTATAACTTAAGTTATTACCTTAGGAAATTTCTACATGAGACCCTTTCGTAACACGAACAATATCAAGACGATATTCCAATTCCATCCACGACCGTTTCAGCATGCTAACATCAACAGTAGCTACAGCTGTTTGGATGTTTTGCTTTAATTCTTCGAGACTGTTAACTTGCGTTCGGTATACAGTATTTTTAACATAACCCCAAAAGAAAAAATCCAGTGGTGTTAAGTCAGGAGACCGGTTTGGCCATGCAATGGGACCATCCCTAATTTATGGTGGCGATTCCCCATACGTCGTTCGATAATTCCGTTGTGTTTGCGTATCGGATTTTGTTTCGATAAACCACGCAACACATTGAGCTTTCTTCACGCGATCCGCCATTGAAATAAGATGCTTTAATATTCCTTTGTATGACATGTAGCGCCATCTATGGTCAGAAACATACTGCAGAAAAAAACTTTTTGGGTTATTCTATCTAATGTCCTAATTAGTTTCGCTGTTACCCTACTGTTTCTTTTTCAATAAATTTTTGAAGTTGTACGAATCTTTCTCGGAACCCTGTATTTTATGACTTGGTCATCTGTTAACAATAAACTTTCGTAATGCCAATAGATATCACAAAGCAAAAATATTTTTTCTAACAACGAAGATGTTGAGTTTTACGCCAAATAAACTTTAATTAAACATTAATTGCGGGAAGTTTTGTTTTTCTGATTTAATCAGAAAAATATGCAGCTAAAAGATATCATTACTTAAGGAAACCTATGGCGAACATGAACCATCGAAAACTACCTGTGAAGATTTGTTTAAATATTATAGAAGAATGTTATAGAATATTCTATGGAAAACCAAAACAATTGAGGATGCCGATATGCAAGCATTATTGCAAGTAGAAGATAAAAAAAGCAAGATAATCTTGAAGAAGCATTAAATATGACTCGTCAAAGTACAGTAAAACCCCTATAATTCGGATTAATTAGGATCGGACCCAATCCGGATTATCGAAAATCCGGATTATCCGGAGAATTGGAAAAAAATGAAATAAAATATAACATACTAATAGAAAATCACCTTTATGTTAAACTTATTGAATAGTTGCAGATAGTAATAAAGTTTACTTTGCTTAATTATTCCGAAAACATGTCAGAAAACGTTTTTTTTATTTAGAATACGACGATGAAACAAGTTAATGTTATGGAAATTAGCCAACCGCTTCTCAAACTTGAAAAAAAACTGACCAAACCGATCTGAATTATCCGGAGATCCGGATTATCGGGGTCCGAATTAGCGGGGTTTTACTGTATCCGTAAATACTTACATGTCATGAAAACAAAATTAAAGGCAGGTAAATGGGCGCATCATAAGTTCACTGAAAGTCAGATGAAAAATGGAAAAGAGATTATCGAAATTTTGCTTTTTCTTCACATAAAAACATTTCCTGCTTCGAATCATTATTGGTGATATTTCGAGATATTTTTCGAGAATCCCAAATGCAAAAAAACTTATCTTTCACCTAGCGAATCATCAACATCGAACGGCATGGAAAAATAGTTTCAGAAGGAAGACAAACCCTGCGTTTGGTGGGACCACAAAGAAATCGTGTTCTGTGATCTGCTGAAATTGGGTGAATCTGACAAATGGCATCATTACCAATAAAAACTGATTTATTTGATTCATGCTTTTCTCAAACAATGGTCAGAATGAGACACAAGACATATACAAGTGATATTGCAGAACGACGACATTCCGTGCTATCGAATTCCGTCGTTCAGGACAACAGCAAAACGCTGATATGGGTTCTGTTACCGCACCCGATATACAGTTGGCAAAAAAAGTATTTGTACACCCTAAATTTTTTTTATTTTTAACTAAATGAAAACAGATATTTTGTCAAAAAAAGTTTTAATACAGTCGGTTTACCGTGTGTTTTAAATTAAACAACAGGAAATTTCGATAAAGATGTAAAATAATTTTCTAATAGGAAAAGTTTAAAAATTTCTTGCAAAAAAAGTATTTGTACATTTCTCCATCCTGATATGTACTTTGTTTTATAGTGGTTATCGTTCAAAGGACTACTTTTACAGAAGCTGTTGGTAATTTTTAACTTCCTATTATATTTGTCTGACATTTAATTCAATTTGCTCTTGAAGTAATTGAGTATAGAACCTAAAACTAGAGAGGCACCTCTAGATATATGAAATCCTATGATTGAGCATAATAAAAATTTAAATTTGCAACAAGAATTTGTAAAAGCTATTAAATTACCATTTACAACTATTGGATGTATAGTGAGAAACTATGAATAAATTAAAAGCATCGAAATTCAATGAAAACCAGGACTTCTCAGCAAACTAACAATGAGAGAAAAAGGGAGTGATGTTAAAAAAGCTTTAAAAAATCCTATGCGTTCGGTTCAAAAATTTGTTAGAGACCTTGCGACATCTTCTCGCATCAGAGTAATACCTCAAACAATAAAAAATATTCTTCTCAATGCAGATTTAAAAGGAAGAACCTCAAGGAAAAATCCATTCATCAACGAAACAAATAGGCGAAAACTCATAGTATTCGCTTTCGCATACAGAAGTAAATCGTTGGATTTTTGGAAAACAGTAATTTTTTCTGATGAGGGAAAATTCGGAATTTTCTTACCACCAAGCATTCGATAAAATTGGTGAAAAAATAAAACTGTTCTAGATCCAAAACGTATACTTCAAACTATCAAGCATGTTGGGGGGAATATTATAGTTTTGGGGTGTATATCTTCTAATGGAGCAGGACATTTAAAATTTATTGACAATGGAAGGACAGGTTTAACATACATTGATGTGTCGCGGCATATTTTATTAAACCGTGGCAAGAAATTATGCGTAGAGAAAGCTTTTCACTTTCTACAGTATAACTACCAAAGCATACTGCTGTGATCACCAGCACATGGTTACGACAATACCTCGAAGACGACTGGTAATTCCTCTAAAATCTTTAGACTTGAATCCAATGGAAAATTTGCAAATGCTATTGGATGCAAAAATCCGAAAAAAATATGTATCAGTAAAAAACAGTTTTAAAGAAGCTCTTATTGTGTCATGGAATTACATTAACCAGACCGCTAAAAAAAAGTTGGTGGAATCTATGTCACACCATCTAGAAGTAATCATAAACGCTAAATGAATTCACACAAAATATTAATTTGTATCATTTTACTAATTTTTCCTTAATTATATTACATTAATATAGTGTACAAATACTTTTTTTGCATTATATTTTTGTATATTTGTTTATTATAATGTAAAAAATCGATTCGTTTAATTTTGTTTTTGCTTCTATAATATTATAATGCATTAAATTAATGTATTACAGTATTTTTTGCTTAAATCTTTTCTTTAATTTCATTATAATTTAAAAAAATGAAGTGTACAAATACTTTTTTTGCCAACTGTATTTGTCAGACCTCGCCCCTGCCGATTACCTCTTGTTCTGGTAGATGGCGCCTAATTTAGTTGGGATACACTTGGTTAATTTCGAAGAAGAGCAAAACTGATCGGTTAAATGTTTTCGGTCCAAAGACGTGTTATTTTATCGTTGTGCTATTCATGTATGATCAGAATGATGGCAAACATGTGTAGCTAGCTAGAGACGATACTTTCAATAAGCCATTTTTTGTATTTTTCTTGAAATTTTACATTTTTTATTGATAAAATTCCCCCAGAAACTTAGTTACACACCTAGTACGTTTTCTTCTCTTTAACTCTAAAATATTTGAAATTAGTTCCTGTGTGTAAAACATAAGATCAGCGAAAAACTTTAATATGAGATTAAGAACTGTTTAAGTAATAGGTTTATATTGATAGTAAAGATTAAAATTTTATATACATAATTGGCGATGATAATTCTTAAAAATCTGACACCATTGGTAAAAGTTTTTATTGATTTATATATTTTTTCTTTTAGGAAGAATGTGCACAATTCTGTGCTTTATAATATTGGTATGAACGTGAATATTTATGTTAAATGTTTAATTCCTTATTCGTGAATCTATGCGTTTCTTTTTTTTAATTTATGGATATGTTATAGACCAAATCCGATTTTAGGCCAAACTAGATTGGCCTAGGCCAAACTATTCTATCCTAAAGCCCATAGGATAAACTAGTTTTTCCTAGGCCAAACTAGTCTATCCGAACGTCCATCGGATAACCTAGTTTTTCCTAGGCCAAACTATTCTATCCGAACGCCCATCGGATAAACTAGTTTTTCCTAGGCCAAACTAGTCTATCCGAACGCCCATCGGATAGACTAGATTTTCCTAGGCCAAACTAGTCTATCCGAACGCCCATCAGATAGACTAGATTTTCCTAGGCCAAACTAGTTTGGCCGAACGGTCATTAGGATAAACTAGTTTAGCCTGCTTTCATTGGTTTGAACTAGTTTAACCTAGGCCCATCTATATTATCTTAGGGCAATTCAATTTGGCGTGGTTTTATTGAATATAAAAAGCGCCACGGTGCTAACTTTCTAGATTTGATCTAATTTATCCTAGGCCGATGCAATTAAACGTGACTTTAGCTCAGAGACTATCAAAGCCTGAGAACTAATGTGCTCGCAGATTCTGTGTGTGTGTATGTAACCATGTACGTATGTACGTACGTATGTACGTAATGCGATAATTCCTGATAAAAATATTCAATTTGTTTCCAATTTTTGACAACGATTTATCTTGATAACGAACTTCCCTGATTAGTTTCAGGAGTTCATAGAATAAGAATAAGGGAAAGGGAACAAAAGGCTGATCCGCATACCCCCCCCCCCTCCTTAATTTAGTTAAATCAGTTTTTCATGCAAAATTATCAGATTTTATTAAAATTTTAGCTATAAAATCATTTTGATAAGGCATCTCCACGATTAGTTGTGGGTGTTCATTGTTTACGTATAAAGAAAGGAGGAATGGGAGGTAATCCCCTTAATTTATGTAAATATGTAATATGTATAAAAGAAAGAGAGGGGGGAGGCGAACAAAATCAGGAAATATAACGGAAATTCTAGTTTGATGTATTAGGAGCTTTAAGATCGTTTATGACACATGATATAAATTTATAAAAATATATACCGCGTAAATGCCACTATTTACGGATAAAGATTTTTGCGAAAATCTTAAGCTTTTGTTTTGAAGCGCCGCGACATCGTGTAACATATCCACTATAGATTGTTTAACAGAGTTATTTTCAGATACAGTTTTGTTGATAATAGAGTGCGTTCCCTTTCGTAATGGGACTTTATTTTAAATTTTTTTATCATGTGTCAAAAGCTATCACAACGTTTCAAACAGTTCCAACAATAATTTAACATTTTTACAAAAATTATTAAAAGAAAATAGTGGTATTTGACTTTTTCTTAAATATTTAACATCATTTTTAATTATGTTTCCAAAAGTTTCAAATAATGGTAATATTTAATGAATAACTAAAACGTTAAAATACGCTGAGCTTTTTAAAAAAGTTCTAGTGTCCACTTACTCTAACCCACCCTCCTCATCCTAAATTTCAAATTTGATGCTTTATTTTTTACTTTTTCTTATTATAAAAAGGGGTCTGATACTTAGATTTTTAATATGAACAATTACGCGTGAAGTCATGTGTGCGAAAACGTATCTGTTGCGAATCAAAAATCTTTTTATAAAACCAAAAGTTTTTATCCGATTGAAAAAATAATCCGTTCTCCCTTTATATTTAACCTCAGAACCCCCAAAATTAATCAGGTAAATGCCTTATCAGAAGGAACCTACATCCAAAAATTTAAACAAATCGGTAAATTCTCCCTGAAATACCTATTTACATAAATTAAGGTGTTACCCCCCCCCCCATTCCTCCTTTCTTTATACGTAAACAAAGAACCCCCACAACTAATCATAGAAGAGCCATACCAAAATTATCTTATACGTAAAGTTTAAATAAAATCTGATACTTTTGCATGAAAAACTGACTTAATTAGTTAAAGGAAGGGGGAGGGAGAGCGGATTATCCTTTTGTTCCCCTTCCCTTGTTCTTATTCAATGAACACCTGAAACTAATCAGGGAAGTTCGTTATCAGGATAAATCTATGTCCAACATTTGAAGCAAATTGGATATTTCTATCAGGAGTTATTGCATTACGTACATACGGCCATACATATGTACATAGTTACACACAGAGAGAGTCTGCGAGCACATTAGTTCTCAGACTTTGACAGTCTGTGAGCTAAAATTGCGTGAAATTTTGTATTGGTCTATGATAAATTAGATCAAAACTAGAAAGTTTCTACCTTGGCGGTCTTTAGATTCAATAAAATCACACCAAATTAACTTGGCCTAGGACAATCTAGATAGGTCTAGGATAAACTAGTTAAAACCAATGAAAAGTAGGCTAAACTAGTTTATCCTAATGACCGTTCGGCCAAACTAGTTTGACCTAGGAAAATCTAGTTTATCCGATGGGCATTCTGATAGACTAGTTTGGCCTAGGAAAAACTAGTTTATCCGATGGGCGTTAGGATAGACTAATTTGGCCTAGGTCAATCTAGTTTAACCTAAAATTGGGTTTGGCCTGTAACAGATACAAATCATTGCTTATTTTTTAAATTTTTTATTCTGACTCTAAAAATTATAGTTTTATGTTTCAATTGCTTTTTATAAACTGGAGTATTCATACTAAGTCTTAAAGTATGAGAAAATATTATAGAAAGCCAAACATGATCAACGAATTCTCATAGCGACGGCTTGTCAGTAGGATACAATAAACTCTTAATCCAGAATGATAAAAATTCAATTTTGAATGCATACGTTTTCAGAATTGTTTGAAAGTGGTGACTCGATGCAGAGAAATTGAATTCGCTTAAATTGAAAGACCTGTCAAAATCCTTTTCAGTTTTCTTCTGTTAACTCTAAAACATTTGAATTTAGATGTAAAATTTTCCATCTTTCAATATTGGGTGAAAAAAGTCCGGGCCAGGATTCGAACCAGGGATGTATTTGCTGAAGCAGCCAATGCTCTACCAACTGAGCTATCCCGGACACGAACACCGGAGCACTATTTCATCCAATTAACCTCAACGATCACTTTATCTGGACTGATAATTAATTTACCGATTGAATAATCGTGTTTCTAAAATTAATCTAATATTTGAATTTAGTTTATGTGACTAGAGTATAAAAAATACGAAAATTTTATATATGATATTAAAAAAAGGGTTAATTAACATATCTATATTTAAAATAGTAGTTCAAGATTGAATTTTAAATGGATAAAACATCGTGAAGAAATCTTTAAAAAACCCAAGATGGCAGTATTAAGAAAAATACAACGTCTGTTAATATTATTTGGAGGAAATGAGTATTTTTAGGCGATTTTATGAGCACGAAATAGTAATGGTTCATTTAGTTTTAAAGTTGGAGTATGATTTTGGAAATTCAAATTATTTATATTAGTTCTAGACATGTTTCCTTAATAATTATTTATTAAAAAGTACGAGTTTTCAGTATATGGACTTGTCAAAGCATAGATCTTTCTCCCTGAACTCTATAATTAAATATTTATTTTATTTTTATAACTTTACGATTCTTTAATTGCTCAAACATTTGCACACAAATAAAACTTAAGAAATCCGAACAAGAACAGATAATGTGTTTCCGAAATTTTTAAGGTGATAATGAGCATTAAAAACCAAATACTTTAAATTATATTATACAATAAGTCATCAACAATATTATTTAATAATTTGTAATTACTAATGAGTAGATCTACAATATACAGGCTGACCCAAAAGTTAAGACGAACTTTTAAAATGAATAATTCAAAAACGAATCAAGATATAAAGATACGGTTTGCACCAAACGGATGGAAAAGAAACCTGAATTTGTGTGTCAACAAACAAATACAGGGTGATTCATAAAAGATGGGCAGAACTTTAAGGGGTTATAGTACACTTAAAGACAAATAATATTAAATAGGAGACTAAGGGTCCCAGACGTATTCCCAAGGAGATAGGGGGCATTAAAGTTTAGGGTCCGAAATTTCAAATGATTATAAAAAATGGAAAAATTGGTCGATTCGTTTGTGGTTTTTGCAAAAAAATTTCTTTATGCCAGTATTTTCTTGAAATAAAATTTTAAAGTTCAATTTCAAAAAATGCCGATAGGGGGCGCTTTAGACTTTGGAGTAACAAACAACTATTTTTTAACGTTATTTTTTTTATTTCTTTAAATGATTTCGAAAGCTTAGACTTAAACTTAAATTTTGATCTAAAAATCTGAGTCCTAACGAGTAGTTAAGTAGCGTAAACTGAAATTTGAAATTTGAAACCCTTCTCCCCCCAGAACAAAAATCAGTTATTCCCGATCTTTGTGTCGTAGATTAGGCTCTAACTACTGCCGCGTTTTGCTAAAATTATTCTTTATGTCAGTATTTTCTTGAAAATAAATTTTAAAGAAAAGTTTCAAAAATTCCGATAGAGGGCGCTTTAGACTTTGGAGTAACGAACAACTATTTTATACCGTTATTTTTTGTGTCTCATTAAATGCTTTCTAAAGCTTAGACTTAAACTTAAATTTTCAGCTCAAAATCTGAATCGCTGAGCGTGGTTCAGTAGCGAGGGGAGAGGGTTCAAATTTCAACTTCTGAACATAGTTCAGTTTGCACTACTTAACCATGCCCAACGATTCTGTGCTGTGATACGAGGCAAAAATACAACTTTCGTCAAGGACTGCATAGTCGGAATTCACTCATAAAGGCACTGGCACAGTTGGAAACGTCGCTCATGCAAACGTTAAAGCTCCATTCCTGACGCTAGTCACCGGGTGAAGAAGGAGACAGAAAGTATGCAAATGTCAAATGGGGAAGAAGAAGAACACGTATGCAAAATTTCGACACGATTCAGGCATAAAAACCACTGAACGGTGAGTAAAGTGTAAGTCGCTGTAGTAATGAATCGGAAGATGGTGCCCTTCACGAATAAGGAAAAGGCTGAGATGCATTTAATTTACGGAGCGGCAGATGGAAATGGTGCAGAGGCACAACGAATGTACGGAGAGCGATTTCCCAACAGGCGGTTGCCTAACCGAAAAACTTTCGAGCGCTTGCACAGACAGTTGTGTGAGACGGGATCATTTCTCGCTTCCCGGTCGAATGCAGGTCGTGCAAAAAAGGACGAATCAGTAGTTGTTGCAGAAGCCATTCTGGATGTAGTAGCGGCGCAGCCAAGTACAAGTACACGAACAGTGGCTAGGCAGGTGGATACCTCACAGTCCATGACTTGGAGGGTACTGAAGGATGAACATTTGCTCCCGTTTCATGTGCAACGAGTCCAGAAACTGTCTCCAGGGGATTATCCAAATCGTATTGAATTCGCCAGCTGGTTTCTGCAGCAGAACGCGCTAAATCCACATTTTGGACGAACTGTGCTTTTCACCGATGAATGTACCTTCACACGTGAAGGTACATTTAACACACACAATGCATATGTATGGGCGGATGTCAATCCACATGCTACGTATCCACATGCTCATCAGAGACGCTTTTCCATCAATGTTTGGGCAGGAATCCTCGGAGACCACCTAATCGGACCGTACCTTCTTCCTGAACGCCTCAACGGTAAAACATACCTTACATTTCTGCAACATGTGCTACCAGACCTGTTAAACGTTGTTCCTCCACGCATCCGGCGGGTCATGTGGTTCCAGCACGATGGAACGCCAGCCCATTACGTACGAGACGTCCGCAACTATCTGGACATCACATTTCCGAACAGATGGATTGGTCGAGGTGGTCTTGTTGCTTGGACTGCTCGCTCGCCAGATCTTTCACCCCTCGATTTCTTTTTTTGGGGATAATTGAAGGCTCTTATGTATGAGACACCCATTGAATCCCCCGAGGAACTGGTCGCCAGACTTTCCGCCGCTGTAGGGGAAGTGCTCGAAAAGCCTGATGTTTTCGCGAATGTTCGCCGTTCCATTCTTCGCCGTTGTTCTGCGTGCATAAACTCTGGTGGTCACAATTTTGAACATTTATTGTAATTACATGTTAATAAATATGCTTTGGTAACATAATCCTAATTTGTGTCTTTTTACCTCGTATCACAGCACACAATGTGTGGACATGGTAAACTGAACTGTGCTCAGGAGTAGAAATTTCAAACCCCTCTCCCCAGAAACTTAACCACGTCTAACGATTCAGATTTTGTGCTGAAAATTTAAGTCTAAGTCTAAGCTTTAGAAAGCATTTAATGAGACACAAAAAATAACGGTATAAAATAGTTGTTCGTTACTCCAAAGTCTAAAGCGCCCTCTATCGGAATTTTTTGAAACTTTTCTTTAAAATTTATTTTCAAGTAAATACTGACATAAAGAATAATTTTAGCAAAACGCGGCAGTAGTTAGAGCCTAATCTATGACACAAAGATCAGGAATAACTGATTTTTGTTCTGGGGGGAGAAGGGTTTCAAATTTCAAATTTCAGTTTACGCTACTTAACTACTCGTTAGGACTCAGATTTTTAGATCAAAATTTAAGTTTAAGTCTAAGCTTTCGAAATCATTTAAAGAAATACAAAAAATAACGTTAAAAAATAGTTGTTTGTTACTCCAAAGTCTAAAGCGCCCCCTATCGGCATTTTTTGAAATTGAACTTTAAAATTTTATTTCAAGAAAATACTGGCATAAAGAAAATTTTTTGCAAAAACCGCAAACGAATCGACCAATTTTTCCATTTTTTATAATCATTTGAAATTTCGGACCCTAAACTTTAATGCTCCCTATCTCCTTGGGAATACGTCTGGGACCCTTACTCTCCTATTTAATATTATTTGTCTTTGAGTGTATACCCCTTAAAGTTCTACCCATCTTTTATGAATCACCCTGTGTAGTTCTGATGGCAATTAACGGCATCACTAGCAGCACTGAAAGATGCCATCCGCCAAAATGTGCCTGCCATAATGCAAGAAAGACTACTCTATGCTGTGAATGATGAGGTGCCTTGTCACCCAGCTGCCTTTATGAATGGTAGACAGTACATTGAATGTTTTCTGTAGTACTAATTAACTGTAATTAAGCTGACTTGTAAGTTTTCAACATTTATCCACTTGTAAATCATCTTTTGGTGCAATAAAACACTATATTGCCATTTGTTGGTCGCCAATAAAACTATTTTTTTCGTCGTTACACAAAACTCCATTTCTTCTCCATCCGTTCGGTGCAAACCGTATCTTTGTATCTTAATTTGTTTTCGAATAATTCATGTATAAAATTCTTCCTGATTTATGGATCACCCGGTATATGCTGTAACTAAAATACTGTCTTTGACGAGATGTTTTTAATAACAAAAATATCCTTCTAAAAAAAACAAATCATCTTACATAAAAAGGAACAGCCTCGAGGTTATCTTCTAAAATCCGTGAGGTGGGAAGTGCTAGATTCGAACCAGTCCGCGATCGTTGGCCAAGCCGTTGAAAGTTTTCATGTTTTTCTTCGAACCTCATCTATCCTTGAGTTAGTGCAAGTTAGGTTTCCTATGAAAGACATCCCACGGAGGGCATGCCACCCCCGCCTATATCCTTCGTATAGATAACCGGCTGCAGTAAAATTATTAATCATTATTATTATTCATTTCGAAATTAATCATTAAAATATTAAAGTTATTGAATATTTCTTCCGAAATCAGGTCTTTTTTAGAGAAATGTGTATTTTCAAAAACTACACGTTTCCAGTTCTTTTACAATCAGCAAATGCATTAACTAGAAATAAATTACATAAAGAGATCTACACAAAGATAATTAACCAATAACAATTTTAATTTTGCGTAGAAATAGAACTTATGCAGCATTGTTAAACACAATGAAACTAGACAAGTTCCCCAGCTCTCTCAGTATCATTACACATCGGGGCGTCTGTACGCCTACTTCTATTGCCTACGCGTCTGCATCGCCTACTAATAGATTTATTTATAACTGCCTACTATGAAAGTTAAATTTGAAATAAAGAATGTACTCATGTGTGTGCTTGAAGTATCTCTTAAATATTTATTTTTAGAATCCAAATGACAATTTTGTGCAATCTCTTCAATGTTTGAGATAAAAATTGTTACTATATACAACAAGTTAGAAATTGAACGCGAAGCGTAGCAAATTAGGTGCGTTCGTACGATAATGAAGTTCTAAAAATATCACTCTCATATATCAATCTCATAAAACTGTAAATAATTACAATTAAAATGCGCACCAAACAATGTTCTCCCTATATCATTATGCAATGGAATACTTTTATGTGGACTTGTAAATCAATAACAAATATTATTTGCACCACAGATTATACAAAATGTATATTATAATATGTACTTTATAGATGCATATCAATTTTATTATGTTCGAATGAGTGTAACACCATTAAAATGCATTTGAAACATTTTCCCCATTAACCGTAATGTAACGGAATACTTTTGATTGTACCTGTAATTTAACTATGCATCCGATTTTGATAAAATTTGAAATAACTTGACAAACTTATGTAATAATTATGTATTTAAAATTTCAAACGATTCAGTTGGGTAGTTTTTGCGTTGTTATATGCGGACGGACAGACAGATGGACGGACAGACGGTAATTGATCTATGCATCCGATTTTCATAAAATAAGGAGTGACTCGACAAAATTATGCAATAATTGTTATTTTAAATTTCAAACGGTTCAGTTGGGTAGTTTTTGCGTTGTTATATGCGGACGGACAGACAGACGGACTGAACGACAACAATGGGTGCTACGTATTTATATAATTACGAACGCACCTAAAAACAGCGTATTTACTCAAAAATACTGAGAATTTCATCCTAATATAAATTTGCGTTGATGCTAATACTTTTGAGAAAAATTAAATCATCACAATCAGGGCATGACTTAGACAGTGGGGGCCCTGGGGTAAACATTATTAAGGGGGGGGGCTTCTATCTTAATTTTTTTTTTTTTGTAATTATACTGAAGTGACTAAAATTAAAATTTATACCTATTGAATGTGTACATAAATTTCGTACCAAGTACTATTTACATATATATATACATAATCATAGAAGAAAACAAGTTGGAAATTGCACCTGAAGCGTAGCAAATGAGATGCGTTCGTACGATAACGAAGTTTTAAAAATATCATTCTCATAAAATTGTAAATAATTACAATTAAAATGCGCACCAAACAATGTTCTCCTTATACCATTATGCAATGGGATACTTTTGTGTGGCCTTGTAAATCAATAACAAATAGTCTTTGCACCACAGATTATGCAAAATGTATATTATAATATGTACTTTATAGATGCATATAAATTTTATTACGTTCGAATGAGTGTAACACCATTAAAATGCATTTGAAGCATTTTTCTCCATTAATCATAATGTTACGGAATACTTTTGATTGTCCCTGTAATTGAACTATGCATCCAATTTCGATAAAATTTGAAATAACTCGACGAAATTATGTAATAATTATGTATTTAAAATTTCAAACGATTAAAATGCATTTGAAACTTTTTACCCCATTTTACCGTTATGTAACGGAACACTTTTGATTTTCCCTATAATTGATCTAAGCGTTCGATTTTCATAAAATTTGGAATGACTCGACAAAATTATGTAATAATTATGTATTTTAAATTTCAAACGATTCGGTTGGATAGTTTTCGCGTTGTTATATGCGGATGGACAGACAGGCGGACAGACAGACGGGTAGACAGATAGACGGACGGACAGACGGACGGACTGAACAACAACAATAGGTGCTACGTATGTACGTAGTTACGAACGCACCTAAAAACCATAAGAAACTATACAATTCAATTTTTTTTTCAGTTACAAGAATATAAGGATAAATTTGATGTTTTAAGGGGACATGGGGTACTGAAACAAAAGGCGTATGAGAAGAGAGCACCTTAAAACTTAAAAAAAAAGGAATTTTAGTCACTTTTGGTCATTTTATATCATTTGACACTTCTTTAACAAAACTTTCATATCTGTCCTTGGGGGGGCCTCTTGAAGCCGGGGGGGGGGGGGTTCGGGGCAATTGCCCCGCATGCCCCTGCTTTAGTCGGGCCCTGATCACAATTATAATGCAACAATATTAACTTTATTTTGTGTTAAATGTTTCAAAATCATGAAAAGTTGTGGAAAGTCAGATTACTTGTGGAATCTGTGATGTCGTATGAATAGGCTATCTTACAAGGAATGTCTCCATATTGGGCATACTAAGAATATTTCGAGAAAAAATACTAATTAAGCTACTCATGTATGTAATAAAGGATCCATGAAAATTATCGTCGGAATTGCTATAAAAAACATGTAAAAAGTATTCGAGTATATTATGTACTTTCGAGTATTTGGCGTGAAAAAACAAATTGTCTCACGATTTGGCCAGCAGTTCTTTTCCCCTTCAAAAGCAAATGATTTTAATGCAACTGAAAACTTTTGGATTTTTGGAATCCGTGTAAATGGTATTTTATGAATTTACATATATATATATTATTATTTACATATATATGTTACATATATATGTATTATTTACATATATATATACATACCGGGTGTCCAGTAAATGACTGACCCATTTTAAAATTAAATGATAAAAAAACGGTTTGAGATAAAAATGCGCGGTTTGCGGTATTGTTATTAGAATATCAACAAATTTTCAATACGCACTTCCTTCAAATAGTTCTAATTTCGGCCAAAAGATGGCGCTGGCGGCATCAGGCTGCAGAAATATCGCCTGTTTTCTTGTTCTCAAGCTGATGATCTTTCCGGCTCATTTTCCCGAGTCGAATCTGAGTCGAAATGTTGAATCGACTCTCCACTCAACTGCAGAAATAGGGTTTGTTGATTGAAACGAGATTTAAAATAACATTTAAGATTGAACTAGGCCTATTGTAACAACCTTTGTCTATTGTAACCTCCTCAGACAAATATCACGGGAAACTATAAAAACTAGTTTAAAATTACTGTAAAACATCTCCAACGGTGTATCAATTTATAAATAAATATTTATGACAAGAAAACATTTATTAAAGAAGCGTTATAGAAAAATTTAAATTAATTTAAAAGACGTTCTTTAGTGTTTCAAAATTATCTTCGGAATATGTTATTTTAACCGCTTAACTGATACGCTTTTTTACGTACAATGAAATAAAAATATGGGATAAACGCAGCTTTTTTAAAGCTAAAATAATCGTAATATTTAATTTAAATATTTCTTCTATTAAATAGTATGAAATTGCATTTAAAAATTTTAGTAGTGTTAGAAAGCTTTAAGTGATGGAAGAAGCAAACTATAATTGCCGGTATGTTGTACGGGCAAACAAGTTAAAATTTTAAAACAATGGTATGCAAATAGCGTTGCAAGTCTCCTGTCTAAGAAAACTTATAAATTGGCACATTAAAATTTTCTAAATCTTACTATAAAGGAATCCGTCTACAACAAATCCTGTTTTAGACATAAAAATTTATTGATCACGAAGTAGAAAGAAACATACAAAACTACCTGCTAAGGCAAAAACCTGCCTAAAACAAAATATTATTATTTTTTTCCGAAAACCGAATGCATCCCTACTTTATATTCATATTTTGTCATTTAACGTATCCGAAAATTTTATTACGAAAGCCGTGAGAGATTTTAAGATGTCTTTTGTACACACCTCGCCTCCCCCCACCCACCCACGGCAGGAAACGTATCTACGCTAAAATGTACGGATATTTAAAAAGAAAAAAGGAAGACGTATCTTTTTTACAGCCTGTAAGTCATCCCTCTTCAAAACTTTATTACAAAAAGCATCATAGAACCTGAAATATATTTCCCCCCCCCATATAGGAAGGAAATATGTAATCTCGTTCTTTTCCCCCGGTATGAGGAAAAGAACTAAAAAAAAACATTCTGAAAATATCTCCTGTATCTGATTTAAAATAAGAAATATTATTAAAAATATGATTTTTTTATCTTTTTTAAATTATGTGTAAAAAGATACCAATGTTCAATTTAATTTTCCAATATTTATATTTATAAAATTGAACTAAAATAAGTAGACATTCAGTTTTATCTAAAATATCTATGGCCTCACCAGTGGGCGATAGTTTCTGACGTCTCAACTGGCGTTTAAATCAGCATTGTAATAACGTCTTCTATTTACAGTTTAGATGACGCAAATACCTCAAAATTTAAACTTGATATTGTGCTAAGAGCATCAATTTGATGTTTATTGCTTTTTTACTGTTATTCGGTATTGCATTACTCAAATATAGCTTCAAAATTTGTAATCTAGGCTTTTAAAACCGATTCGTATTTCAAACATCGAATCCAACAGGAGAAAAAGGTAGAATCGGGAGATAGTAAATGAAAGAAAGGATCGGGACAGTGGATACTGCATTGGCTTCTGAAATATTTTCAACAGCTTTTGTCTCACTCAATATTTAAAAAAAAACTAGAAGAAAAAGAAACAAAACTTTATTTCAGTAAAAAGTTTCCGTAAAAATGTTTTGCCATAAAATTGCCTATAGATATTTTAGTTTGGTTTGGTTTATTTAATGTCGGCCGATTAAGTACACGTGGGATATAGGTCAGAATGATGAGGGATGGTCAGGGTATGCCCTGCGTGGGTGTCTCTGTAAGGGCACCTAACCCGTATTTACACAAGAAAATCCAAGGTTCGAAGAAAACCACGGAAAATTCCGAACGGTTATGCCGACAGACGCGATTGGGTTCGAACGCAGCACTGCCAGTTGAAACGTCAGAATCTATCACCCACTGGTGGAGCCATAGATATTTTAGATAAAACTGAATGTCTACTTATTTTAGTTCAATTTTATAAATATTAATATTGAAAAATAAATTGAACATTGGTTTTTTTATACATAATTTAAAAAAGATAATAAGTCATATTTACATAAATATATTTCTATATATACGTAAAAAGAGTATCAGTTAAGCGGTTAAAATGACATATTCCGAAGAGAATTTTGAAACACTGAAGAACATCCTTTAAATTAATTTAAATTTTTCTAGAATTGTTACAAATATTTCTAGGAATCTTTAACAAACGTTTGCTGGTCATAAATATTTATTCATAGATTGACACATCTTTGGAGATGTTTTACAGTAATTTTAAACTAGCTTTTGTAGTTCCCCGTGATATTTGTCTGAGGAGGCTACAATAGACATAGATTGTTACAATAGACCCCGTTCAATCTTAAATGTTATTTTAAATCTCGTTCCAATCAACAAACTCTATTTCTGCAGTTGAGTGGAGAGTCGATTCAACATTTCGACTCAGATTCGACTCGGGAAAATGAGCCGGAAAGATCATCAGCTTGAGAACAAGAAAACAGGCGAATTTCTGTAGTCTGATGCCGCCAGCGCCATCTTTTAGCCGAAATTAGAACTATTTGAAGGAAGTGCGTATTCAAAATTTATTGATATTCTAATAACAATACCGCAAACCGCGCATTTTTATCTCAAACCGTTTTTTTGTTATTTAATTTTAAAATGGGTCAGTCATTTACTGGACACCCGGTACATACATACATATATATATATATATATATATTATTTCTTGCTGTAGTTATTTAATTTACCTCTGGGAAAAATATTTTTATATATAAAAATTCTTAGTCAGTAAAATTATTTTCATTTAAGCGTATTCAAAATTAATAGCCAGATGTTTCCATAGCAACGAAAGCGAATTGACAATGCTCAACTGGACTTTGAACTTGTAATAATTTTAATTAATTTAAATTTAGTTTTAAATATCAAATTTTGATGGTTAAATTTGAATGTAAATACATATAATATCAATATAACGAAATTATACTTTTAAAAAAAACTAAAGCTGACAAAGCCAAAGATATTTAATTTATCTAAACAAAGTTGAACATGAAACTTTCTTTCCTATAAAATGCATTTGACATTTAAAAAAGAAAAAAAAATGAAATTTGCTTTTTATTGCCAACGGATGATAAATCGCCATATAACGAAAATTTCATTAATTTTTGCTGACAGGGTACGGAGGTTCTGCCGAATTTTTTTTTTTTATATAAACGTATATATCCTTATGGGAAGTTCGTTCTGTATTTTTTTCAGATTTTTTGGAGTATGCTTATATGGAGACCTTCCATGTAGCGTCAAGTGAATATTGTTGGCGAGCAAAATAGAAACTTCTATCATTTTTCCTATTTTAAAATAATTACAACAAAAGTTGATATGAATAATAAAATATTTATATTACATTTAAATTTCCTGAAAGTTATTACCGTCAGCAAAAATTGAATCACGACTGAATACCCTGTATTTTCACTAAATACATTTGTAACCACATGTTCTACATTCATTTTTCATCCTCTTGATTCTATCTGTTACCGCTCTAAATTTATTGGTCAAATTTTGGAGACACGGTATATGTATCCATCCTTCCTGGGGTTTTTTATGACTTCACATTGCTGATTTCTACTTATTTTATAGAATTTCGTAGATTATGTTGCCATTTGTATCTATTTTATTACATAAATATTTAGTCTTAATAAATTTATTATTTTAAATTATGTGCAATAAAACTAGTTGAGCAAATGATGTATTTATTGGCTTTATGTGAGCATAACTGAAGATTGTTTATTCTTTTTTTTTTTACTAAAAATGTATTTTTAAAATTCTATATTATATTTTTAAAAGGTTTTATATTATTGAAGAATTTCTAATATCGATAGATTTTTTCAAGGGTTTGGGTATTACGTTAATTAATATAATTTTATTTCCTGGATGTTAAAATGTATAATAAAACTTTCTGGAAGAAAAGACACGCTTTTAATAAGTATTTAGGCAGATAATTGTACAGATTTTCTAAAATATTTAAAAACTAATAGTTGAATACATTACTCTAATTATGAGTTTCAATGATTAGAAAATGACATAATATTTTAAAGTTCGCCAAGTCCGATATTTTAAATAATTTATTTAACATTTTTGAATTAAATCTAAAATAATTCATATTTATTTAAAATAATATTTGCAGTAATAATTTAAGGTGTTAAGGTGAACGAATAAAAGACAAACAATTGATAACATTTGTTTGTTTTAACATCAATAAATATATTAGAATAAGTCATGTCTTTAAAATCAGTATTTTTATATCATGGATTGATTTTAATAATTGTTTTCATTTTGTATTAAAAAAATATTCAAACTTATTTTAACTTAATTATGTTTTGAATTTTTAGATTATATTTCAATACAATTTAATTCAATTAAAATCAATTAATTCAATTAAAAAAGCAAATTTTTTAGTGCGCAAGTCAAGGGACATCCCTAATTTATATCGACACAATATAATTTAAATCGATCATTAAATGTCAGAAGAATAGCGCAATATTTTAATAGAGAGAAGATGCACAACTTTTATTTATATGTCGAATGATAACTTTTGATGAAAAAAAAAAGAATATTGGCCACTTAAACAGATGACATTGAGCTCTTAGGCTACGCTTACTAATAGTATATTACAGCCTTATATTTTGAAGGAAAAATGCCGTTCGAAAAATAAATTAGGGCAAAAATAGTGCTCAGATTTCCTTTGTTTTTACTTAATCATGTAACCTCCAAAACAAATGAGGGATGTGCTATATCAAATTAAAAACATGTATCCTAACTTCGAAGCAAGCCGAAAAACCCATTAACATAAATTTAAAAGGAGTTATCCCACTCGTTTATACTTAAACATTAAACTTCCAAAACTATTCAGAGATTTGCCTTATCAGAAAGAACCTATGTCTAAAATTTAAAGCAAATCGGATAATTCTGCTTAAAAACTCATTCAACTAATTTTGTGTGGGGGGGATCGCCCGTTCAACACTTTATACTTAACAAAGGAACTCCACAACTAAACAGGAATGCATCTTATCACTTTGACCTGTGCGAAAAATTGAAGCAAATCGGTTAATTCTGCATGAAAAACCATTTACCTAAATTAAGATGGGTAGTCCCCAATTTAAACTAATCCAATGAATTCACAAAACAAATCAGAAAAAAGCCTTTTCTGTATGAACCTATACCCAGAATTTCAAATCCCAATTTGATAAATTCTGCATGAAAAATCCATTAAGCTAAATTAAGTGAAGAGTTTAACATCCATTTCCTCAATTTCTATTTATTCAATGAAACTTATTCAATGAACACTCAATACTAATCACTGAGACAGCTGATCAGAATGTTCCTATATCTAAAGATAATCTAAAGAAAATCTAAAGAAAATCTAATGATAGGATCTAAATAGTCTATATTAAAAATTTGAAAGAAATCCATTAATCCTGCATGGAAAATCCATTTATCTAAATTAAGGGCGGGAGGTTAGTCCCCTCTACAAATACACTACATGGCCATTGATGACAGTCCACTTTCGATTTTAGACATTTTGTTTAATATCTAAAACAAATAAATGAATAATTATCCCGAAACTCTAAGTGTATAAATATAGTAGCACAAGTCATACATTTCCGTGAAGATTTTCTCCCGAAACTCGATAGGGGACCGTGAATAAATTAAATAAGAATGAAAATCTTTTGGGTAACCCTGTAAAAACTAACGTAGTAAAAGCGCTCAAACTGTAAATTATGATTACGTCGCTTATTATAATAAACTGTGTTCAATTTTATGCGAATAGCATGTATACTCGTAGAGGAATTAAGGTTTTTATAAAAATGGTCCCAAATTTTGCCAAGTTTTTTGCTTATAATTTACAGAGTTCTTAATGTAAAATAACATTCTTTTCTAAAAATATGACAAATAATATTGTACACAAATCCTTGTAATCAGGATTTAAAAATAATAAAAAATGTATGATAAGTGAGTAGGTTTACTGAATAATTTTTCACCGCGCATGCGTCAACGATATCAAAATTTCATTTGCATATCGTGTTAACTAAATGTATAAATCAACTTTTGTGAAAGTCTCAAAACAATAGCTTGAAAATTCTGAAAGTAAGCGTTTTCTAAAAATAGGCACAGAATCCGTTGTTCCCAAAATGAAGCAAAAAAATGAGGGATTTTATACAAATATAATAGTAAGTCCTATATTGTGTATTCTATATTGACATTAATCAATGAATATATGGATACAACCCCTCTTCTTTTCCTTCATTTTAGGAATAACATATTTTACACTTATTCTATCGACGATTATTTTCAGAATTTTCAAGCTATGATTTTGCGACTTTCACAAAAGTTGCTCTGTACATTTAGCTAACATAATATGCAAATGGAATTTTGATATCGTTGACGCATGCGCAGTGAAAAATTATTTGCTAAACCTGCTCATTTTTCGAACAATTTTTATTATTTTTTTAATTTTAATTACAGGGTATTATGTGCAATGTTGTTTGTCATATTTTTGAAAAGAATATTATATTATATTAAGAACTCTGAAAATTATAAGCAAAAATCTTGTAAAAATTTGGGGCTGTTTCTTTAAAAACCTTAATTTTTCTACGAGTATACATGCTATTGACATAAAAATGAACACGGTTTATTGCAATAAGCAACTTAATCATAATCTACACTTTGAGCGCTTTTGCTACGTCAGTTTTGACAGGGTTATCCAAAAGATATTCATTCTTTTTTGAATTGGATTTTTCTAGATATTTAACAAAATGTTTAAAATTGTCAGTGGACGGTCATCAATGGCCGTCTAGTGTACAAACCATCCCAATATTTTTGGCGAGTTCAACGACGATCAGTGCACATTTGCGACTTTTATTGTGCGGAAAAATTTATTACGTATATAAATATAAATATATATATATATATATATATATATATATATATATATATAAACTTAAACTTTTAAGATTGGGTGGTTTTGTGTTCCTGGGATCATTTAATGAAAACTATGAAATAATTTTTAAAAAGTCGTACTATGATAGAGGTAGCAAGAGGTAGTATTTTTATAAAATCGACCTAAAATAAAGAAGAAAGAAATAATTAACCCTCTAAGCATGTTAAAAATGGGCAAAATTGTAATGTTGTTTTCTCCGCATTTGGTTTTATATCATCAGAAAATATGATTCTTTCAACATTATGAAAAAAACCGACTTAAAAATTTGACTGTAATCATAGGCAGTTATAATTAGTCTAAAATGTAGTGAAAATTCATTAAATCTGTAGAATTATATTATTTTAAATATGACTTATATTGCAGTGAAACCTGGAGCGTTGTGAACGGGATATTACATTCCAAACACTTACTAGGGAACTGCAAGAAGTGTAAGTCACCGATTTTGACGAAAGTGGTATCGTTGGAAAGAACTCATTCTGAGCAGTAAAAAACTCAATGGAACTACCCGTAGAGATATCTGACAATTTATGTCACGTAGCTAGCGCACACTTAATGGGGCACAGCAAAAAATTTTAGTCTCGATTTTAACGAAAGTGGTATCGTTGGAATAATATCATCGTGAGGATTAAAAAACTCAATCGAATCACCCGTCGAAAATGATACGATATCCGACAATTTGTGTCACATTGCTAATGCACACTGCTGGGAAATTGCATTAAGTGACATAAATTGTCGGATATCTCGAAAACGGCTCATTACAGATGGTTAGTTCCATTGAGTTTTTTAGTTCTCACAATGATATCTTTTCAATGACACCATTTTCATTAAAATCGAGAAAACAATTTTTTGCGGTCCCCCATTAAGTATGCACGAGTTACGTGACATAAATTGTCGGATTTCTCGAAAACGGCTGATTTGCGACGGGTAGTTCCATTGAGTTTTTTACTGCTCTCGATGAGTTCTTTTTAACGATACCACTTTCATTAAAATCGGTGACTTACATTTCTTGCAGTTCCCTCGTTAGAGGGCTAAAAAAAAACTTCTACTTTACATTCTTTCTTATATTAGCAAACAAAAGAAAGACAGTTATGAATATTCAAGTGATAATTATCGCATATTTTATTGCACAGAATAAAATCTGTGTGTTTAGATGAAATTCATCATTTTTATATTTTAGTATATACTGATTCCTTAGTTTAAAAATTCTTAGAGGTGCCACGGCGATAATTATTTCATTCGTACGCCTTTTGGAAATTTTTGCGATATTGCCAAGTATTAGCTTGAAAGACACTGTACTTTTTTCAAATCTTAGTTTTATGAATAAAAAAATCTTGAAAAAATAGGTATGAAGGGAGACAATCGGTAAAAGTCCTTTGAGAAAATACAGCTGATATATTGTTAAATAAAAAATGTCAGATATTGCACGTTAAGTGTAGCAAATAATGTGAGTTCGTACTATAACGAAGTTTTTGAAATATTCAGACTTGGTGTAATAGTATATATTACTTTGAATAAAGTATAGTATCCGAAATTTTTTGTATGTCTCTGTTAATTTTATCTGCTTTCTATTATCCAGAAATTAATGAAGCATATCAATTTCATGAAATGTGAAATAGTTTAATGTATATATATAGATATATATATATATAAGGCAACTCAAACAATGTTTCGCCCTATACCATTATGTAATAGAACACATTTGATTGTCCCTGTAAATAAATAAAAAAAAATATTTGTGTACCACACATTGTACAGAATGTATATTTTAGTATATATTTCTTACATGCTTATCAATTTAATTTTGTTCGAAAGCTTTTAGTATCATTAAAATGTGCTTGACAGTGTTCCTTCCCATTGACCATAATGTAACGGATACTTTTATTGTCCTGTCATTGAACCATGCATCCAATTTTCATAAATTTTGAATTAACTTTGCAAAATTATTTAATAAATAAATTTTGTAAATTCCGAACAACTCATTTGGATAGTGTTGCTTTCTTAAATCATCAGAGACAGATAGGCAGACAAAAAGGATGAACAGACGGACAGATTGAACAACGTTTATAGGTGCTACCTATTTACATAACCAGGAATGCACCTAAAAAATATGAAAAATGAGATTCGTAAATGACAAAAAGTGTTGAATTACATTCGTCTGTTTGGAACTATCATATTTTGCAACCTGACCATTCTTTTAATAAGAATCAATTTACAAACTTCAGGGAACTCACGGATTTCAAAACTTTCCAGATAATTTAAATTTATCCTTTACAATCTAAATCAGAAATCTAAAACTGTTTCATACATCATACAGATTAACCGTTCATTGAATGTATTTGAAAATATAGCCAAATTATCAAAATGAAGGCAATTCACCATATGTAGAATATTTCGCAAAATTGAAATAGTTTGAATAAAGTTCATTTCATTCGAATGGAAATATATTCTCACTTGATAGGTTTTCGATAAAACTTACCTATAATTCAAACGGTCGCAGTTTACATTTCATAATAACAGAGTTCCAATCATATTTCAAAGCAAAATGAAACAATTTTGATTTATCCTTCTTGTACATTACAATTGTGTATTAGATGTCTCGTGCTATTTTATGATAAATTTCGATAAAGCATGAATAGAATGTGGTGTTTCACACCTATTTCATAGTATTATATTGTCTAATGTTTATATGTTAAAATGTTTAACATTATCTACTTCCCATTTTATTATATATTTGTCGATATTATAATTTTGTCTTTTATTGAATATGTATTGGATAAAAAAATTCGGTTAAATTTACTGTATAAACTGCTGACAGAAATATTACCAGCAGTTTTTTCCTTAAAAGTTGCAGTAAAGTGAGATGTAAATTTTTATTACATCTAATTTTACGGGAAAAACTGCTAGGAACATTGCTTCTAGCTGTTTTTGCTGTAAATTTTATATATATATTTTTTTTACAGTGTAGCTTACGCAGTTCAAATTGATAATAATTTATCATTTCTTGATGCGTTGAGGAAGCGTGAGTTTAACACATTTAATATTTGCATTTACCGTAAAACTTTGCTGTCAGCCTTTTGAACTCATATCACTCCCCTTTATTTGATTAATAGAGTTTCCTTAATTTATTACGACAACAAATTATTTTGTTTCAGAATTGAATTATAGTAAATCTGTTTTTATCGTGGCTTTCATTTTTCTTATATTAATATTTATTTCAGAATGTCCTTATTATCCTGATTCTTCTGTTATTCCGGTTTATATTTCGAACTTCACGATTTTATCTTTCAAGCATTTCATATTATTATTACCTTTGAAATAGCTAACACCTTACAACAATTTTAAAGCGATTTTTAAACCAATCAATAAATTAACTTTATCACTCTCCAAAAAAAAAATCATTAAATTTAAGACAATAACTGCTGGCAGCAATTATAAACAACTCAACTTAACTTCAACTCAACCTCAACTTAATCCCTTACAATTCCGTGTCCCATATCTGGCACATACAACATAAAAAAATTCTGTTAAATTTGTGGAAAAAAAGGCACTAAAATTACATGATTTTTTTTATTGCATCTAATTTTACTGCAATTTTTATTTTAAAAACTACCGGCAACTATTCTGTGCCGTACATTTAACGGATTATTTATAAAGTATACTTAAAAATACTGAAACTATTATTATGTCTCTTGAATTTTGCGAATATAACTGTTGTAATTTATCAAGGACAGTTTAAAAATGGGATAACTTATTTAGTACATGTCAGATGGCTGCTTTTAATAAAAAAATAGATTCTGTCCTGCGAAAAAAAATCGATGCTTAATTTACTTTTTTTTTTTTTTTACTAAAAACATAAAAATGTTAATATAAATAAATTTGCAGACTGTTAAGCAGCTAAAATTAACTAATTTAAGCTTATTTAATTTCGAAATATAGCAATACAATATTAAAAAAACCGTGAGTATATATACAGGGTACATGCCATAACATAGGAAATTTTAGATGAAAATTTGAAATTTAATTTTTTTTTACTATTTTTCCTATTATTAGACTAGTGTATAAATTTCAAATATTTTTTCTCACGGAAACAGAAAAGGTCGTGTGGTGAAGGGTTATCAAAAGCTCTTTTCAAGTAATAAATAAAATGTACTGTTTTAATAACAATTTAAATTTTTCTTAAGAAAGGTGTTATAGTAAAAATAAAATACATTGACATGTTTCGGAACCGTCAAATAAGTTCCATAGTCATAATTAGTTTATTTAGTTTATTTATATTATGACTATGGAACTTATTTGACGGTTCCGAAACATGTCAATGTATTTTATTTTTACTATAACACCTTTCTTAAGAAAAATTAAAATTGTTATTAAAATGTTTATATAAAAGGTGAATATTTTATAATCTGATGATTTAAAAAAAATCAATTAAATTTAATTAACTTTTTATCATAAAATGTACTGTTTTATTTCTATACTAATTCAAGGATAAATTATTTAAAAAAATAGGTACCTTGTTTTTTAAGTCCCTTTAGGATAATGAATAATATGTGTAATTTTTTTTTCGAAACATGCATTAAATAATTTACCAACAACGATGTAGCAATCAACAGGTGTGCGATTGAAGAAAACAAAACATGGAATAACAGGGGTTTTCAAGGACATATTTATTGTAATTTTGCATATAAAGTCATTATATTTAACAAAGCACCAATTGTGTATATGGAAAATCGGAATATACTGACTTATTTACCTTATTAAAACTCTTATTTAATAAACGAACAATTTACATATTTTTTAGTCTTACTAGGAAACTGCAAGAAGTGTAAGTCAACGATTTTGACGAAAGTGGTATCGTTGGAAAGATCTCATCGAGAGCAGTAAAAAACTCAATAGAACTACCCGTCGCAATGAGCCGTTATCGAGATATTGGACAATTTATGCCACGTAACTAGTGCATACTTAATGGGGGACCCCAAAATTTTAGTCTCGATTTTAACTAAAGTGGTATCGTTGAAAAGATATCATCGTGAGGGTTAAAAAATTCAATGGAATCCCCTGTCAGAAATGAGATGGTTTCGAGTTTTCCGATAATTTGTGTCACATTTCTAATGCACACTGCTGGGAAACTTCATTACGTGACATAAATTGTCGGATATCTCGATAACGGCTCATATGCGACGGGTAGTTCCATTGAGTTTTTTACTGCTTTCGGTGAGATTTTTCCAACGATACTACTTTCGGTGACTTACACTTTTTGCAGTTCCCTAGTTAGATAATGTAATTAAAGCTAATTTTACACTGGAAAAATCGAAAATTACTCTAGTTTTATTTTTAAAAATTAACATCAGAATGTTTAATTAAATGTGTTTAGCTTATTTAATTAACCCTTGACAGAGGGTGGGATAAAATGTATCCCGTTTGAATTTTAATTGCGAACTGTCATATTGATATCAGAATTTTGAAATGAAAATTTTAATTATATAAACTACGTGAAGAAAAGCTGATATCTATTGTAAAAATATATATTTTTTAAATTCTGGTGCCATTCAGTCGTTTCAGCATTTTAACCCTTCACCTCACGGTGTGCCATATATTGCCATATCTTAAAACACTGTCATATCTTGTTAACTGCCATGAATTTAACCAATATAACCGCTGTAACTGAAAAAGACATTTCAAAAAATGCAATAACGCTTATTTTGCCCATGTTAGATGGCTGCATTTAAGGGGGAAAAAAAGAATATCCGATTAAACTACTTAGACAAAATTTACTTTCTTTATTTTTACTGAATACTTAAAAATTATATAAAGTAAGTTGCAAACTGTTAAGCAAATAAAATTAATAATGTTAAACCAATTTAATTGGAAAATATAGCTATAGAATATTTAAAAACCTTAATTGTGTATGGTGTAGGTAGGGTACACGTCATAAAATATCAAATTTTAGCGGAAAATTTAGGAATTTAATATTTTTTAAAATATTTTTCCCATTATTAGATGACATCTGACATTTCAATTAAGATTTTTCATAAAAATAGAAAAAAAATCGTGCATTGAAGAGTTGAGAATACAACTGATTTGTCTCTCTCTTTTTTTTTTGTTTTAAAGACATACCTGTTTCGGAGCGAAATATGTTCATTTGACAGGAGCTAAAATGCTTTCTTACTTTCATTATAGTGTTGACATTTCATTACAATCTAAAATAAAATTTTCTTTTCGTTGGAAAATACCACAAAATGATTACGATAACCTATTTATTGGCTTTCGGAAAGTTAAATATTTAAATTCGGAATTTTCTATAAAAAATTATTTTACTAAATTATTTCACTTTTCAAATTATTTCATTATTTAAATAATTACACTGTAAAAAAAGAATTACGGCAAATTTACGACAAAAGCAGCTGGCAGTAATGTTCCCAATAGTATTTGCAGTAAAAAATTGCAGTAAAATTGGATGTAAATATTTTTATTACATCTAATTTTTCCGTATATGTAAAGGATTTTTTTACAGGATATCTGCGTTAACATCTGAGATATCCAGAACAACATATGAAGTAATAATTTTGTTTTTAAATATTTAAATTTTAAAATTAACATTGTAAATCGATAGCTAAAGCTACTTTTGCAAAATGTTGAAAAGAATAATTAGATTAATTATCAAAAAATAATGTTATGGAAATCTCAAAATTCATACAATAGCAGTGTCAAAAAAACTTAATGTTTTCCTATTTGTAACAATAAAGTGTTTAGCTGTTCAAAATTTTTCTTTTTATATTCGTTAACAGTATCAAATTTATATCTAGGTAAATGTTTGAGAAAATAACCGCTTTTTATCTTCAACTGTTTCAAAGATTGTGATTAAAGAAAATATTTTGTATGAAATTATAATTTGTTTTTATTACGCAACAAGTTTTAGTTAGAGTTAGTTACAATTAGTTACAAAAAATACTGTATATTTTTGTCTATTAATAAATCCATTATGATTATTATTCTCTGAATTAATATAGATATAAAAAGAAATCATTGGTAGTTTGTAACTAATGAAACTGTATATTTTTATGTGTTAGTATGCCCATTACATAGTTATTCGGTGAATGAATACAGATGAAGCAACGAATCCTTGGCAGTTAGTTAATAAGCAAACTGTACATTTGTATGCTTAAATATCCACATTACCATTATTTTTTTCAAAATTAACACAGATATAGAAGCAAATCCTTAACAGTTTAGTTAAAAACGAAGTGTAGATTTTTATGTCTATATCAGTACTCACTACATTAATAAAATATTATACAGTAAGCGAGATTATCAAACATTGTATATGTCAGCTTGAACAAACCAAAAAGCACACACCATGTACTTCGAGATGTAAACTATAAGGCTGTTCTTTAAAAAGATTGGATGAATGTTTTATGAAATAGAGTAGCAATTTCACAATAAAAAAAATACGGGGAACTAATGGAATATTAAAAAATAATTTTATAAAATTTGGAAGTAATTGCTGAATAACAATTTCCCTGAAAACTCGCTTATCTTTTTTATAAAACATTTCTGATTAAACTTTAGTGCAAATACAGGATAACTTAGGGTAATAGAAATTTTATACATATTATTGGATTTTTGCTTAAAAGTTGTAAGTAGATAGCGCTAATTTACCATTATTAGAGATAGTGTTTGTATTTAATGTTTTTGTACATAAAATAATAATTGCTGAATTAAGAATTTCTCTGAAAATTCTCATGCCTTTTTTCTGAAGTATTCCTTATAATGATTTAGTGCAAGTGAATCTTAATGTAGAGTACTAGAAGTTTTACACACTTTATCGGATTATTCCTCAAAAATTGTAAGTAGGTAGCTATTGTTTCTCGCTATTTGACAGAGATAGTCCTTGTATTTATAGTACTTCTAAAAAAATAAAAATGGAAAGTAGTTGCGGAATAACAATTTCACTGAAAATTTTCGAGCTTTAAAAAAAAAAATCCTGATAAAAATTTAGTTCAACTGAATGCTAATCTAGGGTACTGGAGGTTTAACACATGTTATTGGAAATTTTTTTTAATGTTGTAAGTATCTATTGTTTCCCAGAGATAATTCTTGTAATTTTAAACAACGTTTGCTTTAGAGTTTGCATTTTTTTCGTATATTACAACTCAGATAAATTTAATATCGAAATGAAATATTCTATATCAAAATCGATAGAAGATAGAACAATATCGTTTTTGAAGATACCCCTGTTTAAAGTTTTAATATATTATCAAACAGAAGACTGTAAGTCAGAATAGTACCAAATGTTCCTAGAATAATACTACGTCTCATGTCCATAAATCCCCAAATGGTCAAAAATATTTCCCTACAGTTCAAAAGAAGTCTTATGTAGAAACTATCTAAAATATCATTTCCTCTGTATAATTTTCTTGACTCGAATTTAACTAAAACTGTTGATGCATGAATACGTGAAGCAAATTCCACTCTAGTTACAAAGTTAACGGAGTTAATGAAACAAGAAAATACTATCATACAAAATCGCACATTATCTTCGATATCATTCTTTAAAGCAAGTGTCAATCCATAATACATCAAGAAAGAATTACACAGAAGAGAAGTAAATACCACAGGACCAACTTTCGAATCAAAATATTCTGCAATTGATATAATATCACAGTAAATATTTGTTAGCTTATTATAATCACGTTTGGTCGAGTTTTTTAATTTTTGACGAAATTGATCGATTATTGAGACAATATCATGGCAAATTATGCTATATAGGATATCAAATATACACAAAGGCAAAGAAAAAAATAATATAAAATTGACTGAGGATATCAAAGATAAAAAGATCATTATATATGAATTAGAAGAAGAACTACTGAAAAAGATGGCTTTTAATAATTTAACGTAGGTTACCTTTGTATTCATTTCAACAAATATAATAATAATATCTGTTATTTTAAGAATACTCAATAGCATTATCCACCTTGGAGCACATCGACGATGACCAAAATTGTGTAAAATATGTGAAATTTGTTTTACAATCTTTTTATATTCTTCGTAATTGAAAAATAAAACAATACGGCATAAACCATATGCAATGCATAGCGAAGTGTATACAACACCATTTCTCCTAGATTTGTTTTCGGAATAAAAAATAAGAGACAAGCATGAAAGTAATTGTATAATATGAACCATGATAATAAAGATAATGTTTAAGATATTTAATAACATACAGTGTGCATATTTGGTCTTGGTGCAATAATATTTTGACAATCCACTCAAATAAAACAGCCTAAAAATACACTTGTAGATGCTTTTGGTTTCTATGGAAGGAAATAAGTACCAGATATCTATATTTTGCGTCATTTTATAAAACACCTATTTTTTCAGATGCTGATAGTATAGACAATAACAGCAGCACAGTGCCTGTATCTCTAATTATTTCACTTTTTTCCCATTCTTCTAAAATCTGGTGCGGTATTACTACTTTTCAGGATTTAGTAATGCGTTTTTTACATGTTTTCTCGTTCCATCAAAAAACAAATACTTTTTGAAAGTCAAAAGTTCGCGTCAGCACTTATTTGTATTCGCAATACTTTACTAAGCGAATAACAGTTTACTTAAAAAACAGACTTCATTGAGAAACACATTAGTTAATTATTTGTTGTGCATGGCACAATAAAATATATTTAAAAAACATGTACTTAAAATTTCTGTGTATTTGATTTGAATTAATTTTTTTTAATACACTTTCGGTAATTCGACGGAAGTTTTTTATGAAAGATAAGAACGCGGGAATGTCATAAACCCATTTTGTAAATGTCAGAAGTTTAAAAAGCATAACATAAATACGTAATGTATTATTGATTCACATAATATATTTTCACACTAACACTATAATAAATTGCTTTTTGACTCTTTTAAGGAGGAAAATGTTCTAAAGTTCATGAGTCAATAAAGTGAATGTTTCACCTTCATCTGTAAATGAAACGCAAACAAAAAAGTATATAAATATGTCAGCATTTCTTAAATAGGCGTGTATCACAATATAAATACATTTAATATATATTGCACATATATTGAATACATTCTTTTGTTGCTGCTTTTTTGTACTCAAATATGGATTTATTTGAAAACTAGAAGAGTCCGGAGAATATTTAAAGGTGCTCTGGACCCTGACAGCGTTGAAAATTTTAAAATGTCGATTTTTTTAAATGTAAACTCATACTTTTTAATCATTTTGATCATTTTGAATGAGTTTTTTTCCCTTTAAATTCTTATTAGAACATAAGTTGTAGCTTTTCAAATTACACCCGCTCAATAGCTCAAACGTTGCTTCCGAAATTTTCGGAATCAATTTCTATAAATGACGATACTGGGAACAATACACATCATATCCCGAAAATTTCTGAAACTTTTTTGGTGAATTTTTCAAAATGTTTGTTTTATATTAGTCTGTGTAAACAAAACCTTAAATATCCTTTTTTTGTCCAAAGAAATATATTTTGGGTGATTATTCTCTTGAAATTTTTCAAATTTTAAATTACTAAAATACAGCTTTGTATTAAAAACATAAAAATAAATTAAACACAATTTCATTTAGGTTCAGAATAAGTACTGCCTTCTGAATACACCAAGATTTTCGTTTTAGTTGTTACATGTATTGTGAAATCCTGAGTGGAATCTGATGTACCAATTTCTGAATCATCAAATGTGCGACAGTTTGGAATCCCCTCTGAATATTAATTGTGTATCTTGATGTTTTTTAAATTATGAGTGAATTAACATATTTATATCTTTCATCTCAATATAAATTGTGTCTTAAAATTAAATTCATTTTAGGATATTCAGTGTTGAAATGTTCCTTTTTAGATGCGTTCGTACACTCTTAAAAAGAAAGAGCTTATTTGGTTTCTCATGAAAGAGCTGTAATTTTTTCGATCATAAAAGAGTTGTTTTTCAAACGATTTAATCTTCTTGATCTAAATTGGTTATTTAAATAGCTCAACTTCATTTAAATTGGTTAAAACTCGAGTTATTTCAACTCTTTTTTGAGAAGCTGCCTTTCAACATTGAGATGAGTAGATTACAGCTCAACTTGAGCTAATTTGTGGCTGACTTTTTAAGAGAGTAATTATGTAAATACGTAGCACTTATAGTCATCGCTCAGTCCATTCGTCTGTCCGTTCAACTGTCCTCATATAACAAAGCAAAAACTATCCAACCGAACCATTTGAAATGTAAGATATGCAAATATTAAATAATTCTGTTGAGTTTTTTCAAATTGTATGAAAATTGGGATACATAGTTCAATAACAGGGGTCAATGAAATTTATTCTGCTATAGTATGGTCTATGAGATAAATGGTATGAAATACATTTCAATGATAATGCACTCTTTCGAATATAAAAAAATGATATGCATCTATGGAATACATACTAAAATATACATTCTGTACAATCTATGGTGCAAAGAATATTTTTAATAATTTACAATTCCATATAAAGGTATTCTGTTACATAATAATACAGTTGTAAACATTGTTTGGGCACCTTCTTAATTATGTTTGTGAAGTTGAATACGTTGCTAAATTTATTATAAGTTACTTCCTCTATATTAGAAAACAGATAGTATTTACAGGGACATTCAAATGGGGACATATTTCGGAAACGCATACTATATCCGAAGTAATGTATACTATTACACCCAAACGTGATTACATTGATAAAGAAGGTTTCTGTTTTTAACTAAGTATGTGAATGCTTTTATATTTTAGGTGGTGCAGTGAAAGAATATGCCGTTAAAAAGTTTTCATCTCCCATAGACTTATAAAAAATTCAAAATCTTAAAAATCTGAATTTTGTTGTATTTATTCAACGCATATACTTTATGAAATTTATCATTAAGTATTTTAGTAATGACAAATTTTTTTAATAACGACAAAATTTTCAACACTTATAAAGCTTAAAATGTATAGTAATAAAATCCGTGCGCCTCTGTCTGTCTGTCTGCTTGAAGCCGATTACAGTTCGCCACGCGGGCGAGTTGGAAGTCGCGAGAGGTGTCTTTCGATTCGAAAAATTTCGGGAAAGTAATTTCGGGCATTTTCGAGACCGTGCGACCAAAATTAAAAAAGTTATGAATTAAAAACCGGTCGGGAATCGGAACGGAAAACGTCTTATTTCCCAAACAGGTCTCAAACGGAGCTCTGAGGCAGAACACTGCGCTACCTTGCGGTGAAGAACAGGAACTTTTCCCCTTTGGCTAAAAGAAGAAGCAGCCGAAAACCTATTTTTCTCCCATCAATTTGTCAAAGAATGTATAAGAGAAAAAGAAGTAATTGGTAAAAAATATTAAACACTGTTTAATTAATATAATAAGTACAACTATTTAAGCACAGCAAGATATGTTCTTTAAGAGGTAATAGTGTTGCTAATTAATATTTTGAGGATCTCAGATGTAACTGGCTATTCATATATTTATTCTGTATGTGATTATTAATCGTTGTAGCTCATTTTCATACTTTTTCTTTTTGGTAGCATACACGAATATTGTGTAACCTAAGATTTACGCGATTAATACTAATTTCTGTTAGTACAAACGGAAAACGAGCTGCCAAAATTATTTGTTAATTATGTTCTTTGAGATATTAATGAAATTACTTATTTTTTTTAATAGCAGTCTTTTGCAGTTTTTAATAAACAAACTTTTTTTGCGCGTTTTTTCTTAAACCATCATGCAGACAGTTTTTAAAGTAGAAAAAAACTGATTACATATTCAGAATCTGCGTAAAAGTCTGCTTCTGATGATCCAAAAAATACGAGAAAATGTATTATGGACGCGCAGCGCCAACCGTGCAAAACCAAATATTTTTAACGGGACAATGGCGACCATGGCGCGTAGCGCCGGTGGGCCGGCTTCGCACGATGGGCCCGTACCGCCCACTGTGCGAAATCACATATTTTAACGGGATAATGGGCGCATAACAACTATAGCTCTTTAATTTACTTTTTTTGTGCTGAGGATTCGAACACCAAGAATTGCTTATTAAATGAATTTTTTTGTTTATTACACATTGCTTTATATCGAGGTTCGTTTGGAAAAAGTGGCCCAGCTAGCGGGCGTAGCTCGCTAGTTAATATTTTAAACACTGAAAATATTCATTATTTATAAAGTTTCAGAAAAAATGTAGAAGAATGTTTGAAAAAAGAAATAATATTAATAAGAAATTTCATATTTGTCTTATAGTAAATGTCGTATCTGTGTATGCTCTCTTATAGGCACAATCACTAGCTTCCCCAATAAGGTTCCAACAGTAATCTCCAAGCATATTACGGAACCACCTGCCTTGATATTGGGTTTCCATTGTAGAAATATTCTGGTAGCAGTACACTGTTAAAAATCTTGTTCTAGTTTGAACCAAAAAACTTTGTTTTTTAATGCTCGATATCTGCCACCGTAAAATGGTGAAATCTTGAACCAAAATTTGGAGCTCCCATTGAAGCATAGTTCCAATACTTGGAACGAGGTTGAACTAGGAAGCTCCAAATATCGGTACGAGATTTCACCATCTTATGGTGGCAGCTAATGAGCACCAAAAAACAAACTTTTTTGATTCAAACTAGAACAAGATTTTTAACAGTGTACTCCCTATGCTCTTCGCTCGCAGTTGCAATATTTCCAGGTGGTAAATTTAGATGATATGCTAAAAAGGGAATTTTCAACAACATTGATCATAATAAATCTTTGTAACTTTTTAACATGTCTTTAGTTAATGTTTCATAGTTATGACTTCAATGATTTCCTAAGAAATGTGTCATAAAATTTTGAAAAACGATCCATACTGCTTTTTGTTAATTCATTAGTGCCATTTAAAAAAAATCAAGTAAATGCATTTCATACCAGTAAAAAAGGAGTATTAATAAATACTTTCTTTCTCGAGACAAAGTCCTCCATAAATTAAGATAAAAGTTATTTTTGCTTTAAAAGTGGTGGGAAAGTGCAAAATTTGAATTTTAACGCAGAAAATAACATAGGCAGTAATGGGTTAATCACTTAATGTATCATCAAAATGTGTGTCCTTCGTGAGGTGTCTAATTTGTGGGACAACAAAAATACTCTGCTTAATTTTTGCATAACATAGCGATGGAAATTGTTTTTGCAGATATTGAAATCCACAAACTTCTTTATTCATAGTTTTAACAAAATTCTTCACCAATCCCAACTTCATGTGTCAAGGTGGAAGAATAACTTTTTTTTTAATCGATTAAAGGAGCTTTGGGTATTTTTTTCACCTGCAATATATTTTTTTACGCTCTGGTAACTTCTTTTTGATATATAATGCTCTTGCTTTGCTCTGCTGTCCCACTTACATAGGAAACACAAATAGTTTGTAAACCTTGTTGCATACCAATACGAATGACAATTATTTTAAAATCCGCTTATATATTTCAATCATGATATGAGTAATCAATTTCATGAAGCAGTATTTTCATATTTTCATGACTCTTTCATTACGCAAGAATATGCTATTGTAACAGACGGCAGGTCATTTCCATTATGAAGAAGCACAGCCTTCAAACTGGTTTTCGAACCATCGATGAACAATCGCCATTGTTCCGAGTTACATTGACAATCTAAAACAGACATTAAACCACCTATATCATTACAGTAGCATAAATCACCTTTTCTTGCCAAATATTTCTTAGGTCGATTTCGCTATAGAGATATCTTTATATTGTTTTTTGAGGTGATTCCAACTTTGCATTCTTGATCTAAGTAATTCTGAGTTTTTCTTTGATAAATTTAAGTCTTTCATAAGATCTTTTAATTCTTCTTGAGTAATTAGGTGTGGTTTTTCATTTATGCCAAAATAATAAATTTTATTAGATGTAGAGGAAGTTTCAGTTTCATCAATTTCCATTTCTACTGCTGAAATCGTTATATGTAAAATTCTCTGGAGGTTTCGGTATTGATATTATGTAATAACGGTCGCGTAGCTGAACTTAAGTTTTAGGTACTTAATTTTATGTTTACTTGTTGCAGAGATTTTTTTAATTTTTGTAATACAAAAGTAGTAGTCAGTTATATGATTCTTCGGCTAGCGCCATATCATGGGTATATCAAATGGCATTTTCTTGTACCTTTCATCCACGCCCGGAGGTTTCTAAAACATCATGTACAAAAAGAATGAGGTGTCCATTTCTTATCTTGTTCATCTACTTTACATCCAAAGTACATGTGATAGGCTGTTTTTATTAGCGGCGTGAAAGCGCATTGATGCCTTTTCAAAGTTATTTCCCCGCACACATAGCAAAATGAATTGGGTTCCTTCACGCATCCTCTAGACTTTTTTCGCATATTTTTACAGGAAAATAAAATAATTATAATCAAAATTTAAGTAAAAAGTCTTACAGAACAAACAATAACAGTACACACGCCCCGAAAGGTAAGTTTCAACTGTCATGGATTTGCGTTAAAGCCAAATACTATGGAGGTGGCTAGCACAGTCTGTTCAAAATCGCTAACATAAAATTTATCAGGAGGAAATCTGTTTCTACTCTCTTGCTTTATCTTCTACCGTTGTAATAAGAAAAAACAATGTCTGTGTGAATCAAACGCATCTAAGAGAATAGTGTAATATAATAATAAAGCATATATGATGACTACATACTCCGAAATGTATAAGTGAAATTTCTCAAAACTGGAGGGGGATACAAAATTTTTGAAAACATATTCTATTTCAGCAGCTTAAAATCTATGAGAAACACCCAAAGCATACAGAGAAAGAAAAAAATCTGTTAAAATTTGTTTATCAGCGTTATTATTAAAACTTGATGTAACACGAACACACATCATTTGCTACGCCAAATGTGCAATTTCCGTAGTACATGAAACTGAATACTTTTTGCTCAATTCTGAGAATCAATTTTTTTTAGTATAGGAGTTGATTCAGATAGAAAACACAAATTTTCCAGAACAAGCTTAAAGAGAATAACATCAATAACGCCTCTCCCTTGGATAAATAAAACATGTCTTTGAAAAATATCTTCCTACTAGTTTTATTGAAAAGCAACCAGTTTAATTGCATACCTTTTCACTGTAAAAGAATACTTCAATATTTTTACTAAATCCTAATCTATATTTGCTTAAATCATATATATTTAAATTTCACTGGAACGTTGATGCATTAATCTTTCTTTAACAGACATATTATTTCAGAAAAAAGATTATCCTATACAAAATAGAATATAACTTTTTGATTAGATTTAATGTAAAGCTTAGAAAAATGTAAGAAATTTCATTATAAAATCTTTCACTTATTTGCGTAAGAATTATATTTCATAAACGGATGTTTAATTAAATCGATTTTATCAATTGACTAACATCTTAATGCGTTTTCCCTGGAACAACTGCAGAGTAATTAAACTAATTAATGAATCTGTTAAAAATAAAGAGCAGAAAGCTATAAATATATATCACTCCTGTTTTAAACGGAAATTACGTAACTTGCACATACTTTCGTTCTGTGTCAATATATCCATGATTTCAGTAAAAGCTAGTCTGTGTGGTATTTTTTGATAAAAAGGTTCTACGTTTAGTTAAAATGAATAAAGTATTTTTTACAACTGTAAGTTATTTAATTAAAAAAAACTGTGCAAAATATGTCATAAAACTAAAATGAACGAAAATCCTCTTACAAAAAAAAATGTCTTTCATTTTTATTAAATAAACATAAAAATTAAATATAAAAATCAAATTAATTTATAATAAGTAAATTTAAATAAAATTTAACTATATTTTATTCTAACTGTACTATTTATTTCTTAACATCTATTGCAGAGCCTTAAAAATTGTTAAGTGATTAACTTAATTGATAAATTTGCACTATATAAGGAAAGCGAAACTATGAAAGCAGTTTATTATTGGTTTTCTCGATCGCCAAAAAATTTAGTTACATAAAATTTATTTGCGAAACAATATTTTTATGTTTTTATTAAAAATTGGTTAATTAAGTTAATTGATTTATTAACTTATATAATGCGTAACGCTCTAATATATGTTCACTTGAAATTAGTTACCAAATGCATTCGTAAATATACATTTTAAGTTTTTGTAAAAAAATAATCAATTATCGCAAACTATTAATTTTAATATTTGTATTACGGTGTCATAATTAATTTTAATACATCTAAATTTTGCTCTAAAAGGCATATTATTTTTTAATAAAAGTAACAATTCAAATGTTTTATTATTTTCAACCAGTGTGTTACAAAAAAGCTGGAATCAGTATTTTGAATCAGCGCAACCAATTTTACTTTGAACTGTGAAAAATAAAAATCGGCAGTCTTTATTGTGTGTTTCGCTGCCCTACACACTCAATAATTACACTAATATACACGAAATCCATGATTTACCAAAAGCCAGCGTCTAGTATTACCTTTGGTTGAGTCCACTGTCCATTATTTTCTAATTTTTGAAATAAAAAGCATGCGAACCAAAATTTACTAAATTTTGTATAATCCATATCTTACATTGTTCTCTTCCAGAATACGCAATTTAATTTCATTATCTCTGAGGGTGGGAAGGGTGGTCCAATTGACTTTAAACTATCAAAAATTAAAATCGACTACCTGTAATGTTTATTTCACAACCATGCATATTCGATTATAACACCAATACGCGGTCCATTATTATGCAACAGCCAGCGTCTATCTGCACATAAAAAAAAATAAACTTAAGCTCATTAATAAGCTTGTTAAAAATACTGGAAATAAAGGTAAGGAATAATTCATCTTCATTAATTTATTCAATTATAGCATCAATATACACGAGGTACATTATTTCGTAACAGCGAGCGTCTATCTGCACATTTTTAAAAATAATATTCAGCTCATTAATGAGCTCATAGCAGATACTGGAAAGAAAGATAAGGAATAAAAGATCTTCTATTTCGATCAGGCACCAATTATTTATCATTAGATTCACTTTTAATAAATTATTCACTTTTTTTAGGATATTCTAATTTTAGACTAAATTAGCGCAGTCTTTGTTTAGAAACTGAATTAGAGTTGAAGAAATGTTTTTTTTAATCGCATACGGTTTTACTGTGAACAAATATATTTTTAAATGCGAAACATATATTTTAATGTAGCATATATAGAAATAAAAACAATCATAATAAATACTTGTTGATTTTACTATTCAAAATAATACTTACTTTATTTTAAATCGTTTTCACTTACTAAAATAACAATTTAATTGTTAGCATTAACAATTGTAAAATTTAAATTACTTTACTTTTTATATACATATAAAATTTCCCTACTTCTAAAAAAATATCAATCAATTAATTTAAATTATGGTGTTAATTAATGAGATGGTTAATGAGTATTTATTTGATAAAGACAGCGGAACTATGAAAGTACTTTTTAATTTAATCAAAATGCAATTATCGTAGTCGCACAAATTTTCTTTTCAAGTCAATACTCTACAATTTGTTATATAAGCTAGTCTTTGTTATTTAAGTTAATATTTGTTTGCAAGTTCAGTAGAATTGTAGTTATCTTTTCATAATTGCGTATGGTTTATAATAAAAAAATCTATTTTTAGTGAAAGATACATTTAAGTATAAGTATTAATGAAAATGTCGTTGTTAGTGTTAGTTCGGGCTATGTGATAAAAAGTGAACAATTGGTTCTCGGTACCGCCATTCGTAATACATTCATTTAATTTAATGTATACATCGTATAATCATTGTATTTAACCCTTACATGATCGTAAAGATCTCAGTAGCAAATATCATTATTTAACACTTTTTTTAAATTTGTTTAGACTAAAAAAAAATCATTAGAAAAATATATAACAATGTGTAGCTTTGTTTTAAAAATTTATGGGAAATATTTTCTTCAATGGACTAAAAAGATAATACAAATGAAAATTAGACTTATTATGCAGTGTCATTTATTTATTGGTTTATTATAACAAAATGCTAACTATAATCAAACAAAATGATTAAATAAAATTACTATACAAAAGGAATGCTAATTATAATATTATGTGAATCTATTTTGACTGTGAAGCATGGATGAGCATTGCACATAGTACACATATTATAAGTCCGATTTTCTATGTGGCATTTAGCACAATTTGTCCATCTTTTACATAATTGCGTTCGATATACGTTTTTTTATATTTCTGTATAAAAAATGTCGATAAGATTATACCCTCATAGCATGCATGATCACAGTAACGTCACAATGACGTCACTGTGAGTCACTTTGGTCACATAACATCTGTGACCAAAATGCCACCACTCAGTGACGTCACATTGTGATTGAGATGTGACTTTATTAAAAATTTTTAGAAAATTATAAATATCCTTCAAAACATGTTATTTACTTTAAAAAACATATTTCTGGCAATTTAAATATCGTTGCTTTTGTCCCAGTTTCGTCACAATGTTAATGTCAAATTAGTCACAAATGACACATTTTTCACAAATTTGTCACATTGTGACCACTTTGTGAAACGTCACAAACAAGCTCTAAAACGGCCATAACGACTTCACATTTTAGTCACTGTGACGTCACATCGACAATCGATGGTCACAAAGTCACAATGTAACTTCACAACAACGCCGCAGTGACGTCACCATGCCTTACGGGTAGTTAAATACTCCAGTTACCAATTTTCAAATTGGAAAAAAAATTGTTTCCTTTAGTTGCAAAAGGGTTAAAACAAGCTGATAAGTGTGATCGCAGATCACACAGAAAGTTATATTTAATATTTCTTTCAAAAAAAAATTATCCATTAACTAATTGGTAGTTTGTAATTATTAAATTTCTACATAGATGGAAGAATCAATAAATTTAATTTTAAAATAATTATAGATATTATTATTTATTTTCATCAAATTATATTTAGTCAAATCAATTTTTTTAAAGAAAATACAAAATTTAAAACTTTTTGAAAATCCGCAGTTAAACAAAAAAATAAAGAAAGAAAGAAATAAAATAAAAATAAAGAAATAAAGAAATAAATAGAGAGAGAGAAGCAACATAATTTTTTTTTCAAAAACGATAAAAATATTTAAACGAAATTTAAAATGCTGTATCATTAATTCATCGCAATAGTTTTAAAAATATAAAGAAAATTGCATTCCAAGAAATATTATAAATGTCAAATGATTAAAACTCTAAAAATATAAGCTCTTAAATTGACAAAAATATGCTTAATTTCTTTTAATTAAATGCATTTTCACGTAAATAGTTCTCTTTTCAGGACCAGGGCTCAAAACTAAGGACCTTCCTTAGTAAGAAACCAATATTGGTCCAACGTTGCGCCAATATTTCATTAATTAGAAATATTGCCAATAAAACATCAACATTGCTCCAATATTGGGATGTTTACGATTCGCCCTTATTTAGCCAATATTTGCAGCCAATATTATTGCAATATTGGGGTTTCATTGGAAATATTTCCAATAAAACACCAATATTGTACAAATGTTGGCGTTACATTGGAAATATTTCCAACGAAATTCCAATATTTGGCAATATTGGCAATATTTTCAATGAAACCCCAATAATGGCATAATATTGGCTGCAAATATTGGCTAAATAAGGGCAAAACGTAAACATCTCATAAATGGAGCAATATTTCATGCCAGTATTGTGCCAATGTGCCAATATTGCTCCAAGATGTAGCCAATATTGGTCCAAAATTGTTTGGCTACGGGGTTGTATTTACCAGCGAGATGTTTTACGTCCAAGCCACTATTTCTACCCGCAAAACGTTGAAATTAAGGTTCCCTTATAAAATTTAAGCTGCAAAAATTAATAATGATATCACAAAAAAGTAATTTAATTAAACAATTACACTTTTTCAAAATTGTATGATTTGCCGTGTGATAAACACGGTATTCATCTATAAGTACAGAAAATTTGAAGCCTCTCACTTTAATAGTTTCTGTTTAATAACTCTGTGACGGACAGACAGACAGGGGACAGAGACAAATCAGACGGATGAAATCTTAGAAATATAACTTTCATTTTAAATTCATACATCAAATATATTTAAAATATTTGCATTCACTATTATAATTTAAAGAGTTAAAAACGGTTAGAAAGAAAGAAAGAAAACATATATGTTTGGTAAGAATTTCATATTTAAAAAAAAAAAAATTCTTCAGAGGCGGGTTAGTGCCTTAAAATAAAAAATTAAATATATCACTACCAAAACTGATGTTATAATAAAAAAGTTTCATCCACTCAAGAATGTCTAAAAACAAAATTTAAAAAAATCTAGTTTCTAGAAGAACTGCAAAGGAATTAACTTTATTAAACTGTGTGTTTCGATAACAAGACCCAACTTTGGAAAATACCCCCCCCCCTCTCATCGTTTGCTTACAAGTAATTAAAATAACTCTACAAACGTTATTTGTTTAATCAATATTTCTATGTTTTCAGTAAAAGCTGGTATCTGTTTGATTAATATTTGTTAATACGTTTGCTTGAACTGCGTGATTATATTGTCATAACTGATCGTTTACTTTGAGCAAATCTTTGTCTGTTCACTTTGCACAAATAGATTTGACAGAGTAAAGTAAAATTTTAAGATTAGTATTAAAGAATTTATTATCAAAAACGTCAAATTAAAATGATAATAAAAATTCCAAATATGAATAAAATAATTAAATAAAAACTATCAAATTCAGTGATTATTCAGGTTGTTTTTCTCCTTATTAGATGTTTTATTATTATTATTATTATTATTATTATTATTATTATTATTATTATTATTATTATTATTATTATCATTTAAAAAAAATAATGTGCCAATGTCGATGTTTAACAATGCTCTTTATCAGTTTCTTCTTTATATAACATCAATTAGAAGTAGTTTATAATATTATGATTACCTTTAATTTTTCTTTTATCTACTAAATTGAAGTTAAAACTTGTATTTCATGTAGCAATGAAAATATAATTACATACAAAATATGAGATAAATGCATGCAATTAATTTATCCTTCCAAAAAATGTTTAAATACTATTAATAAATTAGTAATAGAATAATTAATTTAGCCTTTTCTGACATTAATTCTTTTGAAAAATGTTTTGATCATAAAATGATCATTAAACTATTTAAAAAAATTAAGCTTATATCAATAATTTTCCTAATTCAAGAAAGAATAACCTTTGGGTGACCTCAAAAATAATACCAAATTATTTATAACATGTTAATACTAAGAATTGATTGTTTTCTTTTCATATAGTACCAAGTAATTTATTCGAAAAAAATGTCAGTTTTTAATACTATGAATTTAAATGAATATCTCAGTAAGTATTTACATAAATCGTTACTGAGAAATGCACTTAAGTGAATACTTAAGTTTTGAGAAAATATAATTACTCTTTGTTTTATTGCTGTCACAACAAAATCCATAATTAGGAAAAATTATTTGAAATTTCTAAATTATAAACATATTTTGAATTTTTTTTTCATTTTCTTAAAAATGCTTTACATACATGTAATTAAAAAACATCCATATATAATATTAATTAACATGCACTTTTATTGCTATGTTCTTATCTTCTGATTTTTTTCTATTTTATATAAAAATGTACAGTTTTATTAAATATAAAAAATAAGATAAAACTTGTATTTTTTCTAAGGATTTTTTTGGTGTCTTTAAAGCAGAAATTTAAAGTTATTTTTTCATGCGGTGTCAGCAAAACTTGTGTAGTGTGTTATAAAAATGTACAATCGTTGTTTTATATGTTATTTTTGCATATAATGTTTAAAAAATAAAAAAAAAGTCATTTGTATCAATGTGTCCCATCCCCGGGCAGATTGAAGCGCCTCAGGGAACACTTTGCTACGTCTGGGAAAATGGAGACAAAATAACACCAATGCATATTTTTTATATAAAAAAAGAGTTAGCAAACCATTTTATAGTTGTTTATAGAAATTCAAATCACCTATAATTTATTTGAAGCAATATTAAAGCAATCAAAATGAAATGTATAATGACCTGATGGTCTGGCTGTTCCTTGTGTAATTGTTGGCTGGGGAAACTTTGTCTGGCATTTCAACCCCAGCATTATCTTCTTTCTTAGGAAAGGTGAAAAAATTACCAGGTTTTCTGATTATAAATCGGTTTATAAACAGAAAATAAAGGATAATTATGTTAAAAATTCTGTTTATGATATAATTATCCTTAGCTGTTCTGCAGCTTGTTTCTCTTACTTAACATTTCTCATGTCGAAAATACTTTTTTCTCTGGAGAATCGATATAAATTCAGATTTTCCAGTCTACTGTACTTTTCTTTTGTTAATTCTACTAGCACTAGATATTTGATAAGTTCGTACGTCTTCTATTTGTAGAAATACTATAAAAGGTTCTAATATAAAGAAATTAGAGCTATTTCACTTCAATAAAAACTAATATTAGAATTTTTTGGTAAAAAATGGTTGGATTAAGGAGTGTATGGTAAAAAAAAAATAATAATAAAGGTAATGAAAAAAATGAACTAGAAAAGGATTTAGGTTGTATCAATGTGCCCCGACATAGACTGTATCAATATCAACTGCCACATACAGCCATTTTGAATAAAATGAGTCTCAAATCCAACACTTCATAATTTATCTATCTAACAATAAAGAATGAGGGATTGTTAAAGAGTAGCTTTACTTGCCAGGGGGCAGTATTCTTTTCGGTTGAAAATAATGGAACAGTTGTGTAATACCATTTCAATTGTACGACTCAAATTTACTTTTGACCTAAAAAAACAATTAATCATCCGCCCTATTTCATGAAACTACTGAATTATTCCAAGACTTTCTGTTTATTGTTGAGTGCACTCGTATCACCTTTTGGAGATGTTGTGAAACTTCCTGTAATGACCCTGTGTGCCGTACAGGGGTTGTATCAATGTGCCCCAGTTCCCCCTACTTGATCTTAAAAGTAAATTTGTGTACAAATAAAAAATATTTTACATATAATATTTTTCAAATAACAATGAGAATATTATGAAAATTACAAAGAAAATTTTCCACAAATTGATCAGGTGAAGGACATAAATATAATACTAAATTAAATTTAATAACCTTCAATCTGAAATATTAATTGTGTTTCGGAATTTTTGTACTTATTTACACTTAAAATTAATAGTTTTAATTGTTTATATAGTTTATATTACACATGTAATTCATTAAAACTTCTTTATAATTTAATATTTATCTTCATCATGATTTTTATTTAATATTTGCTAAATAAAATGATAACAGTTTGACACATTTTTAAAAAATTGCTGGTCAAGTGTTTACTATATATTTATAAATGACATTTTCGGTTCTTCAAAAAGTAAATACTTAATCATTCAAAAGTACATACTGATTGATATCTTACACTACACTAACAAACAATTTTAAAAATACAAAATCAATCTATTATTAATTAGACTCAAAATAGCTTTTTCTTTTTTTTTCTATAATGAAGCCATTATTTGAATTTACAAGTATGTTGAACATGACTTGAATTGATACGAATTATAAAATAATTAAATATTAAACAAAGATGAAATGTTATTTTATATTTCAAAATTGTATAACATTTCTTTAGATGTAAGTTTGCTATAAGATTATCTACATGCACTACATAAAACCGTTATATTTAAATTTCAACTGAAAACTCAAAGAAAACTAAATGTAGTTCCACATTTTGATTTCTACAAAATGTTGAAATAATGGAAACAATATTGAAATTTAATGAAACAGAACATTACTGTTGCAGACAAGATTGGTATTAAATTCGAAATATGAAGGATTGTTAAATCAAATTAAGAATTATTCAGAATAATAATTCATGCATTTTGTACTATAATACACTATTCACACATAATAGTCTTTGCATATTTGATTTTTTACTTGACACACATGCAATTAATCGTATTTTTTACATATATGGGTTCCAAATATTTATTCAAAACTAAGCTTTTATATAAAGTGGTAGAACTTATAACAGAGAGAGTTTAGTTGGTTGAAAAATGAATTAAGAATACAATCAAACAGCATTTTAAAATAATGCTGTTAAATATAATGCGTTATTTTATTGTACAATCACTTAGAAATAATGATAGCAATGATATTATGTTGAAACTTTTTCGGGTCTTTATTTCGAAGAATATGATGCACTTAGTTATAAGAGTATAAAGAAACACAAATATTTATAAATAAATTACCAGGTCTCTGCCATTATAATCATTTAAATTTATAGATTTCAAGAATAACAAATGTGACAGTCAAATATTTAACTATATGCAATATTATAGTTATTGTATAAGTACTCGAATTAAAAAAAAAAAATGCAATCTTTATTTTAAAAGTTTTCATTTTTTTTAAATATATACAGTTAATATTAATGCATTTAATCTAATAAAATAATACATCTAATAATAATAAATTAATGCATTTTTTATATCAGTGCACATTTCAATTTAATATTAATATATCATACAAAGTATGTTTAAATATATTTAGTTGAATTGAATATACACTGTGTAAATACTCGATAAAGAAACCATACCTATGAAAATATGTCACGAACATATTTATTCGAAAGCAAATTAACTTAATTGCATATATTTTCATTGAAAAATAATGCTTCAATATATTTACTAAAATCTAGTCTCCATTTGCTTATTTCGTATGCATTTAAATTTCACTTGCACTTGGTGCATCAATTTTTTCTTAAAGGGCACAATATTATTTAAGAAATATATCATCCTGTACAAAATAGAATGTAAGTTTTAGATTAGATTTTATGTAAACCTTAGTAAAAGTCAGAAATGTTATTATAAAATCTTTTTCAAATATTTACTTAAGAAATTAAATGTTTTATTAACGGATATTTAATTAAAACTATTTTATCAATTCACTAACATCTAAATGTGATTTTCCCGGAACAACTACAAAGTAAATAGTTTAATTAATGAGTCCGCTTAAACTAAAAGACAGAAAGCTATAAATATATTTCGCTCCTACTTTAAACGGCAGTTAAGCTACTTGTGCAGGCTTTTGTTGTATTTCAAAGAATCCATAATTTCAATAACAGTCTGTGTTGGATTATTTTTAAAAAATGTTCTAAGTTTATTTAATATTATTCAAATATATTTTTTACAACTGTGAGTTACTTACTTTCAAACGATAGCGTTCAATATAAGAAAACGTCATAAGATTAGAAGGAAAGCAAATCCTAAATATATATATACCGGGTGTCCCAAAAATGACTGATGGATTTTAAAATTCAATAACTTGCAAACGGTGACAGCTATTTAAAAAAATTTTGCAGGAGGGTTATGTATAATATCAGGAGTTTTTTTTTACCGTAATTTTTTATTTAGTTCGCATCTCAAACAATACGTAGCGCTGAAGGCGATTGAAGGCCAGGTGATCAGTGCTGAGTGAAGCGTCGACCTGGCATTCAATAGCCGTCAGCGCCACCTATTGTTTGAGATGCGAAGTAAAATAAAAAATTAAGGTAAAAACCTCCTGACATTATACATAACCCTCTTGCAAAAATTTTTTAAATAGCTGTCATCGTTTGCAAGTTATTGAATTTTAAAATCCATCAGTCATTGTTGGGACACCCGGTATGTGTGTATATATATACACTATCTACCAAAAAGTATTTGTACACTTTCAGTTTTTGACATTTTGTCAAATATTTAAAAATATACTGGTCGGATTCTTCTGGAACTTCAGAAATATAAAGATTATGTTTCACTTTATATTTATTTACATTCATTTGTTAAGCGGGTAATTAGGGGTCCGGCAAAAAAACAAAGAATAATAGAAATATTTGGGATCGCCCTGTACATGAAAATGCACGAAACGACTTATCGCTTTAGAATACAAATATATGAATACAGTAGAATATGTACACTAATTTTTGTGAGAATAGCATGTATATTTATGGCGATAGAGCGATTTTTTTGAAAAATTAAAAAAATTCTGGTATGTTTTTTGTTTATATCATGCTGGGTTTTTGACCAAATTTAACGCAAATTTCAGAAAAATTGGCAAACTGCAGTAGAAAAAATGTAGCGCAATTGGAATATAAATATATTAAATATTTTATGAAATATGAGTAGTTGTATAAAATAATTTTATCTGCGCATGCGCGAACTAGAAAAACATTCTTTTTACATCATTTAATAGTCAATTCTATGGAGTGACTTATTAAAAAAATCCAATCAAATATCGTGAAAATTCAAAAAGATATTATTATTTTAGTGAGATGTTTTTACTCTGCTCTCTAAAAACGGCTGAATCTTAAGGGATTCTCCACAAATTGACATTTTTTAATAACTGACTTTAAAAAAAAAACTAGTATTGAATTAATACAATATCTAATACAATATTGCTGCTAATAAGTACTTGACAATTGTGATAGAAAAGAAAAAGAGCTTTATTCACATTCAGGGCAAAAACTAAGAGAGGGTTGGGGGAAAAGGGCATGTGCCCCGGGCGCTAGGATTAAAGTGTCCCGAATGTACATTTTGTTTGGCGATTTTTTTCATGGCTATGTTTAGCATAATATTGTTAAAATTATTGTATCTGGGCTATGCTAAAGCATAAAAAAATCTAATGATGATGGCTTAAGGTCCCTGCCCCTACCCGCGAAGATGCTCACGAGCTAATGCTATTCCTGTGGGGATGCATTTTTCTAACTCTTTTGCATTTGGACATTTTTAAATAATATGTTTTGCATTGGATAGCGGAAGTCCTTTTCAAGATTGCTCCGTGATTACTTTTTCAATTTTGGCGTAGATATTTTTATAAAGTTTCTTTCACTTCCAAAAGCGGTTCGGAAAGTGAAACTAACTTTATAAAAAATATCTATGACTCAAATCGAAAAAGTAGTCAAGGAGCGATTTTGAGAGGGACTTCCGCTATCCAATGCAAAAAAAAAAAAAAATAATAAAAATAAAATAAAATAAATAAATAAAAATTGAAAATTTCAAAATGCGAAAGAGTTATTAGAAAAATGCCTCCCCACAGGAATAGCATTAGCTCAGCAGTGTCTTCGCGGGCAGGGACAAGGGCCTTAAAGATCCTGTTGAAAGTAGAATTTTTTTGATTTGGTTCAAAGTATCAAATTGGAGTATTTTAATAAAGCAGAATACGTTATTTTATATTACATATTTTAAGTTTTAAAATAAGTCGGCTATTAATAAATTGGAGAAATTTTCTTTGTAAATATGCTTTGCGAAGGAAGGGGAAAGGGGCACCTTCAAAATCCACGTTTGCCTCGGAAAAAAAAGACTGGTTTTGGCCCTGTTCACATTTAATAATTTGTAGATCCTCCTCGAGAGGCAATTACAGCTGCGACTCTCCTGGGCATGCTCTCAACTAGTCCTTGTATTACATTTAATGGTATTTTATTCCTTTCTGTTTGCACAAGGCAGGTAAGCTCTTTTACTGATTTTGGGCGTGTGTCACCCGCCTTAATTCGACGATCCAACTCGTCCCAGAGGTTCTCTATTGGATTCAGATCTGGGCTCTCGAGTCGATGCACTCGAGTCGATGCACTCTATTATCAGCATACCAATCCATGCTGGACCTCGCTACATGGCAGCTTGCGTTGTCATCCTGGAAATAACATGGATCCAATCCATAGTATTGCCACAACGTAGGAAGTACACTGTTGTCCAGTATATTACAGTAGGCATCGGCATTGAGCTTACCATGAATTGGGACCAAGGGTCCTAGTCCGAACCAGGAAAAACAACCCCAGAACATCATTCCCCCTCCGCCAAATTTAACTGTGGGCACAATACATTCTGGTAGGAGGTGTTCTCCAGGCAGACGCCAGACCCAGACCCTACCATCGGAACGGTAGAGGGTGAACCTTGATTCATCACTCCAGAGAACCTGTTTCCATTGCTGTACAGTCCATTGCTGGCGTGTTTTGCACCACCTTAACCGAGCTGCGCGGTTGGACTTGGTGATTAAAGGCTTATGGGCGGCAGCACGGCCATAAAAATTAAGCAGATGAGCTTCCTTACGGATGGTATTCATGGAAACAACACATCCTGAAGCTTGTTGAAATTCTTGGCGTATGTGTAACATTGGTTGGTTGCGGTTCTTCCGAATTTCTCTAGACAGAACCCGTCGGTCTCTATCTCCCAGTTTCGTCGGCCTGCCTACTCTGGCCACATTCTGACAATCACCATTCAGCTTCCATTTTCTAATCACATAAGCCACAGTCGTTTTGGGGTAATTAAGCTCGCTAGATATGTCGATTAAAGATCGGCCATTTTGGTGGTACCCGATGATCACACCTTTCTCAAAATCAGACAGCTCTGTTCTTCTTGGCATCATGCATGCGATTGATGTCAGTGTTGTTTTCGACACCACATTTAACAGTGGAGAACTTGACGTATTTCAGGATCGCAGATATCGGCATTTGCATAAAAGCCATTATCAATTATGTATCAATGGGTAGATTTGACACAAATGCTTCGGTTTTTTATAATTATTTTTATCCTGAAATAGGTTCGTTTTGGTAATTATCTAAGAAAAGAAGTAAATCACCAGTAAAAAACGTAAATGGAGATTTGGCAATTTGCGTAAAATCTGACGTCATTCAACTGCTTTCAGAGACCAATTGAAAATCAGTTCACTCCTATCCACAATAACTTTCTGAATTTCCACAAAATTCCATCGGATTTTTTTATGGGTAGCTCCATAGAGTTGAATATTAAATTATGTAAAATGATAAATTTTATCGTTCACGCATACGCTGATTAAAAAATATTTCATACAAATACTCATATTTTAGAAAACTTTTAATATATTTATATTTTAATAGCACCTTATTCTTTCTACTACATTTTGCGAATTTTTCTGAATGTGGCTTTATATTTGGTTGAAAATATTGGATGACATAGAACATTTTAGAAAATATTTAATATATTTATATTTCAATGAATTTTGGTGAACTCCCCCCCCCTCCCTTTTCTTCTTTGCAAAGCATCTGCAAAAGTATTTGCAAAGAAAAATTTTCTAATTTATTAATAGCCGACTTATTTTAAAACTTAAAATATGTAATATTGATTAAAGTAGTCTGCTTTGTTTAAAAAAAAATGATACCTTAAAATCGTGAAACCGAATCAAAACGAAAAAAAAAAATCTGCTTTATGCCGGATCTTTATGCCATCATCATTAGATTCTTCTATGCTTTGGTATAGGAGAAATGCTTTGAATGGGACGATTTTGACAATATCATGCTAAACATAGACATGGAAAAAATCGCCAAACAAAATGTACATTCGGGACACTTTAATCCTAGCGCCCGGGGCACATGCCCTTTTCCCCCAACCCTCTCTTAGTTTTGGCCCTGAATGTGAATAAAGCTCTTTTTCTTTTCTATCACAATTGTCAAGTACTTATTAGCAGCAATATTGTATTAATTCAATACTAGTTTTTTTTTTTTTAAAGTCAGTTATTAAAAAATGTCAATTTGTGGAGAATCCCTTAAGATTCAGCCGTTTTTAGAGAGCAGAGTAAAAACATCTCACTAAAATAATAATATCTTTTTGAATTTTCACGATATATTATTGGATTTTTTTTATAAGTCACTCCATAGAATTGACTATTAAATGATGTAAAAAGAATGTTTTTCTAGTTCGCGCATGCGCAGATAAAAATTATTTTATACAACTACTCATATTTCATAAAATATTTAATATATTTATATTCCAATTGCGCTACATTTTTTCTACTGCATTTTGCCAATTTTTTTGAAATTTGCTTTAAATTTGGTCAAAAACCCAGCATGATATAAACAAAAAACATACCAGAATTTTTTGAATTTTTCAAAAAAATCGCTCTATCGCCATAAATATACATGCTATTCTCACAAAAATTAGTGTACATATTCTACTGTATTCATATATTTGTATTCTAAAGCGATAAGTCGTTTCGTGCATTTTCATGTACAGGGCGATCCCAAATATTTCTATTATTCTTTGTTTTTTTGCCGGACCCCTAATTACCCGCTTAACAAATGAATGTAAATAAATATAAAGTGAAACATAATCTTTATATTTCTGAAGTTCCAGAAGAATCCGACCAGTATATTTTTAAATATTTGACAAAATGTCAAAAACTGAAAGTGTACAAATACTTTTTGGTAGATAGTGTATATACATACATATATATATATATATATATATATATATATATATATATATATATATATATATATATATATATATATATATATATATATAATTTGGATGTATTAACACTCCCAGATCTAGAAATATTTAAATGAGGGAATAAAAATATTACTTAGTGAAAGCAAATTATATTTCATATCTAATTGTAGTCGTAAGTCTATTATAAGAGAGCCCATTGAAATTCATATGCGTAAAAATTTTATTTGCAATGCTACCGTTTCTTTTATTATTTCTAAGTTATGGTTAGAATTAATGAATAAATTCCTGGTCAGAGCTTGAATGGGATGAACTATTTTGGATATTCTTTTAGACCATGGTCTATTTTAATTTAATTTTTTACAATAGATCGCGTGATTTTTGTTTTTTGTTGTTTATATCTCATTGTCGCGGGTCATTTGTATTGACCGTGAAATGTTTTGAAATTTAATTTTTATTCTTATTATGATTATTTATCTTATTAGACGGATCCGAAACATGTTAATATCATTTATTTTTAATTATTATAACACCTTTCTTAAGTAAAATTAAATTTTTATTAAAATATATAAATAATCATTATATATATATAATTATTAGATAGTACTACAATTCAACATCAAAATATGGATTAACTCATTAAATAACAAACTATATCAAACATATTCTTTGGCAAAAATTAGAACAATATTGGAAATGTGATATTTAGCTCGTTCTCAAGGGCAATGCTAAATAGACACATTAATTGCGATTAATTTCTGATTAGAAATCAGGATAAACCTAAAAATGATTTCTAAATTGCCCGATAAATTGCCAGTGGAAAACATAATTCAAAGAAAAATACTAGACAAATAATAAAACAATAATTAGATTATCAAAAAGATAAACTTACACAATAAATCACCACCATGTGAGATAATTTCAAATTTACAATCTCACTTTGCCAACAGTTATAGTTGACAGCTAACAGAGAAAGTTATATCAGAAAACAAAAAAAAATATATAATTAATAATATATAATTAAAATAACCATTATTAAAAATAATTAATCACAAAATATTAGTAAACAACAATGTTATGAACTTAATGAAATATCTAATTTTTGTTAAATAAACAGACCCAAATCAAAATTAAATGTTTAAATATTTAATTATAATTTAAACACATTTTATTAAAACTCTATTGTCTATTTATTAACATAGGTCTTTATTCAAAGTAAAACATATATTCAAGGGTATTTTAAAGTTTGCTGCTCTCTTTCTTAGAAAACAGTATTATTACCATTTTCTCAGGCAGTAAAACTACCCTAATAAATTTTTTAACAAGGCAAGTTTGCAGCTGGTATATGGGTGGTCTTGTATGAGGTGGACATTAGTCGCTTGTTACAACGTCACTTGCAAGCATCATACATTTATTTATTTATTTATTGGGACAGGGGTTCGTCCTCTTTTTTTTTTTTTTTTTTTTTTTTTTTGTTTAAGTGTGGGAATATTACGGGGGATGTTTTTATTACCCACAGAGTTGAAAACAGAAGATGGGCAAATACATGGAAAAGAGAAGAAAAAAAAATAATGTGGGGGCATATGTTTTAATTTAAAAAAAATAAGAGGGAATTCTAATTTGGAAAAAATTAATTTTAATGAAAGGCAAATGGTATACAGGCCTCAACACAATGTATAATCAAATATTTATAATCAAAATCAAATGCGTATTATTAAAATGCTCTAAAATTTAAGACAATTGAACGCGTATTAACTTTTCATTGCACGAGATTATTCTATTTTTTTATGAAAAAAAACAAGTAAGAAAATTCATCCGTCACGCATAGTTTATGAAACACTTTCCAATATTTCCTGTAATCTTTAACAAAACTTTGTTATCCAGTGAAATAAAATATTACTGTCCTGGCCAAATCCGTATTTCAATACTTTTTAACAGCCCTGTATTTGATCTGTCGGTTGATATATAGACTACATAATGGGGAAATTTAGTTCACAAGAACACACCTAACTGGTTGAACTTTTCCTTTGTGCGATTTATACTAATAGATGGAATCATACTTGAATACTTTTGTCCCATACTGTAGTTTACCTAGTACCTTTAATGCAAGAATGTATTTTTCTAAAATTTAGTTCAAGCAAAAGTACTCTTTAAACTATTTAAATCACATTTCCAGAAATTATCATTCAAAGATGACGATGTATCCTGTTCCTTGCGTGATCCTATATTTTATCTATAGTCTACTAAAATTTCTTAGTATACTGAATGCAGTTCAACATAAAAATGCATAACTCATTTAAAAAACATCTTTAAGTAAATTACGCTCATATTCAGTAAACTTTCCAAGATCTTTTATGTAACCCTGTATATATTAATTGTGTTACTATTAGAGTTTATATACATTTTATAATATGCATACATTTAGTAAAACTTAAAAGCGCGTATCAGAATTAAATCCATTTCAACCAGCCAACAGCAATCATCCATATTATACAGTACTTCGGATAGAATATACTATTTGAATTATTTTGTGTGTCCCTGTAAATGCTATGCACTTCGTATTCTGCATGGAATAACACATATTAGACCTCAGCGATGTATATCAATTTGATTATTACATGAAATCGATGATAATAATTAAAATATATCGCAAACAATACCCCCTTTATTATTATGCAATGAGATTCTTTTGTGTAGCCCTGTAAATTAAAAGTAACTATTCTTTTCACTCTATTCCTTACAAAATGCATATTTTAGTGCATGTATATAAATTTAAATATGTTTGGCAAGGTGTAACACCTTTAAAATTCATTTGAAAAAATTTTCCCCCATAGGCCGTAATGTAACGGAAAAACTTTCGACTGTTCTTGTAAATAAACTAATCATGGTAGAAATTTCATTTTAATAGGGTTCGTGCCAGGGTAAGCCTCAATAACGTCCAAAAATTTCATGGAAACCAGAGTATATTTGCGAGAGAAGTTCGAGTATTTGCGAGGATATTGCGAGAGTATACTAGCGCGGACAGACGGCCATTCGGCCAGACGGACAGACAGAGAGACAAACCGAAAGCATAAACACTTTTCAACTTTGTTGTAAAGTGTTAAAAAAGTATTTGAAAGCTTTATTCCGGTCCAATAAAGGAAACCATAGCAAAAAAACTAAATTTAAAATTTGAAAGCTATATACCGGTCTAACAACGGAAAAAATAGTACAAAAATCAATTTAAAATTTGCAGCTAAAATTTCACATTTTATGGCGAGTGTATACACAATTGGCTTTTTTAAAAATCGTATTGCTATATTTTTCAATTTAATGGGTTTCAATTAATTAATTTTATCTGCTTAATACTTTACAATTTTCTTTATATTTATATTTTTAAAAATTCAATAAAAAATAATAACAGTAAATTTTGCCTTAATAGCTTAAACAATTTTTTTTTTTGTTTCCTAAGAACACATTCTAATTTTATTGTCAAAATATGTGTTATCCTATTCTTTAGACTGTTCTTTATCAGGTACAGGATCTTGTTGGCCAAATCATTGGCACATAATGAGAATTATACTGTTTTTAGGTATATGCCAGATGTAGCAGATAGTGAACTGAAGAGTTAAGATATTGAATCGAAAATTGAAATCTGAGAGACGGCAATTTTAAATCTTTAATTTTATTCAAGCAACGAAAATACTCCAGAAAGAAACTGCACCAACTCTATACTGAATATTAAATAGCAATGCTTTTAATTTCATTGCTGAATATAAAACAGGATTTAGATTTTTTTTGAAAATGTTAATCGATCTCATTTTTATAAATGGTATAATTTATATAAAATGCTAATAAAAATTATCGTTGAAGTTTTCTGTTGCCATATTAACTATGGTATAAAATGTATGTAATTAATATGATGCGGTTACGTGCTTTCATTAGGAAAACAAAAATAAAATACGCATAATAAAAATGCTTTACATTTTATAATATTTAAACACGTATTAAGACATTTAAATATTTAATACGTTAAATCGAAAATCGAAATATGAGGGATGATAATCATGCATCTCAAATTTTATCTAAGCAATGAAAATATTCCAGAACACAAATAAACTTAAAGTCTAACCAAAAATACTAGAAGTAGAAATTTTAATGCATTTCTTAGTATCCATTTTCTTTCAATTCCTATTGTTTTTTTTCTGTCGAACATTGCAGTTATCTAAATCTGAAAAACTATTATATTAAATTTTTACTTTAAACAAATAATGTTTAATAATACGATTAAACATTACGATACGATTAAACATACTATACGATAATAATTTAAGAATACAAATAAACAAATACGATACGATAATAATTTAAGAATACAAATAAACTTAAGGTCTAACCAAATACTAGAAGTAAAAATTTTAATGCATTTCTTAGTATCTATTTTCTTTCAATTCCTACTGGTTTTTTTTCTGTAGAACATTGCAGTTATCTAAATCTGAAAAACTATTATATTAAATTTTTACTTTAAACAAATAATATTTCCATGTATTCATTTTACAACGTTTAGCGAAAATCCTGCTTTAATGACATTGATGCACTTTAAATTGTCCTAAACATCAGTTAAAAGCTTTTACATAAAAATGATTATTAGTTCTTAAAAGCATAGTGTAATGATGATGAAAATAAGTCATTAATTTAAATATTTTGTTACAGGTTTCCATTAAAGTTAAGGAGATAGTAATAATGGTTTAAATCTAAAAGTTTTAAAGGTAATAAATACTTTGTATGTGCAATTTATATACAATGCTAATGCATCTATCGTCAGAACCAATAAAAAAATGTTTAATGAACAACTTTTAAAGCATTGTTTTATTAATGTAAAGATATTTATGAAAAAGTGCATGACTACATTTCATTTTTTTAAAGATCTGTTTGTAGGGACTAATGTTTAGTTAAATATCAGAAAAAAATGAAGTTTTAATCAATTAATTCAATTAATATATAATGTACATTACATTGAACTGCCATGTTATATTGTTAAATCAAGTATCTCTTTTTATGGAAATACAAAGTTATTGTTAAATTACAAAATAATTAAACTACTAATAAATTAATTCAACATATGTAATACCCCAAGGTTGGCATTAATATACTTTTGTCATATGTACATGCATATATAAACTGCAATTTGATAAATTCATTGGGAAGTATATCTGAAATTATTCTTGTTTTTTATTAAATATATGCGAAAGAAAATTGTTTATATGTTTTATTTGTTATCATGTTCGGCATTCGACTATGTGTGATTCAACTTTATTTAAAGGCGAAATTAAACGAAAACGATTGTACCAACAACTACTTTTAGGATATTTTCTTCTTAATAAATCTTGCATATTTAATTTAATTTTAAATGCATACATTTTGAATTCATGAAAAAATTTTCAAAATTTCAAGTAATTAAGCATTTTGAATACCAATACATCGGACTCTGTTTAAAATATTCGGCATAAATAGCATAAAAAATCTTTGAATAAAAAAAGCTAAAGTAAAGCTCGGTAGTGAAAATTTTTATTACCGTCATAAAACTGAGGCTAAAATGTTTCTCTCCCCCTTTTTTCCACGGGAACCGCAGGCTGAAGAGTCCTGACACCTGGCCCCGTCAGGATGTGGATTTGTGTCACGTGGTTTAGTGTTGCCCTGTTATGTCCTTATATGGTGATAGAAGAGGGAGAATTAACTTTGAGCCAATGATAGCCCATCCCGGTACGCACGAGGAGAAGCGGACACCCGTGTTGGTAGTAAAGGGAGCCCCGGAGTTAAGTTTATTCCTGAGAATTGGGATAAATTTGAGTATTAGAAGAGTCCGGTCTACGATGAAGATGTAGATTTTAGTGGCTGCTGGGTGCCCCCCCCCTTTTTTTGGGAGAGGGGGGAGGCGTTTTGGAATGATATGTTTAAGAATTTTTTAATAGACGTTCAGATCGTGCAGGATCAAGACCGATGACCAAGTGATGCTAGAAGGAAAGACTTTTACTCCTTTTTCAAAAAAAAAAATCCTGCTAAGAGTTGTTCCAGTACATACTTAGTTTTTAGAAATAGAGTCTATCTCAGATACTTCGTGCTAGAAGGAACTTAAAAAGTGTATTAGTAGACTCTAACCAAATGAAGAGTTTTGGAAGTAAGCTGCTGTAGTGGGAGAAGCACTAGTGAGATGTATCCGTGATGTGAATAATACCTTGGTGGGTTTCCTCTTCATCAAGAAAGAAAAAAAATTTTTTTTTAAGTAGCTGTGTGTAGATTGTTGCTCCGTGCGAAAGTTATGACGACCCCAATCCATGCTTTACAAAAGTTCAGCCGTCCTAGAGTAACAGGAAAACCTCCTAAGTAAGACCTCTAGAATTAGTTTCGAACTTGTATCACGTAATAAAGGGGCAAAGATTTCTTCGAGCAGCGTAATAATAGCGTAGGAAATATTCAGCGACGTCATGGAACAAAGTGTAAAGATGACTAAATCGCAAGCAGTTCCACGAATTGAGCTCTAATTATCCTTGTGATACTCCTAATTTCATAAGAATTAGAGACTATAACAAGAAAGCAAATTATGCTTAAGTGATACTACTTGATAGGTCCATGTCGCCAGTTGGTAAGCTCATTTTATGCTAAGTTTGATCTGTAAAATTGTATTTCCTTTTTATATACGTAAATAATTTACTAAGTTTATTTTAATGCTAATTTTGATTTGTAAAATTGTGTTTCTTTTTTATATACGTAAATAATTTACTATGAATCAAAAAAAAATGGAGGAGATGTTATTGATTGATTCCATTATATATGCAATAAACTAGATTTAATAGTGAAAAATGTATGTATATTTCTTGAAGTTTTACTCTAATTTCTCTTTATCTAAATAATAAGGAAATTTGATTAACTTTAACTCAGATGAAGAATTTTTTTTTGTTTTGTTTAGCAGTTAGAATTTCCCTGGATATAATTTCAGCTTATCCTAAGATTAAAAATGAAGTAATTTTCATCCCAATAATGTACTTGAAGTTTAATACTTAAATGAAATATCTTCTTAATCTTCTTAGAAATTTTAAATGAATATAGATGGACTTACTTTGTACTCATTTTATAATATACTTTTATTAATTTTAGTTTAAAATGGAAAATATTTAATTGATTTTTCCTCAAGAATTGATAGTTATAATAATAATATCCAGGAATTTTATATTTAATTCTCATACTAATGCATTTTGAAGATTCTAAATGAAATAAAATGAATTGGTAATTCACAACGCAATAATAAAAGAAAAAAAAAAAAGGGAATATAAAAGTATCGCCACTATTACATCAGGGTTATATACCATTACTTGTGTTTTAGGATGATTGTTCTAATATTGATATTTTGTTTATTTTAAAAAAAATTTGTCCCTTTTAGCTCTCTGAATATCTGAGAGATTTCAGCCCTTCTTCCTCTCTTTCTAAAAAATTAATCGATCAGTACTTGTAGTTTTTTCTTAAGCATTGATATGTATTTTACATCCTACAAAACAGTAGTGGTAAAGTTGGGATCATTGCTGCAAGCTTACAGTGAATTAGAGATCTGAATAAGTTGAGAATTTTGTTGCATTTTTTTTAAGTTGTCTCTTAGATATTTTTAATTATGCAAAAATAGGGATGTTTTCATTAATTAGTAAATTAACTAATTTGGTCGTGTAACTTTAAGTTACTTCTTTAATTCCTCTTTTCCCTTTTTCAAAATAATTATGGGGTTTAATTTGATTTAATTATTTTATAGCAACAAGATTCAGGTAGGTGGAAACTTAATTCAGATCTCAATTAATTTAGTAGTCAAGTTGAAGAAATAAGCTATTTACTGAACCCATAATACATGAAAATGACTATTATTTAATGGATACTTATGCTTATTGTTAAGAGGTAGATTATGAATGAAATTTCAAAGTATAATTGCTAAAAATTGTAGCAAACGATCCCAACAATAAATTGGTGCCATGACGTTGAGCCTGTATATTGCTCAATAAATTTTGAAAATGAAGTTTACATGACATTTTTGTTTTAAGTATGCATTTTGTATGATATTTTAATATAGTAGGGATATGCATTATCATTTAAAATTGTGTGTTTATTTTATATTTATGTAGTAGGGCTTCTAAGTGTAAGCAAAGCATTTTGAAATTGTTTATAATTTAAAATTGGGAAGGAACTATGCCTAATAGAATAAGTGATGTAAATGATGTTTGCACCTGCTGGTCTTCTTCAAAAAAAACTAATTACTCACTAAATTATTCAGGGCGTGTATCTTTTTTTATGTTTATTTATTTTATTTTTTTTCTCTCTTTTTTCTTCTTCCTTGTTCTCACCCATTTTTAGTTAGCATTTAAATCACCCCCATTTTGTGTTATTTTATTTTTAATCGGAGTGTAATTTGCCTAAAAATGGACGACAACCAACATTTCAAGGATTTAACTCTAATCCATAAAAAGAGTGCTCTAATCGAAAATGTTAGTGTTATTCCTGAATTTAGCGGGGAAGGGAATTCATGCCCATTTACTGAATTTTTGGAAAAGTATGAGCAGTTGGCAGAATTCTTCGGGTGGTCTGAGGAAGAAAAGAAGTTTGCCTTATTGAGCCGTTTAAATGGCAGCGCTGCTAGATTGTACAAATTGCATCGAACTAAACAATCCGAAGATATTATCAAAATCTTAAAAGAAAGGTATACCCACGAACTGACCCCGGATGTAGCCTTGACCCGTTTTCTAAACTTTAAACAAACCCCCCAGATGCCTGTCCAGGAATTCTACGATAAAGCTTATGACCTTTCACTTAAGGCATTAGTAGTAGAGGGCCTTGAACAAGAAGTAGCGAATAAGAGTAGAACTGCTCTTTTGCATTCCATGCTACTAAGCAATTTAGCACCCGAAATCAGAAAAGGTGTAATCACAAAATGCCCGAAAACGCCAGAGGAAATTTTGGATTTTGCCCTCCTCGAAGAGAAGGCATGCAAAAGTGTCAACCCTTTTTACAACGTGCAGGTTGAAAATGTCAATCCTTTTTATCCCCAGAATAGCCAACTGAATGCTGCATGTGCAGCCATCCAACCAGGCCCTCTAATCAGTCCCAGCAGGAAGTAACTAAATTGCCAGAACAGGTGGAAGCGCTCACCGTTAAATTGGACCAGTTATTGGAGAATAGCAACCAGCAGAGAAATTTTAACACTACTGAAAGAAATCGGTATAGAGATTTTTCCTGTTATATTTGTTCCCAGACCGACCATTTTGCTCGAAATTGCCCACAAAACTCTAACAGCAGTAGAGGTAATTTTCAAAATTTTAGAGGCAGAGGGAGAGGAAATAACTCCCATTTTCATAACAATCGCAGGGGAGGTTACACAAATCAGAGAGGTAGATGGGATCAGAGAAGTGGGAGGAGAAGAAATGATGAGAGAAATGAAAGCGAAACTAGTGAAAACCCGAATAACAATGTAAATAATCAACCTGAGTCTTTAAACTCTACGAGGCCGGGTCAGAGATAGTCGGACCGACCCAGGAAAGGCCAAACGACTTCCATCCTGTATACAATATGTTTGTGCGGAAATCATGTGGGCTCCCAATAAAAAATATTTGTATTAACGACACTGAAATTTCTATATTATGTGATACTGGTAGTGCCATTAATTTAATAGCATTAATAGTATCCTTAATTTGGGCCAAAATTTTAAAACTGAAGATTGTTGCACTCCCATAGTTACTGTCACAGGGCAGAAGATTTATCTTAATAATAAAATAAACTTAAAATTTAAATTTTTGGGAATGTTTTGTGAAGCAGATTTTTATATTGTACCAAGTAAATTGGCCAATGAGTTTGAAGCAATTCTTGGTATGCCTTTTCTAAACGAATACAATATTTTGTTAAATTGTTCTGATAATTCGATATCATTTAGCCCACCTGAGCAAACTTTAGTCAAAACACCTATAGAAAGCAAAACTCAAATCAAAGACTCAGTCATGAATGGAGACAAAATTGTAAGGAATCCAGATACTATAAATAATGTCCAGCAGGACTGTTACACGAAAAGTAGTGTATATAATTGTGTAAATAATCATAAATGTAATAATAATTGTAACTGTATGTGTAATTGTGCTCAAGTAAGTATCGAAATGTCAAAATCAAATGTACATGAAAATTCTCACACTAAGAATGATGGAAGATGTAAAAAAGAAAGTAGTACTGAAGAGGCAGTTCAGGGTCTTAGTTTTAGCAGTAGCAATGAAATTGTTCAAATTAAGGTTAGAAGTAATGATCAGAAATTGGGTGATAAAATTGCGGAAAATGTAGAGACCCCTAATTTAGGAAAATTTGAGGAAAATAAGAATAAGGTGTCACAAAATAATCATATCTTCCATCTGAGGCAAAGTGCGGAGAATTTAAATACTGAGCATGAGGTAAATGGGGAAATTCAATCTAATTTAGAGGATGATGTAGATAAAAAACAATGATATAGATAAAACTATTGTAGGAATTGCTGTTTTAAGTCATAAGCGTGTAATCCCACCGATGACAAAAATGTTAGCAGATGTTAAAAGTACTAAAAAACTGAGTATTTTAGAAAACGAACCGTTAATATTGGAACCCCTAGCTAGAAATTTAAACCAGGGACTTTTGATTGCCAGAACTATATGCACGCAGCAACATGGATTATTTGTGTCATTTGCAAACTTTTCGGATAATAATATTAACTTAAATAAAGGAACTTCCATAGCTAAAATCTTAAAATGTATAGATAGCACCAATTTAAATAATCTACTTCGTAATAATGATAATTCAACTCCTAATTGTAATTATACTTCTGAGAATTCTAATTTAGATTCTCATAATCCTAACTTAACTCCAAATGACTCTAGTTTAATTTCATGTGAATGTAATTTAGTTTGTAATATCAATAGTGAGAACCAAATTCCTGACTTTGATCATGCTGATCTGGAATGAAGCTCTGAAATTAACCTAGACCATCTTGACGCCCCCCTTAAAGCTAAAATGCAAGATTTTTTAAATAAAAACAAAGATGTGTTTGCAGCCTCAGTACTAGACCTACCTGGATGTGACACGATACCCCATACTGTAAATTTAACTTCTGATAAACCTGTTCGCTGTAAAGCTTATAGAGTACCATACAGATTAAGAAAAGAAATGGAAGAGCAGCTTAATATTTTACTTGAAGCAAACATTTTAACACCGTCCATGTCTGAATATGCATCCCCTGTTATTTTGGTTGAAAAAGCAGATAAATCTTATCAATTGGCAGTAGATTTCAGAAAACTTAATAAAAATTTAGTTAAAGATGCTTTCCCTATACCCAATATTACAGAATCTGTCGACTCTTTAGCAGGATCCAAATACTTTTCAACCCTAGACTTAACTAGTGGCTTTTTTCAACAAGTTATTAGACAAGAGGACAGACATAAAACCGCCATTATTACACATAAAGGGTTATTTGAATGGACACGTAACTGTTTTGGGCTAGCGAATTCGGGCAAAAGCTTTCAAAGATTAATGAATGCCATTTTAGGAGACTTAACAGATCTTGGTATTTTAACTTATATTGATGATGTAGTAATTTCATCTTCTGACATAGAATCCCACCTAGATAAACTAAATTTAGTATTCGAACGTCTCCATCAACATAAATTAAAACTTAAACCCAGTAAATGCACCTTTTTAACTGACAAAATTCAATATCTTGGCTTCGAAATTCATAGCGGGCAAGTATCCCCCATTAATAAAAACATTGAAGTTATCGAAAAATTGCAACCGCCTACCACCCGTAAAGGTGTAAGATCATTCATTGGTACCCTCTCATTTTACAGGCGACAAAAAGACCTGACAAAATACCTGACAAATATTCACATACCTGACAAAAAGAGCATTAAATTTAATTGATTTAACAAAGGAAACTGGGCACTTTGCTTGGACGCAGGAAGCCCAGGAAGAATTTGAGGATTTAAAGAAAGCATTAATTTCTAAACCATGCCTAGCTTTACCTGACTTTAGTAAAGAATTTTATGTTTATACCGATGCGAGTGGTGAAGCATTGGGTGCTGTTTTGTCACAACTAGATGAGGAAAATAAAATTCACCCTGTAGCGTTTGCTAGCAGACGACTCAAAGATGCAGAGACAAGATACTCTGCTACTGAGAGAGACCTTCTTGCTCTGGTGTGGGCAACGAATCATTTTAAATGTTACCTAGCTAACACTCATTTTCACATATTTACAGATCATGCCCCCCTTACATTTATGTTGAAAATTCATGATCCTACATCACGTATGGCAAAATGGATTTGTACTTTATCTGATTTTGACTTTACAATTAAATATATAAAAGGTAAATGTAATAGTGTAGCAGACTTTCTCTCTAGATTTGCTAAAATTAATGAGACACCAGAAATTAGCAATAGTAATTTTTGTGTACAAGTAGAAAAAGAAACTACTTTTGTACCACATTCAAATTTAATTGATAAAATTAGTGAGTTACAAAAAATCGATAAAAAGTGCTGTGAAATAGCCCGAAAGTTAGACCAAAATTTAGAGATCGCACCTAAGTATATGAAATTTTTCTTTAGAGATGATATTCTTGTATGTGAGGACACGAGAGATTCCAATATAATAAATAATCCAATTAAATTAGTAGTGCCTAGGGATATGATTGAGCAAGTGTTCGCTCTAACACACGATTCTCTAGTGGCTTGTCATCAAGGTTTTAAGAAAACAATTGACCGCATCCGGGAGCAATTTTACTGGCCTGGAATGTCGGCTGATATCAGGCACCTAGTAGAGTCGTGTATTAGCTGCCAACAAAAGAGAGCACATAAACCTAATCAGCATGCACCCCTTCAGAGGAAGCCAACACCCCAATTCCCTATGAATAAGGTACATTTGGATTTAATAGGCCCCCTACCAGTTACATTTTCAGGTAACACTTTTATTGTCACGTATATCGACTCTTTTACTAAGTGGCCAGAAGCTTATGCAGTTAGTTCAACCACGTCAGACGTTATCGCGGATACGCTGGCTGATTTCATTTCGCGTTATGGCGCGCCTGCGGTGATAACAACAGACAATGGGAGAAATCTGATATCCGAAGCTATCAAACATGTCTACAAAATGTTCGGCATTAAACATATCACTACGTCTGCCTTTCATCCGGCGTCGAATGGACAGATCGAGCGACAGAATTTGACGTTAAAAAACGCCCTTAGTCATATAGTTAATGAGAACCAATCAGACTGGGATACTAAACTTAAATTTGCTCTGTTAGCGATGCGCTCAGCTGTGCATTCCACTACAAAATTAACACCCGCTGCAATTTTATATGGTAGAAATTTAAATTTACCGTATAGCCTATTTTCGCAGTCACCTAGGTTTAGCTATAATGACGCCCCATCTTTCTGTGAACTGTTGATACCAGCTCTCCAAAAAGTATATGCTGAAGTGTATGATAATTTGGTTAAAGTATCAGCAAGCCAAGAGAAGTACAGAGAAAAAACAGCGGTCGTTAAAGATTTAAAAGTAGGTGATAGAGTATGGCTATTTAATCCATCTATTGCTACTGGTACTACGAGAAAATTGTCAAAATTAAACAACGGACCTTTTACAATCATTGAAAAACTGAGTGATGTCAATTTTAAAATTGCATTAATTGCTAATCCCTCTAAAATTCAGGTTGTACATGTGGATCGCCTCACGTTGTTCAAAGATAGATGCATTGCAAACGCACATAAACAGGATGGAATGTCTCGTTTGGACCAAAACAAAACTCACGACCGGATGTGAACAAATGAATCGAATCCTCAATTCGATTTTCCTAAGCGACGGACGCGAAATCGGTTTTTAAATTGGTTCCCTCCACCCCTTGCTCAGACAGCAACCGACCAACCTAAAACTCAGGGTCACCAGAGTAGCAACAGCCTTCAAGGGATTGACGATACTGAAAACGAAACTGCAGTGCAAAACGAAACTAGTAATCAGGCGACAGGTGATGATTTTCCCCCTGACATTCCTTCCCAAAATAATCCCGTCATGGGAAATGGAGAAACGTCTCGGTGCGCTCAGGGTAAAACGGAAGTATCTACTTCGGGTACTCGCGAAACGGATGTACGGCAAATGGGAATGTCGTATGATTCAAGCCGTGTGAGTCGTTCACGGGAGCGAGTTAGCTTTAAGTCGAATCAAAACAATCGGAGCGCGTCGTCCGCAAGTGAATATTGCCTAAGGAATAGAATTTCACGACCGAATTATAAAATTTAGAATTGTTTACTTTTAGTTCTTTGTGTATTTTAATATATGATGTGTAAATATGTTCTGTGTATAGGTAATTTTAGATATTTTCTGTAACTTTCAGTCCGAAATAGGGGAACTTAGAAAATATTCGAACCAAAAGTGGGTTTGTTTTGATTCTGTTGCGCACCTGTTTACAATGGATTTTAGCCTTTCACAAATTTACTCTCAAAAGTTTTGGTAATATTACAGTATATTGCTACCAGGTGAATGATCCGTCCCTTGTTTGTATGCATTTCTAGGATTTTTAACGAATTTTTCCACGAATTTTGAGGTCTTTGAAAATTTTATGGTTGTGAAACTTTGGGAAAATAAATGTGTTAGCAGTATATATATTGCTCGGAATCTCTAAAGGCATCTCTTTTGTATATATTAGGGTTTTAAATGTAGATAGTTCATTCTTTTAATGAATTTTTAGCATTTTATATAACTTTACAATTTTTAATGTATCTTTGAAAATTATCTGAATATTTTATTTTGGTAATTTTTTTGGGGGGTAGACATTATCTAATGCCAGGTATACACACCTCACGTATATACCTATCTGGTTGATATGCATTTTATATATATATATTTTTCTGTTTTTTTTTATATAGCCATCTACCCACCCCCTTTTTTTTATTTTACTTGGGTATGTCAGGAAAATTCTTATCCCTTGTCAAAATGATTGGCAAGATCTCTTGTGAAGTAAATATTACTTCACTGTGTTTGTTTTTGGTGAAATTTTCTGGCCTTTTAAAATATTTGTTTATGCAATGGTTATTGCTTATCGGTGGCAGTACAGAGGTGCAAATATCAATCGATTGTACACGAAGAAACTGTTATGTAATTGTAATGTGATGATGTGTTATATATATTTATTCCCACTACATACAGTCAGATGTAAATGTCATATTTATATATATACCTTCTGTTTATGTAATGCAAGATGTTTTTTATGTTCATTTTTATTTACCTTTTTTTACATGTGTACAAAATATTATTTTTACTTATGTGTGTACATATTTGTGATACCTTCGGCTGACATGGTATATCTATTATGAATTTTCAAAATTTTATTAGTTTAGTCCCTTTTGGCTTACTAATGCTTTCAGAATTCAAAAATTTTAGAAATTTTTAAATTTTATACAATATTTCCTTGCATTCAGTTTTTACAAAGGTGGCTTCAGATGTCCAGAGAGAGTAGCATATAGGGAAATTGCAACTTGATAATGTTCCAGATGTTATGGGCAAATACGGAAATTATTGGGGAACTCAAAAGTTTGATAGGTTAGGCCAAATAGTAGTAGTGAGTCGGAATCCTTTGGTAATAGAGATAATAACTTAATTCCTATTTTACGTTTTACTTTCATGTGTTATATCCAAGCTCCAGCATTGCATTCCGGAGTGCATAGTTGGTGTGGTGAGTTAGTAGGGTGAAGTTGTCAACTTTTCGGGTCGTTGTTTAATCTGCTCTAGTGGATATTCTTAACTCTTCTGATTAACCGGGGTACAACAGTGAGTCAGCATTTCACCTTGCCATTAAATTTGGATTTACCTTTAATTTACTTTTGGTTAGGACTTTCTTCCACTGCCCTTCTGGGGTCATCAAATTAAAAAAAATAAAACTCTTGTTTTCTTTTGGCCAAAACGAATAATGTTAACTTTTTTTCAACGTGGGGGAGTTTCTTGTTGAGGCCTGTATACCATTTGCCTTTCATTAAAATTAATTTTTTCCAAATTAGAATTCCCTCTCTATTTTTTCTAAATTAAAACATATGCCCCCACATTATTTTTTTTCTTCTCTTTTCCATGTATTTGCCCATCTTCTGTTTTCAACTCTGTGGGTAATAAAAACATCCCCCGTAATATTCCCACACTTAAAAAAAAAAGAGGACGAACCCCTGTCCCAATAAATAAATAAATAAATGCATGATGCTTGCAAGTGATGTTGTAACAAGCGACTAATGTCCACCTCATACAAGACCACCCATATACCAGCTGCAAACTTGCCTTGTTAAAAAATTTATTAGGGTAGTTTTACTGCCTGAGAAAATGGTAATAATACTGTTTTCTAAGAAAGAGAGCAGCAAACTTTAAAATACCCTTGAATATACGTTTTACTTTGAATAAAGACCACCACGGTAGTGAAAATTTTTATTACCTTCGTAAAACTGAGGCTAAAATGTTTCTCTCCCCCTTTTTTCCATGGGAACCGCAGGCTGAAGAGTCCTGACACCTGGCCCCGTCAGGATGTGGATTTGTGTCACGTGGTTTAGTGTTGCCCTGTTATGTCCTTATATGGTGATAGAAGAGGGAGAATTAACTTTGAGCCAATGATAGCCCATCCCGGTACGCACGAGGAGAAGCGGACACCCGTGTTGGTAGTAAAGGGAGACCCGGAGTTAAGTTTATTCCTGAGAATTGGGATAAATTTGAGTATTAGAAGAGTCCGGTCTACGATGAAGATGTAGATTTTAGTGGCTGCTGGGTGCCCCCCCCTTTTTTTGGGAGAGGGGGGAGGCGTTTTGGAATGATATGTTTAAGAATTTTTTAATAGACGTTCAGATCGTGCAGGATCAAGACCGATGACCAAGTGATGCTAGAAGGAAAGACTTTTACTCCTTTTTCAAAAAAAAATATCCTGCTAAGAGTTGTTCCAGTACATACTTAGTTTTTAGAAATAGAGTCTATCTCAGATACTTCGTGCTAGAAAGAACTTAAAAAGTGTATTAGTAGACTCTAACCAAATGAAGAGTTTTGGAAGTAAGTTGCTGTAGTGGGAGAAGCACTAGTGAGATGTATCCGTGATGTGAATAATACCTTGGTGGGTTTCCTCTTCATCAAGAAAGAAAAAAAAATTTTTTTTAAGTAGCTGTGTGTAGATTGTTGCTCCGTGCGAAAGTTATGCCGACCCCAATCCATGCTTTACAAAAGTTCAGCCGTCCTAGAGTAACAGGAAAACCTCCTAAGTAAGACCTCTAGAATTAGTTTCGAACTTGTATCACGTAATAAAGGGGCAAAGATTTCTTCGAGCAGCGTAATAATAGCGTAGGAAATATTCAGCGACGTCATGGAACTAAGTGTAATGATGACTAAATCGAAGCAGTTCCACGAATTGAGCTCTAATTATCCTTGTGATACTCCTAATTTCATAAGAATTAGAGACTTTAACAAGAAAGCAAATTATGCTTAAGTGATACTACTTGATAGGTCCATGTCGCCAGTTGGTAAGCTCATTTTATGCTAAGTTTGATCTGTAAAATTGTATTTCCTTTTTATATACGTAAATAATTTACTAAGTTTATTTTAATGCTAATTTTGATTTGTAAAATTGTGTTTCTTTTTTATATACGTAAATAATTTACTATGAATCAAAAAAAAATGGAGGAGATGTTATTGATTGATTCCATTATATATGCAATAAACTAGATTTAATAGTGAAAAATGTATGTATATTTCTTGAAGTTTTACTCTAATTTCTCTTTATCTAAATAATAAGGAAATTTGATTAACTTTAACTCAGATGAAGAATTTTTTTTTGTTTTGTTTAGCAGTTAGAATTTCCCTGGATATAATTTCAGCTTATCCTAAGATTAAAAATGAAGTAATTTTCATCCCAATAATGTACTTGAAGTTTAATACTTAAATGAAATATCTTCTTAATCTTCTTAGAAATTTTAAATGAATATAGATGGACTTACTTTGTACTCATTTTATAATATTCTTTTATTAATTCTAGTTTAAAATGGAAAATATTTAATTGATTTTTCCTCAAGAATTGATAGTTATAATAATAATATCCAGGAATTTTATATTTAATTCTCATACTAATGCATTTTGAAGATTCTAAATGAAATAAAATGAATTGGTAATTCACAACGCAATAATTAAAAAAAAAAAAAAAAAAAAGGAATATAAAAGTAATGCCACTATTACATCAGGGTTATATACCATTACTTGTGTTGTAGGATGATTGTTCTAATATTGATATTTTGTTTATTTAAAAAAAAAAATGTCCCTTTTAGCTCTCTGAATATCTGAGAGATTTCAGACCTTCTTCCTCTCTTTCTAAAAAATTAATCGATCAGTACTTGTAGTTCTTTCTTAAGCATTGATATGTATTTTACATCCTACAAAACAGTAGTGGTAAAGTTGGGATCATTGCTGCAAGCTTACAGTATATTAGAGATCTGAATAAGTTGAGAATTTTGTTGCATTTTTTTTAAGTTGTCTCTTAGATATTTTTAATTATGCAAAAATAGGGATGTTTTCATTAATTAGTAAATTAAGTAATTTGGTCGTGTAACTTTAAGTTACTTCTTTAATTCCTCTTTTCCCTTTTTCAAAATAATTATGGGGTTTAATTTGAATTTAATTATTTTATAGCAACAAGATTCAGGTAGGTGGAAACTTAATTCAGATCTCAATTAATTTAGTAGTCAAGTTGAAGAAATAATCTATTTACTGAACCCATAATACATGAAAATGACTATTATTTAATGGATACTTATGCTTATTGTTAAGAGGTAGATTATGAATGAAATTTCAAAGTATAATTGCTAAAAATTGTAGCAAAAGGTCCCAACAATTGCGTGTCAAAAGTTTAAGCACAACAGAAAATTCAAAACTAAAATTTTATTAGTGAGTGAAAGTTACTTTCCTTTTCACATAACCTACAAATTGTAGTTTTAAAAGGTTAGTTAACAGATTTATGTTATAAAATTTAACTTAAATAATAAAATTTATCAAAACAACAAAAATGGGTGTGTCAAAAGTTTAAGCATAGTAGTTTTTGGGTCTTTAGCAGAACAATAATAGAAAAATTAATGCTTGACTATTGCTGTTTTCTGTTGAATTACATTAAATATACGGTCTTCCATCGGTAAAATTAGGTTCTGTATTGTTTTTTGTTCAGTTTTAAACCAAGCGTTCTCAATGGCATCTTTTAAATCTTTAACTGAAGAATACTGCTTTCCATTTGGATAATCTGCATAAGTGAGAATACCCCACATATTTTCTATAGAGTTTAAATCAGAACTAATTGCCGGCCATTTCAAAACAGACACTTTTTCGATTTAAACCACGATGAATTTAGGTTTGATGTATGGATCGAAGCATTATCATGTTAAAATAACCATTTTTCTCCCCCACCCAAAACCTCGGCAACAGGATGCAAATGATTCGCAAGAGCCTCTTGGTAGTTTTCAGAGTTTTCACGACCACCGCTGAATGTTAAGTGATGTCTGATCATTGAAAGAAATAGCCCCCCCCATACCATTACGGAACCACCCTTATTTTTTCGGCTAAATACACTCCCAGATTCTTTGTAGAGATCATGCCAATAGTACTTAACCCCATCAGGGCCATCGAGGTTCCATTTTTTTAGCACAGCATATGGCATTCAGCCAATTTTCACAAAATGACATGCGCTCTTTGGCGTATTGTAATCTAGCTTCTTTGTGGTGTCGTTTGAGTCACGGTAATCGAGTCATTTTACGGTACTTGAATTCCAAAACTCTTCTATGAGCAGTTTTTTTCGATATTTGTCCTTTAACTGCAAATTTTATTTGCGAAAAGAAGTAAATGCCAGTTGAAGTCAACTTTCTGATACGGCTATCTTCGGGCAAACTAGTCCCTCGCGGTCTTCCTGAAAGAAACTTTCGTTTGAAATCATTACCACGATCCAAAATTTTATGAATACCTCGTTTTGATCTTTTTAATACACTTGCAATTTCTGAAACAGATTTACATTTTGCTCTTATACTCCAGATTTTTACACCTCCTCCTCTGAAAATTCTTTCGATTTAGGAATTTTGTACTAACTCAAAACCAACAACTGACTACTTCTTATACAACCAGAGGTTGTTTGCGTGCGCAGCAGCTTACGTCAGATTGTAAAATTTGCATAAAAACAATTATGTGCTTACACTTTTGACACGGTTATTTTTGTTCTATTCTTAAACTCCATGGTTTGAAATAAAATTTCAAAGTTAATTTCAATGAATATGGTGTTAAAATAGGTATTATTACCATACATAAGACAAATATTGAAATAAAGTGAATATTTGAAGTTTTATTTTAAAATTGCTATTGTGCTTAAACTTTTGACACGCATTGTATGTATTTAAAAACACATGACCTCATCATACTATTTACGTATCCTTTATTACCATAAATAACATAACAAGAGAAAATTTTAGCGATTGTTTTATTAGTGCTTTATTTGAATTATCTAATATCTAATATATAAAATTCTCCTGCCACAGTGTTAGTTGCCATACTATTCCAAAACGGCTTAGCCGATTTTCATAAAATTTTATATGTATACTCAGTAGGTCTGAGAATAGGTTGTTATCTATTTTTTTGTACCCCTAAGTGATAAGGGTGGCCCACCGCAAAGAAATTCTCCGAAACAGCTTAATCGATAACACCTCCAATTTCATGCTATGATGTTATAAGAATTATTGTCCATGTCCATTCAGTGTTGGAGTGCTTTGCGATTTATTATCTTCGTGGTTTAACATTTTTAACTGTTCATGCGAATGAATCTTTTGCATTTTTTTTTATGAAGTCGGATAGTAAGTTGTCAAATTAATTTCAATTGAACTTATCGTAGAATATATGTTTATTAGAATGTAAATTATAAACAACAACGTTTGATGTTGAAATAAAATAACTGGCACAGATGTCATATACGCACCGGATTTTGGCGTGATGTTTTTTGTAACTAATTGGCGATAATTTCATTTTCTAATACCAGTGACACACATATTTTAAAATTATTTTCTATTATTAAAAAAAGTAAATAAATAAGCGATATTTCATACATTCATAATATAGAAGAAAACTATTTATGTCATTTAAAAAAAGAAAATTTCTCGATAAATAAACAATAATAGCCAGGTCACCATGTCAGGCAAAACAATGGCAATAAGTTATCTTGGCACTTACATTATATTTGGGAATGAATTCTGTATCTAGCTCAGTTGGCGCGACTGGCAAAAAAATGGAAATTGGCAACTAAAAGCTATTTTAACACTTTACCAGATTTCTCAAGATGGTTAGGAAAATTATAATTTTTAAATGGTTTATAAAGATATATTTATTTAATAAACTTTATGCATAAAACATGTTAAAAAATATACGATGTTTATATAGATATTTTTATTTATATACATTTTAGATATATTTGTATGCATTTGTAATTAAATATAGTGATATACATATATAAATAAATAATATTTTTACATATAAATAAATACACCTATACAGATATAATATGTACTTACTTCCGAGAAAAAAATATGATAAATGCAAAAAAAAAAAAAAAAAAAAAAAAAAAAAAAAAAAAAAAATACAAAAACAAACAAACGGTTAAAGCCCATTCCAATAGTAAATAAAAAGAATGATGCCCAGTTAAACTGATGGCATAAATCTCACAGGCTATGCTGACTAACTGTACATTACAACCTTATATAATAATGCCTTTCGAAAAAAAATAAGGAAGTACCCCCCCCCCCATTTCCTTTCTTTATATTTAATCATTGAAGCCCCAAAACTAATCAGGAAAACGTCTTATCATACAATAAACTAGTGCTCTCGATTATACGTTTATACGAGTATACGTATAATACGTAATATACGAAATACGGATTTGCTATACGTATAATACGGCATCGGCGATTATACGTATAGCATAAAAGAGCATATACGGTACATCGTATATACGGATCTTATGCAAGCGGTTAAACGTATAAACGTTTAAACGTTTTTCGTTCAAGGTATGAAATTTGATTTTTTAAAGTTTTTCTGCGGATTAACGACATTGAGAAATATCCGGTAGAGTATCCCCATCGCGTTTCTTTGTTCAAAGAACTACGATGTGATTACTTAACTACTACTTGTTTTGCAGGCACTTAAAAAAATCTGAATACGTTCATCAGTTTAGATTTTGGTTTTTTTCCCCAAAAAACTAAGTTATTTGTTATGAAATGTCTTAAATTAGTTTTGGTTGAATCAAACTATTCTTTAGAAGATCTGTGTACTTAGTTTTTTTATATTTTCTTGTATCTTTACAAGAAGAAAGTATTTAATTAATAAGGGACAACTTTCGACGGGCTTACACGTTTTAAGGGTAAGAGAGTCTAACAAACATGTTTTTACAAAAATCTGCCTGTGAGTTTGTGACTTTGTCTGTCTGTGTGTGACATGAGATTTGTGGGCGCTCTATCTCAAAACCTAATACACAGAAATAAGAAACATGTATGGGGGAGAATGGGGCACGTTTGAAAATGGGGCATATAAGAACATTGCTATTTTTCACAAGTTATTGTATGTTTTATTATTTCAAAAAATTACCAAAGATAGTAGCACCTATAGATACTTGGAAAAAAATTGTTGAAGCTCTTCGACATTTTCTTTGTCCCCAGGAGCCAAAATACTGATTAACTGAACTGAAAAGTAAAATCTCCAACTTGCTAAGATAATAATTTTATTTATTTATTCATTTTTTTTAAAAATTAATGTTTTAACATATATTGTGGATAGTAATAAATATTTATGATAATTGTTTTTGCTAAAATTGAAAAATATTAAAGATTTGTCATTTTAACTCTTGTGGGAGTGTAGGGCACTTATGAAGAGTCTTGTTGGAGCAGATCTGAAAACAACATTAAATTCTCCAATAATCATTCAGTTTTTCTGTTCCTTTTAGTTAACTTCATGAAAATAATGCCAGCTCCATTACCTATAATTTTATTGAAATAGAAGACATTTCAGTCTTATAAACTTGATTTTGTATAGAAACTTTTACAAACATATCTGTCAGCAAATACATAAAAAGCAACAAGCTCGTTTATGTTCAATTTTAATTTAAATAAATTTAATGTTTTCTAAAATGCAATAAATGTTATATATTATTTTATTTAACAGTTTTCAATACTATTTTTTATGCATCGTTAATGCAAAAAATATTACGTTTAACAACTTTGAAAATTTTTCTATTTCATTTGTTGTAAACTTGTACTATTAGTTTACTTTCATTTCTTAAACAGATATGTTATTTGGTGTTTTGAAAATAAAATTATATTTTAAGAAAATAAAGTTTATAAACTACTGTGAAATCTTCATTATTGACTTCCACCCCCCCCCTTCTTTTAAAAGCAAAAGAAATTAAATTTGGCGGAAGCTTATAAACGGAAAATAATTTTTTATCCTTAATTTATAGGCAAATAAGGCAAATATAGGAATGAAAATTTTTCGCCTTTCTGTAGATTTCCGACAAATATTATCCAAATGCTCCCTCCCTAAAGTCTCGCTCAAACAAAAAGCCCTAAGCAAAATTTAAATTCTATTATTTTCTCAAGTTTACTTCTTTAGGCTTTTATTTTATTGCAACAATATTTTATCAATTATTTAACCCCCCCCTCTCACCCCAAAAAACAATCTATTTATTTTTATTTTATAATATTTTGCTTAAACTTATCACTCAGAAACTAAATAAATATACATATATTTTCCTTTATGGTGAATTTAACAGATAGTACAACTAATGATCATGGTAACATATGGAAAAGATAATAAAAACCGTGTCAAATAATTATTTTTCCTTGTGTTCACATGTTGCCCTTGTGTTTTACAACTGCCCCTTCGTTGGGACACATATGAACATTTTTTTGGATTCATAAAACTATTAAGAAAAGTAAGAAGAGCTATAAAAATAATTAAAAAAATTACCATGCGTAAAAAAGTACTGTTTACTATATTGAGTAGTTTTGCTTATAGAAATTAACCCAGTTATGAGACAAAAGCTATGTTCACATGTGCCCCAGTCTCCCCTATATTTTCAGGTAGTGCCTGGTAGAAATTGGTGCTGATTAGCTTTGTGTGTAAATCGTTCAACAGGTGGTGCTACTATGCTGTCTTTTTACGATTTCTACAATCTTGGTCGGAATCCAGATAGATATTTCACTGCTAGTGAAACGAGATTGGCCAATCAGGAGTCTGATTTTTTGTGAACTTTTTGCAAAATGTTTTATAAAGTATACGCTTTTTATTGCTCGATCTCTTATATATAGGACATACTATGCGGATTCCTGTCGTAACACCAACGATTTCCAAATTATTCTTAATTCAGTGACATACGACTGATGAAGTGTACTATTTAAATTAGATACGATACGTGGAATATACGTATATTTTAAATATACGTATTCTTAAATATACGTTTAGTTGATACGCGTTATACGTATCCGGATACGTTTAAACGTATATTCGAAAGTATCCGTATAGCAGAAAATCGTATTATACGGATATACGTATATCGTTTAAACGTATAGCTGCTATACGTATCCCATCGCGAGCACTACAATAAACCTGCATCCAAAATTCGAAGCAAGTCGAATAATTCTGCATAAAAACCCATTTATTTACTTTAAGAAACGTTGTTCCCCGTTTCCTCCTTTATAATTAAACATTAAACCTATAAAAATGTTCAGAAATTCAAGTTATCAGAAAGAACCTACATCCAAAATTTAAAGGAAATCGGAAAACTCTGCATAAAACTCTATTTAACTAACTGAAGTGGGAGGTAATCGCTTGTAGCCTCTTTTATAATTTAAAAAAACACCACAACAAATGAGCGAAGCTTCTTATTACTATGAACTATTATATTGAAACAAATCGGTTAATTCTGCATGAAAAAATATTTACATGAATTATGAGGGGTAGTTTCCCCTATCATCCCTTTATACTTATCCAGTGAATTCCAAAAACAAATTAGGGACGCATCTTTTCAGAATAAACCTATATACAAAATTTTAAGCAAATCGGTAAATTTGCGTGAAAAACCTAAATTAAGAAGGGGAATTAGCTCCCATTCCCCCTCTTTAAGCTTATCCAAAGAACACCAAATACTAATCACGGAGGCACCTCATTAGAATGATCGTACATCTAAGATTTGAACGAAATCTACTAATTCTGCTTTAAAAAGTCCTTCAGGCAGTACCAGCAGAAAGAGGTAGTTTTCATATAGTTATTTATTTATTTATTTATTTTAAATTAAGTTATATTATTCAAACATACGAAGCTTAAACTAGTGGAACCCAGTTATAGTATAAGATTGAATACTAGTTTTTGTCAATACTGAACATTAACAGGAATTTTTATAAATTAGTCATCTTTTATTCAAACTGGTTTTATTTTAAGCAATTTATTAGAACGACATATTCCATGTTCATAGTCATCATGATAGTAATGTAATGTAAGATAGTAATGTAAGATCATGTAATAGTCATCATGAAGTGATGACTATTTAAAAAAAACATGATGGATAAAACAAACCAATGAGCTTGGTCAAAATCTTAATTCATGTGCACATTCAAATTCACTTCGATATCGATTAATATATACGAATGCTGTCGTGGGCAAATTGATTTTTAAAAAAATGTCCCCCAGAATTTCAAGCTGCTATATCTCAGGCGTTTTTTAAAGTAAAGAGAAAACAAAAAATACTCCAGAATTCATGCATTAAAATCAAACACTTCAGAAAGAACATATTTTCAATTTCTAATTTTTTGTTTGTACATCATTATACATTTAAAAGATTTTGACAGACTTTAATGGCCGCCATTTTGAAACAAGATCGCCGATGAAGTTAAACAGTGAACTCAGTCCAGACATTGGTATGTACCGTGTACATACGGAGTTATATCCAAATCAGATGAAAAAGGTGTGTATATATATATGGATATATATATATATATGGATATATATATATGGATATATATGTATGGATATATATATATATATATATGAATATATATATATATATGGATATATATATATATATATATATATATATATATAGTATATATATATATATGGATATGGGTATAATCACATGACAAATTTCGGACAGTTTCAAAATGTCATCCACATTGGAAATTGAAAGTTCTCAGACATTTTTCTAGACATCGATGAAACACAATATTGTTCTAGAATCTTTGTATCAAGGTCAAACACACAAAAGAAAAATCTCTTTCAATTTCTTATTTTTGTATCTAATTTTAAAATTTATTTTTTTTAATTTAATATTTTGCCATTTTGAAACAAGATGGCGGGTGGAACTGGGAAACGAACTCGGTCCAAGCATTAGTATGTACTATTTGCATACCAAGTTACATCCCAATCGATCTATAAATACGCGTGTTATCACGTGGCGAAAATCAGATCATTTCAAAATGTGAGCAACCCTAGAAATTAAAAGTGCTATAACCCAGCCATTTTTTAAGATACAGATGAAACAAAAAATGCTCTGGAATCTTTGTATCAAGGTCAAATGCATAAAATAAAAATCTTCAAAAATTTCTCACTTTTTTGTTCCTAATTTCAGATTTTAAATTAAAAAAAAATTTAAATGACCGCCATTTTGAAACAATATGGCGAATAGAACAGGCTAACGAACTCAGTCTAGGCCTTAGTATGTGCTATGTACACACCCAGATACAACCATTTCGGTTCATAAATACGCGTGTTATCACGTGATAAAAATCAGATCATTTCAAAATGGCAGCCACACTAGAAATTTAAAGTGCTATAACTCAGTCATTTTTGAAGATATGGACAAAATAAAAAGTGTTCTGGAATGCGTTTTGAGAAAGTAGATATACGTTATGAAAAAATGGATCATCGCATTAGCAACATGGAAAGTCGTATTGGCAATATGGAAAACAAGCTTACTGCTGTCGATATGCGCACAAATGCCTGATGCCGATATGCGGCAGATATGCCTGCCGATATGCGGCAGGTAATTAACATAAGAATAGTAAATAAAATATTTTTTCTAAGATCGGATATAACAAGCAATTTAGCTATTTTTGCAATAATTTTATATTTAATATTCCATTAGCTTGTTATTTTTTGATAAGAAATACCTTGTTTTTTCGACTTCTCTTCTGTTGCTTGAGAAGAGAATAGAGAGTTAAAGGATAGTCTTGTCCAAAACAAAGGGGTATCGGAACAAACCATCTGGGTGGGAATTAACCTTACCGCAGCACAAGATCGTTTGGTGAATGCGCTCTGACGTCTATATTTTAAGTTCTAATACATAAAGGAAAAAAACATTTTTAACCTTTAATTTTTTTAGCATTTAACTTTAAATACGAAAGGGTGGTTTTGGGGTCTGGGGATCATGATCGGTGAAAATATACCAAAATTTTCCGGAGGTATTTTCCTCCGGACGGCTTCAATAGCTTTTTGCAATGAAATCTACCTAAAACCCATTTATGTAAATTAAGGGGAGGGGCAATAGCCCCCGTTCCCGTTCTTATACTTATCGAATGAACTTTGAAAACTAATCAGGGAAGCTTCTTATCATAATAAGCTTATATCCAAAATTTCATGTAAATCGGATATTTTTATCATGAGTTATCGCGTTACGTACATAAGCACGTACGTACATACAGAACGGGCCGGCACATAAGTTCTCAGGCTTTGATAGCCTGTGAGATAAAAAGCAACCCCAAAGGCAACCCCATTCATTTATTTAATGCCAAAAAAAGAGAAAAAAGGAACAGTATATGGAACTCTTCCCGATATTTGTGCCAAATATTTTAGTTTATGTTGCTATTACGATTAATTACTTATTTAGGTTTTCTTCCATTGCAGGGGCCTTAGCATTTTTTTTAAAAGCTTTGTGCATTTCGGGCTTTAAAAAATGAAATATTTGCCAAAATATGTAAATAGCTAAGAAAACGAACTTGGTGAAGTTTTTTTTTTTCATATAAACATATACAACATATAGAATATTTGTTTATTCACAAATTACTTATGTTTCCACATAAAAATAAATTAATGGCCTCTTTAAATTAAATAAATTTTATACATATGAAGAAAAATGCTTATGTATCTATAGCTATATGAAATAGTTTTTCCTGACTGACTGATAATCAACGCATTGTCCGAACAACTGAACCTAGAAACATGAAAATTGGTGGATATTTACTTTTTATGATGTAAGCATGCACTAAGACGGGATTTTAAAAAAATTCACCTTCTAAGGGGGTAAAATAGGGGGTCGAAAATTATAGATCATCTTGCTATATCTCAGCCGCTTTTATAAGTAAAAGCGTGAATTTCCAGAATATAAATCTACTAAAAAAATAATTAAACACGAATGTCAGCAATTTTACAAATTCCATTGCTAAGGAAGAAGGAGTAAATGAAGGATCGAAATTTTTAGAACTTTTGGCACATCTCAGCAGCCGTTTTAGGTTGGAGCGTGAAAGGGCACAAAATAAATGTACTTAGAAAAACAATTAAACACATGTTTCAGCGGCTTTAAAATTTCCACTCCTGAGGGGTCAAAAGTAGGGGTAGAAATTTTCAAGCTTTTTTTAGACCAGTCATGTGATATACAATCTTAAAGCCCTCAGACCACTCTTTCAGATTGTAGATATGCCTTCCTTCTTCCCCAATTTCCCCCCCCCCCCGGGTGTTAGCGCAATTTTCGCAGATTTTGAAATCGTAGTATTTTTATCATTTGAAATCGGATATTTTTTGCGGAGCCCTAAGATAAATATTGCTTAATATACATGAAAATTTTAAACAGAGAGAGTGAGAGGGATGTTTACCGTGTTCACGATAGCTAAAACGCTGGGGTGCAATTTACAAGTTCTGGCTCATGCGATATATCACTAGAAAGCCTTGTGACTACTATTTCATATTATACACCTCCCCGAGTCCCTCCCTTCACTTTGACCACATGGGGAGAAAATTTTTCTAAATTTAGCCAACACTCTTCATGTGATATATCGTTAATAAGCCCTGTAATCACTTATTGATTTGCGCATTTCCCTTGCCACTCCTCCTCATTTTGCCCCACCTGGAGGGTATGTTTAACGTCTTCTAATAAATTAAAAAATGTATAAATTGGTCTTAAACGACAAAGGAAAAATCAATAAAAATATTGATCTTATTCACCAATCTTTTAGTTCCTGTTTTTGCCACAAGGGGTTCTTTTAATTTTTATTTCTTTGGCAATTTTGTTGTCAATAAACAAAAAATTCTAATTTTTGATACATAAGCTCCCTTATTATTTTACGATGATAATTTTTTTCTATTCGAAAAAATTTCTAGAATCTTTCATCACTAGCCATATCCTAAGAGGAACATTTGGTAAAAACTTTAAATTCACGATAACAAGCCTTTTAAAAAATTATTATAAATATTTTTCGTCGATTTTAGAAATTCCCCTCTCTCCTCCAAAAGGATTAACGGAAGTTACCAAACTTTTCGTTTATTCTATTATACTTCAGCTACAATTTTAGATTAAGGCATGAATTTGAGATAATTAATCTTTTAAAATAAATTTAAGAATGCATTTTATCTATTTTAGAAATTCCCACCTAAGATTGTTTAACGAGGTGATCGTATTTTTAGAACTTTTCGCAACATATCTCACCAACAAATTTAGGTAATAGCGAGGAAATTTAAGATTGTAAATCGTTTAGAGTTAATTTTTTTACTACGTTATTAACATCGATTTTGAACCAGATAATGTGAGATTATACCAATACGACAACACTTTTGACTATTTGATTAAGATTAGAATTATTTTTTAGTTTATATTTACTAGATGCATTTCATTTTATTCAAGATTCTTTTAAAGAAACATATCGGCATAGCGGCGAAGGCTGCTAGTTATATATATATAATTTATATACATTAAATTTTTCAAAAAAATATATTTTCTTAAATCCTGTGTTATGTTTAGCAATTTGAAAAAAACCCGAAAAATAATCGGAGATGAAAAAAAAAAAAAGATAATCTAACTTATATTATTTCTGTAAAAACATCTGAAATTTAGATATTGGCACTCAGGCAGATGAAAATAAATGTTTGGATAATAAATACAATTTCTCAAGTCAAGTTTAGTAAAAAAAATTAATTAAGTCATTTACACTTAATTCTTGATTAAAACAGGCTTTATTAAAATCCTAATGGAAGAACTAATATTAATGTCTTGATACATTTTACGATCATATTTGTTAAATAGTTTTCAAGCAAAAATTTTTTTTTTATGTAAAAGCTATCAGCTGTTCCTTAGGCAGATTTTAACTAATTATGTATCATTAATTTTTTTTTTTTTTTTTACTAATAATGAATCAAACACATGTAAAAATAATTTAGAACGGTAGCATTTAAAAATAATTTTAAAACTATTTAGTATACCAAATCATTTTTTTAATCAAAATTATTTGAAGACATGTAAAGAACAAAACATCTCCAAAAATATCTGCAAAGGCAGATTTCTAAATAAACATCAAATTATTTCTTTCAAAAGAAAAATAGTTCAGGTAAAGCTTTTTTATTAATCTCAAATAATTTTGAATGGCTAGAAAAAAAATGTAGATCGCATCAATGCAATTTTGATCTTTCATTTTTAACAAAAGATTAATAATTATTTTCGAGAACTAATTACAAACACAAAATTTACTTTTATTGTTTGCTTCTATATTATACAATCAAGCCGTTTGCAATTTCTACATATCCTTTTATTTAAGACTTTTTTGTTGTTTTTTAAATATATCATAAAGTACATTGTTTCAATGATGTTTTTTGGACTGTAAAACACTCTTTTGTCAGAATAAATTATTTTTTAATAACAATCTTATAGAACTAGACATATATTTAGGATGAATTGACAAGATATATTTAAATCAAGCCTAATTTTTCTTAGAACTGTTAAAAATTATATTTAAGGGAAATGATTAACATTCTAATATGCTTCATTTTCTATATCAAACGTTCCATTATAAATTTCAATATATAGAAACATTTCCAGGAAATCCGAGTGTATTTGCTCCACCAGTGGCCGAAAGGTTCTGACATCTCAACTGGTGGACGGCAGGTGCCGGGTTCGAAACCAATCGCGGCTGTCGGCCTAACCGTTCAGAGTTTTCTTGGTTTTATGCGAGCCTTTCGTAAATACGGTTTAGATTCCCTTAGATAGACCCCCACGAAGGGCACTCCCCCTGGGCCTATATCCCTAGTGTAGATAATCGGCCGACAAAAATAAACCAAACCAAACCGAATGTATTTACGAAAGTCATAGTAGGGTCAGAGAGACATCAAGCAGACAAAACAAATTCATAAATACTTTTTAACTATGATGGAAAGTGATGAAAACAATCAAATAATTTCACACTAAATCTAATAATAACTGAGATGTTGCTGCAGTTTATCGATAACTTCATCATTCCAGATCCCCCTTCCCTCTTTTCAGTATTTTTAATTTGTGTAATATTGCTTTCAAATGTGTATGGTATTAATTTGTCAATTGTTATTTTCTTCATACATAGACACACGAACATTCGGTTCGAACGTAGGGTCGAACATAGTAAGTATAATTGAGACTAAAATGTTGATTAAGCATTTCTTCTGCCGAGTTGTTCTTGAATATGTAATAAATTTTATAAATATAGGATTTGATTGCTTCATTCCGTTTTTGCCTTATTTTCTTCTTGGCATAACCATCATGCCGATTTCAGTGTGATAGTATATGGAAATCCAGATTAAAACACATTTTGCTTTTTAGCTCCCCCAATATGTCAGTTTATGGCACTATATAAAATGCTTTTTACTTTATTAAATAATGATAAAAGAACCTATGACATAGCGCTGAAATCTGAAAGAATTAAAAAGTTTCCTTAGGACATTAAACAAGTTGAATAAATACAACTCTTTCTCGTTTTTATTTGGATAAAGAAGGCTACTATACTCATTCTGAAGAGGCTAAATTCATAATTCCAGTTGATAACATTTCAAACTGAAGTCAACATCATTGTACATTTTTTCTTACAATATACCTAAAATATAACTTTAAATTATAAGAGATTAAGCTTTTAATTTTTTAAATTTTTTTAAATTTTGTATGATCTTGTTCAAATCAATTTTTTCCTCGGTTAATAGTTTACAGATGGTCTTGTGAACTTTCAATTCATCTCAGCTAATATTAAAAAGAAAAAAAATCTGATGCACTCATTGAAATTTTTTACCACTGTAATTGAACAACAAGACTAGGCAGAAAGTTTTCATGTATACACTTTAAAACATTTCAATGTATCTTTATCCTGAACACGATTGTAGAAGCAATTCTAAATTGTAGATATTATGTTTTATCCTTAATTTAGTTTGTACAAGTACATATAAACATTCTTGTTTATTTTTACCATTCAACAAACTTTGCGGATTGTAAACAAATATATTTTATTTATCATATTTTATCATGCAGTTCTTCTGCATATGTTAATAATGCAAATTATGTTTTCCTCTTTCCGAAATAGCATTGATTTTTCTTTTGAACACGCAATTTTATTAGAAGAATATTATAAATCGTGGCAGGAAAAACCAATACTGTTAACAATGTTCAACTTCAGAAGAACAGTGTTAAGTGTGATTTAAGATCAGACTTTTTAATATTTCTAGAAAAATCCTTTTACCTGTTTATAGGTGTTGATTAAATGCATTTCGATTAAACAAAACTCATTTATTATTCATAACTTTATAATATTTACATGGTAACTTTTAGCAACAAATAACAGTTTAAATGACACCCACAGATTCAGACGCAAACAAATTAATTTTAACAAAAATATTATTCTAATTTACTAAATGTTTATATGAATTGAAACTATAGAGATCTGTGCAAGTAAGAACATTTCTTAAGTTGATAAGTTTATCCATAGATGAATTTACAATCATGTACAGGTATCATCTACAAGAATCATGTACAAGAATGTACAGAAAATTAAAGCCAGAGTCAATGAAGTTTTTAAATTTACACTGTGTATTAGTTTCATTATGTAATATTGCAAAATTCATTTAATACGATTTATTTCAAGTTAAATTATTTTAACAAATACATTCAAAATTAATCTAAGATATAAAAACAGAGAAAAGCAAAATTACTTTTGACAAAATAAAGAAATAATATCTCTATGAAAAAAGAAAAAACTATTTATTTAAATTTATTGTCAGATGAAAAAAGTTTGTATTATTTTGATTTTTTTTCTTTTTTTTAACAGCACATGAACTTAGTACATTTTATTAGAAAAAAAAAAAAGTAACTGATGACAGGGAAAACACTCATTTAGTTTGAATTTATTATGATATAAAAATGCTTGTTACAGTGGAACATGTTAATTAGGCTTTTAGCGTCACGATGGTTTTTCTTATTAGTCTCATTAATATTTTTAAAGAGACAATTTCATTATGCGGAGATAACATTTTATAAATCATTTTCTTTCACTATGAAAGGTTTTTTTTTATTTTATACACTTTCATTACAAACTTTATTTTTATTAAGATTAAACTGTTGACGTAAAAGAAACAAAATACACAATTTACGTTGTACTATTTTTTCTTGATTTTGTCAGAAACATATGTGAGATGTACTGATTTTCTTAATTAAAGTTATTTCTATTTACGACACTTTTTAAAGAATCATTTTTCAAAAAAAGAATCTATGCAAATTAATTTCTGTAATATAATTTCCGGGATTATTTTTTCTTTTAGCCTAATACATCTGATTTTGTTTTTCTTAAGAACAGATGGGTTTTTGATGGTGACCACAGTGAATTTTTATTGAAACCATATTTTTAAGTGAATATTGAGCCAAAAAATAAAATAATGCTTTTTTACGCTATTAGAGAAAAATCTATTCAAGATCCCTATTCAAGAAAAAAAGAACATTTGATTCTAAATATAAAGATCAATTAAAAGTCTTAAATATATGTATATTTATATTTTTAGTTTCCCTGTAAGAATCACTTTATTTAGTTATCTTCGAATAAATTTTGATACATAAATGTAAAAATAAAAACGTAATAAGAAGTATAAAAGTAAATAAAGTATATGAAAGTAAAGTTTTAATTATGATTACCATTTAAACGCAACTATTTATGGAGGTAGAACAACGGATTTGTATCTTTGGAAGCATTTTTTTAAAATTAAATATCTACTTATAATGAAATCTAATTAGAGAAAACTGTAGCTAACCAGTCCGGTATGAATCCTTCTGGTCTGCAAATCGACCGTATCTAAAAGCCATGTTAAGCTTAGAGGGAAACATATGTGAACATAAAACAGCTAAAGGATAATTTCTTCTATTTGAAATAATGTTTAATATGCATATTTTCGTATAAAACATGCATGTCGTTTAAGATTGTAATATATTTATTTCCAAATTGATATTAAGCTACTAAAATAAATAAATAAATAAATAAATAAAAGCTTTACCGTTGTCATTTAAAAGAACAAGTTCAATATCTAGAAACATACGAATGGCTCTGAGTGATGATTTTAATCACTTTCGTTTACATTTATATGCTTAAGTTTATCATATTTCAGAAAATTTATTTATAATGGTTCTCAACTGAATAGTTTTTTTCTTCAATTAGGTTCTGTGGACAGACTTCAATTTTTGTTGTAGTGCCATCTATCGGCATCTATATAAATGAATAAAAAATTATAATTGAAGGATGTTGTAATGTGCTAAGAGATGAGATGTTTTTTTAAATGTTTCCGTTGTATAATTTTAAAATATAATTTAAAGGTACATATTAATGGAATATTTTTATTTTCATTTATTTGATGTAATTTAAATTCAGTTTCATTATTTTTTTTTAAGTTGTGAACATTTATCCGCTTTTTTATACCATATCCCATTTTTTAATTAGCCTGAAGTTTGAAATAGCGTATCTATTATACAGGCATGAGAGTCCCGACCCAAATGACCGATTACTACGAATAAATTTTAAAAGTATATTTTGGTTTATAACTTCTCAGAAATCCTGTGAATAAATAATGCCAGAAATTTTAATGAAATTTAGTTATAGTCATCGGTCATTCTGGTCAGAGCGGTCTCATCCCAAACTATAACTTAAATCCAACTATAGGACGTATACAAAACCTCGATTTTGTATTAACATTTAATGTAAATTTTAAAAATAAATAATCGCTAAATTTCTTATTTTGCATTTACTCATTAATGAATATACTTACATGATCTTCTTACATGATGATTTTCAATAATATCTCTGACATATCAGCCACATCTGATTTACTCATTTTCTGTGGAATAACCCTATAACAAATTAGTTTGAATTTCAATTTCATAATTAGACTTAAGAATTGAAAGACTGTATTAAAATTTTTTACAATCAAGAATAAATTATAAGTAGCAGATTAGAGTAATTTATTAATTGTGTTTTTAGCTCACAGGCTATCATAGCCTGAGATCTTATGTGCCCGTCCGTTCTGTATGTTCGTTCGTGCGTAACGCGATAACTCATGATAAAAATATCCGATCCACTTGAAATTTTGTATGGTATATCCTGATAGGTATATCCTGACAAGACGCTTCCCTGATTAGTTTTTGGAGTTCATTCGATATGTGTAAGAGGGGGAACGGGGGCTCATGCCCCTCCCCTTAATTGATATAAATGGGATTTTCATGCAGAATTAAGTTTTCGTTCAAAATTTAGATTAGGATAATTCTGATGAAACGATTCCGTGACTGTTATTAGGTGTTCATTGAATAAGTATAAATAGGGGGAACAGGGGTTCTAATGCCCCCTCCCTTAATTTATATAAATGGGTTTTTCAAGCAGAATTTTCAGATTTCGTTCAAATGTCTGAATAGTTTTGGAAGCTTAATGGTTAAGAATAAAAGAGGGGATAACTCCTTTTAAATTATATAAATGCTAAATGGGTTTTTATTAAGAATTATCTCATTTGCTCTGAATTTTGGATATAGATTTGTTATATGATAAAGCATGTCTTTGATAGTATAGGAGGTTCAATGATTAAGTACAAAAAAACTTTTCTACCAAAAATTGAACCGACTTCAAAAGCTACTGCAAAGTGAAAAATAATTTTTTTTACAGAATAGTATTAAGAAATTAAATTAAGAGCGTAGTATTTATCATGCGTATTATTATATTTATGTAGATTAATTTGATTTTTTAAAGTCGGTGCCAGCCAAGTTACATGTAATTTTCCAATAGACACGCATCCAAGTATCTACGAGTTTTTTTGCGATTTAATATTTAGTTAAAAATTTAACTTTATTCTTTTACGATTGGCATTGGATAATTAATTTTAATTTTGAACTTGGCTTGGCTGGCACCGACTTCAAAAAATCAAATTAATCTACATAAATATAATAATACGCATGATAAATACTACGCTCTTAATTTAATTTCTTAATACTATTCTGTAAAAAAATTACTTTTCACTTTGCAATAGCTTTTGAAGTCGGTTCAATTTTTGGTAGAAAAGTTTATTTTTCTCTTTTTATTTAAAAGATAACGATTTTTTGAAGTCAGTTAATAAAAATTATAATACGGGAAAAATCACTGTAAACCATACACGTATGTCAGGAGTTGGGTTCGAACCCACGATCTCTTTCAAGAACCAGAAATCAAATCTACTGCCTTACACCACTCATCCACCTGACTGCACCCCATTCGGCGAGCTTAGTCATCGTCCGCGTTACTTTTAGTTTCGGAGAAATCACTAATTTTATTAGTTTTTACTTAATTACTAAAAAAGTACTGAACCAATTTCAAAGAAATGGAAGAAGTACCAATGGAAGAGTAGCCTCTTTCATTTAACACAAAAACAAAAAAATAATAATAATCCGTTGGATAGTTTCGGAGTAATCGGTGAACATGCATAGAAAAAAAAATACATTCGCGCCGAATTGATAACATCCTCTCCTTTTTTGAAGTCACTTAAAAAAATATATAACACGGAAATTTTTTTGTATACTATACACATATGTCAGGAGTGAGGTTCGAACCGACACTCTCTTTCAAACCCAGAGATTAAATCTGGTGCCTTAGACCGCTCGGCTGTCCAGACTTCATTCTCCTCAGGGAACTTATTCAATGTCATGTTACTTTTCGCAAGTCTTTTCTCTTTTTAACCGACTTCCAAAAAGGAGAGGAGGTTATCAATTCAATGCGTATGTATATTTTTTATGTATGTTCACAGATTACTCCGAAACCATGCAACCGATTAACTTGGTTTTGGTGTTAAATGAAAGACGATGCTCTCGAATTGGTACCACTTCAGTTTCATGGAAATTGGTTCAGTACTTTTTTAGTAATTAGGCAAAAACTAATAAAATTAGTGATTTTTCGCTAATTAAAAGAGTTAAATGGACGTTCGCTGAATGGACAGTAGACAGCATGGCTGATCTAAGGTCTAAGGCGCAAGATTGAAGCTCTGTTTTGCGAAAGAGAGCGTGGGTTCGAACCCCGCTCCTGACATTATTTACATCTATGTAAAATTTACAATTTTTTCCTCGTATTACAATTTTTATTTTTAACCGGCTTCAGAAAAGGAAGAGGAAGTTATCAATTCGACGCGTATGTATTTTTTTTTCTATGTATGTTCACCAATTACTCTGAAACTATCTAACCGATTAATTTGGTTTTTGCATTTAATAAAAGAGACTACTCTCCAATTGGTACCACTTCCATTTCATTGAAATTGGTTCAGTACTTTTTTAGTAATTAGGCAAAATTTAACAAAATTTGTGATTTCTCGCAAATTAAAATCTCGCAAATTATGGACTTTGAATAAGGTCGGCCGCTGTAGCGTTATCAGGGTGGCCGAGCGGTTTAAGGCGCCAGACTTAAGCACTTTTTCTCGGAAGAAAGCAAGGGTTCAAACCCCACTCCTGACATAACTTACATCCATATATAATTTATAATATTTTTTCCGTATTATAATATTTATTATTTACTGACTTCAGAAAAGGAAGAGGAAGTTATCAATTCGAAACGTATGTATTTTTTTCTATGTATGTTCACCGATTACTCGTAAACTATCCAACCGATTAATTTTGTTTTGTGTTAAATAAAAGAGGCTACTCTCGAATTGGTACCACTTCCATTTCATGGAAATTGGTTCAGTACTTTTTTAGTAATTAGGCAAAATTTAATAAAATTGGTGATTTTTCGCAAATTAAAAATAACATGGACTTTGAATAAACTCGCCGATTGGAGTGCAGTCAGGATGACACAGCGGTTTAAGGAGCCAGATTTAAGCTCTGATGCTGGAAAGAGAGCGTGCGTTCGAACCCTATTTCGGACAAAATTTACATCCATCTATAATTTACAATATTTTTTTTTTTTTTACGTATTATAATTTTTATTAACTGCCTTCTAAAAATCGTTAACTTTTAACTAAAAACAGAAAAATAAACTTTTCTACCAAAAATTGAACCGACTTCAAAAACTACTGCAAAGTGAAAAATAATTTTTTTACATAATAGTAATAAGAAATTAAATTAAGAGCATAGTATTTACCATGCGTATTATTATATTTATGTACATTAATTTGATTTTTTAGAGTCGGTGCCAGCCAAGCCAATTTCAAAATTAAAATTAAATAGCCAATTCAATTCCTAAAAGAATAAAGGCTTGGCTGGCACATACTGAAAAAAAAATCAAATTAATATACATAAATATAATAATACGCATGGTAAATACTATGCTCTTAATTTAATTTCTTATTGCTATTATGTAAAAAAATTATTTTTCACTTTGAGTAGTTTTTGAAGTCGGTTCAATTTTTGGTAGAAAAGTTTATTAAGTACTCTTTCACTGATAAAGTATTGAGTTAATAAAAAATCTCTGATACTCCGTGGTAACGGTTTTTTTTTTTTTTTTTTTTTTTTTTGTCGTCCGATTATCTACACTAATGGGATATAGGACCAGGGGGGAGTGCCCTCCGTGGTAACGGTTAAATACAAAATATTCTTAATAACATAATTAGTATTTAACTTGTTAAATATATATTTAAAAATTATAATACGGAAAAGATTATTGTACACACGTACGTCAGGAGTGGGGTTCGAACCCACGCTGCCTTTCGAAAACCAGATCTTAAATCAAGCGCCTTTGACCGCTCGGCCATCTTGGAATCGGTAAATTTATTCGACATCCATATTACTACTGATTTGCGAGAAATCACTAATTTTATTAGTTTTTGCCTAATTACTAAAAAAGTACTGAACCAATTTCTATGAAAAGGAAGTGGTACCATTTCGAGAGCAAGCTCTCTCATTTAACACCAAAATCAAGTTAATTGGTTGGATAGTTTCGGAGTAATCAGTGAACATACATAAAAAAAATACATACGCGTTGAATTGATAACCTCCTCTCCTTTTTGGAAGTCGGTTAAAAAGAGGAAAGGGGAGAGCTGTGTCCCCTTCTTAATTTTTTTTCGAACGGAATTAACCCTTGGAAATATAAGGCTTTAATGTACAATTATATTTGTAGCCTGTGAGCTCAATGCCATCAGTTTAACTGATCAGTATTCTTTATTTATTTTGTAACGTGTTTAATTCTGTCAAGTGTTTTATTCCTTTTATGTGTTTGAAAATGAAAGAAACCATTTGACATAATAGCTATCGGTATAAATTTTTGAAGGGTGAGTTCTGATTCGGTTAAATGATATTCAATAAAAAAATATATAAGTTCAGGCCTACCTTGCTAGGAATCTTCTTCGAACATAATAACTTTCTTCTTCTTTATGCTTGCGTGGAATGTTACTGGAATAATAAGACGTTATTATTTTATTACTGTGTTCTATGGAATAAATAATTTGTTCAATTCCGTTTTGGGAAAGATATGTTCTTTAATAACATAAATAAAAAACACAGCACAGTATACGTAAATACAAAATAAGTAGAATTTTAAATGTTGAAATCTTAAAGTTCTTTAAAAAGAAATATTATCGGAGCTGAATACTTGCTTCCGATTTAACAGTTTCAGGAAAAGGTAAACATCATCCGCTTAGAATCATTTCTGACTGGTAAAAGTAGCTTCGCAGAAAAATGTGACGTCAAAGAAAGTTTTTTAGTGAGTTCTTTTCTTCGTTTCAGGACAAGAGTTTCATAGTGCTGCCATCTGGCGTAGTGCTTTGGAAACAAATAAGTTTTTTAATGAAGAAAAGAGTCTTTTTCCATCACCCCCACTTTTGTTTTCAAAGTGCTAGCCTCAGTTGCAGCTGAGATCTCAAAGTTTCAAACTGAGGTTTCGCAAGGGGCTTTGTCATGATGTCAGCAATCATTTGCTTTGAAGGGCAATAGTGTAGACACATTGTTCCGTTTTCTATCATAGTCTTTACGTTGTAATACTTGACACTTACATGCTTGCTTCTCGATAAATGTTTTTCATTCTTTGAGATTTTTATGCATGGAATATTATCTTCATAGATCGCGATCGGTAAGGTTTGTGGTAGGTCCAAATCTGTTAACAATGCGAGTAACTACTCCATTTCTTGACAGGTGTTTGAGACAGAAATATATTCTGCCTCAGTAGAGGAGAGTTCGACACTGGTCTGTTTTCTGCTTGACCATCTTAACAAGTTGTTGCCCAATTTGAAGATATTGCCGGTAGTGGACTTCCGGTCACTTTTATCTGATGCCCAATCAGCATCACAATATGCTGTTAAGACGGGCTCTTTATTTTTATCAATTATTAGCTTAAGGTCCTTAGTTGTTTTCAGATAGCGAATTACCTTTTCAACTGCTAGCCAATCAACTTCTCGTGGTTTTTCATTTCTTCTACCTAATATGTTGACACAGGCTGATATATCCGGTCTAGTGATGGTGGAGATATATAAGAGTGCCCCCACTGCTTGTCGATAAAGGGTATTATTACTCATTAGTTTACTATCAGGATCTAAATTAAAATAATCCGTATTCATGGGAGTATAAGTTGGTTTAGAATTTAGTAAGTTAAATTTCCTAACAATTTCGTCAATTTTATTTTCTTGATCTAACATTAGACTTCCATCTTCTGTTTGTTTAATATTTATCCCCAATTAATGCGATACTTTACCTAACGATTTTATTTCATATTCCCTTGATAACTCTTTGTATATCTCTTCGGTATCCCTTTTCTTTCCTGCTAATAAAATGTCGTCGACATATACTATAATGTAAGACAAGTTTCCGTTTTTATTTCGTTTGAACAAGCATACATCTGATGTGCACTGATTAAATCCCATGTTTTTGAGTGTTTGACTAATTTTTAGGTGCCAGGCTCTAGCAGCCTGTTTTAGCCCGTAAACAGCCTTATTTAGTTTACACACCTTTTCCTTTTGATCTTCTACTATGTATCCCTCGGGTTGTGTCATGAATACCTCTTCGTCTAAGTTTCCGTGGAAAAATGCTGTTTTTACATCTAAATGAATTATATCTAATTTTTTATATACAGCAGCGTTTAGGAAACTTCTTATTGTGGTGTGTGCCACGACAGGGGCGAAAGTTTCATCATAATCAAATTCGAATTTTTGCGAATAACCCTTCGCAACAAGTCTCGCCTTGTAGCGTTCTATTTCTCCGCGTGCATTGCGTTTTGTTTTAAAAGTCCATTTACAACCTATAATATGTTTTCCCGGAGGTGGGTCGACTAATTCCCAAGTTTTATTTTGCATAAGTGAATTGAATTCCTCATCTGTAGCTGCTAGCCAATTATTTTTAATTTTTGGGTCTTTCATATTTACTATATCTTCCCAAGTTTTGGGTTCCTCAACCTGACACATGTTTGCGCTAATTCCATACCTATCGGGAGGTACTCCCCTGTTTTCTCTTCCCGATCTTCTAAGCTATATTTGACTCTGATGTGGAATTGCGTCCGCGTCATGTTTATCACCATCTAATTCAATTTGAGCAACTTCGATTGGGGTCGAAATGTTATTTTGGTCTTGTTTAGTATCATTTTTTACGTTTTCTAGAAATTTTACTGATCTAGATATCATTACTCTATTATCCCCTATGTATATTCTATATCCCTTGCTCCTTTGGTCATATCCCAAGAAAATGCCTTCAATGGCTTTCTCATCGAATTTAGCCCTTTTAGACGTTTCTACATAGGCGTATGTCTTGCAACCAAATGTTTTTATGTGTGACAAATTTGGTTTACGATTATTCCAAAGTTCGAATGGGGTTATGTTATCGTTTGCTTTGGTTGGCAGCCTATTTGTTAAATAAGTGGCAGTGATAATTGCTTCACCCCAAAATTGTCTTGGCAGATTTGCGTCTGACAGCATTGTGCGCGCCATTTCTACAAGGGTACGGTTTTTTCTTTCAGCAACACCATTTTGAGGTGAGCAAAATGATGATTTATTTTTTACTAGTGCAGAGAAATCTTTAAGTTTTTCTAGGGCTTCCGATTTGTGTGAAAGTAAATAAACCATAGTAAACCTGGTAAAATCATCAATGAAAGTAATAAAGTACCTTTTACTTGAGAATGTTTCCGTCTTCATGGGACCGCAGATATCACTGTGGATTAGTGAAAGAACTTCGTTAGATTTATTTGATGCTACCTTTGGATAAGGTAATTGTGACATTTTCCCTTCAATACATTTAGTACATATATTATTATGTTTACAATTACTTAAAGTTACACCATCCGCTAACTTATGGTTCACAAGATATTTGATTGATTCAAAATTTTTGTGTACTAGGCGTTTATGGCAAGTTGTAATACAATTCGGATTATCACAAAACATTTGCGTTTTGACAGCATATCCGTACTCATCTTTAGGACAAATTTGATATAGATTATTATTTAACTCGGCTGTTAAAACTATGTTATTGTCTTTAACAAAGTTACAAGAATCTTTTTCAAAAGTCGTTTTCTGTTGCTCTCTTAATCGATAATAAATTACTTTGTAATTCAGGACAATAAAGAACATCTTTAAGTATAATTTGATGTGGTGAATTTGTACAAAGTTTAATATCACCCATACCATGTGAATCTAGTTTATTTCCATCCGCTATCATTATGCTACCAAAATTTCCGGTTTTAAAGTTTATGAAATTTTCTTTTGCGAATGCTACATGTCTTGTGCAGCCGGAATCTATAATGAATTTATTTACATTAAGTTCTTGTGCGCTATTAGCAGATATTAAATCGCACGCGGGATAATTTTGTTCGGAGAACTTATAAATGTTTTCTTCCGAATTCGTTGAGGTAGAAAAATTATTCGTACCTATTTCTGCGTCAACATTACCTTTAAAACAGAAGTTGGAAGTATCCCTTACATTACCTTGATTACCTTTGTAATTTCCCGAATTATTTCTGAAAGAGTTTGAGTTATTATAAAACTTATTTCGATTCGGATTATTTCTCGGGTTATCATTTTGCATTTTATTCTTTAAATGATAACAATTTTCGCGTACATGGTTGTCTCGTTTGCAAAACGTGCAAAATTTCTTATTTCTAGCATTTTTAGTTACTACCTTATATGCTGAGTCGCGTGAGCTCGAAACAGCTTCACGATTCTCAGATCTATTTATTGCTTTGTAAGCCGAATCTCGCGAATTTGAACTCGCGTCTCTGTTTTCGCATCTATGTTTATATTCATCGATCAATTTATTCTTTACGTAATTTAAAGTTAGATCCGTCTCGCTGGCTTCTAACGCGGTAACCATTGGGTCATAAGATCTAGGGAGGGAGCAAAGCAGGAGGCCACATATATGCGAGTCAGGGATTTCCTTGCCAATAGCAAATAATTTATCTTTGATTGATAAAATATTATTGATATGGGAGATCATGTCTCCCCCCTCACTCAATTTTTGAGAGTAAATTTTTCTTAAAAGAAAAGGTTTGGAAGAAAGACTACTTCTTAAGTGAACATTTTTCAAAGCCTCCCAGATGTTTTTGGCATTTATCAAATGTTTTACATGAATAATTTGTGAATATTCTATACACAGATTAATAATAGATTTCGCTTTAATATTATCTTTGTTCCATTGTGCAGTGACGGGATCCGGTGGGGGATCTTTAATTACTGAAAACACATTTTCTTTCTGGAGAAGATTTTCTATCTTAAATGCCCAATTACTGTAATTTTGGTTATTCAGCTTTTCAATGAGGGCTATATTACTGGTGGCCATTATATTAATTCAAATCAACATCAATAATTTATTCAATAATCGTAATTACATATATATTTTCGAACATGTTTATGGTTTAATACTTTCAAATAATAGAATCATGGGCAAGCTCTTTTTTACTGATATTCATAAGAACACCTCAGAACTCATAATCTGAAGGGTGAGTTCTGATTCGGTTAAATTATATTTCAATAAAAAAATATATAAGTTCAGGCCTACCTTGCTAGGAATCTTCTTCGAACATAATAACTTTCTTCTTCTTTATGCCTGCGTGGAATGTTACTGGAATAATAAGACGTTATTATTTTATTACTGTGTTCTATGGAACAAATAATTTGTTCACTTCCGTTTCGGGAAAGATATGTTCTTTAATAACATAAATAAAAAACACAGCACAGTATACGTAAATACAAAATATGTAGAATTTTAAATGTTGAAATCTTAAAGTTCTTTAAAAAGAAATATTATCGAGGCTGAATACTTTGCTTCCGATTTAACAGTTTCAGGAAAAGGTAAACATCACCCGCTTAGAATCATTTCTGACTGGTAAAAGTAGCTTCGCAGAAAAATGTGACGTCAAAGAAATTTTTTTAGTGAGTTCTTTTCTTCGTTTCAGGACAAGAGTTTCATAGTGCTGCCATCTGGGTAGTGCTTTGGAAACAAATAAGTTTTTTAATGAAGAAAAGAGTCTTTTTCCATCAATTTTAAATATTGCAAATTTCATTCTTGCCTTTTTATTCCTTATTGAAAAAAAATATATATAAATGAATAAAGCGCGTTGAAGGAAATATCTAATATTTCTATCACTTCTTTCAGCACGAAGAAAATCTTAAAAAAAAATTAAATTACTTAATATTACGGGTAAAAGTGTACATTTCAAATATATAAATTTTTGTATTGCTTTGAATTTACTCTTTCCCCGAGCATATTTTTAATCTTAGAAAAAAAAAAAGATTCAGTTGGAGAAATTTTTTATATTAATACTAAATACAGATAGAAAAGCTAGATAGCACCACTCATTGTATTTCCCTTGAAATCCTGTAATAAATATTTTAAGAAACGCGCTCGAATTCAAAAAGGAATAAGTAATCTGTGCGTTGCAACAAAAATTCTTTTTTGAACCCATTTTTGTTATGTTAGGCATCAAAAGGCATTCTTGAATTTTTATAATTATATCATGGACTCTCTCATTCGGTACTACTCTGTTATCGCGTCCACCAATTTCACCAAATTAATAGCCAAATTATATATATTGACATAATTTTTATTTTAAATAACAAAAAAAAAATAATAATAATAATTAGTAGAATATTAATAAAAATATTAATAAAAGTCGAAATAAAAATCAATGACATTTTAAACACATGAATTGTATTTAATGTCATTGAATGTGACATTCACGATCATGCAATATTGGCATTTTATCTTATAGTTTGGCGATAATTTTTTGGTCGACGGGATAACCTAGTAGTACCACTTATCCTTATGACTGTGCAATATTATTAATATCGGACCTTTCCTTTATTAATTATTTTGTGTATTCACGAGAGGAAAAGGTATAATTCTGTAATTTTTATTTTGTTTCTAATTTCGTTCTTTTTATTTCTTTCTTGAAGGTGAAAGAAATAAAGACAACATTTTAAACTTGGAGAATATGATCTTCATATGTATTACTACCCAAGATATCGATTTCATAAGTGTTTTTTATTTTAATTCCTTCAATTTTTATAATATTTAATTTTTTTTTCCAAATTCACAAATTTTTAATATTTACACCTAATTAGAGATTAATCATGAATTATCAAATTTTATGTAAAAAATATGATGATGGTTATTTTATAGGATACATTATTAAAAAAAATTATTTCTATTAGTTTATTTACAACATACAGAACTTAAAATTTTGCATTTTGGAGGATTACAAGCATGTCATTCTATGTAAAGTTTTTTAAATGTCCAAAACTGATATAATAACTTATTTTTGGTCAAGATATTTTGCAGACCTCTGTAATAGGGTTAAAAAATGTGGAATAAAAAATTTATATGGATAATTTTTTTTTTTATTAAAATTGGCTTCTATTGCGATGGCTTTTTAAAAATTCCTGTAAATTTTACGTGGAATAACCCTATAAAGTGTAAGAGTGGAATTTATTTTAATAAATTTGGGTTTTATTTTATAGAAATGTTTCTTAATGCAAGGCAACATTTTGATTTGCAAAAATAATCATTAATTAATTGAAAAATAGTATGATTATCTCCAATATTAGCAATAGAGATCTTTCACAGACTAATTTGCAATTAATTACAAGTCACATTCATAATAAAATAAGCTGGTATGCTATAAATAAAAAAGAGAACTTCTTAAAAACACTATATTTTTAAGTGCTTCATGCTTTTCAAAATATAAGTATTTCTTCATTAGGCACAGAAAACATGTCCTACTGCCTTTAAAATAGCAGTTTTAGTCAATCTCGTTGTTCTATTCAAAGTACTAGCACGTGTTTTCTGCGCCTGATAAAGAAAGACTAAATTTTATTTCTCATAGATTTCTTGATTAGCTTTTACCAAAACTTAGGCTGCATTGTTTCGAAATGCCACTTGCACTAAAACTGACAAAAAACGATGAAAATAATAGGAAAATAATATTGGTATTACTCACAAGGATATTATATATATTCATAAAACATGTTATGCCACAAAATATGGAAAATGCGTTGACAAACATTCGTTGCATGCAAAAAATATATATAAAGTTTATTTAAATAATATATAACTAATAATATTTCCTAAAACATATTGGTTTGATATTTATGTCCTTATATTTTTAGTTAATTTTTTTAATTTATTCAGGTTTAAAATATCCGTAATTACTTGAATTTTTAAAAAAAATATTTTGCATTTTTTGATTCGATAAACGTGAAAGAATATTTTAAAAAATATAAAATTACTATTTTTTAAATTATATGCTTTTATATTTATATTTTCATAAGAGGGAAAAAACATGATTTTGTTTTTCATAAAATACGTTAAATTCGATATTCTTCTTAAAAACATTTCCTAGTAAAATTGAATGGCGTATTTTTTTCAATATTATTTCCCAAAGAATATAATTTCTTCGAAATTGCTTTCTGTTAAAAATTATTGATCGATATATATTTATAAATTGAAATAAATTTTTGTATCATAAGATTACTCTTTTATTTTAGTCTTTGTTTCTAATTAAAAATAAATTTTTCTATTTTATGTGGGAATACTAAATTTATAGAAAATAACAAAAACATTATATTCATATGTACTTGAAAATATTCATTTAGTTTCCTAACAAATATATTAGAATTATCTAAAAAGTATAAAAAAATAACAGCGTTAATTCTGTGAAAGTTTTTTTTTTTTTTTAATTTTAAGTTCAATTTTATAAGCTATATTAATTTATCATGAAATTGCACAACCCTACATTCAAATTTTTGTTCCTAAAAGCAGTCGTTCTTTTATACCAATTTCGTTTATTGTTAATTTATATCTTTCTTTATTTTAGATAATAGTACAGAATATAATTTCTTCGAAAATCTTTTCTATTAATTTTTTTTATCTAGATATGTATGTAACTTGAATTGTTTAAGCATTAGATCTTTACGCTTTCATTTTAATCTTTAACTATAGTTAAAACCAATTACATATGTTTTATTATATACACAGGGCTGCCATAGGCGACTATTTTTTAATTCTGAGTGGCATCAGTTTCTCTAATAAGAAATTCTTATTATACATTTTGACAACATTTGCAAGAAAAATATACTTCAAAGTTTTTATTAGAAATATATTGGTACCAATAATAATATAAAAATAATCGCCTGTGCCAGCCCTGCGTACGTAAAGTAACAAAATTTTTCATAATAGTTATTTGAAAACATATATATACTTTCTTAACATCAGTATTACAGTTTGTGCAAAAAATTAGTGTTATTTCTGTTTGACAATTTTTTTTTCTCCTATTTCATGCTTTTACCCCCATTTTTTTTTTCAAAATTTCCTATGTGTGCTAGATTTTAATTTAAGAAAATTCAAAATCTGACATTAATTGTTTTTTTTCGTAATCTTTATTTTATGCAGTATTTCCTTTTTTTTCGTTATTTTACAGTTAATTAGTTTTTATTATGTAATACTACGGACTAAAACTTCTTTAAAATTGTTAAAATAGTTTTACGTTAAATATTATTCGTAGAGATATATCTGTAATTTGAAATATTTTTTTCTATCATATGTTTAACCTTTCATTTTAATTTTTACATAAAGTTAATGCTGAAATCTTCTAATTTACGCGGAACTACTAAATCTATTTAAAGTAACAGAAAGTTATACATAAAAAGTAATTAAAACATACATTTATTAAAATATTGAATAAAATAAACTAAGACATTAAAGAAAACATTAAAAATTAAAAATTTAAATAAATAAAAAATTCTAAAAAAAATTTGAAAATACAAAAAGTTAAAACAAAACAAAAGGTTTCGAAAAGCTACTCGTAAGGCATCATCAGTACAAATAAATATTTATTGCATAACAAACAGTGGAAGAAATCAAAAACAGTTACAATTAGTTATTTTTTAAAAATAGATAATATTTACTGGGATAGAACGAGCATCATTTGGATTCAGTGATCGTAAATATGTGAACCAAAATTTAGGAAGTAATCCATCGTGTTACAACATGATTTTAAAATTCCGTCGTTTTCAAAATGCGGGGTGTATTTCGTTTGAAGACAATGCAGAACAATTTTAGAATATAAATTACCAAATATCAGAGAGAAGGTATACCCCTTCAGGCGAATTTTTTTGAAAAAAATATGCTCGTTTCACTAATGTGTACACTTTTACAATCGCTACAGGGAATGACATAGACAGACAACATCATGTAATTTATAGAGCAAGAGCCCGTGACTGGCAAACCTTCGTTATTTTATAAAAGCTGAAACTTTCTCAGCGGAGTCTTTCAACAGAGATAGGAACGATGGTTAATTATGAAATTTGGATCATGGTGGCTTTGGCAGTGACCAGGGAGCAAAGGTGTAAAAAATACCAACTTACTTTCGTCATTTTATAAAGCGTATTTTTTTTTATATTTTCTTTGGAATGATGTTAGAAATCACGTCCTCCATTGGCAGACACTTCCTGTGGTTCCAACCCCCGGCCGACAAACACTAAACTTCAATAATAGGAAATTCTACTTTCGTCATTTTATAAAAGCTGAATTTTATATATGTTACTTGTGTAACTACCAAAAGATATTTCCTCAGTTGGCAGACAGTTTTGGGGGTTCCAACTCCCGGCCGACAGACATATACAGCGGCTTCTCAATACACTAGAGTCTGTGCGAAACAGACATTTTCCCCGTTTTCCCTTGGGTCGGAAATTGGCGACAGTTATTTGATGGTGTTGCATGTAATTCTACGGTTGTTGACATTTTGACAAAAGACCACAATAAAAGAAAAAAAATGTAATTTAACAAATTAGAACGCCTATTTGATAAATGATATTTTCAAACACTAAAATTTTAAAGACTTAAAAAGGAATTCTATACTTAATAATAATAATAAACATAATTTTTAGGATGACCATAACGAGTCATATATTACGTACGCCATGTTGTTGCAGATGAAGGTATTGATGATTGAAACACTGAACTCGATACCAGAGATTATGGATTCGAACCCTTCGCTCCCCCAATTTGTGTTTATGCTTTTTTTACTTTATTTGCTACTGTATATTAATAATTAAGATATTTTTGAAAAGAATTTTTTTATATTAATAATGCAGAAAAACATGTATTTTTATTATAATAATAAAATACTTATTTAAATACGAGAAAATGAGATATTTCGCAATGAAAGTTTTACATTTGAATACCTTTATGCCTTTTAATATTTAAAGTATAAATTCAACGTGATTTATATGCTAAGCAAATGAAAAAATAAGTATTGTGAGAAAATATCCGTTTCAGCGTAAAACAATTTCCATGTATTTTTTTTTTTTTTTTTTTTTTTTTTTTTATTATTGAAACTAGGATGCAAATCATTTTACGATGTCAAAATTAACACGGAAAATACTATAAAAAGCAAAATGCATTAGATGTATATAGTTTTAACTAAAAATATCTGCATATATAGTTTTTTTAAATAGTGAAATGTGTGGGATTTTCCTTCTTCTGTTTCTCTTCAATGCAGCAATCTCAAATAACTGTCGCCAATTTCCGATCCAGGGGAAAACGGGGAAAATGTCTGTTTCACGCTGACTCTAGTGTATTGAGAAGCCGCTGTATATGTCTGTCGGCCGGGGGTTGGAACCACCAAAACTGTGTGCCAACTGAGGAAATATCTTCTAGTAGTTACCCAAGTAACATACATAAAATTCAGCTTTTATAAAATGACGAAAGTAGAATTTCCTATTATTGAAGTTTAGTGGTTGTCGGCCGGGGGTTGGAACCACAGGAAGTGTCTGCCAATAGAGGAAGTGATTTCTAACATCATTCCAAAGGAAATATAAAAAAATTACGCTTTATAAAATTACGAAAGTAAGTTGGTATTTTTTACACCTTTGCTCCCTGGTCACTGCCAAAGCCACCATGATCCAAATTTCATAATTACCCATCGTTCCTATCTTTGTTGAAGACTGCGCTGAGAAAGTTTCAGCTTTTATAAAATAAAGAAGGTTTGCCAGTCACGGGCTTTTAGAGATTTAGATTTATTGTATTGAAAAGTATCCTTATTAAAGAAAGAACTAACTTTATTGATTCATTTACTGTAAAAAAAATAAAATAAAAACTGCTTACGACAAAAAATGCTGGCAGTAATGTTGCCAACAGTTTTTGCTCTTTTTTAATAAAATAAAATTTTACTGCAAATTTTACGGCAATAACTATTGTCACCATTCTTTCCAGCAGTTTTTGACATACATTAAATGTATTTTTCAAAAGAAGCACCAAGATTAAATAATCTTAATATGCCACAAATCTTATAAAAAATAGCCTTATAATAAGGGATACAGATAAAATAATTTGGTTTAGTACGTTGTTTATTTTTTCAATCATTAAAAAGCTTTTTAAATTTAGACGCTAAATGTATGTATATTGCAAATATAGATTTAGTTGTCTTACTTAGAATTGTATTCGAATTTATAACGAAGTAATAAGAATACCACAATGTTATTTCTGTGTATGCTATTTTTTTTTTCAATTTTAAATTCAATATTTTTGTCTGGATTCCGTTATACGGAAACTGTAAAATCTTACATTCAAATTCTTGTTTTAAAAATAATCTGCATTTTCTTTTCACGTGAGAATGAATACATAAATGTAAATAAAATTTTTAAAACTTTTCGAGGACTAGCCAGGATACAGCATATAAACAAGAGTTTATTTCATATTTTATCTTTTAATATTTGTTGATTCACATTTCTTTTCAAATAAGTATTTAAATACTATTTCTTTAGAAAATAATATAAGGAAAATGAGTGTGCACAGAAAAAATAAAGAAGTAGTTTTTCTTGTTAATTTCACAGTTGAATAAATGAAAGAATAATTTTTCAATAAATTGTATTATTTTCATTTCTTTTCAAATAAGTATTTAAATACTATTTCTTTAGAAAATAATATAAGGAAAATGAGTGTGCATGGAAAAAATAAAGAAGTAGTTTTTCTTTTTAATTTCACAGTTGAATAAATGAAAGAATATTTTTTCAATAAATTGTATTATTTTCATCGTAACTTGTTTCATAGAAAATATTTCTTTTATAAATCCGTAATTTAAAATTATATATTTTTTTTTAACTTTTTTGCCCTTTCATTTTAATTATACATAAAGTAAAACTGTTTTTTTTAACCCTAGAATGCTAACCATTCGTCTCCTGGACGAAGCCTATAACAAACGCCCTTGACCTGCCTCCCCTAAAACAGGAAATGGGACTCTCGATACAGTACCTTCATTTGACCTTGGTACCTTCACACAAGGCTATTCCTTCTTCCGGAAATATTTCTGCGTGTGATTTTTTTAGAAAAGTGTTCGTCTTGCAGACGAATGGTTAGCGCTAACGTTTGCTTTTCAGAATCTGACTTAGTTTTTTTCTTCCATTTGCTGCTTTGTCATGTCGAAACGTTTTGCTGGAGAAAATTTTTGGGGTAGACCTGAGGCTATCCGGGAACTATTAAAAGAATTAAGTGATGAAGAAAATTCTATTTCAGAGGAAGAATCAAAAAATTAAGATTTTATAGAAGTTCAAAATGAGGAAATTACAGACAGCGATAGAGATGAAAATCATGAAATTTCTTTTGACAATAAAGATGGAGGAAAAACGATACATAAAAAACAAGTCCAGGAAGATGAATGTATGACAAATTATAAAGCTAAAATTGAAAATCGCGTTTTATCAAAGAAAAGTGAATGGGTTGAAAATATTCATTCAATTTCATTTCATTCAAGGTCCAAAGGACTCAGCAAAAGGGCTTTACTCACCTATTGAAACGTTTAGTCAATTTTTTACCCCTCAAATGCTGGAAATAATTGTTTTTTATACTAATTCTGAAATTAGAAGAAAAAACGATCGTTATGCTGAGAAAAAAATACAGTATCGGAAAGTTGTGTTGAAGAAATTAAAGCCTTACTAGGATTACTTGTTCTATCAGCAGCTATGAAAAATAATCATTTAGCAACACATGAGTTATTTGATAAAACATTATGTGGTCAGCGGTACAAAGCAGGAATGAGTGAGACGAGATTTCGTTTTTTGGTGAACTGCCTACGATTTGATGCAAAAGAAACAAGAGCTGAAAGAAAAGAAAAAGATAAATTTGCACCTATCAGAGAGATTTGGGATGAATTTATTAAGCGTTGTATGGATTCTTATAAACCAGGATCTTATGTTACTATTGATAGACAATTAGTAGCTTTTCGAGGAAGGTGTCCATTTAGAATGTACATACCGAATAAGCCTGCAAAATATGGCATTAAAATAGTAATGATGTGCGGTGTTGGAACGAACTATATGATCAATGCAATACCTTATTTGGGTTCGAATACACAAACTAAAGGTATTCCTCTAGCATCTTATTTCGTCGAAGAGCTAACAAGAACTATTCAAGGGACAAATAGAAATATTACAATGGACAATTGGTTTACATCGATACCCTTAGCTGAAAAACTACTTACGAGTTCAATGAAATTAACGGTTGTCGGGACTGTTCGGAAAAATAATAAAAAAGAATATTGCCCAGTTATACTGATGGCATTGAGCTCACAGGCTAAGCATACTAATTGTACATTAAAGCCTTATATTTTCAAGGGTTAATTCCGTTGGAAAAAAAATTAAGAAAGGGAAACAGCTCTCTCCTTTCCTCTTTTTTATACTTAATCATTAAACCTCCTAAACTATCAAGAACATGCTTTATCATATAAAAAATCTATATCCAAAATTCAGAGCAAATCCGATAATTTTTAATAAAAACCCATTTAACATTTATATAATTTAAGAGGAGCTATTCCCCTCTTTTATACTTAACCATTAAACTTCCAAAACTAATCAGAGATTTGAACGAAATCTGACAATTTTGCTTGAAAAACCCTTTTATATCAATTAAGGGGGGGGCATTAGAACCTCCGTTCCCCCTGTTTATACTTATTCAATAGCTAATAATAGTCACGAAATTGCCTCATCAAAACGATCCTATATCTAAATTTTTGAACGAAAACTGTTAATTCTGCATGAAAAACCCATTAAATCAATTAAGGGGAGGGGCATGAGCCCCCGTTCCCCCTCTTATACATTTCGAATGAACACCAAAAACTAATCAGGGAACCGCCTTATCAGGATATACCTATATACAAAATTTCAAGTGGATCCGATATTTTTATCATGAGTTATCGCGTTACGCACGAACATACGAACGTACATACAGAACGGGCGGGTACATAAGCTCTCAGGCTATGATAGCCTGTGAGCTAAAAAAGAAATTCCTCCTGAACTCTTACAGCTGCGTTCTCGAAGGGTTGGAACTTCAATGTATTGCTTTGACCAAGCCAAAACTCTTCTGTCGTATAAAATTAAACCAAATAAATGTGTTATTCTACTGTCTACTCTTCACGAAAACCCAAACGTTAATAAAGAAAGTAAGAAACCGGAAATAATAGAATTTTATAATTCTACAAAAGGAGCCTTCGACACTTTGGATCAGATGTGTAATAACATGTCATGTAGCAGGAAAACATGCAGATGGCCTCTTTGCGTGTTTTATGGTATGATAAATATCAGTTTAGTGAATGCACATGTTATATATATCCATAATATGGCACAAAAAAAAAGAAAAAGCATTATCCAGAAAAAAGTTTGCGATAAAGCTAAGTGAGGAACTTCATGCTCCATGGATGAAGAATCGTCTCAATACATCAACTTTGCCCCGACCAACAAGGACAATTATAAATGAACTTTTGAAATTGGATATGAACATTCAACGACCAGAACAATCTCAATGTAAACAAGTTGGAAATTGCACGTGAAGCGTAGCAAATTAGGTGCGTTCGTACGATAACGAAGTTTTAAAAATATTACTTTCATATATCAATCTCATAAAATTGTAAATAATGAATTAAGATTAAAACGCTCATCAAACAATGTTCTCCCTGTACCATTATGTAATGGAATACTTTCGTGTGGCCTCGTAAATCAATAACAAATGTTCTTTGCACCACAAATTATGTAAGATGTATATTATAATATGTACTTTATAGTTGCATATAAATTTTATTAAGTTCGCATGATTGTAACACGATTAAAATGCATTTGAAACATTTTTTCTCATTGACCGTAATGTAACGGAATACTTTTGATTGTCCCTGTAATTGATCTATGCATCCGATTTTCATAAAATTTGAAATAACTCGACAAAATTATGTAATAATTATGTATTTTAAATTTCAAACGTATAGAATATATTTGAAACTTTTCCCCCATTGACCATAATGTAATTGAATACTTTTGATTGCCCCTGTAATTGATCTATGCTCACGATTATCAAAATATTTGAAATAACTCGACAGAATTATGTAATAATTACGTATTTTAAATTTCAAACGATTAAAATGCATTTGAAACTTTTTTCCCCATTGACCGTAATGTAACGGAATACTTTTGATTGTCCCTGTAATTGATCTATGCATCCGAGTTTCATAAAATTTGAAATGACTCGACAAAATTATGTAATAATTATGTATTTTAAATTTCAAACGATTCGGTTGGGTAGTTTTTGCGTTGTTATATGCGGACAGACGGACGGACGGACAGACGGACGGACTGAACGACCACTATAGGTGCTACGTATTATATAATTACGAACGCACCTAAAAAAGGAAAATTTGTGCATTTTCCCCATATAATTTGAGTAGAATGACGCGCAACTTTTGTCTAACATGTTCTAGAGTATTGTGTGGTGAACATCACGCTAACATGTGTAAAGACTATTTTCAAAATAAATATATCATGTTTTCTTGCTTACTTGAAGATCGAAAGTGATGAAGTCATCTACAGGTAGTATAGTTTTATTTTATTTAGATATCAAAAGTGATTTTTAGCACGCTCACCCACAGTTCGTCTGGGAGAAGAATAGTTACCATTCCCGTAAGTTTTTCAAAGGGTAGCATTCTAATGTTAAATTACCTGAAACTAAATATACTTAAAGTATCATAAAATTAATCATAAAATGTAATTAAAAATATACATATAGTTTCCAAACAAAATAGTAGAATTTATAGATATAAAATAATGTGAAAATATTGCAATATTACTTCTGCGTATGCCTTTTTTTATCCAATTTTTCGTGCTAGATTCCATTATATAGAAATTGCAAAAGCTTTTTAAATAATTTTCCTTTTATATTCATGTTCGAAGAAATACGTAAATGTAAATAAAATTTTTTAACTTTTCAAGTACGAGCAAGAATATTGAATATAAACAAGAGTTTTTAATGTTATATCTTTTAATATTAATTTATTCACATTCCAATTCAAATAAATATTTAAATACTAATTCATTAGACAATAATACAATGAAAATAAATGGGATAGTAAAAAATAAAGAGGTCGTTATTTTAAATTCACAGTTGAATAAATTAACGAAGAATTTTTGAATAAATTGTATTCTTCTTATCATAATTTACTTCATGTAAAATATTTCTTTTATAAATTTGTAATGTAAAATTATAAACATAAATATTTTTTCACTGTGCTACTTTATTAATTAAACTGAGGATTTCAAATTATATACGCAAAATTTGAATTACAGACAAATATTTTAATTTTACTCGCACCAGCTTTTTATCTTTGAGAACATATCAGGAAAACATAATAGCATTGGGAGATCTGTTTTTAAAAATAGTGGTATGAATACAATATAAAAATATTCGCATTTAATTGAAAGCCTTTATCCTCAGATTCGCCTTTATCCTCACGTACATTCACATTCACTTTAATGTTTTAATTTTTCTTTTACCCCCACCCCCTCCCCCTGTGACTTGATTGAAATAAAGCACACATGCCTTTTCTAATAGTAGTTTTTTACAACAAATAAACATAAAAACTGTTTTTTAAAGAAATTAATATATTTAGTTTTTTTTTGGGGGGGGGGGAGGGGGCTGAACAGTTAGTTCATCCATTTAAATGGATATCCGGATTATAAGTCGCTTAAAAACAATTGAACAGTTACTAAAAGTATTCAAAAGGACAGAATTCATTATAAAGAACATAAAGCAAGAATTAAAATCTGTTATTAAAATCGTAAATATATATATATATATATATATATATATAATGATATAAAAGATGAAATTTACCAGCAAAAAAAAATCTTCATATCCTACTCCTGTGTGAATGATTATGTAAATGTCAATGAAATTTTTAAACTTTTCGAGGTCTAGACATTCAACAAACTTTAAAAAAAGAGTTTTTTAAATTTTTTATCTTTTAATATTTGTTAATTAACATTTTCATTCAAATAAATATTTATCCCGGGGAAACGCGTGCTTACACAGTGTATGAATGGGTTTAACTCTGTCACCAATAAAATCAAATTATAACAGTCACTTTATTTAGGCGGAGACAATTCTTAGAAATTTTGCGATAAAATAAGTTGAAAATTACTTAAAAAATTATTGGTTACAATTGTGAAAACCATACGCACTTCGGGTCTTTTAGGCCCTGTGCGCGTCCTCCCGGTAATAACCAAATAGTAATGCTATTTCTTTAGAAAATAATATAATGAAAATAAATAGATATGGTAAAAATAAAAATGTAGTTTTTTTTTTAACATTCACATTTGAATAAATAAAAAAATAATTTTTCAATGCATTGTATTTCTTTTATCATACCTTCTTTCATAAATAAAATTTTTTGATACTACTAGGTTACCTCGTCGACCAAAAAATATCGCCAAACTATAAGATTAAATGCCAATAATGGATGACTGTGAAAGTCACATTCAATGACATTAACAATGATACACGTGTTTAAAATGTCATTAAGTGATTTTTTTTCGACTTTTTATTTCGATTTTTATGAATACTCTACTAATTATTTCTTTTTTTTATTATTTAAAATAAAAATTACATCAATATATATAATTTGGTTATTAGATTGGCGATTTGTATAATTTGGCGAAATCGGTCGACAGGGGATAACACACAAATCGGGACATCGGGATAACAGAGTAGTACCAATTTCTTTTATAAATCCGTAATTTAAAATTACATTTTTCTTCAGTTTTTTGCCCTTTCATTTTAATTTCTAACTAAAGTAAAACTGTAGTAAAAGTAGTTCCATTATACAGAAATTGCAAAAGCTTTAAAAATAACCTTCTTTTTTTGAGGTTCTGACGTTCGAAAGAATACGTAACTGGAAATAAAAATTTAAAAACTTTTCGAGGACGAGACAAGATACGAAAAAAAAGAAAGAGGATTTTTAGACATTTTATCTTTTAATATTTGTTCATACACACTTCCGTTCAGTAATGTTTCATTAGAAGAGAATTCATTGAAAATGAATTGGCGTTGAAAAAAATATATATAATATTTTTCTTAGGGTTCGAAATACACATTTTGTATTGGACTTATTTTCAATGTTTATTTTGATATACATTCGATTAATATACAAATATTCATATAAGGTACCCTGGGGTAATAACGCCAGGTTAAGATTCTACCAATTTTCACGGCTCAGATTTGGATTGTATTTTTCAAACAAATATATGATTTGATACAGCAATTCATTGACTATCTATATAAAAAAATAATTTAATAGATATGTATTCATAAAATGTAATGACGTTATCGCTTGACCCATGCTGTTTGGCGTTATTACCCACCTATATGGGTAATAACGCCATGCAAACAAAGCTATGAAATAAGATAGAATTATTGCATGTAGATTGCCGAATTCTAAAAATACAAACTCTACAAACTTAGAAATTGACAAATTGCATTCTAAGCTATTGAAAATGTTAATTTTTTTGTGAAAGTGTAAGAAAAATAAAGGTGTGGTGTGTGTGTGTGGGGGGGGGAGGATGAGGCAAAAGAACATCAGACCGTGAGCTTCTTTTTGTTTAAAAAGGACCGCTTAAATAGAATTATTAGAAACATTGCACAGTTTTAACTGTGTTTATTTGAATCAGTATTTAGGATGTAGCTCGGCCACTGTAGGGAATCAACCAGAGTATTAATGCCAAGGATTGGCGTTATTAGCCCGTTATAGTTATTGCACTGTACATTTTACAATACAAATTATCTCGAGAAGATATCCAAAATCTTCAACAACATTTTGAAAGTCCATGAAATGTGCTGCAAATTTATGTAATTAACAAAGTATTTCCGGATTAAAAAACAGTCTTCACATCACAAAACATATCTCGCAAATTTTAGATCAAGCGTTAATTTTAGTTGCTTGTAAAAACAATAGGACCTAAAAATGAAACAAATGAACTTGAAGCTGTTTTTTGCGATTTATATGACTCAAAACACTTCTGCGCAGAGAACATGGTTGTCATTCACCAGATTATTTCATAATTATACATAATATTAGCACTTGGCGTTATTACACCAGACCACTTTATATGCAGGAATACCATAAAAATACGCGGTTTGCTGCATTGTTATTAGAAAATCAATATATTTTTAAATATACACTTTCAGAAAACAGTTCGAATTTCGGCCAACAGATGGCGGTGGTGGCAACAGGCTATTAAAATTCAGAACTTCCGCTAGCTTTCATACGCATGAGCTTTTCCGTTCATTTTTCAGAGTCGAATATCAGTCGATAAGTTGAATCGGCTCTCGAATCTCCTGCAGAAACAGAGTTTGTTGGATGGAAATAAATTTAAAATAATATTTACTAGATGGAACCCGTCAAAACTTGACGGCACCACAGAAATAAAAGGTATTTTCCAGCTATTAAAGGATTTTTTAATGACTAATCTTCAGCAAAAATTTGAATAAATAAAAAAAACCTGCATTTTACATCCAGGCAAATGACCCGCAATTGGCAGAGTTACATTCAAACATGCTGTCATAGAATTAGAATCTCTCTCATTTGATAATTTTCGATTTACAAATACAACACCAATAAATTGTACATGATATTACTGTCATTTCTCATTTCATACAAAATATACATACTTCACTTACTTCACAGCAAAATAAGACTGAATTTATAACAATAATAACAAACAATAATTTATAATTGTTGAAATTTAGCAACAACTGTAACAATGATCCTATCAGTGGTTAATTTGTTTTTACATTACACACCCCATTCAACAAATAAACATTTGCATTTTCAACTAACTTTTCTATTACATTTTCATAAATCAAAAATACATGTCGATTTCACATATTAAAAAAAATAATGATATTTATTCTGGCTCGAAGAAACCCGTCAAAACTTGACTGCAACAATAATATGAAAGAACCAAAGAAAAAAAGGGTTTTACCGCTATAAAAACAAATTAATATTTATTAAAAATTTCAATATGCTTTTCCATTTATCAAATTTTGTCAACAGATTGCAAAAAACAACAAATTTCACGAAAAGATCTCTAAACAATTTGACAAAAAAATGCAAAAAAAAAAAAAAAAATTGTCTAGGTATCCCAAATAAAACAAATTTCGTGAAAGTATTGCAAAAAATCAAAATTTTGCCAAAACGTCTAAAAAAATTGGCAATTTTCATGAAAAGCCAAATTTGACAAAAAAAAATCCCTAAAAAATGGCAAATTTGTAAACATATTGTGAAAAAAAAATTCAAAATATTGTAAGAAAACAACAACCTTTGACAAATGATTGTAAATAAACAACAAATTTCGTCAAAGGATTGAAAAAAAACAAATTTCATCAAATAATCACAAAAAAGGTAAATTTCGCAAAAAAACCCAGAAAATTTTGCAAAAAGATCTTCAATAAAATGGCAAATTACATCGAAAGATCGTGACAAAACGATAATTTCATCGAAAGAACTCGAGAAAAACGATAAACTTCTTCGAAACTGTCCAGGTATCATAAAAGACAAAAATTTCGTTCAAAGATCTCAAAAGCACAGAAATTTTGTCTAGGTAATTGCAAAAAAAGGTAAATTTCACAAAAATAGCAAAAAAAGACAAATTTCTCAAAAAGGTAACAAAAAACGACATTTTCGCAAAAAATAAATCTTGAAAAAAGGATAAATTCGATAAAACGGCAAATTACATCAAAAGATTGCGAGAAAAAAAACAATAAATTTCAAAAAACAACTTTCACTAATTGCAGGGGGAAAAGATGCAACATTTCTTTGTTCATCAGAAAAAAAAATCAGAAAATATCTCGATCCATCACATGAAAAATAGAAAATTTGTCAATTAGTTGAAGGAAAAATACAAAAATCTACAGTTGGTCATGTGGGGTACACTGTCAGAAAAATTCGTCAATATACACTAAGTTATCGTTATTTTTTCACAAATAATTTCTGTTCTCCCAGAAAACGTATTTGTTCTGTGAGTTCATTCCGAGCGTCGAAAAATGAGGAAAAGTTTCCGTTTCTATCCAGCACGCATGCGCATTGGGTCTGTTAGTAATAAGTTCGAATTTATTTTTAAAATGAAAAACAAAAATATTCTATTGATTAAAATGTCTAATTTAGTTTTAAAAGACAAAAATGTTTTCGAATTTAAAAATAAATAACAATTACTTTCTTTATTCGTTCAAAAATTCTCACAAATAGAACATCCATGTTTTTTCTCTAACATTCTACGTAATATATTTAAAATTCACATTTTTATACTATATTAATACTAAACGTAAAAAAAACCCAGCCACAGTTTCATTAAAGATGAAATCTTTCCGAGATTAACTGCATAATTAAAAGCTTTTTAACGAAATACACCAACCCACACCATATGAAATGAAGAGTTCTATTTTAACGCACAATCATCATGAGCAGCCGTAGCGCCGTGGATTAGCGTTGGTCTGGTAATCCTGGGGTCCTTGGTTCAATCCCCGCCTCTTCCGCATTGATTTTTTCCAAACTTTTTTCAAGTGACGGATATTTTTCCTCTTTTGACAGAGAAAAAAATAAACAGAAAATCGTCAATATACAGACAATTTCTGGCAGCAGTGCTGCCAGTGCATTTTCTGTGAAAAGACGGAAGTTTTTTTGAGAGTGTAAAAATTATAAAATTCATTAATGAATCATGGATAAAAAGGCATTTAATTATGTAAAAAAGCCCACAAAAATTACCAATCAGTAGAAGTCCCCACAAAAATCTTGTGATTGATCGAGACATTTCAGAATGTTTTTTCTGGGTAATCTTACGATGGGTATACTGCAGTTCAGTGTACCCATTGAACTGTGTGCTGAGTGACATATGTTTATTTCCTCATGTCTGTAGGCAATTAAATATATATATGGAATTTTTTAAAGTAACGTAATAAGTATATTTTTAACATAGGATCAGAGTAATCTATTACACCTTAAATTAGTCTTTTCAACAATATAACCTAGCAAATGAGAACAAACTTTTATATTGATAGGCAATGTAACATCGGGTCGATCGAGTTTATTTTGATTTTTCCCTTTTTTTTGAAGTACATAATTTAACCGTTTTTTCTATTGCATAACACTTCTTATTTTGTTTTCAATTTTTTTTTAAGTAATTTCTTATTGTGATCTTCATTTCTGTCATATGAAAAATTCATTTCTATTTTGCCTATAGCATTTACATAATGTTGACAAATTTCTGAAAAAAACCCAATAAATTTCACAAAAAAATCACGAAAAAAGGATAAATTCAATAAAACGGCAAATTACATCGAAAGATGGCAAGAAAAAACGACAAATTTCACCGAAAATCGCTGAGAAAACAAATAATTATTTCCTGGTATCATAAAAGATGTGAATTTCGTCAAAAGATCGTGAAAATACTTTAAATTTGTCTAGGTACTTCAAAAAATGCAAATATTGGTAAACAGATTGTGAGAAAACAACACATTTTGTCAAAAGATGAAAAAAGAGGCAAATTTTATCAAAAGATCACAAAAAAGATAAATTTTGCAAAAAAAAGGTGAAAAAAATGACAAATTTCTGAAAATAACAAAAAAATGAAAAATGTCACAAAAAAAGATAATTTCGATAAAACACAAAATTACATCGAAAGATCGTGAGAAAATGACAAATTTCACCGAAAATCACTGAGAAAACAAATAATTTTGTCCAAGTATCATAAAAATATGAGTTTTGCCAAATAATCACAAAAAATAGAAAATTTCGTCAAAATACCCCCCCCCCAAATAAAAAAACAACACCCGGTAATTTTGAAAATAAATGTGAAAAAAAAACAGCAAATTTCGTCAACAGATTGCAAAAAATAACAAATTTCTTCAAGAGATCTCTAAAAAAATTGTCAAAAAACTGCAAAAAAAATTGTCCAGGTATCTCAAATAAAACAAATTTCGTGAAAATATTGCAAAAAATCAAAATTTTGCCAAAATGTTAAAAAAAAATTCGAAAAAAAGCAAATTTTGGCCAAAAAAATCAATAAAAAATAGCAAATTTGTAAACATATTGTGAAAAAAAATTAAAAATATTGTGATAAAACAACAAATTTTAACAAATGATTGTGAGTAAACAGCAAATTTCGTCAAAGGATTGAAAAAAAGCAAGTTTCATCAAATAATCACAAAAAAGGTACATTTCGCAAAAAACAGAACAAATTTTACAAAAAGATCTTCAATAAAACGGGAAATTACATCGAAAGATCGTGACAAAACGACAATTTCATCGAAAGAACTCGAGAAAAACGGTAAACTTCTTCGAAACTGTCCAGGTATCATAAAAGACACAAATTTCGTCCAAAGATCTCAAAAGCACAGAAATTTTGTCTAGGTAATTGCAAAAAAGGTAAATTTCGCAAAAAATAGCAAAAAAAGACAAATTTCTCAAAAAGATAACAAAAAACGACATTTTCTCAAAGAAAAAAAAATCACGAAAGAAGGATAAATTCAATAAAACGGCAAATTACATCAAAAGATTGCGAGAAAAAAACAACAAATTTCAAAAAACAACTTTCATTAATTGCAGGGAGAAAAGTGCAACATTTCTTTGTTCATCAGAAAAAAAAATCACAAAATTTCTCGATCCATCACATGAAAAATAGAAAATTTGTCAATCAGTTCGACAGTTAGTCATGTGGGGTAAAAATTATAAAATTCATTAATCAATCATGGAAAAAAAGTCATTCAGTTTTGTAAAAAAATCCACAAAAATTATCAATCAGTAGAAGTCCCCACAAAAATCTTGTAATTTATTGAGACATTTCAGAATGTTTTTTGCATGTCCAAATTAAAAAAAAAATATATATATATATATATATATATATATATATATTTATATATATATGACGATTTAAGGAGAACTCAAAATATTTCCACTGGTTAAAAAGAAACACACAGTCATGGCAAGCGAGGAAAAAAACGAAATAAACAAATGTAGAAGATCCAATAATTAGTCATGGGCTGCTGTAAATTCATTTATTAAATTCGTAATAATGAGGAAGGAAAAGCTCCTTTTGCAAAAATTCCATCATTATTTCAGCGAGCTGTCCTCATCGAAGAAGCAACCCAAAAAATCTTCTCTTTCATCTTGAGACTCCCACCTTTTTAAACTAAAAAGAAAGTTCTGGAACATTCTGTAACCTCAAACCATCATTCTTTTATGTAAACAGAATTCTTGTCCAGCTACGAGATTATTTTCCACAAACGATAAATTTATTTAAAAAAAATATATATTATTTAACCAATTTATAATTGACTCAGAATTTTAAATATCTTAGGCAGACGATTTTTATAAATGATTAATTTTAAGAGAAAAAGAAAAGAAATGAATTTATTAATATGCACACATCAAAGGTTGACCTAGGAAAAATAAATAAATAGATAAAATAAAATAATGATATTTTTTGAAAGGTATGGTTTTGAAATAAATATAATAAGACTTTCTTAAAAAGGGTTGATAAAAACATAGAAGAAATCAGATTTATTTGGAATATTAAGAAATAAAGTTTAATTAAGAATATTTTTAATTTAGAGCCATCTTTTTAAATTTACGCATACTGGAATAATGTTTTTTAAGGCAAATTAAGAATTTATATCGTCTGCATAAGGATTAACAGATTAGATTTAGAAACAAGATTTTAATTTAATAATTTGAAGTAAGTACGGAATATTATTATAAGAAAATTAAGATAGTATAAAGGTTAGTTTTGGCGAAAAAATTTTAAATTTGTAATATATATATATATATAATATATAATATATAATATATATATATATATATATATATATATATATATATATATATATATATATATTGTAGCTGCAGATTTAAAAAAGTAAGTTATTTAAAGGCATCTATTTTGATCTCTCATTATTTTGTTTATTTTTTGCAAGACCTACGTTTATTTAGTTGAGTAATACGAATTTAGAATTTGCAATGTTTTGTCCTTTGTTATTTTTTATCAATTTTCAAAATGATAATGCAACAAATAAAAATGCTATAGGCAAAATAGAAATGAAATTTTCATATGACAGAAATGAAGATCACAATAAGGAATTACTTAAAAAAAAAAGAAAAAAATTGAAATCAAAATAAGAAGTGTTATGCAATAGAAAAAAAGGTTAAACTATGTCCTCCAATAAAAACGGGCAAAATCAAAATAAATAAACTCGATCGACCCGATGCACAGTGGGGCAAAAAGCCTTCAAAACTGGCAAAAAATCGAAAAAATGAAATTTTATTTTAAACTACCGACATACGTCACTTTAATAGAGCAGATGTCAGTACACATCTTCCTAGTATTAAAATTTGCGCAAAGTTATTTTGATCGTCACTAGAGAAAGAAGTTAAACTGCATATTGTGCTTTGATAATAAGTGAAAAAAAAATCAATAATTTTGTTTCAACATTCGTTTGTTAATTTCGCTATAATAATTAAAAAATAATTTTTTTGACTATGGAACTTTTAACTACAAGTATGTAACAAAACGTCATTAACTTTCAATTTGTTTTAATACGATTTTTATAGATATACAGACGCTTAGAATATATAGTGTTGAAATTAATAAAAAAAAATAACACTGTCTACAAACATTGTAGGTTTTAGTTATGAGTTAAGGCGAGTTAAGTGTTAATTATAATTTTTTCTACTAAGTATGAGTTTTAAAAGGACAATTATGCCAGAAAATCGTGCTCCTTTTTGCCACTTTTTTAATTGTATGGTCATTTTTATAGCTAATCATTCTTAAATTTTTGTTAGTCTACGGGTGTGCCAAACATGATTATAAATATTTTCTTTGTTAAATACGAATTTTAATGCATTGTTTATCACAAAACAATGTATTTAAATGAAACTGACTATCATGGAACGTTTTAACAAAAGACTTTTGAAAACTAATGTGATTTTATGGTATAAGAGCTCCATAATCGGAAAACTACGAACCAGTAGTTTAAATGAAAAGAAGATTAAATGTTTTAAAATTTAATATAAATTCCGATGAGCAAAAGCCTGGCGAAACAAGGGAAATGCTTTAGAATTAACAAAGAGTGGCTTGGCAAATCGCTTTCATTTCCCCGATTTGAAAAACAAACAGAAGCGTCAATGAAAAGCAAACGTGCCCATCTTCATATTACATCTGAATTTGTTCTGGACGATCAAAAATATCAAGAGTAAAACGGTTATACAATTCTAGTTCTACAGTATTCGTTAGTTTACGTGACATGTATGAGTTTAAGATCTGAAAAACAGGAAAAAAAAAGTGTGTGTTAGCACTAAAACAACAGAAACAGTTTTTCTTCTGCTGTCTTTATAGTAATACGTACATTTTGCCTGAGAAAGGTTGATCCAATCCTTCAAAACGAGTCGCTAATATTCATTATAAGGTTTGTTTGAGAATAATTAAAATTACTAATTATGTTTACATTTTTTAATGCGATATTATGGATGATTTATAAATATCTAATTAGTATAAAACTATCTTAAATTCTTGTTTTTAACTCATTTTTCAACAAAAAATATTGAAAAAGGTTTGTAAATTAATTAATAAATTACTATTTAGCTTATGTAAAAGTTTAAAATTTTACTACTTTTCTTCTACAAAAGAATCCGTGATGTGCTTTTTTTGTTCAAAGTAAATTTTATTTTTTGCCAACTTTGGAGGCTTCCTGCCCCACTGTGCGATGTTACATTGTCATTCAAAAAAAAGTTCTCACTTACCAGGTTATATTGTTGAAAAGACTAATTTAAGGTGTAATAGATTACTCTGATCCTATGTTAAAAATATTCTAATTACGTTGCGATAAAAAATTCCATACATATATTTAATTGCACAAATATATGTCACTCAGAGCACACATTAGATCCAATGGCTCTGCTACAATTTAAACAACGAACGCGGGCAGGGCATACCACGCTAACATTTAGAGACAATAACTATCTCTTCTCTCATTGGTTCTGTTTACTGCGCAAGAGTATTTGCCGTGATCTGGTCTGATCTGCGCAAGCACGAATGCGCAGAGACCAGTTTGAGGGTGATTAAAAAAGGCTATTGCTTTAATATATAAGATGATTGAATAATGTTTATTAAAATAAATAAAAACCAACAAAACATACTTTTACTTATACATCATACGTAGTATAGGGTAAGTCTTGCAATCATTTAGAAAATCGCAAAATTTTTTTGACGGATTTACACGTTTCGCACACTGGAGATTTCGAAAAACGTATTTTTAGAAAAAAAATTGCCTTCCGTCCGTCTGTGTGTCTGTCTGTCTGTCTCTCTGTCTGTAACCAGTCCCGAACAAATTGAAATAGAGATTTGAAATTTTGTATGTGTTTAGTATGTAAGAATGGGACGAAGCCTATTTAATATCAGTAACCTCGATTATCCGGAACTATTTTTTCGGACTCTCGAATAATTCGTTCTGATGAAAGCTATTTAAAAATTTTCGAATTCTTTTATTTTAAGGAGTGGACGTAAAAGGCAATAAAATAACACAAATTTTGAATAAAAAACAAAGTCAATCGGATTATTAGTTGTTGAGATATTTCTTATCCTATTTTCCACATTCTTTGATTTTTCATGACCCTGTATTTCATTCAAATTTCAATTGAAAGATATTTTTTAATTGGAAATGAGATACTTAATTCGATGCAAGAAACCGATAGTGAAAATGATTATTATTTTTGGAGTTATAAGGATGTTTCTTTTACGCAATTCAGTGCTACTTGAATAGTTTGGCGTTTCATACAATTTATCGAAATTGGTTCATCAGGAATTCATTAATACAGCATGATTATGGGTTAAAAATACTTAAATACACGTTTATATTTTGTTTTGGAACTGTAATGCATTTATAATTTGTTTACATATGCTATGTTTTCATATATTATGCTACGCATATCCATGATGGGTAAGTATTACGGTGGCCTCCAACGACTAGTTTAATAAGAATTGACTTTTTACACATTTACCATAAATAAATTTTATTCAAAAAATGTTTTTGTAACCTGTTTACTAATTTTCTTTTAATAAATTGAAAATATGGGATAAACTCCGCTCTTTTTTAGCTAAAAAAAAATCGTAATAGTTAATCTTCACATTTCTTCTATTAAATGGTACAAAATTGTATTTAAAAAAATTAGTGGTGGCAAAAAGCTTTAAGTGATGGATCAAGAAAACTCTTCTTGCCTGTATGTCGATTCGAGAATCAATTCAATATGTCGACACTGAAAAATGACCGAAAAGCTCATGCATGTGAAAACTAAAGTAATGTCTGAATTTTGACAGCCTGTTACCACCAGAACCATTTGTTGGCTGAAATTCGAACTATTTTAAAAAGTGCATTTTTAAACATTTATTTATTTTCTAATAACAATATAGCAAACTGCGCTTTATTCCCTCAAACAGTTTTTTTTTTTTTGTTAATTACATTCAAAATGGGTAAGTCGTTTACTGAACATCCTGTATATACATATATATAACTTGATAATAGCGATCAATATAATATATTCACAAGTAATTATTATAATGAAATCAAGGATGCAAGTGATGCGCCAGAAATGACCTATTGCCCTCATAGCATGCACGGTCTCAGTGACATCACAATGACGTCACTGTGAGTCACTTTGGTCACATAACATCTGTGACCAAAATGCCACCTCTCAGTGACGTCACATTCTGACTGAGATGTGACTTTATTAAAAATTTTTAGAAAATTATAAATATCCTTCAAAACATGTCATTTACTTTAAAAATCATGTTTCTGGCAATTTAAATATCGTTGCTTTTGTCCCAGTTTCGTCACAATGTTAATGTCAAATTAGTCACAAATGACACATTTTTCACAAATATGTCACATTGTGACCACTTTGTGAAACGTCACAAACGAACTCTAAAACGGCCATAACGACATCACATTTTAGTCACTGTGACTTCACATCGACATCACCTGATGTCACATCGACAATCGATGCTCACAAAGTCACAATGTGACTTCACAACAACGTCGCAGTGACGTCATCATGCCTTATGGGTGGTATCAGTAAATATTTACAGTGTGGGATGCTATTCGGTACTTAAAATATAGAACAGAGATGTTACAGTCACATTTTATTGTAAACGACACAACACATATCATATTATATACAAATCGCAAGACGAACGCAACTCAATCAATTGAATATTCATAAAAATTACTTAGCACAAAGAACATCTCTAAGAGAGATATATAGCGAACACACATCCCAATCTTACATCTTAACTGAAAACTCAATTACTTCACTTCATTTCATGTCTTTTTAGAAAGGAAGGCAAAATATCTCAAGATATTTTGCCGAAGGTGGCAATAGCGTCACCTATAGATACTATAATTTAGGGAAGGCAGTCACCCTGTTACAGCCTCCCCCTCTGGTTCCGCGAACGTCCCGGTGTGGACCTAGTAACTTTCTTTGGTGGCCTACCGCTTTTCCTAATGGGTGCGACAGGCACTATGTCAGAGTCATTACATAGTTTTAAGGCAGAAGTGTGACATGTAGCAAGTGGATCATTTGGATTGTCCATACTTGCTATGACAAAAGTGGTGGGTGATTTTTGAGTTAAAATGATGTAAGGTCCATCACGTTTAGGCATGAACTTCGACGTTTTGTTTTTAGAGGCGTTACTTACTGGATGTAAGTCAACCCAAACTTTGTCTCCTGGAACAAAACTATGTCCCGGTTTCCGACTACGGTCAGCAAATTTTTTCCTCTGATCTTCTTAGATTCAACTTTGTATTTGATTTCTTTGGTGAATTTTGCGAATTTCTTGAGATATGGAGTAATCTCAGGCACAAAATTATCATTTTGAATTACAGCACGAATGTCATGCTGAACATCATCCGTTGTTCTCAATTCTCTTCCAAACTGCAAGAATGCTGCTGTTTCTCCAGTAGTGTCACACTTAGCAGTATTTAGTGCAAAACGGATTGTTGGAAGCTTTTCTTCCCAAGAGCAGTGATCATTTTCTACTAATATAGCTAATCTCGGCTTGAGATCTCTATTTTTCCTCTCCACAGGATTAGCCTGGGGATGGTATATGGGAGTTGGATTTTGTTTGATACCTAAAAGAAAACAAATTTGTTGCATCACACTACTAACAAATTGGGGTCCGTTATCACATATTATACGTCTCGGTAGACCATATCTAAGGATAACTTCTTCAAGCAACGTAGTTGCACACTGCGCTGCAGTAGCATGTGTAAGAGCAAACAATTCCACCCATCTTGTTGCACAGTCTTCTACTATAAATCCACCTTTTACCGTTTTTACTTTTTGGTAAAGGGCCAAAAAGATCAATTGATAGAACTTCAAATCTTTGTGAATACACTGGTGTTTGTAACAAACCGGATGGTTTTTGATTAGAAGGCTTATACCTATTGCATTCAGCACAATTTTTGACATAATTTGCAATGTATGAACGCATTCCAGTCCAATAATACCTTTTGGATATTCAATTTAACGTACCTTCAGCCCCGTAGTGACCAGCCGTAGGTGAATCGTGGTGTTCTTTTAAAATTTTCTCCCTTTCATGTGATGGGACAACTAGTTGAGCTTCTTCTGATTTCGAACTTGGAGAATACCTGTATAAAACTCCTTGATTCATAATACAACCGCAATCAGTCCAGTTAGTATAGTCAAGAGTTTTTTCTTCATCTTCGAAACTTTTAATAATTTTCTTTAATTCTTCATCTTTCATTTGTTCAGCACGTAAATCACTTGATGATTTAGAAGGAACTTCAACTATTATAGCGCAAATATCGCAACTTTCTTTATTGGTGTGATCACAAGCAGGACGAGAAAGCATGTCAGCTATGACGTTAGCTTTGCCTGGAATATATTCTATTTTCAAATTAAATTCTTGTAATTGCAAAGCCCATCTGGCAAGTCTTCCAGAAGGTGACTTTAAACTCATGAGCCAGCGGAGAGGCTTGTGGTCGGATGCTACAGTAACTTCTGTTCCATCAATATATCCTCTGAATTTATTAAGAGCCCAGACAACAGCAAGTGCTTCTCTTTCTGTGGTGTGATAGTTGCGTTCTGCAGTAGTCAACAATCTACTTGCATACTCAATCGGATGCTCTTCAGCACCTTCACCCTGTAGAAGTACTGCTTCCAGAGAATAACTACTTGCATCAGTTCGAATGAAAAAAGGTTTAGTTTCATCAGCTTGTTTCAATATTGGGGCTGAAACGAGGCATTGCTTCAAGGTTTGAAATGCATTTTCTTCATCGGCACCCCAGTGCTATTCCACATTCTTTTTTGTGAGATTACTAAGTGGTCTGGATATTTTTGCAAAGTCTTGTATAAAACGGTGATACCATGAACATGTCTGCAGAAAGGATTGCAGTTGTTTTATATTCTTTGGAGGTGGGATCCTCACAATAGCATCAACTTTCCCAGGATCAACTAGGCTATTTCCTAGGCCATTTGGTGTGATCCAGTATCCTAAATATTTTACTCTGGTACAAGCAAAGTTGCATTTTTCTCTATTAGCAGAAAGTTTCCATTTGTCTAATCTTTTAAAAACAGCTTCAAGATCAGCTAGATGTTGTTCAAAACTTGATGATAAAACAATTAAGTCATTAAGATAAGTGAGAATATTTACATCTGGGAGTCATTTGCGAAAGCTATCCATTGTCCTCTGAAATGTTGCAGGGGCATTGCGGAGACCAAACGGCATTCTTCGAAAGCGATATTTTCCTAGAGGGCATACAAAAGCAGTTTTATCTCGATCAGGTTCATAAACACTCACTTGATAGTAACCAGCATTCAGATACAGCGTTGTCAGGAACTGAGCAGTTTTCGCCTGATGCAAAAGATCGTCCATACGAGGGAGTGGATAGGTATCTGGTATAGTAACTTCATTCAGCTTCCTGTAGTCTACACATAAGCGAACACTACCATTTGGCTTAGGAATGAGCACTATTGGTGCAGAGTATGGAGAATCGCATTTTTCAACAATTCCTTTGGCTAGAAGATCATCAATTTGTGTTTTACACAATTCTTTCTTTGCCGGTGATAACCTGTAAGGAGGTAGTGATATAGGACGATGGTCTCTGGTATTTATATGATGTTCGACGACGGGTTTTGCTTCTCCCCCTGGACGAAAGGTATTGGAAAATTTTTCAAGTAAGTCATTAAGCCTTTTTCTTTGTATCTCAGATAGATGCTGACCTTCTGTTTCTCTTAACATAACCGAGTTAACTGTGGCAGTTGGTGCTGAGATTTCAGGCGTCGTAATGAAAGGATCATCAGAAAAGGGAATTTTACGTTTAGGATTGTTCTGGAAATACCAACTTTGGCTTCTCATGTCTAGCACGATCCCCATTTTATTTAAAAAATCTATGCCTAACAATGTTCTATTTCCCTGGGCTTCGGGTAAGGCAAAAATCGTTGTACTAGTTGTACGACCTTCTATTTCAACTGTGATTGTTGCTTGAAGAACGTCGGTTTCTTTTCGTAGTCCATCAGCAAGTGTTATGCTTACACCGGTGTCTTCGAACACAGTTCCTTGGTCACACAGAATCTTGTATAAAATTTTCCCAGCAATGCAATGAGTAGCTCCTGTATCTGCGCAAGCAACCCCTGTAACACCATTTACCTTTATGTACAACAAAGGTGTTGCTTGAGTGTTGATAGAACAAGATTTGAGATGAAGGGAACGAAAATTTGCTGATTGCGTCTGCGTAGATGGGGAACAATAAGAACATTTAGCTTTAACAAAATCTTGTTTACCACAGCCATAACAACTTATAATCGGACGCTTATCATTGTTTTCGTATCTTGAATTTGTATATTTTAAAGAAGAATGATTATTTTTATAATTTGAAAAATGTTCGTTAGTTTCATGTTTGGGTGTTTGATTTTTCCAGACTTCTTGACCATTTGAATTTTTCGGCAAATCATGTTTCTGCGCTTCACGCGTTTTTGGATAACTTGCTCACTTTTGAGAAGAAGGTTTAATGTTTTCGTAAATATTTAGCTTTTCAGCCAACACGACAGGATCATTTAACTTGTCCCAACCATTTAAATAATGATTTTTACATTCTGGTGGACACTTTTTCTTAATCTGATCAGCGATTATTAGTTCAGTTAGTTTTTCAAATGAATTGATTTCTAATTCGGATAACCAACCCTCAAAATAATTTCTAAGTTCAAAATAAAAATCCTTCCAAGTAGAATTTTCTCTCTTTTGATGTCGGGTAAATAATACTCTAAATTTTTCTGCTGTCAACTTAAATTATTTAAGCAATATGTCACGAATATAAGAATAATTTTTGAACATTTCTTCTGGTTCTCTGGCGATTAGTTTACCAATGTCGTTCGGAAGTACGGCAATTAATTGAGAAACCCAAAATTCTTTGGAGACATTAAGCATTTTCATTTGACGTTCAAACATTGTCAAAAACAAAGACATATCATCCTTTTCAGGAATAAATGTTGGCAAGATATTTTTAATATCTATACGCATCTGGTCTATTTGATTTTGTGGTACTGTTGTCGCGGTAGGGTTTTGAGCATGTAGCTTAAGCTTTTCTAGCTCATAAGCTCTTTCCTCTGCAATACGTTTATCCTGAATCATTTGTTGTTCTGCAATTTCTTGTTTTTTGCGATCTTCCACGATAGCCATAAATGCCTCTTTAACAAATTATTCGTCGTCTTTAAGCAGTTGACACTTCATAATTTTCTCACGTAAGACTGATAGTTTATCATCTTTATCTACATCTAACTCTAATTCTGTGCCCAAATTAAACAAATCGATTTTTTCCTTTAGAAAGAAACGCCATTTTTCCCAAATTGTTGTTGATATTGTTGATTTATTCTTAAATTAGAAAACTATTAGATACGTGACCCATTAAATAATAAGAACAAAATGACTACATTCCCCTTACAGGTAAATAAAACATGTAAATATGGATAAATTTTCATAAATAAATGTTAAAAAAATGCAGGAAATAATTTAAAACATACTAAAATATACCATTAATTTAATCATGAGCTCATGAAAATGTTTAGAAGAAATATTATTCTACGTTAAAATTCAATCTTTTTACAAATTAGCTTACCAATGACATAAATCATTCATTTTAAATACATGAAATATTATAGGTAATTCATTGCGAAATAATTATCAACCACACATAAATATGAAAACAACTCGAAATATGAATAAAGAACTTACATAACATCTAAAAAATAAACAACATACGAAATAATAAAATTTATCAAAATGATTTTTAAACTCTGTGCACAGATTAAAAAACAAAAACAAAATTCACTTACTCAGAATCCTTGCTTTTAAAAACAATATCAAAAGAAATCACTTTCAATTTCAGAAAACTAATGTTTCTTAATAATCTTACTCAAAATCAACATAAAACAAAACAAACAAAAAATTATATATATATATATATGAAACAGCATTTATCTTAATAAATAAAAGAAAATGAAAACTTTTTTCCGCAGCTGGCCAGCAAAAAAAAAAAGAGAAACAAACAAACAATCAAAAAATAATTTCAACTTTTACCTGTAAGAAAACAAATAAAATAAAAATCTATTTTTAGATAAAGGTTGTCGATGATTCACATAACAATTAAAAGCACGCAGAAGTAAATAGGTATCGAACACTTCTAAGAACAAAATCAGATTATAAGTAGAATGCTTTTATATGACGAAATGAAGTTTCAATCACAAACACCAGTTATGTTTAAAAACTAGAAGATATTTTGTTGCTTATGAAGACTGAAGAACATTATTTATTGTCATGTCGACAACATTTTTCAATTATTTCCAATGTGAAGGGTACGGATTACCCTTTTTGAATGCATGTTCTTGCTTTTTTGTCAGGATGACGCACTTAAAACACACGATTGAAGAAGAAGAAAGCACTATTAAAAATAAGAACAGAAGCTTGATTCATTGTAGATTTGACAACACCTTTAAAATGGGTACGGATTACCCTTTTTTATATACTTTCTTGAATTTTGTCGCGATGATGCTACCACACATAACTGATATTAAAGAAATTAGCACAAAACTGAAGTATATCTTGATACTTGATATGGCACATTATATAATAGAACTTTTTGGAAATCACAGGATGAATTGTTCTTGACGAACACGGCACTTGAGATCAAAAAATTTCATTTATTGGCGAGGTGACAATAACTTAGAAGTGGATACGTATTACCCAGAAATATAATTTCTGGAACTTTTGTCAAGATGACAACAGCGAACTTGACACAAAGACTTTGAAAGCACAAAAATCTTCCGAAAGAACTCCATTTTACGTTGGGCGCCAGTGTGGGATGTTATTCGGTACTTAAAATATAGAACAGAGATGTTACAGTAACATTTTATTGTAAACGACACAACACATATCACATTATATACAAATCGCAAGACGAGCGCAACTCAATCAATTGAATATTCATAAAAATTACTTAGCACAAAGAACATCTCTAAGAGAGATGTATAGCGAACACACATCCCAATCTTACATCTTAACTGAAAACTCAATTACTTCACTTCATTTCATGTCTTTTTAGAAAGGAAGGCAAAATATCTCAAGATATTTTGCCGAAGATGGCAATAGCGCCACCTATAGATACTATAATTTAGGGAAGGCAGTCACCCTGTTACAGCAGTATTTTTTATCTTACTTAAGTACAAGGATCCTAGGATTTAATAAAGCAAATAATACTATTTAGTTTTATTGGTTAAAATCAGCCACTTTTGACGCAGTGCTTGCATCTCTGTAAAATGTTAATTGAGGTATACAGCTCCTTTAAAAAAAAAAAAAAAAAAAAAAAAATAGATATTTATCGTTTGACTTCAGTGTTTACCAACTGTTAAAAAAAACTTATTCATTTAATGTGGCACAACTAAGCTGACTTTATGCAGAAAAGGTCGAGAAAATTTTCATAAAATCTATTTCAAAATGTATATTCCTTTTTGTAACAAAAGTACTAAATATTTAACAATGTATACAAAAGAACACAAAATTCTATGTTTCACCTTTTTATTATGTGTTTTTTTCCAATTATAAATTCAATTTCAAGTGTTAGATTTCATAAGCTGCTATCCAATATAGAATACGGGAGAAAATGCAAAACATGGCGCAAAAATTTCTATTTTAAAAGTAATTTTCATTTCCTATTCATGTGAAAATGAATGCGTAAACTTAATAAACTTTTAAAACATTTCGAGGACGAGAATGGATACAGGAAATAAGCAAGAATTTTTTAATACATTTTATCTTACAATATGTGTTCATTCACATTTCCTATCAACTATATATCTAAATACTGTTTCTATTAGAAAATAATACAATAGAAATGAATGGTGAAAGAAAAAAAATAAAGAGATAGATATTTTATTTTCATAAAGATAATAAAATAAACATGAAAAAATATAGAATATTCTCTCAAAAAATTATAATATCTTCAACATAATTTCTTTAATGTAAAATATTTTTTTAATAAATGCGTAATTTAAAATTACATTTTGATTTATATTAAATATTATTAGCAGAGATGTTTTTATAATTTGAAATAAATTTTTGTATCGGATATTTAGCTTTTTATATTAATTTATACATATAGTTAAAATTGAACTTTCCTAATTTATATGGAACTACTGAAACTATTTAAAGTAATATATAATGTATCATAAAAAAGTAATTGAAAATTTATATGTAGTTCTCTTACAAAAGTATTAGAATTTATAACAAAGTATAAAAATATCACAATATTATTTCTGCATATGCTATTTTTTTTTCAATTTTAAATTCAATTTTTTGTGCTAGATCCCATCGTACGGAAATTAGAAAACTGTACATTTAAATTTCTGTTTAAAAAATTAGGAATGAGATTTTTCCGTTTTTTTTTTTTTTTTTTTTTTTTTTTTTTTTTTTTTTTTTTTTTTGCATAGGGTAACATCCCCAGTAATTGGCACATTAAGAATTTGTCGTTAAACTTACTTAAATTTTCATTACAAAGAAATAAGCTATTTACTTGGAAATATTTTTAAATCAAAGAATGCATATCTGTGCATCTATTTTGCCCACTAAAAGCAAAAAAAAAAAAAAAAAAAAAAAAAAAAAAAAAATTGAAAAAGTATTTTTATAAAAATATATTTATAAAAAGTTGCTGAAATCACCAGTAATTGGCACCTAGAGCACCAATGTATGACACCTTGTGATCCAGTAATTGGCATATGTTTATATTTAAAAAAAATTTTACATTTTGCATTGGGTTTAATCGCTTTAAATTAATTTACTGTAGATGAAGATGCCATATTTCAGGTTTTTGAGAGTAAGAAATCAGCATATTAATCTGAAATGTGAACACTTTAAAACAATACTATATACTTACATTAATATCCAGTAATTGTCATGCTGTCCCCAGTAATTGTCATATGAAGCTTTAATGGATTCCAATTACTGATAAAATTTATATTTTCAAATAAAAACAAATGATAAACAAAATTAGTCTATAATTTTAAAAATACTTCCAAAATAAATGGTTTAATCTCAAATTCCTTGGGAATTCCTTGTAATTGGAATAGGTGCCAATTACTCGAAACTAGCAAAATTGAAGCACCATTAATTGGCAACTACCATTAATTCAGAAATCCAAATATTTGTGTCGAAAATACTTTTACACAATTAAAGTAACCCTTTTTAGCTAAACAAAACTATTGTCAATTAAAATTTAAAATATATTTTAAATCAGATAATAATGAATTGAAAAGCATGCCTTCCTTAAGCCAAAGAACAAGAATTTGCAACAAAATGGCTAATTTGATACAAACCAGATTTGTTTCTCTTTCCTAGGCTCTACTGTCATCTTGTAAAATAAATCAAAGTTATAATCTTTAACGTAAATGAGCATATAACTGATATATGGTCTTGAATTTTTTTAAAGACTGGATATAAATCTTTTTTTAGGACATGTTTGTAAAATGTGCCAATCACTGGTGCATGCCAATTACTGGGGGTGTTACCCTACCAGAAAGAGAAAATTTTTTTCATTAGAGAAAATTTTGTTCTGGTAAATAGCAGCATTTTTCGATTGACTAAAATAAAATTTTGTCTAAGTTTACATTGGTTGGGAAAAACTCGAAAAATTCTCATTCCTGAAATATAAACTTCATTTTCTGTTCAACTGCGAATATTTAATTGAATGAAAATAAAATGTTGAAAAAACTTTTCGAGGACGAGACAGGATACAGAAAATAAACAAGAATTCTTTTCATAGTTTATCTTTTAATATTTTTTCATTCACATTTCCTTTTAAATAAATATTTAACTATTGTTTCATTAGAAAATACTACAATGAAAATGAATGGCGGGGACAAATAGCGAATAAAATAACTATTTGTGTGTTTAAAAATATGCATTTGGTATTGGAATTACGTTCAACGTTGTTTTGTTATGCATTCAATAAGTTTAAAACTTTATATATATATACAAGAACCCCTAACTTTAGTAATCTATAACTCGGAAATGGTGAAAAATAGAAACATGGAACCAGTGGCGTGATTATGGAAAAAAAATCGTAAGAATCTTACACATAAATCAAAAAATTTGGTTAAAAATAACAGGTAACGTTTTTGAATCAATTCATATTTTTTTAAAAATCTATGAATTCATCAAAGTCACTATACACTATATTTTATGATATATTTTTTAATTTGTTTAACTTTAACTTTTATTTAAACTTTTATTTAAACTTTTATTTTTTTTTTAATTAAGACTTTTAACCATATTTGAGTGTATTATATCAAACTTCTAATAAAACTATTTCATGTAATTCCTTTTTCATACTCCTGAGATTTATATATGCATAGAAAAATAAATGTTAATATCAGAAATACTGTTTATGATTTTATCGGAATAATTGTTATTTATTAGGTAGAAATGATTGAATGACCTATTTTACTAGAACTGAACTACTGATTTAATATCTGATCGACGACTGAGTCACTTTGAATCTTCTTTAACATCTATTGCTGAATTTGTTTTAAATTCTACTTAATAATATTTATCGCAATGGACATCTTGAACATACGAACAAACGAATTATTTTAGTCTTATTCTGCGCTTGCACAATATATCGCGTGCAGATGTTTTTTCATACTTTCTATTAAATTAGTAAAACTTTCAATTATTAAACTGTCCTTTTATTTTCTGTCACGAACGCCCTTGCTTCTGCGATTGTCTTTTAGGTAGCTTTCATTACAAAAAATAAAAAGCTACCTATTGCAGCCGTGATGAACTCGTTGATGAACTCGAATTATTTCCACTGGTTAAAAAAAACACACAGTCATGGAAAGCGAGGGAAAAAACAAAATAAATGAATAAATGTAGAAGATCCAATAGTTAGTCATTGGCTGCGTAAGTTCATTTATTTAATTCGTAATAATGAGAACGGGAAAAACTCCTTTTGCAAAAATTCCATTATTATTTCAGCGAGCCGTCCTCATCCAAGAAGCAACCCAAGAATCTTCTTTCTCATCTCGAGACTTCCACCTTTTAAACTAAAAAGAAAGTTCTGGAACATTCTGTAACCTCAAACCATCATTCTTTTATGTAAACAGAATTCTTGTCCAGCTACGAGATTATTTTCCACAAACGATAAATTTATTTAAAAAAAAATATTTAACCAATTTAAAATTGACTCAGAATTTTAAATATCTTAGGCAGACGATTTTTATAAATGATTAATTTTAAGAGAAAAAGAAAAGAAATGAATTTATTAATATGCACACATCAAAGGTTGACGTAGGAAAAATAAATAAATAGATAAAATAAAATAATGATATTTTTTGAAAGGTATGGGTTTGGAATAAATTTAATAAGACTGTCTTAAAAAGAGTAGATAAAAACATAGAAGAAATTAGTTTTATTTGGAATATTAAGAAATAAAGTTTAATTAAGAATATTTTTAATTTAGAGCCATCTTTTTAAATTTACGCATACTGGAATAATGTTTTTTAAGGCAAATTAAGAATTTATGTCGTCTGCATAAAGATTAACAGATTATATTTAGAAATAAGATTTTGATTTAAAAATTTGAAGTAAGTACGGAACATTATTATAAGAAAATTAAGATAGTGTAAAGGTTAGTTTTGGCCAAAAAATTTTTAATTTGTAATATATATATATATAGATATCTGATTTTTGTCATGCGATAACTAACGTATTTATGAACCGATTTGAATGAAATTTGATATGAACATAACACATACAAATGTCTCGACCGAGTTCGTTGGCCAGCATCATCCGCATTTTGTTTCAAAATGGCGGCCATTTTGAATTTTTAAAAAACTTTTAAATTTAAAATTCAATGCGAAAAAAATTAAAAGTTGAAAAATATTTTTATTTTACGTGTTAGAACTTAAAACAACAATTCCAGAACACTTTTTATTTTGTCTATATCTTAAAAAATGATTGAGTTATAGCACATTGAATTTTTCTTATGGCTGACATTTTGAAGCGATCTGATTTTGTCACGTGATAACACGCGTATTTATGAATCGATTTGGATGTAACTTGGTGTGTACATGGTATATACTGAGGCCTGAATCGAGTTCGATACTCAGTTCCATCCGCCATCTTATTTCAAAATGGCATCCATTTAAAAAAAAATTATAAATTTTAAAATTTAAAATTAGGTACAAGAAAGTGAGAAATTGAAAACGATTTTTCTTTTATGCATTTGACATTGATACAAAGATTCCATTTTTTTGTTTCGTCTGTATCTTAAAAAATGGCTGAGTTATCCCATATATATATTAATCGATTTCAATATGAGTGTGCATGTGCACCTAAATTAAGATTTCGACCAAGCTCATAATCAAGTTCTACTAATTTGAGCTTAGTATTTTTGAATAATATAACTTAATTTATAATAAATAAATATATATATAAGTATATGAAAGCTACCTCTTCCACCCGGCACTGCCGGAAGGACTCTTTATCTTGTACTTTGCTAATAAATTAAATTGCACGAATTTTAGAAATTAAACCTAAATTCGACAAATTTACAACAAATAAAGCATTAAACAATCGATTTCTTTTAAGAAAAACGCATGTTCCATTAAGGAAATTACACCTTATAAATCGTACATTGATGACTGGTAACATAGAAAATTATATTGTGAAATTTTTTTTCAACTAGGTATATTTATACTTTAAGTCAACAAACTCAAGATGAATTTCATTCTTTATAAAGTACATTTTCTTAAAAAGTAATTAAATAACAAAATACAGGGTGTCCTTAAACAAATGGCAGTTTAGTTTATCTTAAAAAGGGTTTAAAAAAACAAAAAGAAACATTAATAGTTAATTTTATTAAAAAAAAAAAACTCAGTATTTCCAATTCATAACCAGGTTTTCCAAAAGAGACTATTTTTATAACTACTTTTTTAATTTATACAAATACATGATTTCGTTTTGAAAATGTGCGTGTCAATAATTATTACAGTTGAAAGTGGAAGTAGTTTCATGTATTAAACTTAATAAAAGAAGATGTATATTATTATTAATTGCAGTCAATTTAATTTACTATTTCACTTCGTGCTCATTCATTAATTTTTATTTAATGCGCAACTTGAAATTCAAAGTAATAGGTTTGAGATGAAAATTTGGTAAAAAGGAAATGTTTATCTGCTGTATAAGGAGTTTTAATATGTCACTTTCCTCCAATTGTCGGGATTAATATCAAGTTATTAAACCATAAATTCCGTATATTGTACGATAGGGTGTAGATACATACTTGATTGTTTTGCACAGGATTTCTATGAATTCTTTGACAGCGCATGGATAGAAATTGGATGTTGAAAATATGACTTTTGCATAGCTAAAATTTATTGATATTCTGATTAAGATATAATCAAGAGATAATATAAAAATGTGTAATTTATGTTATTTTATTCTTTTTAGAATAAAAGAACACAAATTATATATAAAATTTTATCGCCAATCCTCTGTTGCTTATATTTCAATCAGAATATCAAAAAAGATTTTGATCGAACAAAAATAATAGAAATAGAAAATAGAAAAAAGTTAACCCAGATTTTAATATTTTGCTACTTATATGAGAAAACTTTCTGAAATATTTTTATAGTTATTTTGAAGAACTTACATTTCTTTATTTAAAACTGTTATTTAGAATTTAAAAATATTTGATCATAACACTAGAATGTAATGTTCTGTAATGTTTAACGAACGCAGAAATGCAAAACACATATTGATAATTTCGGAAGGTGTAGTATAAAATTAAACTTAGATGTAACTAAATAGTTTCTGCATAATTTTGTACTTGTAATAGTGTGTAAAGTTGAAATCCTTGCTTATTAAATGAATAGTATAAATCCCAAAGCATTGTTAAAATCTACCTAATATTTCCAATTCTGTTAGTTGTATTCGAGAGAATTATAGTAAGAATATACACACATTTAAACATTTAAATAGAGTTTTATTTGGAAGAGGCATTTGTCAGAAATTTTCATTAATGCTCTGCAAGTAAACACTACATTATATTAAAATCTAACAAAGTTTTGTTTCAGAAGATTCTATAATTCTATATTATTTTAATTGAATCCTATACTAATCTTTATTCTGAAAACATTTAAATAAAATATAATCTATGAATGCATAGGTTTGTTTAACAGGAATTTAATATAATATCCGATATACATCGTTAATTATTTTTTGATAAGGAAGCAGTAGCATGAAAAATTATAAAATTTCAGTTAAACAGACAATTCTATTTATACTTTTATAACGTGAGGTTCTGCTTATTAAAGCGTAAAATTTTAGACATTTTTTGCTTTCTTATGAATTGTGTTTAGAATGATGTGCTAAAACATTTTGCGATATATTAATTTCCTACATTATTTATTTATTTATTTATTTATTTATTTATTTATTTGTAATAATTCTTCACTTTGTAAACGCATTTTTAACGTGTATCTTTATGCTCGTAGCTTACCGAGTCTCGAATTAATATCAAATAATGTTTTCAAATCATGTTCAAAATTTTTTGGATTAAAGAAACACGATAAATTAAATCACTAAAATCATGTTTTTCTGGAGAATATTTCCACATATTTCCTTCATTTATTTTAAATTCAGAGAAACATTTTTGTTGGACTTCTAGGTCCTCTAAGGTCTAACAAAAATGTAACTTTTTACTGATCATTATTATTTTTTCAAAGTGGCAAAATGTAAAAAAATTCTTTTTTATTCCTTTTTTTTTCTAAAAAAGACCTATTAAAATAACCGATATTTTCACAAAATGTGACATTGGAAACAATTGTTATTGCTCATGAAAAATATGCATAGAGCATTAAACGAAAAAAGAAGTCTAATATACGTTATCATAACATATTTGGTGTTGTAATTATGTAATTTTCCTTTCAACTGGAAATATTTTCAAGTTGTGCATGTTAAAATTTATTAATCAGTTTTACCAGAAACCTTTAACAGAAATGCCTATGTTTTGATTTGATTTTGTGGTGATTTAAATAAAATTTCATATTTTATTTTCAATATGTATGGATTCAATTTTTAAAAGTCCTTTATACCCACTAATTTATTTTTTAGGAGAATTCTTCAGCATATTTTCTTCTTTTTTTTTAAATTCAGGAAAACATTTGTGTTGGAGCTTAGATTACTTACACTGAGAAGTGCAACTTTTACTGCTCATTCTTATTTTTAATTAAGTGGCAAAATGTTAAAATAAAAAAAATTAAAAAAATCTTATTAAATTAACCGTTTTTTTTCACTAAAAATGACTTTTGAAAAGAGGTGTTCATGAAAAAATCGTAAACTTCATTAAACGAAAAAATAAGTCTCATATACGTTATAATAACATGTTTACTGTTGACCATGAATTATGTAATTTTCCTGTTATCGCAAACTAGTTCCAAGTTGTGCACATAAAATTTTTTTAATTAACTTTACCAATCACTTTAATGTGCAAATGGAAGCAATTTAATACTTTATTTTCAAACTAGGTTTTTTTTCAACCTGTGCTTAATGCCAAAAATTTAAGGTCGTTTCCTCTAAACAAAAATATAAATAAAACAACTAACATTTTTTTACATTGTATGCGTTTTTACTTAATTTTTCATATAATATTAATTTTGTTTCTAATTGATTAACTTATTATAAAAATAGGAAACATATGTGAAGATGCATTGATAAAAATTAATTTTTAACATTATTCTAGCCTGCACTATTTTTCGAAACAATCTCTATTATTTTTAATCCTGTATATTTTAAATTATTATTATTATTATTATTATTATTATTATTATCAATCATAATGCGCATTACTTTATTTATTCATAATATTTTGCTTCGATATCTCGAATTAATCTTTCGGATTTTTCCCTTACACTACATTGATTGATGAACAATTTCTGAAACTTTTTTGAGATAAACTATACTAACCTCACTATAAAGCTCATGAAAATCAAGAGAAATGTGAATAAAAAGCACAATTTTATACATAATGAGGTAATGTTAGATAACTGATTGTTTTGTATTCTTTGTTTTACATTCTTACAATATAAACGCTTACAATATATACGCTTTAACATGTTTACGGACAAATTATTATCTGTAATTCCTTTATATGCAAACTGTTATTGGTATCCAATTAACCTTAATGGAAATCTTTAATGAAACTGTTAAAGAAATGATAGGGATTTTGCTTTTATGATCATTATCATGTACTATAAAGAGCTAATAATCATTTTCAATCAAAAGCTAGTAACCAATATTTTGGACATTTTGAACTACTTCAATCTCATTAAACTAAGCTTTTCACTAATAATTGTGATAAAAAGTATAGGTTAAACAATTTGTTAAAGGTAAAATTGCATTGTAACACACTTTTCAGATTTATCTAATAGCAGTCAACGGCAGAGTATAGTCGATAGAAATGAAAAGGATGCAGATAGATAAACCATGTTTTTTATATCAGCAGCTTCAACGAAATATTTTAACCTTTTCGGGTCTCGTGTAGTACATGTGTTTTCTTGAAGTATTATTTTGTTTTAGCAAATATTTTGTTACTTTCTACATATAGAAATGATAATATACGTCTATGTCTTTCTTATTTTGACACATAGTAATAAAAAAGTAACAAAGGTTTACTTGATTATTCTTGCCCAATTAACGATTCCTTTATTCTACACACATATTCTACTCTTTAAATTTAAAATATAAGTTACATTTCTGACCGAATTATTTGTCATGAAACACAAAAAAGTTGCAATATTTATTAAAAGTTGTAATACGATCTTCTCCAAACTTCTCCAAAAATTCTCCCTTAGCCTGTTATCACATAAATACCAATTGAATATTACATAAAATAGGTACATTCGTTGTATTTCAGACAACGATATAATCTTTAAACAAAAGTATGTCTATTAGGATAGCTATGATTAACGTTATTAACCCGCAAGAACTCGCGCATGAGATTTTCTTTCTCCATCGTACCCTTTTTAAGAGTATTTTTAAGACTATTTTGAATTTTAATAAAATTTCAAAATGTTATTTCGATTACTTTACCTCTTTTTTGAATAAAAGTACTAAGCCAAACAAAAAATTTGATATTGAGTGACTGTAAAGTAAAAGAAAAGAATTGGACACCGTGAGAGAAATTCTCATAACGAGTTCTCCCGGGCTAAAGTAATAATAGTTTTGTTCTCAAAATTTGAAAAACAAATTGTACTCGAAAGGGTTAAGAAGGTATTTGCTGTTCTATATAATTTAAGAGGAGCATGTTCTATTCCAGTTGCCTTAATTTTAATTGAAGATAATCTATATATTTACAAGGAAACTTTTTTTGTTTATTTAGTCATCTGATCTGTGATATCTAATTTATATTATTTTTTGTTTATGTTCTCGCACTCGCCAATTTTTATAAAAGAAAAATATTAACTTTTATATATTAATTTTAAATGAAAACATCCTTTATAAAATTTCTTTATATTGGTGGCAATCTAGTTACGCCCATTTCTAAAGAGAGGAAGAAAACAATGAGAGTTACCATACCATTATGTATGTAATTTTCGTTTCACAATTAAAAAGATTTTTTTTAATATATTAACTGAAAATGATGTCGAGATTTAAAAAAAAAACGCATTTTATTGATAAATCTGATACATTTCAATATTTGTTTTCTTTCTGCTGATACTGAGACTGAGACTTTAAAAATCAGAATTTTTCAAGTAAGTAAAAATGATGTCGTAAAAATGAAATAAGTATTTTCTTTTAATAAAACTAAATATTTTACTAAATTTGCATCTAAATGTAAATTTCTTTTTTTCTAAAAATAAATTTGACCGACACGAAGATAAAAATTTCAATTCAAGAGTGTGTATGTTTAACCTCTTCAGTCCCTGAGTACCCAAATGGGTACATCAGTTTTGTCCCATTTTATTAATGATACTCAAGTATAAATGAAATTTCGATATAAGAATAATATGTTTCGAATTCTAAGATTCGAGCTAATGAAAATAAAACAAAAATCTCGCTCTGAAGTCATACGAGAGAAGAAATAATTCAGTAATAATTAAAAATACTGTAATAATCGCCAGTAGCGAAGAGTTTAAATGCTCAAAATTGTATGTGGCAAAAGTGACATAAAGTTTAGGGGTATATTTATTAATAATATAATGCAAGCTATATTATTTTTAAAATAGTGTCTATGATTATGAAATTTGCGCATGTAAATATCGAGACTGTTGAAATTACATTATTTTTAGATTTCGCGTAAAAAAAAAGTAATTAAAAACATATATTATTGTGTTACAAAGGCGCAATTTTTGTTTATTTTGCATAGAGTAAAACCAAACATCAAACAACAAATGAAAACTTCATAATATATTATCATAATTTATTTAATTACTTATGGGAATAAAATTAAATTTTTCAGTACATGGAAAAGTTTATGATAAAATTTAGTTATAAACAATATTTTACATTTCAGTTACAAAAACACTTATACGAATAAATATTATTTTCTTATTATAATATATATATAAAAAATACCCTTAAATATCACTTAATATTTATAATGTATTGATAAGTCACTCGGAGTTCTGTTTTTTAAATATCGCCATTATTTATCCTTAACTATAAAGAATACTTGCAAGTGTAAAGATGAAAAAGTATTTATTTGAATGATGTCTTTGAAGTCAAACAAATTGCTAATTCAAAATAATGTAATTTGTTTTGTACTGTTTTTAATATTATTTTAAAATATTCTTTGCTTTACATCAAAACAATATCTTTCTACACTAAAACTTTTGATAAGGAATATTTTGCGAAGAACGAAAATAATAATTCAGTTCAAGTGATGTATTACAATTACGTTTAATAATTGTCACATCTAAGCTATAAGTAACTGGCTATTTTAAATAACATCAAATACACACCAAGCGAATGGATTTTATAATATTTAGATATGCAAAGATTTAGTTATGGGGTGACTTGGATTTAATCAGCTCACGTATGGTGAATCTTACAGTAACTTTAAAATGTATACATTTATGAATTTATATTGAATTGGAAAATGGAATACATTTTTGCTGTAGATTTCCAGTTTTCAGAACGATTCTGAGTATTCTATATTATTATAGAATTCCAATGGGGGAATTTATTTTATTAAAATATTTAAAAATTAAGTATACTGATAAAAACAAATTATGCCTTTCGAAAACAAAATACGTATTTTCTTACAGCAACTTTAATATGTATATATTTATGAATTTATATTGAATTGGAATTTCGAACACATTTTTGCTGTATATTTTCAGTTTTCAGAACGATTCTGAGTTTTCTATATTATTATAGAATTTCAATGGGGAAATTTATTTTACTAAAATATTTAAAAACTAAGTATATTGATGAAAACTAATTATGCCTTTCGAAAATAAAATACATATTTTCTTACAGAAAAAATATTTCTCTCTCTCTCTATATATATATATATATTAATTTTCACTAAAAAATAAATGAGAAAAATAATGTTTTAATTTCAATTGAATGTATATTTTTACGAAAGGTGTTCAGATGTACAGAAAAAAGAAAAATGAACGTATAGATAAATAATATACTTAGTTATTGCATTTTAAAAACACTATGTATTAAAAAGATATACAATGAAACCTAATATAGTGTGTAAATTATTTAGTTTATTTTTACGGAAGTGAAGTTTTTATTTTTTTATTACTTTCAGAAATTTAAAATTTTTAAATGTGATTTATGTTCAGAACACACCTAGAAAAAATAATTATTATTCATTGCATTAAAATTTTCAATTTTTCTGATGGTTAATAATGATAATATTATTTGTAAATAAAATAGCATAATGAAACTCTTCAGAATATATGAAAAGGACCAATACAACCATACTGAAATATGTTCTTTTTTTTTTTTTTTTTAGTAATGTCAAGCATTTAATTTGCATACAATTGTACCACAAAAATAAGTTATGTTTTCCAGTAGACAAAGTTATGAAATTAGGATGGCAATTTTTTTATTACATATATATTCTTGATTAATTTTGATTAAACAATAAATAAAAAAGTGTAATAAACATATAAAAGGTTTTTTGAAATAAATTTATCAGCTGTTTAGGTTACATCATTATTCTAACTAAATTATTTTTCTTTTGAATAACATATTTATCGTATTTGAATAATATTTTATAGTATTTCTTTGTTCTTTGTTGCTTGTTAATGATTATTATTACTTGTAGTAGTATTAGTATTACTATAGTACTACTAGTAGACTTTCTACATTATTTCAATGGTACATAATATTTTATTAACCCTTTATCTGCCGACGGTACTTGTAAGTACCATTATAATAACTTATTATAAAATTATTTTTATACGTCAGTTAGTTCTAATAATGTTTAGAATGAGTTATAGATACATTACTTTATCTTTTTCCAAAAGCATTATTTGTTACACAAAACGAAAATATTTTTTAAAACATGATTTCTTTTGCCTTTGTACCTTTTCTGCTTTCTTGACGCTGAGAGGGGGGGGGTGAGGATTTTTCAATGCGGAAATGTTTCTATATTTATATTGTAAGAACACCTTATTTGTACATTTTATAATTCTATAAAATACTAAGAAAGTAACAAAAACTAAAAGATTTGAGTGGGGTTGTAAAAATTGCAAAAAAATCCCTGTAAATTCAAGTTTAATTATTCCTTCTAAATTGTTCAACACTTCTAAAATCTTTCAAAAATTTATTAATTGATAATGTAAATCTTTTAATTTAGTTTAAACAATTTGCGTAAAATGCTTTAAAAAGTAAAGTTTTCATGAATTCATATTGAGATATACAAAGGGTGAAGATGTAAATGGAAAAAATCTTACAAAGTGAATTAAAATTATGCGATAAATTATATATATTAGAAATTTTCAATAAGTTATTTTAATGAATGTATTAGCAAAGTATTTTCTGAAGTTATATGTATGTTAACCATTATTAGTATTGGATTTACCTGAATGGAAATGTTTAATGAAATATTTCCATCAGTGACACTATACTTATTTTGATCAGCGATACTGTGCACTTTTAAGGGATAATAATTATTTTAATGTAATGTAAAGCAAGAAAAAGCGCCATTACATTTTATAAATACATATCTGTTAAATTATTTTATTTTATATAGATAGTCAATGAGCTACTGTATCAGATCCTATATTTGTTTGAAAATTACAATCTAAAACTAAGCCGTGAAAATTGGTAGAACCTTAACGTGGCGTTATTACCCCAGGGTACCTTATAAAGAATGAAGATGTAAATGGAAAAAATCTTACAAAGTGAATTAAAATTATGCGATAAATTATATATATTAGAAATTTTCAATAAGTTATTTTAATGAATGTATTAGCAAAGTATTTTCTGAAGTTATATGTATGTTAACCATTATTAGTATTGGATTTACCTGAATGGAAATGTTTAATGAAATATTTTCATCAGTGACACTATACTTCTTTTGATCAGCGATACTGTGCACTTTTAAGGGATAATAATTATTTTAATGTAATGTAAAGCAAGAAAAAGCGCCATTACATTTTATAAATACATATCTGTTAAATTATTTTATTTTATATAGATAGTCAATGAGCTACTGTATCAGATCCTATATTTGTTTGAAAATTACAATCTAAAACTAAGCCGTGAAAATTGGTAGAACCTTAACGTGGCGTTATTACCCCAGGGTACCTTATAAAGAATGAAGATGTAAATGGAAAAAATTTACAAAGTGAATTAAAATTATGCGATAAATTATATATATTAGAAATTTTCAATAAGTTATTTTAATGAATGTATTAGCAAAGTATTTTCTGAAGTTATATGTACGTTAACCATTATTAGTATTGGATTTACCTGAATGGAAATGTTTAATGAAATATTTCCATCAGTGACACTATACTTATTTTGATCAGCGATACTGTGCACTTTTAAGGGATAATAATTATTTTAATGTAAAACTATTAGATCATTTTCAAAAGTTCAACACTATTAAAGTAAGTTTTCTTTTAACAGTTTCGAACATGGAGAAAATAGATCATAAGAAAATAAATGCATGGAGGAAATAAATCATGAAAGGCAACGTTTTAACCCTCCAAGCGTCTTGCAAATGGGTAAAATTGTAATGTTGTTTTCTCTCATTTTGTTTTAAATGCTAATAAAATATGATTATTTCAATATTACATAAAAAACTTATTTAGGAATATAAATGTAATCCTTGAGAGTCTTAATCATTCTTCAATGCTTCGAAAATTCATTAAATTTATAGAATTATAATATCTTAAACATTGCTTATATTGCATTCAAACCTGCGTCTTGCAAATGGGTAAAATTGTAATGTTGTTTTCTCTGCATTTTGTTTTAAATGCTAATAAAATATGATTATTTCAATATTACATAAAAAAACTTATTTAGGAATATAAATGTAATCTTTGAGAGTCTTAATCATTCTTCAATGCTTCGAAAATTCATTAAATTTATAGAATTATAATATCTTAAACATTGCTTATATTGCATTCAAACCTGCGTCTTGCAAATGGGTAAAATTGTAATGTTGTTTTCTCTGCATTTTGTTTTAAATGCTAATAAAATATGATTATTTCAATATTACATAAAAAAAAACTTATTTAGGAATATAAATGTAATCCTTGAGAGTCTTAATCATTCTTCAATGCTTCGAAAATTCATTAAATTTATAGAATTATAATATCTTAAACATTGCTTATATTGCATTCAAACCTGCGTCTTGCAAATGGGTAAAATTGTAATGTTGTTTTCTCTGCATTTTGTTTTAAATGCTAATAAAATATGATTATTTCAATATTACATAAAAAAAAACTTATTTAGGAATATAAATGTAATCCTTGAGAGTCTTAATCATTCTTCAATGCTTCGAAAATTCATTAAATTTATAGAATTATAATATCTTAAACATTGCTTATATTGCATTCAAACCTGCGTCTTGCAAATGGGTAAAATTGTAATGTTGTTTTCTCTGCATTTTGTTTTAAATGCTAATAAAATATGATTATTTCAATATTACATAAAAAAAACTTATTTAGGAATATAAATGTAATCCTTGAGAGTCTTAATCATTCTTCAATGCTTCGGAAATTCATTAAATTTATAGAATTATAATATCTTAAACATTGCTTATATTGCATTCAAACCTGCGTCTTGCAAATGGGTAAAATTGTAATGTTGTTTTCTCTGGATTTTGTTTTAAATGCTAATAAAATATGATTATTTCAATATTACATAAAAAAAAAATTATTTAGGAATATAAATGTAATCCTTGAGAGTCTTAATCATTCTTCAATGCTTCGAAAATTCATTAAATTTATAGAATTATAATATCTTAAACATTGCTTATATTGCATTCAAACCTGCGTCTTGCAAATGGGTAAAATTGTAATGTTGTTTTCTCTGCATTTTGTTTTAAATGCTAATAAAATATGATTATTTCAATATTACATAAAAAAAACTTATTTAGGAATATAAATGTAATCCTTGAGAGTCTTAATCATTCTTCAATGCTTCGAAAATTCATTAAATTTATAGAATTATAATATCTTAAACATTGCTTATATTGCATTCAAACCTGCGTCTTGCAAATGGGTAAAATTGTAATGTTGTTTTCTCTGCATTTTGTTTTAAATGCTAATAAAATATGATTATTTCAATATTACATAAAAAAAACTTATTTAGGAATATAAATGTAATCCTTGAGAGTCTTAATCATTCTTCAATGCTTCGAAAATTCATTAAATTTATAGAATTATAATATCTTAAACATTGCTTATATTGCATTCAAACCTGCGTCTTGCAAATGGGTAAAATTGTAATGTTGTTTTCTCTGCATTTTGTTTTAAATGCTAATAAAATATGATTATTTCAATATTACATAAAAAAAAACTTATTTAGGAATATAAATGTAATCCTTGAGAGTCTTAATCATTCTTCAATGCTTCGAAAATTCATTAAATTTATAGAATTATAATATCTTAAACATTGCTTATATTGCATTCAAACCTGCGTCTTGCAAATGGGTAAAATTGTAATGTTGTTTTCTCTGCATTTTGTTTTAAATGCTAATAAAATATGATTATTTCAATATTACATAAAAAAAACTTATTTAGGAATATAAATGTAATCCTTGAGAGTCTTAATCATTCTTCAATGCTTCGAAAATTCATTAAATTTATAGAATTATAATATCTTAAACATTGCTTATATTGCATTCAAACCTGCGTCTTGCAAATGGGTAAAATTGTAATGTTGTTTTCTCTGCATTTTGTTTTAAATGCTAATAAAATATGATTATTTCAATATTACATAAAAAAAACTTATTTAGGAATATAAATGTAATCCTTGAGAGTCTTAATCATTCTTCAATGCTTCGGAAATTCATTAAATTTATAGAATTATAATATCTTAAACATTGCTTATATTGCATTCAAACCTGCGTCTTGCAAATGGGTAAAATTGTAATGTTGTTTTCTCTGGATTTTGTTTTAAATGCTAATAAAATATGATTATTTCAATATTACATAAAAAAAAAACTTATTTAGGAATATAAATGTAATCCTTGAGAGTCTTAATCATTCTTCAATGCTTCGAAAATTCATTAAATTTATAGAATTATAATATCTTAAACATTGCTTATATTGCATTCAAACCTGCGTCTTGCAAATGGGTAAAATTGTAATGTTGTTTTCTCTGCATTTTGTTTTAAATGCTAATAAAATATGATTATTTCAATATTACATAAAAAAAACTTATTTAGGAATATAAATGTAATCCTTGAGAGTCTTAATCATTCTTCAATGCTTCGAAAATTCATTAAATTTATAGAATTATAATATCTTAAACATTGCTTATATTGCATTCAAACCTGCGTCTTGCAAATGGGTAAAATTGTAATGTTGTTTTCTCTGCATTTTGTTTTAAATGCTAATAAAATATGATTATTTCAATATTACATAAAAAAAACTTATTTAGGAATATAAATGTAATCCTTGAGAGTCTTAATCATTCTTCAATGCTTCGAAAATTCATTAAATTTATAGAATTATAATATCTTAAACATTGCTTATATTGCATTCAAACCTGCGTCTTGCAAATGGGTAAAATTGTAATGTTGTTTTCTCTGCATTTTGTTTTAAATGCTAATAAAATATGATTATTTCAATATTACATAAAAAAAAACTTATTTAGGAATATAAATGTAATCCTTGAGAGTCTTAATCATTCTTCAATGCTTCGAAAATTCATTAAATTTATAGAATTATAATATCTTAAACATGGCTTATATTGCAGTGAAACCTGGAGCTTAGTGTACGGAATATTACGTGACAACGCTTAGAGGGTTAATGCAATACTCTTTTCAGATTTATCAAATTGCTATCTACCGCTTAACCCCTTAACGCGCAGTGCTGCCGGGTCGGCAACACCTAAAGTTCCCTCTGTTTAGAGACACAAAAACTCCGTGAATATTTAAAACACTACTCTAATGGCTACTTTAGATCTTTCTTTTGAGTTCTAGATCGCAGAACCACAGAGATCAAACTCTACTGTTTTTAAATAATAGGTAAAATGTTTTACTGTAATACGCGCTTCACAGCAATGCTCTTCTCACTGCGCTTATCAATGCTTTACTTATGGGAGGTTGCCACTTCGGCAACAGCTGTATATTTAAAATGGTTAGTGCAATCTTTACAAAACAATACCTGTGTATTCCTCTGGGCCTAAATAGATTGCCTAATTTTTTTTCTTTAAATTCCAACTTTAAAGAGTAGTGCGCCGGAAAGGGTTAAGAAATGGAAATTAAAAAGGAACATCATGCGTCAAACATAAGTTACGAAATGCTTTCAAAGAATTCGTAATATTGTTTGACACTCCTCGAGATACAAAAGTAAGCACGTTTTAAATAACTTTTATCACCAAATTTACAACAAATTAATGTATTCTAAATTAGAAAACTTCATATACAAAACGTTTTTTGCATTTTGATTGTATTCATAATATGTTGCAAAATGTATGGCTATCTGGAAATGTGCTCTTAATATACTGTAAAAGTGTTGCTATCAAGAAATGTGTTTTATTGTATAACTCATTTTTTTTTAATAAATGTGTTGAAATAGTGTTGGAAATAATGTTGATAAAAATATTTTCTTACAGTACTGTTAACACTGTTAACACTATTACAGTAATGTACTGTAATAGTACAGTACTGTACAGTTTACAGTAATGTACTGTAATAGTACTGTTACAGTAATGTACTGCAAACATTTTGGTGAAAAGATGTTTACTTTGTGACTTAGATGTATAAAAAGAGGAATTTTTTCTAAGATATCTGGCAAAACCAGTATTAGGTTTAGAATTTTTCGTACAAAAACAATACGTAAATACCACCAAATATTGCATTTTCTGGACCTTTCAGATCTAGCTAAAAATACCTTTTAAAATATCTGAATATAGAAGATTTGGAGGGATATGATGTTCTTCAGATTTGTTTCCTTGTATGAGCAGTTCCTCTTAGCCAATGAAATCAAACCAAAATACTCCTTTAATGTTTCTAGCTTTACAGGTGTTGTATTTAACACCTTTTAGTTCATTTCGTTTATTATCTTTATTTTTTTACTAATAGACGTGAAAATAATACTTTCTTGAGCATTTTTTTTATAAAAAATATTATTCAAATTATATCATTAATTTAAAACTGAAGCGATAATGATTAACAGCTGTTTATGTTTTAAATAGAATATTTGCCTACAGTAAAGAAAAATACTTTTTTTATTTTGTGTGACACTCCTGTATAAGTTGACATTATACAAAAAGAGTCATGCAAATTTTGTATTAGAATATGTATATTTCATTTTGTAACAAAAATAATACAATGTACAACAATGTATACAATAGAACATGAAATTCTATGTTTCGCTGAATATATGTAGTTTTTTCTTTTTCAAATTTTAAATTCAATTTTATGTGTTCGATTTCATAATCAGCTATTCTAATATTTAATTCGAAATGGAAATGTAAAAGACGACACAAAAATATCTGTTTTAAAAATAATTTTTGTTTTCTATTCATGTGTGAATGAACACATAAATATATATGAAATTTAGGAAAAGCTTTATTCGACGAGAAAAAGTAGACATTTTTTTCATCATTATCTTATAATTTGTTAATTCACAATTTCTATGGAATAAATATTTTAAAAGTTTATTATTGAAAAAGAAGAAAATGGAAATAAATAAAAGAAAATATATTGAAAGTATGTTTAATTTATCTTTATAATTAAGTAAATTAAATAAGATAAAAAAAATAGGCTCGTTACCTTCAGTTCAAGTATAACCTTTTATAATTTATTATTCGAAAAGTACTTGTTAAGCTACTTTATAATTAGAAATTATGATCCGAACATACATACGCAGATACAAATTGGTTCAATGTATTTCAAACATACATATAAATGTGATCACTAAACATTGTTTAACGTCGATTAAATGTACTTTAAATGCTATTCTCTGTTAATTCTATATTAATCATTCAAGTAATAAATTATACATCGTTCCAGAGGGAAAAAATAAGGAATTTATAATAAAATTTTAAGCGTTTTGAAGAATTTTTCAAACTGTCGCATGGATATACGATATTCAGTTAAAATCACTTTACATTTATGCCATTTTGATTTACACAAACAAGTAAAATTGTACATAGAACTTTATATCTTACAATATAAAGGTAAAGAAAATATATTTTCTAAATTTTATGAAGTTTTCAACATTATTCTTTTATATTGCTTCACCTAAATGCTTTTTAACTTTTTAAATTATATTCAGCATTAAAAAAATATATGCATTTATTTTTTGTATACATAAACCAAACTAGTGTGGAAAATATTTGGTATTTTAAATATGAAATAGGCATATGGCACTTTGAAAAGCGCCTAACGACGTTTAAAAGCCATTATTTTGAAATTCAGACAAAAACATGATATTTTGGTAGTTGTATTTTTTTTTTTTTTTTTTTTGCTTGATTTTTTTATATGTGGAAGTAGATCATATTTAATGAATAATGAGCAATTTTTAAGCCTTGAAAAAATTTCCTCTTTCAAATAGAAAATGTCAAAGTTCAATGTTGTAAATGCCATTTCTCATCAAAAATGAAATGCGAGTATGTTTGGAAGGTTATATATCATGTTAGCAAAAAGATCCTGAAATTGTTTTAGCATATATTGTTAGTATAACACTACACGCTTATTAAAATTTATTTGTTTCCATAGGGTATTGTTAGTTTATATTATTACGTTGCCACAAAGTAAAGTCAAAGTGACGTTTTTGACCATGTTCCGCATTTAATCTCGTATTTAAGCAACAATACCACAAACTTTTTCTGATATAATATGAAAGGGTACTACTACGATAATCTAAATAATATAATACTGCATCGAGTTATTGTTACTGTTAGCAAATATAATTTGTTAAATTTTTAAAATTTGAAAATCTGCAACATTTAAATAAGCTTTACCTGAAATAAGCGTCACTGTTGAATAAAAAAATATATATATCACACAATACTTGAATATATCTTCAAAAACATGGAAAAGAAAAATAAGTTGGGATATCATGATATTTTTAGAAAAAAAAATAAGAAAAGTTACAAAAAAAGCAACGTTAATGACCATATTTATCCCCTATTAGAAAAGGAAATGTCCCATTTATCTTACGGAATGGGACACAAAGAAGGGATATTCTATTTTCTCATAGGAAAAAAAACAGAAAGAAGAAAGAAAAATGGGATTTTTCCTTTTCTAACAGGGAAAAAGTGTGATCATCTGCATTGTTTGATTCCAAAGTTTGTCTGTTTAAAAAAAAATATCAAGAGTCCCCATTTTTTTCCTTTTATATGTTTTTGTACATATGTTCAACTATTGTGGGATATAATTTCTTTCATTCAACAGTGGCTCTTATTTTTAATAGCGCTAATTTCAATGTTGCAGATTTTGAAAATTTTAAATACTTAACAGATTACATCTGATAACAGCAACAATAGCTCGATCCAATTTTATATTTTTTCTTGTTCCAGTAGTACACTCTCATATTCTATAAGAAAAAGTTTGGGGTAACGTTCCTCATATAATATTTTTAATTAGTAACTTGGAGAAAAACGTTCTTTTGATTGTAATTTGTGGCAACGTAACAATGCAAAGTAACAATCCCTCACGGGAACAAATAAATTTCAATAAAAATATAATTTATACTAACAGTGTATGCCAAAAGAATTTCAGTATCTTATTGCTTAACAGAAATATAGCCCTCCAAACATATTCGCATTTCATTTTTCATGAAAAATGAAATTCGCAATATTGTTAAAATGTTAATTGAGATATATCACTAATGTTAAAATAAATAATATTGATTATCAAATGTTTATATTTTGACTTTAATGTTTGCCTACAGTTAAAAAAAATATTTTGTGTGACATTATGCCGAAAAAGTTGCGATATTTTCCATTATATGTATTTGAAAATCTATATTTCATTTCGTAATAAAAATACTACTATGTACATGTACAACAATGTATTCGAAATTCTACGTTTTACCATTACATGATGTATTTTTGCCAATTTTAAAATTCATTTCAAGTGTTAGATTCCATAATCTGCTATCCAATATAAAATTGGGGACGAAAATGCAAAACGCGACATCAAAATTTCTATTTTAAAGTAATATTCGTTTTATTTTTATTTGTGAATGAATACATAAATATAAATGAAATTCAGTAAAAGTTCTAGTCGACGAGAAAATGTGGACAATTTATTATTATTGTTCTATTATTTGTTCATTCACAATTTCTATGCAGTAAATGATTAAATAATGTATCATTGAAAAAGACATTGAATGTAAATAAGTCTGAATATGATCTAGGCGTTAAAATTTATTTTATCTTTATAGTTAAGTAAACCAAATGTTAATTTTTGAAAAAAAAAATATTAGAAAAATATTTAGTATCATTGCCTTTATTTGAAGCATTTGCTTCATTATTCGAAATCAAGATCTGAACATAGACATGATTATTTAAATAGATTTATTACATTTTTAACATATATATATATATATATATATATATATATATATATATATATATATATATTACAAATTTTGAAATTTTTTCGCCAAAACTAACCTTTATACTATCTTAATTTTCTTATAATAATGTTCCGTACTTACTTCAATGTATTAAATTAAAATCTTGTTTCTAGATCTAATCTGTTAATCTTTATGCAGACGATATAAATTCTTAATTTGCCTTAAAAAACATTATTCCAGTATGCGTAAATTTAAAAAAGATGGCTCTAAATTAAAAATATTCTTAATTAAATTTTTATTTCTTAATATTCCAAATAAAATTCATTTTTCTATGTTTTTATCAACCCTTTTTAAGAAAGTCTTATTAAATTTATTCCAAAACCATACCTTTTAAAAAATATCATTATTTTATTTTATCTATTTATTTATTTTTCCTACGTCAACCTTTGATGTGTGCATATTAATAAATTCATTTCTTTTCTTTTTCTCTTAAAATTAATCATTTATAAAAATCGTCCGCCTAAGAAATTCTGAGTCGATTATAAATTGGTTAAATAATATTTTTTTTTAAATAAATTTATCGTCTGTGGAAAATAGTCTCGTAGCTGGACAAGAATTCTGTTTACATAAAAGAATGATGGTTTGAGGTTACAGAATGTTCTGAAATTTCCTTTTTAGTTTTAAAGGTGGAAGCCTCGAGTTGAGAAGGAGGATTCTTGGGTTTTTTCTTCTTCGATGAGTACGGCTCGCTGAAATAATGATGGAATGTTTGCAAAAGGAGCTTTTCCCTTTCTCATGATTACGGATTAAATAAATTAACTTACAGCAGCCAATGAGTAATTATTTTGATTCTCTACATCTATTTATTTATTTTCCTCGGTGGCCATGACTTCTCTGCCGTGCGGACCCGGCGTTGATGTCTCTGGCTCCTAACTTTTAATTCGTCATATATATATATATATATATATATAGATAGATAGATATATAGATATATATAGATATAGATATATATATATATATGATATAATTAAACTTTGTTTGACGTCGATTAAAATATTATTTTGAATACTATTCAAGGACACAGTATGCGAATCACACAAGTAATTAATTAAACATTTTTCTAAAAAAAGAAAAAAAAATTCAATAATAATTTAAGCATTTTCAAGAATTTTTCCAAATGCACGTTTCTTAATCATTTTAAATTCTTAGTACATTTACGCCATCTTGGTTTATATATATTGCGGCCAATACCCGGAGCCTGGCCAATTCTAGAACTGTCCGGCCAATACCCGAACTGGCCAAGCTTCCTGGCCAAAACCCGAAATATATGAAATGAATAGCGTATTTCGGGTTTTGGCCGGCCAATTCGCGAACTGGCCGGGAAGCCTTGGCCAACATCCGAACTATGATGCATAGGTACCAATTTTTTTGTAATTAAGATAATGTAACATTAAAATGTACAGTAAAAAAGATTCCCATTGATTATATTGAAACGAAATATTTTTGTGTACCTAACTAAATTAACCAAAAATAGTACACAATTCCCTTTCAATATCGAAATTATTAATATTTTTATTAATATTCTACTAATTATTTGTTTTTTCGTTATTTAAAATAAAAATTATGTCAATATGAATAATTTGGCTCTTAGTTTGGCGTTTTGTATAATTTGGCGAAATTGGTCGACGGGATAACAGAGTATTACCGTAAATGATTTTGTCGACGAGAAAGGATAGAGAATTTTTTATTATGTTGTTTTATTATTAGCTGTTTCATAATTCGAATGGAATAAATAATTTAAAAATGTGTCATTGAACCGAGAGACTCTGAAAATGAATAGATGCGAATATGATGAATGCTTGTTTAATTTATTTCATTGTAAAGTAAATGAAATAATAATTTGTGATTATAACCTTAGATCAATGCTTTTAGTTAAAGTATTTGCCTTTCTAATTGTGATTAGAAAGCAATAATTGTAGTTACTGAGCGATTTTATACATCGAAATCAGGATACGAACATTTTTTTCATTTCAAATATATATGTGTATATTAGTACAGGATGTGGCAGCACAGACAGTCATCTCACTGAATCCACAGTTCAAACACAAACAATTCAAACACAATTCTCCTTTTATCAAAATGCAATGGAATTCTTTTGTGTGGCTCTGTACATGAATAATAGCTATTTTTCACTGCATATTTTACAGAATGCCTATTTTAGTGCTCCTGGTAATTGTATTTAAATTTTAATATGCTTGACATGGTGTAACATCTTTAAATTTCATTTGAAACTATTGTTTTGTCATAGGCCATAGTGTAACGGTAAACTTTTGGCTTCCCTGCAAATAAACTAATCATGTTAAAAACTTTATTTGAAATAGCGTTAACATTAGGCTAAATATCAATAGCATCGAAAATTTTCATAACAATTGGTGTGTATTTACTGGAGTTAGAGTGCGAGCAGACGAACAGACAAACCGAATGCATAACCACTTTTCAACTTTGTTGGAAAATACTAAAAATGTGTATATCTGTGATCGAAATCTTCATTTGCGATTAGAAAATAATAATATCAATAATAATAATAATAAAGCATTTCTTAACTTGGTTTTAAATAATATAAATCAAATAACTGAAGCAGGCTTTATCTGATAAAAGCTGACACCGACTCTAGTTTTTAAAGTTCAAAAGTGGGTGTGAAAATAAAAAAAATGTGGAAAACAGGAATTACGGCATTGTACATATATTAGCATGAGAACTGACTATTTTACGCAAAGATTGAATACAAAATAATTCTAAAAATTATATGATTGACTAGATTTTACAATGAAGTTATTAACAATAAATATGACAACTCGTTATGAATCATTAATAATTATAAATAATTATGCACATTAGTAATCACATTGACGAAAAAAAAAATACTATTTCCGCTTCCTTTTACTTGAGGGTCCGTACTTTTCACCGACATTTACAAAATAGGAACAGACTTATGGGATTAGAGGATGTTTTTATTGCTACTAATGTTATAAGACTTTTTAATAGTAAATGTAATATTTAATAACTTGCGGCATGATTAGTTCACCTTCCATTGAATCCACTGGTTCATTGTGTATTTTGTAATAGCAAATGAATATTTTGGTCACAGATATGCTCATTTATATTTATATTTTAGTTATGACGGAAACTAAAACATAAAAGTACAAGGTAAACTACAGAGCTGAACAAAATTATTTAATTATGTTCTTATCTATTAGTATAAATTGCTGAAAGAGAAATTTCAACCTACTAAGCATTTTATTGCGAAACTAAATTTTCCCATTATATATTTTATATATATATATATACATCAACTGACATATCAAATATAAGGCTGTTCATACGTGTTGAGATACATATTTGGCTGTATGCAGTAACCTTATTTCCCTAAATAACAAAGTTTTGTTAAAGATTTCATGAAATTCTTCATAAACTATGCTTAACGTACGATTTTTCTTTCTTGTTATTTATTTTTTTAGTTATGAAAGAAACAAAGAACACCAGTTTTATAAAATATAGTCAATAATATTATATTTAGTATTATTAGGTTGTCAAAATTTGGGTAGAAAGGTTGTTTTTCACGTTTCAATTAATTACCGTAATTATTCGCCGTAATTACCGTTTTTCAGAATTTTTTGCTTTTCACACCCATTTTTGCGGCACTGTCACGGCTAAACTATTAATGAGAGAAAAACGTTTAGTACACAAAATGTAGGAAATTTTATCTTCTTTAATTTATGCATTGAAGACTTTTATGCAAAATGCATACATCTGATGTTATTTAGAAAAACAAAGAAAAGTCACGTTTTTAGCCAAGTAAACGTATTTCAAAGGATAAATTTTATTGGATAACTCCAGATTTGTGTTCAGCTACCCAAAAAACATAAAGACATCAAATATCAAAACTACACCAAAACTTGAATTTATTTTCAACCTAATGCCTGGAATCAAACGTACAAAAAAATTTTATTTTTATTTTATTTTAAGGAATGAGTCTAAAAGACAGTAAAATTTTTTTTTATTAGGAATGAGGTTGACCAGATAGTTAGTTTCCGAGATATTTGTAAACCTATTTTTCATGACCTTGTGTTTCATTCAAATTTCAATTCAAATATATATTTTAATTGGAAATGAGGAACTTCAATTGTCACATTAGACTGTTAATAGATTTGTCATTTTGTAGTTATAAGAATGTGTATTTTACTACTGGATTATTCCAAAAAAACTATCTTTATACTATGAGATTAAGCCAGATTAAGTCGTAAATGTTACATTAACTTGCCTTTAAACAAGTTACAAGTGTTTGTATGTTATCTAAGGATTTTTAAGTTGTTGTTTTATTTGTATTTTTGTTAATATTTTACTTATTTATTTGTTCTATTGTTATTTAAAATAAAATCTTGTCAATTTGCATAATTTATGAGTAGTTTCGCGATTTATATAATTTGTCAAAATAAATGTATGTTTAAACAAGTAGTACACGCAATTCCTTAATAGAGCATTATTATGTAATAAAATATTTAAATATACGTTTAAATTTTTGCCTTGGAAATACAATGCGGTTTATTAATTGTTTTATTGTCATATTTTATATTATGCAGATTGGTAATTATCACGGTGGCTCCCAACGACTCGTTTAATATTGGAATGCACTGGTTCAACATTTCAATCATATTTTTAAAAAATATACCAAATTCTTGAAAAGATAAACTATCTCTTTAATATTAATTATTACGTAATATTTAAAAGTTCATATGTATTAAAATCTTATAAGTATGTATTAAAACCTTATCTTAAATAACATTTTTTTTCTAAACATTATAACAGCTATAAGTTTTGTACATAGTATTTTATAAAAAACAATTTTCAAATATGTATTTGGTCTTAGTTAATCAATGAAGAATGCTGCAATCTAATTTAGTCAAGACAGCGGATGACTACAGTGGATGCGTCTATCAGAGCAAAAAAATCTACATTTGTAAAAAAAAAAAAGAAAAAGATTACGATATACAGGGTGTCCCATGATTACTGGGACAAACTTTAACGGGAGGTACGGGACATTACAAGGTTTCAGATTCGCATAGCAACTTACGGTCGGAAACCTTTTCCTGACGTGGTAGTGATGACACAAAATTCAAGAAAAAAAATGTCACGAACAAGGAGAGAAAAAATGCGTAATACTGTTAGTGCTGCAATAATGCAAGGACAATGCTGGAAAGCGCTGATGAACTCGTTGCACGCAGTATAGCAGCTACTGGAAAAGTATGGGACACTCCCCATATTTTTTAGAACATTAGATATGCCATGCATCGAAGATGCGCGTTAATTAAAAACCAGTGAAAATCTTTTTGAAAATGGGTTTCCATTAATTCTACTTTGATTGGGAAATTTTAAGGTTGAAGGAATTTCAGTTTAAGAAATCCAATGGCTGTTTTGTCTTTTATTAAATAAGATAAGTTAAACATTTGAAAATAAGCGCTGCTTTACAACTCACCACAATTGTTAAAAAAATCTCAAAATACGAAATAAATGTCTTGTATAAATATATTTTTTAATTTAATTTTTTTTCGCATCATTATTGTTTGCTCATTTTAAATATGAAGAAATATCTCCTATTTACTGCTTTTAAAGCATATTGATTTTATTAATTTAAAATTTTATTTACCTTTTAAAATTTATATGAAAATTGTTTTGTTGCAAGAAAGGAAACATTTTTATTCGCACTGTCTTAAAGTTGGTTTCAAATACTTAAAAGGTTATTCAAAAATAAAATCATAAATCTGTCGTATAAATATATTCTTAAGTTTAAACTGTTTGGCTAGATTACTATATAGCATATGACGTAATTTCCTCCATTTAGAACTTTTCACGCATATTAATGCATTAATGACTTTATTTATTTATTTTTTTTTAAGGTTCATGTGCAAATATAATTTTAATAACATAATTACAATATTTTCTTTCTTTCAATACATAATCACTTAACTAGATTTTTTTTTGTAAATCATTTAATTCGTATTTTGAGTTTTTGCTTTTTATAACAGTCACGTATAAATGAATTTTTATTAAAAGAAATACTTTTCTTTGCGCTGGTTTTACAAATTGAACACAAGTTAAATAAAAACTTTTATTAAATATGAAAAAAAAAATATTTCTGGAAATGAAGAAAATTTGAATTTAAAACGGAAATAGAACAAAAAATATAGTAAAATTAAAAATTTAATTGCAATCTGCACATTGAAAACTTTTATTGTATAAAATAATCCAAAAATAATTGAACTCGTATGTATGGTTTTTGCTCATATAAAGCTTTAATGGAATAATTTTGACTAATTTTTATGTCAAACATCTTTTTGAATAATCATTCCATTGAAAAACTGTCCGCATTGGCGTATTTATAAAACATTTTTCAATACTATTAATTATTTTCATATATTTGTATACTGTACACTGTAAAAAAAAAGGGTCGATCTACTAAAAAAACTTTAGTAATCCTTGTAATTACTAAAAAATGTTTAGTAATCTTAGTCGGTTACTAGAAAATCTGTAAGAATTACTAGAAAAAAGTTAGCAACGAATAGAGTTAATAGTTTTATATTTTTAATAGCTATTACTAAAACTCACTTGGCGTGGCCTCGATAGCATAGTGGTTATAGTAACGGGCTCCAGCCTAAAAGGTCCCCGGTTCAATACTGGACAGCGCCAAGTACGCCCGAATGTATGTAGTGTAAGTACTCTATAATAAAGGGGGTTATGAATTTCCTGTTGGAGTTGGTCTCAATGTTTGGTGCTGCCATTTATTGCGTTTTTGCCGAAAATCTATCGCTTCAGAAGTCTGGATGCAGCTCGAAGCAAACTCCTGCCCTTCGGACGCACGTAATTGTTATTAAAAATTATTTTGGAGCTATTACTAAAATTTTCTTGGTGGCTCATACTAAAAAATTTTAAGTTAGTTATACAAAATATTCTTTTGTTCAGTTTACAAAATTAATGTTTGTTTCACTTGCAAAAAAAAAGTTTGTAATGGTTACTAAAAAATTCTGTGGAATACAAATTTACTAAAAAATTTTTAGTAACCTCTTGAATTTTTTTTTTTACAGTGTAGTTTTCTTAAAATCAACGAAAAGATACGCCGGTCACAAAAAATTAAATGGCAACAGCTGTGATAGCGTCAGTTACTTTTTTCTTAAAATAGATAGATACTTACCTGTATAGTACAATCTCACTGGAATTTACGGTATCGATTATCAAATTAAGTTTTATAAAATCTCATGCATTATTTACTCTAAAAAACAGCTTAAAATATGTAAAATTTTAAATTTTTTATTGTTTAATCTTGAAATTGCTTTTTGTTATTTAATGTTATAATTAGTCGCAACGTTCTTTCTCTTTTCATATTTGCCATTTTGTAACTTATAAAATATTTTTTCAAAGTCCGAAAATATATTTACTAAAAAGGTTATTATAGCATTATGTCGTTTTTGCGAAAAAAAAAATGGTAAGCTAACACTAAATGAGTGAGAATACATACAAGATAAAAATATGTTCAACATAGTGTACTTTAAGCAACATATGATAGGACTGTATAAAGAAAGAATTATTGCTGACCAGAATATAGATAAGCGCGTTTATGCGAGTGACTGCTTGTTATTATTTTTATGCTACCCAAAACAGCTTACAGCGAAATTTCATGTTTAAAAATCATGCTTCATTATCTCTAAATATAACTAAAACATAAATATTTTTGTAGAATGACTGTTTCCTTATTTATTATTATTTTGTTTTCAGATTTTTTTTTTTCAAAATAAAAATAATTGTGAAAAAAAAATACACGAAAAAATACACTTTACAATGCGATTTTTATAATGAATAATAAATGAATAATATAATAAATTTAAATTTAAATTTAATGAATAAAATAATAAATTTATAAAAGATTAAATAAATTGGCCATTTAACGTAACGGAATAAGTTAAAGTATTTACAAACACGTTATTTTCACTTACTCCTAATAGATCTGGCGCGGCAGCACAGACAATCAACTGGACGAATTTACGGATCAAAATGTAGTATAAGTTAAATCTCGATTCGCATATTAAAACGCAATTGGGTGTCTGACAAGTCCTATCTTGATGGAAAACACCTGAAAACCCAATTTTGGTGGTTCACCCGTAGGTTTAATAAAAATTTTATTTTACTTAAGAAAGGTGTTATAATAATTAAAAATAAATGACATTGACATGTTTCGGATCCATCTAATAAAATCCATAATCATAATAAAAAATTATTATTTAAAATTTATTAATTTTTAATAATGATTTTTATTATAAGGCCAGCTGAATGAGGCGTCGACCTGGCCTTCAAACACCGTCAGCGCCACCTATTGTTCGAAATTCAAACAAAAATAAAAATTTACGGTAAAAAAAAAACTCCTGACATTATACATAACCCTCCTGCAAAAATTTTTTAAATAGCTGTTACCGTTTGCAAGTTATTGAATTTTAAAATTTATCAGTCATTTTTGGGACACCCGGTAGATAAATCGTAAATATACAAATGTGTATAGGAAAATATAGGAATTAGCTTTATAAGCAAACATGGAATTTTCGCTTTTGATTCGTTCGAAGATCACGCCGAATATATTGATTTCTTTTTTTTCAACATTCGGAGATATTCGAAAGCAAATAGAAAAATGAGTAATTTTGGACAAAACATTTGGATAAAGGAATAAGCGAGTAAACCGCGGAAGGGTGGAAACAAGGCAGTCTCAAGTGCAGATTCCGAGTGACTCCAATATGACACGCTACGCTGCAACGACATGTTTTCATTTGTTACAAACTGACGATGTTATGAATTTGTTTTGTCTTAAAATCCTATTTTTTATTCTTGAGGACAGTTAAAAAATCAAATATCATTGAATTATTGAGACAAATAATAACGTACGGTAGCGTAGCTGCGGTTGTGCGTTAGTTTTGTGTTCCCGGACTGACTCTTCCCACTTTTAAGTGTTTTTTTTTTTAATTTCTGTCATTTTGCCTTTAAATTTGCCCGGTTACAATTTTTAGATTTTTTTTCCCTCATCCGCTCAAAGTCAGAGATTCACCCCCAGAGTCAAATATTTGGGGCGTGGCTCGAAACCTGTCAAATTAGCTTCCGTTCAAGAGGCTGAATAAAATGGGAAGTGTTAAAGTATCACGGACAAAAAGAGGACACTCACCGTGGCGGTAAAATTGCATTACATGGCATTGCATATACTTTTTATTTGTTTAGAACAATCATTTTTTTGCATAATTTCGAATTTTATATAGGATATTATATTCTGAATTATATGACAAATAAAAAAAATTTCTAATTGAATATTTAATACTTTCAATCGTACTTGCAATAAATAACTATGTCGATGATACTTTAGCAGTAGTTGAAGGGACATTAATTTTTCTGTACAATCTGCTGCTAATCTGTACGATCTGATGCGATCAACGCCTCTAGAGGCCATTTTAATTTCTATTTATACGAAATATTCGGGAAATACTCTATCAAAAAATGGCGCAAACAGATATATATCGCATCAACACCGGTACGTCTGACACATTATACACCAATATTTTTATAAATTATTTCCAGCTTATGAGAAAGCCACGTTTTTTACCAATCGTCGGAGGTCCGGGCTACACAACGTTTAAAATAATATACGCCCATGATGCTTTGCATTCCTTTTGCTAAGACTGATTTAAAATTTACCTATCTCCAAATTAGGTCGGAAAAAAATGCTATGAATATCTATTGCTCTTAATTCCTTTGATTACTATTTGGAATATAATAAACATTCCAAAGTTTTTAATTGTTTTTTATAAATAAATGTATACTCAAACTCTAAAATAATTAACATCATTTCTAAATTTAAAGGGCTGACTCCTTACATTCTCCATTCAATCAACATATGTAAGAAATATGCGAGCAACACGAGTCATTCCATTTTCAGAATTAAAAAATTCCAAAATCTTACGGAAATTCTTATAATTTGAAATTAGTCAATTATTATAGTATATTCCAGTCGAGTTCTTTTAATTCACAGACACCATGTTTCAAATCAAATAATCATTGAAATTATTCAATTTTGAAAATGTACTTTAAGCGAATCAAACTCTTCCCCAATATTTCTAAACAAATTAATTTTATTATAAACACACCAAACAGTTAGTCTGAATGATATGTAGCTGCATACTTGAATAGGATAAAGTGTATTTATTATGTTATTGTGATCTGTATAATTTAGCGTTGGAGAAACTAAACATTATATAATATAAGATTAAAATGATATAACATACCACTTATATCGAATCCTTTAATTCACTTTATTTATATACATAAAACCAAAATGAATACTCAGATTACTTAAAGGTGTTTTTTGTTAATAAAACCTTTATTATTAATAATAAAAAACATCTTTAAGTAATCTGAGTATTTATTTTTATTTTATTTATTATGTAATACACTGCTCAAAACAATTAAAGGATATTTGAAGTTTTATAAAAAATAAAGATATAAACGAAATTTTTTTGCCGAAAATAGAAGAGGAGAATCACAAATGCAAATTTTTTTGGTTTTCAAACTGTGGAGTATGCAAATTTTGAGTTCGACGTCAAAAACGTCGCTTCAGCGGTAGCGAATAAAATTTGACTTTCAACTGGATAAAATACAATGAAGACAAGGATGATCGGCATTCAGTGATTGCTTTGTTTCGATGAGTAGGATATCTCAGAGAAGTCATTTGACAGATTCAGAAGCTTGGAGAATTGTTGGTAGGTTCGAAGGTGGCCAAACTCAAGCCGAAGTAGCGCAAGCCATTGGAGTGTCACAAAGTGTCATTTCCAGGATCAGGAACCGTTTTTTGGAGAGTGGATGTGCAGGCCGAAGACCAGGGCAAGGTCGTAGACGGGCAATAACGCCCAATGAAGATCGTTATTTAGCGTTAAATATTTAGCGTTATTTAGCGTTATTTAGCGTTATTTAGCGTACCGAAACATGAACGCTGCTTTTCTCCAACAACAATTTCGCTCGGCTACAGGCACCACGATTTCAACTCAGACTGTCCGAAACCGGCTCCATGCTGAAGGTCTGTATGCTCGCCGACCGATGGTATGTGTTAGATTAACATCAAGGCATCGTCGCGACCGCAGGGAGTGGGCAACCGAGCATGTCAACTGGAGGAGAAATGAATGGAGCAATATTCTGTTTTCTGACGAGTCCCGTTTTTCTGTGCATCTGGATAATAGGCGTATTTTCATCTGGAGGGACCGTGGCAGTAGGAATAATCCTGCGTCCGTGCATGAAAGTGTCAGATTTGGCGGTGGAGGAGTGTTGGTGTATGGTGGCATCTCCATTGACGGGCGCACTGGCATCTACATCATTCGAGATGGAGCTCTGACTGGTCGCCGATATAGGGATGAGATCCTCAGACCTATTGTAGTCCCTTACGCTGCAGCAATCGGAGATAACTTCATTTTAATGGACGATAACTGCAGGCCACATCGTGCAAACCTGATGGAGGATTTCTTTTTCGAGGAAGGAATCGTTCGAATGGAATGGCCAGCGTGTTCTTCAGACATGAATCCAATCGAGCACGTTGGGACGCTCTAGGAAGACGAGTTTCTGGCCGCCAACAACCCCCACAAACTCTCCAAGAACTGGAAAGAGCTCTTCTGGAAGAGTGGGGCAGAATACCCCAACTCGTCATTAACAGCCTCATTGAGTCAATGCCTCTAAGGTGTTTAACGTTGCTGGCCGCCGCACAGTGGGGCAGGAAGCCTCCAAAGTTGGCAAAAAATAAAATTTACTTTGAACAAAAAAAGCACATCACGGATTCTTTTGTAGAAGAAAAGTAGTAAAATTTTAAACTTTTACATAAGCTAAATAGTAATTTATTAATTAATTTACAAACCTTTTTCAATATTTTTTGTAGAAAAATGAGTTAAAAACAAGAATTTAAGATAGTTTTATACTAATTAGATATTTATAAATCATCCATAATATCGCATTAAAAAAAGTAAACATAATTAGTAATTTTAATTATTCTCAAGCAAACCTTATAATGAATATTAGCGACTCGTTTTGAAGGATTGGATCAACCTTTCTCAGGCAAAATGTACGTATTACTATAAAGACAGCAGAAGAAAAACTGTTTCTGTTGTTTTAGTGCTAACACACACTTTTTGTTTTCCTGTTTTTCAGATCTTAAACTCATACATGTCACGTACACTAACGAATATGTAGAACTAGAATTGTATAACCGTTTTATTCTTGACATTTTAGATCGTCCAGAACAAATTCAGACGGAATATGAAGATGGGCACGTTTGCTTTTCATTGACGCTTCTGTTTGTTTTTCGCCCCACCAGTGGCCAAGAGGTTCGGACCTCTCAACTGGTAGACGGCAGGTGCTGGGTTCGAACCCAATCGCGGCTGTCGGCCTAACCGTTCGGAGTTTTCCGTGGTTTTCTTCGAACCTTGCGTAAAAACGGGTTAGGTTCCCTTAGAAAGACCCCCACGGAGGGCACTCCCCCTGGTCCTATATCCCATTAGCGTAGATAATCGGACGACAAAAATCAATCAATCAATCAATCAATCAATCAATCTGTTTGTTTTTCAAATCGAGGAAATGAAAGCGATTTGCCAAGCCACTCTTTGTTAATTCTAAAGCATTTGCCTTGTTTCGCCAGGCTTTTGCTCATCGGAATTTATATTAAACTTTAAAACATTTAATCTTCTTTTCATTTAAACTACTTGTTCGTAGTTTCTCCGATTATGAAGCTCTTATACCATAAAATCACATTACTTTTCAAAAGTTTTTTGTTAAAACGTTCCATGATAGTCAGTTTCATTTAAATACATTGTTTTGTGATAAACAATGCATTAAAATTCGTATTTAACAAAGAAAATATTTATAATCATGTTTGGCACACCCGTACACTAACAAAAATTTAAGGATGATTAGCTATAAAAATGACCATACAATTAAAAAAGTGGCAAAAAGGAGCAAGATTTTCTGGCATATTTGTCCTTTTAAAACTCATACTAGTAGAAAAAATTATAATTAACACTTAACTCGCCTTAACTCATAACTAAAACCTACAATGTTTGTAGACAGTGATAATTTTTTTTATAAATTTCACCACTATATATTCTAAGCGTCTGTATATCTATAAAAATCGTATTAAAACAAATTGAAAGTTAATGGATTATTGTTACATACTTGTAGTTAAAGGTTCCATAGTCAAAAAAAATTATTTTTTAATTATTATAGCGAAATTAACAAACAAATGTTGAAACAAAATTATTGATTTTTTTTTCACTTATTATCAAAGCACAATATGCAGTTTAACTTCTTTCTGTAGTGGCGATGAAAATAACTTTGCGCAAATTTTAATACTAGGAAGATGTGTACTGACATCTGCTCTATTAAAGTGACGTATGTCGGTAGTTCAAAATAAAATTTCATTTTCTCGATTTTTTGCCAGTTCTGAAGGTTTTTTGCCCCACTGCGCGTCGGTGGAAACCATAACCCCTACTGAAAATGATTTTCTTTGAAGAAAACACCTTTTCTTATTCTTTTTTCTCATATGCACAAATTGTGTTTTTTTCCTTTTGTACACAAATGCGCAATAAAATGCATTTTTTTTCTGCCAAACATGTGTAATTTATTCTCATATAACCTACTATGTCTGTCGACCATGTATCAGTCAGCTAAAAAAGTTTCCCAGATACAAAATCCACCTAAAACTGCAATATAATTTAATTGTTTTGAGCAGTGTATTTTCTAGTTTTCTCACACCTGAAGTAATAAGACTAATATTCATTATAATAATCCAAATTTTAATGCCATTAAAAATATAATAAGTTCATTTAGGTTGAATAACTGGAATAACTTTGACTTAAAGAAATTACCTGACTGAATTTTCATATTATTTTGACAGGAATTTTATTTGATATTTTTTTTCTAATCGAAGAAAAAAAAAAAACATCGGCAGGGAATAAATAATTTCGGATAAATCATGGGTTTTTTTATAAAATTCTAAACGAAAGTATAAAATGTACTTTCAGAAGATATACTTTTAAAGGATAAAAAATGCTGTTAACCAAGTTTTAGTTCATCCCTAGTAGCAAACCAATATTGGCCCAACGTTGCGCCAATATATCATCTATTGGTAATATTGCCAATAAAACGTCAATATTGCTACAATATTGGGATGTTTACATTTTTCCATTATTTAGCCAATATTTCCAGCCAATATTATGCCAATATTGGGGTTTCAATGGAAGTATTGCCAATAACACACTAATACTGAACAAATGTTGGCGTTTCATTTGAAATATTTCCAATGAAATTCGAATATTTAACCAATATTGGCGTTTTATTGGCAATATTTCCAATGAAACTCCAATAATGGCATAATATTGGCTGCAAATATTGGCTAAATAAAGACAAAATGTAAACATCCCAATAATGGAGCAATATTTCATGCCAGTATAGTGCCAATGAACCAATATTGCTCGAAGATGTAGCCAATATTGGTCTAATATTGTTTGGCTACTGGGGTTTATCTGATGAAACTGATAATTAAATAAGGAATTAATTAATTTGTCTTTTAAAAATTGGAATACATAAGATTACACCGATTTTTCCAATACAGCAGAATGTAGGAGTCTATCCTTATTTGATAATAATTGAAATTTAGATGCTGAATAATGAATTAATTTTACAATTATTTATCATTAAATCCGAATTGTTAGTTTATTTTTTTTATAATAATATAATAATTGATTGAAACTTAACTCTAGCTGTTCTACTCGTTCTTTTCTCTCGATCATTGAAGAATCAATCTCAGTTAAATCATCATTCTCAGGAGTTGCTTAACCTGTTAGATTCTTGATTTCTGGACAATTTTTTGCTCTTTTCTTTTATACTATTTTCTAGTATAGTAAGATCTTTTTTAATGAGCTTCTAGTTCTATTTAAACTGATTAATGTAACCATTTCAATTCAAAATAAAACAAGAATAATTAATACGAACGACATATTAAATACGAGAGACCTCCGGTCGACGTACCATGTAATGAAATAGTGAATGGTGTGAGTATTTTTAAATATTCATTTCGTCATCACTGGTTCATTTACAACAACTAATATTACTTAAAATTATTTATATAAAAAAATATTTACAAATTATAGTTACATTTTAACAAAAGAATGTGGATACAGCGAATAGACAATAGGTCCTCTATGGTCGCTGATAAACAACCAACTGACGATTCTCATATGTTGCCAAACGGCAAAACCTAAAATGCAGCAGAAAGTGTCATAGAGGTCTTCACGACAGCCAATGTTAGGGGAAATCGTAACAGATCTATTTATAGACAGCTTAAAGATTTCCGAAATGTATTATATGCTGATAAAACATCAGAGGTATGTAAAAGTGTTTGAGATTATAATTTGAGATTATAATTTGACAAAATACTAATTCCCGTTAGATGATATCATGCCAATACAGTCCGTTACAAATTTAGAACTGAACATTGTTAGTCATGTTTTAATGAAGGTTAAATATGTTCTGTAGTAATAAAATATAACTAAATAGCTTGTACAAAATTGTACGAGTTTCTAATAACGTAGAAAATTCAAATATTTGCTTATTAAATTGGTAGAATAAATCCCATGCAGTATATTTCGCATTGTTAAAATCTACTTAATAGTTCCAATTCAGTTGCTAGAATATAAGAGTTCCCTGTAAGAGAAATAATTTATTAGGTATCTATTTAAACACACAGATTAAGCTTTATTTGGAAGAGGGGTTTGTCGGAAATTCTTTGCTTCGTATGTAAGCACTGCATTATTTTAAATCCAGATAAAGCTTAAAAGTAGAAAACTCTATTGTTTTGTGGAAGTTTGTGTGAATCATGTACTATTGATTATATCCAAAAACTATATATTTAATATGTTATCTGAATACTTAAATTTTAACTGAATACTTAAAATAAAACTGCGAAGTTAAAATGTTTAAATTTCCTTTTAATTAGGGGTGTGTATATAAAATTCAGAAGTAAAGGGAAAAAAAAAGAGGTGAATTTTTAACGTTTTGAAATGATCATGCTAATGCAATCCGCTACAATTGTGGAACATAAAATTTTGAGGCATGAATTAATAAAGGTTAAATATGTTCTGTAGTACTAAAATTTAACGAAAAAGCTTGTACTATATTGTACAAGTTTATAAGAGAGTGAAAAAGTGAAATACTTTCTTATAAAATAGGAAGAATAAATCTCAAGCAGTATATTTCGTATTGCTAAAATCTACTTAATAGTTCCAATTGTGATGCTGGAATAAATTATATTTACAGCAAGAGGAGTAATGTACTGCGTGCATATTTAAATATGCAAAACAAGCTTTATTTGAAGGTGGAATTTGTCAGAAAAATTTATTAATGCTGTGTAAGTATATATGCACTGCATTATTTTAAACCAAGATAAACCTTTAAAAACAGGAAATTCTATATTCAAGAAGATTTGGGGTGAATCATTTACTATTCATTACTCTCAAAATCTTTATAGTTAATGTATCCCTTTCGGTTCTAATTTTTTTTTTCAGTTAAAAAAAAAAAAAAAAAAAAAAAAAAAAAAAAAAAAAAATCTGACTTTTGCATTAACACTTTTGCATTAACACTAGCTATGCAAATGGATTATATAGTATTTAATGAATATTTCAATGCCTGAAAAATAACGAATGTTGTTGTTATGCGTAACATTGGATTAATATTCATATGACAATAGACTAAGGAAGAATTTTTGGACATGTTTAGAAAATAATGTTATAGAGTAAAATTTAACTTATATTACAACTTTCTAATATTTTTTGTGCTTTATTACACATCATTCGTTCAGATAAGTAACTTTTAATTTGAATTTAAGGCGTGAAATAAATGTTTAAAATAAAAGAATCGCAAAAGGGCGCAAAAAGAATGGAATAAATAATATTAATTATTATTGGTACTATTGCATAAACATAAATTAATTCAAATTTATGCATAGACATATATCGTATTTACTCGTGTATAAGGCGCACTTTTTTTCCAAAAAATTAGGACAAAACTCCTAGGTGCGCCTTATACACGGAATGATTTTTTACTGTTGGATGCAGTCGAACGATATACATATGAAACAAGAAATTATTCAAATAAGATAGTAAAGCTCGGAAAATGTTACTTAATTGTAGCATTACTGCATATTTATTTCACTCCTTGCAGTTTTTTATACAACAGAGCTAGTGACATCATCTAAACGCTAATTAGCAATTCTCTTTACCGCCACTCTTTCCTATTTCCCGTCATTCTCTTACAACCCGAAGTCTAGAAATGCATTTTCATCTTGTTTTCTGGTCTGGTGTAATGTTTGTTTCGACTTTTTTTTAAACAGAAATTCATTTGGCCATTCTTATTTAGAATATGAAATTTATGGTACGCCTTACATACGAGATTTTAACAAGTAGCCATATTAACTTGTAATGTAGGGGTGCGCCATATTTACGCGTGCGCCCTATACACGAGTAAATACGGTATACAACATTGCTACATATAAATAGTAGCAAAAGTATTCCTTAAAACAAAATAATACACCATTGAAAGTCATGTACTAATTATAGTACATCAGACATGAAAGGGATATTATCTGAGTAAACAATTTTTAATAGTCATTTATGAAATAAAACGATGTAATATGTTTAATTTTTTTTTAATTAGGGATATATATTGTTGCTTATATAGGGTTCTTTCGATCTTATGGTTAGACAACTTCAAACTCTTGTCTCTTAGAAGAGTAGAAAATAATTTATTTACAAATCTTCAGAACAACAGTCTTCGAAACTCACAAATATTACTAGACATTCAAAAATAACTGCTCAAATCTACCGTACAAGTACAGATATAAGTCCCAGAGACTCTTTATACAGCGTCTCAACACTAAAAACACATTCAAAATAACGTAGATAAAACTCAAGCAAACTTGCTTAAACAATCGCCGAGTAGTTCACTCAATGACTGACTGATAAATAATAACCACATCAGCTCGTATCGGCTGTATTATATATAGTCTCACCGCATGCACTGGAAATTTCTACAAGCCTCTCGAAAAATCCAGAAAACCACGGAATGAAATCCAATGTATCAGTAAACCTAAGGGGGGGAGGTACCATAGAGAGGGAAGGGTTACCATCGCCAACAATCGCCAAGTTTGTCTCCAACTTGGCGATATATCGCCAAATATTGCAACCAAAATTAGTTGTCAAAAGTGACGCCAACTTGGCGATATCTATAATATTTCGCCAAGCTGCCGTAGACATTCACTGAAAATAATAGACAAGTTTGCTTGATAACAGAGACAATGTAGCAAAAACTAATATTAGTAAAGGAATGGAGCTTAATAAGATTATTTACATTATTTTACAATACAAACACTAACTATTTACAAAATTCGTAAGGATATATATGTATATATATAAACGAGATGTTGAGTGAAAAGATTTTTAAACTTTAACCTTTTTGAGAATAAATGCAGAAGAATTTTGATTACCGGGTGTTTCAAAAATTCAGAGCGAAAATGAAATGCGATGAAAACGAACAAGACATGCGATTTGCAGGTAAATATTCAGTGTGGTACTGCATTTTGTATAATACCAGCAAAAATGTTTGTTCAAAATTTCGATGTAAGAGGGTGAAGATTATGTTACATAAAATAAGATTGATGCATAATACGCATATAATGCGTATACCGGGTGTCCCAAAAATGACTGGTGGATTTTAAAATTCAATAACTTGCAAACGGTGACAGCTATTCAAATAAAAAATTGCAGGAGAGTTATGTTTATAATGTCAGGAAATTTTTACCGTAATTTTTAATTTTAGCAGCACTTTTAATTACTCAGCACTGATCACCTGGCCTTCAATCGCCGTCAGCGCCATCTATTGTTTGAAATTCGAACTAAAATCAAAAATTACTGTAAAAAAACTCCTGACATTATACATAACCCTCTTGCAAAATATTTTTAAATAGCTGTCACCGTTCGCAAGTTATTGAATTTTAAAATCCATCACTCATTTTTGGGACACCCGGTGTATTCAAGTATGCAAATTAATCTATTATTTGGAAAAAGGCATTAGTGAGAAATTCTCATTAATGCTCTGTAAATGAATACTACACTCCATGAAATCTAAACTAAAGTATTAAATTTTAACGGAATTACTCGCACAAAATTGTACGAGCTTATAATAGCATGCGAAATTTATACTCTTGCTTATTAAATAGACTAAATAAATCCCATGCAGTATATTTCGCATTGATAAAATCAGCTTAATTGTTCTATTTCTTAATTGTACTGTTGATGAAAGAGGTCGCTGTAAGAGGAGTAATGTACTACGTACATATTCAATATGCAAATTAAGCTTTAATTGTAAAGAAGCATTTGTCAGAAATTCTCATTAATGCTCCGTAAATACGTACTGCAATATTTTAAATCCAAATAAATCTTTAAAGTAGGAAATTCTAAGAGATTTCCAGTGAATTATGTACTATTCATTATTCTCAAAAACTTTATGCATAATATATTATCTGAATACATGATTTTTAACAGTTAATTATTGAATAAAAAATAGATGTAAAATTTTTAAATGTTTACATTTCCTTTTAATTAGGGATATGTATATAAAATCCAGATGTAAACAGAAAACTTAATGATGAATTTTTAACTTTTTGAAAATGAATACATTAAAATTTTGTATATCGGATGTTTAAAAATTTCGTTGCGAGAATGAAACGCGATGAAAAAAGAACTATCAGTCAGAAAGACTTGTGGTTTGCACATGAATATTCAGCGTGCTTCGGGATTTTGTATGATAGCAACAAAAATATTAGTTCAAGATATTGACATTAGAAGGCGCTACAGCAGACAGTTCCATAGGATAATTCCATACTGCTAACACAACTCAAGTTTTAAATATGAAAAAAACATTTTTGTAAACAAATCTTGCATTATGTGAGTAGTATAAAACCATTCTATATAATTATCGATAGTAGCAACCTCTATTTGTGATATTTTGAGATAGTATTTTGTGGATTTCAAAGAAAATCTTGTATCCGTTTAATATTTATCTACGAACCGCTTGTCTCTCCGACCGAGAGTTATTTTCGCATTGTGTTTTAATTTCGCACCGAACTTTTAAAACATCCGGATATGTAAAAGTAAAGAAACAGAAAAATCACCGGCAAAAAGAAGTTAAATGTATAGTTTTTTTGGTACTACTCTGTTATCCCGTCGACCAATTTCGGCAAATAATACAAATCGCCAAACTAATAGCCAAATTATAAATATTGACATAATTTTTATTTTGAATAACGAAAAAACAAGTAATTAGCAGAATAATAATAAAAATATTAATAAAAAGTCGAAATAAAAATCACTGAATGACATTTTAAACACGTGAATCGCATTTACTGTCATTGAATGTGACATTCACGATCATCCGTTATTGGCATTTAATCTTATAAATTGGTGATAATTTTTGGTCGACGGAATAACCTAGTTGTACCTTTTTCTATATTTAAAGTAAGTTTCAGTTACGTAGTTCGAAATTTACCCTTTCTCTTTTTTTGCTTCTCCTATGCTTATAACTCGCGATCTAATTTCCGTAGTGCGGCCAAATTTTGTTTGGTAATTTATTATGAGACAGTGTTACTTTTGGTGACAGGAGACCCCCCCCCCCCACGGTGAGGGTCGGAAAAGTTAAAATGCTTATAACTCGCGATCTAATTTTCGTAGCGCGGCCAAATTTTGTTTGGTAATTTATTATGAGACAGTGTTAATTTTTAGTCACAGGAAACCCCCACGATGAGGTTTGGAAAATTTAAAATGTTTATAACTCTCGATCTAATTTTCGTAGTGCGGCCAAATTTTGTTTGTTAATTTATTAAGGTATTGCATAGCTTTTATCGCGACGAAAGAATCTAGAAATTTCGTAACGAGAAAGAAAAAACCTAACACTCCGGCTAACATCGCTTCAGTTTGGCAGACTTTGGCACGGTATCCTTCGGTGGACTTCGGCAGACACTGACGCGGTATTTTTCAGATATTTTGAGAATATCAGGTCTCAAACTTATGTTTTTTATTTCAGCTGCCATAAACGTATAGTTTCAAACATAAAAATTCCTGATTAACCTACATGTATTGTAAGATAATAAAAATATTTTAAACGATATTAACTTCTCATTTGTTCAGTAAAAGAAAAAAAAAATGTTATCGGTCATCACACTCAAAAAGTGTAACTTTGAATTAATATCAAAGACAAAAAAAAACTGCATAAATAAAAAATAAATAAATAACTGTAATTGCATAAGTTGATAAAAAATGCTATGCAATAGGTTTACCGCGTCAGTCTCCAAGTGCCACACGTATTTTTTTTTTTTTTTTTTTATTTATAAGATTTATTTATTTTGATATATAACTAATTGTGATTATCCAGTCACGCGGCAAGATCTCCAATGTAACAGTTATATGCGGGTTTTAAAATATTAAAAAAAAAGTTTGAAAACTAGTGAAGTATGTTTTCTTAACACAGTTAATCTCGTCGGCTGATCGTTCGAAATGTCCATGATTTCATCGAATATTGGGTATTCTTGAATAAATATAAATTACACTCTAAAGTAAAATTGGAAAATTGCAAAAAAAAAAAAAAAAAAAAAAATTCTAGTAAAATCAGATTCCAAGAAGTTTTTATTCAATGACAACAATAAAAATTCATATAACAGATATAGATTTGCGCTATGAATCAAAAATTTTCCAAGTTTACTAAGAAATTTTTCGGAAAATAGCATTACCAGAAATTTTTAAGTAAAGATAACGAGGATTACAGATAAAATCCTACTAAAATTACGAAAGATTTAGTAGATTCTTTTGTAAAGTTACAGATGTCTCTAGTTTTGCTTACAAGTTTTGTAGATTGGCATCATTTTCTTGTACAGTGTACATATAAAACTTTAGTAAGCATAACAGATTTCGATAAATTTAGATTACTCACATTTACTTTAGATTACTACCGTATTTACTCGTGCATAAGGCGCACTTTTTTCCAAAAAATTAGGAAAAAACTCCTAGGTGCGCCTTATACGCGAAATAATTTTTTACTGTTGGATGCAGTCGAACGATATACATAAGAAACAAGAAATTAATCAAATAAGATATTAAAACTCGGAAAATGTTACTTAATTGAAGTATTACTGCATATCCATTTCATTCCTTGCAGTTTTTTATACAACAGAACTAATGACATTATCTAAACGCTAATTAGCAATTCACTTTACCGTCACTCATTCCTATTTCCCATCATTCTCTTACAACCCGAAGTCTAAAAATGCATTTTCGTCGTGTTTTCTGGACTAGTGTAATGTTTGTTTCGATTTTTTTTTATGAAATTCATTTGGTCATTCTTCATTAGCGTCTCAAATTTATGGTGTGCCTTATATACGAGATTTTAACAAATCGCCATGTTTATTTATAAAGTAGGGGTGCGCCTTATGCACGCGTGCGGCCTATACACGAGTAAATAGGGTATTTTTTTTACATTTTAGTGAACTTAGTAAGGATCCTCCCTATCCAATACTAGTGTGTCGGTAATGAGATCTCATAAATACAATCAAGAACTGAGCTCTAGTAAATCATCAGCGGCCGGTGGAATGTAAACCCTATTTTTTATAAAGTCCTATTAGGAAATTAATCGTATCCTAAAGGAAATTAATCGTATGACTCTTATGAATTTTAAGTTTTCAGGCAATAATAACGCTGCATAATCATTGAGCCGACTGCAAAAACCCTGTGTCATCGAGTACAAGAACAAATCCTTTATTGTATAAGTTAGTAATAGAGGAATCTAATGATCCATGTTTGCCGGAAATGCAGTGGTGCATAAGCCGAAAATCGATACCACTGGTTGTTGACTCGTAGTATTGCGTTTGCCCTACAATCAAAAGTAAGAAAACATGGAAAACTGGGTGCACAATGCAGAGCCTACGAGTCAACCACTAATGGTATCAATATTTGGCTTATGCACCCCTTAACTTCTGGCTGGCATGGGAAATTAGACACTACTCTTCCATAAAATAAAGGATTTTTTAAAATAACAAATAAAGTCTTTGTGTAAAATGTTTAACGATAGAGATCCAACGATTATAAATGCACAAATAAAGTATGACAATTTAGCAAACAGCTGTTTCGATTCTACTATCAAGATTCTTCATCAGTGCAAAACTCAGCGAGCTAGAAAAAAAAACTGATCAAAGAGACAGAGAAACGCATTCTTATATACCCACTACGGGAACTATTCCGCCTAAAGAAAAGCAACTAATGAGAAGAAAGCAGCCTGAACAACTGGGTAAACATGTAGCCACATCTACCAGAGAACGAACAAAACAAAAACTAAAAAGCGAGGGCAAAAAAGCATTTAATTAAGCATAACGCTGTTTCTCCTTGTCAAAAAAAATACATTAGGCATCCCATTGCCAATACTGTCGATTTCAATTGTAATGTTTATAAGTCAAATCTTAAAAGTTCAGTAAAACATAGACTAAAACGTTTGTGTTCTGATCCTAATTTGATCATAACCAAGGCTGACAAAGGTGGTCAGATTGTTATTCTTGACAAGTTTAAATATTTGGAAAATTGTGTGTCCCTATGTGGATATCCACAAAGACCGTTCCTCTAGTGAAACTGATACTATCAAATCTGCCATTAAGTTTTCACACATTATTCCTGCTAAATTAAAGAGGTCTCTTATTCTTTCAATTGCTCATTGTGCCAGGTTTCATGCTTTAACTAAGGTCCATAAACCTGACATTCCTTTTAGACCCATTTTCTCCAGTATCGGTACGGCTTCTTATAAACTTGCCAAATATCTAGATCCCATATTTTCTGCACTCTCAAGAAGCAATTCTTTCACTGTTAAGAATTCTTTTGAATTTCTTAAGAAACTTCACAGTTTTAAGCCACAAGGCCACATGATGTTTTCTTTTGTTGTTTCTTCATTATTTACTAATGTGCCTGTCGAAGGGGCTTTAGATTGTCTGAAGAAAAGGCTCTGTGAATTTCATTTTTCGTTTTTCGAAATCGAGGAACCCATTCATCTCACTCGTGCTTGTTTGTCTAAAAATACTTTTGTACTTAACGGAAATCGTATGGCTGACTTTCGTATGAGTAACGGTTTGCCTATGAGTAATCCACTTAGCCCGATTTTATGCGGTTTGTACATGCAGTATTTTTGAATAAAAAAGTCTTAAAATTTCAGTTTTATGTTCGTTACGTAGAGGATATCTATGCTTTACTTGAAATAAATTCAGATATTATTCATATTCCCTCTGTTATGAATTCTGTTGATTCAATTTATTTCTGAAGTTGAATCCAATAATTGCCTTTCTTTCTTGGATTTCCTCGTTATTCGCATTGAAGATAATTTTCAGACTACTGTCTTTCGCAAACCTTTTGCAGTCAGTCTTCTACCTCACACATATTATTCCTATCCTCCTAACCAGAAATTTGCGGCTTTTAAAATTTTTCTTTTCCGGGCTTAGAATATATCTTCAACTCCTCAGTTACATAGTGATGAACTTAATTATCTAAAAGCTATTGCTGTTGACCGTGGTTATTCCTCTCATATTATAGATTTAATTCATAGAAAATTGACAAAATCTACCGAATCTGAAAAAAAAATCGGACTCCAATACTTTGGTTGATTTGCCAAATTCCCTAAAATCAGTCAGAAGTTGCTAAAATTTTAAAAATTTTCAATTACAATGTAATTTTTACCCGGTTAATAAAATTGCTTTTTCAAATCTTAAGTACCCCATTGACCGCTTAGATAACTGGCGTATTTACCAAATTTCTTACCAATGTGGTCTTTCTTATATTGGTCAGACTAAACGTGCTCTCAGATTTCGTTTAATGGAGCATAAAAGGTATGTCAAAAATCCTTAGCTTAAATGCTCTTCTATTGATCAACATTGTTGGTCTTCACAACCTAAGTTCAACTTTCCTTCAGCCACCATTATCCATAAGAGTCCTTCTATTCTTGATCTTAATTTTTGGGAAGCTCACTACATCATTACAAATTATCACTAATTAGTCAATGACTTATCAAGTACTCCTTATTTTCCAAGCAATTGGAAATCTTTAATTTAATACTTTTTTTCTTTTTAGTTTTTGTTTTGTTCGTTCTCCGGTAGATGTCGCTACTCTGGTAGATGTCCAACCAAATGTTCAGCCTGCTTTCTTCTGATTAGTTGCTTTTCTTTAGGCCGTGGCGGGTATATAAGCCTGCGTTTCTCTGTCTCTTTGCTCAGTTTTGCTCTTTCTAACTCGCTGAGTTTTGCACTGATAAAGAATCTTGATAGTAGTTTCAAAGCAGCTGTTTGCTACATTTTCATACTTTATTTGGGCATTATTAATCGTTGGATTTCTACCTTTAAAGGATTTTTTCTTTTGTTTGCTGACATAGGCTTTTATGCGGTGGGCTCTTGAACTATTACGTTCAGGTATTACCATTTGCAATATGTTTCACTATGAGCGAGTAAATAGCAAATTGGTACCTGATCATGGGCTTATCTAAAACTGCTTAAATTACTTCTTATTTTTAAACTTGAACAAATAATTCCCCGACACGTTGAATACATAGCTGGTCTTAAAAATTTCTCTACTTAATTAAAAAAAATTAAAAATTCATACATTTTGATATTGTTTGATTACAATCTTATTTGACAAATTGTGAAAAACAAAACATAATTTAGGGAAATGAAAAATAGCTTTCAACACTTTGCTCTGTTTATTAACAGCTTAAAATTTTTTTAAGTATGTTACATATGCTGGTAAAAACGTGGGAGATATAAAAAAGTATTAGAGGTATAATTCGAAAAATACCAATTTCCAATGGATGATATCATGGTAAAAATATATGTAATTGTAACAAGACGCAAAAATTTCAAACATGTATTAATAAAGTTTGATAAGTTCAATAGTATTAAACTTTAACGAAATAGCTTGCAGAAAATTGTACGAGTTCTAATAACGTATAAAATTCAAATACTTGCTTATTAAATCGGTAAAATAAATCCCATGCAGTATATTTCACATTGTTAAAATCTACTTAATAGTGACAACACTGTTGCTGGAATACAAGAGATTCACTGTGAGAGAAATAATGTACAACGTATTTATTTAAACACGCAAATAAAGCTTTATTTAGAGAAGGCATTTGTCAGAAATTCTCATTAATGTTCCGTAAGTATGCATGCATTATTTGAATGCCAAATAAGGCTTTAAAGAGTAAATTATATTGTTCTGAAATTTTGAATGAATCATTTACTATTCATATTTCTCAAAAGCTTTATATTTAATATATTATCTTAGTAAAAAAAAATAACAGTCATTTATGAAATAAAACGATGTAAAATGTTTAAATTTTGTTTTAATTAGGGATACACACACACACACACGCACACACACACACACACACACATATATATATATATATATATACATATATATATAAAAATCACATTTAAAAAAAGAATTCTTAAAGAAATTGAAAATGAAGGAAATTAAAATTTTGATTCTATGGTGTAATAAAATCCGTATGATTTAAAAACATTGTTATAGTATGAACGCACCTCATTAGCTACACTTGATGTGCAATTTCAGACTCGTATTTTCTATGCACATTGTTTCGCAACATCAAATAGTAACTTTCTCTGCCTAGCTTTATATACAAAGGAGTGCTATAGATGGGAAAAAATATTTGTGGGAGGTCAACACAAATAAGATTTCCGCAACTTTACTGCATCCGAAGTACTATATACTATTACAGAAAAATCGGAAGAATTTAAAAACTTCGTAACAGCACAAACGCACCTCATCAGCTACGCTTGACATGCAATTTCTAACTTGTTTTTTATGTGCGCCGTGATATCAAAAAATGACTTTTTCTGCCTAGGTTTACGTTTGAAACTGCACTACAGTTTGAAAAAAAATATTTGTGAGAACTCAAATTTTCTTAGAGTAGTTCTAGATGCAACCGAATTTTTGCTAAGCCTTAATCCAATTTAAACATTTATCCAAAAGCTAGCATTTGTAGATTACTATTTATAATTATCATATCTTAGATATACAGTACCGTATTTGGATAGCATTTATTTCAACATAATATTTAATCTATCTCATAATAAAATTTCATAGTCTACTTTCCAATATGCAGCACGCATTGAGAACACACTCGGAACACTTTGATACAAAAGGATCGTTACGGTTATTTTAATGTGTTTTAAAATGTCTTCCGAACATAGTCACTGTAACGAAAGTTTTCCAAAAATATACTGAAAGCGTTCTACTCAAGGTATTCAATAAATCTAAACTTTAGAACATAAACGAGAACAAGTTGAGAATACATTTGGGTGCAATTGTTAAATCTCGCGTTATAAAAACTTTTCGAGAAGAGCTGCTGGAAAGTGTGCTGAAAAAAAATTAGTGTTCTCAGAAGTATTTTAAAAGATGCACTAGAAAGTATTCTAAAAAGTTACTACAAAGTATTCATATCTTTCTTAAATGTGTATGTAGATTTCTTATGTATATAAATTTTTCACATTTATTTAATTTCTTATTTTCTAGAATACATCTTATAAATCAAAATTATTCTATCAAGAATTTTTTTTCAAGAATGCAGAACAAAATCTTATAATCCGGTAAATCCGAAAGCTTTTTGCCGTTCATTTCGGATCATGCCGTTCATGCCGTTCAATTCATTTCGTTTTGTGTTATTAATTTATTTTACTTTTTAGGTAAGTAATTTATTTTTGTTATATAAACGCAAACACTTTCTGAAACATATTTTTTTTTTTTAAGTCACTCTATTTCACTGTCGTATTTTTGGGGAATTCTATTCGAAATAGATTATTTTCTTTTCAAAATAGTAGATAGGGACAAAAATTGATAAGTGATTAATTTTATTATTATTTTAAATTTAATTTATAAGGAAATTCGAACTAAAGTAAGTTTAATCTTTTGCCTATTTCAAGTTCAGAAATAACATTTTATTATTTTACAGTAATTAATTAAAATTTGAAATCCAAATTAATCATAATTGAGTTTGTAAAAAACACATATTATCGATTTTGGATTATATAAAAAAATATTTGATCAAAGAAAGATTTTTCACATTATTATGGAAAAGCTACTGAGAATAATAGCTATATGGTAGCGATGCACAACCTTTTTGCCAGAAAATCGTTTGACACCAGAATATTTGAAAAGTGATGTTTGTTTTCTTTCATAGCAAAGTTTCTGTCATTATTATAAGGAAAATTATTCTTCATAAAATTACTGGTATCGGTTTGGCCCGCGGGCCACAGGTTGTGCACCCCTACTATATGGAAATAATACAACTTATGCCGTTAAAACACATGTAGGATTAATTATGCATAATTCCGTGAAAGCTCTCACTCTAAAACATTTGTGTTACGTTACACCACAAAATTCTTGGCAGCTACGATTTCCACTTCATGGAGTAATTTTTCACTTATATAATGGTGTAATTTAAACATATATTACTGGTGTAACTTTTCAATGTTACACCGGTTATATCGGTTAAAGTACTCCACAAAATTGGAAACAGCAAGGCTGCTACCAATTTCATGGAGTAACGTTACACAAATATTTTACAGTGCTGATATATCAAATTTATATATATATATATATATTTTTTTTTTGTTGAACTTATACATAAACCTAAATTTTTCTGGATCTTTAATTTGTCGAACCTGCTTGAAAAAAAAATTATCTTAAATAAAAATTATCTTGTTTCAAAGAGATATAAAATTTAACATTCTATATCAAATAGAGAATTTCAAATTAGAAATTTTATTGATTTTGGCAAAATTACTATGTCAGTACAAAAGATTTCTAAAAAAGTTGACAAAATAAGTGTTTTAAAACAGTTTTCTTAAAAATGCATAAAAATTTGTAGTATAATGATATATTTTGAAATTTATTTTGTTAATGATTTTCTAGATTACGTCTTATAATATAATTAATTTTTTCATTAACTTTTTTCAATAGTGCAGTACAATAACTTTTTAATCCGATAAACCCGAAAACGTTTTGCCATTATTCGAGAACTCATTTTGTTTTATTTTATTGATTTATTTTACTTTTTAAATAAGTAACTATTTTTTTTTTTTTTTTTTTTTTTTAGGAAATCACAAACACTTTCTGAAAGATTTTTTTAATTCACTTTATTTCATTGGCATATTTTTTTTTTAATTCTATTCGGCATAGATTTTTTTTTCAAAAAAGTATATATAATAACAAAATTGATAAGCGATTAATTTTATTATTTTTTTAATTTAATTTGTAAGGAAATCCAAACTAATGTAAGTTTAATCTTTTGCCTTTTTGAAGTTCAGAAATATCATTTGTTATTTTACCGTATTTCGCTAAAAGTTTTTATAAAAATTTGAGATCCTAAGAATCATAAGAGCGTTTGCAGAGACTTTTAGAGAAATAAAAAAGCACAAAAAAACTGTCATTAATTAAATTAGTACAATATATATAATATTTCAATACAAAATAATGAAATAACATCTTCTGATCACAGTATTTATTTAAATACTTACTTTAATTTCAGAAAAAATTAAAATTTATTTTTTTACGTAAAGTTTAATGAAACATGCGGACTCAATAAGTACATTTTTTGACAATTTCTTAGGATTTCTTTAAAATTTTATATCTATAACTTTGTACATAGCACAATTGTATATCCTCTATTACAACTGCAAATATATTCTAAATTTGATGTATCAGTTTGATTAGTAACTGATAAACATGTGCTATTGATTAAATAAATATCATATAGAAATTTAAGCATGTTTGAACAACTAAAAAATAAACCATAAAATCATTAATGGCTTCATTAGACACAAGCGCTAGATCAAGGATCAATTCAATTAATTTTTTTTAATTTCATTATGAATACATTCTAATATAGTTGAAGAGATTTTATAAAATCAGTTTTTATATCTCATACCTATGTTACATGCACCTGTACTGAATCTAAAACTCGACATTTTACCCATTTCGCCGTTTATTTGATAAATATAAATGACGTTAAATATGGCGTGATCGTTTTTGAAGTTTGTTTCCTTTAATACTTTGCTTGAAGAAAAAGTTCAGTAAGTGTAAGAAAAAAGCTTATTGCAAAGCTTAAAATATTTTCTGATGTTGCATGATTACAAGAAATGAAGCTATAACAAGAGATACTTTATGTGAAATATACAATATGTTTTTCCTTTACTTTAAAATAACTATAAAAAATTCATTTTTATATTTTGTAAATTAGATGGACAGATAGGCATTAATTTTTTATCCACTCACATTCTCGAAAGAGTCAGTTTTCTTATTTCTTTTAAAAAAATTTCATTAAGTAAATTTTGACTATTTATCGATTTGAACTGCTTATCAAAAAAAAAAAAAAAAAAAAAAAAAAAAAAACATTCTATTTAAATGTATTCTTTTCGAAATCGTCGTTTAACAATCATGAATCAGTATAAAATTTACGAAAATAATGTAAAGTCTAATATGCTTGAAGGAATTTTGATCTGTTTCAGTATTTTCTTAAATATTACACAAACAAGAGCATGTGAGAATCGTAAAATGCTGCTTTGAGAAGTAAGTGCTGTTTTTGAGTAAAACATACAAGAACTATTGTGCGTATAATTCTACAGTAGATATTTTTCCGTATAATATTTCGCTTTAAAGAATGCGAGAAACAAACTGCATAATCTATACTTATACAAATGAACCGAGTTTATTCCAATAATACTCTTAAACATGTTTTGCAGTTTGAAGCCTTTTCCTACTTTCGTTTTGACAGGGTTATCCAAAAGATATTAGTTTGTTTGATGTTTTTTTTTCAATATGTTTTCTGCTCCTTATGAAGTTTTGAGAAAATTATTTCACGGAAACATGTGACCTATACTAACTAATACGTTTACACACTTGGGGTTTTAGGATGATACCACTTGTATTTTCCTAAATATTTAACAAAACGTCTAAAATCGCAAGTGCGCGCTTATCATTGGCCATACAGTGCTTTTGATATGTTTTGTACTGAAAAATAAAGGTTATAAATATAAATTTTATTTAATTAAGATATTATTTGGTAAATTATAAAAAAAAAAACTTAATTTACAGAAAAAACAAATAGTTTTTAACACATTGTTCTATTTATCAGCAGCTTAAAATTTTCTGATAATTGGTTCATAAACTTATAAAAACGTCAGAGATATCCAAAGGTATTAGAAATAAAATTGACAAAGGAAGATTTCAAGAAAAAGTAGTTAATCTGACGCATTATTAGAGAGTATTAATTATTGAAAAAACTTATGAATAATCGTCCGGAAAATAGTAAAGAAAATAACTCTTTAAAGAAATGCAATATTTTATTTCGAATTTGAAGTTTTTATCTTTTAATTTTACAAATTTTTGTTAATAGTTTATATTATTCAACAAATAAATATTCATGAACTTCTTTTTAAGACAATTAAAATGGGTTTTTTGCCATTTTTTTTAAATTGCCATTTTTTTATTCTAAAGATTTTAATTACACAATATGCTTGACATTTTTGTTTTTATTTCTTGTTTATTTTAATTTCGTACTTGTTACAAATATAACTAATGTAAAATAACACAACCTTATCAGAGCTTAGCAATATATAAAATACATAAAATTAGGATTTGGATTTTTATTATTCTTTTTATCAGCAAGAGTAAGATGAAATACAAAGCCACTTTTTAAATTCCCCCCCCCCCCACTGTCACATTAGCATCCTCTACAGATGAGGCAAATTTTGAATGACTATATCTTCATAATTTTTCTTCATCTACATTAGTTATTGTAATTGATGTATATTTATCCAATAATGGTGTCCCTATACGTTTTATGATTTTTTATCCAAATTCTAATGTAGGACACAAAATAATGCAATGTGTTTCCCAAAAAATATGGTCTGTGTAAATAAAAATTTAAATATTAAACAAAAAGTGATTAAATGTTTAAAAATATAAATTTAACTAATAATAGCAAGTAAATATTTTAATTACAAAATCCTCTGTAATCAAAACACTGCAACATCTGGAATAATCTAAAAGACTAATAAAAAAAAACCTTTGGAGGGTGAGGAATTTTATCTCTAATATAGAACTGCATTCTTCATAAATATATCACCATTTTTATGTCGATTGAAAGATACTTATCGGAAATAAATTTAACATTTTCTATTTAGAAGTATCATTTTTACTTTTAGGTTTTATTTAGAAAACGTAATTTAAAACTTTATCCAAAATTATGTAAATAATAAAATGGTTAAATGCGTTTTCATTCATTTCATTATCTTCTGTCATCACCTTTAAAAAGTGACAATGTTCAAAAAAAAAAAAAAAAAAAAAAAAGTAACTTTGAGAAATGAATATTGTTTTAGAAGTAAACTTAATTATAAATAATAAACTTGTCAAAAACTATAATTAATAAATTTCACAGCATATATTTGAACCTTTATTAGTTTGTTTGGAATGAAGGTACTACTAGGTTATCCCGTAGACCAATTTCGCCAAATTATACAAATCGCCAAACTAATAGCCAAATTATACATATCGACGTATTTTTTTTAAATAATGAAAAAACAAATAATTAGTAGAATATTGCTAAAAATATAAATAAAAAGTGGAAATAAAAATCCCTTAATGATGTTTAAAATACGTGTATCGTATTTAATATCATTGAATGTTACATTCACGATCATCCATAACTGGCATTTAATCTTATTTTTTGGCGTTCGTTTTTTGGTCGACGGGATAACCTACACTGAAAAAAAAAAAAAAAAAAAAAAAAAAAAATTCAAGAGGTTACTAAAAATTTTTTAGTAAATTTGTATTCCACAGAATTTTTTAGTAACCATTACAAACTTTTTTTTTTGCAAGTGAAACAAGCATTTCTTTTGTAAACTTAACAAAAGAATATTTTGTATAACTAACTTAAAATTTTTTAGTATGAACCACCAAGCAAATTTTAGTAATAGCTCCAAAATTATTTTTAATAGCAATTACGTGCGTCCGAAGGGCAGGAGCTTTCTTCGAGCTGCATCCAGACTTCTGAAGCGATAGATTTTCGGCAAAAACGCAATAGATGGCAGCACCAAACATTGCGACCAGCTCCAACAGGAAATTCATAACCCCTTGATTATAGAGTATATTTATACTTACCTTTATTTATACCTTTATTTATACTTACACTACATACATTCGGGGCGTACTTGGCGCTGTCCGGTATTGAACCCGGGACGTTTCAGCCTGGAGTCCGTTACTATAACCACTATGCTATCAAGGTCACGCCAAGCGATTTTTAGTAATAGCTATTAAAAATATAAAACTATTAACTCTATTCGTTGCTAACTTTTTTCTAGTAATTCTTACAGATTTTCTAGTAACTGACTAAGATTACTAAACATTTTTTAGTAATTACAAGGATTACTAAAGTTTTTTTAGTAGATCGACCCATTTTTTTTTTTACAGTGTAGTAGTACCGAAAAAAATTCAATTAATGAACGATAGAAAATTAATGCAAGGCTTGAAATATATCTGACATCACATCAGATATATTTTGAGACAAATGCAGGAAGCCAAACTTACGAATTACTTGATGCGAAATTCAAATACTATAATTTTCGGGGTTTTAAAAATAACTGGAAAAAAAAAAAAAAAAAAAAACAGAAATTGAAATTGTACATTTGTATTTTGTCAAAGAGATGAAGAAATAGGTATTGATTTTAAAGGACACATTGTTCTAGTGCTGTCAACGTTTTCTTTTAAAATAGTTTATTAGTTAAATGAAATTTTAACTATTTATCTGTTTATCTATTTAAGCTGTTTAACAGAAATACCGTAATTTCCTGCGTATAATCCGCGGATGAAACAATTCTTTTTCGACCCAGAAATTTTATTTTCTAATTGAAGGCAAATATTTACGGCGATCTAAGAAATTATATTTTATTTAATAAAATTTCTTGGTCGAAAAATGATTGTTTGATCCGCGGATTATACGCAGGAAATTGCGGTACATCAAAATCATTTTACCAAAAATCATCATTTTAATATTATTCGTTGAGAAAAGGTATAACTTGCAGTTTTATCCAACATTACACAAAAGTAAAATGGTTGAATGAATTTTTATTTAATCCAATATGTTCTGTCAGTATACATAAGCAAGAAAATTTTTGAATGCTCAATTCTTCAAAAAGTTGTTTTGAGAAATAAAGACTTGATTTTAAGCTAAAAATGAATAAGAATATTATTTAAGATATAAGAATAAGAATAAGATATAAAAATATTTTTTTTGCATATAACATTCGACAGTAGATATTTGATACCCTTTGAGATCCTTTAATACTTTGCTTGAAGAAAAGTACGATAAGTGTAAGAAAGAAGGTTAATGCAAAGCTCAAAATATGTACTTATGTTATTTGATCACAAGAAATGAAGCTACGAAAAGAGATACTTGATGTGAAAGACGCAATATGTTTTTCCTTTAATTTAAAATAACTATAAAAAAATTAAAAAATGCATTTTTATATTTTTTAAAAGATATGGACAGATAAGCATTAATTTTTAATACACAAACATTTTCAGAAGAGCCATTGTTTTCTTATTTCTTTTCAAAAAATTTCATTGAGTAAATTTTCACTCTTTATCTATCTGAGCTATTTATTAGAAAAAAAAATAGAACTTTCTATATAAAATTACCATTTTTAAAATTGTCGTTTAAAAATCATAAAATTTATAAATATATTTATAAATTTTATGTTTTTTAAATTTATAAATTGTAAATAATGTAATGTCTAATATGGTTGAATGAGATTTGGTTTATTTCAGTATTTTCCTAAATATTGCATAAACAAAACTATGTGAGAATCACAAAAAGTTGCCTTGAGAAACAAGATGAGCCAAACATACAAGAAGTTACTATTGCGGTATATCATTCAACAATAGGTATTTTATCCCATGATATTTTGCTTTAAACAATGTGACAAACCAACTATATAATCTATCCTTATATAAATGTATCCAGTTTATTTCAACAATCATTTAAATACAGTCGACTCTCCTTAATCCGAACTCGTCTGGACCACAACAAATGTTCGAGTTATCCGATGTTCGAATTATGGAAAACATGCTTAATATGATACTATTACAAAGGAATTAATGTTATAGTGTTTTTTAAACTTATTTCGTCTGTTATCATTAGAATATGACTTAATATTGAATTAGAATATATAAATACATAAACTAATTAAAAGATTAGAAAAGCACGATGGAAGAAAAATTTAAAGCGTCACTGATGGACAGACGAGGCTCAAAGAAAGTGAATATTAAGTGCATTGTATTATATGTATACTCGTTCGGAACAATTTTCACAAAAATCAAAGAAAGAAAGTTATTCAAATGATCTGAAATCCATAAGAAAGAAAAGAAAAATGAAAAATCGGAATTCTCGTTAGTTCGAATTAAACGAAGTCGAGAAAAAGAGTTCGAATTAATGAAAATTTTTAACGTTATTCTGCCATTGAAAATTTCGGGACTTCATGTTTAGTTCGAATTATCCAATTTCGAATTAACGAGAGTCGACTGTATGTTGTATATATTCAACTTTTTTCCTTTATTAGTTTTGACAGGGTAATCCAAAAAATAACTTTTTTTCCAATTGTTCTCTGTTCTTTATGAAGTTTTGGAAAAATTGTTTCACGGAAACGTGTCATCTATACCAATGTATTTAAACACTTGGAATTTAGGATAACACTTCTTTGATTTTCCTAAATATATAATAAAGCGTCTAAAATCGCAAGTGACCGCTTATCATTGGCCATATAGTGTATTTGGTATGTTTTGTATTGAAAAATAAAGGTTATACATGTAAATTTTATTTAATTACAATATTATTTGGTAAATCTAAAAAAAAAAACGTTATTTAAAGAAATAACAAATAGTTTTTAACACATTGTTCTATTTAAGAGCAGCTTAAAATTTTCTGATAAATGTTTCATATACTGGTAAAAACGTCATAGATATTCAAAAGTATTAGCAATAACATTTGAATAAATACAAATTTACATTATATGAATTCATGGTAATGCAATCTGTTACACATACAGATCGGAAAGATATTAGTCATATAATAATAAAGGTTAAATATATTCTATAACGTTAAACTTTAACGAAATAGCTTAAACAAAATTGTACATGTTTATAATAGAGAGTAAAATTCAAATACTTGCTTATTAAATCAGATAACTAAATCCCATGCAGTTTATTTCGCATTATTAAAATCTACTTAATAGTTCCAATACTGTTATTTGAAAATAAGAGATTCACTGTAAGGGAAGTAATGGACAACGTATATATTTAAACATGCAAACTAAGCTTTATTCAGAAAAGGAATTTGCGAGAAATTCTCATTTATGCTCCGTAAGTAAGCACTGCATTATTTTAAATCCAAATAAAGCTTTAAAGCAGGGAATTCTGTTGTTATAGCGGATTTTGAATGAATCATGTACTATCCATTATTCTACAAACATTTATATTTCATATGTTATCTGAATACTTATTTTTTAAACAATCATTTGTAACATAAAATTAGATATAAAATATTAAAATTTCCTTTTAGTTATATATATAAACCAAATGTAAAAATAACAAGTTGGAAATTGCACGTGAAGCGTAGCAAACGAGGTGCGTTCGTACGATAACGAAGTTTTAAAAATATTACTCTCATATATCAATCTCATAAAATTGTAAATAGGGAATTACAATTAAAACGCTCATCAAACAATGTTCTCCCTATACCATTATGTAATGGAATACTTTTGTGTGGCCTTGTAAATCAATAACAAATGTTCTTTGCATCACAAATTATGTAAAATGTATATTATAATGTGTACTTTACATTGTATATAGATTCTATTAAGTTCGAATGAGTGCAACACCATTAAATTGCATTTGAAACATTTTCCCCATTGACCGTAATGTAACGGAATAATTTTGATTGACCCTGTAATTGATCTATGCACCCGATTATCAAAAAATTTGAAATAACTCGACAAAATTATGTAATAACTATGTATTTTAAATTTCAAACGTATAAAATACATTTGAAACTTTTTCCCCATTGACTATAATGTAATTGAATACTTTTGATTGTCCCTGTAATTGATCTATGCATCCGATTTTCATAAAATTTGAAATAACTCGACAAAATTATGTAATAACTATGTATTTTAAATTTCAAACGTATAAAATACATTTGAAACTTTTTCCCCATTGACTATAATGTAATTGAATACTTTTGATTGTCCCTGTAATTGATCTATGCACCCGATTATCAAAAAATTTGAAATAACTCGACAAAATTATGTAATAACTATGTATTTTAAATTTCAAACGATTAAAATGCATTTGAAACTTTTTTCCCCATTGACCGTAATGTAACGGAATGCTTTTGATTGTCCCTGTAATTGATCTATCCATCCGATTTTCATAAAATTTGAAATGACTCGACAAAATTATGTAATAATTATGTATTTTAAATTTCAAACGATTCGGTTGGGTAGTTTTTGCGTTGTTATATGCGGACAGACAGACGGACAGACGGACAGACCGACGGACAGACGGACGGACTGAGCGACAACAATAGGTGCTACGTATTTACATAATTACGAACGCACCTAAAAAGGCCTTTCAAAGAATTTAAAAATGAATGAAAATAAGATTTTGATTATAAGGTTTAATGGGGTAATAGCACCACATTAAAGATTTGCTAAGGTCTGGTGATTCTGCCCCACTTAGGCAATAAATAAATAAATAAAATATTCACAACTTATATTAAGATTCTTTTTTTAGAAGAACTTATTTTATTAACTTTACAAAATCATTTTAGGAAGTACATATTCATAAATTGTAATGGCGTCATTTCTTGACCAGTGCATTTGGCGTTATTACCAAATGATATAGATAAAATAAAAATTAAATATTCTTTTGATGTATTCGAAATACTGGAAAAAAAATCAACTGGAGTAATAAAACAATGCGATATTACACAGGTATACTTATTGAGCAGTGTATCTTTATCTGCAAGTTATTATGCAATCCAAAATCTTTCACAAGATTTTGAAAGTGTGGGCAATACAGCATACGTTTACAGGACAAACAAACTATTTCCTCAAGAAATATCTTGTTTTCAGAGCTTGTCTCTCAAAGTTTAGTTCGGGTTTTGATACTTACATGCTTCTTCCAGCGATAATGTCTAAAATTGGAAGAAATTAACTTTTAGCGGTTATTTATTACTCAGATGACCCAGAGCCTTTGTGCGCAGAGTGCATTTTTGCCCCTTTCCTGATTCGTTCAAATTTACACGTAATATGAGCACTTGGCATTATTACCCAACCTGGCGTTCATTCTTCAGGACACCATATATACGTATAAAAATATAATGGAAAAATTACCGGTGACAGAAATTTGGATGAGCACTTTTTATTATTTTACATTAAAATTTACGTTTTTTTTTCTTTTGTCATTTTTTCTGTACAGAGTATCAATGACAGAATACCTTATTTTTTATTGGCACAGCAACACCTTTTACTGCAACAGTTTAATGTAGATTACTTCCAATAAATCATACATCAAATTGAAGTTAAGGGAGTGTGGTATAAAAAGATTCTCAATTAAAAAGAAAAAATATTGAATTAAAATTTTCTTTGTCTTTTATTTGTTTAAATCTCTTTTATCCGTTTTAATTATATTTCTCTTTTAATTGGAAAAGGAAATATATTTTTTTGCTTTAGTTTGTGTTCAAACCCAAACTTTCAAGCAGTGGCTGAAATGGAAGAGATTTTTCGTAAAAATGAGTTTTTCTTTTTAATGTTTTTTTTTCTTTTTTTTATATATTTTCTTTGCTTTAAATTTTTATGTGTCAAAAATTCTTAAAATAAGTAATTCAAGTTTGGAACATGTCTTTCTAAATTATTTTACTTTAATTTTTATTCAGCAAATTTAAAAAAAAGGTTACTTTTTAAAATATGGTTTTTTTAAGATGCATATTTTTTCTTTAATTTTTTTATCTATTTAAATTAATAATTTAAAAAACATTTAAATTAAATTTTATATACTTCTGTTGATTAAAATGGAAAAAAAACTGAAATTCTACAAATAGTGTATTGATATACAACGATTTTAAATAACCCCACTTTTTAAATAAATTTTGATTTTTTTAAATAAAAAATTGTATTATGAGAAGTTTTATAATATATTTTAGTTAACAAATAATATTGTTAACCATCACGAAAATATTCAACATTTTATCGAAATAAATATGAATTATTTTAAAATGCGTCACGGAACATCTTTAAATTAACCTAGTTTACAAATGTTATATATTTTCCCTTTTAATTCTGCAGAAAACATCTAAAACTAAACTAAAATCCAACTCTTCTCATACTTGGTTTGATAAATTCAGAATAATGTACGCAGTAAATTCATTAACTCTCTGACACAAATCTTTCAAATAACCATATGGCGAATGAACATACACACAATCTTTTATTAAGAACAAATAATAAACTGCATAGCGATATGTCTGGTCAGGGCCATAGCTAGAAGTATACGATAGGGGGGGCTCAGGGGAATATAGGGGGGGGGGCTCAAGGGAATGTAGGGGGGGGGGCTCATATTTTTTTGTTCTCTCTCTAATGCAGAAAGATAAATCAGTGCATATTCACATTGTAGGTACTATGTTTTTCATTAAACTGTTGTAATAACTTCATTTTATGCTAAGAAAAGTACATGATGATGAAAATTTTGAATGTATAACTGGTGCAAAATTAAACATCCTGTTAGCTTCATATGTACCAATAGGATGAGGGAGTGTTGAAACACGTATTTTAGATACAATTTAGTAACTCTGCAAAACTGTGAAAGGGTCTCAAAACTAAATTAGATTTTTAAACAGAATTTCATTTGAATTTTCGGAACATTTAGTGACTTTGGAACATTTTCCAGGGGGGGAGGCTCAAAATATTTTAGGGGGGCTGAGCCGCCCATAGCGCCCCCTTAGCTACGGCCCTGTGTCTGGTACTGTACGTTTTTAAATCTTCAACTCAGCAATAGCGTTTAACGTTTAGGAGTCGCCATTTTGTATATCCTGCATGCCCCAAGTGAGTCAATAACAAAGCAGTATCTGCGCATGCGCTATCTAAAGTATTGGAGTTAGTCTTGATATGTGAGCTTGAGCCAACACTTTGATACCTTACATTTGATACTATTAAAATGTATATTTGGGACATTCGTGAATAGAAACTCTATATTTCAAGCTTTGAAGCAGTTTATTAATATTCCAATGTTTAATTTTGTTTCATATTGTGAGCAGACATCTGTAGCAACAAAAGTTTTTTTTTCTTTGTCTACTTTTATGTTCGAAGCAGTATTGTAAAGGAAAAAAAATATTTATTGGACTCACCTTTTATTGCAGTAGATGTTGTATAACCAGATTTTTATTAACCCTTTCCGGCACACTGGGATAAGCCCGGGATACCTAATTTTAATTCCAAACTTGGAATCCGCACCAATAATATTTTAATAAACCTTTCCTTTTACAGTGAAAGTTTATATTAAGGGTATTCTTAATTTCTCGAAAAATTGTCTCTAAATTCCAATGTCAGTCGATAATTTCTCATTTTACTAACAGAATTTGCCCGAATCGGAAAGGGTTAAGTCAAAATCCATTTTAAAAGATTTAAGCAAAACGATCGATTTTCGAATAATAGTTATAATTATAATAGTCTAGGTTTTATGGTATTGTATTTGCATTTATTTAAAAGCAATATTTAATCCACCTCATTGTAAAAATTTCCGTTATAAATCAAAATAAATTGAAATAACAGAAATAAATCCATATATTTACTTACGGCAGTCTTCTCAATAAGTTTTCAAAAGGACGATGATTGGAGGTGTTTTCTGCGCTCTCTGATCTACGACAAGTTGTTTCTTCTCCCAATTTTCCTTATCACTACCAAAGTTTCCCACATGATTTAACCCTTTCCGGCGCACTACTCTTTAAAGTTGGAATTTAAAGAAAAAAAATAGGCAATCTATTTAGGCCTAGAGGAGTACACAGGTATTGTTTGTAAAAATTGCACTAACCATTTTAATTATACAGCTGTTGCCGAAGTGGTAACCTCCCATAAGTAAAGCATTGATAAGCGCAGTGAGAAGAGCATTGCTGTGAAGCGCGTATTACAGTAAAACATTTTACCTATTATTTAAAAACAGTAGAGTTTGACCTCTGTGGTGATGTCATCTAGAACTCATAAGAAAGATTTAAAGTAGCCATTATAGTAGTTTTTGAAATATTCACGGAGTTTTTGTGTCTCTAAACAGGGGAAACCTTAGGTGTTGCCGACCCGGCAACACAGCGCGTTAAGGGGTTAAGTCAAAAATAAATTTAAGGGAAGTTTTACACAGCATAGGAACATAACTAAAACGGATTTTCTTAAAATTAGCACAAATTACGGATTTGCATGAGAAAAAAAGTGCTTCTACACAATATTTTGCATACAGTAATAAACCAAATATTTCTAGGAAAGGCTTTCCGCCGTGTTCACACCTATCTACAGTTTTAATTCCCGCAATTTTTTTCTTTTTTTTTTGAAAAAACAGCATTAAAAAAAAGAACTGCATAAATACATTCAGTTGTTATTAGTATTAAAAAAAAGAATTATCTCTGCGAAGTAGACTAGGAATTAAAAAAAATCATTTCAGTAATAAGTTTTAGAATTCTAAAGATTTTCTTTATTCATTTCAGAATTAAAATAATAATAAATAATTTTATCTATAAAACATTCGTTTGAAATTTGTGACTTTGAATGTTCATAATACATAGAAACTTCCATTTTGTAATAATAAATTAAAAATAAATAAATAATTTAAAATAAAATAAATAATTTAAAAAAATAATAAAATAAATAATTTAAAAATAAATAAATAAATAATTATAGAACTACCTTCAAATTCTAAGCACACATTGAGAACACTTTGATTTAAAAAAAAATGTTTCGGTTATTTTAATGTGTTTTAAAATGTGTTCCGATTATGCTCCACGGTAAAGAAATTTTTCCGAAAATATACCAAAAGCGTTCTGCTTTGGAAAAATCTTAAATCTAAACTTTGAAGCATATTTGAGAACAGATTGAGAATGCATTTGGGCACAATTGTTAAATAATGTGTTCCCAAATGTATTCAAAAAGTGTTCTGAAAGAAATGAACGTTCTCAGAAGTGATCTAAAAACTATTCAAAAATATACATTATAAAATTTTCCAAAAAAAGTGACAAAATTTTTGACGAAAGAGATTTCTAAAAATTGAACATAGATATGTAGTGTGTATTAATTTTGAAATATAATTTTTATTGATTTTCTAGAATACTTCTCAGAAAACAAAAATTATTATTCTATAAATTTAATAAATTATATTTAATAAATTTTATTACATAAAATTACAAACATTAAAATTATATTAATTTTATTCAGATTTTTTGCAAAATTGCAAAACAAATGCTTTTTAATCAGGTAAATCAGGAAACTTTTTGACGTTCTTTCAAAAACTCATTTCATTTTATCATATTAATTTATTTTATATTTTAGATAAGTAACCAATTTTTATTATAAAAACACAGAGAATTTCTGAAAGTTTTTTTCTGAAAAAAGCACGCATTTTTATAGTCATATTTTTGAAATTCTATCCGACATAATTTATTTTCCTTTCGAAAGAGTATATTGGAACTAAAATTGATAAGAGATTAACTTTAATATTTTTATGCTTAATTCAATATAAGAAAAAATGTGAAGCTAAGGTAAGTTTAATCTTTTGCCTTTTAGAAAATCAGAAATATCATTTATCATTTTACCGTATTTCTAAAGCAATTTTAATGAAAACCCGAAATTTTGAGATTCATAATTGAATCTGTAAAGCCTTTTAATAGAATAAAAAAACATCAAGATTTTGTAGTCAAATAAAGTGGAATTCGAAAGCAGGTACAAAAATATAAAATAAACACAACCCATCGATTTCTTAATATATATATTGAATATTTCATTAAAGAAGGAATTTTCACATTGTTATAGGAAATATAACTATATATAAATAGAGAGTAAAATCACATGTAGGATTAGTTGCACATTTTTTGAGAGATATGACGTATCTAATTTAGATGTTCTTTAGTGTTTATATATAAAAACCTAAAATTTTTTGCGTCTTCAATATTCCAAAACTTTTTTAAGAGAAATAAAAAAAACAATAATTTCATTAAACATAAAACCATTTTAGGAGATAGATATTTAACATTCGAAATCAAATAGAGAATTTAAAGTTTAGTAATATCATTAGTACAAAAACATGGCTCACACTTCATTTTTTTAGACAAAACTACGGAATGTTTCAATTCAATTTTAATATAACTTGCATACAAGTACAGTCGAGTCTCTCTATAACGAAACTCTATACATCGAATTTCTCTATATAACGAATTTTTAGTAGGAACGGTCCCCTATTCGCATGATTACATTAAAAAGAGTCTCTATATAGCGAAAAATCTATCTCCATTTAACGAATTTTTTGGTCATAAAAAATTGGTCCAATTGGTCATACAAAACATTTTTAAAAAGCTTCGAAATCATATGGAATCAATTTTCCATAACTTATTTTTGATTTATCGTTAGTGCTGAGGTTTTTTATTTATTTATTTATTACTTCTCTTATTGTTCTTTAAATCCAACGAATTCATACCACCTCCCACACATTTTTCCACATCCTTCCCAAAACAGTGTCAATTGGATTGATTACACATGTAAGAGAGGAATCAATGAGAGGCACATGAGAGAGGTCTTCAAATGGAGGAAAATATAAACTATAATTTTTTATTCCTTGGTAAAATTTGAGCATTTTTTTTGAAAGCGAAACAATTTTAAAATCAAAACAATAAAAAATTACAGATTTCTTCGTATGAAATTAATGCAAGTTTTCCTTATTTGATTTTCATTAAGCTTTCAGATAAATGTCTGTCCTCTGTTTTGAAACATCTTAAATAATTAAGAAATAAAATGTTAGGTTAATATTTATTTGTAAACATTTCAAATTCTTAATTCAAAAGATCAAAAATAATTTTTCTTCAAATTTCACTCATTAAATACGATTTTTAACGTCATTCTCTATACATCGAATTTCTCTATATAACGAATTTTTTACTGGAATGGTGGACATCGTTATAAAGAGACTCGACTGTATATTAAAAAATGAAATGTTTCTTGTTTCATGTATAAATGTCACAAAAGGATTTTACTACGATACATTTTTATACCCATATAACTAATCGATAACTATCACACTTTAGAATTAAATGATATTATGCTTAATTTGCTGAAAATTATTATCAACCCTTTAGAAAAATCTCCACCGTTCTATTTTTTTTCCATAATTAAGTGTTGAAATAATTATTCCTTTCTTAAGTATTACTCTAATAGTCTCAGATAACTCATTCTTATCTTTCTTGGAAGAAAAAAGAAAATAAAAAGTCCTTCTGGCAGTACCGGGATAAAGAGGTAGCTTTCATATACTTATTTATTTAGTTAGTTATTTTAAATTAAGTTATATTATTCAAACATACGAAGATAAAATAAGTGGAACCCGATTATAGAAGACTGAATACTAGTTTTTGTCAACACTGAATATTAATAGGAATTTTTAGAAATTAGTCATCTTTTATTCGACCTGGTTTTATTTTATGTTGTTGAAGATTTTGGATATCTTCTCGAAATAATTTGTAATTTAAAATGTACAGCGCAATAACTATTACAGGGTAATAACGCCAATCCTTGGCTTTGATTCCCTACAGTGGCCGAGCTACATCCTAAATACTGATTCAAATAAACACAGTTAAAACTGTGCAATGTTTCTAATAATTCTATTTAAGCGGTCCTTTTTAAGCAAAAAGAAGCTCACGGTCTGATATTTTTTTGCCTCATCTTCCCCCCCCCCCCACCACCACCACACCTTTATTTTTCTTACACTTTCACAAAATATTGAACATTTTCAATAGCTTAGAATGCAATTTGTCAATTTCTAAGTTTGTAGAGTTTGTATTTTTAGAATTGGGCAATCTACATGCAATTATTCCATCTTATTTCATAGTTTTGTTTCCATTGCGTTATTACCCATAGAGGTGGGTAATAACGCCAAATAGCATTGGTCAAAAAATCACGCCATTACATTTTATGAATACATATCTGTTATTTTTTTTATATAGATAGTTAATGAGTTGCTGTATCAAATCATATATTTGTTTGAAAAATACAAACTAATACTGAGCCGTGAAAATTAGTAGCGTTATTACCCCTTACGTGGCGTTATTACCCCAGGGTAGCTTATATATATATATATATATATATATATATATGCCAACATTTGAACGGAGGGTCATGATCGGTAAAATATATTAAAATTTTCCGGAAGTGCTTTCCTCCGGACAGCTGCAGTAGGCAGCTTTTTCCTTTTTGTAATGAAAGCTACCTAAAAGATTCACAGATACTTTATTCAACAGGTCATCCGTTGATACAATTTTTATCTCATTTTGAACTTTTAATTCAAAGGTTTGCTAAAAAATGCTCCAAACTTTGATTAAACAAGCGGTTATATAATAACATTTATTTTCAGGCATCTTTTGTGTATAATTTCTCCTTAATCAATAATTAATGTAACCCTCCAAATGTTATTGGCAGATTAAAATTCTTTCTTACTTTCTCTGGAACTACCACTTGGCTAATTCTCGTCTATTATTCTGTTTATCTTTCTGTCTATCAAAATTCAAACTTCCTCTCATTTCTATACAGCGTCCAACCTTTGTCAAGATTTTTGTCTCAGTCAATGTGTTTCAAAAATATATATTAAAATATTTAATTGCTAAAAAGGTCATCAAATGCTAATAAAACACATTAAAAGATCTTATTATTATTGTACTAATGCTTTATTAGCAATTGACGTCCTTTTTGCAATTAAATATTTTAATATATATTTTTGAAATGTTTTTAATGGACGTTTAAGAAAATTTCTTTTTATAATTATTGTCAGTCAATGTGTGTCTCCCACCAAAAGCTTCTTAGATGAAATATGAGAAATTTTTCAACATATTCTTTAAGATCTAATTATATTCAGATTTATTTATGATAGCGCATGACAAAATATACCGATAATTACCCTTTCAGAAATATTTTCTTCAGATCACGAAAATATTCCTGACTACACCCGTTATATATCAGAAGATTGAAAAACATTCCAGCCTTTATTATTTTATGAATAAAAATACGAATAAAATAATACACTAGAATAATAAACTAATAAAAAAATTCTTAATAAACTAGAATAAAAATTTCTGCAATCTGAAAAAATAATTTTTTTTTTCAAAAATCTGTCTCTCGTTCTTTCTGCTTGGAAACGAATCCTCATCCGCTGGTCTCGATTGAGTATTTTAACCATTCGATCAGCGGGTACTTGACAAAGAGCTAGTTTAAAATGGATGTATGGGTTCTTCATTTCGATGTTTTGGTAAAAAACTTTTTTTTGGTTTTATTAATTTTATTTTGGTAAAACGTGTTAAATTTCGTGTTCGGAAAGCTTAGAAATTTAAAATTTATTGACGCAACATTTCGTCGTTATAACTAATGTTTAACGTCTTTTTTTTTTTGCATTTATAGAATACTAGAGGATAAAAATATATTACATTGTAGGAATAGTTTTAATAATACATAATTTGACTGGCAGGTGTAAAATATGAATGTTATATTTTTAAGTAAACTGGATAAGAAATGTCAGCTATTTTTGAATAAAATCAATTTCATTTTTAAACTGATTGAAGTACTGTATCCATTTTTAAGTATTCGTTTAGAACGCATTTTACTTGCGAATATTTTATTAATGCTTTAATAAATGAACTGCACAAAAGTTTAAATGGGTAAAAAAATTATGTTTCATTAAAGGTGCGGACATTACTTTTGTTTATTTGTTTTTAAATTTTGCATTAAAAAAAATCGAATTTTCGGTATTACGAATTATTATATTACGCATTCGTTAAATGGAGAAAGTTTGAAATTCCCACTTTTTTTGAGACTTTCAGAAAGAATTAATAAAAAAAAGAGAGAAAATATTTGTTTAAAAATGATGAATAATTTAGTGTATAAAGTCGATTTTTTTCTGACAATGTAACAACAAGTAAATTTATCTAAATAAACTTCAAACTAATGGAGTTTAAATTGAAATGGATACCAAATTCATTTGTTTGTTAGTTCGACATAATAGCCACAATGTTTTCAATATCTTGAATAATGCAAGTATATTTAAAAATTCAGATTAAGTAGAAATTCAAAAGACACGTTTTGTTTGATGTAAAAGACAGGGAGGTATTCTTAGATTGTTACTTTGATTTAAGGATTTGTTTCTCATTACTAATGTATTAAAATTGTTTGCACAACATATATGTTATTTAAATATGATAGATTTGTTTTTAAAATTTACCTTATTTTAGTCTCGGATAAGGATTGGATAAAGATTTAATTGCGCTAAACTTGTAAAGATAATCTTCAATTGCACCATATATTACACATATTTTAATGCTATAAACGTCAGAAAGAAATACAACTTTTTTTTTATCATGCAGCTAATATATATATATATATAAATTTTCGGAGATAGATTATTGCTGACTTAGATGGTGCATTAAGCATATGTAAATTTCGAATCATTTTTTCGTGTTCTGTGTTATCTTTAAAAAGAATGGTTTTTTTTATCTAACTATAACTGTGTACAAAGCACAGGTGTCTATGTTGCATTATTAATATGAAAATTTATTCAAAATGTGATGTATCAGTTGGATTAGCTGCTGATTAACCTGAGCTATTAATTAAATAAACACGATACAGAAGTTTATGCGACTTTATATTACTAGAAAATAAGCATTAAAAATACTTACATTAATGTCTTCATCAGACAAGAAGCGCTAGATCAACTATCAATTCAATCATCCTATTTTGAAATTTTCGTTATTAATACTTTCCAACATAGTTGAAGAGATTTTATCAATTCGCTTTTAATATCTCATTGCTGTCTGTCATATACCTAACCTGAATCTAAAGCTCGACAATTCACGCATTTTTCCATTTATTTGATAAATATAATTGATGTTAAATATGGCATGGTTGTTATTGAAATAAAGTTTCTAGAAATAATATTTGGTTTACAAAAGCACTCAAATTAATAACATTGTGTTTTGGTCTATGACTGAAAATCATTTTTTTTTTATTTTGCATATGTTACAATATTACAACTATAACCTCATAATAAATAATAAATTCATATACGTTTTTCAAGGACACAAAATGATGCTTTCTGTAATATATGAAGTACAGAGAATATATCATTCATTTCATGAATGATACGAAATAAGTCTAATACGAATATTTGTAAAAAAAAAAAAAAAGAAAATTGTGTATTTTTATTTTGTTATAATATTTCGAATATATTAAAATTCATATTGTATATTAATGTTGACTACAAGATACTTCCTGAGGAATATAATTAGTATAGAATTTATTCTTCATTTCAGAAGGCACACAAGAGAAATTTTAGGTACAGTACCTGGTATTTCCGATTATGACTAGTTAAAGTACCTGTATCAGTGAAGATTTGGTAAAGATTTTTGAAAGTATTAAAAAGATTTATGAAAATGTATATAAAAATGTAGATTTTTTAAAGTTTTCCGTAATTTGTATAAAACGGTAGTTTTGTTAATGCTTTCCGAAATTGATAAAGTGCATCAAAGTGTGGATGTTTTAAAATTATACGAAAGTTTAAAAAAGTGCATAGACCTGGAATGTTAAAGTTTTCCGAAAGTTTTAAATATTATATAACAGTTCAAAAAAGCGTATATTTGTTATAGCTTTCCGAAGATGTTAAATAGTGTATAAAAGTGCGGATTTGTTAAAGTTTTTTTCAAAAATGTTAAAAAGTGGTGTATAAAGTGTATAAAAGGGTACATATTTTTAAATGTAGCGAAAATGGTAAATAATGTATGAAAGTTTTTATTTTTTAAAGTTTTTCAAGAGATCTAAAAAGTGTATAAAACTATAGATTTTTAAAGTTTTCTGAAAGTGCTAAAAATTTTATAAAAGTTTACAAAGGTGTAGATTTTTTAAAATTTACTGAAGTTATTTAAAACTGTATAATAAAAGTGTATATATAAAAGTGTATTTTAATATACGTGCTTCATTAAGAACTTTTCTTTCTTGTTAAAACTGCTTTTATTTGATTTTATTTGATTTTATTTGCTTTTATTTGTCAAAAATTTAAATAAGACCATATTAAATATATAAATCATCATTGTTATGCTGCAAGTCAAAATACTCTGATAAACGTTTTCTATTGCTATTTATTAAGTATGGAATAAATCTAGCTGGAAAGAATATTTTTCCCGTCTTTCATTTTCTTTGATAATCGCGTATACTGATTAGAATACAACGAAAGTTATTTTCCAACTAAGATTGAGTTAGAAATCCTTTGTAACAAATGACAAATGAAAGATTTATCTTCACAAGATTCCATTTGATTCATTGTGATATATCAGTTGCTACAATTGAGAAATTACTATTCATGTACTGACGAAAGAGATAATTTCCATCATTCTTGTTTTCTGATACTTCTTCTGCTAATCCTGCACGCATATATAATTAGGTACACAAAATGAAAAAAATTTGTTTTAACTAATCTATTAATTATACTAAAAATATCTTATTCTGCTTTTGTTAGATAGTAGATGGAGCCATTCCACAGTTTTGCTTTCTTCTATCTTCAATTTAAAAAATAGTACTGTAATGAAAATTTTTTCTGACTTCCGGTTATTGACGGATTTGCGAGTTTTAAGGGTCAGTAATTCTAAAAAACATGTTTATACAAATTGTCTGTCTGTCATCCGTGTAGCCATGTGTCGCCATTGTATCTTCGAAAAGCACATGAAGATAGGCATGGAATTAAACCAAATTTTTCGTGTTTAGTTTTAACTATGGCAGGCAAATGTCTTACTGGCTTCTTTTTAATTTACTGTAGGACAGATCTACATCAATGTTAAATATCTTTTGTTTTTGTTAGACCATAACAAATCTTATTATTTTATGTACTTTCATAAAATAATTTTTCTCTTAAAGTTTTATCTATAAAAGGCATTTAGTATTTACTTAGATTTTTTAATGACACATCATATATCAAGGAATAAAAATTAAGTAATTATTAAGGTAAACTGTTCAATTTTAAGTTACCTGTGTTTTTAATTGAATCTATTTCAGATTTTTTTTTCTTGGTTTAGATCTGAACAAGTTTTAAATTTCTTTAAATTCTTTAAAAAGCATTCTGAAGAATGGTTCTAAATTATATATTTCTCTAATGATAATGCGCATATGTCTATATAAGAGGAAAGTTGCTTTCAATTTAATACACTGTAAAAAATTGTTTCATACACTGCAAAAAAAGTAAATTTACCGGACTTTTACCGTACTTTACCGTGAATTATAGAATAAATTTACGGAATATGTCTTTTTTTTTCACATAAACGGTGAACTCCCAAAATTTTTTGTGTTTTACGGGCAAAAACCGTTAATGTATAGTCTATTGATAATTCGGCACATACTTCTGAATATAGAAGAGTAATCGATCATTGTCTAAACTTTTGCTGAGCACTGTATTGATTCGAATGCAGTTGTAATTTACTTCGCGCCCTTCCATTGGTTTATGGGTGGGGCTAGACGTAAGGATTCTTTACTAATAGGCGTATTATACAGGAGTCAATTTTCAATATCTCCCACTTTTAACTTATAGCTATTTTATTCTCATTCGAAAGTTTTACTTTTCTGTTTATGATAGTTGTGAATATATATATGTAATAATAAAAAAATTTCGGCATTGTCCCATGTGGATGAGTCCAGCGCAGAGGATGATTAAATAAAAAAACGAAATTAGAGTTTTCGATAAATGTTTTATTCAAAAAAGGAAAATAGATTAATGGAATAATTTTAATATTTCGAAATAATATATTGATATTTAAGTAATACAGTTTAGGTATTTTTAGGAAAATAAATAATATATTATGCTGAATTAAAGAAAAAAAAATAAAAAGGGAACTTTAGCCGATAATTAAATATTAGTAGATTACGGAAAATAATAATGACAGTATGTTCTTATAAGAATTTAGAAAGAAATCAAAACGAAAAAATGATGAATTTTTTTTTATTATTCCATATATATATTCGGAACTATCATAAACAGAAAAATAAAACTTTCGAATGAGAATAAAATAGCTATAAGTTAAAAGTGGGAGATATTGAAAATTATATCATAAAACATTATTTACATGTGAATATTAAAAAAGAATGGCAATATTAAAACAATGATTTCATTAAACTGCGTTTATTGGCGTAAATGGGAAAAAAAATACGTTATATTTAAAATACCTATACAGCAATATTGCAAACAATTTAAATTTAAATACATATTTAAGTGAGAAGTTTCACATTTCTATATGATCTTTTAAACTAATGTTCTCAGTTCTAAGGTAGCAGAAACATAAAATATTACCTTTCTAGTAATATAAGTATTTTCACGGGAATTTCAAAAAGAGAAAAAAATCTTTGAAAAATAAATTAATTCATTAATGTGTATAAAAAGCAGCAAGTAAAAGAAATTCACATTTTATATGAGTCAGTAATATTGCAAAACAGTTTATATTAAAAAATGTATTTAGAAGAGATATTTACTTCATATTTTGATATGATCTTTTAACATTTGTTGTGACATCATAAATAATATTTTCGGCACAAATAATATATCCTTTTAATCAACAAAATTATTTTCAGGTAAATGATAAAAAGAGAAAGAAACATGCTTTGAATATAACTTCTGATTTAAACGTTATACTTAAAATACCGCACTAAAAATATCCTTATATCGCGATTCAAAAAATACCACGAGACAAATAATCTGTCTCTTCAACTGTTTAAGTGGTCCTGTTTAATCAAACATGTAAACACCCAGCATAAGTTTGACAGAAAACCTAAAAATTCTAAAATCAAAAGAAAATGAACGGAAACCTGCTTACAAGAAGATCGCCATTAAAAGATAAAATAATAATAATAATAAGAAGAAGAAGAAGAAGAAAAACAGCTCAATGTTTCGCAATTTACTAAAAGCCGATTAAATTAGCGTGTTTTGGGAGTTTGTGGTTTTAGAACGGAGGTTTATAAGCGTAGCTAAACCATGGCAATAGTAAAAAAAATAGTAAAAATTTTACAAAAATTCTATTTTTAAGAAAACTTTTTGGAATTTTAATAAATTTGTAGTTAAAAATTCTTTTTTAAAATGTACTTTCAGTGACATGCAGTGAGTTCGCGATTTAAATCATATTTTTAATAAATAAACCTTAAAGAAAAAATTTTCCTCACAATTTTTAAACATATATGCCACGCATTTTTACAGTTTTATTCAGAAGTACATTTCAATGGAAAATGTATTATTATCAAAGGACAGAATTTTACTGCTTGATTTAAAGATGTTCCTTTTACAAAAACTCATCAAAACCATTATCAAATTCAAGCAAGAACTTTTATGACAATATCAAATTATTGCTCCTCCTGAATCTGACACATTTCTTTGAATATGTGTAGTTAGACAGTCTAACAATAGAAGTATAGCCCAGCTTGGCGTTTTCTTTATGCCACAGTGAAGGGATTCTTTTCTTTTTTTCTTTTTTTCCATCATTTTATTTATCCTGAGGATGATTTCATAAACAGTTCGAAATATAAATTTTATGCTTTTATCAACAATATTCACCGCACAATTTCACATAAATGTTCTTCTTTGTGTGAACAAATAAGCAAGCGTTTGTGTTTTTTTAATTATATTATATTATATTTTAAATTAGATTACGTAAATTATATTATATTTTAAAATTTATAAAATAAGTTATTCTATTGTATTCTTATTTAATTTATAATTTAATCATGTTCTGCATAATCGATAAAACAACTTTTTACTAATTCCGTATTAAATTTTTGCTAGATAGAATGTAAGAAGTAATGATAAGTAAAAATGTCACTAGCTATATTCTAAAACATTTTTAATAATAATAAAAAATGTCTTATGCTAAATCATTTTTTTTAATTCTTACAACTTAAAAAGAAAACAAACACACATATGCTGCACTCAAAAAATGTTGTAAAAGAAAACAAAATATTTAAACAACGAAATATAATTCTTAAATAAAATTCTTGTTGGGATTCAGATTCACAAAATTTAAGAGAAACTAAAACAAAATATGAAACAGATCAGATTGATTGAATACAAAAGATTTTTTATTTTTTATGTACATTTATTTTCTCTGGCGTAAATATTAATACGTTATCATATTTGAATATTAGAAATATACTTCATTGAAATAGATAAAACATTTTTTTTTTACTTTCTATTTCATTTTAAATAAATGTTTCGTATTTTTTTTCTCAAATTTTAAGTATTTTATAATCTAATCGCTTTATTCAGAAAGTGGTGTGTAAATAAAAATAAAAATAAATGTAATGATAAATTGCAACAGTAAAACTTTTTTTTTTAATTGTAAGTCACAAGGTTTCTTTTTTCTGGAAAGATTGATAATATATTTTTTTAAATACTAACATAGACTTTGTACAGATCCTCACAATTCCACATGATCCGTAATTTTAGTTTTATTTGATCCGTTTATGTACTATATACTTAGATTATCGGAAAATTCTATTTAATAATGCAATTAATTATCTATAATTTCCTGATAATATATCAACTTTTTCTATCTCAAAATATACCGTAATTCAAAATATGCCGCGGCGCAGTTAAATCTTTTTGAAACCGGAAATTTTATTCTAAAAAAGATGATAAATAAATGCTTAGCAAAAGAAGAAACTACTGTGAAACTACTTTTGTACATAGCTTCCGAAATTTTGTACGCACTTGTCGTAGTGTTCTAGAAGATTTTGTATGCCTTCTTCATGGAAGGTTGCCGCCTGTGTTTTCAATCATGTGGTTACATGTTCTTTCAACTCGTCATCATCTGTGAAGAGTTGACCGCCAAAGAAAGATTTGAGATGGAATTACGGCTTTGCTTAACCTTCTCTTTAACTGCGTGAACCAGTTCATCAGTAACCAAACACGGACGTTTACTTCGTTCTTCATCGTGAACTTCATCACGTCCATTATTGCTTTTAGATTGCGAGACATTTTGTATGAAATCGGTAAGCTGACAGATATTACTTGATACGTAAACTTAAAACAGCTACCAAGAAGACTACATTTTCAATGACTTTCGGAAGGGGGAGGACCCATAACTGTTTGAAACCCTGACATCACAAAACATTCTGTCACCAATGTATACTGCCATAAATAGACTGTCGCCAATGGCGTCATATATGACACCACGAAATTTTTGATTTTACACGACCTCCAACAAAAGATTCTATATCTAGAGTTTTAGCTTTTATGTTTTAAAAATTTGATAAATACCTATTCAAAAACAAAAAGTGTTCAATTTATCAAAATTTTTCAAATAAAAAAACATTCAAAATAAATACTTTTCTATACTTTATATTTATTGAAAAAAAAATTAAAGTGGTTTATTCAAATTCTTCACGTTCTATGCGAACATTTTCGTAAGCTCTGCTATTTGTAAATTAATAGAACAACATTTTTAAAGGTTTTATCTCCACATAGTGTTACACTTATATAGAAGCGTTTATTTTATTCTATTCTTTTATCAAATAGAAAAGCCCTTCTGTGTGCATCAAGCGGATAAAAAAGTCCAAAAATAACGGCGCATTTGGAATTTGGGTCGATGCAAACGTTAAATTTCTGTTGCGAAATATCGGGATAAGAACATTCCTAATATCATGAACATATGATTTGTGGAAGGAAAAGTAAAAGCTTACGTAAATTTTCTAAATATAATGCAAATATTATAAATTTTTTAAATATAATGCATACAAACGTGGTCGGAATGTGCAACTGTTAATCGCAGTAGGAACGTATAGTAAGATGGTGCCCTTCACTCTGAGGGAAATGATTAGAGATAAAATAAATGATAAAATATTTATTTTATCTACAGAGCTGCAAATGGAATTTTCTGAAAGATCCAACAATTGTACGTTTATTAGTTTTTCAATAGGTGATTGCCACTTAACCTGTCTTTGCTTGTTACTTTTTATAACAAAATCTCATTAGGCGCCATCTAGCACATTAGCATTCCATTTCCTACCATGTATTATTAGACGAAAGTTTTTTGTTTGAAGGTGTACTGTCACCCCTTATAGTTTTGACGATCTTTTAGGAAACTTCCTCTGTAATAGTAAAAAAATATATATTGGTTTCTTAGTTTTCAAAATTTGGAATTTGGGTTATCAATAGTTGTTGTTGTATAGTTTCATTTGTGGTAATATATTTTCTAATATACATAATTATATATGGCATTTCGCTATGCTTACTCTAGAAAAGAAAATATTAGGGACAGATGTATGTTTGTTCCTCAGGAGAATAATGACGTGTGCAAAAAGAAACAAGTTGGAAATTGCACGTAAACGTAGCAAATGAGGTGCGTTCGTACGATAACGAAGTTTTAAAAATATTCAGATCTTGCTGATATAGTAGAGCGTACTCCGGATACAGTATAGTAGTCGAAATCTTTACTTTTCTGTAAATATGCAGGAAGTAATTTTTATTACACCTCAGCAACGTACATCTTATTCATAAAATGTGAAATAGTTGAATATAATTAAAACACGTATCAAACCATGTTTCCCCGTATAGCATTATATAGTGGAATACTTTTGTGTGGCCCTGTAATTTAATAATAAAAATTCTTTGCATCACAGATTGTACAGAATGCATATTTTAGTATATATTTCATAGATTCATGCCAATTTTATTATGTTCGAATGAGTGTAACATCATTAAAATGCATTTGAAACTTTTTCCCCATTGACCGTAATGTAACAGAATACTTTTGATGGTCCCTGTAATTGAACTATGCATCCGATTTTGATAAAATTTGAAATAACTCGACAAAATTATCTAATAATTATGCATTTAAATTTTCAAACGATTAAAATGCATTTGAAACTTTTTCCCCATTGACCGTAATGTAACGGAATCCTTTTGAATGTCCCTGTAATTGATATATCCATCCGATTTTCATAAAATTTGAAATGACTCGACAAAATTATGTTATAATTATGTATATTAAATTTCAAACGATTCACTTGGGTAGTTTTTGCGTTGTTATATGCGGACAGATGGACGGACAGACGGACGGACTGAGCGACAACAATAGGTGCTAAATATTTACATAATTACGAACGCACCTAAAAAATTGGCAATTAATTGCTACCTGTGGCCAACCAGATTTATAACAAAGATATAATTCTGTATTGTTTCAGAATATTTGAAATATTTCTCAATCAGTTTTTTTTGCTTGTTCTGTTCAAGATATCATTTCTGACGAAATCATGTTACTTTCACTCGTCTGTCTTCCTGTCTGTCGCAAAGTTCATCCGCTGAAATTATATAAGTTAAACATTTCACATTTTTTATACTTATATCTGAATATATCCAAACAACAATAAAAAAAATCATTAACATTCGAAAAAGTTTTGTACGCATTTAATTCGCGCAGTTAATGACGATTCAAGTCAGCAAAGTGCCATATTGAACAGCGGCCTCTACTGCCTGAACTTTGCATTTCCGCACCTAGACTCCTACACGAGGTCTACTTCCTTCCCACTGCCGCGACTGGATATATACGTTCGCTAAGGTGAAGATTTCACTGCAGTTAAATCTTTATTTAAATTAATATAATCATACAAATATAATCCAGTCTTAAGCAATGAATTTATGATTAATACTTTCAAGACTTATAAGCATATATGTAACACAAAAATTATACCATACTAGAAAATCCCATTTTATTAACATTTAAAATGAATTAAGGAGAAAACAACATTACATTTTTGATTTTTTTTCTCGGCGGACAGAGGGTTAAAACTATGAAGTTTCCCTGATCCAGAGCGTTTCCCCTTCATGCGGTCTAAAAGGGAGGTCACGAGGCCTCCGATTCAAGAGGAACCAAGTGACGATCGGTCGCCATGACAACGCCACTGCCAGCCAGGAACAGCATGCAGGGACATAAGGCACACGACTAGGCACCGCGCCCCACCAGGCTGCCATCGAGGGGAGAAAATGTAGCAAGCAGTGTAGCAAAAGCTGCCTGATCAGACCGCTGATCAACGGACCCAGCCTTCAAGGACGACTTACAGGAAAGCGACTCGAATTCTCGTTGCGTACAAGGGAAACCCTGAAAAAACTTCTATAGGGTCAGGGGCTCGTATTCCATTCTGCCTTTGGCCTTCCATCCCATGCCTTCTTCCTCCCATTTCTGACATTTAGATTTGAAACATCCTCTTTTTTGATTTTTTTTAGAATAAAAAATTATTTTCGAATATTTCAAAAAATCGATCTTAAAATGATTAAGCTAAATTTTCCGTTTTCCAACATTTTTTTTAGAATCTCTGAATTACTAAAATATTTTCGAATATTACAAAGAGAATGAAAAAAAAACTTGCATGTGATGCGTTTAATAACATAATTTTTATTAAGAAAAATGAGATACGTCGCATGTGTATGGTTCATAAATTTCAACGAATTTCTTAAAGTATTTTTATCCAGAATACTCACAACCACTTCACGTGATGTAATGGGGAGAATTTACGAAGCTGAAAATTAATTTTGAATTTATCTTTTGCCGCCTTAGTTTTTTCTTCACTCTAACAATTTATTTTTTAATCATATTTTATATAGGATGAAAATTTTTTCTTGCGTCAAGCATAATGATTCATTTTTACAGTTTCATTTTCCTTTGGAAACATAGTTGTTTATCCGTAAAAACTTTTGAATATTTATATTTGAAGAAATTGGAAAAGTTTAAATTCGTAAATGGACCTTGTGAAGAATGTAAGTTACAATTTCTATTCATTATTTATTTCTGTATTACACAGGCCATTATCACCCATTTGCTTATATTTCAGAATTTTATCTTATATTTTTCAAACTTAATAATTCCTTTTAAAAATGGAGACTGGTGTTAAAGTAAATATTTAAGATACATGAAAATAAAATTGGTTGTGCGCTTTGCCTATAATAAAATATGTAAATGGTATTTAAAGTTGGTTTATAAGGCAAATATTTAAATGAGTTACCATACAAAATCACTGGAAATACTCAGCTTTAAATTTATTAAATTTCCTAAAATCAACTTACTTTGAGGTGATTTATGTTTCTAAATTTTAAAACATGATATTTAAGAATAATACTTAAATATCTTAAGAATATTTAAGAATAATACTTAAGAATACTTAAATATATAATATGAAATACTTAAGAATAATACTTAAATAGTTGAAATGAGAGGCAGTTTTAGCCACAAGATTTTGATCACATAGAATTTATACAAGAACTTTTTCTAATAATTACAGTATATAGTCATGTAAATTAAATTTTAAGAAAATTGCATAGTTGTTTCTTAGTTAAAAACAAGAAACAAAAGTAGAATTGTGAAAAAATGATAATCATTAAAAAAAGTGCGGTAACAGATTTGACATTTGGTAACGGGCTTGATATTATGTTGAAAATGGCTGACACATAACAATTCCATCTCAAAATCATGCCAGTTTAAATATTTCGCGAGGTGCTAAGGAATTAGACTCAAATTGAAATAAATGCTTGTAACTTAAGATTTCAAGCGAAAATGTAAAAAAAAAAATATATGTAATAAAACGACGACGATGTTCTATAATAGTGTATAATCACTAATAGAATACCATATTGGTTGTAGAATACTACTATTCACTAAGATTCAATAGTGGGATGAGCAGTCGTTCTGGTAAGTGGATAAGCTATGGATTTGTTCTCGTAGGAGTTTCTCCAATAACAATGCAAGAAAATCAGTGTTTTAGTTCTTTATTATTTAGAGCACGAACTTAAGTTACTCCACAGATCACCGTTCCACACATCTATCACTACGGCCTTCGCTCACTAAGCTGCAACATTCCGGCGTTCTACAATCTCGGAAAAAATGACATTTCTAATTCAGCGGAGAAATAAAACGCGCGTCTTGATAGTTTAAAGAAAAGGTGCATTCTCCTCTCCTGAAAAGCCAAATGAAAAAATCATTTTCACGACAAAACTAGCGCCCTCCTACTCCGCGTCAATCATTTTAAAAATCCAATCAGGATGGACTCGAGCCTCTAACGGACAAAATGATCAATTCTAATTGGCCGTAATAGGCGGTCTATTGGCAAGAACTATATTTTTTCCTCGGAACACTAAGCCCTTTAGCAACGCGTAGTAACACTTGTCACGCGATGTTAAAAAATAAAAAAATAAAATTAAAATCGCAGGAATATGCCAGAAAGTAAAAAGCTTACGAAATACTTCCCGCCTTTTTGAGAAGCAAGAAATAATTTATTAATAACTAAAGTAAGAAAAAGAATTTTAGCTGTTACAAGTTACGAAACTAAGATTGAAATATGTTCCACAAATTTAGAATTGAAGCTAAGAGAGAATAAAAAAAAATGGCGCAAAATTTTTTTTTTTTTTTTTTTATTTTATTACAAATCCCCCCTCCCAGAAAGACGGGTGAAAAAGTAGGTCTGAGACCTGCAATTTCACAGAAAGGGAGATGATGCAGACTTAGCTCACGAAGTTGTTGATATAAGTAATAATAATTAGATACTGAATAAAAAAAAATTTAAATTAATTTCTCTTTTTTATATAGAATTCAAATTTAAAAACACCAAGGTGATGCGTGGAATAACTTCAAATTCAAATACAATAAAATAGGCTTCAATACAAATACAAGATATAATCTTGTTTAAAGTACACATCAAAAAGTAATTTGAAAATATAAGCAATTACCCATAGTAATAACATAAAAATGAAACATAAAAATGAAAAACAATAACGTTAAATTCTTTTTTAACAATGTCAAATCTAGAAATCAATTTTTAAAAGTTTATTTCAAAAATCTTCTTAAAGTCATATTTGGAATGGCATAGTTCATTACCTCATTTTAAGGATGTCTAATTCATTTAACTGTCCAAATTCATCAGCTAACATTATAATATTAGTTCAGTTTTTGTGTGAGTAAGTCCTTGAACATTCATAACAGTTCCATTTTGGAATCTTTGTGAAAATACTTTTATAATTGTATTTTTAATTAATAACACATTTTATAATATAGTAATAATAAAATTTAACAATGTAAATAATAAACAATATAATTAAGAAACATAATAAGGAAAAATATCAATAATAATAAATATCATAAGTGTAAGTAAATCTCATAATGGGTATAAGTAAATCTCTTAATAAGTAATAATAAATATCACAAAAGACATTCTTTAAATACTTAATCTCGTTTATCTCATCTCATATTTTTGGGATGAAATATAGAGAGAAGTGGAATAAAATAAAAATGCAATCAACTATGAAATCATTTACTTAATCTGGTAATCCGAGTACAGGATTAAGTAGGAATATGTACAAAAAAAAAATTAAAATATAATATGATAAATTAAAATAAAGTAAAGATAAATAAAAATTTTGTTCATGTTTGAGAATGCACGTGACCTTTAAACTACTAAGATTCTTAAAAAGAAATATTAATAAATGATAAAAATAAAAAACAAGATCTATTCATGTCAAATAATTACGCAATAAATATTCTCTCGGTGTGATAAAACATTGCAAGATGCAAGTAGGAAAGAGAAAAAGAAACAAAATTATATTATAATTGACATGTAATTGGACTGGAATGCAGAAGCAAAGAAAGAGAGAAAGAAAAAAAAATATATTAAAATAAAGTGATAAAAATTTTGTTACTTGGCAAATAATTAATTTAATAATTGATAGATTAAATTTAATATTACAAATAGGTTCAGTTGAAAGAGAAAAAAAAATATTCTAAGTAGAGTAATTCAGTACAGAATAAGAAATTTCCACTTTGTTCGTCTACGCCGGCATAAATAAACAAATATAAAAATTTCCAGACAAGTGACACTCTCGCTGCAGTCAAGAGATATCATTGCCATTCTGTGAGAATTACAGGATATTATCTGAATTAAAATATGAAAAGAAATTTATTGTTTAAGAGAAAAAATTATAAAATGATAAACTAGAGATATAGTTTAAGCTACAGTTTTTACCTGAGTTTGTTGTTGTTGATTAGGGGGTTGTTGCTCATGACTTAATTTAAATTTATCAGGGGAATAATAAGGCCTTAATTTAGATACATGTACTATTTCTGAACTTTTGAACTGGTTTTGCCTATCAATTTCAAAATTTACTTCGGATAATTTGTTAAGAATTTTATAAGGGCCACTAAATACTTGTGACAACTTTCTAGTATTAGGGTACTGAAATTCTTCATAGATAACTAGATCTCCTATTTTAAATTTTGGTTCGATATAATCTTTATCATAATATCTTTTATTTTTTAAATGAAATTCATCAGTTCTTGTTTTAGCAATTTTAAGTGCTTCATGAACAGGGGGATAATAATTTTGTTGTAAGGGGGAGTCATAGGGTAATTGGCCAAAAAGCAAGTACGCAGGTGGAAATTTGGTAATAGAATGGGGTGTATTATTATATTCATTAATTACCTCAGTTAAAAGCTTAGTCCAGGGAATTTTAGAGGTAGTGGAGTTTACTTTACATTTTAATCTAGTTACTATTGTCTGATTTACTCTTTCACATTTCCCATTCGTTTGTGGATGATGGGCAGTGGTCAAACGTTGTTTAATATTATGATTTCGCAGGAATTTTTTGAATCTTGAAGAAGTAAAAGCAGCATTCCTGTCACTAAGTATTTTTTGAGGGGACTGTACACTTGAAATCTTACTAAAACAGAATAATTGTTGAGGGATTTTGATATTGAAAATTTGTTTCAGACAATTTGTATAAGTTTCTGTAGTGACACTTTTGGAAGGAAATGCCCAAACATATCTTGTGGCATGGTCTATTATAATATGGAGATATTTTTTTGTAGAATTATAATAATTGAACCCTCCTACAGTATCAACAGACAGACAGTCAAAAGGTTGATCTGTAGTGGGCATAGCTTGTAATAAGCCAAATTTTTTCTGTCTAGGTTTTTTATTTTTCTGGCAAATATCACAGTATTTAACAAAGTTAGTAATGTCTTGGGTCATATCTGGCCAATAATAGTTAGGAGAAATTAAATTTAGCATATCTCACAGTTTGGTTGCATATCTCTCAGTTGAAAAGTTTCTCACTAGAATGCGAGGTATATTTCACATTTAAAATATTTGTAGATGTAGATACCACACATAATTACAAACAAAACTTTATAAGACGATCTTTTTTCAGTTGAAAGGTTTATCATTTATGCACATGAAGATGTTTTTCCATGCAGGCCATCTCGTCGTAACATGGGTGGAAGTAGACGCAGATGAGGTTAAAGATGCGTGCAGCTAACATCTCAAAAACTCTGACTGTTAGTAACACACATTGAGTCTTATTGCAGGAAACAAAATTACAATATTAGTATTAACACACAGCAGCTGATCCCATCCATCTTCAGTCTTGGACATACCATTTAGATGGAAGATATCATAGTTATTTTTTTTTTCTGTATTAAATGTTAAGATGAAAACAATACCAGGAAAAATGTAGGAACAACTGTAAGTGTATGAAGAGCATGCAGCTTATTCTCAAAAGTTTTACGCCGGTTCATTTTTTATCCTGCCGGCTAAAATGTAATAAAACGACGACGATGTTCTATAATAGTGTATAATCACTAATAGAATACCATGTTGGTTGTAGAATACTACTATTCACTAAGATTCAATAGTGGGATGAGCAGTCGTTCTGGTAAGTGGATAAGCCATGGATTTGTTCTCGTAGGAGTTTCTCCAATAACAATGCAAGAAAATCAGTGTTTTAGTTCTTTATTATTTAGAGCACGAACTTAAGTTACTCCACAGATCACCGTTCCACACATCTATCACTACGGCCTTCGCTCACTAAGCTGCAACATTCCGGCGTTCTACAATCTCGGAAAAAATGACATTTCTAATTCAGCGGAGAAATAAAACGCGCGTCTTGATAGTTTAAAGAAAAGGTGCATTCCCCTCTCCTGAAAAGCCAAATGAAAAAATCATTTTCACGACAAAACTAGCGCCCTCCTACTCCGCGTCAATCATTTTAAAAATCCAATCAGGATGGACTCGAGCCTCTAACGGACAAAATGATCAATTCTAATTGGCCGTAATAGGCGGTCTATTGGCAAGAACTATATTTTTTCCTCGGAACACTAAGCCCTTTAGCAACGCGTAATAACACTTGTCACGCGATGTTAAAAAATAAAAAAATAAAATTAAAATCGCAGGAATATGCCAGAAAGTAAAAAGCTTACGAAATACTTCCCGCCTTTTTGAGAAGCAAGAAATAATTTATTAATAACTAAAGTAAGAAAAAGAATTTTAGCTGTTACAAGTTACGAAACTAAGATTGAAATATGTTCCACAAATTTAGAATTGAAGCTAAGAGAGAATAAAAAAAATGGCGCAATTTTTTTTTTTTTTTTTATTACATATATATATATATTTTTTGAGATAGAATTTTGATTTTTTTTTTTTTTTGTAATAATTTTGTAAATTGTTATAATTTGTAAACAACATCACATCCTAAAATTTCTCATTAAGTTTTAAAAAATGAAATTTTCATTTTTTAATTAGGATGATTTAAATCGTCATTGCTGATGATAATTATTTGTTGAGTTTTTTTTTATATTTCAATAAAGAGGAAAAGATAATTAGTTTAAGTTCAATATTTGTTGTTATTAATTAAAAAATATGTATGAAAAATAATCATACTTTCAAAAATAAATATATTTTTTTTTCAAGTTGCTTGTAACAAAATTAATGTAAAATAATGTAAAGGTATCAAGTTTGTATCTTTTTTCTTTAATATGTATTGACGTATAATAATTTAAAGGCGGAAAGTGGTGAAAATATGCACTATGCATGACGTATTTAAACTTTTAAACAAAAATTTTCTGCAAAGAAGATGTAATTTTTAGATTTTTTTTAATTTTACTGCTTTTTGTAGCTTAAACATTCGATTCAGTTTAACTGTGTACATTTTTATCTTCTTTCTGTACCATTTAATTGTATTGCAGCTGATTTTTAGCAACGCTTTTTCTAACAGGCCGATAAGGATTTTTTCCATAATTTTAGCTATGGCAACTTTTTTTATATTTTGAGTCAAGACATGCTTGCAAAATTTTTTGGAAAGCTAGGCTGCCCGAAACAAATACCTTTTTTTTTTCTCCTGAAATAGAACAGAGTCTTCAGTGGTCGAAATTCTCAGTTCTAAATTAGACCCAACATGGCTTAAAATCATTGTGTCTGATCCGTGGAAAAAACAGTAAAGTTTGGCGAATCCGATATTATTTTTCATTAAGTTTTTATTTATTTATTTATTTTACAAAAAATGCATATATTTTAAATCATCAATATTTGCAATTAAACTTTAATTTTTTTAAAAGAATAATAGATACAAGGTAAAACAAATTAAAATACAGTAAAACTAATCAAATGAACCTGTCTTATTGAACTTAATAAATTAGTACTTAGTAAATTGTAAAAATAAAAATTGTATTTTGTATAAATGTGATTAGACCAGACTAATCCCTGGCTGCGCTTATAACTGTTTTTTCCCAGGGCGTAACAAAATATTTTACTATAAGTCAACTCAGAAGCAGGCTTTGACATTTTACTCGGACCCATGTAGACATCCAGCATATTTTAAAATCAGGTTTAACGTAAAATCTATGCGTAGCTGTCTTATCTTATGTCCAAAAAGAAGGCACTGTTTTAAATTGACTTAAAAAATCTTTATCTCGCATCTTTATATTTATATCTTTATCTTTTATCTAAATCTTTTATTCATAGTTAAGAAGAAGTTTTCCAATTGAAAAATTTACTCTCCAGAAAGGGGAAGGGGTGGCGTATAAAAATTGGTTTTTGCATTTTCTCATTTAGTCAGTCATGGAGTTGTAATTTTAGGTCATTAAATTTTGCGCCTTTTTCTTTGATACTTTGCAATTTAAAATATGTGTCTGGTTACAATATTGAAGGGAAAATAAAAAAATTTTCGATCTTTATGCATCACCCTGTATAAAGATGCATATATATGTCTGTGAAACTTAGCAATTTAAAATATGTAACTGGTAGCAATTTTTAAGAAAACAGCCTATTGTTTCGACCTTTATGTGTCGCTTTGTAAATATCTGCATATAGGGGAGATATACAGAGTTAAATATATGAAATGATTATGATATGTCCATTGCTAAAAAAAAACAATTTAATATGTGTACTATGAATATACTTAGCAAAACCATAACGATTTTCCTTACAACTGCTCCTTTTAGGAAATTTATATACAGTTGGCAAAAAAAGTATTTGTACACTCTAAAATTTTTAATTTTTTACTAAATAAAAACAGATATTTTGTCAAAAATAGTTTTAATACAGTCTGTTTACCGTGCGTTTTAAATTACACAACAGAAAATTTCGATAAAGATGTAAAATAATTTTCTAATGGGAAAAGTTTAAAAATTTCTTGCAAAAAAAGTATTTGTACATTTCTCCATCTCCTGATATGTACTGTGTTTTATAGTGTTTATGGTTCAAAGGACTACTTTTACAGAAGCTGTTAATAATTTTTAAGTTCATATTATATTTGTCTGACATTTAATTTAATTTGCTCTTGAAGTAATTGAATATAGAACCTAATACTAGAGAGACACCTCTAGATATATGAAATCCTATGATTGAGCATAATAAAAATTTAAATACGCAACAAGAATTTGTAAAAGCTATTAAATTACCATTTACAACTATTGGATGTATAGTGAGAAACTATGAATAAATTAAAAGAATCGAAATTCAATGAAAACCAGGACTTCTTAGCAAACTAACAATGAGGGAAAAAGAGAGTGTTGTTAAAAAAGCTTTAAAAATTCCTGTGCGTTCGGTTCAAAAATTTGCTGGAGACCTTGCGACATCTTCTCGCATCAGAGTAATACCTCAAACAATAAAAAATATTCTTCTCAATGCAGATTTAAAAGGAAGAACCTCAAGGGAAAATCCATTCATCAACGAAACAAATAGGCGAAAACGCATAGTATTCGCTTTCGCATACAGAAGTAAATCATTGGATTTTTGGAAAACAGTAATTTTTTCTGATGAGGAAAAATTCGGAATTTTCTTACCATCAAGCATTCGAAAAAATTGGCGTAAAAATAAAACTGTTCTAGATCCAAAACGTATACCTCAAACTATCAAGCATGTTGGGGGGAATATTATACTTTTGGGGTGTATAGCTTCTAATGGAGCAGGACATTTAAAATTTTTTGACAATGGAAGGACAGGTTTAACATACAGTGATGTGTCGCGCCATAATTTATTAAACTGTGTCAAGAAATTATGCATAGAGGAAGCTTTTCACTTTCTGCAGGATAATGACCAAAGCATATTGCTGTGATCACCAGCACATGCTTACGACAATACTCGAAGACGACTGGTAATTCCTCTAAAATCTCTAGACTTGAATCCAGTAGAAAATTTGCAGATGCTATTGGATGCAAAAATCCGAAAAAAAAATATGTATTAGTAAAAAACAGTTTTAAAGAAGCTCTTATTGTGTCATGGAATAACATTAACCAGATCACTACAAAAAAGTTGGTGGAATCTATGTCATACCATCTAGAAGTAGTCATAAACGCTAAATGAATTCGCACAAAATATTAATTTGTATCATTTTACTAAATTTTCCTTAATTATATTACATTAAGATAGTGTACAAATACTTTTTTTGCATTATAATTTTGTATATTTGTTTATTATAATGTAAAAAATCGATTCGTTTAATTTTGTTTCTGCTTCTATAATATTATAATGCATTAAATTAATGTATTACAGTATTTTTTGCTTAAATCTTTTGTTTAATTTCAATATAATTTAAAAAAATGAAGTGTACAAATACTTTTTTTGCCAACTGTATATATTTGAGAATACTAGCTACAAAACATAAAGAACTGAAAACAAAGAAAATTTATTCAAGAAGTGAAAATTATTGAAAACTGCAAAATGTAAATAACCTCCGAATTTCCATTAGGAAGTGCAAAGATTGCGTTTTCCACAAAATTAAAAAAAAAAAATACTTAAGAAGTATATTCTATGTGTTTTAATGTTTCTGAAAGATTGGTAAGGCCATTGTTTTGGATTAAAAATGCAAAGTATCTAAAATTGCGTTTTATACTTTTATGAAAATTCAGATCCAGCTATATTTTGGATATTCAGTTTGAATACTTTCGTTTTTAATCTTCGAATTTCTTAATTTCAATGTGCAAAAATAAATTCAAAATGGATGGCATACGATTCGCGTAAACTTTGTAGTAAATTGTCTACGCTTCAAAATCTTAATAAACAAAAATTAACACATTTTTGAACACTTTTTGTCCCCAAATTTACAACACATTAATGTGTTTCTAAATTAGAAAACTTCATATACAAAACGCTTTTTGAGCTGTCATTATGTTCTTGATATGTCGCAAAAAATATTGGTTCACAAAAATGTGTTCTTAATCTGTTACGAAATTGGTGAAGAAATCTATAAAAGTGTTCCATTTTTAGAGCACATTTAGTTATGTTAATTGTGTTTTAAAAAAGTTGTAAATAGTGTTGATAAAAATATTTTCTCACAATAGCGTTGTGCTGCACAATTGTTTATCACCAAATTAACAGCGCATTTTAAACACTACACAATTTAGAGCATTATAAAACAACTTGTGTAAAACACTTTCAAATTAGTCTTAAAAATTACACAAAAAGTTTAGAGCACCTTCCTCTCCGCTGTACTTTTCAGAGCCCTGAGGGTGCTATTTGTCATTGGTTCTTTGCGCGGAATATCTTTTCCCCCCCATGTTCCATGGAAGTTGTGAATTAGGCCGGCAAAAGAACAGTCACACCGTTGACTGTAAAAAAAAGTTGAATGGTGTATTTTTCTTATATACACTCTTAAAACTGTACCTCTTATATAAAAGCACAAGCAAATGCCTTCTATTATTTTGATATGAGAGACACATAGAAAAAGTGCCTCTGATTTTCCAGAAAAACGTCAAGTCACGACAAAATAAGAGTCACCGATACGAAAATAAAGTTTGTCAGAGGCACTATGTTCTATTTCTGCCTTTAAAAATTGTCAGAGGTACAAAGTTCCATTTGTGTACCATTGAAAATTCCCTGTCAAAGTAATAAGCGGCACGATGGCAAATACGCATGTACACTTTTAACAGTGTGCCTCTTAATTTCAAGAGCACCATGTGCCTCTTAATATTCAGAGGCAAAAAAATTCCGAATGTACCTCTTATATCAGAGGCACAGTTTTAAGAGTGTACGTGAAGCTTATCTCTTAAAACCTCATCCTGTAAATGTGTTATGTGTGCCTCGTGATGTTTTCATGCAATGAATGTTTTGTGAAATCAAAAATTCTTCAATCCCTAGAATGTTCGTCACAAAAGCTTTATAGAAAGAGGATTGCTGGAGATTACTTAGTGAGTTGACAAATATTGCTGTTAAAAATCAATAACTGCATCTCTGAAAAAATAATGAAATTTTTAAGAGCACTTTTTGCACAATCTTTTTACCTGGAATAATACACTCGTATTTTTATAAAAATTTTGTTTTACTTAAGAAAGGTGTTATAATAATTAAAAATAAATGACATTGACGTGTTTCGGATCAGTCTAATAAGATCCATATTCATAATAAAAATTTTTATTATGATTATGGATCTTGTTAGACAGATCCGAAACATGTCAATGCCATTTATTTTTAATTATTATAACACCTCTCTTAAGCAAAGTAATTTTTTTTTAAATGTTTACATAAAAGGTGAATCTTTTAAAATCTGGTGATTTAAAAAATCTATTGGATTTAATAAACTTTTATTATAATGTACTTCTAATAAATTCGCAAGACAATCAAATGCCATTTTAGGTAGAAGTGTTAATTATTATGTTCATTTATTTAGTGTTTACAAAGGGTTTCACAATTTTTCAGCTTAGTTTATATTTTGCAGATTAACCATGATTGAACGTGATTATGTCACCACTATAGGTCGTATTCGATTTATCATACTACAAAATTTTCCTGCTATGGAATTTCATAGTACTAACAACTAAGGAAACAAAATTAAAGATGTATCTGACTAATTAGTTTTTAGCAAATATGATTTTAATAGTGCTGTTTTTTGCACTTTTAAATTTTTTTGTTTAGATCACAAAACACGGTTAAAACAATGTGCAATTATCTATTTTTTCTGCGGATTGCTGCGTTTGGTTCGTTCAAACCTTTGCATCTTACGTGTAAAATATTATGCAGTATTTAATTTATAAAAATTAAAATTAATTATCCCTGTACTTAACATAGAAAAAAAACGTTAAATGCCCTAACTCTAATTGAACTCGTATAAACATGATATTAGGATATGTTTTTACAGTCGACTAAAGAAAACATCATATTGTAAAAGAGAATTGCAGCATTCAATGTTTATTTACAGGGTAACTCATTTGATTTTTAAGAGGGACGAAAGGGTTTTCAATTTCCGGATTTTCACGCTTTTTATAGTATTTTATTTCTTTTTATACTTTATTTATTTTATATAAGCTGTTCTAATGTATAAAATTTCCCGTAAAAATAATAATTAGTTTTGATTTATATAAGTTTGAAATAACTCATCCCCTTTATTTAATTTAAATGAAAAATATTTTAAATGACATAACTCTTGTTACATTTTCCGTGTACGCACTATATTAAGATATGTTAATATAGCTGACTTAATTAGGTTTCTTATTGTAAAACAGAATTGCGTTTTATTTACAGATTCACTGAAACTATCAAAATCTTTTGTTTATATGATGGATAATTAGTTGTTAATACCTGGTTAATTTTAATTAAGAAATGAAACGATAATTTTATAGTTTTTGAAGATTTTAGAAAAAATGATGCAGAATAGATATGATACAATATATTTTTTCCATAAGTTTAACAATTCCTTTATTTAAGTCATCAAAATGATGGCCATGATCATTATGATGGTACAATCGGAAATGTGAAGGTCACTCAGAGACTTGGATTTTACGCAAGGTGTCCAACAAAAAAGATCCTGATTTCAAAATTAAATTTTTTAAAAACAAAAAAAGATCGAATTATGCGAAAAGGGTTTGTTTATTAGGTAAGCATTAAAAATCTTATACAAAAGTTTCTAACGATGAAAATTCCAGAACTTTAGTTAAAATATGGCACTGAAAGCAATAAACTCTTTCTCTTTAAGCAGTCTAAAATAAGAAAAATATCGAATAATGCATTCTTTGCCATCATACCAAAATAATAATTATAATAAAAAATATTCACCATTCAAAACTTTTGCATAAGATATTTATAGCTTACCCAATAAACAAACCTTTTACCACATAATTCTATCGATTTTAGTTATTGAAAAATTTAATTTTAAATTAGGGTCTTATTTGCTAGACACCCTGTATAAACAGATGCATGTATGACATGTTTGCAAACGCACCAGTTTTTATTGAAAAATCTGCCAGTTTTTATTTCATAAGTTTGAATAGATCGAAACCTAGGATAATCATATCGAATTAAAAAAGAAAAAAAAGACATTTCTTATATAACAATGCTAGGTTTTACATCTTTTGTAACAAATTAATAGCATTAATTCGAAGAACTTTCAAATCTTCTCTAATCAAACAGATAAAAAAGAAAAATTCTAAAATATATTTAATCCTTCAAATAATGCTTCACGCAAAAAAGACCCCTTCGAGGGACAAAAATTAATCTGTACTTGCTCACGTAATTTACGTACCGGCTGAATTTCGGAGTTTACAAATTGATACTTGACATAAATATTATGCTTGCATAAATTAATTTTGTCACCTCTGACAGACGTGAAATTTCAAAATTGTAGGTGAAATAGTTTACACTTCATCGGTTGCTTGCAAACTGGACAGTATAAATCCGAACTTCAACATTTTGTTATAATTAAATCACTCAGGATTAGTTCGCGGATTACTTGGACATAGTAAGTTCACTAATAATGAGACCTTTGGTAATATGTGTATTTATGCATTTATATTAAACTTAAATTCAAAAGAGATGCTTCAATATATTATTCGTTGCAATGAATAATTCTGAATGTTTGTATTAAATTAAGGATTCCCCATTATTGTTGACGAGAGTATAAATATTATCAGTAAGCATTTAGAGAAATACCGGATTCTTTATTTCGTGTTTAAAAATAGCAATTTTAGCATGTACAGGGTAAATAGAAAGTTATAATTTTTTTAACTAATAAATAGGTGTAATATTTAAAAAGAAAATGATAACACCATAAAGGTTTGGTGCTAAGGTGTTCTGAAACAATTCGCTTTAATTCTCCAAGAAACAGAAGACGTATTATCATTTTAAAGGCAGAATCTATTATTGAATCTTCTTATATCAATGAGTCTTTCTTCTGCCTTCAAAGCGATAAGAATTCTTCTATACTCCTTTAGTTTAAGTGCAATATGAAAATGATATATGACGACCTCAGAAGCCAAGGGGTACAAGTGACAAAATCTCGATTTGGAGTTAATTGAGTTTAAAGATAATTGATGTTAAATTGGAACATCAATAACAATTGATTAAATTGAAATAGGAAACATCTGCTTGCTGCATTCTAATCTTTGAACTCTCATTTCAATAACTATTAAAAAAATAGAGTATAATTTTCTTTAAATGTATAATTAATCACTATTGTTTGTTTTTCGAAAAAAGTGTTTTATCTCTATAACTCCCCAAATAATAAGAAAATGACGTATATTTCTTTACCTGAAATGAAAAAAGCATATTTCCAGATACCCTGTGCACTTAACTCAATTTTTTTAATTTTGTCACTTATACCCCTTGGCTTCTGGGGTCCTCATATAATACACTCCATTAAAATTAGGAAAGAACTAGGTTCTTCTGAAAAAAAAAATGTTTTCCTTCTTTAAGCAAACAAAAGACGTTTCATCACACTAAAGGCAGGTTCAAGATTCTGTCATTGAATCTTTTCATATGAATATGAGTCTTTCGTTTTCTTTTAAACTTATAAAAAATCTTCCGTGCGTCTTTAGACTGTGTACAAATATTAAAAAAATTATAACACCATAAAACTAAGAAATGCTGAAGGCCTTCCGGAAGAATATGTTTTTCTTCTTCAAGCAATAGAAGATGTACACTGTAAAAAAAGTCAGATGTTTCTGAATATATAAAAATGTACTGTAATCAAAAACGAAACTATTTAGTGACCTCTTCTATCTCACCTACAGTTTCGAAAATCGTTCCTTTACCTTTAAAAATCCTAGAAAATTATTTGTTTTCGAAATTTAAAGAAGAATTTATAAAAATTAATTTTTATTAGCTGCCCGTTCTTTTCGGAAACGTTTCTAAGTAGCTTTTACAATAAAAAAATCACTTTTCTCAAATCAAAATATCACTTTTTTGGATGCTACCAGTTCATACGAAAATACTTTTATATTCAGAAAACATGTTTAATAGACAAACGTACAATATGAACAATGTTAACATTAATATAAAAATTAGCATTATTTTGCTACAATTGCATGCACAAAATCAGTTATGCCGTTGAAAATGTTTACTTGAGTATTGGTAGCATCCGAAAAAGTGATATTTTGATATGTGAAAAGTGAATATTGTGCTGTAAAAACTGCTCAGAAACGATTCCGAAAAGGACGGGCAGCTAATAAAAATTAATTTTTATAAATTCTTCTTTAAATCTAGAAAACAAATAGTTTTCTGGAATTTTTAAAGGTAAAGAAACAATTTTCGAAACCTTAGGTGAGTTAGAAGAGATCACTGTATATTTTCATTTTTGATTACAGTAGATTTTTATATATTCAGAAACATCTGACATTTTTTACAGTGTATTATCACTTTAAAGGCTGAATCGATTATTGAATATTCTCATATCAATGAGTCTTTCTTCTGAACTTCAAAGCGATAACAATTCTTCCATATTCCTTTAAATTATGTGTAATATTTAAAAATATATATATAACCCAATAAAATAAGGAGATGTACTTCCGAAAAAATTTGCTTTTTTTCTTTAAGCAAACAGAAGATGTATTGTCAACTTAAAGATAGGTTCAAGATTATGTTATTAAACCTATTCATATCAATGAGTTTTTCTTCTACTTTCAAACTTTTAACAATTCTTCCTTGCGTCTTAAGATTCTGCGTGAATATTTTAAAAAATGTTAAAACCATTAAACCAGGAAATGGACTAGGTCATCCAAAATAATATATTTTCCTACTTCAAGCAAACAGAAGGCGTATAATCACCTTGAAAGCAGATTCAAAATTTTATCATTCGGCTTTCTTATATGAGTGAGATTTTCTTCTACCTTCAATGTGGTAACTATTCTTCCATTCGCCTTTAGATTAAGTGTAAAATCAAAGGAAAAAATTATAACACCGTGAAATTAGTAAATGTGTTAGGTCTTCCAAATGAATTTGTTTTCCTTCTTCAAACAAACAGAAAACGTATTATCCTCTTGAAGGCAGATTCAAGACTTTGTCATGGACTCTATCATATCTCATATCAATGTGTCTATTTTCTACCTTCAAAGTGATAATAGTTACCGTATTTACTCCTGTATAGGGCGCACGCGTGTATAAGGCGCACCCCCTACTTTACAACTACAATTAAATTGCGATTTCTTAAAATCTCGTACATAACGCGCACCATCAATTTTATACGCTAGTGAAGAATGACCAAATGAATTTTAATAAGAAAAAAGTCGAAACAAACCTTACACCAGACCAGAAACAAGACGAAAATGCATTTTTAGACTTCGGGTTGTAAGAGAATGACGAGAAATAGGACTGAGTGACGGTAAAGACAATTGCTAATTAGCGTTTGGATAATGTCATTAGCTCTGTTGCATAAAAACTGCAAGAAGTGAAATAAATATTCAGTAATACTTCAATTAGGCAACATTTTCCGAGTTTTAATTTCTTCTTTGAATAGTTTCTTGTTTCATATCTATATTGTTCGAATGCATCTAACAGTAAAAAATTATTCCGCGTATAAGGCGCACTGAGGAGTTTTGTCCTAAATTTTTTGGGAAAAAAGTGCGCCTTATACACGAGTAAATATGGTATTCGTGCTTTTTGAAGAAAGTTCTTTCGAAACGCTTTGGCATTTAAAGATTCTGAAGTGATTTTTTTTTTGTACAATGTATTACACCAATTGTTCAACATTTTATAGCTAATTAATATATGAATATTTTTTTTTGTCTTTCCCTTTTGACTTAACTACGCGAGATTATCCTCACACATGTTACATGCAAAACTACAGTTATGTTTTTAACAAATCAATAATAGTAATTTAAACAATCTTTAAACCATATTTAATCAAATAGATAGAAAAATACAGAATCTAAAATATATTAAATCATTTAAATCATATATCACACAAAAAAATGACCCCTTTGAGAGACAAAAATTAAAGAATACTTATCTAATTTGAACATTAACTGGATTTAAGAGTTTATAAATTGATATACGATATAAATATTATGCTTGCATAAATTATCTTTGCATCATCTCTGACAGATGTGACAGTACTAAATTGCTGGTTATATAGTTTCTATTTTATCGGAGTCTTTCAAATTGGACCGAATAAATCCGAACTTCAACATTTTGTTACAATAAAATCCACTCAGAATTAGTTCGCGGGTTACTTGGACATAGTAAGTTCACCATTAATGAGATATTTGGTAACGTGTGTAATTATACATTTATAATAAACTTAAATTCAAAAGCGATGTTTGTAAATATTGTTCGCGGAAGCGAATAATTTTGAATACTTGTATTAAATTAGGGCTTTCACATTATTGTTGACGAAATGATAACTATTATCAGAGAGCTTTTAGACAAATACCTGAATATTTATCTCGTGTAGAGAAATAGCAATTATAATATTTACAGGGTAAATAGAAAATTATATATATATTTTTTAATTAATAAATATGCGTAATATTGAAAAAAATTGATAACACCATAAAATTAGGAAATGTGCAAGGTATTCTAAAAGAATTTGCTGTCCTCCTTCAAGGAAAAAGATGTCGTATTCTCACTTTAACGGCAGATTCAATAATTTGACTTTCTCATATCAATGCGCCTTTCTTCTGCCTTCAAAGGTATATCAATTTTTCCATACCTATCTGGTATTTAGTGTAATATTAAAACTATATATATAACATCATAAAATTTGGAAATTGGCTAGGTCTTACGAAAAAATTTGCTTTCCTTCTCTAAGCAAACCAAAGACGTATTATGATTTTGAAGGCAGGTTCAAGATTCTATCATTTGATATTTTCATATCAATAAATCTTTCTTCGTTTTCGAAACTTATAACAAATCTTCCATGCCACTTTAGATTGTATGTGAATATTAAAAAAATTATAACACCATAAAATTTGAAAATGCTGAAGGCATTCCGAAAGAATTTCTTTTCTTTGTTCAAGCCAATAGAAGACGTATTATCATCTTAAAGGAAGATTCAAGATTCTGTGATTGAACCTTTTCATATCAGCAAGTCCTTCATTTTTCTTCAAATTTTTACAAAGAATTTGTTTTAAATCTTCAAGCAAACAGAAGACGTATTATCACCTTAAAGTCAAGATCTACCATTGAAGCTTCTCATATCAATGAGACTTACTTCGGCCTTCAAAGCTATGACAATTCTTCCATACTCCTTTAGTTAAAGTGTAATATTAAAAAAAATTATAACACAATAAAGTTAGGAAATGGGTTAGGTTTTCAAAAAGAATATGTTTTCTTTTTACAAGCAAACAGAAGACGTATTATCATCTTGAAGACAGGTTCAAGATTCTGTCTTTGGATCTTGGCATATCAATGGATCTATTTTCTGCCTTCAAAGTGATAATAGTTATAATGTACTTTTTCTACAAAATTCTTTCGAAATGCTTTGCGCATTTTTTTCATTCGAAAGTATTAAAAAAAATTAGTGCATAATGTGTTACAGTGGTTCCTCAACACTGTAATACAAGGAATATCTCAATATATATTTTTTTGGTCTTAGACTTTTCACTTAAATACGAGCGGTTATTCTTGCACATGTTACATGCAAAGGTACTGATATCTTTCGTAACTAGTTGATAGTAGTAATAAAAACAATCTTTAAACCATATTTTTTAAAAAAAAGATAGTAAAAGACATATTCTAATATATATAAATCATTCAAATCATATTTCTCAAAAGAAAAATAAAAAGAATATTGCCCAATTAAACTGATGGCATTGAGCTCACAGGCTACGCATACTAATTGTACATTAAAATCTTATATTTTCAAGGATTAATTCCGTTTAAAAACAAATTAAGGACAGACAATTATTGGACGGGATTTAATGACGGATGGACTGGATGGAATTAAGAAGGGGACAGATCCATTTCCCCGTTTTATACTTAATAATTAAACCACTTAAAGTAATCAGAGATATGCTTTATCTATAAAAAATGTATATCCAAAATTCAGAGCTAATTTGAAAGCATCAATTAAGGGGGGGGGGGTAGGATGAGCTCCCCATTCTTCCTCTTTATCTTTATATAATGAACAACTAATACTAATTACGGAGGTGTCTTATCAAAATGATTCTACATCTAAATTTTGAACGAAAACTGATAATTCTGCAAGAAAAATCCATTTATATAAATTAAGGGGAGGGGAATTAGCTCTGTTCCCTCTCTTATACATATCGATTGAACTCCCAAAACTAATCAGGGAAGTGCCATATAAGAATATACATATATCCAAAATTTAAAGTGCATTTAATATTTTTATCATGAGTTGTCGCGTTATACACATACAGAAAGGAGGTGCACATAAGCTCCCTGGCTTTGATGGCCTGTGAGCTAAAAATGCCCCCTTTGAAGTACAAAAATTAATCTATAGTTGCTTATCTAATTTGTGCCTTAACTGGATTTCAGAGTTTACAAATTGATGTACGACATAAATATTATGCTTGCGTGAATTATCTTTCATAACCTCTGACAGATGTGAAATTTCTGAATGGCTGGTGACATAGTTTATAGTTCATCAGTGTCTTGCGAATTGGATGGACTAAATTTGAACTTCAAAATTTCGTTATGGTTAAATCAACTAAAGATTAGTTCGCGGGTTACGTGGACATAATAAGTTCACCATTAATGAGACCTTTGGTAATATGGGTATTTATGCATTTATAATTAACTTAAATTGAAAAGTGATGTTTGTAAATATTATTCGTTGAAGGGAATAATTCTGAATATTTGTATTAAATTATGGCTTATCAATTATTGTCGGCGAAATTACAACTACTGTGAGAAAACATTTAGACAAGTAACTAAATATTTATCTCGTGTCCAAAAATAGCATTTATATTATTTACAGGATAAATTGAAAGCTATTATTTTTTAACTAATAATTAAGTGTCATATTAAAAAAAATCTTTTCGGCCAATGCCAGGAGGAAAAGGCAGCTTTCATATTCCTTAGTTAAAAAATAAATAAATAAAATAAAAGTCCTATTATTAAACTGATTTTTGTTAAGAAATTACGGGGTGTTTTTCTAATTTCACAAAAAAATCCCATTTTCTCACACTTAGTATGATTTTGACCACCAACGAACTTGACCGAGGTTTTGTGCTGCTTGATTTTATATATGAGTTTGGAGGAGATCTGAGCAGAATAAAAGATGTTACAGTGTCCATAAAAATTGTATATGTGTATATATATGTATATATCTATATCTATATCTATCTATCTATCTATCTATCTATCTATATATATATATATATATATATATATATATATATATATATATATATATATATATATATATATATATATATATACAGGGTATTCTAGAAAATACTTCCTTATTTTAAAATGACATAACTTCGAAACAGTAAAAGATAGAAATGTAAAACAAGTTGAATGTTAGATAGATAGGTCTGGAATTTTTAATACATCAATTTAAAAAAATAGTTCCAATAATGGGTACGAGAGGGCGCTTTAATCACAAAGCTGTGTTTTTGAAATAGTTCCTAAAAGTCAGCTGTTTGAACTGAGATAAAAATCACATTGCAATGGTTTCGATATGGTTACCTTTTTCTGCAACAACATGATGCAACCTATGGGTAAAGTTCGAAACCTCTTGTTGCAATACTTCTAGTGAAATGCATGCGCATGCCTCACAGCTGAATTATTCAAGCTGTTTCAACGTTTGGGGATTCTTAGAATAAACAGCATTGTTCAATGCAACCCTACAAAAAGAAAACGCATGGATTGAGATCCGGGGAATATGATGGCCAATCCATACAAATACTTATCACTTTGGGATAACTTAAAGCAATGACTCTCTCACAGAAGTATTCCTCGAGGAACTCAGACACTGCAGTAGCACGGTGCGGTCAAGTTCCATCCTTCATAAACCATAAAAACTCTCGCGCACCCTATAGAGCTAGAAATGTTCCAATAAACTGCTGTTAAATTTTAATATATTGAAATGCGTTAATGGTTTCCCTCCTAAAAAAGGGCACAATGATTCTTTTAATGGACAGTGTTATCCACACTGTAATTTTTCCTGAGTGCAGTGATTTTAAAAAACACAAACGGGTTTTCAGTGCCCCATATTCGTCAATTTTGTTTGTTTGCATAACCCTTTAAATAAAAAATTCACATCATCGGTGAACCATACATGACCGACATCAATTTTATTTTCATCAATAATCTGCAGAAAAAAACTCATTTGCAAAAACTGCTCGTGCTGTATTTGTGATGGCATTGTATTTTATAGAGAAAGTTTTTCAGGACTTTTCGCATTATACTGTGCGTAGTGGCGTTTGACAATCATCCTTCAGCAGCGACTCGCCTTATGGATTTTCGAGGACAACATTTAACACTTTTTTCGACTGCTTGCACATTTTCAAGTGTCATGACTGTTCGACTGCATCGCACATTTCCGGCTAAACCATCGGCCACACTGTGCGTACGTTCAAACTTGTTGAATAAATTTCGAATTGTTTTCAAGTCATTTTTTTAAAGCTTCACTTTGTTATCGTCGGACTGTTATTTGATGGTGTTCAAGCACAACAAAAATTCTTTTTTCCAAAGAATAAGGCATGATATTCTTAAATTTTGAATTATTCTCTAATTCTATACAACATTTTTACACGTGTCAACAAACGCACGGATGAAATCTCTGTACTTCTGAGTGCCATTTAAAGCTCCATGTGCTTCTGCTGCCACCTATTATCCAATATTGGAACTATTTTTTCAAATTGGTGTACGACAAATTCCAGACCTACCTAACATTCAACTTGTTTCACATTTTTGTCTCTCACTGTTTCAAAGTTATGCCATTTCAAATTTGGGCAGTCTTTTTTGGAACACCCTGTATATAAACTTTTTACTGGTTGTAGTTATGGGGTTTATGGTCATGATTGATGTAGATCTGCTAGACCATTTCAGGAATTCCAAAACAGGAGCAACCGCCATAGGTAGTAATCCCTAAAAATCTATTTAAAGGGGCGGAGGAAAGTTTTTAATAAAACGCTTTAAATTATTGTATATTCTAGATATTTTCATATTCATTTTCTTTATTTGAACACCTTTAAGGCATTCTCTGTTTACCACCCATTTGTTGCTGGATCGTTATTGTGGTCTGTATTGTAAGTGCCAGTCACGACTGAAAATGAACTAATAATTTTATGTCGGGAACATAATAATGCAATTTCTTGCTGGTTTTTTGTGATAATTGTTAAGTGACAATATGCCTTTTTGGTATCTATTCTTAAAAAGATCTCTAAAATTTTAAGAAATTTTAGCTTTTGTACCTTGTTTTCTCGAACGCTCACATTTTATGTTTTTTTTTTCTCTTAACTCTTTAACTGGTTATTCCTTTTCCGTTCAATAAATTGAAAATAAAGGATTCACACCACTGGTATTTAAATAAAATATTCGTAACATTTAGTCTTAAAATTTCAGTCTTTCAATTGTATGAAATTACTTTTGAAAAATTGTGGTGTTAAAAAGCTTTAAAAGATGAATTAAGGAAATTCATCTTGCCCAAACGGCGTACAGGCAAATCAGTTAAGACCCTGAATATACACTTTTAAAATATATATTAGAGGATATATTGCCAAATCTTTAAAATTTATGCGAAAATTATATTTTTGTTAAGACATATAATATATTTTTAACATGTTTTATTAATATCTTTTCACGTATCTATTAATATCATCACGTATTCCACTCCAATTTTATCAGTATCTTTAGTTTAAATTTTATCTTTATACCTCACAAAATGTACATATCAGTATATATAAAAAAAGAATAATACAAATGATTAACTACTAGCAGAGAGGAAAATGATCTAAATAAGAAAAAATTTCTCCATAATATTTACTATATTGAAAAGAAAAACAGTATAAAACAAAAGAAGATATTGATAGAGATAAATTTAACGATTCTCATATTGATTATTATTTTTTATAAGTTTTTAAAGAATGTCATAGAAGATGGCGATTTAAAATTAAGTCTTCTCTTTCACAAATAAGATTAAATGATAGATAATTTTGGCATTTCTTTATCAATTTTAACAAAAGTAATAAAATTGTTTTAATTATCATAAACGGTAAATGTTCTAACACATTCGAAAATTAATAATATTTAAATAATTCTTTTATTTCGAAAACATGAGAAAAAAAAAGAAATAGTTCACTACAGATAAAGTTCATTACAAATTCTCAAACACAAAAGAAAACACATTTTAAAACACTGTTTGTCACCAAATGTACAACACATTAATGAGTTGTGAATTAGAAAGCTGCAGTTGCAAAATATAATTTTGTATTGTGATTGTGTTCTTAATCTGGTACCTTCTTTTATGTGTAATAAATTGAAAATATGGGTTTATACCACTTTTTTAAAGATAAAATATTCGTAATACTTATTCTAAACATTTCTACCTTTGAGTAGTATGCCATTCCATTAAAAAAAATTAGTGTTGTCAAAAAGCTTTAAGGGGGCTCAGGAGTTGAAAACTTAAAAAAAAAAAAACGATTTTTTAAATCTCTAGTTTGATTATTCAATTAAGTCTTAACTTTGCAAAAAAACACATAAAAATATTTGCATTTTTAACGGAGTTGTAAGCATTTATGTATCAACACTTTCACAGCTGCACCTATATAATTTCAATTTTAAGTCGCGTTTTCTCAAAACTTGATTTTTGACGACTAACACTAGGATTTATAAAAAACTATTTGATGGAATGGCTTTTTTTTGCATGCATATAATATCATTATCTATAGAATAAATGAAGAATATAACTATCACTTAAAAAATATTAAAAAATCTCTCAAATTTGAAAATTTTAAAAATCCCTAAAAAATACAACTTTTTTGTCATTAAAAATACTCAAAATATTAAACTATCTAAAATATATTAATTCATTCTATAGATAATGATGTTATATGCATGCAAAAAAAAAAAAAAAAAAAAAAAGCCATTTTATCAAATAGTTTTTTTTTTTAAATCTTGGTGTTAGTCGTCAAAAATGAAGTAGTCAACAATTAATCGTATAAATGGTAATTCTATTTAGTGACGTATGAACTCTATTCGATGAACGCCGACAAACTTTCCGTTCATTAATGCAGGTCCTGCAGTTGTCAAAGGCAACAGAATAAATTAGACAAGTCGTATCTCTGTGAAGTAGACATCTACGTAGCTTGTAATTTTTATTAAAAGCACATGAGCAAAACAGTTCTAAATTTAATGCCAAATCTTACTGTGACAAAAGATAGTGAATATTATAAGAACATTAGAACGTAGAAAGTTGTGGGTATACGGAAGATTCCTAGCCACATAAAATCTTAAAAAGCTGGAAATTGAACAAATTTTGAATTTTCACCGAATGCTACAGCTTTTTCATCAAACTCACAAAAACACAAATCATGGCGTCGAGCACGTTTAATTGGTAAAGAAAAAGATGTGATGCGAAAAGTGAAAGAACGTAATGAGTCAAAAATTGGAGGAGTAAACAAATATCTCAGGGCGCAATAGTTGTGGAATAAAAATAAGTAAAATAAAAACTGGCTGTTTACAAAAAATTCAAATTCTTACGAAATAATAGAAATTGGTTCAAAATGATGAGGCTATTCAAGAAGAAATTAAGAGATATATGTTTAATATTTTTTTATCTATAAAAACTGAGTAAGTACATTAATTTAAGAAAACGTTAAAATAATAATGACATATATTATTAAAGAATAGAAAATTAGTGAATGTTCCGGTAATTTGGCAATATAAACAGAAAATAAAAGAAGATATTGTGAAAAAAAGTAATAATATGACATGCATATATATATATATATTTTTTTTTTTTTTTTTGAAAGAATTAATGTCATATTTCTTTGTCTCTGTATGAGAAAAAAATAATACATTTTTTTCTTTCACCATCATTCTATTTTATTAGCCAATTTTATAATGTGTAATGTATTTTTTTTTTTGTCTGGTTTGTAAAAAAAAAAAAAAAAAAAATAAATAAATAAATTATTAAGCATATTAAGAAGGAAACGGATCTTTTCCCCAACTCTTTTACATTTTCTAAAAGTTTTTTTGTTTTTCTTGCTATTTTCATTTATATGTATGTGTAAAAAGAAGCATAAATTGGAAAGAAGAATACAACTGAAATGTTGCAATTGTGCTTAGCTGCTTCATTCTAAAGTTGTATACATTTTGTTTCATAATAAAACTAGCAGATTGATATGGAATTTAAAATTGAACGAAGAAGATTTAGTATATAAAAAAATAAAATAACTACAGAATGTAATATTTTTGATGAAAAAAGAAAATGCAATTTTCAATATCTACGAAACAACATGATGTGTCACTTTTGAAATATACTTGTGTTATTTCACTTCAATTACATTAAATTAATTTTGTTTTTTATAGAGGGAAAAAATGTGACTTAATAAAATATTTCGCAAAAGCGATTTTTTAATATCTGTGTATTGTAATCTGTAGAATGCTTGTTTCCAGATTGCTCGGTCATAGAGAGTATTGTGACGATATATCTAATGACATATCTTGACGATCACTATAAATGTTGATAAACACTATGAATATTTTTTTATGGATATAGAAAAATATAGAGTGAAACAATGTATTACAGTAATTCAAGTGGAAAAACTTCTTTAAAATACCATAAAATAAATTAAATTGCGCAAGGCCTTTCGAAAGAAGGTCTTTCTTCGTCAGGCGTGAAAAGACGTGTGTCTACTATAAATGTATTGGCACGACTGAAGTGAAAAGGCGGAATTGGGAGCAAGCCGAAGAAACAACCAATAAGAAAGTAGAATAGCCAATCACAGAAGAGCATAATCAAAACGTATGAGAGATACAATATAGGAAGGGGAGGACGAGAATTCGGGAAGATATAATGAAGGAGGGGGAGTACGACAGATACAATGTATCTCTCGTACGTTTTGACAATGCTGTTCTGCGATCAATTACGTATCGTACGTACGTACTTTTGTATACATTTCCTCTGACAAAGATTGAGAAACGTCAAAAAGCAGATTTGATTCAAAATACTCTAAAATTAAAATTAAAGGAAGGTACGACTAGGACGCTACACCCACTCATTCTAATTTAACTCTAATATTTTATATCAATTTATTACTTGTAACTAAATTTTGTCCGAGTATCTATATATTGTTTTATAGATATATTTGATAAAACTATGCAAGAAATTTACACAAGTAAATAGTGATAGGTAAAAGTTTCAAAGCCCTCCCCCAAAATCGTACTAAAATCTCCATTCACACTCAAAAATGAATATTCAGATTTCATAATATAAACATCACTTTAAAATATCAATTTAATTTAAATGCTTTAAGTGATAAATTAAAATAACATAAAAAGATTATAGCTTGACATGTTTCATTGCTCTTACGGCAACATTTTCAAAAGCAAATAAAATGATAAAAAGGAATTTCCCGAAATAAACAGAAAAAACACAAATCACACATGTTTATTTCGGGAAATTCCTTTTTATCATTTTATTTGCTTTTGAAAATGTTGCCGTAAGAGCAATGAAACATGTCAAGCTATAATCTTTTTATCCCGTAAGACATGGTGACGTCACTGCAACGTCGTTGTGAAGTCACATTGTGACTTTGTGACCATCGATTGTCGATGTGACGTCACGTGACGTCGATGTGAAGTCACAGTGACTAAAATGTGAAGTCGTTATGGCCGTTTTAGAGCTTTTTTTTGACGTCACATTGTGACCCCTTTGCGACGTCACAATGTGACCAATTTGTGAAAAGTGTGTCATTTGTGACTACTTTGACATTAACATTGTGACGAACTGTGAAAACTTTTTTAGAAAGGCACATCTTAGTCACATTGTGACGTCACTGAGTGGTGGCATTTTCGTCACAGATGTGATGTGACCGAAGTGACTCACAGTGACGTCATTGTGACGTCACTGTGAACATGCATGCTATGAGGGATGTTATTTTAATTTATCACTTAAAGCATTTAAATTAAATTGATATTCAGATTTCATTAAACTTTCTTCGTTTTTGACAAAACAGTTTCCTGAGAAATGCTCCAGGAGCATATTTCGTGAAAATGAGGAAATTACTTTCGCCACTATTTTCAGGATACAAATTTTGTCAAAAGAATGCTGATGGAGCAACCTATTGGTCATTTTGGAATCACATGTATTTATTGACAGAGGAAAAAAAAATAATATCTTAGGGGTGATTCGAATTGGCGACCTACATTGTGGAACTTAAATCTTAACTTCCTGACTGCCGCGAACTGATATATCCGCTCACTAACAAGGAAGGTCTCCATACGGGCATACCCCAAAAAATCTGAAAAAATTACACAATGTTCTTCTCGTGTGGATATACACGTTTATAAAACAATTTCGGCGGAAGCTCCATTCAGTATCCGTAAAAAAATAATGAAAATTTCGTTATTTGGCGATTTATCGCCGGTTGGCGGTGGAATAAAAAAAAAAATACTTTATGTCAAATACACTTCAAGAAAAAAAAGTTTCATTTTGAACTTGTTTTGATAAATTTAATTTAAATAACATAAGTTTTGTACGTTTTAGTTTCTTTTAAGTATAATTTTGTTATATCGATATTTATAGGTATTTATACTCAAATTTAATCATTAAAATTTGGGATTTAAAGCGAAATTCATAATTTAAAATATTTAAATTTGTTTCAAAGTCCAATAAGAGTTGTAGATTAGCTTTCCTTGCTATGGAACATTTGGCTTTTACTTTTTGAATACGCTTAAATGTATGAAGATAATTTTTCTCAATATGATTTTTTATCTATGAAAACCCCTTTTCCCGGTGATTAATTAAATAACTACTTAACAGTAATATATATATGTAATACAATATGTATATATATGTATATAATATATTAAAGTTTCTCATTGTTTGTATCTAAATTCATTAAATACCTTTTACACGCATTCTAAATATCCAACAGTTTTGAGTTGCATTATAATCGTTTGCTTTTGGCTAGGAAAAGGACACCTCGCCAAATCGAGTGACTCTTTCGTCTTTTCACGCCAAATATTCGAAAATATTTTATTTTTTTACACAATATCTAATGTGATTCCGCCGCTAATTTTGACTGATCCTTTATTACATACATAAGTACTTTAATTAGTATTTTTTCCTAAAATTCTGAGTATGTCCAGTATGGAGACCTTCCTTGTAAGTTGCAGGTTTCATTGCAACTTTAGCAATATTGAAATAACTATAATTCTACAAATAAAACCCAGTTTTGAAATTTTAAGTTGTGATTAATAATCTCAATGTTTATATACCTATACGCAATAAAATATTTTGAATTAGATTGGAAAAAACAGCTTTATTGATTATTTTTAATGAATTAGAGAAAAAAAGTCATTAGAATTGTGCCCTTTTGCTCTGCGGTCTGGAGGTTAATCCATAATGTCTTCGAATGAATGTAAGTTTAAACGTACATAGTGAATTACTCTGTGTGTTTTTATTTTCATAAGGAAGATGTAATTTTATTTATGCTGGTATAATTCTTTCATATTTTTATTAATAAAGCTAATTTATTATTATAGCTTACTTATGGTTAACGAATAATTTGAATATGTATTAAATAATTTGTTAGACTTTTTTGCACAATGAATGTTTAGAATATCGTTTGGTTAATTGGTTGCTCAGTACTGATGAATTTTTAAACGCATAACAGGTGAGATTTTATCTGAATAGATAGTTAAAATTTTAGGATTTTACTATTTATAGAGTTAAAAGGGATCAATTAGTCATATTTTCATTTTTAATTGAAAAAAATAATATATTTCTTAAATGAAAAAGAGATCCTCGATTTTTGAAATTTTCTTTACCAAATTTTCTTTTTAACCGATTTTGTAGAATACAGAAAATTTATTCTTGTTGAATTAAACCATAACGAGAAACAACAAGTAAATAATAAAAAATTCTTAAAAAATAATCAAAACTGAAAGAATAACTACTTAATGCATCAATATTTTCTGCAAATTGCTAAAAAGTTCTGTTGTAAAATAAATTATTTCAACAATTTCTAACATGAGTAAACAAATATTCGCTTGCGAAAATTGTAAAATTTGAGATTCAAACAGCTACCACAACTTTTTCTTAAAGAGATCTGGGTCAGAAAAATCCATAAATCTTCTATAAAATATTTATTAAATAAAAAAATTACTATTTTTTAAGGTTAAAATGACATTTAAATCATGTTTTTATCTTAATTTGAAAAGGAAATATTATTTTTTAATTGTTTTTGTTTTTTACTTACCCATCATACGTAGTATAGGGTAAGTCTTGCAATCGTTTTGAGAATCGAAAAAATTTTTTTGACGGATTTACACGTTTTAGATAGTGGAGATTCCGAAAAACATATTTTTAGAAAAAAATTTTTGCCGTCCGTCTGTCTGTCTGTCTGTCTGTAAACGCTCTATCTCCCGAACAAATTGATATGGAGACTTGAAATTTTGTATGTAGTTAGTATGTAAGAATGGGACGAACCCTATTTAATATCAGCAACCTCGATTATCCGGAACTATTTTTTTCGGACTCTCGAAAAATTCGTTCTGGTGAAAGGTATATAAAAATTTTCGATTTTTTTTATTCTAAGAAATGGACGTAAAAGGCAATAAAATAACACACATTTTGCATATAGAACGAAGTCGATCGGATTATTAGTTGCCGAGATATTTGTAATCTTGTTTTCCACATTCTTCGATTTTTCATGACCCTGTATTTCATTCAAATTTCAATTCAGAAGTATATTTTAATTGGAAATGAGACGCCTAATCCGACGCAGTTAATTGTTAGTTAATAGAATTACTATTTTTGGAGTTATAAGGATGTTTCTTTTACGCAGTTCTGTACTACTTGAGTAGTTTGGCGTTTTATGTAATTTGTCGAAATTGGTACATCAGCAGTTCTTTAATATAGCATTACTATGTATATTAACAATATTTAAATTTTGTTTATGAATTGCAGTGCATTGTATAAATAGTTTTCACATGTTTTATTTTCATATACATATCCATGATGGGTAAGTATTACGGTGGCCCCCAACGACTAGTTTGTAATAGCTTTCAAGCAACGGATAGCATTGAAACGACTTCTTGTGAAAATTACTTTTTCTTCAAAATGGGTTTTTTCACAATTTCTCGGATCAAAATCGTTATAACACTAGAACTGTTTTAAATCTAAATGCTTCAAACTTGGAACATGTCTTACTTGTTAAAACTGTGGTTAGCTTTCGTTTTTTCAAAAACTAAAACAAAATCACTTCACCTTTTTTCATTCACGTATAAAAACATTTCATATTTATTTACTTAGAAGGTGTCAGAAATAAAAATTAAATTAAAGAGTTGACATGTTTCGGTTCATTAATAAGAACCGTATTCATAACATATAAAATCAGAAGAAAATTAAATGACACTGGATATAAATATAATTTAAAAATCAAAACAGCGGGCGCAATGTTTTGTGTTTTGATTTTTAAATTATATTTATATCCAGTGTCATTTAATTTTCTACTGATTTTATATGTTATGAATACGGTTCTTATTAATGAACCGAAACATGTCAACTCTTTAATTTAATTTTTATTTGTGACACCTTCTAAGTAAATAAATATGAAATGTTTTTATACATGTCTTACTTGGTTATTCTATTTTAATTTTGTTTCAGCGAATTTAAAAAAAAAATACTTTTGAATATATACATATTTTTTCTTTTTAATGAAAGTTGTACCTTTTTTTTCGAAGTTTTTACTTTATTTAAAAAAAAATTTTAAAGTTGTTTTTGAAGAAATGATTTTTAATTTTGAGGAAAAAAATTTTAGCTTAAGTATCACACACGGCGATAACATCTAGAAATTCATAATGCACAAATTTATAGTTTTAATTATTTGTGTAATTAATTTTTAATTTTTTCCCTAAAGTTTAAATATTCAACTAAATCAGCAGATCAAGCCATTAATTTATACACTATTTAGTATAGGAGCAAACGATAATAAGCACCTTTTTATAAGTATAACATGATTGTTAAATAAATCGTAGCAATTTTATAGTTCGCATTGGTCGTCTAATCAATGTTATAAATATTTATAATTTTGTTTTTTTAGGTGTTAATTTTTTAGTTTACAGACAATTTAGTGATTCAAAAATGTTTTATTTAAGTATCGATTTTTGTCCCAAAAGTTTTTTCTTCAACTATTAGTATATTGTCCTTTGACATCTACAAAAATGAGAAAAAATCTGATTTACTTTCGCTCTTATTATCTACTTCCAAGGAAATATAGCTTTTGTCCAAATGTTTACCTATAACGTATATTTTCAAAGATTTAAGCTTATACTCCTCCATTTTTCAAAATAAATGTAAGCTGGCAAAACAGGTTTGATGCCATAATGTCAAAACTTCTCTTCAGATTATATACTCATTGGATGTATGATTGTCAGTTAATTTATAATTTGAAATAAGATTTCGATTTTCATCAATGTTTGACGTATACGTGTAATTTTAGCGAAATTTTACTGACATTAATAATTTTGAAATGCTTCAGACAGATACAGTTTAGCGATTAATACGCTTTCGTGTGCTGTTAGATAAATGCATTGTGGCCCTATGTGTGCATAATTTATTACATCTATTTTAAGATTAAACTGACTTATTATTCTCGTATGCAATTTTTACATAAAATAACACTTTTCACTTTAAAACTTCATCATTTAAACTTTTCTTCATGAAAAATGTTTCGGATAAATTCAAAATTTTAATAAATATTAGATGGCTATTGAACAAGACATTAGTGACATGAATATTTATATATAATGTACAGCTTTATAATTTACGAGTAAGTTATAATTATTGTAATAACGTAAAAACTTTAATCAAGAAAATGACAAGTCTTTTTGTGTAAAAATCTACATTTAAAAATGTACCTAAGAAAACAATAATTTATAATTTTAACGTAATTTAGGCAGATGTTGTATGAAGTCCTATCTATTGCGGTCACTCCTATGTTGGAATTTCTGAAATGCTTTTCCAAATCAACACCGATCATGACCTCTAGATCCCAAAACAACCATCAGTAAAATAGTTTATCTATTTATTTCACTCTCTCTAAATAATATTATTTCCCTTCTAAATTCTAAACTATTTTCAAGCGAATACTGAAACGATAAAGAAAACTGTGGTCAAAGTTACGTCAGATTTCATACGGTAAATATTATTTTTTATTAAAACAAATTATTTACAGCATTGTTAACAAATACCGGGAGACAAAAACACAATTCACTTAGCTCGTTTTATATTAGTTTATTGTCAAATGACCTCTTTAAGTGTTGTGTCCAATAAGTACAAGCTACTTTCTTTAAAATTCTGGTTATTTGATTCTCATCACTTTTCTGAAGTAGAAGTGATAATTTTATTTCCATGCAGATAAAATGATGCTAGAATACACCAAATTAAAACATTTTAAGAACAAGTGGGAAACCAGCAATCTCAATAAAAAATAAGTTGGTTGCACGTAAAGCATAGCAAATAATGTACGTTCGTACAATAACAAAGTAAAAAAACCCCTGTAGGCTGGGCCTATAGGCGGAGGTAGATTTCGAAGAGTGCTCATTTCAAAAAAAAAAAAAAAAAAAAAAAAAAAAAAAAAAAAAAAAATATGATTAGAGATAAACCCAGTTTAATAACTTCATTTGGCCGTTTATGAAAAATTTTTAATTTCATTTTTCTGCAAAAACTGGTTTTATCAGAATCATCTTAAGAAAAATTCAGCTCAAATGCCCATTATGACAACATATTTTGAAATAGATTCTAAATTTATTAAAAAATCGACCAAAACAGTACATTATACAGTTCCTAAATAACAAAAAACTGTCAGTTGAAAGCATTTGAGAAAAAAATCGAATTTAAAAATGAGTCATAAAATAACCGATTTGTTGTTTGAATACATCCTTAATTCTTTGATCATGATTGCCTCGGAAAATTTTGTGCGAAATACTCACTTTGACAGCATTTTTAAAAATATATTCTATCTTTATCAAAAAACTGGTCAATACGTCACAGTATATAGTTCCTAAATAAGAGGATCTGTAAATTGTATGCATTTGAGAGCGAAAATGGATTTTGAAACGTGTCATAAAAAAAACGTAATTTGCTATGTGAAAACTTCCTTAAATTTTCAAATCTCGAAGACTTCAGGAAATTCTATTCAAAATACCCATTTTTGGTAGCCTTTTTCAAAATATATTCTGTTTTTATCAAAAAACCGATCAATGCATCACATTGTATAGTTCCTAAATAAGAGGATCTGTAAATTGGATGCAATTGATAGCAAAAATGGATTTAAAAACGAGTCAGAAAAAAAACGCAATTTCTTATTTGAACACTTCCTTAAATTTTCAGTCACGATGATTTCTGAAAATTCTGTTCAAAATACTCTTTTTGGTAGCCTTTTTTGAAATATATTCCGTCTTTATCAAAAAAACTGACCAATGCATCACATTATATAGTTCCTAAATAAGAGGATCTGTAAATTGGATGCGTTTGAGAACAAAAATGGATTTTAAACGAGTCAGAAAAAACGCAATTTCTTATTTGAATACTTCCTTCAATTTTCAGTCCCGATGACTTTCGGAAATTCTGTTCAAAATACCCTTTTTGGTAGCCTTTTTTGAAATATATTCTATCTTTATGAGAAAATTGACCAATGCGTCACTTTATACAATTTCTAAATAAGAGGATCTACCATTTGGATGCGTTTAAAATCAAAAATGAATTTAAAAATGAGTCAGAATATAAGCCTTTTGGATTTGAGGTTTTTTCTCCAACTCCTATTTTTGTTTAATTTCTTTTTGCTATACGAATTGGTCCTACGAAAAACTTGTCAATATAAAAGTTGTAGATATTTTTGAGAAGATGTAAAATAAATTTAATCAGATTCGATATCTTAAAAATTGACGGAGTTATGGATTTTTCTCTTTTTTCAGCGCCCTTTTTCTTTTCGTTTTTAATTTTTTTCATCGGTAAAAGTTGGTCCTATCAAAAACTTGTAAATACAAAAGTTTTAGATAATTTTAAGAACATTTATAAAAAATTTATTTGGACTTGATATCTTGAAAATTGACGAAGTTATGAATTTTTTTCTCTCAAAAACCCTGTTTTTTTCGCCTCTTGAGCCCACTTCTAAATTTATCAAAAATCTGTCATGTATATACATTTGGCCCATTTTTAAGAAGTAATATAACCTTTAAACCGATTCGATATCTACTTTAATTAAGAAGTTATGGCGTTTTTTCGGTTTTCACAAAAACGCCCCCTATTCCGACCCCCTTGGTCCGATTTTGCCCATTAACGAACTCAGCCAAGATTTTATCCCCATTGATTTTATGTACAAGTTTGGTGGAGATTGGTGAAGAATTATAGAAGTTATCGTGTCCATAAAAAAGTGAGATATATATATATATAGATAGATAGATAGATAGATAGATATATAAACTGGTGCGATTGCAATAGGTAGTATTTCTTACGAAATCTACCTAAAAACATTCATATCTTGCTGTTATAGTACACACTACTTTGTATACAGTACTTTGTATTTAAAAATCTTTTCCGTTATTCTGTAAATATACAAGAATTAACTTTTATTGAACCTCAGCAACGTATATCAATTTCAAAAAATGTGAAATAGCGTGATGTTATTAAAACACGCCCTTAAAAATGTTTCACCGTATGCAATTATGTAGGGTATTACGTTTCTGTGGCCTTGTAAATTAATAATAAATATTCTTTGCATTATAGATTATACAGAATAGATATTTTAGTATATCACTTCATAGATTCATGCCAATTCTATTATATTTGAAAAAGTGTAACATCATTAAAATGTACGGAAAACAAGCTTTTGCTCTTGATCGTAATGTAATGAAATACTTTTGATTGTTCTGTAAATAAACCATGCATCCGATTTTTATAAAATTTAAAATGACTCGATAAATATATGGAACGATTATGTATTTTAAACCTGGAACGACCTTGTTGGGTAGTTTTTGCTTAGTTATATGCGGACAGACAGACAGAGGGACAGACTCAATGACGACCAAAGGTGCTACTTATTTATAAAATTAAGGATGCACCTCAAAATACTCATGTATGATCACCTCAGATCTTTATGCATGATGATGATGATGACAGTATTTCGGATACAGTATAGCTGCAGAAATTATGCGCGTGACTGTAAATAATATATCCTTCTATTATGAAGTAAATAATTTGTAGTATTCCCCGGCAATGTTTATCAATTTAATAAAATGTTAAATAGTTTAATACAATAAAAACGCGCGCCAAACAATGTTCTCATTACTCTATTATGTAATGGAATACTTTTGTTGGGACCTGTAAATCAATAAGAAATGTTTTTTGCACCACATAATGTATATTATAGTACATACTTAATTGATGCATATCAATTTTATTATGTGTGCGAAAAATTGTCACAGGATTAAAATTTATTTGAATATTTTCGTATTAACCATATTGTAATGTAATTTTTTTGTCCCTGTATTTGAACTATGCGTCCGATTTTCATAAAACTTGAAATGGCTCTACAAAATTATGTAATAATTATATATTTTAAATTTCAAACTATTCGGTTGGGTAGTTCTGGCGTTGTTATATGCGGACTGATAGAAATTAATTCCTGGGTGTCTAAGCAAGCATTAGACAACGCAGGTCGTACGGGTACAGTCACTTAGTTTAATATAACAATGCAAAACTACATAAATAATTTCAAAAAAAAATATATTAAAATATTTAATTGCTAAAAAGGACGCCAACTGCTGATAAAATACATTAAAATATCTTAATAATTTGACATATTTCGACTGAATTTTTTCAATCATCATCAGAAAAACAAAATATACAAATAAACACCTTATTTATTTATTATTTATTTGTATATTTTATTTATGATGTTTGTATTTGTGTATTTTATTTATTTATTTATGGTGTTTATTCGTATATTTTGTTTTTCTGATGATGATTGAGTAAATTCAATCGGAACATGTCAAATTATTAAGATCTTTTAATGCATTTTATTAGCATTTGACGTCCTTTTTAGCAATTAAATATTTTAATATATTTTTCGAAATATTTTTAATGGACATATAAGAAAACTTCTATTTATAATTAATACATAAAGAATTCTTTTTGAAATATCCCTAAAGTATACGGTTAAAAATCTTGCCCTATTTCGAACCAAATTTTGGTGCTCAACAGCTCTAAGATGGTGAAATCTTGAACAATATTTGAAGCTTCTGTTGATACATATTTCTAGTAATTGAAACAAGGTTGGAATAGGAAGGTCAAAATGTCGGTATAAGATTTTACCATCTTATGGTGGCAGCTATTGAGCAGCAAAATTTGATTCACACTAGAACAAAATTTTTAACAGTATATGAAACTGCAACAGATAATAGCATGAAAGTCCAGTTTTCACATCGCATTGCAAAATTAATATGGTTTGTAAGAGCACGATGTGAGTTCTGGCTACACTAGTTTACATTTCAATAAAATAAATTGGTACTTCTCTATTATCCCGTCGACCAATTTCGCCAAACTATACAAATCCCCAAACTAATAGCCAAATCATACATACTGACATAATTTTTATTTTAAATAATGAAAAAACAAATATTTAGAGGAATATTAATAAAAATTCAAATAAAAAAACGAAATTAAAATCACTTAATGACATTTTAAACACGTGAATCTTATATAATGTCATTGAATGTGACATTCACGATCATCCATTATTGGCATTTAATATTATAATTTGGCGATAATATTTTGGTCGACGGGATAACAGAGTAGTGCCCAAAATTAATATGATTTGTAAGAGCACGATGTGACTTCTGGCTACACTAATTTACATTTCTATAAAATAAATTTCCAAAATCTTCCAACTGTTTACAGAAACCTAATATTGTAACCCTTTCACTATTGAAATGAGATATTTGACACTTTGAACTATTAAGTCTGAAAATCACGGTGAAATAAAATACATCATTTTACAATTATTACCTAGGTGAATACTTTTGTTCCAGACGCATTTCTAGGTAATCGACATAATTTTCGAAGTAGAGACGATTTCTCATGAACTCTCTATCAGATCACATACAGTATTTTTGAAAGACATTTACAGAAAATAAGTGGTAATTTTCTTCATACTTTTATTAGTCTTAAATGAAATTACGACAGAAATTAAATTCCTTTTCATAAAAGATACTTATTCAAAGCAAACAAACCGCACGTTAATATTAAATTCAATAATAGTTAATGATATACTTATTCTGGTTTTCAGTTATATATAAATTATACAATCAATATGACATGATAAATAATGTGTAATATATATCACAACAAAACATTGTATGATAATCACACTCCATATATTCAAAACAGCAATAGTAGTTAGAAATAAGAGATATATACACTAATTCTTCAACTTTATTTATAAAAAGTTATATAATTAATATCGGAAGATACATACTTCCTGTCCAAAGAATGTTTATGCATAACATTAAGAAAACAAATTAATTTTGTTAAATAATGAGGCATATAAATTTGAAATAATGGGACTAATAAAAATAGAAGTATTTGCTCTATGTGACACATTATTTTGACTAATTACGTAAGTCCTCAATGCATATATGTTACATAAAAATTATCGAAGTAACAAATATTTACATTTTACTCAATTTACAGCATACTCATTATTGTTCTAGGTCTTAAAAATATCTATTATTTATTTCTGTCTAATTTCTTATTTGAAATCTTAAATTTTTATCCCTTTATAATTTTTCATTAATTTCCAAATCTATACTATTCTGAGAAAAATTATTTTTAATTTTTTGAATGTTTTTAAAAGCTTATTTTACTATTTTCTTTTTATTACATGAATCAATATTAACAAGTTCGCTGCCGCTTACGTGAAGATGTGATGATAGTTAATGCCGCACTGTAGAAGTGGGTTTTTTCCAGAAGCCGATTTACTTTTTATAACAAAGAATCAGTAAAAGATTTTCTCGCGCCAGCGCGTGACTGGCTATTGGACATCACGCTTTGGCGCGTGAGTGACCCCTTAACGTTGGCGCTATATCACGCGCTTTTGCTTGAGCGGCAACGAATGTGTTAACATTGAAAAAAAATGAAGTACTCAAAAATGAGCAGATCGATGTACTCATATTGAAATGAGTATGTTCCGATAAAGAATGAACCTGATGCTTTCTCAATTTTGAAACATCACATGCTATCAAACTCAACAAAATGGTATTTTTTACCCTGTAATGTTTTATTTCATTTATGGCGGCATTGAAAATGTTTATTAATGTAAATATCGAATTATGCACAATACTTTAAAATAATTTAAAAATGCTTGCAAATAACACTCTTTTGTTATAAAAACGTTCGATTTCGGTATGTCGCTAATCATTATGCTATAATTCTTAATAAATAATCAACTAAACACTTCTTGTTAATAACTTCTAACAGGAAAAAAATGACAAAACATTTTTCATTTAACTTGTAAATTCAGAGAAGAATGTAAATAAGGATTCCTAACAACTGTGGAATCAAAAAGGAGGCAAAACGATTCCAAAACTTACCCTATACTACGTACGATGGATAAATAAAGTGAGGGTTTGAAATATTAGCAATTGAAGAAGCTTTCATTAAAAAATTTAAAAATAAAAATGATTTTGTAATGTCCGTATAACCGATGGCTAAACTAATCACGCTTGATATTATATATACTGAATCTAAATTGTACAAAACCCTTTAAAAATTTACATATATTAAAGCTATGTACATGAATAATATTCTTGAAGTAACCAACTACCCGGAATTTCCTGAAAGAATAAATTTACCTCGGGTGCATTCCACGCCCCCTATAAACTTCGAAATACCACCATCATAACGGCCAAACACTTATTTGTACTGAAAACTCTTTCCCTTCATCTTTAAACCTTTCTTAACCTCTTCGAATTCTTACCTTTTATACGGCCTTCACAAACATTCCTTAGTTTTGGGATCTTAAAATGATTACAATCACCCGTAGATGGCGTGAATACAAACTGTAAATAATGATTATGAAATGTTACTTTTTCACACAAGATTATCCATGTATAATATTAATACACCTTCCATAAGTAATTCACGGAAAACACACGTGAGATATCTCGTAAATGCCGAGGGACTTGATCAAAGGCCAAAAGGGGTCCCGTCGTGCGTGATAAAAGCAGTATATTTGGTACTGTTTGGGTCTACATCAACATGGAAGAACCCATTCATAAGATCAAGGGTCGTAAAAATCTCGGCTTCTTTGAGCTGATCTTTAATTTGTTGTCGATTAGGGGTAACAGAAAACGATCTTTCACTATTTTTTTATTTAATTTTCGAAAATCAATGCATAAGCGTATGGAATTGTCCTTTTTTTCTTACTAAGACAACGGGGCTTGCGTAATCGCTATACGACGGTTTTATAATGCCGTCCCGCAACCACTGTTGAATTTGGTCGCGGATTAATTCTTTTTCGCTTAAGGACATTCTACGTGGGTGTTGATATATGGGTATATCATCATTTAATACTATCGACATTTTTAAGTCTGTGATCTTCGTTTTTGTGGGTTTATAGGCTTTAATTAAAGTAGCGACTTCCGTACGAATGTTTTGATTCATAATGTGATTTAGATCGATCTCGTCCTGTGTTTCGGACACATTAATGCAGTTAATGAAAACATCTGCTTGGGGTGTTTTATGGAGCGATATCCTGTCCTGACCACACGTTAGTGTACCCTGTGTAAGTACGTCCTGCTCTACAATAAAGGGTGTGGACATTTGTGATGAATTAACGACATAAACTCTAGTAGAAAACAGAGTTCCATCTGTTTGAATATCTGTTTTAAATGATCCTAATTGCGTTAAACTGCTACCACCAAAATCGCCCAGTTGTATGGTTTCACACTGTAAGAGAAAGGAACCAATTAATTTATAAAAGTCCTCTATTATTGCCGTAATCGCGCTTCCCGTATCTATTAATGCATCTATTATGACATCAGTAATTTTGACTAATTTATTCATGTTTGCATGCGATTTCTGTGAGTCCACAACGTGAATTCACAGAACAGACTTTCTTATCGCGCTTTAAAACCGGATGTTGTTGGGGAGGGTTGTCATGGCTCGTAGGCTTACGTTCAGTAGTTTGTTCACCACTTTCGAAGGTGCGATGGCCCCAAGAAGAATATTTAAAACATTTGGGACCTTTAATTTTATTATTACAGGATGTTGGAACATGATTTCCTAAGCCGCACTTATATCAGATCGTTTTACGTTCATTTTTAAGTTGTGGTGTAGGAGTAGGGCCTTTCGCATGACTCGGCATGCGTTTCGCCTGACCACTGGCTGATCGACAAATTTCATCATAAATCACTAGCTTTTTCTTAACCTGTATCAAATTAGTACATCCAAATAGCACAGCTTTATTTTGCGGGGAGTCGTCGATACCTTGAATTATGTAAGGCATTAACGAAATATCATGAATGTTTCCATTGTCCGCAATTTCGCGCATGGAAAGAAAATATTGGACTAAATTTTCCGAGGGGTGCTTCATACGATTCATTAATACCTGATGAACATGGACTGGCGACGCAAAATGGGAAAATTCAGATAACAATGCATGTTTAAGTTCGTTATAAGAGGTTATATGAGGTTCACTGAAAAGCTTAATTCCTTTAATCCACGTTCAACGAATATGAATTGTTGAACATCTGTAAGGGCAAATGATTGTGCCAAATTTTAAAAACGAGTAAGCCAATTAATTACATTTTCCGTATGTAATCCACGGAAAGTTGGAATTAGATTCTTGAAATCTGTAAATGTAATAACTGGTCTAGTTAAACTGGGTTCATGTTTTCTAGCACACTCGGAAGTTATGTTGTCGTTTGCACTATCCGAGGGGGGAGGGAGTCTGGGTCGTCGATTTCAGAATCAGTCGTTATTTTAATAGAATTTGCAAAAGAATTTAAGTCGGTCAATGCCGTGAGAATTCGAGTAGCGATCTCCTGTTCCGTACCATCAATTTCGATGGCTAACAAATTTGCTATTGCAATAAACTCCAGTTTCGAAAATTGAGCAGTTACTCTATTTAATTTCGGCTGAAACTCAGTGCTGTCACTCGTAAATTTAAAACCTTAAAAATTACGCAAATACTTTCAGTTAGAACGTAAGTCATCACGTTCAAAAATGAATTAATGTAACAATTTAATTTTACTCGCTTTAGCCAACGTCAGCATGGCACTTATTTGCAAAATTTCTTTTAAGAACATGATGAATAGCAATAAATGAAGAGAGGAAGAAAAAAATGTACTCACAAGAGAGAAACGAATAGTTTATCCGAGCCAGTGGACCTTCAAGTATGGGTCATTCCCATAAATCATGTTTCACAGATTCACTGGTTCCCGTTGAAGTTCGTTATTGGAAGAATTTCCCGACGTGATAATCCTCTTCTTACGGTAATCCAATGACACAGATAAAAACAGCCGCCTGTCTCATGTCGGTTGTCTCACAAAAATTGTCGCTGACTTGCCATGTTGGAGATGTTTGGGGATGTTGAAAAATTTATGTTGATAGGCCGGCCCCCATGTAAATGAAGGAGTCTAGGGGTATTGACACACATCTTTAATAACTCTGGGTTATGAAATGATATTTACAATGAAAAGATAAGTAAAATTAAAGATTTGGTGACATCTTCGGCAATTTCTGCGCTAGAGCTCGGTGGGGTGTGTCTTCACATTTCTGGATCCGGAATCGTTCTGCTCTTTTTCGCTGTTACCAGGGTCCAAAGTTATACGTCATTATACCGTGAGAGACTGCTGATCGTGCATTATTTCTCTGCATGTGGCTTGTTGCTAACGGCTACATGTTCCTATGTGTTATACTTACTGCTTTGTTAGGTTTCTGACGACACAGGCTATGTTCGTGATGCTGAGTTAATAGAGGAATCCCGAAGCAAGCCTGTTGCTATGGGCTTGCTACATTGATATATATATACATATATATATATATATATATATACAGTGTCTCACAAAAGTGATGGGACACTTGTGCTTTATAAAAAGAAACGGCAATAAAATAAATAACCAAACATGTGCAAAAATTTTTTGGGTGTGTTTCATATTTAAAGTTAGTAACAATTATTACATATCATACATTTTGTCAAAATATTAAAATATTAATTTAGTAAAAATACAATTGTTCATAACGGAGCAAAAAATGGCTCACACAAGTGATGGGACACTTACTTTTCAATCAAATAGTTATCCAAAAATTTTACTTTTTAAAAGGTTTTAATATTTTGTTGGATGTCTTTTTACTTTTAAAACATGATTTAATCTTTTTGGGATGGATTCCACTAATTTTATTGTGATTTCTGGAGTGATTTTACCCCATTCTAGTTAAAGCACCGATTTTAGTTGTTGTTTTGAAGAAATGGTGTGTTTGCGAATTCTTGATTCCAATTCTTGCCAAATATTCTCTATGGGATTTAAGTTTGGAGATTGTGGTGGTGTGTTTATTATTTCAGAACAGTTATATAGCAGCCAGGGTCTAACGTTCAGAGCAGTGTGCTTGTCCTGGTCATTGTCCTGGTAGAATTTAAAATCGTTAAGAAGGTTCAATTTTCGTGCTGAAGATTTCAAATTTTGCTTTAAAATATCAATATACTTGTACCGATCCATTATACTGCCAATAAAAGCAAGATTACCAACTCCAGCGGACGACATACATCCCCATACCATAACTCCTCCTCCACCATGTTTTACTGTTAGTACCAAGTTCTGTTTGCGACTCAAGTTAACTGTTTCAGCAGTTTTTCTAATAGATTTTCCACGTTCAATATCTAAATCAATAACTAATTTTCGAATTTCAGGCGAAGTTTCTTTTCGTTTAGCATTCATGGCTACACAGAGCTAAAAAACACAAAAATTCCAAAACAAACTGGAGAGAAATACTGCAGACGATTTTATAAATTATTGCCAATTGCTTTTAAGTAAAAATAAAACCCCAAAAAATATTTTTATTGCTTATTTCAGACGATTTTTGTTGCATATATAATGGTGTCCCATCACTTATGTGAGCTATTTTTTGCTCCGTTCTAAACATTTGTATTTTTATTAAATTGATATTTTAATATTTTGACAAAATGTATGTTATGTAATAATCTTTACTAAATTTAAGTATGAAACACACCCACAAAAAATGTGTACATGTTTTTTTTTTTAATTTATTTGATTAGTTTCCTTTTATAAAGCACAAGTGTCCCATCACTTATGTGAGACACTGTATACATTTTGTTGTTGAACATTGTAAAAATAGAAACTTGTTTACATTATGCTACTGAGGTAATTAATATTCCCATCTTTGCAAGATGTTTCTACATATTATTTCACCATTTTGAATACTCTATATTATTTCAAATTGCTTAAAAAGTGTAATAAAGATATAGAAAAGAGTAATTTTTTTTTGTTGTTGAACATTGTAAAAATAGAAATTTGTTTACATTATGTTATCGAGGTAATTAATATTCTGAATTTTGCAAGATGTGTCTACATATTATTTCACAATAACATTTTGAATACCCTATTTTTTTTTTTCAAATTGTTTAAAAGGTGTAAAAAAGATATAGGAAAAAGTAAAATAATTTTCTGCTGACATATTTGAACTCATCATGGAGTCATTTTCAAAACAAATGACTTAATCAACGACTACGTCATTGATACGCGCATGCGCTACACATTAGCGCAAAAATGGCAATTATATTCCTCGCAAAATAACCCAGCTATTTTTGTTTATTTATTAATAAACGGTTTATTTACTTTACTTTTCTTTTTTTATGATTTTTTTTAAATTATAATTATTAACTAAACCTTTTTTTTATTTATTATTATTATTTTTTAAATAATAGGAAATAGTTTATAAAAAATATATGAAACTGATATTTTAAAAAAAAGTTTTCGCCAAATGGACATCAGAAAAAATTGCGCTAATTTTGTGCGTATATGACATATGTACTGAGAAATCAAGAACTCGATATTTTTATGTTTCCCTGGCGCAGACGATAAATCGTGAAATATTAATCCCGTGACATTTATTCACATTTCATTAATTTCATTTAACCCTTCGGACTCTGGTGCCTCTCACACAAATTTTATTCGGGTAGCCTCATTTTTTAGCTCACAGGCTATCATAGCCTGAGAGCTTATGTGCCCGCCCGTTCTGTATATACGTACGTTCGTGCGTACGTGCATGCGTAACGCGATAACTCGTGATAAAAATATCCCATCCCCTTTAAATTTTATATATAGGTATATCCTGATAAGGCGCTTCCCTGTTTAGTTTTTGGAGTTCATTCGATATGTATAAAAGGGGGAACGGGGGGCTCATGCCCCTCCCCTTAATTGATATAAATGGGTTTTTATGCAGAAATATTAATTTTTGTTCAAAATTTACACATAGGATCATTCTGATGAAGCGCTTTCGTGATTGGTATTAGGTGTACATTGGATAAATATAAACAGGGGAATGGAGGCTCTAATGCCCCTCCCCTTAATTTGTATAAATGGGTTTTTCATGCAGAATTGTCAGACTTCATTCAAATCTCTGAATAGTTTTGGAAGTTTAATGGTTAAGCATACAAAAGAGGGGGGATAACTCCTCTTAAATTACATAAATACGTTTTTATTAAGAATTTTCCGATTTGTTCTGAATTTTGGACATGGATTTTTTACAAGATAAAGCATGTCCCTCATCAGTTTAGAGGGTTCAATGATTAATTGTAAAAAGGGCAAAAGGAGGAGCTGTTCCCCCATCCTTAATTTTTTTTCGAACGGAATTAACCCTTGAAAATATAAGGCCTCCAATGTACAATTAGTATGCGTAGCCTGTGAGCTCAATGCCATCAGTTTAACTGGGCAATATTCTTTTTATTTTTAAAAGAACTCTCCTTGAAGTAGACATTTTGACAAAAAAAAATCCTGATTAAATATGGAAAATGTTATTTTCCTTTATTACTGAAACCAAACAATTTTTTGAAGGAAATATGATGTCTTCGCAGCGGAGACAACAAAGTGCGAAAGATTAAAATTTAATAATATAATCATTTTACTTTTACAATTTATAATGCATAACTTTATTTTAAAACTAAAACGTTTAAAATTTGTGGCTTTTTTATGTGAAATAAACAGAAAAAAACAAAAGTAATGGTATTTTGAAGCTTCATAAGTGCAACGGAAGAATAAAATTCAATTTACCACGGCCTAAATCTCGCCTAAAATCTTTTGCACAATAACCAATAAAATGCGTTTTATATAGGCTTTGCCATCAAGCAATTAACATATAATAGCAATTTCTGTGCCACATACGATAGCGTAATGTGTATACATAGGTTGTCAAACAAGTGTTTTCAATTGAGCAAACATATGTTAGAGACATTTATGATAATGTAACATCATTTGTATTAAAAGTAAGATTAATATTATATTTTTAATAATGCGTCCATAAGTCAGCTAACCAGTTGAAAATGTTGAATCGAGAAGGATTATCATTCAAAAAACCAACATATGTTTTGTGAAAAAGGATTTTCAAGCAAAAAAATATTCAGAAACATTTACGAAAGTTAGTAGCAGCAATCATTTTTTGTATGTTCCATTAAATCTCGAAAATGTGTTAGTTTGTGTGATTTCTAATGATAAAGAACGCATGACAGAATCGTCGTTATGTCGGTAGAGTTTATCGAGTATTTTTATAAGCGTTACAATATATTAGCGTTTATTCAGAAACATACATATATTATATATATACACTGTTAAAAGTGAAGGTGACAAACCGGTGCCATTTGGTACCCGGAGGTGAGAAGGCCCTAGGGTCCATTGAAACCCGGGGCATTTGGAACCTTAAGGTGCCATAGGGGCTTGGATATGTGATTGCAGTGCTGACAGGTCTCTTACTGGGTGATTGGAGCTAAGGTGACATGCACTTCGTATTGGCAGCAATGTGGCACCTCATCGGGTGACTGGAACCATGCGCATGCGCTGTGACGTGTGTATTTCTGTTTTCTGTGACGCAAGTAAAATCTATGGCTATGAGCGAATGAAGGTGAGCTCGATTGCCGAGCGGTTAGAACACTGAGCTTGTAATCAGACGTTGTGAGTTCGAATCCTTCGACGGCCAAAAGTCGGTTTGTATATTTTTTAATTTTTTATTATTGGACACTCTGGATTAAGGGTGCCATCTTTTCACCCTAATTAAAGGTGCCTTTCTCGCTCCTTTAGGGGTGTAACCAGAGAGACAAGCCTTTCACCCCTAAAAGGTGCAATGTGTCACCATTAGTTTTAACAGTGTATCTTGGGTGATTACAAAATGAGGCTGAACATATAGCCTGCTGTTTGCCAACAACGATATTTATTGGTTAATATTTGGTCATATGACAGGACCCTTCAGCAAATCAACATCAGAGTATTTCTTTATAAAGAGATGTCTTTTTATCGATGTATGAATAGGAATGCGATTGTTTCTGTAACGTACGGTTTCATCGAATCAATTCTGATAAAACTGTCTTTTTGACACCGAAGAAAACGTTTTGTATTTATTTCGTTAGCGTGTCCGTAATGTTTTTTAAAGTTTAACTGAACATAAGCGTACTGATAATAGGTCAAAAAATACATTTTTACTTGCATTTTCAACTTTAATAAAGTTAGATACATTTGAAGATTATAAATGAAAGCGCGAGAATTTTTTTTTTTTTTTTTTTTTTGATTTCGTTAACAGATTATCTTTTTATAACAAATGTTTAAAAGTTCTGCGGGAGAAAGCGATAAAAATGATAGGACACACAACGGAGAAATGATAATAGATGCAATAGATAGTCATGCTCTTTTTTCGATAGGGGATCAATTATGCATTTAAATCAATCAGATATCCAAGAATAGTTAAACATAATTTTTATCCAAAAGAAGTTTACATGAAGTAAATTGATCCTTTATAATCCTTAATTGATTCTTGTCATCTGCTGTCAACAGATGTAGAGTACATTTAATTGCATTAATCCATTTATTTTAGTAAAAATAATAATGGAGTTTTAAAACTACAAATCAATAAAAACTTATTTTTTATACAAATGGTTTCAAAGAAATATATAGGAGAAAAAAATTTGCTTATTTGAAGTATCTCTAATATTATGTTTCAAATTAATATTTCTACTAGAAAAAATGACTCTAATATAAGGTGAAGGTTAATTTTGAAGTTAAGTGCTCTACTGCTTATATATTTACATTGTATCATATTATTATATAAGTTAGATATATCTGAAGATTATAAGTAAAAGCATGAAAAAGTATTTTTGTTTTGTTTTCTTTTGCAGTTTATCTTTTTATAGCAAATGCTTTAAAATTTCGACACAGCGATAAAAATGATACGGCACGCAACGAAAAAAAGATAATAGATGCAATAGATAATCATGTTCTTTGCTACATAATAGATCGAATGTGGCCATAAATTCATCAGATATCCAAGAATAGTTAAACTGTAATTTGTGTTAAAAAAGGAGTATATGAAGTATTGCAAACCTCAGTATATTCTTATCATCGAAAGTCAACACATACAGAGTTCATTTAATTCCATTAATCTACTTACTTTTTTTAAAATTAAGGATAAAGTTTTAAATCTAAAAAAATAACGAAAGCTGAATTTTTTTTATACAGTTGCTTTCAAAGAAATAAATATGAGAAAAAAAGTTACTTCTTTAAAATATGTTTCAAACTATTGATACGTTTAACTAGAAAAATGTCTATTAGAGATACTTTTCAATATGGAGGATGCGCACACACACAAGCAAAATTACAATCCGAAGTTAAATAGTAATATTAAATATAAAAACTGAATCAATATTACACAATATACCCAGATAACATTTTTATCAGGCTACTTTTGAGAAGTTGTTAATTTCATTTTTTTGAAAGAACTGGTTTTATCAAGTTCGTGTTACAACAGTATTAACAATTTCCACACACTTTTACTAATTAAGAATATTTGCAGTCCCGGCCAAGGTATTAGCCATCTCACTGTTTTCGCTAAGAGTTTGAAGACGATCAGTGCATAGTTTAGACTTTTATCGTGCGGAGAATACAAACAAACATACATATTTATATATGTTAAACCATTTACCGGGTGTCCCAAAAATAACTGATGGATTTTAAAATTGAATAACTTGCAAATGGTGACAGCTATTCAAAAAAAATTGCAGGAGGATTATGTATAATGTCAGGAGTTCTTTTTACCGTAATTTTTTTATTTTAGTTCGAATTTCAAACAATAGGTGGCGCTCACGGCAATTGAAGGCCACATGGACGCCAATACTGACCTCAATCAGCACTGATCACCTGCCCTTCAATTGCCGTCAGCGCCACTTATTGTTTGAAATTCGAACTAAAATCAAAAATTACGGTAAAAAAAAACTCTTGAAATTATACATAACCCTCCTGCAAAAAATTTTTAAATAGCTGTCACCGTTTGCAAGTTATTAAATTTTAAAATCCATCAGTCGTTTTTGGGAAACCCGGTGTATAAACTATATGCGGATTACACTTTCAATTTTAGACATTTTGTCGAACATCGATATATTTTCTTCTTGGATTTTCTTGCAATTTATGGATTATAAAGAATATGTTACAGTTCATATTTATCAATGGTGATTTGATCAGAAAGACATTTAAAGGAACAACCAAAAATTAAAAAAAAAAGATAATGCTTGTAATTATCCTATAAAATAAATTTCATGAATTGATCTATCGCTACAGCTTACGAATATATTGATATTCTAGAAAATGTGTATTTATTTGTGGAAGAATAGGTCGTATGTCCATGGAGATATGTCGATTTTTTTCAATGATTCCAATATGTTTTTGCATGTTTTTTGCGTATATCATACAATGTACAAATTGCAAGCCATTTGCAGAAAATTTGACAAAAAATGGTGGAAATAAATTCGTTCGATAAGAACGTAAATATATTAAATATTGGATAAAATATAAGCAGCTGTTTGAAAAAAAAATTTGTTACTATTTATGCGCGCATAATATAAAAAAAATAATCAGTTTTTTTTCATAATTTGATAGAAAAGTCTACGGAACAACATATAAAATAAATCTAGTCAAATGTCAGAAAATACAGAAAGGTATCCGCAGTTTCATGAGTGAATTTTTAATTGCTGTCTCTCTAAGCTGGTGAATGGTAAGGGATATTGCCACATTTCCATTTTTTACTTTCCCATTATAAGTAGCATAGAATAAATCTTGCAATCGTTTTGAAAATCGAAAAAAAAAAATTGAGGAATTTACACGTTTCAGGCACTCACCGATGTAGATTCCGAAAAACATATTTTTTGAAAAAAAAAGTTGCCGTCCATCCGTCTGTGTGTCTGTAAACGCTCTATCTCTCGAACATATTGATATAGAGACTTAACATTTTGTATGTACTTAGTATGTAGGAAAGGCACGAAACCTATTAAATATCAGTTACCTCAATTATCTGGAACATTTTTTTCGGACTGTAAAAAAATTCGTTCTGATGAAAGGTATATAAAAATTTTCGATTTTTTTAAGACGTGAATGTAAAAGATAATAAAACAATACAAATTCTGCATCAATACTGAAGTTGATCGGATTATTAGTTGCCGAGATACTTGTAATCCTTTTTTCCACATTTTTCGATTTTTCATGACCCTGCATTTCATTCACATTTCAATGCAAGGATATATTTTAATTGGAAATGAGACGCTTAATCCGCCGCAGTAAACGGTTAATTAATATGATTATAATTTTTGGAGTTATAAGGATGTTTCTTAAACGCACTTAGGTTCTACTTGAGTAGTTTGGAATTTTATATAATTTGTCGAAATTCGTTCGTCAGCAATTCATTAATAGAGCATTACTATGTACATTTTAAAATATCTAAATATACCTTTAAATTCTGTTTTGGAACTGAAATGCATTTTATAAATATCTTACACATGTTTTATTTTCATATATTATATAATGCATATCCATAATGGGTAAGTACTACGATGACCCCCCCCCCCCCAACGAATAGTTTATATGGTTATTAGCAAATGAATTAAACTAAATTAATATCAACGAATATATTAAAGAAAATCTTTAGAAAGTGATACTTCTTTTTCTTAAAATATGCTCGATAAGGTGATTTTTAAGGAATAATGAAACTATCAATTGAAAATGAATATCAAATACAGTAAAAACTAAAAACGGCAATTTATGCAAATCCCCTTATCAGTTAGCTGTTTTCGAAGAATTACTAAAAATAGGTTCAGTCTATCGCCGATATCACTCAGGGTATTTGATGGTATTTGACTGAATTTTTCTCTTATGAGTTGTTCCATACAGTTGACTGTCAAATTACGGGAAACAAATACAGTGCATCCGTGCAGGGATAAAAAATATTTCATACAACTCTTTATATTTTATCAAATATTTAATATACTTCATACACTCTTTTTTTTAAAAAAAAAACCTTCTCAGATTTAATATATTAACTAACCCAACAGTTTTTACTGAAATATAAACACTATTTAAAGAAATTGGATTATATGATTTAATGGACACAACTTTATATGTAAAAGAGAAAATAATATTGTAATTTTTCACCTTTTTTAGACTGATATATCGATAAACAAATTTAAAAAAATAATAAAATCTTAGTATAAAGCTAGAGCATGAATACATGTAAAATAATATGTATGTTTTCATTTTAAATAAATAAATGTTTTTGCAACCATTTTTTGTTTCAAATTAGTTAATAAAAAGACCACACAAAAATGAAATATTAACAGTAATAATAATTGCTTAATCTATACTAAAATATATAACAGCTGTACAAAATTCAAGAGGTTATTAAAAATTTTTAGTAAAATTGTATTCCACAGAATTTTTTAGTAACCATTACAATTTTTTTTTTTTTTTTTTTTTTTTTTTTTTTTTGCAAGTGAAACAAATATTTCTTTTGTAAACTGAACAAAAGAATTTTTTGTATAACTAACTTAAAACTTTCTAAATATTGAGCCACCAAGCAAATTTTAGTAATAGATCCAAAAATATTTTTAGTAACCATTACGTGTGCCCGAAGGGCAGAAGCCTCCTTCGAGCTGCATCCAGTGAGTAAAAAGACAGACTTCTGAAACGGAAGATTTTCGGCAAAGCCGCAATAGATGGCAGCACCAAACATTGATACCTGCTCTATTTCGACATGTTTCTAAAGGGGAGGGAAAGTTCAGAGATCATTACCCATGGTAATTGCTACGACAAAATTTTCATAATCCCTTTATTTAACAAGTATTTACATTGCATACATTCGGTGCATATTTGGTGGCAGCCAGCATTGAACCCAGGTACTTTCAGCCGGGAGTTCGGTGCTATGACCACTGGGCTATTACGGCCACACCAAGTGAATTTTAGTAATAGCTATTAAAATTGTAATACTATTAAATGTATTCGTTGCTAGATTTTTCTAGTAATTCTTACAGATTCCTTGTGACCGAGAAGGATTACTAAAAATTTTTTAGTAATTACAAGGATCACTAAATTTTTTTAGTAGATCGATCCTTTTTTTACAGTGTACAGAAACCCTGATGTATCCCTGACCTTGGATACAGAAGTACCTTCTATCCAAATTTTATAACTCTCTTGACGGTGGTCTCTTGAGATCAGCGCTGACACACTCACAAACGTCCCTCCTTATTATTATAGATAAACGTAAACATGGATTATATTTAAAATATGTTTGGAGCAGTACAATTGTACTTAATAATTGTCGCTTAGATACAGTATTTAATACACGTACTATATTTTAACAAACATTCTCCCCATTTTTTAAAAACTTTTTGCAATAACGAAAATAAAAATGTTATTTTCAGTTTATACTTACATTTTTGTTCACGGACAATAATACAAAAACTTTACACAATTTACCAACAAGTGAATATCATGCTCGAAGCAACTTTTTTTAGTTTAATACCAGTTAACTTTTTTACAAATTAAGTGACTTAAAAAATGATAACATATAGACATAGAACATAAAAACTCATAAGATGATATCATTGCTTTATTTTTTTTAATATTATTTTTTAATTAAAAAAATGATCATTACACTTCAGTGTGAAAATACGTTGTTTTTGTATACCTTAAAATGAACACATAATTGCAAATGGGGGTTTATTTATCTGCGTGTACAGTTAGTTGTTGAATATAAGATACGCTATTTTTACCAAAATCGCTTCCGAAAATTGTATTAATACATACTATTTAAAATATTCTCTATGGAGAAAACAGACATTCAAATACTTCAGATTAAAACAGAAGAAAACTGAAAATTGTAAGTGACAGGTCTTTGGAACTCGGAAAATTCCATTTCTTTGAATCGAGTCACCAGTTTCAAACAATTCTGAAAAGTATATATTTAAAATTGCATTTTCGTCATGCTGTAAGAGTTTATTGAAATCTACTGACAAGCTGTCGTAAATAAAATCTGTATGGAATTCCTTGTATCAGATCTAAATATTTTTTTTTCTCTCTGAAAAATTTAATATTTCAATTTGTTTTTAATTTTGAAAGTTATGCTATTAGGATTGTAATATTGTCATTTTTTTCTGTGAATATTTCGAAAAGATTCACAGACGACTTCTTTTAAAACTCAGTTTTAAATAAAATCTTGATTGCTAAACAATGAAATGTATTTCTACTGAAATAAAGCTAATTTTACATTAAAAACTTTCAATGTAACGTATGGTACTGTTTTTAGTTGCAGGAAAAAATAATTACGAAAAGGAAATACAGTATTTCTTAAAGATGAATTTAACGAAATAAATACAGGTTTCTCCTAAATGAAACTTTGCACCTTCTAAGAAAAAAAAAATCATCTGAATTTTTTATATAAACAAAATAACAAGACGAAGTGCAATATCCTACCTTGAATGAATCATAAAATACACAACATGTACTTTAAAAAAATTACCGTTTTATTTACAAGAAGACAGATATAATTATAATATGGATATTACAATTTAAAACATATACATTTCATTTAAATGCAAGATTGCAAGCGCTGCACAAAAAAGGACTGATTTTAACCATTAAATTTTAATAGTATTGTTTGCTTTATTAAATCTCAGAAATCTTACCATTATATAAACCGAGAAATACTTTTAAAATTAAGTTGTACGAGTCGGCAATTTCTGGCGCCGCTCTCGTATCCCTGTTAAATGTCTCACAAGGAAAGTCTCCTTACTGGGCATACTAAGAATATGTTGAAAAAAAGCCTGTTGCATTGCTTATGCATGTAATAAAATTAATTAAATTTGATAGCAAAACTTCAGTAGAAATTATGTAAAAAAAAATTAACTATTTCCGAATAGTTCGCGCGAATATATGAAAGTTACACTCGATTTGGCGAGCGAAATTTTTCCTCGCCAAAAGCAAACGAGATTTTAATGCATCTGAAAATTTCTTGTTAATTGTCCCTCAGAATCCTTCATTATTTTCAACAGTTATATTATATTGTAAAGTTTACCACATTTAGTTTGAGCAATTGTTTTGATTAAATTGCAAAAATGTTTCTGTTTTGAAAAACTGATGATAAAAATTAAAAATTAAGCAATCGGCTCTCGTCGTGAAGCGGTTAAAAAGTAATCAACATAAAAGCGTTTTTCTTCAAATTCTGTTTCATTGCCAACCAGTGATGAATAGCCAAATAAACGAAAATTTTAGCATTTTTTACTAACAGTCTATCGAGGTTCCGCCTAAATTTCTTCTATAAACAAATATATTTATATGAGAAGAACACACTGTAATTTTTACTTCATAATTTTAAGTATAATTTGATAATTCTATTAGATGGGATTTTTTTCTAAATTCTGTAATTTTCTCAATTTTTTCTTGGTATGCCCGTATGAAGACCTTTCTTAAAAGCATTGCCGCCTATCATCGGTGATTATTTTGGAACCGAACTAATAGAAAATCCCCTGAAGACGACCGCCGGATTACTGGACGAATATACTATACAATTTATATAAAAAGTTTATTTCAACATGTTGCATCTGTATTATTATTATCTTTGTCAAAATGGCGAGCATTTAAAAGATTTAAAAGATGTGCATTTTGTGAAATTTTACATTTTACAATTGATTGTCTTTTAATAAACAAACAATGGACTGTTGATTGATTTACTTTCTTAAATGATTACGAGTATTTAGCGGATCTTCAGATTAATTGGAGCAAATACAACACAATTAATCGCATTGGTTGTTACTGATTGAGATACGAAATTAAACACTTATTTATTTTTAGTGACAATGTCACACATTAAACTATGCGTACATTGTGTGATGAAAAAGGCTTCATGTTTGCAGCATTAAATCGTAAGCGTGAGCTGGAAATTAAAGGTTGGTGAAAAAATGTATAAAATAAATAAAATTGAAATTCTTATTTCACTAAGAATCCTTTAAATTTATGTTCGGTAAAACAGATTGTTGGGGGACTTACACTGTCGGTTACGAAAATTTATGACTGAGATTATAATGTGCAACACATCAATCTACATTATTTATTTATAGAGGAGGCTTGCAAGTTGTCAGGGGATATCACAGTAGTGAACACAAAAAGCAGTCAAATAGCAGTGTTTTGTTAAAGAGGAATTTATCATCTTTAATCCTTTTATATTATTTGAAGCATTTTCTATAAGAAAATACTGCTAGTTTCTCTTTTATTGACTGTGTTTATTTCTGACCTTTCGTCACCTTATACAGCTAAGATCGATTAAAAAAAATTGTTTAAAGGCAGAAAACGAACGATTATAAATGCACAAATAATGTATAAAAAGGCAGCAAATTGCTATTTCGAATCTGCTATCGAGATTCTATGGAGATTCTACCGATAATCTCGATAGTAGATTCAAAACAGCTGTTTGCTACCTTCTCATACATTATTTGTGCATTTATAATTGTTGGTGTTCTATCATTAAACATTTTTGCACAAAGGTTTTATTTGATATTTTAATTTAAAAAAATTGTGTTCAAGAATATAGTGTTTAACGCAATATTCTACGTTGTGTTTTTGTTTCTTCTTTTTTTAGTGCTATAGAGCTTCTGTATAAAGTCAAATATTTATGTGAAATCGATTATGAAAGTTTAGTTTTTTTTTTAAATCTCTAACAAATACATACTTAATATACAACGCATATAAATTGCAATTTCATATTTTATATTCAAAATTTATAAAGCACAGACTTACAAACCGATGTTTATGTGAGTTAATTTGTCAGTTAGGTATTTTGGGGAGGGGAGGATGTTAATTTAGGACACATCACAGACTACGTTTTTTTTTCGTTCTATGAAAGAAAGATTTGTAATTAAATAAATATTATTATGAGGGATTACTTCAAAATAAGTCCTCCTGGTTGGATTTTGCATGGAAATGCAATTTCAGTTAGAATAATTATGGAAAACAAATTGCGAAATGTATATTCTATGTGAGCGGACACCTGGTCAAAAGCTAGTATTCCAGTCCAATAAAAACGCGCGCATACACACACGTCTTTGCACTGTATGATTTCTAATGTGTTTCGATCGAAGATAGTAGGAGATTTGATACATAGATTTATATTCGAAAACAATAATTTAACTATTTTTTAAATATATATTTTGACATTATAATCAATCTAACAGGTAAAAAGAGGCCCATTTTTATTCAAGAGTAACGTGAAGTACACAGATTAGTACACAGATTAAGAAAATAATCTATTGATTATTTTCTTAAAAAGAGCGGGAGTGTTATTGCGAAATCTTTCTTTCAGTACACAGGTTCATTTTCCTTTTTTGGAACATTTATCGAGACTTTAATTTTGTTTTATTATTTAATTAAATCGTCTGCTAGAGAATGTTCATGCGCCTTTGCGTGTGAGCAGGTTGTGCCATTACGCGGTTAGGTAATGAGTTCTTACAACTAGTAACGCCCAGCTACCAATAGGAGATGGTGATTTTGGGTGTCTTTGCTTTGAAAATAATCCTAATGGGTCTTTAAATTTCTTACGTGGAAAAAGGGAGGGGCTAGTTTTGACTTGGAATTTGGGAGACTCATTTTGCGAGACCAGAACGTCAGAATGGAGCTAATCTTTCAAATGTTAGGAGGCCCTTCTCATCTTGGCATAATTTCGAACATCGAGAGGATGCCGTCTTAAGAGCGAGTTGTCAAGTGTTAATTGTATGGAATGGGGACCTGTGGAGTAACTTATGTTCGTGTTCTAAATAATAAAGGATTAGAAACTGATTGTCTTGCCTTTTATTGGAGAAATCCCCAAAGGAACACAAATCCATGGTTTACAACGACGACTGCTGAGCCTGTTTATTATTTTCAAAATAAAAGACTTATTCTTATAACAAAGATGGTATTCCACGAGAACTGATACATTATTACAGAAAATCGTCTTATTATTTAATATATTTTTACATTATAATCAATTTAAAGGGTAAAAACAGGCTCATTTTTATTCAAGAGTAACGTGAAGTACACGGGAATAAACACTCACAAATGTATCTTCTTGAACCTAATCCATCTACACTCACAAATGTATCTTTTTGAACCGAATCCATTTGATGCTTATGAAGTCATTTCTCAAGAAAAGTTTTACAAACAAACCAAAATCTCAGAAAAGAATTGATAGATATAGGTACAAGCTTACCAATGTTTAAAAATCTGAATTACATAGGAAAAATTAACAAAAATAACAGAAAAGTGAAGAAGTGATTTGAACAATAAAATCATTGCTTAATCAAAATTCAAGTTGTATTGACTATCATAGAGAAAAATATTTCAAGTGCGAATGTTACGATATTCATTATTTGTTTAGCGATCCATATTATATATCTTATTGATATTACTTATTGTATATCTTTACACCAAGATAAGAATATTTATAGGTGCGTTCCTAATTATATAAATACATAACACCTATAGTAGTCGTTCAGTCTGTCCGTCCGTCAGTCCTTTCATCGTCATGTAACCGAGCAAAAATTACCAAATCAAATCGTTTCGTTAAAATATATAACTCTTGCATAATTTTGTCGAATGATTTCAAATTTTATGTAAATCGTATGTATAGTTTATTTACAGGGATAATCAAAAGTATTCCATTATATTACGGTCAATAGGAAAATATAGTTTCATGTACATTTTAAAGATGGTACATTCTTTTGAATAAAATGAAATTGACATGAATTTATGAAGTGTATAATAAAATATACGTTCTGTACAATCTGTGATGCAAAGAATATTTATTATTAATTTATAAAGTCACACAAAAGATGTCCACTACACAATGGTATACGGGGAAACATAGTTTGGGACGTGTTTTAATTATATTAAACTATTTCAAATTTTATTAAATTGAGATACGTTTCCGAGACTCAATGCTAGTTGTTTCCTGTATAGTTGAAAGCAGACAATGTTTACAGGAACACATAAAAGATTTCTACCACTGTACTGTATCCAAAGTATACTGTATACTATATTAGTAAGAGCTAAATATTTAAAAAGCTTCTTTATAGTACGAATGCACCGGATTTGCTACGCTTCAAGAGCAATTTCAAACTTGTATGTATTTTAATTTCTTAGAAACAAATCTTTACATTTTGAATTTTATGTATTTTATTTATTTTTTATTTTTATTTTTATTTTTATTTTTATTTTTATTTAAGAATTTTTTTTAATGTTAGCTATCAAATAAACATAAAACGAGAAACTGATAAACATTAAATGCTTTAAAATAGCAAATAAAGCCTTTGTGCAAAAATGTTTAAATATAGAAAACCAACGATTATAAATGCACAAATAATGTATGAAAAAGTAGCAAACAGCGGTTTCAAATCTGCAATCGAGATTCTTCCTCAGTGCAAAACTCACCGAACTAGAGAAAGCAAAACATAGCAAAGAGATGGAGAAACGCAGGTTTATATATGCGTTACGGGAACTTTTGGTCGGATCGTTTGCGTAAAGGTTATATAAGCCTGCTTTTCGCCATCTCTTTACTCAGTTTTGCTTTTAGGTAGCTTTCATTACAAAAAGCAAAAAGCTACCTATTGCAGCCGTCCGAATAAAAGCACTTTCAGAAAATTTTGGTATATTTCCACCGATCATGACCCCCAGACCCCAAAACCACCCTCCGTTCAAATGTTGACATATATATATATATAAATTAGGTACAAAAGTGTAAGAAAATGAAAAAGATTTTTCTTTTGTGTATTTGACCTTGATACAAAGATTCCAGGGCATTTATTGTTTCATCTATATTTTGAAAAATGGCTGAGTTATAGCACTTTCAATTTCCAGTGTGGATGACATTTTGAAACGCGATAATATGCATATTTATAAATTGACTTGGATATAACTCCGTGTGTACATAGTACATATCAATGTCTTGACCGAGTTCACTAGCCAACTTCATCCGCCATCTTGTTTCAAAATGGCGGCTATTTAAGTTTGTCAAAAATCTTTTAAATGTATAATTATGTACAAATACAAAATTAGAAATTGAAAAAAGATTTTTTTGAATATATTTATCTTAATAATGAATTTCGGAGTATTTTTTGCTTTGTCGTTATCTTAAAAAACGCCTGAGATATAGCAGTTTGAATTTCTAATGTGGGTGACATTTTAAAAAAAATCAATTTGTCGTATATATTAATCGATTTCGATATGAGAGTGTATGTCCACATGAATTAAGATTTCAACCAAGCTCATTGGTTTGTTTTATCCATCATGTTGCTTTAAAATGGCATACACTTCATGATATCGTGGAATTTGGTGACTCTTTAAATCGCTGAAAATAAAACCAGGTTGAATAAAATATGACTAATTTCTAAAAATTCCTCTTAATAATCAGTATTGACAAAAACTAGCATTCAATCTTATAAAATCGGGTTTCTCTAATTTGAGCTTCGTTTGTTTGAATAATATAACTTAATTTAAAATAAATAAGTATATGAAAGCTACCTCTTCCTCCCGGCATTCCCGGAAGGACTTTTTCTAGCTCGCTGAGCTTTGCACTGATGAAGAATATCGATAGTAGATTTGAAATAGCTGTTTGCTACATTTTAATACGTTATTTGCGCATTTATAACCGTTGTTTTTTATCTTTAACCCTTTGAGTTCTGATGGTAGAATTTTCTACCACATAATTTTAATTTTAAAATGTTGCATCGGCACCAGAAAATTCGACCAAATTTATTTGAAACAGATTTAATCGTGCATATCGTTAACCGGTTTTTTCTTTTGCAAAATACTGGTGCAAATGTGACATTTGGAAATTTGAAGAAATTTTCCCACAAAAGCTCAAAGGGTTAAACATACAAATCTCTGGCACATTTTGCAATTCAGTTTTTTTTTAGCCCTTTGAGCTCTGATGGTTGAATTTTCTACCACATAATTTTAATTTTAAAATGTTGCATCGGCACCAGAAAATTCGACCAAATTTATTTGAAACAGATTTAATCGTGCATATCGTTAACCGGTTTTTTCTTTTGCAAAATACTGGTGCAAATGTGACATTTGGAAATTTGAAGAAATTTTCCCACAAAAGCTCAAAGGGTTAAACATAAAAATCTCTGGCACATTTTGCAATTCAGTTTTTTTTTAGCCCTTTGAGCTCTGATGGTTGAATTTTCTACCACTAAATTTTAATTCGGAAATGTCACATCGGCACCAGAAAATTCGACCAAATTTATTTGAAACAGATTTAATCGTGCATATCGTTAACCGGTTTTTTCTTTTGCAAAATACTAGTGCAAATGTGACATTTGGAAATTTGAAGAAATTTTCCCACAAAAGCTCAAAGGGTTAAACATAAAAATCTCTGGCACATTTTGCAATTCAGTTTTTTTTAGCCCTTTGAGCTCTGATGGTTGAATTTTCTACCACTAAATTTTAATTCGGAAATGTCACATCGGCACCAGAAAATTCGACCAAATTTATTTGAAAAAGGTTTAATGCATTTTTTCGTGTATATCGTTGACCGATTTTTTTATTTACAAAATACTGGTGCCGATGTGACATTTGGAATTTTGAAGAAATTTACCCTTCAGAGCTCAAAGGGTTAAATAATACAATGTCGTAAAATTCACCAAACTGTGATAAACATATATTATTTCCTTAGACTATCCATAATGAATTGAGGTCTAAAAAATAAATTATCTTTGTATTTACAGCGAAGTATTTAATTATTTGCATATATTAAAATGTCGCATACGTAATAAATGCGACAGAATGATTAGGAATCGCTTTGTGATTTTGAAATTATTTTTTTCTATTCTTATTTTGATACAAAAACCCATCTTACTATAAAATTTAATGCGATATTCCAAGATAATTTTCAACATTATGAGATAAGCATTTGTTTTAAACATGGAGTTAAATTATAGTAAACCGAAGGTACTTTCAGGTCATGAAAAAAAAACAATATATATCAAATATAAGAAGTCAGATATAGCAAATGATGTTTGTTTGTATTACAAAAACATTGGAGTAAAATTACTTCAAATACAATATGTAACAGCCGAAATCTTTTGTGTGTTCCTATCAGAATATCAGCTTTTTATTACACCGAAAGTAACTTTTAGTAAACCAAAGCAACTTATATCAATTTTATAAAATGTGAAATATATTAATTAAACGCGCTCCATTAATGATTCTCACTGTGCAGTCATGTAATGAACTACTTTTCTGTGGCTCTGTAAATAAAAAAGAAAATTATTTTGATTCACAGATTATACAGAATGTACATTTTAATATATATTTCATAGATTCATTTTTTTACAATCGAAAAAGTCTAATATCATTACAGTTCGGAAATGGAATTTTTTTCCTAATAGTCGTAATTTGATGGAATACTTTTCATTGTACCTGTAATTAAACAATGCATCAAATTTTCATAAACTTCGAAAAGACTCAACAAAATTCTGTAAAAATTACGTAATTTAATCTTCAAAAATTTCGGTTGGATAGTGTTTTCACTGTTATATCCAGACAGACGGACAGATACGCTGAACGAGGACTGTAGGTACTACGTATCTAGTACAAAGTTATAAACGCACCTAAAAATAGTCGATCTTTCAAAAGCAAATAAATATAGAAAATTTTCACTTTTTATCAAAAATATAAATAAAATGTTTTTGTCTATTGAAATTGTAACACATGAGGAGAGGAGCAATAATTTGTGGATTTAATGGTTTATTTTCATGACATGACTTTTATGGTTTCTGACTTTCGAATTTGAAACTCCTTGGCGCACAGACATTTTGTAAGCTGTGTGAACTAATATGATCTTTTTTATTCTATTTTAATTCATGTTTTTGTTATTCTATGCTTTTTTTTAAGACGAAAAATACGATTGTACGCATTTATGTGTCGAGATGTGAAAAAAGAGAGTTCATGTAATATTTATGTTACTTTTGACCATTAAATATTATTGTTTCATGTAAATGTATGTTTTCTGAAGAATAATACTTAGAATTAAGACGAGATACAGCAAATAAAAGCGTAGAGAATCTACATCCGAGGTAAGATGTTTAAATTAATAGAGTTTCTATATTTTTATTACAAAATAAAGACATAGAAAATTAAAACTATTGATTATCAATAGCTTAATGCTATTAAAATTAGATTGAAGAAAATGGAATAACAAATAATTCCCATTATTGAACTTGTATATATATATATATTACTTAAAATAGTTCGTGTTCTATTTTTCTTCTATTATCTATCGACATGCATACAGATTTCAGTAAATATTCATGCGATAATATTTGATTGCATTCTGTATATTACCATCATTTACAGATTTACGAATAAATATTTGAACTCGAATTATTGCTTTTGTTATTTAAATTTGCAACTGAAAAGTAACTCAATTATTGATAATCAATAATTTCCTAATAGTTTTAAATCTTTACATGAAAATACACGTTTGCCTATATTCTTTAACGATATTTTCAAAAGAATTATCGATTAATTTTAATTGACTACTAGTAGCACATTTTAGATTTAATTTTAATGTTTGGATTTCGTACATTCGAGTATCATTAGAAATAACCCACCTTTTGGCATCACTTTTTTTCATTTAAATAAATTAACACTTAATGTAATTGCATCTTTTTACAAGAGAGTATATTACGTTATACAGAAATAAAAATGAAATTAATTAATTAAGTTTTCCTTTCAGTTAATGGGTATTCTCAACAACAAACAGACGGAAAACCGAAATTCGATTTAAATTATTAAAAGTGTAAATTTATTTCACAAGTATTGAATAAATACTTGGATTTGAAAATAAGTCTGGTATTAATCATTTTTACATTATATAGAAATATTAAATAGCAAGAAATGCACAACTTTTTGGAGATATTTTACACTTTATTTGTTTATTTTTTTTAATTACCAAAAATGTTGTACATTGAGATTTTCCACATTAGATGCATACACTCTTAAAAATAGAACATAAATTGGTCTATTTCACATTGATACATGTGTAAGTTTGTAAAATTCTACCTTTGTCATAAAATGAACACACATGTCGTTAAAATTTACTTGTTTTGTGTCCGTTTATTGGATTAATGAAAGTGTGTAATATATTATTCCTCCAGAAATCTACACAAGTGTATAAATGTTAGAAAATGTAATGGATTTACTCGGTTTGGAATGTTATTGTAATTTATAATATCTGCATATTATACAAACAGTTTGAGATATTTTATTATTTGTTTATTTTTTAAAAATATCAAAAATATTATGCATCGAGATTTTCCAGAGGAACAGTTGGAAATGTATACACTATAAAAATGCACTATAAACTAGTCTATTTTACACGGACACTTGTGTAAATTTGTAATTTCCTACCTGCCGAATTGCTCCATATGAATGGATTATATAGCTATTATTGGGTCGTGAGTCTACCTAATCACCACGTCGCAGAAATAAATCTGACGACCTCCTAGATCTTCATCGAAAGACATTGCCTATTACTTATTTGTGAACTTTTTTAACCCGGTTGCTTAGCATTTTGATCTTGATGTTTCGTACCAGACTCTCTGTACTCAAGTTGATTTCGTAATTTAAAGTTTTGGTCCGATGACGAGACCTTCACTTGGAAAGGGACTTTCAGAGACATAATTCACAAGTAACATAGACGATTTTGCACCCATGTTGTTATAAGCACTCAGTTCCTAACGGATTTTGAAATTTTAATTCCGTTCATTAAGTAAACACTGCTTTTTTTGCATTAATGAATTAAAATATTTATGCATATAGTGGTGTTTAAATTATCCAACTAAAAAAATCTGTAGAAATTTTGTAGGTATTTGGTCAAAAAATCTGTGAAAATTCTGTCGGTATTTGGAAAATTCTACAAATATTTTTAAGAATATCTTAAAATAATCCTCAGATACTTTTAAAATAAAGCTACGACTTCCACATTTCTTCAAATTTTTGTAAATTTTTTGCAGAAAGTTCTACTTTTTTAGTGGGTTATTAACTAGACTTGGATAGTTCGTAATATTGGCCAAGCATCCCAGGTCGAAATTCATGCTGGTATTTGTTTGCTAGACAAGCACCAAGTGCTAAAATCCAACAAGTAAAATAGCATAAACTAGCATTACACATTGCTGGTTCCAGCAGAATTTCCAGCAATCCATGGTGTGCATTGGCCCACTTTGCTGGAAATAAGCATGAGATGCTTGCATATAGCTTGTCATGCTTTTGTTGTGCAAGCTAGCGATATAGCATGTGATGCTAGCTAACATATAATAGCATAGAATTTCCAGCAATTCATGGTGTGTATTGGCCCACTTTGCTGGAAATCTAGCAGACATAGCAATACCAAGCAATAACTAGCATATTTTTGTTGCTGGTACAAGCATAAATTTTGACCTGGGATGTTAGCCTCTTATCTTTATTTTTGCACCAAATAAAGTTCCACTAAGGTAGTATGCCCCAGTATTGCCAGGTAATCGAAAGGTAATTATCCTAAAATTTCTCAAATTTCTCCCAAATCAAGAAAATTTCCCAATCCAAAAAAGATCCCAACAACATTTCTACTCAAAATAGTAAATTTTTTATATTCAATTTTCCACAGTAAAAATTAACTAAAAACTTAATTTAACTAATTTAAACTAAAAACAAGTTGGAAATTGCACATGAAGCGTAGCAAATGAGGTGCGTTCGTACGATAATGAAGTTTTAAAAATATCACTCGCATACATCAATCTCATAAAACTGTAAATAATTACAATTAAAATGCGCACCAAAGAATGTTCTCCCTATACAATTATGCAATGGAATACTTTTGTGTGGCCTTGTAAATCAATAACAAATATTCTTTGCACCACAGATTATGCAAAATGTATGTTATAATATGTACTTTATAGATGCATATAAATTTTATTACGTTCGAATGCGTGTAAAACCATTAAAATGCATTTCAAACATTTTTCCCCGTTAACCGTAATGTAACGGAATAATTTTGATTGTCCCTGTAATTGAACTATTCATCCTATTTTGATAAAATTTGAAATAACTTGACAAAATTATGTAATAATTATGTATTTAAATTTTCAAACGATTAAAATGCATTTGAAACATTTTTTCCCCATTGACCGTAATGTAACGGAATCTTTTTGATTGACCCTGTAAATGATCTATGCATCCGATTTTCATAAAATTTGAAATGACTCGATAAAAATTATGCAATAATTATGCATTTTAAATTTCAAACGATTCAGTTGGGTAGTTTTTGCGTTGTTATATGCGGACGGACAGACAGACGGACAGACAGACGGAAAGACAGATGGACGGATAGATGGGCGGACTGAACGACAACAATAGGTGCTACGTATAATTACGAACGCACCTAATAAACGAGAAAATATAATCGCGGCATAACTTGTTACATTAATATTACACACATTTAAAACCGCAGAGTTTTCATTCAAGTTTCTTATACGGAAGACTAAGGGAATCGCTACATTCATTGTGCAATATTCAAATATAAACGTAGTAATTGCACTGTAGCATGCAATTGCTTATTTTGTAAATAACTACTGTCTCAATAAAGCACAAATGATCCAGCCTTTAAAAAAGGTATAAAACTGTTTTTGTTTTTGTTGCATATATCTACACTATCTACCAATAAGTACAAAATGTCTGTCTGTGAGTCTGTCTATCAGTTTGTCTGTATGTGACAAAAACTTTGTGGGCGCTCTATATCAAGAACTTTGCATAGAGACTTTGCTCAAGAACTATCTCAAGAACTTAACAAAACTTAAGGTTCTGTTATATCTTAATATACACTATCTACCAATAAGTATTTGGAAACTTTCACTTTTTGACATTTTGGCAAATATTTAAAAATATACTGGTCAGATATTTCTGAAACTTCAGGATTATGAAGATTATGCCTGACCTCATATTTATCAACATTCAATTGATAAGCAGAGCAATTAGGGAGCCGACAAAAAATTAAAGAATAACATAAATATTTGGGATCACTCTGTACATGAAAATGCACGAAACGATTTATCGCTGCTGAATACAAATATGTGGATACTGCACAACATGTACACTGATTTTTGTAAGAATAGCATGTATATTCAGGGAGAAAAAGTGATTTAAAAAAAAAATTCAAAAATTCTGGTATTTTTTTGTTTATATCATGCAGGGTTTTTGACCAAATTTAACGCTAATTTCAGAAATGTTGGCAAAATCTATTAGAAAAAATATAGCGCAATTGGAATATAAATATATTAAATATTTTATAAATATGAGTAGTTTTATGAAATAAATTTTATTTGCGCAAGCGCGAACGATAAAAACGATTCTTTTACATCATTTTATAGTCAATTCTATGTAGTAACTTATAAAAAAAATCCAATCAAATATCGTGAAAATTCAAAAAGATATCATTATTTATTATAAGTAAGCTTTTTTTACATTGCTCTCTAAAAACGGCAGAATGATAAGGGATTCTCCACAAATTGACATTTTTTATTAACTGACTTTTAGGAAAAAATTAGTATTTAATGTATACAATATCTAATACAATACTAATTCAATATTTCTCTTAATAAGTATTTTGACATCTGTGATAAAAAAAGAATGAAAACTCTCTTCCTTTAATATCACAGGTACTCCACACATATCACACATTACTCCATAGAATTTGACTAATTAATTATGTAAAAGAATCGTTTTTATCGTTCGCGCATGCGCAGATAAAAATTATTTCATAAAATATTTAATATATTTATATTCCAATTGCAGGAATACCATTTGCATATTACATACAGACATTACATAGAGACATTTCAAACACCTTGAGAATATGTTTATAATATTTACGGTATGAAATGTATTTTCATCTTTAGATATTTAATGTTTCACATAATTTAATGCTAAAATTTGTAATTTGTCAGTTAGTATGCTTACTATTACACTAAGATAAAGTAGTTTCAGATATTTGCATCTAAATTAAAAACAAGGTCTTTGAAGGTTCAAATTTTGTGAAAATAGTGACAAAACCCCCTATAAGCAACACTGTTTCGCAAAATATTGCTTAGGGAGAGAGCTATGCATAATTTAGACTAGCCCTCTAAGCGTTTGGAATGTAAGATTCCGTTCATTAAGCTCCAGTTTTCACTGCAATATAAGCAATATTAAAGATAATATAATTCTATAGATGTGATGAGTTTTCGATATATTTTTAATGCTCTCAAGGCTTACATTCATATTAGTAGCTAAGTTTTTTAATATAATGTTGAAAGAATAACATTTTCTGAGCATTTAAAACAAAATGCAGTGAAAACAGCTTTACAATTTTACCCATTTGCAAGACGCTCAGAAGGCTAGATACGCACCAAGAAGAGATTTCACATTTGGCTATGAAATACAAGTGAAACTAAAAGGCAATCTGCTCTTTGCATACAGAAAACCTAACGGTCATGGTAATTACTGACAAATATCTGTTTTCAGATAGATGTGAAACGTTATTTATGGGACTTTTAATGATTATAGCAAGTGCTTAGTGTGATGTTACCTGAGATAAACAAAATTGTAAGGAAAAGCGTTTATATAATAAAATATCAATTAAGAATATTTTTGCGAGGATGATGATTATACCTAAAGAAGATATAAAGAGAAATCATTTTTGAACTCTAGCGTTAAATCGAAGAAAGGGAAACAAATTTAGAAATCATAATAATTTGAATACGAATATAACATAAATCTGTATAGTTTTTCAGTTAACATCGTATAGTACGAATGACCTCATTGTCTACGATTGACGTGCAATTTCCAACTTATTAAATTGAAATGTCACTGAGCTAATAAAGGCAACAATAAATTCTTAGAAGTTCAATATTTGTTAATAATACAATGAATGAAAATGTTACCTAAGGTTGAGTCTTTTGTCAAGAACAATACAGAAACATTTGCATATCATTTTCAAACACTTTGAGAATATGTACATAATATTTATGATATGAAATAAAGTTTTATCTTTAGATAATTAATGTTTTACATAAATTAATACTAAAATTTTTGATTTGTAAATTAGTATGCTTACTAATACAGTAAGATACAATAGTTTCAGATATTTGCATCTAAATTCACTAAAATTAAATTCATATACTGAATTTTAATACAATACATATCGTATTCCTGTTATAAATACCAATTGTAAATTTAGATAGGTAAAGTAAACATTCTTAAATTAACTTACTCTTAGACTAAGGCTTTTCACATAGACTAAGTTTGGACTCTTATATTAATCTCTTATTTTGACATTTATAGCAAAATCTCATCGCATTCTGTTAAGTACAAAATGTACCGAATATTATTCAATAAATTAGTTATATATATGTGACGATTTAAGGAGAACTCGAATTATTTCCACTGGTTAAAAAGAAACACACAGTCATGGCAAGCGAGGGAAAAAACAAAATAAATAAATAAATGTAGAAGATCCAATAATTAGTCATGGGCTGCTGTAAATTCATTTATTAAATTCGTAATAATGAGGAAGGAAAAGCTCCTTTTGCAAAAATTCCATCATTATTTCAGCGAGCTGTCCTCATCGAAGAAGCAACCCAAGAAATCTTCTTTTTCATCTCGAGACTTCCACCTTTTTAAACTAAAAAGAAAGTTCTGGAACATTCTGTAACCTCAAACCATCATTCTTTTATGTTAACAGAATTCTTGTCCAGCTACGGGATTATTTTCCACAAACGATAAATTTATTTAAAAAGAAATTTTATTTAACCAATTTATAATTGACTCAGAATTTCTTAGGCAGACGATTTTTATAAATGATTAATTTTAAGAGAAAAAGAAAAGAAATGAATTTATTAATATGCACACATCAAAGGTTGACGTAGGAAAAATAAATAAATAGATAAAATAAAATAATGATATTTTTTTGAAAGGTATGGTTTTGGAATAAATTTAATAAGACTTTCTTAAAAAGGGTTGATAAAAACATAGAAGAAATCAGTTTTATTTGGAATATTAAGAAATAAAGTTTTAATTAAGAATATTTTTAATTTAGAGCCATCTTTTTAAATTTACGCATACTGGAATAATGTTTTTTAAGGCAAATTAAGAATTTATATCGTCTGCATAAGGATTAACAGATTAGATTTAGAAACAAGATTTTAATTTAATAATTTGAAGTAAGTACGGAATATTATTATAAGAAAATTAAGATAGTATAAAGGTTAGTTTTGGCGAAAAAATTTTAAATTTGTAATATATATATGTCAATCAGAAGGTTAAAATAATCCGTTAGTTTAGGATTAGTAATACAACTGACTAGTCTTAAGAAGAATGATATAATTTGGCAACTAAGTAAGTTATATTAAATTCCTAATGAAATCCATATTATAAACAAAGAAGAGCGTAAAATCATTCGTGAAGCACAGTAATTAAACACTTTCTAATGAATCCAGAATATTATTATTAAACTTATTATTTATTGTTTAATTACTTTTTAATTGTTATTAAACTGAGGAAATGTGTTAAATAAATAAATTATAAAACGCGTAACACAATTTAAAACACAGTTTCAGTAATATATATCCAATTCGAAATGAAATGTGAATTTTTGTACATCCCTGTAAAAGAACCCTATATTCGAGCTATATATCATACAACATACACAGGGCTTGAATTTCAGGGAGGGATGGCGGGATTCGCGCCCGAAATTTTGAAATCCCGCCCAAAAAAAATATCGTAGGCGGGAGGCTCCCGCCCAAAAAAAATCCGGAATTTTCCGAAAAATTTTGCATTTTGAAACTACAATTAACTTCCCACTCTTTTTACAAATTTTGTGATATTTTCGTGAGACTGAATGACATATTTTGCTGCGAAAAATCGTTAGAATTCACGTCATTTTTCCGCAACCAATCGTCAAATTTCGCTTTTTTTTTCCGCGATCAATTGACAAGTTTCGTGCGATTTATCGTCGCTAAAACGGAGTAATTCCGTTTCAAAATTTCGAAAAAATTAACGCATTCGATTTCAAAAGTTATGAAACATCGTTTATCAACCCCGAAATTTGGATTGTTAAGTCTAAATTTCCGGGGTAATTACCGATTTTTGATAGCTTTTGAAACCGAGCTGAATTGCATATTTTCACAATCAATTTCATCAATCGTTCGCAGAAAATTTTGTTAGATTATCGCGATAAAAACGGCAATTTTCTCAAAGAATCGCGGGAAAAAAAAAAACTCGACTTTCCTTAAAAGATCTCCATAAAACACGAATATCTTTTAAAAAAATCGCGGAATAAACACGAATTAGTGAAAAGATCGTGAAATAAACGCAAATTTCTTTAAATGATTGCGGAATAAACGCGAATTTTGTGAAATCATCGCGGAAAATATATGAATTTTGTGAAAGGATCGCCACATAAACAGTGTCGTGTGAAAAGAGGCAGGTGGATTCGAAGAGGCAGTCGCCCTGGATGCAGAAACTTAGGGGCGCCGTTTTTCTACAACCAACATCATTTTTGGCCGGTAAGAAGAAAAATAACACTAAATTAAAACTTTGCCCCAAGCGCAGTTTTCTCTTAGCACGTCCCTGCATTTGAATTTCTTTAAAGGATCGCTGGAAAATGCCACATTTATCAAAGGATTCTTCAGGGGTGTTTTTTTTTTTATTTGCAGCAAATTTTCTGAAAAGTTACAGTGGATTGTGTGAAAAGGGGGAGGGGGGGATTTACTTTAGACTTTGTGTTTTCACTCAACCTAAAATCAGCCTGAACCAAGGGTGATTCTCTTCCGAAATTTCCGAAAATTTAAGGCATCCTCTTCCGAAATTTTGAAATTGGGTTATGAATTCCGCATAGTTGCCAACTTGTACGGTTTTGTGCACGGAAAAAACAATCGCGGAGAAATGCAAATTTCGTAAAAGGATCGCCGAAAAAGCACACATTTCGTCAATATTTTGTGGAAAAACGACGATTTCGTCACTGTTTTTGTCAACGAACTTTGTCAAAAGATTGCTAAAAAACGCGAATTTCCTGTGCGGATCGCGGAAAAAAAACGGCAATTTCATCAAATATCGCAAATAAAATGCTAATTTAGTCTAAAGATTGCGGGAAAACGTCGATTTCGTCTAAAAATCGCGGGAAAAAACGCCGTTTTCGAAAAGAGATCGCTTAAAAATATTTTGTCAAAAGATCATTTTAAACAAAAAAGCCGATTCATCAAAAGTTCTTGGGAAAAACGCCGATTTCGTCAAAAGATTGCGGGGATAAAACGCCGTTTTCGAGAAAAGATCTCGTAAAAATGCAAATTTCGTCAAAAGATCGTCATAACAAACGCCGATTTCGTCAAAAGATCGCAGAAAAACCGCCGATTTCGACAAAAGATCGCTATAAATCGTCGATTTTGCTAAAATTTCGCAGTTAAATCGCTGATTTCGTCTGAAGATCGCGGATAATCCCCCTCGCGGAGAGAGTAACTTGCGGATTCCCCCCCCCCCCCCCCCGGCGATTTCCGAAAAAAAAATGTAACCCAGAATCACGCCTGACTTGAATCAAAAACAGTGTTTATTAGACCTGAAACTAAAATAATTATCACAGGTAGGGGATTATCCTTTTAAAAACTTAATAGAATCGTGACTTTTAAAAAAAAACTGATTTTGCATAACAATTTGTTGATAAAAATTGCTTCAGTGGTATTTTGTTATGTCTGTATTTGTGTAATTCTTTAAATAGCACATTAAACAGTAGGTTTTAAAGATTTTTTTTCTCCCTCCCAAACAGCTAAACTCCCCTCCATTTATAAATGTTGGGAGGGAGTCTCCCCTCCTCTGGAAAATTGAATTTCAAGCCCTGATACAGTATCCTAAAATACAGTTCAGATAGAAAATTTTAGATCCCAGATGACAATTTTAATCAATAAAAGAAAATGTACTTCACATGCTTCAGGTGAACCTGTATATAAACTTTAGGTTTCGCGAATCTCATTGATTTAAATATAAAACATCAAGAAGATTATGCAATAAATTACTAATGATGATGGAATTGTCATTCAGAGAGTTTCCATTATTTATTACGTCTATTGTAAAATTAATTAGTCTTAAGTATAATGATATAATTTGATAACAAAATGAGCCATTTTACAATGTTAATCTATATTATAAAGAAACAAGAAGGTAAAATCATGCATGAAACAAAGATTATGAAATACTTTCTAACTCACTCAGAATACTATAGCAAATTTTATACTTTATATAGGAGAAGAAGAATCTCTAAAATGTCAATATCTAAAAAGCGTAACACATTTGAAAGTCCAATTTCAGCGATTCACATCAAAAGTCGAAAAAAAATCTTTTTATACATCCCTGTATATGAGCTCTACAGGGTGATTCTAAATTGTTTTTACAATAAAAAAGGGTGGGGGTAGTACACATCAAGATAAACAATATTAAATAGGAAACCAAGGGTCCGAAATGTTTTCCAATGGAGGTAGCCGCCATTAAAATTTACGCTCCAAAATTTCAAATAAGCATAAAAAATGGAAAAATTGGCCGATTGATTTGCTGTTTTCACTAAAAACTATTCTTTATGTCGGTATTTTCTTGAAAATAAATTATAAAGATAAATTTCGAGAAATGCCGATAGAGGGTACATTAGACTTTGGAGTTTTACGAGCAACTACTTTTGGCCGTTATTTTTTTCATCTCATTAAATGGTTTCGTAAGCTTAGACCTAAACTTAAATTTTGAGCTCAAAATCTGAATAGTTGGGAGTAGTTAAGAAGCATAAACTAAATTGTGTTCAGAAGGTTCAAATTTCAAATTATTATAAAAATTGGATAAATTGGTCGATCGTTTGCGTTTTAAAATAAAACTATTCTTTAACCCATTAACGCCCAGCGTCCTCAAATGAGGACGGTTACAAAAACAGCAAGAAAGCAGCTTTCCCACCAGTAAAGAGGAAGATAAATATATACCTTCTTTCACGAGACAGAATTCTCGATAAATTTAGTTAAAACTTAATTTGATTTTAAAAGTGGTGGGAAATACAAAATTTAAATTTTAGCAAAGAAAATAATTCGGGCGTTAATGGGTTAAGTCAGTATCTTCTTGAAAACAAATTTTAAAGATAAATTTTAAGAAATCCGCAAGAGGGCGCCTCAACCTTCAGAGTAACCAACAACTAATTTTAACCGTTATTTTTTTGTATCTAATTAAAAGCTTGCAAAAGCTTGTTAAATGCTTTCGAAATCTTAGATTTAAAATTAAATTTGAACTCAAATTCTGGACCGTTGGGAGGGGTTAAGAAGCGCAAAATGAGGAGTGGAAGGAGTGGAGCTCAGGAGTGGAAATTTAACCATATCCATCCCACCCCCCTAGGAAACAATTATATTTTGCGCTACTTAAACACTCGATTCAGAATTTTCGCTCAAAATTTAAGTCTAAGCATTTGAAAGCATTTAATGAGACTGAAAAAAAAAACGGTTAAAAATATTTGTGCGCTATTCCAAAGTCTAAGGCGCCCTCTATCGGCATTTTGTGAAAAATTAAGTTTAAAATTTATTTTCAAGAAAATACTGATTTGAAGAATAGTTTTAGCCAAAACCACAAACGAATCGACCAATTTTTTCGTTTTTCATAGTCATTTGAAATTTTAACCCTCTGAACACAGTTAAGTTTGTGCTACTTAACCAGTCCCAACTATTCAAATTTTGAGCTCAAAATTTAAGTTTAAGCTTACGAAAACATTTCATCAGATGCAAAAAATAACGACAAAAAGTAATTGCTAATAATAGAAAATAAAATTATCATATTTCAGGAAAATAAAGAAATGGATAGAGATAGATAAATTGAAAAAGATACTATTTTATCTGCAAAAAAATATTTGCACATATTATTTAGAATGTTTACAAAACTGACATGTTGATGCAGAGAAATGGAAAAACGTAATAAAAAAATCCTGCTTCTTTGGAAGACTTTTATCGTGCTGCTGAATTGTACCGGTACATAGTGTACGATTTTGCAAATCTAGTGGAAAAAAAATCCACAAAACGACTTACAGTAATTTATCTCTTAAACATTTCGAAAAAAAAACATTGGAAGAAAATAAAAGATAAAGTTATACTAGCCTAAATATACTATAAAACTTTCAAAAATCGGCTCAAAAGACAAATTAAAGCTTTTTAGAATGGCGATCGATGTAGTTGTATATTCCATCTATTTTTTTGGCTGAAAACACACTTATTATGTAAATTTTTTATGATAGCATGGAATTTTTTTAACAATGTAGACACATTGTCTTTTACTGTTGTAATAGTTATTTAATTATTTTTCAGGTCAATATAAATGGTGTTTTTTTTTTTCGAGGATTTATTTTATTTTCTCATATTTACATTCTTAAATTTATTACTTTTCTGTGTATGCAGTTTTCATGCTGAAAAAATGTTTAATTACAAATAATAAATTATTACAAAGAGTTCATTTGTTATATATTTATATGCTGCATCTCTTCAGCGTTGTATAAAATATGAATTGAGAGCAGCATATGAATTTTAGCATTGCATGAAATATTAAATGAAAAACAGAAATTACTTCGAAATAAAAATCACGTTTAAAAAAGAGATTATACGTTTATAATAAAATTTTGAACAATAAATTTAAATAAAACTGTCGATATAAATTACCTTTGAGCAATGGAATAACACGATAATAAATAATACAGACTCATGTGGGAGAATGATTTTCTATAAAAATTTCTATTTGCTTGTCACAGCTAAACCGTTTTGTCTTTATGCTATCAAGATCATCGTATTATAAACTCTTTAAAATATATAGTATCTATTTATCCCTTATACAGAAAATAGCTACTTTAGTAACATGCCAGGGGAAATAAGCAATTCTTTGATTTTGAATCTACGGAAAATCTATTGTAAGGGACATAAATTAAATTTTAATATCACTTTCTATAATTCCTTTACAGTTGTCAGTGGAACAAAATGATGCAAAATTTTTTCGAGGATTTATGTTATTTTATTTATATATATATATATATGTACATATATATATATTACTAGAAATGAAGACTTTATGCTAAAAATGGATTCTCTGATTTTTTGTTCGAAAATAATTCGAACGTTTTTTTTCTACAACTAAAGCAAGGTAAATGCACCTGTAGTGGGCCACTTAAGGACATTTATCTAATTATTATTAAAGTATTAGTGAATTTTTAAAAAATATATATTTTTTAGCCTACTCCTTACCTTTATGTATAAGAATAAACATTCTAATTTTTTAAATATATTCTCTAGAAAAAATGAAAAATAAAAAATATTACCTTCCTCTATGCTAGAGTAGTGGGCCATAGTAACTTTCTGATGCTCCAGTAGGGTCCCCCTAGAAGTGGGTCACTCACTGCATTCTTCAGTTTAATACATACTGTACAGAAGTTATAATTTTTTATACATTTCTACACTGAAATATTACACAATAATGAAATCTTATTTAGAAGTTTTGATGATTACCTAAAATAATTTTAGTTTCTCTTTAGTTTTTTCGTATAGTCTGTAAAAACACCATTCCAGCTCAAAAACTATGAGAATACTGAATTTGTTGCTTTGAAGATAAGAGTTCCAGCCAATCAGCAATTAGTTTTTTTATCTGACAGGGGTGACTAGAAAACTTGGTTTTCAACTTTGAAAACTGGTGGCTCACTATCGGTATGTGGCCCACTATTTTTACATTCATATTTTTAATTTTTTTGGCGCAAGTTTATTTTTTACAAACTTTTTTAGATCATTTAATTGCAGAAATTTTGAGATTAGATAAGAAGATATTTTGTACCAAAATATTACATTATACGTGGCTTTTAATTAAAAATATATGAAGTTTGAATCTTCTCGCATTCCAAAACTTTACTAATCAAAAATAGAAAAATGTCTAGCAAAATAAGTGGTGCCTCAAAAATGAAAGACATTTAATTTACGACTATTAAGAAAAAGTTATGCCCCCGGAACGGGGTCTTTCTACTGTTAAGTTATAAATTAACTTTACTAAATTTTACTAATCTATAACTTGAATAAATTTTACTAATCTATAACTTTACTAAAAGTAAGCTATAACTTTACTAAAGTACTCTATTTTACTGTTAAAAACTCCACAAAAATTGCATTCAAAGAAAAAAAATTCCGTTTATATTAAAATTTTGAAAAATAAACTGTCGATATAAATTTCGTTTGAGCCATGAAATATGCATGAAATAATAGTAAATGATGGAGGAACATAGGAGAATAATTTTCTAATAAAAATTCGATATTGCTTGTCGAGCTAGACTTTTTTTGTCTTTATTCTATTAAGATTATTGGATTATAAACGCTATAAATTCCATAGTATGTCTTTCTTCCTTTAACGATATCTAGCTACTTAGGGAACATGCTTGGGGAAATAAGCAATTCTTTGATTTTGAACCGATGGAAATCTATATTAAATAACATATGTTGGATTTTTATATCATTTTCAATAATTCCTCTAGAGTTGTCAATAGGACAAATTCGTCAAATTGTTTTTCGAGGATTTAATTTAATTTATTTTATTTTGAATATATATATGTATTTTTATGTTTAATTTCACTCTAAATGAAGACTTTTGCTGAAAAAAATGTATTTTCACGATCGTTTTCGAAAATATTTCGATGGTTTTTCGCGATAAAGTGTTTTTTTTATTTTATTACTATATTGAATGAATTTGAAAATTTGACACTTATTTATAACTTTAAACCTTAACATTGGAAACATACTCGATGGGAGATCACATTTTCACGATCAACTTTAAAAAAGTCATATATTTACATATCTTTTTGGATATATTTTATGGATATATATATGTTTATCTTTATACATATAAATCTTCTGTGCGTGTGTTTGTCACTGAACTCCTCCTAAACAACTGGAGCGATTTTAATGAAATTTCGTGTGTGTGTTCCAGTGGATTCGAGAATGGTTTAGATTCACATTTTATCGAAATAGATTCAGTACTTTTTAGTAATTAGGCAAAAATGAATAGTTAGTGATTTTTCGCTAATTAAAAGTGTTGACTAAGTTTGCTGAATGGAGTGCGGACGGAATGACCGAGCGGTCTAAGGCCCAATATTTAAGCTCTGGTTCTTGAAAAGAGAGACCTCGTGTTCGAACCCCGCTCCTGACATATGTGTATCATTCTCAGTAGGTTTTTCCTGTGTTATAATTTTAATTAAAAGACTTCAGAAAATCGTTAACTTTTAACAAAAAAGAGAAAAATAAACTTTTCTATCAAAAATTGAACCGACTTCGAAAACTACTGCAAAGTGAAAAATAATGTCCTTATATAATTGTAATAAGAAGCTAAGTTAAGAGCATAGTATTTATAGTGCGTATTATTATATTTATCTACATTTATTTGATTTTCTGGAGTCGGTGACAGGACAATGTCTGTCGGGTCTGGTAGTATATATGTAATATATTTCTATCTTTATATATATATATATATATATATATATATATATATATATATACATCTTTTTTTATTAAACATTTTTAGAATATTTAATTGTAGAAATTTTAAGGTTAAATAAGGCGATATTTTCTGCAAAAATATTAATGCATATTTTAGAATATAAATACATGAAGTTTGAATGAATATTTTTTCACAGAAAATTCTCTCTTACCTAATCTTAAAACAAGTAATTATAAATAAAAAAAAATGTCTCGCAGAAAAAATGGTGCCACAAAATAAAAAGAAATTTAATATACGATTGTCGTGAAAATGTTATGGCTCCGTCGCGAGTTCTTTCTACTGTTAAGTTATAATCTATAGCTGTTTTAACGTATTCTGTTTGTTGAAAACTCTACAAAAGTTGTATTCAAAGAAGAGATTTCCCGCTTATAATAAAATTCTGAAGAAAAAAAAAATAAATGAAAATGTCGATATAAATTTCCTTTAAGCCATGAAATGACACGATAGTATATAATGCACTCATATAGAAGAATGATTTTCTAATAAAATTTCGATATAGTTTGTCGCAGCTAAATTTTTTTGTCTTTATTCTATCATTAAACTTTTTAAAATTCATAGGATCTCTTTTTTCTTGAAACAAAATCTAGCCACTTAGGAAAACATGCTCGGGGAAATAAGCAATTCTTTGATTTTGAATCGGTGGAAAATCTACTGTAAATGACATAAATTGAAGTTTAATGTCACTTCCTCTAATGTTTGTAAATTAGTCAACGGAAGAAAATGGCGAAAACTTTTTCGAGGATTTAATTTAATTTATAAATTATATTAATTTTATTTATTTTCACTCGAAAAAAAATATATTCTCTCAAACATTTTCGAAAGTAATTCGATGATAATGACTTTTTTCCCTATAAACTGTTTCTTATGTTAAAGCGATATTGAATTAAATATATACCATTTCTTTGATTTCTACCTTGACTGTCGAGACATACCGTGATGAGAAAAGTATATTTTTACAACATAAGTGCATAAACTTTATGTATATATATATGTAATAAAAAAAATTGCACCATTTTGTTCTCTCTGATCTATTAATTCTAAAATTGTGCAACATATTTTTAATCTTAGTTCCGTAATGTATTAATATTTTAATAGCTAAAGTCCTTTTTTTTTTTATTTAACTTATTAATAATATATTTCTTGTTTCTCAAAAAGTGCGGGAAAAGATTTCGTAATGTTTTTCCTTTTTAGAATATTATCGAAATTTTTAATTTTATTTTTTATTGATCACCTGATCTGTGTTAATGCGCGGAGATGTTAACAGGTTAGTCTATTTGCTAGATATGATATAGTTCCTACGGGAATGCCCCGCCTCGTTTACCAATCGGAGGTGATGATCTATGACGTGTCGCCTCTAAGTTAATCCTAATTGGATTTTTAAAATGATGACGCGGATTGTGGAGGGGCTAGTTTTTCGTGTAGGTGTTGGACTCTCATTCTGTGTTTTTTGGAGCTCAGAATGCGACTAACGTTCAGACTATTAGGATGTCCGTTTCATTTTCTCCGATAAATTCGAAAATCTGATGATGTAGATGAATTCTAATAAAATGAATTTAATTAATATTTGATTTAATTTTCTTATGAGGAAATACCCCAATTAAATCTACCCTCTGCTTGTCAAACTGCCGGAGCGACTGCTCAGCTCGTCCCACTGTTGATTCTTAGTAGTAGTAGAATGTTCGGCATCATACATGGTGTGCCACTGGAGCTTGTACTTGTTATGGATCATCGCCGTCGTCGTATCATGACACACACACACACACATATATATATATATATATATATATATATATATATGTATATATATATATGTAATAATAATTCGACGAAGGCTATGCTCCGTAAACTCCAAAGAATGTTACTTCTAAGAATCAGCAGCAGCACGAGCAGTGTAGTCGCTCCGGCAGTGTGGAAGAGTTGCATTGGGGTATTTCCCCATTATAAAAACAAAATACATGAGTCTTTCAATTCCTTTATTTGTTAACTCATAAACTACGTAAGTTTTTCCCCACATTCACCTTGGCCTGGTCATCAAATATTCCAAAACTTCGTGATTAAGCTGCATTCCAAGATATTAGAATTTTTCGGGGAAAAAGAAACAGCATCCTAATATTTTAAAAGTCAATCGCATTTTGCGCTCTGAAAAAAACAAATGAGAAATCCACATTTTCACGAAAAACTAGCCCCTCCTCACTCCGTGTCAACCATTTTAAAATCCAACCAGGTTGAATCGAACCAGGATTCTACGTAATAAAAATGATCACCTCTGATTGGCCTAGGAGGCGTGACCCTCGGGTAAAGATTATATCTTGTCTCGCAAATAGACAAGCCTTTTAACACATCCGCGCACTAACAGAGATCACGTGATCAATAAAAAATATAATTAAAATTCGTAGAATATTCTAAAAAGGAAAGATTACGAAGTAACTACCCGCCTTTTTTAAGAAACAAGCAATAGATTATTAATAAATAAAATAAGAAAAAGAATTTTATCTGTTAAAAGTTAATACATTACGAAACTAAGATTGAAATATGTTCCGCAAATTCAGAACCAAAGCCAAGAGAGAACAACATGGCGATTTTTTTTTATTTTATTACAAATCCCCCCTCCCAGAAAGACGGTGAAAATGTAGGTCTGAGACCTGCAAGTTCACAGAAAGGGAGATGATGCAGACTTAAATCACGAAGTTGTTGATATAAGTTATAATAATTAGATACTAAATAAAAGAAAAATTAAATTAAAATATATTTTTTATAAATATCGAATTTTAATTTAGGAACACTAAGGTGATGAGTGGAATATCTTTAAATTTAAATACAATAAAATAGGCATCAATAAAAATACAAGATATGATCTTGTTTAAAGTACACATCATAAAGTAATTTGAAAATATAAGCAATTACTCATAGTATAGTTTTAACATAAAAATGAAAAACAATAACGTTGAATTTTCTTTGACAATAATAAAGCTAGATAGAATGGAGAAATTTAATAGAAATTCATGAAATCAAATTTAAAAGTTTGGTTCATAATGTCCGTCTAAAAAGTCACATTTGGAATTGAATAGTTCACTACCTCCTTTCAAGGAGGTATAATTATATCATTATTGATCATAAAATCTTCATAATCTAACATCATGCTATTAGTTCAGTTTGTTTTTGTAATAAAGACCTAGAATAATCATGATAGTTCTATTTTTGAAACTTTTTGTGAAAATATTTTTTATAATCATATTTTTAGATAATAACACATTTTATAATATAGTAATATAGTAATAATAAATTTTAACAATGTAATAAACAAACAATATAATGAAGAAACATAATAAGGAGAAATATCAATAATAATAAATATCATAATAAGTTTAAGTAAATCTCATAATGGGTATAAGTAAATTTTTAAATAAGTAATAGTAAATATCTCAAAAGACATTCTTTATTTTCTAAATTATATATCTAATCTCGTTTATCTCATCTCATATTTTTGGGATGAAATATAGAGAGAAGTGAAATAGATTAAAGAATGTAATCAATTATGTAATCATTTACTTCATCTTGTAATTCGAGTACAGGATTAAGTAGGAATATGTACAAGAAATTTAAAATATAATATGATAAAATAAAATAAAATAAAATAAAATTTAGTTTTCAAATTTACTTTAGTTTTCAAATTTATACATAATGTGGAATCGTTATTGTTTCATAGAAAATTCCATCTTATCTGATCTGAGAGTTTTAGTAATTTAAAATTAAAAAATGTCTGGAAGAAAAAGCGGTGTCCCAAAAATGAAAGAAATTTAACTTGCGATTGTTGCGAAAATGTTATGCCTCCGCAGCGAGTCTTTGTTCTGTAATAATAATAATCTTATAATCATTCATTATATTAAAATATTCTATTACGGTATTAAAAATGTCACATAACAGTTCAACTGACTGAAAGTTACATTAAGACTGCAGCAAGATGACAGAATCACTGAAGTCACCATACTTTAAATATAAGAGAACTTTACCTGCTAATTAATGCATTATTGTATAAATTTATTATAATTTAACGGCAAGCAAGTAAAGAAAAAACTATACAAGATTAAAATTTGGCGAATTATTTGGAAGCTAGCAAATAATTCAGTTTTATCTTGTCTAAATTACCAAATACTTAAAGCAAATTAGTAATTTTGTCATGATACACCGTATTTTTACTAGTGTCATTCTATAAATTTAACTGAATTAAATCAGATCTGCTTTAGTTGATTTGATCAGTAACTATATAACAATGCATGGTCGGAAACGTCTTCCTAAGGCGGTAGCAGATCACAAGAAATTGAGGAGTCGAAGGAAGTGAAAAAACAAACATGGTTATAAACATAGCTCTTAATACTCGAAAAATGTTTCGATGACATTGGCTAATACACATAGTAGTATGCCCTAAGAAAATAAAAGTGTCAGAGTGCACAATTGCTGTTATCTCATTTATTAAAAAGATTTGTTTCGCCTGAGGGCAAGGAGGAAGGAAAAATAGAACCGTAGCTCCAAGCTATAAGCCTGATGAAGTGTTTTCCTACTAACGACCGAAACCCATTTGAGACTATCCTTTTGTCAGGAGTTTTACAAAAAAGAAAATAAATTTATTTCATCTTGATGCACAATGTTTAGATTTATACTTTAATCATTCAAAAATAAATAAAATAAAAAATTTGTAAGATTTTTACCATAAATATTTGGCTAAAAACCCGAGAAATTATAATAAATACTTAATAATAGTAACAGATTCAGAAATACAGAAATAATTAGTATAATAAAATAGAACAATAATAAAAATATTTATTAATGAATATACACTACCAGATCTCAAACCGAGTTTAACTTGGTCAAAAATAACTTTGTGTTCAACTCGAAATAATATTCTAACTATAGCATTCTCTTTATATTATTGCAAAGAAACTGGTGATTTATAACAGCATTATTTTTTTTTAACTTTTAAATAAGAAAACTATTATGTGTTTGCATGATTATAAATTTTGATTACTTACACTTTTACATTAATTACTTGCACTTTACACATTACTTACAATATTACATCAGTCCAGATCATATATCAGTCAGCTTTTTAGGTTTAACCATGGCATAAAAAAAAACTTTTCACATTCTGAAAGCTATTTTCCCCCAAATTATCGTATTATCGTTAGCCAATTTTGGCGACAGTTTTTCAGTTGATGCCAAATATATGATTTAGCATCTTGAAAGTCAATTTTTTGGCCACGCGCTGGAAAAAATTATCAAATATGCCTACTGGCTGTTGCATTCTTCTCAGCTTCGTGACCCAGGCCCGTATTACACAAAATGACCCACTATTGAAAATTTTCAAACACCTGACTTAGCTCAACGGTTTTTTGGTTATCACACATAACTTTTTTCATATTCTGAAAGCTATTTTCTCCAAAATACATCCAAATTTTGCGGCATTTTTTTCAGTTGGCGCCCAATATATGTTTTGGCATTTTGAAAGTCGATTTTTTGACAAAATATTGCCAATATTTTGTCAGATGTCTATTACTGGCTGTTACAATATTCTCGGCTTCGTGACAATGACCCCTATTACCTAAAATGACCACTTGTAAAATTCATTCAAACACCTGACAATAAATGTTTTTCTGGTTATCAAAAATGTAGAACATTAAATTTAATTAAAAATCGATTAATTAAAAATCGATTATTTAATTTAAAATCGATTTTACATAAAATTATCTTGACCCGCAGTGAACCGAAAAATGACCCATTAATACACTGTAAAAATTTTTAAGTTACTAAACTTCTTTTAGAAAATTGGGATTTCTTTTTCTCAAGCATGGATTCAAGCCCAGTAGTCTTTTCAAGGCAAAAATAATAAAATACCAAATTCAGTTACAATACGGTAAAAACGTATTATAGATAAAAGTAGTTTGATCCGTAATGTTCCACGAATTAACCACTAATTGAAATTTCTCGAGCATGCGATCTAGCCAATGATTTTATAGTGCCCAAAAACGATATAATGAAAAATTTTATCACTATCATTTAAACCGTGTGTTACATACAACTAGATTGTCTTTCTCACATACTGATCTGAATATATCCGCCAATTGAATTTTCTTAAATGTGTGACGTAACCAAATGGTCTTTTCGAGTTCAAAAGCGATAGAATACTAAAAATAATCAAATTCGTTAAAACTATTTTCCAGATAAAATTTGGTTGAAGAGTAGTAACTGAAAAGTGCCCCACTACTCTACATTTTTCGACCATCTGATTTATTTTAGTGGTCTCCTTCTGCCAAAAAACGACATTACATAAAATTTTCTTAATTTCGCTTGAGCCGTGTTTTAGATACAATTAACTTGATCACGACTCATAGTAACAAAAAATATGGCCCACTAATCGAAATTATTCGAACTTGTTATTTAGCCCAATAATCTTCTTGTGCCCTGTAACGGTATAATACAAAATTTTGTCGAAATCTTTTGAGGCTTTTTCAGAGACATTTAACATGATTATGACCCATTATACCCAAAATGACACGCCAATCAAATGTAACTTAACATGCAACTTAGACTGTTGTTCTTCATGAGCCCGAAAAGGAAAAAAATACAAAATTTAATCAAAATCATTACAGTCGTTGTTTAGATAAAATTCGTTTCACCGCACTGAAAACAAAATGATCCATGAATCAAAATTTCTTATACATATGATATAGCTTGACCCATTTGACGCAAAATGACCAACAAATCAAATTTTCTGGATTAGGTGATCCAGCCCAATGATTTTCTCGTACTCGATAAAGATAAGATATGAAATTTAATCACATTCGCGAGAGCTGTTTTCTGGGTAATATTAGCGTGACCCACAATGACGCACTATTTGAAATTTCAGGAACATGCGATCTAGCCCGATAGATTTCTTGTGCGAAAAAGCATTTGAGTACAAGGTTTCATTAAAATCTATCCAGCCGTTCTTTAGATATAAATAGCTTGATCCTGACCCATTATGATACAAAATGAGCAACTAATCGATTTTTCTTGAACATGTGACCTAGCTCAGTGACTTTGTTGTGCTCGAAAATGATAGAATACAAAATTTAGTCAATAGCTATTTTCTAGATAAAATTAGCGTGACTCATAATGACCCAAAAATCACCCACTAATCAAATTTTCTCTAACATGTGATTTTACCCAATGGTTTTCTTGTAATACAAAACGGTTGAACACAGAATTTGTAGAATTGTTAAAGAAGTTTTCAGATACATTTGGTTTAACCCACAAATGCCCACTAATTGAAATTTTTATAACATGTGACCCAGCCTTATACAGTGTTGGAAAAAATTATAAAGCCGATAGAAAAATTTACAAAAATCAAAAAGTAATGGAATTATTGATATCGCAAATTTTATTTACATTTGCATGATCAACATCGCAATAATACGCATAAACTTTGTTTAGAAAAACGGAAGAGGGAGCATAAATTATGCTGATTTCTTAAAACCAATGAAAAACAACTTGGAAAAAATTATAAAGCCGATGGTTCTAGCCTCATTTGGCATGATGCCAAACTTGAGAAAGCAGATCTCCAGTAAAGTTTAGGCAAATGTAAATGTGTTAGTGCATTCATTTTGTATTTGGTGTGTTTAATACAATGTCAAGAGGAAAAAAATTATCCAATGGTGAGCAAATTAAAATATTAACTTTAAATGAAGCTGGAATATCTGGTTCTAATATTGCAAGAAAAATAGGAAGGTCCAATGCTGCAGTAAACAGTTTTCTCAGAAATCCCGAAAATTACGGCAGTAAGAATCGTACAGGAAGACAGAAATCCTTAACTGTCAGGCAATCAAGACAAATCCAGAAGCTAGCTTGCGCAGAAAAAATGTCGTCAGCTCAAATTCAAGAACAGTTACAATTACCCTGTACAAGCCGAACGGTAAGAAATGTTTTAAGTAACAATCCCATTGTTCAATTTAAAAAAATTAAAGGAAAACCTCCTCTTTCTAAGCACCACAAAAATGCTCGCTTAGACTTTGCACGAAAACATTTAACTGAAGGCACAAATGGGAGAGATGTTGTCTTTTCCGATGAAAAGAAATTTAATTTAGATGAACCCGACGGCTATAAATTCTTTTGGCATGGTTTACGACAGGAACCTCATATTTTTTCAAAGCGTCAGTTTAGAGGTGGTTCGGTAATGGTTTGGGCTGCATTTGCTGCCTGTGGAACCACTCCAATTGTCTTCATGCATAACAAAATGAATTCAGTTATGTATCAAGATGTTAGAATTCGAAAATAGGGTTAGTTTAGAAATTACTTACTAACCATGCATGTCTTCATTTTGCGGGTTGCATCTACGCGATGCTTGAAGCTCTTGAATTAAAATCACCTCATCTGTTAAGATAAACTTATTCTAAGTTCAAATTAATCTAAAAGTCCATATATTATAAAAATTGTCGTTTAATTCCATGTAAAAGACACATCCATCATTACATCCAGAGAACTCAATCGTTCTCATACACTTGTCAAAGTTCTTCGAATAATAACAAATAAAATCAGACGATATTTTCATTTTCTTAATTTACGCGTTCAATTAGTTTCACTTCATTTCATTTTACAACATCCTCCCCCCTTTAAAACTTGGGGAGAGTTTCAAATACATAACAATTATCATTAAAAAGATCCAACCTCTTTGGAGCTTTTACACATCTTCCAGAAGAGGTATATTTCTTAAGTATGACACTATCAGGAGAAGACACATTTTCATGATCATCATGCTCACTGGAACTAGTTTTCTCTTCACCCGACGGTTTGGATGCAATTTCAATCATTTCATTCGAATATATTTCCAAAGGAAAGATGCGCTGCACCGGACGTAAGACCGTGCCGTGCTGAGTTTTCAACTTAACAGCATGAACTTTACCATCCCGTCCTGGAATTAAATGAATCACCTTTGCTAAAGGCCAAAATAAACGTTTTTTATTATCATCCCCAACTAAGACTACTTCTCCTACTCGCGGTTCACGTGTATGTTTTTCAGTGTGTTTTTGAACTAATTCGCTGAGGTATTCCTTTCTAAAACGTTGCCTAAAATCGGTAAGAAGTTTAGCTCTGTAATTCAACCTTCTCCTTAAACTTTGAGAATCTAATTCGATAATATCCGAATTACTGAAACTTCGGTTTTCAGTAAGAAACATAGCAGGTGTGAGATGTACTAGCTCCAGTGGGTCCTCTGAGATATAGGTTAGAGGTCTGCAGTTAATCACAGATTCACAATCACATATAAGTGTATTCAATTCTTCATAAGTCAATACAGATCTGCCTAAAGTACGTACTAACAATTCTTATACAATGCGAACCAACCTTTCCCACCAGCCTCCCCACCAAGCTGCGGTGGGAGGTATAAATTTCCAAACAATTTTATGCGTCATGGTTTCTTTTAAAATTTTATTCCAATTTAATTTTGAAAGTTCATTGGAAGCCCCCCTAAAGTTTGTTCCGTTATCACAATAAATAGTGCTGGGCCTACCGCGTCTAGCTATAAAACGTCTAAGTGCTAGCAGGAAAGCATCAGAAGATAGCGAATTGACTAGTTCAAGGTGAACTGCGCGATAAACGGCACAAGTAAACAATGCTCTCCAAACTTTCTCGCCATTTTTTAGAAATAAAGGTCCGGCTAAGTCTACTCCAATAATTTCAAAGACAGCACAATCTGTTACGCGATCTGGTGGCAAAGGTGTTGGTTCGCTTGACAAAGACCTTACCTTAAAACGTTTACATGCAATACAGTCGTACAATACATTTTTAATAGTTCTTCTAGCTCTAATTATCCAAAATCTTTCTCTTATTAAAGATTGCATTGTTCTTATACCTGCATGACAATTCTTTTGGTGTATTGATCTAATCTATAACTTAGTAAATTCACATTTACCTGGCAACAATATTGGATACAAAAATGATTCTCGGTCATTTCTTTCAGTTATTTAAGTTTTTATTCTTAAAATTCCATTATCATCTGTGAATGTTACTATATCATTTAATGACCTTTTATTATACAAATAACAGCTCTGAACTAAACGGATTAGATATTTTTCAGAATTTTTAATTTCATTTTGAGTAAGATTAGAATATTTACACTTATTAGAAACATTTCGGCAATTATTTACAAATCTCAGAACCCAAGCAAATATTCTTATCATCTTATCATAATTAGATATATTATCTAAGAGCCAACGGGGTGCGTCTTTAGCTAGATCAATATTCGTAATTTCAACTTTTTTTCTTTCTAAATCAACATCTTTTGGCTGACAGTCAATCGCGCCAATTGGCCAACATTCAGGATTTTCTTTTAATGACTTAGGACCTTCCCACCATCGCGAACTAAGCATTTTCTGTGGAGAACATCCACGTGAAAGTATATCCGCTATATTCAAATTTCCTGGAACGTGCTTCCATGACTCTATATTGGACATCTGCCGAATTTCTTTGACTCTGTTGCTCACGAAAACCGACCAATTTCCATGTTCCTTTATCCACCAAATTGCGGTAGTAGAATCTGACCAGAATGTGATTTTTAGACCTGGCATATTTATTGCCTTGACGATAGAACTCGCAAGTCGAGTACCTATACAACAAGCCATTAACTCTAAACGCGGCATGCTCAAAGTTTTGAGGGGAGCAACCCTAGACTTCGCTCTAACAAGCGTAACCTTGACTTCGGAATCAATTATTGATCTAGCGAAGACGCACGCTGCATATGCCCCTTTACTCGCATCAACAAAAACATGAAGTTCAGATGAAGCATTAATTTCTAAGTATCGAGGTATAGCTACTTCTTTTAAAACATCAATACTCTTCAACCATTTTAGAAAAGCACTCACAATGTTACAAGGTAATTCTCGATCCCATGGAATTTTCTGTTTCCATGAGTCTTGTAGCAATAATTTTGGAAGCAATGTAGCAGGAGAGAATAAGCCGATAGGATCAAAAATCTTTTGCACAATGCTCAAAATTAATCTCTTAGTAATTTTCCTTTCACATGTTAATGTTTCTAAATCTAAACAACATTTCAAAGAATCATTATCTAAATTCCAAATAATCCCCAAAACTGAAGTATCCCCAGAATGTTTATCAACATTCTTGCAAGCTACATTGCTTTCAAAACAACGCAAATTGAAACACCCTTTAGACATTAATAACTTTGCATTTTCAATAAACATTTCAGCTTCATTAATGTTACAAACACCTGATACACAATTATCTACATAAAATGAACATTTTAATTTTTCATCAGTTTCCTTATATTCAGGAGGACTATTTTCTAAAAGATGCACTATAGATGCACTTAGTAAATAAGAGCTAGAAGAGACACCAAATACAACTCTACAATGTCTATAAATCAATTGTCCTTCATTACATGGGAAATAGAATCTAAGAAAATCTCTATCTTTAGACATAACAGATAACATTAAATAAGCCTTTTCTATATCTGCAGTTATACCGATAGGATACATTCTAAAACGATCAAGAATATCAGGTATTAATTCTATAAGATTAATGCCTTTATACAAACATTCATTTAACGAGGGTTTCCCTTTCTCAGAAGCAGACGCATCAAATACAGGGCGTATTTTTGTGGTTTCCTTATCTAACCTGATGACGGGCCTATGCGGTAAATAATGACATTTATTACTTAATTCATTTTCTGGAACACGTTCAATAATATTCATTTTTTCCCAATTCTTAAATATTTCCTGATATTCATCGAAAAATCCCCCACATTTCAATTTATTAATCATTTTTTCATATCTCTTCCAAGCTAAAACTTTATTGTTGGGTAAGTTCTTAAAATTACACTTCCATGGAAGCTCTACTTCATATCTGCCATCGGGAAGAATTTTCATTTTTTCTTTAAAATCGTTTAAATCAAAGTTTTCCTGTTTTTCAAAATTCTGAATGGGGTTAGAAATTCCTATGTTTTCAAGTTCCCATAATTCATTCAAAGGAATATTTCTAACGTGCATAGACAATGTTGTCAAAACGTTATGTTTCTTGCCACACGTTTGTTTCCCCATTACTGTCCAACCGAGCTTGGTTTCTATGGCAGTCAAATCGCAATTTAATTGAATTAAATTTCCTGTCAATAATTTTCCTATCATATCAGCCCCCACCAAAAGATCAATTTCAGATTCCTTACAAAAATCATCAGATAGATTTATTTTATTTCTTTTTAATTCATTTAAGATTCTATAATCTTTAATTTTAGGTACAAATCCGCAAATCTTTTTTTCGGAAAATGCTTCAAAACAAAACGCATTATTTCCATCTAATTCACTGATTTCTACAGAAAACACATCATGTTTTTTAGGTTTCGCTTCATCCCCCCCGAACAGCGCGTGAATAATTATTTCTTTTCTTATAGGATACATTTTTAGTGATTTCGTTATTCTCTCGCTTACGTAACTACTTTGGCTCGCTGAATCTAGCAGTGCGCGTACGACTTTTTGGCGACCTTGCGATCGAATGCGCATGCCAAGCGTTTGCATATACACAACTTTATTTCTACTACAATTAGAAAGAGAATTTTCAGATTTTAAAGTATCATCTTGATTATTATTTATATTTTGTTCTGGACACATTATTTCAAAATGAGGTTTATGGCAATAATTACATTTTAATTTATTTTTAATATTACAATTCTTACTCAGATGACCAGCTTTTTGCAAACAAGTGAAACAAATCCCCTTTTTTAACAAAATTTTCTGTTTTTCAGTTAAAGACATTTTTTAGCCCCAAAACATTTATTAGAGGGGTGAAACCTATCACAGAATATACAATTGTTTTTCTTACCTTTATTTTCTATACTCACCAATGCAGATGCGGTGGCTGGATCAGGTTTGCTAATAATTTCAGATGAAATGTTCTTTTTTCTAACAACAGGTTCAAAACCTTTTCTTGCTAAAAATACCATTTCATCTCCTTGAACTTCTTGGCGTAGAAAGTCCATCAGTTTTTTTAAAGTTCTGGAATTCTCACTGGAATATGTATCATGATTTCGGCTTCTTTCCCAGGTCAAAAGAACTTCTTCAGGCAAGCAGCTCTCAACCAAGGGCATGAGAAAGTCTCCATACTTCTCTTGAGTTCTTCCCAAACTTTCTAAGGCACGAAGTTTGCTTTCTAATTCATCGTATAAAGAGGCTAAGTCAACTTTCATTTTAGGCGCAGTGGCATTTTTCATTACGAGGGTTAATAATTCCCTGACGTAAATTTGCACAAGAAGATCATCTCGTCCAAACCTCTGTTTTAATTGATCGATAGCCTTCGGATAATTTTCCGCGGTAGCTGGATAGCTTGATATTAAACGCTCCGCTTTTGATTTTGGTTCCATACATTGGAATAGGTACTGCATCTTATCCTCCGCGGCAATAGAATCGTCTTCGTGTATTTTCTTGAACTGGCTCCAAAATGATAAAAATTCCTTTGGTTCGCCGTTAAATTTTTTCAGCTCGAGCTCCGGTAATTTAAATTTGCGTTTTACTTCTTCGCCAGGAGATGAAGAAAACTGTATCTTTTCATCAATACGTGCACATATTTCTATATATTTTTCTCGATATTCTTCTGCACCTTCAAAATCTTCGGTAAACAATTTTTCGTCCTTATCCTGTAACAATATTTCCGAAATTTTATTTTGACAAGTGTCCATCCGTTGAAATTTATCAAACAGTTGAGTTTTCAAAATAGAAAGTTCTTTAATTTCACATGTTTCTTTAGTTAATTCAGTTTCAATTTTCTTAAACGTGAGAGTAAAAGCAGCTCTCAGTCCTTTTCTCTGAGTTTTCAAACTACTCAGATTCATTTTTGTCATTTAAAATTAATTAAAATTCAAAAACTCCTGTCCCGAACCGGGGGTACCAGAATGTTAGAATTCGAAAATAGGGTTAGTTTAGAAATTACTTACTAACCATGCATGTCTTCATTTTGCGGGTTGCATCTACGCGATGCTTGAAGCTCTTGAATTAAAATCATCTCATCTGTTAAGATAAACTTATTCTAAGTTCAAATTAATCTAAAAGTCCATATATTATAAAAATTGTCGTTTAATTCCATGTAAAAGACACATCCATCATTACATCCAGAGAACTCAATCGTTCTCATACACTTGTCAAAGTTCATCGAATAATAACAAATAAAATCAGACGATATTTTCATTTTCTTAATTTACGCGTTCAATTAGTTTCACTTCATTTCATTTTACAACACAAGATATGTTAGGAGATAATTTATTACCCATTGCTCCTTTTATAACTTCGGGAGACTGGACATTTCAGCAGGACAACGCTTCCGTTCATGTTTCGAAGTCAACTAAATCTTGGCTGGAAGCTAATCAGGTGAAATGCCTTCAATGGCCAGCTCGTAGCCCCGATCTGGACGTAATAGAAAATCTCTGGGGAATTTTAGCCCGAAATGTTTACAAAAATGGACGACAATTCAATTCAAAGTTAGATTTGATGAATGCTATTAAAAACTGCTGGAACAATATTGATGCAAGTACTTTGTGTGGTCTGATAAATTCAATGAACAAGAGACTAGTCAAAGTCATCGAAAAAAAGGGTCTCACATCGATTATTGATGAAATACTTGTATCGACTTTATAATTGTTTCCAACTTTCTTTGTACAGAAAATTTTCTTAAGTCTATTAACCTTTTATTAATATAGTTAATAATGAATTTGTTTTTTTCTTTACTTCCTTGTAGCATATAATGTATATGTATGAAATTTCACAAATATTCCATCTTTTGTTTTTTAATTATATCATATTTTCAAGTGGCTTTATAATTTTTTCCACCACTGTAGTCTTCTCGTGCCAAAAAACAGCTGGATACAAAATTTCGTTAAAATTAACCAAGCCGTTCTTTAGATATAAATAGCTTGATCTTGATCCATTATAATCCAAAATGACGAACTAATCCAATTTTCTTGAACATGAGACCAAACCTATTAATCGTCTCATGGTCGAAAATCATAAAATACAAAATTTTGTCAAAATCGATTGAGCCTTTTTTGAAATAAAACTTATACATACTTATACTCAGATTATAGTATAAGATTGATGTATGATACCACCGTTAACAGTGTTGAAAAACTTGTTGCCTACAATGTGTGTAATAAAGGGTACGTTTTGGATACGCCCGGTATTTTCGAGAACATTAGATCTTCACTTTAAGAGCGTACACTAGTCACGCGGTAAAAGCCGAGCGTTAATGTAAAGTCTATGGGGGCGTTCTTTTCTAATATCTCGTTCAAATTTTAATATTTTTACATGATTTTTTTGCATAGGATAGTTGAGGACGATCCACAACCGGCCTAGTTTTTACTTTTTCGATTTTGGTTATATTTTTTTTATATTATGATAGTTTCAGTTTCAGAACCGGTTTAAACCGGTTATGAAAATTAAAGTAATTTAAAAAAAAAAAAAATCTAAAACCAAAATTGAAAAAATAAAAACTAGGCAGGTTGTGGATCGTCCTCAACTATCCTATGAAAAAAATCATGTCAAAATATTAAAATTTGAGCGAGATATTCGAAAAGAACGCTCCCATAGACTTTACATTATCATCCGGGTCTTTTTGTGTACTTTTTCTGTGACTATTGTGGGGCTTTAAGAGCACACACTAGTCAGGCGGTAAAAGCCGAGGCTAATGTAAAGTCTAAGGGGCGTTCTTTTCGAATATCTCGCTGAAATTTTAATATTTTTACATGATTTTTTTGAACAACATAGCTGAGGGCGATCCACAACCGGCCTAGTTTTTACTTTTTCAGTTTTCGTTTCAGATTTTCTTTAAACAACTACTTAAACTTTCGGAACCGGTTTAAACCGGTTCTGAAATTGAAACTATCGTAATATAAAAAATATATAAGCAAAATCGAAAAAGTAAAAACTAGGCCGGTTGTGGATCGCCCTCAGCTATCTTGTGCAAAAAAGCATGCAAAAATATTAAAATTTGAACGAGATATTCGCAAAGAACGCTTCCATAGACTTTACATTATCATCCGGGTCTTTTTGAGTACTTTTTCTGGGACTATTGTGGGTTCTTAACAAAGATTAGAGATCTGAATGATGCCCCAGTGTTATAATTTCGAACACCTTCATTTATGATGATCGTTGCCTTTTTTTTTATTTCTTATAATTTTTGTAGTACAATGTATTATAAACATGTTTTTTCAGATGGCTGTCTTTTATTTATGTGTTTTCTGTTGTCATAATCTCGTCAGCAAAATGTTTTCGACTATGCATTGCAGTCTGATTTCCCTCCCGTAAGACATGATGACGTCGCTGAGACGTCATTGTGAAGTCACACTGTGAATTTGAGACCATCGATTGTCAAAAGCAGAAATCGATTATCGTAGCAAAATTATTAGCATAATACCCAAATCCAACATTTTAATGAAAAGAGCATTATTTGCAAGCACTTTTAAATTATTTTAAAATTCTATGATTAATTTAATATTTACATTTATATGCATCTCTTATACCGCCATGAGTGAAATAAACCAATAACACACGGTACAAAATTATCGTTTGTTTCGATTTAATAACATATGATGTTTCAAAATTGAGAAAGCACCTGTAAAGCATGGTGACGTCACTGCAACTATGTGACCATCGTTTGTCGATGTGACGTCACGTGACGTCAATGTGATGTCACATTGACTAAAATGTGAAGTCGTTATGACCGTTTTAGAGCTCGTTTGTGACGTCACATTGTGACCACTTTGTAAAGTCACGGTGTGACAAACTTGTGAAAAATGTGTCAGTTGTGACTACTTTGACATTGACATCGTGACGAAACTGTGACAAAAGCGACGGTATTTAAATTGCCAGAAACATGTTTTTTAAAGTAAATAACATGTTTTGAAGAATTTTTATAATTTTTTAAAGATTTTTAAAAAAGGTCACATCTTAGTCACAATGTGACGTCACTGAGTGGTGGCATTTTGGTCACAGATGTGATGAGACCAAAGTGACTCACAGTGACGTCATTGTGACGTCACTTAGACTATGCATGCTACGAGGGCAAATAGCAATTTGAACAAAGTCCACGAAAATGTTTGATAAACGGATTTGTCAGTTTGATGTTTTAATGGCTTTAATTACCACAAAAAAATGTATGTAATCTAGCAATGAAAAGAAATATAGTTGTCACAATTTTTGCACTAGTGGTCTTAATACCCCAATTTTTTGTGATTGTGATTTTTGTGATTTTTTGACGGGGTTATTACAACTATCCTTTTAACTTAACAAAAAGGGAGATTATGAAGATTAAAACTTTTAAGCGCTTTTCTTTAAGGGTTAAAGTTACTTCCTATGTACAAAAAAAAAAATAACAATGTTAAAAATATAGTGTCGGTGAAAAACTTCCGGCGACCAAAAATGTTTCAGTTAATTTGTAAGTATTCCTATATGAAGAGGAATCTTAAAGTGATACGTTTATATTTTATTGACATAATAGATAGGAATATATTTCTGCAATAACATATAAATATCAATAAATTTAGTCGACAAAATTAAGTACAAAGGAAAACGCATGATCTCAAAAGTTTCCGGCCACCTTCGCAAGTTTGGAAAAAAATGGTATTGGATCAGAAAATTACAGCGATCAACAACATTTACAACTAGATATTTTATCACCATACTTTTAGTAATAAGTACTGTGGCGCAGCAACGTGACTTTCAGCGGTTAAAAGTCACCAATGGTACTTTTATTTCACATTCTTGCAAACAAAAGTGTTTTAGTAAATAACATGTAAAGTAAATAACATGTTTTGAAGAATTTTTGTAATTTTTTAAAGATTTTTAAGAAAGTCACATCTCAGTCACTGAGTGGTGGCATTTTGATCACAGATGTGATGTGACCACCGTGACTCACAGAGACGTCATCGTGACGTCACTGTGACCATGTATGCTATGAGGACTTCGACTAAATGTACTCTATTTCTCTTAAACTTTATAACTGTTGGCTTCAAATAGCCTATAAATATATATATGTATACATATATATACATGGTATTTCATATCTGATAATATGAAAATTATATAATGAGGTTGGAAAGCAGAAAAAATAATGAATTCAAATAGTTGAACAAGAACAATAACATCAACTGACAACTCAGCTCTTCGAAAGGTTAGGCGGGGGGGGGGGGGGGAGCAGGTATCGAAAATAAAAACAAAAATATGTAACCTCACAAATTTTGCAAGGCATGGCAGCCTGCATACTCCATTCTTATAAAAAGAAATTTAAAGTGAAAATTCAAAATTATATAACAATAACCAAAATTATACCTAAAGTGACTTTCAAAATAAAAATAAATTCGAATAACACAATGTTAATCAAAAATGGACTAGCTGGAAAGATACCCCCGCCCTCACCTGTGAAGTAAAAAATATACCTGTTAAAAAGAAACACATCATTTCATTTTTGTAGCATGAGCTGCGAGGGATAAAATTGTAGCATGACCAGCATCAAAAGGTAGGTTTGTATTTCCGTCAATTCATTATCATAAGCACAAATCCAATCTGCCAAAACAACACAGAAAAAACAAGACTCTATCAATTTTGTGTATAGACTTTCATCGGCAAGTTTTCATCAAATCAACATATTGCAGAATATTCAGAAACTCTTCAGTTTTTATTACGATATTCAGTCACTCGGTTGTTGTCATATTAAGAAACATTTTACAAGCTAATTTACATATTAAAAAAATAAAATTATGTGGATATTAATTATTATTAAAAAAAGATTTGTTGTAAATTTAAAAATCTGCGATTAAAAATTCTTTACTGCCACATATTTTTTAACATATTTTAGCCTGCCCCAGAATAATGTTTACGAAATCTGTTTTAATAAAATTCGAGTACCAGTGTGGCATTCATTGATGATTAAAATTTTAAAAAATCTCGTTTATCAACAAGTTTAGTTTATATATTATTGTCACTAATTATTCAATTGAAATTCAAAAACTCGACATGAAAACAATCATCAAGAATCATTCTTTAATTTTAAATAAGGGGGATATATATCATTAATTCATATAAATAGTTTATCATCAAAATCTATGAATTAATTTATGTACTATTAATGAATGATATCTATTAATGACATCAGCGATTGAAAAGTGAATTCTGATATTTAAATTTCAGACAACTTTTAAAATAAAGCTTTTGCAGGTATTTTCTTATAATATTTTGTAAAAAAATTAGTGCAGTGATAAAAAAATTATACTATATTCAAAACTAATTAAAATTTTTAATTCAAAATGGGTTAAATTAAAAACAATTTATTGACAATAAATGAAATATACATAAAACAGTTCATGTATAATTACTAATTAGTAAAATGCATTTACGTCTGACTAGCATGCTTTCTAACTGCCTGTTATGCTATTTTACTAAATGTTAATACTTACTTTCGTATGTATATGAATTTATAGGTATGATTATACAAAAGTCTCAAACAAAACATATATTTTACTTTAATGAGCTGTATCTAAACTATATTATGGCCTTACAGTGGAGAATAAGCAAACGAAACATACTGTAGATATAAGTTATTTTATGGTAGCCCGTGTCATTAGAGGAATTACTTTAAATAATCTTAATGTTCTTTATAATATTTATGTGACCTTTAAAGTTTAAGACTATATGTTTCTGAACTTTCTGAATTTTTGATAATAATGTTTATCTATTATGATTATTTTATATCTTAAAACAAACATACTAGATTTTGCACGAATGAAGTATATATTATCTAATATACAGGGTGTCCCAGGAATAATATGACAAATTTTAAGGGGAGGTAAGGGACATAAAAACTAATCAGATTTGTGCAGCAACCCATGGTTGGAAACATTTTTCTGCCGTGGTACTGATGATAGAAAATACAAGAAAGTAAGGGCACGAACTGGGAAAGAAAACAAGTTTATTATTTTTTGTGCTGTAAAACTTCTGAGACAACGAAGGAATATGATAAGGAATTTGTTGAACGCTACGTGACAGCTACTAGGAACGTTCGGGACATTCGCGGTACTTTCTGGAAAATACTAGATCTTCACCGAAAATGCGCCTTCATGCATCACGGTTCGGGTAACATAATTTTAAAATCTGTTCCATTATTTCTGGGACGCCCTGTGTAACGATTAGTTGTGTAGTAAGTAAATGAATCTCACGCTGAAAATAAGTAACTCTTTTGTCTTTTTTACATAGGGAATTTTGAAGATTCTACTTAATGTTTTTTGCACTAAAAATATTAGACTTGTGTAATAATTACATTATCTGGTAATTTCCCCAAAAATGTGATAAATGTGTATCTTTAACCCCCTGACCGCCGAGGAAAAGGGCAAAATTGTGATTTTTTTCTCTGCAATTTATTTTGAATGTTAATAAAAGTGGGATTTTCTATCATGGTAAATTTTTTTACTTACGTATATGCTTATAAGCCTTGAAAGTATCAATCATAACTTAATTTGTTAAAATTGGATTATATTTGTAGAAATATATTAATTTAAATAAAGCTTCAACTGCAGTGAAACCTGCAGCTTAGTGAACGGATATATCCGGTCACGGCAGTGGGAAGGTTAATTTTTTTCTTAGTTTTTTACGGTACTAAGGACAATAAAGATGTTTTTCTCCTTACTCATGTCCTGTCTTTCTCGAGTTTTTGTCTTTACTACCGCGGCAAGAAAACGTTTCCGACCATGGGTTGCTGTATGAATCTTAATCCTTGTGATATCCCCTACCTCCCCTTAAAATCTGTCCCATTATTTCTGGGACACCCTGTGTAACGATTAGTTGTGCAGTAAGTAAATGAATCTTACGGTGAATATAAGTAACTCTTTTGTCTTTTTTACATAGAGAATTTTGAAGATTCTACTTAATGTTTTTTGCACCTAAAAATATGAGACTTGTGTAATAATTACAATATCTGGAAATTTCCCCCAAAAATGTGATAAACGTGTATCTTGTTTGTATCATATGCAATCTAAAAGTTAATGTTTCGTAAAATTAATAATACGAGGTAGAACCCGTCGAAAGAACTGATTTATTGATTTATAATAAATCTACAAAATTAGTTACAGTAAAAAATGCGTCTCATATTGATTAATCTAACTCTCAAACGAATATTATTTTAAGTTAAAATAAACAAAATACTATAACACTCAATTATTCCAATTATTAAACGAAATAAAACCGAAATTCATTAGATTTTATAACAAACGATATTTTTGGAATAATATAAGCATTTTAATGTCTATTTGTTTTAAGAGAAAGTGGAATGATTCTGTTGCCACAATTATGAAATTGGTACAAATTATTTTTCAAAAACTAATATCTCAAAAATAATTAGAGATACAGCTCTGAAACAAATTGCACATGAAAGTGCATTTTTTTATCTATACGACGGAGTTAAAATTTAAAAGTTTACGATATTTAGAAGTGTAAAATTTGTAGTAACGAAAAATATTTAAAAAGTGTTGCGCATTTTAATTTTTTTTCCATAAATTGGGAATGAAATGGGAGGAAGTGGTGTGGTTTTGTTGCCACAATTAAAAATTGGTGCTAAAAATGTAAAAAAAAATTAATATCTCAAAAATAAATTGAGATATAGCTATCAAACAAATTGCATTTGAAAGTGCATTTTTTTTCTATTCGACGGTGTAAAAATTTAAATTATACTATGTTTCGGAATGTAAAATTTACAGTAGCCAATAATTGCAAAACCCAAATTGAAGGGAAAAGTGTCGCCAATCGCAAAATGACGTATGCGTTACGCACATATACGTTTGGTCTTTATAATATAGATGTATTACACAACGAAACAGGAGGAATTGATATTATAAATAAATATTTTGTTTATAAAACGTTGCCGTATTAATAAAAACATTTAAAAATATTTAAAAAATTCATTTACATGTTTGAACTTTTTTTAATCGAGTCATCCTCAAAATGTAAATAGAAAATAAAACTACAAACATAATGAACGTGAAAAACTAGAATAGATAATTATTGAAACTAAATTAAATATATCACTTGCTATTTAATTTATATAAAAAGCGTGTTATATATTTAATTGCGTCTTATAAGCAATATATTTATTTATATTATAAATTCTTATTTTTTCGTTGGGGAATATATCTATATTATAAAGGCCAAACGTATCTGTACGTAACGCATACGTCATATTGCGAATGGCAACACTTTCAAATTTTAAATGAAATTTCGGTATTGCAATTTTTGCTACTACAAATTTTTAAACTTCTTAATATCAACTATTTTCAGTTTATTCACCATCGTGTAGGGAAAAAAATTTACTTTTAAAGGAAATTTGTTTGAAAATTCTATCTTAATATGTTTTTGAGATATTAATTTTTTTGTAGTTTTTAACACTGATTTTCTAATTATGGCAACAGGAGTACTCCATTTCTTTTAAAAGCAAAGGAAGAAAAGGAAGAAATAGATTACGTTATCTTTATGTTGCCATTTTCACATTAAAAGGGGGAAAAATTAAATTTTAATATCTTCTGTTATAAAACCCGGTGAATTTTGGTTTCATTTATAAAAATTTGATTTACACGTAAAAAAAATATCAGCAATTGCTTTTTTTCATTTTGTAATAGTAGCATAAGACCTTAAAAGATTTTAAAAGACTTTATCATAATAACAGATCATATCATAATAACAGACGGACAACGGCATCATTAGTAGAACTGGAAGATGCCATCAGCCAAAATGTGTCTGCCATAACGCAAGAAATGCTACTAAATCCTGTAAATGGTGCTGTGTATAGTCTCACATCTGCATTTATGATTGATGGACAGCACACTGAACATTTACCGTGGTATGAATTAATTGTAATTAAGCTGACTTATACCGGGATCCCAAAATTGAATGATGGATTTTAAAATTCAATAACTTGCAAACAGTGACAGCTATTTAAAAAATTTTGCAGGAAGGATTTTGAAAACACTGTCTTTCAATCTTCATAACTATATGATATTTTATTTTTGTAAACTAACAAATATGAAAAACAGAAGATTTGCAATATTTACGAACAATATAATTTAAAAAAATTTCCAAAATTAAAACAAATTACATAATCAAAATGTGAAACTATATTATTATTATTTTCTTTATCAAAGTTTACTAACGTTTCAAAATGAGTCTGTATGTATAATGTCAAAAGTTTTTTTACCGTATTTTTTCATTTTAGTTCGCATCTCAAACAATAGGTGGCTCTGACGGCGATTGACGTCCGGATGATCAGTGCTGCGTGAAGCGTCGACCTGGCCTTCAATCGCCGTCAGCGCCACCTATTGTTTGAGATGCGAACTAAAATAAAAAAATTACTGTAAAAAAACTACTGACATTATACATAACCCTCCTGCAAAAAATTTTTAAATAGCTGTCACCGTTTGCAAGTTATTGAATTTTAAAATCCATCAGTCATTTTTGGGACACCCAGTAAATTGTCAAAATTTTTTCATTCGCAAATCTTCTTTTGGTGCAATAAAACACTATAGAGCCATTTGTTGGCCGCAAACAAAAGTATTTTTTTTCGTTGTTACACAAAACCCGATTTTTTTTCCATCCGTTCAATGCAAACCGTATTTTTGTATCTTCAATCGTTTTCGAATTATTCATTTTTAAAGTTCGTCCTGACTTTTGCATCACCCGGTATATTACATTTTCTATTATATGAAAATAACAAAAAACTGTATAATATTTAAGTAAAATATATTCTACATATATGTTTTTTATTTGCAGGCCAAGTTTCTTGAAAAAATCAATGTCAGTCGAAGCTAGAGTTTGAAAGAAAATCTGTACAGAAATGAAAGAAAATCTGTACAAAAAATAAACCAGCTAAAAAATGTTTGCTCAAAAAATGTCTGGTGTTTGTAGGCTAGTCCTTGATTATTTTCATTTTACAAGAATGGGTGGAAGTGAATTTATTTATTCATTTTAATAACATACATTTGACTTGTGTGCTCGACATGAAAGTCTGCTTATAAATTTCGTCAATATAAAAGGACGAGACAGCACAAGGAAATTTACAACACAGGAGAAATACAACCAGGAGCTCCACATAAAGTGCGCGTCAGTGGAGCCAACGGAAATCGAACCTACAACCTCCAGATTAGCAGAGCGGCGTCTTAACCACTCGGCCACGGAGGCCCTGGAAGTGAAGAGAAGTAATTTGGCGAGATTAGAAAGTAGATTTGCGGTGGTGTCTGAAAGTTGAACTCAGAGATACTTTGTGCTTAAACAAGATTTATGAATCTTCAATCATTATGTTACGTGCTTTAGGAATGTGTATACAGGGTGATTCAGCTCGTCGGTGACAAACTTTAAGGATCGATAGAGCACACCTAGACGAACATTTTTGAATAGGGAATGTAGGGTCCCTGACGCGATGGTAAGGCGCTAGGCGCTTTCGAAAATTTGGGTGCCGAAATTCGAAACGTCATAAAAACTAGGGAAATGGTTAGATTTTCTTGCTTGTTGCGTCAAAATGATTCTGTTTGTTTAGACTTTCTTCAGTACCAATTTGATAAGCGTATCTCTTAAAACATGGATAGGGGGCGCTGCAGACTTTGGAGAGCTAGACAACAACTTTAAGCCCGTTATTTTGATAATTTAACACATGCTCGCCAAAGTTTATACTCTAACTTAAAGTTTGAACCCAAAAGTAGAGCCCTGCAAAAAGCGTAAGAGCCGGAATAAAATGTCAAAGTACAGGGTGGTCGAAACTCGAAGGCTCCTAAGAGATAAACAAACAGATTTCTTGACTTATGGCATGCATTTTCATGATTCTGTTTGCTGGGGCTCTCTGAAACTCAGTTGAACGGTACAAAAAGAAACATCGATAGGGGGCGCTTTGGGCAAAAAACATAATTCGTTGACATTTCGGACGCTAACTGGAAACGGGGCGCTACGATCAGTTAGAAACAAAACAAGAGAGTAATTTACTAATCATAAGAAGCTATTAAAACTGCAGTTTGTTTGTTTTTTTTAACAAACATAGCTGGTTTCAATCATGCACAATGCGCGCAATAAAATTTACATAAGGTGCTTTTTGCTGATTTATGCAAAAGATATCGTACCATATCGATATGCAAAAGATACGTAATGCGTAGACGACAACGCGAGATTGTATACGCAGACACGTCTTTTGAACGTGCGGTACCTACTTAAGCTTCGGGTTACTTGTCTGCAGATCGGTAGTAGGATGGAACGGTACACAAACTCTGAATTGGCTGACATGCATTTGGCGTATGGCGCTGCTGGTTGTAATGGACGAGCCGCTCAGCGGTTGTACGCCGAGCGTTACCCCAACAGGCAAATCCCCTGCCATGCCTTCTTCGCTCGAGTACACCAGAGGTTGTCCACAACGGGATCTTTCGACGGAGGCAGGCCTGAACGGGAGCGATCAGTGAGCACCCCCGACAACGAAGAGGCTGTGCTTAACCTGGTTGAGGACAACCCAGGTCTTAGCACGAGAGATATCGCCAGACATGTTGGCATTTCGCAAGCAACTGCGTGGCGCATCTTACGTTCCCGGAATCTGCACCCCTACCACATCCAGCGGGTGCAGTTGCTCAGAGAGCAGGATTTTGGCCCTCGAGTGGAATTCTCAAGATGGTACTTGGCGATGAGATCCAGGGATCCCCGTTTTGTAAACAGCATTTTGTTTACGGACGAGTCCACCTTCAGCCGGGAGGGAATGTGGAACGCCCACAACAGTCATGTGTGGTGTGATGAAAATCCACATGAAACCAGAAGCCGAGCAGCCCAGGAGCGTTTCTCAGTAAATGTGTGGGCCGGCATTCTGGGGGATTGCCTCATTGGCCCTTATTTGTTACCTGAACGGCTGACAGGTTGAAATTACCTGATTTTCCTGGATCAAGTGCTGCCGCAGCTTCTGGAGGAGGCGCACGTACCCGAAGGTTCGCGTCGCCAGATGTGGTTCCAGCACGATGGAGCTCCGGCCCATTACACGAACGACGTGCGTCTCCATCTAAACGCAAGGTATGGCCAGCGGTGGATCGGGCGTGGGGGTCCAGTTCACTGGCCTGCCCGATCACCAGACCTCACCTGCTTGGATTTCTTCCTTTGGGGTTACCTGAAGGCCGAGGTATACCATACACCTGTCAGCAGTGCTGGAGAACTTGTGGCGCGCATTGTGGCAGCTGCAGGGCAGATCAGAGATACTCCTGGCATTGTTGGAAACACACACTCCTCAATGCGACGGAGGTGCGAAGCCTGCATCATGGCCCAAGGTCGAAATTTCGAGCATCTTCTGTAGTGTTATTTTTTGTAAATAAATTTCCAGTATCATTGATGTTTTTGGTCTAAATTTATTCAGAAGTGTTGAGCAGAGGTAGAAAATGTGTTTTCATTATTACTAACTGATCGTAGCGCCCCGTTTCCAGTTAGCGTCCGAAATGTCAACGAATTATGTTTTTTGCCCAAAGCGCCCCCTATCGATGTTTCTTTTTGTACCGTTCAACTGAGTTTCAGAGAGCCCCAGCAAACAGAATCATGAAAATGCATGCCATAAGTCAAGAAATCTGTTTGTTTATCTCTTAGGAGCCTTCGAGTTTCGACCACCCTGTACTTTGACATTTTATTCCGGCTCTTACGCTTTTTGCAGGGCTCTACTTTTGGGTTCAAACTTTAAGTTAGAGTATAAACTTTGGCGAGCATGTGTTAAATTATCAAAATAACGGGCTTAAAGTTGTTGTCTACCTCTCCAAAGTCTGCAGCGCCCCCTATCCATGTTTTAAGAGATACGCTTATCAAATTGGTACTGAAGAAAGTCTAAACAAACAGAATCATTTCGACGCAACAAGCAAGAAAATCTAACCATTTCCCTAGTTTTTATGACGTTTCGAATTTCGGCACCCAAATTTTCGAAAGCGCCTAGCGCCTTACCATCGCGTCAGGGACCCTACATTCCCTATTCAAAAATGTTCGTCTAGGTGTGCTCTATCGATCCTTAAAGTTTGTCACCGACGAGCTGAATCACCCTGTATATTAATGTAGTTGTTATGCCGTGTCACTAAAAATGTGTCTGTTTAAGCTGTGATTTTTATTTTACCCCCCCCCCCCCCCCGCTAAAGTTTTTTTTTCTACGATTGAAATATTTTATATATACTATAGCGTAAGTCTTGCAATCACTTTGAAAATCGAAAAATATTTTTTGACGGATTAACCTGTTTCAAACACTGGAGATTCCTAAAAACATACTTTTAGAAAAAAAAGTTGCCGTCCGTCTGTCTGCGTGTCTGTGTGTACGTATGTCTGTGTGTTCGCAAACGCTCCATGCCCCGAAGAAATTGAGATAGAAACTTGAAATTTTGTATGTACTTAGAATGTAAGAATGGGACGAAGCCTATTTAATGTCAGTAACCTTGAGTACCCGTAATTATTTTTTTCGGAATCCCAAAAAAAGGTATATAATTTTTTTTTGTCAGATTGTTAGTTGCTGAGATATTTTTAATTCTTTTTTTCACGTTATTCAATTTTTCCTGACCCTGTATTTCATTCAAATTTCAATTCAAAGATATATTTTAATTGGGAATGAGATTCAGTAAACTGTTTGTTTGCATGATTATTATTTTTTGAGTTATAAGGATGTTTCTGTTACGCAATTAGGTACTACTTCAGTAGTTTGGCAATTTATGTAATTTGTCGAAATTGGTTCATCACAATTCATCAATAAAACATTACTTTATACATCAAAAATATTAAAATATACGTTTAAAATTTCTTTTAGAATTGTGATGCATTTAAAAATAGTTTACACATGTTTTATTTTCATATATTATATTATGAATATTCATGATGGGTAAGTATTACGGAGGCCCCCAACGACTAGTTTCTCATTAGCATTCATCCATAATCAGTGAATCATTGACTATTTTAACTCAATGCAGAAACACTTGCAACTATATGCCCTCTTATTATGTATCACGTATTTGCTTAAACATACATAATATATTTGGCAAATATGGAACATAGCCATTGGGTAGCCTTCTCTACTGTAGAATCACATATAGTTTTCTTAAATTATACATTTTCTAAATTTTAGTTAAAACTAATCTTTAATTACATTTCCATTTTATCGTAATGTTTATTTCGATTCCAAAATAACTTTCCTTCAAAAAAAAGTAAGAAAACATATTATCATTTGCTTTATTACTGTATCGGCTGTTAGATAAAGAAAATTCATTAATATCTGAATTTTACCCTCCTTAGAAATAAATAATAACAGAATAAAGATTGACTTTCGGTCAGTGAAACAGGCTTGTTGTATCATTCACAAAATTTTCTCAAAACAGAGCCCTAACGTACGATTAAGTGTCAAATTCCTTTTCGCTTATTTTGTTAGGGCTGTTATTTCTGGTTACCCTGCATTAAATTCAAAATCCTTTTAAATGTTTAATGCGTAACAGCAAATTTTGCGTAGATAATATCATTCATTTTTCGAATGCTCTTTGTCATCAATTGTGTAGTACAAATGTGTGAATTATAGAATTTAATTGCCTCGTCTTTGCTTCATGGACGGAGTCATGTGAAGACTGTTTCTTAAGGGAGCTCAGGGGTTGATCTATACGGAAAAACATGTAAACAGAGCTCTCGCTTCGAGTCCATATAAAAACAGAAGTATTCAATGTAATTAATTTAAACTTTCTGATATTTTAAAAGTATGTTTGTAGTTTTATAAAATTAAAAAATGAAGTACTTCAATGTAATATAATAAGAAATATAGCAAAATTTATGTAACAGAATTTTCGAAAAAAAAAATTATGTGCTATATTACCAACACCAAGATAACTTAACGTTGAATTGACATAAGAACCTAATTTTTGCTTTAAAATGATCAGGAAACTTTACTCTATAGAATGAATTAAGGATATAGCTATCACGCAAAAACAACATTATTAAAAAAAAACCTCTCAAATTTAAAAATTGAAAAAACTCCTAAAAAATACAATTTTTTTTCATTAAAAGTACTCGAAATATTAAACTACCTAAAGGATATTAATTCATTCTATAGATAATAATGTTTATACGCATGCAGAAAAAAATTAAGCCATTCCATAGAATAATTTTTTTTAAACTTGGCGTCAGTCGTCAAAAATCAAGTTTTGAGAAAACGCGACTTAAAGTTGAAATTATATGGGTGCGGCTATGGAAGTGTTGATACATAAATGCTTATAAGTCCGTTAAAAATGCAAATATTTTTATGCGGCTTTTTTCATTGAGTTAAGAATTAATTGAATAATCAAACTAGATCATAGAAAAATCGATTTTTTTAAAGGTTTTCAATCCCTGTGCCCCCTTAAAAATGCTTTAAGGAACAATTCCTAACTATTTCTGTAAGTAACAATTTAAATTTATGGTTCAACTTCAAATAAATAAATTTTTTGAAAAGGAATTTAGTTTCATAATTGATCACAGCCTACAGCTATTTATAAATTTCAGCGAATGCATACTTCAAAGCACCTTGTCGACAATATTTTTTTAAAAGTTCAGAACAACAATAGTACACCCACTACGCCTTTGAATAGACTCATCTCCAGATATTTTACGCTCAATCTTGAACATCACATCTCGGAGATTTTCAAAATAATGGTTGTTCGAAACAGTTGAAACGCTATTGTCGCGGTTTAACATCTTCGTTTTTATATTATAAAATACCAGTTTCACGTATTTTCTAGAAACTTCTTTGTAAAAGAAACCATAAGTGTTGATTTTAAATATATTACACATTATGTGAGCAATTCCAGAAATTCTATTTAAACCATATTACTTATATTTAAATGTTCTATTTTTTTAAAGGGAAAGCCGTCTTTGTTTTTTTTTCTTCAAGAGCACAAGGGACATTTGCAATCATTTTTTAATTGCACTTTAAATAGTATTCAAGAATACAACGTACGCATTTTAACATATATTTATCACAAAAAATGTATTTTTTCCCCAAAAATCTGGGGAAATTTTTGTAATATTTTTGATTTAACGAGAAAGTTTCATAATGCTCCATGCGCATTATTTTTTCTCTGAATGCTTTGAAATTTTTCATAGTTATTTATCATAATATAAGTCATATGTCATATATGCATGTTTTTTTTAAATAAAAATAATTGCAAAAGTTATAGGTAGTTAATTGTAAAAAAGGATAAAAAAATGCTCAAAATTTCAGAAAAAATGAGAAAATATTTTTTTCTAACCTTTATATTCAGATATATAAAATTCAATGCACAGTTTTATTTATATATGTAAATCAAACTTGTATAAATATTATTGGAGATTTTTATTAATATGGAAGGCACATGGGACATTTTGAAAAATCCTGTTAAATCTAAAATATTACAAAAATTTAATTTATTTTTTTTTACATTTTTTATGATAATTATATGTTATAATGCATATAATATACGCTTGAATAATATTTAAAGTGCAATTTTAAAAATATAAAAAAAGGATTTCAAAGGTCCCATGTCCCCTTAACATAATATCAATTTTTTTTTTTTTTTTTTTTTTTTTTTTTTTTGAAAACACTGTCTTTCAATCCTCATAACTATATGATATTTTATTTTTGTAAACTAACAAATACGAAAAATAGAAGATTTGCAATATTTACGAACAATATAATTTAAACAAATTTCCAAAATTAAAACAAATTACATAATCAAAATGTGAAACTATATTATTATTATTTTCTTTATCAAAGTTTACTAACGTTTCAAAATGAGTCTGCTTCAAAACAAAAAAGTTGTTTAGAGTACAAATTATAAATTTCTAAATATAAGTAGAAAAGAGTGTGGGAGAGTAATTTTGGGAGTTACTGAAAAGTTTGTGAATAACATTACATTTTAAAAGATACTTAAAAACAGTCATTCAAGTGAAATAAATACGAAACTTTTTTGTTCATTCATGTGATTCCAAAGAATAGATAAATGTCGTTTTGATTTACAAATTGAAACTTTTCTGGAATTTTCGCTATTATTATGTCGAAACAATTTATTCATAAGCATCCTATGTTTTAGAATAAATGCAATATGAATGTAAAAGAGATGTTTTTCGGCGCTTTTATTTTGTTTCAATAATTAAATTTAAAACTAGCATTTTATAATCGGTGCTTTTAAACGTGTAATGTATTTTATATCTTTTAAATACCAAGTTGATTTATAGAACAAAAGTTTATCAAATATAGGAATATATTTTAATCGTTGATACTCTATGTTTAGCTTTATTTTATTAAATATTAAATTAAATCTAGGTTTGTGAAACCGATTTTCTTAATTTGAAATGCAAAAACGTAGGCTGTAATTTAATCAATTTTTATTTCAATATGATTGTTTAATGACATAAAGTCAATACAATAATGCACATAAAATGTCACAATGCATGAAATATAACACTAAATTTATAATATTTTATGAAACGCATCTTTATCATTTTGAAGTTGTAATTAAAAAAATGCATTTTTCTCCAAATGTGTGTTTCAAAAATATTTCTCAAAATTCTGAAGTAATCTTTTAAATTTACACTTTTGCTGATATTTATAATTCCTGAACTTAACTGGAAAACTAGCCGATGTGACAATCCAAAACCTTTTCTTGATTAATACCAAATAGCAGCGCCCCTGTTGTGCGGCTTTCACCAAATTCAGAATCATATTATATCAAAGATTAATGGAATGTAAAGTTTTATGAAAATCTACCCATTAGTTATTGAGGTATAATCATTGTGAAAATCATAAAAAAGGCACCATAGCATAACCCCCTTTTCGACGATATAAACAAAAGACCAATAAGATCAAGTATATCAAGATCTAACAAAATCTACAGTTTCGTGATACCTCGTGCATGGGTTCGTGAGATGTAGTGACCACAAAGTTTATGTTACATACAGACAGACTGAGAGACTCACATATAGACATTTATATAGACATTTATAGACATTATAGACATTTATATTTTTGGAATTTCTGACCCATGAAACGTGTATATCGGTTAAAAACCGAAATTCTAATACTTTCATGAATCAAATACTTTTTCTTGTAAAGATAGAAGAAAGTAATAATCATGATAACGCAATATGCGTTATGTTATGTTAATAAACGTTGAATAATAATGTAACTTGACACTATCTCATTATACCCCCCCCCCCCCCTCTCTTGACTTAAAAGAAATTATTCAAAATATTTTACCCATTATCAATAACTAGAATCAATTCGTCATCAAATCAGTATTGACATGAAAACTTTGCTAGTAGCATGGTTTGAATTTTAGTTTTCAGAGTAACATATTTGTCTTCAATAATCGATATTGTACACCATCCAGAGGGACTCCAAGTGGTTCTCTTGTTTTTGGTTTATTTGCAGATTATAAATTGAGGTCCTATGAAAAAATTAAGTTTTGTACGTTTCACAAATTTCAAACGTCTCGATTACATTGACGATATTTACGTTTTATAGGATCATAGTCGCTTAGCTCTTGATAATTTTCTCTATAATGTATATAGCCTGTATTATAATATAAAAGTCACCTCTCAAATAAACAAAAATCTTTGTTTACCCTTCTTAGATGCACATTTACAACAAAATGGTCAGATGTTGAACTGTACTGTTTATAGAAATTCTATAAAAGAAAATAATGTCATTCCCTTCAATGCTAACTTATTTTTTAACGCATTGCAGCATTTAAATCATTCATACAAAAGGGCTTTCTAGTGTGTTCTGGTACAAGATCTTTAATTTTATAAAGCAGATTGACATACATCAGGATTTTCCCAATAAGTGAAACTCTAATATTATTTGTAACTTCTACTCACCTGACACATTTTAAGTGATCATAAAAATTATTTCACAGTTTGTTCCATCTATATATACGTATAGAAACATAATTTTGCAATAAAAATAAAATAATTATTATTAGTTATTATTCACTAGCAGGTGCACATATGTGCACCTCGAGTTCATACTGCTAAAAAAGACACTTCATTTTTAAAAATTTATGTAAACAAGAAATTAGGTAGACAATTGATACATATAAGCTTATTTTACATGCTAGTTTCGAAAAAAAAAAACATTTTATGTACAGAGATATATATTGAACTTTCTATAAATAACTCTTATTCTTGATTTGCAGCCTTCATACTTACAGGGTGTTTCAGAAAGGACCCCTAACTTTAAAAATCAATAACTCGAAAACGGTAATAGATAGAAACATGAAACCAGTGCTGGGTTTATTAAAAAAATAGTAAGAATCTGATAAATAAATCAGAAAGTTTAGTTTAAAATAGCGCTCATAGATGGCGCTGGGAGCGGTTAAGACCTTCTAAAGAGACACTGTTAAAAATTTGAAACTTTTGCTGCATCGTCACTCCATCGCTTTTATAGAAAACGATTACTACAATATATTATGGAGGATTCTCATAGGTTAAAATAGAGATATTCTATTAAAGCGATGGAGTGACGATACAGCAAAACTTTCACATTTTTAACAGTGTGCCTTTAGAAGGTCTTAACGCTCTCAGCGCCATCTATGAGCGTTATTTTCAATTAAATTTTCTGATGTTTGTATAAGATTCTTACGATTATTTTAATAAATAGACCGCTGGTTTCATGTTTCTATCTATTACCGTTTCCGAGGTATAGATTTTAAAAGTTAAGGGTTCTTTGTGAAACACCCTGTATACTTTGGAAGCAAAGTTATCCTTTGTTGACCGAGGAAACTGTCCAATCTTGTCGTATCTAATATAGTAAATTGGCTGCTGATGTTCTTACGTTATTTTCGCTGTGGTTCATTTTCAAAATCGACTTCATAATAATTTTCAGATGAATGAATTTTGTCTCTGTTCTTCGTGGTCGGCGTTCTTCACATACTTTTTCCTCATACTTCATCAGTAGTACTTATACAATCTCTAAAAATACCGAAAGAGAGACAATCTCTCTTTTCGAGGAAATTCACCTGCTTTGCAATTTCTGATATACATTATCCAACCAATGGAAATAACCAAATCTATAAAATGTACAAAAATTATTGTTGACTACTTTTTTGTGCGAATAGCACTACGGTAGTAAGCTAAACACATATCGTTTGAATCTGTACCACCAATACTCGTATTGTCTTTATCCGCAATTGCAGGTTGTGTTGCGTTAATTTTACCTTAGAACACAACAGCTTTCGGGACCGCTATCTATGCAAGTCGAAAGCAAAGTTACACATTTGTTTTCTTTCTTTTTTAGTATGCACATATCCTTCCCTTCCCTTAGTCTCTCATCCCACTCTCCGCGTTAAAAATCTTGATCATTCTTGATTTTTTATCTGCTCCAAGTCTTTTGCTCATAACCATTCCAGTTTCCTAGATATTGTTCTACAATAAAAAATCGGCACATTTTACACTAGAAAAAAAAAACTGTCCGTGTAAATCATCCATGTATTGTCTTTTTGTATAAATTTAAAAAGCAATTTGTCAATGCCTCTGAAGAGAAAACTTATGTCCATATCAGAAAGTTTTCTTGTTTCATAATAAGTTTATTCAAAATGTGATGAAATATTTACAAATATGTACAATACCAGACATTCTGGTATTTCCACTATTATTCAATTAGTATAACATTCCAAAGATCCATTAAATTCAAGTACTCTAATAAAAAACTAAACTAAAAAACATTCCAAAACACTGGTCGTCAAGGCAACGAAACTAGTTGCCATTTAGCATCATATAAATACATTATAAATACATCGCTCGCTCGCAGACGAGAAACAAACGTCACTTTCATCGGAGGAGATTTCGCAACATCCTCCCCCCCCCCCCCCGATGAATACATTCATCAAAATTAAATGCAAACAATAATGAACAATAATAAGGTAAATATATATAACAAATACAATTATTTTACTTACTTAGAGAAATCATAATATATTAATTAATGTTCTAACTTATAAATCAGTTGTATGGGTCGTTTTATAAACCCTGCTGCTGTCTTCAACATTACACTTCTGACCTTTTCATCTCGTCCCTTGAAAAGTTCGGTGATTTTAGCTAATTTCCATAAATGTCTCGGGACCTTGTCATCACCTACTAAAACTACATCATTTACATTAAATTCGCAATTTTCACTTATGGGATGTACATTATGTACACCTTTTAGTTGGAGCAGATAGTCTCCCTTCCAACGTTTCCAAAATTGATTCAACAATTTTTCTCTATACACATATCTTTTCAATAAAAATCTTTTTGAGCTGGAGAAGATCTGCTCATTGTTACGACCAGCCTGGTGGTGAGGTAAAGATGTTATCCTTTCCCCGATTAAAAAATGTGGTGGGGTGAGAGATGATGGTTCTGAAGCATCGTTATATACATACGTAATGGGCCGAGAATTCAAAATTGCCTCAATTTCGGTCAGAATTGTTTGTAATTCTTCAAATGATAATAAAGCCCTCCCCAATATTTTCCTTAATATAATTTTAGTCATCTTAACCATCCTCTCCCAATAACCACCCCACCAAGCTGCTCTTTCAACAATATATATAAATTTTATGCCCTTCTTTCCAAAGTAATTTTGGACATTTGGATCTGAAACGTTCGCATAGAGTGTTTTTAGTTCATTTTCAGCTGCCTTGAAGGTTTTGGCATTGTCGTAGTTAACAGTTCTGCATATCCCTCTTCGAGAGACAAATCTTCTGAACGCTATCAAGAATTGTTCAGTGTGGAGACTACTAACGATTTCCAAATGCATGGCGCGAGTAAAAACACATGTGAAAAGTGCAATGTACACTTTGTCTTTGTCTTTAACATATACATACCAGACATTCTCATGTATCTTATCTTTTTTGTGGAAGAGTCCGCCAGGAAAACCTGAGTTTGGAACTGTTTCTTCGTTAATGGATACAGAATCATCGCTCGGATAAAATGAGATCACAAATCGTCTGAGGTTATCATCCGTCATTAGAGAAACCAATCGAGCTTTAAATCTCAGTACAACTTGGTTGAAATGAAGTTCCTTCCTGAAATCTTTTTTAACGGGCTTTGGAACTAAGGATAAGCAGTTCTGTAGTGAGTCGTTCCAAGCTCCTATTCCTGTATGAGGAGGAATAATCTTAGGCGGAAGCGGCTTCGGTTTTTCAGCTACTGCAATGCTTTCCATTTTTTCTACACCTAGATGGGTTTTGTAATTATGACGAGTGAAATGGTCGCAGTCATAAAGGAACATTTTCTTCCTGAAAACCAAGATGTCTTTTCCAATCCTGAAATACTTTGGATGAAACCATTCTAGGTCTTCATCTTTGATTTCCATGTAACTGAATGGGATGTTTTCCGGTAATTCATGTCTGTCTACTGGTATTTTCTGTCGTTTTATTATTTTCAATAATGAACTCAATTCAATTTTAAGAGTGTCAGAAACATTATTCCAAATTAAACGCAAAATCTTTAAGGACACATTAAAATCAACAGGATCTTCACGACATTCTAGGTTATTATTCTTCCATTGTTCAGTTAAATTTGGCGAATTAGAAGTCCATCGCCTTAAATTCATGTTGGCTGCCTTTAAAATAGATAAGGCACCTTTAGTTACCGTAATGGCTTCTGTAACAGTGTCCGTTCCATTAATTAGGTCGTCGACATATAGTTCTTTCAGAATATTATATGCCTTTAGATTCGAAGTTTTATATTTCTTCAAATGCAGTCTAATGGTACCACTCAAAAGGAATGGACTACATTTAACACCGAAGGCTGCTCTGGCGAATCTTAGAATTCTGACATCACGGCCACAGAAATTGAGATCTGTCCCACCCTTATACCATAAAAAACTGTAAAAATTTCCTCTCTTCGTCTACAATACCGACCTCAAGAAAGGGTCTTTGTATGTCCGCGCAAAAGGGAATTCGATGATTGCGAAATTTTAAAATAATTCTAAGTAAATCTGGATTAAGATTGGGACCACTATCTAAACAATCGTTAACACTAGAACGCCGGGATATTTTACGCAACTTTTATAAAATAGATTTAAAACCAGAAAAATCATTTGAAATTATTTAAACTATTTAATTCGCTCATTTTAATGCAACAGATATATAACTTATTTCTTAAACATTTTTCTGGTTCGAATCGACAATTAGTCCAGTGATCGGTGTCGAATTGACACCTTCCCGGCGTTCTAGTGTTAAGAGATTGTTCATGTTTATCCTTGGAAGACGCATCGTATACAATCCTAACTTTAGTACTTTCTTTAGATTCGCGCACTACTGCATGGTGAGGCATAAAATATCCCTTATCTTTATCAAGTTCGGATTGACATTCAACTTGTTCAATTATACCCTCTTTTAGCTGTTCCTCAATAATATCCTTATATTTAATGTACAAATCAGGATCGTGACGAAATTTATTGCATAGGGTCATCGAACGCCGTTCTGCAATCTCATAATTACTTTTAAGCTCCTTAAAATTTTCCTTCCACAACAGCCTAGTTTCATATCTGTTATCTTTATATAAGGTATTTTGTTCAAATTTATTGATAATGTCTAAATCTGATCGCGACATTTCCTTATCTGGTTTTATTACTATTGCCTCCAATTCCCATAAATTTTTAACTCTCTCATATTCTAACTCTTCCCTCATAACAATCGCATGATTTACCAAAATATCTCTAGATTCCGAATTTCCTTCCCTACCTTGAACTACAAATCCGAACAAACTCTCTGTTGCAACTAAACATCTACTTAATCTAACAATTTTATCACACAAAACTTCCCATATATAGTCTGAACCGATCAAAATATGTATATCTTTACACTGAGAAAAAAAATATGGCGCCTTCAACTAGAATGAATAGTTAGTCACTTTCTAAATACCTAAACTAAAAATATAGATGTCCAAACTATGCGAGTAGGGTAAACAACTAAGCTGAATAGGCGAAATGACTTGACATTTCTAGTCTCTTCTTTTCTAGGAGACGAAACGACAATGAACTGTTTCAGTAGCGAGAAATTATCGCTTGATTTTAGGAATGATTTCTTAAGCTATAATTATAGTTACTAAATCAAATCTCTTGTGTTCGCATCTATTTGAAGAGATTTTTAGATAAATTTGATAACAAAAATACCGGAAAACGTACTTGAATTCTAGTAAGAGACTCTGGAATTCTCTAAGAAATGGAACTAAAATTTATAAGGATGACATGGAACTATTTTTTCTAGAGCCATTACTTAGATTCTATATGCCAGAACCATATTTTTTTCTCAGTGTACTAGTTGCATTATCAGATAATTCAATTCCTTGACGTAGTGCAAGATTCTTAACCCATTGAGAAGGAATTTCAATTTTTCCGTACGTAATCTTATCAAACACTACGGCTTGTATTTTGATGCATTTATGGGGATCCGTTGTATTTTCCAATTCAATTTCCACTATATCATAACACTGAATTGATTTAGTTTGTTTATCCGCAAAGGAATGGATTCGAAATGTTTCTCTTTTTATGATCTTTAAACCTAACGAATCCACAATCCGTTTTTCAACAAAAGTCCGATTCGATCCCCCATCTAACAAAACACGAACAATTTTAGATTTTTCTTTCCCTTTGCTATTGCACTGAATGTCTGCAACAAAACAGGAGAACATTCTTTTCTTTCCCTTTTATTTTTGAAACATCTGGTGGAAGCTAATGACGTCACAATATCTGGCGTTGAGTCAGAGCTTTTATCATCCGAATTATTTTTAACGGAGGACAGCGATTTGTCGCAAATTAATTCACTGTGACGCAATTTACAAATTTTGCATAAATGATTCCTCTTAAAACAAAATTTAGCGATGTGTTTTCGTTTAAGGCAAATAAAACAACGACCATTACTTTTAAGAGAATTTTTTCTTTCATTTATTGTCAGAGGACAGTTCATACTTGCGTGATTCTTATCCAGACAAAAAATGCAAGTTTCGTTCGTGGCAGTCGTTAAGACAGCGGCTGAAGAAAGCTTTCTGTTATCATTTCTTTTCTGATTCAAATAATATTTATTTTTACTGTTTTGAATTATTTTTTTATTACAGAATGCTGATTCATTTACATTCCCACCCTTAGAATTAGCTAACAATAACGATGTTTCCCGACATTCTACCTCCTTCCTCAAAAATTCCATTAAATTCTTAATATCAAATAATTCACTCGTTTCCCGATTCCTATTATAACTCAAATTTAAATCTTCGGGAATTTTCTGTAAAATTACCGGACATAACAAGTTACTGTATGTTTCAGTTGCAACATCAAGCGATTGTAGTGATCGAATCTGTACTTCAATCGCGTCATACATTTTTCTTAACCCTACTACATTTGAAGAATTCCTTACGGGTTCCGTAAGCAAAAGCTTGTTCATATGGGAACTAATTATTAAATCCGATCTCCCAAATCTACTTTTCAATAATTGAATTGATGAATCATAATTCTCATTCGTTAGCGAAAAGCCAGAAACAGCACTTAATGCTAATCCACCTAAATACGCCTTTAAATAAGTGAATTTCTCGATTTTACTCAATGAGTCGTTGTTATGAACAGCAACCTCATATGAGTTCCAAAAATCTAGCCACTGACTGCAGTCCCCATAAAACTTAACTATATTCAATTTTGGCAACTTAAGTGTTCTGGTTTCGTTATACAAGATCGCGTGTGAAAGATCATTGTTACATATCACTGGCTTATTCTTAGAGGCAGTATCATTAGATTTAATGTCGTTTTCTTTTATAAAACGCGTCATTCTACCTCGATATTTAAAAATTTTTTCTATATATTCTTCACAACACGAAACTTCATTTTCAACCTCTTTAATATCCGTGAGCTCAAAAATTTCTTTATCTAGCTCTTTTAGTTCCGAAAATTTTTCGTTTATTTGTTCCTGACAATCTTTAATTTCTTCTATTTTCAAAGAAATTTCCATATCATTATTCTTCAAAATAGATTCAATTTTAGAAATTAGTTTCGTTGTACTCCCTCGAACGGAAGTACGTTTCTTTTTTATTTTTTCCAGATCCATATTTAAAACGATATAATAAAATATTTCCTAGTATAATATCATTAAATATTTCCAAACGAAACTAAATTTCAATAATCATCTATTCTTGATCCGAGATTAAAATAATTAATTTATCAATTTCGGAACTAAAACAATAAATTTCATAACAAAACCAAAACATTCTCTTTATTTATTTTCAAACGAAATTCCATGCAAATTTATAAATTAATAATCAAATTGGTCTTACCTCAATCTCTCGTGGCCGCGAATTTCAAACCCGTCAGATTCACCAGATAAATTCTTTAAAAGCTGTATCTGCTCTCATTATTTCCAGAGAAAATTTTTTTCATATTCCTTAATGAGTGAAATGGCGTTTCATAAGCAGCTATATTCTAGCATAAAAGATCAGGTCTTCGGGCACCATGAAGAGAAAACTTATGTCCATATCAAAAAGTTTTCTTGTTTCATAATAAGTTTATTCAAAATGTGATGAAATATTTACAAATATGTACAATACCAGACATTCTGGTATTTCCACTATTATTCAATTAGTATAACATTCCAAAGATCCATTAAATTCAACTACTCTAATAAAAAACTAAACTAAAAAACATTCCAAAACACTGGTCGTCAAGGCAACGAAACTAGTTGCCACTTAGCATCATATAAATACATTATAAATACATCGCTCGCTCGCAGACGAGAAACAAAAGTCACTTTCATCGGAGGAGATTTCGCAACAGCCTCCACCTAGACCTATATACCATCAGCTGGTACAATTCATTTTCCATGATATATTTGACAGTCAAGAGTAAGGCCATCCCTAGCCGATAAAACAAAGTTTTATAATCCCAACGAATTAGGATTTAGCGGCACATACTGTGTAAATCGATTACGTCCAGCAAATGGATCCTGTGATTCATGTAGTGATAAATGTTTCGGCCAGGGTAGGGACAAACATTTAATTCTTACTGCATTCAAGATAAGATTTACTTTTCATAATTTGTCATCTGCTTAACAAGCAACTGATTTATCTGCAAAATGAAGAAATTTTCTAATCTCAAAAAATCGATCACGTGACACAGTAGCTGCAATTATAAGTACTGACAAGTCTTTTTGCCAATAGAACCTTACTTGGAGATATTTTAAAGTTTCCATGAATATGTATGCAACTTTTATAATTTCACATTTAGATGCAATTATTGAGCGATGGTTTCGTGTTTGAACGGATTATAAATTGACACTAAATTATAAACAGAAGTTCTTATACGTCCATTAAAAAAATTCAAAAATATATATATTTCGAAATATACATTAAAAAATTTAATTGCTAAAAAGGACGTCAAATGTTAATAAAATACATTAATAGATCTTGATAATTTGACATGTTTCGATTGAATATACTCAATCATCATCAGAAAACAAAATATACAAATAAACACAAAGATGAAAAATGACAATAAACTATTACAAATGAAATTTAAAAAATAAATAAAAATCACGCGCGTTATATTTTAATTATGTTTCACGTTGCTTTATTTTTATTTTCAAATTGTCTAACAATTCAATCCAAGTATATGGAATTTGAAATGACAAGGAATCATTGCAGACCACTGAGCTTAATTTCAATAGACTCTCTAATAAAAGGTTGCAAATAAAAATCTGACCTATAAATTAATCTACTTTCGTGAAACAAAATATCTATGTTTTCTATTATATAGCCGTGATCACACGGTTTTAATTCTATTAAATTTTATGTCTACAATGTGTTCTTTACATCTCACTTTGAATTTTCTGTGAGTCATGCCAATATAATAATTCCTATATCCACCTTCTTTAAGAAATGGAATGATATGAACACCTGATAGGTCAATAGGTAATTTGACCATTTACATAATGTAGGTATCCTTTTACATAATGCAGGTAATCCATTTACATAATGTAGGTAAACCCTACCCCTTTCAACCAAAAGACGGAACTATTTTAGCCGATAAATATATTTACCGATGAATTCCCAAAAGCGATCCTGCAGGTGCCTTATCAGAACAATCCTATATCCGAAATTTTAAGTAAATAGGATATTTTTATCAATGGTTATCGCTTTATATACATACATTCATACATATGTATATACAGAACGCGTGGGTGCTTTAGCTCTCAAGGCTTTGTTACCCTGTCAGCTAAAAAACAAGCTTTGACTATTTTATTTTTTGAAGAGTTCTAATATACACAAGTACTCAGCCACATCAATATGGAAGAAGTTTGAAAATATAAAAAACCGATTCAGCGCACATCATACATGAAAAATGTAGCAAAATATCTATAATCATAAGTGTATCATACTTATGATACATTTCTCACACCTCAAAATGAAAAAAAAGGAAAGCTTTAATATGTTAAAAAGTTTTCATCACTATAATATGTTTGAAATTTCAGACGACCAAACTAATATCAGAAAATTTTTAAAAACTAATTTCACGGAACTTCATGGTCCGATTAATCTGGAACGTGATTTCATTCTTCTTCATAAAAATAAAGAGTTGCAAAAAGATTTTTTTCTGTACAAAAATTTTGTTGGATTATTTTAAAATAAATTTGATGGAAATTTAGCAACAAGGAAAAAATATTCCATTATTAAAACAAAATTATAAAATACATAACTTCATTTAATCATCGACTATTCTTTTTAATTATCTAATTTAAGTTATATAATTTATAAATAACGGTTTTACAAATTTTCGTGAAATAATACGTAATTGAGAAAAGAAAATAAATTATCTTTTTTTAAGTATTTCTTACTTATTATTTTTATTATTTGCTTTAGGTTATATAAATTATAAATGATTGCATTGCGTATTTTAGAACTTAAATGAAATAATTTGTTGCCTACCGGGTGTCCCAAAAATGACTGATGGATTTTAAAATTCAATAACTTGCAAACGGTGACAGCTATAATTTTTTTTTTTGCAGGAGGGTTATGTATAATGCCACAATTTTTTTTTTTTTTTTTTTTTTTTTTTTTTTTTTTTTTTTTTCTAATAAAAACTTTAGGATGAAAATGACTCAATGATAACAAGCTTAAGAAACATTTAGAAGATTATTACTGTTAGTTTTTATTGACTATTACTCAAAGAGGAAATGTTGCTATTTTTTGATATTTGAAGCTGTAAGTATTTAAGAAATTAAATAAATTCAGAAAGAGAGGAAAAATATCACCTCTTTATTCTGTTTTTTGTTTTGTTTTTTTTTTTTTTTTTAATAAAAACTTTAGGATGAAAATGACTCTGTCAATGATAATTTCTTCAAGATTATTCACCTTTATTTAACTTTAACTGTAAAACAAACATGTGTTGTTTAAAAAACTGGGAAAATATATTTTTAATAAAATAGAACTCGTTTATAAAGATTAAATTTCAGTCTTTGAAAAATTCATTTTCTTAATGATTCTTGTGATTTTTAAAATTATCTTTTATCTTTATTTATATATATTTCTTTTTTATATTTTAAAATAGCTCAGTATTGCATTGTTCCAGCCAGATGTTTTTTTTTTCATTAATTTTCTTGTTTGTGCTTAGCAAACAACTATAACTTTAAAAATATGTTTAAAGATTTAAAATCCATGGCACATAGTGGACAATATCTTAAATTTAATTGATTAAAATGGATTACTACAGTGGGATACACACGGAAACATATTTTTGGATATCTTTCAAATCAAGAATTCAGTTAAAGTCTAATTTGTCTTAAATACAAATAACATAGTTATTTACAGGTTGTCCAGCAAATAACACCCTGATTTCAAAATAAAATTTCTCAAAAACAAAGATCGATAATAATATGCTGTAAACGGTTTTTTTATTAGGTAAGGTGTAAAAATCTTATACAGAAATTTCAAACAGTGAATATTTTGAAAAAATTGCGTTCTGATTGCATAGAATGCTATTTTATTTGACATTTTTCTTGTTTTAGATTGCTGCCAGAGAAATAATTTTTCAGCTTACAGTGCAATATTTTAAAGATTTTTCGAAATAAATTTTTAGAATTTCAAAATTTCAAAAATTTAATTAAAAAAAAATATGAAATATGGCACTTTAAGCCGAAAAACACATTCTCTGGCAGCAATCTAAAGCAAGAAACATGTCAAATAAAAGCATTCTATGCAATCAGAACGCAATTTTTTCAAAATATTCACTGTTTGAAATTTCTGTATAAACTTTTTACAGCTTACCTAATGAAAAAACGTTTACAGCATGTTACCATCGATCTTAGTTTTTGAGAAATTTAATTTTGAAATCAGGGTGTTATTTGCGACACCCTGTATATAAAATAATAAAAATATTTGTTTAGCATATTAAGTACAATGGTGACGGACACACTACTTTCCATTTAACTCGCGTAAGTTATTGGTGACTGACAGCGTAATGTATCTGATAAAATGAAAAAAATGCATATAATTTTTTGTAGCTCTAAAGAAAGTATAATCCTGTACATAAATTAAGTAAATCTTAAATAAATTTTCAGCAATTACTTTAAACAATATATTTTCTTTAGTTTTATATCATATTTTAAACAGACAGTCACAGGTAAATGACGAGGTCTAACATTTCGGCACTTTTCATTTGTATTAAAGTTTTTTTTGCAAATTTCATGATGCATTTATAGATAAATACAAATTTCATAGTGTATACCGTGTGTCCCAAAAATGACTAATGGATTTTAAAATTCAATAACTTGCAAACGGTGACAACTATTTAATTTTTTTTTTTTTTTTTTTTTTTTTTTTTTGCAGGAGGGTTATGTATAATGTCAGGCGTTTTTTTACCGTAATTTTTTTATTTTAGTTCGCATCTTAAACAATAGGTGGCGCTTCACTCAGCACTGATCACCTGGCCTTTAATCGCTGTCAGCGCCACCTATTGTTTGAGATGCGAAATAAAATAAAAAAAATTACAGTAAAAAAACGCCTGACATTATACATAACCCTCCTGCAAAAAAAAAAAAAAAAAAAAAAAAAAAAAATTAAATAGCTGTTACCGTTTGCAAGTTATTGAATTTTAAAATCAATTAGTCATTTTTGGGACACACGGTATACACTATGAAATTTGTATTTATCTATAAATGCATCATGAAATTTGCAAAAAAAACTTTAATACAAATGAAAAGTGCCGAAATGTTAGACCTCGTCATTTACCTGTGACTGTCTGTTTAAAATATGATATAAAACTAAAGAAAATATATTGTTTAAAGTAATTGCTGAAAATTTATTTAAGATTTACTTAATTTATGTACAGGATTATACTTTCTTTAGAGCTACAAAAAATTATATGCATTTTTTTCATTTTATCAGATACATTACGCTGTCAGTCACCAGTAACTTACGCGAGTTAAATGGAAAGTTGTGTGTCCGTCACCATTGTACTTAATATGCTAAACAAATATTTTTATTATTTTATATACAGGGTGTCGCAAATAACACCCTGATTTCAAAATTAAATTTCTCAAAAACTAAGATCGATGGTAACATGCTGTAAACGTTTTTTCATTAGGTAAGCTGTAAAAAGTTTATACAGAAATTTCAAACAGTGAATATTTTGAAAAAATTGCGTTCTGATTGCATAGAATGCTTTTATTTGACATTTTTCTTGCTTTAGATTGCTGCCAGAGAATGTGTTTTTCGGCTTAAAGTGCCATATTTCATATTTTTTTTAAATTAAATTTTTGAAATTTTGAAATTCTAAAAATTTATTTCGAAAAATCTTTAAAATATTGCACTGTAAGCTGAAAAATTATTTCTCTGGCAGCAATCTAAAACAAGAAAAATGTCAAATAAAATAGCATTCTATGCAATCAGAACGCAATTTTTTCAAAATATTCACTGTTTGAAATTTCTGTATAAGATTTTTACACCTTACCTAATAAAAAAACCGTTTACAGCATATTATTATCGATCTTTGTTTTTGAGAAATTTTATTTTGAAATCAGGGTGTTATTTGCTGGACAACCTGTAAATAACTATGTTATTTGTATTTAAGACAAATTAGACTTTAACTGAATTCTTGATTTGAAAGATATCCAAAAATATGTTTCCGTGTGTATCCCACTGTAGTAATCCATTTTAATCAATTAAATTTAAGATATTGTCCACTATGTGCCATGGATTTTAAATCTTTAAACATATTTTTAAAGTTATAGTTGTTTGCTAAGCACAAACAAGAAAATTAATGAAAAAAAAAAAAACATCTGGCTGGAACAATGCAATACTGAGCTATTTTAAAATATAAAAAAGAAATATATATAAATAAAGATAAAAGATAATTTTAAAAATCACAAGAATCATTAAGAAAATGAATTTTTCAAAGACTGAAATTTAATCTTTATAAACGAGTTCTATTTTATTAAAAATATATTTTCCCAGTTTTTTAAACAACACATGTTTATTTTACAGTTAAAGTTAAATAAAGGTGAATAATCTTGAAGAAATTATGATTTACAGAGTCATTTTCATCCTAAAGTTTTTATATATAAAAAAAAAAAAAAAAAAAAAAAAACAGAATAAAGAGGTGATATTGTTCCTCTCTTTCTGAATTTATTTAATTTCTTAAATATGAGTAATAGTCAATAAAAACTAACAGTAATAATCTTCTAAATGTTTCTTAAGCTTGTTATAAATGTTCAATAGATAATGAGTAGTTTACAATTATGTTTTATATTTCAGAATTTTTTGTAATGATAATTAAAGACAAATATATATATATAAACAAATAACTACTAATATATACCACCTTAGTACAGACATCGTACACATTAATTAGTAACACTTTTATTACTTTATACTTAGATATATTAACAATGTTTGTTTATCACTCAATAAAAACAACATTTATTTTAACAGTATCATGTTTCATTTATCCCTTTCCGGCAAGGGCAAAATCTGTTAGTAAAATCAGAAATTATCGACTGACACCAGAATTCACAAACAATATTTTTAGATATTTTGAAATCCCTAAATTAAGTTTTTATTGTAAAAGCAAAATTTTACTAAAATATTATTGATGCCGTTTGCAAGTTTGGAATTAAAAATAGGTATCCCAGACTGGGCACAGTGTGTCGGAAAGGGTTAAATATGGTACCTAATATAACTTACCTAAATCTAATTTATATTTACTATATGTTGATGTATTTATAGATAAATACAAAGAAATATAACTTCCAAAAAACATTAGAATATGTTGAAATTACTTTAAATTAACATCACATTTCCAAGTTAATAAATAATAAACTGTAATAAGTAACAAACTGTAAAGTTAATAAATAACATAAAATAGAATTATGTATAGTTGCTATAAAAGTGACGATACTTAAATTTATTACGACAATATTTTAAGAATAGAATATTATTATATTAAAGATTCTTTAAAACTTTGGAAAGTTACGAATTGGTTGACAATCGTTAATCAAATTTTGTTGCATCTGCAGGAAAAGTGATGACGCTTGGTTGACAATGTGACAGCTTTCTCTTAAGCTTCCGCTTTATATTTTAGAGGTTAACATAAAATAAGATTAAATCTTGACAGCTTTACGAGGTCATTAAAAATATTTAAATGCGATGTTATTCAAACAGGGATATTTCCCGCTGTCATTGTTTGATCTTCAGTAAACGATTATGTACCTATGGCTATCTGACTCTATAAATTACTCTCTATTTATACAGGGTGTCTAAAAAATTTCTTTACAATATCATGCTTTTATTAAAAACACAAATTAATAAACATATGTATGGAAATTAACACTGTTTTAGAAAAAATAATTTGAGAAAAGCCTCAATAACCTTGGCGTATTTATAGCGACCAATGGTGCATATCTACACATTTTAAATATACACGTTTAAATCTATACGTTTTAAAATAACAAAACTAAAACAATAACGTTTTAAATGGCCAAAATGAAATGGTTCAGGAGACATACTTATCTCAGGAACATGTGGTCACGAATGCTAACAGTAGCCCATAGAGGACGTTGCAATATATGTGCAGTTAAAGAAGAAAAAACAAAAATCCTCTACATCGTTTTACTTATAATTTATTTCTGTACATGTTACACATTAATGCCAAATACTACTACGATAGCCATTAAAAAAACTCTTTAGAAAAAAACGATTGCATGATAATCGTAAAAAAAGAAGAAAAAGTAATGGATCCATAAGAAAAATCTACAAATCTGGTGATTGCAGTGGCCATGCGATTAATCCATCTCGTTTGATTTCCCAAATACCTATATTATTTATTTTTTTTAGTATATCTGATTGGTCCTTTCCTTTTGTCCCAGATAAATTGAATTACATTGTAGAGGTTTATTATTTGGTGAAAAAGAAAATGTTATAATATATTTTTAACATTGTGACGCTTTCCACACAATTTTTTATTTATTTATTTTATTTTTTTTTTTTTTACATATTCGTATAGCAGAACTAAACATTTTTTTTCAAAACATAAACGAAACTATATATGCTTGAAATTGTAGTTGGAAAAAAGTTAATTATAAAATAATTATTAATGTTAAAATAATTATTAAAATTTTAGTAAATGATCCAAAAATTTATTAAGTAAATAATACATAAATGTGCATAGATAGAAGTTACATTATACTCACTAAAGTATTTTGAGAAATTTGATTCAATATCAATTTGAATGATTATTTGCTTATAATTGATATTTTTGAAGGTGTTTTTATAATTCAGCTAAAATTTCTGAGATAATTTTTTGCCAAAAATAATTTATCGAGTTCGCTGAGTATTTATATTTATTATAATTTTAGCATAATCAAATTAATTGACAAAGTTATCTACAAATTGAATGTTTCCACTGAGCGTAAAAATGATTAATTCCTTTATCTGAGGTCAAGTTTGCTAGTTTTGCACTTGACTGATCAGGTCGTATTACCTTCTTTATCGGTCATATGTAATTAATCTGGGTAATAATTAATGTTATCTGAGTGAAATATCATTACCGGCTGTCAGCGAAGATGTCTTAATCAGGCATTGCCCTCTAACTTTTAGACTCTGGGGTCAATTTTCGGCTTGCACATTGTTTCTTTCAGTTGGAAATATTCAATTCGTATTGTTTATGTTATTATATAATAAACATATGTAGTCCGATGTTTTGATATACGATAATTTATGCATTTAAACTTAATTGCAGTTTTTCTTGAAGTAATTATGTCATTTGCTTAAATCAATGTATTTACATAACAATACAAAATAATAGTTTTATTTTAGTGATCGTTTTAAATGTAAGAATTCATGACTCATCCTAAACCTAGTTTTCTAATACAGAAACGGATAATTAATGCAGTAATCTATTTTACTTTGTTGATAAAATGATGCTCCAGAGTGTAGACATCTCGTCACCTGAGAATAATAAAGTTCTATCTGTGTCTTTGAAAAAAAAATGACATCGATATAGAAAGGTTCTATTTGTATCAATGAAATCATTTCTGGATTAAAATTATGTCATAATATAACTGTAAATTTATACATAAATTATATGTAACATTATATCCATAAAAAATGCCTTCTTAAATACAAATAGATTTTTTTATATCGATAAGTTTATTCAAAAACACAGATAGAACCTTATTATTCTTAGATGCCAACCTGCTAAACATGAGAAAAACTAAATAACAAAATTCTTCAAACTATGTGTCCACGGAGTTTCTTATGATAAACATTTACATTACGATGTAAAAGAACGGTGTTAATCTGAAGGTACTTTACCGTGAAAATTTTAAAGTAGTATTAACACTTAAAGAAACATTTCTCGAAACATACAATAGGTGCTACACACAGTTCATATAAAAAAAATCTTACAGAAAATGCAGCAAATCTTAATGAGCAAAATTGTAACGTTCTTTCCGGTGCTGTTACCCGGTTTCTTTTTTTTAAATGCTAAAGAAGACGATTATTTCAAAATTATATAAAAAACGTAAAAACGAATATGAATGTTATCCTTAAAAGTCTTAATTATTGCTCAGTGTATTAAAAATCTATTAAATGAATACAATTACATTACTTTAATTATTGCTTGCATTGCAGGGAAACATGGAGCTTAGTGACCGTGTTAACACGGGCTTGTAAGTAAGAGGGTTAATTGCATTGCTGAACACCCGCGATACTTTCTATCACGTAACGCACATGTTTAAACTTAAAGGTATAAAACAAGCGGTTTGGAATCAAAATGATTCTTCCAGTTTTAGATAAGGTATCCTGGGGTAATAACGCCACGTTAAGGTTCTACCAATTTTCACGGCTTAGTTTTAGATTGTATTTTTCAAACAAATATAGGATTTGATACAGAAACTCATTTACTCTCTATATAAAAAATAATATGACAGATATGTATTCATAAAATGTAATGGCGTGATTTCTTGACCAATGCTATTTGGCGTTATTACCCACTTATATGGGTAATAACAAATAACATGGAATAATGACAAGTAGATCTCCCAATTCTAAAAAACAAAATCTGCAGCTCTAGAAATTGACAAATTGCATTCTAAGCTATTAAAAATGTTCAATGTTTTTGTGAAAGTGTAAGACAAAGAAAGATGTGGTGGGGGGAGGAGTCAAAAGAATATGAAATTCTAGGCTACTTTTTGCTTAAATAGAATTATTAAAAACATTGCACGGTTTTAACTGTGTTTATTTGAACCAGTAATTATATTCCCATATATGCATTCTATGTGATAGAAAATATTCAATTTTGTGAGAAAGGGAAAGAAAAATGACTGAAGAAGAGTTTCAAGAGAATATAACACCTTCTGCCTATCTTTGCTTAAAAATTCCCGCTTAAATATGATTATAAGAAACAATGCATGATTTTAAAATTTTTTTTATAATGTAATATTTTAGTCATGTGAAATTTTATAATAACTACAGTTATAAGTGATAAATATACTGAGAAAAAAAATATGCCGCCTTCACCTAGAATGAATAGTTAGTCACTTTCTGAATCTCTAAACTAGAAATATAGATGTCCAAACTATGCGAGTAGGGTAAACAACTAAGCTGAATAGGCGAAATGACTTGACATTTCCAGTCTCTTGTTTTCTTGGAGACGAAACGACATTGAACCGTTTCAGTAGCGAGAAATTATCGCTTGATTTTAGGAATGATTTATTAAGCTATAATTCTAGTTACTAAATCAAATCTCGTGTGTTCGCATTTATTTGAAGAGATTTTTAGATAAATTTGACAGCAAAAATATAGGAAAACGCTCTTGAATTCTAGTAAGAGACTCTGGAACTCTCTATGAAATGGAACTAAAATTTATAAGGATGACATGGAACTATTTTTTCTAGAGCCATTACTTAGATTCTATATGCCAGAACCGTATTTTTTTCTCAGTGTAGTTTTGTAAATAGTTTTTAACCGATAACTCCACTCTAATAAGGATTCTCCAAACCCAAAATTAAATTGCTGGCGTTATATAAAACATGCTTTAATAAATTTTTAATTAATTAAATAAGTCTTTTGATAAAAAATATTACTCCAATGAGATATCTTATTAAATTTTATACATGATTCATGTAGTTATACATCATTATCTCCAGCAACAAAATTAACTTTTAACTTCTGTTAGCAATCTTACTGAACTCTGTCCCTCTCTCCCCAAATTTTAGAGTTTAACTCGTATTTCCCACTTTAACTATAACTACAACTGGAATTCTCTTTCGTTTGGAGTCCTTGTACGGTTGCTAGAAATATTTGAATACATTAAATTTAATTAGAATTAATTCTGAACAAAAAGTTTAGAGCAGAAACAGTATTCTATGATTTTTAATCATTGATCGCTTTTTAACCTTTAACTACTGTTACCGGTCTTAAACTCAACTACTGTTACCGGTGTTTTCTTTTAATGTTTATAGTTTAACTTGTAATTTTCAGTTTAACTACAAACACTACTGAAATTTTGGAAGTTTGGTATTATCACCAGAGACTTTTAAATAAGTGAATATTAAGTATAATATTCTTATTATAAAACGTTTATTACAAAAACACAATCCTACGAATTTATCTCGCCTTTTATTCATATTTCAATCTTACGGTCTCACAAACCCCTTCATATTAGTTACGTTGCAATTTCTGTCCCATCTATTAAGAGTTAAATTTGTATAATTTTGAAAAACCGAACGCTGAGAAAGCGGACAGTTAAAATTTAGAACTCAATTGAACAATCCAGTGGATATTTAATAGAAACCTGATTTTGAAGATGTTCGGATTAGATTATCGAAAACAGTTTGATATAGTTTTATTTATACGAGTTTAAAATTATTGCTTACATTTGTATTAAAAAATGGAGAGATTAGTTTTGTGTTTTGGACCCCCCTTAATCTTACCATTTCAATAATGATAATAATGCTGCCCATATTAACAAGTAAACCCTGCTTCTGATGTAGTTCGGCCACTTTTGGGAATCAACCGGGATAATAACGCCAAGTATTGGCGTTATTACCCCGGTATACTTATTGCGCAATACATTTTAAACTACAAATTATCTTCAGAAGATATCCAAAATCGTCTAAAACATTTCGAAAGTACATGAATACAAAGTATTACCGGATAAAAAATATGGTCTTCACATCACAAAACTTATCTCGCAAATTTTAGATTAAGAGTTAATTTTAGTTGCTTGTAAAAGCAATATATTCTACAAAGGGAACAAATGAACTTTAAGCTGTTTTTTGCGATTTATATGACTGAAAACCATTCTACGCAAAGCACATGGGTGTCATTTAACTGATTACTTTATAATTATGCATAATATTAGCACTTGGTGTTATTACCCCACCTGGCGTTTTTACACCAGAATACCTTTGTTAAATTATCTATCGAGTTATTAGCGTTTTTGATTAATTGCAAGATATTTTTCTCTCTTCATAGATGAATGTAATTTCGGGTTTCGTTGGGAAATTCAATTCGAGCGCCAAAAGGAAAGGCGTCTCTCGATTACACAGTTTCTAAATAAACAATACAATATCCAAGTTTCATGCGTTTGCACTTTTTGATACCATATTGACAACAAATTAATGAGTTGTGAATTAGAATTCTTTATACACAAAATATTTTTTTAAGTTGTGATTGTGTTTGTATTATGTTATGAAAGTATAGCTATCTAGAAATTTGTTCCTATCTTATATTTCACAAATTTTACACTTGACCTAGTTGACACGTGCTGAATCTTTGTATGCACTGACGCGCGTTAATTGGTAAGAGGAAGCAGTTAAAACTGAGATTTTACGACATGTTTTAAATCAAATGTAGTTTGTGAATAGAATACAAAAGCATACAGTTTAATATACTTTCATAGCCAGATGCATTGGAATGTGATCGGAGTACAAGGAGACCACAGAAACGTGAAATGACTCAAGATAGCTTCATCATCAAAGTGCTGTGTTAAGAATTGTTCCCAGAAGCCCCACATACAGGGTAGCTTTAACATTCATCTGCAGGACGTCAGATAAAGCATCTCACTGTTCTAAATTGGGAATTACGTAATTTGTCAACATTTATTTACATCAAGCTGTTGTTACTGAAGTCATTTGTAGATCTGCTTGATTAATCTCTTAAAAGAATTAAGAACCGAGGGAGAAAGCGATTGTTATGTCGCATCACAATATAATATTTCCTTCGTGTAGTGCAACCACATAAGCAGATTATTGTCTGACTAAATTATGCAGTTCGTCGAATTAAAGTTACCAGCCAATCCGTGTTCTTGCTGTCGTCACCATTGCGCCAAATCGCGACTAAATTCTTCATTTGGCGAGTAAACAAGCGATTAGATTCGCCAAATTGCTAGTGCTTAATTTTTTCTTTTTTGTTTTTCATACATATGCATACATACATATTTTTAATATATTTTTAGCGGATAGTTGACATGAGATTAATAACAATCGTTGTCGCAGTTGGTTATTTTAGAAGATGTTGATTTATTTTGCTAATACTTTTTTTCATTTGGCGAATGTTTTTTAGTTTTATTTAGCCAAATTACTAACGTTGGTCAAATGTCAGCAAGAACACTGTAGCCAATGAGACATTGGCTTCGTTTGAGCTCAGAATACGCAAAGAGCAGCTGCTATACTCGTCATACTGAATGAGGACTTTATTTTCAAAGTCTATACGTTTATGTTTTATATCAGCTTGATGCAGTTGGAAATGATCAAATGAATTTGGATATATGAGAAAAACTCAAACAATAATGAGAAAAACAGAATGTTGAGAGAGCAAAAATCAACGTATGAAACACCACGTGTGTTTGCAAGATGAACTGCCTTTATCATCTTATGGATATCTAGAACAGTTTCATCTGGAACGGAAGATCGTTAAGAACAATCGTTATAGATTATTTAAAATTTCTATACCAAGTTCAAAATTGCTTTTAAAAATCAGGGATGTCATAACAAAACTTCCCAGCTATATGTACTGTTAGCGACCTAACCACTCCACCAATCGAATAGAAATTTCAGAGTTAGTTATTTGAATTATGTTTTCGAAATCGTGATGATTTAAAAATATAGAGTTCTCACGTTAACGATTACACTAAAAAAAAATTTTTAATTTACGAATGGCAACACTTTTTTCTTCCTTCAAAACTTCATCAAAATATTGAAATACCATAAATGGCGTTGAAACTTTACACGTATGATTAAAATTGTCGGTGTGCTATCACGGCACTGAATCCTTATAAGTTTCTATGTAACAAAATAATCAGAGCTCTAAAAGAAGTATTACATTTTTATTTTCACCATGTGTGCAGAAACACAACTCCAGAATCATATTTTAAAACAAATGTTACATTAATCAACTCACAAGTGAAATATAAAGTCGGCTACTGAAAAACTTGTCTCGTAGCCAAATCTTCGTTCTTCTTTATAGTTTTTTGCAACTATTTTACTCCGGAAATTTTCATTATACGTGTATCATTATAACGCTATTGTGGTTTTTCAATGCGCTGATTAATTTGTACATGAACAAACTGGGTGTTGACTTTCGAAAATTAAAAAAAATTCTGTAACAATAACCGTAAGATCTCTATTGTTTTAAATCATCACGATCTCGACAATACATCACAATAAGTATGTCTAAAATTTCTTAATAATTTTTTAAGCTGTTTTGCCGCTAAACGTTCATACATCCGGAATTTTTCTTTTATGTTTAATCTAAATAAAGGGCCTAGGTACAGTCAAGGGTTTTCTGCGGTTGACAGTTAACGTCTTTGCGACTCTTTGTCTATTTAAAGTTATAAGTCATTACAAATTCCTCAAGTTCCCTCCCTGAAAGCGGCATGTTTTTAACAGTGCAAGAAATCAAGCTACATGGCACAATTTTTACAGTGACTTTTTTTAGTGCAAGGGCATTTCTTATTATACCGCCTTTCGCCGAATGAGGAAATTTGGGTGCCTTGGACTCGTCTTCTAGTTTTCAGAGAATTTTTATAGCATGCCAAAATAGCAGTTTAAATGTGAAGTTATTAGACAAGATAGTTATGCACTGATAAATGTCCCAGTTGTTTTCATTTTATTTTCAGTATTCTAAGACCGGCGATTTCCGTGCTTCAGGTGTCGTTCTGAAGTCATTTATAGTTCGTTCTATGGCGATTGCGTTCCAATAAAAAAAATAGAGGTTGTATTCCGAAAAAAATTTCCTGTAACCAAAACCGTTAAATTTTAATTATTGTTTTACAATCGTTCTTTGAGCAAATATCTCAAAAAAACTTTAAACAAACATTTGGTTCAGTTTCTGTGAACGGTATGCTATGAAGGTAATCCTATGTAAATACAAAGTTCTATTATCACCCGGTATATACCGGATGGTCCAAAAGTCAGTGCAAAATTTAAAAATGAATAATTAAAGAACGAATCGATATACAAAGATACAGTTTGCACCAAACGGTTCAAAAGGAAACCGGGTTTTGTGTGGCAACGAATAAAATTTAGTTGTGTTGGCGACCAACGGCATCATTAGTAAGACTGAAATATGTTTTAACGCAAAAAATACTACTAAATGCTGTAAATGGTGTGGTGTCTAATCTCACAGCTGCACTTATGAATGATGGACAGCGCATTGAACATTTGCAGTTCTAATTAACTGTTATTAAGCTGATTTGTAAGTTATCAACATTTTTCATTTGTAAATCATCTATTGGGGCAATAAAGCACTACAGTGCCATTTGTTGGTAGCCAAAAAAGCTATTTTTTTTCATTGTTACATAAAACCCGGTTTTTTCCCCATCCGTTCGTAGCAAACCGTATCGTTGTATCTTCAATCGTTTTCGAATTATTTATTTTAAAAGTTCATCTGACTTTTGGTTCACCCGGTACTTTAACTATCTTTGTATGAATACATGTGTTCTGAATGTCGACTTCAGAAATCCAACATTTTTTTAAATATTTTCTTTTGTTTCTGACTTTTGATTTTTTTTTCTTTCTAACTATATTTTTTACATGTTTCTAATTAGAGAATTGAGTCATTCTGCATAATTCTTATCTCGAACTAAAACAAGTCAGATGTGGAAATTAAATGTTAAATTTTGTGGTAATCAAACACCAAAGTCCCCATCCAATAATCCCACCCGCTCGGCGCAAACCGTATCTTTGTATCTTGATTCGTTTTTTAATTATTTATTTTTAAAGTTCGTCCTGACTTTTGATTCACCCGGTATTTTAACTATCTCGGTATGAATACATGTGTTCTGAATGTCGACTTCAGAAATCCAACATTTTAAAAATATTTTCTTTTGTTTCTGACTTTTGATTTTTTTTTTGTTTCTAACTATATTTTTCACATGTTTCTAATTAGAGAATTGAGTCATTCTGCATAATTCTTATCTCAAACTAAAACAAGTCAGATGTGGAAATTAAAGGTTAAATTTTGTGGTAATCAAACACCAAAGTCCCCATCCAATAATCCCATCCGCTCGGCGAAAACCGTATCTTTGTATCTTGATTCGTTTTTGAATTATTTATTTTTAAAGTTCGTCCTGACTTTTGATTCACCCGGTATTTTAACTATCTCGGTATGAATACATGTGTTCTGAATGTCGACTTCAGAAGTCCAACATTTTAAAAATATTTTCTTTTGTTTCTGACTTTTGATTTTTTTTTCTTTCTAACTATATTTTTCACATGTTTCTAATTAGAGAATTGAGTCTTTCTGCATAATTCTTATCTCAAACTAAAACAAGTCAGATGTGGAAATTAAATGTTAAATTTTGTGGTAATCAAACACCAAAGTCCCCATCCAATAATCCCCTCCGCTCGGCGCAAACCGTATCTTTGTATCTTGATTCGTTTTTGAATTATTTATTTTTAAAGTTCGTCCTGACTTTTGATTCACCCGGTATTTTAACTATCTCGGTATGAATACATGTGTTCTGAATGTCGACTTCAGAAATCCAACATTTTTTTTAATATTTTCTTTTGTTTCTGACTTTTGATTTTTTTTTCTTTCTAACTATATTTTTCACATGTTTCTAATTAGAGAATTGAGTCATTCTGCATAATTCTTATCTCAAACTAAAACAAGTCAGATGTGGAAATTAAATGTTAAATTTTGTGGTAATCAAACACCAAAGTCCCCATCCAATAATCCCATCCAATCGGCGCAAACCGTATCTTTGTATCTTGATTCGTTTTTGAATTATTTATTTTTAAAGTTCGTCCTGACTTTTGATTCACCCGGTATTTTAACTATCTCGGTATGAATACATGTGTTCTGAATGTCGACTTCAGAAATCCAACATTTTTTTAATATTTTCTTTTGTTTCTGACTTTTGATTTTTTTTTCTTTCTAACTATATTTTTCACATGTTTCTAATTAGAGAATTGAGTCATTCTGCATAATTCTTATCTCAAACTAAAACAAGTCAGATGTGGAAATGAAATGTTAAATTTTGTGGTAATCAAACACCAAAGTCCCCATCCAATAATCCCATCCGCTCGGCGAAAACCGTATCTTTGTATCTTGATTCGTTTTTGAATTATTTATTTTTAAAGTTCGTCCTGACTTTTGTTTCATCCGGTATTTTAACTATCTCGGTATGAATACATGTATTCTGAATGTTGACTTCAGAAATCTAACATTTTAAAAATATTTTCTTTTGTTTCTGACTTTTGAATTTCTTTTTCTTTCTAACTATATTTTTCACATGTTTCTAATTAGAATATTGAGTGATTTTGCATAGTTCTTATCTCAAACTAAAACAAGTCAGATGTGGAAGTTAAATGTTAAATTTTTTGGTCATCATACACCAAAGGTTGAGTTATATTTTATCCTATCTTTTTATACATGATCCCTTACGTGAGTGTGTAATAGACTATTAAGTTCATTTAACTTGTTTTCATATCATATATGTTATGCATACTCCATAAATTTCTGAAAATGGCTTCATATACCCGAAATTTAGAGATTGTGGCTGTAATACTATGCATTCGTGTAAGTTAAAATTATGCGCGTTACAAGCAGGCTTTTGTTAAATTATGACCCCATATAACCGTTAAGTTAATGATCCGGATATTTAATGTAGGCCGGTAAATTGTTTTTTCTGTCGTCTTTACGTGTAAGATATAAATACAAAAATTGATTATTTTAAATACGGATAATGATTATTCTGGATTTATTTAAAAGCTTATTTAAAGTTTATGTAATATCTAATATACATTTTTTAAGCATAAGAGTGAATAATAATAATTAATGTGACAAAGTATTTCAATTTAACACAACATTACAGAATTGTAATTTTATTAAAGGGGGTCAAATGTAATATGTAAAAATGCACAGAAATATTTTTCTTAACTATATTACAGACTTTTAATTATATATAGTAAATGAATCTTAAAATGCTATTTTAAAAATTCAAGGTTGAATCCTTGGAAAATAACTGCAAAACTATCAATAATAAAAGCTTTATAAAATTTATCAATATAGTTGCAAAATGTTTATTATGTGGGTTTGTCTGTGATATGTCACTCTAACTTGGAATAATTCATTATGATTGCCATGAAATTGAATGCAATGTTAATATTCGTTATGGTATATTTGGCAATGAAAAGGAAGAGTGTATCATGCATAGTTAGTTCATTTACTGATGCACTGAATAGTATTCTGTTACACTATGACCTATAGTGGGTAATTTTTTGTGTTGTAATTAAATAGCTTTACAATATTTTAAAAATAATGAAATTTATATAGATATTTGCGGTGCAATAAAAAATGGTTACTATTAAATATATCATATATAGCACTTATACTACGCATACAGAGGAAGTAAAAATTATCTCAGTTGTATTATAATCTATAAGTAATAATAATTCCATCATCTATATAATAAAAGCCTAAGTCATGTAACTGTCATCAACACTTCCGGGCTTACCCACTTCACTCTTTATATGCTATGCAGCTAATTTCATGATAGCCAGCGCAGGTGATAAGTCGCCAAATTATTGTACAGAGTATTGCTATTATAAGCGCATTTGGCTGTCATTATCAGTTTGTCGTGATGACCACTTTGCTTTACATAGGCCAAGTGGCCAGTTTTAATAAAAATTATTTTTCTGGATAAAGCTGTATAAAAATTATACTTTATAGAGATCGCTTGGAAAAAAATAATATTTGAGAGATGAATTACATTGAAGTACATGTATATTTTGAGATTACTTCAATGAAATTTAAATTAACTTTCCAAAATCTATTTCCACCAAAGTAAACAAAAAAAGATTCATTTTCTAATGATTGAAAAAAAAATAATTTATGGAGGTAATAATTCATATAGCAAGTTCTTCAACCATCAATCTTGCCATGCAAAAGTAATTGTAGTGTGTGAGCATGTAATCCAATCAAACTTCAGTTTCATTCTGCTTGTTGAAATACTATACAACTCAACTTTCAAAACATTTTCTTGACAATGTGAAATGTAAATAAGCCAACTCACATAATATTTAATTACATGATTGGCAAAAAATGAACGATATTTTGTTTAATGTAAGGGTAGACATCATTAAAGGCCTTTTACAGAAAAAGTCGATGATCAAATACTAAGACATGGAGACCAAACTGGTCGACAGGGCGGCTAGTGATATTATATTGATCATATTCTGTCACAAACGTAATGAAATTGATAGAAATTTCTCAGGTGTACTTAAACACATTTTCTTGAAAATATAGGGTTCAAAAGCATTGATCATTCTTTTATTGAGTCACGCAAAATCGTTCGATTATTTTACGGTCTATGGGGAAAGATTGTTCGCAGAGTATTTAAATAATGTTGCTATATTTCAAATATGATGAAATTGATTTACGTTACTGAAATGACAACAAGCTCCTTGCAGTAAAATATGATGTGCATTGCATTTATCGTTCATTTACAGAAACATACAGATGTGGGCAAAATCGTAGAAACTTTTGGGAAATTTTATGTTTCTAAACTTTGTATTCTTATAAAAAATGTTTCGTTTCACAAAATATAAACTAATATATATCATTTTAAAAAGAATTTTAATACTGTTTTGAAGACTAAAAAAAATCAAATATTTGTAATGCAAAATAAAAATAAGCATCGATGATTATATAAATGCATTAGATATTGATGATTGTAGTGTACGAATGCTTAGTAGGATAGTACTTATTTTATACTGCAGCTTCACATCGACTTTATAGTGAGCTGACGTATTTTAAGATGTTTCTTTGTAGTTAAATGATGACCGGAAACAGTTATAGCCTTAATTGATTTACGTTTAGTTGATGAGTGCCTCATTCTTACAATGGATTTCAAAAGGTGCAATAAGTTTTCAATAGGATTGAAGTTAACTATTCAATGCTCTGTGTACTAAACCACTCTTTCAGCATTTTTATTCTGTTTGAAGAAACAGTATCCTGCTCAAAAATATATTTTTGAAAAATAAATTCCTGATGACTGGCAAAACGTTTGGTTCTAGAATAACGTCAATGTGCACTTTTAAAAATTTACAATAGTTCTCGGTTAAATTCATTCTATCGAGTTTGTCGGTCATCATTTTACCTGCATTCATCTTATATTATACCTAATTCCTTGTGAGAATTTTGTCTTTGTTAATAGATATTTTTATCTTTGTGAAAAGTTACAACTCAAAATGCACACTTATAAAATTATTTTGCTAGTTTATTAGAAATAGTCAATGAAAATATAATCTTTTATTACATTTGGTTTTTATTTTTATTTTTATTTTTTAAGATAGAATAATCCAAAAAGGGAAAAATCATCTCCATGAGTGTTAGTAGGTTTTTTTTTTTTTATCGATGTTTCCCCGATGAATGATCAAATCAAAATAACAACATCTCCTATAGTCCAGGCATTCTTCTACTGTCAAGAGGTCTCAAACTGTTAAAAATAAAGGTGACAAATCAGTTGCATTTGGCGCCCAGGGGTTAAAAGGTGTTATCATTTGACACCCGCGGGCTTGAAAATGTGTTTGGGGTGCCGTTTGACCTCTCTCTGGGTGATTCACGCCAATTAGGGTGCCGCGCAATGCATAACGTTGCAAGATTTTCACCCCTTAGTCATTTGCGCATAATCGTGACATTAATACTTCCCCTTCAACTCGCCGTCAAAGGTGGATAAAAACAGCAATTTCTCCCTACGCTGACTATCACCGCTATGCGCTATCCAAATTTCGTTTACAACTTCGGATGGCTAACTTCTGGCGACCTTTTTTACAGAAAGCAACTTTTGAATTTCAGGACATTTGAACATTTCAGGGAGACTTTGAAAGTGAGATCGATGGCCGATCGGTTAGAACGGTGACCTTGCAACAGGACGTTGTGGGTTTGAATCCTGCGCGGGCCAAATATCGTTTGTCTATACTTTATTTATTTGTTTTTTGGGGTATTCTGAATTAAGCGTGCCATCTTTTCACCCTAATTAACGGTGCCATTCTGGCTCCTCTAGGGTTTTCACCAGTGAGACAAGCTTTTACCCCTAAAAGGTGCAATGTATGAGACCATTCGTTCTATTAGTACAGGTTCGAACCGTAAGACGGTTTAGAAACAAATTGTGTAAAAATTAAATGGTAACGCAGTTTACAATTACTCGAAAAATTTTAATTCTTTCAGGATCACAGAAGTTTGGGAGATTTATTGGGGAGAATACTTTGGCAGATTTTAAAAACTAAATTTACTTATTTTGAAATTATTTTATTACGAAAAAAATTACAGAAGCTTGTGTTGCTTTAACGATGTTAATCTACCGAGTCTATTGTAAATTTGTCTAATAATATCTATGTTATTTGACGTAATCTCTGTTTTCCTAATCTCTCAGTTTGTTAAACTTGTAAATATATAGATAGAAAATTGGAGAAAGACTGTAAAACGATAATTCATCACAGCAAATACTATTAAATGTTATGCTGTCTCTGAAAGAAGAAGAGATATGTTCCATTTAAGATGCTTTAGATTCCATTTAAGATGCAAAAAGAGTATATATAAGTGTACAGTGTCGTAATACCTTTATACTTATATATCACCATTATAACATTTTGTTTTGTTTGATTATGTATTGCTAGGGTATGTATACAACTGTCAAATCAGTTTAAACTTGACTGATTCTCTCAAATATAAATTGATGAAGTAATACTCTATATTAAGTCATTTGTAATAAAAATTAACTATAGCTTGTTTAATATTTGAACAGATCACAGATATAAATGTTGTAATATGGAATTGTAAAACTGGGTAATCAGCATTGTAAAAGCCATTTTTAACAAAAGCTACTACTGGATTGGTCTGCCCTTCGGAAGTGTACTAGCCCTATAAAGCATAATCTAATATTTAAATTTTTAACGCCAGACAACTAAAGCAACAAACTAAGGTGAAACTACAGGCTCGGTAAATGAAACGGGAGTGCTAGAAATCACAAAATGACAACTGCAGAAAAATTGCATATGGAAATAAAAATGATAAAAGATTGCAGACAAATTCCATGAGAAGAATTTATACATTGGGAAGGCTAAAAGAAGATATCGCCTAGCAACAAAACTAACTGCTTAAAAGTACTTGTTTTACAGTTGCTATGCATTAAAAACAGCATTCCGTATTTAACCTAAATTCATCTGCGGTTAATGAAAAACTAGTCGTTGGGGGCCACCGTAATACTTACCCATCATGGATATGTTTATGAAAATAAAACATATGAAAACTATTTATACAATCCATTGCAGTTCATAAACAAAATTTAAATATTGTTAATATATATAGTAATGCTCTATTAAAGAACTGCTGATGTACCCATTTCGACAAATTATATAAAACGCCTAACTACTCAAGTAGTACCGAACTGCGTAAAAGAAACATCCTTATAACTCCAAAAATAATAATTCTATTAACTAACAATTAATTGCGTCGGATTAAGCGTCTCATTTCCAATTAAAATATACCTCTGAATTGAAATTTGTATGAAATACAGGGCCATGAAAAATCGAAGAATGTGGAAAACAGAATTACAAATATCTCGGCAACTAATAATACGATCGACTTTGTTCTATATGCAAAATGTATGTTATTTTATTGCCTTTTACGTCCATTCCTTAGAACAAAAAAATTCGAAAATTTTTACATGCCTTTCATCAGAACGAATTTTTCGAGAGTCCGAAAAAAATAGTTCCGGATAATCGAGGTTGCTGATATTAAATAGGCTTCGTCCCATTATTACATACTAACTACATACAAAATTTCAAGTCTCTGTCTCAATTTGTTCGGAAGATAGAGCGTTTACAGACAGACGGACGGCAAAATTTTTTTTTCTAAAAATATGTTTTTCGGAATCTCCACTGTCAAAAACGTGTAAATCCGTCAAAATTTTTTTTCGATTTTCAAAACGATTGCAAGACTTACCCTATACTACGTATGATGGGTAAGTAAAACGAGAGAAAGGAATCTATTATTAATAAAGGAAGACGGCGATGGAGAATACATTTAACTTAAGTTTTATGAGCGATATTACATCCAAAGCATATAATAAAGTAATACTATTTTTAAACGGGAAAATAAATTAAATCATGTGGGCAGGAATATCCTTCACAGACCCGACAATATTCACAGAAAAAAGACCCGGATGATAATGTTCAGTTTATGAAGGAATTCTTTTAAAATATCTCGCTCTAATTATAATTTTTTTACATGATTTGTTTTACATAGGATACCTGAAGACGATCTACAACCAGGCTAGTTTTTACTTTTTCAATTTTTGTTTCAGATTTAAAAAAAAAAAAAAAAAAAAAAAAAAAACTTTAGTTTTCAAAGCCGGTTGGAACCAGTACTGAAATTATAACTATCATAGCATAAAAAATGTATGAACAATATCGAAAAAGTAAAAACTAGCCCGGTTGTAAAACATCTTCAGCAATCCTATGCAAAACAAAATGTTTAAAAGCTATTAAAATTTGAGCGTGATATTTGAAAAGAACATCCCCACACACTTAACATTATCATCTGGGTTTTTCAGTGTGTAGTGTATTTTTTTATTTTTTTATTAATTAATTTATTATTATTATATTTTTTAAGAGGGCAAGAAATCAAGATATGAAACTTTTTACAGTGATTTTTCTTTCGTACAAGGACATCAATGATGTGCTGTACTGTGCGCCAAACTACAAAATTTGCGTACCGTTACTTCTTCCTCTCGTTTTCGGAGAGATTCACTAGGCTGTAATAATAGCAGGTGAAATCATTATAAAAGTCAGTAGCTCTCTTGTAAATGCCACAGTTTTTTCACTTTTATTTATAAACGGGGTGTAACCCGTCGAAGTTCGACGAAAGAAAATGCTTAAGAAAGAACTGTTTCATTGATTTATAATAAATCTACAAAAATAGTTACAGTAAAAAATGCACCTTATATTGGTCAGTCTAACTCTCAACCAAATATCATTTTAAGCTAAAATTAACAAAATACAACATAAATGAATTATCCAAATTATTAAACGAAATAAAACCGAAAATCACCGGATTTTATAACAGACGATATTTTTGAAATACACTGTTAAAATTAAAGGTTGCATATGGCATTCCTAGGGGTGAAACGCTTGTCCCGTCAGCGACACCCGTAAGGGAGCTAGAATTGCACCCCTAGAGGTGCCCTTGGGCACCACATGGCACCTTATAAGGTGCCATGAGGGTGCCTTGGGGTGTCATATGGTGCTATGGGGTTCGTTTGGGAACCCCTAGTGGTGCAATTCTGGCACCCTTAGGGGAGTCGCTGACGAGACAAGCGTTTCACCCCTAGGAGTGCCATATGCTACCTTTAGTTCTAACAGTGTAGAATACATTTTTAAATTTTTTTTTCAATTTTAAGAGAAAATGCAGTATTTCTGATGCCACAATTATAAAACTGGTACTAAAAATTAAAAAAAAAATAATGTCACAAAATTTAATTGCGATACAGCTTTGACACATTTTGCAATTAAAAGTATATTTTTTTCTCTATACGACGGTGTAAAAATTTAATGAGTGCGATGTTTAGATGTGTAAAATTTGCAATGTTTATTAGAAGTTTTATTTATTAGAAAGTTCAGATTTATTAGAAAAATGCTATTCCATAGGAATAGCATTAGCTCGCGAGCGTTTCCTCGAGCGAGGACAGGGGCCTTAAGATCCGGATATTTAATGTATGCCAGTAAATTGGAGTTTCACTCGTGTTTGCCTGTAAGATATAAATACATAAAGTGATTATTTTAAATACGGATAGTGATTATTCAGGAATTATTTAAAGGCTTATTTAAAGTTTATCTAATGCCTAATATATTTTTTAAGCATAAACGAGAATAATAATAACACAGGTCTGCAATGGTTTTCCTCTTTGAAATCTGAGTAAAGTTTTCTATAGTTGCTGATGTGCTGATTACGAGAAAAATAATAAAAAAATTCCATCACGTCAGGATTTTTTGATATTGAATATTTAAGATTTTGCTGAAAAATGTCTGAGCGTCTACATTTTAAAATTTATAAAACGTCATTAAATTACTTCAACTTAATTTTTATTGCATTTAATTAGTGTAAGGTGACATAGAAATTACTTCAAAACAGTAATTTGTTAATTACTACATAATAAGTATAAGTAATTCACATTAACCATGTTGAAAACGGGTCATTTTGGCTTAATTTAGTAATGAGCTCATTAATACATAATGATTAGGTAATATAACCTAATTGTTGGAAATATTAGTCGAAAAGGGTGTAATAAAGATAAACCAAAGGGTTTTTGTATAAGTACCCACACTGATTTAGAAAACAACAATTGAAACAAACAGTTGAAGGTCGCATCTTGCAACATAACCTTTAAAATGTCATCGCGAATCTGTTTAAATTCTCCGAATTGTTTTGTTATATTTGCGGGAAATTTATGGTGAAAAAACATCGAAACAGCATTACAGACTTTGTAAAAAATATTTACAAAAGTTATTTTGGATACATTTTAAGTAACCAAGACAAAACTTGGACACCTCATAAAATTTGTACGACTTGTTTATTAGAATTTCGCAAGTGGTCAAAAGGACAGAAAAATAGCTTCAAAATTGTTTCGCCTATGCTATGGAGAGCTATGCTGAAGACCATATTAAAGATTGCTACTTTTGTTGTTGTGACATAACTGGATACAATTCTAAAAATAAAAGGGACATAAACTACCCAAACGTCTCATCAGTTACGCCTGCAATTTTCGGCGATTCAAAAATGGTGCAGCCCCAGTTTTCAACTATACAAATTGAAGATTCTGACTGTGATACAGATGAACAGGATGTATACCAATCTGATCCTGCATTTCAAGTAGATTCTAACAATTGTCAGCTCTTTTCCCAGTCACATTTAAACGACTTCACAAGAGATTTGAATCTCCCCAAAGATGCAGCGGAACTTCTCGGATCACGATTAAAAGAAAGAAATATGCTTGCATCTGGTACTTCATTTTCATGGTACCGTCACAGAGAAAAAGATTTTCTTCCATTCTTCGCTGAATATCAAGATTTAGTGTACTCTAAAGATATTCCAGGCTTGACGAAAATATACGGCATTGAATACGATCCTAATGAGTGGAGATTGTTAATTCCCAGAAAATCTAGAAGCCGTTAGTGAAGAACAAGGCGAAAGATTTCACCAAGATTTGAAAGAGCTAGAAGTCCGATATCAAGGAAGATGGGATACTAGCATGATGCGGACTACTGCTGGTTGTTGAAGCGCGACGATCCAAACCGGAAATTTAACCGAAAATTGTACAACCAAAGCTTCCAGGAAAAAAGGATCAGGTTCCACAAATAAAATTTACATGTAATTTAGATTAGTAATAAGTTATTATTATATTTTAGTTGTTTTTTATGTTAAAAGTAATGTACCTTTTTAAATATATATTTTTTATGCGAAAATTTCTGGGTTTTTTTTCTATTTTCTATCCGTATCTTTTTTGAAAAATCTGAAGGTGATGGAAAAAAAAACTAAGTACATATTCGTACTCAGCGCACCAAAATACCCTAGAATCAGCTCTCAAATTCTAGAGAGGAAGTTACGACTCTCAATTTGCAGGCCTGTGTAATTAATGTGACAAAATATTTTATTTTAACAGAACATTACAGAATTGTAATTTAATTAAATATGGTCAAAAGTAATATGTAGAAATAAACAAAAATATTTTCTTGATTATATTGCAAAATTCTAACTATTTTAAAAAAATGAATCTCAAAATGTTATTTTAAGAATTCAAGATTGAATCCATAGAAAATGACTGTAACAATATCAATAAATTAATCTTTATAACGCTTATCAATATAGTTGAAAAATGTTTATAAATTGGGTTTGTTTGTGCTGTACATCTCTGTAACTTGGACAAATGTATCATGATTACCATGCAACTGAACACGATGTTAATATTCATTAATGTTATCTTTGACTATGAAAGCGAAGAGTACGACATGGATAGTTCCTTTATGAGGCACCAAAAGTAATCTGTTACACTATAGTCTATTGTGGGAAATCATTTGCGATGTAATAAAAAAAACTACGATATTTTAAATATAATAAAATTTATATACATCTTTACGGTGCAATAAAAAATGGTTACTATGGAATATATTATATGGAGCGAGGCATACAGAGGAACTAAAAATTATCTTTGCTGTATTATAATCTATAAATAAAAATCAATCCATGATATTATAATGATTATGCTCCGTCACAATTGTAATGAAACTGATAGAAATTTCTTATATGTACTAAAACACATTTTCATGAAAATGTGGGTTTCAAAAGCATTGATCATTTTTTTTAGTGAGTCACGCAAAATCGTTCGATTATTTTACGGTCTATGGGGAAAGATTGTTGTCAGAGTATTTAAATAAAGTTGCTATATTTCAAATATGATGAAATTGATATACGTTACTGAAATGACAACAGGCTCTTGGCAGAAAAATATGATCTGCATTGCATGTATTGCTTATTTATAAAAACATACAAAAGTGTGCAAAATTGTAGAAACTTTTGGAAAATTTTATGTTTTCTATCTTTGTAATCTTATGGAAAATGTTTCGTTTCACAAAATGCAAACTATTACATACCATTTCAAAAAAGAATATAATACTGTTTTAAAGACTGAAAACAAAAGTTCAAATATTTGTAATAGAAAATAAAAATAAGTGGCGATAATTATATTAATACATTAGACATATATGATTGCAGTGTACTACGAATGTTTAATTGGATATGACTTATTTTATACTACAGGTTCATGTAGAGTGAGCTGACAAATTTTAAGCTGTTTCTTTGTTGTTACATGATGCGAGAAAACAACAATAGCCTTAAATAATTCCCTTTATTTGATGAGTGCCTCATTCTTACTAGAGATTTCAAACTGTACCAGAAGTTTGCAATAGGACTGGAGTCAACTATTTATTGCTCTTTGACTGAACCAGTTTTTTGGCATTTTTATTCTAGTTCAAGGAGACATATCCTGCTTAAAAATAAATGAAACATTGGTAGAAAGCAATTCCTGATAAATGCAAAACTTTTGTTTCTCGAATAGAGTCGATTTGCGCTGTGAAAAATGTACTCTAGTTTTCTGTTAAAAGCATTCTATCGAAATTGCCGTTAATCATTTTACATATATTCATCTTATATTATATATAATTCCCTGTGGGAATTTTGTTTTTGTTTAAAGATATTTTCATGTTTGTTATAACTTACACTTCAAAATACACACTTTTAAAAAATATTTTGGCAGCATTTATGAGATTACACTCTAAATGCTCAAAAATTCTTTTCATTTTGTGTTATGCAAATTCCAATTGATTTTCAAGCCAAATTATATTTAAAATAATATTAACAGAACCTTGAAGTAAAGTAATAAAATCCTTGAAGTATATAAAAGTATCGTTTGAGTGGTTTTAAGCATGTATTTTGGCTCGATTAAATGTGGCATCTATAAAAATCTACTTGCAAAATACAACTCTGTACAAAGCAATTAAAATGGATTTTTTTGTTTTAGTAGCAAATGGGGAAAGTGATTATCAACTGTGTTACGTGTGTACTTACTAAATTAATTGTTAGCGCATTATATCGAATCAGCTCATATTTTTAGATCATGTACAGAGCTACACAAAAAATTGGCGTACTTACTACTATGGGTAGTAGTTGTTGAAGTTTGGTTTTTTAGTGCGTTATATGTATGTTAAAATGTTTACTTAAGCATCTTTTTATCATATAAATGGAATACGTTTTATTAAAACATTCTGGAAGTGTTACCAAATTTTTCATATTCTATAATCCAAGTTGCATTTTAATCTCTTGTTAATGTTTATGAGAGGAATAGTCCGAAAAGAGTAAAAAATTGTGTTTCAAATATTTTATTTAAAATTACTTCCACCCAATAAAATACAGTACTATTGTTGATATAAACCTCAGACAAAAAAAAATGCATTAACCGTGTAAGCAAATCAATTCGATATTATTGCTATTATTCACCACTGCAAGAAAGAAAATATCATAAACCTCTGAAATATCATATTTTTATGAAAAATATTTCGTGTAATAATTAGTGAGTAAAGTTCATAAATTTAATAGAGAATAAAGTTCCTGTTATAATGCAATTGGCTGAGGTCATATGTTCAGGTGCAGTACATATACATAAATTCCCAGATTTCACATATACGTTGAGTATGATTAGACGTAAATGTATTAAAATATTTAATTGCTAAAAAGGACGTCAAATACTAATAAAAACATTAAAAGATGTTAATAATTTTACATATTTCGATTGAATTTACTCAATCATCATCAGAAAAACAAAATACAAATAAACACAAAGATGGAAAATGACAATAAACTATTACAAATGAAATTAAAAATTTTCTAAAATAAATAAAAATCACGCGCGTTATATTTTAATTATGTATCACGTTGCTTAATTTTTAAATTATCTAACAATTCAATCCAAATATTTGGGATATGAAATGACATTTTTCTGATGATGATTGAGTTATTTCAATCTAAACATGTAAAATTATTAAGATCTTTTAATGTTTTTATTAGTATTTGACGTCCTTTTTAGCGATTAAATATTTTATTAATTTAATTATTAAATATTAGTTTTTAATGGACGTATAAGAAAACTTCTGTTTATAATTAATAACTTTTAAAAGGTTTTGATAAACGAATGCACTATAACAAAGATTCAGAGAAATATTTTTCATCTAAATTAAGAATGAATTTCAATAAATAGCTTCCTATAACGTACTTTCAATGTAAAAAATTACTTATGTATATATAAATATATTAATTACATATACATAACTACAAGTGCTGATATATTTGTTAATTAAAACTTTAAACCACACGACTTTAAACCAGTATAAATTTTAATATTATATAAAAAGCTTAGAAATTTGTTCTATTCTATCATTTCTTGGCAAAATGTTATGCATTACTATTCATGATTTATAAAACATAATTCATTATTATTTTTTTATAAAAATTCATAATTCATATTCATAATTCCTTTTGTTAACTACTTATATTTGAAAACTACATACGAAAAAAAAATGTTTCTGAGTACTGTCCCCTGTAAAGAAATCACATTTCACGCTCTTTCAACTTTTGAAATCATATTTGCATTTACTCTCAAACGGATTTTCCCTTTTGAAGATGTAGAAACAAAATATTTGCTGGCATTTGCATTTAAAATGTATTGATTCTGGAAGAAAGTTATTTCATTTTCGTATTAATCTATGTATCAAAGAGTTGGTATATAATATATTTTAATAATAAAAAAAATCATAAAAATAGTTACAAAAAAGAAAATAATTTAACCCTTCATTACACGATAACGAATATTTCATTTTTTTTTTTATCTTCTACACTGTAAAAAAAATCTGCAAAGGTACTAAACCTTGTCTAGGAAACTGGGATTCCAAGAACTTTTCATGTAACGATAACAGGAAAAATTCATGTAATCGATTCTGAAACTTGAATTTTTGATGTAACCTTTACAGGAAAAGTTCTTGGAATCCCAGTTTCCTAGACAAGGTTTAGTACCTTTGCAGATTTTTTTTACAGTGTACTTTTCTTTTTTGAAATTTAATGATCGAAAAATATTAAAAATAAAAATACTCAAATTTTCAGTTAAATTTCGACATGTTATGGCGAATATCCTATGGACACAATTGGGGTTATATTGTATTGAGGTATTTTGCAATTAATTTCTAATAATCGCTTAAAACAAGCGATTTTATCTGCCCAACACGCTGTAACTTTCATTTCATTAATAAATCTAAGTATTCGGTAAAAATAACTAAAAAAAAATATGCTTTATTTTTTTGTTGCTCCAAAACAAGTTCTAACTCTTTTCTGTGGAATTCAGTGTTCTCGCATGGACACGAAATAAGTGTTATTCCATTTATCGGACTGTTCTCAGTCATTTACAGCGATATAATTGTTCAAATTCATGGCCCATTATGAGAATTGTCGCGTTTTTATTGTCGCGTTCCAGATGTGGTACTCAACGCACTAAAGAGTCAATTAAATACACTGATGTGCAAATACTAAGGAAAAGATATTTTTTCCGAATATACACAGCGGAAAAAAAAATTTGTAAAGCTACTAATTTTTTTTCTAGTAATTTTTTTTCTAGTAATTTTCTTTTTTTTTCTAGTAATTCCAAGAAATTTTCATATAACGTTCGCAGCAAAATTTCATGTAATCCAAGGAAGGTTACATCCCGTAAGACATGGTGACGTCACTGCAACGTCGTTGTGAAGTCACATTGTGACTTTGTGACCAGCGATTGTCGATGTGACGTCGCGTGACGTCGATGTGAAGTCACAGTGACTAAAATGTGAAGTCGTTATGGCCGTTTTAGGGCTTTTTTGTGACGTCACATTGTGACCACTTTGTGACGTCACAATGTGACCAATTTGTGAAAAGTGTGTCATTAATGACTACTTTGATATTAACATTGTGACGAACTGTGAAATTTTTTTTAGAAAGTCACATCTTAGTCACAATGTGACGTCACTGAGTGGTGGCATTTTCGTCACAGATGTGATGTGACCAAAGTGACTCACAGTGACGTCATTGTGACGTCACTGTGAACATGCATGCTATGAGGGATGAGTTTTTGTTATTACCGTTAAATGCAACGTTCTTAGAATGCAAGTCTATAAGAAAAATCTTAGTAACTTTACAGATTTTTTTTTCTTTTTACAGGGTAATGTTGTACAGAAGTTTTCTTCCATATCGACGGAAATTATACCAAAAGATCTTCAAGCTAACACAAGATAAGAGAACAATTTAAATAATCCGTTCTGAACCCATGTTCGACTTTTAAGCTAATTTACATGATTTGTAATAAATATTTTCATACCACTTAAAAGACACATAAAAATCAATAATAATAAAAAAAAACATTAAACGTTTTGAGTTATTTCAATGTACCATTTCTGTAATGCACTTTTATGCTTAGGTCAGGTACTAGGTTAGGTCTTTTTGGTCAGGTACCCTTTAGAGAATCCAAAAATCGATTTTTTAAAAAATAGCTTATAATTAAATGTAATTCTTTAAGAACATTTAAAAACAAACAGCATTCAAAAATTCGCATCAGAAGAAAAGTTATGTTTAAAACACTTTGCGCTTTTTCTATACCATCAATGGGTGGTTTAAAATTTAACGTTGATTTTCTCAAAACAGCGGTTGTGATCATTGCGCGCACGATTTCTAAAAAACGGTTGATTGGAATTTCACAAAATTTTCGCTGAATGTATTAAACGTATACAGGCACAAAATGACCTATTATTATTTTCCTCAAATTAAAAGTTTAGAATTTACGATTACTTCTGTCTAAAAAAAATCTCGATATTTCGAATTTCTTTAAAAAATAATTTTTTTCTCTGGATCTAGAAATTTTATTTTATTCATCGTAGGTCATTTTGAAAACACTTTATATATCTACTCATAAAAAAAAAAAAATCTTGGTTTGTTTTAGCCATTCAAATTTGAAAAGTCGTGCGCGCAAGGCATGCAAGAATTATTCTTTCGTAAAAATTGTATTATCTTTAAAAATAATTTAAAAATCTTTGCATATGTGTATACCTTTTTTAACAACTTTAACTAATAAAATATATCCTTCTTAATATCTGCTTTCAAATTTATAGTTATAAGTCAATTGGATATAGAGTTACTGCAATTCTTACACAGGCCACTTTTTCACGTATTTTGCTCGTTCAAAGGGTACCTGACCCCTTAAATAATAGATCTTGTAACTCATTTACAGATAAGTTTGAACTATAACCTCCTCAGTGTTGAGACAAATATTACGATTGACCACAAAAACCAGTTTAAAATTTCAATAAAACATCCCCAAGATGTATTCGTTGGTATACAATCTAAAACAAGTTGGAAATTGTACGTGAAGAGTAGCAAATGAGGTGCGTTCGTACGATAATGAAGCTTTAAAAATATCACTCTCATCCCGTGAGACATGGTGACGTCACTGCAACGTCGTTGTGAAGTCACATTGTGACTTTGTGACCAGCGATTTTCGATGTGATGTCACGTGACGTCGATGTGAAGTCACAGTGACTAAAATGTGAAGTCGTTATGGCCGTTTTAGAGTTTTTTTGTGACGTCACATTGTGACCACTACACTGTAAAAAAAAATCTGTGAAGGTACTAAACATTTTCTAGGAAACTGGGATTCCAAGAACTTTTCATGTTACGATAACAGAAAAAATTCATGTAATCGATTCTGAAACTTGAATTTTTGCTGTTACCGTTACAGGAAAAGTTCTTGGAATCCCAGTTTCCTAGAAAAGGTTTAGTGCCTTTGCATATTTTTTTTTCAGTGTATGTGACGTCACAATGTGACCAATTTGTGAAAAGTGTGTCATTTGTGACTACTTTGACATTAACATTGTGACGAACTGTGAAATTTTTTTTAGAAAGTCACATCTTAGTCACAATGTGACGTCGCTGAGTGGTGGCATTTTCGTCACAGATGTGATGTGACCAAAGTGACTCACAGTGACGTCATAGTGACGTCACTGTGACCATGCATGCTATGAGGGATATATCAATATCATAAAATTGTAAATAGTTAATTACAATTAAAATGCGCAACAAACAATGTTCTCTCTATACTCATTATGTAACGGAATACTTTTGTGTGGACTTGTAATTGATCTATTCATCCGATTCTCATAAAATTTGAAATGACTCGAAAAAATTATGTAACAATTATATATTTTAAATTTCAAAAGATTCGGTTTGGAAATTTTTGCGTTGTTATATACGGACAGACAGACAGACAAACGGGCGGACGAACAGACGGGCAGACGGACGGACTGAACGACAACTATAGGTGCTACGTATTTACATAATTACGAACGCACATGAAAATGAGGAAAATTACAAACTAAAAAAATCTATTCCAAGACATCCTTATGCAATGGCAACAATAAAAATTCATGCTACAGATACAGATTTAGACTTTGAATCAAGATTTTTTTAATATTACAAAGACATTCTTAGAAAAATCGGATTCTCGAAACTTCTTAAGTAACGGTAAAGAGGATTACAGATAAATTTTTATTAAAATTTACATAACTTTACACAATAAAAAAAATCTGTAAAGTTACTAAAAGTTTTCTAGGAAACTCGGATTCTTAGAATTTATTACGTAACAGCAACAGCAAAAATTCATGTCAAGTCATTCAGACACAGAGTTAATCAGAAAATCAAAAAACCAGTAAGAATGCTAAGAATGTTTTAGGAAATTGAGATTCCAAGCATTTTTCAGGTAACTGCAACTCAAGTTACAGATAAATTTTTAGTAAAATTTCCATAACTTTACACAATAAAAAAATCTGTAAAGTTACTAAAAGTTTTCTAGGAAACTCGGATTCTTAGAATTTATTACGTAACAGCAACAGCAAAAATTCATGTAACAGACACAGAGTTAATCAGAAAATCAAAAAACCAGTAAGAATGCTAAGAATGTTTTAGGAAATTGAGATTCCAAGCATTTTTCAGGTAACTGCAACTCAAGTTACAGATAAATTTTTAGTAAAATTTCCATAACTTTACACAATAAAAAAAATCTGTAAAGTTACTAAAAGTTTTCTAGGAAACTCGGATTCTTAGAATTTATTACGTAACAGCAACAGCAAAAATTCATGTAACAGACACAGAGTTAATCAGAAAATCAAAAAACCTGTAAGAATGCTAAGAATGTTTTAGGAAATTGAGATTCCAAGCATTTTTCAGGTAACTGCAACTCAAGTTACAGATAAAATTTTAGTAAGATAACTGTAATTTTAGTAGACTTCTTTTGTAAAGTTACAAATTTCTATAACATTACAAAAGTTAGTATTGTAAACTTACATTTTTCTTTGTAAAGTGTACAAATAAAATATTTGATACCATACAGATTTCGGCAACTGTACATCTGTAGGGTTACAGATATTTTTTACAGTGTAGTAGATTCTTCTGTAAAGCTAAAGATGTCTCCAGCATTCCTTACACGTTTTGTAAATTGAGATCATTTTCTTGTACCCAAACAGCGTACATGTAAAATTTTTATCAGTTATTTTTTTTAGTGAATCAATTTTTTAAAGACGCACATATTTAATTAAAAAATCTAAAAGTGATTTTAAGAAAGTTCTAGAAGCCTTGAAATTAATTTAATGGCTGATTTTTAGTGTCTCATCCAGGCAACAGCAGGAAGGAAGAGAATAAAGGCACGGCAAAGAAAAAAAAAAGTTTGTATATTTTTATTTATTTTCTATTTTTCCAAGAAGCTATTGGATTGGTGAAAACGTATGAATTACAGTTTTCGACGAACTGACACGTTTTGAAGACGATTTGATTGTTTTTAGAAATTGTCCGTGTGTCAATATGTTTTTTTTTCTATGATTCTGTGTGTGAATCGATCTGTCTATATCTGACAAAAACTTTTTGTCGGTCTATATCAAAAAGTAATGCACAGAATTAAAAAATAAAATAAAATAAAATGAAAAATAATAAATTTAGTTAGACCTTGATATACAGTTTTTCTTTTTAGTTTTTGTTGTATATAGTTCAACAAGTTTCACTGCTGCGCTGTAAAACAATTGTGTAACGTTACTCCATAAAATTGGTGGCAGCCTTGCTGCCTCCAATTTTGTAGAGTACTTTAACTGATATAACTGGTGTAACATTGCGAAGTTAGACCAGTAATATATGTTTAAGTTACACCATTATATAAGTTTAAAATGACACTGTAAAATGTAAGTCGTAGCTGCCACCAATTTTATGGAGTTACGTAACACAAATGTTTTACAGTGTGTACAGAATTTTTCTCAATTTTCGTTACAGTTCTATCGTTGGCACTAACACACGGATTTTCCTCAAACTACATGTTTAGTAGTTACAAGCAGGCTTAAGTTGTTGTTTATAAGGTTTATGGTACATATCTCTCCACAGGTAGCACTGTTATGCTGTATTCCTCTCGTTTTAAGTAATAATTCTATTTCAAAAACTAATTTATTATATTTAATAAAAGTTTTGATTAAGGTGGATCTTAAAACCACTAAATTGTTTTTGGTGAATATCGCCCAACAGATCGCGCTGCTGTGTTGCATACTGTGCGATTGCCACAAAAGCGAATGCATGGATTTTTATCAAATTTCCTATGCAATTAGATATTGACGTAAGCTTTTACTGACTAGGTTTCGTTGTATATTAAAGAATAATTGTTGATTTTATGCTAATAGGGTTGAGAAGATTTGATTTAGATAAATATGGGAATTTTAATGGTTCAGTAATTCAGTGATTTGTCTGAAGCAATAGAAAATGTATATTTCCTTGTTAAATGTATTCGATTAAACGAAAATATGTATTTTTTCAATAATTAAGATATGCATTAATTAATGATTATGCACGTTAATGTCAAAATGATTTTTTGAATTATTAGTAGGATTATTAATAGGAAAGTTTTGGAATTGGCACATATGATAAATTATGTTTTGTAACACCACGGGGGACTTATGATATTACAGTTAAATAAAATCGAGATATTGGCGATAGGAGTGGGCTGATTTTTAATTAGCTTTAAAAGTAGCTGAATGATAAAAGATTTGAACACATTTGACAATTTTATATTAATTTATTTTATCAATATTCATTTTTTATTGATGCTTTATTTCTTCTTGGAAAACGAATCTATTCCATGATAAAAAGGTTATCAAAATCGAAGCATTGTACCAAATTTCCTCGTTGATATTCATTATATACTTGTTATATACTAGTTCCTGAAGAAACCAGATTATTATATCTTTGAACATTTTGCAAGATGTCTAGATTTGAAAGTGCTTTGTCATTATGGCCATATGCATATATACAGGGTGATTCAAAATAACATGGACAAATCGTTATGACAAATCAGTCATACGACAAGGATAAAAAATCACATGGGAACATAGGCCCACAAACCACTAATTGAGTCGCAAATACAGGGTTTCCATCGTAACTCAATTTGGGTTGACAGTAATAAATCTCAGAAAATTGAAGTATATTATAATAAAACATTTAACAGACATTCTCACCTTTGTTTTAAATGTGATAACACCAAACAAAAGTGGTAGAATTTTCATATTTTCCAACTGAGCGAAAAATTGCCCAGGCTGGTAATCGAACCCGGATACTTGGCTTACAAGGCCAATGCTTTACCTTTTAAGCTAACCGGGCGATAACCGTCTGGGATTTTTCGCTCAGATAACCTTATTGGCCGTAACATCTGGTCTGTCATTTAGACAGCTCGGCAGAATAAGCCGCAGGTAATGGAACTCCATAGAACGATGGATACGTAGATATACTATTATTTTAACACAATCTAACTGATTGGTAAAGTTATCATACGAATTTGAATATTTTCCAACTGAGCGAATTGTCTGGGCAATTTTTCGCTCAGTTGGAAAATATTCAAATTCATATGATAACTTTAACAATCAGTTAGATTGCGTTAAAATAATAGTAAAAGTGGTAGAAGTTTGCATGATACGCACCAGCAATATGCACTTGGCCCCTCACATTTTGGACTGTGATAATCAGTTTATACGGTAACGTCGATTGCTTGAGTTATATGTTTTTCCAGATTTTTTCGTAACGTTATCACATTTCACACAAAATAAGGCACATATCGTTGCATTTTCATTACAATATTTTTATTTTCCTCGAAATTATTACTTTCAAACCGGGTATAGATAAAATGTAACACCCTGTATTTGTGACGCAGTAAGTAGTTTGCGATCCTATCTTCCTATGTGATTTTTTATCCTTGTCGTATGCTTGATTTGTTATATCAGTTTGTCCACGTTATTTTGAATCACTCTGTATACAGATATTTTTATGTGAAGTAAATGTTAAAGTTGACGCCCCAAATAAGCACCAAGTCCGAAGACTAATTTATTTAGTCATACATCACGTATTAGTATATCACGAGCTATTATGTTAATGATTCAATTTCCGAAAATTTTCTTTAGCAAATTTTCTTTAGCAATGATACGATTGTAATTGATAAATGATTAAAAAATCTATATTATAAAGGCCAAACGTATCTGTGCGTACCGCATAAGTCATTTTGCGAATGGCAACACTTTCAAATTTTAAATGAAATTTCAATTTTTTTTCTACTACAAACTTTAAAATTTCTAAATGTTGCACATTTAAAATTTTTACGTTATCGTGTAGAGAACAAATCGTACTTTTAAATGAAATTTGTTTGAAAGTTGTATCTTAATTTGTTTTTGAAATATTATTTTTTTGTAGTTTTTGATACCGCTTTTCTAAATGTGGCAACAGGAGTACTCCATTTCTATTAAAAGCAAAGGAAAAAAGTGAAGAAATTGATTACTGTATCGTTGCCATTTTCTGATTAAAAGGGAACATTTTGGAATTTAAATATCTTCTGTTATAAAATCCGTCGAATTTTGATTTCATTTACAAAATTTGATTTACACGTAAAAAAATATCAAAAGTTTAATATCTGTTTCAGCTAATAGCATTGAGTCTTCAAGTTCTCAATCAAAATGATTAAATTAAAATGCCAATTTTTTCTGAAAAGGTGAATACAGATATGAAATGTGCATTTGTAAATTTTGATAGGATGAAAGTGATGCCGGGTTCAGATTTCACGGGGAAAAAGATCTGTCATTGAATCAAAGTTGAATAAGTTTTGCTTTTTTTAATTTTGGAATACTAGCATAAGAACATAAATTGATAATTTTAGCACAATAACATATCTTTGTTATTTTTTACTGCTTACATGTACAATTAAGTTTAGTTTTAACAATTTCTACAACTGAGTTTTATAGAAATAGTATTTTGTTAATTTGACGTTAAATACCGTTTGTTTTAGAGTTAGACTTATCAATATAAAATGTATTTTTTACTATAAAAAATTTTGTAGATTTATTATAAATGAATGAAACAGCTCCTTTTTAAACATTTTCTTTCGTCGAAATTCGATGGGTTCTACCTTGTAATTTTAAAAGCGCAATACCTTTTAAATTTTAGTTTTTCTTCTTAACAATAACAACATCAAATTGCTTTTCTAATTGTGCAAAAAAAAAAAAAAAAAGATAATAGAGAATTATTAACGTTCAAATACTGTATTTTATGAGTAAAATGAATAATATGCACATTTCTTTATTCCGTAAAAAATATTCATATTGTTTTTATTTAAGTGCATTAAAAATGTATATTTTACTAATGTATATTTTGTATACACTTCTTGATAAATCAAAAAACGAATTTGACAAATTTATGGATATTTTTTGATAAATAAACAGCAAAATTGAACTTTGATAAGTAAATTTTTCAAAGATCGCCATAGTCTAAAACAAAACACGCTAATAGAAAAGTTAGTTTAAAAATAAATCCCGTATTAAAAAATATCCCTACAGCAATGAGAGTGTAGATATTAGTATATTTCTAGATATTATTATACCATACATTTCTTACTTTTTCTTTTGTACTTCCAAAAAATGTTTTCGAAAATAAGTAAATTTATACTAGATACGCATAATGTTTTTTTTCTTTCTAATAAAACCTCTTTTTCAAACATGTAATTTTTATGGATTTATTCATAAAGTATTTTAGAACTCATAATTTGAGGAGAAATGTCATTTTCTTTTGATTAATATCTATAAAAAATGCTATGTCTAAAAAAATATATGTAATTTTTTCTCTTGTGTATCAAATTTTAACTCATTATTATTGTTTGTCTTTTTTATTTGTTTTTTTAAATTTGGAACTTTGATTGAGAAAAAAATATTTTCTTTCTTCCGTTCCTCTTTTAAATGCAATAATATAATAATGTCAGAAAATGATATATATGTATATATAAGGGAAAATATTTTAAGACTTATTTGAACCGTTAAATATTCTTTCTTAATTGCTATATAATTTTAAGAATGCAATTCCTTTCCACTTTTAATATAGAATTGTTGAACAAATATCCTATTTGTTGATGCCATTAGCTTTTAAACATGTTTTTTTAACAACTTGCAGCGCGGTGGTATATGTATGAAACCACCTTATTTTTTTTCTTAAACGCCACATTGGCACTGGGATTTTGTTTTAAAAAACGTTACGCCTTATTGAATGCCTGAAATATAGCTTTTTCTTATTTACAAAAGAAATTGTTTACAAATTCCGGAGTCAGTCATTAATTTTAACATGTATTACAATGAATTTGCCCTGCTTGGCCAGGGTTAAGCAAGGGATATCTACTAAAGTCTAAAAAATCCATTTCCTTTATTTTGCATGATTTTTATTAATTGTTTCTTATTTGATGGTTTTTTTCATGTGGTATTAATGATTGTACATTCATATTTTTCTTTGCAAATTTTCAGAGTAAATTTGAGCGTAAAGGTATCTACAAAATCTTTTTTTTTTTAAATTTAAAAATCTTCCAGTTATTAATGAAGTAATTAATACAGTGTTTGATTTTCAGAGATTACATCACTTCAATAAACATTGCATATTTAATATGATATAAAAATAATAAAGAAGTATATAAAAGAAGTGTGCGATATTCTGTAATTTCATTGCAAAATGGTATGCATTACCCTTCACGATTCATTAATTGTAATTCATTATTCATTATTTATTATTCATTATTCATACAAACTCATTATTCATTTCGCAAACTATTAGGTGAATTATTTCTGAACTACTCAAGAAAAAATTATACTTCTGAATTTTTAGAAAATGCTGTCTCCTCAACAGATTTCCTTTTTATCCCCTTTCAACATTTGAAAACATATTTGCATTTAATCTCGAACAGATTTCCCTTTTTGAAAATTTAGAAACAAAATATTTCCAAAATATTTGCATTAAAAATATATAGTTTCTACTAGAATGTTATTTCAATCATTAATTGATTTATGTACACAAGAGTCTGTGATGGATTTGATGTATGAAATATTGTTACTGCAATAATTAAATAAATAAAAGAATAAATAATAATAATAATAATAATAATAAAATAAATAATACATAAAATTAATTAAAAAAATATTTTCACCCCTAACAGGGGTCTTTATTTAATTTTTTTAATTACATTTTAAATAATTAAAAAAATTAAATTTCAGATTTTTAGTTAGCATTTCATATTTTATAGAGTAAAAGTAATATACCCTATAATATACCTCCTGAGGTTTTTAAACATTGTACTGTTAAATTTTTCATTAAAATAAGCTGAAAATAATTATTTTTATTTGCTTGGAAATCTGAAACTTTCTTTTTATTAAATTTTGCAAGTATTAATTAAAAATAATAATAACAAAAAATTGCGTCAATAGCTTCATCCATTTTTTTCTGGGGAATAATTTTTAATTTTATTGACAAATGCTGCTATCTGACATATACAAAACAAATGTTATTTTATTCTTTGGACTGTCCATGATCAGTTAACGCAAACATGCTGGTTCAGTTCATGAAATATATTTAGAATTATAGTGAATTTTTAACACAATCAAACTGATTGGTAAAAGAATTCCATAGAACGATGAGTACTTAGATAAATTTATCTACGTACCCATCGCTCTATGAAGTTCCTTTACCTGCGGTCTGTTCCAAAACTGCATATATATTAAGCGTTCCAAGAGAATGCTGGAATCTGTCGTAAATTAACATGCTGCGCCAGCTGGTGGCAGGGGTGCAAATGAATGCACGGGTTTGATGTTCCTTTATCTGCGGTCTGTTCTGTTGATCTGTCTAAATGGCAGACCAAGGCATTACATATTACAATGACATACAAGGTTATCTAAACGAGAAAAGCTCACCAGTTGTTGTGCCCAGTTAGCTTAAATGGTAAAACATTGGCCTTGCAAGCCAAGTATCTGGGTTTCATTCTCGACCTGGGCAACTTTTCGCTTAGTTGGAAATATTTAATTCGTAGAATTATCGCGCTTTTTGATATGTGCTTGAATGTGGCACACGGTGAAGCTAAGGATAAATTATGGTATTTTTAATGTATATTGATGGAGAGAAATTGGGGAAAGATGTTTTTTCGAATATAACGTAATGAAGACGTTTTTCACATCGGCCAAAAATATAGCATAAGATCTCCAAGACGTGGGAACATCTGACAGCTTAACAAAAACATTTAAACAATCCGCTTTCCACTCATGTACTGCTTTTAAGAGCCCACGCTACTGGCTGAAGAAGACCCGGATGATAATTTTAACTCTATGAGGGGGAGGGGGCGTTCTTTTCAAATATCTTGCTGAAATTGTAATATTTTGACGTTATTTTCCCCATAGGTTAGCTGAAGACGATCCACAACCGGGCTAGTTTTTATTTTTTCGATTTTGGTTATATTCTTTTGATATTAGGATAGTTTCAGTTTCATAACCGGTTCAAGCCGGTTCTGAAATTTAAAGTATTTAAAAAAAAAAATCTGAAACCAACATTGAAAATTTAAAAACTAGCTCGAAAGTGAATCGTCTTCAGCTATCCTATAAAAAAAAGTCAAAATATTAAAATTTAAGCTAGATATCTGAATAGAATGCCTTCATAGACTTTACATTATCATCAGGTCTTTTTCTGTTAGTAGTGTGACGTCTTAAGCTAATTTACCTCTTTTGTGTTTATTTTATCTACATAGTAATGTAGTTAAAAAGCAGAGAAAAATCTTTTTAAAAAACATTAGATGTTTCGAATATTTACAATTTTCCCTTCTATAATGTACTTCTATTCCTTGGTATTGGAACATGTGATTCCTTTCCAGTTGGAACAAGAAAAGTTTTTGTTTATTGTTACTTTCTTCTATTCTAGCAAAAGGCTATGTGATTCGTAAAAAATTGTAAATTCCGTTTTTTTTTTTTTTTTTTTTTTTTTTTTTTTTTTTTTTTTTTTTTTTTTTGGGGGGGGGGGGGGTTACACGTTATAGGATTTCTTGAAAAAAGATTTGATTGTTTTTAGAAATTGTCTGTGTGTCACTCTGTTTTTCCGTCTCAAATTCTGTTTGTGAATCTGTATCTGATAATAACTTTGTGTGTACTCTATCGCAGGAAATAATATACGGAAAAAAAAATGTTAAGTTCAGATAGACCTTAATATAATATTTTTCCTATTAGATTTTAGTGCATATCGTCCAACAAGTGGCGCTGCTGTATAGGTTTCAAATTTATTTTCTTTTTTTGCAATATCATAAATGCAGAACGGCACGAATTATCATCAATCTACACATTCAGTTAAAAACTGACTTAAGTTTTTCCTAATTAGGTTTTTGGTCTATATCTCTAAAGAAACTGCACTGTTATGCTGTATTTTTCACGATTTAAGCAATAATTCTATATCAAGAACTAATTTACTACATGTTCAAGGATCAACATATTTGTACAAATACATTCTTATATAAAAGGTTGTTTAAAAATAAATTCTTTATTAAAATATGTCCCCAAATATGGCTCCAAAATTAGTTTTAGTAACCATTACGTGTGCTCGAAGGCCGGAGCTACCTTCGACTTCATCCAGTGGGTAAAAAGACAGACTTCTGAAGTGGAATATTTTCGGCAAAGCCGCAATAGATGGCAGCACCAAACATTGCTACCTTCTCTATTTTGGCATGCTTCTAAAGGGAAGGGAAATGCCAGGGATCATTATCCATGGTAACTGCTACGACAGGATTTTCATAATCCCTTTATTTAACGAGTACTTACATTGCATATATACGGTGCATATTTGGTGGTGCCCAGCATCGAACCCGGGTAATTTTAGCCTGGAGTTCGGTGCTATGACCACTAGGCTATCACGGCCACACCAAGTGAGTTTCAGTAATAGCTATTAAAAGTGTAAAACTATTAACTCTATTCGTTGCTAGCTTTTTTTCTAGTAATTCTTAGATTCCTTGCAACCGAGTAAGATTACAAAAAAATTTTAGCAATTACAAGGATCATTAAAATTTTTTAGTAGATCGACCCTTTTTTTATAGTGTACCTGGTGATCCAAAAGTCAGGACGAACTTTAAAAATGAATAATTCGAAAACGAATGAAGATACAAAGGCACGGTTTGCACCAAACGGATGCAAAATAAATCGGGTTTTGTGTGGCAACGAAAAAATATATTTCAGTTGTCGTCAGGCAGATGTCTTTATAGTGTTTTATTGCACCAAAAGATGATTTAAAAAAGAAAAAAAATGTTGAGAACATACAAGTCAGCTTAGTTAAAATTAATTTGTACTGCGGGAAATGTTCATTGTGACGTCTGTCAATCAGAAGTACAGCTGTGGAACAAGGCACTACGCCATTTACAGCATTTAGTAGCATTTCTTGCATTATGGCAGACACATTTTGGCGGATGGTATCTTTCAGTGCTCTTGGTGATGCTGGTTGCTCACGGTACATTTTTGACTTCAAGAATCTCCACAACCAAAAGTCATCACTGAGTGCGAAACCCGTCTGTTTGACTTCCTTGAAATAAATGAGTCTATTATGAAATCAGCAGCGAAGCCACATTAGACTGCCACTTTTGGCTGCTGTTGCAAGAGTACTTTAACAAATTCCGATATAACTATTTTTTTCGTTGCTACACAAAACCCTATTACTTTTCCATCCGATTGCTGCAAACCGTAACTTTGTATTTTGATTTGTATTACAATTATTCATTTAGGGGACAAGGGACCTATAAAATCATTTTTTTTAAATTGCACCTTAAATATTATTCAAGGGTACATTATATGCATTATAGGGTATATTTATCTCAAAAAATGTAAAAAAAAAAAATTGAGAAAAATGGAGAACTTTTTGTAATATTTTTGATTTAACGAGAACTTTTCAAAATGCTCCATGCGCTGTACTTTTTCCCTTAATGCTTTGAAACTTTTTATAGTTATTTATCATAATATATGTCATAAAACTGTGCATGTATTTTTGAAAATAAAAGTAATTGTAAAAGTTATAGGTAGTTAAATGTAAAAATAGGTTCAAAATGCTCAAAATTTCAGAAAAATTAGAAAATATTTTTCTTACCTTTATATTCAGATATATAAAATTCGATGCACAGTTTTATTTATATGTAAACCAAACTTGTGTAAATAATATAGGATATATTCATTGATATGGAATGCGCATGGGACATTTTGAAAAGTTCTCGTTAAATCTAAACTAATACACAAATTTCCCTATTTTGTTCAAAAAATATTTTTTTACATCTTTTGTGATTAAATATTTATTATAATACATATAACGTACCCTTGAATAACATTTAAAGTGCAATTTTAAAATTATAAAAAGATGATTTTAAAGAGTCTCTTGTCCCCTTAAAGTTCGTCCTGACTTTTGGTTTATCTGGTATTGATATATTTTTAGAGGGACAAAAGAAAGAGAGAAAATGAGCAGTGTAAAAGCGTTTAGAGCTTATAGGGCTAGATTTGTGAGTTCAGACGAAAAGTGGCTATTGTCGTTCAGACTTGGGATTATAGTGATCTATCTACATTTCATCAACAATCACATAAGATACAAATAACCTGTTACCCTCACCCCCTTAAAAATCTTTTTTTTAAGTGTTTAAAACTTCATTTCTCCCACCAAAACTTTATTAATCTAGCAACAGTTCGGTTCTGGAATTGACAACATATAAATCTAAAGAATTAGATTTCGCTATGCTATATCAACCATAAGAGTAAAAGAATTTTATATACACTAGAAATAATAAATCCTGAATTATCACTTAAAATCTAAACAGCAAGCCTAAAAAAATACATTTCCTTTTTAGGTGCGTTCGTAATTATATAATACGTAGCACCTATAGTTGTCGTTCAGTCCGTCCGTCTGTCCGTCCGTCTGTCCGTCCGCATATAACAACGCAAAAACTACCCAACCGAATCGTTTGAAATTTAAAATACATAATTATTACATAATTTTGTCGAGTCATTTAAAATTTTATGAAAATCGGATGCATAGATCAATTACAGGGACAATCAAAAGTATTCCATTACATTACGGTCAATGGGGAAAAAAGTTTCAAATGCATTTTAATCGTTTGAAATTTAAAATACGCAATTATTACATAATTCTGTCGAGTTATTTCAAATATTTTGATAATCGTGTGCATAGATCAATTACAGGGGCAATCAAAAGTATTCCATTACATTACGGTCAATGGGGAAAAAAGTTTCAAAAGCATTTTAATCGTTTGAAATTTATAATATGCAATTATTACATAATTCTGTCGAGTTATTTCAAATAGTTTGATAATCGTGTGCATAGATCAATTACAGGGGCAATCAAAAGTATTCAATTACATTATGGTCAATTAGGAAAAAGTTTCAAATATATTCTATACGTTTGAAATTTAAAATACATAATTATTACATAATTTTGTCGAGTTATTTCAAATTATATGAAAATCGGATGCATAGATCAATTACAGGGGAAATCAAAAGTATTCCATTACATTACGGTCAATGGGGAAAAAAGTTTCAAATGCATTTTAATCGTTTGAAATTTATAATACGCAATTATTACATAATTCTGTCGAGTTATTTCAAATATTTTGATAATCGTGTGCATAGATGAATTACAGGCGCAATCAAAAGTATTCAGTTACATTATGGTCAATTAGGAAAAAGTTTCAAATATATTCTATACGTTTGAAATTTAAACTACATAATTATTACATAATTTTGTCGAGTTATTTCAAATTTTATGAAAATCGGATTTATAGATCAATTATAGGGACACTCGAAAGTATTCCGTTACATTACGGTCAATGGGAAAAATGTTTCAAATGCATTTTAATCGTGTTACACTCATACGAACTTAATAAAATTTATATGCAACTATAAAGTACATATTATAATATACATCATACATAATTTGTGGTGCAAAGAACATTTGTTATTGATTTACAAGGCCACACAAAAGTATTACATTATATAATGGTATAGGAAGAACATTGTTTGATGAGCGTTTTAATTGTAATTCACTATTTACAATTTTATGAGATTGACATATGAAAGTAATATTTTTAAAACTTCGTTATCGTACGAACGCACCTAATTTGCTACGCTTCACGTGCAATTTCCAACTTGTTTAGAATGATTGTTATTACTTGTTTATTATTTGATGCCATTTTGAAGTAGTATTGCTGATTATATATATTTTTTCAGATTTTTAGTATAAGTTAGAGTAGGGTGAATCAACATTTTCTTTTAATGTAATGTTTTTCCTGTTACTTATGACGTATTTAAGTGCATGTAATATTTTCGCAGTTTAGGAACTTCAGAAAACGTTGATACGTAATTACACACGATTAATTGTAGCACACTCTCTTAAAAAGTCAGCCACAAAATAGCTCAAGTTGAGCTGAAATCCACTCACTTCAATGTTGAAAGGCAGCTTCTCAAAAAAGAGTTGAAATAACTCGAGTTTTAACCAATTTAAATGAAGTTGAGCTATTTAAATAACCAATTTAGATCAAGAAGATTTAATCGTTTGAAAAACAACTCTTTTATGATCGAAAAAATTACATCTCTTTTATGAGAAGCCAAATCAGCTCTTTCGTTTTAAGAGTGTAATTTTGTTGTAATTTTCCAGCTTGTCGAAGAATGTCTCTATCAGGATTCCAAGCAATGATGTCTAGAATTAATCTGCCACACCCAGAGAAACGTTTTGTTGGATCAACAAAAATTTGTTTGGTCTAACAAATCTTTTCATTTAAGTAATGGTCAATGGAAATTTTGTTTGAATAAAAAAAAATAGTTGGTTTTTTTAATTTCTGTCCACAATTTTCATCCGAAATGCATAATAACGTCATTAATCCGTGTCAGTTTGAAAAGTGTTTAGTATACAAAAATTATGTCAATCCTTTATAGCTATATAAGTCAATGAAACAACATTACGCGAGAGGGTTATGGCTACTGCACACCAATTTTTGCAAAATCAACACAATTTTGTCGGAACTACAAATTGAAAATACAAGACTTTAGAAAAATTCAAATAAAATTGATGAAATTTTGTTAAAATTTTATAAGAGTGTTAACAATATTTTTTTTTGTCTGAGCAACAAAGCCGATTTTTTGCTTTAACTAAAAAATTGCTTAAAACAACCAAAATGTACTCAACAAAACACGTTTTGTAGTTTTAATCAATTCCTTTTTCTTGATGCAATACTCGGCCAAATAAGCCATTGCGGATAATCCTGTAAAATTAATTTACCCAGCAAACCTTATGTAACATTTGATTTTATGTATTTTTATTTCAACAAAGGTTGAAACAGGCTAAAATATAAAAATTTACAAAATTTTCATTTTATCGCTTCTAGTTAATTATTTAAATAGCATATTCTGTACGAGAACTTGAAAATTTTTTATAAAAAAATAAAAAATTAATATACATTTAAAATGATTAAATATGAATCATTTACATTTCTGTAAAAGATTAAGCAATCTAATTAAAAAGCTTTAAAATAAAACGAAATCCTATATTTTAATATGTGAAACAGCAAAAACAGCAAATATATACAGGGTGAGTCACAAATATCGAAACAATCTCCTCGAATATTGCCCCTTGACCCATACTTCCAATTTCAAAAATTCGTAAGAAAGGTAAATTTTCTGATAAGACAACCATGGGGGTCTCCATGGGTGGTCTATTTTTAAAAATATTTTTATACTTTATATATTATATATTCATACGGCCCCCGTAGGGCAAAATTCCCAATTAGTAAATTATTCCTTATTCATTCCTAAATTCAACAAAACAAATTTCATCTCTGTATCTAAAAATCACACAGAGATATTAAATCCCAAAATCCTTAAAAAATCCTGACTTACACCACTTTTCCTTGCCTCTAAACTGTGATTTCTTGACTCAATTTCAACGCTTGTTAGGGAACATTCACAAATTGCAATTTAATAAAAAACGGTTTAAGATAGCGCTTTTTCTTTGGACATAAAATAGCAGTGTATAGTTTTTACGCTAAATTGGCATACCAGACGTCTGCCCGGGTCAAAATATCTAGGTCAGGTCCCAAACCGACCCATAGGGGAAAAAGTTCGGCGTGGCCTGAAAAAATGTCAAAATCATAACCCGGACCGGTCTGGAAAATAGTTTAAATCATAGCCCGGTTTAGTCGCAAATTTCTACATAGTTTTTTAATTCGGCGTGGGAAAAAAATGTTTCATATGGAGGAGTTCTGACGAAAAAATTCTTTTATAGCTTTTCGTTTTTTATATTTATACTTTTTATTATTAAAGAAGCGACAAAGGCTGTAATATATTTATTTTATCAATATATCTCTATCTATAATGTTTCACTTATATTTTAATATCGTTAAACCATATCCCATGCGTTGGAGACGCTGAAAAATGTTATACATTAAAACTTTTTAAGACGGAATCACATAGGAAAGAAAAAATACGTTGTAGACAGATACTCTCCCTAGCAGATGTAATTAGAGCTGATTTTCTTTTCAGGTACTATTGCATTTATTTTGCATGGATCAACATATTTTCCATTTAAGACAGAATTCCGTCATAGGTAGATTTTTTTTTCACTGGTTTTATTGTATTTAATTTTTTTAACCGTTGAATAATCTATTTAAAAAATAAATTTTAAAGTTTTTTTTTTCAAAATAAAGATTTTAAAATATATATGTTTTTCGTAAAAAATTCGATTGAGCCGAATTTTATTTATTTTATGCACATATTAAGTCAGTCAGAGACAGTGATTTTAATACGGGTTTTGTCGAGACCGGGTTTGAAAATTTCATCCAGAGTGCACCTAAGTTGAAGGAAGTAGTTCCCTCCTTTATGAAAAGTACGCTAGGCCCGCCCTGGAGGGTCTTCAGAAAAGAGTGACATCTCGGTCCTGGCCCTACCTGGGCCCAGAATACAAATTTTTTAACATCCTCTGGAGGACGATAAAAAGCCTGAAGTGGTCAGAGGTAAATTTAAAAAGAAAAAACACATAATCTGCATCTTAGAAAAAGCATTTTTTTAAATAACTGACGGACATTTAAACAATACACTCTTTTTTTCTGCATAAGGAATTTTTTATCCTCTATTTCTTGTCTTTAAATGATTAAATGTTAAGAATTTTTAAAAGAAAAAAGAACTTGAAACACGTCATTTTGATTTTTTTACATTAGTTTTGTTTTCGGCAAATTTGAAAAAATGTTTACTTTTGAAAAAATGTTTGCTTCTGAAAATATGATTTTTTTAAAGTTATATTATTTTTTCAATAAACATTTTAACAGTTTTAATATTAATATAAAAAAAACCTTGGAACAAAACTAAAATCAGATTTTCATCTTTAATGAAATGGAAAGAAATTGAAATCCGATAAATAATGTTACGAGTTATAACGATTTTTGATAGTCCCATTTAAACCAGTACCAACCATATGAAACTTTTATAAATTGTATGGGAAATTTTAGAATGTGATTTTCTTAGCAAATTATAAGGCTAACCATCACAAAAAAGAAAAAAATGAGAATATGAAAAGAAATAGATTTTTTTACGCGTTTTCTGGAACTGTTAAAGTAACATTGTTTTTGGAATTGCGCGCATTTCAATTTGTGTCTTATCCCTTAAAACCTGATGAATTTTTTAAACGGCTATAACTTTGCGAATTTTGGAGATATAAAGATGCAACTTTTTGTGTTTTATTCAGGACTGAATAATGAAAGTTTTCCTAATTGGAATTTTTGTCCTACGGGGGCCGTATAAAAAGTTAATTTTTGTAACTTTTCAACTAGACCCCCCCATGGACTCGCAATTTATCTTATCAAAAATTTCACATTTTCTTATGAATTTCTGCAATTGGAAGTATGGGTCTAAGGGCAATATTTAAGGAGATAGCCTATTGTTCAGCAAAGTCTTTGTACCTGTGCAATTGTTCTCGCACTTTGAGTAGTTGATTGTGCGTGTTTCGAGTGTGATTGGAATCAAGTTCCGCTTAGTCAGGCGGATTGGATGTTGTGTTTATCGCATGTTACATTGTCTTGCAGAAAAACTGCTAATCGCCTGCGTAATGTTAGCTTGAGTGTAATGATAACACCTTGTATATAATGCTGCATCCAAAGCATCTAAATTCAGAGGAGTTTTGTGATTTGGAAGCAGCATGATGATGAGTTCAAGGTGGGTATTTCACTCGAATGTTGACCCTACAGAGCCCAGTTTTGACCCTGCGAAGATTGATTATTTGCTGTACAACTATGATTATTCAGAAAACGGGGCTTGTTACATTACCGGATTTGTGATATTCAAGCAACCTTGTGACCTAATGGACTGTCACGCCTGGTACAACCAAGCAGTTTTTGATATAGCTTGCTATAACAGTGATCTTTACTGCACGCTACTGAAAGAAAATCATGTATTAGTGGAATGAATTCGGAGCGATAAACGACCATACAGATACCTATTTATCGGAACTTTTCAGTCGCTTATCGATTGATGACTGAAATTAATTTTTAAAAAATAACAAAGTTATTTATTTAAAAAATCATGATTTGCTAAAATCATTCATAAATTTGTTAAAATTTATGCAATTGGTTCGCTTTTTAGTATAAAAATTTACAAAATGCCTGCATTAATTCAAGAAACAATTTTTCAGCCTGCTGATCACGTTTTCTAAAAATCACTAAAAATTGGACCCTGTATATATGTTTTTTTGTTATATGTACCTCATTTCCAATACATTTCCTCGTACACTTAAAGCCCACTGTTGTGTTTTTTTCCTGCACAAATGCTTCAGCAAGTACGAGCACAGTGATGTTACACTATTTCAAAATGCCTGCATTGCTTTAATGACTTATAACAAAGGTGGAGGTGGGATGCGGTGGTGGTATTCCCAGTTCCTGTTTCTAGTGTGTGTTCTCCGCAGCCTGGTTGCTCGTTTTGGCCCGACTCGTGTGATGTTGTGGACAGCGCAGATGAGTTTGAACCGAGCCCGAAGTGTCCAAAATAGCCTGAGGTGCGCTCGCAAAGGGTAAAGTGTCAATTTTTTTAATATGCATGCTAAATTAAAAACTGAAATTAGTCGCACCACCAATCTTACATGCGACACAAGCCTGCTTTTTTTCCGGAAAAAATCTAATGTTTATACAGCGTTATATTGTAAATAATTTATATTTTGTACATAATACATATATTTATTGTGATTATATTTTAAATAAATACGTGCATTAGCACTTTGAAAACTTAAAATTTGTTTGTTTGTTTATTTAATTAAAAAAATATTTTAATTTTCAGGCTTCATTTTCAGATTTTGGACGCCATTTTGTTTCTTTTGGACGTCCGCCATTTTGTAGGCTCACCCTGTATATATATAAATATACAGGTACCTTGTATATATATATATAATACTTATATATAAATATTATGTCAACGACAACAGCAAAATATTTCACTCACATCACAAAGTAATAAAAAGCAAAAAATTATATGCAAAAATCTATCAATATTTGTAGTCAAATTTCTTTCTATTACATTAAATTACCAAATTATTTTACCATAATTTACCACATTCACAAATTTCCTATTTTTAATAATATCTATCATTATAATTCTATTAAATTCTCCTTAATTTAACTATTATCTTACTCATTTTATTAATGTATAAAACTTTTAGTTTATTCTTATATTGTGTCATTATTGATCATTTCTTTCATCTAGTGCATAGGTTCCCAACCTTTTCTGGACCACCGCCCCCTTTACAAGAGAAAAAAATGCCAACGCCCCCCCCCCTCTCTTCAAAAATAGTTAATTATACAAAATGTAAAAATATTGTTGCACATTATCAACATTTTATCTGTCTATCAATCTATTAAGAATCACAAAGTAGAAGTTAATTAAAATGACGATCAAATGTAGCAAAAAATGTTTTATTAAAAACTGAAAAATAAACTCAAAACCAATAAGATTTTTTAAAAAAATTACTGAAATGGTTGAGGCTGATGCAGTTTTAACAATTTGTTCATGTCGGATTCCAATTTCTTTAACATCAGTCACAAATTGTCAAGTTCAAAGATGTCTGTTCCTTTTCTTATACAGTAAATTAGCTACTGCACGGAACCCACTCTCAGCAAATCTGATGAAGGAAAAGCAATTAAAATTTTATGTAGTCTCGCTCACAATCCAGGTTAGAGAATTGTATTGTTTTTTTAAATTAGAACTCTTAGTATCCATTTCTGAATTTTACTTTTAGTTATTGTTTGCTGTGATTTCCACGATTTCCTCTTCTAAATATGATGATATTGCTGTATCTGCATTTTTGAAGTAAATATTCCTGTTTTCACAAACTGCGAGAGAAATGTCAAAGTGGCTGTATTCTCATTTACTTAGATTTGTTTGAACAAAAAAATTTACCCATTGAAGCAGCTGTGAGGTTTTTTATTTTAATTAAATTTAACTCATCATCTAGCAACCATCTGATGCCTTATTTAACATAATTAGCGAATGTTTAAATTGATTTAATTGAAGATTCTAAAGAAATCTGTCAAATAATCGATGTCATCTCTTTAATGTAATCAGGTTTTGGTGTATTTTTACACCTCTTTTTTCAATTAAGTATAATACAGAATCAAATATATTGAAAAATGATTCAGGCAAATACCTTTTCAAAGAAAACGAACTTCTGTATGCAGTAGGAAACAATTGTAATCATTTGCAAGTCTGACGCAAAGTGATAGTGGCAACTGTACTACAAATTGAAACAATTGTTTCATTTTGTTTTGAAATGATTTACACTATAAAGTTGGCTAAATATCCAATCATTCAATAAATTGCTTATAGTATTGACTACTATAATATTGAAATGAAGCGACGTATACAGGTGTTCATTCAACAATTTTGAAACCAAATGCTGATGATGTGTAACAGATTGCACAGAGAGTACATTTAGTACGGTTTGTTTCAAATATGTTAATGAAACCCTTATGATGTCGGTTGCTGGAGCAATATCAGTAGCGAGATATTATGAAAAGGAATTTCCCTTGGACTAACTTCATGGTATTAAATATCGATTCTCTCTTCGTATTAGTTTCCAAATTTTTTTTCAAATAATAACTCTTGACATTTTTTTCTTTTATGAGCTTTTGTTATTTGTTAACGCTGACCATCGAGTTGAATGGAAAATTTACAGGTGTTTAAGTAATAGCATGGTGATATTTCAGTGTCTTTAGCCATCTATTCTTCTTTATACTCTATTCTTCTTTGTACTATTCTTCTTTGTTCTTAGTATTTTTTCTGGTGATATCTGGCGGTTTCTTATGATGAAGAAAATTTTTTATTATCTCTTCGACTGCCGGCAAGATCTCGCCGTTTGTGTGCGGTTTTAATACTTTTGCGACTAACAGTTTATTATTATATGGGACTCGCAGTCCGTCATTTTATTTAGAAGACGACTGAAAAGGTTTGATGTAATTGACAGTTCTAAATTTTTCTTTTTTAGTCTTTGAAAAATAGGACATATCTTTTCCAGAGCTGCCAATCCTTTCCGGCTTTTTCGATACCTGTATTTTAATTCAGAAAATGTTTATTTAGTTTTAACATTTGGGCAATTTAAAATAACCATATTTTCACTGAGATAATACTACTAAAAGCTGAAGACTTAGCAGCTCTGCCTTTTCTATCAGCGCGCATTTATTCAAATGCTTTTGTAGCCTAGAAGGCTTCATTGCTTTATTAAAAAAAAAAAAAAAAGCATTTTTTGACAAATTAAGCACATGGGTAACAAGTGATTTGTAGGAGAGTGCGTAGATCCATATTTCAAATACTCAATATTGTACTGCCGCCATTTTTTCTTTGATTAAGATATTTTGAAATAAATTTTTCCTATTTTATGTTTAAATAAATTTAAATTTGAACAAATTTATAGATATAATGATTTCTATCACTTTCACTAAGAAAAAACAGATTTCTTCAATTGATTCAAATCACGTGTTAGTTTAAAAATCTCTATTCAGACATATGTAGCCGTATTTCAGAATTTTTTGAAATACAGGTTAATCAAAGAAGAATTATGTTTACTATTTTCAAGCAAACAATTATAGCGAATTTTGTACTCTACAATTTTTTAATTCATAATGATTTTTAAATTGAGTCATAGTGATTTTTCGTGTTCCGCTGTGATATTTTGACAGTCATGAAAAAACTGAAGCTACAATGTTTTTAGCTTGATATAATAAAGTTTTGTTCTCCGCGATTTTAGCCCTTTTTCGTCTTCCACGGCTATTTTTTGATACTAGTAAAACAAATTTAACCCTCAAATCTAGGTTCGTCTGCATAGATTTACATTTAAAGGTGCTGTTAAAGTTTTCGTCACGGACCGGCAATGCAGAGAAGATCAACTATTTTCATTATACACTGACGAAAAAAAAATTCCGACACCAATAAAGATTTGTGCTAACTAAAAAATAATTTGTAGGCGGGCTTATACATCTGAAATATGACATCTATTCAAATTTCACGCATCGCGCATAAGTGTGGCGCTAGTAGCGCCACTCACAACTTTCATGTCAGGTTTGCTTTAAATGTGTACTGTAATGTTCATGAGCATTATTTATCTTCGAAATTTAAAGGAGTTGAATTGAGGTTGACCAAGAATGCTGCTAAGAATACGAAGAAGCCATTATCATCAGCTCACCGAGCTGGAAAGAGGTCGTATAATAGGGCTACGATAATGTGGATTTTCTTTTCGCGATATTGCAGAAAGACTTGGCCGGAATGTATCAACTGTGCATGATTGTTGGGAGCAGTGGTCAAGAGATGATACTGCTTTAAGAAGACCAAGTTGTGGGTGGTCACGTGGCACTTCTGAGAAGAAGGACCGTCGTATTCGATGTATGGCTGTGGCGCATCGTACTGCATCTGCGGCAGAAATTTGAGCTGCATTTCATACCACAGTGACTCAAAGAACTTTTAGAAGTCGGTTACTTCAAGGGCAGCTCCGAGTAAGACACCCTTTAGCGTGCATTCTTCTGACTCCAAGTCATAGCCATTTGCGACGCCATTGGTGTCAAGCCAGAGCTCATTGAATGAGGGACTGGAGATCTGTTGTGTTTACTGATGAAAGCCAGTTCTTTCTTGGTGCCAGTGATGGCCGTGTACTGGTAAGAAAGAAACCAGGGGAACGTCTACAACCAAACTGTCTGCGGCCTAGACACACAGGACCTACACCTGGAGTCATGGTCTGGGGAAAAATTTCCTATGACAACAGAAGCGCATTCGTGGTTATCCCAAACACAGAGAAATGTATACGTCAGTCTGGTAATTCAACCTGTAGTGCTGCCATCCAAGAACAGCATTCAAGGGGGAGTTCTCCAACAGGATAACGCTCACCCTCATGCCACTGTTCTAACGCAACATGCTCTACAGAATGCCGATATGTTACCTTGGCCAGCGAGATCACTAGATCTGTCTCCCATTGAGCACGTATGAGATATCATTGGATTAGAACTCCGGTGTCATCCCAAGTCAGCACTGACCATCACAGTATTGACACAGCAAGTACAACAAGCATGGAAGTCCGTACCACAAAGTGACATTCAGCAACTGTATGACACAATGCATGTACGTGTGAAGGCTTGCATTCAAACTTCTGGAGGTTATAGCGACTATCAATGTGACTATTAATTCACATTTGAAATTCATTTTATTGAGCTTAAATTAACCTGTGATCTCGAAAATCTAATCAAATAAACATGTTAACTAGAGAAATGCACTGTCTAAATTTCATTACTCTGCAATAAGTTTTTCTTTTTGTATTGGGATTTTTTTCCCCGCCAGTGTATAGTTCCTATATAGTCAAGTAAGCCATGACCGCCCCCCTTGACTGTCCTAACGCCCCCCATTTTTCTCGAGACCCGCTACCGCCCCCCTGGAAGGCTCCAGCGCCCACTGGGGGGCGGTACCGCCCCCGTTGGGAACCTATGATCTAGTGTGAGGTTGAATGCTTTTTAAAGGATCATTTCATTTTTCCTCATTTTATTCCGAGGGTTTTTCGCGCGCTGCGATGTGTTTTTACTTCAACGTCAAATCACTTCAAAACTAACAAGGAAAATACGGGCATACCTCGAAAAATCTGAAAAAATACAAAATGTTCTTCTCGTGTGTACATATACGTTTATAAAAAAAATTTCGGCGGAACCTCTATTCAGTAACCGTAAAAATTAATGAAAATTTCGTTATTTGGCGATTTATCGCCGGTTGGCGATGGAATGTAATTTCAAAAAATACTTTATGTCAAATACACTAGAAGAAAAAAAAATTTCATGTTGAACTTGTTTTCATAAATTTAATTTAAATAATTTTAGTTTTGTAAGTTTTAGTTTGTTTTAAGTATAATTTTGTTGTATCGATATTTATATGTAGTTATATTCAAATTTAATCATCAAAATTTGAAATTTAAAACGAAATTCATAATTTAAATTAATTAAATTTGTTTACAGTTTAAAGTCCAATTGAGAATTGCCGATTAGATTTTGTTGCTATGGAAACATCTTTCTTTTTATTTTTGAATACGCTTAAATGTATGAAGATAGTTTTTCCCAACACTCTAAAAAATAAAAGTGTAAATTTGCACACCAAAATGTGTAAATCGATGATACAAAAACGATTTGTTTATATGTGTAAATTGTCAAAATACACACCTAATGTGTAAATTTCAAAATACACATTTCAGTGTGTAATTTGATGATAACACTAAGTGGGTAAAAGTGATAATGATCACTCATGAAATACCCACATTAATGTGTAAATTGCGCAAGAATACACATATATCTGAGTAATATTCTCACTCATTGATCTGTGTAATCTTCTGTGATTACACTGGTAAATGTGCATTACACAAAAAACACACATTATTGTGTTATTGTAATTTACACAGTTCTTTGCGTAATATGTAAAATACGCATATTCGATGGAGGTTCAATAACTATTGTGTTTAGTGTATATGAAATATCTGTACTGCAATGGGTTGAAGTAGAATATCGAAGTCTAACGTCTTAGTTGATTTTATGCTTAGTTTCAGAACCGTAGCTGCATTATTCATATAGTTTTGTATGGAGGAGTAAAATCGTGGAGGGGGGGTGTAGTTGAAAGCCTGATTTTTAGCTTATGGGGCTAGATTTGTGACAGTGGATACGATAAAGTACTGTTGTTTGGACTCGGCATCATATTGATGTACACACTTCTCATCCACTATCACAAGTGTAGCCTCATAAGCTACAAATCAACCTATTACACTCACCCCCCTCCTCTTAAAAACTCCCTATAAATAGGTTTTTAGAACTTTACCCCTCCCTCTAAAACTATGTTACTATAGCAGCTACGGATCTAAAATTCAGCATATAGCTTTAAAGACATAAGTTTTTGATGTTCCTCATCAACCATCATAGTATAAATATTACTTCTCTATTAGTGGGGAAGTATGGGACACATTTTGAAATTTTCAATTTATTTTATTATAAAATAGATTCTTCAAATTATGTTTCTATATTGTTCAACGACATTAGGAAGTGTTTCATTTTGTATTCTATAAATCAAAATTTTTCTATTTGTGTCAAGTAAAGTTGATTTTACTATTTTTGTAAAAAGTGTCCCATTCCTCCCCACTCTCCTTTAAATATACATAAAAAAACTGCTGTTTTATTTTCTATATTATTCCTTGCTTCTTAATTTTATATTTCTCCTCATTTAGATACTATTATTCAGTACATGCAATTAAAAATTAGGATAAAGAAAAAGAAAAAATTAATTAATGATAGATTTTAGACTAGTCAGATGGAATAATCATAGTTGTTAAACTTGCAATTTCGACACTTTTTATTTTCAGAGTTCAGACTCAATTTTTTTTCTCAGACTCAAGATACAAAATCAGTTATACAGAAGGTACTGTGTTACATAGTACAGTTATAAAAGTAATATTTAAAACATTATAAAAAATAGAGAAAGGTATGTAACCTTCATCTCACACACACATATTACCTGCAAATATTTTAGATGATTTGTTTATATATACATAAATTAACTATATTATAAATTGAATTGTTTTCTTTTCATAAATATCCATCATTACAAAGAATTTGCCATAAAATATTATCCAGACTATCAAAAAGGCTGTTGAATCATTAAAATAACATCTTTTGCATTTAAGTTTATATTTAGAAATTTGTATTAAAAAAATACAAATATATTTTAACATTTATGAAATGAATCCTATCTTCATTAATGAAAATTTCAAATATTCTAAGTACACTTTTAGATATCAAACTAATTAGTATATTTATTTATCAGCTATAGCAAAAAATAAAATGAGAAATACTGTGTCTATATCCAAATATCAATTGACTCTTATACATTTTCAAAATTAAAGCTCGTAGATTTTATTAGACAATTACATTTGTTTCTTAAATATATAAAACTCACCCAGTAGAGGATATTTATGTAGGGGGGGGGGACTGATAAGTTCGATTTTGAATATTCATTATGACACAACTGTTATAATTTTTTCATATACATACAGTCATTTGTTTTATGTCATGTAAATTCTGTAATTATAGGCAAAATTGGAATGGAAAAATGCATATTTGAAGAAAAAGCCATTACTTTAATATAAACTTTCTTCAGAATTTTTAGTCTGGAGTTATTTTAAATCAACGTATTTGCGCCCTTTTGCAATTTACTTCTGCGTATTTTATTAAATCTATAATTAACAAGCAAAAATTATGTGTTCTTTAATATGATTATTTTAGTGGAACATAGTTCTTTTGATGCAATATTTTCAAATTAAAACACAGCTGAAAATTAAATGTAATTAAGATAAATAAATATTTCGAATTTCTCAAAATTGGAAAATATAACTTAGAAAATCAAAAGCAACGCTATAGTTTTAATCGATGATAAACTTAGTTAACATTAAAAGTTCCATCAATTTAAAAAAAAAAACTTACAATTTTATTTAAAATAAAATAATAAATAAATAAAACTCAGATAAACTGTTTAACTTATAAATCAGAATATATAATTTTAAGATATATGATATACTTTTGTATAATAGTTTATAAATAAAGTATAATATCTTTCACAGAACCGACCCAAAACTTAACACCGCACCCCCCCCCCTTCAAAAAAATTATGTTTCTTTTTTTTTTTTTTTTTTTTTTTTTTTTTGCTACTGTTAAAGTACATTCATAAATTCTTTTTAAGATGAAATTTTTTCAAAAAATAAACAACCTTAGACACAACAGTTGTTATTTTAATAGACATTTATCAGGAGTTAGGTAATGTTGACATTTTTTAAGGCAAGTAAATTATATATTGTAAAAAATTCTTATATGTAAAAAAGCAATCCAACAAATAGCTTATACATTTATACATAAATATAAACAAATCAGATAAAAAGAATTGGCGGTAATACGAACGTATGAGACTATATACCTTATATTTTATAAAAGAATAACTTCTATATTTTTCTCAACGCTGGACCCATCATTAGTTTCCAACTTAAACCAGTTGAAGCTATGTCATCGTTGATTACGATTTTAGTTTTCTATGCTAGATTCGAGTCTAACTCGGGGTTGAAGTAGTTCGTGAACACTACCATCAATTGTAGTGCGAACTGAAGTTAATCTAAAATTACAAGTTAAACTTTGAAATGGATAAAAGTTTACAAACTATGAAACGGCTAAAATAATTTAGGGTAAAATCAAGCATTCTTATATTCGATGTGTAAAATGTAGAAATAAATCAGGATACGAATTTAGAATTATTTTAATTACATGACTTATATTTTATGTTACATATTAAATGAATTCGAAATAGTTTTTAGATTCTACAGAAGATTAAACTACTGTCCTTTTAATTAAGGGGGGGGGGGTGGAGGCAGCAGAAAAATTACCAACAGTACAAAAAATATAATTTAAATTTATGAATAAGCATAAAGTGGGATTATATTTCTATTATAATGCCTCTTTATGAAGTCTTATTAATTTTGCTTTAAGAATGAAATCTAACACTATTACTGAAAATTACAAGTAAAATTGTGAAAAAGAGCGGTCTGTGAGATGTCTGAAAGAAATTACGGTTTAATCAAAACTAGAATTATAAAATCGAGCATTCTTATATTTGATGTAGAAATTTGAAAAGGTGATTCCGAAAACGAAATTAAAATTAACTAATTAAATGAATAAAATTTTACGTTACGTGAAAAAAATATTGTTACATGTGTCGATATTAAATTTTTTAACTTATTTTAAATGTTCACGTGCTGCTGAAACGGGGAGGATGAGACAGGTGGTCAGAGTATCTTAAAAAAATAAATAAGTATATTAGTTTATAAATTAAAAATACTGTTACAGAAATGCAATGACACCATGTTATTTATGGAATGGGATTACTGAAATAAAAAGTGTAGCTTTGATTAATATGTAAGCCTCTTATACTTTCCGTAACGTCTACTTTAAAATTCACGCATTTATAATTTTTGTAACGCACCAATTAGCGAAATTTCAATTGTTAGCTACATTTACACATTTTTCTGAGCTTATGAACTGATAACAACTTACAAACTTAATGCTATAAACTAAACACACATTAAAATAGGTATTTTTTTTTTGTAGAAAAAGTGTATTTTTTATAACAAATGGGTGATTTTAGAAATTTACATACTTACCTATGTCTATATCATTATGTGTAAATTACAATAACATACCAATTTTTGTAAATTCAGACATTTTTCAGCATTTACACATCTATTTATGTTTTTCAAGTGATAACAAAATATACACTTAGTTTGTTAAGCTAAAATGCACATAAAAACAGGTAAAACTTTGCAAAAAGTGGGTAATTTTCATGTCAGGTGTGTAATTTTAGGAATTTACACACATATTTATGTAAAACTGTCTAATTTACACTTTTATTTTTTAGAGTGAATATGATTGTTTTTTTATCTATGAAAACACTTTTTCCAGCGATTAATTAAATAACTATTTCAACGAGTAATATATATATATATATGCAACAAAATATGTATATAGATGTATATAATACATTAGAGTCTCTCATTGCTTATGTTTATATTCATTAAATACCATTTACGCATAAACTAAATATCCAACAGTTTTGAGTTTCAATATAATCGTTTGCTTTTGGCGAGGAAAAGGGTTGCTCGCCAAATGGAGTGACTGTTTAGTCTTTTCACGCAAAATATTCGAAAATATTTAACTTTTTTACACAATATCTAGTGTGTTTCCGCCGCTAATTATGAAAGATCCTTTATTACATACATAAGTACTTTAATTAGTATTTTTTTCATAAAATTCTGAGTATGCCCAGAATGGAGACCTTCCTTGTAAGAAGACTCGTTACATAGTCATTATGTAGTCAGATGTGATGTAAGCTTTACGCCTGCGTTTAATGTTGTTTTCAACTGCTATGTTCAATTAGCGCGAAAAGTATTGACACATGAACAAATTCCTTTTTTAACCGAAAGATATAAAATTGGAAGGTCTGTCTATGTAAGTACTTTTGAATCGAACTCAAGATTCCATTTTTAGGTGCGTTCGTAATTATATAAATACGTAGCACTGTTCAGTCTGTCCGACTGTCCGTCTGTCTGTCCGCATATAACAACGCAAAAACTACCCAACCGAATAATTTAAAATATATAATTATGATCTAATTTTGTCGAGTCATTTCAAATTTTATGAGAATCGGGTGGATAAATCAATTACAAGGGCGATCAAAAGTATTCCGTTACATTACGGTCAATGGGGAAAAATGTTGCAAATGCATTTTAATCGTTTGAAATTTAAATTACATACTTATTATATACTTTTGTCGAGTCATTTCAATATTTTTGAAAATAGGATGCATAGATCAAATACAGGGACAATCAAAAGTACTCCGTTACATTACAGTCAATGGAAAAAAATTCAAATGCATTTTAATAATATTATACTCATTCGAACATAATAATATTGATATGAATCATAAAGTACATATCATAATATAGATTTTGCATAATCTGTTGTGCAAAGAACTTTTGTTATTGATTTACAAGGCCACCAAAAAGTATTCCATTCCATTATGAGTATAGAGAGAAGAATGTTTGTTGCGCTTTTTTATTGTAAATAAATATTTACAATTTTATGAGATTGATATATGACAATGATATTTTTATAACTACATTATCGTGCTGACGCACCTCATTTGCTACTTTTCACGTGCAATTTCTAACTTGTTTGATAATTGAATTACCTACCGGTTTATAAACAATTTGATAAAGTGATCACGCGATTTTCTACATTCCGTCGACTCGTTTTTCTGCTTTCGTTGAAAAATGTAGTTCAAAACATTATTTTTGATAGCTTGTTTTGAAATATCTATTGTGTTTGAACAAAAGTAGAAAAATGAGTGCAATTAGATAGTTTCTGAATAAAAACACCTTCCAGTTTAATGCATTTCCGATCAAAAATGAATTAAAATTTATGTTACAAAGTTTCCCTGTTTGAATTAAAAACACCCTTAATTCCTCTAATGCCTTGAGTGGGCGTGAAATTATGATTCGTGTTGATGTAAGCTATTGCGTAAGAAATGTTCAGACAGATTTTGTTCGATTTTTCACACGTCACTATTACTGGTGATTGATAATTTCTTCCAACAATAGGTTTTTTCATTATACTACCTTTGATAATAAACTTCGGTGAATAGTCTTGTAGAATTAATGTAGATTAAATATTAACAAAAGTTACCATTCCATCCTTCAAAATAATCGTCTCTATGCACCGCTGAGATCTGCTCTACACACAGTAAAAAATGAAACCCAAATTGGGTTGAAAGATTTCTGGGTACAGAATTGTTCCAATTTGGAAAGTTCAGTTTGTAGCACAAAATCGTTTTAAAAAAGTGTGATTTTTAATGACATTAAAACAATTAAAATATCTTAGATAGTATATACATTATACCTCAGAAATTTTGATTAATTTAATGTTAATAAAGATCTGCTCTGTTTTTAATCATTTTGGGTTATCTATTTTGGGAACAATACTCTACCATTTTGGAATCCTTACTGTACCATTTCAGGAAAATTACCTATACCCAGAAATCTTTCAACCCAATTTGGGTCTTCATTTTTTACTGTGCATGTCCTGGGAAATTCGCAAGAAGTCTTCTTTTGGAATGAAGTTCAAAAGCTTCGTCACGTTTCGTTGCATGCCAGCAATATGGTCAAATCTCTTTCAAAGAGAGTTTGAGTCGTGAAATAGGAAGAAGTCTCGAGGATTGAGATCTGGCGAGTATGGTGGATGTTCAATTTGGACCGCCCCTTATGAATTTCTCTCGGTGTCTTGCAAAGCTTAAAACTAAACTTTAAACTGATCTTTTATTCGTTCATTTTCCTGTTCCCAGTGAAGAACCAACATACTGAACAAGCACTAAGTAAACCACGTCTTACACAGAACATAAACGACGCTCAACTTAACAACGGTGGCGTAAGATAGTCTACACTTGCCTCTATGCAGGTGCAGCGTTTTGTTTCCCCAGTGTTGCCAGATCGGTCGTTCTGAATTCATTGACCGAACTTTATTGTCAGAGGTAGTAATTTACGCCCAAAATTACAACGGTGATTTCTGTAGATTTTTGTAACTTTACCAAAATTAGTTTTATAGATTTACATATTTTTAAGTACAGTGTAAAGATAAAAGTAATCATAGAGATTATATAGATAGATCATATAGATATCATATCATAATGTAAGCATACAGATTTCTTTAATTTTACAACGGTAGAATTACAGATTTTTTTTTTTTTTTTTTTTACAGTGTACATAAAAATTTGACTCACATTAAAATATTTAGTAAAAAGCAAACAAGTAAAATTAATATCTGTTGTAATCGGATGTTTATTTAATGAGTTATTTTTAAATAGAAATTTTATTCATATTGTTGAGAACATTCGTGGAAAGTATAAGAAAGGTTAGTTGCGCAATATTTTTTTATCAATAAAACTATATCTATATATTTTTATAATGTGTATTCTTTACCTTTGTATTGTTTTTTTAATTATTCATACAATATAGTGGTAGCAAAAAAATAATAATCTTGACATGCATTGAAACGTATGTTCTTCTAATAAATTTATTAATATTTTTTTTTCTTTTTTATTACTCTCTTCTATCTTTATAAGAAGAAAACTATTGGATTTGTGATTTTTTTAAATTCCGTCTTTTGGTGGATTTACACTTTTTATGTGTCAAAGACCACGAAAAATATGTTTTTAGAAAATGTCTGTCTATGAGTCTGTCAGTCACTGTGTCACTCTGAATTAGACAAAAATTTTGTGACCGCTCTATTTCAAGAACTAATGATGGATGGAATTTCACAATATTTTACATTCAGTTACATTTTTATCTAAACTGGAGCTGATTAATAACTATTGAGATGGAGCTTTGTGCAATATTGAAGAAATGTAAAAATAATAGCATTAACAGCACCGATTGTATAAAAATAAAATCAGACCGGCGTTGATAGCATGTACAGTAAAACCCCGATAATTCGGATTAATTGGGACCGGACCCAATCCGGATTATCGAAAACCCGGATTATCCGGAGTCTTAGAAAAAAATTAAATAAAATATAACATACTAACAGAAAATCACCTTAATGTTAAACTTATTGAATATTTGCAGACAGTAATAATGTTTACTTTGCTTAATTATTCCGAAAACATGTCAGAGAAAGTTTTTTTTATTTAGAATACGACGATGAAACAAGTTAATGTTATGGAAATTAACCAATCGCTTCTCAAACTTGAAAAAAAAATGACCAAACCGATCCGAATTATCCGGAGATCCGGATTATAGGGGTCCGAATTAGCGGGGTTCTACTGTATCTTTATTTTTACATTTCAATAGAGCTGATTTGTTTTTTGTGAACATAGCCCAACAAATGGCGCTGCTATGCTGCCTTTTTCGCGGTTAAGACTTGTTATATTTTAAGATCTAATAGATGGATTTTCATGAAAATTTAGGTTGCTTTATTTCTTGATACAATAAGATTATGTTTACATTTTGATGAAAATCGTCTAACAGGTGGTAATGCAGTGCTGCATTTTTTTCAAGGATTTACCCAAATGTTCTATTTTAATAACTAACGCACGGATTTCCCTTAAACCTCATATTCTATTCGTCCTTGACATGAATCAATGTTGTTTACATTTTGGAGCAAATCGCTCAGTAGATAGTGCTGCTATGCTGCATTTTTCACGATATCCGCAATAGCTTTATCTGAAGAATTAATGCATGGACATTCATCAAACTTCATACTAAGTCAATCCGGTATATAATCCGGTATCCGGTAGCTAGTCCTGTTTATGTTTTGATGTTAAAAGTCCAAAAAATGGCGCTGTTTTACGGGATTTTCCAGATTTTTGTAATAGCTGTATCTAAAGAACTTATGGACGAATTTCCATAAAATTTCAGATTTCTTTAGTCCTTGATAGAACATGGTGCTGATATTACCGTTTGCTGTAAATCGTCTAACAGTTGGCACTCGTATGCAATGTTTTTTTTATGATTATCACAATAGCTCTATCTCAAAAACTAATACACGAATCTTCACCATATTTCAAATTCAGTTCTTGTCTGATATAAATTTCCATTCTTTAGTTTTTGGAGTTCATAGATCAACAGGCGAATCTTCTATCCAGATCTATTTACGATTTCTGCAATGATTCTACCTCAAAAACTAGCGCAGGAATTTTTTCTCAAACTACACTGTAAAAAAAATTCAAGAAGTTACTAAAAATTTTTTAGTAATTTTGTATTTTACAGAATTTTTTAGTAACCACTACAAACTTTTTTTTGCAAGCGAAACAAGCATTTCTTTTGTAAACTGAACAAAAGAATTTTTTGTATAACTAACTTAAAAATTTTTAGTATGAGCCACCAAGCAAATTTTAGTAATAGCTCCAAAAAATTTTAATAACCATTACGTAAGCTCGAAGGGCAGAAGCTTCCTTCGAGCTGCATCCAGACTTCGGGAGCGGAAGATTTTCGGCAAAACCGCAATAGATGGCAGCACCAAACTTTGCTACTGCCCCGTCAGGATATTCATAGTCCCTTTATTAACGAGTACTTACACTACATACATTAGGGGCGTATTTGGCAGTGGCCAGTATCGAACACGGGACCTTTTAGCCTATCGTCCCTTACTATAACCACTATACTAGCAAGGCCACACCAAGTGAGTTTCAGTAATAGCTATTAAAAATATAAAATTACTAATTCTCTTCGTTGCTAACTTTTTTCTAGTAATTCTTACAGATTTTCTTGTAACCGACTAAGATTACTAAAAATTTTTTAGTAATTACAAGGATCACTAAAGTTTTTTTAGTAGATCGACACTTTTTTTTTAAGTGTATACATTCAATAAGACCTGGACAAAATTGATCCTGATTAAATTTTGGGGTAAATAATCTAACCGATGATAATGCTATTTGGAAGTTTAAACATGTATAAGATAGAATAATTTTTTGGGGATAACATTTTACGTAGTTATTTTTGTTATTGGTAACATAACCATTTAACATACATAATAAATCAGTCAAAAGTAAAGTAAAGCAATTTTCTAAATGATTAAATTAGATTTATTGCTATAATAATCATTTTTTATAACTGTCGGGATTTGGAAATTATTTCATATTCCTTTCATCCAAACACCTGTCAGGCTAAAAACTATTGCGCAATGTGAAACAAGAAACTCGGTTTTTCTCTCTGACGTACATGTGTGGCACATGCTCCAAACAGTTTATTCCACTAAGAACATTATTTATTTATTAAATTTTTTTATCTTTTTCTTTTTGTAGTTGAGTTAGAAGTTTTGTAGAACCAAGATGTAATAGTGAAATTGTCACGGCCGATTCTGTAAATAATTGTTTTGTGTACTTTTGTGATGTAATTCGTCCTTATTAAAATATGAAAATTGCCGAAAGATTATATTTTTGTCTACAGTGAATTTCTGTTTTTTTATGAAGACGACAAGAATTTAAGAAGGAAATCCAATCACGAACCGCCCGATCTTCGAGCTTGGAATTCTGTAGGTAAGAATATTTTGTGTCTTACCTAATTTTTATTTTATGAATATTTTAGAATCAATTTGTAGTATTGATATTCTTTTTGTAGCAGCGCTTTATGTAGGCTGTAATTATTTAATTTAGGCAATCGGAGTTGTCACAATATCCTTAAGTAAGATTTATTTATGTGGTAATAATTTCCTAAAACATTAAGGGTGATTGTTGTGGTTACTCTTAACCACTGCCATATTTTTATTTCATTTAATTTACCGTCTATTTTTGGTTTTAATCTTTATTCATTTATTATATATTTCGCATTCTAAAAATTATCTTAATTCTCGCCTTTTTTAAATCTCCCCTGTAAAGTCCTTTTTATTACCTAACTTTTTGTTGATTTCAAATGTTGAAATCAGTTAGAAATTTTGTTCCTTCCGGTTGTGGAGGTTTCCTGTCTTTTCTAGAATGTTCGATGGGGTGTCTTCTTCCGTTTTATGACTCCTCCTATTGTCCAATCAGGTACTATTCTTCTGATACGTAATTTAAAAGTTGGTGCGTCCTGTTATCCAGTTTTGGCTCCGCATCTTTCTGGTGATATAAAATTTTATTCTTAAAATACAGTTTCCCTATTCGTAGCGATGCGCTTGGCCTCTCTATTTTTTCGCCACTTCCGTTTGCCCTACCAGTTGGCGTATTTTTAATTTTATGGCAATCCCTGCCTTCTTTCCGGAGCGGCCGCTGTCGTTTCGTGAGAACAGAAGGGAAGCGGTTTCGACTCAGAGCGGAGCGGACGTCTGCAGAAGTACGATAATAAACGCCTGCGAAAATGATGTGTGGGATCCTAATAAAAATGGTTTGTTCGTTTTTTTTTTACGATTAACGTTCAGCATTTTTTAAATGCGAAAGATGGAAGTATTTAAAAGGCAAGGAAAGACTTTTATCCCTTTGTGGAGATATTTTAAGATTTGTTCGTCTATGAGAGATACATCTTATGATTTCCAAAAAAGAAGAAAATTTCGTATAAAGAAATATGTTTCGATTTGAGAGAATGCTGTATTTTCCTGAAGGAATGATTGTTTTTTAAAATTGTTGGAACATCGCTCACTTATTGCCCGTTCGCGGTACATTGTATACTCAATACAGGAAGGAACATTTTTTTTGTTTTATTGCGTATGTTAATATTTTGCCCCTTATTCTCCAAAAGAATCAAGAAAAGGTATTACCATTTAAAAAAAAATTCTTCTATTCATTTATAAATTTTTGTACAAGTGAAAATGTGCTTTCCATGCCCGGCTCTAAAAATAAGAGAGTCATGTCTTCTAAAAGCTATAATATGCTCCAAGAATTTATAATCATTTATCTTCATAAAAAAAAATAAAAGTTCTTTACTAAAAAATGTTCTGAACTTATTCTTCTGTGTGTATCTGCTCACATTCTCATTCAAGTTTATGCAGGTAAGCTCTATTTTTTATTTTTCAATTATATTTTCCTGCAAATGATTCAAAAAGTTGTTGATCTATATTGCTTCATGTCTTGTGGTCGTTTGCGGCCAAATCAATGCAGTGTACTACTAAAAGCGATCACAAACTTTAATTTCGTGTTTCAGAACTTCGTTTAGAGAAACGTTCCATCATCCCAAGGGGCCACCATATCTTATTCCTGGTGCCCGTTCCATGTTCACAACAAAACACGACAGTGATATATTACAATTTTGTGTTTATAATTAAATACTAATGTCCATGGAATGACGCCTTGTATTAAATTTTTGACGCCATGATATCTTTGTGGAAAATGTCATTGAATAATAATGTTAGTGGTTGATTAAAATGTTGAAAGAATAGCAAGTATTTTTCTTTTTCGATTCCTTGAATTTATTGTGTTAAAAGAACGTAGTTATGCTGTGATAGTACAAATGGTAGTTTTTTTAGACTGTTATACATTAAGAGATAGTTTGATTAATTTAGAAAGAAACAACAGTTGTATTTTAACATTATTTCATGTTTTGAAAAATTATCAGACGTGACAGTGAAGTCTGTGCTGGTCTTCCTAAACCAATTTTCTGTTTTTGTATATTACCATGTAGTAAATCGGCTTTTTTCGAGTATAGGAAGTTTATTATGATATTTGTAAATCTAAGGTTTTACGACTTACAGGAACATTTTATTCTAATAAAAACAAAACACGCAATTCTTCAACAATTGTAAGTTTTTAACATCGCATTATCTGTACAATATTTTTTTCAGCAAAAATAATTAAAAAAATTCCTGAAAATAACTGAAATTAAAGAAAATAGAGGGAGAACTGATGTTAAGCAGCAAAAGCCAAACTTCCACGTATCCAGTTTGTGATAAAAACTCTTACCCACTTCTTCTATAGAAATCGAATATTGAAATCGTGGCTTAAATATTATTATTTTTTGTTTCAATGTTTTAGAGAAATCAAAGCTGATGTTAATGTTATTTTCTTTTGAAACTCATTAATGAAGAACATGGTTTTTAAGAAATATAAAAGAAAAAAAATAAAGCCATTTCATTACATCTCATCATGTTTCTTATTCATATTTATGTACCTAATGCCTTTTGTGAATGTTACAAAAAATTCAGTTATTAATCAGATTTCTTTTATGTTTTTCTTTCTTCTCTGAATTAATTGCCCAAAATGTTATTTACAGAAATATTAGGAAAGATAATTACGTAAAATGCTGTCTTTGAAAAAAATCCATCTCTTCTTATAACATTATCTAATACATATTTATGAGCTATTTGAAAAGGTTTTTGGAAGACAATATTTTTCTGCTTACGTCAGTTTTTTTAATAAAGTTATTAATGCATTTTTGAATGCAAAATAATAAAACAAAAGTTGTCCAATATATAAATTATTGTCTAGTCGGCGAACAAAGTTCTTCCTTTCATTTATTAATATTTTTTGGTATATTTTGTAAATAACATACTTTTATTTAATATATTTCTGTAATTGCCTATTAATTAAGAAAAAGTAATTTCAATAGACTACTTTGATAAATATTCTTGTATTGTTGTTATGTGTAGCATTAAAATCAATTCCAAGTTAAGCTTCTCATGTAATTGGTATTTTTTCATTTAATTTTTCATGCTACTTTAACTCACACAAAAAATGCTATAAAAATATTCATTAATGTGGTGGAAGGAAACTTGTTTCGTCCTTAAATTTCATAATAAGTTTTAATTTAAATAAGTAACTAATTACTAGTCTCATAAACTTAATTCATACAATAGTTAATCATATAATATTGTATTAGTTAAACAAATAATCTAAAATTTACAACAGATCATCTGCTTACCTCCTTATGTTTTAAAAACATAACCTTTATTTTCGTCACATATCGTCACATATCGAATTATAATATCGTCACATGCAGCGAATACGTTGAAGTTTTGATATACATTTAAAGATTTAAAAGTATTATTAAGAGCTTTTAAAAAGAAATGTAATACATACTAATTTTATGAATATTGCAACTTAGTTTAGGATATACCTGCGATAGATGCGCGAGTCGTTGTATTTCAATTACTGGACATGTGACGGAGCTAGAGATTAACTGAATATAAATTCTACTCAATTCCGTGCATTAATTTCTGAAATAAGTTGCCCGAAAAATTTATTCACATACAGACGGGTTAAGACACACAACACATTCACAAAAAATATTTTTGTAAAAAAAAAAAAAAAAAAAAAAAAAACATGTTTTTAAGTATCTTTAATTTTTAAAACGTAAATCCGTCGAAAACAGAAATTCAGAACTTTTCTTCAATCCCATACATTTTTCTTTTAATGATAAAAGAAAATAAAAATTTCAAGATAAAAAATGTAGATTGTTCTACATGTATCAGGCTCAATAACTGTTATTTCTTTAAAGTGAGTAATATTTACACATTACCTTTTTTCGACATGAATAACAGGTCTTGAATAAGTCGCAATAAATTTTCAACACTATTTATTTACTCTAAAGAATCTTATTAAAACTATGTTTATTCGTGTTGAAATAACATCGATGCTCTTTCGTTATTTCAATAGTGGCAAAATTTTAGATATATGTATCTGGTTATTCAGTTTTCGAAACATACAGCTACTCCCAAACTTTAGATAAACGAAAAAAATTATAGAACACCACAAAGATGCAGATAAAATACTTCACGTATGTAAAGAAACCAAATTTGTCCTAAAATTAAATATAAATATACATTTGTATTTTGCTTGGAAAAGCCAGTAGTAACATGTATTTTTATGCATAATGCATAAAATGTCTTTTTTTTAAATGATAGAGATAGAACATTATTGCATTTTTGGCACTTTCCAACTGTTTTGAAAATTGTTTACAAATTATTTTTGTCAGTCCGCACTCTAACTAGCATGAATAACTTCCGATTCCCGTGAAATGGATATGTTTTATTGTAGTGTATGCTGTGGCATGTTCGTATTCAAACTGAAATGTGCAGTATTTTCAATTTATTCCAGAGCCAATCAATATAATTTCTGTTACAGTATGGCATACTGAGAAAAGTCGTTTGTAGTATATTTCAATGATAATACGGCAATTTTAACATGTTGAAATTAATACACATTACTAAATTGTACAGCAAGGCTCTTTGAATAAAGTGTACATAAAAATTATCGTTCATTTACAGGTACACACAAAATAATTTGGAAATAGAAGAGTTATTTTAATAGTTTAGTATGATTTTTGAAAAATGTTTAAACAAATATAGAAAATAATACAAATGTAGTTATTGTGGACTTTAAAATGGTGAAAATTACTAAAAAAATATTTTTCTTTTTTTATCAAAAAATATTTTAATCTTTTAAAATTACACTTGCATAAATTATCTCACACGTATTGGTGATGTAAAATATGTAAAATAAACTATTAGTAAAAATTACACCCCCAATATTTCCTGAAAACTGCTTGTATATTTGCACTTAAATACTAAATGAATTTTCAAATAAGCACGAAATGTAAATTGCGACTATTTCTAACAGAAATCCATTTCGAAAAAGAGTAACTATATGAATTTAAAACAAGTTGAAAATTGCACGTGAAGCATAGCAAATGAGGTGCGTTCGTACGACAACGAAATTTAAAAATATCTCATATATCAACCTCATAAAATTAAAAATAATTATAATTAAAATGCGCACCAAACAATGTTCTCCCTATACCATTATGCAATGGAATGCTTTTGTGTGGCCTCCTAAATCAATAACAAATATTCTTTGCACCATAGATTATGCAAAATGTATATTATAATATGTACTTTATAGATGCATATCAATTTTATTACGTTCGAATGAGTGTAACACCATTAAAATGCATTTGAAACATTTTCCCTATTAACCGTAATGTAACGGAATACATTTGATTGTCCCTGTAATTGAACTATGCATCCGATTTTGATAAAATTTGATATAACTCGACAAAATTATGTAATAATTATGTATTTAAAATTTCAAACGATTAAAATGCATTTGAAACTTTTTTCCTCATTGACCGTAAAGCAACGGAATTCTTTTGATTGCCCCTGTATTTGATCTATGCATCCGATTTTCATAAAATTTGAAATGACTCGACAAAATTATGTAATAATCATGTATTTTAAGTTTCAAACGATTTAGTTGGGTAGTTTTTGCGTTGTTATATGCGGACGGACAGACAGACGACAGACGAACGGACAGACGACAGACGAACGGACTGAACGATAACAATATGTGCTACGTATTTACATAATTACGAATGCATCTAATTACAGCAGAATATGTCGTTCTTTAATAAATCTTTAAAATATTTACTTGCCTTGCATTATTTTTCTTGAAAAGTTCAAAGGAATTTCACTTTAAAAATTTGTAAAATGAGAACAAATCCTATATAAATATACTAGATTAGATGTTATTATATTAAGGTTAAAACCCTCTAGTAGTTGCGAGACTTTACTTACAAAGCTAGAAGACGCCAGGTGCTGGATTCGAATACAATCGGCCTAATCATTCGGAGTTTTCCGCGGTTTTCTTACACATCCAATGAAAAAAGCGAAACACATTTCACATGTAGATAATGTTATGAATGAAATAAAGACTTATGATTATTTATAGTATAAAACTGCATTAAAATGTTACCTTAAGTGGTAGTAGGGAATTTCGTTGAATTAAATGGGAATCCATATTTGACATTTATGTGTATTTAGACCTCCCTATAAGATTTTACTCAGCCGAGTATCATATATCTCCATTCTGTTAATGATTGTTAAAAAAATATCCCGTTGCACAGTGAAGTATTTGAGAAAAAATCCTATTCAAAATTATGTACAGTGTGGTCATAAAAAAACTTTGCGGATATATGGAGCTCCATCGGCCATTCCGTTCAAACGATCGAGGTGAAATTTCAGATATAGCTATTCAGAGGTATGAGCTCGAGATTATGTGAACGACAACAAAATGACGCTCACGGTTACGGTTATAGTTACAGAAATTCGAAATTTTCCAATGGCAACACCCATTTTTTTCATCAGAAAATGATCAGCGCATGCGAAAAACCTAAAGAGCGCTGGAACGGTATGGTTATTGCAATAAACGGGCGCGTTATGCTTGCACAAAATCAATTCTACGAACGGCCCCCAAAAAACACGATCAAAGCACACGCAGAAAATTTTAATATGACAGAGACAAAATACCAATCACGGAACGTCGTTTGCCAGATAGTCAGCGTAGAAAACGGATAAAAAGACTCCGTGTCATATGTGAATTTACTCCTTGCGCGCCAATCCTGTTTTTTATAGGGGGGGGGGATTTGCAGAACTGTTTTTTGTGCGTGCATAACGTGTCCGTTTCTGGCTATACACGTACGGTTCCAACGCTCTTTAGGGTTTTCGCATGCGCTGATCATTTTGCAATAAAAAAATGGGTGTTTCCATTGGAAAATTTTGAGTTTCTGTAACAATAACCGTAACCGTGAGTGCCATTTTGTTGTCGTTCAGTAAATCTCGAGCTCATACCTCTGAATAGCTATATCTGAATTTTCACCTCGATCGGTTGAACGGACGGGCCGCTAGAGCTCCATATACCGGCAAAGTTTTTTATGATTACCCTGTATTTTACAGTTTAAATCACTGCCGCTAACTTACTCTTAGCATATAGACATACGTGAACCAGTATAGACATGCACTTATTTATGATGTATAACTGCATAAGAAAATTATCTATAGTGATGGTAGGGAACTTCGGTGAATAAACTACGTATTCCATATTCGGCATTTCCAGATATTTAGCATTCGTTCAGCTAAAAATGACTCCCTATACAATTTTCAAAAGCCCTGAGTAAGAAATATCTTTTCGTTCAATGAAAATTGAAGAACATACATAATTAGCAGTATTAAAATTTGCATGAAAATTAACATTTTCTAGTTACAAATAAACTGAAAAAATTGAAATATTCAAAAATGTGTACATCAATGTATTCATACTGAATTGAGTATGTTTTTTATCAAAAGTGACAACATTGGTTTCTTAAATTTGAACCGTCACGTGCTATCAAATCCAAACTAACGATAATTTTGTAGCCTGTAACGTTTTATTTCATTTATGGTGACATAAAAGATACTTATTTATAGAAATATTAAATTACACACAATATTTTGAAATACAGTCTAGTCTCTCTATAACGAAACTCCATACATCGAATTTCTCTATATAACGAATTTTTAGTAGGAACGGTTCCCTTTTCGCATGATTACATTAAAAACAGTCTCTATATAGCAAAATATCAATCTCCATATAACGAATTTTTTTTATTAATTGATCTTAATTTATTCACTTTTAAATAAGCTTCGAAATCATATGGAATCAATTTTACATCCCTTATTTTTGATTTATCGTTCAGTGCTGAGATTTTTTTTATAAATATTACTTCTCTCCTTGTTCTTTAAATCCAATGAGTTCATCCCACCTCCACACACCTTTTAACATCCTTCTCAAAACAGAGTCAAATGGATTAATACACATATAAGAGAGGAATCAATGAGAGGCACATAAGAGAGACCTTCAAATGGGGGAAAATGTAACTACAATTTTTCATTCCTTGCTGAAATTTGAGCATTATTATTTTATTATTATTATTTTATTTTATTTTATTTTTTTAGAGCGTAGCAATTTTAAAATCAAAACGACAAAAAATTACAGATTTCTTCCTCTGAAATTAATGCAAGTCTTCCTTATTTCATTTTCATTAAGCTTTCAAATAAATGTCTATTCTCTTTTTTGAAATTGCTTAAATAATTAAGAAATAAAATGTAAGGTTAATATATACTTTTAAACATTTCAAATTCTTAATTAAAATGATCAAAAATAATATTTTTTCAAAATTTACACATTAAATACAATTTTTAACATTATTCTCTAAACATCGAATTTCTCTATATAACGAATTTTTTACTGGAACGATGGATTTCGTTATATAGAGACTCGACTGTAATTTAAAAGTGCTTGCAAATAGTGCTCTTGTCATAAAATATTCGATTTCGGTATTTTGCTAATAACTTTTGCTGTTTTCTTAGCAAACAAACCAAAAACTTTTATTGTAAATACTTTTCAGCAAGAAATAAATGCTAGTACATTTTTACTTTAATTTGTAAGTTAAGGGGTTAGTTCATAAAGATTTACTTTTAAACACAACCATAGAATTAAAAATGAGTGTTTCTTAGTTTTGAGCACATTTGGATCGAAGCTTTTTTGAGTATGTGGGATATTTAAAATTGAGTACTTTTTACTCAATTTTGAGAATCCATTTTTTTTCTGTGAGCTGTCAGTCAATATGTATGTATGAAAAATGTAAGTTTAAATCGAATTAAATATGGAGGTTTCTGATATGAAACCAGGTTTTTAACTGCGATGGTAGCTTGGGTCAGGATTTAAACTTTGGTAATTGCAGTAAAGAGATCCCTACTAAATATAAAAGCAGATGGTTTTATACTAACGCGAGCTTAAAGATAAAGGAACTTAAGTGATACTCGATAATCAGGGCCTACTGAGGAACTTTTAGGAGCAGATGTTGCTGGTAAGCTATTCACAGGAAGAAAAGAACAACTAAACTGCGGTTTAGTGGCAATGGAAACTAAATTAGGTTGGGCTTTAATGGGAAAGATCCCTCACGTTGATAGTCAGAATGATGTAAATATGACTGTTGTCGGTATGCTATGTCAAGAAGATGTACCTGTTTCAGCATTATGGGGTTTAGAACTTCTTGGTATTCGAGATTCTATTGAACAAAATAGTAAAGAAGATTCAGAAAGGGCTGTCAAGATACATTTGGAAGATACAGTTCAACAAAAGAATGATGAAAGATATGAAGTCCATTTGCCGTGGAAAAGGGATCATTCTTCCCTACCTACTATTTAAGAGATAACTTTAAGAACACTTGAATCCACTACAAAGAAATTAGAGAAAACTGGGTATCGCGTGAAATACAATAAAATTTTTGAAGAATGGAATTACGAAGAAATAATTGAAGAAGTTCCTGAAAATGCGTTATCATTATCCATTACTCATTATCTCCCTCTTCGTCCTATAATAAAAGAAACATCCGCGCTGTCTTCTATGAAAATAAGGCCTGCCTTCGATGCTTCGACTAAGATAACAAATTTTCCTCTTTGAATGATTGTCTAGAGACTAGAATTAATTTTATAGAAACCATTCCTTTGATTTTGACCAGATTTCGTCTTTATAAAATTGTTGTTATTTCTGATATAAGAAGAGCTTTTTTGCAGATATCGCTACTCAAATATGACAGAGATTTTTTACGATTTTATTTGTTTCATATTTCTGGTGAGCGGAATCCTGCTGATCTTCCCTCAAGAGGATGTGGAATTAAGCAACTTTTGAAGTCCCAATGGTGGCTAGGACCTACCCTACATGGTTAAAAAATCCAAAAGAACAATGGCCTAAATCTGTTGCCAATGTTAACGAAGATGAAGTGGAAAATAAAAACGAAAATCAAGACTCACTAATGACGATGAAACGTATGATTTTATCGCCCCATTGATTCTGCCTTCGAAACATGCAGTGGTGAAAAGGCTTATTGAGCAAGAGCATGTTCTGAATAAGCTTGCTGAAACATCTATACTCTTGACCATTCTGCGAGAAAGATTTTGGATTTTAAAAGGAAAAAGAACCATACGAAGTATAATCAACGAATGCATTATCTGCAAAAAGCAAAGGGTAAAACATATTGAAGTGTCATTTCCCTCTCTCCCTAGAGAAAGAACTAAAGTAGCAGCAGTTTTTCAAGTCTCAGGAGTAGATATGGTTGGTCCGTTAATGACAAAATTTGGAGAAAAGGTCTGGATTGTCTTGTTTTCTTGTACTGTATTCCGAGCAGACCGTCTGGAATTAATTCTATCTCTGAGTACCAATGCCATGATTCAAGCTCTGCGACGATTTATAGCAAGGAGAGGTCGAATATCTGTGTCGTATTCCGACAATGGAACGAATTTTACAGGTTTGAACAAAGCCATTGAAAGATCTAGACTGGGCAATGATTCAACGAACATTTGAAGTTCATGAAATTCGTTGGAAGTTTAACCCACTCTCCGCCCCATGGTGGGGAGGATTTTGGGAAAGGCTGATAGCAATTCTTAAAGACCTGCTCAGAAAAAAATTAGGACATTCGTCTCTGACCTATGAAGAATTATTGACTCTTATCTGTAAATCTGAATGAGTAATGAACAATCGACCAAGCTATATATCAAAATATTCTGACTTGAGAGCTCTAACCCCAGCTTCATTTCTACAAGATCTTTGCACAAGCGAAGTTCCTGGTTTAGACCAAATTAAAAGGACTAATATTTTGAAAAAATGGCGACACATTCAAAGAGTAAGAGATAATCTGAAACACAGATTTAAAAAGGAGTACTTAGGTTTTCTGCGATCTACTATTTCTAAAAGGCATGATAATATTAAAGTTGGAGATGTAGTTTTGATAGACCGAGATGATAAGAAGAGACTGTTTTGGCCTTTGGCAAAGGTTATCGAACTTTTTCCAGGTAAAGATGGAGTAGTCAGACTGGTTAAGTTAAAAACAGATAAAGCAACCTTCTTGAGACCAGTACAAAGACTTTACCCCGTTGAGATCACACAGGAAGACTGTGAACCTCTTTTGTTTCATTCAGCACTAATCACAGTTGATAAGATCGACGAACAGTCAAAAGATAATAAACCGATAGAAAAGATAGATACTCAGACTCGTTCTGGTCAAAAAGTAAATCCTCCAAAAAGACTTGATTTGTAATTTCTGAACCTTTTAGTTTGAATTTTCACCATTAAATATGAACATTCATTTATGGACTTTAAAACCTAGAACTTTAAAGTTTGAAAAATATTTTCAATAATTCTATTTTATTTTCGGATTGTATGTATATGTGTTAGAGTTTGTATTTTTAGTGTTTATTTTAACTTTTTGCTTAAGATTAATTTTTCTATGTAATATGACATTTTACTATTTTTCAGACTTTCTTTGTTGAGTTTTTCCAAAACTCAGGTGAGGAGGATGTCGCGAAAAGAAGAAAACCCACTGAAGCCAATTTTCGTTACTGCGAATGGCAACGGCAGGTTTGTTGTCATGGAATGTTATGATGGAATATTGTTGTTCGAAGAATTGAAAAACGGTAACAGTGAATGTTAAAGCTACTGTTTTATTTTCATATTTAATGTGAAAGAATGATTATTATGAAACGGAATTCCTTTTTTAGTGTGTAAATTATTTTTTTAGTGTGTAATATTATACGCGTTATTATGCTGTGTGTTAATAGTAATTTGTAATATATGGAAGTAAAACCATGAAAAAGAATCTCAATCGTCTGTCTTCGATTCCAGCGAAATCTCTCATTTTATTTTATCTCGTAGTAGTTTTTAATCTTCTACAATATGCATTTTAATTTCTGTTCTTGTTTTAATTTTAGAAAAAAAACATGGGAAAATAGAATGGTTATGTTGCCACGATTACAAAATTTTTATAACTATAAAAAAATAATATCTCAAAAATGAATTGTTATACAGCTTTCAAACAAATTGTGTTTAAAAGTACATTTTTTCCTCTATACGATGATGTAAAAATATAAATTTTGTGATGGTTAGAAGTATGAAATTCGGTGTAGCAAAATTTGCAAAGCCGAAATGGCATGGTAAAGTGTTGCCATTTGCAAAATGACGTATGCGTTACGCACAGATGTATTTGGCCTTTATAATATACGAGGTGGAACACGTCGAATTTCGACGAAGGGAAATCTTTAAAAAAGAACTGTTTTATTTATTTATAATAAATCTGCAAAATTAGTTACAGTAAAAAAGACATCTTATATTGGTCAGCCTAACTCTCAAACAAATATTATTTTAAGCTAAAATTAACAAAATACGATAAAACTCAATTATTCAAATTATTAAACAAAATAAACTCAAAATTCACTGAATTTTATAACAGACACATTTTATTTTTTATTAATTTTTTCTTTTTTTTCAATTTTAAGAGAGAATGAAGCGATTCTGTTCGCAAAATTACAAAAAAAAAAAAAAAAAAAAAAAAAAAAAAAAAAAAACGTAATGTATCAAAAATAAATTGAGATAAAGCTTTGAAACAAATTCCATTTAAAAGTACATTATTTTCTCTACACGTTGGTGTAAAAATTTTAAATGTACGATATTTAGAAGCGTAAAATTTGCAGCCCCGATAAATTGCAAAACCAAAATTGTATGGAAAAGTGTTACGCATTTTAATTTCTATTTTTTTAAAAACAGAAAATGGAGTGATTCGGAAGCCACAAATACAAAATTGGTACTAAAATATATTAAAAAAATAATCTCTCAAAAATAAATTGAGATACAGTTTTCAAACAAATTGCATTTAAAAGTGCATTTTTTTTCTCCATACGACGATGTAAATATTTAAAATATGCGATGTTTAGAAGTGTAAAATTTGCAGTAGCGAAAATTTCAAAACCGAAATTGCATGGGAGAGTGTTGCCATTCGCAAAATGGCGTATGCGTTACGCACAGATACGTTTGGCCTTTATAATATAGATATATGAACCTTTCTTGTAACATAATATCGATTATCGTATGTATCGAGATTTTATATGAATCATGTCACACAAAAATCTGATAAATTTATGGAAGTACCTGCAATTCAATGTGCATTCCTTTATGATTTTTTCAACTGTAAGCGTCCCAATATTTTTACACTGGAAAGTTAGGATTAAATTTCAGCTTGAATTTTAATCCTCTAGTGCATGATATTTTATTTTTACTTAAAAAATATATATTTGATAATGAGCATGCATTAAAAAAAATACTGAAACAATTATCAATCTTAAATATTTCAGTTTTTCGATTTCTGTTAAATAGTTGCCAAATTGCAACACCATGCATTAATGTCATGCACACATTACTTTTTGCGAAAAAAAACGGCTAAAAATATTTAAAGTAATTTTTAAACACATATTCTTTAAAAAAAAAAAAAAACATATTTTTATGGGAGTATTTGCATTTTAAATATTTCTGTTATTTTTGTTCCTAAAATCCATCTATGGCTAAAAAAAAATGCAAAGCTTCAAAAGTTCTTTTTTATTTGTAACTGACAATCAAATGCTATCAAATATTGAATTTTTATTGAATTAAATCAAAATATAGGGTCAAATGATTACGGAAGGCAATAAGTTACTAAAAGACAACGGTAAATAAACGATAAAGAGATAAAAAAAAAATTGTTGCTAAATGACAACACTGTGCACGAGAGGGTTAACGTAATATAAAAAATCGTAGAAATACGTACTATTCTATAATTTCTTTGCAAAACATTTTGAATTACCCTTCACGATTCAATATTTATCATACCTCATTTCTTATTCATTTTTTGTAAAGGTTCATTATTCATTTTGCAAACTATTTGGTGAAATATTTGAAAATGACATAAAAAAATACACTTTTGAATTTCAAAAAATTTTGTCTCCTGCATCAGATTTTCTTTTCTCATCCCCTTTCAACTTTTGAAAACATATTTGCATTTACTCTCAAACCGATTTCCACTCTTGAAAATTTAAAAACAAAATATTCCAAACATTTGCATGAAAAATATAAATTTTCTACTAGAAGGTTATTTAAGTCGATTATCCATCTATATTCTCAAGAGTGGGGGAAGGAATTGATATATAACACAATTTAAATATCAAAGAAAAAATCGATAAAAACAATTATTAAAATAAAGTTAATTACGCCTTTCAGTGCATGATTTTTTTCTGTTAAAAGAATTAAATCTATATATAGGTCTGATGCATATCACATCATAATATCATCAGATTGCAGGCTAAAGTCGTTCGAATAGTATTCAAATTGTCGAAAAGTTCGTATTAATGTGTCAGTTCAAATATTAAATTCAAAACGCAGTGACTCTTACTTGAAGTAATTAAATTAACTTCAGATTAAAAAAAAGACTATATACATATTTATTTACAAAGAATAATAATTATTACTCTCATTGAGAGTTCAATTTTTACCGAACGAGTCGGTTCCAAAAAACATTCTACTACAAAGAATAAAAATCGTCTGACAAAGTAAAAACAAAAGGTTCGTTGTCATCAGCAACGAACAGTAACAAAAATTGGTTTTCGAAACCAAGGAGGCATTCGTAACACACTGCCCCCGGCTGAACACTTAGTTCAGCATCTAAATTAAATACTTTAATAAACATAAGAATATACTTACATACTTTGCATAAGTTTCGGATAACATTCGTAAATACAGGTACAAAGAAAGATAATAAGAAATCTTCTATATAAGAAAGAAAATAAAACATGTAAAATAAATGCAAATTAAACAATAATAAAGGTAAATTATATCAACAAAGAAATGTAAAAGTTTAAAGTTTATAGAGTCTATTAGTCATTCAAGTCCAATTCGAGATTATATAGAAGTTGGACAGGTCGTTTAAGATCGCCATTTGCCGTCTGTAAAACACATGATCTTATTTTCGAATCACGACCATATATAAGTTCTTTAACGCGTCCACATTTCCACATGTGTTTAGGAAGCTTTTCATCATGAATTAAAACGATATCATTAACTTTGAACTGGGATGATGAGTTTACATTTTTAACTTGAAAAGCAGATCTAAGTTCTAATAGGTATTCGTTTCTCCACCTTTTCCAAAAATGGTCAGTAATTTGTTGCTTGTATTTATATTTTTTCGTCAACAGAATCTTGTTTGAATTCTCTTGAGTACAGATCGGAAATCCATAAGAAGGTAAAGACATTAATCGTTTACCAACTAAAAAATGAGAGGGCGTCAAAGGTAATGGTTCAGCATGTTCTTCGTAGAGATAACTTAAGGGACGTGAATTGATCACAGCCTCTATTTCTGTAAGTACTGTTTCTAGTTCTTCATAACTTAGACAAGTTTTGCCCAAAACTTTTTTCAAAGGTGTTTTAATTGATCGAATCATTCTTTCCCAGAAACCGCCCCACCAGGAGGCTCTAGGGATAATAAACTTCCATCTTATCCGATTTCTTCTTAAATAATCAAAAACTTCTTGCTTAGAAATTCTATCCCAAGTATCTTTTAACACCAAATCAGCCTTAGAAAAGGTCTTAGCATTGTCGCTATAGATTATTTTGCAAAAGCCTCTTCTAGAAAAAAATCTTCGTAGTGCTAAGATAAAGGTTTGAGTACTTAGATTGGTTACCAATTCTAAATGAACTGCTCTTATTACAGCACACGTAAATACAGCAATATAAGCCTTTTTAGATCCTTCAGAAGTTTTGTAATAAATCGGACCGGCAAAATCAACGCCAGAGGTCTCAAAAACAGGTGTTTCGATGATTCTGTCTCTCGGTAGGGGAGCTATTTCCACCTTTCCAGGAGTAGCATTAAGTTTTCGGCATATCATGCATGACCTTATAACGGATTTCACAAATCTTCTTCCTTTCACTATAAAATATCTTTCGCGAAGATGAGCTAAGGTGACAGCTACACCAAAATGATGTAGTCTTTCATGAGCCTCTTTAATGAGCAATTTTACAAAATAAGATTTACTAGGGAGAATCCAAGGATGTTTTTCTTTCTCTGTAATTTCTGAAAACTGTAGTCTTCCGGATAAAACAAGTAAATTATTTTCATCTAATTGAGGATTAAGACTGTATAAAGAAGAATCTTTATTAAGGGATTTTTTTTGTTTAAGTGCTTCTATTTCAACTTTAAATGAAGTTTCCTGAGTTTGTTTTATCCAGTATTTTTCTGCTATTTCTATTTCTGAAGTAGTTAAAGGTCCTAAAATTTTAGGGTTTTTCGAATTGGTATTATGAATAAAACGCATTATCCAAGCGGTAATGTTATACACGCGATTTAAACTACTATACTTAGCCACATCAAATATGGGTTTAGGAGGAGCATTACACAATAAAGTTAGATTTGATTTAGCTTTCACTTCAATAACAGCTTCAGAATCAATTTTAAAAGATTTTTTCGAAGGCCACATATTTTCTGGAAGTGATAACCAAGTTGGGCCACACCACTATACATTATTATTCATTAACTTCGATACGTTTTCCCCTCGCGTAAGCAGATCTGCTGGGTTTTCTTTTCCAGGGCAATAATTCCAGTCCTTTGGATCTGTTAATGACTGAATTTCTCTGACTCGATTAGCTATAAAGGGTTTCCAGTTTGTAGTATAACCCTTTATCCAAAAGAGAGTTATTTCAGAGTCTGACCATAATTTTATAGTTAAATTCGGAATATGTAAAGCTTGTTTCAGGTATTTCCACATTCTAGCAGCAACTACCGCACTGATCAATTCAAGTCGTGGAATGGTTAACCTCTTGAGGGGGGCTATTCTACATTTACTCCAAACAAAACTTGTATGGATTTCATCAGCTAAAGAAATGCAACGCATATAAGCAACTGCTCCGTATCCTTTAGCGCTAGCATCACAAAATATGTGTATTTGTGTTTTTTCAAAAATGTTCATACCACTAGGAAAATATTTTCGGGGTATTTCAAATGTTCTTAAATGTAGAACTTGAGAACACCAAGTGTCCCACTCGATTTTCAAATCTTCGGGTAATTTACAATCCCACTCTAAACCCCTTTGCCATGTTTCTTGCAACAAGGCTTTTATACGTATCATAAATGGGTTCAAAAATCCGATTGGATCATAAATTTTCAATAACATTTTAATCACTGTTCGCTTGGTGGGATTATCTTTATGACACTCTTCAAAAGGGTGCACATCTAACATCAAAACATCAGATTCAGTATTCCAAATTATTCCTAGCACTTTTACGATGCTGTTTGTGTTTTCCTCACTTATGCCTAATTTATCAGTTTCCCACATTTTCTTAAGTTCAATAGAGTTAGTTTTGAACTTTCTCAAATTCATTCCTGCATCTTTAAGAATTTTAGAAGCTGTAACTGATAAATAATATGCTTCATTATCTAGATCTGATCCTGAAATTAGATCGTCAACATATAGGGAATTGTCTAGCATATTTACAACACTTGGATGTTGATCGCGATATTTTTTAAGATGATGTTTAATCGTGGCAGCCAAAATAAATGGTGAGCATGAAACGCCAAATGGTACACGAGTAAATCTTAAAATTTTGAAAAAGTTGTTAGGATCATTATCGAACCAAAGAAATTTAAGGAAATCGCGGTCTTCTTCTGCTACGGAAATTTGGAGAAAGGCCTTTTCGATATCTGCACAAAATGCAGTATTAAATTTTCTGAAATTAAGAATAATTTCTAATAAATTTGGATTCAAATTAGGGCCACTGTACAGATAATCATTTAATGATTTGTTGTTTTCTTTTGAAGAAGCGTCGAATACTATTCTAACTTTAGTTGTGGATTTATCATTTCGCAAGACAGGGCGGTGCGGCATGAAATATCCGCTGTTTATAATTTTATTGGGGGATTCTTCTACTATGTTATTTAATTCCTGTTCAATTACAATTTCTTTATATTTCTGCAATAATTCTTTATTTTTGTGTAATTTTCTATTCAAGTTAAAAAATCTATGTCTAGCATTATTATAATTGCTACCAAAATCGATTTTATCATCTTTCCATAACAATTTAGTTTCATAACGGTGCTCAAGAAAATGCAAATTATCTTCAAATTTTTTAATTAATTCTTTATCTAACTCTGAAATGTTTCCTTCTGTATTAATTCCTAAAGCTTCTAACTCCCACAATGATTTTAAATCATTTTCAATAGGTTTCATAACCTGAGTCGATAAGACACCAGCTTGATTACTATCGCTATTTTTGTTCGAGTCAATTGTCCCACAAAGTGAATGTCCAAATAAATTTTCACACACGAATAAGGATTTATTTATTGGATATATTCTACCATTAATTTGATATATATAATCTGCTCCTAATAAAATTTCAACATTACGATTATCAAAATCTTCCCATCTGTCAAGACGAAATTTAGAAAGTTTTCTCTTTATATTGATTGGAAGGGGAGGAATTTGTATCAAAGAATTAGTTATGATTGGAGTGACTAAAGCTTCCACAACTATACTACGTTTTTTGTCTTTCAAGTGAGTTAGTTTCAACTGAACGACATCATAACATCGTTCTTCAGACTTTTTCGAACCAAAAGTATATACAGTTAAATTTTCATTTCTAATGATTTCAAGTTTTAGTTTAGAAACTAAATTTTCTGTAACGAAGGTACGATGACTAGCAGAGTCAAACAAACAAAGTGCGATTTCGGAATTTTCACCTGCTTCTACCTTTACATGAATTGTTTGCAATATAACTTCCTTATTTAAATTATTTATATTACTATTACAGTGGGATACTGAGGATACAATGCTATTTTTCTGCTCTGATATTTCTGGTTTTTTATTTTGAGAATTGCAAAGTATTGTATTATGAAAAGTTTTGCCACAAATTTTACAATTTTCATTTGAAAACTTACAAAAGCTGGAAATGTGAAATTTTCTAAAGCACTTAAAACATCTTCCCTCCCTTTTCAACTTTTCTCGCATTTCTGGAACGGTCAGCGACTTGCAATTTTCGGTATTATGTTCACTTTTATTGCAAAAAATGCAGTTATTCTTAACATTTGTTGTTAATGCTGAGGTTGTTGGAACGCTTCTTTTATAAGTGTTAAAATTTTTCTTATTAGGCTCATATTTATTTTCATGAATTGTTTTTTCAAAACCATTCAATTGTATAGTGGCTTCACGAGATTCGATTTCTTCTTTTAAAAAATTTATTAATTCAGTTACATCCCAGTCGGTACATTTAGTGCGCTTTCTATTAAATTCCAGAGCAATATCAGATGGAATAATTTTAAGAATAATAGGACATAATAAATATCCGTATGAACCTGATGCTACACCTAACGAATTCAGATTTCTTATTTGAATTTCGCACTCGTCATATAATTCTCTAAGAGCTTTAATGTTACTTGAATTTCTCACAGGTTTTAAATTAAGTAATTTAGTCATGTGACTGTTAATTACAAGGTCGTTACGACCAAAACGACTTGTCAATATCTCTATAGCATGAGAATAATTTTCTTCAGTCAGCGAAAATCCTGCAATAGAATTCGCAGCACTTCCGCCTAAAAGTGACTTTAAATAGGAAAATTTATCAATTGGAGTTAAATGCTCATTATTATCAATTGAGTTCGAAAATTGACTCCAAAATTCAAGCCATAAAGATGGATCACCATAAAACTTAGATATGTTAAGTTTTGGTAGTTTAACTATATTTTGATTCAAAGTTTTTTGACTTTTTAGTAGAGAACTATTCTTACTACTACTATCACTTTCATTATCTGAAGCATCTTGCTTAGTTTCAGAAGTAACTGTATTATCATTTATAAATTTGGAAATTTTAAATTTCCATTCAATTATATTTTCATTATATGTTTCGGACTTTTCAATTTCCTTTTCAAATTCAGCATCAGGAACCAATGGTTCTATCTCAGAGTTCAACGATTTTAACGTTTTCATTTTATCATTTAACTGCTGCATTAAAATATTTAACTGCGTTTTCTTATTTTCGATTTCTAAAGTTTGTGTATCATCTAATAAATCTTTAACCTTATCAAATATTTTCGTAACTTGAGTACGAATAACTGCTCTTTTTTTCTTTAGCAGTTCAAGATCCATAGTAAAACCAATCTATTTTATTCAAATAATAAATATTTCATTTCAAATAATTTATTTCAAATAATTAAATTTGAGGTACTTACCTCATTCTTTCGTTTTCAGATCATTCAGACATCAAGTATTTCATCATACATCCTGTCGCGTTGACGCCAAAAATGTTGCATAACATCATAACATCTGAGATTGCAGGTTTGAATCGTCCGAATAGTATTCAAATTGTCGAAAAGTTCGTATTAATGTGTCAGTTCAAATATTAAATTCAAAACGCAGTGACTCTTACTTGAAGTAATTAAATTAACTTCAGATTAAAAAAAAGACTATATACATATTTATTTACAAAGAATAATAATTATTACTCTCATTGAGAGTTCAATTTTTACCGAACGAGTCGGTTCCAAAAAACATTCTACTACAAAGAATAAAAATCGTCTGACAAAGTAAAAACAAAAGGTTCGTTGTCATCAGCAACGAACAGTAACAAAAATTGGTTTTCGAAACCAAGGAGGCATTCGTAACAAGGTCTAATAATGAGAAAAATATTTAAAGAAAATGTAAATTTCAAAATTTCAGCTAAAATGTTATATTTAATTGTATCTATCTTATATTAACAGTTAAGATTTAACGTGCCCTCCCCCCCTCTCCTCCACATGTCTTCTAATGGAGTATTGTTTTGTTTTAAGGAACTAGGGGGGCCCCGCCCCCCTGCTCGCTATGCTCGCCAACCCCCCGCGTAATCGCTTCGCGATTCCAAATTATTGTCTACCCCTGCTTGCTGCGCTCGCCAATAACCCATGGTATGAATAAGCAGTTGCAGACCTTTCAAATCCTGTGTAACACGACTGGTGTTGTAAAGAAAATAAAAATGTGTCCCCCCTGGGGAGCAGAATGGGGGATAACACACAAGACATCCATTATATGAATAAGCAGTTGCAAACCTCTCAAATGATGTATCAAACGACTGGTGTTGTAAAGAAATTAAAAATTTGGCGAAATATTACAGTTATCGCCAAGTTAGCGTCACTTTTGACAACTAATTTTGGTCGCCAAATTTGGCAATATATCGCCAAGTTGGCGACAAACTTGGCGATTGTTGGCGATGGTAACCTTTCCTCTCCTTATGGTAACCCATATGGCGATGCATAGACGGAGCCCTTTCCTGATTGATCTATTCGACTCATGGAAGGAGTGGACAACCCGGATTCGTTAGTTCCGGAAATCTTCCACATCAGCATCATTCCAGGAGTCATTCCTTTTAAGGCTAGTCTTTTTTTACTATAGAAGGATACCAGTGTATGTCTATGCATTTGCTATAAAACTTCATTTATTTTTAGGCATTTAATAATTATAATATTTATTATTGTTTGCTTAATTCTCTCTGCGCTGTTTGCGATTCATTTATTTTACACTTATATTTCACTCTTTAGATTTAAAATAAAAGCTACTTTCCTGAAAGAATAATGTGTAATAAAGTGCAAAAAGTATTAGAAAGTTGTAAAATCGTATTGTAATACAATATTTTGCAATCATATCCAATATTTTTTTAGCCTTTTGTAATATGAATATTAAATAAATAGTACGCAAAAAAAACAATATTAGTTTTTTTCAAACAATGAAATATTCATTAAATACTAATTAATTTATTTAAAATGTTAGTAATAATGTTATTAACCTAAGAGTAATTCTTTCTAAAAATTGAAAAAAAAATCGGACCCAAAAGTGTTAAAAAAAAATGTCCTGAGAAACACAGCATACATAAAATGTTAATTTTAATTTATTTATATATCGGGTGTCCCAAAAATGACTGATGGATTTTAAAATTCAATAACATGCAAACGGTGACAGCTATTTAAAAAAATTTTGCAGGAGGGTTATGTAGAATGTCAGGAGTTTTTTTACCGTAATTTTTTATTTTAGTTCGCATCTCAAACAGCAGGTGGCGCTGACGGCGATTGAAGGCCAGGTCGACGCTTTACTCAGCACTGATCATCTGGACTTCAATCGCCGTCAGCGCCACCTGTTGTTCGAGATGCGAACTAAAATAAAAAATTACTGTAAAAAACTCCTGACATTATACATAACCCTCCTGCAAAAAATGTTTTAAATACCTGTCACCATTTGCAAGTTATTGAATTTTAAAATCCATCAGTCATTTTTGGGCCACCGGGTATGACTATTATTACAAAGCTCTACTACTAAACTTTTACTATGTAGGTCTTATTTATCTGCAGAAAAGTCTTAAAAGTCTTCTAAACATTCTGATTGAATGTATTTTTTTGGAAGGTGAGCATTTTTTGAAATATTTTGTTTTTAATACTCAAAATACAACAATCCTCTTGAGATTAGATTTTGTAAAGCAAATATATTTTTAAAGGTTCAAAGAAAATGTCGTGCAAAATCTTTCCTAAAAACATTTTTCAAAAGTTTGGAAAGTTCTTTCCGAGTATTTATTTTGAAAATATAATAATGTAACAGAATTCTGTTACATATGCTTCCCTAATCAAATTGAAAACAAAACATCTATAATGATAAAGAGACAAGTTTGTGTGTGTGTCAGCTCTGTTCTGAAGAGACTGTTGTACGTAGAGATACAAAATTTGGAGGGAAAGTACTTTTATACATGTAGTTTTGCCTCTCGAAGCCCGATTGTCGATTTTTTGATTAGAATTTTTTAATAATTTTTTAGATATTTTTAGCGTTCTTTTTGCGGTTTTATCGAATTAGTGAAAAGAATACAGTTTCATTCTTTAACCCAATATAGCAATTTTTTTTCTCTTTTCAACAAAGTTTATTCGGAATTCCTACATCGATTTTTAAATTTTTAATGAATTTATTTATGCGATTCTTAGTGTTTTTCCACATTTTGCGACTATTTTTTAACATTGATAAAAGAAAATTGTTTCAAACGTTTGCCCTAATGCACGATATTTTGTCTGGTACAATTTTTGAATTTGAATGACTTTTAATGCGATTTTTAGCGATCTTTTGGAACTTTTGGGTTTAGCATCTATTTTTTTTTATTACACTGGTGAAATCAATTGAAGGGACAAATGGTTTTTTTAAAAAAACGAACAAAATAAGTTATGCCTATACGCAAATAAGGTATCAAATGATAATTAAGCTCATTACGGACACACCTGGGGCGCAGTGATCTGCGTCGCCATAAAGTAGTGGCGCTGCGATCGCTTTTGTGTAAAGGTACTTCATTTGCTCTCCGATGCTTGTAGCGTGAGGACGTTTTGAACGCTCGTAGACGAACCCAATCCGTGTTTTTTGAATTTATTTTTAAACCTATCGTTAATATGGATAGTCGTCATCGTCTAGATGATGCAACAAGATGGCGGATTGTTGGAAGACTCGAGGCCGGTTAATCAGAAGCTACATGTTGTAAAGAGCTCGGGGATCCGAGAAATGTGGTCTCCACTCTGTGGAAACAATTCACAGAGACAGGAACAGTGGTCCGCCGACCTGGTCAAGGCCGTAAAAGTGGAACAACGCCGGCTGAAGACCGTTATTTGAGAGTTTTAGCTAAAAGAGATAGGTCCGCTACAGCGACACAACTCTCTCGTCACCTGTATAATGCAACAGGAACATTCATTTCACGGATAACAGTCACCCAGAGACTTAATGCAGGTGGCCTGTATGTCAGACGCCCTGCAGTCTGCATCTCTTTGAGTAGGAACCACAAAAAGGCTCGTCAACCATGGTGCCGAGAACACCTGTCTTGGACAGAGGATAATTGGGGCCAGGTACTCTTTAGTGATGAGTCACGATTCAGTCTGGACAGTCACTCGAGACGTGTTCTCATATGGAGAGAACCCGGGAGTCGATATCGGCTCTCTAATATTGTCGAAAAGGACCAGTATGGTGGAGGTGGTTTGATGGTCTGGGCAGGTATCATGGCAGACGGGCGTACCGACCTCTATGTGTTTGATAGAGGTACTCTGACAGGTCAACGATACAGGGACGAGATTCTTGCACCCTATGTGCGACTTTTTCGAGGAGCATATGGACAAAATTTCATCTTTATGGACGATAACGCCCGTCCACATAGGGCTCAGTTGGTAGACGAATACCTCGAATCGGAGGATATTCAACGAATAAAGTGGCCCCCGATGTCCCCTGACCTTAATCCCATCGAACACGTGTGGCACGCCCTTGGACGATCAATTGCAGCTCGAAGACCAGCTCCAACGACTATCAATGAGCTCAAGGGGGCCTTGGTGCAAGAGTGGATGCGGTTGCCACAGGGATTGATAAAGACATTGGTAAAGAGTATGAAACGCCGATGCGAGAGTTGTGTAGCTGTTAAAGGCGATCACAAACCTTATTAGACATGTTTTCCTCTAACTGACAGAGTGTCAGACATGTTTTTCTCTGACTGACAGAGTGCCAGCCGTCTGCTGTGCTGTGCACTTTCCCAATTTCCTTATTTGGGGTGCAGGTTGCGCCCATTTTTTTTTCCATGCATTAGTCTTGTATCGGGTGATATTTTGTCCAAGTTTGGTTTTATTTTCTTTGTTAGGTTTTGTTTAATTGCAAAAAGACCATTTGTCCCTTTAATTGTTTTCACCAGTGTATTATTCACGGAATGTTCCCAATTACAATGTTTTTACGACTTGAGAAATTTTGACCCCTGCGATTTTTTAATATTTAGTGATTTTAAATGCAATTTTTACCGTTATTTCGAGATTTATGGCATTTTTTTTACTTTAGAAAATGATATTTTGTTTCAATTATTAGACTTATCCTTTGATCACCAAAATTGGCAACGATAGATTATTGCATTTTTTTAAGTCTAATGCTGTAGCGGCAATTCTGCTTGCTGAAAATATAAAGTTATATTGTTTTTAAAGTTTTTTTTTTAGTTTAGAGTTGTTTTAATTTTATAATTTAGTTGTATATTTAACAGAAACATTGTATATATTTTTTTAAAACAGGATAAGGAAGTTGTTTATCATAAAGTTTTAAAAGTATGTAGACAATTTTTAGGGTTAGTAAATTTATTCTTTGGACATTATTTTGCCAATTATAGTAACTACTCGGCTGTTGTTGTTTTATTTATTAAATAAATTGTTCATTTACTTTTCATTTCTTTTTTGAAATATATAAACTGTTTTATTCCATAGTTATTAATTAAAGTTTTTTTAATTATGGATTTTTCTTTTTAAAATGTTGTTAAGATACGATTTGGCGATTTGTATAATATGGCAAAATTGGTCGACGGAATAACCAAGTAGTACCGTAAAAAATAATAACTAATTCTAAAAACAAAACAATTGATATCTTTAAAAAAAAGAAAATAAAAGTGAATAAACGGTTTATTAATAAACATATGTGTATTTATATAAAGAGGTATACATATATAAATGCATACTATATACACCCATGATTAAATATTCTGCAAACACATATCTTTTTATATTTTTATACATTTCATATATTTATTATGTATATGAAAATAAAACAAAAGCTTTAAATTTTAACGAAAAAAATGCTAAATGCAAAAAAATGTAAGCAAATGGATAAAGTCCATTCGAGTAGTAAACAAGTCATAAATTGAACGTCAAACGAATCATTAGATTCTTTTATGTTTTGGCATACCCCAGATAGGATGATTTTAACAATATCATGCTGAACATAGACATGAAAAAAAATTGCCAAACAAATCTACATTTGGCATCCTTTCACCCTGGCGTCCGGGGAGCACGCCCTACTTCCCCTCTCTCTTAGTTTTGGCCCTGAATGTGGAAAAAGCTCTTTTTCTTTTCTATTACATGTGTCAAGATACTTATTAGCAACAATATTGTGTTAGATAGTGTATTCATTAAATACAAATTTTTTCCTAAAAGTCAGTTAATAGAAAATATCAATTTGTGGAGAATCCCTCATCATTCACCTCTTTTTAGAGAGCAAAGTAAAAATAGCTTACTTATAATAATGATATCTTTTTCAATTTTCACGATATTTGATTGGATTTTTTTTATAAGTTACACCATAGAATTGACTATTAAATGATGTAAAAGAATCGTTTTTATCCTTCGCGCATGCGCAGATAAAAATTATTTCATACAACTACTCATATTTCATAAAATATCTAATATATCTATATTCCAACTGTGCTCTGTTTTTTCTACTACATTTTCCTAATTTTTCTAAAATTTGCGTTAAATTTGGTCAAAAACCCTGCATGATATAAACAAACAGAATTTTTTGAATTTTTCAAAAAAAAAAATCGCTTTTTCTCCATGAATGTATATGCTATTCTTACAAAAATCAGTGTACATTTTGTATAGTATCCACGTATGTGTATTCTGCAATGATAAATGGTTTCGTGCATTTTGATGTACAGGGTGATCCCAAATATTTCTATTATTCTTTGATTTTTTGTCTCTCCCTAATTTCCCTGCTTATCAAATGGATGTTGATAAATATGAAATCAAACATAATCTTTATATTCCTGAAGTTCCAGAAGAATCAGACAAGTATATTTTTAAATATTTGACAAAATGTCAAAAATTGAATTTGTCCAAATACTTATTGGTAGATAGTGTATTAATGTATGTATAAGACTGGCACCCAGCTAACTGAAAAGTACCGAAACTGAGATAAAAATGTGAATGTTATTGATATTGATATTTGAAAACGAGGTTTTTGTCGAATTGGCGTCATAAAAAATAGCACCAAACCCCATGCATATTTGACATGTGTGCTAACAGGCATTGTCTGTTACTTTTTTGTAAGAAAATATATTTCCAGTGTTAATTTGTGTTGTAATTTGGTACTTTCGAAAACCTTGGCAGAGATATGATATACACACAACATTGCCGCGATGGCAACAGAATAAGGATTTTATGCCTCACATGGTAACTCAGCTATTGTTGTTTATTTATAATAATAAAGAGACATAATAATAGGTTGTTGCCTGGTGCAATATGATAAAGTTAAAATTATTTTCAACGTTAGAACACCAGAATATTCGAATTCCAAGCATACCGGTTTCGGTAGCATATAGCATACCTTCCTCAGTGCTAAAGATAGTGGAGATTTGCTCAAATATATATAAAGGGAGGATGAGAATTCAAGTGATAAGATTCTTGACCAATAGGAAAACAGAGGATCCTAGGCAACAGCCAATAGGAAAACAGAGGATCCTGGGCAAGAGCCAATAGGAAACCAGGGAACAGCTAATAGGAAAATTGGGTGGGAAATGGAAAGATATTGCGAGAATTGCATTAAAAGATTAAGAAAAGTTAGTATTAATGTAATATTTCCAACAGTCTGAATCTCGAAATCTCCACTATCTTTAGCACTGAGGAAGGTATGCTATATGTTACCGAAACCGGTATGCTTGGAATTCGAATATTCTGGTGTTCTAACGTTGAAAATAATTTTAAATTTAAAATAAAGAGACATGTTTGTGAGTGTGTCAGTGCGGTCCTGAAGAGACCGCTGTATGTAGAGATACAAAGTTTGGAGCGAACATACCTCTATGCATGAAGTTTTGCACCTCGAAGCCGGATTTTCGATTTTTAGATTAGATTTTTGTACTTAATTTTTAGGCGATTTTTAGCGTTCTTTTTATGTTTCAAGGTGATTTTTCCACATTAGTGAAGGGAATACGGTTTGATTCTTTTCACTTAATATAGTATTTTTTTTTCAATAACCTTTACTCCGAATTCGTACGGTAATTTTTCAATTTTTAACGAATTTTTTAACTTGATTATTAGTTTTTTGTGCATTTTGAGGCCAATTTTTGACATTTATAAAAAAATCGTTTCAAACTTTCAGGCTAATTTATTAAATTTTATTATAGACTTTTGTATAGATTTTTGCACATCACTGAAAGAAATACAGTTTCATTTAATTAGCTCAATGTAATAAATTTTGTATTATATTCAAAAAAGATTACTCGGAATTCGTACAGCTATTTTTGAATTTTTAATGAATTATTTAATGCAATTTTTAGTATTTTTTTCACATTTTGCGGCTGTTTTTTGACAATGATAAAAAGAAAATTGTTTCAAACTTTCATCCTAATTTATTAAATTTTGTCTGCTATAATTTTTCGATTTCAGCGATTTTCAGTGCGATTTTCAGTACGATTTTCGTTGTGACTTTTAACGATTTTTTTATTTCTTGGTCGTTTAGCATCGATATTTTCTCATTTTTTGTCAATACTATAGATTTGTGTATGCATCATGGTCTTATCTATTTTTGAATTGCATGTAAAAAAGGCAAAAACCATAAAATTAATGAATTAGCAGTAACAGAATTAATTTGAGTATTCACAGTAACCTACACTAATAAAATAACAAAACGCTCAGTCTGTGTGCGATGTCTAGCAAAATCTATGGCACGTGCGAGGCTCCAATTTTCTTGAGAATAGCGCAAAGTCTCTCCTGACGTACCTGACATTCAGATTTTCATAATTCTATTCATTAAAAGAGTAATTCCTCCAGCATATCACATTTCAGTCCTTTTGAAAATTTTTTGCGCTAAATATTATTTGTTCACTTTTTTACCAATTTTTCACACAGTCAGTGGCCGAGTTTTTCAGACAACATAATTCCACATATGTCGAGTTAGAGATAAAACCATAAATTTCAAGTTGCTTTAATACTATTATCACGGACCTGGGCAACGCCGGGCGGGTCTGCTAGTAATAAATAAGATATATAACGATACTTTCAATTTCCAATAGCGAGCATGACACAGTAAAACGGATTAATATTTTTAAGTGACAATCTGATATTATTTATGAATGTTAAACCACGGACAGGTGGTAGAAAAACAATTTGAATGTCTAACGGATGACAAGACCAGTTGCAATTCTATAGAAAATAATTGAAACTTAAGACCCGTTTCCACGAAAACTACCCGATCGATTCTGATTAAATTTGGCTGAGCATAATTCACTGAATTATGCTCATCACTTTTTCTGCGACTAAACTTTTATTTTTACTTTAGAGCAGTAGAAATTTTTCTGAAATTTTCCATTTTTCAGATATTTTTTTGAAATTAATTAAAACTACTTTTCAAATATCGCTCACTAGCAAGAAAAGTGCCTCATCTCTACAAAAGTAAATATCATAGGAGAAGCTAAAGAAAATGTGCATAATTTTAATCTAACATGAAATTACAGGACTTAGCTCTATATGCAGGAATAAAAAATGAATATCTATATTATAAAGGTCAAACTTATGTGTGCGTAACGCATACGTCATTTTGCGAAAGGCAACACTTTCAAATTATAAATGAAATTTTGGTATTGCAATTTTTGCAATCAATTTTTACGCCATCGTGTAGTGGAAAATATGTACTTTTAAATTAAATTTGTTTGAAAGCTGCACCTTAATTTGTTTTTGAATAATTATTTTTTTTTTTGTAGTTCTAATACTACTTTTCTCATCGTGGCAACAGGCGTACTCCTTTTCTATTAAAAGTAAAGGAAAAGAAAGGGAAGACATTGATTACTGTAATTTTTATGTTGCCATTTACTCATTAAAAGAGAAAAAAATTAAGTTAAAATATCTTCTGTTATAAAACCCGTTGAATTGTAATTTCACTTACAAAATTTGATTTACACGTAAAAGAATATCAACAGTTTAATATCTGTTTCAGCTAAAGACATAATAGCCCATTGAGACTTTAAGTTTTGAATCAAAATGATCAAATTAAAATGCCAATTTTTTGAAACGTGAATACAGATGTGAAATGTACATTTGTAAATTTTGATTTGATAAAACTTATGCCGGGTTTAGATTTCACGGAGAAAAAAATTCTAGGATTGAGTCAAAGTTGACAAAATTTTGCTTTTTATCCTTTTGGAATACTAGCATAAGAACATTAATCGATAACTTTATCATAATAACATATCTTTATTATTTTTTACTGCTCTCATATACGATTAAAGTTTAATTTTAACAATTGTTACAACTGCGTTTTATAGAAATAGTATTTTGTTAATTTGACGAAAAATATCCTTTGTTAAAGAGTTACACGTACCAATATAAAATGCATTTTTCACTATAACTAATTTTGTAGGTTTGTTATAAGTTAATGATATATTTCCTTCTTAAACATTTTCTTTTGTCGAATTTCGACGGGTTCTACCTTGTAAACATAAAGCCCATAAAAATAAAGCCATTCGACTAAGTTTTGAGGATTGGATAAATTTACTTCCCCATACAATCCACTCCTCTTTTCTGACGTCACGAATGGACAAATAGCTTAATAAAGTGATTTTTTGTTTACTCATACTTATGAAGCTTTTCGTGTAGCAAAGAACACCGATGACAAACCTTTTTGTGATACAAAATGAAAAATGAATTTTTTCGAGCTATGCACTTTTCTTGCGGTTAAGCGATATGATCTTACATTTAAACTCTCCGACCAAAAAAAAAAAATATAGAAGTCGGTCAACATGTTTTGATGTTAACCCGCGAGTAGTCACGACTTTTTTGACAACGTCATTAGTCGCGTTCGGTCTTTTCGCCGCTGACCTCCCCGCATATTAAATATGTAAAATAAGAAATATTTTTTACCTAATAAACGAAATAACATTTCAATGAAGATATAAATTTGCAGTTTTCTTAAGTTATGCATTTTATTCATGAGATCTGGAGTAATTTGTAAAAGTAAAATTGAACTGTCATTAGTGACTTTACGTAGACTTTTTCGCCAATTTCAACTTTGTTTCTAAAAATATACCTGAAAGAAAAACAGACGTTCTTCACTAAGGGGGTCAAGAAACCTTCAAAATCAGCTACATGGTAGATCACCGTTGTATCTGTAATATGATACAAGTTAGGATAAGATAAGTTATACGGGCGGCAAAAAGACCGACACGCGACTTCTGACGGATTAAAGACATTTTGGTACCATTTAGTTATCCCGTCGACCAAAAAACTATCGCCAAATTATAAGATTAAAAACCATCAATGGGTAATCTTAAATATCACATTCAATTGAATTAAATATGATACGCATCCTTGAAACGTTATAAAGTGATTTTATTTCGACTTTTAATTCGTATTTGTATTGATACTTTACTAATTTATTTGTTCCTTTGTTATTTAAAAATACAAATTAATCAACAGGTATAAGTTGGCTATTAGTTTTGGCGATTTGTATAATTTGGCGAAACTAATTGATGGTATAACCAAGTACTGACATTTTTAGCTGAACAGTACAAATTTTCTTAATAGATTGCAATTGCATCGGTATTTCAATTTTATGTTTGCGGCTTAATATTAAAAATTTGAAATCTGACGAAATCTTAAGGGAACAGTTCCCTTTCAACTGGTCGAATATACTAGAAAACAGACAAAACAGACTCAATTTCCATACGTTTTCACAAGCTAATGAATGAAGAAAATTCAATGAAAATTCAATCTGTTTGAACGGTTAAGCATAGCATTGCTTGTTACAATAAATAAAAAAAGATTAATGAAAAATATTTAAGTTAATTAAAAAAACGTAATTTAGTAACCCACGGTTTTTTTTTTTTTTGGTACAATATATCACTGCGCGCATGATTTCTCAAAAACTATTAAAGATAGTAGGTTGAAATTTTCTATGTGCATTAACATTATATTTCTTCATAAAATGAACTAAAATCTTAGAATTATCTTAAATAGTAAAAATTTTATTTCAAAAAACGTGTGAGAAAATTTACAAATTTTCTATTTTTAATTTTTATTATTCAATAAATATATTTTAAAGGAAGACGATTATAAGATTCTTGTTCTATATGTTAGACAAAGTGTTATTTTTATTAGAATCTATTTAAAGTTGTTAAATTAAAATGAACATGCCATATCGAGCGCTTAGTGAGATATAGTACTTTCGAAAACAAAAAAAAAAGCAGGTAACTTAATTTAGTTTTCCTAATTAATTTAAATACTACCTCTGGCAATAAAGTTCGGTGAATGAATTCAGAACGTCCGATCTAGCAACACTGGAAAAACAAAACGCTGCATCTGCATAAAGGCAAGTATTGACCATCTTCCCCCACCGTTGTTCAGTTGAGCGTCGTTTGTGTTCTGTGTAAGACGTGCTTTAGTAAGTGCTTGTTCAATGTGTTGGTTTTCAACTGAGAACAGGAAAATGAACGAACAAATTATCAGTTTAAAGTTTATTTTTTAAGTTTTGAAAGACATCGAAAGAAATTCATGAGGGGATGTGCAAATTGAACATCCGCCATACTCGCCAGATTTCAATCCTCCAGACATTTTCCTATTTTCACGACTGAAACTTTCTTTGAAAGATATTTGACCATATTGCTGGCATCCTACGAAACGTGACGAAGCTTTTGAACTGCATCCCAAAAGAAGACTTCTTGCGAATTTCCCAGGACATGTATAGCAGATCTGAGTTGTGCATAGTTATGGGAGAAGACTATTTCGAAGGATGGTATCGTAACTTTTGTTAATATTTCGTCTACATTAATGTTACAGGTTTATTCACCGAAAGTTATTTTCAGATGTAGTATTTTTCATCAATTTGCTTAGCTTATTATAACAAGTAATGTTGTACTTAACAGTCCAAAAAATTTAATTTAATTTCCCTTATTGGTTAATTTGTGAAAAAAATATAGAAATTGAATCGGTTTTCTAGCATTTTTGACCGGTTGAAAGGTAAGTGTTCCCTTAATTATTACATCGTAAAATTATTACATTAATACTTTTATATCTAATTTATTGTTATGTGACTATTGCATACTGAACGTTATCAATGAATTTCTTTTGCGTAATAATGAGACAACCTGTAACATATAAAATATATAAATGAATTATGAACATGTAAAGGTATGGAAAACTTTCCACCAGAATGCATTTTTCAAAGAATGCGCTTATTTCGAAGTATTTTTTTCTTTCACAAATTTTAAATTACGAAATTTTTGGAGGATAAATTTTGCAAAGCAGATGTGTTTTATGTTATTTATATGAATGACTTTGCTTTCATCTCTTTTGAAATTTCAAAGAGCAAAGTCTTTCATAAAAAATACATCTTTCAGATGTTTAGAGAAAGTTAATTTCTAGGATTTACTTAGAATGTATAAAAATATATTGAGCGAGTTTTTGAGCGTCTCTGTAAAAAAACTGACATTGCTACAGAATTAATTTTAAATAAAGAGCATGCTGCGGTAAAAAGAGTTAATTATCCCAAAGAAATGCTTTGAATAAAACATTAAGTTGTAGTTTTAATTTATTAATTTATGAGAACTTCATAACAAATTTTAGTATTAAAATTTTACCAGACAGATCAATACTTTAAGGAAATAACGTTCCACCAAAATGTATTTTTTAAAGTGCATTCCTAATATTATTTTGTTTCTAAAATTTGAAATGCTAAAATTCTTCATAGAGTAAAAATTGCAATGCAAATGTGTTTAAAATGTTCAAAGAGGATGCAAACCAAGCCTTTTGTAGAAACCACATTTTTCAGAAGTTTCGAAAGTTCTTTCCTCTTATTTAGTTTAGAGAATATTTTTACAAAACACTATGTAAAAATAAAAGACAATTTATTATACGTAATGTTATGAAAAAGTAGAAGAGAAAATGGGTATCGTAGGATGGCATGCAACTGTCGAAAATATGTATATTAAATAGATCAATAAGCCATTGAAATAACTTTACACCCAAATGATTTTTAAAAATCTGTATTCATTAAAATATTTTGTTTCTCAAATTTCAAGTTCAAAAACATATTTGAGAGTAAATGCTGCTATAGAAATAAGTTTTCGAAGATTCATGAGGATGAATATCAAAGATTTTTATGCAGGGTGTTTCGCAAAGGACCTCTAACTTTAAAAATCTATAACTCGGAAACAGTAATAGATAGAAACATGAAACCAATGGTGTGTTTATTAAAATAATCGTAAGAATCTTATACATAAATCAGAAACTTTAGTTGAAAATAGCGCTCATAGATGGCGCTGAGAGCGTTAAGACCTTCTAAAGACACACTGTTAAAAATTTGAAAGTTTTGCTGTATCGTCACTCCATCGTTTTTATAGAATATCTCTATTTTAACCAATGAGAATCCTCCATAACCTCTTCAGACCTGAGCAAAAAATAACTCTACAAATATATATTTATTGCTTTGCATAATCGAAGTGACACTATAGATGACAGAAAGAGTCTTTTTTTATGAAATCAGTACTTTAGGGGACTGGTAATTTAGATTTACAAATATGGATATTAAAATACTAATCTCCTTAAAACCCCAGTTTAACTACCAGTAATATAAATTTACGGAATAACAAAATTAAGGAATTTAAACAAGTAAATGATCAGCAAATCCTCAAATTTTTTTATCGTAAAGCATTTAAGTTAAATAATAATTAATATTTCTTACTTTCTTCTTGGCCACAATGTCTTGAAGGTATTTTCGAAAGTCGGATGTAAATAATATTTATTTTATGAGGTAATATTAATCAGTGCTGGCATTTGTAGATTTTGTTTGCAAGCAAAAAACATTCAGCTGTATAGAAGTACAATAAAAATGCAAAAAAATTCGAACAGTTTAGTTTTTATGAGGAAAAGAATGAAGGTACACATTTGTGTACCTCAGGTCTGAAAAGGTTAATACACTGAAGTACTCGTTTTCTATATAAGTGATGGAGTGACGATGCAGCAAAAATTTCAATTTTTTAACAGTGTCTCTTTAAAAGGTCTTAACGCTCCCAGCGCCATCTATGACCGCTATTTTTATCTAAATTTTCTGATCTATGTATCAGATTTTCACGATTTTTTTAATAAACACAGAATAGATAGAAATCATATTTCTATCTATCACCCTTTCCGAGTTATAGATTTTTAAAGTTAGGGGTCCTTTTTGAAACACCCTGTAGAAACGACATTTTATAGAAGTCTCGGAACTCCTTTTCTCGTATTAACTCTGAAAATATTTTGTCGATTACTTTATAAAAATGTACAGTGAACTGTGGTATACATTTTTAAGAAACTTGAAAAAAGCGTACTGCTTACTTGCAAGATTTATTTTTTAATATGCAATACATTACACTTCATAACAAACTTCATAACTGAAGTTCTACCAGGTCAATCATGGAAATAATTTTTCAAAAGAATAATTTTTTTTAAATGCATAACTAGAATTAATTTGTTTCTAAATCTGATATACTAAAATCCTTTTAAGTGTAACGAATGCAATGCATATATGTGAAGGTCAAAATGAGCAAAGAGCATGAGAAGCAAAAACTTCATAAAAATTCATATTTTTGGAAAGTTTAAAAAATCGTTGAAGAAATTTGTCGAAGATCTTTCCTCGTAATTAGTTGGAAGATATATTTGACAAATCCTATGTAAAAATAAATAACAATTTATTATATGTAAATTTAAGAATAATAGAAAAGAAGAGAGGTATTGTAGGAAGTTTGAAGATATTTTTCACAAATACATTGTAAAAATAAATAAAAATTTAGTATATCAAATATTAACAAAAATAAAAGAGAAAATAGACATTAATGGATAGAATATAACAGTCAAAAATATGTATATAAATGAAATCGTTAAGCTCAAAGAAATAACCTTGCAACTAAACGTAGATTTAAAAAGTTCATCCTTTGAAATATCTTGTTTCTGAAATTTTAAATTCTAAAACGTTTTTCACACTAAATGTAGCAATGCAAATATGTTTTCGAAGATTCAAAGGAGATGAAGGTTTGGAAAGTTATTGCCCCGTATTTATTTTGAAGATATTTTGGGCAAATAATGTGTAATAATAAATAACAATTTATTGTATGTAAATTTATGAAAAATAGAAAAGAAGAAAGGTATTGTTGGACGACATATAAATGTCAAACATATGTTTACTAAATAGATCAGTAACACATGGAAATGACTTTCTATCAAATGTAGTTTGAAAAAGTGCATTCTTTGAAATATCTTGTTTCAGAAATTTCAAATTCAAAAACCCGTTTCAGAATAAATTTTGCAATGCAAATAAGGTTTTTGAAGACTTAAAGAGAATAAAAGGTGAGAAAGTTTTTTTTCCATACTTAGTTTGAAGAAATGTTTGACAAATACTATCTAAAAACTAGTCGTTGGGGGCCACCGTAATACTTACCCATCATGGATATGTATATGAAAATAAAACATGTGAAACTATTTATACAATGCATTGTAATTCATAAACAAAATTTAAATATTGTTAATATACATAGTAATGCTATATTAAAAAACTGCTGATGTACCAAATTCGACAAATTATATAAAACATCAAACTACTCAAGTAGTACCAAACTGCGTAAAAGAAACATCCTTATAACTCCAAAAATAATAATTCTATTAACTAACAATTAACTTCGTCGGATTAAGCGTCTCATTTCCAATTAAAATATACTTCTGAATTGAAATTTGAATGAAATACAGGGTCATGAAAAATCGAAGAATGTGGAAAACAAGATTACAAATATCTCGGCAACTAATAATCCGATCGACTTCGTTCTATATGCAAAATGTGTGTTATTTTATTGCCTTTTACGTCCATTCCTTGGAACAAAAAAATTCGAAAATTTTCATATACCTTTCATCAGAACGAATTTTTCGAGAGTCCGAAAAAAATAGTTCCGGATAATCGAGGTTGCTCATATTAAATAGGGTTCGTCCCATTCTTACATACTAACTACATACAAAACTTCAAGTTTCTATCTCAATTTGTTCGGGAGATAGAGCGTTTACAGACAGACAGACAGACAGACGGACGGCAAAATTTTTTTTCTAAAAACATGTTTTTCGGAATCTCCACTATCTAAAACGTGTAAATCCGTCAAAAAAAAAATTTCGATTTTCAAAACGATTGCAAGACTTACCCTATACTACGTATGATGGGTAAGTAATAAATGAAAATGTATTATATGCATTGTTAAGAAAAGTGGAAAAGAAAATGAGTATTGTAGGACTGCATATTACTGCCAAAAATGTACATTACACATTTCAATAAGCTATTGAAACAACTGGTCATTGAAATGTAGCTTTAAAAATTATTTTTTAAGATATCTTGAATATAATGAATTTTTTAAGATATCTTGTTTCTGAAATTTCAAATTCAAAAACCTTTTTGAGAGTAAACGTTGCAATGCAAATATGGTTTTGAAGATTTAAAGAGGATACAAGTTTTCAAATTTCTTAAACCGTATATAGTTTGCAGATATTTTTGCCAAATATTTTGTAAAAACAAGTAACAATTTATTGCATGTAATGTGTTTTGGTTGCAAACGATTGGTGTTTCTTACACGTATGTAAATCATGCTCTTAAAATTTTTTCTCCATTTTGCATCGTTTAAGGTTGAGCTGAATTACTTAAAAGCTACTGTCAAAATAGGTTGCTACTACACTGTTATCCCGTCGACCAATTTCGCCAAATTATACAAATCGTCGAACTAATTGCCAAATTATACATTTTGACATATTTTTATTTTAAATAATGAAAAAACAAATAATTAACAAAATATCAATAAAAAGTCGAAATAAAAATCCCTTAATGGCATTTTAAACACTTGAATCTTATTTAATGTTGTTGAATGTGACATTCACGATCATCCATTATTGGCATCTAATCTTATAGTTTGGCGAGAATTTTTTGGTCGACGGGATAACCTAGTAGTACCAATAGGTTTTTAATCCTTTTATCGATAATATAGCTGTAAACGAATTCAATTATCCGTTTAATTCTGCTCTTTCCAATTCTGTTAAAAGTAAACCTGATAATTTAGTCGTCCTCCCCTTTTATTCACCTTTATGTTTCAAATTAGCTCAAGTTTTAAGACATTTCAATTTTAACGTAATCTTTAAACCTGTTAATAAATTCAAATTTCCTTCCACTAAATCTCGTGTTCCTGACCTTAAAAAATGGGGAATTTATAATATTCCTTGTTATGATTGTGAATTATCTTATATTGGTGAAGTTAAAAACAATCTCGAAATCTGGTTAAAAGAGCACTCTCGTTATGTCATTAATGAAGAAATTTCTAATTTTTCTGTTGCCAAACATTGTTGGGATTCCGGCCATAGTTTTAATTTTCAAACAGGTAACATTATCTTTAATGCCAATAGTACCTCTGAATTCGACTTTCTTGATAATTTAGCTATATTTCTTTATCATGATGTTATTATTAATGTTAAATCTCATTCTAAAGCGCTCTCCATAGCCTAGAAAAACCTTTTCAGCACTACCATATAATTAACTATTTATATTAATTATACAGGGTGTCCACTCTCAACGGTGGCCAGGGCTAATTTCTAAACCGCTAGTCATGGATATATAGTTCCAATTGCAGAAAGGCTTTAAAAAAGGTAAAGAATTGTTTTTCAAGCGATTTAAGTCAAAAAAAATTTAATAAAAAATTACGAAAATTAAATTTTTATACGCCCCCCCCCCCCCGGTCCAATAAGTGATTATAGTAATTTTTTACCACTACTCTAACATGAAATACAAAAAACGTCCCATTCCTCTGCGATTAAAACTGACCGAATAATAGCTGTTTAATTTTGAAGCATCTTTTTTGATGCATACTTAGGGTCAGTCACAAATTTACTGGAAATAAAAATAAACGCAAGATATAAAAATTAATATTAAATATTGAGAGTAAAATAATTTTTACAACATTATTTTTAAATTTATGTTCATGATTTCATATTAAAGCAAAATTTCTACTGAAAATATAATTAAAAAAACTCCAGAAAGTTTGTTAATTTAAATTATGAAAAGCAATAGTCACAAATCGTTACAAAATGACACATATTGAAAATTCTAATAGATTACTTAACCTAACAGAATTTGGTAGAGTCCTGTAAAATAAATCAATGGTACGCACCTAAAATTGTATTAATTTTACATTGTCATTGGTTATAAATATATGTGCAAAGTGTACCTCGATCGGATATTTGGAAGTGAGTTAACATTTGAATAGAAATTTTGAGCTCCGGAAATATACGTACGAACGTTTTAAGCAAAATAAAAGCTTATCAAAATAACACATCTTTTAAAATAAAATCTTATGAAAATAACACACCTTTTAAAATAAAATCGCGATTTCCCAAAATTTGATTTTCTCGATAAAGAGAATTTTAAAACTCACGTCTTCAACTATTTTAACCAATCTAGAATTTAATTAATAAAAATTAACACTACCGTAAAACTTATACGGTGGTAGCACCTTCAGTTAAATTGCTTTAAAAATATTTCTTTATCTCATTTAAAACATTTTTGTAATTGGAACTACATGCCTGTGGCAATTAGTTTAGGAATTAGCTATCAGACAGCGTTGGAAGTAGATGTCCTTTATATTACTTTAAGCACTTAGTGTACGTTCCCTTAAAGCTCTGCCCAATTCATCCGTATTCAGCTACAGAAAAGTAGTTTTAGTCATGAAATTTAAAGTTTCATAACTCGGTCAATTTTAATGTTAGATGAATAGGACCGTTTTTCTCTTACTTCTTAGATTAGTTGGAAAATTTTACTAAATATCACTTATAGGACCGGGGGACCGTATAAAAAGTTAATTTTCGAAATTTTTTTACAAAAAAATTTTTTTGACCTAAATCGCTTGAAAAACAACTATTTACCTTTTTAAAAGCATTTTTGCAATTGGAACTATATGTATATGACTAACGGTTTAGAAATTAGTCATTGTCCACCGTTGAGAGTGGACATATATATATTATATATATATATATATATGTGTGTGTGTGTGTGTGTGTGTGTGTGTATAACTACATATATACAAATATTTTTTCTATTGAGCTATTAAACATGTATTTTCATTTAACTTTTTTTGCCATTTTTGTATGTATTTTGCATTTCATTATTTTTAAAAGTTTTTTTTTTTATCATATTGCTTTTTTCTTCCCTTTCTTCACTGTGTTAGTTGTACGGTTAGATAATACTCTTTCGTTATTGGCTGTTGTTTTCTTCTTTTCTATTGGCTATTTTATTAGCTTCTTCTCTTTTCAGACTTTTCATTTCAGTCATACCCATTTATTGTAGACAGACATCTCTTTTTTGCAGCTGATGAAGAAAGGTTCAGTTCTTTCGAAAGGCCTTACGCATTTTAATATATTTTATGGTGTGTTTAAGAAACGTTTATAGCAGTTGGATTGAAAAAAATCAGTTAAAACTTATTTTCTTGAAATTTTGGAGTAGTTAAAGAATTCATTTTCGTTATGATTAGTTTATTTAGGCGATTAAATGTGACTATAAGATTAGTTCCCCCAGCATAATGAAAATCGCGTTTAATACGCGATCCCGCTTGATGCACGACTTTGCCCACTTCCTTGATACATCGACTGTATTTTTTTTTAATTTGCCGAAATTTACCAGTGAATAGTGAATTATTTTCTTGATAATTGCAACTTTTGTTCTTCTGATTATTTCAGTCTGATAGCCAAATAGTTGGATAGACTATCTGTAAGATTCATGTTTTATTTGCTTATTTGTGAAAATTACATTATATTAAGTGCAAATTGGTGAATTTTCTGAATTTGATTTAATGTAGATTTAAAAGTATTTGGAAGATATTTTTAAACCATACAGTGTTAAAAACACAGTGTATACTATACACAGTGCCTTGTCCTGTTTTAAACCAAATTTTGGTGTTCAATAGCTGCCATTATAAGATGAGGAAAACTTAGAAAATTTAGAGCTTCCATTGAAGCATAGTTCCTACAGTTGGAGCGAGATTGAAATAAGAAGCTCCAAGTATTGGTACGATATTTCACCATATTATGGTGGCAGCTACTGGACACCACAATTTGGTTTAAACTAGGACAACATTTTTAACAGTATAAAGAGCAGATGTGTATCATGAAACTTTAAAACAATTCGTTTTTGAAAGTGCAGTATGAAAAGATACTGCACTTTCAAAAACGAATTGTTCGAAAAAACGAAGAAGAAGTCGAAGACGAACTCGTTTCAAAAATGATTTCGACTTGTTTTAATGCAAAAGCATTAAAACAAGTCGAAAATTCCACGCCTAACGTAGCAAATGCAGTGCGTTTGTACTATTAGGTTTTTAATATTCAGATCTTGGTGTAAGAGTATTTCGGATAGAGTGCAGTAGCCAAAATCTTTTGTATGTCCCTGAAAATGTATCTGCTTTCTATTATGTAGAAGGTAGCTTTTAGTAAACCTCAATAATGTATACCAGTTTCATAAAATGCGAAGTAGTTTAATATAATTACAACGGGAAGCATATTTCAGATGTGTATATTGCTGGGACGATTACTGTTTCTAAACCGATAGGAGAGCGTCATTATCACGGTCAAGTACACGCCCACACAGTTTGATTGACAGGAACTCGTGGACAATTGATCGTGTGTGTTTATTATTTATTTGTACTCGGATTGTTTGAATTTGTACTCGGTAATTAAAAATTAAACGTACGAAAGAATTTTTTTTTTCAAAATGACTGAATTTTATTTACTTCAATTAGAAATTATACTTCCTCTGATCCTGAAATAAATAAATAAATAAATAAATAAAAATTAATGTAAGAATTTTGCTTATACGGATATTTTCGCAGAATACTTTTTTCCCCATTTGTTTAATATATATATAAATCATTTTGGAACGATATTTAGAATATTAAAAGGGTTTGAAATATTTTTTTTAAATGTCTTATTTATTAATAAAAGACAGCCTCCAATAATTTAAAAAAAAAATCACCAACGGACTCTCGGCCCGCGATGGACTCGAACCCATATCCTCCGGTTTCAAGCTCGACGCTCTAACCATTCAGCCAGTCAGCTCACTTTCATCCGCAACAGATTATCGTTATAATTAGCACCGTATATTGTCCACGAGTTCCTGTCAATCAAACTGTGTGGGCGTGTACTTGACCGTGATAATGACGCTCTCCTATTGGTTTAGAAACAGTAATCGTCCCAGCAATATACACATCTGAAATATGCCAACGGGCATATATGAAACAATGCTTCTTTTTATAACATTATGTAATGGATTACTTTTGAGTGCCCTGTAATTTAATTAAAAAAATATACATTCTTTGCACCTTATATTGTGCAGTGTGTATATTTTAGTATATACTTCATAGATGTATTTTCAATTTTATTATGTTTGAAAGAATGTAACAAAAATAAAAGCTCTTGAAAGTATATTTTCCCAATGATGGTAATGTAGCGGAACATGTTTTAATGTCTGCGTAATTAAACTATACATCCATTACATTCATACATTCATTAGAAAATTTGAAATGTCTCAACAAAAGTATGCAACAATTTTATATTTTAAAGTTCAGAGATTAGGTTAATTATTCTTTGGTTGGGTAGTTTTTGAATTGCTATATATATACAGACAGAAAGACGGACGAACTGAAAAACGACTACAGGTGCTGCGTATTTATATATTTACGAATTCATAAAAAAGGAAATAGGCAGTACTTAGATGCAATAAAAGCAGTTAATGCAATAAAAGAGAAATTTATTGATTGCGAAGTTGTCAGCACCAATCTACATTCCTCAATAACATTTTTTATTATTTTATTTTATTTTATTATTTTTATTATTATTATTATTTTATATATTTTTTTTTTGCTTTTGCAATAATGATACTACTTCGAAAGTGTACAACTGACTGTTTATGAATATTAATATGTAAATGCATTTTTTAGACATGATAAATATACTTTAAAGAAAGATTGTTTACAGCACTTTTAATATTATTCATTTATTATTATTTTTATTACTTTTAATATTATGCATTTTTATTGGCCTAGGGAAAATGAAACGTTGTTTTATGTACACTTATCTTACTTTTTGCGATTTGGGGGAAAATTATGATCCTCATATATGCCATAGGAAAGAAATTAATGACGTACTTTCTTTTACTGATGGATGTTCAACTATATTTAAATGGACAACAGATATTGATCATGTATCCTCAATTCTGAAATCCCATGTGAAATTTCTGTAAATCGTAAACATTCATCTTATAGCATCTGGCTTGTCAGATATGTTTCTTGTAATAGTCCATTATATTTATCATTAATAATTCTTAATATATTCTGAAAAAGACATGTTTAAGATATCATTTAACATAATTTTTAAAACACAATGTATTAATCGGAAATGTGCGATAAATTGTACCTCATGTATAGATTTGTATATAATAAAAGCATTTAAAAATACGTTAACAATAAAAAAACACTATTTGAGCCTTTTTATTAATAAGTCAGATTTTTGTCAGCACAATAAGGTATTAATACAAATATTAATGTTTATGCTATCCTGTAGTCTAGAATTTTCAATGATTGCTTGCAAGGAGCCTAATGACGAATGGGGCTCTCTCGGTCTACAATCGAGTACTGAACTTTAATTTCGATACAGCAGATAAAATATGCTAATTTTAAAGTAATTAATTTCTCCTAAACGCATCATATTAATTGTATGAGAAATTGTTTTTAGACTAAATGAATTATGTAAGATCCGTCTATGCTGTCACAATTGCATACTAAAATCTAAAAAGAAGTTAGAGTTCATTTCAACATGTAAACAGCCTCCTAAGCAAATTTCATATGCATCATTTAAAAGTAAACTTTATTATTTTCCTTTGTTACAAGTAACTTTCTTCTACGATAGTATATTGTTGGGTTAGTGGAGGTGGGTTTATTTATTTATTTATTTATTTATTTTTAACGAAAGAGCATTAAGGTGGTCACAAAAAATAAATTTTCGACTTTTTTCTGGAGGCCCCCTCCCAAAAAAATACTAATTGGTTAGAAAAAAATATTGGCAAATATAATTTGGCCTCTTTTTGATGATGTTTATTCATGCCTCATTGATGTCAAAATTTTTTAAAGTATTTTTTTTTGGAAAAAAAGGCGTGTCTCCTTCATGAATTAAATATTTTTGAACCTGAAATCAAAATGCAGGACACATTGCATGATAAAAAAGTTTTTGCTTTGATAACAACGCATCAGCTTTTTGAAAAAAAAAATTAACAATATGCGCATTTTTGAAGATCCGAATTGATGCCAATTTTAAAAATTAACTTTTTATGAAAATACGAAACATCATTGTAAAATTTCATATGATTTGTTTGCACCTTTAATTTTTTTTTTTTCATTTTGTACATTATAAAAGCTTTTATTTTTAAAAAATTCTAAAAAATGAAAAAATCAAAAGTTAAACAGAAAGAAAAAAAAAAAGATGATTTGTCATGTTGAGGTGTAATGGCTTAAATAAGGTGGCTTTTCAAGAGTTTTCAAACATTTTCCTGCATTTAGATACAACATATAGCGCGAACCGTTTTTGTTCTTCGTCTTTTCTTAAACATGAATTAAAATCTCGGTTTATTCCCCTTTCAGCTATGTTACCTTAAAACCATTCACTTTTTTCAACCAAATAATGTCACTTTTCACATAATGCAACAGAATTCATATTTAAAAACTTCATATTAATAAAAAAAATCTAGTTTAAAAACTGCTAGTTTTAGAGAATAAAAATGTTGCCTGTCTTGTTCAAAAAATAATCCAGTTCATTGAAACTAATTGTATCGCTTAAATACCTATCATCAACGTTTTCCTCTTTAAACGACCTTAATTAATTTTATTTTCTTTCAAAAGTACCATATAAAAATGAAAATGAAGTTGAGCCCAGCTAAAATACCAAAAGAAGGATTATCATTTTAGTAAGCAACTATTAAGCAACTATTCAAACTTTTTTATTATTATCATTATTATTTGTAATCAAGAAGAAGTCATATAAAAATTAAAGAAAGTTAGATAAATCTTTTATAGTCATGTTTACACTGTTATTTTCTTAAAAGTTCACTAAGAAAATTTGAAATTATTTCTTTCGAATAAAATATTTTATATCTAGTACTCTATGTTAAATAGCATTTTTATTCTGAATCTGGTCCAACTTGATCCATACAAACTGATTTTTTATTAATATCTGAGTGAAGCGGAGTGGTTGTGCCGTCTTTACAACCCAAAATAGCTTTTGGTTTAAATTGTAAATTATGGTGATTGCATGTAAATATAGATAATTTTGCTTTAATATTTGCACTAGAAATATTCACATACGGATTTCCCTGCGGCAACCACTTTTTAAGGCAGTGGTATCAAAACACATTACATGTTTTTTACCAATTTCCTTCACCTTTTCAACTGCTGAAAATGCAGTTTTTGCCTCTATTATTCCGACGCTATTTTCAAGCCGAGGGACTGCAAGTCTTCATCTCAACAACTCATTATAAACAACACCCTTTCTACATTTTTTCTACACAAAAAATTAGGAAGCAGTTTTCAAGTGAACAATAGCTCCCTCTAAATCGAATTTTAAAATCTGTTTTTAAAGAGCTCAATTTTCTCTTATTAGTTTTTTTCTTGCTTTTTAAATAGATGTTTGCGCAATCATTTTACATTTCTACTTAAAAGATTGTGGTGAACTAATCAGTGTACTGTACGTCTAGCAGCTTCTTTGGTGTTCAATTTCATTTCACGAATCTTACCCATATAGCACAAAAGTTCCTCAATACATCCCCAGGAGCTCCAAGTCATCCCATATTCCTCCTAGTACTAAAATAACAAGATCAGGACGTCCTGGGGAAGAGTCTTTTACGGTGTCCCCAGGAGTGAGCTCTCAGAAGCGTCTCTCGGAGCAACTTCACAGGGACGCTACTCCTGAGGAAGTACCTGGGAAATCATTCCTGGGGAAGTACCTGGTTAGTCTTTCTTGGGGAAGTGCCGAGGAAGCCATACTGCTGGCGCCATCTCGTGAGTGATCCTGGAGTAAAATATTTAATTTCTTTTTATTAAAGTATTGAATTCAATTTGATAATTTCAATAAGATTTTTAATGAGTTAATTTTATTTTATCAATTTTTCGGTTTCTTATTTTTTAGCAAGTTAGATAATTTTTATTAAATTGTAATTATTTTTAATTTTTGCTATAACTTTTAATCTTTTTTAGTTAAATTAAAAATTTTAATTTATTGTTTCAGTTAATTCCTATTTTTATATACTAATTACTATTATGTATCTTTTAAACCAAATTTTGTTCATTTATCAATATTTTATTAATTAATAATAAATAACATATTGCTAATAAAACTCCAAACAATTAGGCCGACGGGAGCGATTGGGTACAGATTCTGCACATCCCATCTACCAGCTTCAAGAACAGAATCTCTTGACCGCTGGTGGGGCTCAGTATGAAACTGCAACAATGAAATATTTCAAAGAGAGAAAATTAGGAAAGAAAAAACTTAAGAAAAGACTAAGCAAATTTATATATTTTTTTTTATAAATTCATATAATAAGAGCACCTTTTACCAAGCGTAAAAAGAAAAAAAATCGATAAAAATTTCTGTAAAAAAAGTAAGAGCGAGAGAGAGCAAAAAGTTTCATTTTTGAAAGGATTTACTTAGATTTTATTTGTCAATCATAAAAAAGAAAAAAAATCAAGGGACAGATCAAGAGAGGAGCGTTGCCCTCCGGAGGGTCTTTCTAAAGGAACCTAACCCGTAATTACGCAAGGAAGTTTAAAATTCGAAGAAAACCGTGGAAAACTCCGAACGATTAGGCCGACGGGTGAAATTGTGTATACACTCAGCATCTCCCATCTACCAGTTTCGAGAACAGAATCTCTTAGCCGCTGGTGGGGTTCACAGTGAAACTGCAACAATTTCAAAGCACATTCAACTGCAAATATTTCAAAGAGTAAAAAATAGGGGAAAAAAAAGACTGAGCAAATTTATATATATATAAATTTTTTTCATAAATTCATTTAATAAGAGCACCAAGCAAAAAAAGAAAAAAATCGATTAAAATTTCTGTAAAAAAAGTAAGAGAGAGAAAGAGCAAAAAAGTTTTATTTTTGAAAGGATTCTCTTAGTCTTTATTTGTCAATCATTAAAAAAAATCATAATTTAAAAGAAAACTATGTGTTTTAATCTCCTGCTATTTTAATGTCTGGAAATAATATTTTTACTAACTAAAATAAAATGTTACAGGGGATATCATCAGAAACGTTTAGCATCATTCATTGTGTATCAAAATATATAGTTCATAATCAATTTTCTAACTGCAGAACGATTTTAATGGATTTTAAGTATTAAAAGCTAAAAGGATATTTTTATCATTTAAAAATACAACTTCATTTAAAAAATTTTAAATTCGAAGACATTTATGTTATAACAAATATTTATTGATAATTTATTTAGAGTTATTATTTTAAATTTATGTCGAATGAATGCAAAAGGCACAAAAAATGAGGACATTTCCTAGTTTTAAGTTTCAAAAGCGGAGTAAAAATGCATGTATAACTTAGAAACCTTTACCCCTCATTGACCCTACAGCATAACGGTCAGAGCGCGCGTCCAGAGTACCAAGGTACTCGGGTTCAAATCCAGGAGGAAAAATGAAGGTAAGAAATTTCTTACTGAATTATCTCTGTATATGTAAATCCGTCTAAATAATAGAAAAAAAAAACATTCGCGTTTTCTTCTAAAAAAATTAAATTAAATCATAACTTTAATTTAATTTTTTTTAACATATTAGTGACCTTGAAGTTTCCCAAAGTCCTCCTATGTCACTTCCTCAAATCTTCCCCAGAACCCCCCGGGGAAAATCCTAAGGGAGGTCCTGGGGAGCGCGCCAGGTTGCTGTAAAGCGGACGTTTTCGGTTCTTGAGGACCTCCTGGTGACAATTTTCTGCATCCTCAGAGATGCCTGGGGGATGACGGTCCTGGGATGTGAATCCTCCCCAGGACATCCTGGGGAGGCACGTGTGCTATATAGGTATAAGAAAAATATGTGTATGCTTGGGCTATAGGAAGAGGTAAATTTGGCTAAGTTTTCATTTCAATAACAAAAAATGTTATGTAATTAGAGAAAAACCGAAATTACAATTTTTATATGGCCGCTTTTGAAGAAATTTTAATTTCATTTTTTCTTAAAGAACCGATTTATCAGACTCCTCTTAAGCTAAATTTGACTCAAATGCCCACGTTGACAGCAATTCGCAAAATATATTCTGTCTTTATGAAACATTTACCAATTGAATAAGAGAACTGCAAACTGAATGCATTTCAGGACAAAATTTAATTTAAAACTGAGCAATAAAATAAGCAATTTGTTATTTAAATACATCCTCAAATCTTCAATCACAATCGCTTTGGAAAATTATACTCGAAATGGCTACTTTAGCTGCATTTTTTTCAAATAAATTCTGCCTTTATCGAAAAATTCACGAATACGCATTATACAGTTTCTAAATAAGAGAACCTATCAACTGGTTGTGTCTGAGCGCAAAAATGTTTTTTTTTTAAATGAGTCAGAAAATAAGCAATTTTTTATTTGAGTATTCCCTAATTTTTTTCAATCTTCGTCGCTTCGGGAAATTCAGTTCAAAATGCCTTCTTTGAGACTTATTCTGCCTCCAGAATGAAACTGGCTAATACGTCTCATTAAATAGTTCCTAAATAAGAGGACGTGCCATTTGGATGCATTTAAAATCAAAAATGAATTTTAAAACGAGTCAGAATATGAGCAGTTTCGATTTTGAGGTTTTTTCTTAAATTCGTTTTAATTTATTTTTGCTTTATGAATTGGTAATATGAATTGAAAGAACTTGTCAGTATAAAAGTTGTAGATATTATTGAGTAGATGTAAAATAAATTTAATCGGATTTGATAGCTTAAGAATTGTGTTTTTTTTTTCTTTCCGCGCCCTTTATTCTTTTTGTTTTTAATTTTTTTCATCAGTAAAAATTGACCTCATCAAAACCTTGTAAATACAAAAATTTTAGATAATTTTGTCAACATTTATAAAAAAAAATATTTGGATTTGATATCGTGAGAATTGATGAAGTTGAAGCGATAATACTTCATCAAAATTCTGTCTTCCTGCTAACTTTAAACTAACTTTCCTGTGTACTTTCGGCTAATTTTTTACAAGTATTATAAACTTTAAGCTGATTCGATGTCTATTTTATTTAATAAGTTTAGAAGTTTTTTCGGTTTTCACAAAACCTCTCTATTTTTATCCAGTTGGTCCAATTTTGCTCAATAACGAGCTTTACCGAGTTTTTATGCCCCTTGATTTTATGTATCAATTTAAACGCGATTTGAGCAGAATTTTTGAAGTTATCGTGCCCATAAAAAGGTGAAATATATGTATATATATATATATATATATATAGATAGATAGATAGATAGATAGATTGATAGATAGATATAGATAGATAGATAGATAGATATGACTGCAATTTTGAAAAAAAAGACATAAATGAATGATTTCTGATATATATGGGATTAATATAAAATATATGGTACTAATCTATTATTCCGTTGACCAATTTCTCCAAATTATACAAATCGCCAAACTAATAGCCAAATTATACATATTGACATAATTTTTATTTTAAATAACGAAAAAACAAATAATTAGTAGAATATTAATAAAAAGTCGAAATAAAAATAACTTAATAGTATTTTAAACACATGAAACGTATTTAATGTCATTGAATGTGATATTCACAATCATCCATTATTGGCATTTAATCTTCTAGATTGGCGATAATTTTTTAGTAGACGGGATAACCTAGTAGTACCAAATATATTTAATTTTAAGCATCCTTTAATGTTACAAAGAAATAAAGGCAGACGAAATGTTAAATGATGCATTGTTTTTTAACTGGTTTTCTGTACTATTTCGCGATAATGACGCCCTATGAAAACATTTCTTTAGATGTTGTTTAAAATTAAATCGTAAATGTGGAATTCATCAGCGATTCAAATAACTTCATGTTCTAAAAAATAGGTAAAGGTATTTTAAATACTAAAATTAAATAAAAAAGTATTACAGAAGTACATTATTTTAACTTTATTGATTTAAAATTCCTTACTGTCAGAAATTCTTCACTTTTTAAAATAATGCAATTGAAATCCCAAATTGATAAAACACTAAATTTTGCAAAATTTATGGTACTACTCTGTTATCCCGTCGACCAATTTCGCCAAATTGTAGAAACCGCCAAACTACTAGCCAAATTGACACAATTATTATTTTAATAACGAAAGAACCATTATTTTAGTAGAACATTTATAAAAATATGAATGAAAAGTCAAATTAAAAATCACTTGATGACGTAACAAACACCTGTATCATGTTTAATGTCAAGTGAATGTGGTATTTCCGATCACCATTATTGGCGTTTAATCTTAGAATTTAGCGACAGTAATTTGGTCGATGGGATAACCTAGTAGTACCAAATTTAGAGTGTCTTTACAGAAGAGCATTGACCTTTAAGTCGAAATAATATTCTTTGAGAGTTTAGGCTTACTAACAGAAAGTGCATTTTTTACTATAAGTAATTATCTGGATTTATTAGAACTTCTTAAACATTTCCTTTGATCAAAATTCGACGCTATGTACCTCGGTATAATAACATGTATATTTTTTTTTTAATAGGGGCAATATTAAATTCTGAAAAAGCCGAATTCCTGCTTCCTTATTGTTTAAAAATTTATTTACTTTCATTTAATTTTGTTTTTCTGCAATATTATGGATTAGATAGTTAGATAATCCAACATAGTACAATAACTAAGATAACTCTGAACAGAATTCAACACATTTAACATGCTACGAGAGTTTTTGTCGAGTATAAAAATATTTTGGTAAATGCATTTCAAGTAATAATTGCATTATTTTAAAAAAGAAAGATTTTTTTCGTGTTTTATAACACTAGATATAAAGTAGAATTAAAAAAAAAATACATTTGCGTTTAAAACATTTTATTTTAAATGGTATATTATAAAATGTCATAACATCATTTTCAAACTAAAATAATAAAGATAAATTGAGCGGATTATTATATGAAACATGTCTGTCCAAATGGATGTAACAAAATTCATGTTTATCTTTATAGGAATTTCCCCTGGGTGTTTAGTATATTGGAAACATGATAAATGTACATTATTGTCCTTTTATATATTTTTGCACATTAATCAGTGATACCAATTACAACATTAATTTCGTTTCAGAATGTATCTAAAATTATTTTCTGAAAATAACTAATGTAATAAAATAAATGAAGTAAACAAAATAGCATTTTCTTTTTCCAGATTTTTTTTTTAATTAACTACACAATAGTCTCAAAAGGACCAAATTATGTTTAAATTGTGTTTAATTAAGATTACGTATAGAAACATAATCAAAAACTTTGCTATAAACTTTAAAATGTAGGGTTGCATGTTGAATGTGTAATACAATGGCACTCATAAAAAAATTACGCATTTCTTTCACATGCGATCTACCGAGACTCCCAAATGATTTTCAATTTCTGATTTTCAATTTAATAAATTTCATGATTTTTTCTATTATATTGTAAAATTTACTTGTTTGTGTTTGTTTACATGCAAAAAAGTTACTTTATATGAAAAAGATTTTTAAAAAATCTAATAATTAATGGGTTAACAACACAATAGTCTCAAAAGGACCAAATTAGGTTTAAATTGTGTTTAATTAAGATTACTTATAGAAACATAATCAAAGACTTTGCTATAAACTTTAAAATGTAGGGTTGCATGTTGAATGTGTAATACAATGGCACTCATAAAAAAATTACGCATTTCTTTCACATGCGATCTACCATGATTCCCAAATGATTTTCAATTTCTGATTTTCAATTTAATAAATTTCATGAATTTTTCTATTATATTGTAAAATTTACTTGTTTGTGTTTGTTTACATGCAAAAAAGTTACTTTATATGAAAAAGATTTTTAAAAAATCTAATAGTTAATGGGTTAACTACACAATAGTCTCAAAAGGACCAAATTATGTTTAAATTGTGTTTAATTAAGATTACTTATAGGAACATAATCAAAAACTTTGCTATAAACTTTAAAAACAATTTCTTTTGAAAAGTATTACTTATTTCTAAAAAATATACATGGTTTGATTCATAAGTAATGAGCATTTGTTCAAAAGAATAGAATTATTGAGCGAATTGGTACAATTGCCCATTCTTCAAAATAGGTACTTCCTGCATCAATACACATTTTATGCGGCATTTTCATCTATGTTTCTATGTAGGCCTGTTTCGGGATGGCTTCAAAGGCTGTCTTGACATTTTCTTTGATGTCCGTGATCGAGTTGAAGCGTTTACTTTTAACGCTGATCTTAAGCGCACAAAAAGAAGATGTCAGTGGGTGACAAGCTTGGACTAAAGAGAGGATGCGAGGCAATTGATACGTTCAGCCGAGCCGGTAAATACTTATAATGAATGAGGTGTGGTTGGGTGTGTTATCGTGATGAATCTTCCAGACATCCTTAAGAGTGTGCTTAACTGATCCGCTGAACAAGCGCAAAACGTTTTGACACATTTACAAATTCATTTTTAACAGAAAGTTATAAAATTGGAATGTCTGACTATAGAAGCGATTTTGAATTGAACTTATTTTTCCATTTTATGAGAATTAAATTACTTACCGTGTTATAAGCTATTTCGATACCTGATCACCCGTTTTTCTTCTACTTTTCGACCGGTTTTTCTGCTTTCGTGGGGGAATGTGCTCAAAAGTGTCAACTTTGAAGGCTTGATATAAAAAATCATTGTGTTTAAAAAAAAAAAAAAAAAAAAAAAAACAGAAGAATGAATGCAATTCGACAGTTTCTGAATAATTACACCTGCTAGTTTCATGAAATTCCGAGCAAAAATAAATTAAAGTATGTGTGACAAAGTTGCCCTTTTTGATTTAAGAACACTTTTAATGTCCCTCTGCTTACTTCGCTTCTCTTTAGACTTTATATGTCAATAAATAAGTCAATGCCTCCCAATGTCGTCCCTAGTAACAGGTGCGGGCGCAGATGTACACTAACGTCATAATAAAATGAGTCTCATTAATTATGAGTCCCACCTTGTATTTGCATTTATCACATGTTGTTGCCAGAGATTTGATGCAATTGGTTGCTTGATTAACGAAGAAAAATTGCATGTTTTCAGAAAAGAAAAGACAGAAAAAAAAGAATCATAAATTTATGGCGCCCCAAGTCACTGAGAAATTAATAAAATGTTCGTTGTGCACTTTTTTATTATTTATAGTATCAAACAAAAGTATGTCCGTTGGACATGTAACATGGACACCAAATTGTTTGTAAAAGCTAGAAAACTACTAAATTAATCTTACGCTGCTTTTTTTTTTTTTTTTTTATGCATTGGAAAATTTAAAATTTTACTCCAATGGATAGAACACAAAATGCAGTTTCAAATGCCATTGTTTTCAAACCTGTATCTCAATTGGGGATTTTTTCACGCATTCAAAAAAGTTTGTTAATTTTTTTTCTCTATGCTTATTTTTTAAAATGATTTTAAATAAGTTTGTAATCAAAATAGAGAAGAGTAACACATTATCATAAAGACCAACGCACTTAATTCAGCATTAGTGTAATTTCATGTAATATGTTGCATCTAAAAACTCAAAGTAAATTAAATTTCACAAATAAAAAAATTTTAACTTTTATCATGCATGTAATCGAACTACTCTCTTATACACAGAAATTACCAGATTTACAAAGGCTGCAATAGCTTATTAAATGTTTGATAAATGATCATTGGCATTCAGCTAACATAAACATATCAATTATGCATTTCTTGTGCAAATGGAAGTTAATCTAAGACGATATAATAAAAATTACAAATCACACATATTAGAGATTAACCCTTCACTGTACATGCACTGGTATGCCACATCTGGTCCATACCCCCAAACACTGTCATTCTCATTATATGACACGAATTTCGTCTATAGGATCGCTGGAACTGATCAAGAACAGCCCAAACAAGTTGGAAATTGCACATGAAGCGTAGCAAATTAGGTGCGTTCGAACGATAACGAAGTTTTAAAAATAATACTTTCATATATCAATCTCATAACATTGTAAATAGTGAATTACAATTAAAATGCTCATCAAACAATGTTCTCCCTATACCATTATGTAATGGAATACTTTTGTGTGGCCTTGTAAATCAATAACATATGTTCTTTGCACCACAAATTATGTAAGATGTATATTATAATATGTACTTTATAGTTGCAAATAAATTTTATTAAGTTCGCATGAGTGTAACACGATTAAAATGCATTTGAAACATTTTTTCCCATTGACCGTATTGTAATGGAATACTTTTGATTGCCCCTGTAACTGATCTATGCATCCGAGTTTCATAAAATTTGAAATAACTCGAAAAAATTATGTAATAATTATGTATTTTAAATTTCAAACGCATAGAATATATTTGAAACTTTTTCCCCATTGACCATAATGTAATTGAATACTTTTGATTGCCCCTGTAATGGATCTATGCACACGATTATCAAAAAATTTGAAATAACTCGACAGAATTATGTAATAATTGCGTATTTTAAATTTCAAACGATTAAAATGCATTTGAAACTTTTTTCCCCATTCACCGTAATGTAATGGAATACTTTTGATTGTCCCTGTAACTTATCTATCCATCCGATTCTCATAAAATTTGAAATGACTCGACAAAATTATGCAATAATTATGTATTTTAAATTTCAAACGATTCGGTTGGGTAGTTTTTGCGTTGTTATATGCGGACAGACAGACGGACGGACAGACGGACAGACGGACGGACAGACGGACAGACGGACGGACAGACGGGCGGACAGACGGACAGACGGACAGACGGACGGACTGAACGACCACTATAGGTGCTACGTATTATATAATTACGAACGCACCTAAAAATGAATATCACTTATTTTTTCATGTCGGATGGCTGAATTTGAAAAAAAAAATAAAAATTCGTTAATGATAAACAAACAAACAAAAAAAAATCGATCAAGCTATCAAAGGCAAAATTAATTTTACTATTTTTACTGAATGCATAAAGTGTTAGTATAAAGAAGTGTGTAGAAACAAAGTGTTAGTATTAACATGTTGTAGAGTGTTACAAAGTTAAAAATAATTAATTTAAATTCATCTAATTGCAAAATATAGCAATACAATACTTAAACATCCTAATTGTGTATAAATGATACATGCCATCAAGTATAAAATTTTTGCTGAAATTTTTAAAATTTATTTATTTTTACTATTTTTTTATTATTAGATATATATATGTAATAAAATAAAAAAATGTAATAAAATAAAAAACATTTTGTTCTCTCTGAGCTTTAAATTCTAAATTTGTGGAACATATTTTTAATCTTAGTTTCGTAATGTATTAATATTTTAACAGCTAAAATTATTTTTCTTATTTTATTTAAATTATTAATAATCTATTGCATGTTTCTCAAAAAGTGCGGGAAACGATTTCGTAATATTTTTCCTTTTTAGAATATTATCGAGATTTTAATTTTATTCTTTATTAAGGTCGTCTGTTCTGTGTTAATGCGCGGATATGTTAGCAGGTTAGTCTTTTTGCGAGACAATATTGAGTTCCTACGGGAAGGTCACGCCTCGTATACCAATAAGAGGTGATGATTTCTGACGTGTAGCCTCGAAGTTAATCCTAATTGGATTTTTAATTTACTGACGAAGACTGAAGGGGGGCTAGTTTTTTCGTGTGAGTGTTGAAGTTTCATTCTAGGTTTTCGGAGGATTCAGAATGCATCTGTCTCTTAAACTGTTAGGACGCCCGTTAAATTTTTCCCGATAAATTGTAAGATGGAATGAGGTAGCTTAGTCATGAACTTTGGAGTATCCGGCGTGTGCCAAGGTGACTGCTGGTCTAACTTCATGTATTTTATGTGTTCCAATGAAAATGAATTCAAAACGGAGTGGTGTAATTTTTTACGGGGAAATTCTCAAAGACCGAAATACATCGCTTGGTAAGTTACACTACGGCTGCTTAACTTACTGTTGATCTTCTAGATGGAATGCCGCCAAAACAGATTATTTTAATTTTCACGTTATATGTATATAGATTTAAAATAATTTTTTGTTTATAAAAATAGAAAAAATCGTGCAGTAAAGGATTATAAATAAAGAAGATTCTTGTCTTAATTATGTACACTAAACAGTATATCAGTCGGCATTTTTAAACATAACTAGTCCGTTTTTTAACACCTGCCACCCCATCTGGTAATCCTGCGGAATATTTCATATTTACAATCAAAATATTTCTTGATGTTGCAACTGTTGATTGCCCTTTTAACTATCTGAAGAAACTGCTCTATCATACGACTGCATTTAACATGTAACTATTAAGAAAAAGGAACTGATATATCATTAAAATACTGACGCTTCAACTGTAATCGCTTTCGTAGAGGGTTTATTACCACTTCGAAAAATTTCCAGCAGTAAAATTAAGTAATTTTTTTTCCTCATTTGAAAGATCCTAGAAATGAATAAAGGACAAAAGTAGCAAACCAATATTGGTCCAGCGTTGCGCAAATATTTCATTTATTGGAATTACTGCTAATAAAACGTCAATATTAATTATATATTGACATTTCATTGGAAATATTTCCAATGAATTCAGAATGAATGCAGAACAGCACAGGATAATTATATTAAAAACAGAATTTTTAATATAATTATCCTATATTTTCTGTTTGTAAACAGAAAATATCAATCAAATAAATTTTCATCTTTCCTAAGAAAGAAGATAATGCTGGGGTTGAAGTACCAGATATGACCAAGTTACCACAGCCAACAATCAGACACGGAACAGCCAGAACATCAGGTCATTATACGTTTCATTTTGATTGCTTTCATATTGTTTATAAATAAAGTGTGGGTGATTTGAATTTGATAAATAACATAAAATGGTTTGCTAACTATTTTTCTATGAAAAATATGCATTGGTGTTATTTTGTCTCCATTTTTCCCAGACGTATCAAAGCGTATCAATATGCCCCTGGGATGGGGCACATTGATACAAATTACCTTTTTTTGATTTTTTTAAAAATTACATGCAAAAATAATATATAAAACAACGATTGTACATTTTTATAACACACTACACAGGTTTTGCCGAGATCACATAGAAAAAAAACTTGAAATTTCTGCTCTCTAGAAACCAAAAAAAATTTTAGAAAAAAGCTGTATCAATGTGCCCCAGTTCTCCCTACACTGTACAAGAAGATTATGTCAATATACAAAACTTGTATGCAAAACTAGAGACATCTGTAACTTTACAAAAGAATTTGTTAAAATTTTGGTAATTTTACTAAAATTTTATCTGTAATCCTCGTTACCGTTACTTAAAAACTCTGTGAATAGGATTTTCCAAAAAATTTCTTTGTAACCTCAAAATATTTTTGATTCAAAATGCCAATCTGTATCTGTTACATAAATTTCTATTGCTGCCATTGCAAAAAAAAGATCTTGGATTATTATTCTACTAATTTTTTTGTAATATTTTAAACATTTTTAGAGTGTACGCATTTATAAATTTAAAAGCATTAAACGAGCTTCTACTTCATGAAAATGAAATGGACTTCTAAAAGCTTAACGTTCACTGTAAAAAAAAAAAAATCTGTAAAGATACTAAACTTTTTCTAGGAAATTAGGATTCCTAAAACTTTTCCTGTAACGGTAACAGCAAAAATTCAAGTTTCAGAATAGGTTACATGGATTTTTCCTGTTATCGTTACACGAAAAGTTTTTGGAATCCCAGTTTCCTAGAAAATGTTTAGTACCTTTACAGAATTTTTTTACAGTGTTGGAACAGTGCTTTGATCTTCAAGGCACAAAAATAGAAGATACAATTCCAACCCGGGATTATTCGTCACAAATTAGGCCGTAATAGTACCAACAAGTAATAAAAAAGGCATATTTTAATTTATTTATTTAGTTTGAGAAAGCAGTTTAATTCAATCAAACATTTATAACATTGTCCCTAAAGTTTTGATTTCAGCATTTTAATTTACAGAAAATTATCACATTTAAGTTAATCATATCCAAGCACAATGACATTATATGAAAAGCACAATTTTGTTATATTTGGAATTTTTAATATCAAGACAAAACTATTTTAATTTGAACTATTGAAATCACTACAATCTACTTTGTAGGATAAGAGAGTTCTCACATATTTTATGATTTATTTTCAAAAAATTCTTTTTAAAAAATTCATAAATTTGAATTTTTTAAAAGAATATACATATTTTTACAGTTTTTGCAAAACAGAAATGCTTATTTTTTCAGATTATCTTAACATTAAATATGATAAATTATTACTTATTTTTTGGACGTATTCGGCAAAATATTTTATAATGAAATATAAGAAAACAACTTTTAAAACTTCAGTAAAATGTTTCTCTGAAAAGCTTTGCTATTCATTTTCTTTGAACCTTTGAAAACATATTTGCAATGGGACATTTACTCGCAAACAAATTTTTGAAACAAAGTATTTCGAAGAATGCACTTTTGAATCTACATTGGAGTGGACAGTCATTTCCTAGACTTATGGATCTACCTAGTATAAATTCAGAAATAATTCTAGCCTCACTAGTAAAATAAATAAATAAATGTAACGTTGATCATTTAGCCCTCCAAGCGTCTTGCAAAAGGCTAAAATTGTAATGATTCTTTCAACATTATAAAAAAAAACTTTATTTAAGTACGAATGTAATCCTCCAGAGTATGAATCATTCTTCGATGTATTGAAAATTCATTAAATCTATAGAATTATAGTATTTTAAATATTGCTTACATTGCAGTGAAAACTGGAGCTTAGTATACGGAATATTACGTTCCAGACGCTTAGAGGGCTAGACTTATGGATCTATCTACACTGTAAAAAAATCTGTAAAGGTACGATACTTTATCTAAGAACTTTTCCTGTAACGGTAACAACAAAAACAAAAGTTTTAGAATCGGTTACATGGATTTTTTCTGTTATCGTTTCATGAAAAGTTCTTGGAATCCCAGTTTCCTAGAAAATGTTTAGTACCTTTACAGATTTTTTTTTACAGTGTAGTATAAATTCAGAAATAATATTAGCCTCACTGTTAAAATAAATAAATAAATAAATGTAACGTTGGTCATTTAAATTTACTGAATCAAAGGCTACTTTAATAGAAAACTGATCTTAATATTACATTTTTGAAATGCGTAAGATAAATAAATATATGCACTAATCATAAATTAATCGCCATACAAATGGTTTTCATGGGTTCACTGTAGAAGTAAACAAAATCTGCAACCTTAGTAATTTAAATGTATCAAAATGTGTTATTCTTATTAAAATTTTATAAGCACACTGTACAAGTAAATGGTGTTAATCTGCAAAATTTGTAAACAAAACTCGAGACATGTGTAACTTTACAAAAGCTTTGGTAGTTGTATTAAAATTTTTTCCGTAATCCCCAGTACCGTTAATTAATAAGTTCTGGGAATGCGATTTTGCCAAAAAAAAAATCTTAGCAGCCTTGAAGTTTTTTTAATTCAAAGTGCAAATCTGTAACCGTTACATGATTTTTTATTGTTGCCATTAGATGAAAAGTTCCTGGAATAGAATACTACTAGAAATTTTTTTGTAATTCTCCAAATTTTTTACAAGAGTGCATTCAGAATCTACATAATATTAATTTACATAACATATTATGTCTTTTCACTGTTTTTTTTAAATATTTTTTCCAATAAGAAAGCAAAGATCATGAAGTATATAAACATGTTACAAATGTGTGAAATATTTCAGCATGACTACACTGTAAAAAAAAAATCTGTAAAGGTACTAAACATTTTCTAGGAAACTGGGATTCCAAGAACCTTTCATGTAACGATAACAGGAAAAAACCATGTAATCGATTCTGAAACTTAAATTTTTGCTGTTACCGTTACAGGAAAAGTTTTTGGAACCCAGTTTCCTAGAAAAGGTTTAGTACCTTTGCAGATTTTTTTTTACAGTGTATACTTATTTTATAGATATCATTTAACCTAACATAAATAAACATAACTTTAACATGAATGAAACCTATTTATGAATACAATTTTTTAGTCTGTTGTAAATCCCGCGGTACGATATGCATCCCCGTCCTCGTTTATCTTCATTTGCAGTTTTGAGCAGATGTATTACCTTCGTTATTCTGAAATGTTGCAAATTAATTCAAAATGTATGAGTACATATTTTTTTATTGTTATTATTTAAATAAATTTCCTATATAAAAAAAATTGTCGTATAAATTCATTCTGATGTACAGAAAAATATTTACTTAAATTAAACTATAAAAAAGATATTACAGAACACGTGGTGCTCTTTAAACTTCTATGCATATAAGCTAACATAATTACTATTCTAATAAGAATCTGCATATTTTTAGCAGTTGTATGCAATTCTACTGTACTAATTCATTTCTCTTCTAATTAGGTAGATTTCGTATGAAATACAGAACATGTCCATTGATGAACGTCCTCTTGCGATTTTAGACATTTTGTTAAATATCTAGAAAAATATATGAGGAATTATTCCGAAACTCTTAGTGTATAATCATTTTAGTAAAAGTCATACATTTCCGTGAAGATGTTTTCCCAAAACTGCATAGGGGACAGTCAAAAAATTAAAAAAAAAGAATATATTTTGAATACGCATATTCAATCTTTTTTAATTTTTTTGACGGTCCCCTATGGAGTTTCGGGAAAAAATCTTGTATGACTTGTACCCTTATGTCGATACACTAAGAGTTTAGGGATAATTCCTCATGCATTTTTCTAGATATTTAACAAAATGTCTAAAATCGCAGGTGGACATTCATCAATGGCCAGGTAGTGTACACTGTAAAAAAAAAAAAAAAAAAAAAAAAAAAAAAAAAAAAAAAAATCTGTAAAGGTACTAAACATTTTCTAGGAAACTGGGATTCCAAGAACTTTCATGTAACGATAACAGGAAAAATCCATGTAACCGATTCCAAAACTTCAGTTTTTGTTGTTACCGTTACAGGAAAAGTTCTTGGAATCCCAGTTTCCTAAATAAAGTGTAGTACCTTTTCAGATTTTTTTTTACAGTGTACTACCTATTGCATTCTCTCCCATGTTGGAATTTCAGAAACATTTTTTGCAGATCTACACCGATCATGACATCTAGACCCCAAAACTTTATCACTTTCTTCTAGAAACGATAACTTCCATAATTATGCTCAGATATTCTTCAAACTTTTACATAAAATCAAGGGGCATAAAATCTCGGTCGAGTTCTTTAATGGGCAAAATCGGACCAAGGGAGTGGAGAAAAGGAGGGTTTTGTGAAAACAGAAAAAACGCGATAACTTCTTAATTAAAATATATATCAAATGAGTTTAAAGTTTATATTACTTCTAAAAAATGGGCTAAAAGTTTATGGATGACAGATTTTTGATGAAGTTAAAAATGAGCTCAAGGGGAGAAAAAGTGCAGGTTTTTTGCGATAAAAAAGTTCATAATTTCGTCAATTCTCAAGATATGTAATCCAACTAAATTTTTTATAAATGTTCTTAAAATTATCTAAAACTTTTGTAATAAAAAGTTTTCCATAGGACCAACTTTTACGGATGAAAAAATTAAAAACGAAAAATAAAAACATTTTACATTTATTTACTTAAACAGGTGTCACAATTAAAAATTCAATGTGTTAAAAATTAACATATTTAATTTTTATTTGTGACACCTGTTTAAGTAAATAAATGTAAAATGTTTTTATTTATACGTAAATGAAAAGGTTGTGTAAATTTGTTTTAGTTTTTACGAAAACTAACAACAGTTTCTGACATAAAAACGAAAAGAAAAAAGGGGGTGGAAAAAGAAAAAATCCATAACTTACTCAATTATTAATTAATCTAATCTAGTTAAATTTATTTTACATCTTCTTAATAGTATGTACAACTTTTATACTAACATGTTTTTCATAGGACCAATTCTTATAGCAAAAATAAAATAAATAAAAATAGGAGTTGGAGAAAAAACCTCAAATCCAAACAGCTTATATTCTTACTCATTTTTAAATTCATTTTTGATTTTAAACGCATCCAAATGACACATCCTCTTATTTAGGAACTATATAATATGACGTATTGGCCAGTTTTTTGATAAAAGCAAAATATATTTCTAAGAAGGCTGCCAAAAAAGCAAATTTTGAGCAGAATTTCCCGAAGTGATTGTGATTGAAAAATTGAGGAAGTATCACAAATTGCGTTATTTCTGAGTCATTTTTAAATCCATTTTTGTTCTCAAACACACCCAATTTACAAGTTCTATTATTTAAGAACTATATAATGTGACGAATTAGCCAGTCATTTGATAAAGGCAGAATATATTTTAAAAAAGGCTGCCAAAATGGGCACTTCGCACAAAATTTCATAAAGCGATCATGATTAAAGAATTGAGGATGTATTCAAATAACAAATTGGTTATTTTATGACTTATTTTCAAATCCAATTTTGCTCTCAAACGCATTCAATTGATTTTTTTTATTTAGGAACTATATAATGTGCGTATTCGTCGATTTTTTGGTGTAGGCTAAATATATATTTTTTTTAAAAGCTGTCAACTTGGGTACTTCGCAAAAAAAATTTCCCAAACCGATCATGATTAAAGAATTGAGATTGTATTCAAATAACAAATTGGTTATTTTATGAATAATTTTTAAATTCAATTTTACTCTCAAACGCATTCAGTTGACAATTTTTTTTTTATTTAGGAACAATACAGGGTGAATCATAAATATCGAAACAATAGGCTATCTCCTTAAATATTAGCCCTAGACCCATACTTCCAATTGCAAAAATTCATAAAAAAAGGTGAAATTTTTGATAAGATAAGTTGCAACTCCATGGAGGGTCTATTTGAAAAAATACGAAAATTAGCTTATTATACGGCCCCCGTAGGATAAAAATTCCAATTAAGAAAACTTTCCTTATCTAGTCCTGAATAACACACAAAAAGTTGCATCTTCATATCTTCAAAATTCGCGGAGTTATAACCGTTTGAATAATTCATCCGGTTTTAAAGGATTAGACACAAATTGAAATGCGCGCAATTCGAAAGACAATGTTACTTCAACAGTTGTAGGAAACGCGTAAAAAATCTATCTTGTGAGTTAGATTTATTTATTTATTTATTTTTTCGATGGTTAGCCATATAATTTGCTAAGAAAATCACATCCTAAAATTTATCATAAAAATTAAAAATTTCCAAACATTATTTATCGGATTTCAATTTCTTTCTACTTAATTAAAAATGAAAATCGGATTTTAGTTTTGTTTCGGGGTTTTTGTTTTTCAATATACTTAGAACTATTAAAAATATTTATTTGAAAAGTATTAACTTTTAAAAAATCATATTTTCAAAAGTAAATAATTTTTCATTTTTTTAAAACAAAACTAATGTAAAATAATTAAAAATGACATGTTTCAAATTTGTACTTTTTTCTTTAATAATTCTTAACTTTTAATAATTTAAAGACAAGAAATAGTCGTGGAAAAAATTCATTAAACAGAAAAACGAAATGTACTGTTTTACTGCCCATCAGTTATTTAAAAGAATGCTTTCCTAAGATGCAGATTAAATCTTTTTACAAATTTAGCTCTCACAACTTCAAGCTTTTTATCGTCTTAGAGAGGCTGTTAAAAAATCTGTATTCTGACCTCACGTCAAATCAGGACCGAGACGTTACTTTTTTCTGAAGACTCGCCTATCCGGGCCTAACGTATTTTTCATACCGGAGATACTTAGGTCTGCACTGGACGAAATTTTAAATTCCGGACTCGAACAATCCGTATTAAAATCAAAGCCTCTGACTGACCTAATACGTACATAAAATAAGTAAAATTTGGTTCAATCAATATTTCTACAAAAACCACATAAATTTTAATATCGCTTTTATTTTACAAAAAAAAAAAAAAAAAAAAAAAAAAAAAAAAAAAAAAAAAAAACTTTAAAATTGATTTTTTTAAGAATAGTATATTTAAATGCTAAAAAATTAAACAAAATAAAACCAGAGAAAAAAATCTGCCTATAACGGAATTCTGTCTTAAACAGAAAATATGTTGATCCATGCAAAATAAATACAATATTACCTGAGAAAAAAATAAACTCCATTTAACCCTCCTAGGAAGGGCATTTGTCTATTACGTATGTTTTCTTTCCTATGTGATTCCGTCTTAAAAGTTTTTACTGTATAACATTTTTCAAAGCAACGCACGGGATGTGAATCAGCGATATTAAAATATAAGTGAAACATTTACATATAAAAGAGATTCATTGATAAAATGAATATATCACAGCCTTTGGCGCTTCTTTAATAATAAAAAAGTATAAATATAAAAATCGAAATTCTATATTAAGTATTTTTGGTCAGAACTCCTCCAAGAATAAGAATTTTTAACTCTACTGAAGTAAAAAACTATCTAGAAATTCACGGCTGAGCCGGCTATGGTTTAAGCTTTTTTCCAGGCTGGTCCGGATTATGATTTCAACATTATTTCATGCCGGGCAGAACTTTTTTCTCTATGGGTCGGTTTAGGACCGGACCTATATATTTTGATCTATTCAGACCTCTAGTGCTAACGATCAACATGTTTAAAAAACAAGTTTTGATTCAAATCAATACGCTGCTTTATTATGTCCAAATAACAGGCACGGTCTTAAACCGACATATAATATCGGACAATTTGTGAACGATCCCTTATTTGCTTTGAAAATTGATGAAAATCACATCGTTTACAGGCATGGTAAAGTGGTGTAAGTCACGAATTTTTGAGAATTTTGGATTTTAATATCTTTGCCAGGTTTTCAGATACGGAGATGAAATTTTTTTTTGTTCAAATTAGAAATGGGTAAGGAATAATTTCCTAATTGGGAATTTTGCTTTACGGGGGCTGTATAAAAATTTAATTTTCGTATTTTTTCATATAGACCCCCCCATGGAGTTACAACTTATATTATCAGAAATTTCCCCTTTTTTATGAGTTTTTGCAATTGGAAGTATGGGTCTAGAGGCAATATTTACGGAGATAGCCTATTGTTTCGATATTTATGACTCACCCTGTATAATGCGTATTAGTCGATTTTTAATAAAGTCAGATTATATATCAAAATATGCTGTCAAAATGGGCATTTGAGCCGAATTTCGCTTAAGATGATTTTGATGAAACCAGTTGTTACAGAAAAATGAAATTAAAAATTTTTCAAAAGCGGCCAACTAAAGAAATTAAACTGGGTTTATCTCTAATCATATTTTATTTTTTGTTGTTGAAATGAAACTCTTCGAAATCTACATCCGTCTGTAGTCCAAGCCGACAGGGATTTTTTATCCGAAAATTACATCTGATAAATAGTTTTTTGTTTCGGCAAAGTATTTCCAAATTATATATAAGTAACATTCATAACTTTTTATGAGTATAGTATAACATGATACAATTTCATGTTCCAATAATTACATAACATATTACGCAACAATTATATCTCAAATTGAAAAAATCTATGGCATCTAAAAATTTCTGGAAGTAAGTCAAATAGATAAATTAGCAAAATTTAATATTCATCAAGATTAAAAAAATCCTTATTTACCATAAATTGACTTTATGATTCTCCGACAGTGCTTTGGAGCAATGTGATTGGACAGTTTCATTCAGTATGAGATAAAAAAAAAAAAAAAAAAAAAAAAAAAAAAAAGGTTTTGTAAGTGAAAAAGAGAAATGAATTTTTCTAAAAATCAGTTTAAAATATATATTTATTACATGCAACTGTCAAGTCATTTCAAAATTTATGAAAATCGGATTCATAGCTTTATTACAGGGATAATCAAAAATATTTCATTACATTACAGCCAATTTGAAAAAATAGTTTCAAGTGAATTTTAATGTTACACTATTTCGAAAATAATAAAAATTCTATGCATCTATAAATCATATATTAAAATATACATTCAATACAATTGGTGGTACAAAGAATATTTTTTGTTTATTTACTGGTCCACACAATAGTATTCCATTGCATAATGGTATAGGAGGAAGCTTTGTTTGAGGCGCATTTTAGTTATATTAACCTATTTCACATTTTCTGAAATGGATATACATTGCTGAGTTTTGCTAAAGATTATTTCCTGTATAATAGAAAGCACATAGTAAGTACATGAACACACAAAAGATTTCGAATACTTATACTGTATACTTTTCCACCAAGATCTAAATATTTTGGCCTTTTTTCTGTCCAGCATGATGACAGTGGGATTCAGAATGATAATGAAACGGAATTGTATTTTGATTTTTTTAATATATTTTATATATATTTCGATTTTTTTTAATTATACTTTTTTATACAGTCTTGTTTGCTTATTCGATAAAATTTCAAGGGAAAAAAACATAACACCTGAAGAAAATTGCTCAGTTAATTTAATTTTTATTAGAAGTTTTTCACTAACTTAAGCATTTCGAACTTTAATGGAAACTTAACATTTGGCATCTCTAAATGAAATTTGGATATTTATTTTATATATAAATTCTTGAAAACATTGTTCCACTAATTTCAGACACATTTACTTCCAATGTTATATAGAAAAGCTCATTATCGATCACAGTCTAATGTATAATTTTTTTCCATGATCGCTATTTCCCTACCTCAGTTCCTTTACATTATTTTAAGAGAAAAACATTATGATTTAATAACACACCCTAGTAGCTAACCAATATTTGCCCAGTGAATGTGCCAATATTTCATTTATTGGAAATATTGGCAATAAAACGTCAATAGTGGTCAAATATTGGCATTTTATTGGAAATATTTCCAATGAATTCCCAATATTGTACAAATGTTGGCGTTGATTTGGAAATATTTCCAATGAATCCCCAATATTGTACAAATGTTGGCGTTACATTGGCATAATATTGGCTGCAAATATTGGTTAATTAAGGGCAAAATGTAAACACCCCAATATTGTAGCAACATTTCATGCAAATATTTCGCCAATGTCCAATATTGCGCCGAGATATAGTCAATATAGGCCCAGTATTTGACTATTGGAGAAATATTTTAATTAAGAAAAATTTTGTATTTACTCCATTGTATCGGTTTAAAGGCTATTTACTTCATGTTATTAGTATGACAAAAAGAACAGTAAGTGTTTTAATGGAAAATTTTCCGTAAAATTAAAAAAAAAATCCGGTTTTTTTTAGAAAATTTTTGGAATTTACGGATTTTTTTCTTTCATAAAACAATCGTGAATTATACAGGCGTCCCAGTTACAAGTACAATTTTCCTAAAATTGTCCGTTTATTTTATAATAAACGTAAGTAATAAGTTAAAAAGTATGCCGATGCGTCTTTGTTGTTAAACATTGTTATTAAAAAAAGAACTATAGTAAAAGACTATTGTAATATCTCTTCTTTTACTTGTTTACACATGATATGAATTATTAAAGCACAAATATTTTACAAAATACATACGCTTTAAATATTTTTCACAAGCAAAGTGTTGAAAATGCCAGCCAGATACTATAAATGATTTATCTGTTTTTTTCCCTGCTTAGAAATGCTATCTGGAAAACCATTTACATACTAGAGTGTTCAAGAAATAAATATGATACCTGTAAGCTAAAAATATTATCCAATACTAAAATATGAAATATTTCATACGTTAGCAGAAAAGAAAACCTTTGTCCTTTTTTAAGTATTAAAATATGTTGAACTTGTATAACCTCAATTGTTTTCGAAGAATATTTGTGTATACTATTGATTTTTAAAATAATAAAAAGAACTTCTGCTTTCTTAAAGCTTAAAAAAAGAGATTTATACTTGTATTTATCCCATTTTTCAATAATGTTTTTGAAAAATATTTATTAGATTGCACTGAACACTATAAGTTTTCATGTGCATTATAATATATTTAGATTTTTCTAAACTTTAATCTAGCCGCTATTAATTTTACTCCAAAATTAAAATATACAGGATGTTTCGCTACCAGACCGACAAACTTTGAGGGATGATAGTAGACATGAAAACAAACATTACTGAATAGGAAATAAATGGGGCGCAAACGTTTGCTGTAGAGGCTAGGGACCATTAAAGTTTAAGGTCCAAAATTTCAAACGATGATAAAAAACGGAAAAAAGGGTCAATTCGTTTGCGGTTTTCACTAAAATCGTTCTTTATATCACGATTTTTTTAGAAAAAAATTTTAAAGTTTACGTTTAAAAATTATCGATAGAGGGCGCTTTAGACTTTAGTGTAACGAACAATTACTTTTTACCGTTATTTTGTGCATGGGGTTGAAATTATTCTAAAGTTTAGACTTTAACTTAAATTGTAAGCCCAAAATTGGAAACATTGGGATCGGGTAACTAGCGAAAATTGAACTGTGAATAGAGGGGGAGATTTTAAACGCTCATAAATATTGGACAAACAAATAGATTTTGTTGCTGTTTGCGTATAAGTCATTCCCTTGGAAATTATTCTATTCAAAATGACGTACAGCTTTGGTGTCCTCATTTTTTGATAGACGCCGCTTCCGAAACATCTCTGACATTTCAATGGCATTATTCCTGAGTGTTTTACTACCAGACCAATACACTTCCAGGAAGTGTTAGCGATGCAAAAACGACTCAGAATCACATAGGAATGTAACTTTGGAAATGCCTTTTTTGCGAGTTACGGTTAAAGGAAGCAGAGACAGGAAAACAGAAACAGCAGAGAAAGAGGAGCACGTTAATGACACAGAAAACAGTTTATTTAAAAGTTTTACTACAAAAGGTGTTCGAAATTACGACCAAAAGTAGCCCGGCAGGCTTGACAGCGGCGTCGCGTGGAATTCCTCACGCTTTGAAAGATTCCTGGCATCTCTGATAGTTTCTGGCAGCTACAGAAATACCAGCTGCGAGGTTTTCAACTGATGGTACGGGAGTCTGATACACCCAATTTTTCATTCGACCCCAGCAGAAGAAGTCCATACATGGTAAGTCCGGCGATCTGGCAGGCCAATGAACCGGGTCACCACGACCTATCCACCACTATCCATATGTTACTTTAAAGTGTCGGCAAACGTCATTGGTAAAATGTGGAGGAGCCCTACCGTGCTGTTCATCGTTCAAATACTTCATTCTGTTACCTTTGGAACCGGTTTGCGAATGATCACTTTTAAGTAACAGCTGCTCAGGCGCATTACCGTTTAGTGCCATCTACCGCAAGGAAACTGCAGAGCCATCTACCGTCTCTATCAAACTTGCCGGACTACTTCTGGTCGTTTCGAACACCTGTTCTAGTAAAACCTTTAAAATAAACTATTTTCTGTCACATTAACGTGTCGCTCTTTCTCTTCTGTTTCTGTTACTTATTTCTCTGCTTCTTTTAAACGTAACTTGCAAAAAGGGCATTTCCAATGTTACATTCCAATGTGACTCCGAGTCGTCTTTGTATCCCTAACATTTCCTGGAAGTATGCTGGTCTGGTAGTAAAACACCCAGGCGTAATGCCATTGAAATATCAGAGATGTGTCGGAAGCGCTCTCTATCGAAAAGTGAAGACACCAAAGCTGTATGTCATTTTGAATAAAATATTTACCAAGGGAATAACTTACACGTAAATCGCAACAAAATCGATTTGTTTGTCTAATATTTATGATCGTTTAAAATCTCCCCCTCTGTTTACAGTTGAATTTTTGCTAGTTATCCGATCTTAATGTTTCCGATTTTGGGCTTAAAAGTTAAAGTCTAAACTTTAGAATAATTTCAGTCCCATGCACAAAATAACGGTAAAAAGTAGTTACTCGTTGCTCTAAAGTCTAAAGCGTATTTTTGAACTTAAACTTTAATTTTTTTTACTTAAAAAATCGTGATATAACGAAGGATTTTAGTGAAAACCGCAAACGAATCGACCCTTTTTCCCTTTTTTTATCACAGCTTAAAAGTGAATTTCCTGTTTATCTTTTGGTTCTAGGCCCAATTAGTATGATGGTAAGTATGACGGTATCCAAATTATGATGCTAAGTAATATTCTAGTTTTTTCTTAATTTAAATATATCAATTTAATAACTGCTGGTATTAGCAAATTATATATTAAATGTAACCAACAAATTAATTTTATAAGACTGCAAACTAAAATGTCTAAAAATTAAAATGGACGCATTAAAAATACTACTAATAAAAATGATAATAAAAATGAATTTTAAACGTCAATTGTTCTTGCTTGGAAAATTTATTATCGAGCTAAACGAATGCGTAAATTTTGTTTAATCTTTTTTTAATTATGCATTTTATGTGTTAAACACCTTCATATCATAATTTTAAAACACTTTTTTGCGTTTACCTATTAAATTTTTAATCTGTTAAAAGTCGTTCCAAGCAAGCATTTGTATGTTAAAAGTAACAACTATATGAATGTTAAAATTTCTAATCAATAAATTCCAAGAAACTGCAATTTTCGAACCTCATTTGATATAGCACCTATGTGCCGACATTAAAAAAAAATAGTTTATAACTGAACAAATTTAGTCAACATTATTATATATTTCTTGATCATTTCAAAAAAATTTACAAAAAATATCACTCACCCACCAGAAATACGACACAACTCGTTAAAAATTGAATAAAATCAATATCGCCGTTTTCGTGGGAATTCCACAACTCATATTAACTTCGATGATGAGGAAGAGCATCTCTAAATAAATGTTATTTACATAAAAGTTTAAGTATCATCGACTTTTGTGTATGTACTTATGTATTTTATGCAACACTAGACAAAGAAAAAGACCCGGATGATAATGTAAAGTCTATGGAGGTGTTCGTTTCAAATATTTCGCCCAAAATTTAATATTTTTACATGATTTGTTTTGCACAAGAAAGCTTAGGACTATCCACAACCTGCTTAGTTTTTATTTTTTTAGTTTTGGTTTCAGAATTTTTAAAAAAATTACTTTAACTTTCGAAACCGATTTAAACCGGTTCTGAAATCAAAACTATCGTAGTTTAAAAAAAAGTCCTTCCGGCAATGCCGGGAGGAAGAGGTAGCTTTCATATACTTATATATTTATTTATTTATTTTAAGGTAAGTTACATTGTTCAAAAATACTGAGCTCAAATTAGTGGAAATAATCTTATAAAATTAGTGATTTTATAAGATTGAAACTAGTTTTTGTCAAGACTGAATATTAATAGGAATTCTTAGAAATTAGTCATCTTTTACTCAACCTGGTTTTATTTTAAGCGATTTAGAGAGTCACTAAATTCCACGATATCATAAAGTGTATGCCATTTTAAAGCAACATTGTGGATCGTTTAGATCAGACCGTTTCAAAATGTCAGCCATAAGCAAAATTCAAAGTGCTATAACTCAGTCATTTTTTAAGATATAGACAAAATAAAAAGTGTTCTGGAATCGTTGTTTTAAGTTCTAACACGTAAAAGAAAAATATTTTTCAATTTTTAAATTTTTCGCATTTAATTTTAAATTTTAAATTTTTTTAAAAATTTAAAATGGCCACCATTTTGAAACAAAATGGTGGATGATGCTGGCCAACGAACTCGGTCGAGACATTTGTATGTACTATATACATCCCGAGTTTCATTGAAATCGGTTCATGTATACGCGTGTTATCACGTGACAAAAATCAGATCGTTTCAAAATGTCAGACATAAGAAAAATTCAAAATGCTATAACTCAATTATTTTGTAAGATATAGACAAAATAAAAAGTGTTCTGGAATCGTTGTTTTAAGTTCTAACACGTAAAAGAAAAATATTTTTCAAATTTTGATTTTTTCGCACTTAATTTTAAATTTTAAAATTTAAAAAAAATTAAAATGGCCACCATTTTGAAACAAAATGGCGGATGATGCTGGCCAACGAACTCGGTCGAGAAATTTGTATGTACTATGTACATACCAAGTTTCATTGAAATCGGTTCATAAATACGCGTGTTATCACGTGACAAAAATCAGATCGTTTCAAAATTTCAGCCATAAGAAAAATTCAAAGTTCTATAACTCAATCATTTTTTAAGATATAGACAAAATAAAAAGTGTTCTGGAATCTTTGTTTTATGTTCTAACACGTAAAAGGAAAATATTTTTCAACTTTTCATTTTTTCGCATTTAATTTAAAATTTTAATTTTTTTTAAAAATTTAAAATGGCCACCATTTTGAAACAAAATGGTGGATGATGCTGGCCAACGAACTCGGTCGAGACATTTGTATGTACTATGTACATCCCGAGTTTCATTGAAATCGGTTCATGTATACGCGTGTTATCACGTGACAAAAATCAGATCGTTTCAAAATGTCAGACATAAGAAAAATTCAAAATGCTATAACTCAATTATTTTGTAAGATATAGACAAAATAAAAAGTGTTCTGGAATCGTTGTTTTAAGTTCTAACACGTAAAAGAAAAATATTTTTCAAATTTTGATTTTTTCGCATTTAATTTTAAATTTTAAAATTTTAAAAAAATTTAAAATGGCCACCATTTTGAAACAATGTGGCGGATGATGCTGGCCAACGAACTCGGTCGAGAAATTTGTATGTACTATGTACATACCAAGTTTCATTGAAATAGGTTCATAAATACGCGTGTTATCACGTGACAAAAATCAGATCGTTTCAAAATGTCAGCCATAAGAAAAATTCAAAGTACTATAACTCAACCATTTTTTAAGATATAGACAAAATAAAAAGTGTTCTGGAATCTTTATTTTATGTTCTAACACGTAAAAGGAAAATATTTTTCAACTTTTAATTTTTTCGCATTTAATTATAAATTTTAAATTTTTTTAAAAATTTAAAATGGCCGCTATGATATCAATATATCATATATCATTGAATATGACGATGTTAGGTAACAAATTGATAAACTTATCTTTTCCTCTATTAAAAAAAAATCCTTTCTTTTAAAGTAACTAAAAAAATCATAATCACAACAGGATCTACATTACAGTTGAAGTTATAAATATATCGCCCCTTTTCTCATTTTAGTAATACTTAAACCAATCCCTTAATGTAACGGTCACCGAAATCCCAGCACATGTATTTCACTTTGTCCATACCTTATATGGTCATAGAAAACCGAATGTGGTTTTCTTATTCCAGCTGCTCTACAATAAAAATGCTGCATAAGATGTTTTGCGCGTCGTACATATTCCAATATATCTCCTTCTCATGATACCGCTCCTTATATGGTATACATTCGCAAATGTTAGACCGCTTCATGAGCCCCAAAGCCTATCCCACAAAATTCCTTTGCTTTTTCAAATTCCAATATCAAGGTTTAAACTCTTTTTTTCGCCAATTAGCGATTATCTTGTTAATATGCTAAGTACAAAAATCTCTCTCTCAGAAGAAAAATATTGCACGTATATTTTGGCCAAATATCATATACATGCCAAACATTGTAACCTTTGGCGATATCTGACAACTGATGTTATCTTGGTTCTGACTAAAAGAACGGCCACTTTCACTTCTTCTCTTGGCCTGGCCCTGCTGTAACTACCAATAATTACGTTGAGCGTCCTACTCTCTCGAAAGGGTGAAAATAAAACTTTACTTTAAAGAACCTGGCTGCATATTTATCTTTTTATCGATCTACTTTTCACGGCATTAATGATAACTTGTAATAGTCGATATTAAATATGCAAGATACCGTAATTACCCAAGATATCCATTACAGCCGCCATTTTGAAACAAAATGGCGGGTGATGCTGACCAACGAACTCGGTCGAGACAATTGTATTTACTATGTACATACCAAGTTTCATTCAAATCGGTTCATAAATACGTTAGTTATCGCATGACAAAAATCAGATATATATATATATATATATATATATATATATATATATATGGTTATATATATATATATATATATATATATATATATATATATATATATATATATATGTCAACATTTGAACGGAGGGTAGTTTTGGGGTCTGGGGGTCATGATCGGTGAAAATATACCAAAATTTTCCGGAAGTGTTTTCCTCCGGACGGCTGCAATAGGTAGCTTTTTACTTTTTGTAATGAAAGCTACCTAATACTTTTTGTAATGAAAGCTACCTAATATATAAGCAAAATCGAAAAAGTAAACACTAGGCCGGTTGTGGATCTTCCTCAGGTATCTTGTGCAAAAACATAACGTCAAAATATTAAAATTTGAGCGAGATATTTGAAAAAAACGCTCCCATAGACATTACATTATCATTCGGGTCTTTTTCTGTGACTATTGTGGGGGTATTAACAGCTATTTTAAGAAATTATAAAATAACTTCATTAATAGTGTATCTATAAATACACTCATTGCCATAAAAATCATGCGAATTCCACAACTTATATTAACTTCTATGATCAGAGAGAGCATCTCTAAATATAATGTTATTTTTTTTAAAAAAGCTTAAGTAACATCGACTTTTGTGCATGTTGCAAGGCAATGATATAAAGGGGTAAAATGCATTTGATTAGAGTTATGCATGACCTGCACCCGGTGCCGTGCCCTGGGCTTGAAATTTTTGTGGGGCAAATTTTTTCATAATTTCCTCTTAATTTCCCTTTATAAAAATGATAATTGTGGAAAAAAGTGATAGTTGAGACGTTAAGAGGCCAATCGACTAAAATGACTCACAAGGAAGGTTTCCATAATGGGCATACTCAGATTTTTTGAAAAAAATATTAATTAAGCTACTAATGTATGTAATAAAGGATCAGTGAAAATTAGCGGCGGATTAAGAAACATGTAAAAAAATAAAATACTTTCGAATATTTGGTGTGAAAAGACGAAGGTGTCATACAATTTGGCGAGCAGCACTTTTCCCCGCCAAAAGCAACCGATTTTAATGCAACTCAAAACTTTTGGATTTTTAGAATCCGCGTAAATGAATTTAAACATAAACAATAAGCGAGTCTAATATATTATATACACACACACACATATATATATATATATATATATATATATATATATATATATTATTTGTTACTGTAGTTATTTAATTTACATTTAGTAAAAATATTTTCATACATAAAAAAAATACGTGTGCCACTCGGGGACTGCCGCGATAAAGCTATTGCATAGCACTTTTTATCAACTTATGCAACAATACCGCGTTAATGTCTGCCGAAGTCTACCGAAGGATACCGTGCCGAAGTCTACCGAACTGAAAAGACGTTAGCCGGAGTGTTAGGATTTTTTCTCGTTACAAAATTTCTAGATTCGGTCGCCGCGCTAAAAGCCCATGATAAAAGCTATGCTATAGCTTAAAAAATTACCAAACAAAATTTGGTCGTGCTAAGAAAATTAGATCGCGAGTTATAAACATTTTAAATTTTTCGACCCTCACGGTGGGGGGGGGGGTCTCCTGTCACCAAAATTTAACACTGTCTCATAATTAATTACCAAACAAAATTTGGCCGCGCTAAGAAAAGTAGATCGCTAGTTATAAGCATTTTAAATTTTTCGACCCTCACCATGGGGGTCTCCTGTCACCAAAAAATAACACTGCCTCATAATAAATTAACAAACAAAATTTCACCGTACTACACAAATTAGATCGCGAGTTATAAGCAATTTAAATTTTTTTACCCTCATCTTGGGGGGTCTCCTGTCACCAAAAATTAACACTGTCTCATAATAAATTACCAAGCAAAATTTGGCCGCGCTACGAAAATTAGATCGCGAGTTATAAGCATTTTAAATTTTTCGACCCTCACCATGGGGTTCTCCTGTCACCAAAAATTAACAATGTCATATAATAAATTACCAAACAAAATTTGGCCGCGCTACGAAAAGTAGATCGCGAGTTATAAGCATTTTAAATTTTTCGACCCTCACGGTGGGAGGGGGGGTCTCCCGTCACCAAAAATTAACAATATCTCATAATAAATTACCAAACAAAATTTGGCCGCGCTACGAAAATTAGATCGTGAGTTATAAGCATTTATAATTTTTCGATCCTCCCCGTGTGGGGGGCTCCCGTCACTAAAAAGTAACATTATCATAATAAATTACCAAACAAAATTTGGCCGCGCTACGAAACTTAGATCGCGAGTTATAAGAATTTTAAATTTTTCGACCCTCACCGTGGGGGGGGTCTCCTATCACCAAAATTTAACACTGTCTCATAAAAAATTACCAAACAAAATTTGGCCGCGCTACGAAAATTAGATCGTGAGTTATAAGCATTTTAAATTTTTCAACCCTCACGGTGGGGAGAGGGGTCTCCTGTCACCAAAAATTAACACTGTCTCATAATAAATTACCAAACAATACTTGGCCGCGCTACAAAGTTAGATCGCGAGTTATAAGCGTTTTAAATTTTTCGACCCTCACCGTGGGGGGGTCTCCTGTCGCCAAAAATTAACACTGCCGCATACTAAATTACCAAACAAAATTTGGCCGCGCTACAAAGTTAGATCGCGAGATATAAGCATTTTAAATTTTTTCGACCCTCACCGTGGGGGGCTCCTGTCACCAAAATTTAACACTGTCTCATAATAAATTACCAAACAAAATTTTGCCAAGCTACCAAAATTAGATCTCGAGTTATAAGCATTTTAAATTTTTCGACCCTCACCGTGGGAGGGTCTCCTGACCCCAAAAATTAACACTGCCTCATAATAAATTACCAAACAAAATTTGGCCGCGCTACAAAGTTAGATCGCGAGTTATAAGCATTTTAAATTTTTCGACCCTTTCCGTGGGGGTCTCCTGTCACCAAAAATTAACACTGCCTCATAATAAATTACCAAACAATACTTGGCTGTGCTACGAAATTTAGATCGCGAGTTATAAGCATTTTAAATTTTTCGACCCTCACCATGGGGGTCTCCTGTCGCCAAAAATTAACACTGCCGCATACTAAATTACCAAACAAAATTTGGCCGCGCTACAAAGTTAGATCGCGAGTTATAAGCATTTTAAATTTTTTCGACCCTCACCGTGGGGGGTCTCCTGTCATCAAAATTTAACACTGTCTCATAATAAATTACCAAACAAAATTTTGCCAAGCTACCAAAATTAGATCGCGAGTTATAAGCATTTTAAATTTTTCGACCCTCACCGTGGGAGGGTCTCCTGACCCCAAAAATTAACACTGCCTCATAATAAATTACCAAACAAAATTTGGCCGCGCTACAAAGTTAGATCGCGAGTTATAAGCATTTTAAATTTTTCGACCCTCACCGTGGGGGGTCTCCTGTCACCAAAAATTAACACTGTCTCATAATAAATTACCGAACAATATTTGGCCGCGCTACGAAAATTAGATCGCGAGTTATAAGCATTTTAAATTTTTCGACCCTCACCATGGGGATCTCCTGTCACCAAAAATTAACACTGCCTCATAATAAATTACCAAACAATATTTGGCTGTGCTACGAAATTTAGATCGCGAGTTATAAGCATTTTAAATTTTTCAATCCTCACGGGGGGGGGGTGTCTCCTGTCACCAAAAATTAACACTGTCTCATAATAAATTACCAAACAATATTTGGCCGCGCTACGAAAATTAGATCGCGAGTTATAAGCATTTTAAATTTTTCGACCCTCTCCATGGGGGTTTCCTGTCACCAAAAATTAACAATGTCTCATAATAAATTACCAAACAAAATTTGGCCGCGCTACGAAAAGTAGATCGCGAGTTATAAGCATTTTAAATTTTTCGACCCTCACCATGGGGGTCTCCTGTCACCAAAAATTAACACTGCCTCATAATAAATTAACAAACAAAATTTCGCCGTGCTACACAAATTAGATCGCGAGTTATAAGCATTTTAAATTTTTTTACCCTCATCTTAGGGGGGGGGGGGCTTCTGTCATAAAAAATTAACACTGTCTCATAATAAATTATCAAGCAAAATTTTGCCGCGATACGAAAATTAGATCGCGAGTTATAAGCATTTTAAATTTTTCGACCCTCACCATGAGGGTCTCCTGTCACCAAAAATTAACAATATCTCATAATAAATTACCAAACAATATTTGGCCGCGCTACGAAATTTAGATCGCGAGTTATAAGCATTTTAAATTTTTCGACCCTCACCGTGGGGGGGTCTCCTGTCGCCAAAATTTAACACTGCCTCATACTAAATTACCAAACAATATTTGGCCGCGCTACAAAGTTAGATCGCGAGTTATAAGCATTTAAAATTTTTCGACCCTCACCGTGGGGGGTCTCCTGTCACCAAAAATTAACACTGTCTCATAATAAATTACCAAACAAAATTTTGCCAAGCTACCAAAATTAGATCTCGAGTTATAAGCATTTTAAATTTTTCGACCCTCACCGTGGGAGGGTCTCCTGACCCCAAAAATTAACACTGCCTCATAATAAATTACCTAACAAAATTTGGCCGCGCTACGAAAATTAGATCGCGAGTTATAAGCATTTTAAATTTTTCGACCCTCACCATGGGGGTCTCCTGTCACCAAAAATTAACACTGCCTCATAATAAATTAACAAACAATATTTGGCCGCACTACGAAATTTAGATCGCGAGTTATAAGCATTTTAAATATTTCGACCCTCACGGTGGGGGGTCTCCTGTCACCAAAAAGTAACATTATCATAATAAATTACCAAACAAAATTTGACCGCGCTGCGAAAATTAGATCGCGAGTTATAAGCATTTTAAATTTTTCGACCCTCACCATGGGGGTTTCCTGTCAAGAAAAATTAACAATGTCTCATAATAAATTACCAAACAATATTTGGCTGTGCTACGAAATTTAGATCGCGATTTATAAGCATTTTAAATTTTTCGACCCTCACGGTGGGGGGGGGGTCTCCTGTCACCAAAAATTAACACTGTCTCATAATAAATTACCAAACAATACTTGGCTGTGCTACGAAATTTAGATCGCGAGTTATAAGCATTTTAAATTTTTAGACCCTCACCATGGGGGTCTCCTGTCGCCAAAAACTAACACTGCCGCATACTAAATTACCAAACAAAATTTGGCCGCGCTACAAAGTTAGATCGCGAGTTATAAGCATTTTAAATTTTTTCAACCCTCACCGTGGGGGGTACCCTGTCACCAAAAATTAACCCTGTCTCATAATAAATTACCAAGCAAAATTTGGCCGCGCTACGAAAATTAGATCGCGAGTTATAAGCATTTTAAATTTTTCGACCCTCACCATGGGGTTCTCCTGTCACCAAAAATTAACAATGTCTCATAATAAATTACCAAACAAAATTTGGCCGCGCTACGAAAAGTAGATCGCGAGTTATAAGCATTTTAAATTTTTCGACCCTCACGGTGGGAGGGGGGGTCTCCCGTCACCAAAAATTAACAATATCTCATAATAAATTACCAAACAAAATTTGGCCGCGCTACGAAAATTAGATCGTGAGTTATAAGCATTTATAATTTTTCGATCCTCCCCGTGTGGGGGGCTCCCGTCACTAAAAAGTAACATTATCATAATAAATTACCAAACAAAATTTGGCCGCGCTACGAAACTTAGATCGCGAGTTATAAGAATTTTAAATTTTTCGACCCTCACCGTGGGGGGGTCTCCTATCACCAAAATTTAACACTGTCTCATAAAAAATTACCAAACAAAATTTGGCCGCGCTACGAAAATTAGATCGTGAGTTATAAGCATTTTAAATTTTTCAACCCTCACGGTGGGGAGAGGGGTCTCCTGTCACCAAAAATTAACACTGTCTCATAATAAATTACCAAACAATACTTGGCCGCGCTACAAAGTTAGATCGCGAGTTATAAGCGTTTTAAATTTTTCGACCCTCACCGTGGGGGGGTCTCCTGTCGCCAAAAATTAACACTGCCGCATACTAAATTACCAAACAAAATTTGGCCGCGCTACAAAGTTAGATCGCGAGTTATAAGCATTTTAAATTTTTCGACCCTCACCGTGGGGGTCTCCTGTCACCAAAAATTAACACTGTCTCATAATAAATTACCAAAAAAATTTTGCCAAGCTACCAAAATTAGATCTCGAGTTATAAGCATTTTAAATTTTTCGACCCTCACCGTGGGAGGGTCTCCTGACCCCAAAAATTAACACTGCCTCATAATAAATTACCAAACAAAATTTGGCCGCGCTACAAAGTCAGATCGCGAGTTATAAGCATTTTAAATTTTTCGACCCTCACCGTGGGGGTCTCCTGTCACCAAAAATTAACACTGCCTCATAATAAATTACCAAACAATACTTGGCTGTGCTACGAAATTTAGATCGCGAGTTATAAGCATTTTAAATTTTTCGACCCTCACCATGGGGGTCTCCTTTCGCCAAAAATTAACACTGCCGCATACTAAATTACCAAACAAAATTTGGCCGCGCTACAAAGTTAGATCGCGAGTTATAAGCATTTTAAATTTTTTCGACCCTCACCGTGGGGGGTCTCCTGTCACCAAAATTTAACACTGTCTCATAATAAATTACCAAACAAAATTTTGCCAAGCTACCAAAATTAGATCGCGAGTTATAGGCATTTTAAATTTTTCGACCCTCACCGTGGGAGGGTCTCCTGACCCCAAAAATTAACACTGCCTCATAATAAATTACCAAACAATATTTGGCTGTGCTACGAAATTTAGATCGAAAGTTATAAGCATTTTTAATTTTTAAATCCTCACGGGGGGGGGGTGTCTCCTGTCACCAAAAATTAACACTGTCTCATAATAAATTACCAAACAATATTTGGCCGCGCTACGAAAATTAGATCGCGAGTTATAAGCATTTTAAATTTTTCGACCCTCTCCATGGGGGTTTCCTGTCACCAAAAATTAACAATGTCTCATAATAAATTACCAAACAAAATTTGGCCGCGCTACGAAAAATAGATCGCAAATTATAAGCATTTTAAATTTTTCGACCCTCACCATGGGGGTCTCCTGTCACCAAAAATTAACACTGCCTCATAATAAATTAACAAACAAAATTTCGCCGTGCTACACAAATTAGATCGCGAGTTATAAGCATTTTAAATTTTTTTACCCTCATCTTAGGGGGGGGGGCTTCTGTCATAAAAAATTAACACCGTCTCATAATAAATTATCAAGCAAAATTTTGCCGCGATACGAAAATTAGATCGCGAGTTATAAGCATTTTAAATTTTTCGACCCTCAAAGTGGGGGGGTCTCCTGTCGCCAAAATTTAACACTGCCTCATACTAAATTACCAAACAATATTTGGCCGCGCTACAAAGTTAGATCGCGAGTTATAAGCATTTAAAATTTTTCGACCCTCACCGTGGGGGGTCTCCTGTCACCAAAAATTAACACTGTCTCATAATAAATTACCAAACAAAATTTTGCCAAGCTACCAAAATTAGATCTCGAGTTATAAGCATTTTAAATTTTTTGACCCTCACCGTGGGAGGGTCTCCTGACCCCAAAAATTAACACTGCCTCATAATAAATTACCTAACAAAATTTGGCCGCGCTACGAAAATTAGATCGCGTGTTATAAGCATTTTAAATTTTTCGACCCTCACCATGGGGGTCTCCTGTCACCAAAAATTAACACGGCCTCATAATAAATTAACAAGCAATATTTGGCCGCACTACGAAATTTAGATCGCGAGTTATAAGCATTTTAAATATTTCGACCCTCACGGTGGGGGGTCTCCTGTCACCAAAAGTAACATTATCATAATAAATTACCAAACATAATTTGACCGCGCTGCGAAAATTAGATCGCGAGTTATAAGCATTTTAAATTTTTCGACCCTCACCATGGGGGTTTCCTGTCAAGAAAAATTAACACTGTCTCATAATAAATTACCAAACAATATTTGGCCGCACTACGAAATTTAGATCGCGAGTTATAAGCATTTTAAATTTTTCGACCCTCACGGTGGGGGGGGGGTCTCCTGTCACCAAAAATTAACACTGTCTCATAATAAATTACCAAACAATACTTGGCTGTGCTACGAAATTTAGATCGCGAGTTATAAGCATTTTAAATTTTTAGACCCTCACCATGGGGGTCTCCTGTCGCCAAAAATTAACAGTGCCGCATACTAAATTACCAAACAAAATTTGGCCGCGGTACAAAGTTAGATCGCGAGTTATAAGCATTTTAAATTTTTTCAACCCTCACCGTGGGGGGTCTCCTGTCACCAAAATTTAACACTGTCTCATAATAAATTACCAAACAAAATTTTGCCAAGCTACCAAAATTAGATCGCGAGTTATAAGCATTTTAAATTTTTCTACCCTCACCGTGGGAGGGTCTCCTGACCCCAAAAATTAACACTGCCTCATAATAAATTTCCAAACAAAATTTGGCCGAGCTACAAAGTTAGATCGCGAGTTATAAGCATTTTAAATTTTTCAACCCTCACCGTGGGGGGGTCTCCTGTCACCAAAAATTAACACTGTCTCATAATAAATTATCGAACAATATTTGGCCGCGCTACGAAAATTAGATCGCGAGTTATAAGCATTTTAAATTTTTCGACCCTCACCATGGGGATCTCCTGTCACCAAAAATTAACACTGCCTCATAATAAATTACCAAACAATATTTGGCTGTGCTACGAAATTTAGATCGCGAGTTATAAGCATTTTAAATTTTTCGACCCTCACCGTGGGGGGTCTCCTGTCACCAAAAATTAACACTGTCTCATAATAAATTAGCAAACAAAATTTGGCCGCGCTCCGATAATTAGATCGTGAGTTATAAGCATTTATTTTTTCGATCCTCACTGTGTGGGGGCTCCTGTCACCAAAAAGTAACGTTATCATAATAAATTACCAAACAAAATTTGACCGCGCTGCGAAAATTAGATCGCGAGTTATAAGCATTTTATATGTTTCGACCCTCACCATGAGGGTCTCCTGTCACCAAAAATTAACAATATCTCATAATAAATTACCGAACAATATTTGGCCGCGCTACGAAATTTAGATCGCGAGTTATAAGCATTTTAAATTTTTCGACCCTCACCGTGGGGGGGTCTCCTGTCGCCAAAATTTAACACTGCCTCATACTAAATTACCAAACAATATTTGGCCGCGCTACAAAGTTAGATCGCGAGTTATAAGCATTTTAAATTTTTCGACCCTTACCTTGGGGGGTCCCCTGTCACCAAAAATTAACACTGTCTCATAATAAATTACGAAACAAAATTTTGCCAAGCTACCAAAATTAGATCTCGAGTTATAAGCATTTTAAATATTTCGACCCTCACCATGGGGGTCTCCTGTCACCAAAAATTAACACTGCCTCATAATAAATTAACAAACAATATTTGGCCGCACTACGAAATTTAGATCGCGAGTTATAAGCATTTTAAATATTTCGACCCTCACGGTGGGGGGTCTCCTGTCACCAAAAATTAACACTGTCTCATAATAAATTAGCAAACAAAATTTGGCCGCGCTCCGATAATTAGATCGTGAGTTATAAGCATTTATTTTTTCGATCCTCACTGTGTGGGGGCTCCTGTCACCAAAAAGTAACGTTATCATAATAAATTACCAAACAAAATTTGACCGAGCTGCAAAAATTAGATCGCGAGTTATAAGCATTTTAAATTTTTCGACCCTCACCATGGGGGTTTCCTGTCACCAAAAATTAACAATGTCTCATAATAAATTACCAAACAATATTTGGCTGTGCTACGAAATTTAGATCGCGAGTTATAAGCATTTTAAATTTTTCAATCCTCACGGGGGGGGGGTGTCTCCTGTCACCAAAAATTAACACTGTCCCATAATAAATTACCAAACAATATTTGGCCGCGCTACGAAAATTAGATCGCGAGTTATAAGCATTTTAAATTTTTCGACCCTCTCCATGGGGGTTTCCTGTCACCAAAAATTAACAATGTCTCATAATAAATTACCAAACAAAATTTGGCCGCGCTACGAAAAGTAGATCGCGAGTTATAAGCATTTTAAATTTTTCGACCCTCACCATGGGGGTCTCCTGTCACCAAAAATTAACACTGCCTCATAATAAATTAACAAACAAAATTTCGCCGTGCTACACAAATTAGATCGCGAGTTATAAGCATTTTAAATTTTTTTACCCTCATCTTAGGGGGGGGGGCTTCTGTCATAAAAAATTAACACTGTCTCATAATAAATTATCAAGCAAAATTTTGCCGCGATACGAAAATTAGATCGCGAGTTATAAGCATTTTAAATTTTTCGACCCTCACCATGAGGGTCTCCTGTCACCAAAAATTAACAATATCTTATAATAAATTACCAAACAATATTTGGCCGCGCTACGAAATTTAGATCGCGAGTTATAAGCATTTTAAATTTTTCGACCCTCACCGAGGGGGGTCTCCTGTCGCCAAAATTTAACACTGCCTCATACTAAATTACCAAACAATATTTGGCCGCGCTACAAAGTTAGATCGCGAGTTATAAGCATTTAAAATTTTTCGACCCTCACCGTGGGGGGTCTCCTGTCACCAAAAAATTAAACACTGTCTCATAATAAATTAACAAACAATATTTGGCCGCACTACGAAATTTAGATCGCGAGTTATAAGCATTTTAAATATTTCGACCCTCACGGTGGGGGGTCTCCTGTCACCAAAAGTAACATTATCATAATAAATTACCAAACAAAATTTGACCGCGCTGCGAAAATTAGATCGCGAGTTATAAGCATTTTAAATTTTTCGACCCTCACCATGGGGGTTTCCTGTCAAGAAAAATTAACAATGTCTCATAATAAATTACCAAACAATATTTGGCTGTGCTACGAAATTTAGATCGCGAGTTATAAGCATTTTAATTTTTTCGACCCTCACGGTGGGGGGGGGGGGTCTCCTGTCACCAAAAATTAACACTGTCTCATAATAAATTACCAAACAATACTTGGCTGTGCTACGAAATTTAGATCGCGAGTTATAAGCATTTTAAATTTTTAGACCCTCATCATGGGGGTCTCCTGTCGCCAAAAATTAACACTGCCGCATACTAAATTACCAAACAAAATTTGGCCGCGCTACAAAGTTAGATCGCGAGTTATAAGCATTTTAAATTTTTTCAACCCTCACCGTGGGGGGTCTCCTGTCACCAAAATTTAACACTGTCTCATAATAAATTACCAAACAAAATTTTGCCAAGCTACCAAAATTAGATCGCGAGTTATAAGCATTTTAAATTTTTCGACCCTCACCGTGGGAGGGTCTCCTGACCCTTAAAATTAACACTGCCTCATAATAAATTACCAAACAAAATTTGGCCGCGCTACAAAGTTAGATCGCGAGTTATTAGCATTTTAAATTTTTCAACCCTCACCGTGGGGGGTCTCCTGTCACCAAAAATTAACACTGTCTCATAATAAATTACCGAACAATATTTGGCCGCGCTACGAAAATTAGATCGCGAGTTATAAGCATTTTAAATTTTTCGACCCTCACCATGGGGATCTCCTGTCACCAAAAATTAACACTGCCTCATAATAAATTACCAAACAATATTTGGCTGTGCTACGAAATTTAGATCGCGAGTTATAAGCATTTTAATTTTTTCAATCCTCACGGGGGGGTGTCTCCTGTCACCAAAAATTAACACTGTCTCATAATAAATTACCAAACAATATTTGGCCGCGCTACGAAAATTATATCGCAAGTTATAAGCATTTTAAATTTTTCGACCCTCTCCATGGGGGTTTCCTGTCACCAAAAATTAACAATGTCTCATAATAAATTACGAAACAAAATTTGGCCGCGCTACGAAAAGTAGATCGCGAGTTATAAGCATTTTAAATTTTTCGACCCTCACCATGGGGGTCTCCTGTCACCAAAAATTAACACTGCCTCATAATAAATTAACAAACAAAATTTCGCCGTGCTACACAAATTAGATCGCGAGTTATAAGTTTTTAAAATTTTTTACCCTCATCTTAGGGGGGGGGGTCTCCTGTCATCAAAAATTATCACTGTCTCATAATCAATTATCAAGCAAAATTTTGCCGCGATACGAAAATTAGATCGCGAGTTATAAGCATTTTATATGTTTCGACCCTCACCATGAGGGTCTCCTGTCACCAAAAATTAACAATATCTCATAATAAATTACCAAACAATATTTGGCCGCGCTATGAAATTTAGATCGCGAGTTATAAGCATTTTAAATTTTTCGACCCTCACCGTGGGGGGGTCTCCTGTCGCCAAAATTTAACACTGCCTCATACTAAATTACCAAACAATATTTGGCCGCGCTACAAAGTTAGATCGCGAGTTATAAGAATTTTAAATTTTTCGACCCTCACCTTGGGTGGTCCCCTGTCACCAAAAATTAACACTGTCTCATAATAAATTACGAAACAAAATTTTGCCAAGCTACCAAAATTAGATCTCGAGTTATAAGCATTATAAATATTTCGACCCTCACCATGGGGGTCTCCTGTCACCAAAAATTAACACTGCCTCATAATAAATTAACAAACAATATTTGGCCGCACTACGAAATTTAGATCGCGAGTTATAAGCATTTTAAATATTTCGACCCTCACGGTGGGGGGTCTCCTGTCACCAAAAATTAACACTGTCTCATAATAAATTAGCAAACAAAATTTGGCCGCGCTCCGATAATTAGATCGTGAGTTATAAGCATTTATTTTTTCGATCCTCACTGTGTGGGGGCTCCTGTCACCAAAAAGTAACGTTATCATAATAAATTACCAAATAAAATTTGACCGCGCTGCGAAAATTAGATCGCGAGTTATAAGCATTTTAAATTTTTCGACCCTCACCATGGGGGTTTCCTGTCACCAAAAATTAACAATGTCTCATAATAAATTACCAAACAATATTTGGCTGTGCTACGAAATTTAGATCGCGAGTTATAAGCATTTTAAATTTTTCGACCCTCACGGTGGGGGGGGTCTCCTGTCACCAAAAATTAACACTGTCTCATAATAATTTAACAAACAAAATTGTGCCGTGCTACAAAAATTAGATCGCGAGTTATAAGCATTTTAAATTTTTCGACCCTCACCTTGGGGGGTCCCCTGTCACCAAAAATTAACACTGTCTCATAATAAATTACGAAACAAAATTTTGCCAAGCTACCAAAATTAGATCTCGAGTTATAAGCATTTTAAATATTTCGACCCTCACCATGGGGGTCTCCTGTCACCAAAAATTAACACTGCCTCATAATAAATTAACAAACAATATTTGGCCGCACTACGAAATTTAGATCGCGAGTTATAAGCATTTTAAATATTTCGACCCTCACGGTGGGGGGTCTCCTGTCACCAAAAATTAACACTGTCTCATAATAAATTAGCAAACAAAATTTGGCCGCGCTCCGATAATTAGATCGTGAGTTATACGCATTTATTTTTTCGATCCTCACTGTGTGGGGGCTCCTGTCACCAAAAAGTAACGTTATCATAATAAATTACCAAACAAAATTTGACCGCGCTGCGAAAATTAGATCGCGAGTTATAAGCATTTTAAATTTTTCGACCCTCACCATGGGGGTTTCCTGTCACCAAAAATTAACAATGTCTCATAATAAATTACCAAACAATATTTGGCTGTGCTACGAAATTTAGATCGCGAGTTATAAGCATTTTAAATTTTTCAATCCTCACGGGGGGGGGTGTCTCCTGTCACCAAAAATTAACACTGTCTCATAATAAATTACCAAACAATATTTGGCCGCGCTACGAAAATTAGATCGCGAGTTATAAGCATTTTAAATTTTTCGACCCTCTCCATGGGGGTTTCCTGTCACCAAAAATTAACAATGTCTCATAATAAATTACCAAACAAAATTTGGCCGCGCTACGAAAAGTAGATCGCGAGTTATAAGCATTTTAAATTTTTCGACCCTCACCATGGGGGTCTCCTGTCACCAAAAATTAACACTGCCTCATAATAAATTAACAAACAAAATTTCGCCGTGCTACACAAATTAGATCGCGAGTTATAAGCATTTTAAATTTTTTTACCCTCATCTTAGGGGGGGGGGCTTCTGTCATAAAAAATTAACACTGTCTCATAATAAATTATCAAGCAAAATTTTGCCGCGATACGAAAATTAGATCGCGAGTTATAAGCATTTTAAATTTTTCGACCCTCACCATGAGGGTCTCCTGTCACCAAAAATTAACAATATCTTATAATAAATTACCAAACAATATTTGGCCGCGCTACGAAATTTAGATCGCGAGTTATAAGCATTTTAAATTTTTCGACCCTCACCGTGGGGGGGTCTCCTGTCGCCAAAATTTAACACTGCCTCATACTAAATTACCAAACAATATTTGGCCGCGCTACAAAGTTAGATCGCGAGTTATAAGCATTTAAAATTTTTCGACCCTCACCGTGGGGGGTCTCCTGTCACCAAAAATTAACACTGTCTCATAATAAATTACCAAACAAAATTTTGCCAAGCTACCAAAATTAGATCTCGAGTTATAAGCATTTTAAATTTTTCGACCCTCACCGTGGGAGGGTCTCCTGACCCCAAAAATTAACACTGCCTCATAATAAATTACCTAACAAAATTTGGCCGCGCTACGAAAATTAGATCGCGAGTTATAAGCATTTTAAATTTTTCGACCCTCACCATGGGGGTCTCCTGTCACCAAAAATTAACACTGCCTCATAATAAATTAACAAACAATATTTGGCCGCACTACGAAATTTAGATCGCGAGTTATAAGCATTTTAAATATTTCGACCCTCACGGTGGGGGGTCTCCTGTCACCAAAAGTAACATTATCATAATAAATTACCAAACAAAATTTGACCGCGCTGCGAAAATTAGATCGCGAGTTATAAGCATTTTAAATTTTTCGACCCTCACCATGGGGGTTTCCTGTCAAGAAAAATTAACAATGTCTCATAATAAATTACCAAACAATATTTGGCGGTGCTACGAAATTTAGATCGCGAGTTATAAGCATTTTAAATTTTTCGACCCTCACGGTCGGGGGGGGGGGTCTCCTGTCACCAAAAATTAACACTGTCTCATAATAAATTACCAAACAATACTTGGCTGTGCTACGAAATTTAGATCGCGAGTTATAAGCATTTTAAATTTTTAGACCCTCACCATGGGGGTCTCCTGTCGCCAAAAATTAACACTGCCGCATACTAAATTACCAAACAAAATTTGGCCGCGCTACAAAGTTAGATCGCGAGTTATAAGCATTTTAAATTTTTTCAACCCTCACCGTGGGGGGTCTCCTGTCACCAAAATTTAACACTGTCTCATAATAAATTACCAAACAAAATTTTGCCAAGCTACCAAAATTAGATCGCGAGTTATAAGCATTTTAAATTTTTCGACCCTCACCGTGGGAGGGTCTCCTGACCCCAAAAATTAACACTGCCTCATAATAAATTACCAAACAAAATTTGGCCGCGCTACAAAGTTAGATCGCGAGTTATAAGCATTTTAAATTTTTCAACCCTCACCGTGGGGGGTCTCCTATCACCAAAAATTAACACTGTCTCATAATAAATTACCGAACAATATTTGGCCGCGCTACGAAAATTAGATCGCGAGTTATAAGCATTTTAAATTTTTCGACCCTCACCATGGGGATCTCCTGTCACCAAAAATTAACACTGCCTCATAATAAATTACCAAACAATATTTGGCTGTGCTACGAAATTTAGATCGCGAGTTATAAGCATTTTAATTTTTTCAATCCTCACGGGGGGGGGGGTGTCTCCTGTCACCAAAAATTAACACTGTCTCATAATAAATTACCAAACAATATTTGGCCGCGCTACGAAAATTATATCGCAAGTTATAAGCATTTTAAATTTTTCGACCCTCTCCATGGGGGTTTCCTGTCACCAAAAATTAACAATGTCTCATAATAAATTACGAAACAAAATTTGGCCGCGCTACGAAAAGTAGATCGCGAGTTATAAGCATTTTAAATTTTTCGACCCTCACCATGGGGGTCTCCTGTCACCAAAAATTAACACTGCCTCATAATAAATTAACAAACAAAATTTCGCCGTGCTACACAAATTAGATCGCGAGTTATAAGTTTTTAAAATTTTTTACCCTCATCTTAGGGGGGGGGGGGTCTCCTGTCATCAAAAATTATCACTGTCTCATAATCAATTATCAAGCAAAATTTTGCCGCGATACGAAAATTAGATCGCGAGTTATAAGCATTTTATATGTTTCGACCCTCACCATGAGGGTCTCCTGTCACCAAAAATTAACAATATCTCATAATAAATTACCAAACAATATTTGGCCGCGCTATGAAATTTAGATCGCGAGTTATAAGCATTTTAAATTTTTCGACCCTCACCGTGGGGGGGTCTCCTGTCGCCAAAATTTAACACTGCCTCATACTAAATTACCTAACAAAATTTGGCCGCGCTACGAAAATTAGATCGCGAGTTATAAGCATTTTAAATTTTTCGACCCTCACCATGGGGGTTTCCTGTCAAGAAAAATTAACAATGTCTCATAATAAATTACCAAACAATATTTGGCTGTGCTACGAAATTTAGATCGCGATTTATAAGCATTTTAAATTTTTCGACCCTCACGGTGGGGGGGGGGTCTCCTGTCACCAAAAATTAACACTGTCTCATAATAAATTACCAAACAATACTTGGCTGTGCTACGAAATTTAGATCGCGAGTTATAAGCATTTTAAATTTTTAGACCCTCACCATGGGGGTCTCCTGTCGCCAAAAACTAACACTGCCGCATACTAAATTACCAAACAAAATTTGGCCGCGCTACAAAGTTAGATCGCGAGTTATAAGCATTTTAAATTTTTTCAACCCTCACCGTGGGGGGTACCCTGTCACCAAAAATTAACACTGTCTCATAATAAATTACCAAGCAAAATTTGGCCGCGCTACGAAAATTAGATCGCGAGTTATAAGCATTTTAAATTTTTCGACCCTCACCATGGGGTTCTCCTGTCACCAAAAATTAACAATGTCTCATAATAAATTACCAAACAAAATTTGGCCGCGCTACGAAAAGTAGATCGCGAGTTATAAGCATTTTAAATTTTTCGACCCTCACGGTGGGAGGGGGGGTCTCCCGTCACCAAAAATTAACAATATCTCATAATAAATTACCAAACAAAATTTGGCCGCGCTACGAAAATTAGATCGTGAGTTATAAGCATTTATAATTTTTCGATCCTCCCCGTGTGGGGGGCTCCCGTCACTAAAAAGTAACATTATCATAATAAATTACCAAACAAAATTTGGCCGCGCTACGAAACTTAGATCGCGAGTTATAAGAATTTTAAATTTTTCGACCCTCACCGTGGGGGGGTCTCCTATCACCAAAATTTAACACTGTCTCATAAAAAATTACCAAACAAAATTTGGCCGCGCTACGAAAATTAGATCGTGAGTTATAAGCATTTTAAATTTTTCAACCCTCACGGTGGGGAGAGGGGTCTCCTGTCACCAAAAATTAACACTGTCTCATAATAAATTACCAAACAATACTTGGCCGCGCTACAAAGTTAGATCGCGAGTTATAAGCGTTTTAAATTTTTCGACCCTCACCGTGGGGGGGTCTCCTGTCGCCAAAAATTAACACTGCCGCATACTAAATTACCAAACAAAATTTGGCCGCGCTACAAAGTTAGATCGCGAGTTATAAGCATTTTAAATTTTTCGACCCTCACCGTGGGGGTCTCCTGTCACCAAAAATTAACACTGTCTCATAATAAATTACCAAAAAAATTTTGCCAAGCTACCAAAATTAGATCTCGAGTTATAAGCATTTTAAATTTTTCGACCCTCACCGTGGGAGGGTCTCCTGACCCCAAAAATTAACACTGCCTCATAATAAATTACCAAACAAAATTTGGCCGCGCTACAAAGTCAGATCGCGAGTTATAAGCATTTTAAATTTTTCGACCCTCACCGTGGGGGTCTCCTGTCACCAAAAATTAACACTGCCTCATAATAAATTACCAAACAATACTTGGCTGTGCTACGAAATTTAGATCGCGAGTTATAAGCATTTTAAATTTTTCGACCCTCACCATGGGGGTCTCCTTTCGCCAAAAATTAACACTGCCGCATACTAAATTACCAAACAAAATTTGGCCGCGCTACAAAGTTAGATCGCGAGTTATAAGCATTTTAAATTTTTTCGACCCTCACCGTGGGGGGTCTCCTGTCACCAAAATTTAACACTGTCTCATAATAAATTACCAAACAAAATTTTGCCAAGCTACCAAAATTAGATCGCGAGTTATAGGCATTTTAAATTTTTCGACCCTCACCGTGGGAGGGTCTCCTGACCCCAAAAATTAACACTGCCTCATAATAAATTACCAAACAATATTTGGCTGTGCTACGAAATTTAGATCGAAAGTTATAAGCATTTTTAATTTTTAAATCCTCACGGGGGGGGGGGGGTGTCTCCTGTCACCAAAAATTAACACTGTCTCATAATAAATTACCAAACAATATTTGGCCGCGCTACGAAAATTAGATCGCGAGTTATAAGCATTTTAAATTTTTCGACCCTCTCCATGGGGGTTTCCTGTCACCAAAAATTAACAATGTCTCATAATAAATTACCAAACAAAATTTGGCCGCGCTACGAAAAATAGATCGCAAATTATAAGCATTTTAAATTTTTCGACCCTCACCATGGGGGTCTCCTGTCACCAAAAATTAACACTGCCTCATAATAAATTAACAAACAAAATTTCGCCGTGCTACACAAATTAGATCGCGAGTTATAAGCATTTTAAATTTTTTTACCCTCATCTTAGGGGGGGGGCTTCTGTCATAAAAAATTAACACCGTCTCATAATAAATTATCAAGCAAAATTTTGCCGCGATACGAAAATTAGATCGCGAGTTATAAGCATTTTAAATTTTTCGACCCTCACCGTGGGGGGGTCTCCTGTCGCCAAAATTTAACACTGCCTCATACTAAATTACCAAACAATATTTGGCCGCGCTACAAAGTTAGATCGCGAGTTATAAGCATTTAAAATTTTTCGACCCTCACCGTGGGGGGTCTCCTGTCACCAAAAATTAACACTGTCTCATAATAAATTACCAAACAAAATTTTGCCAAGCTACCAAAATTAGATCTCGAGTTATAAGCATTTTAAATTTTTTGACCCTCACCGTGGGAGGGTCTCCTGACCCCAAAAATTAACACTGCCTCATAATAAATTACCTAACAAAATTTGGCCGCGCTACGAAAATTAGATCGCGTGTTATAAGCATTTTAAATTTTTCGACCCTCACCATGGGGGTCTCCTGTCACCAAAAATTAACACTGCCTCATAATAAATTAACAAGCAATATTTGGCCGCACTACGAAATTTAGATCGCGAGTTATAAGCATTTTAAATATTTCGACCCTCACGGTGGGGGGTCTCCTGTCACCAAAAGTAACATTATCATAATAAATTACCAAACAAAATTTGACCGCGCTGCGAAAATTAGATCGCGAGTTATAAGCATTTTAAATTTTTCGACCCTCACCATGGGGGTTTCCTGTCAAGAAAAATTAACACTGTCTCATAATAAATTACCAAACAATATTTGGCCGCACTACGAAATTTAGATCGCGAGTTATAAGCATTTTAAATTTTTCGACCCTCACGGTGGGGGGGGGGTCTCCTGTCACCAAAAATTAACACTGTCTCATAATAAATTACCAAACAATACTTGGCTGTGCTACGAAATTTAGATCGCGAGTTATAAGCATTTTAAATTTTTAGACCCTCACCATGGGGGTCTCCTGTCGCCAAAAATTAACAGTGCCGCATACTAAATTACCAAACAAAATTTGGCCGCGGTACAAAGTTAGATCGCGAGTTATAAGCATTTTAAATTTTTTCAACCCTCACCGTGGGGGGTCTCCTGTCACCAAAATTTAACACTGTCTCATAATAAATTACCAAACAAAATTTTGCCAAGCTACCAAAATTAGATCGCGAGTTATAAGCATTTTAAATTTTTCTACCCTCACCGTGGGAGGGTCTCCTGACCCCAAAAATTAACACTGCCTCATAATAAATTTCCAAACAAAATTTGGCCGAGCTACAAAGTTAGATCGCGAGTTATAAGCATTTTAAATTTTTCAACCCTCACCGTGGGGGGGGTCTCCTGTCACCAAAAATTAACACTGTCTCATAATAAATTACCGAACAATATTTGGCCGCGCTACGAAAATTAGATCGCGAGTTATAAGCATTTTAAATTTTTCGACCCTCACCATGGGGATCTCCTGTCACCAAAAATTAACACTGCCTCATAATAAATTACCAAACAATATTTGGCTGTGCTACGAAATTTAGATCGCGAGTTATAAGCATTTTAAATTTTTCGACCCTCACCGTGGGGGGTCTCCTGTCACCAAAAATTAACACTGTCTCATAATAAATTAGCAAACAAAATTTGGCCGCGCTCCGATAATTAGATCGTGAGTTATAAGCATTTATTTTTTCGATCCTCACTGTGTGGGGGCTCCTGTCACCAAAAAGTAACGTTATCATAATAAATTACCAAACAAAATTTGACCGCGCTGCGAAAATTAGATCGCGAGTTATAAGCATTTTATATGTTTCGACCCTCACCATGAGGGTCTCCTGTCACCAAAAATTAACAATATCTCATAATAAATTACCGAACAATATTTGGCCGCGCTACGAAATTTAGATCGCGAGTTATAAGCATTTTAAATTTTTCGACCCTCACCGTGGGGGGGTCTCCTGTCGCCAAAATTTAACACTGCCTCATACTAAATTACCAAACAATATTTGGCCGCGCTACAAAGTTAGATCGCGAGTTATAAGCATTTTAAATTTTTCGACCCTTACCTTGGGGGGTCCCCTGTCACCAAAAATTAACACTGTCTCATAATAAATTACGAAACAAAATTTTGCCAAGCTACCAAAATTAGATCTCGAGTTATAAGCATTTTAAATATTTCGACCCTCACCATGGGGGTCTCCTGTCACAAAAAATTAACACTGCCTCATAATAAATTAACAAACAATATTTGGCCGCACTACGAAATTTAGATCGCGAGTTATAAGCATTTTAAATATTTCGACCCTCACGGTGGGGGGTCTCCTGTCACCAAAAATTAACACTGTCTCATAATAAATTAGCAAACAAAATTTGGCCGCGCTCCGATAATTAGATCGTGAGTTATAAGCATTTATTTTTTCGATCCTCACTGTGTGGGGGCTCCTGTCACCAAAAAGTAACGTTATCATAATAAATTACCAAACAAAATTTGACCGAGCTGCGAAAATTAGATCGCGAGTTATAAGCATTTTAAATTTTTCGACCCTCACCATGGGGGTTTCCTGTCACCAAAAATTAACAATGTCTCATAATAAATTACCAAACAATATTTGGCTGTGCTACGAAATTTAGATCGCGAGTTATAAGCATTTTAAATTTTTCAATCCTCACGGGGGGGGGGTGTCTCCTGTCACCAAAAATTAACACTGTCCCATAATAAATTACCAAACAATATTTGGCCGCGCTACGAAAATTAGATCGCGAGTTATAAGCATTTTAAATTTTTCGACCCTCTCCATGGGGGTTTCCTGTCACCAAAAATTAACAATGTCTCATAATAAATTACCAAACAAAATTTGGCCGCGCTACGAAAAGTAGATCGCGAGTTATAAGCATTTTAAATTTTTCGACCCTCACCATGGGGGTCTCCTGTCACCAAAAATTAACACTGCCTCATAATAAATTAACAAACAAAATTTCGCCGTGCTACACAAATTAGATCGCGAGTTATAAGCATTTTAAATTTTTTTACCCTCATCTTAGGGGGGGGGGGGGGCTTCTGTCATAAAAAATTAACACTGTCTCATAATAAATTATCAAGCAAAATTTTGCCGCGATACGAAAATTAGATCGCGAGTTATAAGCATTTTAAATTTTTCGACCCTCACCATGAGGGTCTCCTGTCACCAAAAATTAACAATATCTTATAATAAATTACCAAACAATATTTGGCCGCGCTACGAAATTTAGATCGCGAGTTATAAGCATTTTAAATTTTTCGACCCTCACCGTGGGGGGTCTCCTGTCGCCAAAATTTAACACTGCCTCATACTAAATTACCAAACAATATTTGGCCGCGCTACAAAGTTAGATCGCGAGTTATAAGCATTTAAAATTTTTCGACCCTCACCGTGGGGGGTCTCCTGTCACCAAAAAATTAAACACTGTCTCATAATAAATTAACAAACAATATTTGGCCGCACTACGAAATTTAGATCGCGAGTTATAAGCATTTTAAATATTTCGACCCTCACGGTGGGGGGTCTCCTGTCACCAAAAGTAACATTATCATAATAAATTACCAAACAAAATTTGACCGCGCTGCGAAAATTAGATCGCGAGTTATAAGCATTTTAAATTTTTCGACCCTCACCATGGGGGTTTCCTGTCAAGAAAAATTAACAATGTCTCATAATAAATTACCAAACAATATTTGGCTGTGCTACGAAATTTAGATCGCGAGTTATAAGCATTTTAATTTTTTCGACCCTCACGGTGGGGGGGGGGGTCTCCTGTCACCAAAAATTAACACTGTCTCATAATAAATTACCAAACAATACTTGGCTGTGCTACGAAATTTAGATCGCGAGTTATAAGCATTTTAAATTTTTAGACCCTCACCATGGGGGTCTCCTGTCGCCAAAAATTAACACTGCCGCATACTAAATTACCAAACAAAATTTGGCCGCGCTACAAAGTTAGATCGCGAGTTATAAGCATTTTAAATTTTTTCAACCCTCACCGTGGGGGGTCTCCTGTCACCAAAATTTAACACTGTCTCATAATAAATTACCAAACAAAATTTTGCCAAGCTACCAAAATTAGATCGCGAGTTATAAGCATTTTAAATTTTTCGACCCTCACCGTGGGAGGGTCTCCTGACCCCAAAAATTAACACTGCCTCATAATAAATTACCAAACAAAATTTGGCCGCGCTACAAAGTTAGATCGCGAGTTATAAGCATTTTAAATTTTTCAACCCTCACCGTGGGGGGTCTCCTGTCACCAAAAATTAACACTGTCTCATAATAAATTACCGAACAATATTTGGCCGCGCTACGAAAATTAGATCGCGAGTTATAAGCATTTTAAATTTTTCGACCCTCACCATGGGGATCTCCTGTCACCAAAAATTAACACTGCCTCATAATAAATTACCAAACAATATTTGGCTGTGCTACGAAATTTAGATCGCGAGTTATAAGCATTTTAATTTTTTCAATCCTCACGGGGGGGTGTCTCCTGTCACCAAAAATTAACACTGTCTCATAATAAATTACCAAACAATATTTGGCCGCGCTACGAAAATTATATCGCAAGTTATAAGCATTTTAAATTTTTCGACCCTCTCCATGGGGGTTTCCTGTCACCAAAAATTAACAATGTCTCATAATAAATTACGAAACAAAATTTGGCCGCGCTACGAAAAGTAGATCGCGAGTTATAAGCATTTTAAATTTTTCGACCCTCACCACGGGGGTCTCCTGTCACCAAAAATTAACACTGCCTCATAATAAATTAACAAACAAAATTTCGCCGTGCTACACAAATTAGATCGCGAGTTATAAGTTTTTAAAATTTTTTACCCTCATCTTAGGGGGGGGGGGTCTCCTGTCATCAAAAATTATCACTGTCTCATAATCAATTATCAAGCAAAATTTTGCCGCGATACGAAAATTAGATCGCGAGTTATAAGCATTTTATATGTTTCGACCCTCACCATGAGGGTCTCCTGTCACCAAAAATTAACAATATCTCATAATAAATTACCAAACAATATTTGGCCGCGCTATGAAATTTAGATCGCGAGTTATAAGCATTTTAAATTTTTCGACCCTCACCGTGGGGGGGTCTCCTGTCGCCAAAATTTAACACTGCCTCATACTAAATTACCAAACAATATTTGGCCGCGCTACAAAGTTAGATCGCGAGTTATAAGAATTTTAAATTTTTCGACCCTCACCTTGGGTGGTCCCCTGTCACCAAAAATTAACACTGTCTCATAATAAATTACGAAACAAAATTTTGCCAAGCTACCAAAATTAGATCTCGAGTTATAAGCATTATAAATATTTCGACCCTCACCATGGGGGTCTCCTGTCACCAAAAATTAACACTGCCTCATAATAAATTAACAAACAATATTTGGCCGCACTACGAAATTTAGATCGCGAGTTATAAGCATTTTAAATATTTCGACCCTCACGGTGGGGGGTCTCCTGTCACCAAAAATTAACACTGTCTCATAATAAATTAGCAAACAAAATTTGGCCGCGCTCCGATAATTAGATCGTGAGTTATAAGCATTTATTTTTTCGATCCTCACTGTGTGGGGGCTCCTGTCACCAAAAAGTAACGTTATCATAATAAATTACCAAATAAAATTTGACCGCGCTGCGAAAATTAGATCGCGAGTTATAAGCATTTTAAATTTTTCGACCCTCACCATGGGGGTTTCCTGTCACCAAAAATTAACAATGTCTCATAATAAATTACCAAACAATATTTGGCTGTGCTACGAAATTTAGATCGCGAGTTATAAGCATTTTAAATTTTTCGACCCTCACGGTGGGGGGGGTCTCCTGTCACCAAAAATTAACACTGTCTCATAATAAATTACCAAACAAAATTTGACCGCGCTGCGAAAATTAGATCGCGAGTTATAAGCATTTTAAATTTTTCGACCCTCTCCATGGGGGTTTCCTGTCACCAAAAATTAACAATGTCTCATAATAAATTACCAAACAATATTTGGCCGCGCTTCGAAAAGTAGATCGCGAGTTATAAGCATTTTAAATCTTCGACCCTCACGGTGGGGGGTCTACTGTCACCAAGAATTAACACTGCCTCATAATAATTTAACAAACAAAATTGTGCCGTGCTACAAAAATTAGATCGCGAGTTATAAGCATTTTAAATTTTTCGACCCTCACCTTGGGGGGTCCCCTGTCACCAAAAATTAACACTGTCTCATAATAAATTACGAAACAAAATTTTGCCAAGCTACCAAAATTAGATCTCGAGTTATAAGCATTTTAAATATTTCGACCCTCACCATGGGGGTCTCCTGTCACCAAAAATTAACACTGCCTCATAATAAATTAACAAACAATATTTGGCCGCACTACGAAATTTAGATCGCGAGTTATAAGCATTTTAAATATTTCGACCCTCACGGTGGGGGGTCTCCTGTCACCAAAAATTAACACTGTCTCATAATAAATTAGCAAACAAAATTTGGCCGCGCTCCGATAATTAGATCGTGAGTTATACGCATTTATTTTTTCGATCCTCACTGTGTGGGGGCTCCTGTCACCAAAAAGTAACGTTATCATAATAAATTACCAAACAAAATTTGACCGCGCTGCGAAAATTAGATCGCGAGTTATAAGCATTTTAAATTTTTCGACCCTCACCATGGGGGTTTCCTGTCACCAAAAATTAACAATGTCTCATAATAAATTACCAAACAATATTTGGCTGTGCTACGAAATTTAGATCGCGAGTTATAAGCATTTTAAATTTTTCAATCCTCACGGGGGGGGGGTGTCTCCTGTCACCAAAAATTAACACTGTCTCATAATAAATTACCAAACAATATTTGGCCGCGCTACGAAAATTAGATCGCGAGTTATAAGCATTTTAAATTTTTCGACCCTCTCCATGGGGGTTTCCTGTCACCAAAAATTAACAATGTCTCATAATAAATTACCAAACAAAATTTGGCCGCGCTACGAAAAGTAGATCGCGAGTTATAAGCATTTTAAATTTTTCGACCCTCACCATGGGGGTCTCCTGTCACCAAAAATTAACACTGCCTCATAATAAATTAACAAACAAAATTTCGCCGTGCTACACAAATTAGATCGCGAGTTATAAGCATTTTAAATTTTTTTACCCTCATCTTAGGGGGGGGGGGCTTCTGTCATAAAAAATTAACACTGTCTCATAATAAATTATCAAGCAAAATTTTGCCGCGATACGAAAATTAGATCGCGAGTTATAAGCATTTTAAATTTTTCGACCCTCACCATGAGGGTCTCCTGTCACCAAAAATTAACAATATCTTATAATAAATTACCAAACAATATTTGGCCGCGCTACGAAATTTAGATCGCGAGTTATAAGCATTTTAAATTTTTCGACCCTCACCGTGGGGGGGTCTCCTGTCGCCAAAATTTAACACTGCCTCATACTAAATTACCAAACAATATTTGGCCGCGCTACAAAGTTAGATCGCGAGTTATAAGCATTTAAAATTTTTCGACCCTCACCGTGGGGGGTCTCCTGTCACCAAAAATTAACACTGTCTCATAATAAATTACCAAACAAAATTTTGCCAAGCTACCAAAATTAGATCTCGAGTTATAAGCATTTTAAATTTTTCGACCCTCACCGTGGGAGGGTCTCCTGACCCCAAAAATTAACACTGCCTCATAATAAATTACCTAACAAAATTTGGCCGCGCTACGAAAATTAGATCGCGAGTTATAAGCATTTTAAATTTTTCGACCCTCACCATGGGGGTCTCCTGTCACCAAAAATTAACACTGCCTCATAATAAATTAACAAACAATATTTGGCCGCACTACGAAATTTAGATCGCGAGTTATAAGCATTTTAAATATTTCGACCCTCACGGTGGGGGGTCTCCTGTCACCAAAAGTAACATTATCATAATAAATTACCAAACAAAATTTGACCGCGCTGCGAAAATTAGATCGCGAGTTATAAGCATTTTAAATTTTTCGACCCTCACCATGGGGGTTTCCTGTCAAGAAAAATTAACAATGTCTCATAATAAATTACCAAACAATATTTGGCGGTGCTACGAAATTTAGATCGCGAGTTATAAGCATTTTAAATTTTTCGACCCTCACGGTCGGGGGGGGGGTCTCCTGTCACCAAAAATTAACACTGTCTCATAATAAATTACCAAACAATACTTGGCTGTGCTACGAAATTTAGATCGCGAGTTATAAGCATTTTAAATTTTTAGACCCTCACCATGGGGGTCTCCTGTCGCCAAAAATTAACACTGCCGCATACTAAATTACCAAACAAAATTTGGCCGCGCTACAAAGTTAGATCGCGAGTTATAAGCATTTTAAATTTTTTCAACCCTCACCGTGGGGGGTCTCCTGTCACCAAAATTTAACACTGTCTCATAATAAATTACCAAACAAAATTTTGCCAAGCTACCAAAATTAGATCGCGAGTTATAAGCATTTTAAATTTTTCGACCCTCACCGTGGGAGGGTCTCCTGACCCCAAAAATTAACACTGCCTCATAATAAATTACCAAACAAAATTTGGCCGCGCTACAAAGTTAGATCGCGAGTTATAAGCATTTTAAATTTTTCAACCCTCACCGTGGGGGGTCTCCTGTCACCAAAAATTAACACTGTCTCATAATAAATTACCGAACAATATTTGGCCGCGCTACGAAAATTAGATCGCGAGTTATAAGCATTTTAAATTTTTCGACCCTCACCATGGGGATCTCCTGTCACCAAAAATTAACACTGCCTCATAATAAATTACCAAACAATATTTGGCTGTGCTACGAAATTTAGATCGCGAGTTATAAGCATTTTAATTTTTTCAATCCTCACGGGGGGGGGGTGTCTCCTGTCACCAAAAATTAACACTGTCTCATAATAAATTACCAAACAATATTTGGCCGCGATACGAAAATTATATCGCAAGTTATAAGCATTTTAAATTTTTCGACCCTCTCCATGGGGGTTTCCTGTCACCAAAAATTAACAATGTCTCATAATAAATTACGAAACAAAATTTGGCCGCGCTACGAAAAGTAGATCGCGAGTTATAAGCATTTTAAATTTTTCGACCCTCACCATGGGGGTCTCTTGTCACCAAAAATTAACACTGCCTCATAATAAATTAACAAACAAAATTTCGCCGTGCTACACAAATTAGATCGCGAGTTATAAGTTTTTAAAATTTTTTACCCTCATCTTAGGGGGGGGGTCTCCTGTCATCAAAAATTATCACTGTCTCATAATCAATTATCAAGCAAAATTTTGCCGCGATACGAAAATTAGATCGCGAGTTATAAGCATTTTATATGTTTCGACCCTCACCATGAGGGTCTCCTGTCACCAAAAATTAACAATATCTCATAATAAATTACCAAACAATATTTGGCCGCGCTATGAAATTTAGATCGCGAGTTATAAGCATTTTAAATTTTTCGACCCTCACCGTGGGGGGGTCTCCTGTCGCCAAAATTTAACACTGCCTCATACTAAATTACCAAACAATATTTGGCCGCGCTACAAAGTTAGATCGCGAGTTATAAGCATTTTAAATTTTTCGACCCTCACCTTGGGTGGTCCCCTGTCACCAAAAATTAACACTGTCTCATAATAAATTACGAAACAAAATTTTGCCAAGCTACCAAAATTAGATCTCGAGTTATAAGCATTTTAAATATTTCGACCCTCACCATGGAGGTCTCCTGTCACCAAAAATTAACACTGCCTCATAATAAATTAACAAACAATATTTGGCCGCACTACGAAATTTAGATCGCGAGTTATAAGCATTTTAAATATTTCGACCCTCACGGTGGGGGGTCTCCTGCCACCAAAAATTAACACTGTCTCATAATAAATTAGCAAACAAAATTTGGCCGCGCTCCGATAATTAGATCGTGAGTTATAAGCATTTATTTTTTCGATCCTCACTGTGTGGGGGCTCCTGTCACCAAAAAGTAACGTTATCATAATTAATTACCAAACAAAATTTGGCCGCGCTACAAAGTTAGATCGCGAGTTATAAGCATTTTAAATTTTTTCAACCCTCACCGTGGGGGGTCTCCTGTCACCAAAATTTAACACTGTCTCATAATAAATTACCAAACAAAATTTTGCCAAGCTACCAAAATTAGATCGCGAGTTATAAGCATTTTAAATTTTTCGACCCTCACCGTGGGAGGGTCTCCTGACCCTAAAAATTAACACTGCCTCATAATAAATTACCAAACAAAATTTGGCCGCGCTACAAAGTTAGATCGCGAGTTATAAGCATTTTAAATTTTTCAACCCTCACCGTGGGGGGTCTCCTGTCACCAAAAATTAACACTGTCTCATAATAAATTACCGAACAATATTTGGCCGCGCTACGAAAATTAGATCGCGAGTTATAAGCATTTTAAATTTTTCGACCCTCACCATGGGGATCTCCTGTCACCAAAAATTAACACTGCCTCATAATAAATTACCAAACAATATTTGGCTGTGCTACGAAATTTAGATCGCGAGTTATAAGCATTTTAATTTTTTCAATCCTCACGGGGGGGGGGGTGTCTCCTGTCACCAAAAATAACACTGTCTCATAATAAATTACCAAACAATATTTGGCCGCGCTACGAAAATTATATCGCAAGTTATAAGCATTTTAAATTTTTCGACCCTCTCCATGGGGGTTTCCTGTCACCAAAAATTAACAATGTCTCATAATAAATTACGAAACAAAATTTGGCCGCTCTACGAAAAGTAGATCGCGAGTTATAAGCATTTTAAATTTTTCGACCCTCACCATGGGGGTCTCCTGTCACCAAAAATTAACACTGCCTCATAATAAATTAACAAACAAAATTTCGCCGTGCTACACAAATTAGATCGCGAGTTATAAGTTTTTAAAATTTTTTACCCTCATCTTAGGGGGGGGGGTCTCCTGTCATCAAAAATTATCACTGTCTCATAATCAATTATCAAGCAAAATTTTGCCGCGATACGAAAATTAGATCGCGAGTTATAAGCATTTTATATGTTTCGACCCTCACCATGAGGGTCTCCTGTCACCAAAAATTAACAATATCTCATAATAAATTACCAAACAATATTTGGCCGCGCTATGAAATTTAGATCGCGAGTTATAAGCATTTTAAATTTTTCGACCCTCACCGTGGGGGGGTCTCCTGTCGCCAAAATTTAACACTGCCTCATACTAAATTACCAAACAATATTTGGCCGCGCTACAAAGTTAGATCGCGAGTTATAAGCATTTTAAATTTTTCGACCCTCACCTTGGGTGGTCCCCTGTCACCAAAAATTAACACTGTCTCATAATAAATTACGAAACAAAATTTTGCCAAGCTACCAAAATTAGATCTCGAGTTATAAGCATTTTAAATATTTCGACCCTCACCATGGGGGTCTCCTGTCACCAAAAAATAACACTGCCTCATAATAAATTAACAAACAATATTTGGCCGCACTACGAAATTTAGATCGCGAGTTATAAGCATTTTAAATATTTCGACCCTCACGGTGGGGGGTCTCCTGTCACCAAAAATTAACACTGTCTCATAATAAATTAGCAAACAAAATTTGGCCGCGCTCCGATAATTAGATCGTGAGTTATAAGCATTTATTTTTTCGATCCTCACTGTGTGGGGGCTTCTGTCACCAAAAAGTAACGTTATCATAATAAATTACCAATTAAAATTTGACCGCGCTGCGAAAATTAGATCGCGAGTTATAAGCATTTTAAATTTTTCGACCCTCACCATGGGGGTTTCCTGTCACCAAAAATTAACAATGTCTCATAATAAATTACCAAACAATATTTGGCTGTGCTACGAAATTTAGATCGCGAGTTATAAGCATTTTAAATTTTTCGACCCTCACAGTGGGGGGGGGGGTCTCCTGTCACCAAAAATTAACACTGTCTCATAATAAATTACCAAACAAAATTTGACCGCGCTGCGAAAATTAGATCGCGAGTTATAAGCATTTTAAATTTTTCGACCCTCTCCATGGGGGTTTCCTGTCACCAAAAATTAACAATGTCTCATAATAAATTACCAAACAATATTTGGCCGCGCTTCGAAAAGTAGATCGCGAGTTATAAGCATTTTAAATCTTCGACCCTCACGGTGGGGGGTCTACTGTCACCAAGAATTAACACTGCCTCATAATAATTTAACAAACAAAATTGTGCCGTGCTACAAAAATTAGATCGCGAGTTATAAGCATTTTAAATTTTTCGACCCTCATCTTGGGGGGTCTCCTGTCACCAAAAATTAACACTGTCTCATAGTAAATTACCAAGCGAAATTTGGCCGCGCTACGAAAATTAGACCGCGAGTTATAAGCATTTTAAATTTTTCGGCCCTCACCGTGGGGGTCTCCTGTCACCAAAAATTAACAATGTCTCATACTAAATTACCAAACAAAATTTGGCCGCGCTACAAAGTTACATCGCGAGTTATAAGCATTTTAAATTTTTCGACCCTCACCGTGGGGGGTCTCCTGTCACCAAAAATTAACACTGTCTCATAATAAATTACCAAACAAAATTTGGCTGCGCTACGAGAATTAGATAGCGAGTTATAAGCATTTTAGATTTTCGACCCTCATCATGGGGGTCTCTTGTCACTAAAAATTAACACTGCCTCATAATAAATTGCCAAACAAAATTTGGCTGCGCTACGAAACTTAGATCGCGAATTATAAGCATTTTAAATTTTTCGACCCTCACCGTGGGGGGGTCTCCTGTCACCAAAAATTAACACTGTCTCATTACAAATTACCAAACAAATTTGGCCGCGCTATGAAAATTAGATCATAAGAAACATAAGTTTGAGATTTGATATCCTAATATCTGAAAAATACCGCGTCAGTGTCTGCCGAAGTCTACCGAAGGATACCGTGCCGAAGTTTGCCGAGCTGAAACGACGTTAGCCGAGTGTTAGGTTTTTTCGTTACCGATGTGTTAGGATTTTTCGCGTTACGGAATTTTAGGTAGCTTTCATTACAAAAAGTAAAAAGCTACCTATTGCAGCCGTCCGGAGGAAAACACTTCCGGAAAATTTTGGTATATTTTCACCGATCATGACCCCCAGACCCCAAAACTACCCTCCGTTCAAATGTTGACATATATATATATATATATATATATATATATATATATATATATATATATATATATATATATATATATATATATATATATATATAACCATATATATATATATATCTGATTTTTGTCATGCGATAACTAACGTATTTATGAACCGATTTGAATGAAACTTGGTATGTACATAGTAAATACAATTGTCTCGACCGAGTTCGTTGGTCAGCATCACCCGCCATTTTGTTTCAAAATGGCGGCCATTTTAAATTTTTAAAAAAATTTAAAATTTATAATTAAATGCGAAAAAATTAAAAGTTGAAAAATATTTTCCTTTTACGTGTTAGAACATAAAATAAAGATTCCAGAACACTTTTTATTTTGTCTATATCTTAAAAAATGGTTGAGTTATAGTACTTTGAATTTTTCTTATGGCTGACATTTTGAAACGATCTGATTTTTGTCACGTGATAACACGCGTATTTATGAACTTATTTCAATGAAACTTGGTATGTACATAGTACATACAAATTTCTCGACCGAGTTCGTTGGCCAGCATCATCCGCCACATTGTTTCAAAATGGTGGCCATTTTAAATTTTTTTAAAATTTTAAAATTTAAAATTAAGTGCGAAAAAATCAAAATTTGAAAAATATTTTTCTTTTACGTGTTAGAACTTAAAACAACGATTCCAGAACACTTTTTATTTTGTCTATATCTTACAAAATAATTGAGTTATAGCATTTTGAATTTTTCTTATGTCTGACATTTTGAAACGATCTGATTTTTGTCACGTGATAACACGCGTATACATGAACCGATTTCAATGAAACTCGGGATGTATATAGTACATACAAATGTCTCGATCGAGTTCGTTGGCCAGCATCATCCACCATTTTGTTTCAAAATGGTGGCCATTTTAAATTTTTAAAAAAATTTAAAATTTAAAATTAAATGCGAAAAATTTAAAAATTGAAAAATATTTTTCTTTTACGTGTTAGAACTTAAAACAACGATTCCAGAACACTTTTTATTTTGTCTATATCTTAAAAAATGACTGAGTTATAGCACTTTGAATTTTGCTTATGGCTGACATTTTGAAACGGTCTGATCTAAACGATCCACAATGTTGCTTTAAAATGGCATACACTTTATGATATCGTGGAATTTAGTGACTCTCTAAATCGCTTAAAATAAAACCAGGTTGAGTAAAAGATGACTAATTTCTAAGAATTCCTATTAATATTCAGTCTTGACAAAAACTAGTTTCAATCTTATAAAATCACTAATTTTATAAGATTATTTCCACTAATTTGAGCTCAGTATTTTTGAACAATGTAACTTACCTTAAAATAAATAAATAAATATATAAGTATATGAAAGCTACCTCTTCCTCCCGGCATTGCCGGAAGGACTTTTTGGATTCGGTCGCCGCGCCCAAAGCCCGTGATAGAAGCTATGCAATAGCTTAAAAAAAAAATTCTTTTTCAGTAAAAATAAAAGCCAGAGGTTTCCATACCAACGAAATCGAATTGACAATGCTCAACTGGACTTTGATCATGAAAAAATTTTAATGAATTTAAATTTGAATTTCGTTTAAAATTTCAAATTTTGATGGTTATATTTGTATATAAATACGTATAAATATCAATGTAACGAAATTATACTTAAAACAAACTAAAGCTGACAAAACGAAAGATATTTAATTTATCTAAATTTATTGAACATGATGAAACTTTTTTTCTTTAAAATGCATTCGACATAAAAAAAGATTTATTGAATTTGCTTTTCATTGCCAACCGATGATAAATCGCCAAATAACGAAATTGTCATTATTTTTTTACGGATAGGGTATGGAAGTTCCGCCGAAGTTTTTTGTAAACGTATATATCCTCATGAGAAGAACATTCTGTGATTTTTTTCAGATTTTTCGGAGTATGCCCGTATGGAGACCTTCCTTGTCAGATGATAATGTTGTTTCTATTGGGGGTGTTATTTTCAAATATCTCGCTCAAATTTTAGTTTTTTTTTTTTTTTTTTTTTTTTTTTGCATTGGATAGCTGTGGACGGTTTACAACTGGGTTAGTTTTTACTTTTTCGATTTTTGTTTCGGATATTTTTTTATTTACTTTAACTTCCAGAAGCGGTTGAAACCGGTTCTGAAATGGAAAGTGTTATGACATTTAAAAATATATAACTTAAATCAAAAAAATAAAATCTATCTCGGTTGTAGATTGTCCTCAGATATCCTATGCAAAGAAAAATCAGATAAAAATATTACAAATTGAGCGAGATGTTTGAAAAAAAACGCTTCCATAGAAATAGCATTATCATCCGGATCTTTTTCAGCTTCTCAAGTGGCCTCTTATTAAGAGAAGATGACAAAAACATATCTCAATAAAAGATAGAACGAAAGTAATAAGTTTAAAAGCATGACGAAACGTTTTTGCCGTGAAACATAATTATTAAAAAATCGCCATTATAAAAGACTATATTAATATCTGTTCTTTCACTTATTTACACATGATATAAATTATTGAAGCACAAATATTTTACAAAATACATGTGCTTTAAATATTTTTCACAAACAAAGAGTTGAAAATGCCAGCCAGATACTATAAATGATTTATGTGACTTTTTTCCCTGCTTAGTAATGCTATTTGAAAAACCATTTACATATCGAAATGTTCAAAAAATAAATGTGATTCCTAAAAGCGAAAAATATTATCCAATACTAAAATTTGAAACTGAAATAAAAATCTCAGTATGTCATATTTCATATGTAAGCAAAAAAGAAAATCTTTATCCCTGTTTAATCTTTAAAACATGTTGAATTTCTGTAACCTCGACTGTTTTATAAAAATATTGTAAGTGTTCTTACTGATCTTTTTTAAAGTAATGAAAAGAATTTTTGCTTTCATAAAGCTAAAAAAAAAGAAGATTTGAGCTTGTATTTTATCCTCTTTTTCAAAATCATTTTTGAAATATTTATGAGATTGTTCTGAGCACTATAATTTTTCATCTGTATTATAAGGTATTTAGATTTTTTTATTAAATTTAGCCGCTATTAATTTTTCTTCAAGTATATAAACTTGATATTAAAAAAAATATGTAATAAATTGCAAATAAAATTGATGACCATTTTTGTTAAATGTTTAATGAACAGTTTTGTAACAATTTATTTAATTCGTTTTTCCTTTAAACAAAAATAGATTTTGGACGTTTCACGGTTTAAAAGTAAATTTTATGTTAATTTATTGGTTCCAGAGCCAAAGAATATGACGGTAAGTATTATTCTATTTATTTCTTAATTTTATTATATCAATTTAATAACAATAACGGCTGTTATTAGCAAATCACATATTGAATGTAACCAATAAATAAATTTTATGAGACTACAGTTTAAAATGTTAAATATTAAAATTGACGCATTAAATCAACAACAACAACAATAATAATAATAATAATAATAATAATAATAATAATAATAATAATAATAATAATAATAATAAAAGGAATTTTAGACTTCAAATTTTGCTTTGGGGATTCATTATCGCGATAAACAAATGCATAAATTTTTAACTAATGATTTTTTTATTATAAATTTTATTTGTTATACACAGCAATATCGTTATTTTAAAACTCTTTTTTTAATGAAATGTTTAATTTGTTAGCAATCGTTTATATATTAAAAGTAATAACTATATCAATATTTAAATTTCTAGTCAAACAATTTCAAAGAAACTACATTTTTCGAGCCCCATTTTACTATACAGCACCCATTTTATGCCGACATAAAAAATAGCTTATAGTTGAAGAAATGTAGTCAACACGTAATTATGAATTTGGTCTAGAACTAATTTGTGCGGTTTTACAAGATGTGGCGTAACTATGTTCAAACATGCATTTAAAAATACTCTTATTGCGCATCCAGTTTAGTATACGCCATTTGGTTTAAGTGCAAAAAACAACAATTTTTATCCAACTGAAAATGTCAAATTTTATGCCTGATAAAAGGTTTTTGCGGGGGGGGGGGGTTCTTCTTATTACTTTAAAATGAAGAAAAGTGCAACCGAAAGTCATCATATTTTGGTGGAAGTTTATGGTGACCATGCTTTAGCTGAACGAACGTGTCAAAAGTGGTTTACACGGTTTAAAAATTGTGATTACGGCTTTTAAGACCAAGAAAGATTTGGATAGCCAAAAATATTTGAAGATGAAGAATTGACAGCATTGTTCTATCAGCATTCCTGTCAAACGCAGGAAGAATTTTCAAAATCATTAGAGGTTGATCAAACAAAATGCCTCAAAGCAATAGGAATGAATCAAAATTTGTCAAATTGGGTTCCATATGAATTGAAAGAAAGAGACGTTGAAAGAAGAAAAACCGTTTGCGAAATGCTGCTTCATAGAGAGAAAGATAAGGGATTTTTGCATCGGATTGTTACTAGCGATTGGAAATGGATTTATTCTGAGAGTCCTAAATGGAAAAATGCCCGGGTATTGCCAGGTGAACCAGGTAAATCACAACCGGAACGTAATATTCACTGTGCAAAGGTTATGCTGTGTATATGGTGGGATATGAAAGGTGTGGTATACTATGAGCTTCTGAAACCTGGTGAAACTATTAATGGAGAACTGTATCGACTTTAGTTGATTTGTTTGAAACCAGTTCTGGCCAGAAAATGACCAGACAGGGATAACAGACACAATAAATTTATCTTTCAACATCATAACGCCCGACCACATGTCGCAAAACCGTTCAAAACATATTTGGAGAATGTCGGATGGGAAGTGTAACTCCACCCGCCGTATTCACCAGACATTGCTCCTTCGGACTATTACTTGTTTTCTTACATGGATAACGATTTGATAGGACTGCTGTTCAGTTCTTTAGAAAATATATAATAATGGATCACTGATTTCATCGCTTTGAAATGTAAGTACATTTTTCGACACAGAATTCCTAAATTGCCGGAAAGATGGGAAAAGTAGTGGTAGCGATGGACATTTTTTGCTAATGTGTTAATTTTCCATTAAAAACCGCACGAATAAATTCCTAGACTAAATATTTTTGATCATTTCAAAAATTCTACAACAAATATCACTCACCCGAAACAAATATGAAAAATCTCGTAAAATATTCAATAAAATCAGTATCGCCGTTTTCGTGAGAATTCCAGAACTTATATTAACCTCTATGATGAGGAAGAGCATCTATAGATAAAATGTTATTTTTTAAAAAATCTTAATTAACATCGACTTTTGTGCATGTTGAGCAATGAAAGGCATTGATACAAAGGGGTACAATGCATTTCATTAGAGTTATGCAGGCCCTGACTATATAAGGGGCACCCAGAAACCGTGCCCTGGGCACGAAATTTTTGAGTGACACAATTTTTCATTATTTTATTTTAATGGTACTTAAAAACATTGCCAGGCTATAACGGGTTAAGAGTAAACAGATAAACTTAACTATGTTAGTATAAAAGTTTGCAGAATACGTTAAAATTATTATCATCAAATTATTATTCTCACTTTCTAATATACATCGCATAGTAGATCGTCTTAATAACAAAATAAATCAATCAATAACGCGTTCGTAAAGAGAAATTTATATAAAGCAGTTATCAAAGTGACGATTCATATATTTCCTATTTTAATATTTTCCTAAAACTGCAGTTAAATTTTATTGGTTATTAGAAATTTTGTAAATTTATGTACAGGTTGGCAATCATTAATCAAATTTTGCCGCATTTTCTGGAAAAGCGATGACGCCAAGATGACAACATTCACACTACCCCAAGTTTTAAAAAACGACGGTAAATAAGATAAGTCTTGCCAGATTTACTATGTCGTTAAAAAGTATTTCGAATCATTGCCATTAAAGCAGACTGATTTTATGCAGTCACTTAGACTAATATTTTGTCCTTTGCGACAGATTATTTATATGAATACTTTATTAGTATCAGTTAAAACCTTCTTACTGTAGCAAAAGTGTCTTCCCTGTAGTTGTTTGTGAAATATGCTAAAACTGTTATCATCAAATTATTATTCTAACTTTCAAATATGCAACTTCTCTATAACAAAGCAAATTAATTATTCAAACGATCATAAAGTATTATTTATGTACGGCACTCATCAAAGTGAATGACTATTCATATATTTACAACGTCAATATTTTCCTAAATGTGCAGTTATGTTTCATTGGTTATTGGAAATTTTGTGAGTTTATAAACAGTTTCGCAATCATTAATAACATTCTGCTGCATTCTCTGGAAAAGCGATGACGCCAAGATGACAAGATGACAACATTCACACTACCTTAAATTTTAAAAGACAACGATCAATCGGATTATGTCTTGACAGATTTACTATGTTGTTAAAATTATTTCGAATCATTGTCAATAAAGTAGACTGATTTCATGCAGTCACTTAGACTAATATTTTGTCCTCTGCGGCAGATTATTTATATGGATACTATTAGTATCAGTTAAAACCTTCTTACCGTCCCTTAAGCAAAACTGGTTCCCCTGGAGTAGTTTGTAAAATATGCTAAAATTTTCATCATCAAATTATTATTCTAACGTTAAAACATCGAGCTTCTTTATAACAGAGCAAATTAATCATTAAAACGATCCTAAAGGATAAATTTATATATGGCGCTCATCAAAGTGAATGACTATTCATATATTTACTCCGTTAATATTTTCGTGAAAGTGCAGTTAGGTTTCATTGGTTTTTGGAAATTTTGTAAATTTATAAACAGTTTGACAATAATTAATCAACTTTTATTGCGTTCTCCAGAAATGCGATGATTCTATCATGACAATGTGACAACTTTCACACTACCTTAAATTTTAAAAGACATCGGTAAATCGGATAAAGTGGTGACAGGTTTACTATGTCGTTAAAAGTAGTTAGAATGATTCTCATTAAAGCCAGAGAGATTTTATGCAGTCACTTAGGCTGATATTTTGTTATCTGCGATAGATTATTTATATGAATACTTTCTTGATATCAGTTAAAATCTTCTTACCGCTTTCGACTAATATATCTGTTCACCAAGCTGCAGGTTTAAAAAAACATTATTTAACCTTCTAGCTTCGACGCGGTAAGATGTATTACCGAGAGAGAAATATCCTTTCAGTACGGCGCCGGTAAGAATGTTTACCGAAGACTTTGACCCCCTGTTTGAGGAAAAAAGCCATTACTCAGCTGTCAGTTCCCCCACTCTCCGAGAAAATTTCCCACCCACGTTAGACAGAGAGGTCAGTTTTTACTATTGGCGATTCTTTGGGGGAGAAAAAAAGAAGTATTTGGCGAAAGCTTCTTTCGACTCGTCATGTCAGTATCTTATCAATAGATTTGGAAAGAGGAGCGCATTTTGTTAGAGAGAATTTTATAATCGCGATATCTTCTTTATTATTGCTCCCAGATTTAAAGGTCTCAGCCAAGCAGAGATTATGGAACTTATGAATGAATGCGATGCAGAGAATTATGCTGACAGTGATTCAGATTTTGAATTTGATGATGCTGAGGAATCTCTCAATTGTACTGTTGACGAGATATTAAACGAAGAAAATGCGGAAATACCGAATAAAATGGAAGGATTTGAATGGAAGGAAGCCAAAGAAAATGATGAAGTAAACGTTTTGCACTTTACTGGGAATCCTGGAATATGCATTGATATTTCAGAATTTAAAAATGCGTATGATTATTTTCAAGTTTTATTTCCAAGCGAAGTTTTAAAAATGATAAGCATGGAAACCAACAGATATGCCGAACAAGTCTTTGACTTAAGACCAGAGGAGAATGGAAAGAGAAAACACTCTCCGGAATGGAAGAGAACAACACCTGAAGAGATAGAAATATTTTTAGGTGCTGTTTTACTTATGGGTCATATCCACAAAGACAAAATTCATGATTATTGGTCCACAAATGAATTAATTGAAACGCCTTTCTTTAGGAAAATTATGCCAAGGGATAGGTTTGTTTCAATCCTTAAATTTTTGCATTTCACCAATAATAATGAAAAGCCTTCCAAAGATTCAATAAGTTATGACAGATTGTGGAAGATGAGAAAACTTTTCGATGCTTTAAATATGGCTTTCAAACAACCCTATGAATGTACAGAAGAAGTTGCTGTAGATGAAGTAATAGTAAAATTTAAAGGCCGTGTTGCATTTAGGCAGTATATTCCCAAAAAACGCAAACAATGGGGAATCAAAATGTACAAGATTGCCGATAAAAAAGGATACACATATGATATGAGAGTATACCTGGGCAATGACAAACAGAAAAAAGATTTGAATTCTGCATCATATAATGTAGTCAATACTATGGCTGAAACTATCAAAGGAAAGGGACATAAATTATTCATGGATAATTTTTTTTTCATCTCCTGAACTTTACCGTGATCTGCTAAGAGACAAACAAATCAATTCTTGCGGTACTGTCAGAAACAACAGGAAGAATTTTCCTAAATGTATTTCGCAGCCCAAATTAAAACGCGGAGAAACTCTTATACGATATGGAAATGGGCTTACAGCTTTACGTTGGAAGGATAAACGCGGCGTTTATATGCTGAGCAATATGCACAAGCCCATAGACCAAAGTGTTCTAAACGATGGAAAAAAACCAAAAATTGTCGCTGACTACAATGAAAATATGGGGTTAGTTGACCTGAGTGACAAAATGGCAAATAGCTATGCCTTGGAACGACGCACGCTAAAATGGACAAAAAAAATATTTTTTCATTTGCTAGACATTGCTGTCCTTAATGCGTATATAATCTCACAAAGCACTGAAAGCCACAGAGACTTCCGCATGTCCTTAATTAAAATGCTTGTAAAAAAAAATGAAACTGTTACTTCAAAAACTAATATTTCCTCTGAAGTAACTAATACTTCCTCTGCAGGCCACTGGCCTTTGGATGAGAAGAAATATAGAAGATGTGTGGTATGCTCCAAACAAGGCTTACAGAGGCGGGTTAAAGTTATCTGTACAAAGTGCAATGTTGCTTTATGCATAGATAGAAATTGTTTCGCAAAGTACCATACAAACGCAAAATTTTCAAATAGGTGAAAACCATAAGAATTCATTCCAATTTTTCTAAAAGATCTTCCATACACCAGCATATAAATCTCTGCATTCGTATTCATTCATAAAATTTTTCCATCAATTAAAATAAACAGTCCTTCTCAGAGCTAAAAACAAACAGCTCTTTTCAGAGCTAAATTGGTTCCTTTGGAACCATACATAAAAAAAATAAGAATTCACAAACACATACTGAAACTTTCCCTGCTCCTTAACATTATTATTTAAAATATTATAGTTCCATGAAATCTAGATAATACGCCCCTCCCCCCTTTCTTTATAAAATATCAAGCATATTTTTATGGCTATTGATATAATTTTTCAGATGAAATGTAGTTTTAAGAGAAGAAAAGAATAAGCGTAATTTTATGGAAAATAGGAGGATTAATGACCCATTTTGTCAGTAGATTAAATACTATTAGTTTTCTGTTATATAAGAAGTAAGTAAACCTCAGAAATATATATGAATTTTATAAAATGTGAGATAGTCGAATACGAAATGTGCCCGAAACAATGTTTCTCCATATACCTTTAAGTAAACTAAATACTTTTGTGTGGCCCTGAAAATTAATAAGAATTATTCTATGCAACACAGATTATACATAATGTATATTTAAGTATGAACTTAATAAATGCATATCAATATTATTATGCTCGAAACAATGTAACATCATTAAAATGCATTTGAAGCTATTTATTTTTCTTGTTTACAGACAAAATGGGTACTCAAAATTGAGTGAAAAGTACTCAATTTTAAGAACTTCACATACTTTAAAGAGCTTCGATCCAGATGTACTCAAAACTGAAAAACAAAAGTATTAATTTTTGTTTCCCTGGTTGTGTTCAAATAAGAATCGCTAAGAACTGCCCCCTTAACTTAAAGTAAAAATATACTGAAATTAATGTAAAAATATGCTGAAATTAATGTAAAAATATACTGACATTTATCTCTTGTTCAAAATTACTTTCAATAAACGTTTAATTGATTATTTATTAAGCAAATTAATAAATTTTTTTGCAAAATACGCAAATCGGATATTTTTATGACAAAAACATCATTTCCAAGTACTTTTAAATTATTTCATAGTAGTGTGCATAAATAATATTTATATTAATACGCATCTTTTATGTTATCATGAATGAAATAAACCAACACAGGGTACAACATTATCGTCTGTTTGGATTTAATGACATATGATGTTTGAAAATTGGGAAAGCAATGCATTCATTTTTAATCCAAATGTACTCAATTCGATATGGAAATATCGATGGTCTCATTTTTGAGTAATTTTTTTCTTTCAGTGTTGGCTGTAATGAAACTGAATAGTTTGATTGTCCCTGTACATCAAATTTTCATAAAATTTCGAGTTTTTTGACAAGATTATGCAAGACCTGTATAGTTTTAATTTCAAAAGATTCAGTTGGATAGTTTTTGCTCTGTTATATACGGACAGACAGGCGGAATGAAAACGACTGCACACTGTTAACCCTTTCCGGCGCACTACTCTTTAGAGTTGGAATTTAAAGAAAAAACAAATTAGGCAATCTATTTAGGCCTAGAGGAGTGCACAGGTATAATTTTGTAAAGGCTGCACAAACCATTTTAATTATACAGCTTCTGCCGAAGTGGTAACACCGTGTAAGTACAGCATTAATAAGCGCAGTGAGAAGAGCATTGCTGTGAAGCGCGTATTACAGTAAAATATTTTACCTATTATTTAAAAACAGTAGAATTTGATCTCTGCTGTGCTGCCATCTGGAACTCACAAGAAAGATTTACGTAGCCATTAGAGTAGTTTTTAAATTATTCGCGGAGTTTTTGAGTCTCTAAACAGGGGGAACTTTAGGTGTTGCCGATCCGACAACACTGCGCCGGAAAGGGTAATAATAATAATAATAATAATAATAATAATAATAATAATAATAATAAAATTAATAATAATAATAATAATAATAATAATAATAATAATAATAATAATAATAACAATAATAATAATAATAATAATAACGATTTTACGGAAATTGCACTGGCATTCGGGACACTAAAACAATTCACTGTTTTTTAACAGGACATTTCCCGTAAATTCCAGAATGCTTTCCACAATTATTGGGTTAATTTTCTGTTAAAAAACAGTTAAATATACTGACGTCTGGATTATCAGCACAATTTCCGTAAAATGGTGTGTTTTTTTCTTAGTTTAGGTGATACGTAATTATATAATTACGAATGCAACTAAAAAGTATGATACATAACAAGTGATTCATGTTTTAAATGAGCCAGAGCCCCAGCTAAAAAAAGTTTACACTTTGTTTGCAAAAAAGTTTAGATTGTACACAATTTGTGCACAAAAAGTGACTATTTTTGAATACTCCGAAAAGTATGTACTTTTTGTGAAAAATATTTTCATGTTTTATGCATACAAAAAAGTGAACATTATAAGTTATCAAAAACAGTGCACTTTTTTTGCATAAAATAAATAAATATTCCATGTGTGCAAAAATTGTGCAATTTTTTTTTTTTTTTTTTTTTTTTTTTTTTTTTTTTGAAAAAAAAAAATTAAAGATTCCAATTTTGCAAATATTATGTACTATTTTTTTTTTATAGATGTAAAAATTAGATTTTTTCATTACAGGGATTATTATTTTCATGCCTGGTGCCTTTTCTAAATTTGTGAAAATTTTCAAAAGTAAACTAATGTTGTATTTAACTTGCATTTAATCGGAAGGAATAAATTGGATTATGTCTTAATAAGCCAAAATAAAATGAGTTAATTAAATTTCAAAATCGTGAGCTTGTGGTCCCTTTCTCAATAAAAGAAAATTCTCAGTTCGATTTTAATTTTAAGGTAAACAAATTAAATACATTTTAGTATGCTTATCTAATTTGAAGAAAAACAAATTTAACTATTTAAATTTCAAAATCCAGAAATACGGGTAATGAACCTCCCCCCCCCCTCGCTTCATTACCGGAAACTTCCTTGAGATTATCTTATATTTTAAGTTGCTTAAAAATAATAAATTCTACTATCTTTTAACACATTCGCTGCCGCTTACTTGAAGATGTGATGATAGTTAATGCCGCACTGTAGAAGTGGGTTTTTCCCAGAAGCCGATTTATTTTTTATAACAAATAATCAGTGAAATATTTTCCCGTACCAGCGCGTGAGTGGCCCCTTAACGTTGGCGCCACATCACGCGCTGGCGCGTGATCGGCAGCGAATGTGTTAAAAATAAGGAAAATAGAAATTTTGATTAATTATAAATTTTTAAACTTAGGGGAGGGGTAATGTTTTTAGTAAAACCCTCTAACTTTACGGAAATATTTAATTTCTCTTTTATTTTAAATTTCTCGAAAAGACATAATTTTACTATGTTTTTCAAAATCATTCAAAAATAAAATTCAATTGTATTTTAGACTAAATAATATTTAAATCAAACTTAAGGGAGAGGCAATGACTCTCATATGACTTCTTCCCATAAAAATCGTTTAATTTTAAATTACTTGAAATAAACATATTTTATTGGGCATTTCAAAACGAAAAAAAAAAAGTTAATTAAATTTCAAAATCCTGTTAAGGGCAAAATGTGCCTACTCCTAGAAAGAATTAATTTTGCTGTGTTTTTCAAAATCGTAGAAAAACAAAACTTAGTTAAATTTCAAAATCGAGAGAGGGGCAAAAGCCGTTCTATGCCCTTCCCCCATTGCAAAATTTTTACTTTTTTTTTAAGTTACTCGAAAATAATAAATTTGACTACGAATTTCAAGAAAAGAGAAAAATAAATTTTAATTAATCAAATTTTAAAAAGAAGGGGGGGGCAATTGCTCTCTCATGCTTTCATCCCCCTATCAGAAAATGTGTTACTTCCTTTTTCATTTTAAATTTCTCGAAAAGAATAAATTTTATGAAGTTTTTTTAAAATAAAAAAAAAAACTAAATAATTAAGTTTCAAAATCGAGGGAAGTGAAGTGGACCCCCCCTCCCCACACACACACACACATGCTCACAACACGCGCGCAAACACTCCACTTTTTCAACGAGCTTACAATTTGCCCTTTTCCCTTATCAGTTATAGCTTCCAATTATTATGAAAATCACTTGCGCTTTCAAAAATCAGACGAATCCTTTTTAATAATTATTAATTTATTTATTTTTCTCTCATGTACCGCTGTAGCGATCTTTCCGACTCTAGGAATCAGAAGGATTAATACTTCTCAACACAGAGACTTGGAGCTGGTGTGTTTACATGTGACGTCACTCGACCGCGAAGCGAGAGAATCGAATGGATACTACCGCGTGTTCCGTCTTTTTTTATTTTTATTATTTCTAATTTAAATTATAGCGTTTATACCAAAGTTATTTTTTACAAGTATCTCTGTGAAAATTTCAGATGACTCAGTCATTTGTGTGCACAGGCAAACCCTGTGGAATCGATCGGGATCGAAAAAAAATTTCGCCTTTTGCTCCAAGTTTATGAATTTGCAGGGATTCTTTCCGAATTAGCTAGCTCTACAAATATAGCGTTATAGTTTTATGGGAGGTGGGGGAGCTCTCACGAATGATATCGTAAGATATCTCTAGAGGGAGGAGGTGGTTTGGCTTTTGGAATTAATATCATTTTTTATTCTGAAATTTGATAACAGTACTAAACAAAATATAAAATTACAGAATCTTGCTTTGATTAAAAAATTGAAAATAGTTGGGGGTGAAATGAAAATTTTACATTACTCATTAATGCATGGTTATTGTTTGTAATAACAACCACACATTATTAATTTAATTGTTGATGTTAATTTATTCATTGATATTGATTTAATCACTGATATTAATTTAATTTGCTGATTATTTGACATTTACTAGATGCTTAGATTGCTTTTCAAAACTAATGGAAATTCTATGAAAAATAAAAATTAATTCCCCCTTAAATTATAAGTGTTTTGTGAGGTGAAAAAAGACATGAGATGGGCATTACAATTTTATTTTCTTTTTTGCAGATTCTTTTTCATTAAGCCTTTATTTTGCTTCATGTCATGTTTAGTTTTTATTACTCACTATTTGAAAAATTTAGGTTGTTAATAAACATTTAAAAAATAAGACAATACACCACAGATAAGTGACTGTTTGATTAATTAATGCTTCAATTGTAAAAATATTTTACCTACAGATTATTTTCTGCAGAAACGTGGATTTCTGCTTTTTCGACGATGAATTTCATTATCTCTGAGATTGATGGGAGTATGCATTAAAATTTGTTGTCATTTTTATATGGGGGAGGTAACAGATGAAATACAACAAAAATGCCAGTACAAACCTCACTGTGTTGGGTAAATTTCTTCAAAGGATTGCTGGAAAAGTGTAAATTTCTCCTAATGATCGGGGAAAAAAATTTAATTCGTCAAAAATTACTAATAAAAAGTATCAATCTTTTCTTGTTTGACAACAAAAATAAGATTTTTACAAAATGAATCGATAAAATGTGCGATTTTTATGGAGCTGGTCAACAAAATTATCTATTTTTACAAAGCCGTTTAAGAAAATTCACAATTTTTCTGCACCAATCAACAAAATTCATGATTTTTACAAAGATAGTTGCCAAAATTCACAATTTTTTCTGCATCTGATCAATAAAATTTCTGATTTTCATGAAACCGATTGACGAAAATCGTGATTTTTACAAAGCAATCGACAGAATTCGTGATTTTTACAGAGCCAATCAATGGAATTTGCAATTGTTTTCACATGATTGGTAAAATTCACAATTTTTCTAAAGCTGATCACCAAAATTATCGATTTTTTCTTGTTTGACAACAAAAATAAAATTTTTACAAAATGTGCGACTTTTATGAAGCTGATCAATGGAATTTATGATTTTTCAAGTCTGGTCAACAAAATTATTGATTTTTACATGACTGATCGAGAAAATTCACAATTTTTCTATGCCTGATCAAAAAAATTTATGATTTTTTCGAAACCGATCTACGGAAATTAAAATTTTTAAGTAAACGAAATTATCAATTTTTAAGTAAACGATTGAGAAAATTCACAATTTTTCTTCATTTGATCAATAAAATTTGATTTTTACGAAGCTGATTGACAAAAATCGCAATTGTTTTTCACATGATCTGTAAAATTCACAATTTTTTCACAGCTAATCAACAAAATTATCGATTTTTTCTTGTTTGATAACAAAAATAAGATTTTTACAAAATAAATCGACAAAATGTGTGATTTTTATGAAGCTGATCGATGGAATTTACGATTTTTTGAGTCTGGTCAACAAAATTATTGATTTTTACATAGCCGATTAAGAAAATTCCCAATTTTTCTGCACCAATCAACAAAATTCGTGGTTCTTACAAAGACAGTTGCCAAAATTCACAATTTTTTCTGCGTCTAATCAATAAAATTTCTGATTTTTATGAAACCGATTGACGAAAATCGCCATTTTTACAAAGCAATCGACATAATTTGTGATTTTTACAGAGCCGATCGACAGAATTTGCAATTTTTTTTCCACATGATCAGTAAAATTCACAATTTTTCCACAGCTGATCAACAAAATTGTCAATTTTTTCTTGTTTGACAACAAAAATAAGATTTTTACAAAATGAATCGACAAAATCTGCGATTTTTATGAAGCTGATCGATGGAATTTACGATTTTTCGAGTCTGGTCAACAAAAGTATTGATTTTTACAGAGCCGATTAAGAAAATTTGCAATTTTACTGCATAAATCAACAAAATTCATGATTTTTACAAAGACAGTTGCCAAAATTCACAATTTTTCTTCATCTGATCAATAAAATTTCTGATTTTTATGAAACCGATTGTCGAAAATCATGATTTTTACAAAGCAATCGACAGAATTCGTGATTTTTACAGAGCCAATCGGCAGAATTTGCAATTGTTTATCACATGATCGGTAAAATTTACAATTTTTCCACAGCTGATCAACAAAATTATCGATTTTTTCTTGTTTGACAACAAAAATAAGATTTTTACAAAATGAATCGACAAAATGTGCGATCTTTCGAGTTTGGTCGACAAAACGGTTTCGAACAAAAATATCGCTTTTATAAAGCCAATTCAGAAAATTCACAATTTTTCTGCACTTATCAACAAAATTCTTGATTTTTACAAAGACAGTTGCCAAATTAAAAAATTTTCTGCATCTAATCAATAAAATTTATGATTTTTATGAAACCTATTGATGGAAATCTCGATTTTTACAAAGCAATCTACAAAATTCATGATTTTTAAAAAGCCAATGAACGAAATTTGCGTTTTTTTTTTTTCACATGATCAGTAAAATTCGCAATTTTTCCACAGCTGATCCACAAAATTATCGATTTTTTTCTTGTTTGACAACAAAAATAAGATTTTTACAAAATGAATCGACAAAATGTGCGATCTTTCGAGTTTGGTCGACAAAAGGGTTTCGAACAAAAATATCGCTTTTATAAAGCCGATTGAGAAAATTCACAATTTTTCTGCACTTATCAACAACATTCGTGATTTTTACAAAGACAGTTGCCAAAATTTAAAATTTTTCTGCATCTAATCAATAAAATTTATGATTTTTATGAAACCGATTGACGGAAATCTCGATTTTTACAAAGCAATCTACAAAATTCGTGATTTTTAAAAAGCCAATGGACGAAATTTGCATTTTTTTTTCACATGATCAGTAAAATTCGCAATTTTTCCACAGCTGATCCACAAAATTATCGATTTTTTTCTTGTTTGACAACAAAAATAAGATTATTACAAAATAGATTGGCAAAATGTGCGATTTTTCGAGTTTGATCGACAAAACGGTTTCGAACAAAAATATCGCTTTTATAAAGCCGTTTGAGACAATTCGCAATTTTTCTGCACTTATCAACAAAATTTGTGATTTTTACAAAGACAGTTGCCAAAATTTAAAATTTTTCTGCATCTAATCAATAAAATTTATGATTTTTATGAAACCGATTGACGAAAATCGCAAGTTTTACAAAGCTATCGACATAATTCGTGACTTTTACAAAGCCAATCGATGAAATTTGCAATTTTTTTTCACACGATAGGTAAAATTCGCAACTTTTCCACATCCGATCAACAAAATGATTGATTTTTTTTCTTGTTTGACAACAAAAATAAGATTTTTACGAATTGGATCGACAAAATACGTGATTTTTACGAAGCCAATCGATGAAATTTGATTTTTCGAGTCTGGTCGACAAAATTATCGATTTTTACAAAGGCAATCAAGAAAATTCGCTATTTTTACAAAGGCAATCAAGAAAATTCTCAAATTTTTTATACCTCTAAACCAATGCAACTGTGCAAAAAACCTATAAATTTTTCAAACGATCCTGGAAAAAAGCTATTTTCTACAAAAAAAGTGGGAGGTAACTCTTTCCATCATAGGATTTCGGAAAAAGCGCGACTTCGGTCAAAGGATTATGTAAAAAGTTGCGGCTTTTGTTAAAGGATTACGAAAATATTCTAATTTTCTAAGATAATCGTGAAAAATACTCTATTTTTTGTCGAAGATCGTAGTAAATACTCTACTTTTTGTGGAAAGCTCCTGGAAAATACTCTAATTTTCTTGAAAGATCGAAGAAGTGTTCTAATTTTGTCAAAAAATTGAGGAAAATATGTAGAGTTTGTCGAAAGATCAAGAGAAATATGCGAATTTTGCCGAAAAATTGCAGAAAATATGTGAATTTTTCCAAAAGATCGCAGAAAATATCCAAATTTTTCCTCAAGATCACAAACAATACCCGAATTTTTCCGAAAGATCACAGAAAATATGTAAATTTTGCCGAAAAATATGAGTAATTTGTTGTAAGATTGAGGTAAATAGAAGTATTTTGTAGAAAGGAGCAGAAAATCTCTAATTTTGACGAAAGATCGGAGGAAAATCGCGAATTTTATCGAAAGATCGAAGAAAAATCACAATTTTGTTGAAAGATCACAGAAAATGAGAATTTTCTAGAAGGATCGTAGAAAATACGAGAGTTTTATCAAAAGATCACAGAAAAAAGTGTATTTTGACAAAAGGTAGCAGAAAATATGAAAATTTTGACTAAAGATCATGGAAAATACACGAGTTTTGACGAAGGATTGCAGTAAATATGCAAATTTTCTCAAAAGATTGTGGAAAATATCTGAATTTTGTCAAAAAAGGGTGAGAAAAACTACGAATATCTCTAAAGGATCATTGATAAATGCAAATGTCATTGAAAAAACAGTGGAAAAAACTGCGATTTTTGTAAGAAGTTCGCAAAAAAGGCTAATTTTGTTAAAAAATTACAGAAAAGTTCTAATTTTGTCAAATGTCCTTGAAAGTTCAGCTTTTTTTTTTCCTGAGGCTGTACAAAGTCTGATTTTTGTCAAAAGTAGCAAATTTTGGCAAAAGATTGCACAAAAATGCCAAATTTTGGCTAAAGATCGGGGGGGGGGACTTCATAATAGGGTCGTGGGTAAAAATGCAAGCTACGTGTGTGTGTAGATGTTCACTCAGACCCAGTTAGTAGAAGGGGAATTCAAAATATTTTCAGTCGACAAAATTTCAAACTTGCACCCATGGTTCTTATCTTAAAAGTATGGGACCAAAGCATTTTCGATTAACCGGGGTTCCATAGGATTTTTTTAATAACTGAGAAGCTTATGGTGAAAAGCTTGATAGTTAGTACAGTGCTGTAATAAAAATGTTGTAACGTGTTACAGATTATGTCGTAGATGTGGAACAAGATTACACACAGTGAAGCTACTGAGATAAAAAATGTGTCACTTTGAGATATTGAAGTACAAGAAGATGCAACAACAAATGTGTTGTTATTTAAAAGATGGCGTGATAAATCAGCATTGATACCATGCAAAGTTGAAAATCAAAAGAAAATCGCAACATATTATGTAAAATAATGAAGTATTTTACATATATATATAATAAAGAGCTCAAAATTATGCAGTGGACCAAATAAGTAAGTTAACTCTGTTTTTTTAATAAAAAACATGTTTTTGTTTTTTTTAACACTATTTCTACTAGTGTCCAAAAGCACCTTTCAAAGTTCTGATTTTTGCTTCTAATTTTTAAAGCTAATTAAAACAAATTTCAATGTATTAAAAATGATTTGGAATTGTTTTGGTGTAAAACTTATAAATAAAACAGTAATCATAAAACAAAATATGTTGAAAGGTGTCAATTGACATCGGTAAAAATAGTGTTGACAGTAAAATTTTTTACATTTAAAAAGGACTTGGAATTTTAAGATCTTTTGGTTAAGTCAATTTTTGGATCACCGGAGTACTACTGTAAATATATGCATATGGATCATTCTTAAAAAAAGGTCCCTTTGGGGATTTTTTTTTTCATTAAAAGAAAAGTTTAATATTTGAGAGGATTGTATGCATCTCCAAGAACAGAAATTGAATATCAGCAACATGCATTAAAAATAATATTTATTACACTTCAGTGCTGTATTCAGTATATACCGTTGCTTTTCATTTTTACACAGGGTTTTCATTCCTTTAACAGTATAAGCAAAATTCAGAAATAGGAGTACTAAAAAATAAGCACTTTTATGCACCCTGTGTATGAACTAGCTCAAGTTCTCATTAAGTCACTGAATGTAGATTAAATATTTTGATAAGTTTCTATGAATATACATGTAATAGGTAAAATAAATGAAATAATTGTATGTTTACATTCAACGGTTTTTATTATGGCCTATGAGCAAATATGATATTACTATCTGGTAGCAATAAATAATTTTAAAAAGTTTCCAGTGAGTACTTGTTATGAAAGTGTTATACTAAGTGTTAAACACACAGTTTAACACTTAGATTTTTAAATATTTTTTTTACCACAAAAGAGGTGTGTGTGTGGTAGGAGGGGGGCTTATATGTGAGTGTGGAAAATAAAAATTGCTTGAAAGCAGTGTTCTCGCTGACATTTGACCAACATTAGTAATTTGGCGAATTAAAAATAAAATACATTCGCCAAATGAAAAAAGTATTAGCAAAATGGATTCGCCGTGTAGTTCAAACTGTGACAGCGATTGTTATTAATCTAATTTCAACTATGCGCTACAAATATAAAAAATATGTATATATTAAATATATATATATACAGTAGACTTCCTGAAATCCACAAACCAGAAATCTGCAACTCTCTAAAATTCGCACATATTTTATGGATGTAAACAATGAAAATTTCAGTTTAGATATTGGGACAAAATTTGATTTTTTCTTAGTTTTGTATCAATTTCATATATTTTTTAATTTATAATTTTCTTAATACTCTATTTTCATGTTTTTTTCATAAAGAAATTTTTTATTTTTTTGAAAAAATTTAAGATATTGCTGATATTACTGGTAATTACAATGTTCTTACCAAATATATTATGCATTATCAAGATATTTTGGTTATTAAGCTTGGCTAAACTTGAAAAAAAAATCCTTATTTTATGATTTTTATGTGAATTAGTAATGTACTTTTATGAGGCAAGTTTTCTTGAATAATTTTGGAAGAATATTAATCTTTATAATGAATATTTAATCATACACTATTGATTATTAACTTGACCTTTGCTATTAGAACTTTAATCATTTAAAAAAATTATCTAAACTTTTATTATTTTTAGTTCATTACTATATCAATATTTTATTATATTGTAAGCATTCATTATAGTTGCGAATGCACTATTAATTACATTCAAATTACTGTTTAAAAAATGTAAACAAAGCAATGACCAAAATTGCAAAATTCTAAAATTCGCACAACCCCTTGTCCCAAGCTGTGCGGATTTGAGGGAGTCTACTGTATATGCATATGTATGAAAAACAAAAAAGAAAAAGCAAAAATTGAGCACTAGCAATTTGGCGAACCTAATCGCTTGTTTACTCACCAAATTAAGAATTTAATCGCAATTCGACACATTGGCGAGCAACAGCGAGAACACTGCTTCAACGTATTAAGGGATTACAATCAGGATTTTACAGTAATAATAGAGTTGGGGGGGGGACTATAACATGATTTCAATAAAACCAACTTTTATTGTAAAAAAAAAAAAAAAAAAAAAAAAAAAAAAAAAAAAAAGGAAAATGACCAGATAAAATTGTTAAACTAGGATTATGCCTAATCTTGATTTAGTTTTTGTTGATAAAATTAGTAGTTAGTATCTTCGAAATCTAGATCTACCTGCAGCTGTTAGATGATTCTGGCAGGGATTTTTTGGAATTATCCTGATGAGCTTACAACTAGTTATGTGACAACTTTTAAAATCTAATGTTAAACAAATAGAATCACCCTTTACAAATTTTTTACTTGCATTTTTTTTTCTTTCTTTTTCTTTTTCTTTTTTCTTTTTTCTTTTTTTTTTTTTTGCTATGTTTTGCATTTTAACAAGCACACACAGAATTATCATTCGATAACTAAAGAAAAATCAATTGTCACGTCATTTTCAAAATTTTCTGCCAAACGATTTTTTTTCCCCTGTAGATTTGAAATAATTTTTTGACTGAGCATTTTTTATGATATTTCAATTTTCATTGCAGGTTTATTTACTTAATGTATGCTTTTGTTCACAATCTAAAATTTATATGCATTTTTATAGATATAAGTTTAATCTCCGCAGATTTTAATTAATTAGCAGAAAAAAAACCTGTGTATATTTTTTCTCTGCACCTCTGATTATGTATAAAAAGTGTACAGTGTAAGACTATTTGGTATGTAAAAAGAAAAGTGCACAAAATCAGTGTATTTGGCATTTCCGATTATTCACATAATGTATACAATTTAGGGCTATTCAGTATGCAAAGAAGTGTACAAAAAATGCGCACAAAATCTGAGCGTATTTGGCACCTCTGTGCATAAAAAGTGTACAATTTAGGTATACAAAAAAAAATATAAAAAATAAGTGCACAAAAAGTGAGCGTACTAGGCGCCTCTGATTGTGCATAAAAAGTGAAATATTTAGGTATGCAAAAAAAGTATAAAAAAATAAGTGCACAAAAAGTGAGCGTATTTGGCACCTCTGATTGTGCACAAAAAGTGAACAATTTACGTATACACTTTTTGTCAACAATTCGGTTTGTACTTTTTGTGTATAAGCAGAGGTGCCAAATACGCTCACTTTTTATGCACTTTTTTTTACACTTTTTTTACAAACTTTTTCTAGCTGGGAGGTTAGCTAAATAAATAAAAAAAGAGACGTATACTCCAAGGATCAGCTTTTGCGTTCTCTTTACTGATAATAACATAGACTCTTTTCATTCCAAGCAGTATCTTTCTCACAAATCCTTAAATTAAAAAATAATAATGATAATTTTTTAACATGTTAAAATCCTGCATTTTCTAAATCTTCTGTTGCTAATATTACTTTAAATTTCCCTTTAGAGCAAATGTTATAACTTTTAGATTTATACTCGCTGAAAACTCAAAAATTTTCAAACATTCACATGTCTAGGTCACTATCTCAAAAACTTCTAAATATTTTTCCATGACATTCTTAAAATATATTTTTTCATAACACTCTGCATAAAAGAAAACTGTACATTTTGTTATTTATTTTTTATTTTTTTGGCTCTAAGTTACTTTTTTAGTTAGTTATACTCATAAAATTTACAAAATTGTTCATTAACTAAATACAACTAATATAAATAGTTGTGTAGTAGTTACTTGGTTTGTATTGGGGACACAATATCTATATAATTCAAATACATTTTATACAGATAATTCTCAGGTAAATTTGTCATATTTGGTTTCAGAAATTTTGGCAATTTAATAAATACTGGATTGCTATATCTAATAATAATCGAATATACAATACTACTATAGATTTGGCATTTTAATAATCTTTAACTAGGTACAAATACTGTTTTATTTGACGGTATAAAATGAGAATTTTCAGCAATGTTGTGCCTAATTATTTCTCAAAACCTTATAAATTATTCATTATTTATTAATATTTATCGCTGAAAGGAAAGGCTAACTATAAGGCTGTCACATCGTCAACTTAACAGACGCTCATATCTCATAAATGATCTTGAATTTGATTAATGATTGTCAACTAATACGGAACTTTGCGACATTGTAATAAATTATAAACTATAACTGCGCAGTTTAGTAACATATTGACATCATAAATTTAATAACTTTGTGTTATCAATATACTTAATTAAACGATGTTATAAATTTCGAATGTTTAATACACTGTCTATAGGAAACTGTTGTTTTATTTACGAAATTTTAAACTATAAACGTTTTTATGAGTACGTACATTTTAAGAGAAATCATTCAAAGTATTGTAAATTATTTGCATGTGTGAGTTACAAAAATTAAAGAATAAAGAACCTATGGAAAACATGAGTTATTGAAACTGGAGCTACATTTATAGAATTTTATAGAATAAACTTTTTTGAGTATACGTACTTTTTTGGAAAAACATTTAAAATACTGCAAACGATTTGTACATAAATTGCAAAACTTAAAAAACTAATATTAGAAATAATCAATGAAAAAGATATCTCGTTAAACTAGTATTATATTTTTAGAATTTTAAACAGAAAACTTTCTTGTATAAATGCAGATTTCTGGGAAAAAAATATTGATATTAATATAAATTATGTGTGTCTATAAACTTGTAATCATATACATCGGCTGAACATTTCTGGTTTCGAGAAAAACAATGTTAATATTTTGAAATGAAAAAAAAAAATACTTATTACATTAATAAAAAATATGATGCACATAACAAATGCTTCATGTACTGAACGAGCCAGCTTTCCCGAATATATAAACAAGTTGGAAATTGCACCTGAACATAGCAAATGAGGTGCGTTCGTACGATAACGAAGTTTTAAAAATATTCAGATCTTGCTGATATAGTAGAGCTTACTCCCGATACAGTAACAGTACCCCAGTGGTAGTGGGGTACAGCTTACCCCAAACAATGTTTTCCCTATAGCATTATGTAGTGGAATACTTTTGTGTGGCCCTGTAATTTAATAATAAAAATTCTTTGCATCACAGATTGTACAGGATGCATATTTTAGTATATATTTCACAGATTCATGCCAATTCTATTATGTTCGAATGAGTTTAACATCATTAAAATGCATTTGAAACTTTTTCCTCATTGACAGTAATGTAATGGAATACTTTTGATTGTCCCTGTAAATGATCTATGCATCCGACTTTCAAAACATTTGAAATGACTCGACAAAGTTATGTAATAATTACATTTTTAAATTTCAAACGATTAAAATGCATTTGAAATTTTTTCCCCCATTGACCGTAATGTGACGGAATCCTTTTGATTGTCACTGTAATTGATCTATGCATCCGATTTTCATAACATTTGAAATGACTCGACAAAATTACGCAATAAATATATTTTTTAAATTTCAAACGATTAAAATGCATTTGAAACTTTTTTCCCTATTGAACGTAATGTAACGGAATACTTTTGATTGTCCCTGTAATTGATCTATCCATCCGATTTTCATAAAATTTGAAAGGACTCGACAAAATTATGTTATAATTATGTATTTTAAATTTCAAACGATTCGGTTGAGTAGTTTTTGCGTTGTTATATGCGGACAGACGGACAGACAGACAGACAGACGGACTGACAGACGGACGGACTGAGCGACAAAAATAGGCGCTACGTATTTACATAATTACGAACGCACCTAAAAAGAGGCATATACTTGAAGGAGCAGCTTGTACGCAAACTGTTGTCACACTCCCTACTAACTCTGCAACTAATTAGTAAAATATTATTATATCCAAACGATTAGGATAACGTCCACTTTAAAACAACGTATACAACATATGATTAGAAAGGGAATACCGGAAAAAAAATTCTCAATACACATGCTGAATTCTGACATTATACTTTAAATCTTTTCTGCTCAAACTATACGTAGAAACGAAATTTCGACACCAGGTGAAAAAAAAGTTTTAAAATTCAAAATTTACAGCTTCTAATGTTACATTACATTTTCATACTCTTACTAATATCTCCTGAAATTACTATCCTATCATGATATTTTTGTGATTATATTACTAAAAAAGAAAACATAAAGATATTGAATTTATAATAAAATAAATATATAATAGGAATCATTAAATTATTTGGGAACAATAACATGAGTTACAACCAGTTTTTTTTCAAATACATTTCTATTTAGTATGTCCTTCTTTAAGAAAATGCTAAATTTCAAAAAAATTTTCCAAGTAAATATGCATTAGGATTTTAAAAAGATAAAATTTTAGTATATGGAACTGTTTACAATGTGCAGTAAAGTATACATTCAAAAATATTTTCCTCATTTTGCTTTGCAACATTTTGGTTGGCAAAAGTTGAAACCTAAAACGAGTGAAATGATTTTTATTGGCAGGAAATAGTATATTATAGGAAGTGATATCGTCATTCTGTAGCATTTCAAAAATGGAGTATAAAACTTCAATTTCGATACAGCTCTAGAAATTTTTTGATAATTAATTTCCAAGAAACAAATCATATGAATTTCATGAAAATTGTATGTCTTATTTAATATATTTTTATGATTTTATTAATTAAAGGGGACAGAATCTTTTATGATATCCAACTAGATATTACTATCTCAAAAAACAAACTTTTTTGTTAGTTATGATATTTAGTTGGCTTTTTAAGTAAATATTATGTACTTCATATAAGATACACGTTTATTTATAATACTTTGATGCAGTAACTTTCTTCAGCAATCACTTGTTATTGAAATAGTTGTTGGGTTTTTATTTTTTCCGCGACTAGTCCGTAATTAATTTATATTAAGTCGGAATACTCAATTTTTTTTTAGCATTGAGAGGGTACCAAACACAAAAATATTCAAATTGTCTTTTACAAAATATCATTGCATTAAAAATATTTCGTTATAATTTAAAAATATTTTCTCCTTAAAACATCGTTTAAATCATGTTTTTACCTTAATTAGAGAAAGAAATAATAATATTGTTATTATTATTTTGTTTTGGTTTATTATCAAAACCTAGCTTTCAAGCAATCGGTGTTATCGAAATAACTTCTTGTGAAAATGCATTTTCTTTATAATGAGTTTTGAGTTTTTTTAGCAATTATTGATTTAAATTGTTATAAACCAAGGAATCCATAACGATAAATGTTTTATACCTGAAATATGTCTTTTTTATTCAGAGTACTTTAATTTTGAGTTCAATTGCTTTTAAAAATATGATCTTTTAAAGTTTTTTTTTCAAAACTTTACTTTAAATATTTTAATTTTTTATTTTAATTAATATTTTAAAAAATGCTGAATCAGAATTCTTTCTGATATATTTCTATTTATTTAAATGAAAATATATGTATATATATGAAATTTTGTGGTTAATATTTCTTGTTACTGATTTGAAATTACCTCACTTTTTAAATTAGTTTTTTATTAATTTTATTAATTATAGAACTTATAATTTAGTTTACAAATAAAACAGCTAACCATTGTACAATTTTCTAAAAATTTACTCACTTAATAAAATTATTTTAAAATGATGTCCTTCAACAGTTAAAAAGCATTTTAAATATTGATGATACATTATATAGGATTAGGCACATAGCTAGAAAATAAGGAAAAATATTGCTTTGTGAATAAATTATTATAAAATATTTATTTTTTTCAGTTCTTATTTCCTTTTTTTCCTTTCTTTCTATATTTATTTTAAATTATTTTCGTGACAATTGCGAAAGTCATGTATTGGGTACACTGCATATTTATATTGTTTATATTTTTTAATATAAAAATCCATTTATATCTTCCGGTGTGCCAAATATAGATAAAAAGAGAATTTTAAGAAAGTGTATTAAAAAATTTTTCATTTGCAAAAATTGTTACATTTGCCAAGTATTTTGTTAATAAAGATTAAATTTATAAATAATAATGATTTTATAATAATACAAACAGTATAAATGTAAAAATAAAAGCACTAGATAGTCTTCCTACTGTGTAGCTTTTGTGTATTAATTTGTGCTCCACATCTATTGCAATCCTTTGTGGTACCCTAATTTCCTGCGTATAATCCGCGAATCAAACAATCATTTTTCAACCCAGAAATTTTATTAAATGAAATGTTACTTCTTAGATCGCCGTAAATATTTGCTTTCAAATACAAAATAAAATTTCTGGGTCGAAAAAGAATTGTTTGATCCGCGGATTATACGCAGGAAATTGGGGTATTTTATGTGTAGCATAAAAATATATACATGTAGTAATAAAGATCAATTATTTTTCTTTCATTTTATAAAGAGAGTACATTTTAAGCTGTACACATAATTCTTAACTCTTATTTTATTTATATTGTTTACTTCAAAATTTGCACAAAAATTGACTTTCGGCAAATATTTAATATTTATATAGCAAATATTGTCTTTTGACACCGAAAGAAATTATTCGAAAATTGAAAATTTCATATGTATGCTACTATACAATTTTTACATCCAGCGCAAAAAATAAAATAAAATAAAATAAAATAAAATAAAAAATGAAACAAAAAATAAAATTTTATAAAAATTACAATTTTGAGCAATACTTAGAGCATTGAAAGATGTGAATGGACTAGATAAAAAAGAATAGTTAACTAACATGCATAAAAACAAGTTAATTTTTAAACCCTTAGACAAAAACTTTTTTAAAAATCAAATACAAAATAAAAGAATAAAAAATTTAATTTTGATGTAATTTCAGGGATTTTGATGAACAGGTTAATACAAATCGGTTTTAATAACAATAGTATAAAAAATGCATGTAAACTAGTATAAAAAAATTGCAACTTTTACAACCCGCGCCGATTCGATTATCCACTTTTCGATTTTTTTTATTCACGGTATTAATATCCCGATTGAATATTCTGTTGATATTTTATTTAATTATTTTAAAAATACACTATTAAAAAAACTGTATCGCATAGATTTTTTCTGATTGAACATTATTTTAATTTAATCATTCTAATGGAATAAATCATATAAAAAATAAATAGTTAAAAAAAAAAACACAGTCTTTTATAATTTCATCTAGACAATATGAAAATATCATACAATCAAGAGAAGGGTCATTTACATTTATTGGACATCGAAGCAATTAGTAAATTGAAATGAATGATAATAAAGAGTGCGGCTTCCATACTGAATGGAAAAAATACCATTTCGCAAATTACACCAAAACTAATCATGCAAAAACCATCAGAAATATCATATGAATTTTAAACATGTATAGATTTGATGACTAGTGCAGTTGTTTTTGTGTCCCGATTCTATGTTTTGTGTAGTGTATAAGTACCGATTTTCATATTTTCGTGACTTTTTTTATTGACTACAGACATATAATTTTTGTGCTTGATGCCAAAAGTCCATTTATAAGTAAATATCCATATAAAGGAGCAAGAAAAACATAATCACAAGAAAATTTACACGCCTAATCGTTACAATAGGGAGCTTCACAAAGAGTGTGTAACGGATCCACCGGTTGTTGAACCCGCATCCCAACAATGATCTCAAGTGATTTCAGTGTGGTAAATAAACCATTTAGTCACATTGAGCCCACTTACTGGCTTTGCAATTCAATTCAAAACTCACTTTAAAGAAGGGAGATTATTTTAAAGTTATATTTGATCAATTTCTGTATATCAGGATTATGTTTAGCGTTTACATGGATTATGAATTAGGAAAGAACTAGTATGTCAACTAGTATGCCTTTGCTATTATTTTTATAAATGCAGTAATATCAAGCAAAAAAATAATCTAAATGCTTAAGTCATTCAAAGTGTTTGATGAAAATGTACTAATGAAGAATATATTTTGCAGCTAAATGATTTTAAAACTGTGTGATTCAATATCTTCGATATAAAACATATTTATTCAGAGTTAGAAAATATCATCTGAAGCCTGTAAGAAACAATTTAAGAAATTAGAATATAAAATAAAAAGTCATGAATGTACTTTTTCACAGCTTCAAGTAACTGAATACTACACACATCTTCTAAAACGGGTCAACGTGCTAAAAATTATAATTTTTTTTATATTGTAAGTATACGAACTTACATTAAAAAAGAAGCTTTCTTTTGATCATATCCAGCATTTTTAATTAAAAAAATATTTATTTAGACGTAATTTTAAGTATGTGAAAAATAATTAGAAAAAATAGAAACATAATAATGAAATATCTAAATGACACATTTTCACTGCTGCAATAACCTCCAAATTGCATACTTCTTCTAAAAAGTGCCAATGTTCTAAAAAATGTCGAATTTCTAAAATTATAAAGTATACAAACTCACATTTAAAAAAATTTGTTTTTGGATGTTTCAGAATTTTTAATTTAATAAAATTTACGAATTTCATTTCAGCAATAACAATGCAATACTACTCGAATGATAAATGGAACATTTTCACACAAAAAATAGTTAACGTAGAGTTGCTGTTGTATAAAAATCTCAAAAAATATATATATTAAATACTGTGTTGAAAAATAACTGCGTAAAATAAAATCCCTTTTTAAAGCATTCTGTACGAGTAAAATAGATTTTCGGGTATGCTGTAGATATGTAACACATTGATACAAATGGTTAATTAATAACAGGATGACAGTTATTCTATTTTTTTTTTAAGAAGTGTTGTTTCTTATACTTAAAAAGTGCGATATAGTATAATATAAATATTTTTTTTGACGTGACAACGTCTTGTAAATTGGTTTGCCGGGAGACACTTCAAGAAACTGCGTTACGTTACGTTACGCTCCGCTCACGATACGCGCTCACTTTTCTCTTAATTTTTTCCGGTCACTTGTGGGACCATTTTCTGAACGTGAATGTGAATTCGCTGCAAGGAAGGGGCGGTGCTTAATAGGAATTTTAGATAGTATCAAACTAAGACGAAATACGTTATGTATTAGTTATTAGTATAAAGTACAAAGAAAATAAGTGTAGTTTATTTCGTAATTCGGTGGTATATTATGGAAAACTAATGATATGTGATTAGTGAAAGCCATTTTACTTTAGTTATATTCTGCTCATTGAAAAATTCTTTAATATGCTGTTTACAAAATTCAACATTTGACATCAATAAACATGAAGTAAAATGTGTTTAACAAACACAGTGTATTGCAAGTTATTGTATGTATATTTGTATATAAATACGTATGTATGTGTAAAGGTAAAAATAAAATTTTGTTAATATGAAATTCAGTGCGAGATTCTTTGTATAAATTAATGTTTTAAATATAATTTTTTGTATAAATAAATGTTTTAAATTGTTACTATTATTTCATCCTTCTTCCTACTATACGAATGAATATTCACATTAAAATTATTTTACAACTCAAAGTCGTTGTCACGTAAAACTTTCGCCCGTATACCGACTTTACAGGCAACCAATTTTTTTTACGGAACGGGACTGAAATAGTTATTTCCTAAAAATTAAGTTCAATATTAACATGGAAATATTCTTTCAAAATTATCTAAATTTTTCAAAAATGTCGTGTTTTTTTAAACTTATTTTTCTGTAAATGTTGTCAGATGAAATGTAATATAGCTTTATTGGATTGTGTTTCTCACATGTAAAATTTACTACATACCTTTTGAAACATCTTTTGTGTTAAAGTAAAGGTAAAATATTTTATTTGGAATTGATTTGTTATAAATTATAAAAGATTTATGAAAGAAATTCTGAAAGAGATGTTTTAAAGCTGGTTTATCAATTCCTATGTTGATTAGTATAGTTATACAAGTGAAAATGAAATTTTCTGTGACTGAATTCTTCTTTAAACAGAAAATATTTATTGAACGTTGTTATTGATTCCTTTTTTGAGATACACTATGCCAAAAATATTTGAGAAATGCAATATTTTTTCATATAATATCATGCAAGGAAATAATTACGAATATCTGTTTTATCTGTTTAATTTCTGTGGAATTTTTCTAAATAATAATATCAAGCAAAATCGTAGTATAATAGCTTGCAATATTTCTGTTAAAGTCTTAAATTTATTTTTTAACATACTTGCTGTTATACATTTACTTTTGTGCATTAGTTACCTTGTTTTATACCAATCAAAATCTAAAATGAGAGAACTTGTTTATATAGTTTTACACGCAACCTTCGTTTCATTTCGTATTTATTTGTCCTATTATTTATCTCATATAACTAAAATTACAAAAAGACTTTATGGCATATCACCAAAATGGATGAAGAAACGAAATTTACAGCGATGGGTAATAATTTGGATTAGCTTCGTTTTGAGTATTACAATATATATGATCGAGGAACTTACCAGAAGGGTATTCAACGACAATGAAATAATTGAGGCATTATACTTTGGATATTCTGTAAGAAATGTGTATTTGAAATTTTTTCTGTCATTAATATACTCTTTAAATTCACAGTTAGTTTTATATTTGCCACTTCATATCTTCGATTTCCTTTACGTGATCATTTGTTTAGATATGTCTTCATTACTTCGTAAATTTAGCCAATTTCTCAAGATTTCGCCGAAGCATGACTACAAGGTTTTGACTCGCATTTATAAAGAAATTACATCTGTTATAGAAAATTTTGATAAAATTGTTGGATTTTTAATGTTTGAGTCATTTATCTATACATCAGTTTTTATTTATTATGGTTTAATAACTTTACTAACCGACAACAGTGATAAAAATTATGATGATATCATGTTAATTATATGCGCGTTAAGTTTTGTTAGTTTTATAACAAAGATAGAATGTGCATCACGCTTGAATGCCTCATCTATTTTAGTAAAGAATGAAGCGAGAGATCTGGAAGAAAGTAATTACAAACATGTTTGTGATTACATCAGATTTACAAAGGGATGCAAAGAAATAAATATGACCGTATGGGGTTTTCTCAATTTAAAACGAAGTATCATTTTTGGAACACTTGGAGCAATCCTTAGTTACAGCTTACTGTTCAAAAACCTGATAAATGTTAATTAATCTTGTTTTGTGAGCATGGACACATTGCTTTAATTAGTACAAGTCAATGTTTTTATAAATATGAAATTCTACTTATCTCTGATAAACATGTTACTTGAATTTATAATTAGATCATAGTTGTAATGAGAAAGTCTGTATGCTTTAAAAATTGCATTTTAAATTTATTATGAATGATGATATTCATTATCCTTTTAGCACTTTGCAACAAAGTTGAAAAGTGCGTATGCATTCGGTTTGTCTGTCCACACTCTGACTTTCTTAAATGTACTCGGATTTTCATGCAATTAAAAAGGATTTTTAAGAGTAACCAAAGCATGTTTAGTATTGCATATAAGTATATATGAATTCATCATATATCATTCATATATATCATTCATAGCATTTTTTTATTAATTTACAGGGACAGACAGTAAGTTTTAAAATTTGGTGTGCGTTTTTAATGTTAATTAGTTTTTTGTATATAACTCTTTATATATAAATTCTATACGTTATACACAGGGCTGCACAAAAGTATACATACACCATTCTACTTTTTTAGAGGAAATTGTTGAAGGAGAATTCTCAACTAAAGTATACGTATCTCTTAAATGAACTAAATTTTGGAATGCATGTTAAAAGTTACAAATATCTATGTCACATACAGGTTAGAGTGTTTCATTTTGTAAGGTAACAAATAAAATGTAAAATTTGAACAGACTTTGCCTCGAGCCTCAGTGCATTTAAATATTTATACGTCAAATTTCAAGAAAAATGGATAATATTTAGAATTTGCACACTTTGGTCACTTTCATAAAATTAGGCAAACATACGATTATTTAATGTTAATTGCTTTTATTGGAAAAAACTAGAAAACACATACTTAAAGTAATGCTAAAATTCAACACTAAGTTTAATATTATGAAAAGAAAAACAAAAGTTATATTAATCAACTTTGAACGATGCAATCCTCTCTTTGCTTCCTTTGATGACGACTTTTCTGTAATATTCGATTGCCCTCAACAAGAATTGCTTTTCTATTCTTCTCTCACTGATTAATTATTATTATTTTTTTATCTGAACAATTTCTCTTTCTGTAGCATCACTGATAATTTTAAGAGTATTCACCTAACTTCTTAGAATATCAGTGATTTATTCTGCCATGTTGTAGATCCCAAACAATTCTTAGAACGTCTTTGTTTGATCAGTAACGAAATGACTAAGGTTATTTCTATAAAATAAAACAGGTTTTTAGCATCTAATAGTTTCAATTCATTATTGACATCACGTCTGGTTAAGTTCTAAGAAGTCTTAATATATCTAAATTATTCGGTACTACTATCCCGTCGACCAAAAAATTATGGCCAAACTATACGATTAAATGCCAATAATAGATGATCGTGAATGTCACATTCAATGACATTAAATACGAAGCACGTGTTTAAAATGTCATTAAGTGATATTTATTTCGACTTTTTTTTTAAATTTTTATTAATATTATACTAATTATTTGTTTATCCGTTATTTAGAATAAAAATTATGTCGATATGTATAATTTGGCTATTAGTTTGGCGATTTGTATAATTTGGCGAAATTGGTCGACGGAATAACATAGTAGTACCAATTATTCTTTGGAAATTTTGGAACTTACAATTTCCTTGTGCCAAAAATGAGCATATAGGAGACTAAGAAAATGAGCATATCCCGTTTCATTCCTTTCAATTCTCGTTGAGGATCGTTCAGCTGTTTCGTGAAGAGAACAATTTGAAGAGTAATGTATTTATAGAAAAAGCATCACTAAAGTTTTGAAATAAAATAAAATATATATAGCATTGATGAAAAGTATGATGCGTAACAAGTACTTCATGTTTTAAGAGAGGCAGCTCTCTTGAATGCTGATACTTAAAATTACTTTTCTGTGTATAATACTCAGGATATTTAAAAAAAAAATGTTCTAATGTTTTTATATGATAGTTTCAATAGATATGTTTCGTGTCACATTGCATAAAAATTTTAAGTCCTAATTTCTAAACAAATAGGTAATTATAGTCTTAAAATTTTTAAATTTTTGCATTAGCTAAATGCAGTTAGTATTCAAAATATATAAATGATTTAAATACCACTTTATTTAGGTTCAAGGTAATTATTACAAGCTAAAGCGTAATTAGACACTAAATTTATTATACTAAATATAAAATATATTTTATATTCCTGCGGGTAGGCTATCATGCCGAATTCGACATTTGGAAGCTTATAAATATTAATTCTACTTCCTGTAGATTTTTAAATATATGAGAATAAAGAACTTATTTACATTTATTGTCTCACCGAAATTTGTTTTTAATGCCATGTATATTTTAATAAGTTAATTGTTAAAAACAGTCATATATATATAAAGATAAGATGAAATGCAATATTTCACATTGCATTGATCAGAAAATACGTAGTATGAAATTTAAAAAGCTCATTACTAACTCAAAAAGCAACAAAAATAATAAAATACATGTTACAAGTTAAAAGAAAATACATTTTAAATTTCTTATTACTCGCGGATTGCAATTCAAACTGCCACCGTCAGAGAATATTTTTTTTAGTAATTGATGTTGAAATTGTGGAAAAAGACCACATCGTTTAAATTGACAGAGTCTATGCTTATTAGCATAGCTAAAAGTAGAAGTAGCAGTTTCCTTTGATTTACGTTATGTAGTTAAAACTATTTAATTACAATTTCATTTATTTCATTACGTCACCCTTTTTTGCACATACGTCACTTTCATTTTTTAAAGTGAAGCTAGATATTAATAGAAATAGAAATGCTTCGGATGAAATTTGAAAAGCAGAAAACAGTTAATTGCCATAGCATTCAATTTAATATGTCATTTTGTTCAGGCTTCAGATATTTATGTGTAGGATTTTTAACTATGCATTGGGGATATTGTATGATAGATGGATAAATAAACGATTACTTTTTCAAAATTCATACTGGCCATTTTTTCAAGAGTCCTGTGATTCTTGAAATTTTAAAAATCAGGGGAAATTTTGAAATTTTGAAAGTCAGGGGAACATATTTTTGGGTAAACTGATTTTTAACCCACTTCTTGGCTGCGTTTTTGACGCGCGATGACTGCGCCATGCCTTGCTTTCTTTTCCGTTTAGGTGCTGCTCTTCTTGGCAACCCTCGGAGAGATTTCGCTCCTCGGCTTGAGCATGCTCCGTTCGTTCTTTCTTTTCTAGTTTTCTTATTGGACGAGAGAGGAGAAACATTTAAAAGTTTGAAGTCTCGCGCCTTGAAATTAATTAAATATCTTGTGTCTTATTAGAGGCCGTTGGATTTCGAAGAGTGTAACATTGAGTGAATAAATTTTTTGGTGGCAATATACGAGAGATTTTTTTTTAATTAGAAACCTTTGTTTTTTATTTAAAAGGAAGTATTTTCTATATTTCTATTGTTTTTTGAATGCAGAGACCGTGATTTGTATTTAAAAGTAAGTGTTCTAGGCCTTTCTTTAGTACTTTAGATGTTTTGAATCTTACTGTTATTCTTACTTACTGTTATTATTTCATATTATATATAAAAGAAAAACATTATTTGACTTCAAAGTTTAGTATATTTCTTTAGAAAATCTATTATTGGACCTTTTTTTATTTAAAAAAGGCTGGTTTTGTTTTTAAAAGAAGGTATGTCTTTTGCGTAGTGTCTCCTGGACTTAAATCCTTCTCCGGGAGACAAAACGCAAAAGCGCGCCAATGTGGTGATATTTTGGAAGCGCGCCAAGAAGGGGGTTAAAACTCAGTCGCGCCATATTTTCTAATGGGGACATTTATATAAAACCAATTTTTTAGGATAAAATCTTAGGATAACTTTCTAAGGATAACATCTTAAAATTTTCTGACTTTCAGGCCTGAAATTTCCTTTTTTCTCGAAGGGTATTTTAGTTCAATACCTGTATTATTTGAATTGATATAATTTTACAATCACTAATATTGAATCATCCTTCCCCCCTGACCGCCAAAAAAACCCGCAGAATTGTTATGTTTTTTTCTCTGCAATTTTTAAAAAGGCCTAAAGAAAGATTATTTTTTAATCATGACATTTAAAAAAAATATATTGCTGCGGTATAAGCCTTGGAAGTATTAATCATGGCAAAATATTTTAAAACTTCATTATATTTGTAGAATTACATTAATTTAAGTAATGCTTTTTCTGCAATGAAACCTACAGCGTAGTGAACGGAAAAATCAGTTCCCAGCAGTCAGAAGGTTAAAAATCGCGGAATTCATAAAACTCGAAAATTTTATCTTCCCACACATTCATGGAAGTCACGTTTTAGTGGACGTGTCTGGACGTGTCTATTTTTTTCCACGACGATACACACTGTAAAAAATGTCAGATATTTCTGAATATGTAAAAATGTACTGTAATCGAAAACGAAAATATACAGTGACCTCTTCTAACTCATCTAAAGTTTCGAGAAACGTTCTTTTACCTTTAAAAATCTCAGAAAGTTATTTGTTTTCGAAATTTATAAAATAATTTATAAAAATTAATTTTTAATAGCTGCCCGTCCATTTCGGAAACGTTTCTAAGTAGCTTTTACAGTACAATAATCACTTTTCTCAAATCAAACTATCACTTTTTCGAATTCTATTAATTCTCAAGTAAACATTTTCAGCTGCATAACTGATTTTGTGCATGCAATTGTAGCAAAATAATCTCAATTTTCATATTAATGATAATACTGTTAATACTGTATGTTTGTCTGTTAAACGGGCTCTCTGAATATTAAAATATTTTCGTATGAATTGGTAGCATCCGAAAAAGTGATATTTTGATTTAAGAAAAATGATTATTATACTGTAAAAGCTAGTTAGAAACATTTCCGAAATGGACGGACAGCTAATAAAAATTATTTTTTATAAATCCTTCTGTAAATTTTGAAATCAAATGTCTTTCTTGGATTTTTAAAGGTAAAGAAACGTTTTTCGAAACCTTAGATGAGTTATAAGAGGTCACTGTATATTTTCGTTTTTGATTACAGTACATTTTTATATATTCAGAAACATCTCACATTTTTTACAGTGCGTTATTAAGATTTTAAGTTAATTCGAGATATCAGTTTTTTTCTAACATTAAAATATTAAGTGAAAAGCATTTATAATTTAGATTTTTTTTCCTGGCCAGACAGATGGATTGACGCATGATCAGAAAAAGGCATAAAAATATTGCTTTGTAAAAAACATTTAAAATATCGTAATTAAATTTCGAATTGTTTTTTCAACTGTCTATTCAGAGAAAAAAAAAACATTTTTTCTTTATTTGAATCAGAAGTGCACAACAAATACCATTTACATAAAAAAGTATGTGGTACTGAATTCGTGTAAAGCTTTGAATTTAAGGGCATAATTTTCTTCAAAGAAAAATAAATGCACAATTTTTTTATAGCTGAAATGAACCAAAATATTTATATCTTAGTCTAAGAATATGCTATGAAAAATAGGAATATAAGTGTAAATTCAGAAGCATCCGAAATATTTTTAATTTAAATTTATTATTTACTTTTATTTTAAAAAAGCTATTTTTTATGTAAACAATGATTTTTTGCATTTTTAATTGCATTATATTTTTTATTCATATAATAAAAAAGTACATAATAGAAAATTCGCTTGCTAAGTAAATTCATTAAATTTCGTTAATTTCATGTTTGTTTTTACTATTATTGTTATTTATGTTGTTTGAGCTGATTACTTATTCAATGTACTTTACTTGATTACTATTTAACTTTTTATTTTCTTTCATATTAATTGCAAACATCTTATTTTAATTTTAATGATATTTATTAAAGTTTGGATAATATTTGTTTATTCGTATATCAAAATAAACAATAAATAAAATGGTGAACCTGTAAAAGAAATAAGACAAATATATTCATATTACTAATAAAAATTTCTTTATAAAGGAGAAAATATTTTTGCAAGTTTTATAGATTTTCCAAAAAAAAAAAATTCCGAAAAAGATTTTCCGAAATAAAATTTAACACGAAAGCATTAAAATATATTCATTTTAAAATATATTATTAAGGAAATCTCTTTATGTTATGAGAATGGCATATATGATTCAGAATAAATAGATGGTTTATTTTTCAATGAATGCAAGATGTTAAAAAATGCGTGGATATTTTAAAGGTTATTTCTTTATATTAGTTGTAATATGAAATGAACCAGAAAGTTGAAAATATGCATACGAAATTTAAATACTACTTTATGCTCAATCAATGCTCAGTACATTTCGTAATGATTTTTTTAATCGAAAATGTCACTGAGGATTAAATATTAGCGAATGGTGTAATAGTTTGTTACATGTTTTTTATACGTATGCTATAATGATATTACTGTCATTATGCAGTAAAAATAAATGTTAATTAAAAATAATAGCAATTGCGTATTTACATTCCCCATATTTATTTATTGATTTTGTAAACAAAATATAGTAAATTAACAAGGATATGTCGACAATGCGAATACAGAATTTTACTATAAAGAATAATGGCATTTTGCTCGCATTTTTTATTTTAGGTAAAGGAATCATTCATTCAACTTTTAATTACAATATTTATTAGATACTTACACAGTAAAAAATGTAATTATTCTAATATAAATTTGCAGAAATCTGTATGCTTCCTAAGATTTTATCTGTGAACTATACAAAGAAAGCTGTAAATCTACAAAACTAGTTTTTGTAAAGTTACAAAAATCTACTCATTTGCAAAAGAATTTAGTAAAAATACTGTAATCTTATTAATATGTTATCTGTAACATCTGTTACATATAAAAAAATTTTGGCATGCCAGGTACTTAAATTCTTACAAAGAAGGTCTCCATTCGTGCATACCCCGCAAAATCTGAAAGAATTACAGAATCTTCTCCTCATGAGGATATAAATGTTTTCAAAAAATATTTCGGTTGAATTTCGATAAAGAGTAATAGATTGAAAATATAATATATATTTCGGTATTTGGCGGTTTTATCCGTTAGCGATGGAATAGAATTTCGAAATGTACTTTTTTATTTCAAATACACTTTAGTGATAAAATTTTTCATATTAAAATTGTTTAAATAGATTTCATTTAAATAACTTTAGTTTTGTCTTTTTTAACTATAATTCTGTCATATCGATAATTTTATATATTTATATGTATTTATTTTAAGAAGAGTGCGCAAATTCAGGAGAAATTGTGCATTGAATGTAATAAAATTACTTTTTTGAACCCATTTTTTTATGTTAGGAATCAGAAGGCAATACTGATTTCTTTTAGCATATTTTGGACTTATTAAACTTTATGTCTAATCAATATTGTTAATTTTGGACCTTTTTTTTATTTTTTGTGAATACATCTGAAAAAAATTATGATTCTCTATTTTTTTATGTTTTTAAGTGTTATTGAAGATGAAATAAATGAATGATAACCTTCAAACATAAGGAAATCCATCTGAAAGGGAAATACTATATGAGACATTAAATTCACACATGATTTTTAATTTAATTTTTAGAACGTTTCTAACTTTCTAAAAAATCACGAATTTTCAAGTTTTACAAATAATTTCTGTTAAATAATTTTTAAAATATAAAAGTTATATCTTGCAGCTTTGGACGTTTGAACAGATGCCATCCTATATTGCAATCTTTTTAAATATCCCAATCTGCTAAAGTAATTTTTTTCCCAAAATAATTTGCAAATCTCTGTTTGAATATAAATTGAACCTGTATATCAAACTTATTAAAATCAATTACCATGTGGAAAAGCATTTTTTGTAAAATTTTGCTCATTTTACGTGGAATGATACCATGAAAATTTGATTGTATAACAACATTAACAAATTGAGAACATTCATGTTTGGTTACTGTATTGAAAATACATTTCTAAAATATTGACTTTTTTAACGTATTTTATAAGAAATGACATATTTCTAAATCTGATTTTAATATTTTTGATTTTGAGGATTTTTTTAGATATTTCTACATTATTTCAAATATTTCTGCAGAAGCTAAAGTTTTTGAAGAAATGAGGTTATATGTATAAAGAAATATGTAAGGTCAAACTAAATTAGTTGTAGAATTTTACAATAAAACAATTTGATTTTTAAAATACCAGTCGTTCATTTATAATGTAGTTTTGATATTTTATGTCCTAATTCTTGCTATTATACGGAACACTTGGCTAAAACAAAACTATTACATAGTTACCGCTTGCTTTCTTACTTTCTTTAGTTTTTTATCTTTAATGTTCTTTAATTTTTAGGTGCGTTCGTAGTTATGCAAATACGTAGCACCTAATGTTGTCGCTCAGTCTGTCCGTCTGTCCGTCCGTCTGTCGGTCTGTCTGTCTGTCTGTCTGTCTGTCTGTCTGTCTGAATGTCCGCATATAACAACGCAAAAACTACCCAACCGAATCGTTTGAAATTTGAAATACATAATTATTACATAATTTTGTCGAGTCATTTCAAATTTATAAAACTCGGATGGATAGATCAATTACAGGGACAATCAAAAGGATTCCGTTACATTACGGTCAATGGGGAAAAAAGTTTCAAATGCATTTTAATCGTTTGAAATTTAAAACGTATAATTATTACATAATTTAGTCGAGTCATTTCAAATGTTTTGAAAATCGGATGAATAGATCAATTACAGGGACAATCAAAAATATTCCGCTACATTACGATCAATGGGAAAAAAGTTTCAAATGCATTTTAATGGTGTTAAACTCATTTCAACATAATAGAATTGATATGAATCTATGAAGTATGTACTAAAATATACATTCTGTACAATCTGTTATGCAAAGAATATTTATTATTAAATTACAGGGCCACACAAATGTATTCCACTAAATAATGTTATACGGGAAAACATTGTTTGGGGTGTGTTTTAATCATATTAAACTACTTCACATTTTATGAATAAGATATACGTTAATGAAGTATAATAAAAATTACTCCCTGCATATTTACAGGAACACAAAGATTTCGACCACTATACTGCGTCCAAAGTACGCTCTACTATATCAGCAAGATCTGAATATTTTATAACTTCGTTATAGTACGAACGCACCTCATTTGCTACGTTTCCCGTGCAATTTCCAACTTGTTTTTTAACTCTGTTATTTTTCTCAATTTTTGTCATTACTAATTTTTCATTCGTGGTGACTCCTAATTGTGTAAAATTGCTTCGTGAATCTTCAATTGTCCTGGTCCCTCTCAGCATCTGATTTTTGGCAGCTGTTTAGGTAAACATTATCTAGATGATAGATCAGAAGGTTTGAAATGAACAGGCACAAAATTCCATTGTTGAAAATTCATAAAGTTAAAAAGTTTCTCGATTTCTAAAGCCCACATGTCCCATAATAATCATTTCTACGAATCCAAATAAGCATACTATGAATTAGTCTGTCTAGTATTTTATTGACAAAGTTTTACTCTATAAATCTTTCAAAATAAAGATTCTCAATGTAACTCCTAAAACCTTTGCAAGAATCTCGAAACTTGGATTGCTTATACTTTTCTAGACTATAACACAAGATTTTGTTCTTAAGAACTATGCAAAAAGTTTGTTTTCACAAAGCAAGAAAATTTCTGTGGCATGAGCTTTATCAATTACTTCACAAAATAAATGGATAGTACAGTTTTGTTGCAAACCATAACCTATTCCTCTATCAATCTTCAATACATCTAAATATTTAAGGACATATTACACTTTAGAAAATATTCAATTTTTTTTTCTCAGGAAGTGCGGCATCCCATTCTGATTTCTTTGAACATGGATCTCGAATTATTAATTTGGATAGTAACAATTCCTGGGCTAAAAAAAGCAATTATATCGAAGATCGTTGGAGGTTATAACATAATGTAGCATTATAATATTTCTGTCTTTTTGACGAATCTGTCTTCAATTTTTATCTGTTTTTAGACAGATTTTCTAATTCTTTGGGATAGTTCCATGGATTTTTATAGAATACATTACTTAGTTCATAACTGCTATACTAAATGACCACAGTTGTTTTCGAAAAGTTTCCTTTGTCCTTTTCAACTAATGATATATCTCCGATAAAATTAGTCGTATTTTTTTCATTCTAAAATACTAGTGGACAAAAATTGTAGCATGTTTATATTCACTTACGATACAAGTACGCATGAAATTAGACCTTACAAAATTTATGAGCAATCTTTAAATTATATTCCCACTGCAACCATAAAACCGAAACTGCTGATCTTTACAGATTATAACTTACAAAAAATTATTCATGAAAGAGTTATCAGATTAGATTACTTATACATTAGAAATATTACTTATGATTTATGATGGATGATTTAACTGATCAATACTTTTGCAAACAAATTGGTACTACTTGATTATCCCGTCGACAAATTTAACCAAATTATACAAATCGCCAAACTAATAGCCAGAATATGCATATTAACAGCATTTTTTATTTTAAATAATGGAAAAACAATTAGGGGGAACTGGGGTACATTGATACATGGGGCACATTGATACACCCCCTCTACCGCTCACAGGGTCATTACAGGAAGTTTCACAACAGCTCTAAAAGGTGATGCTAGTGTATTCAACTACATACAGAAAATCTTGGAATGATTCAGCAGTTTGATGAAATGAGACGGGTGATTTATTGTTTTTGTTGTTCAAAAGTAAATTTGAGTTTTACAATTGAAATGCTATTATACAACTGTTCCAGTATTTTCAACCAAAATGAATACTCTCCCTGGTAAGTACTGCTACTCTTTATCAGTTCCTCATTACTTATTGTTAGATATATTGTGAAGTGTTGGATTTGAGACTCATTTTACTCAAAATCGCTGTATGGGGCTCATTGATACAGTTTATGACGGGGCACATTGATACAGCCTAAATCCTTTAATAGTTCATATTTTCATTATCTTTTATTATTTTTTTTTACCATACACTCCTTAATCCAACCTTTTTTTCACGAAAAATTTCTAATATTAGTTTTTATTGAAGTGAAATAGCTCTAATTTCTTTATATTAGAGCATTTTATAGTATTTTTGAAAACAGAAGACGTAGGAACTTACCCAGCATCTAGTGCTAGTAGAACTAATAAAAGAAAAGGACGGCATTCTGGCAAATCTCGAATTTATATCGATTCTCCAGAGAAAAAGTATTTTCGACATGAGAAATGTTAAGTAAGAGAAACAAACTGCAGAACAGAAAATGATACTTATATTATAAACAGAATTTTTAATATAATTATCCTTTATTTTCTATTTATGAACCTATTTATAAACAGAAAAACTGGTAATTTTTTCATCTTTCATAAGAAAGAAGATAATGCTGGGGTTGAAGTGCTAGATATGACAAAGTTACCACAACCAACAGTCAGACAAGAAACAGACAGAACATCAAGTCATAATATATTTAATTTTGATTGCTTTAATATTGCTTAAAAATAAATTGTGGGTGATTTGAATTTTTATAAATAAATATAAAATGGTTTTCTAACTCATTTTTTATGAAAAATATGCATTGGTATTATTTTGTCGTCATTTTTCTTAAACGTATCAATCTGCCCCGGGGATGGGGCACATTGATACAAATGACTTTTTTTGATTTTTTTAAAATTACATGCAAAAATACTACATAAAACAATGATTGTACATTTTTATAACATACTACACAAGTTTTGCTGTCACCTCGTGGAAAAAAAACTTGAATTTTCTACTTTCTTGACACCAAAAAAAAAATCTTAGAAAAAAACTGTATCAATGTACCCCAGTTCCCCCTAATTAGGAGAATATTAATAAAAATGCAAATAAAATGACGAAATAAAAGTCACATAATGACATTTTAAACGCATGTATTGTCATTGAATGTGACACTCACGATCATTACAGAATTTTAAATCTTTTATCATCGGCTTTTCAAAACAGGAATTTTTGCCTGATTGAATAAGAAAAATGCTCGGAATAAATAGTGAATATAAATTTTACATTAAATATTTACTGGTGAGAATATTAAATAACGATTGGAATATAGATGCACAGTACGCGCAAATCATTATTGGCAAAACACGTTGCCCGTCTGATATACCGTCAAATCACGGAAGCAGTAAACGAATTTTTTTTTTCTTACAACGATTGAAAACTAATTACTAAGGGACAACATTCTCACCAGGCTTTTCATCCATTTTCTACCCTGAATATCTACACTGTTAAAAATGTAAAACTTCTACTGCATCGTCAATGCATCGCTTTTATGGAATATCTCTATTTTGACGAAAGAGAATCCTTCATAAAACATTGAAGTAATTGTTTTCTATATAAGTGGTGAAGTGACGATGCAGCAAAAGTTTCAAATTTTAATGGTGTATACGAACGACGTTCAATAACGGAAGTCTTTCCATTTCCATTTGTAAATTTTCTCAGTGCGCCTCGATCGTGGTTTATTTTGATTGTTTGTAGATTTGTTTTTTGTGTGTACATAAAGAGTCGTTTTTTGTATTCATGTAATTTTCAGGGCTAATTAGTTGTCCGCATGCGCTGAGCATTTTGATGCATGAAAAAATTAATCGTGATTATTCGAAAAATTTTAGTTTCTCTACCTTTAAATGTAACTGTAACCGTTAGTGGTACTTTCCTGCCATTCATAGAATTTCTAGTTCATACCGCTGAAAAACTATGTCTAAATCTCATCTGGACCGGCTCATATAGGTACTTCTATCGGCATTATTATTTACATCTTACTCTGTATACATTGATTATTACGAGAAATTTTAAATTCTCAAATGCTACAAAATAAACATTTAGATATGTTACGGTTTTAAATGCGTTACGTAATAATACAAAAATTGCATTGATACTTCATATTTCTATATTTGAATAGTCATTAATTATATGAGATGTTTTGAAGATTCATTATATGTGAAGAGATTACACATCCTGACTATACATTGCTTTGTAACACCCACTTCAGGCCACTGTTTTGACTTATAAAAACAACAGGATCTTGATGTAATGAATTTACCGATGCTTAAAACAATAAAAGGAACGAATGAAGTCTCCGTTAAGCATTTTATTTAATTATTTTAAATATAAGTTATTAAAAAAAGTTCCATATCAAAGATTATTTCTGATTAAGCGCAGTCTTAATTTAATATTTCAAATGTAACACACGATATAAGAAAAAAAATTACGACGTGGTCTTTTATAATTTTATCAAAACATTATCCAAACATCATACAGTCACGAAAAGGGGCGTTTATATCTATTGGAAATCGAAGCCATTAGAAAATTAAAATGGTTATAGGGGTGGAGCTTTCATATAAAGAGAACAAAACGCAATTTCCCAAATTACACGAACTTAATCTCTCAAAAACCATCAGAAATTTTCTAAGAATTTTAAAGATATATACATTTAATGATTAGCTCAGCTTATTTTCTGTAACAATCATTTTTTCTTGCGTAGTTTATAATTAGTTCTTATTTACCTGTTTTTCGGGATTTTGTTATTGAATCTGACTTGTGTGGTTAATGTCAGATGCCAATTAGTTATTATCAATATACAAGAACTAAATAACAGAAGAAAATGTGCATCACTTGAGGATTACATCCGGGACCTCTTCAAAGATTGCTGAACGTTGCAACAGACTTCGAACTTGCTGCCAACCTACTCTCCTAACATATTGACGGTGTGGTAACTTTACCACTCGGTCATAGTGGGTTCACGTATTGCTTTGCGCATAAAACTTTAAAGATGAGATTTTATTATATCATATTTAACAAATTCTGCATATCAGGCTTCTGTTTATCATTTACATGTATTATGGATAAGAGGGAAATTATTGAATATTCATTTTATAAATGTAGTGATACCGAACAAAAATATAATGCTTAATACATGCAATGAAATATTCCGATGAAAGTATAAAAATGAAGAATACATTTTGCCGCAATATGATTTTAAAAGTTTGGGACTCAACATCTTCGGTTTATAACATTCTTGCTCAGATTTGCAGGATTGTAAGCATGTGAAAAATAATTAAAAATTTGACTATAAACTAAAAACTCTTTAACTAAAGGTACTTTTTCACAGCTGTAATAAACGGTTATTACAAATTACATATTTTTTTAAAGTGTCAATATTCGATCGTTGTAAAGTATATAAACTTCCAATATATAAAAAAATGTGTTTTTGTACATCTTCAACCTGTTTAATTTAAAAAAAAAATACAAATATCACTTTAGCAATAACGATACAAAACTATTCAAATGATAAATAGTTTGTACGAAAAATTATATTAGAATTGCTGTCAATTTAAACATCGATAAATAATTTATATAAACTACTTTAATTGGAGATGACAGAATAAAATAAAATTCTCTTTAAATCATACTATATAAGTAAAATTGATTTCAGAGTACACTGAAGATATTCGACGCAGTGATATAAAGGATTAATTTATAGCAGGATGACAAGATATTCAAATTTTATTTAAGTAGTTGTTGCTTTTTACACATAGAACATGAAATATTGTGTAAGATAAATATTTTTTTTTTACAAAACGTTATTGAAACATTTCGTTTATGAAAATTATGTTAAACATCATCATACGAACATTCACTCATAATTTCCATTTTTATTTTCGCAAACACTAAATCCAGTTCTTTATTCTTTTATAAATTATAAAATTTGAAGTAAAAGATATTTAAAAACTGATTTATCAGTTCATGTGTTAACACAGTTAAACGCGTGAAAATATAATTTTCTGCTACCAATTTTTTCTTTCAACAGAAAAAATTATTGAATCTAACACATGATTTCTACACATTTCTAGCTGTTAAGACGGAAAATCTACTAAAAATACATTTATCTTGTCCCCTGAAAGAAGAGAACTTAACAGAAAATAATTCTTTAAAAATAAGGAGGATGTGTTTATATTGACAAATCATAAAAGAATTGTTATGAATGAAACTTATTTTTAAGTTAAAAGTGTACTATGATTCTAAGATTTGAAAAGAAAAATGATTTATGCTATTTTTTAAAGTAATAGTTCTATAATGCAAAAAACTCAATTTTATAAAAGTGAAACAAACACTTAAAATAATCTGTAATATTTTTTTAATCAAAAAGTTCAACTAGCAATAAAAAAAATTATGAAATTCTTTAGAAATTTGATTAAAGTATTAAAGATTATAGCGTATATATTATTAATAATTTTAAATAACATAAAAGTTAGCTTTTCATATTTTTCTATCCTCGTTTCTTTAAGCTATTCAAAGATCGCGATAGTAAGTTATTTTTCTATTTATGTTATTTACTAAAAATTAATCGTCAAAAAATAATTGAAGATATATTTGGCAATGATAGAAGAAAAACTAAAATCTGATAAATGTATTATAGTTGGAATCATTTAATTTTATTTTTTTAAACAAAAAATGCCGAAAATATTTGTGAAATACAAAAGTTCTTCAAATGAAATAATGAAAAGAAATATTTACAAATATCTCTTTTATATGTTTAATTTTAGTGGAATTTTTCTTAGTAATAACACCAAGCAAAATCACAATGGAATTACTTGCAATATTTGTATTAAAATCTTAAATATGTTTTTTAATACACTTGCTGCTTTCTATTTACTACTGTGCATTAGCTACTTTGTTCTGAACCATTCAAAATCTAAAATGAGAGAACTTGTTTATATACTTATAAATGCAACATATTTTTCATTTCGTATTTATTTGTCCTACTATTTAGCCCATTTAAATAAAATCGCAAAAAGAATTTATAACATTTCACCAAAATGGATAAGCAAACGAAAGGCACAGCGATGGATAATAATTTGGATCGGTCTCGTTTTTAGCATTACAATATATATAATCGAGGAAGTTACGAGAAGGGTATTTAACAACAATAAATTAATTGAGGCATTATTCTTTGGATACTCTGTAAGAAATGAGCATTTGAAATTTTGTCTTGCATTAATATACTCTTTGGATTCACAATTAGTTTTACATTTCCCCCTTCATATCTTCGATTTTATTTATGTGATCGTTTGTTTAGATATATCGTCCTTACTTCGTAGATTTAGCCAATCTCTGAAGATTTTGCCGAAATGTGACTACAAAGCTTTGACTCGCATTTATAAAGAAATTACATCTGTTGCAAGAGATTTTGATAAAATTTTTGGATTTTTAATGTTTGAATCATTTATCTGTGCATCATTTTCTATGTATTATGGTTTAGTAACTTTACTAACCAACTACAGTGATAGAAATTATGATGATATTATAGTAATTATGTGCGCCTTAAGTTTCGTCAGTTTTATAACAAAGGTAGAAAGTGCATCACGTTTAAATGCAGCATCAATTTTAGTAAAGGTGGAATCTAGAGATATGGAAGAAAGAAATTACCAACATGTTTGTGATTACATCAGGTTTACAAAGACATGCAAAGAAATAAATATGACCGTATGGGGTTTTCTAAATTTAAAACGAAATATCATTTTTGGAACCCTTGGAGCAATTCTGAGCTACAGCTTATTGTTCAAAAACCTTATAAATGTTAATTAATCTTGTTTTGTAATTATGAATGTATTGCTTTGTTCGACACAATTCAATGTTTAATTTTAACATGCATTTCTAATTATCACTGATAAGCATATTACATACAGTTATTATAAGAGCATATTTGTAATGACGAAATGAATAGAGGGCTTTAAAAATACCATTTATGTGTTCGTAAATTTTAAATTTAATATGAAAAACTGAGTTCGATTTTTTTTAAAACAATTTGAAGTCTTTGAAAACAATTAAAGAAAATCTTAAATATTGCCTTTAATAGTATCGTTTGTAGGAAACGAAATATTATTGATAATGAACTGTAAGATTTATACAGAGTACTACAACTTATGAATAAATAATGATTCAACATTAAGGAGCACAAATTATATAAAATAATAAATGTTTAAAAGGCATACAGCCGTTTCGGGACTTCTAAAGTCCCATCATCAGCGGTAAAAAATAAGTGTAAAATGCAGGAGATAAGTCACATCATTAAATGAAAAACGTGCTTCGCAGCTCGCCGCTAAAGCGAACTAACCGTGAGGCGTCGCCAAGCAATAGCAAAAGCAAACTGACTCGCGCATTCTAATGGACACCAAAACCTTCTAACTTCAACTCAGACAGAAACAACTTAGAAATATAAAATAATATTTAAGGGCCGGATTTTTTCTTTATAGTATTTCATTTTTTTTCCTAATGACTTAAAGCAAACAATATAAAAATACATTTTAGTTTCATTTATAGAAACATACCCTTTTAAACATTTTTTTTAATATGGTAAGAATTTTCTATGTAACCGTGGAACTTTTCACGTATTTTATGCACATTTTAGACAGTGAGGTGCATAAGGATTACGAAGTTATATATAATGATATGATTTAAAAGCATGTCAGTTATTCTTCACTTAATTTATGACTTAAATATAAGCAATATCATTGATTATATTAGTATGGAATTCATATATAGATTTACATAAGAATAATTATAAGTATGTTTACTAATTATGAACTCTCTTAAAATGAACTTAAAACTCTTAAAACTCTCTTAAATTGAGCCGAAATTCGCTCATCTCAGGTTTTGAAAGGCAGCTTGTCATAAAGAGTTGAAACTACTCAAGTGAGTGAGTTGTTTCAAACAATATAAATCAAGATGAGTTATTTAAAAAAACAATCTAAATCAAGATGAGTAAAGGATTTAAAAAAACAACTCATTTATGATCCAATAAATTACAGCTCTTTCCTGAGAAGCCAAATCCACTCTTTCGTTTTAAGAGTGAAGAGATTCAAACAGCGTACATTTCAGTATGGGATCTCGTTAATATAAAAATAATTGTCATAATTAGAACTCAGAGGTTAATTTTGAAATGAAGATAGAGACATGGTAGGACTGAAACTCATCCAGTTAATGGGCATGAAAACATATTGGTAAACTTATGCGTCAACCGCCAAAATGAGGTTTGTTCAGCTGTTTTCAGCCAAGATATGACTTAAAAGACTAATTATCTTTAAATATTCAGATGGAGTTTTAAGTAAAATTTCATCGACGAACTCGATGAGGTGATTCTTTGTGTCATTTCCTCCCGGTTTATAGATTATTTCAAAACATAATAATATTTTTCTTTGTACTTACTATCATATCTTTATTCCTTATTTTCAAATTTAATTTATTCGTCTGTCACATTAAAACATTTTCAAAAATTCTTTTAAATGTCAAAGATGTAACAGTCAGTTTCAAGTGAAAATGCAATTTTTCTGGTGATTTAGTATTTTGTAATTCAAAGGTAACAAAACATAGAAATATTCCAGCCGGGAAACAATACGAATATTTTCTTTTCCCTCGTCATGTCTTGCAATAAATATTTTTGACATTAAGTGATGTTTAATTTAAGAAAAATACCGTTCACAATTAAGAGCTTTTTGATGTGGACAGATATTATCTTGCGTCGATAGAATCACACAGGAGTGGCACTTGAGAATTGTAATAACTGAAACAAATTCATGAATATGTCAATTTTACAAGAAATTGAAATCTGCCGCATGATTATATGTTAATGTTTGGGGCAGAATCACCGAAATTTTAATGAAAGTTATTCTTATACTCGCGTATATGTCATTTTGAAAGATGTTTGTAATGATAAAATATTAATATAATTAAAATTATATTAATATTTTATAAAAAGAATATTAATAAATGAAAATATATTAAAATTTTCATTTTTATTTTAAAAGTTAGTTTCTCTTAATTATATATTTTTCCTTTGCATGTTTATATTTTTTTATTTTTAATTCGTTAAATTAATTTATTTTTGTACATACATTTTTTTAAAAGTAATAAAGTGCAACAGATATTTCTCCTCTGTCAAAATGACAGACAGGAAGACGGCAGAAAGATAATCACCTCATTGAGTTCATTGTTGAATGTTCATGATGAATACAAACTCTGCTCCCACTAGTATGATAGCATGGAAGACAATTAACAGGAAAACACAGTAGTAAACTTACGAGTCAGCTACTAAAATCGGATTTTCAGGTGTTTTCAACCAAGATATGACTTAAATTATCCATTGTCTTTGAATACGCAAATCAGGTTTCAACTGATTCTAGAATTTCATCCATTAACTCTTTGAGGTTCCGCCGCATCTCGGTTTATTAGTTGTTTAAAAGCATAACAATATTTTTCTTTAAGCATTGATATACCAACGTATTAATATATTTATTACAGTCAAATCAAATGTTTGCGTGAATTTCTAATTGTTTTCAGTATAATTATAACTTATAAATTTTTAAAACAGACTTTCATGAAAATAATTTAAATATATGAATCAAAATCTTGGGATAAAATAGCTGTTTAATATTTCGTATAGTATACTAGAACGAATGGTCATAGAAGTATTGATGAAAAATTTTCAAATAATTAAATTGAGAAATTTTATTGATTAAAGTACTTGTATTTTTTATGATTTTTAACGCTTGTATCATTTATCTGTATTTTTTATTATCTCTGTTTTTTTATTGTATTTTCACGACTTACAAACTAAAATCTTCTCAGGCATATTTTAGTACCTTTAATACACTGATTTGAAAACCATTTTACAAAACTATTTTTAAAATGCAACAGTATCACTTTGAGATTCCTCTTCATATGGGTATACTTTTCTTTCTTTCTAACCGATGACCAGGCCCCTACCTGGCGAGTTATCTCAGCTTAACGGGTTAGATACCTGGTATCGGGGCGGATGACCGCCTAATTGCCACGTAGCGGAAATAAACTTTGTTTCGCATGCCAATCATTTCTGCAGTATTTGCTTGTCGTTCAGAATACTTTGTTTCGCCTGTTAATTAATGGTACATCCTGTTATTTGAACTGCAAATGGCTTTGCAAGATGATCTCGTAATTTAGAGCCTTAATCAGATGACGAGACCTTCACCTGGCAAGGCACCTCCAGAGGTATAATTCACAGGTAACTTGAAGGACTTTGCGCCCACGACGGATTCTACATGCAACAGGCGCCATTAGCGCACATGATCTACGCAGACAAGTGCCGAGGTCGGCTGATTGTGGCTAACGGTTGCTATTATGGAATAGTTTATTGCCTTTGTGAATGTACTGAGTTTGGCGCCGCACATCACTCCCACTCGCCGTGCCAGGTGAAATGGGGCTGGAGCTAAAATTTTTTGAGCCGAAACGGTGGCATGTCCTTAGCAGACAACATGGGTGACAATTTTGAGGGAGATTTAGAAAAATAAATAACCAAAACTAAAAAGGCCGAAATGCTAAGTAGTGCCAGAGAAGGGAGAATTTTTGGGCCGAAATGCAAGGCAGTCGAATCACTGCTTGTGGTGACGAGGTCCCTCCTTTTTACCGTACCCAAAGAAAAAAAAAAGGTGCTCCATGGGCTGTCCCATTGGAGCGTATATGGATATATGTAAAAATTAACTAAAAAATTTTTTGCTGGCCGAAAACTCTTGACTGCCCCTTTATATGTATATATGTATATATGTTTCGGTTATACTAATTTTTCCTGTCCTACAAATCTGATTAACTCAGCTATAGAAATCTAAAGATGAAAACAAAACAGAGATTTTACTATTTCGGATATGTAGACTTGAAAAGGGGAAATAATTACAAATTTGATGTTCATTCGTGTCCTTCAGAGCAGGAAAAAATTGATGGAAATGACAAAAATATGAAAATTTTACAAATTCAGAAGTAATTCGCAATCTATTAGAGATTTTAATTAAAAATGCTTTAATCTCCGGTGTACGCCTGGCAGTATAAAGAAAATCTTTGGTAGAACGATATAATCCAAAAATAACAATATTTCTTTTTATGGATTTAAAATTGCATATAATTGATTTAATTTCACTTTAAACTGTCTAACAAAAAAAAAAAAAAAAATCTGGAGTCAGAGTCGGAATCAACTTGTTTTTTTTCTTTTTTTGTTGACTCAGACTTCGAATTTCTAGCTCAAAAATGGATCCGACTCTGACTCTGCAGCCCTGCTAATATTGCTATTTTAAACACGCATTTCTCTCTAAAGATATTAAAATTTTAATTTGTTTCATATAATTAAAATTTTCAAAATAAGGAAAGAAATTAAAAAATATTTTAATAACAAATTTGTAATGAAAGAAAATTATTTCAGCACACAATTTTCGAAACATTAAAGTAGATCATAATAAATGTAAGAGAGACTAATTGAATAAACTAAGTTGATAATAAACACCTAATTAACGTGAAAATAAAACAGCATGTAATCAAATTAAAAAAGAAGAATGAAAGAAGTATATTCGCATTTATTCTACTAAAGTATGAGGCAATGTTGGAACCATGAAAAATGTAATCTTGAAAAACATAGAATATATTTACATTAACGCTTATTTATAATTAATTATCTTTTTGCAATTTCTTTGTTTTAATCACATTTAAACGAATTTCTGTTTTCGCGCAATTTTAATATAATGTCTATTTTATTATATATTAAGATAAATGTATCTATGATAAAAATTCCTTTAAAAGAAGTTTATTTATTAATGAAAGTTTTTAAAGATCATTACTAGCGTTGCAAGAATGAATAGCTTTAGGAATATAGTTAATTTTCCCAGGATTAGATACTTTAAATTCTATTTAATTGTTGTAATTTTATACAGAAGAAATTAATAATTTTAATAAAAAATTAATTTATTATTATAAAGTAAAATTTGTCATTAGTGAAAACTTGAATTACTTTAAACAATAACTGCCAACTCTGCCTTTTCTTAGAATAAAAATTTAATAAAAGATTTTGCCTTGCTTTATTGAATTTCGAGAGATAAGATTACGGAGCAGCTATGTTTTGTACCTATTAAAATTTTTCGTGTATGATCAAAAAGGGAGAAATAATTAGTATAAAATGTACAGCGTCATTAATATCGTACACAATGTCATTTTGGAAATGAGTCCCTCTTTTGCAATTTTCGGTAAATTTGAATACATATATTTCACGCGTAATTAATGTGTAACTACACGCTGTAAAAAAAAAAAGGTCGATCTACTAAAAAAACTTTAGTGATCCTTGTAATTACTAAAAAATTTTTAGTAATCTTAGTCGGTTACTAGAAAATCTGTAAGAATTACTAGAAAAAAGTTAGCAACGAATAGAGTTAATAGTTTTATATTTTTAATAGCTTTTACTAAAACTCAGTTGGTATGGCCTTGATAGCATAGTGGTTATAGTAACGGACTCCAGGCTAAAAGGTCCCGGGTTCGAAACTTGCCATCGCCAAATACACCCCGAATGTCTGTAGTGTCTCGTTAATAAAGGGATTATGAAAATCCTGTCGGAGCAATTAAGAATGTTTAGTGCTGCCATCTATTGCGGTTTGGCCTAAAATCTTCCGCTTCAGGAGTCTGGATGCAGCTCGAAAGAAGCTCTTCCGCTTCGGTTCCACATAATGGTTATTAAAAGTAATTTTGGAGCTATTACTAAAATTTGCTTTGTGGCTCATACTAAAAATTTTTAAGTTAGTTATACAAAAAATTCTTTTGTTCAGTTTACAAAAGAAATGCTTGTTTCACTTGCAAAAAAAGTTTGTAATGGTTACTAAAAAAATCTGTGGAATACAAATTTACTAAGAAATTTTTAGTAACCTCTTGGATTTTTTTTTACAGTGCAGTCCGTAAGGCCGAAATCTGGAAGATCAAAATATAACATAAAAAATATATTTGGGTACACGAGTTTCAAAACTTTATTTACCTAATTTGAAACTAGCTCGATTAATCAATCCCAAAACTTTCTTTAATCTCATAAATACATTTTATTATTTTGACAAATAGTTACACATGTTAACGCTTTAATAATATTAATTCAAAACTATACTAATTTTGATTTTCATCTTCAATTTCTGCTTCCCTCATTTAACCGAGGAAAAACGAGTTTCCGTCTTTGCACGAGCCAATGGACAATACGATAATTGGCAGAATTTTTTCAAATTCAGGGAGGAATACCTCCTTGCCATACCGAAAAATAACCATTTTTTTTTTAGTTTAGTTCTACGCATAACTTCATAAACTGTTTGATATTAAATTAAATGAAAAAAGCACAGACATTGCAGCTATAGCGCCCCTTTTCAGCGGATTTTTTTTCAAATTCAGGGCAGACCTACTAGCCATAGCCAAGCATTTACACAAAAAATTTCTTTCAATTCTATGAATAACTTCATACACTTTCAGTCGGGACAATATTTAAAATCACACAAAAATCGCTATATCAACGCTCCCTTCTGGCGGAATATTTCAAAAATGAAGGAGATCCGGCCTGGCACAACCAAAAAAATTACACTAAAAATATGATTTAATTCTGTGCATATCTTCATACACTTTTTAATGGTAGAATGGCGACATACGAACAGACACACGGACAGATAGATATTTTGTAGAAACATGTTTTTTGGAATTTCTGTCTCCTAAAACTTGTGCATCCGTCGAAAACCGGAAGTCGAAATATTTCGATTATAATATTTTTTTCTATTGAAGGTAGAAGAAAGTAAAAATCGTGTTTTTCATAAGAGCTTCTTGTTCGTAAACACCAATTGGTAAAATTCCATCGAAAAACTTAAAAAAAATTAATAAATGATAAACATAATAACAGTTTTATCTGTATTTTTTTGGTTTAGATTAAAATATATAGACCCAGTTAAAGGCTTTTCGAAATTTTTAAAAAAATTATTTTTTTCATGAGGCAATTTTGCAAACTGAAGTCTTAATGTATATTTTTTATATTTACTGCTTAATAATATAAACTTAAGTTTGTAATAACAAATGTTAGATCTTCATTTTCAAGTGGTTGTTCAATTGTTAATTCTGTTGGTAATGCTCAAATTCTAATTCAGCTGTCAATTGCGTCACATAATGGTCAAATGCTAGTCGTCAGTTGCTGCAGTTAATGCTAAAATGCTAATTCAGCTGTTAATTGGGCCACGTAATTGCCAAATGCTAGTCGTCACTTACTGCAGACTATGCTCAAATAATAATTCAGCTGTCAATTGCTTCATGTAATGTTCAAATGCTAGTCGTCAGTTGCTACAGGTTATGTTCAAATGCTAATTCAGCTGTCAGTTGCGTCACGTAATGATCAAATCCTATAGTCGTCAGTTACTGCAGGTAATGCTCAAATGTTAGTCGTCAATTGATGCAGGCAATGCTCAAATTCTAAGCCGTCAATTCTAACTCAGTCTAGGGTAATACTCAGATGCTAATTCCGTCATGAGTTGCCTCAGGAAATGTTCAAATGCTAATCTATTATCAAGTGACTCAATTCTTTTTATTATGACGTGAAAAAAAAGACTTCAATGAAAACATTCCGCAAAAGACCATGAAAGACTTACGGAAAAGCGACATAAGTTCCTCGCTGTGAAAAATCCTTTAGATCAATGTCTACAGCTATTTTCAACAAAATTAATAACTAGGAGTTGCATATGGCGACAGCGTTTGACAAAGTATCATTTTAACAGGATATGAACTAAAGACAAAAGTGAAAATACATTTTATTTCCAACACTTTATAGTCTGGTTTAATAGATATATGCATGTATATAAACTTAAATGCATAAAAATTCAACCTTTTTAATAATACATTATTTTTAATTGCTAAAAGATGTAAGATTAAAGGTTTAAAAACACTAAAGCAAAATAATAATCGAAAAACCTTAAGATAAAATGTATGCTTGAATGACTAACATGAAATATAAGTACAGATAAAAGGAGAATGTAACTAATATTAAATATAAGAAAAAACCCTCCAATCCTCGCAAGACTAAATCCAGAAGAAATCATTCAAATAAATTTCAACGAATGCAAAACACTTGTTCCCTCCAGTTTTTATTAACCATTTATTATATGGGTAATCATAGAGATTTTAATGCGTAAGGAGATTATTTGTAATGATACAGCATCATTTAACTTACCAAAATTCTGGCTCAAATTACATAGTAAAAACACGATGTATATTCATATAAATATTACAGTCTATTGCAAAAATAAATGTAATTAAATCATTCATCGATTCCCTAAATGGCAAATAAACATAAAATTTTGTACGTGTCTCACTCATTTGCAAAATTTTCCAGAAAATCATAAAGTACATCAATTCGATAGTTAAAATTATAAAAATATATAATCAATTCAAGAAATTCTTAGGCGTATTATATGCGAAATATAAAACCCAAATAAAAAGCGAAAATAAAAAATATTAACATAAGGTACCCTGGGGTAATAACGCCAGGCGGGGTAATAACGCCAAGTGCTTATATTTTGCATAATTATGAAATAATCAGGTAAATGACACCCATGTGCTCTGCGCAGTAGGGTTTTGAGTCATATAAATCGCAAAAAACAGCTTCAAGTTAATTTGTTTCATTTTTAGGTTTTATTGTTTTTACAAACAACTAAAATTAACACTTGATCTAAAATTTGCGACATACGTTTCGTGATGTGAAGACTATGTTTTTATCCGGAAATACTTTGTTAATTACATAAATTTGTAGTGCATTTCATGTACTTTTAAAATGTTGTTGAAGATTTTGGATATCTTCTCGAGATAATTTGTAATTTAAAATGTACTGCGCAATAACTATATCGGGGTAATAACGCCAATCATTGACATTAATACCCCGGTTGATTCCCTACAGTGGCCGAGCTACATCCTAAATACTGATTCAAATAAACACAGTTAAAACTGTGCAATGTTTCTCATATTTCTATTTAAACGGTCCTTTTTAAGCAAAAAGAAGCTCGCGGTCTGATATTCTTTTGCCTCATCCCCCCTCCCACACCACACCTTTATTTTTCTTACACTTTCACAAAAAATTGAACATTTTCAATAGCTTAGAATGCAATTTTTCAATTTCTAAATTTGTAGAGTTTGTACTTTTAGAATTGGGCTATCTACATGCAATTATTCCATCTTATTTCATAGTTTTGTTTGCATGGCGTTATTACCCATATAGGTGGGTAATAACGCCAAATAGCATGGGTCAAGAAAAAACGCCATTACATTTTATGAATACATATTTGTTAAATTATTTTATTTTATATAGATAGTCAATGAGTTGCTGTATCAGATCCTATATTTGTTTAAAAAATACAATCTAAAACTAAGCCGTGAAAATTGGTAGAACATTAACGTGGCGTTATTACCCCAGGGTACCTTATTAACATATCCAACATTTTTACGCAAAAAGAGATAAAAATCCGAGTAAAATAAAAAATATATAAAATTAAATAATGTGTTTTACCTGAAAAACAGAATGATGACGTTACAATTCATTGCATCATAGATAGCGATACTCCAAAATGTTATCAATTGTTTTCGATTTCATTCATGCAGAGTCGAAACATGTCAGCAGGCAAATAAAAATATTTCACTGTTTTTTAAGGTTTAATCTTACACCATTTAAAAATTAGAAGTAGTATGCATAGGCTTATTTTTAAACGTGAAGACTTACAGCAAGTAATAGTTTCTATTACTGTATATTTTTTATCATTCTATAAGGGAGAAATGCAATTGGGAAGTTTAAGAAATTGTCATCTCGTTTTTTAAATAAACATGGGTATGAGTTTAAATAAAAAACTTTTAAATAAATCACAATTTAATAAAAATATTTAGTTTAAGATCATTTATCATCATAAACATTTGAATGTAAAATCTTACTCATTGAACCTTATAGCAGCAGTTATATAAGTAAAGTTTTTGGTAATATTTTCTTTTTTCAAATTACTATTGCCTTGAATGTATAATTCATATAATATCATTTTGTAATAAAGACAAAATGAATAACGTTCTACTTTATGAATAGTTTATAGAACACATTGTGCATTTACAATTGTATATTCTGTTATAAAAATAAATTCAAATGCTACAGTTTAATTATAAAAAAATAAATTCTATTTAATGAATTTATTTCAAGGTTACAATCTGAAATTTCATTAAAACTAAAGGGTAAAGGGTCAAAATGGATGCAAGACGACATTTGTGAGCCTTTGGCAACACTGTCATCTAGATTCAGAGCTGTACTATGGAGGATATTCCAAATATGCGTTCTGGACTATAAAAAGTCACGTGGTACCGGTAATTTACCCAAAAAATTTCTGATAAGAAGAAAGGCAACTACTGCTTTCCCCCTAACAGTTCCATTGGCTGGTGGGAATTTACATTGCTTCTAATGGAGCTTTCTTTTCTTTACACTAGAAATTTTTGCCTTGACCACGTCATCATGACGTAGCTGGAATATCATCAATTGTATTGTAATCAATGGCTTAGCATGGAGGCAAACACAGAGCTAGCTTATTGTTAATGTACAGTTTAATGTCACAGACGAGTAATAACGATGAAATCACTAGGAAGTAACAAAAAGAACTCTGGATAACTGTTTCCGGACAATTAGCATTATTCATAATCACCCTCCGTTTCATACAAGATACACTGCAAAATTGTTAAACACGTTTGCAACACTAACTGAACATAATAATTAACACTTTTAACTAAAACCGTTTTTGATTCTGTTGTGAATGAGATGAGCCCAGAGAAACATTGTGAAAAAAAAAATGATTAAAGTTGTATAATTTTTCCAGAAATGTAGTTATTAATTTTAGTTATAAAAAAAATAATCACTTAGTAATTTCCTGCAGTTTTTTTAATAAAACAAGTATTTTTGAGATGGTGTAGTTCTAAAGAAATCGTGCTTTGAGATTGTTTTATAAGGTGGTCTCTTGTAATAACGCCAAGTGCTAATATTATGCATAATTATGAAATAATCTGATAAATGACACCCATGTGCTCTACGCAGAAGGGTTTTGAGTCATATAAATCGAAAAAACTAAACAAAAGACTATTTTTTTTTAAATCCGGAAATACTTTGTTAATTACATAAATTTGTAGTGCATTTCATGTACTTTCAAAATGTTGTTGAGAATTTTGGATATCTTCTCGGGATAATTTGTAATTTAAAATGTACTGCGCATTTTAAATTACATTGCGGACTATACTGGGGTAATAACGCCAATCCTTGGCATTAATATCCAGGTTGATTCCCAACAGTGGCCGAGCTACATCCTGAATACTGATTCAAATAAACACAGTTAAAACTGTGCAATGTTTTTAATAATTCTATTTAAGCGATCCTTTTTAAGCAAAAAGAAGCTCACAGTTTGATATTCTTTTGCTCCCCCCCCCCCCACACACACACCACACCTTTATTTTTCTTACACTTTCACAAAATATTGAACATTTTCAATAGCTTAGAATGCAATTTGTCAATTTCTAAGTTTGTAGAGTTTGTATTTTTAGAATTGCGCAATCTACATGCCATTATTCCTTCTTATTTCATAGTTTTGTTTGCATGACGTTATTACCCATATAAGTGAGTAATAACGCCAAATAGCATTGGTCAAGAAATCACGCCATTACATTTTATGAATACATATCTGTTAAAATATTTTTTATATAGATAGTCAATGAGTTACTGTATCAAATCATATATTTGTTTGAAAAATACAATCTAAAACTAAGCCGTGGAAATTGATAGAACCTTAACGTGGCGTTATTACCGCGGGGTACCTTATATTCTGATAGAAAAAAATCTAAAATGCTACTGCTTAATTATAAAAACTAAATTCTGTTTAATGAATTTATTACAAGGTTACAATCTGAAATTTCATTAAAATTAAAGGGTAAAGGGTCAAAAAGGATACAAGACGACATTTGATAGCCTTTGGCAACACTGTCATCTAGAGTCAGAACTGTACTATTGTATTGTAATCAATGGCTTAGCATGGAGACAAACACAAAGCTAGTTTATTGATAATGTACAGTTTATAGCCACAGACAAGTGATAACGATGAAATCTCTAGGAAGTAACAAAAAGAACTCTGGATAACTGTTTCCGGACAATTAGCACTATTCATAATCACCCTTTGTCTCATACAAGATACACTGCAAAATTGTTAAACACGTGTGCAACACTATCTGAACATAATAATTAACACTTTTAACTAAAATGTGTTGTGAATGAGATGAGCCCAGAAAAACCTTGTGAAAAAAAAATGTGATTAAAGTTATATAATTTTTCCAGAAATGCAGATATCAATTTCAGTTATAAAAAGATAATCATTTAGTAATTTTCTGCATTTTTTTTTTTTTTTTTTTTTTTTTTTTTTTTTTAAATAAAGCAAGTATTTTTGAGATGTGTGCTTCTAAAGAAATCGTGCTTTGAGATTGTTTTATATATGTTCCTCTAAAATGTTCTAAATTTTGTGGTATTTACAACGTATTGTTACTTGGATGAAACAGTATAGTGTCGCATAACACTATTGTAAGAAAGTATTTTTTAACATTATTTACAATATTACTTACCCATCACACGTACTATAGGGTAAGTCTTGCAATCGTTTTGAAACTCGAAACATTGTTTTTGACGGATTTATACGTTTTGGATAGTGGAGATTCCGAAAAACATATTTTTAGAAAAAAAATTTTGCCGTCCGTCTGTCTGTCTGTTTGTCTGTCTGTCTGTCTGTAAACGCTCTATTTCCCGAACGAATTGAGATAGAGACTTGAAATTTTGTATGTAGTTAGTAAGTAAGAATGGGACGAAGCCTATTTAATATCAGCAACCTCGATTATCCGGAACTATTTTTTTCGGACTATCGAAAAATTCGTTCTGATGAAAGGTATATAAAACTTTTCGAAATTTTTTGTTCTAAGGAATGGACGTAAAAGGCAATAAAATAACACACATTTTGCAAATAAAACGAAGTCGATCAAATTATTATTTGCCGAGATATTTGTAATCCTGTTTTGCAAATTCTTCGATTTTTCATGATCCTGTATTTCATTCAAATTTCAATTCAGAGGTGTATTTTAATTGGAAATGAGACGCTTAATCCGAAGCAGTTAATTGTTAGTTAATAGAATTATTATTTTTGGAGTTATAAGGATGTTTCTTTTACGCAGGTCGGTACTACTTGAGTTGTTTGGCATTTTATATAATTTGTCGAAATTGCTACATCAGCAATTCTTTAATATAGCATTACTATGTATATTAACAATATTTAAATTTTGTTTATGAATTGCAATGCATTTTGTAAATAGTTTTCACATGTTTTATTTTCATATACATATCCATGATGGGTAAGTATTACGGTGGCCCCCAACGACTAGTTTTTTTTCCACGCAATTAATAATATTATATTTAGCACATATTTCCTCAATTTTGCATCCTATTAAGAGCCCAATCACAACACGAAAAGCGTTTTATATATGAATTTTTCTAATTCACAACACATTAATGTGTTGTAAATTTTGTGACAAAAAGTTTTCTAATATGTGTTTCTTTTTCTCTGATGAGAGTTTGAAGTATATATATATCATGCGATGTTTTACACTCCAATGGAATAAATATTGAATTATTCATTGATAAAATCCACACCAAGTTTAAGCATTGCGAAAATTAAAGTGATACTTGCATTTGTATTTATATATACAGAATAATCTAAAAATTATCTTTGTCTAATTTTAATTACTTATTTTGAATATGTATAAAGATTATAATGTATTAAATAATCTGCATGAAACAGTGCGGAAAAAAAAGAATATTTATTGTTCAAAATGTCACACTCCTAGCGCCTGTTTTCTTGCAAGTAATTTATATGATAGTCAAGTAAAAGCAACTTTAAAACAACTACATATTTTGCGTAAGGAGTACTGAATTTATGATGTCAGTATGCTCCTAATTTGCAGTTCGATGAAGTAATATTTTGGATAAGTAGATAGTAGTTAATCAAATTCGCTCTTAAAAATAAGATGGTATTAAGATGACATCTTTCCGATTTGCTTTTCACATGTTACTACAGCGAAATATAGGAAAAAAATGATAGATTAATAAGGTTAAAAAAATAGTTGAAAACAGTGTTACTGAAAATATTATTCCATTCTCACTCAAAGTCTATAATATTTTCAAAGCTGTAATCGAATTATATATTCAGTTTCCTTTATAAATCCAATATTTATTACGTTGTCATCAGATGCGAAAGCAAAATTACCCCTTTTAACTAAGCAACATCTAAGCTATCAAAATGTGATTAAGCTATCAATATAACTAAGCTATCAAAATGTGATTCCGTAGTTGCATGTTGACATGTTTCAACTCATCACAGAGTCATTTTCAAATATTAAAAATGATATTCAAAAATTGCACAGATTATGTTACATTGCACAGAAACGATATCTCCCAGTTTTTTATGTTCCGATGGTTATATAGTTACATAAGCTATATTTCATTGAGTGAAATTTACAAAAATATCACATGTATATATATATAGATAACCATTAATCGTATTACAATATATGAATCATTGGATTTAATAACTTATAGCGCATTGAACATGGGGGGAAAATAAATAATAACATGAAACAACTAATATTATCGTTATATAGTACAATAAATCTCGATACATGTATTATTAGACGATATATTGTTACCATTAATGGAAAATTCCATAAAGCGGTATCAGAAAACTACATACACTGTTAAAAATAAATCTGTGAATTCCAGGATAAACTACCGGCAGCAATGTAGCCGAACTTTTACCATTCCTTTAGTAGATTTTCCGTTGTGGGAAATACAAGAAGGGAAAACGCCGGTGTAAGAATCAGTAACTTTCCGTTACAAAGTTTGATTTATAATAGTAATAATTTAATATAATTTTTAAAAACGATTTACCGATTAATCTTCAAAGAATTCGAAATCACCGACGGATTTTAAGCTGCTATGCCATTTTACTTAATTATTATTTTGGATAATTTAGTTCACGCCGTCCTCAGGACCGAACTCGGGACCTTCAGATTGCGGTACAAATTCTTACGAACTGAGCCAAAGCTGCTGATGCTAAACGCTACAAAGTATGTCTTTTATGAGTTAGTGGGAAAATCTATTGTGCTTTTTAAAGATTTCCATTCAAATATATTCCTTAGAATGTTTGTAAACGGATTATTTTAGACTGATGCATAATACTTATTATTTTTTAAAATCATTTTTAATTTTTTAAATAGTTTAAATTAAAAAAAATCACTGTTTGAAACCACTGTTTTTTTTATAATTTTTTTTATTAACTGTTTTTTTACAATCAATATATATATATATATATATATATATATATATATATATATACATATATATATATAGAGAGAGAGAGAATTTTTTTTCTGTTTGAAATTGTCGTACACTATTTATTTCTTTATTTATTTATTTTTCGGCTAATAAATTAAAAGATTTTTAATAAGAAAAAAAGAGAAAAATGTAATTTAAAAGGAATTTTTATGTTTCATTATTCCATCGCGCCAATGGGACTCGAACCCACAATCTGCGCTCGCAAACGATTAGCGGTGTGGTTCCTTGACCACTCGGGCATAGAGCTCCCCAGACAACGGAGTGTCTCCGTTTTTTGTTTTTATTTCCATCCGTTTCGGTTTTTTTCAGGAAATATGATGGAACTTTGTGATTTGTAACGGAAAATACCCTTTAGGTGTTAAAAGGGAGCTTTTCTGTGAAATTCAGGAAAAAAATGTTCGTGAATTTCAGAATTTTTTTAACAGTGTAGTAGAAATCGTGATGACAATACCCTAAGTTTATGCGCATCGCAGCAATTACATTAGCGCATAAGATTTATAATATTGGTAAAAATATTTTTAGCTACCTTTGTTATATGTTAAAAGTATATAAAAGATACCATAAATAGGAAAAAAAATCATAATGAATATTTTATTCAAAATTAAAAGATACCACATTATCAGATATCGAAATGTACATACATTCATAATTACTTGCGATAAAGCAGCATAATAATTTGAATGCCAATATAAAACCATTAATCGTACTACAGTATATGAACCATTGAAATTAATAAGTCATAGCACATTGAACATGGAGAGAAAAATAACAAATTATTACAATATTAAACATCTAACATTATTCTTACATAGTATATTAAATCTCAATATATGTATGATTAGGCGATATATTTTTATTATCATTGGAAAATCGAATATAATAGCCTTTAAAACAATTCATTACTCTACACATAAAAATTTAAAATTCAAATAAATACGTGGAATACTTCTTATGAAACAAATACATATTAAAATATTTAGTACGATAAATTAAATAAAAAAACAGTTTAGAAAGATATAATCCATTTGGATTCTTAAGTTAGAATTTATGAGCTAATTTTATATGAGATCAGTGAACTTTGAAAGTCTGCAATATAGGTTAGTGCAATTTTAATAATCTAGGTAACATTAGAATTTAATTGCATCATTATTCTCCAAAGACCCATTTATGTATAATGGTTAAAAGTGGTTTTTCCAGTATATTAGAGGTTCTACATTTTACCTTTTACATGAAATAAGTTACTTTCTATCTAAAAATAATGAAAAAGTGTATTTTGATTTACTTTATTTTATTTATTTTTCGTTTTTTATTGATTTACGAAAAAGATTTTTTTCATATACATATAAAATAACTTCGCATTTAAAAATACAATTTTACTGTTTTAACTTGTACTAAGTATCACGAATACCGTTCGAAAACACATTTTTTATTACAACCGATCATGTTGAAAATAGGTTTTAAAAAATACATTCCAAATTCTGAAAATATTACACTACCACCGTTCATACTTTGATTTTATTATACATGTTTTTCAAAATGCTTGTTTAAAAGAGTAAAGAAATTTTAAAACATCATATTTTCAAAAACTGTTTTAAATGTGGTTTTCTTCAAACTTTAGATAGTCTTGGTTAAAACGCAACACTAGTCACTGAAGACCCAGATAATAACGTTAATTCTACGGGGGAGTTTTTTTCAAATATCTTGATCAAATTTTAAAATTTTTGCATGAATTGTTTTCCATAGATAAGATAAAGATGATATACAATCGGGCTAGTTTTAACTTTTACTTACCCATCATCAGTAGTATAGGGTAAGTCTTGCAATCGTTTTGAAAATCGAAAAATTTTTTTGACGGATTTACACGTTTCGGACTCTGGAGATTACGAAAAACATATTTTTAGAAAAAAAAATTTGCCGTCCGTCCGTCTGTGTGTCTGTCTGTCTGTCTGTAACCGCTATATCTCCCGAACAAATTGAGATAGAGATTTTAAATTTTGTATGTGCTTAGTATGTAAGAATGGGACGAAGCCTATTTAATATCAGTAACCTCGATTATCCGGAACTATTTTTTTCGGACCCTCGAAAAATTCGTTCTGGTGAAAGGTATATAAAAATTTTCGAATTCTTTTATTTTAAGGAATGGACGTAAAAGGCACTAAAATAACACACATTTTGCATAAAAAACGAAGTCAATCGGATAATTAGTTGTTGAGATATTTCTAATCCTATTTTCCACATTCTTTGATTTTTCAAGACCCTGTATTTCATTCGAATTTCAATTCAAAGATATCTTTTAATTGGAAATGAGATACTTAATTCGATGCAAGAAACCGTTAGTGAATATGATCATTATTTTTGGAGTTATAAGGATGTTTCTATTACGCAATTCAGTGCTACTTGAATAGTTTGGCGTTTCATACAATTTATCGAAATTGGGTCATCAGAAATTCATAATTTGTTGGATTCTAATCGCCCATGACATCATACTGATTTTATATTACATCACTTTATGCATAAAATGATGATTGGCTATCTTATCAAAGATCTCTATTGGTTCTCTTATTAAGAGTTACTATTGGATAATCTAGAATCCTAACTAAAATCTATAAATACATGTGTTTTCCATTATGTTCTGTTCTGCTCTCTCTTGCTTGTACTCTGTCATGACCTACTGTAAATAAACTCCTTCGATCCCATATCAACGCAGGGTCTTTTTCGTTCTGAAACCACAGCAGAGTGTGGTTCTTACTTACTTAGTGTTTTTCTGCGTTGAACGGAAAAGTGGGTCAGGCAAAATTTATTGCCATAGAGTACTTATGTTACTTTCGTCTGCGGTGTTTTAAACGATGACTGAAAACAAGGATTATTCGGTCGCTCCGTTTGATGGAAATAATTTCCAAATATGGAGCAGAAGAGTAACTGCGATTTTTGCGGCGAAAGAACTTGATGACTTTTTGGAAAAGGAAGCAGATCCAGCCAAAGCTCCAGAAGTGATTAAAGCAAAAAAGGCTTACGCTTTATTATTATCGCTTTTAGAGGATAGGATTTTATCCTCTCTTCAAAAAGAAGATACCGCATGTAAAATCTGGAAATCCCTGCAGGCAACATATGAACTTAAAGGAGCAATTAATCAAATATTGACACGGAAAAGACTGTCCACAATGAAAAAGAATAAAGATATTACAATGAGACAACATATTGACGATGTTTTGAAATTAATTACTGACTTAAGGATATCTGGTGCTCAGGTGAGTGACATTGATACAATTGTTTACATTTTAATGTCTTTGCCAAAGGAATTTGAATCCGTCAAAGTTGCGTTAGAAAATCAACCTGATACTAACCTGACTCTGGAATTTGTTATGCAAAGACTAATTGATGCTGAAGCATTAATGAGTGAATCCAGAAATACTACTAAATCATTTAATGATAATATTGCTTTTATGTCGGCACAGAAAAAACTCTTTTGCAATTTTTGCAAAAAGAAAGGCCACACCTCAAAATTTTGTAGAATGAAAACGGTCAAATGTTACAATTGTTCAAAAATAGGTCACTATAAAAAATTTCGTAAAAATAAACCAGAAGCGCAGATGGATGAAAAACAGTCAGCTTTTGAAATATCTTTTATGACTGGAAACACAAATAATTGGAAATTTATCATAGACTCAGGTGCGACATCACATATGTGTTCTATCAAAGAATGGTTCACTTCTCTTAAACCTGCAACTGGGACAATTAAATGTGCTTCAAAGGCAGCAGTGTTAAATGTGGAAGGTACTGGAAGTATAAAGGGTACAATATCTGAGAATATATGCATAACTTTAAAAGATGTATTATATGTACCGAATCTAAACGGACAATTAATTTCTGTCAAGAACATAGAAAAAGCAGAATTTTCTGTGATATTCAAGAATGAAGAAGTATTTATCGAAAAAGATAATAAGAAAATGCGCTTCGGTCATCGGGATATTCATGGACAGTATATAAGTTATTTCACTCCATCTAATGAAAGTGCTTTGACGTCAACGTACGATAAGGACTTATGGCACAGAAGACTTGGACACCCCTGTAACCAGCCACTGATTCATTTGGGATTACCTACCCCTTCATCATTTTGTGAAATTTGTGCTCGTGCAAAACTCAGTGCAACACCAGCTGGCAAAGGTCCGAGAAACAGAGAAAAAGAACCAATGTTGATGATTCACACGGATACTTGTGGACCCATATTTCCTGAAACTATTGGAGGTGAGAAATATTTTCTAACTATTACTGATGATTTTTCGCGATTTACTGAAGTTCGATTACTTAAAAAGAAAAGTGATGCAGCTCGTGAACTAATATCGTTTTGTAAATTAAATCCTTCCGTTAAGAAAATTAGATGTGATAATGCAAAAGAATTTATAGAGGGAGAACTTTTAAATTTTACAAATGAAGTGGGTATAAAAATTGATCCAGCTCCCCCATATACTTCATATTTGAATGGAATATCTGAGCGCGTTAATAGAACTCTCTTGGAAAAAGGGAGGGCAATGCTATATGAATCCAATTTGCCTAAGAGCTATTGGGGTTTAGCAGTACTAACTGCAGCTTATCTTAAAAATAGATTGCCAAGTAATTCTATTGATAATGATACTCCATATTATTTGAAATATAATAGCAAACCAGATTTGAAAAATCTCAGAGTATTTGGCTGTGACGCCTATGCACTTGTACCTACTAACTTAAGAAAGAAATTAGATGAAAAATGCAAGAAAATGATATTTGTAGGCTATACTTCAATGGGATATCGACTACTGGATCCCACAACAAATCGGATAACTGTTTCTAAAAACGTTAAATTCAATGAAGAAAAGAAAAATTCAGTTAATTTTAAACATACAACTGAAAATATTGAGGAAAATTATCCGGAATCTAAAAATCAAAATGATGAAAGTAAAACAGACTCTGAAACTTTAGTGCAAACAAAACTTGAAAACGATAAAAATTCAATTAATGAAAATATTATAAGATCCTCTTCTAGAGAAAAGAAACAACCCATAAGATATCCAGAGCCAGAAATATATGAAGCAATGCTCGCTCAAGAAGAAACTTTAACTTTTGATGACATTTCCTCTTTGCCGTACAGTGAAAAACAAAAATGGGAACTAGCCATGGACGATGAAATGAAATCCATTAAAGAAAACGATGTCTGGGACTTAGAGGAATTACCATTAGACAGAAAAGCCATCTCTTGCAAGTGGGTGTTACGTAGGAAAAGAGACGGTAAGTATAAGGCAAGGCTGGTAGCTCGCGGGTTCATGCAGCAAGAAGGAATCGATTATACTCAGATTTTTTCACCGGTTATAAACATGCCTGCCTTGCGTTTCATATTAGTTATTATGTTGAATGAAAATTTAAATGTTTATGTTTTGGATGTTAAAACTGCTTTTTTAAATGGTGAATTAAATGAAGTTATTTATATGGATCAACCCAAGGGGTATGATGATAATAGTGGTAGGAAATGCAAACTTAAAAAGAGTTTGTATGGCCTAAAGCAAGCCCCACGACAATGGTATGAAAAATTTCAAAATTTTGTAATTAAACTGGGATTTAAACAACTTAATTCTGAACCTTGTATTTTTGTAAGAGATGTAAACTCTAAAAAAATTATAATGGCTTTGTACGTTGATGACCTTTTAATTTCCGGTTCAAATGTTAGAGAAATTAATGTTATTATTGATATGTTATCTAAAGAATTTCAAATGTCAAAATCAGAAAAAGTTTCAGAATTTCTAGGTATTCGAATGGAATTTACTCCAGAAGGACTGTTTTTAGATCAGGAACATTACATTTTAAGATTGTTGAAAAAGTACAATATGCTTGATTGTAATCCTTGTTCTGTTCCTATTGAACCTAAATCAACCCCTGCTATGTTTGAAAAAGGTAATGCTTTTAATGGGCCTTATCGCGAACTAATAGGGTCTTTATTGTATTTAGCTTATGTATCCAGACCAGACATTTCATTTGCAGTCAATTGCTTAAGTCAACTCCAGGAACGTCCTACTGATATTGCCTGGAATGCCTTAAAGAAAATATTGAGATACTTGAAAGGTACTGCAAAATTAAAAATAAACTACAAAAAGGGTAATTTAGATGATTCGGATTTGTCTATATATGTAGATGCAGATTGGGGGTCAAACTCAATTGATAGGAAGTCTGTGTCTGGTTACATAATAATGTTTTGTAACTGTCCTGTATTATGGTGTGTAAATAAACAAAAGACTGTTGCTCTTTCAACCACAGAAGCTGAAATAATTGCTCTGTGCAAAGGTATTCAAGACATTTTATGGATGAAAAATATTGCCTGTGAAATTGTAAGTATTAAAAATGTTTTTGTGTATGAAGATAACCAATCATGCATCAAATGCATAACTAATGAAAATAACTATGGGAGAATGAAACATATTGATATAAAACTGAAATTTATCCGTAATGTTATCAGAGAGAATCAAATTAAAATAGAGTATATTTCGACTGATAATCAAATTGCTGATATGATGACAAAATCTTTGCCTAAAGCTAAACTCCAAGCACTTTTACTCCAATGTAATATGAAAATATAATGTAAGATGCGATTAAGGGAGGGTGTTGGATTCTAATCGCCCATGACATCATACTGATTTTATATTACATCACTTTATGCATAAAATGATGATTGGCTATCTTATCAAAGATCTCTATTGGTTCTCTTATTAAGAGTTACTATTGGATAATCTAGAATCCTAACTAAAATCTATAAATACATGTGTTTTCCATTATGTTCTGTTCTGCTCTCTCTTGCTTGTACTCTGTCATGACCTACTGTAAATAAACTCCTTCGATCCCATATCAACGCAGGGTCTTTTTCGTTCTGAAACCACATTAATAGAGCATGATTATGTGTTAAAAATACTTAAATATACGTTTATATTTTGTTTTGGAATTGTAATGCATTTTATAAATTGTTTACATGTGTTATGTTTTCATATATTGTGCTATGCATATCCATGATGGGTAAGTATTACGGTGGCCTCCAACGACTAGTTTTCAATTTTGGTTATATATATTTTATATTACGATAGTTTAAATTTCTGAACCGGTTCTGACCGGTTTCAAATGGTAAAGTAATTTTTTAAAAAACATCTGAAACCAAAACTGAAAAAGTAAAATCTAGGCCCAGTTGTAGATCATCATCAGCTATCTTATGCAAAAAAAATCATCTACAATTATTAAAATTTGAGTGAAATATTTGAAAAGAACGCCCCCATTGACTTAATATTATCATCCGAATCTTTTGTTCGTAACTAGCGTGTTGGCTTAACTATGAGTTAGGTTCTCTTAGAAAGACCCCAATGATGTGCACGACCTTCCCTTACGTAGCATATGCCTCATGTAACTTTGAAAGTCTGCAATGTAGGTTAGTGCAATTTTAATAATCTAGGTAACATTAGAATTTAATTGCACCATTATTCTCCAAAGACCCATTTATGTATAATGGTTAAAAGTGGTTTTTCCAGTATATTAGAGGTTATACATTTTACCTTTTACATGAAATGAGTTACTTTCTATTTAAAAATAATGAAAAAGTGTATTTTGATTTACTTTATTTATTTTTCGTTTTTTATTGATTTACGATAAACAGCCGTCACACATAATCTAAGCAACTCAAAAAAATAATAAATAAATAAATAAAATGTTTAAAATAACCATGGTATGTTTAAAATCAAAAATAAATTTTAAAATTACTCAGAATATAAGAAGTTTGGATTCCTATTATTGTTTAATTTATTTTTGCTATAAGAATTGGTTTTATGAAAAACTTGTCAATATAAAAGTTGTAGATATTATTGACAGGATGTAAAATAAATTTAATTGGATTTGATATTTTATGAATTGGCGAAGTTGAATAAAATTATTTACTGGTGGCAGTTATGGAGTCTAGGGATTATGATCGTTGTAGATCTGCAAATCTTTTTCAGAAATTCAAACTTTGGTGCGAATACAATAGGTTGTATTTCATACGAAATCTACCTAATGTTAATAATAATGTTAAAAATAACCATAGATATCTTTCTTTCGGGTGAAGGAATTAGTTTCAAAACGAATACGTTTTATTATAAAAATGGTCTAGGTTTGCCTTCGCAACTTTTATAACATCATTCAAAATCACTCAACAAGTTTTGAAATTACTCTTTTTTTTTATTATTATTCGTTTCAAATTGTGGTTCACAAATTTCGAATAAGAAATCTGTATTTTCAAAGTATTATTTTAAGCTGTACTATGCATAAAAAATTCATTTCTAGCCTACAGAAATTGTATTATCGGAAATTTATATAATCGAAACTTATTTTTGCACAGATATTAATATCATGAAAATTGCAATTTCCCTTAATTGTAATTTGCTTAGATTTCAATTTTTATGCTGAATCGCTATTCATTAAAATTTACAGATTTAAGTAATCGGCTTATTACAATGCTGTCTATAAAATTATTTAATGAATGTACGGATATATGATGCTATATAATCTTATTTAATACAGATTTGAATGTATCTTATGATATTTTATTTAAAATTCTTAGTACAAACTATTTTAAGTCGGAGAATTGCATGATGTCTTCGAACTAAAAACTGATCATCATCGAAAATATGAAACTAGTCTTTGGGGGGCCGCCGTAATACTTACCCATCATGGATAAGTAAACTATAGTATATGATAACAAAACAAGTGTAAAATACTTATAAAATGAATTGTAATTCCAAAACAAAATTTAAACGCATATTTAAATATTTTTAATACATAGTCATGAAATAGTTAGTTAATGAATTGCTGATGAACCCATTTCGACAAATTATATGAAACGCCAAACTGTTCAAGTAGTACGTTGCATAAAAGTATGAATTGCATAAAAGAAACATCCTTATAACTCCAAAAATAATAATCATATTTACTAATAATTTACTGCTTCGAAATAAGCGTCTCATTTTCAGTTAAAATATATCTATGAATTGAAATTTGAATAAAATACAGGGTCATGAAAAATCGAAGAATGTGGAAAACAGGATTAGAAATATCTCGAAAACTAATAATCCGATCGACTTCGTTCTTGATGCAAAATTTGTACTATTTTATTGCCGTTTACGTCCATACCTTAAAATAAAAGAATTCGAAATTTTTTATATACCTTTCATCAGAACGAATTTTTCGTGAGTCCGAAAAAAATAGTTGCGGATAATCGAGGTTATTCATATTAAATAGGCTTCGTTCCATTCTTACATACTAAGCACATACAAAATTTCAAGTCTCTATCTCAATTTGTTCGAGAGATCGAGCGGTTACAGACAGACAGACACACAGACGGAGGACGGCAATTTTTTTTTTACTTACCCATCATACGTAGTATAGGGTAAGTCTTGCAATCGTTTTGAAAATCGAAAATTTTTTTGACGGATTTACACGTTTTAGATAGTGGAGATTCCGAAAAACATATTTTTAGAAAAAAAAATTTTGCCGTCCGTCTGTCTGTCTGTCTGTCTGTAAACGCTCTATCTCCCGAACAAATTGAGATAGAGACTTGAAATTTTGTATGTAGTTAGTGTGTAAGAATGGGACGAACCCTATTTAATATCAAGAATCTCGATTATCCGGAATTTTTTTTTTCGGACTCTCGAAAAATTCGTTCTGATGAAAGGTATATAAAAATTTTCGATTTTTTTTGTTCTAAGGAATGGACGTAGAAGACAATAAAATAACACACATTTTGCATATAGAACGAAGCCGATCGGATTATTAGTTGCCTAGATACTTGTAATCATGTTTTCCACATTCTTCGATTTTTCATGACCCTGTATTTCATTAAAATTTCAATTCAGATGTATATTTTAATTGGAAATGAGACGCTTAATTCGACGCAGTTAATTGTTAGTTAATAGAATTATTATTTTTGGAGTTATAAGGATGTTTCTTTTACGCAGTTCGGTACTACTTGAGTAGTTTGGCCTTTTTATATAATTTGTCGAAATTGGTACATCAGCGGTTCTTTAATATAGCATTACTATGTATATTAACAATATTTAAATTTTATTTATGAATTGCAATGCATTGTATAAATAGTTTCACATGTTTTATTTTCATATACATATCCATGATGGGTAAGTATTACGGTGGCCCCCAACGACTAGTTTTTCTAAAAATATGTTTTTCGGAATCTCCAGTATCTAAAACGTGAAAATTCGTCAAAAAAAAAAATTCGATTTTCAAAACGATTTCAAGACTTACCCTATACTACGTAAGATGGCTAAGTAAAAATATACTTTATTTATTAGTTAATTCTAAATAATTTATCACTGAAATTACACCCTAATTGTCCAAGAGGCGACCGCACAAAACCCTATGTCATTGAGCACAAGGAAAAATCATTTATTTTTTGGGAGCGTAGTTATAGAGGAATCTAGAGATCCATGTCTGCGGAAGTGAAGGAGTGCATAAGACAAAAAAATTATACCAATAGTGGTTGATTCGCAGGATTAGCGCTGCTTGTCCTACAATCAAAAGTATGAACACATAGAAAACTGGCTGGACGGAAACACAATCCTAAGCCTACGAGTCAACCGCTGGTGGTATTAATTTTTGGCTCATGCATGACTTCGCTTCTGGCATACATGTATATATATATATATATATATATATATATATATATAATTTTATATATGAATATTTCCTCTTCGAATCAAGATAGAAACATGATTTAAACGTCCCCCTGTAGCCAAACAATATCGGACCAATATTGGCTACATCTTGGAGCAATATTGGCACATTGGCACAATATTGGTATGAAATATTACTTCATTATTGGGATGTTTACATTTTGCCCTTATTTAGCCAATATTTGCTGCCAATATTACGCCAATATTGGGATTTCATTGGAAATATCGCCAATAAAACGCCAATATTGGTTAAATATTGGAATTTCATTGGAAATTATTTCAATGAAGCGCCAACATTTATACAACATTGGCATTTTATTGCAGTAATTGGCATATTATAAAATTGCATTGGCATTATAAAATTAGTGATTTTATAAGATTGAATACTTGTTTTTGTCAAGACTGATTATTAATAGGAATTTTTAGAAATTAGTCATCTTTTATTCAACCTGGTTTTATTTCAAGCGATTTAGAGAGTCACCAAATTACACGATATCATAAAGTGTATGCCATTTTAAAGCAACATTGTGGATCGTTCAGATCAGACCGTTTCAAAATGTCAGCCATAAGCAAAATTCAAAGTGCTATAACTCAATCATTTTTTAAGATATAGACAAAATAAAAAGTGTTCTGAAATCGTTGTTTTCAGTTCTAACACGTAAAAGAAAAATATTTTTCAACTTTTAATTTTTTCGAATTTAATTTTAAATTTAATTTTTTTTAAATTTAAAATGGCCATCATTTTGAAACAAAATGGTGGATGATACTGGCCAACGAACTCGGTCGAGACATTTGTATGTACTATGTACATACCAAGTTTCATTGAAATCGGTTCATAAATACGCGTGTTATCACGTGACAAAATCAGATCGTTTCAAAATAGTCCGTCCGGCAGTGCCGGGAGGAAGAGGTAGCTTTCATATACTTATATATTTATTTATTTATTTTAAATTAATTTATATTGTTCAAAAATACTAAGCTCGAATTAGTAGAACCTGATTATGAGCTTGGTCGAAATCTTAATTCAGGTGCACATGCACACTCATATTGAAATCGATTAATATATATATGCGATAACTCAGCCATTTTTTAAGATACAAACGAAACAAAAAAATGGAATCTTTGTATCAAGGTCAAATGCATAAAAAAAATCTTTTTCCATTTCTCACTTTCTTGTACCTAATTTTAAATTTTTAAATTTATAAAATTTTTTAAGTGGCAGCCATTTTGAAATAAGATGGCGGATGAAACTGAGTATCGAACTCGATTCAGGCCTCAGTATATACTATGTACATACCAAGTTACATCCAAATCTATTCATAAATACGCGTGTTATCACGTGACAAAAATCAGATCATTTTAAAATGTCAGCCATAAGAAAAATTCAATGTGCTATAACTCAATCATTTTTTAAGATATTGACAAAATAAAAAGTGATCTGGAAGCGTTGTTTTAAGTTCTAACACGTAAAAGAAAAATATTTTTCAACTTTTAATTTTTTTGCATTGAATTTTAAATTTTTTAAGAAATTTAAAATGGCCGCCATTTTGAAACAAAACAGCGGATGATGCTGGCCAACGAACTCGGTTGAGACATTTGTATGTACTATGTACATACCAAGTTTCATTCAAGTCCGTTCATAAATACGCCTGTTATCACGTGACAAAAATCAGATCGTTTCAAAATGTCAGCCATAAGAAAAATTCAATGTGCTATAACTCAATCATTTTTTAAGATATAGACAAAATAAAAAGTGTTCTGGAATCGTTGTTTTAAGTTCTAAAACGTAAAAGAAAAATATTTTTCAACTTTTAATTTTTTCGCATTGAATTTTAAATTTTAAATCTTTTTAAAAATTTAAAATGGCCGACATTTTGAAACAAAATGGTGGATGATTCTGACCAACGAACTCGGTCGAGACATTTGTATGTACTATGTACATATCAAATTTCATTCAAATCGGTTCATAAATATGTTAGTTATCGCATGACAAAAATCAGATATATATATATATATATTTATATATATATATATATGGTTATATATATATATATATATATATATATATATATATATATATATATATATATATATGGTTATATACATATATATATATATATATATGTCAACATTTGAACGGAGGGTGATTTTGGGGTCTGGGGGTCATGATCGGTGAAAATATACCAAAATTTTCCGGAAGTGCTTTCCTCCGGACGACTGCAATAGGTAGCTTTTTACTTTTTGTAATGAAAGCTACCTAATGTCAGCCATAAGAAAAATTCAAAGTGCTGTAACTCAATCATTTTGTAAGATATAGACAAAATTAAAAGTGTTCTGGAATTGTTGTTTTAAGTTCTAACACGTAAAAGAAAAATATTTTTCAAATTTTGATTTTTTCGCATTTAATTTTAAATTTTAAATTTTTAAAAAAATTTTAAATGACCACCATTTTGAAACAAAATGGCGGATGATGCTGACCAACAAACTCGGTCGAGAAATTTGTATGTACTATCTACATACCAAGTTTCATTGAAATCGGTTCATAAATACGCGTGTTATCACGTGACAAAAATCAGATCGTTTTAAAATGTCAGACATAAGAAAAATTCAAAGTGCTATAACTCAATCATTTTTTAAGATATAGACAAAATAAAAAGTGTTCTGGAATCTTTGTTTTAAGTTCTAACACTTAAAAGAAAAATATTTTTCAACTTTTAATTTTTTTGCATTTTATTTTAAATTTTAAATTTTTTTTAAAATTTAAAATGGCCGCCATTTTGAAACAAAATGGCGGATGATGCTGACCAACAAACTCGGGCGAGAAATTTGTATGTACTATGTACATACCAAGCTTCATTCAAATCGGTTCATAAATACGTTAGTTATCGCATGACAAAAATCAGATATATATATATATGGTTATATATATATATATATATATATATATATATGTCAACATTTGAACGGAGGGTGGTTGTGGGGTCTGGGGGTCATGATCGGTGAAAATATACCAAAATTTTCAGGAAGTGCTTTCCTCCGGACGGCTGCAATAGGTAGCTTTTTACTTTTTGTAATGAAAGCTACCTAAAAAATAATACGAATCAAAGTTTTATAAGAAATGTAGCTAAATGCAAACTCTGTAATATTTAAACAAATATGTATATTTTATAATGACGAATAACTAATTTTCATTATTAATTCATACAATTAAAAAAAGTTTGGTATTTTGGATTTTTTTGAAGATTGGAATCTTATCTTTGATTTTTTTTTTTTTTTTATGTATAATAGTTTGTAATTAAAGCGAAATAAATTGTGATTGTACTTTACTAATTGAATTTATATCTACATCTTATTTATTGTCTTAATAATAAAAATAATAATAATAATTGCTTCTTAATAAAATTACACTATATTTATGTATGGGTATTTTAGTATTATAACCCCATAAAATAGTTATTACATTAATATTATAATTTTACGAAATATTAATGAAAATTTAAAGTACTCCTTTGTTATCCCGTCGACCAATTTCGCCAATTTATACAATTCGCCAAACTAATAGCCAAATTATACATATAGACATAATTTTTATTTTAAATAACGAAAAAAAAATAATTAGTAGAGTATTAATAAAAATTCAAATTAAAAAAGGAAATAAAAATCACTTAATGACATTTTAAACACGTGAATCGTATTTAATGTCACTTAATGTAACATCTACGATCATCCATTATTTACATTTAATCTTATTGTTTGGCGATATTCTTTTGGCCGACGGGATAACCTAGAAGTACCTAGTGTAATTTAACATTAGGCTCTCTAAATTTTGAATTATTATAATTCAAAAACTTACTACCCAAAATGTCGTTCCATGAATTGTTTGAACCAAAGATTTTAAATAAATTGTCAAATTTGAATGTTGCCACCAAAATAAGCAAACAAACCTTGCTCTGCTTTGGATTTTAAGATGTCTCCCTAAGCTAATGTTATGCATAGCATTAAAAAGCAGATTATATTTCCAGACATTTCATACCGGTGGCTTTCATTTCCCTAATAGCATGCATGGTCACAGTGATGTCACAGTGACGTCACTGTGAGTCACTTTGGTCGCATCATATCTGTGACCAAAATGCCACCTCTCAGTGACGTCACATTGTGACTTAGATGTGACTTTCTTAAAAATCTTTAGAAATTTATAAATATCCTTCAAAACATGTTATTTACTTTAAAAACATGTTTCTGGCAATTTAAATATCGTCGCTTTTGTCACAGTTTCGTCACAATGTGAATGTCAAATTAGTCACAAATGACACATTTTTTACAAATTTGTCACATTGTGACCAATTTGTGAAACGTCACAAAAGAGCTCTAAAACGGCCATAACGACTTCACATTTTAGTCACTGTGACTTCACATCGACGTCACTTGACGTCACATCGACAATCGATGGTCACAAAGTCACAATGTGACTTCACAACGACGTTGCAGTGACGTCACCATGCTTTACGGGTTACGGCCCCTGTCCCTGCCCGTCAAGACACTCACGAGCTAATGCTATTCCTAGACATTTTTCTAATACCTCTTTCGCGTTTTGACAATTTTATTTTGTTTTTATTTTATTTTATTGTATTTTATATTTATTTATTTATGCATTGGATAGCTCAGGTCCCTCTCAAGATCGTTTTTTGATCACTTTCTTGAGTTTGGTCGCGGGTATTTTCAATGAAGTTACTTTCACGTCCAAAATTGGTTCCGAAAGTGAAAGTAACTTTATATAAAATATCTGCGACCAAAATGGAAAAAGTAATGAAGAAACGATCTTGAGAAGGACCCCAGATATCCAATGCAAAAAAAAAAAAAAAAAATAAATAAATAAATAAAAATGTCAAAGTGTGAAAGAGTTATTAGAAAAATGCCTCCCCGTAAGAATAAAATTAGCTCGCGAGTATCTACACGGACAAGGACAGGGGCCTTACTGTAATCATTTGCTTAATTACCAAAAGGCGTTTACAATATATAGACCATTAATAGTAAACAATATTAACCAGTTGAATTTATTAGAAAAAAACCAAACTGAACACGAGGAAAAATTTATACTATCATTATGTGTATATATATATATATATATATATTACCTCAATTGTGTTATGCAATCATATTCAATACCATATACTTTCTCATAAGCAGCGTTTTCAAAAGATAAACAGTCGAAAACATAACATGTGAAAGTATGTTTGACATATGGCAGGTGTTTTTCGAGCAAAAAAATTGACGATTCGTATTTTATAGTGTCGGCAATTAATGGGTTAAAATATTATGTTCTCGGATTTCTGTTTTAAACCACGCTTCCAAACATTTATATTCAAATTTTTTCTTATGTATCTTTGAAATTTTGAAATTCAAAAATTTTGAATATCACTTGCATATTTAATTCTAACTTCATATTTAGCCAATGACATCAAAAAATGGGTATTTCAGAGACAATGGACAATGTTTCAGATCGGTCCGTTACAGGTGTTTAAAACTTTAGGGAGGATTTCACGAGACAGTGATAGAGGGGAAAATGACATTGTACGGCATCGACGAATGAAGTGGTAGCAGGAACGGTAGTGATACTTCGGAGGCAAGATTAATAAATACAGGGTGGTTATTAATTAAAGTCAGGTATTTAGAGTCCTCTAGCGAGTAAAGTATTGGACGAAACATAACCAAATTTGATCAGCATACATAATAGACCATGGGATTTCGAATTCTTAAAAAAATTAAAATAAAACTTTTTAAATATCGCCATTAGGGGCAATTTTAGCGTTGTTTACCTACTAAAATGCATTAATTTGCATAAAATCAGCTGTGTATAGCAATCATGATTATAAAAGGAAAGGCTGGGAGAGTTCTCATCATTATCAACTCTCACCATACTTTACTAGTCAAGCTGTGTTATCAGTAGAACGAGAATTGCAATGATGGTCGTCCTGAATTTCACCGATTACAGAATTTGCCAAAAGAACCGATGAGCATAAAAAATTTACAAAAGATGATTCATCGATTTGAAACTATGCGGTAACAAAGCCTAGGACGCAAAGTGACTAGTCAATAACAAGTTGACGAAGTTGTAACTGCTATTGTCGAACAAGAGATAAAAAATGTGCAGGTACCAACAGCGCTCGGCCAGTATTCCAGCAGTACAAAATTGATCTGTACTGTATTTTTTACCATTTAATCATTCAACATTTACACTAATAACTACACTAATAATAATAATTTACACTAATAATAATAACACAACATTTACAATAATAATAATACATTTGGTGCGCCAAAATCGCTGATTTTATGCAAATTAAATGCATTTTAGTCGCATTTTAGCTAAAATTGCCCCTAGTGGCGATTTTTTAAACTTTTTACTTTCTTTATTTTTTTTAAGAATTCGAAATCCCATGATCTACTATGTATGCTGATCAAATTTGGTTGTGTTTCGTCCAATATTTTACTCGCTAGAGGGCTCTAAACACCTGACGTTAATTAATAACCACCCTGTATAATCCGTTTCTTGTGATTATAAAATTGAAATTTATTTATATCAAATAATTCTGATATAATCTTAAATATGAAATAATTATTATTAATCTAAATACAACACAAATCTTATTGAATGTCCATTTGGGCAAAAGTTCCGGCAGTGGGTTGCAGTTAGGTTATTTAGAGTCCGAATACAGCGCAGCTCCTACGAATCGTACTCGGCATGTGCCGTGAACAGTCATTCTTGCTCCCAGCTTCCGAGAGACTGTTCTCTACGATCTACATCCAGGAGAAGAACCTTTACCATGCTCTAAACGAACCCTCTCTTCTTAGAATCCTCTTCCTCTCCTCTCTCTATCGCATATATATCTTGATGAGAGCCATGTCCTCATTTCTCTCTCACCACTTAGAAGCGATCTTTTTATGTCCCTTCAAAGCTCGCCATTTTTTTTTTTTTTTTTTTTTGGATTTTACTGTGTCCGTCCCGCATATTTCAGATGTGTATATTGCTGGGACGATTACTGTTTCTAAACCAATAGGAGACCGTCATTATCACGGTCAAGTACACGCCCACACAGTTTGATTGACAGGAACTCGTGGACAATTCATCCTGTGTGTTTATTATTTATTTGTACTCGGATTGTTTGAATTTGTACTCGGTAATTAAAAATTAAAGGTACGAAAGAATTTTTTTTTCCAAAATGACTGAATTTTATTTACTTCAATTAGAAATTATACTTCCTCTGATCCTGAAATAAATAAATAAATAAATAAATAAAAATTAAAGTAAGAATTTTGCTTATACGGATATTTTTGCAGAATACTTTTTTTCCCATTTGTTTAATATATATATAAATCATTTTGGAACGATATTTAGAGTATTAAAAGGGTTTGAAATATTTTTTTAAATGTCTTATTTATTAATAAAAGACAGCCTCCAATAATTAAAAAAAAATCACCAACGTACTCTCGGCCCGCGATGGACTCGAACCCATATCCTCCGGTTTCAAGCTCGACGCTCTAACCATTCAGCCATTCAGCTCACTTTCATCCGCAACAGATTATCGTCATAATTAGCACCGTCAATTGTCCACGAGTTCCTGTCAATCAAACTGTGTGGGCGTGTACTTGACCGTGATAATGACGCTCTCCTATTGGTTTAGAAACAGTAATCGTCCCAGCAATATACACATCTGAAATATGCGTCCGTCCCATATATTTGCGCACGGAGCTCCTCGTTGATATTCCGTGGGAAAGGTCCACTTTTCGGGACCTTCAAACGTCTACCTAGGTGGTCGCCATCACTATATGGTCGATCTCAGGCTGTCACACTCATGACCCGGCGTGATAAAGTGCCTTTCGCACCCGTCACGATTATATTACAAAGAATCGCACCATTAACAAGAGCTGCAAACCGTCATCCGTTTGTGATGGAGTATCTTCTTTGAAGCTGCCGACTTTAAGAGAATAAACACTTTCAGACTGCAGAATGAAAAAGACCCGGATGGTAATGTAAAGTCTATGGGGGTGTTATTTTAAAATATCTCTCTCAAATTTTAATATTTTTACATGATTCTTTTTGCATAGGATAGATGAGGACGATCCACAATCGGGATAGTTTTCACTTTTCCTATTTTGGTTATATTCTTTTTATATTAAGATAGTTTCAGTTTCACAACCGGTTCAAACCGATTCTGAAAGTTAAAGTATTTTTTTTAACTGAAACAAAATAAAAAATGTAAATACTAGGCCGGTTGTGGATCGTTCTCACCTATCCGATGCAAAAGAATCATGTAAAAATAATAAAATTTGAACGAGATATTTGAAAAGAGCGCCTTCTCAGGATTTACGTTATCATCCGGGTCTTTTTCACTCAGAAGAAATCTTTTTTACTTGAAACTATTACATCACTGTATTATGGAGCATTCTCATTGATTAAAAAGAGATATTCTATAAAAGTTATGGAGTGACGAGGCAACAAAGTTTCACATTTTTAGCGTTTTTGCACATTTTCAGTCTTTTTTATTTTCAATTTTTAGGTAGATTTCGTATGAAATACTACCTATTTCATTCTCTCCCACGTTGGAATTTCTGAAACATTTTGCAGATCTACACCGATCATGATTCCTAGACCCCAAAATCACCAACAGTAAAAAAGTTTCTCTCTCTCTCTCTCTCTCTATACATATATATATATATATATATATATATACAATGCAATTCCAAGAAGGACCAAAAATATCACAAAAATTTTACATGGCAGATAGCATGTTGTACAAATATCAAACGATCAAAATTACAGCCTCTTGTGACGTGCGGTTGATGACAAAATCAATAGTTAGTGTAGACGCCACTGCTACACGCTTCGGCATAGAATCAAAGAATCTTCGAACGTATCCTAGGGCTAGAACAGTCCATGCGGCTTCCACATATAGCCAAAGCTGATCTGGTATATTAGCGGGTGGTGTATTCCAGGCCAGTCGTTGTGCAAGCATGGACCACACGTTTTTGATTGGCGATAGATTGGGAGAACAAGCAGGCCAATGAAGCAATTCAATCTCATGTGTATAGAAAAACATTTAAACATTGCGTGACATGTGTGGTCACGCGTTATCCTTCTGGGATATAACTGATGGCAAGCGCTGAATGTATGGGAGGACCACGGGCTCTAACACCTGAGAGATGTAGCACTGGTTGTCCAGTGTACCGTTAATGCGTACTAGAGAAGTGCGGCAGTGAAATCAAATGCCATCCCAGACCATCGTACCGGGTGATGGGCCTGTGTGACGGTGCATTTTGCAACAGTTCAGCTGCCTCGCACCCCAGTGTCTCCAAACTCGAATCCGATACCATCGCGAAGTTGCAGAAAGAAGCGAAATTCGTCAATAAACGCAATGTCATTCCATTGTGTTGTCCTTGTACGCGTTCCTTGCACTGTTGGTGGCGCAAACGCCTGTGGTTTGCAGTCAAGGATAAACGGAGCAATGGACGCCTTGTGGACATTCCATTATGCTGCAAATGGCAACGAATGTTACGAATGGGCACCGAATGATGCGTAGCAAATTAAATCTGTTGTGCTGTTGTTCATGATGTGACTGCAAAATCCATTACTACCATGCGCACAAACTGCCGGTCATCACAGGCAAGGGTGAAACGATGTGGGTGCGATCGCCACCGTTGGTCCGTGGTTCCCTCCTACATCTAACGATTACAGAACCGCATCATAGTCGCTTGATTTCGTCCAATACGTTGACCGATTTCCCTAAAGCATTATCCGCAATCCCTATTGACGTTTGATGTCTTCCACGACGTATTAATAAAAAGCTTACGCCAAATAAACGCACGAAAAAATAACTGCCGTACTTCAAATCTCCAATCTGTTATCCCCTTATATAGTGCTTGCGGGTGGCGCTACGGTCGCCCGTGATGTGCATCTGAGCTGCAATGCTGATGTTTTGCATATTTCATCGCCACAAACGCATGCTGTAAATTTCACATGATTTGCACGCTTCCTTCAGGGTGTTGCATTTTGTGTGGCCAGCAGTATATATATATATATATATATATATATATATATATGTATAAATACTTTTATAAATATAATGTAAGTAATTCAGATATTACCATAACAATAAACCAATGAAAACAATATTTTTACAATCATCCTATTAAAATCATTTGAACTTTCAAGAGATATAGAAGGCAGATTACCAAAATTATGTAAGGTAAATGGATAAATGGACAGTAGAAGGCTTTTTTATTAAACTACTTATCATGGGTGAATGGTTTAATAAAAAAGAAAAAGCATATAACCAGTTTCTGTTATAGGTCGTGCTAAAAGCTCACGATAATTTCCATAATTATGCGCAGATCTTCTTCAAACTTTTACATAAAATCAAGTTGCATAAAATCTCGGTCATGTTCGTTAATGGGCAAAATCGAACCAAGGGGGTGGAAATAGGGAGGGTTTTTTTGAAAACCAAAAAAAAAAAAACGCAATAACTTTTAATTAAAATAGATATCGTATCAGTTTAAAGTTTGTATTACTTCTAAAAAATATGCTAAAAGTTTATGCATGACAGATTTTTAATAAAGTTAAAAATGGGCTCAAGGGCGAAAAAACAGGGTTTTTAGGAGAAAAAACTTTATAACTTCATCAATTCTCAAGATATCAAATCCAAATAAATTTTGTATAAATGTTCTCAACATTATCTGAAACTTTTGTATTTACAAGTGTTTGATAGGACCAACTTTTACCGATGAAAAAAAAATTTAAAACGAAAAGAAAAAAGGGGTAGGGGTGGAAAAAGAAAAAAAATCCATATCTTACTCAATTCATTAGCAATCAAATCTAATTAAATTTATTTTACATCTTCTCAATAATATCTACAACTTTGATATTAGCAAGTTTTTTATAGGACCAATTTTTATAGCAAAAATAAATTTAAAAATTAAAAGTTGGAGAAAAACCTCAAATCCAAACTGCTTATATGCTGACTCATTTTTAAATTCATTTCTGATTTTAAGCGCATCCAAATGGCAGATCCTCTTAATTAGGAAAATATATAATGTGACATAATGGCCAGTTTTTTGATAAAAGCAGAATATATTACAAAAATGGCTGCCAAAAAGGGTTCTTTGAACACAATTTCCCGAAGTGATATGATTGAAAAATTGAGGAAATATAACGAAATGCGTTTTTTCTTAGTCATTTTTAAATCTATTTTTGTTCTCAAACGCATCCAATTTACAGGTCCTTTTATTTAGAAAATATATAATGTGACGGATTGGCCATTTTTTTGATAAAGGCAGAATCAAAAAAGCCTGCCAAAATGGGCATTTCGCACAAAACTTCCCAAAACGTCAATGATTAAAGAATCGAGATGTATTCAAATAAGAAATTGGTTATTTTATGACTCATTTTTAAATCCAATTTTGCTCTCAAACGCATTCAAATAACAGTTTTTTGTTTTTAGGAACTACATATTATACGTATTTTTCGATTTTTTGATAAAGGCTAAATAATATATATTTTAAAGCTGTCAAAATGGGCACTTCGCAAACAAATTCCCAAAGCGATCATGATTAATGGATTGAGGATGTATTCAAATAAGAAATTGGTTATTTCATGACTCATTTTTAAATTCAATTTTGCTCTCAAACGCATTCAATTGACAGTTTTTTTGTTATTTAGGAACAATATAATGTACCTATTTGTCAGTTTTTCTAATACAGTCAGAATATATTTAGAAATATGTTGTAAAAATGGGTATTTGGACCGAATTCCGCTTAAGATGATTTTGAGAAAAGCATTTCTTACAAAAAAATGAAATTAAAAGTTTTTCAAAAGCGGCCAAATAAAGAAGTTAAATTGGGTTTATCTCTAATCATATTTTATTTTTTGTTGTTGAAATGAAAACTCTTCGAAATCTACCTCCGCCGCCGATAGGCCAATCTGAAAGGGATTTTTTTTTAAGGAAATATATTCAGAGATCATTTATATGTTATAAGTAAATACCATTCCAAATTCCATATTTCTAGGCTTTTCAGTAACACAAATGTAACAATTTTGGATTTTTTTCTTGTGCATTACCTTTGGGGTGGTTGCGGTAGCATAAGATATAACCTGCGTTGTTTGAACTGCACTGTAAAAAAAAGTGTCGATCTACTAAAAAAACTTTAGTGATCCTTGTAATTACTAAAAAATTTTTAGTAAACTTAGTCGGTTACTAGAAAATCTGTAACAATTATTAGAAAAAAGTTAGAAACGAATAGAGTTAATAGTTTTATATTTTTAATAGCTCTTACTAAAATGCAGTTGGTGTGGCCTTGATAGCATAGTGGTTATAGTAACGGACTCCAGGCTGAAAGGCCCCGGGTTCGAAACTCGCCACCGCCAAATACGCCCCGAATGTATGTAGTGTATCGTTAATAAAGGGATTATGAAAATCCTGTCGGAATGTTTGGTGCTGCCGTCTATTGCAGTTTTTCTGAAAATCTTCCGCTTCAGAAGTCTTGATGCAGCTCGAAGAAAGCTCCAGCTCTTCAAGCGCACGTAATAGTTATTAAAAATAATTTTAGAGCTATTACTAAAATTTGCTTGGTAGCTCATACTAAAAATTTTTAAGTTAGTTATACAAAAAATTCTTTTGTTGAGTTTACAAAAGAAATGCTTGTTTCACTTGCAAAAAAAAACTTTGTGATGGTTACTAAAAAATTCTGTGGAATACAAATTTACTAAGAAATTTTTAGTAACCTCTTGAATTTTTTTTACAGTGTGGGCAAACACAAAAAAATTTGAAACCATTACATTTGAAATGGGATCATTTAGTTCCTGAGATTATTATACACACAGAACCGCACAAACTCTTTATAATATGAATTTAGACTTAAAATAAGTTAATTGTTAAAAATTGTTAAAAATTGTAAAAAAAAAAATTATTATATTAAAATGTGACGACTGATTTACTGTATCATTTCTGTATTCAGATGATGACTGAGTGAATCAATCGAAACATGCAAATATTTTAATGTTTTTTGTTGATATCTATTTATCTTTCAAGCAATTGTTTTTAGAAGGTATTTTTTTTGTTGTTACTCACGCCTAATATGGAGATCTGGCTCTATACATTAATGTTAGACAGCCGATAAGAATTCTTTTATAAAATTATGTTATTCATACATTTTTATGTTTTCAATTTTTCAATTTTTGAAATTTTATTTATTTTATGCCCAAAGTGAATTAATTCACTAGATATAGCCCTTTAAATTTTTTACTTGACTTATTTTGGGACTATGACATTCGGCTCGGGTTGCTGGAAGCTCTACTTCTCAAAATACATCCCGCCAAAATGTGATTATAATGACATACCGTTAATGACATCAGGTTATTATTATTTGTCAGTCAGTCATTCACTCAGTCAGCTACCAGACGGTTATTTAAGGGGACTCAGCACCTCAAAAACATCGAATTTTGACGAAAATACCTATTTTGAGATTTTTATAATAAAACTATCCCCATACCTTAAAGTACATTCTGAGAACATTTCAGAGCTATATTCCTATTAGAACGACCGCTACAGCTGTTTTATCAAACATCTGTCTTACACGTGCCCTCCTAATGCCACACCCACTTCAGTGTTTATATTTTCACTCACAGCTGATTTCAGCTTGCATTGCCTTTTGTTTCAACTCAATGTTTTAAAAAGTGATGGGAAATGAAAAGATGAATATGTGCTTCCTGTTTGAATAACTGTAACCGATAACAGTTGTTTGTTTTGATTAGTTATTAGCCGTTTGATTGTTCCTTTTCTGTCAAATTTCTAAGTTTTGTCATAAAAAACGTTATTATCCAAGACTAAAAGATATTTAAATCTATAAATACAGGTTTGAAGAGTATTTCTGCTAATTCTTTTTGTAAAATATGCCACAAAGAAATAGAAAGTCGTTGAAAGCAGATTCTATGAATAAAAAATGATGGTGTGAAAATCGAAGTATGAACTCTATTACTTCTAATATTACTAACGTTTCAAGTAATTCACCCAGGATAAACAATCTTTCGTGTATAAAAAAATATGAAAGCGATCTCAAAACTAAATATATTTTTGTTGACTTTGAACAATTGCAAAAATTATTTGCAACAGTAAAATGTTCTACGTGTGAAAATCAAAGTTTGGTTTTGAATTCTTGTGGTAAAAATGGTTTTTAGGTAATTATCTGTTTAAAACCTTTTTCATGTGATTTATGAATTATATTGATATTATTTAGATTGCATTCTACTTAAGAAAGAGTTTTTTTACTAAATTAATATATTTATTACATTGTATTTTTACAACAATTTCAAAATTTTCAGTTTTTCAGAAATTTAATTTTTTATTGCACTTATTAATTAGTGGTTTATTCATACATAAATAGCCATATTTATGCTACTAAATAGTTTTATTTAATATTATATGAATAAGTAAGCATACATAAAAAAATATGGAAGAGTTTTGATCATATTTAAAAAAGTTACAAGTTAATGAAATCTTTAAAGTTAATTATCTCAGTTCGTGTTTTTTCGTATTTTTAATATCTTCAAATTGCTAAGGCTTTGTTAAATATGCATGAAATTGTTTGATTTTTTTTTAAAGTGAACATTATATCATATGTAAGAGATGTAAGGATCGGATTTGCAATATGTTAAATACATTTTTATAAAAAAATTCATATATGTGATAAATCATGTTTTTTTCCACGTTTTCATGTATGATTTTGGTTTTAATTTTTTTTCAGAAACTTATAAGTTTAAACAAAATCCAATCCTTACACTTATTCACTATATTACTATTGATATGATATAAAAAAACCAAGTCAAAATCTTGAAAATTAAAATAGTAGTAGCATTTTAAAATTAGTTGAAAAATGTTAACTTTTTTTAAATTAAAAAAAAAATATGTTGTTTTTTCTGTTTTTTTACATTAAAGTATTTGTATTTAGTATACATTTCATAATAAGCAAAAATTATTTGCTTAAAGTGGATAGCAAATTTTTTTTAGTTTGAGGTGCCGAGTCCCCTTAAGAAGGTTTGCTTGAGTATTGTGATTTATCTACGCTGTTTTGAATTTGACATAGTGTTGATACGTTGTGTAAAGAGTCTCAGTGGACATATATCTATACTTGTACGTTAGATTTGCAGAGTTATTCCTGAAAATCTGGCAATATTTTTGAGTTTCGAAGACTCTGTAGCTGTGAATTTTTGTAAATAAATGATTTTCTATTTTTTTAAGAGACTAGATTTTGAGCTTGACAAACCATAAGATCTGAAGAACCCTATATAAGCTACAAATTCTATATTATAAATGAGAAACGAATCTTTGCGTATCGCATACATCATTTTACGAATAGCAAAACTTTCAAATTCAGTTCGGTTTTACAATTTTTGGTGCTGCAAATTTTATACTTCTAAACATTGCACATTTTCAATTTTTCCACCATCGTATAGAGAAATATATGTACTTTTAAATGCAATTTGATTGAAAGCTATATCTCAATTTATTTTTCACACATTAATTTCTTTATAGTATTTAGTACGAATTTTGTATTTGAAGCAAGAGAAACAAGCCATTTTCTCTTAAAATTGATCAAAATTGAAATATGCGCATGTAAATTTTGAAAAGGGAAAAAATATGACGGTTTAGATTTCACTTAAAATTCTAAGATCGAGTCAATTTGAATTTTTTTTTCATATGCATTTGTACTAAACATAAAAGCCTCAATTGATGACTTCTTCTTAATAACTGATCTTTATTTTATTTTGCTTTATTATTATATTTTTGCATATGAGATGAAAGTTTAATTTATTAATTTGGACAACTGAATTTTATAGAAATGACATTTTGTTTCATAATTTTAGCTTTAAATAATGTTTCTTTGAGAGTTAGACTGATTTTTGTAAGATGCATTTTTTACTATAGCTAATTTAGTAGGTTTATTATAAAATAAGGAAAAAGCTCTTTCTTAAACATTTCCTTTCGTCGAAATGCGATGGGTTTCACCTTGTATATTTAATGTTTCCTTATTTTCCAAATCATAATTCGTTCTTTTCAAAACTAAAAATTTTAATGCACTTTTTCTCAAGAAAAGAAAAACATTTATATACATATATCATTTTCTGTAGTATTATCATGTTCATATGTAGTTCATATATTGTAGTTCATATGTATTTAAATAAAATTGTAGGAAAATGTACATTAACTTATAGGAAACTTTCTTAGAGCTATTAAGTATGTATTTGTGTATAGAAAACACTTTTAGTTAAGTATTTTATGTATCAGATGCATATTTCAGATAGTCGTTACATCATTAGATTTCAACAAATGTAAAGAATTTGTATTATGTAACAAATCTTTTCCTATATATTGAGATACATTTCGAATGTTATGTATATTTATGAACTCAAATATAAAGATACAAATGTAATTTGAATACATTGGATAAAATTTAGATGATAAAATTTAAGCAGAAATCTACATGAATTTTAATTACCATATGAATAATTCTTTTCGGGAGTTATATATGTATTTCTGGTATTAAAACATTCTTATCGTTGAGTACTATATGTGCACTTTGAAACATTTTGATTTACTGTATCTGATAAATATTCAATAAAAATCAAGGGTTTCTGCTATTAATTTTGAACTTAAGCCATATTGAAAGGTAAGGCAAATTTTTAGTGTAGAATTCCTTTATAAAGTAAAACAAAATACTGAAAATATAATGCAAACGGATTAGAATAATTTGAAAAGGCAAACGTGTACATTCTTTTATATGTGTTTATTTCACGAAATTAAAATAACATTCTGATTAAAAATTTATATGCATTGGAATCTGTTTGTGAAATAGTTTATTACATAACAATATAAATATGTTCATGTATTTTATGTATACAAATTATTTGTTAGTTTGAATTTGTGTATGCTTACCTCGATAAAAGTAAGGAATGTTTTTTTTTTTTTTTTTTTTTTTTTTTTAATTCTCACTCAAGCTATTTTAAAACCTGAAGTTATAAAACTAAGTCTTAAACTATAAGAAAATATTATTGATAACCATTGACATGGCATCTTTGCTACATATTTTATTTACGATAGCTTGTCAGAGGGGAAAAGTAAACTGTTATTCAATAATGATCAAAAATCAATTTTGAATACATACTGCGTCAGAATTGATTAAACATATGATAAGATGCATAGGGATTGAATTTTTTGAGATTCAAAGACTTGTCAATTGCTATTTTAGTCCGTTTAACTGTAGAGTATTTCAAACTTAAAGTGAATCTTCACAGTGAAGTAATAAAAAAATTAATAGAATGTTAAAAAGCTTTTGAAATAATATATATAGGGCATTTTCAAATTCGATCAACAACTTTAGAAGGGTAATAAAGGTAAAAAAATTGCAACACAATATCGGGTCTCAATTAATTAATTTTATCAGCAATACAGCATGTTTCGTCCTATGAATTCGGATTGCCGATTATAATACCGAGAAAATAGTAAAAAAAAGAAAAGAAAGAAAGAAACGAGAAAAGAAACGAGAAAAGAAACCGTACGAACTTAAAATCACAGTTCAAAATGTAGGGTGGTAAGTGCATACTGCTGACACGTACAATGTACAGTTTTACCACTTTTGTTTAGTGTTATCATATTTACAACCGAGGGAAAAATATATGTTAAATGTTTTATTATAATATGATTCAGTTTTTTGAATGTTATTACCGTTAGCCTAAACTATATTAGGGTGAAACACATTGTATTTTTTATTAAATTCGTGGTTTGCGGCCTCATGTTACGTGCTAAATTTCATCCTCTTATTGCCTACCATCAACCCTTTGAATTTTTGGAACACTCTGTACACATAAATATATCTATTATAAAAAAATTACATCATTCACTGTAAAAAACCGTTAAATTTACGGCAAAAACTGCAGTAAATATTGCAGTAAAACTAGATGTAAAAATTTTTATTACATCTAAATTTACTTCAATTTTACAGTGTTTATTGGACGATAATATTAGATAGAATATTAACCAAAATGGGAAATGTCTATCTCAAATGAAACAACGAAGTTATGACGACTAAAATATATTAGTAGTACATATGATGATTTTTACTTTCTATAGATAGTTATTTACTTCAATAGAAGAAAGACTTGTAAGCGGAATGTTTCTCAACTTCCGATTTTCGACGGATTTACACATTTTAGGGGTCACAGATTCCAAAAAACCTATTTTTACAAAATGTCTGTCTGTCCGTGCGTCTGTGTGTCTGTATGTATGTCGCCATTCTATCATCAAAAAGTGTATGAAGTTACGCATAGAATGGAACCAAAATTTGTGTGAATGTTTCTGGCTGTGGCAAGCAGGTCCTCCTTCAGTTTTGAAATATTCCGCCTGAAGGGGGCGCTGCAATCGCGATTTTTGTGCCATTTTCAGTATTGTACCGGCCAAAAGTATATGAAGTTATGCATTGAATTGAACCAAATTTTTCGTGTAAGTGTATGGCTATGGCTATTTGGTTCTCCCTGAATTTGAAAAATATCCGCCGGAAGGGTGCGCTGCAATAGGCAATTTTATGCCATTTTCAATATTGCACCACCTAAAAGTATGAATTTAGTCCTAGAACTGAACTAAACTTTTTGCATATAATTATTTTTTGGTAAGGCAAATAGGTCCTACCTGAATTAAAAAATATCTGCCTATCATTCTAATGTTCATCGGCTCGTGTAGAGACGGAAATTCGTTTTTACTCCGATTAATTGTTTGAAGCAGAAATTTAAGATGAAAACCAAAGTTCGTATGGTATTGAATTAAAATTATTAAAACATTAAAATGAGTAACTATTTTTTAAAAATATTAAAATGTACGTACGAAATAGACGAAAGTTTTGGGATTGGCACATCCAACTAGTTTTTAAGAAAATTATACTTTTAATAGTTTTTGTTCATAAATATGACATACCTGCTATTTTTTAAGTGTGCATGTTTGGCTCGAAGACGTTAGCTTTTTCATTCTTCTATCGTTACAAGAAAAAAACTATTTGAATCGTGAAATTTTTCAAATATGGCTTTTAAAATATTTTAAAAATTTTAGGGGAACCCAAAAGGCCTGTTTTTACATAATGTTCATTGGTGAATCTGTCAGTATGTCTGATGTGACATACATTTTGTGGATGCTGAATATCAAGAAGTAAAATGGTATATTCAGGAAGTCCCTGATATAAACTGATGCTGATTTGTTTTCGTGTAAATTACTCACCAGGTGGTGCTGCTGTGCTGATTTTTTTTTGCAATTTACGCAACAATTGGATCTTAAGTAATAATGCACGAATTTTCATCAAACAAGAGATTCGAACAGAGCTTGATAAAAATTATTGGTGTTTATGTTTTGGTATGAATCATACAACAGATGTCGCTTTTATGTTACATGTTTCCTGATATAGTTAATTTTCTTGATTTCAGATTCAGTTAATCCTTGATATGAGTTGGTTTTACTTACGTTTTGTTTTCAATAATCCAACAGGTGGCTCTTCTAAGCTGAAGTTTTCCCAATTCCCGCAATAGCTCTATCACTAGAAATAATGCACGAATTTTCATCTTACTTCAGATTCAGGCATACCTTGATAAATATTATTGCTGAATATGTCTTGATGTAAATTACCCAACAGGTGGCACTTTTATGTTGCATTTTTCTTGATGTTTTCTATAGTCATATGACAGGAACTAACATTAACCCTTGGGGAAGAGAAACACATATATCGCCGCAAAAAACCTTAACCCGGCAGTACTCGCGTGTCGGTCTTTTCGCCGCCCGTTTAATTTATATTCTCCTAACTTGCATCACATTACAAATACAACGGAGATCTACCCTATATCTGACTTTGAAGCTTTCTCGACCACTTTAAGGAAGTAACAGGACACCTCTGTTTTTCTTACAGGTATATTTTTAAAAACAAAGTTGAAATTGGCAAAAAAGTCTACGTAAAAATTACTAATATCAGTTCATTTTTACTTTTTCTAATTACTCCAGATCTCATGAATAAAATGCATAATTTAAGAAAACTGCAAATTTATGTGTTTGTTGTAATGTTATTTTCGTATATTAGGTGAAAAATATTTCTTATTTTACATATTTGGTATGCGGGGGGCCAGCGGCGAAAAGACCGAGCGCGACTAATAACGTTGTGAAAAAAGTCGCGACTACTAGCGGGTTAAGAATCATTGTTTACTCCCATCAGTAAAATTTAACAGTAAAATTTGCCTTATTTAATCGGATCCTTTTCTGGATTTAACAAGGAACAAATTTCAATTTTTAAAAACCGGTGACAAAACATTAAAAATTTCGCAAATGTCTCCTGTCGCGAAGGGGGGGGGGGCACACTGTGCTCGGTCTGGGATACATAATTTTAATTCCAAACTTGCAAACGGCACCAGTAATATTTTAGTAAAATTTTACAATAAAATCTTAAATTAAGGAATTCAAAATATCAAAAAATTTCGTTTGTAAATTCCGGTGTCAGTCGATAATTTCTCATTTTAGTACAGATTTTGCCCGTGCCGGAAGCATATTTCAGATGTGTATATTGCTGGGACGATTACTGTTTCTAAACCAATAGGAGAGCGTCATTATCACGTTCAAGTACACGCCCACACAGTTTGATTGACAGGAACTCGTGGACAATTGACGGTGCTAATTATAACGATAATCTGTTGCGGATGAAAGTGAGCTGACTGGCTGAATGGTTAGAGCGTCGAGCTTGAAACCGGAGGATATGGGTTTGAGTCCATCGCGGGCCGAGAATCCGTTGGTGATTTTTTTTTTAATTATTGGAGGCTGTCTTTTATTAATAAATAAGACATTAAAAAAAATATTTCAAACCCTTTTAATATTCTAAATATCGTTCCAAAATGATTTATATATATACTAGCGGACCCGACAGACGTTGTCCTTCTTGGCACCAACTCCAGAAAATCAAATAAATGTACGTAAATATGGTAATATGCACGATAAACACTACACTCTTAATTTAATTTCTTATTACAATTATGTAAGGAAATTATTTTTCACTCTTCAGTATATTTTGAAGTTGGTTCAATTTTTCATAGAAAAGTTAATTTTTCTCTTTTTAGTTAAATGTTAACGATTTTCTGAAGTCGGTTAATCAAAATTATAATACAGGAAATATTATTGTAAAGCATACACGTTTGTCAGGAGTGGGGTTCGAACACGCGATCTCTTTCTTAAAGAAGCTGAGCTTAAATTTGGCGCCTTAGACCGCTCGGACATTCCGTCCGCAGTCTATTCATCGAACTTATTCAACATTTTTAATTAGCGAAAAATCACTAACTATTAGTTTTTGCCTAATTACTAAAAAAGTACTGAATCGATTTCGATGAAATGTGATTCTAAACCATTCTCGAATCCACTGGAACGCACACACAAAATTTCATTAAAATCGGTCCAATCGTTTAGGAGGAGTTCAGTGACATACGCACAAAAGATTGATATATATAAAGATGATTTATTTTGTACTTTTTATTTGGATTTTTTATTAATATTCTACTAATTAATTGTTTTTTTTCTGATTTCAAATAAAAATTATGTCAATATGTAAAATTTGGCTATTAGTATGGCGATTTGTATAATTTGGCGAAATTTTTCGACGGAACCAAAATACCTAAGTATTTATAAATGTATGGTTGCATATTATAATTAACTTGATTATCCCATCTATCAATTTTGCCAAATTGTACAAATCACCAATCTCATAGCCAAATTATTCATATTCACATAAATTTCATTTTAAATAATGAAAAAACAAACAAATAGAAAAAATATTGATAAAAATACAAATAAAAAGCCGAAATAAAAATCACTTAATGACGTTTTAAACAGGTGTATAATATTTAATGTCATTGGATGCGACATTTACGATCATCCATTATTGGCATTTAATCTTATAATTTGGCGATGTTTTTTTTTTTTTTTTGCGCTTTACAAATGAGGAAGAATTCAATAACCTGTTTTTTTCCCGTCAACCATAAAATGATCGCCAAACTATAAGATTAAATGACAATAATGGATGATCGTGAATGTCAGATTCAATTAGTATGGCGATTTGTACAATTTGGCGGAATTGGTCGACGGAACCTAAATACCTAAGTATTTATAAATGTATGGTTGCATATTATAATTAACTTGATTATCCCATCTATCAATTTTGCCAAATTGTAATTTGGCGATGGTTTTTTTTTTTTTTTTTGCGCTTTACAAATGGGGAAGAATTCCATGACCGTATTTTTTTGCATTAAATGAAAGATATTTTGATTTAATATAAGGGTAGAAATTATTAAAAGCCTTTTACAAAAAAGTCAATGACCAAATCCTAAGACCTGGAGACCAGACTGGTCGCCAGGGCGGAGTTCTGAACGAATTTCGATGAAATGTGAATCTAAACCATTCTCGAATCCACCGCAACACACACGAAAAATTTCATTAAAATCGGTCCAGTCGTTTAGGAGGAGTTCAGTTACATACACACGCACAGAAGATTTTTATATATAAAGATTAAACAAATGGGAAAAAAAGTATTCTGCGAAAATATCCGTATAAGCAAAATTCTTACTTTAATTTTTATTTATTTATTTATTTATTTATTTCAGGATCAGAGGAAGTATAATTTCTAATTGAAGTAAATAAAATTCAGTCATTTTGAAAAAAAAAAAAATTCTTTCGTACCTTTAATTTTTAATTACCGAGTACAAATTCAAACAATCCGAGTACAAATAAATAATAAACACATACGATCAATTGTCCACGAGTTCCTGTCAATCAAACTGTGTGGGCGTGTACCTGACCGTGATAATGACGGTCTCCTATTGGTTTAGAAACAGTAATCGTCCCAGCAATATACACATCTGAAATATGCGTGCCGGAAAGGGTTAAAGCAATTTCATTCCTCTAAATATCTTATGGTGGCATTGATTGTCATTTAACTTTGGCACTTTAGCAGCGAATTTTGAAGAATGAACATACATGCTACAGAAGAAAGTACTTGGATTACCACTTCTGATTAGATTTCTCTTCTCTCAGAAGCTATTTTAAAATCTGAAGAACTAAAACTGAGTTTTATATCATAAGAAAGTATTATAACTAGTACATAAAGTATTATAAGCTATTAGGCAACAAATACAATATCTTCCCTGCAGACTCTATTTACAACGGATTGTCAGTAGGATACTGCAACTCTTATTTCAGAATGATAAAAATTTATTTTCAATATTTACTGTGGCCAGAATTGTTTAAAACTGGTAATTTGATGCAATGAAATTGAATTGACTGAGATTTAAAGATCCGCTACATTAGTTTTTTGCATTCGTCTGTTTAAGTCTAAAGTATTTTAATGTTGAAGAAGAACTTCTAAATACAGAATATCTAAAGCATAAAATATTTTAATATAACATTAAAAGTCTGCTTACATAATGCATATACTGTAAAAAAAAAAAAAAAACCTTGAATTTACTGTAAAAACTGTTGGCAGCAATGTTGCCAGGAGATTTTGCCGTAAATACTGAAGTAAAATTTCATGTAAATTTATTTTACTGCTGTATATTTACAGCAAAAATGGCTGGCGGAATATCTACCAGCAGTTTGTGCCGTAAATTTAACGGATTTTCTTTTCTTTTTTTCTTTTTTTTTCAGTGTAAGCGGTATTCTAAAATTGAATCGAAAAATTCAAAGAGGTGATACTAGGCATCGAAAAGATGAGAAAGTGCTATAGAGCACGAGTCACAAATAACTTATTGAGACACAAATACAGGGTGTTTCGTCTTAATTGAACTCGTGTAGGTGGTAATTATTTCGAGAAAAAATAAAAACATTGCAAGGAAAATGCTACGATTATTGATATCCTAAAAAATAATTATTCATAAGTTAGTTAAAAAACACCAGATCATTTATCATTTTGTCAAAATTGAAAATGTGTAATTTCACTAACGATTTTAAATATACGCAGAAGTTTTATACATGATATTGATATACACAATAATATATGTATACTGATGATAAATATTAATGATTCACGAAAAGTAAATATTAATTTTGATTGATTTATCTATATTTAAAAATTCAATTAAACTAATTTTCTCAAACTAATTAAAGCAGGATTACAAACATTTATTAAACAGTCTGCTTAGTAACGATAATAAAAAAAAATATATGATACCTTGTCGGTGAACATAAAAATAATGCTGTTATTCTATGGATTTGTTTAAAAATGAGCGTACTAAAATTATTCTGCTGAGATAGTGGTGGAAATTGATCAATGAAAACACAGGTTTTAGCAAATGATTTTATAAAAGCCATTAAAAAGAAATGAATTTTCATTCGTTATAGATGCTGCATATTAGAAATTCTTTATAAAAATAAAATTAAATCATAATATAAAAAAATATTTTTTGTTACATAAAAAATGCAAACTGGTTTATGAAATATTTCATTTTTATTGAAATTAATTGTAATTAAACTTTCTTCATCAAAGTTTCTTTTATGATAGATGGTATTGATAAAAAGTGTTTTACTGTACTTCTCATCAATTAATTTCCAATTTTGAGAGCTTGATATTTACAAGTATTTCTACAAGTGAGAAAATTTAATAATAATTGAATTTATTTTAATAATATCGAAAGGATGTTTTTGCTGTTTTTGAATAAGTATACTAAAAAACGGAATATGGTCTCAATAAGTAGATTTACATATGTACAAGTGACTAAAATTTCTTCACTCGAATACATCTATTATATATATAAAACACCTCCGTGTATAACGGTTCCGGGGTCAACCCATCCACGAGAAAAATAAACTTATTGCAACTGCGTCCACGTTAGGCTTAACTATTCCGAGCCATTCACAAATATTCTAATTGTTCAACTTATGAAAATATGCATGTAAAAGATTTATTCATCACTCATTTTCTTTAAAACCTACAAAAACTATTTAATTATAATGTTTAAGTTCTAAATAAAACAACCAGCAATTACGGAAAAAAACAATGTAAGCAAATTAATACTGTTGCCATTCAAGAATGACAAATTCCGTTAATGAATCTTTAGAATGACTCCATTGTAACATCACGACTCAGGAATGATGGGGCGCGTCTGGGAGCTATGCGCGCTGAGCGCGCGCGCTCAGGAGACAGGTGCATGGAGTGGATCTTACAGCAGGTATAGTACTCGGAAGCAAAAACTCCTGAGCTCGCGCGCGCAGCGCGTGTCACCCAAACACGTTCATTGTTTACTTTTTATTGTTGACATTTTTTTCGATCTTACAGAGTATTTTCTTTTAAGTATTAGCTAAAAAATGGGCCAAAATAGTAAAAAAAATTTTATACATTTTAGATATTTTTATTATTTTCTCTCAGTATTTTTATACGTTTTTTGGCTGTAGTTTCACAATATAATCTTTTATAATTGATTTTTTGCCTTACTTTATTCTTTTAAAATTTATGTATTTACGATTTGTTCGTTAAAATCCCTCCATCCACCAGACAGTTTTGTTATAGTTTTAAATGTAAATTTCTGTTAAAATTTTCTTTTTTTTTATAGATTTTTTCCTCATGTTTATTCGCTATATTTTTAAAAATTGTTTAAGCCTAAAGTGGCTGATTGACCACAGTTGTAATTTTTTATCATCCTTTTAAAAAATCCAAACACGTCATTTTGACTGGCTGTCTTCTAGTTCTAAAATATTGTTTTTAGAGAACTTGTTTCACCGTTTACGACTATCCTATATTTAAAACTGTTTGACCAGTAACATAGTACAATCATAAGAATATGCTACAAAGTTTCATCAGTGACATAGTGAAAAAGTAGAATATTCAGTATAAATGCGGACCAAGAGTTGCTCTATTTCAGTAGAATTCGGGAAGCATGAATGTGTAAATCTTTCGAAATATCATTTCATTTTAAAACTGGAATTACTTTAATTTTCATACTTATTTCAACGCTTCTTTGATCAGAGATCATCTCAACATATCTAAAAGATTTTGTCAGCATCGTTTGTCAAAACGTCAATATCTTTATCCTTTTTTTTATTTATTAATGTGCCATTATAATTGATGGTGGTCATCGTAAGAATATTAGCAATTAAGCTATTGATTTCTGAATGTGGACAAAATATGTGGTGTTATATATCTGTCAAGGTACACCTAAAAAATAGAATTGATTAAAACTACAAAATATGTTTAGTTGAGTACATTTTGATTGTTTTAAGCAAATATTTTAGTTAAAGTTAAAAATCTGTTTTGTTGATAAGACAAAAAAAAAAAAAAAAAAAAATGTTAACACTTTTTTACATTTTATAATATCTTTTAAATTTTAATCACTTTTTAAATTTTATTACTCTTTTAAATTTTATCTAATTTTATATCATATATAAAATATTAACAAAATTTCATCAATTTTATTTGAGTATTACTAATGTCTTGTATTTTCGATTAGTAATTCCAACAAAATTTTGTTGTTTTTGCAAAATATAAATTGGCGTACAGAGGCCTTAACTCTCTCACGTAATTTTGTTTAATTGACTTATATAGCTATAAAGAGCTAACATAATTTTTGTATAATAAAAAATTTTCAAATTAAGACGGATTAATGACGTTATTATTACGTCATTATGCATTTTGGGTGAAAATTGTGGACGGAAAATTGAAAAAAAAAAAATTAACAATATATGTTTTTTTTTGCTTATTCAAACAAAGTTTCCATTGCCCCATATTTTAACAAAAAGATTTGTTTGATCAAGCAAATTTTTATTGATTTAACAATTTTTTTCCTGGATGTATTGAATTTGTTTTAAATTTCGTGTTTTTTCTGACAAACGTCACGTTTAAAGACATTTTATATATTTCTTTTAAAACTTTATTTATAAAAAAGAAAAGGTTTTTTTTATTAAAATTGTTTATACTTTCAGATTAAAAATTTAAACTCTTGTTTCTTTTCTTTTTTTTATTGCCGAGGAAGAACAAGATTTTATCTGAATGAATATAATAAACAAATTTCGTCTGCTACCTACTCAATTACCATTCTTTAATAATATTTAATCTTATGTTTTAAAAATACATAAAAGAATTTAAAATTCAAATGTGTATTTATGTAAAAATAAATTATGGTACAAATGATTTTTCTTTCTTTCTCTCTTTATATTAATATGCATATACAGTTAACTACTTTTGGACATCAAATCGTTTATAATGAACAATTTCTCTGTTATCAAGCAAAGAACATGCTTATCTACACGATCTAATGTCAGATCTTCATTATGTGTCTTATCATTTTCATCTTTTTTCATGTGGATGTATGACGCATTTACTGTAAAAAGATAACCTATCAAAGAATTTAACATCGCAATCTTTTACAAATTTAGATTTTAATTAAACGAGGTGGAACCCGTCGAAATTCGACGAAAGAAAATTTAAAAAAAAGAACTGTTTCATTGATTTATAATAAATCTACGAAATTAGTTATAATAAAAATACATCTTATATTGGTCAGTATAACTCTCAAACAAATATTATTTTAAGCTGAAATTAACAAAATGATATAAAACTGAATTATCCAAATTATTAAACGAAATAAAACCGAAATCCACCGAATTTTATAATAGACAATATTTTAAAAATAGTATACGCATTTTAATTTCTTTTATTTTTCTTTTTTTTAATTTTAAGAGAAAATGGAATGATTCTGTTGCCACAATTAATAAATTGATCCTAAAAACAATAAAAAAATGAATATCTTAAAAAGAAAATGAGATACAGCTTTCAAACAAGTTGCATTTAAATTACATTTTTTTCTCTATACGACACTGTAAAAATTTAAAATGTACGATGTGTAAAACTATAAAATTTTCAGTAGCAAAAATTGCAAAAATGAAACTCCATGGAAAAATGTTGCGCATTTTATTTTCTAATTTTTTTTTTTCAACTATTAGAGAAAATGGAGTGATTCTGTTGCCACGATTATAAAAAAACTGTATTCAAAACTGTAAAAAAAAATAATATCTCAAAAAGAAATTGAGATACAGTTTTCAAACAAATTGGAGTTAAATGTACATTTTTTTCTGTATTCGACGGTGTAAAAGTTTAAAATGTGCTATGTATAGAAGTGCAAAATTTTATGGTAGCGAAATTTGCAAAATCGAAATTTCATCGGAAAGTGTTGCCATTCACAAAATGACGTATGCGTTACGCACAGATACGTTTGGCCTTTATAATATAGATATTATAAATTTTGTGTAGCTTTTCGGTGCAAATGCAATAGCAACCTGTTTTTGTATATCTGATAAAAAGGAAGCATTAAGAAACTGTACTGAGGAATATATAACAAAAAATAATGGCAAAAAATAGTTGTTCGTTACTCCAAAGTCTAAAGCGCCCTCTATCGACATTTTTTGAAATTTATCCTTATAATTTATTTTTTAAAAAATACCGACATAAAGAATAGTTTTAGTGAAAACCGCAAATCAATGAACCAATGTTTCCGTTTTTTATAATCATTTGAAATTTGAACCCTCTGAACACAGTTCAGTTTGTGCTACTTAACCACTCCCACTTTCTGATTTTGAGCTCAAAATTTAAGTTTGAGTCTAAGCTTACGAAAACATTTAATGAGATGCAAAAAATACCGGCAAAAAATAGTTGTTCGTTACTCAAAAGTCTAAAGCGCCCTCTATCGGCATTTTTCAAATTTATCTTTATAATTTAATTTCAAGAAAATGCCGACATAAAGAATAATTTTAGTGAAAACCGCAAATTAATTGACCGATTTTTCCGTTTTTTATGCTTATTCGAAATTTTGGTCCCTAAATTTTAATGGCGGCTATCTCCTTTTGAAAACGTTTGGGATCCTTGGTCTCCTACTTAATATTGTTTGTCTTGATGTGTACTATCACCCCTCTTTTATTGTAAAAAAAATTGGAAACACTCTGTATATATATGTATATAAACATATGAACAGAGGGTCATTTATGTGTATTTGTGTAAAAGGGGGGGGGGCGTTAGGATCGGTGAAAATGTACCAAAATATGTCGCAGTTTCTCTCGGCTGGGAGCCTCAAAAATTTAGCTTTTTGCTTTTTAATGAAAACTACCTGAAATACATATATATTACTTTGAAAGTTTAATTATTTTTCGATGGCATAATTCTATGGAAATTTATTTAAAAATCTGTGTTTTTTATTATTTATCCCGTAAAGCATGGTGACGTCACTGCAACGCCGTTATGAAGTCACATTGTGACTTTGTGACTATCAATTGTCGATGTGACGACACGTGACGTCGATGTGAAGTCACAGTGACTAAAATGTGAAGTCGTTATGGCCGTTTTAGAGCTCTTTTGTGACGTTTCACAAAGTGGTCACAATGTGACAAATTTGTGAAAAATGTGTCATTTGTGACTAATTTGACATTAACATTGTCACGAAATGTGACAAAAGCGACGATATTTAAATTGCCAGAAACATGTTTTTTAAAGTAAATAACATGTTTTGAAGGATATTTATAAATTTCTAAAGATTTTTAAGAAAGTCACATCTCAGTCACAATGTGACGTCACTGAGTGGTGGCATTTTGGTCGCAGATGTGATGTGACCAAAGTGACACACAGTGACGTCACTGTGACGTCACTGTGACCATGAATGCTGTTAGGGATATTTCTAGCCGTCCTTGGCGACCGTATATGTTCTAATCAATGTAATTATTCATAATTGAATTTTCCTATTTAATCTCTCACCAATTCGGAAAATTCTGATAAGAAAATTAAGAGCTCTTCATTCAAAATAAGAGTTCTGAATTAAGAGCTATTAGCGGGGCATAGATGATCAATCCCCAAACATTGTTCTCAACTTTTTTATTTTATTTTTTGTTATTAATACCTTCACTCATTTCATTTAAAAACACGATACTTTCACGATACACGAAAACTGAAAAGCGTGAAATTGACTGCTGTTACATCTTTTTTCCCCTTTTTAAACGAAAAAAAAAGAAAAATGTTAGGTAATGCCAGAAATCATAATTTTTATTTTCACTTTTTGTGTTTTTTTTTTTTTTTTTTTTTTTTTTTTTTTTTTTAAATTGTAATTTATTACCAAAAAAAAAAAAAAAAATGCTGACTGGCGCGTGATTTGCACCCGACTAACATTAAAGTATCAAGATACCTTCCCGATTATGCCAACTCTTATGTTGTTGTATTCAAAAAAATGTTTTCGATTTTTTTTTTTTTTTTTTTTTTTTTTTTTTTTTTTTTTTTTTTTTGTATTAAAATGAAAACCTTGCACCTGAAAAGCGATGAAATCAACTCATAGTTGTTTATGACTATCATGTGACTTGAACAATTATAATATAGATGAAATTATGGAGATAGAACAATATTTGGCGACTTATCACCCACACCTGGCTAACACTAATGTACCAAATAGTTGCCTGGTATATAAATGAAAAACAACAATAGATAAACCCAGAACTGTTGATGACAATCACATGACTTAAAATTTTATTATACAGATATTCACTAAAAATGTAAAATCAAACTATGATTTTCTTTTCATCTGAAAAATTTAATAGAAATTCATAATCTGGAATAGGCGAAAATAAAATTTAACAAATTTTATTTATTTTTTAAATAAGTTTTGGAATGGATATATCGTAAAAAATTTTGTTTTCCCAAATAATCTATTGAGATAATACGCTGAAAAATTTCTTTCTATATTAAAATAATTATGAAGTATAAATCCACACAATGGAAATTTTTATTTGTATTACTATTATTGCCTGAAATTTATGAGATCTGTGTCAATTTATAATAATGAAAAAGTATTTTATTTCCAGATGTTTCTAAATAAGCATTAGCTGCACAACTATGGATATCAATCTTTCTATATTTATGATACAAGTATTAATTATTTATCAGTTAATTTCCTTGCATCTGAAAACTTATTTATATTTTCCGACTATTAATAACTTGTAATTATTCTTCTATAACAATACGTCCTTTGTTTTAATGTATATTATAAAACATCTAATGTATAGAAATTATGTGTATGTACCGGGTGTCCCAAAAATGACTGATGGATTTTAAAATTCAATAACTTGCAAACGGTGAAAGCTATTTAAAAAAATTTTGCAGGAGGGTTATGTATAATAACAGGAGTTTTTTTACCGTAATTTTTTATTTTAGTTCGCATCTCAAACAATAGGCGGCGCTGACGGCGATTGAAGGCCAGGTGATCAGTGCTGAGCGAAGCGTCGACCTGGCCTTCAATCGCCGTCAGCGCCACCTATTGTTTGAGATGCGAAATAAAAAAAACTCCTGACATGATACATAACCCTCCTGCAAAATTTTTTTAAATAAATGTCACCGTTTGCAAGTTTTTGAATTTTAAAATCCATCAATCATTTTTGGGACACCTGGTATTTGTATGAAATATTAAATAATATCCAACTTGCCATATTATATTATATGATTTAAAAGTAGTAGTAAGATAAATTTCTGAGTAAAATTCCGGTTCAATCTTATATATAGATTAAATACAATGTTTTTCTTCATTAACACTAGAACCGCCGGGTATTTTACTCAAGTTTTACAAAAAAGTGCTCCTCACCAGAATTTTAATTCTAAACTATTTAACTAGTTAATTAGTCTATTTTTGTGCTGCATACATTTAACATATCTTATGAAGAAAATTATGGTTCGAATCATTTACTTTCTAATATACGTAGACGCCACATCCCATTGTTATCTCGACTTGGTTTCGAATCCAACATCTTTGGCAATAAAGATGCTATTTTTTGGCGGTGATCGCTTTATTGGCAACTTTCAGATTTCATTCTCGCAGTAAAATATATGTAAACATAGAAGCGAGACTACAAGCGGCGGGAATGCGGTCGGGAAAGAAACCGGTTTGGCGCGCTAAATCTGCCCTCCGTCACGTGACGGAAGGCAAAGATGTCAGCCTACGAAAAGGTTGCCATTGTGCGTCAGGGTATCTTAGGTCATTGGTTCGAATCTACTATTGTCAATCTAGTAGGGGTCAAAATTACCCCTAATGGCGGTTTAAGTGTTAAGGGGTTAAACATTTTTTAATTTGCATTTCCGTAACTCCATTATTGATTTCAACCATTCTCATATTAAATATTCTTATTTCAAGCTATATAGTTTACTGATGGGCATCAACTTTTATAATTTGTGATTTTTTTTTCTAAATTTCCAATTTTCTCGTCCGACTGTGTGAATCAGCGTATTTATCAAACATTTATCTATAATACCACCATTTTTTATATTTTTGTGTACAATAATTTTCTTTATGGGCCATTTTCACCTTTGGATTACATTTAGATGGTAACGGACTTAACAAGTAACGGATTTGACATTTCAATTTTTTTTTAAACTATTGAAATGAACTAGATTGTATATTTTCTAATTTAGATAATAAATCACATACCTTTTGAAACTATTTAGTAAACAATATTTAATTACAAAAGTGCAAAAATCATTATTTTAATATTAAAATTTACCGTAAAAAAAAAAAAAAAAATACCAACCTTGATAAAAGCTTATTCTTGCCGCTATTACATTTCTTCATAATTGAAAAGTAAAAAATGGCAAGTAGTAGTTGCGTGAATAGTTTAACTATATCGCCGAATATTTGCTGCTAACTTTAGGCAGAATTTGAATTTTTTTTTACTAAAATAATCACAAGTTAACGGACTTGACAAAAAATGAGGGACAAAAGATTTCTGTTAATAAAACATTTGTGTATATGTTTTCATAAATATAGAACACTAACAGTTGATATTTAAAATAATTAAACCTTTTTATTTAAAAAAGTTAGCTCAAATTTAAAAAAAGCACAGTTAAAAACATAAAACTTGGAATGGGTCAGGCATTTTTGCTTAGAATCAAAATTTTAAAGATTTATATCTCAAGATTTTTTGTTGATTTTTTTAATTTTTCATGTAAGTAATGTTCAATGTAGACTTCTTTAGCTAATACATAGCTCAAATTAGACATTAAATATTAATTTATGCTTGATTTTTCTCCTTTTACTTACCCACCATACGTAGTATAGGGTAAGTCTTGCAATCGTTTTGAAAATCGAAAAATTTTTTTTGACGGATTTACACGTTTTAGATAATGAAGATTCCGAAAAACATATTTTTAGAAAAAAATTGCCTTCCGTCTGTCTGTCTTTAAACGTTCTATCTCCCGAACCAATTGAGATAGAGACTTGAAGTTTTGTATGAAGTTAGTATGTAAGAATGGGACGAAGCCTATTTAATATCAGCAACCTCGATTATCCGGAACTATTTTTTTCGGACCCTCGAAAAATTCGTTCTGATGAAAGGTATATAAAAATTTTCGAATTTTTTTGTTTTAAGGAATGGACGTAAAAGGCAATACAATATCACATATTTTGCATGTAGAACGAAGTCGATCGGATTATTAGTTGCCGAGATATTTGTAATCCTGTTTTCCACATTCTTCGATTTTTCATGACCCTGTATTTCATTCAAATTTCAATTCAGAGGTATATTTTAATTCTAAATGAGATGCTTAATCCGACACAGTTAATTGTTAGTTAATAGAATTATTATTTTTGGAGTTATAAGGATGTTTCTTTTACTCAGTCCGGTACTACTTGAGTAATTTGGCGTTTTATATAATTTGTCGAAATTGGTACATCAGCAGTTCTTTAATAGAGCATTACTATGTATATTAACAATATTTAAATTTTGTTTATGAATTGCAATGCACTGTATAAATAGTTTTCATATGCTTTATTTTCATATACATACCCATGATGGGTAAGTATTACGGTGGCCCCCAACGACTAGTTTACTCTGAGACAGCATATGTAAGCGAAATTTGAAAATGGCGCTTAAACTAACGAAGAAATAAGTCAAAAAAAAGTTCATTGTCGGCGACGGTGACAGCATTAGTTACTTTTTTTTAGATCAGAGAGATTCCTGATTTTTGGATTACGTTGGGTGTAAATATGCAATAAAACCTCTGAATAGCGAACAAATTGTAAGCAAAGAGATTGCCTAGTATTCGGAGGCGTCCACATTTCAGAGTTAAAAAAGATGCAAACAATATGTGTTAAGTGTCCGATAAATAGGATTCGGGAGTGTCCATCTTGAAGATTTTACAGTATAAGCATTAATTTTAACCCAGTGTCAACTACATATTTTATTTTTTCAAATTTGCTTTGATTTTAACCCTCCAAGCGTCTTGCAAATGGGTAAAATTGTAATGTTGTTTTCTCTGCATTTTGCTTTAAATGCTAATAAAATATGCTTTTTTTTCAATATTACATAAAAAATCTTATTTAGGAATATAAATGTAATCCTTGAGAGTCTTAATCATTCTTCAATGCTTTGAAAATTCATTAAATTTATAGAATTATAATATCTTAAACATTGCTTATATTGCAGTGAAACCTGGAGCTTAGTGTACGGAATTTTACGGATCAAACGCTTAGAGGGTTTAAGCATTCTAATACAAACTGGAAGATAGCAGCACAGACAATCACCTCATCAAATTCACGGCTGAAATTTTAGAAATTGTTAAAACATTATATACACATGGCTGCCAACTTCTACGCCTTTTTACAGCCAAACAAACCCATTCGAACCAGAAATTACATTTAACAAGTTAAAACAGTATGCAGTACTGCAAATTATTGAAATAAATTCAGAACGTATATTGTTTAATAAATTTTCTGGTTCGAAACCCTATTATTTCATTTAAAAAGGCGTAGAAGTTGGCAGCTCTGTATACATATTAACATTAGAACCGCCGGGTATTTTACTCAAGTTTTACAAAAAAGTGTTCCTCACCAGAATTTTAATTCTAAACTATTTAACTACTTTATTTTTGTGCTGCATACATTTAACATATCTTATAAAGAAAATTATGGTTCGAATCTACTATTGTCAATCTATAAGGGGTCAAAATTACCCCTAATGGCGGTTTTAGTGTTAATCTGTACGTTTCTATTGAATGTGAAAATTAATAATTTACTTTACGCTTATTGCAATAAACTAGATAATATTCATAGATATAATAAAAAGCGAATGACTAATTTATGTTATGTATGAATAACATATATGTATGAATAACCAATATGTATGATATGTATGAATACAATATGTATGAATAACCAATATTCGCTTAAGACCTATTGTCTCTAATATTGGTACTGTTACTTATCCTCTTGCCAAATTTTTAGCTTCCATATTCTCGCCTTTATGCATTTCTAATTCTCATACTGTAAAAAATTCTTATGATTTCGTTAGTAAATTAAAAAGTATTAATCCATCGAATTGTTCTATGCTTTCTCTTGATGTCAAATCTTTATTTACTAATGTCCCGATTGAAGGCGCTCTTTCTTGCTTGGAAAAAAGATTACGTGAATTTCATTTCTCTGATATTGAGGTCAAAGATTATGTTAATTTAACTAAAATTTGCTTAACTCTTACTACTTTTCAATTCGATAATAAATTTTTCAAACAGTTAGAAGGCTTAAGTATGGGTAATCCTTTATCTCCCATTCTTTGTGATATTTATATGCATTACTTTGAAGATAAATTACTAAATCTGATCAATTTTAAATGTTGGATACGTTATGTTGATGATACTTTCGTCCTATTGAATAATCCATTTGATATTTCTACAATTCTTCAAACTGTCAATTCTATTGATGCTCATATTCAGTTTACTTTTGAGTTAGAGAATTGTAATAAACTCCCTTTCCTTGATGTTTTAGTTACCAAATGTGATTCTTCTTTCAAAACTTGTGTTTATAGAAAACCTTTTACTGTCTCTAATCCATCCCACGCTCTCTCAAATCATCCTGTCAATCAAAAGATCGGTGTTTTTTATACATATGTTTATCGTGCTCTAAAAATTTGTTCCGATTTTGCATCTCTTAAGAATGAACTCAATTACTTAAAATCTGTTGCTGTAAAACGTGGATTCAATCCTTCTATCATTAATACTGCTGTGAGCAAATTCAATGGACCCCCTAACAATTCCACTCTTTCTAATATTGATAAAAGTAAACCTGATAATTTGGTCGTCCTCCCTTTGTATCCTCCTATATGTTTTAAATTAGCTAATGTTTTAAGACGTTTCAATTTTAATGTTATCTTTAAACCAGTCAATAAATTAAAATTTCCTTCCATGAAATGTCCTGTCCCTGACCTTCAAAAATGGGGTATTTATAATGTTCCTTGTAATGGCTGTGATTTATCGTATATTGTCAAACTAAAAGAAATCTCGTAAAACGCCTAAAAGAACACTCTCGGTATGTCATTAATCAAAAAATTTCTAAATCTTCTGTTGCTAAACACTCTTGGGATTCCGGCCATAGTTTCAATTTTCAAACTGCTAAAATTATCTTTAATGCCAATAGTTCCTCTGAGTTAGATTTTCTTGAAAATTTAGCTATTTATATTAATCGTGATATTATTGTTAATGATAAATCTGATTCTAAAACGCTCTCCGTTGCCTAGAAGAATCTTTTCAGCACTACTTCATAAATAAGTTTATTATTTAATTATTATTATTTTTTTTATATATTACGTATACAATTTTCAGGTTTATATATGTATGTTTATAATTGTGAACAATTTTTTTTTTATTTTTATGTATTTTTATTTTTATTTTTAATTTTTTTTCTTATTTATTATTATTACTAATTTATATATTTTTTGTGTATATTTTATTTCATTGTAATCTCTCCTTTTAGTTAATTTTTTAATTTACCCCGCTTTTTTCCCATTTCCTTTCCCCCATTCTTCTTTCCTCTCCTTCATTGTTTATCTAACTTTGTTTATGCTCTTCCGTGATTGGCTGTTGCCTTCTACTGTCCTATTGGCTGTTCCTTCTGCTTGCTCCCTCTCCCTTCCGCATTCCCCTTCAGTCGTGCCGCTACATTTATAGTAGACGCACGTCCTTTTTCGCCTGACGAAGAAAGACTAAGTTCTTTCGAAAGGCATTTAACTTATTTTATGGTGTTTAAAGAAGTTTTTCACTTCAATTATGTTATGTATGCAACAATTTTGTGTATTAATGCAGTGGTAGTTTTCTGACTTTAATTAATTGGAACATAACAAACATCGTATTTTGAAGAACTAAACACGCGGCTAGCAGAATCAAGTTCGGAGTTTTTTGTCTATTTTTCATGCGTTAAACATTAAGAAAATCACCAAACAAAGTCCTATTAAAGTCACATGGTGCGTTTTCATCACTTTTAACAGTGATTACTTCACAGTACGGTCTCTGTTACCATTTGACAAAGTCTTGTGTCAGAAAGTCACCATGTGAGTTTAAAATGTCATTATTTGGTTATTTATAATAATGCAACATTCACAATGACTTTGAAATTGAGCCTCCAAATGACAGTCACATGAGAGTCTCAATAAAATGATACTGTAAAGTCCCCTGTTGGCTCGTCACAAAGCAGCAATCACAGTGACCTAACACTGGAATCACACGTAGTAGTCGTTTGAGACTCATAAAAGAGACGCATGGAATTTCCTATTTTTGGTTTCGCCGTAGTGACTGTGACTCTTGTGACCATGTGTGACCTGATGTTATATGGACTAGCTGTTATGCACGGATAGTAATTATTCGAATTATATTACTTCAAGTTGAATATTTGCTTGAAAATTATCGCTTGAAAATCCCTTCGTCCTTAAATTTTGCACACCAGTGTAAATATAACAGCATTGCAGTATTTTAGTCATATTGTATTTTTGTTTTCACCAAAAGGGATTTTTAGAAATCTGTAACTTTGATAATATCTATTGTTAGTATAGTTTTCCCGATAATTACTAATTATTTATATACTATTGCATTATTTTATAAATATATAGTTGAGCTAATATTGAATACTTTGAAAATTTAGAAACTTAAAGATGATATATTAAATACATTTGGGTTACATTCTATTTTTTTTTACCAAAATATTGATGGCAGATTTATAACGGATTTTTGGAAAACTGCTACTTTGAAAATATCACGTATAGTAAAGTTGAACTGAAAATATTTATTCCCTGCTATTTTATTACATCATATTATAATTAATCAGTCCTAATGTGTAATTCTTTTAAATTTATTAACTTTAAAATAAATTATTTAGTGTGTTTTATATTAATTATTTTTTAAGCGTCAATGAAAATTTTGGAATTATAAAAGTCAAAATGTAAGTTTTATAGTTTTGATGGTTCGTGAAAAATAAACATGTCATTTATCTTTATCCATATTTAAGGATATGCATATATGCATATTTCGCACAAATATGTGATACTTAAAAATACAAACACAATCATAATATACAGTGAAATTTTTATCCATCATTCACTTCGATCTAAAGAAAATTTATTAAATAGAAACAATTACATTCATGAAATTTGTTTTATTAAAATACACAAAGAAAAATACAATATTCCAAATATATATATATTCCAAAGAAAAATACAATATTCCAAATATATATATATTCCAAAGAAAAATACACAAAAAAAGGAAATATATGGAAAATGTGCTTTAACTCTCTCACTGACAAGCCCATATTAACATGTTCACGAAGCTGCAGGTTTCACTGCAATACAAGCAATATTTAAAATAATATAATTGTATTCATTTAGAACATTTTTAATGTATTGAATAGTAATTATAAGCTTTCAAGGATATCATTCATATTCGCTTTGATGTTTTTTACGTAATTTTGAAAAAATCGTCTTTTTCTAGCCTTTAAATCTGAATACAGAGAAAACTAAATTAGAATTTTGCCCTTTTGTAAGACTTTCAGGGGGTTAATTGGGCCCTGTAACATTTTTAATGCAATGTTTTATGAGAAAAAATATTTTTAAAAAATCTAAAAATTAAATAATAAAGAAAAGTAAACAAATATTGAAGCTTAGCTTATTTTTACTTTTATTTGTACGTTATTTCAAATCTTTAGCCTCAAAATATCCTCAGTATTACTTTGTACGGGTTTTTTTTAATAAATTGATTTTTTTAATTATCACACATGAATTCGCCACACGATGTCTAAAATTTTCGTGAAATTGGAATTCACTTATTGTACTTTGAAAAAATTTAGCATTGCTTCATTACCCCCCTTTTTTTGAAAGTTTTTAATTTTTCTATTATTAACATCTTCCTCTCATCATGTAGTTGCTTCATGAGGATCCATTCAAATGATGAATGATGTTTAGAGGAATACTGTATTATTCTTCGCAAAGATATTGTGAAAGTTCCGGCAAATATGCCGGCGGAATATCTATTTTGGGTTCAACTCCCTAATATATGCCATAACGGTTATAATACATTACGGTCATTGGACTGTACGGAACAAAGTAGATATTGTTTCATTTTCCTCTTCATCAAACCATGGTTAGTCATATCCTGTTGCATAATTACGAGTATTACTTGGTACTATTTAGTTATCTCGTCGTTAAAAATATTGACATTGCCATTTTATTTTAAATGACGAAAAAGCAAATAATTACTAGAATACTAATAAAAATACAAATAAAAAGTCGAAATAAAAATCACTTAATGACGTTTTGAACACGTATATTGCAATTAATATCATCGAATGTGACATTCACGATCATCTATTATTGGCATTTAATCTTATATTTTGGCGATCGTTTTCTGGTTGATGGGGCTAACCGTGTAGTACCCATTATTTTTATGAAAAATTTCATCTTCTGCATATAAGATGGACCTATTAAGATAAAACTTCTCTACAATTGAACCCTTCATGATCCTTCCTTTCATAGTTACGATTGGGCAAGCAGAAAATAAAGACACGGCTATCCATACCATGACAGATTCAGCTCCAATATTGACAACTGAAAGGGGACAAACACTTTTATATGCCATGGCTGGTATAGTTAAAACGATATTGTGGGAAACAGCATAAAACATTCTTCTTCTAAACCATATAACAACCTTCTGCTTGTAAATCGACCAAGGTTTGAGATTGTAGCACCACTATAGACGACATTTGGCATTAAAGTCTGTCATAAATGGCAGAGAAGTTAATGCTTGGCCGTAAAAGTTCTGTTTATGTACTGCCTGTCAACTGTAAATACTGAGATTGGAGAATGCAATCTTCCACTTATCAATCGATTAATTGTAATTACTGAGATTGCATTCTCCACTTTTCGACTTATCAATCGATTAAATGTAATTAATGAGATTAGAGAATGCAATTTTCCACTTATCAATCGACCAGGGTTTGTGATTATAGAACCGCTACAAACGATGTTTGTTATTAACAAATGTGATAAAGAACTGAGAAATTAATGCTATGCTGTAAAAAATCTGTTTTTGAAACTGCTTCTTAACTGTAATAACTGACAGTGAAGATGCAGATACTGATTGAGCTCTGTGGTCACTTTGGCTGCAGTTCTTTTCTTTTTCGACATTACAATTCGATTTAATACTCATGTCTCATTCACTCTTTGAATTTTTACACCCACTACTTTGCTTTATTTTGTACGCTGTCATGACTTTAAATCCCATACACTTAAAAAAAGGGAAATTTTACGGAGACAGTCGGGCAACCAGTACAATTTGCTGTTTATTAACTGGAAAAATTCTTGAAAATTTCTGCTATTTTCCCAAAAAGGCGGAAAATTTTCTGGAATTTATTTAAATTTTCCGTGAAACAGTGAATTCTACTGGCGTCCGAACTGCAGTATAATTTCCGTAAAATCCTCTTTTTGTTACAGTGATACCTCTAGAAATGCCAAAAATCTGGAGCTTATTCGGGCTTTATTGTTCCAGCTATTCGTTGTTTCGGGCTTTATTGGTCCAGCTACTCGTGCTCCTATGATTTGACCTGTTTCAAAGTTCTACATTTTCATTTTCAAATATTCAAGACGTACGCAGCATCACGAGAGCTACGTCATACAACCATGATATACATATTTTAGGTTTAAAAAACTGGTATCTATTATAGAATTATATTTGAATGCTTAAGAAGCGGTTTCTTAAATGCCAGTTTTATTTAGAGGTGTGTCCATTATTTTGATAACAATATTACGAGCTGCCATTCGGAAATTTTTTATAAAAAAACTACTGATAAAAATTATTTAAGTCCCAAGTGAATACTTGAGTTTTTTATTGCTTATGTGTATATTTAAGATATAAGAACGACAGAAATTAGTTTAGATGATTAAATAATATTTACCTCATATATTAATGCATAAAATTAAAATTTTTCTGAATAGTTAAAAAATATCTGATGAAATTAATTATAATGTACTGAGAAATTAGGCCATCGTTAAATTTCAAAACATTTGTGTAAATTCAAACGCATGCTTTACAACATAAGCTAGAGTTCTGGAAAATCTTTAGATAAAATTTGATCAAATGTGTATTATACTTACTCGAATATATAACCAAATCATTAAACGTAAGCGAGTTGCTTGTATGTAATTTATTTACACAAACATTAATAAATTGAAAAAAACTCAGCGAGTAGAAGCTTATTCTCACCTGAAAAATTTTCAATAAACGTGGCAATTGATTCAACGGCCAAAGTTTATATTTATGGAAGTAAAGTTTTAATCATGGTTGCATGTTAATTCAATGTCTATAATATATATAAATAAATAAATACACATACACACACACATATATATATATATATATATATATATATATATATATATATATATATATATATATATATATATATATATATATATTTATATATATATATATATGTAGCAGTCCTCTACATTAATGGTGATAACCAGATAAGTTTTTTTTTTCCTCTCAATATTTTGTTTTCTTACTTTTTATCCAAATTATATATGAATGTAATGTATATCATTTCCACGTGCATAAATAAGGTTAGTTTCTGCTCATGTGACTGACACTATTTGCTGCACGCTGTTGTTTTAATATATATATATTTTCATTTTTTCAACTATTTATTTCTCTATTCCTTGTTTAATAATTTGGTTTTTGTGTGCTGGTAGCCCCAAATACGTATTATTTTGCTATTTCATGGCTAATACGTGGATGAAACCGCACACTTCAATTGTAGTTCCAGAGCATTTGGGGCCTGATGATTCTGCTCTGTGGACTACAAATTACATTTGCATTCATTTTATTTTATTTATTTATTTATTCAGATATACTCGTTTCACTATTTTTTTTTATTATAATTCAATTCAATTCAAATTCTTCGTTTTGGTTTATTGTTTTATTGATAAAATCCATTGGTGAATCTAATCTACCATTAATGGTATTATATATATATATATATATAATACATACATATATAATACATACATATATACAGGGTGTCCGAAAAGTCTGGAAACGGTCGAATAACTCGAAAAATACATATGAGATTGAAAAACATAAATATACATGTTAAATATTTTTAAATAAGCTACTCAGTGATACCAAATTTGACCTTCGTAACCGACCCCCTGGGGGTCAGAGGGGGTCCAACTTTGAAATCTTAAATTATAACCCCCATTTTTTATTACAGATTCGGATTCTACGGACAAAAATACGTAACTTTTATATTTGATGTTTATTTCGAATCCTCGTTTATCACGGTGTAATTGAGCATATTAAATCGATACATATTTCGGCTTTTCCAACGGGATTTTCCCTAATCGAAACTAATTGGGGAGAATTTATGACATCAAATTCCTCGTCTTTTGCAATAATAGCGTTTCCTGAAAATCACCCGTGCCGATTATTTCGGTAGTGCTACACAGTTAAAAATTTGATCCATTTGCTGTAGCGTCACTCCACAGCTTTTATAGAATATCTCTTTCATGACCAATGAGAATGCTCCATAACACAGTAAAGTACACTGTAAAAAAACTGACCCTTTTGCTGCATCGTCACTCCACCTCTTTTATAGAAAACGATTACTTTACTGTGTTATGGAGCATTCTCATTGGTCACAAAAGAGATATTCTATAATAGCTGTGGAGTGACGCTGCAGCAAATGGGTCAAATTTTTAACAGTGTAGCACTATTGAAATAATCGCCACGGGTGATTTTCAGGAAACGCTATTCCTACAAAAGACGAGGAATTTGACGTCAAAATTCTGCCCAATCAGTTTCGATTAGGGAAAATCCCGTTGGAAAAGCGGGAATATGTATCGATTTAATATGCTCGATTACACCGTGATAAACGAAGATTTGAAATAAACATCAAATACAAAAGTTACGTATTTTTGTCCGTAGAATCCGAATCTGCAATAAAAAATGGGGGTTATAATTTAAGATTTCAAAGTTGGACCCCCTCTGACCCCCAGGGGGTCAGTTTCGAAGGTCAAATTTGGTATCACAGAGTAGCTTATTTACAAATATTTAACACGTATATTTACTTTTTTCAATCTCATATGTATTTCTCGAGTTATTCGGCCGTTTCCAGACTTTTCGGACACCCTGTATATATATATATATATTATGCATATGCAATAATAAATATTTTTTGCCGTTAATTGTTTCTAAATTTTTATAATATCTAAATTGTTTCCTATATTTTAATATCTTTACATACTTATTGTATTTTAATGCCTTAGATTTTATATACGCATTCTTTATTTATTCGAAAAAACTGTAATTTGTTAAAGGAAACAGTTTCCACAAAATCTTATTGCTTTATTTTTATTCTTTCATTTGTTTCCTGATATTCATTTATGCTCTATAAAAATCACTCGATTATCCAATTCTTTGCAAAGCGACACTCAGGGTCTTATTATGTAGTATATTCATCCTATCGATTAAGAGGGTGACATTCTTCTTACTTTATTAGATATTATTATTTTTTATTATAATTTATTTTTTTAACAACACTTTTTCTTTCACGAATGGCTCACAATACTGCAAGACAATAATTCAATAAACGTAGTACGATTAAAGTATTCGGGTAAATCGGATATTCTTCACGACAAAAGCAGATATCTACAGTAAAACCGCCTGAAATATATTTTCCCAACCTCCCTTACTTGCTCATGTTGGTTTAGTCTATGTCATGTAACCAAACCGCTCTCACAGCTGTTATTGCAGAACATAGCACATAAAATAAATGTACTATCCGTCTGATATATGGTTATATAATTTTAAATATGAGGTTTCGGGCCCCATATAAATACACCATATTATACAACAATCAGTCGAAAACTGGGGTCATAATTTTGAAGTTATGTAGTGAAATTTTGAAGTTAGTTATCTTTGCTCTTCAACGCAAGAGATGCTTTTTTAAACAGAATTACAGCATTAAATTCTGTCAATTATTAAGTAAAACACCAATGGAGACTTTGAAAATGCTAAGAACAATGTATGATTAATCTACTATAGTGAGACACAAGATTTATAAACGGCATCGTCGTTTTAAATCTTAAAAAATATATCCTTGGCGACCTCGTCGCAATTAAAAGAGCTCAATAAGAACCAGGGTAAAAATTTAAATCTAAATTTTTGAGTCCATATAAAGTAACCAAAGTGAAGTTTGACGACTCCCACGACGAAGAAAAATTCTCATCAACTGAAGGACCAGTAAGTACTAGTTAGTTTGCTGAATACTCGTAGCCTTGGAATGACGATGACTGAAACTTTAATTTTCTGTCTTATCTTTAACTCATGTGTGTGTGTGAACATTTTAAGAACCAATGATTTTAAAGAAAATTCCCTAAGATGTTACACCATTTCAAACAAGACCAACTGATTTTTCCGATGTAATATTAATCTCCATTTTTTTTCCTTTTCCCCTAACAACAGTTACTGTTTTTGTTTTTCTTTCCTTTTTCATATTCTTTAAAATCACTTGTCGCTGCATTAGCTACAGATGTCAGGACATATTTTTTAATTGCACCAGAATTCAGACTACATATTTGCGATGCAACGTTGTACGTGGAAATTACAGGAACTCTGGTTTCGAGATTAAAAAGTCAAATGAAAACTAGCAAAGCTGTGTGAGGAACAAAAATAAGAAAACAGAAGTTTTTTTTAACGACGGCGACTCATGTGAAAGCTGAATCTTTTTTCGACAATTTAAAATTGAAGTTTTAAAATATTTTTTAAAAAACTGCTAAATATATACGACATATCGATGTAATCAAAAGCTTGTTGCAAAAATTGCCGATGTTAAGTTAAATATTTTATTTGTTTTTTTGTTTGTTATGTCTATTTGTCTAAAATAAATGTACTATCGTCTGAAATATGGTTATAATTTTAAAAATGAGGTCTCGCGCCCAACATAAATGCATAATATTTTCTGACATTTAATAAAAAACTGAGGTCATAACAATAATATCTGTCTCTCTGTAACACTTTGAAAATTCTTCTGCAAATACACTCACATAATTTCATATCCAAGAGCTTTAATGAACACCCTTCGATTAGTTATCAAATACATAATATATCGTAGTTATTTGAACAGAATACTTACTGTCGTCGTTAGCAGCTGAGCATTGTATCAAAATTGTAGTTTCTTAAGGAGCAAGAGAAAAGAATACTCAATTCAGAAACACTTTTTTATTTTAAACTGTTGAGTATAACGGAAATTAAAATCATTCGTCAAGGTTTCATAGAATATTTCGAAATTTTCTAGTTAGTCATTATTAGTAGTTAATCATGTACCATGAAATATAATTTTTAAAATACGCTATGAAATCATTTATTACTCAAAAGTCTCGCTTCTTACATGACAAGTATGAGCTCCTAAAAATATCTTTAAACACGAAAATATGTTCTTCTCGTCCTGTTATGTGCTATTTTGAACTTTGAAGTAATGTCACTGCACTCTTCACATTTATTGATAAGAGAATAACTTCTTCAGACCTGTTCTACCACCGAAACATTTATGAAGTTATGCATAGAATTGAACCAAAGATTTTGTGTAAATGTTTGACTATCGCTAGTTAGTGCTCCCTGAATTAAAAAAAAAATCGCCAAAAGGAGATGCTTCAATACTGGTTTTTATGGCATTTTCAATATTTTACCACCGAAACGTGTATAAAATTATGCATAAAAGGGAACCAAATTTTTTGTATAAATGTTTGGCTTTGACTAATTGGCTCTTCCTGAATTATGAAAAAAATGCATTGCGAAGGAGGGGCGGAGCTATAACCGAAATGCCTGTACCATTTTCATTATTTTACCATCAAAAAGTGTATGAAGATATGTATATAGATCGGAATAAAATATTTTGTGTTTGATCTTTTTGGGCATGGCAAGCAGGTTCTCCCTGAATCTGAAAAAAAAAAAAAATTTCCTCTGTAAAAGTGATTTCTGTACTTTTTCATTATTGTATCATCGAAAAGTGTATAAAGTTATTTGCAGTATTGAACCAAATTGTTTGTGTTTGTTTTTAGCTAGGGTCAGCAGGTCGTCCTTGAATTTGGAAAGAAGCATTGTGATAGCGTAGTGCTTTTTCTATCATTTTTTGATTTCTTCGTCGTTCTATTGTCCAGAAATCGCGTACTACTAAGTCGACTATTTGCAAACAATTGATTATTATTGGTTTTAATAAATATCATGATCCATATTAACTCGTTCTTATTCTGTTTGTATTAATAATATTAAAGTATTATCATGTGTAATTACTTTTTGAAATGATAAGTATACGTGTGAAATAGAAGAAAGTTTTGGAATTGGCACATCCAACTAGTTACAATATTTTTTGCATAGGATAGCAGGGGACAATCTTCAACCGGTCTAGTTTTTACCTTTTAAATTTATATAAAAAAGTTTCATATTCAGAGCCGGCTTCAACCGGCTTCGAAAAGTATAATAAACAAAAAAATTCAAAGCAAAGAAGAAGAAGAAAAGACAAGCCCGGTTGTAGATCGTCCTGAGATATTCTATGTAAAAATTTGATGTAAAAATATTAAATTTTGAGGGATATGTTTCAAATAAAGATCATAAACTTAACATTATCATCCGGGTCTTTTTCAGCGACTATTGTAAGCTCATAAAAGCTCTAAAAAATAATGCACTTTTTGTTAACGATTTTTTTCGAATTTTAAGAACATTTTTCTATAAGACTGATTGAGGTGATCCAGTGAAACCCGATTAGGTTTCACTGGATCCACTTGGGTTCTATTTGGGTTCCACCGTGATTTTCAAAGTCATAATTCGACGTCAATTGAAATTTGCGATACTTCTGTTTTTATTTTTAAGAAATGCATTTTTAATGATATTAGAGCACAATAATAATGTTATTTTAAATAAATTTGTGATTAAAAATTTCTTAAATTATCTTATTTTTACGAACATAACTTAAGCGTAGTCATGATGCATAAAAATATTAACTGAAACAAAATAAAAATTGATGTTAAAATGGTAGCGATAATTTTATTTATTCAGTAACTATTGAATAACGCATTAACTGTTTTCATAAGTAATAAAAATGCTAATGATACTGCATATGTTATCTCGAATAATATTATGTAACTCAAATAGCTTTTCCTATTGCAGTATTTTTTTTTTTTTTTGTTTCAGTAACAGATCTAGAATAAACACATATCAGTTTCCTTCAAAATATTTACTTGCTCTAAATTCTCAAAGTATTTTCTCTTTTTTAAATTATTACAGTACTTTCATGTTTTCGCAACTAATGCGAAAATTAGATGTTCTTTATAAAGTTGTTTAGTTTTTGAAGAATGGCAGCTGTTCCCAAAACTTACAAGGAAAAATAGGTAAATTGGAAGTAGTATGAATACAAATGAAGAATCCTATGTCATTAAAAAATATAAATATTCATTTTTTTTATAACTGTAACACTATTAAGAATTGGATGATTTTTTAAAAATTTCTATTTTGCATTTAAAGTGAATTTTTAATATTTATTATAAACTCAAAAAATGTATTCATTTTTTTCTTTTTCAATGGTGTTAACATAGTTTTACGTTTATTTTTCGATATTCGGTGATAATTTACGCTTTTATTTTTTAAAATTGACAGACATAGAATTAAAAATATTTCCCATCTGTCTTTTAATAAAATGACGTGATCATTTGGTTTGTCTTATCACAAAAGTAAAATATATATTAACCCGCGAGTAGTCGCGACTTTTTTCCCAACGTCATTAGTCGCGCTCGGTCTTTTCGCCGCTGGCCCCCCGCATACCACATATGTAAAATAAGAAATATTTTTCACCTAATATACGAAGATAACATTTCAATGAATATATAAATTTGCAGTTTTCTTAAATTATGCATTTTATTCATGAGATCTAGAGCAATTGGAAAGAGTAAAAATGAACTCACACTAGTGATTGTTACGTAGAATTTTCTCCAATTTCAACTTTGTTTCTAAAAATGTACCTGAAAGAAAAACAGAGGTGTCCTGTTCCTTTACTAAAATGGTCGAGAATCTTTCAAAGTCAGTTACATGGTAGATCTCCGTTGTATTTTTAATGTGATACAAGTTAGGAGAAGATAAGTTATACGGGCGGCGAAAAGACCGACACGCGACTACTGACGGGTTAAATACAAAATAATCTGTAGGGATAAATTCATAATTAACTGGCAATACAGAGTAGAAAAAATAATAAAAAAATGCATAAACAACAAGAAGAAGTATAATCATGAACAAAGCTATTCGTTAACCGCTTTCAAGTCACTTATATTTCGAAAATCATTTGTGTATATTTAGAAACCTCAGAAAAAAATTAATTTCGAAATTTAACGATGGATGTTTAGTATCCATCCACATAGAATTTTTCATTTGCGAGTAAATTTTTCGATGCATCACATGCCTCACATCCCACCATCCATGCACATTTTTCGTGTTAATTTAACTAATTTATCAGCCTAAAACTTTAATTTTTACCATAAAATTTATGTATTTTAAATATGTTAAAACTTTTCAACATGTTATTTAGAAAATTTCCATTTTGTATTAAATTAACATAATTCGTAAAAAATATTTTTGTAAAAATTGTCTTATCCTTCTCTAATCCCCGTAATAAAAAATTTATGTACCTCCATAGTGATTCGTCAAAACTGAGTGAAATATATAACAATAAAATCTAAAAAAATTCTTTTGTATTTCAATTGAAATGTTCAGATAAAATTTTTATCCAATAGGTATTATACGGCTTATTTCGAGAGAAAAAAAATATATTGTTTATATTAACCCCTTCGGATCTGGTGTACTACGAGGGGCATTCTGACAATATGTTTCCCTTATCGTTTGGTGTGTATGAAAGTTAACCCGCGGGTAGTCGCGACTTTTTTCACAACGTCATTAGTCGCGCTTGGTCTTTTCGCCGCTGGCCCCCTGCATACCAAATATGTAAAATAAGAAATATTTTTCACGTAATATAGGAAAATAACATTTCAATGAACATATAAATTTGTACTTTTCTTAAATTATGCATTTTATTCATGAGATATGGAGTAATTAGAAAAAGTAAAAATGAACTGACATTAGTTAGTGTTACGTAGACTTTTCCGCCAATTTCAACTTTGTTTCTAAAAATGTACCTGAAAGAAAAACAGAGGTTTCGTGTTACTTCACTAAGGTGGTTGAGAAACCTTTAAAGTCAGCTACATGGCAGATCTCCATTGTATTTGTAATGTGGTACAAGTTATAAGAAGATAAATTATACGGGCGGCGAAAAGACCGACACGCGACTACTGACGGGTTAAACAATAGAATGAGACATGAAAGATACGACACAATTTTATTTGTTAATATAAGTTTTAAGTGCATTGAAACACTTGTCCTACCGCTCGATAAGTTGCAAAAAGCACTCCATGAAAACATCAGGGCTTTTCATACGGGAAAGCCATTAAACGCTTCTGCAAAGCCCTCAGTATTTTCTGGAAGGATTTTTAACCCGCGAGAACTCGCGCATGAGATTTTTTTTCTCCATCGTACCCTTTATAAGACTATTTTTAAGATTATTTTTCCTTTTAATAAAATTTCAAAATGTGATTTTGATTACTTTACCTCTTTTTTTGAATAAAAATACTAAGCCAAACAAAAAAATTTATATTAAGTGACTGTAAAGTAAAAGAAAAGAATTGTGCACCGTGAGAGAAATCCTCATAGCGAGTTCTCCCGGGTTAAAGCTTATCAAGCGGTATGACAAGTGTCTCAGTGCATTTGACCATTATGGGAAAACATAAAGGTATATCTTATCACTAATGTCTTATTCTATTTTTTAACTTTCATACACAACAATGACCACAGTCGACATGGGAAACTTATTTTGAGACCCCCCCCCCCCCTCGTATTAATAGTACACGTCTTTTCATCGAGTATTGTTTCGTTTTAACAATTACTTAATTACTTTCGACATCTAGAAATGATAATGTATGGCTATGCCTTTCTTATTATGACTTAATTACCTTTTTGAAATTTGGTATTAATACAAATAATAATAATAATTTTCTTATTTCGCTTTGCATCTTTGGATATTCTTTAGATTTGGGACTTCATACATATGTTTCCAGTCTTTGAATTTAAAATATATGTTACTTTTCTGAACCAGCCATATGCAATAAAACGCAAAAAGCATTAGAAAGTTGTAGTAACAACTCAAATCCTGTGGTTACACTTCATTTTTGAAAAAGTCTTCAAAAACGCTTTTTTAACATATCATATAAATATGAATTGTATAGTGCACAAAATAAATACAATTCTTAAAATTCAGACGATAAGATAATTTTTAAACTTCAGTAAGTCTATTTGGATAGTTGCAATTAACATTATTAGAATAAAATTAATTTTATGCTTAAAATTTTAAAAAAATCTCATCCTAAAGTGTTAAATGCATAGCACTTTACATCATAGTTCTTTAAAAAATATATAATAATTTAAAAAAACTTTATAATTATCATTTCGAAAGACTTTCAAGTTTTAATTTAAGTGAAATACAAAGTTATTAATTAGACAAAAAGAATTTCTTGGGTATCTTGTTCATACTAAGGTACCCTGGGGTAATAACGCCAAGTGCTTATGTTTTGCATAATTATGAAATAATCAGGTAAATGACACCCATGTGCTCTGCGCAGAAGGGTTTTGAGTCATATAAATCGAAAAAAACAGCTTCAAGTTAATTTGTTTCATTTTTAGGTCTTATTGTTTTTACAAACAACTAAAATAAACGCTTGATCTAAAATTTGCGAGATACGTTTTGTGATGGGAAGACTTTTTTTTTTTATCCGGAAATACTTTGTTAATTACATAAATTTGTAGTGCATTTCATGTACTTTTAAAATGTTGTTGAAGATTTTGGATATCTTCTCGAGATAATTTGTAATTTAAAATGTACTGCGCAATAACTATATCGGGGTAATAACACCAATCATTGACATTAATACCCCGGTTGATTCCCTACAGTGGCCGAACTACATCCTAAATACTGATTCAAATAAACACAGTTAAAACTGTGCAATGTTTCTCATATTTCTATTTAAGCGGTCCTTTTTAAGCAAAAAGAAGCTCGCGGTCTGATATTATTTTGCCTCATCCCCCCTCCCACACCACACCTTTATTTTTCTTACACTTTCACAAACAATTGAACATTTTCAATAGCTTAGAATGCAATTTTTCAATTTCTAAATTTGTAGAGTTTGTACTTTTAGAATTGGGCTATCTACATGCAATTATTCCATCTTATTTCATAGTTTTGTTTGCATGGCGTTATTACCCATATAGGTGGGTAATAACGCCAAATAGCATGGGTCAAGAAAAAAACGCCATTACATTTTCTGAATACATATTTGTTAAATTATTTTATTTTATATAGATAGTCAATGAGTTGCTGTATCAGATCCTATATTTGTTTGAAAAATACAATCTAAAACTAAGCCGTGAAAATTGGTAGAACATTAACGTGGCGTTATTACCCAAGGGTACCTTACATAATATTCATAAAAAATATATATTCTAACATGACTTCCGTCATATACAATTGCCATATATTTATGATAAATATTTCTTAAATTTGATTTTCGATTGCTTTTTCCTTTAAGCATGTTTCTTAAGTGGCTGGTTTCCTTTTAGGTGAAAACGATTCGATTCGATTCGTTCATTGGGTACGTTTAATAATCCAATAATCATGGCAGAAAAAAGAATGATTCCTTTAACTAAAGCATAAAATGCCAAAATTCTACAGGGCAATCATTCGGTTTTATACTTGCATGACTTTATTTAACTGAGATTCGTTTTTGAACTGCAAGCAAATTTAAATAGGCAGTATTTTACTTTGAAAATTTTAAATCAAATTTTTATAAAAAATAGCATAAGAAATGTTGCAAATGTGAAGTAACAAGTTAATCAGAAATAACAGGGGAAAAAAGGTCATTATATTTGGATTAGTTTTTTTTTATCTGACACTTTTAATTTCAATATTAACAGTTTTGGGTCCGTATTGATTTGAAAATTTTAGAAAAAAATTAGTTTATGTGAAAAATATTAACATTACTTGTCCAAACATATTTATTAGTGTTTAACAAATACTGCATTCTCTGAAAGATAACGAATGTTGTTGCTCTGCGTTACTAATCAATAAAGATTCATATAAAAATAGGCTAAGGAAGAATTTAAAGAAAATATTTTATTACAATAAGATTTAATTTATATTAGGATTTTCTTACACACTTTTGTCCTTTTTCACACATGATTCTTTAAGGAATGTAACTTTTATTTTAAACTGAAAGAGTGAAATTGCAAATTGAACACCTACCATACTCGCCAGATCTCAATCCTCCAGATTTCTTCCTATTTTCACGACTCAAACTCTCTTTGAAAGAGATTTGACCCTATTGCTGACATCCAACGAAACGTGACGAAGCTTTTGAACTTCATCCCAAAAGAAGATTTCTTGCGAATTTCCCAGGACATGTATAGTAGATCTCAGCGGTCCATAGTTATAGGAGATGAATATTTTGAAGGATGGTATGGTAACTTTCGTTAATATTTCATCTACATTAATGCTACAGGACTATTGGCCGAACTTTATTGTCAGAGGTAGTATATTTAAAATAAAAGTCTCAGTGGCCGTGGTACACAACGTGTTACAGATGAGGGATGAAGAGAAATTATTTTGTACGCATTTTCTTAAAATACTAAATTATAATTCTATAAATATATAAAAAGTATTTTTTTAATTTCAAGCTTCTTTTAGGCTCGTCAAAATAAATAAATAAATAAATGTATATACAGTATTTACTCGTGTATAGGGCGCACGCTTGTATAAGGCGCACCACTACTTTACGAGTAAAAATGGCGATTTCTTAAAATCTCGTATATAACGCGCACCATATATTTGATACGCTAATGAAAAATGACCAAATGAATTTCAGTTAAAAAAAAAAAAAAAAAAAAAAAAAAATCGAAACAAACATTACACCAGACCATAAAACAAGACGAAAAGGTATTTTTAGACTTTGGGTTCTAAGAGAATGACGGGAAATAGGAATGAGTGACGGTAAAGAGAGTTGCTAACTAGCGTTTAGATAATGTCACTAGCTCTGTTGTATAAAAAACTGCAAGGAGTGAAATAAATATGCAGTAATACTTCAATTAAGTAACATTTTCCGAGTTTTAATATCTTTGAATTTTTTGTTTCGTATGTATATCGTTCGACTACATCCAACAGTAAAAAATTATTCCGTGTATAAGGCGCATCTAGGAGTTTCGCTCTAAATTTTTGGAAAAAAAGTGCGCCTTATACACGAGTAAATACGGTATATATATTCAGCTTTGTTTTTTTATTATTTATATCTCTTTACTTAATAAAAAGTATGCCATTTTTGTAGTGTATAAGACTGATGTAGATATGAATCTGACAGGAAAAATATTTGAATATTTCACATCAAATTATGATTATGTCATACGAATGTAAAATAAATTTAATTTTCAAATTGAGTATCCTTGCCTTGAAGAAATTATACTATCTTCTTTCCACAGCTGTTTTTTTTTAATACTAACGTTTAAAAAATGATATCTCAAACTATAAATAAATAAGGCGGCTTCGGCCATCTCAAAACAATCTTATAATCTGATATACGTCAATACTTCCTGAAAAAGGAAGCATAGCAAAGCTAGCGGATAGGTGAATTAAAAAAAAATCAACAAAGGCTTATGTCGATTTCTAGTTGAATTTAATGATTGATAAAAATCCGTGAGTTTAGAGAGAACCATTTCGGAAATTGAAGAAAAAACCGTGGATAGAAGCGCCACCTGCTGCGCCATTTACTTCAAAAACTAAACAGCGTTAATTCGTATCAGGGACTAACTGAAGCTAACTGTTAAAAAATGAACAATTCGTACGTTAGTTCTTGTAATAGTGCTATTGAGATATTCATGAGTAATGCTATGTAGCAGCGACATTTCTTGGAGGATTTTCACAAAAAAACAGTAAGCACCATATTATATCAAAGATTCATGCAGAGTGAAGTTTTATGAAAATCCATTCATTAGTTCTTGAGATAGAGCTATTACACATGTCGTAAAAAGGGCAACATAGCAGCAACACCAGTTGGGCAATTTAGACCAAAAGTATTCAGACCTAGTTTATATGAGAGACTAATTTAATCAAAAGTTTAATTAAATTTCGATCATTGCGTTCTTTAGATAGGTCGTCCACAAAATTTGTGTCACAGACAGACATTTTGTAAAAACATATTTTGGTGCAACTTTCTTATCCCGTCGACCAAAAAATTATCTCCAAACTATGTGATTAAATGCCAATAATATATGACCGTGAATGTCACATTCAATGACATTAAATATGATTCAAATGTTTAAAACGTCATTAAGTGATTTTTATCTCGACTTTGTATTTATATTAACATTTTATTAATTATTTGTTTATTCGTTATTTAAATAAAAAATTATGTTAATTATGTTAATATGTATGATTTGGCAATTAGTATGGCGATTTGTATGATTTGGCGAAATTGGTCGGCAGGATAAAGTATTAACCATATTTTTGGAGTTCTTTGATCTTTAAACTGTGTAAATCTGTCAGAAACCGGAATTCGAAAATTTCCACTAACACAATACTCTCTTGCAATAATAAGTGAAAGAAAAAATACAGCTAGAAAGAAATACTGTATCACTATTACTGATTCTTTTTACGACAGCTTGTCAGTAAGATGCAGTAAAATCTTATTCCCGAATGATGAAAACTCAATTTTGAATACATACGTGTTCAGAATTGTTTGAAACTGGTGACTCGAAGCAAAGGAATTGAATTCGCTAAGTTGTGAAGACTTGTCAAATTCCATTTAAATTTTTCTGTTTCACTTTAAAAATATTTGAATCGTCTTTTTACAATAAACTGTGCGTAGAAAATGAAAAAATATATACATGGTATTAAAAAAGTATTTTAAAAATAGAGATTTATCTATTGTGAATGCAAACAAAATGAGTAAATGTGATCGTAGATCTCATCGAGATTTCGTTGAATATATCTTTTAAAAATACTTTATCCTTAAAATATTAAATCAGAATTGCGATATTTTTAATAAATAAAATCTTAGATAAATGACAACCTCATTATACTCATATTTATGTAAATAAAATTTCTTTACATATAAAAATTTTATGCGTTACACGTTTTCTCAGCAGATGGCAGCATCAAAAATATTTTATTATGAAATATTACCTAAACTTCAAAATCGCATTTTATACATTTTTTTTTGTTGCTGTTTACAATTAAAAATAATTTGAAATTCCCTTTCAGTTATTAGAGGTATTTGCGAAATAAACTAATGAATAACTGAAGGTAAAAATAGTTTTAAAAAATATCCCAAAAGTAATTTTTAAGTTATAATAAAAATAATGTAAACCCTTAAATTTGGAAAAAAAAGGAAATTTCTTTTAATTAAATCAATCTTAATATGAACATTTTTAATTTCGGCACCTACATTTGAAGTAAGAACCTTTGCTTTACTAGAGAAATGTTTTTCCTCCAAGCTATGACGCCTACGTCAAAAAGAGTTGAAATTTTGATTCTCATTTAAACTATAAATTAGAAAAATGAACGGGTGTTTCTTGAAAAAATTAATCTAACTAAAATAATAAGCTATTGCAGAATTTTATGATTTGTTACGTGGCACAAGGTATTCAACTATAATTACAGAATATTTGAGGTCACTGACTTACATAGTTTTTGTTTATGAACTCTGTGACGGACAGACATACCGAGGAGTGAGACGAATTACTTTGTACTGTTAAAAATATCAAAATATTGCTGCATCGTCACTCCACCGCTTTTGTTTTTTTACTTTCCTTTTTTTTTTTACATCTCTATTTTAACCAATGAGAATGCTCCATAATGCTGTGAAGTAATAGTTTTCTATAAAAGCCGTGGAGTGACGATGCAACAAATTTCAAATTTTTAACAGTGTAGGTCAGATAAACGAAACTTTAAAAATAAAATTACATAATAGGTAAGGGAAATCTAGATTCGAGACTACTAGAAGAAAATTTAAAATTACATACGATGATTCAATACTTAGATGATGGTGTAAAAAATCGAGCACTTTCAGCTAATATTAATCCATCAGTACCAGGATTTTAAACGTTAAATAGTTCTTATGGACAAGAGTACTATCACCTAATCACAAATCCTTCCCTCGGAAAGATTCATTCCGGTTCCATGGTCGATTCTACTAACCAGGGGCAAACGCGTATTTTTTTTTTCCAAGCACCTTCGTCGTTCAAAGCCCAAGCTCGCACTCTGATTGGTTGTTACTCTCGGCACTATTTTCACGTAACTTGGCGATAATCATACTTGGCATAGCGATAAATGCTTCTGTGGAGTTTGATTTCCTTCCGAACCGAGTAGCAAAGTAACTTTTCTCTTGCAGCATTGGATTCGATGGAACGTGTCTTACTGACAGCTGTACTCTTTTAAAGTTTTTACACACAAATTTTTACTTTGTACTCAGTTTACTTTGTACTCGGTTCGGAAGAAAATCAAACTCGACGGAAGCATCTATCGCTACGCCAAGTATGATTATCGCCAAGTTACGTGAAAACAGTACCGATAGCAACAACCAATGAGAGTGCGAGCTTGGGCTTGGAACGACGAAGGTGCTTGGAAAAAAATATTCGCTGGGCAAACAGGCAACAGTCGAGGGTGAGAAGGGTGTGAGGCAGAAGTGTGCTTACAAATTTTCCCTACGGTATCAAACTCTTCCAAACATTTGGATATTAATTTGAATGATGGAATGTTATTGCAAGACTCTCTATTCAGTAAAATTTCTATAGATTCATGGATATTTAATTCATCATAATTCTTTAGATGGGCACATCTTCTTTAAGTATTGAAACATTTTTTTTTAATTTCGTTTTATTAAAATGAGTTTTAGCATTCATAAATAATCTTTTATGTGGAGAAAATATAAAATAATTAAATTACACGAGATATGCCTATTAACTCAATTAGTGCATGTAATGTTACTTGAGGTAAAAATGGAATTCAGCAGTTTTTTAAATAAATTGCACTAAAATTACGTTAAAAAAATACTGGATGTCTAAATTAAAGTAAGAATTGAATTCTGAATTTGCCTTTTTAGTTGTTCATGTTAGTAGAACGCCCGCTTGTTTTAATGCATCCTACATTTTAAAACACAACCTCAATTGTTGGGATCAACTTATTTCGAATTTAAATCCAAAAATCGTCCGGGTCATTTGCTTCAGATTTCTCTCGTTCAGTCTTATCCTTTTTACTTCCTTCGATCTTTACAAGAAGAGAATATTGCATTTGTGAACTTTTTTGAATTCTGATTTTTGATGATTTTTCTTGTTTTAGGGTCGATAATATCAAGTTTTTACAAAATGTCTATCTGTGAGTCTGTGACTCTGTCTGTATGTATGTGACATAAATTCTGTGGGAGCTCTATCTCAAGAAGTAATGCACAGAATTTAATAAAACTTTTGTACTCAAGTAGATCCTGCTACAAATTGATGCTGATTAGTTTTTGGTTAAATCGCTCAAGAAGTGGTTATGCAAGAACTACTATGCTCAATTTCCCCCCAATTCTCACAATATCTTATTTTTAGAAATAATACAACAATTTTCATCCAATTTCAGACTTGGGTATATTTTGATAAATATGATTACTGATTATGTTTTAACATCCAACAGGTGGTGCTTTTATGTTGATTTTTTCTCGATATCTTCAATATTTTCTGCTTCATGAAGGAATACACGGAATTGCATTTCTTTAGAATCCACACGATAGGCATAAATTGTTTAATTTTGGCTATGTAGCAGCTAATTTTGAAGTATTAGCACGTAAGAGGTAAAAGAAAGTTTTGGGACAGTCACATGTTACAATTTCATCTTCGACTAAAAAAAATGGATACATGAAAAAAAAAAATATCACAAAGGCAAGCATGCTAACTTTATATTTTTCCAATATTTAAAGTAATTTTAAAATCTCATATGTAGTTTTCATGCAGCCTGCACTCATATAAATTATGTATTGAATTAATGTATTGAAATAAATAAAAATGAATTGCCTTTTGCTTTAGAAAATGTTCACATTTTTTAATTCTTTCCACATATACTCTTAAACTGTAGTAATCTCTATAGGTTTTCAAGATAAAAAAAGACATATTTTTACTTTTAAAAAAAATATAAAATAAATGAATTATTTAATTCAAAATTTTAAGAAATAAAAGAAAATGTTTAACCTCCTCAGTCCTAAGACAAATTTTACGTGGCACTACAAAAACCAGTTTAAAATTCTTATCAAACACAACAAAGATGCATCAGTGTTTACACCTGTCATCAGTGGTTACATATGTGCTTCTAATAAGCACATATATATTATATTTATAAGCATATATTTAAAAAAGTCTAGATATAATTTTATAAATTTTAGAACATTATAAATTAAGTTTAAAGATGTTTTTTAGTGTCTCCACCCGGCGAAATCAGGACAGAAATGGTTAAGCAAAATTTTATGTAACTTTCTTTGAAAAATATAATAAATTAAGTCCTGGAACCAGGTTTTTGGAGACCCTTTGAGAAAAAGCATTCTCATGGTTGTCAGGATAACTTATAATAGCTAAATCTGATATTTAAAAAAACTTTTTTCTTTTTGTTAGTAGATACATATAGATTGTGATTGAACAAAGGATTTAACTAAAAACTGAAATATAAATTTCTGATTGAGGTTTGCTAAACAGTACAATATTTGATATGATATACACTACATATTGCTTTTTAAATTTTTTATAATTGCAATTGAAAAGAAAACATTTCGTTCAACCACTAATCAATCGTAGTTTTAAAAAAGGATCAACACCCGTCTGAAAACAATTAATGAATTTAAAATACTTTTAATATATATATTTTGTTTGTACTTTTATAACTGAAATATCAAGTTCAGCTTTGACAGGGATCCTACACTGTAAAAAAAAAAGTGTCGGTCTACTAAAAAAACTTTAGTGATCCTTGTAATTACTAAAAAATTTTTAGTAATCTTAGTCGGTTACAAGAAAATCTGTAAGAATTACTAGAAAAAAGTTAGCAACGAATAAGAGTTAATAATTTTATATTTTTAATAGCTATTACTAAAACTCACTTGGTGTAGCCTTGAAAGCATAGTGGCTATAGTAACGGATTCCAGGCTAAAAGGTCCCGGGTTCGATACTGGCCACTGCCAAATACGCCTCGAATGTATGCAGTGTAAGTACTCGTTATTAAGAAGGAAGCTCCGGTCCTTCGAGCCCACGTAATGGTTATTAAAAATAATTTTAGAGCTATTACTAAAATTTGCTTGGTGGCTCATACTAAAAATTTTTAAGTTAGATATACAAAAAATTCTTTTGTTCAGTTTACAAAAGAAATACTTTTTTCGCTTGCAAAAAAAAAAAAAAAAAAAAAAAAAAAAAAAAAAAAAAAAAAAAGTTTGTAATGGTTACTAAAAAATTCTGGGGAATACAAATTTACTAAAAAATTTTTAGTAACCTCTTGAATTTTTTTTTACAGTGTACGCATCAGGTGATTTCTGGGATTTTAGGTGGTTTTGCAACAGAAAATTAGTAAAGTATTGATTGCTATATCTAAAAATAGAATTTTTTTTCTATTAAATAAGGCAAATATTACTTTACAAGCATTCTGATAAAATATCCTTGAATCGTATGAGCCCTGTTTGAGTAAAAATACTTGCATTTCTGATTGAATAATTCATAATAACACAAAATGCCTTTTAACCCTTTAACGCGCTTTTTTGCCGGGTCGGCAACACCTACAGTTTCCCCTGTTTAGAGACACAAAAGCTCCTTAAATATTTCAAAAACTACTCTAATGGCTACTTTAAATCTTTCTTATGAGTTCTAGATGGCAGCACCACAGAGATCAAACTCTGCTGTTTTTAAATAATAGGTAAAATGTTTTACTGTAATACGCGCTTCACAGCAATGCTCTTCTCACTGCGCTTATCAATGCTTTACTTATGGGAGGTTACCACTCTGGCAACAGCTGTATAATTAAAATGGTTAGTGCAATCTTTGAAAAACAATACCTGTGTACTCATCTAAGCCTAAATAGATTGCCTAATTTTTTTTCTTTAAATTCCAACTTTAAAGAGAAGTGCGCCGGAAAGGGTTAAAGTACGATTTACTTTCATTGATGCTATTTACACCACTTGTTCAATCATGCTATGTTCAGTTTATGCATTCTGTTACAGTTTGTTCATGAAATTCAATCTTATGTAAAGAAATTCGAGGAACTTTTAGAAATTTTGTTATGAAATTCGATTTGTCATATTTTAACATCTATCAAGATGTAATATAAAACATCACTTTGAAATATCAATTTATTTTTAAATGCTTTAAGTGATCAATTAAAAATAACACAAAAACCGTATAGTTTTACATGTTTCATTGCACTTACGGCAACTTTTTCAAAAACAAATAGATGATAAAAATAAATTTCTCGAAATAAACAGAAAAACATAAATCACGGGAACATTTCTTAGGGTCATATTCTCAGAAAAATATGTTCACTTGATTATGTTCACGTGTTTTTCTGTTTATTTCGAGAAATTTCTTTTTATCATTTATTTGTTTTTGAAAAATCTGCCGTAAGTGCAATGACACATGTAAAACTATAAGCTTCTTATGTTATTTTTTATTGATCACTTAAAGCATTTAAAAATAAATTGATCTGTCAAGATTATTAGGTATGTGACAGCTTTCTGTTTTTCTCAGTTGTATCTTTCCTACACTAGAGAAAATGTAAATACTAGAAAACTTTGACTGCATTCTCTAGAAAAATATGTCTTTACACGCTAAAAAACGTGTAATGGGAAGATAAATGCTTATATTTTTTGCTTTTATAAGAAAGTATACTACAACAGATTATATTATCTGTAATGTTTAAAATTTATCAAAACATAGTTTCATTTTTTGATATGTTTAAATTTGTATTTATTTGTATTTTATTCTGTTTTAATATTTTCTTTTTTTTTTTATAATATATGTATCAATGTTTTCTTCCGGCTCAACGATTTTATTATTCACTTTTCTTTTCTGTCACAGTTCATAGATTAAATTCAATCTTATGTAAAGAATTTTATTTAAAGAACTTTTCCGAAACTTTCCTTTGAAATTCTATTTGTTATATTTTAACTTTTGTCCAGATAGTTAGGTACAAGACAGTTTCGTGTATTCCTCAGTTGTAACGTTTCTATTCTGGAGAATATTTAAATGCTAGAAAACGTTATCTGCATTCTCTATGATGAAACTATGATTTTTTACCCTGAAAAATGTGTCAATCGAAAAAAAACTGTATTTTTACTTTTGTAAGAAAGTGTATTATGGCATAATATGTTGTGTGTAATGTTTTAAATAATGCAAAGCAAAGTTTTATTCTTTACTACATTGATTTATATTTCTATTTTTAATAATTTATTATTATTTTACTGTTTTCGTTTTTTCTTTCTATTAAGGTACCCTGGGGGTAATAACGCCACGTTAAGGTTTTACCAATTTTCACGGCTCAGTTTTAGTTTGTATTTTTCAAACAAATATATGATTTGATACAGCAACTCATTGACTATCTATGTAAAAATAATAATTTAACAGACATGTATTCATAAAATGTAATGGCGTGATTTCTTGACCAATGCTATTTGGCGTTATTACCCACCTATATGGGTAATAATACCATGCAAACAAAACTATGAAATAAGATGGAATAATTTCATGTAGAATGCCCAATTCTAAAAATACAAACTCTACAAACTTAGAAATTGGCAAATTGCATTCTAAGCTATTGAAAATGTTCAATTTTTTGTGAAAGTGTAAGAAAAATAAAGGTGTGGTGTGGGGAAAGAATGAGGCAAAAGAATATCAGACCGTGAGCTTCTTAAAAAGGACCGCTTAAATAGAATTATTAGAAACATTGGACAGTTTTAACTGTGTTTATTTGAATCAGTATTTAGGATGTAGCTCGGCCACTGTTGGGAATTAACCGGGGTATTAATGCCAAGGATTGGCGTTATTGTCTCGTTATAGTTATTACGTTGTACATTTTAAATTACAAATTATCTCGAGAAGATATCCAAAATCTTCAACAACATTTTGAAAGTCCATGAAATGTACTACAAATTTATGTAATTAACAAAGTATTTCCGGATTAAAAAAAATAGTCTTCACATCACAAAACGTATCTCGTAAATTCTAGATCAAGAGTTAATTTTAGTTGCATGTAAAAACAATAAGACCTAAAAATGAAAAAAATTAACTTAAAGCTGTTTTTTGCGATTTATATGACTCAAAGCCCTTCTGCGCAGAGCACATGGGTGTCATTTACCAGATTATTTTATAATTATGCAAAATATTAGCACTTGGCGTTATTACCCCGCCTGGCGTTATTACACCAGACCACCTTATATTATATATATATATCAATGTTTTTTTCTTGATCACTTATCATATCATCAACTTTTCTTTTCTGTCACAGTTCGAAGATAAAATCCAATGTTATGTAAAAAAAAATATCAAAGGAACTTTCAGAAATTTTGCTTTGAAATTCGATTTGTCATATTTTAACTTTTGCCCAGACTGTTAAGTATGAAACAGTTTCATGTTTTTCTCAGTCGAATCTTTCCAACACAGGAGAAAATGTAAGTCCTAGAAAACATTATCTGCATTCCTTAGAAAAATCATGATTTTTTAATCCTGAAAAATGTGTCAAGTAAAAAAATATATATATATATATATCTTATACTTTTGCTTTTATAAGAAAATGTGCTATGTGACAAAGTTTTTTTATTAACAATATAGTTTTATTCTGTACTATATTCATATATATTTCTATTTTTTTAATGTTCTTTAATTATTTTACAGTTATCTTTTTCTTATTTCTGTTATAAAATACACATTAATTTTTTGTTCCTGTTCAACAATTTTATCATTAACTTTCTGTCACAGTTTGTAGATAAAATCTAATCTTATGTAAAGAATTTTATCCAAGGAACTTTTAGAAATTTTCAGATAAAATTCGATTTGGCATATTCTAACCTATGTTCAGATTGTTAGGTACGAGACAGTTTCATGTTTTTCTATGTTGTATCTTTCCAACAATGCAGAAAATGTAAATGCTAAAAAATGTTTTCTGCTTTTTCTAGAAATTTTTATGCTGAAAAAAGTGTAATGTGAAGAAAAATTCTTATGATTTTACTTTTGTATGAAAGTATATTATAGCAAAAAAAATTTATAAATAATGTTTATAACTATGCGAAAATACTTTATTTATTAGTACAATTATATTTATATATATTTCCATTTTTATTTATTTTATTTTACTATTTTCTTGTATATATATATATTATATCTATATATCAAGATTAAGTTCCGTTTTAACAATATTATCAGCAACTTTTCCTTTCTGTCACAGTTTGTAGATATCCAATCTTATACGAGATTTTTTCCAAGAAATTTTTATGAATTTTCTTATAAACTTCGATTTGCCATATTTTAATTTTCTGTCCAGATTTTTAGGTAAGAGACAGTTTCGAGTTTTACTCAGTTGTATCTTTCCTACACAGGAGAAAATGTAAACGTTAAAAAACGTTACCTGCATCCTCTAAAAAAGATGAAATTTTATGTTTAAAAAAAGTGAAAAGCGAAAAAAAAATTCTTTTATTTTTGCTTTTCTAAGAAAAGGTATTGTGACACAATGCATTACGTATGTTTAAAATTGTAATGTTTAAAATTATTATATTTAAAATTATGATGTTTAAAATTATGCAAAAAGAGTTTTATTCCTTACTTTATTTATATATGATTCTATTTTTATACTTTTTTCTTTCTCTTAGTTCTATTATAATACATATATCAATAATTTGTTCTGGTTCAACAATCTTATCATCAACTTTTCTCTTTTTTCACATTTTATTTTTCTCAGTTGATCTTTCTATCAGAGGATAATATAGAAAGGATAGAAAACGTTATCTGCATTCTCCAGGAAAATATGAACTAAACTAAAATGTGTAATGGAATGAAAAATTATGATAATTTTGTTTTTGAAAGAAAATGTTTATGACAGATTAAATTATGTATAATATCTAAAATTGTGGAAAAATACTTTTATTTTTCACTATATTCGTATGTATATCTATTTTTAGATTTTGTTTTATTTTACTGTTTTATTTTTCTTATTTCTATTACTATATATACATCAAAGATTTTTCTGGTTATTGTTATTTTCTGTCACAATTTGTAGATAAAATCTAACCTTATGTAAAGAGCTTTATCCAAGAAACTTTTAGAAATTATGTTATAAAATTCAAATTGTCACAATTTAACTTCTACCAAGATTGTTAGGTACGTGACAGATTCATCGTTTTCTCAGTTGTATCTTTCTAACATTGGAGAAAATGTAAATGCTAGAAAATGTTTTCTGCTTTCTTTAGAAAAAAAAATGAATTTTTACGCTAAAATGTGTAATGTGAAGGAAAGTTCTTATGTTTTTGCTTTTGTAAAAAAGTATATTGTGACAGATTAAATTATGTATAATGTTTAAAGTTATGCAAAAAAAAACATTTCTTTTACTATATTTATATCTAATTCTGTTTTTAATTTTTCATTTTCTTCTATTTTCTTTTCCTTAATTCTATTATATAAATATATATATATATATGTGTATGTATGTATGTATATCAATGTTTTGTTCCAATTCATCCATCTCAAGAATTAAAATTTTGTCATGAAGTTTTCTTTTCTGTCAAAACATGTTTATAAAATACTATTTATTCAAGGAACTTTTAGTAATCTTGATATGGAATTCCGTTTGTCATATTTTAATTTATATCAAGATTGTTAGGTATGTAACAGATTCATGTATTTCTCAGTTGAATCTTTCCTACAAAGGAGAAAATGTAAATGCTAGAAAACGTTATCTCCATTTTCTAGAAAAATATGAATTTTTATGCTGAAAAAAGTGTAAAGTAAAGTAAATATCGTATATTCTTCCTTTTGTAAGAAATGGTATTATCACCGATAACATTATGTATAATGTTAAAAATTATGAAATAAATAGGTGTATTATTTATTGCATTTATATATATTTCTATTTTACTATTTTCTTTTTCTCATTTCTATTTTAATAATTATATGTCAATGGTTTGTTCCTGTTCAATCATCTTATCATTAGCTTTCTATTCTTTCTGTCACAGTTTGTAGATAAAATCTAATCTTATGTTAAGAATCTTATTTAAAGAGCTTATAGAAATTTCGTTTTGAAATCTGATTTGTGTTATTTTAGCTTTTGTCAAGATTGTTACGTACGTGTCAGACTCATATTTTTTTCAATTGTAACTTTCATACATAAGGAAAAATGTAAATGCTAGAACACATATTTTAAATTCTCTGGAAAAATATGAATTTTTATAATGAAAAAGCGCAAAGTTGAAGAAAAAATCCTTTGTTTTTGCTTCTGTAAAAAATGTGTCTTATGACAGAATATTTATGTTTGATGTTTAAAAATCCCTGTCAGCTGGGCCTATAGGCGGAGGTAGATTTCAAAAAGTGCTCATTTCAACAAAAAAAAAAAAAAAAAAAAATGATTAGAGATAATCCCAGTTTAATAACTTCATTTGGCCGTTTATGAAAAATTTTTAATTTCATTTTTCTGCAAAAACTGGTTTAATCAGAATCATGTTGAGAAAAATTCAGCTCAAATGTCCATTTTGACAACATATTTCGAAATAGATTCTGAATTTATTAAAAAATTGACCAAAACAGTACATTATACAGTTCCTAAATAACAAAAAACTGTCAGTTGAATGCATTTGAGAAAAAAATTGAATTTAAAAATGAGTCATAAAATAACCGATTTGTTGTTTGAATACATCCTTAATTTTTTAATCATGATTGCTTCGGAAAATTTTGTGCGAAATACTCACTTTGACAGCATTTTAAAAAATATATTCTATCTTTATCAAAAAACCTGGTCAATGCGTCACAGTATATAGTTCCTAAATAAGAGGATCTGTAAATTGGATGCGTTTGAGAGCGAAAATAGATTTTAAAACGAGTCATAAAAAACGCAATTTGCTATGTAAAAACACGAAGACCTCGGAAAATTCTGTTCAAAATACCCTTTTTAGTAGCCTTTTTCAAAATATACTCTGTCTTTATCAAAAAACCGATCAATGCATCACATTATATAGTTCCTGAATAAGAGGATCTGTAAACTGGATGCGTTTGAGAACAAAAATGGATTTAAAAACGAGTCAGAAAAAAACGCAATTTCTTATTTGAATACTTCCTTAAATTTTCAGTCCCGATGACTTTCGGAAATTCTGTTCAAAATACCCTTTTTGGTAGCCTTTTTTGAAATATATTCCGTCTTTATCAAAAAACTGACCAATGCATCACATTATATAGTTCCTAAATAAGAGGATCTGTAAACTGGATGCGTTTGAGAATAAAAATGGATTTAAAAACGAGGCAGAAAAAAACGCAATTTCTTATTTGTGTACTTCCTTCAATTTTCAGTCCCGATGACTTTCGTAAATTCTGTTCAAAATACCCTTTTTGGTAGCCTTTTTTGAAATATATTCTGTCTTTATCAGAAAATTGACCAATGCGTCACTTTATACAGTTTCTAAATAAGAGGATCTACCATTTGGATGCGTTTAAAATCAAAAATGAATTTAAAAATGAGTCAGAGTATAAGCAGTTTGGATTTGAGGTTTTTTTCTCCAACTCCTATTTTTGTTTAATTTTCCTTTTGCTATACGAATTGGTCCTATGAAAAACTTGTCAATATAAAAGTTGTAGATATTTTTGAGAAGATGTAAAAAAAAATTTAATCAGATTTGATATCTTAAAAATTGACGGAGTTATGGATTTTTCTCTTTTTTCAGCGCCCTTTTTCTTTTCGTTTTTAATTTTTTTTCATCGCTAAAAGTTGGTCCGATCAAAAACTTGTAAATACAAAAGTTTTAGATAATTTTAAGAACATTTACAAAAAATTTATTTGGACTTGATATCTTGAAAATTGACGAAGTTATGAATTTTTTCTCTCAAAATCCCTGTTTTTTTCGCCACTTGAGCCCACTTCTAAAATTATCAAAAATCTGTTCTGCATATACTTTTGGCCCATTTTTAAGAAGTAATATAAACTTTAAACCGATTCGATATCTACTTTAATTAAGAAGTTATGGCGTTTTTCGGTTTTCACAAAAACGCCCCCTATTCCGACCCCCTTGGTCCGATTTTGCCCATTAACGAACTTAGCCAAGATTTTATCCCCTTTGATTTTATGTACCAGTTTGGTGGAGATTGGTGAAGCATTATAGAAGTTATCGTGTCCATAAAAAAGTGAGATATATATATATATATATAGATAGATAGATAGATATATAAACTGGTGCGATTGCAATAGGTAGTATTTCTTACGAAATCTACCTAAAATTAAGCAGGAAAGGATTGTTATTCTGAGTATGTATACTGGTTAGTATGTATACTGACTATATGATTTCATGTTGAGTGGACTGGAATAAAAAAAAATTGATAAAGACAATTCACATGAAATTGTTTCATCATTTTTGTATGATATTTAAATAACTGACTGTTAGTTACATAATTTCAATTTCCTTGCTTCCCAAATTAGTTGCTACATTTCAAGTAGGAGGAGTCATAAATCACATCTGATGCAATTTAGTTGATCACCACCAGTAATATTATACTAGAATGAATATAACGATGTATACTAGGTGCTAGAAGCAATGTTAACACTAGAACCGCCGGGTATTTTACGTAAATTTTATAAAAAGTGTTTCTCACCAGAATTTAGACTTTAAACTATTTAACTTAGTTAATTAGTCTATTTTTCTGCTGCTTACATTTAACATATCTTATTAAGGAAATTCTGGTTCGAAATAAATTTTATCAATCTGGCAGGGGTCGATTTGACCCCTAATGGCGGTTTTAGTGTTAACTTGAATGTAATGAAATAATAATTTAGAAAATACTTTGAAGAAGGAAATGGAGAATATAACGCTGTACTCGAATATTTGCAGCGGCGTATCAAAAATGGTAAATTAAACCACAATGCCATAAATGCTGCAGCTATTAAGTTTAATGTTCATCGTCATTCATTGCCCGTTTGCAGAACCATTCAAAGACACCAAAAATAAAATATAAGGTAATTTACAAAGTAAATTTACAAAAGAAATTGGAAATGCGGATGAAAAAAACTGTTTTTCTTAGTCACTAAGCAAAATCAAAGACGTTTCAATAAAATGAAGGCAATCACTGCGAAGATTGTATATGCTTTTAATATTCGAAAATTAATATTACACAGGATTCTCAAGACTGATAACGTGTTGGATCGCATTTCATTCAATATTAAACCAAATCTAATAGAAAAAAAAAGTAAGATCGAGAGGTCTCGATTTTATTTGCAGCATGTTTAAGCTAAAAGATCTTTTCAGATATGTTAGAATGAAATATTCGGAAATGAATTCACGATTAATTAGCTTGAAGATAGTTTTACGTGATTACTATTAAAATAATCTTTACAAAATGCGGCGGACGTGGATTAAAAAAGTACGCACAGGGATTTTTTAAACTAATTTATGGAATGACGAAGGGAATGATAGATAAGTAAACGGTGTTGATTGATAGTATAACTGTCTGAAAAATATTCAAACAAAATCATAAAGTCGTACTCATCAATAATGAGTATAAATGTATTCTAATTTCGCAATTAATTTGGGACATTATTTAGTAGTATTATTTATTTGGCAACTTTGATGTGTAAATTTAGTAAATTAAAAAAAATAACTCTTAGTTTTAGACATTTGATTTCATTATATTTCATAGCTGTTGTATTGCTTTATTACACTGTAAAAAATTTTGGTCTCGAATCACGGTGGTTATACCGTCAACTTTGTGACACTTCCTTTTACCGTAATTTTACTGGACGGTATATATACCGTAAAATACTTAAAGTACATGTACCGTAATTTAACTGAACATAAATTTAAATATTTTGTGGTATATGTACCGTAAAATATTTAAAGTATATGTACCGTAATTTAACTGGACGGTATATGTACCGTAAAGTATTTAAAGTACATGTACCTTAAAAAAATATCGTTACAGCATATATACCGTAAATTAAATATATGGTATATGTACCGTAAAAAATATTTTTACAGCACAGATACCGTAAATTAAATGTACGACATATGTACCGTAAAAAATATTTATACAACATATATACCGTAAATTAAATGTGCGGTATATGTACCGTAAACACATTTGTAATCAGTATGTGTACCGTAAATGAAATATACGGTATATATACCGTAAAAATACAGGATGATCCAAAAAAACCCTCCCACATTCGACAGGTTAAAAAAAAAAAAAAAAAACGACTCTAATGAGAAACTTATTTGTTAAAAATATACAAGGTGGTCATAAAAAAAACTTTGCCGATACATGGAGCTCTAGCGGCCAGTCCGCTTAACCGATCGAGGTGAAATTTCAGATATAGCTATTCAGAGATATGAGCTGGAGATTCTGTGAACGGCAACAAAATGGCGCTCACGGTTACGGTTAAAGTTACAGAAACTCGAGAATTTCCAATGGCAACACCCATTTTTTTCTTCGCAAAATGCTCAGCGCATGCGAAAACCCTAAACAACGTTGGAACCGTACGTGTATCGCAAGATACGGACATGTTATGCACGCACAAAAAACCGTTCTGGGAATCCTTCCCCCATAAAAAAAACTCGATTGGGGCGCAAGGAGGAAATCTGCATACGACGCAGAGTCAGTACAGTAATCTCTGATTAGAATACAGATCGGAGAAACTAAAACATTTATTAAAACATTTTCCACATGGGTGCCATCACAGGCACAGCACCCATGTGGAAAATGTGTAACCAAAATAAAAGTTTTAGTTTCTCCGATCTGTATTGTAATCAGAGATTAGTGTACTGACTCTGCGTCGTATGCAAATGGCTCCTTGCGCCCCAATCGAGTTTTTTCTATGGCGGGGAGGATTCCCAGAACGGTTTTTGTGCGTGCATAACATGTCCGTTTCTTGCGGTACACGTACGGTTCCAACGCTCTTTAGGGTTTTCGCATGCGCTGAGCATTTTGCGATGAAAAAAACATGGGTGTTGCCATTGGAAATTTTCGAGTTTCTGTAACTATAACCGTAACCGTGAGTGCCATTTTGTTGCCGTTCACAGAATCTCGAGCTCATACCTCTGAATAGCTATATCTGAAATTTCATTTCGATCGGCTGAGCGGACTGGCCGCTAGAGCTCCGTATATCGGCAAAGTTTTTTTATGACCACCCTGTAGAATAGATATGACGAGAGTTTAAAATGACTATTTTTCAGAAATGACTTCTGGTAAGTGTCCTCCATTGCGAGCAATATACATTTCCAAGACGATGTCTGGAATCTATCATCACGACTGCATCGTCTTGTGGGAGAATTGCTACTTCCACCTGAATTACTCTCTTGAGGTGAGAATGAGTGTAGGTCTTGTCTCAAGATTGTCTCAAGCAGAGGTAGCCGCTTCCACTAGACATAATATGTTAGGGGATGCTATATTTCAGATATTGTCTAGAAATTTATATTGCTTATAATGGATAACACTTACCAATCATCATTTCTAAAACATAGTCATTTTAAACTCTTGTCATACCCATTGCCTATTTTAAAACAAACAAGTTTCTCTTTACAGTCCTTTTTTGTTTTATATTATGCTGTCAAAATAGGATATTCTTATGTGTTATTCTGTAATCAAAATCGACGAATATACATGGTAAGCACAAGTCTTACTCTTATTATAAAAACTTATTTTGGCGAGAAATATTAGATATGTGAGGATACATTTAAATATTTTGATAAAAATTTTAATAAAACCATTTGTAGATCATCAAGTTGTGCAAAGATATGTATGCTGGTAAAAAACAATATATATTATTTTTTATAAATATTAGATTTTCTGTATTTCTTAATAAATATTTTTTTCTTTTTGTTTTTTGTCATTACGTACAATTGTTAAAAAAAAAATTATGGTAAAATGTAACTAAAAACAATGAATTTGAATTACACTCACATAGCTGCCAATTACTACACCTTTTCTACATTTATTTTTTATACCACTATTTTAAAATAGTTACTGCTGTCACATTTCAGGTTTAAATATACAGCGAAAATTATTATTTTAAAATAGAGGTATAAAGATGCTATAAAAGTAGTATGCACGTAGAGAATAAAAAAAAATCACAAAAAAGTGTTTACATTTGTGACCGCTTTGATAATGTGAGATGATCTCTGATAAAATAAAATGCTAATATTAAATTTCTTTCTTACATTTCTATAAATTATTAAAACTGAAAAAAATTAATAGATCTTATATTATTTTTATTAAATAGTAACAATTTATTAAATTTTATTAAATATTAACAAATAATTCAAGAGTACTGACTGCCGAAAAATTATTTCACACTTCTTTTGTTGTTTCACAGACATAATTATAAAAACTAAAGGATCAGAAGGGCGTGAAGAGAATACAAATCACATACACTTTCAAAAAATAAAGTAAAATAATAAAAGTGGTTAAAATTATACATATACATTATAATTCTTGTTACTTACTTGGAAATTAGGATTTTTATTTTTATTTTCTCAACATACAAATCTAAAATTTCTTACATTCATTTAAAAGTTTAAGAATGTCACTGTCTAACAAATCACCACTTTTTAATTTTTTTAATGGAAATGTGCTATTATATTATTCTTGCAAGAATTGATATGTAATTTATAGCTTATAATCTTAATAACAAACTTTAATTCTCCCTACAGATCAAGAAAAGTAAAAACTAGTTGTCGTGGGCAAAATTGCTTATAACGCGAAAAAAAGTTAATAAAAATGAAAAATGTATTTTCCTTCCAAATATTTAAATAGTCAAGACTAAATTTATACATTCATGCTTAAAAATAAGTTTAAAATTGTATAAAAACTTTGCATTGTTAAGGAGAGGGTTTGAGAGTCATATTAAATTTACAAATATAAATGTTTTAGAACATTTACAAAATAAATTAATATCATTATGATTCAGACATATTTAAAACAAGCAATTAAAATATAAAAATATATTTATTACAACGATTAAATTACATTAATACACTATATCATGATGCATAGTTATAATATTTATGTATACAATTTATTTTCTTCTACACAGTGTGTCATTTACATTTATATACAAGTTCCAATAGTTTTGCCCACTTTGCTGTATTTTGATTATCCACCAATTGATTATTTGTAGTTTGTACCACACACAGGATTGACCAACATCAAGTACCTTAAAGAAAAAGATTCATTCAACATGGGTATAAGCATTAAAATAAATTATTAAAGAAAATACAAAAGTAATTTGTAGAAATGGTTTCACAAAATCATCTTAAGAGGTTATTTCAATATTCACAAGAAGTAACAAGAATGCTAATATTAATCCTATGGGACCGTTATTTTCAATTTTCTCGCTTTGTTTTTAATATATATCTATATATGTATATATATATATATACATACAATAGATGAAGATGATCTACTGGGCTACTTTTCATTTTCCTATTTTAGTTATAGATTTTTTATATATATTTGGGTAGTTTCAATTTTCAAACCAGTTCTGTAAGTGAAGGAAAACAAAAAAAAAAAAAAAAAAAAAAAAAAAAAAAAAAAAAAAAAATGTCAAAAACTGAAATCTAAAAATTAAAAAACTACCGCAGGTACATCGCCCTCAGTTATCCTACACAGAAATTACTGAACAATATTTATATCCATGTTAACCCATTTGTGCCTGAATTATTTTCTTCGCTAAAATTCGAATTTTGCATTTTCCCACCGCTTTAAAAGAAAGAATAACTTTTATCTTAATTTAGCGAGGACTTCGTCTCGAGAAAGAAAGTATTTATTTTTCCTCCTTTTTACTGGTGTGAAAGGCGTTTACTTGAATTTTTTGAAACTGTCCCAAAAATGGGACGCCAGGCACTAATGGGTTAAATATTATAAAATAACGCTCCCATAGAATTTACATTGGTGTGTTCGTTTCTTCCCATGACTAGAGTGGTACTTCCCATGACTCTTAAGAACCTACACCAGTCCCGTGGCTAAATGCCAATATTTAATGTTAAATTCACGGGAAAATTTCTTAGAAATTTCTAACTTGTATTTTAGTATTTTTATTTTTACTTTTTTTTGGATGTGAAATTTTAAATTGATATATATTGTTGTGTGTTTGTACTTTTTCAACTTTTGTAACCATATCTTAAGGCGAAAATAGTTTTATTTTCAGAACTGCTTTCAAAGTAGATGCATCTGCACATAAAAAAGTCCTTCCGGCAGTGCCGGGAGGAAAAGGTAGCTTTCATATACCTTATTTATTTATTTATTTATTTTAAATTAAGTCATGTTATTCAAACATACGAAGCTCAAATTAGTGGAGTCCGATTACATGAGATTGAATACTCGTTTTTGTCAATACTGAATATTAATGGGAATTTTTATAAATTAGTCATCTTTTATTGAAACTGGTTTTATTTTAAGCGATTTATAGGGTCTCCAAATTCCACGATATCATGAAGTATATTCCATTTTTAAACAACATAATGGATAAAACAATCCAATGAGCTTGGTCTAAATCTTAATTCATGTACAAGCGCACACTCACATCGAAATTGATTAATATATACCAGGGTTGGCGCTGGCAAATTGATTTAAAAAAAAATGTCATCCACATTAAAAATCCAAACTGCTATATCTCAGGCGCTTTTTAAGGTAAAGACAAAGCAAAAAGTATTCCGTAATTCATTATTAATATCAAACACTTTAGAATCTTTCCTCAATTTCTAAATTTTCCCTTGTACATCATTATACATTTAAAAGATTTTTGATAAACTTAAATGGACACTATTTTGAAGATTGCATCTGATACTGCCCAACGAACTTGGTCGAGCCATTTCTATGTACATACCAAGTTTCATTCAAATCGGTTCATAAATACGATAGTTACAGCGTGACAAAAATCATATATATGTCAACATTTGAACGGAGGGTGGTTTTGGGGTCTGAGAGTCATGATCGATGAAAATATACCAAAATTTTCCGGAAGTGCTTTTCTCCGGACGGCTGCAATAGATAGCTTTTTACTTTTTCTAATGAAAGCTGCCTAAAACTGTAACAAACAATTGAAACTAGTCGTTGGGGGCCACCGTAATACTTACCCATCATGGATATGTATTTGAAAATAAAACATGTGAAACTATTTATACAATGCATTGCAATTCATAAACAAAATTTAAATATTGTTAATATACATAGTAATGCTATATTGAAGAACTGCTGATGTACCAATTTCGACAAATTATATAAAACGCCAAACTACTCAAGTAGTACCGAACTGCGTAAAAGAAACATCCTTATAACTCCAAAAATAATAATTCTATTAACTAACAATTAACTGCGTCGGATTAAGCGTCTCATTTCCAATTAAAATATACTTCTGAATTGAAATTTGAATGAAATACAGGGTCATGAAAAATCGAAGAATGTGGAAAACAAGATTACAAATATCTCGGCAACTAATAATCCGATCGACTTCGTTCTATATGCAAAATGTGTGTTATTTTATTGCTTTTTACGTCCATTCCTTAGAACAAAAAAATTCGAAAATTTTTATATACCTTTCATCAGAACGAATTTTTCGAAAGTCCGAAAAAAATAGTTCCGGATAATCGAGGTCGCTGATATTAAATAGGGTTCGTTCCATTCTTACATACTAACTACACACAAAATTTCAAGTCTCTATCGCAATTTGTTCGGGAGATAGAGCGTTTACAGACAGACAGACAGACGGACGGCAAAATTTTTTTTCTAAAAATATGTTTTTCGGAATCTCCATTATCTAAAACGTGTAAATTTTTCGATTTTCAAAACGATTGCAAGACTTACCCTATACTACGTATGATGGGTACGTAAAAGTAGAAATGCACAATAAAATTTACGTACTGCACCCTGTGTAAAAAAAAAAAAAAAAAAAAAAAAAAAAAAAAAAAAAAAAATCATTTAAAAATATTAAAAGGGGGGGGGGGGGGCAAGAGGTCTGTAAATAACAATATTATAGAATTAATATTTAGATTGAAAATTTCTTACCGAGCCTAGTGTAGGCTATGTGTTTAAACAAAAATGGAATTGTCGGAAATGAAATCATTAATTTAATACATTCTCTCAACAATGCACACATTATCAAGTAATTGTTATTTATTCAGTTAAAATTTTGAAATTTTTTTCTGATGGTTTACCATAACATTTTGAAACAAAAGCACGTGACATAATTTCTCATAATGTTTTTTTTTAATTTTTAAATTTAGTAGTTATTAAAAAGTGGGGTAATTTAAAATCGTTATAACTCCAAATATTATTTGTAGAATTTCTTTTCATTTATATAAACAGAAATATATAAGCTGTAATTCTGATTTTGGAATTTTAAAAGCATTAATTTGAATAAAATTAAAAAATATTTAAAGTAAAATTTAAAAAAAAAATGTAATTTTTTAAAATCATATTTTCAAAATAAAATTTTTTGTTTTGAAATTTGCTGAAGCAAAATTAATATAAAACAATTGTAAAAGACTTGTTCCAAATTTAAACAAAGGTTTTTTTTAACCGTTATTGGGTTAAAGTAATTTAAATACAAGAAATGGTGAAAAAACTCATGAAGAAAAAAAGCATTTTCACAGAAAGTCATTTCTATGAGAACGATTGCTTTGAAAACTAGATTTTAAAAAGAAACCAAAAAGAAAAAAATCATATTTCTTGTTACAGTTAAAATAGAAACAAAGTTTTAAACATAATTTTAAGCAGAATTTTTAATGTAATAAAACTGTTTAATAAAATTTGAATATTTTTGTTTCCCGCACCCCCTTAAGCACCGAAAGTTACAAGTCGCAGCATAAAATTAGCCGCGTGTGGCATCTCGCGACTGTGAATCTGTAATTATAATGAAGGGCAGGGTATGAAAAGAAGTCAATTAAAAAACTCAGTTTATTTGGAGAAGAAAAGAGGAATTAAAATGGAGGAATGTATGGAATTAAAATCAAACTAGAAATAAGTAAAAAGTATGCGTTTAACAATGATAATACTGAGACGCTATTTTAGCTAGATTATGTGTGAGTTAAATGTACCTACAAATAAAATTATGCTATTAATAATAACTAAAAGTCATTATATTATTATTACCATTATGGGTTTGAAATATTACAAGAAATGTATCAAGCCTTTGATTAAAAAAAAAAAAATCAACTATCGACTTTGTGTTTGATTTTATTTGTTTTTCAAAAATTAAAATAAGAAACTATGATCAAGATTGTGCAATAAAAAAATGCTGATACTCAGTCATATCCACTATTTTTTGCAATCACTATTCATATTGCAAGCCTTATAGCAGAAAGTTAAAGAATGGAGACGGGTGTTACAGATTTTCTTTTCTTCTTTGCAGATTATTTTTTCATCAAACATTTCTTTTGTTTTAAGTTATATTTAACATTTTATTACTGAATGCAAAAATATAAGTTAGTTATTGACAGAACTGAATAAAACGCGTAAAATCGTTAAAAGTAAATGTTTAATTAACGCTGCAATTGTAAAACATTTTACCTATGGATTATTTTCTGCCTCTGTAGTATCTGCCGCAGACAATCGAGAATTTTTTTTGCTACTGGGTATCAGGTCCAAGTCTACTCCTCCACCATACTTCAAAAATGAAATTGGGAAGCCATATTCCTTCTCCATTCCAAATTTTCTGTTATTGAAAATAAACATATATAATTTCTTAACGATTTAAATATACCAAATGAAAAAAGTCTTTATACCAGCCATTTTATTAATATACATCAATATTTTTTCTGGATTGCTTGTCAAAAACTGTGAAAACATGTTTTAATTCCAAAAATTTTTGAAGATTTTGGACGATAATGACTATGAAAATAAATAAATAAATAAAATACCAGAGGAAGACCCCTAGCTTTTCCGTCATATTAAAATTACTCATTATCAAAAAGTAAATGTGTTAAAAAAAAAACCGAAAATATAATAACTATATTCTTATAATTCTCTAAATAATCAATTTGAAAAACAAAGAAATCACACAAGGATTGGATGTGTAAGAAACTTAGTTATACTGTAAATCAATGATTTTTACTGTTATTAATATTTTATCACAAAAATTACGCAGGCTGATTTCGAAGATCTCAAATAGATGATAATTATAATTTACACTTTCCGTAAAATTTCTAATATTGAGAACGTGTGATAAAATATGGATTGGTTGGACCTCTTTGTTTTAAGACAGGGGTGCAAAAGTCTTTGTGCCAATTGCTCCTATGCTCTCACTACTAACTTTTTTTCGTCTTGTATCATCTAATAATTTGTATAAATTTCTTGCTAGAATGCTATTAAATTTTACCCCGTGGTGAGTGATTGCCCCCCGCTGGTGCCTAGAATTTTACACCAATGGTCTAAAATCTAAATATGTAAAACTGTAAATTTTGAATGTAAACTTACGTAATAAGGCACAATCAAAGCGAAATTTGGGGCCTATTTAAAAAAAATCCATTGAATAATAGGCTCTTTCACAAAATATGACATTTCATTATTTTTACCATCCCAATTAAAAAAAAAAAAATCCCTGTCGGCTGGGCCTATAGGCGGAGGTAGATTTTGAAGAGTGCTCATTTCAACAAATATATATGTATATATATATATATATATATATATATGATTAGAGATAAACCCAGTTTAATAACTTCATCTGGACATTTACGAAAATTTTTTAATTTCATTTTTCTGCAAAAACTGGTTTTATCAGCATCATCTTAAGAAAACTTCAGCTCAAATGCCCATTTTGACAACATATTTTGAAATAAATTCTGAATTTATTAAAAAATCGACCAAAACAGTACATTATACAGTTCCTGAACAACAAAAAACTGTCAGTTGAATGCATTTGAGAAAAAAATGAATTTAAAAATGAGTCATAAAATAACCGATTTGTTGTTTGAATACATCCTTAATTCTTTAATCATGATTGCTTCGGAAAATTTTGTGCGAAATACTCACTTTTGCAGCATTTTTAAAAATATATTATATCTTTATCAAAAAACTGGCCAATGCGTCACAGTATATAGTTCCTAAATAAGAGGATCTGTAAATTGGATGCGTTTGAGAGCAAAGATGGATTTTAAAACGAGTCAGAAAAAAAACGCAATTTCTTATTTGAACACTTCCTTAAATTTTCAGTCACGATGATTTCGGAAAATTCGGTTCAAAATAACCCTTTTGGTAGCCTTTTTTGAAATATATTCCGTCTTTATCAAAAATCTGACCAATGCATCACATTATATAGTTCCTAAATAAGAAGATCTGTAAATTGGATGCGTTTGAGAACAAAAATGGATTTAAAAACGAGTCAGAAAAAAAACACAATTTCTTCTTTGAATACTTCCTTAACCGTTTTAGTGCTAAGCAATTTTTGCAAGAATGCACGAAAATTGCGGTACATATTTTGATTTCTTTAAAGGAAAAAATAATGTTGTCATATAAAACACTGTTATTTAGACAAATATCAATCAATTTTAATAATTCTTTTTGTATTATAAAGAACTCGCAGCGCAAAAGCGCTGCGCCGCGGTTTTCGAGATAAACTATCGCAGCGCTTTTGCGCCGCGTAGCAGTCAAACGGTTAAATTTTCAGTCCTGATAACTTTGAGAAATTCTGTTCAAAATACCCTTTTTGGTAGCCTTTTTAAAAATATATTCTGTCTTTATCAGAAAATTGACCAATGCGTCACTTTATACAGTTTCTAAATAAAAGGATCTATTATCATTTGGATGCATTTAAAATCAAAAATGAATTTAAAAATGAGTCAGAATATAAGCAGTTTGGATTTGAGGTTTTTTCTCCAACTCCTATTTTTGTTTAATTTCTTTTTGCTATACGAATTGGTCCTATGAAAAACTTGTCACTATAAAATTTGTAGATTTTTTGAGAAGATATAAAATAAATTTAATCAGATTTGATATCTTAAAATTAACGGAGTTATGGATTTTTCTCTTTTTTCACCGCCCTTTTTCTTTTCGTTTTTAATTTATTTCATCGGTAAAAGTTGGTCCTATCAAAAACTTGTAAATACAAAAGTTTTAGATAATTTTAAGAACATTTACAAAAAATTTAGTTGGACTTGATATCTTGAAAATTGACGAAGTTATGAATTTTTTTCTCTCAAAACCCCTGTTTTTTTTCGCCCCATGAGCTCACTTCTAAATTTATCAAAAATCTGTCATGCATAAACTTTTGGCCCATATTTAAGAAGTAATATAAACTTTAAACCGATTTGATATCTACTTTAATTAAGAAGTTATGGCTTTTTTTCGGTTTTCACCCCCTTGGTCCGATTTTGCCCATTAACGAACTTAGCCGAGATTTTATTCCCTTTGATTTTATGTACCAGTTTGGTGGAGATTGTTGAAGAATTATAGACGTTATCGTGGCCATAAAAAGTGATATATATATATATATATATATATATATATACAGAGAGAGAGAGAGAGAGAGAGAGAGAGAGAGAGAGAGATAGATAGATAGATAAACTGGAGCGATTGCAATAGGTAGTATTTCATACGAAATCTACCTAAAAAAAAGTTTACCAGAAAGTAAATTTTTAACACAAAGACTTAAATCCGATTCAATAAACTCTCTCTGTGTGCAAAAAAGACAAATTAAAAAAGTATCACTCCAGAAATTTGACTTTAACTGGGCGCTTTTTTTTTCTAGAGAGGAGGGGGTGATCAAGAAACGCCGTAATTCGCATTTATTCAGCGAAGTATTTGAATTATAGGCTACACATTTTTAAGTATTTTTTAATTAGTTTAATGACACTTATAATCGTATAACATGCGGAATCACAAAATACCGAATCGACTATTTAATCAAACACTAGTTTTAATGACATTTAATTGACTTAAAACTTAATAAATAACCCAGTTTCTCACTAGTGAAAACATAAATACTGTAATAACACATAGATATGAGCTGCCAGTGAATTTTTTTAATCAGATTTGCAAATATGCCAGCTGAATTTTAAAAGGGCCATATCAACTAATGTATTCTGATTTACATTGACTTAATTTCCTCTCCCCCCCCCCTCTTTTTACTGTGTTCTATGAAATTAAACAGGACGATGACTCTAATTTTAACCCGAGAGGACGCGCACAGGGCCTAAAAGACCCTGAGTGCGTATGGTTTTTACAATTGTAACCACTAATTTTTTAAAAGTAATCTGCAACTTATTTTATCACAAAATTTGTATGAATTGTTTCCGTCTAAATAAAGTAGTTGTTATAATTTGATTTTATTGGTGACAAAGTTAAGACCATTCATACACTGGGTAAGGACGTGTTCTCCCGGGTTAAGAGCAACTAATGCACAAGTCTTTTTTTTTTATAAACATTTAAAACCAAAAAAGTCTTAATGTAAACACCATTTCTCACTATTTTCAAAATTAGTATTATGAATGGAATATGCATGAATATGCATGCTTTTAAATAGCAACTAAGGTGCAAAACAATCATAGTTTAAAAAATATATATGTATATCCTTGTTTAAATCAGATTCTTTTTATTTAAATCAGGTTTTTATGATTTTTTTTCGTGTGTTAATATACTATGTTTTCAAACTTTAATTAATTAATGTTATTCAAGTACGGGATATATTAGTTAGTACTAGTTCTAATATTAGTAATAAATAGTACTAATATTTATTACAATATTAGTTAGTAATGGAGAATGGGATAGAATAGGACAGAAATTTTTCCTCATGACGTATTATTCTAAACATCAATCACAATACTAAATGGAGGCAGTGGCGTAGTTAGTGGGGGGCGGTCCAACCCGGCTGTCACCCAATATTTATTTGAAAATAAATATTTATAATCTTACACCATTTGGAAAAAGAATTCTGAAATAAAATTAAATTTCTAGCGTACGACGAAATAGACTTAATTTTCTTTTCTAAAAGAAGTTGAAATTTTATGCAGACTGGTGTGTTTAAATAAGATATTTGCACCAGGGAACAAAAATCTTATCTATCCAACGAGTGGATAACAAAAACAAACTTTAAAAGAAAGAATTTTCTTCGACATACAGACATCACATTGATTTAAGCGGATTATGGGTTAAGTAAAAATTCCCCCCTCTGTTTTTTTTCTCAATGCAAAGCAAAAGGTAAATGAGAAATGATATGGTCATTTGTTATAATAGCGTACAATTGTGAATGAAAAAATATAACGGATCGGTGTGTGTGTGTGTGTGTGGGGGGGGGGGGTGACACCATGGTGGCTGGCGGTAACACAATTTACATCCGCTCTGGGTGTCACCTATCCTAGCTACGCCACTGAGATGGAGCAATGACAACCAAATCTTCAGTTGAAAAAAGTTGCTTTTCAGCATAAACTTAGATTTGTATAAAAAAATTGTTTATTAAAAAAATAAATTTGCTTACTATAATTTTAATATTTGAAGTATATTAATGACTTGTTTACCTGTAGCTGTAATAGTTCCCCTCTTTAGAAAACCTAATGTTATACATTATCCATAATTTTAACTAAACTTAAAAGCAGTTTAATATAACAGAACATAATGGGAAGGAATGGGACCTGCTAGCAAAAGGAGGAATGAAATAAGTCGATTTCCTTCTTTTGAATAAGATAAATGTAAATTACTAATATTACGCATATATTCTAGTAAAAATGATTAAATTTAAAAGGAAATAGTTGAAATAGTGAACAGAAAATATTCAAAATTTTATAGATGTCAGTTTGCTATTTTAAACACAATTTAATCCAACACGCACTTTTCATTAACAAAGTAATTCATTTTCCAATTTTTATATAACTTAGCCAAAGAAATGAATAACATACTTTTAAGAAAAACAATTTAAAACATGTATAGTTCAAATTAGTTATCTAATTATGTAAGTTAAAGGAAAACAAGAAATACAGCCGATTAACTTACTTAAATAAATAACTCGGATCTCAAGTTCTCCATTGCCCGAAATCAACAAACTGACGCCATTAGATTTGTTGGTTGGTTGGTGAATACTGAAACTTATGCTGCTACCCTTAAAGAAGGCGTTTGCCTCGAAAATCTGACAACATTACTTCGGCCGAAAGCAAATTTTCACGCTTTGTATTATCTTACCTATAATCAGACATTTTCAAAGAAAATGTTTTGCTCAGTCAATATTTACGATGGTTTTACTAGAAACAAGAATGATATATTAATTTTTTTATTAGGTGTTGTGTATATATAACATTATTCTTTTAGGGGGGAGGGAGGGTCTGACACATGATATCGTAAGATATCTCTAGGGGAAGGGGGGATATCGATGGGGGATTATCGAGGATATCGATATCATCGATATCCTTTTGATATCGATATCATTTTTGACCCAATTAGAATTATCTCTTTTTCTCTGTAACGTGGTATTTTGTTCAAAATAGTACATTATCTTTTTTTTTATTTTGTTAACTATTTTTGTTTGAATAAAGCGATATTTTATTAAATTATCTTCAATTGAATCAATAAAGTTTGCGAAAAATAAATTTAACCCGTTTTGTATGTTACTCAAAACAAAAGAATTTAATTCTAAAAAAATTTTTTTACACTTTGATAACGATATCATTACCGGGGCACGGAGTTTGATGGAAGTAACGTATGATATCTAAAGGGAGGGAAAGGCTCCAAAATTACCAAAAAGTAAATAACGTTATATTTGCAATTAGCTCCTTATTGGTCGAATGGAATTTTTGTAAATTAACCGCGTTATCCAAGCCGGACTGAAGAGAGATCGGGGGAGGGGGGATTGTCTAAGATTTGAAGACATATGGATGAGACTGTGAATTAACTTTAACTCTCTAAATGGTTTTTAATGTTTAATTTTCCAGAATTTGGAGGGAGAGATTGAGTTACCGAATGAGAGACCTTTCTTTTAACAAAAATAACAGTCTTGAAATATCAGTGTTGAATTAATGGGGTGCCCCAGAGGGACCCCCCCCCAGTGCAATAAAATGTCCCCCCCCCCGGAAAAATAGAGTTCTTGTGTTTTCACTGGGAAAAAAGGTTTCATTCTCCCACCCTCCGGAGCCCTAGAAGTCCCTCTCGGAGAAAAGTGTCTGAATTCAATACTGAGCCATATGGGGAAAGAGCGTCGAGTGAGATAGGTTCTAAAATTTTGATTTGCGATTTTTAGAGTTTTTGAACTTTACCACCTTTTTAAGGATTAGATCAACAGAATTGTTAATTACGAAATTCCTGAGCTCATAGAGATTGGGGTCTGAGTTCGATAAAATTCTAACAACGTAAGCGAAAAAGATTTTTGAATTTTAGTTATTTATGAGGTTGGTAGAGGAAAGGGGACCGGTGTTTGCAGTTTTACTGGTGGTTTAAGCGTAAATCTAAGCCAACTGACTGTTTGGTATTTTATTATTTTTTTCTGATAAGGATGTATTTTTTTCTAGTTTTATGATAATTTTGTCTAAATTTTGAACGTGGTGATTCGCGGGGGACGGGTCTTTATAGGCCCCAAAATTTCACCATCTGAGCACACACGATACGTTATACCATTTCATTTTTTTTAACAGACAACTTACTAGCCGCCGATCTTCATTATTTGAGAGAGGCGGCGTTCGATACATTAGAATTGTAGAGAACGTGGACATGCGTGTTACTAGTGTGTCGCTGAATAAGGAAAAATAAAAAGGTAAAACGCATCGTGTTGCCCAGCTTGGAGTTTTCAAAAAAATAAGCAGTACCATATTTCGGTGCTTCTCTTTATTTTACTTCATGAATAGACTCCACTTTGAAATTCCACCACGGAAATTTTTAACATTGTATTATTAGATTTTTTTTTTTTGAAAATTTTTTTAATTTCAAATAATTTTTAGCTGAAAATTTTTTTATTTGTCATACCTAAAAAAAATAATTATTAATGTCATAATTTTTAAACCCAAAATAAATTAATAAGACAAATATATAACAGTAAAGAAGAAGTTTATTAAGAACTAATGCAAGTTAAAAATGTAATAAAAATACATGCATAATAGTTACTTTCACTTAAAAATAGTTAAAATGTTACATACTTCTTTGTCCTGCACGTCCGGTATGAGGATCCAACTGAATGAAACACAAAGAGCATACACAAAGGTGAACAAACCCTTTTAACACATAAGAATATCATTGGTATATACAGGGTGTCCCTAAACAAATGGTATATACGCTATGGGGTGATAGAACACATCAAGACGAGTAATAGTAAATAGGAAACCAAGGGTCCCAAACGTTTTCCAAAGGAGATAGCCGCCATTAAAGTTTGGGGTCCAAAATTTCAAATACACATAAAAAACAGAAAAATTTATCGATTGATTTGCGGTTTTCACTAAAATTATTCTTTATGTTGATATTTTCTTGAAAATAAATTATAAAGATAAATTTCGAAAAATGCCGATAGAGCGCGCTTTACACTCTGAAGTAATAAAAAACTATTTTTTGCCGTGATTTTTTGCATATCATTAAATGGTTTCGTAAGCTTAGATTTAAACTTAAATTTTGAGCTCAAAATCTGAATAGTTGGAAGCGGTTAAGTTGCAAAAAGTTTTACTGTGTTCAGAGGGTTTAAATTTCAATTGATTATAAAAAACGGAAAATTGGTCGATTGATTTGCGTTTTTCACTAAAACTATTCTTTATGTCGGTATTTTATTGAAAATGAATTATAAAGATAAATTTCAAAAAATGCCGATAGAGGGCGCTTTAGACTTTGGTTTGACGAAATAGTCCATCCTATTACTGTTTTTTGCATCTCATTAAATGGTTTCGTAGGCTTAGATTTAAACTTAAATTTTGAGCTCAAAATCTGAATAGTTCGGAGTGGTTAAGTAGCACAAACTGAAGTGTGTTCAGAGGGTTTAAATTTCAAACGAAATGGAATACTATAAAAAAGAACAGAAAAATTAGTCGATTCGTTTGAGGTTTTTTCTAAAACTACTCTTTAAATCAGTGTTTTCTTGAAAATAAATTTTAAAGATAAATTTCACAAAATGCCGATAGAGGGCGCCTTAGACACTGGAGTACCGTGCAACTATTTTTAACCGTTATTTTTTTTAAAACTCATTAAATGCTTTCAAATGCTTAGATTTAAATTTTGAGATCAAATTCTGAGTCGTTGGGAGGGTTTAAGTAGCGCAAAAGTTAACTGTGTTCGAGGGAGGGGGGGGGGGGTTAAAATTTCAACTCCTGAACACACTTCAGTTTGCGCAAAATGTTGTTTAAATCTAAGATTTCGAAAACATTTAACAAGTTTTGGAAAGCATTTAATTAGATACAAAAAATGACGGTTAAAATTTGTTGTTGGTTACTGTGAAGTTTAAGGCGCCCTCTAACGGAAATTTATCTTTAAAATTCATTTTCAATAAGATACTGACTTAAAGAATAGTTTTATTTTAAACCGCAAACAAATCGACCAATTTTTCCGTTTTTTATTATCATTTGAAATTTGAACCCTCTAAACACAGTTCAGTTTGTGCTATTTAACCACTCCCAACTATTCAGATTTTGAGCTCAAAATTTAAGTTTAAGTCTAAGTTTACGAAAACATTTAAACAGATGCAAAAAATAACGTAAAAAGTAGTTGTTCGTTACTCCAAAGTTTAAAGCGCCCTCTATCGGCATTTTTTGAAATTTATCTTTATAATTTATTTTTAATAAAATACCGACGTAAAGAATAGTTTTAGTGAAAACCGCAAATCAATCGACCAATTTTTCCGTTTTTTATAATCATTTGAAATTTAAACCTTCTGAACACAGTTAAGTTTGTGCTACTTAACCGCTTCCAACTATTCAGATTATGAGCTCAAAATTTAAGTCTAAGCTTACGAAACCATTTAATGAGATGCAAAAAAGTAGTTTTTCATTACTTTAAATGCTAAAGCGCCCTCTATCGGCATTTTTCGAAATTTATCTTTATAATTTATTTTCAAGAAAATACCAACATAAAGAATAATTTTAGTGAAAACCGCAAATGAATCGACCAATTTTCCGTTTTTTATGTGTATTTGAAATTTAGGACCCCAAACTTTAATGGAGGCTATTTCCTTTGGAAAACATTTGGGACCCTTGGTTTCCTATTTACTATTACTCGTCTTGATGTGTACTATCACCTCCTAGCGTATATACCATTTGTTTAGGGACACCCTGTATATTCAATGGTACATAATATTACAATTACAATTGCATGACTATGAATAAGTAATTAATTAAACTAGTTTAAAATCATAGAATTTCACTTCTATGAATTGTATAATTCTCCAATAAAAATTAGGGATGGATTTGACATCATTTAGTATGATAGATTAAAAGTTCCCACTAGAAAGACGACATCTATTCAGGCCGTCGAGAACCGTGACGGGCCCAGAATCAGTCACCCCCCCCCCCCTTACACAGACACGCAAGACACATAAAATGCATGTGAATCTTTAATAAAGCCTCGTCTACTTTGTAGACTACTTTAGTCATCTTTCATAAATTACATTATTTATTTTCTTGTAGTTAAAGATAATAATTATATATTCTAATAATTATCTATTCTTCTTTAATACTATTTAACAAAAGTAAATACATTCCTTTCTTTTTTTTTATTGTTACATTATGGTATCCATAAAAATTATAATAAACAGTGTGTATTGCAGGAGTTGTGACCCTTTGAGATTTTTGGACTCCAAAACAAGTTAACGGCTGCACTCCCCCATCTCCTCAGACCTGCGCGCATTTACATAGCAACAACAAGAACATCGCTTGAGAGAATGCCGTACACCGAGGCGAGGATGCCATATTTTCCCTTACTGAAATATAATTAATTTCAGTATAAATTCGCCTTTTTACTGAAAAACAATCATTTTAGGTATAAATACCGTTTATAATTGAAATAGCATAGAAATTGGTCATTTTATGGTATAAATACTGTTTATAATCGAAATAGCACAGAAACTGGTTTTTTTAATGCCTAATATATCTTAGAAATACGGTACTCATACAGTAAAGAATGATAACAGTAGACGTACCGTAAAATTTAGGTACATCTATTGAAATGCTACGAAAATTTTTACAATGTCGTTTTCCTTATTGAAAAATAATTATTTTACGGTATAAATGCCGAGTTTTTACGGAAAAATAATAATTTTACTGTGTAAATACCGTTTTTAATCGAAACAGTACAAAAAACTGTTTTTTACACTTAATATACCTTAGAAATACGGTATTCATACCGTAAAGAGTGAAAATGGTAGAAGTACCGTGAAATTTACGGTACATCTACTGGAATTTTACAAAAATTTTTTACAGTGTATTCAATTAATCACAAACTTTGTATTTTATAAAATTACTTATATTTCTTACTCATTAAAACAGTCTAACAATAATTGGTGCAGTTTAGGAAACCTGGGGTTCAACTTAGTTGACCAGTTGCTATATGCAATTTTTATGCAATTTTTTTCAAATCAAAAGAAGCAAAATAATTAAATAAAGTGTTCTAAAAAATTACACTTTAATTTATATAGATTTTTTTTAAAAAAATAAAGTGTTCTAAAGATTTATTTATTTAATAGATGAATAGTTTGACCTCGTGTAATGCATTTTGTAGATATTTTAAAAGTTAAGTGGGTTACACGAGAAAAAAATGTGATGTGGTCCAAATTCGGCTGCTCTACTTTATATGTTTCGAAAAACAAATTTACAAGAAAAATATATGAAATTATCAAGTTTTTATGTTGCAATGTTTATAATTTTTATTAGAAATCAATAATAATTAATCAAAACTAGTTTTAGAAGGTGGCACATTGTATTTGTATTAATGCCATTGTCTCATATTTATCAAATTAGGTATCTACGTCAATTTATATTAAGGAAAAAGTTGTTTATTTTCATTTGTTTCTGAATAAGCATTAGCTATACAACAAGCATATATCTCCCTTAATTTATGTTACAAGTACTAATTATGTATCAATTAATTTCCCAGTTTCAGAACACATATTTTTCATTCCAGCTATAAATGGATCAGACTTAATGTTATATGATAAGAATATGCATTGTATTAATGTGACGTCTGACGTAAAGATATTATATCTATTGTATTTGTTTATAACAACATAATATACTGCACTAAGAGTCATAAAGTCATACAGTCATAGAGTGGTAATTTGTTATATAATTTTACATATTTTTCAGTGATATATTCAGAATAAATATAATGTTTGATCTTTATCACTGTTTAATGTTAGTATATTATATCTGAACTCGATGGCAGTACCACAGACTATCGTAAAAATTATTTACTGAACTCCTTAATTACGGGTTTTAATTAATTATTATTTCTTATTATTTTCTAACTAATTTGTATTTTTAAATTCATATTATGTTTTTTCGTATTTATTTTGCATGTTAATTATCTGTTATTAATTCATTTAGATAATGAACTTTTTTTCTGCAGTCTTCTGTTGTTTGCTGCAGTCTTGTAGTCGAACGAATGTTTTGATTCCAAAAATGTTGAAATCTCAATTCTAAGAATATCATATTAAAATCTCACAAAAATTAATTCAATCATCCCTATTTTAAGTCATCAATCTTACTTAGATGGTACATAAGTAGTAAAGCAAAGAATCAAAAAAAAATTACATAAAGACCATCAACGTTTAAGAAAATAAACGACTTACACCGGAATAAAAGCAAAATAAATCCGAGCGTCAGCAATTGATGCAACATACCTATTCTACATTTAATGTCTTGATTTATTCTGATTACATTTAGATAAAATGTCACTATTAATTCATTTAAATGCTATACCTCATGATAATGTGTTGGTCAGTCGAGCCGCAGCATTAAGTGTGTTAAAGATTGAACATAAATCTTAATTATCCTCCTCAGTCCTGGTGTCACTTGGAGGAGACACTAAACAGTACTTATTCTTATTTCATTCAAAATTTCTGTTTCAGATTTTCAATGATTGGTTCCTATTATTGTTAATAGATGACAGCATATTGCAGAATGCTTTTTTGTCACCAAAATACTTTTTTTTCATTCATTTAGCGGTATGAAAAAAATGTCGTGGCCTAAAAGAAGGAAAATTACTCACTTGCATACAAGTAAGTTCTTTTATATATTAATATTAATTTTGTTAAAATTTATTCGTCCTAAGATTTTATAACATAAAGGTTGTTTTTTATGATACCATTCGTGCTAAACTTTCAGTGCTCTAAGCGTTAAAAAAAGTATAGTAATTTAAGTGTCTCCTGTAGGAGACATCCGGTCATGCTCCAAAAAGACTGCAGTTTCTGAAGTTGTAGCTAGAACTATTTTCTCTGAATTTAAATTCAGTATTTTTAAAAAGATTTTCTGACCGTAATAACTTTGTGATATATATTTGTGACAGATGGAGTAACATTTTGACACGTGGTCTAGTTTTTGTATTTCCAATCTCGTACTCTGTCCAATGTGGTAAGAAAACAAGCACTAGTAATAACTCCCAGTACAAAGTGCCAAATAACCTAATGATTTTTCTGAAATTCTAACTCGAAATACGCAAAGTAGATCAGATGTCACAAAGTCTTTCCCACAAAAAATATATTATGATTTTAAACGGTGTATTATGATTTCAAATATTCCAGCTAATTATTATTACTTTCTTCTATCTTCAATAGAAGAAAGTATTGTAATCGAATTTTTTTTTCGACTTCCGTTTTTTGAAGGATTTACACGTTTTAGGAATCAGAGATTCCAAAAAACCTGTTTTTATAAAATGTCTGCCTGTCCGTGTGTCCGTGTGTCTGTGTGTCTGTGTGTCTGCGTGTAGGTCTGTGTGTATGTCGCCATTCTACCATCAAAAAGTGTATGAAGTTATGCATAGAAATGAACCAAATACTTTGTGAATATTTCTGGCTGTGGCAAACAGGTCCTCCTTCACTTTCGAATTATTCCGCCGGAAGGGGGCGTTGCAATCGCGATTTTTGTGCCATTTTCAATATTGTACCGGCCAAAAGTATATGAAGTTATGCATCGAATTAAACCAAATTTTTTGTGTAAGTGTATGACTATGGCTAGTTGGTCCTCCCTGAATTTGAAAAAAATCCGCCGAAAGGGGGCGCTGCAATCGCGATTTTTGTGCCATTTTCAATATTGTACCGAACAAAAATATATGAAGTTATGCATCCAATTGAATTAATTTTTTCTATAAGTGTATGGCTATGGCTAGTTGGTCCTCCTTGAATTTGAAAAAAATCCGCCGGATGGGGATGCTACAATCGCGATTTTTGTGCCATTTTCAATATTGTACCGACGAAAAGTATATGAATTTATGCAACGAATTAAACCAAATTTTTTGTGTAAGCGTATGGCTATCGCTAGTTGGTCCTCCCTGAATTTGAAAAAAATCCGCCGTATAAGGGCGCTGCAATCGCGATTTTTGTGCCATTTTCAATATTGTACCCACGGAGTAAGAAGCTCGAGGGGAAAGTAGTGTTAAAATTTTGCCATGCGGATTTTTTGACGATAGGGGGCGACACCACTGCATGCAGGCTGTCGATCGATGCTTCTCCAATTCTTTTCAATGGAAAAAGAGGTCGTTTTTTTTTAATTACGAAAAATCTGAATTTTTAGAAAGTTGTAGAAATGAAAATCTGGTTAATTGAAGTTTTCTTCACAACATACATATTTTTCAAAGGTATTCGGCGCTTCATTTTCTTTTTTTAAGCCATTTAAAATACGAGATCATTCTGACAAAAACCAAACCATTTTAAAACATTGAATATCGCGGATTAAAATGTCTGTTGTAAGTAAGTTGAATATTGCAAAGAAATAGACTTATGATTTTTAGAAATTAAGTATTAATCAAACATTTTGGTGTAAATTTTAATTTCGCGTATAGTTTTTATAATCTTTGAACAATTTAATAATTCATAATTTTGGATATTTATGCAATTAGTACATGTAGAATTAAAGCAATTTTTTATTTTAATTATTTGGAGGGAGAAAAATTGTAAATTATAGGATCTCCAGATTAAACATTTAAAATAATTTAAACATAGTTTTTTTTTTTTTTTTTTTTTTTTACTTTCTTTTTATTTTTTATTTATGACTGAGAAGTAAAAATAAATCTATTAATCAAAGTTATTCTTAGCTCATTCAGGAACTTTTGCTTTTAAAACCACATCTTCTCCATCCGGACAATTCAGGCCCGTGTGAAATGGGGGGGGGGGGGGGTCGCCCCGTCCGAGGAGATTGAGGGAGCATCAAATTTATTCTACCAACACCAATTTCTTTTTTTTATTTCCTGCTATCTTTACAAGAAGAAAGTATTGGATTTGTATAAATTTTCAAATTCCGGTTTTCGACGGATTTTACACGTTTTAAGGGTCAGAGATTCTAAAAAAAACATGTTCTTATAAAATATCTGTCTGTGAAATATACTTTGTGGGCGCTCCATCTCAAGAAAAAATACATGGAATTTAATAAAATTTTATATTTAGGTAGCCCCTGATATAAATTGTTGCTGATCAGTTTTTGGTGTAAATCGCTCAACCGGTGGCGCTGCTATGCTGCATTTTTTACGATTTACGCAACAGCTATATTTTAAGAACTAATGCACGGATTGTTATATAAATGCATATAGTACAGTCTAATAGGTAGTCCCTGATATAAACTGATGCTGATCAGTTTTGGTGTAAATCGCTCAACAGGTGTCGCTGCTATGCTTCATTTTTTACGATTAACGCAACAGCTTTATCTCAAGCGCACGGACTCTAATAAAAATTTAGATTTAGGTAGCCCCTGATATAAATTGAAGCTGATCAGTTTTTGTTGTAAATTGCTCAACAGATGGCGCTGTTATGCTGCATTTTTATGGTTTATGCAACACCTGTATCTCAAGAACTACGCACGGATTTTAATAAAAATTTATATTTAGGTAGTCCTTTATTTAAACTGACGCTGATCAGTTTTTGGTGTAAATCGCTCAACAAGTGGCACTGTTATGCTGCATTTTTTTTACGGTTTACGGTAATGTGTATCTCAAGATATGTATTAAAGCTAGTGTAAAATTTCTAAAAAAAGGAATCGGAAACTTCAGTTGGCGAGATGAAATCGAAATAGTTTTATATTTTATGCAGTGTTAAATTAAGGGAGTGCACCGGGGAGATATTCGCCCCCCCAGGAAAATTTGAAAATTTGCGTTTTCAACGGTCCAAAAGTACAATTCCCCCACCCCTCGGTCGGAACTGTATAATGTCTCCCCCCCCCCCCCCGTAGCCACTGATGTTCCTCCCGGAGAAAAGTGTCTGAATTCAATACTGATTTTATGGACAAATAAATTTGTATAATATTAATTAATCCATAGACAGTGGATAAAGAAGTAATAAATACTGCTTACAAATGCTATAAAAAATCTTTGGGTAGTTAATCTTTTGTAAAATGTACACGTCTTTTTCATATGATATAAGTATGATATCTTCGAATAGCAGCACTCTCTGAATGTAGATGGCGCAGCGATACCGTGATCTGTTTTGTGAGGCAATGCATGTTGGCCAAATAAAATCGGAGATGTAAGAATGTTTTTGTTTTTCGGATGCTGCGTGAGCGGCAATTGTATTATAGTGTAAATAAATGATGGAACCATAAAGGTTGCTTCCCTGGTGGAATTACAGTACAAGTAATTGGAACCCACACGATATTATAAAGTGGCGACTAAGATGGGATTATTTACCCATATTATTTTGTAAAGAAAAATATTGTGAAAAAAAAAGTATACGCCGGAAAAAAAATGGCAGTTGAAAAAGAAATTATTTCACTGGGTCGGCTAGAAGAATATGACTCAAAGGTTCCTTGGACTATTTATGTTGAGAAAATGGATTTTTATTTCTGTGCGAATAATATAAAGAATGAAGAAATGAAAAAGAATATTTTGCTTAGTTCTGTTGGTACGACAACATTTACGATTTTAAGAGACATTATTGTCCCGAAGACGTTAAAGGAGATAAAATATGAAGATCTTTTAAAAAAAGCTAAAGAACATTTTTTTCCTTGTCCAAGTGAAATTGTGGAGAGATTCAAATTTCAGAAACGTCTTAGAAAGCCAGGGGAAAGCATAGCTGAGTTTGTAAGAGAACTTAGAAGATTGTCTGAATTCTGTAATTTCGGAAACACCTTAAATGACCGCCTGCGTGACCAGCTTGTATTCGGAATACAAGATGAAAAGATACAACAAAAGCTGCTGGATTCTAAAGAATTAAATTTTCAGACTGCGGTGGAGATCGCCGAATCGTTTGAATCGGCTGAAGCCGGTGTGAAATCACTACATATAGGCGAAAGTACAGCTGTCAACCAAGTGCGCGCTAGAGTGGAGAAATCGAAACCAGAAAAGTTCTCTCACCCATTTAAGCCCAAAGAAGAAAAATTCGCGTCTGAGAAACCATGTTTCAGATGTGCAAAACATCACAATCCTAAAATGTGCCCTTTCAAGAATGCAGAGTGCCATCTGTGCCATAAATTTGGCCACCTAAGAATTTGTTGTAGGAATCGTAAATTTATGATGAAAAATGATAAACAGAACAAAAACAGTAAAATTAAAACTGTTCAAGAGGAATATTGTTTTAATTGTGTGGACAACAACTCCAATAGTGTAACATGGCAAAAAAATGTAAAAATAAATGGTGTGAATGTTAAATTTGAAATTGACACCGGGGCGGCACATACTATAGTAAGTAAAAATGTGGCAGAAAAATTGTTCTCAGGTAAGCTACCTTTAATTAAATCTAAAGTTAAGTTACAAACTTATACTAAAGATTTTTTAACTGTATTAAGTGAGTTAAAAGTAGATGTTTTTGTTGATGAATATTGTATACCTGATTTAAAAATATTAGTTATTAAAGAGCAAGGTCCGAGTCTAATTGGAAAAACTTGGTTAAAAGAATCAAAATTATTTTGGCCTAATGTAAATATGATTAAAAGTATTTCGAAAGATGATTTAATTAGAAATTTTCCAAATGTTTTTGCTGACGGGATCGGTACAATAAAAGGTCCTCCCGTTTCAATAAATTTGAAAAAGGATGCAAAACCAGTTTTTCTTAAGTCTCGACCTGTTCCGTTTGCTTTGAGAAGAGCTACTGATTTGGAATTGGAACGATTAACAAAAGAGGGTATTTTGAAACCTGTCGATCATCCAGATTGGGCTAGTCCTACAGTAATTGTTCCAAAACCAAATGGTACTGTTAGAATTTGTGGTGATTATAGAGCCACAGTAAACTCAAATACAGAAAACGATAATTATCCTCTTCCTAGAAAGGAAGAATTATTCTCTAAATTGTCAGGTGGAAAATTCTTTACTGTTTTTGATTTAAAAGATGCTTATTTACAACAACCTGTAGATAAGGAAAGTAGTAAAATTTTAACTATTAATACTCATAAAGGATTATTTAATGTTTTAAGATTAGCTTTTGGCGTAAAGTGTGCTCCTGGAATGTTCCAGAGGAAAATAGAGAATATATTAAAAAAATATGAGTATGTTGGTGTATTTTTAGATGATGTAATCATAAGTGCTAGGAATGAATCAGAACATTCTGAAAGAGTTGAAAGTGTTCTGAAATGCTTTTCTGAGCAAGGTATAAGATTAAATAAGGAAAAGTTAAAATTTATGGTTTCGGAAGTTTGCTATTTAGGACATAAAATTTCTCAGGAAGGAATTAGACCTATGCCAGAGAAAGTTAATGCTATTTTGAATGCACCTATTCCAAATAATGTGTCACAATTGCGTTCATTTTTAGGCTTAATTTCTTATTATAGAAACTTCCTACCTAATATTTCAGATGTATTAGAACCTTTACATAGATTATTAGATAATAATGTTAAGTGGACATGGTCAGAAAAGCATGATAAAGCATTTCAAAAAGTTAAAGAATTATTATGTACATCACCTGTTTTAGAATTATATGATGTGAACAAAGATATTGTTTTGAACTGTGATGCTTCAGAATATGGCATTGGTTCTGTATTAAGCCATATTATTGAGGGTAAAAAGAAACCCATAGCTTATGCTTCTAGAACTTTAAATAAAACTGAAAGAAATTATGCAATGATAGATAAAGAAGCTTTATCTGTAATATTTGGTGTTACTAAATTTCACCAATATTTAGCTGGTAAACAGTTTAAAATTATAACAGATCACAAACCTTTAATTAGATTGTTTGATCCTGTTAAAAAGGTACCTGATACATTATCACCTAGAATGCTGAGATGGTCGCTTATGTTAGCAGGATATGATTATACAATTGAGTATCGCGAAGGTAAAAATAATAAAAATGCGGACGCATTAAGTAGATTACCTCTCCCAGAAACTGTAAATATAGTTAGTAATCCTGCTGAAATAATGTTTGTTTCAAATAATAATGATTTATTTATTTATTTATTGCCTAAGTGGGGCAGAATCACCAGACCTCAAAGGTCCGGTGTAGACTCTATTAACCCCACCCGGAGTGCTCCCCGACACGCGGGAATTCGTTTACAATTAGTGAAAAAAAAAAAAAAAAAAAATATTTTATGTACAAAACAAGCTTCATCCGCCGGAGCACAGGCTGCTCCCTCGCGACAAGGGGCGGACCAGTGATGCTATTGACCGAAGTTGCATAGGAACAGTAGGTTGGTGCACCATGCAGGCCTATGAGGTGAGATTCGTTAGTTCCATTTGGAAAATAAAAATCCTATTTAATTTGCCTATAAGAAGGGGTCTAGATAAAATATTAGATAGCCAGTTTTTGAGAAGGATGGAGGGACGTTTAATATGCCAGGCTTGGGTAAGCGTGCAGTGATAGTAACTATGCTCAGGGGTGCCTATCTCGCCGCACTCGCAAAAGTGATTGGCAGCTCGATGGAAACGTTTCAAATAGTCTTTGAAGGGCCCATGACCAGAGAGGAATGCTGTTGTGGCTGGAGAGAGAAAATACATTTCTCTAGACACTACAGGTATGAGATTGTAAGTGTGTCTACCTTTGGTAGAGACATCCCAATAATTTTGCCACTCTGGTAAGATTTTTAGATCCAACTTATTGCGAATGTGTGAGGGGGGAAGAGGGAGAGTAAAATCTATGGATGTTTTTGCCGTTGCTACTTTCGCTAACCTGTCAGCCCGCTCATTGCCCTCAATGCCAATGTGGGCCGACACGTGGCCCAGGGCGACTCTGTTACTTCTAAAACGATTGCAAAGTGGACAACGGAAAATCCTGTAACTAAACAAATTTTAGAGTGGGTACTACATGGATGGCCTCGAAAGGTTAAAGCAGAAGAATATCAACCTTATTTTCGTAGAAGGGATGAAATTTCCTGTTTAGAAAATTGTTTATTATGGGGGCATAGAGTAATTGTTCCAGAGGAAGGTAGGGAATATATATTGAAATTGTTGCATTCTGTTCATCAGGGTGTGTCTAGCAAGAAAGCTAAAGCTAGAGGGGTGGTTTGGTGGCCAAACATGGATAAGAAAATTGAACAAATGGTAAATTCATGTAGTAGATGCCAAATGTGCGCGAGGGATAATCCAAAAATGAAACCCTTAGAATGGAAGTCTGAATTACCCTGGGAAAGGATTCACATAGATTATGCAGGTCCGTTTGAAGGGAATTTTTTTTAATAGTAGTTGATTCTTATACAAAATGGTTAGAAGTAGAAGTAGTGCCCAGGACCGATAGTAGAAACACTATTAGAGTACTAAGAAGAATTTTTGCGACATTTGGATTACCAGTAGAATTAGTCAGTGATAATGGATCCGCGTTCACAAGTGAGGAATTTGAGGAATTTCTTAAAAATAATGGAATTAAGCATACACCTATTCCACCATATCATCCGTCGTCGAACGGACAGGCGGAAAGATACGTGCAAACCGTGAAAAATTGCCTTAGGAAACTGAATAAAAATGACATAACATTATCAATTGCACGACTTTTGTTAGAAAATCATTCAACTCCTCATTCGGTGACTGGTAAAACTCCTGCTGAATTAATGTTTGGAAGGCCAATTCGAACAGCCCTTCATTTAGTATTACCATCAAAACCTAAAATACAGCAACCCCTGCACAAATTTAAGCTTTATGAATTAGTTTTTGTTAAAAATTTTGGAAAGGGGGAGAAATGGGTAAAAGGAAAAATTATAAAATTATTAGGAAGTAGATGGGTTTTAGTAAATAGATGTGACGGAATAATGTGTAAGCGTCATGTAAATCAGTTGAGACATAACAGAGAGATAAGTTACGAAAAATCTGAAAGAATTGAAGAAAATGACCACAATAACAAAAAAATGTCAGAAAGATTTGAAAATATGGGTTATAGTGGTAAAAATTACAATGCTTATGATAATTATGAAAGGGTTAATAAAAACCGTTTTTCTGAGATTAATGGAAAAATAAAAGACCAACGTGATAATGAGAATATTATGGAACTAAACAAATCTCAGCCTTCACATGATATTGTAACAGGTACTGTTGTGAGTAATAAAAATGATGCTATGACAGATATATCTGTAAAGGACTCTGTGACTAAAAATAATGATGAGGACTCGAAGAAAAGTGTTCCAGTTCGAAGAAGCAATAGACCAAGATTGCCTGTAGTTCGTTTGAACTATGAGGAGAGGGGTATGATATCTTCGAATAGTAGCACTCTCTGAATGTAGATGGCGCAACGATACCGTGATCTGTTTTGTGAGGCAATGCATGTTGGCCAAATAAAATCGGAGATGTAAGAATGTTTTTGTTTTTCGGATGCTGCGTGAGCGGCAATTGTATTATGGTGTAAATAAATGATGGAACTATAAAGGTTGCTTCCCTGGTGGAATTACAGTACAAGTAATTCGAACCCACACGATATTATAATAAGTTTGTATTTAGACACAAAATAAAGTCTGTGCTTTATTATTCCACATAACATTAAAAAAAAACATATAAATTAAGATCTATACGCAATAAAAAAATTCTCAATTTAAATATAATAATAAGTTAATAGCTTTATATTAAAGCCTAAAAAACATCACTCACTTGTGGAGAACGGAATAAACTTAATTTTTTTTCCTTCGTCTTTTTTTTTTTTTTTTTTTTTTTTTTTTTTTTTACTATTATAGCCTGTCTTACATCCAGGAAGACAGCACTTATATCCTATCTTAATTTATTTTATGATATATCAATATGAATCATAAACGAATAAAATAAAATATCTTTTAAATCGAACATATGCATTTTAGGCATACAATCATATTGAAAGACTGCTAAAAAACCAGCCTACATCGAATCGCAGCCCCCTCATTATTTACCAAAATTTCACTTTGTATTTTCGAAGAGTCATGCGCATTAAGTTTCCCCTTCTGTTTCTTACTCCGTGATTGCACCGACGAAAAGTATATGAATTTATACAAAGAATTGAACCAAATTTTTTGTGTAAGTGTATGGCCATAGCTAGTTCGTCCTCCATGAATTTGAAAAAAATCCGCTGGAAGGGGGCGCTGGAATAGCCAATTTTATGCCATTTTTAATATTGCACCACCTAAAAGTGTATGCAGTTACTCCTAGAACTGAACCAAAATTTTTGTATATAATTATTTTTTGGTAAAGCAAATAGGTCCTCCCTGAATTAAAAAAAAATCTGCCTATCATTCTATTGTACATCGGTTCGTGTAGAGACGGAAATTCGTTTTTACTCCGATTAATTGATTGAAGCAGAAATTTAAGATGAAAACCAAAGTTCGTATGGTATTGAATTAAAATTATTAAAGCATTAATATGAGTAACTATTATTTAAAAATATTAAAATGTACGTATGAGATAGAAGAAAGTCTTGGGATTGGCACATCCAACTAGTTTTTTTTAATTTTCAGTGTGAAAACAGTTTTAAGTTAAATGTGGATTTTTTTCATTATTATTTTAAGGTAAATTTATTTTTTTGGGATCTATTATTATTTTAAAAATACAGAGCATGTAGAGTTTTAAAAAATATATAGGTTTTATGTGAAACAATTAATAGCAATTATCTAAAAGTAACCTAATTTTATATTAAACTTTGGTTTTATTTAAAAAAATTATAAAGTTTGTATCTGAGTGTGTTTATAAATGTATATATACGTTTATGTGTACATTTATATGTATCTCTGTAAATAAAATCATAAACACTACACTGCGCACTTTACTGAAAAAAAAATTATGGTAAATGAACAAAATTTTATAAAAGATAAAAAATAAAATTACAAAATTATTCATGCTTAATTTTATGCATTTTAATAACACTTAAAATTGTCTAAATAAATAAATAAACAAATATTTACATTTTATTTTCAGATTGTCCTAATTGTCACAGGTGGTTTGAGGAAATTTGGAATGGGGAAACATCCGATCTGGATATCTCGGATGACGAAGATGATGCAACAGATCCTCTATTTTGTCCTGTAAAAGAAAAATCTGCATCATCATGACTTTTTATTTTTGCAACTACAATTATAATGACCTATCTAAAATATCCTAGAATACGAATGTAACGATCGTAAGACACCCGCATTCCAGATAACATGTCTCATGATAGGTACTTTTCAATTAGAAACAATTTAAAACTAAGACATAATTTCACATTAACCGATGAAGAAAGGGCTGAAGATAAAATTTGGAAAATCTTGTCTATTCTCCAATTTCTTATATCCTGATGTCAGCTGAATAAAACGAATTCTCAGCCGTAGCTATAGATGAACAAATTATTCCTTTTTATGGTCATTCACTAGGAAAACAATCCATCAAAGGAAAACTAAATCCTTGTGGACTGAAGGTACCAGATTGCCATAACTACCTGTTGGATAGAATATAGCGATCATTTAAAGGTGTTCAACAGAGCAAAGAAAGAAATATTATACTATATTTTGTTCAGAATTCATCTACAAGAATATCTTTCCTATGGCACAGAAGAATGCAGTGGCTCAGAGTATACTTCTAGTGAGCAGTCAACACCACAGAGAAATAGATACAATCAAAAAATTTCCTTTCCAACCACTTCTTTTGGAAAAAGAAAGGTTTCATATCTGCCTGAGATTTCCAAACCATCTATAAAAAATCAATGTAAAACGTTTGGTTGTAAATCCTATTTTGCAAGGATACGATGCAATGCATGTACAGTTTTTTTTATCTTTGCAAGGATACGATGCAATGCATGTACAGTTTTTTTTATCTTTGCAAGGAAACAAACAATGTTTCAAATTATTTTACGAAAGATAATATTTTAAAAATTAATTTAAAAACACTTACTGCTATTTATTTACGTATCCGCAGTAATTATATATACATATATATATATAAATTTAAATTTAAATTTTAGTCATTTCTAAAAGACAAGTTAATAATCAATTTAATTTTCAAACTATTATTTATGTTGTTTCCATACAATTAAATAACTTTTTAATCTTAAAAATATATTTTGTATTATTATAAATGTGTACTATAACATTAAAGCTCTATTTGGTAGTAAAATATTTAAAAATATATATGTTACAGGCCAAACCCGATTTTAGGCCAAACTAGTTTATCCTAACGCCCATCGGATAAACTAGTTTTTCCTAGGCCAAACCGATCTATCCTAACGCCCATCGGATAAACTAGTTTTTCCTAGGCCAAACCGGTCTATCCTAATGCCCATCGGATAAACTAGTTTTTCCTAGGCAAAACTAGTCTATCCTAAGGCCCATAGGACAATTTAATTTTCCTAGGTCAAACTAGTTTGGCCTAACACTTATAGGATAAACTACTTTAGCCTGCTGTTTATTGGTCTGAACTAGTTTCTCCTAGGCCGATCTAGTTTATCCTAGGCCAATTCAATTTGGCCTGATTTTATTGAATTCAATGGCGCCACAGCGCCAACATTCTAGTTTGTCCTAGGCTGATCTAGTTTATCCTAGGCCAATTTAATTTTACGTGTTTTTAGCTCGCATGCGTCAAAGCCTGAGAAATAATGGGCTCGCAGGTTCTGTATGTATGAATGTACGTAAGTATGTGAGAATGTACGTATGTATGTACGAATGTACGTGCGTATGTACGTAACGCGATAGCTCGTGATAGAAATATCCGATTTGCTTCAAATTTTGGATGTACGTTCATTGATATAAGGTACTTTTCTGATTAATTTTGGGAATTGATTGGATAAGAATAAAGGGAAGCGAACGGGAGGCTAATACCCCACCGTTAATTTAGAGAAATGAATTTTTCATGCAAAATTATAAGTTTTCATTTAAAATTTTAGATATGGGATCATTCTGACAAGGCGCCTCCATGATTAGTTGTGGATGTTTATTGTTTAAGTGTAAAAAAAGCCCCCCCCCATAATTTAAATAAATGGTTTTTGACGCAGAATTTACGGATATGCTTCACATTTGTATATAGGTTCTTTCTGATAAGGCGATTCCCTGAATAGTTTTGGGGGTTTAATGGTTAAGTATGAAGGGAAAAATGAACGATTACCCTCTTACATAGAAAAAACTAGTTTATCCTATGGGCATTTGGATAAACAAGTTTTGTGTAGAAAAAAATAGTTTATCCGATTGGCATAAGGATAAAATAGTTTGGCCAAGGCTAATCTAATTTAGCTCGAAAACGGGTTTGGCCAGTAAAAAATATATCTTTCACTAGAAAAAATATAAATGTGTGTCAAGAGTCATTGCTTATAACACCAATACAGTAATTTAACATGTTTACTTTAGAGACATGATGCATTGGACATGGTGTTTGCTTATTCAAACAAATTATTATTATTTACTTTATTATTATTTACTTTTGTACAGGCAGAGCTCTGTCTGTACAAAAATCAGTGAAAAAAGACTCTGTCTGGCTCGATCTGGCCCAACTCAATTTCTGCAAAAAAGTTCAGGTTTTACTTCACATACAACTAGCAAAAGCCATGCTTTGTTTGGATTCGCGAAGCATTATTTTATAAAACAGATATTTGAAAGTAAAAATATTTTTGAATATTATTTTTGCATCTTTAACAAAAACGTTATTTTATGTTTTGGCGCATTTTAATTTTTTATTAATGATGTGAGACTGGCATAATAAAATATTTTCAAAGCAAACTTTTACAAAATATTTTTAAATTTTCAACTAAAAGCTCTTTTAAAGATGTTTTTACAATTTCCAGCAACCATTGGTGTTTTTTAAAGTTGTGTGAAATATGCATGTTTCCAATCTTTGTAATTAACATCAAATAATCTTTGATAGCTATTTTAGAATAATATATTTGAAGAGAGCTTGAAAAAAGTTACATCGTCAAAATCCTACTTTCTGGAAACACATTTGAAATCTGCTCTCGTTGATACTATAAATTTTTAACTGTAAAACTTTTTTTTTTCTAATTTCTTCGTTTTTATACATGTTAACGTATCAGAATTTTTGATATTGTAGAATTTTTCGTAAGGAAAATTTCTATTGAATGCTTAATTTTGAAGGATTTTCACTCTCGACAACGTTACGCACGTTTTTAAGCCAACTTGTGTCTATATATCCTCAATATCTACAACTGCTTAATCTAATGTAAAACCTTGACATTTATGAATTGTAACAGCAAAAGCTAACTGGAGAAGAAATTCTTTCCTTGATCAATTTATGCTTCCATTTTTTCCAGAATTTAATTATTGGGGGAATGGTACGCACCAACTCTCATAAAGTTAAATTATTGTAGTATTCAAATTTATCCATGAATATTCGCGATACCTGGTCTGGTGGCTTGTGATTTTCTTTATTACGTGCCACAAAGTCTAAAGTCCCATTCACTAAACCTTTTTCGGTCCACAAATAAGAACGTAACATTACTTCAGATCCAAATGACAAAGTAAAAATGGTTAAAGTCGATTTGTCGTTTCTGAATCGGCCAACTTTGCCTTAGTACATTTATAAAGAGCTTGAATCGAGGCAACAACTTCACGCTTCAATTCTTTTAATTTTTCATTTATATAACAAATTTAACAATTAATTTTATTTGTTTACAATTCTTTTGTTGCCACTTTACAAAAAAAAAAAAAAAAAAAAAAAAAAAAAAAAACACAATACAATTTTTTTTTAATGTTTAATGGTCATCTGTGCAAACGATTTTGCTGAATAATGAAAACATTTTATTTATTAAATTAATCATGATTCTATCTATAATTTTTTTACTCCATGATTTATATTTTTTTTCTGAAAATATACGCGTTTCACTTTTTATTTATTTGCTAAAAAGCGTCCGTATTGGAAATGCATGTAAAATAAATTAATTAAAATAATAACTTTTTTAACGTTTTACTGTAAAAAAAATTATATTGTGCAAATCTACAGATCATAATTTATTTTTGTGTTTAATTTGAATTTAAAATATTGAATAGTTTTTTTGTAACGTGTACGACAAAATGTAATTTGAGTGGCCTAGTAGAGGATTCGTTTCGCTCATCCTAATTAAGATTCCTTTAAAAAATATTGCTTATATACTTATTGGATAAATTTATAATCTATTTTTAAATTCACAGAATGGAAAATACACAATGTATTAATGATTATCTAGATTCTTAGAGTTTCAATATTCAAATACGGATTCATTAAATAATCGATGTAGTTTAGAACAAAAGAAAAAATATGAGAGTTATAAACATCGTAACTTTTGAGTCGGTTCAGTAAAAAGTAGATTTGTGAATATATTTCTCTGTCATTCCTTATGGCTTTTCTCAAATCCTAAAGAGCTACTTCCTAACACATTTATGAACTACTTCCTTTTCGGAAATGCATAGGGTTAACAGATTCAGATAATATGTAATCGAATGGCGTAAACCATTTTTTCATAAAAGCGATGTATCTTTGAGAAAATAATAAAGCTACTTTTTGAATCGAATTTCCGGTTACGACTTCACGAAAAAAAAATTGACGCCATGACAAGAATAGCTTATATGTCGACAAGTAATTAATTTCTAAAAATGGAAAACGCTGTTCGATTCCAAATTATGTTCAGCTTCAATCTGGCTCGAATATGCAATAATAATAATAATAATAATAATAATAATAATAATAATAATAATAATAATAATAATAATAATAATAATAAATGCAAGTCAGATCTCAGTTGGCACGAGTGTGCAGAAAAAAAAGCAAACACCATGTCTAATGCATCATGTCTCTAAGGCGAGCATGTTAAATTTCTGTATTGATGTTATAAGCAATGACTCTTGACACACATTTATACTTTTTCTAGTGAAAGATATGTTTTTTACTGGCCAAACCCGTTTTCGAGCTAAATTAGTTTAGTCTCGGCAAACTATTTTATCCTTTTGCGAATTGGATAAACTAGTTTTTTCTACACCAAACTTGTTTATCTAAATGCCCATAGGATAAACTAGTTTTTTCTATGTAAGAGATGTAATCGTTCATTTTTCCCTTTATACCTATCCATTAAACCCCCAAAACTATTCAGGGAATCGCCGTATCAGAAAGAATCTATATACAAATGTAAAGAAAATCCGTAAATTCTGCGTCAAAAACCATTTCTCTAAATTATGGGGGGGGTTAACCTACATTGCCCTTTTTTTACACTTAAACAATAAACATCCACAACTAATCATGGAGGCGCCTTGTCAGAATGATCCCATATCTAAAATTTTAAATGAAAACTGATAATTTTGCATGAAAAATTCATTTCTCTAAATTAACGGTGGGGTATTAGCCTCCCGTTCGCTTCCCTTTATTCTTATCCAATCAATTCCCAAAATTAATCAGAAAAGTACCTTATATCAATGAACGTACATCCAAAATTTGAAGCAAATGGGATATTTCTATCACGAGTTATCGCGTTACGTATATATGCATGTACATACGTACGTACATTCGTACATACATACTTACATTCATACATACAGAACCTGCGAGCCCATTATTTCTCAGGTTTTGACGCATGCGAGCTGAAAACACGTAAAATTAAACTGGCCTAGGATAAACTAGATCAGCTTAGGACAAACTAGAATGTTGGCGCTGTGGAGCCATTGAATTCAATATAATCAGGCCAAATTGAATTGGCCTAGGATAAACTAGATCGGCCTAGGAGAAACTAGTTCAGAGCAATAAACAGCAGGCTAAACTAGTTTATCCTATAAGAGTTAGGCCAAACTAGTTTGGCCTAGGAAAAACTAGATTGTCCTATGGGCCTTAGGATAGACTAGTTTGGCCTAGGAAAAACTAGTTTATCCCATGGGCATTAGGATAGACCGGTTTGGCCTAGGAAAAACTAGTTTATCCGATGGGCGTTAGGATAGACCGGTTTGGCCTAGGAAAAACTAGTCTATCCGATGGGCGTTAGGATAAACTAGTTTGGCCTAGGCCAATCTAGTTTGGCCTAAAATCGGGTTTGGCCTGTAACATAAACATAAATTTGTACTTTGTATTTAATATATCTTATGTCATTGTAACCGGATGTCGGTTAGGAGACACTAATTTTCTCATTTGAAAAAAAAATAGTATATTTTTCCATTGTATTTCAGTGTATTTTAAACCAATTTAACAAGAAAACAAAACAAAAAATAATAAGGCTCAAAGTTGGTCTCAGGACTGGGGAGGTTATACGTAATTATAACTCAAACAAAAGTAGAAATACTCAATGAGTCTAAATTCGTTTTCACAATAAATGAAATAAAGAGATATAATACTCAAGGTATTGAAGTTATTCAAAATAAAAATGTGAAATTAATTGAGAAATAAAATGTGAATTAATTTGTTTTGGATCTGACTATGTTGAATCTTGCAGATCCAAATTTGTATGTGTCCAGTCCGATCGATATTCTTATACTTGCAGATTTATTTGCCAGTATCATAATAGGAGAATCTATTTTAGGACCTAAAGGATGACCGAGTGCTACTAATTCTAAACTGCGTTGAATACTATCGGGATTTATTTATTCGAATGAATAAAGCCAAAATTCATCTGTTAGTTGACATGTTACTATACAGATTACTTCTCAATTGCAGGTATTTTTGGAACTTCAATCAGTTCCTAGTTTTGACCCAATCTCTCTTGCTGAAGATAATTATATCAAAATAGTTTCATGTATAGGATCAGGAATATAAGAGGCAAACGTGCCATTTAAGTTTGAACCAGTTCTCGGAGATTCTAAATCTCAAGCTTTAAAGCGCTTTTATCTTTTGGAGAAGAAACTCCAACGAAATCATTTGCTTAAAAAGCAATACTTATCTTTCATACAAGAATATGTTGACTTGGGCACATGGAAGTTATACCAAACTTAGAAATTTCAAATTATGATTATTTTTACCTCACACATCATGGGGTATTAAAAGAAGACAGTTCAACTACACGACATAGGATAGTACTCGTGTTTGATATATCAGCATTTGTTTCATCACGACGCACTTTAAATGATTATCTGGATAGATCCAAAATTGCAGCCAGAAATATTTTTTTTTATTATTACTAAGTTCAGAATGATTCCAATTCCCTTTATTTCATGTATTAAAAAGATGTTTAGACGAATTCTCGTTGATCAAAAGCATGTAGATTATGTACGCAATCTTTGTAGATTTAATTTAGAAGACACTATCAAAATATATGGGCTGTTGACCGTTACATACGTTTTTTCTTGTGCAACATTTTTCGACATTAAAACATTAAGCCAAAAATTTATTTAAAAAAAATCTCTCAGATCATTCAAGATCAAATTTACGTTGATGATCTAATTTCTGGATCCCATTCAAAGAAAAACGCCAAAGTTTTGGTAACTGAATTAATAAAGGTTACGCAAAGTGGAAATTTCAATTTACGAAAGTGGAACTGTAACAATCCAGAAGTAATAGTTCATTTATTTGATGAAATGAAGGATTCCTAGAAAAATACCATTCAGGAAAATGATATAGCTAAAATTCTCACTTTACTTCGGGATTCTTCCAAATATGTTTTATAAATTCGTTTTAATGATATAAAGAATGTAAAAACAAAACGAGATTTGTTATTTCTAGTGGCTGCTATACATTATCCTCTAGGTTTTTTAGCTCCTACATCAATCAAATAAAATATCTTGTAGCAAGATCTTAGGAAGGATAAGATTTTTTGGGATGATGAAATTCCAGATTCCATACAACAGGTATAAAATGAATTTTCATCTGAAATGTATTTACTAAAGTCAATTAAAATCTCCATAGCAAATAGTCTCACCGTAAAAAGGTATCTCTATTTAATCCCGGATAATGAATGTTAAATAAATTCTTGACGGATAAATTATTCTTCTATTTTGACAACCAATATGTAAAGGAATACCTTTCACAAAAGAAGAAGGAACAATTGAATTTTACTCATGCATAACAACCAGAAATCTTAAAACTAGAATCAAACAATGTATAGCAGGCATAAATTACTACAAGAAAACTGCAACTTTGACGAAAAGAAACCTTTACACATTTATTCTTTATGAAACGCATGATTATTTACATAAAGGATTTTTTAATCCCTTCTTGCAGTTTTGACTTAGTTTGATACAATACTGGTCATAAATCTACGAAAACAATTTCTATGTTATATTCACTAATATCTAAAATGAGATTTTTTTGAAAAATCCAAAGTAATCAATTGTACTAATTAGTCTGATTACGTTATAAGATTAATCTGTATTTACTGATTAATTTACAAAAAATTTTATTTTCCTATTTTGAACAGTAATTAAGTCAAATCCACATACTTTCTTTGTAAATCAATATAATTTTATTTATTCCTACATTTTTAGGAAAACTCAATCTCCGATAACTTATTTTATATGCATTAACCAATTCTCCTGAATCTGGTGAATTAATAATTTCATAACTTATTACGATTCCATTTGAGTAAATAGATTATTCTCTGCTAAGTGGCGTATGAATTTTTAAATTTGACTGAACGTAAATCTATTAAGAGATAAAAAATAGTTTTTAATTTTACTTTAAACTCTATTAAATATGGAAATAGGAATTTAAATATTTTATCATTATTAAACTGCTGTTAATTAAAACAGTTATATCATCTCAACAACATTTAAAATAAATATTTTTCTGTAAAAATATCACAATAAAGAATTTCATTAATTTGTCGAATTATGATAAGCGACACAAGTCTATAAAAATGCTTTTTTAAATTTCGAACAACAAGAATAATTTAATGCTACATTCTTTCTATGTAAATCAATAAAGTTTTATTTAGTTCTACATTCTTAGTCTCACCCTTTCACCCGAATCGAATGATTTGATTATTTCATAAGTTATCACGATTTCTTTTGAGTGACTAGAATATTCCTTGAAAATGATGTATAAATTTTTAGACTTGACTCAACATAACTCGTATTAGAGGTAACAAATACTTGAAAATTTTACTTTAAATTCTGTCAAGTTTAAAAACCCTGGGGTAATAACGCCAGGCGGGGTAATAACGCCAAGTGCTTATATTTTGCATAATTATGAAATAATCAGGTAAATGACACCCATGTGCTCTGCGCAGAAGCGTTTTGAGTCATATAAATCGCAAAAAACAGCTTCAAGTTAATTTTTTTCATTTTTAGGTCTTATTGTTTTTACAAACAACTAAAATTAACGCTTGATCTAAAATTTGCGAGATACGTGTTGTGATGTGAAGACTATCTTTTTATCCGGAAATACTTTGTTAATTATATAAATTTGTAGTGCATTTCATGTGCTTTTAAAATGTTGTTGACAATTTTGGATATCTTCTCGAGATAATTTGAAATTTAAAATGCACTGCACAATAACTATACCGGGGTAATAATGCCAATCCTTTACATTAATACCCCAGTTGATTCCCTACAGTGGCCGAGCTACATCCTAAATACTGATTCAAATAAACACAGTGAAATCTGTGCAATGTTTCTCATATTTCTATTTAAGAGGTCCTTTTTAAGCAAAAAGAAGCTCACGGTCTGATATTATTTTGCCTCATCCTCCCCCCACACACACCACACCTTTATTTTTCTTACACTTTCACAAAAAATTGAACATTTTCAATAGCTTAGAATGCAATTTGTCAATTTCTAAGTTTGTAGAGTTTGTATTTTTAGAATTGGGCTATCTACATGCAATTATTCCATCTTATTTCATAGTTTTGTTTGCATGGCGTTATTACCCATATAGGTGGGTAATAACGCCAAATAGCATTGGTCAAGAAAAAACGCCATTACATTTTATGAATACATATCTGTTAAATTATTTTATTTTATATAGATAGTCAATGAGTTGCTGTATCAGATCCTATATTTGTTTGAAAAATACAATCTAAAACTAAGCCGTGAAAATTGGTAGAACCTTAACGTGGCGTTATTACCCCAGGGTACCTTATTTTATTCTGTTGTTTAACTGAAACAGTTTTATCCATTCACTAATTTCTAAAATGAGATTTTCTTAGAAAAAAGCAAAGTAATTAATTGCGTAATATAGTCTAATTACGATATAAGAAACAAAATTCTACAAAAATATTATTGTACTGTTTAGAACATAAAGTTAATTTTACATTTCGATTTTTTAAACCAAGAAAGTTTTATTTTTTCTTACATATTTAGGCGAAGCTCTGATAACTCACCATGATAAGTCTCCGATAACGTATTTGATATGCATTTACCAGTTTACCTGAACCGGTGAATTAATATTTTCATAACTTTTCGCGATTTCATTTGGGTAAATAAACTATTCTCTTCAAAATGGCATATGGAATATAGTACAGGCATTTGGTAAAAAAATAAATGCAAGCTATGGTGTAGTTTTGATTTTTGGTTCCTTTAATGTTTTTTGGGTTTTTAAACATGATTCTGGAATTATCCAACAAATATTTTCCCCGGAAAACCTTTTTTTGGCAAAAACGTGCAAAAATACGGTGGCTTTTTTTCGTTTTTTCTAAATAACTTCCCAATTATGCATTTTGCATAAAAGTCATCAGTATGTAAATTAACGAGCACAAAATGTCCTACATTTTATGTATTAAAATTGTTTTCTCTGATCAATGGTTTAGTCGTGAGAGAGCCGTAAAAATGGGTGTGAAAAAGCAAAAAATTCTGAAAAACGTGAATTTCAGCACCATATGTCGATGAAACATGAAAAACAACCATTTTACGCAAATTTTCCGCACTTAATAATACTAAATATATTATTATTGACTGTATTTTATTAATCTGATGTTCATTGTTTTTTCATAACTAAAAAATAAATAAAAATGAGCATATTCGTGATCAAAATCTTCACTTGCTATTACAAAATAACAATAGTAATAATTTCTTAATTTGACTTTTAAATAATGTAAATAAAATAACTAAAACAGGCTTTAACATATAAAAGCTGACACGGATTCCAGTTCTTAAAGTTCTGAAAGTTCAAAATGTGGGTGTGAAAATGAAAAAAAAAAAAAAAAAATCGGAAAATAGGATTTATGGCACTGTACATAGATTTAACATGAAAACTGACCATTTTTCGCAAAGATTGACTTTAAATGATACTGAAGACATTATGATCGACTATATTCTGTGATGAAATTGCTACCAATAAAAACAATGACTCATTATGAATTATTATTTAATTATAAATAATTATGTACATTAGTAAGTACATTTACTTAAAAAACAAAGTACTATTTCAGCTTATTTTATTTGAGAGTCCCTGCTTTTCACCGATATCTACTAAATAGAAAATAGACGAATGGAATTAGTCGTGTTTTTTTTATCTATCAATATTATAAATAAAAGTTTTTTAATAGTAAATATTTGATAGTAAAGAGTATATCACCAGGTCCAACAAAGGCTGGGTGTTGAAAAAAATGCTGAAGAGTGGGGATGGAAAAGAACAAATACTGGCCTTGAGCCTGTGCTCACTGTACTACCCCCTGCTCCTCCTGCTTTGTTGAAGCTTGTATCCTGCAAGTGTAGAAAGAGCTACCACCGAAATTGTGGGTGCAAGAAGGCAGGGCTTTCATTGAAGCTAGACTTTGCTCAAGCTAGACGTTGAAGCCGCTCTGGTAATGGATTGCCCACACAATGAATCAGAGGACCCAATGGAAGGGTAAATAGTCATGCCTTAAGATATCAAATATTTACTATTTAAAAAGCCTTTATAATATTGATAGTTATAAAAACTCCCACTAATTCCATTCGTCTATTTTCTATTTTGTAGATATCGGTGAAAAGCAGGGACCCTCAAATAAGAGAAAGCGGAAATAGTACTTTGTTTTTTAAGTAAATGTACTTACTAATGTACATAATTATTTATAGTTAAATAATAATTCATAATGAGTCGTTGTTTTTATTGTTAACAACTCAATTACAAAATATAGTCGATCATAATATCTTCAGTATCATTTAAAGTCAATCTTTGCGAAAAATAGTCAGTTTTCATGTTAAATCTATGTACAGTTATTCCTATTTTCCGGATTTTTTTTCACACCCACATTTTGAACTTTGAGAATTTTAACAACTGGAATTTGTGTCAGCTTTTATATGTTAAAGCCTGTTTTCGTTATTTTATTTACATTATTTAAAAGTCAAATTAAGAAATTATTACTATTGTTATTTTGTAATAGCAAGTGAAGATTTTGATCACAAATATGCTCATTTTTATTTATTTTTTAGTTATGAAAAAAACAATGAACATCAGATTAATAAAATATAGTCAATAATAATATATTTAGTATAATTAAATGGGGAAAATTTGCGTAAAATGGTTGTTTTTCATGTTTCATCGAGGTACGGTGCTTAATTCACGTTTTCAGAATTTTTTGCTTTTCACACCCATTTTTGCTACTCTCTCACGGCTAAACCGTTGATCAGAAAGAAAAAAACTTTTGGCACATAAAATGTAAAAAATTATGTGCTCTTTAATTTTTGTATTGATGACTTTTATGTAAAATGCATAATTTTGAAGTTATTTAGAAAAAACGAAAAAAAGCCACGGTTTTTTGCACGTCTTTTGCCAAAAAAAACGTGTTTCGGGAGAGAAATTTTATTGGATAATGCCAGATTCGTTTTCAGCGACCCAAAAAACATTAAGGGAACCAAAAATCAAAACTTCACCAAAACTTGCAATTATTTGTCCTTTTTGAGCACTTAATGCCTGGACTACTACTGGATTAGATTGAAAGTACCTTTGATTGGAAGAGGTGGTGATAAATACTTGTTAATTTTATTTTAAACTCTGTCGAATTAATCTGTCGAATTAATTTGAAAGTAAAAATTTCAACATTTTATAAGCGTTAACTATTTAGTTAAAACAATTTTATCAGTTCATTAACATCTAAAATGAGATTTTTCTGGGAAAAATTTCAGAGTGTTTAATTTCCTTAATTTCATTAATTAGTCTAATTACGATAAAGAACACATATCTAAAAAAAACTGCTGCACAATTTGAAACTCCGTCGAGTATAAAAGTAAAAAATTAAATATTTTATCAGCATTAATTGTTTAGTTAAAACAATTTTATCAGTTCACTGACATTTAAAATGTGGATTTTAATGGAAAAATCGCAGAGTATTTAATTTTCTTAATTTCAATAATTAGTCTAATTACGATAAAGTACACAAATCTACAAAAAATACTGTTCTACTATTTCAAGCTCTGTCGAGTATAAAAGTAAAAATTTAAATATTTTATCAGCATTAAACTAATAAAATAATTTATCAGTTCACTAACATCTAAAATGATATTTTCCAGGAAAATCGCAGAGTATTTAATTTCATTAATTTCATTAATTAATCTCATTACGATAAAGGACACAAAACTATAAAAAATACTGTTGTGCTATTACGAACAATAATTAAGTTAATTTTTATTCTTTCTCTTTAAATCAATACAGTTTTATTTATTCCTACATTTTTAGGAGAATCTAGTCACCGATAACTTATTTTATATGCATTTACCCGTTCACTTATACCTGTAAAACCAAAAATTTCATATTTTAATGGAATTCCATTTGAGTATATAGTTTTTTCTCTGCAAAATGAATTGCACGTTGTTACATTATACTGAGTATAAACCATTTTAAAACATAAGATATACAGGTTAATTTTACTATAAAATTAGTCAAATATAAAAATCAGAGTTTAAATATTTTTAAATATTTAACTGCCCTCATAGCATGCATGTTCACAGTGACGTCACAGAGACGTCACTGTCAGTCACTTTGGTCACATCACATCTGTGACGAAAATGCCACCACTCAGTGACGTCACAATGTGACTAAGATGTGACTTTCTAAAAAAATTTTCACATTTCGTCACAATGTTAATGTCAAAGTAGTCACAAATGACACACTTTTCGCAAATTGGTCATATTGTGACGTCGCAAAGTGGTCACAATGTGACGTCACAAAAAAGCTCTAAAACGGCCATAACGACTTCACATTTTAGTCACTGTGACTTCACATCGACGTCACGTGACGTCACATCGACAATCGATAGTCACAAAGTCACAATGTGACTTCACAACGACGTTGCAGTGACGTCACCATGTCTTACGGGTGATGTTTAATTAAAACTGTTTTATTCATTTAGTAACATCTAAAATGAGATTTTCCAGAATTATTGCATAGTAATTGATATTATTAATGAGTTTGTTTACTTGTATAAAAGATATAAATCGACGAAAAATATTTCTATTCAATTTTTAACCATTAATTTCATTACTTGCAATTTTTTTAATCAATAAATCTTTACTTTTTTTTTTTTTTTTTTTTTTTTTTAACATTTTTAGTGAAAGATAACCTCTGTTAGCTTATTTAATATATAATTTCAGTTAAACCAAGTAGAGTTGCGCTGAAGAAATATTACACCATTGGAAAACTAGAAACACATTGTGATATGAGAAATTTTTATAAATTATAAATCCCTTTCGTAGATAGTTCTTGTTTTCCCATTTAACCCCTTAACGCGTAGTGTTGGCGGGTCGGCAACACCTAAAGTTCCCCCTGTTTAGAGACACAAAATCTCAGTGAATATTTCAAAAACTACTCCAATGGCTACTTTAAATCTTTCTTATGAGTTCTAGTTGGCAGCACCACAGAGATCAAACTCTACTGTTTTTAAATAATAGGTAAAATGTTTTACTGTAATACGCGCTTCACAGCAATGCTCTTCTCACTGCGCTTATCAATGCTTTACTTATGGGAGGTTACCACTTTTGCAACAGCTGTATAATTAAAGTGGTTAGTGCAATCTTTACAAAACAATACCTGTGTACTCCTCTAGGCCTAAATAGATTGCCCAGTTTTTATTTTCTTTAAATTCCAACTTTAAAGAGTAGTGCGCTGGAAAGGGTTAAAATTGAAGGGTATTTTTCAATATTATCGTGATCAATCTTATTGAAAAATTTTGAAAGCAGATGAAGATTTTCTTGAAATTCTCCGATACTCTCTGAAAACACAAAAATTGCGTACCGCACTTTTAAAAATTTGTGTAAAAATAGAAAAAAAATTTTCTGTAAATTGGCTCAAGTTATCGGTTATGTGTGTTCCATTGAGTTTCTCGGTCATCATTTTATATACATTTCTCTTATCTTATGGGTAATTCCCTGTAAAGATTGTTATACCTATATTTAAAGACAGTTTTATCTTTGTTGAATATTGTAATTCAAAATATACATATTTAATTTTTTTTTGCAATTTTATTAGAAATATTAAAAAAGGAAATTTAGTTTAAAAATCGTTTTATTATTATTATTATTATTATTATTATTATTATTATTATTATTATTATTATTATTATTATTATTATTATTATTATTATTAGAATGATTTAGAAAGGGAAAAATCATTCAGTCAGATTGAGTGGAAATTTTCCCCAGTTGAATCATAAAAGAAATACTTTGTACTCAACAGCAACATCTCCTATAGCTCAGTCAGTAAGGTATTCTACCACTTTAAAGAAGTCTCGTGTTCAAAATCTAGTATGGGGAACAGCAAATTGTGTTAATTTTTAATGATATATCAGCTCTTATTTACTCGTAAAATTCAAGTACTTTGAAACTCATTAAAGACTGAGTGATTTGATAATTCAAATTATTATCATTAAAAATAAATTTACAGAGTGTTGTGTATTTTTGACGATGTTAATTTACAGAGTTTATTCTCAATTTACCAAATAGTGTCTCTGTTATTTAACAGAATCTCCGTCTTTCTAATCTCTGTAATTTTAAATGAGACTTAAGATAATGGATTACTCGTATACTCTCTGTAATTTTACTAGAAATTTTTTAACAGTGCAGAAATAAGGATAATTATAGTTCATGAATTGATTCTAAAATAAATTTTAAATTCTTGCAATTTAATAGACTCATGATATGTTGTATCGTTTCATCAATTATAAAATTATAGACTACAAATTATGTATCTTTTCGTCTATTTAGTTTATTAGTTTACCTTATTCACAAAACTTAGAAATCTATATTCTAATTTAGTGATTTAGAAAATAATCGATTCATTGTAGAAGAAGGCAGTCTGTTTTTTCTTCCAGTCCGTCCACTCTGAAATTATAATAATTTAATTAAGCTTTTAGATTAAATTTATTTTACAATATGTATTTTTTCATTAGACCAAATGTAAATCTTTTCGAAATAAGATATGTTTGTTAATTTTACTAAAAGAACATTCTTGTACTAAAACAAAATAGAATAAAATAAATAATTAAGCTTTGCCGGCACCTTATTAAAACTATTTTGCTTATTTATAAACATCTATGATAATATTTATAACGAATTTAACTCAAGTTATTTACTTAACTATTGTAGCTATTTATGAGTAGGTAAACGAAACTACAAAAATGCATGTTCATCAATTTCATTTCAAGACAACCAATTTGCTTACACGGCATTTTTTTAAACAATATTATTATATTTCATTAAAAGCTGATCTCTTTAAAATTATTTATTCCGTGTTTATAAGTTTATTTGAAATTAGTGAAGTAATATCTTCATAAGTATTACATTAATAGATTTTTGTTTAAAAATGATTAGTCAACGCAAAGACTAATCATCTTGTAAGTTTGCCTTATAAGATTTTTGTTAAAGTACCGAAATTAAGTCTATGATACATATTGATATTACTGAAAAATGCATGCTACTTCTTTAATATAAACTTTCATAGCTTTAGAATTAATTTATTGTTACTTAAAAAGGCATGCTTATTTTTTTAAATGTAAATATTTATAGTACCAAAATTAAATTTCTAATATGTACGAATGTTACTCGAAAATGCATACAAACTTTTTAATATAAACTTTCACTAATTAGAAAGGAATTGAAATATGAAGTATTTAGTTAGCTTTAACAAATGACCTTTTAAATATGATCTATCTGTTCAATGTTTTATATACATAAAAAAAACCTCATCGGAAATTGTAAGTCAAATATTGCAACTCAGACACAGAAAAGGAAACACTCTCCTATTATCTCGAAATATTAAAAATATTCAGATATTGGTGTAACAGTATCCAGTACTTCAGATACAGTAGTTTATCTGAAATCTTTTGTGTATTCCAGTAAATAGTACCAGCATTTAATTATAAAGGAAATAACTTGCAGAAAACCTACATAATGTACATGATATTTCATAAAATATGAAATACAGTCGAACCTCTATATAACGAAACTCCATACATCGAATTTCTCCATATAACGAATTTTTAGTAAGAACGGTCCCCTTTTCGCATGATTACATTAAAAACAGACTCTATATAGCGAAATATCTATCTCCATATCACGAATTTTTTCATAAATTGATCTTAATTTATTCAATTTTAAAAAAGCTTCGAAATCATATGGAATCAATTTTCCATCACTTATTTTTGATTTATCGTTCAGTGGAGAGGTTTTTTTTTAAATAAATATTACTTCTCTCCTTATTCTTTAAATCTAACAAGTTCATCCCACCTCCCACACACCTTTCAACATCCTTCTCAAAACACAGTCAATTGAATTGTTACACATATAAGAGAGGAATCAATGAGAGCACATAAGAGAGACCTTCAAATGGAGGAAAATATCAACTACAATTTTTCATTCCTTGCTAAAATTTGAGAATTTTTTTTGACAGCGTAACAATTGTAATTTTAAAATCAAAACAACAAAAAATTACAGATTTCTTCCTCTGAAATTTATGTAAGTCTTCCTTATTTGATTTTCATTAAGCTTTCAAATAAATGTCTTTTCTCTTTTTTGAAACTGCTTAAATAAGTAAGAAATAAAATGTTAGGTTAATATATACTTTTAAACATTTCAAATTCTTAATTCAAAAGATCAAAAATAATATTTGTTCAAAATTTACACATTAAATACTATTTTTAACATCATACTCTATACATCGAATTTCTCTATATAACGAATTTTTTACTGGAACGATGGATTTCGTTATATAGAGGCTCGACTGTAGTTTTATATAATTAAAATAGGCTTTAGAGGAATTTTTCCTTATGCAATGGAATAATTTTTTTTTACCTGGAAATTAATGACAAATACTCTTTGCTCCGCGTAGTATACAGAATGCACAATTTATTGTAATTCATCGAAGCACATCGATTTCATTAATGTTCGAAAGAGTGTAACATCATTAAAATGAACATGAAACTGTACAAAAAATTTCTATATTAATTTTTCTTAATGGCCATATCATAAAAGAATATTTTTGATAGTTCGTTTAACTAAACTATATATTCTATTTTCATAAAATTTGAAACGACTTGACAAAATTATATTTTTTAAATATGAAACCATTCATAATTTTTCCGCTGTTACATGCGGGCGGACAGACAGATGGACCATAGGATTACTGTAGGTGCTATGAACGTACCTAAAAACTGTTAATCTCATAACTGAGTTTGCTTTCAAAAACGAAAATTAATGTACAACACTCGATTATGTAATCATTCATCTTCTACACAGGTCAAATACCAAGCAATTACATGCAGACATTTTCTTTTTTGATAAATATTCTTACAATTTTGGAAACAAGCTTACTGGTGGTAAATTTAATCGAAGTTTAGAATTTGGAGTTAATGAAGCAATCACTTTTTAACTGCAAGTTTTTCATTTGTGACAGAATTAAATCTGTAGGCGAAATATTTTTTTTAAAGATTAGCATCGACAGAAGTAATTCTAAAAAATATTAAATATATGTTTATTTTTCCATAAAAATGGATACCAGGGTTATTTTCACAAACTTTCATTAAGTAATAAACAATTTACATATTTTTCAACGTTAACGTAGGTTTAATTATTTGTCATTTATTTATTAAGAGATAAAGTTATACCATCCTATAGGAAAATCAAAAAATGATTAATTTAGTTAATGAGTTCACATTTTGTAAATAAAATAACACTATGAAAATATTTCTCTCTTTGTCTGGTAGCAGTACAATTAGATAATCTGCGCAAACTTTACTTCAATTAATATTCTAATGCTTTTGTTAAAAACCAATTTCTGTCATGTTATTTAATATGTGTTTACAAGTTCAGTGGGACTTATTTAAATAATGCAGTCATGCACCCGGTTTGCATATTTAAAATTATATTTTTCAGTGAAAGATTAATTTTTGAGATTCACGTCAGTGAAAACATGGTAGTTTTGTTTTAGCTTCTGAAAAATGGTTCCATCTTCATTATTCGTCATAATTCAAATAAGGTCATTTCATTCGTTTTAGTTATAAAGCATCACTTTTCTTATATAGGTATTTCTTAGGTATATATTATATAGGTATTACATGCTTGTGTCACTCTGCTTACGGTTAAAATACAAAAAATAAAATAAAATAAAATAAGAAATAAAAAATATTAACAAAAACCTAAACATTTCATTTCATCCGCAAATCATTATTTTTAAATTACATACCCGAAAAGTAAAATTTACTATTTTCAAGATTTGCATCTGAATAAATAGTATCAGACACACAACAAAAATATGTATTTTTTTATTATTATTATTTAAAGCTGCTAATTTCATAACAGTTGTTTTCGTCTAATAAAAATCAGATTTAATATATTATTATTATAAAGCGAGGTTTTGTTGACACTGTTTTTTCTATTCAAGAGTATCTAAAAATAAAAGAAAAATCTTGTTCATATAAAAATTTCGAAGTAATTAACATAATAACGGCTTAATTTGCATCAGAGCCCATTGGAGCTCAGATCCAGTACTTCTCTGCTTTGGAAAATGTCAAAATTCATCGGATCACATAAATACAAGTCTGCAGAGCCCATTAAATTAGTGCTTCCAAAAATTTAAAGCCATATCATATTTCATAAGGAGAGAACCAACGATTACAAATGCATGCATAAATCATGAGAAGATATAAAAAAGCCACTTCGAATCTACTATCGGAATTCTTCATCAGCGCAAGGCTCAACGAGCTAGAAAAAACCCGTAAAGCATTGTGACGTCACTGCAACGTCGTTGTGAAGTCACATTGTGACTTTGTGACCATCGATTGTCGATGTGAAGTCACAGTGACTAAAATGTGAAGTCGTTATGGCCGTTTTAGAGCTCTTTTGTGACGTTTCACAAAGTGGTCACAATGTGACAAATTTGTGAAAAATGTGTCATTTGTGACTAATTTGACATTAACATTGTGACGAAACTGTGACAAAAGCGACCATATATAAATTGCCAGAAACATGTTTTTTAAAGTAAATAACATGTTTTGAAGGATAATTACAAATTTCTACATATTTTTAAGAAAGTCACATCTCAGTCACAATGTGACGTCACTGAGTGGTGGCATTTTGGTCACAGATGTGATGTGACCAAAGTGACACACAGTGACGTCACTTTGACCATGCATACTATTAGGGAAGCAAAGCTGAGCAAAGAGACAGCGAAATACAGGTTTATATAACCGTTAGGGGAGCGATCCCGCCAAAAGAAAGGCAACTAATGAGAAAAAAGAAGCATAAAAAACTGGGCGGACAAGTAGCGACAGAACAACAAAAACGAACATAACAAAACAGAGGGAAAAAAGTATTAACTTAAGACTTCCAAATGCTTGGAAAATAACGAGTACTTGATAAGTCATTGTCTAAGGAGTGAGAAATTTTAATGATGTGCATGCTTCCCAAAAATTATGATTAAGAATAGAAGGATACTTAAGGATATTGGTGGCTGAAGGAAAGTTGAACCTTTTCTCTAAACACCAACAATGTTGAACAATAGAAGACCGTTTAAGCTCTTGCTTTTTACTTTTTCATGATTTATTTGTGCCTTTCTAATCGTTGTTTTTCTATCCTTATACATTTTTGCACAAAGGCATTATTTACTATTTTAACATATCATATTTCCTTTCAGATCCGTTTTCAAGGTTTTATTTTTTTCTATGAAAACACTTATAGGTGACGTAATTTGTCGCATTCATAGAAGAAGGAGAAAAAACTGGTGCAATTTTTAATCTCAATTTTTTGGCTTACGAGAGCTAAATCTCAATTTCTCTTACTTTCAAAATCTTATTTATTCATAGACCGGGATGCAGCAGCTCAGACAGTCACCTCATAGAGTTTACGGTTGAAATTCCGGAATGGGCTAAATCTAAAATCCCATATTAAAAAGCAATCGGTCTGCCAAGTCATTTCTTGGTGGAAAATACATGAAAACTCGATTTTCGCGGTTGACTCGTACACTGTAAAAAATAACGGACGATTTAACGGAAGTATTACTGGTAATCTAGACGCCAGTACTATTTACTGTTTTTTAACGGAAAAATTTCCGTAAATTCCGGGAAAAAGTCGAAAAAAACGGAATATTTACGGAATTTTTTCCGTTAAAAAACAGTAAATAGTACTGGCGTCTAGATTACCAGTAATACTTCCGTTAAATCGTCCGTTTTTTTTACAGTGTAGGATTATCATTGTGTTTTCATGTCCTGGTATGAAAAAAGGAGGACTTGGATTGGGTAAACTTAATGGAAAACCTATGAATCAACCGCTAAAATAGGATTTTCAGAAAATTTCAGAAAAGATGTGACTTGCTAGACCCATCGCGATTTATAATATGACTCGATTTTAAACTCATTCTTGAACCTTTTTCGTGATCTCGATGAGGTGATTGTTTGTGATATTGCTTTTCGAGTCTGTCATGTAATGTAAAAAAAAAAAAAAATCTCCCCTTTAAAATTTGTAATTTCGTTTCAAATCATATTAAATTTATATTGATCAAATTGAAGATGAAACAGAAATCATCATTTTCTATTCTAGGGATAAGTGCTGTATAATGTTTGTTATTTTGATAGAGAGACATCGAGCAGTGTTATGTCTTTTTCTATAAAAGCATCGAATCTTTCTTTTTTGTGTTTGACTATTTGTGAATTGAAATTCGACGCCTTTAAGGCGTAGAATTTAACAATTGCAGAAGTTCGCCATTGATTAACAATAAATTTAGGAAAGGTATCTATTCGGTAAGAGTTATAAACTAAAAAGTGGATTATTAATGTTTAAACAAGTAGATTTATTAATTTTTTTTTGTTTGTTTTACTGAAGGAAAAAAAGATTTTTTTTAAATTTTCAAATAATGTATGAAACAAAAATAATGAGATTTCAGTGCTGGCAGGCTTGTAGGTGAGCGGCATGCTAAATTTTTAGTACTGCAGCATATCAGCGCTTCGATATATTTTTAGTTAAGTCCTGAAATAAATTAAACTGTTTGCTATAGATAATCAAATGCTCTGACTGGGAGAAAATTTCTCTCCCAGTTTGCCTAACAGTGATTAATATTTCTCCACAAACTGTCGCTAGTAAATCATTATTTCTATATTTTCAGTAAAAGCTACAATTACTCAGTTTCTTTAATGAATAATTTCTCATGAATTCCGTGACTATCTCGGCAAGACTGTATATTTAATTTCAACGAATCATTCATAGTTTAATTGGAACAAACAGATTTGGGGGTGAATAATATAGCTTTCAAATTAGTAGAAAAATAAATATAAAAAAATTTCAAATGCACGTTATATCAATTACAGAAAATCTTACTTATTTTATTACATGTGCTTTCATTTAATAACATGTTTATAATTACCAAACAGCCGTTCAAATATATCTGGCGTATAGTATTTTCTAAGTATTATGTTACGCAAATAAATAAATAAATAAATAAAATACTAAGAATGTCGTTTACGCACATCATTTAATTGTCAATGTCGCGGATTCTTGCTCGATGTTGACAGTTTTGACTATCACCCTACTCATAAGCTATTTATGTATTATTTGAAGAACATTTTAAAAAATAACTAACATGCAATAATTTTATTTTAAATTTGAAAATAAAGAAATATAGTTGTACGAAATCAAAAAAAAAAAAAATCTTAATTTAGTATGCAATGATTAACTTTTATTTTGTTTTAAGAAATATAAAATATATGGGATTAGATGCAAATTAATCATGAATTTGTATAAACGTAATCACAAAAAAAACTATAAAAAAAACTACATCGTGGTAGAAATAATATGGTTTTCTATACTTCTTAAACAGTTAAACGGTTAATATATTAATGAATATCATAAAGATCCATTTTATAAAAACATTTAAAAGAATTTTCTTAATATATATCAACTGTCCTTTAAAATTGTTTTCCATTTCTTCAGTACTGCAGTTTTACATACAGTTATAAATCATTTTTGCGTAACTAATTGACAGAAATGTATATAAATCATTTGACATAAGTATCCTAATTAATTTTATTAATTCTATGTTCTCCAAAAAACATTTTCAAAAAATTTAGTAAAGTTCTCTTTTATTTACCTTTCTCATGAAATAGTTACACAAAATATTCATCGTCGCATATTTAGTCGACACCTATATATATTAATATGTTTTCATAAATATCTTATTTCATATCTATATTTTTATAATTGCAAAAAATCATTTTTCAAGTAAATAGATATATTTTTCTCACACGTTTACACATTTTTGCTATTCCTTGTATTTAACATTGACATAATATAACATAAATGATACGTAACGAATACATCATTTCTTATTTGAAAAAAGTAAGAGAGAATCTATGTACTTATGTAGTTATTTTTTATATAGATGACCTTATTACACGAGCAAAAAGAAAAAACTGTAATGTTGTTTTCTCTGTAATATAATTTACATGCTTAAAAAAGAAAAATTCCTCATTCTATAAAACATTTTATTGTATATAAGTGTATGAGCCTTGATAGCCATAATCATAAGTTAGTTTTTTTTTAAAAAAACTAGAGCATATCTGTAGAATGATATTAATTTAAATAATACATGTTTTGCAATGAAACCTGTGGCTTATTGAAAAGATACTGTTACAGCGTATATTGGGTTCTTTTGATCTTATGGTTAGACAACTTCAAACTCTTGCTTATAGAAAAGTAAAAAATAATTTATTTACAGAACTTCAGAACAACAGAGTCTTCGAAACTCACAAATATTACAAGATATTCCAAAATAACTGTTTAAATCTATCGAACAAGTACAAATATAGGTCGCAGAGACTCTTTATACAATGTCTCAACACTATATCACATTCAAAACAACGTAGATAAAACTCAATACATCAAGCAAACTTGCTTAAACCTAGAAGTTCACTCTATGACTGACTGGTAAATAATAACAACAGCTCGCATCGCTTCTCTTCTTATATATAGTCTCGTAGCATGTGCTAGAAATTTCTAGAAAAACCTGGAAAACCACGGAACAACAAACAATGTATCAGTATATCTAAGGGGGGTTACCATTAAGAGGGAAGGGTTACCATCGCCAACAATCGCCAAGTTTGTCGCCAACTTGGCGATATATCGCCAAATTTGGCGACCAAAATTAGTCGCCAAAAGTGACGCCAACTTGGCGATATCTTCATTATTTCGCCAATCTACCGTAGACATACACTGAAAATAATGGACAAGTTTGCTTGATAACAGAGACAATGTAACAAAAACTAATATAAGTAAAGGAATGGAGCTTAATAAGATTATTTACATTATTTTACAGTACAAACACTAACTATTTACAAAATTCGTAACACTACCCCCTCCTCAAAGACTGCACGTCCCGGGCAGTGCAATCCTTGAGTTAGAGGAGAACACTTAAAATAAATAAACAAATAAATAAATAAATAAATAATAACAATAATAATAAAATTTACATAAATAAGAACTAATTACTATTTACATATTTACAAAAAGTGACTTTCATGACCATGGTCTAAAATTCTAGTTTTGAATTTCTAATCACTTTGGCCAAAATAAGGGGCTAGCCGGTTATAGTGTACGACCTTGTGTTTGGCGTGTGGCGATTTTCGTATGCGTACGACGACGTCATTCAGCCTGTTGACGACTATGTAAGGACCGTCCCAGTTTCTTTGTAATTTTGGCGACAGTCCCTTACGACGGATAGGATTCCACAACCAAACTTTGTCACCTTCGTTGAACTCATGTCCTGTTGCCTTTGTGTCGTACCGTGTCTTCATCTTTTCCGTTGCCAGTCCGATTCGGTTCCTCGCTAGACGATGAATCTCCTCAATCCGCGCCTGGAGTTTATCGACATATTCCTCAGGCGATGAAGGAGCATCAGGAGGACGGCCAAACAAAAGATCAGCAGGCAGACGAAGATCACGACCAAAGAGCATTTGAGAAGGGGAGTAACTAGTGGCCTCATGAGTGGCACTCCTGTAGGCAAGCAGGAAAAGAGGCAATTTCTTGTCCCAGTCCTGTTGGTCTCTAGACACCAGGAGAGAGAGGCTATTTAGGATGGTACGATTGAAACGCTCCACCATGCCGTCCGATTGAGGATGTAGGGGTGTAGTTCGAGTTTTGTCCATGCCGAGTAGTCCACACATTTCCTTAAACACAGTCGAATCGAAGTTTCTTCCTTGATCGGAATGGATTTGAAGAGGAACTCCATATCTGGAAACCCAGTGTTGAACTAGTATGTCTGCTACTGTTACCGCCTCTTGATTAGGAATGGCGTAGGCTTCAGGCCACTTAGTGAAGTAGTCCATGACAACGAGGATGTACTTATTGCCATCAGATGTTCTAGGAAGAGGACCCAGGATGTCTAGTGCAATTCGTTTTAAAGGAGCTCCTACATTATAACGCTGCAGTCGCCCACGGGTGCGCCTCTTTGGACCTTTACGGGCTACACAGGTGTCACAAGTTCGACACCACTTCTCCACATCACTGCGAACATTATTCCAGTAAAAACGCTCTCGAACCTTTTGCAGGGTCTTCATTACACCAAAATGACCTCCTGTGGGACTACCATGCAGTTCTTGAAGGACTATAGAAATTCTCGACTTAGGGAGTAGTAGTTGCCATCTACATGTCTTTCCATCGTCAGACTCCCATTTTCGGTACAAGATGCCGTTCTTCAAATGTAAGGAATCCCAGAGAGCCCAATAACGTTTAGTCGTAGGATGGTAATGGGCCATGTCTTGCCAGCTGGGCTTCCTGTTGGACTCCTCTTTCAGCTCTAGAATTGGCTTAATTTCAGGATCAGCAAGTTGATCTTTACGCAGGCTCTCGTCACTCCACGGATCTTGCGATGATGTAGACCCAGTTGTAACTTGTCTTACTATAGGACCTTTGACATTAAATTTCTTCTCAACCCGGTCGCAGTATCTACAATTCTCTGAGCAGGGTCTTCTTGAGAGAGCATCTGCATTTCCATGTGAGGAGCCTTTTCGATGTCGAATCTCCATATCGTACTCTTGAAGTTTTTGTATCCACCTGGCTATCTGGCCTTCAGGGTTCTTAAAATTCAATAGCCAAGTTAGAGAAGCATGATCAGTTCGGATCAGGAACTTTCGACCGTAAAGATAGTGATGAAAGTGGTCTATGGCTTTCACTACAGCAAGAAGCTCTTTTCTTGTTACGCAGTAGTTTCGCTCGGCCTTTGACAAGCACTTGCTGAAATAGGCGATAACACGCTCCTGGCCGTCGATTTCCTGGGACAGTACAGCGCCAATGCTTTCGTTGCTTGCATCCGTATCAAGTATAAACTGTTTATCGATTTGAGGATACGACAGAATTGGAGTGGATGTCAAGGCCTCCTTAAGCTTTTCGAAAGCAGCGTCACATTCCTGTGTCCACATAAATTTTTGATTGGCTTCTGTTAATTTATGAAGTGGTCTTGCAATCATCGAGAAGCCTTTGACGAATTTTCTGTAATAGGTGCATAATCCTAGAAAACTTCGAAGCTGGTGAACATCTGCTGGACGACTCCAATTTTTCACGGCCGATATCTTCTCCGGATCAGTCCTAACTCCTTCCGCCGAAATGATGTGTCCAAGGTAGGCGACTTCATTGCGAAACAAACTGCACTTCGAAGGGCTTAACTTCAAATTAGCTTCCTTTAATTTTTGTAGCACCCGCCTGAGGTTGTTCAGATGTTCATCAAAAGATTTTCCTATGATTATGATATCGTCTAAATAAACAAGACATGCCTCATATGACAGTCCCCGAAGAACCGTTTCCATAAGGCGTTCAAAAGTTGCAGGTGCGTTACATAGACCAAAAGGCATTACCTTGAACTGCCATAATCCTTGTCCCGTTGTAAAGGCAGTCTTCTCGCGGTCGTCGGGATGGATCTCTACCTGCCAGTAACCACTCTTCAAGTCTAAAGTCGAGAACCAAGTGTTGCCCGCAAGTGTGTCAAGAGTGTCGTCAATCCTTGGCAGAGGGTAACTATCCTTTTTGGTGACGTCATTCAGTCGGCGGTAGTCTACACAAAATCTTGTAGAACCATCCTTCTTTCTTACTAATACAATGGGAGACGCCCATGGACTTGTTGATGGTTCGATGACGTCATTTTCTTCCATATCTTTAATTAAATTCTGCACCTCTTCTTGCTTGGCAAAAGGTAATCGTCTAGGGTGCTGTTTAATAGGAGAGTGATCTCCGGTGTCAATTCGGTGTTGTGCCATTTTAGTTCGTCCAAAGTCTTCAGATGTTTGGGAAAATAAACTTTGGAATTCTCTAATTAAACTTTCAGCAGCATCTCTCTGGCTTGGATCTAAGTCCGTATTTTGTAACAAATCCTTGACTAAATTATCTGAAGATTTCTCAGAGTGACTGGAATTTTGACTTATGCACGTCACAGGAGCACATGACGCTATCACCTCTCCCTTCTTGATAGTCCTCGTCTTATCACTGATGTTAGCAATTCTGACTGGAATGGTCTTCTTCGAGAGGTCCACCACAGATGAAGCCACCAATACTCCTGCTTGTGTACTATTGTCTTCTGGATAATCTATATGGCCAAATCGGTAATTAGTTTCATTTTCAATTACAGCTGGAACTAAAAATTCTGTTCTTGGATCTAGATTGATGTCTTCTTTGACTATTACTGCTTGTTTACATTCAATTTCGTTATTCAATCCAAAAAGACTTATTTCTTCAAATTTTGAGAGCATTTTGTTATTTTTGAAATCAAGCTTGAAGTCAAACTTCTTCAGAAAATCTAGCCCGATTAAGCAAGGATCTGTTATGTCAGCCACGTATGCCGTATGATAATATTTCTTTCCTCCAAAGTTGATGGTTAAATTGGCCTTTCCATATATGACTATCTTGTCGCCCGTCACAGTTTGCAGGGTAACGCAGGGTGGAGTCCAGATGAGTTTAGATTTCAATTTTCGAGCCAAATCTTCTCTTATTATCGTCACATTGGCTCCTGTATCGACAATCATACGGCACTGAATTCCGTTAATAAAGCCTATCACATATAATTCATTATCGCCGCCACTCATTTTAGATATTTGAAGGATCTTCAGGTGGGGCTTTTTATTCTCTGGTCTTGAATTCATCTCACGTTCGTGGATTTTGGGGCAATTTCTTCGGAGATGTTTTGTATCACCGCACAACCAGCACGTGAGATTCTGTCTTCTTGACCTTGTTCTTCCATATTTTAAGGCTTCAAGCTCTTGATTAATCTTCCTAATTTCTTTCAAGACGTCGTTCTCAGTGTCTGAGCTTTTGTTCACCGTTGCCCCTCGGACTGAATGACGATCTCTTCGGCTGGCTTTTGTAGCTGCTTCCAACTTTAAGGCATATAGTAATGCAGCCTTTAAATCCTGTACATCTGCCATTCGTACCGCTCTCTGCACTTCTGGGTCTTTTATTCCGTCTACAAAATATTGCAGTGAGAGCATTTCCCGTACATTTGTTGGACAGTCAATGAATGCTAAATTTGCAAGCCGTTCAATTTCCGAGGCAAACTCTTGAAGGGTTTCACTCGATTTTTGATGGCGGCTCTTGATTTGTATTCTCGAATAATCCTTGAAGAATTTTTCGCCGAATCTCATTTCAAGTGCACAACTTAGAGTCTCAAAATTGAGTTGCGTCATATCGGGCAATGTTTGCAGCACGTCGGCGGCTTCTCCTCTTAAAGATGCTGCCAGTTGACAAGCTTTCACCTCGTCACTCCATTTGTTCGCTTCAGCTACAATAGTGAATTGGGTCTTGTAAACTTGCCAGGAACTCTTTCCATCGTATGTCGACAGCTTAATGTGCACGGGAGAAGCAGGCGGATTCCTAAATTCTTCATAATTACCACTAGACGCTGAAAGTTTCTTCTCAAGATCTTGTACTTTTTTATTTAGCTTTTCATCTACTTCACCTAGTATTTTCTCTTCAACGTTACTGATTTTCTCTTCAACGTTACTGATTTTCTCTTCAAAGTTACAAACTTCATTCTGAATTTTCTCTTCTACTTCCCCCATTTTCTCTTCTACCGAGCCTATTCTTCTCTCTACCGACGAGAACTTTTCTTCTAAAGTTTTCTTCATTTCTTCTTGGCCTTTATTAATCTTTTCAGTCACATCTTCTTGGCATTTGTCAATTTTATTTGTCAACTGTTCCATTCTTTCTTCGTTTTTATTCATTTTTTTCGCCAACTCTTCTTGGCCTTTATTCATCTTTTCCGCCAACTCTTCTTGGCCTTTATTCATCTTTTCCGCCAACTCTTCTTGGCCTTTATTCATTTTTTCTGCCAACTCTTCTTGGCCTTTATCAATTTTATTTGTCAACTGTTCCATTCTTTCTTCGTCTTTATTCATTTTTTTCCGCCAACTCTTCTTGGCCTTTATTCATCTTTACCGCCAACTCTTCTTGGCCTTTCGTCAATTCTGCCTTTATTCCATTAATAGCTTCTAACAGTTCTTTCAGTTGACCGTCCATTGTTCTTGTTTTCGCCATAAGATCCCGACTCCTGACACCAAATGTTACAGCGTATATTGGGTTCTTTTGATCTTATGGTTAGACAACTTCAAACTCTTGCTTATAGAAAAGTAAAAAATAATTTATTTACAGAACTTCAGAACAACAGAGTCTTCGAAACTCACAAATATTACAAGATATTCCAAAATAACTGTTTAAATCTATCGAACAAGTACAAATATAGGTCGCAGAGACTCTTTATACAATGTCTCAACACTATATCACATTCAAAACAACGTAGATAAAACTCAATACATCAAGCAAACTTGCTTAAACCTAGAAGTTCACTCTATGACTGACTGGTAAATAATAACAACAGCTCGCATCGCTTCTCTTCTTATATATAGTCTCGTAGCATGTGCTAGAAATTTCTAGAAAAACCTGGAAAACCACGGAACAACAAACAATGTATCAGTATATCTAAGGGGGGTTACCATTAAGAGGGAAGGGTTACCATCGCCAACAATCGCCAAGTTTGTCGCCAACTTGGCGATATATCGCCAAATTTGGCGACCAAAATTAGTCGCCAAAAGTGACGCCAACTTGGCGATATCTTCATTATTTCGCCAATCTACCGTAGACATACACTGAAAATAATGGACAAGTTTGCTTGATAACAGAGACAATGTAACAAAAACTAATATAAGTAAAGGAATGGAGCTTAATAAGATTATTTACATTATTTTACAGTACAAACACTAACTATTTACAAAATTCGTAACAATACGTAAGAACACAGATACGTTTAGATACGGTAAGAAGATTTAGGCAGCTTTGCTGTTCCTTATTTTTAACATTTACGTAACTTACATGTCATTTCTTATTCGTAAAAAGTAAGAGAGAATTTATATACTTCTTGTTTATTTTCTATATGAGTTAATATTTCTGTAGATTTAACCACTTGACTGCCGAGCAAAAGGTCAAAACTGTAATGTTGTTTCTTTTTTTAATATATTTACAATGCTTAAAAAATTTAAATTTCCCATTCTATATAAAAAAATTACATATATGCGTATAAAGTTTGACAGCAATAATCATAACTTAATTTTTTAATAACTAGAATATGTCTGTAGAATTATATTAATTTAAATAATACATATAATACAATGAAAACCACATTGAGAAGATATATCAGTTCGCGGCTGTAAGAAGGTTAAAGGCAGAAAAAAATGGTGTATTGTTCCGAGTGCTCTACCGGTTACTCATATCTCATCTAGATAGAATGTACTTGCCGTTCCACCTATGACATCTAGCATGCAGAATGTTATAAATGGGTGTAAAACCCTTTAATTGAAAATATTAATCATACATTAAGTAATCACAGTTATTGAATTTTTAACTTTTTTTACAGTCTACCAAATTTTACGTAAAAAAATCATACTTGAAAAAAAATATATATAGTATTATTAAACTTGATACATTCACAAACAGATCATTACAGATTGAAATTTATAAAAAACTTATCTACAATATGTATTTTTTTTAGTTGACATGTCTATGATAAATTAATATTCTGTAATAAATGGAAACAAAATAAACTAAAAGTACAATTGGCAAAATTAACGCACTGTTAACTTTGAATTCTACAACTTTTTGGTAAGGGTCAGATAGTTTAAAATTGTTCATGGAAGCATTTATTAATCAGCTTTTCCAAACACTTGTGGTAGTAAATAACATAAATTTTAGACTCTATTAAAGAATATTTTTAATGTGGAGTCTTTTATATTCGAGTGGTTTTGGATGCAACTGAACTATATTTAAACACGGCATTGAGCTTAGAGGCTGTTCACACTAATTGTATGTTATATTTCTATTTCAAAGAATAATAACCCTTAAAAAATTGCTTAAATTAAGAGAAATATTTGTATCTCTGCTTTCTCCTATAACATTTAATCAACAAATCTTAAATCCTACTCAGGAAGCGCTTTACAAAGTGGACAAGTGTGACACTGATCGGATAATTGAGCATGAAAAATCAATTTATATTTACAATATAAATGTGAGTAGCTATCCCGTTTTCCCCCTTTGTATTAAATGCAAAAATGTCAAAATCTAATCAAAGAAATACCTTACCAAATTAGGAATTAATATATAAAATAAATTAGTAATTTCTGCATCAAATATTCATTTATCTAATTTGGAAGCGGAGGGAGCTTCTATTAGCTTTTTTACACTTGATCAACGAAAATCCAAAATGAATCTTGAAATCACCTTACCAAAATAAATCTAAGGTACCCTGGGGTAATAACGCCACGTTTTGGTTCTACCAATTTTCGCGGCTTAGTTTTAGCTTGTATTTTTCAAACAAATATAGGATCTGATAAAGCAACTCATTGACTATCTATATAAAATAAAATAATTTAACAGATATGTATTCATAAAATGTAATGGCGTTTTTTCTTGACCAATGCTATTTGGCGTTATTACCCACCTATATGGGTAATAACGCCATGCAAACAAAACTATGAAATAAGATGGAATAATTGCATGTAGATTGCCCAATTCTAAAAATACAAACTCTACAAACTTAGAAATTGACAAATTGCATTCTAAGCTATTGAAAATGTTCAATTTTTTGTGAAAGTGTAAGAAAAATAAAAGTGTGGTGTGGGAGGGGGGGGGATGAGGCAAAAAGAATATCAGACCGTGAGCTTCTTTTTGCTTAAAAAGGTCCGCTTAAATAGAAATATGAGAAACATTGGACAGTTTTAACTGTGTTTATTTGAATCAGTATTTAGGATGTAGCTCGGACACTGTAGGGAATCAACCGGGATATTAAAGTCAAGGATTGGCGTTATTACCCCGGTATAGTTATTGCGCAGTACATTTCCAATTACAAATTATCTCGAGAAGATATCCAAAATCTTCAACAACGTTTTAAAAGTACATGAAATGCACTACAAATTAATGTAATTAACAGAGTATTTCCGGATAAAAAGATAGTCTTCACATCACAAAACGTATCTCGCAAATTTTAGATCAAGCGTTAATTTTAGTTGTTTGTAAAAACAATAAGACCTAAAAATGAAACAAATTAACTTGAAGCTGTTTTTTGCAATTTATATGACTCAAAACCCTTCTGCGCTGAGCACATGGGTGTCATTTACCTGATTATTTCATAATTATGCAAAATATAAGCACATGGCGTTATTACCCCGTCTGGCGTTATTACCCCGGGGTACCTTATATCGAAAATTTAAAGCTGACCAGATATTTCCATCAGGAATTATCGCTATCATACAAACAAGCATAGGTGCATACAGAAACCTGCCTTTTATCTCTCAAACTAAATGCCTGTGAGCTAAAGATATGTTTATTTCAATAATATGCACATGTTCTTTCTTACGCAAGTAAAATTTTGGTGATAAATGACGTTTCTAAATCTTTTATAATATTTAGTAAGTTTTAAAGAAAAATAAATCAGATGGAAACTAACGCTAGAACCTGTTTTTCGTTAATAAAATCATCATATCTTAAACTAGTCGTTGGGGGCCACCGTAATACTTACCCATCATGGATATGTATATGAAAATAAAACATGTGAAAACTTTTTATACAGTGCACTGCAATTTATAAACTAAATTTAAATATTGTTAATATACATAGTAATGCTATATTAAAGAACTGCTGATGTACCAATTTCGACAAATTATATAAAACGCCAAACTACTCAAGTAGTACCGAACTGCGTAAAAGAAACATCCTTATAACTCCAAAAATAATAATTCCATTAACTAACAATTAACTGCATCGGATGAAGCGTCTCATTTTCAATTAAAATATACTTCTGAATTGAAATTTGAATGAAATACAGGGTCATGAAAAATCGAAGAATGTGGAAAACAGGATTACAAATATCTCGGCAACTAATAATTCGATCGACTTCGTTCTATATGCAAAATGTGTGTTATTTTATTGTCTTTTACATCCATTCCTTAGAACAAAAAAATTCGAAAATTTTTATGTACCTTTCATCAGGACGAATTTTTCGAGAGTCCGAAAAAAATAGTTCCGGATAATCGAGGTTGCTGATATTAAATAGGGTTCATCCCATTCTTACATACTAACTACATACAAAATTTCAAGTCTCTATCTCAATTTGTTCGGGAGATAGAGCGTTTACAGACAGACAGACAGACGGACGGCAAAATTTTTTTTCTAAAAATATGTTTTTCGGAATCTCCACTATCTAAAACGTGTAAATCCGTCAAAATTTTTTTTTCGATTTTCAAAACGATTGCAAGACTTACCCTATACTACGTATGATGGGTAAGTAAAAAGAAAAATCGACTCTATCAGGGAAACAAAAATTTCACATTTCGACAAAACGTGGCTTAACTTTCAGGATAAATTGTTCGCAGGAAGTATTCTATGTTAGACCTCTACACGTAATTCTTTATTAGTATTGGCTTACCTTTAATAGAATCTATAAACGAAACACTTATAATAATGGCATTGCCGTTATTTTCGTCATCATCGCTAAGTTCCTCTATCAGCTAACAGTTATTTTTATGTAAAAGCTGTTAGTTGATATTTAAGAAACTTTTATCGAAATCTGTGTCATTAAAGTCAGATTTTAATGGACTTTTAGTTAATAATTGTGAAACAGATGCTTACCAAAGTAATTTATGAAAAGCAACTTTTAAACGCAAATTTAAAACACATAAGTTTAGCCTCTTCGGTTCTACAGTACCACATGCGATACTTCCAAACCGAAAATAATATAAATTAAGCATTTTATTTTTGTACCTAATTCTATGTTGCTGAATTTTTTGGGGTCTGAAGGAAAACCAAAGAATGTCATCACTAATCTGTACTTTCTTGTAAAATAAGTGTTCTTATCATCTGAGTTTGTAAAATGTATTCCAGAGCGTGTGTCAAAGAAAGTAAAAAAAAAAAAAAAAAAAAAAAAAAAAAAAAATCAATTATTTTAAATTCTATATAATAATTGAACTTGAGAGTTTGTAGATAATTCAATTAATTAAGGCCCTTCATATCTTGTTTTACTTCGTAATTTAGGCCTTTGTTAATTGTTAGTTCCGGAAGTGATTTTGGCTCCATCTGGCAAGCATTTAAAAAGTATTTTTAAAGCTTTTGATTGTCATAGCATCAACATCAGTTATCATCAATCATCCATACATATTATGCTATGGAAATTTAATTCTAGTATAATTATTTCAAATAAATTCGTTATTCATGTCGTGTATGTTATTTTGTCAATGTGAAAATAATTTTTTTTAAATATGCAAGTCTCACTGCACTGTTTGAACAATAATTAAGTTGCTATTTTAAGAGCGTTAGCAATTTTAGATTCCATATTTCTGATCCATAACCCCTTTCGGGTTTTTTTTTTTCATTTTGAGAACAAAACTGTTATTACTGTAATAATGTTTGTCATACCTATCAAAATTAACTTTCTGATGTTTGAAAATTATCTCGTTCTCTGAAATGCAACGAATTTGCTTATTTTGTGCAGTATTAAATTCCGATTTATATGATAATAGGCTAAGGAAGAGCTTTTAAAGACGTTTGGTAAATATCTTGTTACAACAGGGTTTAACAAATGTTACAATATTTTAATGCTTTTTGCGTTTTATCACGTATGATTCGTTCAGAATAAAAACCTTTATTTTAAATTTAAATTTAAATTAACCTTTATTTTATTATCGTAGCAACAAGTGTACTCCATTTCTATTAAAAACAAAAAAAAGGAAGAAATTGATTATTATATCTTTATGTTGCCATTTTCTTATTAAAAGGGAAAAATTAAATTGAAATATCTTCTGTTATAAAACCCGGTGAATTTTGATTTCATTTACAAAATTTGATTTACACGTAAAAGAATATCAATAGTTTAATATCTCTTTCAGCTAATAGCATAGAGACTCCAAGTTTTGAGTCAAAATGATCAAATTAAAATGGCAATTTTTTTCTGAAAAGGTAAATACACATACGACATGTGCATTTGTAAATTTAAACATTTTCTTTCGTCGAAACTCGACGGGTTCTACCTTGTATGTATAAAATAAAGGCATCGTAAACGGTGCAAAGAGAATTAAGTAAACTTTTATTATTGTTGTTATTACTAAATGTCAAACCATACATGAAATCATAATAAGAAATTCATAAATACATACTATCATTTCTATACGTAGAAAGTAACAAAATAATTGTTAAGATAAAATTATATTTGAATAAAAGACATGTATTATTGATAGTACAACAGACCCGAAAGTGTTAATAACCAACCAATTAAAGTATAAATTTCAGAAAAAAGCTCCTTCTGTTATTAATTTGGTCTTTTTGTTTGTATAAAATCGGGTAATATGTAAGTGTATTGGCAGTGTTATTTTACCTTTGGGTATAAAGAAGTTGATTTATATGATTAAAAAACACATGGATAATATAGAACAACAATTCATATACTTTCGCTGAATTTTTTTTTCACAGATTCTAGCTCACTGAGTACTGGAAAATTAAAAAAAAATCTGTCAACTCTATTTTAAAAATATTTATTAAATACTTAACAGAATATTGATGGAAAATATAAGCCGAAAATATTGAAAGTGATTAAATTGGCCCTTCTTTTTATAATTTCATTTATTTGTTTCTCTTAAAAAAGAACCGAGATATTAACGTAACATGCTTTTGTCCCGGAAACCTTTGTGTCTGTCTTCAAAATTTTTAAGATCTTGGTGAAATGCTCACCCTGCTTGTCACTCACAGCCTTCAAGTTTTCCGGGGGGAAAATCCAGGGGTAAATGTATCTTCAGAGTCACATTCACATCCATTGCATGATATACTATTATTTTTAACACAATAAAACTAATTGGTAAATTCATTATACGAATTGAACATTTCCAACTGAGCGAATAATTGCCCAGGCCGGTAATCGAACCCAGATACTTGGCTTACAGAGCCAATGCTTTACCTGTTAAGCTAACTGTGTGATAGCCGGCTAGTATTTTCCGCTAAGATAACCTTATTGGTCATAGCATCTGGTCTGTCATTTAGACAACTCGGCAGAATAAACCGCAGATAATGGAACTCCATATAATGATGGATACGTAGCTATATTATTACTTTTAACAAAATCAAACTAACTGGTAAATTCATTATACAAATTGAACCTTCCCAACTGAGCGAAAAATTGCCCAGGCCAGGAATCGATTAGCAGATACTTGGCTTACAAGGCCAATGCTTTATCTGTTAAGCTAAAAGTTTTGCTAAATACAACTTACAAGAGTGGGAGATTGTGTAAAAAAATTAAATTTCGTAATTTTTCAATAATGTTTTTATTGAACTAAATCGTTTTTAAATTAAAACTTTACCTCATTTAAACACCTTTTTTATTGGAATTAAGTGTCTATGACTGACGGTTTAGGAATTAGCCAATGGTCAAATGTTGAAAGTGAACACCCTGTATAAGTAAAAAATGTGACGTGATAGATTTTTTTTCATATATCAACTTTCATTAATAAGAGCAAGTATAATAAGAAAATGTGTGTTTTATCAAAAGTATTCAAAGACTGTTTAAATTTTTAAACCAGCGTAATCAACAGTTTTTTTTAAAATAGACTCTAGTATAGTAAGAAATACTTTTTAGTAATTAACGTAGAATGTATAGCTATTAAAAACTTAGATAAAAATTAAAAGTATAGAAGTTTTAATAACTTTTTTTAATTTTAGAGCAAAAAGAAAGTTTCTTACGATATTTTATTACAAATACATCTTCGTATCAATGTTAATTGCTCGTCTGTAACTCATCCATGCGTTCTTAAGATTTTATGAATATATTAATCTCTTATAGGATTTTTGTTGTTGTTATTGTTGTTGTTGTGTTGTTAAAAATAAACAAGGTAAAATATGTACTATCTACTATTCTTTACCGAATATAAGCATCTTAAAGGTATACCATCACATTAAAATTGAATTTTCTAACTTTAACATTTCTAACTAAATGCTATTTTTAAACGTTTTCAGGACACTTTTAATTTTTTTTTAATTGTTTCTGTACCAGAAGGTATGTATTTAGAGTAACAGCCATGGCAAGGATAAACAAATAAGAAGTAATAGTACATAAAATTAATACAGAAGGCACAAATAAATGTATAGACAGTGGGGAACTTTGACACAAAAGGGAAATTTAGTCCCTTGGGGGAGGGGGGAGATTATATGCTACCACGTCACTTTAGCTATTGGCAAAATTTTGGATCTCAAAACAAAGACAGCAGCACTATTGTGAAGTTTAAAGTACTGATGTAAAGTTGATGTAAAAATTTCGAAAAGATTCCACCTTGAGCAAAGTTTTGTAAATGTGATCAAGAGTTACCGTAAAACTTGGCTAAAGTTTCCTAAATGACTGTACTAAAATTGCTTTCAGGTGCAAACTTATAATATAAAATTATTTAAAATCTATTAAAATAACTTAAAATACCTAAAACGTTTTTAAGCATTACATAGCCGTCGTAAGTAGGAATTGAAATATTCTTATTATTTTTGTTTGCGCTATGTTGCGCATGTTGTCCTTTTATTTTGTTGAGAATTATGATAGAATGAAATTATTTTATAGAAAATTCTCCAATAAGCGCAATAATGATGATGATAATAATAATATTAATAATAACTATAACAATGACAACAACAACAATAATAATAATAATAATAACGTTTGAAACCCTACTGATGACGGCCATTTAAAGGTTGAAAATGTTTTAGGTATTTTAAGATATTTTAATGTAATTAAATATATTATATTATAAGCTTGCGGGTGAAAACAATGTTAATACATTCATTTGTGCTTCATAAGAATTTCAATTGTGTAACTCAAGGTGGATTTTGAAGTAAAGTCTTAATTTTCATTTATTGAAAAAATCGTAATTTAGACATTTTTAGAATGTAGAAATATCGATTTTTTAGATATAGAGAAAAAGTTCAATACATTATAAAATCTACTTAAAGCGTTTCCAAAAAAAGTGCAATAAATAAAAATTTATTTTTATAAAATATCCTTTAAATTTCAAAATTTTATTATTTTCTAAGGTTTTTAAAGATAAAAGAACGCTTTTCGAAACATTGGATAATCGAAATATTTTCGTTCGTGAATATACAACATTCACGTTAAGAAAAATCACTTTTTTTACAATGTGTTTAAAGACAAAAGTTTTTTAAGTTACTAAAATTTACTAAAATTGAAATTACTATATACAAAGATTTACTATGCAATAACCACTTTCAAGTCATTTAACTCTTTCCTGTCCGATATTTTTTCTTTTTTTTAAAACATCTTTTACAATATTAACATTAACATTAGCTATCCAAATAGAGTAATTAGTGTTCAACGAATATTTCATTGTCTAAAACATAACGAATGTTTTTTATTTTGCGTACTATTGAATTAATTTTCCTATGACAATAGACTAAGGAAGAATATTTGACGTTTTTTAGAAAATGTTGTATTACAATAAGATTTAACTTAAATTACAACCTGGTGTATGTATGCATTCAACCTGGGTCAAGGTTATAGTCGCCTGCTAACGGTCTGTGCGCCTGCGTATATTGGCATTCTGGCGGTGCAGTGGCTAAAATAACAGACCAGCATACCACCAACTCCGGCGTCTGACGTCACGTGCATATGGTCTGAGGCTAACGAGAAAGACAGGCTAACGCAGAGCATAAGGAATGGGCATATTTACAAACAAACTCTTCCTTCAACCAATCAACCAAATACATTTTTGCTTTAGTGATCATTGCAGGAATCATCACGGTGAAGTTGACCAATCATATAACAAAGCTTTTAATCGCAGACAAATCAGACCATTCGTAGACCAATCAGATCGCCTTGACTTCTTGTGAAAAGTAGGAGTTTTAAAGACAGCCAGGAAATTACTGTAGTCCCACAGTAATTTTGCCCACAGTGACGCCAGCTGCCCTTTCCTTATTCCAAGTATCTTTTTTTACAGACCGCTAGAATGACGTAGTGCTCTATTCGTGCACTCGCGTATTCATTCGTGTATTCGAGCATCCCGTGACTCCAGCTGTCTGTAAAAAAAAGGATACGTGAAATGCAACCGCGGTAGCCTGTCTTTCTCGTTAGCTTCGCATAAGATCCATTGCATGCACAATTTCAGTTATGCAGATGAGAATGTTTATCCCGTCAGTAGTCGCGTGTCGGTCTTTTCGCCGCCCATATAACTTATCGTCTCCTAACTTGTATCACATTACAAATACAACGGTGATCTGCCATGCAGCTGACTTCGAAGGTTTCTAGACCACCTTAGTAAAGTAACAGGACATCTTTGTTTTTCTTTCAGATACATTTTTAGAAACAAAGTTGAAATTGGCGGAAAAAGTTTGGCGGAAAGCGGAAATTTTTACTTTTTCCAATTATTCCACATCTCATGAATAAAATACATAATTTAAGAAAACTGCAATTTTATATCTTCATTGAAATATTATTTTCGTATAATAAGGGAAAAATATTTCTTATTTTACATATTTGCTATGCGGGGGGGGGGGGGGGCAGCGGCGAAAAGACCGAGCGCGACTAACGACGTTGTGAAAAAAGTCGCGAGTACTCGCGGGTTATCCAAGATCTGATAACGTACGGAAAGCCAATTTTCTGAGTAGAATGAACTGATTAATGCCTTGTAAAAGGTACTCGAAACAGCTTCCAACAACTAGGGCAGATAAGAAAAAAAAAATATTTTTGTAAATTCTTCTTAAAATTCAAAAAAATAAACTATTTTCTAAGATTTCTAACGAGAAAGGGACTGTTTTTGGAATATGGAGTGACTTGGATGGGGCTGTGGAATATTTTTGTTCGTAATTATAATCTATTTTCGTAATTTAAAAAAACAGATGATGTTTTTTTTCTAAAAATACAGTATTAAAAGAAAAAAATATTAAGAAATTTCATCTATCATATATATATAGAAAATATACAAAAGAAAAAAATAAAAAAAATTAGTAATACTGTTTATCAAGAATACATTCAACACTACGCAGTTAGTCTAGTACTGAAGAATAATATCTTTTATCCATGAGTTCTGTTCACGACACGTACATCAATAAATGTAGGAAGAAAGTTATTTTCCGATTACGATTGAATTACTAGGAATTTCTTAGAAACGTCAAATACTAGATTCTTCTTCACAAGATAATTTTCGATGCCCTGTTAGATCTATCTCTTTTTTTAGAAAAGCTATTCGATAATCGTGATAAAATCATTTATGTTAAAAACTTCTTTTAACATGGTACAATATTAATTCAAAACGAACAAGTGATTTATCAACGAGTTTAACAAACATTTTTTTTATAATATTTACTTTTAAAACACATTTGTTTTCTTATGCATTATAACAAACACAAAAAAGGTTAAATATAGAAATATCTAGCATTATATAATATGAAACATCACTTTAAAATATCAAAATACTTATATTATGCTACAGGTGATACATCAAACTAAAAATGTCAAAATAACTTTTATAATACGTGTTTCGTTTGCTCTTATGGCAACTTTTTCAAAAACAAAATGTTAAGAGAAATCTTTGCTAAAATAGTTTCAAATTGAAAAATAATAAAGAATAATAATACAATAAGTAAATAATTTTACTATTTTTCAGTTTCAAAGTATTTTAGCGAAGTTCTCTGTTATGGTTTTTTTTTAATTATCCGTTAGAGCAGAGGTTCCCAAAGTGTGCTCCGTGGAGCACTTGGGGCTCCGCCTGAACTTTCCAGGGGCTCCGCGGAGTTCAAGGAAAATAAAACATGAAAGAAATTAGCATATTGCAAGTGAAAGATTTTCAAAAGTATCTAGGAATTTTGTGTGTGTGTGTCACAAAAACAATATATCTATTAGTGAGTTGAAAAAATACAATACATTTAAAAACTGCTTTAGCATTTGCATTATACATCTATCTATTTCCAATATAATATTTGTGGTTTAAATTGTTTTATTTTATGTTTCTGCAATTACTGTGTTTTAAAAATTCGATTTAAAATAAGCTACAAGAAAAAGTATTCTGAATAGAATACACAACGTGAATTTAAAAAAAAAAAAAAAAAAAAAAAAAAAAAAAAGTCCCGCCAGAGCTGTTAACTCGGCTTGCCGAACAAAGGGGAGAACAATTTTTTCTTTGGAGCTTCGCCTATTCGTATGTTTATATTTAATTAATTTTTGCTTAGTAACAAAGTTTCTCAAAAAAAAAAAAAAAATCAGAAAAAAATTCAAATTAATCTCGAAATTCTGATAAATTTATTTGAATATTACTTTCAAGCTGCTCAAAATAAGACGACTTTAAATGGGTACTAAATGCATTCAGTGTAATAACAAAATTACACAGCTTAAAATCTGAGGAATACGAAGCTCATTGATTTAACATTTCAAAGCGATCTAGTAATCTCTTTTCAAAGCAAGCGTATTACTGAATTTAGGTGTCATTTGACAGATGAATACAAAATATTGGCAGACAGAGCAAAATTAATTTTACTCCTACTTTCAACGACATATTTGTGTGAAGCTGGATCACAAGCTACATTCATACAAATATCAAAACAAAATACAGTAACAGATTAAATGCAGAACCAGACATTCGCTTACAAATGTCGAAAATTGCACCAGGTATAAAAAAAAATGTGCAAAACAATTCAAGCGCATTTTTCATACTAAACTTTTTTTAAGTATTCCTCGTCAAACTTTATGGAGAATAAAAAAAAATAATTAATATTTGTATGTATTGCATATAGCATTATTTTTATTTTTGGAGTTTTACTTTCCTTAAATTGTTTATTTTGTTTTTATTAAATTTTACTTATTTAAATATTTTTTCCTAGTTTTCAAAATTGTGTTTATTTTTTAAAACAATGTCTGTCGCTTAAAATGTCTATTTTTAAAAGGTCATGCAGCATTTAAAATCCCCCCCCCTAGTTTCATTTGTGTATAATGTGTGCATATATTTCCTTTTATTTTTATATCTGTTTTTAATCTGTTTATGTTATTTGTATTAATTTTTAGTTATTTAAAAATTTATGTTGTTTTTCATAGTAAAATAATGTTTGTCGCTAAAAACATATTTTTAATTGCATCTTCTGTCATTTAAAGTCCCTCTTTAGATTCATATTACATTTGTGTAAATTGTGTATACATATTTCTTTTTTATATATATAAATTTATATTCTTTAATCTGTTTGTGTTACTTGTATATTTAACTTTTCTATACTTTTTTTTATTGTACAACATTGTTTGTCAATTAAAACGCCCATTTTTGCAATATCTTGTATCATTTTAAAAAACCCTTATTAGTATAATCTCGACTCTGTGCCCTGACGGACAAGTGTTCGTTTAGCTGATGACGAACTATTATTGTTGTAGCTCGAAACGCGTCCTATTTTATTTTTCAGTTTATGGTGATTTTGCAAAGTGTTTTAGTTTATTTACCCTTATTAGATTCATCTAATAGTTATATACGTTGTATATAGCTTTTTTTTCTTTTCGTAACTTTAATTACTTTAATTTGTTTATTTTTTAAATTTCTTAATTTAATTAATTTTTTCTATGCTATTTTACATAATTGTACTTAATTTTATTGCTGAGTAATTTATATTGCTGAAAACGCATTTCTTTAGCATCTTGTATCACTTTACAGCTCCTGTTTAAAATTTTCTTTTAATTGGTCTCTGTTGTTTCTTCCAATCGGAAAAAAGTCTAGCATTTAAAGTTAATAATTAGATCCGAATTGGATTGTAATGTTATTGTACTAGTTGGAGTTCGTTAAACATGTGCAATTTTTAATTGCATATCAGTTTTGAGGCAAAAACAATGACGAAAGAAATTTTCTTTCAAAACTATCATTAATAGCCAAATATTTTAAATAAATATCCAAAAATTTAAAAATGCTGCGCTTAACTATACAGCTAATAGATTTTGCCTGACCCACTAAAACACTAAAACGATGACTTTCTTCTAATTTTTTGTTTTAATGGTTCAAAAAAGAAGCTGAGAAGCGATTCATTTTCGTTGCATCTTTAGAAGTACTAGAAACTTAAAGAAGAACGAAAAAATATTCCATAATCTCATGATTCTTTAACGGGTAGGCGGGAGTAGCGAAAACGTGTTTCAAAATTAGTCATAGGTGACTGGAACTACGCATTTTCTCCTTTTTTGGCCAATTTAATAGCCAATTGGAATTATACAGAAGTATCTCTCAGCAAACGAAAGCTGAACAACTTACCTTTCTTTCTGTGTGTGTGTAGTTTTACCCATAAATAATAACAGTTTTACTAAAATCCAAATGCAGTGCATAATCCAAACATGGTTTTCATTTTGATCTTTAATTCCGAATTCTTACTGGAAATCCCGAGAGAATATATCTTATTTTAAAAATAGATGTCCTTAACCCCTTTATAGTATTGCTTGAACATCGTTCCGGTAAAAAAGAGTTTGTTTTCCTCGTTACTAAAAACTTTCAGAAATCAAAAATTTTGAACAATAATTTTTGCTGTATTTGAAGGAAATTTCTCGATTATACAAGTTACATCTATGAATAAAAAAAAGAGTGCACTTTAATCCTTATTTTTATTTTATTGTATCCTATAACAGTGATATTAAGTAAAAGTGTTAAAGCGTTATATAATAGAAAATCTGATTTTTAAAATTTCTATTATGAATTCAGAATTTCTGTATCCGGAAAGAGCCAAATTGATACGTTTGGTCCGATGTTGAAGATTGATGGATCGGATTTTTATCCAGCAGATTTTTCTTTCTTCCATAGGGATAAAAAAACATTAATTTGTAAACCACAGTGTATCGATGGGTCCAGGGGCTCCGTAGTAAAAATTCTTCCCAAAAAGGGCTCCGCGAATTCAAAAGTTTGGGAACCGCTGCGTTAGAGCATACGAAACATGTAAAATTAAAAGGTTTTTTTATCATTTTTATTTTAATGCATCATTTGTAGCATAACATAAGTAATTTGATATCTAGCATTGTAATCCTAAACAATAAAAGAAAATATATCAAAAGATTTTTATATCTTATAAAATATGCAGTGACTCTAGTTCTAAAAATACTTTTCCAATCGAGTCCTTTGATTTTAAATTAACCTCTTCGCTACTGGCGATTATTACAGTATTTTTAATTATTACTGAATTATTTCTTCTCTCGTTTGACTTCAGAGCGAGATTTTTGTTTTATTGTCATTAGCTCGAATCTTAGAATTCGAAACATATTATTCTTATATCGAAATTTCATTTATATTTGAGTATCATTAATAAAATGGGACAAAACTGATGTACCCATTTGGGTACTCAGAAACTGAAGAGGTTAAAGCCCCTCCTCGCCCGAGAAAATGCTCGCGAGCTAATGTTATTCCTATGGGGAAGCATTTTTCTAATAATTCTTTCGCATTTTGACATTTTAAAGTAATTTCTTTTTGCATTGGATAGTTGAGACGCATGCTGACATCGCTCCTTTTTTAATTTTTTTATTTTGGTTGTAGATATTTTTTAAAAGCACTTTCACTTTTAAAACCGGTTTTGAAATTTAAACTAACTTTATAAAAAATATCTACAACCAAAATCAAAAGTAAAAAAAAGAGCGATATCGGCATGCACCTCAGCTATCCAATGCAAAAAAAAAAAATTACTTAAAAATGTCAAAATGCGAAAGAATTATTAGGAAAATGTTTCCCCATGAGAATAGCATTAGCTCGCGAGCGTTTCCTCGGCCAGGGACAGAGGTCTTAAAAATTGTTTCCCAAAAATCCGCATAAATTTTCAGTTATGAAAAATAACAAGACACAGATATGAGGCAAGATGTGTTACGTTACAGGCGACTAGACCCTGGCCGTCCACATAACGCAAGTCTTCGCTAACTAGCCCGTAAAACTGATATTTTCTATTAAAAAAATCTAACCAATTCTAGCTGAATGAGCATAAGCTGTAGCAAAACAACTTTGCTGTCTTGCAACATAGGATCATTGGAATGTATTTGCTTACTGTAATTAATATTCCCTGTTTGACATCGAAGAACAAATGGACAAATTTATGGAAAATATTACAGCAAACTAATACACGTGATAGTTGTTTGAAACTCTATACTCTAGAAAGAAACTTTTCAGCGCATGCTCACTGAGTACGAAGCGCCGCGATAAAATTCTTTTCAGCGCATGCTCATTGAACTACATATATTAGATTTTTTGATAGAAATGGACTATCTTACGGTCCAATCAGAAGAGACTTGCGTTATGTGGACGGCCAGGGTTGTTACCTTACTGTATAAATAAGCAAGCCTGTTAGCCATGTGTTCATTAACCCCTTGGGGACGAGCGACACGTATACGTGCCGCAAAAAGGCTTAAGAATCTTTGTTTATCCCCTCCAGGAAAATTTTATTGCAAAATTTGCTTTATTTAATCGATGCATATTCTCGATTCAAAAAGGCGAAAATTTCTGCTTTTAAAAACCGGTGGCAAAGCATATAAAATTTCGTAAAATGCTCCCGGCGCGAAAGAGTTAAACAATCTGCGTTTTCTGAGAATTGAGTTTTAGGAGAAGTGTCTACGTACGCAGTGTGTACAAGTTTCACAAATCGAATATTTATCATGGAAATAAGTTCATCGTAAACAATTCTGTACCAAAAATTAACCAAAGCCAAATATGAACGATGATATATAACTTTATTAGAAGAAATTTGCAATCAAAAGTCAACCTGGTTTAAGTAGGAAAGCCTAAAAACTCACCAAGCCAAAGTTGAAACGGTTGCTGAACAAGTAATGTTAAATAAGTTGAAATGTTTGATCAAATTAATTCTTTTACTTAATTAACTTTATCAGAAAATGGGCAGAAAGCATAACATCAAGTATTGCAAAAAAAGGTCATACCAAAATGATTTGAAAAGCCGCGAAAACGAAGTATTGTCACTTTGAAGAGTATTTTTAATCAATAAACTTCCAAACTGAACAAGAACCTTATAAAGCGGGTAAATGTAAAGCAGATCGGATAACCAATCGAAAAAAAACCCGTTTATCTTATACTATAATGCGAGCAAAAATTGTGTGTGTGTGTGTAAATTTTATCTCAAAAACGTCTCTAACGATTTTAGCAAAAATTTGGATTTTACCATTTTTTTGCACGAGAAGACCATTGGGCTAGGTCACATGTTCGAGAAAATTCGATTATTGGGTCATTTTGGGTCATAATGGGTCAGGATCGAGCTATTTATATCTAGAGAAAGCTGGATCGATATTAAGGAAATTTTGTATCCAATCGTTTTTTGGCACGAGAAAACTATTGGGCTGAATCACACGTTCGAAAAAATTCGATTAGTGGGTCATTTTTGGGTCATTATGGGTCAAGTAACTTTTATCTAAATAGTGGCTCTAACGATTTTGATCAAATTTTATATTTTATAATTTTGGATTACAAGAAGGCCATTGGGTTAGGTAACATGTTCGAGAAAATTCGGTTACTGGGTCATTTTGAGGGTCATTGTGGGTCATGCTATTTTTATCTAGAGATTTTCTCACGCAATTTTGACTAAAACTTACATTCTATGCTTTTCGGCAACGAGAAAAACATTGGGCTAGGTTACATGTTCGAGAAAAAATTTTAATGGGTCATATTGGGTCATTAAGGATCTGGGTCAAGCTATTTATATTTAAAGAACGGCGTGATCGATTTTAACTAAATTTTGTATGTAACAGTTTTTTGACATGAGAAAACTAATGGGCTAAATCACATGTTTGAGAGATTTCGACTATAAGGGTCATTTGTGTGTCATGATGGGTCATAATGAATCACGTCAAGCTATATCTAAAGAACACGTGTATTGATTTTAACGAAATTTTGTATATAACATTTTCTGGCACGAGAAAATCATTGGCCTAGGTCACACGTTCGAGAAATTTCGATTAATGAGTCATAAAGGGTCTAAGTCAAGCTATTTATATTTAAAGAACGGCTGGATCGATTTTAACGAAATTTTGTATGTAACATTTTTTAGACACGAGAAAACTAATGGACTAACATGGGCTAGGTTACATGTTTGAGAAATTTTTTTAATAGGTCATTAAGGGTCATTAAGGGTCTGGGTCAAGCTATTTCTATTTAAAGAACGGCTCGATTGATTTTAGTGAAATTTTGTATGTAACAGTTTTTTGACATGAGAAAACTAATGGGCTTACATGTTTGAGAGATTTCGACTATAAGGGTCATTTGTGAGTCATGATGGGTCATAATGGATCATGTCAAGCTATATCTAAAGAACAGGTGGATCGATTTTAACAAAATTTGTATAAAACATTTTTTGGCACGAAAAAATCGTTGGGCTAGGTCACACGTTCAAGAGATTTCGATTAATGGGTCATAAAGGGTCTGGGTCAAGTTATTTATGTTTAAAGAACGGTTGGAACGATTTTAATGAAATTTTGTATGTAACAATTTTTAGACACGAGAAAACTAATGGGCTAAGTCACATGTTCGAGAAATTTCGATTATAATGGTAATTTGTGGTCATGATGGGTCATGCTAATTTTGTGTAGAAAATGGCTCATACCATTTTGACTATACTTTGTATTATATTATTTTCGGGAAAGAGAAAACCATTGGGCTATGACGCATGCTCGCGAAAATTCGAACTGTAGTTCATTTTGGATCATAATGGATTAGGGTCATTCTAATTATATATAATAACGACTCAATCAATTTTACCTAAATTTCATAACGAAACGTTTTTTGTCACGAGAAGACTATTGGGCTAAGACGCACGTTAAACAAAATTATATTAGTTGGTCATTTCGCTTTATTGCTGAATGCTGTCAAGCTAATTTTACCTAAGAAATGGCTTAAAAGATTTTGATTCAATTTTACATTCTAGTGTTTTTAATTACCTGAAGACCATTGAGCTAAGTCACGTTTGATTAAATTTGATTCGTGGGTCATTTTGGGTAGTACGGGTTAGAGTTACGAGAATATAGCAATATTCAATAAGTTGGCGATATTTGACAAAATATTGGCGACATTTGGCCGAAAAATCAACTATTAAGATTACAAAAGCTAAAACATGTATTTGTCGCCAAATTAAAAAATGTCTCCAAATTTGGCTATATTTGGCAAAAAAATATTGACTTTCAGAATGAGAAGAAATTTTTTATACATTCTTAATAGGATTCGAGATGCATGGTTAAACCAGACTCGAGCTAAAAAACTGATTTGGATCGATATCTTTTCGTAGTAAATTTTAAAATGAAGTAAAATTTATGAACATGTGCATACAAACATAGTTTCCTTATTGATTGTTTTTGAAAATACAACTATTATAAATAACATGTTTTATAGTTATAATACAGAGTGAATGATACAGTGATAATACTATATCCAGTTGAACACAAAGTTAATTTTGACCGAGCTTAGCTCTGTCACTCCTGCTAGTGTAATATAAAGTGTGATAGCTGCCACATTTCCCTTTTTTAGATTAAATCAATGAATGTCAAAATCCAATCAGGAAATGCCTTTTGAAAATAAACTGGTATCTGAAATTTGAAATACATGGGGACTTCTGCATGAAAAATCCATTTACATAAATAAAGAAGCAGGGGTTAGACCCCTGTTCCCTTTTTTGCACTTAACAAATGGAAACTCATAACTAATCAAGGAAGCACATTAACGTAATAAAACTATATCCAAAATATAAAAGAAATCGGATATTGCTATCAAGTGTTACCACTTTTCGTACATACATGAGTACTTACATACACACCTAGGTGCATACAGAACCTGCGGGAACATTTGCATTAAACATTTGATGCCTAACGAGCTACAAAGCTATTTACATAACACTATGCACATGCTCTTACACAATTAAAATTCTAATGATAAATGACTTTTAATAAATCTTTTAAAATATTTAGTAACTTTAAGCAAAAATAAAACAGATTAGAAGTAACAGTTTAGCCTGCTTCGTTATAACAATCATAACATCTTAAAAAGAAAAATCGAGTCTATGAGGAAACACAAATCACATATTCCGAAAATACATGGCTTAACTTTCTGTATAAATTGTGTGGAGGAAGTCTCGATGTTATTTTTCTACACGCATGGCTTTATTAGTATCCGTTTAGGTTTAATGGAAATTATTAATGAAATACTTATAATAATGATACTGCTATTATTTTCGTCATCATTGCAATGTCCCTCTAACAATGATTTTTATGTAAAAGCTGATAATTAATGTTTAGGAAACATTTATATAAATTTGCGTCGTTAAAGTCAGCTTTTAGTTAATAAATGTAAAACATATGCTTATCAAATTAATAAATGCAACGTAACACTTATATGTATTTTTAAAACATATTGCTTTAATCTCATCGGTCTACATTATCATATGTGGTACTTCCAAACAGATATAATTTAAAATAAACAATCTTTTTTGTTTAATTCTATATAGTTGAATAATTTTGGCTTTCAATGAAAACCAATAAAAGACATCTAAAATGCGTATTTCCTCATAAAATAAGTGTAATTTCCATCTGAGTTAGCAAAATGCATTCCACAGTGTATCCAAGAAAGTGAGATACTTTCTAAACCAATTGACCTAAAAGCTTTATAAAAATACAATTTGGATATTTGTACATCATTCAATGAATTAAATACCTTCATTTCGTTTTACTTCGTAATTTAGGCCATTGATAATTAAACTGATATTTTAAGTGTGCTAGCAATATTAGATCCCTATTTTTTATTTTAAATAACCAACCGTTTAAAATATTAATTTCAGAAAAGAAGCTCTTTCTCTTATTAATTTGGTGTGGCTTCATTTTTGTGTAAAATCAGTGAATGTGTGTGTATTCTTTGTGTTATTTTAACTTCGGGTGTAAAGAATTTGAATTATACGAATGCAAAACGCACGGAATATGTGCAATAGCATGTTAATTAATATTCAACAGTTTATTTTGAAAAAGACGCTAGTGTGGTAAGAAATACTTTATAGTAATTAATGTCGAATGTTTAGAAGTTAGAAGCTGAGATAAATATAAAAACGATAGAATTTTTTTTTTTTTTTTTTTTTTTTTGTAAGAACAAAAAAAGAATTGCTTCCGATAATTTATTGGAAATACAATTTTGGTTTAATGTTAATTTCACGTGTGTAACGCACCCATGTGGTTTTTAGATTTTAAAAATAGTTCAATGCTGTTCAAGATATCTCTTACCGCTGTATTGTTAAAAAATAAATAAAGTAAAATGTGTCTTATCGACTATTTTTACCGAGTGTGAACATCTTAAAGATAATACCATCACACTGAAATTGAAGTTTCTAACGCCAACAATTCTAATTAAATGCTATTTTTAAATATTTGTATAACGCTTTTCCCTCACTTCTTCCATTTAACCTTTTTACCCTGAATTAGTGATGGGCGATAACGAGAAGTTTTTCTCGATTTTCTCGATTGTATAAACATCTCGATAACTTTCGATTGTGTAAAATTTTTCTCGGCGACTCCAGTTTGCAATTGCTTTTATTCCATACAGGATTCAATTTTATCAAGAGTCGTCTACAGGTGAATGAGTTGGTGTTAATAAAGACACGACGGATTCCCTCGCTAGTGAGCCCCTCCTTTCATTGGTGTCTCTAATTTATACGCAATCTTCTAATATGAAATCTCGAACTGGGTCCTCATTGTATATGCCATCATATACCAAACGCGGTGTGCACGCACAGCAAAAACTTGTAAACAAAAAAAAATCTTGAATTGAACGAACAACCGAAAATGTAATCTCGAATCGAAAGTTAAATTTTGAAAACTGCCCCCCCCCAACGTAACGAAGTGGGGGGAATATATAAGATCAGTAAGTGGTCGCATGCCAAACAAGGAGGCCAGAGTCCCAGCAGTGGTGAACAATATTTATATGATACAGATGTTATGCACGCACCACATTGGCGCGATGATTTTCAGATGCCGATTTAGCGAAAACTTCGAAAAACTTTGAGAAATTTTAATTTCAACCCATTATGGGTCCGTAACGTGACCCAGAATGACGGGGGAAACTTTTTTATGCTTAATTTGTAATGTATGAAGCACAAGGTTTCAATAAACATATTACATCAAAAAATGAAAAATGGCCCCCTTGTCCTCCCCCCCCCCACCAAAAAAACCCCGGTGCTATAGGGAAAACCATAAAACTGCAAAAAGAGCGGCGAAGAAAAGTTAGCTATGCTATAATTTTTCTCCCCATTGTAGCTCTCATAGAAGCAAAGCAATTTCCTTTAAAGCAATTTCCTTTAAAAAATTGAAATGAAGTGAAGAAATGAGCAAAATTATGTTGCTGAATAATCAACGGGGGGGGGTGAGAGGCAACAGCCCTGGTTGTGCCACATAGCTTAAACTTTTAAGTTAAAATTGGTAGAGAAAACAAAGTGAGCGATATTTTAAAGTGTATGTTGGAGGGGGGGGGGGAAAGCTCCTCACCTTTGGAAGAGGCCCTCAAAGAGGGAACAATGTGCCTAGGTTACGGTAACAATGAGACTAGTTCAATGGTTTTTTTCCCAATCTGAAAATTTTTTCCAATGCGCCTAAGGACGTTTTCAATTCAAAAATTCGATCTAAAACGATAAAAACGCAAAAGGCTTCAAAAACTGCCCCCCCCCCTCGCCGTGAGAACCAAATTCGGAGGGGGGAGGTAAGAAAGCATCATACTATGATCGGAGTGATCCGAGACCTTCCAGATGATGTACAATATGACGGGTTTAAAAAATTATCCCCTCTACCAGCCCCCCGTCAGTCCACCCTTTCGCCCTCAATTTCCTGCAGCAGACATTTTAATTTTTTTACATTTGATAAATAATGTTTACCGAATGATTCGATAAAAAGAAAACACTTAAATTGATAGGTATTGTAGAAATCGCTACAGTTTTAAACATATGTTCTCAAGCCCCATCTTTGAATTTTTTTTAAATAAGTAATATTTATTGGTGGGTTCTAAGCATGGTAAGACTAAAATACGAGAAACTTTGAAAATTAGGTCTTCATTTCACAAGTTATTGTGATATTCTGATGCTTCTTTCTTTACCTCGTTTCACGATAAAACTTTCATTTCACAAAGCTCCGACGAAAAAAATCTGCTCGATAAACCTACTCATCTCCACTGTCAGCGAGAATGAAAATCATCCTTATCGCTAAAGGCATTCATCAAAAACCACAAGTTTCTCAAAACGCCATTTTTTTCAAGGTTAAATTTCATCGCTATCATTCGATAAACCAATTTAATCGGAATAAATTTTTATCGGGAAGAAAGTTTCTCGGACTGTCTGTCTCAGATGTCTGATTTTATCGGAATAAGATATGCTGAAATGAGAGGCATATGCGAAAGCTCTTGGAATGAAAGAATGGTTAAACCATTCTTTCATATTATGAATCTTTCTACTTTTGGAGTTGAATTTTAAGGGGTGGGTGGAGGGGAGGGGGAGCGATGAGGGGCGAATTTTTTAAATCGTAGCTATTTCGACAATAAATGTTATTTTTGGTGTGGTTTTTTTTATGGAAAACTCCAGTAAATATTTTTTATTAAATATAAAGATTTCAAAGTGGGAGCTGCATCATTTTTAGGCGTATTTGGGAAAAATGAGTGAACCCACGGGTGACATGTAAATTTCAAACCTTTTTTTTTAATCCGTCATGTTATATATGCATCATCGGAATGCTTTGGCACCTCCTTTCCATTTTATGAATCTTTCTCCTCGTGGAGTTGAATTTCAGAAGGGGGGGGGGGAGAAAGCGATAAGAGGGTGAATTTTTTTTAATCGTAGCTATTTCGACAATAAATATCATTTTAGATGTGGAGTTTTTTTTATGGAACTCTTCGGTAAATATAACTTATTAAATATAAAGATTTTAAAGTGGGGGCTGCGTCATTTTTAGGTATATTCTGGGAAAAATAAGTGAACACACAGGTCACATGTAAATTTCAACCTCTTTTTTGGTCCCGGCATGTTATATATATATATATATATATATTATCGGATTTTTTTTGCACCTCTCTTTCATTTTACGAATATTTCTCCTCCTGGAGTTCAATTTCAAGAGAGGGAGAAGGAGCGATAAGAGAGCGATAAGAGGGTGATTTTTTAAAAAATTTAGCTATTTTGACAATGAATATCATTTTAGATGTGGTTTTCAGAAAAGGGCTCCGGTAAATATTATTTCATAAATACAAAAGTTTAAAATGGGGACTGCGCGATTTCCGGGTGCATTCTTGGAAGAAAAAGTAACATTACGACCATGGGTGAGGAGTAAATTTCAAACTTTTTTTGGACCCGTTATGTGATATGTCATAGGAAAGGTTCAGAATACTCTTTCATATTATGGGACTTTCTCTTCTTGCAGTTTAATTTCAGACCGGGGAGTGAATTTTTTTTAATCGTAGCTATTTCGAATATAACTATCATTTTAGAAAAGGTTTCTTGATGCAAACTTCTAATAAAAATTGCTAATTATAATCATTTTAAAGTGGGGAATGCGTGATTTCCGGGTGTATTCTGTTAAGAAAAAGTAAACCTGCGGGTGAGGAGTAATTTCCAAACATTTTTTGGACCCTTCATGTGATTGATTATTGGAATGTTTTTGGAACTCTTCTTTGATATTATGAACGTTTCTCCTCCAGGGGTCGAATTTCCGCAGGAAGAAGGGGAGCGATGAGGGGTGAATTTTTTTAAATCGTAGCTATTTTGAGATTAAATTTAATTTTAAATGTGATTTTTTGATGGACCCCTTTGGTAAAAATATTTTATCAAATATAAACATTTTAAAGCGAGGCTGCGGGATTTCCGGCTGTATTCAGGGAAGAAAAAAAATAGTGCAGTAGTGAGGAGTAAATTTCAAGTTTTTTATGGACCCGTCATATGACGTATCATCAAAAAGTTTTCAAACCACTCTTTCATATTATGAATCTTTCTTCTCCTTTTCTGAATTTGGCCTCCTTACAGAAGCGTTTTGCAAACTTTTATGAAATCATTTCGTTTTTGTGAATTCAGATCTGATTTTTTTTTATGGAGACTTCCAATATTAAATTTATAATGTATGAAAAATTCACAAACAGTGAGGACACACTGTATTCCGGTTGTTGCAATAGTTGGAATTCTAAGGGGAGTGTTAAGCTATTGCATAGCTTTTATTGCAGGCTTTGAGCGCGCCGACCGAATCCAAAAATTCCGTAACGCGAAAAATCCTAACACATCGGTAACGAAAAAACCTAACACTCGGCTGACGTCGATACAGTTCGGTAAACTTCGGAACGGTATCCTTCGGTAGACTTCGGCAGACATTGACGCGGTATTTTTCAGATATTAGGATATCAAGTCTCAAACTTATATTTCTTATGATCTAATTTTCATAGCGCGGCCAAATTTTGTTTGGTAATTTATTATGAGACAGTGTTAATTTTTGGTGACAGGAGACCCCCCACCGTGAGGGTCGAAAAATTTAAAATGCTTATAACTCGCGATCTAATTTTCGTAGAGCGGCCAAATTTTGTTTGGTAATTTATTATGAGACAGTGTTAATTTTTGGTGACAAGAGACCCCCCACGGTTAGGGTCGAAAAATTTAAAATGCTTATAACTCGCGATCTAACTTTCGTAGCGCGGCCAAATTTTGTTTGGTAATTTATTATGAGACAGTGTTAATTTTTGGTGACAAGAGACCCCCCCCACGGTTAGAATCGAAAAATTTAAAATGCTTATAATTCGCGATCTAACTTTCGTAGCGCGGCCAAATTTTGTTTGGTAATTTATTATGAGACATTGTTAATTTTTGGTGACAGGAGACATCCCACGGTGAGGGTCGAAAAATTTAAAATGCTTATAACTCGCGATCTAATTTTCGTAGCGCGGCCAAATTTTGTTTGGTAATTTATTATGAGACAGTGTTAATTTTTGGTGACAGGAGACCCCCACGGTGAGGGTCGAAAAATTTAAAATGCTTAAAACTCGCGATCTAATTTTCGTAGCGCAGCCAAATTTTGTTTGGTAATTTATTATGAGACAGTATTAATTTTTGGTGACAGGAGACCCCACACGGTGAGGATCGAAATATTTAAAATGCTTATAACTCGCGATCAAATTTTGGTAGCTTGGCAAAATTTTGTTTGGTAATTTATTATGAGACAGTGTTAATTTTTGGTGACAGGAGACCCCCACGGTGAGGGTCGAAAAATTTAAAATGCTTATAACTCGCGATCTAATTTTCGTAGCGCAGCCAAATTTTGTTTGGTAATTTATTATGAGACAGTATTAATTTTTGGTGACAGGAGACCCCACACGGTGAGGATCGAAATATTTAAAATGCTTATAACTCGCGATCAAATTTTGGTAGCTTGGCAAAATTTTGTTTGGTAATTTATTATGAGACAGTGTTAATTTTTGGTGACAGGAGACCCCCCGTGGTGAGGGTCGAAAAATTTAAAAGGCTTATAACTCGCGATCTAATTTTCGTAGCGCGGCCAAATTTTGTTTGGTAATTTATTATGAGACATAGTTAAATTTTGGTGACAGGAGACTCCCACGGTGAGGGTCGAAAAATTTAAAATGCTTATAACTCGCGATCTAATTTTCGTAGCGCGGCCAAATTTTGTTTAGTAATTTATTATGAGGCAGTGTTAGTTTTTGGTGACAGGAGAACCCCCACGGTGAGGGTCGAAAAATCTAAAATGCTTATAACTCGCGATCTAATTTTCGTAGCGAGGCCAAATTTTGTTTGGTAATTTGTTATGAGACAGTGTTAATTTTTGGTGACAGGAGACCCCCATGGTGAGGGTCGAAAAATTTAAAATGCTTACAACTCGCGATCTAATTTTCGTTCGCGGCCAAATTTTGTTTTGTAATTTATTATGAGACAGTGTTAATTTTTGGTGACAAGAGACCCCCCCACGGTTAGAATCGAAAAATTTAAAATGCTTATAACTCGCGATCTAACTTTCGTAGAGCGGCCAAATTTTGTTTGGTAATTTATTATGAGACAGTGTTAATTTTTGGTGACAGGAGACACCTCACGGTGAGGGTCGAAAAATTTAAAATGCTTATAACTCGCGATCTAATTTTCGTAGCGCAGCCAAATTTTGTTTGGTAATTTATTATGAGACAGTATTAATTTTTGGTGACAGGAGACCCCACACGGTGAGGATCGAAATATTTAAAATGCTTATAACTCGCGATCAAATTTTGGTAGCTTGGCAAAATTTTGTTTGGTAATTTATTATGAGACAGTGTTAATTTTTGGTGACAGGAGACCCCCATGGTGAGGGTCGAAAAATTTAAAATGCTTACAACTCGCGATCTAATTTTCGTAGCGCGGCCAAATTTTGTTTTGTAATTTATTATGAGACAGTGTTAACTTTTGGTGACAAGAGACCCCCCCACGGTTAGAATCGAAAAATTTAAAATGCTTATAACTCGCGATCTAACTTTCGTAGCGCGGCCAAATTTTGTTTGGTAATTTAGTATGAGACAGTGTTAATTTTTGGTGACAGGCGACTCTCCATGGTGAGGGTCGAAAATTTTAAAATGCTCATAACTCGCGATCTACTTTTCGTAGCGCGGCCAAATTTTGTTTGGTAATTTATTATGAGACAGTGTTAATTTTTGGTGGCAGGAGACCCCCCCCCCCACCGTGAGATTTGAAAAATTTAAATTGCTTATAACTCGCGATCTATTTTTCGTAGCGCGACCAAATTTTGTTTGGTAATTTATTAAGTTATTGCATAGCTTTTATCGCGGGCTTTGAGCGCGGCGACCGAATCTAGAAATTCTGCAACGAGAAAAAATCCTAACACTCCGGCTAACCCCGTTTCAGTTCGGCAGACTTCGGCACGGTATCCTTTGGTAGACTTCGGCAGACATTGACGCGGTATTTTGGCATAAGTTGATAAATAATGCTATGCAATAGCTTTACCACGGCAGTCCCCGAGTGCCACACGTAATTTTTATATATTTTGTAGATTTCTCTTTCGTGATATATCATTAGAAAGCTCTGTAATTACCATTTTATTTTATATACCTCTCTCGCTCATCCCCCTCACTTTGCCCCCGCGGGAAGCTCCTTAACGAATTTAACCGACACCCACCTTGCGATGTATTGTTGGAAAGCCTAATGATCATTTACTCATATTATGCATTTGCATTGTTCCAGCACTACTTTCCTCCCCGGGTGGTTCGTTTAATGTATGTCAATAGATAGTCTTCTAATAATGGGGAAATTGTGGATCGTATCTCAATTGATGTAAAAAATCAATAAATGTTAGTTCATGTTCTTTACACTAGGAGTGCTTTTGATTATTTTTTTCTTTGGCCATTTTGCTACTCGCGACTTTACAATTTTTTGCAACCAAGGAACGCCGTTACATAACTTTTCTACTATTGCGGCTCCATTATAACATCCTTTTGGTTTGTTGTTGTTTTTTAAATTCATTTGTTTTCAGTTACCATGTATTTACTAAATCATGCTTTTTAAACATGTAATAACAAAGATTTTAATAATCGATTGTAAAACATCTCGATTGTAGATTCTCGAAATTGATCGATGACTTTATCGAATGAGCTTTTTTACGATTACGATTTTTATCGAATAGGAAATTTTCTCGAATCGTCCATCCCTACCCTGCATGGGTCGAATCGACCCATTTCTATCATAAATTTTATTCGATTTGAACAAGAAATGTCTTTATGCGCTAAGTCAAATAAAAGCTGCAGAGAACTAAGTTAAATAAATAGATAAAAAAGCTTGAAATAAAAATTCTGGTGTCAATTATTTTTATTAAGAAGTAATTCTTAACAGGGTGGGAAAGTTAAATACAGATTATTTTATAAATTGTTCTTTGAAAACTATGACATTTTAAAAGTATCCACTGACAAATTTCAAACTTTTAGATTATTGCAGAATTATCATTGAAATGCCAATTATAGAAATCTTTTTGCTTCTGCACACATTTAGATTTCTCTTCTGTGTCAGAAATTATGTAAATACATAATTTAAATGATCAATATATTTGTAAAAACTTTCAAAGAATGCTTACTTTATTCGTGTGTTTAAAGAATTTTTGCTCTTTTATCACCCCTTTTTAGGTGCGTTCGTAATTATGTAAATACGTAGCACCTATTGTTGTCGCTCAGTCCGTCCTTCTGTCCGTCTGTCCGTCTGCCCGCATATAACAACGCGAAAACTACCCAACCGAATCGTTTGAAATTTAAAATACATAATTATTACATAATTTTGTCGAGTCATTTCAAATTTTATGAAAATCGGATGGATAGATCAATTACAGGGACATTCAAAAGTATTCCGTTACATTACGGTCAATAGGGAAAAAAGTTTAAAATGCATTTTAATCGTTTGAAATTTAAAACATATAATTATTGCGTAATTTTGTCGAGTCATTTCAAATGTTATGAAAATCGGATGCATAGATCAATTACAGGGACTATCAAAAGGATTCCGTTACATTACGGTCAATGGGGAAAAAGTTTCAAATGCATTTTAATGATGTTACACTCATTCGAACATAATAGAATTGGCATGAATCTATGAAATATATACTAAAATATGCATTCTGTACAATCTGTGATGCAAAGAATTTTTATTATTAAATTACAGGGCCACACAAAAATATTCCACTATATAATGCTATACGGGAAAACATTGTTTGGTACGTGTTTTAATTATATTCAACTATTTCACATTTTATGAATACGTTGATGAGGTGTAATAAAAATTACTTCCTGCTTATTTACAGAAACTTAAAGATTTCGACTACTATACTGTATCCGGAGTGCGCTCTTTTATATCAGCAAGATCTGAATATTTTTAAAACTTCGTTATCGTACTAACGCACCTCATTTGCTACGTTCACGTGCAATTTCCAACTTGTTAAAAACAAAAATCTTTGCCTAATTGTGTCAGAAAAATGCTAAAATTAAGTAACAGAAAATTTACAATAAAAAATTACTGGTGAGAACAATAAATCGCGAATGAAAAATGCAACCCCTTTCGTGGTACGGGCAAACCAAGATTGGTAAAAACGAGTTCCCCGTATGAAGTACGGGAAAATCACGGAAGCGTTTAAAGTAACAATCATGGCAAAATTGAAAGTTTCTAGCTAAACAAATAAGAAGAAATCGTAATTTAGAGCTTTTTTAACTTGTCAAAATATCAATTCTCAAGGTGAGGAAAATGATTAATGCATTGTAAAAGTTACTCAAAAACGTTTCCGAAAATGACCTGCAGCTAATAGTTTTTTACATAATATATATATTTATTACTTAAAAAAATTATTCATTACTAAGTTTTCTACAGATTAAAAAAAAAAAAAAAACGCTTTTCCAATTATTGGGTGACCTTTTATGGGTTATGGAATATTTCCGCTCGTGCTTATATTCACGTAGTTTAAGAAACATTCGTCTTTTTTTCAGAGTGTATGAAAAAGACATTTTTTATTTACGAAAATATAGTGAAATTATTCACTAAAATGTGAAGTAAATACTTTCGTGACACTTGAGATTGTTTGATTACACTTACGATTATTCTATTGAAGTGTTCTTCTACCTTTAAAAAACACAGAAATGAATTTACCTTTGAAATTTAAAGAAGAACTTATAAATTTAAGTTTTTCGCGAAGCTTTCGAAAATGTTTCTGCGCAATTTTTACGGTGTATTAATCAGTTCACGTGACTAGAAGTCCGGTGTTTTCGATTACTATGAAGTGTCAAGTAAATATTTCAAATTCAACAAATATCTTTAAACTCTTGAAGGGCTGTAGGATATAATATATCCCACTTATTGTTAATTGCAAAATGCCACATCTACATTAGAAATTTGAAATAAAATTTTTTATTGCATGAAGTAATTGAAGAAAAGCTTTAATCTATTTTAAATAAATTTGTTTTTTTATTCTGGTGTCAATCAGTCTTTTATGCACTTTAAGAATACAATTGCTTTGCTACTCAAAGGGTTACCTTGGAATATATACAATTAACAGCATTAACATCAATACTAAAATTAACATTTTTCTGTTACAATAACAGCACAATTGCAATTGAAAATGTTTAGCTGAGTTCTGATGTAATCCGGTTTACTGGATAGAGAGAATCTATTAATCATGCTTCGTACGAGTACTGTTTATTTTCAAAGTGAAATAAAAGAGTTTTTCTATAGAAAATAGAATAGTTCAAAAGGGCAAGATTTAGTCTTATTTAATCAGTGATTTCGTATAAGAAAAATCTGGTACAAAAGAATTTGATCATGAAATTCCAATACTTGTATAAACCCTGTTAATGCCTCGTAAAAGCCACTCGAAAAAGTTTCTAACAATTATGGCCGCTAATAAAAATTCATATATGTTTTATGTTATTTATGTTAATTATATTATCATAAGTTAACATAATTTCTTGCTCCTGTTTTGTGGACTATTCCACTTTGAGCCCATTTTGGCATAAATTAACTTAAAATTTTAAAATACAGAGTTCTTAAAATAAAATAATATTTTTTTCAGAAAATATGACAAACAACATTGCACAGAGTACCCTGTAATCAGAATTAAAAAATAATAAAAAAGTATGAAAAATGAGTAGGTTTACTAAATAATTTTTTACTGCGCAAGCGTCAAAGATATCAAAATTTCATTTGCAAATTATGTTATTTAAACGTACAGAGCAACTTCTGTAAAAGTTTCAAAATCATAGCTGGAAAATTCTGAAAGTAATCGTCTATAGAAAAAGGACAAAATCCGTTGTTTCCAAAATGAAGCAAAAAAATGAGGGATTTTATCTAAATGTAGTAGTACATCCCGTATTGTGTATTCTATATTGACACTAATCAATAAATATATGGATACAACCCCTCTTGTTTTTGCTTCATTTTGTGAATAACGGATTTTCAACTTATTCAATTGACGATTATTTTCAGAATTTTCAAGTTATGATTTTGTGACTTTCACAAAAGTTGCTCTATACATTTAGCTAACATAAAATGCAAATGAAATTTTGATGTCGTTGACGCATGCGCAGTAAAAAATTATTTAATAAACCAACTCATTTTGTATACAATTTTCATTATTTTTCAATTCTGATTACAGGGTACTGTGTGCAATTTGTTTGTCATATTTTCTGAAAAAAATATTATTTTATATTAAGAACTCTGAAAGTTATAAGGAAAAAACTTGGAAAAGTTTGGGACCATTTTTGTAAAAACCTTAATTACTCTGCGAGTATGCATGCTATTTGCATAAAAATGAAAAAGGCTTATTACAATAAGGCATTCAATCATAATCTAGAGTTTGAGCGCTTTTGCTACATTAGTTTTGACAGGGATATTCAAAAGATATTCATTCTTTTTTAATTTTTTTACGGTCCCCTATGGAGTTTCGGGAAAAAATCTTCACGGAGATGTATGACTTATACTATTATACTTATTTGGTGTCAGAACCGAGACAAACGAACGCCCACAGAGAAGAAATATATATATACTTTAAATAATCTGGAAGCCGTTATTATTTAGAATTGTGATGTAATCCTTGCTGGAAATTATTATGAGGAAATCTTTTTTTTGAATATATGTTTAATGATATGAAGCTGTTGGATACTGCGACAACAATGCTGTTTAAATGTGTGAAGCTGAGCATCTGATTATGAAGTGAGTTTATTATTTCATTTTTCTTTTCAATAATGGAAAAATTAGTTGATTTAAAGGAATTAGAGTTTTCTTTGAAAACTGAAAAATCAGCTAGTATTAAGATATTGCACAAATTAATTTTTGGAGAAATCGGTGACAGAAATAATCGACGTAGAATTCGGAATTTTACTGGGTTTACGTTTGAAGTAGATTCCGATGAATATCAAACTAAATTCAAAGAAATTAAAGATAATTTTTCTGTTAACGACTTAATTACCATTTGCAATGTTTTGTGTATAAATAATTCGGGAACTTTTGATGAAATTGCTGCCAGAATAATTTCTAGTTTATGTGGTTTTAATATTTTAAAAATTAATATGATAGCCGATGTAGGTACTCTTAGTGATGACGAAGGTGTTGATGAATTTAATGATGATTTACAAGATAAAACTAAAAATATTTCAACTGTTTTTGAGAATAATATGAGAAATGATTCTGGTAGTTCTAATTGTGAAAGTAATGAAAATCAGAAAATTCTAATTCCTGATTATGTTATTAAACCAAGCATTTCTATTAATGATATTGAAAGTATGATTACAATGTTTGAAGGTACTCAAGTACAAAATATTAATAAATGGATTGCCGATTTTGAAGATATTGTTTCATTATTTAACGTTAGTGATTTGCACAAATTGATTTTGGCTAAACGCCATATGACAGGCAAAGCAAAATTATTTCTTGAAAGTGAAACAAATATTAATTCGTGGTCTAAATTAAAAGCCCTACTCATATCTGAATTTGGTCAAACGTGCAATTCAGCTGAATTACACGAATTGCTGTCCAAAAGAAAAATTAGACCACATGAATCGTTAGATGAATATTTTTTAAATATGAAAGAATTATGCTCAAAAGGCAATATTGAAGATTCTGTCCTTATTCAGTATGTAATAAATGGAATTAATGACTCCATTTCTAAAAAATCTTTTTTGTATGGTTGTCCCAATATTGCTGAATTTAAACAAAAATTAAAGATTTATGAAAAAATAAGATCGGAGTATTAAAATGCAAAATTTCATAAATATGAAGGAGCTAAGCCTAAAATTAAATCCGAAGTTGAAGTTAAGAACAAATTTAAGCCTGTAAAGCCAAATATGCGTTGTATTAATTGTGGTGGGAATAATCATAAGAGTATTAACTGTGTAAATAAAGATAAAGGGCCGCTTTGTTTTGCTTGTAACGCTTATGGTCATAAATCATTTCAATGTAATAAATCTAAAGATACAAGTGTTAAAAATGCTCAGTCACAAGTAAACATTATTACATCCCAAGATTTAATTCTGAAAGAGATAAAGCTTTATTCTTTGCGTTTAATCTCTTTAATAGATACTGGTAGCCAAAAGACTTTGTTAAAGAAAAGTATTTATGATAATTTGAAGAACTTTGTAGAATTAAAACCTACGAGTATCTCTTTGACCGGTCTAGGAAAAGCCTCAATTAAACCAGAAGGTTGTTCCAATTCAGAAATCGAAGTAGATGGTTCAAAATTTAAAGTTACTATTTTTGTCGTTAAGGACAGTTGCATTAATTTCGATTTAATTATTGGCACTGATGTTATTCATCAAGGTACATTAACTATTTCTGAGAATAAAGTGAAACTGTTTAAAGCTGAAGTTCAGTCTAATGACTTTTTAGTTAATATTGTAAATGTTTTGGATGAGCCTAAAATTGATTTAACTCACATTGCTGACAAAAAATTACGTTCAAAGTTATACTCTTTAATTGAAAATTATGTACCAATTAAAACTAAAACAGTAGATGTTAAAATGAAAATTAATTTAACTGACGAAATCCCAGTTTGTTCTTCTCCTCGAAGATTACCGCCATGCGAGAAAAAAATAGTCGAAAACCAAATTGAGGAGTGGCTAGCTCAGGGAATAATTCGAGAAAGTTCTTCTAATTTTTCTTCGCCGGTTGTGTTAGTCAAGAAAAAAGATAACACAATGAGACTTTGTGTTGATTACAGATGTCTTAACAAAAAGACAGTACGTGAGCATTTCCCCTTGCCAGTTATTGATGATGTAATAGACCAATTACATTCTGCCGAAGTATTTAACACCATAGATTTGAAAAACGGTTTCTTTCATGTAGATGTTGAAGAAGACTCGCGGAAATACACCTTGTTTGTTACTCATGAAGGACAATACGAATTTTTGAAATGGGTTGACCAATAGCCCTAGTGTTTTTCAAAAGTATATTTATAATGTATTTCGAAACCTATTAAAAGATCACATTGTTGTCATTTATATGGATGATTTAATAATACCTGCTAAAAACGAAGCTGAAGGTCTAGAAAAATTAAAACTTGTACTCGAAACTGCATCGGAATATGGATTAGAATTAAATCTTAAAAAATGCAATTTTTTGAAGCGTGAAATTGATTTCTTGGGGTATAGAATCATAAATGGTAAATTGTATCCCTCTCCACTGAAGACTAAAGCAGTAATAAATTTTCCCGAACCAAAGTGTACCAAAGATGTTCAAAGTTATTTAGGATTGACAGGATACTTTCGAAAATTTATAAGAAATTATTCGGTTATAGCTAAACCGTTAAGTGACCTGCTAAGAAAAGATTCAAAATTTAAATTCGATATAGAAGAACAAAGAGCTTTTAATGAACTCAAACGTATTTTGTCGTCAGAACCAGTACTTTTAATTTACAATCCCAAAAGTGCGACCGAAATCCATTGTGATGCCAGTATTGATGGCTATGGAGCTGTTTTAATGCAACAATCTCCAGTAGATAATCAATTTCATCCAGTTTATTTCGCAAGTAAAAAAACCACCGAAGCTGAACGGAAGTACACTAGTTACGAATTAGAAGTTTTAGCTGTAATTGAAGCCCTGAAAAAGTTTAGAGTATATGTGCTAGGTATCCCATTTAAAATTGTAACCGATTGTAATGCATTTAAAATGACTATGGATAAAAAAGAAATGAGTACAAAAATAGCTAGATGGGCAATAATGTTATCCGATTTTGATTATGTTATTGAACATAGACAGGGTAGCAGTATGAGACATGTCGATGCATTAAGTAGGTATCCTATTTGTATGGTAATCCAAGATAGCTTAACTTTAAAAATTATCCAAGCTCAAGAAACCGATGACCATATTAAAACAATAAAAGAAATCCTAAAGGTGAAATCTTATGATGATTATCTAGTTAAAAATGATGTTCTTTATAAATGTGTTAATGGTAATGATTTATTAGTTGTACCGGAAGACATGCAAATGAATATAATCAAGGCCGCTCACGAAAAAGGTCATTACGCAGTTGCAAGAACAGAGAAAAGTTTAGAAAATGATTTTTACATCCCTAAAGTTAAACAAAAAATTGAGAAATGTGTAGCAAATTGTGTTCCCTGTATTTTAGTTAATAGAAAATGTGGTAAACAAGAAGGCTTACTTCACCCAATAGAAAAAGAAGAAACTCCATTACATACGTACCATGTTGATCACTTAGGTCCATTAGAAAGCACTAATAAAAATTACAAACATATCCTTTCGGTCATTGACGCATTCACAAAATTTGTTTGGTTGTATCCCACAAAATCTAGCGATGCTGCCGAAGTAATTTCTAAATTAGAAATCCAAAAATCTATCTTTGGAAATCCAGTTCGAATTATATCAGATAAAGGTCCTGCATTTACCTCTAAAGCTTCTGAAGATTATTGCATCAATGAAAATATTAAACATATCCCGATTACCACTGGATTACGCAGGTCTAATGGCCAAGTTGAGCGTCTAAATTCTGTCATAATATCTGTTCTGTCTAAATTGTCTGTCGATAATCCTAAAAAATGGTATACACATGTAAGCAACGTCCAACAGGTGACAAATTCGACTTTTCAGAGAAGTATAAGCACAACTCCTTTTGAATTGATGTTTGGTACTAAAATGAAACTAAAAAATAACATTGAAATTACTAGTCTTCTGAATGCTGAAATACAATCTGATTTTACAAATAATCGCGAAGATATGAGAAAAAATGCTAAAAAACAGATTTTAAAAGTCCAAGAAGAGAACCGTAAAACTTACAACCTCAGACGAAAGAAAGCTAACAAATTTAAGATTAATGATGTGGTTGCTATAAAACGCACACAACAAGGTCCAGGTTTGAAGTTAAAACCAAAATATTTAGGTCCGTACAAAGTCATAAAAGTAAAAAATAATGACACCTACGATGTAAAGAAACTTGGATTCAACGAAGGACCCATGGTCACCAGTACATGTGCAGAGTACATGAAGCCGTGGACGGACGAAGCTTGAAAAAAAAAATAATTTCACCGATTGTGACACTATACCAACTATGACAAACCTCTGGACTGACAACTAATAGAATTTTAACTTTATTCTCGAAAAGACGAAAAGACGTAAGGTAAAAGAAGATGAAAAGACGTATGAAAGAAGACGAAAAGACGTAAGATAAAAGAAGACGGAAGACGTAAGAAAGAAAAGACGAAAAGACGTAAGGTAATAGAAGATGAAAAGACGTATGAAAGAAGAAGACGAAAAGACGTAAGATAGAAGAAGATGAAAGGACGTAAGAAAGAGAAGACGAAAAGACGCGAAAAAAAAATATATATAAATTTTTTCAAGAAATAATCTAAGCTTTGATAAACAATTTGAATAATGACTTCTTTTTTTCAATTAAGACTTTGGATGCTGCTGTGTTTTTTTTTCTTTATCTTTCCAGATGATCCAACTGCTGCTGCCTCCAAAGGGACGAGCATTCGAGGACGAAAGCCTAGTCAGGACGGCCGTTGTGGGAGCAATTCTTTCTCCAACAGCCAAGTATCATGTCTTGTAAGGTTCTTCATATCGCAACTCTGATAGAAAAGGTCTTTAGAAAGCAGACGATTTTCTGAAAAAACTCCATTCAGACGAAAAGCCGAAGAAAAAAGAAATGAACGGGAGAGATCGTTGGATGGAATGTGGAGAGAGTTGGTGTTGACTTGAGAAGAATGTTGATTAAGATGACGCGATTAAGATGTTTTAATTAAAGTTTCCTTTTGAATGTTCGAATTGTAAATATTAATATGTAAATATCTTTTTTTGTAAATATTAACGTTTAATATAAGTCATTTAAAAGTTTAAAAACGGTGTCAGAATTTAATTTACCTCCGAGTTTATTTACTTATGTGTTCGAAAGAACTTTTATAAGAAGAATCTCCATATTTATACACTAAGAGTTTCGAGATGATTCCTCATGCATTTTTCTAGATATTTAACAAAATGTCTAAAATCGTAAGTGTCCAATAATCAATGGCCATATAGTGTGTATATATATAAAACGATTTTCGGAATACTAGCTGATTTAAATGGGGCTTATTGAAAATTTTCGCTCCTGATTATAGTCAATTTTCATAACTTAACTCTTTCAAGAGCGGTGGTTCACTTTTGGACAACCTAATTTAAAACCCTGAATGGAACTTTGAAATCAAAATTTTGGTTTGAAATTTTTCGTTTTAATAAATACGTGAAAAAAAAATATTAACTTATTTTCAAATAAATTTGACTATAAATTACGGTGTCATTCATTTATTTTAGTATTTTACTAAAAAAGTGCCTTGCTTTTAAAGGGTTAAAGGAAATCTGAGTTTTTTTTTACTGTGTGCATATTATTAAAAATTTTAAAAAAACATGAAGAAATTTAATATATCATGCATATTCCGTACCCAGAAAAGAAATAAATATAAAAGTTTTGTAATAATATTCATGCAGATAATAATGTAATATTCAGACTAATAATGGAATAATATTCAGAGTACATTAAACATTTTGCAGTAAGTCTATTACTGAAGAATATTTATTTTATTAAGTTCCGTTGATGGTCACGTATACTGATAAGTGTAGTAAGAAAGATATTTTCAGATTAGGATTGATTTAGGAGTAATTTCGTAGAGATATCTAATGAAAGATTCTTCTTCACAGTGCAATTTTTGATATATCTCGTTTTATTAAAAAAGCTGTTTTGTATTCGCAATAAAAATATTTATGTTCAAGACTTTATTCGAGACTGCATAATATTTCTTTAAAACCCTATCAGTGTTTGGAACGTAATATTCGGTTCACTAAGTTCCAGGTTTCACTGCAATATAAGCTGTATTTGGAATAATATATTTCTATAAATTTAATGAATTTTCACTGCATTGAAGAATGATTAATACTCTCAAAGATTATATTCGTATTTGTAATTCAAAAATTTTTAATAAAGTTCAAAGAATCACATTTTTTATCATTTAAAACAAAATACAGTGAAAACAACATTAAAATTTTACCCTTTTGCAAGGTTTCTGAGGGTTAAAAACTTATAACTGCCATTCTTTTTAAGGTATTCCATTTTAAAACTCAATTTTTTATATATATATATTATAAAAAGACAAAAAACGATAAAATATAGAAATATCTAGCGTCATAATGCAAAACAACTAAAAAAGGAAATATAAAAGCAACAAAATGCAATAAAAAAGGGAATGTAACGTTAAAAACTCTAATTATAAAAATTTAGAAGCCTACCTTGCATATAGTTTACCGTTCCCAGTACTCTCTTCAGAGCACTGGGGACTATAAGGTACATGCGGTCGTCCAATATGCTTCTAAGTTAATATTATAATTATACCTCTGGAGGTGCCTTGCCAGATGCAGGTCTCGTCATCTGATCTAAATTATGAGACCATCTTGCGAAGCCATTTCAAACAACAGGACAGTTCAAACAACAGGATGTACCATTAATTAACAGGCGAAATAAAGTATGCTCAACGACAAGCAAGTACTGCAGAAATGATGGCATGCGAAGCAAATAAATCAGGTTTATTGCCGCGTAGTGGCAATTAGACGGTCGTCCGCCCCGATACCAGGTATCTAGCCCGTTAAGCTGAGATAACTCGGCAGGTGAGGGCCTGGTCATCGGTTAGAAAGAAAGAAAGAAAGTTAATATTATGGGTGCTTTTAACATTGATGCATTTACATTTATATTATGTTATATCAAGGTCCATCTGAATATTTAGTAAAATAAAATTCTTCAAATTTCACTATTATTTACATTATTAAATATGCAATGACTCTTAGTTCCGAAGAATATTTCTCCAATCAACAGCGGTATCATTAATATTAAAATTAACACTTTTTCTGTTACAATTGGATGCACAGTTTTAGTTATGCAGCTGAAAATTATATATATTGCGTTATACACTGAAAAAAAACGAGTTTTCAAAATTGAGTAAAAAGTACTTAATGTTAAGTTCTTCACAAACTCGAAATAGCTCCGATCCAAAAGTTCTCAAAACTGAAAAATATATGTATTCATTTTTGATTCCATATTTGTGCTCAAATGTACATCACGATTATCTTCCCCTGAATTTACAAATCAAAATAAAAATATGTTGGTATTTTTTTGTTCAAAAATATGAACAATAAACAATAAATATGAACAATAAATATGAACAATAACAATTAATTATTTATAAAGAGAAATAGCAAAATTATAAATAAAATACCGAAATCGAACGTTTTTATGACAAGAGTATTATTTGAAATTATACTTCAAAATTATTTTTAAATACTGTACAGTACATACTTTAATCTTTACATTAATAAGCATCTTTTATGCTGCCATGAATGAAATAAACCAATACAGGGTACAAAATTTTTGTTTGTTTGGATTTGATAACATATGCTGTTTCAAAATTGATAAAGCAGTGCGTTCATTGTAGATCCAAACATTCAATTCGATATGGGTATGGTATAGATCTGTATTTTAAAGTATATTGACCAGGTTCCTTTTAAAATGCATTCGCTAGAGTTGTAGGCTGTGATCATTAAAAAAAAAAAGAAAAAAAAAAAAAAAAAAAAAAAAAAAAAAAAAAAAAAGATGCTTTAAGAAATTTGTTTATTTGCAGTAAAATTATAAATTTAAAACTTTCATACAGAAAAGCTAGGGATGGTGCCTGAACGCATTATTAAGAAAACAGTCTTCACATGACTACCTCGTGAAGCGAGAGGGAGGCAATTAATTCTTCATTCAATAATTCACACATTGGCACCACACAATTGGCGACAAAAAGCATATGAAAAATGACTGATATCATCTACGAAAAATTGTCTGTTACGCCTTAAACAATTAAAATGATTTTGAATTTAATAGCAGGGCAACCAGAAAATGGCAGTCCTAAAAAATACGCCAAAAAGGATGCCAATTCGTACGTTAGGAGCATATTTTGAGAAAATGTTCTCAAAAGACACAACAAACAGCATGTACATGCAGAAACTATTATGCAACGAATAAGTTAGACTTAAAATTACGCAGAGAGGAAAATAAAATTTCACTGACCGCAAACACAGTCGATCTTTATTCTTTTTTTTTATTTGTTTCTAGCTAGGGTGAATATTTATCTAAAGGAAATATGTTTATCTGAGCACCGTTTTAATGATAAAGCGGATTCGACATATGTTTTCTCTCTTTTCTTTTGAAGAAAAGTTATTGTGTGATCGAAATAAAACGTTAAGATAAAATAGCTATTTAATTAAAGATTAGTTTTAACTGTAATTTAGAAAACTGTAAAATTTAAGAAAACTATATGTGATTCTATATCACAATGGGTACATCGACTTACTCATTTTTGAGTACTTCATTTTTTCATTGTAGCATCCGAAAAACCGATACTCCGGTTAGAGAGAACTGATTAAAGCCTTCTAGAATATACTCGAAAACATTTACAACAATTGTGGCTATATCGTAATAATAATAATATATAGTCTACAACGAAACGGTAAGAACTTATATTGTAAATAAATAGTTTGTTTATAAGTCGTTTCTTTATTAACAATACATTTAAAATACATTAAATATTAATATGTTTCAACTACTTTACATTGAGTCATCTTCAGAATGAAAATATAGAATATAAACACTATCATTTAAGAAATAGAATAGCAGACACATTCTTTTTTACTTCATTTATTGTAAAATTAATAATTGAGAGCACTTAAATTTTATTTAAAACTTCTATTATTTTTTTTCTAAAAACACTTTGATTGTAATGGAGATGCTTATGGCTGATGCTATTCCATCATTTATATATTTACCATTTTTGTGCCTTAAAAACAATATTTTTGAATACGAACAATATACCGTTCTAGCAATTTTGTAATGTTATAGGAAAGTAAAAAGAACTGGTAAGCTAACGGTAAATGTTTCAAGAAATATAAAAAAGAAAACTATCTGCTTTTAATCAAGATGAGAAAGGCCTGTAACGCAGAATGAAATATTATTGACCATAACAGAGATAAGAACATTGATTATAATGAATACCGATTATTATTTTTATGTTACGATTATCGTGGAATTTCATGTTTCATGATCCTTCTTTCTTATCGCTAAATATGATTAAAAGAAAAAACTTTTTTGAGCATCTATTTGTTTTTTCAAAGTGAGATTTATTGTTAAAAATCGTCGAAAGAATGTATTCTACTAAACAGTTTTAGTATAGTTAATTATAAAAAAATACATATTATTTATTTAATACTATAACTATAATAAAAAAAATTAGCCGGATTTTCTAGTCCCAAAATTACCTTAATTCTGAAACATATTCTTGCGTATATAGGGTTCTTTAGATCTTATGGTTAGACAACTTCAAACTCTTGTCTTTTAGAAAAGTAGAAAATAATTTATTTGCAGATCTTCAGAACAACAGAGTCTTCGAAACTCACAAATATTACTAGATATTCAAAAATAATTGCTCAAATCTATCGTACAAGTGCAGATATAGGTTCCAGAGACTCTTTATACAATGTCTCAACACTAAATCACATTCAAAACAACGTAAATGAAACTGAAGCAAACTTGCTTAACAAACGCCTTGTTCACTCAATGACTGACTGGTAAATAATAACAACAACAGCTCGTATCGCTCTCCTTATATAGGCTCGCAGCATACAATGGAAATTTCCACAAGCTTCTCGAAAAATCCAGAAACCCATGGAATAACATTCAATGTATCAGCATATCTAAAGGGGGGTTACCATAGAGAGGGAAGGGTTACCATCGCCAACAATCGCCAAGTTTGTCGCCAACTTGGCGATATATCGCCAAATTTCGCGACCAATATTAGTCGCCAAAAGTGACGCCAACTTGGCGATATCTTTAATATTTCGCCAATCTGCCGTAGACATACAATGAAAATAATAGACAAGTTTGCTTGATAACAGAGATAATGTAACAAAAACTAATATTAGTAAAGGAATGGATCTTAATAATATTATTTACATTATTTTACAGTACAAACACTAACTATTTACAAAATTCGTAACAATATTAATACTTCAGTAACTTGTTCCGCATATTAATAATAAATCAGTGTTATATTACTTCAGTGCAACTTAACTTTGGTTTTTATTTTAAGTCAATGTTTCATTTTTCCAATCGAAACAAAAAAGAATTAATCTCTATCGTAAAACTTAATAAAAACAATATACATATATATGTCTGTGTGTGTAATAATAAAATAATTTCGTCATTTTCTTGTTTCGATTTCATTTCGTTATAATTTTTTTTTAAGAACACACTTTCATTATTATTGTACGTAATCTACTAATATATAATTATCGGCTAAAGTTCCCTTTTTTTCTTTAATTTAGCATAATATATTAAAAAACTAAACTGTATTATTTAAATGTCAATATCTTATTTTGAAATATTAAAATAATTCCATTAACTTATTTCCACTTTTTAGAATAAAAAACATTTATTAAAACTTTAATTTTGTTTTATTTATTTTTATTAAATTACCGTCTGCCAGCAAGTCCAAAACAGTCCGCACTTTGTGCTGTTCCTATCTGTGTAGATTTGCATATTATGCATTAGATAAAGACTACCAGCACCAAGCTCCGATCTACCGATTATTAAACAACGTAAGGTGCCTCTCCTATTAATTTGAGAACGTTCTGCGGAATTGCGATGTTTTTCTGTAGACGACTTTGCACCGATCTCTTTGTGTTCTTTTATAATCCAATGGAAGTGCTAGAAATGTTATACACCTACCTTCGAATGAACCTTATTGGGCTTTAGTTATGTGCGTCAGCCGGAAGACCAAGCCAGTTTCTCTGAGAATTTTTAGAGAGTCAGTTTTAGCTGAGAGAAGAATCAGAATTGACTGATCTACCGATTATTAAACAACGTAAGGTGCCTCTCCTATTAATTTGAGAACCTTCTGCGGAATTGCGATGTTTTTCTGTAGACGACTTTGCACCGATCTCTTTGTGTTCTTTTATTATTTACGGTGACATTGACTTAGAGAGTCAAGAGGCCTGATTATGATAATAGAATTTAATATCTGAAATAGTAAGATAAAGAAAATTTTATATTTTATGGTGATGTTTTTGAATTTTCCATTTTTTTGTGAATGCAGTATTGATGGAGATTGACTGTGGAGTAACCGTGAAAGTAAACGATAATAAAATGTGATGTTCACTGATTTTCGTATAATTTTAAGAATTTGAATTCACAATACGTTTAATCGAGTTCCATCTGCCAACTTCGGCTACGAATTTATTGATGTAATGTGATAGATGATGACAGATCGACCGTCGACATTCTTCGCGCCATCATTTTTGCTTCGTCGGAATGATGTTTTTTGCTGGAACATCCTTAAAATATTATCACATATATATTGTTATTCTACTAAACATCAGCAAGATGCAAATGTCCCCTCCGTGCATTAGTGGGGGTGAGGAATCCAGATGCACTGGACACCACTAATTTTATTCAGTTTTCTTTGATTTATCTAATCAGAGAATGTTCTTCTTTTAATCAAAGCGAAATAAAACTTTTTTATTTTAGTGTTACGAGAAACATTTGGACCCCTTATTATTTGGACCCCCTATGCCACTGCACGCATGCATAAATAAATGTATGTCAAATGATATATGTCAGATGTATGCCAAACAACAAGATGAAAATGTTAAGTACCTTGCATAACTTTGTCACAACTAAGCAATAAGCTCTACCAATAGGATGGACATCTAGGCACTCGTTAATTATATTGCCGCTACGCGACAATTAGGTCGTTATCAATCTTTATATCAAGTTTCAAATGCGGGTCGAACCAGGGAAACCCAGGTAGGAGGTCTGGTAATTGGTTAGATAGATAGATGTATAGAACAGCATATGTACAACAGAACTACGAAATTCAAGGATTTTTTCAATTAGGCATTTATAGATTAAATTAAGTGATCGGAAAATCAATTACCTATATTCACGGATTTAACTTACTAATTATTTTACTGTAAAGGACTTATTTTAGTGTAAAATGGAGAAAAAGTTCAGTTTCGAAATTTAAATTAAAAACTAAGTGTAAGGTAGAGGGGGAAAACTTACAAGTAATAATATGACAACATAAATATTGGTTGCTATAAAAATATGGTTTGTAACTGAAATAGAATTCAAAAGAAGCGAGTGGCTTGAAGGTTATACATTTAAGGTAAAAAAGGGGTGATATACTATAAAACAAGAGACCAAAAAACCTTAAAATTTGATTCTATATTTTTGAATAAATTTTCTCTAAAAGATTTATTGTCATTACTAGAATCTCTTACAACATAAAATTAAATATTAGAAAAGTTGATAAAAATGTAAAGATTAACTGTACTTAAAATCAAAACAGTGTTTTAATTCTTATTCTTATCGAAAAAATATCAAAACTTCTATCCCACCAACATTAAAGTTGTTGAGTTTTATCAGAATAAAGCGAGCATCACATGTGCAAAAGTACAGTCGTAAGTTTTGAAAAATGTGTAAGAGATCCTGGAATTAAGTTTATACATTTAAATCATATTATATCCAATTCCCCAATGCTTCGCTAATCAGTTACTGTGCCTTTGGACTAATAAAAACATATTTTGCGAGATTCCAATCAACTATGCTAAATGGACTTGGGAAATGGAACTAAGCTAAATGGATATGTGCCGTAGAGGAACACTGCAAATAAATAAATAAATAAATAAAAATAAAAATGAATCTGCAATTTTAAAAATGTAAAGTTGTCAAAATCTGTATGTATAGTTATATTTTATCTGTACACTGTATAAGAAACTATGTGAATCTACAAAACTAATTTTTGTAAAGCTACAGAAATATGTAACTTTACAAACGGATCTACTAAAATCATAGTTATTTTACTAAACTTTCATGTGTAATTTAGGTTGCAATTACACAATATATTCTTGGAGTCCCAGTTTTCTAAAATATTCTTAGTAACCTGACAGATTTTTTTTTTATTTTCAGTGCGAATCTGCATTGATTACATGAGTTTTTGCTGTTGCCGTTATTTAAAATGTTCTATAAACTCTAGTTGCCTAGAAAACTTTAGTAAATTTACAGACATTTTTTTTTTTTTTTTTTTTTTTTTTACAGTGAATAGAACACAATTCCAGTTTCAGTTTTATAAAAAGGCCCAACTTTCTTGGATATCCAGTTGTAATATGATAATCGAAATAGAACATGCCAGATCGAATACATTAAAAAAATAAGTTTAAAAAAGTAACCTAATTGTTTTAATAAATGTATTTTAATAAACTCAATCTCAGTATAAGTAAACATCCTCTCTATTGTAACTGGTTACTATATTTTAAAATTTCTGATATTAGTACACGCTGTAAAAAAAAAAAAAAAAAAAAAAAAAAAAAAAAAAAATCCTTAAATAATGTTACATTAAAGTCATATGGTGACTTTCTGTCACAAGACTTTGTCAAATGGTGACAGGGATGCTAGTGTGAAGTAACCACTGTGAAAACTAGTGAAAAGTCACCATGTGACTTTAATGGACATTATCTGGTAATTTATCATAATGCAACGTTCACAATGACTTTGAAATTGAGTCTCCAGATGAGAAGTCACACTCAATGAAACGACATTGTAAAGTCACCTGGTGACTCACCTCAAAGCAGCAGTCATGATAACATGCCAGTGGAGTCACAAGTAGTAATCATTTGAGACTCGTAAAAGAGACGTATAGAATTTCCTATTTTTTGTTTCGCCGTTGTGACTCTTGTGAACATGTGTGACCTGAATGAGATGTTATATGGACTAGCTGTTATACAAAATTAGTAATTATATTACTTCCTTTTGAATATTCGCGTGAAAATTATTGCTGGAAAATTGGCATTTTGGATCTCGTCCTTAAGGGGGCTTAGGGGTTGATCAATACGGAAAAACATGTAAACACAGCTCTCGCTTCGAACCCATATAAAAATAGAAGTATTCAATGTAATTAATTTAAACTTTCTGATATTTGAAAGGTATGTTTGTAGTATTATAAAATTACAAAAGGAAGTATTTCAATGTAATATAATAAAAAATATAGCGAAATGTATGAAACACAATTTTCGAAAAAAAAAAAAATTATATGCTATATCACCAACACCAAAATACCTTAACGTTGAATTGACTTAAGAACCTAATTTTAGCTTTAAAATGATCAGGAAGCTTTACTCTAGAGAATGAACTAAGGATATAAAAATCCCTCAAAAAACATTATTAAAAAAACTCTTAAATTTGAAAATTTAAAAAATCCCTAAAAAATACAACTTTTTTTTTCATTAAAAATACTCAAAATAATAAACTATCTAAAATATATTAATTCATAACCTAGATAATGATGTTATATAGATGCACACACACAAAAAAAGCCATTCCATCAAATAGATTTTTTTTTATTTTGGTGTTAGTCGTCAAAAATCAAGTTTTGAGAAAACGAGACTTAAAGTTGAAATTATATGGATGCGGCTATGAAAGTGTTGATACATAAATGCTTATAACTCCGTCAAAAATGCAAATATTTTTACGCAGTTTTTTGCATTGAGTTAAGAATTAAATGAATAATCAAATTAGATCATAAAAAATCGATTTTTTGAAAAGTTTTCAACCCCTGAGCCCCCTTAAATTTTGAACACCAGTGTATATATATACTTTTACAAATAAAAGCAAAGTAACTCAGATATTACAATAAGCCAATGAAACCAGTAGTTATATTGCCTTTAAGTATAATTGACACAAAAATGAAAACCAGTTAAAATATAGTGATATAGAGAAAAGATTACCAAGATTAAGAAAGGTAAATGGATAAAGAGACTGTAGAAGGCTGTTGTAATAGACGTCTCTTTATTGGTGCATAGCCATAATACAAAAGCAAAATATCCAACCATTTTCTGTTATAGGTCGTGCTATAAGCTAAGAAATTTGGCCTATAATGCACCGGACTGGTTGGATTTCATTTTCTATTTCAAATTAAGAAAAGAGGAATTCAATGAAATAACAATATTAAATAATAACTATAATAAAATATATACTAGGACTTCCCTCAGAGGGATTAGTCTGAGCGATATTGCTGAGAATAAACATTTAATAACTTGCGATAAGTAAAGAAAATGAGATGTTACGTTAATTGGTCATTCATTGTGATAAAATATAATGATGAAAATAAGCATATCGAATCGTAGAACTACAAAATCTTGTTGTATATACTTTTTTATAAAAGAAAAGCAAACCATGCATGGATATAAAATTGGAAATATGCAAAATGTTAAAAGTAATACAGAAAATAAAACACCAATTTTTCCTATATTGGAAATATAGCTCTTTGAAATGATGTCATGAACATAAACAGAAGCTTCGCAACGATTTGAGAAACTATAAATAACAAACTATTATGTTTGAAGAGAAATGGAGTGTATTTTATATGGTGTGAAATCCGTCCGAATAGTTTATAATGTTGAATATCTGTTTTCCACGGATGCAATGAGGTTGTCGATAAGAGTTAAGGAATCCTTTTTTAAAAATTTGTCCTAAACGAGCACTTACATCTTATAAGTAGGGATGAGAATTTTTCGCGGTTTTCCGCGTTTTTTCCCACCAGTATAATCTTAGAGAAAATGTTATTTTACTCAAACGAAAAATGCTGCGATTTAACAGAACAATATTTTCTCTAATATTATACTGGTATGTAAAAAACGCGGAACACTCTCATCCCTATATAAGTTACTGTGATGCCAAAGTTATAGTTTCTGACCCCAACAGTATCCTATAAATTGCAATATTCTCAATAAATTGGGTTTAAAACTTTTTCTAGAAAAAAAAATGTTTAATATGTGAAATTAAATTGTCGAATGTTTTAGAAATCGTTCATAACGAGAATATTATATCTTAAAAGTTGCCACCAAAAAAATAAAAAAGATTTTAAATATTTAGTCATATCAACATCAAAAATTCTCAATTTTAGAACTTTTTTTGCTCGTGCATTGATGGCGATTATTGTTCCTACGCAAAATATAGTATATTTTGCAGCAAAGATGGTTACCAACATTTTTTGCCCACATTATTTTTTATATCGGCTAGGTACTTCCAATGCTAACGAAAAACACACAAACGTTAATGCTTTATAGCATAGAAATACAGAATCAAAAGCTATTTATCTCCTATTATATACACATAAACAGGGGTGGGGAAATACATTATTTTGCTCGCCAGTGGCGAGTGGATTTTCTCATAAGCGAGTGCATTTTTAGTTTTTGAAAAACTGTAGGCAATAGGCACAATATCAGAAACACTTTTTTAATCTAGATATTTTAACTTTCCAAATTATTACAGTGTAAGTATGGTACTAAGTTCTATCTAATATTAATCTTACCTTTGTTACATATATTTCTTAATATTATACAAAAAAGAATTATGAAAATGCATTGTAGTAATAGTAATTTTGTCTGTAATCGCGTGCGATTTTGTCATAACTATTTTCAGCTGCGTGTGTTGCATCTTGCGGGCTGGCGAAAGAAATCCTTGGCTGGTAAGAATTAGGAAAATTTCCCCACTCCTGCACATAAATTATCTAATTAGTGCTAGCAGATGAATTTTTAAATATACATAGATCAATATAATGCTTCATTTTTCTTTTATTAGTATTTCTTAGTATTCATTTTTCATTTATTTGTATTATTCAGTAAAAAACTCACTTTCTTAAGCCCGAATTACGTCAAACTTTTTATAAAAGCGCCTAAGTCCATATAACAGCGAAGTATTGTGAAGAGTATTAAATACAAGGTAGTAAGACACTTAGCCAAACGCAGGTAATAAATCGCCAAATATTGTCCTTTTCGCCCTCTCTCAAAATGCATTTTTTCGTATATTTAAAAAACACGATTTTGAGTCATCTTATTTAAAATTCAAATAAATAAATGAGAGGAAGCAATAATAGCATAAGTCAAAACATTTTATTTCAGCATCAAGGAATTGTATCGTAGTTACACATGTGGAAAAAAGCTGCTTTCGGCCAAAAAACGTTGTCTTCACTAAATTTGAATCCGATTAAAAAAAGTACCGTGATTAATTAAAATGTTATAGGCAGAGCTGCCAAGTCTCCGGCATTTTGGGTACCGGTATTTTAATACAGAAAATGTTTTATTAAATTGGAACATTCTGAGGATTTAAAAAATAACTTTTCCTATAAGAAAATTCTGCTATGCAATAAGCGAGGGTGTGGCATCTCTATATAGGAATATTTCGTAAAGCAACGACCATTTTTCGGGTACAAAAAGTATTGCTAATTGTTCCATTTTGCATACAAGGTACTGATTGTAATATTGATACATCTATGGTGATAAATTTCCAATAATTTTTCAAATCCCATTTATTTCATTAAAAATATAAATCTTTTATTCATTTAGTTTAAAATAAATGGTTTTTAACTAATTTCATAATACTTTTGAAATATCACTTTTCATTGAAATATTCATACTTAATCCATAACGCACATAATATATAACTCTGTTATTACATAAGTCACCTTTTTATTATCATAAAAATTATGTTTTTTACTGATTTTTATTAACTCAATAGGAAAAATTTTGTGTTTTGAGCAATAGATGTCCGCATTTCCTATTATTTATTTATTTTAACAAAATTCTTTGTATTTAGAAGAATTTTTATTTAAATAGGAAATCCAGATGTCGCTGTTAATAAAGAAGAAGGTTACAAAAAAGGGTACAAAACGAGTAGACACATATTATCAAATATGGAAAAACCATGAATCCCAAAAAGACGTCGTATGAAATATCATATTTTAAAGCAAAAAAAGAGGTCTGATTATCGAGCCTACTGATTACAAAATGTGCATTACATTAAAAAAAAAATGCTGCAAATATTAATTATTTTTTCTTTTGTGCAGTTTTGGCTTCGAAAGGTGCGCTATGTTGCAAAAAGATATAAGCGCCTATGAAAACACACCTGGTAAACTTTCATGCTCAGTTTTACAAATAAATATGGCACATGTATGCCCTATATACACCGAGGTACCTAATAGGTGCCAAAATGGCGTTTAGTTGCCTAACATGCTGGTTATATAAATGTTATAATAAATTGTTTGTTCTAAAAATATTATAATTTATTGATTGTTATATCTTTTTTAATAACAGGAAATGTTTCATTTATTCCTTTTTTTTTCATTTTGAAATAAATAAATAACGTGTTGTTATAGCATGCTATATGCATCTGGTAATCAAAACGATGTTTTCGCTTAATTCGCATAAAAAATCTCGCCAAACCCGGTGCTTATATCTCTAGTATATTATCTCAAGTATTTTATTTATGTATACTATAATTGTTTTTACATACCACTTACTTCTTCTGGTATATAGAAATAGGTAAGTGGCTCCTTTATGCAGTATAAATTGTATAAAACTTTAAAAAATAGCCTCGTTGCCCCTTTTTGGATCGAATAAAAAAAAAAAATCAATGTCTAATTCCAGTATTGCTCCCAGGTATGCATACACTCCATATTTCAAAGTTGTATGCCAACAGGAAACGGATGAAAAATGGGAAAAAATGTCACATATGCACCAGGGTACATAATTGGCGTCAAAATGGCATTATTTTACCTGAGATGGTAACCCGGCTTTATTTATTATTTGTTTATTTACTCATAAAATATTTATTTACTTTCACTTCCTTCTTTTAATTATATAATATATTTCTTTTTATAGTTATTAATTATTATTTTATTTACTGTAAGTTCTTTTTGAAAATAGAAAATAATTTAAAAATGTGTATGTAAGCGTTATTTGAAAAGAAAGTTGTCGCCAAATGGGCTTTGAAAAAAATTGCGCCAAATCTTATGCGCTTGTGGTATCCGTGCCGAAAAATTAGTGACCAGAACTGACTTCCATACACAAACAAAATATAAGTTAAAAGAAAACATGCAATGAAAATAAATATAAAGGGAAAATGATGTCATAAAAGAAACTTTTTATTTAAAAACGTAATTGTTTCTAATTTTCACACGCGAAATATGTAAAACATTCTTTTAGCGATCAAAAAGTGCCGTTAAGAGATTATCACAAAATCAAAGTTTTTATGACATTTTTTAATATAGAAAAATAACAGTTTTATTTTCCTGCATGATTAAATTTTAAAATGTTTTATTGCATTCAATATTTCTGAGTGCGAAAATGATTACTATTTAGGGGGAACTGGGGTACATTGATACATGGGGCACATTGATACACACCCTCTACCGCTCACAGGGTCATTACAGGAAGTTTCACAACAGCTCCAAAAGGTGATGCTAGTGTATTCAACTACATACAGAAAATCTTGGAATGATTCAGTAGTTTGATGAAATGGGACGGGTGATTTATTGTTTTTGTTGTTCAAAAGTAAATTTGAGTTGTACAATTGAAATGCTATTATACAACTGTTCCAGTATTTTCAACCAAAATGAATACTCACCCTGGCAAGTACAGCTACTCTTTATCAGTTCCTCATTATTTATTGTTAGATGTGTTGTGAAGTGTTGGATTTGAGACTCATTTTATTCAAAATCGCTGTATGGGGCACATTGATACAGTTTATGACGGGGCACATTGATACAGCCTAAATCCTTTAATAGTTCATTTTTTCATTACCTTTTATTACTTTTTTTAACATACACTCCTTAATCCAACTTCTTTTTCGCGAAAAATTTTTAATATTATTTTTTATTGAAGTGAAATAGCTCTAATTTCTTTATATTAGAACATTTTATAGTATTTTTTAAAACAGAAGACGTAGGAACTTACCCAGCATCTAGTTGCAGTAGAACTAATAAAAGAAAAGGACCGCATTCTGGCAAATCTCGAATTTATATCGATTCTCCAGAGAAAAAAGTATTTTCGACATGAGAAATGCTAAGTAAGAGAAACAAACTGCAGAACAGAAAATGATACTTATATTATAAACAGAATTTTTAATATAATTATCCTTTATTTTCTGTTTATGAACCTATTTATAAACAGAAAAACTGGTAATTTTTTCATCTTTCATAAGAAAGAAGATAATGCTAGGGTTGAAGTGCTAGATATGACAAAGTTGCCACAGCCAACAATCAGACAAGAAACAGCCAGAACATCAGGTCATAATATATTTAATTTTGATTGCTTTAATATTGCTTAAAAATAAATTGTGGGTGATTTGAATTTTTATAAATAAATATAAAATGGTTTTCTAACTCATTTTCTATGAAAAATATGCATTGGTATTATTTTGTCGTCATTTTTCTCAAACGTATCAATCTGCCCCGGGGATGGGGCACATTGATACAAATGACTTTTTTTGATTTTTTTTTAAATTACATGTAAAAATACTATATAAAACAATGATTGTACATTTTTATAACATACTACACAAGTTTTGCTGTCACCTCATGGAAAAAAAACTTGAATTTTCTACTTTCTTCACACCAAAAAAAATCTTAGAAAAAAACTGTATCAATGTACCCCAGTTCCCCCTACTCCATGTACTGATTCGGTTATCTACGAAAAATGTCCAGCCGGTGAAAATCACGCTCACCAAATTTCTGTGACGTATGCACATAAATTGTGCTTTTTTATCAGTTTTTTTTAATATAACTTTTAAACTATTTGGAATTAATTTTTAAAAGTAGGTGCATTCACCAGATTACCTTCATAGGTACCTATTGGTACAAACAGAATCAAAATCCGACAAGTACTTTTTGAGATTTGCTTGACGAAAGAATTTTTTTGAATTTTAATATCGTTACGTATCTCTGAGTATAAAGACTTCGCTTCGCTCAGACAATAAAAATATATACATACTAAAATATATACCAAAACATTTAGGATGAACAGGGGTAATTATGGCTGCTTTATTTATTTTCAAAAAGTTTTTTCCTTGCTTTTTTTCCGTTTGTAAAAGCGGTATTTTTAGTGCATATAAAATATTTTTGACCCTTTGAGAAAACCTTTTAAAAGTGGCCCTCCTTTTTATTAATGGAAAAGGATGGTTATAATTAATACATCAAAAATTTACAGTCACAAAATTTTAGGGTAATTAAGACCACTAGAGCACCAAATTGACTAATCTATTTATAAAAAAATTTGGTAGATTTTGTTCAAATTGCAAATTGAATTTCAAAAATTCTTCATATCTAAATAATCCAATATCTAAATGAAATCTAATCGAATGAAATCGAATGAAATCTATCTAAATATCTAATCGAATATCTAAATGAAAAATCCTTTATGAGGTTAATATCAAAGCGTTAATATCAAAAATTTTACTATACATAAAGAAGAGCATAATCTAAAAATGAAGGTTTGTTATAGGCAAAATAACTATAAGTATATATGGTAATACAAAAATATATTATTTAAAAAAAGCTAAATTTTCAAATATTTAAATAATACAAAAATTATTTCCTCAAGTATCATTGCTTATATAAGGAATCTCACATATAAGGAATCGTTAAATAATATAATTACAAATAATAAAGTGATATCTCACGGAATCCATGTTTCTATTAACCCTTTCCAAAACACTACCCTTTAAAGATGGAATTTAAAGAAAACAAAATTTAGGCAATCTATTGAGGCCTAGAGGAGTACACAGGTATTGTTTTGTAAAGATTGCACTAACCATTTTAATTATGCAGCTATTGCCGAAGTGGTAACCTATCATAAGTAAAGCATTGATAAGCGCAGTGAGAAGAGCATTGCTGTGAAGCGCGTATTACAGTAAAACATTTTACCTATTATTTAAAAACAGTAGAGTTCGATCTCTGTGGTGCTGCCATCTAGAACTCATAAGAAAGATTTAAAGTAGCCATTAGAGTAGTTTTTGAAATATTCACGGAGTTTTTGTTTCTCTAAACAGGGGGAACTTTAGGTGTTGCCGACCCGGCAACACTGCGCGTTAAGGGGTTAACGTCTTCAATTTTAATTATAACTAAAAATAATATTTAGGAATAGTACTACTTTAATTTAATCTGTAAAGTAATTAACCGTATATTATAATTAAGAAATATTGGGTGAAGTCTGAATATGAAAATTCTATCAACACAGCAGAAAAGAAGATTTTTATGTTAAAATTTCTTCAAGGGTTTTTAATTCTTTCAGGGCGTCGTTTGCAGTCTGAAAACGGTTGTTATTAATGCCTAAACAACCAATTGGTACCAGTATTTTTTTTGTTAATAATTTCATAGTATATGTAAAAAAAAGCTTTACTATACGTAGTTTTCTCCATTATGGTGGTTATCACTGTAACCTCCTGGTATTAATAACCCCAACTGTGCTATTATGTGCAAAAACAGAGACTGAAACATAAAACATTGCAAAATTTTTAAAGAGAAACTCACATATTGAAACTAAGAGATACGAAAAAAAAATGTTGAGTGCTATTATTTCTTGCAATAGGACATTACATAGAAAATGATGACACGTTTCATAATATCACTGGGCATTAAAAATTGTAAGATTAGTTTTTGCGTGTTCATTTTCTCCCTTTCTTGTATTAATGATACAATGTAAAATGTACTAATGTGGAAGGATAATAGCAAAACTTTTTTGAAGCTGAAATTAAATTTAAAGATGAAAAATAAAATTTTAAATGATAAATAATTTTATTAAAATTTGTAATTAGAATATTTCTTTTTTCGAAAAATTATTCATAAAGCAGTGTCAACTCTCTCATAATCTTGCAAAAGAGCGAAATTCTAATGCTGTTTCTCTGCATTTGGTTTTAAATCATAAAAGATATGATTTTTTTAATGTTACAAATAAATGATGATTCGTAAGTAACGAAACGCAATTTTGTAATATTAAGAGAGTGTAAATCATTTTTAAGAAATAAACAATTTCAAATTCCACAAACTGTTTTTCAAAATTAAGTGCACTTTTTTTTTTCATTTTCTTTGGAGGGATAGAAAATAAAAGAAAACAAACATTATTTATTTTTCAAATGTTAATATATTCTTTTATGCACTTCATTTGTCATTCATAAATTACTGGTTTCTTCCAGTTAAGAAATACTTAAGTACCAATTATACGTTCTGAAATATTATACTCAATGATTTCTCTTTAGTAATAAAAAGGAAAAAAAATATTTTTATCAAATAAATGAATCATTATATGTGGAAGATGAATTTATTTTCAGGAACAAATGGAGCATGATTACAAGACGAATATGCGTAAAAAAGTTTTTTGTTTTTAAACGTGACAAATATATTTCATAAAATGTTTTTAGATGTACTTCTAGAATCAAATGTAACATAAGAAATTAAATATATTCTTTTTATAAAATAATTCTTATCGGTTTGTTTTTAGACCATTATCAATGTGTGTGTGCAACAGTGGATGCTGAATGATGTTTATATAAAAAGGTGATGTTGTTTTGTAAGTAACGAAAATTAATTTTTTAAATATTTGTGAGGAATACTTCTATCTAAGGATAGTAAACTGGTTATTTATTTAATATTTTTAAAATATATATTATGCTTTTTTGCTTGAATCGTACTATGTTAAATATTATAATTATTAGGAGAAAGTTTACTTTTCAAATAATATGTTTATTTTTTAAATATGATTCAAAAATTTTGAAACCACTGCATTTCAGTATTTAATTAAAATTGTTTTATTGTTTTGAAAAACGATATTCACCACATATTTAATTAAAAGTCTAAAAAAATTAAATTTTGAATTTTTTAAACTGTCGTACTGCTTTTGTAAATACTGATATTCTTGCTAATTCAATTAAAAGATTTTTAAATGTGAACTAAACAAGATTGAGCATGGATTTCTATATACATCTACAGGATGTATCTAAAGAAGAGGCAACGTTGCAAGCAAATTTTGCTATAGAATGTGTGGTCGGAACGCAAGTTGTGATAAGCTAAAAGGAAGTTTTCCACTCTCACAATCAAAAAAAATCACATAAGAATGAATAGCGATTAAAAAAATATTATTAGGAATGTAATTCATGCGCATGCTCAAAGGTCTCTTAGTAGTCTCAAAACCGCTAGTTTTTACCTGATGGAGTAAATTAGAAAAATGTCTTTCTTAATTTTTTCTCAGTATCAATAAAACATAAATGCATAATACTTTTTAATATAATGAACTTACAGGTTGTCCAGCAAATAACACCCTCATTCAAAATTAAATTTCTCAAAAACTAAGATCGGTAGAATTATGCGATAAACGGTTTGTTTATTACGTAAGCTGTAAAAATGTTATACAAAAGCCTCGAGCAGTGAATATTTTGAAAAGATTGTGTTCTGATTGCAAAGAATACTGAAGTTGACATTTTTCTTGTTTTAGTTTTTTTGCAGAGAACAAATTTTGGGTGTACAGTGCCATATTTAACGATTTTTCGAACTTAAGTTTTGAAATTTCGGAACTTTTTTTTCCAAAACTCGTTAAAATATGGCACTGTACGCCAAAAATTTTGTTATCTGCAAAAATAACTAAAACAAGAAAAATGTCAAATCAAGCATTGTTTTAATTAGAACACAATCTTTTAAAAAAATTCACCATTCAAAACTTCTATGTAAGATTTTTACAACTTATCTAATAAACAAACCGTTTACCGCATTATTTTCTAGCTTTACATTTTTGAGAAATTTAATTTGAAATCAGGATGTTATTTGCTGGACACCCTGTATATATCTTCTGTTTTAACTATACATATATATATATATTATTCTACGTTTAAATTTTGTTTTATTTGTTTAATGTTTAATTAAAAAAATAAATAATGTTGCTTTTTGATTGACTAATGTATTTCTAACTTACACTTCATTTAAAAGCAATTTATTTATTTATTTATTTAAATTTTGAATTTCTATTTTAAAGTAAAAAAAAAATATTTTTTAATGAAAAATTGGCCGTTTTTAATAATTAATGCAATTATAATACTAAATTTGGAAGTTTAAATTATTCTTCAACTTAAAATGAAGATATTTACCAAGTTTCACGCAAATTGTTTTATCAGATATTTTTTTTTAATGTTGCTCGAAATGAAAGAACAGTTTATTTTTTTTTATCAAAAATTAAACATTGAAAAAATAAAATTTCATTATAGAATATATATATATTTTTTTTTAAATAGAAGAGTTATTAAGTTGTCTATGCTAGAAATTTTATGCATTCAAGTTTCATAGGGACTGAGATAAACAATAAAATGTTACGTGTTTATAAATTGCACCATCAAGTACAAAATAAGTCTCCTGAGACCCCTTATAAAATACCTTCCGCCAACTGTAATACGCGCTTCGCACTTGTGCATGTGCAATAGGGACTTTCGCATATTTGCAAATGTACCAGGATTTCAAGAATATCGTTCTCAACAACGTGTGCTCTGTCGACTAGATTTATACGAGTTTAAGTGGGGAACTTGTAGATTAGACTTTTCTTATGGTACCTACAGCAAAACCTCCAAACACAAGAGATCCGTTGATCTTGGTTGCTAATCTATGGGACCACCTCGACCAATCCGCGATCTCGGACAGTGGAAAACTACATTTTAACTTCTCACGCTTCGCGTTCCGACCGTACATTCTATGGCAATATTCGACGGGGACAATCGGGTGCGAGACAGTAGAACCGTACCGCAGCACGTATGATCCTCTTCTCGTCCCGTAATCGACATCGCAGAGCTTCCCATAACAGATGAAATTAAAAAGCATTTAAAAGGCGTAATAAAATTTTCGAAACAGTTTTGTTTATTTAGATATTTTTCACATTAATAAATTTTAAAGAATTATGAATGCATAGGAAAGTGTTTCATAAAACCACTGTGAATGCATGATTTTTTTGTTTTTCTTTTACTCTATTCTAGAACAGATTTACAACACTGGTAAAAATATTTTTCAGTATGATACGCCATTCTATATATGAAATTTTTATTTTATGTAAATTTCTAAAAAAATTCATATGTAAAAGTTTTTGTTTTCCAAGTGTAGTTAGCTTTTAGAATTTGTGAATGCCATAGCATATATCAGTGTAAGAGAGTTAAATGTAGTATTACGCTAGCATAGTCCATTTTAAATAATTACCTTTATCTTTTAATCTCTTTAATATTGCGTATCACAGAATCATTTCATTTGTAAGTTGATTTAAAAACGATTTAAGTTTTATAATTGCAATAAATTTCCATTTAATGCAAATTACTCGTATATGAGAGAAAATAGATAATGATAGATAATGTCATATAGTGCTACGAAATAATAATGATAATTATCCACTATTTCAAAAAAATAAGTATCATATATGGCTCTATGGAATAACTAGATTTAATATTTTCAATGCATAAAAATCTAATGAGAAAATTTAGACAAGACTCACATTGAAATTGTTTTTTAATTTTAAAGTAATTTTAAGATTTATATATTAATTATTATGTTTATTACGTTTGAACAGAACTCCGTATCATTATAAATAGTCTGCAGAGGTGTCCATCAAAATATTTCAACTGAAAAACTGTAAAGATTGTTGCACAGTTCATGTAAGTTCATTCCAATTCATTAATTTGTAATTAATACTACTTAAATTCATAATCCAGTTAGTAAAATAAGTAAGTTTAAGGTTATCATCGTGTATTTTGTTTCTACACTGTTAAAACTAATGGTGACACATTGCACCTTTTAAGGATGAAAGGCTTGTTTCACTGGTGACACCCCTAAAGGAGCCAAAATGGCACCTTTAATTGTGAGGGAGTGACCTTTAGTCATAAAGGCACTCTAGTGTTTCTGAGATCGTGACGTCAATAATTTAACATTTTGTAGGCGTAAAAGTGACATCTATCCTCTCTTTTACTTTAACTTTCTAGAGTGTGTGTGCTCTTTCGAATTCCGCAGTTAGCTCGCGGTTATTAGTATTATGTTAATGAGAAGTATCTCAGTTTGTCGCGTATAAAAGCTTGGGTGTAAGTTTGTGGTGTGTGTGTTTCTGGCCTTAGCCAGCAGCCAGCGTCATTGGACAACGAAGTTGATGATTGTTTATTAAGGTGCTGACGATTAGAGAATAGCTACGGCCTCCAGTAAAGCGGAAGGAGTTCAGATAGTGGATTAAAGATTCTGCCTTGGTAAGAAAGTTTAGAATCGTTCCGTTTTGATTATTTGAGAAATAAAGAAATATCCACAGCCACGGGCTGTGAAATTAAGATTTGTTTAGTAGATCAGCCAGGAAATAGTGTCAAGTGCTAGACGGTGCCCCGACTGAGCTAGACCGAAGCCTGTGAGTATGATTTAGCTTTTCATAGTGTTCTCAGTGAGTGAAATTATAGACTGGCTCCACTTTCCTTTAGCCCTTATCATTTTAATAAACTGTGTTGTTTTAACCTAAATTAATGAGTATGTCTGCATATAACGTGACAAATGACACCCAGCACGAGCACACCGTCACAAATGGCGCCCAACGAAATGTCGGACATTTTGAGATTGTGCCACGAGTGTATTTCACCGGTGAGGGTGATATTAGTGAATTTTTAGTGAAATTAAATGATTATATTTTGTTCAATAATATACCTGAGAAAAACAGGTCCGTAGTGCTTAAATGCTCGTTAAAGGGCGAAGCACTTTTGTGGTTAGAAAATATAGGATAGTTTTTGATTACTGAGGAAGCGAAAAGATTTGAACAAACTGTAATTGAGTTAAAGAAGGCATTTCCTCCCGTTAAAGATAAAAGTATTTTGAGAAAAGAGTTCTATTGTAATAAGCAGAATATTTATGAGTCGGCGTCAAAATTTTATCTTCGTAAGCTGGAACTAAAAAATAAATTAGATTTAGATATTACATTTGAGGAGTTGTTGGACATTGTTTTTCCTCTTTTTAATCCAAATATACAGGACTTTATTGAAGTTAGAGCACCGAAGAATTTTGCAGAAATGCACCAGATATTATCGAAGTATGAGTCTCGGCATAGCTCGGATCAACGGGATTTGCGTAACCCTCGGCAGAGACCTGTCACGGATGGTAATTTGAGAAATGAGGGGGAACGTAATTTTGTGAGAGGGGGACAGCGATTTCCGGATAGTAATGTGCGTAATAGAAGTGATGGATTTGGTCGTAATATGTCGAATACGAGTAATGGTAATAGGAATGGTGGTGGTGCTAATAATTTTGGAAGTGGTGAGAGAAATATGCATGGAAATAGACAGAATAGTGGTTATGATCGTAGTGGGGGAGTACGGGACAGGAATGTTTCTTCGCAAGTAAGGAGATTAACTTCGGATGAGAATTTTGAAGGTAGATCAGTGCAAAGGAGAGGTGTGAGGAGGTCGGGTCAGTTAAACTGGTAAGTGACTGTATTTCGGAAGGTATGCAGTCACAGGTCAAATCGGAAAAGCCTTCTGTGAGTTTAAATAAAATAACTATTAATCCGGTTGAGTTACCTGAAGTGTTAATTGTGTTAGATGGTATTGTCGTTAAAAGTGTCTTCGATACAGGGGCAGATAAGTCGTTCATTTCTTTTGATTGTTATCGGAAATATTTTTCGTATAAGAAGTTGAAAAGGTCAAGTCTGGTGGTTCAGTCAGCACAGGGAGTAGCTTGCGATAATAAAGGTTCAGTAGAATTGGAAGTTGAAATTCGTTCGGTTAAGACATGTTGGGAGTTTTGTGTGTTAGATGGATTAACAGTGCATTGTATAGTTGGTGTGGATTATATGAGGGATAGAGGAATTAGTTTGGATTTCTTTAAAAAGTCGTTAATCGTGAATAATGATGAGGATGTGAGTAAGAAAGAGCCTGTTTCAGTGTCAGTTAATTTGGAGGAATCTAGTTTAAGTGAGGTTAAGAAGGTGGAGTTTAATAAGTCTTTAGTCGATTTTGGTAAAGTTTTTTCAGATAAACCGAGTTTAACGAATGAAGTTCATATTGGTTTTGACGCACTAGTTGCTATTAAACCATTTCGTTATGATTTTATATCTAATATTTTTAAATCTTTTTGTGAAAAGTTGGAGACTGGGGTCGGTATGGAACTTACTCAGTCTAATATGGCTGAACGTGTAAATCGTACATTAATTCAAATGATTTCTTCTTATGTTGGTTCTCATCATGCAAATTGGGACCAGTTTCTTCAGCATTTTGCGTACGCACTTCGTACAGCAGTTCACGAGTCAACGGGGAAAACGCCTGCTGAATTGTTTTTGGGTAGAAAAGTTATTACTCCATTCCAAAGGTTAGTTATGGTGTCAGATGCGGAAAGTCAGTACATGTGTCAGGATATTGAGAGGTTGGTTAAGGAAGCTCAGGTTCAAATGGGAAAAGCGCAAGAAAAGCAAGCTCAGTATTATAATATGCGTAGAAGGGAGTTAGAAGTGAAAGTTGGAGATTTTGTGTTAGTAGAAAAGCATTGGTTAACTTCAAGTCGTCAAAAGAGAGTAGCTAAGTTTGGTCCGAAGTTTGTAGGTCCGTTCGAGGTTTTGGAAGTTCGAAATAATAATTTGGTTGTTGATGTCAATGGTGAAAGAATGACTGTTAATCTGGATCAGGTTAGAGTGTATAAGTTTAGAGAAAATGGTAGTGAAGGTTCTCATATGTCGAGTGGTGTTTCGCGAAATTCCCGATCCAATGAGTGTCCCGAGTCCAGCACTTCTTCATCGAATTCTTTTCATCAATATTCAGGAAGAAAATTTGGCCAAACAGCTCCAAAGACTGTTATTGAAAGTCGAAAGCCTAGCAATCCGAGAGCAAAGTATAATAAAAATAAGAGAACTGTGTCAAATACATCGGACTCTGTGTGTCATAAAAGACAAAAAATTATAAATTGTCCAGTTCCTCCATCTATTAGACAACAACCTCACAAGCATAAATTAACTAATAGTTCACCATCTTCAGTGATTAATCCCCAGAAAAGATTTCGTTTGGACACTCGTAAAACTGTTAAGCGAACTTTAAATGCCGAATCTTTGCCTAACAAGAAACTACATAGGTCCGGAAAGAAACGTGGCCTAGGATCTTCGGTAACTTCGGGTGCGTCTAGAAAGAGGAGGCAACTCTCAGATTACCGGCAACAACAGTGTGAGCCTCGCCATGGAGTGAACCCAGCGAACCGGCCGGAGCAGAGTCGTCGAGTGGAACCTACGAGTATTCCACGGCATCCATTCAGAACCAGGCTGCAGGCACGACAGTCAACTGTGGCGTCACCGTACAGTTCTGATGACGAGAGATCCTTCGTACAAGCCTTTTGGGACAGGAGGAGAAAGCCATCTTGCAGTATGAAGCCTGCCAGCAGCGAATCATCTCTATGATTGGGTGATAATGTTCTTTATTAAATTTCTATTAGAGTGCATATATGTGGTAGCAATGTGAAGGAATAGAAAGCAGAGAGACTGTTTTGTACTTTTGGCCATTTTTGGAATTTTTTGACGGACTCACGTTTAGTGCTTAATTGTGTTCAAAATTTGTTTGCAAAATTGTTAGTTTTATGTATGTTGGAAATTTTGGTCTTAACTGCTTTTTAAAAATTCTGGATCTATTGTTAAATTGTTATGGTATTTGTTAAAATGTTACTATATTGTTATTGTTCATGTGTTATAAAATGTATGTTAATGTATGTTTAAATTTTCAGAAAGTACAGATAGTAATTTGGGTATTTTGTACACGCGCCGCGGTTCAGGCGCGCACGTGTTTTGAGGTCAAGAAGTCCTTGACACGCGTTTCTATCTCTTATACTAACATTTAATGAATTAACTTTCTTCTTATCGTTCGTGTTTTATGAGTTGCGTTTTGTACTTTAGTTGGAAATGGTTTCCGCAAGTTGCGAAGTTTTAAGCTGCATTTGAATTTGAAATTGTATTGTATTAAAATTGAATGTTAATGTGATTTTCTTGCAGGGAAGTATACTTTTTGTTATGTATTGATTCTGCTATTTTTTCTTTTAGTTAATACAGATGAAGAGATTGATGACGTCATTTTGTAAATTTTTGATATTTTTTTGATTGTTGCATAAGCACAGCGATATGCCGCTGTACGTATGTGCCCCAATTATTGTTCAAGTGGAGTTAAGTCTGAAGAAGTTTGGGAGTTAGTTCATTGGCTAATGGGGATGTAGGTATTACGTAGTAGCAGAGTTAGTTTAGTATGAAGTAAATGTAATTTTAGATGAAGTCGGAATTTGGATGAGGAAAGTTTTTTGCGCATTGGGTTTTTTGGACTTGGTGCGAATTCTAGTATATTAAAAGTTATGGAGAAATTTTTGGGTAAAGTTATAGTTGCATTGCAATATTGAGGAAAATTTCGGAAGGTTAGTGTTTTGAGAAATTTTAGCACTCCCAGTGGAGTGGGTTGTTTTGAGAGAAGAAGTAATTAGTTTTGAAAGTTTTACGAGTTTTTGGAAGTTTTACGGAGGCTATTTGTAAGATAGAAGAATGGTTGGATTGGATATGTGATTATTTGAGGCAAACTGAGTTTTTTTTTTTGGTTGTGATGGGTTAAAGTTAATATTTTAAAAGTTATGTTTCGGCGCTAAATTTCACCCATCACTGTGTTTTATTACGGCTCTAAATTTATAACAAGAAAAAGTTCTGGGCATGCATTTAGCCCAGCCCTTTTTCTCTGCGGAGTTCGAGGGGGGGTTGTGAGGGAGTGACCTTTAGTCATAAAGGCACTCTAGTGTTTCTGAGATCGTGACGTCAATAATTTAACATTTTGTAGGCGTAAAAGTGACATCTATCCTCTCTTTTACTTTAACTTTCTAGAGTGTGTGTGCTCTTTCGAATTCCGCAGTTAGCTCGCGGTTATTAGTATTATGTTAATGAGAAGTATCTCAGTTTGTCGCGTATAAAAGCTTGGGTGTAAGTTTGTGGTGTGTGTGTTTCTGGCCTTAGCCAGCAGCCAGCGTCATTGGACAACGAAGTTGATGATTGTTTATTAAGGTGCTGACGATTAGAGAATAGCTACGGCCTCCAGTAAAGCGGAAGGAGTTCAGATAGTGGATTAAAGATTCTGCCTTGGTAAGAAAGTTTAGAATCGTTCCGTTTTGATTATTTGAGAAATAAAGAAATATCCACAGCCACGGGCTGTGAAATTAAGATTTGTTTAGTAGATCAGCCAGGAAATAGTGTCAAGTGCTAGACGGTGCCCCGACTGAGCTAGACCGAAGCCTGTGAGTATGATTTAGCTTTTCATAGTGTTCTCAGTGAGTGAAATTATAGACTGGCTCCACTTTCCTTTAGCCCTTATCATTTTAATAAACTGTGTTGTTTTAACCTAAATTAATGAGTATGTCTGCATATAACGTGACAAATGACACCCAGCATGAGTATACCGTCACATAATTAGGATGAAAAGAGATCACCTTTAATCCAGAGCGCTTAATAATAAAAAAAAAAATTAAAAAAATATACAAACCGACTTTTGGCCCTCGAAGGATTCGAACTCACAACGTTTGATTACAAGCTCAGCGCTCTAACCACTCGGCCATCAAGCTCACTTTCAAAGTCTCTCTGAAATGTTCAAATGTCCTGAAATTCAAAGGTTGCTTTATATAAAAAGGCTCCCCAAAAGTTAGCCCATCCGAAGTTCTAAACGAAATTGGGATAGCGTATAGTGGTGATAGTCATCGTAGGAAAAAATTGCTGTGTTGATCCACCAGTGACAGCGAGTTGAAGGGCAAGGATACACGCCACAGAGCATGCGCAAATGACTAAGGGGTGAAAATCTTCCAACGGTATGCATTGTGGGGCACCTTAATTATCGTGAACCACCCAACGGCACCCCAAACATATTGTCAAGCCCGCGGGTGTCAAATGGTAACACCTTTTCACTCCTGGGCGCCAAATGCAACCGGTTTGTCACCTTTATTTTTAACAGTGTACAGATTAAAGTTGTTTTTACAAATCATCACTTTGAAAGTTTTAGATTTTTAAAAGATTATCAAATAATAAACTGTAAGTCAGGATTGCACCAAGAGTACCAAGAATAATATTTCTTTTTATATTCACAAAGCCCCATATGGTTAGGGATACTTCTTTGCAATTCTTCGTGAATCTCGTATAAGAGCAAACTTGCCGGAAATTGCTCTCATATAATTTTCTTGATCGTTTCTTGCTTAAAATTGATGATGCATTGACACGTGATGCAGATTCAACTTTAGCTATGAAGCTAACAAAACATAAGAAGCACGAAAACATGATGATATATTCATTAGGTGCAATATTACTATTGTTGTAATGAATAAGAGATGTTAATCCAAAGTACATTAAAAATGCGTTATAAAGGATAGAGAGAAACATAAGAAATCCTAGTTTTGTATCCAGAAATTCTGTAACCGTTATAATTTCGTTATAAATATCGGTAAGGTGTTTATAGTCGGGTTTGGACAGAATCCGAAGCATTTGAGAAAATCTTTTAAACTTCGAAGATAGATCTAAACAAATCAAGACATAATAAAAATCAAAAGCATGCATTGGTACATATAGAAATAGTACATAACATACCGAATACAAAAAGCAAAAAAAAAATTTTGCATACATGTTTTCAATAGAATAACCAAATAAGACAGACTTTACACTTTCATTATTATGGTACATCTGATACGTTATCTCTAAAGGTGAAAAAGTTATATAGCATAAAACTGTAGCCATCCACATATATATCCAACGTGAAATGCTAAGCCTATTGCCTGTTTGTGTTGAAATTTCATACACTAACTTTGCTATTTTGTTTACCATGGAAAAAGATTTGTACAAACAAATGCGGAATGAAATAAATATTACACATATGCATGCATAAATGAATGAGGCTTTTTTAGATTTTGTAGTAGATTCAAGCAACAGAGAAACACACCCAGTTAATTGCAATACACTGATTGTATTTAGCAGAAAAATGACAATTTTAGCTGAAATTGTGTGTGTTACATTATTCTTTACTCGATTGTCAATAAATTTCAAAAATATCCCACTGAAACTGAAAATATTAAATAAGTATTTATAAAATTTCTTTCTATGTGTGAATTTATTGAGAGAATATTTAAAGCGAGTTGTTATGACCATTGTTCATGTAAGAATTTAAATCCTTTTTATTTTGTTGTTTTCTTACATTTTATTGTTTTTTAACTTTCTATTCCTTTTTTTTTAAGTTCAGACGTCATCTAAACTTATTTTATTTTTATTGAGGATTAAGAACATGCCGCAAAATTTAATTTTTTTAAGTTTCTAATGTCTTAATCTAACAAAAAGTTTAACTAATTCTTGTTAATATATAAGGACTAAAACCTTGATATTTGCGATCCTTTTCTATGAAGAATGATTTTTAAATTAGTCATGCATCAAGCAATATTTTCAGTTAAAATGCATGATTTAATTAAAACCAATAAATAGTTTAAATATTTGTTTATTTTTCCAATTTGAAATTTTTTATTAATTATTTTAATCCATTTGTCATTGAAATCAAACACTATGTGTTTATATATAGCGTTTCCCTTTGATAGAGCATTAGTTATATTTGAATCTTGAATCTATCTAAATTGATAAACTAAAACTGAATGCTGAGTTAACATTTTCAGATGGAATTAAAGCAACATTTATATTTTTTAAATATTATATAAAACATTGATACCATTTGGATCCATTTTAGTCATAAAGTTTGCAGAAACGTTTAACGATATTATGTACAATTAACTGTCTCACAACATTGATTTTTCGTATGACACAAACAATCAATTGATTTTCAAATCTATTTTAAACTATTGTTTGAGGTAAAATAACAGGTAACATTATATAACAGTGAAATTGTATGTGACTTTTTCACTGCAATATCCAAAAGTAATGGCTGATACATTTATGAGCTGCTGTATTAATTTTGAATTTAGAGCAGCAATTTTAAATATAACGACGCAATTTAAGGAAATGTAAGTCTACCATAAAAATAAGTTTTTTTTTTGTTTTATTCTTTATTTATTGCCATGGCTTATGTATGAGCATAGAGAAATCCCACTAAAAATAATCTTAAGATTATCGAAATGAATTCCACAGAAATGTGAAGAAATCTTGCAGATTTAGCTTTACCATATAAATATCTTCAGAATTTTATAAGACATTCTTAAAAATATATGCACGATGGGCCAATTACCTACACATTTTCTACAGATTTTCGGGCCAAATCTCTACAGATTTTTTACAATTTTTTTAGCGGGTAAGATTTGTTGATACCACAACTATAATCTTTTTCTATTTACTTTAAAACTTCTCATGTATATGATTTGATGTAGAAGGGACCGAACTGCAAATGAGTGATAAGATCTTGTTCTGTAAAACTTCAATTAATTCATTATTATTCCAGCCCCACTAAAAATAATCTTAAAATTATCTGAAGAAATTGCCACTTTCTACAGAAATTCTACAGAAATTTGAAGAAAATTTGCGGATTTAGCTTTATCTTAAAAATATCTGCAGAATTTTTAAAGATATTCTCAAAAATATCTGCTTAATGGGCCAAATACCTTCGGATTTCCCACAGATTTTGGGCCAAAAAGCTATAAATTTTCTTCAGATTTTTTTTTTTAGTGGGGATGAGCTTTAACTATTATCTAGCATTTTGCAACAAGCTTCATTTTGTACTTCATGCAATACTGGATGGAGATAATTGCATATTATTTTTAAAAGTATAAAAATTTTTTATTCTCATTCGCAGCTCAACACATTTCTTCTGTATCAAGTTATATAGAAAGGATTAAACCATGGACGGGAAGTAAAGAATCCGTATTAAGATACAGTCCAGTAAAATTTCTTAAAATTCAATAACAAACTGTGAATTGCATAGGTTGTTTTTTCATGTAATTCTGAACGATTCACATAAGTTTTATTTTGTAATTCATAAAATAATTCCGGCAGATGTTCCTATACTATCTGTAAAAACTTCAGCATTTATTATTATTATTATGTATATCCTCCTTTCCTTTCTGTATCAAGTTATATAGAAACGATAAAATCACAATATAAACGCATCCAATCTGCTTTAAGATGCAGCCCCTTAAAATTTTATAAGACTCAGTATCATTTTATTAATTGCAACTGCCATCTAGCGTGTGATATTAAATGATTCATGCAAATTTTATTGCGTACTTCACAAAATACTGAATGCAGATATTTGAATACAAACATTAAAAAATACAACAGCATACAACAGCATTTTTCATTTTTCTATTTAACTTCAAATTTCTCTTCTCAGTATCATTTTATAACTTGAAACTTTCATCTAGCATGTGATATTAAACTATTCCCACACAATTTATTTTGTACTTCACAAAATATTGAAAGCACATATTTGCATATAATCTAACATACATTAACATTTTTCATTCTTCTATATATTTCAAAATTTTTCTTCTACATCAAGTTGTATAGAAACCATTAATAAAATATTATAAAACTCAGTATCATTTTATTAAATACAACTTTCATCTAGTTTGTGATATTAAACGATTCATGCAAATTTTATTTTTTGCTTCGCAAAATACTGAATGCGGATATTTGCATACAAGCATTAGAATATACATCAGCATTTTCCATTGTTTTATTTATCTCAAAATTTCTCTTCTGTATCAAGTTGTATTGAAACGATTAAAGCGTAAATTGAATCCATCGATTCCGCTTTAATATTCAATCTCGTAAAATTTTATAATATTCTGTTTATTTTGTAATTACATAAAATACTGAAACTAGATATTTTCAAATTATCTTTAAAAACGAAAGCATCTCTTAATATATTACCTTAAAATTTCCTTTCTATATTAAGTGATAGGGAAAAGGGTGAACCACTGATTGAATCTCAAACATGTGATTGTACATATTTGATTGAACATATGTGATCACGTGATGCAATCCCGTAAATTTTGAAACTCAGTACTATTCCAGTTGTTGCAACATTCATCTTGCATATGATAGATAAACGATCCTCACTAGCTTAGTTTTGTATTTATATAAAATGTTGAATGCAGATATTTCCACATTATCTTTAAAAGTAAAAGAATATCTATTCCATTCACTGACATTTTATGTTCCATCACGATGACAACTCAGTCTTTGAATTCTAATTATCATTCAAATTATCTTTAAAACCAAATGGATCTCTTTTAATGGATCTCTCTCTAAAAGGATCTCTTAATCAGGTTATATATTGTGTAATGTTGATGATGTAATGTTCCCATCTATATCAAATGATATATAGAAAGGGGTGAACTACTCAATGAATCTCAACTAAATGATTGAACGTATTTGAATTCACGTGATGCAATCCCGTAAATTTTCATGAAATTCAGTACTATTCCAGTTGTTACAACATTCATCTTGCATATGATAGATAAACGATCCTCACTAGCTTAGTTTTGTATTTATATAAAATGATGAATGCAGATATTTCCATATTATCTTTAAAAGTAAAAGAATATCTACTGCATTCACTGACATTTTATGTTCCATCACGATGACAACTCAGTCTTTGAATTCTAATTATCATTCAAATTATCTTTAAAACCAAATGGATCTCTTTTAATGGATTTCTCTCTAAAAGGATCTCTTAATCAAGTTATATATTGTGTAATGTTGATGATGTAATGTTCCCATCTATATCAAGTGATATATAGAAAGGGGTGAACTACTCATTGAATCTCAACTAAATGATTGAACGTATTTGAATTCACGTGATGCAATCCCGTAAATTTTCATGAAATTCAGTACTATTCCAGTTGTTACAACATTCATCTTGCATATGATAGATAAACGATCCTCACTAGCTTAGTTTTGTATTTATATAAAATGATGAATGCAGATATTTCCATATTATCTTTAAAAGTAAAAGAATATCTATTGCATTCACTGACATTTTATGTTCCATCACGATGACAACTCAGTCTTTAAATTCTAATTATCTTCATATTTCTATAATAAAGTAGATTGAGTAAATTTCAGAAAACTGTCTTGAATCTGAAAAGAATTTCGAAAGATGAATTATTGAACAATCGATTTAATTTTATGAAAAAACAATAATCCATTAAGAAAATCGAATATAATGTTTAAAAAAGTGACGTTGAGTGGTTTATTGTGATATTTTCTTTTCAACTAAATATACTTTGTAATTATTCTAGAGAAGCAAGATAAAATTCAATGTTGATAAAATGATTCTTTTTAATCAATAATTTATTAATAAATGTATAATGGTGTATCAATACATTATTAAAATTGGAGGAAATTGCAAAATATGTTATTATAAAAAAAAATCAAATTTTTTTCGAATTTTAGAGATAATTATTTTTTTATTCAAGCTATGGCAATAAACAAATTGCGGCAGTTGAAATTTAGTAATAAAATTAACTAGAGTGTATGAAATGATGAAATCTTTGAATACATGTAAATGGCGTCTTAACCCTTTATTTACCGACGGTACTTATAAGTACCATTAAAATAACTTATTATAAAATTCTACTTATATTATTATAACTTATTATATAATACGTCAGTTAGTTGTAATGAAGTTTAGAATGAGTTACAGATACATTCATTTATCTTATTCCAAAAGCATTATTGGTTACATAAAACAAAAATGTTTTTAAAAGGATGATTTATTTTGCCTTTGCATCTTTTCAGCTTTCTTGGCGCTGAGGGAGGGGGATGGCGATTTTTCAAAGCGGAAATATTTCTATATTTCTATTGCAAGAACATCATATTTGTACATTTGATAATTCTACAAAATACTAAGAAAGCAATATACAATAAAAGATTTGAGTGGGGTCATTAAAATTGCACAAAATCCCTGTAAATTCAAATTTAATTAATCCTACTAAATCCTTCCATCCTTCTAAAAGCCTTCAAATATTTATTAAACGATTATGTAAACCTATTAATTTAGTTCAAACAATTTGCATAAAATGCTTTAGAATGTAAAATTTTCATGAATTCATACTGCGGTAGATGGGTCATTATTACAAATTCAATGAAATGGGTAGAGTTACTTGTTCCTGAATAGTTTGAGCAACTGAAACATTTTCAGATTCCCAGAACTAACTGTTTGGGTTAAATTATCTGTTAAACATTTTCGTGTAGTAAATATTAAAATTTCCGGCTCTTTAATTTAAACAATCGAACTTGAATCTTTTGAATATTACCAGAGTAACATTTTATTTATGTTAAACGCTTTTTTTTTGTTGAGCTTTTGACAACGAAGTTAGGCTATGCAAATAGAGGATCTACATATTTTGATGGCTGCAAGATCAACTTTAAATTGCACAACAATATAAAATTGTCTTGTTTGGTTTTTCTTTTGAATTTTCTACACATTTCTGTAGTTCAGATTTTAAAGGGTTCTAATCTTGATGTTCTTTTTGTAAATTTTAGTTGCAATTTACACCAAAATTAAACTCAATCAAAGTAACTAATTTAAAAATCTCCAAAGAGATTGAAAATAAAAAATATTTGTCCAACCTAAAACCCGACAAAATTCTGTCCACATACAATTTTTCGATTGTATGCATTTATCATTAAAACATTAGCTCCATTAATGTAACTTATGAATTTTAATCTCTTTAATTACGAATCGTTTTGATATCAATTCTATTATAGAAATGGAATAAGAACTGAATGGTAAAAAGACACAAAAACGGTGATCGTATTAAAAAAATTGTCAATGTATTGATAATTTAACGTAAGTAAAATTTAGAGCACCTTTATCGGGATTCCAGGAAGCCATCATGGTCATAGTTCTAATGTAGAAATGGAAATAATGTGTCATAATTAGCGTAGCAAGGCAGGCAAAAAAATCAAGGGGCTTCGGATCGGTTCCTAGAGTTTGCAGGGTCTTAATTTAAACCTAGAAACTGGTGGAAGAATTAAATGCAAAAAAGAGACACAAAAATGAAGATCGCATTAAAAGGGGGTAACGTTGTTTTCTGATGAATTTTTAGAATTTATAAGCCCCGTAAGAGGGCGTCGTGAACTCCCTTATGGTTGAAATGTGAAGTGAACTGAGTAGAGAAAGAAATGTTTTTGTTCTGGAGTGCGTGAAAAAGAATGGAGACCAGAGTGTTTGCTGCTTATCGTGTGTGATTAAAATTTAAAGATACAGCCCCAACGTTTATAATTTAAAAATGTGTTTTAATGTGCTTTAATTAGTAATATTACACAAATGTATTAGTATTTTAACGAAAAAAAACCCGTTAAGGGTACTGTTACCGGGTCCCAGTGAGCCAGTACACTGTTAAAAGTGAAGGTGACAAACCGGTGCCAATGGGATACCCAGAGGTGAAAAGGCCCTAGTGTCCATTGGAACCCGGGGCATTTGGAACCCTAGGGTGCCATAGGGGCTTGGATATGTGGTTGCAGTGCCGACAGGTCTCTTACTGGGTGATTGGAGCTAAATAAGGTGCCATACACTTCGTATTGGAAGCAATGTGGCACATCATCGGGTGACTGGAACCATGCACATGCGCTGTGACGTGTGCCTTTCTGTTTTCTGTGACGGCAAGTAAAGTCTATGGCTATGCGTGAATGAAGGTGAGATCAATGGCCGAGCGGTTAGAACGCTGAGCTTGTAATCAGACGTTGTGAGTTCGAATCCTTCGACGGCCAAAAATCGGTTTGTATATTTTTTAATTTTTTATTATTGGACACTCTGGATTAAGGGTGCCATCTTTTGACCCTAATTAAATGGATCATTCTGGCTCCTTTAGGGGTGTCACCAGTGAGACAAGCCTTTCATCCCTAAATGGTGCAATGTGTCACCATTAGTTTTAACAGTGTATTATAATTGTAATGTCGATATGGAGGAATAGTTAAATAGAAAAAGAATTCTTCACAACAAGGTGATCAGACAAAATGGAGTAAGTCATTAAAATGTAATGCACAAAAATTTAAAACGGAATTAAAAAGGACAAAATTCTTTGGAGATTAAAAATTTTACAATTTTTGGAGACATGGCATTTGCAATTATTGTACGAAAAAAAATTAGCACATTTTTTTTATAACACGCACTTTTTTGTAATCACAAAAAACATTGATAATTTATGTAAACAAATGTATATTTTTGTGATATTTCAAATATAATAAGATTTATGCGCAAATTATGTACAACAAATGCAAAATTGTCAGTTGCATTAAAGCAGAAATTTGCATTTTTTAAAAAGTTTATATATACGAAGTTTTCATCAGCATTTAAAATCAATCAATCAGCATTTTAATTAGAAATGTCTGCATTTCTCTCAAAAAGTTGTATTTTCAATAATTATTATTTCACTCGCTTTAAAAATTAAGTGTTTTTAATAACATTAAAAAATTCTTATTTGATCTGTAACGGGTGGAAACACATTTAAAAAATTAAATTCAAGAATTGCATACCATAAATAATCGTAGAAATATCTTAAAATAGTTTGTAAAAGTCCATATATATATATATATGTGTGTGTGTGTGTGTGTTTAAAATCAACCCTTTAATTAAAAATGAAATTGAACTAAAAATTAAAAATTTAATTAAAAATCTCTAAAAAAGTATATATTCAATAATTATTGTTGCACTCTAGCTTTAAAAAATACTGTTTTTAATAGCATAAAAAATCCTGTCTTAACTGGAAACGGGAGGAAACACTTTGAAAAAGTTAAATTCAAGAAATGAATACGATAACTCATCGTAGACAAATCTGCAAACAATTTGTTAAAAATAGAATATATATATATTATTTTTTTATTTAAAAGCTAGTGCAATGCATTGTCATTTTTAGTAATATCAGTTTTTAATTGAAATCCCGACTTCTCAAATTAAAATGTAAATTTATAATGAAACCTTTTCGTTAATTAAACATACGAATCGAGGTATCAATATTTCAAAATACTATACATTTCATCATACAGCTGCATGATTAATAATTTTTAAAATGTTGAAGTTATCTGATTAAAAATGTATGATGTCAGAGTCACTACTGATTTAGAAAATCTGTTCTAAATGAAAGTCTCGTGAAATTTTTATAACAATTTCATCATTTTATTTCTCTATACTACTGCAGCTATAAAATTAACTACAGAGAAGTTTAATTGACAAAAACTAATTAGTTTTAAAATAGCCAAAATAGTGGTCAAATCTCTACTTTTCTAAATTTTTAAAAAGTTTGTGTATTGTTGTCCGGGATATAATAATAATATCTCAATATAGTAATTAGGAAATCACTTCTTATAAAATAATATTAAAAAAAGAAAATTTAATAATAATAATCTTATAATATACCCATATATTTATCCATAAATCATCATACAGCACGATAGTGATGTATAGTAGAGCTCAGATGCATCTCTACACTGTTAAAAATAAAGGTGACAAACCAGTTGCTTTTGGCGCCAAGGGGTGAAAAGGAGTTACCATTTAATATCCGCGAGCTTGAAAATGTGTTTGGGGTGTCGTTTGATCCCGCACTAGCTGATTCACGCTAATTAGGGTGCCTCGCAATGCATACCATTGGAAGAGTTTCACCCCTTTGTCTTTGCGAATGCTCTGTGACGTGCATCCTTCCCCTTCAACTCGCGCGTCACTGGTAGATCAAAACAGCAATTTCTCCCTACGAAGACTATCGCCGAATGTGCGCTAGCCCAATTTTGTTTAAAACTTCGGGTGACTAAATTTGACCAGTTTCAAAGGTTGTTTTGACATAAAACAACCTTTGAATTTCAGGACATTTGAACATTTCAGGGAGACTTTGAAGGTGAGCTCGATGGCCGAACGGTTAAAGCGTTGAACTTGCAATCAGACGTTGTGGATTCGAAACCTCCGCGGGCTAGAGCCATTTTTATATTTTCTTTTTATTACTTGGCCCTCTGGATTAGGGGTGCCATCTTTTCACCCTAATTAAAGGTGCCATTCTGGCTCCCGTAGGGGTGTCACCAGTGAGACGAGGCTTTCACCCCTAAAAGATGCAATGTGTCACCTGTAGTTTTAACTGTGTAATGTTAAAGTCGAAAGTTTTCCTCTTAATAACATTGAACAAAATTATCGGATTGCAACGAAACTGAAAAGGCAAAATGTTCTACTCTAGACCTTAAAATTTATCAAATTTTATCCACATCGGACAATTATTTATAAAGATCGGGAACCCCTGTTTTGCCACCTTTTTTTCAAAATGAAACAAGATAAAAAGGACAAAAAACTCAATTATAACTCGAACCAAGTAACATTCAGAGACGTGTAATAGCTTGTTTGAAAGCTTTTAATTTATGTGCATGCTTTTCGATAGTCATGTCAAAAAATATTCAGTATTAAAGAAATGGCATCCATTTAAATTTTATATAGCGCTTTACCTTCCAAAATTTAACATTATAGAAATCTCTCCTTTTTAATTGCCAATCTAATCATTTCTTTCAAGTTGTCACGAGCTAAAAACATCACAATAATTAGAAAAAGAAATGATAGGACGGGTTCTTTTTTTTTATAGATCAGTAAAAATTCAGATTATCCTGGTACATTTTTGCATTTTTTGAAGTTGACGTTATTCGAAACAGAAAATGCGTATTTTTCATAAACAATTGTATTAATTGTAACTAAATTTATGTTAAAACAACATCACAACTTTATTTTAATGTTTCCGAAGTCAAAACAGTTACTATAATTCAGATAATTCTATTACAAATGCATAATTTAGAAAAAATCCTTCTATGTATAAAAAATAACGATTTGGAAATAAAGCAATGAAAATCTGTGTAGACACCAATGGACAAATGAATATCGGCATAGATAGGCGAAACTCTAGAGGGGGGTTGGGAGGACTACGACGGAGGGAAGAGCGCTTCTGCCGCCAAATGTCGCGAAGTTTTCCGCCAACTTGGCGATTTATAGAAAAATCTGGCGACCAAAATTATCCGCCAAAAGTTACGCCAACTTGGCGATATTCCCGGTACATTTTCAAACTCATATGTCTGCTATTAACTTTAACCTAATGCTAATATCAGTTTATATTTTTAGTTAAAGTTGGTTGATCAATTTCCCTGAAGGACCAGAAAAATATTAAATCATATGGAAAACTGGTGAAACCACAGAGAAAAGTGGAGCTCGATCTAAAAAATAATACAGGAACAAATTGGGAAATATTTTCAATATATAAAAGTGTGTGTAAATGAAATGGATCCAGATTTTTTGCACAGATCATGAAATTGCCCTGTTTTGTTAACTGAAAATGTGGACTAAGATTTACTGGTGCCTTATATTTAGAGTTATAAAATTATCCACTCAAAATGATTACTGGGCAAAGTAGTTAGTGGAATATATAGTTATGTTGTCTCAAATCATGTAAGATCCACAACTCTAAAGGAATATAAACCATGAAGTAATAATTAACGTATAACATTAATATAGACAGGTTGTTGGGGAATTGATGATGTAAAAAATATTTCTGAACAGAAATATTTAGTATATGATTGAATCGTATATGTTTAAGATTTTGGATTTACTTGGAGCTGCACTTCTGCTTATCGAAAACTCCTAGAATGAAATGTTACCTCCACTTTGTACTGAATAGACCGTTTAGGTTCTTGTTCTTTACTACATCAGCCTGTAACTTATAATTATATACCCAAATTTTTAAATTGGATATGGAATATTGTGAAATAGAGTGTGTTAAAAATGCCTCTTTTTCCCTGACTGAGTTTAAGGCTCAATCCACATTTTCATATAACAAAAGTTTGGGTAATTTCAATAGCTTTACAGATAATCGGAATCCATTTCATTTCTACGCAGTTTTTCATATTGAAAATATTTGCCAATATAATTCCAAAAATTTGAAAAAAAATATTTATTGTTAAAAATATGATGTTTTGAAAATAAGTTACATCTTTTTTTATATTTTTATTTTTTTTAATTAATGTCTTTAAAAACGGTGTATCAATATAGAAATCTAGATATTTTGGTTACTTAAATGTAAAAAATGTTTAATTTCTACAAATAATATTTTGTGTTATAATAATTTTAAATTACCCTACTTTTTTAATACATTTAAAATTTTTAATTAAAAAATATGAGAGATTTTATCATGTGATCATTTGTGATTTATTTACAAATGATATGCTTAATTACCTCAAGAAAAATCAAAATTTTAAAATAATACATAAATAAATCATTTTTATATCGAGTTCTACTTTTCTCTCTGGTTCCACTGTTTTTCATATGATATTATTTGTATTTAATTAGCAATTTTTTATTTTGATTTAATTTGACCAAAACAATTGTCTAAGTTATTTAAAGGAAATATTATTATTTTTTCTTAAAGAATTTTATACCATTTCTATCATCGATGAATTTGCACTTTTTAATTGCTTTATATGAGAGATAAAACATTTACTAAAAGGAGTTTCGGGACGCGTTTTAAAATAATTTTTATGTATTAATTTAAAATTTTGATTTTTCTTTTACTGATTAAGCACATCATTTGTATATAAATCACAAATGATCACATTATAAAATTTCCCATATTTTTTTAATTAAAATTTTTAAATGTATTGAAAAAGTGGGGTAATTTAAAATTATTATAACTCAAAATATTATTCGTAGAAATTAAACATTTTTTACATTTAAGAAACCAAAGTATCTAAATTTCTATATTGATATCTTTAAAAAAATATTAATTAAAAAAATTAAACTATTAAAAAAACTTAATTTCAAAAAATAATATTTTAAAAAATAAATATTTTTTTACAAATTTGTGGATTCATATTTAAAGCAAAACAATCAAAAGAGATATGTTTCAAGTAGAAAGCATTTAACTTTAACGGTTGTTGAGTTATAATAATTTAAATTTTAGAAATTGTAAAAAATTCCATCACGATGATAACGCATTTTTATAACACATTTTCGGAAGTCATTTCCATAGATTTAAAAAATAATTATATTTTCTTTCTAATTAAGATAGGAAATGAATTAAGTGTCACTATAAGGATAAAAAATAGAGAAATAATTAATCCAGTAAATGTTTTTATATTAAATTTCAAGATTGTTGTACCACGGAGCCCCCACCCCTCAATTATGTATACAGTAAAGCATCGTTTATACGATGATCACTTTTACGACGTTTACATTTATACGACGTTTTAATGTGGTCCCGACTCATTCCTATTCATTTTAATGTAAAAATATATCTTTTATACGACGCCCAAAATCATTTATACGTCGATTTTTCGATTTTGTATAGGTTTATTTTTGTTTATTTTTCTTGTATATTTTACGAACGAGCGGAAGTTGGCAGCTAAGAATGACACCAAAGAGCGTGTTTAAATGCACTCTATATTATAAAAATGTCGGCTGTGTTCGATTAGTCTGAAAAATCAGCTTACGTATAACAGATTACACTTGAAGGGTTCATTCTTTTTTCAGGGATGGTCAGCTTTCCCGACCTGTTTTAAGTTGCAAATAGACTATTCTTCTAACTCTTATCAGCATTGGCGTATATTAGTTGGCCACGCGGGGTTTTTGAGATTTGACTTTAAATGGAAAGGAAATGATGTACTGCAAAGTGAGGAACCTTTCGGTGAAACATAAATAAAGGTAAGCATATTTAAATTGCTTTCTAATCCCCTCCCCGTTTTTTTTTTATTATTATTATTTATTTTATTTTGTTTTGTTTATTTTACAAATTCATGCAAATCATCGCGTTAAACATTAAAATTAAATGAAAACAAAATTAATTCTAGTTTTAGAAGTGAAAATCGATTATACGTCGTTATCGTTTATACTACGTTTTTCTGTAGTCCCTTCGGCGTCGTATAAACGATGCTCCACTATATATTTTAAATTAAAAGGCTTTGAAATCCTCAAATCTCTGTGAAAATATTTAAGTTAATCTTTTTTTTTTTACCCTACTTTAAAATTTACTTTAGTTAAAATTTAGTTGAGTTCTTTTTAGTCGCCAAATTTATCTGAAGATAAAAATGACAACTCAATAATATTTACATATTATATAAATATTACAAATTTTGTTTTTTCAGAAAAATGTAAAGTTGTCGAAACGAATATTACACCTTTCGGTTTTTATAAATTGAAATGTTTTATCATTTTTAGATATTATTTAAGTTTTAATTTTAATTGTTATATGAATAGCTATAATTATTAATTTTTCTTGTTTTAATTAGATTTTTTTTAATATGGGCAACTCCCGATTCAGTCTAAATCTAAAGATTGTATAAATTTAACAAATGGAAAGAAAAACCTTCAAAATTTGGCAATGGGTATACGGCAGCAACAAACAAATATATGATTTGCATTCGATTTGATTCGATTAAATTCTGAAACATTAAAAATAATACTTCAAAGCGAAAGTAATTTATTATTGTTCCGAAAAAAATGCGTTAGTTTTACAGCGTTGCATATCGTTGCAAAAATACTACTTAATAGACTTGTAATATTTTTAATTATATCTTGATTTCTCCTAATATGGTACATTAATAAAAAAAACATGGAAACATTTTATTTTTTTATTGCTTTCATGAATGTTCTTTAATTTATTACTGTTGATTATATACGCGCGAGATATAACGCATACGAATGCTCTAAAACAGTTGTAAAACGAAAACTTTGCCACTTAAAAATGCAAAAATGCCTAGTTCTAACAGTGAACAGTTGGGTCATTCCATGTCAGATCACCCAGACCATGGCACCCACCATCACCAATTTTGATAAAAGTCAGTGAATTTGTAGAATCTATAATGCTGATTCCAAAAATATCAATTATATTGGAATTGATTAAATGGTTTTCGAGTTATGAGCTTTTAAATAGCTCCCAAGATGGCTGATTTGCCGCCATTTTAAATAGCACATGTGACAACAAAAAAATCCATAACTTCTTTCAGGCTTAAGTTAGAGCTTTCAATTTTTTTTGTATTGTTCAGAATAAAGTAAACTTTCATTTAAACAATTTTTTGTGAAACTCATTTTATAAAAATGGTGTCAGAAAATGACTTTTTGTCATTTTTTAAGTACAAAAATGTACAACTTCAGTGGCTGATTTTCCCCAATGTACCCCCTTCAATTTTCATCTAATTGCATAAATAGGTAACTCAAAGTGTGTTTTGATGACTAATAAAAAAAAATTTAATGGGCGGTTCACAGGTTTTTATTTAAAAAAATAAATTCAATTTTACTGACTTTCCCCAATAGCAGAAAACGCAAGATAATGAGTTGATATTTCTTTTATTAGCAGAAATATCATACATATTTACATCCAAAAGTTTGATAAGGTTTTATGCTACTTTTAAATATGTATGTTTGATGTGGCTAAAAAAAGGGGAATCTCCTATAAAAAAGGGAATTAATAGGAATGCCAATAATGGACTCGTACAAGACACAGAAGTATTTTCCTGATAAATTGAAATCTATTGCAGAGTTTCAATAAATTATCAGTAAAAAATAAATAGTAGAAATAACTCTACAAACAGGTACATTATATAATAAAATCATATTTGTATATAATATTTAATATATGCACATATATATATACATTATGCACCTGTTGCTCAAAAAACATATTCATGAAATTTCATATTTATTATATATATATATATATATATATAAGGCATACTATATTTAAAAATGCTGTCCAAGTGGGCATTTTGAATTGAATTTTCCAAAGCGATAGTACTGGAAACAGAATAAATTGTCATACTAAGAAAATCATTGCTGTAAATCAAGATCTAATTCATTGAACTAAAAATAAAAACACAGGTTGCAAGGCTGCCACAGGCGACTATTTTTTAATTCTAACTGGCACTACTTTCTTAAAACTGAAATCCATAAGAGATGCTTTGATAACATTTGCAAGAAAAATATACTTCAAATTTTATATTAGAAAAATACTTTTGTGCACAAAATATAAAAATAGTTGCATGTAGCAGCCCTGAGGTCGCTTTTAAATCTCTGCAAAACAAGTATAATGTTTTTACTTTTAAAAATGAATCTGAAAATGTGTTAGAAAATTTTGAGTTGTTGAGGGTACAAAAATATTTTTATATATACTGCCTTAACATGATTCTGATAAAACCAGTTCTTACAGAAAAATAAATTTTAAAAACATCCAGATAAAATTGTTAAATTAGGTTTATATCTAAATTTGATTTAGTTTTTGTTAATGAAACACGTACAGTAGACTACCTCAAATCCGGAACCCTAAAATCCACAACTCTTAAAAATCTGCATATAATTTACGTATGTAAATAATGAAACATTTAGTTCAAATATAGGGACAAAATTTGACTATTATAATTTTATATCAATTCCATTTTATTTTAATTTGTAATTTTTGTTAATAGTATTGAATTCGGTTTTTTTTTTTTTTTTTTTTTTTTTTTTTTTTTTTTTTCACGAAGGAAGAATAAATTTATTCTGGAAAAGTTCAAAGTTTTTCTGATATCATTGATAATCACAATCTTCTTATCAAATATATTTATACATTAATCAAGCTTTTTTTGGTTATTAAAACTAAATCTGGCTAAACCTGAAATAGAACTTCCTTATTTTATGATTTTGTTGTGAATTAGTAATGCATCTTTATTACTATACATTAATAACTACATTGAATAATTGTGGAAAATATGTTTCATGCTTATAATAAATATTTAATCATATATAATTGATTATTAACTTGACCCTTGCTTTTAATATTTTAATCACTTTGAAAAGTATCTAAATTTTTATTATTTTAATTCATTACTTATTTTAATATTTTATTACATTGTAAAGCATTCATTTTAGTTTTGATTGCATTATTAATTGCATTCAAATTCCTGTTTAAAAAAATGTAAACAAAGTAATGACCAGAAATTGGCAAAATTCTAAATTCCACATAACTTCTGGTTCCAAGTTGTGCGGATTTGAGGGAGTCTACTGTAATTAACTTCAAAATTTACATCTGTCTGTTGGCAGGGATTTTTAAAAATATTTATTACCTTTACTTTAAATTATTATTGATGTAGGTATATTTTAATAGCATGTTTATTATGTATGTGATATGTCATTTTGTATTATTTTAAGGTATCATAATTTTTATTTAAGAGTTGCAATTTTATTGTATTTTGTTTAAAATAAAAGTACGATTTTGCCATAAAATTCAATTATTTGTAGAACTTTTCCCATCATTTCTTTTTTACTCATAATTTACTGAGACTGCAATAGATTTCAATTTGTCAGGATTCTATGTCTTGCAAGAATCCATTATTGGTATTCCTACTTATTCCTATGAGATTCCCCTTTTTTTAGCCGCATTAAATACATATGTTTATGTAACATTAAACCTTATCAAACTTTTAGATGTAAATATGCATATTTCTGGTAATAAAAGAAATATCAACATTATCTTGTGTCTTCTGTTATTGTGGAAAGTCAGTAAAATTGAATTTATTTTTTTAAATAAAAACCTGGGAACCGCCCATTAAAATTTTTTTATCGCTCATTAAAACACACTTTGAATTGCCTATTTATGCAATTAGATTAAAATTGAAAGGGGTACATTGGGAGAAATCAGCCATTGAAGTTACACCTTTTTTTACTTTAAAAAATGCCAATAAGTCTCTTTCTGACGCAATTTTTAAAGAATGAAATTTACAAAAATCTGTTTAAATGAAATTTACTTTATTCTGAACAAAACAAAAAAGAATTAAAAGCTCTAGCTTAATCCTGAAAGAAGTTATGGACTTTTTTGTTGTCACATGTGCTATTAAAAATGGCGGCAAATCGGTCATCTTGGGAGCTATTTAAAAGCTCATAACTCACAAACCGTTTGATCAATTTCAATATAATTGATATTTTTGGAATCAGCATTAGAAATTCTACAAATCTATTGTATTTTATCAAAATTGGTAATGATTGGTGTCATTTTTGGAAAAATCTGGGTGATTTGATATGGAATGATCCATTTCTAATTCTAATGTATACACATGCTTTTAGTTTAAATTTTATTAATAATTATTACAACAAAATACTTGTATTCATTTTTTCTATTTTAAAATTATGACTTATTTTACACGCTGATAAGCTAACAATAATGACCTTCTTGTAGATGTTACTCAAATCATGCATTTAAATAATAACAGATCTTCAACGAGATAATACATGTCAATTCCAAATCATTGTGACTCAAATATATTTTTAAGTATATTTCAATTATTATTTAAATGAAAATGTTTTAAATTTATGACAGCACATACAAACACACAGAAAAAAATAATCTGTAGAAATATTCTGCAGATATATGTAAGAATATCTTTAAAAATTCCACAGATATTTTAAAAACAAAGCTAAATCTGCAAAATTTCGTCAGATATCTGTAAATGTTTTAAATAAAGTGGGGATTTCTTTCGGTTAAGATTATTTTTAATATGGAGAAAAGCATGCAGAAATGGAGACTAATTGGAACGGTTAGTGCGGGTGCACTGTTAAAACTAATGGTGACACATCGCACCTTTTAGGGGTGAAAGGCTTATCTTACTGGTGACATCCCTAAAAGAGCCAGAATGGCACCTTTAATTAGGGTGAAAAAATGGCACCCTTAATCCAGAGTGTCCAATAGTAAAAAATAAAAAAATATATAAACCGACTTTTGGCCGTCGAAGGATTCGAATTCACAGCGTCTGATTACAAGCTCAGCATTCTAACCACTCGGCCATCGAGCTCACCTTCATTCACTCATAGCCATAGATTTTACTTGCCTTCACAGATAACAGAAAGACACACCTCACAGCGCATACGCATGGTTCCAGTCACCCAATGAGGTGCCACATTGCTGCCAATACGAAGTGCATGGCACCTTATTTAGCTCCAATCACCCAGTAAGAGACCTTTCGGCACTGCAACCGCATATCCAAGCCCCTATGGCACCCTAGGGTTCCAAATGCCCCGGGTTTCAATGGACCCTAGGGCTTTTTCACCTCCGGGTCCCAAATGGCACCGGTTTGTCACCTTCACTTTTAACAGTATGTACTAATGATGTTTACGTGCAGCTCCGCATCTTTCTTTCATAACCATCCGAAATGTTATGAAGCATTGGGAGAAAGGTTGTGTGACCACCTGACCTCTACACTGTAAAAAAAAAAAACTGTAATGGTACTAAAAGTTTTCTAGGAAACTGGGATTCCTAGAACTTTTTATGCAAACGGCAACAGCAAAAGTGTTTGTAACAGATACAGATTTGCACTGAAAATCAAAAATTCTGTAAGGTTACTAATAATTTTTTAGGAAACTGGGATTCCAAGAATTTTTTATGCAACTACAACACATTTTACAGACAATTTTAGTAAGGTTACTGCAATTTTCATAAACTCGTTTTTAAAATTACAGATTTCTGTAGCTTTACAAAAATTACTTCTGTAGATTTACGCCTTTCCATGTAAGATGCACAGGTAAAATGTTAGTAAGCATACAGATTTCGGCAACATTACATATTTCGGATTACAGATTTTTTTTTTTTTTTTTACATTATATCCAGCAGACCAAGTAAAGCAAATGCAATGTAAAACTATTCTGTAAAGTAACTAAAAGTTTTCTAGGAAACTGGGATTCCTAGAGCTTTCTATGCAAACGGCAACAGCAAAATTGCATGTAACAGATACAGATTTGCACTGAAAATCAAAAATTCTGTAAGGTTACTAATAATTTTTTAGGAAACTGGGATTCCAAGAATTTTTTATGCAACTACAACACATTTTACAGACAATTTTAGTAAGGTTACTGCAATTTTCATAAACTCGTTTGTAAGGTTACAAATTTCTGTAGCTTTACACAAATTACTTCTGTCTTTTTACACCTTTCCATGGAAGATGCACAGGTAAAATGTTAGTAAGCATACAGATTTCGGCAATTTTTCATATTTCGGATTACAGATTTTTTTACAGTATATCCAGCATACCAAGTAAAGCAAATACAATGTAAAACTATTCTGTAAAGTAACTAAAAGTTTTCTAGGAAACTGGGATTCCTAGAACTTCTTATGTAACGGCAAAAGCAAAAATGCATCTAACAGGTACAGATTTGCACCAAAAATCAAAAATTCTGTAAGGTTACTAAGTCTGTAAGGTTACTAATTCTGTAAGGTTACTAAGAATTCTTTAGGAAACTGCGATTCCTAGAAATTTTTATGTAATGACAACCCAGGTTGCAGATAAAATTTTAGTAAGGATACTGTAATTTTAACAGGTTCATTTGCAAAGTTACAGATTTCTGTAGCTTTACAAAAATTAGTTCTGTAGATTAACACCCTTCCTTGTAAGTTGCACAGGTAAAACATTAGTAAGCATACAGATTTAAGCAGTTTTTCATCTGTAGGATTACAGATTTTTTTCTTTTTTTTTTACAGTGTACAACCGGAAGCTGTATTACCATACTTCCTCACATATTCAAATAGCAGTGCAAGAGAGATAAGTGGAAAGTGCTATCATTTATTACATTTATTTTTTTTAACTAAATCGACGACTCTCTACAACTTTGTAATTCACTTAATTCCTCATACAGTTTTCGAAAATGGAACGCCGTTTTGAACTAAGTAGCGCTGTAAGCAGTTTCATCTGATAGCGCATATTCATTTTACAGTACCTAGACACCACTTTTATCACTATAGGTGCAGTCGTTACGCAGTTAAGACAGTGGGGAAGATTTGAGAGGAAACCCTGTATGATCATGAATGTTGATTTTTTTTAAAGATATAATTGTAACTTTTAATTTGATATAAAAAGATTTTTCCTAGTAAATATACTTTTATACATACATTCTGTTACAAAATTATAAGACCACAACATGTTTTGTTATTTAAATAATTAAAGAAATATTTCAATCAAAATAAAAATAAAATACTCTGCGTTTGTGCATCAAGTTTTTAGTAAAATGCAGCAACTTACAAAAATGAAATTAATTCGAAAACAAATAAAAAATCAATAAAACAAAAAAGTATCAAAACGAACTGTTACAAAATTATAGGACCACCTGTGGGAAAGGCAATTTTCTGAAATTTTTACTAAGATGTTACTACACCATTTCTCTTAATAACTTCAAACACACGATTTGGCCAAGGGTCGATTAAATTTTGAGAAACGATTCGGAATATTGTCCCATTTCTCCGAAATGGAAATTTCTATTTAATATATTGAATGATATTGTTTGTTATTTTCATAGAATTGCCTAGATAAAAAACCCTAGAAGTTTTCTATGGAGTTTAGGTCAGGGCTTCGAGTTGGCCAAGGTAAAACATCAATCTTTTTTCTTTTCAGCCACTTTTTAGTTGATTTAATTAAATGGCGAGGAGCATTATCTTGTTAAAACTTCTATTTTGCACTTCCGAAAAGTTGTCCGTAGTGTATCAGACTTCGACACAGCATCCGTTGATAACTGTCTGTGTTCATTTTTCCTTCAACTCTTTAGAGATCGCATTTTTTCTTGCATATGAAAAGCGCTCCAAACCATATCGGAACCTCCTCTTGTGTTGCTCCTAAAGAACTAGCAAGGTTTTTGCCTGAAATCATGATAGTAGTAATTTTTGCCGTCTAAACCATAAAGATTAAATTTTTCTCGTCTTAAAACAATATATTTCATCGCGCAAAGTTCTAGGAGATGAGATTCTTTGAATTTTTAAGACAACCTTCTTTCTGACATTTTAGTTGTAGTGGTTTCTGTTTAATTTGGAACAAACAACACCGGCATTCGAATTCAAACTACGCCACACGGTTGCATCTGATACCTGTTTAATTATCATTAGTGCTATTTTACGAATTGCCGATATTTTTTTAATTCCCAGGTTGATAATTCGCCTACTAACACGACTTCTTTTTACGACCAGATCGTTTCTGTGTTACATACAATCTTTTTTTGCTTAAAACATTATGGGTTAGCAGATTTAGAATGATTAAGAATTTTATTTATTTCACGTTCAGTCTTTCCTTTTCTTTTTAGAACCACACTATTACCACTTCGCTTTCAGACAAATCATTCCGATGAGGATTTTTACTAATAAATTCTAAGAATCAGATACAATTCAGATTTTTTTCTGCATTTAATTCTTTTTTAAGTAGATTTCGTAAGAAATACTACCTATTGCGATCGCACCAATGTTGGAATTTCTGAAAATTTTTTGCAGATCTACGCCGATCATGACCCCTAGACCCCAAAACTACCTTCAGTAAAAAAGTTTATATCTATATCTATATCTATATTATATATATATAGGTGTATATATATATATATATTTGCTCCAATCCCTTCCAAACTGATACATAAAATCAAGGGGTATAAAATCTCGGCTAAGTTCGTTAATGGGCAAAATCGGTCCAAGGGGGTGGATATAGGGAGGGTTTTTGTGAAAATCGAGAAAACGCCATACCCTCTTAATTAAAATAAATATCGAATCGGTTTAAAGTTTATATTACTTCTTAAAAATGGGCCATTTTTATTAAATTTAGAAATGGGCTCAGGGGGCGAAAAAAACAGGATTTTTGGGAGAAAAAAATTCACAACTTCGTCAATTCTCAAGATATTAAGTCCAACTAATTTTTTTTTATAAATGTTCTAAAAATTATATAAAACTTTTGTATTGACAAGTTTTTGATAGGACCGACTTTTACACAGAAAAAAAAAATAAAAACGAAAAGAAAAAGAGGGGTGAAAAAAGGAAAAAATCCATAACTCCGTCAATTTTTAAGCTATAAATTTTAATTAAATTTATTTCACATCTTCTCAATAATATCTACAACTTTTATATTGACAAGTTTTTGATAGGACCAATTTGTATAGCAAAAATAAATTAAACAAAAATAGGAGTTGGAAAAAATACTCAAATCGAAATTGCTTATATTCAGACTCATTTTTAAATTCATTTTTGATTTTAAACGTATCCAAATAGTAAATCCTCTTACTTAGAAACGTTATAAAGTGACGCATTGGTTTAATTTTATGATAAAGACAGTATATATTTAAAAAATGGTTGCCAAAAAGGGTATTTTGAACAGAATTTCCCGAAATCATCGTGACTGGAAATTTATAGAAGTATTCAAATAAGAAATTGCGGTTTTTTTTATTACTCGTTTTTAAATCCATTTTTGCTCTCAAATGCATCCAATTTGTAGATCCTCTTACTTAGAAACTATATAATGTGACGCATTGGCCAGTTTTTTGATAAAGACAGAATATATTTCAAAAAAGGCTGCCAAAAAGGGTATTTTCAACAGAATTTCCCGACGTCATCGTGACCGAAAGTTTGAGGAAGTATTCAAATAACAAATTGCTTTTTTTCAGACTCGTTATTAAATCCATTTTCGCTTTCAAACGCATCCAATTTACAGATCTTCTTATTTAATGTGACGCATTGGCCAGTTTTTTGATAAAAATAGACTAAATTTTTTAAAATGCTGTCAAAGTGGGCATTTCGAACAAAATTTTCCGAAGCTATCATGATTAAAGAATTAAAGATGTATTCAAATATGAAATCGGTTATTTTATGACACATTTTTAAATTCAATTTTGCTCTCAAACGCATTCTATTGACAGTTTTTTGTTATTTAGAAACTATATAATGTACTGTTTTGGTTGATCTTTTAATAAATTCTGAATATACTTCAAAATATATTGTCAAAATGGACATTTGAGCTGAATTTCGCTTAACATGATTCTGATAAAACCAGTTCTTGCAGAAAAATGAAATTAAGAATTTTTCATAAGCGGCCAAATGAAGTTATTAAACTGGGTATATCTCTAATCATACTTTATTTTTTGTTGTTGAAATGAGCACTCTTCGAAATCTACCCCCTCTTATAGGCCCAGCCGACAGGGATTTTTAAATTCAATTTTGCTCTCAAACGCATTCAATTGACAGTTTTTTGTTATTTAGAAACTATATAATGTACTGTTTTTCGTTGATTTTTTAATAAATTCAGAATATATTTCAAAATATATTGTCAAAATGGGCATTTGAGCTGAATTTCGCTTAAGATGATTCTGATAAAACCAGTTCTTGCAGAAAAATGAAATTAAGAATTTTTCATTAGTGTCCAAATGAAGTTATTAAACTGGGTGTATCTCTAATCATACTTTAGTTTTTGTTGTTGAAATGAGCACTCTTCGAAATCTACCTCCGCCTATAGGCTAAGCCGACAGGGATTTTTATTAATTTTACAGAGTGCTTAGGTTACAATTAAACTCTAAGTTCAAGATAAAATCGTCTGTTTTATTAATAAAAAGATCTTATGTTTATAAAAGGTCTTATGTTTATAAAACACCGGATTTTTTTTAAATCTTTTGGCATGAAACAGAAAAATATTCGAACTTCTTTTACTTGAGCTAAATAAGTATTCTAGATTTATTTCTTTTGATACGGATGCTTTTAAATTCAAACTAACATTTTCTTTGTTGAAAAAAGGTAAAATTCTGAGTGGTCTTATAATTTTGTAACAGACTATATATACAGCAGTTTTTAATTAAGAAAATTAAATATCAATATAGAAAATTTGTGTTTATACAATGTAGTTCATACAATGCATTTCATTTTACTAATGGTGTTAGTGTATTTCAGAAATAAATTTAATCACATTCTGAAAATACCGAATAAGTTTCTAAGTATACAATAAGATTCTATATTTCGTTTCATTTCGTTAAGGTGTTAAAAAGACAAACATGTCTGAAAATGCCAAAGTTCGTAGAGTACCGTAAAGAGGTAGTATATGGAGAAAACATTCGTTCTTATTTGATTTGAATTTAAGGATAGAACAATTTGAACAGTTTATTAATGGTGAGGTTGGTTTGATATTTTCAAGAAAAACAATGTGACAAATTGAAAGATTTTGAATAGTGTAAAATAATAATTATTATTTTTGATAGTATTGTTTTAATACTGATTCCAATAATTTATAATTAATCATATTGAGAATTTGAGAATACTAGTTATCGACGGACGATTAGCACCATACATGCCAGATAAGATGGCATTTTTTAATTAATTTTTTTAAGTGTATTTAAAAGTCTTTCAAATTGTTTAAGTGTACGTAAAAAGAAATGTCTTCTAAGGAATTATAAAAAATCCAAGAAGTTACAATTTAGTACATTTATTAGTAATATTATTTAATGTGGACTTTAGTATAATAAAAATATTTATGATAAACAGAGGAATTGAATCCGGTCCATTACCAACCAGTTTACTGTGCGCTAAAAACTAGCAAAAGGTATCTTTAATATCGTGCAATCTATATTATTTAAGACGTTCTTCAGCAATATATACAATAAAGAGCATTTTTTACAATAAAATGTAACAAATGAAGAGTTAATATTATTCATCATTAGAAAACCAAGGAATTCTGTAAAGGAAAAAAGCTGTATAAATACGTAAGAGTTTAAAGAAATATAGAAATATTTCTTCATTTTATGACTTCAAATTAATAATAGTTTAATGTTATATATTATTATAGTTAAAATGTTATAATAGTTTTTTATGAAAGGAAAAAAAAATGTACAGAGCAATTTTCACATTATAAAATATCATACAACACAGTTTGTCTCAACGCTATATAAACACGTCATCACGAATAGAATGGCATTTTCTTCTAATAGAAGAAGCATTTCACATAATCTAAGGAAAATGAAAAAGGCTTATAAAAGCATTTTTTACCTTTTTGGTATGATTGGTATATTTAACTGTTTTAATACTGACAAAAAATATCGCAATAAAATTTTACATCGCATTTTATTTGCAATCTCTTCAATCATTTTTATCACAATAAGTTCTTTAGAATTACGATCGGACATATTTCTTATGCTAGGGTCCGATCTAAAAGATAAAAAGTCTTCATTTATTTATGTATGTACATGCGTTATCTACATCTTATTTCGTATTTATCTGTATAAATATTTCTTAACATTGAATGAAATTGTAAAATTGTTTTGTCATTTTTCATCAAAAATAAGAAGTAAATTTAATACACCACTTTGGATATACTTGTGGATTATTGTCATACTAACATCACAAATCTTCACAGTTGTACAATTAACTTTTGAAATATATAATGACAGTAACTACATGAATGTTATTTCATTTGGTTTTTCTAATATAAGAGAGCATTTAAAGTTTTCATTAGCCTTTGCGTATTCTATTGGGTATGTGTTTTTTCTTTATATGCCACTGAGCGTTTTCGATTTCTGCTAGGTGTTGATTTGTTTAGATATTTCATCATTATTTAATGCTTTTTGTAAAATGTTGAAGGCTTCATTAAAACCGGAGTACAGAAGCTTAACAGATACTTATATTGACATCGTAGCGGTTAAAAATTTCGTAGATTTAAAAGTAGGATTTCTAGTATTTCTGTCTGTTCTTCACAGTGCATTATTGATGTATCATGGAATAGTTGCTATTATTCATCAATCGGATGAATATTTCATAATCCTAACATGTGTTTTGAATTTTTTTAGTTTTATCATAAAAGTGGAATCTGCATCACGTGTCAATGAATCATCACATTCATGTAAAGTTGAATCACGAAAACTCTATGAGTGTGATTACACACAAGTTTGCCCTTACACCAGATTTGTGAAAAACTGTAAGGAAACATCTATGACAGTATGGGGAATTGTTGATATAAAACGAAATATCATATTTGCAACACTTGGAGCAATCCTGACTTATAGCTTGTTGTTTGATACTCTGATATAAATTTTATTATTAATCAATAATCTGTTACTGAATATTTCGTAACCTTAAAATAAGTTTTGATTTTTTTTAGTTTTTTCATAATAGGGGAATCTGCATCGCGCGTTAATGAATCATCATATTCATGTAAAGTTGAATCACGAAAACTCTATGAAAGCGATTACACACAAGTTTGCCCTTACACCAGATTTGTGAAAAACTGTAAAAAAACATCTATGACAGTATGGGGCTTTGTTGATATAAAGCGAAATATCATATTTGCAATTGTGACTTATAGGTTGTTGTTTGGTTCTCTAATATAAAATTTATTATTATTGAATGATTGTACATTTGATTGTATGCATTTGAAACTTGCCATAATGTAATCAGTAATTTTAGTGTTGAATTGAGACACATTTCTCCGAGAGGGAATTTTGTAACTGCGGGGGGGGGGGGGGGGAGGAGGAGACATTATAAAAAAATCCCGGGCAAAAATTGCATTTTTTGCCCATTGAAATTATTAATCTCAAATTTTCTGGGCTGGATATTCCATTGCTCCGGGGGGAAATGTCTCTCACCTAGGGCCATAATCTGAAATTAACACTGAGTAATTTATAATAGTAAGGTAGCTTGCTTATGAGATATATGTAAACATTATGCTTTCAAATGTTAGTAGAATTGCACATTATTGTAACGAAATCATTGCAAAACGACAATAAATTTATATGCCAATATATGTTGCCTGTACTTTGTTTGAAGTTGCTTTTTAATAAATTTCACATATGTTATTACTATTGCAATGCAGATAATGCAATATAAAAAATAAAATAAAATAAATTTTAAAAGATTATTTTCAGACAGTTCGTATCAATATATAGATGGATTACGAAATAAAAACTATTTGTTATTTGTGGAAAAGCACAGTAAAAGTACGGTACTTAACAAATTTATACTTTCAAGCATTTCAAGATGCGAAAAGCTTTCATTGTTGCTTTTAAATTTTAAAAAGCAGACTATGTGTGAAATTAAATTTTTGAAACTATACTGCGCAAAATTAGTCTATATTATTGCAATTGATATTCATGTGATGAGGATGTGGATCAATGGACATATTTTAGGACAGGCCAATTGATTATACTTTACTTCATTTCAAAGAAATGACATTACCAGTCCTATTTTTGTCGTTTATCGGCAAGACAACTGCCCCCACATTTTACACCGGAAACATTGGACGAAACTTCAGTCGATGTGAAAAGCTTCCAATTGTGGCTTTTAACTTTTAAAAAGCAGACCAAATATTGTGCGAAATTAAATATTTGAATTTATGCTGTTAAAGATTAGTGTATATTATTGAAATCAATATTCACGTGGTGTGAATGAGGATGAGGATGAATTGAAGTATTTTGGAACGCTAAATAGAACATCAGAGGTGATATTGAAATTCATGACATTTAATAAATGTGTGTTTGGAATAATAAATTTGATAAAGATTTTTATTTGTAATAGTTAATTTCGTGTATTATCATTAAATTGTTATTTACATTCTAAATACTCTATATATTTAAATAACTCGAACAAATAATGTGAAAAAATAATACTTTTTTCTTCAATTGAAAATTTTTTAAAAACTTTAACCTTTTTTTTTTTTTTTTTTCAATTTCTTTTGCTAATAAGATTTTAGCGACTAACATTAATATCTATTACGATAATCTGCTTATGAGTTCGTTTACTTCTAAAAAGCATAAGTAGTTGCAGTCATGTTTTAAAAGGTTTTCAATGCTATTATTTAAAGCGTATTGCGGTGAAATAATGATTAAATGGCCGTATGTTTACATACAATTTTAGAATTAAGATTGCTTGAAACAAGAATATTAATGAATATTTCTAAATTTTGTTACATTTAAACCATTTCTACATTAAGAACAAAAACATAAAAATAACCAATATTTATGCTTTCTTTATTAATTTAAATATATATATTGACTACAAAATATATTGAATATATTGATTGTGCTCTTTTAATATAAATATTCTATTAACGGCTTTTTTACAGGATATGATGATACTAATAAGCTAAAACGCAACATGTTAGCGGAAAAAAAAATTATAAACAATAAATAAAGAATGATAATGTCAAATTACAATTCTTATTTGGAAACAAGAATATTTTTTCTTTTTTACACCTTTAATTTAATCAAAACCGCATAAAAACAGGTAACAAATTATTTATTCATAAAACAATTTGTTTGGAAACGTAAATTAACAACAAACTTTACCCGCAATCATGATTAAAGTTATTAAACGTTAAAATGACGAAGAAATAATGTTCAACTTTTATGTCGAATAAAATACATATTCATTTGCATTTAAGCGCATAATTACGGTCATATAATCTTAAAAAACAAACACAATTATTACACAAAATTGTTGGAGTGCAGGTATCTCGTTTAAAAATAAAAATAAAAATAATTATAGGTTATTTTTATAGTATATATAGAGTACTTTAAGTATAAATTACTGTAATTATAATATTTCAAAAAAATAGTTTTTTTATAATTTATTTTTCGTGTATATTCTACACATTTCGGTAAATTCACCCAGTATACGTATTTATCTAAGGTTATACCGATTAAGGAAATGTATTTGCATTTTAATATTTCTATTTTTGCTTATCGCAATGCTTTTTAAGGTCTTCTATCTAGCGTACAAGAAAATATTATAACAGATTTTTTATTTCAGGTTTTCGATAATTATAAGGGATTTTGATCACATGATCACGCGATTTTTTCCCTTTGTAAGGGGCTGGTTTTTCTGTTTTCATTGGGAAATACAGATCAAAACGCCAACTTTGACGGCTTGTTCTGAAATTTCTATTGCGGAAAACGGAAAAAAATTAAAAACATGAGTACGATTCGATAGTTTCTGATAAACAATAGCAGTAATTTTCATGCATTTCGAAAGAAATTTAAACTAAAACGTATGTCACAACTTCGCACTTTTTCATATACGAACACCCTTAATTAAGAGAACATTGATCATCACTGGTCAATCCTCCCTGACATTAATTGTGTCAAACCTCCCCATATAGCCATTTTTTAAGCATAGAACATGATTATGTTTAGCCTGATTTACAATACAATCTTTACAGTGGAATGAAAGCTGAAATTTTTGAATTATTGACATTTTTTTAATTTAAATTTCTATTATATATTGCTGGAACGCTCTATGCACATTTTTTTATTTTAAGAGATTTCCTTTTATTAACCCGCGAGTAGTCGCGACTTTTTTCACAACATCATTAGTCGCGCTCGGTCTTTTCGCCGCTGCCCCCCCCCCCCCCCGCATACCAAATATGTAAAATAAGAAATATGTTTCACCTAATATACAAAAATAACATTACAACGAAGATATAAATTTGCAGTTTTCTTAAATTATGCATTTTATTCATGAGATTTGGAGTAATTGGAAAAAGTAAAAATGAACTCACATTAGTGACTTTTACGTAGACTTTTTTCGCCAATTTCAACTTTGTTTCTAAGAATCTACCTGAAAGAAAGACAGAGGTGTCCTGTTACTTCACTAAATTGGTCGAAAAAGCTTCAAAATCAGTTACACGGTAGATCTCCGCTGTATTTGTAATGTGACATAAGTTAGGAGAAGATAAGTTATACGGGCGGTGAAAAGACCGACACGCGACTACTGACGGGTTAATATTACTTGTCATTAATTTTCTTAGTAAGGGAATCAGTAATTTAGTTATAATTATTGCCGTTTAATATTGTATAGTGAGCACCAGGACTCTGGACACTCGTGGAGCAATTCTTAAATAATTAATTCAATTAAAATTGCTAAGATACAGTAGATTCCCTCAAATCCGCAAACCAGAAATCCGCAACTCTCTAAAATCCGCACATATTTTATGGATGTAAACAATGAAACTTTCAATTCAGATATTGGGACAAAATTTGATTTTTTTTAGTTTTGTATGAATTCCATATATTTTTTAATTTGTAATTTTCTTAATAATACACTATTCATGTTTTTTTATGAAGGAAGAATAATTTTTTTGGAAAAAAATCAAGATATTGCTGATATTACTGGTAATCACAGTCTTCTTACCAAATATATTTATGCTTTAATCAAGATTTTTTGATTATTAAGCTTGGCTAAACTTGACAAAAAAATCCTTATTTTATAATTTTGATGTGAATTAGTAATGTACTTTTATGAGGCAAGTTTTGTTGAATAACTTTGGAAAAATACATTTAATATTTAAAATGAATATTTAATTACACACTATTGATTATTATCTTGACCTTTGCTATTAGTACTTTAATCATTTAAAAACCTATCTAAATTTTTATTATTTTAGTTTATATCTTATTTTAATATTTTATTATATTGTAAGCATTCATTATAGTTCCGAATGCACTATTAATTTCACTCAAATTACTGTTTAAAAAATGTAAACAAAGCAATGACCAGAAATCCGCAAAATTCTAAAATCCGCACAACCTCTGGTCCCAAGCTGTGCGGATTTGAGGGAGTCTACTGTACATAATATTTGAGTTGTGTAGATTCGTGGCACGAGCTGTCGTACGAGTCCTGCAGGGATTAGTTAATCAAAAATACCCTGCAAAGCAAATTTAGTTATTTAAAAAAAGAGCAAAGAAACAAACTTACAAAAAAGATAATAGAGCAAAATTAATGCTACATCAAATTTTATTTAAATTTTATATTTACAAGATTTAAATGTAAAATGAATGTAATCACAATTATTTAATGGGATAGGTCCCTCTTGGCTAAATATTATATTTACAATATTTAAAAGTAAAATGAATGCAATTACAATTAATTATGGGGTACGTCCCTCTTGGCTAAAATTTTATATTTATAAGATAGGCACACATATAAACTAGTGCCATCTTCACTCCATACACTTATATATAATCAATACCATAAATATGGAACCGTGGAATAAAATGTTCATACCTAGTTGATTTGTACGCTTCTCGTCATTCTGTTTTTCATTTCAGTGCAATCGGGGAAGAACATGTTATCATCGGAGGAGGCCCTCTGTGATTCATGGTGACCCCTCTCTTACGTCCTTCAAACGTAGTCTTGTCGAGCGACAGCCTTGTCTTGTCGATCGAGAGCACAGGACAGAACTCAACTGAAAATTTTTTTCTCTCTCCATCCAAAAAGAGCAGAGAAGGAAAACAAGAAGAAGCTTTTCACTGTCATTGGCCCGGACGGTACAGCAGCCCTTGCCCTTTGACCTCGGCTGCCTCTTTTGAGTATATTTTCATAGTTCCACCTTAGACTGAAGACATTTTCTTTATTTCTTAGTCACTTTAATTGTCTTAGTAAAAGGCGGGAATTGTATTATATACTTTCCACCATATATTTTATCTGAGAAAGTCTTACAAAATGTTTTTGAAAAATACAGTTTTTAAGCTCAAAATGTTCTTTATGACTTCTCCACGCCTGTTTCAGTTATCTGCATGAAACAAACATCATTCTTTGAGCATTTCAGTACCTTTAATTGCCACCTATTTACATAACTTGGAAGTTCTGTGAAACACAAAAACTAAGGGATGGGTTAAGCCTACTGTATGATCAACCCGCTCTGACCTCCTCTACAACGAACTTATTTTTAAACGCACAGAGGAAGAGTTGAAATGTAGCATACTGAAGAAGTAAATGTAACACAGCTAAGGCATCAAATCTCTAAAAATTTTAATATTTATATATATCACCAAAATAAAAAAAATGTCCCTCCTGGCTCGGCCTACATGCGGAGGTAGATTTCGAAGTTAGGTACAAATTTCATCAACAAAAACCAAATCAAGATTAGAGATAAACCCAGTTTCATCACTAAGAATAAGCTCTATGGACCTAAATCTATTGTGAAAAATCTAACATATACGCATATATCTTTGGTAAAGATTTAAAAATTGCGAAAACAAAATTAGAGAACCTCAAACTGTTAATGCCAATGTTTTCATAGTCTGGTTTTTATCATGTTTCAACACATTTTTACAAACTTACATGACATTAAAATTTCTTTTGCTTTTCGTCATTATATTTCCACTCTGGTATAATATTAATTTTAAAAAAATCCGTCAAGGTGTTTCTCAAATTTTCTGTTTTCTCGTGTAAATCTTGCTATAGAAATGTTATGACATAATATATTCGTTTTTTCTTAAATTCGTCAAACTATAGTTTTTTTCATTTTTCACGAGGAAATCTTGCAATGGTAAAGTAATTGTTGTAGTAGGAGTTTTACTGTGTTTTTTAATTATTGGGAACTGCTATGATGAAAAATGTTTACATTTTCCTGCCATTATTTTGCAACAGTTGATTTTGTCAAAGCCATGTCATGTTAAACCGGTATTAAAATTTTTAAACCCTCCCCATTTCCACACCCTTGGGCAGATTTTTATCATTTTCAATCCCCGCCAAGATATTAACGTTCTGAATGTATTTGGCGGTTTTGAAGAGGATTCAGTTGTAATTGCGACATTTATCGTGCGGACAAAATTTAGTACATGAATACATACTTGCATACAAACACGCACACATACACACATATATATATATGTATAAATATAATACTTTTTAGATGAGGCTGATTTTGGACTCCTGGGGTCATACAATAAAAAGTTATGAAGAAATTTTTACAAACTCGTATCATGGTAATGATTACAATAGCTAGTAATTCTTACGAAATCTATCTAAAAATTATAACAAAACTTTAATTATAATTATTTTATGATACATTTACAGAACATTTACCATATATATATATGCATAAGTCATGTATTATTTATTTCAAGAATATGTATTAATTTTTTAAATGTCTCTGTGATTAATCTAGTTTAGCATTTTTAACAAAAAAAGTGTTTATCTTGCTGATTAGTTACGCGTATCAGTTATGCATGCATTTTATTAACCCCTTACGCTAAGGATTTTACATTCTAAATAAAATTATAATTTCTGAAATCTAGTTTATTTATTCATTTATGTCAGGGGAATCATGAACTACATATATCAAGTCATGTTTTATTCATAACAATCTATCTAAAACTTTAATTATGCAGCATAAATTTCTGCAGAAAGAACATTGAAAATGTAATATTTAAATATTTAAAAGAGTTTTTTCCTGGGTAGCCTTTAATTTTGGGAAAAGCTTTTAAGTTTATATTTTTTTTCCATTGGTAATTTCTCATGCAGTTGTTATTATTTAACATCTATTTAGAGAAATTTTGAAGAAAATAGAGCCAATAAAAAAAATGTTTCATTATTAATCTAGATTGTTTTTTGCAGATTCTTTTTTTCTTCTTTTTTCTAATGCAGTGTGACGCGTGAAAATAATTGTCAGAATGTCAAACTATAAGAATCCTTCACAACACGACTTTTTCTTTAATTTCAAAAACAAGTTTTAGATTCTCTTATAAAGATTATATAAGGGCATTTTTGTCTTTTGATGTTCTTTCTTTACACAAAAAGCTATGACAACAACAACATAATCCTTATATTTCATGACGTATTTTCCATGAATATAATGTTTTATTAATTTCATTTTCTAACAACAAAGGATTCTTTTTATTGTTGTTCAAAATGTATCATAAAAAACATTAATTTACATGTATATCCGGCATGTTTCATCACCATTTTCCCCAAAGCTATATTTCTGTTGCTGTAGGTGTAAACAATACTACTTTCTTTTTTACCCAAGGCAAAACATTTTTTAATAAATTACCTTTTTGTTAGCCATGGTGATCTGAACGATAATAGTTATCGATTTTCCTAACATACATTATTTAAGTTTTTATTGCAGTAATAGTTTTTTTTGTAAATCTTTATAGAAACTATCATAATTTATCCATGTAATTAGCCTTGCAGATAATAATTTTTCTTATGGAATATCAATAATGCTGTTCATAGTATTTTGAATTACTTACAATATTTTCTTGTTTTGCACTAAAATATGTTGATGAATAAATTTGTGTTGCAATGTTAAAGATGTGTTTTTTAAGTAAATTCGTCTAAATAAAATATTTCGAAAATAAATGTTTTTTTTTCTAATGGGCATATCAGTATCAACAAATATATAATGTATTTATTACTGCATTGATGTTTATTTCAAAAATATTTTATTTCGCATATACACATAATTAAATAAACAACTTTCATTTTAAATTTAATTGAAAATAATACTAAATGCAGTTAGATGCTTAAAGAAAACAAATAAAAATGAAATAAAAAAAATTTAGCATATCAAGAGAACACTTTTTTTTTGCAATATAATTAAAGGCTAGTTGAAAAATATTTTAATACTATATTGAATATGAAATCAAAATTCTCAATTTCTATCTTTTTTTCTTACGTTTTTTATCACTTATAAAACCTGAACACTAAAATTCTTAAAACTTACTCTTAAATATATCTTTAGAAAGTCAACGTTAATTCCTTTGTTGTCAACAGCAACAATTTATGGATTCTTTATTAAAGTTCCGATAGAAATATGCACTCCAAATGCGTTCTTCTATTTCCCTGCGCACCATACTTTTTGTAAAGAATTTCTCTGAGTTTATGGTTCCTAAAACTCATTTATAAAACTGATAAAATCCATAATTTCTATACTCCCAAACTATACCAGTTTCTACAGATGTTTGTTCTTAAATTTTTTTATTTGTAAAATAATCTTAATAAGAGTTTTATAAACAACTAACTGTGTATTATGAAATAACCTTTTTATTATGAAATCTATCTAAAATTCTTACACAAAAATTAACACTTACGATAATTTTTTTCCATATTAAACTTTTTTTAAATGTACAAACTATACACTGTTGTCGCATTTTTAAGCATTTTTTTTCTCTAATTCAAAAAATATTATGTAGTGAGGTAACAATAAGCAATTTCAACTGTCTTATAACCCATTTATATATTTTTTCCAATATATATTGATGCTTGCCAACTTATATATTAAAAAAAAAAAAAAAAAAAAAAAAAAAAAAAAAAAAAAAAAAAAAAACACACACACAAATGGAAAAAGATGAAAAAATATCGATGGATACTATATCAGCGACTATCCACGGCGACAGAAAATCTTGTCCGAAAGAGGATCTAATACCTGGTACTACTTAGCAACTGTGGACTTGTAAGTTCCTGTCCCCCTATAAGACTCGCATAGAAGCGAATAGCGTTTGTGTATGGTTGTATTGGTACAAATACGATCGTGGGGTAACGATAATTAGCTATATTGTTAGACTGTGACAACCACAGTGAATGCGCATAGTGGAAATTACATACCGCTTTCAAGGAGTAGTCTCATAAAGCGTCAAGACAAGTACACAGAAAATCTATTAAATCACTTCGCATTCAGTCCTTCTGAAACTCATCACCTTGGAGGTCTGAGACTACGCCTGTAACCATAGACGAGACAAAAGAACCCGCATCTTCAGAGATTCTACTGGTCCTGGTCATATACGAAAATTAAACTACAGAGTCAAAAACCTACAGAATAGGTCTGGAAGGTCCCTGGCCTTCCATGTAGTGATTAGCTCCGTTCTAATTTTGGCACTATCCTAATCACATTTAACTGAGTCCAGAACTTCTGCGAAGCACCGATCATATCATTGACCAGATACGTAATTCCTTGTCACTTTCCATGCAGCAGATGGCACCAGGAAGTGACCAATCATCCAAGATCTCAGTCATATTCCCCACTAGAGGGGTTGCGTGAGGACAACCTGAAAGGATTCTACGGCCCAAGTACCAGGCACCAGTGGCTAGTTAAAGACGACAGAACTCATTGGGCCAGTAATATCCCCGACTTTAAAAAGAGGCGATTGCAGTACACCAGGGAAAACAAGTTGGAAATTGCACGTGAAGCGTAGCAAATGAGGTGCATTCATACGATAACGAAGTTTTAAAAATATTACTCTCATATATCACTCTCATAAAATTGTAAATAGTGAATTACAATTAAAACGTTCATCAAACAATGTTCTCCATGTACAATTATGTAATGGAATACTTTTGTGTGGCCTTTTAAATCAATAACAAATGTTCTTTGCACCACAAATTATGCAAAATGTATATTATAATATGTACTTCATAGTTACATATCAATTTTATTAAGTTCAAGTGAGTGTAACACCATTAAAATGCATTTGAAAAAATTTTTGCCATTGACCGTAATTTAACGAGATACTTTTGATTGTCCCTGTAATTGATCTATGCATCCGATTTTCATAAAATTTGAAAAAACTCGGCAAAATTATGTAATAATTATTTATTTTACATTTCAAATGTATAAAATACATTTGAAACTTTTTCCCCATTGATGATAATGTAATTGAAAACTTTTGATAGCCCCTGTAATTGATCTATGCATCCGATTTTCATAAATTTTAAATAACTCGGCAAACTTATGTAATAATTATGTATTTTAAATTTTAAACGATTAAAATGCATTTGAAACTTTTTTCCCCATTGACCGTAATGTAATGGAATACTTTTAAATTGCCCCTGTAATTTGGTCTATGCATTCGATTTTGATAAAATTTGAAATGACTCGACAAAATTATGTAATAATTATGTATTTTAAATTTAAAATGATTCGGTTGTTAGTTTTTGCGTTGTTATATGCGGACAGACAGACAGACGGACAGACGGACGGACTGAACGACCACTATAGGTGCTACGTATTTGCATAGTTACGAAAGCACCTAAAAAGAGATAAAGATGCGGAAACATTCTGTCAACACGCTACTAGTAGGATCGACCAACAAGATACAACAGTCATTCCTTTCATTGATTACGAGGACCTGCATGTAGTACCGTGTCCCTCAGTTAATGCTTGTAGGGAACATTGCTCCTGGTGGCTTTCCATACTTAAGTGATGAGTTTGAAAAACTGCGCCCTTTGTCTCACTCTTGTCATATGGGGCAGAACGAAGACAATCAGGAATTTTTCTAATAAAACATTACCGCAACATTTTCTGATAAAAATTTAATATACATATTTTTTAATTAAACACAGTTTTCTATGATTATATAACGTAAAATGTTCAATTGAATTTCTGCGGTATGAAAGAAAGTAAAATTTCGTTGCTAAAATTTAATGCACAGACAGAACTTGTTTTGTTACTATTTTCGCGACACAATATTTTCACATACAGAATATTTTATTATATAATATAGATACATAACACATGAACATGTCGCTTTTGGTCTCCTAAACTATTTTTAAATATCAAAAATTGTTTTTTTTTTTTTTTTATAAATACTTTATCTTCATTTATATATTGGTTTATTCAAAATCCTTTATTTGTAATGAAAAAGCTCCTATGAAATATTCTAAACTCTCTATATCAGGAATCTAATAAAAATTCCTTCAAAGTCATAAACAACTGTAATTTATTCATTATTCATTCAAACTTCCTCCGAAATATGCACAACAAGAATTTGCATATTTTTTGTGTACACCCCATCCTCATTAAACTTTTGTATTTGTTTCACTGTTTCTAAAAATACGAAAATACCGTAGTTGTTGTTCTTTTGAGAACAACAAAACTATAATTTGTTCTAGTTTTCCTAACCTCAAAAATTTCTTTTGAAATAGCGCTAGATGCTTATTCCACTATTTAATTCTTACTTTTTACTTACCCATCATACGTAGTATAGGGTAAGTCTTGCAATCGTTTTGAAAATCGAAAAAAAATTTTTGACGGATTTACACGTTTTAGGTAGTGGAGATTCCGAAAAACATATTTTTAGAAAAAAATTTCTGCCGTCCGTCTGTCTGTCTGTCTGTCTGTCTGTCTGTAAACGCTCTATCTCCCGAACAAATTGAGATAGAGACTTGAAATTTTGTATGTAGTTAGTGTGTAAGAGTGGGACGAACCCTATTTAATATCAGCAACCTCGATTATCCGGAACTATTTTTTTCGGACTTTCGAAAAATTCGTTCTGATGAAAGGTATATAAAAATTTTCGAATTTTTTTGTTCTAAGGAATGGACATAAAAGGCAATAAAATAACACACATTTTGCATATAGAACGAAGTCGATCTGATCATTAGTTGCTGAGATATTTGTAATCTTGTTTTCCACATTCTTCGATTTTTCATGACCCTGTATTTCATTCAAATTTCAATTCAGAAGTATATTTTAATTGGAAATGAGACGCTTAATCCGACGCAGTTAATTGTTAGTTAATAGAGTTATTATTTTTGGAGTTATAAGGATGTTTCTTTTACGCAGTTCGGTACTACTTGAGTAGTTTGGCGTTTTATATAATTTGTCGAAATTGGTACATTAGCAGTTCTTTAATATAGCATTACTATGTATATTAACAATATTTAAATTTTGATTATGAATTGCAATGCATTGTATAAATAGTTTTTACATGTTTTATTTTCATATACATATCCATGATGGGTAAATATTACGGTGGCCCCCAACGACTAGTTATTTTTAAACATTATTTTACTAGGCATTCTAAACTGACAATAACTTACTGTAAAACACCCTTTCGTAGTAGTTATGGATAAATTCCTTCATAATAATAAATAATTGTAAAAATTTTCGCTCACATTCAAATTCTTTTTGAAATATACATACAAAATATATGTTCTATTTTTTTCTCGACATACTGTTGATGTTCAGAAAGATATATCATATCAATATATTATATCTACGCGTACCTCATAAGCATATAAAATGTATGAGTAATATATGCTTCTCTAATACTAAAATGTATGCTTATAATTTAAACATTTAGAAACAATCTTCATATTTTATAAGTTATCTTTGTTAATTTTAATGCTTATTACGTTAAAAAATTGTTAAAGTAATTGCTTAAAATTATCGTAGTTTTAAAGATCCTTCGTCTTAACCGTGAACAAATGCACACATATTAGAATAGTACAGAGTTAAAATTACTGCAACAAGATTGTAAAAAAAAATTAATTATACTTATGGCCGTTGAATATACATTGTAAAAAATGAAAGCTGTTTTTTCTTAATCTAGAAAAATACAAAATTGCCAAAGATATTCAATAATATATTTTTTTTTGTTTAGAAATATTAAAAAAAATTATAAGGTTGAGATTTATGAAAATAATTTGTAAAAAGAAAGATCATTTTAATGCCATTGATGATTGGAAAAACTTTTAGGTTCTTAGAATTATTAAGCCAGTTTTATTAATTCCTTTTTAGCCTTAGAAATATGTGTAGAAGAATATGGCTCATCGCAGTAAAAAGAACAGAAATGGAATAAATTAAATAAATGCTTGAAAAATTCATTTTTCTAGTCATATAAAGAAAAATGTAATTTCGGATTTTCAATAGTGCAAATAGATGAGATTTTACGGCATACGGTTTGTGATTTTTTTTTCTTTTGTAAACCTGAGTATGTCTCTTAAAGCTACTTGCGTGAAAAGTTGCCAAAACAAGTTTTCTTTATTGAAATTTTTTCACAAAATTTAAAATGCATTTATTTATGTTTTAAACTCTAAAAAACCTTTTTAAAAAGCAAAGACTTATAAAATTTTCACAAAATGTGAAATATTACGGTTTAGTAAAAATATAATCGTTAATAACACTGTAAAAAGTCTATGAAGTTATTAAGAATTTTCTAGGAAATTTTGATGCCCAAAACTTTTTAGGTAACTACAACAAGAAAATTTCATGTAATTATCCCATTATTACAGAAAACAATTTAATAAGCACTCAGATTTCTGTAGCATTGCAAAAACTAGTTTTGTAGATTTCCCTTTTTTTATAGTGTACATAGCAGGAGAATTGTTAAACATGTTATAGTTTATTATTAAAATTTTAATAATTTTAATAATATTTATATTTAAAATAATATTAATAATTTTAATAATAAATAATTATTAATAATATTAATATTTAAAATAATATTAATCAATTTTAATAATTTTAATAATATTTATATTTAAAATATAGATATATTACTGCATAAATTGCATCATTGTTTTCAAGTTTGAAATTATACATAAGGTATATTTGATTATAAATATTTAGTATGCTTTCAGGGGTTTTTTTTATCATTTCATGAAAATTAAATTATAAAATTGAAATGTATTTGCATCATTTGCATCATCATTCCATCAACGATTAATTTAAAAATACAAATTTATTTTGATATGTTTTCGCATTATTTCATAAATGCTTAATTTTCAAATACAGACATAATTTTGTATATTTGACATTCTTTCAACAACGATTAATTAAAAAAAAATTAAAGAATTTTGCAGTTTTATTTTATTTATTTATTTTTTATTATTTATTTATTTATTTATTTATTTATTTTTTTTATTTTTTTGCTTTATTTCATCAGCGTTTAGTTCTAAAGTTAATCCTAGAGAAACAAATAATCTCAAGAGAATTACAAATACCTATTTTTTGACTTTTTTAAAATAAATGTTTCTAAAAACTATCTTTATTTAAAGTATAAATATATCTTTGAACATAATTTGCATCGTTGTGTTAGCGATTATTTCCGTATAATTATTTGGTATATTTTCAGGTTTCTTGCAAAATTTCGTGAACATTTAATTTAAAAATTGAAATGTTTTTGCATAATTTCATATTTTAATCTTTTGCAATATTTTATAAATGTTTAATTCTGAAACATATAAATAATTGTATGTTTTTCATGTATTTCAACAACGATTAATTATTAAAAAAACTAAATGAATTTGCAGTTACTTGCTTCATTTCATCAGCATTTAGTTTTAGTTACTTCATTAGAGGAAACTAACCTCAACAGAATTACAAATACATATTTTTAGATTTTTGTTTTTTAAATAGTAGTTTTTAAGATATAAATATAGTATAAAATATATTTTTATTTAAAGCATAAATATTATTTTAGCGATTATTTTCGTATAAATGTTTGGTATATTTTCAGCTTTCTTCTATCTTTTCATGAAAATACAATTTAAATAAATGAATTATATGCATACATTCATAGCAACAGTCATAGCAACATTTCATAACATTTAACTTAACCCTTTCGGTCCGAATTTTTTTCCATTTTGAGAAGAAAGTAACTTTTACTTCAATAACCTTAATCATAGCTATCACAATAGCTTTACTGAAGTTTTAGGATAATCTCATTGTCTAAAATCTAACGAATGTACTTATTTTACTATCCAGAACATTTTAATATGAAAATAGGCTAAGGAAGAACTTTTGGAGACATTTGGAAAATAACGGATTACAACAGGATTTGAGAGGGTATTACAACTTTCTAATGCTTTTTGCACTTTATCACGTAATATTCGTTCAGAAAAGCAAATTATATTTTTATATAAAGTCTCTAATGTATGCATAAGATAGAGGAATCGCTCATGGTGCAAAGAGAATTAATAAAACATTTATTATTATTATTATTACTAAATGTTAAAACATAAATGCAGTCATAATAAGAAAGACATAGCCGCATACTATCATTTCTCTATGTAGAAAGTATCTGTTTTGAATTGTAGGTAAGCTGTGATTACTCATTTCCTTTTTAACAAAATAAATCTTTATTAACATATAAAAAACTCAATTGTATAAATAACATATTGTAATTAAAACATTAAATATTATATTAGATGTCCGATCCACGGCTTTTAACAACACGACGCTTCATCGACGAAGTCTTATAGCAAGTCATTGAAAAGCTCCACTGAGTTCTCCAGCCAATCTGCATTCTCGCCACAAGCATGCCACACAGGACCGGAGGACGCCAAACCGGAGTATACCAATGTCCCATTCCACTCGCTATCCGCTAAAACTCAAAAGTTCTTGTCCCGTTCCATTCACTCACCGCTACAGCCTTGAACTGAATTATGATTCAGTTTCCATTTTTCAGATCAGGTGAATTAATGTCGCTTCATTTCTAAGTGATTAATAAAGACAAAATAATACTCGATGTAAAGACATGTATTATTAATAGTACACCAGACCACGAAAGGGTTAAAATTTGGAATGCATTTTGACTTCCTCATATCAGTTCATGAATATTTATTTTAAACTGTGTATACAGTTTAACATTTTTGTTCTCCTTTTCATCAACGATTAAATGAAAAAAAAACTAAATAAATTTGTGATTTATTTGCTTCATTTCATAAGTATTAAAATGACTCTCAGAAACGCAAATAATTCACAAGAAAAATATAAAAACTTTTAATTGTTGTATTTAAAATTGATAGTTGCTATTTAATATTTAAATTATTATTATTATTATTATTATTATTAACTTATTACTTGATAATTAAATGTATTTTCAAGCACTACCTCAATATAAAATCTAAATCTATATTAATTTATTTTGCATTATTTTTATACTATTTAGTAAAAAGTAAATAAAAAAATATTAAAAAGATAAATAACATCTCAAGAAGAATAATAGCTTCACATAAAGTATTTAACTTTTCTTTTCTGTCATAATACTTTTCCAAAAGACTACAAAGTAGACTTTAGGGAAACGATGAAAATGGCTTGAAGAGTTAAGTTCGTTACTTTACCTTTAAAAAAACGGAAATAAAAAGCACTCTGTTAGATTTCTTGAATTGCATTTTGTAAATCCAGAAAATTACTTTACATTTAAAAAATACGTTTCACATTTGTTTTTCATTTGAAAACGATATTATTCTTTATATGCTGAAATTGTAAATGTAGCATTTTTAAATAGTACGATTAATCGTTATATAATAATTATTCTTAAATATTATTTTTAATAAAGTGATATTTTTTTTATTTTGACTATAATAATATTTATTTTTATTGTATGTAATGCTGTTTTAAACAACATTGTGTCCAAAATAGGAATAATTTTTTTTAAATCAATTTAATACTGGATCTCCTATACCATTGTATTACTGTTGGTATAATTTTTAGTCAGATTTTTATTCTTATAAATTATTTTGCTTTTTTCCAAACTAGGAAACAAATTTAATTTTTTAAACCTTTAAATTATTAATAGATTTAAAATGGAAATCAATTTTAATTTTACAATACAAATTTAATTTTAAGTTTTACTGTAATTAGCTAATTTAAAAATTCAAAATATATTTAATGAACTCGTCCAGTTAGAATTAATTTATATTCTTAAATAATTGATTAAAGAAGCATAATAAAAATACAGAAGGGCTTTAAAATGTTGAAAGTATTGAAGCAATTATACACTTATTTTCATTAATAAGAACTGAAATCATTTTCTGGCTGTTTTTTAAAGCAATTAAAAATTAAATGATCTTTTGTCATATATTTTTATCTTTGTGCATGAAATGACTTTTACAATATGTATTTCCTCACCCTATTTGGAGGTGAATTCCAACAAAGTATTTCATGATTTTTTTGTTTGATTTGCACGAAGGGCACGTCAGGAAATATTGAATTAGATCACAGAATCAATTCAAGTTTTAGACCGTATGTCGAAATTCTCCCACATAAAAAAAATACAATTTTGTCCTAAGCACTTCCTCTTATTATTACACTTAGATGTCAAATTATTGCAAACGATTTTAAGTTAAAAATACATGTATAATTTGGTTTTAAGTTAGAGATAAGTGTCTTATGTTTCAGTTTTGGGTAAAAATAGCTTTATATGTATATAACAACCAGTTTTATGATGCGCGTAGCTCATGAAAATTTTCAATCATGTAATACAAGTTTCGCACACCCCTTATACATTTTAAGGATTCTGGTACAACTATTAATGATAAGAAAATTTATATTTAATTTTTAAGAAACTAAATTCCCAACGACCACCTTTATTCTGAATTTTCGTAGCATTTTTCTGCAGAGAATACTTATGATGCTTTGAAAATACTGTAAGAATTAAGTGGTAAATACTGATATCCTGTAATACTGATATATATCTTTCAAATTAAAATTTAAATATTACTTTCGTACATATAACATTTATATTTATCTCTGTTATATTTAAGAACGTATTACTTTAGACAGAAAAGAAAAAGAATAATCGAAATTGCAGATTATTATTCATAATATGAAAGTGGGATCTGTTTAATAGTTGTCGACAATCTCAAAGCTTCTGTGATTACTTAAATTATTCTTGTTGCATTATCGGTTTACTGGGAACCATTTCTATACGTTTAAATGATACATTACACGAGTACGCTCCTAATTTATGATATTCAACGTTCAAATGTTATTATTCGCAAATTCTTTTTTAAACAATCTGTTGGCTCCAACCCCTGCTATGGTGAAAAATTCTTTTTCCAATAATAAAAAATATATTTAGAAGTATTTTTAAATGTCTACTACTTTTATTAAAATATCAGCAAAAAAAAACCTCCATAATAATAATAATTAATTACGATTGTTTAGTATACATACTATTTTTCCGCCGGTATATACATGGTTACACAATTTTACTGTGAAATATATATTGTAAATTCCGACAATTGTTTTTCCTCAAAACAAACTAGATGTTGCTATACAACGTAAACTTTATTCATAAAATAAAAAAGAATGTCTCCGGTTACTCTTTAAAACCATTATCAGGAGTAAAATTTTCTAAAATGCCACTCGGCAACGTAAATTCCGGTATTATTATTACTAGTATTTTTCTTCAATTATTTTTGTTTGTTGGAAATTTCTTATTTTGAATGCCTTTTTGTATCTATAATTTATCCGCATTTTTTTATGTCTGAAATTGAATGAAAACTCCTTCAATATCATACAAAATTGTAATTTCTTAACCATGCTTTCAATCTTCTTATGGAAAACATGTATCTATATGTAATCATGTATCTATGCTTATTTTTTTCTTTATAAAGACTCGCAGTTTGCGTGTTTTTTTTTTCCTTTCTTATCACTCAAACAATCTGCATTCAGTATTTAAAACGTCTAAAATTCATAATGTGCACACTGTAAAAATTGAAGACCCAAATTGGGTTGAAAGATTTCTGGGTAAAGTAATTTTCCCGAAATGGTACAGTAAGGATTCCAAAATGGTAGAATATTGTTCCCAAAATAGATAACCCAAAATGGTTCAAAACAGAGCAGATCTTTATTAACAGTAAATTAATCAAAATTTCTGAGGTATAAAGTATATACTATCTAAGATATTTTAATTGTTTTAATGTCATTAAAAATCAGACTTTTTTAAAACGATTTTGTGCTACAATTTGAACTTTCCAAATTGGAACAATGCTGTACCCAAAAATCCTTCAACCCAATTTGGGTATTTTGTTTTTACAGTGCAAAATCCGAAAAAAAAGAAAAAAGAAAGAAAAAAAAAACAAGCTTTATCGTGCATTTCTGGCATTTTAAGATCCAACTTCACTGAAAACCAATAGTCGCAGTTAAAGGTCTTTCGTGATTTATAACAATTTAGTTTTCTGAATAAGGCGAGTTTTGAAAATACATTCGCACATTTTTCACATAATTTCATCACATTAATTTCTAACTTAAATTTAAGTATATATCTCTTTATAACAATTCTTGTATTTGATACATGGACATTTTCGCTCCAATGTTTCTACAATTAATTTTAAAATTTTAATTATATGCAAAGATATGCACGTTTCATGTAAGTAAAAATTTTGCCCTTTCCGCGGATCATGTCACGAATGTTTAATTATAAAATTTTATCATATTTTCACTATTACTTTTATCGTTCCACAAAAACTTAATTTTAAAATGGAAATAAATTTGCACATTGCTGGCACAATTTTATTTTTTAAATTTAAAAATGTTATGACTTTTCTTTAATTTTCGTTAACATTTCGTCTACGTTTAATTTTATGTACGCATTTTTATGTATGATTTATTTAAAATAAAACTGTTCTTCAGTTTTTATGCATAATTTAGTCAACGTTTACTTTTAGAGTTACTCCCAAAAAATCACATAACCTCAAGAAAAGAAACAAACAACACACAAAAAGAAAAAAAAATCAGTTTTGGATATTATATTTTAAATTAATGGCGGCAAAACGTGAGTGTATCTCAGTTTCTATTACAGGCGAATATTTAAATATTTCTATCTAGGCGAATATACAGGCGAATTTATAATAGGCGATATTTATTATTAATGCTACCTCTCTTACCCAAAATATATCACTTACCCAAAATATACACGTTGAGAATATTTGCATGAGAAATACAGGGTATCCCAGAAGTATTGAGACAAACTTTAAGGGAGGGGGAGGGTAAGGGACGTCACAGGTATTCAGATTTACATAGCAACTGATGGTCAGAAACATTTTCCTGGCGCAGTAGTGACGATACAAAACACATGAAAGAAAGCACACGAACAAGGAGAGAAAATATGTTTATTATTCTTAATGCTGCAAAAATACCGGGATAAAACTGAAAAATTCTGAAGAACTTGCTTCTCGCACCGTTGAAGCTGCGGGGGAGTTCGGGATATTCCTGGTGTTTTCAAGAGAACATTAGATCTTCCATGTACAGGGGATGCGCCTAAATGAATCAAAACCCGGGGTCGTAATTTCGAACACTTACTTTGATGACGATCGTTGTTTCTTTCATGTTCTTTTTTCTTACTTTTCTACTGTACGAAACATAATAAAGATATTTTCTCTTCTTACAAGGAAGGTCTCCAAACTGGGCATACTCAGAATTTTTTGAAAAACATACTGATTAAGCTACTCATGTATGTAATAAAGGATCAGTCAAATTTAGCAACGCAATTACAGAAGAAACTCAGTAAAAAAATAAAATAGTTTCGAGTATTTGGCGCGAAAAGACGAAAGCGGCATGCAATTTGGCGAGCAGCATCTTCCCTCGCCAAAAGCAAACGATTTTAATGCACTTGAAAAATTTTTGTCAATTACTATTTAGAATACGTGTAAATAGTATTTGATGAATTTAAATTTGAAAAATGAGTTTGACTTATAGATGCATGATATATTGCATTCTTTGACATAGATATATTGCATATTTTTGTTGTTTTTGCTGCAGTTATTTAATTTTATCACTTTAAAAATAATTTCTTATGTAAACAATACTTTCATATTGAATTTTTTTTTTTTCATATTTCAGCGTATGACAGAATAAAGGCCAGATGAGGAATGCTGCAGTAATGTATTTCAATATCGGAGAAGTTTCTGTTTCTATAGCAATAAAATTTAATCGACAGAGCTCAATATTAGATAGGAGTTAATTTTGAAATTGAAACAATTTTAATTAATTTAATTTTGTTTTAATTCATAAAATTTCACAGTTAATTTTCATTCTAAATACATTATGACAAAAAATAGTTAAAACAAACTAAAGCTGACAAAACTAACGTTAGATAAATAAAATTTCTTTAAACAAGTTCATGATGAAAAATTTTTACCTTAAAAAGAATTCGACATAAAAAAAAGTATTTTTGAAAATTTATTTTGTCGCCAACCGATGATAAATCGCCAAATAAAAGAAATGTTTATTATTTTTTTACAAACGTTCTATCGGGGTTCCGCCAATTTTTTTTACAAACATATATATTCACATGAGAAGATCATTCTGTAATTTTTTTCAGAATTTTCTGAGTATGCCCGTATGGAGACCTTCCTTAGTTGTGTCATGTCCGTATTGCGTTTTGTGACATCACTACCGCCGCAAGAAAACGTTTCCGACCATGGATTGCTACACAAATCTGAACCCTTGTGATGCCTTTACCTCTCTTTAAAGATTTTCCCAACATTTCTGGGACAATACGAGATGTATTTTTGAAAAATAGTGGTGCGAATAGAATATAAAACTGTTCTCCTATAATTAAATATCTGCATTACTCCCAAGGATTACTTTATTTAAACCTTAAATCTACTTTCATTTTTCTAGGATCTCTATACCAGCTTCAATTTTAAACGATATGCACTGTAAAAAAAAGGGTCGATCTACTAAAAAAAATTTACTAGTCCTTGAAATTACTAAAAAATTATTAGTAATCTTACTCGGTTACAAGAAAATCTGAAAGAATTACTAGAAAAAAAGCTAGCAACGAATAGAGTCAATAGTTTTATATTTTTAATAGCTTTACTAAAACTCACTTTGTGTGGCCGCCATAGCCTAGTGGTAATATCACCGAACTCCAGGCTGAAAGGTCCCGGGTTCGATGCTGGACACCGCCACATACGCACCGATTGTATGCAGTGTAAGAACTCGTTAAATAAAGGGATTATGAAAATCTTGTCGGAACAGGTAGCAATGTTTGGTGCTGCCATCTATTGCGGCTTTACCGAAAATCTTCGTCCGTCTTCTTACCCACTGTATGCAGCTCGAAGGAAGCTCCTGCCCTTCGCGCACACGTAATGGTTATTAAAAATATTTTTGGAGCTATTCCTAAAATTTGATTGGTGGCTCATACTAAAAAGTTTTAAGTTAGTTATACAAAAAATTCTTTTGTGCAGTTTACAAAAGAAATGTTTGTTTCACTTGCAAAAAAAAGTTTGTAATGGTTACTAAAAAATTCTGTGGAATACAAATTTACTAAAAAATTTTTAGTAACCTCTTGAATTTTTTTACAGTGTACTAAAAACAGTAATACTTGTATATAAAGTTCTTAACTTTTTTATGCAATAATTTTACTTGAAACAACATCAAAGTAGACTTTAGGGAAACGATGATAATGGCATGAAATGTTCAGAGTTCATTACAAAGTTGGTTAAAAAACGAACATAAAAGGCACTTTGTTGAATTCTGTGAATCGTGTTTTTGAAGTTGCGTTTCTTTGAAAAATTAATTACTTAAGAATTTCTATGAGTTCTACAACTGTCATTAAAGTTTCATATAGCAGAAAATTGCATAAAGACAATTTTTAATTGTATGATTAGCCCTTTCAGGGTCCGATTGTTTTTTTTCAGTTTTTGGAAAAATTTACTTTTACGGTAATAAAATTAACACTAGCTATGCATATAGATTGATTAGTGTTTAACGGATATTGCATTGCATTAAAGATAACAAATGTTGTTGTTTTGCGTACTATTCAATTAATATTCGTATGATAATAGGCTAAGGAAGAGTTTCTGGAGATGTTTAAAAAATATTGTGTTACATTAACATTTAACTTATATTTCAACTTTCTAATACTTTTTGCGCTTTATTACCCATTATTATGTTGCGAAAATAACCTTGATTTTAAATTTAATGAGTAAAATATATGTTTAAAATACAAGAATCGCAAACAGAGCAAACAGAATTAGAAAAACATGTATTATTATTATTATTATTATTACTAAACTCCTAAACAAAATCAAGTCATACAGTTAATGCATAGACACACACTACCCTAGTAGCAAACCAACATTGGTCCAACGTTGCGCCAATATTTAATCTATTAGAAATATTGCAATAAAACGTCAATATTGCTCTAATGTTGGGATGTTTACATTTTGCCCTTATTTAGCCAATATTTGCAGCCAATATTTTGCCAATATTGGGGTTTCATTGGAAATATTGCCAATAAAACGCCAATATTATACAAATGGTGGCGTTTCATTGGAAATATTTCCAATGAAATTCCAATATTTAAAAAATATTGTCGTTTTATAGGCAATATTTCATATGAAACCCCAATATTAGCAAAATATTGCCAGCAAATATTGGCTAAATAAAAGCAAAATGTAAACATCCCAATAATGGAGCAATAATTCATGCCAATATTGTGCCAATGTGCCAATATTGCTCCAAGAAATAGCCAATATTGGTCCAATATTGTTTGGCTACTGGGGTAACATTACTAAATGTAAAAAATATTCCTTTAAACAAAATAATACTCTGATAAAAGACATGTACTATTAATAGTACACCAGACCCGGAAAGGGTTAAATAAAATGATATGACAGAATATTACAGACATATTTTTCAATTTGTGTTAAGTATCAATATAAAATATGAACATTAAACGCTCACTGTTTCACTTAAAAGGCGATTAAAATAATCAAAGATATGGTAAAAGTTAAACATATACATTTTATTTAAAATATCTTAGTACTTACAAGTCTTATCCATGCTCTTTATCAGGGAATATTTTTATAATTAAGAGCGTACAGTAGTCACGCGGTAAAAGCCGAGCGCTAATGTAAACTCTATGGGGGCGTTCTTTTCGAATATCTCGCTCTAATTTTAATATTGTTACATGATTTTTTTTGCATAGGATAGCTGAGGACGCTCCACAACCGGCTTAGTTTTTACTTTTTCGATTTTGCTTATATATTTTTTATATTACGATAGTTTCAATTTCAGAACCGGTTTTAACCGGTTCCGAAAGTTTAAGTAATTGTTTAAAGAAAATCTGAAACGAAAACTGAAAAAGTAAAAACTAGGCCGGTTGTAGATCGTCCTCAGCTATCCTATGCAAAAAAATTCATGTAAATATATTAAAATTTGAGCGAGATATTTGAAAAGAACGCTCCCATAGACTTTACATTAGCGCTGGGCTTTTACCGCGTGACTAGTGTGTGCTCTTAAAAGGCGATTAAAATAATCAAAGATATGGTAAAAGTTAAACATATACATTTTATTTAAAATATCTTAGTACTTACAAGTCTTATCCAATGCTCTTTATCAGGGAATATTTTTATAATTAACTGTTGTTTATTTATACAAATATGTGATTTCGCTTTGAAAAGGGGCGAGCCCATAATTATTACAGTTGGAATTAGACTTAGTTTCTTGGATTAGTCTTCTTGAGGGAAAATACATATTATTATTAACTGCAGTTCCATTTATTTTATTATTTCATTCTGTGTTCCTTCGCACTTCTTCTTTTAAATGCGTAAGCTTGAAGATCGAAGTAGTAATCCCTAATAGCATGCATGGTCATAGTGACGTCACGGTGAGTCACTTTGGTCACATCACATCTGTGACCAAAATGCCACCACTCAGTGACGTCAGATTGTGACTGAGATGTGACTTCCTTAAAAATCTTTAGAAAATTATAAATATCCTTCAAAACATGTTATTTACTTTAAAAAACATGTTTCTGGCAATTTAAACATCGTCGCTTTTGTCACAGTTTCGTCACAATGTTAATGTCAAATAAGAGACATATGACACATTTTTCACAAATTTGCCACATTGTGACCGCTTTGTGAAACGTCACAAAAAAGCTCTAAAACGGCCATAACGACTTCACATTTTAGTCACTGTGACATCACATCGACAATCGATGGTCACAAAGTCATATTGTGACTTTAGAACGACGTTGCAGTGACATCACCATGCTTTACGCGATGTTTGAAATTAAAATTGGGTATATATATATATATATATATATATATTTACTCTGAAAGTAAACGTTGACTAAATTATGCATAAAAACTGAAAATAAGTTTTATTTTAAATAAATCGTACATAAAAATGCAATAATTTTAAAAGCATATTTGCAGTTTAAAATTTATTGCGTTATTACCATATATTTATTGCGTTACCATAATTTTTAATGCGGCACTTTATTCAAGTTGTCAGGATATTGAGCCATAAACTGGGTATAATGCACCACAGGGCGTCGTCACACACCTGATTGTTTTTGAACAGGATTTCTGTGTATTGTCTGATAATAGATGCACAATAAATGGATGTAGAGATTAAGATTTTTGCATGGTAAAAATCAATTGCGATTTTCTGATTGATATTTCAGCGAGAGAGCAGTTGATTGGCAACAAAATTCTATGTCTGCTTTAAATTCTTTTTACTAATTTTTGAGTTTTCTATTATCATTCCAATGTATTCCTTGAATCTATTGTTATTAGTTTCAAAAGAAGCGGCATATACACCAGATAATTCATCTTTCAGTGTTGGATTTATTTTTGTACAAATTATTAATTTTAATTTCTGTCATAAGCCAGGCTATTAAATTTATATTATGTTTCCATATAGCATATCCCGAAATTTTCGTATATACAGGGAAATAGATAATCCTTTCCGTATGGTTTACGATTTTGATATTTTAATGAAAATTGAACTCATTGATAATTTTATTCATCAGATAATTTTATTCATCAGATAATTTTATTTATCAGAATTGTTGTACATAATTAGCTTGATACCTTCAGAGATATAGCAGAAGAGAACGGATTTCCAACAATTCTTATTAATAATTCTATCTATAAATTTGTTTTTCATGAAAATGTTGCACCATTTTTTGGAAAAATGCTGTTGCAATTCGACTGGACTGAAACTCGACTGTGTTAAAAAAAAAAAAAAAAAAAAAAAAAAAAAAAAAAAAAAAAAAAAAAAAAACTTTTACCGTTTTTTAAAAATTTTCCACGTTATTCATTCTTTTGAGCTGTATTGTCTCAAAAGAGACCCTGTTAATGTATTGCTTTGGATTTCAATGTTTTTAATTATCAGTCATGACTGACTGACTGACTCAAGACCTGAGAACAAATTATAAATCTCGTAATGCATATGTAAATGAAATTTAATGACACTTTTCCCGTTCTTATTAAATGTTGTAGACTTAACAGTTATAGAAAAATTTTAGTTTGAAACCACAGATTTTTTTTTATATTCTCTGAGACAGATTACCTTTAACAATATTACCTTTTACCAGATTAATTTTTACAATATATGTATGAATTCTTAAGAAGCTACTTCACTCAAATGAAAAGATCCGTTCGCTAATGCTAATCCTATGGGAAAAATTTATAAAAATATCTCGGTTGCATTTCAATATATTTTGATGATTCTTTTTGCATTGGATAACTCATATTGATCTGAATGGAGGTCGTTTTTTAGTTTTTCGAATTTGGTTGCAGATATTTTTAATTAGATTGCTTTCGTTTTCCAAACCGGTTCCAAAACTGAAATCGTCCCTGTAAAAAATAACTGTAAACAAAATGAAAAAAGTAACTAACGTCATGCATACAGATCGATCTCAGGTATCCAAAGCCAAATAATCATTTTAAAATATTGAAATGCAACCGAGATATCTGTATAAATTTCTTCCATAGGATTAGCATTAGTGAATGGGGCTTTTCATTTGACTGAAGTGGCCCCTTAATAGAGAAATGTATAACTGAAATATTTCTTAATTAAAAGAAATTTGAATACTTAGAAAAATCTTTTGTTTGTATGATGAATTAATTGCATTTTATTTTATATGAAAATAAAAAGTTTTAGTCAAAAGTATATACAGGGTGTCGAGTGATCAGGGAGAAACACATCTAGTAAAAGAGGGATCTATCAGTATTTTCTTATAGAAAATACTTTCAGTAATGGAAAGGGGTTGAACAAGGTGAGTTTTTTCTGTAACAAAATACTGCTATTTAACGCTTTTTTTACCATGTTTTTCTCTGACCACTGGGCACCTTTATATAGGACAAATCTCGATCACACGTTGTTAACAAAAGCATTCAAAAAGATGTTATTTTAACTCCCCAGCTTTCGTAATTTAATGCGGACACTGAATACTACTTATATATATATATATATATATATATATATATATATATAAAGAAGTTTATTAACTTCTTTAGCATTTCTTTAATGGTAAAAACTTTTACCTTTTTTGATAAGAATATTCAAAACATTAAAATACTAAATTTCTTTTGATATTACATAAAGAAACTTGGAGAATGGATTTAACACATGTATAATGAATTAATAGTTACGTATATTTAATAAACATGTGCAATTAATTAAAAATTATACATATATCTGTGTATATAAATATTAACTTAAAAATTTTTTCGATACTTTTCCTTTAATTTTCGACCAAAAATAGGAAGGTTACCGAAATTCAGCTTTGTTTTGTTTTTGGACTTTAAAACCTATTTAGTTCGATCTTTAAATATAATAAGTGTCATTATTACAGCTAATAATAATATTGAAATGAAATAAGTATTTCTTCAAGAATTTACATTTTTAATAAACTGCCAATTAAAATACTACACTCTTAAAACTGTGCCTCTGATATGAGAGGCAAATTCGGAATTTTTTTGCCTCTGAATATTGAGAGGCACATGGTGCCTTTGAAATTAAGAGGCACACTGTTAAAACTGTGCCTCTGATATAAGAGGTACATTTTTAATTTTTGTACCTCTGAATATTTAGAGGCACACGGTGCCCTTGAAATTAAAAGGCACAATCTTTAAACAGTGCCTCTGATATAAGAGGTACATTTTTAACTTTTGTGCCTCTGAATATTAAGAGGCACACACTGCTTTTGAAATTAAGAGGCACATTATGTGCCTTTGAAAGTCTATTTTGTGCCTCTTAGTAAAAGTGGCACTTTTTTTTATTCTTACATTTTTACTTTCCAGTAAAAATAACTCAAGTCAAACATTATTAAAATTTATACTGGGTGCCTTCCTTTATTAAATAATTTATTAATCATTATATAGTTTTAAAGGTATGGTTCCAACAACAAAAATGTTCCAAGGATTGTCCTCCATCAATGATTTTTTATGATAAAATAATTATTACATCTTAAAGTTTATACATCCCTTCCCGATATAAATTATATTTTGAAAAAAATTCTCCACCCTCTAATAATAATAAAAAGGGTTCTTTTTTCTGATAACAGAAATATTCAGTGCTAAATGATTACTTTGAATTTTCAGTGTTCCCTGGCTTTAACCTCTTCAGTCCCTGAGTACCCAAATGGGTACATCAGTTTTGTGCCATTTTATTAATGATACTCAAATATAAATGAAATTTCGATATAAGAATAATATGTTTCGAATTCTAAGATTCGAGCTAATGAAAATAAAACAAAAAACTTGCTCTGAAGTCAAACGACAGAAGAAATAATTCAGTAATAATTAAAAATACTGTAATAATCACCAGTAGTGAAGAGGTTAGAAGCAAAATTTCCTGCACCAGAAAATGCTAAAAATTCAAAATAACCTAACTTTGTATGTTTTGTTCATAAACTCAGACGAAAATTTTTCTTGCTTCCATATTATTTTGAGTTTGAAATATTTAATATTCTTTCTAGCAATGTCAAATGATACTTTTCAAAGTTTATTTATGATTATTTTTCTAATTTTTAAAGTTTAATAATAGAAAAAAAATGACTTGTGTTTGTTTTAATCTGAAAATATTAATATTCAAAAAATCAAAATCTTTTAAAAAGTGACATTTGATAATGCTAGAAATAATGATATTGTTTATGTTTAGCTAAAAAAGAAATACAGAAATTTAAGCTCTGACACCAATTAAAAAAAATAATAAATAATGAATGATCTTACTAGAAGTTATAAATCAAAATTTAGTTTGACACTTAGCAAATAAAAAATTATATCTTTTCCCCAAAAATAATCAAATTTTCTTGCATTTTGTATTTTATAGTAATTTATAGAAATTAGAAATCTCACAGGCAGTAGTTTACATTTTGTTTAAAAGGTTTCTTGTTTCCAATAAAGGGATAAAAAATGGATATCTTTTTTCAATAATTTAATAAAAATATGCCAGAAATAAAATTCTTAGCTGAAAATATGTTTTTTCAACTAAAAATTAACTTTTTTTTTGTTTTGTTAATTTTTTAGTTTGAACATGTGAGAAATGAAGAATAATATTTCAACAATAAACTATTCTTAAATATACATACTAAATTAAATATAATTATTTAACATTCTCGTAAAATAAAACAAATTGAGGCAAATACTACTTTTAATTTATAGTTCTAGAGAGTTTATTTTGTTTTTCATCATTTTATTAAAGTAAAGCACTTCTCAGAAGATACTACCAAAGTTAACATTTTAAAAGAGTTTTAGCCACAATAAGATTATTGTAATGCAGTAAACAATTAACTTAGTAATAAATAATGTGCTACATTACAAAAAAAAAAAAAAAAAAAAAAAAAAAAAAAAAAAAAAAACTGTTTGATTTAATATCTCTAAATATCATTCATGTTGATATAGAGCTACTTTGTTCAATGGGGAACATAAAATTTTTTGAGTACAAATTTAAGCCAACGTTAAATAAAATAAACAAAATGGCACTGCTAATTAACTACTTAATACATAGAAATTAGACAAGAATAATACTTGGATTTAACACATAAGTAGGGAAAGTGGAAAAGTAAACAATAAAGATGATTTGGATAAAGCCAACAATATTTATTTGCTTAATTTGTGCTGGATGTTAAATAGTATTTTTTACATTCTTTGACTTTATCTTTTCTCCCCTCCTCTCATGTTATTTAATCATTAAAAAACAATATTCTGAAACAGAAAAAAGAACAGATAAACTTTTGTTGGATGTATCAGTCACAAAATGTTTCAATAATCACAGTCAATTGATGGGAGAGCATTTTATGATTAAATAGTTTATTAAATATAATATAACTTGAATTATTAAAATAGATCCATGGTTACACTATTCTCTGATACACAGAGCCAACAAATATATTTCTTGGAGAACAGCCATGAAATCACGATAGAAAACAGTCAAAATTTCACATGTTCTCTGCCTAATTGCAGAGTCAAGAAATGTACATGTTATCTGCTTGGTTACAGATTCAAGACAAAAAAAAACCCCTTCGGGAAATATAACAAGAAAGCATAGAGATAAAATTAAAATGATCATAAATTTAAAAATATATCATTAACTTGACATAAAACAATTAAGAACTCAATAAATCTCTAATAATGATTTAAAAAGTACTCAAGTTGACAACTTATCAATAAATAAAACATTAATTTTGACATAAAATAATTATAAGACCAATAAATCTCTTTAAATGAATTTAAATTAAATTAAGCTGTCAACTTGTCAAGAAATAAACAAATAAATCAATATTAAGCATTTTTAAATCATTATTTTAGTCATAAATATTAATCAAGATTTTTATTTTGACAGTGATTGAATTTCTCAAGGCCAAATCCATTAATATCAAGAATTATTATTTGACAGTAATTAACCTGTCAAGGTCAAATACATTACTATTATTAAATTTATTTCTTTATTTAAGGCTTACGCCTAAACATCCTCCGCCTCCATGAACGGAGTTCATCAAATTAAAAATAATTAATCTTACCAGTTTTCTTAATCAAATATTAAAACAATAAAATGAAAACATTTTACCTGTAAAGTTTTTTTTTTATTTAAATAAAATAAAACAACTTCAATATGAATTCTAAAAATTCTAACTGTCCTCAGGAGTTCAAATTTGTATAACTAAAATAGAGAAAGAAAAATTAATATACATTATAATCACAAAAATTAAACATACAAAAGAAAATAATAAATCAAACACAATCATTTTCTATTGGTAAAGGAGAGAGTTTTTGTATGGGGCGTTTCAGTTCCCCGTGCAAAGTTTTCAGTTTAACAACCCGAACATGACTATCTTCACCTGGAAAAAGTTCAATTATTCGGCCCAATTTCCACCTTAATGGGGGCTGGTTTTCTTCCTTTATTAGTACTAAGTCATTGATTTTTAAGTTCGGGTTACTCTTCAACCACTTTGTTCGTTGTTGCAATTGTGAGAGGTAGTCTGAAGACCATCTTTTCCAAAAGCTCTGGAAAATCTTTTGCAGCAATTTCCATCGTTCCAAGGGAGTAACATATGTAGAGGAGATGTCAGGTTCAGGCAAGGATGTCATTGCTGCTCCTATAATGAAGTGTCCTGGTGTCAAAGCAGTGAAGTCATTGGGGTCAGAAGATTCAGCCACGAGCGGTCTCGAATTTAAACAAGATTCAATTTGTGCAATCAATGTTAAGAACTCTTCATAAGTCAAAATTTGTTCACCAATTGTTCTTTTTAAATGGTTTTTCATTTGTTTTATTCCCGCTTCCCAAAGGCCTCCAAAGTGGGGGGCAGAAGGTGGATTAAATTTCCATATTATCATTTCCATATTATCATTCATCAAATATTTGTGAAAATTTTCATCAGAAACAATTCGAGCCATCATTTTCTTCATTTCTCGGTCAGCTCCTACAAAATTTGTACCTCTGTCTGAATATATTTCTTGAGGCTTTCCACGTCGAGCTACAAACCTTTTCAGCGAGGCTAAAAATGTTTCAGTGGTAAGATCTGTGACAATTTCTAGATGGATAGCCTTTGTTGCAAAACAAATGTAAAGGCAAATATAATGCTTAAAGGGTTTCACACCACGCCCCTTACGAGGTTTGATCAAAAAAGGGCCAGCTAAATCCACTCCTACTTTCGAAAAAACTCGAGCTTGTGTTACGCGTGATGATGGAAGATTTCCCATTATTTGAGATGAAAGGTGTGGCATATTTCGGAAGCATTTAATACATTTTCTTATTTCTCTTTTTACAGCTTCTTTAGCATTAACTATCCAAAAATTTTGTCGAATGGCCGAAATTGTTAACTGAGTGCCACTATGAAGATGTTTTTCATGAAAGTATTTTATAATCAAATCTGTAACATGATGTCTTTTAGGAAGAATAATTTGGTGCTTTTGGTATTCAGAGAGGTTTGCATTTTTTAACCTACCTCCTACACGAAGAATACCATTTTCATCAAGAAAAGGGTGTAAAGGAAGTAATTTACTTTTAGAATTTAGGTTCTTTTTTGAATTTAGCATTTTCAGTTCTTCTCTGAATTCATGGCGTTGAATCAATTTCACAATAGTGTTTGTTGCCCCTTCAAGTTCTTGAACAGTTAAGAAACCACTGATTTTTTCAGATGGGCATCTACTGTTATTAATAAATCTGAGACACCAAGCCATAATTCGTCTCAGTTTGGTCCAGGATGAAAATTTATACAAAAGTTCGAATTCAGGAATATTTTGGGATACGGAGCAAACAAGCATTTTACGTTTTTCCTGCAGGGCCTCTTCGTCAGACAGATTTATTGGAATTTCATGCGTAAATATTGGTAAAGAATTTTCCTTCAACCAGCAGGGACCATTTAACCACACAGAGTTATTAATCAATTCAGATGCAGAACAACCACGAGAGAGAACATCTGCAGGATTTTCTTTTCCCTTACAAAATTTCCATTGCACAGGAGCAACAAGTTCTTGAATTTCACGTACGCGATTTGCGACAAAGGGTTTCCATTTACTGGCACTGCCTTTTATCCAGTGCAAAACAATTTGTGAGTCGCTAAGACAAAATATATTTTCATTATCAATTTCAAGTATCCCCCTTAAATAATTTGCTAATCTAGCAGCTGTAAGGGCTCCAAGAAGTTCAAGACGAGGTAACGTAACCTTTTTTAGAGGTGCCACTCTAGATTTTGCAATAACAAATGAAGTTTCACAAGAAAGGGGATCACGAATATAGGCTACTGACCCATATCCCTTTATACTAGCATCAGAAAAAATAAAAAGCTGAGCAGTTTCAGGATTTAGCCTTACATTATTTACAAAATATTTTCTATGCATTTCAAAATTTACTAACTCCTTAATCTCATAAACCCATTTTCTGAAATTTTCACTTAAAGGATCTGGCAACATAGAATCCCAGTCCATTCCATGTTCCCAGATTTCTTGCATCAAAAACTTCATTCTTATTACAAAGGGAGAAATGAGTCCAAGAGGGTCATAAATTTTAGCCATGGTTTGTAAAACAAGACGCTTAGTGATAATTTGACTATCAAATTCTACCAAAAGTGGTTGTAAATCTAATTTTAATGTGTCACTTTCTGTCATCCATTTGATTCCTAATATCTTTGAAAGATTTTGTTCAAGGGTGTCTTCCTCAAAATTTATCCCATGTTCTTTCCATAAATTTTTTAATTCCATTGAATTGGTTTTGAATTTTCTTAATTTCATATTGGCCTCACTCAATATCTTCTCTGCACCTTTCGATAAAACAAAAGCTTCATTTACTGAATCTGCGCCATGGAACAAGTCATCAACATACAATGAAGTATTTAACATATTAACTATTTTCTCAAAAAGATCTTTATATCCCTCAATGTGATGTTTGATGGTTGCAGAAAGGAGAAATGGTGAGGTTGTTACACCAAAAGTTACACGAGTCATGCGGAAGACCTTCAAGATGGGATTATTACTAGTGATATTATCAAACCACAAGAACCTCAAAAAATTTCTATCTTCATCTTCTATCTGAATTTGTAAAAATGCCTTCTCTATGTCTGCTGAGAAGGCAATCTTGTGAAGACGGAATCTTAAAATAATATCCAAAATATTGGGATTTAAATTAGGACCAGAAAATAAGCAATCATTTAAGGATTTTGCTCCTTTATCTTTAGATGACGCGTCATATACTATTCTTACTTTCGTTGTTAGTTTGTCTTCCCTTATTACTGGTCTGTGAGGCATATAATATGTGTTCACTTCGTTTTTATCAAATTTACATTCTTCAATTATCCCCAAATCAGACTGCTCATTTAATATTTTCTTATATTCATTTAATAACCATTCATTTTTGCATAATTTCGATTTTAATCCCCAAAGTCTCTGTTTAGCTACATCAAAATTGGATTCCAATTCATTTTTGTTTACCTTCCACAAAAGTTTCGTTTCATATCTTCCATTAACAAAATTTAAATTATCTTTAAATAAATCCATTGCATCTAAATCCTTTTGTGAAAATAGTTCACTTTTACTATCAGAAATACCCAATGATTCTAGATCCCAAAATCTTTGCAAATCAAAATTTTCCCTTTCATTCACCGATACATGATGAGCATTAATTATTTTGTTGCTTTCAGAGTTAATTTTTCCCACTATTGTGTAACCAAAAAGTGTATTAGCTACATATAAATGCTCATTAATTTCTTCTACGATGCCTTTCTGCACATTCCAAAAATAATCAGCTCCAAGAAGGACTTGCACTGCTGATTCCTGGGGGGTAGGATCTGCTAATTTCCATCCCTTCCTCTCAACATATTTCGTAATTAAAGGATCAGAATTTGGAACCTTCAAAGTAGTTGCGCTTATTAAATCCGTAGCTAATACCTCAACATTTATGAAACGGCGATAATTCAGTTTACTTCTTAATTTAATTTTGAAAACATCATATTCTTCTTCCCGACCTTGATCAATACCAAAGGCAAATACAGTTAAATGTTCCTTTCGTAAAACAGGCAAATTTAATTCACGAGCTAATGTTTTTGTTATGAAGCTTTTCTCGCTTGCAGAATCAAGCAATAAACGAACTAATTTTGATTTCGAGTTACCTTGAGCAGTTACACAACATGTTTGCAATAAAACAGCATGATTAGAATTTTTCAAATTACAATGAGAATTAGATACAATTGTTTGATTTTCGGATATTTCTGGTTTTAAGTTTTTCTTAAAACAAAATAATTTGTTATGTTCAGTGCTTTTACAATTTATACATGGCTGCAATTTTACGCGGCACTGCGAAGATAAATGGGATTTGAAGAAACACCGATAGCATCTACCTTCCTTTTTTAACATTAATCTTTTCTTTTCATCAGCTAAATTTTTACACTCAGACGATAAATGTTCATTATTTTTACAGAAAACACAAAAAACTTTAATATTAGCATTTAGAGTATTAGCATGTTGATATTTATTTGATTGTTTTCTTTCACGATATTCAGTTTTATTTTTATATACAAACGAAGAAGTTGTATCAGTTTTAGAACTAGTCATAAGCAAAGCTTTTTCTCTGCATTCAATTTCTGATTTAAGAAAGGCAATTAGATCTGTTACATCAAGGTCTTTACTAGTATCACGTCTTCTGTGATATTCAATTACAAGTTCATGGGGTAATAACTTAATCAAAACAGGATTTAATAAATGCCCATAGGAACTAGATGTTACTCCTAAATTTCTTAAACTTCTTATGTTTATTTCACAAACGTCATGCAATCTTCTTAACGCATTTAAATTTGAGCAATTTTTCACGGGTTCCATGTTTAACAAATTAGACATATGTTTATTTATAATTACATCAACTTTACCAAATCGGTCCTTTAATAAATCAATACAGGTATCATAATTTTGTTCTGTCAATGGAAATCCTTCTACCACATTGTATGCACGATTACATAACAAAGATTTTAAATATGCAAATTTCTCTATCTTTGACAGTGATTTATTCTGGTGTATCGATGTTTCAAAACAATTAAAAAACTCTACCCATTCTTCGATTTCACCAGAAAATTTTGGAACATTTAATTTGGGTAATTTCATGGCCGAATAAGAACTTGCTTCTGTTCCACTGACAGAACTATTCAATGCATTCACAGAACTACCTGATATCATAGTAGAAATATTGCCTTTACTTAATCTATTTTTAATTTTAAATTTAGCACTTATCAACTGATCATTATACTTTTCACTGCTAGCAATATCCTTTTCATATTCCTTTAAATCTGATATTTGAGCTTCAATTTCATGATTTAATTTTTGAAATGCAGATTCTTTTAAAGACAATGTTTCATGAAGCTCTAATAATTCATCAGTTTTTGTACTATCGATGTCATCTGCTAATAACGTGTCTAATTTTGTTAATAATTTTGTAAAACTTGTTCGTTCAACAGAACGCTTTGCTTTAAGTTTTTCTAAATTTTCCATAACAATAATAAAATCTTAATTTCTAATTGAATAATAAAGCTTCTTACCTGTTTATTTCAGGTAATCCTTAGGTAATCCAAGTGCACTATTTCAGGTAATCCTTAGGTAATCCAAGTGCACAAAAATCACAATAGTCACACAATTTAGTCACTATTTAATACTACCGGGTTGAGGCGCACCAAAAGACAATATTCTGAAACAGAAAAAAGAACAGATAAACTTTAATTATTCTTGTTAATGCTGATGCCTAAGAACTTAAAAAATAAATAAATAAAAATACAATATATATGAAAATAAAAATACAGGACACATAAATATACAAATATATTTTATTGTAAAATATACACTTCATTCATTAAATTAATTCTATGCTGTAAGAATATTTAAATTTAAACTGTAAAATACAACATAATAATGAAACAGTTACACATTCTAAAACAGAATTATCTTTTAAATATTTGGTCCAAAGAGTAGTTAGTTGCCATTTGAAAAATAAATTTGCAGGTTTCTTCCATTGAGGAACATATCCTAGAGAGAAATTGATAAAAAAAAATAATTAAATGCTTAATATTTGTTCATAAATAAATTCAAATACATGTTTTAAAAAAAATTGTATTTGCTACAATAAACTCCCGATTATCTGGTAGCAGCAGATGGGCACAGTGGATAATAAAAAAGCTTGATAGGGATGAGTTCTGTAAATATCCTTATCATGCCATCATGCTTTTGTTAAAAACACATTTTTGATACAAAAACTTATTCCTATTCATGTTTTTTGACTTGTTTCATAAAAACAGTCGATCATATAAAATCATGTACCCTGTATATGAATACAATATATATAGTTTTAAATTAAACAAATCCTTGATGTAAAAAGCCTAACTAAAAAACAATTTAAATTTATTTTATTGACCCATGATTAGAATTAAAATATATAATTACATACAAATAATAATTAATTATTGATAAATGACTGCTTTTATATTTTAGCAGTCTTATTAAGAACACATGCAATATAGAAGGATCACAGATGATAGAAAACATCCATATCCATCACCAGGGAAGGTTTTTTGACATCAAAAAAGGGTTTGTGACATGACAAGGGTTTAAAACGTCAAAAACCCAGAGTCACAATCTGCTGCAGTGCACTAGAGTTTGTTCAGGAAACAAATTTTAAAACTAGCTTCTATTGCCATACTTCATGTTGAAATTTAATTATATTATGGGTAATTAGCAATGTCTTAAAATATTTTTAATTAATAAAAATTAAGGTAAAAATAACAAATTCCAAATCTCAGAAATTTATCTCAAAATGGACATGCAGAAATATTTGCACAAAAATTATGTTTAAACATTTTGTTTATTTATTGTTATTATTATTTTAATATTTGTAAAAAAATCTAAAGTTATTTAGTATGCATTTTGACATAGCTATATTTATAAGGAACAAGTTAAGTGTTATAAATGCAGGATTTTCAAAAGTGTTATACTTAATATACGTGTTTAATTTTTTTTTTTTTTTTTTTTTTTTTTTTTATGCTTTACACATTATATACATAATATCTAGTAGGTTAATTTGAATTTAAATACAATGCATGCTATGATTATTATCTATCTTTATAAACCATTTTTATATCAATCCCCCCCCCCCCAAAGCAGGCAAACTAATAGTATCAAGAATACAAATAATGTTTACTTCAAAGTAAGGTAAGAAAAATCAAATAGTGAGGTAAATAATAGAAGTTCTCAGATTGGGAATGACTGATGAATGCTCAACCTGATTAAAAGAATTTTCTTCAAAAGTGTCTAAAGTTCAGAAAATGTTAATATTTATCCTTAAAAATGTCTAATCTTTAATATTATTTTAACTATACATTAAGTTAGGTTATAAATAAATTTCTTAATAATATAATATCCCTGCAGATTTTGAATAACACATTAAAATTTATTAAATAAAGTTACAAAAGATAAGTTTTCCAAAGTCTAAGATTTTGTTTACTCTTCAAAATATGTTTCTTCAAAAATTTAAATTTATTTTTTCTACAACATATTTAGAAACATTTTCTTTATTAAAAGCAAATAAATTTTACTTATTAAATATAAATATTGATAGATACATACATATGTAAATAAATATAGATTTTTGGCCATGGTTAAAGCCATCAAAAACTGTTGCATGTCAAAAACTTACCAAGCCTGTCAAACACCACCTTAAATCTATTCACAATTTTAATAGAGAATTTATCTTAACAACTTTAGATAGTTGAAAAGCTACTGGATATAATTAGGTGTAAAAAAATTAAAGTTAAAGTAATATGACTGAAATTACATCAATTTGGGGACATTAAAATCTCATTACATAACAATCAACCTTTTAAAAAAACATATTTAATAAACTAAATAAAATATATAACACTTAACATGACGTGTTTTGATTTTAGGAAGTAATTATATAATTTCTTTAATAAAGGAAAATATATTTGTTTTAGAAGATAAAAACTGAAAGGTTGACAACTATTGTTATCTTGAGTTAAGTTTTTAAAGAAATATTTTCAAAAGATTTAGTTATTTATAAGAGCAGTTAGCATGTTTATTGTAAATATTTCCTTCCTTTTAAATCAATGTACCATTAAATTAAATCATTTGTTTGAAAATAAATTGAATTTATACTGAATAAGCACATTAAAAAAAGACTGTCTGATAAAGATAAGAAAAAATTCAAAAGGTAATTTCTACCACTTGTGTTTTTCCTGGTATATGCAACTTCTTGAGTGATGCAATCAAAGCCCTGTTGTCGCATATGGCTGATTTTCTATTTAGGTATCGTGAATTTTCACCAATAAATTTTAGTAGTTATTTTTACTTTATACGATGATAGAAAATCCATAAATAAAATAAAATAGTTATTCATAATTTTCTGTTCTGAATTCAATATTTTTAAACAAAAAATCTGCCAGATGTTAAAGCAGTGGAGCACATTATTCTATGGTTACAACCTAACTTTAAAAAATCATGGCCATAGTTATGTATAAAACTTCTTTTAATTTCTCATGCTAATTTCAACAAAAATATCAGTAAAAGATTCATGATGTACAGATTTCGCTCAATTACAACACTACCTAATCCTACAATATTACAGCACCCATTTAAACATACATTGAATGAGGAGAAAACATTGTAATAAATCAATAACCAACCTTCTCAAAAAAATAATATGCATAAATAATGTAATATTGTGATGCAATTGTGAATGGAAACTTTTCTGACAAAGTGAAAAAGTGCCCAGGAAAGAGTTAAATAAAAGATATTTGACTTAAATTTCCAAATTTTGCCTCTTGAGTTACCTGTACTGACAATAAGTTGACACATTTGACTCAAACTTAATAACCTTATTGGAAATAGTATCAGATCTGACATGTAAACAACTCGACAGAATATACCATAGATAATGAAACTTGTTAAAAAATAGATGCTACTGGCAATAAAGTTATCACAATGAAATTTTTGTCGACTGGCTGTCAGTCTAGGTATGTCAAGATTTTGAAAATAATTGTACATGTCTTACGTTCAACTATCAACCTAAATACTTTTTCCTGCAGATCGAAAAATTTTAATTTGTATATTTTTACCAATGAATTTAAAAAGAAAATTTAACAATGTAAAATGATATTGTTTCATATTTATTATTTTTATGAAATACATATTAGAGCTTGATATGAAATTTTAAAATGAGTTTACCAAATTTTCATGGATTTCCATTAATATAAACAGGTGAGCTAATTTAGTGAGTAACACTTGATAAACATAGAAAAATCAAGTTTAACTTTGCCTTACTACAGTTCTTTAGGCTATCCATAATAGCTTAATTACCACTAGGTGTAATTTTAAGTTTTGATTTATAACATATTGTAATGCAATTAAATGCTTTAAACTTGCAAGAGTAGCAATTTAGCTAAACGAAAACCTATCAATTGCACAGATTTTTGGAATACATCTTCTAGTAACATAGCTAAATTTTTGCAAATTTGATATTTCCACTGATTCGTGTTGGTGGTGTGTGTGTGTGGCGGGGGGAATTATAGTATGTTGTTTAAAGAAAAAAATATAACTCAGGAAGAAATTTCTTAATTTGCTTTAGCGTTTTACTTCTCAAATTAAATTTTCTTTGACATTCTGAAATTACACACCACTTTGGTGGAATAAGGGCACCTGTTCTGTGCTTAGTGCACCAATAGAAATTTTGTTCATACTAATCAAGGAATCATTAAAAAAATATATATAAAAAACAAAAAATACTGTACAAAAAAAGTGATATCTAATGACATTGATTACATGAATTATAATTTATGTATATAATGTAATCATGATATCATGTTTATAATAAATTTTACATGTCTTCAGAAATTTTCCATTTTGAATGAATGTGTGTGAATGAGATGGTTATCTCATTATTTTTCTGGTATCTAAAATAATATTTAATAGTTACAAATTTTAAGATGTGAACACAGAGCCTAATATAGTTGAATTATGAATTCAGCAGTATGCAACAGCAACATGAAATTAACATTAGAATAGATATATTCAGCATTAAATGCAGATAAATTTTAATATACCATTGTTATTGCACTCCATGTAGCTCTGTTTAGTTGTATCAGTTTCCTTAATTCCAGGAATTTGTTAGACATTGAATATCCAGTCTCTCTTGAATTTTCTTCATGTCACCGATTAAAGAAGTAACTCGTCTGTCGACTTCCATATACAGCTGAAAGTAATTAAGAGAGTTATTAAAAAGTGAATCATCTGTTTTCAGTATTAAAATCACATGCTTATGATCTATAAAACAACAGACATACAGTAAATTCTGTCCAAAACATATCTAGTCCATAGAAATTTTCTGCCATAGATGATATTCTGCTTCTGAAAGAACTTACTGTATCAAAAATCATTCAGCATGACTTTAAATCCTTTCTGTGTCAGACAAATTGCCATCTAACATAGTTTACTGTATGTAAACACAAATATAGTAGAGACATAAAATTCATTCCCCATTTGTAACTAAAGTTCAAAATCAACAGTCAGCAGGAAGCTGATCAATCAATTTTCAGAAATCCTGTCTTGGAACTTTTGATGAAATTTGTCGTTTTTCTTGCGAGCTTTCGATATAAACTTGTGGTTTTATCAAATGTTTCTTTTTTTTTTGTGATTTTTTAGAAAAATTGGGCATTTTTTTCACTATTTTTATGCGAATTTTACCTTTAACTGTGATCTTTTGATGAAATGTGCCTTTTTTCCCCATCCTTTGAAAAAATTTCTTGTTTTGCACAATCTATTTACCAAAATTTGTGATTTTTGAAGTACTTAGACCGTGTTTTTGCGATCTTTTGATGAAATTCACATGTTTTATGATACCTGGACCAAATTTTTTCTTTTCTCGTGGTCTTTTGGTGAAATTTATCGTTTTTCTTGCAAGCTTTCGATGTAATTTGCCGTTTTATCAAATTTATCTTTATTTTGTGATTTTTTTGCAAAATTGGTCGTTTTTTTCGCTTATCTTTATGCGAATTTTACCTTTAATTGTAATCTTTTGATGAAATGTGCCTTTTTTCCCCCATTCTTTGAAGTAATTTCTGGTTTTGCACAATCTATTTACCAAAATTTGTGTTTTTTCAGGTACCTAGACTGAGTTTTTGCGATCTTTTGAGAAAAATTCACGTTCTTTATGATACCTGGACCAAATTTTTTCTTTTCTCGTGGTCTTTTGGTGAAATTTATCGTTTTTCTTGCAAGCTTTCGATGTAATTTGCCGTTTTATCAAATTTATCTTTATTTTGTGATTTTTTTGCTACTTGGTCGGTTTTTTTCGCTATTTTTATGCAAATTTTACCTTTAATTGTGATCTTTTGATGAAATGTGCCTTTTTTTCCCGTACTTTGAAGAAATTTTTTGTTTTGCACAATCTATTTAACAAAATTTGTGTTTTTTGAGGTACCTAGACTGTGTTTTTGTGATCTTTTGATGAAATTTGCGTTTTTATGATATGTGGCAAAAATTCGTCGTTTTGTCAAGGTGTTTTGGTGAAATCGGTTGTTTTTCGGGGCCTTTTGATGAAATTTGTCGATTTTCTTGCGAGCTTTCGATGTAACTTGTCGTTTTATAAAATTTATGTTTTTTTTGTGATTTTTTTGAAAAATTGGTCATTTTTTTCGCTATCTTTATGCAAATTTTACCTTTAATTGTGATCTTTTGATGAAATGTGCCTTTTTCTACCATCCTTTGAAGAATTTTCTGGTTTTGCACAATCTATATACTAAAATTTGTGTTTTTTCAGGTACCTAGACTGTGTTTTTGCGATCTTTTGAGAAAAATTCACGTTTTTTATGATACCTGGACCAAATTTCTTCTTTTCTCGTGGTCTTTTGGTGAAATGTCATTTTTCTTGCAAGCTTTCGATGTAATTTGCCGCTTTATCAATATCTTTATTTTGTAATTTTTTTGCAAAATTGGTCGTTTTTTTCGCTATCTTTATGCGAATTTTACCTTTAATTGTGACCTTTTGATGAAATGTGCCTTTTTTCTCCCATTATTTGAAGAAATTTCTTGTTTTGCACAATCTATTTACCAAAATTTGTGTTTTTTGAGGTACCTCGACTGTGTTTTTGCGAACTTTTGATGAAATTAACGTTTTTTATGATACCTGGACCAAATTTGTTCTTTTCTCATGGTCTCTTGGTGAAATTTGTTGTTTTCCTTGCAAGCTTTCGATGTATTTTGGAATTTTATCAAATTTATCTTTAATTTGATTTTTTTTTTTTTTTGCAAAATTGGTCATTTTTTTCACCATCTTTATGCGAATTTTACCTTTAATTGTGATCTTTTGATGAAATGTGCCTTTTTCCCCCATTCTTTCAAGAAATTTCTTGTTTTGCACAATCTATTTACCAAAATTTGTGTTTTTTGAGGTACCTAGACTGTGTTTTTGCGATCTTTTTATGAAATTCACGTTTTTTAAGATACCTGGACCAATTTTGTTCTTTTCTCATGGTCTTTTGGTGGAATTTGTTGTTTTTTTTGCAAGCTTTGGATGTAGTTTGCTGTTTTATCAAATTTATCTTTATTTTGTGATTTTTTTGCAAAATTGGTCGCTTTTTTTGCTATTTTTATGTGAATTTTACCTTCAATTGTGATCTTTTGATGAAATGTGCCTTTTTTTCCCCCATTCTTTCAAGAAATTTCTTGTTTTGCACAATCTATTTACCAAAATTTGTGTCTTTTGAGGTACTTAGACTGTGTTTTTGCGATCTTTTTATGAAATTTGTGTTTTTTATGATATGTGGCAAAAATTTGTCGTTTTGTCAAGGTGTTTTGGTGAAATTTGTTATTTTTCTTGCAAGCTTTCGATGTAATTTGTTGTTTTATCAAATTTATCTTTTTTTATGATTTTTTTGAAAAATTGGTCATTTTTTTCGCTATCTTTATGGAAATTTTACATTTAATTGTGATCTTTTGATGAAATGTGCCTTTTTCCCCCCATTCTTTGAAAAAATTTCTTGTTTTGCACAATCTATTTACCAAAATTTGTGTTTTTTGAGGTACCTAGACTGTGTTTTTGAAATCTTTTGATGAAATTCACATTTTTTATGACACCTGGACCAAATTTGTTCTTTTCTCCTGGTCTTTTGGTGAAATTTGTCGTTTTTCTTGCAAGGTTTCGATGTAATTTGCGTTTTATCAAATTTATCTTTATTTTGTCATTTTTTTTTGCAAAATTGGTCATTTTGTTTGCTATTTTTATGCGAATTTTACCTTTAATTGTGATCTTTTGATGAAATGTGCCTTTTTTCCCCCATTCTTTCAAGAAATTTCTTGTTTTGCACAATCTATTTACCAAAATTTGTGCCTTTGATGTACCTAGACTGTGTTTTAGTGATCTTTTTATGAAATTTGTATTTTTTATGACATGTGGCAAAAATTCGTCGTTTTGTCAAGGTCTTTTGGTGAAATTTATCGTTTTTCTTGCAAGCTTTCGATGTAATTTGCCGTTTTATCAAATTTATCTTTATTTTGTGATTTTTTTGCAAAATTGGTCGTTTTTTTCGCTATCTTTATGCGAATTTTACCTTTAATTGTAATTTTTTGATGAAATGTGCCTTTTTTCCCCCATTCTTTGAAGGAATTTCTGGTTTTGCACAATCTATTTACCAAAATTTGTGTTTTTTCAGGTACCTAGACTGTGTTTTTGCCATCTTTTGAGAAAAATTCACGTTTTTTATGATACCTGGACCAAATTTGTTCTTTTCTTGTGGTCTTTTGGTGGAATTTGTTGTTTTTCTTGCAAGCTTTGGATGTAGTTTGCCGTTTTATCAAATTTATCTTTATTTTGTGATTTTTTTGCAACTTGGTCGGTTTTTTTCGCTATTTTTATGCAAATTTTACCTTTAATTGTGATCTTTTGATGAAATGTGCCTTTTTTCCCCGTACTTTGAAGAAATTTTTTGTTTTGCACAATCTATTTAACAAAATTTGTGTTTTTTGAGGTACCTAGACTGTGTTTTTGTGATCTTTTAATGAAATTTGCGTTTTTATGATATGTGGCAAAAATTCGTCGTTTTGTCAAGGTGTTTTGGTGAAATCGGTTGTTTTTCGGGGCCTTTTGATGAAATTTGTCGTTTTTCTTGCGAGCTTTCGATGTAACTTGTCGTTTTATAAAATTTATGTTTTTTTTTGTGATTTTTTTGAAAAATTGGTCATTTTTTTCGCTATCTTTATGCAAATTTTACCTTTAATTGTGATCTTTTGATGAAATGTGCCTTTTTCTACCATCCTTTGAAGACTTTTCTGGTTTTGCACAATCTATATACTAAAATTTGTGTTTTTTCAGGTACCTAGACTGTGTTTTTGCGATCTTTTGAGAAAAATTCACATTTTTTATGATACCTGGACCAAATTTCTTCTTTTCTCGTGGTCTTTTGGTGAAAATTGTCATTTTTCTTGCAAGCTTTCGATGTAATTTGCCGTTTTATCAAATCTATCTTTATTTTGTAATTTTTTTGCAAAATTGGTCGTTTTTTTCGCTATCTTTATGCGAATTTTACCTTTAATTGTGACCTTTTGATGAAATGTGCCTTTTTTCTCCCATTATTTGAAGGAATTTCTGGTTTTGCACAATCTATTTACCAAAATTTGTGTTTTTTCAGGTACCTAGACTGTGTTTTTGCGATCTTTTGAGAAAAATTCACGTTTTTTATGATACCTGGACCAAATTTGTTCTTTTCTTGTGGTCTTTTGGTGGAATTTGTTGTTTTTCTTGCAAGCTTTGGATGTAGTTTGCCGTTTTATCAAATTTATCTTTATTTTGTGATTTTTTTGCAAAATTGGTCGGTTTTTTTCGCTATTTTTATGCGAATTTTACCTTTAATTGTGATCTTTTGATGAAATGTGCCTTTTTTCCCCGTACTTTGAAGAAATTTTTTGTTTTGCACAATCTATTTACCAAAATTTGTGCCTTTGATGCACCTAGACTGTGTTTTAGCGATCTTTTTATGAAATTTGTGTTTTTTATGACATGTGGCAAAAATTCGTCGTTTTGTCAAGGTGTTTTGGTGAAATTTGTCGTTTTTCTTGCAAGCTTTCGATGTAATTTGCAATTTTATCTAATTTATCTTTAATTTGATTTTTTTTTTTTTTGCAAAATTGGTCATTCTTTTAGCTATTTTTAGGCGAATTTTACCTTTAATTGTGATCTTTTGATGAAATGTGCCTTTTCCCCCCCATTCTTTGAAGAAATTTCTTGTTTTGCACAATCTATTTACCAAAATTCGTGTTTTTTGAGGTACCTAGACTGTGTTTTCGTGATCTTTTAATGAAATTTGCATTTTTTATGATTTGTGGCAAAAATTCGTCATTTTGTCAAGGTATTTTGGTGAAATCGGTCGTTTTTCGGGGCCGACTGATGAAATTTGTTGTTTTTCTTGCGAGCTTTCGATGTAACTTGCCGTTTCATCAAATTTATCTTTTTTTTGTGATTTTTTTGAAAAATTGGTCATTTTTTCACTATCTTTATGTGAATTTTACCTTTAATTGTGATCTTTTGATGAAATGTGCCTTTTTTTCCCATCTTTTGAAGAAATTTCTTGTTTTGCACAATCTATTTACCAAAACTTATGTTTTTTGAGGTACCTACATTGTATTTTCGCGATCTTTTGATGAAATTCACGTTTTTTATGATATGTGGACAAAATTCGTCATTTTCTCGAGGTCTTTTGGTGAAATTGGTCTTTTTTTGGGATCTTTTGATGAAACTTGTCGTTTTTCTTAAGAGCTTTCGATGTAACTTGCCGTTTTATCAAATTTATCTTTTTTTGTGTGATTTTTTTGAAAAATTGGTCATTTTTTTCAATATTTTTTTGCGAATTTTACCTTTAATTGTGATCTTTTGTTGAAATGTGCCTTTTTTCCCATCTTTTGAAGAAATTTCTTGTTTTGCACAACCTATTTACCAAAATTTTTGTTTTTTGAGGTACCTGTGTTTTCACGATCTTTTGATGAAATTTGCGTTTGTTATGATATCTGGGCAAAATTAGTCGTTTTCTCAAGGTCTTTAAATGAAATTGGTTGTTTTTCGTGGTCTTTTGATGAAACTCATCGTTTTTCTTGTGATCTTTCTATGTAATTTGCCATTTTATCCAATTTAAAGTTTTTTTTGTGAGATTGGCTGTTTTTTTTGCTATCTTTTTTGCAAATTTTACCTTTAATTGCAATCTTTTGACAAAATGTGCCTTTTTTCCCATCTTTTGATCAAATTTGCCGTTTCTCCTAATCTATTTACCCAAATTTGTGTGTTTTGAAGTACCTAGACTGTGTTTTTGGGATCTTTTGATGAAATTCGCATTTTTTATGATATGCAGACAGAATTCGTCGTTTTCTCAAGGTCTTTTGGTGAAATCTGTCATTTTCTCGATGTCTTTTGATGAAATTTGTCTTTTTTTTTTTTTTTTTTTTTTTTTTTTTTTTTTTTTGCAATCTTTTGATATAATTTACCATTTTATCAAATTTATCCTTTTTTTCATGATTTTTTTTGCGAAATTTGTTGCTTTTTTCACTACCTCTCCTCCCTCCCTCAGAGCATTGAAATGTCTCCTCCTGAAATTTTTGGGATTTCAATGGTCAGAAAGTACAATGTCTCCCCCCCCCCAGATCACAGAAGTTACTCTTTGAGAAAAATGTTTGAATACAGCACTAGTTGCAGTACTTTTACAAAAACAAAAAAAAAAAAAAAAAAGAAAAAACAGTACTTTTACAAAATATATATATAGCAGCGTTTTTTTTTACACACTGACCATTAGATTCATTTGTTGACATATGTGACCAGGCCCAGTAGCAGAAAGTTCTTCACGTGTCTGTGAAGAATACTTCAGCAATAAAAAATAATCTGCGGCAAAATATTTTTAGAACTGAACCGTTTATTAATCAAACAATTGTTTACCTATTAACGTTTTTAAGCATTTTATAAATTTTAATAAATAATAATCTTAACTTTTTGTATTAAGTAATAAAGAGCTAAACATAATACAAAGTAATACAAAAATTTGATATAAAAGAATCTGCAAAAGAGAAAGAAAATCTGTCACGCCCGTCTCGAGCTTTCTACTACTTGGTGACGAGGTTCTTAATAAATAATTAATACTTAGTTTTCCATCTTTTGAAAGAATATAAAAATTTAAACAAAATAATTATATAATTTTTCTCAAAAAATTTTTTGTCTATTATTATTATCATTACCAGTTTCAAATATAGTTTAGTATTTGCTACTAATAAGAAAATGACATTAAGTACTAATTTCATCATAATCCCAGTAAAAAATTTTTGTGCCAATTAGAAAAAAGGTAAAATTGATATGCGACCCAAGATTGAGCAAAGCTTATTATTAAAAGAAATTGCAATAAAAAGTATAACCCATAAAATAAGCAAAATTTGCATTTTGAAAGAAAACTACAATAAAGGTAGAAACAATGAAAATTTTAGCAACTGTTTTTAAGCTCATATATTTGTTAAAAGTATTAGATTAGTCTTCAGCATACATCAAACATATATTATATCTAATGTTGCTACACACAAATGTGGCACTACTTTAAAATCTATTTTTTAAAATTTTAAACTTTGGTGTGTCTGCAGAGAAGGTTTGGGGGGGGGGGGTGCTAAATTACCAAGTGATTATTTATTTACCAATATAAAAAAAAGAATTTAAACAGGGAGAAAAAAATTCCAGACAAACTCCAAGAAAATAGAGTAATTTTTGCTTTCTACTCATTCCTAGAAACCTCCATTTTCCTTTTTTTCCAGGGGTTTTAAAGGAATGATAGACCATCTACTGTACACTTAGTTAAAATGTAAAATACAAAAATTTTCCATTCTCGATACAGTTAGACCAAATGAGGAAGGAAAGGGGGGGGGTGATCAATTGTCAGTAAGTGACATTCGTGATAAACTTTTGGTTATCCTTTGAAAAAAACTGAATCTTGTATTTTACTATAATTATTTTTTTTTTTTTTTTTTTATCTAAGAAATTTTTATACCCATAAAGTTTTAGATGTTCAATTTTGAAATTTTACATTAGCAGGCTAGAATATTTACATTAATTGATATTATTACTAATTACGCTAATTAAAAAATAAATACCTATGAAAAAGCAAACGAATATTTTAATTTAGTTTTCAATAACATATAACAGAACAATTTCATCTGACACAGCAATTAAAATTATGTACAGTTTCAGCCTCAAATAAATAGTCATGCAATAACATCACCAAAATAAAAAAATCATGAAGTTATAAACAAAAATGAACAAATATGCTAAAACTGTGTGCTTACATAAATAATCTTCAACTACTTTATAATTACTTTTGTTACAATCAAGAAGTTTTAAAGATTTTTATTTTCATTAAATAAAATGCATTTTATGTTATAAAATGGAAATTCTCTGATTATTAAAAGAAAAATACGGATATGTAGTATGTACAATAAAGTCATACTAGTCATCCACAGGATTAAAACTTATGAATTTGGTGATTTGTAAGGTCTGCGGTTGGCGAATGCTAATTTAGATAAATAATTCTTATTACAATTAAAAAAAATTAAGGAATTTTAACACTTACAGATTTTATGTATTTTGAGAAGGAGATGAAGCATATTTTCCTTTTTCTTGGAGGGATGAAGCAATTTGCTTTCCTTTTCTAATAGGGAAGAAGGAGCGACAGGGGTGCCCAGAGAGGGGTTTGGTGATGCAAGATGCATCATACATTTTAGTTTTGGGGGGGAATTTGAGAAAAAGTACATTTTGGGGGAGAGAGGGAGGATTTTAAATTCTTAATATATATATATATATATACAGTCGTCCCCGCATAAACGAATATCGACGGTTCCAGAGAAAATATTCGATTAAGCGGTGTATTTGATTAAACGGGAAGGCATATAAATGTAATATTTAAGGTGCAATAAAATGAACATAATTATTAAATATAGTATATTTAGTTACCAGAGTAAGAAAATCGTTAAAAACTTTAATAGAATAATACAAACTGAAATAAAAACAAAATGACATGTAAATACGCAATAGTTCAATGACAGTAAACACATGAATTTTGTTTACATTGCATTTAATGCAGATCATGTGAATTGGATCCAAACTTTGTTATTAAAATTTAATTTACGTAATTTATACAGATTTAAAAAAGTAGATGAAAACGGTTTATGTGAAATTTTAGAGTATAAAATGGACGAGATTTTTTTCGAATGGTATCATAATTACCATCTTGAACCTCTAAATGACAACACATTATTATTGAAGGGTTATTTCGAGGATTTGCTCGTTAATGCTAATGCTATAGAAAAATTTATAAAGATATCTCTTTTGCATTCCAATATTTTTAAATGATCTTTTTTTTGCAATGGATAGCTGAGATCGATCTGTACAAAAGGCGTCGTCGTTTTTAACTTTTTCCATTTTTATCGCGGTTATTTTTAATGAGGATGATTTCTGTTTCCGGACCGGTTTTGAAAATGAAAGTGTCTCCATTAAAAATAATAGTAAAAAAAATCGAAAAAGTGAAAAAGAAGTCTTTTGACAAACGAAAGTAAACAAAATACAAAATTGATCAAAATTCCTCTCCAATTTATGTCACCATTTTTGAAATTAATACGAAAAAATGAACAAGGAAGGGAACTCCCTTGACCAGTACTTATACACCTGCCAGGCGAAATCCATGCTGCGAGTTCTGGAAATTTGTTTTCTGTGTAACAACCGAAAATGACAAAAAGTGTGGAAGAAATTCCAATTGAAACATGTTTTTCACACCCATTTTTGAAATTGTCTCACTCATTTGTTATTCTATTAAGCGAGGACATTTCGTGAAAAGTATTCGGTTAAGCGGGGGGAAAATAACATTAGCCCAATGGGATTAAATTTGGTTCCGGAGGATTTTATTCGAATAAGCGGGGTATTCGATTATCCGTAACCCGATTAAGTGGGGAGGACTGTATATGTATATATATATATATATATATATATTTTACTGTAAAAAAAAAAAAAACCTTGATTCTTTTAATATCACTTTTAAATTTTTTCAACATTGAATTTTCAGAAATGTTCCTGTGTTTTCATTCTTTAAATTCTAGATAAGGGCAATAAGAACTCATTCCACTATGCTCAACTCGCTATCTATTGAATGTGCAGTATATTATTAGTAGAATATATTTTATAATTCATATTCTGTTTAGCGGGGGGGGGGATCAATGCTAAAGTACGAAGATTTCTTTTGGGGGGGAGGGATTTTGCGTCATTAGATTTATGGGGGGGGGATGGTCACCACTGAGGAGCGATATTGTCTAAACATTTTAAACAAGAAGCAGAAATATACTGAAATGCGAAAGATCATGTGCCTGAAATGTAGGCATAGTAGTCAGTGTTGAATTAAAGGGGTGACCCAAGGGGGACTCCCCCCAAAGCATTGAAATGTCTCCCCCAGAAATTTTGTGATTTCAATGGCCAAAAGTGCAATTCCCCCCCCCCCCCTGGAGTGACAGAATTCCTTACTCAAGAAAATTGTTTGGATTCAACATCAACACTGTAGTACTTTTACAAAAAAATAAATAAAATAGCAGTTTTTCACCAAACACTGACCATATTTTGAAAGAATATAAAGTTTTAAACAAAATAATTACATAATTTTTGTCACAAAATATTTGTTTATTATTATTATCCTCACCAGTTTGAAATACAACTTAGTATTAGTTAGTACTAATTTTATCATAATCCCAGTAACAATTTTCTGTACCAATCAGCAAAAAGGAAAAAATTGATATGCGACCCAAGAATGAGCAAAGCTTATTATCAAAAGAAATTGCAATAATCAGTATAACTCCATAAAATAAGTAAAACTTGCATTCTGAAAGAAAATTACAATAAAGGTAGAAACAATGTAAATTTTAGCAATTATTTTTAAGCCCATAATTTTTTTTAACTATTAGATTAATCTTCAAGGTGTAAAATTAATCTGCAGTCGTGTTACACTGTTTATGCTATTTTGGGACTATAATTAACAAAAAATAAATCCACATATTTTATAATTTGTATCATTTATCGATTTTGTCCAATAAAAACTAAGAAACTACATTTTTTTTCTTTAACTTTTAATTAGAAAAATGCAGCATACAATTTTTTAGAAAACAAAATAGTATTCAAAATTGTAAGTTTTAAGCATCATAAAAAGTAGAAATACTCAAGAATGTTGTGAATTATAAATATATATATAAATAAGGCCTGGCCTTGGAACATTAATCTGGACTAAAGTATGAAAATATCTATGTATATATCTTCTCTGAAGATTTTCAGCGCAATAAAAATACATACATACAATCCATACACAGAGATGATAAGCAAACAAATGGTACGGTACAGCTGCCCTTTTTAAAAATATTAAGATATAATAATCTGAAAAACTTATGACCAACTGCATACAATTGCTCCCTTCCTAATCTTGAGTGTCCCCATGTATATGGAATACATTTTCAAAACACAATACATTGTTTTTTGAGTAGGTAATTTTTATATTATATAAACAATCATACTAGAGAACAGAAATACAAGTGAAATGTACTTACTTATTCAAGACTCATCTTTCCTTCCTGTACGGGCGACTGGTGGGATGTTTTGAGCTACAAAAACGTTGATTTATTCCATTTTATTAAACTTAATTCCTATATTATAAAGACGATATAGCTGCGTACGACACCATGAAAATCCCGATCTACCGCCAAAACACATCCAGATGCATGACGGTAAACTTTTCGTTGCGCATGCGTATTTGCCACCGTACTGCTTCTCGCTTTGACAGGGAATTTTGAAAGGTACAGAAATGGAACTCCGTGCCTCTAACAATTTTTAAAGGCACAAATCGAATTTCGTGCCTCTGACAAATTTCACTTTCGTATCGGTGACTCTCATTTTCTCGTGGCTTGACGTTTTCCTGGAAAATCAGAGGCACTTTTTCTATGTGCCTCTCATATCAAAATAATAGAAGGCACGATATGCTTGTGCCTTTTATATGAGGGGTACAGTTTTAAGAGTGTACTTAATCCGCTTAGAATTGCAAAATATAGTAATATATTCACTAATTAAATTACCTTTTTCAAAAAATATATGCATAACGAGGAAAATAATATTTATATTAAGCGATTTTATGTTTTAAAAATCCAAAAAAATATTGGACACGAAAGCATTTCCCCGTAATATCAATGTTATAGTTAACCGGCTTCAGCAGCTATAATTTTTCAGGAAATGCTGATTCAGCAGCTCTTATAAAATTATGAGTTCTCCTAAATGAAGCGATTAATGCATTTTTAATGTGTTGCATTAATCTGCAAATTTGCATTAATTAAAAATTGTATTACGATGATTTAGCTTACCTAATTATTTTAAAATAATCATTACTTGAGAAAATAAATAAATCATAATGTGTATGGTAGTGATAAAATGATAACAATGTAAAAAAAAAAATGTAAAGAACATTATCTAGCAAAATTAATGACGTTTGTTCAATCTAAGCATGATTTTAAGTAGTTGTAAAGAAAAAATAAGAAACATAATATAACTTTTATATGTAGAAAATAAGGCTTATTCTGTTTGTTACCAATAATGGTAACAAACAGAACAAGCCTTTAACAATTGTTTAGCTATTAACCGGGTTTCCGGTTTATTTCAGAAGAACATTTACCTCCTGACTCCTAAAACAATTATTGCTACGGATCATGAAAACCGGTTAAAAAATGCTATAGAACATCTCAAACATTGTAGAAGTCTATATATCGATGCTTCTGATATGGGCGCATTTATTAAAAAGTTCTAGAATTAATTTTATAGCTCTAGAAGGATTTAAACATATATTTAATAACTGATTTCAATATCTCCCCCAGGCGAAATCAAGAATTTCAAAAATATGCATTAAAATATTTAATTGCTATAAAGGACGTTAAATACTAATAAAAACATTAAAAGATCTTAATAATTTTTACATATTTCGATTGAATTTACTCAATCATCATCAGAAAAAGAAAATACAAATAAACACAAAGATGGAAAATGACAAAAAGCTATTACAAATGAAATTTAAAAAAAAAATTAAAAATAAAAATCACGCGCGGTATATTTTAATTATGTATCACGTTGCTTAATTTTTAAATTATTTAACAATTCAATCCAAATATTTGGGATTTGAAATGACAAGGAGTTATTGCAGACCATTAAGCTTCTGACGTAAATTCCAATACTCTCTCTAATAAAAAGTTGCAAATAAAAATCTGACCTATAAATTAATCTACTTTCATTAAACAAAATATCTATGTTTTCTATTTGATTTAGCCTAGAAGCCATTTAGCCTTTGATAACTAAAATATAACGCGCGTGATTTTTATTTTTAAAAAAATTTTTAAATTTCATTTGTAATAACTTTTTGTCATTTTCCATCTTTGTGTTTATTTGTATTTTCTTTTTCTGAAGATGATTGAGTAAATTCAATCGAAACATGTAAAAATTATTAAGATCTTTTAATGTTTTTATTAGTATTTAACGTCCTTTATAGCAATTAAATATTTTAATGCATATTTTTGAAATGTTTTTAATGGACGTATATGAAAACTTCTATTTATAATTAATGAAATCAAGAATGTCGAGGTTAATTCAATTTTAAATGCAAGAAAAGGCTTTTATGAGATCTGAATGATTAGAAAAGGATATTGTTTAGTGATGAGAGTGTGTTTTGCGAGACATATGGGGATCAAGGGTTTTGTGTAACGCAAATGGAGGAAGAAGAACATGACAAGGGCTGCATGAAACGATCAGTGAAATTTGCAACCGGTGTAATGGTATGGGCTTGCCTGTCTGCAGATTTCCAGGAAGGCTGTCATTAGATCTATCATTAACAAAAGGATTAATTCAGAATAAATCCGTCGAAAAGTGGAATTCGAAAATGTTCACGAATTCAATCCAATGTATAATTCTAGTGTTTAATTGTTGCTATTTAACTGCAAAAAAACATGTTTCTCTGCTCGTTGTGGCAAAGAGAAATAATTGTTGTTGACGATTCATTCGGTAATACCAAAAATAAGTTGGTTGGTTGGTTGATTTTTGTCGTCCGATTATCTACGCTAGGGATATAGGACCAGGAGGGATGCCCTCCGTGGGGGTCTTTCTAAGGGAACCTAACCCGTATTTTCTCAAGTTTCGAAGAAAACCACAGAAAACTCCGAACGGTTAGGCCGACAGCCGCGATTGGGTTCGAACCCAGCATCTGCCGTCTACCAGTTGAGAGGTCCGAACCTCTCGGCCACTGGTGGGGCACCAAAAGTAAGAATGTTATTACAGGTTAGTGTATGTGCAGGCAAACGTGATTTTTCAATAATTGGAACATTAGAAGATATAAGATTAATACTTTTTTTACAGTAGTTAAAGACAATATTTGAATTGTTTATTAAAATTGTCCAATGTTTAAATATGCTTTTATATGAGTGATTTAGATTGTTTTACTTGTTAGATTAGCCAATGTCATTATTATTCTTCTAATAATGTTTGTAGGTTATTACAAATTCAAGCTAACAGTTCCTTTTTAAGCATTTTCTTTCGACAGTCATAAGGTTTATTTTTGGGGCGTGCCTTATTTAAAAAAAGAAAATGTTGTCTTATCAAAAATACATTTTTTACTACATGTCATAACTGTTTCATTGAAAACTAATGTAATAAAGGATAAATTTTGTTTCTTTTTCACACATTTTGTTCCTGTTCCATAAACGTTTATTTTTGGAAAAAAAGTTAATAAACTGCTACGCCTGCATTAAGTTGATTATTTATTAAATATTTTAACAAGAATACAGCAAAAAATCTAAACAAAGGTACTCAAAATTTTGTTGTCCTCTTAAATTAGAAAACAAAAACTTCTTATATCATACCACAAAGAAATTACAGTCCATCGTTAAAATAAATAACTTCTTTAGAAGTTCCTAATGAACTATCGTAGCAAAAACTCAAGTTGAATACATCCATTCTCCTTCAAGTATTATCTGTATTTTGAGTCATAAAAAATTTTGTGAATGATTAGAATTATTTCTTAAATAAGAAATGTAAAATGTTTGATAAAAAAAAAAAAAAAAAAAAAAAAAAAAAAAAAAAAAAAGAGCAATTTTTTCGAGCGGATTATAAAGTTCAGTCTTGTTTATGTCCTATGTTTAAACATGCTTATATTATTTGAAAGATTTAGATTTCACAGTAAGATGCATGAAAAAAAAATCTGCTTCGTGTAATGCGATAGTTTATTGAGTAAAAAGAGTTAATATAGACAAGAATTATAGTACACAGTGTTATCTACAAATAATCATTTAAACATAATTAAGTAGCCAGAAAAGAAGTACAGTAATTTCTCAAATAAATATGTGAGATTTCTTGACATTGTAATTACTTCTAAAATTATTATGCAATACTTAGTGATATTATAGTTATTTCCGAAATCTTCAATGAATATTTATTGATACTGTGATCATTTCCTAAATCATTAAGTAATATTGATTTTGTAAATATTTCCCAAATTATTAATTGATATTGCTTTTGTGATCATTTCCAAAATTATCAAGTAATATTTATTGGTATTCAATTGTTTCCGAAATTGTTAAATAATGTTTGTTGATATTGCAATCATCTGCGAAATCATTAATTATATTTATCGAGACAGTAATCTTTCTCTAAATATCATTTTTATTTGGTATTTATATTACAACAATACTTTATGTGAAGTCTTGCGCACTATTTGGAATAGATAGGTCGAACTTGCACGACAAAAATAATTACTACACTATAAAACATTTGTGGTAACGTTCCTCCATAAATTTAATGGGCGCTACGATTTACACTTCATTGAGTAATTTTTCACTTACATAATGGTTTAATAAAAACATGCAATACTGGTGTAAAATTGCAATGTTACACCGATTATATCGGTTAAAATACTCCACCAAATTGGAGGCAGTAAAGCTGTAACGGTTGGACACTCAGCGAGGGGGGTGGAATGGAGACATAACTCAGGAACTAAGGTAAAAACAGTTTATTTAAAACGGTTAGGGCTGAAGGGCAGTGAAGCAGTTCTGTAATTTTAATAACTGATGACAATACTAAAAGGTTAAACTCATACTCACAGCTCCGGCACTAACTCAATCGGGGCACTTCAGATTACTCCTCACTTCAACTTCCGCTAAACTGCTAGATAAACTTTATTAGACAGCCCGTGGCTGTACATATATTCTTTATTGACTTTGAAAATATTCAACGTAATTAATAATTAACTCTTACCACCGGTCAATTTCTCGAATCTACTTCCAAAACTCCTTGTCACTCACTGAAGCCTCGATACACCTAGCTGACTAATGTCGCTAGACTCACCTAGTCGACCAAGGCCGCCTAGACACTCTCCTAGCTGGCTAACACCGCTCGACACTCACCTAGCTGGCCAAAGCCGCTAGACACCCCACACACACTCAAACTCCAAGCTTTTATATGCTGCAAACTGAGATACTACAAATTTACATATTACTTCTAACAGCGACATAACTGTAGAATCCGAGAAAGACACACACGCTCTAGAAAGTTAAAGTAACAGAGAGGATCGATGTCGTTTTCACGCTTACACATGTTAAATCATTGACGTCACCATCTCAAAAATGCTAGAGTGCCTTTATTACAAAGGTCACTCCCTCACAAGGCTGCCACCAGTTTTATGGAGTAACGTAACACAAATGTTTTACAGTGTATAAAACACTAACCGTTCTGAACCAACGTAATACTTACCAATCATTAGCGTTGCAAAGGTTAGAAAAAACCCGGTTTAAACCCGGGAATAAACCGGGTTTTTAGGAATAAACCTGGAAAAAACCCGGGATCTTTTGGAATAATTCGGTTTTTTGGGAATAAACCTGGGAATAAACCTGGTCTATTGGAAATAGACCCGGGAATAAACAGACTTTTTGCAACTCTACCAATCATGGATATGCATAACATAAAATATGAAAATAAATCATGTGTAAATGATTTATAAAATGCATTGCAATTCCAAAATAAAATTTAAACGTAATTTATGTTGCATTTATTTCTATTAGATTTATTCTTTAAAAGAAATAATTTCGGAAATGTGCTTTTATGTACGCTTCATCAGAAGGAATATTTCGAAAATCCGAAAAAATAGTTCTAGATAACTAAGGTTACTGAAACTCAATAGGCTTTACCGCCCTATTACATTCTAAGTAAATATCAGATTTCAAACCTCTATTTCAATTTTGTGGCAGATAGAGTGTTTAAAATCGTGGCTTGATGAAGTTATAAATTTTAAATTCTTTATTAGAATTACGTAAAAGAAACATCGTCATAACTCTAAATATAAACGTATTAATTAACAAGTTACTGCGTCGGATTAACAATCTCGTTTCTAATTAAAATAAATCTTTGAACTCAAATTTTGATACTACACAGGGTTATGTTATGTCGGCATAAACATGCCGGCACCTAATTAATTATCCGATTGATTTCATTTTTTATGCAAAATTTATGTTCTTTTATTATCCTTTATATTCATTTCTTATAATTAAAAAATACGAAAAAAATATAGAACTTTTATTAGAACGAATATTTCCAACAAAAACAGTTCGAGGATAGATAAACGAAATTGCTGATACTCAACACGCTATATCGTAATACTAAGTAATCAAGACTTACTAGTGTTATTTTTTACATTCATACTCAACACGCTTTTTCTCATTACTACATACTAAGTACATACCATATTTGTAGTCACTATGTCAATTTGTTGGGTAGATAGAGTGTTTAGAGACAGATAGACATACGGATGGTAAATTTAATTTTTAATAAAAATATGTTATTCACAATCTCCAGAGTCTGTAACGCGTAAATCTGTCATCCTACGATTTTTGATTTTTAGTGTCTTTTTTGACACGTAATTTCCCATATGCTATGAGTAATTAAAATTAGTGGGATTAAGGAATCAATGAATATTGTTTTACCCTACGTTATTAATTTTTACGCCTTATGTATTTAAAAAAAATGTTATAACATCTGTACCGTATCTACAACAATAGCACATACGCAATCCACTTTACTAATAATTGACAGGTTTGATTAATGCAAAAATTTATATAAATAAAAACCTTAGCAAATATTACAACTACGACTTTTTTATTTTCAATATTTTGTGAACCTTATTAAACATGCAAATGCATGTAATAAAATGTAGGCTTAAGAAATTACACATTTAGTGATTGTTATATAACATTTTTTTTTTAATTAAATATGAAAGTCCTAAAAATTTTTGGTACATGAAGATATTTAGTGATCATGAAGATATATAGTGCTAAACAAACAGAGCTTGAAAATAACTATAATTGAAAAAATAACCCAGTTTGCTCATTAATTATATAAAACTTAAAAAATACAATGTATTCAATTAATAAAAGGCTGTATTATGGTTCTTATGTATAGAGATTATTCAACGGATAACATAATTCATTATCTTAAACTAACTCCATTCCTTATTCTAATTTAGAAAAAGAGATTAATTTTTAATTTTATAGTTTACGTTGATTGGCAATATGTGCTAAATTAAACAAGTTGGAAATTGCACGTGAACGTAGCAAATGAGGTGCGTTCGTACGATAACGAAGTTTTAAAAATATTTAAATCTTGTTGATATAGTAGAGCGTACTTCGGATACAGTATAGTAGTCGAAATCTTTTTTGTGTTCCTGTAAATATACAGAAAGTAATTTTTATTACACCTCAGCAACGTATATCTTATTCATAAAATGTGAAATAGTTGAATATAATTAAAACACGCCCCAAACAATGTTTCCCCGTATAGCATTATGTAGTGGAATACTTTCGTGTGGCCCTGTAATTTAATAATAAAAATTCTTTGCATCACAGATTGTACAGAATGCATATTTTAGTATATACTTCATAGATTCATGCCAATTCTATTATGTTCGAATGAGTGTAACGTCATAAAAATGCATTTGAACCTTTTTTCCCATTGACTTTTTTTCCCATGTAATGGAATACCTTTGATTGTCCTTGTAAATGATCTATGCATCCGACTTTCATAACATTTGAAATGACTCAATAAAATTACGTAATAATTATATGTTTTAAATTTCAAACGATTAAAATGCATTTGAATTTTTTTTCCCAATTGACCGTAATGTAACGGAATCCTTTTGATTGTCCCTGTAATTGATCTATGCATCCGATTTTCATAACATTAGAAATGACTCGACAAAATTACGCAATAATTATATGTTTTAAATTTCAAACGCTTAAAATGCATTTGAAACTTTTTTCCGCAATGTAACGGAATCCTTTTGATTGTCCCTGTAATTGATCTATCCATCCGATTTTCATAAAATTTGGAATGACTCGACAAAATTATGGTATAATTATGTATTTTAAATTTCAAACGATTCGGTTGGATAGTTTTTGCGTTGTTATATGCGGACAGACAGACAGACAGACAGACGGACAGACGGACAGACGGACGGACTGAGCGACAACAATAGGTGCTACGTATTTACATAATTACGAACGCACCTAAAAAGCTAAGTTAATGCGGTTTTTATCAGCGCAAAAGTACTTATTACAAATATAGTACATATATCCGTTATTTTAAATTCATAAAACATATTAAGTTGGCGTATTGCTTGAAGTAACAATTTGTCAGGCAAAAAAAAAAAAAAAAAAAATTAAGTGTTTTGCTATAGTTCTTACAGCAAAATATTATTAAACAGTTAAAAACAATCTCGCTTTTTCAAACTGAATGTTATACGTATTTAAAAAAAAAAAAACCTCGAAAATTGTTTTAGCTTATCTTTCAATATAAATAGAAGTAAAAATTAATGGGCAAGATAACAGATTTTTCGATAGGTAAAGCTATTTTTGCAGAAAAATGTATGATTACGCTGCTTGTTTGCAGTAAATGCACATTATTCATATCGTAAAGTTTGTTTTTTCATATGCTTAAGTACAGCCGTAAAGATAAATAACTATGATCGTAGTTTAACTTCAAACTATACATAATGGGAGGTATAGATTAAACATTTATGGAAGTAGTTACTGTAAGTACCATAAGGTACGCTATCAACATTTTTTGCTATTTAAGTATTTTATAATACTATATTTGCAAATTCTGCTATTATTGCATTTAGTCATTATGAAGTAAAATGAATTTATAAACCATATGCACAATTAAATTAATGTAATATTTGAATTTTTTTAAATAAATTTAAATGAAATTTCACAAAATTTCTGCGTTTGCATGTATAAATATTTCGATGTAGTTTTTTTTATACTGCTTTTCGATATATTATCTATAACTTAAAGACAATAAATTAAAGATCTATAACTTATCTATAACTTAAAGATTACGTAAAAAAAATGCCAAGTAACAATTTCCAATTTAAATGTCATGATATCCATCTTAACTCTGGTAGCTTCTAAATATTTAAATGTGTGCATTTAAAAAAATCCACAGAAAGAAAGCAAAAACATTATTGATCAATCCATTATGGATTGCTCTTAACATGATGTAAATACCTATGTGCGGTTGTGAAGAATTCCGTATTGCAAGCATTACTGCATGCGTTCAATTTAAACACTACCTCTGACAATAAAGTTCGATGAATGAATTCAGAACTACCGATCTGGCAACACTGGGGAAACAAAACGCTGCACCTGCATGGAGGCAAGGGTTGACAATCTCCCCCCCCCCCGTTGTTCTCATGAGCGTCGTTTATGTTCTGTGTAAGACGTGCGTTACTAAGTCCTTGTTCAGTGTGTTGGTTCATCACTGAGAACAGGGAAATGAACGAACAAAAGATCAGTTTAAAGTTTCGGTTTAAGCTTTGCAAGACACTGAAAGAAATTCATGAGGAATGGTGCAAATTGAACATTCACCATACTTGCTAGATCTCCAGACTTCTTCCTATTTTCACCACTCAAACTCACTTTGAAAGAGATTTGACCATATTGCTGGCATCCAACGAAATGTGACGAAGCTTTTCAACTACATTGATGAAAATCTGCTGCATTTTGCTGCAATGCACTCCCCTTCTTGCATAGAAAACGGTTACTTGACCGTGAAATGAAGCTTTCTCATTGGTTGGAATAGAAATATTATATACAAGCGGTGGAGAGCGTTGCAGCAAACTGCAGCAAATTTTCATCAGTGTACACTCCAAAAGAAGACCTCTTGCAAATTTCCCAGGACATGTATGACAGAGCTCAACGGTGCATAGCTATGGAAAATGACTATTTCGAAGAATGTTATGATAATTTTCGTTAATATTTCATCTACATTAATGTTACAGGACTATTTCACCGATCTTTATTGTCAGAGGTAGAATTTTCTGCGCGTATAATTATCGTCTGATGCTGCTGCGCTGAAAGTTTAAATTTCGAAGATGCAGTAACTTGGGTTTTCTAAGAATAACCAACAAGTGAAGGAATTTTTTATAAAGATAACTATATACGTAAACAAACGAAAGCGGGGTTCGTCTTAATTTTAGCAGTGATTTATGTTATTAAATGGAATTATTTCGATGAATATTTTGATTAGCAACAACGTTATCATCTACAGTAAAAAAAAGTTAGAGTTAGAATAACAGCATTAGAGTAGAATTCAACACTGACACTGTTAACCTTTTATAGCATTATATTAAAGTAATTAGACATGTAAAAACATAACTATTTGCAATAGAGACATTTCACATTCAAAAATTTTCAAAATCTGTAGATCACCGTATTAATTTTTGCGTATCAACTTTGAGTAATAGCGGTATCACACGTAGAATGATTAACAACAAACATTTCAAAAATCATTTGACACAACATGTTCTTCCAACCACTGCGTACTCGGTAAACAGGTTCTTCGAACTTCGAACAGGTTCTTCGAACTCTCGCTTCGCTCCTATTGGTTCAAATGATCAGTGCTGACTGAACGTTCAACATTTCCCGGGCGACACGAAAAATGCTCGGTGAGCTAAAATAACCATCAAAATTCTCTCCTTCATCAAGGTCAATCAAATTTTGCTCATTGAAATGTTCTGTTGGTGGAAAAGTTGAGCGAAAGCCTCCCGTGTGATATGGCTATTACTCTTTTTACTACCATCGTTAGACTACACTATTTGGAATGGAAATCAGTCTCAAAAGGTCATTGTAATCCAAGAGCAGACGGCCTAAAACCCTAAGTGATCGAGCACAAGAAAAAATCTTTTGTTTTATGAAAGAGTAGTAATAGAGGAATTTAATGACCCATGTCTGCCGGAAGCGAATAGGTGCATAAGGCAACAACTGATGCCACTAGTGGTTCACTCGTACGTTCAACACCGTGTTTGCCGTACTATATAAAAATTATGAAAACATGGAAAATTTGGTGCAGAAAAACACAATGCTAATCTTACGAGTCAACCACTTTTTCTGTCGGTATTGTGACGTCTTAACCCGTGAGTAGTCGCGACTTCTTTCACAACGTCATTAGTCGCGCTCGGTCTTTTCGCCGCTGCCCCCCCCCCCGCATACCAAATATGTAAAATAAGAAATATGTTTCACCTAATATACGAAAATAACATTACAACGAAAATATAAATTTTCAGTTTTCTTAAATTATGCATTTTATTCATGAGATCTGGAGTAATTGGAAAAAGTAAAAATGAACTCGCATTAGTGACTTTTACGTAGACTTTTTTGCCAATTTCAACTTTGTTTCTAAAAATCTACCTGAAAGAAAAACAGAGGTGTCCTGTTACTTCACTAACGTGCTCGAGAAAGCTTCAAAGTCAGCTACATGGTAGATCTCCGCTGTATTTGTAATGTGATATAAGTTACGAGAAGATAAGTTATAAGGGCGGCGAAAAAACCGACACGCGACTACTGACGTCTTAAATAGTTATGCCGCTATCACTTGAAAACATAGGAGGGCTGTGAGTTAAACCTCAGCTGCCTCTTTTGCACACTCTTTGTGCAACTTCCGTATGTAACTGGCGTTGTTGTAAATTTCCTTGTAGCATTTCGTGTTTCTATATTGACGATGACTTATAAGCGGGTTCTGATGTTAGACACACAAGTCAGATGTATGTTTTCAATAAATAAATAAATATACAAAAAAAACTATGAATTCCTTATACAGTAATTTATCTCTTGATATAACATTCCATATATATTTTGATGGTAAATTTTTCATTTAACGTTAACATAACTAAAAAAAAAGAATTTTAAAACAGAAAAATCCATTCATACTTCAATTACTTTTTTTTTTACATTTAATATGCAAACTCTTACATTTAAGTATTATACGACTGCATTTATTCTAAAACAACTTTCGCAAGAAACAAAGAAACTGAAATGTACAGTAGCAAAAAATATCTGTAAGTGACATTTCTGCAAGTAACATTTACTCTGTGAAATATATGAGCAATTTTTTCTTAGTCAAATGCTGTTTCAAATTACTATATAGCAGACCTTTGGGAGGAAATAAATACGATAGAAATGTTCAAAGTCCAGAATTTGAGTGTTTTGTAAATGTAGAAATCCCATCTATGTTAAACTTGTCGAGTTGTATTTCGTTAATTTTTGCTTCCTAAATATTTTTGTGAAGAAAATGATATTTAGACTGATAAAAAATAGCTGTTTGAAAGGCGTTTTATAAAACATTGTAATTTGCAGTTTGTAAAACATAGATTATTATAAAATAATTGAATCAAAATTTTAACTCTAAATATTTTGAAATGAAAAAGAAAAAAAGCAAAAGTCTAACATACATGATTTTATTTCTCAAAAAAGTGAACAAAATCTAAAAATTTCAAAAACTAACCATTTAAAAAGTAAAAAATTCAAAAGTAAGTATTTTTACCCTTACGTAGAAATTGATGGATAATGAATTCTAATTATTAATTATAAAATTTCACTAGTATTCATATAAAGAAAATATTCTATTCTAAAAATAATCATCTTATAATTAATTCAAAGTCTAATTTCTAATTCTTTAGAAAATTTTTTGAATGTGTTGATAACAAAACTCTTCTTTTTCATGCACATGTTAATATTTAAAATTTCATTACGCATGTCGATTCCTCTGTGTTTCAGTGTTATTAATGCAAATGCACGAATCTTACCATTTACATCTTACGTTTCTGCTTTATTATACTAATCTGAATAAAAACGAGTTAAGGGTGTATACGAAAAAATATTTTTTATTTTCAACAGCTCAAAATTCTTCGATACAGTTTCAGACTCATTTATAAAGGTAAAGATATGAAACTTGATGAGGTGATTTTTGAAGACACGTATAAGATGCTGTGTGATTTCATTCTTAACTCAATCCATTAGAATTTGATTTATAAACAATTATTTTCTCAGCGTCGCCATTTTTTTTCGTTCCCAAATCTCCCGCTTCCGAAAATTTGGTCCCATACACCGTTTTTGACAGCATTTTTTGTGTAACAATTCCTACATTTATCAAAAAATCGTCAATCGTAGCACCTTGTGCAGTTTGTAAATTAGAGAATTTGAAAGTTTGGTGCATTTGAGAGCAAGAATGACTTTTAAAATAAATCAGAAAATAAGAAGTTTGGATCGGAAGTCAAAAGTCAATTTTACTTACACATTAAGCTTGTAACGGTTGGGTGCTCGTGCTGGGAGTTAAATGCAGACATACTCAGGAATTAAGATAAAAACACAGTTTATTTAAAACTATAAGGGCTCAAGGGAAATGGAGCAAGTCTTAATTTTCACAACTGAGAATACTACTAAAAGATTGAACTCATACTCACAGCACCGGAACTAGCTCAATCGGGGCAACTCTGATTACTTCTCAGCTATTTTCGGCTAAACTGCTACATAAAATCTAATTAGACAGCCCGTGGTTGTAGATATCCTTTATTCAACTTGAGATAATCAACACAATTACTATTAAATTTCTTACCACCGGCCCACTTCTCTAGTCGAATACCAAAACTCCTTCACAACTCACGGGAGGCTCGATGCTGCTACTTTCAATCAGCTAGATACCAGCGGAAAACACACTTCGCTGAATAATATCACTAGACACTCGCTCTGCTGGCTGCGAAATTTTAAAATGGAGGGCCAAAATCACAGTCCGGAGAAATCCAAACACCTCATTGGTCATTGAGTCGCGTCCTTTTCAGAGAACAATCTCTTAGCGGTAGGGGAAATGTCGCCTTACTCCTGTTTTCGAAAAAAAAAAATTCGTAGCGGCAATTTTGATGTATATCTTATCTGTTTATTATTTATAGTCTATTTTTAACTCTTATTTTATATACTGTCACCAAAATACCTTAATTGAGTTAATTTCGATGGTTTATCGTAAATAAGAACAGACGGTAACAATTACTTCAAAATTACTTTACCCCTCACTCTTTTTCAAATGGAGAAACACGTTCGTGACTTTCACCTATACCACACGTCCAATAAGGTCGCTGGATCACACCTGACTTTGACTTTGGCCCTCCATTTTAAAATTTCGCCTTCTGGCTATCGCCAGAGACACCACTGCTAGCTGACTAATGCTCTGCTTGCTATCGCCAGAGACACTCCACACACACACAAACTCCAAGCTTTTATATGCTGCAAACCGAGATACTTCACATTTACATAATACTACTAACCGCGAGCCTAACTGCAGAATCCGAAAGAGACACACACACTCTAGAAAGTTAAAGTAAAAGAGAGGATAGATGTCGCTTTTACGCTTACACATGTTAAATTATTGACGTCACGATCTCAGAAATACTAGAGTACCTTTATGACAAAGGTCACTCCCTCATAAGCTTTAACCCTTTACGGCATGGACAAAATCTGTCAGTAAAATGAGAAATTATCGCCTGACACCGGAATTCAGAAACGAATATTTTAGATATTTTAAAAGCCTTAATTGAAGCTTTTATTGTAAAAGCAAAATTTTACTAAAACATTATTGGTGCCGTTTGTAAGTTTGGGAATTAAAATTAGGTATCCCAGACCGGGCACAGTGTGCCGGAAAGGGTTAAAACACGATTTCATGTGTTCTACCTATTTATCAAAACACCAGTTCAGTTAAATTACAGTGAAACCTCCAAATAAGGGACACTCCGAATAAGGGACAAAAGTTGCAGTCCCATAGATGTCCCTTATTTGGAGGTTTCACTGTGTAAGAAACTCCGAATGAGGGACATCTTTATTTAAGGGACAAAAGTTGCGGTCTCATCAGTGTCCCTTATTTGGAGGTTTCACTGTAATTAGAATTCTCAACAGAAGATGATATTGAGTTCATTTCTCGTATCAAAGTTTTGTTTATCACTTGAGAAGCTTCAGGTTAATATTGCAAAAATTAAATTAGAAAATTTTGTCAAATTAAAAGAACCTGCATAAGTTCGAAAGTATATTATTTAAAGTTAATTTTGTATACTTTAAAATGTCGTGTTGGAAAATATACAATATTTATGAAAGCTATTTCTTGTAAATTTGAAAAAGTATCTTTTAGTCAATAAACTATTTTAGTTTTATGTTCGAACTTTTTAATTTTTTTATACGCTTGAAATTGTGTAGCCTAATTTCTCAGCCAATATTTTTCTAATCGGAGCTGTAAAGCCACAAACGATTAAGAAAATATGTATTTTCTACATGCAGATATATATCCCATATAAATGTAATTTGTATGAAAATTTACAATACTACATTTTTATTTTCATTTCCATTTTCAGTATACTATAAAAAATATTTCATGCCTGAAAACAAGTACCACAAAAAATGTCGTTCCATATCTTGTGATCGTCTGACACTGAATATCCCTTGATGCCTGCACTTGTTATCTTTCTTTCCTTTTATCCGAACTTCTTTCAAGCAAAGTATTAAAGGATAACACAACTTGTATCAAATTATTTACGCAAAACAAACTTCTTTGCCGTCACCTCAAAAACAAGACTTGCAACTGAAAGTGTCCCTTTTGTATTTTGTCCGTGATATGATCATGGAAAAAGTTTCAATATTATTATATTTTCTCCTGCTTGAAGTCTCAGAAGATATAAAAATTAAATAATTATAAAAATATTGGAAAAAAAATCATCATGTTAAGAACTATACTCTTTTGAAAAACTTTGAAAATATATAATTAAAAAAAATGTATTAAACATATTCGCGAATTAATGTACTTTTTTCACCCAATCCGATGAAAATGGATTCGTATTTATGGAAAAAGCACGAAAACTTGACGATTTGAAAACTGATACAAAATAATTTTGTTCGCGATTGTAGTAAATTTTTGTTGTTTAAGAAACACGTGCCTTTTTTACATGTGCATATATAGCCCATATACAGCTCATATTCAAAATATTAGAATAATTACCTTTTTTTTAGAAATTGAAAATATCGTTTGGTAATTTAATGACGGCGTTCAGAGACGTAAACCTGGGTTACGTAGGGTTTCCCGAGTAGAACCCGAAGCGTTCAGAGACCGCCGTCACGTGACTTTTCGCACCGTTCAGAGCCGTGAATTACCGAGATTTCGGGTAACCCACATTACCTGAAGAATTTTGTTGGGTAAAGTGATCACGTGGTTGGGTAATCTGATTTGTTTATCATTTGATAGCGTAACTGCGACTGTTTATTGGAATATCTCTGTTTTGATTAGTTTTTTTGCACTATGATTTCGTTTTTTCATATTAAGGAAATGATAATATAGACATTTTTTATCTAAGTTTTACATTTCGACAAGTTAGAACAGTAATTTCGTTTATTCATTCTAAAAAAAGAATAATAAAGATATTTCTAGTTTAAATTTTATTTTAGATAAGTTAGAATATAAATGTTAAATTTTTCATATGACAAATTAGTTAAGTTTAAAAGCAAAAAAAATTATTTACTTTGGCAAAATATGTTTAATATAAGTAAAAACTAAGGGTAGAAAATAGGAATAATTCTTTATGTATCAATAATTACATGTGTGTGTTCCATTTATTTGAAATTTTGTTTGTCCATATTTTTGTAATTGCTAAACGTTTAACACAGCTCATAATGATTTTAATACATAAACTTATTAATAAAGTATAAATTTTAGAAACATTTTGATTACAAAAACACACAAAGATAATATGCATATTTTAAGAAAAAAGAAGTTACTAAAATAATTTCCAATGGGGATATTTTAAAAATATGAATGCATTATGAACCTATAAGTTTGACTCTAGCAAAGGAATTTGATATCTTATTGACCAGCACTCTTGAATATTTTATTCTTTAGCCAGAATAACATTTTGATTCTTCAGAATGAAAAATATGTTTTTTTTATCTAATATTTTTTATGAGCAAATACTGCAATATAAAGTTATTTTTCAATATTTGTTTTAGAATATCAGATAATATTATTCATTCGTTTTAACCTATAAAGGAGTCCATCAAATTAAAAATGCTTTAAAACTATCCTCTTATGAAATATCAATTCAAAGTATAGGTTTTTCTAGTGTATAAAGTTATTTTTTAAAAAGATCTATATAAAATTTTTAATATTTTAAAACTCTGAAATTTAAAGAACTTGTGTGCCAAATATTTGGTATTTGGCTAAAATCGCTGTTAAAGTATTGTAATTCACATTATTACTTTATTTATTAAACAAAAAGAAAAAAATTAAATTCTTGTATCATAAATTTATTTTTAAGTACTTGTAACAGTTAAATTACTAATGCACTTTTATTTGGTTTGCTTTAGAAAAAACTGATGATATGTCAATTGCCTTTCTTTTAAAAGCATTCTGTGATCATCAGCAAATGAAAGACATAGAGAGACATAGTCAACAATGTTCACTGGTGATCTTTAATTTTTAGACTTCTGATAAAAAGTCATAAAACATCAAATGAACCACATAAAAATTTCTGAAGTCAAGTGTTGGATTTTTAAGATCAAAACAAATTACTTTTCTTGACTACAGAAACAGGAAAGAAGGAAGTATATATTGTTCTGTTCTTGAAAATTCCCTCTTATCGTCCTTTCAGTAAATGGAGTGAAGAATGCTTTGAATATGGAAAATGGAAATTTCTTATTTACCCCAGGCTAAGGAAATGTTACTATGCCTTAGAAAGAATATAATGTCGATAACAATATATGGCTGCCATCACATTTGTAAATGTAAATAAAAAACATCTGCCCACTTTACCCGAAAGCATTCAGAGCCATTTTAACCCCTGTTACATTGAGAAACCCGTATGATGTCATTCCTCAATTTTTCGAGTAACTCGATTTTCAGTCTTTGAACGCCCTCTGTGAAGAAACATTTTAGGCCTAGTTTATTTTCCATTTTCTTTAAAATAAATTGGATGACCCAACACTGGAATATTTTAGAGCGGGAGGTGGCCGCATAAACAATCATCGAGTTCACTGCTCAAATTCCAGAATTATTTAAAACTCGATTTGCATATTGAAACACAATCGGTCTGCCAAGTCATATCTTGGTCGAAAACACTTGAAAACTAGATTTTAGTGATTGACTTGTAAGTTTACCAATGGAGCAGGAAAACAAAATAATAAACTGATGAGTCAACTGCTAAAATCATATTTTCAGGTGTTTTCCACTAAGATATGATTTGACAGACTAATTGCGTTTTAATATGCCAATCGAGTTTTAACTAATTCTGGAATTTCAGTCATGAACTTGATTCCACTGCCACCTCTTGGTCTATTTCTATTTATGCAATATGATCTTTACTTTTACGTATAACAACATAGCTTTTAAATTGTGATGTTAACATATCACTGAAGTAAAGCTAACATATTGTTAAAAATAGTGTCTAAAATTAAAAAGAAAAAAAAAAAGACAAATAAAAAATGATGTTAGAATATATTTTAATTAACTCTTAAATATTTAACTATTATAAAAGTATAACAAGTTCTACAGTTGTAGTGTGTTAATTTAAAATCTGATTATGTCTATCAGAATTCAGTATGAAAGAGATTTGATTAAAGAGAACTTGAATAGAAATTATTTTTAAATAAAATAATTTTTGCAAAAAACCAATAAGCTAATTTTTTTTTTTTCATTCTTCTCGCTATTCACTTTTCTATCAAAAATACAATACAGTCAATAAAAAATATAGGGTAGCAAGGGTAAGCTAAACCCGAATTTTTGTTCACAACTTTGACAATAACGAAAACATTTTAATGAGATGAGATTTTGATCATATTAACTTTGCTTCGTATGAAATATAAAGAAGTCATTGGAAGTGATCTAATTTTTGAAATATATTTCACAAAGAGCAAAATAAGTCTGTTCTAAATATTGTTAAATATCTTCGGTTTGGCTGAATATTTGGTAGTACAAGTATTAAAAAATGCCCTGGTGAGCAACAAAAAACATTAATATGTTTTTAAATATGAAAAAGTGTTTGACAAGTGCTTCTAATTGAGCATGAGAGAGGACAAGGGGTTATTTCTTGGCTGCAGCTCACTGCCAATACCAAATTTGAAAAAATCATATTTGCCCTTTTTCTGTGTAAAGGAAATCAGTCACAATTACGATAAAAATGTGAAGCGCAAAGACATAGCCAAGAAAAATGCAGCATTAATTAAACATGAATGTAAGGCAAAATAGTACCAGAAACCTTAGTTCCTGTAGCGTATCATACTCATGCAGTGCCGCCAAGCATGCTCCTAGCATAGAACTGCACAGAAAATGATTTGTAGTCAATAGTGCAGTTCACATGTAAAGCAAAATTGAAAATTTTACTAAAAAAAAGAAAGAAAAAAGTTTTACGCAAACTTCTTTTATATGGAAAAAGTGCAAATATGACTTTTTCAAATTTGGCACTGACAGTGAGCTGCAGCCAAGAAGGGACCCCTTGTCCTCTCTCATGCTCAATTAGAAGCATTTGTCAAACACTTTTTCATATTTAAAAACATATTAACCTTTTTTGAGCATTTTTTAATACTTGTCATTCAAATTTTTTGTTAAAAACTGAAGATTTTTTTATATCTTGAAAAGAAAAATATTTGCTGCCAAAATTTTATTTTTATATTTGAATTAATTATTGCATTGTTAAATAAAATGAATGATGTCTGATAAATAAACCAAGGAGTCAAACAAAAATAATTACAGTGCGCTCACAACTTTATTCAAAGAACTGAAACTAAATGCTTCTCAATAAAAACAATTATGTTTTCCACGTGATTTATTTCATTTCAATGAATTATATTACATACATAAAAAATTGATACTTATTTAAACTCGGTGACAACAAATAAAAAAAAAATCTACAACAGCAACAATTTTCAACTGGAACTTTAAGACACAAATTCGATTTTCTCGGCAATCGTCAAACATACAAAGATGAAAAAAAATCTATTTTAAGTTTTACCAAAAGGGGTACTACTCTGTTATCCCGTCGACCAAAAAATTATCGCCAAATTCTAAGATTAAATGCTGATAATGGAATATCACATTCACTGACATTAAATACGTTAAAGGTGTTTAAAATGTCATTGCATGATTTTATTTTGACTTTTTATTTGTATTTTTATTAATATTCTAATAATTATTATTTTTTTTTTTTTGTTATTACAATAAAAATTATGTCAATAAGTATAATTTGGCTATTAGTTTGGCGATATTTATAATTTGATGAAATTGGTCGACAGGATAACAGAGCAGTACCCCAAAAGGATTAAAATGAACCAAAAATGAAGTTAATCCTTCCATGGGATCGTTAGCTATCGCTTGTTGAATTTTAGGTCTTCATTTTTTCGTTAAAAGTTAAATAAAAAACTACATTAAACTACGATAATTTTTTTAATGCTATCATTTTATTCGTCTTGTCAAGTTCTATCTTTTGAAAAAAAAGAAAATCACTGTCATACATGAACTGTTTGCCACAAATTTCAAAAAGACATTTGCATTTTTCATTTCTTAAACATATTATACCAAATGCTACCGCGTATGCTATGATAATATGACCAAGCCAAATAGACAGCGCTCATTGCATCCCTAGTATTTAAAATAAAAAATTGAAATGCATAGAATAGAAATGAGCTTTAAAACGTATTACAATGTTTACTATAAATAAATACCCCCAATCATCACGGTATCACTTCAATGTAAAATTCTGGATTGAGCAACCCCCCCCCCTGATTCCCCTAGTTACATCTATACAGAAAATATGCATGCAAAATTTCTTATTCTCACCAAAATCCCTATAGTCGAACATTGTCTGCATTTCTTATTTATAAAATTTTCAGACAAAGATAATGTAAAAATATTTACAGGATAAGAAAGAACATTTTATTATTGTTATCCAAAAAAATATGAGTAGAATAACTTTTGAAATCCCAAATGAACTTAATATCAACATATTAACGTACTGTAACTGTGAATGAAACACATCCTCTGTCACAAATGAGACCTTGCAACATCAGTGAAGAGCTTGAGTGAAGACACCAAGGACTAGCGGGCTACATTTACAGACAGAAAATTAATAAAATATCTGCCTGATAATGTATCCAGCTGTCATAAAAATTTTAACAGATCTTCGATTCCAGAGTTCCTTGACTTCCCAGCAGGCCTCTTAACAACAGGGATAACATTATGTGATTTCATTACACTCCATTATAAGTTAATATATTGATACCAAGTTCAATTAGAATTAACAAAAGATATTTTAAATGTACATTTTTAGATAGCAGTTTTAACTTCTTTAATTTTCTGTAAATATTTTTATTTTTTCTGCTGTCTGCGAGGTTTTTTTTTATTTTTTTTTAGGAGTATAGAAATAAAGTAAACAATATTACTTGGAAATAAAAAATAAATTAAGTAAGCATCAAAACAAACACATTGCAATATAGTTACAGCTACCTGCAGTTGTGTTACCATATTCTTGAATTCATGGAAACACACAATCTGCCCATTTTCGCCATGTACACAAAAATATTTAGCAAATTAATCGACTGGCTTTTTTTTCCCGATCATTTTAAATTTATTTTATAATTTACACATCCATAAAATAGAAGTTTCTTAAGAGGAAAATGTCAGCAGAAACGTTTATTTGATATATGCTTTTTTTCGCGAGAGGGCGAGAATTTTATTACAAATTTTATAGATATAAGCACATAATAATTTAAACATACCATATTTTCAACCGAATGATTGCATCTCCACTTCACACTAAAATCACCAGCAAAATCTGCAGCAGACATTTGTGCCACAGTATATATTTAACATAAAAATAAAATTTTTAAACACTTCCCCTTCTAACAAGAATGATTATTGAGAAAATATTATAATCTGCTCATCTGACGAATAATCTATCTGCACAATCAAACGCCCAGTTGCCGCCATGTTTGTTGATGTAAATAAAAAAATCCCGTAACTTTTCCCGAAGCCGTTCAGAGAAGTTTTAACCCAACCTTTCCCCGAGAAACCAGTATGACGTCATTCCCCGATTTTCCGAGTTATTCGTGTTTTGGTCTCTGAACGCGCTCAATGTCTTTTAATGAAAAAATGCAGACGATATTTTTATTAAGAACTTATTGTTGATTAAACTTACTTGTTATCTTAAATTTAATATCATTTTTGAAAAGATTAATTGCAAAAAAAATTATTTTGAAAAGTCAAAATATTAGAATATTTATTCAGGTGGTTCAAAATATTAGAATATTTCACATTAATTCTCCTTTAATTATTACCAATTCTTAACTGGTGGCATCATTGATTAAATACAGACTATTTTATTTAAAATCAGTATTCTTTTTTGCAGTTTGTTTCTTTTTCGTCTTAAAATGGGCCGTGTGAGTGATATTCCTGAATCTACTAAACTTCGTATGGTTGATTTGTATCGGCACGGTAATGTTAAAATCTTATCAAAACATTCCAGATTTAATTTATAAGAAATTTAATTGCATTTACTTAGTATAAAAAATAAATAAATGACAAATAATTTTTTCTTATTACTTTTTCTCAATTATTCTAATATTTTGAATATGAGCTGTATATGTATTTTGAATGAAAATCTACAATGCTACTTTTTTTCATGTTCAGTTTAAATATACTATAAAAAAGCTTCATATCTCAAAACAAGTAACACAAAAATAATGTCGCTACATGTCTTGTCATCGCCTGACACTGAATATCCCTTGATCCTTGCATTAGCCCTCTTTCTCACTTTTATCTGAACTTCTTTCAAGCAAAATATTAAAGGATCACACAACTAGTATCAAATTATTTACGCGAAATAAACTTCTTTGCCATCACCTCAAAAACAAGATTTGCCACTGAAAATTTCTTTTTTTCGTCTTTTTCACGTGATATGATCATGAATAAACTTTCAATGTTATTATGTATTCTCTTGTTTAAGTCTCAGAATAGATTAAATAAAATAATAATAATAATGTTGAAAAAAATCTATCATGTTAAAAAGGACATTTTTTTGAAAAACGTTCGAAAATATATTTAAAAAAAAAGGATTTAGAATATTAACAAATTAATGCCTTTTTTTTCCTATCGACTAAACAAGTGATTTGTATTCATGATAAAGGGGCATCAGCTATGGACAGGCATTTTTAGATGTGTTTGTAATTATGTGTTCGTAGACCTATAGTTGCCGTTCAGTCCGTCCGTCTGTTCACGTATAACAACGCAAAAACAACCCAACCGAATCATTTGAAAGGTAAAATATATAATTATTTAAAAATTTTATCGAATCAATTCAAATTTTTTGACAGTTGGATGTATTGTTCAATTACAGGGACTATTTAAAATATTCCATTACATTAAAGTAAATGGGAAAAAAAGTTTCAATCGCATTTTATTGGTGTTACACACATTCAAACACAATAAAATGGATATACATTTATGAAGTATATACTATAATATACATTTTGTGCTATCTGTGGTTCAATCAAGTGGTTCAATCAATGTTTTATTATTTACAGGATTACACAAAAGTATTCCCTTACATAATGGTCTAGGGTGGACATTGCTTGGGACGTGCTTTAATTACATTAAACTATTTAATATTTTATGAAATCGATATACGTTACTAAGAATTACTACATGTTACTTCCTGTATAACAGAAAATGTATAGTATTTACAGGGACTCTAAACGTTTTTGGGCTGCTATACTGTATGCGAAATACTGTATACAATTACACCAGGATCTGAATATATTTTAAACTTCATTACAGAACGAACGCACCTCATTTGCTATACTTGAGGTGCACTTTATGATTCGTTTTCTTATCTTTCAGCAATAAAAGAGTTATGAGTACTCTCCGAGTAAGGATAACATAACCATGATAATACAAGCAGGAAATGTACGTCAAACTTGTCTAATGGTGCAATAACTTTTTCTATTAAAATAGCAAATAAAGCCTTTGTGGAAAAATGCTTAAAGATAGAGAATCAACGATCATAAATGCACAAATAATGTATGAAAAGGTAATAAATAGCTGTTTCGAATCTACTATTGAGATTCTTCACCAGAGAAAAACTCAGCGAGCTATAAAAAGGAAAACTGAGCTCACTGATGAAGAAAAGCACTAATACATTAATAATAACAACTAATACTTTATTTCTGCATTTATAATCGTTGGTTCTCTATCTTTAACCTTCCCACCGCCGCGACCGGTTATATCCGTTCACTAGGCTGCAGGTTTCACTGCAGTTAAAGCTTTGTTTAAATTAATGTAATTCTACAGATGTAATCCAGTTTTAAGAAATTAAGTTATAATTGATATTTTCAAGACTTATAAGCATATACATAACAAAAAAATTATAACATGATAGAAAATCTCTCTTTTATTAACATTAAAAAAAAAAATACAATTTTGCCTTTTTGCTTGGCTGTCAGGGGGTTAAATAACTTTTTTTAGTTTTCTAATAATTTAGATCTAGGTGTAATAGCTGTTACTATTTTATTTAAAAATGAATAATACAAAATTCATTACATTTTATCATTTAACAAAATTCCTTACAATTCTACATATTAAAATAATAAGATTCCATATTAAATAGCACGTCATCCCCATGGCAACCTAGAATCATTGTAAATCATGGAACATATCAGTATGAAGATACTGATATAGCTTTCGTATGTCTTTTCTATATCTACTTCCCATTAATAGGCTTCTGTTACATTTTTAATAATTTTGTATGCAAATATTTTGCTTTTACTGCTATTTATGTTAGTTATAGGAGAATGTGGATATTTATGTATGTGTGTGAATGAACATATTGTCGAAACTTGGTTTTAGATTGATCTGCTATTTGCTAAAGATGTAAGGCGGCACTGTCATAAAAGTTACAAAACATTTTCACTTTTATACAACTCGACTACTGGTCTTGTATAAATCATGCACAGAATGATTTACATTGATATGCATAGTTATTTTTATAGATCTAAATTCATTTTCAGTTTAAACATACTAAAAAAATATTTAATGTCTGAAAACAAGGAACTCAAAAATGTCGCTTCATGTCTTGTGATCATCTGACACTGAATATCCCTTGATCCCTGCATTAGCCATTTTTTTCTCTTTTATCCGAATTTCTTTCAAGCAAAGTATTAAAGGATCACGCAACTAGTATCAAATTATTTACGCAAAGTAAACTTTTTTGTCGTCACCTCAGAAACAAGACTTGTGACCGAAAGTTTCTTTTTTCTTTTTTTGCCCATGAATAAACATTCATCATTATTATATTTTCTTCTGTTTACAGTAACAAATTATGTATTAACAGTGGGTAAGTGTGATCACAGATTGCACAGAGGGTGTCGTTTAATATCTTTTTAAAAACATTTTATCCTTAATAATAATAATAATAAATATAAAAATAATAATAATAATAATAATTAGAGTTATTTTATTGTTACATAAATGGCAGCACCATTACAATTTATTTCAAAATAATTTAAAAAAATAATTTTACATGAAATTAAAAATATTCAAGCAGGGTAATTTAAATAAAATTTGAAAATCAGAATAATTTTAAATTCAGAAAGTTCCAAAAAGTATCAATAAAATATAGCACTTTAAACCAAATAATTTGTTTAAAATAAATTTAGATTTCTGTAATAATCCCGAAAAAATGCGCATTAATCTCCCGAAAAAATAAAGATTTATTATTGCAATTGCGGTCATAGCCATCTATAATCGGATCCCGTCTTTTAATGTTTTTTTTTTCTCTATGCGACTGTCCGGCAGATGTTGTTATGCTAACAGCTTTCGTCATTTGTATTAACTAAACAATCATACATACAAAAATCAGCTTGTATAAATTAATTAACAAGAACGGCAACGGAATTAGCGGTGAATTGGCTGATTCCAATACAAAATTTTTGAGGTTGATGCAACTACAAAATAACTTCAGTATTTTTTAGGTCGGTACAACCAAAAAAATTGCTGCAATATTTTTGAGGTCAATACAACTACGAAATTACTGCAGTTTACAAACTACAGTAATTTTGTAGTTGTATCAACCGCAAAAATTCTGTAGTGGAAATGACCAATTCACCGCAGTCTTCCAACTGCAGTTTTTTTTTTTTTTTTTTTGTTAAATTTCTTCAGTACATTTTTAGCTGGGGTGCACCTATACCTCGGGTTTATTCAACAAAAAAGCAAAAAAGGCTATCTCTAGGGCCTCTAATTTAGCAAGGCTTCACAATTGCTCGGCTTAGTCGGGTAATTGACAACTCCGGATTATTCAGTTACCAGTTTGTCATTGATAAAAAAAAAGAGAGAGACATTGCGTTGTGTGATTTTAGACGATGACCCAACATATGTCCGCATTGGTTTGCTAAGAGAAAAAGTAAACATTAAAATACATTAAAATTAAATTTCCCCATACTTAGCAACTCATCTCTACAAGATATACTTAATCAACTATTGATTTTAGACGAAAAAATCTAGAATTTTATTAAATAAGCAAGTATTGTTAGCTACTGAAAAAAAAGGAAAATAAACAATTAAAAAGGCTTTCATATAAGACAACTAAGAGTTATAATAATATTGTTCATTTATTAAATTTAATTGCATTAATAATATAAGTACAAAAGAAAAACAAGTAACCACTACTCCGTAAGTAAAATGTTACACATACAGTAAAAAGAAACTATATATTACATTAAAATAGCATATAAAGCCTTTGTGCACAAATGTTTAAGGATAGAGAGCCAACGAATATAAATGCACAAATAAAGTATGAGAAGGTAGCAAATAGCTATTTCGAATCTACTAACGAGATTCTTCATCAGTGCAAAACTCAGCGAGCTAAAAGTAGCAAAACTGAGCGAAGAGACAGAGAGACGCAGGCTTATATACCCGCTATGGGAACAATCCCGCCTAAAGGAAAGCAACCAATGAGAAGAAAGCAGCCAAAACCAACGGAGTGGACAAGTAGCGACATCTATCGGAGAACAAGCAAAATAAAAACTAAAAAGCGAGTGAAAAAAAAAAAAGTATTAAATTAACGATTTCCAAATACTTGGAAAATAAGGAGTACTAGATAAGTCATTGACTAAGGAGTGAGAATTTTTTATGATGTGGTAAGCTTCCCAAAAATCAAGATCAAGAATAGAAGGACATTTATGGATGATGGTGGCTGAAGAAAAGTTAAACTTATGTTGAGAAGACCAACAATGTTGAGCAATAGAGGAACGTTTAAGCTCCTGATTTTTGACATACCTTTTATGTTCCATTAAACGAAATCTGAGAGCACGTTTAGTCTGACCAATATAAGAAAGACCACATTGGCAAGAAATTTGGTAAATACCCCAGTTATCTAAGTGATCAATGGGGTGCTTAAGATTTGAAAAAGCAATTTTATTAACAGGAGAAAAAATAACATTGAAATCGAACCTTTTTAACTTTTCTTCAGCCACCATCATCCATAAATGTCCTTCTATTCTTGATCTTGATTTTTGGGAAGCTTACCACATCATAAAAAATTCTCACTCCTTAGTCAATGACTTATCTAGTACTCCTTATTTTCCAAGTATTTGGAAATCGTTAATTTAATACTTTTTTTTTTTTTTTTTTTCACTCGCTTTTTAGTTTTTATTTTGCTTGTTCTCCGATAGATGTCGCTACTTGTCCACTCCGTTGGTTTTGGCTGCTTTCTTCTCATTGGTTGCTTTCCTTTAGGCGGGATTGTTCCCATAGCGGGTATATAAGCCTGCGTCTCTCTGTCTCTTCGCTCAGTTTTGCTACTTTTAGCTCGCTGAGTTTTGCACTGATGAAGAATCTCGTTAGTAGATTCGAAATAGCTATTTGCTACCTTCTCATACTTTATTTGTGCATTTATATTCGTTGGCTCTCTATCCTTAAATATATATTACATCTAAGTTTAGCATATCGCTCAATTCACAACGTCTCCTGGGCAGTAGTCTAATTCCCAAATTAAATTTATAAATTGGCATATATATATATATATATATATATATATATATATATATATATATATATATATATATATATATATATATATATATATATATATATATATATATATATATATATATATACTTTGTAAGAACATTATTAACAAAAAGGTACCTGCTACTCCCACTGAAAATAAGAAGAATCACCTGTACCAGGCCCGGGGTATATCCATGAAGGAGCAGCTTAGAGTATTTCACCAAGAAATAAAGCAAAGAAATCAAGGTTGAGCACTGGGGGACTTAGGAAGCAAAAATACCAAGCTGTACCACAGAAAAAATAACACCCACATACTCTGCATCTCGTTTCTCCTCATCTGCTGTCTCTCTTTTTTCGGAAAACGAGGAAAACTCTCTGTGAGCCCAAAATTTGCATAAGAAGTCATGACTGGTGAAAGAAAATTAACATACATCTCATAATTCTACTCACCAGCTAATCGGCTCTCCTCGCACACGCCCCCGTGCAGCTAAGGGTCAGCGGTCCCCACTATAACCCGGGGCCCATCATACCTCGTACTTCCCACGAGACAAGTTGGGCTCCACACATAGCCTTTACAGCCCGGCCATAAAACATGGGGTCATAAAAGACCTATTTTTTTTGTACTAACTGTTAGGATACCACTTTTATGACTTCGTAGTACAATAGGTCATATACCTATATATCGTACCCTTCAATTAAGTCTTCCCCCTATCAAATCACTTGCCTGAGAAAAACTTAATCCATTTCTTACTTATCCGGAATACAAAAAAATCGTAGACATAATATTGCACTTGTCAAAACCTAACTACTAACAATAATACTATACATTTAAAAGAAACTTATATTAAAAATATTCAAATAATAATAAAAAAAAGTCCTTCCGGCAATGCCGGGAGGAAGAGGTAGCTTTCATGTACTTATATATTTATTTATTTATTTTAAAGTAAGTTACATTGTTCAAAAATACTAAGCTCAAATTAGTGGAAATAATCTTATAAAATTAGTGATTTTATAAGATTGAATACTAGTTTTTGTCAAGACTGAATATTAATAGGAATTTTTCGAAATTAGGCATCTTTTATTCAACCTGGTTTTATTTTAAGCGATTTAGAAAGTCACCAAATTCCACGATATCATAAAGTGTAAAGCAACATTGTGGATTGTTCAGATCAGACCGTTTCAAAACGTCAGCCATAAGCAAAATTCAACGTGCTATAACTCAATCATTTTTTAAGATATAGACAAAATAAAAAATGCTCTAGAATCGTTGTTTTAAGTTATAACACGTAAAAGAAAAATATTTTTCAACTTTTAATTTTTTCGCATTTAATTTTAAATTTAAAATTTTTTCAAAAATTTAAAATGGCCACCATTTTGAAACAAAATGGCGGATGATGCTGGCCAACGAACTCGGTCGAGACATTTGTATGTACTATGTACATACCAAGTTTTATTGAAATCGGTTCATAAATACGCGTGTTATCACGTGACAAAAATCAGATCGTTTCAAAATGTCAGCCATAAGAAAACTTCAAAGTGCTATAACTCAATCATTTTTTAAGATATAGACAAAATAAGAAGTGTTCTGGAATCTTTCTTTTAAGTTCTAGCACGTAAAAGAAAAATATTTTTCGACTTTTAATTTTTTCGCATTTAATTTTAAATTTTAAATTTTTAACAAATTTTAAATGGCCGCCATTTCGAAACAAAATGGCGGATGATGCTGACCAACGAACTCGTTCGAGACATTTGTATGTACTATGTACATACCAAGTTTCATTCAAATCGGTTCATAAATACGTTAGTTATCGCATGACAAAAATCAGATATATATATATATATATATATATATGGTTATATATATATATATATATATATATATATATATATATATATATATGTCAACATTTGAACGGAGGGTGGTTTTGGGGTCTGGGGGTCATGATCGATGAAAATATACCAAAATTTTCCGGAAGTGCTTTCCTCCGGACGGCTGCAATAGGTAGCTTTTTACTTTTTGTAATGAAAGCTACCTAAAAAAAACATATACAATAAAACAGCAGTGTATCTATATACATTTATTCTTTTACGTTTAAATACCCTAAAAATTTTGGAATACCACCAACAACTTTTAGTAAGCATAACAGATTTCGGTAAATTTAGTTACGTATTTCTTTACAGTGTAAAAGAATAAAAGATTTTTCATGTAAAATTGCTAAATTTTGAAGATCTTAAACAATCATAAAATTTTAATGCAACTATATGTCATTTCGTGGCATATGTATATTAGGACGATGACAATTTCATTATACAACTTTTTTTGCATCCTCGGATTTTTTTTTTTTTTTTTTTTTTTTTTTAGATTTTTATTCTGTTTAAAAGAACATGTTTTCAATGTAGAAGCTGAAATTCCACGTAATGTTTAGTTTTACTTAACAATTTATGGCAGTTAGGAAACGACTTAATAAAAGTCCAATTTTTTTCTTTCTAACCGATGACCTACCTGACGAATTTTCTCAGCTTAACGGGTTAGATACCTGGTATCGGGGCGGACTACCGCCTAATTGCCACGTAGTGGCAATAAACTTTGCTTCGGATGCCATCATTTCTGCAGTATTTGCTTGCCGTTAAGCATACTTTGTTTCGCTTGTTAATTAATGGTACATCCTGATGTTTGAACTGCAAATGGCTTCGCAAGATTTTTAACGGGACTTCAATCACAATATTTTCAGAGAAATATTTAAAAGAACTATTTGGCACCTGTGATTTTTCTACTTCTAATTTGAACTATGTCAAAAATAATAATTACTCTTGAACAAAAATACTACTCTTTTTGGTCATACTACAGATGGTATTTCAAAAATTTTATCCGAACACTGTAAAAAAAATGGTGTAAATCTACAAAACCAGTTTTTCTAAAGCTACAGAAATATGTAGTTATACAAAATATCTGCAAAAATTACAATAATCTTACTAAAATCAGTAACCCGGATTAGAAAATTATTTAATGGTTTTCAAACCTTCAAATAATTATCTAAAAGCATCTAATTTTATTAAAAATATTTTTGTTGCTTAATGGATTGCATTTGTTTTCTTCTAATATCAAAAACTAAATTTCATAAAATAATCTACCAGCAGACGAAGTACTCAAAAATATATGTTTTTATAATATATTAAAAATTTTCTTAATAAACAAAGAAAAATCTTTTATGTATTTTATAGATAAACTGACAAAAACTCATCAGTGAGCATAAAACCTTCAAAGTTATCGATTTTCAATGTATTGCCAATCATTGTTAAGTAAACATAATTATTTTAATCGAATTTATTATGCTTAGTGATCGACTGGTGTTTTTTATCGATGTCTATTCAAAATGTTTGAAAATTTCGTCGATATTTTTAAATGATCCTTCGTATTTTTTTATTATGAAAATAACACGAAAAGTAACAGAAATATAATTAGATGACATATAACATAGACACAGATAAAAGATGACATAGATAATAACATATTGAGATGATAATTTGAAATTTTCTCTAGTAGTTCACGCTCATTTAATTCCATGTGTAATTCCCACTCGATCTTAAAAAAGGCAACGGTGAAGTGTATAGATTAATAAATGAAATTTTAAAATACTTTATCTGTTTTCATGCGCTGTAATGAATGTTGTAATATAAATCATAAATTAAAAAGAATTATGAATGCAATTGTTATTAATTAATTTAAATATCATTAAGATTGTAAACCTTAAAAAATTGAAACCAGATTAATTAATTGGAAAAACAGAGACTCAAAAACGAATGTCAACTATTCACTAGATGGATGAAAGTGGAAATTCTGATACTTTTTATTTTAAGAAATGTAATTATTTATTCAAACTATATTTTATACGAGGTGACATTCTTTGGAAAAGCTAATTTTAGAGCAACAAATATCATTACGTATTCTTAGCATTTGAATTATAGTTTTTTTTTAAATATTTTGCACTTGATCAATGCTATGACTATATATTATTCTACTGAACAACATTTTTTGATAATAAATTATTGTTTAAATTGTATATGTGTGTAATATAAAAGTGTTATGTGATTTATTTACATTGTAGTGATGCACACATGATAATTATTTTTCGTGTTTTTGTAATAATAATTTGGGTAATATAAAAAATGTTCGTTAAGGCTGTCAATAGACAAATGTTTACGGATGAAACCGAGAAGATTTTTAATATCATAAAGATTTACAAATACCTATTTTACTTTTTCAAGATAAGTGGAATATTTACTAATTTTAAAACTAACAGAAGAATTGGAAAAAGAAATGCATGTTATATGTTACTGAAAATGTTAAATATTATTTTTAATATAATTAGTGCTTTACCGCTGTTAGCATGTTTATCTTATATCCTCCAACCTTCATTGTTATCTAGGAAGAGAGAATTTATTTTAATTTGTATAGGATTAATATACTTTTCATTTCGCATTTATTTAGTTAAACAGCTATCGTGTTTGAAAAAAGTTTCAAAATTAGTCTCTCGTCTTTTTACAAAACTACGATTTCAAAACAACACTCGCAGCTGGATAATAATTTGGATAAGTATTGTTTTATGCAGCATTATTTTTTTCCTGACAGAAATGACCATTAATACTTATAATAAGGAAAATCGCATAAAGACATTATTATTTGGTTTTTCTATTGAAAACAATTATTTAAAATTATTTTTCAGTTTAGCGTATGCAATAAGTAATAACTTATTTTTATATCTACCTATTAATATTTTTGACTTTTATTATGTCGTGATTTGTTTAGATATTTCTTTATTACTTGAAAAGTTTCAACAGAAGCTAAAGTGTTTATCCAATATTGATTACAAACTTTTAACTAATATGTACAATGATATTACATTAATTGTAAATATTTTCGACAAAACAGTTGGATTTTTGATATTTCAGTCGTTTCTTTATAACGCACTTTTGATATTTTATATCTTAAATTTGGCTATATATGGCACGCTCGATGATATAAAACAAAATTATTACATAGTTACCGCATGCTTGCTTAGTTTCTTCAGTTTCATAGCAAAAGTGGAATCTGCATCGCGCGTCAATGCGTCATCTCTGTTAGTTAAAAATCATTTAAGAAAGATTGATGAAAATGACTACAGAAAAGTTTGCGCTTACATCAAATTTATGAAAAACACCAAAGACATATACATGACCGTATGGGGCTTTGTTCGCATGAAACGTAATGTTACCCTAGGAACTTTGGGTGCAATTTTGACCTATAGTTTATTGTTTGATAATTTGTTACTATTCTGATCGCAGATATAATGTTTTCAGATGCGGCAGTATTTCTTTCATACTAACAAATGTTACATTCGAAACAGAATTGTTATACATTTTTACCTACTAAAAAGTTTAATAATTTTTATAGCATCTACAGTAGTAAAGAATTAATCAAGAGATATAGATGCAAAGAGTAATCTTTGATAAATTTATAGAGTAACATTGTGCATCAATTCGTCATCTCTGTTAGTTAAAAATCATTCACAAAAAGATTGATGAAAATGACTACAGAAAAGTTGTACTTACATGAAATTCATGAAAAACACCCATGACCGTATGGAGCTACGTTCAAATGAAATATAATATTACTTAAGAACTTTAGGAGCAATTCTGACTAATCAGACTAATCACCTACAGATTATTGTTTGATAATCTGTCACAGTTCTGATTGCAAATGTAATGTCTGGGCAGTATTTATTTCATGCTTAAATATATAATATTCGAAAAAAAAATTATACTTTTTTATTACATAAATAATTTCACTAATTTTTAATAGCATATAAAGCTTTAAAGAATTAATTAAGAAAAAAAGATGCAAAGAATTACAAGAGAATGTTTATTTTAGGATGAAGTATGAAAGGTATGTAAATGACTGTTCAGAGACTTCAAATGTGACGTAATGTTATTTCTGGAACAATGGAAGCTTATTATTTAAAAATATTTTGCTACTTTAATTGTACAGCCAAACTACTATACAAATTTGCACGTTTTATGTATTAAAATTTGTATATGTTTTACTTTTAAAAATATGATGAAAGGTATTACGTTTATAGTGTATGCTTACTTATAGACATATATTTTATATTTAAAGTGCAACATAAATATTTTACAGGAAAAAATAAAAATGAAATAGTTGATAAATGCATCAATATATTATGTTCAAGTTATGGGCGAATTTAGATTAAATAATTTCAGAATAAAAACTAGTGTATAATCCCGTCAAAAATGACCGAATTTTGATAGGAGTTTTATTCTCATAACACTTCATACAAACAAACAATATGAAGAATTTATTATTGTAAAGATGTTATTGTAGAAAAGTACATTTTAAAAGTGACAAAGGTTTTTGATAAATACAAATGTTGAGGATCAAGATCATACATTCAATACTTTATCTGCAGTTATCTATGGCAATGTTGAATAATCACTAGTAGTTTCCCAATAAAAGACAAACACTTTTCAGAAAAGAAAAGTTTTACTATTTACTTCATCATAATACATGGAAAAAGCTACTTGCAACAATGTAAAACATTCAGAAAAATCAGGCGTTAAGCATAGGCTATCAAACATTTTCACACATTTTCGTTAAAAAAACTTCGTCACTTAGAGAAATAATATGTTACTGTAAATAGCCAAATATGTATTCCAATATTTTTAAACAGTGCTTTATCTGTCGGTTGATATGCATACTATATAATAGCGAAATGTATTTTAGCAAGAAAACACCTAGCAACTTGAAATTTCTCTTTCAGTAATTTATGCTAATAGATGATAGCATATTTGAAAAGTTTTGTTTAGCCCTGTATTTTATCTATTACTTTTATTACACGTCAGAATCTAGCTAACACTTAATTCAAACTGAAACACTTTTAAATCTATTGAAATCAACTTTGCACAAATTATCATAAATAGGTGACCATGTAACGAATTCTTTGCGTTGCCTCGTATATATCATGTCTATATTCTAAATTTATATATGTTATCGATATTTTAAATATCTTATACCTCTATCTTATCTTATGTCTTGTGTATCTATATATATTATTTTTATTTATATTGTCTATATTTTATCTATATTCTAAAAATAATTCTTAACAAACTTTAAAATACTAAGCGTAATAATACATAGCTCATTTACAAGCCACCTTTGAGTAATTCTTTGAGTAATTCAAAAATCTTTAGGAATCATTTTGTGTACCCCTGTATATCAGTTATCGTAGTCATGCACACCATATAAAATATGTATAAATTTAGTGAAACTTAAAAGCACATATTATGATTAAAAATGCATTTCATCCACCCATTAGTCACCATTGCTAATATACGGCACTTATGATACACATCAGAATCTTTTGAGTGTCTCTGTAAATGCTAATTATGTGAATGCTAAATAACTTACATTAAGTCTCAACGACGTATATCAATTTTATTATATTCGAAGCAGTTTAATAGAATTAAAATACGCAGCAAAATTTTACGTTTACGAATATGTAATAATATTCGTTGAATTACATTTGATGGCCCCACCAACCAAGGGATTGCCCAAAACTACGTTTAAAGTATAGAATTGAATGCAGAATCCTCAGAATGACAATCATTAGATTCATTTGACGAAACGAAATAGTTTCACGAAACAATCGAGTGATTACATAATTCTTGATTTCTCGGCACAGATATCATATACGCTTTGGAGAGATTTTTTCTGACACCAATTTTTCGAAAACTTTGTATTCAAATAACAGTTACATAAAGGGTTTTTTTTAACAATTTTCTATTATTTTATAAATAAAATGATAATAATAATTATAAAGTTTAGGTAATAATTATAGAACAAATAAATTTATATCATTTTAAAAAAGAAAGTGTAAGTGAATAAACAATTTTTAATAAATAAATAATAATAGCTGGATTATTATGAGAGTCATATACACTATATTGCCATTGATTATGGGACACTTGCGATTTTAGACATTTTACTAAATATCTAGAAAAATACATGAGGAATCATCTCGAAACTCTTAGTGTATAAATATAATAGTATAAGTCATACATCTCCGTGAAGATTTTTTCCCGAAACTCCAAAGGGGGCCGTCAACAAATTAAAAAAGAATGAATATCTTTTGAATAACCCTGTCAAAACTAATGTAGCAAAAGAGCTCAAACTCTAGATTATAATTGAATGCCTTATTGTAATTAGCCTTGTTCATTTTTATGCAAATAGCATGCATACTCGCAGAGTAATTAAGGTTTTTATAAAAATGATCCCAAATTTTTCCAAGTTTTTTCCTTATAATTTTCAGAGTTCTTAATATAAAATATTATTGTTTTCAGAAAATATGACAAACAACATTGCACACAGTACCCTGTAATCAGAATTAAAAAATAATGAAAATTGTATAAAAAATGAGTTGGTTTACTAAATAATTTTTTACTGCGCATGCGTCAACGATATCAAAATTTCATTTGCATATTATGTTAGCTAAATGTATAGAGCAACTTTTGTGAAAGTCACAAAATCATAACTTGAAAATTCTGACAATAATCGTCAATTGAATATGTCGAAAATCCGTTAATCTCAAAATGAAGCAAAAACAAGAGGGGTTGTATCCATATATTCATTGATTAGTGTCAATATAGAATACACAATACGGGATGTACTACTACATTTGGATAAAATCCCTCATTTTTTTGCTTCATTTTGGAAACAACGGATTTTGTCCTTTTTCTATAGACGATTACTTTCAGAATTTTCAAGCTATGATTTTGAGACTTTTACAAAAGTTGCTCTATACATTTAGCTAACATAATATGCAAATGAAATTTTGATATCTTTGACGCATGCGCAGTAAAAAATTATATAGTAAATGTACTCATTTTTCATACAACTTTTGTTATTTTTTAATTCTGATTACAGGGTACTGTGTGCAATGTTGTTTGTCATATTTTCTGAAAAAAATATTATTTTATATTAAGAACTCTGAAAATTATAATGGAAAAACTTGGAAAAATTTGGGACCATTTTTATAAAAACCTTAATTACTCTGCGAGTGTGCATGCTATTTGCATAAAAATGAACACAGTGTATTACAATAAGGCATTCAATCATAATCTAGAGTTTGAGCGCTTTTGCTACATTAGTTTTGACAGGGTTATTCAAAAGATATTCATTCTTTTTTAATTTGTTGACGGTCCCCTATGGCGTTTCGGTAAAAAATCTTCACGGAGATGTATGACGTATATACTATTATATTTATACACTAAGAGTTTCGAGATGATTCCCCATGTATTTTTCTAGATATTTAGTAAAATGTCTAAAATCGCAAGTGTCCCAAAATCAATGGCAATATAGTGTATTTGCCATTTTGTTGAAATCGCGCCAATAAGGCGCGTTTATGAGATTTGCGTCTATTTCTCTAGGAGAATATTCTAATTTGGCAAAAAATCGAGCAATAAAATAAATTATTTATAAAAGTAAAATAATTTAAGGTTTAGTATACTTCAAAGAGAGATCAAACTGGTCGCCAAGGGCGACTCCCCTAGAACAATATAAATTATAAAATATACTAACCAGGAAACAAAATGTACATTAAACAGCTTCAAATTAAACACTTTTTCCAAAAAAGCATTCCATCACTTTAGATAAAGTTCCAACAAATAAATTTTCGAGATTTCAAATTTGGTTTTCGCATGCAAATATCAAGTTAAAAACAGCACGTCAAGCATAGCAAATGAGTTGCTTTCATACCATAAAGAAGTTTTTAAAATATTCAGATCTTGCTGTATAAGTATACTGTATATGATATACAATAGAGTATCCGAAATTTTTTTTTAATATTCATGTAAAAACTGTCTACTTTCTGTTACAGGAAGTAATTAGTAGTATATCTCAGCAATGTATATTAATTTTATTAAGTGTGAAACCGTTTAATATTATTTAAACGCGCCCCAAGCTATTCCTCTCCTAGTGGTATAGTTTCCTCCTATACCATTATGAAATGGAATACTTTTGTGTAGACCTGTAAATTAATAACAAATGTTTTTCGCACCACAGATTGCATTAAACTTATATTTTAGTAAGTACTTTATAGATGCATTTCAGTTTTATTATGTTCGAAAGAATTTAATACCATTAAAATGCACTTAAAATAATTTTTTCCCATTGGCCGTAATGTAACGGAATATTTCTATTCTCCCTCCAATTAAACTATGAATCCGATTTTCATAAAATTTTAAACGAATCGACAAAGTTATGCAATAATTATGTGTTTTAAATTTCAAATGATTCGGTTGGTAGTTTTTGCTCTGTTATATGCGGATGGGTTAAAAGACAAACAGACAGACAGTCGGACGAACTGAATGACGATTATAGGTGCTATCTATTTACATAATAAGAATGCACCTAAAATTTTTCATTAAATATTTTATATTAGAATGTAAAAATAAGTAAAGAAAAATATTTTCTGAATTTTATAGAACTTTCAGAATTTCTACGTCATATTTTTGCACCTAACTATCTTTAACTTTTCCAATTATATTTAGTTTAAAAAAGTATGCACATTTTCATTTGAATTTGTAAACCAAACTGGCCAAAAAATTATTAAAGATTTTAATTTATGTGTAATGTGCATGTGACATTTAGATAAGATCCCCATGAGCTAAAAATAGTTAGAAAAATTCCTTATGTTTCTCAAAATTTTTATTTTATTTTCTTGTGTGTTAAATATATATTATAATTCATACAGTGCCTCCTTGAATAGCATTGTTCCAACTTGGACCGCTTTTTGGACACCACTTTTATTTAACCTTCCTACCCTAAATGGGTCGAATCTATCCATTTCTATCATATATTATATTCGATTTGAATCACAAATGTCTTTATACACTAAGTTAAATAAAAGTTACAGAGAACTAAGTTAAATAAATAGATAAAATAGATTTAAATAAAAATTCTGGTGTCATTTTTATAAAATCAAGTTAGAATAATTTTTAACAGGGTAGGAAGGTATATAAAAAAATATTCATAAATTTCTTAGTTATTTCGTATAAACATACCAGGAAGAGCGCTTTCTTTGCGATAGCTGCAAAATCCTACAACCAATTTTTTTTTATTACTGGTTTTCTTTAACTGAACCAGTGTGAGTACTGCATTTTGTGTGCAATTTAAAACAAGTTGGAAATTGCACGTAAAGCGTAGCAAATGAGGTGCGTTCGTTGATAACGAAGTTTTAAAATATTCAGATCTTGCTGATGTAGTAGAGCGTACTTTGGATACAGTATAGTGGTCGAAATCTTTGTGTTCCTGTAAATATGCAGGGAGTAATTTTTATTATACTTCATTAACGTATATCTTATTCATAAAATGTGAAGTAGTTTAATATAATTAAAACACCCTCCAAACAATATGTTTCCCCGTATAACATTATTTATTGGAATACATTTGTGTGGCCCTGTAATTTAATAATAAATATTCATTGCATCACAGATTGTGCAAAATGTATTTTGTAGTACATATTTCATAGATTCAAGTCAATTCTGTTACATTCAAATGAGTGTAACACCATTAAAATGCATTTGAAACTTTTTTCCCCATTGACCGTAATGTAACGGAATACTTTTCATTGTCCCTGTAATTGATCAATGATTCCGATTTTCATAACATTTGAAATGACTCGACAAAATTATGTAATAAGTATACGTTTTAAATTTCAAACGATTAAAATGCATTTGAAACTTTTTTCCCCATTGACCGTAATGTAACGGAATCCTTTTGATTGTCCCTGCAATTGATCTATCCATACGATTTTCATAAAATTTGAAATGATTCGACAAAATTATGTAATAAATATACGTTTTAAATTTCAAACGATTAAAATGCATTTGAAACTTTTTTCCCCATTGACCGTAATGTAACGGAATCCTTTTGATTGTCCCTGTAATTGATCTATCCATCCGATTTTCATAAAATTTGAAATGACTCGACAAAATTATGTAATAATTACGTATTTTAAATTTCAAACGATTCGGTTGGGTAGTTTTTGCGTTGTTATATGCGGACGGACGGACAGACGGACGGACTGAGCGACAACAATAGGTGCTACGTATTTACATAATTACGAACGCACCTAAAAATGAGTTTAAAGAATCTTTGTCACCTTAAGATTAGTCATTTCATATCGAGTACATTTTATAGTAGAAACTTTCCTTAAATTAACAGTTATTTATAAATTTATTTAAATATGCACTTTGCCAATATAGACTAAGAATAGTTAATGTTTTCTTCGTTAAATCTAAGTATAAATATAAATAGAAACAATAGTTTGATTTGTATCAATATTCAAAGCTAGTTAAAGTTTTTTGTATGATTTAGTTAAGATATAACAATGAATTTGTACCTAAAGATAAACATTATTTGTTATCGAAAAAATTAGTTGGAAATAGATAAAACATAAAAATGTGCTGTTCGTGATTCAGATAAAAGCGATAAAACATATTTCCACAGAAATCGAAAAGTAAGAGTTAATGATGTAAAAGTAGTGGTAAGTAAAATTACCTTTTGGAAGATTGGGCGATAATTATAGATTATTTCAGACCATGATTATATAAATATCACATTTAACATCTAAATAAGACATAAAACATTTTATCGCATATGAACTTTCAAAACTTTATAAACTATTAAATGTATGTACAAATATTTTACAGACGTGTGTACAATAAATAATACAAGAGTAATTCATGTGAATATGTCTTTTTTTATTTTATTAGCTATATTAAAAAATACATTATCTATGCATAAATTTTGTCTGTAATTATCATAGAAGGGCATGTGAAAATAAATATGATCGCTTTAGCTTTCTTTAGCGATAAACACTTGTGACAGGTAAGATATACGTAAAGGGATTCATAAATAATGAGCCTTTGTTTAAAGGGACAGATTTATTGAGCGAATTGGTACAATTGCCTAGTATTCTTCAAAATCGGTACCTCCTGCATCCATCCGCTTTTGTAGGCGGTATTTCTATGATTTAAAGGCGTCCATGTAGGCTTGCTTCGTAATGGCTTCAAGGCAGTCTTAACAATTTCTTGGATGCCCTTGATCGAGTTGAAGCGTTTAACTTTCAGCGCTGATTTTAAGGGGCTGCTTCACTCAAATGAAAAAACCCGTTCGCTTATGCTAATCCTATGGAAGAAATTTATAAAGATATCTCGATTGCATTTTAATATTTTCAAATGATTTTTTTTGGATTGGATAGCTGAGATTGATGTGAAAGCAGGCGTTTTTCTTAAATTTTATTTATTTATTTATTTTTTTACTTTTTTTGATTTTGTTTACAGATATTTTTAATGAGGGTGATTTTGCTTTCCACACCGGTTCTGAAAAAGAAAGCGTTCTTGTAAAAAATATCTGTAAACAAAATCAAAAAAATAAAAAGCGGCCTGTATTCAGATAAATCTCAGCTATCCAAAGTAAAAAGAATCATTTAAAAATATTAAAACGCAACCGAGATATCTTTATAAATTTCTTCCATAGGATTAGCATAAGCGAACGGGTCATTTCATTTGAGTGACCCGGGCCCCTAAATACTCAACGCCTCCCACCATCGTTCCTAGTAACAGGTGCGCTCGCCGATGTACGCTAGCGTCAAAAGAAAGGTGAGGCTCATTTCATATGAATCCGGTCATGTATCACAGGTAAAAATTTTTGATAATTTTATTCATATGAGTCCTTTAGACTTGATTTCGAAATTATAATAATAATAATACAGTAAAACCCCAATAATTCGGATTAATTGGCACCGGACCCAATCCGGATTATTGAAAATCCGGATTATCCGGAGAATTAGAAATAAAATGAGATAAAATATAACATACTAACAGAAAATCACCTTTATGTTAAACTTATTGAACATTTGCAGACAGTAATAATGTTTATTTTGCTTAATTATTCCGAAAACATGTCAAAAAAAGTTTTTTTATTTAGAATACGACGATGAAACAAGTTTGTTATGGAAATAAGCCAATCGCTTCTGAAACTTGAAAAAAAATGACCAAATCGATCCGAATTATCGGGAGATCCGGATTATTCGGGTCCGAATTAGAACATAATAATAATAATAATAATAATAATAATAATAATAATAATAATAATAATAATAATAATAATAATAATAATAATAATAATAGTAATAATAATAATAATAATCTGAGAAAATCTGGAGAAAAAAAATAATATTCCCAATCTCTCAAATGTGTGTAATAGTGTTTAGTAATTTTAGTATTTTATGCATGCTGTAAAATGAGAGCTGAACGCTGTTGAGAGGCATTATAATAGTCTTTCGTCATAATGTAAGAGGAATCCATTGCATAATTTAAGGTACCATAGATATTTTATATTTTTGAAATAACCATTTTCAGTTTTCATTTTATTCTGAATCTTTTAATACGTCCCACCTATATGCGAAAATCCCCATTTAAATATCTGCAGTTTCTTGTCTTATGATTATTTATATATGGTGATAGCAGCAATTGAAGGTCTCAGATATTCAATTTTAAAACACGTTTTCTTAGAAGAATAAATCTGCAATTTGAACTTCCACTTTTTTTGATAAATATTATATATTAGGATGAGATAAAAACATATAAGGGCGTTTTTCATGTAATTTTTTAATCCATTAATTTATTTTACATACATAATAATTTTTATATTTACTTAAGCGTGCCTGCGACAATTAAAAGAAAAAACAACAAAAAATGAGCTTAAGCTATTAGAAATATTTTAATTAAAATAACCTAAATTTTCAATTTTTTATGATATGATGTGTGACAAGAGTTATTCAGCTGCAAGTGCACAAAATTTGAACGTTCTGACTTATATAGTTTTTTTTCTACGGACTCTTTGACGGACAGACAGGCGGACAAAGGATAGAGACGAATAGTGTTTCGTCAGATGAACAAATGAGTTTTGTCTTCCTCATGAATTCTTCCTTGTAAATATTTTTTCGTAAAACATTGATATTATTTTATCCGTTTTCTAACAACGTTACAAAAAGGGTGAAAACCGACTAAATGTAAATATGTTTTTGAACGAAATTTATATGTTTCAACTAGATTTTTTTTACTGTTCACTGCGCTGAATTAAAAATATAAAAACAAATATATAAGATTATTATGATTTTTTTAGATTAATAAATATTAAAAGGTTTTCTAAAAAAAAATTCTGGTAAAGAGTTTGAAATATTTAAAAATCCTATCGCTGTAAGATGCAACTAATGCTAGATGCTTTATATAAAAAAAAATATATGGTATATTTACTTCACTAAAAATGAAACAAAATATCCTTCACAATGCAAAAAAAGAAAAAAAAATGTTTTATCTTCGTCACGATTTTTTCGTTCTAAATATTGTTTCTTAAACATTGACATTATTTAAAACATTTTGTGACAAGGTTTAAAAAAGGATGAAAACAGACTAAATGTAAACATGCTTTTGAAAATGGCAATGTATGTTTCAACTAGATTTTTATGACTGTTGTTCATATCGCTCAATGTAAAGTAAAAAAAAAAATGCCTTAAAATTGATTACCATATAATAATAAGTTTTCTTGAAATGAATTTCTTTTAGTGAATATGAAATATTTAAAATTATTTTAAAGCGAATTGTGTTTTGTACATTAATATTTGGGATGCTGTTTATGCCATTAACGTAGGGTCATTTTCGTTAATTTACATAATTCATGTAATTATTATTATTATTATTTTACAAGAATAAAGTACTTTTAGGTTTCCGGCCTCAAAAATAAAAATGGAACCATTAAAATATCACTCCCGGCTCTGTCGCAGCCATTTAACTCGTAAAATAAGAGACGTGGAAACGCTAAAGGAAAAACGACTTATTTGATAGTCTTTCAAAGATGTATTTGTCTATTATTAACTTTTTCAAATATACTTAGAAAAATCTAGAGAGGTTTCTTAAGTTACTTAAATAGAAATTTTTCCTTTGTGGAAAGAAATCTTTCCTTGTGAAATCTTTTATAACGCCGAATTCAAAAATGCGTTTCTTTTAAATTTGGCTATTACATTTTCAGATATATCGTCGAAAGTTTAATGCAAAATAGTATTCTTCCTCTCCTTCTATTTCTGAATCAACTAAAAGTAAATGTGAAAAAGTATTAAGGGAATCAGAAGTTAGTTTAAGCCTAACAAAAGAGCGATTACCGCAGGTTACATGATTTTTGAAAAAATCGCATTTTTTTTCTTTTAAATCAAAAGTTCGTTTGGCTGGTGTTTAGCAAAATAATTGAGGAACTTTGGAGATATACCTATCTATATGGAATGGAAATTATGTATGAAATTGTTTCATAATTTAAGATTTTCTGTGATACTAATTTCATAGAAAATATTCGACCACGTATTTATTGTATTTTGGTCTTACATAAAGAAACGGTGAATCCACTTTATGTGCCACTGGGTATTAAAACTTAGATAACAACTTTTAACGATATTTTGTGTTGAAGGCCTAGATACTAATTAATATATTTATTGTAAGGCGCTATTTGTGGGTAAGTAACATTTGTATTAGACAATTTTTTCCCCTTATGAATGGATTTAAATATTTTTCGTAAATTATTTTGTTTAAAACATTAATTAAAACAAAACAGTTTCATTTTAAGATAACCTTATTTTATTGAGTTGAGCTAAGCTAAACTTTTATACAGTATTTCCAAACATTTGCGTGAGACCTTAACTCTCCAGAACATCTTGGCTAATGTAAATTTTATACAGAACAGTGATAATAGAAAGGAATAATAAGTATGCTTTAAAAAATAATAATAATAATGTTAGCACGATATCTTAAAACGCAACCAGATTCTAATTCTATTGCACTCCAGTGTATATTTCATCATATTAAAACTTCATGATTTTATTCTCACTTTTAGTAAAAGACTATATTTTTTTACATGGTATTTTTTAAACATGGTAGTAAAACAATAGATATATGAATAAAAAAATACTCTGTTGGTAGTAAATATACTTGAAAATTTATTTAATTTTTCACGCATTTAACATTCATTTCAATCCAGTGTACATTTTCTTCAAAATAATGTGCTTATTTCTCTTTCATTTAAACTCAAAAATAATACTAAGCAGAAATCTTATGATTACAAAAAATCTTGAAACTTTTCTTTGAATAAAAAAAATACTTCTTAACAAGAGCTGTAGTTTGTTGGCATTTCATTAGTTTCAGCAACCACCTTTTCTGTCGCGAATCTTTCTAATGCATGTACGTAATCATTTAATGTAATAAATCAAATATACTTAATTTTTACAAATTTTTACGATTAATGTGGCATGTAAATTTCCTGTGGTCCTATTACTTATTAAATTGTCGAACTTGTTCTAAATTCATTATTTATTATAGCATGGGAATACGCGTTTTGAAACAATAAAATCATATTACATAATATTCACATTAATTTTAATATTTGTACTTAAATACATGATGAGATACGATAAATATTATTTCCAGAGACTTTAAATATCACTTTAACATATTAAAGTAAGAATACAATAGTTATGTATGAAATTGTTTCATAATTTAAGATTTCCTGTGATACTAATTTCATAGAATATATTCGACCACGTATTTATTGTATTTTATGGGATATTTTAAGGACGTTCTAAAGACATTTTCACTAAACTTCTGCAAATATTTCTACAATTTGTTGGTGAAACTAGCATATAGAAAAACGGGTCTTAATAATATAGGATTCGGTAACTTTTTTTCTTTTTTTACATTTTTTTTTTTTTTTTTTTTTTTTTTTTTTTTGCTAAAATTCTATAAGAAATGTTTGTAAAGGCTTATAATTATGGTTAATGTCAATGCCAAACGTTCCATAATTTAGGCGAAATAGCAATAAAACACAATAAGTGTTTTTATCAGTCGTTTCATAAAAATAATTTCATAAATTCGTTGCATTAGTATTTTATATGTATAGAGTTTATATTTTGTACTTTTAAGTGTTTAAAATATTTCATTACCACTGTTTCACAGCGCGTTGTATTATGGGGTCTCAGGAGTCTTACTTTTTACCTGGTAGTGCAATTTAGCAGCATGTCGCATTTAATTTTTTTCTCTCAGTCCCTGTTAAACGCAGAGCCATAAAATTTTTATTTTAGACAACATAATATTTCTTCTATTTAAAATATATTTTTTAATATTCTATACTGAAATTTTATTTTATTTTTTTCAATCTTTAATTTTGACAAAATTTTTAAAATTATTTTTTGACTTGCATTTATTGCGCGCAAGATTGTAACAAAACTATTAGTTTAACAACCCCCCAAAATATTGGTAATCATGTAAAACTAATACATCTTGAACTTATACTTCATTTGAAAATAATTTATTTATTTATTTATTTTTATTTTTAATTTAAATTATAAAATTATGAAACAAATCCTTTTCTTATTGAAAAATTGCCATTTTTAAATAATAAATGCAATTGTAATATTGAAATAAGTATAAGTTATTTTTTACCTTAAAATGAAGATATTTACCAAGTTTTATGCAAATTGCTTTATTTGTTTTTAAGAAATGTCATGCGCAGTCGACTCAAGACAAGACATAATTTTAATATTTTAATCAAACTTAAACATACAAAAATGAATAAAATTTCAATGTAGATTATTATAAAAATTATTTTAAATAGAAGATATATTAAGTTGTCTATATTAAATAATACATGCATTTATGTCACAAAGGGGCTGAGAAAAAAAAATTAAATGTGACACGTTGCTAAATTGCACCAACAAGTAAAAGGTAAGACTCCTAAGATTCCTTGTATTGTCAAATACTTAGCTACACTGTTTTAACAAATCGAAAATGTTGATAATTTGGCTGAATAATTGAGAGGTAAAATCTCATAGATGCCTTATTAATTGAAAAAAGCTCATTTGAAATTACCTATTCATGCGTATTTTATCAAATATATTGTAAATTAATTACTCTGGTAAGTTTCTTCTATATTGAATCAGAAATTGATAAACTTATGAAAATCTTTACGCATTTGTTTTTCATATTTATTTATTAAGATGACAAAGTTTTAATGCATTACGTTTTTATTTGTTTATTGCAAGTAAACTGACTAGTTATCATTCTTAACATCAAGAATTTACATACGATTACTGGATAGATTTGAAATGATTAAGATTAACGACCAGTAATCAAACACAATTGTGTTAATTTTGGGATGAACATTATATGCACGATATTTGGATGTTAGTAACTTCTACTACAATCTGATCAACATGGTTAACAATAATTATCTGATGCAGTTTGACATTCAAAAGTACATCTATAAAATGATATTTTTTCTTTCTACAATCTGCATTCTATTAAAAGATCGACATTCCGGACTTCCTAATGAGAAAAATAACAATCATTGCAATTTGTATAAAACAACTAATGTAATTGTTACCGTAATTTTAATTATTACATTAATATTTATATCAATTTCGTTTTTATTACATTGTACAGAATGTTCTATGAAAGAAACATTTGTTGCATTATCCACGTTCATTATTTATTTCGCAATACGTATTCATGTGTTTAAGTGTTTAAATAAATTGCATGTTTTTAAACGAAAGATTTTACGCATATCTTGCAATTCTTTAGTAAAATCCCAATTACCATATTGGGTATTTATATGGAGCAATCTAATTATTTTCTTGAATATATATATATTCATATATATGATAAAAACATCATTTGAAACTGATATACTGAAAGCACATCTTTACAGTTATATGCCTAATAATGCATATTTAAAAATCATAATATGTGTTGCCTTTTCTTATTGTACCATCGTCTTGCCTTATATGCCTCTAAATATTTTTTCAATTTTTTACGCTATGATTTTTTTCGACATAAAAGAACTTATTTTGAGCTTTTCCCTGTTAATGAAACGCCTCCCAAGATATAACTACAATTCGTTGATCTTCACTTACAATGGAATTAAATCTGTTACATTTTTTATTGACTCTAATATTGGGTTTTTAATGTTCATTTCTTTTCTCTTCAATGCTCTATCGCTCTACCTAGGAGTGTCTATCTTCATTAATTCCCATGCATATATACCTGGCATACCGATGATTAGCAGTTTTTTAATCAGTTTCTGCAATTATCTTGCCACGACTATCGCTGCTTCTCAAGTTCATGAAGCTTCACTAATTGTAAAAGCTGATTCTAAAAGACTACAAGAGGACAACCCTCAACTCATTTCATGTTATTTACGATTTCTTCAAAACTGTGAAGAAGAACTATCAATAACCGTGTGGGGAATATTGAGCATAATGAAAAACGTTGTCCTTGGTACTCTCGGAACAATTCTTACTTACACACTGTTATTTGATAGTCTGCCATTAAAAAGATAAATATTTAAAAAATGTTCGAATACTTTATTAGTATTTAATATATGACGGATATTAAAATTACAGCTTATTTACGATTTTTTCAAAATTGCCACGAAGAAATTTCAATGACAGTGTGGGGAATAAAGTGCATAAAGAAGAGTGTTATACATGAAATTCTTGTAACAATACTTACTTACACACTGTTATTTGATAGTATCCCTGTGAAATGATAGAAGTTTATTGAATGCTCATGGTCGAATACTTTATTAATATTTACTTTTTGAAGGATATTGAAATTACAGCATTCAACTTATTTTTTCTTAATAAAGATTTCTTCAAAATTGTGACGAAGAAATATCAATGATTGTATGGAGACTATTGAGCATAAATAAGAAAGTTATACTTAGCACTCCTGGAAAAATATTTACATACACACTGCTATTTGATAGTGTGCCTCTGAAATGATATATATTTATTGAATTCTCGAATATTTTATTAGCATTTAATATATGATAGATATTAAATTTACAGCATTCAACTTATTTCTTCTTATTTACGATTTCTTCAAAATTGCCAAGAGGAAATATCAATGACAGTGCGGGGAATAATGAGCCGAAAGAAGAGGCTTATACATAAAAATCTTGGGAAAATGTTGACTTACACACTGTTATTTGATAGTATGCCACTGAAATTCTAGATATTTATTGAAATCTAATGCTCGAATACTTTATTAATATTTAATATAAGACGGATATTAAAATTACAGCAATGACCTTATGTCTTTTTATTTATGATTTTTCAAAAACCGCAAGGAAGCAATATCAATGAATGTGTGTGTAATAATGAAGTATAAAGAAGAATGTGATATTTGTTGACCTTGGAACAATACTTACTTACACACTGTTACTTGATAGTGTGCCATTGAAAAGATAGATATTTATAGAATGCACGAATATTTTATAAATATTTAATATATGATGGATATTAAAATTACAGCATTCAACTTATTTCTTCTTATTTACGATTTCTTCAAAATTGCCACGAAAAAATATCAATGACAGTGTGGGGAATAATGAGTATAAAAAAGAAGGTTATACATAAAAATCTTTGAAAAATGATGACTTAGACACTGTTATTTGATAGTGTGCAACTGAAATGATAAATATTTACTGCAATCTAATGCTCGAATACTTTATTAATATTTCATATATGACGGATATTAAAATTACAGCATTCAACTTATTTCTTTTTATTTACGATTTCTTCATAATTGCCACAATGAAATATTAATGACTGTGTGGGGACATAAAGAAGAATTTTATACTTGATGCTCTTGGAACAATACTGCAATACACATTGTTATTTGATAGTGTATCACTGAAAAGATAGATTCATATTAAATGCTCGAATACTCTATTAATATTTAATATATGACTAATATTAAAATTACAGAAATACAACTTATTTCTTATTATTTACGATTTTTTCAAAGTTGCCACGAAGATATATCAATGATTGTGTGGGGGAAAATGAGCATAAAGAAGAGGATTATACATAAAAATCTTGGATAAATATGGACTTACACAATGTTATTTGATAGTATGCCACTGAAATCATAGATATTTATTCAATGTTCATGCTCGAATACTTTATTGGCATTTAATCTATGACGAATATAAAAATTACAGAACCCAACTCATTTTTTCTAATTAAAAATTTCTTCAAAACGCGACGAATAGATATCAGTAATTGTTTGGGGAATAATAATCTTAAATATGATTATTATTCTCCGTACTCTTCAAATCTCAATATTTACGCACTAATATTTGACAGTGGGCCACTGAAAAGATAGATATATATATTGGATACTCGAATACTTTGTTAATATTTAATGTATGTCGGTCATTAAAATTACATAACCCAATTTATTTCGTCTTATTAAAGATTTCTTCAAAACGCAACTGACATCAATCACTATGTGGGAATAATAAGTTTAAAGTTGGAATGTTACACTTGGTATTTATGGAACAATATTTACTTACACACTGTTTTTAATAGTGTGCCACTGAAATGAATCCCTTAGCAAAAAATGGCATAGGATTTTTTATGGAAACACATGGTTTTATATGGAAAATGAAAAAAAAATGATGTCATTATATGTAAACATATTGTAATCATATGTAAACATTCATCGCTCTATGGTATTGCAGAGCAATCTCTATGGTAAAGTTATAGGATAATGATATATACCATACATTTTATGGTATCCAGAGAAATGTGTATGGTAAAGTTATAGGATAATGATATATACCATACATGATATGGTATTCCATAACCAGGTGTATGGTAAAACTATAGGGAAATGAAATTTACAATACATTCAATGGTGTTCCATAGCGTGATGTATAGTAAAATAATACGTAATTGTTTGCACCATAAATTGTATAGTATTTCAAAGCATGGTGTCTTAATTTTAATCTTAATGCCTTTTTAAAGTTTATAATATATTAGATTTTGTGTAACTATAATATAAAATTACTCGGTTGTGGTCATCTCAAAACTTTCTACTATCTTTATATATGTCTTATGCACTTCTAAAAATGGAATCATAGCAAAGGCACTGGTTAGATAGTTTAAACCAAAATATATTTAGGAACAACTTATGTTAACTTATAACCAGTCTAATGAAAATCCCTTGATCTCAAATTAATATAACATAAAATAACATATTATTTTATTCTTATATAATTCATATGTATGAGTGTGTAAATGCGTTAAAAATAAAAAAAAATCTTGAGAAAAATAAATTATTCAATAAAAATATATAATTGACATGTTTCCTATAAAATTCTAACAGCGATTAAAGGAGTCAGGGACACACATAAAAAACACTGAATGTAAAATTAATCTGATTTTTTATGCTTATAATGACATTTTTTTTAATCATATTTAGAAAAAGAAGTATTATGTGTTTTTTTTTTTTTCGTTTTCAGCATCTAGCTTTTAAGCATTCATTGTCATGGATAAGACTTCTTGTATGCGTTTTTCTTCATGATGGGTTTTCACAATTTCTCACATTTAAATTGTTATAACTCAAGAACCGTTAAATATAAATGCTTTAAAATTAGAACATGCCCTTTTTAATTGCTTTACTTTAATTTTGATTCAGCAAATTTGAAAAAAAAATATTTATTTTTGAAAGTATTATTTTTTTTCAAACTTTTACTTTAAATAATTTTTTTATTAATATTTTTAAAAAGGCTGAATCAAAATTAAAATGTAGGTGTTTCTGTATATTTAATTGCTAAAAAACTAAAATTCTACAATTATTACATTGAGTTACAATAATTTTTAATTTCCCTTCACTTTTTTTTAATACATTTTAAATTAAAAAAATATTAGAGAAGTTTTTTCATGTGATTTTGTTTTAAAATGGTATGTTTAATATCACGAAAAATTGCGAAATTTTAATTCAATAAATGATTTTTTTAATGTGTCCCGGACCCCCTCAAAATAAACAAATTGTCAAAAATAGCCTATAATTATTTAAAGAAAATCTTTTTGAATTTATTTTAAAAAGGACCTACAAATATTTGAATCACCAAAATAATTTTGAAATATCTTTTAAAAATATTAACAACACAATATTAATACATATATATATTAATATAATATATTATAATATATTAATTAAATATTAATAAATTTAATAGTACAAAAAAAAGGTTCATAATTAATTCACTTTACTTTATAATTTTAAAGTCATTTTATATGGAACAACAAGGATTTTTATTTTAATTAAAAGTTAAAAATTATTAAAAATATTAAAAATCATTTTACGATCTATAAAAATATCAAAAAATCCACCAATATTTTTATCGACCTCAAATTATGATAATATATGAAATAATAGTGTTATTATTTTTTTCTTATGTATTTCATATATGTGAGCAGAGTCTATGCGTTATAAATTAAAAATCCTATGGGAGAAATAGAATGATTTAACAAAAATATATATTTGATGCCATATTTCTTATAAAATTCTAACAGCAGTTAAAGAAGTTTGTAATTACAAACTTCAAAATTACAAACTTCTGTAATTGCAAACACATTCTTAAAAAAAAAAAAAAAAAGAAAAGAAAAGGAAAGGAAACTGCATTAAAAATTTCTTTATTTTTTATTATGCTTAAAATGACGTTTAAATCATGTTTTCTATTATAATTCGAAGAGACAATAGTAGTATTTTTTAGTTTTGGTTTTTATATTCATTTATATTCATTTTATATGCATCAACAAAGTTTTTATTTTATTTTATTTAAACGTTAATAATTATTGAAAAGATTAAAAATCATTTTACAATGTATAAAAATATTGAAAAATCTATTAATCTTTTTGGTATTAAAATTTAAAAGAAAGATTCAAAATTTTCGTAAAAATTATCTAAAAAATAGTAATATATATATATATATATTTACTTTAAAATTAAAAAATGCTCGTAAGTAAGGAATTAATAAAATACATTAATATAATCATTAAAAATATATTATATGCTAAGTTATCAAATGATTTCTTATTCTTATTAAATATTATTTCTTATCGACTTTCTATTTTTTTTAAATTAATTTTAATAAACAGAAAATAGTTTTCCCTTTAATTAATTGGATTTTATAACTAAATAATATTTGCTAAGATATTTACTCCATTCATTAAAATAATAAATTAACTTATAAATACATGTCTATAAAACAATTTATATAAAAAAAAACCTTTAAAACTACCTTCTTTTGTCAACCATTAACTTAGAACGACAAATAATGATGATTTACAGAAACGCTTTATTCATATAACGTTTTATAAGGCAAGGTCATCACCCCCGCATGGCCGAATGGTTAGGACGCTCGCTTCCCATCCCTACCGTCCGTGGATCAAATCCCACTGCTTCCCAAGGTCGAGGTACATTAGTAAGCTTAGTTCCCCGTATTCCTAAAAGATGGCGCCACCAAAGTTGGTATCGTTACTATTTTTTAATATATAGTACCATAAAGAATTACCATACACTTAACGTTTATATGGTTTTTCATAAGAATTACCATACACTTAACGATTATATGGTTTTCCATAGAATCACTTTTACCATAGGCAAAAATCCATATGATTGCACTTATGGGTTTTTTTTTATGGTATTTCTATGCCTTTTTTTGCTAAGGGGAAGATATTCATTGAATTTTCGAATACTTTATTATTATTTAATGTATGACTAATATTAAAAATGCAACAGCGAACTTACAATATTTGAGATTCATTCAAATTTGCGGTGAAGAAATATAAATTTCATTCTAATGGAGAATGTGATGCACAAAAATACAATAGTTATTGTATTCTAGAACTTGTCTTGATATAAGATAAAGATTTAAAAAATTGCGAAAAGTCAAACCTAAATTTTTTTTCTTAATTGTGATTTCTTTAAAGTTGCGACGAAGAAATGTCGTTGATTGTGTGGGCAATAATGAACATAAAAATAATGTTATATTTTTTGCAACATTACTTACTTACTCACTGTTCTTTGATAGTGTAGCACTGAAAATATTTATTAATTCAATGTTCAAAAACTTAGTAATATTTAACACATGACGGATATTAAAAATATGGTGTTCAACTTTTTTCATTATATTTTAGAGTTATTCAAAACTGCTATATGGGAATAACAATTCTTCTCTGCTTAACAATGTAGAATAGAAATATTGAATATTTTTTGGATTCTAGAACTACTCTTGATGTACGATGGAGATTAAAAATAAAATAACAGGAGGACTTCCTTCAAATTATTTCTTCATATTTAAACTTTATTAAGAATTGCGATGAAGAAAGTGCGTGCTCATATTTGTGATGATAATAAGAAGAAGAAAGAAGAATGTTCCACAAATAATTTTTTGAAAAATACTTAGTTTCACACTGTTATGTCATAATGTAGTATATTTTAAAGATTAAAAAAGAGACTGTGTGATATAAAAATATTCCATTTAAATCTTATAATAAAGGTAAGGAAATTGAGCTTACCATCTTTTCCACGGTAGTCAATTTGGAATTCTGGGAGCACTACGTACTTACACTCTAATAATGATGCTCTAAAAAGTTAGATGTTTATTTGATTTCTCCGTTTATAATTTTTTTATGTGCGAATAGGCTATAAAAATTTACAAGAACAGTTTTTTTAATCATATTTCACTTTTTTTGAGACGTGCAACCAGGAAAATGTATGAATATATGAGGAATAATGAGAATACAAAGGAGTGTTAACAATTAAAACTATATTTATTCACGCGTATTTGATAACTTAGGGTTGAACATGCAGATATTTACTGAATTCACAAGGTTTTCGTGGAGATTTTAAAACTTAGTTGGAAAGTACTTATGAATTTGGTTTGTCCGTCTATCTGTTAGTCTATCTGACTATGCATTAACTTTGTGTACTCAATTTATATATATATATATATTATTCAATTTTACTACGGAAATATTGGTATTGCAAAGTCTCATTAATTGTTCGTGTACATGAACACTCTAAATTATTCTGTCACTTTAAATTCAATTGTGTAATATTAGTCGGAGACTAAGCTTGAAATACGTTTGTTGTAAGTGCAAATTTTGAAATTATTTTACCTTAACCACTTAGGGACGAAAGTCTTTTAAAGTATTTTTAAGTTTTTACTAGTCACTAGTCACGTTTTTACTAGTGTTTTCCTATTCAGAAATTTTTGCATAATTTAATCGGGAAAATGCTAAGATTAATTAAAGCAAAATTTAGAATAAAAATTTACTGGTGGGAATAATCAAGGATAATAACTTGTCTTCAAGTGATTAGACGTTCTGCATACAACAGAGATATAACTAAAAAAACTCATGTTTAAAAATTAGTTTAAAAATTCGAAAAACTACGTTACAGATTTTAAACAGATTTTAAAGTGTATTTTTCTCACTTCGGCAATGTAACACTAGAAAATTGCGATGTTTATAAGATAACATTCGCCTAATAAAGATATTTCTAGAGAACCATAAAATAACATTTAACTGACAAAAAACTTTTAAGGTTAAATTTAGAGGAAAGCACTGGCTTCAATTGAAAGACCTATAGAAATGTAATTTCTCCAAAATGTCAGCGTTTCGTCATATATATATTTCGTCATCTTTAATAATGCTGTCACATAAATTGAAAGTATTTTAGGAACATCTTCAATATTTTAATAATAAATTTATATTATTTACATTTTACAGATTTAACTCTTTAAGCGTCCGGCTTTTTGTTCCCTTTATGTTTCTTGATTCATAAAATTATACCAATGAAAACTATATAAGGGGGCTCAGGGGTTGAAAACTTTTAAAAAAATCGATTTTTTTAATGATCGAATTTGATTATTCATTGAATTCTTAACTCAATGCAAAAAACCGCATAAAAATATTTGCATTTTTAACGGAGTTATAAGCATTTATGTATCAACCCTTTCACAGCCGCATCCATATAATTTCAACTTTAAGTCGCGTTTTCTCAAAACTTGATTTTTGATGACTAACACCAAGATTTAAAAGAAAACTATTTGCTGGAATGGCTTAATGCTTTTGTATGCATATAACATTATTATCTAGATTATGAATTAATATATTTTAGTTATTTTAATATTTTGAGTATTTTTAATGAAAAAAAAAATTGTATTTTTGAGGGTTTTTTTAAATTTTCAACTTTGAGAGATTTTTTAATAATGTTTTTTTAAGTGATAGTTATATCCTTAATTCATAATCTAGATAATGATGTTATATGCATGCAAAAAAAATTAAGTCATTCCATCAAATAGTTTTTTTTTAAATCTTGGTGTTAGTCCTCAAAAATCAAGTTTTGATAAAACACTACTTAAAGTTGAAACTATATGGATGCGGCTATGTAACATAAATGCTGGAAAAATATCTTGGAAGAAAAGCGTGTGGGATGCTCCCTCTACCATGCTCCATCTCGCAGTTCTTAAGAAGCACCCCACGCTTTTTTTCCACGATAATTTTATTTATTGCTTATTAATTGATTTCTATAATACCAATGATTTTATAGTAATATAGTATTTTTCATCTATTTTCGTTTTCAGCTTATAGTACGAATTATTTTTCACTTTTTAGTTTGATATACTTAAAAAGCGTGTTTTTTAATTTTTTAAAACTATATTTATTTTTCACTTTTTAGTTTGATTACTTTAAAAGCGTGGTTTTTAGTTTTTTAAAACTATATTTATATTTAATACAAAAACCAAATTAATCGGTTGGATAGTTTCAGAGTAATTGGTGAACATACATAGAAAAAAAATACATACTCGCCGAATTGATAAATTCCTCTTCCTTTTCTGAAGCCGGTTAAAAATAAAAATTGTAATGCGGAATTTTTTTTTAATTTTTACATAGATGTAAATAATGTCAGGAGTGGGGTTCAAACCCACAATCTCTTTCGAAAAACAGAGCTTCAATCCGGCGCCTTAGACCGCTCGGCCATGCTGTCTACACTCCATTCAGTGAACGTATTCAACACTTTTAATTAGCGAAAAATCACTAATTTTATTAGTTTTTGCCTAATTACTAAAAAAGTACTGAACCAATTTCGATGAAACTGAAGTGGTACCAATTCGAGAGCATCGTCTTTCATTTAACACCAAAACCAAGTTAATCGGTTTTATGGTTCCGGAGTAATCGGTGAACATACATAAAATAAGGAGAGTTACAAACTCACAAACTTACAAACTCACAAACATACAGGTGAAGTTAATAAAAGTGTGTTAAAAAATAACAATGTGGTATTTTACACGTACATCTTATTGTAAGTTGCCTTCCTTTTGTCTACAACAGCGTGTGGATTTTAGGCGTATGCAGATTTTATTGCTGCAGATTTCAGAGAGTCTACTGTGATAATTTTAATAAGTCTATTTTAATGTTGCAAATATTTACTTTCCCATTTATTAATATCTGAGTATATTCTGGAAAACATTAACAAAAGAATAATAAAGTTTTACCTCTTCTTAATAGACAAAAATGTTTGATTAAAAGATAAATGTATTAAATAAAAAGATAATGCTTGCCAATATATCAATGCTATCTTGAAGTTTTGGGGAAATAAATGTATACTTTCTTCCTGTGAAAGCATGAATTTAGTCATACTTACAAGAATTATAAGTTAAAAAAAAATAATGTGGCAAATTTACACGTACATCTTATTGTAAGTTTTAATTCTTTTGTCTACAAAAAATGTGTGGATTTTAGGTGTATGCAGAATTTATGGCTGCAGATTTCAGAGAGTCTATTGTACTAACGTAAGTCTATTTTAATGTTGCGAACATTTACTTTCCCAATTATTAATCTCTGAATATATTCAGCAAAACATTAACAAAAGAATGCAAAAGCATAAAATTATTTTTGATCAATATTACATATACACTTTTCTTATTTAATCATCAAAATTTACAATGTGTATTGGTTATTCTTTTTTTGTGTAAAATCATTTTGAATAACTAAAACACAAAGTTTTTAATAACTTTTCTTTTTTTAATTCCTAGATCAGAAAAGAATATTATGAATGACTAATATCTTTTTTCGGAAGCAAATTTCAGAGTAATTAATGAATAATAACTTTTTCAAGTGACTCATTTTTTATTCTTTCAGAGACAATATACTGTAGAGTCTTAATTATTTATTTCTTTTGTTGGAGAACTTTTTATTTTTGCCTGGAAGTTTTATAAATTACGAAAATCTTTCTAAGAACTTTTTCAGGTAAGTTTTGTCGATTTCTTTTTTATAATTAGAATAGTGATTTCATAAGAATGAAAATGTTTTTTATCGTTGAGGCATTCCAAAAACAGAAATTTCAAAATTATTTGATTTTAAATTAACTGTCTTATTATATTAACGACACAATGAAAAATTTTTTAAAAAAAATTCTATATAATCTATGTTTATATAAACCTTTGTTACTCCGTTGTTTCCGCTGCGGAGACATCATCTTTCCAAAATTTGTTTTTGTCATCAGAATGAAAAAAAAAAAAAAAACTAGTCGTTGGGGGCCACCGTAATACTTACCCATAATGGATATGTATATGAAAATAAAACATGTGAAAACTATTTATACAATGCATTGCAATTCATAAACAAAATTTAAATATTGTTAATATACATAGTAATGCTTTATTAAAGAACTGCTGATGTACCAATTTCGACAAATTATATAAAATGCCAAACTACTCAAGTAGTACCGAACTGTGTAAAAGAAACATCCTTATAACTCCAAAAAATAATAATTCTATTAACTAACAGTTAACTGCGTCGGATTAAGCGTCTCATTTCCAATTAAAATATACCTCTGAATTGAAATTTGAATGACATACAGCGTCATGAAAAATCGAAGAATGTGGAAAACAGGATTACAAATATCTCGGCAACTAATAATCCGATCGACTTCGTTCTATATGCAAAATGTGTGTTATTATATTGCCTTTTACGGCCATGCCTTAGAACAGAAAAATCCAAAAGTTTTTATATACTTTTCATCAGAACGATTTTTTCGAGAGTCCGAAAAAAATAGTTCCGGATAATCGAGGTTGCTGATACTAATTACATACAAAATTTCAAGTCTCTATCTCAATTTTTTCGGGAGATAGGGCGTTTACAGACAGACAGACAGACGGACGGCAAATTTTTTTTTCTAAAAATATGTTTTTCGGAATCTCCACTATCTAAAACGTGTAAATCCGTCAAATTTTTTTTTTCGATTTTCAAAACGATTGCAAGACTTACCCTATACTACGTATGATGGGTAAGTAATAAAATTTGACTTATTTAATCAGAGCATTTTTGAAATTGTATACATGAATTAAATTTCTTTTTAAAAAGTTGTGCTGGCCAAATAAAATTTGTATAAGAGACGCCGAAGTCCGAAGGGTTAACGTGTTCATATGAAAAGTACCATTTAATACCATTTAATAACTCGAAATGAAAAATAAAAGTGTATTATAAAGATTAATGAGCAATATTGTAATAAAAAGTAGCATTTTACTGCTTATAATTAATAGAAAACATGCAAACAGATGTAGATATGCATTAACAAAAAGCTTTATTGTAGTAAATTTACAAAAATCCAAAGTTTATGTAAAAGCATCTGGCGACAATGAGGATGAAATATAACGCAACATAATTACCTCATTTCTTTCTTTGGAAAATATTGTTGAATGCTTAATATACAGACATTCGCATTTTTAGTGGATATTTAACCCTATATATTTTAAAATTAAATTTTTATCACAGTCGCTACAAATACATAAATATTATAGAAATAAACATTTTTAAAGATAAGTATCTTCCTTTGTATCTTATTTTTATATTTTTGACAAAAATCTGTCTAATAGACAGGTTGTAAAATTAAAATTATGTAAATTTGCTTATGTAAATTTGCTTTATGTAAATTTTTCTAATGTAAATTTTCATTTGAACAAGCACAATCTCACATTAAAACAAAATGAAAAAACAAATATGATTTTGTGTTAACAAAATTTTAATCATTTTCACAATTATAATAGCTACAAAAGCAATTTATTATATTTCAAAATTATTATATTGTTATAAATTGTTAATAAATAGAATTTTTAATTTATTCCATTAAAAAGCAATTTATTGTATCATGTACATTCAAATGCAAAGGCAGTCAAATACTAATTTTCACTAAACCTCAGCAGTTCGTCTTATTTAAAAATAATACTGGATTTTAAATGAAAGAAATTTTAATATATACTAGAGGACCCGACAGACGTTGTCCTGTCACCGACAGACGTTGCCCTTCTTGGCACCGACTCCAGAAAATCAAATAAATGTACGTAAATATGTTAATACGCACGATAAACACTACGCTCTTAATTTAATTTCTTATTACAATTATGTAAGGAAAATATTTTTCATTCTTCAGTACTTTTTGAAGTCGGTTCAGTTTTTGATAAAAAAGTTTATTTTTCTCTTTTTAGTAAAAAGTTAACGATTGTCTAAAGTCGGTTAATCAAAATTATAATACAGGAATTATTATTGTAAAACATACACGTTTGTCAGGAGTGGGCTTCGAACACGCGATCTCTTTCTTCAAGAAGTTGAGCTTAAATCTGGCGCCTTAGACCGCTCGTACATTCCGTCCGCACTCTATTCATCGAACATATTCAACACTTTTAATTAGCGAAAAATCACTAAAAATTAGTTTTTACCTAATTACTAAAAAAGTACTGAATCAATTTCGACGAAATGTGAATCTAAAACATTCTCGAATCCACTGGAACGCACACACCAAATTTCATTAAAATCGGTCCAGTCGTTTAGGAGAAGTTCAATTACATACCCACGAACAGAAGATTTTTATATATAAAGATGAGCATTGAAAATTTCAGGTTTTCGAGCCGAAGACACCGCCAAATTAGGAAAATGTGAATTATCTCACGAACTACTGGATTTAAACGAATTTGCTTAGTACCGTTCGATTCAGAATGAAAAATACACTAAAATATGTCATCAGTTGAAAAATAACTAAAAAAGCCGATTTTTGAGCATTTTTTTAAAAGTTCGTTCTTTTTTCTACTCATCGTAGGGGTGGAATTTTCGAAAATCCATTTTTAGCGGCACTCGATGTTATAAGAAGTATTTTTACCCCAATTTTCAAGATTTTTGGTATGGTAGATTTTTTTGTGCTATGATTAATACGAAATCCTGACTTACTTTAAAATATATAGCACTTTTAATTAGCGAAAAATCACTAACTATTAGTTTTTGCCTAATTACTGAAAAAGTACTGAATCAATTTCGACGAAATGTGAATCTAAACCATTCTCGAATCTACTGGAACGCACACACAAAATTTCATCAAAATCGGTCCAGTCGTTTAGGAGGAGTTCAATTACATACACACGCACAGAAGATTTTTATATATAAAGATTCGACATTTTAGTTTCTATTATTTACATGATTACAACTTTGAATTGAAAGTCATTCTGAGATGGATGCAAGTTTATGATTCATTTCGCAACTCATATTTTGGTGAATTTCTGAAATTAATACTTATGTATCGAAATCCTGCAAATTATTTAGATTACCATGCATTTTTTCTATAAATATAGTTTTCCGAACATTAACAAAAGAATGAGAAAAATAAAATTATTTTCAATAAATTATATGCATACAAATTAAGTGCAATTCTCAATCAGCGAATTTATATTTCATATTTAACATTATTTTCAGTGCAAAATTATTTTGAACAACTGAAACACAATTTCTTTTTTTAATAGAGCTTTTAATACTTATTGCCAGATCAGAAGAGAAACTTTACATTTTCTTTCTGAAGCAAATTTCAGAGTTATTAATAAATAATAACTTTTACAAATACAGAAAAATCTCGATAATTCGGATTTATTGGGACAAGACCTAATCCGGATTATCCGGAGAATTAGAAAAAAAATGAAATAAAATAAAACATACTTACAGAAAATCGCCTTTATATTAAACGTATTAAATATTTACAGACAGTAAAAGTGTTTACTTTGTAATAAAAAAAGCTTATAATTTTCTGCTGTGCCAGTATTTTATAACTTTTGCGAGCTTTATGTCACGCATCCGCTTGAGCATAAGTTACATTATTGTTTCTTTGAAAGATAAATCAAAGAATTAAATAAGGAAACTTAAGGTATTCTTCCAAAAAGATTTCAGAAAAAGTTTTTTTTAAATCCAAAATACGACGATGATAGAAGTTAATGTTATTGAAATTAGCCAATCGGTTCTCAAACTTCGAAAAAAAAAATACAAAACCGATCTAGATTATTCGGAGATCCGGATTAGCGGGGTCCGAATTAGTGGGGTTCTTCTGTAATTAATTTTTTTTCTCTCTGAAAGAATGTGCACTAGATAATGATAAAAAATAATTATCGAAAGATAATTAATTATTTTTTAAAACTTCAAATAGTTTATTTATCAACAAGATTTTACATATATAACATTTAATATTTAAAAAAAAGAATGAAATAGGTTGCGTCTCCATAGATTATGAATTCCTTTTTATTCCATGTCATAAGATAATTATTACTCTTGCGAAATTTATTTGATTTGTGGAGAATTGATTTCCAAAAGTTTCTACCTAAAAATTTTGCTTTGAAAAATAGAAAGAAAAAACCAATTTTTACAATTTTTTCTGTTCAAAACACTTAGTTAAAATTGTGTAATAAAGAACATAATCAAACTTTTCTATAACAATAGAAACACATAATATACTATAGTAAAAAACAGCACACTGTTATACATCAAACGAATATGTTATGTTCATTAAACTAACAAGGAAGGTCTCCATTGGGGGCATACTCAGAATTTTTTGAAAAAAATACGAATTAAAGTACTCATGTAGGAAATAAAGGATGAATAAAAATTAGTGGCGGAATTACATTATTAGATATGTAAAAAAAATAAAATAGTTTGGAATAATTGGCGTGAAAAGCTGAAAGCGACGCGGGATTTGGCGAGCAGTGCAATTCTTCGCCAAAAGCAGACAATTTTAATGAATCTGAAAATTGATTTTAATTAATGATAATAATTAAGAACATTCACTGTTAAAAATCTGCAGCATTTACTGCAGCGTCACTCCACTACTTTTATAGAATGTCTCTCTTCTGACCAATGAGAATGCTCCATAGCACGGTGAATTGACCGTGTCATACACTGTTAAAAATCTGCTGCATTTTGTTGCAACGCACTCCACCGCTTGTATATAATATCTCTATTCAAATCAATGAGAAAGCTCCATTTCACGGCCAAGTAACCGTTTTCTATACAAGCAAGGGAGTGCGTTGCAACAAAATGCAGCAGATTTTTAACAGTGTATTTTTCAATTTGGAACAATTTTAATCAATTTAAATTGTGATTTAAATGATAAAATATATTAATTTCATTTTGTTATAAGTACATATAAACGTATATGACAAAATAACACTTAAAGTAAAGTAAAAATGTAAAACTAAAATTACTTAAACATAGAAAGTTTTTTCTTTAAAAAGTATTCGAAGCGTAAAAGCATATTTTTCAAAATTTCGTTTTTTCGCCAACCGGAGATAAATCGCCAAATAAACGAAATTTTTGTTATTTTTTTACGGACGTTATAAGGAGATTCCGCCGAAATTTTTTTTATAAACATATATAACTATATGAGAAGAACATTCTGCAATTTTTTCACATTTTTCTGAGTATGCCCGTATGGAGACCTTCCTTGTAAGTAATGTGTAAACGAAGTAATCAATTAATGCTAGTAATGATCCAGTGTCAGTCTTATCAATGTGAGAAAAACGTACGACACTTTAAGGTATTTGATTAAATGAAATTATCTAGATGAAAAACTAATGATTATGTAAAAAAAGCTGTATTTTATTGGTTTCAGGGACGTAATTAGAACAGGTGATTGGCTGATGCTGGATTAGAGAAAGCATAACTTCTTCTATTCAACTCTACTTTGATAAATCCGTTTTCAAATGAGTTAGATTGTTTTTATTGGATACTGGAAAAAGTATTTTTAATGCATAGTTCATGCATACCCACATTATTAATTAAAAACTTTTCGAGGCATTTCATCCAACATTGTTACTATATATTAGAAGATATATGCACTAAAAACACTCCTTTTTTATCTCATAAAAATTGTTTCTAGAATATTTCTGTTATTTAATTACTTTTCTTTCTTGAAAATGTAACAAGTGTACGGAAACAGTTTAAATCTAAATTTGATTGTTTTAAAATATTTAAATAATTTTCGCTTTTTTTATAGATTTTAAAGTTTTAATAAACATTATACTACCTTTGACAATAAAGTTCAGTGAATAGTCCTGTAGCATTAATGTAGATGAAATATTAACGAAAGTTACCATACCAACCTTTAAAATAGTCATCTCCCATAACTATGTACCGCTGAGATCTGCTATACATGTCCTGGGAAATTCGCAAGAAGTCTTCTTTTGGGATGAAGTTCAAAAGCATCGTCACGTTTCATTGGATGTCAACAATATGGTCAAATCTCTTGCAAAGAGAGTTTGGGTCGTGAAAATAGGAAGAAGTCTGGACGATTGAGATCTGGCGAGTATGGTATGTGTTCAATTTGCACCATTCCTCATGAATTTCTTTCGGTGTCTTGCAAAGCTTAAAACCAAACTTTAAACTGATCTTTTATTCGTTCATTTTCCTATTCTCAGTTTAGAACCAACACACTGAACAAGTACTTAATAAAGCACGTCTTACAGAACATAAACGACGCTCAACTGAACAACGGTGGGGGAAGATGGTCTAAACTTGCCTCTATGCAGGTGCAATGTTTTGTTTCCCTAGTGTTGCAACATCGGTCGTTCTGAATTCATTCACCGAACTTTATTATCAGAGATAGTATATTACTTGAGAAAGGTGTTGCAAAAAAGACAAACAACACTGACATGTTTCAGTTAATATCTTGATGTCAATGTTATTTGTTTTTAATTTTTTTGTAACACATCTCTCAAATAATATAAAATCCTTATTAAAATGTTTATATAAAAGGTGAAGTTCTTGAAATCTACTTATTTAAAAATCTAATGGATTTAATAGACTTTTATGATAGATTTTAAATTATATAAATATATTATAAAGGGATATTTCATTGACAGGGTTTTTAAAAAATAATAGTTTTAAATTAGTATTTTTTTATTACAAATAATTTTGCTTATAACATTTACTTCAGTCGAACAGTTAGTGTGAACTTACATAATTTAAACAAAGTTCTTAAATTTGATGCTGATTTCTAAGAATGATATTAGTGTGTTTTGAAAATAATTTCATAAAAATAACTTTATAACTTACAAAGTCTCTACATTTCTTACCGCTTCATTTTGTTTTATTTATTCTAAAAACTGTTATTTTTACGCACCATAGTTTCCCTATAATTCAAATTTTTACCACAGCTTTCTTGAATATGGTATGCCACGTATTCCTTAAGCCACACTTTCTCATCTTAATTTTTCTGCTCAAAATATTTGATCAGAAACGCACTGATGACAGAAAAACACTGATATAAGAAAACCTTTTACAGGCCAATGTTTCCAATTGGGAACATAAGTTAAAAAAATAAATTTAATTAAAATTGACTTTAAAGAATTAGCAAAAATTATCAAAAGATGACTTGATTTTTTTGAAATAGAAGTTTGATTCCTATCATTAATGAGGAAATGTATAGAAAATCATAAAAATGACCAATGACGTTTGGAAAGTGATCTGTAATAAAATGATTTTTTGAAATAGATTTTTTGAATTACATAACTTGATTTTTTGTAATGGAAATTACATTCCTATCATTTATGGTTAAATGAACAGAAAATCATATAAATGACCTATGACTACTGGGAAATGACCGCCGGAAGTGACGAATGTCCCCAATTAGGAACATTCTAAAAACTGTATATAAAATTTTTTCACCATATTAATGTCTAATATCCATTAACTAAAACATTAGAAGGCATATTGTGGAAAAAATAACTAAAAATATGCCTGGATCTGAGTTTGGCCTATAAAAAATTGCCATATTTTTAGTTGGAAAAAAATTAGTGACAGCTAAAAATAATCTTTTCTTTTCTCATTTATTATTATTATTATTATTATTATTATTATTATTTTCCTTGTAGAAAGTGCCTGTGAAACGTTATTTTATGACTGCTTGTTTTTTTGCAAGAATAAAATGTGAAAACATGGATAAACATGTAAATATACAAATATTTAAAAATAACATGTAAAAATAAACATGTAAAGTACATTGTACATTTTGTGGATATGACGCATAAGTTTATTTATGCACTTCATTTAATTTAAATATCATGTTTCAGATATATATACACTTTAGATACTTTATGTGACATGTATCCATTTCTCTATTCAAAACAATTTTGTGTTGCACCCTTTATGTTAGTCAGGTAATATAAAATTTGAACAGATTTTTTTAAACAAAATTATAATTTTTCTTTCCTCTGTTTTTATGTAATAAAAATTATTCGTACAACATTTACATAATTTCATAATTTTTTTCTTATACGTTTATAAAGAGTGTGGAAACAGTTTTGGATGTGGAAATGTGATTTTTAAAAAATAAAATAATGAAACACGTGAGGAGAAATTTTTTCACTATATTTCACATTAAAGTCTAAGAAATATATTAAAAATGCATGTTTCATAGAATAGGGATTTTAATAATAAATTATTTTAAAATGACTTTAGGAAAATAATTGTTTCACCCACTTACATTTTATTTTAAAATTACATAACTCGTGTAATCAGCGAACCAAATAATTTTAGCATATATATTTTTTCTTTAAAAGATAAACTTAATGTTTATTTTTATGGATATTGCTAAACTTTACACACAAATATTTTTATAAAAATAATTTAATAACGTGCAAAGTGTCTTGTTAGAAAAATAATATTAAAAATAAGTCAGTTTTTTTAATATTATTATTGAATTTGAGATTGTGTTTAAAATAACATTTCGAAAAAAATACACATTTTTTTATCATTTAATATTGCGATTTCTGTGTAGCTTAATTTTATATTTTCTACATAAAAAACATATCCTTTAAGCAGTGCAATTATCGTACAACTCTATCTCTTCAATTAATTGTCATGACTCTTAAAGCTTCCAAATTTTCGAAATTTCCATTTTTTAATTTGTTAAACTGCTATCTTTTCCGAACATTTTAATATCATTTTTTCCCGAAATTCTCAAAAGTTACGGGTTTTAGAATTTTATCCGTTCAGTAGCTGAAGCGGCGTTTCCGAAATTTGGAAGTCATTTTTCTCCAAATGACTCTTTCCTTTCATAGCGCGCACGATATCTAAAAATCTTGAAAATATTTTCACATAAAAATTGCAAAATATATTTTTCATGTTAATCTGTGTATTTTGAAACTAAAATTTTCTTTTTATTGTTCAAAAAAATTTATTTCTTAGGTGTTTATGTTGTTGAATTAAAAAAAATGTATTAGTTAAGTATAACTTTGTATTCAAAGTAGAAAAATTCTTTAAATGTAAATTTATTTAGATTCAAGGTATTTATTATAATCTGATGCATAAGTCTACACCAAAATCTCCATTCTAGTTGCCATAGTTATTTTTTAATTGGGAGTGTAAGCGCGTAATACCAATTTTCTGCTCGTCAAATATCTGACAGTTTGGAGCGCCATATATGAGGGCAATTCGGAAAGTAACCTCCGTTTATGAATTAAAAAAAAATTAATGAATTGAAGCATGTTTCCTTACTTACGTATGAAAGACAAGTTCTTCAGCTACTTCTCAACATAATTGCCGTATTAATTAAAACAATTATCATAACGGTAAATCAGCTTTGAATTTCCATCGTCGCAGACTTCTGCCGCCGGCCTATTCAATTGCGATTATTTTTAAATTCAACTCGCACCACTCTTTCAATCCAAAGAATTTTTACTCATATTGACAAATTCCGAATTGCTCTCGTAATATTTTGCTTGAACCACTATTTTTTTAACATTTTTGGTAGTACATTTATCAGCAAATTATATAGAAAAATATGTTAAAATTCTTTGGACTGAAAGAGTGGTGCGAGTTGATTTTTAAAATAATTACAGTGTAATAGGTCGGCGGCAGAAGTCTGTGACGATGGAATTTCAAAGTTGATTTACCGTTATGATAATTCTTTTAATTAATACGGCAATTATGTTGAGATGTAGCTGAAGAACGTGTCTTTCATACGTAAGTAATAAAACATATTTTCTTTCATTAGTTTATTTTTTAATTCATAAACGGAGTTTACTTTCCGAATTTCCCTCGTAAATTCTAATTCTACACCTTACAAATTTTTAAAGGTATAAAATGAAAGAAAGTACTTATTTGAGTTGAGTTTGAGTGGACAGTGCTTTGAGGCCTATAGCTACAATGGCTGTTGCCTCGATTGATCCAGAATACACAGAAACAAATACAGAACACTTTATTATTACAGAAAATCCAGTACATACATTAATTACACAACAAAGGGACAACACAGACACCCATGCCGCTAGCCGGACTCGAACCGGGGACCAGCGGTGTGGAAGCAACTGCCGCTACCAACCACGCCACTGGGTCAGAAAAAGTATTTATATTTTTCATCTGAATAAAAACTGTGTTTTAAGGTATAAAAATTTTAAGACGGTTAAAGATGGTCTCCTTTTTAAAATTTTAAGAGTACTGAGACCCCTTAAGTGTCCCATAACACATTACGTAACTCAAATTTTATCTATTTTATTATCCAAAATATTTGACGCCATGCAATATGCTGTCAGTTGTTTAAAAAGTGTGAAAATGAATAGTGTTATAATTTTGTTGATTGGAAGGGTGTGACTGCAAAAAACAATCTTTGTTTTGCCTTTTCGTTTTTCTAATGAAGAATATTTGTAAAACATTTTTCCATAGTTTTTGTATTGCAATAATAAAAATTTTAAAACATGGATAATTATATGTTAGACTTTTTGAATGGTTTTGTGTGTTTTATTTAGATAAAAAAAATCATAAAGCTACTTCGTCAAATACTTAACATGTACTAAAGTTTATAATTTTTTTTTATTAAACAAATTATTAATTCACAAAATCTGGATTAAGGAAGAACACCTAAAATAAATTTACATACAAAAATACTTTATAAATGGTTCATTTTTATTTCGTAATAAAACTTTTTACATAAATGTCAAAACACAAGTTATTTTTAGGAATATTGTTGATTTATTTTATTTCTTTGCGTTGTAAAACTTAGGATTTGTGAAACTCTATGGAAAGTTTTACTGCGTTTTAAAGTAGTTGAGAATTAACACAAAGGTATAAACTCGCTGATGATATTTTGCTTCATATGAAAATCTAAACCGTCTTCAAACTATCTAACTACCATTTAATGATTCTTTATAAATTACTGTGATCCAATTTTAACTACTGTCTTATAAGCATATCATGTATCTAAATTTTATGTGTAATACAGTTAAGGATTTACAGAATTTTAGGCTTTCTAACTTTCTAACACTAGAACCGCGGAGCGGGTCAATTTGACCCAAATCAATGTTTAATTTCTCGCCGCGCAAAAAGTTTTCATTGAAAAAATGTTTCCTTTCCTGACTATTAATATTTTAAGGTGAACAACATCTTTCCGTATTTAATGGCGAATAACATAAATTATTTTTCAGTTTTAACTACCTATAAATAGACCTAATGACAAAATAGAGATGCTTTTCTTCGGAAATAATAAGAAAGTATGTCTGCCTCACTCCCAATTTCACTAAAATGCAGAATTGTAAGGGGGAATAGTGCAAATTTTCAATCAAGATCTTATATTATAGATGTGAATAATCGATTATTGCATTGGAAAACTACATCAAATATTTAGAACTAGTATTCAAGTTGCTTTTATTTTGCATTTATAGAGAGCACAGGTAAGATTTCCGAGATCTTAATATTACTGTCAAAGAAGCTTTCGAATATCGGCAACTATTATCTGAAAATGAATGGGAATACAAATGGTTGAGGACGAAAATCTGCGTGTAATGAAAAAAAAGTAAATTCTAATAACACAAATGAAAGTAACGACGATCTGCCAATATTCTTAATTTTGTTGAAATTTTTCATTAAAATATAGTTGGAAATTTATCAGTAATGGACGAAAGCTTATGATATTTCTCAAATAAAAAATTGGATATAAAAAAAGAAGAATTAAGAATTTGAACAAAAGTGACAAAATTTGATCGTTATATTCATGAAAATTTGAAAAATAAATAAGCAATAACTTGCGCATTCACACCTAAAAAAAAAAAACAAAAAACAAAACAAAAAAAAAAAAAACTGCAAGACTAACTATGTAAAAGAGCCTAAAAGGAGCGTAGAAGAGTATTTATTTTCTTCAAAATCTGTGAGTAGGTTTACTCAGTATATGTCTAACAAAACCAGATAAATTCAATATCGTATCGCGTTCTCATTGCTTGCAGATGTTGTTAAAAAACTGGCCTGATAGAAACTGTAAAATCCCACGCCGAAAAATCCATATGTCTCTGTAAAAATGTCAAAATAGGAAAGGCATTCGGCTAGTCTTTTAACATATTTACACATGAGCGTAGTTTTTTACCAAAAAGAAAAGGGTAAAGATGCTTTGTTGCTTAGCAATTTATATCTAATTGTTGAAAATTTAGATAATTCAAAAAAATACTAAATACAATTGTTAACTACAACGCAACTAAATTTGGTGCAGCTTTTGTGTCGGCATATGTCCAGCCCACATTTTATAGGAAGCCGCTGAATGCAATTTATAATATTTTGCATTCTGCTACTGTCAATGCCTGGATTTTATGCATATCTGTAACCGGAAAATTAGTTTGTATACTTTTTTGTATAAGTTTATTATCTATTAGCATACGTCAATTTATTCAACACAATTTTTTATTTCTAGGCCAAAAAAAGTCATTTGGGCAAGAAAAAACACTAAAATCGTTGAAGAACACTAATTAAGCATAGAAGAGTTTGTTATCACAATTAAAAATATAAAAGTAAAACTAAAGATATTTTTTCAAAATATAACGTACTCATGCGTTTCTGATAAATGTGCAAAATTTTTAGCCATGTTTTTCAAGCACTGCATTTAATAGAATTAGATTTAATAGGATTAGATAAACCAATAAAACAAGAAACTTGCACTTTTTATATTTTTGAAAAATATTCTTAGGTTTTATATCTAAAATTAATTGAATGGGATAATCTATTTCTTATTAATGTATATTATATCGAAGTTCATTTATGTTTAAAATATATGTTCAATATCTCTTCAATATGTTTTCATCATATTTAATGAAATATATTTTTCAAATACACCATTTCGTAATTTCTGCTGACTTTGTAGGTAAAATATAATGTAAATACTAAGAAATATTGATCATTATAAGAAAATATAATCTTTTTAAATAACCAAATTAAGTATTTGTGCATATTTATATATCATTTTCATTCCCGGGTCAATGTGACCCGTTCCGCGGTTCTAGTGTTAAATACACCGTAGAAGATTTTTTGAAAATTGCATTTACTTGTAAGAATAATAATATTTAAAAAAGTCTGTTTTTTTATTATTATTGAATATATGATTGTGTTTTAAATAAAATTTCGCAAAAATACACATTTTTAATCTATTGCATAGCTTTTATCGCGGGCTTTCATTGCGGCGACCGAATCCCAAAATTCCGTAACGAGAAATATCCTAACACATCCGTAACGAAAAAATCTAACACTCGGCTAACGTCGTTTCAGCTCGGCAGACTTCGGCATGGTATCATTCGGTAGACTTTGGCAGATATTGACGCGGTATTTTTCAGATATTTAGAGGAAATCAAGTCTCAAACTTATATTTCTTATTTCAGTTACTATAAATATATAGTTTCAATAATAAAAATTCCTGATAGAATGTGTATAGAAAAGAATCGTCTTAAGATAAAACAAGGTAGGATAATGTAGCTTTTGGTGATTGGAGACCCGCCCAATGGTGAGGGTCGAAAAATTTAAAATGCTTATAACTCGTGATCTAATTTTCGTAGCGCGGCCAAATTGTTTGATAATTTATTATGAGACAGTGTTAATTTTTGGTGACAGGAGACCCCTACGGTGAGGGTCGAAAAAATTAAAATGCTTACAACTCACGGTCTAATTTTCGTAGAGCGACCAAATTTTGTTTGGTAATTTATTATGAGACAGTGTTAATTTTTGGTGACAGGAGACCCCCCATGGGGAGGGTCGAAAAATTTAAAATGCTTATAACTCGCGATCTAATTTTCGTAGCACGGCCAAATTCTGTTTGGTAATTTATTATGAGACAGTGATAATTTATGGTGACAGGAAATCCCCCATGGTAAGGGTCGAAAAATTTAAAGTGCTTATAACTCGCGATCTAATTTTCGTAGCACGGCCAAATTTTGTTTGGTAATTTATTATGAGACAGTGTTACTTTTGGTAACAGGTGACCCCCCACGTTGAGGGCCGAAAAATTTAAAATGCTTATAACTGGCGATCTACTTTTCGTAGTGCGGCCAAATTTTGTTTATTATTTTACTATGAGACAGTGTTACTTTTGGTGACAGGAGACCCCCCATGGGGAGGGTCGAAAAATTTAAAATGCTTATAACTCGCGATCTAATTTTCGTAGCGCGGCCAAATTTTGTTTGGTATGTTATTATGAGACAGTGTTAATTTTTGGTGACAGGAGACCCCCCACGGTGAGGGTTGAAAAATTTAAAATGCTTATAACTCGCGATCTAATTTTCGTAGCCCGGTCAAATTTTGTTTGGTAATTTATTATGAGACAGTGTTACTTTTGGTGACAGGTGACCCCCCACGTTGAGTGCCGAAAAATTTAAAATGCTTATAACTCGCGATCTAATTTTCGTAGCGCGGCCAAAATTTTTTTGGTAATTTATTATGAGACAGTGTTAATTTTTCGTGACAGGAGACCCCCCACGGTGAGGGTCGAAAAATTTAAAATGCTTATAACTCGCGATCTAACTTTCGTAGCGCGGCCATATTTTGTTTGGTAATTTATTATGAGACAGTTTTAATTTTTGGTGACAGGAGACACCCCCCCCCCACGGTGAGGATCGAAAAATTTAAAATGCTTATAACTCGCGATCTAATTTTCGTAGCGCGGCCAAATTTTGTTTGGTGATTTATTATGAAACAGTGTTAATTTTTGGTGACAGGAGACCCTCCCCCACGGTGGGGGTCGAAAAAGTTAAAATGCTTATAACTCGCGATCTAATTTTCGTAGCACGGCCAAATTTTTTTTTGGTAATTTATTATGAGACAGTGTTAATTTTTCGTGACAGGAGACCCCCCCACGGTGAGGGTCGAAAAATTTAAAATGCTTATAACTCGCGATCTAATTTTCGTAGTGCGGCCAAATTTTGTTTGGTAATTTATTGTGAGACAGTGTTAATTTTTGGTGACAAAAGACCCCCACGGTGAAGTTCGGAAAATTTAAAATGCTTATAACTAGCAATCTAATTTTCGTAGCGCGGCCAAATTTTGTTTGGTAATTTATTAAGGTATTGCATAGCTTTTATCGCGGGCTTTGAGCGCGGTGAAAGAATCTAGAAATTCCGTAACGAGAAAAAAAAACCTAACACTCCGGCTAACGCTGCTTCAGTTTGGCAGACTTCGGCACGGTATCCTTCGGTAGACTTCGGCAGACATTGACGCGGTATTTTTGAGATATTTTGAGAATATCAAGTTTCAAACTTATGTTTTTTATTTCAGCTACCATAAACGTATAGTTTCAATGATAAAAATTCCTAACTAACCTAAATGTATTGTAAGATAATAAAAATATTTTAAACGATTTTTCTTTTATTGAACTAATTCTCATTAGTTCAATAAAAGAAAAAAAGAATTGTTATCGGTCATCACGCTCAAAAAGTGTAACTTGAATTAATATCAAAGACAAAAAAAACTGCATAAATAAAAAATAAATAAATAATTATAATTGCATATGTTGATAAAAAATGCTATGCAATAGCTTTACCGCGGCAGTCCCCGAGTGCCACACGTATTTTTTATTTTTCTTATACTTTTGCGATTTCTGTGTAGACGCATGAACGTTTTTATCTTGAGTTTTCAAATGGACTAAAAGCTAGAAATATTAAATTAAATAATGTAAATTAAATAAAAAAAATGTATGCAATAAAACGTATTTTTGGTTTAAGATCAATAGAAATATATTTATAATTTTACATGTTTCGACTTCATCAAAGACATTATTAACACAAACTAGAACAATTTATATTGGCAGCATATGCAATATGATGCAGTGATTTGAATCGCAATAATTTAACTTTTCAAATACTGAATCGAAATATGCATGTTGTTATCCCCCCCCCCTTTTTTTTTTTTTTTTTTTTTTTTTTTTTTTTTTTTTTTTTTTTTTGTTTCAGTTTGGCAGATGGCTTGTTTCAGTTTGGCTTAATGATTGTTTTAGCATTCGTACGGAATAAAAAATCTTTCAGTAATTTATACAGTGACATTTTACTTCTTCAAAATATTTTCGAGATCCAATCAGTATTTCGTAATGTAACGAAGTACTAAATAAATAATTAAGACATGAATAAACATTGTTGACTCATGATACAGAAAATTTGGAAATATATTACAATTCATCAGACATACAAACATAAAGTTATATATATATATATACATACATACATAACTTTTGTAACGCATGCATTTCTAAATTAGGGTAAGCAAAGCGAATCTTCTACTAGACTACACTTTACAAAAAAAACTATTCCGTATTTTGCCTTGAAATTAAATATAAAAATAAATTATGATCTGCAGATTTGCACAATATATTTTTTTACAGAATAACCTTAAAAAATGTATTATATTAATTCCATTACGGACGCATTTTTGCAAATTAAAAATGGAACACGTATATTTTCAGAAAGAAAAATAAATCATGTAGTCTGTAATTATAGATAGAATCATGATTAATTAAATAAATAAAATATATCATCATTATTCTGCGAAAATGTTTCAACAACTGCTTCCAGAATTTCAAACTATCTTCATTCTTTTTAACCATCTAATAGTTTCACGATTTCTTTTTATGAACATTTTAAAATACCTTTTTTTAGGAAAATTATAACATATTTTAGTGAATTAAAATTTGTGAAAATTCAATTATTTACATTCAGTTATAAAAGTATTTTCTGTGTTAAGAATTCAAATACAGAATTTATTCTTATTTTGTGAAATTATTTATTAGACGATACTTCTACGCATTTTAAAAGAATTATTATTTTTGAGTGTGAAAAAGCAATGAAAGAATTGTAAACAAATAAAATTATTTAATGTTTTATATAAGTTTGCTTCGGAAATATTTTTATTTATACCCGTTTTCTATCATAAATAATAAAAATAGAGAAAATTCTTAATATTTTGGCTGAATTTATATTTCTAAAATTAAAATGCGCTGAAACATAAAGCAACATTTTTGCTTAATATAGATACAAAAGTAATTAAGAACTTGTTACTTTCGTTACTTGTTACTTGTTACTTACGTTATATTGTTACTTTCAAATATTTTTATCTAATAAAACAATACTTCGCGAATCCAAACAACGTATGGCTTTTGCTAGTTGTAATTAGGAAATGCAAGCTTTTCGGTTTAAGTATTAGCCTTTCATCAGTGCAGTAAGAAAGCTACATAATATATTTACAGTTAATATTTACTAACAAATACATAATTATATACAGATTTCACCAATTAATGAATCTTTTCCAGTTCTACCTCAATACACAACAGTGCTTCGATAAGGTTCTTTATACATATTTTTTTCACTGCGTGTAATATAAACTGTAAACACGATTTGTGGTTTTCTGGTAATGTGAATGTTTTTGCACTGATGAGGGGTTTAAATGGAACCCGAAACTTTTGCATTTTTAATTGTGTATGTATTTATGTATTTTTTTATTTGTAGGCATGTTTACTTGTAATACAATTTTTAAAAAGTAATAAATAGTTAAAAATAATAGTCAGTATATTTATTAGTAATTAGTTATTCCTTAGTAATAAATTGTTATTAATTTTAGTTAATTATTTCAATTATTTAATAAAATTTTTCTTTATGTATATAATTTTTTTAAACACTTATTATTAAAGGTGAAAAGGTATCTCAAATTGTCACATATATTTAAAGTATAATTAATCTTTTCTTCTGAAATATAAACTGAACACGCAATGAATCTGGAAAAATATTTTTAAAGCAAGTCTGGCATTAAAAAAATATATACATTTTAATGCTCGCAAGTGTTTGAAGAAATAGCATTAAAGCAATTTGATATTTTAATTGCTTCAAAGTGAGATTTTTTTTTTAAATATATTTATTTAAATTGCATATGTTTAAATTCGGGGTTTTGTTAAATAAACGTATTTTACATAGTAAGAATATTTATCTTTCGAATTAGATTCTGAATATTTAATAAGGAAAACGATTTATAAATAGAAATAGACGTAATTTGAATTTGTTTTCATAACAATGCAAATGCAATTAGAGTTTATTATTTACTAATAAGAATTTTAAAATGATTTTATGTGTGGCAAAATAAATGAAAAAAAAAATTAAAATTAAAATTGTATTTTTTTAATAATGTAATTTAAATATATATATATATATATATATATATATATATATATATATATATATATATATATGTATGTATGTATATATATATATATATATATATATATATATATATATATATATATATATATATATATATATATGATAACAAATAGTGGTTTGTTAAACATATTTTAAAACTATTTTAATACTGAATGATTTATTCAATTACGGCTGTAGTTTTAATTAGAATTTCTCTGTACGCTAATGAAAAATCTACGATCTATTTGTCAGCATTATAATTTATTTCTGAAATTTCATCAGTTATTTTTAAAACATTTTAAAAAGTCAGGTATTCAGTTTAACCTTTAAATGGAAGACGCAATTACCTATACATATTAAAAGTAAAAATATATATATATATATATATATATATACCATTTTAAAATTTTTGCATTTAAACAAATTTAAATGTAATTTTGAGGAAATTTTGTTATTTATAATATTTTAGGTGAAAATAATTTAATTTTGCCACATTTTAAGTATTATCTTCTAAACTTTATCACTATATCATACTACGACACAAAAATTTATTCGTTATTACCTTTATTTCTTTTTTAAAGGAATTTCATTTTGGGTTTGAATATATCTTTAAAAAAACTTTCTTTGATATTTTCCGGATTTATTTCACAAGTTCAATTTGATTTATTTTAATAATATGTATGTTATTTTAATAATAATAATAATAATAATAATAATAATAAGAAGAAGAAGAAGAAGAAGAAGAAGAAGAAGAAATAAAAAAATTGTTAAAATTAAAATAAATTAAAAAATTACAACGGCTATTTGGAAAATTATATTTTCAAAGTCTAAAATTTTAGACTTATACATAAAAAATGCATTTAAAAAATATAATAATAAACATCATTTTTATGATGATCAAAGCGGGATGGTTTATGTAATAACAGAGTCCTTAATTACGTACAGCATGGATTAAAAACAAATATTCCTGCACCAATCATATACAAATTTTAAGTGAAATTTTAGTTTTACAATTTTCGGTACGGCAAAATTTTAAATTTCTAAACATCACACATTTTAATTTTTCCACCGTCGTATAGATTAAAAATGTACTTTAAATGCAATTTGTTTGAAAGCTTTTTTGTAGTTTTTTTATACATTTTTATCACTGTGACAACAGAAATATTTCTTTTCTGGACATTAAACATGCACCAATCAGAAAACAAATAAAATAAAAAACAGAAATAAACCAGTTTTGGACATTAAACATGGAGCAAGCAGAAAGCGAATAAAATAAATAAGTTGCCGAATTCAGCCAATAAAAATATTCAGATATACTTCAGACTTCCCAGTTCTCTACTGAGGACAGTAACTATTTTCCGAATAGTTTAAAAACGGTTTACTATTCCTTCATTTGATGCTCTATCTTCCTTTAATGGAAATAAGTTATTACTTTTATTAAATCTTTAAAAAAGAAAAAACACGAAAAATAAGAAAAAATATTTTAATTTTTTTTATGCAGAACTAGCAAACACTGTTTAAAAAAATCTGAAATTCACAGATATATTTTTCCTGAATTTCACAGAAAAATTCCTTTTTCATACCAAAAGGTCATTTTCAACCAAAAGGTTACAAATCTGAAAACTCCATGATATTTCCCTGAAAATAACGAAAAGGATGGAAATAAAAACAAAAAACGGAGACACTCAGTTGCCCGGGAATCTCCGTGGTTGAGTGGTCAAAGCGCCACGCCATAGATTGTGGGTAGATTGTGTGAGAGCGTAGATAGGGGGTTCGTATCCCACTAGCAACATAAAATAATGAAAACACAAAAAGTCCCTTTTAATTACATCTGTTTATTTTTCTCTTATTTCTTATTAAAAAAGTATTTTAACTAATTAACCTCCCATAAAATAAATAAATTGTGCGCGATAATTTAAAAAAAAATTGTCTATAACATTATTTTTGTAAAAAATGAAATTTTTTTTTTAATACAGTCATTAAAAAAAATTGTGATTTTAAACAATGATTTTTTTATTTTAAGCTAATTAAAAAATTAAAATTGGTTTAAAAATTAATAAGTAATATGCATCAGTCTAAAATAAAATAAAATAAACCACTTACGAATATTCTAACGTATACAGGGTGTTTCGCTACCAGACCGACAAACTTTGAGGGATGATAGTACACATGAAGACAAACATTATGAAATAAGAAACCATGGGGCGCAAAACATCTTCTGTAGGAGCTAGGGGCCGTTATAGTTTAGGGTCCAAAACTTCACACAGTGATAGAACAAGGAAAAAAGGGTCGATTCGTTTGCGGTTTTTCCTAAAGTTATTCTTTATATTACGATTTCTTTAGAAAAAAAAAATAGGTTACTTTAAAAAATTATCGATAAAGGCCGCTTTAGACTTTACAGTAACGAACAACTACTTTTTACCGTTATTTTCTGCATGGGGTTGAAATTATTCCAAAGTTTAGGCTTTAACTCAAATTTTAAACGCAAAATCGAAAACATTGGGGTGGGGTAACGTAGCGAAAATTGAACTGTGAACAGTAGGGGAGATTTTAAGTGCTCATAAACATTGCACAAACTAATCGATTTTGTTGCAGTTTGCGTGAAAATCATTTCCTTGGTAATTATTTTATTCAAAATAACGTACAGCTTTGGTGTTCTCATTTTTTAACAGAGGGCGCTTTCGACACATCTCCGATATTTCAATGGCATTACTCCTGGGTGTTTTACTACCAGATCAACTTATTTCCAGGAAGTGTTAGGGACACAAAGATGACTCGGAATCATATAGGGATGTAATACTGGAAATGCCTTTTTTGCGAGTTAAGGTTAAAGGAAGCAGAGAAGATAGCAACAGAAACAGCTGAGAAAGAGCAACACGTTAATGTGACAGAAAACAGTTTATTTAAAGGTTTTATCACAAAAGATATTCAAAATTACAACCAGATGTAGCCCGGAAAGTTTAACAACGACGGTAGATGGCGCTGCGATTTCCTTGCGGTAGATGGTACTAAACGGTAATGCGTGTAAACAGCGATCACTTTCAAGTGTTCATTCGCGAACCAACTCCAAAGGTACCGTAAAATGGGGTGAATCGGAACACTTTTCAGCTTTAACGTTAAAAAAAAGCAACAAGTGATTTTTTAATTTTTTAATTTTTCTACTAGAAACTTCGGTCTTGTTTTGTTCTTTACTTTTTAAGCAAAAACGAGACATTTTTACTGTTTATATATATTATTTAGATATTTAATGGTGTTCCGATTCGCACCGCAGATAGGGGTGAATCGGAACAAATGCTATAATCTTTATTTATTCCGATTCAAACTTTAATAGGGTTGATAAAAACAGGTAATAATGATAAGGGATGAATAGGAACACGTAGTTACTGTGAAACCAAGCCTTTATTTTATATAGAAGTAAAGATATGCCTATTTAAAAATTAGGAAACAACTTTTAAAACAAGAAAAAATAAAATTTATTTTAAGAAATTATATTCGAATTGGAAATGTAGAATTTAATGCAAATTTAGCCCTGTTATGTGTTATCCTTTACTATTAGTCATTGGGTAAGTGAATCTATTGAGTAGCCCCAATCGCTGCATGTATTAATACGATCAAAAAATGCGCCCTCATCCCCAGCACTTAGTACTGTTTGCATCCCTCTCTTTTTTTAATTAGTTTTTCATTTTGAGATGTTTGTGTAATGTTGTTGATGTCAGAGAATAATTCTGTTCAGTTTTTCTAGCTAATTTGCTATTTTTAAATTATTTTATTGTGTGTTCCATGTTTGTTGGATTAAGCGTTGACTTTTTTGTTTAACTAAGTAATTTTTTAGCACCTTTAAACTCTTCAAGTAATTAGAACAAACAAAATATTGTTACAATACATTTTCCTACATATGTTTTCAGGTATTACATAAAAGTATTACTATATAGAAAAATAAACCATGAGAGAAAGCGTGTTTCGTTTCACCTTTAAATTTTAAACCTCTGATGTTATAAGCCATTTTTCATTTTTTCATTATGTAGTTTAGAAATAAGTAGAATTTAATACAGAATATCGTTTACAGGACTATTATTAATTAAAAATCCTCTCTGTCAGGTTCAGAATACGATTCTGTAGTTACATATAAAGTTTTGAAGACGTTTCAAAAATGAGGTTTTTGAGGATCCACTTGAAGTTTTTTTATACCCCAGTAGTTGTGCAAACATGTCAAAACTGAATTTTCCAACTCTTAATGTTATAACCTTCTTATAAAAAAATTGGCAACTAAAAATATCATCACATATATTTATAATGAATCTATTTGTATGATTGTGAAGTTTCGTTCCTATTCACCCCGCTGTTCCTATTCACCCCATTTTACGGTAGCAGAATGTATTTCAAAGATGAACAGCTCGATGGGGTTCCTCCACATTTTACCAATGACGTTTGCCGACACTTCAAAGTAACATCTGGGCAACGGTGGATAGGTCGTGGTGGCCTGCCGGATCGCAGGACCTATCAAGTATCGACTTCTTCTGCTGGGGTCAAATGAAAAGTTGGGTGTGTGAGACTCCCGTACTATCAGTTAAAGACCTCGCATCTGGTATTTCTGTAGCTTTGCCAGAAAGCTATCAGACATGCCAGGAATCTTTCAAAGCATGAGAAATTCCATGCGACGCCGCTGTCAAGCATGCCTAACTACTTCTGCTCGTAATTTCGAACACCTAATGTTGTAAAACATTTAAATAAACTGTTTTCTGTCACATTATCGTGTTGCTCTTTCTCTGCTATTTCTGTTACCTTTTTTTCTCTGATTCCTTTAACCGTAACTCGCAAAAAAGGCATTTTCAACATCACATTCCTATGTAATTCCGAATATTTTTTGCACCCCTAACACTTCCTGGAAGTATGTTGGTCTGGTCGTAAAACACCCAGGAGTAATGCCATTGAAATATCGGAGATGTGTCGGAAGCGCCCTCTATCAAAAAATCAGGACACCATAGCTGTACGTAGTTTTGAATAAAATAATTACCAAGGGAATGATCTACACGCAAACCGCAATAAAATTAATGCGCTTGTCCAATGTTTATCAGTGTTTAAAATATCCCCCTTTCTTCACAGTTAAATTTTCGCTAGTTACCCGATCCGAATGTTTCCCATTTTGAACTTAAAATTTAAGTTAAATTCTAAACTTTAGAATAATTTCAATCCCATGCAGAAAATAACGGTAAAAAATTGTTGTTCGTTACTCTAAAGTCTAAAGCGCCCTCTATCGATAATTTTTAAAAGTAACCTTTAATTTTTTTTCTAAAGAAATCGTAATATAAAGAATAATTTTAGTGAAAACCGCAAACGATTCGACCCTTTTTTCCGTTTTCTATCATAGCTTGAGGCTTTGGACCCTAAACTTTAATGGCCCCTAGCTCCTATAGAAGACGTTTGCGCCCCATGGTTTCCTATTTAATAATGTTTGTTTTCATGTGTAATATCATCCCTTAAAGTTTGTCGGTTTGGTAGCGAAACACCCTGTATATTTGAAAGGAAATCTTTGAAAAGCACAACCGATTTTCCCATTAACTCTTAAAAGACATAATTTGTACAGATTGGCATCAGCAACTTTGATTGAATCAGTAAAGACTTATTCCGCTGCCCAAAGGTCCCGAGTTTGATCATCGGGTCGGTTTGAAATAAGTTATGCAAAAAAATAATAATAAATGATTTAAATTAAATATATGGCCACTCGGAAAGTTCGAATTCTTCGACGAATGTTCGGTTCACTAAATTTAAAGTGGATTATTATCATAACAAAATCAAACTTTGTAACGGAAAGTTACCGCTTTTCCATATGGAAGTTTTCCTTTCCTTTATTTTCCAAACAAAAAATCTACTAACGGAACGGTGAAAGTTCGACTACTTTGCTGCCAGTACTTTCACCGTGAATTCACATATTTATTTTTAACACTGAGGAACTATTAGAAAAAAGACAAGATGTCATTTTTTTTTCTTTATAGTTCTGTGCCTCTTCTAAATTGTTAAAATGAATTTGACTGGAAATAAAACTAATTGGAGTGATTTATCGTGAAGTAAAAATTAACACTTCTATATAATATTTCGTTGTTACTAAAACATATTAAAAATATAGAAGTTATTAAAAAATAAATTTTAAATTTAACTCTTTATGTCCCAAATTATGAATATTTTAACCGATGCCTCTCAATTTTTTTCATCATTTTCTTTACAGTATTGTATTGTTTCAAACTTGTTAAAAATTAACCAAATGTTTATTGTGAAACATTTAATTGATACCTTTAGCTAATATTTTATTTTTATCTGATGTCGTATTTCGTTGTTATTAATGATTATTAAAAATACAGAACTGATTAAAAAATAAATTGTAAATTTAACTCTTTATGTCCATAATTATGAAAATTGATGAGCCTTAATTATTATTATTATTAAGGTCTAAAGATATATTTCATGATAGATAAGTTTCATAATTAAATCGTCTTTCCTAAATTGGTATTTATAACTGTTTATAAAAATTATTTAGAAGAATACAAAGACAGATTTTAAAAAAATATAGTTTTTACTTTAGAAATTTTCCATTTTTTTATAAAAACAACGGAAATAAATATAGAATTATCCTATTTGTAAATAGAGAGGGTTTTTTTAATAGTTAATTTTCTATATGATATTTTTTATATATAAAAGAAAAGCTTCATTCTTTTTAATTGCAAAATACTTAGATTTTTTTTTGCTCTAATTAGTATATTTGAAACATTAGACATATTTAGATTTGAATATTTCAGTATGCTTTCCAAATGTGATGAAACGAAACATTTTGTAATAAACATAAAATATACTTTTATTAACTAAGAGATTGAATAAACAGTACATTAGATTTCTTTAACACTTCTGTGGTTCTTAAAAGTAAGCTAGATCCCACAGAGTTCAATGTGCTAATAATAGTATGCTGGCGATACTAATATAATACTAGTATAGCAACGTTGCCGGATAGATAATTTACACTAAAATCTATTCTGCATCAACTTATTTGAAGTTCTAACTGAATGTGAAATTTGAGAAAAATCCGTATATTAGTAATTGAGATAGAATCATCGCAGAAATCGTAAAGGGACTGGATAAAACCGCCACCTTTTGAGCGATTTACTCTAAAAATTAAAGATTACTAACTTATGTTTCATGGACTAACTGAATTTTAAGTTTGATAAAAATTCGTGCATTTGTTCTTGAGATAGAGCTATTGCGATGATCGTGAATAATGCCGCATAGCATCACCACCTGTCGGCCGATATATGCTGTAAACTAATCAGATCCAGTTTATATCAATATTTTACCCAATCTAAAATTATGTGAAATTTCGTGCATTAGTTCTTGAGATAGATTCGAAGAAAATTTATATCACAGACGGACATTTTCTAAAGTCTCATTTGTGTTTTTTGTATCTCTGATCCTTAAAACGTCTAAATCCTGCGAAAAACGGAAGTAGAAAATTTTCACGAATCCAATACTTTTTTCTTATAAAGGCAGAAGAAAATAAAAAGTTTAAAGTGTGCGAACACGTTCGAAAAGTGACGTATGGCCATGTGAATTGAACGCTAATGTGGCTATATGCAGGGGTGGATATGTCCGACAAATCCATGGATCGTCCGATACATGTGTTACATATTCCATGATTTGAAGAGTGAGAGGAAATACATTGCGCAGTAGGACAGATTTTTATAGTACTACCACAGTCCGCAGTGACAAAATATTTTATTTAATTAAAAAGTAATTTTTTTAAATTTACGATATGACAATAGAAAATTTCATTTCATAGCCTTCATACAAGAATTCGAACAAGATAGATTAATAACTCATGTGAAGGCTAACAATGCTTCTCTGAAATATACTTTAAAATCCCGGGACATAAAAACAATTAAATAAATACATAAACTAATTATTAATATATTGGTTGGCTACTAGTAGCTCTCATTATAATTTTATATTTTAATACATATCTTAACTAATTTTTCATATCTTTGGTTCTTTGTTACTTTGATAAATAATCAAAAACAATGGACAAGAATATCTTTTTTCTCATCTGTTTTTTTTTTCTTTTTATATTTAATTTTCTTTTATTTATTTATTGATTTATTTTGCTTACATGAATGCTTGTGTTGAAATATAGAGAGATAAATTAATAATTAAAGAAGGTGAAATTTCTAAATTTATTCAATTAAAAACCTGCTTTTTTGGGGGGTGGGGGAGGGTCTAACAAATGACTTTTAAAATCAAAATAAGTCATCCTTTCGTATGTTTCTCACAAATCTCTTCAAACACAAAGTACTGTCAAAACATTTTCTTTTATTTATTAATTTATATGAACATAATTTTTTTAAACCGTAAATGAGATAGAGTGCACTCACTATAGATTATTTTTTAAAATATAACTTAAAACCAACCAGCTTCTTTCGGCGTGTTTAAAAATCATGATTTAATTTTTTATTGTATTATATGCAGTCACTCAATTTTAATTAAATTACCCGAGAGACAAAATATCTCGTTAAAATACTATCAAAAGAAATTTTAAATGCTGTTTTTGAAAGTAACACTTAATTTATAAACCATTTAACGATTGTTCCTGTGTCATCTTGCTGTTTTAAATTACTGCAATGCGAACCTTTGGGACATGCTTAGAACGCTTGCAAAATATAATGTCCCCTGAAGAGACATATTATAAAGGCAGAGTAAATAAAAAAAAAAATTCTTATATTCTTCGAATCGTGTTTCTAACATGTCGAAATCTTCAATGCATGCAGTATTTTTAAAATAAACTTTTGTTTAAATAATGTTTATATTTTTATAATAAAACTTTTTTTCATCTGCGTAATGTTTATTTTTTATTAAATGACCAAAATATACTTGATTTTAAAAATTCATTTTCATAAAACAATCTGTATTTTCAAATTTATGTATGCAATAAAATATGAATCTGGTATTGTGTATTTATTGAAAATAATAAATGAAACAGGTTTCGAAATATATAAATAATATCAATTAATAAAAATTAATGTATGTTATTACGTACATTAATTTAAATGATGTTAAAAAGAAAAAAGTGAATGATAATTTTTAAAATTCTAACTATAATACATTTACTGAAATCTGAAATCACCGAAAACAAAAACCACTTTTATTATAAAATCAGAACCTAAATAGATAAAATATGTCATGAAAGACCATTAATATCTGTGTTTACCAATTATTAATATTAGAGCCCATATGTTAGAAAAAATTCAATTTTCTTTCTTTAAGTAAACAAAATAACCAATACTCAGTTATATTTATTAATCATAGTTTTTTATAAATCATCAGTATTTTTATGAATTACTGCGAACTATTACACATTAATTATACATATAAAACATACATAATTGCAATTGAGCCCCCCCCCCCTGACTCTTCTCCAATAATTCATTCCACAAGGAAATTATTTCATGAAATACTTTAAAGCGAAAAATTCAGACAAAATTTTTTAGACCTGAAATAATAAAATTTTAAAATAGATAACTGAGAGTGATTTCAGATCACTAAATACACTAATTTTATTAAGTACACTCAGTACACTAAGTTCGTCAATATTTTTATTAAAGGGTAACATGTTAAAGTTTATGTGCACTGTTAATTATTTTGCCAATATAATAATTAGTAAAATAAGCAATGATTTTCAGCGCCCTGCTACGTTACAAACTTTTTCCTACGGCACGAGTTTAACACCAAGAGGTAATATTACTATAATCATTAAATTATTTATTCGGTTATTAGTATTTAAATGTATTTTTGTAAGTTTTCTATTCATTAGCACGGCTTGCTTCAGCGTGTAATTAAAAATTACGCGTAAAAAATATTTTTTTTTATTCAAAGTATTTATCAAATCCTTAATTATTATTATTTTCCCTTTATAATAACGACAACAAACTGTAAACAATAGAAAATACTTATTCTGTCCAAGTTAATATTAGTATCAAATTGTTTCAAAAAATAGCGATTGATAAAATCCATGTGGAAATTAAAGCGATCAGGTGAAATATTACATTATTATTCAATTTTCTCTTAAAAATTTTATGTCTTTAAAACCCGATCTTGTATTATTAAGAGATCTAATTCTTAAGAGATTTAAGGAAAAGCACATAGATAAAAATTACAATTATTGGAAACAGTGATTTTTACTGATGTTATGAGTCTAGTACTTGTTTGATGGTAAATTGAAAAACGACAACAATCTGTAAACAATAGAATATACTTATTCTGCCCAAGTTAATAATAGTATCGATTTATTTCAAAAGAATAGCGTTTGATAAAATACATGTGGAAATTAAAGCGATCAGGCGAATTATTATTATTCAATTTTCTCTTAAAACTGTATGTCTGTAAAATGCGATCTTGTATTCTTAAGAGATTTAAGAGAATGCACATTGATAAAAATTGTAATTATTGGGAACAGTGATTTTTACTGACGCTATAAGCTTAGTGCGTGTTTGATGGTAAATTGAAAAAAAAAATCAATATGTAGGATAGTAATAATGTGTTGTTATTTATCCATGTATTTTGTCTACACTGTAAACATTTCTGTAAAAAATGCAGAACAAAAGCGAAATTCTCTGTAAATTTATATTAGTTCTCGGATAGCTGCATTAGATTGAGGGTCTCATTCTTCATTTTGCACACATTTCTTTTATCTTACATCTATATCCCTGAAGAAATTTCCATGTCTTTATAAATTTTTAATTTTTTTAAATTTTAAAATCAAAAGTTACTAAAACATTTTTAAAATTCTTTTGTAATTTTATTAGAAATATTAAAGTAGAAATTTTCGTTTAAAGTTTTTTTTTTTTAAACTTAGTATAATTTAGTAAGGGAAAAATCATCTCATCAGATTCAGTGGTGATTTTTCCCCGCTGAATGATAAAGACATCCAGCAAATAAGACCCCCATTTAAAAATAAAATTAAAAAAAAAAACAAAGATAAATAGAATTATGCTGTGAACGGGCTTTTTTTTTTTTTTTTTTTGAGGTAAGCTGTAAATATCTTATACAGAAGTTTCGAACGCTGAATATTTTGAAAAGATTGTGCTCTGATTGCAAAGACTGCTTTATATGACATTTTTCTTGTTTTAGATTCCTTGCAGAGAACGCGTTTTTCGGCTTACAGTCCCATATTTTAATGACCTGTAGATATTAAATATTTTAAATTTCGAAATTCGAAAATTTTTGTTCGAAGAATTGTTAAAATAGGGCATTGTAAGCCAAAAAACGTCTTTTCAAGCAATCTGTAACAAGAAAAATAAGAAATCACGCATTCTTTCAAATCGGAGCACAATCTTTTCAAAATATTCAACGAAAAAAAACTTCTGTATAAATTTTTTTACAGCTTACCTAATAAACAAATCGGTTACTGCATAATCTGTCGATCTTTGTTTTTGAGAAATTTAATTTTAAAATGTGGGTCTTATTTGCTAGACACCCCGTATATCTTTTATGATTCAGAGGAAAACAATCATCAATGAATTTGATGAGATGATATTTTTCTTTCTAAATTATTCTTAAGTTTAAAAAAAAACTTTAAACAAAATTTTCTACTTTAATATTTCTAACAAAATTACAAAAGAAGTGTTTACTTTTATTATAAAATTTTAAAAAGATAAAAATTTATAAAGATATGAAAATCCCTATAGGGATATAGTTGTAAGATAAAAGAAATGTGTGTAAAAAATGAGAAATTTAATTTTGAAATCAGGGTTTTATTTGCTGGTCACCCTGCACTTTGCACTCAATAGCAATTAATTTTATAGCTCAATCAGTAACGTCTTCTTCTCTGTAAAAAAATTTCGAGTTCGAACCTCAGGTCGGCTAAAATGAAATTGTGTTCGAATTTATTCGAAAAATTGAAATTCTTTGAAGTTCAGTGACAATTGAATGATTCAATAATTTTAAAAATATATATTAAATTATTACCAATAAAACTAAATTTACAGACACTTGTGTATTAACGACATTAATTTACAGAGACTATTCTAAAATTATCTTATCTGTAATTTAACAGATTCTCGTCTTTTCTTATCTTTGTAATTTTACATAAGAATTAAGATAATGGATTCTCCGTAGATTCTTTGTAATTTTACAGAAAATAGTTTAACTCCATCGTTATTATGAATGATTTTTTATTTAAATTGAAAGCATTTGTATAGATTCAATAAATGTTTAATATCATAAATGAAATATCATAACATCATTAAAATCTAAAGCAAATAGTTTCTTCCAATAGATTGTTTTTTATGTGTGTCTGCCAGTAAATCAATTATAAATGACATACACCTAAAAAAAAGGTATAATTATAAAACTCATCGATTTTATGGCTGAAATTTCAGAATTAGTTAAAACTCGATTTTAATATTAAAATGAAATCGGTCTGCACAGTCTTGTTGGAAAACACATTAAAACTTGATTTTAGCAGTTCACTCATAGGTTTATCTCTGTATTTTCTTGTACATAAAGGTATGAAAACAGGGAGGACAGAGTGCAGAAAAACGCAGCTGTAAACCTATGAGCAATTCGTTAAAACTGGGATCATGTTTTTAAACAGGAAATGACTTGGCAGATGTGTATTAATATGCGAATCAAGTTTTAATTAATGTTAGAATTTCAGTCGTGAACACGATGCGTTGATTGTATCTGCTGCCACCTTCCGCTTATCAGAGTATTCTTATGACTGTTTGTGATTAACAATCCGACACACTGTAAAAAAAAAAAAAAAAAAAAAAATCGTTAAATTTACGGCAAAAACTACTGGCAGCAATATTGCCAGCAGTTTTTGCCTTAAAAATTGCAGTAAAATTAAATGTAAAAATTTTTATTACATCTATTTTTACTGGAATTTTTACGGCAAAAACTGCTGGAAACATTGCTGTCAGCAGTTTCTGCCGTAAATTTAACGGATATTTTTTTTTACATTATATTCAAAGATACGGTTATGCAGTTATAGATTGTGTTCGGTATGTGGGAAAAATATAAAGAAAGAAAATTTTACATCTCTTTTGCTTAAAACTGATTTAAATGAGAGATATTTATGCATATTTTGTATAGTACCTGTGCCTTATGTGGACACCCTAAGGAAAATTAATTTTTTTCACCCCCCATGTACACGTGATAGGACTCCAAAAATATATGACCATGATCCCTGGACTGTTGACTATCATTATTAAAATTAGTGACCTTGTAACTATTCCGGTTTTATTTAAATGATAAAAACAAAAAATGTTAACAAATGCCCATATAAGGAACCACTAGTCCCTATTATGGACAGGTGCTTCCTTATTGACCTACTATCCAGGGTGTAGGGAAGAGCCACTTTTCTAGAGAATAAAAAAAGAGAGAATAAGAAAAAATATGTTAAAGTATTGCGGGGGAGGGCACAGAAAATATCTTAAGAACATGTACTTTAGAGCGGGGGGTCATTTTCGGTTGTAGCTCTTCGATGACCGATGCAAAGCACCTCAGTTACTACAAAATATTATGAGACAATGTAGTTGATTTTGCTTAGCTTTCTACTTTTCTGAACTGAAGATTTACCTGCTATTCTTCCAATGTGGACATAAGGTGTCCATATTGGGAATCGGGAGTAGTTTTATTAGATCTTGTAATAAATAAATAAAGAAAACTTTTTTAAGCAATATATGCAATAACAATCAAAAATATGATTTAAAAGCTTTCTAAATCATTCCACTTTTCAATATTTAAAGTAATTTTACAATATCTAACAAGAATTTAAACTTGCCTGTAATTACGATCAGCACACCACGAAACAACAAGTTTCCTTCTAAATGGCGAACAGCGCGCTTTTTTTGTACTTTCCAAGCTTAATTATCTTTTCAACAGCTTTTCTTCACGGATATGTAGCGCGATCTCTCTATCAAAATTGTTACTTTTAAAAATATTAGGGGTGTCCATATTGAGAGCACTGTCCATATAGAGTACAAGTACCTTATTGCTTTTTGTCATGCATATCCGGAATAATACAAATTTAAGTTTCTGTAAAAGGATATTTAATATTTCCGGAAATTCAACTGAATTACTTCAGAATTAGTTTAATGTATATTGTGAGTTTAGAAGACTTTTATTTTTTTAAACACATGTTAGTCTACTTAACAGCAGTTATTTCATTTTCCCAATCGCAAAATATTGGTATCGTGATTTTTTTTAATTATTAGGATAAAATCTTCAATTAGAATTTCAAGTTACATTTATAGAAACATAATTTGGTAAAAATATTCTTTTTCGTATAGAAATAATATCGTTTAAAATAGTATATTAAATATATAAGTATATTTTAAAATTATGCCTTAAATAATATCAAAAAGCTATTTATAATGAAACTTTTAGAAAGTAAATGAATGTAAATCGCGTATTAAATTGAAAATTATCTATGTGGTATATTTTGTACAGAACGCAGAATTAAAAATATTATATTTTGCTCTTTTTAACAATTTAGGAAAAAAAAAAACAGAATTTCGCCGTACATTTTTTCTTTGTTTACTTAAAACATTTAAACTGTGCATTTGATGTCTATTAAATTTTAAGCTTTCAGCGAAATGTTCAGAATTTAAACACATAAACTAATTGAAATATTTTAGTTTCGCTGCGTGCGTTTATGAAATGAGTTGAAGTGAAGCGAACATTATTTGTTTTATATATCTAATGTATAGAGTGTGAAATTATTTTTGTTAATGAATAGAATGAATATGCATTAGCAAGTATTTTTATTCAGCCTTTTTAAAATATGTAATGCATTCATGTTACTTTTTGGTATGTAGAAAGTTTTAATTTCATGACATCGTTTCATAGAATGTATGATATAATTTAAAAAGCCCTGCAGAGAACATACATAAAAAGATGGTTTAGTTTGGTTATTTTTAGTATTATTTATGTCGGCCTATTATATACACGTGGATATAGGCCCGAAAGGGGTGGGATGCCCTCCGTGGGGGTTTTTCTAAAGGAACCTAACCCGTATTTACGCAAGGAAATCCAAGGTTCGATGAAAACCACGGAAAACTCCTAACGGTTAGGCCAATGCCCACGATTGGGTTCGAACCCAGCACCTGCCGTCTACCAGTTGAGAGGTCAGAACCTCTCGGCCACTGGTGGGACCCATACATAAAATGAAGAAAAATACATACGCGTCGATTTGATAACCTCCTCCTCCTTTTTTGAAATTGGTTAAAAATTATACGACGGAAAAGATTATTGTACATACGTATGTTAGGAGTGGAGTTCGAACCCTCGATTTCTTTCAAAAACCGAGTTTAAATCAGGTGCTTAGTCCGCTCGGCAATCCTGACTGCATTCCGCTTGGCGAACTGATTCAACGTCCATGTTATTTTTAATTTGCGAGAAATCACTAATTTTATTAGTTTTTATGTAATTACTAGAAAAATACTTAACTAATTTCGATGAAATGGAAGTGATATCAATTCGAGTGTAGCCGCTTTTATTTAACACAAATACTAGTTTAATCGGTTGGATAGTTTCGGTGTAATCGGTGACCATACATAAAAAATACATACACGTCGAATTGAGGATAACCTCCTCTTTTTTTTAAGTCGGTTAAAAAAATTATAATTCGGAAAAAAATGCATATTATACACTTATATCAGGAGTGGGGTTCGAACCCACGCTTTCTTTCGAGAACCAGAGATTAAACCAGGTGTCTTAAACCCCTCGGCTATCCTGACTGCAAAGTATTCGTCGAACTTATTCAACCTCATGTTACTTTTCGTAAGTCTATTATTTTAGTACTCTTTCACTGATAAAGTACTGAGTTGATAAAAGGTCTCTGATACTCTGTGCTGCTAACGGTTAAATACAAAATATTCGTAATTGCATAATTAGTATTTAATTTGTAAAATGTACATGTAAAAATTATAATACGAAAAAACGTTTATTGCATAAACGTATGTCAGGAGTGGGGTTCGAACCCACTCTCTTTCTCTAAAGTACCAGAGCTTAAATCAGGTGCTTTAGACCGCTCGGCCATCCTGACTGCACTCCATTCAGACAATTTATTCAACAGTTTTAAATAGCGAAGAATCATTAATTTTATTAGTTTTTGCCTAAATACAAAAAACAAAATACTGAACCAATTTCTATAAAACGGAAGTGGTACCAATTCAGTAGCAAGCTCTTTCATTTAACACCAAAACCAAATGAATCGGTTGGATAGTTTCGGAGTAATCGGTGAACATACATGAAAAAAATACATACGCGTTGAATTGATAACCTCCTCTCTTTTTTGGAAGTTGGTTAAAAATAATATTTAATTGACATAAAGCTTTTAAGGCTGAATTTAGAGAAAAACAGTGGCTTCAATTACAAAAACCATTAAAATGTAATTTGCCAAAACCTCAGTGTTTCAAAAGACTGGCTAAAAAATGAAAGTATTTTAAAAACGGCTTCGTTAATTTATATTAAGTTTTTTTTATTTACACAATTACTGCTTGAAAATTCAGGCAATAAAGAGATGGAATAAACTTTGAGTAATTCATTCTATCTAAGTAATCTAATTCATTCTTCTAATCTATTGAGTAATTCATATATTGTGAACTCCAGCAAAAGTTTTTAATTAACCCTTTGCCGCGCAGTGGTTTCATAGATAAACCAATTAATTTTAATTCTCAAACGCCACATTCGCACCGGAATTTTGTTTTAAAAAATTACTGTTTATTGAATGCGTGAAGTATAGCGTTTTCTTATTTAGAAATAAAGTAGTTTTCAAATTCCGGAGTCAGTCATTATTTTCAACACTTAAGCAATGAATTAGCCCTGCGCCGCAAAGGGTTAATACAAATACAGTAGTCTCTCACAAATCCGCGCAGCTTGAAACAAGAGGTTGTGCATAATTAAATTTTTATTAAATTCCTGGTCTTGGTTTTGCTTGCATTTCTAAAAGAATAATTTTATATAATAATGCACTCAAAATTATAATGAATTCTTACATTGAAGTCAAACAATAAAATAATTATGCAAAATGATAACGTAAAATTAAAATATTAAAACAATTAAACAAAATAATTGGATTTTTAACAGAAAAGGTCCAGTAATGAATTAATTATATGTAATTAATAGCGATATACGTATTCTCTGAATTATTCGTTGATACTTGCTTAAAAAAAGGTACGCTAATAATTCATATGAATTTTTTAAAATAATTAATTTTTACTTCTTCTTAAAAACCAAAAATGTTTGATCAGTAGATAAATGTATTTTAAAAAAAGAGCATGAATACCACTGATATCAATGGCTTCTTCAAGTTTTGTGGAAATAAATGTAGAGGAGTGGGAGACACGTTTGAACTGGGGGCACCTTTGAACGCTCAAAATATTTTCCTTCAAATAAATTATTTTTAAAAAATGTATATGGCAATACATTACTGCTGCTTCTAAGGAATCATTATACAAAAATGTACCATTTTGTATGAACAGTACTGTTTAAACAAGATATGTATTTTCCTCCCTCTTGAATCCAAATTTAAGAAAATAAAGTTGTAAGATTTTTCTTTAAAAATGTCTACCCCTAAAATTTTAATTTATTGTTCAATGCTTAAACAAAGATGTTCGCTTTAGTTTATAAGCTTTGTTTTATTCAAATTCTTCAGCCGAATTGAGTAAACCGTTGTAATGGTAAACTCCATGTGATGGGGCACCATTGAACAAAAAAGTTGTGGCATCAATGAACAGCGAAAAAACATCGAATTAACTGATGATAAATAATAATTCAAATACCTTAAAGTGAACATTTAAAGCAATGAAGTTAAGAGTTGTTAATGTATCTAAATATTATTATTTCTGAATTTTTTTATGTAAAAAGAGGGTAAATAATAATTTTAAAGAACTTGGACTTTTACTGCTAACAATTCTCCTTAGTGCACACATAGGTTCCAACCTCTGTAAGTATCAGTGATGGGAAGTTTCAAATCTAAATTGAATCAAATCTAAATTCATGTATTGGATAATTCCAAATCCTGGTAACAAAATAATGATTCGTGATTTAACATGTTTCCAAAAATTATTACTGGTTTCCGTAACAGATAAAAGGGAATTTTATATCAAATGATTTAAAAAAAAAATAGCGAATGAAAAATTTTAATTTTCCAGAAGCATCATATATCACATTGGTGTATTTCAAGGATAATGTAAAAAAGTTTTCACACCTAAAAAAAAAAAAAAAAAAAAAAAAAAAAAATTGAAGGGACACTTTGTCTTTTATCAACAATGAGTTTTGACATCAACTTTGATGAATTTAAATTTGGTTAAATAACAAAAAATTAGTAATTTCAACAGAATGTAATTATTTAATTTTATTCATATTACTTTATATTTCCGTAGCATATGTAATTTATTCTTATAAAAACTCTCAATATTTTCATATTTCATTCATTTGTTCAAAGGTGCCCCTTACTTCTTCAAAGGCACCCCAACATGGGGCAGGTTTAAACAAAAATCTCTCAACTTTTTAAATCTTCACAACTTATTTAATTTCTTTGGAAATTGTTTAATTTATGGTTCATATGATGAAGGAATGCGTTGTTTTTATTATATAATATTTAAAACTTAATAAGTATATTTTAGTAAGAAATATATTGATTTTCTGAAAAAATGTTCAAAGGTGTCCCCCTCTCCCCTATACTTTCTTCGTGTGAAAGTATGAAATTGTCATACTTATCAGAATTTCAAATTCAATTATGTATGGAATGAAATTTAAAAAAAAATTGGTAATTTTACAGGTACATCGTATAGTGAGTTTCATTTCTTTCATCTACAAAAATGTGCAGATTTTAGGCGTTTGCAAATTTTACGGTTGCAGATTTCAGAGATTCCATTGCAATAATGTTAATATGTCCACCGTAATGTGCAAATATTTCTTTGTCATGTATTAATTTCTGAATACATTCTGCGAAACATTAACAAAAGAATGTAAAAACATAAAATTATTATCGATCAATAGTACTTATACTCGTTTCTCATTTAATCATGAAAATTTACAATGTGCATTGAATATTTTTTTCTGTGTAAAATCATTTTGAACAATTGAAACACGAAGTTTTTAATAACTTCTCTTTTTTAATTACCAGTTCAGAAAAGAATATTATGAATGACTAACATCTTTTTCTTTTTCAAGCAAATTTCAGAGCTATTAATAAATAAATTTTTCAAGTCATTATTTTTTTTCTTTCACTACTGTTTCTTAATTATATATTTCTTTTGTCACCTAACTTATTTTCCTGTCTGGAAATTTTATAAACTAAGAAAATCTTTCTAAAACTTTTTTGACACAGCTTTGTCTACATACTTTTATAATTAGAATATTGATTTAAAAGAAGAATAGGATAATAATACATAATTTAAAAATTGTTTTATCATTGAAGCATTCCAAAAACAAGAATTTAAAATTTAATTTCAAATTATTTAACTTATTATATTTACGACACAACAACAAAATAAAAAATAAATAAAATTTCTATATGATCCACGTTTAAATTTACATTTACGTGTGAAAAACATTACAATTTAATAATTCCAATATTTAAAATTTTCTGTACAGTCACCGCCAAAAAAATCTTGACACTTTCGATTTTTGATGTTTTGTTAAATATCTAGAAATATACACAAGGAATCATTCTGAAACGACTGGTGTGTAAACAAAATAGTACACGTCATATATTTTGACAAAGATTTTTCCCCGAAATCTAACAGGGAACCGTCAAAATATTGAAAAAGAACGAAGATCTTTTGGATCACCCTGTCAAAACTAATAAAGCAAAACAGTTTAAACTGCAGATAATGATTAAGTGGCTTATTGTGGTAAGTTGTGTCGATTTTTATGAATATAGCTTAAAAACTCGTAGAAAAATTAAAGTTTTTATAAAAACGGTCCAAAATTTTTCCAAGTTTTTTGTTTATAACTTTCAGAGCTCTTCCGAAAATATGACAAACAACATTGCACATAACACCCTGTGTTCAGAATTAAAAAATAATAAGAAATGTATGAAAAATGAACGGGTTTACTAAATAATTTTTTACTGCGCATGCGTCAACGCTATTAAAATTTCATTTGCATATTATGTTAGTTAAATGTATAGAGCAACTTTTGTGAAAATCTCAAAAACATAGCTTAAAAACTCTAAAAATTATCGTCAATAGAATATGGTCAAAATCCGTTATTTCCAAAATAAAGCAAAAAGATAAGGAGTTGTATCCAAATATAGTAGTACGTGCAATACTGTGTAGGTACTAATCAATGGAATATGGATACAGCCCCTCATCTTTTTGCTTCATTTTGGGAATAATGGATTTTGACAATATTCTATTAACGATAATTTTCAGAGTTTTCAAGCTATGTTTTTGAGACTTTCACAAAAGTTGCTCTATACATTTAACTAACATAACATGCAAATGAAATTTTAATATCATTGACGCATGCGCAGTAAAAAATTATTTAGTAAACCCATTCATTTTTCATACATTTTTTATTATTTTTTAATTCTGATTACAGGGTGTTATGTGCAATGTTGTTTGTCATATTTTCTGAAAAGATTATTGTGTTTTATGAAGAGCTCTGAAAATTAAAAGCAAAAAACTTGGAAAAATTTTGGACCGTTTTTATAAAAACTTTAATTTCTCTACGAGTTTTCAAGCTATATTCATATAAATCGACACAACTTATCGCAATAAGCCACTTAATCATTATCTGCAGTTTAAACTGTTTTGCTTCATTAGTTTTGACAGGGTGATCTAAAAGATCTTCGTTCTTTTTCAATTTATTGACGGTCCCCTGTTAGATTTCGGGGAAAAATCTTTGTCAAAATATATGACGTGTACTATTTTGTTTACACACCAGGAGTTTCAGAATAATTTCTTGTGTATATTTCTAGATATTTAACAAAACATCAAAAATCTTAAGTGTCAAGATTTTTTTGGCGGTGACTGTATAATAAACTTATTTAGCAAAATTGTAATAAAAACAGCTTCTTACTGCGTATAATTAACAAAACACATACAAATATATTTAGATGGAGATTTAAAAAAATTATTTTAGTAAATATATAGGAATGTTAAAATTTATTTTAAAAAATCTTGTCGACAATAATTATGAAATAAGGTGGTCTGGGGTAATAACGCCAAGTGCTAATATTATGCATAATTATGAAATAATCTGGTAAATGACACCCATGTGCTCTGCGCAGAAGGGTTTTGAGTCATATAAATCGCAAAAAACAGCTTCACATTAATTTTTTTCATTTTTAGGTCTTATTGTTTTTACAAGCAACTAAAAATAACGCTTGATCTAAAATTTGCGAGATACGTTTTGTGATGTGCAGACTATTTTTTTTAGTCGGAAATACTTTGTTAATTACATAAATTTGTAGTACATTTCATGGATTTTCAAAATGTTGTTGAAGATTTTGGATATCTTCTCGAGATAATTTTTAATTTAAAATATACAGCGCAATAACTATAACTGGGTAATAACGCCAATCCTTGGCATTAATACCCCGGTTGATTCCCTACAGTGGCCGAGCTACATCCTAAATACTGATTCAAATAAACACAATTAAAATTGTGCAATGTTTCTAATAATTCTATTTAAGCGGTCCTTTTTAAGCAAAAAGAAGCTCACGGTCTGATATTCTTTTGCCTCACCCCCCCCCCCTCCCACAGCACACATTTATTTTTTTTACACTTTCACAAAAAATTTAACATTTTCAATAGCTTAGAATGCAATTTGTCAATTTCTAAGTTTGTAGACTTTGTATTTTTAGAATTGGACAATCTACATACAATTATCCCATCTTATTTCATAGTTTTGTTTGCATGGCGTTATTACCCATATAGGTGGGTAATAACGCCAAATAGCATTGGTCAAGAAATCATGCCATTACATTTTATGAATACATATCTGTTAAATTATTTTTTTTATATAGATAGTCAATGAGTTGCTGTATCAAATCATATATTTGTTTGAAAAATACAATCTAAATCTCAGCCGTGAAAATTGGTAGAACCTTAACGTGACGTTATTACCCCAGGATACCTTATAATGCAACTTAATTACCTTTTTTTTCTTTTTTGGCAAAAAGCCTATTCACCATTACCTAACATACCAATATTCGCATTTTTAATGGATATTTTACACAATACATTTTTAAATCGAATTTAAACATAAAAAGTTATTTTCGACAAATGCTTAAAATATATAAGTATCAAAGAAATGAAAAAAAAATGACAATGAGTATTTTCCTTTGTGTCGTATTTTTATAATTACTAAGACTAAAATCTGCATCATAGAATGTATGTATTTTTTCATCTCAAAATAAATCTTACATTAAAAAAAAAGAAAAAAATATGCAAATACAGTTTTTTATTAGCAAGTTAAAAACTAAATACATATAGGACAGTTGCACCACACAATTTAACTAATAAGAATGTATTATTAAAATACAACACATTGCTCAGTGGTGCACAAACAGGAATTTTAAAATACATTTGTACAATTAAAATAAAATAAAACTATCAACGTTTCGCGCCGTCTTCTGTGGGCATCTTCAAGAAAATATGATAACTGAAGTTTGCATCTTGATCGAGAGATAATATTTCTAATAAATTAAAATTTAAATGAATTAAAATTTTAAAAATGTTGCCACTTACACGTGAGTAAAAATTAAAATATTGCAACGAAATAAAATTTTAAGATTTTATGATGTTATGCCATATTTTTGGTATATTGTAGTATAGATTATCATTACATGGTTTATTTTCTCGCGCAATTATTTCGATAGATTCTCTTATTTTACCTTAAACTGGGTTATTGCACGGAACTATGTTTTTGGTCTCATCAAAGTTAATATGGCAACCTTTGTTCGCCAAGTAGAATCGAGAAAGAGCAGTATTCTGTTTATATTGTTTAATATCTAATAGTTCTTATTATTGTTTAATATTTTAATAAATACATTCTTATTATAAGTTAAAAACTGTAAACTTTTTAAACATTTCTGAATTATAATAGCTAAAAAATATATTCATTTGATTATAAAATTATTGTATTATTATAAATTTATTTATTACATTACAAAATCATTGTATTATTATAAATTGTTAATAAATATTATTTTTAATTTACTGCATTAAAAAACAAATTATTATTACATAACTTATATTAAATTGTATTGATTTGTATTGAATTGCATTGAATTTATTTATATTATTTATACTATTTTCCGCTTCTACCTAAATCGGCTTCTGAGTTGAGGCAAAATATCACAAATGTGCGCCATTTCATTAAACCTGCTTAGATGGGAGTTTCCAAAATCATTGTGCGCGCGGCAGCGCGCAACAATAATATGATTGAGCGATAATGCACACGGATTTTTCAGTTTTTCTTTTTGCAATAACTAACTAAATACTTATCCAATTTTGATGATTTTTTTTTTAAATGTTCTTCTGACCAAGAAGCACAACATAGCACAAAAATTATTTTTTTATGGCATACTGTAGGTGTACTGTAGAGTATTCTAAAAATCGGACAAAAATTTTGTGTCACAGCACTTTTCTCGAAAACTACTAAAGATAAAAACTTAATATTTTTTTTTAAAACAAAATACAAACTTTTTATCCCGAGGTAGTCATCGAGAAAACGTTATTTCGCTGGGCGGTTTTTCTGAAATTGCGTATTTTCCAAACTTGGTCATAAATGGGTATATCTAACGTTCTATTGCAGATAGAATATTGCGGTAAAGTCTATTTTAAAGATTTTGCGATGCTAATTAATCCTGCAAAAATTCATAGCTTTACGTTAAACAGTTTTTTTTACAAGATGAAATAAAAGAATAGCAGTCATCAATCTAAGGTACTTGTGATCATCGGAGAGAAAAACCAGTTACACCATTCGATTAAGCATAAAAAAATACAGAATGCTTTTTTTTTCTCTTATTTTTAACTTAATTTTTTAACGAATTATGAATTTTTTTGAAATTTTTGTCTTTTTTAATGAATCATTTACTGAATAATTATGCACGGTGTCTAGCCCTGGTGGCTGTCAAATTTGATTTTAAATTTTAAATTAGGCAATTTTTTGCACCATGCCAAATTTATATTTTATCCATTTTTTTCATTTATTTATATTTTGTTTTTAGCACAATGGCATCAATGGCAAAAATGCCTGGCATACCTGTCAAATATTGGGGCCCTGTACTTTAACAAAGTGTATTTATTATAAGTATATACCGTATTTATTCTAATAGAATGCGCCCTCTAATAGAGCGCGTCTTCTAATAAAGTGCGCACCTCGGTGCTGATTGAAAAAATAAATATACGGAAACGATATAGTAGATAAGTAGAAAACGATTACTTAAATGCATTATCGAGGATTCTCATCGATCAAAATAGAGATATTCTATCAAAGCGATGGAGTGGCGATGCAGCAAAAGTTTCAAATTTTGAACAATGTACCACTCCTGTAAACTATAGTGCCAAGGATATGCACACTGTTAAAAATCTGCTGCATTTTGCTGCAACGCACTCCCCTGCTTGTATAGAAAACGGTTACTTGGCCGTGAAATGGCGCTTTCTCATTGGTTGGAATAGAGATATTATATACAAGTGGTGGAGGGTGTTGCAGCAAAATGCAGCAGATTTTTAACAGTGCACTGTTAAAAATTTGACCCATTTGTTGCAGAGTCACTCCACAGCTTTTATAGAATGTCTCTTTATGGCCAATGAGAATGCTCCATAACACAGTAAAGCAATCGTTTCCTATAAAAGCGGTGGAGTACGTTTTTAATAAGTCCGTAATAAATACGGATTAAGAAAAAAAAGAAGCATGGTTTTTGTATCAAACTTTACTCTTGCATAAAAAAAGTTCCTGTTTTTGGCAAAAATAATGGATATTTGAATGAAAAATCTATTCTTTGAAAGGATTTATTATTTTATTCACTTTAGTAAAAAACTGATTTTTTTTTTTTTTTTTTGAAAACCACCGTAGAATTTTGGTATAGAAAAACCTGTTTAAAAATTTTTTTTAATTTGTAACACCAGAGTATTAGAGTATGTAGCATTTTTTAATTTCAATACAAATAAGATTTTCTTTTCTATATATAAAATACAAAACAAGTTGTGCAGTATCCCTATGGAATATGGAAAAATAGAAGGACTAGTGAAAAATGCTCCAAGGAGCAGTGCAAAAGCAGAATATGATTTTAATTGAGCATTAAAAAGTAATGGACAAGTGCTTCTGTTAATTACTGAGCATGAGGAAGGATAAGGGATCCCTTCTTGGCTACAACTCACTTCAATGCCAACTTTGAAAAAATCATATTTGCGCTTTTTCCGTGAAAACAAATCAGTCGCAGTTACTATAAAAATGTATAGTGTAAAGACGTAACCAGTAAAGATGCAGCTTAATTAGACATAAATGTAAAGGAAGGCGACATAATGCCAGATACCTAGTTCCTGCAGGTATCACATTCATGCACTGCCACCAAGCATACCCTAATTGTATAATTGCACAGAAAATTGATTTGTAGTATAGTGCAGAGTGAACAGTGCAGTTAACATCAGAGATGTAGTACAGGCTATACGCCGTACACCTTCTGGACTTTTTAATAGAACACCATATACCCTCTGTTTTTCAAGAAAGCTTATAGTATACACATTCTAGAATATCCTCTGCTTAGAGCATATATCTTATGTTATTTTTATGACTACACCCCTGGTTAACATCTAAAGCACGTTGGAAAATTCTACTAAAGAACCGCAAATTTCTTTTATATGGAAAAAGCGCAAATATGATTTTTTCAAAGTTGGCATTGAAGTGAGTTGTAGCCAAGAAGGGATCCCTTTTCCTTCCTCATGCTCAGTAATTAACAGAAGCACTTGTCCATTACTTTTTAATGCTCAATTAAAATCATATTCTGCTTTTGCACTGCTCCTTGGAGCATTTTTCACTAGTAGATAAAATACATAATTAGGTATATATTAGTAAATTAGGTTACCTCAAACCCACTACTCTATTTAATTACTCTATTTAAAACTGCTGCTTGGTTATGGAGGAATGGCATCTTTTTGTACTTTTCTAGCATAAATTTTCGTGCTTTTAGAAAGGGAATTTTGGAAAGGGGGAGGGAATTTTTTTAATCGCTGGAATAAATGTATAATAATGTTTAATATGTTTGTTTCCTTAAATTTCATGCTTCTACCTGTAGATGCTGCTCAGATATAGCTAGTGATGGGCGATTATCGAAAATTTTCCAGTTAAAAAAATCGTCATCTTATAAAACAAAATCGGTACAGCCCTTAATTACTTCAGAAAATCTACAATCAAGATATACTAGAATCTATCCTTAAAATAATTATTTCTACATGCATTTAAAGGATTTTCATGATTATATATCAATTAAAAAAGAATGGAATTTAAAAATAACATACGGATCAAAGGCTAAAAAAATACAGAATAGCCGAAAGTTCATGTGACGTTATCCTCAGATTGAAGAGGTTAAAAAGGCATGAGTAAGTATTAAAAAATAGAATCAAAATGTGTCAAAAATTAGAATTTTTCAACAATTAGCTGCAAAATGTCCAAAAAAAGGGGAATTAAAAGCACACCTGGTGGCTAAAACAGCAGCTATGTAGGTAATAAATGGGATCAACATTCTTTATAGCTTTTTCTACGCCATTGAGATCGTTCGCTAATTTTCACATAGTTAGAAAACCTCCTGATGAAATACATGAACTACAGCCCCCGAGAAGTGCATAAGATGAATGAGTGATTACAGGACTTTCCAACAATTCATCACATGAGGTGTGTCATCTAAATTATGAAAAGTGTCCCCCCGCAGGGTGCAACGTGAGAGGAGAGGCGCTGGGGGTATATAATTTGAAATAATGCTCAGGCAGCTATGTAATGATATGTCACATGAGGGGTGTCGGGCAAATTTTGAAAATAAACCCCCAGAATTCCACCTATCACGCCTCCTCGTCATAAAATGTCCCCCTCTTTTTGAAACTTTCATGTATTATAATTAATATTTATCAGAGAGTACTGTAAAAAAATCCAATCTATAATCATAAGATGCTTTAATTAAAAAAAATTCGAGGGGGGGGGGATTTTGAAAAATCCCATCTTCGTGCACTTTTGCATCATAATAGATATATTTTCTCCAAGTTTTTCTCCAAGTTTCTGTCAAGTTTTTAAGATCAGTACTTTTAGGCCGTGCATTGATTATCAGTCCGTCAGGACAGACCTTATCATAGGACAGATCTTATATATGTATAGATGTATCAAATATAATTAATTTAAAAAAAAAAAATACAACTAATTTGGCATGTAAATTTCTTGTGGTCCTATCACTTATTAAATTGTCGAACTTGTTTTAAATTCATTATTTATTATAGCATGGGAATATGCGTTTTGAAACAATAAAATCACATTACATAATATTCACATTAATTTTAATATTTGTACTTAAATACATGGTGAGATACGATAAATATTATTTCCAGAGAATTTAATTATCACTTTAACATATGAAAGTAAGAATAAAATAATTACGTATGAAATTGTTTTATAATTTAAGATTTTCTGTGATACTAATTTCATAGAATATATTGGACCAAGTATTTATTGTATATTATAGGATATATTAGGATATTTTAAGGAATGTTCTAAAGACATTTTCACTAAACTTCTGCAAATATTAATACAATTTTTTGGTGAAACTAGCATATAGAAAAACGGGCCTTAATAATATGGGATTCGGTAATATATTTTTTTTTACATTTTTTTGCTAAAATTCTATAAAAAATGTTTGTAAAGGCTTATAATTATGGTTAATTTCACAGCCAAACGTTCCATATTTTAGGTGAAATAGAAATAAAACACAAGAAGTGCTTTTATCAGTCGTTTCATAAAATCATTTCATAAATTCGTTGCATTAGGATTTTATATGTATAGAGTAACTTTTATATTTTTAAGTGTTTAAAATATTTCACTATCACTGTTTCACAATGCGTTGTATTATGGGTCTTACTTTTTACCTGGTAATGCAATTTAGAAAAATGTCACATTTTATTTTTTCTCTCAGTCCTTGTAAAACGCAGATCCATACAATTTTTTAGTTAGACAATGTAATATTTTTTCTATTTAAATATATTTTTTTAATGTTCTATATTGAAATTTTATTTTATTTTTTTAATCTTTGACAATTTTTTTAAAATTATTTTTTGACTTACATCCATTGCGCGCAACAAAACTTTTAGTTTAAGAACCCCCCAAAACATTGGTAATCATGTAAAACTAATGTACCTTAAACTTATACTTCAATTGGAAACAATTTATTTAATTTAAATTTAAATTGTAAAATTATGAAACAAACGCTTTTCTTATTGAAAAATTGCCAATTTTAATTAATGAATGCAATTGTAATATTGAAATAAGTATAAGAATATTCTTTAATTTAAAATGAGGATATATACCAAGTTTCATTCAAATTGCTCTATTTCTTTTTAAGAAATGTTGCACTCAGTCGATGCAAAAAAGAAATAATTTTAATATTTTAATTAAATTTAAACATAAAAAAATAAATAAAATTTCAGTGTAGAGTATTGTAAAAATTATTTTAAATGGAAGATATATTAAATTGTCTATATTGAAAATATATGCATTTATGTCACACAGAGACTGAGAAAAAAATTAAATGTGACTTGTTGCTCAATTGCACCAATAAGTAAAAAATAAGACTTCTGAGACCCCTTATATTATCAAATAATTAGCTACACTATTTTAATAAATCGAAGATGTTGATAACAGAAAAAAATATTACACATTATGACCTGCAGGAAGTTAATGAGAAAAGCCTTAAAATTAAATTATTATTTTATAATTAAGTTCGAAAAATATTAAAATGATGTATTTTCATCAAATATGCACCTGTGTACAAAACAGTTATAATTTTATAAACATGTAGCTAAAAAATCAATGATACATTTTCACATTTTCAAACAAAAACCATATTGATTAAAGTCAAAGAGTGTATCAACAAACAATGAAATTTCAAATACATTAAGCTATTAACTTCCTTTAAAAGAAAACTTCTTTGTAATAATGAATAATCAATTTTAAGAACAGCAATGAAAAAAACACTTTTAATATTATAATGTAATTGATATTTATGATTTGATGGATTTGTATGTATACCCCATTTGTATGACTTACTTCGCGTCATGTGACCTTATGGGACAACAATAGGAGCGTCCGCAAAGAAGCTGTTTTCTTAAATTTCATCAATAGTCTGGTTGAATAATTGTGAAATAAAATTTCATAGATGCAGTATTAATTGAAAAAAGCTCATTTAAAATTACCTATCTATGGTTATCTTATCAAGTATATTGTAAATTAATTACTTTGGTAAGTTTCATCGATATTAAATCAGAGATTGATAAATTTATGAAAAAAATTTAAGCATTTGTCTTTCATATTTACTTTTTAAGATGCTAAAGTTTTAAAGCACTGCATTTTTGTTTGCTTATTGAAAATTATTCGTAACATCAAGAATTTACATACGAATGCGAAATAGATTTGAAATGATTAAGATCAAAGATCAGTAATCAAACACGTACGTATGATTTTTGGGGTGTACGTTACATACATGATTTCTGAATGTTAGTAACTTCTACCATAATCTGATCCAATGATTACTAAAAATTATCTGATGCGGTTTGATATCCATAAATACATTTACAAAATGATATGTTATTTTTCTACAATCTGTATTCTATTAAAAGATCGTCATTCCGGACTTTACCACGAGAAAAATAACAATCATTGCAATTTGTATAAAACAATTAATGTAATTGTTACCGTAATTCTAACTATCAAATTAATATCTATATAAATTTCGTTTTTGTTACATTGTAAAGATTGCACTCTGAAAGAAGGATTTCTAGCATTATCAACATTTATTATTTACTTTTCCATACCCATACATGTGTTTAAGTGCTTAAATGAATTGTACGTTTTTAAAAGAAAGATTTTACGTGTACCTTACAGCTCTTTAAAAAAATCCCATTTACCTTATTGGGTATTAATATGGAGCAATCTAATTATTTTCTTGAATACATATATATTCATCTATATGATAAAAACATCATTTGAAACTGATATACTGAAAACACATCTTTATAGTTATATGCCTAGTGATGCATTTTTGAAATTCATAATTTCTTTTGACTTTTGCTAATGTACCATGATATTGCTTTATATGCCTCTAAATATTTTTTTCGGTTTCTTATGTTATGATTTGTTACGAAATAAAAGAACTTATTTTGAGCTTTTCCCTGCTGATGAAACACCTCCCAAGGTATAACTACAACACGTTGATCTTCACTTACAATGAAATTAAATCTGTTATATTTTTTATTGACTCTAACGTTGGGTTTTTAATGTTGATTTCTTTTTTCTACAATGCTATAACGCTCTACATGGGACTGTCTATCTTCATTAACTTGCATGCTTTTATACCTGGCATACCGGTGATTTGTGCTTTTATCATCAGATTCTGCAATTACCTTGCCACAACTATCTCTGCTTCTCAAGTTCATGAAGCTTCACTAATTGTTAAAGCTGATTCTAAAAGACTACAAGAGGACAATCCTCAACTCATTTCATCTTATTTACGATTTCTTCAAAATTGTGACGAAGAAATATCAATGACTGTGCGGGGAATATTGGGCATAAAGAAAAATGTTGTTCTTGGTTCTCTTGGAACAATACTTACTTACACACTGTTATTTGATAGTGTGCCAGTGAAAAAATAGATATATTACTGAACCCTGGAGTAGTTTATTAGCACATACGCTGTCGCTTACGTGAAGATGTGATGATAGTTAATGCCGCACTGTAGAAGTGGGTCTTTCCCAGAAACCGATTTACTTTTTATAACAAGGTATCAGTGAAAGAATTTCCCGCGCCAGCGCGTGACTGGCTATTGAGACATCACCCCACATCACGCGCAGGTGCGTGAATGGAAATCACGGGATGGACATCACGCGCTGGAGCGTGATCGGCAGCGAATGTGTTAACAGTTCGTGTACGAGCGATACACCGCAAAAAGACTTAAAAATCTTTGTTTATGCCCAATCAGTAAAATTTTACTGTAAAATCTGCCTTATTTAATCGGTGAATTTTTCTCAATTTAATAAGGAACAAATTTTTCTTTTTAAAAACCGGTGACAAAGCATCGAAAATTTTGTAAAAGGCTCCCGTCACGAAGGGGTCAACCGCATCTCTGATTTGACCATGCGCCGTACACGCAACGTGGTACCGTCAATCATGACTTTCTCGTACCACGCAAGGGGAACTGGGGCACATTGATACACCCCCTGTACTGCACACAGGGTCATTACAGAAAGTTTCACAACAGCTCGAAAAGGTGATATTAGTGCACTCAACTACACACAGAAAGTATTGGAATGATTCAGTAGTTTGATGAAATGGGACGGGTGATTAATTTTTTTTGTAAGTCAAAAGTAAATTTGAGTTGTACAATTGAAATTGTATTATACAACTGTTCAAGTATTTTCAACCGAAAAGAATACTCTCCTTGGCAAGTAAAGACACTCTTTATCAGTACCTCATTCTTTAGTGTTAGGTAAATTATGAAGTGATGGATTTGAGACTCATTTTATTCAAAATGGCTGTATAGGGCACATTGATAGTGCACAGTCTATGTCGGGGCACATTGATACAACTTACAAGCCTTGAGAGTATCAATCATAACTCAATTTCTTAAAACTGAATTATATTTGTAGAATTATATTAATTTAAATAAAGCTTCAACGACAGTGAAAACTGTAGCCTAGCCAATGGCTATATTCAATAGCGGCAGTGGGAAGGTTAAAAGCTTTGTGTCAATTAAATAATACATTTTTTGTTCTCGAAAAAAATCTTTAGTAGGGAAACTTAATCTTAAAAGAGCAAACTCCAGATTATAAAAATACGATATAAAGGAAAATATTTATATCATTTTTTTATTTCTAGCGTATTTATGTATTTTTAGCTTCTGTCAAAAATGACTTTTTATATTTAAATTCGAAATAAAAATGTATCGTGTTAAATGTCCATTAAAAATGTGAATATCGGTATGCTAGACATTGGTGAATATTTTTCTGAGAAAAAAAAAAGAATGTAATTAATTTGCATTATATTTCATCATGGTTGTCGACAAGATTTTTTTTTTTAAATAAACTTTAAAATTCTTACACATTTACTACAATAAATGTTTTTTTTAAATCTATATCTAAATATGGTTGCATTTCTTTTGTTAATTATACGCATTAAGACGCTACTTTTTATTTCAATTTTGCTAATTAAGCTTTATAACATTGAAAACTTAAAAATCGGAGTTATAAAACTAAAATGCTCTTTATAAGGAAGTGTAAATTTAAACATAGATCATATAGAAACTTTATTTTATTTTATTTATTTTTTAGTTTTATCGTTGTGTCGTAAATATAATAAGACAAATAATTCGAAATCAAACAGTTTTGAAATTTCAGTTTTTGGAAAGTACTTTAATGATAAAATAATTTTTATCATTATGTATTATTGTAAGTCCTTATTCTAATTATAAAAGGATGTAGATAAAGCTGTGTCAAAAAGTTTTTAGAAAGATTTTTCTAGTTTATAAAATTTCCATGCAAGAAAAAAAGTTTTGCGAGAATAGAAATAGATAATTAAGAAACACTAGTAAAAAAAAAAGAAAAAGAAAAAAATGAATCACTTGAAAAAGTTATTCTTTATTAACTCTGAAATTTTATTCAAAAAGAAGATGTTATTCATTCATAATATTCTTTTCCGATCTGGTAATTAAGAAAGAGAAGTTATTAAAAACTTCGTGTTTGAATTGTTCAAAATTATTTTACACAGAAAAGAATATTCAATGCACATAATAAATTTTCATGATTGAATGAAAAATGAGTATAAGTATAATGGATCGAAAATATTTTTATGTTTTTGCATTCTTTTGTTAATGTTCAGCAGAAATTAATGCATTTCAAAATAAATAATAGGCTGCATTACTTTAGACATATTAACATTATTACAATAGACTCTTTGAAATCTGTAACCATAAAATCTGCAAACGCCAAAAATCCGAATTGTTGTAGATGAAAGCAATGAAACTCACGATAGGTACAAAATACACAAAATACCAAATTGATTATTATTCTTTTTATTTCATTCCATATATAATTGAATTTGCAATTCTGGTAAGTATGATAATTTCCTGCTATCACAAGCAGAAAGTATGCATTTATTTCAACAAAACTTCAAGGTAGCATTGATATCAGCGGCCATAAATATATTTTGAAATAGATTTATGTATTAATTAAACATTTTTCGTTTTTAATTCGTTTATTAATATTTATCAGAGGGTCCTGTAAAAGAAATCCAATCTATAATAATAAGATGCTTTAATTTAAAAGAAAATTTCGAGGGGGGGGGGATTTTGAAAAATCCCATCTTAGTGCACGCTTGCATCATAATAGATATATTTTCTCCAATTGTCAAGTTTTTAAGATCAGTACTTGAAGGCCGTGCATTGATTATTAGTCAGTCAGGACAAACTATCTTATATATGTATAGAAGTAGCTTACTACATCTATACATATAGAAAATAATTTGTCCTGACTGACTTTTATCAATTAATATAGGTATATTCATAGAGGGAAAATAATTAGATCAAAGGTTTCAAAAGTTTATCAGTAATAAATAGTTAACTGCTTCGATTTAATAATGAAAGATTTCCTGGTGCATATTAAATTTTCATGTAATAGTTTTATTTTCAAAGCTAAAAAAATCTCCAATAGTATTTTTTAAAATAAACAGACGCCGTTTTCTTAGTGAAATTTAAAATGTATATGAAATGAAATTTTTTAGAAGCATGCATAAAAGAAATGCATTTTGATATTTGCAAGTACTTGAAGAAATATCATTAGCGGATTTTAATACTTTATTTGCTTCAAAGGGGGATTTTTTCTGTAAATATATTTACTTATGTTGTGCATGCTTTAGTGATGAGTGTTGCCCAAATAACACAACTTTACATTGTTTCAATGTTTATCTTCCGTATTAGATTCATAATTTTTCAAAAAGAAAACAATTTATAAAAGTAAATATGTATAGTTATAAATTGACTTGTTAACATTAGAAATGTAATTAGATTTTATTATTTAATGCTTATTTTAAAATGAATACATGTAAGAATAAAGAGAGGGAATAAAATGGAAAATGTATATCCTTTTATGGAGTAGTTTATAAAAATAAAGTTTGATAACAGATAGTGGTTTATTAAGTTTATTACACATCTATTTGAATAATGCAGACTTTATTCAAGTTATAGTTTTAAAAGCAATTAAAATTTCAAGTTTGTAGTGCTTTTCAGCATTGCAATTTATCTTTTTAAATTTCTGATATTCTTTTAAAATTATTCGAAACATTTTTCATGTTCATTGTATATTCATTTTAAATTTCAAACAGAAAACGCAATTTACTAATTATGCTAAAAATAAAAGATTAAATAAAATATTTCTCTAACGATCCAAATTTATGCCATTAGAAAAAAAATTAATACATTTTTGAAGATATTTTGTTATTTCATTTAACTAAATAACAATTTGACACTGACGCATTTTACAACATTTTTGTTTCGTTTTTCTCGATGTAGCTTAATTAATGCTACAAGTAAATTGTTTATGTATTATTAAGGTTATTTATTTTAAAGAGAATTTTCAGTTGTGCTTTAATATATTTTAATAAATGTCGATATAGCGCGCCCATAGCAACAGGCTCGCTTCGGATGCATTTGGCCGACTCGACATCCGCCCCATAGCAAAGTACAACACGTGTACGATCTTGTTACAGCCACGTGTGAATTAAATGTTGCATAGTTAGCACTTTCACACGAAAGGGCCTCAGCAACAAGAACAGAAGAGTCAGAATGATGCCGGATCCAGCCTGATGAAGACGTGCTCAGCCGAGCCCCGGTTGAAAAGACCGAAGATGCCCCTTAATCTTAATCTTTTACTTATTTTTCCCTTGTAAATATTTCATATTAATCAAGAGTACTAAACTTATGTGATATTACCCCTGGACTCCTTAATTTACATGGGGGCTGCGGCCTACTTGTACCCCAAAACATCAGCGACATTGTTGGGAGATCAGCGACATGTGACAGACAACAAACGGCCGATTTTATCCGTGCCATTGGATTACACCGATAGACAAGCAATTCAACGAGCTCTCCTGAGGATTTATCACAGCGGGAAATGCCACGTCTTTCGAGTGACCGTTCAAAGAGAACAGCTGTGTGAAACGCAATTTATGGGAGTGACCTATATTTGATGGTGCGCCGGCTCGGATAAGTTACCCCCAAACAACCTGCGCTACAAGTTCTTTTTTGTGCATATGGATTAATGTGCAAGAGTTCTTATTTTTGCATATGGATTGATGTGCAGTGTGCAAGAGGAAAGATTATATTTCCCCTAGTCCATCCGACAGCGAGATGATGTTTATGCTTTCTGCTTATCAGCGCGGTTCCACAGCTCACTGGAAGGGAGAAAAAGAAAATAAAGAAAGTATGTTAGTAGTGTCGGTCGCCGCCTGTGATTTGTGATGTTCTTGTGCATACTGTGGTTTTATTTATTTTTTTCATTGAAAAGTCCCATAGATCAGATTGGATTACACTTAAATAGCAGTAAATGATATTTTTTTTACTATACCTGATTTCTTTGCTGTGAGTAATGGAATTGCAAGCGATCCCAGTGATCAGACAGCAGTTAAAAACTGCCAAAGCCGATAAAATACAGCTTCTACATTTGTTTATTTTTGGAAATACGACGCGAGGCGAAATCGTTCTAATTTAAGGGTTTATACCGGATTACCGTTTAAAGAAGGTAGCCCTGAATTCGCCAACAAATTGAAAGAAACTACTGATACTTTTGATCATTTGCAATTGATAACAGTCGCTAATCTGCTGTCCATAGATATAAATGGAAATAAAGATGAGATAGCGACTCGCATTTTGGTCGCATTATCAGACATTGCTGCTTTTAAGGAAACATTTGGGAATATTTCGGCCTCGGAAACAGACATTGAGCATAATCAGAACGACAGTAGTGCCAGCACACAATTAATTTCCCCCTTAAAAATACAACCACAGCAAATGGTTGTACATTCGCAATACACCGCAAGTAAACAAAATATTTCTTTCACCGACATAGAACAATTAATTCCGCCGTTTAGCGGGGATAAATCGGAAAACATCCAAGCATGGTTTACACGATTCGAAACACTTTCGGAATCATTGAACCTCTCAGATATTGAAAAATTTGTTTTCGCAGAACGGAGTTTAAAAGGTTTAGCATTGCTAGTAATTAGAGCTGAAATTAATATTAATTCCTATTCCGCACTATAGGAAGCTTTATTCCGCAAATTTCATCAAACGGCTTCGCCCGCACAAATACATCAAATATTAGCAAACCGCGGATGTCAACCAAACGAACAATTATTGGAATATTTTTTGAAAATGAAAGAAATCGCGCAGCGAGGGAATGTGGGTGACATCTCTTTAATTCATTACACGATACAAGGTATTAGAGATACACCCCAAAATAAATCCATTTTATATGGCTGTTCCGATTTAGTAGAGTTTAAGAAAAAATTGCTAATCTATGAAGAAATTTGCGATTCGGTCCCGAATTTCAAAGCAACACCAGGATATGTCCAAAGGGACTCTCGGAAAACCCACACTAGTGAAAAATACAATCAAATTATCTGTTATAAATGTTCGGAAATCGGTCATAAACAATTTCAGTGTAAACGCGCGGAGCGAGGTCCCAACGGCTCTAAACATTCTCGCCCCAACTACCGTTCGTCCAATTTGACGGGGCGAAATCCCGAAAATATGCCTTCCAACGAAAACATTAACCCTGTTTCAGAAACTGTCGTACACATCAATACGATACATATCCCTTCCAAAGTGTGTACTACGGCTGCGATCGTAAAAATCAATAATATTTCTTTTGTAGCGGATGCGAACCCAGTACATAACTTAAATTTTGTTAGTAAAGAAACGTATCAACTGTTGGGATTCCCCCCCCTTTAAATGATTCATCTATAACTATTTTCGATGCTGAAATATCCCAATTAAAGCCACTTCAATATTTTGTTGCACAGACTGAGTTTAATGGTAATAAGTTCGAAGATTTTTTTTACTTAAATTTATCCCCTATGCAATATTCCATAATATTCGCTTACGGTAACAATAAACAGTTTGTAGAACGGAAATCGTTAACAAACATTTCTGAAAAAAATTCGCCCTCACATATTCATCCAACTCCTAACCCTCCCCTTCTCAACGAAATGACGTCAGCTCCTGTCTCTTAGGAAAATGAAACTACCGGCTGTGTGGTTGAAAACGAAACTAAGACAGACGGGAAACAGTCAGCTGTCGAAAATTGTATCACCGTAGAACAGCTGCCCAATAAAGTTGAAAAGTTGGCTTCAGATACTAAGGGTCATCAGTTAATGACCTCTACGTTTTCGCTATGACACCGTCGTCCAGATTTGAGATGCCAACTCGACGTCATAATTCGATTCTTTGTTTATTTTTGGGTAGCAATGTGTTTAGCACCAATAACGCTGCAAAAAGAGCCGAACTATACAAACATTGAAAAGCACGGATTCGACGTACTTGCTATCGGGATAATGAGCTGTTTATCCCAGGGATCCTTGGTATCTACATCTTATTCACTCGTGTGTCATATGAAAGAAAAATACGACTTAATACGGAGATTCTCCAGAAAGAAACCTTTTGTTTTTTTTCAAGTATACAGAGTTGCACCATTACAGTGTTTATATTTTTTTTTCTTTTTCCCAAGTTTTCTTTTTTCTGGTGTGATTTTACAGTTCAAGACTTTTGTGATGAAGATTGATTTTTCTCTCTCTCGGAATTTCGTGTTTGGTGTGGCAAGATTTTATAAATTGTGGAAAAAAGAGTCAAGAGTGTACATGTGTGTTTATCCTTTTTCTAACTATGCAAGCTGTGCTTTTTTTTTAGCTTGGCATAAAATATTTTTTATTATTATTTTCCGGTATGCAAAGTAGTGGTTTTTTTTGTGCTTTGCCTATATTTTTTTTTTTACATACGCAACACGTGATTTTTTTTATGTTGCGTCCAGTGGATATTTACAAACTTTATAACATTTTAACAATACAAAACAGTGACGTATATTTCTTTTGCATACGCAACAGGTGTTTTTTTATGTTGCGTCGCGTGGACAATTAGAAACTGTACTGACTATTAACTTTTTAGTGCAGATGAACAGTTCGCGACCCCCATTATTGCCAGCAATAACCTTCAACGTTTTTCTGTATTTTGCTTATTATTTTCATTATTTCTAGTGTCTTTGTTTTTTAGTTGGCCAACAATTTTTTTCTCTTTCTTTTACTATATGATTATTATGTATGTCATTTTATACTAGGTATATGCATATTTAGATATTGTGTTTTTTTTTCAAGGTTTACAATGTTTTATGTAGATGTGTATTATTACGATTGTTTTTTGGTAATAGTTTATCTTAAGTATCCCTATAAGTGTACACGTTCAGCTGAGGTCAGCTGCATGTCGGATTGGCCGAGTGTCGATATAGCGAGCCCATAGCAACAGGCTCGCTTTAGATGCATTTGGCCGACTCGACATCCGCCCCATAGCAAAGTACAACACGTGTACGACCTTGTTACAGCCACGTGTGACTTAAATGTTGCATAGTTAGCACTTTCACACGAAAGGGCCTCAGCAACAAGTACAGAAGAGTCAGAATGATGTCGGATCCAGCCTGATGAAGACGTGCTCAGCCGAGCCCCGGTTGAAAAGACCGAAGATGCCCCTTAATCTTAATCTTTTACTTGTTTTTCCCTTGTAAATATTTCATATTAATAAAGAGTACTAAACTTATGTGATATTACCCCTGGACTCCTTAATTTACATAAATGTTTCAGTGACATATTCCTGACTTACAAGTGTAATTCGAATTATTTCATTTCATGTTACTTAGTAAAAGGGTACTACTCTGTTTACCGTCGACCAATTTCGCCAAATTATACAAATCGCCAAACTAATAGCCAAATTATACATATTGACGTAATTTTTATTTTAAATAACGCAAAAATAAATAATTAGTAGAATATTAATAAAAATATTAATAAAAAGTCGAAATAAAAATCCCCTAATGTCATTTTAAACGCATGAATCGTATTTAATGTCATTGAATGTGACATTCACGATCATCCATTATTGGCATTTAATCTTATAATTTGGCGGTAATTTTTTGGTCGACGGGATAACCTAGTAGTACCAGTAAAAGTAATTAATAACCTCCTCAGTCCTGATGTCACCTCTAGGACACATTTAAAACACAATAAAATTAATTTAAATCTTTCTCGGACTGTTAAAATTTATTCTAGACATTTTTGAACAGGGCTTACATATACAGTAGAACCCCGTTTATCTTAAAATCGTCTTAACTGAAAGAACTAAAATATTCTTAATGTCATTTTAAATATGAAATCATTAAGTGTCAATACTTTTTTTTTACCGATGTCAAATGATACCTTTCAAAATATTTTGATTTACAATTATTATTTAACTTGTAAGTTTTTGATCAAAACAACTCTGAATCACTTTTAATAGATTGAAAGTAGTTGTGTATTACATAGTAGCTTTAAAAGTTAAAAGTATAATTATTAAAAATCAAAATTTTGAAAGGGTATCATTGCACACGGCTGGAAACCGTCTTAAAAAAGCATATTCTTTAATGAAATAATCCAAGACAACGTACTTATTTGGTCCATTGCGTAATTTCGGAACTTTATTAAGCAGTCACATATGAAATTTCGTTTTTCTTTTCTTTTTCTTTTTTTTTTTTTTTTTTTTTTTTTACAAAATATATTTTGCTTTTCTTTTTGTTATTCGTTTTCAGGGTGGTTTGAATACGGTGCCACAACATTTTTATTACAACTATATTCTTTGTAACAATCACAGCTTTCCACCCAACAAGTTTTCACCATAAGTCTTCCGATTATTTAAAACATCCCATAAAATCCCTGTTAGCCGAGAATTCCTATGAAGCCCCGGTTAACCGAAAATGCTTTGGTTCCATGCTTTTCGGATAACTCGGATTTTACTGCAATAGGAGTACCCGTAAAACATGGTGACGTCACTGCGACGTTGTTGTGAAATCACAGTGACTAAAATGTGAAGTCGATATGGCCGTTTTAGAGCTTTTTTGTGACGTCACATAGTGATCGCTTTGTGAAGTCACGGTGGGACAAATTTAAGAAAAATGTGTCATCTGTGACTACTTTGACATTAACATTGTGACGAAGCTGTGACAAAAGCGACGAACACATGCCAGAAACATGTTTTTTAAAGTAAATAACATGTTTTGAAGAATATTTGTAATTTTCTACAAAATTTTAAGAAGGTCACATCTCGGTCACAATGTGACGTCACTGACTGGTGGCATTTTGGTCACAGATGTGATGCGACCAAAGTGACTCACACTGACGTCATTGTGACGTCACTGTGACCATGCATGCTATGAGGGTAGGTATATGTACTTCTATATCTTTCGACATGTTTCATAATAGTTTTAAAAATAGTTTTTGTGGTCAGTCTTAATATTTGTCTCAGGACTGAAGAAGATAAAAATAAACGTTTTAACATTAAAAATTTCCGTACGTTAGTTTGATAATAATATTAATAAAATATTAAACACTCTCTTCATGTAAAGTGTCACCTTCCTTTCAAAGAAGTGAGTATTTATTCTTATCGTTTCTTTTTTTAAAAAGGCTGTTAAGATAATAAGGAAAAACATTTGGAGAAATTTTTTACAGAAAAATAACAATTAAAATCAGATAAGCTGTCATTTGTTGTTTATTACAGTATTGTGTATTTTGCAAACTGTTAAAATAGTTAATATGTAATAAAATAGTTAATATGTAAAATATGTTAAAAAAAAAAAGATAAATTTTCTAAGCGATTTATGGTAAAATTTTTAATTGATTCTATTTGCTAATATTTATTCCGATATCCTGTTTTATTGTTTTTCCAGCTTAAGAAGTTAATCAAAAGTAAATTTTAAATTTAATTCTATATAGCCCAATTTATAAATCAACAAATAGCTGTACTTGAAAAATTACCTTTTAAACTATTTTAAGGTGTAACAGAAAATTTTGTAAAAATAATCCAAAAGTTAGTTAAGGTTTATCATTTAATTTATTTTTATATATTAATGTTTTTAGTTTTTTTAAGTAAAAAATTTTGTTGTTTCTGTTGTTGCTTTGGATTTGGCAGTGCAAAAATTTATATTGTTCAATTACATGTTTGTTAAATTCATGAGTTTTTTTTTGTGTTATATTTGAAATTATTTATTGATAAAATTAAATGGAAATTAGTAGGACATGTCAGATGATATTATTTTTATTGTTTTATATGCTAAGTATTTATTATTATTCCATTGTGGAGGAGGTAAGTGATTAAGAAATAATGTGTTCTGAATGAATGACACATGACGAATGACAGCATGAATGTTGGAAATTCATGCTGTAAAAACCATTATAAATCAGTGAATTAAGATACATTTTTCAAACAAATTGCATTGAAAATAAGATATTTTTCTTGTACAACCGATGTAAAAATTGAAAAAAAAATGTACAATGTTTAGAAAATTCAGAAATTTCAGTGACGAAAATTGCAAAAATTTAGTTTCATCGTGAAGTGTTGCCATTCGCAAAATAACATCAGAGTTACGTGTTGTTACATTTGTTCTTCATAGTGTAACTACTCATATTAATTTAAAATTACTGATATCAATGTCTGGCAATTCTCGTAATTGGATGTGCAAATATAATGTTATCAACTTTTATTTAATTTCGACTCCCTCCCCCCTTCCGATATCTATTCCTTTACCACCCCCCCTCCCCCGGTAATGATATTGTTATCAAAGAGCATTTTTTTTTTCGATTTTATTGATTTTATTTGGACTGATATACAAAATTGGTTGCATTTATTTTTCGCATGTTTTTATAGATTCAAATGAAAAAAAGTCAACAAAATATCGCTTTATATCAAATAATACATAAAATAAATAGTTAATATTTAAAAAATTTTTATAATAAACTTTTCTCATAAAACTCATTTAACAGTTAATAAAGACTTGTTTTGTTACACATGCCCTGAATGGAGGAGGGGTAGGACGCAGATTGCAATTCTTATCAACAAAACAATTGGACTACATTCGTTCTCCTTTTGTTTTATTTATTGATAAATAAAATCTTTATTTCAAATAGGTTTTCTGAACCGTGTTTGTATTTGTATACACACATGAAGAAGAGTAGAATTGTCAAACGTTGGGATATTTAATATTTTAGAATTAAATAGTTTTATAAAAATTTAATGATTTTAACAATAAGTTTGTATTTTCATAAACAAAGATAATCAAAAAGATAACATACTATTTTAGAACAAAATCCATGCTACAAAGAAAAGAAGAAATTTTTGATTGGATGAAAAATGATATCGATAACAACAGACAATCCCTCTACCCCTAGCGATACCTTACGATACCATATGCCTGACCTCCTTTCGCCTTATAACGTTATATATGATAAGCTCTTAAAAACAATGTGAATAATGAAAAGGTATAGTAGTTGTTATTTTTTATACATATAGCATCTCATCTAATAAGAAAAAATTTAAATCTTTGAAAATGTTTTAGAAAATAACCTCTCTGAAAATATCCAGAATTGTCTGTTTTACCGTGTTTTATAAATGCGATTAATCCTTTACGGTGCAGCACAAATTCATTGCTTAAGTGTTGAAATTAATGACTGACACTGAAATTTGAAAACAACTTTATTTGTAAATACGAAAAACATATATTTCAGGCATTCAATATACCGTAAATTTTTTTTACCAAAATTCTAGTACCAATATAGTGTTTGGGAATTAAAATTTAGCGGTTTCATAATTATACCACCGCGTCTCAAGAATTTAAAGAAGTACTTTGTATAAAACATAAAGTATACTCTTATTAATCAACAGGCTTGCATAAAGAGGTATTACCGAATTTTACATTCACCTAAACATCATGATTTAGTTGTTTAGTATTTGTGTTAATGCATGTTTTAGTGTAGGGAGAACTGGGGAACAGCTTTAAAAAAAAAAAAAAAAAAAAAATTGGTGTTTTTTTTTATGTGATGTCAGCAAAACCTATGTAGTGTGTTATAAAAATGTACAATCGTTGTTTTATCTATTATTTTTGCTTTTAATTTTTAAAAAAAATCAAAAAAAGTAATTTGTATCAATGTGCCCAATCCCCGGGGCAGATTGATACACTTTGACACGCCTGGAAAAAATGGAGACAAAATGACACCAATGCATAATTTTCATAGAAAAATTGTATGCAAACAATTTTATATATATATTTATAAACATTAAAATCACACACAATTTATTTTTAAGCGATATTAAAGCAATCAAAATGAAATGTATAATGACCTGATGTTCTGGCTGTTCCTTGTCTCTTTGTTGGCTGTGGTAACTTTGCCATATCTGGCACTCCAATCCCAGCATTATATTCTTTCTTAGGAAAGGTGAAAGAATTACTAGGTTTTCTGTTTATAAATCAGTTTACAAACAAAAAATAAAGGATAATTATATTAAAAATTATGTTTATAATGTAATTAACATGTACTGTTCTGCAGTTTGTTTCTCTTACTTAACATTTCACATGTCGATAATACTTTTTTCTCTGGAGAATCAATATAAATTTGAGATTTTCCAGGCTGCCGTACATTTCGTTTGTTAATTCTACTAGCACTAGATATTGTGTAAGTTTGTACGTCTTCTGTTTGCAAAAATACTATAAAATGTTCTAATATAAAGAAATTAGAGCTGTTTCACTTCAAGAAAAAATAATAGTAGAAATTTTTAACGAAAAATGGTTGAATTAAGGAGTGTATGGTAAAAAAAAAATAATAAAAGGTAATGAAAAAATGAACTAGAAAAGGATTTAGGTTGTATCAATGTGCCCCGACAAAGACTGTATCAATGTGCCCCATACAGCCATTTCGAATAAAATAAGTCGCAAATCCAACACTTCATAATTTATCTAACAATAAAGAATGAGGAACTGATAGAGAGTAGCTTTAGTTGCCAGGGAGGGTATTCTTTTTGGTTGAAAATACTGGGACAGTTGTATAATACTATTTCAATTGTACAACTCAAATTTACTTTTGACCTACAAAAACAATTAATCACCCATCCCATTTCATCAAACTATTGAATGATTCCAAAACTTTCTGTATATAGTTAATTTCACTAGTATCACCTTTTGGAGCTGTTGTGAAACTTCCTGTAATGACTCTGTGTACTATACAGGGGGTGTATCAATGTGCCCCAGTTTCCCCTATGTTTAACGTTTTGAGGTTTTTTTTAAATATATAAGAACAATGAGGTTCGTCAGTTTGCCTCCAAAAGTCCACTCGGGGAATATAAATTCTTCATAAATTATTTCACAAACATGAGTCCAGTCTCTTTGCCTCCGAAAGTAAACACTGGATGCTTATATTTTTTAGCAATTTGGTCACAAAAATGACCGTTGGTTTTCCTTAAGTTTTTTCCAAAAAATTACTAAAAACAGGTCAAATTAGTGCAAATCAGGTATGAAAAGCATTTACGAAATTTTTATTGTTATTTGTTGTGTAAAATTACTAATTCTTAGTACGTCTTTTTTGTTTGTTTGTTTGTTTGTTTGTTTCCAACGCAGAAAACTTGTATTTCTCAGTATTATAACATCGAATATTGTATTCAGTGAAAAATACAATCATCTTCAAATTTTAAGCAAATATATAGAACAGATCAGACGAAAATATGTTTTCGTGTTTTTTTTTTTTTTTTCTATCAGCAATTTTATTAGAAAAAATGATGAAAAAAATGAAAAAAATGTAATTTTTCATTTTGTTTAATAGAAAAATTTCATGATTTTATCTTACTTGTTACATCTAATGTAAAACTTTTGTTTCGCAAATTGTTCGCAAGATATATCAAGCTCGAAAAGGTTATTGAAATACTTTTGCTTTATATTTTGATTATCAATATATTTCATTAAAATAATGCATCTTCTACTGAAAATAAAATGAAAAGCATTCCCTATTGGTCAACTTTTTGATTAAATACTTTAAAATCAGTTCTAATAAAATTAAAACATATTTTTAAAAATCCTTTTAAGTATACTAGAATTTTATGATTTTTTTTTTGTATTATTTGTAGACGTTTAATTTTGATCTAACTACCCAATGGACAAATAACTTATTTTTCAAAGAACTTAAAACCAATATTGTGATAGAATCTAAGCATGCTGTTAAAGCTTCTTTTAGCTTGTTTAAACATTATCATTTAATTTTTTATTGTATTATTTGTTGTCCCTCAATTGTAATTAAATACCCTAGAGAGAAATAAACCGGTTAAAGTACTATTAAAAGAAAATCAAAATGTTGTTTTTGAAAATTAAAAATTGATATGTACGTCATTTAATCAATTTTTTGTGTGTGTGTCATCCTTCTGTTTTTAATGACTGATATCGGAACTCTGGGACACTTTCAGAGTGCATAAAAAGTAAAATGTCCCCTGAACAAGCATTTAATAAGGGTACAGTAAATGAAAATCTGTTTGTTATTCTCCAGGAATCGTCTTCTAATGTGTTGAAATCTCCATAGTGTAACAGTTTTAAATTAAACTTTTGTTTAAAGAAATCTTTCTTATTCATACAAAAACTTAATTCTTTATATAGTTTTTTAAATAATAAATCATGAATATATTGCTTGATACTAAAATATAATTTTTATCTTGAAATCTATATTTCAAATTTATATACACGTACGTAATGAAATATTTATACTATAATGAATATGGTTTTTTTTATTTACGTGTAAATAATAAATTAAATGTATTTAAAAATACAAAAATGACATTTGTTAATGAATATTAATATATCTCATCACGTACATAAATTAAATGATACTAAAAACTGAAAAATCAGTGAAATTTTTTAAATTTCTAAAAATATATTACTTAAAAAATATAAAATGATAGGAAACATTTAAAAAAATAAATAAGTACCCCATTGAAAAAAATGTACATAGTCTACAAACACCTTTTTTGATTAATGTTTAATCATCAGATTTCGTAAAAGTGACTTTCTTTTTTACTAGAAAGTTGGCTACAGTTTTAAAAGTAAAACAGAAAATCTAAAATAAAAAAAAAATTCTAGAAAAAAATTTTAAAAGCAGAAAGAATTTAGTTTTGTCATCTTTTCATTTTATAAGACCGTAGAATACATATTTTTTAAACATTGTGAATTTCACACATATAATTCAAAATTTATTTTTTTAAACTTCGTTATTTTCTTTGAGCTACAAATTTTATGGTGTTCTAAATTTAACACAATGTCTCATGTATTATATTTAAGTATCATGAAACTATGGTTAGATGCTTCACGAAAAATAAACTCTTCGGTACATTTATTCCGATAAAAAAGTTATGACATCAAAAAATAATATTTTCTTCCGCATCATTTTTCCTGGCATTTGATAAACATTGATATTATTTTATCACTTTTTGGTACCTGCCAGTATAGAAAAAGTGAAAACTGACTAGATATATATGTGTCTTCTGAAATACATTTATATATTTCAATTAGAAATTTTGCATCACAGAAATATACATTCAAAGTTAGGTTAAGCAAATAAAAATGTTCAATGTTATTTAATAAATTGCAATTTATTAAACAGATTACTTAAAGAATCCATTTAATATAATGTATACAGACAATCTAATAATATACGCCTATATTTCTAAGGGAAAAAAAACTATATTTTTCTATGAATGAATATAAATATTTTTTAAACTATTTTTTTAAATATCGGTTAAAAATGTTCTAATTTAAAAATTTTTATGTTAATTTAATTTAAATGCTTTAAGTGATAAATTAAAATAACATGAAAAGATTATGGCTTGACATGTTTCATTGCTCTTACGGCAACATTTTCAAAAGCAAATAAAATGATAAAAAGGAATTTCCCGAAATAAAAAGAAAAAACACAAATCACGTGAACATGAGCATATAAAAATAAACTGGAAATAAAATGAATAAAAATAATTGTGAGCGTGACATATTACAAATTATTGTCTTAAAAACCTTTGAAGCATTTCTTTCCATATTTTTGGTAGTTCCATTCATTGCAAATATTGTCTTTACGTATGAAGATTTCTATTGATTATCTTATGATTGACGGAAAATATGATCTAGAAGGGTATATTATTCTGCTATTTTTAAAATCTATTTGTAATGGTTCTTTGCTGTATAATCTTTATGTTTTTATGTTTATAATATTTTATATAAATATTAATTCTATCAATAGTGGAAAACGTCTGTTTTTATTATTGCGCGTACGGTTGCCTAGAATTTCTCGAATTTTCCACTGAACATATTAAACGTATAGAATCAGAAAATAACCTATTATTGTGTTTCTCAAGTTAAACTTTTAGAATTCACCAGAATTTTTTTAATAAAAAAATCCCGATACTTCAAATTTCTTTAAATAAAACTTTTTTTATCTGGATCTAAAAGTTTTATTTTTTTTATTGTAGGTCATTTTGTGAACAGATTATATCTTTACTCAATAAAAAAAAATATCTTCGTTTATTTTAGCCATTCAAATTTAAAAAATCATGCACGCAATGCATGAGAGAATAATTTTTTAGCAGAAATTGTATTATCTTAAAAGAATTTAAAAAAAATATGTGTGTATACTTTTTTTAGCAATTTTAATTGGTAAATTAAACCTTTCTTAATGTATGTTTTCAATTGTATAATTAAAAGTCAATTAGATATAGAGTGATTTCAATTCTTACAGAGGTCACATTTTCAGTTACTTTCATAAGTAAAGGTTACCTACCTCTTAAAAAAAGGCTATTCATGAAAAATTGGAAAAAAAAATATTTGAAAAAGTTTTATTCAGGATCAGCAACGAACTAATAGAAAATGACAATCTGTAAATTATTTACTGTATATCATTATGTCTTTTCCAAATTGTTAAAATAAATTAGACTGAAAACAAAACTTATACAAGTGTTTATCGTTAAATAATTAATTTATAGTTAGCAAATATTTTTCTATTATCTCATGCCGCATTTCATTCTTATTTAAGCTTATGCGAAAAAAAAAAAATCCTGAAAAATATGTAAAATCTAAATTTTACTTTTTATCTCACAATTTATGTTAATATTATACTGCCATTATTATCATCTTTAGAGTCTGAAGATATATTAGAAAACTTGTGTAATAAAAATATGAAATCTTGCTTTATAATTAAATCGGCTTTTACAAATCTGTATGGATAGATCTTTTTAAATATTATTTAAAAATTGTTAAATTAGATTTTAAAATAGTACTTGTATTCATAATTCTTGTTATTGTTATGGTTTCGAAATACTTGTGAAAACAATGTAAATAAGTAATTTGTGATCCTATTTGTAAATGAGAAAGAGTTTTTATACCTGTTAAATAACTTACCCCATAAAATTATTTAACAGGGGAAAATCAACAACTTTGTGAATGGTAAAATATTTAGATTCTTAAGATTTTATTTTTAAAATAGCATAAGAACATTCAGTATTTTATAAAATGTTTAGGTTTCTCCATTTCGCTGTGGTTTTCATATGTTATGGAATGCATTATTTTGCATTAATCCCTTGGGCACGAGCGACACGTATAAGCAACGCAAAAACGCTTAATAATCCGTCTTTATCCCTACCAGTAAATAAACAATGTAAATATTGCCTTAATTAATTTTAGCATTTTCTCGATTTGATAAGGTACATATTTTTCTTATTAAAAACCTGTGACAAAAATTTCAAATTTCGTAAAAACATAAAACATACTTAGTAAATGAAATCTGTGTATCAATGTTTCTTTATACGTACTTTAAAGTACGCCATATCATATAGAGTTATGCGCTAATAAATAGTATGCTGGCCACAAATTGAAAAATTTCAGCCAATTTTGACATGCATGTTAAAGTATCGGTTTAGAAAGCCTGTGCAATGTTTTAAGGTTTATATTTATATAAGAATAATGAGTATAATCATTCTCTAGATGATCCTACTGAAGAAATAACATTCATATAAATAAAGTCCAAAATTACAGATGGCTACAAAACTTCTTCGGTATTTTATAAAAATGGCGAAAGAAAAGAAAAAATAATGTATATCATACATGAAAAAGTGCTTATTAAGTTTTTATATTTATTTGTTGTAAAAAATAGCAAATTCATAATATGTCTTTTGTTATTCTTCGACTCATAAAACTTCGCAATATCAAAACATTGAATGAAATCAACATAAATTTAACACGTTGGAAATTGCACATCAAGAGTAACTAATGGGGTGCGTTGGTACTAAAACGAAGTTTTAAAAATACTCAGATCTTGCTGTAATAGTACACAGTACTTCGGATACAGAATATAGCGGGGTGCAAAAGGATAGAAATAGTACATAAACAGTGAAATCAGTTTGTGTTTGCTTTGCAAATGCCTAAAACTTTGTTTTAAAATTAAATGCGTGATGTTAAAATTAATATTTAAATAATAGTTTACAAAAATTATATATTTAATTTTAGTCATTTTTAAAATAGGTTTTTTGCTAAATTTACGCAAAAGCAAAATGCTAAGAGCGCAGTCGACATTTCTAAAACCACCGAACATAACAGGCGTATATTTTTACATAGCTTTTAGAAACGCATTTTAAAGAGTTTTGTGAACACATTAGTTTAAATCGCAAAACATCTAGATTAAAGGATGAATCAAAATGCATTATGACTTCATGAGAGGGAAAATTTTAGCTTATAACAGTATCGGAATATAATTCCAAAGAATTGCTGATGAAATTAAACTTTCAAAGAGTGTCATTTTTAATTTTTATAGAATGCAACTATTTATGTTACAAGAAAATCTGCAAGGAGACCAAAATGTCTTTTGAAACTATCCGAAAGTTTGATTATTCACATTTTTCCAAGAAAAATAATGAAAGCAAAACAAATTTCAAAGCCAGATAAAGACGCCAGCATCAGTATCGACCAAACGAAGAACGAGTAAACATGTCGGGAGTCCTGTATAATGTAAAACCCCGTCGATGTTCGCGTTTAACATCTTGTATTCAAAAAGCGCACTTTTACTTTGCAGAGAAGCATCAGAAGCAGCAAACATACTGGTTCAAAAATATCTTCATTTAGATATTCATGATGGTATTAATTCATATTTGCATGTTTCCCAAGTGTCAATTAGGTGGAATTTCCCTTATGGTTTGGACTATATTTTCCTCGGCAGGCAAGTTTATAATTACTTTTGTAGATAGATAAACAAAATAGACATGCCTTTATTCACATGTTAGAATGCTATTTCTTGAATCTAAGTTAAAAAAATACCGACTTCTGCGAAATATTCAACAACATCTAAATCCATTCAAAAAACCCCCACAAAAACGTGGTTTGAAGATAAAGAAGACTCTCAAACTTGATATGCCAGTCAGTGGTCCAAATCAAAATTCCGCAAACAAACTTTTTGGTTATTATAGAGCGCAATATATAACAAAATATGATCAAATTGTGAAATATAACTCAAAAACAGAATTGAAATCTGAAATGTAAGAGAAATTATGTGTTTTGTAATCTCAAAGAATTCAAAAATATGTAAACTCTATATTAAAATGTGCCATTGAAATTATTAAACACAAAGGAAGTACATTAGATTTGTAATCACTACATAGTATAAAACAAAGTTGCTTTTTCTGTCCCTATATCCCTATGTTCGCTTAAATCTTTAAAACTACGCAACGGATTTTGATGCGGTTTATTTTTAATAGATAGAGTGATTCAAGAGGAAGGTTTATATGTATAATAACATCCATTAAATAGTGGAGAAATACTGTTATTTTTGAGGTTTTTAATGTGATGTCGTAAATAATTTAATTTTTTCGGCTTATACATTGCAAACGCAGGCTGTACCCTACAAGATTTATCAAAATAATGTACTAATTATTGTACACATTAAAAAGGTCTACAGAAAACCCCGCGATGGTATATGTTTATCACTTATGGATATCCCACAATAACATTTTTTTGTCATTTACATTTTACGACTCGTAACTTTTTATTTCAGAAATGCGAAAGAACAACTTTCTCGGCCAATCGCGAGACTGCACACATCATTCCGGCATCGAACCGTTCGCTTCGATTGGCCCGATCGCCTGTCACAAACGGACGCCTAATCTCTTTAGCAGGCGACGTTCCACTCAACTCCACTCTGCGCTCCGTAATTCGCTTCGCGGATTTGTTGTTTCTCAACATAATTTTAACTTCCATTTTTTGTGTGTTTAGAAATGCTAACTGTACTTAAAACTATACAGCTAAAGAAGTGCAGTGCTACACAAACCTGCAGTGCTAATAATATTATCATTGGTATTGTATTTCTGTAACCAACGGCACCTTATGTGGCAATAATACTAATATCCGAATTTTCATTTATAAGTTTACGCTTTTTTAATAACTCCACCCACAAAGAAGAGAGTATGAGTATGTGTGTAAAAATTTATAACTTGAATTTTTTTTAATACTCGTACAAAGCCTGGGCGGGCTGCTATAACCTATATCCATAAAACAAAGTCGTGTTAGTTACACCATCTATAACTTAAGAACGGATGGATCGAATTTTATGAAACTTTGTATGGAGTTATCTGGCACCTTAGATTAACATACAGGCTACTTTTTACCCGACTACTTAAAAGGAGAGTAATGGGTTTAGTAGTTGAATTTATTGGGATGAAGTGGTAGTAACAATTTGCGGTGTCAGTAGTGACACGGGACTACCCGAAGCAAAGCGAGGGCGGGTCGCTAGTATTTTCCTTAATGATGCAAAATTTAATTATTTTTCATAGAAAATCAATAGGCATTTTTCAGATAAAATTTAACCATTTTCCTTTCCTGTTGCCAAGAAAATAAAAAATTGGAATACTAATTTTTCAGCGGCAATGAATTTCTAATAAAAAACCTCCACGCGAAAAATTATAATAAAATAATTTAAAAGAAAATAAATATGACGTCATGTTTGAAATAAAAATAAAAGGTATATTTTTTATAATATATTTAACAAGGATATTTGTTTAGTTAATGGGAATTTTTGTGTAAAATATGGCGACATAAATTAAAAGTAAAAAGAATGAAAAAGAATTATATTTTTAATAAAATGGTTCACTTATGAAAATGTGACATCATAGTTGAAATAAAACAGGTACTTTATAGCAGTCGTTAAAAATATAAGGGGTATGAATATCAGTAGCTAATGAAACGAGATAAATACTGACGTCATATTTAAAATGAATCAGAAAATTTTTTTTCTTATACTGATTATTAAGTTATAAGTTACATACAAATGAATATTTTTATTCAAAACTCATAATTATCAATGGAAGAAATTTTTTGTGGGGAAAAGGCGGAAAATAAAACTACTGATTAATATATTTTTGGCTCGATTTTTTAACACTTTCGAACAAAGTTGAAAAGTTATTATGCTTTCGGTTTGTCTGCCTGGTCGCTTTCTAACTTTCGTAAATATACTCCGATTTCCTTGAAATTTTTGGACGTTATTAACATTTACCTAGCACGAATACCTATTGAAAATACAATTTCTACCATAATTAGTTTATTTACAGGGATAGTCAAAAAATTTCCTTACATTACGGGATTATGGGGAAAATCATTTTAATTAAATTTAACGATGTTACACCCTGTGAAACATATTCAAATTTATATGCATTTACAAAGTGCACTAAAATATGCATTTTGTAAAGCATTTAGTGAAAAGGACACTTATTATTCATTTACAGGGTCACACAGAAGAATTCCATTGCATAAGAATAAAGGGAGGAACAGTTTCCGACATATTTTAATTATGGTAAACGATTTCATGTATAATCAAATTGATATACGTTGCTGAGGCTTAATGTGAGTTATTTCATGCATAATACGAAGTGCATAGCATTTACAGGGACACACAAAAGATTTCAAATAGTATATATTCTATCCGAAGTACTGTATATGATGGATGATGACTGTTGCATGGATGAAATGCATTTTGAATTATGATATGTGCTTTTAAGTTTCGCTAAATGTATGCATATTAAATGGAGAGTATAAATGGTAATAGTTTAAATAGTTAGATTTAGATATACAGGGTTACACAAAAGATCTTGGAAAGGTTACTGAATATGAGCGTAATTTACTCAAAGGTGGTTTTTAAATAAAATATGCATTTTTATTTTGAACTGCATTTAGTAAACTAAGAAATGTTTGTAGTATATATATAAAATGATATACAGGGTCCCGCAAAGAACTGAATACAAGGTTGTCTTCGGACGATAATTTCTGAAAATGTAATCTAGGTAGTAATAAGAAATAGTTTTGTTTGAACTAAATTTTAGAAAAATACTTTCGTGTATTAAAGGCACTTGGAAAACTACAGGGCTTAACAAAAGTATTCAAGAATGTGTCTATCTATTAGTATTAATCGCTGAATGGAAAATTTTAACCAGCAAAAAAAATTAGCAAATAGGGATTATCAGAAGTTTTTTACCACAAATTCGCGATAAAAAGTTAATTGCACATGCTTTTCATCATCGAAATTTTTTGCTTGATTAATCAATTATTTCTTCTTTAAATGTTATGTGAACGAAGTCACGGGTACCTGCTAGTATTTCATAATTTAGAAGAATCTGTTTCGTTCTTATCATTTTGTTTCCAGTGCATTTCGAGTAAAATATAGTGTATTATATTATATTTATAACAATATTTTCTTTATGTCTATTTTAAGTATTAAGTATGCTACAATAAATTTACATGGTTTACATGAGGATTAATATAATTTTATTTTTTATTTAAGAAATTATATGATTGTTCCTATCTTTTTGCAAATCAGTATAGTTACCGAAATCTTTTGTATTGTCCCGGGATATACGATCTGCCGATTGTTTCCTTTCTATACAATTATGTATTCATATGCTTTGTGTAGACCTGTAAATTAATAACAAATACTCTTTGCCCCACAGATAGTACAGGATGTATATTATAGTATATACTCCATAAATTCATATCAATTTTATTATATTCGGAAAAATGTGACATCTTTTAAATGCACTTGAAACTATCTTTTTCTAATGGCCGTCATATGACGGAATAATTTTTATGCCCCCTGTAATTAAACTGTGCATCCGATTTTCATAAAATTTGAAAGGACTCGACAAGCTGATGCAATAATTATGTGTTTCAAATTTCAAATAATTCGTTTGGGCAGTTTTTGCTCTGATATATGTGGACAGACGGACAAACGGACAGACGTGAATGGACACAAAGTGAAATTTCAATATTTATTCATTAAAAAACCATTCATTAAAAACATTTTTACTTACTTTTTTTTTTTTTTTTTTTTTTTTTTTTTTTTTTGTCTTATCAAGGATTTTTAAGATCGAAATAAAACTTTACTTTGGAAATTTCTCACAAGTTACTTAGAAAAATAAAGCATTTTCTTTTATTTATTAATAAATGTGATTATATTTATATATATATATATATAACTGCAAATAAGAAAAATCGCACTCCCTATAGATTAATACTTTTAAATAACTAAAAACCAACACTAATAAAATCAAACATGTTGTAAAAGCTTCTTCAATCGTGTTTAAACATTATGATTTAAATTTTACTGTATTACTTGCAGTCACTCAATTATAATTAATTTACCCGAGAGACAAAATATCTCGTTAAAGTAATATCAAAAGAAATTCTAAATACTGTTTTTGAAAGCAACACTTAATGTATAAACCATTTAACGATTGTTCCGTTGTCATTTTTCTGTTTTAAACTTCTGAAATCGGAACCTATGGGACATGCTATGCTTATAAAACTTGAAAAATATAGTATCCCCTGAAGAGATATATAACAAGGACAGGATAAATAAAAAACTTTTTATTATGTTCAAGGAAACGTGCTGCTAACATGTTGAAATCATTAATGCATGTAGATTTTTTTAATTAAACTTTTCTTTAAATAATACTTTCGTATGTATAAGAAAATAATTTTTTGTACGTAATGTTTATTTTTAATTAATCACCAAAATATGCTTGATTTTAAAATTTCATTTTCATAATAGAAAAACTATTTTTTAAGTTTTTGTACATAATAAACATGAATATACTGTAGAAAAATCCGTTAAATTTATGGCGTAGCAATTATGCCAGCAATTTTTGCCGCAAAATTTGCAGTAAAATTAGATGTATTAAAAATATTTATATCTAATTCTACCGCAATTTTTACTGCAAAAACTGCTGGCAACATTGCTGCCAGTAGCTTTTGCCTTAAATTTTAACAGTGTTTTTTTTAATGTATTTATTTATTTATTTTTATCTATCTTTTTACAGATTGCGGTATTATGCATTTAATTGTAAATAATAAATAAAGTAGATTTCAAAATATATTAATTTTATCAATTAGTAATATATGTCATTACGTACATAATTTATCTCATATTAAAAACTAAAACTTCAGTCAATATTTTTCAAAACTCAAACTATGTTACAATTATTTAAATTTAAAATCACACAGAAAACAAAAATATTTTCATTACTAATTTAATATTCTAGTGGATAAATATGTAAATAAACACGCTTAATATCTGCATTAAATATTATCGCTTATGTTAGAAAAAATTCAATTTCTTCTCTTTAATATAAGTTAACAAAATAGCCAATTATCAGATATATTTTTAATCATAATTTTTTTAAATCATCAGTAGTTTTATGAATTCCTACGAGCTATTATACATTAATCATAGATATAAAACATATGTAATTACAACTGATCCTTCTCCGATTATTCATTCTTCAAGTGTTTTATTTTCCTGTAATACTTTAAAACGAAAAATTTATACTAGATTTTTTTACACGTGAAAAAATAAAATTCAAGAAATAGACAACCAACAGTGATATCAGTTCACTAAATGCACTAAGTTAAGTACATTCAGCAAACTTTCTCAATATTTTAAATATATGGTAAAATGTTAAAGTTGATGTGTGATGTCAATTATTTTAGCAAGGTAATGAATCATCAGTAAAAGAAGTAGTGATGATCAGTGTTCTGCTACAATATAAACTTTTTCTATACCGCGAGTTTATCACCGAGATATACAATACCTGGCCATTGATGATCCTCCACTTGCGATTTTAGACATTTTGTTAAATATCTAGAAAAATACATGAGGAATTATCCTGAAACTCTTATTGTATAAACTAAACATAATAGTACAGGTCATATATTTCCGTGAAAATGTTCCCGAAACTTTATAGCCCTTTAAGATCCAGCTCGCACGATCGTGCGGGTTAGCCATTCATTTAAATTTTTACTTCTGAAACAGTCGTATGTAATATAAATCCAAATCAAACGATCGTTCTGGTTAGCAGAAAGAGTAAAGTATCCTTTTGCATCAACAAATGGCGGTAGTAGTCCGTGTTTTACTTTCAGGCGGCATGTCTAGCTTTGTTTACAAGTACAAGGAATATAGCTCATCATTTTATCTGTCGTAACGCGTAACAAAAATAATATTTTTTATGAAACATAATTCTCAAATCCTTTTTTAATTTTTTATACAAGTAACAATATATCATCCTTGTCTTTTCGTTAGAATAATAACAAAAATCAACAACAAAAAGTTTTAAATTACTTCGAAAGTATAATATTTGACTAAACAGGTGCGGAAATTAACGTGATCAGACGAGTCACATTATTATTTAAGGTTCTATTAAAAGATGAAAGTCTGTAAAACGTGATCTTCTATTCTTAAGAGATCTATTTACGGCGTATCTTTTGTAATTTTATTATAAATATTAAAAATTAAAATTTAGTTTATAGTTGTTGCCTTTTTTAACTTAGGATAACTTAGAAAAGGTAAAATCATCTCATCAGATTTCGTGCTGATTTTCCCCCGCTTAATCATAAAAGACATACTTTGCACTCAATTACAATTGTTTTTATAGCTCAGACAGTAAGGTGTTCTTCCGCTGTCAAAAGGTTTCGACTTAAAACCCCAAGTCGGCTAGAATGAAACTGTTTCCAAATTTTCTCGAAAAATTGATGATTATTGAATGTATTAATTATAAAAAGAAGTTTTCTTATACGTCCATTAAAAACGTTTCAAAAAATATATATTAAAATATTTAATTGCTAAAACGGACGTCAAATACTCATAAAATACATTAAAAGATTTTAATAATTTGACATGTTTCGATTGAATATACTCAATCATCATCAGAAAAAACAAAAATACAAATGAACACAAAGATGGAAAATGACAATAAACTGTTATAAATGAAATTTAAAAATAAATGAAAATCACGCGCGTTATATTTTATGTTTCACGTTGCTTAATTTTAATTATCAAATTATCTAACAATTCAATCCAAATATTTTGTATTTGAAATGACAAGGAGTCATTGCAGACCATTGAGCTTCTGACGTAAATTTCAATAGATTCTCTAATAAAAAGTTGCAAATAAAAATACCTATAAATTAATCCACTATCATTAAACAAAATATCTATGTTTTATATTTTATTTAGTTTTGATAATGCGGTTTTAGCTCTATTAAATTTTATGTCTGCAATGTGTTCTTTACATCTCACTTTGAATTTTTTCTGAGTCATGCCAATATAATAACACTATATACTTATTTTTATTTTTTCTGATGATGATTGAGTAAATTCAATCGAAACACGTCAAATTATTAAGACCTTTTAATGTATTTTATTAGTAATTGACGTCCGTTTTAGCAATTAAATATTTTAATATATATTTTTTTAGATATTGAAGGATTCAATAAATTTAAAAACTAAATAAAATGATTATTAAGAAAAGTAAATGTACAGTCTAGGGTATTTTTAACAATGTTAATTTACAGAGTTTGTTCTAAATTTACCTATCAACATCTCTGTTATTTAACATAATTTTTGTAAGTACTAAGATAATGGATTCCCTGTAGATTCTTTGAAATTTTACAAAATATCTTTCAACAATGTGTAATTATTATGAATGATTTGTGTGTAATATTGAAAGCGTTTGTATAGATTCAATTTCATAACATCAGTAATAGATAAACCAAAATTTTTCTTCCCATAGATAGTAATGCAATAGGTTTTTTATTTGTGTCTCTCACAGTAAATGAATTATTAATGACATACACCTTACTTTTAAAACAAATCATTTTATGATAAACATCAATCACATAAGAAATTATACGATGCTCAAAAAATGAAAAGGGCATAGTCAAAGATGTCATCGATTTTATGGCTGATATTTGAGAATTAGTTAAAATTCAATTTTAATATTAAAATAAAATCAGTCTGTCAAGTCATATATTGGTGCAAAACACTTGAAAACTTGAATTTAGCGAATCACTCTCAGGTTTACTATTGTGTTTTCTTGTGCCTAAAGATGTGTAAACAGGAAAAACAGGATAAAAACACAGTTGCGACATTAAGATCCACCCATTAAAACCGGGATATCAGGTTTCCCCCCCCCCCCCCCCCAAGAAATGACTTGTCAGACCAAATGTACTTTAATATGTAAATCAAGTTTTAGTGAATTTTAGAATTTCAGCGGTGAACAAACACAATTAAGTGGTTCTCTGCTGCCACAATCCGGTCTATCAGAGTATTTTTGGGAATGTTAGTGATCAACAATCCGACAGTCAGAAATACAGTTATACAGATTATAGGTTACGTTCATTATGTGGCAAAATAAAACAAATAAATAAATGAAATTTCTCATTTCACTTGCTCAAAACCGATTTAAAAGAAAGATATTTATGCATATTTTGGTATTTCTTTTGTGTTATAATTATCCTGAATCATGAAAATTTAAATTTCTCTAAAATGATATTTAATATTCCCGGAAATGCAATGGAATTATTTCATAATTAGCTGAATGCCTATTGTGAATTTAAAAGACTTTTATTATTTTTCTTCTACATGTTGAAAAACTAATTATCTCCATTTATTTTATTTCCTCAATCACAAAATATTTTATGGTGACTTACTTTATTTAAATAGATAAAATCTACAAGTAGTATTTCATGTTATATTTATAAATACATAATTTGGTAAAAATACCCTTTTTCGTATTGAGATAAACTTGTTTATTGAATGCATTTTAATTATGCTTTAAATAGTTTGAGAAAGGTATTTAAAAAAAAATCTTTTAGAAATTAAATGAATATAAATGAAATATGAAATTGAAAATTATTTCTTTGGTATATTTCGTATGGAATGAAGAACTTTAAATATGATATTTTACTCTTTACAACAATTTAGAAAAAAAAATTAAATAAAGCTGAATTCCGTTGAAAGTTTTTTTGTTGTTGTTGCTTACGTAAAACTTGAACAATACATTTCATGCTTAAACTATGCATTAAACTTTAAAATTTCGCTTTATTTTCCAGAATTTAAAAACAAAAACATTTGAAATAATTAGTAATAAATTTCTTTTCTGCTTTTTATTAGAAAATGCATTAAGGTAAAGCGAAAATTATTTGTTTTATTTATTGAATGTATGTATATAATTGGAAATTATTCTTGATAATTAACGAATTTATATGCATTAGTAAACATTCTTTTTCATACTTTTTAAAATATTTATTATATGTATACATAGTTTGAAAAACTTTTAACTTCATGGCATCGTTTCATACAATGTGGGATATAATTTAAAAAGCCCTGCACTTAGAGAATATACTTTAATTTAGTATTATGGAATTGGTAGGTTCTTTCATATCTACAAAGCAGAATTGAAAATAAGAAAAATTGTTTATCATCAATTTGATAAATGTTTTGAGATGTTTTTAATCTATTTAAAAAAGAGAAATAATAATAAAAAAAACTTTGAAAAGCCTATTTTGAGACATTTTATTAAAATAAAGCAATCTTCTTCCTATTCTTAAAATTCAAATAAAAAATTAATCTAGTTCCTAGTGAAGCAATATATATTCCAAACGAAAAAGTAAAAAACATGCCCTAAAAATATTTATTTGCTTAAAAGAATACCACTTTACTAAAAAAACATTAAAAATATATTATTAACCTACATTGGCATGATTTAACATATTTATTCAGTCATCATTACAATGTATACCAAAAGACTACAAGTTGCATTTATTCAAGCATATGAATAAATGCAACTGAAGCAACTAAATGCAAAATAAGATATACACAAACAAAGGTTGATATATACTTTGGAGAGTATAACTTATCGTAAAGACTGATATACTTGAAATGAAAAGTTACTAATAGAGTTGATAATACTATAATTATTATATTAATTATTTTATACTAATTGCAATGACGATCAATTTTGCTGTCGGATGAATTTTGTTGATTATCTCTAAATAGGAGAGAGATTGCAGAAATGTAAAATATCTTTTTATAAATATATTTATTAAGATCAAGTTGCGTAAAGTAAGACCTCATTCTTTTTATGCTGGTAAATAAAAATAATAATTAAAGCCGAATAGTAATTCTTTATTGTGCAAGAATCGAATTATTCTTTCGTTAAACATTTTTGTGCAGAATATCTGTATTTGCGTAATATTTTATATGAAATTGACAGTTACGACACACTGTTAACACTTTTAATTCTGATTTGAAAATTTAAATAGTTAAAAAGGAATTAAAATAAACAAAATTTGATTTTTTCAATGTTAACTATTTTTTTTAATGACAATAACATTTAAAAGAAGTGCAGTAGCTAAATACTCAATCACAATAAATATATATATACAATACTTTAGAGAACAAATATATCCACTCATTTATAAGGTGACAAAAGCGCTGTTGATAAGAAACAGGTATTCTTCATTCAATATTAGATTTTCATAGTATATTACATTATGTCTTTTTCGCAGTTTCTTCTGTAATCACCTTCGTTTGTAAAAGATAATCGTAGCGGCTATATAATTTGTAATTTTCTTGTTTTAGTTTTGCATTTATGGGTCCAAAATTTTACCAATTCATGTTTCAGTAGCTTATCAATTTACGTTTATGTGATAATACGAAATCTAATTATTGACCTTTAACATCTTAAAGGTACTGCTAACTCGAGATCTAAAGTATGTTTACCCCAGCATTAAATGTTTGGCAGATCCCAAAAATCAGTAATTGAATTAATTAGGCTTCATTATTTATTAAAGGGATGATTGTATTTAGTGTTTATATAATTATTATCGTGTAATGAAGCAGAGCTGACAATACAAAAAAATTTTTGTTTATTTATTGAAATTGAAATTGTTGAAAAATATTGTGCAGAACTCAAAAATTCAAAATATCTTCATAAAGCATCTATTAATTTAACTGACACAAAACTGACAAGGCTACTTAACAAAAAAAAAAAATGAAAATTAACTTGATTAGACTAAATTTAAATCATGGAAGACGGTAGTATTTTTGTGACGCAGCCTCATACCTGAAATCGTATCGTAGAATGAACGAAGGGCGGAACTCATTTATACAGCTAACTTGAGATCAAAGGAAATGCGAAAAGCCGCTTTCTAATAACTCAGCCAATATAGTTCATATTGTTCAGATGTTTTAAACAGAGTCTTGTATTTGAAGCCTATTCTTCAGCATGCAGTATATTTTGAGATCTGGAAGCCCATTTTTGACCCTTAGCGATAAATGTAGGCTTGCCTTTTCTTTGGTGGGTGTTCATTGATTCCTTTGCGTCAAATTATCCACTTCCATGCGTTTCACTTAGTTTAGATAATTTGACGCTCAGAAACCATTGACATAAATATTACTTACAATTTTGAATAACGCGACACAAAAGGTAAATCAGTTTATTGAAATAAATACATTTCTCAATGCATAGTATAGATTCAATTAAAATTATATAATTAACAACGAATTCTAAAATTAAAAGTATTTTTTATATGTGTAAATATATTTTACCAAATAAAAAAATGAATAATTTGAGTTTTAAAACAAACTTTTTAAAGCCACATAAAAGCGTCATTTAAATTTTATATCATATATTTTAAAACTCCTATTTTGAATTTATAAGAGATGTATGTGAATAAACATCATTGAATAGTGTTTTATGCATCTTTTATGTTGAAGATTACTCTTTCACATGCAAATATAAATAGAACATATAAATAGAACTGCACATATAAATAGAACATAAATAAAGTGATGAAATAAATAATACAAAAATGCATTTTTTACTTAATAGTATGGCATCACTCAAAATTTGATATCATTATTTTAAAATTCTTATTTAAAATTCTTAGAGCCATAATTAAACAGCTGCATCAAAACCTTTAACCCGTTAAGATTTTTTATTGATAATTATAGAAAATTTTTTATTATAAATTATGCAGTCTCGTTTGCAATAATTGAGTTGCAAATTCTATCTGTATTATTCAATAACTAAATTCTTTATTTTGATTCTATTCCCTAAAATTTTCTTCTCTCTGTAAACGAAAGAATAACATTATTTAATAACTTTCAGACTTATAAACTTTAGGCTAAATTCAAAATGTGGCGAACTACAAATGTTGTGTTAATCATGGAGATATTTGTTTTGCTGATATTTTGCAATCCATCACAAAAGGTGTTTATTATCAAAACAAAAGAGTTTGAGTTAAAGTATTTAAAATGCTTATATAATGCAATTTTGTTTCTCAAACATAGAATTAAAATATCATTTAGAATAAGTTTTTCATTTGGAAAACTTCCAATCCTTTTTTTTTTAAAATATGTCATTAATAATCTATATATAGAAGGAAAATTTCGAAAATAAACTTAATTATCTTGAGAGTTCTCGTCAAGCGCGTTTTAAATGCATATTAGTGCAATAACAAAATGAGCTAGTATATTTATGATAAAAGACTTAAAGAAAAAGAAAGGAGATATAATCTTATATAAAGGGGATATAATATATCTTAAAAGAATGATTAATATTTTTGCGTTTGCATAATTTATACTAATATTTTTGCTATAAAAACAATTTCTGTATCATTTACTTAATGAAAAATATTGCTGTATAAATAATTTATTAAGCATACACAATGTGATATTACTACGATAATTTCATTACTTTTTTCCCATCCCTAAAACAAAACAAGAGCGTACACACTATTAAGTAAATGCCCCACTTACACACCTGTATATATGAATGCATTTGTAAAAATACACGCTTTTCATAGAATTTAGACAATGTTCATAAAATTGTTTCATCATGAATGTGTGTGTAACAGGAAATCAAGTTATTTACTTTTATTTCTCTATATTCTGTGCAAGGTGTAAATATAAAACTATTCAAGGTTTGTTTCACTTGTCCTGAAATATATATTATAAAAAAAATTAGAGAATATATTAAAATAAGAAAAAACTACATTTAATTGTTTTACAAAATTTTTAAGATTTTAGTTTACAAAAAGAATCACTTTTATTTGTATGATTTCTATGTATTCCGAGCAGTGTTTAAATATTAACCAATTCATGAATTTATGTGAATTTTCCTAAAAACATACATTATTATTAAAAAAATAATTAGAGAAAATATTAAAAAAGGGGAAAAACTAGATTTCATTGTGTCATTTTATTTTCGAAACTTCAGCTTTTGATTTTAGCAATCGCATTATATTTTATGATTTCCATATGTACATTGCAGTATATAAATGTTAAACAATCCACATTTATTCAAACTTTTCTGAAAACATACGTTAATATATGAAATAATTTTTTTAAAAAAACCTAGATTTGATCGCATTATTGTATTTTCGAGACAACTTTATTCTATATATTTTTTTGTATTTTCAACTTCTTTTGATTCACAGAAGCTAATCAAAGCAAAAACTTTGATTTACTTTAAATTAAAATTCTATCTCAAAATAACACAATTGTTAGATCATTTTATGCCTAAAACATCATACAAAAAGTTTACGGTTATTCATATTACTGATGAGGATCTAAAGGTTGGAACGTTTAATACTTTATTTTTAAAATAATTTGCATGCATTTTCTAACCATTAAACTAAACTGTCTGCATTTTTGTAATTGTTTTTAAAATTGATGCCACACACAGATAAAACCGAATATACAAAACATAATTGCCATACGAAATGGACAAATCGAGGAAATCATATGTAACATAGCACAGATTTGAAAATTTTATTAACACTTATTGTCTGAGTGAAGCGAAGTCAATAAAATAACGAAAGTCAAAAAAAATTCTTTCGTCAAGGAAATCTCAAAAAGTACTTGTCGGATTTTGATTCTGTTTGTACCAGTAGGTACCTATGAAGGTAATCTAGTGAATGCACTATCTACGAAAAATTAGTTCCAAATAGTTTAAATGTTATATTTAAAAAACTGATAAAAAAGCACAATTTATTTGCATACGTCACAGAAACTTGGTGTTCGTCATTTTTCACCGGCTGTATATTTTCGAAGGCAACCGAATCAGAGTGCATGGAGTAAATAGTTGTCTTGACGAAGCGAAGACTAATACACATAGTACGTAACAATATTAAAAGACAAGCATAATTCTTTCAAGCAAATCTGGAAAAATACATATGGGTGATTCTCAAAATAGGGGACAATTTATGTCTTTCGGCATACAAAAAAAAATTGAGAGGTTTTCTGTCATGTTTTTATATTTAGATATGTTTGTCTTAATATTATTTATTATTTGCACTCAAGAATTACTCACGTTTTAGTTAAAAACACCTTAAAATAACAGAATAAATGTTCAAAATGTCATTAGCATGGATGTCCACAGCAGCTGTGCATTGTATATACTAGCTTTTTCAAGAGTTAATATCATGTTTATAAAATAAATCAAATGTCATTCTTTCTTTAAATTAATCAAGAAGAGGATTTATCCAATAAATTTCTTTTTAAAAATAAAATTATAGTATATAAAAAAAGAATTAAAGTTTGTCCTCCATATTCTACTTCGAAAACAAGGTCATACTATAACAGCTGGTTATTAATCAAAATTTCATTTTCACATATGACAATAGTTTGAAAATATAAAGTTTCTCCATCGCAACAAGTAGCCATTTTATCCCAGCCTGAAAATAGAAGCATGTACTGTATTTTAAGAATAGAATTTGAATATTAGGAGCGTACATCAATTGTATGTCATTAGAATGGATAATAATTTTCATGTTTATTTTATAATTAAAATTTTTATTTTACTTATTTGCATAAGACTTTTGTGTTTTAAAAAGTCCCAGAAAGGACTATTGCATTGTGATTATATTATGGCTCATAATCTTATTTAAATTAAAATTTGTCATTAGCATGGACAATTATCAGTGTCATTAGCATGGTTTTTTTGTCCATGCTAAAGACTCCTGTGTGCATAAATGTAACCATTGCTTATATTGTATCTTTTATAAAGTTTAACTTTACATATAAATTTAGATATTACATTTATTATCCCTAAAAAATGCATTAAATCTGTCAGAAAATCACTAAGAGAGCTTCTTACATTGTTAGTGTCAGAATGTTTCTCATGTAAGCAAAGTTTGCTCTTTGGTTATGTTTTTATTCTCCTTATATGTATATATGTAAAAATGGAAACCATTTGCTGAAAAGGAAGGATAATAAATATAGAAAAAAAATATTTAAACAGGAAGAAAATAAAAATTTCTTAATATATTTATTCCATGCAATTTGTTTTGTCATTAGCATGGCTCAAAAAATACTAATTATTTTTTTAAGTTAATTTTTAAATATTTAGCTCTGTTGACTACATGTAAAGTATACCTAATACTATATTAAGAACACTTTTTTTTCAGAAATTTTGCTAACAGTAATTTTTTTAAGATTTCACTTTTGAAATTGTCCCCTATTTTGAGAATCACCCATATCGTATTACGATTCTGATTTATACCAAACGGTACCTATGAGAGTAACCTACTGAATGCACCTACTTTCAAAAATTAGTTCCAAATAGTTTTAAGAGTATTTTTAAAAAACTGATAAAAAGCCCAATTCATTTGCATACGTCGCAGAAATATTGTGTGCGTCACTTTTTACCGGTTGTATATTTTATTTAGATTCCCAAATTTAAGCACATGGAGCAAGGAAAATGCGCAAACAATTTTTAAGTACAATTAATTATGTTTAAACTCAAGAAACAAACGGAAAAATAATTTTGTTATTGTCGTTAATTTAAAAGAAAAAAGTCTTAATTCTTAGTAACTTAATATTAGTATTTGAGATTTTGCGACAATTTTTATAATAGCACTTAATAGCCGCCATTAGCATCTATTATATTTCGCACCTTCGCACATGCAAATTGGAAACAATTATGTCGTGTTTAAATAAAATATGTGCTGAAATAAAATATTGGTACTTCTTCGTTATCTCGTGATCAATTTCGCCAAATTGTACTTATTCACATATTTTTTATTTTAAATAACGAAAAAAGAAATAAATTAGTGAAACATTGATAAAAATACAAATAAAAGCGGTATAAAAAATCACTTGATGACGTTTTAAACACATGTTTAAATTGTTTAATGGGACATTCACGATCATTCATGATTGGCATTTTATCTTATTGTTTGGCGATAATTTTTTGGTCTACAGGAAAATCAAGTAATATCAAAAAAGGAACTATAGTTGAAGCGAAGAATAAACAGTTATAAGTAATAAACATAATAAAAAATATAATAAAAAATATAAATATCACAATAAATAGTAAATCGTAAAACACTTATAGCAATATTCAAAAACAACGTTTTCATCAATTTTGCGGGAAAAAATTCGCGCTAACATGTAGCTTATATTTTTACTCATAAATATGACATCTGTGTCATATTTACGAGTAAAAATAAGCATAAACGATCATCAGTTTTGAAATCTCAATTTCTAAAGTCTAACCTGCACCATGAATTAAAAAACGCTAAGGTAAAGATATTATTTGAAAAGTATCATGAAATTAGAGCAGAGATATCATATACGCATCGAGTTTGGCGCAAATGTCGCGAAAATCATTTTTGAATGAATCTCGATTATTTTAAGTAACAATTAAAAAAAGCACGATTAAATTTAGGTTATATAAATATAGAAAAAAGTAAGCAATTTATTAATAAACAAACAACAATAGCCAGATCACCATGCAATGTAAATAATGATATTTTGGTGCTAATTATATGGAAAAGTTCCACATCCTGTTCTAATTTTTTTTTTTAATACTTGGTTATTTTGTAGACCAATTTCGCCAAACTACACAAATCGCCAAACTGTTTGTCAAATTACATAAATTGACATAATTTTTATTTTAAATAACAGAAGAATAAATACATTTTTTAAATGCAATAAGAAATACATATTAAAAGTTGAATTAAAAATCACTTTATGACGTAACAAGCACGCGTATCGTAATTAATAACAAGTGAAAGTAACATTTACAATCATCCAGTATTGGCATGTAACCTTATAGTTTGGCGACAGTTTTTTGATCGACAGGATAACCAAGAAGTACCCTTTTTTGCCATTAAATAAATCGATGTGGTTGTGATCTTCAGCCTGTGAGGTTGCTTTTTTTTTCTGCACGTTCCAACAAAGCTGAAAAGTATTTATACATTCGGTTTGTCTATCCGTCTGTCCACACTCAAACATCCGTAAATATAAACCGATTTATACGCATTGGAAACCTTATTTAGGGTCCCTAGGCATGTTTGATATTGTATATGAAGTATGTGGGACAGGGGCATTTTACAGGGGCACCCACAAGATTTTCATTACAGTATGGTCTATTGGGGGAAATCCTTTGCAGAGAATTTTAATGAAATTACGCTATTGCAAATTTACGAAACTTATATAAACCACTGAATTTCATTACGATTACGTTATAACAGGATATTCATAGCATTTTAAATCCAATTACAAGGACACACAAAAGAAATCGGTTACAATACTGTTTTTGAGCAATAATTTCTGGAAATGCGTTTTCAATTTCGGCGTGCGCTTTTAAATGTAACTATTTTTTTAGGTGTGGCCCTAATTAATATAAAATATTTAGTAACTATAGTCGCCGTCTGATCCGTTCGTCTGTATCTCCACAAATAACAGCACAAAAACTATCCTACTAAATCGTTCGAAATTTTAAATATCTATTTGTTGCCAAATTTTGTTGAGTCGTTGCAAATTCTAATAAAATCGGATAAACTCGAATACAGGGACAATCAAAAGTATTCCGTTACATTACGGCCGGTGGAATGAAATAGTTCCAAGCTCTTTTTGATGATGTTAAACCCATCGAAACATAATGAAATTGATATGCATTTATGAAGAGCACTAGAATACATATTTTGTAGAACATGCCACGCAAAAAATATTTATTATTCATTTACATGTCACCACAAAAGAACTCCATTATAAAATAGTATGAAGAGTGGGACATTAACTTTTCAGCTTTACTAATCTAGGAATTTTATCATAGAATCATTTTCTCAATTGCCACTGGCAGGCCTTTTAAATAATAAACTTTTTCCGGTAAAACGGCGTAATCGAGTTCACTTTAGCGTATTTGAACCAGCATGTTATGCTGAAAAAAAAAATATGTTCAGATTTGTAAATCACTTGTAATGATACTTTGACGGCTCAATGCTTATGCTGACGAGATATTCAGATCTCGTTCATATCTTATGCTATTGGCATTGCCAGCAGTGGAATAATAGTAAAAAATAGAGAATATACGCTCTAAGCAGATAGAATATATCCTAGAATGTATGTACTGTGGCTTTTTGAGAAAGAGGGCGAGGGAGATAAAGTGATTCTTAAAAAATCCAGAAAGTATGCGGCGTAAACCTCTGTAAACTCTCTACTACATTCATGATTGCCGATTCATTTCATTTCATGTATGCTAAAGCGAAATACAGCTCAATTTCATGGGAATGGGTTTAAAACGAAAACAAATCAGCGTATGTAGTGACCAGTATGCACGACCCATTTAAATCAGATTGAGCATATCTGGAACACACTCGAAACGACAGATTGTATTCCTTTGTTGGCGTTTTCGGGATTTTTATGTATCTTTTTTAAGTGAGAATACCCCATTTTTTTATCGAAAACCTCATCGCATACATTGAAAACAGATGTAGATATTATATTATTATATATATCAATTATTTTGTTCTACCTATTTAAGGTCACTACACACCATATAAAAAAATCTTTCATTCTACTCAACAATCATGATTTGCACCAATTTTAGGTACTAAAATTGATGTGTATATTCTTTACGTCATTTCAAAAAGTTTAAATTCCGATACAAGATATTTTAGCGCTTTGTTAGCTGTATTCTTCAAATTTTACACTTATGCGTGATTGTTTTGTATAGTTTGATTTCCCATTTTTTAACCGTGTATAGGAATTTGTATGTAATATTTTGAAAATGTACCATTCACCTTGCTCTTTTTTATCATTTCAATTTGTGACAATATATAATCAATTGAAGATAGAATCTCTTTTTACTTTTAGCATATTATTTTAAAAACTCTGTTCTAAGCAATATCGCAAAGACTAATCCCTCTGAGGGAAGTCCTAGTATAAAATATTGGTTTTGGGTCATTCCATGTCAACTGGCCTAGAGGTTCCCACTCGAACCCCTTCGATTTTTATGAAATTGATACAGAATATACATGTTGGTATATGATGAGAATTTGGAAACTGTTCATTGCAGAAAATAGTATAGTTGGAGCAACAGGGGTCCGTTTGTACCAATCACTGTTTCATGGTTTTAGAAAAAAACGGCCAAATCACAATGTTTGGCATCATATTGCTCATGATATATGCAACCTTACTTATTGAAAATAGGTGATCTAGTACAACTTTTTGCGTTAAAAAATGTAATTGCAGTATTAAAAATCACAAATCAAAAATATCGTGATTACTAGGCTATAAAGTAGGCCGTAAGGCCAATCTGGTGTAATTTCACCCTTACTTTCACGTGATGTGACTACTGCAAATATTATTTAAAAAAATTTCTCACTTTACAAACTAATTACCTATGGATATATCGTAAAGCTGCTGTAGTTGTTTTTTGATTGCTTAAATATTCATTAAATTATTGATGTTCAAAATCTAATAAAAAATGAAAATCGTCGATTTTGCCCCATATTCAAAAGCGTATATCTCAACAGGGATACTTCTGATTTGGTTACAATTAGTACCAATGGAAAGAACATATCTTAATTTATAAAAAAAACTTTATTTCATTTTGGGCCTTTTAAATACAGAATTGAAATAATAAAATGAAAAAACCTGTTGTACGAGACAATCCAGATACATACAAGAAAGGTATATATTACTCAACAGGGTCTTTCAACATATTTTGCACCATTCTATTTTATTACAACGATTAATGCATACAATATTATCACTTTTCCTGGTCATAGTTATTTCCCCTTTACCATTATGAATGATTTGTAACCGCCAATGAGTTATATCCAATAACCAGGCAAGACTAGCTCCTGGTTGGATATTGCATGTTTTAAATTTTGTATGCGGGTACCTAACGAGATCCACATATTAATATAGACTAAATGTTTTGATCCTTCCACGCTCCCATTATGTTGATTCCCGATCCCCAATCTATAAAAAAATTTTGTCATTAGTTCAGATTGTCAAATTTCTTATTGATTGCGATTGCAACAGCTTTCGGTAAATTGTATTGCTGACTAATTTTTGTTTTGATTGGAAATAGAACAGTAATCATATGCTTTTCCGGAATCCAGCAGAGGTTTTGTCTTGTGGGCTAATAAAATGTTTTCGAAGGTCTATGAGGGTGTATAAAATTTATTAAGACATCGTTGCTGAGATTTTCAATACCAATTCTTCAATAAAATCTTCAATTGTCATCTGCTTCGTTTCTAACGTGTTATCATCTGTGTGAACCAACCCATTATTTAAATTCAATGGCGCCTTCTGGATAACTATCTTCGAAAATACTTTCCAATTTTTTTTAAATCATCTGTTCCAGGACATTCTTCGCAGCGATGAAGCTTACAACTTTGAATTCAAGTCACAAGTTGTTTTACTTATGAGGAATTTATAATATACATCAGTTAGGGAGCTTGCTAACATCAACTTCAAATTTTGAAGCATTTTATATACAGATTGGAAATGTGAGCCGGTTGCAACGACACTCACACACCATTTTGGTTTTAACTCGCAAAATTTGGAGAATCCGATTTCCGGTCCATTACTGCTTCGATAGACTGGAAACATTTCTTTCAAATTTCTTAGTAATAGATTCTTCTGCTTCTGAACTTTCCTTCTATCTATTCGAGCAGAAATGAAATCTTTTATTCCTGAACATATTAGATTAAATTCTTCATCTTGATAAAAATTTAACACTCTTTCTTATATGTTTTCTGGAAACTTCTTATCAAACTTTGCTTTAGGTAAAGCCAATATCCCGATGTCTGCTTTTAATTTTCGCGCTGCTTTTACCATTTTTTCTGAAACTTCAAACTCTTCCATAACTTCTTTTATTGTCCAACTTTGAAGTGCCATTGTTAAGATTTGTATTTGTTCTGGACGTTTTGACAACTGTAACTTCTCTTTCAATTCTTTAATTAGCTGTTTGCAATCTAAACAGTCTAGGCATTGGTTGCATGTAGTAGGTTGTCTTAATTTACATGAATCTATACCAGCAACAATGGCCATTTTCTTTGCAATCACATCTTCAGATTCACTTATCTTTCGCTTTGCATAGCTTTTAATATCTCTTGTTGATGTTCGTTGAAATTCTAAAAGAGATAAATAAATTGCTGTTAAACTTTTGTTCAAAGTTTCTGTTACATAATTTCATCTTGCTCCAATTCGCATGAAGAAGAGGACCATGTTTTTTTGTTTCTTCGAATTCTTTTCTGCAGGATCTACATATTTTTTTTATCTGTTTTGACATTTTTCTTAGTTTTTTAGTCTGTCAAATGATTAGAACTTTCTAAATTGATGGACCACAGAGATTTTCATATGCAACGATTGTCTTTAGTGAAAGTATTACAGCATGATCGCTGAAGAAACTCAAATTAATGCAAAGCAATGCTTTGTGATGAAAACATATTTGAGAATTTTCTTCAAGATGCAGTAAACTTCGGCGATTAATTAACTCCTGTTCTTCAGAGGAAAATTCTTTAAAAATCTTAAAACCTTTATATGCACAATGAGTCGTCAAATGGCACTGAGAATTATCAGCACAGTCAATGCTGCATTGACTCTGATCATAATCATGCGAATCCATAAAGCTAAAATCTTGATACAAAATGTTTTAACAATAATGTAAAGCATAAACTAAAAGAGAAAAGGAATATTTTTCTACAAACCTTGTTAAACATGCAATATCCAACCAGGAGCTAGTCTTGCCGGGTTATTGGATATAACTCATTGGCAATGCAGTTAAGGGGAAAGGGGAAGTAAATGTGACCAGAAAAAGTGATAGTTATTATATGCATTAATCGTTGTAATAAAAAAGAATGGTTCAAAATATGTTGAAAGACCCTGTCGTAATACATACCTTTCTTGTATGTATCTGCATTATCTCGTAGAACAGGGTTTTGAATTTTATTATTTTTCTTCTGTATCTAAGAGGTTCAAAATGAAATAAAGTTTTTTTTATAAATTAAGATATGCTCTTTCCAGTGGTACTAATTTTAACCAAATCCGAAGTGTTCCTTTTGAGGTATACGCTTCTGAATATGGGGCAAAATCGACGATTTTCATATTTTATTAGACTTTGAACATCAATAATTTAATGAATATTTAAGCAATCAAAAAACAACTACAGCGGCTTTGCGATATATCCATAAGTAATTAGTTTGTAAAGCGAGAAATTTTTAAAATAATATTTGTAGTAGTTACAGCATGTTAAAGTAAGGGTAAAATTAAACCAGATTGGCCGTACGGCCTACTTTGAGGCCTAGTAATCACGATAGTTTTGATTTGCGATTTTTAATACTGCAATTACATTTTTATCGCACAAAAAGTTGTACTAGATCATTTATTTTCAAAAAGTAAGGTTTCATATATCAGGAGCAGTATGATGCCAAAATTTATGATTTGTCCGTTTTTTCTACAACCATGAAATAGTGATTGGTACAAATGGACCCCTGGTTCTCCAACTACATAACTTTTTGCACAAAACAGTTTCCAAATGTTTATCATATACCTACATGTATATTCTGTGTCAATTTCAAAAAAATCGAAGGGGGTCGAGCGGGAACCATTCCAAAATTTAGGACACTTGAAACGGAATGACCCTTTTTCATAAATTGTTATCCGTTTTCACTACTAACTAATTAAACATATGTACTTTACATCTAATTTCATGAATTATTATTGTTATTATCATGTTAAATTTTCTCAATATTTTCACCTCTAAGTTCTTCTGTTAACATTATCACATTGATAAAATGCAATTAGATGTTAATTTTTCAAAAATGCATTACAATTATGCTCATATATCATGCATCAATATGATTTAATAAACATTCAGGATCTTTTAGAAAGGTAATTTTTCACCGAGTACAGTAGAACCCCGCAAATCCGGACCCCGTTAATCCGGATCTCCGGATAATCCGGATCGATTTGGTGGAATTTTTTTTTTTTCAAGTTTGAGAAGTGATCGGGAAATTTCCATAACATAAATTTATTTCAGCCTCATATTCTGAATAAATAAGTATTTTCTGAAATTTTTTCGGAAGAATACCTCAAGCTTTCTTATTTAAACACTTTAATGTTATCTATGAAAGGAACAACTATACATCGTTTAAGCTTTACCAATTCCAATTTTCACACTTTTCTATTTAATCCATTTGGAAATGTCATCTTAAAATCACTGCCTAATGAAGTTTTACTCAGAGCATTGCAAGAAAGCAAAGTAAAATAGTCCTTATAGACACACTGACTGATAAGGATCGTGATCCGATCTTTGTCATCCAGTCCATAGGACCTCTATCTATCAACTACTTTTGGAAACAATCTTCGTGAGACTGTTTCCTTATCTTCGTGCCAAAACCCTTCTGCAAATCACTTGCGGAAAATTGAAGTAAAAGGAGAAAGAATGCTGAGAATGCGTGACCATGCGGCCCTCAAAAATGGTAGAATATGACAAATTTTATAATTACAAAGTAAACAATTTTACTGTCTGTAAATATTGATTATGCTCAATATAAAGGTGATTTTCTTTGAATGTTATACATTATTTTATTTCATTTGTTCACATTTTCCGGATAATCCGGATTTTCGACAATCCGGATTGGGCCTGGTCCCAATTAATCCGAATTATCGGGGTTCTACTGTAATAATATAATTGAATGGAATGGCATTAGCCATAGCATATATAATTAGAAAAATGTACTTTACCTCAAAAATACTTTACTAGCAATTACTTACTTAAATTTTTACTTACAGTACAATAAGCATATTCTGATATAAATACTTATTTAACTTTAAAATTTAAAACATTAAAAATTTGTTTCAAATATCACTGATGTTAATTAAATATGCATTTTGAATTTTGACGAGACTACTTAATTAGCTATTTGTTTATAATAAATAAAAAAATTTTCCATATGATAGCATTTTAGATAACGTTAATATTTTGCTTATTCAACGTAATTAAGATTTTATCATCACTTTGTTTCGATAATATGTAATATCAATATTTCTCTTCATCAAGTAATTTATTTCACAGTTGAAGCGTTATTCTCTTTTAATGATATTAATTAATATTTGAACATTTTTAAAGATTAAAAACAAATTTTTCAAGAAGTGAATTGACTCTAACAATGAATGCGTAACTAAGCAGTCTGTTTTTGATTTTAAAGATGCATTTTAACCCCTTAATGGTTGCATTAAATTGGGGTTTTAAAATTCAAATTTATTACTGCCACCACTTTTTTGAAAAAAATATTCTTTGCATTTATAGACAAGTAAAATGATACCAGAATAAAACCAATTACACTTTCTTATAAATCTGGTGAATATCAAACAATTCTGAATAAAAGACATTAAGCTTGCAGCCCGTGAAGCGCGATAATTAAATGGTTAAGTACAACAGAAAATTCAAAAACAAGTTTTTAATGAATAATCATTGCAAACCTCATCTTGTTTTTTTTTTTTTTTTTTTTTTTTTTTTTTTTTTTTTTGTAAATGCTATTTCAATGAAACAGCTGCAAATCCTTCTGCTTTTTTAATCGACGAAAGCATATTCAGCACTGAGCGAGACACATTCAATTAGAGTCATCAATCGGAAATTGATATTTACTTATTTTTTAAAAAAAATGGAAAAATGGTTTAATACCTAAGCGGACAGTTTAATTACATACCTGCAATTATATCTTATATTATTTTCTACTATTATTTTATTAGTTTTTATTGCGTTATGGAATATTAAATGGGAAGAAATACTGAACAAAGAACGTAGTTTTAAGTGCAAATGTGTCAATCAAGAGTAATTTCTCTGGTATTTTCCTTAAATGTAATAATATTTTTAACCGTATATATGCCATTTGATTTTGAAATACTTAAATATATGTTAAGGAAATCTGTAACGAATATATTTTTTTTCAATAGAAAAATGTAATTTATGTTTGTTTGGACGTCAATGAAGCGATAAAATTCCATTATTTGTAAAGTAAAAAAGCTAAATATATAAGCTAATGTAGTATGTAATGACATTTAAGTGCTTTTCTTTAAAATTCTAATTACGTTTCGTTTAAAAAAAAAAGAAATGAATGTTGTTCATTTTTTTACTCATGGTATCATTTTATTATTTTGCCATAATAGGAAAGCAAATTAAAAAATATGTATCGCAATGAACACTATTCCATTTAAAAAAAAAAATAGTCAATATATGTGGATCTCTCAAAATTGAATGCTTCGCACTTGCCCGTAAATGTAAATATTGTTGCAGCGTATATAGGGTTCTTTTGATCTTATGGTTAGACAACTTCAAACTCTTGCTTATAGAAAAGTAGAAAATAGTTTATTTACAGACTTCAGAACAACAGAGTTTTCGAAACTCACAAATATTACCAGATATTCAAAAATAACTGCTCAAATCTATCGTACAATTACAGCTTTAGACCCCAAAGACTCTTTATACAACGTCTCAACACTTAATAACATTCAAAACAACATAGATGAAACTCAAGCAAACTTGCTTACGCCTTGTTCACTCAATGACTGACTGGTAAATAATAACAACAGCAGCTAGTATCGGCTCTCCTATATATAGGCTCGTAGCATGCGCCGAAGTTTCTAGAACCTACTCGAAAAATCCACGGAACAACAAACAATGTATCAGTATATTTAAGGGAGGTTACCATTAAGAGGGAAGGGTTACCATCGCCAACAATCGCCAAGTTTGTCGCCAACTTGGCGATATATCGCCAAATTTGGCGACCAAAATTAGTCGCCAAAAGTGACGCCAACTTGGCGATATCTTCATTATTTCGCCAATCTGCCGTAGACATACACTGAAAATAATAGACAAGTTTGCTTGATAACAGAGACAATGTAACTAAAACTAATATTAGTAAAGAAATGGAGCTTAATAAGATTATTTACATTATTTTACAGTACAAACACTAACTATTTACAAAATTCGTAACAATATTTTATAAAGGGTATATTTAAATAATGTATTCTTCTACATGTATATCTCTCCTTGTGAATGTGCTTGGGAATGTATCCGCTTACTGAATGTACATTCTGGAATGTATTAAAAATATTTATACAATATTTGAATAAAAAAGACGATAGTTGATAGATATAATTTCGTGACTTTTTATTGCTATTCTCAATTAAATCGCAATTTATTCTCAATTAACCTCTAAGTTCCACTATTAACATTATCACATTTATACATGGCAAATAGATATTAACTCTTCAAAAATAAGTTTCAATTATACGCATAAGTCCATGTTCTGATATGTTAATATTATGTAAAAAATTCTGGATATTTTAAAATGATACACACAGTAAGAAAAAAAATGACGCACCAAGAAGGAATCATGCAATGGCTTTGACATTTCGCATGCATAAATGTCTCCACCAATCATGCTAATGATTAAAATTTGGTGTCCAATGAATGAATAATCTCCTGCGCATACAAAAGATGTATGTAAGAAGCTGTTCTCGGTCTTTGGTTTAAACTTTCTGTCTGATTATGATTTAGGAGAACTTCCAATGACTGTAAAATTCCTCACGAAGGATTCGAGTGGTATTCGAGTATTTTTTGTAATATATGTGTTATTACATCATCCCTTATTATCTGCTATTATTGTTATTAGTTTTAATTACGTTATAGGATATTATCTTGAAATATATACTGAATAACGTACCTTGTTTTAAGACAAAACAAGTTATTAACAGCAATTTCATTTGTAGATTCTTTAATGAAATAACATTTTAAAACTTTAATACGCCATTTGATTTTCCAATACTTAAATATAACTTAAGGAACTCTATAATGAAAGTATAAAACTTTTATAAATAGAGAAATGTAATTTATGTTCACGCGTCAATGAAGTTATAAAATTCCATTATTCGTAAAATAAAAAAATGATAATAAATACTCACTTAAAATGTCAGCCAAAAAATAACTCAAGTTTCATAAAGAGCTGAAACAACTCAAGTGAGTGAGTTGTTTTTAAACAATTTAAATCAAGAAGAGTTATTTAAATAAGCAATCTAAATCAAGATGAGTAAAACATTTAAGAAACAACTCATTCACCATCCAATAAACTACAGCTCTTTCCTGAGAAGCCAAATCCACTCTTTCGTTTTAAGAGTGTAAATAAGTTAATATAGACGTGTAATGGCAATTACTTATTTTTGCATATTCTTTAAAATTTCAACTACGTTTTGTTTAAAAAAAATAAAGCAATCATGTTCATGTTTTATGTTCAAGATACTATTTTAAAATAATAGGAATGCAGTTTAAAGAAAACGAATTACAATTCAAGCTGTTCTATTTTAAAAGAATTGTCCATACATGGGCATTCATAAAGTTTGAGTGCTCGCTCATCCCCATACAATTAAGTACTTCATAATGTGCAGGTTTTACGTCACAAAGTGTAAGTTTAAAGAGTCCTCTGTATTGCGTTGCATACGTTTCCATCATTTAATTGACATTATCTGCATACTTATGCCACTTCGTATGTTTCAAACCTATGTGATAAATTGTTATAATTATTCTAATAAAATCTTTTATATATTTTAAGCAAATAAGCACTGATTTTATCCCAAAACCGAATGCGACTATAATTTAGATCTTTGTAGAATACAGGCATGTTCTTGCCTTGCTTCCGCATTATTTGCAAGACACGAAATAACGAAGTATGTGAGAGATACAACAAAATACGTTTGTGTTTTTCTTTCAATAAATCCAATTTCAATTACAACTTCTTTGTAATGTGTATACAAATGAATGTGTATTCAGCGTATTCCTCAACTTATCAAAATATATTGAACAGCATTTTTGGCTCACCAAATGCGAATATAGGAAACTTGGGTTTTTCACAATTGTCCCCATCTAAGCTGTTTAATAAAATACATCCAACTACAATGGTCAAAAGATGCATACAACAAAGTAAAAAGAAACTGAAAAGCCTGAAAATACCACAAACACAGAGTTTATAAACAAGGGAAATAAAGAAGGGAATTAAAAAAAACTTTAGGAAACTCCAAAGAAAGACAGTTTGGAGGACGCAATATGTATAAAAAAATAGGCGAAAGATCGGCTTGTAAACATCTCATTTTAGGAAGAAACAGAAATGTGAGTCACTATCCGACAGTGACAGATGTGTTCTTCTTATGAATTCTGATGGCACTATAAGTTTAGAATATGATGTCTCTGAATGTGCTCTATGTCTGGAGTCTAATCAAGAAACGAATTCAAAATTGGATTGGATCCAGTGAATCAAATGCAGTCGTTAAGAGTTATCGAACGATCTAAATTTGCTAAGATCATAAAAATTCAGTAATGTGAATACTAAATATTTATTAGGAAATTTTTGTTTGTTAGATATATTTCTACACTGTAAAAAAAAAAATCAAGAGGTTACTAAAAATTTCTTAGTAAATTTGTATTCCACATAATTTTTTAGTAACCATTACAAACTTTTTTTTTGCAAGTGAAACAGGCATTTCTTTTGTAAAATGAACAAAAGAATTTTTTGTATAACCTACTTAAAAATTTTTAGTATGAGCCACCAAGCAAATTTTAGTAATAGCTCCAAAATTATTTTTAATAACCATCACGTGCACTCGAAGGGCAGGTGCTTCCTTCGAGCTGCATCCAGACTTCTGAAGCGGAAGATTTTCGGCAAAACCGCAAGAGATGGCAGCACCAAACATTTCTACTTGCTCCGACAGGATTTTCATAATCCCTTTATTAACGAGACATTCGGGGCGTATTTGGTGGTGGCAAGGTTTGAACCCGGGATCTTTTAGCCTGGAGTCCGCTACTATAACCACTATGCTATCAAGGCCGCACCAACTGAGTTTTAGTAAAAGCTATTAAAATTATAAGACTATTAACTCAATTCGTTGCTAACTTTTTTCTAGTAATTCTTACAGACATTTTTGTAACCGACTAAGATTACTAAAAATTTTTTAGTAATTACAAGGATCACTAAAGTTTTTTTAGTAGATCGACCCTTTTTTTTTACAGTGTAGTGTATGCATTACTAGAATTTGTCAAATTCTATGGATCTAGAGTTATTATCTTTAGAACTAGACAATTTACATGCAACGAATCCGTCTTATTTTACAGCTTCATTTGCAATACGCTTTTACCTACAATGTGGTTAATAACGTTAAATAGCATTGGTCGAGAGATCGCGTCAATCATTTTGTGAATAAATATCTGCTAAATATTCTTTTTATTAATGCATTGTCAATATGTAGCTGTATCATATCATAAATTTGTCTGGGAAAAAATTAAAAAACAAAGCTGTAAAAATTCTTAGAACATTATCGTGGCTTTATTATCTCAGGACACGATAATAATTATGGTATGTGATTTTGAAAAGGACTTTAATAATGGAATTCTAATAAAAAAATTACTGGAAAAATAACGACCAATCGAAAAAAATATTTTTTGATACGGTTGATCCTAGAAAAAATTTTTAAAGTCAAATACTACAAATTTTTCCAAATTTGTAGTATTGTTTTATAAACTTTAAAAAACAATTTGGAATATTCGGAATTGAAGAGATATCATTTTTAAGCCATATAATACAAAATTTCAATTTCTGTTTAAAATTCTTGATCTATGAACTTACATTTGTGTTTACCTACTTATTTTTTTATCTGGACTTCAAACGTCTTACAAGCAACTTTTATGTATTTATGAACAATAAAAATTTTTATTAAGAGAAAATACATAATATTTTTATAATATATATATAATATTTGATATCAAAGAAGAATACAGAAAACAAATGTTATTCTAATAGCCACGTGGCATCTAAATTTATAAGACAACAAATTAATTGTATATACCCAGAAAAAAATAAGCAAAAAAACATTAAAATAAAATTTTGCAGGAATTTTGAAAGTTTCTACAGGGATTCTGAAGGCAAATTAAAAGTGCAGGTTTATTTGCGGAATTTATTATTTATTAAAAGATTTCATGCAGGCATTTATCAGACCTCCAAATTTCTAATCGGGTATTTTGAAGGTCACTTCAGGTATTTTGAAGGAAAATGAAAACTGAAACAAAATGCACAGATTTTTATAGGTCGTATAGGGGCTTTTATCAGTAAGTTAATGGCTTTCAATTTACCTTTAGTGACTTACCTGATTTTTGATAAGTATACTTCAGGTATTTTGAACGAAAATTTAGCCTTCAATTACCTTTAGTGACTTAGCTAATTTTGAAAAGTGTACTTCAGGTATTTTGAAGAAAAATATAGCCTTCAATTTACCTTTAGTGACTTAATGACTTAGTGAATATTTACAATCTTTTAGTTGAAGCCTTCGTTTTGTTACGTGCAGACGTGTCCCAGAAATGCTCTTTAAAATACAAGAATAGGCACGACCCACGGCCCGCTCGACGAGACCAATCTCTTGATTTAGATGCGAGACTATCCCAGCTACATTTTCAGGTAAGTTGCATGTTAAATATATGTTGAATATTTTTTCAATTTATTTTCCGCATTCTTAATGAAATGTAATTTTGAATGATAGCATTTTCTGAAATGTAGTAATTTTTGCTGACTTTATGTGTAATATACAATGTAAATGATAACAAATGTTGATGATTATAAGAAAATATAATCGTTTAATTAAGCAAATTAATTAGTTGGGTATATTTATAAATTGTTTTCCCTCTCGGGTCAATTTGACTCGCTCCGTGGTTCTAGGTATATCGAAAGTCCTGCGTTTCTAGTGTTAATACATTGTATAATTCTTTTTTAATCGTCTAGGCCAAAATATAAGTTGAATACTTCTACATCCAAAGTTCGGCTTGTTTAAAGGGATATAAATTACTCAAAAATATGCAGTACTTAAAAAATAAAAGTGAGTATCAGTACCTGGTTATCATGTGTGGATTTATTACTTTATAAAGAAACCTATTTATTATTTGTGCGTGAATTTACACAAATACAAATACACAGGAATATACAGAAATACGGTATTGCAATATATAATGTAAATGTCCGACGTATGCTAAATCTAATAGTAAGTTAGTCTGTTTATGTTGTTTAATTCGTATAATGTCATAATTTTTAACGCCAAGATTTTTGCGACCTTCTGCAAAAAAAGGCGGTTTGCCTGAGTAATAGAAGAACTGGGTATTTGAGAATTTTCATAATAGACATTGTTTTGATTAATTGTTTCGAGTACTAAGCCTAAAGCTGCGATTAATGTCAGAAAAAAAATCTTGTTATCTAAGCACAAACCACAATATGCACAAAACACATAAATATGTACAAAACTTGTACAGAACAAAATATCGTAACAATAACAAGAAAGTTTCATAATTGATGCCGCATCCTTCAACCTTTTTTGGATTTGTTCTTTATTTAGCTAGATCTTGGGCATTTTATAAGACTATTTATGTATAGATAGCTATAAGACTTCTGTTATTTAATGTTCCAGTTTTACACACTTTAAATATCTTTTTAACCAGGTTGATCGTGTCTCAAATGTAATATAGTCACATATTCTAGTTTCACTAGTATATGATATATTAAAGAACATTTTATGAGATTTTTTTCTTTTATCAGACATAATTATTCTCTTAATTTTATGTAACTATAAGTATTTCAATTGAAAGAAATGTTCCGGAATAATTTTAAGTAAGAATTTTGCTCGCATGCTTATATTAAATTTGCGTGCTTATTTTTGTGGGACTTTAAGATGTTTTCTTTAATAGATAGTGCATATCAGGTCCTTCACCAATAATGTGTATTGATTGGCGTCAGTAAACAACTAATTAACTGTGCATGATGTGATACCGATAAAGAAGATAATTCATCAAAAAGTACTGTTTGGAATTAATAAAAACTAAACATCCAAAATTCTCTCCATATTTCTGAACTCTCATATTTTTGGAACATGTATTCTAGAAATGCATAAAATGTTTTTCGAATTCAATAAATATTTAAGTTTTATCCAAATATTACAAAAACGAGCAGGTAAGCATATGAATTATCAAAAGATTTAAGTTAAACACTTTTTCCATGCTTATTTTTTCTGTTTCTAATAGCAATTCAAAAAAAAAAAAAAAAAAAAAAAAAAAAAAAAAAAACAAGATGAATGTAGATTCTACCATTGCAGAATTCAGTTTCGCCTCCGATTAGAAAAAAAAAATCGATAGACGTTTTTTAGAAGGGCGACCCCGTTTAGATTGCAATGAACTAACTTCATTTTTCTTGTGTTTATCAATGTAATAGCAAACAGAACGACGTGAAATACCCAATTGAATAGCAATTTCTCTCTGAGACATTGGAATTGCGGAATAATAAAGCGATACAATTTGACGTGCTACTTCTTCATTGACTAGATTCATCAAAAACAGATTTTTTCTTTAGTTTAAACGCTTTTTTATAGACTGAGTAAAAGGAAATGCAATTTAACAATAAAACGAATGGAATCACGTCGAATTCGGCGAATGAAATGTTTAAAAGACCCGATCGATTTGGTTTAAAAAAAAGCAAAAGTAATTACATTATTGAATCAATATATAATAAATATATTTACAAAGTAAATGTCAATTTTGCCAGTTACAATTTTGCATTCAAATATTCGCACATCTACAGTTAAAATAGTAATATGAGTGCCGGCGAAATCCAGAAATTTTATTTTATATGCACTCACAGAAAAATAGCTTTATTTAAAAAAAAAAAGAAAAAAAGTAATATCGGGTACTACTAGGTTATCCCATCGACTAAAAAATTATCGCCAAACTATAAGATTAAATGCCAATAATGGGTGATCGTGAATGTCACATTCAATGACATTAAATACGATTCATGTGTTTAAAATGTCATTAAGTGATTTTTATTTCGACTTTTAATTAATATTTTTATTAACATTCTACTAATTATTTATTTTTGCGTTATTTAAAATAAAAATTATGTCAATATGTATAATTTGGCTATTAATGTGGCGATTTGTATAATTTGGCGAAATTGGTCGACGGGATAACAGAGTAGTACCTAATATCGTTATGAGTAAAAATACGATGTTTTAAATAGTGACGTCATCTTCTCTTCAAATGTTCTTTAAAAGCTACTGTTTATGAAAAAGGCATCCATAATAATATTGTAATTTTTTATCTGGTTGCTGAATGACATAATTTTCCTCATTTGAAATTTCTCTTATTTTGATTTAGACATTAATTTTTATCATAAATTATTTTCTGTAATTTTATTTACATTATTAATATTATTTCTCAGTAAATATATATATTTTTAACTCAATTAGTGTATAATTATACGCAATCATTTTAGAAAATAAATTTTTATTATCGAGAGAAAAGCTAAACTGTGTTGCCACCATTTTGAAGAAATGTCATGAAAAATCTTTTAAAATTAAAAATAAAATATAAAAATGGAAATAAATTAAAAAATAATTAAAATGGGCACAACTACAAATAAATAGCTTTCATTTAAAAAAATAATTATCAAAATCGGTTGACTAGAAAATTCAGGGCTGATGACACGACATTTTTAGCTTGTCTGAAAGAAATAGCATCGGATGCTAAAAAAAAAACCTGAAAAGAAAAAAAAATTGAAGTATTCTTCTGAAATAATCTTTCTACTTCTTTCGTAAAATAATATCGACAATTGAAAAACACATCTATTTTTTTAGAAGTAAATTGTCAGAGTGAAAGTAATGTACACATAATTCCCAACATTTCTTCTGTAACGTTTACTATTTCTATACACCCTAAAATATTTCGCATAATACTTTTGAATATATCTCAAACAGGATGAAATAAATCCTACACTGGTCATTTTGTAACCTTTGCATGTTTGTTATACGTCAAGAATAAGCAAATTGTTTGAGTCTCTTTGATATTGTTTACCAGTTCATTGCTGCATCATAAAATATGACAGTGTGAATACAGTTATTTCATCAAGTTCCATTTTTGTATGCTCACGATTCTTCAGAAAATCATTAATAATTCAGCAATCTGGAATATCATGAAATAAGCAAAGAACTGTTAAGCTGTTATCATTTTGATATTCCTCGTGCGTAAAAAATTGACGAAATTTTGAAATAACATTAAATATTCAATAATTTTGCACAACGTTATGAAATAATAGCGTGAAAGTGAGTATTGTTCCAAAAATTCCAAGTATTACATTCTTCTTTATGCTCATTATTCCCCACACAGTCATTGTTATTTCTTCATCACAGTTTTGAAGAAATCGCAAATAAGAAGAAATGAGTTGAGGATTAATAGTCTTTTCGAATCTGCTTTTATAATTAGTGAAGCTTCGTGAACTTGAGAAGCGGACACAGTCGTAGCAAAGTAATTGCAGAAATTAATTAAATAACTGAAAAAAACTGACGAAGTTTTAAATTTTCATTAAATATTTAATAATTTTGCACAACGTTATGAAATAATAGCGTGTAAGTGAGTATTGTTCCAAAAATTCCAAGTATTACATTCTTCTTTATGCTCATTATTCCCCACACAGTCATTGTTATCTCTTCATCACAGTTTTGAAGAAATCGCAAATAAGAAGAAATGAGTTGAGGATTGTCCTCTTGTAGTCTTTTAGAATCTGATTTTATAATTAGTGAAGCTTCGTGAACTTGAGAAGCGGACACAGTCGTAGCAAAATAATTGCAGAAACTAATTAAATAACTGCAAATCGCCGGTATGCCAGGTATATCTATATGCAAGTTGATGAAGATTGACAATCCTTGGCATACCATTAAAGCATTGAAAATAAAAGAAATAAACATTAAAAACCCAAAGTTAGAGTCAATAAAAGATATAACAGATTTAATTTCATTATACGTGAAGATCAAAGAATTGTAGTTACATCTTGGGGCGTGTTTAATAAGCATGGAAAAGCTCGAAATTAGTTCTTTTATTTCATAACAGATCATAACATAAGAAATTGAAAAAATATTTAAGGGCATATAAAGCAAGATCATCATCAAATATGAAGAAATAAGAGAAAATATGAATTTTAAAAAGTCATTTTTAGGCAGATAATTGTAAAAATATAATTTAAACATATCAGTAGAAAAAAATGTTTTTGTCATATATATGAAGTTAAATAGGTTCAGAATAATAATTAGACTGCTCCATATAACTACCCAGTAAGGTGTAGAAGATTTTTTTGTAAAACTGCATGATGTATGTGAAATCTTTCTTTTAAAAACGTGCAGTTTATTTAAACAATTAAACGCATAGATGCGAATTGAGAATACAAGAATTGAGGTTAATGCAACACATGCTTCTTTCAGAGAACATTCTTTACAATGTCGCAAGAACGAAATGGCAAAAAATGTTAATGTGGTAACTATAATTAGGGAAATAGTTAAATTAATTGTTTTATACAAATTGCGATAATTATTATTTGTGTTGTAAGATTGTCTAGAATATCGATCTTTCAGTAGAATGCAGAATGTAGAAAGACAAAATATCATTTTATAAATACATTTTTGAATATCAAATTGCATCAGGTATTTATTCATAACGATGTACATTGAAATAGGTTTGTAAAAGTTACCAATATTCAATAATGCTGTATATAGCACACAAACAGACACTCCTAGCTATCTATTTGAATACTGGTTTGTAATCGTAGTGATTCAAAATGTCTCCAGTATTCGTATGTAAAATATTGATGTTCAGAATATCTGTTGAGCATTCTTATTTCTTTAAGCAAAAGAAATAACTTAACACTTTAAATCTTTGAAAGTGTTTTTTTAAAATATATTATATAAAATATATAAAAAATTAATAAAGAAATAAATCAATTTGCCTTTCTGATTAAATACAGAAGAAATTTACGTATAAACATTGCATGTACATTGAAATACTCATCAACATGCTATTTTTAAATTTGATATTTTTTTCACGTTTTCAACAAATCTTGCATCTATCAAATCGATTACTCAATTACAGTTTACATAGTATTTCAGAAAACAAATACTCCGCAAATACTCCACATGCTCCCTTACGAGTTCGCAAAACACGAATAATAAAATACACAAGTGCTAAGCACACATATTCAATAATCTAGAAAAATAAAATGTCATGAAAATGATTTTTTTCATGCTTTTTTGAAAACTGATAGTTTAATAGTGAGGCGTTTTTATCCTTTTAAAGGAAATTAATAAAACCTTTTGTCAAAATTTTTGGTTTGTTGTTAGACTGTTTTAGTTAATCAAATTGATTTTTAGATGTAAAGATGAAAATTTATTATTGATTTTTCCCTTACGCATTTACAAAATTATAGCTTATATGCACAATGATGTGCTTTTAATGAGAATACTTTTTAATACTGTTAGAAATTAATCATAAACTAATAAATTCATTTTGAGGGTTTTTTCCTATAATTAACTGCACGTGATAAATCGCGACATATTCTTTATAGTTATGGGCTTTTTCAACTTACAAAGGGATAAGAGTTAAATAAAAGTATAGGATAAATATAAGTTAAAATTCTAACTCTTATTTTACCTTGATTTAAATAAATAAAATTCCTATAAAAGACACAAATACATTTACAAAAATTGCTAATATTATAAAGAAAAAAATGTTTGTTAGTTTATTTGCATGGTCTTATTTCGGGCACTTAATTAATATAAAATATAATGATATAAAAATAATAAGGATAGACTCTTTTTCAACATAAGCTATATCTTACGCCGCTGCTATTAACCTAAAAGGTGGTGCAGGAACAACAAAGTTTGTAAAATTCGATTTTTGTGTTGCTGAAGAGCCTAGAAACAAGCACTTGGTATTTACGTATGATACGTAAATTATCTCTAAATACATTTCCTAAAAAATACGAAATTTTAAAGGGATGAAAACGGAAAAAATCTATTCTATAAACGCTCTAAATTGCGCTTTCTGCGCAATCTCAAGAAGTAACAAACCACTTCCAAAATATTGGAAATTGGTGGTGATTGATCTTTTTCCAACACATGGTCTGTTTCATGTCGATTTTCCTTTCATCTGTGGGTTTTCGTGCGGAAACAACGTTAAAAAAAATTTTTTTACCTTTTTTAACTTTCGCAATAAAATATTGCAATCTTTACAGAGATTGCAATAGTTCACCATTTAGAATGTTTGTAGAACACTTTTTGCACATTTTCATTACTTTTATATTTGGACTTTTTCAGAAATAATTTACTGTAAACATTTATACCTAAAAAATAATTAACATGAAAAATTTCAAGTTGTTAATCCCTCCATTATCACAAAGAAAAAAAAAAAACTCAAGGTCCGAAATTGAGGGGTTTTACTGTATACGTGTATATATATATATATATATATATATATATATATATATATACGTATACAGTAGAACCCCTCAATTTCGGACAATGAGTTTTTTTTTTTTTTTTTTTTTGTGATAATGGAGGGATTAACAGCTTGAAATTTTTCATGTTAATTATTTTTTAGGTATAAATGTTTACAGTAAATTATTTCTGAAAAAGTCCAAATATAAAAGTAATGAAAATGTGCAAAAAGTGTTCTACAAACATTTTAAATGGTGAACTATTGCAATCTCTGTAAAGATTGAATGGATTATATTAATGGTTGAATTGATAGTGATGGTCCCTACTTTCGCAATATATATATATATATATATATATATATATACATATACAGTAGAATCCCTCAATTTCGGACCCTGTTAATCCGGATCGGTGTGGTCTTTTTTTTTTTTTTTTTCAAGTTTGAGAAGCGATTGGCTAATTTCCATAACATAAACGTGTTTCGACGTCGTATTCTGAATAAAAAAACTTTTTTCTGAAATCTTTTTGGAAGAATTAAGCAAAATAAACATTTTTACAGTCTGTAAATATTCATTAAGTTTAACATAAAGTCTATTTTCTGTAAGCATGTTTTATTTTATTTCACTTTTTCTTATTCTCCGGATAATCCGGATTTTCGATAATCCGGATTAGGTATGGTCCCAGTTAAATCGAATTATCGGGATTTTACTGTATATATATATATATATATATACATATACACTATATTGCCATTGATTATGGGACACTTGCGATTTAAGACATTTTACTAAATATATAGAAAAATACATGAGGAATCATCTCGAAACTCTTAGTGTATAAAAATAATAGTATACGTCATACATCTCCGTGAAGATTTTTTACCGAAACGCTATAGGGGACCGTCAACAAATTAAACAAGAATGAATATCTTTTGAATAACCCTGTCAAAACTAATGTAGCAAAAGCGCTCAAACTCTAGATTATGATTGAATGCCTTATTGTAATACACTGTGTTCATTTTTATGCAAATAGCATGCACACTCGCAGAGTAATTAAGGATTTTATAAAAATGGTCCCAAATTTTTCCAAGTTTTTCCATTATAATTTTCAGAGTTCTTAATATAAAATAATATTTTTTTCAGAAAATATGACAAACAACATTGCACACAGTACCCTGTAATCAGAATTAAAAAATAATAAAAATTGTATGAAAAATGAGTAGGTTTACTATATAATTTTTTACTGCGCATGCGTCAAAGATATCAAAATTTCATTTGCATATTATGTTAGCTAAATGTATAGAGCAACTTTTGTAAAAGTCTCAAAATCATAGCTTGAAAATTCTGAAAGTAATCGTCTATAGAAAAAGGACAAAATCTGTTGTTTCCAAAATGAAGCAAAAAAATGAGGGATTTTATCCAAATGCAGTAGTACATCCCATATTGTGTATTCTATATTGACACTAATCAATGAATATATGGATACAACCCCTCTTGTTTTTGCTTCATTTTGAGAATAACGGATTTTCGACTTATTCAATTGACGATTATTGTCAGAATTTTCAAGTTATGATTTTGTGACTTTCACAAAAGTTGCTCTATACATTTAGATAACATATTATGCAACTGAAATTTTGATATCGTTGACGCATGCGCAGTAAAAAATTATTTAGTAAACCAACTCATTTTTTATAGAATTTTCATTATTTTTTAATTCTGATTACAGGGTACTGTGTGCAATGTTGTTTGTGATATTTTCTGAAAAAAATAATATTTTATATTAAGAACTCTGAAAATTATAAGGAAAAAACTTGGAAAAATTTGGGATCATTTTTATAAAAACCTTAATTACTCTGCGAGTATGCATGCTATTTGCATAAAAATGAACAAGGCTTATTACAATAAGGCATTCAATTACAATCTAGAGTTTGAGCTCTTTTGCTACATTAGTTTTGACAGGGTTATTCAAAAGATATTCATTCTTTTTTAATTTTTTGTCGGCCCCCTTTGGAGTTTCGGGAAAAAATCTTCACGGAGATGTATGACTTATACTATTATATTTATACACTAAGAGTTTCGAGATGATTCCTCATGTATTTTTCTAGATATTTAGTAAAATGTCTAAAATCGCAAGTGTCCCATAATCAATGGCAATATAGTGTATATATATATATATTATATATATATGAGATTATAAACACCTGGTGGCTTGAGGAACAAAAAATGTTCGAAATTGCGCTTTTTCTTTAGACTAAGAGATCTAATACTTTGAAATTTGCATAAAAATTACTTAAAATATGTAAATACTTTGCAATAATCGTCCAAGGAAAATTCCAAACTTAAAAGGAGAAATTATTGAAAGGCATTCGAAAAGCGTTCTAAATTTAGACTTTTATGCAATCTTATAAAATACCAAAACGATTTTTTATGAAATAATTGTTGCAAGTTGATTTTGATTGAATCTGTTCAAACATAAGCTATATTATGTGTCGTAATCACTACGAAAAGAAGATCACTGGAGCAAAAAATGTTCTAAATTGCAATTTTCATGATACTGGAAAGGCTAGAATTTGAAACATTGAATAGTAGTAACTTTAAAAAATATAAATGCTGGCAAAGAACAGTCGAAAACAAATTTGATATTTAAGAGATTGGTAAGAAAAAGAGAAGGTTTAAAAAGTCTTAAATTCCGATTTCTTTGCTGTCTCAAAAATGATTTGATTCCAAAAAATTGCGAATGATTGCGAATCAGTGGTGGCAGTATCTTACATAGGCTATATTTCATGTCGGTATTACTACCACATTGGTTGAGAGAAACACCAAATGTTCTAAAAAATTTTTAGAAGCATTTTAATTTTCGATTTCTATTGAATATTGTGAAATATAAGGTATAGTCCCAATTTCAAGATACAATTTTTATTTTGGTGTTGTTATTTCTCATATGGAAACCATGGCAACATGTCAACATTGGTGCGGTCTCTTTCACAACTTTTTTAATCATTTGGCAACAGTCAAACTAGTTTGTTTTCGTTTGCTTTGTCAATATTTGAACGTCGAATATTTTTATGGTAAAAAACCACTTTTTGTTAGCTATTTCGACAGCTAAATATTATTGCTAGCAACAATTTTTACTGATTTAGCTAAGTAAAAGAACAATGCATATTATGATAATTGTTCGAGTGATATTTGTCCACATTTTATTTGAAATATTTTTAATAATTGACTATGGTGTCAGTCCTCATTCAATATTATTGTATATATGCATACAAAGGAACTGTTTTTTTAATTAGAAGTTTCATATTATTTAACTATTTTTGCCTTTATATTAGAATTCATCAAACATTACACTCCATAAATCGACAGATGTTGCTACCACTATAGTTGTAATAGACCGTTAGACATGAAGCTTGAAATCTGAGATGATGATTAATTTTAAAATGCAAATGCTTACTAAGAAGATAGTTTCCAAAAAATTAAAATTTTCAAATAAATGCTAAAATGTACGGACGAAGTGAGCATAAAAATTTCAAAAAACATACTAAATTACCATTGATTTAGAATTAGTTTTAGTTCTTATTCATTTATGCCTCAATTATGCGGTCTAATGCGATGTACCGTAATTTCGGGTACATAAGCCGCGGCTCAAACAATTCTTTTTCGACCCAGATTTTTTTTTTTAAATGAATGTTACTACTTAGATCGCCGTAAATATTTGTGTTTAATCATTAAATGAGATTTCTGGGTCCAAAAAGAATTGTTTGAGCCGCGGCTTATACACCCGAAATTACGGTACTAATTATGTTTATTCAAACGGTCGCCTAATTAGTAATTTTTCAATTAATCTAAAAATGTATAATTCCTTTCAATGAAAATTAGACATAGAAATATCATTTGATATATTTTAATTATTAAGCGAACAAATCTGCTAACATATAACAGAATGCGAACATATAATATAATATATATATATCACATATATACATATAATATATATATTTGTACTATGTTAGAAATAAAACAATATTAAGTTCCATAAATAACACATTTTTAATGACTTTGAAATACAGGATAGTTTAATAAAGTCAAAATGTTTATAAATGAGCAATCAATATTGTAAAAAATCGTTTGCACTTTCTTCGTAAAGTGCAATATCACTAGTCTACAAAAGTAATCGATTTTTTACTGGTTTAGAAATCATCATAAATGGACATTTTGTATTTATATACAATGTCTCACATAAGTGATGGGACACTTGTGCTTTACAAAAGGAAACTAATCAAATAAATAAAAAAAAAACATGTACGCATTTTTTGTGGGTGTGTTTCATACTTAAATTTAGTAAAGATTATTACATAACATATATTTTGTCAAAATATTAAAATATTAATTTAATAAAAATACAAATGTTTAAAACGGAGCAAAAAATAGCTCACATAAGTGATGGGACACCATTATATATGCAACAAAAATCGTCTGAAATAAGCAATAAAAATATTTTTGGGGGTTTTATTTCTACTTAAAAGCAATTGGCAATAATTTATAAAATCGTCTGCAGTATTTCTCTCCAGTTTGTTTTGGAATTTTTATGTATTTTAGCTCTGTGTAGCCATGAATGCTAAACGCAAAGAAACTTCGACTGAAATTTGAAAATTAGTTATTAATTTGCATATTGAACGTGGAAAATCTGTTAGAAAAACTGCTGAAACAGTTAACTTGAGTCGTTCAACAGTTTTCAGTATCATTAAACGATATAAAAAGAATCATATGATTCAGGATAAAAGAAGACCTGGCCGACCATCAAAGCTATCCAATGGAATAACGCGAATTATCGTTCGAAATATTAAAAAAATCCAAGAAATAGTGCTTCAAAAGTTGCTGCTGATTTACAAGCATTATATGGATCGATTACAAGCATAATTGTTAATCCTGAGACTATTAAAAGGGTAATTCGATCTTCTGGATATCACGGTAGAGTAGCCAAGAAAAAATTCTTCGTAAGTGAAAAGAATAGAAAACTCAGACTAGCTTTCGCAAAATCCAACATAAATAAGAATTCTGATTACTGGAATAAAGTTATATTTGCTGATGAGAGTAAATTCAATATATTTCAATATAATCAATATAATCTGGTTCTGACGGTAGAATCTTGGTGTGGAGAAAACCCAGGGAAGATTTTCGCAAACAGAACTTGGTACCAACAGTAAAACATGGTGGAGGAGGAGTTATGGTATGGGGGTGTATGTCGTCCGCTGGAGTTGGCAATCTTGTTTTTATTGACAGTATAATGGATCAGTACAAGTATATTGGTATTTTAAAGCAAAATTTGAAATCTTCAGCACGAAAATTGAACCTTCATAACGATTTTAAATTCTACCAGGACAATGACCCCAAGCACACTGCTCTGAACATTTGACTCTGGCTGCTATATAACTGTCCTGAAATAATAAAAACACCACCACAATCTCCAGACTTAAATCCCATAGAGAATATTTGGCAAGAATTGAAATCAAGAATTCGCAAACACACCATTTCTTCAAAACAACAACTAAAATCGGTGCTCCAAGAAGAATGGGGTAAAATCACTCCAGAAATCACAAAAAATTAGCCGAATCCATCCCAAAAATATTAAATCATGTTTTAAAAGTAAAAGCAAATCGAACAAAATATTAAAACCTTTTAAAAAGTAAAATTTTTGGATAAATATTTGTTGGAAAAGAAAGTGTCCAATCACTTATGTGAGCCATTTTTTGCTCCGTTCTGAACAATTGTATTTTTACTAAATTAATATTATAATATTTTGACAAAATGTATGTTATGTAATAATTGTTACTAACTTTAAATATGAAACACACCCAAAAAATTTTTGCACATGTTTGTTTATTTATTTTATTGCAGTTTCTTTTTATAAAGCACAAGTGTCCCATCACTTTTGTGAGACACTGTATGTAAGTAACGTTTTTTTATAGTAGGCTACTCCCCACAAAAGATAATAACTTGTATGAAATACCATATAATTCAAGTTAAATTTATATCAAATGATTACATAACATTTAAACATTTTAAATTTAACTTTTGTTTGAATCATTGGTACATTTATGAATTAGACCCCTAATAAAAAATCGCTTGAAAATAGCAATATGCAAGGTGTTCCAAAAAATTCGATCGAAAATATCAGAGGGGTGATTTTAAGAATCATGGGGAAGAAAAACTGCATCACAAACCACTTATGGAATCAGAAATACTGAACTGAATACTGAATACTGAATACTGAAACTCATAAATGAGTAAAATACAACATTTAAAGCATTGAAACATTTTGTTTTCTTTTATTGCTAACAAATGTCGGTAAGTAGTTTCGATAACGTCTTCAATACAAATTAACTAACTATGGCTACCAAAACTAGTCAGCAATAAAAAAAATAAAGTGTTTAGAACTTTTAAATGTTTCTTTAAACGTTTTATTTTATTTATTGATATTAAAATGCGCAAGTAACTTCTCATTGTTATTTAAGAAATATGGGATATTTCATCATAACTAAACTCATGTTGACGGTAATAATTCCGAGAAAAGTAAAAACTTCGTAATGAAAATGCAACTTAGTTATCTTGTATTGTGCGAAATGTGGTATCATGGGACAATCTGAAAAGAAGTATTGCTTAGGCAATCAATGATACCGTGTGAACTAATAATCATAGACTATATTACATTAATTTATAACACTATTTTTCAATCGGTAAATCAATGATAACAGATGTAAATTTTTAAAGTGGGTGAAAAAAATCTCGGTCCAGGATTCTAATTAGGTATGTATTGGCTGAAGCCGGCAATGCACTTCCAATTGAATCATCCCGGACACGAACACTGGGGGACTATTTCAATCAAATAACCTTAACGATCACATAATCAGATCTGATACTATGCATCAGCTCAACAGATCAAATTGAAAATTACTAATTAGTCAAATTGAGATTCGATTTCATCTGTTGAACTGATTCATAGTATGAGACCAGATTATGAGACCGTCAAGGTTATTTGATTGAAATAGTCCTCCAGTGTTCGTGTCCGGGATGGCTAAAATTGACTAAAGCAACTGATGCTCTTCAAACTGAGCCATGCCGCACACTGGACGACTTTTTAGCTCACAGGCTATCATAACCTAACCGGAATTAACCCTTGAAAATATAAGGTTTTAATGTACAATTAGTATTTGTAGCCTGTGAGCTCAATGCAATCAGTTTAACTGGGCAGTATTCTTTATTTACTAAATTACCTTAACGATCACATAATCAGATCTGATACTATGCATCAGCTCAACAGATCAAATTGAAAATTGATAATTGGTCAAATTGAGATTCGATTTCATCTGTTGAACTGATTCATAGTATCAGACCAGATTATGGGACCGTTAAGGTTATTTGATTGAAATAGTCCTCCAGTGTTCGTGTCCGGGATGGCTAAAATTGACTAAAGCAACTGATGCTCTTCAAACTGAGCCATGCCGCTCACTGGAGGACTTTTTAGCTCACAGGCTATCATAGCCTAACCGGAATTAACCCTTGAAAATATAAGGCTTTAATGTACAATTAGTATTTGTAGCCTGTGAGCTCAATGCCATCAGTTTAACTGGGCAGTATTCTTTATTTACTAAATTACCTTAACAATCACATAATCAGATCTGATACTATGCATCAGCTCAACAGATCAAATTGAAAATTGATAATTGGTCAAATTGAGATTCGATTTCATCTGTTGAACTGATTCATAGTATCAGACCAGATTATGGGACCGTTAAGGTTATTTGATTGAAATAGTCCTCCAGTGTTCGTGTCCGGGATGGCTAAAATTGACTAAAGCAACTGATGCTCTTCAAACTGAGCCATGCCGCTCACTGGAGGACTTTTTAGCTCACAGGCTATCATAGCCTAACCGGAATTAACCCTTGAAAATATAAGGCTTTAATGTACAATTAGTATTTGTAGCCTGTGAGCTCAATGCCATCAGTTTAACTGGGCAGTATTCTTTATTTACTAAATTACCTTAACAATCACATAATCAGATCTGATACTATGCATCAGCTCAACAGATCAAATTGAAAATTGATAATTGGTCAAATTGAGATTCGATTTCATCTGTTGAACTGATTCATAGTATCAGACCAGATTATGGGACCGTTAAGGTTATTTGATTGAAATAGTCCTCCAGTGTTCGTGTCCGGGATGGCTAAAATTGACTAAAGCAACTGATGCTCTTCAAACTGAGCCATGCCGCACACTGGAGGAGGACTTTTTAGCTCACAGGCTATCATAGCCTAACCGGAATTAACCCTTGAAAATATAAGGTTTTAATGTACAATTAGTATTTGTAGCCTGTGAGCTCAATGCCATCTGTTTAACTTTGCAGTATTCTTTATTTACTAAATTACCTTAACGATCACATAATCAGATCTCATACTATGCATCAGCTCAACAGATCAAATTGAAAATTAATAATTGGTCAAATTGAGATTCGATTTCATCTGTTGAACTGATCCATGCCCTCATAGTATGCATGGTCACAGTGACGTCACAATGATGTCACTGTGAGTCACTTTGGTCACAGCACATCTGTGACGAAAATGCCACCACTCAGTGACGTCACATTGTGACTAAGATCTGAATTTCTAAAAAATTTTTCACAGTTCGTCACAATGTTAATGTCAAAGTAGTCACAAATGACAAACTTTTCACAAATTGGTCACATTGTGACGTCACATAGTGGCCACAATGTGACGTCACAAAAAAGCTCTAAAACGGCCATAACAACTTCACATTTTAGTCACTGTGACTTCACATCGACGACGTCAAGTGACGTCATATCGACAATCGATGGTCACAAAGTCACAATGTGACTTCACAACGACGTTGCAGTGACGTCACCATGTCTTACGGGTGGTATCAGATCTGATTATGAGATCGTTAAGGTAATTTAATAAAAAACTCTTCCAGTGTGCGGCATGGCTCAGTTTTAAGAGCATCAGTTGATTCAGTCAATACATCCCTGGTTAGAATCCTGGCCCGGACTTTTTTAAAACCACATGGAAAATTTACATCTGTCATAGTCCATACTGTTTCTAATGATGACAGTCCACTGTAAAAAAAAAAAAAAAAAAAAAAAAAAAAAAAAAAAAAAAAAAAAAAAATGTTATCCTAGAGGTGTAAAATTGCCGAAATCTATATGTTTATTAACAGTTAACCTGTACACTGTACAAGAAAAGATATAATTCTGCGAAACTTATTTTGATAGCTGCAGAAACCTGTAACTTTGCAAACGAATCTGTTAAAATTACAGTGATTTTACTAAAATTTTATCTGTAATCTAGCTTGCAGTTAGATAAAAAAATTCTAGGAATCCAAATTTCCTAAAACATTCTTAGTAATTTTACATGTTTTTTTTTTTTATTTGCAGCATAATCTTAAATCTGTTACTTGAATTTTTTGCTGTTATCATTACATAAAAATTTCTGGGAATCCCAGTTTCCTATAAAATTTTTAATAACTTTACAGATTTTTTTACGGTGTACTACAAGAGCCTATTATTCAAACTTGTACCACTTTCTCTTTGTGTAATCACATTTACAACAAAAGGGAGAATGCTTGTCTAATGCTTTTTCTTAATTAGAATGAAACAACTTGTATGTTTGGTTAAATATGTAGTTTGTGACCTTATGTTCTGTGATATTTTTACGTCCTAATAAATGCCTACTTTTATCCTTCCAAATTTGTTCGCTGAATTCTGGAACACCTTGCATAGCATAAAATATTTGCAATTACTTGATTGTCATAATTTACAATTTACACTCAATCAATTCAATGTATACATATATCTAAGAGCATGCATATTTCTAAACATACTCTTATGTACTCCCATTTCAATAACATACTTGAAACATTTTATAATTCAAGTACATATAAATTAGGTATTTGTGTGTACTTTACAAAATCATTCCGCTTTTGCAACTTTCATACCCTTGTTTACGAAAGCGGATGTAAAATTTGTAACGCCATATTTGGCGACTAATCTCAGTTTTGGCGTGAAGTAAAATAATAAAAATCCAATAATTATAAAATAATAATACAATTTTCAACAGCCATTTCGAAATTGATTTTTAAGACACTAAAATTTAAGGTATATAATGTATTTTATGTATAACAATAATAATAATACTAAACCTTTTTTATTGTTAATCAGTTTAAAATTAGATTGTTTCCTTTCCCGTGATCGTAACACATTTCGTAATACGTGCGCTCGATAATAAAACCTTCTCCTTTTCAATTAATAGACAATCTTTCATACGACGTCTTTCTTTTAATTCGGTATTTTCCATATCTGATAATTTGAGTTTACCTATTTTGAAACTTCCTTACTTTCTTCTCTATAAACAATGACATTTCAATTTCCTGTTCCAATTAAACTTCTCGTAAATGTAAAGAATTTTGTAAAAAAAAAATAATAATAATAGAAAGTAAAAAAAGAAAGTAATAATAAAGCGGGCATCTATTGCCTAAAGCAAAATGTGTAATGTTTCTCATTGAATTAGTAAAAATCAGTAAAAACATCATTTTTATTGATGATCAAAAACTTGGCTTACGTTATAGAGCCATGTATTACGTACGACATGAATTACACATTATAATATTCCTGTACTAGTCATAAAAAAATAAACTGCGGACACTGCAATGTCCATTTTCATTCGAAAACAACAACCATTTTCCAAATGGTTAAAAATTAACAGTGTAAAATTATTTATATAATGCAATTATAGCAGGAAAATTAATGAATTATCTTAATTTTTATGTATAGGAGTAAAAAGTGCTGTATCAAGATCAGATATGTGGATGCGAGCAGTAACAAAGTGATTCCCTAGTAAATACATTACATTCTAACACAACTTTTTTTAATTAGCGAAATTCGAGTAATTTTAATTGTAGCTTTTATATGGAATAATGCAATTTTTCACAAAGAGCAATTGAAATACAGACAACGTTTTCATTCCTGAACTATATATTACTTACCCATCATTCGTAGTATAGAGTAAGTCTTACAATCGTTTTGAAAATCGAAAATTTTTTTTGACGGATTTATACGTTTTAGATTGTAGAGATTCCGAAAAACATATTTTTAGAAAAAAAAATTTGCCGTCCGTCTCTCTGTCTGTCTGTAAACGCTCTATCTTCCGAACAAATTGAGATAGAGACTTGAAATTTTGTATGTAGTTACTATGTAAGAATGGGACGAAGCCTATTTAATATCAGCAAACTCGATTATCCGGAACTATTTTTTCGGACTATTTTTTTTATTCTAAGGATTGGATGTAAAAGGCAATAGAATAACACACATTTTGCATACAGAACGAAGTCAATCGAATTATTAGTTGCCGAGATATTTGTAATCCTGTTTTCCACATTCTTCGATTTTTCATGACCCTGTATTTCATTCAAATTCCGATTCAGAGATATATTTTAATTGAAAATGAGACGCTTAATCCAACGCAGTAAACTGTTAATTTTATAATATTATTATTATTGGAATTATAAGGATGTTTCTTTTACGCAGTTCGGTATTACTTGAGTAGTTTGGCGTTTTATATAATTTGTCGAAATTGGTACATCAGCAATTCGTTAATAGAGCATTACTATGTATATTAACAATATTTAAATTTTGTTTTGGAATTGCAGTGCATTGTATAAATAGTTTTCACATGTTTTATTTTCATATGCCTATCCATGATGTGTAAGTATTACGGTGGCCTCCAACGACTACTCTTTTAAATAATTTTTGAAACTCAGTACTAAAAATTAAACTTAATGATTTTTCTTCCTACACGACCGAAAAATTTCATCGATGAGACAGCGATGCATATAATTTAGTATTTTTTAAAGATAGGTTCCATGTTTCATCATATTTTATATCAGGTGAAATTATCTACATTGTTTTCTTCATACATTAATTTAAACTTATTATTTACTTTCGATTTTTAGAAGTATGCCATTAGAAATGTACGCCTTTCTCTTTATCTAAAAATAAGGAACTAGAGGTTTGTTAAAATAAGAATGATGTTATAAAAATAGCAAAACTATTTAAAGTGTATTTAATTATCATTTTTTCATTTTAAAATAAAATAATGCATTTTATTACTAAAAAGAGTAATACTGGGAGAAATGAAACAACGATGATCCCATTTGTAAAATTTAAATTAACGAAATGTTATTATGAATATTGAAGTTTATTTAGTTACTTAACAAAGTTATTTTGCTTATTTCAGAAAAAGAAACAAAAATAGACTTTAAGCAACCCAAACATTTACGTCTATTCCCTAAACTCTTCTTTGTAGTCGTTTCAAGTAGCATTTTCGCAAAAAATAAAACAGTTTTTGAGCTTTTATATAATTTACTTTCCAAAACGACATTTAAAGTTCTTTTCAGATTTTTTTCCTTCAACCTATGTTTAACTTTGGTAATTTATCTTAAGTTAAAAATTAATGAATTGGTGCAGTAAAGGCATAAATATAAGGTACCCTGGAGTAAAAACGCCACGTTATGGCTCTACCAATTTTCACGGCTCAATTTTAGATTGTATTTTTCAAACAAATATATGATTTGATACAGCAACTCATTGACTATCTATATAATTTAACAGATATGTATTCATAAAATGTAATGGCGTGATTTCTTGACCAATGCTATTTGGCGTGATTACCCACCTATATGAGTAATAACGCCATGCAAACAAAACTATGAAATAAGATGGAATAATTGCATGTAGATTGCCCAATTCTAAAAATACAAACTCTACAAACTTAGAAATTGACAAAGCGTGAAAGTGTAAGAAAAATAGAGGTATGGTGTGTGTGGGGGGGGAGGATGAGGCAAAAGAATATCAGACCGTCAGCTTCTTTTTGCTTAAAAAGGACCGCTTAAATAGAATTATTAGAAGCATTGCACAGTTTTAACTGTGTTTATTTGAATCAGTATTTAGGATGTAGCTCGGCCACTGTAGGGAATCAACCGGGGTACTAAAATCAAGGATTGGCGTTATTACCCCGGTATAGTTATTGCGCTGTACATTTTAAATTACAAATTATCTCGAGAAGATATCCAAAATCTTAAACAACATTTTGAAAGTCCATGAAATGTACTACAAATTTATGTAATTAACAAAGTATTTCCGGATAAAAAAAATAGTCTTCACATCACAAAACCTATCTCGCAAATTTTAGATCAAGCGTTAATTTTAGTTGCTTGTAAAAACAATAAGACCTAAAAATGAAACAAATTAACTTTAAGCTGTTTTTTGCGATTTATATGACTCAAAACCCTTCTACGCAGAACATATGGGTGTCATTTACCAGATTATTTCATAATTATTCATAATATTAGCACTTGGCGTTATTACTCCGCTTGGCGTTATTACACCAGACCACCTTATTTATATTTTAAATCTTTTAATTTTTAAATGTATTTCAGTATCAGCAATTATTATACATAAAAATATTTTTTTGTTTGCTTAGATTTTTTTTTAATTTTTCTCTCGGAAATGAATACATTCGTCACCCATTCAATGCAGAACAAGTTGTCGCAGCGAAATAAATTCAATGGCGATCATGATTTTTTCTAGGCCATCGTTCATCTGAAGAAACTCAATTCGTCTTTCCATAGAGGGCTAGATCACTAGATCACTCTACCAGGGAGCCAACCAAGAAATGGCAAAGGCATGAACCCCTGGAAGAAAATCCCTCTCCGCCATCCATAGACACAACCACAAGCAAACAGTGACAGAATAGCAACGACAATATAAATATAAAATTAAAATAATAATAATAATAATAATAATATAATTAGTTAAATAATTTAAAATACATATATATATATAAATATTCCATAGAGGGCTGCCATAATACAAAGGACTAATTTGGAAAATAGTTCTTAATGAAGAAAATTATGTGTTATAACATGCATATGTATAATTTAATAACGCCTAATTGATAAGTTCTTTCATTTTAATTTTTTATACATGTACGCATGATATAAGACAAAATAAATAATTTTAGGGATGATTATGTTTTAAAAGAGGGGATTATTTGTTTAATAAAATTTTCAAATAAATAAAACTGCAAAATTATCTTTATAAATATTTCATCTTATCTTTAACACATTTCTTAATGCAAACATATGGAGCACAAGCCAATAAAGGAACAGTTTTAACGTATAACAGTATATTTAATAATGCTTTTATCTAATTAAAAGTATAACATTATGCATAATAAATTTTTTTAACAAAACATTATTAATCAAAGCAGTATATTATCTTTTTTATTGCGATATTTTAACAAATAATTGTATAGAAAGCATTTTATTTACAAAATTCTTTTTTCAATCAAAAACGTGCTTCATTTTATCAGACCTAATGTCTACTAAAGATAAAAATATTCATTAGATTCTGATCAACATGTGAACAAGTTTTTGACTGCGGTAACATGTCGATCTATGTTTTGGCCTTATAATATCGTGTAAAATGTTTATTATTTATCATGTGTTCTAATGTTATTAAAATAGGTGCTTTCGTAGCATATTTTCAGAATACTACCGTGCAGTATAATTTCTCAATGTTTTTAAATCTTTTAATTCGTATTTCAAATGTTCAAATTTATGGTTTGAGCAATTTTCAGTGAGATTTTGGCTTTTTTTTTTCAAGTGGGTTAATATTTATAAATATCTCTTTTGCATGCTTGACAAATAGAAATATGTTTACATTTTAATAGCAGTTTTAATTTCAAATTTTTATTTCATGCTGTAACATATTTACAGAAACGTAAATAGTGAAACGCGGAATTTTTTTATGAAAAATTTTTCATTGATACATTATTCAAAACAGATAAAACAATTTAATACTGTTCAATACTGTGCATTTTTAAATTTCGAAATATGCTCATAGTGGAGTTTTATTTTTCTGAAGATTATTGAGAGCGTTTGTATATTCTAAGAAACTACTTTGAATTTAAGCTTGTTAAACAGGTAGTGTACCCTGTTATAAAATTCGCTTTTCAACACTAAAAAAGTTCTATAACTGCTATAAGTGATACTATGAATTTCTAAATAGGCAAAAATATTTTTATTTATTTCCATTTTGATATGTTTCGTTTCCGTGCTACAGTGACATTCTACAGTAAAAAAAATTATTCTTTTGACATACTTGGTAAAAGCGCCTATAGACTTACGAAATGGCCAGATTAACCTAAACTGTTAAAGTTAAATCTCACATTGACCTTTTGGCTAGTAGCAAATAATATAATTCACTATGTTCGTGTTATGTCACAAATATCTATGCAATTCGTAATGATCTGAGATATCGAGGCGTCCAATTTATCTTTGCCATCAAGCATAAAATGTTTACTATATATGTTGTTTCATTGTTAATGAATCTACGTTGAAATTTCACCAGTATATTTTTAAATATGTGGTTACGCTTTAAATGAAGAAAATTACAAGGGCCATTTTCAAGGTACCGTATTCTTTTATAATATGAATAACATTTATTGCATCGTTTTATCAAACAAGCAAAAAGTATCAAGAAAAAAGTAACAAAGTATTTTTTTATCGTTAAACTCGTTTTTCTTTTTAATGCGTTTGACAAACTAAAAACCTGCTAAATTAAACTACATAATAAAGGTTGCCCAATAGCTAGTCACGCGCTGGCGTGGGAAAATCTTCCACTGATTCTTTGCTATAAAATGTAAATCGGCTTCTGATAAAAATCCACTTCTACAGTGCGGCATTAACTACCATCACATCTTTACGTGGGCGGCAGCGAACGTGCTAATAAAATTTTGAAATAAATAAAAATTTAGCATTATAAGGTATCGTGGGGTAAGAACGCCACGCTAAACTTCTATCAATTTTCACGGTTTAATTGCAAAATTTCATTAAAAAAATGTAAATTTGGCGACACAAGTTGCAACGTTAAGCGTGGAGAAAGGGTATCCATTTAAAAAAATAACAAAAATTCAATTTTTACATCACCCCGTTGGGTAAAATTACTGATTAATAAATTTTTCCTTATATATTCCTGAAATAAATACAAAATAATTCCTTGATCGTATATCTATAAAATTCACAGATACATTAAAATTCAAATTTTGTGACTTATATCCCTTAATTATGCTTCTGCGCTACGAATTATTGGCAAAATATGACGATATAATAGGGATCATTCACTGAGGTTTTCCAATGAACCAGAGAACTGTAGATTTTAAGGGATTAAACACAAATTGAAATACATGTAATTCAAGTAACAATGTTGTTTTCAGAGTTCCAGGAAACAAGTAAAATATATATTTATTTTATAAGAATTTTTATTGATTTTCCTTTATTTTTGCGTTAGTTAACAATGAAAATAATTGCAAATATAATCTAATCTTAAAATTTCTCATAAAGTTTTTAAAAATTTAAAAATTATTACTATTATTAATTTAAACTCGAAAGGAAATTTGTCGAATTTTAATTGTTTTTTTTGTTTAGTTAAAGAAGGAAATAAATTTTTAATTTTGTATCAGAATTGTTTTTAAAATTAGTTTTAAAATTGTTGAAAATATAAACTTAGAAAATAACACGTAACTTATTTTTATAAAAAGCACATTTTTAAAAGCAAACATTTCTTTCAAATTTGCAATTAATGTAATTTAATAAAAAAAGCTTTTTTTCCTGTTAGCATATTTTTTCTTTAGCAATTTTTTAAAAACTTTAATGACAAAAAATTGGGGAAAACATCACGTGTAAAAACGTTTAAAGTTCTATTCGAATTCATCTAATCAAACATTAGCTCCTAAAAAAATATATTTTTCTTTTTTTATTTAGTTATTTAGTTATTTAGTTATTGTCAAAAATTGCAGGTGAGTAAGTAATACTTTCTATATCTTAATCTTCTCATTCAGTTTAATGTTTGGCCTTTATAACTTCTTTTTGTACTATTTAAATGTCAGTCAGTTAATTTTAAACAAGATTTTTATTAACATGCCGATTGGGATTTTTTTTCATAATTTTAATCTCTACAGCCTCAGTATTCTTGGGTCGTGACAAACCTGGACAAAATTTTCCTGAAATGTTGTAAGGCTAGGTTCTATTGTACTTTTCCTAGAGAAGTGGGGCAGGCTCATTTCTTCCAAGTTGCGTGCGGTTTGAAATTTTTACCCCCGTTCTCGGCGCAACTGGTTTTAAATCATTGTACCTGATTGACCTAAAAAATAGTTAAATTTGGCCCAACCCTAAATTTTTTGCAAATAATGAATTTATTTTAAAATTACCACAATTTTACAATTAAACTTTGAAAATCATTTTTTCTTCAAACTAATTAGTACATTTAAAGACAAAAAAATACAGTAGCAAAGAGCGAAAAAGAACCAGTCTATTGCGGAAACCTGTCTTAAACAGAAATGTCTATTCATTCATGGAAAATTAATGTCCATAATACCTGAGAAAACAATAGACAATTTATATTTCCTTAGAAGGGAACTTGTCTATTGCACGGTCTTAGAAAATTTTACTTTATAGTATGTATTAAAGTCTCCAATACATGGAACGTCAGTTTACAACATGACAATATAAGTGAAAAAATTACAAAAAAATAAAGATTCATTAAAGAGTCACAGAATATGTCATGCTTTAAGGGGGATAAGGGGTTAAAAACTTTTCAGAAAATCGAGTTTTTTATGATCTAGTTTGATTATTCAATTAATTCTTAAATCAATGCAAAAAACTGCATAAAATATTTGCATTTTTTACGGAGTTATATGCATTTATGTATCAATACTTTCATAGCCGCATCCATATAATTTCAACGTTAAGTCGCGTTTTTTCAAAACTTGATTTTTGACGACTAACACCAAGATTTAGAAAAAACTATTTGATAGAATGGCTTAGTTTTTTTTGCAAGCATATAACATCATTATCTAGAGAATGAATTAAGGATATAACTATCACTTAAAAAAAACATTATTAAAAAATCTCTCAAAGATGAAACTTCAAAAAACCCTAAAACATACAACTCTTTTTTCATTAAAAGTACTCAAAATATTAAACTATCTAAAATATATTAATTCAATCTCTAGATAATGATGTTATATGCATGCAAAAAAAAAAAAAAGTAAGCCATTTCATCTAATAGTTTTTTTTTTTTTAATTTTGGTGTTAGTCATCAAAAAACAAGTTTTGAGAAAACGCGACTTAAAGTTGAAATTATATGGATGCGGCTATGCAAGTGTTGATACATAAATGCTTATAACTCCGTTAAAAATGCAAATATTTTTATGCAGTTTTTTGCATTGAGTTTAGAATTAATTGAATAATCAAATTAGATCATAAAAAAATAGATTTTTTTGAAAAGTTTTTAACCCCTGAGTCCCCTTAAGGGACAGGGGTTTCGTGAAAATTCTGACAGTTTGTGACAAGGGGATGGGAGGGGATTAAAAGTATTGTGACTCACACATTTGGATTAAAATAAAAGCATTAAAAATCATCCGATTAAATTTTAAGTAATTTTCAAATTAAAGTATTTTGTGTTTATAAAGTAAAGATAAAATTCAAAGTAAGAAATATTGTTTATTTTCCAAGTTACAAATTGCTATTGTTTTCAGCTATTCTTTCATTTTAATATTTAATTTTCATTTTGTATTAATTATGCTTTTGTTGTAAACCTTAGTTTTATTCCATATAATACATGACATGCGTGTGTATTATATGAAATCATGTGTGTGAATGAATGAAGTGTGTAATGAAGTGTACAAATCATTTTTAAAGATATGCTCACAAATGTCATTAAAACACAATTAACGTTTAAAAATAAGATTTGAAATATGACCTAAAACTTAGTTTCTTGCTTCTTAAATCCAATGATATATTTATGTAACATAATGTGACATGTGACTAGTTTGAGGGAGGGAGTATGGTGAAATGAGACACTTTGTGACAAGGAACGGGGGAGGAGTAGTAAAAAAATATTGAAAAAAAAAACGTGTGGCATTTTTTATAGACAGCCCCTAAAGAAATAAATATCACAACTTTGACTCTTCTTAAAAAAGGAAACTTATAAGCAGAAAAAAGAAGAGTTATAATAAATATTTTTTATCAGAACCCCTCCATATGCAGCAGTTTTTAAATATATTGATGCGAAAACAGGTTTAATGAAAAATCTGTACGGTGTTATTTTATTATGTCCAAAAGAGCGATGCTGTCTTATTTTTTGCATGTATTACTGTTTAAAACAAACGTGGTATCTGGGAGGGATCAGAATTCATCAATTACGGCTCAAAGGTATTATTTAAGTGAAGGTAAAGTTTGGTAAATAATTTTTAAAACTGATGGAGGTCAAATACAAATAGAATTTAGTCAAGAAAATTTAGCCCAAGATTTTAATAATTTTCAAAGTGCCATTTTAGGAGCTTAAAGTAATTTTTTAGGTGTTGGATACTAACATATACAGCCTGATCAAAAGCGACCAATAACACAAACCGTGACCGAAGAAAATTTTCTGTAATTCTCTGCTTGAAGAAACCGTGAAGTGATTACAATAGATTTTGTTTAAGACATTCAAACTCCCAGAGAAACTACAATTAACTTTTATAATGCGGCACGAGTTCTTATGGAGTGTGAACTGTTTGTGAGAAAACTAATAGCTGGTGTACCACTCACTCCAGCTTCCAATGGAGTTTGTTTAAACGTCCTTCGCCATGTCAAAAACCAAGGTGACGGATCCCGAGTATTGTTCTCAGATGTGTCCAGTTATAGTCTGAACAGTAATTCTGGATGTAGTATATCCGGTAAGAAGAAACAATAGAATACTTGCATTACTTAATCACTTAAATATCTCGTTTCAGTGTTTAAAGATGGAAAACCAACGATTATAAATGCACAAATAACGTATGAAATGGTATGAAAACTGTTTCGAATCTACTAACGAGATTCTTCATCATTGCAAAACTCAGCTAGCTAGAAAAAAGCAAAACTGGGCGATATATGGGGTGTCCAAATACTTACAAACACAATAAATCAATAGAATGGATTGAAACCTTACTCACCTAACCTGATTCACCATAATTGGAATACATTAGGGCACCCACTGCTTGCGCGTCAAATTTCTCTCGACTTTTACAGGAGGTTTGAAAAGTGCGCTTTAAGAAGAATGGCGTGCAATTTTATAAGACTTGATTATCACTATGAAATCGAAAAGTAAGACATGCATATCTGTCCTAGATAACTGCACATCAGAGAAAAAATATTCCACAAAAAATGATAGGTAATTTTTTCATCATTTTCCAATTTCCATTAATTTAGTTTTAAATTCCATATTTTGAGAATAAAATTATAATATATGTTATTTAATTGTTTTGTATAAATTTCTATTAATACATTTTATTAAATATCAGTTGAGTTTATTCCTGTCATTACCCTTTAATTTTGATAACGACTATTTTTTTAATAAAAGTTTTTACTGTGTTTCAGAAATTTTTGAAATGAAATCTCAAAATATTTCTCACTAAATTTGCTGCTGTATTGCAACAATGTAACCATGTATTTCAAAAAATGCAGATATTATTAGCTAAAGCAATAGATATTTTTTAATTAATCTATTACTTAAAACTTTCTTAACACATATTTTTTCAGTAAACAGTGACAGTTATTTTTTACAGAAAGATTCACAGTATCAAATTAAATAAATTTAAATTAATATTTAGGCTCGTTTTAAATCTTGCAATGCTATTTTAAAATTTAAAAAATATCCATAGACTTTCTTTGAAATACAGACTTTTGCATTTCCTATTTCTAATGTAAGACATTAATTGAAGACTATACAATCATTTAACTATCGAAAACTATTTTTTCGTTAATCATATACTTGTACAAATTTTATTTGTAAAATTTAGCAGAAATATTAAAGTAATCGAAATAAAATCAGACGCAAATTTTGCATTTTCCGCATCTAACTTTATAATTTGAACAATTCATCTAATGATAGGCTATAGGGTATATTAACTCAGAAAATTCCGATCATGATGTAACGCTTCACGTTAACAATTCCTCAAATAATCATTATTATCTCCTTATAGTCCTGGGATCTAAAGTATTTCAATTCTGGCTTAAAATTTGATAAATCCTATGAGAAATTTCTATTACTAAAATATATCCTTTAAGTCATAGATTATTTTCAAAGCATTTACAATATTAAAAAATATTGCAATGAAATGACAACATATTCCTGCTAAAATTAGTGTAGCATGTACATAACCTAGTATTTTTTGAAAGTATATCCAGTATAAAAGAAAACATTATTTGTATTGCAATCAGATTTTTACGTATAACATTCATAAAGCGTTTTTTAAACCTCGCCAGCCATTTATTTCAGAAATATCGAAAATAAAACCACATCATTTAAAATCAAATTAAAATGATCACAATAAAAATCTTCAAAAATAAGTTAATTTATTTTAACTTTATCAAAATCTTCTTTGAAAGACACAATAGAATATTTCACGGAGATAATCATGACAAATTCAAATCACTTTGTAACGGTGTAAAATCGCTTAAAACAGAGAAATGAACATAATGCAACGACCAATAAACAAAACGCGTGAAATTACCAGATATATTGATCAAAATAGAATCAAATACATATTTATAATATGTTCGTAGCGTATTTTAACTAATAAGAAGCATAATACGCAAGTTCTATCAATTTAACACAACAAATATAGACTGTAATTAAGTTTTTATTTTACACCAAAAGCGAGCGAGCCATAGGCGGCTTAAGGGGACAGTGGACGTTAAAAATTTATTTTATTCATTTTTATTATACCAATGTGAAATTTTGTGCGTATATATGTTTCACCAACAGCATATAGAATACCTTCAAAAAATTTCCAACCTTATTAAAATTTGTAATTTTTTTTGCAAAGATTTAAATTTTTAAACGAAATTTTAAAATGCTCCTCGTGTCTTAATTTTTGAAATATTTTCTTGTTTCTGCATTTTTATCACTTAAAACTATATTATAAACAAATTTGTGTAAGATTTTTTAAATCTCTTGAATAGTTAATATTTTACAGATTTTTTTCTAAATTCCTTATCGATTTTCATCAAAATTTTGCCTTTTAATAAGTAAAAAATAAAATTTGACTATCTTAATGAAGACGAATTTTAAAAAGCTTACACAATTTCTTTTTAAATAATATCAGGATACTTCGTTATCAATTTTATAAATATTGATCAAAAATTAAGACGCAAGAAGCAATTCAAAAATCTAAAAATGCTGAAAAATTAGTTTTGAGAAAAATAGATTTAAAGTACATAAATTCATTTATCTTTTTTTTATTTACTCCTTAAAATCTTCATAAATGATATCTTAATAAGAAAAAAACTGTTTAGGTACTATTATACCCCAGAAATACACCTTTTTTCTGACGATTTTGCTATGGATGATTTTGCTCAAATAAAGATCCACTGTCCCTTTAATTAATTTCATCATCTTTTCACATTCGAATAAAAATAGAAACTTAAAAAGACAGGGAATGCTACCAAAAACATATAATAAGTAAAAAAAATTACCATGGAAACAAAGACTACAATATCTTCGTGATGCTTTTTTCTTCAAAACTGAATGCAGACGATTTTTATAGAAACACAATATTTATATACTTACAATGTAAATTTGAAAATGGATCAAGGAATCAAATAATAGGCTTTAAGTTATAAAGTTCCAAAATTTCTTAGTATAACACTACGCCTCATGTTAACAAATCCCCAAACAAACATTGTTATTTCCGGACAGTTCCCAAGAAACATCAGGTAAGAACGACCCGGACTGTCATTTTTTACAAGCAATTTTCTGGCCTCATATTTGATTAAAAGTGATGCTGCATAAATGCGGAAAGCATATTCGACTCTCGCTATAAAGTTAATACAGCTAAGAAAGCAAGGACACAATATTGTATAAAAATGCTTATAATCATCAACCTCATTTTTGAAAATAAGTGTCAGTCCATAGTAAATCATGCATGTAAACTGTCATGTTATATGTTTATCAAAATAGAATCAAATTCATATTTGCAACATTTATACTCTTCAAATATAAGTTCCAAATTTGATCAAATCATCAAATAATAGGCTATAAGTTATAATAGTTCCAAAAGTTCCTAGTATGATACTGCGCCTCATGTTAACAAATCCCTCTCAAATAAGAACAATTCTAACTGCCATTTTTTGCACGTAATTTTCTGGCCTCATATTTGTTTAAAAGTGATGCTGCATGAATACGGGATACATATTCGACTCTCGCTACGAGGTTAACACAACTAAGAAAGAAAGCACACAATATTAAATAAAAATGATTGTAACTTTCAAACTGATCTTTTAAATAACTTTCATACCATAATAAACATTGCATGTAAACTATCATGTTATATATTTATCAAATTAGAATCAAATTCATATTTGCAACGCTTATAAACTTCCAATGTAAATTTAAAGTTTGATCAAATCATCAAATAATAGGCTATGAGTTATGAGAGTTCCAAAAGTCCCTAGTACGATACCACGCCTCATGATAACAGATACCCAAACTGTCATTATTATTTAATTACAGTTCCCGAGAAACCTCAGGTAAGAACATCCTTGACAGCTATTTTTTGCACGTAATTTTCTGGCCTCATGTTTCACAAAGTGATCCTGGATGAATGCCGTGTGCATATTCGACTCTTGCTACAAAGTTAGTACAACTAAGAAAGTAAGCACACGATACTATATAAAAATGCTTGAAATCTTCAACCTCATTTTTTGAAAATGAGGGTCAGTCCGTTGTAAATCATAGATGACAACTATCATGTTATGTACTTATGAAAATAGAATCAAATTCATATTTCAAAATTTGTTCTCTTCAAATGTAAAGTCAAAATTTGATCAAATCATCAAATAATAGGCTATAAGTTACGATAGTTCCAAAAGTTCCTAGTATGATACTACGCCTCATGTTAACAAATCCCCAAACTGTCATTGTAATTTCCGGGGAGTTCTCCAGAAATCTCAGATAAGAACATTTTTTCCTGCGTTCCTTTTTTTGTACGTAATTTTCTGGCCTCATATTTGACTAAAAGTGATGATGTATGAAAGCGAGATGCATATTCGACTCTCTCTATGAAGGTAATACAGCTAAGAAAGCAAGCACACATTATTACATAGAAATGCTTATAATCTTCGACCTGATCTTTCAAAATGAGTATCAGTCCATAGTAAATCAGAAATGCGTTATAGATAAGCATGATAAACATCAGAAAACCAACTTTAGAATCAAATGTCTCTGCAATTGATATTATTTTGCAGTAGATATCGGTCAGTCGATTATAATCAGATTTTGGTGCATTCTTCAATATGTGACGAAACAATGGATTATAGATGAAATATCGTTGCAAATAAAGACATATAAAATATCAAAGATGCATAAAGGTACAAAAAGAAAAAATGTATAGAATAGCGGATACATAAAAGAAAAACAGTACAAGGTATAAGCATTTTCACTGGCATATCCAAAAGTATATTTCTTTAATGAATGATTGTTACTAAATTTCATGCTTAATTGCACAATGCTCATAATGATCATAGCTGTTTTTAAACTCCCCCATAATAGTATCCAGCAAGGCACAGAGCGCTTATGATCAACATAAAATGAAATCAGGGAAATTTTTTTTATAATTTTCTTATATTGGTTATAATTTGCCAGCAAGTAAGTGCGGAATGAAACATAAGTCATGCATACAAACAAAAATACTATTCCATCTTTTGTATTTTTCGAACCTGAATCAAACATAATAATAGAAATGCAGTAAAGTATTTGAAAAATGAGTATTATTGCGTTGAATAAAACATTTAAAATTTTCAACAAAACATGTAGTGTATGTTTATTACCAGTACGAGGCTTCGAACACTGAAACAACCCACTTAAATAAAGGAGATAAAAGATATATTTATAGGTATTTCTGATTTTAAAAACATGAGAGAATTTTTTTATTTCTATATTTACTGCCATTTTAACTGTTTATACAATCTGTAATTTTTTTTTTATGTCTGTGTGTGAATTGGTCCACTATCTATATCCTAAAATTTCTTCATGAAATCTTTAAAAACTCGAGTCAGTTTTTACTTCGAGTCTTATTTTACTTCAATACTTTTTAAATTTCATTGCATACCAGTTTCGTTTAGTTTAATGTACGATACGAAATTAAAATCTATTATCTTTTACTATACAACTATTTTTTTAATTATTATTAAAGAAACATTAATTTTGAAATAAATTTTTAAATTTTTTTACAAATGTGGTCTGTTGAAAATGTTTCATTAAAATAATATAAAAAATTTTAAAAAAATCGAACTAATTAAGTATCAAATCACATTTTCTTCTATGACATTAAATTAATATATCTTAGAAGTTTATTAACATATTATAAATGAAATTTAAGTTTTAAATTATTTCATTCAAAATACTAAAATAATGTCGTTTTTAAAATGCAAATTAATATTTATAATTCCTCCTAATACTTTCTGACAAAAGCTTTTAGATTCTTAATTTGGTTCAAACAATCCTTTAAATGCTAACAACAATCCGATGTTCAAACAATCCGATTAAGGATATCTTATGTACACGTAATTAAGTAATAATTATGATTTAGTATGCGTTTTCTATCACAAAACAAGATATATCATCTAAATGTTTTTTTTTTTCGTATTCAGTCTCAATATTTTTTTGTTTGGTTATTTGTACTATTTTAAAATGATTATGTTTCTAATTATGAATAACTTGATGCAAAAATGATTAGTCATTACTAAAGCAATAGAAAGTCAAATAAAAAAAATATTCAGTATTATCACAATGAAATCAACTTATTTGATAATCAATCTTCTTCATAAATAAAAAGTCAGTGAGCGAATTTTTAGTGTTCCAATAATATTTTTCTTATGGCTACATCTAGATCATTTAATATAACATTTTAAAAATTTACAACAAAATAATATAACTGACATATATAACATTTATTTATAATTTTGTATAAGTTATAATTAACATTTTGTTTTTCATTTTTTTAACATTTTCATTTCGATAAAATAAACAATTCACCGCTTATGAAAAAATGTTTTTATATAATTCATTGTGTTTTCTTTTGTGGTAAAGTACGTTTTGCAAAGTATTTAAAATATTTTTGTTATCGACTTGGATACATTTATTACTTTTTAACTTTCAAGAATCCTTTTCAAGTTTAATAAAATAATATTTATGACCTCATAAAATATATTCATAAAGTCATAAACTATTTGTCATCAATCAATCATATAATATGGCACATATTCAACTGTTTCATTCAGCATTTTTCTTTCTTCACCCTTACGGATGACACAGGTACTTGAAAAAACAGATATCTGTTCTGATAGAAATCAGACTACTGGTAAACTTTAAAACTAACTTTTACCTTAAGATTTAAACCAAATTTAAGTCCCATTTTAACCTATTTTAAGTCCTTTAAACAGACATTAGGTACACAAATATTAAAATAAAAAAAATTGTTTATTAAGATTAGAGTTGCAAAAAGTCGGTTTATTCCCGGGTTTATTTCCAATAGACCAGGTTTATTCTCAGGTTTATTCCCAAAAAACCGAATTATTCCAAAAAATCCCGGGTTTTTTCCAGGTTTATTCCCGGGTTTAAACCGGGTTTTTTCTAACCTTTGCAACGCTAATTAAGATAAAAAAAGGAAATACCCTCAACAATTGCACAGATTGTTTCCAAACACTCAAATCTTCAAGTAACAGTGAATTCTATTTTCTCGTTTTCCATTTTTTGATAAACTATAATTCACGCGATTCACAATTTGGTTTTACTAAGGTGTTGTCACTTTTCACAAAAAACAATCGGAAAAAACTGCCATGTCAGTTTTTTCTCTACCTTATTAACTGTAAAAACATTTTTAACATAAATTCTAGTGTTCACCACCATTTAATTTTATTACCATTTCCAAAAAATTCTTACTACATAATTTCAGATATCCCGAGTAGCCCTTAGAACTTCCTTAAAATGAAACGATGAATACTGATATTGACTTAAGTATGACAATGTAGCCCTAAAGAAATATTTTGTAGAAAGTAAATTATTTTCGTTTTAATTTCCTTAAAAGTCCATTAAGTAAATTTTCATTTTTTTCATTGATACTTGACGTGCAGATTCTTCAAAATTTTGACGTTTTAATGTAACTGAAATATTCATGTATGTCGGAAAACATATAAAATGCAATCATAAATAAAAAAATAAATAAATTGCAATATATAGTAAAATAAAATAGTGTTAATATATATAAGTAACCTATCTGTTAATGCATTTTTAATTGATGAGATGCCGTTTTTATTAAATTAACATGCTTATAAACACCGTAAGCGATATTATGAAAAGTATATGCACTGTTTCGTAATATATATATATAAAGTATCCCATTAGTTAATTTGTTTAGAGGTCACCATAAGAGGATATTTTGTATCTATTTGCACAAATTATTTACATAATAATAGTTAGTTAAAAAGATAGCAATTTTTGTGATTTTACTATATGATTTTAAGTTAACTTTAATATTTGACTTTATAAAATTTTTCCATTTAAAATTTAGTTTTAATTAGAATTCTTGGTATCTTTAATAAATGCATTCTCAAAAGCGTTTTCTTAATTTCACAGAAAATTTCCTCAGAAACAATGCTAGCTTGATTTTTCCGTTTTTTAATGGATATGTGATTCTTTTTTTTATTGGAGATAACCAGGAGATAAAACAGAAAGTTACATAGAGGTAAGAGGATATAAATAAAACAGGAATTGAAGGAAGTGTGGAAGAAGTAAAAGTTACTGACCTTGGAATCAACAGCTGTTACGATAAAAGTACATTAACCACTGGTCTGTAGTTCTACAACGTGAAACACATTGAAGTAAATGTATTTCCTTCACATTTTATTTGCTTTTTTAATTTCATTAAAAGTATTTTCAAATTGAATACTTAAATTTCGGGAAGAAAGTTTGATCATGATTGAATGAAAATAAGAATAAGGGAATCTCTTCATCTCTGACAATATTTTTTTTGACCAGGAATCATTCTTCGTTAACATTAAGAAAATTATTGCATACAAAAAAATATGAAATTTGGTGATATTATAGAGAAACGTTTAATAGAAGCTTATGCAGACAGTTTTTAAATCGAATAATTATTTTAAAAGATACTTAATGTTAAAGTTTGTCAAAATCGTACCGTTACAAAAAGTTTTATTGGAGCAAAATCTATATCTAGGTTCAATACATACATAACTTTATACATTTTTCAACGGTACAATAAGGAAATATGCACACATTTTTTTTCCAATTCAGCGAAGACCTGCCTGCCATGGCCCAAAATAATTATACACAACAAATTTTATTCAGTTCTATACATAACTTTATACATTTTTTTATGGCACAATAATGAAAATAGCACAGATTTTTTTCTTCAAATTCTGGGAAGACCTGTCTACCATACTCAAAATAATCATACAAAAGAAAATTTTGTTCAGTTGTATACTTAACTTCATACACTTTTTGATAGTATTATAATGAAAATGTCACAGACATCGCAATTACAATGTCGCCATCCAGAGGTTTTTTTTTTTTTTTTTTTTTTTTTTTTTTGAAATTCAGGAAAGGGTTGCTGATCATAGCCAAACACAAAAAAATTTGTTCAGTTCTACGAAAAAATTCACACATTTTTCGGTGGAACAATATTAAAAATGACACAAAAATTGCTATTACAACGCCCGCTTCGGTAGAAAATTTCAAAATTGTAGGAGGAACTGCTTGCCTAAGCAAAGGTATACACAGACAATTTGTTTTAATTCTTTGCATATCTTTAAACACTTTACAATAATACAATGGTTATATATGGCTCACACACGGATAAGCAGATATTTTATATAAACATGGTTTTTTGAATCTCTGATCCCTAAAACGTGTAAATCCGTTGAAAATCGGAAATCGAAAAAAATTTCGATTGCAACACTTTCTTCCTTTAAAGATAGAAGAAAATGACTGAATAAATAACAAAAGACAAACTAATAATATAGTTTACCATTTAAGAACCATTTTCTCTATACTAATTGACATATTAATGGTCTACAGGTATGAAACGCAAAAGAGATACAATATCGCATTGCCACATTAATGATACAAATTCTGATTTACAATATCGAAACCTGCATTAGCCGCATCTTAAAATGCACACCTGGTTTAGTGGGAGTTCGATTTTTTTATAGTTGTTAATAGCATTTGTTTTGTTAGTTATATTAACAATGTGTCACATAGATTAATAAATATTACCTCTGACAATAAAGTTCGGTGAATGAATTCAGAACGGTCGATCTGGCAACACTGGGGCAAAACACTGCACCTACATAGAGGCAAATGTTGACCATCTTCCCCCATCGTTGTTCAGTTGAGCGTCGTTTATGTTCTGTGTAAGATGTGCTTTTCTAAGTGCTTGTTCAGTGTGTTGGTTCTTAACTGAAAACAGGGAAATTAACGAACAAAAGATCAGTTTAAAGTTTGGTTCTAAGTTTTGGCAAGGCACCGAAAGAAATTCATAAGGAGTGGTGCAAATTGAACATCCACCATACTCGTCAGATCTCAATCCTCCAGATTTCCTCCTATTTTCATGGCTCAAACTTTCTTTGAAAGAGGTTTGACCATATTGCTGACATTCAACGAAACTTGACGAAGCTTTTGAACTTCATCCCAAAAGAAGACTTCTTGCGAATTTCCCAGAACATGCATAGCAGATCTCAGCGGTGCATAGTTATGGGAGATAACTATTTCGAAGGATGGTATGGTAACTTACACTAATATTTCATCTACATTAATGTTACATGACTATTCACCGAAATTTATTGTCAGAGGTAGTATGAAGTTTCCAATCCGAATATTGTGCATCATAAAAAAATCAACAATATTTCACAATTTTAATTTTCAGAGAAACGGGGAAAACGTCAGAATTTAACATTATTTAATAATTATAAAAATCTTGAATGATTTAAATTAATTAGTATTTTTGAAAGTCCAGAAACTTATATTAGTTATCATGTTAGATTTGAAATGTTCCAAAATATATTCCGATAAAATATGCAATGTAATGTTTCCGCGTTTTTTTTTTTTTTTTTTTTTTTTTTTTTGAGTTTTGTTGAAGTGCTCCATAAGTTTTATTTTTAAAACTACATCTTTTTTATTGTCTAAAGAACTAAAATATTTACTTCAAATATTTTCAATACATGTAAGGCAAACACACACTATTTGTTTAACAAATTTCCCCAAAAAAATTTAATGGAACAAATACACTTTTTAGAGAAAATAAAATTGCCATCTGCTTGCGTGTTTTTGAAATTGAAAATGCAGTTTTACCAACACCAATAAAATATGACTTGTTGAAGTATTCAGTTTAACATTTTGTTTCCTTTCAATGGAATTTCGCATTTCGGAATTTCTACTTATTTATGGGAAAATTCCATATTTTACTACTTACATTTGTGGATACAAAAAGGATAATATAATTTTTTATATCGTGTAGGGATACATTCATACAAGTTTTATTATGTTCTAGTTTTGAAAGGCAAAAAAAAGTAATCGTCGATAAATTTTCAGTTTAGTATGCAGTATCTACTAATCCTACCTATATTTACAAAAGGAATCATGTATTTCCCTGACATTTAAAAACCTTTTATTTTGTAAAAATTCTCCATGTTTAACTTTTATGGATAAATAAGTACAAATTTCAAATTTCTGGCAAACATGCGACCATTGCGTATTCCAAAAATATAATGATTTCCAAAATATATATATATCATTTATTTTGACTTTTAAGAAACTGAAATATTATGTAGAAATCAGTGTATTTCGTAAGAGAAAAACGGAAAATTTTGCCATATGCATATATATATATGTGTGTGTAACTGTTTTTTTAAAGAAATGTTGATCATGTCCTACAAATACCGCACTTAAAAAAACAATTATATTACTTACGTAAAAAATGACAGAAGGTTTATCTGCGTTCTACTTTCATGATAGATCATAGAAGCAAAAAGAAAAAAAAAATTATTGAAAGGTTTGCATTGTAGTAGAATTCATTTTAAAAACAACAAATGGTCTCTAGAGTTATGTACAGAAATGAAATCGTTTTTAGATCATTTTATACATTTGAAGTTAACAGAATACATTTAGTTATTAAATTTGACTCATTTTATGAGAATTTATTTCTATTTTAAATTCAAATTTTCAAAATTTGAAGAGATCCTTCTTTTTACACATTTAAGGAAAAATAGTTGAAATTAAAATTTTTGCAACATTTTTAATCAGAGAAATGAATGAAAGTACTTTTAACTAAAAAACATTATTATCACGTGACTATTTTAAATAAAAAAACTGTGAAATTGAAGAATTGATTACGCATTAAAAGCATAATAAATTCCTAAAACTACGACTTAAAATCTATACACACAAGTGAATTTTCAAAGAGAAAAAAATGTAAAATGATAAATTTATTAATTTGCATTAAAATTTGTAAATAGAAAAAAAATATATCAGATTTAATAAACAAAATAAGACATTGCAAATAATATTTTCTTTTTAACTATAAATGTATTTTCGCGCAAATATTAAAAAAGAAAAATTGTTTGGTAAAAAGTACGTCAGATTTAAAACATAACATATAAGAATAACTTATTTATAACCATTACCTAAAAGAATTGTTTAAAAAATACCGAGACGCTAAAAATTTGTTGACTAAGATCATTTTATATTTATTGATTCTGAAATGCTTAAATAATCTTATTTAATCACATACGGAAACATCCATTAAGAAGAGACCTTAAACACCCTCCATAAAATGGAAAAGAATGACTATCCGTTTATATATCTCTACAGTTTTTTAAGTGAGTTCGTAATTATATATATACATAGCACCTATAGTTGTCGTTTAGTCCGTCCGTCTGTCTGTCCGTCTATCAGTCCGCATATAAAAACGCAAAAACTACTGAACCGAATCGTTTGAAATTTGATATATATAATTATTACAAAATTTTGTCTAGTCATTTCAAATTTTATAAAAATCGGATGCATCGATCAATTACAGGGGCAATCAAAAGTATTCCGTTACATTACGATCAACAGAGAAAAGTTTCAAATGCATTTTAATCGTTTGAAATTTAAAATATATAATTATTGCATACAAAAATATGAAATTCAGTGGTATTAAAGAGAAATGTTTAATACAAGCTTATACAGACAATTTTTAAATCGAATAATTATTTTAAAAGATAAGGTGATCTGGTGTAATAACGCCAAGTGCTAATATTACGTATAATTATGAAATAATCTGGTAAATGACACCCATGTGCTCTACGCAGAAGGGTTTTGAGTCATATAAATCGCAAAAACAGCTTCAAGTTAATTTGTTTCATTTTTAGGTCTTATTGTTTTTACAAGCAACTAAAATTAACGCTTGATCTAAAATTTGCGAGATATGTTTTGTAATGTGAAGACTGTTTTTTAATCCGGAAATACTTTGTTATTACATAAATTTGTAGTACATTTCATGGACTTTCTAAATGTTGTTGAAGATTTTGGATATATTCTCGAGATAATTTGTAATTTAAAATGTACAGCGCGATAACTATAACGGGCTAATAACGCCAATCCTTGGCATTAAAACCCCGGTTGATTCCCTACAGTGGCCGAGCTACATCCTAAATACTGATTCAAATAAACACAGTTAAAACTGTGGAATGTTTTTAATAATTCTATTTAAGCGGTCCTTTTTAAGCAAAAAGAGCCTCACGGTACTGATATTCTTTTGCCTCATCCTCCCCCACACCACCCCTTCCCACACCACACCTTTATTTTTCTTACACTTTCTCAAAAATTGAACATTTTCAATAGCTTAGAATGCAATTTGTCAACTTCAAAGTTTGTAGAGTTTCTATTTTTGGAATTGGGCAATCTACATGCAATTATTCCATCTTATTTCATAGTTTTGTTTGCATGGTGTTATTACCCATATAGGTGGGTAATAACACCAAACAGCATTGGTCAAGAAATCACGCCATTACATTTTATGAATACATGTCTGTTAAATTATTATTTTATATAGATAGCAATAAGTTTCTGTATCAAATCATATATTTGTTCGAAACATACAAACTAAAATTGAGTCGTGAAAATTGGTAGAAACTTAACGTGGCGTTATTACCCCATGGTACCTTACTTAATGTTAAAGTTTGTCAAAACTCCATCGTACCATTACAAAAAGTTTTATTGGAGCAAAATCTATATCTAGGTTCAATATATACATAACTTTATACATTTTTTGATGGTACAATAATGAATGTAGCACAGATTTTTTTTCTTCAAATTCAGGGAAGACCTGCCTGCCATACTCCAAAATAATCATACAAAAGAAAATTTTGTTCAGTTCTATGCATAACTTTATGCACTTTTTAATATTTTTATAATGAAAATGTCACAGACATCGCAATTACAGTGTTGCCATCCAGCGGATTTTTTTTAATTCAGGAAGGGCTTGCTGATCATAGCCAAACATAAAAAAATTTGTTCAGTTCTAAGCAAAAATTCATACACTTTTTGGTGGTAAAATATTGAAAGTGACTCAAAAATCGCTATTACAACGCCCGCTCTGGCAGAATATTTCAAAATTATAGGGGGATGTGCTTGCCTAAGCAAAGGTATACACAGACAATTTGTTTTAATTCTTTGCATATCTTCATACACTTTACAATAACACAATGGTTATATATGGCTCACACACGGATAAGCAGACATTTTGTATAAACATTGTTTTTTGAATCTCTGATCCCTAAGACGTGTAAATCCGTTGAAAACCGGAAGTTGAAAAAAATTTCGATTGCAACACTTTCTTCCTTTGAAGATAGAAGAAAGTAGCTGGATAAAAAAATATAGACAAACTAATAATACAGGTTACGTTTTAAGAACCATTTTCTATATAATGGACATAACTGACATATTAATGGACTACAGGTACGAAACGCGAAAGAGATACAATATACAATTGCCACATTAATAATACAAATACTGATTTACAATGTCGAAACATGCATAAGCCGCATCTTAAAAAGCACACCTGGTTTACTGGGAGTTCGATTTTTTTATAGTTGTTAATAGCATTTCTTTCGTTAATTATATTAACAATGTGTCACATAATTTAATAAATACTACCTCTGACAATAAAGTTCGGTGAATGAATTCAGAACGGTCGATCTGGCAACGCTTGGACAAAACACTGCACCTACATAGAGGCAAATGTTGACCATCTTCCCCCACCGTTGTTCAGTTGTGCTTCATTTATGTTCTGTGTAAGACGTGCTTTTCTAAGTGCTTGTTCAGTGTGTTGGTTCTTAACCGAGAACAGGAAAATGAACGAACAAAAGATCACTCTAAAGTTTGGTTTTAGGCTTTGCCAAGACACCGAAAGAAATTCATAAGGAGTGGTGCAAATTGAACATCCACCATACTCGCCAGATCTCAATCCTCTAGACTTCTTCCTATTTTCATGGCTCAAACTCTCCTTGAAAGAGATTTGACCATATTGCTAACATTCAACGAAACGTTTGGAAGCTTTTGAACTTCATTCCAAAAGATGACTTTTTGTGAATTTCCCAGAACATGTATAGCAGATTTCAGCGGTGCATAGTTATGGGAGATGACTATTTCAAAAGGTGGTATGGTAACTTTCATTAATATTTCATATACATTAACAGAGCTGCCAACTTCTACGCCTCTTTAAATCACGTAAACATGATTTTAACCACAAAAAAAATTTAGTAATATGTACGCCAACTATATTCAATGTTATGTATTACATTTTATATTGTTAATTATTTACTAAAATTTCTGCTTCTGATTTGTTTATTCGTCTTTAAATAGGCGTAGTAGTTGGCAGCCATGCATTAATGTTTACAGGACTATTCACCGAACTTTATTGTCAGAGGTAGTATGAAGTTCCCAATCCGAATATTATGCATCATGAAAAATTCAATACTATTTCACGATTTTAATTCTCAGAGAAACGGGGAAAACGTCAGCAATTAACATTATTTAATAATTTAAACAATTCTTAATCATTTAAGTTAATTAATATTTTTGAAGGTCCAGAAATTTCTATTAATTATCATGTCAGATTTGAAATGTTCCAAAATATATTCCGATAAAGTATACAATGAATGTTTTTGTTTTCAATATAACTTTTTGCGTTTTGTTAAAATGCTACGTAAGTTTAATTTTAAAAATACATCTTTTTTGTTGTCTAAAGAACTAAAATATTTATTTCAAATATTTTCAATACGTTTTAGGCAAAGACACACTATTTGTTTAACAAATTTCCCGAAATGTAATTTAAACAAGCAAATAAACCAGAGAAATAATAAAAATTCCATCTGTTTGCGTATTTTTGAAATTGAAAATGCAGTTTTACCAACACCAATAAAATATGACTTGTTGAAGCATTCAGTTTAACCTTTTGTTTCCTTTCAATGGAAGTTCGCATTTCGGAATTTATATTTATTTAAGGGAAAATTCCATATTTTACTACTTACATTTGTGTATATAAATAGGAAAATTATTTTTTATACCGTGTAGGGATACATTCATACATGTTTTATTGTCTTCTAGTTTTGAAAAGCAAAAAAAAAAAAAAAAAAAAAAAAAAAAAAAAACAATTTTTAATAAATTTTCCGGTTAGTATGCAGTATCCACTAATCCTGCTTTATTTACAAAAAAAATGATGTATTTCTCCAACGTTTAAAACCATCTACTTTGTTAAAAATGCTCCATGTTCAACTTTTATGGATAACTAAGTACAAATTTCAAATTTCTGGCAAACATGCGACCATTGCGTATTCCAAAAATATAATGATTTCCAATATATATATATATATATATATATATATATATATATATATATATATATATATATATATATATATATGTATGTATATATATATTACTCATTTTGACTTTTAAGAAACTGAAATATCTTGTAGAAATCAATGCATTTCATGAGAGAGAAACGGAAAATTTTGCCATATGCAAATATATATATATGTGTGTAACTGGTTTTTTATTAAAGAAATGTTGATCATGTCCTAGAAATACTGTACTTAAAAAACAAGTATATTACTCACGTAAAAAAATGAGAGAAGGTTTATCTGCGTTCTACTTTCATGATACATCATAGAAACAAGCAGAAAAAAAATAATTACTGAAAGGTTTGCATTCTAGTAGAATTCATTTTAAAAATAACAAATGTTCTCTAGAGTTATGTACAGAAATATAATCATGTACAAAAATATAATATAGATCATACATTATAATTCAGAAATATAATATAGATCATTTTATACATTTCAAGCTCACGGTTAACAGTGAATTTAGTTCATTTCATTTAGTTTTCAAATTTGAATCATTTTATGAAAATTTATTTCTGAAAATTTGATTTCTTTTAAATTTAAATTTTCATAATTTGGAGAGATTATTTTTTTTACACATTTTACAAAAAAAAAAAAAAAAGTTGAAATTAAAATTGTTGCAAATTTTTTTATCAGAGAAATGAATGAAAGTTTTTTCAACTTAAAAAAATATTAACACTTTATTATTTTAAATCGAAAAAACTGTGAAATTGAAGAAATGATTACTCATTAAAACCCTGAAAATTCTGAAAATTTCGACATAAAATATATACATACAAGTGAATTTAAAAGAGAAAAAAAATGTAAAATGATAAATTCATTAATTTGCATTAAAATTTGTAAATGGAAAAAAATTATATCAGATTTAAAAAACAAAACAAGACATTGCAAATAATATTTCCTTTTAAACGATAAATGTATTTTCGCGTAAATATTAAAAAAGAAAAATTGTTTGGTAAAAAATACGTCAGATTTAAAACATAACATGTATGAATAAATTATTTATGACCATTATCTTGAAGAATTGTTTAAAAAACACCGAGAAGCCAAGAATCTGTTGACTAAGATCATTTTATAATTGCTGATTCTGAAATGCTTAAATAATCTCTATTTAATCACATGCGGAAGCATCCATTAAGAAGAGACCTTAAACATCCTCCATAAAACGGAAAAGAATGAATATCCGTTTATATAACTCTACAGTTTTTTAAGTGCGTTCGTAATTATATATATACATAGCACCTATAGTTGTCGTTTAGTCCGTCCGTCTGTCTGTCCATCTGTCTGTCCGCATATAACAACGCAAAAACTACAGAACCGAATCGTTTGAAATTTGATATATATAATTATTATAAAATTTTGTCGAGTCATTTCAAATTTTATGAAAATCGGATGCATACATCAATTACAGGGACAATCAAAAGTATTCCGTTACATTACGCTCAATGGGGAAAAACTTTCAAATGCATTTTAATGGTGTTACACTCATTTGAGCACAATAAAATTGTTATGCATCTATGAGTACATATTATAGTATAGATTTTGCACAATCTGGGGTGCAAAAAACATTTGTTATTGATTTACAAAGTCACACAAAAGTATTCTATTACTTAATGGTATAGGGAGATTAATTTTTGTTGCGCATTTTAATTGTAATTGACTATTTAACATTTTATGCGATTGATATGCTTTGCTGAAAAATACAATAAGTTATGTCCTGTATAAAAAAAGAGCATATAGTATAGAGTATTATATACGTTGCTGAGGTGTAATTAAAGTTATTTCCAGTATATTTATAGGAACACAAAAAATTTTCGACCATTATACTGCATCTGAAATAGTATCTATTATAACTGCAAGATCTGAGTATATTTAAAACTTCGTTATCGTACGAACGCACCTCATTTGCTACGCTTCACGTGCAATTTCCAACTTCTTCTTATTAATTATAATTCAATCTTTAATAATTTTTTAACCCGAACAAATTAACTGATTTTTAAAGGCGAGACCATTGTTGACAAGCAAAGCTCGTAGAGGGCTAAGCGCCCTAGTGGTTAAAAGTACGTGTAATATGCAAAAAAATATCTGTCAACCACGTGACAGGGAATGATCCTCAATGTAAAAACATCCGTTAAATTTACGGCAAAAATTGCTGGCAGCAATGTTGTCAGCAGTTTTTGCTGTAATAAGTGCAGTAAAATTAGATGTATTTTTTTTTTGTATTGGATCTATGTTTACTGCAATTTTTACAGTAACATTGCTGGCAGCAGTTTTTGAAGTAAATTTGACGTTTTTTTTACGGTGCTTAAATCAAGTGTTGCAGGTGCATGAAAATTAGTATGAAAGGTTTATGAAAAAATGAACAAAATCATTATTTTCTTAATGATAATTGCTTATAATTTAAATTTAGTGCAATGCTTTATTTATATTTCAAATTTAAACCTGTACTACTTTCATGTTCGGTTAAAACAAAATATACTTAAGTTACAAATAACCTCAAGAGATGAGTAACAAAACGTAACTACATGTGTTGACGTTTTTTTCTAAATAATAGTTGTTTTTAGCTTTTAAAGTCTTTCTTTTTTGTGACATAATGCATTTTCGAAAACTTCAAAGTACACTTTAGGGAGACGTTGAAAAATCCTTGAAATGTTCAAAATCCATTATTGCACTTTTTTGAAGTCAGTTCAAATAAAACCCACTTTGTAGATTTAACGAATCGTGTTCTTCAAATGTTAAGTGCACAAGGGGCGCTACATATTAAATTGAATTAATTGCATATTTTTGTTAAACTAAGTATTACATGAAGTTTCAATATCCCTAAGTTGTTCATAAATAGATTTTACTTAGTTTCTATTTGTGTATATTTGTATCATGTATATTATGTTTTAGTAATATGTTTTTATATTTTTTTATTTTAAAAGTGTACAGCATTTTTTTTTCATTATGACTCAATGGATTATCGTATAAGAAGATAGTTTCAAGAATTTAAATGTAGATAATAAGTTCAAATGTCTATATATCTGGTATTTAAATGTGTAAATATCTTATATGTTTTTTTTTATTTTTTATTTTAATGAAATTTTCTCATTATCATATATGCATAATTAAAATATTTACCCCCACTATATTTTTCTATTCAACATTACACATTATCATCTTCAGCATTATGGAAGCTACGTTCTGTTGTAGAAACTTCACATAATTTCTATTTTAAACTAATTTCTAATACTTTAATTCTGCTCTGTCTTATATATATCTAATTATTTTTTATTAATTATGTACTATTACATATGATACTCTTAGTCACATTCAACATTATCACTAAAAGTATACTGTACTTGATTAGTACAAGAATTTTGGGATGGAGTTTTAAAGTGTACTTTTATTTTTACTGAAATCTGTGCAGTGGTAGATGTGTCCGCACTAGCTACTTTTTTTAAAAAATATTCTCATTTTTAGGCGCGTTCCTAGTTATATAAATATGTATTACCTATTCTTGTCCAGTCCGTCCGTCTGTCCGCAGAAAACAACGCAAAAACTACCCAACCCGAGTCCAAATCTGTTGAAATTAGGATGTATAGGTCAATGACAGGGACAATGAAAAGAATTCCGTTACAATACGGCCAATGATATAAAATAGTTTCAAGTGGATTTTTAAGGAGTTGAAGTCTTTCGAAAATAATAAAACTGATGTGCATCTGTGAAGTATATACTAATATATACATTCTGTACAATACATAATTTCTGTACTGTGGTTCAAAGAATATATGTTATTAATTGACAGGGCTACACAAAAATATTCCATTAAATAGTGTTAAATGAGGAAACTCTTCTTGGGTCTTGTCTTAATTGTATTAAATTATTTAACATTTTACGATTGTTACATATTAAAATGGATTATTACATGGTACTCCCTGTTTAATAGAAAGCAGATAGTATTTACAGGGACATGCACAAGTTTTCAAATGCTGTACTGTATCCGAAATACTATATATTATTACACCAAAATCTGAATGTTTTTAAAACTTCGTTATGCATGAATGTACCTCATTTGATATTCTTGGCATAGAATTTCCAAAACTATTGTAATTTAATTGTAATTTTATATAAATTTCTCCAAATTGGCTATGGGATTACTTCCATTGTTTATGATAATAGAGAAATATTGTAAAATTTTTAGACACGTGGCTCTTTGGACGTATGTTTTCATTTGCTTCTTATTTTCGGTAAAAAAAATACATTAACACGGATTTTATTATTATTAGCGAATGAAATGTCATATTTATTGCAATATTACGTGAATGTTATCTTTTGAGTACATTTTATCTTTATGATTTATAACTTCATTAATTTTTTGTCATTGCAATTGAGTTGGAAAAAGAAATGTTTTTATTTTAATATACTATAGTTAATAAAAGTTCATATATGAAGTATATATGGAATGTTCGTGCCGTTAATGTTACACTTCATTGTAAAGATTAAATTATCGGAGCCTTTATTGATCTTTGAACTAATTCAGAAGTTAAATATTGAGTAAAAATATATATCCTCCTCATTTTCATGTCTAGAATTCAGTTCTCATTTTCAAAAAAGCATTTATCTACAATGCAAAAGTTTCAATAGTAAAATTTTTTGTTTATTCGTGCTAAATATCCCGAAGATGGAACGCAGATAAACATCCCCTTATTTTTACTAGTTTTAAAATAAACTATGGTATTCAAAGTATTTAAGCAGAAGACAAAGTCAGATTAACATTTTGTTTTCTTATTAAGTAAAATAGTGATGTGTATATCCGTGGTTGCACATGGGAAAGTTCTTTGTTTATACCTATTTTTGGAAATGCTCAAATTTCTATTTTGAATAGTTTACTCTGTTTCATGTCAAAATGAATAGTATATATTTTTTCAAAACATCTTTTTTTTTCCATAATGCTCACTTGTTAGGTAGAATTCTGAAATTTGTAGTTTTTTATCTTTAGAAGTTGAATATCGAGCTTTTTCTTAGAATATAGTGTTTTAAACATTGAAGAAAACCATCATCTTTTAAGTAAGTATAAATAGGGTTATGCAGACACTGCATTTTGGAACTGGAACGTTATCAAGAGTTACGTTTTTCTTTTTTACTTTTAAATCGAGGACAAAATAAAGCTTCTAGAAATATATCGCAGAACGATAAATAGTAAAATACAAAAATTTTCAAAGAAACAAAGAAGATCTTATGTGCAATACTGCTGAAATTAAGCAAAAATATTAAAATGAATGCTTCAACAATTCCTTTGTTTTATTACTGTGAATAAAAATCCATTTTCAATTTAGAAATACGCAAACAGATAAAATTTTAGTTTTCTAAAAATTGTTTCAAAATGTATATTCTGTTTTAAAATAATTTTGTACAAAAAATAGTTAAACAAATATACTTTTCTTTGCCTAACATTTATTGAAAGAATTTGAAGTAAATATTTTTCTTCTTTAGGCAGTTAAAGATGTATTTTTAAACATAAAAATTTGAGGAACGTTTCTACAAAATGCGAAACATTTTGTTGATTCAGAAACAATACAGTGTTTTTTTTTTCATTTTTTATCGGAATACATTTATAACAGGTTAATGCTATGAAACAGAAATAATAACTACCTCTAGCGTTGTCGCATGCTTTCCAAGAACACTTATGGCAGCGTTCGGTCTATTTGCCTCCTGTTTTTGCTGACGAAATTAAGAAAGTAATAAAAAATTTCCAATAACGATTCAATTATTGCATTTTAATAAAGATATAAAAACTTACTTTGTTAAAATAAGTCAGTTTTATCTAAATTATATTATTTTTTTCAATTTGTTGACGATCCTCTATAGAGTTTCTGGAACAAATCTTCACGGAAATCTATGACTTGTACTATTATATTTCATGTTCCATGAAAATTGTTCCATTATATTTCATGTTCCATGAAAAAATCGGAAAGGTCGTACATGAACAGAAATTAGTGATTATGCATTGCTCTTGTTCACGAATTTCTGTTTTCTTACGCATAAACATATACTTGAACAAAATTTTGAATTTCATGCAACTTTACAGTAAAAATGGAGAAACAATTAAGGTCAGCTACACTAAATTTCAAGGTTATATTGATTAGGTACAAGAACTTACTGGACGATAATTAATACGGGTGGCAAACAGACTTGCATGTGACTTCTGCCGGATTAAGAAAATTTCTGAACTTTCAAAAAATATCTTTAAACTATTCAGGATTTTTTGAATTATTGATATTCAAGTCCTAATAGAGCTTTCAAAACTACTACACTACATGGCTATTCATGATCGTACAATTGCGATTTTAGGCATTTTATAAAATATTTAGAAAAATACATCATGAATTATTCTGAAACTCTTAGTGTATAAACATAAAAGTACAGGTAATATATTTCAGTAAATATTGATTTTTTTCCTGAAAGTTTATAGGGTTCCGTCAACAAATTAAAAAACAATGAATATCTTTTGGATAGCCCTATAAAAACTAATGTAGTAAAAGCGCTCAAACTTTAAACTATGATTGAGTTTCTTATTGTAATAAACGGTGTTCATTTTTATGTCGATAGCATGTATACTCGTATAAAAATTAGGTTTTTAAAAAAACAGTCTCAAATTTTGCCAAGATTTTCGCTTATAATTTGCGGAGTTTTTAATATAAAATAATATAATTTTCTGAAAATATGACAAACAACACTGCACATAATATCCTGTAATCAGAATTAAAAAATAATAAAAGTTGTATGATAAATGAGTAGGTTTACTAAATAATTTTTCACTGCGCTTGCATCAACGATATCACAATTTCATTTGCTAAATGTATAAAGAAACTTTTGTGAAAGTCGCAAAATCATAGCTTAAAAATTCTGAAAATAATCGCTAATAGAATACGTTGAAAATCCGTTATTCCCAAAATGAAGCAAAAACAAGAGAGGTTGTATCCATATATTCATTGATTACCGTCAATATATAGGGTGTATCTAAACTCTTGGGCAAAATTTAATTACTCCCAAAGATTAAGATTTTAAGCTCAAAATTTAAATCTAAGCTTTTGCAAGCATTTAATGAGATTTAAAAAATAACAGTTAAAAATAATTGTACGTTATTCCAAAGTCTAAGGGGCCCTCTGTCGGCATTTTTTTAAAAATTTATCTTTAAAATTTATTTTCAAGAAGGTACTGATTTAAAGAATAGTTTTAACGAAAACCGCAAATGAATCGACCAAATTTTAAGTTTTTATAATCATTTGAAATTCTAATCCTTGAACACGGTTCAGCTTGCGCTACTTAACCACTCCCAACTATTCAGATTTTGAACTCAAAATTTATGTCTAAACTTTCGAAAACTTTTACTGATATGCAGAAAATAAAAACAAAAAATAGTTGTACGTTACTCCAAAGTCTAAAGCGACCTCTATCGGCATTATTTGAAATATATCTTTATAATTAATTTTCAATAAAATACTGACATAAAGAATAGTTTTAATGAAAACCGCAAATCAATCGACCAATTTTTCAGGCTTTATTTGTGTTTATTTGAATTTTTGGACCCCCTAAACTGTAATGGCGCCTATCTCCTTCGGAAAACGTTTGGGACGCTTAGTTTCCTATTTAATATTGTTTGTCTTAATGTGTACTATCACCCGTTAAAGTTTTGCCCAAGAGTTTAGATACACCCTGTAGAATACATAATATGGGACGTACTACTACATTTGGATAAAATCCCTCTTTTTTTTGGGGGGGGGGGAACAACGGATTTTGTGCTTATTTTACAGACGATTACTTTCAGAATTTTCAAGCTATGTTTCTGAGACTTTCACAAAAGTTGCTCTATATATTTAGCTAACACAATATGCAAATGAAATTTTGATACCGTTCAGGCAGGAGCAGTGAAAAATTGTTTAGTAAACCTACACATTTTTCATACATTTTTTATTATTTTTTAATTCTGATTACAGAGTATTGTGTGCAATATTATTTGTCATATTTTCTGAAAAGAATATTACTTTATATTAAGAACTCTGCAAAATATAAGCAAAAAACTTTGGAATCATTTTTATAAAAGTCTTAATTTCTCTACCAGTATACATGCTACTCGCATAAAAATGAACACAGTTTATTACAATAAGTCACTTAACCATAATCTGCAGTTTGAGCGCTTTTGCTGCATTAGTTTTGACAGGGTTATCCAAAATATATTAATTTCCTTTTCAATTTGTTGACGGTCCTCTGTAGAGTTTCTGGAACAAATCTTCACGGAAATGTATGACTTGTACTGTTATATTTATACACTAAGAGTGTCGGGATAATTCCTCATTTATTTTTCTAGATATTTAATAATACGTCTAAAATCGCAAGTGGACGGTCATCAATGGCCAGCTCTTGCACTTTCCAATCCGGTTATGTTCTCTAGACGAACCTGATGATATAGCTCCAACTGGCTATAACACTCTTCATTCAGATTTTCTCTATTTTTGAGCTATTGCATTGTAAACTGTTAAAGTACATTAAATCTCGTACGATTTTCATCATCATGAAGACCAGCAGGTGACGCCACATGTCAAGGACACTTTCCTTATTTGCGAAATGATAAACATTCCTGCTGTAAACAGCTGCTCGCTGTTTTGCTTTTTTTTCTTTACTTTCTTCTCTGTTTTTTTTCTTATTCAGTGTAATGTCTGTACTAGAACGGATACCATGTTGTTAGCGCGAAGCTCTCCTTTTTTTTGTTCAGATTAATAATTAAGTTGCCTCTTAACTTAACGCTAATTAATGTTTAATGTAAATGTGTGTATCAATATACTTTATAAAATACAGTAGTCAATTATAAATGGTTTGAATTCTTCACGTCAACACAACACTCCGTGTTTCATCTCTTCTTTTTCCCCCTTGAGTTTCATAGCCTGCATCGAAGAGTGATACCGAAAGAAGAACTGGTGACATTGGAATATGCGTTGTGCTTGCCAAGCGGACAAAAGGGAATAAGGTAAGTTCCTTATTTCACTTACTTATCATGTTTACAGTATTGATTACTGCTTTTACGGGGCTCAAAAAGAAGCAATTAATTTTAAATTAAGAGATTATGAGCATGATGCGATAGCCCCAATTAACATTTGAGCAAAATTTTGAAGATAAAAATAAATAAATGAATAAGCGCAATATATGCACACATAAAAAAGAAAATATTATACAAAAATAACAATATAATATTAAAATGCAAAACAACTGCCAACTGCATCACAGTGTGTAACATATTATCTTATTATCTTATTTTACTTACTTATTTACTTAGCGTAATAAATAAACTGAAAAATACGAATCACAGTTGGATTAGATTCGTGATTAAGATAAATCATAAAATAAACAAAACAGTCATAAAATAATAATTGATCTGAATAAAACAACAAAATTTAGCAATTACAAATATGGCTGCTGGAAAGGAAATCGCGCTAATCGAAAAATTAACCGATCAAAATTATAGCAATTGGGCCTTTAAGGTTGAAAATTTATTGCTAAGGGAGGATTTATTCACCATGGTCACATCCGAACCTCCAACCCCAGAAACTGTCCAATGGGTTAAAAATGATGCAAAAGCTAGAGCTTTGATAAATCTCTGTATAGACGACTCCCAAATAATACATGTAAAACACCTCAAAACCGCGAAAGCCGTCTGGGACGCATTAAAGAAATTACACCAACGTGCTAATTTATCAAGCAAACTATTTTTGTTACGTAAATTATACTCACAAAAATTAAATGAGGGCGGCGATATTATCGGACACATAAATAATATACTGTCACTAAGAGATAAGCTCACTGCTATAGGAGAAGATATAGCTGATTGGCACATATGTGCAGTACTGTTATGCTCGCTTCCACACTCTTATGATCCTCTCGTGACTACGCTGGAAGCCCGTGATGAGAAAAGTCTGACTTTAGAGTTCGTTAAAAACAAATTAGTAGACGAACACAAACATCGTTGCGAAAATCGCGAAGCAAGCTCAAGCTCGCGTGACTCAGCGTATAAAGCGGTAAACAAAAACCATAAAAGCAAGAAATTTTGTAGTTACTGTAAACGCCTTAACCATGATGTTTCAGAATGTTTTCACCTAAAAAACAAGAATACAAACAATTTTCAGAGAAATGATTGGAACAGAAACAAACCTAATAACAATAATGCGAACGGTTTCAGAAATAATTCCGCAAGTAATAGGAACGGTCAAAGCAACCCAAAGAACGCTTCCAATTTTTGTTTCAAAGGCAAAGCCGACACTCTAGAAAGAACGGATGACACACTTCTCACCACACGTTCCGAAAATACTATAGAATATGAAATACCGTTTATAAACGAAGCGCAGACAATTAACATGAATAAATTCATCATAGATTCCGGATGTACGCGTCATGTTGGGTACGCAAAGGAAAAATTTACAAATTTCAAACCCGGAGATTACGGAAGTATAGTGATAGCCGACGGGAAAAGATTGAATTCACGCGGAATAGGGGATTTAACGATAAACACCAATTCGCCTCATAAGGTTACACTGAGGGACGTTTTATACTGCCCGAACTACAGAGTAACCTGCTGTCTGTAAAGAAAGCTACCGAAAATGATTTTAAGGTTATCTTTGAGAAAAACAACTGCAGTTTCATTAAGGTTATGAAACAGTTTTAACGGCAGAATTAAATAATAACCTGTACGAAATCGAACCGAAGGACGAATATGGATACACCATTCGGACACAGGCGCCCTGTGACGATCCAGATTGCATAACCACTTGGCACAGACGAGTCGGACATAAAAATTTCGAATCAATCAAATCTATAACGAACCAAAACCTCGCGGAAGGTATAAATCTTAGCAATTGTAAACATAATACAACATGCGAAAAATGCATCGAGGGAAAGCTAACGACACTACCCTACCCTAAAAAGGCTTCGAATAGGTCGAAAGAAATTTTGTCGTTAATCCACAGCGATATTTGCGGGCCAATGAGCACCGAAACTTTTACAGGAAAAAAGTACTTCATTACATTCACCGACGACTATAGCAGATTCACTACGACTTACTTACTCTCACACAAGGGAGAAGCGATAGTCAAATTAAAGGAATATGCGGCACTTGTCAAAAATAAATTTGGGAAACAAATTAAAGCAGTCAGGACAGATAACGCGGGAGAGTACCTAGGTGACGAATTTGAAGATTACCTAACATCTAATGGTATAGAATACCAGCTTAGCGTGCCGTACTGCTCACCCCAAAACGGCGTGGCGGAACGTAAAAATCTTACGCTCGTCGAAATGGCACGGACCATGCTCTCCGACGCCAATTTGCCTAAGCGGTTCTGGGGCGAAGCAATTCTCACCGCTACATACCTGACGAACCGTCTACCCACGACGGCCAACGATAACAATAAAACTCCGTTCGAATTGTGGAACAACAGAAAACCAAATTTATCCCACATAAGAACTTTCGGATGTAAAGCATACGCCTACGTAGAGAAAATAAAAAGGTCAAAATTTGACGAGAAAGCCGTAGAGGGAATCCTTTTAGGGTACGATAACAGGAGCAAAGGGTATAGAATTCACACTGGCGATAACAGAGTTATCATATCTAGAACCGTTAAATTCTTGGAAAATGAAACAAATAGCACGAAACAAAGTTCGCAAGAAAATGAAAACCCTTCCGGAGAAATTAAAATCGATTTAAACCTGCTTGAGGACAATAAGAATTACCGCAAAGCAGTGGGGGTTCTCTTATATGTTTCAACTATTACTCGCCCCGACATTTCAGTATGTGTAAACATACTCGGGCGCAGGAACGAAAACCCACGAGAAGCCGATTGGCTCGCGGTGGAAAAGGTAATAGGATACCTTAAAACCACGAAAGAGTTCAAATTCAAAATTGATAACGGTAAGCTCCCGATACTAACAAGATACTCTGACAGTGACTGGGTGGGGGGCAAAACGGACAGAAAGTCCACCAGTGGACACGTGTTCAAACTCGGGAACAACATTGTTTCGTGGACCTCCAGAAAACAAGGCTGCGTGGCTCTGTCTTCAACCGAAGCAGAGTTCATCTCCGCATTGAATGCCGCACAAGAACTCAAATGGATACTTGAGGTGCTCGAGGATCTAAACTTACACCAAAAACCACCCATCACCATATATGAAGACAACATCCCATGCATCAAATTAAGTGACTCTGATAAACATCAGGGGAGATCCAAACATATCACCGTGAAATTTCACCATCTCAGGGACCTCAAACTGAGAGGGACTATGACTCTTGAATATTGTGCTTCAACGGAAATGGTGGCAGACGCGCTTACGAAGCCTCTGCCCAAACTTCAGTTCGAAAAATTGAGGTCGCAATTGCAGCTGATAGCCCCGCACTTTAAAAATCGTAAGTGGGGGTGTTAAAGTACATTAAATCTCGTACGATTTTCATCATCATGAAGACCAACAGGTGACGCCACATGTCAAGGACACTCTCCTTATTTACGAAATGATAAACATTCCTGCTGTAAACAGCTGCTCGCTGTTTTGCTTTTTTTTTCTTTACTTTTTTTTTTTTTCTTATTCAGTGTAATGTCTGTACTAGAACGGATACCATGTTGTTAGCTTCGAAGCTCTACCTTTTTTTTGTTCAGATTAATAATTAAATTGCCTCTTAACTTAACGCTAATTAATGTTTAATGTAAATGTGTGTATCAATATACTTTATAAAATACAGTAGTCAATTATAAGTGGTTTGAATTCTTCACGTCAACACAACACTCCGTGTTTCATCTCTTCTTTTTCCCCCTTGAGTTTCATAGCCTGCATCGAAGAGTGATACCGAAAGAAGAACTGGTGACATTGGAATATGCGTTGTGCTTGCCAAGCGGACAAAAGGGAATAAGGCAAGTTCCTTATTTCACTTACTTACCATGTTTAAAGTATTGATTACTGCTTTTACGGGGCTCAAAAAGAAGCAATTAATTTTAAATTAAGATAAACAAGTTGGAAATTGCACGTGAAACGTAGCAAATGAGGTGCGTTCGTACGATAACGGATTTTAAAAATATCACTTTCATATATCTATCTCATAAAACTGTAAATAATTACAATTAAAATGCGCACCAAACAATATTCTCCCTATACCATTATGCAATGGAACACTTTTGTGTGGCCTTGTAAATCGATAACAAATATTCTTTGCACCACAGATTATGCAAAATGTATATTATAATATGATTTTTATAGATGCATATCTATTTTATTACGTTCGAATGAGTGTAACACCATTAAAATGCATTTGAAACATTTTCCGCATTGATTGTAATGTAACGGAATACTTTTGATTGTCCCTGTAACTAATCTATGCATCCGATTTTCATAACATTTGAAATGACTCGACAAAATTATGTAATAAATATACGTTTTAAATTTCAAACGATTAAAATGCATTTGAAACTTTTTTCCCCATTGACGTAATGTAACGGAATGCTTTTTATTGTCCCTGTAATTGATCTATCCATCCGATTTTCATAAAATTTGAAATGACTCGACAAAATTATGTAATAATTATATATTTTAAGTTTCAAACGATTCGGTTGGATAGTTTTTGCGTTGTTATATGCGGACAGACAGACGGACCGACTGAACGACAACAATAGGTGCTAAGTATATACATAATTACGAACGCACCTAAAAAGCTATACTATAACGCGTCTTTTATCGACTGTTAACATGTATGGTAACTGCAACGGAAATCTTCCCTAAAAAGTGTCATCTATCTACGACAATGCATTTCGTGGGCATAAATCTTTACTAAGACATTCTGTATTTAATTCGTATATCCATAACTTACAATAAAATTCAACGAAGAGGAAAAAATAGATTGTACGTTGTAAAAAATGGTAATTGTATATGAAAAAACTATATTTGCTAAAAATTTATGTATACAAAACATTTTTTGTATTAAAATATTTTTTTTAATTACAATTAATACGCAGCAACATTTGTAAATTTTAACATTTAAAAAATACAAGTCAGTAAATTCTACAAAGTGGTTTTTATTTGAGAAGGGTTGAAAAAGCATAATATTGGTTTTTGAACATTTTCAGCTACTTCCAATGTTTCCCTGGTGTGCACTTTATAGTCTTTTGCAGATGCATTATAACAGGAAACAAAAAAAAAGCTACAAAAGCTTAAAACAACTGTTATTTTTTTTAAAAAAAACAACATTTTTTTAGGTTCTTTTAGTCTTTTTTTAGGTTTTCTATTAAGCATTTGTAGAATTCACATAATGTGGAATAAGAAATATGTACTAAATATATTCATATTTTTTAAAAATAATATTTATGATGTTACGTTTAGATTGAAGAAACTATTATTTAAAAACATCATATATCTTTTGGATTTTAAGCAATGTTTTTGTATACTTGTTAAACATTTCGTTAAATAATACGTGGTGGTGAATAAATATGTAGCCAGGTGATTTACTATTGTATTTGGTAATTTATCTTATTATTATACTGTAACATTATATGCATTTTCAGTCTTTGCTACACTAGGATTTCAGTCCAATAAATTTACGAGAAATAAGAACGGTCTTGACGATTTATGAATTAATATAATAGTTTCTTCTTTCATAAATGTGCATTAAAAGCAGCAAGCATAAGGAATCACATAGTACTTAAAATAAACAAGTAATACTGCAAAGCAGTTACAATTTAAAAATATATGTAGACGAGACATTTAATTCATATTTTGTCATAATTGTTTTAATTATTGTTGTGAATTCTAAAATGGCACAAATAATATTTCTTTTCAAAAAACAAAAATATTTTCACATGAAAATTAAAAAGGATAAAAATATTTAACAAATTTACGTCACATTTAAAATATATCTTTATAAATTCCTTACTTAGTTCTTTTTTCTTATATCGTGGTTCAAAATGTACCAGTAAGCATGGATTGTATTTTACTACTTAATAGATATTGTTTAATTAACCATTTAAATAGCCAGTAGATATTTAAATAATAGTTCAATGTTTCGTAGTTTTTTTAAATCCAATCAAATTAACGCATTTTTAGAGTTTGCTGTACGCCAACGGGGGTTGATGAACATAGCTCGTAGGAGGCAGACATCCCCCCCTCAAATTTTATAAAAAAAAAATCGTTAATGTCCTTTTTAATTTTTCCAACCTCTATCTCTACTTCTATACCCTTTATCTACCAACGGTACTTATAAATACCATTAAAATAACTTACTATAAAATTCTTTTAATACGTCAGTTAGTTGTAAAACTGTTTAGAATTAGTTACAGATACATAACTCTATCTTGTTCCAAAATTATTATTGGTTACACAAAACAAAAATATTTTTCAAAGGATGATTCTTTTTGCATTTGCATCTTTTCAGTTTTCTTGGGGCTGAGGGGGGGGGGGGAGAATGGGATTTTTCAATGCGGAAATATTCTTATATTTATATTGTAATAACATCATATTTGTACATTTTATAATTCTACAAAATCCTATGACACTACTTAAAAATAAAAAATTTGTGTGGGGTTGTAAAAATTGCACAAAATCCCTGTCAATTCAAATTTAATTAATCCTTCTAAATCCTTCAATCCTTCTGAAATCCTTTAAATATTTATTAAATGATTATGTAAATGTTTTACTTTAGTTTGGAAAATTTGAGTAAAAAGCTTTAGAATGTAAAATTTTCATGAATTCGTAATGCGGTAGATAAAACAACGTGTGTCAACGTAATCATAACTCTTTCTTTGCTATAATAGGTTCCTTTTCTTATGAATAACATTAATTTGCTTGAAAATCCTTGACATTATAAATATATATAGGACAGTTGCACCATAAAATTTAACTAATAATAACAACATTGCTCAGTGGTGCACAAAATAGGAATTTTAATATACATTTGTACAATATACATTTCAACGTTTCGCGCCGTCTTCTGCGGGCGTCTTCAGGAAAATATGATAATGGAAGGACTACGTTTGCATCTTGATCGAGAGATAATATTTCTACTAAATTAAAATCTAAATGAATTAAAATTTTAAAAAATGTTGCCATTTACACGTGAGTAAAAATTAAAATATTGCAAGGAAATAAAAATAATAAAATAAATTTTATTTCCTTGCAATATTTTAATTTTTACTCACGTGTAAATGGCAACATTTTTTAAAAATTTTAATTCATTTAGATTTTAATTTAGTAAACATATTATCTCTCGATCAAGATGCAAACGTAGTCCTTCCATTTTCCTGAAGACGCCCGCAGAAGACGGCGCGAAACGTTGAAAGTTTTATTTTATTTTAATTGTACAAATGTATATTAAAATGTGCATTCACATTTTAATATATGTACTTTATGTGCATTCACAAAGCGTTTTAAAGTACCACTGATGTATTATGGTATGTCGTAGACTCCAAGAAATTCAAAAAAGTCTTTGATTTATTAGTAACCAAAATGACTCATGTCATTGTAAGGCATTAGGATTTTATCCTCTTATCAATTATTATTTCTTCGCACTAAACTTCGTTTCTAAATTTTTAGCAATATTTTTCTTACCAATATGATCGGCAATACATTCATCTAATACAATATATTTCTCATAAAAGCCAATTCTACGTCTTTTCGGACGGATACCAAATACGTCTCTTAGCAATTGTGAAAGCTCTGTTTTTGACGCCTGCATCTGGTTAAGTTCTCAAAAGTTTAGTTTATCTAAATCATTCTTTGGAGCCTTTGGACTTAGAATTGCCTCCTGCCAAAAGTGAACATATATGAAGCTGACAAAATAAGCAACCCGTTTCATTTATTTCAATTCTCGTTAAGAAATGGTGCGTGAAGAGGATAATTTGTAAGTGAATATATTATCTTTACTATCCATGTTACTTGATGCAGAGATTCTGGTATCCTGAAACTGAAGTCATTTTCACACTAACTTCCCAGGTATGGAAAGAGAATTGCAATAATTCTTTGTAGTCTTTTCTTCGATGATTTCCGTCATTTAGGATAATCTGGAAATTGTCAATCATTTTCACGCATTGTTCTTCTAGAAAGCCTTAAACGATATTCTTCCATCCAGTATTGTTGTATATGACCTTTTATCCAGTGAAGCCCACAGACTTTTGTAGATTTCCAGGTTGGAAATTACTCTTTTTGACCACTGAAAACACAAAATCTCAAATCTTCCGGAGAGTACATTTCATTTCTCAAAGGGAGGGGGGCATATGTCCCCCCTATTCCCAGACATAAACACTGCCAATCGTTATACTTCCCGTAATTTAATACTGATAGATTTAAAAGCATCCAAAATAGTTTCTTTGATTTCGTTGAGATGGAAATTAAAAAGTACTAGTTCCTATATAAAGATAGACGAGTTAAAAAAATCTAATTTAACAAATTATATCGACTATCTGAGATTGGTATTTTCAAAGACTAAAATTTTAAAGATATATAAATAAATTCTATATATAAATTGATAATAATAATAAACATAATTTTTATGATGATCATAACGAGTTATACTATGTACGTCTTGCATTAAACATTAACCAAAAATAAAATAAAAACAATAGCTTATAGATATATAACTTTAACTGCTTAAAATATGCACTTTTAATGGATACAGTTCATCAGACTGGCTTCTGAAAGCTCAAATTACGTACCACACGGATTAAAAATAATTGTTGACCCATCATAAACAAATTTTAAATGAAATTTCAGTTTTACAATTTTCGGAGCTGCAAATTTTTAAACTTCTAGACATCGCATATTTTTTAATTTTTACACCGTTGCGGAGAAAAAAAATGCACTTTTAAATGAAATTTGTTTAAAATTTTTATCACAGTTTGTTTTCAAATTATTGTTATTAATTAAAGTTTTTACTATTTTTTGTTGTCATCGTGGCAACAGAAGTATTCTTTTTTGGGCATTAAACATGGACCAATCAGACAACGAATAAAATAAAAAAGGAAGTATTCCCTTTTTTGGATATCAATCATGGACCGAATAAAGCGAATAAAATAAAATAAATTGAAGAATTCAGCCAATAGAAAGATTTAGATATACTTCAGATTTTCCAATTCTCTACCGAAGAAAACAACTGTTTTCTAAATAGTTCAGAAAACGCTAGCTTTTTTTTACGAATAAAATTTCTCTTTGGGATCACATTAAAGTTCAGTTACCTCAGAAATGCATTGGTACAAACACTCCAATAGTAAAAATTTCACTAGTTTGAGAAAAAAAGTCATCAAATCTTCTTGAAATTTGGCATACATATGTTTTACAACACTTAGTCTCGGAGCGTGACGAAAGTCATATGACAATCACACCTTTTGAGAAATTAAATACTGTAATATATATAATTCTAATTTAACATGAACAATTGCAGCATCATTGGCTCTAAAAACAACTCATAAATAATGTTACAAATATTTTTTCAGATTTTAGAAATGCAAGTATAAAAATTCAAGGGATAGAGTGCATAGCTACATGTGGAACAATTAACAATAAACAAATAACCATAAACAAGATAAATGCAAGAAAAATAAGTCTGTTCTCATCAGAGGGAAGACAGACAAGTCTAACCCCACCCCCCTTTTTTTCAAAAAGTTTAAATTGTTGCAGGTTTCTGAATGCTTGCCAAACCTGCAATTATTATATATTTGTTATTCTCATCAATTATTATATATATATATATATATATATATATATATATAACCGGAGAAAGCATTTGTAATTGCAAAGATAGTGATTATATAAATTATATTGATAACGATTTTGGACACGTTATAGCTGGAAATTTGGAGATAGTAGGGGATGTAGAAGAGTGAAACGCATAATACCTAAAAGTAAAGTAATTAAGCGCTTTAACTTAAATTTAGATATATTTATACAAAAATTAATGTACAGATATAGTTTACCATGTAGTGTTTTTCAAGAGTGGAAATACCATATACTAAAGGAATTAAAAATGGAATACATTAGAGATTGTGACGGTATGTCACGAGAAAATTATGTAAAAATTACAAAATCAATTAAGAATCTCCAGGATAAATTTATAATTACATACGTTGACAAAGCCAATACAAATTACGCATTGATATGTAACAAACTTTATAGAACGCTTTTGAATAATTGCTATAACAATAAATATCATTATCAACTTTTGAATACAAAAATCACAGTTGTGGAGAATAAAATCAAAGCACTTTATAAAAAAGTAAAGTTAAAACAAAAAATTCAAAATTTCCCATATCTTATATTAGTTCCTAAATTTCATAAAAAGCCAATTAAATTTAGAAGCATAACTTGTTGTTTCGGATTTTACATTGAGGTAGTTAGCAAAAAATTAAAGGAGATTTTAACAGGTGTGTTTCACAAAGTGACAGGTAGGGAATCAACATTTATTATAAAAAATAGCTACATCTTATTGGATAAGCTGAAAAAAATAAAAAACATTACTGGTCTGTATGCATATGACTTCGCAGACCTATACAATAATATAGATTTAATGGATTTAAAAGAGAAAATTGTGGAATTTTATGTTACTGAGTGTAAATCAGAAACTGATATCGATTTATTTTTGAATTTATTTAAATTTGTTGTAGAAGAAAATTACCTTTACGACGGTAAAAAAACGTTTAGATAAATTCGTGGCATTCCAATGTGGGGGGGAGTTGTAGTTCTATTATAGCTGACATATACCTATATTTATATGAACGTAGCAATAACTTAAATAAAAATATTTTGTGTTATAGATACATTGATGATGTTTTAATAGTTAAATTAAATAACGATAATAAAATTTTAGATTTCTTATATTACCCTACAACATTAAAATTAGAGCCCTCCTCATTGAATTGCAGTAGTATTGATTTTTTGGATGTAAACTTAATTTTAGAGCGTAAAAAAATGGTTACAAGGATATTTGATAAACGGAATACTTTTAGTTTCCGAACTTTAAAGTTAATGAATTTCAATTCATGTGTACATGTCTCGGTAAAAAGAAATATTTTCAGAAATGGTTTAATTCGTATTGACAGGTTGAGTTCAGAAATTGGAGATGTGATTAATGACATTGTGGAGTGGTACAGACTGGGTTCTGAACAAGGTTACTCTCGGAATTTTATGAAAAATATTATGAATGATTTTGTTAGGGGTAGTTGTCGTCGAAATGAACTGAAATCATTATTGAATGGATTTGATGGTTCTACAAGTTTAAAGTTTTAGTTTGAGGGTCATTTGAAGGTTATTGCTGGTCGATACTTTAATTTTAGTCTGGTTTGCTTTTAGTTAAAATTCATTTATGGTTGAGACGGGCATGGGGGCTGTTGCATGCATAAAATCAGATTTAACCCAGCAGTGCATGACATTAGCCATGCCGCCCGTCTCCCTGTTTGTTACTTTTCGAGTTTCTTGTTTAAGTTATTTATGAGTTGTTATTTTGTTGGATCAATTTATAATTTATGGATTAGTTATTGTTCACGTAGTGGTTTTTCAATTTTGTTTAGCGGTATAGATGTTCGTGAGTTTTTGCTTTTAAGAATATTTTTATAATTTATATATTTTTTTTAGTTAATTATATATGGTGTGCGATTTGAATTTAATATATCAGTTTTATATATATATATATATATATATATATATATATATATATATATATATATAAAGTCGAGTCTCCATATAACGAAATCCATCGTTCGAGTAAAAAATTCGTTATATAGAGAAATTCGATGTATAGAGAATAACGTTAAAATTCTTATTTAATGTATAAATTTTGAACAATTGTTATTTTTTAAGTGTTTAATTAAGAATTTGAAATTGTTCGTAATTCTGCTTAAAGTATCACTATAAGTAAGTACTGTGCAATAGTGAGATTGTAATCCACTTCCAAAAAAATCAGAGAGCTATTGTTGACATATCCGCATTCCTTAATTCATTTTCATTTCTCTTTTTTAAATCTGCACAAGTCGCATCTTCGCCGTCCCCAGAATTCACATTAACCTCTAATATATAAAATTCGGCTTTTTTGAAGCAATTGTAAATTGTTTTTTCTTCAATTACCCCGATTGATCCCATTCTTATATGTATAACTATTCAACTGACACTGTTTTGCGAAGGATGTTAAAAAGTGTGTGGTAGAAGGGGGGGATGAATTCGTTGGACTTAAAGGACAAGGAGATTCAAGCAGAAAAGAATTATAAAAAAACTCAGCACTGGACGATAAATTAGAAATAAGTGGTGGAAAATTGATTTTATGTGATTTCGAAGCTTTTTTACCACTGAATAAAGAACATTTTATGAAAATATTCGTTATATGGAGATAAATATTTCGCTATATAGAGACTGTTTTTAATGCAATCATGGGAAAAGGGGAACGTTCCTAGTAAAAATTCGTTATATAGAGAAATTCGATGTATGGAGTTCCGTTGTAGAGAGACTCGACTGTATATATATAATTGCTGATACTGAAATACATTAAAATAAATTTAAGATTTGAAATATAAATATAAATATATGTCATTACAGTAGCATCTCATTAATGTTTCATGTTTAATGTTTTATTTTTTTTAAGATAAATTACGAAAGTTTAACATAGCCTCAAGAAAAAAACAACTCGAGAATTTTAAATGTTGTTTTAGAAAGTAAATTTTGCTATATAAAAGCTTAAAAACTGCTTTGTTTTTTCCGAAAATTTTTCCTGAAATGACTACAAAGAACACTTTAGGGATTTCATGAAAATGTTCGAAATGCTTAAGAGCCCACAATAGTCACAGAAAAATTACTCAAAAAGACCCGGATGACCATGTAAAGTCTATGGGAGCGTTCTTTTCGAATATCTCGCTCCAATTTTAATATTTTTGCATGATTTTTTTGCACAAGATAGCTGAGGGCAATCCACAACCGGGCTAGTTTTCACTTTTTCAATTTTGGTTATATATTTTTTATATCACGATAGTTTCAGTTTCAGAACCGGTTTAAACCGGTTTCGAAAGTTAAAGTATTTTTTTAAAGAAAATCTGAAACAAAAATTTAAAAAGTAAAAACTAGCCCGGTTGTGGATCGCCCTCAGCTATCTTGTGCAAAAAAATCATGCAAAAATATTAAAATTGGAGCGAGATATTCGAAAAGAACGCTCCCATAGACTTTACATGGTCATCCGGGTCTTTTTGAATAACTTTTCTGTGACTATTGTGGGCTCTTAAGGCCGATTTCTTTGGGGTTTTCTTTATAAGTTAAATAACTTTGTTAAGTAACGAAATAAACTTTGTTTAATTTTCAGAATCTCATTTGGTAAATTATAAATTATACAAATGAAATTATCTTTGTTTAATTTCTCCAAGTATTAATTTTCGGTAATAAAAAATGTTATTTAATTTATTTTAAAATGAGGAAATTACAATTAAATGAGATTTAAAAGATATTATTATTTCGTAACATCCTTATTATTTTAAAACACTTTGTTTACTTGTTTGTACATAACAGAAAGGCATACGTTTCTAAAGACATGCTCTTAAAAATCGAAAGTAAATAATAAGTTTAAATTAATAAATGAAGAAAATGATGCGCATATATTTCCATGATAGAAACCTAATGCAATACGGAAGCCATGTTAAAAAATAGCAAATTATCATTATTAAAATGTTTCATCATTGAAATTTTTAAGTCGTGTACAAAGAAAAATCATTAAGTTGAATTTTGAGAACTACATTTCAACTATTATGGCATAAGAAACAAAAATTTGTTTTCTTTTTATGCAAACGACAAATGTATAACTAGTATATATACTTCTGATTTTGAAGAGAAATGGAAAATATTTTCGAATGATTAAAATGTAGTGCCTTTGTGTAAAATCCACCATAACATAATTAAAAAATTTTATACAATTCAGAAAATTTTCTGAGGTTAATTAGATTAGACATTGCATTGAAGTTCAAACCATTGCTGAGACACGAAAAGCAGCTATAAGATTCGGCTAGAGCTATCGTAAAACTCTACTTTTCAAAGAAAAATACGCCAAAAGTTTCCCCACGAAAAATATAAATATAATGTTGTAATTATTTAAAATCAAATTCGTTGGTTATTTAAGGACTTTTTAAATTTTTTACACTATTTTATACTTATTATTGTTTAATTTGCATTTGTAAAAGATTTTTGAAAAAACTATCCTAATTGTCCAATAACTGGTTTCAAATATGGCATTTTAAGAAAGTTATGCTGCTATAGAATTTCAAAATATGGTTTTAACATAAAAAATTATCGATTTTCAAATTTCCTACTATAGGCAATCAAAATGCATCAGGTCATAATGATAGATGAGATTAGTGCAGAAAGTGATTCCCTTGTTAATCTGGACCTAAAATTAAAACTCTGACGTTCATATGTTTTCGCCCGATACAGCACACACACGCAATTTAAAACAAGATAAACTCAAGATACAAATATATATATATATATATATATATATTTTCAAAAAATTGAATTAACCACCTGCATTTTTTCTTGACATATTTATGAATAAGTAATAATTCGTGGATCTGCCTTAGCGAGCCGTAATAATTTTTTTTCTACCACATTTTCGGAAAAACAGACCGTGGCAAATGGGCCGACGGATACACGAATAATCTTACAGTGATTATACTTTTCACATTTTATTACTGGACTCTAAACAATAACAACAAAATCAAACTTTAAAAAAGAACTTTTCATAAATTTTGTTTATGAAAATTTTTTAATGAGACAACATTAAACATATTTTTAACCATTTTACCATTTAACCATTTGCATAACAAAACATATTTTTAATGAGATACTACTGCTTATTTCCATTTTTATTTCTACAGTGATATTTTTCCTTTCTATTTTCAGTCTGCTTTTAACATATCGCTCACATAGGGGTGACCGGGGCAAGACCAGGATCTGTTAACGGATTTTGTTGTTTTATTAATTTATTTTTAATTATAGTAAAATTAATTTTACATGAATTGTTTGAGTATTTCTTTGTAGTATTAAATATAAAGCAATTTAATTTTTCAAGTAAAAAAATAAAGGATAACAATACCATAGGACATGGGTTGGCAAACCACGTATTTAATTAAAAACACAGGGTATTTTAGACTACCTCAATTTAATCTGACGGTAAAAACTTTTAAAAAACTGAAATATATTAAAACATTTAGCAGATATTCTAATTTTTGTTGTAAATGTGATAGCATCAAGCAAACGAAATACAAGTTTGAATCATACGCACGAACAATATGACCTTGCACTATCATTATCATAAACAGTGTGAATTATGATTATCAGTTCTTACATCAGTTCTTCGATTGCCTGGGCATGTTTTTTTTCAAATATTTTGATAATATCACATTTCGCGCAAAATAGGGTTGCATTTTCATTACAATGTTTTTATTTTTCTCGGAATTATTAGTTTCAATCCGAGTTCAGTGTTAAATAACATTGAAAAAATACTTGCGCAGTATAATATAAATAAATAAAATACAACGTTTAAAATACCATAATCCTTCTTTTTTATTGTAAACTTATTTCGGTACGCTATTACTGCTGGATCGAGTTTGATGCTCTAAAGTTTGTATTTTATTTGTCCATAATCTATATTTGTAATTACATAAGATTTTCGACGTAATTTTACTTCCTCTTAATTATTGCAACCGCCATTCCCCGCATTAAAATATTGTCGGACGAAATTTTTGAAACACTCTGTATATTGTTTTTTCAGGGGATTTTTATCAAGAGGTTAAATATTCCTCAACATTACGATAATTCCAATAAGAGTTAAATTTAATATGCTTAAATGCTATTTATCCAAAAGATATACAATTAATTAAATTTATATGGTGTGATCACATACGATGTAATCTTTTATAACGATTAGCTTACAATAATAATAGACTTTGTCCCCTTATGGGGATTTCTAAACCAATAAGAAATGAATTACAATGTGTAAAATAACATTGTTGTATTTTGTGATACAGTGCAAATATTTTTTACTATATAGCTTTCTGCATTCACAATTATTTTAAATTTATTAAAACTTCCATGTATTTTAAAGCCATTTAAAATGTGTTACTTAAGGAAATTAATATAGTTTTATTTCTGACACATTACAAATTTTGTGTGTGTGTGTGTTTTGCGACATTAAAAAAAAATCAATCTTTATGAAAACGTCATCTGATTTGTTTTGACGCTCTGACACATCGATTATAAAAGAAGAAAACAAACTGAAAATTTACTCGATTGATTTTTAAAGAACTGAAGATCAACTTAATTTATTTTATCAAAATAGTCAACTATAGGTAGATCGTGATATATAAATCAATAACGCTGTTCATTGTTACTTTGTAAGAAAATTAGATCGGCAATTCGATTTATCTCAAATGATTATGGATTTTAGTAGTTATTGCTTTCTACAAAAGGTAGTTATTTTAACGCCGGAAGAAATGTGGCAGAATATTTGACCCTTAATAAGATGCTTATAACATTTTCTCATCTGTTGATATAAGTGAAAAATTGTTATGATTGCTCTTTCGAATTAATTTTAATAAATAGTAACGAAATTGTTCTCAATCTACAGACTGAATTTAGTAGGTTGTGCTTTATCGAAACAATAAAACAGAAGAAAAGTTCATTGTTTTTGGAAGATTTAAATTATTTTATACCACTTTTGCAAAGTATTGGGGAAAATAATTTATTATCCTATTAAAAAAGATTATTTTACTTTAACTATTAAACATCAAATGTCTGCTTTAATAAATTGTTAAGATAAAATTGAAAGATTGAACTTATTGGATTATCTCTTATTTTGTTAGAGACACATTACCTTTGTATCATTTTCTGCGTGATTTATAATATATGATTGTAAAAATCGAAAGAAAACTAAAAGAGATTAATTGCACAAAAAAATTAAAATGATGTACTTCATTTTTTAGAAAATGCACATCACATTACAATAATTATTTAATTAATCTTCATATGAAAAGTTCGTTAAACATAATTATTATTTCCATTTAACGGACGGATTGTGCCAAACAGAGCTAAATCTATAATATGGCAAGCTTTATAATGTATTAAAAACATCTATCAACATCTCGAAATTAGAAAACTTTGTAATAAAGTTTTAATATATGCTATGTTCGCATTCTGTTTTATACGAAAACAAAGTAGTGTACATTGAAATTGCAAAATTATTGAAAAGTAAAATAATAATAATAATAATAATAATAATAATAATAATAATAATAATAATAATAATAATAATAATAATAATAATAAAATAAGCACCGAAGTAAAAAAAATGATGTGATTTTAAAATATTTCTTCAAAAACATTATAATACAGATGAAGAAGGAACTAACAAACCATGAAAATGTATAAATCATTATTTTAGCAATAAACATTTTCAAAACATAGTTGTAAACAGTAAACATGGTACTGAAAATAGAAATAAACAAATTCTCTGATGCTTTTAAAATCAGAAATACCTATAAATGTATCTTTTGTCTGTTTTGTTTAAGTGGAATTTTTCAAAGCTCGAAATTCCGTGCTGGTAACAAGAATACACTGCATATTTTGCTGAAAGCATTAAATGTTTTATTTAACGCAGTAATATTCACCTTACAATTTCTTTTCTGCATTTGTACAATTACTTTGTATTCAGGTACAAAAACTGCAAAAAGTGGCATTGTATTTGCATTTGTATGTATGACTTTTAGTTCTTTTCGTATTTACTTGTTGGCTAAATGTAATGTGTATAAGAAAATTGCAAAGAATCTTTCACTTATTTCACACATTATTGGTGTGAAACATTTTGTGCCATGCTGGATAAAGTTATGGGGAGGTTTAAACTTAGCAATAATATTAATCCATTTCTTACAAATGTGCATGTCAATTTACAGCAACAATTCTCTAAAAGAATATATGTTTGGACAATATAGTGACAATATATTTATCTGGACCTGTTATTATTTAATACATCCTTTATGCTTTGTATTATTCCTTTATGCGCCTATATGTATTTTTGACATTTTATACGTTTTCATTTGCAACGACATTTCTTCGATAATTTATTATTACCGTTATATGCTAAAAGCTTCAACAAAACTTGAATTTAACAGATGTACTCATATTTACTGTAAAGTACTATCAATTGCAGAGAATTTCGATTCTAAAGTGGGTTTTCTGGTATTTATTAAGCTCGTTTACAATGCATGTATGATATACTATGGATTAGTACTTATTTTTAAAGATCATTTTGTTGATTATGTGCATTTTTATATGATTGTGTGTGCTTGCTTCGTCAGTTGTATAAACTTTATAGTCAGAGTGGAGTCTGCATCACGTATCCACGCAGCATCACTTTTAATTAAATATGATTCAAGGAAATTGCGTGCAGGAAGAGGTAGTTTGGATTATTCTTACATGAGATTTCTGGAAAACTCTAGAGAAATAACTATGACCGTTTGGGGATTTCTAAATATGAGGCGTAATATCATTCTGGGGACTTTTGGAACTATCATAACTTATAGCCTACTGTTTGATAATCTGGTTAAATTTTAAATTTACGTTTAAAGAATGTAAATGATACAATTTTACATTTGTTTTTATTTAAAAAAATATAATATACAATAAACATAATGTGTGATTGCTTATAGAAGTTAGTGTAACTCAAAAATCCCCTTTCCGTGTCTTGGCACTGTACAGTTGTTGATCGATTACGAACACGGGAAAGATTTTTAAGTTTGGATTACGCATTACCAGACGAACAATTGCTAAAGAACACATCACAAAACAATGCAAGAAGAAACAACGTGTATCTCAGATTTTCCGAGCTGTATTTAGCTATTTCGGCTTTAATAACATTGTAAAAACTGTATAAGTATGTTCTATTTAACTCATGGGCTACCCGCGGTCAATGCTTTAAAGTTTATTGTCTCCATATTAGAAATAACAAATCAGAAACATTGTTTTTTTATACACAATTATTCAGCTCCGAAATAATTTGAGTTACATTAGGCTAAGCAAAAAGTTCTGGGTAATTTTTAACCTTATAGTTTCCAGAAATTGTATAATAGATAGAAGTACGAGCGGTATGTGTATAGGAATTCAGGAATTTTAATTCAGACGTGGCTTCTTCAAATTATGACTTTGTTCGATCAATGCAACACTTTTTCAAGGGCCGTCGATTTGATTCCTTTTTAAAAAGTTGAAAAAACATGTCCACAGTTTTTCGATTCGAAAGATCCACCATGGTACTTCCAGAAAATCCATAATCTGCAAAATACCGTGGTTTATGAAGTTCTTTTCTTTGAAAAATTGTTTTTGTTGTTAATTTGCGCATAACAACACAAAATTCAAAATTTCTCGGAATTTTCGCTCAACCTAATAAATTTCCAAATGGGTGAAAAATGTCCATAATAGTATTCGAACTAAAGAATCTCTTTTCTGAAGTCGCCAAATCTCAGCTACATGGGCCGGCCCAGACGAATGTGGAGGATCTAATTCACTCAGGTAACCTTAATGACAACAGCATCTTGTCAAATATCTGAATCAGCTAAACAGAATAAATGATAGGTTATGGGAATTCAACAAACATTGGATGCGTAATTATATAGATTAATTTTTAATATCCCGTCAGTAGTCGAGTGTCGGTCTTTTTGCCGCCCGTATAACTTATCTTATCTTAACTTGTATTACATTACAAATACAACGGAGATCTACCGTGTAGCTGACTTTGAAGGTTTCTCGACCACCTTAGTGAAGTAACAGGACACCTCTGGTTTTCTTTGAGGTACATTTTTAAAAACAAATTTGAAATTGGCGAGAAAGTCTACGTAACAATTTCTAATGTCAGTTCATTTCTACTTTTTCCTATTACTCCAGATCTCATTAATTAAATGCATAATTTAAGAAAACTTCAAATTTATGTCTTCAATCAAATGTTATTTTCGTATATTAGCTGAAAAGTATTTCTTATTTTACATATTTGGTATGCTGTGGGGTTAGCGGCGAAAAGACCGAGCGCGACTAATGACGTTGTGAAAAAAGTCACGACTACACGCGGGATATAAATGTTACATTGATAAATTAATTATGTGAGCTGTAAATTTTTCAAGTGGATGGAAAATGTCCGGGCCTGGATTCGAACCAGTGTTCTCTTCGCTGGAGCCGTCAATGCTCTACCAATTGAGTTTACATTTCATTATGGTTTATCCGCCGGAAGCAAGTACGAAATAATTTATTATATTCAAGTTTTTTTAATAATTTTGCGTGCAATATTACGGGGGATATTCTCGATAGATAGTTTTAAAAAAAATTGCTCTTCAAAAGTACATTAAAAAGAATATTTAATTTGCAAATTTAGATGCATTTAAAACAAATTATGTTTAAAAGTACCTTTTTTTGACTGTGTAAATGCTGGTTTGTTTTAATTCACCTATTAATAGAGATTTATTTCCATTGTGCATTATTATCCCGTGAGAAAATCTGAACTATTTATATAATTTTACGAGAAAAAGCATCATTATTTTTTCGTAACCGAGATGCTTGCTATAGAAATAAATTTTAAAATTTCATGCTTAATGACAATTATTTTAATGATAGAATTATTTAAAAAAATTAGTCAATTGCTGTATAGTTTTCAAACAAAATGTATCTGAATACAGTGTATTTTTCGTTATACGACACTATAAAAACAGAAAATCTGCTATATTTAGAAGTTTGAGTTATCCTGCTAAATATATGTCTAGTCCTCTGAGCGTCTTTCAAATGGATAAAAGTGTAATGTTGTTTTAACTGATTTTGTTTTAAATGATCAGAAAATATGATTCTTTCAACATTATTAATGAAAACGTAACTGAAAATATGATCATAATTCTTGAGAGTATCAATCTTTCTAAATTGTAATGAAAATTCAATAAATTTATACAATTATATCATTTTAAACACTGCTTATATTGCTGTGAAACCTGTAACGCAGTTAACGGAATATTACGTTCCAGGCATTTCGAAGGCTAGACAACCCCCTTTTATTTAATTGATGTAAAGTTCTCAATGCTACACTTAAAGCAAAACGTTGGCTTCAAATGCAAAGACAACCAAAATATAATTTACACAAAAGCTCAGCTTTTCGTCTCATTTAGAAAATATTGTCTGTAATAAAAAAATATTTAAAAAAAATAGTTTCAAGGTTTTGTATTAAGTTTCTTTTATTTAAAAAATAACTGATTAAAAATTGAATTAAATGAGAGAAGCAGGGAAATTTGCGATTCATACATTGTGTAATGCAAGTTGTGTGAATTTAGGGAAAATATATTTATTTATGTAAATAATATTATAAAATATCAACTTTGCCATACATCGGTCTATATCTATGTTCTGCGGAACATTACCAAAAGAAAAAAACAGAGAAAAAAGAAAATTATTACTGTAACTTGCATGTTGTTCCTTTTCCTTTAATCATCAAAATTTATAATGAGTATGGAGATTATTTTATCTGCAACTTTCTTTGAAATAATTCAAACACCAATTTTTCAATAAGTTTTTTTTAATTACCAGATCATAAAAGAATAATAATAAAAAAAGATAATTAATTTCAGAGTTGATTATACTTTCAAGTGATGCCATTTCTATCCTTTTTTGTAACAATAGTGCTATACTACTTTTATTTACATGATGCAATTGTCTCAAAAGTTTTTTGTAGCTTGGATAACTTGACAAACAAAGCAAATCTTTCATAAACATTTTGGTACAACTTTGTTTATATCCTCTTCTAATTATACAATGATTAGATAACAATAAAAATTCTTTTGCGTTCTGTTATTGTTTAGCTAAAAATTTTAAATATACTTTTGATTTAAAATTAACTGTCAAAATACTTCAATGACAAAACGAACAAATTATCTTTTTTTAAGTATATGTCATTATATACATAATAATAAGAAACTTTGATTTAAAAACAAATCCCTGTCGGCTCGGCCATAAGAGGAGATAGATTTCGGAGTTAAGTTCGAATTTCACCAACAAAAAGTAAAATATGATTAGAGATAAACCGAGTTCAATAACTGAATTTGGCCACTTTTCAAGTGGTTTAAATTTCATTTTTCTATGAGAGCTGGTTTTATCAGAATTATTTAAAGAGAATTTCCGTTCAAAATGCCCATTTCGACAGCATTCTTGAAATATATTCCGCCTTTAAGAAACAGTTGACTAATGCGGCACATTATATAAGTCTTAAGTAAGAGTACCTGCCAACTTGATGCGTTTGACAGCAAAACCTTTTTTCAAATGAGTCAAAATATATGCAGTTTAAATTTGAGTACATAGTTAATACGCTTTTTTCTTCAACTCCTTTTTTTTTTTTTTTTGTTATAACGATCGATCCTATCAAAAACTTTATATACGCAAAAGTTTTATATAATATTTAGAAAAAAATTCAAAACGTCGTCAATTCTCGAGGTATTATATCCAATTGAATTTACAGCGAATAAAATATACAGCGTTCGAGAACTATAACTCTATACATTGAATTAAATAAAATCTTAGGCATCTTATATATACAATCATTTTGATTTTGAAAATTTCCTACTATTTAAATAGCTACGGGCCTTACCAACTACATGCTATGCTTCTCAGTTCTCGTTCCGACTCTAAGATTCAATTAATTTAATTGGTTTTAAAAATTTTAAGAAATTTTGCATTGCAATTACACAAAAACAGCGGGGATCACCCTGTAAACGAATTTTAATTCTTTCGCCTTTCAAAGAAGTGATTTAAGACTAAATCTGTTTCAGATAATGGCTGTTTTTGCATTTTTCTAAATAATATTACTTAAAAATTTCAAAATTTATCTAACATAAAATGAACTAAGTGTCGGTTTCTCGGTATTTTTTAACAATGCTTTTAGTTAATGATTATAATTAAGTGATTTTAAAAATAACGTTTAAAATTTTATGTAATTTTTTTCCAATTTCTTCATTTTTAAAAAAAATATTTACGAAAAAATATTTTTCTTGTTAGAAAGTAAATATTATTTGTGCTGTCTTTGAATTGTCAACAGTGCTTATAACGATTATCACGAAATATGAAATAAATATCTCGTATATGTAAAAATACATTTTTTATTTAAGTTTAAACTTTTTCGGAATGTAATTTTGCTATTTTAAATCTGACATAATTTCCTACATTAGCGACGCTTAACTCAAATAAATAAATTTATTATTTTAAAATAATTTTTTCTTTTAAAAATCACATGTAATTATATTTTTTATGCAGTAAATTTCAATATTTTTCGGCTATTGTTCTAAAACGAAAAGTTTTAGTCGAAATAACAAATTGTCTGTCATAAGTCTTGTGCATAATACAGTGAATAAGGTTTCCAAATTTCGTTATAATCGGTCCGGTAGTTTGCGAGGAAACAAAACTTAAAACTCGCATTTTTCGCATAAAATTTACTGTCTCATTTTTCTGTCGAATTTTGAAAAGACCTGTAACAATAAAAATATATACGGTTGTTAATAAATATTTGATATATTTTTTTTTGCTTTATCTTAATATTCACATTTAACATTTATTTTAATCCAGTGAGCATTTCTTTTAAAATAATATGCTCCTTTTACTTTCATTTAAACTCACATGTAATACATTTAATAAAGAAAATTAGAGAAGAATTTGACAAAGAAAAAAATTGGAGAATAGCTCAAGGCAAAGAGATGTTGAAAAATGCTGAAATCAAAATTACAGATGAATCTAGTTATCCAGATTCTTCATCTGAGAAAGATATTGATCTTAGGAGCAACAGTAGTTTTTGTCTATCTACTGTATCCCCATCTCCATCCTTATATTCTGAGCTTTCTGTTCCATCTGTTGACAGTCGGCCTTCAAGCACACCTTCTGTTGATAGAAGCACGAAGCCTCGTTCTCTACTTAGTCCTGGGCCTGATTTAGCATATGTTCATGGTCTGAGAATTGTTGTTGTGCCTTCAGGTTTAATTGATACCTTTTTGAACTTAGCAAAAGAAAATACTGCTCGCAATATTGAAACATGTGGAATACTAGCTACAAAAATGACTTTAGGGCCATTGCTTTTTATTTTATTTATAAATGATCTGTGCTCTATTTTGAAATTTTCTTATTATCTTTTATTTGCAGATGATTTAAAATTATATAAACAAATACGTTCTGTTATTGATGCTGCACTTTTGCAAAAGGATCTAAATAGCTTATATAATTGGTGCATTTATAATAAATTATTCCTTAATATTAAAAAATGTAGTGTTTTAAGTTATTCACGTAGAACTGGTACTTTAATTTACTCTTATGAAATTAATAATCTTGCCTTATTTCGTCCTAATACTGTTGTAGACTTGGGTATTACTTTTGATTCTAAACTTGATTTTTCACTTCATATTAATAACATGGTTTCTAAGGGATATAAAAAACTAGGGTTTTTAAAGCGTAAAACTAAAGATTTTACCAATCAACATGCATTAAAAGTTTTATATTTTGCTCTGATACGTCCTAAGCTTGAATATTGCAGTCTCATTTGGGATCCTTATTATTTTAATAAAATTAAAATTCTTGAGCAGGTGCAGTCTAAATTCACTCGTTACTTATTGTTCAAAAGTGATCTTACTTTTTCCTATGATGTTTCTGCTTCCTATTTACGCGGCATTTTTGGCATTCCAAGTTTAAAATCTAGACGGGATCTTTTTTGTGTTTTATTTTTTTACAAGATTATAAATAACATGATTGACTGTAGTGAAATTCTTAATTCTATTAAGTTTAATGTACCAAATAGATCCCCCAGGTCCAACCAATTCTTTCCCTCACCATTTCTCAAATATAATTACATTAGTAATTTCTCTTTGTATAAATTTTACAAAATATTTAATGAACTCTCTGTGCATCTTGATATTTTTGATATGTCATTTCATGTCTTCAAAGATAAATGTTCTGAACTTTTAATCTCTTAATTTTTGTTTTATTCATGTTTTATTACACGTAATTATATTATTGTAATTATTTGTGTTTTATATATATGTGTATATATTTCTGTAGTCTTGTGTCTCTTGATGTTCTTGCAACACTGTAAATGGGTTATTCTGTAGTGTGCATTTCAATAAAATAAATAAATAAATAAATAAATAATACGTACAGCAGAAATTTTACATTTAAAAACATCTTTAAAGATTTCTTACAAGGAAGGATTCCATACTGGGCATACTCAGATTTTTTTGAAAAAAAATACTAATTAAACTACTTATTTATGTAATAAAGGATCAGTGGGTCCTTTAATACATACATGAGTAGAAAAATGCGAGTTTTAAATTTCGTTTCCTCGCAAACTACCAGACCGATTATAACGAAATTTGGAAATCTTATTCAGTTCAGTGAAAATTAGCGGCGGAAATGCAGACGAAAACATGTCAAAAAATAAAATACTTTCAGATATTTGGCGTGAAAAGATGAAAATCTCACACGATTTGGCGAGCAGCACTTATCTCCGCCAAAAGCAAACGATTTTAATGCAACTGAAAGCTTTTGGATTTTTAGAAGTCGTGCAAATGGTATTTAATGAATTTAAACATAAACAATAAGAGAGTTTAATATACTATATACATATATACTTTATATTAATTTGAATATATATATATATATATAATTCACATTATTCAATGAAAGTTCAAAATTTTCAAGGAAAAAGTGTGTCAAAAAGGTAAACAATTAACAATGAATAATTAAAAAAAAAATAAAATACAGGCAAGAAAAAACACAATCTGTTCTTCTTCAGAGGGAGGACAGACGAAACCTAGCCCCACCCCCCTACTTTAAAAAATGAAATGTTTCAAGTTTCTGAACGCCCACCAAACCTGCATTCAAAAATAAAAACAACAGAAAAATATATACCAAATTTTTTAAACAGAACCAATGATATAAATTATATGAAAAAAATCTTTACTATGTAGTATCATCTTCCAAATCTTTCAGCCACTTAGCAGGAATAATTAAATTGATATTTTTAGAAAATCTCCTTGAACCCCTTTTTCCTCTCAATATTTTAGTTTTATCATTAAAATTGTAAAATAAATTATACACATTTGCAACTTTGGCTAAATTAATATTGTTAATTAAGGTATTTAAACCATATGGATAAACTGTTTTCAATTTAAACATAAAATCATTTTCTCTGTTAAGTCTTTCACTTTTATCTTCTACATGGTCCAATATATAAATACGAATATTGCTAAACGAATGTATTCTGAAGTGTGAAATTTCAAAAGCTGAGCATTCCTTATTATCATTATACACAGCAGAACGATGCCCATTAGTTCTAACATGCAATTCACCTTCTGTTTGACCAATATAGCTTTGGTCACAAGTTAATCATTCAATTCTGTAAATATCATTGTTAAATTTACAAAAGGGTGTATAGTTTACAGAACCGTTGGGACTGTCGGCACAACTCACAACACATGTTTTACATCTCTTGTTTATACATTTATAATATCTCATATTCATTTTTATTTAAATATCTTCGAAACATATTTTTAATAAATTTTTGTAAGTACTTAGACTTAATTGCAACATAAACAAGAACAAAAAGACACCCCCCCCCAAGAAATTATATGAAAATGAACAGTATACATAATAAAAGCGCAATATGCAGCTTAAATTTATCATATATAATAATAGTATCAATTCACCATGAAAAATTGAAGCACCATTGGCGCTTTAAGCAGCTCATATATAATGCTACAAGTTATAATTCACATTATGCAATGAAAGTTCAAAATTTTTCAGGAAAGAGTGTGTCAAAAAGGTAAACAATTAACGATGAATAATTAAAAAAAAATAAACAAAATACAGGCAAGAAAAAACACAATCTGTTCTTCTTCAGAGGGAGGACAGACTAAACCTAGCCCCACCCCCCTACTTTAAAAAATGAAATGTTTCAGGTTTCTGAACGCCCACCAAACCTGCATTCAAAAATAACAACAACAGAAAAATATATACCAAATTTTTTAAACAGAACCAATGATATAAATTATATGAAAAAAATCTTTACTATGTAGTATCATCTTCCAAATCTTTCAGCCACTTAGCAGGAATAATTAAATTGATATTTTTAGAAAATCTCCTTGAACCCCTTTTTCCTCTCAATATTTTAGTTTTATCATTAAAATTGTAAAATAAATTATACACATTTGCAACTTTGGCTAAATTAATATTGTTAATTAAGGTATTTAAACCATATGGATAAACTGTTTTCAATTTAAACATAAAATCATTTTCTCTGTTAAGTCTTTCACTTTTATCTTCTACATGGTCCAATATATAAATACGAATATTGCTAAACGAATGTATTCTGAAGTGTGAAATTTCAAAAGCTGAGCATTCCTTATTATCATTATACACAGCAGAACGATGCCCATTAGTTCTAACATGCAATTCACCTTCTGTTTGACCAATATAGTTTTGGTCACAAGTTAATCATTCAATTCTGTAAATATCATTGTTAAATTTACAAAAGGGTGTATAGTTTACAGAACCGTTGGGACTGTCGGCACAACTCACAACACATGTTTTACATCTCTTGTTTATACATTTATAATATCTCATATTCATTTTTATTTAAATATCTTCGAAACATATTTTTAATAAATTTTTGTAAGTACTTAGACTTAATTGCAACATAAACAAGAACAAAAAGACACCCCCCCCCCAAGAAATTATATGAAAATGAACAGTATACATAATAAAAGCGCAATATGCAGCTTAAATTTATCATATATAATAATAGTATCAATTCACCATGAAAAATTGAAGCACCATTGGCGCTTTAAGCAGCTCATATATAATGCTACAAGTTATAATTCACATTATGCAATGAAAGTTCAAAATTTTCCAGGAAAGAGTGTGTCAAAAAGGTAAACAATTAACGATGAATAATTAAAAAAAAATAAACAAAATACAGGCAAGAAAAAACACAATCTGTTCTTCTTCAGAGGGAGGACAGACGAAACCTAGCCCCCCTCCCCCCCACTTTAAAAAATGAAATGTTTCAGGTTTCTGAACGCCCACCAAACCTGCAGTCAAAAATAACAACAACAGAAAAATATATACCAATTTTTTTAAACAGAACCAATGATATAAATTATATGAAAAAAAACCTTTACTATGTAAAAAATCTGTGCAGTAGCTTATAAACTATTTTAAAATGAATGCAGAGTTTGGCAAGCCTCCTCCCTTACCTAAAACAAAACATTACAATTATGAACAATCATACCTGTTCCAAACTCTTGCCTGTAAAAAACAACAAAATAACTAGAATGCTCACTCCAAGTCCAAATTGCCTAAAACTTCAAAAGCCAGGTCTGCATAACCTCCCTAAAACTCGAACCATCCAGTTAAATTCGTTCTAAAAATATAGACTTTAGAATAAAACTTTCATAAAGAATGTCAGCGAAGCATGCTATCAAATTACAAGCTACGCCAACAGTCCGCAGCGTTGCCAATTATTTTTTATAATAGTTTTTACATAATATCTTAAAAAATTAATTGGATAATTATTATTATAAAAAAGATTTGCTGTAAATTTATAAACCTGCTTATAAAAATGTTTTTCATTATTACAAATTTTATAAAATCGAAATAGTTGATTAATTATTATATTTATATAAATTTTTTTATGTAAGTTAGAGTACCAGTGTGGCATACTTCTAGTGAAAAAATTAAAACTGTTTCTTTTATCATATAAATCTATATTTACTGTATCATTCAAAATAGCAAAAGAAATATCCAAAAAGTCAACATGATAATCGTCACCGTTTGCCTTATTTAATTTTAAACAATCCGGATAAACATTATTATATTCATGAGTAAAATCAAAATTGAAAATTAAAATGTCGTCGATATATCTAAAGATTTTTAAAGATTTATTGTAATTTATTGTATAATTAAATTCAAAAGAAAATAAAAACAAATTGGCTGCAGTAGATGAATAATTAGTTCCCATACCTATTCCACAAATCTGTTTGTATATGTTATTGTTGAAATTTACATAATTATTGTATAAACAAAAATGACATAAACTTAAAAACAAATCCCTATTTATGTTTAATTCATCGTCTAAATTAAATAAATCAAATATATTAATTAAAACATTGAATAATTGATCTATAGGTACATTAGTAAAAAGGTTTTCGAAATCGAAAACCTGCATTAAGTGAGTAGTGAAATTAAGGTTTTGTAATACTTCAAAGCTGTTATCAATTGACCAAAAGTAACTTGAATTTTTTAATTTAACTTTGAGAAAACCATATATTCTTTTTAAAAGCTTTTGTAAACCTAAATTAAAATTTTTATTAACACTATTGGTAGTACTGCAAATACATCTGAATTTAATAGGAGACTTATGAAACTTAGGAGTAAAAAAATAAATGGCAAATAATGATGACTAGAAACATCAAAAACATACGAAAACAAACTTTTACACTTTTTCTTGTATGAAAAGAATTTTTTGACAATAGGATCTTTTATAATATCAATTTTTTCGTAAAATTCAGTATTTTTTAATTCATCATTGATTTTATCTATATAAAATTTCTTACAAATAATAGCAAAATTATTGGCAGCTTTGTCCACAGGAACTATTACAAAATTTTTATGTAAATCATTTATGAAAATTATATCTTCTTTACTGAAAGTCTGATACTCATATGCACTTGAATTTAAAAAGTCCTCTAAAAAATCCTTAAAATGCTCCAATACTTGAAATTTCCACTCAAAAAATGCCTCCAAGGGCATGCTAAATTTATAACTTTGTTTTTTAATAAAATTATTCACATCATTAATAAAAAAATTCAAGGCTTTATCATAACTAATTTTACTATTAATTCGAAATTTTGTACCAAAGTTCATTAAATATCTTACATTTTTGTTTTTAATTATATATAAATTACCGGTAATTACATGACCATAATGATCATCAATAAAATTTGCAAAATTTGATTCATTACAAAAACACTCCAAAGACCCATCAACTTCCAAAGAAGCAGTCTGCCTATAATTAAAAATTTTATTACTGATTGGCTTCAGATAATTAAAAGCTATTGAAATTTTACAGTTCTTAAGAGGAAAGAGGTCATTGACACTCCCTAAAATCTTATCCATATTTAAACAATCATATGCTTTTTGCAGGAATGTAATATTAAAATAAACAATATCTTTCTGTAAATCATCTCTACCAATTAGCCTGAAATTAATTAAATCCAAAACTAAATTTTTAAATTGCATGTTCTTAAATTTATATGTACTTAAACATTTCTTAATTTTTATAATAGTGTTAATTTTCAATTTAAACAAATTATTTTTTATATTTTTGACATTATATGTAATCTTAAAATCATCTTCCAAATCTTTCAGCCACTTAGCAGGAACAATTAAATTGATATTTTTAGAAAATCTCCTTGAACCCCTTTTTCCTCTCAATATTTTAGTTTTATCATTAAAATTGTAAAATAAATTATACACATTTGCAACTTTTGCTAAATTAATATTGTTAATTAAGGTATTTAAACCATATGGATAAACTGTTTTCAATTTAAACATAAAATCATTTTCTCTGTTAAGTCTTTCACTTTTATCTTCCACATGGTCCAATATATAAATACGAATATTGCTAAACGAATGTATTCTGAAGTGTGAAATTTCAAAGGTTGAGCATTCCTTATTATCATTATACACAGCAGAACGATGCCCATTATTTCTAACATGCAATTCACCTTCTGTTTGACCAATATACCTTCGGTTACATGTTAATCATTCAATTCTGTAAATAACATTGTTAAATTTACAAAAGGGTGTATAGTTTACTGCGTATATTTACAAAAATGAAATGGTAAATAACTGGCACATATACTTTTTGGCGTGTATGTTTTTCTTTTGTTTTTCGGATTGTTAAACTTATCAGAATTTTCAAAGTAATATCATGTCTATTTTTAAGAAATTATTTTTACAGTAACAATTTCTGTATCATTTATTTCATGAAAAAAAATTCATGAAATAAATGATGCAGAAATTGTTTTCATAATAAAATATATTAATTTAACTTATGTGCAACAGAAAAAATTACAAGCATTTTCTTAAACAAATAAATGTATTTTTTTCTTTCCGTCTTTTTTTCTGTGTATAATAGCTCAATTTGTTATTAAAATATTGCGCATTTAAAATGCTATTGATGAGAACACTCAAAATAATTAGATTGATATTCAGTAAATTTGTTTTTTGTCAAGCTATTCATAAAAAATATTTATAACAGAGCAATTTTTTTAAAGGATTGATTATTATCAATATTTTAATTTTATGTTTGACAAAGAAAATGAAATTTTTATGATTATATAAATATTTGAAGTATTTTATCTCATACTCTTTTGTCCGATCAATATTGATGAGACGTCTCCTTTACGATACATTACAAAATATCTACAAACGAAACAGAACTGATTAACACCAATCTTACAGATCTCCACATTTTGAGTTTAGTCGTAAATTAATCAGTATCAAAAGCTAAAATTTTACTACCTTTTCTTTTGCACAAAGAAAAAATATATTACTTTTGTTTTAAAATACTGTAAAATACCAATCTAGTTATTCAATATTGGAGGAAGAAATTAGACCTCAAAAATGCTATAATAGAAGCTGCATATTTTGTTCTTTTAATGTATTATTGGATAACTATTTTTTTAATATAATAATTTTCGTCTAACACTTTCTAATTAATTTAATTTAAACTTTATTTTTGCCAGTTAATTTAAAAGATGTTTTAAGAAAATATTTTAAAATTTCGATTTCAACACAACAGTTTTTACGTACATTTTTAGGGGGGAAAGCAACCTTTTTCTTCCCTTTTCAACTATCATTTAATATGCAATTAAAATGTATATACGAAAATACAAATATTAAATCTAAAAGTTTCAGACAGAGAAAATGAAGTCTAATTAGTTTGATCAGAGTTTCCTGTGATTGCCTAAATACTTGACTCAGAGATGGCCATACGTTTGATTTAGCAGCTGTAACTGCGTATAAGAATTTGAAGTTTAGCACCTATATTTCGTCTAACAACGTAGACAGTAACTGATTAGCTGTTTAAACAGGAAATGGTAAATCTTTGGTTCCAACTGGAATAGTACTGCAAGTAAAGTGGCAAAGCATACAGAAGCAACTTTTATTCTTTACAAACAAAATTAATACAATGACTGACTATGGAAATATAATACAGGATCCCTATTCTAACCTGTAACTACTGACAACCACCAGCATTTTAGACACCAGATAAAAAAAAATAGATACGTTTGCTTTTTAAAGTTTTGTAACTATCTATTTGTTGTAATTTAAATTCGAGAAACTTTGCTTGTTTTGAATGTTATGGTGATTATAAAAACATTAACACTGGAAAAAAATTATTTGTTTTAATCAATTTTTACCATTCAAAGGTTCCACTAAGAACTAAAATATTTAACAGTGTGCCACCATAAGTGAAAATCTCACATGATTGAAAACAAGTGTAGCTGAACAAAAGAGGTTTAAGCAAATAATAATTTCTTTATTGAATAACAGTGCATTATTATCGGACTATCAATATAATTTTTTGTCATCTGCATAAATGGATTATGTCATACTTTACGCAACTTGATCTTAACAAATATATTTATAAACAGATATTTTATATTTCTGCAATCTGTCTTCTACTGAGAGATAATCAACATCATTCTTCAAACAGCAAAAATTATCGTCATTGCAATTTGTATAAAACGATTAATATAATAATTATAGTAGTATCAACTATATTAGTAACTATTTCTTTCACTTCTTTCATTCTTTATAGTGACTTATACTCTCCAGAGTTTGTAATAACTTTTCCCTGCGTTTATCTTGTATATATACTCTTTCGCTTTCAGTTATATAATTGCGTGAATCAATTACATGCTTTCAAAAGAAGGATATCCCTTATACCTTGTAACGCAGGAAATATTTCGTTTATACCTGTTTGGGTGTTGATTTGGAGTGGAATAATTATTAGCTTAAATATTCTATTTTTCGCAGTTTCCATATTTCAACTGTGTACTTCAGACCTCTTGAAAATGTTTGTGTTTAATATTCACATAAATAATGCATTTCTACGATTCGCAATATCTTTCACTTTTTCGTACGTTTTTGTCATTTCATGTTATATGCCTTTAAATATTTTCCCGATTTACTATGTTACGGTCTGTTTCGAAATCAAAGAACTAATTTTGAGTTTTTATATGATGATGAAGCGCCAACAAACATATAATTACAACAAATTAATCTATGTTTACAATGAAATAAAATCTGCTACAAATTCAGCAAACTCTACTGTTGGATTTTCAATGTTTTTCTCATTTATATTTAACGGTATTTTCTTATTTTACAGTCTATCAACATTTTTAGAAATAAAAGGTAATAAGCCAGACTTACGGATTATATGCTTATGGGCAGTAAGTTGTTCTAATTACCTTGCAACTACAATATCTGCTACCAATGTGCACGAAGCTTCAAAGTTTATAAAAGCGAAATCTAAAAGACTTCAAGAAGACAATCCTCGTATAGTTTGCTCATATTTGAGATTTCTGCAGATTTGTGACGAAGAAATATCCATGACTGTGTGGGGAATACTCGACATCAAACGAAATATTGTACTTGGAACTCTCGGCACAATACTTACTTACACATTGCTGTTCAAAAATATAGGGAAGTAAGTATTCGAAGATTTCGAGGATTTTACCCAAATGTCAAAAGCTTATCAAAATACAATTTCAATATTTTTTTCATTTTTCTTTAACGGTATTTTCCTATTTTACAGTTTATCAACATTTTTAGAAATAAAAGGTAATAAACCGGACTTATAGATTATATGCTTATGGGTAGTCAATTGCTCTAATTATCTTGCAACTACAGTGTCTGCTACCAATGTTCACGGAGCTTCAAAGTTATAAAAGCGAAATCGAAAAGATTTAAAGAAGACAATCCTCGTATAATATGCTCATATTTGAGATTTCTGCAGATTTGTGACGAAGAAATATCTATGACTGTGTGGGGAAGATTGGACATCAAACGAAATGTTGTACTTGGAACTTTCGGTACTATACTTACTTACACATGGCTGTTCAAAAATATAGGGAAGTAAGCACTCGAAGATTTCGAGTAATTTACTTGAAGTTCAAAATCTTATGAAGATTCTATTTTAATAAATTAATATGAACTCACATTCGTATAAAATCTGTTGTGAATTTTTAAAAATGTAACATTAAATTTATTATTAGTATTCCATCATTTTTAATATTTGCAGCATGTTTAACTTTAATGAAACTTTTACTAATTAGTTAAAAAGAAACTAATCTTTTTTATATGTTTATAGTGGTAAATCATGGATAAAAGTGGAATGAAAATGATTTCATGAAAAAGATATACGCACCTTATTTTCACATATTTTATTTTGCACCTTACCGTATTTACTCGTGTATAAGGCGCAATTTTTTTCCAAAAAATTAGGGCAAAACTCCTAGGTGCGCCTTATACACGGAATATTTTTTTACTGTTGGATGCAGTCGAACGATATACATATGAAATAAGAAATTATTCAAAGAAGATATTAAAACTCAGAAAATGTTACTTAATTGAAGTATTACTGCATATTTATTTCAATCTTTGCAGTTTTTTATACAACAGAGCTACTGACATTATCTAAACGCTAATTAGAAATTCTCTTTACCGTCACTCATTCCTATTTCCCATCATTCTGTTACATCCCGAAATCTAAAAATGCATTTTCGCCTTCTTTTCTGGCCTTGTATAACGTTTATTTCGACTTTTGTTTTACTGAAATTCATTTGGTCATTCTTCATTAGAGTATCAAATTTATGGTGTGCCTTGTATACGAGATTTTAAGAAATCGCCATTTTTACTTGTAAAGTAGGGGGTGCGTTTTATACAGGCGTGCGCCCTATACACGTGTAAATACGGTATTTTCATATTATTTTTTAACAATCTGATCGAATCATACAAAGACTGTGTGTGCTTTTATCAAAATTTCAAATATAGTAACTGTAAAGTATGGAAAGACACTTTTATAACAATTTGTTTTGATAGCATTGAAACTAAAAATATGAGGGAATTTTAGTGCTTTGTCTTTTTTCTCATTAAAGGTTATCTGTGTATCACATTATTTCCAATTCAGATAAGACATATATAAATGCCTATTTCTATTTAAATTACTATTTGTATTTTTTTTACATAATCCTGTATCAGCGATGTTTACAATATTGAGTGTTACAAAATTTGAGTGTTGAATAGTGAAAGAAGAAAATCTTAAACTTATTTAAGCAGATATTTTAAACTAGTCTGAATGGCGGTGCAAAAAAAAAAATTACGATTATAATTTCGAAGATTGGAAGAAGATAAATGTTTCACTTGAGACACATCTTTGGGGGTGGCTGAACTCAGCACAAACACTTACATTTGTATGAACTCAATGTATTAATGAGTACTATTATTAATTACTAATATTATTAGTAATATTACTATTAGTATTACTAATATTATTATTACTATTAGTATTACTATTACTATTAGTATTACTAATATTATTAGTAATATTAGTAATTTCCAAAGAGATCCATATATGGTAGGAGTTCTTAGTCAGCGAAATAACGTAAAAAATAGTCCGCTTTATCAATGTTAGATAGTAGAGTTGTCGTTTACTACTATATTATTTATACTTCTCTTATTAAGTTACATTTGTCAAAATATTAAATGATTCCCTAGTGATGTAATGGAGTACGATAAACAGCATTTTGGGCCATGAATGAAAACTAAAATTTCATTAATTGTATCCTTTCATGCTGACTCTTGGAAATCATATTACGAAATGGGGAAAAAGCCTCCTGTTATGTATGGAGTTTACAAGTAATATCAACCACAAGTTGCATGCAGGTTATATGATGAATCCATGATACTGATGACGAAAGCGCGTAATGTTCAAACGGTTATTACTATGGATTTCATCCAAAGATCAAAGAAGTTTTTATCTATCTAATTTTTAAGAAGAAGATGTGTGTTTTTATCGAATAGGCAAATTACCACAAAGGATAAATTATTGCTCTTCTAAATTTCAGTGAAAAGTAAAATTTATTTTCCGCTTCACAAGGCTTAATCCCTTCAGGACGAGCGAAAGTGTTAGCGTAATTTTTTTTTCCAAGCACCTTCGTCGTTCCAAGCCCAAGCTCGCACTCTGATTGGTTGTTGCTCTCGGCACTGTTGTCATGTAACTTGGCGATAATCATACTTGGCGTAGCGATAGATGCTTCCGCCGAGGAGTTTGATTTCCTTCCGAACCGAGTACAAAGAAACTTTTTTCTTGCAGCACTGGGTTGGATGGAACGTGTCTTAGTGAAAGCTATACTCTTTAAAAGTTTTTACACACAACTTTTTACTTTGTACTCGATTTACTTCGTACTCGGTTCGGAAGGAAATCAAACTCGACGGAAGCGTCTATCGCTACGCCAAGTATGATTATCGCCAAGTTACGTGAAAACAGTGCCGAGTGTTGAAAGTAGATTGTTATTTCTTTTGTGTTGTTGGCAACAACATGGTTTTGTTTTCGATGGAATAAAAAATGTCTTTTTTAAAAGTTGGCTGGTTAATGCGTACGTTAAGTTAGAAATATTAAAGTAAATAAGCTTAATTTAATGGAGTCAGATAAAATATTTTAATAAATAAGTAAAGTACCACTGAATGAAATAAAATTCAGGGAGATACTACCGACATTACTGGTGAACAGAGGACATGATATTTAAAAAGGTATCATTTTACTTTATTTCGTTTAATGAATATGGATCTATTAATTAAAAAGCGCTCTCCTGTTAGAGCTAATTTTTCTAAAACTTACAATGCATTAACGAATTTATTAAAAGAAGATAATCCTAAGGAGGAAAATATTAAATCTACTTTTGCGAGTTTAAAAAGAATTTACAGTCGCTTGGCAGATTTAGACAATGAGATAAGTAATAACATGTTAGAAAATTGCGATATGGCAGAGTATGAAGCTGAATACAACGCTATAGAAGAATATAATGAAAAAATGGATAAAGTTAGCGTGAGTGTAGAAATTTATTTAGAGAAAGATTTAAATTCGCAATATACGAACTCAGTAATTAACTCGCCTGTAACGAAAAATAAATTAAAGTTACCAAAAATAGAGTTGATCAAATTTTGTTCAGATATTAAAGATTGGCTCGCTTTTTGGAGCCAATTCAAAAGAATTCATGAAGATAATGAAATTGAAAATGAAGATAAATTTCAATATTTAATTCAGTGCATAAGTGAAGGTACAAGAGTTCGCGAAATAATTGATAGCTTTCCACCTACTAGTGAAAATTATGAAAAGGCTATTGAAAGTTTAAAATCGCGATTCGGGCGTGATGAACTGTTAATTGAGTTTTATGTCAGACAACTTCTTAAACTTGTTGTTCAAAATTCTACATTGTCTAAAAATAGAATGAACACTAGTAACTTGTATGATAGGCTAGAATCTTATTTAAGAGCTCTAGAATCGATAGGCTTAACCTCAGATAAATATTCTGCAATGCTTTTTCCACTTGTGGAATCCTGTATTCCGGAAGAGCTATTCAGAGTATGGTTAAGAAATCCTTGCAATTAGTTAACGGCGAAAAATTGAAAAATTTATTATCCTTTTTGAAAACGGAAGTTGAAAGTGACGAACGAATTCGCTTGGAAAAATCTAGTTTTATAAATGAATATCGTCAACGGAAAGAAATATCGCAGCATTTTGTGCCGCCCACTACTAGTAATTTGATTTCAGGAACCATTGATAAAAAGAAAATAAACAATTCTTGCGTTTTTTGTGACAAATTACACAATAGTAAAGAATGCTTTAACGCTCAAAAGCTTAATTTTGTACAAAAGCGAGAAATTTTACAAAACAAAAAATGTTGTTTTTTATGTTTTAAAATCGGGCATCGTTCGAAATTTTGCAAAACTAACGTGAAATGTGTTTTATGTAATAAAAGACATTTAGTTTTGATGTGTCCTGAATTGCCAATTAACAAATCGACTGAAATTCAACAAACTGAACATCACTCTGATTCTGCAGCTTCAGAGGTCAGTTTGTTAAGTCATTGTGTACCGGAAGAAGTGTTACTTCAAACACTGATAGTTAGATTGAAGTCAAAAGGTAAGGAGGGTCAAGCCCGAATTCTCATTGATAGTGGCTCACAACAGTCTTATATCCTAGAAAGCACAGCTGAAAGTTTGGGTCTGGATCCAATAGAAAAGAAAAGCTTAATACATTCATTGTTGGGTGGATTTAATACCGAAAAAAAGAATCACAATCTTTTCAAAGTAAAACTTGAAGCACTCAGTCGAAAATTTTCCTGTGATATAGAGGTGCTAGTTCAGCCAAAAATCTGTAGTAAAATTCCTAGGCTTAAAAAAGGATCGTGGAATAAGGAATTAAAAGAAAAGAAGATATGAATTGGGGATTATGGAAAAGGTTGCCCTGATATAGAATTATTGATAGGAGCAGATTTTTGTGGTAAACTATTTACCGGAAACATGCATAAACTTAAATGTGGCTTAGTTGCATACGAAACGTTTTTAGGTTGGCTTATCATGGGCAAAGTTCCTGGAGAAAAATTTGACTGCTCTTTAACTAATGTAATAACTTCATTGTTCACAAAAGATGCATCAGTAGCAAATCTTATAGAAAACGGATATATAGTTTCTAAAGATAGAGTTCAAAATTCCGAAAGAAATTACGGTGAAAATAAGTATGTCGATTCTAAAGATAAAGATCAAAATCCAGAGAAAAATTACAGAGAAAATAAGTATGCAAACTCTAAAGACAAAGATCAAAATCCAGACAGAAATTACAGGGATTATATCGATAGATCTCAGTATCCAGCAAAAAATTTCAAGGAGAATTCTACAACAAAGATTAGACCTGTATTTGATACTTCGTGTCATGGAAAAGGTCAGCCGTCATTGAATGATTGTCATGAAAAGGGAACAAATCTTTTAGAAGTTCTGCTTTCTCCATCTTTGTTTATTCAAGATACTCGAACGGTGGGAGTTCCCGATTTGGATCATTTGGATAAAGTCAACATATCAAAAAGGTTGAGATACCAGCAAAAACCCCGAAAAGAATTCCGAGGAAGATTCCGAGGAAGATTCCGAGGTGAATATCTTGGTCTTTTGGAGCAATCATCTGAGAAGCAAAAAACATCTGATCAGAGAAAATGTGGAACAACAGTAGAATTTCCGAAACGTTATAAGGACTGACTGAACTTCTTATTTTAAATATATTTTTGAGAGATATTTTAAATTTATTTATTTACAAGTGTTTGTATTATAATATTTTGTTCTAACTGTTTAACTTCAATACTATGTTTATACAGAGTTATTTGTAATATTTTTTAGATTATTTTGAATATTTATTGTTTTGATAAATTCCATTTATCAAAAGGTGGGAGGATGTTGAAAGTAGATTGTTATTTCTTTTGTGCTGTTGGCAACAACATGGTTTTGTTTTCGATGGAATAAAAAATGTCTTTTTTAAAAGTTGGCTGGTTAATGCGTACGTTAAATTTAAGTTAGAAATATTAAAGTAAATAAGCTTAATTTAATGGAGTCAGATAAAATATTTTAATAAATAAGTAAAGTACGACTGAATAAAATAAAATTCAGGGAGATACTTCCGACACCGAGAGCAACGACCAATAAGAGTGCGAGCTTGGCCTTGGAACGACGAAGGTGGTTGGGGAAAAAAATTACGCAAAGTGTTAAGTCTTGTTAAGTCGAGTACACGTTCCGCATAAGATTTCAGAAACTTTAAATATTCTCACCAATATATTTATATTGTAAATTTTGCCTTATTTAATCCTATCATTCCCCTGATTCAACTAGCTTGTAAAATAAAACCGGTGATAATAGATTAGAAATTCTGTGAAAGATGCTCGTCCCGAAGGTGTTCAGAAGCTTGAATCTTTCGGTTGAACAAAGAAAATACAGTTATGATTTTTATTACTCATCCTTTGAAAATTTGTTTAACCCTTAAATGCATATTGTATCATTTTCGATACCATAAGTGTTCCCGATTTATTGGGGGTTTTATTCACATATTCCGTACTCTCACCAGAAATTTAAAAGAGCAATTTTCACTTTACTTAATGACAAACCATTCGTAATTATACAAAGAAAAATTTACCATTTACATTTTTATGGTATGAATTCTGATTCTTTGGATTGCGCATTTTTTGGAACGCGTTCTATCCTATGCATTTTAGGGTTAATCATTTGAGGGGTAAAGTACATTTTTTAGCAAAAATGGTAAAAAGATTGACAGACACCGGGATTTACAAGAAAATTTATATAAAAGTAATTCAAATCATTTTTTTTTTCAGAGTAAGTAAAAAAAATCAAAATTTAGTTTTAAAATGCTGGTGGCATTTGGGAATTAAAATTAAGTGGTATATATAATATATCGGTGCCCTTCAATAGGTTAAGTGTGCTTGGAACATAAAATGGTTAAAATTTTTCAGTTTTTGATTGTCGGCCTATAGCATACAGCTAAAAAATTATAGTGCAAAATGATTATGAACCTAAATGATTATGGGGCTGAAAGGTTTTTTAATAACATATGATAAGTACTGTCAGTGAGTATATCATATCTGTGTGTTATTTATGCTTTGGTGCACTTTTCTAAAATTTGTTTTAGGTAAACAATTGAAAGTTTCCAAAATTGTGTAACTATCTTGTTTTTCTAAATATATGTAACATTCTGGACCTGAGTAAAAAAATTCTTTACAATAAGAAAAAAATATGTTTTTAATATTTTTAGGATTTTTAGTGTTTATTTGTAAAACATTTTTAATTTTATATCTTTTAAGCCAAAATGAAAATTTCTGCTTACTATTCTCAAATAGCGTATTTTCTGAAGCCACAACAAATTTTTATGTGATATATTCATCAATATTTTAGAAAAGTATACTGATAAAACATATTGTTCAAAAACTATGTAAAAAGTACATTGGTTTTTGAAAATAATTTTATGCATGGAATTAATTTCGTTTGATTTATATATGAGTTATAATGTGTATATTTGCTGTAAAAATATTTTCTTGATATCTATCTCCATTTTAAAGTAAAATATGTGATGTAAAATACTTTGCAAAATCTGTTTTATACTATTTGTCGAGATTTAAGCAAATGTTTATTATTATTAATAATAATAATAAGTGCCTAAATTGGTCTTCATTAACTCCTTTGCTACAAATGAACAAAATAATTAAATGCGCAAAACAAAATATTTCAATATAATTATAAATTATTGTTTAATTCATTCCTATACCATAAGGAAAGTCCAGAAGACAATCATTGTAAATACTTTTTTTTTCATTAAAGAAATTCTACAATCAAAACTTTTTGGAATAACAGAACTTTTATTTGTTATTTGAAATAATTCTTTATAAACATTTACTGGGTAGTCGTGAAAAAAAAGTTAAGCACCCCTACTATGATTTCAGCAAATTATCGTAGAAAAAAATTATTGGTGCTAAACGATTGGAAATAAAGTCCACTGTTACACAATGCATATATAATTTGTTTAGGGGGCCATCTACATATAAAACGAGCTCAAACTTCATTATTTTAATAGAAATAACTCAATTTTAACAAGATATTTCAAATCTTTGGCTCAACTATGCCTGGACTCCATATTTAAAGTCACTTGAATGATAATTATATGAGCACACAAATCTGCGGCGTAACTTGATACACAAAAAAGGAACTCTGGTTTCGACCCCCGGTCGTGGACATGTTTCACTTTGTTTGTTCTGGGTTTAATTAGCAGCGGGACAAATCGCTCATTAAATATTAAAGAATCTAGTGATAATTTTTGGCTTTGAAATATCACAGGAAATAATTTTCTCGTGGAATGCTAATATCGGGTAAAGAGGGTTCAACTGCATTTATAGTATACGCATTGTATGTATTACTAATGGGCATCAGTTGGTGGTAACATCGATAACAATACACATGATCTTTAAAGAATTATGATCGCTAAATATTGATCATTATTGGTTATTTCCGTGGGATATATTAAATGGAGACTTATGATTTTTTTTCTATTGTGCGTGACTAATATGAAATAATTGGTAAACATAGACATTAATAGTGTTTTTAGACACAGTTATTTTATCTAAAGTACTGATTTAATAATAAAAATAGTTTTGTTTCCTGTGATTTCAAACTTTGAAAACTATATGTTTATAATTTTCAAAAATGTTCAGTGAATTTTCAGTTTAAAATATCATATAATTTATAAACGCAGACACATTTATAGATTTAATTTATAAAGCAATATTATTCATATTTTTTTAATATTTCCTTTTTAATTTATGATATACAAAAGCATAGTAAAAAAATGTACTTGTTTGACTATGTATTTACATTTGAAAAATAGATTTTTTTATGAAAATGAATTTTTTAAGTTAAGCAGTATGTTAATGATGGATTTTAAAGCATACTTTACATAATAAATTTTATTTATTTAAAAAACCAAGTACTATTTAAACAAAAATTCAATTTCAAAAGGCGACTCTCTTTGGAGATTTCAATATATTATAAATATAACAAAATCCTTAAATATAACAAAAAAAATGTATTCATGCTATCCTTATAAAATGTATCTTTAGGAGACTCATACATTAAAAAAGCTCAAAGAGTGTCCCAAAGGTTCCAATTACAGTCATTTCAAACAGCAAGATGACACAGAAAAAATAATAATTAATACATACCAAATGTTACTTTCAAAAACATCATTTGGAATTTCTTTTGTTAGTACTTTAACGAGATTATTTGTCTCTGGGGTAATTTAATTAAAATTAAGAGAGTGCAATCAATACAATAAAAAATAAATTAAATCGGAATGTTTAAACGTGCTAAAAGGATCTTTTACAATATGTTTGGATTTATTTGATGTGGTTTAAATTATTTAAAAAAAATAACACAGAGGGAATGCATTTCATCCCATTTACAATTTAAAAGAACTGTTCACATATAGTAATGACTAAAAAATATATTTCAAGAACGCATTGTGTTTAGTGTAATTTGATAGAAATTTGCAAATGAAAAGTTGTATTTTGATCTTAAATATATTTCGCAAGATAAAGAACAGGCATGTTTTCAATCAAGGAAATTGATAAATTACATTCTCTTAGATATTACGTTATAATTATTTTTAGTTCAAACATTGATATGCGCAACATTATTGTCAAAAATGTGAAAAAATGCTCATAAATTGTTCTTGTTTCTTTATTTTGTTAATGAAATAAAAAAGATAACGACCGCTATGTGAAACTAAGACATTAAATAGAGTTTATATATATACTTAAGGTATCCAACTGCGTTCGGAGACATTTTTTCTAAACTCTACTTTTGACACATTTTTTGGTATCTTTCAATGTATTTAACACAGAATAAAGAAAATTATTAAAAACATAATATTAACAATATAACTTCTTAAAATAAAAAATGGCCATTTTTAGTCTTTAAAAAAAAGGCTCCAACTCTTAAAAAAGCACACTTTTTTCAACATATATATATTAGACATTCTGTAGTATAATAGACTAAAAACAAATCAATTTACTGAAATCTAAAAGAGATATCGCTGATTATACAGAAATTTTCAATAATTTTACGTGCAATTCTTCATAAAAATAGCTATATATATATCAACTACATAGCTATATATATTAAAATGAATCTAAAAGTCAGTTAGATCTCATTATTTAGTTCATTAACCTTTAGATATTATCGGTAATAAATACGAAGAATTTCATAGTTATAGGATAGTATAATTTTGAGTTAAAGCAATAGTCATTTAACTTTTCCGAAGAAAATCTCATTATTTAAGAAAACGCATTTAAAATTTAGAACAATATATATATATATATATATATATATATATATATATATTAAGAGTTATTTATTATAAGAGTATTTATTATACTTATTAAGAGTTCTAATTTCATTTCTAATACGCGTACAGTAAAAATAAAACAGATTAAGAACAGAAATGTTCGTTCTATAAGATAATCAAATAAAAGAAAAATGAGAAATTTCCTCGAAATTGACATTATCAATTCCTGTTTGAAAAATACGATAAGAATGTTTCTTCTTTCATATCAATGCTCATGTAATATAAAAGAACTGTTCTACAGCACAATGTTCCACAACTTACTCTTCTATTCATAGATATGATTAAAAAGTTACTTTTATTAATTAAAAAAAGAATATGTAGCGATGATGCAATATAAAATAAATGACCTAGATCACAATGTTCCACAACTCACTCCTCTAACTCTATTTATAATTAAAGAATAACCTTTTGTAATTAAAAATAGAATATGAAATGATGATTTAATATATAAGAAATTTCCTCCTGCACAATATTCTACAAATTACTCCTCTAAAAATAGATATGATTAAATAATTACTTTTATTAATTAAAAAAAAAGATGAAATGCAGATGTAATATAAAAGAACTGCACTACTTCAAAATGTTCCACAACTCACAATTCTAATCATAGTTATGATTGAAGAATTACTTTTATTAATTATAAAAACAATATGAAACGATGATGCAATATAAAATAAATAACCTACAACACAATGTTCCACATCTCACTCCTCTAACTCTATTTATAATTAAAGAATTACCTTTTGTAATTAAAAATAGAATATGAAATGATGATTTAATATATAAGAAATTTCCTCCTGCACAATATTCTACAAATTACTCCTCTAAAAATAGATATGATTAAATAATTACTTTTATTAATTAAAAAAAAAGATGAAATGCAGATGTAATATAAAAGAACTGCACTACTTCAAAATGTTCCACAACTCACAATTCTAATCATAGTTATGATTGAAGAATTACTTTTATTAATTATAAAAACAATATGAAACGATGATGCAATATAAAATAAATGACCTACAACACAATGTTCCACATCTCACTCCTCTAACTCTATTTATAATTAAAGAATTACCTTTTGTAATTAAAAATAGGATATGAAATGATGATTTAATATATAAGAAATTTCCTCCTGCACAATATTCTACAAATTACTCCTCTAAAAATAGATATGATTAAATAATTGCTTTTATTAACTAAAAAAAAAGATGAAATGCAGATGTAATATAAAAGAACTGCACTACTTCAAAATGTTCCACAACTCACAATTCTAATCATAGTTATGATTGAAGAATTACTTTTATTAATTATAAAAACAATATGAAACGATGATGCAATATAAAATAAATGACATACAACACAATGTTCCACATCTCACTCCTCTAACTCTATTTATAATTAAAGAATTACCTTTTGTAATTAAAAATAGAATATGAAATGATGATTTAATATATAAGAAATTTCCTCCTGCACAATATTCTACAAATTACTCCTCTAAAAATAGATATGATTAAATAATTACTTTTATTAATTAAAAAAAAGATGAAATGCAGATGTAATATAAAAGAACTGCACTACTTCAAAATGTTCCACAACTCACAATTCTAATCATAGTTATGATTGAAGAATTACTTTTATCAATTATAAAAACAATATGAAACGATGATGCAATATAAAATAAATGACCTACAACACAATGTTCCACATCTCACTCCTCTAACTCCATTTATAATTAAAGAATTACCTTTTGTAATTAAAAATAGAATATGAAATGATGATTTAATATATAAGAAATTTCCTCCTGCACAATATTCTACAAATTACTCCTCTAAAAATAGATATGATTAAATAATTACTTTTATTAATAAAAAAAAAAGATGAAATGCAGATGTAATATAAAAGAACTGCACTACTTCAAAATGTTCCACAACTCACAATTCTAATCATAGTTATGATTGAAGAATTACTTTTATTAATTATAAAAACAACATGAAACGATGATATATTATAAAGAAACTGCCCTACTGGACAAATTTTTTCTACAACTTGCTCAACAACTATTTTGTTCTACAACTCACTCCTCTAAACATAAATATGATTAAAGAATTACTTTTATTAATTAAAAAAGAATATGAAAGGATGATGTACTATAAAAGATGTGTCCTACTGCAGAATGTACCACAAGTCAGTCCTCTAACAGTAGATATGATTAAAGAATCACTTTGATTAATTTAAAAAACATGAAATGTTGGTGTAATATAAAAGAACTGTACTACTGCAAAATGTTACACAGCTCACAATTTTAATCATAGTTATGATTAAAGAATTACTTTTATTAATTAAAAAATTATATGAAATGCTGATATAATATAAAGGAACTGTCCTACTGCACAATTTTCTACAACTCACTCCTCTAAACAGGGATATGATTAAATAATTACTATTATTAATTGAAAAAAGAATATGAACTGATGTACTATAAAAGATCTGCCCTACTACAGAATGGACCAAAACTTACTCCTCAAATCATAGATCTGATTAAATAATTACTTATATTAATTAAGAAAGATTATGAAATGATGATGTAATAAAAAAAACTGCCCTATATCACAATGTTCTGCAACTCAATACTCTAAACGTTGATATGATTAAAGAATTACTTTTATTAATTAAAAGAAGAATATGAAAATATGATGTCATATAAAAGAACTGCCCTACTGCACAATGTTCCAGAACTTATTCCTTTAATGATAGATATGAGTAAAGAATTACTTTTATTAATTAAAAGAAAAAAATGAAAATATAATGTCATATAAAAGAGCTGTCCTACTGCACAATGTTCCAGAACTTATACATATGATTAAAGAATTACTTTTATTAATTAAAAAAAGAATATGAAATTATGATGTAATATAAAAGAACTGTCCTACTGCACAATGTACCAGAACTGATTACTCTAATCATAGATATGATAAAGAATTACTTTTATTAATTAAAATAAGAATATGAAATCATGATGTCATATAAAAGAGCTGCCCTACTGCAGAATGTTCCACATCCACGTCTTCATTCATCATTATATTTATATAAAATTGCAGCTTAATATTTTACATTATATGAACTTTTATAATGTATTTAGATAGATATTAAGAAAAAGAGCATAAAATCAACAGAGATATCGCTGAAAGGAACGGATATTCAACAACCTTCATTAATAAACTTGTCTATGAGCTCTATTTCCATGAAAATAATCAAAAAAGTAAAATGCAAAGAAATAATATGCAAAACGTTTAACTATTTCCCTGGTCAATCACGAAAAATTAAGATATACTCTGCTAAAACACAATGTAAATATAATAGCCTGTCCACTGAAAAAATTAAAAGAAGTGATTTGTACTACAATCGATCCAACATCGGAAGACGTATTAGCTGATGTATATGCTATGATTTTTAAAACCGACAGAAATAGTTTAATGGAAGACATTGGAATGATCAATACAAAACTTAAATAAAAGAAAATAAAGCAGATATAAAATTTTGTCGTCAATCCACACCTCACTCTCGCTTAAGTTTCAACCAAAATACACTGTAAAAAATCCATCAAATTTACTACAAAAAATGCTTTAAGCAATGTCGCCAGCAAGTTTTCTCGTAAAATTGCAGCAAAATTAGATGTAATAAAAAATCATTATTACATTAAATTGCTTCCAGCAGTTTTTGCCGTAAATTTAGCTGATTTTTTTTTCAGTGTATTACAACAGATTTTGATCATACAAAAATCATATTCCCAACATCCAATTATTTTGCACCTGTTATCAGAGAATCCGTAGAAATCGAGTAGAAAAGCAATCAAGTATGTCGTCAATATATAAAGGTCTATGACACTTTATCGTAAAATATAGCCAGTTTATGATTTGATGTCCAGAAAATAATTTTTTTAGGAAAAATGACGTATAAAATGTATGGTACATAAGTTATTGCTACACTGTTAAAAATTTTACTCTAATTTGAACCAAATTTTGGTGTTCAGTAGCTGTCACCATCAAATGGTGAAATCTCGTACCAACATTTGGAACTTCCTTCTTTAACCTCATTCCAACTATTGGAACTACGCTTCAACAGTAGCTCTAAATATTTGTTTAAGGTTTCACCTCTTACAGTGGCAGCTATCGAGCACCAAAATTTGGTTCGAACAAGGTCCAAATTTTTAACAGTGTACGCATTTAAAAGGCAAAGTGACGAATGAGCACAGAGAGAAATAACGAGATGAATGGAACTACAATTTTTAATAATATACACTGCTCAAAACAATTAAAGGATATTGCAGTTGTAGGTGGATTTTGTATCTGGGAAACTTTTTAGCTGATTGATACATGGTCGACAGACATAGTAGGTTATATGAGAATAAATTACACACGTTTGGCAGAAAAAATGCATTTTATTGCGCATTTGTGTACAAAAGGAAAAAATCACAATTTGTGCATATGAGAAAAAAAGAGTAAGAAAAGGTGTTTTCTTCAAAGAAAATCATTTTCAGTAGGGGGTATGGTTTCCACGGGCGCCCTGCAACGTTGAACACCTTTGAGGCATGGACTCAATGAGGCTATTAATGAGGAGTTGGGGTGTTCGTCCCCACTCTTCCAGAAGAGCTCTTTCCAGTTCTTGGAGAGTTTGTGGGGGTTGTTGGCGGCCAGACCCTCGTCTTCCTAGAGCGTCCCAAACGTACTCGATTGGACTCATGTCTGGAGAACACGCTGTCCATTCCATTCGAACGATTCCTTCCTCGAAAAGGAAATCCCCCACCAGGTTTGCACGATGTGGCCTGCAGTTATCGTCCATTAAAATGAAGTTATCTCCATTGCTGCAGCGTAAGGGACTACAATAGGTCTGAGGATCTCATCCCTATCGGCGACCAGTCAGAGCTCCATCTCGAATGATGTAGATGTCAGTGCGCCCGTCAATGGAAATGCCACCATACACCAACACTCCTCCACCGCCAAATCTGACACTTTCGTGCACGAACGCAGGATTATTCCTTCTGCCACGGTCCCTCCAGATGAAAATACGCCTATTATCCTGATGCACAGAAAAACGGAACTCGTCAGAAAACAGAATATTGCTTCATTCATTTCTCCTCCAGTTGACATGTTCGGTTGCCCACTCCCTGCGGTCGCGACGATGCCTTGATATTAATCTAACTCATACCATCGGTCGGCGAGCATACAGACCTACAGCATGGAGCCGGTTTCGGACAGTTTGAGTTGAAATCGTTGTGCCTGTATCCGAGCGAAGATGTTGTTGGAGAAGAGTAGCGTTCATGTTTCGGTGTCTCCGAGCTGTTAACGCTAAATCCCGATCTTCATTGGGCGTTGTTGCCCGTCTACGACCTTGCCCTGGTCTTCGGCCTGCACATCCACTCTTCAAAAAACGGTTCCAGATCCTGGAAATGACACTTTGTGACACTCCAATGGCTTGCGCTACTTTGGCTTGAGGTTGGTTCCCTTCTAACCTACCGACAATTCTCCAAGCTTCTGAATCTGTCAAATGACTTCGCTGAGACATCGTACTAATCGAAACAAAGCAATCACGGAATGCCGATCATCCTTGTCTTCATTCTCTTTTATCCAGTTGAAAGTCAAATTTCATTCGCTGCCGCTGAAGCGACGTTTTCGACGTCGAACTCAAAATTTGCATACTCCACACTTTGAAAACCAGAAAAAATTGCATTTGTAATTCTCTTCTTCTATTTTCGGCAATAAAAATTTCGTTTATATCTTTATTTTATATAAAACTTCAAATATCCTTTAATTGTTTTGAGCAGTGTATAACTATAAGTTTAATCCAAGAAACTGCCTTTACTTATAATTTGTAATAATTATTGGCACGCTTTTTTACAAAACGAAATTCACTTATTTGTAAGCATACATAAACAGCAATTGTAAAAAAATATTCTCTGATAAAGGGTCTGGATAAGGCTTGAAAGTACTTAGATATTTTAAATAAAATTAATTATCTTTAAGTATTTTAATTGTCAATAAAGCAAAACAGGCACCGTTTTAAAATTCATATTATATATTTCAAATTATAGCTTATCAGTTTTTTATTGTTCATTGATCTTTTTTCTAATAAAACAATTTTTTTTCGTGAATTGCCTTTCTTAAGCATTAATAAAAAAAGTTACTCACTTTCTTTAAAAAATGTTCACACTTTAAAAAATTGTTAAATGTTTTATTATTTTTTTTAATTATTGAAATAATGTAAGGAAATTTTTAAATTTCAAAAGTTAGATTTTGTTAATTGCTTTTATTGGATATTATAGAAATAATAAATCAAATTAAACTTTAAAATAAATATGGTAATTTTACTGAAACTTTTTTAAAAATATATTAACGCTAAGTTTCAAATTATTTTAAAAATAAACAAACAACGTTCGAACATTTTAGCTATAGTATCAAATAGGTTATAGCGAAAAATTTTAAATGATAAAGTTGTAACATGCGCCAGTATTGAATTGTTATTTGTCTTAAAACAATAATAAAATTTCTTAAAAAATAGGTTAAAATTAGTTTAAATATTATAATTTTGACATATTAAATAAACGTATTTAATCTTTTATTTTCGATGTAAGATAATATATTTTTTACATTATTATATTATTAACTGCGTTTACTCTTTAGAATTTTAAATTAATACGTAATAGATATGGAAAATGTTTCAAACTATTTTAAAGTATATTTCAAATTTAAAAAAAAAAGTATTGCAACTTTGGCAAGCTCATTGTAGATTTATAATTAACGAACTTGAAAATTTTAATTGCTTTTAAAGCCGTCATTTGAATACAGTTCACATTAGTCAAATAGCTTTTAAAGAAATTTACAAAACCATTATCAGTTATCCTATAATATAATTTTTAAGTACACGAGCAATGAAAATGTATTTTAATTTGTTTTCACTCTTTCCTTTTATTTATTTTTTTGATACAAATAATCATTTCAAAATTTTTATTAAATAATAAAATCTAATTACATTTAAAATGGGGCGAAAACAAATTCAAATTATATATATGTATATATTTAAAAATCTTTTTTTTCTCTCTATTAAAAATCGAGAATTGAATTCGGAAGATAAATGTTGTTACAATGTAAAATAGTATGACTAAGCAAACGTCCTAAATAAAGCATATTCAGTTTAAGTAACTATATTCATAAACAAAAATTTTCATATTTGAAGCAATCAAAATATTAAAACACGAAAATGATGTTTCTTCAAGTACTTGCAAACATCAAAATGCGTCTATTTGTTTTAATTCCATGCATGCTTTTAGAAATATTTTTCAAACTCCTTGCGTGTTATTTTAATTTTCAATGAAAAAAAGAATAAAATGATTAAATAATCAATTATAGATGTTGAGAGTTAATTTTATTTAAAAATCTTAGTACTTTCAAACATTTTCCAAACAGGTTTTTCCTCAGAGCTGAAATTCTGAGGGTTATGTAGGCAGGTGGGTATCGCTGACGGCGATTGAAGGCCAGGTCGACGCTTCACTCAGCATTGATCACCTGGCCTTCAATCGCCATCAGCGCCACCTATTGTTTGTGGTGCGAACTAAAATAAAAAATTACGGTTAAAAAAACTCCTGACATTATACATAACCCTCCTGCAAAAATTTTTGAATAGCTGTCACCGTTTTCAAGTTATTGAACTTTAAAATCCATCAGTCATTTTTGGGACACCCGGTATGTTATTTATGCTTTTCGCAATAACTTTCTTTGGTAAAAGAAATGCTCGTCACTAATGGTTTCGTTTTAGATATGTTTCTTGTTATATGATAAAAATGTAATACATGTATGTAAATCACACAAAAAAGTTCGCTATGTCAAATTGCTGTTCCCTTTAATATTTATTATCTGAATAATTACAGAAATAACAAAAATCATGAAAAGATAACATACATAAATTGTACATTTAAATATGTATCTATAAGCTTGCTTTAAATTATAAAATGTTCAAGAGAGGTAACTTATGTAGGCATTAAGTATTTAAAATTGATTTTACAAATATTTCTTTGCGAAATATTTATACATTTTCAAGACAAATTTCGTGAAATTGCGTAAAATTACACGCAGCTTAATGTTCCAAACACCTAATGTGATTTGAAGAATTTTTTCTGTTATTTGACGAAATTTCCGTCTTTTGGTTGAGTGATTTCAAGATATATTGTTATTTCATTTGCAAAGTTTAGAGATTTGAGAGAAGAAGATATACATAATTTCTCCGTTTTTAAAATGAAAAATATTGTTAGAAAGTAATATATACTGCTACACATTGCCTCAGCGCCAACATGGTCTGAAGAAAATGGAGTAGAAACTGGACGTTTTCACTCAGTTTTTATCTTGGATCTATGGCATTTTAGCATTTTGTGGAAAGATAGGTAAATCCGTATGGAATATTTTGTATTTTAACTAAATAAGAGCAACAGAAAAAAACTCTTAATCACGAACTTTTTTGAGAGATGATTCTACATGATTATTTAGAGTGTAAAAAATACTTTTAGTGTGGTGTTTAAATCAACTATACGATTTATTAAAAAAATTTTAATGTATAAAAAGAAATGTGATTGTCTAAAATTTGAGAGAAACAACATATAATCAACCAGAAATATTAAAAATAATTAATTTCCATGTATAGATGAGTTATACATTTTCCTTTTTTTTTTATCTCTGAGAACCTTTTTTTCCCCTGTAAAGTCAAATCATTTTTTTAATCTAAATAAATCAATGTTGTAATGGATATCTTTATGTAAAAGACATTTTATTATTTATATATTTTGATTATTTAATTTTTCAATTGGGTCGATATTTTGAACGTGTTGTTTTTTGAGTAAAAAAACATTGAAACCGTTTGAAAATAAAAATTAAACGAAATTAAATTTTCAAAAACCAAATTTATTTTCAGATGCTACATATATGGCTTTATTTTTCAACGTAGCTGCCAAGTTTGTTAAACTCTTTATCATAAATTGCAACTAGATTTTTAATACCCTCTTCCCAGAAACTCGGAGCCTGCTCCAAAAACCAAATAATTACGACCCTTTTCACGTCTTCGTCATCGCTATAATGATAGCAACTCACATGATGTTTGAGATAGCGAAAAAGATGGAACTCGCTTGGTACATGTTCAGGGATATGTGAGAAAAGGGTTCCGAAACTTCCGAACCAAAAATCGTGATCCAATAAAACTTCAGTCTGATCTTCGGTGTGAAGTCTTGCTTTATCATGAACTAGCAAAATTTCCTCTATCAATGAACTGCGTCTTTTCTTTTTAATGGCTCTGCACAGCTTTCGCAGGGTTCCGGATCTTCCCCTTTGGTTATCGAAGCAGGTGGTAAGTTTCCATGGAGAAGGTATTCAAAATCTAATTGAAAAGTATGATAAGTGTTGCTACTATTTGGTTATCCCATCGACCAAAAAACTATCGCTAAATTATGAGATTAAATGCCAATAATGGATGATTGTGACTGTAGCATTTATTAACATTATACACGATACACAAACATCATCAAGTGGTCATCATAAACAATATCAAATAACATCAAGTTGTTTTTAATTCCATTTTTTTTTGTATTTTTATGATCTTTCGTTATTTAAAATTAAAATTATATTAACGTGCATAATTTAGCTAGTTGTTTCGCGTTTTTTTTTTTTTTTTTTTAATTTGGCGAAAATAAATACCAAGTAGTACTAGCGATTACCAAGAGTACTAGAGAAATAGATTTAGTTTTCGAAATTTTTCTTTCGTTTGATTTTTATCTTCAAATGGCTTTTACTTAAAAACCAGCCCACGCAATCAATCATTGTCAAACACAATAATAAATTTACCATAAAGAATATTTGGGGCTAGCATACAATGCAAAAAGTATTTTAACAAAACAAGCAACTTGATTCCGAAAAGCACTTTCTGTTCTGAAACCTTCCTGATCAAAGGTTACAACAACAGTATCTGACAATAATCTATTAAATATTTTTGGCCAATGTTTTTGCAGGTAGAGAAAGAATATATTTCCAGGTGTGTCCTCAAGTTCGTGATCAAATTACTGATTCAATACTGATCAAATGACTCATTTTAAAGCAGATGAAATTCATTGTAGAGTTGTCAAATACTGGTATCACCCTGTGACGTCTCCGATAATTAATTTGGTTAAAGCACTTCAAAACGACGAGAAAATCGACCAAGGGAAAACATCGGTGTACACTTATAAGTCAAAAACCGACTCAGGATTCTAATCGGGCGTGACTGTCTTCGAAAATGGTGTCCTAGTGAGGGAACGATCCTTTGACTTTTATGGTACGCATCTGTGTTTCAGTCCGAGTTGAGCGCAATTTTAAAAGCGTTGTAGTTAAGCTTCTCAAAATATGACAGATTTTCATTATTCAGTGATTCAATGTCTGATCTAATGGCTTTGGATAATACGATCTGCCATGGCCCGCTTGTAGTGAAAATTCAGGAGTCGAAAGAGATCTTGTAGGTTAAGTCGTACTCGATTAGGGTCAATATTGGTGTCTATTGGTGTCCAAAGAAACGACATTGCAGAGTCGTTTACAAAAAGAAGTGTTGAGCGGAGTGTTCTCAGTGCGTATACTGATCATCTTCCGTGTGTGGTCCAACAATATATCAGACAAAAAGATTTAAGAACTTGGCAGTAAAATGTAATGAATGTGGTAAACTATGGTGAAATGAGATCCAAAATAAACACGTTTTTCGTGTATTAAGAAATATTTCTGAAAAATGCACTTGGGCATCTTTTATGATTGATTGGGCGGCTATGGAACATGGTCCTTTTTTGACCATCTACAGACGCTTCCGGTTCAAGCCTGTGGCTCGTGACTGCCCAGTTTGATCCTCTCCAAATTCAATTACACTATTGAACCTCTTTTGGTGGAGAGTATTGAGACTCAGCCTTGAGAGACAAGTACTCTAAAGTCAGCTGAAGCTGACCATCACCACGTCTCGAAACTACTTCGTACTTTCTAGATTTAGAAAGTACCTTGAGATCTTTCTTAAAGAAATGGTGCCTCATCTTTGGTAGTGCAGCAGTCTTGCATTTCGCAGTGTAGGAGTCTTGATATTAAAGCTGGGTTATGTAAGTGCGAATGGACCATGCCCAAGTTAAAAGTAGTTAAAGAAGGTGAAATCTGTGGCCATTTAGTTGTCTATATAGAATTTATAGTCGAGAATGTTTCCTCGATGCAAGCGATTTTGGAGACAAAGTGTACAGTGATTTAGCAGAATATGCTTAATGTTGGGCCAATTTGAATATGACCAGGAGTCGGTTTGTATTGTTTGGAGTTTAAATTATTCGATAGTATTAAATTTTCATAAAAAGTATTATATTAAAATATTTTGATTAAAAAAAAAATGTTGTTGCTACAGGGGGTGTTGTTATCTAATGAATTAATGTCATAAATTAATTTAAATAAAATCACAAATTTAAGAAGGATGATACGAGTATGTATTACATAATGAATTCCAATCAATTCCACTTATATACTTCCTCAAAATATAATTAACCATTTTGTGGCTATTGTAGTTGAGAAAATATTTTAAAATTTCTTTTGTTTTTAATTTGTTGAAATAAAAATATACTTTCTTCTACTATTTTCTAATAGAGAACTTTTCGAAATAAAAAAGTTGCTCATATTCTACTATTCAGAATTTTTTTGTGAAGACTTGATAAGCAGGAAAATAATTATCTTCCTAAAATATTTATTTCTATCATAGTTATGTATTTTTAGTAACTGCTAAAACTGATTTTTTATATTAAACTTGATTTTAAAATGTATTGTGTTAAGTGTCCATAAAAAATTTGCAAATTATTTGTTTTGCATTTAAGAATTTTTTTTTTTTTTTTTTTTTTTTTTTTTTTTTTTTTTTTTTTGCAAAAAAAAAAAAAAAAAAAAAAAAAGGAACATATGTTGAGTTCTACTTCATTCTCATTGTTTACATGTGGTAAACTTTAACACAATTAACACAATAAACTTTAACACATAAACTTTTTAAAGTTACAATAATTAAGGATTCTTTAAATATCTATCTAATTCTGTTAGTATGTTTTCTAAACATTATGTGCAGTTGAATGCTCGAACTATTTTAAACTACTATATTGTTAATTAGATTTTATAAAGCAGAATTTTTTTTATTTGAAATTAATTAACAGTATTAACGGTATTTTTTGCATATGAATATATGCATTAGAACATAGTTTTTGCAGATATTTTAATTCATTTTAATTTTTTTCGTTGTGCCGCTAAAATAACAAGATAAGTTAATTTGGAATCAAATAATTTTGAAATTTCTGTTTTTGGAATACTCAAGCAATAAAACAATTTTTATTCTCACGAAATCATTATTCTAATTATAAAAGAAAGTAGATGAAACTATGGTAAAAAAGTTTCAAGAAAGATTCCCGTAGTTTCTAAGGCTTCATGTCTAAAAAAAAAGTTCTTAGACAAATGAAATATGTAATTAAGAAACCATCTTGTACTTCCTACGAAAGAAAAAAATGAATCACTTGCAAAAGTTATTATTTATTAATAACTCTGAAATTTGCCTCAAAAAGAAGATTTAAATTATTTTATGACATTCTCTTCTGCTCTTTTAATAATACAAAGAGAAGTTATTAAAAACTTTGCATTTAAATTGTTCAAAATAAAATTACACAGAAAAAAATCTATAATACACATTGTAAATTTTGATGATTAAATGAAAAATATATACGCATACAATTTACAGAAAATGTATTTTTCTTGTTCTATTATTGATGTTTAGCAGAATTTATTCAAAGAAAAATGCAAAGTAATTATTTTTTTCAATATTTGTATAAAAAAGAATACTTTCCTGGGATTCCAAAAGTATGAATTATGCAATGGATCATAAACTTGCTGCAATTTCTCTATTATTTCTATTTTCAAGCTGTAATTATGTAAATAAAATAAACTTTACACAATAATGTCAAAGCTGTTTTCAAATTTCTTTCATGTAATAGCCAGTATTAATTTTAAGTATGACAAGACACTGAAATTTTGACAAAATAACATTTTTCTGAAGTTGTGATTGAAGCCATTTTTTTTTTCTTTAAACTGAGCATTAAAAGCTTTATGTCAATTATTTTCTGGTTTTCTTGAAACGTCTTTAGAGAGAGAACTTAAACTTATAAATATCGCGACTTTTTATTGTTACATTACCGAAAAGAGGAAAAATTATATAGCTTTAAATGCAATTTGTTTGATATATGTATCGTAATTTTTGAACTTTTAAAATTACTGTTAAGCAGCGAAAAAAAACTGAATGAACTGGCGATAAGTAAAAATTGAGATAATGCCATTTTGCAAAAATCACTATAAAATAAGAACACTGCAGGGCACATTTCGAATTAAAACTGTTGTTCCATGTAGGCAGACGATACCGTGCTACCTATAATTAAAATCTCAGTGCCCAGAAAGTGAAGAGAAGTGAAGTGTTTTTTATATTATTATTCCAAAGTTGTGTTTGAGATAAATGCAGACGATAATGCAGCAGTGAGCTGCGAGTGAGTGTTATTCTTTTAATAAAGTGTTTTTTAATATAATCAGTGCCTATGAAATAATTTGTGTAATGTGTGCATTTAATTTTACATGGTCCGTCTCGGAGGAGGGGGAAATGATTATTTATTTGAGTGAATAATCTTCGAATTAACTATGTGCTGATGTTATGTTAAGAGTTCTATTAAAGATCTGTCCAACGTTCAACATGAGAGTCTTCGAATAATATCGTGCTTAAATTAGTGAAGTGTTGTGCTCAAATAATGGAAGTGTTGTGTTTAAGAAGATATTGTTTTAAGAGTTAATGAATATTTTGATACCGATCGCTGGAAATTTTTTTGGAACTATGTTTTTTGGAAGCAGTCAGAAGTTTAGATGCTGTTCTTCATATTTCGTGAAAATTTTCTTTGAAACGACTTTTCCAATTAAAATTAAAGAAGTCATATGTTGGTTAAATCTGAAGAAGAACTGTTTAAATTATTGTGTGATTAAGATATGCACAAATAAGTTGGCCTTTTGTATATTGAGTGAACTTTTTGCATATTGAGAGAATAAAGTTTTCAGTCTGTTTTCCTGGAATGTGATAAGAGGAACTGTGCTGATTTTTTTTTAAGTTTATCGTCTCCAGAGAGACAGTGCTGGTTTTTTCTATTAGTGTGAAGAACGACGATAAGACCTGAGTATGGTCTGCGTCCCAAACATTGGAGTTTATGCATTTTTGTCGTGAATGTCATGGTGCAGCAAGTGAAGTGTGTGAGTAGTATGAAAGTTTGATTGCCCTGAATGCTCACAAGAACCTTTCAGCTTTGTGTTTCTTGAACTGTGCTCTACATAGCCTGTGACGACTTTGCCCAGTTGGACTTTTTGCTGTGATGCCTTATGGTGCCTGAGAGGACTTCATCATGATGAGTTTTTTCCTGATGAGTTTTGAGTTCATGAACTGTGATCTACACTGCTTGAAATGAGTTTATGAGTGAGCTTTTGTTCCAAGGATCATGGACTTAGTTGTGACAGACTGTATCCTGCATACCTTCAAGAGCTCTGATAAACTGGGAATCTACTTGGCCATGACGTTTTTGCATATTTTCTCGACAGAACTACAGGTTCTGGTACTTTGTGTGATGGAGGACTTCTGCAGTAAAAGTGAAATTTTTAAAATTCTTTTATTGAAAATGAAATGATTTTCTTTAGTTTAATAGAAAATAATTAAATGGATAAATTTTTAAGTAGTTTATGTGAAAAATATTATATAGAGATATTTATTAAAAATGAAGTGTTAAAAACTTAATAGTTTTGCTATATTTTTAAATTTAAACTGTTAAATTTAATTTTGAAGTTTAAGTATAATGAAGTTAAAAATTGTTACATCTATCTATCTATCTATATATATTTTTTAATTAACAGGCCTGCATTTGAGGATTTTTGAAAAATATAAGATTTGAGAGTATATTTGAACTTTGAAAAAAGTGTGTAATGTTTTAATAGACTCTTTTATATATTTAAAATTTTTAATAAATTTAAAGTTTTTAAAATATTATAAGGTGCTTAAATGGTAGGAAATCAGTTTTTGGTGCTGTCTACGGGCGGAGATTTATGAATTATTAATGAAAGTTTATAGATATTTTTGAGTAATTTAATATTTAAAATTTTGTTTTGTGACATGGCTCCAGAGGTTTACTTGATCTTTCTGATTTCCTGGAATTTATGTCCTATTCTTTTTAGTTTAAAAGTTTGGTATTTTTTTTTATATATAATCTTAAAGTTTAGCATATTATGTTTTAAAAAATCAAGTATATTTTTTTCAGTATGGGAGGTTTCTTGATTATTAGTGTTAGATTTAGGGAAACATGATCTCACGAAAATTTTGGCATATTAAGTACAGAATATTCTAAATAAATTTGAATTTTTATTTACTGGATGAATTTTATTATTTACTTTACACCAGTCATTGATTTAGTGCATATAATCTATAATCGGAGATAAATATTTCTTTTCTTTTTCTGAGTTCTCATAAAAATAATAATTTTTGTAATATGTTTTAGAGATTTTTTTTGAGTTTTAGAGTTTATTTAGAGTTTTAGAGTTGATTTACAGTTTGAGAGTTGATTTAGAGTTTTTGACTTGATTTAGAGTTTAAGAGTTGATTTAGAGTTTTAGAGTTGATGTAGAGTTTGAGAGTTGATGTAGAGTTTGAGAGTTGATTGAGAGTTTGAGAGTTGATTGAGAGTTTTAGAGTTGATTGAGAGTTTTAGAGTTGATTGAGAGTTTGTTTTAGAGTTGATTTAGAGTTTAAGAGCTGATTTAGAGTTTTAGAGTTGATTTTGAGTTTTAGAGTTGTTTTAGAGTTTAAGAGATGATTTAGAGTTTTAGAGTTGATTTAGAGTTCTAGAGTTGAGTTAGAGTTTTAGAGTTGATTTAGAGTGTTAGAGTTGATTTAGAGTTTTAGAGTTGAGTTAGAGTTTTAGAGTTGATTTAGAGTTTTAGAGTTGAGTTAGAGTTTTAGAGTTGATTTAGAGTTTTAGAGTTGATTTAGAGTTTTAGAGTTGAGTTAGAGTTTTAGATTTGATTTAGAGTTTTAGAGTTGAGTTAGAGTTTTAGAGTTGATTTAGAGTTTTAGAGCCATGGAAGAAATCCACCATTCTAAGTGTTAGGATTTTTTGCAGTTGTTTAGTGTCATGCTTGCTCAGTGCTAATTTGAGATATAATTTTTAAAGTTGACTTTTGTTAATTGGAAGTTGAAAGTTGATCACGTGTAATAAAAATTCAACTCTTTTGATGATGGAGTCTTTGAAGATCTGATCCATTTTTTGATTGAGTTGATGGATCTTTTTGCGGATATTTTTTTTTTTTTTTGGTATTGAGTTTAAGCAATTGTGAAATGTCGAAATAGATATGGAAATAAATTAATAAAGTTTTTGTTATATTAATGTAATAGAACAGATTTAAATATTTTGTGTTAGATTTAACTGTAGGATTGCATTTTTTTTAAGTTGTTAGAATTGTCTCCTGAATGTGGAAGGAACATCTTTCAGCTGGCTTGTCAAGTTTTCTAAATGTATTAGACTTAGTCAGATAAAACTCAAACTCCAGTGAATATAAGAGCAATAGTTTGGGGGAACCATGTTGTAGTGTAAGAGCGAATGAACCCTATGGGCTAAACTTGGTTTAGTTGGAGGTGTTTAGTATGTGATGGACTCTCGTGGAATTGCTTGTTTTCAATTCTTGGGCTGAATTTTTGGATATTTAATGGAGATTTTTCGGAATGAAACTTTTTGTTTTGAAAACTGATGTTAAATTTGCTAAATGTTTCTGTGTTTAGTGGAGGGGGGTTGATTTTCAGATGTTAACTTTGCTCCTCGCTGAGTGACAGAAACAATCATGTGATAGTATATTCATTCAGCTGTGTAAGTTTTAGGGCTTGTGAGGAGAGTCTAATTTTTGTGAAAGTGTTTTTGTACTGGTGGACTATTTCTCGACAATAAGGACTTTCTATGGTCTTGGTGTCAACATTGGTTGATCTGTTAAAATATGTTAAGTATGGAAACAATAGTTTATTATTTGAGGTTTATTTGTGATTGTCTGAATTCAAGTAATCTGTATCCGTGCTACAACTCTTGCCTATGTGATTTTGTGTTTTTCGAGAGAGTGAGGTATGAAGACCTAGAGCCTTAGGCAAATTTGGAGAGAATGAAAGGGTAGCCGGGTGTACACGGCGCTGAAAGGTGCATGAATGTTATGTACCAATTTAATTATATGTGTCCTCCGGATTCTTAGGAGATGTTGTAGCTGAAACTTTGTTTTTATTGGAAATTGGCTGCTGTGAAGGATAGGATTATTTTTGAGAATGGAGTCATGTGTTGATGCCAGACCGAGAAGTTTGTATGTTGTAAAAATGAGATTTGGTTACCTTTGAATTTAATCATGGGGTTCCACTATTCTTAAATTTTATAATTTAATATTAAAGATTTTTGATTTTTGTGAAAATAATATTTTTATATTGTTTAAAACAGTTAATTGGGTAACTCATATTATTAATGTATATGATAATTGAAATTTCTTCCTATTATGGACTTTGTTGACTGTTTAATGAATATTACAATATTGAAAAAGTTTAATAAGTGTAAGATATTGACATGTTGTATTCTTGTTGAAATATATGTAGGGTTTTTTCAAGTATGTATAAGGTATATAAAAGCAGTATATATCAATATTTTTGAATATGTTTTAAAACCTAGGAGCCAGATCGAGTGGATCTTGTTTGTATGAGAGTAATTTTAAGTGACTACCTACCTGGTAAAAGTTGTTTTTTTGATGTGAGTAAATATTATATAAAAGTTTTTATTTTGTGTATAAATATGTTTGAATATTTTGGGTGTTGGGCTGAGCTGGAACTTTTGCTAATTTGTATTGTTTATTCCCTGTTATTGTGTCTTCTTTAAAGATTTATTAATATATTTGGAGTTAGTGTACAGGTGATTAAGTGCTGTTGAGATAATGGTCCTTTTTAAGATGTTATCCTTTTTTGTTCTAAATATGGACATCGTCAGGATGCACTAGTGTGTTAGGTTATCCTTAAGAGAATTAAAAGTATAGTGGTGTATTTTAATATTCTTGTAGTCGCCTCTCCTTTTTAGATAAAAGTGTTAAGAGGGGTGTTTTGATAGGATTTAACATCAGTAGGATACTAGCAGTTCTTATCGCTTTTATCTCCTTTCTAATATTTCTGTTTAGCACTAAAGTTTAAAGGATATTTTAAGCAAAGGCTAAAAAGTTTATTTATCAATTGTTAAAAAATTAAATTTAAAGCTCTATTTAATTTAATCAATAATTGAAATTAATTGTAAGATTTGGTAAGTGGAGAATTGAAAAGGATAATGTAAAAATAGGAGATCTAGTGTTGTTAGTAGAGGAAAATACACCAAACATAAGTGGCCATTAGGCAGAATTATTGAAGTATATTACGGTAATGATGAGAAAATTGATGTAGTTGAGCTAAAAACACCGAATGGAATTTTTAAAAGATCGATTAGTAAATTATGTATTTTACCTATGCCTGAAACCCATTGTACTTTTTAAAAAAAGATAAATATATATATATATGTGTGTGTGAGTGTTATATTGTTTTTTTTCTTTCAATTTTTATATTTGAGTAAACATATATAGTGACCTTTTGTATTTATTTGTGTAATTAGTGTACTTGGTAAAAAAAAGAGTTATTATTGAATGTGAAACATGTCAATGGGGGCCGGTATGTTCCAACTGTAACAGCTCGTCATCAGCTAAAGCAGACAATTGTCTGTAAGGAGACAATGTCAGAGATGAACGGAAAGAAAGAGAGTGGAGATTGCGCCTTGTGCGACAAGTTTCTCTAGATATTCTTATATAATTGTAGAAAAAAAATCTAGAAAATTTATTATTGAATCCTACATAATTATGGTTCTGTTTTTGTTTTTTTTCGATAAGCTAGTTTCACAAAAAGCTGTAGACGTTCAATAGAAATAAATTTCTTCCGTATTTCCATAAAATATTTGAATACATTCTATAAAAAAATTCCATAAAATGTACAATTATATTCTTACACAAGACATTTTGAATTACGAAACAATTTCGCACATAAATATTGTAATTTTATTTTGATATGTCAAAATAATATTTTAATCATCTGGAAATAATATTTATTACATCTGATCATTGTATTAAAGTACATGCGTTAAAGTGATTGTAAATAGTATGTAATGTAATTTGATTATTTCTAAACACACTCTCAAGTCATAGTATATTATAAATTTAATACAGATACTGCACTTTTTTACTTAATGGGACGACAGAAGCTTTTCGTGCCACAGTAATCGTAAAAATTCGTACAGATAAGTATATCTTTTTAAATCAAGTGAAAAATATCAAACAATTTCAAATATAATTATTGTATTTTTACTTTGGTATGTTAAAGTGATATTTTAATTTTCTGGAGATAATATTTATTACATCTGATAATTTAACTAAAGTACAAAGATTAAAAATGTGTAAATAATGTGTAATATGATTTGATTATTTCAAAATACACACTCACGTGCATAATTCATTATGGATTTAAAACAAATGCTGCACTTTTATTTGTAATATGACCACAAAAACTTTTCGTGCCACAGTAATCGTAAATATTCATACAATATAAGTATATTTGATCTTTTACCTCAAGTGATTATACATCTGCATGAAAATACTTTGTGATAAAAAAGGTTTTCTGATAACTAATAAAATGCTAACAAACCGCTTGTTAAGTAGAATTTTTTATTTTTACTCAGAGAAAAGTTTGAACATGCTTTAAAGTAAAATTTCTGCTTTGTGTTATTTTTTAGGTTAGATGAAAGCAAAATAAGTAAGATATTTTGAAAGAAAAGTGCACTGAATTGGAATAAAGATTACATTTTAATAATAAGTTAAAGTAAAGAAGATTTCAAGCATATTTATTACAAACAGCACAGTTAGTCAGTTTAACTTTGATCTATCAGAGTAAATTTAGGTGAAGAGAAAAAAAAAAAAGATTAAATCTTTTACATCACTTGAGTTAAGAACAAAGTTTTGTTCTGAAAATACAGATAGCAGCACTATCATGGGTTCGACAGCTCTTTGGAAATAATTCGTCAAGATTTCACCATGGAAGGATGGATCTAAGTTTCGTAAGGGTGGAGCAAAGTTACCCTCATTGACTGTACGTTTTTTGATACTACTAGGTTACCTCGTCGATCAAAAAAATATCGCCAAACTATAAGATTAAATGCCAATAATGGATGATCGTGAATGTCACATTCAATGGCATTAAATACGATTCATGTGTTTAAAATGTTATTAAGTGATTTCTATTTCGTTTTTTTATTTGAATTTTTATTAATATTGTACTAATTATTTGTTTTTTCTTTATTTAAAATAAAAATTATGTCAAAATGTATAAGTTTGCGATTTGTATAATTTGGCGAAATTGGTCGACGGGATAACAGAGTAGTACCCATTTTTTTTTATTTTTAAGTAAAATGTTTTACTACCAGATTTGTAAAACAAAATCATACGTTTAATAAAAATAAAATCCGAATTAGTTATCGGATGCACATTGTGTGTTATTTAGGGGGTTAGTGTAAATCAACATTTGTAATCGATTTTTTAAGGAAAATTATAACGCTTATTGCTTTGTATTATCACTATTCTCTATATAAAACGGGCATCAACCAAATGGTTTAGAAGGGTTAGAGTCTCACACAAATGTTTGAAAACGCTGTATAAAAACTTCGCTTCGTTCAACTCAATTCAAAATTATGAAATAAAGACATATTAAAATGAAACCTTTTTTAATTATAAATTATGTGTTAAACAAAAAGTTTATCAAAAATATACGCATCCATTCGAAAGAAAAATAATTGGTCAAGTGTGGGAATTGCTCATGCACACATGGTTCCTTAAAAGAGATACATGAAAAAATATCCGTGCATTCCACATTAAGAGCACACACTAGTCACGCGGTAAAAGCCGAGCGCTAATGTAAAGTCTATGGGGGCGTTCTTTTCTAATATCTCGCTGAAATTTCAATATTTTTACATGATTTTTTTGCACAAGATAGCTGAGGACGCTCCACAACCAGCCTAGTTTTTACTTTTTCGATTTTGGTTTCAGATTTTTTTAAAAAAAATTACTTTAACTTTCAAAACCGGTTTAAACCGGTTCTGAAATTGAAACTGTTATAATATAAAAAATATATAAGCAAAATCAAAAAAGTGAAAACTAGGCCGGTTGTGGAGCGTCCTCAGCTATTTTATGCAAAAAAATAATCATGTAAAAATATTAAAATTTGAGCGAGATATTTAAAAAGAACTCTCCCATAGACTTTACATTATCATCCGGGTCTTTTTGTGTACTTTTTCTGTGACTATTGTGGGCTCTTAATATATCACCAAAAGTTGTTATCTTTAAAAGTCGATGGCACATAGAGTACAACGCCTGTGTCCTTATGTATGACTAAACCGTCCTTGTGACGAAAGGTGGTCACATTGAACACTTGTAAGCCTGTAGGTAAAACTGTTTGAGCTTCTGGTTTAGTTTATGTATTAATTGTTATTATAAGTTCTATGTAATAAATACTATCAAGCGTTAGGCTGCGAGTGAACAGCACTAGTTTTTATTACACTAAAAGAGCAATCAGTCAATCTTTGTTTTCGAACGGAACAAGGGTGAAATCACTTTAAAGGATTTTTGAGGGACTGACCCTACCAAATTGACAAAGGAAGGGGAACTTTTATCTACCTTATCTTCAGTCGTAAAGCTGTCAACTGATATTCCTCTCTTGAAGTCCAGATTCAGTGCACAAGAAGTGCAATTTATACATCAAAGCGCCGACACGAAAGACCAAAGATAGCGCAAGAAGTTAGTGCTATGTGCGTGGACCTTAAAACTCCAATATTCATTTAAAAACATTCTTATATAAGTTTTTTTTTATTTACGAGGAGCTTTCGAAAAGTAAACATACAATACTGCATACTCATTTGATAAACATTAATTGATACCATATCCATTACAAACTACTTTTTTTCATATACTTTTTTTTCCCAGATAGATAATGTCTTTGGCGAAGTATTTGTAAAGTTTGGCCACGGGTTTTTGTATATCACAATCATGGAAGTTTATCGCTTTTTGTCGAATCCATATCTGAACTCCAATTTTGCTATCGTCGTCGTTGCCGAAGATTTTCTTTGCAAAATATTTCTTCAGATAAAAGACTAAAAGATAATCGTTCTGTGCAAAATGCGAACCTCAGATGTTTTGGGTTATTCATAAATTTTAGTCACAGATCTAAAGAAAACACGCTACTTTTTCTTTAAATTTTGTTGATTCATAACGCTCCCATAGATGCAAAGAATTTCTTTTTTTAACATACGCTGGAATCTGACATTTTCATTAAAATAAATAAATAAATAAATAAAAATAAAACGTATGGTGGAACATAGTTGAGATTTTTCATGTTCCTGAACTTAAGTCAGACTCACTCCAAAAATAAAGAATGGCTTACATAGTTTGAAAATAACTGTAATTGCAAATTCCAAATTTGGTAACCCTTTAGGGACGAGCGACTAGAGTTGCAAAAAGTCGGTTTATTCCCGGGTTTATTTCCAATAGACCAGGTTTATTCCCAGGTTTATTCCCAAAAAACCGAATTATTCCAAAAAATCCCGGGTTTTTTCCAGGTTTATTCCTTTTTCTAACCTTTGCAACGCTACGAGCGACTGATGTACGTGCCACGTAAGGTGCTCAAAATCCAACATTATTCTCACCAATTATATTTTATTGTAAAGTTTACCTTATTTGATTTGACCCTTTTCACGATACAATTGTAGAAAGTTTTCTATTTTGAAAAACCGATTGTTAAGCAAAGAGCTGTCGTCGCGAAGGTGTTAACTTGAGAAAGCGCGTTTCAAGGTTTCAGTATATACGGGCATTAAATGATATAAATTGTCTACAAAAGACTATTCAATTTATGTCAATAAAAGAGTATTCAATCAATTTTGCTGATTTTTTAAAAAAGTTCATTGCATATTGTGGGAAATTTTGAAAGATTCGGAATTAAAACAAAAGCTTTAAACTGATTTTTTGAATAATAAATGTCCTGTCATACTAGATGCATGGTTTTCTCTTATTTTATGACGAACAGTGTTGCCAACTTTTGAAAAATATTGGGTGTCCCAACGATATTTTTAAAAAATGGTACAACCAATTTTTTTTTTTTTTTTTTTTTTTTTTTTTTTTTTAAAGGATTAACAGCTGGTGAAAGATCAGACTTTTAAATCAAGCTATCATGTTTTAAGATAGTTGCATTTTTAAATCAAATTCTCATGCGCTTTTCTTTATAAAGACAATGATATTTATCGTAATATCATCATATCATGAGCATGACCACAAATTGAAACAGCAGAAAATTAAACATTTACTTTTCAGTCATTTTGGATATATCCGTGTCAGTCGGAGGATTAAAACCCGCTGTCATCGGAAAAATAAATTTTGTTCTAGATAGAAAAATGAATAATAAAATAATAATGAAATAAATAACGAAATAGAACTATGAAAATTGGACACGCTATAATTCAGGATTATTCGGTGGGATCAGGCCCCGCGGGTCCATATAAGTCGGCGCCACTGATGACGAAAGGATATTATGATGCTTTTATGAATTATATATGGACCTTAAATTGTATTGAGTATCTATAAAGAGTTGCTATTCAATCATTTATGCAGATTTTTTAATAAAGTTTATTGCATATTGTGAGAAATTTCAAAAGATTAAGAATTAAAACAGAAAACGAAAACTGATTTTTTGAATGCCTAAAAGTCCTGTATGTTACGCAATAGATTCCTCTTATTTCATGATGAAAGGATATTCTGATGCTTTTCTTCAATTTATAAGGACTGGAATTTCATTACTTATTAATATGAATAAACTTATGAATTATATGAACTTATAAATTATTATTAAATAATCAGTTATGCAGATTTTTAAATAAAGTTTATCGCATATTGTGAGAGTTTTTAAAATATTCAGGGGTAAAACAGAAACCGAAAACTGATTTAAATGTCCTGTATCATATTTTATGCAATGAATTCCTCTTATTTTACTACGAAAGACAAATGTAAAGCTTTTTTGCAATGTACCGCTTTATATAGCATTTTTATTGTATGTACTAAAAAATAAAATTACATAAATGTAATAAAACAATTTTGCAAAAATTGGGAACAATTATTTCCTCCGATTTTCTTGCAGATTTTCTTTAATATTAAATTAAGTCTCTATGACTCATATGAATCGAGTTATTGAGAAGTTTCGTTTTCACTACGGTCTTACCTATCACGATAATTTATAGCTAAACAGAACGAAAGTCATGGTATTTATTTTCACATGACTTTCTATGACTCAAACAACATTTTCCTTAACATAAAATATTTTTTAACATAGTTAATAAAGTTTTTCAAAACTCATACTTGATAAAAGGTTTCACCCTCTTGTTTAGATAATAAACGCGATTTTCACATAATCATAATATGAAATCATCTATATTTATCGACTAGCAGATAATTTTACTTAGCAATGCCTTTTCATCATTTAGTCTTATTTTTCTATTTTTGCGGAAATATGTTTTATCTCTTTTATCTGAATCACGAACGGCACATTTTTATCTTTTATCTATTTCTCACTAATTTTCTCGATATTCAGTAATGTTTATCTCTTAATGTTTATCTTTAGGTAATAATATATAGTTACATGTCAACTAAATCCTGCAAAAATCTTTTGACTATTATATATACTACACTATTATTTCTTTTTAGGCTTATTCTTGTAATTAGCGCCAAAAATGCTAATTATTCTTAGTTGGTATTTATTCACAAAATGTATATTTTACGAATTTATAAAAAGCCGTTGATAACCAGTTATGTTCATCTCTTAATGTTTATTTTAAGGTAAAAATATGCAGTTAAATCGCAACTAAATCCTGCAAAAATCATTTTGACTAGCTTTGACTATTATACATACCACACTTTTATTCCTTTTTAGGCTTATTCTTGTAATTAGTGCAAAAATAATAATTATTCTTAATTAGTATTCACAAAGTGCATATTTTACGAATTCATAAAAAGCGGTTGATTTTTTAAAAAAGTTCTATTATAAAATGTATTCTATATAAATTAACTATTCTGGAAACAAGGGACCCTTCAACACATTTTTTTAGAAATTTTTCTAAATTCCATTGTCAGTACTATTTAATATCCTCAGTCCTTAGACAAATTTTGCGATTGACCAAAAAAAAACTAAATTATTTAAAAAGAAATAAATGATAATTATAATATTAATTAATAATATAATTAATTAATAAAATAATGTATAATTAATATAATATTAATATAATCAATTATTAATATAATATCTTATTAATATAATTAATAATTATATTAAATTATAATTAATTAATAATTATAATTATTAAAAATTTAAAATTAAAATTGTTATGAAACATCTGTAAAGATGTCGAAGTCTATATGTCGATGCTTAATATAAGCACACATTTATTAAAAATGTCAAGAAGTAATTTTAAAATTTTTTTAAGTTTTAAATTAATTTAAAATGTGTTCTTTAGTGTATCCTACAGACAATGACAAGATTAAGGAAGTTAAGAGAACAGTATATACTACATCTGACAATAAAGTTCGATGAAAGAATTCAGAACGGCCGATCTAGCAACACTGGGGAAAAAACGCTGCATCTGCATAGAGGCAAGTGTTGATCATCTTCTACCACTGTTATTCAGTTGAGCATCGTTTATGTGCTGCGTAAGACATGCTTTACAAAGTGCTTGTCCAGTGAGTTGGTTCTTAACTGAGAACAGGAAAATGAAAGATCAGTTTAAAGTTTGGTTTTAAGATTTGCAAGGTAACAAAATAAGTTTATGAGGGGTGGTGCAAATTAAACATCCACCATACTCGCCAGATCTCAATCCTCCAGATTTATTCCTATTTCCATGACTCAAACTCTCTTTCAGAGAGATTTGACCTTATTGCTGACATTCAACGAAACGTGACGAAGCTTTTGAACTCCACCCCAAAAGAACACTTGTTGCGAATTTTTCAGGACATTTGTAGCAGATCTAGCGGTATATAGTTATGGGAGGTGACTATTTCAAAAAATGGTATGGTAACTTTCGTTAATATTTCATTTACATTAATGTTACAAGACTATTCACCGAACTTTATTGTCAGTGGTAGTATATTAAGACATTGTTTTATCACACAAAAAATGCACTTTTTTGGAGGGAGGGTAAGATAAATAAGTATTTTCCTGAATATTTTAAGCGCTATGAAGTCGTTTTAAAAATGTAGCATGCACATTCTATACACTTTAATATCCCCAATATTTTTTATGACTACCTATTTCTCATATACAAATTAAGTAGTCATATTTTTAAAATGAATAAAATTGAAAAAAAATTAAAGGTAGCTAAATGCTGATAGTATATATGCAAAAATACGGAAAAATTCATAAAATCATTAAAAAAATTCATAGATCGTTTGGAAAATAAAACTTTTTTCCATACTTTAATATTCAAATACATAAAATACAATGCACAGTTTTATTTGTACATGTATACGTAACAGTCATAATAATTATTATTGAATTTAATTGATATGTAATGCGCACAAGACATTTTTAAAATTTCTTCATAACTTTTAAGATATTTGAGAAAATTTCTTGGTTTTCTTCGATTTTTTTTCCATTTTTATTCCGTTCTATATGTGCCGTTATTTATAGAGCGTTCCCTTAAATGGTATTTAAAGTACAATTTAAAAAAATTATAACCAATGTATTTGAAGTTCCCTTGTCGCCTCAAAAAGCTTGAAATACATTTATGTTAAAAAATTCAATATATTGGGATTATATTATTTGTGTGTATTTATGTGAGTTAAACTTTTGTGGTTGCACCAACAGCATCTGTCATATACAAATATGAATGTACTAATCAATATACTTTCATGTAAACTTTCTATAATTACAATTAATCGACAAATTAACAAACTAATTATCAAAAAGAAAAAGAAAACCATATATAATCTAAAGTAAATTTATTTGAATGTGTTTTTATGTGTGGTACATTAAAATAGCTACCATTTAAATTCTAATAAGGTGGTCTGGCGTAATAACGCCAAGTGCTAATATTTTGCATAATTATGAAATAATCTGGTAAATGCCACCCATGTGCTCTGCGCAGAAGGGTTTTGAGTCACATCGCAAAAAACAGCTTCAAGTTAATTTGTTTCATTTTTAGGTCTTATTGTTTTTACAAGCAACTTAAATTCACGCTTGATCTAAAATTTGTGAAATACGTTTTGTGATGTGAAGACTATTTTTTTTATCCAGAAATACATTGTTAATTACATAAATTTGAAATACATTTCATGGACTTTCAGAATATTGTTGAAGATTTTGGATATCTTCTCGAGATAATTTGTAATTTAAAATGTACAGCGCAATAACTATAACGGGGTAATAACGCCAATCCTTGGCATTAATACACCGGTTGATTCCCTACAGTGGCCGAGCTACATCATAAATACTGATTCAAATAAACACAGTTAAAACTGTGCAATGTTTCTAATAATTCTATTTAAGCTGTCCTTTTTAAGCAAAAAAAAGCTCACGGTCTGATATTCTTTTGCCTCATCCCCCCCCCCCCAACTCCCACACCACACCTTTACTTTTCTTAAACTTTCACAAAAAATTGAACATTTTCAATAGCTTAGAATGCAATTTGTCAATTTCTAAGTTTGTAGAGTTTATATTTTTAGAATTGGGCAATCTACATGCCATTATTCCATCTTATTTCATAGTTTTGTTTGCATGGCGTTATTACCCATATAGGTGGGTAATAACGTCAAATAACATTGGTCAAGAAATCACGCCATTACATTTTATGAATACATATCTGTTAAATTATTTTTTTTATATAGATAGTCAATGAGTTGCTGTATCGAATCATATATTTCTTTGAAAAATACAAACTAAAACTGAGCCGTGAAAATTGGCAGAACCTTAACGTGGCGTTATTACCCCAGGGTACCTTAATATTTTATGAATACATATCTGTTAAATTATTTTTTTATATAGATAGTCAATGAGTTGCTGTATCGAATCCTATATTTCTTTGAAAAATACAAACTAAAACTGAGTTGTGAAAATTGGCAGAACCTTAACGTGGCGTTATTACCCCAGGGTACCTTAATATTTTATGAATATGTTACAGGCCAAACCCGATTTTAGGCCAAACTAGATTGGCCTAGTCCAAACTAGTCTATCCTAACGCCCATCGGATAAACTAGTTTTTCCTAGGCCAAACTAGTCTATCCTAACGCCCATCGGATAAACTAGTTTTTCCTAGGCCAAACTAGTCTATCCGAACGCCCATCGGATAAACTAGTTTTTCCTAGGCCAAACTAGTCTATCCGAACGCCCATCGGATAAACTAGATTTTCCTAGGCCAAACTAGTTTGGCCGAACGGCCATTAGGATGAACTAGTTTAGCCTGCTATTCATTGGTTTGAACTAGTTTATCCTAGGCCGAACCAGATTGTCCTAGGCCAATTAAATTTGGCGTGATTTTATTGAATTTAAAGACCGCCACGGCGCCAACTTTCTGGTTTTGATCTAATTTAGCCTAGGCCGATGCAATTCGACGCGATTTTAGCTCACAGACTATCAAAGCCTGAGAAGAGCTAATGTGCTCGCATTTTCTGTGTGTGTGTATGTAACCATGTACTTACGTATGTACATACTTATGTACGTACGTTTGTATGTATGTACGTACATACTTATGTATGTACGTACTAATATAACGGAGTAATGTGTAACTAATATAACGCGAGCACTCTGGTGTTGTAATTTGGACGCGATTTAGTTCAAACCAGCCGGCTTCGCCCGCTATCGGGCCCCTTCTTTTATATAAAATCTTGAAACGGACGTATGTTGAGGCGAACGAACTGTGAAGTGAAAAAAAACATGATGATAAATGTTTAAGAAAAAGGATTTTGCATCGAAATACCACTATTTTCTAATAGTAATTTTTGTAAAAATGTTATATTTTTGCTGGAACTTTTTGAAACTTTGTGATAGTTTATCGCATATGATATAATTTTATATAAAAAAAAGAGTTACATTTCGGCGTGAAAGAGGATATGGTTGCGAACAAAATCAGGAAATATAACGGAAATTCTATGACCTCAAGTAACACATCTACTAATAGGTTGTTTAACGGAGTTTCATTCAAATACAGTTTTGTTAATAATAGAGTACGCTCCCTGGTGTTGGAATGAGGAACAAATATAACGTGGCTTAGTTAAAACTTGCTGGCTTCGCCCGCTATCGGACTGGCGTGGGCAGCGGGGATATGGTTCGAATTTCGTTCGCTTCGAGGTTCTTTCGAAAAGGAGGGTTACATTCGGTGGTGCGTGCTCAGCATGCTTGCTACGATTTAAATTTTGTTCGCTTCGAAGTTCATTCGAAAAGGAAGAGCGCATTCGGCAGTACGCGTGCAGCACACCTGCTGTACGCTGCCGCAGTCTGTGGGGACGCGGCTGAAGAACTAATGCACGAAATTTAATAAAAAATTATATTCAGGCAGTCTCTGATCTAAATTGATGCTGATTAGTTTTTGGTGTAAAGCGTTCATCAGGTGGAGTACTGTTTCGCATTTTTTACGATTTACGCATGAGCTTTATCTTAATAGCTAATACAATCAAATTTCCATCGAACTTTAGATATAGTTCGTCCATGACATGAGTTGGTGTTGTTTATATTTTGAAGTAAATCACTCAACATGGCTATGATATGCTGCATTTTTCACAATTTTCACAATAGCTGTATCTCAAGAACTAATAGACGGAATTTAATAAAAATTTATATTCAGATAGTCCCTGATTAAAATTGATACTGATTACTTTTTCATGTAAATAGTTCAACATATAGCGCTTCTAAAGAGCGTTTTTACTGATTTGCATTAACACTATTTCCATAACTAATTTACGAGTTTTCATCAAACTTCCGAATCAGTAAATCCGTGATATGAACTAAATCTTTTTACGTATTCGTGTTAATTGCTCAATAGCCGCTGTTGTGCTCAATTTTCCCGATTCCTGAAATAGTTTTGTTGCAAGAATTAATGCACGGATTTTCATCAAACTTCAGATTCAGTAAGTCCCTGATATAAATTAGTATTCTGTAGTTTTGGAGTATATCTCTTGAAAGGTAGCGCCGCTATACGGTATTATTCGTGATTATTGCAATAGCTCTATCTCAGGATCTAATGCATGGATTTTCATGAAACACCAGATTCTGTTAGTCCTTGATATAAAAAAGTACAAAAGTACTTTTTAGTTTTCGGAGTAAATCGTGCAACAGGTGGCGCTGCTATGTGGCATTATTCATGATTATATTATTATCGATATAGATTATCATATCGATATAGATTATCATGATTATATCGCAATATCTCAAGAAGAAATGCACGGATTTTCATTAAACTTCAAATTCAGTTAGTCCCTGATGTAAATTAATATTCTTTTGTTTTTAGAGTAAATGGCTCAATAAGTAGCGCTTCTATCCAGTTTTTTTATGACTTCTGCGATAATTCAAATATCTGAAATAGTACTAATACACAGATTTTCATCAAATTTCAGCTTGAATTAGAATTTGAAAGACGTTGTTACGGATTTTTCAAAAAGTTCCGGCAAGAATTTAACATTTTTACAAAAATTGCTATTAGAAAATAGTGGTATTTCGATGCGGAATCCTTTTTCTTAAGTATTTATCATAATGTTTCTTTCTTTTCGATTCAATATTCGTAAATACCTAAATCGTGTTGTATTAGTTCCAAATTCCAACACCAGGGTGCTCGCATTAGTTCCACATTCTATCACCAGGGAGCGTACCTTATTACTAACAAAATTGTATCTTAAGAAAACTGCATTAAAGAATCTATCAGTAGATATGTTAATCGATGTCGCGGTGCTTCAAAACAAGAATTTGAGATTTTTGAAAAAATCACTATTCTTCAATAGTGGCATTAAATGCGAAATATATTTTTATAAATTTATATCATATGTCAAACTATCTTAAAGTTTCAAATAGATCAACGTAGAATTTCCGTTATATTTCCTGATTTTGTTTGCCCCCCCTCCTCTTTCCCTTTCGTAATGGGACTTTTTATACAATTTTTTATCACATGTTATAAACTATCACAAAGTTTCAACAATTCCAACAAGAATTTAACATTTTTACAAAAATTACTAATAGAAAATAGTGGTATTTGACGCGGCATCTTTTTTCTTAAATATTTAACATCATGTTATATTATGTTTCAAAAAGTTTCACAAAATTGGTAATATTTAATTAGCAGCTAAAACTTAAAAAAAACGCTGAGCTTTTTAAAAAAAATCTAGCGTCCCCTTACTCTACCTCCCCGCCGTATCCTAAATTTCAAGTGTCATGCTTTATTTAAGCTTTTTCTTATTTTTAAAAGGATTCGGATATTTACTTTTTTAATACGAACAATTTCGCGTGAAGTGATGTGTGTGACAACCAATATCTGTTACACATTAAAAATCTTTTCATAAAACCAAAAGTTTCTATCCGATTGAAAAAATAATCCGCTCTATCTTTATATTTAAACTCAGAACCCCCAAAATTAATCAGGTAAACGCCTTATCAGAAGAAACCTACATCCAAAATTTGAAACAAATCGGTAAATTATCCCTGAAAAATCTATTTACATAAATTAAGAGTGTTACCCCCCATTCCTCCTTTCTTTATATGTAAACAATGAACACCCACAACTAATCATGGATGTACCTTATCAAACTGATATTGTACCTAAATTTTTAATAAAATCTGATACTTTTGCATGAAAACTGACTTAACGAAATTAAGGAGTGGAGGGGGGTGGTGCGGTTTAGCTTTTTGTTCCCCTTCCCTTATTCTTATCCAATGAACCCCTGAAACTAATCAGGAAAGTTCGTTATCAGGATAAATCTATGTCCAAATTTTGAAGCAAATTGGATATTTCTATCAGGAGTTATCGCATTACGTACATACGTACGTACATTCGTACATACATACGTACATGGTTACGTACACACACACAGAATCTGCGAGCACATTAGCTCTCATACTTTGATAGTCTGTGAGCTAAAATCCCGTCACACTGCATTGGCCTAGGCTAAATTAGATCAAAACTAGAAAGTTGGCGCCGTGGCGGTCTTTAGATTAAAAAAAATCACGCCAAATTGAATTGGCCTAGGACAATCTAGTTCGGCCTAGGATAAACTAATTCAAACCAATGAATAGCAGGCTAAACTAGTTCATCCTAATGACCGTTCGGCCAAACTAGTTCGGAAAATCTAGTTTATCCGATGGGCGTTCGGATAGACTAGTTTGGCCTAGGAAAAACTAGTTTATCCGATGGGCGTTCGGATAGACTAGTTTGGCCTAGGAAAAACTAGTTTATCCGATGGGCGTTAGGATAGACTAGTTTGGCCTAGGAAAAACTAGTTTATCCGATGGGCGTTAGGATAGACTAGTTTGGACTAGGCCAATCTAGTTTGGCCTAAAATCGGGTTTGGCCTGTAACAAATACATATCTGTTAAATTATTTTTTTTATATAGATAGTCAATGAGTTGCTCTATCGAATCCTATATTTCTTTGAAAAATACAAACTAAAACTGAGCCGTGAAAATTGGCAGAACCTTAAAGTGGCGTTATTACCCCAGGGTACCTTAATATATTTTTTAAAACAGATAACCTTGCTCATTGATACACATGAAAATCTCATTGATCATCATGAAAGCATGTTGGTAAAATGACTAAATGTTCAGAAATATTTGTCACACGGTATTTTGTTTATGCTGTCTAAAGTATCGTCGATGCTTTTTAATTTTTACTAAAAACTAATTCGTTGTCATGCACACCCTTTTAATATTATTTCATATTTGTTTATGATTACTTTTTTCCAACAGATTTCTTGCAAAAAATATCATACAGATTTTTAATAATGGATAAAATCTGTTATCTTATCATGAATATGTTTTAATCTGGATAGAAATTTGTAAGTTACTACTATTTTGAATAAATCATTCACTAAATGGTATCCCCCACTAAAAAAATTCCGTATAAAATCAATAGGTATTAGGCCCAAAATTCTGTAGAAATTCTGTAGGCATTAGCCGTTTCGTAGATAGATTTAAAGTAGGCCGTTCTGTAGGCCGTTTTGTAGATAGATTTAAAAAATATCTTTATAAATTCTACAGAAATATATAAAATAGAGCTAAAATTGCAAAATGCCTTCAGATTTTCGAAAAATTTCGGAAAAAAGTACAGATTTTTCCCCGATAAATTTAAGGTTATTTTTAGTGGGGGTATTGAATTCCAATTCAAACGAATTCTTAAATTATTTACTTTGAAAGAAAAATGACACCTAAAAATTAATGCATTTTATTTTCACAAAGTTTCAGTTTTCTTTATATATAAACAAAGAAATGATCAAAAGGCTGGATTTTATTTTTATAGATTTATAAACATCAAACAAAGTATTAAAGTACTCTGCGTACGTTATTATCGGAGATGACCAAAGCGTATGACAAGAATAGTAAGCTACATATAGCGCAAGTGGTTAAATTACTATATTAAAAGAATGCTCACCGACACCGTTAAAAGTTTTGTCCTAGTTTGAACCAAATTTTGGAGCTTAATAGCTGCCATCATCGTATGGTGAAATCTCGAACCATCATCGTTTGCATCTTCCAATTGCAATGTTGTTTTAACTATTGGAAATTGGCTTCAACCAGAGCTCCAACTGTTAGTGCGAGGTTTCACCATTTGATGACGGCAGCTATTATGCACCAAGAAATGGTTCAAACTAGGACAAAATTTTTAACAGTGTACATTTTAATTGATAAAGAAGGTATTTAATAGTAAACACAAATAAATAGATACGTGAATATTCATACTTCTACTAAGGGTGATACCAACTTAGTGAAAAATGTCCGACACGGGGATAGAACCCGGAACCTATTTGTTGGAATAGTGCTCAAAGTGCTCTACCATTTAAGCTACGAGGACGATGCCCAGCTTAGCATTCTTTCAAAATGACGGCTGTGTCATCTTTTAATTTATTATCTCAGAACTTCTTGGACATCTCTGGGTTCTTTGATAAAATAGATGTCGCATATACCATCGTTTTTGTTCTTTTTCTTTTGTTTAATAAATGGACATGACGAATAAGTCACGTTTGTTTTGTTTCTGTACCTTTATTTGCTGGAACTGCATTATCCTTAATTTATGGACATGAGTGTAGTTTCAAGTGCATTTTAAAGGTGTTACACTCTTTCGAACGTAATAAAATTGATACGCATCTATGAAACATATGTAATAATATACATTTTGTACAATAATATACGTTATATGATGCAAAGAATATCAGTTATTCATTTACAGAGCGACACAAATTTTTCCATTGCATAATGCTATAAAGGCAAACATTGTTTCGGGCTAGTTTTAATTATACTATAGTCTTTAACAATGTATGAAATTGATATATGGTGATGAGGTTTACCATAAGTTACTTCCTGTATAATACAAAACAAACAGGGACACATACAAGACAGACCTGCGTCCAGAACGTATCGTACGGTTGTTTTACCATTTACAACGGAATGAAATATGCTAGCAATTTCCTTAAACAATAGAGCATTGGCCAAATGAGCCAAAGATATGGGTTCGATTTCCGAGTAGGATTTTTTTTTTTCGCCCAGTTGAAAATATTCAATTCGTAGGATAATTTATTTATGTGACAAGATGTGATGTGAACTGAATACAATTCATGCAAAAATGCTGGTGTCAAACTGATTGATTCGAATTTAAGGAACGCTAAAATAAAATCTTCGGTTTACAAATAAGAAAATATTAAATTTACTTGTATCAGCACAAATTTAAGAATAATAAGTAAAATTTCTTAAAGAATAATGATGAATTATAATTTGCTGCATTCTGATCTGTGCATTCGAAGTTTGTAATTTTTAATAAAGAATCACAATTATTTTCTTAATACAAAAATATATAAGCTTCTTAGACTTTGATAGTCTGTAAAATAAAAAGTGATTGAAATTGTTATTTTTGGTAATAGTTTTATTTATTTGATTAATAAGTAAATTATCTATTAGAAAAATTATACATATGGTATTATATATAATAGTATAAAGTGTTAGCTACTTTTTTAAATGTAGCTGCAAATATCATGCTGTTGATATTTTACAAAATTTATTTATAAATACATTTATAAAACAGGAATTCACAAGGATTTCCTTATATTCATTAAAAACATTGAAACAGGTTGAATGTACAAAATTATGCGAATTTATATGTGCAAAATATCTTTTTATTTGAGAATAATTATTATATCTACTACAGCTTTTCGAATGGGTAACGTGAATCCAATATAATGAAATTTATATTAGATTATCAAACAATAAGCTATACGTAAGAATTGCACCAAGAGTTCCAAATATGATATTTCGCTTGATATCAACAAACCCCCATATGGTCATAGATGTTTCCTTGCAATTATTCACAAATCTCGTATAAGGGCACACTTGCATGTAATCGCTCTCATACAGTTTTCCTGATTCACTTTTGCATAAAAGTGATGATGTGTTTATACGTGATGCAGATTCCACTTTAACTATGAAATTAAAAAGATTCACCAAGCAAGTTGAAAAGAGGAAATAATCAGCAGAATGATTAATGGTAAGTAATACTCCATGATATATCAAAAATGCATTGTTAAGAACAGACAAAAATATTAGAAATCCCATCTTTTTATCAACAAATCCTTTAATCGCTAAAATTTTATGGTAACTATCTGTTAAATTTCTGTATTCTGGTTTAAAAGAGTGCTTAAGTATTTTACAAAATCTAATAAATAATGAAGAAATGTCTAAACAAATTATCACATAATAAAAATCGAATAAACTCAGCGGCATAGATAGGAAAAATATGTAACAAAAAGAATGTGCCAACGATATAAAGAACTTCAAAACAGCGCTTTTATTAGAATAACCATATGAAATGAAGTTTATTAAGCCATCGTCATTATACAAAAATAATGTTAATGGGATAATGGAAATCACTTGAATTATTAAGACAACAACTATCCACATATATATCCAAATCGGTGTATTAAATTTGTTTCCTATTTTGAAAGAAATATGAGACATCAATTTTACAATTTTCTTAAAGACTAAGAAAAATTTCCACAAAGTAATTCGAAATGATATGTATATTAAGCAGCAACATGCATAAATAAATGATGACTTTTTATCTACTTTTGTTGACTCCAGCATATAGAAATAGCATGTTCTAAGTTCTAAAGCAGAAGTTCCGATAAAAAAAAGTTATAATTATTGTAAATAACAGATACTGTGAAATTTTACTTTTATTTTTTTTATTTGTGTTAAAAGGTGTTAATATTCCAAACAAACCAAAAATGTAAAATAGGTGCTTGTATGTATTTTTCCGTTTTGTGAAATTAAATATAACCTTTTTTATATCAGCTAAAAACGCCATTTTTTAGCTGATGATGTTATTAGAAATCATTGAAAAAAACTTAAATACTGTGCATTCTCTTTTATCTTATTTTTTAGATTCATATAATTCTTTACAACTGAATATATGTTTTCATTATAAAATTTTACAATGTTTAAACATGCACATATAAGCTGAATATAGCAGAATAAAATATTCTGTTCTGATTTCTTTAAATCTGAGTATATTTAGAATTTTTTTGATTTTACAGAATTACTCAAAATCGGTTAAAGCAGTACCTGATTGAATTATTTATAACGTTGTACTCTTTATAGTTTCATAAACACAATTTCCTTTTATGTCCGTATTTCTAGAAAGAAACTAAGATAACTATATATTACGTTATGTAAAAGCAAACATATATACTTTATGTTACATAATGTATAGTTTAAATATCATATACAAAACGAATTGTTTCTCCAGAGATATATGTTAAAATTTCTCGATCTAGCTACATTAATGCAAATGTATTATATTTCATATTTAAATAAGACATTTACTAATAGCATTACTTTGTAATTTTTCCGAATTTGTTTACAATTTTTCAAAATAAGCTTCTATTTTCTATCTATCTTTTTAATGAAAAAATACATAAAACTAATTTAAAAAAGCAGCACCTTATCTTGTTTGTAATGTGCTGGACGTTTGTCGATAAACAACGCTTTCAAAATCTTGTTTTATTTGATTTAATTATGATGTACTGGAATCACTATTAAATAATCACCACAAATTAGTCCAATCACTGTTTTTAAAATAAGTTCATTTGTCACATTATTTTCCCATCAAATAAAATCTGTACCAACAATTTCCTGCGTAACTCAAACTTTTGAGATAGTTCACTCATTTATATTAAACAAATATAATAGAGTGCGTTTTGTAAAATGATAATCTATATTGCCATATGAACTTTGACATTTTAAAATTTCCTTTCTCCTTTAATTGGGGCAAAAATGATTTCAATATCGTACTCCAAAATATTGACATTAATGTAAGAAAGCCTAAACAAATAATACACAAAAATATGAATTTCGTTTCTAAAATAAACGAATCCCATTAACAAATGAATGTCAATACGAAAACCGAAATGTACACAATAAACATTTATTTCCTATTAAGATATTTTAGTTTTGCTTTGTGTGCTTTATGATTTGAATGTCTTGCTTATTTTTGATGCTTTGTATTGCATTATGAGTACATGCTAAGTGTACATTTACCTGATAGTAAACCTTTTTTCATGCTTAATTCAAAATCGATATCATATATTATCTTTTTCAATTCAAATTTTTCGAATAAAAGCAAAGGACAATTCCGCAAGAAAATTTCATTTTGGATAAAAAAAAATATATATTTAATTTAAGGATATAATTAGAAAGTTTGAAAATTTTATGTTTTATAATAAATCATAATAAGAAGGCATTGTAAATTACTATTAACAAACTGAATTAAGAAATATTATGGTCTTGGCAAAGTAGTGACTTTACGTCAGTTACACAATTAAAGTTACGTCAGCTACATACATAACTGTCATTTTTTTTCTTTTTTATTGCGCAAAAATCATAGAAAAAATTATTAATTATCATTTAAAATCGTTACGGGGAATCCTTTATTGCAGGTATCTCAGATGAGGAGGAAACATTTTAAATTGTAAAAAGAAAAATGTTCTAGTTTTATTAGTAAACTTTCTATACAGTTTAGAAAAGAATAATTGATCATCAAATGTTTAGTCTGTCAGATGGAATCGACTCATATATAGAGACAAATGTGATGAATTTAATTTTTTTAAATGATATTATCAGGTATTTCATAAAATTAGCAAAATATGCAACGTTTAAAACTTTACAGAAGATGACTAAACTAATATATATGAAATAAAGCGTGTGGTCTCCATTCATTTGGATTCTCTAAACATCGAGGTCAATTTGGTATGTAATAGTGACCTATAGATTTCGTATTGTATTTGACCATTTATTTTCATTCAATTACATATTTTTTTTTTCATATTTCAGGCATTTTTGAACAGTATATTCACTAGAATACACTACATTCCAAATCTCTTAGCAGTGATTGCAGAGTAGAAGGACAATTGAATTCAGAAGTAAATGACCTCTTTTGTTTCTATTGTTGATATCTAAAGTTTTATTTACTCTTTAATGTAACGCTGATTTTAATTTTAAGTACTTATTATAGCTAAATACAAGGCGACGTATCCATTTTAAGTACATGGTAATTATACTATAAGCATGTATATTTGGAGCTATATGTAGCTTGAAGGAAAAACTCGAAAGAAATTAAAATTGCTGCACATATTAATCGAAAAGGAAGAGGAAAAGTGGAATGATTTAAAAAATATAACAATAACCTACAATAGGTTGCACTGCGGATTCTGCCGGTACAAACGCCATTCTAATGATATACAACACTTAAAAATTGTCCTTTCTACTGGTATTTTTTCTCATTAAGTAGAAAAGGTTTAGAATTAAAACACAATCTTGCAAATTGAGAGGCACTTGATACAACGTTACTCTTAGGAATGATTTGTGTTTGATTTTGATGATGATTAGAACAGTATATGTTCCGACAAGATATGTAGTGCTATTTGTTGGTGGTTTTGTTACTATATTTTTTTTTTGTTATTCTATTGTTCCTATTCCCTTCTCAACTACTAAGTGCACCGATTTTGGTTGCATTCGGCTGATTCCTTCAAGCTACAGAAATACTGTTAATGATAACTTTTGGTACTTTGTTATTATGCAAGAACTCAACTCAGGAGTTTCAATAATAATTCCAAGATTTGTATATAGTACTTTATTGAAGACAAATGATCAATGAAATATTGCCGCATCTGAACCCTGGTACAAGAGTAAAGGACAGCTCTACATCTTTTTAGCAGCTCAATGAGAGACAAAAAGATGAACAGTTGCTAGATTTGATTGTAGATACAACCAGCTACACTTTATTTGAACTTTGCACAGTTATACATCCAAATCATACATCCTATAACGAAATTCCAAATCAGTTAAGCGAATCATTAGCTGTTTATGTTTAGTCATATGTCATTGTTGAACGGGTAATGCACTTATTTGATGCCGAGGCTGATACAATGGCTTAGGAGAAATATGAAATTAATATTTTTATACATTAATTGTCAAGGCTTCACTTAATTTATTCTTTATACGTAATTATGGGCAGCATGTTTAAATGTAAATCTAAAAATGTGTTTTTACATAAATTGATTTATGAGAGAAGCAGAATAACGATCCGTATAACTAATGTTATTTATTATTTATAGTTGTGAGTAATCATTTAACAAATTTTAAGCAATATTTTTTATGAAATATGTAATCATTTGATTGTTTCAGAAAGCTATTTCATTTATAGTTTAAAGTATTTAATCATTGTCCTTCTGAGTATTCTTCATTAATTTTTAGGTTTTAAACGTAATTCCGGGCAACCCCTTGGTTTGTGGTGCCAACAAATGTAATCCAATGAATAACTCCTTTTACAATTATGCATACCCCTTTTATATATTATAAAAAGGAGGGCTGTTTGCAACATATTTTAATTCTATGAAGCTATTTCATGTAAAACAGAATTGACATATGTCGTTGAGACTTAATGTAAGTTATTTCACGCATAATACGTATGATTAACATTTACAGAGAAACTCAAAAGATTTTAAAGAGCATATACTATCCTCAGTGATATTACTGTTTATTTATGGCTTATGAATGGATGGAATGTATTTCTAATCATGATACGCACTTTTAAGTTTATTACCCTTATTACTAAATTTAAGCGTTTTATATGGTATGTATAAATTCAATAATTGATATAAAGAGCTGCAGAAAATAATTCGCAATGACAAATATGAGTGAAATTGCTGCATAAAGTTTACTAAGAAATGTTTTTTTTAGATATAGATAAAATTATGGACAAGATGTACATGGCCGCTCATGGATGGTAATTTCTGGAAATGTGCTTTCAGTAGATCTAAGAGTGTTTAAGTTTGAATTAAGCTTTAGCTACTTATTGGGGTGTAATAAAAATACTGAGTAATCTATACGGTTAAAAAGTATTCAAGTATGCTTTAATCTATTAGGCATTTTTTATTCCATTAGTATTAATAATCTAGTATTAATCTGTTAGTATTAATTTTTTAATTCTCGCTAAACTAAATTTCTCTACAGTATAGATATAAAGTATTTTAGCAGAGCCATGGTAAAATTTAAAAATATTTCTAACAATTGAATCAAACGTTTTAAGATATTCAACTACACTATATGGCTCCAAAACAGCTAACAACAAACGGTGTGGAAGGCCATGAATAGTTAAAGTTTATCAATTTAGGACAAATAGATTTCATTTTCATAGCTAAACTTGATTTGTATCCAACCATATTTGGAACACCATCAGTACCCAAGCCTACAATATAACACCTATTTCTATATTCATTTGGATTCTTAATGTTATCTAGAAAATCAGTTATGGCTGTGATAATACTGGATGAAGTAGAATTTGGCAACGCTATTACCCCTAACATGTCCTCTTTGATATAATTATCTTTTGAATCTACGTATCGAACATACACATTCGTATGTTGAACAGATGATCGATCTGTAGAATCATTAACTAGAATGCTGATATGTGTACACTTTAAGTTTTCTACTAAATCTAACATGAAAGTTTCAGGAATAAAAAGGATAAAATACCTGCATTGTTTTTCATTGCCATACTGTTTTAAAATATCCACATTTAATTTCTCAGCCAAACACAAATAATCAACAAAGTCTTTAAACGTTTTTTTTTTTTTTTTTTTTTTTTTTTTTTTTTTTTGCTTTGCAACGTAGTACGCCACATTGAATATATTTTTCAAATGAGAAAACATCTGCTGGTCCATTTTCTTCTGACATTTTGCCATTGGTTTTTCTGATGGGTATGTTTTTACCTTTACAATGGCAACATTTTCAAAGTGAACTTTGCTATGGTTGTGAAAAATAAATGACTCTTTCTTAACAGTCCAGAAAAGTGATTTATCTACTTTTCATCAACATTACTAGAAGACACCTGTTGGCAAATTTCGCAGTTTTGCAAGATTAGTTTTATCATAATATAAAAGCCATTCAAAATGACTTAACCACTCTTTGTTGAGTTTTCTTATAACTCGAAGGGGTGACTCTAAATCACTGCCACAATTCCTTTTAGCAGAACTAGAAAAGGAGAAAAGGCTATTATTGCTACTAACAGATTCATTCTCACTTTGCTTAACTTCAGTTTACATGGGTTCACTTTCAACATTTGTGATTGCATCTTTATCACATCTTACGTTTGATGTATACATTTCAGTAAAAAAGGACTCTATATTGTTTCTTTGTCTTTTCTTCATGTCATTAATAAAAAATTATCTAAAATACCACTTTAATTACCGCCAACTACCACAGAACATGAAAAATGCTAAATCGAAAGAAACAAAATATTTGAGACAGAATGCATATTTTTTAACGTATTTCAAGCAAGGTGGCGAAACTGAATCTTTTCGCGCAGGAGTGAAGAGTAATATAATTCGTTATTGGCGCATGCGCGGTACGAAAAGGAAAAGTGAATGCAGACAGGGGGAATTTTATTCCTCCGTACGAAAGACGAAGAAATAGGCGACGGAGCATTGTTACTTCTTTTGTAAAATTAATACCAACGCTTTATTTTTAATACTTCCTTGTATCGCTGTGCCTAGTTTGATTTGAAGTACAGTATTTTAAAATACGAAACTTAATCGCCAACCTTATATATTTACTCGCCAATAGCGAGCTGGCGAAAGGAGGATTCGGAATAGAATCCCTGGTATAGAATATACATCCACCGACATATCAAACGTAGATCTGTTTAAAAGTATTGGAATACATATTTGGCTATGGACATTAACACGTTATTTCCCTAAATAACGAAGGTTTTTTTTTTAATATTTGAGGAAGTGTTGGAAAGTATTTCGCAACCAATGCTTAAGGCATGATTTTTCTTATTCGGTTTACATTCTAGTGCATGCCTGGCAGTTGTATTATAATGAAGGAAGTATCAAAACTCCTTCTTTTATAAAAAGGAATTTTTTTCGTGGAATTGCTAGAGAGTATCGAGCATTGCCTCAGAGAAAATGCAGATGATTGCAGATAAACTATTGAATATATGACTTTGATCCTCAAGATTTTTATATGTAGGAAACGTATTTATAAAAAAATGTACTTTTCTATAATAAAATCTTTATAATAGTAAATATTCCATGCTGTTTGTTTGCATGGTGTCTTATGAAAATGAAATGAAATGAAATCGCCATCACTTTATCCAATAATGTTAAAAAAGTCTACATCAGCAAGACAACACGCAAACTTTTAGTTAGAATCAAAGAGCATCGCAGAAATATTAAACAAAATAAATAGAATACTGCTCTTTCTTGTTTCTACTTGGCGAACAAGGGTTGCCGTATTAACTTTGATGAGGTCAAAATAATAGTTCCGTGCATTAACCCCGTAGAAGATAAAATAAGAGAATCTGTCGAAATCATTGCGCGAGAAAATAAATCTTGTAATGATAATTTGTCCTACAATATACCAAAAATATGGCATAACATCATAAAATCTTAAATTTTATCTCGTTGCAATATTTTAATTTTTACTCACGTGTAAGTGGCAACATTTTTTAACTTTTAATTCATTTCGATTTTAATTTATTAGAAATATTATCTCTCGATCAGGAAGCAAACTTAGTCCTTCCATTATCATATTTTCCTGAAGACGGCCGCAGAAGATGGCGCGAAACGTTAATATTTTTATTTTATTTTAATTGTACAAATTCATATTAAAATTCTTGTTTTGTGCACCATTGAGCAATGTGTTCTATTTTAAATAAATACATTCTTAGTAAAAAATGAAATGTTTACCAACATTCAGTCATTTTTGAGGGGATTATACACTAGGATTTATTCTAAAATTATTTCAACTAAACAACATTAACTTAATATGCAAATGCATTTATCAACATTGCATTGTTAGTTTTCTACTGTAAAATATTTTCATTGCACTATAAATACAAAATATATGATCCTATATAAGAGTACATTATAAACACAATTCATTTTCAAGCGTAAAACATAAAAAAATATAGTAGTTTTTTAACTTGACTTAATGAGTCTGAATAAACAATTAGAATAACAAAATAGTTTCAAACAATAAGCTCACAATGTTCCAAAAATAATATTACGTCGCATTTGAACAAGTCCTCGAAGAGACATTTACATGCTTTACAAACTTCACGCAAAAACAAAGTTTTTCTTGTAGTTTTCTGCATTTATATTTCCTGATTACTTCTTTACTACAGAAGATGTTATAAAAAATAATGAAACTACTTATACAGACAAAAATGTAAAATAATTTCGTTTAGAATATTATATATGTTAGCATGAAAGAAGTGCAGTCGAGACATTACATCTTCAGTCAGAATCATAACAGATTGTCAAACAATAAGCTGTAGGTCAAAACTGCGCCCATAGTTTCCAGAATGAGATTACGTTTCATATGGACAAAACCCCATACGGTCATGCATATATCTTTACTATTTTTCATGAATTTGATGTAAGCACAAACTTTTCTGTACTTAGTTTCATTAAGCTTTCTTGAATGAGTTTTAACTAATAGAAACAACACATTGACGCACGATGCACATTCAATTTTTGCTATGAAACTGAAGAAACTAAGCAAGCAAGCAGTAACCATGTAATAACTTTGTTTTATATGATCGAGCGTACCGTATTAGGCAAGATTTAAGGCATAAAACATCAAAAAGGCACTATACAGAAACGACTGAAAAATCAAAAACCAACTGTTTTGTCGAAAAAATCAGCAATCAATGTAATTTAATTGAACATGTTTGTTAAAAGCTTGTAATCACACAAGCAAAAACTTTGGCTTCTGTTGAAAAGGATAGAGTAATCTTATACTATAATGCGAGCAAAAATTGTGTGTGTGTGTGTGGGTAAATTTTATCTCAAAAACGGCTCTAACGATTTTCGCAAAAATTTGGATTTTACCATTTTCGGGCACGAGAAGACCATTGGGCTAGGTCACATGTTCGAGAAAATTCGATTATTGGGTCATTTTGGGTCATAATGGGTCAGGATCAAGCTATTTATTTCTAGAGAACGACTGGATCGATTTTAAGGAAATTTTGTATCCAATCGTTTTTTGGCACGAGAAAACAATTGAGCTGGGTCACATGTTCGAAAAATTTTGATTAGTGGGTCATTTTTGGGTCATTGTAGGTCAAGCCATTTTTATTTAAAAAACGGCTCTAACGATTTCGACCAAATTTTATATTTTATCGTCTTGGATTACAAGAAGACCATTGGATTAGGTAACATGTTCGAGAAAATTCGGTTAGTGGGTCATTTTTGGGGTCATTGTGGGTCGTGCTATTTTTATCTAGAGATTTTCTCACGCAATTTTGACTAAAAATTGCATTCTATGGTTTTCGAGCACGAGAAAAACATTGGGCTAGGTTACATGTTCGAAAAAAAAATTTAATGGGTCATATTGGGTCATTAAGGATCTGGGTCAAGCTATTTATATTTAAAGAACGGCGTGATGGATTATAACGAAATTTTGTATGTAGCAGTTTTTTGACATGAGAAAACTAATGGGCTAAATCACATGTTTGAGAGATTTCGACTATGAGGGTCATTTGTGGGTCATGATGAGTCATAATGGGTCATGGTCAAGCTATATCTAAATAACAGGTGGAACGATTTTAACGAAATTTTGTATGCAACATTTTTTGGCACGATAAAATCATTGGACTAGGTTACATGTTCGGAAAATTTCGATTAATGGGTCATTTTGGGTCATTAAGAGTCTGGGTCAAGCTATTTATATTTAAAGAACGGCGTGATGGATTATAACGAAATTTTGTATGTAACAGTTTTTTGACATGAGAAAACTAATGGGCTAAATCACATGTTTGAGAGATTTCGACTATGAGGGTCATTTGTGGGTCATGATGAGTCATAATGGGTCATGGTCAAGCTATATCTAAAGAACAGGTGGATCGATTTTAATGAAATTTTGTGTGCAACATTTTTTTGGCACGATAAAATCATTGGACTAGGTTACATGTTCGAAAAATTTCGATTAATGGGTCATTTTGGATCATAAAGGGTCTGGGTCAAGCTATATATAATTAAAGAACGGCAGGATCAATTTTAACGAAATTCTGTATATAACAATTTTTAGAAATGAGAAAACTAATGGACTAAGTCACATATTCGAGAGCTTTCGATTATAAGGGTCATTTGTGGGTCTTAATGGGTCATGGTCAAGCTATATCTAAAGAACAGGTGGATCGATTTTAATGAAATTTTGTGTGCAACATTTTTTTCGCACGATAAAATCATTGGACTAGGTTACATGTTCGAAAAATTTCGATTAATGGGTCATTTTGGATCATAAAGGGTCTGGGTCAAGCTATATATAATTAAAGAACGGCAGGATCAATTTTAACGAAATTCTGTATATAACAATTTTTAGAAACGAGAAAACTAATGGACTAAGTCACATATTCGAGAGCTTTCGATTATAAGGGTCATTTGTGGGTCTTAATGGGTCAAGGTCAAGCTATATCTAAAGAATGGTTGGGTCGATTTTAACGAAATTTTGTATACAACATATTTTTGGCATGAGAAAATCATTGGGGTAGGTCACATGTTCGAGAAATTTCGATTAGTGGGCCACTTTTGGGTCATTCTAATTTTATCTAGACAACGTTTCGCGCAATTTTGACTAAATTTTGTATTTTATCGTTTTCGGGCACAAGCAAATCATTGGGTTATGACAGATTTTTGAGAAAATTCGATCAATGGGTCATTTTGGATCATAAGGAGTCAGGGTCAAACTAACTATATCTAAAAAGCGGCTCAATCGATTTTATCTAAATTTTGTATCTAATGTTTTTCGGCATGCTAAAACTAATGAACTAGGCCACACGTTCGAGAGATTTCGATTATAAGAGTCATTTGTTGGTCATGATGGGTCATGCTAATTTTATATAGAAAATAGTACTCACCATTTTGACTACACTTTGTATTATATCGTTTTTGAGCAAGAGAAAACCATTTGGCTTGGACACATGCTCGCGAAAATTCGATTTGTGGGTCATTTTGGGTCTTAATGAGCTAGGGTCATTCTTATTATATATAACAACGACTCAATCAATTTTATCTAAATTTTGAAACAAAACGTTTTTTGTTAAAACTGTTGTTAGCTTTCTTTTTTCAAAAACTAAAACAAAATCACTTCACCTTTTTTTCATTCACGTATAAAAACATTTCATATTTATTTACTTAGAAGGTGTCACAAATAAAAATTAAATTAAAGAGTTGACATGTTTCGGTTCATTAATAAGAACCGTATTCATAACATATAAAATCAGTAGAAATTTAAATGACACTGGATATAAATATAATTTAAAAATCCTATTTTTAAATTATTAAATTTTTAAATTATTTTTAAATTATAATTATATTTTTAAATTATATTTATATCCAGTGTCATTTAAATTTCTACTGATTTTATATGTTATGAATACGGTTCTTATTAATGAACCGAAACATGTCAACTCTTTAATTTAATTTTTATTTGTGACACCTTCTAAGTAAATAAATATGAAATGTTTTTATACGTGAAAACGTTTTTTGTCACGAGAAGACTATTGGGCTGAGTCGCATGTTAAACAAAATTATATTAGTGGGTCATTTCGCTTTATTGCTGAATGCTGCCAAGATAATTTTACCTAAAAATGGCTTAAACGATTTTCATTCAATTTTATATTCTACTGTTTTTGATTACCTGAAAACGATTGAGCTATGTCACATGCTTGATCAAATTTGATTAGTGGCTCATTTTGGATAATACTGGTCAGGGTCACGAGAATATAGCAAAAGCCAATAACTTGGTGATATTTGAGAAAATATTGGCGACATATGGCCAAAAAATCGACGATAAAAATTACGAAAACCAAAACACGTATTTGGAGCCAAATGAAAGAATGCCTCCAAATTTGGCTATATCTAGCAAAAAATATTGTCTTTCAGAATGTAAAGAATTTTTTTATACATTCTCAGAGCTGCCAAGTCTCCGGCTTTTTGGATACCAGTATTATTATACAGAAAATTATGTTTTAAGTAATTGGAACATTGAGACGATTTAAAAACAGATGATTTTCTCTAAAATAATACTGGTGTGCAAAAAGCCGGAGACTTGGCAGCTCTGCATTCTTAAGAGGATTCGAGATGGATGGTTAAACCAATCAGAGTCGAGCTAAAAAGGTGATTTAGATCGATGTCCTTTCGTTGTAAATTTTAAAATAAAGTAAAATTTATAAACATGCGCATAAAAACATAGTTTTCTTATTGATTGTTTTTCTAAATAATGCTATTATAAACATGTTTTACAGTAATAATACAGAGTTAATGATACAGTGAAAATACTACATCGAGTTGAACACAAAGTTAATTTTGACCGAGCTAAGCTCGGTCTCCCCTGCTAGTAAAGAATTATTTAAGCAAATCATGACATAGCAAAAGTCAAAAATATTGATAGGCATATATAGATATAAGTTATTACTTATTGAATACATTAAAATGAAAAATATTTTTAAATAATTGTTTTCAATAGAATAACCAAATAATAATGTCTTTATGCGATTTTTATTGTTATATATCTTAATGGTCATTTTTATCCTGAAGGAAACAATAATGCTCAAAACAATACTTATCCAAATTATTATCCATCTGGAAGGTTTATGTTTAATTTGTAGTTTTGTAGAAATGCGAGAGAGCAACTTTGAAACCTTCTTCAAATCCGATAGTTGCTTAACTAAATAAATGCGAAATAAAAAAGTATATTAATCCTATACAAATAGAAATAAATTCTCTTTTTTTTTAGATATTGATGAAGCTTGAAAGATATAAGATATGCATGATAACAAGGGTAGAATACTAATTATATTAAAAATACTATTACACATTTTCACTAAAATAGAACTTGATTTTCTTTTTCCGGTTCCAATGTTGGTTTTAAAGCTAATAAATATGCCACTTGTCTTGAAATTGTAAAAAATGTATTTGTAAAATTTACTGAAATTTAAAGTCTCGTTTTCTTCTGTAAAAATTGGTCTATCGACAGACTTAATATTTTTTAATTTTTTATATTACTTAAAATATTATTATTAAAATGTGAGAAAAAAAAAGTATTCAGACAATGTGAATAAATTATGTAACCACATTTCTATTACATCCACATGCAATTTTATATACTGAGTTATTAAGAAAACAGCAGTTCAATAGAGTAATATACACCCTTTATAACAATTGAAAGGAGGTCACAAATAACTATAATTCAAGAGCTAAGAATGCAATAAGAAAGCTATTAATTTTGAACTCACTTTTCCAAATGAAATAATCTCAAATAAAATATAATTTGAAAGATTAATTATACTTCCCGAAATAAAAATCATTAGAAATCCACTTTGTCTATCTACTGATAAGCGTACATTCATTTTCTAACTTTCTGTTTTTCCATTTGATTAACATGGTTTCAAATATTTTAAACTTTAAAATCCTAAAAATATTAAGTTAATGAATTATAATTGCTATCACTTGTTAAAAATTTTATAACTCATATTACTGTCTCTTTCTACAGCGGATAGAATCAGATGAAGCATTTTATTATTTCATTTTTTAATCTATACAATACAACGTTCCCCTTGTTAATATCCGGCATGAAATATACGGGGAACTAAACGAGTGTGGAGTATTAAACAATATTCTACAATTTTATTTAGATATGTATGTTATTTTTCTTGTTCCTTTCATAATAAAAAAAATAATTATCATTTTAAAAAAATGACGAAAATTCCAAACGTTTTGAATAGACGTCGACAAAGATCGTCAATTAATTCTGAAGCATCAGAAATTGAATTAAAATAATTATATTTACTTAACAGTGACTAAAAACACATTGAGGATCAATTTCTTAAATGTTTTATGCGATGTATCATGAGTGATGAGATTTTTACAGTTTATAGATTAAGTGCACAAAAGGTACTTTATGATTTCAAATAATTTTTTTTTAAGTATAAAATCGCGTATTTTTTAATACGCCGTTAATCAATAGCTTTGTTCAGTGACATTCACCTTTTGATATTAAAATGAAACAAATATAATTCTATGAATAAAAAATTAATTATGTACGTTACAAAAGAATAAAAACAAAAATTGCAAAGCTTCAAAAAATATTTTCTTTTTTAAACAAGTTTCTGTAATAGCAGATAGAAATTGTAATTAAGTAATAAGTAATGAAACTTAAATAGCTTTGCACTTTTCAATTGCTCAATGAGCTATATTGAGAATTTCACAAGTAAATTGTTTATATTGCAGCAGAATACTTATAAGTAGGGGAGAGGGGGGGGGGCACCCTTGAACATTTTTTTTCAGAAAATCAATATATTTCTTACTTGAATTATATTTGTTGAGTTTTTAAATATTACATAATACAAACAATACATTTCTTTAACATATGAACCATAAATTAAATATTTTCCAAAGAAATTAAATAAGTTGTGAGGCATTGAATATAAATAGAAGTTTTCATGTACATCTATTAAAAACATTTCAAAAATATGCATTAAAATATTTAATTGCTATAAAGGACGTTAAATACTAATAAAAACATTAAAAGATCTTAATAATTTTTACATGTTTCGATTGAATTTACTCAATCATCATCAGAAAAAGGAAATACAAATAAACACAAAGATGGAAAATGACAAAAAACTATTATAAATGAAATTAAAAAATTTTTTTTAAATAAAAATCACGCGCGCTATATTATAATTATGTATCACGTTGCTTAATTTTTAAATTATTTAACAATTCAATCCAAATATTTGGGATTTGAAATGACAAGGAGTCATTGCAGACCACTGAGCTTCTGACGTAAATTTCAATACTCTCTCTAATAAAAAGTTGCACATAAAAATCTGACCTATAAATTAATCTACTTTCATTAAACAAAATATCTATGTTTTCTATTTGATTTAGCCTAGATAATGCGGTTTTACCTCTATTAAATTTTATGTCTGCAATGTGTTCTTTACATCTTACTTTGAATTTTCTTTGAGTCATGCCAATATAATAATTTTTATAACCACCTTCTTTGAGAAATGGAATGATATAGACACCTGATCGGTCAAATTTGTCAATGGGGTCAATTGTAGTAGTTAAAATTGATTTTAATTTTGGAGGGGGTCTTGCAATTAAATTTGAATCAAACTTTTTTAATTGTGTTTTAGCAGACTCGAAGAAATTTGGATAATAATTTATAACAACCCTTTTCATGTTATTTTCATTGTCGGTTTTATTTTCAAAAACTGCATTGTTCATTTTGTTAATAAACTTTTTAATTAATTTTTTAACTATTTTAACTTGATATCCGTTGTTAATAGCTATTGTTTTAATTTTATCTAATTCATCATTTAAATTTTCAGTAGAACAAATTCTAAAAGCTCTGTTAATAAGGAATCTAAAGGTAGATAATTTATAAGAATATGGAGTGCAAGCATCAAAAGGTATAACATTTAAGCTTGTTATTGGTTTTCGATATACTGAACGAATTAGTTTATTTTCTCTTTTTAACTCAACATCTAAAAAAGGTAATTTCTTATCAGTTTCAAGTTCGAAAGTAAATTTAATCTTATTATCTAGATCATTTAACTGCTGAATAAAAATTAACAATTTATCAACTCCCCCCTGCCAAACAATAAAAATATCATCTACATAACGTAGCCAAACTAAAGGTAATAATTTAAAAGTATTGAAAATTTTTGATTCAAGGGAGCGTAATTTGAATTCTGCAAGGAGGCCTGAAATTGGAGATTCCATTGGGGCACTGTCTGATTGCTGATAAATAATATTGTTAAAAATAAAATAATTACTATTAATTACTATGTTTAGGCCACTTTTTAAAGTGTTTTTGATTGGTACGTCAAAATCTTCTCTATTGTCAATGAACAGTTCGATGGTTCGAGCTACTTCTGAAGTATCTATGGATGGATATAATGACTCAATGTTGCACATTGAGACATAAAATTTAATAGAGGTAAAACCGCATTATCTAGGCTAAATCAAATAGAAAACATAGATATTTTATTTAATGAAAGTAGATTAATTTATAGGTCAGATTTTTATGTGCAACTTTTTATTAGAGAGAGTATTGAAATTTACGTCAGAAGCTCAGTGGTCTGCAATGACGCCTTGTCATTTCAAATCCCAAATATTTGGATTGAATTGTTAAATAATTTAAAAATTAGGCAACGTGATGCATAATTATAATATAACACGCGTGATTTTTATTTTTAAAAATTTTAAATTTCATTTATAATAGTTTTTTGTCATTTTCCATCTTTGTGTTTATTTGTATTTCCTTTTTCTGATGATGATTGAGTAAATTCAATCGAAACATGTAAAAATTATTAAGATCTTTTAATGTTTTTATTAGTATTTAACGCCCTTTATAGCAATTAAATATTTTAATGCATATTTTTAAGTTGTGAGGGTTTAAAATGGTGAAAGTTTTTTGTTCAAACTTGCCTCATGTAGGGGTACCTTTGAAAAAGCAAGGGACGCCTTTGAACAAGCAAGGGATCACCTTTGAACAAATGAACTAAATATGAAAATATTTATCGTTTTTATAAAATTTTGCATATGTTACATAAATATAGTGATATGAATAAAATTAAATAATTACATTTTATTGAAATTACTAATTTTTTGTTATTTAAGCAAACTTAAATCCATCAAAGTTGAATCAAAACTCATTGTTGATAAAAACAAGTAAGAAAAATCATGCGTTAAGCATAGATTATGAAGCACTTTCCAACACTTAATGAAATCTTTAACAAAACTTTGTTATTTAGGGAAATAATAGTGTATAGCCAAATATACCCAAATATGTATTCCAGTACATTAGAACAGCCTTGTATTTCATATGTCAGTTCATATAATGGGAAAATTTAGCTTAGCAAGAAAATACCCAGTAGCTTGAAATTCTTTTTCAGCAATTCATACTATTAGATGGAAACATACTTGAATACTTTTGTTCAGCCCTGTAGCTTACATTGTACCTTTATTACAAGTCAGCATTAGGCTAAAATTTATTGTAAACTAAAACACTTTTAAAACAACTGAAATCACATTCTCATAAATCATCATTCATAGGCGTCCATGTACCGAATTCTTTGCGTGGCCCTGTATATCCCTTTATCTATATTCTGCAAACATTTTTCAGTAAATTGAATGCAGCTCAGCGTAAATATGCATAGCCCTTTTAAGAACCACGTTTAAATAATTTACGCTCATATTCAGTAACGTTGGTTAGCTCTTTTGGGTAGCCCTGTATATCAACTATAACATTTATACAAACCATATAATGTGCATATATTTAACGAAATATAAACGCGAATATAATAATTAAAATGCATTTCATCCCTCCATCAGCCATCATCAGACACATATACGGTACTTCGGAAAGAATATACTATTTGAAATCTTTTGTATGGCCCTGTAAATGCTATGTACTTCATATTATGCAAGACAGTAGCGTATAATTTATATTAAGCTTCAGTGACATATATCAATTTTATTATACATGAAAAAGCTTAAAATCTTTAAAATATGTCACACAATTCCCCCTTTTACCATTATCTAATGGAATTCTTTTGTGTGGCCCTGTAAATGAATAATAGCTACATTTTCACCTTATATTTTATAGAATGCATATTTTAATATGTTTGACAGGGTATAACATCTTTAAAATTCCTTTGAAACGATTTTTTTTCCATAGGCCGTAATGTAATAGGAAACTTTTGATTCGCCCTGTAGATAAACTAATCATGGTAGAAACTTCATTTTCGATAGGACTTGTGCTAGGGTAAACGTTAATAACGTCCTAAAATGTCATGGCAATCCGAGTATATTAACGATTTTTCCCCATAGGCCGTAATGCAATGGAAAACTTTTGATTCGCCCTGTAGACAAACTAATCATGGTAGAAACTTCATTTTCAGTAGGGTTCGTGCTAGGGTAAACCTCAATAACGTCCTAAAATTTCATGGCAATCCGCGTATATTAACGATTTTTCCCCATAGGCCGTAATGTAATTGGAAACTTTTGATTCGCCCTGTAGACAAACTAATCATGGTAGAAACTTCATTTTCAATAGGACTGGTGCTAGGGTAAACGTCAAAAAAGTCCTAAAATTTCTTGGCAATTTGAGTATATTAACGATTTTCCCCCATAGGCCGTAATGTAATTGGAAACTTTTGATTCTCTCTGTAGATAAACTAATTATGGTAGATGCTTCATTTTCAATAGGGTTCGTGCTAGGGTAAACCTCAATAACGTATAAAAATTTCATAGCAATCCGAGTATATTTACGGGAGTTAGAGCGCGGACAGACGGACAGACGGACAGACGGACAGACAAACCGAATGCATAAGCACTTTTCCACTTTGTTGGAAAGTGCTAAAAAAAAGTGTCCTTCGAGTTGTGTTTCGTTGTGAAAACTTTTTTTACAATATCCTTCAAATACACCAGTGTGATATCTGATGCTTCTGCAAAATTAAAATTTTTCATTAACTATTTCTTTGAAGACATCTGATATAAAATTCTGTTTTATATGTTACGGAAAACCAGAAATAATGTTTGGAAACCTGTTAAATCATGAATCATTATTTTGTATCCAGGATTTGCAATTATCCAATAAACATATGACAGCATCAATTTAGATTTGAAACTTCCCATCACTGATATATAAAGAGGTTGGAATCTATGTGTGTAGTAAGGTAAAATGTTAGCAGTACAAGTCCATGTTCTTTGACATTCTTAATTAAACTCTTTTCACATTAAAAACATTTTCAGAAATAATAATACTTAGATACATCAATAACTCTTTATTTCATAGTTTTAAGAGTTCTCTTTAAATAATTTCAATTATTATTTATCAACAGTTTATTGGTTGTTTTTTTCAGTGTTCAATGGTGCCCCAACTATTCTGTTCAATGGCGCCCACCACATAGAACATTTTAATGGTTTACTAGATTCGGATGAAGAATTTGAATAAAATAAAGCTTATTAACTAAAGCTAACATCTTTATTTAACCATTCAACGATAAATTAAAATTTTAAGGATAGAAATTTGTAAACAAAAAATTTACAACTTTATTTTCTTAAGTTGAAATTCGAGAGGTAGAAAAATACATATTTTGCTTACACAGTGCTATTCATACAAAACTGTACAGCTTTGTATACTTATTCCCTTAAACCCTTAACGCGCAGTGTTGCCGGGTCGGCAACACTTAAAGTTCCCTCGGTTTAGAGACACAAAAACTCCGTGAATTTTTCAAAAACTACTCTAATGGCTACTTTAAATCTTTCTCATGAGTTCTAGATGGCAACATCACAGAGATCAAACTCTATTGTTTTTAAATAATAGGTAAAATGTGTTACTGTAATACGCGCTTCACAGCAATGCTCTTCTCACTGCGCTTATCAATGCTTTACTTTGGGAGGTGACCACTTCGGCAACAGCTGTATAATTAAAACGGTTAGTGCAATCTTTACAAAACAATACCTGTGTACTCCTCTAGGCCTAAATAGATTGCCTAAATTTTTCTTTAAATTCCAACTTTAAAGAGTAGTGCGCCGGAAAGAGTTAAAGCAATAGTAATGTATTGCCATATACATTTTTTTAATAATTTATTTGAAGGAAAATATTTAGAGTGTTCAAAGTGCTCCCCTTCTTCCCTATCTCTAAAGAGTAGTATGACAATTCTTCTGACGGGGCAATGCAATTTTTTGTTATAGACAGGTTCTGTTTTCATACAGTTTACCGAATTTACTCAATGCAGAACAAGTTGGGAATTGCACGTGAACGTAGCAAATGAGGTGCGTTCGTACGATAACGAAGTTTTAAAAATATTCAGATCTTACTGTTATAGTAGAGCGTACTCCGGATACAGTATAGTAGTCGAAATCTTTACGTTTCTGTAAATATGCAGGAAGTAATTTTTATTACACCTCAGCAACGTATATCTTATTCATAAAATGTGAAATAGTTGAATATAATTAAAACACGTACCAAACCATGTTTCCCCGTATAGCATTATATAGTGAAATACTTTTGTGTGGCCCTGTAATTTAATAATAAAAATTCTTTGCATCACAGATTGTACAGAATGCATATTTTAATATATATTTCATAGATTCATGCCAATTCTATTATGTTCGAATGAGTGTAACATCATTAAAATGCATTTGAAACTTTTTCTCCATTGACCGTAATGGAATGGAATCCTTTTGATTGTCCCTGTAATTGATCTATGCATCCGATTTTCATAACATTTGAAATGACTCGACAAAATTACGCAATAATTATATGTTTTAAATTTCAAACGATTAAAATGCATTTAAAACTTTTTTCCCTATTGACCGTAATGTAACGGAATCCTTTTGAATGTCCCTGTAATTGATCTATCTATCCGATTTTCATGAAATTTGAAGTAACTCGACAAAATTATGTTATAATTATGTATTTTAAATTTCAAACGATTCGGTTGGGTAGTTTTTGTGTTGTTATATGCGGACTGACGGACAGACAGACAGACGGACAGACGGACGGACTGAGCGACAACAATAGGTGCTACGTATTTACATAATTACGAACGCACCTAAAAATGAATAAAACGGCGCTTTTAAAATTTAAGAGTATTAAGAGAATTTGTATGTCGTGAAAAATCATGACTTTTGGCGATCATAATAATGAATATGGGAGGATGGGTTTTACAATCAGTATAATTTAGGACATTTGCTTAAATTGGGATACACGGCAGCACTAAAATGAACGCTTATTTTATTGTACAATCTTTTTTTTATTTTCAGAGGAAGAAATTTAGATCTATAGAACTGAAAATACATAAATACTTAAGAAATAAAAAACAACGTTTAAAGCACCAAAAACACTTTATTTCTCGTTTTAAAATGAATTTCGGAACCATTGCCTAACGTCATCAGTGTAAACTATGATTGCTCAGAAAATAAAATTGCCGAAATATATGTTAGAGAAGTGGATTCAGTGATAAAGTTCATTAGCCGATAAAATTACAGGAAAGACTAAAACTCAACCAATGTAAGAGAAGGCCATTCAAAGATTACACATTTGAAAGTTATTTTTAAAAAAATTAAGAAAAATATCCATAAAATGAATAATGCTTACCTAAAATGCGATTAAATAATCAATTATGGATGTTAAAAGTTAATTTTATTTAGAAATCTTAGTACTTTCAAACCTTTTTGAAAAAATACTCATTAATAAAATTCAATCATTAAAAATAATAATAATAACAATGAGCGATGAATGAACAATGAATGTTTATTGAAAATTTAAAAAAAAATATTATAAAAATTTGTAGGTTTTAATGATTTTATAATATTATAACAAAATAGTTATACCTTCTAGCCCAAGTATTAATTTGTTCGAAATAACCCTATGAAACTTTAATTATGAAATGTAGCGTAAAATTATACATATATACTTGCAATGCATTCCGAACGTTTAAAATTTAAAATACATATTTACTACATAATTTTGTCGATTTATTACAAGTTTTATCAAAATCGGATGCATAGTTTAATTACATAGACAATCAAAAGTATTCCGTTACATTACGGTCAATGAGAAAAAATGTTTCAAATTCATTTTAATGGTGTTACACTCATTCGAACATAATAAAATTGATATGCATCTATAAAGTACATATTATAATATACATTTTGTATAATCTGTGGTGCAAAGAACATTTGTCACTGATTTATAAGGCCGCGCAAAAGTATTCCATTATATAATGTTATAGGGAGTATATTGTTTGATGCGCATTTTAATTTAATGAACTATTTAAAATTTTACGAGGTTGATATATTAGAGTGATATTTTTAAAACTTTGTTATCGTACAAACGCACTTCCTTTGCTATGCTTCACGTGTTATTTCCAACTTGTTTCTATGTAAATAAATATAAAAGAAAATTGGAACATGAACAGAGAAAAAAGAGAAGTCATCTATTAACATATCGGAATACGGAATTTATTTACATTAATGCACACATGATAAATACGGAATGAATTTTTATGCTTTCAAAATATTTTGAAAATTTGTTTCTAAAAACTGTAATGAATATTTCGTAAAATCATTAACTACATTACTAAACTAGGACTTCCCTCAGAGGGATTATTCTAAGCGATATTGCTGAGAACCCAGATTTAATAACTTGCGATAAATAAAAAAGTGGGATGCTACTTTTAATTGGTCATTCATTATGATAAAATATATTGATGAAAAGAAGCATATTCAATCGTAGAATTATTAAATCTTATATTTAAATTTGCATACACTGTTTATTGAAAAGGGAAAACAAACTATCCACGGATATAAAATTGGCAATACGAATACGTTAAAAGCAATACAGACAATAAAACACCAAATTATCTTGTATTGGGATTTTAACTCTTTGAAATTATGTCATGAGCATAAACAGATGCCCCGCACCAATTTGAATAACTCTAAATAATAAAAAATATTGTGTTTGAAAAGAATGGATGTATTTTATATGGTGCGAGATCCCTCCGAGAAGTTTATATTGTTATATTCGTTCTAAACGAGCATTTACATCTTATAAGTTACAGCGATGCCAAAGTTATAGTTTTTAACCCAACAGTATCCCTGAAATTGCAATATTCCAAATAAACTGTGATTTAAAATCTTTCTAGAATGTTATATGTTTTTTTGAGAAATTAAACTGTCAAATCTTTTAGAAATCGCTCATAACGAGTATATTATATCTTAAAAGTTACTACACTGTAAAAAATTTGATCCTTTTGCTACATCGTCACTCCATCGCTTTTATAGTATATCGCTGTTTTAAACCAATGAAAATGCTCCATAATGCAGCAAAGTAATTGTTTCCTATAAAAAAAAATTCAAGTTTCTACTCCAACCTTTAAAGGCGTTTCCCTTTACATATTATTTAATAATGGTTTCCCCCCCCCCCTTAGTTAAAATTACAATATTCTCTAAATTTGTAACTTTATTTAATAAGGTAGATTTTTAGTCCCTTTAATTCTAACCAGTTGCTAACGGCTTTTTCCTTTAAAATTTGAGTTCTGTTAGCTCTAATTCTTTCGTTAAAATCACAACGCAGATCCGTTCTTTCATGTAACTGTATGTATTTTTCCCCTTTGCAACAATCTCTGCCTGTTGCTAGGCAGAATTTATTCATTGTTAAACGCTAATCGCTTAAGAAACAGATGTATTACGTTTGTCTCTTATTTTATTTCATTAGAATTCATTCCCTTTCTGTTTCCGTGGGAGTTTAAGTAACCCTAAGTAAGGAATTTGTTCTCGCGGTTTTTCGTGCCACATACACCTTTTTATCGTTTGGCATTAATAATTTCAAATTTTACACTTTGACCACTCTCATTGCAGTCTATATAACGGAAATCAAATGCATGTCTCCTTTCATCGAAAGTGTACATCTGGTGTTACCAATGTAATTCGCCAAAACTATGGCTTCAAAAATTGTATTTTTATCATTCGGCTCTCATCCTTAGGAGGGTAATGTAATACGAGATACTTCTACGTTCCTGCGGTCGACGGGACTTACCGTCGACCAGAACCTGTTACATGCCTGATGTTCTTCAATAAAAGAATTTTGTGTCAAGAATAACTTAGTCATAGAATAACTGTCAAGAATAATCTTGGAGTTCTTTTTTTTTTTGTCTTTTGTCGAGCCCACGCTCTCAACACCGATGCGGATTGAATCGCCCCTACACAATCAATGTTAAAGAATTCGCAGTTTTAGAACATTTTTGCTCGTGCATTGATAGAAATCGTTGTATTTATATAAAATGCAGTCTATTTTAGAGCGAAGATAGTTATCAACATATTTTTCACATTTTATTTTAGAAATCGGCTAAATAGTTCCAATGATAACACCTCAAAAACCCACAAACGTTACTGCTTTATCGCATGGAAGTTCAGAGTCAAAAGCTATTTATTTCTCATTATATACAGATAATTCAACTAATTAGTGTTAGCAGATGCATTTTTAAATATACATAAACCAGTATAATATTTCTTCATTTTTCTTTCCTTGGTCATTTGTATCATTTCGTAAAAAATCCCTTCATTAAACCCGAATTACGCCAAACTTTTTATAAAAACGCCAAAGTCCATGTAACAGCGAAGTACTATGGAGAGTATCAAATGCATGGTAGTAAGGCACTGAGGCAGGCGCAGTTAATAAATCGCCAAATATTGTTTTTCGCCTTCTCTCGAAATGCATTCTTTCCGTGTATTTAAAAAAACGATTTTCAGTCATCTGATTTAAAATACAAACAAATAAATAAGAAACAAAATTTTTTTGTGTGTGTGCAGTTTTTGCTTCCAAAAGTGAGCTATGTTGCAAAAAGATATAAAAAATTTAAATTAACAGAAAATGGTTCCTTTATCACTTTATTTTATTTTCATTTTGAAATAAATAAATAACGTTCTATTATAGCATGCTAAATGTATCCGGTAATCTAAACTGTGTTTCCGCCAAATTGGCGTAAAACTTCCCCAAACCTTGCTTATATATTTTTCAGCATTTTATTTATACATAAAGTCATTGTTTTTATACACCATATACTTTTTCTTGACTATAAAAATAGATAAGTGACTTCTTTAGGCAGAATAAATTGTTTAAATCTTTAAAAAATAACTCTCGCTGCCTTACATAGGGATCGATTTTTTTTTTTAATCAATGTCCAATTCCTGTATTGCTTCCAGGAATACATATATATTCCAAAAAACTCAAAGCTCTATGCCTACAAGAATTTGGGTGAAAAATGGGCACAGATGTCATATACGCCCCAGGGTACTTAATTGGCGCCAACATGGCATTATTTAGATGAGATAGCAACCCGTGTAATATTGTTTATTTACTTTAATTTTTTGGTACTAGTCTGTTAATCCGTCGACCAAAATACTATCGCCAAATTATAAGATTAAATGCCAATAATGGATGATCAATTGTAATAATGGATGATGAATGAGTGTCAATTCAATGACATTAAATACGATACAAATGTTGAATACGTCATTAAGTGATTTTTATTTCAACTTTTTATTTGTACTTTTATTAATATTCTACTAATTATGTGTTTTTTTTATTATTTAAAATAAAAATTACGTCAGTATGCATAATTTGGCTATTAGTTTGGTGATTTGGCGAAATCGGTCGACGGAATAACAGAGTATTTTTTATAAATAATATAAATTATTTGTTTCTACTGCTAATTATTTTTTTTATTCAATGTAAATTCCTTTTGAAAGTAATAGAAAATAATTTAAAAATGTATATGCAAGTATTATTCGAAAACAAAATTTTCGCCAAATGGGTTTTCGAAAAAAAAATGCGCCAAATCTGGTGCGCGTACGTTATCCGAGATGAAAAATTAGTAACAAGAATTAACTTCCACACACAAAAAGAATACTAAATTTGGTTTTTGCCAAATATGTTTGAGAAAAAAATGCACCAAATTCGCTGCGCATATGATATCTGTGTCGAAAAATGCGTCACGTGAGTTCCACGCGCAAAATATAAGTTAAAAGTAAATATGCAATAAAAATAAATAAAAAGAGAAAAAGATGTCATAAAAAGAAATATTTTATTAAAACACGGCAATTGTTTCTAATTTTCAAACGCGAATCATAAAATATCCTTTTTGTGATTAAAAAATACTATTAAGAGACTATCACAAAATCTCAAATTCAATTTATTTTTATTTTTTTCTTTTAAAAAGAAAAAAGAGCTGATTTATTTTCCTATTTCATTAAATTTTTAAATGTTTTATTTCATTTCAATATTAGTGGGTATTTTTTTTTCATTTACTCCATAAACTCTAATTCGGTTGTCTACGAAAACATCCAACCGATGAAATTGACGAATGCCAAATTTTTGTGGCGTAAGCAAATAAATTGTGTTTTTTAATCAGTTTTTTAAATATAATTTTTAAACTATTTGGAACTAATTTTTCGTAGTAGATGCATTTAATAGGTTACCTTCACATGTGCCTTCTGGTACAAACAGAACCGGAATCCGGCAAGTACTTTTTTAAGATTTGCTTGACGAAAGAATTTTGTTTGACTTTTAATATCGTTTCAGAGTTGTTTATGTCCAGAAAATAATACTGCGCTGTGTATTAGCCTTCGCTTCGCTCAAACAATTACTATTTACTCCATGTACTATGTTTCGGTTATCTACGGAAATATCCAGCCAGTAAAAAATGACGCACACCAAATTTTTGTGACGCATGCAGATAAATTTTGCTTTTTTATCAGTTTTTTAATATAACTTTTTAACTATTTGGAACTAATTTTTGAAAGTAGGTGCATTCACCAGGTTATCTTCTTAGGTACCTTCTGGTACAAACAGAATCGAAATCCGTCAAGCAAATCTTTTTCAGATTTGCTTGACGAAAGAATTTTGTTTGACTTTTAATATCGTTAAGTACCATAATACTTTGTTTCGCTCAGACAATGAAATCTAATACATCTTTATGTACTTTTGTTTTAAAAAAACAAAGGCTAATTTCATGCGCAGATTTGCTACTTATATAAAAATAAATATGTGCAAAAAAAGTTTAAAACCTTATATCAAACACAAAAGAGCCTTAGCATTTCAAAAATATGATAGAGGAGAAAATATGAAAATGGATAAAAATCAATATAAAGTTTTATTTTATATCAGCATTTGTGCTGGTTAGATTGAAATAATTAAAAATATTTCATAGTATAATGGGCAAAAATAAAATGACAATGTATTCACAACTAAACAGACTTTAATTAACAAATAAAAGTCCATGAAAATAAAAATTGCAAATTTTTCTAAATTGTGTACAAATTGTTGAAAAGTTTAAAAACTATACAAACATTAAAGTTACAAACGTTACTTTACTACTAAATACAAACGTTAAAATAATCAACGCTTCGATCTTCATTTGAGATTTATATTCATCACAGATAATTTTTCGGTGAATTAACCTCTTAATTTTAACGAATTGTTGATCATTAGATTAAGTGAAGTTACAAAACAGTTATAAGTTCATTTCTTCTATTACATTTATGTTTATATTTAAAGGAAAATCCAATGTTTAGATGAAAGTTACATAGATGTATTCACACATTATCTATTATTATTAGTAGTAGTATTACATAATCGATTGATTGGTAAAGAAAGCATACGATTAATAATTTTTTCCCATAATGAAATGAATGAGAAAACGTGTATAGATTGGTACGCCTGAACCCATAACTTTAATTAAAGGGGCCTCCGTGGCCGAGTGGTCAAAACACCGAGCCACCAATTGCTTGCGAGCGTAGGATGCTGTGGGTTCAAATCTCACTGGCTTCATTGCACGCACTATTTATGTTGAGCTCCAGGCTGTATTTCCTTCGTGTTGTAAAATTTCATTGTGTTATCTGGTCCCTGTATATTGACAATGAATTATAAGTAGTTTTTCATGTCGAACACATAAGTCAGATTGTATGTCTTTAATTAAAAATATCCTTTTAGTTGAACTATCAGGAAGACACCCCACTCAATAGTACATTCGTTCAAAACATCCATTTGGTCTTTTAAATCATCAGATTTTAAAATATTTACCTTTTATATAAACATTTTAATAACAATTTTAATTTTTCTTAAGAAAGGTGTTATAGTAAAAATAAAATACATTGACAAGTTTCGGAACCGTCAAATAAGTTCCATAGTCATAATATAAAAATATATATATTGTTGTTTATATTATGACTATGGAACTTATTTGACGGTTCCGAAACATGTCAATGTATTTTATTTTTACTATAACACCTTTCTTAAGAAAAATTAAAATTGCTATTAAAATCCATTTGGTCATTACATCGGGTCGATGATTCGCAACATAATAGAAGGGAATTCGAGTGTGTACTCATTTTCTCTCAGATGGAAAAGTTATTAGTCGTACAAACTATTTTATACGATATAAAGTTATTTTAGTTGTTTGTGTGAAAAAAAATAGCAATGCATATATTTTCGTATTGTATATATTGTTTGTATTGTAATGGGTACATTTATCACTCACAGTTATTTGTTGTTATGTGACTGGTGATTTATACTGATAAAAATTTCTGACATTGAAATCTATAAATCAAGTCGTGGTTCTAGAAAAAAAGTTTCATGTCATTTTTTTTAATTTTAATTCCTTTTGTTCGTGATCTCTAGTTGTCTCTATTGAATTTCAGGAGTATTTTACTAGATTATCGTGGTAAAAGCTACTTAAGAATATCTATAAATAAATGTAAACACAATAAGTGAGTTTTAGTAACTATAATTCTATTTTATGAATTATATTATATCTAGAAATCAAGTGATGATTTCTCGCAATTCAATCGATCCATATTATACTGTAATGTTACATCAACTATAAAACTACAGACTAGAAATTCTCGATCATTTCGTCTATTCAGTGTTTTGTTTTTGTAAACTGCGCTTTCGCATAGATCGGAAATCTATATTTTTCGCTTAGGGATTTAGAAAATGATTATCTATTCGTTCTAGATAAAAAACGATACATTTTTCTTTCAGCTTGTCATGTCGAGTTTTTCGAAAACATACACTGTAAAAAAACGGACGATTTTACTGAAGTATTGCTGGTAATCTGAAAGCCAGTACAATTTACTGTTTTTTAATGAAAAAATTTCCGTAAATTTCTGAAAAATTTGAAAAAAAAACGGAATATTTTTCGGAATTTATGGAAGTTTTTCTGTTAAAAAACAGTAAATTGTACTGGCGTTGAGATTACCAGTAATTGTTCCGTAAAATCGTCCATGTTTTACAGTGTACCAGATATGATAGATTTTGGTTCTTTAAATCTAATACTGCGGTAACTTATATATTGTCCAGTTTGGTGAATTGGAAGAACAGCGACAATTAAAAACCAAAAAAAAAAAAAAATGTGTGTGTTATATTCCTGCCTGGGCATATTTTCTGTGATGTTTTCTTGTATTCGTGTATTCAATCAATGGGTCTCAAAATTGTCATTTTTTGACAAATTAACAAATCAAAGTGTCCACTCAACTGAATTTGGTATCAAAGTTTGCTCAATTGGAAGAGCACTAGCAATTAAAACTCGAGAAATTTGTGTTCAAGTCCTTGTCTTTATACATTTTCAGTGAGAAGAAGAAAATTTACCGCTTGCCGTTTTTGTGACGGCACTTCTCTGCACTAGGGACATATGCCCTAAGCGGGGGAGGTGTGCCCTCCGTCAGGAGTCTTTCCAAGACAACCTAAACCGTATTTATGCAACGAAATACTAAGTTCGATGAAAACCACAGAAAACTCCGAACGATTAGGCCGATGGCTGCGATTGGGTTCGAATCCAGCACCTACCGTCTACCAGTTTCGAAGGCAGAAACTCTCAGCCACTGGTGGTGTAATGCTGTTTGCATTGGTGTATCATCCAATGATTCTCAAAATTGACATGTTTTCCAAAATAACATTTCAAAATGTCAGGCTAGATCAATTAGATGATCACTGGCAGTTGAAAACCAAAAAATACGTTTTCATGTTCCAGTTTGAATGCATTTTCTGTGAAAAGTAGAAAATGACTGCTTGCATAGCTATACCCATCCGATGGTTCTCAAAACTGTCATTTATTGCCCAATAATAATTCAAAATGTCCAGTCACCTCAATTGGAAGAAAATTGGTAATTGAAATTGAAAAAAAAGTGTATTAAAATTCCTGTCTGGATATATTTTCTCTGAGAAGGAACAAAATACTGCTTATATAGGTGTTTTCATCTGATGGTTCCCAAAATTATCATTTTTAGCAAAATAACAATTAGTCAAAATCTACGTATAACTTTTAATTGCCCAATGCGAAATTGAGGATATGTGATCGAATAGGATATGGCGTATAATTAGGTTCCTTAATGAATAGGTATCAAACTTTACTGATGTTGAATACCACTATTTTTTAACAGTAATCTTCACGTTTTTTAATCGGATGATTGTGAGATTAGAAAAGACGAATTATAACATTCAGAAGCAGTAATATTAAAAAACCTTTAATCTTTGGCACGTATGTATCGAATGTTAATCCTTCACTGTTATTTATTCGAGCAAGCGCATTTTGTTCCTCATTGGATGTCATGAATGTAGAATATTTCTGAATGAACAAGTGGGAGTCATCACTGACTTTGACTTCCACCATTTTTGAGCTACACCACACTATTTTGAATCACCACAAATACCACCATTGCTTCACAATCTTCCCGCTATTTAATAGGATGATTATGTGATTTTCAGAGGCGGATTTTTCATTCTCTAGTAGTGAAAATCAAAATCTCTAATATTTGGCACCTGTATATTTAATGTCAATCTCTAACTTATAATCACTGGAGCTGGCTCATTTTGTTTGGCATATTTGAACGCCAGAAATGTAGATGTGCATAATAAAAATTACTGTCTAATGTGACAGCAATGCTGTTAACATAGTGACATCACGCTTCCACCTACACTGCAAAAAAAAAAAAAAAAAAAAAAAAAAAAAAAAAAAAAAAAAATTCAAGAGGTTACTAAAAATTTCTTAGTAAATTTGTATTCCACAGAATTTTTTAGTAACCATTACAAACTTTTTTTTGCAAGTGAAACAAGCATTTCTTTAGTAAACTGAACAAAAGAATTTTTTGTATAGCTAACTTAAAAATTTTTAGTACAAGCCACCAAATAAATTTTAGTAATAGCTCCAAAATTATTTTTAATAACCATTACGTGTGCCCGAAGGGCAGGAGCTTCCTTCGAGCTGCATCCAGACTTCTGAAGCGGAAGATTTTTGGCAAAACCGCAATAGATGGCAGCACCAAACAGTCTTACCTGCTCCGACAGGATTTTCATAATCCCTTTATTAACGAGACACTACATACATTCGGGGCGTATTTGGCAGTGGCAAGTTTCGAACCCGGGACCTTTTAGCCGGAGTTCGATACTATAACCACTATGCTATCAAGGCCACACCAACCACACAAACCACAGAGTTTTAGTAAGAGCTATTAAAAGTATAAAACTATTAACTCTATTCGTTGCTAACTTTTTTCTAGTAATTCTTACAGATTTTTTTGTAACCGACTAAGATTACTAAAAATTTTTTAGTAATTACAAGGATCACTAAAGTTTTTTTAGTAGATCGACCCTTTTTTTTACAGTGTACATAACAGAAAATGTTGAATGAGTGGTATCCGGTTATACATACTAATGAAATTAATTGCAATGATATCTCTAATCCCAGTAACTGCCTCATGTCGTGACCACCGAGACTGTATCCAGAGTGGTCGCAACATTGACTTCTCTTTCATGAATAATTATTTAGCATTAATAACCATTTTGAAAATTAAAATGTATTGTACTATTCAATAAAATGAGAGGTTACCTCATGTGATGTTATGAATAATCGCCATTTTAATAATAAAAACATATATATCTTCTCAACATTTACATCTTTTAACCTGGATTTTTACGTTTTTTTAATCTGTAAAAAAATGTATATACTTATCAATGTAAATATATAAAGTACATGCTGTACTGAATTTCTTTAATTGTTAAATGCAATTAAAAGGCATTATATACAAAACCAATAGTCCGTGTTATATAAAAAAAGAAAATAAATATAGCTCTTGAGCCATACCATTTTTACCAAAAGCAGATAAACCTACAACTGAGTTTCGACGATTTGTCCATTCGCAGACATACATAAATACGAAAATTATCGTTAAAACATCAGAAACAACTTCTATGGACCTTAAAATATAAAGAAAAAGATATTTACATATGCACATAATTTATGAAAAAATAACAAAAGCTAATTCAGAAAAAATCAAAATGTGAAGATGACAGTTATACCAAAATTTTCATATTCATAATTTTTGCATTGATAACCTAAAATTTTCGTTGGTCATTTGTAACGATTTAAGGTTATTATGGCAATGACATCCTGTTAATATAAAGTCGTATGAACTTTCTATTGTTGAATTTAGTACATAGAATGAAAATAAAGTGTGTATTTATGTATTTTTGCATATCATTTTTATATATTAAATGCACCAAGATTTGAATTATTATAAAACTAAGTCTATCTAACGTCCATTTGCCATATTTAATGAATAATTTCTGACTCGTTATATCGTGTTTAGTTTTATCGAAGTTAACAATAGTTATTTTATTGCTAAAAGGCAGAAAAGAAATAAGTGTACATAGCTGCTGTGCTTTTGTCATAAATGCAAATCCATTTTTAAAAATCCATTTTTTGCCGTTTGAAAAAGAAAAAACATTCATTCGCTAATATGCTTAAACCATTTCTAAAAATTATATTTTTGAAACTTTTTTAAAAGAAAGCAGTTATGCTTAATGTATTGGATATTTTCCGTAACATTATTTTTATTTAATTTTAATATATTTTGTGACGCCAAACAAAGAAAAGTATCCTAACATTGAAATTGTATTTTTGATCTTGTCATGAGCAAACGATAAAAAAGAAATTTTCAGAGGCAAGTCTTGTTTATGAGGTGACGAACAAATAAGTTTATTTTGCGTAAATAATTTGATACTAGTTGTGTTATCCTTTAATACTTTGCTTGAAAGCAGTTCGGATAAAAAGAAAGAAAGATAACTAGTGCAAGGATCAAGGGATATTCATTGTCAGACGATGACAACACATGAAGCGGCATTTTTTTTATGTTGCTTGTTTTGAGGCATGAAATATTTTTATAATATATTCAAAATAAAAATGAAAAAAAAATTGTAGCACTGTAAATTTGCATACAAAATGCACTTATTTGGGCTATATATGTTCATGTAAAAAAAGACTTGTGTTTCTTATGTCCTTGTAGCTTAACAATTCCCAGAAAAATATTCGCTCAAACGTTAGAATGCATCATTTTGAGCTTGTGAAAAATAATTTAAAAAATTAGAAAGCAAATCTAAAATAATTATAGATAAAAAAGGTACTTTTTTCACATCTACAAGAAATACAAATTGGTGTACTTCTCATAAATATTGTCTATTTTCTAATACAAAATTTTTAAAATATACAATATTACCTTTAAAAAATATGCTTTCTGACTTCTCCAGGTTTTTTAATTTGCTAAAGTTTTCTAATTTAATTTTTGCAGTATCTATCTGAAGCTTTTCAAATGAAAAACAAAACTTTGGTTGAAGAAATTAACTAAATATCACCGTCTTTTCAGAATTCCAATGATCAATTTATATTAACTGGTGTGTTGAGAAGTGGGAATAACAAATAAAATCGTATTTTAAATACTACTGTGTAAGTACTACTGACTTTTGAACATGTTGAAAATCTGCAAAACGGGATACAAAGAGTTAAGAAAGAGAATTAATATCATCACGAACGAAAGTGTTCGATATCCGCTTCCAATCTATCCAGTATTCCGAAAAGCGTTATTTTATCTTTAGGAACATCCGAAAACAATTTATTTTTGTAATTTAAAGTAGAATTTTGTATTTCAAATTTAAAGTAAAGCCTACTCATAATTTCAACAAGTAAGAAAAATCATGCGTTAAGCATAGATTATGAAGCACTTTCTAACACTTCTTGAAAGCTTTAACAAAACTTCGTTATTCAGGGAAATAACGTATTATTGTTCATATTAAATTTGTATTCCAATACTTTTGAAAAGCCTTGTATTTGTTCTGCCGGGTAATATAAAGACTATATGATGGAAAAATTAATTTAGCAAGAAAACGCCTAACTGTTTGAAAATTTCCTTTCCTCAATTTATACTAATAGATGGAAATATACTGAAATACTTTTGTTTAGCCCTGTAAAATAGATAGTACGTTTAACACTCGAAAGTATTTTGCTAAAGTTTAGTTTAAAAATAAATTCTCTTTAAACTACTTAAATCAAATTTCTATAAATTATCATCCAAAGGCGACCATGTATCCAGTTCTTTGCGTGAACCTGTATATAATTTTATCTATATTCTACAAATATTTCTTAGTAAGCAAAATGCAGTTCATTGTAAAAAGGCATAACATATTTAAAAACCACCTTTAAGTAAATTACGCTCATATTCAGTAACCTTTCCGATATCTTTTGTGTAACCCTGTATATCTAAATGGTGTAACAGTTAGCATTTATATACACCATATAATATGCATAAAAGAAAGTGAAACTTAAAAGCGTATATCATATTTAAAAAGCCACTTCATCCATCAAACAGCCATCTTCCATAAGATACTGTACTTCGGATAGAATATACTATTTCTAATCTTTTGGGTGTCCCTGTAAATGCTATGCACTAGTATTATGCATGAAATAACTCATATTAATACTTATCTTTGATCATTTATGAAATCATGTACAATAATTAAAATATGTCGCAAACAATCCCTCTTTTATTATTTTGTATTGAAATTCTTTTGTATGGCCTTGTAAATGAATGATAACCATTATAACTAAATAAATAAACAACGTTCAAGAGCACAAATATTATAAAATAAAAGATGTTAAAAGATGTTAAAAGCATACATGTTTTGGGACTTCTTAAGTCCCATCATCAGTGGTAAAAGAAAGTAACATCGCAAAATAAAATAAGTCGTGTAACTGAGCTCGCCGCTAAGGCCAACTGACTAGGAAACGTCGCAAAGCGAGAGTAAAAATAAGCTGGCACGCGCAATCAGAGGAGACCAATCATATGTCACATCTTACTGGACGAGTCCAAATCAAAGAGAACAGGAGGGGGGAGGGGAGTGAAATTACAGGAATGGAAACCAGACATCAGAAAATCTTGGAGTACTGGACATGTCATTAACTAAATTATTAGAATTTTTCCATATATGATAAGCTTCCCAAAAGTCTAAATCATAAACAGATGAACAATATTGTATTATTGAGGCTTCGGAAAATTTAAAGTTATGACTATTGGACCAGCAATGGCTGGCGATAGCGGAACGTTTTACTTCAGAATTTCTAACGTTAGCACTATACAAACCACACGCACCACACGCTTTCTTAAGGTACGCTTCGTCTGAACGATGTATATTTTATCGCATTCGCAAGAAATCCTATAAATACCCCAATGTGAAAAATCATCAATTGGATCTTGGAGATTAGAGAATTTAATTTTATTGAAAGGAGTAAAGCTTATTTTAAAATCAAATTTTGACAAAATTTTGGAAATTTGATGAATGATTTTTGGAAAATATGGAAAAGTAATTAAATTAACATTGGTCTGACAACGGTCTGAGTTGAAGTTGGAAGGAGTACGTTTTTTTAGGTAGCTTTCATTACAAAAAGTAAAAAGCTACCTATTGCAGCCGTCCGGAGGAAAGCACTTCCGGAAAATTTTGGTATATTTTCATCGATCATGACCCCCAGACCCCAAAACCACCCTCCGTTCAAATGTTGACATATATATATATATATATATATATATATATATATATATATATATATATATATATATATAACCATATATATATATATATATATATATATATCTGATTTTTGTCATGCGATAACTAACGTATTTATGAACCGATTTGAATGAAACTTGGTATGTACATAGTACATACAAATGTCTCGAACGAGTTCGTTGGTCAGCATCATCCGCCATTTTGTTTCGAAATGGCGGCCATTTAAAATTTTTTAAAAATTTAAAATTTAAAATTAAATGCGAAAAAATTAAAAGTCGAAAAATATTTTTCTTTTACGTGCTAGAACTTAAAAGAAAGATTCCAGAACACTTCTTATTTTGTCTATATCTTAAAAAATGATTGAGTTATAGCACTTTGAAGTTTTCTTATGGCTGACATTTTGAAACGATCTGATTTTTGTCACGTGATAACACGCGTATTTATGAACCGATTTCAATAAAACTTGGTATGTACATAGTACATACAAATGTCTCGACCGAGTTCGTTGGCCAGCATCATCCGCCATTTTGTTTCAAAATGGTGGCCATTTTAAATTTTTGAAAAAATTTTAAATTTAAAATTAAATGCGAAAAAATTAAAAGTTGAAAAATATTTTTCTTTTACGTGTTATAACTTAAAACAACGATTCTAGAGCATTTTTTATTTTGTCTATATCTTAAAAAATGATTGAGTTATAGCACGTTGAATTTTGCTTATGGCTGACGTTTTGAAACGGTCTGATCTGAACAATCCACAATGTTGCTTTACACTTTATGATATCGTGGAATTTGGTGACTTTCTAAATCGCTTAAAATAAAACCAGGTTGAATAAAAGATGACTAATTTCGAAAAATTCCTATTAATATTCAGTCTTGACAAAAACTAGTATTCAATCTTAAAAAATCACTAATTTTATAAGATTATTTCCACTAATTTGAGCTTAGTATTTTTGAACAATGTAACTTACTTTAAAATAAATAAATAAATATATAAGTACATGAAAGCTACCTCTTCCTCCCGGCATTGCCGGAAGGACTTTTATTAATTTGTTATGAATGGAATCAACGATTTTAATTGTGAAACCCCGATCAATGGCAATGGATTTGATATGGTTTAATTCTGCTTTAAGTAAACTATCAGAGGAGCAAATATTTAAGGCCCGGTGTACATAAGTGTAAAAGGCAGGTAATTTCTGATTAGAAGGGTGAAATGAAAGGCGATGGGGGGGGCAAAGATACAGCGAATGGTTTACGATAGACAGTTGTGTGAAAGATTTTATTTTCGCGGGAAACCAAAACATCCAGGAAAGGTAACTGATTGTTATTCTCTATTGTAAAAAAAAAAGAAAAAAAACCGTACACTTTCGAACTTCAACTCAGACCGCAATGTTAATATTATTACTCTTCCATATTTTCCAAAAATCAGCCATCAAATTTCCAAAATTTTGTCAAAATTTGATTTTAAAATAAGCTTTACTCCTTTCAATAAAATTAAATTCTCTAATCTCAAAGATCCAATTGATGATTTTTCACATTGGGGTATTTATAGGATTTCTTGCGAATGCGATAAAATGTACATCGTTCAGACGAAATGTACCTTAAGAAAGCGTGTGGGAGAGCACAGTGCTAACGTTAGAAATTGTGAAACAAAACGTTCCGCTATCGCTAGCCATTGCTGGTCCAATAGTCATAACTTTAAATTTTCCGAAGCCTCAGTGATACAATATTGTTCATCTGTTTATGATTTAGACTTTTGGGAAGCTTATCATATATGAAAAAATTCTAATAATTTAGTTAATGACATGTCCAGTACTCCAAGATTTTCTGATGTCTGGTTTCCATTCCTGTAATTTCACTCCCCCTCCCCCCTCCTGTTCTCTTTGATTTGGACTCGTCCAGTAAGATGTGACATATGATTGGTCTCTTCTGAGTGCGCGTGCCAGCTTATTTTTACTGTCGCTTCGCTACGTTTTCTAATCAGTTCGCCTTAGCAGCGAGCTCAGTTACACGACTTGTTTTATTTTGTGTTACTTTCTTTTACATTTTACACTTTTAGCACTGATGATGGGACTTAAGAAGTCCCGAAACATGTATGCTTTTAACATCTTTTATTTTATAATATTTGTGCTCTTGAACGTTGTTTATTTATTTAGTTATATATAAGCACAAAGTACAATCCTCCCCCACTTCTTAATGATAACCATTCTTTTCGCTGCATACTTTACAAAATGCATATTTTAGTGCACTTTGGTGATGCATATAAATTTGAAGATGTTTGACAGGGTGTAACATCTTTAAAATTCATTTAAAACGATTTTTCCCCATAGGACGTAATGTTATGGAAAATTGTGACTGTCCCTGTAAATAAACTTATCATGTCAGAACCTTCATTTTCAATAGGGTTCGTGCTCGGGTAAACGTAATTAACGTCCAAAAATTTCATGACAATCGGAATATATTTACGAGAGTTAGAGCGCGGACAGACGGACAGACAAACCGAATGCATAAGCACATTTCAACTTTGTTGGAAAGTGCTAAAAACGATTTTTAGTCGCATTACAATGCATTGGTTAATTCTATCTACACATGAAATCTGTTTTTTGAATGCTATAGGACCTTAACTAAACATTTTCAGCAGCATAACTGAAATTGCGCGTACTACACTGGTGTCCAAAATTTAAGCATAATTGGTAATTAAGTAATTATTTTTAAGTAATGAAAGAAATATGAATCGGAATGTGCTGAAACTCCAGGTGTGTAAACAAAATAGTACGCGTCACATATTTTCGCGAAGAGTTTTCCCCGAAATCGAACAGGGGACCGTCAACAAATTGAAAAAGAGCGAAGATCTTTTGGATAACCCTGTCAAAACTAATGTAGTAAAAGCGTTCAAACTGCACATTATGATTAATTGGCTTATTGTAATGTACTGTGTTAATTTTTACAAGGATAGCATGTATACTCGTAGAGAAATTAAGGTTTTTATAAAAACAGTCCTAAGCTTATAATTTGCAGAGTTGTTAATATAAAATAGTGTTCTTTTTTGAACAAATGACAAACATCGTTGTACACAATAACCTGTCATCAGAATTAAAAAATAATAAAAATTGTATGACAAATGAGCAGGTTTACTAAATAATTTTTTACTGCGCATGCGTGAACGCTATTAAAATTTCATTTGCATATTATGTTAGTTAAATGTATAGAGCAACTTTTGTGAAAGTCTCAAAAACATAGCTTAAAAATTCTGAAAATTATCGTTGATAGAATGAGATCAAAATCCTTTATTCCCTAAATGAAGGAAAAAGATGAGGGGCTGTATCCATATTCCATTGTTTAGTGCCTACACAATATTGCACGTACAACTATATTTAGGTAAAAGCCCTGATTTTTTTGCTTCCTTTAGGAACAACGGATTTGAGTTGATTCTATAGGCTCCCATTTTCAGAATTTTCAAGTTATGTTTTTGAAACTTTTACAGAAGTTGCTCTATACATATAGCTAACACAATATGCAAATGACATTTTGATATCGTTGACGCATGCGCAATGAAAAATTATTTACTAAACATACTCATTTTTCATACAATTATTATTATTTTTAAATTCTGATGACAGGGTATTATGTACAAAGATGTTTGTCATATTTTCAGAAAAGAACATTATTTTATAATAAGAACTCTGCAAATTATAAGCAAAAAACTTGGAAAAATTTAGGACTGTTTTTATAAAAACCTTAATTTCTCTACGAGTATACATGCTATCCTTGTAAAAATTAACACAGTACATTACAATAAGCCAATTAATCATAATGTACAGTTTGAACGCTTTTGCTACATTAGTTTTGACAGGGTTATCCAAAAGATCTTCGTTCTTTTTCAATTTGTTGACGGTCTCCTGTTCGATTTCGGGGAAAACTCTTCGCGAAAATATGTGACGCGTACTATTTTGTTTACACACCTGGAGTTTCAGCACATTCCGATTCATATTTCTTTCATTAATTAATTACCAATTATGCTTAAATTTTGGACACCAGTGTATTTTAACAAAACAACAAAATGTTGGTTTAAATGTTAACGTTAATGCCCTTAATTCTATAGGTTTTCAGTTAAACATGTTTACTGAGTATGAAAATATGCACTTGAGATCTGATGGCATCCGAAAAATTGGTTTGATGGGTAGAGAGATCTGATTAATGTACTGTACTCGGAAACGTTTTCGAAAAATACGGGCAACTAACAAAATTTAACATTGATATTCTTCTTTAAATTTCAAAGATAGGATCAAATTTCAAAGATAAATTTCAAAGATTAAGGTTTCTAAAAAGTAAAGGAAACACTCTTCAGAATTTTATGTGGCTCAGATACCGTTATTGTGGCATTTGAAAACCTTTAGAGAACAGTTTATTTTTTTATTTTACGAAGAATTTATACATATTTTTTTGTCTGCCAGTAATTTTAAAAAACGGTTTCGAGTAGCTTTTACATTGCATTAATCTATTCTCTCTACACGGAAAATCGTTTTTTCGGATGCTATCAGACCTCTACTAAACATTTACAGATGCGTAACTGAAATTGTGCGTGCAATTTTAACAAAAAAAAAAAAAAATTGATTTAATTGTTATTGCTAATGCTATTACTTCTACATATTTTCAGTTGAACATGTTTGCTAAACACATAAATATATACTTGAGATCGGCATCCGAAAAACTGGTTTTTGGGTAGAGTAAACTGATTAATGCACTGTCAAAGCTACTCGAAAACGTTATCGAAAACTACGTGTTTGATAAAGTGCTATTTATATTTATACTGACAGGTGTGGCCTAGCAACTGACATATCAAAATGTAAGAGTGAAAACAGTGAGTGAAAACATTATATTTTGATTTCTGCAGTTCTTTCTAAGCTGCACAAAATTAATTGTTTATTTTAATTGTTTTATGAGAATGTGTGTTAGAAAGTTACGGTTTATAATACTCAATTGTTTTTAATAATTTATCTGTGTTCGAAAAGAACTGAGCTGTGTTATTAAGTAGAAATAAACTGTTTAAAACCAGAGATATGGATTCAGTTTAGAGTTGAGTAAAAAATTGATAATAATTTCGAGCACTGGATAAAGACTACGTACGGTTAATAAAATTTAATTTTTATAAATTTCTTTCTATTCCAAAGATACAGTCGTTTGGAATGTTTCTAAAAGTAATGGGTAGAGTGTTTCCTTTACTTTTTAGAAACCTTAATCTTTGAAATTTATCTTTGAAATTTGATTCTATCTTTGAAATTTAAAGAAGAATAGAAATATTGTTAGTTGCCCGTAATTTTCGAAAACGTTTCCGAGTACAGTACATTAGTCAGTTCTCTCTACCCATCAAACCAATTTTTCGGATGCTATCAGATCTCAAGTGCATACTTTCATGCTCAGCAAACATGTTTAACTGAAAACCATTAGAATTAAGGGCATTAAAATGAACATTTAAATCAACATTTTTTTTTTTGTTAAAATAATACGCACAATTTCAGTTATGCTGCTGAAAATGTTTAGTTAATGTCCTATAGCATTAAAAAAACGGATTTCCTGTGTAGATAGAATTAACCAATGCATTGTAATGCGACTCAAAATCGTTTCCAAAAGTAAAGAAACGTTTTTATGAACATTCGGTGACTTGAAAGAGGACATTGTTTATTTGTTTTGGACATTGTTTTCTTTAAATTAAAAACACAGCAGTTTTTTTTTTTACACTCTATAAAAACAGAACAATCAAGTGTTTACCATTTCGTTGCTTTGATTTTTAAACCTTTTAGGCTCAAAGAAATTCTATGCGCAAAATGATGAAATCATTGAATTACACCGGAAACGTAAAACAAATCTATTTAAAAGAAAACAAGTTGGAATTTGCACGTGAAGCGTAGCAAATGAGGTGCGTTCGTGCGATAACGAAGTTTTAAAAATATCACTCGCATATATCAATCTCATAAAACTGCAAATAATTACAATTAAACAGGCACCAAACAATGTTCTCAATATACCATTATGCAATTGAATACTTTTTTGTGTGGCCTTGTAAATCAATAACAAGTATTCTTTGCACCACAGATTATGCAAAATGTATATTATAATATATACTTTATAGATGCATATCAATTTTATTATGTACGTTCGAATCAGTGTAACACTATTAAAATGCATTTGAAACATTTTTCCCATTAACAGTAATGTAACGGGATACTTTTGATTGTCCCTGTAAGAGAACTATGCATCCGATTTTGATAAAATTTGAAATAACTCGGCAAAATTATGTAATAATTATGTATTTAAAATTTCAAACGATTAAAATGCATTTGACACTTTTTCCCCCATCGACCGTAACGTAACGGAATCCTTTTGATCGTCCCTGTAATTGATCTATCCATCTGATTTTCATAAAATTTGAAATGACTCGACAAAATTATGTTATAATTATGTATTCTAAACTTCAAACGATTCAGTTGGGTAGTTTTTGCGTTGTTACATGCGGATGGACGGACTGAACGACAACAATAGGTGCTACGTATTTACATAATTACGGACGCACCTAAAAAGAGCATATATTTGCATGTTTTATTTACTTATTGCCTAAGTAAAACAGAATCACCAGACCACAAAGGTCCGATGCAGACTTTATTTACCCTTCCCCCTTTTCAAAGTGCTCTCCAGCATGATGGGTTTTCTCAATAATTACCGAAAAAAGTAATAATAGTAATGATTTTTGTACAGAATACCCTCCGCCCGCCGCGTTACAGAATCCTCCCTCCCAACAAGTGGCGGACGAGCTGAGTGATAATGAATGATATGAAATTGGGTAGAAGTACGTTGCTGCGCAGTAAAGTGGGTTGCCACACCATGCAGACTTGCGGACATGATCACCCACCCATGACACTCACCAAATTAGGCATAGGTATTTTATCCCTAGTGAAAAATCCTCATTACCAACCACAGAAAATAAATAAATAAGTAAACAAATAAATATTAAAAAACAAAAAATTAAAGGATGTAATATATGGTTAACTGAAAAAAACTGAAATAGTGTTTATAAGTCCAACAGTTCACTGTGAATGTGTTTTAGAGTCAATTCAGCACGTGATCACGCGTGTGAAAATACTGTCAAAACTTATATCGTATAAACGAAAATTTCTTATTTGAAGAAAATGTTTTCCATGCAGACTTAAGAGATGAAAAAAAAAATTATCCGTCACTCTTGTAAAAGTGTGGCATTTAAAGATTAAATTTAAGTGGTAAACCACCGTTCTTCAAGAAATAAAGATAATTTTGAAGTTTTTTTTTAATGAACCTCTTTCCTTACCCCAAATAATGTTAAAAAAAATCTCGACCGCAAGATTTTTTTAAGATAAGATAATAAGATTTTTTTTTAAGAAACAATGATGTCCAGAACTTTTCATGCAACTGCAACCCAGGTTATAGATAAAATTTTTGCAAAATTACTGTAAATTTTGTAGATTCTTTTGTAAAGCTACAGATTTCTGTAGCTATACAAAATATAAGTTTGCATATTTACATCGTTTATTCTACAGTGAACAAAATATTTTAGCACTATATTTTAGTTTAGTAATATTTAATGTAAGTTATAGTAAGCATGCAAATTTCTACAACTTTAAATTTGTAGAATTGCAATTTTCTTACAGCGTAGGCTTTTTGTCTACCACTATTTCAGAAAAATAATATTCACTAAATTTAACCCTTTGTGACTCAACAACTTTGATTTGAAAAATATTGACTCAGAAGTTAGAATGCATCCTTTTAAGCATCTAAAAAATAGTTTAAAAATTTAGAACATAAGATTAAAATAATTATTGACTAAAAGGTATTTTTTTTTTCACATCTATAAAAAACAAAAATTAATACTTCTCGTAAATATTGTCCATTTTCTAATATAAAATTTTAAGGTGCATAAAATTACCTTTAAACAAAATCTACTTTTCAACTTCTCCAGTATTTTTAATTTGACAAAACTTACTAAGTTGATTTTTGCAATATCGACCTGAAGCTTCCCAAATGAAAAACAAAACTTTGGTATGAGAAATTAACTCAATATCATCATCTGTTGAAAGTTCCAATGATTCATTTGTATTAACTAGTGTGTTGGGAAATAGAAGCAATAAATAAAATCGTGCTTTAAACCTTACTGCATAAGTACTGTTTACTTTTAGGTATGTTGCAGATCTGCAACATGGTGATACAAAGGGTGGTGACTAAACAGAGCTAAATTACAGAATCCTTTTGCAAAATAAGGCGAATATGATTAGCTTGAAATAGTGGTATTAAAAATTTGGTATAAATGTCGATTATGAAATATCAATTCGTCGTAAATCCGATATAAAGTCTACTTGCTATATAAAAAATTTGTCTAATTTCACACTTTAATAAATAAAACCTGATTCTTCTAAAATATACGATAATTTTTCAATTAAAATTTGTAAATTTAATGTAAATTACTAAAAGGTGGAGAAAATATTAATCAACCATGCAGAATTGGGTTAAGAATTTTGTGTATTTTCCAATGTAAAACGCATTAAATTGATGGAACTTAATTTTTCTTTTTTTTTTGTTTTATTATTTTAAAGAAAAATAGCATAATCTTAGTTTTACGACCATGAGGGAAATATTGTAAAAATTACTTTCAGATTTTGATGGGTAAAAGAGGATTATTGTCTACACTTTTATGAAAATATTTTTTTTAAAATATTAATGATTAAAATTATAATAATCCAGATTAACCGTTTAAAAATAATTTTCAAGTTATTTCGTTTCGTAAAGTTCCTTGCCGCATGATATAAATATGATACCATACAATCAAGAACTGTAATACTCGAAGATGCATAAATATTGAAAAAAATTATTTAGATATACCCAGTGATGATAGTTAAAAAATGAATATTAAATAAGAAATAAATTATTAACGATGGTATTTCGCAGTGTTAATATTCTGTTTTATTGGTTTTCGAATACGTCTAAATGCTTTTATGAAATGTATATTTTTGAAAAAGATTGCAGGCATAAATTTGCATTTTTTAATATAATATAATATTTTATAACACTTATTTTGTCTATGGCCAGAAGATCCTGTTTAAGTTTTAAAATTATCCGCCAGAAGGGAGCGGTATAATAGTAATTTTTCTCTATTTTCTCATAGACTGTTTGTGCTAATGCAATGATGCGCAATTCGTCTTCAGTTAAGCCGGCGATTCTCAAAAAATTAATTCACAACAAAATAACGAATAATGTATATCTTAATGAAAGTTGTGATCGAGATTAACCGATTTTTACTACGATTAATAAAATAAAGTAGAAACTAAATATGAAAATCAAACTTAATGTATTGACGTAATAACACTGAAACAACTGGGGATTGGCATACATAACAATCTTTGAAACATTAACATGTAATGAAAAAAGACGAAGGTTCTATTTTTAGAGTATGCGAATAATTATAAAATAAAATATATATTTAGAATTGATTTTAATTAACGCATATAGTGAAATTTTATAATTATTAATTTGAAATTCATTATATATCAATTTCTACATAAAGATAAAAATGAGTACTGTAAAATTTTAAATCTTTTAAATGTTGTTCTCTCCCCCCTCCTTTTTTTAGTAATAAAAAGATGTTTATAAGAATTTCTTTTATAAGAATTTCTTTATAAGAATTTCTTTGTAGCTAAAAAATGGATTATTTTATTATAATCTATTTTATCCAATCTACAAATTAACATTGCTGCATAAAATTTCTTTCAAATGATTGTTTTTTATCAGTCTAAATATTATTTCTTTCACTAAAATATTTAAGAAACAAAAACTAACGAAATACAACTCAACAAATTTAATGTGCATGGGACTTTTACATTTACAAAACACTCAAATTCATAACTTTGAACATTTCTATCCTTTTTATTTTCTCCCAAAAGTCTGTAATATAGTAATTTGAAGCAGCATTTGGCTGAGAAAAAGTTGTTCACGTATTTCACAAAATAAATGTTACTTGTAAAAATGTCATTTACAGACCTTTTATTTTGCTATTGTATATTTGAGTTTGTTTCTTGTGAAAGTTATTTTAAAATAAATGCAATCATATAGTATTTAAATGTAAGAGTTTGTATTTTAAAAATTTAAAAAAAAAAATCATTAAAGAATGCATGGGTTTTGCTGTTTAAAATTCTTTCAACAATTTAATTAAATTGACATTAAATGAAAAATTAACCGTCAAAATAAATATCTGTTTTTTAACAGGAAACAACTTACTACATTATAAATTCTGAAAAGTTTGTTTGTTTGTTTATTTATTGAATACATGCATCAGACTTCTGTACTCGATATCAAAACCCGCTTATATGTCATCTTCAATATGCAAGGACCAGATAGCACAAGGAAATTTACAACATCGAAGTATTATCATACGCCGCTGTTAGTACTTTCGACCGACATTTTGTGATCACTTTTTGGCCAGTTGTTCTTTATTTTTTCAGAGATTTTTTGGGAACTCTTGTCTTGTCAGATCGGTAAATTTATGCTAAGGTAAGAAGTAAGTTTATGTGAATCTTCCATCACTGTGAAGACATCTATTTGTAACTATCTCACACCCATATTCATTAACGCGTGTTTAACTATTGAGTCCGTGTTAAATGAACCGTGTGCATGAACCAAGATACAGAGAAGGACTTCTCGCTCAATGTATTAATACTAAGTCATGATTTTGGAACTAAATGACTAAATGGCAACAGGAGTATATAAATATGTGCATTTGAATATTCATGAATATCAGACTTTAAAAAAAGTATTTCAGATCAACTAGAAATCTTGTGTTCATAAAATTATTAGTTAATTTGATTATATTTTCCTCTGGAAAATACAGAACGTGAACAGGATAAAATGTAAACAACTCACTAACTAAGGAACCATTCTGAATAGGCACCACCTATTTCAAATTTATTTAACTGAATGGTTTTCTTCTTCGAAGGACTATTACATGAGAAGTCCTTCACGCCCAGCATTTAACATGGATGCAAATTTAACCCGCGTTGGTGAATACAGGTGTCAGTGACGCACCCCTCTTGGCTGACCTAAAATCACCTGTTCAGAATACATATTTCATTTTTTTTTGCTCATTTTCCACTTTATTCTCTCTGCTACAAAAACACACTTGATCACGTCCTCTTGCATTGGGAGAGATACAGCTTGGAATAACTACTTTACTGTTTGTTATTGCTTGACTTGAATCTTTGGCCCAATTATGCGGAGTCTTACACCACTTCTCTAAAATCTCGTTGATGATTTAATGCTTTATACAAGTTTCCTCCTTGGTTGATCACCGGCAACCTGTCACATTAACTCGTTGTCTAGTTTATTGAACAGCATACATCTGACTTATGTGCTTGACATGAAGCCTGCTTATAAGCCATCGTCGATATACAGGGACGAAATAGCACACAAGGAAATATCACAAGACAAGAGAAGTACAACCAAGAGCTCCACACAAAGAGTGTGTGCAATGGAACCAGTGGGATTTGAACCCTCAAGAATTCCTACTCCAATTCGAGCTACTACGCTCACAAGCGATTAGCGGCGAGATGTCTTAACCACTCAGCCACGGGGTCCGTCTTGTTGACTTGTCCATTAGATTCTACCCAAATCGCCTAGATTATTTGAAACAATGAATCCCTTGGATTTAACAAAAATCTCATGTATATCGCCAACCGACCAATCAAAATAAGTTTGAGTGTTTTTAACACGTTGGTTGGATGAGCGAAGATTATTTCATCGAGATGATTTATCCTATGCAACGATATTTATTAAATAAAACGCTGCGGTATTTTTCACAGTGCATTCAGAATATTATAAAAGTTATAGATTTTGTTTTTACAAAAAGATATGAAATCGTATTTAGTATATTTAAATATATATTGGTTTAAATACATGTGATGTGTGGAGAAAATGACTGTCTGCTTAAAATGACTTTAATAAAAAGAATGTCTCAAAAAAAATTATTATTCTCTAAGTATTTTTACAACGACGCATTTCTACCTTTATTTGAGTTAAACTTATGAATATCAAAGGTAGGGGAAGTCATCAATTTATAGAATGAATTTTATGATTAATATGTATTAAGTTAACATATGCGAAAAAAATACATTTAAGAATTTATAAAAGTACAATTAAAAGGCTTATTAAAATATTTTTAAATGTATTTTATCTCTTTTGGAATATATTAGCTTTTTTAAATGATCATAACGTATTTTATAAACAATTTTACAACAATATGAGCACACAGTTAAAAAATCCTTATAAACTATACAAAATAATTTTTTTTTAATTTCATGCATTCTATAAATGGAAATGTGGCGTGGTTGGTAGCATCAGCTCCTCCCGCACCGCTGGATCCTGGTTCGAGTCCAGCTAGCGGCATGGGTGTCTGTGTTGTCCCTGTGATGTGTATTAAAAATGTATGTACTGTATTTTCTGTAATAATAAAAAGTGTTCTGTATATGGTTTTTGTGCATTATGGATCATTCGAGGTAACAGCCATTGTCGCTATAGACCTCAAAGCATTGTTCACTCAAACTCAAATAAATGGAAATTTATTTTGCCAGTTGTTTTAAGATAAAATTGTTTTTGCATTCACTAAGAAATATAAGGCAGCAAAATTAATATTTTGACATAGTCATAGAAAATTATTTTTTTATTTATTTTATGAAATTTTAAATGGGGAAAATTCATCATTTTTTGTATAACTTACACAATAAAGCTTTCATGTCAGGCTTCTATAACGTATTTATTATTAGATGATTCCAATTGCATATATTCGTAAAAGTAATAATATATTTAATCTATAAATTTCATATGTGATTTTTTACAAGTTGTATAATTTTTAATGCTTTTTACATACGTTAATTTTGTAGGATACATGTAACTTTATTCTTTTTTTTAATTCTCAGGTATAAATTTTCACCCATTTCACTTCAAAAAAAGTTCATCTAGAAAGTGGAAACTAAGAATCCTCTATAAATATAAGTTAAAATTACGATATACAAATTCAAATCAAAATATTGTAATAATTCATTTCATCTGTAATCGGAATTGTATTTCACTTTATTTCAGTGCAGCGTTATCCATTGCAAAATGTTAGAGTTTCAGTGAATGTTGTTTTTTATCAAAATAATTTTCAAAAGGTTGCATGAATTAAGCATAGACATTTTTGTTTCTGCTGGATATCTTTTTTTAATTTATAGAAACACTTTGTGTGATCATTGTTTCATTTTTTTTAAACGTGGGTTCTACTCTTTTTTTATTTTTCAAATGCTGCTGTTGATCCTCCCAGTGAACATACGCTGTGGTCTGTCCCTGCCCGCGAAGACATTCGTGAGCTAATGTTATTCGTATGGGGAGGCACAATAACGCTTTTGCATTTCGACATTCTAAAATAACTTTTTTGCGTTAGATAGCTGAGGTCCCTCTGAAGATCGCTCTATGATTACTTTTTTGATTTTGCTCGCAGTTATTTTCTATAAAGTTACTCCTACTTCCAAAACTAGACTCTAAAAGTGGAAGTAATATATAAAAAAAGCTTGCTACCAAAATTGAAAAAGTAATCAAAGTACGATCTACAGAAGGACCTTAGCTATCCAATGCAAAATAAATAAAAATAAAAATAAAAATTTCAAAATGCAAAAGAGTTTGGTTGATTTGAAAATTGCCTCCTCACAGGAATATCATTAGCTCGCGATTGTCTTCTCGGGCCGGGACAGGAGCCTTAAAACAGCTGACTCGTTGAAGTGACCAAATTGTAGAGGTGCCATTAGCATCCTAAACACTTTCTAAAGTCCAAAGTGCCATCTACTTCCTAAGAGCCCGTTTACAACAGCTGTGCAACACCTAGTCTCTACTGATGTGCAATGATAATGTATGAGATGAGACGGAACGCAATTTCGGAGTTTTCGGCTCCGAATGGAGTAGTCTAAGGGTGGGAGTTGAAAGAGAGTGTACGAAAGGAAACACAAAAATTATGAGCAGAAGGAAAAAATTATTCACAAAGATTGTTAACGTGGTGATCTATTGATTTTGATGATTTTTTAAATTGTGAAATGTCCTTTTTTTAAATAATAATATTTAAATATATCTAACTATTTTAATATAACCTTATAAATAGTTAGCGGTGTCAATGTTGAACTTTATATTAATACTGTTAATGAATCCCCACTAAAAAAAAATCTGTAGAAAATCTACAGCTTTTTGGCCCAAAATCTGTGGGAAATCCGAAGGTATTTGGCCCATTTTGTAGATATTTTTAAGAATATCTTTAAAAATTCTGCAGATATTTTAAAGATAAATCTAAGTCTGTAGATTTTCTTAACATTTCTGTAGAATTTCTGTAGAAAGTGGCGATTTCTTCAGATAATCTTAAGATTGTTTTTATTGGGGTTGTACCTTTTTATTTTAGATGACACTGCTGTTAGTACACACAAATATTCATCAAAATAATTCCATTTAATAATATAAAGTACTGCTACAAATAACTCCCTTGTATTTGTTTACTGATATAATTGTCTTTATGAAAAATTTCTTTTACTTGTTTGTTAATCCTATGACAAACACAAGGTTACTTCTTTCTTGAGACTTTCAGTGACTCTTTTCAGTGCAGCTGCATGAGATGGTGGTTAGATGCACAGCAAATTTTTGAACTCAATGCATGCAATAATGCTCGCAACACTGAATACTTCATGACCGCAACAAGATATTTAAACCCTGTCATAACACTTAAGTGTAATTAATAATTCATTGATGCGACTATTAAAGTTGCTATAAATGTTGCAATATAATGTATGTGTTTTCTTTGTAAGTATTTTTTAAACAATGCATACACACATAATAAGAACACTCAATAAAAAGTACTCTTTATAGTCTGTGTTCATGAAGCAAAGAATAGAAATATTAACTTAATGCACTTCTTTTTCCCCCTTTATCTACCGCATTATGAATTCATGAAAGTTTTACATTCTAAAGCATTTTACGTAGTTTAAACTAAATTGAAAGATTTATACAATCATTTAATAAATTTTTGAAGGATTTAGTAGGATTAATTAAATTTGAATTTACAGGTATTTTGTACAATATTTATAACCCCACTCATTTTTTTTTACTTTAAAAGTTTTCTTAGTATTTTGTAGAGTGTAAATGTAATGTACAAATAATAAAATGTACAAATAGGATGTTCTTACAAATAAACATAAAAATATTCCCGAATTGAAAAATTCCCATCGCCTCCCCCAGCGCCAAGAAAGCTGAAAAGATGTTAGACAAAAAAAAATCATCCTTTAAAAAATATTTTTGTGTTGTGAAACCAATAATGCTTTTAGAACAAAATGAAGTAATGCATTTATAACTCATTAAAATATGTTTTACAACTGATTAACGTATTAAAAGAATTTTATAATAAGTCATTTTAATGGTATTTATAAGTACCGTCGGTAGATAAAGGATTAAAGTGTTATTTACAAACAAGTTGGAAATTGCACGTGAAGCGTAGCAAATGAGGTGCGTTCGTACAATAACGAAGTTTTAAAACTATTACTCTCATATATAAATCTCATAAAATTGCAAATAGTGAATTACAATTAAAATGCTCATCAAACAATGTTCTCCCTATACCATTATGTAATGGAATACTTTTGTATGGCCTTGTAAATCAATAACAAATGTTCTTTGCACCACAAATTATGTAAAATGTGTATTATAATATGTACTTTATAGTTGCATATAAATTTTATTAAGTTCGATTGAGTGTAACAACATTAAAATGCATTTTAAACATTTTTCCCCATTGACCGTCATGTAACGGAATACTTTTGATTGTCCCTGTAATTAATTTATGCATCTGATTTTCATAAAATTTGAAATAACTCTACAAAGTTATGTAATAATTATGTATTTTAAATTTCAAACGATTCGGTTAGGTAGTTTTTGCGTTGTTATATGCGGACAAGCGGACGGACTGAACGACCACTATAGGTGCTACGTATTTACATAATTACGAACGCACCTAAAAAGGGTACCCACTTGTTAGTACATCGTAATCTTGAGCTTCACCATAACAACTTTTTAACCTACACTCCGATAAGAACTAAACAAACCGGAAATTGCCAATCAAACTTAGCAAATGAAGTGCGTTCATAATATAACGAAGTTTTTTAAATATTCAGATCTTGGTATAATTACTTCAGCTACAATATTGTATCCAAAAACTTGTTTGTGTCCTTGTAAATATTATCTGAAACTTGTAGAAAATCTCAGCAACTTGTATCAATTTCATAAAACGTGAAACAGTTTTACATAATTAAAACGCGTCTCAAACAATATTTCTTCCTATATCATTATGTAATGGAATACTTTTTTGCAGGCCTGTAAATGAATAAAAAATATTCTTTGCGCCACAGATTGTACAGAATGTATATTTTAGTATATACATCATAGATACATATCAATGTTCATACGTCCGAAAGAGTAATATATCATTAAAATGCACTTGAAGCTATTTTTTCCCGATCGTCGTCATGTAACGGAATATTTTTTATTGCCCCTGTCATTAAACTATGCATCCAATTTACATAAAATTTGAAACGACTCAACAACAATATGCAACAAGTATGTGTTTTAAATTTCAAATGATTCGATTGGGTAGTTTTTGCGTTATAATATGCGAACTCACGGACAGAGTGAGTGAACATCTATAGGTGGTATGCATTTATATAATTACGAATGCGCCTAAAAACATGGGGCATGTTCAGCACAACTTACCGGTTACTTACCGGTCACTTGCCGATTGTAGACAAGTACGAAATGAAAATCAAGGCGAAGTGTGACGTCATCTATAATTCAACAGGATAGTTTTCATTGGTGCCTCAATTCGCTTTCGTACTGCCCTACAATCGGTCGGTAACATTGGTTACTTTGGTAAGTTGCGCTGAACACGCCCTTAGTTTTTGAGCCATCTTATATTTTTCTCGCACATCCGAATCTCACTTCTTTCGTCAACATCATAACAATTGTTCCATTTTTTGCTTGCATCACTTCATTTGGATCTCTTACTAGTTAACTACGCCTCCACACAATCATACGGTTTCTAGAGAGCCTTTATTAGAAAGTAGTGTTTGCCTGTCGTAAAACAAACTCCGCATGACTTAATGGAAGGAAGAGATGCCTTCCCAAATAATTTCTAAAAGATATTCCTTCTCTCGTATATACGTTTGGTTTAAAGACAAAGGAAAAAAGGGCTTTTCTGACAAATTAGAGATATTCATTTTTCTTTTTCAATATTCATTAAAGTCTAACAATAAATGAAAAAGGTAAAACTTTTCTTTGCAAGTTTTTAAATGAACAAGTCAAACATACACACAAATTGAAAATAACATTCTTCCTCAAAACATCAATGCCTTAACTTAGCAAAGAATTCTGCGTAAAATTTGGAAACATGCTGTCAAATGAAAGATGTAAAGTATATAATAAATAATAGCAACTATATCTTGGAAATTGGATACATTTTTTTTCTTTTTATTTATAAAACATGTGGTTCTTTCTGAATTATTTCTTGTATTTGTATTATTGTTTTTTTTATCTGGAATGATTTGTAGAACTATTTGTAGAACTACTATTTGTAGAACTCTGAACAACGTACGGGCAACGTGTTTTTGCAAATTATGAATTGCCCGTACCACATACAGGCATCTGCAGGGTTTTTCACAAAGGACCCCTAAATTTAAAAATCTATAACTCTGAAACGGTGATAGATAGAAACATGAAACCAGTTTCATGTTAATTAAAAAAATCGTAAGAATCTTATAGATAAATCAGAAAATTTAGTTAAAAATAGCGCTCACAGATGGCGCTGAGAGCGTTAAGATCTTTTAAAGAGGGTTCTGAAGCATTGAAAAACCAGCCGTCGAAATCCCACTTCATATGCCTCAGTCTCCTTCAAGTCTCGGCGACGCGATCATCATCCCAGAACAGGCTCAATATCTCTGCGTCTTCTTTATACTTGCTTATAAATCGCGAAATTTTAAAATGGAGGGCCAAATTCACAGTCAAGTAAAATCCAGACACCTCATTGGTCGTGTGGAAAGGGTGAAAATCACGAATTTGTTTCTCCATTTGAAAAAGAAGGAGGGGTAAAGTAATTTTCAAGCGATTGTTACCGTCTGCTCTTATTTACGACAAACCATCGAAATTAACTCAGTTAAGATATTTTGATGACATTTTATAGAACGAGAGTGAAAAATTTTGATTATAAATGAAAACAGATCAGATTTACTTCAAAATTGCCGCTACGACTTTTTCTCGGAAAAAGGAGTAAGGCGACATTTCCCTTACCGTTAGAGATTATTCTCTGAAAAGGACGCGGCTCAGTGACCAATAATGCGCTTGGATTTCACCGGACTGTGATTTTGGCCCTCCATTTTAAAATTTCGCTTATAAATCACCGTCAATATTACAAGGACGAGATAGCACAATGAAATTTTACAACACAAGAGACAGACAACCGGTAGCTCCACACAAAGAGTGTGTGCAATAGAGCCAGTGGATTCGAACTCACAACCTCCTATACTCGAAGGCGATAAGCGGCGTGGGGCTTTGACCACTCGGCCACCGAAGCTTGGAGGAGAATGAGGCATGTGGAGTGGGATTTCGACGGCTGTTCGTTCAATGCTTCTTAACTCTCTTTAGAAAGTCTTAACGCTCTCAGCGCCATCTATGAGCGCTATTTTTAACTAAATTTTCAGATTTATGTATAAGATTCTTGCGATTTTTTTAATAAACACACCACTGATTTCATGTTTCTATCCATCACCTTTTCCGAGTTATAAATTTTTAAAGTTAGGGGTCCTTTCTGAAACATCCTGTATATTCCATTCTTAATTTATCATACTCACCAGTAAATTTTTACTGAAAATATCGCATTATTTAATCCGAGCATTTTTCTGATTCAATTAGGTAAGAATTTTTGTTTTGAAAAACCGGTGATAAAAGAAAAAAAAATCTGTAAAAGACATGAAAAAATTGGCATTATTTGAAAGTTTTTTTTTTTTTTTTTTTCAAGAATATTGATCAGTTAAATGTTTAAAAAGTTTTCGTCACAATTTTATATCGTTCATAATTTTACAAAAATTATTTGAATTCGTACAATTAACAAATTTATTACATTATGTTTGTGATGTACAGCATGGCCTCAGTCATCAAAATCTATCAATGCATCGTAATGATAAATCTCTTTTCTGCAAGTTTCCAAATGAACTCCTCAAACACAAACACATGTTGAAAATAACTTCTTTATTTAAAGCTTCAATATCTTCACTCATCAAAGAATCTTCTACAAGATTTGGAATCTTCTTTAAAATGGAAGATATTAGTTATTTAATAAATAAGAACTAGATTCTAGGGTTTGGGTATATTTTTTATTTTTAACTAGGAAGTATGTGGTTGTTTTTTAAATTACTTTTTAAATTTCTATGATTATTTTAGTTATTTGGAATATTTTATTGAACTATAAAAAAGTACTATGAAAAACATTTTGTGACAATTTAATATAGATCTTCGTATTATGTGACTGCGTATCATTAACAAACTTATTGAATTGCGTTTTTCACAAATATCAATATTATTGTAATGTACAACTAAACCTCAACATCAAAATTGTAATTTCAATTGTAATCAACGAAATCTAACTATGCATTAAATGATAAATGTATGTATTATAAGTTTGGGTTATTCCACGTAAAATGAGGAAAAATTTTAAAAAAGTCTTGGCCCCATGATAACCGATTTTAAAAAAAATTATACAGAGGTTCAATTTATATTCAAATAGAAGTCTGCTAAATATATTGACAAAAAACAAATTATTTTATCAGTTTTGGACATTTAAAATACTTAAAATATAGAATGGCATGTGTGCAATTGTTCAAAGTTACAAGTTTGATGTTTTATATCTTGAAAATTGTTTATCAAAAATAAATTTCGCCTTTAATATTACGAGACTGAACCCGTCGAAATTCGACGAAATAAAATCTTTAAAGAAGAACTGTTTAATTGATTTATAATAAATCTACAAAATTAGTTACAACAAAAAATACATCTTATATTGGTCAATCTAACTCTCAAACAAATATTATTTTAAGCTAATATTTGGATGTACTTACCGTGTGTACTTACTGTATATAGTTTCAATATCAATTTTGTAATTGTGGCTCATTTTCTTTCAAAATTGAAAAAATATATAGGAATTAAAATGCGTTTGTTATAAAATCCGGTGAATTTCGGTTTTATTTCGTTTAATAATTTGGATAATTGAGTTTTATCGTATTTTGTTATTTGAAATAACTCAGAAACAAGTACATAGTTTCTGAGTTATTTCTTACACATGATTAATTCATTAATCACGATAAATTTGTTGAAGTATAACAACTATTTTGAACAGTTTTTGTCGCAATTCTTTTTATTACAGAATTTTTATGACTTCGTATTAGAAAAAAAAAATTACATTTTGTTATTCACGAATATCCATATTATTGATATTTAAAGTCAAATCACAATATAAAAATCAAGCATATTTCTTTTTTTAGATAGTTTCTATTTAGTTTACTCAGAATAAGGCACAAAAATAATTTTTGAGACAATTTAAAGAAAAAATATGGTTGGCAGAAAAAAAATTCATTCTACACTAATGAAAATACATAATATAAATTTTTCAGTCAATTTCTTTTTTGTAATCTTTGTAAAACAATTTTTTTTTTTTTTTTTTTTTTTGTTTTAAACAAAATCCCTTGAAATAATTATCGTTTTAGTTCTTCGTTGCACGATTTTTTTCTATTTCTATGGAACAAATTATTTGAAATCTGTATATTGGTCTCAAAATAGGAAAATAGTAAACAAAAAAATAATTTTAAAATTTTCATCTTAAATCTGATATTTTAGGGTATGTACCCAATGTACACAGTTAGGGTTTTTAAATATTGTATTGCTATACACTGTTAAAACTAATGGTGACACATTGCACCTTTTAGGGGTGAAAGGCTTGTCTCACTGGTGACACCCCTAGAGGAGCTAAAATGGCACCCTTAACTAGGGTGAAAGGATGGCACCCCTAAACCAGGGGGTGAAAGGACGGCACCTCAGGGAAGAATAATGGCACCCCTTATCCACAGTGTTCAATAGGGCGAAACGATGGCACCACAGGGGAGAATAATCTCACCCCTTATCCAGGGTGCCCCATGAGGTGAAAGGATGGCATCTCAGGGGAGAGTAATGGCACCCCTTAACCAGGGTGCCCCAGGGGGTGAAAAGATGGCGCCTCAGGGGAGAGTAATGGCACCCCTTATCCAGGGTGCCCCAGAGGGTGAAAGGATCGCATCTGAGGGGAGAGTAATGGCACCCCTCACCCAGGGTACCTTAAGGGGTGAAAGAATGGCATCTAAGGGAGAATAATGATACTACTTATCCAGGGTGCCCCAGGGGGTGAACGGATGAAACACATAATCCAGTGTGCCCTGTGGCATCCTACAAGAAATAGCACTCACAATCTATGGCCCACAGTTGCAACCCCCCTCCCCCCACCCTGCTTGTCAAGAAATTGTATTGGTTTGAATCATGAAATAGAAAGTGTTTACCCATTTTTTAATTGAATTCTGCAGAGAAAATTATCATGATCAGTCATTATTTTGAGTCTTTTTTTTTCTTTTAGATTGATGGAATATTATATTTTTAAACTCATTATCAGGTGTCAAAAGAAAAATTGTAGCATATTTTTGTAACTCAGAGAGGGATAATATGAACTAAAAAAATAATCATAGAAAGGCAGAGAATTCATATTGTACTTTCATTTACATGGAGAGTATTTTAAGAAAAATTCACAATTTTAACTTTTATACAGTCTTTGTATTTCAAAATCACCAATCATAAGTCATCACTATTGCATTGTTACTCATACACAAAAGGCTTTGTTAGAATAAATCGGAAAATTTACACAACCTCTACACCTATTTTCTGCCTCTAAAAATCACTGAGTTAGAGTCAAATGTTATGACTTTGTCATGCAATTTGAAGCCTGATTTTCAATTTTATGTTTTGAAGTTCTTGTAAAATGAAATAAATCATGATTTTTGACTGTCTCTAACTCATATGTTTGGATCAAACTTTTTGGGTATGTTTAAGAAAGGGCCAGTAACTATTTTTGTGATTGGGCGTTTTTAGATGCAAGAACATTATAAAAATTTGATTTTTTTTTTGACTCCAAAATAAGAGAAAGTACAAATTGAATTATCTATTTTCATATGAATATTTTTATAATTTTCTTATAGTTTCAGAAGTAATATGTAAGCATCTTTTTTGACACATAGTATATTGCTTGACATGTATTTTCATTATTTTATATACAGGGCAACTGAAAAGTATGGGGACACAGAAAAATGCTATATCCTGTAAAATATATGACATAATTTAATAATAAAATAAAAAAGAAATAACAATATTTTAACAAATTGTTCACTGGCTTGATATTTATTTTTTACACAAGTTTGAAAACGAAAGATCACAGAATTGACAGTCCGCTGCAGATAATTCTGATTTAAATCATTCTATGCCTTGATAATTTCGCATCACATACAATGCAAACTGGGGATTTTCTATTTCTAGCTTTTCTACAGAAGTCAAGTGAGTTAAGATCTGATTGTTCAAAGGCAATACACCTGTTATTAAATATCCACGCAGATGGTCAATGTTGTTTTTGCTCCATGTGAAGGCCCCAATACTGCTGGAAGTTCCATTAAAGTTATTTTGCTTCCATGAGGCGAATACTTCGTTGAACATATTAGTTGCTGATCATTTTGACGGTTGTGAACTTTTCGGAGGATTAAGATTTTCATATAGTAGAAGAAATGCTACAAAATTTTAAAATAAGCATTTCTCAGATTTTAGGTGTGAAATATCAATGTCAAACAACGCACCAATATTTTTTCAGCTACCCTGCTGTATCTAATAAAAAAAATGTAAAACGCAAATTAGAAAAGAATATGTAATAAATGCTGTGTAACTTTTAAATTAGTAAGAATACTTCATATTCTTTAAAATTCTTCCAGAAAGTTAGCCATCAAGCTATCAAATGAACTATAGAAAATAAATTCATTTTATAGTTGTGGTAAAATCACAGATGAAATTGAGTAAAAAAAAATCATTTTTACAATATATGTAGTACTTACCTTTATAGTGAACTTATGGAAATCCATATTTTATAGCATATATCCACACAGGATTAGAAATTAAGAACTGTATGTAAGGTGTCAAAATAATGCCTACAATTTTTTTTCGATGTGCCAACTGCATTTCATATTTTCTTATTTCATTTCACAACCATGTTAATAGTAATAATATTGCATTGCATATTTAATTTTAATGTATTGAAGGGAAGTGGGGAGGAAACTTTATATATTAAACACTTTTTCTTACTAAACAAAATAAAAACTGACTTTCCATAAGTATGAAACCTGATTAAATTACAATATTTGGATTCTGGAAAAACTTATTCTTTTTATAAAGCTAATATGCATACAAAACAGATAATCAAGCAAATATGTCCACAGAGAGAAAATATGAGCTTTAGATATAACTAGGGATAAGCTAATTTTTAAAAAATCTGAGACTAACAGTACATCAGAAAGTAAAAAGTTAGCAAATAAATGAATCTTTGGTGGCGAATAATGGTGGGGCATTTAAAACATTTCCAAATCACACATATTTTTTTTGTTTGTTTCAGGAAGGGAATACAAAAAATTTAAAACAATTTTAATACAGTTGCTTATTTTAGGAAAATATAAGGATACAGAAATATCTCATAATAAAAGAAAATCTTCTTTACAGGGGTGTAATATCCAAGGACCAGTTTTATCAGTCATTGGTGAAAGTGAAGTTAACTTAGAGGTTATTGAAAGGTTCAAAATTCTTAAAACACGTGCTGATGTCATGGTGCAGAGGGGGGGGGGAGTATGCTAAATTACAAATGAAAGCATTTGCTAAACAAAAATTAAAGTTAAAAAAAGCTAGCTATCAAGATTTGACGATTAGGAATAATTTTTCTATAATTTAGTTTCATTTGACGACTAACGACTGCTGATTTCTAGACCTGTATCCACATCAAAACACTTTCTGCCTAATTGTTTTTGTGTTTTGACTTATTGCATCTGAAATTTTAATCCACTGAGTAAATATAATGAAATGAATAAAACATTGAATTAAAAAAACAACCTTTTAGTTAAAATAATCTTTTTATTGTAAACACGAAGAATGTATTAAATATTATTAAACAAAGACGTAACACTATGTGGAACTGATGCCACTGAGAAAATTTTAAAGACATAAGTATCTAATAAAAATGATAAAAATTTAAATTGGCTTTTACTATAGTTAACGTTAAACAACCAAAACAATGCATACCACAAAGTAACTAAGCTTATAAAATTATCAGTTTTTATAATTAACTGTTTATATAAAATTAATACATAGCATGAGTAATTTAACAAGTTGCTTGAGTTGCGGAGCACAGTAACAGGTTGAAACACAGAAATTTCTGCACCTTCTTCATGATAAAGAGTCGGAAACTTTTCTTGTACCAAGCATGGTAATGTAAGTACTATAATTTTAAGTTCACTATCTGAAAAAATAATAATAACACATTAAGGAAAACACACAACAAGACAGTCCAATTAAAATCTATCATCAAAGTGCAGCAAAAATTGTAGATGAACAAAAAAAGAAAGAATAAAATGTAAATAAAATTTAAATTATAGCTCACAATCTATCAAAGCCTGACAGTTAATGTGCCCTCAGGTTCTGTATGTAACGTGATAACTCTTTATATAAATATCAGATTTGCTTCAAATTTTATATGTAGGTTCATTCTGATAAGGTTCTTCACTGATTAGCATTGGACGTTTACTGGTTAAATATGAAGGGGGGGGGAGAAGAGAGTGCTACCCTCCTTAATTTATATAAATATGCAGAAATCATGCAGAATTATCACATTTTCTTCAAATTTTGTTAATAATTTCACTCTGATAAGGCATTTTCCTGATTAGTTTTAGGGGCTCATTGGTTAAGTATAAAGAGGGATGGCAGTTAACCCACTGTCCAATAACTTACAGTTAGTTGATTTCTTTTATTTTTGGAAGGGCATTATTCTTTGAAATAAGAGTATAATATACAGTTGTATGTATAGCCTGCGAGCTCAATGCCATCCGTTTAACCGGGCACTTTCTTCTTTATTGCCTATTTTCGGACAGCACGAGAAAATTACATGACCAACTCATACTTGTCATTCAGATATTCTTTTCCTGTATTATCATTAAGAGTTACAAACTATTTACATTATTAACCATATTTACAAAACATATCTTGGAACAAAGTGTCTATTCCAGATTAGCAACGAATTTCACTAACATGTACAGGTATTCCATACCAGTAATAATAATAAAAAAAATGAGGAATTTTATTCAAATTTATTAGTAAGCCCCTATTATGTATCCTATATTGACACTAATCAATGAATATATGGATACAACACCCCGTGTTTTTCCTTCATTTTGGGAATAACGAATTTTCAACGTATTCTATTGACGAGTATTTTCAAAATTTTCAAGATGTGATTTTGCAACTTTCACAAAAGTTGCTCTATACATTTGGCTAACATAATATGCAAATGAAATTTTGATATCTTTGACGCATGCGCAGTGAAAAATTATTTAGAAAACCTACTCAATATTCGAACAATTTTTATTATTTTTTAATTCTGATTACAGGGTATTGTGTGCAATGTTGTTTGTCACATTTTCTGAAAACAATGTTATTTTATATTAAGAACTCTTCAAACTATAAGCAAAAATCTTGGATAAATTTGAGACTGTTTTTCGGATTCGTAGAAAACCTTAATTTTTCTACGAGTATACATGCTATCGACATAAAAATGAACACAGTTTATTACAATAAGCCACTTAATCATAATCTACAGTTTGAGCGCTTTTGCTACATTAGTTTTGACAGGGTTATCCAAAAGATATCCAAAAGGTATTCATTCTTTTTTAATTTTTTGATGGTCCCCTATTGGAGTTTCGGAATAAAACCTTCAGGGAAATATATGACTTGTACTACACTACCTGGCCAATGATTATCGTCCACTTGCGATTTTAGACATTTTGTTAAATCTCTAGAAAAATACATGAGAAATTATCCTGAAACTCTCAGTGTATACACATAATAGTGCAGGTCATATATTTCCGTGAAGATTTTTTCCAGAAACCTTATAGGAGACCGTCAACAAATTAAAAAATAATGAATATCGTTTGGATAACCCTGTCAAAACTAATGCAGCAGAAGCGCTCAAACTGTAGATTGCGATTAAGTAGCTTATTGTTATAAACTGTGTTCATTTTTATGTCGATAGCATGTATACTCGTAGAGAAATTAAGGGTTTTATAAAAATACCCCCAAATTTTTCCAAGATTTTTGCTTATAATTTGCAGAGTTCTTAATATAAAATAATAATATTTTCTGAAAATCTGACAAACAACATTGCACATAATATTCTGTAATCAAAATTAAAAAATAATAAAAATTGTATGAAAAATGAGTAGGTTTACTAAATATTTTTTCACTGCGCATGCGTCAACGATATCAAAATTTCATTTGCATATTATGTTAGCTAAATGTATAGAGCAACTTTTGTGAAAGTCGCAAAATCATAGCTTGAAAATTCTAAAAATAATCGTCAATATAATAAGTGGAAAATCCATTGTTCCCAAAATGAAGCAAAAAAAATGAGGGATTGTATCCAAATGTACCAGTAAGTTCCGTATTGTGTATTCTATATTGACACTAATTAATGAATATATGGATACAACCCTTCTTGTTTTTGCTTCATTTTGGAAATAACGGATTTTTAAGTGATTCTATTGACGATTATTTTCAGAATTTTCAAGCTATGATTTTGCAACTTTCACAAAAGTTGCTCTATACATTTAGCTAACATAATATGCAAATGAAATTTTGATATCGTTCACGCATGAGCAGTGAAAAATTATTTAGTAAACCTACTCATTTTTCATACCATTTTTATTATTTTTTAATTCTGATTACAGGGTGCAATGTTGTTTGTCACATTTCCAGAAAATATTATTATTTTATATTAAGAACTCTGCAAATTATAAGCAAAAATCTTGGAAAAATTTGGGAGTATTTTTATAAAAACCTTCATTTCTCTACGAGTATACATGCTATCAACATAAAAATGAACACAGTTTATAACAATAAGCCACTTAATCACAATCTACAGTTTGAGTGCTTTTGATGCATTAGTTTTGACAGGGTTATCCAAAAGATATTCATACATTTTTTAATTTGTTGGCGGTCCCCTATAAAGTTTCTGGAAGAAATCTTCAGGGAAATAGATGACCTGTACTATATTGTTTATATACTGAGAGTTTCAGGATAATTCCTCATGTATTTTTCTAGATATTTTGCAAAATGTCTAAAATCGCAAGTGGACGATAATCAATGGCCAGGTAGTGTATTATATTTATACACTAAGATTTTCAGGATAATTCTACATACATTTTTCTAAATATTTAACAAAATTTCTAAAATCGCAAGTGGACGGTCATCTCTGGCCATATAGTGTATATCAGAAACTTTAGGGAACTGGCTAATTCTTTATTTCCCCTTTTGCTATATGGGGGAAAGTCGGGTGGAATGGGACTGTAGGTTTTTCTCTTTGTGCATTATTCTAAACATTTCATCGATCGCATACAAGATGAAGCAATGGTAACCCATTCTTCAGTTTACAAAAAAATATTGATATGCATAGACTTGCAAATGTTTGAAAGAAATTTTTTTTATCAAAAATCCAATTTAAATTTGATTTATTTGCTCTCAATATATTAAAGGCTTGTTTATGTATAAATGTAATAGTTCCCTATTTATGGAACATTATACTGTATATTATCCATAATTTAAACTAAGCCTAAAGCAGCATTTTTGTTTGAACAAGAAGTTTAACACAAACAAGGAAGTGGCGAGGAATGGGACATGCCATAAAAGGGATGAATGGGACTCGCCCAGTTCCTTTTTTTAATTAATAATAATGCGAATTGCTAACATGCAAAATTTTCAGAGGATAATATATTAATTATAACATTGATAATATATGCATTCATACTTCAAAATGTAAATAAATTGTTGATTATTTAAGGCGCAACGCTAGGCACAGAAAAAGACCCGGATGATAAACCAAACTCTATGGGGGCGTTCTTTTCAAATATTTCACCGAAATTTTAATATTTTTACGTGATTGTTTTGCACAAGATTGCTGAGGGCGATCCGCAACCGGCGTAGTTTTTACTTTTTCAGTTTTTCTTTCAGATTTTTTTTTAAAAATTACTTTAACTTACGAAATTGGTTTGAACCGGTTCTGAAATTGAAACTATCGTTATACAAAAAATATAAAAGCAAAATCGAAAAAATAAAAACTAGGCCGGTTATGGATCATCCTCAGCTATCTTGTTCAAATGAATCATGTAAAAATATTAAAATTTGAGTTAGGTATTTCAAAAGAACGCTCCTATAGGCTTTTACATTATCATCTTTACATTCTGAGCCTAGTGTGGGGCCTTAATGACACCTATGTCAGAGAATCCTGAATTTTCATTCCAGTCATGAAGATACTGGAATTTTATATTGTGACATATACATTATCAACTTACAACCTTTGTTTGATTGTTTATCTTACCGACACTATAAGTTATTTTGTGCCTTATAGCTTTTTTTTTATTATTGCTGTCCAATAACTCTTAATGAGGAGGTATGAGACACATTTTGAAACTTACGTTCTCTTTAAAATAAAATAGTATTTGCACGTTATGTTTCTACATTGTTCAGGGGGATTAAAAAGTGTTTTACCTTGCATGCTATAAATTGAATTTTTTCTTTTTGTGTATATATATATAAAAAAAATTCTTACTTTTGTAAAAAAAAAGTCCCACACCACCCCACTCTCCAATATATAGATATTATATATTAATACACCAATTACATGAAAATAGAATTTTTATCAATAGTATTAAAATACAGTTTAAGAGCTAACAGTTTATTGTATATCCTTAAGTTTTTACCACCTTCTCCCCAGGTTTTTACCGGTAAAAAGCCAACCCTGTTTATTGGTCTTGTTTCAGAACGGGTGGAATGAAAGATTGTTAAAAATTATGTCATTAGAATAATGTTTAAGATTTATTAATGACAGTGCAAAAATCGCCTTTAAAACACGAGATCTTCATCACTTGCGGAAAATTTTCACATTTGTGTAAAATTACGATACCAGTTTTTATTCATTGTTATATTTTTTGAACACACACTATTTCTGTAAACTATTCTGAAAGTTCAGTGGAGTAAATACAGATTGTTTTCCTTTTATAATTTGAATGTTCATGACTACAAATTTGTCATATCGGATGATGCTGATGATTGAGAAAAGGGGGGGGGGACTGATTACGGTCTAATCAAACTTAAATTACTATTATTGAAAAAATAAATATTTTATTTTATTTAACCATAAAATTCTGCTAATATATAAGGTTTAATGCGAAAGAATACTTTCGAAAAAAATGGGTGTAAATCTGCATAGCCGATAATCAGATTATAAGGTTTATTCAATGCAATACCCTAACATTTTCTCACCTTTTTGGAAGAAAATGAAACCAAAAGTATGAAAATATGAAGAATTGGGAGTAAGAAAACATAATGGTAAACCCAAGATACCGCTAAATTCGGGTTTTTAGGCATTTCCCACCAAGGTATGATTTGGCTGACTAATAACGTTTTAATATGCAAATCGAGGTTTTATCCGTGATTTTTATCCTTAAGTGAGACTAAATGATTGTCCGTGCTACCGCCTCCCGATCTAATCTTATTATGAAGATTATTTTGGAAATAATGGTGGTTAATAAGGAAAATATTAATAATGAAAACCCTGTAAATAAGTTTTGATTACTTTAAGATTTGCAAGTATTCAATTTTCTTAAACGAAAAAGTCCCCCCCCCCCTCTCAAATAAAGACAAATCAGGTATACTGAAACAATATTAGAGAAGTTACGCGAGGCTGCAATATGGTGTGGATTAGCCTTTACAGGAGGGGTTCGGATAGTATCTATCCGACATATATGCAAAGCCGGCCAGATGCTGTCCGAGATCCCGTGTAAAGGTTAAAATTAAAACTTCGCGAATAAAATTAATTGCTTTTAACTGTATATAGACGCAAAAAATATATTTTAACCTTAACTGCTCTGACAAAAATTGTTACATAACTACTGTGAGCTGTCTGTCAGACCATTTAATCTGAAGATGAATAAAATGTTACATTAATTCTCAGAATACTATTTATGTATTAAACTTTATGTACAAGAATATTATAAATAAATTCAGCTATTCAAAAGTATTTAGAGGTAATAATAAGACTCCAAACTAAAAAAATTTGACCAGTGTCTATAGTTAAACTAAAAATTACAAGTTAAACTGTGAAACTTGAAAAACTCACGGTGTCTGAGACCACTAACAGCAGTTAAGGGTTAAATCTAAACAGCTGAGTTTAAACACAAGGTAAAATGGTCATAGAATATTCCGATTGCAACAAGATTCGTCTATAATAACTGATTTGTAATGAAAAAATATGTAAATATTTTTACAATCTTTCATTTCGCTCTTTCTAATAGTGCGCCCTTAGTATTCCCGTGCCTAGAGCAATTTGCTCCAATTGCTCCTCGGTAGCTAAGGCCTCTATAAATCATTTAAAAATATTGACATGTAAACGTGAAATTGTAAAATAACTACCTCATAGGTTTAACATTAGCAAGCAGGTATTTTGGTGAGAGTGTAGCTTGTAGCTTCACATAATAAACTTAACAATCAATCATACTAACAAAAAAAATCTAATTTACTGTTTTTTATGACATTACTATAGGGATGTATGATAAATTAACGTTACAATAAAATAAAATAAAATAAAGTTAAATCTTACCTTTAATCAGACTTTGCCCGGTTCACTGGTCGCGCAAATCTTATCGTTAAGTCCTCATTGTTGTTTCATTGTAACTCAGTGGTTAGTCCTCAATTAATATCGCGAATGACACACTGCCATGTTTTGATTTGCTCACACCCGTAAACTTTACTTGCTGACACCGAAAGCAGAAAGACACGCGTCATAGCGCATGCGCAAGTTGCCAGTCACCCGATGAGGTGCTTACGAAGTGCATGGCACCTTATTTAGCTCCCATCATCCAGTAACAGATCTGTCGTCACCCCAACCGCATATTCAAGCTCCTATGACACCCTAGGGTTCCAAATGGCACCGCCTTTTCACCTCCGGGTCCCAAATGGCACCCGTTTGTCACCTTTATTTTTAACAGTGTATTTTGCAATTAATTGGACTTAAATTTATTAAATTTAGCTTCTTAATACTCTGCAACATTATATAATATATTAATATTTTTAAATTTTTAGTAAAAAGTATTTAAATTAAATTTTGTCTGAATAACTTGATTGTTTTTTGTTTGTTTGTTTGTTTGTTTGTTTGCTTGTATGTTTGTTTCCGAAAAACAAATCCTAATTTTTTTTTTTTTTTTTTTTTTTTTTTTTTTTTTTTTTGTCAAATGCAGCCATTTGACATGGACAAAATAAATGTTATTACAATTTAGGAACTGTTCTTGATCCGTTACAGTGATTTTACTGGCCAAGTTCGTGACACATAAGAATTATAGTATTCTTAATTATGTGCTAGATGTGGCATATCGTACAGTGAATTGTTAACATCTCAACAAATGGTTACATACAGTGTGTTTCACAAAGGACCCCTAACTTTAAAAATCTATGACTCAGAAATGGTAATAGATAGAAACATGAAAACAGTGGTGTATTTATTTTAAAAAATCGTAAGAATCTTATACATAAATCAGAAAATTTAGTTTAAAATATCGTTGATGGCGCTGAGAGCGATAAGCGCTCTGTTGAGGCTGATATAAGTGGGACTCCTATAACTCAAGCTGAATCATCAAGCATCTTGTTTCCCAGTAACCGTTTGTTTCCCATTGATTCCTATGAGGCGAGAAACGTTTGAATGATTTTAAAGCTACAAAATCATTAAAAATGGACAGTTGTTGAGCAGAAAATTATTCTGACATGTTCAGGAATGGCTTTGGAGTATTTAAATTCCATATAAATGAAGAAAAATGGAATAATTTGTCTATAAATGCTTAAACGAATAAATCTGGATTGGAGAACTTCGCCAAATATCGCGCCAACCTAATCGCTTGTACACAACAAACCGGTTCTTCGAATGTTCTACTCTCATATTTTCCCGTGAAAGAGATTGAGTAACTAAATTTGTTCGCCTCGCTATCTACGCGATAAGACGCCAAATCAGGCAACCATTTTGGAAACTTAATGGAGGCATGATTCAGCCCGTATTGTAGGAGCCTTAATATAAGAAAAGGGCAGCTGACGTTATTGTGGATGAATTACTTTGGATAAGCAAGAAAAACCTGTCCATTCTTTTAAGACTGATGCTGCACGGATGAGCTCCGGTAATTAGATTGGTCTACGTTTGGCAGCTCTGTAGTAGGCGATGATACGATTGGCTTACGTTGCCAAGACGATTCCTGCAATGATCGCTTTGAAAAAAAAAATGTAATGCTAGATTGGTTGACAAAAGTGTTTGTTTGTAAACATGCCCTTTCCTTATTGACGTCGCTTAGCACTGATGTGAATTAAGGAGTTTTATGCGGAGTGGATCTTGTTCGAAAATGCACTTTTGCTTTTACGATCCGATTTTGAATTCAATCCATATAATTTTGATTTTGTTGGGGTCAGCACAATAATAGACAAAAATAGCGTTTCCATAGGACAACTCTTTTAAAATTGAAATGCGAGAAACAACAACATTCGAAATACCATCTTTTATATAAGTTGTTGTTTCGCAACGCGTGCTTACCCAGGGTATTAATGGTTTTAACTTTGTCACCAATAAAATCAAATTAAAATAGTCGTTTTATTTAGACGGAAACAATTCTTACAAATCTTACAGTAGAATAAGTTGAAGATTGCTTTAAAAAAATTAGTGGTTGCAATTGTAAAAACCATACGGTTTTCAAGAATTTTAGATCCTGTGCGCGTCCTCCCGGTTAAGAGGAACATATCGACATAAATGTAGCATTAAAGTTTATTGAAAAAGACATAAAATACAGAAATTATAACTACATTCTTAAAATTCAAGAAAGAATAATTATATTGTTTCATCGTAATTCACATTTTTGAATTTTATCTCAAACATTATTAATAGTTAAAATACATTATTACAGGCTGTTAAAACAGCAAATAACTACTATTAGGAAAGATGCCGATAACACATTATTCATCTATTTTCAAAATATATGTAAACCACACGAGTGCAGAGTTACGTAAGTAAAATTAATAACTTTCTAAATATTAATTTTTTAACTGCAGAGTACCATAAGGAGAATCTATGTTACAAATCATATATACATTGTGATTATTGCTGACATCATATTAACAATGTCAACATCTGACCAATAAATTTAGTTTTTACTGATTTTTTTATTCATTTTATTATCATTATTACTATTATTGAAACATCACGCAAATTTAAATTTTTACATCCTTGAATAAAAAAAGATGTCCCTACATTCTAATTTATCTGAAAAATGCTTTTAAATGTACTGATTTTTTTTTATAGTTTTTAAATAATTTTCAAGCATGAGTTTTTTTAAATCCATTTATATCACACGTAACCATTATTAGGAGAAATTATACATCTCGAAGGCAGCTTTTTTATTCTTTCAAATAGATTTAATCACTTGAAATCGTATGCAATTTTTATCATTTTTTCTCGAGTTTCGCTAAGTGATGGAATCAGAATTTTCAAAATTACATTTTTTACATCATGCATTGCTTCAAAATTTATCTTTATGTTTATTTTCAAGATTGTTCGAGGTTTCACGTGGCAGCCATGGATCAGAAATAACAACTAGATAACGGATCCCTTTGTTCTCTTCCGAAATACTTGAAGCTGGAATGACCGAGGTTTTATCGTCAAAAGGGTGACATTTTTTGGCGGTGATCCCTTTGGCGGTGTACCGTGAAGCTCTATCCACGCAGACGAAATATAAGCTACTGGTGGGTGCGGAAATTCCAATGACAGTTTTTGGAGGGAGAATAACCGGTTTGGCGCACATTGCTACCCACCATCACGTGCTGGTGGGTAGGTAATGTTGGATTCAAGAAAGGTTGCCATTTCTTAGTCCAGGTATTAGACGTCAATGGTGGCAGCCTTCTGACCGCGTCGGTACATTATTAACCGTTTGAGTCCGAGGAAGCTTTGTAAAAACACTTCCAAAAAATCCCAAGCAGCGTTTCTGTTTTTTTATGCGGAAACGACCGAAGCAGCGCAATAGCCTTCTTTCATTTTAAACCGAAAAGATCGAAGCAGCGCGGTAACTTTCTTCTATTTTATGTCAATAACTCCCAATGGGCGCATCATCAGTTGTCCAAATGCTCTAAATGTGTTGGGTTTTCTCGACATAAAAACTGTACAGCCTGATCGCGCTGCTTTGGACTCAACCGGTTAAGCACCGCGATGTCATGTCCTTCCAAAGTGCGTTTCATATTAAACCGGGAGGTAGCAGCACAGATAATAAACTTATCGAGTTAGAGGTTGAAATTTCAGGATTAGACTAAACTAGATTCGATTATTAAAATGCAACCGATCTGCTATAGCATATCTTGATGGAAAATACCAAACCCGATTTTTCAGGTTTATTCATAGGTTTAAGATTGTGTTTTCCTGCTCTCAATTCTTCGTGTTTTTATATTTTGTGTTCAGGAAAATACAATGATAAATATACCGAACAATCACTAAAACCATGTCTACAGATACTTTCCTCCAAGATATGACTTTGAAGAACAGTTGTATTTTAAAATGCTAATTGGGTTCTGTATAATTCTGAAATTTCATCTTCCAACTCGATGAGGTGATAATGTATGTAATAGCTTTCTGTTCCATATAATTTCCTTTCTGCGTTTTCTATATCAATTTCTATGCTCATTTTGAATGATCATATTCAGTTATATTTTCGAATTAAATAAAAAAGGTAAAAACGATGATAGTTAGTTTATTGTGAAACATGATATGATGGTACCACTTTGAGTGTAACGACGTTTGACAATCTTGAACAGAGACAAAGATGAAAGTAAATCTTTCAGAAACACAATTGAAAAAGGTATAAAAGGAGAAGAACGATGTGAGTCCTTTCAAAAACGCAAGAAAAATATGGGGAGAGAAACGATGAAAGCCTTTTGAAAAACGTAGTTGAAGATTGAAAATATATAAGATGAAGAACTGTGCGAACGTTCTTCGATAATGTGCATTTTAAAACATGTATAATGGAACGACACAGCTGATGATTGGTATAAAGGGAAAAGAACAATGATTATCGACTATTGTAAAAGAAAAACTACATACATTTATTATCAAACTATATGTGACTATCACAATTTTCTTTTTAAACCCTTCAGATATTTTACAAAATATAACAAAATGTTTAATCATGAAGCATTTAAAATCGAATGAAGTCTTAATAATCGTCTTCATCGTCATCCAAACTAGCATATCTGGAAAATGATTTTGACTTTGCAACATTTTTGTAATAGATTCTTGGGCGCTTTCTTTGTTTCTTTGCTGTGTGTTACAGCAGTATCTGTTTTTTTCCTCTGCACGATCATGTTCTGGATCAGTTTCTAACTTTACTTGTGTAGATTTTATGCTAATTGAACATACAATATTAGAAATGTCCGAATTCCAGGGAAGCGGGAAAATATTCTTATATAAATCAGGTTGATCAGCTTTCATTTCTTTCAGAGACAAAAATTCTTTTTCAAAGCTCCTAATTTCAGTAAAATTTCCGTCTTTTGTGATCAGAGACTTAATATTATTAAGGTACGTTTCAGACTTGGCATCAAGGTAGAAAATACAGCATCTTTTTATGTACTTCATTAATAATCGTCTTCATCGTCATCGAAGCAAGCATATCTGGAAAATGATTTTGACTTTGCAGCTTTTTTGTAATAGCTTCTTGGGTGCTTTCTGTGCTTCTTTGCTGTGTGTTTGCTGTGTGTTACAGCAGTATCTGCTTTTTCCTCTGGACGATCATGTTCTGGATCAGTTTCTAACTTTATACCTGTAGATTTTATGCTAATTGAACATACAATATTAGAAATGTTCGAATTCCAGGGAAGCGGGAAAATACTCTTATATAATTTAGGTTGATCAGCTTTCATTTCTTTCAGAGGCAAAAATTCTTCTTCTAAGCTCCTAATTTCAGTAAAATTTCTGTCTTTTGTCATCAGAGGCTTAATATTATTGAAATACGTTTCAGACTTGTCATCTAGGTAGAAAAAAACAGCATTTTTCTTCATGTACTTCATTGTTTTCTAAAAAATAAATAATAAGGATTATGTTACGAATTAATCATGTCTTTATTACCAAAAGAAGTGTCATAAAATGTATTTTATTTTCGTAGTTAACTGAAACTATTTCATCGAAAATGCAGTTAACTATAGCTACAATTACTTGATTTTAGGGAAGTTGGTGGGCCCTCTCAGATTCTGATATTCTGTTGCCCTTTTCCCTCTTTTCCTTCTAACACTTTCACAAAAAAAACTATAATATTTTCTATCGCTTAGAATGCGATTTGTCAATTTCTAAGGCTGTCGAGTTCATATTTTTAGAATTGGACGATCTACATGCCATTATTCTATCTTATTTTATAGGTATGTTTGCATGGCGTTATTATCCACATAGGTGCCCTCATAGCATACATGGTCACAATTACGTCACTGTGGTCACATCACATCTGTGACTAAAATGCCATCACTCAGTGACGTCACATTGTGACTGAGATGTGACTTTCTTAAAAATCTTTAGAAAATTACAAAAATTCTTCAAAACATGTTATTTACATTAAAAACACTTTTGTCACAACGTCGCTTTTGTCACAGTTTCGTCACGAAGTTAATGTCAAAGTAGTCACAAATGACACATTTTTCACAAATTTGTCACACCGTGACTTCACAATGTGACGTCACAAATGAGCTCTAAAACGGTCATAACGACTTCACATTTTAGTCACTCCGACTTCACATCGACTTCATGTGACGTCACATCGACATTCGATGGTCACAAAGTCACAGTGTGACTTCACAACGACGTCGTGGTGACTTCACCATGCCTTACGGGTGGGTAATAATGATGAATAGAATTGGTTCAGAAATAACGCCATTAAATTTTATGAATACTTTTCTGCTAAATTATCATTTTTATATAGATAGTCAATGAGTCTTTCTGTCAAATCCTATATTTGTTTGAAATATACAATCTAAAATTAAGCCGTGAAATTCGGTAGAACTTTAACGTGGAGTTATTAATCCAGGAGACTTTATACGCAACATTTATGTATAACGTTAACAAACTGAACTACTTAAAAAATTAACTTCTCGATACCGTAGAAACAAAAGTAGTAAAACATACAAAAGAAAATAACTAAAGTATTCAAAATGTTAAATCTTTTTTGTAAAAAAACTACTTTTCTTCAAGAATAGACCTTTCAATTGTCTTTAAATAGCAGTGATTGCGAACTTTTCTGAAGGAATCACTAGCTTTTTACTAGCAGATCTTTTCAAAGAATTCTTTCTAAACTTGAAATTGACAACAAAGATTTTAAATATAAATAACTGATTCCTCATTATATCTCATTTACCGCGATACAATAAAAGGTACTTCTTAGTTAGCCGAGTGCCAGTGTTATATATACAGATACTTATACATACATGTACACATATATGCGTGCATATGGATGTGTATTTATATACAGTGGTGGTCAAGATTGTGGACACTTTTAGGTAGTTTTCATTCCAAAAAGTAAAAAACTACCTTTTGCAGCTGTTCGGAGGAAAGCACTTCGGAAAATTTTGCTATATTTTCGTCGATCATGACCCCTAGATCCCAAAACCACTCTCCGTTGAAATGTTGACGTACACACACACACACACACACACATATATATATATATATATCCATATGTATATATCCATATATATATATAGATATCTGAATTTTTTCGTGTTGTAACGCTCGAATTTATGAACCGATTTGGATGAAATTCTTTATGTGCATAGTTGAATTACTAATGTCTCGACCGAGTTCGTTGGCCAGCTTCAACCGTCATCTTGTTTCAAAATGGAGGCCATTTGAATATGTGGACACTTATGAAAATTTTTATGTTTTCTAACTTTTTCTTTAAAATGACCTATGTTGTTAACTTACATTGTGTGACTGTTTAAAATTTCTTTTGATGTATCTAACATTCTGTTTAAAATGATATATAAGAGTTTGCGTGAGTGCAGAGTGTGAAACGGAATTTTTCTATAAGTATACAAAGTTAAAAAACATAAAAATTTTCAAAAGAATCAAATGGACGCCACTTTGAAACAAGATGGTGGATGAAGCTGGTCAACAAACTCGGATATTTCACCACGGCCACAAAAATCAAAATTATTGTAAAACAGCTCAAAAGATGTATCCTAATAAATATAAATTCTTATGATATTTACACATTTATTAAAAAATCTAGGTATAATTTTAACAATTCTAGAAGTATTTAAATTAATTTAAAGGATTATTTTTAGTGTCTCTTACAACGACATCAATACTGAAGAAGTTAAATATATATGTATCGATAATACTGATATATTCCAGTATTATCGGAATATATGGGCTTACCAAAAAGTACTCAGTCAATTAAATTCAGTAAAACCGAAAGCAATAGATAATTCAAAATAATAACAAACATACAAGAAAATGCTTTCAGTTATTTGCTAAAATGTTACTTTAACCAGTTATTACTTCTTATATACTAACCATGTTAACTGATATAATTTTTTCTATCATAATGTCAAATAAGCATATAAGAATGATTAATGATCGCACAGAGAGTTTCGTTTGATTAACTTTTTCAAAACACTATGCCCTTTACTCATTCAAATCCTTAATTTATATTTACTTATTAAATTTAACCTTTTTAACTTACCTTTAAAGGTAAGTTAAAAAGGTTGTTTTTAAAAACATCGAGAGCAGCACCATTAAATTTAATTTTAAATGCATTACAATTCAAAGATTTTTTAATCAAATTAAAACTATTAATAAAATATACTTTAAAAAGAAAATACTAATCGACTTCAAAAAAAGAATCAAGTTTGGCGATAACTTGGCGCTAACGTATATGAATGCTAAGTTTTAATATGCTTGTGATTTCAAAACGGTTGCAACAATGAAAGATGATTTGCGTCAAATCATTATTTTTTTTTTTATCAAATCCCCATTTTTTTATTTAAAAAAATCTATTTATCAGAATTTAAAGAATATATAATGGGACCACATGGATATCTTATACTTTCAAACAAAAAAAGAATTATCAAAATCAATTCTTATTTAAAGAATTTATGAATGAACAAGGAATACATACAGGTCTAAATCATAACCTACTCCTTGAAGTCGGTTAAAAAAGTGTTTTTCAGACAACCGAAGCAGCATATGTTAGCACATCTGAAAAATATGATTAACTACATAATTCTTAAACTGACAAATAAGCACAGTAACTTTTTCAATTAAATCCTTCGAACATTATACATAATCTATTTAAAACTTCAAAATTTCTCAAAAAAAAAAAAAAAGAATTTTTGAATTTTTGAATTAAAAAAAATGATTGACAAACTATTTTACATTTCTTGGCCTTAAAATGGCAAAAACTCTGTATAACCGTATCTTATATAAATAATGAAATCAATCCCGGATAACAAATTTCAAGTACCGAACACAGGATTCGAACCAGTAACCCGTTGATTACCAAATAGATGTCTTACCACAGAGCCATCTATTACAAGATGGGGTACATCTCTAACGAGTGAGAGATGCGTAAATTAACATTATGTTTTTTAATCTAAATCGCAAAATTAACCAAACATCATTAAATTAATTCAATTTGTTACAATAATATAAAACGTTTCAATTATTTATAATTTTTCGTGTGATCGAACGTATTTAGCTATACGTATGCAAAATTTCAAATCTCTAACTTATACTATTTCTGTGAGAATTCTGTGCCTCAGAAACAAACAGAAGAATGAGACTAACAGAGTTTCGTCAGATAAACGAAACCCTAATATATAAATATACAGTTAACCCTTAAATTAGCGTTTTCCAACCTTTTTAGGTGCGTTCGTAATTATGTAAATACGTAGCACCTATTGTTGTCGCTCAGTCTGTCCGTCTGTCCGTCTGTCTGTCCATCCGCATATAACAACGCAAAAACTATCCAACCGAATCGTTTGAAATTTAAAATATATAATTATTACATAATTTTGTCGAGTCATTTCAAATTTTATGAAAATCGGATGGATAGATTAATTACAGGGACAATCAAAAGGATTCTGTTACATTACGTCAATGGGGAAAAAAGTTTCAAATGCATTTTAATCGTTTGAAATTTAAAAGTATATTTATTACATAATTTTGTCGAGTCATTTAAATGTTATGAAAATCGGATGCATAGATCAGTTACAGCGACAATCAAAACTATTCCGTTACATTACAATCAATGGGAAAAAAGTTTCAAATGCATTTTAATCGTTTGAAATTTAAAACGTTTAATTATTACATAATTTTGTCGAGTCATTTCAAATGTTATGAAAATCGGATGCATAGACCAATTACAGGGACAATCAAAAGTATTCCGTTACATTACGATCAATGGGAAAAAATGTTTCAAATGCATTTTAATGGTGTTACACTCATTTGAACATAATATAATTGACATGAATCTATGATGTATGTACTAAAATCTACATTCTGTACAATCTGGGATGCAGAGAATATTTATTATTAAATTACAGGGCCACACGAATGTATTCCACTAAATAATGCTATACGGGGAAACATTGTTTGGGGCGTGTTTTAATTGTATTAAACTACTTTACATTTTTTTAATAAGATATACGTTAATGAAGTATAATAAAAATTACTCCCTGCATATTTACAGGAACACAAAGATTTCGATTACTGTACTGTATCCAAAGTACGCTCTACTATATCAGCAAGATCTGAATATTTTAAAACTTATAGTACGAACGCACCTCATTTGCTACGCTTCACGTGCAATTTCCAACTTGTTTCCTTTCGTTTCGTACAATTTTCTTAGATTTATCATTCCCATTTTTCATAAATACGCTCCTCCTTCCACCTACTCTCAACTAGCTGACATTAATAATCTTATCACAACCTCACACTTAATCGATACAAACTATATTGTAATCCCTAACATTTTTGTGACCTTACAAACCATTTTTGAGATTTCTGCCATTAGCGACATTGTTTTCACATACATAGTATTTTTAGATAGTTTCAGGGCTACATAATTTTTGTGACCTTACAAACCATTTTTGAGATTTCTGCCATTAGCGACATTGTTTTCACATACATAGTATTTTTAGATAGTTTCAGGGCTACATAATTTTTGTGACCTTACAAACCATTTTTGAGATTTCTGCCATTAGCGACATTGTTTTCACATACATAGTATTTTTAGATAGTTTCAGGGCTACATAATTTTTGTGACCTTACAAACCATTTTTGAGATTTCTGCCATTAGCGACATTGTTTTCACATACATAGTATTTTTAGATAGTTTCAGGGCTACATAATTTTTGTGACCTTACAAACCATTTTTGAGATTTCTGCCATTAGCGACATTGTTTTCACATACATAGTATTTTTAGATAGTTTCAGGGCTACATAATTTTTGTGACCTTACAAACCATTTTTTGAGATTTCTGCCATTAGCGACATTGTTTTCACATACATAGTATTTTTAGATAGTTTCAGGGCTACATAATTTTTGTGACCTTACAAACCATTTTTTGAGATTTCTGCCATTAGCGACATTGTTTTCACATACATAGTATTTTTAGATAGTTTCAGGGCTACATAGTTTTTGTGACCTTACAAACCATTTTTGAGATTTCTGCCATTAGCGACATTGTTTTCACATACATAGTATTTTCAGATAGTTTCGGGGCTACATACAAAATACTAAATCCATCTCTAAATAGTTATCTAATTAACATTTTATCTATACCGCATTATAAATTCATGAAAATTTTACTTTCTAAAGCATTTTACGTAAATTGTTTAAACTAAATTAAAAGACTACTAAGAATGTATTTATTAAAAATACAACACATTGCTCAATGGTGCACAAAACAAGAATTTTAATATCAACTTGTGCAATTAAAGTAAAATAAAACTTTCAACGTTTCGCGCCTTCTTCTGCGGCCGTCTTCAGGAAAATATGATGATGGAAGGACTAAGTTTTTCTTCCTGATCGCGAGATAATATTTCTAATAAATTAAAATCGAAATGAATTATAAGTTTTAAAATGTTACCACTTACACGTGAGTAAAAATTAAAATATTGCAACGAGATAAAAATTTTAAGATGTTATGCCATATTTTTGGTATATTGTAGTACAAATTTATACTTTTGTATTGTACTTTACTGTACTTTACTTATTGTACTTTTGAAATTTGTCCTACAATATACCAAAAATATGGCATAACATCATAAAATCTTAATTTATTTTTATCTCGTTGCAATATTTTAATTTTTACTCAAGTGTAAGTGGCAACATTTTTAAACTTTTAATTCATTTCGATTTTAATTTAGTAGAAATATTATCTCTCGATCAAGAAGCAAACTTAGTCCTTCCATTATCATATTTTCCAGAAGGCGGCGCGAAACGTTGAAAGTTTTATTTTATCTTAATTGTACAAGTTGATATTAAAATTCTTGTTTTGTGCACCATTGAGCAATGTGTTGTATTTTTAATAAATACATTCTTAGTAGTTAAATTTTATGGTGCAATTGTCCAGTATATATTTAAGAAATTAAAAGATTTATATAATCATTTAATAAATTTTTGAAGGATTTTAGAAGAACTGAAGGATTTAGAAGGATTAATTAAATCTTAATTTAGAGCGATTTTGTGCAATATTTATAACGCCACTCAAATCTTTTATTTTCAATTGTTTTCTTAGTATTTTGTAGAATTATAAAATGTACAAGTATGATGTTCTTACAATATAAATATAGAAATATTTCCGAATTGAAAAATCCCCATCCCCCGCCCAGAGCATCTAGAAAGCTGAAAAGATGCCAAGGTAAAAGAAATCATCCTTTTAAAAATATTTTTGTTTTGTGTAATCAATAATGCTTTTGGAACAAAATAAAGTAATGTATCTGTAATTCATTCTAACCAGTATTACAACTAATTGACGAATTAAAAGAATTTTATAATAAGTAATTTTTATGGCACTTATAAGTACCGTCAATAGATAAAGTGTTAACAGTGTAAGTCCCATCAAAATCCGCCTATTAGAACTTTTATAAAAAGGCAAAAAAGCAGATTAACCTAATTATAGAATTTTACTCCGAATTCTATAATTATAAGCAACATAAAACTATAAGCAACTAAAACCTTCTCTGAAAAAAAAATTATAGCTAATCGTGTAAATCTTATCAAATTCCATTCTATAGAACTTAAGTTATAAGCAGTCGAAATGACATTTTCATTTCTGTTTTACATAAGGTGTCCTGAGTAATAATGTCGTGTTAAGATTCTACAATTTTGGCTTTGTTTTAGATTTATTTTTTCAAACAAATATAGGATTTGATACAGCAACTTATTGACTATGCATAAAAGAAATAATATTTTTGCAGGTATGCATTCATAAATTATAATGGCGTGATTCCTTGAAAAATACTGTTTGGAGTGCGTAAAAACGCCAAGTAAACAAAACTATGAAATAAGATGGAATTTGCATGTAAATTGTCAAATTCTAAACATACAAAATCTGAAGTCTTAGAAATTGTCAAATTTCTCTTACCATTAATTGCGATATCAGAATGCAATTGGTCTATATCCCTCGAGAAGATAATTGGCCGTCATAAACACAACCAAACAGAATGCAATAATTATTATTTGAAATTTTATTCTTCTGGCATGAATAAATATCATCATTTAGGACATATAAATTTCTCGTCATCCTTTTTTGGTCTTCAACAATGACAATAATATATACTCTCTCGTGCATAAAATAAAAAGTAAACCTTCTCCGGTTGTAGTTACAGCACTGAAAAGAATCAATCTGGGTAATAACTCCAGTAAATGACGCTATTACCCCAGTATCCTTAATGCGCAGCATTTGTTAAATTACAAACTACCTCGCGAATACATCCAAAATCCTCCACGACGTCCTGAAAGTACATGAAACACACCACAAATTTATGTAATAAACAAATTATTTCCAAATAAATATATAACCTTAAGAAACAGAATTTAGCTCGCCAATTAAAAATCGGGCGTTGACTCTTACGGGCTTCTTCCAGCGACAAGATCTACAAATGGAATGAATTAATTTTTAGAAGTTCTTTTTGATTCGGATAACTACAAAAACCCTTCTTCGTAAAAACCGTAGGTGCCATCTCCCGGATTTCTTCATAATTAGCGTAATATTTGCATTTGGTGCTCTTACCCACCTTCGCGGGACACCTTATACAGGGTGTCCCCTCTCAACGGTGGCCAATGGCTAATTTCTAAACCGTTGGTCATAGACATATAGTTCCAATTGCAAAAATGCTTTAAAAAAGGCAAAGAATTGTTTTTTAAGCGATTTTGGTCAAAAAAATTTTTTACTAGAAAATTACGAAAATTAAATTTTTATACGGTCCCCCGGTCCTATAAGTGATATTTAGTAAAATTTTTTCAACACTCTAGCAAGTAATACAGAAAAGGTCCCATTCATGTAACATTAAAATTGACCGAGTTATGAAACTTTAAATTTCATGACTTAAACCACTTTTCTATAGCTGAAAACGGATGAGTTCGACGGAGCTTTAAGGGAACGTACACTAAGTGCTTAAAGTATTATAAAGGGAGTTGATTTCCAACGCTGTTCAAAGGCTACTTCCTAAACTATTTGTCACAGACATATAGTTCCAATTACAAAATCTTTTAAATGAGCGATTTAACTGAAGGCGCTGTCACCGTATAAGTTTTACGGTAGTGTTAATTATAATTAATTAACTTCTAGATTGGTTATTAAAATAACTGAAGACATGAATTTCAAAATTCTCTTTATCGAAAAAATCAAATTTTGGGAAATAGCGAAAAAACTTTAAATGCATCTATTGGTTTTCATTATAAATTTTTAGATTGCATTGTCACAATAGTGGAGGTTTGTATAGACTGATAGAGAAATCAAAAAGCGAGAAGTCGAGTTTTGAAATTCATATCCTCAATTGTAATTTTACGTATTTTTTATTTTGTAAGCAAATAAAGTTTATTCTTTTCGTGATTTTATTTTAAAAAGATATGTTATTTTGATAAGCTTTTATTTTATTCATAGTTTTCATATGTAAATTTTCCTAGTTCAAAACTTATATTCAAATTTTAACTCACTTCCAAATATCTGATTGAGGTTCAATTCCCATACTTATTTAAACCCGATGACAATATAATATTAATACGATTTTAGGTGCGTTCCATTTATTTATTTTATAGAACTACATCAAATTCTGTTAGGTTGAGTAATCTAATAGAGCTTCAAATATGTATCATTTTGTAACGATTTGTGACTGTTGCTTTTCATAGTTTAATTTAACAAAATTTCTGTTATTTTTTTACTTATATTTTTAGCACAAATTGCATATTTTACTTTAACATGTAAATGTCAACAAAAATTCCGAAACAACATTGTAATAAAAATTTTACTTTCAATGTTTAAAGTTAAATTTTCTATCTGATGTTTATTTTTATTTCCAGTAAATTTGTGACTGACCCCTATTTTGCAGCAAAAAATATGCTTCAACTTTGAACAGCTATAACTCGGTCAATTTTGATCGCAGAGGAATGGGACTTTTTTTATCTTACTTGTTAGAGTAGTGGTAAAAATTTTCTAAATATCACTTATAGGACCGGGGGACCGTATAAAAATTTAATTTTCGTAATTTTTTAGTAAAACATATTATTGACCTAAATCGCTTAAAAAATAATTCTTTACTTTTTTTAAAGCATTTTTGCAATTGGAACTATATGTCTATGACCAACGGTTTAGAAATTAGCCATTGGCCACCGTTGAGAGGGGACACCCTGTATAGAAGACTATTTATCTGATTAATATACTAGAAACCTTGTTCAAACCATTATCTTATATAATTCATTAAGAAAAAGTTGTGGGAGACTTTCATTTATTACGTAAAACTCTTTAAATTTTTAGACACTGAAAAAAAAAAATAACTCTTACCTGTAACTTTTTTCCAAAGAGTTTAAATGATGAAAATTCTGACAGAAATTTACTCATGATCACAAAATGAGCTTTCTGTACAGCCAGTGCAATTACATCAGAAAACGTTTTACTCATATCAGCTTGAATGAAGACAAGTTTAAGTTCTATTTTGACATAGTTCAAATTAATGCAATTCACAATATATCCACATAGACTTTTCCATCTGTCATTATTATCTATTAGAAATAGTTTTACTTCTGTCCTACCGTCATCTGAAAATCCAAAGTGAACAAAAGCGGTGTTGATGACTTCACAAATGCCTATTGCTGAAAGAAATGATGAGATTCCCATGCAAAAAAATCTAATTTTACTTTTGGATAACAATCTTTGAATAATTTTCGTGTAATTTTGAGTCGAGTTATAAAACATTCGCAAAGATATGTACATATCTTGCAAGCCATATTGCAACAAGTAAACACACTGGTAAGTTTCGAAATCTTCTTCGGTTTTCAGGCTGGTAAGTTCTTTGCAGAATTCTAAAACATCTTCCACGCGCTTTCGACATGCATTGTCAAAACGAAAAGCGTTAGTAAAAATATCATAGTATAATTTAATTATCTTTTTCTCTGTATCACTGTCAAGCGAAATAAAGTGCTTATATTCCGACATATTGATACAGCAAAACCTCCATAACGGACACTCCCGAATAGCGGACACCTCTATTTAACGGACAGTTTTCCAATCCCCACTCCTAAAACTTAAATTTTTGTATGTTTAACCTCTGAATAACGGACATTCCCAATAGCGGACACTTTTTTCGGCGATAAAGGATGAAAAAGTATTTTTTAAACAGGAAAAAAATGAAAAAAAGTAAAAAAGCGTCTGAATTTATCAGGAAAACGTGTAACAAATTTTGTGATCACAGTTAAATGTAGATAAAGAGCTGGGGAAAATCCTCCTCCCCCCACCCAACGTTCAGTGCTAAATTCAGGGGGTTGTCCGGGAGAAATAATCTCCCAGACTATTGAAATGACATCCAAGAATATTTTGAGATTTTATGCTTTTGAGGGTGTATTCGAAAAAATGCTTTTCCACCTTCAACAGCTTGAAATTTTCTGATACAATTTCAGACACATTTTTCAAAGTGGAAACATGAAACTTGCTAAGTTGATTTTTTAAGAAACGTATAAGGTGCCGTGTGATGTCATTTTACGCTCAATCCATTTGGAATTCGATTTATAAACAATTATCTTCTTAGTATGATCCTTTTTTTCGTTCACAGATCTCCCGCTTCGCAAAAAAGCGATTCAAATTGCCATTTTTGATTGCTTTTTTTGCAATATTTTCTGCATGTATCAAAGAATCGACAATCACAGCACCTTGTGTACTTTCCAAATAACACAATTTGCCAGTTTGATGCATTTGAGAGCAAAAAAGAATTTAAAAATAAATCGGAAAATAAGCAGTTTGAATCGAAATACATCCTTAAAGATTAAAAAGTGCAACCCCTCCCTCCTTGTCCGGAACTCTACAATGTCCAATAACATCACACAGAGAAACAAATTACATGTAATCGCAAGCAAAAATAAACTTTTGTAACAGATTTTTTTGCACAATAATATAATAAACAGTGGATAAAAGTGCGCACAATTTTATTGCTTAAAAGATAAAATTTAATTTCTGATTAATTATATAATAGAGGTTTTAGGATATATAAAAGTAAATTAATGAAACATTAAGCATTTCTTAGCGGTTTTTGAATCTCTGAGGTTTTCCCAATAGCGGACACCTCCGAATAGCGGACAATTTCTGCGTTCCAGAGGTGTCCGTTATTTAGAGGTTTTACTGCATTTTATTCTCAAAAACTGTTAAAAAGGTCACTAGAATTCATTTAACAAATGTAAACAAAACTTACAAGCTTAACGGAATTTATCTACAAACCTGTAACGTTATCATTCTGAAACGTAAAGCGAAACCTTTTATGGTTTTCCGTTGACAAATTACAAACTAAAATTGAGTGATAAGAATCAAGTGATAAAATTCAGCACTTATCAGCATTATCTAAGTGGATAATCTTTTATTTGCATTTTTAGACAATTGATAAAGTATTGTTGTTAGATTTTATCAACTATTCCTGACAAAAGTGGCAATTTTTTCTTTTGTGATTAGAAAAAGGGAAAATCCCTTTCCACATGGCATGATCAAAATATGGTTCAATTGTTCCATTTTCTTGGGGGACCGATTTTAATGGTCCTCAAATTAAGAATACAACTTTTGTGTATTTCTATTTTTAAACTGTGCTAATCATAATCTATATTTTGTAGTTATAGGTTAAAATAAAATTAACAACAGAAATATATTTATTTACTAGCTGACCCGCCCGGCGTTGCCCGAGTCCGTATTAACAATATTAAACGAACTTGAAATTTGTATGATTTTATCATTAACTCGAAACATGCAGAAATGCATTGTCTGAAATACGTGGCCACTGACTGTGTGAAAAATCGGTTTAAAAAACAACTAATGTTCAGCTCTAAAAATGCTCAAAATGAGCGATGAGAAATGTGGGAGGGAATATGTATCCAACGACTGCGTGATTTTCGTGTTAAAGTGTTGATATTTATCAAAAATCACTGTTAAGTCACGTAACTAATTATTTTTTTTTCACATAGAAATCCCAAGTGAAATATTTTGAATTTCAAACTAATTATATCACTCTTAAATCCGACTATACCATGAATGAAATCGATATTCGCTCGTAGCTAAAGTGTTGGTATGTAGTATTATAATTTTAGAGCCATTTAACAAAAGTAAGTGTTATTTTTAATCAAATCATGCATAATGTCCACTCTATGGATAAATTCCTAACCGTAAACTTTTTTACCGTAACCATAACCTGCCTGTATCCTAACTTTGACTTAAAAGTACCTTACCGTAAATTAAATATAACATAAATGTAACACTTTATTGTAACATATCCTTATTCTAACCATAAAACAAATGCGATTTAACTTTAACCTAACTTTAACTTAACCGTGACCTAACTGTAACTTAACGGGATATTAAAATATAATCAAGGACTTACCGTAATGTAATTGCAACCTAAATGTTACCAAACCATATATTGGTTTCATGTCCATGGAAATTATTTTGTCTTGTTCGGATCTGGTTATGATTCATTAGAACATTTTTGTCGGGTTCAGATTTTAGGTACTTTTTGATATTGAGTTATAATGTTCGGGTCGTATTCATGTCCATGGAAATTATTTTGCCTTGCTCAGATACAATTATGGTTCTTTGGAATATTTTTGTCGGAAACAGATTTGTTTCAATTCAGATTTCGGCTTTTTCTTCAAATTTAATTTTTCGGTTCGGGTTTTCTTGCATGTTCACGGAAATTATGCTGCCTTGTTCGAATAAGAACATGCTTCACTGGAATATTTTTTTTCAAGTTCAGATTTGGTTCAGTTCAGATTTCGTGATTTTTTTCAAAGAATTTTTTTAAGTTCAGATTCGGTTCAGGTGAATGGAAATTTTTTGTCTTATTCAGATCCGGTAACGATTCTTTGGAATATTTTTTATCAGGTTCCGATTTGGTTCGATTCAAATTTCAGGTATTTTTTCAAATAGAATTTTTAGGTTCGGATCTCGTTCATGTCCACGGAAATTATTTTGTCATACTCGAATCCAGTTATGATTCTTTCGAATATTTTGGTCGAATTTAGATGTGGTTTGGGTCAAATTTCAGTTTTTTTCAAATCGAATTTTTTAGGTTCGAGTTGGGTTTATGTCCATAGAAATTATTTCGTCTTGCTTGGATTGGGTTATAGTTCTTTGGAATATTTTTGTCAGGTCCAGATTTGGTCCAATTCAGATTTCGAGTTTTTTCTTCAAATATAACTGTTGAGTTCGGGTCTTCTTGCATGTTCACGGAAATAATTCTGTCTTATTCGAATAAGGACATGCTTCACTGGAATATTTCTGCCAAGTTCAGATTTCGTTCAGTTCGCGATTTTTTCAAAGAAATTTTTTGGGTTCGGATTGTGTTCATGTCCATGGAAATATTTTGTCTTGTTTGGATCCGGTTGCGTTTATTTGAAATAGTTTTGTCAGATTCAGATTTGGTTCGATTCAAATTTCAGGTATTTTTTTGAATGGAAGTTTTAGGTTCGTATCGGGTTCATGTCCACGGAAATTATTTTGTCTTACTCAAATCCGGTTATGGTTCTTTCGAATATTTTGGTTAGATTTAGATGTGGTTTGGGTCAAAGTTCAGGATTTTTCAAACGAATATTTTTTAGGTTTGAGTCGGGTTTATGACCATGGAAAGTATTTTGTCTTGCTGTAATCGGGTTATAGCTCTCTGGAATATTTTTAACGGTTTCAGATTTCGTTCGAGTCATTTTTTTTAAAGAAAATATTTAGGTTCGGGTCAGATTTCATGCCCAAGAAAATTATTTTTCCTTGTTTGAATCGGGTTATGCTTCACTTGAACATTATTGCGGGATTCAGATTTGGTTCGGGTCAGTTATCAAATCCATAGTTTTTCCCAAACAGAATTTTTAGGTCAGGGTCGGGTTTATACTCACGGAAATTTTGTGTATCACGGATCGGAGTGTGGTCTGTTTTTTTTTCTGGTTGGAATCGGGTTATGTTTAAATTAGTGTAAACATTAAGGTTATAATCAGTTTTGCTACTATTCTTTTTATGGCTATTTCTGATAGATAATTTTCTTAGCTATTTAATAATTTATTATGGTGAATGAATCGTTTGCGGATACAAACAATTGTACGCCAAACAGCTATTTTATTTTTGTTTTAAAAACAAATTAAAGCCATATTACAATTTTAAATTGAATAGAACACATTTAAATTTAATCAATGATTAAAAAAAAAATAAACTCATAGAAAAGTGTTGTGTAATGTTTTTTACTGCAACACAGCTAATGACTTATACATTCTAATGTTCGAAATGCCAAAAATATGCGTACAACCATATAGTAAAAAGAAATTAATAGAGTGGCTGTATAATGTCTTGGGGTGACGCAAAAAATGTAACTCTAAAATCCACGACATTAAGTCCAAATAAGCACCAACAAAACCATGTGCTTTGAAACTCCGATCAATTCAAACTGGTTTAAACCCGTATTTCTTTTTTTTTTTTTTTTTTTTTTACCTTTTAAACTGTTATTGAATAGATGACTAAAATTTCGTTTAAAAAATAACGTTTTGTGCCATTATTGCCTGTAATACACGATCAGAATGCATGAAAGATACAATTAGATCAATCATTGGCAAGAATTATTTGATTATTTTTATCATAAGACTTTGAAATATCAATATAGAAGCATCATTTAAGACTTTGCTTGAAAAATCAACATTCTTTCGTTAATGTCTTAAAATCGTCTGCACTCTGAAATCTAGATTTTAGATTAATATTATTATTTAAGTGTTCATGCATGATTTTAAAAGAATCTTTTCATCACTATATTTTATATATTGACCTGGAATTATAAATATGTTGTTAAATCATAAACATTTTTCATCTACGTATAAAGTATTAAAAATTTCTGAAAAAAAAAAAAGGAGAAAACTTTTAGTAATACAATTTTTTACTTCAAATCATATGTTTTCCATATTTTATTTAATTTTATTTTGACATTCAATTATTTTTAATTTTCCAATTTCAATTATTTTAAAAGCAAACATTTATTTTAATAAATAATATAATAGAAAAAAACATTTAAAAAAATTACGATTTCTTCGTAAAATATGCTTCAGCTGTAATTCATTTCTTCCAATCCGTCTTATTAATACAAAATTCCTTTCTCGTGCTTTATTTTGAGACATTAAAATTTCAGCGATAAATGGTTTCCTCTTGCTTCGCCACCACCTATCTTTTTCCTCCATGGCGTACAGCAGCTGTGATTAAAAAAAAAAAAAAAAAAAAAAAATCCTCATTTAAACTGACTGTTTGCCAGTCTATGAATTTTAAAGGTCAGTCTCAGTTTTTAAAATTATTTCTGCGAAAATTTTATGCAACCAACCAACCATAAAAGAATGAAAAGGAAAAAAGCTGAAAAAAGCGATTTTTTTATAAGAGTGAGGTTTGGAATTTAATAAATTACTCAGTTAATAAATAGAACTTTGAAATTCTGAGCATCAGGTGCATCAGGAGAGATATTGGGCTATTCTCAGAAAAATTTTGAGCTTCATACGTACCGTAGTTTTTGCTAACTATCGCAGACACACACACACACACAGAGCGATTTGTTATTTTATTAATATAGATAAATAATATATATATATACTAGCTGACCCGCCCGGCGTTGCCCGGGTCCGTATTAACAATATTAAACGAACTTGAAATTTGTATGATTTTATCATTAACTGGAAGCATGCAGAAATGCATTGTCTGAAATACGTCGCAGCTGACTTTGTGAAAAATCGGTTTTAAAAACAACAACTAATATTAAGATCTAAAAATACTTAAAATGAGCAAGGAGAAACACGGGAGGGAACATGTATCCAACGATTGCGTTAGTTTCGTGTTAAAGTGTTGATATTTACCCGTAAAAATCACTGTTAAAACACGTAACTAATTATTTTTTTCGCATAGAAATCCCAAGTGAAATATTTTGAATTTCAAACTAATTATATTACTCTTAAATCCGACTATACCGTGAATGAAATCGATACGCGATGATAAAAGATTGGTATATAGTATTATAATTTCAGAGCCATTTAACAAAAGTGTATATTTTTATCAAAGCATGCGTAATGTTGACTCTGTGGACAAATTCCTAACCGTAAATTTTTGTACCATAACCATAATCTGTCTGCGACTTAACATTACCCTACCGTAACTTAAATATAACATAAATGTAACCTAGCCGTCACTTTGAAATATCAATATAGAAGCATCATTTAAGATTTTGCTTGAAAAGTTAACATTCTTTCGTTAATGTCTTAAAATCGTCTGCACTCTGAAATCTAGATTTTAGACTAATATTTGTTATTTAAGTTTTCGCGCATGATTTTAAAAGAATGTTTTCATAATTATATTTTATATATTGACATAGAGTTATTAATATATTGTAAAATTAAAAACATTTTTTCATCTACGTTATAAAGTATTAAAAAGTTCTGAAAAAAAAAAAAGAAAACTTTTAGTAATACAATTTTTAGTTCAAATCAAATGTTTTCAATATTTTATTTAATTTTATTTTTACATTTAATTTTTTCGAATATATCAATTCCAATTATTTTAAAAGCAAACATTTTTTAAAAATAAATGATATAATAGAAAAAAGACCATTTTAAAAAATTACTATTACTTCGTAAAATACGCTTCAGCTGTAATTCATTCCTTTCAATTCGTCTTAATACAAAATCCCTTCCACATGCTTTTGTTTGGGACATTAAAATTTGAGCGATAAATGGTTTAATATTGCGACCCTTTTTCGGTTTACTTCACCACCACCTATCATTTTCCTCCATGGTTTACAACCGCTGTGATAAAAAATCATCATTTAAACTGACAGTTTGCCAGTCTATGAATTTTAAAGGTCTGTTCCAGCTTTTTTAATTATTTATGCGAAAATTTTATGCAACCAACCAACCATAACTAAATGAAGGGAAAAAAAGAAGAAAAAAGGCGATTTTTTATAAGAGTGATCTTTGGAATTTAATTAATTACTCAGTTAATAAATAGAATTTCGAAATTCTAAAGCTCAGGTGCATCAGGAGAGATATTGGGCTACTCTCATAAAAATTTTGAGCTTCGTACGTCCCATAGATTTTGCTAGCCATCGCAGACACACACACACACACACACACACACGCAGACAGAGCGATTTGTTATTTTATTAGTATAGATATATATGAAAACAAGGAAATGAAATAAATTAATGAAAACAAGGTCATGAGTTTGTTTTCCGTTTGGCATGCCAGTTTATCTTAAGCTGTTGCCCGTGACGTCGTTCACATAGTACCGTAAAATGGGGTGAATCGGAACACTTTTCAACTTTAACGTTAAAAAAAGCAACAACTGATTTTTTATTTTTTTTTTTTCTACTAGAAACTTCAGTATTGTTTCATTCTTTACTTTTTAAGCAAAAACGAAATATTTTTAATGTTTGTATATATATTATTTATTTTTTTAATGGTGTTCCGATTCACCCCGCAGATAGGGGTGAATTGGAAGAAATGCTATAATCTTTAGTTATTGAGATTGAAACTTTAATGAGGTTAATAAAAACAGGTAATAATGATAAGGGAGGAATGTGAACACGTAGTTACTGTGAAATCAAGCCTTTATTTTTTATGCAAGTAAAGATATGCCTTTTTAAAAATTAGAAAACAACTTTGAAATCAAGAAAAATTAAAATTTATTTTAAGAAATTATATTTGAATTGCAGAAGTACAATTTAATACAAATTCAGCCCTGTTCTGTGTTATTCTTTCTAGCAGTTATTGGGAAAGTGAATCTATCGAGTAGCCCCAATCGCTTCATATATCAATACGATCTACAAATACGCCCTCATCAATAGCCCTTACAAGGAAGGTCTCCATACGGGCATACTCAGAAAAATCTGAAAAAATTACAGAATGTTCTTCTCATATAGTTATACATGTTTATAAAAAACATTTCGGCGGAATCTCCTTATAACGTCCGTAAAAAAATAATAAAAATTTCGTTTATTTGGCGATTTATCTCCGGTTGGCGAAAAAACGAAATTTTGAAAAATACGCTTTTACGCTTCGAATACTTTTTAAAGAAAAAACTTTCTATGTTCAATTTATTTAAATAAGTTTAGTTTAAGTAATTTTAGTTTTGCATTTTTACTTTACTTTAAGTGTAATTTTGTCACATACGTTTATACGTACTTAAACAAAATGAAATTAATATATTTTATCATTTAAAACACAATTTAAATTGATTAAAATTGTTCCAAATTGAAAAATACACTGTTAAAAATCTGCTGCATTTTGTTGCAACGCATTCCCTTGCTTGCATAGAAAACGGTTACTTGGCCGTGAAATGGAGCTTTCTCATTGGTTGGAATAGAGATATTATATACGAGCGGAGGAGTGCGTTGCAACAAAATGCAGCAGATTTTTAACAGTGTATGACACGGCCAATTCACGGTGCTATGGAGCATTCTCATTGGTCAGAAGAAAGATATTCTTTAAAAGTAGTGGAGTGACGTTGCAGTAAATGCTGCAGATTTTTAACAGTGAAGTCAATTGAAATCAATTTTCAGATTCGTTAAAATCGTCTGCTTTTGGCGAGGAAATGCACTGTACGCCAAATCCCGCGTCGCTTTCAGCTTTTCACGCCAATTATTCCAAACTATTTTATTTTTTTACATATGTAATAATGTAATTCCGCCGCTAATTTTCACTGATCCTTTATTACCTACGTGAGTAGTTTAATTCGTATTTTTTTCAAAAAATTCTGAGTATGCCCCCAATGGAGACCTTCCTTGTTAGTACTGCTTGCATCCTCTCTTTTTTTGTTTCTTTTCTTTTCATTTTCACATGTTTTTTCAATGTTGTGGATATCAAAGTATAATTCTGTGCAGTTTTTCTAACTTATTTGCTATTTTAAATTCTTTTATTGTGTGTTCCATGTCTGTACGATTAGGCGTTGACTTTTTTGTTTAACCAAGTAATTTCTTGGCACCTTTAAACTCTTCAAGTAATTAGAACAAACAAAATATTGTAACAATACATATTCAAACATATGTTTCATATATTACATGAAAGTATTACTGTATAGAAAAATAAACCATGAGAGAAGACGTGTTCCTATTCACCCCGTAAATCTTAAACCTCTGATGTTACAAGCCATTTTTCATCATGTAGTTCAGAAGTAAGTAGAATTTAATACAGCATATCGTTTACAGCTCTACCATTAATTAAAGATCCCCTCTCTTAGATTTACAATACGAAAAATACTGTAATTACAACAAAGTTTTGAAGACGTTCAAAAAATAAGGTTTTTGAGGATCCTCTTGAAGTTTTTTTTTATATATCCCAGTAGTAGTGCCAACATGTCAAAACTTAATTTCCCAACTCTTAATGATGTTACCTTCTTATAAAAAAACTGGCAACTAAAATTATCGTTACATATATTTATAATGAATTTATTCGTAAGATCGGGAAGTTTCGCTCCTAATCACCCCGCTGTTCCTATTCACTCCATTTTACGGTATTAAAGAACAGAATTCTTAATGTGCACATTGAAACCTACATTTTGATGTATGTTCGGTCCTTGTACTCGATACATAGGTAAACACTCAAAACTGACGTCATAAAAGTGCGGCTGCCAGTGGGTTCCGGCAGGATAGGACCTGGCAGCCAGAGATATTCTTAATGTGCACATTGAAACCTACATTTTGAGGTATGTCCGGTCCTTGTACTCGATACATAGGTAAACACTCAAAATTAACGTCATAAAAGTCCGGCTGCCTCTGGGTTCCGGAAAGATAGGACCTGGCAACCAGTGATAATCTTAATGTGCACATTGAAACCTACATTTTTATGTATGTCCGGTCCTTGTACTCGATACATAGGTAAACACTCAAAATTGACGTCATAAAAGTGCGGCTGCCACCGGGTTCCGACAGGATAAGACCTGACAGCCACTGATATTCTTAATGTGCACATTTAAACCTACATTTTTATGTATGTCCGGTCCTCGTACTCGATACATAGGTAAACACCAAAATTGACGTCATAAAAGTGCGGCTGCCACCGGGTTCAGGCAGGATAGGACCTGCCAGCCAGTAACATTCTTAATGTGCACATTGAAACCTACATTTTGATGTATGTCCGGTCCTTGTACTCGATACATAGGTAAACACTCAAAATTAACGTCATAAAAGTGTGGCTGCCACTGGGTTCCGACAGGATAGGACCTGGCAGCCAGTGATATTCTTAATGTGCACATTGAAAATTACATTTTGATGTATGTCCGGTCCTTGTACTCGATACATAGGCAAACACTCAAAATTGGCGTCATAAAAGTGCGGCTGCCACCGGTTTCCGGCAGGAGAGGACCTGGCAGCCACTAATATTCTTAAAGTGCGCATTGAAACCTACATTTTGATGTATGTCCGGTCCTTGTACTCGATACATAGGCAAACACTCAAATTTGACGTCATAAAAGTGCGGCTGCTACCGGTTTCCGGCAGGATAGGACCGGGCAGCCAGTGATATTCTTAATGTGCACATTGAAACCTACATTTTGATGTATGTTCGGTCCTTGTACTCGATGCATGAGAAAATCGCCGGCCAGCTCGTGGTCTAAAATACTTATCATATTTTTATGGGAGAAAATGCGATATTTCTTGGTATCTTGACATAAGTCATTCATAAAAGAATAAAATTCTGTGCCAAGTGATATGTACAATCGCGAAAATGAAACTACGCCAATAAAAAAAAGGTCAGGTAAAATCGTGTAAATCAACGAATCTCCTCGTAAAATGAAAAAAAAAAAAAAAAAAAAAGTGGGTAAATGAGATCGCATATCGCACAGGGGTTTCGTTCGATGCTTATTTCAAAACAATTTACCTTTTAAAGAATAAATCAAAACTGTTAATTTATAATTATTAAATTCTTACATACATGTTAGCACCAACAAATTTAATTTTAAAATAATTAAAAAAGGAAGTTACTTATTTTTATCAAATTAAAAATGTTCAAATCAAATTATCTATCTGTATACATAATAAAGGCCAAACTTATCTGCGCGTAATGCATACACCATTTTGCGAATCGCAACACTTTGAAATTTGAAATGAAATTTCGGTTTTTGCATTCTTTGCTGTTACAAATTTTTAAACTTCTAAACATTGCACATTTTCAATTTTTACATCATCGTATAGAGAAAAAAATGCACCTTTAAGTGCAATGCGTCTGAAAACTGTATCTTAATTTGATTTTGAGACTTTTTTTTTTTTTTTTTTTTTTTTTTTTTTGTAATAGTTCTAATATAATTTTTATAATGGTGGCAACAGAAGTACAGCATTTCTATTAAAAGTAAAGGAGAAAAGGAAAATAATTTTTATATCTATTTAAACTTGCGTGCAACAATTAAAACAAAAAAAAGACGGTAAAAAATGAATTGTTGATATAAAAAAAAAATAATTTAATTAAAATAATAGTCTTCAAAATTTTATGATTTGTTGTGTGACAAGAGTTATTCAGCTGTAAGTACACAAAATTTCAACTCTCTGACTTACATATATTTTGTGTACGGACTATGTGAGGAACAGACAGACAGAGGACAGAAATGAATAGGATTACGTCAGATGAACGAAATTCTAAAAACCAACGATGTGAGAATTTTATTGCAACCTGGTATTTTTAGTGGCACTTGGTGTGGAATTTGTATATGAATGCAGGAAGCAGGACGTTTCGGTTCCGCCATTTCGGTCCCGCCGTTTCGGTCCCGCCGTTTCGGTCCCGCCGTTTCGGTCCCGATACATTTCGGTCCCGAGACATTTTGGTCCCAAGACATTTCGGTCCCTGGACATTTCGGTCCCTGGCCATTTCGGTCCCGAGACATTTCGGTCCATGGTCATTTCAGTCCCGAGACATTTCGGTCCATGGTCATTTCAGTCCCGAGACATTTCGGTCCCTGGACTTTTCGGCCCCTTCTCCAGCAAGCTGAAATTTTGTGCACGGGAAATATCTGACATAATTTTAAAAGGAGCGTTTTAGAGTGTTGAATTCAGGGGCAGGTCATTCCCCCCCGGAGCTATCAAATGCCCCCCGCCCCGGAATATTTGAAAGTTTGTGTTTTCAGTGGTAAAAAAGTGTAATCCCTCCCGGAGAAAAGTGTCTGAATTCAACACTGGTTTTTTAACTGAAAGTCGCATAAAATTTTGGTGTAATGCGATTAATTAGAAGTAACAAGTACCCCAAAACTTGATCAATTATTTAGAAATCGATGAAGATTTCTGAAAAAATTCACAGATGAATGTCATTTTGTAAAATTGTCAGAATGTTTTGAATTCTTGAACGAGGAAACGGAGAAGTTAACTTGGAAACTGATAATTAAATTTATAAAATAATCCAATTAACTTATAATATTAACACACCCCATAATAGTTATAAAATTTTAACTTCTGAGATGCATGTTTCCTCTCCAGGGAGACAAAGGCTTTTAAATTGCCAGGAGAAAAGAAAGAGTTATTGTTATATGGAATTTATATTCTGACACTTAGCATATTATAGAATTTCATCGCTGAAGCCAATTTTCAGAATTATAAGTGTTTCATTATTTTGCACCCCCGCCACTCCCCGCATAGGAGCAAAAATGTTGAAATAAATAAAAAAAAATCTGTATCTGGTGGTATTTTACCCCCTGTGCCAAAATTATCATTGAATCCTCTTATTGTTTAAGGCATTTTTTATATATAGTTTTGGTTACTAGCATTTATTTTCCTTTTAAACTTTTCCGTTTTTAAATTAAGAAAAGAGTTTCCAGATTGCAACACGTGGAGGTAGTTAGCATTGCAATTATTTTATTACATAAATATATGACACGAGCAGCAATAATTATTAAAATAATTTGTAACCTAAAGATTTTTTTTTTTTTTACATTTTAGAAAAATGAATTACATCTTGAATTATTAGCAATTATCTTTTCATGACAGCAGTTCTTTTTTATTGTTATTATTACAATCTAGAATGTTTATTATATTGACGCTTCCCTGTTTTTATTAATGCTTTCCAAAACAACGGCAACAGCAAAAAAATTATATCGTCATACTTTTATGCATATATCACATTTATACAACACATCTGTTAAATTTTCTAAAACCAGCTTAATGAAACTAATTACAAAAGTATTAATGTAATGCGTATTGAAATTTGTCATTTCATTTAAAGCTGATATTATTATATAAAATAATTATTTTTAACATTAAAATATAAAAACCCTCATAAAAAATATGAAAAAAAAGCCTTCTGTCAAAGTAAGTTAAATTAAAAAGTAACTTAAAATATTATTTCTAGGTGGTAAATATCTTATCTAACAATCTTATTTAGTTATGTTATAAGTTTTGAATATTTCAATGTCATTCATAAGCTGTAATAATAAGGATAAAAAATATTCCATTCTACTTTTTATACTGGTTTAATTGATACTAAAAGCGTTTGAAATGTAGATAACAGCAAGAGGAATAAAAAACACCGAGAAATGCTGTTCTTTTGAAAACATTCATATTTCTTCTAAAAAATGCCAGCGATTATGTGGGAGGTTCGTCCGCATTTGAACTCCAGAGTATAAAGGGCATTGTATAGAATAAGGGTTTCATCTGACAAGTGTATAAAGATCAAGGTATGTAGAACAAAGCTAACTACCTAGCTCTTCTAGCTATCTTGTATAAAGATGAATATTTGTTCAGATGAGCGTTGACAATTAATTGACATGCAGAATTTCTGCTTAAAAGAGGTTAATCGTAGTACTTAGCTGATACTTATATGCATACATTTCCAATTTTATAGGAACACCAATATAAAAAAAAGTGTTTAAAAATTTTCGGCACACGGTTTTGATTTGTTATTTACTTAATGTTATACATTATTTTATTAAATGATTAACATCATCTTAGAAAATTTGAAAGCAGTAATAATTATGTTGTTAAATTAAAAAATTCTCAAAAATTAAATTATTTTTATCAAACATATTTATCAATAAGGATTCAAAATTATTTTAACTATTAATTGTTTAAATGATTTATTTATCAATTACTTGTTTAAAATCTAGTACAAGAACTATATAGAAGTTATAGCAAAAATAAAAAAACATATTTTTTAAATTTCAGCTACTATAATGTTATTAACTTCATTAGGATGTATAAAAATGATAAGGATTCTCAAAATAAATATGTTATTTATTCATTTATTGGTTAGTTTATCATATTTTTCTTACTCTTTAAATATAATAATTAATATATGATTGATTTTTGAGAACTGTAAACTATAACTTTGTTTCAAAAAATTTAAATCTGCATCTAGATAATAATGTTACCTAAACCTGTTAAGAAATATTTTTACGCATTGTTACAGTGTTGCATTATTATGTTTAATTAATTATTACGTTACGTTACTAATTGGTTTTTCAAAATAATAAAAATAATAATTTCCTTTTTTGAAATAAATAACAATTTTTGAATAATAACTTATGGTGATGAATAATTGCTATAAATTAAATCTCAAAACAGTTAGTGATTTTAAAATGAAAATCAAATTAATATTTTATTAAATTTATGTATTATTAATTTAATGAATCTTTATTTAATTAAATTGATAAAATTATTAATATGCATTTCGAATTTTACTTTGCATAAACTCAATAAATAATTTGTTTTATATTCAATTTATCATTATATTTTGTAGTAGTTATAAACTGAAGCTTATCATTTACCTGTTTATTTATTTTATATTTAAAGTTACTGAAATTTAAAACTATTTATTCAATTAATAATAAAATTAAAATAAAAATTGTCAATTTTTTTCTGTGAAAGTGGAAGCGAAAAGGTAATGGAAATAAATAAATAAACGATAAATTAAAAAAGCTTAGTTTTGTCAGTTAAAAATCGAAAATAAAATTATTTAAAATAATAGCTACATTATTATATAAAATTAAAAAATAATCATTTTATTACAAAGAAATAGGCCCACTTTCAATAAAATTAACTCACAAAAATTGTTTTCATGAGGTAAGAAAACTGTTAAAAAAAAAAAAAAAAAAAAAAAAAAAAAAAAAAAAAAAAAAAAAAATGCAACCAATAATTATTACATAAAAAAAGGTCGTTGGAGCATTTTTATTTTTTTAACAAAAATTTTTATAGCACGCCTAGTTACGAAATCACTAATTTAAAGACTCTAAGAAAGTGTGCGAAAACAATCAATAAAAATAAAAGTTAATCAATAAAAATAATAGTTTATAGTATGGATAAAATATCTAATACAAAAAATATATGATAAAACTTAAAATATTTATTCTGTTAAATAATAATAATAAAGACAGTGTAAAATTATATAACATTGTTTAATCAAATTTACAACTCGCTGTGATTTTATTATCACGAGTTACAATAGATTAAACTTATTGGACTATTATATTCAGCTTTGTATAAAATTTGAGGGAAGGGGGGCAGGAGAATAAAAATATTAAAAAAGGCCCAAACAGTGTTGAGCTTACAGCGTTTAGTGGCCCTTCATCAATCAGAAACCAAGTTATAAAGTGGCCGGTAAAGAAATAGCAATGGACCGAAATGGCAAGAGACCAAAATGACTAAGTACCGAAATGGCAAGGGACCGAAATGTCTCGGGACCGAAGTAACCAGGGACCGAAATGTCCAGGGACCGAAATGTCTCGGGACCGAAATGTCCAGGGACCGAAATGTCGTGTACCCTGAATGCATTACATCCTATAAGACTTTACAAAAATCTATTATAAAAATAAGATAAATAACAAAAGCTATTTTTTTAAAATGATAGCATGCGTTTACTCTTTTTACCCTTTCGGGTCTGTTGTACTATTAATAGTACGTCTTTCTATTGAGTGTTATTTTGTTTTAACAAATACTTTTGTTACTGTTTACCATGAAGTAATGTTAGTATGAATCTATGCATTCATTATGTGACTTCATTAACATTTAGGCATTTAGTAATAATAATAATAATAATAATTTTAAATAATAATAATAATAATAATATTTGCTTAATTCTCTTTGCATCGTGTTCGTGAGTCTTTTATTTTAAACATATTTTCAATCTGCAAAAAAAAAAAAATATATATATATATATATATACAGGGTATTTATGAAATAAGTATCCCTATTTGGAGCTATCTGTAGCTTGAAGGAATATCCCGAATGAAACCAAAATCGGTACACATACTATTCAAAAAGGGGGAAGAAGAATGGAACAATAAAAAAAGATAGTTACAATAATCGGCAACAGATGGCGCTATGGGTCCTGTCGGTACAAACGCCGTTGTAATCGTTAGAAATCAAAATGTGGTCATTTCTGCCATTAATGTTGTACGACATGGCTTTCAGTTTACCAGATCGCCTTTAATTTTAAAACATTAACAGTTGAAACAGTGCAGCTGCTTTACGTAAACTTAGGCGTGTGAAAGGGATGCGTAAAGGAAAAGGTCCTTTAACACCGTATGCAGTGAGAAGAATGGTAAAAAAATTCGAGGAGACTGGAACGTTTACTGTAAAATGTGGAAGAAGGAGGAAACCATTACCACTCCGCACTCAAGAAGAAATTGCTACTGCGATTGTGGAGCCATCAGGGACCCCGGAACCCGGTCCTTGTGCATGTGGAGTTGCCCAAAATTTGGAATTTCCACATGCTACTGTTCGGAAAGTCCTACGACAGGTAATCCAATTTTATCCGTATAAAATTAGTTGCCATCAACAATTGCTACCAGGTGACACAAAAGCGCCATCTGTCGGTGATTATTGCAATTATTTTTTTATTGTTCTAGTCTTCTTCCCCCTTCTCAAATAGTATGTGTACAAATTTTGGTTTCATTCGGGTTATTCCTTAAAGCTACAGATAGCTCCAAATATGGATACTTATTTTATAACCACCCGGTATATATGTGTGTGTGTGTGTGTATATTTTTTATCTGTGCAAATCTACCGATCATAATTTGTTTTTATGTTTAATTTCAAGCCAAAATACTGAATAGATTTTTTGCAAAGTGTACGACAAAATGTAATTTGTGTAGCCTATGTAGAGGATTCTAGTAGAGGATTCGCTTCGTTCATCCTATATAATAATGGTTAACGGTTAACAACTTTTTATAACATATTTTAATTGTATTAAAACTATTTCAAACATGATGAAATAACATACAATACTGAAATTTAATACAAGAGGATTTCAGTTGAATATGATTTGCATCATATTTATTGTTCAGTTACAGGGATGCATGAAATATTTCAGATACAACACTGCATCCAAAGTGTTGTCTGTGATTGCGGAAGAACGTTTTCAATTATGGTATGTGTTTTAAGGTTAACAAAATTTTTGTGTAATATGTCGTGTGCTTAAATTATGTAGCCGAAATTCAGGAATACACAAAAGAATTAGTAAGCAGTGCTGAAAATGTGTGTGAATTGATTGAAGATGTTTTTTAATTTGTGTTATGCATTTTCAAGCTTAGCTTTTAGTCTAATATGAGATATTTGTAGAATTTAAATAAAATCATATACATGTCTGTACAAAAAATTGTATATATGGTCAGCTATGCAACCCAATTGCTGGAAATGTGGCTTTAACAGTTTTAAGCTGATTTTTGCTTAAATTAAATTTAAGCTAAATATATGCCACGTTCTAAAATATGCATGTAATATATAGGGCTGTACAAAAATAATTCACGTGTGTTTCTGTTTATCATTAGAAATTGCTAAAGGTGGATTTCAATATTTTTTTTTTCTGACTAACGTAAATTTTAGTTTACTATTTAGAATATATACAATCATATAAATCACATTCACCGCCGCAAAAAAGAATGGGATGGGGAAGATTTCTTTACGTATTCTGGAAGTGTTGGATAGTTTTTCATTATTTAGGCTTCATGCATGACTTTTCTTTCTTTAATATGAAATTGGGAGGTGCATTAAAATATGACTTCTGAAGAACATTAGGTGAATTATGTAGTGCATGTACAGTATAAGAGGTTGCAATTTCATTTTCGCGATTGTTCTTATCTGGCACACAATTTCTCTTTTGTTTATCTGGCCAGTAAAAACAACAAACTATCATATTGTCTCCTATGAAATATATGTTAGTTAGATATGTTTTTAAATTACTGTGAGTAAAATTTTAAGCTTAATTAATTCATTTATCTGTGTTTAAGAGTCCACACTACTGATTGAAAAAGACCCGGATGATAATGTAAAGTCTAATGGGGGCATTCTTTTCAAATATCTCGCATAAATTTCAATATTTTGACATGATTTTTTGAATAGGATAACTGAGGATGATCCCCAACAGGCCTATTTTTTATTTATTTATTTATTTTGGTTATATTCTTTTTATATTAGGATAGTTTTAGTTTCATAACCGGTTGTGAAAGTTAAAGTTTAAAAAAAAAAAAATCTAACACCAAAATCAAAAAAGTAAAAACTAGGCCGGTTGTGCATCGTCCTCAGCTTGCCTATGCATAAAAATCACGTCAAAATATTAAGATTTGAGCGAGATATTTTAAAAGAACTTCCCCATAGACTTTACATTATCATACGGGTCTTTTTCAGTCAGAAGTATGGCGTCTAAAGCTGCTATCAGATTCACCAACATTTCGTAAGACTTTTGAGCCAAAACTTGGTTTCCTCCAACTTTTCGCGAAATATCCTCCCAACTTCCAGTGTGATAGAAAACAGCAATGTCTCCGCAACTTTTTTCCACAGTTCCAAAAAAGTCTGGGATGGCCTAGATTTTTCATCCAACATCGAACATTTCAACGAATCAGAGATGAGCGATTGATACGAATAGGAGATATCCGGCTTTTCCTCCAACTTTTTCAGAGACAGTTGTAACTTTTTTATCTCTTTGAACGGGAAAATGTTGGAGTTAAAATCGGCTGAAAAGTTTGCCGCGCCTAAAGTCCGTGAATCTGATAACAGCTTTAATGCTACGTAAACGACGTCACGAGTAATCCTATTGCAAAATGCGCGAAAAATGACTTAGGGGGAAACAATTTTTTTTTAATAGTTAACTTTCTAATTTTCTTAATTTGTTTGCAATTTTTCATAAAAGATCGAAAGTATATGATACTTGGTATTTTTTTCTGCGTATTTTGATTTTTGATTCGTTCTGTAACTCACTCCCCCCCCCCTCCTTTTTTAAATTCTTCTTCTTTACGAATTAATTCTGCAGCATAGCAAAATAAATATTTCTTGTATTCGAATTCTCTTAAATTTTAATATATTATAAATATAACTATATCCGATCGCAATTTAAGATATCGAGGAAAAAATCACATTTTTTTTATTTAAAGCATTTGCCGGAAAAACGAACCTTTTTGGAAAACTTTTCAAAGGATAAAGTTCGATTATTTTCGAATTTATTGCGGCATTTGAGACGTCAGAGTACGTTTTTGTAGAATTTCGTTTAATTTTAACTGAACCGAGGGGTTTGGTCAATTTAGACCGAAACATAACTTTGAAAAATACACAGAAAATCGAGCATTCGATTCTTCACGTCTGGTTACGAAAATCGTGTGCAACAGTATGAGTTATGCTTTTGCGAGCTCCGAATGGACAATATGAATTTTTGATAAAAGTTTCTTGTTTTTATTTAATATCTCAGTTAATTTAAAAAAAAAATCAAAATTCCGAGTCTCAGGTACATTTGGACAAGTTTTCAACTACCCTCATGTAATTTTCAGCTTTGTACGTACGGCAGATTTACTAATCCATCGCGCGCATATACACACTGACACACAGAGTAAAACTTTATTTTATTGATACATATATATGCCACGCCATATCCATATTTTCTTAAATGCTAAATTTTGTTATTTCATTTTCCTTTTTCACGCGAAACTCGTACAATTCAAAATTAATTGTAGAAGAGAAATTATTATTTCGAATTTCAATTTTCTTGAAAATATTTATTTTTTGCTTCATCAAAGTAACAAACAGTGCAGAAAATAATAGAAAAGAATAAATAAAGTGTTTTAAAGATTTTAAACTTTGTGTACTGAAAGTTTGTGAAAATTTATAGTAAAAATAACTATTGATTACCTGTGAAAATAATGAAATTATGAATTATTAAGAAAAATGTTTGAATCTCTCTAGTCTAAAAAATTAATAAAGAGTAATTAATGCTATTACCACCGCTGTCGATGAATTTTTAGTGACAGGGGGGGGGGTCTTTTTTAGCTAATATTAAGAAAACTAATGCACACAAAAGATTGAAAATCGATCGCATGACAAGGAAATATTTAGTAAACACGCTGATGCAGACAGTTTTTAAACAGTATAACTATTTTAATATATATTTAATGTTAAAATTGGTCAAAATTATTTCATTAAAATGTTTTACAGCAGCAAATACCATACATAGGAAAGTACATACATAGGTACCCAGTGTGCAGACTACATTCGTTTGTATTTATTTAATTTGACTAATGTTTTGAAAATTTATTTTTATTTTAAATTCAAATTTTTAGCATTTCTAAAGATATATTTTACATATTTTAGAAAAGAGTATTACTTTAAATAGCTGCCAACGGTAAAAACAGCGCAAGGGAATATTTTTTCCTTTAAATAAGAGCCACTCCATGCCCTTGTTTTCTGAGCTCACACGCGCTGTACCCGAACACGCCCAATGCAAAGCGCAAACGTGAGTAATTTAGAGAATTCGTTTTGGCAACACGATGAATACTTGCATTGTTTATTTTGATTTTTTTGCGGCGTGTGTCGAAGAGCTAAGGAAGAAAGGAATATTCTCTTATCAGCATTTATTTGAAATGATTATTTTTTTCTCATTGTGTAATTACGTTATATTGAATACAGATGACACATGATGCCGTAGTTCGCCCACATTGATATAGTTTATTTGGAGTTTATTAGTTTGCAGTTACAGATTACTATGGAAAATCCTTCTCTTAATTCCACCAAAGATTATAACAGAGGGCTAAATAATCCTGAAACTGAACTTGAAATATGTAATTTTTATATCAAGATCATAAAGGCTTTGTTTGAAATGTACCACCCACCTTTTGAAATCATTCGAAATTCGTTACTAAACATTAGAAGTTATAAGAATCCCGAAGTGGAAGTACATGATATTGTTTCATTTGATGACAAAGCTGATCGACTTGCATATATTTTTGCGTATTGTTTCATGCATTCCGTAGTAATGTTCGATCGTTTTTCTAACATGCTAAAATCGAACCCTTCTATGGCCGAAAAAATAGCTTCTATGACAAAACTTCGAGTGTGTTTATTGGGAGGTGGACCTGGTTTCGAAGCGATATCTATATGCAAAATTCTTGATATTTTAAGAAGGCAAAATAGTGATAAATGCCGACCTCTTTCTTTAAATGTTACAATTATTGACATGTGTAAAGGCTGGGAAAAAGATGCGGAATTAATCATATCATCAACTCAAAAAGAAATAGCTGGCAGTGATATTAACTTAGACTTCGAGTTTATTGCTACAGATTTGACTGGTGATTTTTCTGAAGATGTAACAAAAGCTTTAAAAAAAGCTCACATTGTTACAATGTTTAAATTTTTGTCTGATGTGAATGATTCATGTTATGCAGAACGTGAAGTTCATGGTATGATACATGTAAGTAATAATTTTTTTGCTTTTACATCATGCGATACTGAGGCAAGTCTTTAATATAGAACCATTATCTGTACTCAGTCATAATCATTTAAAATAATTTTTATCTCACTTAGCAAGTAATATTGTTTTAGAAGTTTTATTCAAGGTATTTATATTAAAGCAAAAATGATTTTAAATTTAAAAGTACATTTAATGTAGGAGAGAGTATACAGTAAGTACAGTGGACCACCACTTATATTTTATTTATTTTTAAATTTTTCTTTTAGGTTAATTGATTCAGCGATAGAATGGATAAAAAAAAAAGTTACTGGTCCTTAGGACCAGTAACCATGAGACTTAACTAATCCCCAGTCATCATCACTGGTCCACTATATAAAATTCTATTAAGCACCTACCCAGGGCTGGCAAGATTCTGCCGGGGTGGTCAAAACCAGCTGTTATAACTGATTAAAACCGGCATGGCAGAAACTAATTTCTGCCAGTAAGTGGCAGAAATTAAGAAATAGTACTAATAAGAACTTTAACTGGCAATGATTCATAATTCACACACATGTATTTAATATATAAAGAATTCAGTTAAAAGTTGAAAATAATGTCCCAAGGACCAGTAAGCATAAGAATTTACTGGTCCGCAGACTTCATCACTGGTCCGCTACATAAAATTCTATTAAATAATTTTAACACTTAGAGTGGCCTCCCCACCCACCCAACCTGGAAAATAAACCAATCTTACTTTGCATTTGTGATTTGTCCAAAATTTTCAGCATAATAAAATGTAAAATTATATTTTGCTAAAAATTAAATAAACAAAGTAAAGAAAAACTATCAAATTATTAATTAGATATTTTATTTCCCATTACTTATTTCAACTGACTAAGGTTTATTGCACATTTTTTTCGATTTTTCTCCAGCTTTTAGCTAGAGTGGTGGAATTGTAGCTAGTGTCTGTGATGCAGTTGGACTTGAAAAATTCTGGGTCCCTTTTCTACAGAAGCGGGTCCTCACTAATAATAAGTCATATTTTTCGACGCAAAAATTGAACTTGTTCATTTCCACAAGAAAAATAAAATGCAATAATTGTTTTAATAATAATAAATAATTAAAACCAATATTAATTTAAGAGAAATTTTCCGTACTTTTTAAAGAATAAATGCTCAAGATGCAAATTTAATTATAAAATAATGCTTATTTGAGTGTAGAAGATAACAAGTATCACTATTGTCTGCCCCATTTTTAAAACGGGACAAGACAGGTTTACTTAAAAAGACATTTTTGCTGAAAAAAGGGATATTTTTGTTGAGTAAATGGTACATATTCAAATGATGCATAATGAAATGGTGCTTTCAGGAGACGCATTCACTCAGAAAGATATGGAGAAAAAAAAAAAAACGATAGGGAAGCAGGAAAATCAGTTTTTGGAGCAGCTTTCGTGCTTTTTTGTCGAAATTTCCGTTTTTCGCGTTATTTTGACGAAATCTTTTGTTTTTTCGGGATTTATTGACGAAATATACCGTTTTTCGCAGTATTTTTTGACAAAATTTGCCGTTTTTTCGCGATCTTTTGAAGAAATCTGTTGTTTTTTCGGGTTTCAAAATGAAATTATCCTTTTTTCGCGAATTTTTTGACGATATTTGCCGGGAATCAGCCGTTATTTAGCGATTTTTTCTAACAAAATTCGTCAATTTTTGCGATTTTTTGACAAATTTTGCTGTTTTATCGCGATTTTCGGACAAAATTTTTCGTTTTTTCACGATTTTTTGAAGAAATTTGTCTTTTTTTCACAACTTTTTGAAGATATCTGCCGTGTTTCATGATTTTTTTTGACAAAATTTGCCATTTTATCGCTATTTTGGGTGAAATTTGCCGTTTTTTCGTGATCTTTTGAAGAAATCTGCCTTTTTTTTCAGGTTTTGGAATGAAATTAGCCAATTTTTCGAGAATTGTTTGACAAAATTTGCCAGAAATTAGTCGTTATTTTGCGATTTTTTAACGAAATTTGCCGTTTTTTCGTGATTTTTTAACGAAATTACGCGTTTTGTGTGACACGTAAGAGCTATTTTTTGCGTAATTTACGCGTTATAGCGCGTCCGCAGCATCGCTGATTAATAAAAAAAATTCTTATGGTGCGATCGGTTGCGGTTCTCTCAGAGCCTGAAAAAAGGCACTGGTCCTGCAGACCACTAAATTTTCCAAATTAGTGGTCCGACTGAATAATCGGTGGTCTCGGACCAGCGGACCACCAAGGATTTCGAATGCTGAGGATCATATAAATATACTTTGTTTATATAATAATTTTCTATCAGTTGAAAAACAGAAATTTTCATAATGGTAAATCTGATGATGTACTAATTTAGCTGTTGTTATTATTGTTTTTACAATTGGATTTAGATTTAAAAGATAAAAAAAAAGAAATTTACAAAAAACTATATTTTAACATCACTTTTCAGAGTATTTTTAAATAAATAATACACTGCAACAACTTAAAAAATATCTATTACTATTTAAAAAGAGAAATGGTTGTTGTGGAAATACATAGGTAAATGATTATGGCACAAAAATAACAGAAAAAAAATAATAAATTATACAATTATTATACAATATTGAAAGAACAATTTTATATTTTGTGGGAAAAAGTAATAATATACTAAGAGCAGTCCATAATATAGGATTAATTTTGCTAAACATTCTCAATTTAGATTGCTTTTTATTTTGTTCTGAATGAAAGAAAAATAAAAAATATTCTTTTAAGACCAGCATTACTATTGAGGATGTAAAATTAAAAAAATTCTTGGACTTCCTTGGGGAAATGTTTCCAGGAAAGGAGTCAATTTTGCTACTAAGTTTTATTACATAAGGCACAAAATCTAGATTAATATCAAAAGACATTTTTCTTGTTGTTTCTTTATGCTCATTTGTCTATCAAATTCTAATACAAATTTATTTTTTAATTAAAATTATTCACAGCATTTTATTTGTTACTTATCCTGAATAAAATGTATGTAAGCAATTTAATACTAATATAAAAATTCTTGGATTATTTCATGAAATGAGTTTATGCCAATTGTTGCCAGTTTCTGTTGGTTAAAACCGGTTGTAACCACTTTCTGGCACGGCAGAAACCATTTTCTGCTGGCATAAAACCAGCCCTGCCTTTACCTCATTGAGTGACCCTCCCCCCCCTCTTATAAAATAGAATATAAATCAAATTTCCTTTGCAGTTACCCAAAATTTTCAGAATAATAAAATGTAAAATTATAATTTGCTAAAAAAAGTATACAGTACATTAGTACATAAACAAAAACTGTAAAATTATTATTTGTGTATTTTATTTCTGATCATTCATTTCAACTGACTGTAAGGATTAATGCAATTTTTTTAAATATTTATTTTCTCAAATAAAATTTTGAGGTTTGGTTTGGTTTTCTCGGGGACAGGAAATTTTACATTTATCTGTCAGGGAAAGGAAAAAAAGTTACTGTAGGTACTTGCAGACCACTAACTTTTTTTAATTAGTGATATAACTGAATTTTTGTGGTCGTGGACCAACTTACCACCAAGGATTTCGAATGCACTGTGATTACTTATAGCCTTCAAAACAGTGTGTTTCATCATGACTAGTTGTTTTAAGCTTCTAAAAATAAAATTTTTCATCATCATACTTTTTCTTATTATTAATTAAAGTTAATACATAAATAAGAAAAAAAAAGCAGCTTTTTGTAAAGGTAAGATACTTATTTTTATTTAATATTAAAGTTAGTGTTAAAAGAAAGCTTTAAACAACAATTTTATGAGGATGTACTGAACTTCAACATGGGGCACACCAGGGTTGGCACGGTTTAAACCAATTGGTTTTAACCATGGTTTAAACCACGGTTTAAACCAAATGGTTTTTTTTCTCAAAAAAAACCAATTGGTTTTTTTAGATGAAATCTAATGACATTTTCTTTTTTTCTTTATAATTTATGCGTTTCAGATTATTGGACATAAATAATTTCTACTTTTAACACTTCATTTCAGTAATAAGTATTATATATAGTAGGTTTAGGTCTTTTTTTATGCATAGAATTAAACCAATTGTTTTTTTTTTCTAAAAAAGAAAAAAAAAAAAAAAAAAAGAGAGCAAATCGTTTTTTAGAAGTAATTTAATGACATTTTCTTTTTTCTTTATAATTTATGAGTTTCAGATTATTAGATATAAATAATTTATATTGTTTTTTAGAAGAAATCTAATGACATTTTCTTTCTTTATAATTTACAAGTTTCAGATTATTAAATATAAATAATTTCTACTTTTAACATTTTATTTCAGCAATAAGCATTAGATATATTAGGTTTAAGTCATTTTTTTATGCATAGGATTAAAATCAGTATGCATTGGTGAACATATCTATTGCTCTAAAGAAAAAACTTTAAACATGTGAACTGATCAAAGATAAAATAGATTCAATATTTAGTATAAAATATTTAAAATTTTTTAATATTGCAGATTATTTAGTGCAACTAATAATGTAACACAATGATCTTTTAAGATTTTGCACAAGCTGTAAAAGAAATTTTTCTTTTGGGAGATTATCTTGAAGAATTAAAAGCAAACACTGGTTGCTAATTATAGCATTTTAATAATAATTTTTTTCCCTCTGCTATCTACTGAATCTAACGACTAAAAATGTTAACTTCAAATCGTCACTCAGAAAGAAAAAATCCTAAAAAGTATTTGTAATTTATTATTTGAATAATTGTGGAAAAGAATATTTGTCAAACTACATCTAAATGTTTATTATTAGTAATCAAAAGATTGTTTATAAAGATTTACAGGGCATCAATGGTTCATTGTGATGAACAATCAAAACTTTCAACATAAGGTTGTTTGCTAAAACTGTTTAAATTGAAAAATGAATTTTTTCAATTTTCAGCATAAATTCAGTTTAATTATTAAATTTAAATTATTTTAAATGAAGCTACACTGCTTATAAACCAATAATGTCTGTTTTTATCAGTAAATATGCATGTATATATAATAAGAACGGATGTTTAAAAAAAACCTGGTTTAAACCAAAAAAACCTGGTTTAAACCAAAAAAAACCGGTTTTTTTGGTTTTTTTAAAAAAAATCTGGTTTTTTTCCAACCCTGGGGCACACACAATGGACCATCCACTACTGAGGTACGGTGGTCCACATCTGTTATGTCTGCAATTCACTTTGTTATGTAATGTAGAATTTTCAAAATATTTAATAATTGCTTACAGTCAAATCCATGTCAATTCAGGTGGGTTATTCTCTGCAATAGTGCAAAAAGTGCTTCCCAGCCATATAAGTGCTCTAAATTTCATTTCATTTTTATTTATTTATACTTTTATTAGAAGGTCTAAAGTTTGTTTATTAGGGGCAGGGCGTAAAATTTAAAAATAAACAAATTTAATATTTAAAAATGTAAGATATATCATGCAAATATCATTCCCTCACCTCTCCCCTATCCATACTTCACTGCCTGATTCTTTCCATTCAGAAATAAAAATAATTAAAAACACCCTAAGCAAAATAAAGTTCTTAATTGGTACCTTACAAAAAATAATAAAAACATTATTTTTTACTATAATTATGTAGTCTACTCAATCAATTATATGTCTCCCCATGTTAGACCATCATTCCCTCACACCTTGCTATTATCGCAAATATCCTATCACTAAAGATGAGCAGCAGTCTAGCATTCTTCACAGAGAGGAAGCTAATTTGAGTACTTGTCAGTCCAGCAACATAAATTGGTGGTATAAGTTTTTGTTAATTTTTTAGAAATTTTTTTCAGTCAGAAAATCGGGGAGTATTTTTATTAGCAGTCATTCCCTCGCACAAAATGCTAAATCTTTAGCAATTTTCAAAATTTTTAATTTTATCATACATTATATATTATGTGTTCCTCTTTAAGGAATCAGTTTAGTTTTTTTCCATAATTTTGCATTTTTCATGAGAATTAGTAAAAACATCTTAATTTCATCATTCCCTCACTCGTCATTCACTCACATTTATTGTTATGAGTTAATGATAAAGTGAATGGGAAATATGTACTTTTGTTTAAAATTTTATAACGATTTCTGCTGCCATTAAAATCTTCAACAATTGACCAATTACTAGCAATTTATCCAATTTTTATCAAAATTTACCTATGTAACATTCAAGTCAGACTGCTTGGTCAAATTTGCAGTATTGTAGAGAATAACCCAGGTAGGGGAGTTCCCTTCATAGTCTCAGAAGTTTTTGAATTGAACATACATTAAAATTCAGAAAAAAGTAAGATTCCTGGTATATTTTTGTTTTACTCCAAAAAATTCCTGGAGCGAAATACAGGGTGCCAGCAGAATTTTTTTCGGTAATCTGCAACACAAGTAGAAACTTTAAAGACAGTCTGCAGAACTTAAGGAGAAATGCTTTCTTTCAAGTCCCTCTCATTATAGTACACAGTGGCGCAGCCAGAATTCGGTTCTAGGGGGGGTTTTGCGTTTCTGATAAAGGTTTTCGCCGGTTATTTGAATCACCGATTAATAGAATCAGTACTAATTAGAATATTCACTGTATAATACTTAAACTCGAAGAGCATCTGTATGGCAGGAAATCATCATTCTTTTAGCATAATATGCCTCAGAAAAGTGATTTAGTTCAAATAACCAATTTTTACTAAACTAATCCATGTAATATGCACTTTCAGAGTTTTAAGTAGAATTCTCGCCATTTAATTGAATCTATTTAATAAAATCTGATTCAATAAAGCGGCGGATTCCGAAATACGAAAATATATTTTTAAATATTAAGTTTGGTTTTGATTCATATAAGCGCCAATTATAGCGATCTTTCTTAGCTTTGGGAGGGGTTTTAACCCCAAAACCCCCCCACTGGCTGCGCCACTGATAGTACATACATTCAAATCTCCCAATTACTTGTGGTTAACATAAAAAGAAAAAATTTTAAAATTAAATTACTTGTATCCTCAGAATTTTTAACACTATAATACACTGTCTAAAAGGGGGACAAAATCCACTTCCGCGCTATGTTTTTCTTTTTCCTCGCACCCAATTGACAAAATTTATAGTTTTTTCACAATTGTTTGACAAAATTTGTGGGTTTTTCGTGATTTCCCTATGAAATTTGCCATTTTTCAAGATTTTTTAATGAAATTTGTCGTTTTTTGCGATCTTTTGGCAAAACTCACGTTATTTTTTCAATGAAACCTGGACAAAATTTGCGTGTATTTCGTGATCTTTTAAAGTAATTTGTCGTTTACTCATAATCTTTTGATGAAATTTATCGTTTTCTGGTAATCTTTGACAGAATTTGCCGATTTTTCCCAATTTATTTACAAAATTTGTTTTCCTTTGTCAAAATTTGCTATTTTTCTCAATTCTTTGACATAATTAGTGTTTTTGTGATACCTAGACAAAATTTGTGTTTTTTCGCGATCTTTTGACAAATTTTATGGAGTTTTTTGCAATGTTTTGACAAAATTTGTCATTTTCTTGGAATTTTTGGACAAAATTCGTCGTTTTCCTGTAATTTTTTTGCAAAATTAGTCATTTTCTCGCAATCTTATGACAAAATTTGCCTTTTTTCTACAAAATTTGCCCTTTTTGAGATTTATTGACGAAATTCGTGTTTTTTTTGTGATACCTCGGCAAAATTTACGTTTTTTGCGATCTTTTGGCGAAATTAGAGGTTTTTTTGTTATACTTGAACAAAACTTGTCGTTTTCTCATGATCTTTTAATGAAATTTGCCCTTTTTCTCTGATCTTTTGATAAAATTTGCCTTTTTTTCGCGATTTGTATACAAAATTTGACTTTTTTTTTTTTTTTTTGGAGAGGGGGATCTTGTGTGCAAATTTGTCATTTTTTTCGCAATCATTTGGCAAAATTTGCTTTTTTCCTGATATCTATGGCAAAACTGGTGGTTTTTCATTGAATGATTGACGAAATTGATGTGTTTTTAGACCATGATCATTAGTCTTCAAATTCTCAATACACTTTATATGCAAATTTTCAGGTTTTATGATCTTTTTTTTTTTTTTTTTTTTTTTTTTTGCAAATGACTGCTTTAATGTTTTGGAAAATTCAGAACAGAACCATCCCTGATTTATAGTTTTATGAATCTGAGGTTCATCAATCGCATGTAGTGTGGATCATATTACAATAGCACATGACAATTTTTCCTGGCAATTTTCTTTCTCCAAATTTTAACAATTTATAAATAGTGTGCAGACGTTCCCAACAGTTTGTGAAGTACGTATTTTGCCCAAAAAATTTCCTGGAGCGAAATACAGGGTGCCCCAAAGATGTCATCCCAGGCACCATTTTCCATTCTTGATTTTCGGTAAAATTATTAATTGCTGTATCTCTGGAACATGTAAGATATTTTGTTGCATTTTTTTTTAATTATTATTTTAAAGATAATATCTTCCTGTTTAAAAAGATGTACTCTCCATTTTGGTATTGGGGATTTGATTGATTGATTGATTTCCACATGGATTGGCGGAATTGTTGGGAGTAGAAACATTTTCTGCATCCCTGAAACATTATTTTAAAATATTCAAATTAAATAGTTAAACTCAACTATGGGTTATTCTCTACAATACTGCAAATTTGACCAAGCAGTCTGACTTGAGTGTTACATAGGTAAATTTTCATAAAAACTGGATAAATTGCTAGTAATTGGTCAATTGTTGAAGATTTTAATGGCAGCAGAAATCGTTATAAAATTTTAAACAAAAGTACATATTCCCCATTCACTTTATCATTAATACATTACAATAAATGTGAGGGAATGATGAAATTAAGTTATTTTTTACTAATTGTCATGAAAAATGCAAAATTATGGAAAAAACCAAACTGATTCCTTAAAGAAGAACACATAATATATAATGTATGATAAAATAAAAATTTTGAAAATTGCTAAAAATTTAGCATTCTGTGTGAGGGAATGACTGCTGATAAAAATACTACTCCCCGATTTTCTGATTGAAAAAAATTTCTAGATAATTAACAAAGACTTTATGCCACCAATTTATGTTGCTGGACTGACAAGTACTCAAATTAGCTTCCTCTCTATGAAGAATACTAGACTGCTGCTCATCTTTAGTGATAGGATATTTGCGATAATAGCAAGGTGTGAGGGAATTATGGTCAAACATGGGGAGACATATAATTGATTGAATAGACTACATAATTATAGTAAAAAATAATATTTTTATAATTTTTTGTAAGGTACCAATTAAGAACTTTATTTTGTTTAGGGTGTTTTTAATTATTTTTATTTCTGAATGGAAAAAATCAGGCAGTAAAGTATGGTAAGTATGGGTAGGGGAGAGGTGAGGGAATGATATTTGCATGATATATCTTACATTTTTAAATATTAAATTTGTTTATTTTTAAATCTTACGCCCTGCCCCTAATAAACAAACTTTAGACCTTCTAATAAAAGTATAAATAAATAAAAATAAAATGAAATTTAGATCATTTATATGGCTGGGAAACACTTTTTGCACTATTGCAGAGAATAACCCACATACATAAGTACTTTAATTAGTATTTTTTTCATAAAATTCTGAGTATGCCCAGTATGAAGACCTTCCTTGTTAGGATTTTTTCTTTCTGAGTGACAATAAAATTGAAGTTAATATTTTTAGTCATTAGATTTAGCAGAGGGGAAAAAATTATTATTAAAATGCTATAACTAGCAACCAGTCTTTGCTTTTAATTCTTCTAGATAATCTCCCAAAAGAAAAATTTCTTTTATAGTTGTGCAAAATCTTAAAAGGTCATTGTTTTACATTATTAATTGCATTAAATATTCTGCATTATTAAAAAAATAAAATATTTTATACTAAATATTGAATCTATTTTACCTTTGATCAATTCACATGTTTGAAGTTTTTTCTTTAGAGCAAGAGATATGTTCACCAATGTGTACTGACTTGAATTCTATGCATAAAAAAATTACGTAAACCCAATATACCTAATGGTTATTGCTGAAATAATGTGTTGAAAATAGATATTTTTTATATCCAATAATCTGAAACTCATAAATTATAGAGAAAGAATGAAAATGTCATTAGATTTCTTCTAAAAAACGATAGAAATTATTTATATCTAATGATCTGAAACTCGTAAATTATAAAGAAAAAAAGAAAATGTCATTTGATTTCTTCTAAAAAACAAATTGCTTTTTTTTAATAGAAAAAACCAATTGAATCCTATGCATAAAAAAAAGACCTAAACCCACTATATATAATACTTATTACTGAAATAAAGTGTTAAAAGTAGAAATTATTTATGTCCAATAATCTAACATGTAAATTATAAAGAAAAAAAAAAAAAGAAAATATCATTAGATTTCTTCTAAAAAAAACCAATTGGTTTTTTTGAGAAAAAAACCATTTGGTTTAAACCATGGTTAAAACCAATTGGTTTAAACCGTGCCAACCCTGTTTATTTATATTTTTTGTTATTGTTTTTATTATAGGCATGTTTAAAATTTTGGTAGAGAGCCTTTGCAAACATTTTTGAGATAGTAAATCTTACGTAGAAAAATATACAATTTGAAATTTAATACATATAACTTCAGAATCATATGTGCCTTTTGTTTATTACCTGAAGTTTCATTCCCATATCATTAAGATATGTATATACTAATACTGTCTCATACCATCAAAATGGCATATCCTTCATTGAGTACCAAAAACTGAAGTGCACCACTGCTTACTGAAAGGTTGGACAGCCCTGTTCTAAATTAAGATATATAGCTCCACAAACAATTGCAAAATATGTCACTAAAATGCAAAATCACTTAGATCACAGAACTGTGATGACCAGGGATAGGGAAATACATCATTTTGCTTGCCAGTGGCAAGTGGATTTTCTCTCAAGGCAAGTGTGTTTTTAGTTATTGAAAAATAGTGGGCAATAGAGACAATATCAGCTGACTTCTTTAATCTAGATATTTTAACTCTCCAAATTATTACAGTGTAAATATGGTACAAAGTTCTATCTTATATTAAGCTTACTTAACTGTCGTATATATTTCTTAATATTATAGAAAAATAAATGATTAAGAAAATGCATAGTAATAGTAATTTCGTGTGTAATCACATGCGATTTTGTCATAATTATTTTCAACTGCTTGTTGTATCTTCCAAGCTGGTGAAATAAATACTTGGCTGGTAAGATTTTTGAAAATTCCCCAACACTGGTGATCACCATGCTGCACATACTTGCAAGGAAAATCTCCATATTGGGCATACTTAGAATATTTAAAGAAAATACTAATTAAACTTCTCATGAATGTAATGAAAGATCAGTCAAATTTAATGGCAGAATTACAGTAGAAAGTCTAAAAAATGATATTTTTGTATATTTGGCATGAAAAAACAAAAGCATCAAAGGGATTTACCAAGCAGCACTTCTCTTTGCCAAAGGCAAAGGCAAATTATTGTAACTGAAAATTGTTTGTTAAGAATTTTTATAATGTGTGTAAATGGTATTTAGTGAATTTAAACTTAAACAAGGAAAGATTTCAATTCTTATATTGTATTAAATTTATATATTGCTTGTTGCTTCACAGTTCTTTAATTTATCACAAAAAAAAAAAAAAAAAAAAAAAAGGTAAGTAAGTTTTTGCCATAGATGGAAAAAACCTGGTTAAAACTGCCCCGGCAAAAATAGATTTTTGCCATTATGGTGTCAAAAAAAATCTGCTCATTTAAATTTTTCCCCCATAAAAGAAAAAATTTCATGAAAGAAAAAAGAAACTTAATACTTAGTTTAAAAATCAACATTCTAAATTTATTTTTGAATTCTTAATGTAAATTAAGTGTAATCATGTATCTTATAAAATACTAGCTGATCTGCTCAGCATTGCCCATGACCATAGCTGTTTCAAACAAATTGTAAATATTTGAAATCTTTTTTCATACTAAAACAAAAAAGAAAAAAATATTTTATCTGGAAAATATTTTAAATTTGATCTGGTAAAAACAGGTAATTTGCAATGTACTTTCAATGCCATTTAAAGAAATTTGCGATATTTCTCATCTGCTTATGTGCTTCCACAATCTTTAGACAGAATTTGCAATATATTGCTGCGATCTTTTGATAAAATTTGCTATATGTTTCTTTGATTGTTTATCGATGTTCTGGTTTTTTATTTTTTGCAGCTTGTGATACTTTTCAACAAGAGATTAGCAAAATTTGTGATAATTTTTTGATAAAATACACTATGTATTTTTGCAATCATCTGAAAGTATTCTCAAATTTCCCGACATCATAGTTTCATAAAATTAGCAATTTTTTTTTCACAATTATTTATTGAAAATAGTGATTTTTTTCCACATTGTTTGTCAAAATCCTTGTTTTTTCCATGACCAATTGAAAACTTTTGGGATTTTTTTCAATGAGCATTCGTTGAAGTTTGCAATTTTTTTCAGCAATAGATTGAGAAAAAATCACAATATTTAAGTTTGCTGAGCAGTGTAAATTGTGGAAAATTGTTAATAATGGGGGGGGGGGGAAGCACATGGATTATTGATACTTCACTACATTAATTAATTTTTACCAATTGAATAGCTTGTGGGCAAACATCTTTGTAAAACTGCTCTACCTATGGGTAAAAGCTCTACTACCTTTTATTATCTTCAGCAATTTATCATTTGGTAATTGCTATTAGAGTTTATAGTTATTTTACAGGCCAACCATGCTGAAATGCACTGGTTGTATTTTGCTCTAACAAATTCTTTATTAACAGACTTAGTTAAAGTGTATAATTGTCTGCAAACTCAAATAATTTCTTAAAAATACTCTGCAAAAAGACACTGCATCCCTCATGAGTTTTATATCGCTGCTAACACCAAAAATGAAAAGCTATATGCAAGTAGAGTGCCACTGAGCTTTATTTAAAAGAGTTCAACATTTATTTTTTAACACAAAATTTATTTTTAATCTGTTAAATTAATCTGCAGCACCTGCTTCAGTGCTTCACTGTTTCTGCTACCAGCCCTGGCAGAAAAAAAAAAAAAAGTTGTATCCGACATTCTGGCATTCGGGCCACACTTATAATACAGTAAAACCTCTAAATAACGGACACCTCGGGAACTGAGAAATTGTCTGCTATTCGGAGGTGTCCGCTATTGGGAAAACCTCAGGGATTCAAAAACCGCTAAGAAATGCTTATTGTTTCATTAATTTACTTTTATATGTCCTAAAATATCTATTATTTAATTAATCAGAAATTAAAATTATTTTTAAGCAATAAAATTGAAATAAAATTGTGCACACTTTTATCCACTGTTTATTATATTAATGTGAAAAAAATCTATTACAAGTGTTTATTTTTGCTTGCAATTACATGTAATTTGTTTTTCTATGTGATATTATTGGACATTGTAGAGTTCCGGGCGAGGAGGGAGGGATTGCACTTTTTGATCTTTAAAAGCATAAAATCTCAAAATGTTCTTGGATGACATTTCAATAGTCTGGGAGATTATTTCTCCCGGGCAACCACCTGAATTTAGCACTGAACGTTGGGGGGGGGGGGGGGGGGGGCATTTTCCAGCTCTTTATCTACATTTAACTGTGATCACAAAATTTGTGACACGTTGTCCTCAGAGGCTTTTTTACTTTTCTTTTTCATTTTTTTTTTCCTGTTTAAAAAATACTTTTTTATCCTTTATTGCCGAATAAAGTGTCCGCTATTCGGAATGTCCTTTATTCAGAGGTTAAACATACAAAAATTTAAGTTTTGGGAGTGGGGATTGGAAAACTGTCCGTTAAATAGAGGTGTCCGTTATGGAGGTTTTACTGTATTTTAAAGTTGTAAACTTGTATGCATTGCAATGCTTTTTCCAAAAACTTTTCCAAACTTTTTTTTTTCTCTCCAATTGAAAAATAGTCTGCAGATCTTCTCAAGAGTCTGCAATGTGTGTCACACCAATTCTTCAACCAGGGATCTTAATAACTTTTTTAAAGAAATTTGGAAAAAAAAATTAAATAAATAAAAAAAAAATCAAAACTGTATGTGCAAAATGTTTTTTTTTTTTTTTTATTTTCTGCGAGCAACTTTCATGTGTATGTCCATATTATCTGATTTGATTCTGTTTATTAAAAGCAATTTTCAAGAAAATGCCAAGGAACTTTTAAAACACCTGTATAAAATACAGTAGAGGATCTATTATCTGAAATTCCAAAATCCAAAAAAAGAAGAAAGTTAGGAAAAATTCTAAATTTGTAAATTTATAATATAATTTTGTAATTTCGGAAATTTGTCAAAAATTTTACAGATTTCTAATTTTTTTCCAGTCCATTGTTTCAATGTGCAGCCACTAAAATAAATTATTTCATTGGCAAGGGAGCACAAACCATTCATCGATCCCTCTCCTGAAACTATTCTTTTTGTCAAATTTTAGTTTAAAATTAATTTGTATTACGATTTGCTTAAAATTAATCATCAGATATTTCCCCCTCCGTCGAAAAAGTATTATGGCTATGCCATTGTATTACAGTAGACTCCCTCAAATCTGCACAATTTGGGACCAGAGGTTTTGCAGATTTTAGAATTTTGAGGATTTCTGGTCATTGCTTTGTTTACATTTTTAAAAAGTAATTTGAATGTAATTAATAATGTAATGAAAGCTATAATGAATGCTTACAATATGATAAAACATTCAATTAAATAATAAACTAGAATAATAAAAATTTAGATATATTTTTAAATAATTAAAGTATTAAAAGCAAAGGTCAAGTTAATAATAATGTATAGTTAAATACTCATTATAAAGATTAAATGTATTTTTCCTAAATTATTCTATGAAACTTGCTTCATATAGGTACACTATTAATTCACATCAAAATCATAAAATAAAGATTTATTTCAGTTTTAGCCAGACTTAATAACTAAAAAAGCTTTTTTAATATCAGAGTTTCCCCCAGGTTTAAAAAGGGGCAGGGCACTACTGTTCTGAAAAGGGCACTTTTTACATTTTCAGGGCACTTTTTTGATTTTTAAGGGTACTTTTAAGAGTTGAATCTAGAGGTTAAAAAATCATGCAAAAACAGAAACTTGATCAAAAAATCGAGAGAAAAAAAAAAAATTCGTCAAAAAAAATGAAAAACCGAAAAAAAAAAAAACCCAGCCGATTTTGCTAAAAAATCACGAAAAAACAACAAATTTCGTGAAAAGATCACAAAAAATTGCTATTTTTGTTAAAAGACCACAAAAAATGACAAATTTCTTCAAAAGATATCGCTCAACTATTGTTGAAAGGCTGTGTTTTTTCAAATGCGGGGCAAGAAAGGCGCTATTTTCTGATCGAGTGACAAGAGGGACGCTAGTTTTTGGACGAGGGGCAAGGGGGGGGCGCTATTTTTTAAACTAAAGGGCAGGAGGGGCGGAGCACCCCCCTGAAACACTCTGGGAGAAACTCTGTTAATATATAAATATATTTGGTAAAAAGATTGTGATTATCAATGATATCAGCAATATCTTGAATTTTTTGAGAAATAAATTTATGCTTCCTTCATGAAAAAACATAAATTCAGTAAAAATTAACCTTTTAAACACCGCACTATGATTGAAATGTAGCACAAACTATTTATTGGTAAAAATCCTTTTAAAACTCAAGCACTATGAGTAATTTTTTTTCTCAAAATAATTTTTTGTGTATGATTTCTAACATGTTCCAAAAATGGAACATTGGCGGGAAACACTTAGTTTTTTCACAAAATATGATTAACGACATTTAAATTAAAATCTTTATTTCTATGCACATTTTTTTCACGATTAATAGGTAATGTATAAGTATTTGTCAAGAACGACACAGGTCATAAAAGTAAACAGCCGGGCTTCGCCCGCCTAGCCTTTCTTTGACTCAGGATTGCACCAAGTATTCCAGCAAAAATAGTAAAATAAAGCTTATACAAAAAAGCTTTCCCACTTACTTAAAAAATATATTACATATATGATGGAAAGTAATTACTGTATGAAAGCAGCTTTACAATTATTTATCAAAGTTAAAAAAAAGAAATACGTACAAAACGATACAAAAAGAAAAAAAAATAATAATAAAAATGTCTGTACTACAATTCACCGCAAAGTAATCAAATAAATCAAAATCTTAAAAATATAAAAGGGAAAAAATTACCAAAAACTTTTAAAAAATATGTACATACATGTATATTGTTATTAATTTTTGTGTCCTACATTTGATCTATTATCATTGGTAGTTAGGAAACCATTTCCCATGTAGTCTTTTTTCACACTCAAAACATTTTTTGTAGTGTTCTTTTGGCATACAGCACATTGTCCTTGTGTTGATGGCATTTAATACAATTTAATTGACAAATGCCAATGTATTCCTTTTCAGAATCGTCTGGTAATTCATAAAAAAATCTTGTGCCTCTTAAAAAAATCTTGTGCCTCTTCTACTGTTAGAATTGGATTTCAAAGAGACAACTGGTTTGTCTGACATATCCTAACTGAAGAAAATCATAGAGTAATGTGAAATAATAAAAATTCCTTATCACATTATTTTCTAAAGTCACCTCTTACATTCAAGCTTATTTGAGTCATAAACAATGTCTAAGTACCAACAAACAGGCATGTTTACCCCGTCAGTTGTGAGTAATCCACTTCAGATCCACGTCAGGAAAACGAGCGTGTTTGAGAGACGGTAGGGGGGGGAGGGGTAAAGGACAGGGTGTGGAGTGGGGGTAGAAGAAAGTGTATCAAAGTCATAAACATCTTTTGTCGACACTTACTAAATCACCTCATATTCGGAATTTTTTTATCAATAGTTACATGTACTGCAACCAAAGAACTTGTTAAAATATATACCTTTACATGCCAATGGTCCATTTTTGGAACATGCGAATTTCTTATCTAAAAGAAACAATATAAATCCACCTTTTTATTTAAAACTTGTGTTCTACTAATAAAATGATTATTTTCCCTTGATTAAACTTAGTTATAAAAATATTTGTTAAATTTTGAATTTTATATGAATTTGTGAATTTTGCCCAATGAAAAGTCTAAAAAAAGGCCTAAATTACGATTTTTTCCCTTAGACATGATTAATGTTATCAATGAAATATTGACGCCAAAAAATTAATTCATACTTTCTATACAAATGCTAGTTTTTACAAAGCAATACGAATAAAAATATTTTTTTTTGCAGAATTTTGAAGTTGATGTTCCATTTATGGAACATAATATGGCGTGTAAAAGGTTAACCTAATTTATGAATTAAAATATGTACGGAATTTGTAAAAAAAATAAAAAGTCAAATTTTCTCCCTATATCATTGTTTATATCCTTAAAGTATGTGTGGATTTTAGAGAATTGCAGATTTTATGATCTTCAGATGGTTTGCACATTTGAAGGAGTCTACTGTATTTGAATACGTACATATAATTGACTCTCATTAATTTGAACTAGTCTGGACATCAAAAAATGTTTAAACTCTCCCGAGTTTGATTTATGGAATGTATGAAAGGAAAACCATGTTAAAAAGGTACCATTACAAAAAAATTAATGTTATATAGTTTTTTTTTTTTTTTTTCATTTGGCTGTTATCTTTAGAATATGTCTTAATAATAAATTAAAAAATATGAATACATAAACTAATTAAGGGATTTGGTACAAGCACAATGAAAGAAGAAATGAATATATCATTGATGGATGGATGGGGCACTTAGAAAGCTTATATCAAATGCATGGGATTATATATATATATATATAATAGTTCAGAATTATTCTGACAAAAATGCAAAAAAGAAAATTATTTCAATAACCTAACGTTCATAAGAAATTAATGCAGAATGGAAAATCAGACATAATTTTAGTTCAAATTAAACAAAGCCACGAGAAAATAAATTCGAATGAATAAAAGTTTTTAATGTTATTCTGCCAATGAAAATTTTGGGACTTCATGTTTAGTTCAAATTAAGCGAAGCTTTGATTTATCGATTTTTAATTAACAAGAGCTGACTGTATAAAAAATGCGTTTTTTTTTTTTTTTTTTTTCTTGTATCCTTTCTTTCTTCTCAGACATTCCAAAACAGTCTAATTGCTCATGGTTTCTAATTTCATTCTGACAAAATTCACAAAAACAGTTTAAAATCATCATTTAAAAAGTTTTCCTGCATGGTTAATAAGCAAAATTATTTAAGAAATAATATTTATTTAAAATGATCTATCAAATTTTTTTATATAAATTATATAAGCAAAAAAAAAAAAAGACCTTGTAGATAGAATATTAATTAACCTTTTATTTTTTTTCATTGTTATCATTGTATAATGCAGTAATTTTTGTTTACATAATTTAAAAAAACAATCAAAACATAAGTTTTACTCATAGTCTATATGGGATTGCTTTAATTTTGTTATTTTTATGTTTTTGAAAAATTCCAAGGGAGGTGAGAGTTCTGAATTTTGAAAGGACTTGAAATCCAAATACAGTAGACTCCCCCAAATCTGCAAACCAGAAATCCGCAACTCTCTAAAATCCGCACATATTTTATGAATGTAAACAATGGAACTTTCATTTTGGATATTGGGACAAAATTTGATTTTTTTAGTTTTGCAATAATTCCATATATTTTTTATTTTGTAATTTTCTTAATAATACTCCACTCATGTTTTTTTTCATGAAGGGAGAATAATTTTTTTTTGGAAAAAATTCAAGATGTTGTTGATATCACTGGTAATCACAATCTTCTTACCAAATATATTTATGCATTAATCAACATTTTTTGGAGTCTACTGTATTTAAGACTGGCTAAACTTGAAAAAAAAATTCCTTATTTTATGATTTTGATGTGAATTACTAATGTACTTTTATGAGGCAAGTTTTGTTGAATAATTTTGGAAAAATACATCTAATCTTTGTAATGAATATTTAATTACACACTATTGATTATTAACTTCACCTTTGCTATTAGTACTTTTATCATTTAAAAAACTATCTAAATTTTTATTATTTTAGTTTATTACTTATTTTAATATTTTATTATACTGTAAGCATTCATTATAGTTCCGATTGCACCATTAATTGCACTCAAATTATTGTTAAAAAAATTGTAAACAAAACAATCACCAGAAATACGCAAAGTTCTAAAATCCGCACAACCCCTGGTCCCAAGCTGTGCGGATTTGAGGGAGTCTACTGTAATTCTAAAATCTGGAAAGCCCTTGGTCCCTAGGATCCTGGATAATAGGTCCTCTGCATCATATCAAGTGCATGTATATCAAGATCAGTTAACAAACTTTTATTTTAGAAATTTTCATTAAACTTCTTCCTTCATTAGTCCATATCTATTTATGATCAGGGCCTGATTTATGCTAAATTGTAGTATTTTTTTCTTCAACTGAGTTAGTTTTTTTTTTTTTTTTTTTTTTAATGTTTTTATAATACAGTAGTAGTAAATACTCTAAATGTAAAAAAAAAAAAAAAAAAAAAAAAAAAAAAAAAACTCATGTAAACTTGTAATGTAATGTAAACTTTCTTCTCAAATGTAAACAATGAAACTTTCAGTGCATGTGTATGGGCAAAATTATAGAATTTTTTTAATTTATATTATTCCATGTGTATTTTAATGTGTCATTTTCATTAATATGACTGAGCTCAGGATTTTTCATAAAGGAAATATAAATTTGTTTGTGAAAACTAATTGGGACTGATATCACTGCTAATGATAATCTTTTTTTTTTTACCAAATATATTTAAAGTATAATCAATTTTTTTATTGTTGTTTATTAAGATTAATTAAACCTAAAATAAAACTTCCTTACTTTGTTATTTTGTCGCAAATTAATAGATTTACCTTTATGAGGAAAGTTTGATTAAATAATTTAAGGAAAATGTTTCCCATCTTTGTTATGCATATTAACTTTTACATATTTATTTTTAATAATTTAATCACTTTTAAAATTACATTTATCATTTTAGTTTAGTCCTTTATTTAATTATTTTATTATATTGCAAGCATTCATTATAATTTTAATTGCAGTTTTGCATTCAAATTACTGTTTAAAAAGGTAAAGCAATGACCAGAAATGTGCAAAATTCTAAAACCTGCCCAACTTCTGTTCCCAAGCTGTGCAAAATTGAGGAAGTCTGCTGTATTACATTATAATCATTATGCAAGTTGAGTTGCCTTAGTGATTGACCACAAAATTCATGGCCTTGGGCTCCAAGATGTATAAGTCTGTCTACAGGGTTTCTTGGCTTTATAGATTGTTCTCATTTTGTATAAAGCCGCTATCAGATTCACCAACATTTAGTAAGACATTTGAGCCAACACTCGATTTCCTCCAACTTTTCGGGAAATATCCTCCCAACATCCAGTGTAATAGCAAACTGCAATGTCTCCCCGACTTTCTTCCACACATTCAGAAAAGTCTGGCCTAGGTTCGATTTTGTATTCAACATCGAATGTTTCAACGAATCAGAGATAAGTGGTTGATACGAGTAGGCGATAAATATTAACGCCTGGCACAAGTAGAGACTGGTTTTACGGCTTTTCTTCCGACTTTTTCAAAGACAGTTGCAAACCTTTGTCCCCTTTTGAACGGGAAAATGTTGGAGTTAAAATCCGCTGAAAAGTTTCTCGCCTAAAGTCCGTGAGTCTAATACTAGCTTTAGCTAAATATCTGGATAATTTTTTATGTTCTTCTTTGCCTTTAGTTACATGTTGTATCTTATTTTTAGCATTTAAATGCATATGTATGATATTTATTAATCTTCGTTATTCTTGGTTTCAGAAAATTATTGACTGCATGAGCTTCAGAGCCTGCCTTTTTTTCCTGGATACTGCTGGTGGCAACACATTCAGGAAAACAGACAAAATGATTGATGAACTTTCACAGACTTCTAAGATATATAAAGCTGCCTACAACTGTCACAAGCTAAGTTTAGATTCTGTTGAACTGGTTTCCGAGTCGCTAAAAAACATTTTTCGGTATTTGAAATGCACTGCTCAAACCACTATATCTTGTGCAGCATGGTTAAAAATTCGGCATGTAATCAGCGCTAATGAATTAAGCTCTGGTATGAGTGCTGTATCACTGAATAACTCTGTACAGGATCCTGAACCATGTAAATTAAAAAGTAAAAGTCGAAAAGTCAAAGTGAAGAAAACGTATCAGTCTGCCTCGAAAATTGAAGAGCTGAATTGCAGCAATGATACTGATAGCAATAGTTTTCTTATTTCTGAGTTGCCTATAACAGAAACATCAGAAATATAAGTAAACTTGGTACTACTTGGGTGTCCTGTCAAACAAAAAACTACTGCCGAATTAAATGATTAAATGCCAATAATGATGATAAAAAATATCACATTCATGTAACATTAAACTTGTATCATGTATTTGTTGTGCCATCAAGTGATTTTTAATATGAAGTTTTATTTGTGTCCTTATTAGTGTTTTGTTAATTTATTTATTCTTTCATTATTAAAAAAAATTACCTCAATTTGTTTAATTTGGCACATAGCTAGGCGATTTGTATAATTTGGCGAAATTGGTTGATGGGATAACCATGTAGTACTGTAAATTTCTATGTTGTTACTCTTTAACATTCAAAAGTGCATCTGAATTTATATCACTCACCCGAAAGAGAAAGTATCACAGCTTAAAAATACTACATTTCACAAAAGATAATTTCCCTTTTTATTAATTGTAATATAAAACTAAAGCAGAATTTCCTCCATGTTTAAAAAGGGGCAGGATTCTGCTTGTGAAAAAAAAGGATAGTTTTTTTGTGCTTAAGGGTACTTTTTTATTCTTCTGTGCAGATTTTTATTCCTAAAAGCACTTTTCATATTCTAAAATGTATTTTTTCTGATTTTTTTTAAAAGTATTTTTAATAATTAATCTCCGGGAATACTTTTCAAATCAATAATGAGGAATTTTTTTTTACTATGCAAAAAAATTTTTAAAAACAAAGAAAGAGTAAAACTTTATTTTTTAAAAAAGGGGACAAAGAGGTGCTGATTTTTTGGGTATAAGGAACAAGAAGGGTTCTATTAGGCAGTTTTCATTACAGAATCTAAAAATCTAGCTGTTACAACCATCAGGAGGAAAGCACTTCCAGAAAATTAGAGGTTAAAAATTAGACATATAATCAGTACTAATGATTTAAGCTCTAGTAAGAGTGTTGTATCCCTGAATAACTCTGCACAGGATCCTGAACTGCATAAATTAAAAAGTCAAAGTGAAAAAAAATATACTAAAAATTGAAGAGCTGAGTTGCAGCAATGATACTGATAACAATAATTTGCTTATTTCTGAATTGCCTATAACAAAATCAACAGAAACATAAATAATTTTTGTATTACTTTGGTTATCTTGTCGACTAATTTCGCCAAATTATATACATATTGTCATAATTTTTATTTTAAATAACAACAACAAAAAAATTAATTAATAAGTAGTTGAATATTAAGAAATATAGAAATAAAAAGTTGAAATAAAAATCACTAATGACGTTTTAAACACGTGTATCATATTTAATGTCACTGAACATGACATTCACGATCATCCATTTTTGGCATTTAATCTTATTGTTTGACGATAGTTTTTTGGTCCACAATATAACCAAGTAGTACTATAAATTTTTATGTTTGTTACTCTTGAAAATTCAAAAGTGTTTATGAATTTATATCACTCACTCCCATGAAGAAGTAACACACCTTAAAAGTACTACATTTTAAAATATATGACTCACTTTTTATTACTTTAATATAAAATTAAAGCAGTTTCTCCCAGGTTTAAAAAGTGACAGAATGCTGCTTGTAGAAAAAAAGTATTTTTTTATACTTCAGGGCAATTTTTTATTCTTCTGTATACATTTTTATTCCTAAAGACACTTTTCAAATTCTAAAATGTGCTTTTTTTATGTTTTTAGGCAAATTTGTTATTTTTAAAGTTATTTTTAATCTTTAAAATTCCGGGGTTTCTTTTTAAAACAACAAGCAAAGAAATTTTTTTTTATGCAAGCAAATTTTTGAAAATAAAGAAAGAGTAAGAGCTTATTTTTTAGAAAAGGGACAAGTATAGTGCTTTTTTGTAAATCAAATCATAGAAAGGGTGCAGCACCCTTCTGAAACTGCCTATGGGAAACTCTACAGTATGTCCAACTCTTCATGCATACAGCTGTAAAAATGCACATAAAGTTTAAATCCTTCACGAATCAAGTCAGAGAAGAGATTGACTAAACTTATTACTTCCTGTCTCTCCCCAATTTTTTCTTCTTTTCTTTTGTGGCAAAGTGACACATCATGTAATTTAGTTTTTTTTTTTTTTTTTTTTTTTTGATAACTTCAATTTTGAAACTTTTACTGTAACAAGATACACTTAAGATTGACCTATTTGTATAATAATATTCCAAATGAATTGTTTTGGGTTGTGTTATTTTACTTAAGAGTGAGTGATATGGCTATCAACATTTAAAGCTATCTTAATCAATATGTTGTTCTATTCAAATGAAAATAAACTGTGTTATAAAGATATTATTGTATGGTTTCTGTGAGTTACCATCTATATTAATGATTTATATTATTATTTATTAGTATTTGTTAATAAAAGGAAAATTCTTTTATTTACCTTGAAATATCTGTATTATTGTTGTTATGGTTTATAAAAGAAAAAGTATTGAATTATAGTCAGCCAAGATAATTCCTGGTCTAAAATCAGCAACATTTAATTATTGTAATAACTATTAAAGGAATTGTTGGCAATTTTGGTATGGAATAAGCACCTTCAGATGGCTGTATTAGTAAAATAATTAAATATACAGAATGGGACATAAAGATCTCCCCATTTTAATAGGTCAATAAAAATATATAAGCGCATTGAAAACAAATATTTTATGTTCACATTCAGAAAGAATCATGTTTGCCATTTATTAATTTTTACAATCTGTCACAATTTTTACTATTTCTAGGTTTTGTTGCACGAAAAACGATATCTTCACATGCAGCAGCATGTGAACCTTCTTCCTGTAGGCTTACCTAAAAGCTAAAGTTTATGCATATAAACCTAAGTCCTATGACACTGAAGGATGCTATTCAATTTGAAATTTCACAATTCTTTTAGCAATACTTCCGGGAAAGACTTCACGTTTGTATAGAGATTGATGGAAAACAGTTAGACGGTGTCATTTTTCATACAACAAAACCTCGAAATTAATAGCAAAATTATTACAGATTGTACAAATTAATAAATGGCAAACATCATTCTTTCCGGTTGTAAACATAAAATATTTGTTTTCAATGTCCTATATATTTTTATTGTCCTCTTAAAATGGGGAGATCTTTATGCCCCACCCTGTATATACACTTATAGTTGAAATAATTATAATTTGAAAGTGACCAGGAATTTCCCTGGGATTGGGGTAATTCTTGGTCACATGTGGATTAGTTATCAGTCAGCATCCTTTTCGATGTAAATAAAGTTAATTTATTTTAAGACTGAGTAAATTAGCAGATTTAGTCTTATAAAAGTTTTGTTTATGACATAATCGTTGAAAAGTAACACATAGAATATGATTTGTGTATAAATACAGATTTATTTCAAGTGCTCCCGTACATTTTACAAAACCTTAATAAGCTAAAGAATTTTTATAACATTTATCAAAAGTATTTATTTTCAAGGCACTTGTAAATTTATTGGTCCATAAACTAATATACCAAATGTTTATGTTTTCTATTTTATCTCACTTAGACCAGTTGAAATATCCAGCTTCTTCTTCAAAAAATTTTGCACAAATTTTGCTACCTTGCTGATTTTCCCAACATAAAACAGATCTTTTTCAGAATACACATTATAATTATCTCCCACTATTGCATTATGTATATTTTTAAGCATCATTTTGCAGCAAGATAATATTTATAATTAATTGGTCAGTCATTTAGTGTATATCAGCTGATCTGCCCGGCGTTGTCCGGGCCTCTGTTGTTATTCAGTGTTCAAATGTGTCATTTGTTTTCTATATTACCCTTAAATGAAACTCAAATTTGCAGAATTTTATATCTTTAAGTCCATTTTCTCAGAATTTATTTTATAAATGGAAAAAACGGGAAAAGATATTGAATTGAAAACATTTGCTGTTTGGTATTTCATTTTCTACATAATTTTATTTTTGGAATCTATGCATATCAAAAGTGACTGTAACCATGATGGAACACTGAGGTTTTCACCAATTTAATAAAATTTTTCGCACTTTTTATTTTGGAAAAAAATATTCTATCCATTCGAATGTTTGAAATTTTTTGTAATTGATGTAAATCTTATTTATTGAAATGCTCTGAAAAAGATTGCATTAAAATACGGACATTTAGTTACTTTTAACGTAGAAATAATACAATCTCCATGAAATAATTTGAATTTGCTGGTGTATATGGAAGAATTAAATCTCGTATTTCTCCTGCTTTTATGTTTTAAAAAAGTGCAATATGATGTCACACAACGTCATTACACATGGCCAATCCCATGTTTAAAAAAAAAATTGTATAAAGTGATTAAACTTTTGAGACAACGTTTCTTCAGGAAAAAAGAAAAATTAAGTAAAAATAAATATATTTTTTATTTTAACCACCCAGAATGGCTTATTTTATATTATTTTGATTAAATGCCGAGTATTTATTGTAAATTAGCATAAAATATTTTCTTCTTCAATTATTTTAAACCAGATTTGCAGAGTGCTTAAACTTTTATAATGGATAAAATATGAAGTATCAATATTTAAAAATTACATTATTAACCACTGACAAGGAATTACTGCACTTGGTTTAGTTTGGCTTGTTTATATAACAGTTTTTGATTTTAATATAGTAGAAGAAAATATAATAATCTCTTTTAAAACTGCAGTATGTTATAATTGAAATATAATAATGAAAAATCAAGGTAATGTCGTTTTGCAGATTTTTTTTTTTTTTTTTTTTTTTTTTATTGTAATAAATTTTAACTTAATTAATAATTAAAGCATACATTGCAAAGCACTGGGTTCAAAGTATCTAGTATATTCTTTACAGTTTGATAAATTATTATTTTGATAACAAAAGTGAAAATGACCATAATTATCCCAGAAACTAAGTGACCAGGAATTCATCTGTGTGACTCTACTTATATATTTTTTAATGGATAGAGTGGACCAATTGGGCTTCCATTTTATTGTTAAATGTATTAATTCATAATTAGAAGAATTAAAAAGCAAAATTAGTTAGCACAGATGTCTTAATTGCAATGAGATTGTTGCAATGTTTTTACTTTCTTCTATCTTTACAAGAAGAAAGTATTGGATTCATGAAAATTTTCGACTTCCGGTTTTCGACGGATTTAAACGTTTTAGAGGGTCCTGAACACGTTTTGACTATTTTTAGAAAATGTCTGTCTGTGAGTCTGTCCGTCTGTCTGTCTGTCTGTCTGTCTGTATGTGACAAAAAATTTGTGGGCGCTCTATCTCAAGAACTAATGCTCGAAATTTAATAAAATTTTATATTCAGTTAGACCTTGATATGAATTAGTGCCTATTGGTTTTTGGTGAAAATTGGCCTGCAGGTGGCGCTGCTATACTACGTTTTTCATGATTTTCACGATTGCTATATCTCAAAAACTAATGCACAGAATTTCACCAAACTTCACATTCTGTGACCCCTTGATATAAATAGACGCTGATTAAGTTTTGGTGTAAATTGGCCTGCAGGTGGCGCTGCTGTGCCACGTTTTTCATGATTTTCATGATAGCTATATCTCAAGAACTAATGCACAGAATTTCAACAAACTTCAGATTCTGCGATACCTTGAGATACATAGCCGCTGATAAGGTTTTGATGTGAACTGCTCTATAGGTGGCGCTGCTATGCTACATTTTGCACGATTTTTGCGATAGCTATATCTCAAGAACTAATACAGAGAACTTTATCAAATTTTAGATTCTGTTACACTAGAATATATAACATAATTAGATGTTGATTACATTTTGGTATTAACCTTGCAACAGGTGGTGCAGCTATGCTGCATTTTGCACGATTTTTCCGATAACTATATCTCAACAACCAACGCACAGAATTTCATCAAACTTCAGATTTTGTTACAAAATGACATATAACATAATTACACCATGATTACGTTTTGTTATAAATCCTTCAACTGATGGTGCTGCTGTGCTATATTTTACATGTTTTTTTTAACTAGCTATATCTCAAGAACTAATGCACAGAATTTCATCAAACTTCACATTCTTTTACACCATAACATAATTAGATGCTTTTTTTACGTTTTGGCATAAATTGTCCAAGATATGGTGTTGCTGTGCTACGTTTTGCAAATTTTTTGTTATAACTATATCTCAAGAACTAATGGACGAAATTCCATCAAATTTCGGATTCTGTTAGGTTTTGACATAAATAGATGCTTATTAGGTTTTAGTATAAATTACCCAACATGAGGCACTACTAAGCTCATTTTCTCAGAATATTAATAAAATTTTGCGTTTTAGGCTTTTCGAATACCAGAATCTCATTAGGGTAGGTCAAATGTTCGAGGAAATTTGATATTGGGAAACTTTGGGGTCACCACGTTTTTTTTTTTAAATATTAAAATGTACTTATGAGATAGAAGAAAGTTTTGGGATTGACACATCCAACTAGTTTATGTCATTTTGGCGAGAAAACTCCATTTTGGACTATCTGTTTGGCCTCCTACTTTTCAAAAATAGCATGTTAGTTTTATTTATTGTAAAACTGTTTACTTTATACAAAAACTTTTAACAAAAAATACAGTTTTTATTTTAAAAAAATGCATACAAACTATTTTATTATCAAACTCAAGATGTTCAATTTAATGTAAAACACATGCAAATGAAAATCTCATGAAAATTGCTGAGTTAAAAAGACATAAAATCACCAATTTGGCACCAAAAATAAATAACTCTGTGTTTTTTTTTTTTTTTTTTTTTTTTTTTTTTTTTTTTTTGAGAGTTAAAAATGTTTTGCAATTTTATTTCAAAGTAGGCAAGACGGGCATAGTGGACCGCTTTTGTAATTTACATTATTTTTTTCTAAATGGAAAGTCCAATCTGCTGTAAAATATTGTTGAACATTCCTTAAGCATCCCAAACATATCCCGTATATATTTACATATGCCAGAATTTTTTCAGAACATAGTCTCAAACAGATTAAAAAAGAAAAAAAAATGTATGCATTCATAAAGTGGATCATTGTGTCCCAGAAGCGGAGTAACTAGTCCACCCACAGGGCCAAAGTGGTCAAAGATTAAGTATTGTTTTAAATATTATATATGGGTGATTCTCAAAATAGGGGACAATTTATGTCTTTCGGCATACAAAAAAAATTGAGAGGTTTTCTGTCATGTTTTTATATTTACATATGTTTGTCTTAATATTATTCATTATTTGCACTCAAGAATTACTCACTTTTTAGTTAAAAACACCTGAAAATAACAGAATAAATGTTCAAAATGTCATTAGCATGGATGTCCACAGCAACTGTGCCTTGTATATACTAGCTTTTTCAAAGTTAATATCATGTTTATAAAAGAAAACAAATGTTATTCTTTCTTTAAATTAATCAAGGAGAGGATTTATCCAATAAATTTTTTAAAAAAAATAAAATTATAGTATATAAAAAAAGAATTAAAGTTTGTCCTCCATATTCTATTTTCAAAACAAGGCCATACTATAACAGCTGGTTATTAATCAAAATTTCATTTTCACATATGACAATAGTTTGAAAATATAAAGTTTCTCCATGGCAACAAGTAGCCATTTTGTCCCACCCTGAAAATAGAAGCATGTATTGTATTTTAAGAATAGAAGTTGAATATTAGGGGCGTACATCAATTGTATGTCATTAGAATGGATAATAATTTTCATGTTTGTTTTATAATTAAAATTTTTATTTTACTTATTTGCATAGGACTTTTGTGTTTTAAAAAGCCCCAGAAAGGACTATTGCATTGTGATTATATTATGGCTCATAATCTTATTTAAATTAAAATTTGTCATTAGCATGGACAAATATCAGTGTCATTAGCATGGTTTTTCTGTCCATGCTAAAGACTCATATATGCATAAATGTAACCATTGCTTATATTGTATCTTTTATAAAGTTTAATTTTACATATAAATTTAGGTATTACATATATTATCCCTAAAATACGCATTAAATCTGTCAGAAAATCACTAAGACAGCTTCTTACATTGTTAGTGTCAGAATGTTGCTCATGTAAACAAAGTTTGCTCTTTTGTAATGTTTTTATTCTCCTTATATGTATATATGTAAAAATGGAAACCATTTGCTAAAAAGGAAGGCTAATAAATATAGAAAAAAATACTTATACAAGAAGAAAATACAAATTTCTTAATATATATATTCCATGCAATTTGTTTTGTCATTAGCATGGCTCAAAAAATACTAATTATTTTTTTAAAGTTAATTTTTAATATTTAGCTCTGCTGACTACATGTAAAGTATACCTAATGTTATATTAACAATACCTATTTTTTTCAGAAATTTTGCTAACAGTAATTTTTTTAAGATTTCACTTTTGAAATTATCCCCTATTTTGAGAATCACCCATATATATATCTTTTTATTAATTAAATTTTCTTTATTTTCCCTTCATCCCCAAAATAACATAATAATGCAAATTTGCAAGTAACATTTTCGAACAAAACATACACAAAACAAAACAGAAAAATTATCAATAAATTATTGTATTTTTAAAATGATAACAGATTTAGGTACTGGAAAAATTGTAAATAAAGTGAAGTTACTAAATAAAATAAAGTCATTGTCATTAAAATTTAAAAACGAAACTCAAATATCTATGAATCTGAATTTTCCTGAAATACTTTTGGATCTGAAAGCAATTGTACAATACAACTGATATAAATAACAGATTAACAACCATAAAAGAGTGGTTCCAAATTTGTTTTATGTTACATCTAAAATGAGTAATAACATTTCAGAATCTGTCTTTAATTCTTTTAGTAATAACATGCTATAGCCAATAGGATATACAGTAGAGGACCTATTATCCGGAATTCCGAAATCCGGAAATGAAGAAGATTGAGAACGAGATGAATCATGATGAAATGAATGAATCACGAATCTTTGATCAAATGTGCGTTTTATCGAGATTTTTTTAGATTTCATGCTTTTTTGGCTTTTTTTTAGCGAAATTCACATTTTTTCTGCGTTTCTTCGACAGAATTTACGTTTTTAAAAAAAAAACACAAATTTTTCAATATTGCTTCAATTATCAAAATTCATAATTCATTCAAAGATTCATGATTCATTCATTTCATCATGATTCATACCCATAAAAAACGCAAATTTTTTCAGTTATCGAGAAAATACTCTGCAAATTCGTCAAATATCGCGATAAAACCCTGCAAATTTCGTCAAATATCGCAATAAAACCCTGCAAATCTCATCAAATATTGCGAAAAAATGCAAATTTTGTAAAACGATCGCGGAAAAATCCCGTGTAAGCGCCCCCCTCTAATTATTTTACGATTTACGTCACCTTTTGGGGAGCGGTATAACGGTATTTTACGGTTATATACATATATATGTAAAGCCAGTTAGCAAAACGTCCGGATTTTGAAGAGCTCTGAATTTTGGATGTCCGTATATTTGACTTTGTACTATAGTACAAGAGTCAAAGTTGTAGCTTAGTGTTTTTTCCACAGACTTCTCATACAACACACTTTTCATTCATATTCTAGATATCAGTGCTATAATTTTGTTGTTATTTTTAAATTTTCCGTGTTTTGTTTTTTTTCTTTATGGAGGGGGGGGGGGGGGGGAAGGGGAGTGTTGAGTTTCGGACGGACCTGAAATCCGAAAAATTCCAAAATCCGGAAAGCTCTGAGTCCCGACGATTCCGAATAATAGGTCCTCTACTGTATATATATATATATATTTAAAGTAGTTTGGTTTGGTTTGAACGGATGGTGCTTTGAGTCCTATAGCTACAACAGCTGTCGCCTCGATTGATCCAGAATTGCCTCGATTGATCCACAGAAACAGATACAGAACACTTTATTATTACAGAAAATTCATTACATGCATTTATTACACATCAAAGGGACAACACAGATACCCATGCCGCTAGCCCGACTCAAACCGGGGACCAGCAGTGTGGGAGTAGCTGCCGCTACCAACCACGCCACTGGGTCGGCATTTAAAGTAGTAAATACAAATCAAAATACTTCTTACTATGTTAAAAAATAGACATTTTTCTCGGTTTACTTTATTTTACAGTTAAATAATTACTTTAAAACAATTTTTTGTTTGTGGAGAATAAGCAGTTATTAAATATTTCGAAAATTCTGCTTTACAATAACGGAGTGGATTGTAGACCACTGTACCCACAGTGAGTGGTTCACTGTGCCTCATGTTGAAGTAAATGCATTCTCATAAAAATGTGATTTTTAAGTTTTAAGTATATTAACATTAATATTAAATAAAAACAAGTAAGTTACCTTGTTTTTTTCTTATTTATCTATAATCTTTAATTAATAATAAAGAAAACAAAAAGCAGGATGATCAAATTTTAATTTTAGAATCTTAAAACAACCAGTTAAGAGTAAATGGTTTATTCTGACTAATAATGTGTTTTGAAGGCTATGAGTAATCAATCCAGTTCTGTAATCAATTAGCCTAAAAGAAAAGCTTTAAAAATTTAAATATAAAGGTTGGTGTACTGTGCACAGGGCGATCAAAAAGTTAGTTTCTTACTTCAGAGAGCTCTGGAATGTGTTCTATTGGTCCAAATGAGATCAAATTTGAACTATTCAAACGGTATGCTTGACATAAAAAAAAAAAAAAAAAAAAAAAAAAAAAAAAAAATTAAAAGTGCAAATTTTTCTGCAAGGCAGGCCGGGGGGGGGGGGAGGGGTGCGCTGTAATACACCTGATACATTTAATCTGCTTTATAAATGACAAATAATATTAAAAAAGTGAAAATGATCAATAAAAAATGCAAAATCTGACATTAAATTCCTTGTGTAGTAGAATATGGGATATCCATATCCAGTATTCGGGGAAACAACTGGCACGTGTACATAATCATGTAGAGACTGCAAGAAATAAGTTGTCCACTTCGGAGGGCAATGCATTCTTTTGATCCAAGGTAAAATTTGAACTATAGATATTTTAAATAATGTAATTGATATTTAGAAAAAAAAAAAAATGAAAATACCAAATTTCGTCGCTTCGGGGCATTGTGATACATTTAAACCAGGGCGCGAAATTTCTACTCGCCAGTTCGCCATTGGCGAGTAAATATTTACCGTTGGCGACTAAGTTCCGTCTTTTAAGGGTGTATTCCAATCCAAACTGCTTTTTTTCCGATTTATTTTTAAATTGACTTTTGCTGTTAAACGCATTAAGTTGGCAAATTCTCTCATTTAGAAACGACTCAAAGTACTGTGTTTGTCGATTTTTTGATAAATGTAGAAAATATTGCAAAAAAAGGCTGTTAAAAACGGCGTTTTTAACCGAATTTTCATAGCGCGAGATCTGAGGAACGAAAAAAAAAATGCTCATACTGAGAAAATAATTGTTTATAAATCAAAATCTAATGAATTGAGTAAAAAAAGAAATCACGCGGCATCTTATACGTCTCTTCAAAAAGCATCTCAGCAAGTTTCATGTCTTTACCTTTAAAAATGAGTGTGAAGATTTATCGAAAAATTTCGAGCTGTTAAGAATGAAAAAGTATTTTTTCGAATACACCCTAAAATATTAAGCTTCAAATCAAACTATGCACAGCGATGCACGGAAGTATTTCAAAATGAAGCGATAGTATTTATTTTCCAAAAGAAGTAAAAATGCTCGTCGCCTATTTCTTAGTCTTCCTTTCATCGTTAGCTCCTTCTAACAATCGTCAATTTAAATTAATTTATCATAAATATTTCACTTTCTGCGTAGGTGTGGGGGCTGACGATGTTGTCCGAAAGAATGTAAAATAGTGGCGAGTAAAAATTTTAGTCTGGCGAGAACCTTTTACGCTGAAATTTCATGCCCTGATTTAAACACTTGTGGCAAAATTTTGTAATCTTAATTTTTGTTTTTGTGAATAACAGGCAAATCATTTGAATTCTCTGTAGTTCAAATTTGTTATCATTTGGATCATAATAGATCATATTCTTGAGCCCTCTGAAGTGGACAACTTATTTCTTGCAGTCTCTACATGATTATGTACACACGTGCCAGTTGTTTTCTGAGTACTGAATATATTGTATTCCACTGTACTGAAAATCTTATGGTAAATTTTGCATTTTTTATTGAATAATTCCACCTATTTAATATTGTTTATAAAGCAAATTAAGTGTTTTAGGTGTATTACACCGCCCCCTAATAGTAAAATTTAAGCTGTTAATTATTATTATTATTATTATTATTATTATTATTATTATTATTATTTTTTTTTTTTTTTTTTTTGTAAATGTCAAGCACATCACTTCAATTATCTGTAGTTCAAATGGTATTTCATCTTGGCAACACAGGCCAATCATATCATAGACCAGTCCAGGGCCGTAACTACTGCCGGGGCTTCCAAGCCTGAGGGGCCCCAAACTGATGGTTAAATAAATTATTGATTTTAGTTTCTAGTCTAATTTCCTATAAAATGCAGAGCACCCAGCTAAAAGTTAGTAATGAAAAAAAAAAAAAAAATGAAAGTGCTAGAGTAAATGTTTTTTGCGTGTCTGTCGATATACTCCATACGCTTTGCATGCGACAGCAGAATGTCGAGTCGAATGTGCCCTGTCGCGCCAGCATGTTTGTCGATCCCACCGAAGCTAGTATAAGGAAGAAAATAGGGCTTCTGGACAGGTTGAATAATATAAAAAGCATCTAAAAATTCTAGAAAATCTTTCTTCTTATCTGGTGATAAAATCAAAAAAAGAAATTATCAAAATCCATCTTTCAAAAGGTTTTTAAACATAAACGTATGATTAAGTTACAAAAACTCAAAAATGTACCTAAACAAAACGCTCTTTAAAGTATTCCACCTATCAAAAGTCCGTATTTTCTCCCCTATGCTAGCTTCCGTGAGATCGGCATGAGGCTAACGAGAAGGTGGTGCATCCCAAGCAGTAGTGGCTCGTCAGGGAGTGCTGCATCATATTTTTCTTACCACTAAAATTTAACAGAATCTTTTATATTATTCTTTCGACAAACTTGGGTGATTAATTAAAGTTGAAATTTCTATACAATTTTAGTGGTATGAAAAATTTGATGCAGCACCCCCTGACTAGCCGCTACTGATCCCAAGTATCTTTTTTTTTAGAGACCGCTAGAATGACGTAGTGCTTATGTAGAATAGACCGCTGTAGCCTGTCTTTCTCGTTAGCTTCGCATCGGCAAAAATTGCGTCGCCGCCAAGTGCCTGCCGAGTAGATTGCCCAATTCTATGTTTTTTAGTCGTTTTTGGGCTTATAATTGGGCAAAGTTTCAATTCGTCCCGGATGCGGGGGGCCTCACTAGTATGCCCGGGGCCTCCAAGTTTATAGTTACGGCCCTGGACCAGTCGAACGAAGACCAATCAAATCACTCTAAATCTTGTGTTCCTTGAGAGTTGTAAAGAACGAACAGGTGTTTTTTGCTTATCCACAACTATTCTACCCACAGTGACGCCAGCTGCCCTTTCCTTATAAAACTCCATTTTTATATTGTTCATGAAAATTGAGTTAAATAAAAAAGTCATCGGAAAACATCGTTGTACATACATTTTCGAATACATACATATATAATTCTAGCCTACCTTGAAGTGCGTTAAAAATTGGTTAAAAATTCCAACTTTAACTACAAAAACCAAAATGAGTTAAAATTAAAGAGTTGAAAAAAGCTTTTCTCGAACGAAAATGTATCTTCTAGCTTAACTGTAGCTGTTTTGCTGAATTTCATTTTATCTTCCAAATTAGTCTCTCCGAAATTGTTTCTTCAATTAATTCAAGCATTCAAATCAAATAATTGTTTAATTATTAATTCTGCTGCAAATTCAAAAATTTTGCTCTGGTTACTTTAAAGTTTATTCCGCATGGAATTACTCTTTGAGGTCAGCAGCAATGCAGTTTAGTAAACATATTAGGTTAAGTCAAACAAAACCACATCCCAAATTAAGAAATTGGCTTCGGGATTTTCAAACAATACTTAAGTTTAGTGGGATTTATTCAAAGTATTATTCAGGTTAATTTATCCATCTTCGTATTTATTCGAAATCGTAAACAGTAGAGGAACTTGCCGAAAGGAATTTTACATTTATTAACATTCACTCGGGAAATTTTCCGCTGTGCAATGCTGGTATTTGTTTTAAGTTTGCATTTTTACTTATTGCTGATTTAGACAAACATATTCCTATGACTTGATATTCAATTTACTGATCATAACGCTCTAAATCAACATCATTCTTGACCTTAAGAAAATAGCATATTTAAATAAGAAATACAAACATATTAATTAAAAAATATATTAAACTCTTATTTTATTTTCTTCTATCATTACTAGAAAAAAAGTATTGGATTCGTGAAAAATTTCGACTTTTTGTTTTCGACAGATTTATACGTTTTAGGTAGTTATTTAAGTAAAAGAATTATCGAAAAAAAAAAAAAAAAAAAAAAAAAAACCTTTTTACATAAATTTTATAACAGTGATCGGAAAAACACCTTTTTGCAGAAATTTTATATTTCAATCATGAAGTCAGTTAAAATGATTACAAAATTACATCTTTATCTATAAAAACAAAATTGAGTTTAATAAAAGAATGTTTAAAGCTGTTCTGAAACAAAAATGTAACTTGTAGCTCAACTGTAGTTATTTTGCTGAATTTCATTTCATATTCCAAATTAGTCTCTCCCAAATTGTTTCTTCAAATTAATCAAGCATTCATGTCAAATAATAGTTTAATTAATATTTCTGCTGAAAATTCGAAAATTTTGTTCAGGTTACTTCAAAGTTAATTCCGCATGGAATTACTCTTTGAGGTCAGTGGTAATGCAGTTTAGTAAACGAATCGGTCTTTAACAAACCACATGCCAAATTAAGAAATTGACTTCGGGGTTTTCAAACAATACATAAGTTCAAGGGGATTTATTCAAAGTATTATTCAGGTTAATTTATCTGCGTATTTAATCGAAATCGTAAACAGTGGAGGAATTTGCCGAAGGGAATTTTACTTTTAATAACATTCGCTCGGGAAATTTTTCGGCGTGCATTGTTGTTATTTGTTTTAAATTTCCATTTTTACTTATTGCTGTTATAGACAAATATATTTTTATGACTAGACATTTAATTTGCGGATCACAGCGCTCTAAATCAACAGCATTCTTCACCTTATAAAAATTGCATAATTTTAAAAGGAAATGCAAGCGTATTAGTTAAAAAATATATTAAATTATTTCATTTTATTTTCTTCTATCACTACTTGAAGAAAGATTGAATTCGTGAAAATTTTCGACTTTTGGTGTTCGACAAACTTATACATTTTAGGCAGTTAATTAAGTAAAAGATTTATTTAAAACAACAACAACAACAACAACAAAAAAAAAAAAAACACTCTGCTATATAAGTTTTATATTTCTAACCTATCATGAAGTGAGTTAAAAATATAATTACAAAATTATATCTTTGCTTACATAAACAAAAGTGAGTGAAATAAAATAATGTATAAAGCTTTTCTTGAACGAAAATGTATTAACTTATTTTTCTGAATTTCATGTTATATTCCAAATTAGTATCTCCAAAATTCTTTCTCCAAATAATCAAGCATTCAAGTCAAATATTAGTTTAATTAATAATTCTGCTGCAAATTCGAAATTTTTTTCTGGTTACTTTAAAGTTAATTCCGCATGGAATTACGCTTTGAGGTCAGCGGTAATGCAGTTTAGTAAACGAATCAATCTTCAAACAAAACCACATTCGAATTAAGAAATTGGCTTCGGGATTTCCAAACAATACTTAAGTTTAGTGGGATGTATTCAAAGTATTATTCAGGTTAATTTATCTGCGTATTTAATCGAAATCGTAAACAGTGGAGGAGTTTACAGAAGGGAATTTTACATTTAATAATATTCGCTCGGGAAATTTTTCGGCGTGCAATATTATGTTGATCTTTGTTTTAAGTTTACATTTTTACTGACTGCTGATTTAAACAAACATATTTCTATGACTTGATATTTTATTTGCTAATGACAACACTCTAAATCAACAGCATTTTTCACCTTGTGAAAATAGGATATTTCAAAAAGAATTACATGCGTTGTGTATTAGTTAAAAATATATTAAACTCTTTAATTTTACTTTCTTCCCTTCTTTATAACCGATGACCAGGCCCCTACCTGCCGAATTATTTCAGCTTAATGGGTTCGATACCTTTTTTCGGGGCGGGTGAAAGCCTAATCTCAGTGTAGCGGCAATAAACATCTACTCAAGTTGATCTCATAATTTAGAACCTTGATCAGATCACGAGACCTTCACCTGGAAAGGCACCTCCAGTGGTATAATTCACATGTAACTTGGAGCGTATTGCACACAAGACGGATTTTAAATGCACCAGTCGCCATTAGCGTAGATGACGGAATTTTAGCTGGTAAACTGGGGAACCACTAAGACAAGTAACCGGGTCGGCTATTTAGATTAAGGGAGACCCGTAAGAAAAAACCCAAAATTTTTATTATTGATTTTAAAGTAATGAATTTTGGTGTATCATTTAAGAATCTTCTTGTAAGGAATAATTAGCAAAAAAATTCACTTTTTATAAAAAAGTATATTTTTTATGGGGATTTTTATGATTTATTTTTTTTTTTTTTGTCGAAAAATATACTTTTTAAAATTAATACTCCTCATTCAATTTTCAATATTTTGGTATTACTAAAATTTCTTAAATAGTGTTATAGTATATAGAAAAGAACTAAGGAGAGATATTTTTAATTTTCTATTTTAATCGGCTAAAAAAAATAAATAAATAAATAAATAAATAAAAATAAAAATACGCATGGTAAATTTCCTTAAATTCGTTATAATTTTCATGTTTACCAATTTATGTAAAATTTTCAGAAATAGTTAAAAAAATATCTCTCCTTACTTTTGTTGCAATTTTTTTTAAGATTCTAAAAACATAAATACTTTGTTTCTAAATCATTTTACCACTGAGCCTTAGTACTTTGAACTTAGGCAAAATATGAAAAAAGTCATTCTCAGGAAAACACGTTTTAAATGGCCGCTAGTCCTTTAAACTCTATAGTGAGTACAATTTAAAAAGCTCATTTTCTACCTGTTCCAAGTGTCCCCGAGAAAAAAAAAAGAGAAAAAAAAATTTGAACTTTTGATGATTTTTGGCCGAAAATGGGGTACGGGTCTCCCTTAAGTGCTTTGTTGGTAATCTTTGTGGTTTAGTGCACATTGAATTAAATGGGTGATTTGTTGCCGCAACCTAGTAAGTACTCATCATACCAGACAAAAAGAAGCTGGAAGTTTTTGAAGTATATTAAACGATGGTCTGAACTTAGCTGAAAGGGGGGGGGCAATTTTGAGGGAATTGAAAAGATCAGAGAATGGTCGAAAAGCTATGTCGTACCGCAGAAGGGAAATTTTTGAGCCAAAAAGCAAAGCAGACGAAGACAAGATCCTGCCTTTCTACCATACCCCGCCGAGAAAAACTGGCTCCATGGGCTTTACCATTAGAGCGGGTCCAGTAGCTCGTGCGGAGAGGGTCCTATTGCACCTAATAATGAAACGAGCTGTCCAAATAATAATAATTAAAAAAATTTAAATTAAAAAAAACATAATGAAAAAAAATGAAAAAAAATTCCTCCCTCTCTCTCTTTACTGCTGGCCTCAGTCGACTGAAAAAAAAAAAAAAAAAAGAGGGTGGAGAGGGAAGCTTGAAAGGGAACAGCATTAATTACATGGTTATACAATCTATATCACTATTTGGAGATAATAGTAATATTGCTAACTGTTATGCTAATTACTTAAAGGTAAATTAGGGTGCTATCTAATATTACTAGACATTTGCAGACATTTTAATTACCATCAGGTCCTAATTTACTATAATTATATCTAGTTGCTTAGTAGCGTTACTCGTATGTACGTGGCTATGATATTCTTACTGAACTTAATTTATTGGTAGGTGGTTAGCATTGCAGATTATTTAATTAGTAATTAATTGCATAATAACATGAATAGCTACGCCATTTGTTCTTACTGGAATTTAAGAAGCTATTTACAAGAATACCCATGGATATTCTATTGGGAAAGTTGAAGGATAATTTCTAGTGGCTAGAAACTATGAAAAAGACATCATTATATTATGGACCTGAGGGGAGTAAGATTTTAATGACTATCCTGATAATTGATAATCTAAGTATAACTGCTTTATAAAAAATGTCACTTCCAGTTATTCGGTTGTTTGTCATATCCGGTGATTGTCTCAGGTTGTGGGTGTCACATCCTATGTTATGGGCACTTGGGCTGTTTTTGCTTATATTAGATATGTGAAGAGTTACAATAGTAACAAATTGCCTCAAAAAAAAAAAAAAAAAAAAAAAAAAAAACAGAAACAAGGGATAGTGGCTATGGGTGATCAAATTTATATACGGGTGACTCTCAAAATAGGGGACAATTTCAAAAGTGAAATCTTAAAAAAAATTACTGTTAGCAAAATTTCTGAAAAAAACAGGTGTTGTTAATATAGTATTAGATATACTTTACATGTAGTCAGCAGAGCTAAATATTTAAAAATTAACTTTAAAAAAATAATTGGTATTTTTTGAGCCATGCTAATGACAAAACAAACTGCATAGAATAAATATATTAAGAAATTTTTATTTTCTGCCTGTTTAAATATTTTTTTCTATATTTATTAGCCTTCCTTTTCAGAAAATGGCTTCCATTTTTACATATATACATATAAGGAGAATAAAAACATTACCAAAGAGCAAACTTTGTTTACATTAGCAACATTCTGGCACTAACAATGTAAGAAGCTGTCTTAGTGATTTTCTGACAGATTTAATGCATATTTTAGGGATAATAAATGTAATACCTAAATTTATATGTAAAATTAAACTTTATAAAATATACAATATAAGCAATGGTTACATTTATGCACATAGGAGTCTTTAGCATGACAGACAAACCATGCTAATGACACTGATATTTGTCCATACTAATGACAAATTTTAATTTAAATAAGATTATGAGCCATAATACAATCACAATGCAATAGTCCTTTTTGGGGCTTTTTAAAACACAAAAGTCCTATGCAAATAAGTAAAATAAAAATTTTAAATATAAAATAAACATGAAAATTATTATCCATTCTAATGACATATAATTGATGAACGCCCCTAATATTCAACTTCTATTCTTAAAATACAACACATACTTCTATTTTCAGGCTGGGATAAAATGTTTACATGTTGCCATGGAGAAACTTTATATTTTCAAACTATTGTCATATGTAAAAATGAAATTTTGATTAATAATCAGCTGTTATAGTATGACCTTGTTTTGAGAATAGAATATGGAGGACAAACTTTAATTCTTTTTTTATATATTATAATTTTATTTTTAAAAAAGAAATTTATCGGATCAATCCTCTCCTTGATTAATTTAAAGAAAGAATAACATTTGTTTTATTTTATAAACATGATATTAACTCTTGAAAAAGCTAGTATATACAAGGCACAGCTGCTGTGGACATCCATGCTAATGACATTTTGAACATTTTTTCTGTTATTTTAAGGTGTTTTTAACTAAAAAGTGAGTAATTCTTGAGTGCAAATAATGAATAATATTAAGACAAACATATCTAAATATAAAAACATGATAGAAAACCTCTCAATTTTTTTTGTATGCCGAAAGACATAAATTGTCCCCTATTTTGAGAATCACCCATATATATCTTTACTAGAAAAAAAAAAAAAATATTGCATTCGTGAAAATTTTTTACTTTTGGTTTTCGGCAGATTAATACATTTTATGTAGTTAGTTAAGTAAAAGACTTACCGAAAAAGCAATTTTTATATAAATTTTAAACCTGTGATCGGAAAACACCTTTCTACAGAAATTTTTTATTACTAACCTATCATGAAGTGAGTTAAAAATGATTACAAAATTACATCTTTGCTTTCAGAAACAAAACTGAGTTAAATAAAAGAATGTATAAAGCTTTTCTTGAACGAAAATGTAATTTTTAACCTAATGAAGCGTTCAAGTCAAATACGAGTTTAATATATATTTCTGCTGCAAATGCGAAAGTTTTGTTCTGGTTACTTTAAAGTTAATTCCACATGGAATTACTCTTTGAGGTCAGCGGTAATGCAGTTTTGTAAACGAATCAATCGTTAAACAAAACCACATCTCAAATTAAGAAATTGGCTTTAGAATTTTCAAACATTACTTAAGTTTAGTGGGATTTATTAAAAGTATTATTCAGGTTAATTTATCTAAGTATTTAATCGAAATAGTAAACGGTGGAGGAACTTGCCTAAGGGAATTTTACATTTAATAACATTCGCTCGGGAAATTTTCCGCCGTGCAATGTTTGTATTTGTTTTAAGTTTGCATTTTTACTTACTGCTAATTTAAACAAACATATTCCTATGACTTGACATTTAATTTGCTGATCATAACGCTCGAAATTAACAGCATGTTTTTTCCTTAAGAAAATAGCATATTTTAAAAGAAAATACAAGCGTATCAATAATAATAAAAAAATCAAAGTCTTTATTTTTACTTTCTAATATCTTTACTAGAAAAAAATATTCGATTCGTTAACATTTTCAACTTTTTGTTTTTGACAGATTTATACGTTTTAGGTAGTTAGTTAAGTAAAAGATTTATCGAAAAACACCGTTTTATATAAATTTTATAACTGTGATTGGAAAAACACCTTTGTACAGACATTTTTATTTCTAACCTATCATGAAGTGAGTTAAAAATGATTACAAAATTATTTATACATCTTTGTTTACAAAAGCCCCACCAGTGGCCGAGGGGTTCTGACCTCAAAACTGGTAGACGGCAAGTGCTGGGTTCGAACCCAATCGCGGCTGTTGGCCTAACCGTTCGGAGTTTTCGTGGTTTTCTTCGAGCCTTGCGTAAATACGGGTTAGGTTCCCTGAGAAAGACCCCCACGAAGGGCACTCCCCCCTGGTCCTATATCCCTAGTGTTGATAATCGGACGACAAAAATAAACCAAACCTTTGCTTACAAAAACAAAACTGACAAGGAAGGTCTCCATTGCGGGCATACTCAGAATTTTTTGAAAAAAATAGGAATTAAACTACTCATGTAGGTAATAAAGGATCAGTGAAAATTAGCGGCGGAATTACATTATTAAATATGTAAAAAAATAAAACAGTTTGGAATAATTGGCGTGAAAAGCTGAAAGCGACGCAGGATTTGGCAAGCAGTGCATTTCCTCGCCAAAAGCAGACGATTTTAACGAATCTGAAAATTTATTTTAATTGAAATCACTGTTAAAAATCTGCAGCATTTACTGCAACGTCACTCCACTACTTTTATAGAATATCTCTCTTCTGACCAATGAGAATGCTCCATAGCAAGGTGAATTGACCGTGTCATACACTGTTAAAAATCTGCTGCATTTTGTTGCAACGCACTCCACCGCTTGTATATAATATCTCTATTCCAACCAATGAGAAAGCTCCATTTCACGGCCAAGTAACCGTTTTCTATACAAGCAAGGGAGTGCGTTGCAACAAAATGTAGCAGATTTTTAACAGTGTCTTTTACAATTTGGAACAATTTTAATCAATTTAAATTGTGTTTTAAATGATAAAATATATTAATTTCATTTTGTTATAAGTACATATAAACGTATATGACAAAATTACACTTAAAGTAAAGTAAAAATGCAAAACTAAAATTACTTAAACTAAACTTATTTAAATAAATTGAACATAGCAAGTTTTCTCTTTAAAAAGTATTCGAAGCGTAAAAGCGTATTTTTCAAAATTTCGTTTTTTCGCCAACTGGAGATAAATTGCCAAATAAACGAAATTATTATTATTTTTTTACGGACGTTATAAGGAGGTTCCGCCGAAAATTTTCTTTTAAACATATATAACTATATGAGAAGAACATTCTGTAATTTTTTCAGATTTTTCTGAGTATGCCCGTATGGAGACCTTCCTTGTGAGTTAAATAAAAGAATGTAAAAAGCTTTTCTCGAACAAAAATTTTACTTCTAGCCTAACTGTAGTTATTTTGTCGAATTTCATTTTATATTCCAAATTACTCTCTCTGAAATTGTTTCTTCAATTAATCAAGCATTCAAGTCAAATACTAGTTTAATTAATAATTCTGCTGCAAATTCGAAAATTTTGTTCTAGTTACTTTAAAGTTAATTCCGCATAAAATAAGCTTTGAGGTCAGCGGTAATGCAGTTTTGTAAACGAATCAATCTTTAACCCTTTAACGATCATAGCATTTTCATAGCTAAGATGTCTAAATAAATGAATGACACCGGTAACAAAGAACAAATATATTTTTAAATAAGAAAACGTGATTTTTCTCTTACAAAATAAAAGGGATATTTTTAGATAAAAATACCGGTGTCAGTGTTGCGTATCGGAATTAAAATTTCGTGGTTTCGTGGCGAAACCAATGAACGTTAAAGGGTTAAACCAAAATCACATCCGAATTAAGAAATATGCTTTGGGATTTTCAAACAATACTTAAGTTTAGTGGGATTTATTCAAAGTATTATTCAGGTTAATTTATATGCGTATTTAATCGAAACAGTGGAAGACCTAGCCGAAGGGAATTTTAAATTTAATAACATTCGCTCGGGAAATTTTCCGCCGTGCAATGTTGGTATTTGTTTAAAGTTTGCATTTTTACTTACTGTTGATTTAGACAAATATATTTCTAATTCTTGATGTTTAATTTGCTGCTCACAACGCTCTAAATCAACAGCATGTTTTTTCCTTAAAAAAATAGCATATTTTAAAAGAAAATACAAGCGTATCAATAAAAAAATCTAAGTTTTTATTTTTTACTTTCTTACATCTTTTCTGGAAGAAAATGTTGAATTCGTGAAGATTTTCGACTTTTGGTTTTCGACAGATTTATACATTTTAGGTAGTTAATTAGGTAAAAGATATATCGAAAAAAAACTTTGCTGCATAAATTATATATTATTAGCCTATTATGAAGTGATGGTATCACGATATCACGGTTATCATGAAGTTAAAAATGATTTTACAAAATTACATTTTTGCTTACAAAGGCAAAAGTGAGTTAAATAAAAGCGTGGAAAAAGCTATTCTCAAACGAAAATGTAACTTTTATCTCAACTGTAGTTATTTTGCTGAATTTCATTTCGTATTCCAAATTAGTCTCAGAAATTATTTCCTCAAGTAATTAAGCATTCATGTCAAATGCTATTTTAATTAATAATTCTGCTGCAAATTCGAAAATTTTGTGCTGGTTACTTTAAAGTTAATTCCACATGGAATTACTCTTTAAGGTCAGCGGTAAGGCAGTTTAGTAAACGAATCAATCTTTAAACAAAACCACATCCGAAATTAAGAAATTGGCTTCTGGATTTTCAAACAATACTTAAGTTTAGTAAGATTCATTAAAAGTATTGTTCAGGTTAATTTATTTGCGCATTTAATCGAAATCGTAAACAAGTGGAAGAACTGCCGAAAGGAATTTCACATTTAATAACATTCGCTCGGGAAATTTTTCCGCTGTGTAAGGTTTGTGTTTAAGTTTACATTTTTACTTATTGCTGATTCAGTCAAATTATATTTCTATGACTTGATATTTAATTAGCTGATAACAACGCTCTAAATCAGCAGCATTCTTCACCTTAAGAAACTAGTATAATTTTAAAAGATAACACAGGCGTATTAATTAAAAAAATAATTCATCTCCTTAATTTTACTTTCTTCTGTCTTTAAGAGAAGAAAATATTTTATTCGAAATTTGAAAATTTTCTAATTTTGATATTCGACAGATTTATACGTTTTAATGATCAGAGATACCGAAAAACAAATTTGTTGTCTGTATGTGCCATAAATTCTGTGGGCGCTCTATCGAAAGAATAGAGGGCCCGAATTTAATAAAACGTTATATTCAGTTAATTTCTGATGTATGCTGGTGTTGATTTTTTTAGCATAAACAGCCCAACAGGTGGCGCTACTATGTTGCCTTTTTTACGATTACCATAATATCTCTGAAACTAATGGATTGATTTTCAGAAAAAATTCAGATTCCATTAGTCCTTGACATTATATGGCGCTGATTACTGTGAGGTGTAAACTGCCCAACTGGTGGCGCTGCTACGGGGCATTATTCACGATTATTGCAATAGCTCTATCTGTATAAGTAATGCTCGAATTTGCATCTAACTTCAGATTCAGTTAGTCCATGATATAAACTACTGCTCTTTAACTTTTCCGTGCAATGTGGGTATTTGTTTCTTATTTACATTTTTACTTATTGCTAATTCAGACAAACATATTTCTATGACTTGATGTTTAATTTGCTGATTACAATCCAATCAATTAGCAAAAACTGAACTATTGCTTGAACTAATAAAAATAGAATCATATATAAAAGAAATATAAGAGTATTATTTTAAAATATATATTACACGCTTCATTTTTACTTTCTTCTATCTTTACAAGAATGTATTGGGTTCGTGAAAATTTTCGATTTCCAAATCCAGTTTTCGACAGATTTACATGTTTTAGGGGTCAGAGATCTAGAAAAACATGTTTTTACTGTGAATCTGTCAGTCACTCTGTAAGTCTGTTTGAGACAAAAATTCTGTGGGCGCTGTATCTCGAAAACTAATACACGTAATTTCTCAAAACTTTGGATTATTTTAGATTTCGATATAGATTGGAGTTGATAAGTTTTTTTTATGTGTATCGTCGAAACAGATAGGGTCTACCTGTTTCATCACTATCGCAATAGCGATAATAACGAATTATAGACAAATTTTCATTTTTAGGTATTATTAGAAAACATTTTTTTTCCTTTTTTTTTCAAACCAGACACACCAACAGGCAGCGCGTATAAGGAAATTTTTTTTAACAATAACAATATCACGATACATGAACAAAAAATATACAAAGTGTTTTTTTATTTATTTTAGAATTACATAAATACGGGTGTAGTGTAATAAAAATAGCGTTTTTTTAAACAACTGAAATTGACGTAGCTTTTCGGGATTTTTTAAAATTTATTTCCAATGTATATTTTTAAATAATGTTGTATGACCAATATATAATGGCCCTTCTTCAATGATAAAAAAATCTTTTGTAGAGGTTTTATATTTCCATGTTAAAACCTCAAAAACTTATCAAAATGTCAAAGCACCTCTTATTCGACACATGAAACTTATAAACACGAGAACTTTCTATGCCTTTCTATTACCCTTTCGGTTACTAGACATCATAATAATATATATTTTTAATAATCTGACAAAATCTTTTTACAAGGGCCTTTATAGTTTGTTTAAAGATTAAAAAGAAAGAAAAAACTCACTAAATAAGTACAAGAAATAATTACGAAACAACCGCATACTTTTTAAAGAAAAGAGGAAAAATATCCAATCACACGCACATAGTTATTATTTATTAAGGAAGGAACATCAGGAACTTGCTCAAGATTTATTTTCAAGGTGAATTGTTTCATTTTGATGACTGATTAGATGAAAAAGAGAAAAGTTTGATTTGGGTATTGTGAATGCATTGAAAAATATTTCATAATCTTTGCTGTAAGCATGATTAGATTAATTTTTAAACACGATTATTCATTCGGTAAATTAATTATAACAGAGTAATTTATTCCATTTTTCAATATTGGGTGAAAAAAGTCCGGGCCAGGATTCGAACCAGGGATGTATTGGCTGAAGCCGCCAATGCTCTACCAACTGAGCTATCCCGGACACGAACACTGGAGGACTATTTCACCCAATTAACCTCAATTAACTTTATCTGGTCTGATACTCTGGATCAGCACAACAGAATAATTCGAAGGTCAGTATGTGGAACTGCAGAAAATCGCTGCATACGAAATTACATTAGATTATCGTGTTTAAAAATTAATCTAATGTAATTTCGTATGCAGCGATTTTCTGCAGTTCCATATACTGACCTTCGAATTATTCTGTTGTGCTAATCCAGAGTATCAGACCAGATAAAGTAATCGTTGAGGTTAATTGGGTGAAATAGTCCGGGATAGCTCAGTTGGTAGAGCATTGGCGGCTTCAGCCAATACATCCCTGGTTCGAATCCTGGCCCGGACTTTTTTTACCCAATATTGAAAAATGGAATAAATTACTCTGTTGTAAGCATGATTGTCTGTTCTTTTTTTAAATATCTGACAAAATTCTTTTTTCAGTTACCTTTATAATTTGTTTCAAGATTAGAAAGAAAGAAAAAAATTCACCAAAAAAAAAAAAATACACGAAATAATTACGAAATAACTGCATACTTTTTAAAGAAAAGAGGAAAAAATGTCCAATCACATGAACATAATTATTGTTTGTTAAGTATTTTGCGTCTTCCATTTAAACGAAGATTACCAATCATTCCCGAGATTCTTTGATCAGCGAAGCAACTGACTATTAAAAAGAGAGGAGTTATTATCAACTTGTACCTTTGTGTTAGAGTAGCTCATTGGGATTTTGCTTAAGATTTGTTTTCAAGGCGCACTGTTCCATTTTGATGACTGATTAGATTAAAAAAAAAAGAGAAAAGTTTTATTATAGTATTTTGAATGTGTCGGAAAGTGTTTCTCAATCTATGCTTTAATCATGATTGTTCGTTCTTGTTTTTTAATATCTGACAAAATTATTTTTACAAGAGACTTTATGGTTTGTTTCAAGATTAAAAACTAAGAAAGGAAACTCCCAAAATAAGTACAAAAAATAATTACGAACCAACCGCATACTTTTTAACAATAGAGGATAAAATATCCAATCACATGGACATAGTTATTATTTATAAAGTATTTTGTGTCTCCCATTTAAACGAGGATTTCCAATCATTCACGAGATTCTTTTGAACAAAGCGTCTGTCTATTAAAGGAGAGAAGTTATTATCAACTTGTATCTTTGTGCATGAGTAGTTCATTAGGAACATTCACAAGATTTATTTTCCATACGCATTGTTTCATTCTGATGACTGATTAGATGGGAAAGATAGAAGTTTTACTATAGTCTTGTGAATGTGTTGAAAGTGTTTCATAATCTATGCTGTAAGCATGATTAACCGTTCTTGTTTTTTATTAGTTGACGATTTTTTTTTTACAAAAGCCTTTATAGTTTGTTTCAAGATTAAAAAGAAAGAAAAAACTTACCAAATAAGTGTAAGAAATAATTAAAAAAAAACCCGCATACTTTTTAAAGAAAAGAGGGAAAAAATATCCAAATCACATGATTATTGTTATTATTCATTATTATGCATCTCCCTTTTAAATGAGGATTTCCAATCATTCACTAAATTCTTTGATGAGCGAAGCGACCGACTTATTAAGGCCCCTGTCCTCGCTCGAGGAAACGCTCGCCAGCTAATGCTTTTCCTATGGGGAAGCATTTTTCTAATAACTCTTTCGCATTTTGACATTTTTGAATAATTTTTTTTGCATTGGATAGCTGAGGTGCATGCCGACAGCGCACCTTTTTTACTTTTTCGATTTTGGTTGCAGATATTTTTTTAAAAAGCACTTTCAGTTTCGAAACCGGTTTTGAAAGTGAAACTAACTTTGTAAAAAATATCTGCAACCAAAATCGAAAAAGTGAAAAAGGTGCGCTGTCAGCATGCACCTCAGCTATCCAATGCAAAAAAAATTATTCAAAAATGTCAAAATGCGAAAGAGTCATTAGAAAAATGCTTCCCCATAGGAATAGCATTAGCTGGCGAGCGTTTCCTCGAGCGAGGGCAGGGGCCTTAAAGGAGAGAAGTTGTTATCAACTTGTGTCTTTGTGTTTGAGTAGTTCACCAGGAATTTTCACAAAAGTTATTTTTAAGGCGCATTGTTGCATTTTGAAGACTGGTTAGATGAGAAAGAGAGAGATAAATTGAGATGTATGAATTATTTCGTTATTAAAGAAACAAGGTAGAACCCGTTGAATTTCGACGAAAGAAAATGCTTAAGAAGGATCTGTTTCATCGATTTATAATAAACTTATAAAATTAATTACAATAAAAAATACATCTTATATTAGTAAGTCTAAATCTTAAAGAAATGATATTTAATCTAAACTTAACAAAACACTATTTCTATTAAGAGCCATTATTTTAAAAATCAGACAAAGTGCGATTGTTGTATTTTTTGATTTGCTTGATTGTTTTTATTTTGAAGTAGATCATATTTAATAAATAATGTGAAATTTTGAAGCTCCAAAAAAGTTTTCACTTTCCTACAGAAAATGTCAAAGTTCAAGCAGTGAATGTCATTTTTCATAAAAAGTGAAATGCGAGTATGTTTGGAGTGTTATATCTCTGGCAAGCAACAAGATCCCAAAGTTCTTTTGTCACAAACTGTTAGTATAATCCTAACTGGTTATTAAAATCTAATTGTTTCCACGAGGCTTATTATACGTTGTTTTGTTGCCAGAAAATACAATCAAAATAAAGTTTTGTCCATATTCCGCATCTAATACCTTATTTAAACAACAATACTCGAATTTTTTTCTTATAGAATATGAAAGTATACTACTAAGATAAGGTAAATAATAAGTAGTCTATAGATACATAATTGCTGATAGTAGACATAATCTGATAAATATACAAAATCTGTAACATTTAAATTAGCGTTATCTTAAAAAAGCGCTACAGTTGAATAAAACAAAATATCTCACACAATAATTGAACATATGTATACAGCATGTAACCTACAGGTTTTTTCAGGTAGCGTATAAGAGTTTCATCTAGTATATTAAATCTGACATAAAAGGAAAATTCGATTCTACAAAAAAACTTTTCCAATGAAACATTAACTGCTTTATTTCCTGCTTAACTCTTTTCCCCGAACTGAGTTCGGGCCTAAAACTTTGCTTGCATCCTCACTAAAAGCTTTTTCATACGGCTAATTTGTAACTATTATCTTATCTTTATTAATTGTCAAACATGTTCCAATTATAAATGATAATATTTAGTACGAAAAAATTAGTGTTTCTCCGTATTTTTAGTCTATTGTGTAGAAAAAAGTTAATGGGTTAAGTGAAAATCATTTTGCACTCGCTTCTTTAATCTTGTGCTACCAAAAATTAGCACAATATGTAAACTAGGTATCAAAGGTAAAATGTAAACGAAAGGAAAAAAAGTATACACTACAAAAAATTTATTTAATGATTCTTTTATTTAATCATCAATTTAAATACCTATAAAATAAGAATTATAGACCCTGCAATTTGGACTCTTAATTGAGGATGCTTTTGTTTACTGGTTAACTGGATTTTGTTTATTCATTAATGGTGCTTGTTTTCCATACTTCAGTGCTAATTACCCGGGAAAATAACATATTTGCAGAAAATGCCTTTTCGGAACAATTAATTTATAATTATAAAATACGTAATTAGGGCTTCTAAATGGAAATTTTTAAAAAAGTCCTTATTTAAATACCCTTTGTTTTAGGAAATACGTATTAAAATATAATTATTATGTTTGTTATTTCCCTAATGAGTAAGTAGTTTGTATTATGAGCTTGCATTTTCACTAAGACTTGTCATCCATGATTTGAAAAAAAAAAATTTACATAAAAGACAGCTTTATCAGTTGTCATAAATTGCAAAAACTATTATTCAAATTTTTCCTAAAATATATTTGTTTTTGTCCAATACAATTAAACTTGCAAAAATCATTCTTTTAAACTAAAAAGTGTAAAAAAATAGGTGTAAAATTAACGAATGATAAATATTTATTCCACATACTTTTTGCTGACAATCAAGTGATAATTGCACAGAATGAGTTCGATACTGACTATATGATAAAGAAACTCTTGGACACATTTAGAAAATGGAGACTTAACATCAATTTCGAAAAACCAAATGCTTAACATGAGCTTTTAAGGAAGATAATTATAATAGAATGCAAAGTTACTATTATTTTAACACAATCAAATTGATTGGTAAAGTTATCTCACGAATTGAATAACTAACTGGGCGATATCGCCCAGTTAGCTTAACAGGTAAAGCATTGATCTTGTAAGCCAAGTATCTGAGTTCGATTCCCAGCCTGGGCAATTTTTCGCTCAATTTGAAAGATTCAGTTCGCATGATAACTTTACCAATCAGTTTGATTGTGTTAAAATAATAGTATATGTGCGTATCCATCGTTAAATGGAGTTCCATTACCTGTGGTTTATTCTGCCGAGCTGTTTAAATGACAGACCAGATGTTATGACCAATAAGGTTATCTGAGCGAAAAATCCCAGCCGACTATCGCCCAGTTAGCTTAACGGGTAAAGCATTGGCCTTGTAAGCCAAGTATCTGGGTTCGATTCCCGTCCTGAGCAATTTTTCGCTCAATTCAATTCGTAGAATACAAAGTTATGAAGAATGAGTCTCATTTTAAATACTTAGGATCAGAACCACAAGAAAAGGGTGAAACAGAAATGGAAATAAATAGAAGACTATCAACAACAAGGAAAGCAATATCAGCTTTAAATTCAGTGTTATGGAGTAGTATTATAATAAATAAAACGAAAATACAATCATTGGAAGTATTTTGAAAGTATATTATCATTCATAGGTGTCCATGTACACAATTCTTTGCGAGACCCTGTATATAATTTTATCTATATTCTGCAAAAATTTCTTTGTAAATTGAATGGAGTTCAGCATAAAAATGTATACCTTATTTAAGAACCACTTTTAAGTAATTTACGCTCATACTCAGTAACGTTGGCGAGCTCTTTTGGATTGCCCTGTATATCAACTATAACATTTATACGCACCCTTATAATGTACAAAGATTTAGTGGAACTTAAATGCGTATATCATAATTAAAATGCATTAGATCCATCCATTAGCCATCATCGTTTACATATACAGTCCGTCGGAAGTAATATACTATTTGAAATCTTTTGTGTGTCCCTGTAAATGCAATGTACTTCATATTATGCAAGACAGTATCGTATAATTTATATTAAGCTTCAGTGACATACATCAATTTTGTTATCCATATTTTTAAAATGTCGCACACTATTCCCCACTTTACCATTATCCAATGGAATTCTTTTGTGTGGCCCTGTAAAGGAATAATACTATATTTTCACCGCATATTTTATAGAATGCATAGTTTAGTGCACCTCTTAAATGCATGTAAATTTTAATATGTTTGACAGAGTGTAACATCTTTAAAACGCCTTTGAAACGATTTTTTCCCATAGGCCATAATGTAATGGAAAATTTGTGACTCTCCCTGTAAATAAACTAATTATGGTAGAAACTTCATTTTCAATAGGGTTCGTGCTAGGGTAAATGTCAATAAAATACAGAAATTTCGGGGCGATTCGAGTATATTTACAGGTGTTAGAGCGCTGAGAGACGGACAGACGGATAAACTGACAGACGGACAGACGGATAGACTGACAGACGGGCAGACGGAGAGACAAACCGAATGCATAATCACTTTTCAAACTTTTGGATAGTGTTATAAACGTTAAAATTCATTTGAAACAATTTTTCTCGTTAGGCCGTTATGTAATGGAAAACTTTTGACTGTCCCTGTAAATAAATTAATCACGGTAGAAACTTCATTTTCAATAGGATTTGTGCTAGGGTAAACCTAAATAACGTCCAAAAATTTCATGGCAATCCGAGTATATTTACGAGAGTTAGAGCGCGGCCAGACGGCCAGACAAACCGAATGCATAAGCACTTTTCAACTTTGTTGGAAAATGCTAAAAACTACATAAGGCTTTTTGTTGAGGAAACCTCATATGTGTAGAGAATCCCGCAGAGAAAATAAAAAAAATATATAATGACACATGAAGACAAGTATTAACTATATAAAATGTTAGTTTAGAGAAGCGAAATTAAAATTTTACATCATTAGCCAACAAATTAACGAAAAAGAAAAATCATTAGCCAAATTTGACCAAATATTAGCCAAAACTATCGTTAATAAGCAGACTCTATAAAAGAGTGATATAGCCGTCCTTATCGAAATCGGAGCTTTTTGCAAAAATCTTTGCAAAGCCATTATTTAGAAAACCTCAATAAATCCTCTCCCATTCCCTATCGTTTATTTAGCTGATTTTCTTTTTATTTATTCACCAGAAAATTAGAATAGCATTATTTGCAATATTCAATGAGAGAAACAGACAGTCCGCGATTAAATAAAGAAAAGATAGCTATTCGAAAAATCTGTTAAATATATTGAATTAAAAATCTACTAAATTGGCAATATTACTTCCACAACGCAATTATCTTTTGAAAAAGCTTGCATAAAATACGTAATGGCGCACCGATGGTTACTCTTTTTTTTTGGGGGGGGGGGGGAGATAGTATGTTCACTGCCAGGAAAAAAAAAATCGTCTTTAAACACTATATTCTTCACTTTTAAGCAAATAATTTCCATACTTCTAGAAAGCATGCTTTTCCTGTTAACTCTTTCCGAAAAACTGAAAAAGATGAGGAAATTTCGTTTATTCTTTGCACACATGAGTATTGGCTGCATTAATGTCAAAATATAAATTAACTTTTAAAATGGAAAATAGTCCAAACGTTCAATAAACTAAATTTGAAAATTATTAAGGAAAAAAAAACTGCTTTCGAACTAAAAAAATTAGCAATTTTCTCATTGATTTAAATTTGTTCACAATTTATTTTTTATTTTGTGGTATCTAATAAAAGTATTGTAAATAAAATCTTTTGTAACCGAACACATTAAAAAACTAGTCGAATGTTGCAATCCCAAAACTTTCTTTTATTTGATGCACGTTAATACTTCCAGAAAAGTTAAACATAGCAGCGTCACCGGTTAGATAATTGACACCAAAATCTAATCTGCAATAACTTATTTCAAGTTCTAACTAAATCTGAAATTTGATGAGAATCCGTGTATTAGTCTTTGACGTAAAATCATCGCAGAAATCGTATAAAAGAGGATAGAAGTACCATCTGTTGTAGAGTAATTTGCTTTAAAGACTAAAGAATAATAATTTATATCAGGAACTCAATGAATTTGAAGTTTGATGAAAATCCGTTAGAGGTATTGCGATAATCATGAATAATGCCGCATAGCAGTATCACCTGTTGAGTGATTCACTCCAAAATTTAAATTATGCTATTTTATAGCCACTACTAACTGAATCTGAAATTTGATGAAAATTCATGCATTGGTTCCTGAGACATAGCTCTTGCGGTAATCATGAATAATTCCGCATAGCAGTGCTACTTGTTGAGGGATTCACTTCAAAAACTAAATAATGCTAATGTATACCAGGGACTAACCCAATCTGAAGTTTAATGAAAATTCGTGCTTTAGTTCCTGAGATAGAGTTATTGCGATAATCACGAATGATGCCGCATAGCAGCAGCACTTGGACAGTGATCTACACCAAAGAATAATTAGAACCATATTATATCAGGGACTAAAGGAACCGGAAGTTTTATAAAAATCTGTCCTTTAGTTCTTGAGATATAGCTATTGAAGAAATCGTGTAAAAGGCAGCATAGTAGCGCTACCTGCTGGGCGATATACACTAAAAATTAATAATATCCAGTTTACATTGAAGTCTAATTGAATCTAAAGTTTCGTGAAATTCCATGCGTTAGTTTTTAAGATATAGCTCCCACAAAATTTGTGTCACATACAGACAGACAGTCAGACATTTTGTAAAAAACATGTTTTTTGGAATCTCTGACCCTTAAAACGTGCAAATCCGTCAAAAACTGGAATTTGAAAATTTCCGGAACTTGAGAATTTTCACAAATTCAATAATACTTTTTTCTTCTAAAGATAAAAGAAAGTAAAAATACATTGTTGTTCAATTAAGTTTAAAAAATCGATTTTATTAAAAAATAGCCAACATTTCTTCTCGAATTTAATTAAAATATAATATTCATATTTTACATCTAAAAATCAAATCATGTTTTATTAGAAATATGTCTACTATGCAATAATTTTATCTTGTACTGTTCTATAAGTCTTAAAACACCAACCATTATCTCATAACGATGAAATCTCCCTGCAGTTAAGTTTAAATTTCTAAGCTTTCTGAACAAGAAATTTAACAATCCTTACCCAATTCTCTCAATTGAAGAAAACCTCTGTCTTTTAAGCTATTGCATAGCTTTAATCGCGGGCTTTGAGCGCGGCGTCCGAATTTAGAAATTCCGTAGCGAGAAAACCTAACACTCCGGCTAACGTCGTTTAAGTTCGGCAGACTTCGGCATTTCGGCAGGCTTCGGCAGACTTCTCAGTTATTCAATAAAAGAAAATAAAATATTTTCTTATCGGTCATCACGCTCAAAAAGTGTAACTTGAATTAATATCAAAGAAAAAGAAAAAACTTAAATTAATATCAAAGACAAAAAAATAAATAAAAATAAATAAATAAATAAATAAAAAATAAATAAATAAATAATTATAATTGCATAAGTTGATAAAAAATGCTATGCAATAGCTTTACCGCGGCAGTCCCCAAGTGCCACACAAATTTTTTTTTTTTTTTTTTTTTTTTTTTTTGAGCTCTCCCTCTTTCTCGTGCTTGCTGGCCGAGTAGTTAAGATGTTTGGTTCGAAAGGCGAAGTCTCAGATTCAAAGCCAAGGGGATTCACAATGGAATGATATATATATCTATATATATATTACTTTTTTTTGCAGATTACGAAAATTTTCTGTCCTCGAACGGAAAAAGGTAATGGAAATATCTTCAAATCTCGAATATATACCGATAGCAATCCTTCCGGGATACTCAGTGAATTGAAGAGAGTGTTTTTGAATGTGTTTTCTACAAGTTTCCTACAAATTCATACCGATTTTGTTTCAAGGTAATCGGACTGAGCTCGGATTATTACATTTTCTGCAAATTTGTGTTTGGCCGTGAATCCTTTTTAGCTCACAGGCTATCATAGCCTGAGAGCTTATGTGCCCGCCCGTTCTGTATGTACGTTCGTACGTGCGTAACGCGATAACTCATGATAAAAATATCGGATCCACTTGAAATTTTGTATACAGGTATATCCTGCTAAAGCGCTTCCCTGATTAGTTTTTGGAGTTCATTCGATAAGTATAAGAGGGGGAACGGAGGGCTCATACCCCTCCCCTTAATTGATATAAATGGGTTTTTCATTCAGAATTATCAGTTTTCGTTGAAAATTTAGGTATAAGATCATTCTAATGAGGCGCCTCAGTGATTGGTATTCGGTGTTCATTGAATAAGTATAATCAGGGGGACCGGGGGTCTAATGCCCCTCCCCTTAATTTATATAAATGGGTTTTTCAAGCAGAATTTTCAGATTTCGTTCAAATCTCTGAATAGTTTTGTAAGTTTAATGGTTAAGTATAAAAGAGAGGGGGATGACTCCTCTTAAATTATATGAATGGGTTTTTATTATTAAGAATTTTCCAATTTGCTCTGAATTTTGAATATAGATTTTTTTATATGATAAAGCATGTCCCTGATAAGTTTAGGGGGTTCAATGATTAAGTATAAAAAGGGGAAAGGAGGAGCTGTTTCCCCTTCTTTGATTTTTTTTTTCGATCGGAATTAACTTTTGAAACTATAAGACTGTAATGTGCAATTGGTATGCGTAGCCTGTGAGCTCAATGCCTAGTTTAACTAGGCAGTATTCTTTTTATTTAAGGGTTCGGTCATCTGACGAAACCCTATTCTTCTCTGCGCTCTGTCTGTCTGTCACAGAGTTCGTACACAAAAACTATAAAGTCAGAGAGATCAAATTTGTGTACTTCTCTCTGAATACCTCTTGTCACACGACAAACCATACTAGAAATCATAAAAAATTGAAAAAGGCTATTATTTTAATTAAAATATTTTTGCCGTATCATCAGTTCATTTTTTAGGGTTTCGATCATGTGACGAAACCCTATTCGTCTCTATCCTGTCAGTCTGTCACAGAGTCCGTACACAAAAACTATAAAAATCAGAGACTTCAAATTTTGTGTAGAGTACTTCGTGTCACACAACAAATCATAACATTTTGAAAATTTTTTATTTTAACTAGACGCCAATTGGCGACCAGTTTGATCTCCTTTAAATATATGCTAAACATTATATCACATTACTATTATTCGTAATTTAATTTACATGCTCAGAGCTTAGCCAAATCGGAAGATTCTAATAGGGAAATAATGATCTCAGTGTTTTTAGTGTTAGTCAGGTACAGGTAATAAATCGCCAAACATTATTCTCGGCGCACTTTTTCGTATTTCCTTAATTTCATCTAAAATGTAATACTTTCACTTATTTTATTTAAAGTACATAACTTTAAAATGGAACATTTAAAACAAGTGACATCCACTTAATTTCTTTAAAAAAAAAAAAAAAAAAAACAAACAAACAAAAAAACAAAAAAACAATAATACTACAAATTAGGACATTTAATTTGAAAATAAAAACATTGTTTAAATTTACCACGCAAGGAATTGAAAATGATTTATTATTTGCGCCCGGTAAACATAAAAGTATCAAAACGGCCACCTGGCACATAAAAAGTGAAGCGATCAGCCCGGAACTGTTGATAACTGTCACATGACTTGGGCTTTTATTCTATTGATTAATTAATTAGTTAAAATTAAAATATTTTTTAAATATCATCAGTTAATCATCGAAGTTTAAATATCATCAACTACTTCAAGTCATCAATATATAGAGTAAAAAAAAAAAAAAATAGAGATGAATTGTGGTAGCTGTGGGTGACACAAAAAATGTAACTCTAAAATCTGCTACATTCATCCCAAGCACAACACGTGCTTTTGCAAAAAAGAAGAAAATTCTTTCTATAAAGTATATTAGTAATGCAGTTCTTAATACGTAATACAATGAAATGCTACTATAAAAAACTTAAATATAAGCAGAACATTTTTACTTAGATAAGAAATGCACAGGTAATGTCAAAGAATACGGTACCTCTTCCATGTGATTGCTCTTTTTTTTTTGGGAGGGGGGGGTCGAATCAAGCTATTTAAATTTGAGCGATATTATATTATTAAATTTTTAATTTAAATCATATTGTTTTTACGGCATATTACATCTCCATCTGTCTCCTTCCCCCTGAGTCACCCGACATTCCAAATTTCAAAACTCTATGTCAAGAGGAAGTGAGAAAAAATAAGTAACAATATTTCATTTTTTTATTCAAATAATAAACAGAATTGAAAGCAGTGTTCTCGCTGTCGCTCGCCAATGCGCCAAATTGCGACTAAATTCTTCATTTGGCGAGTAAACAAGCGATTAGATTCGCCAAATTGCTAGTGCTCAATTTTTGCTTTTTCTTTTTTTCTTTTTCGCTTTTCATACATATGCATATGCATTTAATGTATACATATTTTTTATATTTGTAGCGGATAGTTGAAATTAGATTAATAACAATCACTGTCACAATTATAAAAACTTGGGTTATTTTAGAACATATTGAAAAAAATATATACATTATAGGGTTAAAGGTTTTTTTTTGTGCTACACAGCGAATTTTTTTTGCTAATACTTTTCTCGTTTGGCGAATATTTTTTATTTTTAATTAGCCAAATTACTAACGATGGTCAAATGTCAGCGAGAACACTGATTGAAAGTTAAAAGAAAACATGCAATAATAACAAGAGTTTCAGAGTTTTTTTTTGTATTTGTAGAAACTAGTCGTTGGGGGCCACCGTAATACTTACCCATCATGGATATGTATATGAAAATAAAACATGTGAAACCTATTTATACAATGCATTGCAATTAATAAACAAAATTTAAATATTGTTAATATACATAGTAATGCTCTATTAAAGAACTGCTGATGTACCAATTTAGACAAATTATATAAAACACCAAACTACTCAAGTAGTACCGAACTACGTAAAAGAAACATCCTTATAACTCAAAAAATAATAGTTCTGTTAACTAACAATTAACTGTGTCGGATTAAGCGTCTCATTTGCAATTAAAATATACCTCTGAATTGAAATTTGAATGAAATACAGGGTCATGAAAAATCGAAGAATGTGGAAAACAGGATTACAAATATTTCGGCAACTAATAATTCGATCGACTTCGTTTTATATGCAAAATGTGTGTTATTTTATTGCCTTTTACGTCCATTCCTTAAAACAAAAAAAATCGAAAATTTTTATATACCTTTCATCAGAACGAATTTTTCGAGGGTCCGAAAAAAATAGTTCCGGATAATCGAGGTTGCTGATATTAAATAGGCTTCGTCACATTCTTACATACTAACTACATGCAAAATTTCACTGCTCTATCTCAATTTGTTCGGGAGATAGAACGCTTAAAGACAGACAGACAGACAGACAGACGGACGGCAATTTTTCTAAAAATATGTTTTTCGAAATCTTCACTATCTAAAACGTGTAAATCCGTCCAAAATTTTTTTTCGGTTTTCAAAACGATTGCAAGACTTACCATATACTACGTATGATGGGTAAGTAATAAAAATGAATAAATATGACATTGTAGTGTTGCAGTGTTTGTAAAATATTTTGTTTTCATGGAAGAAAACGATATGTTCTTTTGAAAATGACGTAATTTTGAACACTCGAATCATTCTGCCATTCCGAGATTAGATCACACATTTTAAAAATATATCGCTTTAAAAATGTCTTTGATCTTTTTAAATACAATTCATTTTTTCTGTAAAAGTAGCATAATTTTCACCCATAGAAACATGAATCTCATTGGTGCATAGATCATTTATTCTGAATCATTGCGCCATTTTGACATTTTTTTATTTACAGCATTTTTATACGTTCTAGAGTTTTATGAATACAATACCTTTTTAGGTGCGTTCGTAATTATGTAAATATGTAGCACCTATAGTTGTCATTCAGTCCGTTCATATAACAACGCAAAAACTACCAAACCGAATTGTTTGAAATTTTAAATATATAATTATTACATAATTTTGTCGCTTCATTTAAAAGTTTATGAAAATAGGACGGATAGACCAATTACATGGACAATCAAAATTATTCCGTTACAGTACGGTCAATGGGGAATAAAGTTTTAAATGCGTTTTAATCGTTTAAAATACATAATTATTACATAATTTTGTTGAGTCATTTCAAATTTTATGAAAATCGGATGCATAGATCAATTACAGTGACAATCAAAAGTATTTCGTTATATTACGGTCAATGGGGTAAAAATTTTCAAATGTATATTAGTGGTGTTACACTCATTCGAACATAATAAAATTCATATGCATCTATAAAGTACATATTATAATATACATTTTGCATAATATGTGGTGCAAAGAGCATTTGTTATTATCTTCTCTTAGCCTGTATCAATACAAGTCTAATACATAATTATACTGCTATATGCAGAGATACTATAGCAACGCTGTGGAAGATACCTGTAATAAAACTGTGTTGAATCTCTGAGAGACATCGAAGAGTCAGGTTTTTGATGACGACAATTCTTTATTAAAACTTTAATCAATCATGTAAACTTGATTTAGAAATATTTCCATAACAGCATCCAGTTGATTACTATTCAAAGCGAACTTTGTTAAAATGATTAAGAGGATCATAAAAATACTTCTTAAAAAAATATTGAACTTCATTACACCGGGAGCTTTTCAAAACTAACTTAAATTTAAATTATAAATAAAATCATTTCTTTAAAATATCATAAACGAAAAACTATATCTTATTTGAACTTAAACTATAATAACTTAAATCATAACTTGACGGAAACGAAAAGACAGAAAGAGCCATGAAGTCGATCAGGAAATGGCATTTATACTATCTCAGGAAGGGAACGGGACAGACGATTCCACTTCTGAAAAAGGGAAGGTCTTAGACTCGCCGATTATTGAACGTCTAATGCCATCTATCGAAGCCTCATGTCACAACTTTAGTTAATTTATGTTTTAAACTCAAAATAGCCATAAGTGACAAGTAAAACCGGCTGATTAGCCAACAAAGCCCTCCCACTTGTCACTTAGGAAAGACAATTCAAACAGTTTAAAAAAACGAATTCCCAAAACTCGCTCTGAATTTACAAAGGTCAAACAAAATCCAGCATAAATTTACCATTACATCTTCAATCTTCTTATCAAATCAAACATTTCTTCTAGAAAAAAAACATGTCGCCATATAACAAAAACATACAAACATTAAACATTAACAATATACATAACATTAACAGGATTATAACATAACATTAACAAGAATTATAACATTAACAAGAAATTTACCCTCATGCATCTAAAATGCAATATTTCAAACCAAAGTACCTAAAATATAACTCTGGTTCAAACTTCATCAATCAACTTCTTCAGCTTCAATTAACATTTCTAATACATTACTAGATATATTCAAAATTTCCTGAAAAGCAAATTTTTTTTTAATACAAAACTTTACATAATTTCATTTTACCAGTTTTAATAACTAAATTTTTGATAAAAATCAATACATGTTCAAAAGCTTTAACTATCACATTCATCCATCATCTTTCATTCTTCATCATACAACGGCCCTTGATTCTATTCCCTTTCATAACATACCCTATACTCCATAAATGTTTAGTTCATACAAATTCAAGCTTTACTATATATAATATGTAAAAATTCTCATAGCAAAAATTCAAGTTACATTCAAAGCTATTTTATAAAAACTGAAAAAGGATTACTTTCCTTAAAATCAAATTTAACATAAAAAATATTAAAGCAATAAAGTTCAAAGTTGATATCAATAAACTTTTAATCATGTTAACTTAGTGAAGTCGACTTCATATGTAATTAAACCTTTAAATTCAAGTTTCACTGGTGAATCCATATATTAAATCAGTTCAGAAGGATAAACTGACTTCAATTTCTATACATCAAATTAATCTTATACTTAAGTTTATATGTTCAAAACCAATCTTTTACAAAGAAGGTGGACTATCTAGTAAAATACAATTTACATAAATACACTTTAATGCAATGAGGGATATTGAACAAAATGTAACAATAAATTTAATATTCCGAGAAAACTTTCAGTTTAATCCCAGACAATTCAAATTTACTAAGCGGTTTGGTGAAGATGTCCGCATAATTTTCTTTACTTTTAACATATTTTACTTCAAAAATATTTTTATACACCAAATCTCTTATGAAAAATAATTTTACATCGATATGTTTTGATCGATGGTTTTCAATGGGGGATTTGACAAAACTAATTGTAGCCTGATTATCGACCAATAATAAAGATTTTTCCTTTCTATCACAAATTATCTTTCGACAGATGCATTCATCTATTATCCTATCGAACCATAAAAGTTCTCTAGCAGCTTCTGTCATCGAAATAAATTCAGATTCCATGGTTGATAAACTTATACATTTTTCCTTAAAGGACCTCCACATTATTGGTGATTTATCTAACATTAACAATCGACCACCCATTAAAGTTCTATCATCTCTGTTCGTGGCAAAATCGGCGTCTGAATATGCAATTAAATGTACATTTTTACAATTCAAATTTAACTTTAAAGATTTAGTTAAACAAACGTACCCCAGCAGCTTTAATAATCCATGCCAATGTACTAATCCAGGATTATTCTGGAATTGACTGAAGATATTCACTGCATACGCAATATCGGGCCTGGTTCTATTAGCTATGAATGACAAACATCCCAAAACACTTCTATATGGAATCTTAAACATTTCAAATATTTCACTGTCGGATTGAGGAGATTGGGTCTTTGAATAAACTACACCTTTGCTTATTGGAAGTGAAATGATAGAGAACTTAAACTTTTTAAATTTTTCACAAATCTCCTCGATATACGGAGTTTGGTGTATTGCTAAAAAGTTATCCCCCTCCTCAAATTCAACTCCCAATAGTTTTCTGGTTTTTCCTAATATCTTAAGATCAAAATAACCAGCTAAAAGTTTAACGACCTTTTCTACCACCTTTTCATTTTTACCAAAAATTACGATGTCGTCTACATATAGAAGCTGGATAATGTTATCACCAAAACCATATACACAATTGCACCATTCAAACTTTATAAAACCTATATCATGTAAAATTTTGTTTATTTCAAAATACCACATTCTACCAGACTGATGCAGTCCATATAAAGCCTTTTCTAGTTTACATACCAAGTTTTCATTTTTCCTAAACCCGTGTGGCTGGGACATATAGATTGTTTCGGCCAAAGGTGCGTATAAATAAGCACATTTTATGTCACATTGCAGGTGTGTCCATTTTTTACAGGAGACTAATAGGGAAAAGAAAAATCTAATAATGGCAAAGTTTACAACTGGGGAGAAGGTTTCATCATAGGTTTCCCCTTTTACTTGTTTGAAACCCTGTGCCACCAGTCGAGTTTTATACTTTGCGATTTTACCCTTGTCATCCTTTTTCAATGTGAAAACCCACCTACAACCTAAGGGTTGCCAAGGTTAAGCCAAGGTTAAGCCAACGAAGAGAAAACCTGCTCAGTGATAACTTTCAAACGACCCTCGCACGCAACAAAGTTTGTCGTAGCCCTAAACGGAGCAGTCATCGATGGCGTGAAGCTGGATGTATCGATTCTGAGGAAAAACACTTCTTGGAGCAACTCAGGCTGTGGTAAACGCACAGAGATAAACAAGTTGGAAATATCAATACAAGTTGGAAGCGTTGCAAATGAGGTGCGTTCGTACGATAACGAAGTTTTAAAAATATCACTCTCATATATCAATCTCATAAAATTGTAAATAATTACAATTAACATGCGCACCAAACAATGTTCTCCCTATACCATTGTGCAATGGAATACTTTTGGGTGGCCTTGTAAATCAATAACAAAAGTTCTTTGCACCACAGATTGTGCAAAATGCATATTATAATATGTACTTTATAGATGCTTATCAATTTTATTACGTTCGAATGAGTGTAACACCATTAAAATGCATTTGAAACATTTTCCCCCATTAACCGTAATGTAACGGAGCAATTTTGATTGTCCCTGTAGTTGAACTATTCATCCGATTTTGATAAAATTTGAAATAATTCGACAAAATTATGTAATAATTATGTATTTAAAATTTCAAACGATTCGGTTGGGTAGTTTTTGCGTTGTTATATGCGGACAGACAGACAGACGGACAGAGGGACGGACTGAACGACAAAAATAGGTGTTACGTATTTACATAATTACGAACACACCTAAAAATAAAGGGAAGTCTGTGCACCTGAGATTTAAAGGGCATCTAACGACAGCCGATTTTGAAGAATTTTTTCACGGGGTAGGAAGGATTACTAGAATCTATCTGAATCAAGCAAAGCATTTCGGATTTGCGATGTTTGAAAGCGAAAAGGAAGCTGAACGAGCCATTAGAGAGATGGATGGAGAGGTGTATAAGGGCAGCAGAGTTTTTGCCGCAGACATTTTCAAAGCATGATTTCCATAATCCAGTTCCCCAATCATTTGACTATAATGAAAACAGAGAAATGGTGACGTACGAAGAGTTAGATGACTAGTTCATATAACTTCAATCAATTTCAATAAATAGTTCAACTAGCCTTTATATTAGGCTTAGAGTAATAAAACATCTATATAAAAAGAAAATTTTTCGTTTGGCGGTTCTGCTCTCTGGAATCCTCCATGACAGCCAATGTTCAATTTAGTTTTTGTTTTTATATTTCTATGTTCAAAATTGATCAAAAAAGAGAACGTTCATGAGTGCACAGAACTACTGATGAGTAAAAAAAAAACAAGTTACTGTTGAAGATAGAAAAATATATGGTGTATGGCGGGAGCATATTTTTTCAAATAATTTGAAGCTCTAAATTTGGTATATTTCATGCAGGTGACGAAACCATCAACCAGCAATCAGCTATATTCTGTAGCAAAATTTCACACAATTAACTGCAATCGGAAATAAATAGCAACAAGATTATTTATTGAAGTCTCTGGCGGGCGCATTCTCACAAGGAAGATCTCCATACTGGGTATACTCAGAATTTTATGAAAAAAAATACTAATTAAAGTACTTATGTAGATAATAAAGGATCAGTCAAAATTAGCGTCCGAATCACATTAGAAAAAATGTTAAAAAAAAAATATATATATATATATTCGAATATTTGGCGTGAAAAGACGAAAGAGTCACTCGATTTGGCGAGCAGTCTTTTTCTTCGCCAAAAGCAAACGATCATAATGCAACTCAAAACTCTTGGATATTTAGAATGCGTGTAAATGGTACTTAATGAATTTAAACATAAACAATGAGAGAATTTAATATATTATATACATATATATACATATTGTATTACATATATATATTATTTGTTGAAGTAATTATTTAATTAATCACTGAAAAAAATATTTTTATAGATAAAAAAAAATATTGAGAAAAATTATCTTCATAGATTTAAGTGTATACAAAAATAAAAGATAGATGTTTCCATAGCAACAAAATCTAATCTACTACTCTAAATAGGACTTTGAGCTTGAAACAAATTTAATTAATTTAAATTATGAATTTCGTTTTAAATCTTAAATTTTGATGATTAAATTTAAATATAAATACATATAAATATCGATATAACAAAATTATACTTAAAACAAACTAAAGCTTACAAAACTAAAGCTATTAACATTAAATTTCTCAAAACAAGTTCAACATAAAGCCTTTTTTTTTTCTTGAAGTGTGTTTCATAAAGTATTTTTTGAAATTACATTCCTTCGCCAACCGGCGATAAATCGCCAAATAACGAAATTTTCATTATTTTTTTACGGTTACTCAATGGAGTTTCCAACGAAATTTTTTTATAAACGTATATATCTACACGAGAAGAACATTCTGTAATTTTTTCAGATTTTTCGGGGTATGCCCGTATGGAGACCTTCCTTGTCAGTAAACGGCACACCATCCATTTCTGATTGTAGCATGCTGTGAGACGTTACTATGGCAATAGCCCTGGCTGATGAGACAGCTAATTGACAGTTTCGTTCTTTTTTATCATCTAATATAGTATCACACATAATCATATATAATCTATATCTTCGATGTTATTGCCATGATGTTATGCTGCTTTGCAGACTATGAAAGATTTAGATGACTATTTCATAGTTACCTAAATCTCCGTTTAAATATAAAAATATCCATTTTCTCTATTACCTTATTTATAATACAAAGTATTCTAATTTATTTGTAGATAAATCTGATGAAAATAAAATGTATTATCATTTGCTTGAATTTCTATTCTATGAAACTGTAAATGATAGTCTCCTCCTAGTAGCATATGAAAATTTGGAATCAGGTCGATTTATCCGATATTACCGAAACTCGAAATAACCCGCGTTGCTAGTTACATCGGATTAATTCCGATATCATGAAATTTAAAATGATTCGATAGAATTCTACAAGGATTCTATATATTCAATTTCAAAACAGTCTATTACATAGATTTTGCTCTGTTACATACAGAAAGATAGACGGACGGCCCAGAGGATGACTGTAGGTAGTTACGTATTTATATAATTAAGAACGTACCTAAAAACTGAGCATTCTTCAAATTTTGAGGAGTTCGAGTAAAATCGGGTAACCTTACCCATGCAAAACTCTAACTCCTAGAAGAAAGATGATAACAGTTCTTGACCGGGAGGCATTTTCAGAAAGAATCACGTTTTGAGCACCAGCCTTGGCGAGTTGCCGAAAGTGAGAACGTTCAGCTAGCTGCATCGCCAAACACAAAATAAACTAAGTTCAAATATGTCATAAAACATATGATTAATAGAATTATATTTATTACAAGAGAATCTTTACTACTGTTTTTAATTAACTTCTCAATTTCTTCAAACATAGCGAGTTAAGGAAATACTATTTTTGAATTGAGAAAAAAAAAACCTATGTTTAGATGTTCTGTGAAATTTAAAGCATTTTAATCTGAAAAAGCTCTTTGTTTTAAACTGTTTTAATCGTAAACAAAAGAATAACATTTGCTCATATTAGAGTCTTTGCTTAATAACATTTACGGAAAAACCATTGGCGATAAGGGCGATCTCTTTGCAGAAGGAAGGGTTGCTATTCGCTAGACGTTTGACATCACAAACAAGAAAGGGTGCGTAGCACTGACTTCATCTCCGCGCCAATCGCTGTTCTGGCGATAAGGTGCTCAAAACGTGATTCTTTCTGAAAATGCGACCGGGAGGCGGTCGCACAGATAATTACCTCATAGAATTCACAGATGAAGTTCCAGAATTATTTAAAACTTGATTTGCATATTAAAAAACATTTCGGTCTGTCAAGTTGCATCTTGATAAAAAACAGCTGAAAACCCGACTTTAGCGGTTGACTCGTAGATTTACCATTGTGTTTTTCTGCTGCCAGTCCTCCATGTTTTCATACCTTTGAGTACCTGCTATCTACAGGGTGTTCAGCACCCCCGGTAACACTCCGATTTCAAAATTAAATTTCTCAAAAACAAAGTTCGACAGAATTATGCGGTAAACGGTTTGTTTATTAAGTAAGCTGTAAAAATCTTATACAGAAGTTACGAACGATGAATATTTTGAAAAGATTACGTTTTGATTGCAAAGAGTTATTGATTTGACATTTTTTTTAGATTGCTTGCAGAGAACTAGTTTCTCGTCGTACAGTGACGTATTTTAAAGATTTTTCGAAATAATTTTTTAGAATTTCCTGAAATTTAAAAAGATAAACTCCAAAAATCGTTAAAATATGGCACTGTAATCCGAAAACCTCGTTCTCTGTAAGCAATCTAGAACAAGAAAAATGTCTAGTCAAATATTCTTAGCAATCCAATTACAATCTTTTGAAAATATTCACCGTTTGAAACTTCTGTATAAGATTTTTATAGCTTACCTGAAAAATAAACCATTTACCGCTTAATTCTACCGATCTTTGTTTATGAGAAATTTAATTTTAAAATCGGGGTCTTATTTACTGGACACCCTGTTATTATAAAGGGCATACGTATCTGTGCGTAACGCATACGTCATTTAACAAATAGTAACACTTTGAAATTTGAAATGAAATTTCAATTTCGCAATTTTTGCTATTGCGAATTTTTAAACTTCTAAACATCCTATATTTTCAAATTTTACATTGTCATATAGGGGAAAAATGTTTTTTTAAATTCAATTTGTTTGAAAACTGTATCTTAATTTATTTTTGAGACATTAATTTTTTTTTTGTAGTTAGAACCGCTTTTGCAATCGTGGTAACAAAAGGAGTACAAAGTTATGGGAAAATAAACGGTCAAGCGCGAGTATTACTCACGCTCAGAGAGTTCCGTACAATAAAGATATGTATTAGTATTCCCTTGGGAACGAGTGACTGGTTACTATAAAACATACATTGATTTATCGCCAACAAAACAGAGCTCGAAATGGAAAAATTCACGAACCGGAATCCTATTCGAAAATTTTTGTTGATTGGATTTTTCTTTTGGAAAGATGCATTTATTTATAACCGAACAGTTTTTAAAAAATGCATTTAAAGTTTTAAATGATAATTCAAAAAGCGTTAAAACGGACAAGATAAGCTTTGTATGTGTATTTATGAAAAATATTTTAGCTCTGTTTATGTGTTTAGTGCATGTGTGTGTGTTTGTCTGTCTTCGATCGTTAGCGAAATCTACTTCACAAAGAAGTCTAAAAATCTGATTGAAGATAATCTGGATGCACTTGCGGTTCAGATTTTAATTTTTTAAAGCCTTTTGGCCCTTTTTAAGTTTTTATGTCCTAAATTGTGAATAATATACATACCTATTTATCTTATCTCTGTTATAGTATGGTTTTTGGAGGCCATTCTTCAATTAATTACTCTTCCATTTTGCCTTCCATTTAATACACTCGGGTAAAGTACAGGGGCTTTGAATTTTTGAACTCTAAATTGTTAATAACCCGACCCCCCCTTTTTATCCTATCTTCGCGTTTGGAGCCATTTTACCATTAAGTATTTCTCCGTTTTCTAAATTCCAGTTAAGACCCCCTAAGGCCCGGTCCCGCGTCTCCTTGTACATTTTGTGCACCATGCATTTTTTACCTCCTAATTGTGTAACCATCTCAACAGTATAACTTAAAAAGTTGATTCTTGAACATTTTTCCCCGGATCAACAACTTCATATTTTTTGTCGGGTCACTAGTACAGGGCCCTTTTATTCCATCTTCTTTGCAATATTCTTTAAAGCTTCATTCTAATCATTTAGTCATACCCTATTCTCAATTTCTACTAACTGAAGATATGTGAGTACTAAGATTTTATATGTTTTCAGTTGACCCTCCTCTCAACTGTCAATTGGCCCCTTTCTGTTCCCCTGTTACGGATCTCTTTAAAAAGGCCAGATTCACTAGATTTTTTTAAACAACTTCTTAGGTAGATCAACTACTACATGTCTCTGTTAATATAAGGCAAAAATTTAGTTTTGCTCCCATCTTCGTTATATCAAGAAAATTAAATCTAAACAGAGCGAGGAAAGCTCCGATATCTTCTTCTCGAGTCTTTCACTTACCAAGCAGGTGCAAGGAATGTTACGCACCGACTTTGACATGAATAATATCATTAGAAAGATCTCATCCGCGGAAGTAAAAAACTCAATGGTCAACCTGTTGCAACCCTTTTTCGAAGTAACTGACAATTTATACACGCAATTTGTTTATTTATTATAACATATTAATACCGTAACATTTGTTATCTCATTAAATTTAGAATTATTGCTATTAAATGGCTTTCTGTGCACTTTTTTACAGAAGACTATAACCACTATTGGACGCTACTAGTGCCCAGCATCAAGAAATTCTCACACAGCCCACAAAACAATACATTTACAAGGTTACAGTTGGGAGCTATTATTTAATTCTTCTCGCACCACTTTATAAAAAGTCCTTCCGGCAATGCCGGGAGGAAGAAGTAACTTTCATATAGGGGGAACTGGGGTACATTGATACAGTTTTTTTCTAAGATTTTTTTTGGTGTCAAGAAAGTAGAAAATTCAAGTTTTTTTTCCATGAGGTGACAGCAAAACTTGTGTAGTATGTTATAAAAATGTACAATCATTGTTTTATATAGTATTTTTGCATGTAATTTTAAAAAAATCAAAAAAAGTCATTTGTATCAATGTGCCCCATCCCCGGGGCAGATTGATACGTTTGAGAAAAATGACGACAAAATAATAACAATGCATATTTTTCATAGAAAATGAATTAGAAAACCATTTTATATTTATTTATAAAAATTCAAATCACCCACAATTTATTTTTAAGCAATATTAAAGCAATCAAAATTAAATATATTATGACTTGATGTTCTGTCTGTTTCTTGTCTGATTGTTGGCTGTGGTAACTTTGTCATATCTAGCACTTCAACCCCAGCATTATCTTCTTTCTTATGAAAGATGAAAAAATTACCAGTTTTTCTGTTTATAAATAGGTTCATAAACAGAAAATAAAGGATAATTATATTAAAAATTCTGTTTATAATATAAGTATCATTTTCTGTTCTGCAGTTTGTTTCTCTTACTTAACATTTCTCATGTCGAAAATACTTTTTTCTCTGGAGAATCGATATAAATTCGAGATTTGCCAGAATGCCGTCCTTTTCTTTTATTAGTTCTACTAGCACTAGATGCTGGGTAAGTTCCTACGTCTTCTGTTTTCAAAAATACTATAAAATGCTCTAATATAAAGAAATCAGAGCTATTTCACTTCAATAAAAACTAATATTAGAAATTTTTCGTGAAAAAAAGGTTGGATTAAGGAGTGTATGGTAAAAAAAATAATAAAAGTTAATGAAAATATGAACTATTAAAGGATTTAGGCTGTATCAATGTGCCCCGTCATAAACTGTATCAATGAGCCCCATACAGCGATTTTGAATAAAATGAGTCTCAAATCCAACACTTCACAATATATCTAACAATAAATAATTAGGAACTGATAAAGAGTAGCAGTACTTACCAGGGAAAGTATTCATTTTGGTTGAAAATACTGGCAAAGTTGTATAATAGCATTTCAATTGTACAACTCAAATTTACTTTTGAACAACAAAAACAATAAATTACCCGTCCCATTTCACCAAACTGCTGAATCATTCCAAGATTTTCTGTATGTAGTTGAATACACTAGCATCACCTTTTGGAGCTGTTGTGAAACTTCCTGTAATGACCCTGTGAGCGGTAGAGGGGGTGTATCAATGTGCCCCATGTATCAATGTACCCCAGTTCCCCCTACTTATATATTTATTTATTTATTTTAAAGTAAGTTACATTGTTGAAAAATACTAAGCTCAAATTAGTGGAAATAATCTTATAAAATTAGTGATTTTATAAGATTGAATATTAGTTTTTGTCAACACTGAATATTAATAGGAATTTTTAGAAATTAGTCATCTTTTATTCAACCTGGTTTTATTTTAAGCGATTTAGAGAGTCACCAAATTCCACGATATCATAAAGTGTATGCCATTTTAAAGCAACATTGCGGATCGTTCAGATCAGACCGTTTCAAAGTGTCAGCCATAAGCAAAATTCAAAGTCCTATAACTCAATCATTTTTTAAGATATAGACAAAATAAAAAATGTTCTGGAATCGTTGTTTTTAGTTCTAACATGTAAAAGAAAAATATTTTTCAACTTTTAATTTTTTCGCATTTAATTTTAAATTAAATTTTTTTTTTAATTTAAAATGGCCACCATTTTGAAACAAATTGGTGAATGATGCTGGTCAACGAACTCGGTCCAGACATTTGTATGTACTATGTACATACCAAGTTTCATTGAAATCGGTTCATAAATACGCGTGTTATCACGTGACAAAAATCAGATCGTTTCAAAATGTCAGCCATAAGAAAAATTCAAATTGCTATAACTCAATCATTTTGTAAGATATTGACAAAATAAAAAGTGTTCTGGAATCGTTGTTTTACCTTCTAACACGTAAAAGAAAAATATTTTTCAAATTTTGATTTTTTCGCATTTAATTTTAAATTTTAAATTTTTTTTTAAATTTAAAATGGCCGCCATTTTGAAATAAAATGGCGGATGATGCTGACCAACGAACTCGGTCGAGACATTTGTATGTACTATGTACATACCAAGTTTCATTCAAATCGGTTCATAAATACGTTAGTTATCGCATGACAAAAATCAGATATATACACTATCTACCAAAAAGTATTTGTACACTTTCAGTTTTTGACATTTTGTCAAATATTTAAAAATATACTGGTCGGATTCTTCTGGAACTTCAGAAATATAAAGATTATGTTTCACTTTATATTTATTTACATTCATTTGTTAAGCGGGTAATTAGGGGGCCGGCAAAAAAACAAAGAATAATAGAAATATTTGGGATCGCCCTGTACATGAAAATGCACGAAATGACTTATCGCTTTAGAATACAAATATATGAATACAGTAGAATATGTACACTAATTTTTGTGAGAATAGCATGTATATTTATGGCGATAGAGCGATTTTTTTGAAAAATTCAAAAAATTCTGGTATGTTTTTTGTTTATATCATGCTGGGTTTTTGACCAAATTTAACGCAAATTTCAGAAAAATTGGCAAAATGCAGTAAAAAAAATGTAGCGCAATTGGAATATAAATATATTAAATATTTTATGAAATATGAGTAGTTTTATGAAATAATTTTTATCTGCGCATGCGCGAACGATAAAAACAATTCTTTTACATCATTTAATAGTCAATTCTATGGAGTAACTTATAAAAAAAATCCAATGAAATATCGTGAAAATTCAAAAAGATATCATTATTATAAGTAAGCTGTTTTTACATTGCTCTCTAAAAACGGCTGAATGATAAGGAATTCTACACAAATTGACATTTTTTATTGACTGACTTTTTGGAAAAAATTAGTATTTAATGTATACAATATCTAATACAATATTTCTGTTAATAAGTATCTTGACATCTGTGATGGAAAAGAATAAAAGCCCTTTTCCTTTTCTATCACAGGTGTCAAGATACTTATTAGCAGCAATATTGTATTCATTAAATAGTACTAATTTTTTCCTAAAAGTCAGTTAATAAAAAATGTCAATTTCTGGAGAATCCCTTATCATTCAGCCGTTTTTAGAGAGCAATGTAAAAACAGCTTACTTATAATAATGATATCTTTTTGAATTTTCACGATATTTCATTGGATTTTTTTTATAAGTTACTCCATAGAATTGACTATTAAATGATGTAAAAGAATTGTTTTTATCGTTCGCGCATGCGCAGATAAAAATTATTTCATAAAACTACTCATATTTCATAAAATATTTAATATATTTATATTCCAATTGCGCTACATTTTTTCTACTGTATTTTGCCAATTTTTCTGAAATTTGCGTTAAATTTGGTCAAAAACCCAGCATGATATAAACAAAAAACATACCAGAATTTTTTGAATTTTTCAAAAAAATCGCTCTATCGCCATAAATATACATGCTATTCTCTCAAAAATTAGTGTACATATTCTATTGTATTCATATATTTGTATTCTAAAGCGATAAGTCGTTTCGTGCATTTTCATGTACAGAGCGATCCCAAATATTTCTATTATTCTTTGTTTTTTTGCCGGCCCCCTAATTACCCGCTTAACAAATGAATGTAAATAAATATAAAGTGAAACATAATCTTTATATTTCTGAAGTTCCAGAAGAATCAGACCAGTATATTTTTAAATATTTGACAAAATGTCAAAAACTGAAAGTGTACAAATACTTTTTGGTAGATAGTGTATATATATATATATATATATATATATATATATATATATATATATATATGTCAACATTTGAACGGAGGGTGGTTTTGGGGTCTGGGGGTCATGATCGGTGAAAATATACCAAAATTTTCCGGAAGTGCTTACCTCCGGACGGCTGCAATAGGTAGCTTTTTACTTTTTGTAATGAAAGCTACCTAAAAAGAAATCTTTCAGATGTACCTTGACAACATGTGCAAGATAAATGCACAAGAAAATTTATTTTCAAAATGTACTGGTGCGAATAGAATATAAAAATAGTCGCCCATAGCAACCCTGCTTTTGCTGTATTTAACTTATCTTTTTTTTCAAGGTTTTTTTTTTTTTTTTCGTGTCTAATTTCTAAACATAAGTAACATAATTAAGTTAACAAAAAGTTTTCTAACAGAAAAATTACAAATTTTACGAAGCGACAAATGTAGCAGCATAAGTACATTATAATAAATAAAGAAATGGTGTGACATATATTGTCAAATATATGGAAAATTGATAATTTGTAGTGAATAGGCCTATACATTTCTCCACTTCCTATGACGAGATCTTTCCACCAATAGCTTATATTCAAACACAATATGTGCTTAGAGTACCTCCTCAAAAAATTATTCAAATGCGTAAACTCATTTTCTTGCTTTTAAGATACACTTTTTTCATATATATAAACATATGTGCGTGTAACCTTCATCCATGAATAGGTAATTTTTGTCTAAAAATAGAAACACTTTGACAGAAACTAAAATCTCACAATAAAAGCTGACATGAAACTGAAAAAAAAAACCCGTTTAATTTGAGGTAAAATCGCTACGCTCAATATTTTTACGTACATTTTCTGAGCGAAATATGCTCGCCGGTTGTCGCCCCAGGTGGCCAAACTCAAAGTTCGAGTCCTAGTTATGGCATATTTTCGCTCAGTTAGAAAAATTCAATTCGTATTCTCATGTATGTGAGCTAAAGTATATGTGTTATGATGTTATGTTATGAATATTATTTTAAGATTTTATTGTTAAAGAGCAACACTTTTGATAAATATAATTTAGTATATCCTACAGGGAATTAAATATATAAGAAGGTCATAAAGTCCCTGATGCCAAAAAATTATATTGAAATAACTATTGAATGTAATACTGTAAAAGTTTTACTATGGAAAAGTGACGTTCTTAAGTTTCTTTTATTCAATCAGCACCAACGTACATGGGTAGGTCGTTCCGGAAATACTTGATGACAAATTTTCTGTAAAATGGATCTGTCAGGACGGATTAAAAGTATGGTCGAGTCTTTTGAATTTATTCTATCGGAGTAAATAAAGGACATAGTTTTTACAATACCTCCAATTGAAACACTCAGTGTCAGAATTACAGATATTGTATTTAGCATGTCACTCCAAATAATGGGCAATATATGGTCAAAAATGGAATACCGCCTTGTCATTAGTCGAGTTACTAGAATGCTAAAACTGAAACTTACTGAAGTAAGTACTCGTATTAAGAATTCCATAAATATTTTTAAAATACACTGGCTTCCAAAAGTTAAGGTACACCCATTTTTTTAATCTGATTTGCAAGTGAATGAATATATAAACATGAAATTTGGAGGTAATGTGCGCTAAACAGTTGTTTATTAAATGCGACATAGGAATTTACTTAAATTAAACGTATAAATGAAATTACAACAAAAAAGCACTCATGGTGGAAAATTCTACTCTTGCAGAAATCAGTACATCTCCTCAGTATTATGCCGTAAAATGTGAGAGAAATATTAACAAAAACTGCTTTTATTACGGAATATGTCCACCCCGGATTTGAATGCATTGGCGGCATCGACTTTCCATGCTCTCAATTAAATGGTCGGACACCGAAATAGTCGCGCTGACCAGACATGGAGTGAGTCTTGTTCCAGCTAATTTAATGACCTAGTAGGAGGACTTAAAGCCGCAACCCGCCTTCCAAGATAGTCCCAAAGATGTTCCATCGGATTCAAGTCTGGAGAGTGAGCTGGCCATTCTGTTTTCTCCAAACCGTGATCTTTAAAACAATCTCCAACAACCACTGCTCGGTGTGGTCTTGCATTATCATCCATTAGAATGAAACCATTGCCAATAGCACCGGCATATGAATACACATATGAATCAAGGATATCATCCCGAAATCTCGCACCAGTCAGAGTTCCTCCATGGAACACATGTAGGTCAGTGTGACCTCCGAGTGAGATCCTTGCCCAAACCATGATTCCACCGTTTTTGTACCTGTGTGTTTCGACAGTGTTTGATTGACAGTATCGAATTCATTCCTCTCTCCATATCAGAGGGTGTCCTGAACCGCTTTCCAATGTGAATGTGTATTCGTCTGTGAAGAGTACAGAAGCCCGCTATTGTCTGGTCCAGGAAATATGTTCTCTTGTCCAACATAAGCGGGTCCTTCTCTGTCGTCTGTTGAGGGGGACACACACAACTGGTCTTACAGACCCGCATTGTGAAGGCGTTTTCGCAACGTAGTAGCGGAGATTCTTCTCCTTGATGCTGTAAATTGGTTTGCAATTAGTTACGGCTCAGTAGTGCGTCTTCTACTTCGGGGCGAAAGAGCTAGAAACCGATCTTCTTCGTGTTTTAACACGTTTGCGGTCTGGAACATGCCTTCTGAACACAGAATTTTGGATTCATACTGATCCCAGAGTCGTTGGACTATACTGCGAGACACATTGTACCGTCTAGCAGTATTGGCCTGTGACAACCACACTTCCATCCCACCTACCGCCCGCCACCTTAATGAATTGGACAAACGACTTCTTCTAGACATTTCTAGAATTCTACTGGTTGTTGTGAACAAAACTGGCAAGAATAGTTCAAATACAATAAAACTTACACGCGAAATTACGAAAGATTCGTAATTGCATGTTTTTCTCTCATTCACAAACATTCTTTTCTATAAAATAAAAGTAGTTGCCGTAATTTTTGCATAATTTTTTTAAAGCTTATTATTGACATTCATATAAACTATGAAGTTTAATTTGATTGCCATTTTTTTTTCTGGTGAGCTTCGAAAAACATGTTGCACCTTAAATTTTGGAGGCCAGTGTGTATTTAAAAAACCATACTCCTAATTATAATAATTTTTCTGAAATAAATTATTGTAATAAGGAAAAAACTTTGCTAATGTTTTCTTTTTTATGAATATTTTTTTAAAAAGCGTATAAACTTAGTAAAATATGAATTAGTTTCTTTATTACAGGTTTTAAAATAGCAGACAATAGGTTATTATAGTATTTAAATAGGAAACATTTATTTAAGTTAGTTATGCCTATTAAATCCAAACAAGTACTTGCTTTACAGTTGCACTAGTTACTAATCATTTGGCATTTAGAAAACCCAAATTAAGCACAATAATATTTCTTTTTAAAGTATGCATACTGCAAACTGGGTTCTTACATTTTAGACATAATTGTTTATATTCAAGTACTATATGTGCTTACATGAGAACCTCTTCGAAAAATTACTTAAATGTTTAAATACATTTTTCTTTCTTTTGATAAATTCTTTGTTCAGAAGAGATTTGATATATGCTCATTTTTTTATTTAATAGGTTTTTCTAGAATTTTGTGAAAACTGTCTGACGACATTATCGAAAAGCTGCACAAAAATTTTTTTTTGGTTGTAGGATTATAAAATTTTCAGCTAGAGCAATAGTCGTATACCTTTTCCGAGGAAAAACTAATTTTTCAGAAAACGAATTTAAAGTTTTCAACTTCGGTTTAAATTAATGTTGTCTGCCATTTTTCAAAAAGCTCTATCTTCATTTCTAATAGGTGTACAGGAAAAATAGAAACAGATTTAGAAATATAAATGTTTACTATATAAGAAATAAGTGTAAATTATCATCGATATTGATGTTTTAAACTTAGGTGGATACCTTAATATTATGCCAATTTCTGTGTCAACATGATGTAAGTACGTGTATTGAAGAGGTAATGAATGCGTTTACAATAGATTGAAACAAACACTAAATTAGTCTAATTATAATAGCTTTTATCAGCAAATTATTGTAATCAATAAAAGACTTTACGACCACCCTGTATATGTGCACTTAAACGGAAAGCAGCAGTAACTCATCTTTGAACAAAAATTACTTTGTAAGAATGTGCAGACTCGTGTTTTCGTTTTCATGCGTATTTGTATAAACAGCGTGTAAACATAACAAAATGTGATTTTTTTTCTTTATTACAAGTTGTAAAACAGCAGACAATAGGTTATTACAGTACCAAAAGTTCCAAATAGGAAAGATTTTTTTATTAGTTATTCCCCGTATAATCAAACAAATATCTTTTTCAAAGTTGTACATAAATTGAAGATAATCCAACTTTGATTGTGAATTTTGCTTCTTGAGCTTCTTAGATTTTTCTTTTATGAGCAATGATGCATCGTGAACAAAACTTGGATATACAATTTGAAAAAATAAATTCATGATTAGAGTTAAAAGGAAAATGCTCCTTAAAAGGATAGTTTCTATATAATTGTATTTGACACTTACTCCGGTTTAAAGATAGAAAACCAACGGTTATAAATGCACAAATAACTGGGATATTTACCAAATTTCTTGCCAATGTGGCCTTTCTTATATTGGTCAGACTAAACGTGCTCTCAGATTTCGTTTAACGGAACATAAAAGGAATGTCAAAAATCAAGAGCTTAAACGCTCTTCCATAGCTCAACATTGTTGGTCTATACAACATAAGTTTAACTTTTCTTCAGCTACCATCATCCAAAAGTGTCCTTCCAGTCTTGATCTTAATTTTTGGGAAGCTTACCACATCATTAAAAATTCTCACTCCTTATTCAATGACTTATCAAGTACGCCTTATTTTCCTAGCATTTGGAAAACTTTTTTTCCCTCGCTTTTTACTTTTTGTTTTGTTTATTCTCCGGTAGATTTCGCTACTTGTCCACCCAGTTGTTATGCTGCTCTCTTCTCATTGGTTGCTTTCCTTTAGGCGGGATCGTTTCCGTAGCGGGTATATAAGCCTGCGTCTCTCTGCCCAATTTTGCTTTTTCTAGCTCGCTGAGTTTTGCACTGATGAAAAATCTCCATAGTAGATTCGAAACGGCTGTTTGCTACGTTTTCTTACTTTATTTGTGCATTTATAATCGTTGTTTTTCTATCTTTAAACATTTTTGCACAAAGGATTTATTTGCTATTTTAACTTACTCCGGTTTCGTTATGCTCTAAAAATGAAATGCCTATTAAACTTTAACTTGGTAATAAAGAAAAATGAAATATATTCTAGAATGCCAACTTCTGTGTCAACAGCATGCAAGTACTTGTATTGTAAACCTCATAAATGTTTTTACATTATATTGAAACAAGCAATTATATCGTTTAACAATGTTAGGTATTTTTAAAATAAATTATTGTAATCAGAGAAACACTTTATGACTACCTTGTAAATCTGAATTTAAAGGGAAAGTAGTACAATTTTACCTTTGTATAAAAATTACTTTGTAAGAATATATAGACTCATGTTTACATTTTTATGCGTATTTTTAAAAAAGCATTGAATAGCATTTGTGTAACGTTATACCATAAAATTGGTGGAAACTTTGCTGCCTCCTATTTTATGGAGTGATTTTTTTTCACTTATATAGTGGCGTAATTTAAACATATATTACTGGTGTAACATAACAGTGTTACACCGGTTATAACGGTTAAAATACTCCTTAAAGTTCGAAAAAGCAAGGGTACTCCATAAAATTGAAGGTGGCAAAGCTGCTACCAATTTTATTGTGTAACTCAAATGTTTTACAGTGCGGCGTGTAAACGTAATAAAATGTGAGCTTTTTTCTTTATTTCCTTACACTTTTTTACTTTCTTTATATATTTTCTTTTATTATTTTCTTTATAAGTTGTGAAAAAGTGGACAATAGGTTATTACAGTACCAAATGTTCCAAATAGGAAAGAACTTTTTATATCAGTTATTCCCCCCACAGTTAAACAAATATCTTCTTCAAAGTTGTGCATAAATAGAAGATAATTTAATTTAGTTTGAGAATTTTGACCTAGAGTCTTCTTTTATTAACAAAGATGCATCATGGACAAAACTTGGATAGAAAATTTGAAGAAACAAATTCACGATTGGAGTAAAAAAGAAAAGGCTCCTTAAAATGATAGATTCTCTGTAATCATATTTGTAATTTGCTTCGTTATCATTACGCACTAAAGAAGAAATGCCTATAAATGTTAATATGGAATTAAAGATAAATGAGTTAAGTACCAGAATACCAACTTCTATGTCAACAAGATTGTAAATACCATGTATAGAAGTAGGTATTGAAAACTTTATAAATGTCTTTACAATACATTGAAAAAAAAACCATTAATAAGCCTAATTACATTAGATTTCTTCAATAAATTATTGTAATCAAGGAAGGACTTTATGACAACTCTGTATATTGGCACTGAAGCGGAAAATAGCAGTAACTCATCTTTGATCAAAAATTAATTTGCAAGAATGTGCAGAATAATGTATTCATTTTGATGCGTATTTATGAATGCAGCGTGTAAACTTGATAAAACATGTTTTTTTTCTTTATTATAGGTTGTGAAACAACATACAATAGGTTATTACAGTACCAAATGTTCCAAATAGGAACGATCTTTTTATGTTAGTTATTCCCCATACAGTCAAACAAATATCTTCTTCAAAGTTGTGCATAAATAAAAGATAATCCAACTTGGATTGATAATTTTGCTTCTTCAACTTTCTAGCCTCTTCTTTTATTAACAAAGATGCATCGTGAGCAAAACTTGGGTATAAAATTTGAAGAAACAAATTCATGAATGGAGTAAAAAGAAAAAGGCTCCTTAAAATGATAGCGTCTGTATAATCATATTTGAAACTAGCTTCGCTTTCCTTACGCACCAAAGAAGAAATGCCTATAAATGTTAATATGGCATTAAAGAAAAATGAATTAAATACCAGAATACCAACTTTTGTGTCAACAAGTTTCACTAAAAATCTTATTTTGTTGAAATCATCGCAAGGATTGTTAAAATCGCATTTAGATATATTTTTCATCGAATTTTTGAAACGTATAATTATAGTTTTGATATCCGAACAAACTGACATGTAATACATGATAAATAGATTCATCGGTATATAAAGATATCCGTGGGAAAATACAACATATATAAAGCGACAAAAGATTTTGAAATTATAATTATAATTAACATATCCAAGAAGCAGTAATTGTATGGTTTCATCACAGTTCACAGATTTGAATGTCATTATAGCTGACGATATGTTAAAAGCCAAATTGTAAAGAAAATAAAAAAATATCATTATAGGAACATCAGATTTTTCTCCAAAATTATGTAACATATTATTCAATTTTTTTCTCAGCTCATCAAATTCGTTCAAACGTTCATTTACATAAAAACGATTAATTGTGTAAGCCGAAGTAGCTGCAAAAAATGCAATACTCACCTGTAAAGTATTTCCATATGAATATAAACAGTAAGATAAATTGAAGAGCATGTAGAAACAATAGCCACAATCGAAGTAAATATCTTGTTGAATAAATTTGCACAAGAAAAATATCCGTGTCTGTTATATTTATGTTTTGTTACTTTAAATATACCAACAACACGAAACAAACAAAATATGCAAGTGTATGCATTGTTTTTAATTGTGTTCCTAAATTAAAGAATTTTTCATTGTGATGCGAGCTTTGTTAATTATAGCACATGAAATATTCGTACAATATTTAAAAAAGAAATCTTATAATATACATTTTTAGGAAATCTTATGCACTGTAAAATAAAATTCTGTAAATTTACTAAACTTTTTATAAAATCCGGAACTTTTAGAATTTTTTATGTAACGGCAATAATAAATGTTTATGTAACAGATGCACTTTTCAATGCAAATCAAACTAGTCGTTGGGGGCCACCGTAATACTTACCCATCATGGATATGTATATGAAAATAAAACATGTGAAAACTATTTATACAATGCCATAACAATTCATAAACAAAATTTAAATATTGTTAATATACATAGCAATGCTCTATTAAAGAACTGCTGATTACCGATTTCGACAAATTATATAAAACGCCAAACTACTCAAGTAGTACCGAACTGCGTAAAAGAAACATCCTTATAACTCCAAAAATAATAACTCTATTAACTAACAATTAACTGCATCGGATTAAGCGTCTCATTTCCAATTAAAATATACCTCTGAATTGAAATTTAAATGAAATACAGGGTCATGAAAAATCCGAGAATGTGGAAAACAGGATTACAAATATCTCGGCAACTAATAATCCGATCGACTTCGTTCTATATGCAAAATGTGTGTTATTTTATTGCCTTTTACGTCCATTCCATAGAACAAAAAAATTCGAAAATTTTTATGTACCTTTCATCAGAACGAATTTTTCGAGAGTCCGAAAAAAATAGTTCCGGATAATCGAGGTTGATGATATTAAATAGGGTTCGTCCCATTCATACATACTAACTACATACAAAATTTCAAGTCTCTATCTCAATTCGTTCGGGAGATAGAGCGTTTACAGACAGACAGACAGACAGACGGACGGCAAATTTTTTTTTCTAAAAATATGTTTTTCGGAATCTTCACTATCTAAAACGTGTAAATCCGTCAAAAAAATTTTTTCGATTTTCAAAACGATTGCAAGACTTACCCTATACTACGTATGATGGGTAAGTAAAAATCTGTAAGGTTAATAGGAATTTTTTTGGAAATTGAGATGCCTAGAACTTTATATAACTGGAACCTGGGTTACTGATAACAGTTTGGTAATATTACAGTGATTTTAATAGACTCTTGTAAATTTGTCAGATTTCTGTAACTTTAGCAAAACTAGTTTTGTAGATTTACATCTTTTTTTTCGTATATCACACAGATAAAATTTTAATAAGCACACAGATTTCTGTAATTTTACAACTGTAATAAAACAGTTTTTTTACTGTGAGAGATTGCATACTTTAAAAATACTTATGAATGTATTCAAACACTCTCATGGTTTAGATAATTTATGCAACGCTTTTCTATAAATTTTGTCACATAAAATGCACTAGCATATTATTTAACTAACATGAAATATATTTGACTTTACAGAAAAAGAGCCATTACTTAAAGCTCCCATACCTTGTGCACGTTTATACAGAACACACCCCTTATTCTTTTAGATATCCAGATTAAAACACTCAATATATTAAAATGACGTTGTGAATTGGTCCAGTGCAACACATGAACTTCAAAGCTTACAATGAAAGTAATTTCAATAATTGAAAAGATATGAACGTCGCACTAGATAAATATTATCTTAAAGGTTTTTTCTGTACCTTATAGTCAATATTACATATTTCATATTAAAATCAATATATGATTTTAAAACCAGTTTGATTTTCTAAAAGGTTGTCAGAAAGTCTATGTTTTGAAGCATAATCAACTTTTGTGATTAAAATTCGCGTGACATTTTGTGAAGGATTTAGTCGGCAGTATTTTATATTAAACGAAGTGCTTCAGCGGATAACTCAATACAAAGAATTGAACGAAAGAAATAACTTGTAATTAAAACACTCTTTTTGTTGCAAAAATCTACTTTATTCTTTGGATAAGCTATTTCAATATTTTTTTCTTTAACTGTCTGAAATATTTTTTTTCCTCAAACATAGGAGTTGATTGCGTTTATTGGACCATTATATGATATATTATAAAAATTATATTTAAACTAATTTTGAAAATCTTTTCATGTACAAAAACGTTTGTCTATTTTATTAAAAAATCTGTAAAATCTAATACTAAATATTTTTAATACTGTTCTAATATTATAAGTAATTCTAATGCTAATGTAGCATTGAGAATATTCAATTACTTACAAGTTTCCATTAATCAATACTAAAGTCCCGATTTCATTTTATAAAATTAAAAAAAAAAAAAGTTCATTGAAGTCCCAATATAAAATAATAATATAATAATTGCCGAAACGTCAGTGAAGGCTTACTTTGAAGACACGAAAATTTTGGTTTCCGTCTGTCTGTCTATCTGTTTCGCGATAACTGCCGTAAAAAGCATACGATTTCCTTGAAATTAAGTAAATACGTTCATAAGGTACCCGGATTTAGCTGTATAGTTTTTAGGCAGATTTCGTATGAAATACTACCTATTGTGATCGCACCAATGTTGGAATTTCTGAAAATTTTTTGCAGATCTACGCCGATTATGACCCTTAGACCCCAAAACTACCATCAGTAAAAAAGTTTATGCATATCTATCTATCTATCTATCTGTATATATATCCATATATATATATCACTTTCTTATGGACACCATAACTTCTTTAGTTTTGCTCCAATATTTTCCAAACTGATACATAAAATTAAGGGGTATAAAATCTCGGCTAAGTTCGTTAATGGGCAAAATCGGTCCAAGGGGGTGGAAATAGGGAGAGTTTTGTGAAAATCGCAAAAACGCCATAACTTCTTAAATAAAATAGATATCGAATCAGTTTGAAGTTTATATTACTTCGTAAAAATGGATCTAAAGTTTACGCGTGACAGATTTTTGATAAATTTAGAAATGGGCTCAAGGGGCAAAAAAACAGTGTTTTTTGGAGAAAAAAAATCATAACTTCATCAATTCTCAAGATATTAAGTCCAATTAAATTTTTTATACATGTTCTTAAAATTATCTAAAACTTCTGTACTTACAAGTTTTTGATAAGACCAACTTTTACCGATGAAAAAAATTAAAAACGAAAAGAAAAAGGGGGGGTGAAAAAAGAAAAAAATCCATAACTCCGTCAATTTTTAAGCTATTAAATCTAAATGAATTTATTTTACATCTCCTCAATAATATCTATAACTTTTATATTGACAAGTTTTTGATAGGACCAATTCGTATAGCAAAAATAAATTAAACAAAAATAGGAGTTAGAGAAAAAACCTTAAATCTAAAATACTTATATTCTGACTCATTTTTAAATTCATTTTTAGATCCGTCTGTGCGTCTGTCTGTCCGTCTGTCCGTCCGCATATAACAACGCAAAAACTACCCAACCGAATCGTTTGAAATTTAAAATACATAATTATAACATAATTTTGTCGAGTCATTTCAAATTTTATGAAAATCGGATGGATAGATCAATTAGAGGGACAATCAAAAGGATTCTGTTACATTACGGTCAATGGGGGAAAAAGTTTCAAATGCATTTTAATCGTATGAAATTTAAAACATATAATTATTGCGAAATTTTGTCGAGTCATTTCAAATGTTATGAAAATCGGATGCATGGATCAATTACAGGGACAATCAAAAGGTATCCGTTACATTACGGTCAATGGGGAAAAAGATTCAAATGCATTTTTATGATGTTACACACATTCGAACATAATAGAATTGGCATGAATCTATGAAATATATACTAAAATATGCATTCTGTACAATCTGTGATGCAAAGAATTTTTATTATTAAATTACAGGGCCACACAAAAGTATTCCACTACATAATGCTATACGGGGAAACATTGTTTGGGGCGTGTTTTAATTATATTCAACTATTTCACATTTTATGAATAAGATATACGTTTCTGAGGCGTAATAAAAATTAGTTTCTGCATATTTACAGAAACACAAAGATTTCAACTACTATACTGTATCCGAAGTACACTCTACTATATCAGCAAGATCTGAATATTTTTAAAACTTCGTTATCGCACGAACGCACCTCATTTGCTACGTTCACATGCAATTTCCATCTTGTTGATTTTAAACACATCCAAATAGTACATCATCTTATTTAGGAACTATATAAAGTGACGCATTGGTCAGTTTTTTGATAAAGACATAATATATTTCAAAAAGGCTACCAAAAATGGTATTTTGAACAGAATTTCCCGAAATCATAGAGACTGAATATTTAAGGAAGTATTCAAATAACAAATTGGCGTTTTTCTGACTCATTTTTAAATCCATTCTCGCTCTCAAACGCATCCAATTTACAGATGCTCTTATTTAGGAACTATATAATGTGACGCATTGGCCAGTGTTTTGATAAAGATAGAATATATTTTTAAAAATGCTGTCAAAGTGGGCATTTTGCACAAAATTTTCCAAAGCGATCATGATTAAAGAATGAAGGATTTATACAAATAACAAATCGGTTATTTTATGACTCATTTTTAAATTCAATTTTCTCTCAAACGCATTCAATTGACAGTTTTTTGTTATGTAGGAACAATATAATGTGCTGTTTTGATTGATTTTTTAATAAATTCAGAATATATTTCAAAATATGTTGTCAAAATGGGCATTTGAGCTGAATTTTGCTTAAGATGATTCTGATAAAACCAGTTCTTGTAGAAAAATGAAATTAAGAATTTTTCATAAGCGGCTAAATGAAGTTTTTGGGTTTGTCTCTAATCATACTTTTTTTTTTGTTGTTGAAATGAGCACTCTTCGAAATCTACCTCCGCCTATAGACCAAGCCGACAGGGATTTTTTGTTATACTTTCTTCATTCGTTCAGAAAATACCGTACATTTTATTTTGCACCACAACGCTTTTCAATGGCAATTCAGACTATTTTCAAATTTCCATTTGTTGAAAGGAAATGGTGCGTTTGATTATCGTAATTTAAATGGAGAATTATGAATGTTAAAACTCCAAATAAGGTTTTAAATTATTCCCATTCATTTGAAAATTTTCAATATATTTCTCAATCTTTTTCAAAGTTATACTTGGAATTAGTGATTCAGTGGAAAATGGTTGAATCATTTTTTTTCAAAATATACAGACAGTTCTTTGTCTTTTCACTTTTTGATTTGATGATTAACTTGATTGTGTCCCGCCTAATTTTAACACTTCATATCATGAATTTTGTATACAAAAATTGCTTTACAGTGGGTTGCCAAATTATTAGGGACAGTCGTGCAGTATACGTATTTTGTACAATATTGAGACATAATTCGAAAATAAAAACTGTTTTTAAGTTTAAAAAGCTTTATTGTTATAATGTAATTATTTACGCAATATTATATGAAAAAAAAATTCAACAAAAATATAATACATTCAATTTACCAATGTTAAGTGAAGAATATTAATATTTGGTGACATTTCCATTGGCTTCAAGGAGTGCTTCGATGCATCTCGGCATGCTTTCTGTGCAATTTCTTGCACTTTGTTTTACTTTAGGGTTGTGATGCCATACATTTTTTAATTTTTTGATAAATTTTACCTTGGTTGTAATCTTATCTTTGGCGATTTTCGACTTGATGTCCTTCCATAAGCTTTCTATGGGATTCATGTCAAGAGGATTGCCAGGCCAATGTAAAATTGGGATATTCTGGCCTGCCAAAAACTTTGCAACGTTTATAGCTTTATGGCAAGGCTTTGAATCATGCATAAACATGAACTCTTCACCACCTGGGAACCATTCTTCAATTTGCGGCAGCAGTCAGATTTCCAGAACTTGCCTGTATTAATCTTGTCTAATGGTTCCCTGGATAATGCAGAGGCTTCCAACCCCTTTAACGCTTATGACAGACCACAACATCATTTTTTAATGATATGTAACACTCTCCACAATGCAGTCAGGGCGGTATTTTTCGCTTGAGAGTCGCCTGACAAAATTGCTTTTATCGGCTAAAATCTGAAAGATTGATTCATTTCAGAAACTCGCTTAAAAAAATTAAATATGTTAATAATTTAGAAATAAAAGATTTTAAATGACATCTATATTAATAAAATAACAAATCGCTCTGTGTGTGTGTGTGTGTGTCTGCGATAGTTAGCGAAAACTACGGTAAGCACGAAGCTCAGAATTTTTCTGAGAGTAGCCCAATATCTCTCCTGATGCACCTGACACTCAGAATTCCAAAATTCTATTTATTAACTGAGTAATTAATTAAATTCCAAACCTCACTCTCATAAAAAATCGCTTTTTTTTCGCTTTTTCCACTTTCATTCTCTTATGGTTGGTTGGTTGCATAAATGTTTCGCAGAAAAAATTAAAAAAGCTGGGACTGACCTTTAAAATTCATAGACAGACAAATTGTCAGTTTAAATGAGGATTTTTTTTCATCACAGCTGCTGTGCGCCATGGAGGAAAAATATAGGTGGTGGCGAAATAAACCGAAAAAAAAAGGTTCTCAATATGAAACCATTTATCGCTGAAATTTTTATGTCTCAAACAAAAGCAAAAGGAAGGAATTTTGTATTAATAAGACGGAGTGGAAGAAATGAATTACAGCTGAAGCATATTTTACGAAGAAATAGTAATTTTTTTAAATGGTTTTTTCTATTATATTATTTATTAAAATAAATGTTTGCTTTTAAAATAATTGAAATTGGAAAATTAAAAATAATTAAATGTCAAAATAAAATTAAATAAAATATTGAAAACATATGATTTGAAGTAAAAAATTGTATTACTAAAAGTTTTCTCTTTTTTTCAGAAATTTTTAATACTTTATAACGTTGATGATGTTTATGATTTAACAACATATTTATAATTCCAGGTCAATATATAAAATGTAGTGATGAAAAGATTCTTTTAAAATCATGCATGAACACTTAAATAATAATATTAATCTAAAATCTAGATTTCAGAGTGCAGACGATTTTAAGAAATTAACGAAAGAATGTTGATTTGTCAAGCAAAATCTTAAATGATGCTTATATATTGATATTTCAAAGTCATATGATAAAAATAATCAAATAATTCTTGCCTATGATTGATCTGTTTGTATCTTTCATGCATTCTGATCGTGTATTATAGGCAATAATGGCACACAACGTTACTTTTTAAACGAAATTTTAGTCATCTACTCAATAACAGTTTAAAAGATATAAAACAAAAACAAAGAAATACTGGTTTAAACCAGTTTGAATTGATCGGAGTTTCAAAGCACGTGGTTTTGTTGGTGCTTATTTGGACTTAATGTAGCGGATATTAGAGTTACATTTTTTGCTTAACCCCAAGACATTATACGACCACTCTATTAATTTCTTTTTACTGTATGGTTGTACACATATTTTTGGCATTTCGAACATTAGAATGTATGAGTCATTAGCTGTGTTGCAGTAAAAAAAAATACACAACACTTTTCTATGAGTTTATTTTTTTAATCATTGATTAAATTTAAATGTGTTATATTCAATTTAAAATTGTAATATAGCTTTAATTTGTTTTTAAATCAAAAATAAAATAGCTGTTTGGCGTAAAATTGTTTGTATCAGCAAACGATTCATTCACCATAATAAATTATCAAATAGCAAAGTAAATTATCTATCACAAATAGCCATAAAAAGAATAGTAGCAAAACTGATTATAACCTTAATGTTTAGACTAATTTAAACATAACCCGATCCCAACCAGAAAAAAAAACAGACCACACTCCGATCCGTGATACACAAAATTTCGTGAGTATAAACCCGATTCTAACCTAAAAATTCTGTTTGGAAAAAACTATAGATTTGATAACTGACCCGAATCAAATGTGAATTCCGCAAATGTTCAAGTGGAAAAATAATTTTCGTGGGCATGAAACATGACCCGAACCTAAATATTTTCTTTAAAAAAACCCCGATATATGAGTCGAACGAAATCTGAAACCGATAAAAATATTCTAGAGAACTATAACCCGATCCCAGCAAGACAAAATACTTTCCGTGGTCATAAACCCGAATCAAACCTAAAAAACTCCGTTTGAAAAATCCTGAACTTTGACTCAAACCACATCTAAATCTGACCAAAGTATTCGAAAGAATCATAACCGGATTCGAGTAAGACAAAATAATTTCCGTGGGCATGAACCCGATACGAACCTAAAACTTCCATTCAAAAAATTACATGAAATTCGAATCTGACAAAACTATTTCAAAGAAACGCAGCCGGATCCAAAAAAGACAAAATATTTCCATGGACATGAACACAATCCGAACCCAAAAAATTTCTTTGAAAAAAATTGCGAACTGAATGAAATCTGAACTTGGCAAAAATATTCCAGTGAAGCATGTCCTTATTCGAACAAGACAGAATAATTTCCGTGAACATGCAAGAAGACCCGAACCCAACAGTTATATTTGAAGAAAAACCCGAAATCTGAATTGAACCAAATCTGGACCCGACAAAAATATTCCAAAGAACTATAACCCAATCCAAGCAAGACGAAATAATTGCTATGGCCATAAACCCGAATCGAACCTAAAAAATTCGATTTGAAAAAATGTGAAATTTGACCCAAGCCACATACATCTAAATTCGACCAAAATTTTCGAAAGAATCATAACTGGATTCGAGTATGACAAAATAATTTCCGTGGACATGAACGAGATCCGAATCTAAAGATTTTATTTGTAAAAATACCTGAAATTTAAATCTAACCAAAACGGAATCTGACAAAACTATTTCAAAGAAACGCAACCGGATCCAAACAAGACAAAATATTTCCATGGACATGAACACAATCCGAAACCAAAAGATTTCTTTAAAAAAAATTGCGAACTGAATGAAATCTGAACTTGGCAAAAATATTCCAGTGAAGCATGTCCTTATTCGAACAAGGCAGAATAATTTCCGTGAACATGCAAGAAGACCCGAACCCAACAGTTATATTTGAAGAAAAACCCGAAATCTGAATTGAACCAAATCTGGACCCAACAAAAATATTCCCAAGGACTATAACCCAATACAAGCAAGACGAAATAATTGCTATGGATATAAACCCGAATCGAACCTAAAAAATTCGATTTCAAAAAACCCTGAAATTTGACCCAACTCACATCTAAATTCGACCAAAATATTCGAAAGAATCATAACTGGATTCGAGTATAGCAAAATAATTTCCGTGGACATGAACAAGATCCGAACCTAAAAATTCTACTTGAAAAAATACCTGAAATTTGAATCGAACCAAATCGGAATCTCATAAAAAATATTCTAAAGAATCGTAATCGGATCTGAATAAGACAAAAAAATTCCATTCACATGAACCGAATCTGAACGTAAAAAATTTCTTTGAAAAAATCACGAAATCTGAACTGAACCAAATCTGAACTTGAAAAAAATAGTCCAGTGAAGCATGTTCTTATTCGAACAAGGCAGCATAATTTCATTGAACACGCAAGAAAACCCGAACCCAAAAATTCCATTTGAAGAAAAAGCCGAAATCTGAACTGAACCAAATCTGTTCCCGACAAAAATATTCCAAAGAACCATAACTGTATCCGAGCAAGGCAAAATAATTTCCATTTACATGAAAACGACCCGAACATTAAAACTCAATATCAAAAAATACCTAAAATCTGAATCGAACGAAATCTGAACCCGAGGAAAATGTTCTAATTAATCATAACCAGATCCGAACAAGACAAAATAATTCCCATGGACATGAAACCAACATGTGGTTTGGTAAAATTTATGTTGCAATTACATTACGGTAAGTCTTTGATTATATTTAATTTCCCGTTAGGTTACAATTAGGTCACGGTTAAGTTAAAGTTAGGTTAAAGTTAAATTGCATTTATGTTATGGTTAGAATATGGATATGTTACAATAAAGTGAAGGCTAAATTTATGTTATATTTAATTTACGGTAAGGTACTGTTAAGTCGAAGTTAGGTTACAGGCAAATTATGGTTACGGTACAAAAGTTTACGGTTAGGAATTTATCCACAGAGTGAACATTACGCATGATTTGATTAAAATTAACACTTACTTTTGTTAAATTTAACACTTACTTTTGTTAAATGGCTCTGAAATTATAACACTATATACCAACCTTTTAGCTGCCAGCGAGTAATCGATTTCATTCATGGTATAGTCGGATTTAAGAGTGATATAATTAGTTTGAAATTCAAAATATTTCACTTGGGATTTCTATGTGAAAAAAATTATAATTAGTTACGTGACTTAACAGTGATTTTTGGTAAATATCAAGACTTTAACACGAAAATCACGCAGTCGTTGGATACATACTCCCACCCGCGTTTCTCTCGCTCAATTTTAGAATTTTTAGAGCTTAACATTAATTGTTTTTAGCTCACAGGCTATCATAGCGTGAGAGCTTATGTGCCCGTCCGTTCTGTATGTATGTGCGTTCGCGTAACGCGATAACTCATGATAAAAATATCGGATCCACTTGAAATTTTGTATATAGGTATATCCTGATAAGGCGCTTTCCTGATTAGTTTTTGGAGTTAATTCGATATGTATAAGAGGGAGAACGGGGGGCTCATGCCCCCCCCCCCCTTAATGGATATAAATGGGTTTTTCATCCAGAATTAACACTTTTTGTCCAAAATTTAGATATAGGATCATTCTGATGAGGCGATTATGTGACTGTTATTATGTGTTCATTGAATAAGTATAAACAGGGGGAACGGGAAGCTCATGCCCCTCCTCTTATTTGATATAAACGGGATTTTCATGCAGAATTAACAGTTTTCGTTCAAAATTTAGATATAGGATCATTCTGATGAGGCGAGTCCGTGGCTGTTATTAGGTGTTCATTGAATAAGTATAAACAGGGGGAACGGGGGTTCTAATGCCCCTCCCCTTAACTTGCATAAATGGATTTTTCAATCAGAATTGTCAGATTTCGTTCAAATCTCTGAATAGTTTTGGAAGTTTAATGGTTAAGTATAAAAGAGGGGAATAACTCCTCTTAAATTATATAAATGCTAAATGGGTTTTTATTAAGAATTATCCGATTTGCTCTGAATTTTGGATATAGATTTTTTAATATGATAAAGCATGTACTTGATAGTTTAGGAAGTTCAATGATTAAGTATAAAAAAGGAGAAAGGGGAGAGCTGTTTCCCCTTCTTAATTTTTTTCGAACGGAATTAACGAAAATACAAGGCTGTAATGTACAATTAGTATGCGTAGACTGTGAGCACAATGCCATCAGTTTAACTGGGCAATATTATTTTTATTTAAACTGATTTTTCGCACAGTCAGTGGCCACGTATTTCAGACAATTTATTTCTGCATATTTCGAGTTAATGATAAAATCATACAAATTTTAAGTTCGTTTAATATTGTTAATACGGACCCGGGCAACGCCGGGCGGGTCAGCTAGTAAATAATAATTATCTTAATAACTGACCTTACATTAGTCATCAACGGTCTTCTGGTGGTGATTACGACCCAGACAAGGTGCTTCTTCTTCATCCCTTTTGTCAACCGTGGTTAGACAATGACCTGTCATCCCTTCCTCCGCTAATCTCCGCTGCACAGTTCCTTGGAAACTGGTATCCCAGATTCTTCAACGATCTGAGTAAGGAATGCCATACTTTTAATTCTATTTACTAAACAGACATTCCAGATTTCCTATCGGTACGTGGAGTTGTTTTGCGTTTTCTTCCACTTTTACCTTTTCATTTGGGTGAAAGTGGCTGGTTTTTATCCACATTTATTTTTATCCTGCTGACTATTGACATGAAAACTGCAGAAAATTCTGCTATCTTCCTTTGAGAATGACACGTATGCAGAAAAAGGATTTCTACCTCAATTTTTTTCCTAGGGGTCAAATCAACACCTCGCCCAATACTGACATCAATAAAAATAAAAAAATAATCTAAAATTGTAAATAATTTCGCAAAAAAAACAAATATTTAATAAATAAACAAAAGATATTACTTCATATAATTCTTAACTTTTACAAAAGAAACCCCAAAGAATTTTGTTTAACTTAAAGAAAAGCGTTTTTAACTATTGCGTGTGTATAAGACTCAGCATCTCTCCCGTTATTAAAATATTTATAGAAAGCAAACAAACCTTCTAATATACCAAAAGTACTTAAGAATTGAATTATAGAGATACTAACAACGGTAAAATACATTCATGCAATACTTAAACCACTTAGAGCTGCAGTCAAGTGCACCCAAAGTATAAAACTAGCAAAAAATACGACTGTCCCTAATAATTTGGCAACCCACTGTACATGTATAATTATATACGTTAATTTCTAAAATAACCTAAACAACGTATATAATAGCTGTTGTAAATTTCCAAGTAAATGAAAAAAATTCCAGGCCAAAATTCAAAGCAGTAAAAAACCAGTCGTTGGGAGCCACCGTAATACTTACCCATCATGGATATGTATTTGAAAATAAAACATGTGAAACTATTTATACAATGCATTGCAATTCAAAAACAAAATTTAAATATTGTTAATATACATAGTAATGCTACATTAAAGAACTGCTGATGTACCAATTTCGACAAATTATATAAAATGCCAAACTACTCAAGTAGTACCGAACTGCGTAAAAGATACATCCTTATAACTCCAAACATAATAATTCTATTAACTAACAATTAACTGCGTTGGATGAAGCGTCTCATTTACAATTAAAATATACTTTTGAATTGAAATTTGAATGCAATACAGGGTCATGAAAAATCGAAGAATGTGGAAAACAAGATTACAAATATCTCGGCAACTCATAATCCGATCGACTTCGTTCTATATGCAAAATGTGTGTTATTTTATTGCCTTTTACGTCCACTCTTTAGAACAAAAAAATTTGAAAATTTTTATATACCTTTCATCAGAACGAATTTTTCGAGAGTCCGAAAAAAATAGTTCCGGATAATCGAGGTTGCTGATATTAAATAGTGTTCGTCCCATTCTTACATACTAACTACATACAAAATTTCAAGTCTCTATCTTAATTTGTTCGGGAGATAGAGCGTTTACAGACAGACAGACAGACGGCAAAATTTTTTTTCTAAAAATATGTTTTTCGGAATCTCCACTATCTAAAACGTGTAAATCCGTCAAAAAAATGTTTCGATTTTCAAAACGATTGGAAGACTTACCCTATACTACGTATGATGGGTAAGTAATACAAAAAAACAAGTTATTTGAAATAAAAATATAAATAAACTTCTTTTAACTTTTATCATCTTAATAAAGAATCTTAATTTTAATTTCTTAACAATGACTTCTAACATTTTCATAAAAAGTGAAAGTTATTCTTAGGCTTTAATACAATGTCTTATACTAAAATAAATCCAATTTAAATATTTAAAAGAGTTCGGTTAACATTTTGTTTCTTAGTTTTTTTACTTAAAAGTTTCATTATAAATATTTAAAGCTTAGTTAATAGTTAAAGTTAATTTTAATCACCACGTTATATACATAGAAAATCAGATTTTGTCCCAAATTTACTATTTAACTTTCTGTTCTTAAAGGATTAAAAGAAAACTTTTTTCTTAATGCATATAAAGAAGGATTTAAATTTAAGAAAAAACTTAATGAAAATTAAATTTCGAAAGTTAAACTCACCAAATAATTCAAATGAAAAGAAAAATTCATGTGATACAATTTACTTAAAATTAATTTTTTTTTAAATTTATTTCCGATGTTTATTTAACTAGAATAAATAAACATATTTTTTAGAACCATGTTATAATACAATAAAAATAAAAAATATATAATTGTTTCGACTTATGCATTTAAGTACTAAGCTGAATCGTGTTTTTGAAATTGAAGCATAACAGGTTAGTTCGGAAGTCTTCTAACTCATTGTACAACATCTGAAAATAAGCTATTTAGAAAATATTGAGCAACAACCAAAAAATTCATTGTAAAAATTGAAATGTGAAAAAAATGAATGCTGCAATTAGGGGAGAGTGGGGTACAATGGACCACGGGGTACAATGGTCCACCTCCTATTTTTGTTATTAATTCTGTTTTTGAAAGCTTCATACTTTAGTATATTGATGGCAGTCATGAAGTAGTAAAAAGAAGTTTGAAACCATGTGCATAGCTGACATTTTAGCCAGTTTATGCTTGATAATTGATTTGACACAGGGGGAGTAAGGCAAAAGTAAATATTTTCAGTGAAACATATCTTCATTTATTTATTACAGATTTGTAATTTGAAAGACATTGTGTGGCAAAATAAAAAGGTAAGACAATACATTATTATATTTATTATAGCTAAAATAATAGAATTCTAAATTTCTTTTTTTATCATCAAGTTTTTGTCAAACTTCCGTATGGGGTACAATGGACCATCAGAAACTGGGGTACAATGGACCATGGTCCATTGTACGCCAGTTTTGTATCCCATGTTTTTAAAAGTTAAACAATATACGTGAAATTCAGAATTAATAAATAATTTTACTTCTGTGTGTAGATTAATTAATGATTCATGTTATGTAATGCATTTTTGAAATATTTATCTGTATAATATATGCTTTCAAACATAAAAAGTAGTCCAAATTAAGAATTAATATATTATTTTATTTCTGTGTGTGAATTAATTAATGATTCATGTTGTGAAATGCATTTTTGAAATATTTATCTATATAATATAAGCTTTCAAATTTAAAAATTAACCCAAATTGAACACCAAAAATTAGTAAACAAAATATTTTGCGCATTTGAGGGTTTTTTTTTTAATTTCATATAATTTGTTAATTCAATATTCCTGCACTTATGCATACATGCATCCATAATAAGTTAGATTTAAATAAAATAGTAGAATGAGAAAAACAAAAATTATATCTACCTATTAGTTTGTATCTAGATATAATAATTAAATAAGGTAAAATTCATTAAAAAAATACAGATGATGTAAAGTAGACAGGAAAATTTTATTATATTTTTTCCTTAGACATATATTTAGATATATATATTTCTTATTACAAAGGTTTATATTTAACTTTAAGTGGCATCATTGTACAAAAAAGATACATATTATTTTTCGTATTTCTTTTAGCAATGCCAAGAAACAAGCTTAGGAAAACCAATAGAGATTCTGTGCCACATGAAGTTATGGAACAAGCTGTAAAATGTATTGTGGATGATAATAAACCTAATTGTTCAATCTGCGACCGGTATAATCACTGAATGATAATAAAAAAAAGGAAGAAAAAAAATGTTACTTTAGTTAGAGCTAAAAGAGTGAATAAACAAATAAAAATAAATAATAAAATGTGAATAAAAAAATAAAAATGAGTACTTAAATGTGAATAAACAAATTATGATCTATTTTATCTTTCTTATTGTTAAAAAATGAGCTTCACTGATATATTTTTATTCAAATTACAAGTGGTCCATAGAGCCCCATGCTGTGGACCATTATACCCCGGCATTGGGGTACAATGGTCCACTTTGTCACTTGCTATTTAAAAAAAAATATTTAAAAAAAGTATGCATAATTATTATTTTTGATTTGATGCAGTATAAACTTTAATGTATAGGTAACATGCATGTACTTTATCAAAAGAAAAAAAATCAATACTTTAAGAGTAAACAGTCAAAATTTACAAAAGTGGACCATTGTACCCCAGTCTCCCCTAAATCTAATTGCTAAATGAATTGTCTGATTTATGTAAATTCATATACCGGGTGTCCCAAAAATGACTGATGGATTTTAAAATTCAATAACTTGCAAACGGTGACAGCTATTAAAAAATTTTTTGAGGAGGGTTGTGTATAATGTCAGGAATTTTTTTACCGTAATTTTTTATTTTAGTTCGCATCTCAAACAATAAGTGGCGCTGACAGCGATTGAAGGCCTGGTCGATGCTTCACTCAGCACTGATCACCTGGCCTTCCATCGCCGTCAGCGCCACCTATTGTTTGAGATGCAAACTAAAATAAAAAATTACGGTAAAAAATCTGACATAATACACAGTCCTCCTGCAATTTTTTTTAAAATAGCTGTCACCGTTTGCAAGTTATTGAATTTTAAAATCCATCAGTCATTTTTGGGACACCCGGTATATATATAGATGTATGTCATTATTCGAATAATAACGTATACCTATATACATTGCGACTACAGAATGCTTATTTCTTTGCTTTGCCCGATAACGAAACACACCCAGAAAAAAGTTTTGTTGAATCAATAAAAATTTGTTTCGTCCAACAAATCTTTTCGTTTAAAAGAATTTTATATAAGTGGTGAATGGAAATTTTATTTGAATAAACAAAAAAAAAAAAAAAAAAAAAAAAAAAAAAAATAGTCTTGATTTTTTTTTTTTTTTTTTTTTTTTTGTTCACAATTTTCATACGAAATGCATAATAACATGACAATAACGTCACTAATCCATCGCAATTTGAAAAATTTTTATTATCCAAAAATTATGTCAATCCTTTTTAGCTATATAAATCAATTAAATAAAATTACGTGAGAGAGTTATGGCTTCTGCACATCATTTTAAATTTTGTAAAAACAACAAAATTTTGTTGGGGTTACAAATTGAAAATACAAGACTTTAGTAAAACTAAAACAATTGATAAAATTTTGTTAAAATTTTATAAGAATGCTAACAATATTTTTTGTCTGAGCAATAAAACCAATTTTTTTACTGTAACTAATAAAATCGCTTAATGCAACCAAAATGTACTCAACAAAACATGTTTTGTAGTTTTAATATTTTTTTTTTCTGGATGCATTGCTACAAATATTTTTTGCATTGGGATTTTATTTTATAAATAAATAGCCCATTTATGATTGAATTTTTGTTTTCTCAAACTTCTAGGTAAATTCAGTTTAAAATGTTTCAGAATAAACTGAAAAAAATGTTTGTTTTTAAGGGTGTCCAGGACACATTTTAAAATAATTTATTTATTGAGTTGAAATTTTGAATTTCTTTATGATGGTTAATCGTTTAATTTTTAAACAAAATCCCTTGATAAAACTTGCCACAATTTTTTTTTATATAAAAAAAAATAATAAAATTTATTAAAAAGTGAAGTAATTTAAAATCGTTATAACTCAAAATTTCATTTGTAGAATTTTTAATTTTATTTATATTTAAATAAACAGAAATATGTAAATTTTAATTTTGATTCGGAATTTTTAGACATGTTAATTTTTAAAAAATAAAACTATTTATAGTAAAAATTTGAAAAAAAAAAATACTCCCTCTGTCCCAAATTAGTTGCGACATTTGGATACTTTTGTACTGATTATTGATATTTATGACTTTATGATTTTGTTTAAACATTTTTCAGAGAGCTATACTATCAATCAACAATGTTTACGTACCTAACATTCCTTCCATCATTCAATAAATAAGTAATTAATTAGTTTATAAAATCCCGGTTCACACGCTCTTAAGCCACGCCCCATTTTTAAAGACGTTTTAAACAGTAATTATATAAAACTATCTTCAAGCTAATCAATCGTGCCAATAAATTCATTTACGACCATTTTATTCCAACATTTCTGAAAAGTATCACTTAGCATAAACATGCTGCAAACAAAATCGAATTCTATTGAGCTTATTTTTTCCTATTAGACTGTGCTTAATGATGGATGAAATACTCTCCAAAGTGTTTTCCAACTTGAGAATCCTGTGTAATATTGATTTACGGATTATAACAGCATATGATAATCTTCGCATTGATTGTCTTCGTTTAATTGGAACATCTTTTATTTTGCTCAGCGGCATTTTTTTTTTCGTCCGCACTTAACGCTCAGTTTATAATTTTTCAAATATCGTTTCAAACATATCAGTACTGCGTTGCGTCCAATATTATTCATTTCTTTCTGCAGATAATTTTCGAAATTATTATTTCTTTTACTTTCACTTTAAATTTGAGTTAACATTGCTTCTGACACCTAGTATACACTGTTATATTATTCTAGTATAATTTTACTGATGTCGATCTACTAAACTGCATTGGAAGTTATTTATGACTCCGCCTACTTGAAATGTAGCAGCTAATTTGGGACAAGATTTTCAACCTAAATGTCGCAACTAATTTGGGACAGAGGGAGTATAACTTTTATTTAAAGAATCATATTTTGAAAAGTATTTTTTCTTTAATTTGCTGAGTCAAAAATAAAGTTAAAACAATAAAAAAAGGTATAGGTCCAAGTTGGAAGCTTTTATCTTTAATGGTTATTGATTTATAAAAATATAAATCCGAGAAATTGTGAAAAAACCCACCATGAAGAAAAAAGCATTTTCACAAGAATTCATTTCATGAGAACCTTTGCTTGAAAGCTTGATTTTGAAAACAAACCAATATGAAAAAAATAATATTTCTTCTTCATATTAAGACAGAAAAATTATTTAAACGTCATTTTTAGGAGCGTTCGTAATAATGTAAATACGTAGCACCTATTGTTGTCGTTCAGTCCGTCCATCTGTCCGTCTGTCTGTCCGCATATAACAACGCAAAAACTACCCAACTGAATCGTTTGAAATTTAAAATACATAATTATTACATAATTTTGTCGAGTTATTTCAAATTTTATGAAAATTGGATGCATAGATCAATTACAGGGACAATCAAAAGGATTCCGATACATTACGGTCAATGCGAGAAAAAAGTTTCACATGCATTTTAATCGTTTGAAATTTTAAATACATAATTATTACATAATTTTGTCGAATTATTTCAAATTTTATCAAAATCGGATTCATAGTTCAACTACAGGGACAATCAAAAGTGTTCCGTTACATTACGGTTAATGGGGAAAAATGTTTCAAATGCATTTTAAAGATGTTACACTCATTCGAACGTAATAAAATTGATATGCATCTATAAAGTACATATTACAATATACATTTTGCATAATCTGTGGTGCAAAGAATATTTGTTAAAGAATATTTGTTATTGATTTACAAGGCCGCACAAAAGTATTCCATTGCATAATGGTATACGGGGAACATTGTTTGGTGCGCATTTTAATTGTAATTATTTACAATTTTATGAGATTGATATATGAGTGATATTTTTAAAACTTCGTTATAGTACGAACGCACCTCATTTGCTACGCTTCACGTGCAACTTCCAACTTGTTAAGCATAAAATAGCACAGAAATTTTAATGCAGTAAAATATTAAAAAAAAATATGAAGATTTTTGTGTCACGAACTTCATTAAAAGACACAACACGTTGAGTTAAAATTTCTTTTTCGCTTAGAGAAATGTTATTAATTTTTATTTTGAATAGATCCAATTTATAAACTTATAAATTGTTATTAATGTAATATTTAATGGAAATTTATAAACTATTAAATATTTGCACTGATACTTTAGTATTATAATTCATAGCTTCTTTAATTTATGTATTTCAGCGAAAGTGTTTCATTCAATTAAACTTTTGCAAAATTAGTTTAAAAGCAATTTAATTTATTATTAATTCATTACTTTATTTTCCTGATTAGTTTTGAAGGAATTTAAATAAATATCATTTTGAAAAAAATTCCACGTCTTTTTTTATACGTATATATAAATTTAGTCAAACGCACTAATTGCGGAAAAAAAATATTTCGAAAAGGGAAATAGTACACATTCTGAAATTATTTATACAAGTAGTAGACAATTTATTAAATGAATTTTTTTTCGTAAGAAATAAAAGTATTTTATTCATGTCACCTATACTGTGTTTTTTGTTTGAACACTTCATTTTATAAGAAAATTCTGTCAAATAATCCATCACATAATACCATAGATGAATAAAGATACAGGAGTACCAATTTCGAAATTGATATCAATGAATAGATTATTTGACACCGACTGATGTTAGTAAATTAACGCAAGGTTTTTAAAATTATATATTGATTTTATTTAATTTATGTAGCCTGGTTTATAAGCCATGAAAAAAAAAGCTTTTAGATTATATTTTTCTAGAGCGACGTTTGTGCGTTTCTAGTCCTTGAAATTGAATTTAGTGTAAGCTTCAAATTTCTTGTAACGTACTAGACAATATTAAAAAAAGTTATTTTAGTATGTTAATAGTTTTATAACAGTCTCAAGTTTTTAAACTGGTGAAAAAAAGTCCGGGATAGGATTCGAACCAGGGATGTCTTAGTTCAAACCGCCAACGCGCTACTAACTGAGCTGTCACGGAAAAACTTGGGAAGTTAATTCATCCAAATAATATTAACCGAAAGAGCATATAGACTCGCATCTGAGTCAGTAGAACAGAATAAAATCGTCAGATAATTCTATTAAAAAGCTCTCTTATATATATTTATTGTTTTAATGTGAAGAATTAAAGCATGATGTCTGTGTTTTTCATGATTGTGAAACATTACTACGTAGTAATGGCGCTTTAAATACCCTCTTACTGACAAGCCCGTCTATAGACGTTCCCTAAGCTTCAGGTTTCACTGCAATGCAAGCAATAATTAAAATGATACAACTCTGTTGATTTAATGGATTTTTAATACATTGTGCAATGATTAACACACTCAAGGATAACATTTATATTCGTAAATATGATTTTTCTATAATTTTGAAAGAATCATATTTTTTTAGCAATAAAAATAAAGGCTGAGAAAACAACATTACAATTTTGCCCTTTTGCAAGACTGTCAGAGGGTTAAATAAGGACAATCCTTTAATAAGGGTAAACTATGACGTATTCGATTAATGATATTTAAATATACTTGATCTGACAAAGTATATAGCAAAATTTCATATAATTCTTCTTATACATGCAAACATGCATTCATATGTATCTATACATATTATAAAGATTATTATAAGAATCATGTTACCATAAGATTAAATGTATGTTTTCTTATACATTCAAATATGCATTCAGAAGTATATATATCTACTATAAAGGCATTATAAGGTAAATGTTTTCATAAGGTTAAATGTGTTTGTACTTATACATACAACGATTAATGATATTTAAATATACTTGATCTGACAAAGTATATAGCAAAATTTTATATAATTCTTCTTATACATGCAAACATGCATTCATATGTATCTATACATATTATAAAGATTATTATAAGAATCATGTTACCATAAGATTAAATGTATGTTTTCTTATACATTCAAATATGCATTCAGAAGTATATATATCTACTATAAAGGCATTATAAGGTAAATGTTTTCATAAGGTTAAATGTGTTTGTACTTATACATACAAATATGCTACTTTAACTATATGTATATATTATAGAAAGCTTTAAGTAAGGAAGATGTTTTCATAAGATTAAATGTATGTCATATTGAATAACGATATCTAAATGCATTTGATCTCACAAAGAGTTTAAGAAAACTGTTTCATTTTATACATGCGAATATGCATTCATAAGTGTAAATATATTGTATTTAGGTTAAATATTTTGGAATCATTTAAATTTTATATTTGTTAAATTTTGAATGAAAATGAGAAATTCTTCAAATACATATAGAAACAGGTTTAAAAATAATGCATACACATACATATTTTGTTTATTTCGTATTGTTGGTATATATAAAGTACCAAAACATAAGCATAATAAGAACGGATATTTTTATTTTGCAAATATATTCAAAATAATATTTACATTATCTTTGGTTATTATTACATTTTTATTGAGTTTTTCTTATTGTCTATATTCAGACGAGAATAATCCGCAGATGAAAATTGCGTATTTTGTGATTTGCGTCATTTACATTATTAACCGAATTTACGTAACTAAACATTTGAATGAATTTTATGAATTGTCAAATAAATTAAATGATATTTTACATGCTTTTGGAGAAAAATCTAAAATATCTGCAATGTTGATAATTTATTTTGTTTATAATATGGTTTTTTCTGTATCAATGGCGGTATTGTCATTTCAAAATATGAACATCGATGAAACAATGCAATTATTATTTGTGGGATATATGAAAAACAATTATATTTTCAGGGTGTTCTGTCGCTTGATATATGTAGTACTATATCACATTTATCTTCAAATTCCGCTTTATATATTTGGCATGTATTATATATCTGTCTGCACAGACATTAAAAATATAATCATAGGTTACAAAAATATGATAATTACTACAACTAAATCAGATTTGACCAAACTTCACGATGATTATAACAAAATAAAACTTTTAATAAATCTTGTTGATACAAAAGTTGGTATTCTAGTATTTAATATATTTTTATTTAATGCGATAACGATGTTTTTAGGCATTTCTGGTTTACTACGTGAAGAAAATGAAATAAGTTTACATTTTGACTATACATTAGCGTACATTGTATATTGCACATATTTTTGTATAACAATCGTCAATTTTTTTGTTGAAATGTTATACCCATGTTTTGTTCACGACGCATCTTTGTTATTAAAAGAAGAACTTAGATTACTGAAGAAGGAAGATTTCCAAACTAATGTTGATTATTTGGTATTTATGCGCAACTTTGACGAAGAGGTTTGTTTGACTGTGTGGGGAATAAGTAATATAAAAAGAGGTTTAGTATTTGGAATTTTTGGTACTGTTATAACTTATAGTTTGCTATTTCACAGTCTTAAATAACTACATAAATTTCAATTTTTATTATATTTGTACATAGTTTAAACAAATGTGTCTAAAAAGAAATACGGGAAAAGGAAATCCGAACCGTATCTCGAAACTGTAAGCGTAATGGAGTGTTTTCCTACGGTCAGCGAAACCCATTTATTAATAAATCTTTTTGACAGAATGAAGGGGTCCTATCTGGTGGGATTGAAAAAAAAGGTTGTATAACATTTGTTTTTGTTACTGTTATACAGACAATAACAGTAACAAAAGCACAACTAGAGTACTACTAATAAAAATTAACGAATATAAAGAAAAACTATTTGCAATGAAAACAAAGAAGATGACAAAAAAAAAAAAACATAAATTATCGTCTGTAGGAGTGTTTGAGAAGTATGGATAATTATGCCGACAAATGACTCCAGTTTCTCTATGACTCTAATCAGTATTACTATCCTGTTCACAATAATAAGACTTTCACTAACATAATTAATCCACTTTGGAATCGCCATACTTTACGCTGTGTTTTTTAACGTGATAGCATGTTGTCAGAGGACAATGCAATATGTAGTGCAATGAGGTGGAGCAGAAAACACATACATGGGAATATCATTAAGGGGACAGTGGACAAATATTTGAGCAAAATCATCTAAAGCGAAATCGTCAGAAAGAAGGTCTATTTCTGGGGTATAATAGTACCTAACCAGTTTTTTCTTATTAAAATATCATTTATGAAGATTTTAAGGAGTAAATAAAAAAAGATAAATGTATTTATATACTTTAAATCTGTTTTTCTCAAAACTAATTTTTCAGCGTTTTTAGATTTTTGAATTGCTCCTTGCGTCTTAATTTTTGATCAATATTTATGAAATTGATAAGGAAGTATCCTAATATTATTGAAAAAGAAATTGTGTAAGCTTTTTAAAATTCGTCTTCATTAAGACAGTCAAATTTTATTTTTTACTTATTAAAAGGCAACATTTTGATGAAAATCGATAAGGAATTTAGAAAAAAATCTGTAAAATATTAACTATTCAAGAGATATAAAAAAATCTTACACAGATTTGTTTATAATATAATTTTAAGTGATAAAAATACAAAAGCAAGAAAATATTTCAAAAATTAAGACACGAGGAGCATTTTAAAATTTCGTTTAAAAATTTAAATTTTTGCAAAATAATTACAAATTTTAATAAGGTTGGAAATTTTTTGAAGGTATTCTATATGCTGTTGGTGAAATGTATATATGCACAAAATTTCATATTGCTATGATAAAAATGAATAAAATAATTTTTTAACGTCCACCGTCCCCTTAAGTACGTCGTAAAACTATTTCTGGAAAAGATCCAGATTTCTGAAGAAAAAGAAAGTAATCATTTTTTACGATAAATTGAATGGAAACACTTGGTAATGCTGGTAAGGTCCTGTGTCTTCATTGTCAGTTATTTGCAATCAGTCACTTTTGAATTTCTTTTTAGTTTATATATTTAATGAGAAGCCGGATGCAGAAGAAAATATGTTGTGACATTAGCGCCCTCTAATGATCAATTTACAATGGTTTTGATGAAAATTGGAACATGGAATTCCAAACTTTTCTCAAATAATTCTGACCCCAGTTTAAATATTTACAATTGTTCATAATTAGAGAAATGGAAGCTGAATAACATTTATCAAGCAGCATGGATCTTTTACAATAACTTGATAAAGTACTGTCAATATAAAGCATTGCCACTTACGAATTGAGAATTTTTTATCATAGTTGTATATCATATGAAACCGGGGGGTTTTTCCAACTCATGTTTCTGGTATAATGTGTTTTTCGTGTGCTTAAATGACCGCATTTTTTGTCAAACTTGCATGTTGATGATTGGAAATTGTTAGACATTAGAAACCACTTAAGCATTTTTAAGCAACATAACATAGATATCTTAACTCTCAGTTTATAAGTAAAATTATGGAATTTCGTGTAAATAGTGAAATGCAATCGATATAGGTGAAACTAGCCGGACATTTAAAACAAGACTTCAGGAACATGAAAATGCCTTTAGATATAAAATTTTTAATTCCAAGACTGTTGATCACTCCAAACAGATTTTTCGAATTTTGAGGACTCTTTAAAAATCAGATCCATATACAGCAAACATACAAGTCATATTTTTTTTTTTTTTTTGGAAGCTTGATATACTAAAGCTAGTGCTTTCGCAATTATTATGGCTACACCTCCAGATAGAAAATTCAGTTATGTTCAGGTATGTCACCATTGGTATTAGCAAAAAACAAAGTCTTCAAAATGCGTAGAATATTTTAAATTCTAACATAAAAATTGGGTGCGTTTTTTAGCTCACAGGCTATCATAGCCTGAGAGCTTATGTGCCTGCCCATTCTGTAGTACGTTCGTACGTGCGTAACGCGATAACTCATGATAAAAATATCGGATCCACTTGAAATTTTGTATATAGGTATATCCTGATAAGGCGCTTCCCTGATTAGTTTTTTGAGTTCATTCGATATGTATAAGAGGGGGAACGGGGGGCTCACGCCCCTCCCCTTAATTGATTTAATGGGTTTTTCATGCAGAATTAACAGTTTTTGTTCAAAATTTAGATATAGGATCATTTTGATGAGGCAATTTCGTGACTGTTATTTGATGTTCATTGAATAACTATAATCAGGGGGAATGGGGGTTCTAATGCCCCTCCTCTTAATTGATATAAAGGGGTTTTTCAAGCAGAATTTTCAGATTTCGTTCAAATCTCTGAATAGTTTTGGAAGTTTAATGGTTAAGTCTAAAAGGGGAAGATAGCTCCTCTTAAATTATATAAATGTTAAATGGGCTTTTATTAAGAACTATCCGATTTGCTCTGAATTTTGGATATAGATTTTTTATATGATATAGCATGTTCTTGATAGTTTAGGAGGTTCAGTGATTAAGTATAAAAAAGGGGAAAGGGGAGAGCTGTTTCGCTTTCTTAATTTTTTTCCAACGGAATTAACCATTGAAAATATAAGGCTGTAATGTACATTAGTATGCGTAGTCTGTGAGCTCAATGCCATCAGTTTAACTTGGGAGTATTCTTTTTATAAAAGTACACAGATTGGTTAAATGAAACAGACATCAAAGTTCTTGGTTTTCATAAGCCTATTTGACCTTCAAAGTTAAAAAAAGGAAATTCAGTTTTTTGCTGTCAGGAATTTTTGCTGCATTTACGAAACATCGGGGATCTCTAAAATGAACGATGTGCATTTTATTGGAAGTTTCTTGTAAGAAAAAGTTTTAAATGCCGAAAAGACTTCGGTTTTATTTTTTAAGATCGGATGACTTATTAAACAGTATTTGTTTATGACTCTTTCATTAAGTGTTTAAGTAAAAGAACATTATTGCATTTAGGGGGCATCACATTTCTTCACAATGACCTTAATATAGCTTGTGTAATTTTGAAGATTTTTTATAATTATGAATGTATTCAGACGTAGTGCTTTTGCTTAGATAATAAAAAAACTTTATAGATTAAAAAAGTGAGCATGTGTGAAATCAATTCTAAAAAAAGTTTTTATTAAATGTAAGAACATATTTTTCCTTCCATCAAATAATATTGTTCCAGACGGGCTCTGAATTATATACTGTACGCAAATATAAGTAATTATGAATTAAACATACAAACTTACCTCACAATACATGTGCAATCTGCTTTTACTGCATTGATAAAGTGAATGACGTTAAAGAATTGAGTTTACGACAAGAACCATTTGTGAATTACGTATATTATATAATTTTTTCAGACATATTATATGTTGTAAAAAATATAGTACGCATCTTTTTTAATGATGCATTCGTTTTAGTAAAATACGACGACATAAGATGAAGAAGTTTTCGATTCAACTTTAGTTATCTTAGGTTCCTTCTGAGATTCAAAGAAAAAGTTTAATACTACAATAACGGTATCTGGTTAACATATTCAAAAGAAAATACTTTAAGAAGTTTCGCAAATTTATTTGATTACTTAATTATCTTCAAATACTTCAAATTACTTGATTATTTTCAAATTTATGAATTATTATTTTAAAAAAAATGTTTTTTATATTCAATTTTATCCAATCTATAATCATAATTTAATTTTTGCTAGTAAAATTAGCCCTTAACTCCGAAATCTATCCGCACCTGTACGCCAAACCGGCAAAGAATGAAGAAGAAATCCATTTTAAGTGTAATAACACACATAAAAAGATTTTTTGGTCCTTGGAAATTTTTTTAATTGTAATAACTTACACTTATCTGTTGAAAATATGTAATTTCTAAGTAATTATTTAAAGAAAGCTGTACTATTTTCATATGAAATTACAGTTCTAGAAATTATTATAATTCAGAAAACAATTTAAACTGAAAAAATCTGTTTTAAGAGCTTCAAATATGCGGATCCAAAATTGGAGTTTAATACGCGAAGTATAAACTATGTTATAAAAATTACCCTCATTGTGGTTCGTTTCTGAATTATAAAACAAACTTACCATTAAAAGTTAAAATTTTAAATCTGATTATTTCCCTAATTGGGTGTCCGAGAAAAACATTTTCTGCGGCATATAAATATGATATCAGAGTTTGGTGTACGTATTGAAATACATAATATTGATCATACATTGAAAATTTGTTACAATTCTATTATGTAGACGCCAAACCAGCTTATTAAAAAAAATACTCTTGCAAACTATATTTTTAAAAGAAAAACCTCTTTCCGTTTTGTTGAGCAACTGTCTGATAATGAAATGGATGTTGTGTTTGCTTTTGCTTTTGAATGATTTTGAAAAAAATTGCTTCAAACCTTTTCAATGGAAAACGTAAAAAACGAAAAAACAAAAATTCCGTATAAAATATGCATTTTATAAAAAGAAACGAATCTTTCATAATATGATTTCATGTTCAGAATTACATATTTAAATAATAATTTTGATTACATAGCAAAAACTACACATAATTGTATGTTACATGCGACTTTTATCGATATTTGTTTGCATTTTCGATTCACGTTTTTTAAATTTTCTAAGTTTGGTAACAATGAACATAGAAAATTTGCACAACAAAATATATATTTGAGAACTAAAATGTATATTTAAATTTATGTGAAAGAATAAAGTTATACATTATCTTCTTCGAAAGTTCGAAAATCTCCACTTTAAGAGGACAAGGGACCTTTAAAATCACTTTTTGATATTTCTAAAATTAAACTTTAAATATTATTCAAGGGTACATTATATGCATTATAGCATACAATTATCACAAAAAATTTAAAAAAGATTTTTATTTTGAGAAAAATAGTGATATTTTTGTAATATTTTAGATTTAGCTAGATCTTTTTAAAATGTCCCATGCGCATTCCATATCAATAAAAATATTCAATATTATTTATACTAGTTTAATTTATATATACAAGTAAAACTGTGCATTGAAAATTATATATCTAAATATAAAGTTAAAAAATTTATATATTTTCTAAATTTTCTGAAATTTTGAGCATGTTTTAACCTAATTTTACAATTAAGTACCTTTAACTTTTACAATTATATTTATATTCCAAAAACCATGCACAGATTTATGACATATATTATGATAAATAACTACAAAAAATTTCAGAGCATTCAGAGAAAAAATAATGCGCATGGAGCATTTTGAAAATTTTTCGTTAAATCTAAAATATTACAAAAATTTCCCTATTTTTTTTTTCAATTTTTTTTTTATATTTCTTTGTGATAAATATACGCTATAATGCATAAAATGTATCCTTGATTAATATTTAAAGTGCTATTTTAAAAATATAAAAAAATGTTTTTAAAGGTCCCTTGTCCTCTTAAAGTGAAATCCAAAATACTTTTTAAACATAGATTCAGTTGTAAAAGAAATCAGACAAAAAAGAATTTAAAGACAATGGCGGTAAATATTTCAATTGTAAAGGATAATGTTCCATATTACTGATGCAAAAAATATGCATGAATTTCAAACCAAAGAAAGACAGAGGAAGAATTACGTAAAGTTCTTGAAAAATATCGAGATAAATCTCAAATCTAAGTTTTTACAAGACAGTTTTGAAACGTACAGTATGCAGCAGAAATGTCAAAATATAAAAAGTAAAATAAAAACACAATTCTGTGTACTTCAATGTGAACTCCAAAATATTTTTTAGACATAGATTAAGTTGTAAAGAAAAACAGACAATAAAGAATTTAAATACAATGACGGTAAATATATCAATTGTAAAGCTTAATGCATCATTAGAAGGTTGCAAAAAATATACATGAATTTTAAAACAAAGAAAGACACAAGAAGAATTACTTAAAGCTGTTGAAAATAAACAGATAAATCTGTATTTAATGTATTTTCAGTACAATTTTAAAACGTACATTATGCAGTAGAAATGTCAAAATATAAAAGTAAAATTAAAACATAATTCTGTATACTTTAATGTGAACGCCAAAATATTTTTTAGACATAGATTAAGTTATAAAGAAAAACAGACAAAAAATGGTTTAAAGACAGTGACGGTAAATATTAGGTAGATTTTGTATTAAATACTACCTATTGCGGTCGCTCCTATGTTGGAATTTCTGAAAAAAATTTTTTAGATCTACATCGATAATGACCTCTAGACCCCAAAACTACCAATTGTAAAAAAGTTTATATCTATCTATCGGTGTATATCACTTTTTTATGGACACGATAACTTCTTTATTTCTGCTCAGATCTCTCCCAAACTGATACATAAAATCAAGGGGTATAAAATCTCGGTCGAGTTCGTTAATGGGTAAAATCGGACCGAGGGGGTCGAAATAGGGGGCGTTTTTGTGAAAACAGAAAAAAACCCATAACTTCTTAATGAAAATTGATATCGAATCAGTTTAAAGTTTATATTACTTCTAAAAAATGGGCCAAAAGTTTATGTATGATAAATTTTTGATAAATTAAAAATGGGCTCAAGGGACGAAAAAAAACAGGGTTTTCGGGAGAAAAAATTCATAACTTTGTCAATTCTGAAGATATCATATACAACAAATTTTTTTATACATGATCTGAAAATTATCTAAAACTTTTGTATTTACAAATTTTTGATAGGACAACATTTACCGATAAAAAAAAAAATTAAAAACGAAAAGAAAAAGGAGGTGGGGGTGGTGGAAAAAGAAAAAAAATCCATAACTTATTCAATTCTTAAGCTATCAAATCTAATTAAATTTATTTTGCATCTTCTCAATAATATCTCCAACTTTTATATTAACAAATTTTTCATAGGACCAATACTTATAGAAAAAATAAATTAAATAAAAATAGGAGTTTGAGAAAAAAACCTCAAATCCAAACTGCATATATTCTGTCTCATTTTTAAATTCATTTTTGATTTTAAACACATACAAATGGCAGATCCTCTTATTTAAGAACTATATGATATGACGTATTGGCCATATTTTTGATAAAGGAAGAATATATTTTTAAAAAGGCTGCCAAAAACGGTATTTTCAAAACAGAATTTCCCGAAGTGATCGTCATTGAAATTGGTGACGTATAACAAATTGCGTTTATTAGAACTCATTTTTAGGTGCGTTCGTAATTATATAATACGTAGCACCTATAGTGGTCGTTCAGTCCGTCCGTCTGTCCGTCCGTCTGTCTGTCCGCATATAACAACGCAAAAACTACCCAACCGAATCGTTTGAAATTTAAAATACATAATTATTACGTAATTTTGTCGAGTCATTTCAAATTTTTTGATAATCGTGTGCATAGATCAATTACAGGGGCAATCAAAAGTATTCAATTACATTATGGTCAATGGGGAAAAAATTTCAAATATATTCTATACGTTTGAAATTTAAAATACATAATTATTACATAATTTTGTCGAGTTATTTCAAATTTTATGAAACTCGGATGCATAGATCAATTACAGGGGCAATCAAAAGTATTCCATTACATTACGGTCAATGGGGAAAAAAGTTTCAAATGAATTTTAATCGTTTGAAATTTAAAATAGGCAATTATTACATAATTCTGTCGAGTTATTTCAAATTTTTTGATAATCGTGTGCATAGATCAATTACAGGGGCAATCAAAAGTATTCAATTACATTATGGTCAATGGGGAAAAATTTCAAATATATTCTATACGTTTGAAATTTAAAATACATAATTATTACATAATTTTGTCGAGTTATTTCAAATTTTATGAAAATCGGATGCATAGATCAATTACAGGGGCAATCAAAAGTATGCCATTACATTATGGTCAATGGGGGGAAAAAAAGTTTCAAATGCATTTTAATCGTTTGAAATTTAAAATACGCAATTATTACATAATTCTGTCGAGTTATTTAAATTTTTTGATAATCATGTGCATAGATCAATTACAGGGGCAATCAAAAGTATTCAATTACATTATGGTCAATGGGGAAAAAGTTTCAAATATATTCTATACGTTTGAAATTTAAAATACATAATTATTACATAATTTTGTCGAGTTATTTCAAATTTTATGAAAATCGGATGCATAGATCAATTACAGGGGCAATCAAAAGTATTCTGTGACATTACGGTCAATGGGAAAAAATGTTTCAAATGCATTTTAATCGTGTTACACTCATGTGAACTTAATAAAATTTATATGCAACTATAAAGTACATATTATAATATATATCTTACATAATTTGTGGTGCAAAGAACATTTGTTATTGATTTACAAGACCACACAAAAGTATTCCTTCACATAATGGTATAGGGAGAACATTGTTTGATGAGCGTTTTAATTGTAATTCACTATTTACAATTTTATTGAGATTGATATATGAAAGTAATATTTTTAAAACTTCGTTATCGTACGAACGCACCTAATTTGCTACTCTTCACGTGCAATTTCCAGTTTGTTAAATCTACTTTTGCTTTCAAACGCATCGAATTTACTGGTCCTCTTATTTAGGAACCTATAATGTGACGTATTGACCAGTTTTTTGATAAAGGCAGACTATATTTAAAAAAGTCTGCCATTTTGGGTTGAACAGGATTTCCCGAAGCAATTGTGATTGATAAATTGAGGTATTCAAATAATAAAATTGCGTTTTTCTGAGTCGTTTTTAAATTCAGTTTTACTCTCAAATGCATCCAATTGACAGATTCTTTTATTTGGGAGCTGTATAATGTGTCATATTGGTCAGTGTTTTGATAAAGGCTAAATATATGTTTTTTATAAAGCTGCCAAAGTGGGCACTTTGCGCAAAATTTTACTAAAAGATCATGAGTAAAGAATTGAAGATGTATTCAAATAACAAATTGGTTATTTTATGACTAATTTCAAATTCAATTTTGCTCTCAAAAGCATTCAATTGACAGTTTTTTGTTATTTAGAAACTGTATGATGTACCGTATTGATCCATTTTTACGTGCGTTCGTAATTATAAAAATACGTAGCACCTATAGTTGTCGCTCAGTCTGTCCGTCCGTCTGTCTGTCCGTTTGTCTGTCCGCATATAACAACGCAAAAACTACCCACCCGAATCGTTTGAAACTTAAAATACATAATTATTACATAATTTTGTCGAGTCATTTCAATTTTTATGAAAATCGGATGGATAGATCAATTACAGGGACAATCAAAAGGATTCCGTTACATTGCGGTCAGTGGGGGAAAAAGTTTCAAATGCATTTTAATCGTTTGAAATTTAAAACATATAATTACTGCATAATTATGTCGAGTCTTTTCAAATGTTATGAAAATCGGATGCATAGATCAATTACAGGGACAATCAAAAGTATTTCGTTACATTACGGTCAAGGGGGGAAAAAGTTTTAAATGCATTTTAATGGTGTTACACGCATTCGAACATAATAGAATTGACATGAATCTAGGAAGTATATACTAGGAAGTATATACATTCTGTGCAATCTGTGATGCAAAGAATATTCATTAATTAATTACAGCGCCACACAAAAGTATTCCACTACATAATGCTATACGGGGAAACATTGTTTGGGGGGTGTTTCAATTATATTAAACTACTTCACATTTTATGAATAAAATATACGTTGCTGAGGTGAAATAACGTTATCGTACGAACGCACCCCTTTTGCTACATTTCACGTGCAATTTCCAACTTGTTTAATAAAGTCAGAATATATTTCACAACATGTATCAAAATGGACTTTTGAATCGAATTTCGCTTAAGATGATTCTGATAAAACCACTTCTTACAGAAAAATGAAATTAAAATTTTTTCATAGGCGGCAAAATAATATTGTTAAACTGGGTTTATCTGTAATCATATTTTATTTTTGTTGTTGTTACAACGAGCACTCTTCGAAATTTACCTCCGCCTATAGGCCAAGCCCACAGGGATTTTTCAACTGTAAAGCTTAATGCGTCGTAAGAAGGTTACAAAAAATGTACATGAATTTTAAAACAAAGAAAGACAGAATAAAAATACGTAAACCTTTTGAATTTTGAATGTTTTGAAAAATAAAGAAATAAATCTTAATTTAATGTTTTTCAGGACAATTTTAAAATATGCAATATACAGCAAAAAATAAAAAAATAAATAAATAAATAAATAAAAATATAAATAAATAAATAAATAAATAAAATACGAACCTTTGTACTTTAATGTAAACTACAAAATACTCTTTTGACACAATTTTAGTTGTAAAGCAAAACAGACAAGAACTGGTTTAAATACAATGATGGTAATTTTTTTAATTGTAAAATTATGAAGGATGCAAAAAATATACATGAATTTCAAAGAAAGGAAGACAGCAGAAAAATTAAGTATAGCTTAGTAAAGAAATAAACGTTAATTTAATGCTTTTTTTCAGGATAGTTTTAAAATATACAGTATGTAGCTGTAATGTCAAAACATATATAAAAAAATAAAAGTAATCAACAACTTTCAAGTAAAAATATTATATTTTGTATTGATTTACTAAAAGAATAAATGCAAAATGTGATTATCCGTTATGTGATAATGCGTTTAATTTATTTTATTTATTTTATTATTTATTTTTATATCTTTTTAATTTAGGTTTTTAAAAATTTTTAGAGTAATTTCCAAATTTGTGGTTATATATTATTGAAATTAATTCAAACATTTACCTAAGATTTCAGTAAAAACTTTTAACAGTGCATTATTGCCTATGGAAATTTATATGTATATGCTAATAAATTATATAAGTCACATTAGTATTTGTATATTTTACTTTCATTTTTCCCGGCTGTATCCAAATTTTAAATCTCTGACGATTGCTCTTCAATAGGTTTATTTTAAAGGCTCTGTTTTATATATCTTAATATACGTTACCTGTCAATTTTAAATTTTCGAACTTTGGATAATACAATCAAAATAAAGATTCAGATTTGCATTTGATTTCTTTCGTTCGGTATTATATTTATTCAAGTAAAATGAACGTATAACAAAGAGTTTCAAACTCTAATTTTCTAGAGGCGCTAAATCAATTGAAAGGGAAAACAAGATTGTGTGAAATTTATCTAAAGGAATAAATTTACAATATTTCAGCTAGCAATTTAAATTGTTTCTTGATTTATTTCATTCGGTATTATTTCGTTATGCAAATTAAACATACGTATCATGGGAAAAATCAAACGCATATAATTTCTACTGCGTTAGATGGACTAGGGGAGTTTTTCGAATTAATAAATATGGTTTACAATGTTGTTTTGACACCTAAAAATAAGGTACATTTAAAATATGCAATATGAATTTTAGAAAGTTCATCGGTTTTCTAAAGAGGTAGTTAAAATAATAGAAGTGATTTTACAAGTTAAAACTAATCGTTGGGGGCCCACCGTAATACTTACCCATCATGGATAGGCATATGAAAATAACTCATGTGAAAACTATTTATACAATGCATTGCAATTCCAAAACAAAATTTAAATATTGTTAATATGCATAGTAATGCTCTATTAATGAATTGCTGACGTACCAATTTCGACAAATTATATAAAACGCCAAACTACTCAAGTAATACCGAACTGCGCAAAAGAAACATCCTTATAACTCCAGAAATAATTGTAATATAAACTAACAGTTTACTGCGTTGGATTAAGCGTCTCATTTTCAATTAAAATATACCCCTGAATTGAAATTTGAATGAAATACAGAGTCATGAAAAATCGAAGAATGTGGAAAACAGGATTACAAATATCTCGGCAACTAATAATCCGATTGACTTCGTTTTATGTGCAAAATGTGTGTTATGTTATTGCCTTTTACGCCCATTCCTTAGAGCAAAAACATTCGAAAATTTTTATATACCTTTCATCAGAACGAATTTTTTGAGAGTCCGAAAAAAATAGTTCCGGATAATCGAGGTTGCTGATACTAAATAGGCTTCGTTCCATTCTTACATACTAACTACATAAAAAATTTCAAGTCTCTATCTGAATTTATTCGGGCGAAGATCGTTTAGAGACAGACAGACAGACGGACGGCAATTTTTTTTTTCTAAAAATATGTTTTTCGGAATCTCCACTATCTAAAACGTGTAAATCCGTCAATTTTTTTTTTCGATTTTCAAAACGATTGCAAGACTTACCCTATACTTACGTATGATGGGTAAGTAATACATTTTATTTAAACTTCTTAGTACTTTCCAGCTTTCCTAAGCCCTTAACCATAGAATATATTAAAAACTAACTTTCCTTTATATTTACACATTTATATATCACTTCGTTTTTAAAATGAGAAAGACAATAATTCATAGAATTGAATGTAAAAGATGCAGTTCCTCAGATTAAATGCATGTAGAGAAAATATATATTACTGATGAACCACGTTTGAGAGGAACCTGGACAGAACTGCGCATGGGCGAAAAGAGCGAGTCCATGTCAAAAATGGGGAAGTTAGTACCATCTCGAGATGAGTTTGTTAATTAAACAACCCTAAATGTGTCGAGTTTTTTTTTTTTTTTTTTTTTTTTTTTTGAAAAGGGAATACCTTTTTGTTTCTGTAATCTGTTTTTAAAATTACATTGTAATTCTGTTACACGAAAAAAGTTATAAAAAGACAAGTATATTAAAAAAGACGATTTAAAGGTATGATTATTAAATTTAGCTTAATAACTTTTCACTCGCAATATAGCGCAACTTAATCTTTTTTGAAGTAACGGCAACATGGCGTGATTTTAAAACATACCCGATTAGCAATTTTTTAAATATGTTTCTTTACATTATTGTGTACATTATTTATTTATATTATTTGCATGCATTAGATATGAATATGGCGCAGATGTCATATACTTATAAGGTTTGGAACAATTGTTTTTCCGACGTCAATTTGGCGAAAACCTCATTTTCGAATACTGGTCAAATATACATCTTTAAATTATTTTCTATTATTTAAAAAAATAACAATAAATAAAACAATTTTTAAATATAATAAAATTTTAAAAACTAATAACTATAGAACAAAAAACATTTTATATAATTAAAAAAAATTAAGGTAAATAAATAATTTATCAAAAAATAAACAGTATCAGGGTTGCCATATTAGGCAAAACAACGCCATTCTGGCGCCAAGTAAATCCCAGTGAATATATGACACACAAGTGCCCTCAATATTTAGGTTGTTAGAATTGGCGAATTTCTTGAATAGCCGCCAAGTCAGATGCCAAGCAGTCGTTAAAACTGCATTTTAGCCATAAAATAAATGTAAAAAAAAAAAAAAAAAAAAAAAAAAAAAAAAAAACAGACATGTTTTTATTAAAATTCACAAAAATGTAGGAGAAAATATATATTTTGGAAAGTTTACTCCGAGAACTAATAATAGGTCTACAATCTATTTATTTTAAAATAAAATTTCACTCGGAACAAAAAATAGAAAACAATATTTAATATCATTTCTCGGCTTCATAGGCTATTCACCCCAAAGTCTGAATGGAATCGGCTTGACATTCTGCCAAGTGAAGACCTTACTAAGCTGGTATATCAGTAACTGCATTTCTTTTTGTTTTATTTTATTGTATCCCTCTGTTCTTATACACTGTAAAAAATATTTGTAATACTACAAATGTAAAGCTGCCAAATCGGTATTTTTACAAGCCTTTTATCTGTACACTGTACAAGAAAGGATGTAAATCTATAAAACTAATTTTTGTAAAGCTACAGAAATTTGTAACTTTATAAAAAAATATACTAAAATTATAGTATTTTTATTAAAATTTTATGTGTAACCTGGGTTGCAATTAAATAATATATTCTAGGAATACCAGTTTCACTGTTAAAACTGAAGGTTGCATATGGCACTCTTAGGGGTGAAACGTTTGTCCCGTCAGCATTTTCGAAAGAATCACGTTTTGAGCACCAACCTTGGCGAGTTGGCGAAAACGAGAACGTTCAGCTATCTGCATCGCCAAACGGCAATCGTCGTTTTGTTTTGATTTTCAAATCCGAAATGGCGAATGTTCTGTGAAATTTAAAGCATTTTAATCTGAAAAAGCTCTTTGTTTTAAAATGTGTTTTAATTGTAAAAAACGGTGAATAAAATTTCCTCATATATTATCCTCGGAAAAACAAATGAACAAGAAGCAACATCTCTTTACAGAAGGAAGGGTTTCTATTCGCTAGGCGTTTGATGTCACAAACAAGAAATGGTGCGTAGCATTGACTTCATCTCCGCAACAACAGTTGTTCTGGCAACAAGGTGCTCAAAACGTGATTCTTTCTAAAAATGAGTCCCGTCAGCGGCTCCCCTAAGGGAGCCAGAATCGCACCGCTAGGGGTGCCCTAAGGCACTCCATGACACCTCAAGGCACTCCCATGGCACCCTATGAGATACCATGGGGTGCCCTAAGGCACCCCTAGGAGTGCAAGTTTGGCTCACTGTCGCTGACGAGACGAGCGTTTCCCCCCTAGGAGTGCCATATGCAACCTTTAGTTTTAACAGTGTTCCTTAACAATTTTTAGTAATCTTACAGATTTTTTTTATTTTCAATGCAAATCTGTACCTGTTACATGAATTTTTGCTGTTGCCGTTACATAAAACGTCCTAGGAATCCCAGTTTCATAGAAAATTTTTAATAAATTTAGAGATGATATTTTTATAGTATACGTCACTTTCATTTTAACACATTCGCGGCCGTTTATGTTAAGATGTGATGATAGTTAATGCCGCACTGTAGAAGTGGGTTTTTCCCAGAAGCCGATTTCCTTTTTGTAACAAAGAATCAGTGAAAGATTTTCCCGCGCCAGCGCGTGACTGGCTATTGGACATCACCCGACATCACGCGCTGGCGCGTGAGTGGCCCTTTACGTTGGCGCCATATCACGCGATGGCGCGTGAGCGGCAGCGAACGTTTTAGTACTTTTCATCGTACAAGTATTTTTCGATATTTTTGTAATTCAATGATATATATGTATTAATCGAAGTATGACACTATAGTATCTTTAATATCACATCGTTTTATATATTGTTAAGTCTAGAGTTCTGTTTGAATGTGTCTAAATTCAATAATTTCTATGCTGTAAAAAAAAAAAAAAAAAAAAAAAAAAAAAAAAAAAAAAAAAATGTTACAAATTTTTTTTTGGAAACTGGGATTTTTTAAACTTTTTATGCAACGGTAACAGCAAAAAATCATATAAAAGATTACTTGCATTTTTGCTGTTACCGTTATATAAAAAATTCTAGGAGTCCCACACTGTAAAAAAAAAAAGGATCGATCTACTAAAAAAACTTTAGTGATCCTTGTAATTACTAAAAAATTTTTAGTAATCTTAGTCAGTTACAAAAAAATCTGTAAGAATTACTAGAAAAAAGTTAGCAACATGAACGTATAACAAAGAATAACGTTTAAAATGAACGTATAACAAAGAGTTTCAAACTCTAATTTTCTAGAGGCGCTAAATCAATTGAAAGGGAAAACAAGATTGTGTGAAATTTATCTAAAGGAATAAATTTACAATATTTCAGCTAGCAATTTAAATTGTTTCTTGATTTATTTCATTCGGTATTATTTCGTTATGCAAATTAAACATACGTATCATGGGAAAAATCAAACGCATATAATTTCTACTGCGTTAGATGGACTAGGGGAGTTTTTCGAATTAATAAATATGGTTTACAATGTTGTTTTGACACCTAAAAATAAGGTACATTTAAAATATGCAATATGAATTTTAGAAAGTTCATCGGTTTTCTAAAGAGGTAGTTAAAATAATAGAAGTGATTTTACAAGTTAAAACTAATCGTTGGGGGCCCACCGTAATACTTACCCATCATGGATAGGCATATGAAAATAACTCATGTGAAAACTATTTATACAATGCATTGCAATTCCAAAACAAAATTTAAATATTGTTAATATGCATAGTAATGCTCTATTAATGAATTGCTGACGTACCAATTTCGACAAATTATATAAAACGCCAAACTACTCAAGTAATACCGAACTGCGCAAAAGAAACATCCTTATAACTCCAGAAATAATTGTAATATAAACTAACAGTTTACTGCGTTGGATTAAGCGTCTCATTTTCAATTAAAATATACCCCTGAATTGAAATTTGAATGAAATACAGAGTCATGAAAAATCGAAGAATGTGGAAAACAGGATTACAAATATCTCGGCAACTAATAATCCGATTGACTTCGTTTTATGTGCAAAATGTGTGTTATGTTATTGCCTTTTACGCCCATTCCTTAGAGCAAAAACATTCGAAAATTTTTATATACCTTTCATCAGAACGAATTTTTTGAGAGTCCGAAAAAAATAGTTCCGGATAATCGAGGTTGCTGATACTAAATAGGCTTCGTTCCATTCTTACATACTAACTACATACAAAATTTCAAGTCTCTATCTGAATTTATTCGGGCGAAGATCGTTTAGAGACAGACAGACAGACGGACGGCAAATTTTTTTTTCTAAAAATATGTTTTTCGGAATCTCCACTATCTAAAACGTGTAAATCCGTCAATTTTTTTTTTCGATTTTCAAAACGATTGCAAGACTTACCCTATACTACGTATGATGGGTAAGTAATACATTTTATTTAAACTTCTTAGTACTTTCCAGCTTTCCTAAGCCCTTAACCATAGAATATATTAACAAGTTGGAAATTGCACGTGAAGCGTAGCAAATGAGGTGCGTTCGTACGATAACGAAGTTTTAAAAATATTACTTTCATTTATCAATCTCATAAAATTGTAAATAGTGAATTACAATTAAAACGCTCATCAAACAATGCTCTTCCTATACCATTATGTAATGGAATACTTTTGTGTGGCCTTGTCAATCAATAACAAATGTTCTTTGCACCACAAATTATGTAAGATGTATATTATAATATGTACTTTATAGTTGCATATAAATTTTATAAAGTTCGCATGTGTGTAACACGATTAAAATGCATTTGAAACATTTTTCCCATTGACCGTAATGTAACGGAATACTTTTTATTGTTCCTGTAATTGATCTATGCATCCGATTTTCATAAAATTTGAAATAACTAGACACAATTATGTAATAATTATGTATTTTAAATTTCAAACGTATGGAATATATTTGAAACTTTTTCCCCATTGACCATAATGTAATGGAATACTTTTGATTGCCCCTGTAATTGATCTATGCACACGATTATCAAAAAAATATGAAATAACTCGACATAATTGGGTAATAATTGCGTATTTTAAATTTCAAACGATTAAAATGCATTTGAAACTTTTTTCCCCATTGACCGTAATGTAATGGAATACTTTTGATTGCCCCTGTAATTGATCTATGCACACGATTATCAAAAAATTTGAAATAACTCGACATAATTATGTAATAATTGCGTATTTTAAATTTCAAACGATTAAAATGCATTTGAAACTTTTTTCCCCATTGACCGTAATGTAATGGAATACTTTTGATTGCCCCTGTAATTGATCTATGCACACGATTATCAAAAAATGTGAAATAACTCGACAGAATTATGTAATAATTGCGTATTTTAAATTTCAAACGATTAAAATGCATTTGAAACTTTTTTCCCCATTGACCGTAATGTAATGGAATACTTTTGATTGCCCCTGTAATTGATCTATGCATCAGAATTTCATAAAATTTGAAATGACTCGACAAAATTATGTAATAATTATGTATTTTAAATTTCAAACGATTCGGTTGGGTAGTTTTTGCGTTGTTATATGCGGACAGACGGACGGACGGACAGACGGACGGACGGACAGACGGACGGACGGACAGACGGACGGACAGACGGACGGACTGAACGACCACTATAGGTGCTACGTATTATATAATTACGAACGCACCTAAAAACTAACTTTCCTTTATATTTACACATTTATATATCACTTCGTTTTTAAAATGAGAAAGACAATAATTCATAGAATTGAATGTAAAAGATGCAGTTCCTCAGATTAAATGCATGTAGAGAAAATATATATTAACTGCATTTCTTTTTGTTTTATTTTATTGTATCCCTCTGTTCTTATACACTGTAAAAAATATTTGTAATACTACAAATGTAAAGCTGCCAAATCGGTATTTTTACAAGCCTTTTATCTGTACACTGTACAAGAAAGGATGTAAATCTATAAAACTAATTTTTGTAAAGCTACAGAAATTTGTAACTTTATAAAAAAATATACTAAAATTATAGTATTTTTATTAAAATTTTATGTGTAACCTGGGTTGCAATTAAATAATATATTCTAGGAATACCAGTTTCACTGTTAAAACTGAAGGTTGCATATGGCACTCTTAGGGGTGAAACGTTTGTCCCGTCAGCATTTTCGAAAGAATCACGTTTTGAGCACCAACCTTGGCGAGTTGGCGAAAACGAGAACGTTCAGCTATCTGCATCGCCAAACGGCAATCGTCGTTTTGTTTTGATTTTCAAATCCGAAATGGCGAATGTTCTGTGAAATTTAAAGCATTTTAATCTGAAAAAGCTCTTTGTTTTAAAATGTGTTTTAATTGTAAAAAACGGTGAATAAAATTTCCTCATATATTATCCTCGGAAAAACAAATGAACAAGAAGCAACATCTCTTTACAGAAGGAAGGGTTTCTATTCGCTAGGCGTTTGATGTCACAAACAAGAAATGGTGCGTAGCATTGACTTCATCTCCGCAACAACAGTTGTTCTGGCAACAAGGTGCTCAAAACGTGATTCTTTCTAAAAATGAGTCCCGTCAGCGGCTCCCCTAAGGGAGCCAGAATCGCACCGCTAGGGGTGCCCTAAGGCACTCCATGACACCTCAAGGCACTCCCATGGCACCCTATGAGATACCATGGGGTGCCCTAAGGCACCCCTAGGAGTGCAAGTTTGGCTCACTGTCGCTGACGAGACGAGCGTTTCCCCCCTAGGAGTGCCATATGCAACCTTTAGTTTTAACAGTGTTCCTTAACAATTTTTAGTAATCTTACAGATTTTTTTTATTTTCAATGCAAATCTGTACCTGTTACATGAATTTTTGCTGTTGCCGTTACATAAAACGTCCTAGGAATCCCAGTTTCATAGAAAATTTTTAATAAATTTAGAGATGATATTTTTATAGTATACGTCACTTTCATTTTAACACATTCGCGGCCGTTTATGTTAAGATGTGATGATAGTTAATGCCGCACTGTAGAAGTGGGTTTTTCCCAGAAGCCGATTTCCTTTTTGTAACAAAGAATCAGTGAAAGATTTTCCCGCGCCAGCGCGTGACTGGCTATTGGACATCACCCGACATCACGCGCTGGCGCGTGAGTGGCCCCTTTACGTTGGCGCCATATCACGCGATGGCGCGTGAGCGGCAGCGAACGTTTTAGTACTTTTCATCGTACAAGTATTTTTCGATATTTTTGTAATTCAATGATATATATGTATTAATCGAAGTTTGACACTATAGTATCTTTAATATCACATCGTTTTATATATTGTTAAGTCTAGAGTTCTGTTTGAATGTGTCTAAATTCAATAATTTCTATGCTGTAAAAAAAAAAAAAAAAAAAAAAAAAAAATGTTACAAATTTTTTTTTGGAAACTGGGATTTTTTAAACTTTTTATGCAACGGTAACAGCAAAAAATCATATAAAAGATTACTTGCATTTTTGCTGTTACCGTTATATAAAAAGTTCTAGGAGTCCCACACTGTAAAAAAAAAGGATCGATCTACTAAAAAAACTTTAGTGATCCTTGTAATTACTAAAAAATTTTTAGTAATCTTAGTCAGTTACAAAAAAATCTGTAAGAATTACTAGAAAAAAGTTAGCAACGAATAGAGTTAATAGTTTTATATTTTTGATAGCTCTTACAAAAACTCAGTTGGTGTGGCCTTGATAGCATAGTGGTTATAGTAACGGACTCCAGGCTAAAAGGTCTCGGGTTCGAAACTTGCCACCGCCAAATACGCCCCGAATGTATGTAGTGTCTCGTTAATAAAGGGGATTATGAAAATCCTGTCGGAGCGCGTAGGATTGTTTGGTGCGGCCATCTATTGCGGTTTTGCCGAAAATCTTCCGACTTCAGAAGTCTGGATGCAGCTCGAAGGAAGCTCCTGCCTTTCGGGCGCACGTAATGGTTATTAAAAATAATTTTGGAGCTATTACTAAAATTTGCTTGGTGGCTCATACTAAAAATTTTTAAGTTAGTTATACAAAAAATTCTTTTGTTCAGTTTACAAAACAAATGCTTGTTTCACTTGCAAAAAAAAAGTTTGTAATGGTTACTAAAAAATTCTCTAAAATACAAATTTACTAAGAAATTTTTAGTAACCTCTTGAATTTTTTTTTACAGTGCAGTTTCCTAGAAAAAAATAGTAACTTAAATGCGCAAATGTAACGTTGTAATTGCTAAAATATTATTATTTTGATTCTAGTTAACTGTACTCATAGTAAAAAAAATATATATATCATACAAAATATGATTTTTTGAAAAATTAAAATTTGTTGTTAATTGTTCCATTTTCTATGAAGCTGCATTTGTAAAATTTGAAACTGTTGCTAATCTTTTACTATATATATATATATAATTACGATATTATTAAACGTTTATCACTAATGTAAACTTCATTACTAGAAAGAAAATTAATGGGATACTTGTTAAAAGGGATGAATGCAGAAACTCTTTTTAATCCGACAAGGCAGACTCTTTATTTAATCAGGCGAGTAATTCCACAAGAAAAACATAAACATAAAAGATAAATACATATTTAAACTTTTTATATTTGGGTAAATATTTAACTGGAAGTTTTAAAATTTCTAACGCAATGTTTTGATCTGGCATTTTCGGAAAGCCTTGATCGATATAAGTAGGGAATTCTAGACATGTCGTTAATTGCCTATATTAAGTACTATGTCATTATAGAAATACAACTCTACTTACAGGATTATCAGCTTGTTATTAAAGAGTCAATTGACTAAATTAACCATGAGCAATAAATGCAGAAACTTATTTAACTCGTATAAAAAGAAATTCCTCCAACTCCGTAAGAATTACCTTATAAATGTGTTAAATGCATATATATTTTAATTAAATATTTCGATGGTTGCAAAAATTTAGAATACAGATAAATTGGATTAAAAATTGTCAAATTATGAGTTCGACATTTTGTAAAGGAAATAAAGTAAAAAAAAAAGGCTTAAGAACCCACATTACTGATTGAAAAAGACCCGGATGATAATGTAAAGTCCACGGGAGCGCTTTTTTAAAATATCTCGCTCAAATTTTCATTAATTTCAAATGATTTTTTTTCTTTTTTTTGCATAGGATAGCTGAGGGCGATCCAAAACCCGCCTAGTTTTTACTTTTTGGATTTTGGTAATATTCTTTTTATATTAGGATAGTTTCAGTTTCTGAAAGTCAAAGTATTCTTTTTTTAAAAATCTGACACCAAAATCGAAAAAAGTAAAAACTAGGCCGGTTGTCGATCGTCCTCAGCTATCCTATGCAAAAAAAAAATTGAGCGCGATATTTCGAACCCCATTTACTTAACATTATCATCCGGGTCTCTTTCAGTCGGTAGTGTGGTGGTTTAAGAAGATATTTGATGAATGATAAAACGGCTTTTAACTTTAAAAATATCATCTAAAGTTAAATAATAAGGTAAAATGTAGAGTTAAATAATAAAAAAGTAAAAAGTAAATAAATGGATAGAAAAAGTAAAAACTGTTTGAAATCAAAATTTATTTATTACTTACCATCATACGTAGTATAGGGTAAGTCTTGCAATTGTTTTGAAAATCGAAAATTTTTTGACGGATTTACACGTTTTAGATAGTGGAGATTCCGAAAAACATATTTTTAGAAAAAAAATTTTGCCGTCCGTCTGTCTGTCTGTCTGTAAACGCTCTATCTCCCGAACAAATTGAGATAGAGACTTGAAATTTTGTATGTAGTTAGTATGTAAGAATGGGACGAAACCTATTTAATATCAGCAACCTCAATTATCCGGAACTATTTTTTTCGGACTCTCGAAAAAGTCGTCTGATGAAAGGTATATAAAAATTTTCGAATTTTTTTGTTCTAAGGAATGGACATAAAAGGCAATAAAATAACACACATTTTGCATATAGAACGAAATCGATCGGATTATTAGTTGCCGAGATATTTGTAATCTTGTTTTCCACATTCTTCGATTTTTCATGACCCTGTGTTTCATTCAAATTTCAATTCAGAAGTATATTTTAATTGGAAATGAGACGCTTAATCCGACGCAGTTAATTGTTAGTTAATATAATTATTATTTTTGGAGTTATAAGGATGTTTCTTTTACCCAGTTCGGTACTACTTGAGTAGTTTGGCGTTTTATGTAATTTGTCGAAATTGGTACATCAGCAGTTCTTTAATATAGCATTACTATGTATATTAACAATATTTAAATTTTGTTTATGAATTGCAATGCATTGTATAAATAGTTTTACATGTTTTATTTTCATATACATATCCATGATGGGTAAGTATTACGGTGGCCCCCAACGACTAGTTTTCTATTGTTTTTACTTTTTATGGAAGCATACATAATATATAAAAGCCCATGTCACACCACATGTCTTTTATTGAGTTCACACTGAAATGAAATTTAAAAACGTATAGTGCTGAAAGTATTTTTGGAGGAGTAGTTATAACTATACAATGCTGGAATTTCCTTCTGATATTTAAACCTCTTACTGTACCAAAAGTTCAGATGTTGGAGCGAGATTTTATTGTTGCAGCTACCGGAAGTCTTAAAGTTACTTCAATTTAAAAACACACTGTGTAAACCAACATTATGTGGGACAGCAGCTTCAAACATAAAATATCGAAAACTTGTTTCAACGTCTGGAGTTCCAAATGTTCGATAGATATTGTATGGTTGCATTTTTTGCATCACCAAAAGTTGCTTCTATTGAAAAATACACTGACATACAGCATTCGGTGCGACAGCAGCTGCAAGCATAAAATATTGAAGTAGCTCTAACATTGAACCAAGGTTCGATATGTTGGAACGAGATTTCATGGTTGCAGCAACTGCAGCATGGGAAGTTGGTTCAATTTAAAATAAGGCTGTGTGAATCAACATTTGGTGCGACAGTAACTGCAACACATAAAATATTGAAGTCTCCATCCAACATTTAGAGCTGGAACACTGGAGCAAGGATCCAAATGTTGGAACGAGATTTCACAGATGCAGCTACTGCTACTGCAGGGCCATTCCATGAAAAGAGGTAAATTGATAGTCATTTTTAAAAATTTGTTTAAATAAATATTTTTTGGTATTTACTGATTGGTAACATGTCAAATTTTATGTTTTGAGTAAGAATGCAAAGTTTATCTTTTGTGGATTGGCAACACAACAGTTTAAAGATAGCGTCCATGTGCAAGCAAGTATGTTGCGTTTTACAATACATTTTGAGTGAGTTTTTTTAATAAAAAAAAATCCAGTGAAACTTTTGAAATCAACATTTTAGGTAAGTCTAATATTCATTGTTTATATTTCACTAAACTGAAATATATAAGATAATTTCAAGTAATTATTACAGCACACAAAAAGAACTTTGTTTCTGTGTCCCACACGTGACACAAAACATGAACTTTTTCACTTAGGAGGAAAAAGGAACGCATTTATTTTGTTTAATTGGCATTTCTAAAGCAGTTTAGTGTAGTACACTTATCCTATGCTAGTTAAAAATTTGGATGAAATTTTTATTTTGAGAAAAATATCAAAACAAAATTGTCCCGCACGTGACACCTTATGAGCAGGATGATTACTTTTGTTTTCTGAATGTTAAATAGAGATTTATTCTAGCATAGTTTTAGCAGTTTAATGATTATTTTGTCCTAAGAACTTATTCTATGTAACTAAAACGAAATTAAGATTTTTTTTTTTTTTTTTTTTTTTTTTTTTTTTTTTTTTTATAATAGTTCCATTTTTTTCTTTTTTTGTGATGCTAATATTTTTTATTTCCATATTTTTTATAAATTTATTTTAATAAAATTTGAACACGTTGATGGTTATTTTTATTTTAAGAACATATTGATTTCCAGCAAGAATTGATCTACTTGATTTATAGGGATTTTTTCTATACAATAAGAAGAGTCGTGTGTTTAAGAGCTTGTTATTATTCTACAGAAAAATATAATAAAACTTCTTATCTATATTCTGTTTTTCTAAGTTTAATTCTATTTCAAGTTCAATTTTTCTATGAAATTAAGTAAATTTAGACAAAAGCATTTATAATTGATAAAGTTTGTTATTTACTTAGCTGAAATAGAAAGATCTAAGTCTACTAGTGCTAGAAGAATGAAAAGGATGAGAGAGAAAATGCCATTAGAAAATCCTAATTTCCAAAAAGAAGAAAATAAAAGGATCAGAAACAGCAGTTTCTTTTAAGATGGGTGAATGGGTAGTTGTAAAATATGACGGCATTAATTATCCTCGGAAAATTACAAGCACCCATCATGATAGTGTTGAAGTGTTTGACATGATAAAAAGTGGTAAATTCTACAAGTGGCCACATTATCCAGATAAAATTCTATATTCATTTAAAGATGTAGTAAAAAAGATATCAACCCCCACTGTAGTTAATAAAAGGGGTGGTTTCAAATTTCTAGAAATTTTTTTAATTTTTGTTTATACATTTATTTTTTGTATGTTTAAAAATGTCAATTTGAACATTTACTTTGTACAAAAAAAGTTAAAATAAATATTTTTGTATTGTAAAATGTATAACATGCATTTTCTTTTTTGCATTTCCTTATTTTCTGATTTTTGAAAAGGTTACTTAAATGATATTTGCAAATGTCCCACACGTGACAACCGTGCCCCGCACGTGACACTATACGTTATATTTTTTTTTTTAGTATTTTAAAAATTTATTTTTCAAATAAGAAATCTTATTTCATGAACATTAGACCTTTAGCCTCTAATACATATTTTTTGTTTTGAAATTGCAATATTAGTAGAGCAGAAATGCTATCTGGATCACACAGCAAATTACAAGTGGTTGACTTCAGATGTCCTGCACGTGACGCATGCAAATTAATTAATAACTAAATCAGTAAACCATTTAGGAAAAATCTGTCCCTGCCTGAGATATTGTTATATCAAATATAAACTTACAAAAATATGTTTATTCTTATTTCTGAAAAATCTTAAGCCCTTTAACACAAATTTGGTGGAATTATGGTGTCTGATTGTCCCGCACGTGACAGTGGAATGGCCCTGCAGCATCAAAAACTGATACAATTTTAAAACAGGCTGTATGAGCCAACATTTGCTGCGACAGCAGCTACAAGCATAAAATATTCAAGTCCCCCTCCAACATTTAGAGATGAAACACTGGACCAAGGATCCAAATGTTGGGACAAAATTTCATGAATGCAGCAACTGCAGCATGGGAAGTTGGTTCAATTTAAAATAAGGCTGTATGAATCAACATTTGGTGCGACAGCAACTGCAAACATAAAATATTGAAGACCTTTCCACCATTTCGAGCTGAAACACTGGACCAAGGATCCAATTGATGGAACAAAATTTCATGGTTGCAGCACCTGCAGCATGGCAAATTGGTTCAATTTAAAATAAGACTGTGTGAATCAAAATTTGGTGCGACAGCAACTGCAAACATAAAATATTGAAGTCCCTTACCACCATTTTGAGCTCTAACATTGAACCAAGGATCCAAATGTTCAAACAAAATTTCATGGTTGGAGCAACTGCAGCATGGGAAGTTGGTTGAATTTAAAATAAGGCTGTGTGAATCAATATTTGGTGCGACAGCAACTGCAACACATAAAATATTGAAGTCTCCATCCAACATTTAGAGCTGGACACTGGAGCAAGGATCCAAATGTTGGAACGAGATTTCATGGTTGCAGAAACTGCAGCATGGGAAGTTGGTTCAATTTAAAATAAGGCTGTGTGAATCAACATTTGGTGCGACAGCAGCTGCAAACATAAAATATTGAAGTCCCCCTCCAACATTTAGAGCTGAAACACTGGACCAAAGATCCAAGTGTTGGAACAAAATTTCCTGGTTGCAGCAACTGCAGCATGGGAAGTTGGTTGAATTTAAAATAAGGCTGTGTGAATCAATATTTGGTGCGACAGCAACTGCAACACATAAAATATTGAAGTCTCCATCCAACATTTAGAGCTGGACACTGGAGCAAGGATCCAAATGTTGGAACGAGATTTCATGGTTGCAGAAACTGCAGCATGGGAAGTTGGTTCAATTTAAAATAAGGCTGTGTGAATCAACATTTGGTGCGACAGCAGCTGCAAACATAAAATATTGAAGTCTCCATCCAACATTTAGAGCTGGAACACGGGAGCAAGGATCCAAATGTTCGAACGAGATTTCACAGATTCAGCTACTGCTACTGCAGCACCAAAAACTGATACAATTTAAAAACAGGCTGTATGAGCCAACATTTGCTGCAACAGCAGCTACAAGCATAAAATATTGAAGTCCCCTTCCAACATTTAGAGATGAAACACTGGACCAAGGATCCAAATGTTGGAACAAAATTTCATGGTTGCAGCAACTGCAGCATGGGAAGTTGGTTCAATTTAAAATAAGGCTGTGTGAATCAACATTTGATGCGAATGCAACTGCAAACATAAAATATTGAAGTCCCCCTCCAACATTTAGAGCTGAAACACTGGACCAAAGATCCAAGTGTTGGAACAAAATTTCCTGGTTGCAGCAACTGCAGCATGGGAAGTTGGTTCAATTTAAAATAAGCCTGTGTGAATCAACATTTGGTGCGACAGCAACTGCAAACATAAAATATTGAAGTCTCCATCCAACATTTAGAGCTGGAACACGGGAGCAAGGATCCAAATGTTGGAACGAGATTTCACAGATTCAGCTACTGCTACTACAGCGCCAAAAACTGATACATTTTAAAAACAGGCTGTATGAGCCAACATTTGCTGCGACAGCAGCTAAAAGCATAAAATATTGAAGTCCCCCTCCTCCAATATTTAGAGCACAAATACTAGACCAAGGATCCAAATGTTGGAACGAAATTTTATGGTTTCAGCTACTGCAGCACCAAAAGCTGGTTCAATTTAATAACAGGCAGTGTGAACAATCAACATTTGTCAGCATAAAATACCAAAATTTACAACTGGAACACTGAATCACGGTTTCAAACGTTGGAACGAATGTCAGGGGTGCTTTCAGGGGAGTGTTTCAACAAGATATTACTTGGAAGATCAACTGCGACCTAGACGAGTTCAACTAATACTGGAATTTCAGGTCGCCTCCCCATCTATTATGTTCAAAAGAAACAGAAGAATGCCATTTGCATTTTGATTTTTAAGTAAATACAACAAATTTTAAACGCACTAAAAATTAGTAAAGCCCAGTCTTTGCTGTTTCTTAATACAGTTTTTATGCGTTTAAAGTGGAAATATAAAAAAATTCAATGCTTCGATTAAAAAAGAAGAATTGTTCTTTTGGTGCTGAACTTGTCAATTAACATGGAATAGGGTGTAAGGAATAACAAAAGTGCAAGAAAAAATATGATTTAAAATATGAACCAAAGATTTTATTTAATGTGTAAACAGTCGTACACAAAATTGATTTTTTTTTCAAAAACTGTTTTATTTTTCCCAAAAAAGAAAAAGTGAACTCATTTCTTTGTACCATAGATGTGATATAATTTATTTAAAATAATAATAACAATAATATTAAAATTAGAGTGTGGTTTCAGCAGATTTCTGCCATTGGTTGGATTCATATTAATTATTTCCCTAATTTAACAAAATTTTTTTACGCTATGAAAATTATCAACTTTTTCATGAGAGGATATTTAGGATCAACATTTCTTTCTGCGCAATGAGAAAATTTATAAAATAAGGTGAATGAACTGAATGTATAATCTATAGTATCGATACATCAGATAAACTCTTGTTGATTTTCACTTTCAAGATTTCATAACTGACCCCCCCAAAAAAATTTTTATAATTTGAAACATAACCCGAAAAGTTATAACATGGGAAAAATAAATCAGCCGAATAAGTTTCCTATTTCAAAAAAGCTGCATTTTAATCCTTTACAGCGATATATTTTTAAAAAAATTATTTATCGTAAATATATCGGTCTAATAATGGAAAAAATATAAAAAAAATAGTTTAAAATTTTTAGCTAAATTTTAATATTATATGATGTGTGTCATATGTACAGAATTTTGCTACTAAATGAGTTTAAACTAATTAATTTTATAAACTTAAAATTCTGTAACTTAATTTATATTAATTTTTAAGTATTCAGAAAAAAATATTGAAAGTAAATCTTACCTTATAACTCGATTTTTTTTTTTTTTTTTTTTTTTTTTTTTTTTTTTTTGTTTATGAAGATTTTTTTTTTTTTTTTGTCCAATGCAGCCATTTGACATCGCCAAAATACGTGTTACTTCTTTTTTAGGAGCGTTCGTAATTATGTAACTACGAAGTACCTATAGTTGTCGTTCAATCCGTCCGTCTTTCCATAAATAACAGATTAAAAACTGCCTAACCGAATCATTTGGAATATGTAATTCTTGTATAATTTTGTCGAGTTATTTAAAATTTTATGAAACTCGTATGCATAGTTTAATTACAGGGACAATCAAAAGTATTCTGATTCATTACGACCAGTTTTAAAAAAAGTAGCTTCCATTGCATCTTAATGGTGTTGCACTTTTTCGAACATAATGAAATTAAAATGCACCTATGAATTAGTCATTAAAATATACATTCTGTACAATCTGTGCTGCAAAAAATATTTGTTATTATTTTACAGGGCTACACAAAAATATTTTAATACATAATGGTTATAGAGGGAAACAATATTTGGGGCATTTTTCAATAACATTAAACTATTTCCCTTTTTATGAAATTAGTGTAAGTTGGTGAAATTTTATTGCAAGTTACTTTCTGTAAAACAGAAGGATGATAATAGTTATAGAGGTACAGAAAACATTTCGAATGCTCTACTGCAGAGCTATCCAACGCGGCGCCCGCGGGCGCCATAACGCCCTTTGGAGATTTTCTTGGCACCCTTTTGAAGATTTCCTGTTATTAAACACATTTTAGAAGTAAAATTCTATTATAAAATTTTTTTTTAATATAATTAATATTTTATCAGAGATATTGTTAAAAACACGTGTTTGGCATACTGTTGGCTTGCCGTTTCACATTAAAAACCAGAAAAATACTTTGAAAATGTAAATCATGCATATTTTTGGGTTTAGTTATGTTTATATAGTGTAAGTATGATAGTTAAATTTCTTAATAGGTCTTTCTTGATTTCTTAATTGGAAATAGGTCTTTTTCATACTTATGAAGTAATTGAAAAAAAAAAAAAAAAAAAAAAAAAAAAAAAAAACATTTTTACCGGTTTTCCTCTTTTTTGAAGTTCAGCTTTTTTTTCTTTTTACTGTTATCACAGTGACCCATAGCCTGTTTTATATAAAGGATAAAATGGCTTAATTTTTTCTTCTTGAGTTTTGAAATTTTAGAGGATTTTTTTTCCTTTATTTTTTTATATTTTAATTAGAAAAAATAACAAACAATGCAGCATTATTTTTATCTAACAAAGTACTTCCATGCTGCATCTCTGAAACCATCCACGTGGTTTTGTCACCATCATGCTTGTCTGTTTTTTTAATTTTTTTTTTTTTAATATTCCATGCCTTCAAAATAAATAAATCTGTATTTACACATCGTAAAAGAAACTCAGCAATATCTCTGATTTTCATATTTATTTGTAATATTGTCATTATAGAGGTGATTAAAGGATTCAAGTTTCTGGCAACTTATCCTACAAACAATTTTGATAAAAACTTCTTTAAAAAAAAGTATGATTTGAAATTTAATATTTGTAACACCAGATCTGTGGAGGTCTTTTTTTAAAACGTTCGTGTATACTAATACTATATGCGATAATATTGCCGCATGTTTTCAGTCACATAAATAATGGCGACCTTCATTGAGTGCCTAGAACCAATATGCGCCCCTGGTTACGGAAAGGTTGGACAGGCCTTCTTTACTGTATCCGAAGTACTATATACTAATACACCAAGATCTGAATATTTTTAAACTTCCTTATAGTTTGAACGCACCTCATTTGTTCCGCTTGATACGCAAATTTTAACTTCTTTGGCTTATTCCTGTTAGCACACAAAGATTCTATTGGCCAAATGCATGGCATATATTAAAAATTGTAATGTTTTTATATAATTACCAGATAGAGATCATGGTGGAGTAAAAGGTTAAGATTAAATTATATTATATAAAACTGTTATTTTAAAATAATATCATATTTAAAAATTTTATCATATACATTAGCCAGATGAAAAAATTTCGCCTTTTTTCGTAATTTTAGTCTCGTTTTATACAAAAACATTGTTTTATTTTAACTTTTGGCTATCAAACTAGAAACATATTTCTTTGACAATATCACAAATGCGATAATATGCGCTCTTAACTTAATCAAACGAGTAATTCTAAAAGAGAAACATAAAAAAAATGATGAATACATATTTAAACTTTTGGTATTTTGGTAAATATTAAACTAAAAACTAATAAGTATTATAATTTACAACAAAATGTTTTGATCAGGCATTTTCGGGAAACTTTCTTCGGTATAAGAAGGCAATTTTTGATATGTCGTTAATCGTCTATATTAAGTATAATGTTATTCAGTAATAAGATTCCTAGTTACATGATTACCAACTTGTGACTAAATAGTCAATTAATGGAATTCTCGACAAAATTAACCATAAGCGATAAATGCAGAAGATAATTTAACACTGATAAAATAAAAATAAATTCTCATAACTCCATCAGAATTACCTTATAAGTATGTTAATAGCATATATATTTTTATTAAATATTTTGGTAGATGCAAAAATATAGAATACAGCTCAATATGTTTAAAATTTTCTAAATTATAAGTTCGACATTTTCTGAAAGAAATGAAATAAGAAAAGAGTTTAAGAAGACATTTGATGAACAATAAAGCGTCTTTTAATTTTATAAACAACCCCTTAAGCTAATTAATTGGAAAACACCGTATAAATAAAGTAATTAAACATAGTTTAAGAAAATTAAAAAACACGGTTTTTAAGTACATCAAACTAAAAAGTGGAAAATAATTCGTACTATAAGCTGAAAACGAAAATAGATGAAAAATACTATATTACTATAAAATCATTGTTATTATAGAAATCAATTAATAAGCTATAAATAAAATTATCGTGGAAAAAAAGCGTGGGGTGCTTCATCTACCATGCTCCATCTATCAGTTCTTAAGAAGCACCCAACGCTTTTTTTCTACGATAATAATATTTATTGCTTATTAATTGATTTCTATAATAACAATGATTTTATAGGAATATAGTATTTTTCATCTATTTTCGTTTTCAATTTGTAGTACGAATTATTTTTCACTTTTTAGTTTGATGTACTTAAAAAGCGTGTTTTTTAGTTTTTTAAACTATACTTATTTTTCACTTTTTAGTTTGATTACTTTAAAAGCGTGGTTTTTAGTTTTTTTAAACTATATTTATATTTAATAGAAAAACCAAATTAATCAGTTGGATATATTCAGAGTAATTGGTGAACATACATAGAAAAAAAACACATACGCGTCGAATTGATAACTTCCTTTTCCTTTTCTGAAGCTGGTTAAAAATAAAAATTGTAATACGGAAATTTCTTTTAAATTTTACATAGGTGTAAATAATGTCAGGAGTGGGGTTCGAACTCACAATCTCTTTCGAAAAACAGAGCTTCAATCCGGCGCCTTAGACCGCTCGGCCATGCTGTCTACACTCCATTCAGTGAACGTATTCAACACTTTTAATTAGCGAAAAATCACTAATTTTATTAGTTTTTGCCTAATTACTAAAAAAGTATTGAACCAATTTCGATGAAACTGAAGTGGTACCAATTCGAGAGCATCGTCTTTCATTTAACACCAAAACCAAGTTAATCGGTTGCATGGTTTCGGAGTAATCGGTGAACATACATAAAATAAGGAGAGTTACAAACTCACAAACTCACAAATATACAGGTGAAGTTAATAAAAGCGTGGTAAAAATAAGTTTGTAATGTTTTTAGATATGTACCCAAAAAGAGATGATTCTGGAGTAAAGGGCGAAGATTAAATTATATTACATAAAACTGTTATTTTAAAATAATATCACATTTAAAATATATATCATGTACATTAGCTAGATGAACAAACTTCGCCGCTTTTTGTAATTTTAGTCACGTTCATACAAAAACATTGTTTTATTTTAACATTTGGATATCAAATTAGAAACATATTTCTTTGACAATATGGCAAATCTTTGGTTTTTATTTTATTTTACGGAAAACTGAATCGGAAAAATATTTTGTTTCTATCTTTCTCCTTGAAGTAAAACAAATGGAAGAAACCATTTATGTGTATAGGAATATGCATTAAACATTTTTAGTAAAATAAGTTCTGTCAAAATAAGTTTTACTCGCTTTTATGCTACAGTGGGTTTTGTTTCTTTTAAGCAAGCTGTTATTTGATTTCGAAGAATCAATGTGCAAGGAAAATCAGATTTTCATCCCTTTAAATAATTTTCTAATGTGCAAATAAAGTGCTTTCGTTTTGATAACACTTCGTTAAAACAGTTTTAAGTTTGTTATTTTAAGTTTTATCATACTAAGCTTTTTTAGAGCTATATTTTAATCGCAATTATAATTAAACAAGTTGGAAATTGCACGTGAACGTAGCAAATGAGGTGCGTTCGTACGATAACGAAGTTTTAAAAATATTCAGATCTTGCTGATATAGTAGAGCGTACTCCGGATACAGTACAGTAGTTGAAATCTTTACGTTTCTGTAAATATACAGGACGTAATTTTTATTACACCTCAGCAACGATATCTTATTCATAAAATGTGAAATAGTTGAATATAATTAAAACAAGTACCAAACCATGTTTCCCGTATAGCATTATGTAGTGGAATACTTTTGTGTGGCCCTGTAATTTAATAATAAAAATTCTTTGCATCACAGATTGTACAGAATGCATATTTTAGTATATATTTCATAGATTCATGCCATTTCTATTATGTTCGAATGAGTGTAACATCATTAAAATGCATTTGAAACTTTTTCCCCATTGACCGTAATGTAACGGAATCCTTTTGATTGTCCCTGTAATTGATCTATGCATCCGATTTTCATAACATTTGAAATGACTCGACTAAATTACGCAATAATTATATGTTTAAATTTCAAACGATTAAAATGCAAAAACTTTTTTCCCTATTGACCGTAATGTAACGGAATCCTTTTGAATGTCCCTGTAAATGATCTGTCCATCCGATTTTCATAAAATTTGAAATGACTCGATAAAATTATGTTATAATTATGTATTTTAAATTTCAAACGATTCGGTTGGGTAGTTTTTGCGTTGTTATATGCGGACATACGGACAGACAGACAGACGGACGGACGGACTGAGCGACAACAATAGGTGCTACGTATTTACATAATTGCGAACGCACCTAAAAAATGTATTAGCTTATAGTTTTTTTTATCTTCCTGTTAGTTTTATAAGACAAATGTACGATCAGCGATGATACAATTGGCGGAGCGTCGTTCTTATAGTCGAAAGGTCATTGGTTTGAGACTCATCAGCATTTGAAAATCCAACAAGTGCGCTATTCGCACATAGTGCAATTAGAATACATCATGCGTTCAAATCCTCAAAGTTCCCTGTGAATTATAACTCTTTACTCTTTATCTACTGCATTATAAATTCATAAAAATTTTACATTCCAAAGTATTTTAGGTAAATTGTTTAAACTAAGTTAAAAGACTTACATAATCTTTTTAGTGGATTTTTGAAGGATTTAGAAGGATTAATTAAATTTGAATTTATAGGGATTTTGTGCAATATTTATAACCCCACTCAAATGCTTTATTTTAAATTGTTTTCTTAGTATTTTGTAGAATTATAAAATGCACAAATAGGATGTTCTTACAATATAAATATAAAAATATTTCCGAATTGAAAAATCTCCATCCCTCCCTCAGCACCAAGAAAGCTGAAAAGATACAAAGGCAAAAGAAATCGTCCTTTTGAAAATATTTTTGTTGCGTGTAACCAATAATGTTTTTGGTCCAAAATAAAGTAATGCATCTGTAACTCATTCTAAATAGTATTACAACAAATCGACGTACTAAAAGAATTTTATAATAAGTAATTTTTAAGGTACTTATAAGTACCGTCGGTAAATAAAAGGTTAAAGTGCTTAGTCAGGTGAAGATCATGTCACTTGATCAAAGTTCTAATTTCCGTGACAAAGATTGAGTAACGATGGCCGCTTTGTATTGCCGGTTCGTACACTGTAAAAAAAAAAAATCTGCAAAGGTACTAAACTTTTTCTTGGAAACTGGGATTCCAAGAACTTTTCCTGTAACGGTAACAGCAAAAATTCAAGTTTCAGAATCGATTACATGAATTTTTCCTGTTATCGTTACATGAAAAGTTCTTGGAACCCCCTAGAAAATGTTTAGTACCTTGACAGATTTTTTTTACAGTGTATCAGTTCTGTTAAACACCCCCCCCCCCCCCCACTCCCGATTTATCTTTTTCCCTCTCTCTTTTTTCGGCAACGTATAAATAAAACCTTACACCATAATTAAAACTAGTCGTTGGGGGCCACCGTAATACTTACCCATCATGGAAACAAAACATGTGTAAACTATTTATAAAATGCACTGCAATTCCAAAACAAAATATAAACGTATATATAAGTATTTTTAACTCATAATCATGCTCTATTAATGAATTGCTGATGAAAAAATTTTGACAAATTGTATAAAATGCCAAACTATTCAAGTAGCACTGAATTGCATAAAGAAACATCCTTATAACTCCAAAAATAATAATCATATTAACTAACGGTTTATTGCATCGAATTAAGTGTCTCATTTCCAATTAAAATGTATCTTTGAATTGAAATTTCAGTAAAATACAGGGTCATGAAAAATCAAAAAATGTGGAAAACAGGATTAGAAATATCTCAACAACAAATAATTCGATTGACTTCATTTTATATGCAAAATTTGTGTTATTTTATTGCCTTTTACGTCCATTCCTTAAAATAAAAAAATTCGAAAATTTTTATGTACCATTCCTCAGAACGAATTTTTCGAGAGTCCGAAAAAAATAGTGCCGGATAAACGAGGTTACTGATATTCAATAGACTTCGTCCCATTCTTACATACTAAGCACATACAAAATTTCAAGTCTCTATCTCAATTTGTTCGGGAGATAGAGCGGTTACAGACAGACAGAGACACAGACACACAGACACACAGACGGACGGACGGCAATTTTTTTTTTCTAAAAATATGTTTTTCGGAATCTCCAGTGTCCGAAACGTGTAAATCCGTCAAAAAAAATTTTCGATTTTCAAAACGATTGCGAGACTTACCCTATACTACGTATGATGGGTAAGTAACAAGATAGAACCGGCCAACACAATCATAGATAGCATAAATAGTGAAACAGCAGTGCAAGAAAAGGTACCATCATAGTCCAAGAGCCGGCTGCATTTTTGCCGATCCCACCGAAGCTAGCACAGGGAAGAAAATATAGGCTTCTGATAGGTTGAATAATTTGAAGAGCATTTTGTTTTGATTCATTTTTAAATTTATTTTTATTTAATCATCAGTTTCTCTTTGAAAACCTTTTAAAAGATGGATTTTGATTATTTTCCTACTGATTTTACATAGTTATTAACGGATAAAAAGAAAGATTTTCTGGAATTTAGAATTAAAAAGGTCATTGATGATGTTTCTCAATTGTTCTGTATTACTTTTAAAAAATATGTATCGGAATTTATTCTTAATTATTTTAACACGATAGAACAATTTATTTACAAACAATAATCACATTTCCTTTTTAAGACGTCAATTACGCGATATTTAGAAACTCAATTGTTCTATATTACTTTTAAAAAAATCTTTTTCTTCTTCTTATTATTATTTTAACACGATTACCCATATACACCCCTATTACGTACATCCACATTCAGAATGATTTATTAACAATTGTTCTTTAAATTATTCAACCAATCAGAAGCCCGTATTTTCTTCCCTATGCTAGTTTCGGTGGGATCGGCAAAAATGCGAGCCGGCTGCACAAAAACCTAAGTCACCGAGCACAAGAAAAAAATCCTTTATGTTATGAAAGAGTAGTCATAGAGAACCTAATGATCTATGTCTGCCGGAAGTGAAGAGGTGCATACGACAAAAATTAATACCACTGGTGGCTCACTTGTAGGTCTATCACATTGACTTTCTAATATACGTAGACGCCACATCCCATTGTTATCTCGGCATGGTTTCGAATCCAACATCTTTGGCGAAAAGATGCTGTTTTTGGCGGTGATCGCTTTATTGGCAGCTTTCACATTTCATTCTCGCAGTATAATAAATGTAAACATAGAAGCATTCGGCGGGAATGCGGTGAAAAAATTCCGAGGACATTTTGGCGGGAGAAAAACCGGTTTGGCGAGCTAAATCTGCCTTCCGGCACGTGACGTAAGGCAAAGATGTTGACCTAAGAAAAGGTTACCATTGTGGTGTCTAGGTATCTTAGGTCATTGGTCTATCATTGTGTTTGCTGTACAATCAAAAGTATGAAAACACGGAAAACTGGGTGCAGGAAAACATAATGCTAAGTCTACGAATCAACAACTAGTGGTATTCGTTTTTGGCTTATGCACCACTTCGCTTTCGGCAGACATATATCATTCGATTCCTCCATGACTACTCTTTCATAATATAAAGGATTTTTTTGTGCTCGATGGCTTAGGGTTTTGTGCGGTCGGCTCTTAGACTATTAGGGGCCCCAAACAAAGCTCCAGGCGTATTGCCCGGTAGGTATAGGCCTGGTCTAAGGAATATAATAATAATAATGAAAGGTGATCTCTACATTACCAATCTGTTAATTATTTATGTCATATGTTAATTATTTTTTATACACAGCTGAAGTATTTTAATCTAGAAAGATAAATATACACAAGTGTCACAACAAAAATATGAAAATCGGTACTTCTAGGTTATCCCGTCGACCAATTTCGCCAAATTATACAAATCGCCAAACTAATAGCCAAATTATACATGTTGACATAATTTTTATTTTAAATAGCGAAAAAAAAAATAATTAGTAGAATATTAATAAAAATATTTATAAAAGTCGAAATAAAAATCACTTAATGAAATTTTAAATACGTGAATCGCATTTAATGTCATTGAATGTGAGATTCACGATCATGCATTATTGGCATTTAATCTTATAGTTTGGTGATAATTTTTTGGTCGACAGGATAACCTAGAAGCACCTAAAAATCTTATTGTTGAGATGTTCAGTTTTATAACTCGTTTAAAAAATTTAAAAGTATGTGTTTATAAAATCATTTTTCTAAGCGTAATAAGGTACCCTGGGGTAATAACGCCACGTTAAGGTTCTACCAATTTTCACGGCTTAGTTTTAGATTGTATTTTTCAAACAAATATAGGATCTGATACAGCAACTCATTGACTATCTATATAAAATAAAATAATTTAACAGATATGTATTCATAAAATGCAATGGCGTTTTTTCTTGACCAATGCTTTTGGCGTTAATACCCACCTATATGGGTAATAACGCCATGCAAACAAAACTATAAAATAAGATGGAATAATGGCATGTAGCTTACCCAATTCTAAAAATACAAACTTTATAGCTCTAGAAATTGACAAATTGCAATCTAAGCTATTGAAAATGTACAATTTTTTGTGACTCTGAAAGAAAAAGAAAGGTGTGGTGGTGGCGGGGGGAGGAGGCAAAAGAATATCAGATTCTAAGCTACGTTTTGCTTAAAAATGACCATTTAAATAGAATTATTAGAAACATTGCACGGATTATTTGAATCAGTATTTATATTCCCATATATGCATTCTATGCGATAGAAAATATTGATTTTTTTGTGAAAGTGAAAGAAAAAGGAGTGAAGGGGAGCTTCAACAGAATATAACACCCTGTGTCTGTCTTTGCTTAAAAAGTCCCGCTTAAATATGATTATAAGAAACATTGCATGGTTTTAACCATTCATAATGTAATATTTTAATCATATGAAGTTTTATAATAACTAGAGTTATATGTAATAAATATTTTTGTTAAACTTAAACTGCTGTTAGCTTCTCACATACCGCTGAGTTTTTCAAGTTTCAGAGTTTAACTTGCAGATTTTTAGTTTAACTATAGATAACGGGAAAATTTTGTTTCATTTGGAGTCCTATTACTATCTCTAGAGACTTTTGAATAGCTGAATTTTATTTATAATAGTCCTGTATATAAGGTTCAATACAAAAATAATATTATAAAAGTTAATTTAACATTTTATTCATCGTTAGATTAAGCGGTCTGACAGGCCGCTCACAGTAAGTTATGCGACAATTTTTGTCACAGCAGTTAAGGGTTAATACTATTATAGTAATCTAGTAAATAGTTTTTAACCCATAACTCCACACTAATGCGGATTCTCCAAACCTACAGGTAAATTGTCGACGTTTTAAAGAACATTCTTTAATAAATTTTTTAATAAACTGAATAAAATTTTTGATTAAAAATATTATCCCAAAGAGATCTCTTATTCAATTTTATACATAAGTCATATGGTTATATATCATTATCTCTATATTAGCAACAAAATTAACCTTTAACTGCTGTTAGCAATCTGACTGAACACTGTACCCCCTCCCCATTAAAAAAAAATAGCGTTTAACTTGTATTTTGAAGTTTAACTATAGTTACAATTGAAATTCGTTTGGAGTTCTCGTAATATTGTTAGAAATATTTGAATAGATTAAATTTAATTAGAATTAATTCTGTACAAAAACTTTAGCGCAGGAACAGTATTCTATGATTTTTAATCATAGATCGCCTTTTAACCTTTAACTAATGTTACCGGTCTCGTAGACCGCTATTTTTCTTTTAATTTTTTATTTTAACTTGTAATTTTCAGTTTAACTGCAAACACTACCGAAATTTTGTTTCATTTGGAATTTTAGTACTATCACCAGAGACTAAATAGGTGAATATTAAGTATAATACTCTTGTATAAGAAGTTTAGTACAAAAACACAATCCTATGAGTTATTCCCGCCTTTTATTCATCTTTCAATTTTGCGGTTTCACAAACCGCATCACATTCATACCTCATACATTACAATTTATGTCACAACAGTTAAAGGTTAAATTTATAAAGTTTTGAAAAACTGAACGCTGAGAAAGCGGACAGTTAAAATTTCGAACTCAATTGAACAATCCAGTGGAAATTTAATAGAAACCTGATTTTGAAGATGTTCGAATTTGAATATCGAAAACATTTTGATATAGTTTTATTTACAAGAGTTAAAAATTATTTTTTACATTAGTAAAAAAAAAAAATAATAATATTATAAAAAATAAAATAGAGAGATTATTTTTAAATATTGGGCACCCCCCCCCCCCTTAATCTTTACCATTGTTGAAATGGTACTTGTGGTACCATTTCAACAATGATGATAATGCTGTCTCATATTAATATATAAACCCCCTTCGGATATAGTTCGTCCAATTTTGGGAATCAACCGGGGTAATAACGCCAATCCCTGGCGTTATTTCCCCGGAATACTTATTGCGCAGTAAATCCTAAACTACAAATTATCTCGAGAAGATATCCAAATCTTCTACAACAATTTGAAAGTACATGAAATACACTACAAATTTATGTAATAAACAAAGTATTTCCGGATAAAAAATATAGTCTTCACATCAAAAACCTTATTTCGCAAATTTTAGATCAAGCGTTAATTTTAGTTGCTTGTAAAAACAATAAGACCTAAAAATGAAACAAATTAATTTGAAGCTGTTTTCTGCGATTTATATGACTCAAAACCCTTGTGTGCAGAGCACATGGGTGTCATTTACCTGATTATTTCATAACTAGCAGGTTATGCCCGCTGCGCTGGTCCATTTTTCTAAACGAATCTCGACTCAAACAAAATAGTGATTTGAAATTTCGTTTTTAAAGCAGTGTATACCATCACCTGGAATGTCCTTCCGCAGTGCTGAAAACGATGTCAGTGCCAATGACATTGAGATATTGCACTATTGTATGCCTTGGACAAAATTTGGGTAATTAAGTACTATCTCTCTTGTTTTATCATTTATAGTAGAGTTTGATATGGAAATGAGACCGTTATGACAGCAGGAATCAAAATGTTCTCTACTCATCACATTATTTTGTTAGAAATAATTGCAATATTATCAAACTCTATTAATTTTCATATCGCACATTATCATATGTTAGTTCTTAAACTCCCGAATCTGAAATTGCACTATGTGTAGATCTGGTAGCCTAAATACAATCTCCATTACATGTTGCGTTACATTTTTTAATAACCGTACACTCCTGGCAAGTCTACTACAATTTTCACTCTACCTTGGTCTGTTCCAGCAAAGTACATAGCAAAATATGTAAAAAAGAGTGTTTAACTTATATATTTATTAGAACAATGAAGCATAAAAAGTGTGTTTTAAAGCTGAATTATTTGAGTAAAATTAAAATTACATCAGTTTCATTGCCTCTTCATTTTTTTAAACCAGTTGCAAACATGTAGCTTTTAAATAGGGGATAATCTTTATGCTAAATTTTGTAGAAAAATAAAACTTCAGCTTGTAATCAACTCCATTGTGATTTTTGGCGTCAAACATTTATAACGATAGACTTATTTCGTGTCTATCGTCAAATGAAAGTGAAGTTTACAATCATCTATTATTGGCATTTAATCTTATACCTTGGCGATAGTTTTTTTGGGGCGGGGGTTCGACGGGGTATTGAAGTAGTATTTAATAGTTAATTTTTGATAAAATTCTGTTGATAGGGCTTAAATGTTAATTAAAACTGCAACATAAACATTAAAAACAAAATTTTCTACTGTCGGTATTTCATGTATATTTTTTTCTTAGCCAATTTTAAAGTATTTTTTTTTAACCTGAATGATTGATAAATTAATTGCAAATATTTTTTTTAATTCGATATCATTGTTATTCCGAAGATTTTTCCTGCGCATTGCAAATATTGCTTTTTTAGTGATAGTAAAATAACTGCAGATGAAAAATACATAATAAGGCTAAAACCCAGAATTAACGACAGCTTGGCGAATGCCTCTACGGAGACTTAAAAAGTACGCGAGTTCTGCCAACTTAAATATCCAGATAGAATTTTACCAAATAATAGGTACTACTTTATAATTCCATAGATCAATTTCGCCAAATTATACATATTGCAAAACGATTCACCATATTATACAAACGGATATAACTTGTATTTTAAATAACAAAAGAATCAATAAATTACTAAAATATTTATGGAAATACAAATAAAACGTCGAATCAAAAAATAGTTGATAACGTAACAAACACATGTAATATGTTTAATGTCAAATGAATGTGACATTAACGATAATCCATTATTGACATTTAATCTTATATTTTAAATGCAGCAGTTTTTTGGTCGATGGGATAATTAAGTAGTACCAGATAATATAAAAATATATAAATAATAATATAGCCAATAATATTTTGGCCAGGTGTCATGTATGTATCACGTTGGCGCGATTGCAACAAAATTGTGATTTTATGGATTGCGTGGTAATCTGGTTATTGTTGTTTCTTTACTAATAAATTGTTTCTTTACTTTTCTTTATTGTTTTGTTCTATAGTTATTAATTAATCTTCACTTATTTTTTATTGTTTCCTTTTTAAAATAATAGAAAATAATTGAAAATAATATAATATGTAACTGGTATTTGAAAACTTAGTGTTTGCCAAACTGGTGTCAGATTAAAAAAAAAAAAAAAAAAAAAAAAAAAAAAAAAAAAAAAAAAAAAAAACGCGCTAAGGTGATGCGTATATAAAAATGGAAAAAATGATTATAATAATGTAAACAAAAAAATGTAAACAAATAATTAAAAAATTGCCTTTTCGATTAAAAAATAAATAAATAAAACACCAAGCAGTCGTTAATTCTGTAGTTGCATCAATAGTAAAATTTCTTTTCTTCGTTTGTTTCATAATGAAAAACCATAAATTTAATAATCTCAAATAAAATAATCTGACAAATTTTCTATAACATCGTTGATGATCTAGAAGTCTCCTTAATACATAAACAAAACGGCAAAGATGTCATATGCGCCGAGTTTGGCGCGATAATTTTTTATGCTAATTTGGCGGAAACATTGTTTTCGAATACCAGTTACATGTGAATATTTAAATTATTTTATATTATTTAAATAGTAATAAAAATTAATGAAAAAATTTAATTAATAAGTATATAACAAAACAATTTATACAATTTATAAAGTAAATAAACATTTTATTTATAAATAAATATTAATAGTCGGGTTAATATGTCAGACAAAATAATGCCAATTTAAAGTCTATTACTTACCTCGGTGATATATAATATCTGTGCCAGTAAAACTTCCAATAATATAGAACATATGCTACTTGGCGGTGTTCAATTATCGAAGATTAGTCCAATATCATTTTAAATATTATCTAACGCAGGAAAAATATGAAGAAAATTGAAGATGAAATGGCTAATTAAAACAGATTTGTAAAATATTTTGGCACATATGCCATATATGCACCACATTTGTGCATTTTTTTTTTTTTTTTTTTTTTTTTTTTTTTTTTACACAAATTTGGCGAAAACTTCGTTTTTAAATATCAATTACAAATATATTTTTTAATTGTTTTCTATTATTTTAAAAAGGAAATAAAAATAAATAAATAATGTATTGTTAAAAATTATAAAATAAAACAATTTACATCATTTAAAAAAATAAATAAGAGTAAATAGTTTATTAATAAATATACAATAGCCGAGCTACCATATGAACATAAAATCGACGTTTTGTTGCAATCGCGCCAATGTGGTGCATATATGACATCTGTGCCATTTTTTTCAGCAGGCAATGTTTATTTCAAAATGTTGAATTTATCGATACTAATAACGCGAAATTGCATAAATTTCATTTAAATTGCATAGATTTTCTTGTTCAGTTTGTAAATTTTAAAACTAATTTTCCCTGGAAGAGAATTTGACAAAATGGCGCAAAAAAAGGTTGTTTGTTGATTACAAGTTTCAAAATTACGGTGAAAAACTTTTGAAAAAGAATGACATTATTTTACAATATATATGTGTGTGGCAGAATTTCACACTGAAGCTAAAATTTAAATATTTGATTACAATTTTTAAAATATTAACTTATGTTTATTGAACTTACAATTGAATACTAAAATATACTCCAAAAAAAATCTCCTTTTGGAAAAAACAACTTTATTGCGACCTAATGTTAGACATATGCATTTTTGGCTTAATTCTTTACCGACAAAAGTAAAAAATAAATCTGAAAGAAACAAACATATAACTCACAATTACTTTTATAATTAGATCTGCCTTTCTCTGGAGTAAGTTATATACTATCGAAATTTGATAAAAAAGAGAAAGGAAATAATAGAAAGGAAAATAAATATCGTTCAAAATTCATTTAATCAAATTTTCAAGTTATTTTTTTTTATTCTAACGCAAGGATAAGTCGCCAAATGTTGCATCAAATGTAATAGTTCACGTTATTTTTTAAGCGTTACAAATATTTCTTTTATTTTTAAGATAAATATCTTTTTATGATATCATGTCTCATTAAATGGTTTTTCTTTATTATTATTTTTTTTTTTGTTATCAATAGTTATTTTATTATCAGTAAATATTTTCTGCCTTTATTTGCAAGATGTTTGTAATATTTCTAACAGATATATCCTTTTTCATTTCTTTAGTAATGATAATTTTCGCCAAAAAATAAGTACTGGCAACCCTTTTGTCAAAAATAACCGAAAAATACGAAATTTAGTACGAAAAATCAGAGTTATCCCTGTATATTTGTATCATAAACCTCCGCAAAAATATTTCCTATCGAATGATATAATCTGCAAAAAGATCCATCGGGTAGTTTTTGAAAACACCCGTTTGGAAGTTTCAGAACTTCTGCTTTATAATATATATGATTATGCAAAATATAAGCACTTGGCGTTATTACCCCGCCTGGCGTTATTACCCCAGGGTACCTTATATAGATTTTATAAGCATAATAAATTTATAATTTTTTTTAAAAATAATTTAAAAATTAAAACATGGGGAAAATATTACTAAACAAATCAAACTTACTTTGCACCAGTAAATATTTTTATAAAAATGAAAAAATCGATTTTTATGAAGAAGCATGGAATTAAAATATTAAAACATGGGGAAAATAACATTAAACAAATGAAACATATTTTGCACCAGAATATTTTTCTGTATAAATGAAACATCAGTTGCATGAAGAAACATGGAATTTAACAAATAAAAATGCATTAAATAAATTTTCTGGTTCAAAAGTTGTTTAACCTTTCAAAATTAATGCACATTTTGTGAAAAAAAATTGCGAGATGCCTGCCATTATGATATATTATAGTTACAAACATATTTTAAATGTTGAAATTTTAATTTTATGAATTCACATTGATCCACAAAAATAAGTTAACTACATTATAAGCATAATCAAACAGACCGAGAATCGAACCAGATACTTACAAGGCCAATGCTTTACCGTTTAAGCTAACTGGGCCCAGCAAACGGTAAGCATTTCTATCTCAGATAACCTTGTAGGTCATAACATCTGGTCTGTCATTTAGACAGCACAACAGAATAGACCGCAGGTAAAGGAACTCCATATAACGTAGATAAATTGCATTTTTAACACAATCAAACTGATTGGTAAAGTTATCATACGAATTCATATTATCCCATAACGATTAATATTATCTCCATATCGTTCTATTGAGTTCCTCTACCTGCGATCTATACTGTTGAGCTGTGTAAATGACAGACCAGATGTTATGACCTACAAGGCTATCTGAGATAGAAATGCTTACCGTTTGTTGGGCTCAGTTAGCTTAAACAATAAAGCATTGGCCTTGTAAGCCAACTATCTAGGTTCGACTCCCATTCTGGGCAATTTTCCAGTCAGATGGAAATATTAATTTGTATGATAACTTTACAAATCAGTTTGATTGTATTAATAATGCAATTAATATTTTAGTTTAAGTTTTAACTACGCTAGTGAGATGAAAACATTTTCTTTCCTTCCCTTAATTTTAGAAACATATACACTATATTGCCATTGATTATGGGACACTTGCGATTTTAGACATTTTACTAAATATCTAGAAAAATACATGAGGAATCATCTCGAAACTCTTAGTGTATAAATATAATAGTATACGTCATACATCTCCGTGAAGATTTTTTACCGAAACGCCATAGGGGACCGTCAACAAATTAAAAAAGAATGAATATCTTTTGAATAGCCTTTTCAAAACTAATGTAGCAAAAGCGCTCAAACTCTAGATTATAATTGAATGTCTTATTGTAATACACTGTGTTCATTTTTATGCAAATAGCATGCGTACTCGCAGAGTAATTAAGGTTTTTATAAAAATGGCCCCAAATTTTTCCAAGTTTTTTCCTTATAATTTTCAGAATTCTTAATATAAAATAATATTCTTTTCAGACAATATGACAAACAACATTGCACACAGTATCCTGTAATCAGAATTAAAAAATAATAACAATTGTATGAAAAATGAGTAGGTTTACTAAATAATTTTTTACTGCGCATGCGTCAAAGATATCAAAATTTCATTTGCATATTATGTTAGCTATATGTATAGAGCAACTTTTGTAAGAGTCTCAAAATTATAGCTTGGAAATTCTGAAAGTAATCGTCTATAGAAAAAGGACAAAATCCGTTGTTTCCAAAATGAAGCAAAAAAAAAAATGAGGGATTTTATCCAAAAGTAGTCGTAACATCCCGTATTGTGTATTCTATATTGACACTAATCAATGAATATATGGATACAACCCCTCTTGTTTTTGCTTCATTTTGAGAATAACGGATTTTCAACTTATTCAATTGGCGATTATTTTCAAAATTTTCAAGTTATGATTTTGTGACTTTCACAAAAGTTGCTCTATACATTTAGCTAACATAATATGCAAATGAAATTTTTATATCGTTGACGCATGCGCAGTAAAAAATTATTTAGTAAACCAACTCATTTTGTATACAATTTTCATTATTTTTTAATTCTGATTACAGGGTACTGTGTGCAATGTTGTTTGTCATATTTTCTGAAAAAAATATTATTTTATATTAAGAACTCTGAAAATTATAAGGAAAAAACTTGGAAAAATTTGGGACCATTTTTATAAAATCTTTAATTACTCTGCGAGTATGCATGCTATTTGCATAAAAATGAACACGGTGTATTACAATAAGGCATTCAATCATAATCTAGAGTTTGAGCGCTTTTGCTACATTAGTTTTGACAGGGTTATTCAAAAGATATTCATTATTTTTTAATTTGTTGACGGTCCCCTATGGAGTTTCGGTAAAAACTCTTCACTGAGATGTATGACGTATACTATTATATTTATACACTAAGAGTTTCGAGATGATTCCTCATGTATTTTTCTAGATATTTAGTAAAATGTCTAAAATCCCAAGTGTCCCATAATCAATGGCAATATAGTGTATATCAACCGGATATTTTGTATCGAGATTATCTGTTTTTTAATATTTGGATATCAATCAAGAAACATATTTCTTTGAAACAATCACAAATATTTCTTTTTTTTATGCTATGTTACAATGAATCGGAAAGATAATTTGTCTCCAGTTTAGAATAAATATTTTTTGTTCAAGAAAATAAAGGAAAATACAATAATTATATATAGGAATATCCATTATGTATTTGTATCGAGATTTAATAAATGCTGCTTTTATGTTAAAATATCTTCTTCTTTTAAACCAGATGTTGTTTGATTTCGAAGAATAAAAGTAACAAGCAAAACATAGATTTCCTTAAAATAATTATTTAGCTTGCAAATAGTATTTTTCCATTTTTGTGCATTACATCTGTAAAATAATCTTACATATGATCGAAAAATTAAGTTATGTTTTAGATGAAAATCTTTTTAATCAAACAAGGATTTAGGAAAACAGTTGTTTTTTTTATTTTATTTTGTTATTTATTTTATGAAGAAAATTGATTTTTAAGTCTCCAACATATAAATCATTTAACCCATTTGTTAACTTTTTTTTTCGCCATTATATAGAATATTTTAAATTTTAAAGATAAATATTAAAGTATCACAACAACCATACATGCATATTATTTTTGAGATGTTTATTTGTATAATTTGATAATAAATTACAAATCCGTATCTTTATAATATCATTTTTTAAGTGAAAGACACAACAAAGGAACAATAATTTAACTTATCTCTAACAGGTTTTACTCATTTACCAGAAATTTAATTTAAGAAAGGAAATCAACGACATTCTCCTTAAAAAATCGGCATTCATGACATTAATTTAATAATGACTGACTAAATAAATTTTCTGGTTCGAAATTAGTTAATCGTGGTCAAATTAATCTTTGTTTTACCGATGAATTGATAGATGTTCGTAAGTTTGGATTTAAAATAATTATATTTTAATTGTTTAAAATTAATTGTTATTTTTTTATGATTCGAAAAATTACTCTTGAAATAAGTTAACATTATTCTAAGCATAACTTAAATAAATATAATTTAAGCAAATTATAGAATTTTTTTTTTAAATTAGATAAAATTAATATTTTTCTTTGAATTTTAACTCACATTTATAAGATGAAAACATTGCGCTCATATTTATGTAGTTTAAACTCAAATAGCAACATGTTCCCGTATGCAATGTGATTCATAAAAGCGGAAACAACAATATATTTCCTTAAATATTGGGTTGCGGAAAAAGTAATTTCGTTTTTTTTCCCAATAGATAAGTTTAAAGTCGCATATCTCGAGTAATACTTACTCAACTAAGCCATACTATACAACATTTGAAAGATAAGAGTCTTTATAAAATTCTAGATATAAAGGTAGCGTCATTTGTTTAATCAATGGAAAGTTATTTTGTTTTGAAAATGGAGATTCCAGAAGATCATTTTCGTCACATTTTGCTTTTTTACTTCCGAAAAGAAAAAAATGCGGCGCAATCTCATTGAAAATTGTGTGGTGTTTATGGTCATCAGTGCTTAAGTAAACGCCAGTGTCTCAATTGGTTTGCTCTTTTTCGTTTCGGAAATTTCGATGTTAAAGATGCACCTTGCCCTGGCCGGCCAATCGTTCAAAAAGTCGATGAAATTTTAAAATAAATTGAGGTAAGCCGACATATTTCTTCCTGCGACATTGCTACGGAACTAAATATCGACCATAAAACTGTTTCAAACCATTTACATAAGGTTAAATACTAAAAGAAACTCCATTCTTGGGTTCCTCGTGAACTTACAGTGAAAAATGCAATCGACAGAGTTTCCATTTGGGAATCGTTACTGAAACGGAATGAAAAAGAGCCACCTTTGAAACGAATGATTACGAGGAATGAAAAGTAGATCACGTAAGACAAAAATGTGGGAAAAAGATCGTGGTCGAAGCCCGGAGAAGCTTCACAAATGGTGGCAAAGCCCGGAATTGACGCCAAGCAAGGTGATGCTGAGTGTTTGATGGGATTGGAAAGTGATTGTCCATCATGAGCTGCTCATATCTGGCCAAACCATTAATTCAACTATCTACTGTGAAGAACTAATGTGATTGAAGCAAGCGATTAAAAAAACCGGCGAGAATTGATCAATAGGAAAGAAGTTGTCTTCAATCACGACAACGCTAAACCACACACATCTTTAAACAAAATTGAGAAATCTCACACAAAATTGAGAGATCTTTGTTGGAAAGTTTTGATGCACCCACCGTATAGTCCGGACCTGGCCTGGACCGATTACCATTTGTTCCGCTCTGTGTAGTTAATGATCTCTCTTAATGATGTATGCTTGCTTCAAAAAGGCTTGTGAAATCACCTTGTTCAATTTTTTACCCAGAAATCTCAGAAGTCCTACAGTGACGGAATTATGGTTTTACTAGAAAAATGGCAAAATGTTATCGAACAAAATAGCTTATATATTATTGATTAGTTTTTAGTTTTTTTTTTTTTTATATAAAAGATTTCACTTTGAAAAACACGAAATTACTTTTTCTCCAACCCAATATTACTCCAAGACACATGCATCTAATTGAAAAGTTTATGTAAAAGAATCCGAAATTTGATGACGTATTAGTCCAAGAGCCGACCACACAAAACCCTAAGTGATCGAGCACAATAAAAAAATCCTTTATTTTATGGAAGTGTAGTCATAGGGGAATCTAATGATCCATGTCTGCCGGAAGGAAAGGGGTTCATATTCCAAAAATTGATATCACTAGTGGTGATATCACCCGTAGGCTTTCTTTCTAACCGATGACCAGGCCCCAACCTGCCGAGTTATCTCAGCTTTACGGGTTAGATACCTGGTATCGGGGCGGACGACCGCCTAATTGCAGTGTAGCGGCAATAAACTTTGCTTCGCGTGCCATCATTTCTGCAGTACTTGCTTGTCGTTGAGCATACTTTGTTTCGCCTGTTAATTAAAGATACATCCTGTTGTTTGAAGTGCAAATGTCTTCGCAAGATGGTCTCGTGATTTAGAGCCTTGATCAGATGACGAGACCTTCAGCTGGCAAGGCACCTCCAGAGGTATAATTCAGAGGTAACTTGGAGGATTTTGCACCCACGACGGATTTTACATGCACCAGATGCCATTAGCGTACATGATACATACATGTATCTACATGAGCCTACACTCGTATGCTTATCATTGTGTTTGCCGAACAATCAAAAATAAGAAAACATGGGAAAATGAGCAGAGGAAAAAATAATGCAAAGCCTATGAATGAACCACAAGTGGTGTTAATTTTTGGCTTATGCATCACTTCGCTTCTGGCAAACATGCACTGTAAAAAAAAAAAAAAAAAAAAAAAAAAAAAAGAGTCGAGCTACTAAAAAAAATTTAGTGATCTTTGTAATTACTAAAGAAAATATCAGTAATCTTATTCGGTTACAAGGAATCTGTAACAATTACTAGAAAAAAGCTAGCAACGAATTGAGTTAATAGTTTTACATTTTTAATAGCTATTACTAAAACTCACTTGGTGTGGCCGTGATAGCCTAGTGGTCATAGCACCGAACTCCAGGCTGAACTCCGGGGTTCGATGCTGGGCGACACCAAATATGCACCGAATGTATGCAATGTAAGTACTCGTTAAATAAAGGGATTATGAAAATCCTGTCGTAACAGTTACCATGGGTAATGATCTCTGGACTTTCCCTCCTCTTTAGAAACATGTCAAAATTGAGCAGGAAGGAATGTTTGGTGTTGCCATCTATTGCGGTTTTGCCGAAAATCTTCCGCTTCAGAAAGCTAAATGTAATTTTTAATTAACTAAAAATAATTTTGGAGCTATTACTAAAATTTGCTTGGTGACTTATACGAAAAAGTTTTAAGTTAGTTATAAAAAAATTCTTTTGTTCAGTTTACAAAAGAAATGTTTGTTTCACTAGCAAAAGAAAAAAAAATGCTTGTAATGGTTACTAAAAAATTCTGTGAAATACAAATTTACTAAAAAATTTTTAGTAACCTCCTCAATTTTTTTTTTTTTTTTTTTTTTTTTTTTTTTTTTTTTTACAGTGTATGCATCACTTTGCTTTTCTTGTGATCGATGACTTAAAGCTTTGTGTGTTTGGCTCATGGACTATATGCTGCAACTCCATGATGTGTGTGTGGGGGGGGGGGGAGGTGTCTATTTGAGAAAATACAAAACTATTTTTTTGTACGGCCCCATATGTTGAAATTTCCAATTAGGAAAACTTCTCTTATTCACTCTTGAATTAAACACAATAAAGTCTAAGACACAATAAAGTCTAAAAACTCAAAGAGATTATTAGTCAGGACATATTAAAGGACAAAGACATATTAGTCAGGTTTTAAGAAATTCAACACAAAAGCGTGTAATTAAAGAAACAATGTTAATTTGTTCCAGGAAAAATGTAAAAAATATATCTATTGAGTTAGAGTTTTGATTTTGCTTTCTTTTTTTTTGTGATGAGTAACCATAGAATTTGAAAACAAAATCGCAACCTAAGGCTTCTTGCTTTTTTAAAATTAAGATCATTATTATTTTTAAAGTTGGGTAATTTGAAATTGTTTTAACTGTAAATATTATTTGTCGAATTCCATAATTTTATCATTCAATCAAAGAAAAAATGTATCGTTCAGTTTCGTTTCAGCAATTTAAAAAATATTTATTAAAACAAATTAAACATTTAAGCTAAAAATAAAAAAAATATATGTAGCTTATTTTTTTTTTTTTAAATCGTGCTTTTTGGAGGAATATATATATGCATATATTTAAATTACCGAAAACAAATTAATGTAAAATAGTCGAAAAAAGACATACTCTAAGTTTGAACTATTTTATTTAACGTTCATTCACTTATAACAATTTAAAAACGAGTAGTAGTGATTTTTTTCTTTGCTTTACGATTCCAGCTTAGAAGATCTTATTATATAGCATTTTTCGGAGTATCCAATGTGTGCTATATGGTTTGTTATGGGTTATGTTATTGATAACTGAAACATTTACATACAAAGAGAGATTCATTAAAAATATAAATATCATAACCTAGAGCACTTTTTTGAAAAATAATATTAAAAACATGAAATTAAGCTAAAATAAGTATTTTTGGTCAGAACTCCTCGTACGAAGCCATTTTTAACACGTTCGCTGCCGCTTACGTGGAGATGTGGTGAAATTTAATGCCGCACTGTAGAAGTGGGTTTTCGCCAGAAGCCGATTTACTTTTTATAACAAAGAATCAGTGAAAGATTTTCCCGCGCCAGCACTCGACTGGCTTTTGGACATCACCCCACATCATGCGGTGGTGCGTGAGTGGCCTCTTAACGTTGGTGCCTTATCACGCGCTGGCGCGTCTGCGGCAGCGAACGTGTTAAACTATATCAACGTAAAAATCTATGTTTTGTCGAAATTCAGTCAGGTAGGATCTCGCCGAAGTTGTACTGTTTTTTCTTGATGGGTCAGATTCAGATCGGGTCAATAATTTTATAATATGGCCTGCATAATTTTTTCTTTTACCCGGGCCGAATTCTGGCAAAGGAATTTTGGTCTATGCAGATCTTTAGTACAGACTACCAGCATTTTTCGAAAACATGTATAACGTAAAGGTTTCATGTCTAAAAATTGAGCACAATAAACATAACTAAAAATTGAATAATCCATATCGTTAAATTGAAATATATCTATGTTATGTCAATCAACTGTATGCTTAAGTGGTGCAAGCAATGCAATTTAGTTTTTATTATTTCTGTGAGTATTGTTGATATTAAGATGTATTTTTTGTGTTTAAACCAGGAATGGAGAGAGAAAATTTTTAGAATTAGAAATTTTACCTTACGGAGGCAGTATAAAAATTTAGTTTTATATTTTTTCAAAAATATCGCATTTAGTAATTACAATTTAAGCTATCAAATTTTGTATTTATTTTTAATGTAAAATTTCGCTATGATAAAAAGTTTTTTTTTAATCTATTAGATTTTTTAAATCACAAGATGTTAAATTAAGGGTTCAACTTGTTAAGTTAAGGGCTTCAACTTTTATATAAACATTTTAATAATTTTATATAAAAAAAAACTTCATAGTTAGAAGTATGTGTCTCTGTGTGTCTAGGGGCAATATTTAAGGAGATATGCTATTGTTTCTATCTTTACGAATCCCTCTGTATACCACCACATTTAGAATTTAGATTATTATTTATTTTAACATTTGGATATCAATCAAAAAACATATTTCTTTGAGACATCGTAATTTTTTTTAATGCTGTATTACATTGAAACGAAAAAATAATGTGTTGTGTGCGTAGAAAATGGATTCTTCGTTCATAAAAAATAAAATAAAATATAAACCTCACGCATAGGAATATTCATTACACTTTTGCAGTCAGATTTAATAAATTTTGCTTTTATGTTGAAATATTTTCTTCGCTTAAACAGGCTGTTGTTTGATTTCATAGAACTAAAGTAACAGGCAAAATGGAATTTCCATTTAAATAATTGTTTAACTTCCAAAAGGGATCCTGTTATTTTTGTGTATCATTAAAAAAAAAAAAATAATAATGCAATTTTTGGCTGCATATTAAGCTTTATTCTGAACTATTTTCATTAAAATCACGATTAAAAAAATATATTATTTTGCTAATTATTTACTTTATTTTGAAATTAATTCTACGATAAAAAATGATCCCTGTATCACCAACTTCTAAATTATTTTAGTTCTCTCATATTGAAGTTATGCTCAATTAATAGCTAGAATATGTTTCGCTTGAAAAATAAATATTCAGATGTCACAACCAAAATATAATTGCATTATTGTTTAGAAGTTAATTTTTATAATTTGATAGTAAGTACAAATGCTAGTGTTTAGAATATTTTTTTCTAAGCGCAATCTAAAAGAAAAAAAAATCATAGTAAAATTAACTCAAGTCAAACATATTTTGTACTTGACATTTTTTTTAAATGAAAAAAGTTACTAATTAAAAACAGAATGGCATTAAATAATTTTTTTCTGAATCAAAACTTGTTTAGCTTTGACAAATGAATCCATATATTGAGGAATAACTGCAGAAGATTTGTAATTATGTTGTTATAACACATTTTATTACATTTTTAATGTTGATATATTTTTTAATGTTTTAACAATGAACTTCAAAAATATGCTAATTTTATTTTAGGCACAAAATATAAATAATCTTAACATGAAAAAATTATACAGTGCGTGTTTAAAAAAAAAAAATAAAATGCGTAAAAACTCATAATTAAATGTACATATATTTTTAATGAAATGTGAAATAAGGCTTGGTTTTAGTTAGATTTACAATCTATTAACATGTCAGAGAATTCGGACAATAATAGACATTTATTTTGCTAAGCTAATAAAACTGACACACACACACACACAAACACAAAGGAGTCAAAGAGCATTATATCATTTGGTGATAAGTGGCTATAAGTGGTTGAATGTAATATTAAGTGTTACAATAAAGAAGGTAATCTTAAAGGCCCTGATGGGCTTGAGTACTATTGGTATGATCTTAGCGAAGAACCTAGGAGTTTATTCAGCCGACACTATAATAGTGGCTGTGTAATGGTATGAGGGGCTATTTATTTCAATGTCTAATTGTCTTTTGAATTCATTAGTGGTTGTAAAATCTCTGGGTAGATACCCAGAGACCCTTACCAATAATATACTCTTTTTTGGCGAGGTACTCTTTTTAACCTCCTGACTGCCGCGATCAGATTTTTTTTCGCACACTAAGCTGGAGGTTTCACTGCAACATAAGCAATACTTAAATTAATATAATTCTACAAATAAAACCCAGTTTTGAATAAATTAAGTTAGAATTAATACTCTCAAAGATAATACACCTATACGTAATAACATATTTTGTATCAGGCTGGAAAAAAACATCTTTTTTAAATATTTTTAATAAATTACAGAAAAAGCAACATTACAATTTTACTCTTTTACTGGGCAGTCAGGGGGTTAAGAGGAGAAAAATGGTTATTTCAACATAATAATGCTTCTATCCATACTCGAAACTCGACTTCAATGAGGCTTAAATAAATAAATAAAAAGCATCTGTTTCAAAATGGCTGTCAATTAGCCCTGATTTAAACCTTATAGAAAATATGTGGGGTATTATCACTCATGTTCTTTAGCAAATTAAAAGCTGTATTCTCCAGTTAAAGATTCGAATAGTGTCATTAAAAACGCGTGGTTTAAAACTGAATTAGAAAATCATTTTCTCGAAGTATATGTATTATATATTTAAAGTAGCTTAAATGTTTATTATATTATATTTAAAGTAATTCAACAAAATGAAACAAAATTCAAGTATTACTTTTTTACTATTCTTGTTCTACTAAAGACTAAAAAACAACTGTGTTTAAACTTTAGACTCGCTCATTTTTGTTCCTTTGAAAAATTTTATTATTTAAATAAATTTTAAAGCATAAAACTGTTAATTATATATATATATATATATATATATATTTATTAAAACTACAATTTGTAGTTCATCTGAAAAGGAAAATAACTTTCAATCAAAAATAAAATTTAATTTTTAAATTTTATGACCTTTTATACGCATTGTAGTAGCAAGAAAAAATTTCTTTTGAATTAGATAAAATTATTATTCTCGTTAGAATTTTAACTAATATGAGTGATACGTAAACATTTTAGTTATTTTTCCTCAACTACATATATACCACGGCATTTTGTTTGTAAATGTGTTTCATTTAAACATTTGGATATCAATTCAGAAACATGTTTGTTTGGAACTATCGCAAGTAGTTGATTTTTATTTTCAAATGTTATGTTGAATCGGAAAGTTTTCATTGAATCAGCCCTCCAGACATATTCATCCTTTTATTCATATTTTTCATAAACATGAAATCTATTTTCTAAAGTTTAGAAACAGATTTCTTGCTTATGAAAAATAAAAGGAAATATACTGCCTATGTTTAGAAATATCTATTATATATTTGTAGTCAGATTTAATAAATTGTGCGGCTATGTTAAAATTTATTGGTAATGTTTAATAAATTTATAACATTGTATGAACAATGCTGAAAACTGAAATTAGCTGAAAGTTTTTTTTAAAATTCTAATTATATTATTTAACAAATGGAATTCAGATTATTTTGTACTATTTAAAGGATTCTTTAAAGACAAAACTAAAAAGTTGGTTTTGTATAAAAGAGATCATCTAAATCAAAAAAATAATTTTGAATACAAATATTATGTAAATAGAATAATAAAATATTCTAAAATATTTTATCTGTTAATGAATATTTACCCTGTAATACTTTTAAATTAGATAGTCTATAACACACACGTTTATGGGAAACAATGTGTTACTTTAATACTGCACGAGCATAATTTCCTTATTTAACTTTTTATTTAATTTATTTAACTTAAACTTGTTTAAATTTGTTAAGTATTGACAAAAACTAGTATTCAATCATAAAATCGTGTGTCCACTATTTTGAGCTTCATATATTTGATTTATATAACTTAATTTAAAATAAATAAATAAGTATATGAAAGCTACCTCTTCCTCTCGGCACTGCCGGAAGGACTTTCTTTCTGTAGTTGAATCACAAAAACGTTCTGACTAGATAAGGTAAATCTATAATAATAAAGAGACAAGTATGTTTGTGAGTCAGCGCTGTTGTGAAGAGACCGCTGCACGTAGAGTTACAACATTTGGAGAGAAGGCATCTCTACACATGTAGTTTTGAACCTCGAAGCCCGATTTTCGATTTTTTGATTAAATTTTTAAAAATAATTTTTTAGACGATTTTTAGCGTTCTTTTTATGTTTCGAGGCGATTTTTCCACATTAGAGAAAGAAATACGGTTTCATTGTTTTAATCCAATATAGTAAATTTTGTTCTCTTTTCAAAAAAGTTTATTCGGAAGTTGTACAGCTATTTTTGAATTTTTAATGCGATTTTTAGTGTTTTTTTCTCATTTTGCGGCTATTTTTTGAGATTGATAAAAAGAAAATCGTTTCAAACTTTTAGCCTAGTGCCCTAAATTTTGTGTCTGTTACAATTTTTAGATTTTAACGATTTTTAATGCGATTTTCAATACGATTTTTAACGCTTTTTCAAGATTTTTTGCGTTTAGCATGTAATTTTTTCATAGTTGTTCTATCAAAAACTTGAACTGTTGAGAATGCAATAAGTAGTATTTTTTGAGAAATCCACCTAAAATGTCAAAAATTTAGGTACCACTATTTTCGAATAGCAATTTCATCAAATATCTTAAATTCTTGCTTAAGACCGCTACCCCCTCGATTAACATATCATCTGATAGGTTGTTTAACAGAGTTTCGTTTTGATAATGTTTTTAAAGAATAGAGGGCGCTCCCTGGTGGTGGAAAATGGAACTAACATAACGCGATTTTGTTAACATTTGGAATTTTAACAATTTGATTTGTTTTAAAATTTAAAATGGTTTATAATACATGATAAAAAATTAAAAATAAAAGAATGGTGTGACACATTTCAGGGTACGTGAGAAGAGGGGCGCTTACAAAATTAGGAAATGTAACAAGGAGATGTGTTTTACACTTTAAGGTAATTTATAATGCATGTTAAAGTTTTTAAAGTACCGACGATACTCTGAAGAGACTGCTGCACGAAGTTATACATGATGTTTTACACCTTGAAGACCGATTTTTAGTTTTTTAATTTAATTCATATGCGATTTTTAGTGGGTTTTTTATAGTGTTTCGAGGCGATTTTTCCACATTAGCGAAAAGAAAGCGGTTTCATTCTTTTAACCTAATATAGTGAATTTTGTTTTCTTTTTATTATGATTTATTTGGATTTCGCGCAACGATGTTTGGATTTTTAGTGAATTATTTAATGTAATTTTTAATGTTTTTTCGAATTTTGCCGCTATTATTTTACATTAGTAAAAGGAATTTTGGTTAAAACTTTCAGTCTAATGTATTAAATTTTAGCTGCTAAGATTTATGAATTTCAGCGATTTTTAATGCGATTTTTCGAGATGTCGAATTTTTGCCATTCATGAGTTATTTCCAATGACAACATTTTACCCTATTAGAGTAAATTTTGACCACTGTGATTTTTTAATATTAGTGATTTTTAATGCGATTTTTCGAGTTTTATGGTGATTTTTTGATATTCGGAAGTAAAAATTGATTTTAAACTTTTAATCTAATACAATTTTAGAGATTTTTAAAGCGATTTTTCAAGATTTTTTGTGTTCCGTGTCGATTTTTTATTATCCATAAAGGATTTCCACGTACTACTTGTTTATCCTGTCGACCAATTTCGCCAAATTATATCAATCATCAAACGACTCGCCAAATTATGCAAACTGATGTAATTTTTATGTTAAATAATGAAAGGGCAGATAATTTAAAAAAACATTAATAAAAATACATATAAAATTAGGAAGTAAAAACCACTTGATGAGGTAACAAACATATGTAACATGTTTAATGTCAAGTGAATATGGAATTTACGATCAGTCATTATTGGCATTTAATCTTATAGTTTGACTCAGATAGTTTCTTAGTCAACCGGATAATCAAATAGTACAGATTTCCAATTAGAATGTTTTATCCGTTGTATAAAATTCTGATTATTGCTGTTTTAAAAATATCTAAGCGATATTTAGTGTATTTTTCAATGCGTTTTTTAATGAACTTTTTTATCCGATTTAGTACCATTTTTTTTCGACACCCACCCCAGTGGTGTTTTAACAATTAAAAAATTATTTTGGTTTCAAACTTTTAGCCTAATATAGTAAATTTCACCGTTTACCTTTTTCAATTTTGCCGACTTTCAATGCGATTTTTGATATATTTTGTGTTCTGCGTCGATTTTTTTGTAATTCATGTAAAAAGGAATGATTGCTATGTTTTACACGACTAGAATATTTTTTTATTTCCGAAATGCATTTATATTTAGGGATTTTTAATAAATTTTTCATTGGTTTTGTAGTGGTTTTTCGAATCTCACGGCTATTTTCTGAAATTTGGAAAAGGAATTTAATTTCAAACATTTACCCTTCATTTACGAATTTTGAAATTTAGCGATTTTTAATGCAATTTTTAGCAATCTTTTCTTTATTCTCACGCTTTGGGCCGATTTTTTTTCATTCGTATTTAAGCCAGAATTCAGATTACACTACTTTACTCTATTAATGTAAATGTTGTCCCATGCTATTTTTAAATTTGAAAAGTTTTGTAAAGCATTTTTGAATACAATTTTTAGATGTTTTCGAGTCCACGGCAATTTTTTCACACTTGGAAAAGAAATTTCTGAATAATTTATAACTAAATATAGTAAATTTTGATATCAATGATTCGGACTTTTAGCATATTTTCATAAAATGTTTAGCGATTTTTTTAAAAATCTATGTCGATATTTTTTAACTAATGAAAGAGTTCAGATTTCAGTGTTTTGTCTCGATATGGTAAATTTTGTCCGCAGGAATTTAATATAATTTTTTATCCTACTATGGTAAATTTCGTCCGGATTTTTTAACTTAACTGATTTTTAATCTATTTTATAGTGATTTTTCAAGTTCTGCGACAGTTAGTTGACATAGGTAAAAGAATTTCGGTTTCTAACTTTTAGCATAAATAGTGCATATTTGTTCTCCACGCTTTTTGAACTTTGCCAATTTCTAATGCGATATTCAATGTAATTTTTAGTTAGTTTTGGGGATTTTAGGTGTTCCGTGTTGACTTTTTTTTATTCATGAACGATTTCCGAATACAATATTTTCGACTGAATATTAAATTCATACAGCCATGACTTTTAAATATTCAGCGATTTTTAATATAGTTTTCAAAGCGATTTTTAGCCATTTTTAAGTTCCTTGGCGATTTTCTGCAATTCAGAAATCAATTTTGATTTCAAACATTTTGTTTAATATAGTTATTTTTCGATTGCAATCTTAATAGGGTAACACCCCCAGTAATTGGCATGTACCAGTGATTGGCACATCATACAAACATGTCCTAAAATAAGATTTATATCCAATCTTTTAAAAATGCAAGACCATATACCAGTTATATGCTCATATACGTTAAAGATTATAAATTTGATTTATGTTACTAGATGACAATAGTGCCTAGGAAAGAGAAACAATTATGACTTGTATGAAATTAGCCTTTTTTGTTGCAAATGCTTCTTCTTTGGTTTAAGGAAGGCATGCTTTTCAATTCATTATTATATGATTTATAATACATTTTAAATTTCAATTGACAACAGTTTTGTTTAGATAAAACGGGTAACTTTAATTGCATAAAAGTATTTTCGACACAAATATTTGGATTTCTGAATTAATGATATATGCCAATTAATGGTGCTTCAATTTCGCTAGTTCCAAGTAATTGGCACCTATTCCAATTACAAGGAATTCGCAAGGAATTTGAGATTAAACCACTTATTTTCGAAGTACTTTTAAAGTTATAGACTAATTTTGTTTATCATTTGTTTTTATTTGAAAATATGAAATGTTATCAGTAATTGGAATCCATTAAAGCTTCATATGACAATTACTGGGGACAGCATGACAATTACTGGGTATTAATATAAGTATATTGTATTGTTTTAAAGTGTTCACACTTCAGACTAATATACTGATTTTTTACTCTCAAAAACCTGAAATATGGCATCTTCATCTACAGTAAATTCATTTAAAGCGATTAAAACCAATGCAAAATGTAAAGTTTTTTTTAGATATAAACTTGTGACAATTACTGGATCACAAGGTGTAGTACATTGGTGCTCTAGGTGCCAATTACTGGTGATTTCAGCAACTTTTTATAAATATATTTTTATAAAAATACTTTTTCATTTTTTTTTTGCTTTTAGTGCACAAAATAGATGCACAGATATGCATTCTTTGATTTAAAAATATTTCCAAGTAAATATCTTATTTCTTTGTAATGAAAATTGAAGTAAGTTTAAAGACAAATTCTTAAAGTGCCAATTACTGGGGATGTTACCCTAGGATTTTGGCGTTCCATGTCTACATTTTGTTATTCATGAATAATTTCTGATTACAGCCCCCTTCCCCCCGACCGCCTTAATATTAATTTTTTAAGCATTGGCTTCCAAATATTTAGCTATTTTTAATGCAATTTTCAATGTGATTTTTAGCCATTCTTCAAGTTCCGTGGCGATTTTTTTAATCCGGAAATTGATTTCGATTTCAAACTTTTTTGTTTAATATGTTTAATTTCTTGATTGCAACACTTTATATTTTAAAAGTGAATTTTTACTCTAGCGATTTTTTAATGTTTTAAGACTTTTAATACAATTTTCAATGTAACTTTCAGGCTTTCTCGGTCATTGTTTTTTTACATTTTTCAAAGGAATTCGATTTTAAACTTCTAGACCAAGAATTTGGTTTCAAACTTTTATCCTTTATAATAATTGTTTTGCTCTCCTATTTTGATATTATTTAGTGTTTTTTTCACATTTCAATGCTTTTTATATTATCAAATTAATTAGATTCAAAACATTTAACCAAGTAGAGTAAATTTTGAGTTCCTTGATTTTTGAAAATTTTGCCATTTTTAAAGCGATGTTTACGTTTCTTCGCAATCCGCTTCGATTTTCTAGACGTTCAATTTTTGGCCGAATGTAGTAAATTCTGTTCTCTTTTCTTCAAAGTTTATTCGAATTTTGAAACAAAATTTTTGAATTTTGTTTTATATTTTTATGTGATTTTTAGTGTTTTTGCGATTTTGTAAGATTTTTCCTCATTAGTAAAAATAATTCAATTTCAATTTTCTAGCCCATCTCTTTTCGGTGAAGTTTAGATGAAATTCGTGCAGCATTTAAAAAAAAAAAATTGAGGTTTTTATTGTGATTTTTAATATTTTTTCGCAATTCTTGTTGTTTTTCGATGAAACAGGGCAACGCCGGGCAAGTCAGCTAGTTTTACAATAAAAAAAATAACTGGTGAGATTAATAAAGGATTCTGATCATCTTAAGTATACGTCTATGTTTAAAACTTGAATTTCGATGAAAATTCACAATTTTATAAAATTTGATTTTCTTATAGAATGGGTATTTATGTTTCTAAATCAGTTTTTAATTTCTTTTGTACGCCTATCTGAAATGAAATTCGAATTTCATTTGTGATAGGCGCACGAAATCATTTCGTTCCTTGTCACCTTAACAAGTTCTCATTCTAAATTTAGTAATATTTAAATTAAACGGATCTTCTAATTTTTTTGATTTTCTTATAGAATGGACATTTATGTTTCTAAATAACTTTTTTTTTGTATGCCTATCAGAAATGAAATTCGAATTTGATTTCTGATAGGCGCACAGAATCATATCGCCCCTTGTCAACTTAACAAGTTCCCATTCTAAATTTAATAATATTTAAATTAAACGGATCTCTAATTTTTTTTAATAGAATGGTCATTTATGTTTCTAAATCATTTTTTTTCTTGGTATGCCTATCAGAAATAAAATTCGAATTTCATTTCTGATAGGTTCTTAAAATCATTTCGGCCTTTGTTGTCACCTTAACAAGTTCCCATTCTAAATTTAGTAATATGTAAATTAAACGGATCCTATATTTTTTTTCTTATTGTAATGCTAGGAGCACATATAAAACCTTGAATTCTGGATTGAATGATTTCATTGTAAATATGTTTGTTTGATACGATTGTTGAGGCATACTGTCCCTAAAAGTTACTTTTAGAATTTGGGTAGTAAAATCAAAATAACGATTCAGATTTACAACTTGATTCATTGAGTTAAGTATTTGTTTGTGCAAGTTAAATGTGTGTGTTTATAAAAGGCTTTTAACTATCATTTTCTGAAGATTTTTTGACTATTGAACGAAAGGATGTGGAACAGGATATTTACAAATAATGCTTGTATGTTATTTTATTTAATAGAGAAGGGAGAATAATAAATAAATAAATAAATAAAATAAAAATAACTTTTTCGGACAATTATTGTGGAATTTTTATATTTACTAATTCTTATATGATTGCGTTTATATTTACAAATTTCTAACAATGCAAGTTTATAATTTTCTTTATAAATTACCATAGGTTAAAAAATAACTGATGTATTATAAATAAAATCGGAAAATCATGCATCAACACATACATTATAATGCCACACATTAAGAATACTAAAAATACTACTGTAAAATTGAAAATGTTTCTTCGTTGGATTATTGGAAAATCATGGTAGCATAGAATTCTGCGTTTTTTTGAAATATTGTAGTATGTATCGTTATATACTTAGACTGTAATAAGCCGTAAAAAGCAGTAACTTTCAAGAAGGTACCTCACAGTAAATCACAGTGATTTTTAAGAACGTATCTAACCATAAATCAAAGTAATATATAGATTATATATTAGTGTATACAACTTTTTATTTTGAGTATCTATTACTTTATTTCAATTATCATTAAAGAGACAAATATTTTTTGTGTTTTCTATCCCATAATATCTGGGCAAATAAAACTGCATTTTACGTGGGCGTTATAAACAGCGATGGATAATATTCTAGTTTTAGTAGAACCATCTCATTCTAAAACACCGTAAATATAACAACTATGTATCCATTTATATGTCATTTAAATATTCGCATAAGTTTCCTTTTTAATTAAAAACCTATAAAATTAATATTACTAAAACCTGATGTTATTTTTTAAAATAAATAATAATAATAATTATTATTATTATTTTAAATAAATAATAATAATTTTTAAATAATTAATTATCAGGGTAACTTTGGACCAACAGATAAGCAATATTAAAATCCGCTTCATCACTAACGTTAACGGCAGAGTTTTTGCCTCAATAGTATAGATAGCCTATATCGCCTAGATAGCAGTATTAACCTCTTCAAACCTGAGCATAAAATAACTCTACAAATATGTATTTATTGCTTTTGCATAATCGAAATGAGACCATAGATGACAGAAAGAGTCATTTCTATGAAATCAGTACTTTAGAGGACTGGTAATTTAAGTTTAAAAATATGGATATAAAAGTACTAATCCCCTTAAAATGTCAGTTTGACTATCAGTAATATAAATTTAAACAATAACAAAATTAAGGTCTTTAAACAAGTAAATAATCAGCAAATCCTCAATTTTTTTTTTTTTTTTGTAAAGCATTTAAGTTAAACAATCATGAATATTTCTTACTTTCTTGGGTCACAATGTCGTAAAGGTATTTTCGAAACTCGAATGAGAATAATATTTATTTTAGGAGATAATATTCATCAGTGCTGACATTTATTGGTTTTGTTTTAACGCAAAAAAACATTCCCCTGTATAGAAGTAAAGTAAAAATGCAAAAAATTCGAACAGTTTAGTTTTTATGAGGAAAAGAATGGAGGTACACATTTGTGTACCTCAGGTCTGAAGAGGTTAATGGGAGTTTGTCAGAGCTCATTGGAAATAATTTGTCAAGTTCCACCATAGTAGAATGGATCAAAGTCTCGCAAAGGTGGAGCAAAGTTACCATGGTTGACTTGTACTCCAAATACGCTTCCCTTCCACATACTTATTCTACATAAAATTAAAATTAATTTATATATTTAAAATTTTTATTTTTCTTTAAAAAGCATGACTTTAATAAATGTATTAATAGAAACGAGTCGAAAGAGAATTCAACTAACATGTAAACAGTTTGTTAAAACTTTTCAACTCTCTAGTTGCGTATTTTTTTTTTTTTTTTTTTTTTTTTTTTTTTTTTTTTTTTTTAGAAAACAAAACACTTTTAATGTAAACATATTTGTTTTTTTTACATTTTAAATTTATGTTTATGCTTATATAGGTTTTTTTCTAATTTATGTTGTATTAGTTCAAATGACCCGCAGTCATTAAAAAAAAATATGTCTGTATACTACTACATATTATACAGAACTTTTTTTTTTAATTAAATGCGTAGCACAGTTAAAAATTCCGCAGTTTATCATCAATAAATGGATATGTACGTGCGCTCCTTTGTGTAATTCCATATATAATATGTAGAAATATGCACACCAAGTAATATGCCAAAAATAACTAAAATTTAAAATGCGTATTATAACTGAAAACACACTTTCTGCACGTATTATTCAAAGATAATACTGTATCGAAAGAGATTTCTGTGTCTCTCTGTCTAAATGAACAATAAAATACATGTTTATCAGATTTTATAGCAAGATTTTTCTAGTATGCCTCAGTGAATTATATAAATTTCAATATTTCTAAAATAGTATAATATTATTAAAATTCACAGCAAATATGTTTTCTCCATAGGCCATAACATAAGGGAATTCTTCTGACTGTTCCTGTAAATGAACCGTAAATGCTATACATGTTGTTTTCAATAACGAAAACGCCATAGTAATCTTCAATATGATATGTCAACTTCATGACAATATGATTCTATTTAATTTAATTAGAGTACGGATGATGTGCAAACAAGCAAACGGAGAAACCCGTTTTATAAATGATTTTCAACTTTGTTGAAAAGTGTTAAAAACTACATTCAATTTAGCTCATCACTTTATCGATATTAACAGAAAAAATTTACTTAAATTAAGTTATAAACTGTCACACACACACACACATAAATAAGTTATGTATTATAATATATTACTTTAGTCCGAACTTTATAAAAAATAAATAAATGTATGATACATAAATGCAACATTTTTTTTCTTCATGTTTTACAGATGTGTGAGAATGGTTATTAAATATATGTATTAGCTTGACATTTTTTGAAAATTATCTTCAATAATCTAAAAAAAATGTAACATTTAAAAAATATGGTTTAAAAACCATTTACATTATTTTTATAATTTTCATTAGTCTCCATATAGCTTCATACAATATAACCGAGAGCCTGCAGCTACAAAATGAATAAATTATGCAATTATGATGCAAAGAGAAGATATTTTGCTAACACACAGGTGATTAGGTAAAAGGATCTTTTCCCCTTTAGGTTATAAAATATGTTTTAAACACCCCCAGCTATTATTTTCAAATTACTACTTGTTTAAAATTTGCTGTTTATTGGAAAAGAAAATCAAAACTTAAAACTAGTTTTACAAACAACTTCGTATTTTTATATTAACTGTAAATGTAGACAGCTGTAAGGTATTAAAGGAAACGTGTGAATAATTCTATTCAATATTGCCGAAAAGAAAATTATTGAAATAAAAATAGTATTTTATTTATTTTTTTTTTACTTAAATGCATATTACACGTTTCAAATGAATAAAATAAGTTTAATGATAAAAAGTGCATTTGAAAAACGTGAAATCTATGAAGTGGAACAGACTATCTTTAACTAATATATATATGTTATTGCATTTAATAGAGGAGTAAATAAAATAGATTTTGTCGGAAAGAAGATAAATTATGTAGGGTCTATCAATGCAATATTAGCATTTACTAAATCTGATAACTTCGTGCTTATGTTTAAACACACATAAACACATGCACACATATACACGCCTGCATTCAACTTTTAAAGATTTATACAAATGTTACAGAGACATATAAATTAAATACAATAAACTCGACGGGGGTAAAAAATAACCAGAGTCATGAATACATATTCTTATTTATGTTTTTAAATTTTTACCCCCCCCTCCCCCCCCGCAAAAAATAGAAAAAAAAAGGAAAAAGTGATTAACTTAATTTACTTTATGAATTCTCGCATTTAAAAAAATAAGTTATTTATTATTATAAAAACATTCTTTTAGCTTAAACTTAATTTAAGGTACAAAAAAAATTCATTTTTTACAGATGTGTAAAAATTATTATTAAATTTACATATTAGCTTGACATTTTTGGAAAGTTATCTCCAATAGTCTAAAAAGAGTAACATTAAGAAATACAGTTTGAAAAACTATTTACATCATTTTTATAATTTTCATTAATCGCCATATTACTTCATGCAATATACTCGAGAGCCTACAGCTACAAAATGAAGACATTATATGACAGTGATGTAAAGAGAAGATATTTTGCAAACGCAGGTGATTAGGTAAAAGGATCTTTGCCCCTTTAGGTTATAAAAATTGTTTAATACACCTTCAGCTATCATTTTCAAATTACTACTTGTTTAAAATTTGCTGTTTATTGGAAAAGAAACTCAAAACTTAAAACTAGCTTTATAAACAGATTCCTATTTTTACATTAACTGTAACTGTAGACTTTATCTGCAGCTGTAAGGTATTAAATGAAACATATGAATGAATCTAATCAATATTGCCGAAAAGAAAATTATTGAAATAAAAGGAGTGAAATTTTTTTTTTTCATTAAAACTAAATGCAATAAAATTTTAAGTGAATGAAATAAGCTTAATGAAAGAATACATTTTAAAAAACCTAAAAGCAGATAACACAAACCAGCGATGGTTGTGATTTTTAAATTTTTAATAACTGACTCATAGGTATTTTTTACGCTTTCATCGAAAAATAATCTTCATTTGTAATCATCAGGTCAGGACTATCCGAAATGTTTAAATTTCAAAGGTAAAAAAGAAAAAATATATATATGATGCTAAAAAATACACTAGATAGTTGTGTTTTTAAAACTTTTGATAATTGATTTTTATGCCTTATTTTAACGCTGAATCTAAAGACCTTCATTTTGAAAATACGTCAAAAATTTTCATTAATAGTAACTTTCAATTTTAAAATTAAATATATATATATATATATTAAAAAATGGCGTAAATCTTAAACTATAAAGAAAATTTTACATTTTTTGTCCATTTTTTTTATTATTCAGTAACTTATTAATTTTTTCTGACTTATATTTAAAATCCTTAACACTACACTGCACCATGTGCCACATGTGGCACCTATCTAAAAACACTATAGTTCTCTTTATGTGCCATGATTTTGGCCAACAGGATCGCTCTAACTGTTCAAAATATGGAATAACATTTTTTTTGTCCATGTCAAATGGCTGCATTTGACATCCCTCCCCCACCCCCACCCCCCAAAAAAAGGAAAAAATTGATCTAGCTATTAAGGGTGTATTTCGATTCAAACTGCTTATTTTCCCATTTATTTTTGAATTCACTTTTGCTATCAAACATATCAAACTTGCAGACTGTCTTATTTAGAAAGTACACAAGATGCCGTGATTGTCAATTCGTTGATAAATGGAGAAAATAATGAAAAAAAAGCGATCAAAAACGGCATTTTGAACAGATTTTTCCGAAGCGAGTGATCGGTGAAGGAAAAAAAAGGGTCATGCTGAGAAGGTAAATGCTTATAAATCAAATTCTAATGAACTGAGCGTAAAATGACATCATACGGCACCTTATAAGCCTCTTCAAGAATCCACTCAGAAAGTTTCATGTTTCTACTTTTAAAAATGCGTCTGAAATTGTATCGGAAAATTTCGAGCTGTTGAAGGTGAAAACGCGTTTTTTCGAATACACCCTTAAAGCAAAATTTATTTATTAAATATTTAAAAATATTAACATAAAACAAGTTTCAGAGTGTTAAGCAGATAAAATTAATTAATTTTAGCCCATTTATTTGCAAAATAGAGCAATACAATATTTAAAAATCCCAATTCTGTGTATAGGGTATACGCCATAAAATATCAAATTTTAACTGAAAATTTGAAATTTAATTTTTTTATTATTTTTCTATTATTAGGCCGACATACAGATTCAAAATATATTTTTCTGAAAATACAGCTATTAATTAAAAATTGATCTAACGATTTTTCGCAAACTTTGCTCCAATGCCGATTCGGGTATACAAAAATTAACTAATTAAGGTATGTAATTCGACAAAACATTGTTTTATGTGATTAAAATAAAATGCTTACTCAAAATGATGATTTTAATCTAAAACTATACCGATGATTCTTATTAGATAGGATTTTGAGAAAATCATCCTACTTAAAATCGTCTTCAGAAAAAAATGTTTTCTTGCCTTCTATACTAAATCGATGCACTAGATAAACCTTATCTAGGTACAATAAAATTCGTTTTAACTGGTTATAATCAATAAATGATATTTTCTGTAACACATAGAAAGTACCACACAGGATATTCTTGACATAAATGAATCCATATAAAATGTTATTCTTTATAAATAATATTCAAAATTCCCTTCTGTTTAGAAAGTAAGTTTCTGTTGTTTTTTAGTTTAGTTTAAGGAATACTTCGGAATTCAAATTCCAAATTCTTTATCCATCTCCCTCGGAAAAAAAATTACACTGTATTTAAAAGAAAATAAACATTTTTATATTTAAAACTTTTGCGTCACTATGACATCATTTTCGAAAACTTTCCATTATCGACTGTTACAAGTTTGACGTTTATAGATATAATATAAGGTGGTCTGGTGTAATAACGCTAGGCGGGGTAATAACGCCAAGTGCTAATATTATGCATAATTATGAAATAATCTGGTAAATGACACCCATGTGCTCTGCGCAAAAGGGTTTTAAGTGCTATAAATCGCAAAAACAGCTTCAAGTGAATTTGTTTCATTTGTAGGTCTTATTGTTTTTACAAGCAACTAAAATTAACGCTTGATCTAAAATTTGTGAGATACGTTTTGTGATGTGAAGACTATTTTTTTTATCCGGAAATACTTTGTTAATTACATAAATTTGTAGTACATTTCATGGACTTTCAAAATGTTGTTGAAGATTTTGCATATCTTCTCGAGATAATTTGTAATTTAAAATGTACAGCGCAATAACTATAACGGGGTAATAACGCCAATCCTTGTGAAAATAACGCCAATCCGATCCAAAAAAATCTGTGAAGGTACTAAACATTTTCTAGGAAACTGGGATTCCAAGAACTTTCATGTAACAATAACAGGAAAAATTCATGTAATCGATTCTGAAACTTGAATTTTTGCTGTTACCGTTACAAGAAAAGTTCTTGGAATCCCAGTTTCCTAGAAAAAGTTTAGGACCTTTGCAGATTTTTTTTACAGTGCACTGCAATAACAATCTTTGAAAAAATCCATATGCTTATCCCCCCCCCCCCCGCTGTACACCTACGCCTTATCCCATTGATCTTGACTTCCGTTTTTTTTCTACACTCATCTTCTACGAAATCCGAGGTGAAAAATTGGCTGGTACACTGTAAAAAAAAATTGTGAAGGTACTAAACCTTTTCTAGGAAACTGGGATTCCAAGAACTTTCATGTAACGATAACAGGAAAAATTCATGGAATCGATTCTGAAACTTGAATTTTTGCTGTTACCGTTACAGGAAAAGTTCTTGGAATCCCAGTTTCCTAGAAAAGGTTTAGTACCTTTGCAGATTTTTTTTACAGTGTAGGACACGCGATGAGGGCGTTATTCAACAGCGAATCTCTTCGATATGGGCTGTAATTTTTTTTAAAGTTTATTCGAAAAGGAAAGGAAAAATAATTTTTTTCCTTGACGAATAAACTGATTGTTTTACTTGCACGTATCTATTACGTTTTGCTGTTGAATGTTTTTGAGTTTATTAACCGGCTATGCTGATTTTATAAAGCGGCAAATTTAACAGAAGTTTGTATTGATTTGATTCCGATCCTCAGTTTTTGAGCAGATTAAGCAGCTGACTTTATTAACAAGTGATTTTATTAGGCGGCGAGTGCTGTATTTTTAAAATGCATATTTTTTATAAATATTAAAATAAAGCAACGAAATTATCTGTTTATACATTTGTTAACGCAATATTATGTACATTATAGTTTAATTGTAATCACGCATCCAAAGTGAATCATTTAGTAAGCCTATCATTTTTCATATGATTTTTATTATTTTTTAACTCCGATCACAAGATATTTTGTACAATGTTGTTTGTCATATTTTCTGAAAATAATATTATTCTTATATTAAGAACTCTAGAAATTGTAAGCAAAAAACTTGCCAAAATGTGGATCTGCTTTTATGAAAACATTGATTTCTATACAATTATACTCTCTACCGTCATAAAAATGAACTGTATATTACAAAATGCCACCTAATCATAAACTACAGTTTGAACGCTTTTGAAACATTAGTTTTGACAGGGTCATCCAAAAAATTTCTTAACGGTCCTATATGGAGTTCTGAGAAAATCATTTCGTGGAAATAAATGACCTGTTCACTGTAAAACAAACTAGTCGTTGGAGGCCACCGTAATACTTACCCATCATACATATGCATAATAGAAAATGTGAAAATAAAACATGTGTAACTTATTTATAAAATGCATTGCAATTCCAAAATAAAAATTTTAACGCATATTTAAATAGTTTTAATATACATAGTAATGATTTATTAATGAATTGCTGATGAGCCAATTTCGACAAATTATATAAAACGCCAAAATACTCAAGTAATACCGGATTGCGTAAAAGAAACATCCTTATAACTCCAAAAATAATAATCGTATTAACTAGCAATTTACTGCGTCGGATGAAGCGTCTCATTTCCAATTAAAATATATCTTTGAATTCAAATTTGAATGAAATACAGGGTCATGAAAAATCATAGAATGTGAAAAATAGCATTACACGTATCTCAGCAACTAATAATCCGATCGACTTCGTTCTTTATGCAAAATTTGTGTTATTTTATTGCCTTTTATATCCACTCCTTAAAATAAAAAATTTCGAAAATTTTTATATACGTTTCATCAAAATGAATTTTTCGAGAGTCCGAAAAAAATAGTTCCGGATAATCGAGGTTACTGATATTAAATAGGCTTCGTCCCATTCTTACATATTAAGTACATACAAAATTTCAAGGCTCTATCTCAATTTGTTCGGGAGATAGAGCGGTTACAGACAGACAGACAGACACACAGACACACAGACCGACGGACGGCAATTTTTTTTTTTACTAAAAATATGTTTTTCGGAATCTCCACTATCTAAAACGTGTAAATCCGTCAAAATTTTTTTTTCGATTTTCAAAACGATTGCAAGACTTACCCTATACTACGTATGATGGGTAAGTAAAAACCATTAAATTTAAGTAAAAACTGCGGGCAGCAATGTTGCCTGGATTTTTTGGAATATAACAAAAAAATTACATCTTATTTTACTGCAATTTTTACGCCAAAAATTGCTGGCAACATTGCTGTGCCGTAAATTTAACGGATTTTTTTTTTTACAGTGTTCTATTTTTTTTACACACCTAAAGTTTCCGGATAATTCTTCACCTCTTTTTCTAGCTATTTAACTTAACGTCTAAAATCGCAAGTGGCCGGGCACCTTCGGCCATACAAATAAATAAAACACATCTTCATATACCTTTTTTTTTTTTAAGTAAAAAAAAACTCAAGTCTAATTCCACAGATTTATAACATATATAATAAAGTACACCTACAAAAAAGTTTAAATACTTATCTAAAATACTAAAAAGGCCATAGCATCTTTAGAGCATGAAAGTGAAGAAAATATGATCATGGAGAAAAAATCATTTTTTTAAAAAATTGTTTGGGTAATAATAAAATTTTAAATACATCGCGATATAATTAACGCATAATTAAAAATGAAAAGTCAAAATATTTACAATTAAACAGGCTTTCAATTAATATCTTTTAAAAAAATCGACTTTTTGATCAATTTTGAGGTAAACTGTCCCCTTAAATATTTACATAAGGGTGGTTTTCAAATGTATTGCCATATTAGGTGAAACAAAATTTGAAAAAATAATTTGGTTTAAATATAAAAATTTACTCAGGTATGAGTTGCTTATAGTTTACAACATTCTAAGCAGTAGATTATTTGCGAGTTTTTTTTTATTTATATTTCAGAAATTTCAAGAAATGTCTTGTCTAGTCACTATTTTTCGCATAAGTGTGACCTCTATAAAACATTCTGATTTTTTTGTATCAATAATTAATTAAAAAATTGCTTAAGGTTCTTACATGCTTATTAATAAATCAAAAATGTATTAGTATTTATTTATTTCATAAATTTAAAACATTTTAATAGTTGTTTATGCCATGAGTGTTACTTTGAATCTTAATTAAAGGATATAACTTCTGAGTAAAAACAAATTTAATTAAAAATGAACTATTTTCTTTGCAGTTATAATAAAGAATTAGGAAGTTCTAATAGACAAAACAATTAATTTAAGTGAAGTAACAAATGCATTAATAAAATTCTGATTCTTAGTTACAGTAACGTTCATGAAAAGTGGTAACACTCATGACAAGTGATAAGACTCATCTTGCAGCAAACAGCTTTTTTGTAACAATATTTATAAAAAAAGTTTTTTACAAGTTTAAACTATGATTTGTGTAAAATAGATAGTCCTTTGAAAATTATTTATTAAGAATTAAAATTTGAATCTTAAATAGCACTTACAAAAGACGTGTGCAGACATGAAAATCCTGTTACAATTTTTAAATAATTATAAATATATGTAATATGACAAAATATATCCCTGAATCATGAATCTATTATAATCATAACTTAAATCTTACACATGATTTATAGTTTTAGAATTACTAAACTTCTTTTCTCATGAGTGTTACTTTTTCCAAGTAACACTCATGTAAGGTAACACTCATGTACGGTAACACTCATGACATTTATTAAGGAATTCTTCACTAAAATGAATTCTAACTGTTTTATTGAAATTTTAGTTGGGCCTATTGATTCCTGAACAAAAAATACAGCATTCCCTAACTTAACATTTTTATACGTTAAAAAATAATCTATACATATAATAAAACAGTAGGACCCGGTGTGTCTGTACATTGAAGATAATTGACAAAAATGGAGTCAGGGCGATAAAAGAAAACCAATGAAACACAAAAAAAAATTTTTTGAATTTTTTGTCTGTCTGTCTGTTTGTTCGAGGTTATCTTCGTAACTACTGAATGGATTTTTATGCGGTTTTCACTAATGAAGAATGCACACTCCCGGGCAGTGTATAGGCTTTGTTTCATCAAAATCGGACAACAGACAAAAAAGTAACAAAAAGAAACAAAAGAAACTATTAGGTGCGCTGCTCACGTTTTTTAGTACATAACGTTTTTTAGTACATATAAAATCCAATAGATGTCACTGTGCGATTTTAAAACGCGCTATCGTTATGTTTTCGCCAGTCTACTTAAGTATGAGAAAGTTTCAAGCTGGCTGTCGTTCCATGTGGTTTAGTCGGTAGAACGTCAGTGCGCCATACTGATGGCCCGGGTTCGATTCCCAGCATGGAATTTTTTTTCACTATGTTGGCATTAACGCCTATAAGCAATTAAAAGAATTTGAAATATTGTATTCAAGGCGAATTTTCTCTCTGGGAAAATTTCCTTGCATTAATATGTCAGTGTAATTTTTTTTTCGATTTAATTTTTTTTTTCGAAACTTTGTTTTTCTTAAAAAATTACAGTAAATATTTGATATTTCCCAACGTTTTTTGAATGATCGACTTGCTTTTTTTTTTTTTTAATGTATGTCTGAACCTTATCTAACTACTTCTTCAAGATTTCTTTAGATAAACCGACCAGCGTAGCGGGCGAAGGCCGCTAGTAATAAATAAATGGGTAACACTCCTGTAAGAAAATAAAAATACTCACCATGTTGAAATGAACATTCTGTTAAATAGAAATTATAGAACAAAATTATCACGTTCTAAATAAGCGCACTGTAAAGAAGAAATAACATCGTTTTCTCGCTACCGTTGCCAACTGCAATATACAAATATTTTGAAAACAAATAATATTAACTTCCCTAAAGTAACACTTATGTTCTGCATATGCGGACACAAAATGTATTTACATTTTTAACTCTTAGATACTAATTTTAAATATATAAACTATCTATTTGTTTAATTAACACAGGATATTTTACTTTTAATCCATATGTAAAAATTTTAAAATGTTTGGAAGCATAAAAAAAGATTGAAATTTTGCGAGTTTTTTATTCAGGACAAGTAAATTCCCATTACTTGCTAACTAAAGTACAAAAAAAAGATCACTATTTCAGAACTCTGAAAAAATCTAATGAATGCATTGAATTAAGCATAAAAAGATGTGCTACTACCTGATTTTAGAATATCAAAAAATAAATTTATTTATATGAAATTTAGAATTAAACACCAGGACATCAAACTGGCAGTTCATGTGAAATTCATCCATAAAGTATATAGTGTAAAACGAAAAAATCAAATACAACTTGTCACATACTTTTATTTAAAAGAAAAAAAGAAAAGAAATTATAAAAAGGAAAAGAATAAACTGGTGACTAACTCCACAGATTTATTACACATATAATTCATACATAATACAGTACACATACAAAAAAGTTTAAATCTGTATCTGAAATACAAATACAAAAAAAAAAAAAAAAGAAAAAAAAAAGAAAGAAAAAATCATTATTGTTAAAGAATGAAAGTGAAAAAAATATGAACATGGAGAAAAACTCATTTAAAGTTTTAATTTGTGTGGGTAAAAACGGTGAATGTCTTAGCAAAATTTACAGTATATCGCGATATATTTACCGCAAGGGTAAAAATGAAAAATCAAAATAGTCACAAGTTATAAGGCTTTCACTTAATATATTTTATTAAAAAAATAAATTTTTCGACTAATTTTGAAGTAAACTGACTCTTTAAATGTCTACATAAAATCTTATTTATATTTCTTCTAATTTTATTTACTTAATATTCAAATTATAATAATTAAATTCAATTTTTAATTTTCCCTTGGCAACATTGAGCCCCACCAGTGGATTAGTGGTTTTACTCTCGAAGCTGGAAGACGGGCGGGGCTGGATTCGAACTCAATCGTGCCCCTAACTGTTGGGATTTTTCGTAGTTTTCTTCAAACCTTGCGTAAACACGAGTTACGTTCTCTTAGAAAGACACCCCAAAACGTGCACCCTCTCCTAGGGTCTATATTCTTCGAGCAGATAATTGGACGCCATAAATAATAGCCCCCTTCTTGAAAATTTAACCTTATGTTAACAATAAAACTAATCTAAATTATTGCATTTTATTTCAACCTTACGCTTTTTATATTTTCGTACCTTCAAACTGAACTTCTTTAACAATAACGCGTTTTTTTTTCTTTTTTAGAAACACCGATTACATTTGTTGTATTTGTCCAAGAAGTAATTTGTTTTAGCGTTGAAAACAAGTTTTTTTTCAGTAAAAGCAAAAAGTAACTTCCTTACCTCAATATCCACTCTACCTTTTATAATCAGGGTAAATATATTTTATTTTTTTTCTATTTAAAAGCTGTCTTTTATTTAAGGAAGCTTCTGTTTTATTTGGAGTCATTAAAGTAATGGGAAATCTTTCTTTTTAATTATTATATTTACTTAATGAATATTTAATGAGTTTTCTTTTAAATTGTATACATACACTTTTTAACATTTTTCTACGATTTTTTTGCTCGTTTATTAGGATTTTTTTTTTAATTTAATAAATTTTGACATTATATTTAGAATTTGAAAAAAAAATACTTGAAATTAAATATTTAGATAAATATGTATATTTATTTAAGGGATATTTTAACCTGCTAAATCAGAATTTTATATAGATTATTAATTTAACAACATAATTATGTATAATATGCCAGACAATTTTTCCAGTTTTCAGTTGAATAGAAATATTATTTTGCTTTTAATAGTTCCGTACTTAAAAAATAAAAACGCAATTATTTAAGTGTCTGTCCAATTTATGTTCCTGTAAAATTACGGACAGATAACTGGCAGCAGAGATTGCAGTCATACCCTGTAAAAAAATATATATGCCATTTTATGCAGCTCGTAAAAAAGGATATAAATACATTTTAAAACACAATAACACTTTACTTACTGTTCCATAGCATGTAGCACTTTAGATAATGACCAAATAATCACTTTTTTTTGCAGGTTAAAAATATGTTACGGTTAAGCGTCATAAATTTTCGATACATGAATAAAATGAAGGATTACACCCTAGCGGAAGAAGACGTATGGGGTTGTACCTTAATTTTGTTAACAGATGAACTAGAACTGTACGAATATGTAGATCAGGGCGCGAAATTTCCACTCGCCAGCTCGCCATTGGCGAGTAAATATTTAAGGTTGTCGAGCAAGTTTCGTCTTTTAAAATATGCTTTAAATCAAACTATGCACAGCGATATACGGAAGTATTTCAAAATGTAGCGATGGTATTTATTTTCCAAAATAAGTAAAAATTCTCCGTCACCTATTTTTTCGTTTTTTCTATGGGGGAATGAAAGATGTTTGCTAGCCCCAATAGAAAATGGGAATGTCGAGTTTGAAACTTTAAGAAAGACATTGAATAAACATACAAAGATATTGAAAGACGTTTGTCTTAATAATGGCGTGAGTTGTCACTATATCCTCAATACAATAGTTTTTCTTCATTTCTTATCATTAATCAGAATTAAATAGGAGAGTAAATGGTACTCACCCGATGAATTCTTCTTCATTGAAGTATCCAACAATTAAATCCACCATAGGAGAAGGGAACCGGGCATATTCACATTTTGATCTATACACTGCACTAATTCATCTTGATAAAGACGTATAATATTATTATATGGTGACTGTAAAACACACACACAAATTATTGTATACACACTTCTTCATTTTCTACTTTAATTTTTAACACGCGAGAAAAACAAACACAGCAAAAAGGATAGTGCTCACATCAAGCTACAAAACAGAGAACAGAATGAATTTAAATCGATACATACATAAATCATAATATAGAAACAATTATTAATAAAAAAGAGTCATTTTGAAAGTTTTGACAGTTTTTGTAAACCTGTAATTGTTCGCTCGTAATCACTGTTTCCAAGGTCACTCTAACGAGCACTTAACTTTATTTATGATGCCATGATAATTGTCACTTGTTGCACAACGGAGGAAATTATTTACGAATTGCGCAATGTTTCTATCAACTCCTCCTTAATTTCTGAAGTTGTGTTGTCACTCAGATGCAAGTTCTTCCTGTGAATTTCAAAAAGAGGTTTTGGCAGGGGTTTTGTGAATAAGTCAGCTATCATTATTTTGGTTGGGCAATATACGAGTTTTATTATGCCATCTTGTTTCAGTTGTTTTATGAGATGATATCTAAGTTCTATGTGCTTTGTTTTACTTGAATGTTTTTCAAGCTCTATCATTTTGATAGCCGACTGATTATCCTCGAAGAGTTCTATAGGATATGTTTGTGAGATATTGAGTTCTTCAAGTAAATTCACCAGCCATTTGACTTGATTAGCTGCATTAGCTGCTGAGATGTACTCAGCTTCGGCAGAAGATAAAGCTATGCAGGATTGTTTTTTAGTTGACCAAAGTATGGGATTTTTACCTAGCAAATATACATTACCACTTGTCGATTTTCTTGATTCTGTGTCTCCACCCCAATCAGCGTCCGCGTAGACTTCTAGCGTTGGTTTTGAATTTCCATCTATAACTAGATTAAAGGTTTTTGTTGTCTTAAGATACCTCATGACCCGCTTTACACAGTTCCAATCTTTCATTCTTGGCTTTTCGTTCCTTCGGCTTAAGATGTTGACAGCTGCACAAATGTCAGGTCTGCTCACTGTGGCAAGATATAAGAGTGCACCTATGGCTTGTCTGTACTGTGTGTTGTTTGGTAAAATGTTGTCATCATCTTTAAAGTGAGTGTAATTTGTTTCCATGGGTGTACTACATGGTTTTGCTTCTTGTAAATTGAATTTATTAATTAACTCTTCAATTTTTGAAGTTTGATTAATTAAGTAGCTTTTGTTTACCTTTCGAATGTTCATGGATAAATAATTGCTTACGTCCCCTAAATTCTTTAATTCATACTCTTTATTTAAGTTCGCGATTATTTCCTCAATGGTTTCGTCTTTCCCTGCAATTAAGAGGTCATCGACGTATGTTATTATATAGGTTGTTTCATTATTCCTTTTCTGTGTAAAAAGACATGTGTCAATTTTACTTTGAATGAAATTCATGTTTTTTAGTGTTTCTGTTATTTTATTATGCCACGCTCTCGCGGCTTGCTTAAGTCCGTAGATTGCCTTATTTAATTTACAAACTTTGGTTTCCTGGTTTGGTTCAACGAATCCTTCCGGCTGCGACATGTATATCTCCTCATCAAGTTCCCCATGTAAGAACGCGGTGTTAATATCTATATGCTTAACATTTAAGTTTTGGTGCAATGCCGCTATTAATAATGCTCTTATCGTAGTATACGATACGACCGGTGCGTAGGTTTCGTCGTAATCCTCTCCGAACTTTTGCGTATATCCTTTAGCTACTAAACGTGCCTTATATTTTTGGATTTTTCCGGTATTGTCACGCTTTAATTTGTAAGTCCATTTACAACCTATTATTCTCTTATTCGGTGGAGGATCTACAATTGACCATGTTTTATTTTTTCTTAAAGAATTCATTTCGCTCTCCATGGCTTCTATCCAATTCTGTTTTAACGGAGAGTTTTCCATTAATTTAACTTCCTTATAATCCTTTGGTTCATTAATTTTGTCGTCTTTGACAATATATATAAGCCTATCAGGAGGTACGCCTTTATTTATTCTATCTGAGCGCCTTAGTTCCACAATTTGTTGTTGAGACGCAGATGGTGTTATTTTTCCGTTCGAAATTTCTATCTCCACGAGATTTTTACAATTGCGTTTTTCGTCTTCATTTTGTTTTTGTTCAATTTCAGGCTTATCATTTACGTATTTGAATTTATTTTCAAGAAATTTTACCGTTCTCGCGATTTTTATTTCATTTCCTCCTACATATATGCGGTATCCCTTAGATTCATTGTCGTATCCCACAAAAATACCTTCAACAGCTTTATTATCTAATTTTTGTCTTCTGGCTTTATCAATATAAGCGAAGGCTTTGCAGCCAAATACTTTAACGTAACTTAAGTTTGGCTGTCTTTCTGTCCATAATTCATATGGCGTTTTTGCATTAGCTTTTGTAGGCAGTCTATTTTGTAGGTGGTTTGCCGTACAGATTGCTTCCCCCCAGAACTTTAAAGGTAGATTTGATTCACTTAACATTGTCCTAGCCATCTCAACTAACGACCTATTTTTCCGTTCAGCCACCCCATTTTGACTTGCACAATATGGGACTGTATGTTGATGTTTTATCCCATTTGATTTGAGATAATTCTCAATTTCATCTGATGTAAATTCTCCCCCATTATCCGTTCTGATTTCTTTCGGTTTTTCACCAAATTTGTTGCTTATTAGCGCAATGAACTCTTTGAGTTTTTCATAGACTTCACTTTTTCTTTTCAATAGATAGATTATTGTGAATCGCGAGTAGTCATCGATAAAAGTCAAGAAATATGATTTCCCCCCAATCGTGGGTGTCTGAAAAGATCCACAAACATCCGAGTGAATAAGTTGAAGCCTTTTACTTGCTCTATACTGAGCAACTTTCGGATAGGGTTCATCAGCTAATTTCGCCTTAATACACGGTTCGCAATCTATATTATGTTTACAATTGTTTATCTGGATACCTCTTACTAATTCCTTTTGTGTAATTTCTTTAATCGATGTTAGATTTCTGTGTCCTAACCTTCTATGCCATAGTTCTAGACAATTTTTATTGTTGCACGTTTGTGTAATGTTCGCGTGGTTTTTGTTAGCCAACTGGACTTCATAGAGGTTATTTACCTTTTGTGCTTCTAAGCAGATTTCTCCGTTAAGTTTGAAAGAGCATCGGTCATTTTTAAATACAATCTCACATCCGTTTTGGGTTGCTTTGCTGACTGATAGTAAATTCGTTTCGATTTCAGGTACTAGAAGTACATCTTTAAGTGTTATTTTATGAATTTTATTATCCGATGTCAGCGTATTTAAATTTACATCGCCTGAACCGTAAGCGATAAGTTTTTTTCCGTTTGCGATAGTCACGTTTGTTTTTTCCCTCGATTTTATCTCTGTAAACATTGATTCAGAGGATGCAATGTGACTTGAGCTACCGCTATCCACAATGAATGTTTTATTTTCTATCCCTTGTGTTATAAATGCATAATCTTTGTTTTCGCTGTTTCTCCATGTATTGTTTTTTCCTTCATAGCGATTAAACCTGTTATACGATTCCGATGCTTGTTCATTCTTAAAATTGTTTTCACCCCTTTGAAAAACGAGTGATGTAGAATAGTGTTTTTTGTAATTTTTGTTGTGTTGATTTTGTTGTGTTGTGTGTGTTTTGTTTTTATTGTGCCAACATTCTTGTGTGTTATGGCTTCTCATTTTACAAATCGAACAATATTTTGATTCTTTTTTAGCTGGAAACTTTTTCTGAGCTTTAAAAGCTTTCGCTGTATTATCAATACTTTCATAGTTTTCATTTCGACGATTAAACTCGTCAATCAGCTTATTTTTAATATATGACGGAGTTAATTGTGCTTCTTCTTTACTTTCGAGAGCAGTAATTAAATTATCATAAGACTGGGGCAGAGAGCACAGGAGGAGCGCGGAAATGTGGTGATTATCAATTATTTCGCCTATAGCTGCCAAATGATCAACGAGCTCCATTATTTTTGTAATATGATTTATCATATTTCCATTTTCTGCTAATTTTATACTATATAACTTTCTAAGGAGAAACAATTTGCTTGTGAGGTTTGATCTTTCATGGATTTCTTTTAATGCATCCCATGTTTGTCTAGCAGTTTGTAGGTTCTTAACGTGGGTTATCTGTGAATCATCGATAGTTAGATTTATCAATGCCCGGGCCTTCCTATCATTTTTGGACCATTGATCGGTCAAAGGGGTCGGTGGATTATCGGTTATTACATGGAACAGCTCTTCTTTAGTTAAGAGCATTTCAATTTTAAATTTCCATGTACTGTAATTCGTTGCTGTCAATTTTTCAATTGAATAATTATCTTTTAATGTAGCCATTCTAATCTTATATTTTTATTTGTTTTTTTTATTCAATATTTTTTATTTGTGTGAAATTAGTATATCACTATGTTATCAAATTGATATATCTTTTTAGATCAGTCTCATAATCATTGAAAGACGTTTGTCTTAATAATGGCGTGAGTTGTCACTATATCCTCAATACAATAGTTTTTCTTCATTTCTTATCATTAATCAGAATTAAATAGGAGAGTAAATGGTACTCACCCGATGAATTCTTCTTCATTGAAGTATCCAACAATTAAATCCACCATAGGAGAAGGGAACCGGGCATATTCACATTTTGATCTATACACTGCACTAATTCATCTTGATAAAGACGTATAATATTATTATATGGTGACTGTAAAACACACACACAAATTATTGTATACACACTTCTTCATTTTCTACTTTAATTTTTAACACGCGAGAAAAACAAACACAGCAAAAAGGATAGTGCTCACATCAAGCTACAAAACAGAGAACAGAATGAATTTAAATCGATACATACATAAATCATAATATAGAAACAATTATTAATAAAAAAGAGTCATTTTGAAAATTTTGACAGTTTTTGTAAACCTGTAATTGTTCGCTCGTAATCACTGTTTCCAAGGTCACTCTAACGAGCACTTAACTTTATTTATGATGCCATGATAATTGTCACTTGTTGCACAACGGAGGAAATTATTTACGAATTGCGCAATGTTTCTATCAGATATACATTACAGAAAGACTACAATCTATGTCATCAGATGTGTCTGCATATTTTTAACACTGTGAGTTGGCCTCCCAAAGAAAAAAATCTTGAATTTGGGATAGAAGAAATAAAGAAACTCTTTATGTATTTGAACCCAAATCTCTTTTATGAAAAAGTAGACATTGTATTGGCAGAATTTAAATTTATGTTACCATTACTGACACTGAAAGAGATGCTGCAGAAAGTTTACACTGAAAAACTTCAGCAAGATTCCCCAATTTGCTCGAGATCCTAACATTTTATATTGTTATACCAGTAAGCACAGCTTCATGTGAGAGAGGGTTCAGCTGTCAGAACAGAATCAAGACAGCATACAGGAACTCTCTGAAAAGACGAAGACAATGAATGATTTGCTCAGAATTTCTGTTAATGGACTCACCCTGACAGAGTTTCACCCTATAGATGGAATTGATAAGTGGTATTTCAGTGCAGAAAGACAGCGCTACACAAATCTGAAGTGCTAATAGTACAGGAACTTATTATTGGTATGTATTTCTGTAACCACTCAAACCTTATGGCAAGCTTAGTTTGAGTTAATGTTATTTTTTTCTTTTTGCAGGAAATATGTTTCGTTTTATCAATTTATGAATTTTTTTTTTGGTCAATAGAAAGTTTTTCACAGTACATCTGTTAATATTTTAGAAATATCTCATATTTTTCATAAATGTAAAATATTCTGGACAGGAGACTCGCTAAAGGGGGGGACAGGGGGGGGAGCCTCTTCCCCAAAACATTCGCAAATGTTGTTACACTTGGCAAATTTAAAATTTTTATGGCAAATTTTATTAAAATTTTAATAAAAGCTGGAATACATTTCCTATTTTTGGTAGAATTTGCAAAAGTTTCAACTCCAATTGGGAATATTATTAAACTTTTTACAAATAAAAACTGTGTTACTTTTTCTAAGTGCATTAACTTGGCAAAATTATAAAACGAGTTGGCAAATATGAAAATTTGACTTGCCAATTTAAGGTCTTCTCCCCACCAATAAAAAATCTTAGCGATGGCCCTGATTCTGGATTTAACAGACAACTCCTTCTAACAATCGTCAACTTAAATTAAATTTGTCATAAGTATTTCATTTCCTGCGCAGGTGTGGGGGCTGACGTTGCTGTCTTAATGAATGTAAAGTAGTGACGAGTAAAAAATTTAGTCTGGCGAGTGCCTTTTAAACTGAAATTTCATTCCCTGATGTAGATTGTCCTTCATTTTCTAAGTATCTAAAAGATAAGACCTTTTATTTAGTGGATCAGACCGTTTTTCATCAAATAAGGTTGTGGTCCGCGAAAATTCAACGTTAAACGCTCAAATTTACTGTTTTTTCTGACGCTGAAATTGCAGTAAATTTATAGTTTTTTTTTTCTGAGAATGTAAATTATATATAAACTCGTGAAACTATCCTTTTAATTGTTACGTCTTTTAAATTAAATACATAACGTACTAAAATATATATTTAAGAAATCAGACCTGTATGTCCTACAGCAAGTAATGTTTTTTAAAATGTATAATAACCTTCTGGTAATTGGTACATAAACGATGAATTTGAAAGTAGACAAATTTTGTAAGAAATATTGTTACACTTTTCTTATTACTTTTACATATATTGAAATTTCTGAAGCATTCTTGTAGATCTAATCCGATTATGACACCTAGAATCCGAAACAATCCACAGTTCAAAACATTGTCTATCAATCTAAGTACAAGTCTTTCTATTTCTCTCTTTCTAAATATATCTTACTTTTTTATTGTCACGATAACTACCATAATTTTGCACAAATCCCCTACAAACTGATACATAAAATCAAGGTGCAGAAAATCATCAGAGACGTATTCCTTTCCGTCTTTGAAGATTTTGTATCACATAAACACTTCAACCTTGGACCAAGAATCCTACATACAGACTTTTCTAACACTCCAAGTGCTTCAGTAGCCGATTTGTATAGTTTTACACATAACGCAATGGCGTATCGCTACGCCACACTTTACAGCATTCTGATCACCTCACGTCACTTTCAAACCCATGTCTGCTTTAGGACTCCTATAACTCATATTGTATAACTACGTATTGTAGGAGCCTTAGTCTGCTTCACGACCGATCCATGCTCCGGAAAGGCTTAAGATTAATTGACTTGCATTAAATTCTGTAGTTGACAGCTCCCATCACACATATCATTAGCAGACGCCGCGCCGCCTCCTTGGCCTCCTGCTTGGCACAAAACTCATTACTACCTGGGCAGGCCCTGCATATCTATTCAAGAAATTGTAAAATAAATGCAGTATAGTAGATACATGTTTTGGGCAATTCATACCAAAACCTAATCAGTGTGTATTTATATAAAGGCCTACGTTAATACATAAACAGGGTATGCAGTTTGTCGAAATTTTGTGCTTTAGTTCTTGAGATATAGTTATCAAGGAAATCTTTATAAAATTTTACTTTGAAATTAGGATGCAGTAGTTATCATGGTCAATTGATACTAGAAAGCTGGTTTAATGAGATAATTTCGCTGACAGTGAATAAATTCTGTTCCATTTTAAAGGAATATGGTTGTTTTCTAAAAAAAAATTGTATTATTAACTGTAATTGATTTGTTTTGCTTTTAGTTTTACAAGGGTTAAGTTGCACTGATTTGCTTGGCAAAACGTATATTAAATGACCCTACACTTTATTAATATACTATTTTATATACTATATAATATATACACGGTGTATGCTATATTTTAATGGGTTTAGTATTTAATTATTATTATTATTATTATTTTACATTTTATTTTAAAATTTTAATCTGCCTTACTTTATTTATTTTCTTTAGTCTTTTAAAATCTGTTTTTAAAATAATTCCTTAGAAAATTTTTGAATGCAAATAACTAATTAACTATACTGATTATAAAAAGAGCTACATGCTGAAGAAAATATATATTAACATCATACAAAGTATACTTTAAAGTGGTCGAGTCCAAAGTTAAAACCTTTTGCATTTATGTTAAGTTCAATTACATTTATGTAAAAAGGACTTTTTAAAATATAATAGACTTTCAAAACTAGTTAGCCATTTTACGTTTTCTGTATATTTTTTACAAGTTTAAAATTTAGAAAATTTAATTTTCCAAAATGTTATGTATTTTTATATAAATGATAAAGCGGCTTAACGTAATAGTACTTGAACGCTATTTATGCAGCTCCTTCAGTAATGAATTACTTTAAATACATTAGACCAAACCTACCAAAAGTCTGAATAACGTACAATTCCCTTTAATCTGATAAGTGTTTCCATTAACTGCATTGAAATTTTATTACATATGCATTAGATGAATAAGCGCTAATATCTGTAGAAGTAACTAAGTTTTAAATAATTAAATATATGTGTAGTTTAATTGAATTATCAAAACACTTCCATGTGCCTACAAAGAGAAAATGTAATCAAATATTACCGATTGTCAGAGTAATGTGAAATTAGCATTTTCATTACGAACGGAAAGTTCTAAAGTTTCATGTATTATTTAAATTTGCTCGCGAATTTTTTTTGTATAAATAAATAAAATATCTATAAATGAAATCACTAAGATTTAAATAAATTTCCTTAAAGTAAATTGAACATGGAGGTTAATATTAAACATCCGTAAGACACAAACAAACAAAAAAAAGTGTTCTGATGAATGAGTCTCAACTTGATAATTCCATAAAAATATAAAATGTATGGTAAAAATATTATGTAATGTTTTAGAAAATTAACAAAGTTACGATGATGGATTCTGAAATGTTCTTAGCAGAAGAGCTGTACAGCTCATATTCAAAATATTAGAATAATTGAGAAAAAGTAATAAGAAAAAATTATTTTTCATTTATTTATTTTTTATACTAAGTAAATGCAATTAAATTTCTTATAAATTAAATCTGGAATGTTTAGATAAGATTTTGACATTTATAAAATATAAAATACAGCACAATAAATTAGGTATACAGCTTCCTTAAACACACCAGAATATTAGAATAAAATTTAGATTGGTTCAAAATATTAGAATATTTTATTTTACGCAACAATATTACCTTATGAATATGAAGTAAATGGTAGTTAATATTTTGTAGCATCCCCTTTAGCTTTCATAACAGCGTACAATCGATCTTGCATACTATATACAAGGTGTTTACAAACATTTCTATCAATATTAGCCCAAATAGACTTTATACGTGCCACTAACTCAGTTTTACTTGAAGGAGGATTTTCTTGAAGTTTTTTCTTCATTATACACCATAAGTTTTCGATGGGATTAAGATCTGGTGAATTTGGTGGCCAAGGAAGTACCTTAATGTTGCGTTGGCGGAACCAATTCTTAGTTGACACCGAGGTATGCGGGGACGCTAAATCTTGTTGAAAGATGAAATCATCTTAAAATATATCTTCTGATGATGGAATCATGTAATATTCTAAAATTTCTTGATATATCAGAGAGTTAACCTTTTCGTAGACGATGCATAACTTTCCAGGTCCTTCTGCACTCATACAACCCCAAACCATGACACTAGCAGCAAATTTTACGGAACGTTTAAGGCATTCTTTATCAAATGCTTCTTGCTTCATTCTCCAAACTCGAATACCTTGATTACAATGTGAAACACAAAACATACTTTCATCACTAAATAATATATTTTTCCAATCTTCATTGCTCCATAAACGTCTTGATTTACACCAATTCAATCTTATACGCTTTTGTTTTGCAGTCATGAGAGGTTTTGTTTTCGGTACACGAGATTCAAATTTAAATTTATGGAGACGTCTTAATGTTGTCGATATAGAAACTTCAACTCCTTCTTCTTTCCATTTTCGGTGCAAGAATCGCACACTTTTAAAACGGTTTTTCTTAACTATACGCTTTAGTTTCCTGTCATCTCTAGCAGATGTTTTTGGTTTTCGGCCATCATTTCGGCGATTATTTTGAAATTTTCCAATTTTTGAATATTGTGTTAGTATTTTACTAACGCTCGATTGCGAACAATGTAAATAATTCGCTATAAAACATTGATTTTTACCGTGCCGATACAAATCAACCATACGAAGTTTAGTAGATTCAGGAATATCACTCACACGGCCCATTTTAAGACGAAAAAGAAACAAACTGCAAAAAAGAATACTGATTTTAAATAAAATAGTCTGAATTTAATCAATGATGCCACCAGTTAAGAATTGGTAATAATTAAAGGAGAATTAATGTGAAATATTCTAATATTTTGAACCACTTGAATAAATATTCTAATATTTTGACTTTTCAAAAAAAATTTTTTTGCAATTAATCTTTTCAAAAATGATATTAAATTTAAGATAACAAGTAAGTTTAATCAACAATAAGTTCTTAATAAAAATATCGTTTGCATATTTTCATTAAAAGATATTTTCATTAATTACCAAACGATATTTTCAATTTCTAAAAAAATGGTAATTATTCTAATATTTTTAATATGAGCTGTACTTGACTCGAACCCGGAAATTCTGCTTAAAGTCAACTTGAAAACAGACCAGACACGAATCCGAGTCACATCAAAAAGAAATACAGCCGAGTCAGAAATGAAAGAAAACTTATTCTCAGTTTAATTTAATTAAGAATACAATACAATTATGTCTACCATGATCTCTAATATCAATTCTATTATTTTTGTATAAAAATGACAACATATATGTCATGATACAACGACTATGTTCCATAACAATGTACAAGCTCCAGTGGAAAACCATGTTATTTGCAGAACATTCTACTACTTACTAAGAATCAACATTGGGACGAGCTGAGCAGTCGCTCCAACAATTTGACAAGCAGTGGATTAGTTTATTTGGGTATTTCCCCACAAGAAAGTTAAATCAATCAGATATTCTAATTTAGCGGGGAAATGTAATGGGCATATTAATGGTTTAAAAGTTAGTCGCATTCTGCCCTCCGAGAAACCCAAAATGAAAATCCAATCCCTGCACGAAACACTAGCCCCTCCTCACTCCGCGTCAATCATTTTAAAAATCCAATTAGGATTAACTTCGAGGCCACACGTCAGAAATCATCACCTCTGATTGGTCTACGAGGCGTAGCCTACTGGTAGGAATTCATTCTTGTTTTGCAAATAGACTAGCCTGCTAACATCCGCGTATTAACACAGATCACGTGATGTTAAATGAAAAGTAAAATTAAAATCCCGAGAATATTCTAAAAAGGAAAAAGGTTACGAAATAACTTCCCGCCTTTTTTGAGAAACAAGCAATAAATTATTAATAAGGGAAATAAAATAAGAAAAAGAATTTTAGCTGTTAAAAGATTAATACATTACGAAACTAAGATTAAAATATGTTCCACAATTTTAGAATTAAAAGCTCAGAGAGAACAAAATGGCGCATTTTTTTTTATTTTATTACATATATATTTTTCAATATTCAAATATATATTTTCTTCAAGAAAGCATATTCAAGAATGCAGAAAAGTTGAGTTAAACTGATGCTGACCCGAACGAAAAGGTAATGAAAACTCCATCGGAGATATTTGAATTAAACAAAACATTATAGCTGTAGATTCCTAAAATTTTAAGGATGTATTAGCTACTATGCCTAAATAATCCAGTCGCCACACTGTCAAAGAAACAGGTAAAAGCAATAATGCTTATTTGACCAAAACATTCAGAAATTCAAAATGAAAAAAAAATCTATATACAGGGTGATTCATAAAAGATGGGCAGAACTTTAAGGGGTTATAGTACACTTAAAGACAAATAATATTAAATAGGAGACTAAGGGTCCCAGACGTATTCCCAAGGAGATAGGGGGCATTAAAGTTTAGGGTCCGAAATTTCAAATGATTATAAAAAATGGAAAAATTGGTCGATTCGTTTGCGGTTTTTGCAAAAAATTTTCTTTATGCCAGTATTTTCTTGAAATGAAATTTTAAAGTTCAATTTCAAAAAATGCTGATAGGGGACAACGTAAACTTAAATTTTGATCTAAAAATCTGAGTCCTAACGAGTAGTTAAGTAGCGTAAACTGAAATTTGAAATTTGAAACCCTTCTCCCCCCAGAACAAAAATCAGTTATTCCCGATCTTTGTGTCATAGATTAGGCTCTAAACTACTGCCGCGTTTTGCTAAAATTATTCTTTATGTCAGTATTTTCTTGAAAATAAATTTTAAAGAAAATTTTCAAAAAATTCCGATAGAGGGCGCTTTAGACTTTGGAGTAACGAACAACTATTTTATACCGTTATTTTTTGTGTCTCATTAAATGCTTTCTAAAGCTTAGACTTAAATTTTCAGCCCAAAATCTGAATCGTTAGACGTGGTTAAGTTTCTGGGGAGAGGGGTTTGAAATTTCTACTCCTGAGCACAGTTTAGTTTACCATGTCCACACATTGTGTGCTGTGATACGAGGTAAAAAGATACAAATTAGGATTATGTTACCAAAGCATATTTATTAACATGTAATTACAATAAATGTTCAAAATTGTGACCACCAGAGGTTATGCACGCAGAACAACGGCGAAGAATGGAACGGCGAACATTCGCGAAAACATCAGGCTTTTCGAGCACTTCCCCTACAGGGGCGGAAAGTCTGGCGACCAGTTCCTCGGGGGATTCAATGGGTGTCTCATACATAAGAGCCTTCAATTGTCCCCAAAAAAAAGAAATCAAGGGGTGAAAGATCTGGCGAGCGAGCAGGCCAAGTAACAGGACCACCTCGACCCATCCATCTGTTCGGAAATGTGATGTCCAGATAGTTGCGGACGTCTCGTACGTAAAGGTGCGTTTTCACGGGCCTATCCAAGCGCTAACTTTCCCAACTCTTTACCTAAACACAAGATTTTAGGTAGTTAGAACGCGATTTTTTAGGTTCGATTCGTGTTCAAACCTAAGCAGAAATTACCTAAGCGCAGCCAATCAGAAAAGAGTATTTTGCCAAATAATGGCGGTGAGGAAATGTAACATTAAAAATGAAATTTCATTTTGCACAGTTATTTTTATTTCGAATTGCTCTCTGTTGATTCAAGCAGAATCTATTTTTTAGGATTGAAAGAAGATGGTAGGTTTAATTAATGTCTTTTCATTTTGTAAAAATCTTTCTATCTTTGGTAATCGTTGGGATGTATTTTATTAATATTAAAATAAAACAATACTTATATAGTTCGTATTTCATGGAATTCGTTTCGAATAATAAAGATTAATGTGCTGCTATAATGATGTAATGTACTGTTCGCAAAACTATTTTATTGAAAGTTAACAGTACAAAGAATAAAAGTACTTGTTTATAAATATTTGTTTCTTAAAATTAATTACTTGCTTCATTGATTATATTCGGTTGTTTAGTAGAGTATTTCCGATTAATTTTGAATAAAATATTTTTGTTCATTTAAAATAAAGGCAAATGTTAAGAAAAATTTTGTTAGCTTAGCTCGTTGGTTTTAAAAGGAGAAATTAGTTAAAAGCAATCTGCAATCCAGTTTTGTTAATATACTTGATTATGCATATTATTGCAAGCATGTGAAAGAATTTTCTCTAAAATAAATAAGCCACTGTACTAGATATTTTCTTATTCTAAGAAAGAAATATTTAATTGCAATATATATTTCTATTATAAGAAAGAATTATTTAATTGCAAAATATATCACTTTACAGAGATTTACTTATGAACATAGTCATCCAAAAAAACTGCTATTCTAGAATTTTTTCTTTTCTTTTTTTTTTCTTTTTTTCTTATTGCACCTCACCACAGATTCTTTTTGTTCTTGGATTCATGCTGAAAATTCTATGAAGATTTATAACCTACAAAGTTGTAAATCCTGATGGAATTTTCATTTTAAATATGTATAGCTTCTTTTAATCTGATTATTTCTAAGAATTTGTATGTATTTTCATGCATGGTTTGTTACTAATTGAACAATGTTTTCATGTGCTATTCCGGTAAGATAGGCACTTAAGTTTTAATTCACTAGAGTTTATCCATTAATCCTGTAACTTTGATCAGAATTAAGGATATCCTAACTTTGTTTTAAAATTGTTTAGTATTCTCTTAATATATCCTACTAATGAATCTGAAATCCATTGAATTTGTAACATACTACACTTTATTTCTTCGATGAGAAAGTATCGATTTTAAAATTATAAACAAGAATTTTCAAATTTTGATTTTTCGATTTCTTTTTAGTCTATTATTTTGTTAATAATTGTTGATGAAGAAAAAAGGAAAAAAGAAATATGTGAAGACTTTATCTTTTTGAAAATTAGATTAAACATTGATTTATAAAGCATGTAACATGCAAAAGAGAAAAAGATCTAAATAAACGAACTGTCACATTGTATATGTAAGTAAACAAACTGGAGTGTTGCAAATAATGTTTAAGAAAATTAATGGTATAAGGTGATAATTTATTATGATGATAGAAGCATTTTTTATAACTAGAAGTGAGTCTTTCATGTATATTATAAACAATCTTTTTCTGAAAAAATTAAAGTTCACCAGAATAACTTTAAATATATACCAGTTGGACAAACATCCCTAACTTTTAAAGGATTAATATAACTATTTCTGTATTTAAATGTAGTTTTATTAAAATCGCGTGACAGTTAAATAAACTTAGGCCTAATCAAAGTAGAAATGTGTAATTTCATAAATTTTTGCTTAAGAAAAATAAAATTCTTTACTGAAGTTTTTGTTACACTGCTACTATTTTTTAAAAAAATATGTAATCAGCTATTTTTTCCTGTATTTGATTTTAAGTAGTACTCAAATAAAAAAAATCATATTTGGGCAATTCCATGGTGTCGGACGTAAAAATCAGACACAAATTTATCACAAAAATTTGGTTTTCGGTACATAAATTTCTACTAAATAATCAGATTTCTATACAAGGTACTTACCACATCACACTTTATCAAAAAGCATACAAACAAACATTTCTGAGTATTTAAAATTCTGGGAAAAATATTTAAATAACCAGTGTCGGACGTAAATCACACAAACCGAAAAACTGTGACATGTCAAATTAATTCTCAAAATTCTGTGAATTGGCTGATTTTATAATTTTTAAACCAACTATAATCAAAAGTACACATATGAAAGTTATATGCTTGACCCTTTTCAATTTATTTAGTTTAATATTAAAGTACGTTTTAAAATTTTTTATTGTGGTGTCGGACGTAAATTTTCGGTGTCGGACGTAAACTGTATGGAAATACGGGTGTCGGACGTAAATAGGTTGATCTTAAAAATGATAAAATCAAAGTTTTAAGTAATTTTATTGTGAAAAATTGTGTTTGTATAAAAACTGCCGAATTTTAATACATTCTCTGAGCCAAAATTGTCGTCTGTTACCTGGAGGAATGGGAACTTGGATTTTTTTCACTACATTGTCTACATCATAGTAAATTTTGTCCTTGTGATCAAGCCAAATAAAATTAGATTCAATTGAAGATTGGTGCATCACACTAACATTTATTTCATTAATATTTATTTCAGTTATATTATATATCCAGGGAAGTATTTGACATCATATTTAACAACCCAGTCATTAACATTTAAAGTTGTTCAAATATTTTTTTCTGTTGAACTATTTCCTTCAAAGATATCATCATGACTTACTTCTATAGGTACAGATTATGCGTAAATGTTCTTACAAGCTGTTTCATTTGATATGTTGGCAGTTAGTACATAGTTACTTCCTAAGGGTTTAACGCAATGCATACAATATATGTTAAGGATTGGCAGGACTACGCAACTATACTTCCCAGTGACTATGTAAAAATTCTAATTCTTCTGCAATATCATCTGATAATATGCAATATACATGCACCTTAAGATTCAAGCATTCAGCAGCCATGGCAAACTGTTGTGTTGTGGAAACAAACTCCTTTCCTATTTTGGCACGACACCAACCATTCATTTTACTGTGCCATTCCATTATTTTAAATAATAACTATGCCCAGTGAAATGTCTTTATTAATCCATGCATATACAGTAGACAGTTGCCTGGGAATGTATACAATGAGCAGACTGGATTTCATCTTGGTGAAACATAGTAGCATTTTCAGAAAAAGTAACTGATCAACTATGTTTTTTCTTCATCCACACTTGATTTTATACTTCCAAACATCTTTGATCCTTCTTTACAAATGTATGTACCAGAAAGCACTTTAATTGTTTCACTAATTCTTCAAATGCTTATTTTTCACCTTGTCTAACTTTTCTGTTTCCTGCTACTCCATATATCTAATAGGATCGTTCTCAATGTTAGTCTTAGGTTTAAATATAAGTATCTTATTTCTGCGACAATCGCATTGCTGTGACATGCAAATATTTTATGTCGCTGTACATATACAATTTGATCAATGAAATGTAGAATTCTGTACTAAGATTTGTAGTAAAGTTTAGAGCCAATGGTAAAAGATTCATGTTTTCATTTTAAGAACAAATACAAACACGATCGAGAATGTTATCAAACAATTTGATATACTGAAACCATAACTCACAAAACTTTGATATTCAAAGTTTTATTCAAGGGTTACTCTTGTGAAACTGTTCATATGCTTTATGCAAATACATCAATATATAACATATCTGAATAACTTTTTATTAATTAATTTATTACTAGAAAATTTCTTTTTAATGTGGTGTCGGACGTAAAAAAAAATCTTTGGTGTCGGACGTAAAGATTTTTTTTACGTCCGACACCAATTTTTTTTATATAAATAATTTTTTAAAAATTTATTTGAATAGGTAATATGATAGAGGTATATAATCATGCTTTAAATTAAAAATTTCATTTTAAATGGTTTTGACTAGATGACTCGGATTAAGTTTTAATATTTTTTGGTGTCGGACGTAAATCAGCTAAAGTGCCTTTTGGAAATTCTTTAATATTTCATAAAATATAATATATTAGTACAAAGTTTTGTGCTGATTACATTTGTATATGATGTGTAATAAAATATTTGTAACATTTAATACATAATAATATTTTTTCAAATGAAAATCTAGGCTCAATTTCAAAGCATATGAAATGGCTTTCAAATACACATTCATGGTTATGCTTACTAAAGAGCCTATATTTCGCTTAAAAATATATTTATACTTATTCCATTATAAAATTAAGATTCTACAGTGTTTTAGCTTTAAAATGATACCTTGATTGTTAAAAAAAATTAATTTTGAAAAATTGATTATCTGGTTGACCTTTCCGTGGAATTGCCCATTTACAGTTTTAATCAATTGTGTATTGTTGTTGCTTTAAATTTTTTAAATATAATTATGCATAAGATACTTTGATTTAAAATTTCTAAAGTAATAAGAGTTGCTTTTTCTGAATTTATATTACAACCTTAGCCTAAAACTAGTTGAAAATGTAATAAAAACAAAAGAATGGTTTTGCAGCTATCATATCCTTTATGATATACCATGCAATAAATTTATTTTAATATTTATAGCATTCTAAAAGTGTTTTTTCATAACTAATGTTCTGTTATAAATATTTAGGTGAAATAGAAGCTTAAGTATTATTTCTGTTTTGTCTAATGGTTTCAAACAAACATACTTAAATTTCTTAGATGATTAATTGTTAGTTATTAATTAGTAAATATTTTCTTTTCAAGAACTTATTTATATATATGTATGCACATATTTGATTCGTTTCTTTATTTTAATTTGCTAGATGCTTCATATGCTACATTGATGATGGTTGGAAATACAACAAAGATGCTGCAAAGCTTATTTGATACTTTTGCGTTGGTCCGTTGGAATGTCGCTTGAAAGGCTATAGGTTAGAAATAATCTTTGGTCTTTTGGGATGGCATGCTTGCAGGCTAGATCGCATTTGGATTCTTGCTGGAAGGATTTGGATCCTTGCTAACTACTGGTCACATACTGGCCCAAGAAAAGTGAATGAAAAGAAGTGGCTATAAAAAAATTGGCTGTCAGTAGGTACAAAGAGTAAGTAAAATTTTCTTGTTTCCATCTTGTTATATTATTTTCTGATTGCAATATGTTTATATTAGCATATTAATTTGTGCTATTCAATTTTTAAATTAATAGAAGTTTTAACAAAAATTTATTGCTTGGTATTTTTAAATAAAGAAGTGCTCGTTTATAAAACTGATTTAACTGGCCAGTAATGAAATTTCCAAGTTTTGCCAATTACGATTTGAATCATATATGCAAGAAAAGATGCACCGAATTGTGATTTTAGCCAAATGCAGAAAATTCAGCCAACAGGTAAACCAAACACCAAATGTTTGACTTATCGGAATACTCTTAAATTTCAGAATTTGAAAAAATAAAAAGTTAAAATAATTTTAGGTACATATTTAACATAAAATCTTCCATATTGATAAACAAGATCTTTTTACTAAAAAAAAAAAAAAAAAATTATCCTTTGAATTGTTGCTTAAGAAGAGGATAGTTTCCTCTCTGAATTAAAGCAAATGAATAAAATTTTCTTCAAGTCTGAAACAAATATCTTGACATCAAAGTGAAATTTTAGAGTTTTACTGTTATATATTGTTTGTTTGTCAGGAAAAAAAAAAATTATCATTTTTGGTAAATTGTCTTTGAGGTTACTTTTCAAATAAAAAATATAAAAGCATTCTCTTTTATATAAATATAATTCTATTTCTAAATAGTTTTATTAATAAACAGTTAAAAATAGGAGTTGTTTTAAGGTCTTATAAAATAATAAAAAGTTACTTTAAGTTTTGTTAAAATATTTTTTTAAGTATTTGATCTGGCAGATACACCATATTTGGTATACTGAATTGCATTAAATTTGGCCAAGCCAAATATTTGACATGCTGAATAGTCTGATATTTGGCAGTATAGTCAGATACCAAATATTCAGTGCATCTCTATATACAAACAATACTTTTTTTCTGTAAAATGAGAAACGCTGTGTTTATCAGCAAGTAATCTAGCTTAGGAAAAGTATGTGTTTGTTATTGTACGTTTTTTCACATCTTCATTGATATTGATTGTATGATACTGGGCCTCCCCCCCCCCCTCCCCAATATCATTTTCATTTTGTTATTTCAAAAAAACCAGTGTGGGTTGTATTTTTATTAATCCTGTGAATTTGTTTTTTCTTTTTATTTTTTTTTATTTAACTTGCTTTAAGTATGTAAAGCTGGTTTATAATTGGTTTACTACTAAATACTTTATAGCTTAAAAAAATGGCTGGATCCTAAAACAGCCGATACACTTAGCATCTTTGAATTTAGCGAGACGATAAATGGCTTTTTCTTGTTACTGGTTCATTTCCTGAATTCTTTCCATGCCTACAGTTATTTGACAGGAATTCAGATTAATTTAATTGGATTGGCTGGTTTCTTGTCTTTTGTTTGATTGGCTTTCATGAAATGCTATTATTATGTCAATCTTGTATTATTTATATTTAAAAACATGATTGCATTATATGTGTATGACTATATTTTCCGGTTTTTTAATCATGCATTTTAACAATATTGCTTATTCAATAAATAGTAATATAAATTTGGAAATATATGTGCGGTACAGCAGACAAATATATTGAGCATACGCTTTTTTCGAAATAAATATTCAATGATTTAAATTGATTTGTCAATAATATTAAAAGATTGAATGACATGTTGGTGTTATTGAAAGCAAATTCCTATATCAGAAATACTTTTTTCCTTACTTAAAAATTTGCATAATAATTTTGGGTACTTCTAGGTTATTCCGTCGACCAAAAAAATATCATCAAACTATAAGATTAAATAAAATGCCAATAATGGATGATCGTAAATATCACATTCGATAACATTAAATAAGATTCACGTGTTTAAAATGTCATTAAGTGATTTTTATTTCGACTTTTAATATTTTCATTAATATTCTACTAATTATTTGTTTTTTCGTTATTTAAAATAAAAATTATGTCAACATGTATAATTTGGCTATTAGTTTGGCAGTGTGTATAATTTGGCGAAATTGGTCAGCAGGATAACCTAGAAGTACCTAATTTTGTACCATAAATATTAGAAAAAAATATTTCAAAATTTTATCGCATATTTTTGTACAAATTTATAGACATTTTAATAATTTGATACCTGTTGTGGTTAATAACTGCGGTTTTGCTCATTTTAGAAACTTCTTCGATGCGACTTTTGTGCATCCAGAGATGAATTTTTCAATTTTAGTGTTGTTAGTCAATGCGTGTTTGATGAATTTCGTGGATTTTAGAGCTTGATAGACAGCAAAATTCGTACATCCAGCGATTTTTTTTTCCTTTGTTTTAATGGGCACATAGCGCTCATAAGTGCTTTAGTTTAAAATTATAGAAATTGATATGTTTGATAAATATCCTAAATAAGTTTTAGAAATAAAATATATTTGTTAAATTCATGAACAGAAGTCATAAAACTATATAACTTTGTGCAAATGTATGCGGCAAAATTTAGAAATTCCTTTTCTGTAATTTTTATTAGTAGAGTTTTCCTTAAAAGGTATTGAAATTTATTTCTGATGTTGGAAGGCACTTTAAATAACATTATGATATCAAATCAAAACTTTAAAAATTATTAATTGTTAATTTCAATCATTGATTTTTTACTTTGCAAAATGTGTTAAAACTATATCTATTTGCTTATTGCTAGCAGAGGTGAAGAAGATTGAGAGAAAACTTCACTCGGGGCAAAGTTTCAATTCGCCCACCCCTTTCCTCTAATTTGATACTGAAGCCCCCAAAACGACATTCGTAGTACAAATTTGGCATCCCATAAGTTTCTGCACCCCATGGGATTGTATCCCCCCCCCCCTGCTTTAGCACAACGCTGACAATAAGTTTATGTGACTCTTCACTGAAATAAACAATATCTGTAAATTACATAAATAAAAAATTTCTCAATTTAAACAAATTCCCATGAATGTATACAGTGTGCTTTTAAAATTCATTTCTTTTAATTTTTATGCTGATTTTTTTTAAGGAACAAAAACATTTTTTATAGCATTTATCTAGATAGAATTTGTGTTGTTGGCGAAACAAGATTGATCTATCAGAAAATTTTCTCACTTAGAAAATAGAAAGCTTTGTAAAAATGCTGAATTCTGATTGTTCAATGTCGTTTACTATTTCTCTATTTGCAAACAGTGGCACAGCCAGAATTCAGTTCTAGAGGGGGTTATGAGTTTCAGATAAAGTTGATTGCTGGTTATTTGAATCAGTTAATAAAATGTGTATTTTTAATGAATCCTTTCATAATGTATTATTTCCGCAGTTACATTGGTCATCATCTGTGTGTCAGGAAATCACCATTCTTTTATCATAAAACCTCTCGGAAAAGTGACTCAGTTCAAATAACCATTTTCACTTAACTAATGCATGTAATATGCTCTTTAACAGTTTTAAGTAGAATTTTTGCCATATTATTGAATCACTTTGTTAAATGGAATCTGATTCAACAAAGCGACAGGTTCCGAAATATGCCAAAATGTTTCAATATTAAATTTGGGTTTTATTCATATAAACGGCAATTATAGTGATATTTCTTAGCTCTGGGAGGGGTTTTAACCCCAAAACCCCTCCCCTGGCTGTGCCATTGTTTGCAAATTCCACCAGAATACTAGACATTAGATGAAAACAACGCTTTGATGTTAGCTTGTTTAGAGAAAATCTTAAAATTTTTTAATTAATTAATTTTTAGTTTGGAACGTGTGATTTTTTTTCTTAAATAAAAATAATAAGTAAATAAATACAGGATCTTTTTTGTAAGATTCTTTAATGATAATGAGAAGCAGAAGTAAGTGAATTTTATTTGATGGTTATTGTATTTTTTTTTTTTTTTTGTTGTTGTTGTTTTAGAAACTGGTGCATATAAAATTCTGTACATTTAACATGAAAAAAAATTCTTAAAATCAGAAAATGGGGAGCTGCAAAATTTTAAAGATTGAAAAATATCAAGAAAAATGTTTGCATAGTGAAAATTTGTGGTAAAAGAAGTTAACTAGTTGTAAATTGTTTGTAAAATGTTTATTTGGGTGATCTGAGTTTTAACCCACTTCTTGACGACATGTTTTCCACCGCACGATAACTACGCCGCGCCTTGGTTACCTTTACTTTAGCTATCGCTCTTCTTGGCAACCCTCAGAGAGAAGAAATGATTTTTCTCTCCTTCTTTTGCCGGAGCTTGCTCACGCTCAGTTCGTTATTTCTTTTCTAGCTTTCTTATTGGACCAGAAAGGAGAAACATTTAAAAGTTTGAAGTCCCGCGCCTTGAAATTAATTAAATTTCTTGTGTCTCATTAGAGGCCGTTGGATTTTGAAGAGTAACATTGAGTGAGTAAACTTTTTGGGGGGAGTATACGAGTGATTTTTTTAAATTAGAAACTTTTTTTTGTATTTAAAAGGAAGTATTTTCTACATTTCTATTGTTTTTTGAATGTACAGGCCGTGCTTTGTAGTTAAAAGTAAGTGTTTTAGGCCTTGCTTTAGTATTTTAGATGTTTTGAATCTTAATGATATTTAGTTTCATATTAAATATAAAAAGAAAACATTATTTGACTTAAAGCTTAGTATATTTCTTTAGAAAATCCATTATTAATTTCTTTTTTATTTAAAAAAAGGCTGGTTTTGTTTTTAAAAGAAGGTATGTACACAATTTCTTTGATTCTTGAACGGAATTGTTTTGCATGTTTTGACGTTATACATGTTTTAAGGAAATTTATAGACGGGAGGTTCAGGGGGGGGGGGCGGAGCCCCCTGGGAAAGAATTTTTTTCTTTTAAAAGCTTTGTATTGCGTAGTGTCTCCTGGACTTAAATCCCGCTCCGGGAGATAAAACGCAAAAGCACGCCAACGTGGCGATATTTTGGAAGCGTGCCAAGAAGGGGGTTAAAACTCAGTCGCGCCGTTTATTTTACTAAAGGAGTCTTCACTGAAACTGTGCAAATCGCTAAATGTCAGCCAAAATATGTGCATTGTGATTGGGGAGAATTTCAGAGTTGCTGAAATCTCAGTTGCTGCTCGTGGGTGCTTGTTACATGTTAAAAAATCGCCAAAATCAAGTGTCTTGGCTGTTCTAGGAACACGTCTAAAAATATCTATACCTGTGTGCTTCTCTCGGCAATATTTTTTTTTTTTTTTTTTTTAGGAATTTAATATAAAGTAATAAGTGAATTTTAAAACATTTTTCTGTTAACCACTTGTTATAAAGTACCAAATATTTTTTAAAGTTACAATAACAACAAGCAGAGTTAATTATGCATCAAACCGTGTCATTAAAATATGCCAACTGGCAGTGAAACTGTAACAACAAAATATTTTAAATAATTTGAAGGCAAGAAATGAAACATAAATAAAAATAATGAGATAATTTTTATTTACAAAAATAAAGAAATAATTTTTGTATCTGTTTTTATCAATTAATAATTTAGCATTAAGTAAATTATAGTTAAACTTAAAAAAATAGTTTAAAAATTTTCAATTCATAGTTTAAGAAATAGTTTTAATTTACCTTTTCTGTTGTCATATCAGAAAAAAAGAAAGAAAAAATAACTCCTTTAATAAATTCAGCAGTTCATGCTTTCTACCAAGTTATAGTGGTGAATTTCCCATAAATAGAGTCATGCCAAATAGTGAAGAGAAGTTTTTTGATCCATCATGAATTGCCATCTTGTAATTGGTCATGATATTTATAAATATTTTAAGTTTATATAAGAATGTTTAAAAAATATTTTTTTAAAACTTTTATACTTATTTAGTAATAACGTTTAATTTTTAAACTAATTGAAAAGAAATACCAAACACAGTGTGTTTTATTGACATGTTATGGATAGAGATATATTAATTAGTGTTATCATTATTATGCCATTTGTACAAATTGAACAATTTTCCCAAAATTTTCGACAAATTTATGTTATTTGCACACATGAAATAACCTGATCAAAGTGTGAAACTTATCACTTTTCCATAAGTGAAAATTTACTTGTGTGTTTTTAATACATTAATCATAGTAACTGTGCTTTTATGTATTTTCATTTTGAAACTTGGATAAAAAATGATTTTTGGAGAATTATTTAAAGCTGTTTCAGTAAGAAAAAACAGTCAAAACTTTCTATTATTTTTTATACGAAATATTTACGATTATCTTTATAAGAACGTAAACAAAAGTTATTTGTTTATAATTTTATATCAGCTGATCGGTTTGTAGACTGTTAAAGCCTAAAGTAGACGCTTGCGCAGTGAAGACTTGCCTTTGATTGGTTGGCATAAGGATTTATTTATAACCAGTGAAAACGCTCTTAGGTTAGGTTTTGGGTAAGCTAAGGTTTTTTAGGTAGTTAGAGCGGCCCGTGAAAACGCACCTTAATGGGCTGGCGCTCCATCGTGCTGGAACCACATGACCCGCCGGATGCGTGGAGGAACAACGTTTAACAGGTCTGGCAGCACATGTTGCAGAAATGTGAGGTATGTTTTACCGTTGAGGCGTTCAGGAAGAAGGTACGGTCCGATTAGGTGGTCTCCGAGGATTCCTGCCCAAACATTGATGGAAAAGCGTCTCTGATGAGCATGTGGATACGTAGCATGTGGATTGACATCCGCCCATACATGTGCATTGTGTGTGTTAAATGTACCTTCACGTGTGAAGGTACATTCATCGGTGAAAAGCACAGTTCGTCCAAAATGTGGATTTAGCGCGTTCTGCTGCAGAAACCAGCGGGCGAATTCAATACGATTTGGATAATCCTCTGGAGACAGTTTCTGGACTCGTTGCACATGAAACGGGAGCAAATGTTCATCCTTCAGTACCCTCCAAGTCATGGACTGTGAGGTATCCACCTGCCTAGCCACTGTTCGTGTACTTGTACTTGGCTGCGCCGCTACTACATCCAGAATGGCTTCTGCAACAACTACTGATTCGTCCTTTTTTGCACGACCTGCATTCGACCGGGAAGCGAGAAATGATCCCGTCTCACACAACTGTCTGTGCAAGCGCTCGAAAGTTTTGCGGTTAGGCAACCGCCTGTTGGGAAATCGCTCTTCGTACATTCGTTGTGCCTCTGCACCACTTCCATCTGCCGCTCCGTAAATTAAATGCATCTCAGCCTTTTCCTTATTCGTGAAGGGCACCATCTTCCGATTCATTACTACAGCGACTTACACTTGACTCACCGTTCAGTGGTTTTTATGCCTGAATCGTGTCGAAATTTTGCATACGTGTTCTTCTTCTTCCCCATTTGACATTTGCATACTTTCTGTCTCCTTCTTCACCCGGTGACTAGTGTCAGGAATGGAGCTTTAACGTTTGCATGAGCGACGTTTCCAACTGTGCCAGTGCCTTTATGAGTGAATTCCGACTATGCAGTCCTTGACGAAAGTTGTATTTTTGCCTCGTATCACAGCACAGAATCGTTGGGCATGGTTAAGTGTAGTGCAAACTGAACTATGTTCAGAAGTTGAAATTTGAACCCCCTCCCCTCGCTACTGAACCACGCTCAGCGATTCAGATTTTGAGCTGAAAATTTAAGTTTAAGTCTAAGCTTTAGAAAGCATTTAATGAGACACAAAAAATAACGGTATAAAATAGTTGTTCGTTACTCCAAAGTCTAAAGCGCCCTCTATCGGAATTTTTTGAAACTTTTCTTTAAAATTTATTTTCAAGAAAATACTGACATAAAGAATAATTTTAGCAAAACGCGGCAGTAGTTAGAGCCTAATCTAAGACACAAAGATCGGGAATAACTGATTTTTGTTCTGGGTTTCAAATTTCAAATTTCAGTTTACGCTACTTAACTACTCGTTAGGACTCAGATTTTTAGATCAAAGTTTAAGTTTAAGTCTAAGCTTTCGAAATCATTTAAAGAAATACAAAAAATAACGTTAAAAAATAGTTGTTTGTTACTCCAAAGTCTAAAGCGCCCCCTATCGGCATTTTTTGAAATTGAACTTTAAAATTTTATTTCAAGAAAATACTGGCATAAAGAAAATTTTTTGCAAAAACCGCAAACGAATCGACCAATTTTTCCATTTTTTATAATCATTTGAAATTTCGGACCCTAAACTTTAATGCCCCCTATCTCCTTGGGAATACGTCTGGGACCATTAGTCTCCTATTTAATATTATTTGTCTTTAAGTGTACTATAACCCCTTAAAGTTCTGCCCATCTTTTATGAATCACCCTGTATATAAAAGAAACAGACTAATTACATCAAATTTGAACATTTCACTTAGTCATACTTTTTTAAATAAATTTATATGTAAAATAAATCTAATTGAAATCTTAAGTTGTGTATAGTCATAAGATAAATTTGGGCAACATAGAGAGATAATAATCTATCTAAGGATCATAAAATAATGCTAAATTTATCAAAGGATCGGAGAAACAACACGAATTTCGTGAAAAGATGGCAAAGGAAATGCGAATTTTATCAAAGGAACGCAAAAAATCCACGTTTCTTCAATGAACCGTGAAAAAAGCGCTATTTTACATCAATGCGTCACGAAAATAATGCGAATTTCGTTAAAGGATCTCTATAAAGCTTGAATATTTTATCTAAGAATCGCGAAAAAATTGTAATCTTGCGACTGTCGTCGGAGGATCGCGAAAAAAACATGTGATGCTCGTCAGACGATAGTGAAAAAAAATGCACTTATCATCAAATGATTACGAGAAAATTTTTGAAATTCATCAAAGGGTGGCGAGTTAGAGGCCAAAAATTAACCGATAAAACAAAACATTTATTGATCACATAGCTACTAGCGACCGTGAACTTGCACCTATACATAACATGCACCGAAAAATATTAGCATCAAAGAAAATTATAAACGCTACACGACACGAATCGCGGGTGGGGTTGGGCCTATAGAATTTGCTAACTTGACCGACATACAACTTTATTTTAAACTATGGTTCCGATGTTTACAGATGTTTACAGATTTCCTCTGGTATTAATCAAAATATTAAAAATTAACTATTAATACTTTTTGCTGATTTGGAGTTACATAAAATTCAACAATGTTTACCCGAAGCGCCACGTATAAACATATAAAGTATGAAAATAAAATAATATGCAAAGAAAAAAAATGATACACAATGATACAAAATGGCGTTTTTGCAAAAAAGAAGGGATTGTACCTTAAGGTTATGTTTCTGCTAAATCCGTTATCTGATCAATTTTCATTCTTTCAGAGTTCATAAATTATATTTCACAAGCGATTCGCTTGATTCAGAATTTTCGGGATTTTATGAGGAAAATAGAAATTTATAGTTTAATTTTCCATTTTTTTTGTAAATACAATAAAATTTTTAATATTTTCAAAAATAGATTTTTTAATTTTTAAAAGATTTTAGAATTTAATAAATGAAGTGATTTAAAGTTATTTTGCTATTTCTTTCTGATTCAGTTTTATAAACATAAAAAAAAAAAAAAATTCCTGAAGCATAATATGTAAAAATATCAATCAATGCTTTTGCAGCTCATTTTACTTACCCATCATACGTAGTATAGGGTAAGTCTTGAAATCGTTTTGAAAATCAAAAAACTTTTTTTGACGGATTTACACGTTTCAGATACTGGAGATTCCGAAAAACATATTTTTAGAAAAAAAAATTGCCGTCCGTCTGTCTGTAAACGCTCTATCTTCCGAACGAATTGAGATAGAGACTTGAAATTTTGTATGTACTTAGTATGTAAAAATGGGACGAAGCCTATTTAATTTCAGCAACCTCGATTATCCGAAACTATTTTTTCCGGATTCTCGAAAAATTCGTTCTGATGAAAGGTATATAAAAATTTTCGAATTTTTTTTATTTTAAGGAATGCATGCAACAGGCAATAAAAAAAACACAAATTTTGCATAAAGAACGAAGTCGATCGGATTATTAGTTGTTGAGATATTTGTAATCCTGTTTTCTACATTCTTCGATTTTTCATGATCCTGTATTTCATTCAAATTTCAATTCAGAGGCATATTTTAATTGAAAATGGGACGCTTAATCCGACGCAGCAAACTGTTAGTTAATATGATTATAATTTTTGGAGTTATAAGGATGTTTCTTCTGCGTAGTTTGGTACTTCTTGAGTAGTTTGGCGTTTTATATAATTTGTCGAAATTGGTGCATCAGCAATTCATTTATAGAGTATTACTATGTGTATTAAATTTAGTTTTGGAATTGAAATACATTGTACAAATAGTTTTCACATATTTTATTTTCATATGCATATAAATGATGGGTAAGTATTACGGTGGCCTCCAACGACTAGTTTCTCTTTCTTTTTTCTAAAAAAATATATCTATCTATCTAAATATTATACATAAATATATATATATATATATATAAACATAAATGTATATAGTTTTTCGTTTATATTTAATATTCCTTATAAATTAATCTTGTCTTAAAACTTAATTTGCAATTTATATTTAATATAGATAATAAGCTGCAATGCATTATAATATTTAAATATATGTGTATACATAATTATGTCCACCAGAAAAGTTGAACAATGATATAAGATGTTGCTTTTGGAAAAATAAAGATTGTTACCATAAGATAATGTTGTTGATGAATATTTTATAAAACATTTAGGCACATATATCATATATGCAAAGCGTTATCAATTGTCCAGGTTAATCGGTTATTTTCCTCATACAGTAACCCGGTTATTGATGTTTATTTATTAATAAATTGTTTATTTAGTTTTATTATCTTTTTTTGAATTTTTGTTTAGTTCTATAGTTATTAATTACTGTTTCATTTATTTTTATTTCGTTTTCAAAATAATAGAAAATAATTTAAATAATTTAAACTGGTACTAGAAAACTAGGCTTTTGAGAAGTAGGCGTAAAAATATTGGCAAGAAATCGGTTGCATATATGACATCCTTGCCAAAAATTATTGTATACTGGCAGTTCAAAAATTATCATAATCTGGAACTTTTTGTTCCAATAAAACAAACTATAAATATTTATCTTTTTATACAGACATTTGAAACATACGAATAGTGTAAATCCAAAAAAATTTTAAATGTTCAAATTGCATTTTTATATTTCCTGAGGGAATTTTAGAATTAAAAAATGAAATTTTTTAAGGTTTGACTTAGATATGTCTTACAAAATGATCACTTAAAATGTCAGATGCTATTTGGCAAGAGAACTAATAAAACCTGAAGCATCAGAAAAAGGAAATGAATAATGCGAAATTCCTTAATTATTTCATAAAAACACTAATTTATTTATTATGTCTCGATACTCTATATTTTTCGAGCAGAACTAAATTTCCATTCCTAAAAAATGACTCTCCTTGTATAAGCCAGTGAAGCAGTTGTATCATCGTATGGTTAGATACTGTTAATCTCTTGGACAATTTTTAAACTTCTAAGCCTCGCAAATTTTCAGTTTTTACACCTTTGCATAGGGAAAAATAGTACTCAAATGTACATTTCAATTTATTTTTGAAATATTCATTTTTTTGTAGTCTTTAATGCAAAATCTGTAATGGTGGAAACTGAAGTATTCTATTTCTGTAGAGAGTAAAAGGAAAATAGTAGATAACTATATTTTCTTGCTGCCATTTTCTCATAAAAAATTGTAATTCAAATACATGGTATTTTGAAAAAATGTAAATGAATGTTTTCTGATTAAATATAGAGCTATTATGAACTATATTTAATTTTAAGTATTCGTATGATTGACGATTTTTTTTGTCGAGTTTACGATCTAACGTTTTGCTAAATTTGTGTATTATACTGGGATAACGCTGGATGACTGACGTTACATATATACTTTTTTTTATGTTGTTTAAATCTAAATGTAGAATCCTTCAGCGGATGCAAATGACGACATTTTATAATCCTTTTAAAACTATTTTTTGTCCTTTTAAAACTTTGTCTGTATATAGAATGTAATAGTAATAACAAATTATTCCGCCACATTACTTTTTTAATTATTACGTTTAGTATTTGTTTTCTGCAAAAAGCCTTATTATTAGATTTGATGTTGTCGTTTGAACTTTCATGTCTTTTATTTACGATATTTCACACCGGAGCGTTTGTTTCTGTACAAAAAAGCTAAGAAAAATTGAGCATTAACTGAAAAATATGTCTGTTAGAAAAGGACCATTACTAGATCATAAACGGAAGGTTTTTATAATTAAAATGAAGAAAAAATTCTGTGAAAAAAAATGGCTAAAGTAGTTTGTAATAGGAGAAAAAATATAATAATGTACTTGTAAATATATGAAATTTTATTTGTTTAATTATTTTTTTTAATTTTCCGAAATTGCTGCTTAAGGGAGACTCGTAAGAAAAAACCCAAAATTTTTATTATTGATTTTAAAGTAATGAATTTTGGTGTACTATTTAAGAATCTTCTTGTAAGGAATAATGAGCAAAAAAAATCACTTTTTATTAAAAAATATAGTTTTTATGGGGATTTTTATGAATTTTTTTTTGTTGAAAAATACACTTTTTAAAATTACTACTCCTCATTCAATTTTCAATATTTTGGTATTACTAAAAATTTTTAAATAGTGTTATAGTATATAGAAAAAAACTAAGGAGAGATATTTTTAATTTTCTATTTTAAACGGCTAAAAAAAAATAAAATTATGCATGGTAAATTTCCTTAAATTCGTTATAATTTTCATGTTTACCAATTTATATAAAATTTTCAGAAATAGTTAAAAAATATATCTCTCCTTACTTTTGTTGCAAATTTTTTTAAGATTCTAAAAACATAAACACTTTGTTTCTAAATCATTTTACCACTGAGCCTTAGTACTTTGAACTTAGGCAAAATATGAAAAAAGTCATTTTCAGGAAAACACGTTTTAAATGGCCGCTAGTCCTTTAAACTCTATAGTGAGTACAATTTAAAAAGCTCATTTTCTACCTGTTACAAGTGTCCCCAAGTTCTGAAATTTTGCATGGATATTCGCAAATATGTATTTTATCGTTTTCTGAGAAAAAAAAATTGAACTTTTGATGATTTTTGGCCGAAAATGGGGTACGGGTCTCCCTTAAATGAGCTCTTAGAAAAAATAATAATCTAACATACATTAACATTCTATGAAATATAAATCAACAACACTGTAAAAAAAATCTGTAAAGTTACTAAAAGTTTTCTAGGAAACTGGAATTCCTAGAACTTTTTATGAATCAACAACAGCAAAAATCCATGTAACAGATATAGATTTTCACCGAAAATCAAAAAATCTGTAAGGTTATTAAGAATTTTTTAGAAAACTGGGTTTATAAGAAATTTTCATGTAACTGCAACCCAGGTTACCAATAAAATCTTAGTAACATAACTGTAATTTTAGTAGATTCTTTTGTAAAGTTACAGATTTCTGTAACTTTGCAAAAATTAGTTTTGTAAATTTACAATTACTTATATAGTGTACAGATAAAATATTAGTAACCATACAGATTTCGGCAACTTTACATTTGTAAGATTACATTTTTTTTTTTTTTTTTTTTTTTTTTTTTTTTTTTTACAGTGAAGTTATGTTTTAGAAGCATTACATAAAAAAATTCAATTAATTTATTTTACCGTTATTGTATTTCAAAAACCAGAAAATAGTTTAAATTTATACATGGAATGAAAATTTGATTGATTAAAAAATAATAAGAGCTTTCCACTCTTTGTTTTAGAGAAATGCATTGCAACTCTATATTAAAACAAGGTAATAATAGGAAAAATAGAAGAAAGAGAAAACATATTTACATATTATTAAAGGGAAAAATATGTCACATTTTCAGTAATTATTTGGGCCAATTTCACCATTCGCTTACATTTCAGAATTTTATTTTTATTTTTCAAACTTAATAATTTCTTTTAAAAATGGAGACAGATGTTAAAGTAGATGTTGAAAGGTACATAAAAAAAAAGATGGGTGAGGACGTTGCCCTATAATATATCATGTAATTGCTATTTAAATTTGGCTTGTAAGGCAAATTGTCAAGTCCGTTACCCTACGAAATTACTGAATATACCCAACTTTAAATTTATTAAATTTCCTAAAATCAACTTACTTTGAAGTGACTTATATCCCTAAATTTTAGAACATGTTTATCAATAATACTTAAATTAAATTGAAATGAGAGACAGTTTTAGCCACAAGATTTTGATCACATATGAAATTATACAAGAACGTTTTCTAATAATTACAGTATATATTCATGAAAATCATTAAATTTTAAGGAAACTGCCTATTTGTTACTTAGTTAAATAAAAAATAAAAGGAGAATGGTGAAAAAAAATTATAATCATTAAAAAACCGTGCGGTAACATACTTGACATTTGGTAACGGACTTGACATTATGTTGAAAATGGCCGATGCAGATGTCCCCTAAGCAAATTTTATATGCATCATTTAAAAGTAGTCTCTATTTCCAATTATTGAGTACCAGTAATTTTCCTGTAAGATAATTTGTTGAGGAGTTAGTCGGAGGTATTTACTTTTTTCGTTTCACGACTGTAAATTCCGCTATCTCCGCTAAATTTTTTAAATTTCGGATTTTCAAAATAATTAGAATTTTGGATTTTATTTAAATAATTTGATATGAATATTTTTGATTTTATTAAAATAAATAACTTCCTTTTATAATTTATATAATTTTATTAGTTCTACCATCTGTGTAAGAATTCAGTAAATTAACAATTTAAATTTATTAATAAAATGATAAGTTGTCTTTAAATAATATCAAACGAAACGTTCTGTGCGATCTGCGATCACACGTAACCACTTGTTTGAAAGTTATAAGAATTAATTCAAATTCAGTTGGATGAAACAGACTGTATTTTTGATAAAATACGCGGTCTGCGTTCTGAAGCAATTTTTCAACGTGTTGTTGTCTACTTTTAAATTGTCGGTCAAATTTTGGAATGTGCTGCATATAACTTTTACTACAATCGTTACCATAATGTGTGTAATCTTTTCATTTTAAGCGGAACAAAATAATTTCGATACATTTAGCATGTTATAGTTGTGCTGACCCTTAATTAAATTTATTTTACGTATGCGAGTTTCATATATATTAATTTTAACATACAAAAAAATTACTGATTCTACAAAAAGAAAAAAAAAACTTTTCCAATGAAACATTAACTACTTTATTCTCTACTCAACTGTTTTCCCGAACTGAGCTCGGGCCTAAAGCTTTGGTTGCTTCCTTACTAAAAGCTTTATCATATGGCTAATTTATAAGAATTATCTTTATCAATTGTAATGCATTTTCCTGTTATGTAAGACAAATATTTGTGCGGAAAAATGCGTGTTTCCATTTATTTTTAGTTTATTGTGTAAAAAACAAAGAAACAAAAAAAAAAAATCAATTGAGAGTTTAAGTGAAAATCACTTTATATTCATTACCAAAAATTACCGAAAAAGTAAAATAAAATAAACGAAAAAAATGCATATACTACAAAAAGTTTATTTAATGATTCTTTTATTGAATCACCTATTAAATATCTATAAAATATTAATTATAGACCGAAGCAATTTACATTCTTAATAGAAGATACTTTTGTTTACTGGTTAACTGGATTTTGTTTATTCATTAACGGTGTTTGTTTACCATACTTTAGTACTAATTGTCCGGGTTAAATGACATTATTTGCAGAAATCACCTTTTCGAAACAATTTATAATTATAAAATAGGTAATTAGGGCTTTTAAAACAAATTTGTTAAAAGTTCCTTATTTCAATACCATTTGTTTTGGAAAATACGTATTAAAATATAATTATATGCTTGTTTTTTCCCTAATTATTGAGTAGTTTGTATCATGAGCTTACATTTTCATTAAATTTTATCACATGTATATAAAAGACAGCTTTATAAGTCGTGAAATTGCAAAAAAATTCATATTTATCATAAAATATATTTGTTTTTGTCTCATTAAATTAAATTTGCAAGAATTATATTTTTAAAATAAACTAGTCGTTAAGGGGGCATCGTAATATATACCCATCATGGAAATACATAATATAAAATGTGAAAATAAAGAATGTTTAAACTATTCATAACATGCATCGGAATTCTAAACTAAAGTTTAAACGCAAATTTAAATATTTTTAACACATAGTAATGCTCTATTAAAACAAAAAGGTAGAACCCGTCGAAATTCTACACTGTAGGAAAAAATCTGCAAAGGTACTAAACCTTTTCCAGGAAACTGGGATTCCAAGAACTTTTCCTGTAACGGTAACAGCAAAAATTCAAGTTTCAGAATCGATTACATGAATTTTTCCTGTCATCGTTACATGAAAAGCTCTTGGAATCCCAGTTTCCTAGAAAATGTTTCGTACCTTCACAGATTTTTTTTTTTTACAGTTTACGAAAGAAAATGTTTAAGAAGAAACTTTTTCATTTATTTATAATAAGCCTACAAATTTAGTTTCAATAAAAATGCACCTTATATTGGTAAGTCTATCTTAAAAAAAAAATTATATTTAACTTAAAGTTAACAGTATACTATTTCTATAAAACTCTATTGTAAAAATTGTTAAACTTTAATCGTACACTGTAAAAAAAAATCTGCAAAGGTACTAAACTTTTTCTAGGAAACTGCGATTCCAAGAACTTTTCCTGTAACGGTAACAGCAAAAATTCAAGTTTCAGAATCAGTTACATGAATTTTTCCTGTTATCGTTACATGAAAAGTTCTTGGAATCTTAGTTTCCTAGAAAATGTTTAGCACCTTTACAGATTTTTTTACAGTGTACATGTTAGCAATAAAAATAATAAAGATCTGTTATTATGATAAAGTTATCAATTAAAGTTCTTACTTTAGTATTCCAAAATGAAAAAAAAGCAGATTTTATTCAACTTTGAGAATTTTTTCCAGTGAAATCTAAACCCGACACCATTTTCACAGTTTCAAAATTTAAATATGCGTCTTTCATATGTGTATTCCACTTTTTTTTTTTAAATCAGTATTTTAATTTGATCTTTTTTTTAAAATCATTTTAATTCAAAACTTGAAGTTTCGATGGTATTAACTGAAACAGAAACTAAAGTATTTATATTTTTTAAGTATAAATAAAATTTTGCAAATGAAACCAAAATTCACCGAGTTTACAGCAGACCACATTTTTGACACAGCAAGTACATAAATTTAATTTTTTTCAATTTATTGATAAAATGGCAACATAAAGATGCAGTAATCTACTTCTTTTGGTCTTTTTTCCGTTTTCTTTTAACTAAAATGGAGTACTTCCGTTGCCACGTTTGGAAAAACGCTTTTAAAAACGACAAAAAATTAATATTTCAAAAATAAATTAAGATACGGTGTTCAAATAAATTGTGTTTAAAAGTAAACATCTTTTCCTATACGGCAGTGTAAAAATTTAAAATGTGGGATGTATAGAAGTTCAAAAAATTACTATAGCAAAAATTAATTTCATTTCAAAGTTTAAAGTGTTGCCATTTGAAAATGACGTATGCGTTACGCACAGATACGTCTGGCCTTTATAATATAGATTGCTGATGAACCAATTTCGACAAATTATATAAAACGCCAAACTACTTGAATAGTACCGTAAAAGAAACACCTTTATAGCTCCAAAAAATTAATCATATTAACTGACAAATTACTGCGTCAGATAATGCGTCTTATATCCAATTAAAATATATCTGCGAATTAAAATTATAATGAAATATAGGGTCATGAAAAATTAAAGATTGTGAAAAATTGAATTACAAATATCTCGGCAACTATTTATCTGATTGACTTTTTTCTTTATGCAAAGTTTGTGTTATTTTATTGTTTTTTATACTTACTCCTTAAAAAAAAAAAAAAAAAAAAAAAAAAAAAAAAAAAAAAAAAAAAAAAAAATGAAATTTTTTATGTGCCTTTTATCAGAGCGAGTATTTCAAAATTCCAAACAAATAGCTCCGGATTATCAAGGTTACTGATATTAAATTGGCTTTTTTCCATTCTTATATACTAAGTACACACCAAATTTCAAGTCTCTATCTCAATTTGTTTGAGAGATACAGCGTTTACAGAACACACATACTGTCAAACAGAAAGACACACATACAGACGGGCGGCAATTTTTATTTTTTCTAAAAATATGCTTTTTGGTATATTCAGTGTCTAAAACGTGTAAATCCGTCATTTTTTTTTCGATTCAGAAGATTTACCCTATACTACCTATGATGGAAAAGTAAAAGTGTAAAAAAATGGGTGTTAAATTAACTAATGATAAATAATTTATTCCACCTACTTTTTGCCGACGGTCAAGTGATAATTGTACAATATTAGTGCGATATTGACTAAAGGATGAGGAAACTTATAGACACACTAGCGGACCCGACAGACGTTGTCCTTCCTGGCATCGACACCAGAAAATCAAATAAATGTACTTAAATATAGTAATACGCACGATAACACTACGTTCTTAATTTAATTTCTTATTACAATTATGTAAGGAAATTATTTTTCACTCTTCAATATTTTTGGAAGTCGGTTAAATTTTTGATAGAAAAGTTTATTTTTCTCTTTTTTGTTAAAAGTTAACGATTTTCTGAAGTCAGTTAATCAAAATTATAATACAGGCTATATTACTGTAAAGCATACACGTTTGACAGGAGAGGGCTTTGAACATGCGATCTCTTTCTTCGAGAAGCAGAGCTTATGTCTAGCGCCTTAGACCGCTCGGGCATTCCGTCCGCATTCTATTCATCGAACTTATTCGAAACTTTTAATTAGCGAAAAATCACTAACTATTAGTTTTTGCCTAGTTACTAAAAAAGTACTGAATCAATTTCGATGAAATGTGAATCTAAACCATTCTCGAATCCACTGGAACACACACGCAAAATTCCATTAAACTCGGTCCTGTCGTTTAGGAGGAGTTCAGTGACATACACACGCATAGAAAATTTTTATATATAAAGATGAGCATTGAAAATTTCAGGTTTTTGCGCCGAAGACATCGCCAAATTAGAAAAATGTGAATTATCTCACAAACTACTGGATTTAAACGAATTTGCTTAGTGCCGTTCGATTCAGAATGAAAAAATGCACTAAAATATGTTATCAGTTGAAAAATAACTACAAAAGCTTATTTTTAAGGAATTTTTTAAAAGTTCGTTCTTTTTTCTACTCATCTTAGGGGTGGAATTTTCTAAAATCTATTTTTAGCGTCATTCGATGTTATAAGAAGTATTTTTACCCCAATTTTCAAGATTTTTGGTTCGGTAGATTTTTTTGTGCTATGATTAATACGAAACCCTGACTTTCTTTAATATATATAGCACTCTTAATTAGCGAAAAATCACTAGCTATTAGTTTTTTCCTAATTACTAAAAAAGTACTGAATCAATTTTGACGAAATGTGAATCTAAACCATTCTCGAATCTACTGGAACGCGCACACAAAATTTCATCAAAATCGGTCCATTCGTTTAGGAGGAGTTCAATTACATACACACGCACAGAAGATTTTTATATATAAAGATAAAGAGAATAAGGACTGATCATCAGTTTTGGAAAAACAGAAAACTTAACATAAGATTTTAAGACGCTACACTATAGACTGAAAGAAACCCGGATGATAATGCAAAGTCTATGGGGCCATTTTTTTTTTCAAATATCTCGCTCAAGTTTTAATATTTTGACGTGATTTTTTGCATAGGATAGCTGAAGACAATCCACAACCGGTCTAGTTTTTACTTTTTCAATTTTGGTTTCAGATTTTTTAAAAATACTTTAAATTTCAGAACTGGTTGGAACCGGTTATGAAACCGAAACTATCCTAGTATTAAAATAATATAACCAAAAAATAAAAAAAAGTAAAAACTAGGCCGGTTGTGGATCGTCCTCAGCTATCCAGTGTAAAAAAATCACGTCAAAATATTAAAATTTGAGCGAGATATTTGAAAAGAATGCCCCAATAGACTTTACTTTATCATCAATAGTAGTGTGGTCAATAGTATGTCATTGACATACATACATGAAACATTTTAATATATTTAAAATATGTCACGCACAATTCCGCCTTTTACCATTATCTAATGGAATTCTTTTGTGTGGCTCTGTAAATGAATAATAGCTACATTTCCACTTTATATTTTATAGAATGCATATTTTGATACACCTCGTAAAAGCATATAAATTTTAATATGTTTGACAGGGTATAAATCTTTAAAATTCCTTTGAAACGATTTTCCCCATAGGCCGTATTGTAAATGGAAACTTTTGATTCTCCTTGTAGATAAACTAATCATGGTAGAAACTTCATTTTCAATAGGGTACGTGTTAGGGTAAACGTCAATAACGGCCTTAAATTTCATGGCAATCCGAGTATATTTCTGTGAGTTAGAGTGCGGACAGACGGAAGACAGCCAGAAGGACAGACAAATTAAATGCATAAGCACTTTTCAACTTTGTTGGAAAGTGCTAAAAATAAATACCACTAGTAGTTGACTCGTAGACTGGGTATTGTGTTTTCTTGCACCCAATTTTCCATGTTTTCGTAGTTTTCATTGTACGGCAAACGTAGAGCGTTCACTCGTACTTTTAACGTATGCGTGAACCACTAGTTGTACTCATTTTAGGCTTCCTGTGAGAAGATTAGATTCCCCTAAGATGTGCTCGATGACTTAGGGTTTTGTGCGAACGGCTCTTGGACTATAAGGAAATGAGTAAAAAATGAGTAACAATATTTGACAGTTACATTCAAGTAATAAACAGAATTGAAAGTTAAAAGCATGCAATAAGACACAGAGTTTTTGTATTTGCGGAAATAAAAATGAATAAGCATGACGTTGTACTGGCGCAATCATTGTAAAATATTTTATATTCATAGCTGAAAACGATATTTCTCTTTAGAAAATGACGCCATTTGCAACATCCAAACTAATCCGCCGTTCCGAGATTAGGCTTTTGTTTATTGAACAACATACATCTGACTTGTGTGCTCGACATGAAAGACTGCTTATAAGTCACCGTCAATATACAGGGACGAGATAGCACAAGGAAATTTTACAACACGCGAGAAATACAGCCGGGAGCTCCACGCAAAGAGTGTGTGCAATGGAGCAAGTGGGATTCGAACCCACAACCTCCTACGCTCGCAAGCGATTAACGGCGTGGTGTCTTAACCACTCGGCCACGGACCCCCCACCGAGATTAGGTCGTAAATTTCTAAAATGAAATTGTTTTAAATATGTTAGAACTTTTTAAATACAATACATTTTTTTCTGTAAAAATAACATATTTTCCACCTAAAGAAACAGGAATCGAATTGGTGGATAGATTCATTTATTCTGAATCATGGCACTATTCCGACATTAAATTACTTTTTTATATACAACGTTTTTATACGGTCTAGAGTTTTATGAATACAGTGTATATTTTTTCTTTTACATAGGGCACCATTTTTACCACTAGAAGGCACAGATGAAAGCTATTCGTACTCTTTAGTAGAAATATGCTTCTGATCAGATTAGAGAGGCATATGATGTAAAGAAGTCATATTACTTTACTTATCACGCTCAAAATCAATCACCAAAAACCTGGAAATTGCTCGTCAAGCATAGCAAATGAGGTACATTCGTACTCTAACGAAGTTTTGCAAATATTCAGATCTTGGTGTAAATAGTATACAGAACTTCGGATACAGTAAAGTATCCAAAAACTTTTGTGAATCCCTGTAAATACAATCTGCTTTCTATTATACATAAAGTAACTTGTAATAAACCTCAGCAATATATATTAGTTTCATAAAAGGTGAAATGGTTTAATATAATTAAAATGCGCCCCAAAAAGTATTTCACCCTATACCCTTATGTAATGGCATACTTTTGTGTAGCCTATAAATTATTAAAATTTTTTTTAGCAATTTCCAACAAAGTACACGCTTTATTTTTTTCAATATATTCACGCAAACTTAGTATTTTTTTTTTCAAAAATCATCGATTATCAGAAATCTCGTTTATTAGCACTTTCCAGCAAAGTTGAAAAATGTTTATGTATTCGGTTTGTCTGTCCGTCTGTCCGCGCCTTAACTCTTGTAAATATACCCGGAATGTCATGAAATTTTTGGAAGTTAATGACATTTAGCCAAGCACGAACCTTTTGAACCCCCTAGTTTCTTCCATGATTAGTTTATTTACAGGGACAGTCAAAACGTTTCCATTACATTTTGGCCTATGGGGAAAAATCCTTTCAAATGAATTTTAAAGTGTTACACCCTGTCAAACATCTTCAATTTCATATGCATCTCCGAAGTGCACTAAAATATGTATTTTGTAAAGTATGCAGCGATAAGAATAGTTATTATTCATTTACAGGGTTACATAAAAGAATTCCAATACATAATAATGAAGGGAGGAAGGGGAATTGTTTGCGACATATTTTAATTATGGTAAACGATTTCATGTATAATCAAATTGACATACGTTCATGTGGAATAATATGAGTTATTTCATGCATAATACGTAGTGCATAGCATTTACAGGAACACACAAAACATTTAAAACATACAATGATATGAATGATCATATGAAAATTTCAAACAGTTATGTTAAAGTAAATTTTACCATTATATAGTTTATATATCAACCGATAGATCAAATACAGGGCTTTTCAAAAGTATTGGAATACGTATTTGGATATGAACAATAATACGTTACTTCCCTGGATAACGAAGTTTTGTTAAAGATTTCTAGAAGTGCTGGGAATTGCTTTATAATCTATGTTTAACGCATAATTTTTCTTGCTTGTTTAATTATTGTGATAAGTAACGTAATATTTTGATTTTGTTATTCAAATAATTTGTGATGGAGCTGATTTCAATTTAATTGTTGCAGAATTACGAGCACGATGTAAATTCTGTTTTGATTTCCAACAATACAACAACAATGCAAATTAGACCGAGTTTCTACAAAAACCACTTTAAGAATATTCTGTTTTTAAACGAACTTTTAATATTAACCGACAATATCATTACAGATATTTTACACAGCGATTTTGGTGTGCAAACTGATTTTTAAGTATTTAAGTTTCAGAAATATCTATTAAAAAGCGAATCTGTGAATTTATATATATATACTAGCTGACCCGACAGACGTCGTCCTGTCACCGACAGACGTTGTCGTTCCTGGCACCGACTCCAGAAAATCAAATAAATGTACTTAAATATAGTAATACGCACGATAAACACTACGCCCTTAATTTAATTTCTTATTACAATTATGTAAGGAAATTATTTTTCACTCTTCAGTATTTTTTGAAGTCAGTTCAATTTTTTGATAGAAAAGTTTATTTTTCTCTTTTTTTTTAAAGTTAACGATTTTCTGAAGTCAGTTAATCAAAATTATAATACAGGCTATATTACTGTAAAGCATACACATTTGACAGGAGAGGGCTTTGAACACGCGATCTCTTTCTTCGAGAAGCAGAGCTTATATCTGGCGCCTTACACCGCTCGGGCATTCCGTCCGCACTCTATTCATCGAACTTATTCAAGACTTTTAATTGGCGAAAAATCACTAACTATTAGTTTCTGCCTAGTTACTAAAAAAGTACTGTATCAATTTCGACGAAATGTGAATCTAAACCATTCTCGAATCCACTGGAACGCACACACAAAATTTCATCAAAATCGGTCCAGTCGTTTAGGAGTCGTTCAATTACACACACATGCACAGAGGATTTTTATATATAAAGATGAGCATTTAAAATTTCAGGTTTTTGCGCCGAAGACATCGCCAAATTAGGAAAATGTGAATTATCTCACGAACTACTGGATTTATACGAATTTGCTTAGTACCATTCGATTCAGAATAAAAAAATGCACTAAAATATGTTATCAGTTGAAAAATAACTACAAAAGCCGATTTCTATGGAATTTTTTTAAAGTTCGTTCTTTTTTCTACTCATATTAGGGGTGGAATTTTCGAAAAGCCATTTTTGGCGGCACTCGATGTTATAAGAAGTATTTTTACACCAATTTTCAAGATTTTTGGTTCGGTAGATTTTTTTGTGCTATGATTAATACGAAATCCTGACTTTCTTTAATATATATAGCACTTTTAATTAGCGAAAAATCACTAACTAGTAGTTTTTGCCTAATTACTAAAAAAGTACTGAATCAATTTCGACGAAATGTGAATCTAAACCATTCTCGAATCCACTGGAACGCACACACAAAATTTCATCAAAATCGGTCCAGTCGTTTAAGAGGAGTTCAATTACATACACACGCACAGAAGATTTTTATATATAAAGATATATATATATATATAAAGTGATTTTGAAGCATCCCTGTCAGAATATTGTCAAAAATGAATACAGAACAAATTGTATTCGAGAATACGGGATTTAAGAAAACGGTGAAGAAGCTGAAATAATCGAATAAATATCGATATCGAATGTGTCAGAAATATCGAGAAAGGCAATTACGGAACCGTGCTTGAGACAAAACATCCTAAGCACGGCACAGATGTCATATACGCACCAAATTTTCACGTGCTTTTCACCCCCGCCAATTTGGCATAGCACATCTGCGCCAGTGAGAAGATCCGTTAATTATAAGTTTATAAAATTGTTAGCGAAATAAAATGGGAAAAATTAAAAATTTCAGTGAAATGTGCTGATTAAATGATGCAACTGCAATGCATTCAATATGGCTATAAGTATAAACACTTACAATTCATTGCAGAAATTATATTTACTGTTTTTTAGGTGCGTTCGTAATTATGTAAATACGTAGCACCTATTGTTGTCGCTCAGTCCGTCCGTCCGTCTGTCTGTCCGTCTGTCCGTCTGTCCGTCTGTCCGCATATAACAACGCAAAAACTACCCAACCGAATCGTTTGAAATTTAAAATACATAATTATAACATAATTTTGTCGAGTCATTTAAAATTTTAGGAAAATCGGATGGACAGATCAATTACAGGGACATCCAAAAGGATTCCGTTACATTACGGTCAATAGGAAAAAAAGTTTTAAATGCATTTTAATCGTTTGAAATTTAAAACATATAATTATTGCGTAATTTAGTCGAGTCATTTCAAATGTTATGAAAATCGGATGCATAGATCAATTACAGGGACAATCAAAAGGATTCCGTTACAATACGGTCAATGGGGAAAAAGTTTCAAATGCATTTTAATGATGTTACACTCATTCGAACATAATAGAATTGGCATGAATCTATGAAATATATACTAAAATATGCATTCTGTACAATCTGTGATGCAAAGAACTTTTATTATTAAATTACAGGGCCACACAAAAGTATTCCACTATATAATGCTATACGGGGAAACATGGTTTGGTACGTGTTTTAATTATATTCAACTATTTCACATTTTATGAATAAGATATACGTTGCTGAGGTGTAATAAAAATTACTTCCTGTATATTTACAGAAACGTAAAGATTTCGATTACTGTACTGTATCTGGAGTACGCTCTACTATATCAGCAAGATCTGAATATTTTTAAAACTTCGTTATCGTACGAACGCACCTCATTTGCTACGTTCACGCGCAATTTCCAACTTGTTACTTATTAAGTTCATTATTTATAACTGTTTATTTATTGTTTTTTTTTATTAAATTCATATTTATTTACTGTTATTTTTTATTTTAATTCTTCAAATTATCTTTATTATGTATTATATTAATAATTATTTATATCAAACTATCATTTATTTATTTTTATTTGCTTTTTTAAAAACTTGGATTTTTTTTTCATTTTTTCACGTTATTTTATTTTTATATTGGAATAAAAAATCATGTGGTGTTGTTGCATGCAATTTGTAAATTACATAAAAAAAATGCCACACTAGTGCAAACAATCAAAACTTCATTATTTGGTTTCAAAAATCTTCTAAATATTCTTGAATTTTCTTTTAATAAATTTTATTACATACTTAGAATTATAGAATAGAGAAATATTGAATTCAAATTATTTACATACTATGTACAAAATGTATAATATGTACAAAATATAAATTTCTTTTACCTTGATGATTTCTGATCATCGTACTAAAATCTGGAAAGATGATCCTATATGCATTTCTGCGTGCCTTTTCATAAAAACAACTTTATTCTTCAATAAAACTCAAGACACGCACGACAAACAAAAAATATAAACATTCTCTCTAAAAAAATTCTTTTTCATTCCATGAAAAACTGATGCCGACTTTTTTTTTATCTAAACTTTTAACTCATCTCAAAAGATAAAAAAATGTAAAAGTCAAGCAGACGAAAAAAACAGCTTTGCTGCCATAGCAACGAGTCGCTTCTTATAAATAAAATAAATATCCGAGTAGCAAAAATTTGCAAACGATTTTCTGTGAATAAACTGATATTCGCGTTTGTAATGACCGAAAGGTGGCGTTGTATAGACCTGATAATCCTTTGTTTACGTATTGCTGTTTGTTCCATGCAGCTGGAGCAAGCGAATCATGCAAGCATTGTGTTGCTGTCATGTTATTTTGCCATGAGTAAGTCAAATGTAATTTTTTATATTATAGATCTAAACTTTGTGTATAAAATTTTGATTTTAGATAATTTTAATACAAAGAACCCAACGTTGCATGCATTATAGAACTGTTTATTTATTATAGAACTGTTTATTTATTTATCGGCCTTTTAAACACAGATTTCAGCGGAAGATGCTCACGGTATCAGTTCTATTTCGTTTCAGACATTGTCCGCGAGAGGGCGTCTATTTCATTTCAAACACGAATATTAATTTATCAATTCCTAACAACTAGCGAGAGAAAAAAAACACGTGCAAAAGTGGTGCGTATATGACATCTGTGCCCAACCGCCTTCTTGATGCCACTGTACAAGAAAACGTTATACGATGCAATGAAAGAGGAAGCCTTTCGCAATGACTCGCATGAATTTCGGAGGGCTTTGCCGTGGATTAAAAATGTAATATCTGCTGTCGCTTTCCTCCATCAGCGTGGAATTTGTCATCTTGACGTGAAATCAAATAACGTCTTAACCCCTTGGGGATAAGCGACACGTATACGTGCCGCAAATAGGCTTAAGATACAGTGTTTATTGCCATCAGTAAAATTATATCGTAAACTTTGCCTTATTCAATCGGAGCATTTTCTCGATTTAATAAGTAATAAATTTTTGATTTTTAAAAACCGGTGACAAAACATTAAAAATTTCGTAAAAGGCTCCCGTCGCGAAGGGGTTAATCGATGTCGGTACTTAAGTATTAATGCCACCGCAGCAGAAGTTGCGCGAATGCGCCAAAAAAAAAAAAAAAAAAGAGCAATCTTGTTGTTCGTACGCGCACAAAAAACAACAAGGCAACAAGGAATCCAAAAGCTAACTGCATGCGGGTGCGAACAACAAGATTGATCTTTATCGGCACATTAGCATAACTTCAGCTGCGGTGGCGTTAATACGTAACTCTATGTCTTTGATGAGGCCTTACTCACTGACTTTGGATTTGCGACAAAGCCTCTAGCTCTTGTTGACAGTTATGGAACTCCATCTCTCTACAGGCCACTTGAGGCTATAGGATACTTCATCAGGCTTAACCCTCGTGGATGGATTTGCTCTCGATAAATGGGCAGTTCGAACTTTAGCATTGCAAATATTCGCTTACTTCGCCTTGCTAAGAGTATCTCGCCCAGAGGATAATATTAATTGGGCACGCGATGTTTATCCGGCACTGTGCAGTATTCTACAATTCGATCGTTTCAAAGTTTTGTTAAGGAGCTGTTTTATAAACTCTGGTGTTTTTAAGGAGGCAATTAATAATGTTTTGGACGTCATCAAATGCTTTTTTGTAATCGATCCAACCACTCGACCAGAACTGAAAGAAGTTTTGAATTACCCTTTGTTCGGAGGTACAAAAACAGCCCCAAGTGGAGACGATGTTTGGAAATATAAAGTTCAACCTGAAGAGATAGAAAAGATGGTTGGCCTCTATTCTCCCAACCCCCTGATTGGAGTGGAAAAGTTGCTAGAAAGGAAACAAATAAGCTTCAAAGATGATTGCAACGATCAGGAATTGATATCACAAGAGAGTGCAGTAATGCCTTCAAAAATGGAGCGTATTGAACCACCGACTGATAACGGAAACCTAACTCAAAAATCAAGCAAAATAAACGTGTCGATGCAAACGAATACGAGACTGGATAGGAAGAAAAGTAGCTTGGATTGGAGAAATGCTTCGTTCATGTTTTCCTCATCGAAGCTCTCGGGAATGAAAAGAATTTTTTTTTACAACCTACTGAATATTCAACCCTATTTTGCAATAGGAATACTTGCATCCTCATGGAAAGAAATAAGTCAACACCCATTCAATAGCCCGAGTGATTGAAATAGCATATATTCTAAAGCCTCCAAGTTTTTGTGTTTTTGGAAGGGGTCTTTATTCTAAATTATCTAGATGTTAGATGAAATGCAACCTTTAACTTACATCCCTGTTTAGCTTATCCCATGTTTTCATCTCAAGTAATTATGTTTATTGGCTTCCCGATCCTAATAAAGATACCTTTTCAGAGAATTTGTGTGTGCATATTTATTTGACTGCAAAGCATTATTTATATTTTTAACGCTTTTCTTTATTTTCAGTAATGTGTTACATATTATCAACAGATTCATCTCAAAGCGTGGTAATCTATGATTGAAAAAGAGATTTATTATTATTAATTCTTTGCCTTTAATAGAGGTTGTTCCGATCCTTCAGTGATTCCAGTATTTCGGAATTTTTCTATAGTATTCCACTGATCTACACAGTGCGCCGACTTTATAATCTAACTTATTTTTCTTCTGATCTACAGCATTATTAGCGGAATATTTCTTAAAGTGCCATACATTTAAAATTCATATTAATTCATGCTCTTCGTTACGAAGGACCTTAAATCTCTGTATTCCAAAAGTATGGTAATTTTCGGAAATTTTCAACATTATTTATTGATTCGAGCTGTACCGTTGGAAATGATACTTTGTTAAAATATTGCTATGAACATAATTAACAATCGTCATTAAATCAGGATTTGAGTGAAATTTATAAAGCAAGCAATAAACATGTAACTAAACATTTAAGACGCTTTCCACGTGCTCATGAAAACTTAAGACTCAAGGGATGGGTGAGATCAGGTTGAGCAGCCGGAAAATGACAATAATTTGATCATTGCTAAAAGATCAGTAGCTTCAAAACCAATTAATGGAATAAAACAATTTTTTCTGTACTCTCATAAAATTCTAGTGGTATAAAAAATTATAATACATATATTTTGCAATATTAATTAGTTAAATTTTAATGACAAAATTAACGTTTTAAAAATATAAATTTGCAAATGTGTATTTTGCGAGCAAGATTTTAAAAATTCTACAGCAGATATATGTTTAATATTGCATTTATATTTACTTATACTACTATATTTTACACTGAATCTCAATTTAGCCTGCTTTTTGACATAGAAATTTTTTTATTGAATAAATAGAAGTATATTTCTATTAAATTTGATAAATATGGTTTTTAAAGTCATATTCAAATGAATTTGAATATACTTTTAAATGTAGATTATCTCTCCTTTTAAAAATAATAATAATAATAAAATTGTAACCGGACAAGCGTTTCGAATGTTTTCTAAGAAAATTGAAGTAAAATAAAGATCCTCTACAAAAATCATTGTAAAAGATCAATCGAGAGATGTATGCTCAAAAATATTTTAAGATTTAAGAATAATTGAAAGTTTTTAATTTTGATCTTATTGCGCACATCTGAGGAAAAATATTAAACATACTAGCGGACCCGACAGATGTTGCCCTGGCACCGACTCCAAAAAATCAAATAAATGTACATAAATATAATAATACACATGATAAATACTACACTCTTAATTTAATTTCATATTACAATTATACAAGGGCATTATTTTTCACTTTGCAGTACTTTTTGAAGTCGGTTCAGTTTTTTTTTAGAAAAGTTTATTTTTCTCTTTTTAGTTAAAAGTTAACGGTTTTCTGAAATTGGTTAATTAAATTTCAATACAGGAAAAATTATTGTAAATCGTACACGTATGTCAGGAGCGGTGTTCGAACACACTATCTCTTTCTTCGAGAACCAGAGCTTAAATCTGGCGCCTTAGACTACTCAGCCATTCTGTCCGCAATCTATTCAGCGAACTTATTCAACACTTTTAATTAGCGAAAAATCACTAACTTTATTAGTTTTTGTCTAGTTACTAAAAAAGTACTGAATCAATTTCGATGAAATGTGAATCTGAGCCATTCTCGAATTCACTGGAACACACACAAAAAATTTCATTAAAATCCGTCCAATCGTTTAGGAGGAGTTCAGTGACATACACATGCGCAAAAGATTTATATATATAAAGATTTTTTTTTCATACATACATATTTTTATTTAGATAGGGTACCGAATTTTGTAAAATATGCCTCACTTTGAGAATGCTGAATTTCAGTAACATTTTCGTCGTAACGAATGTTGAGCAGAACTCAGACTTTGAACGGAAAACGAAAACGAATATTCGGTCGATCTTTAGTTTACATATAAAGCTGAATAATGTATCATTAAAAATAAAATTGGGGATTTTTGAAAGGAACTAAGTGCATATTTTGACTTTTGTCATTTTAAAATAATTCTAATGGTTTTTCATTTCGATTGACCTTTTCTTGAAAAAAGGAACTTAGTTCGAGTAGTATGCAGGCACGTTTTGTAAAGAGGTTAAGGCGCAACACTTTAGAAAAAGACCCGGATGATAATGTGAAATCATGGGGGCGTTATTCTAAAATATATCTCGTTCAAATATAAACACTGTTACACGATTTTTTTATTATTATTATTTGTGCATACGATAGGGGAGGACTATCTACAACCGGGCTAGTTTTTACTATTTTAGATCTTGGTTTCATATTAAAACAAATACTTTAACTTTCAGAACCGGTTTGAACTGGTTGTGATACTGAAACTGTCCTAATGTAAATAATAATAATAATAATAATAATAAAAATCGAAAAAATAAAAACTAGCCCAGTTGTAGATAGTCCTAAAATATTCTATGGAAAAAAAATCGAAAAAGTAAAAACTAGTCCAGTTGTAGATAGTCCTGAAATATTCTATGGAAAAAAAATCGAAAAAGTAAAAACTAGTCCAGTTGTAGATAGTCCTGAAATATTCTATGGAAAAAAAAAAATCGAAAAAGTAAAAACCAGCCCAGTTGTAGATAGTCCTGAGATATTCAATGCAAAAAAAAAATGTTAAAATATTCAAATTTTTGTGAGCTATTTGAAAACAACCCCTACATAGACTTAACGTTATCATCCGGGTCTTTTTCAGCGACTAGTGAGGCATCTTAACTGCCATGATAGAAATCAGGCATAGCTACTGTGAACGGTGTTTGAGAGTACGTAAGCAAAGATGAGTAAAAAGACGAACTCAAGGATTACCGGTTGTGTACTAAACTTGTTAACATAACTTATTATAGTCGACCAGGAGGCGGCAGCACAGACATTCAACTCATCGAGTTCCCGTATGAAAATTTAAAATTAGTTAAAATACACCGATTCACATATTAAAGCGCAATCGGTCTGTCAAATACTATCTTAGTGAAAAACACCTAAAAACTCGACATTAGCGGCTATCTCATAGGTTTGCCCTTATGCTTCTCTCCTACTAATCGTCCATATTTTCAAAACGTTGTGTGCAGGAAAGTACATGCGAGCCAGCAATTAATTTTTTTTTTCCATTCTGGGTACTACTCTGTTATCCCGTCGACCAAAAAATTATCGCCAAATTATAAGATTAAATGCCAATAATGGATGATCGTGAATGTCACATTTAATGACATTAAAAGCGATTCACGTGTTTAAAATGTCATTAAGTGATTTTTATTTCGACTTTTTATTGATAATTTTATTAATATTCTACCAATTATTTGTTTTTTTTCGTTATTTAAAATAAAAATTATGTCAATATGTATAATTTGGCTATTAGTTTGGCGATTTGTATAATTTGGCAAAATTTGTCGACGGGATAACGGAGTAGTACCCCATCGTGATATGATTTGTCAGACCGATATGAGAACGAAATTTAACTAATCCTAGAGTTAAATCCGTGAACTCGATGAGGTTATTGTCTGTGCTGCCGTTACCCGGTCTATAATTAAAACTGACTTATTCAGGAAGCTCAATGCTGTGGAAGTAGGACTTCAAATAAAACAAAATTTTCCTAATATTACTTTTTTTTTTTTTTTGCATATTATATTGTGCAGAATGTATATTTTTGTATGTACTTCATCGATGCGTATCAATTTTATTATGTTCTAAACAGTATAACACCATTAACTCTTTCGGGTCCCAATTTTGTTTCAGATTTTAGAAAAAAATTACTTTTAAGTTAACAGCACCAACACTGGCTATCCAAATAAATTAATTAGTGTTTAAAAAATATTTCATTATCTGAAAGATAACGAATGTTGTTTTGTGTACTATTCAATTAATATTCATATGATAATAGACTAAGGAAGAATTTTTGAGGATATTTAGAAAATCATGTGTCACAATAAGATTTAATTTATATTAAAGCTTTCTAATACTTTTTGGGATTTATTACATATGATTGCTTCAGAAAGGTAACTTATATTTTAAATTTAAAGAGTGAAACATATGCTGAAAACAAAAAAATCGCAAACTGCGCAAAGAGAATAAAGCAAATAAAATAATTATTATTCTTGTCAAATGCGACAGTATAAATGAAGTCATATAGTAAATGTATAAACTTATACTAACATTACCACATATAAATAGTTGCAAAAGTAATTCTTAAAATAAAATAATTCAGTATTAAAAGACATGTACCATTAATAGTACACCAGACGCGAAAGGGTTAAAATGCACTTGAAACTATTTTTTTCCCATTGACCGTAATGTAACGGAATACTTTTGGTAGCCGCTGAAATCGAATTATGCATTCGATTTTCATAAAATTTGAAATGACTTAACAAAATTATGCAATAATCATATATTTTAAATATCAAATGATTTGGTTGGGTAGTTTTTGTTACATCCGTAAAGACTGACGGACTGAAAGACGATTATAGGTTCTACGTATTTACGACGCACATAAAAAGTGCTGCAATCTATCATAAAAATTCCGAGCAACTGTGCAAATCATGAATAAAAAATTTTACCGTGTTGTCGGGGTAAAAATCAACTTATTTAAGGCTAATTTTAAAAGGTTAAACTTGGCTACGCTTTTTCGGTGAAATGGACAGGCCGTTTCAATTATGTACGCAATGCTTATTGGATGGAATAAGCAGATAAAATTAATTTTATCTCATTTATTGAAAGAATATCATTGAAACATCTCAACTCCATTTACTTCTCAGATTTGTCACGAATTTTCAAATTGCAAATTTTTGGATATTTTTCTTGGTGAATTCAGAGTCTCTTTTTTTTTTTTTGTATTTTTCTTTTTAAAGTAATTTAAGAATTATTTCTTAATTTAGTATTAGTTTAATTCAAGTATTAGTGTTGTAAAATGAAATGAAGTGAAACTAATTGAACGCGTAAATTAAGAAAATGAAAATATCGTCTGATTTTATTTATTATCTTTCGAAGAACTTTGACAAGTGTGTGAGAACGATTGAGTTCTCTGAATGTAATGAAGGAATGTGCCTTTTAGATGGAATTAAACTACATTTTTTATAATATATGGACTTTTAGATGAATTTGAACTTAGAATAAGTTTATCTCAACAGATGATTTTCGATTTTAATTCAAAGCTCCGCGCATCGCATAGATGCAACCCGCAAATGAAGACTTGCATGGTTAGTAAGTAATTTTTAAACTAACCCTATTTTCGAATTCTAACATTCTGGTACCCTCGGCGGGACAGGAGTTTTGAATTTCAATTAATTTTAAATGAAAAAATGGATCTGAGTAGTTTGAAAACTCAGAGAAAAGGACTGAGAGCTGCTTTTACTCTCACGTTTAAGAAAATTGAAACTGAATTAACTAAAGAAATATGTGAAATTAAAGAACTTTCTATTCTGAAAACTCAACTGTTTGATAAATTTCAACGGATGGACACTTGTCAAAGTAAAATTTCGGAAATATTGTTACAAGATAAGGACGAAAAATTGTTTACCGAAGATTTTGAAAGTGCAGAAGAATATCGAGAAAAATATATAGAAATATGTGCACGTATTGATGAAAAGATACAGGTTTCTTCATCTCCTGGCGAAGAAGTAAAACGCAAATTTAAATTACCGGAGATCGAGCTGAAAAAGTTTAACGGCGAACCAAAGGAATTTTTATCGTTTTGGAGCCAGTTCAAGAAAATACACGAAGACGATTCTATTGCCGCTGAAGACAAGATGCAGTACCTATTCCAATGTATGGAACCGAAATCAAAAGCGGAGCGTTTAATATCAAGTTATCCAGCTACCGCGGAAAATTATCCGAAGGCTATCGATCAATTAAAACAGAGGTTTGGACGAGATGATCTTCTTGTGCAAATTTACGTTAGGGAATTATTAACCCTCGTAATGAAAAATGCCACTGCGCCTAAAATGAAAGTTGACTTAGCCTCTTTATACGATGAATTAGAAAGCAAACTTCGTGCCTTAGAAAGTTTGGGAAGAACTCAAGAGAAGTATGGAGACTTTCTCATGCCCTTGGTTGAGAGCTGCCTGCCTGAAGAAGTTCTTTTGACCTGGGAAAGAAGTCGAAATCACGATACATATTCCAGTGAAAATTCCAGGACTTTAAAAAATCTGATGGACTTTCTACGCCAAGAAGTTCAAGGAGATGAAATGGTGTTTTTAGCAAGAAAAGGTTTTGATTCTATTGTTAGAAAAAAGAACATTTTATCTGAAATTATTAGCAAACCTGATCCAGCCACCGCCTCTGCATTGGTGAGTATAGAAAATAAAGGTAAGAAAAACAATTGCATATTCTGTGATAGGTTTCACCCCTCTAATAAATGTTTTGGGGCTCAAAAAATGTCTTTAACTGATAAACAAAAGATTTTGTTAAAAAAGGGGATTTGTTTCACTTGTTTGCAAAAAGCTGGTCATCTGAGTAAGAATTGTAATATTAAAAATAAATTAAAGTGTAATTATTGCCATAAACATCATTTTGAAATAATGTGTCCAGAACAAAATATAAATAATAATCAAAATGATACTTTGAAATCTGAAAATTCTCTTTCTAATTGTAGTAGAAATAAAGTTGTGTACATGCAAACGCTTGGCGTGCGCATTCGATCGCAAGGTCGCCAAAAAGTCGTACGCGCACTGCTGGATTCAGCGAGCCAAAGTAGTTACGTAAGCGAGAGAATAACGAAATCACTGAAAATGCATCCTATAAGAAAAGAAATAATTATTCACGCGCTGTTCGGGGGGGATGAAACGGAACCTAAAAAACATGATGTGTTTTCGGTAGAAATCAGTGAATTAGATGGAAATAATGCGTTTTGTTTTGAAGCATTTTCCGAAAAAAGGATTTGCGGATTTGTACCTAAAATTAAAGATTATAGAATATTAAATGAATTAAAAAGAAATAAAATAAATCTATCTGATGATTTTTGTAAGGAATCTGAAATTGATCTTTTGGTGGGGGCTGATATGATAGGAAAATTATTGACAGGAAATTTAATTCAATTAAATTGCGATTTGACTGCCATAGAAACCAAGCTCGGTTGGACAGTGATGGGGAAACAAACGTGTGGCAAGAAACATAACGTTTTGACAACATTGTCTATGCACGTTAGAAATATTCCTTTGAATGAATTATGGGAACTTGAAACCATAGGAATTTCTGACCCCATTCAGAGTTTTGAAAAGCGGGAAAACTTTGATTTAAACGATTTTAAAGAAAAAATGAAAATTCTTCCCGATGGCAGATATGAAGTAGGGCTTCCATGGAAGTGTAATTTTAAGAATTTGCCCGACAATAAAGTTTTAGCTCGGAAGAGATATGAAAAAATGATCAATAAATTGAAATGTGGGGGATTTTTCGATGAATATCAGGAAGTATTTAAGAATTGGGAAAAAATGAATATTATTGAACGTGTTCCAGAAAATGAATTAAGTAATAAATGTCATTATTTACCGCTTAGGCCCGTTATCAGGTTAGATAAGGAAACCACAAAAATACGCCCTGTATTTGATGCATCTGCTTCTGAGAAAGGGAAACCCTCGTTAAATGAATGTTTGTATAAAGGCATCAATCTTATAGAATTAATACCTGATATTCTTGATCGTTTTAGAATGTATCCTATCGGTATAACTGCAGATATAGAAAAGGCTTATTTAATGTTATCTGTTATGCCTAAAGATAGAGATTTTCTTAGATTCTATTTCCCATGTAATGAAGGACAATTGATTTATAGACATTGTAGAGTTGTATTTGGTGTCTCTTCTAGCTCTTATTTACTAAGTGCATCTATAATGCATCTTTTAGAAAATAGTCCTCCTGAATATAAGGAAACTGCTGAAAAATTAAAGTGTTCATTTTATGTAGATAATTGTGTATCAGGTGTTTCTAACATTAATGAAGCTGAAATGTTTATTGAAAATGCAAAGTTATTAATGTCTAAAGGGTGTTTCAATTTGCGTTGTTTTGAAAGCAATGTAGCTTGCAAGAATGTTGATAAACATACTGGGGATACTTCAGTTTTGGGGATTATTTGGGATTTAGATAATGATTCTTTGAAATGTTGTTTAGATTTAGAAACATTAACGTGTGAAAGGAAAATTACTAAGAGATTAATTTTGAGCATTGTGCAAAAGATTTTTGATCCTATCGGTTTATTCTCTCCTGCTACATTGCTTCCAAAATTATTGCTACAAGACTCATGGAAACAGAAAATTCCATGGGATCGAGAATTACCTTGTAACATTGTGAGTGCTTTTTTGAAATGGTTGAAGAATATTGATGTTTTAAAAGAAGTAGCTATACCTCGATACTTAGAAATTAATGCTTCATCTGAACTTCATGTTTTTGTTGATGCGAGTAAAGGGGCATATGCAGCATGTGTCTTCGCTAGATCAATAATTGATTCCGATGTCAAGGTTACGCTTGTTAGAGCGAAGTCTAGGGTTGCTCCTCTCAAAACTTTGAGCATGCCGCGTTTAGAGTTAATGGCTTGTTGTATAGGTACTCGACTTGCGAGTTCTATCATCAAGGCAATAAATATGCCAGGTCTGAAAATCACATTCTGGTCAGATTCTACTACCGCAATTTGGTGGATAAAGGAACATGGGAATTGGTCGGTTTTCGTGAGCAACAGAGTCAAAGAAATTCGACAGATGTCCAATATAGAGTCATGGAAGCACGTTCCAGGAAATTTGAATATAGCTGATATACTTTCACGTGGATGTTCTCCGCAGAAAATGCTTGATTCGCGATGGTGGGAAGGTCCTAAGTGGTTAAAAGAAAATCCTGAATGTTGGCCAATTGGCGCGATTGACTGTCAGCCAAAAGATGTTGATTTAGAAAGAAAAAAGATCGAAATTACGAATATTGATCTAGCTAAAGACACACCCCTTTGGCTCTTAGATAATATATCTAATTATGATAAGATGATAAGAATATTTGCTTGGATTCTGAGATTTGTAAATAATTGCCGAAATGTTTCTAATAAGTGTAAATATTCTAATCTTACTCAAAATGAAATTGAAAATTCTGAAAAATATCTAATCCGTTTAGTTCAGAGCTGTTATTTCTATAATAAAAGGTCATTAAATGATATTGTAACATTCACAGATGATAATGGAATTTTAAGAGTTAAAACTAAAATAACTGAAAGAAATGACCGAGAATCATTTTTGTATCCAATATTGTTACCAGGCAAATGTGAATTTACTAAATTATTGATTAGATCAGTACACCAAAAGAATTGTCATGCAGGTATAAGAACAATGCAATCTTTAATAAGAGAAAGATTTTGGATAATTAGAGCTAGAAGAACTATTAAAAATGTATTGTACGACTGTATTGCATGTAAACGTTTTAAGGTAAAGTCTTTGTCAAGCGAACCAACACCTTTGCCACCAGATCGTGTAACAGATTGTGCTGTCTTTGAAATTATTGGAGTAGACTTAGCCGGGCCTTTATTTCTAAAAAATGGCGAGAAAGTTTGGATAGCATTGTTTACTTGTTCCGTTTATCGCGCAGTTCACCTTGAACTAGTCAATTCGCTATCTTCTGATGCTTTCCTGCTAGCACTTAGACGTTTTATAGCTAGACGCGGTAGGCCCAGCACTATTTATTGTGATAACGGAACAAACTTTAGGGGGGCTTCCAATGAACTTTCAAAATTAAATTGGGATAAAATTTTAAAAGAAACCATGACGCATAAAATTGTTTGGAAATTTATACCTCCCACCGCAGCTTGGTGGGGAGGCTGGTGGGAAAGGTTAGTTCGCATTGTAAAAGAATTGTTAGTACGTACTTTAGGTAGATCTGTATTGACTTATGAAGAATTGAATACACTTATATGTGATTGTGAATCTGTGATTAACTGCAGACCTCTAACCTATATCTCAGAGGACCCACTGGAGCTAGTACCTCTCACACCCGCTATGTTTCTTACTGAAAACCGAAGTTTCAGCAATTCGGATATTATCGAATTAGATTCTCAAAGTTTAAGGAGAAGGTTGAATTACAGAGCTAAACTTCTTACCGATTTTAGGCAACGTTTTAGAAAAGAATACCTCAGCGAATTAGTTCAAAAACATACTGAAAAATATACACGTGAACCGCGAGTGGGAGAAATAGTCTTAGTTGGGGATGATAACAAAAAACGTTTATTTTGGCCTTTAGCAAAGGTGATTCATTTAATTCCAGGACGGGATGGTAAAGTTCGTGGTGTTAAGTTGAAAACTCAGCACGGCACGGTTTTACGTCCGGTGCAGCGCATCTTTCCTTTGGAAATATATTCGAATGAAATAATTGAAATTGCATCCAAACCGTCGGGTGAAGAGAAAACTAGTTCCAGTGAGCATGATGATCATGAAAATGTGTCTTCTCCTGATAGTGTCATACTTAAGAAATATACCTCTTCTGGAAGATGTGTAAAAGCTCCAAAGAGGTTGGATCTTTTTAATAATAATTGTTATGTATTTGAAACTCTCCCCAAGTTTCAAAGGGGGGAGGATGTTGTAAAATGAAATGAAGTGAAACTAATTGAACGCGTAAATTAAGAAAATGAAAATATCGTCTGATTTTATTTATTATCTTTCGAAGAACTTTGACAAGTGTGTGAGAACGATTGAGTTCTCTGAATGTAATGAAGGAATGTGCCTTTTAGATGGAATTAAACTACATTTTTTATAATATATGGACTTTTAGATGAATTTGAACTTAGAATAAGTTTATCTCAACAGATGATTTTCGATTTTAATTCAAAGCTCCGCGCATCGCATAGATGCAACCCGCAAATGAAGACTTGCATGGTTAGTAAGTAATTTTTAAACTAACCCTATTTTCGAATTCTAACAATTAGCATTCTTTAGTTTAGTATTAGTTTAGTTAAATTAATTCAATAATTTGTAATCGTAATTACTTATTTTGTTCATTAAATAAGCTGTTTTCATATATTATTGCATTAGTCTAATAGGTCTTGTTGTAAAATAGGGGAAAAAATCTGGGATTAATATCTGCATGTTATCAATTTAATATTAAAATGTAGCTTTTTCTCCTTCAATATACTGCAATGTAGTTAATAGATGTAATGTAGTAATACTTTCTAATTATATAAAATATATATTTGGTAATACTTGGTTACACTACGGTCCATATCCTGTTCTGGAAGGCACAATTGGCAAAGGAATCCAAAATGGCGCCAAAAATCATTTTAACGTCCTCTTATTTTTTTTTCAAGATGACGAAAAATCATGATATTTATATATTTGCCACAGATGTCACATACGCATCACATTTGCGCGAGAGAAACAGAATGGCAAATTTATGCCTCATATGGTAAACCGGTCATTGTTGTTTATTTTTTAATAAACTGTTTATTAACTTGGGAAAATAGTTGCTGCCCTCGGTAGAGAATAGGAAAATCTGAATCATATCTGAATATTTTTATTAGTTGAATTCCGCAGCTTATTTCATTTTATTCGTTTTCTGACTGATCCATGCTTAATGTCCGAAAATGGAATATTTCTGTTTTAGGTAGATTTCGTAAGAAATACTACCTATTGCAATCGCACCAGTTTATATCTATCTACCTACCTATATATATATATATATATATATATATATATCACTTTTTTATGGACACGATAACTTCTATAATTCTTCACCAATCTCCACCAAACTGGTACATAAAATCAAAGGGGATAAAATCTTGGCTGAGTTCGTTAATGGGCAAAATCGGACCAAGGGGGTCGGAATAGGGGGCGTTTTTGTGAAAACCGAAAAAACGCCATAACTTCTTAATTAAAGTAGATATCGAATCGGTTTAAAGTTTATATTACTACTTAAAAATGGGCCAAAAGTATATGCATGACAGATTTCTGATAAATTTAGAAGTGGGCTCAAGGGGCGAAAAAAACAGGGATTTTGAGAGAAAAGAATTCATAACTTCGTCAATTTTCAAGATATCAAGTCCAACTAAATTTTTTGTAAATGTTCTTAAAATTATCTAAAACTTTTGTATTAACAAATGTTTGATAGGACCAACTTTTACCGGCGAAAAAAATTAAAAACGAAAAGAAAAAGGGCGCCGAAAAAAGAGAAAAATCCATAACTCCGTTAATTTTTAAGATATCAAATCTGATTAAATTTATTTTACATATTCTCAAAAATATCTACAACTTTTATATTGACAAGTTTTTCATAGGACCAATTCGTATAGCAAAAAGAAATTAAACAAAAATAGGAGTTGGAGAAAAAACCTCAAATCCAAACTGCTTATATTCTGACTCATTTTTAAATTCATTTTTGATTTTAAACGCATCGAAATGGTAGATCCTCTTATTTAGAAACTGTATAAAGTGACGCATTGGTCAATTTTCTGATAAAGACAGAATATATTTCAAAAAAGTGCACCAAAAAGAGTATTTTGAACAGAATTTCCGAAAGTCATCGGGACTGAAAATTGAAGGAAGTATTCAAATGAGAAATTGCGTTTTTTTTCTGACTCGTTTTTTAATCCATTTTCGCTCTCAAACGCATCCAATTTACAGATCCTCTTATTTAGGAACTATATAATGTGATGCATTGGTCAGTTTTTTGATAAAGACGGAATATATTTCAAAAAAGGCTACCAGAAAGGGTATTTTGAACAGAATTTTCTGAAATCATCGTGACTGAAAATTTAAAGAAGTGTTCAAATAAGAAATTGCGCTTTTTTTCTGACTCGTTTTTAAATCCATTTTTGCTCTCAAATGCATGCAATTTACAGATCCTCTTATTTAGGAACTATATAATGTGATGCATTGATCGGTTTTTGATAAAGACAGAATATATTTTGAAAAAGGCTACCAAAAAGGGTATTTTGAACAGAATTTCCCGAGGTCTTCGTGATTTGAAAATTTAAGGAAGTTTTCACATAGCAAATTGCGTTTTTTATGACTCGTTTTAAAATCCATTTTCGCTCTCAAACGCATCCAATTTACAGATTCTCTTGTTTAGGAACTATATACTGTGACGCATTGGCCAGTTTTTTGATAAAGATAGAATATATTTTTAAAAATGCTGTCAAAGTGAGTATTTCGCACAAAATTTTCCGAAGCAATTATGATTAAAGAATTAAGTATGTATTCAAACAACAAACCGGTTATTTTATGACTCATTTTTAAATTCAATTTTTTTCTCAAATGCATTCAACTGACAGTTTTTTGTTATTTAGGAACTGTATAATGTACTGTTTTGGTCGATTTTTTAATAAATTCAGAATCTGTTTCAAAATATGTTGTCAAAATGGGCATTTGAGCTGAATTTTTCTTAAGATGATTCTGATAAAAACAGTTTTTGCAGAAAAATGAAATTAAAAATTTTTCATAAACGGCCAAATGAAGTTATTAAACTGGGTTTATCTCAAATCATATATATATATATATATGTAATAAAATAAAAAAAAAATTTTGCGCCATTTTTTTTTTATTCTCTCTTAGCTTCAATTCTAAATTTGTGGAACATATTTCAATCTTAGTTTCGTCTTGTAACAGCTAAAATTCTTTTTCTTACTTTAGTTATTAATAAATTATTTCTTGCTTCTCAAAAAGGCGGGAAGTATTTCGTAAGCTTTTTACTTTCTGGCATATTCCTGCGATTTTAATTTTATTTTTTATTTTTTAACATCGCGTGACAAGTGTTACTACGCGTTGCTAAAGGGCTTAGTGTTTCGAGAAAAAAATATAGTTCTTGCCAGTAGACCGCCTATTACGGCCAATTAGAATTGATCATTTTGTCCGTTAGAGGCTCAAGTCCATCCTGATTGGATTTTTAAAATGATTGACGCGGAGTAGGAGGGCGCTAGTTTTGTCGTGAAAATGATTTTTTCATTTGGTTTTTCAGGAGAGTAGAATGCACCTTTTCTTTAAACTATCAAGACGCGCGTTTTATTTCTCCGCTGAATTAGAAATGTCATTTTTTCCGAGATTGTAGAACGCCGGAATGTTGCAGCTTAGTGAGCGAAGGCCGTAGTGATAGATGTAAGGAACGGTGATCTGTGGAGTAACTTAAGTTCGTGCTCTAAATAATAAAGAACTAAAACACTGATTTTCTTGCATTGTTATTGGAGAAACTCCTACGAGAACAAATCCATGACTTATCCACTTACCAGAACGACTGCTCATCCCACTATTGAATCTTAGTGAATAGTAGTATTCTACAACCAACATGGTATTCTATTAGTGATTATACACTATTATAGAACATCGTCGTCGTTTTATTACATTTTAGCCGGTAGGATGAAAAATGAACCGGCGTAAAACTTTTGAGAATAAGCTGCATGCTCTTCATACACTTACAGTTGTTCCTACATTTTTCCTGGTATTGTTTTCATCTTAACATTTAATACAAAAAAAAAAAAAATAAAAAAATAACTATGATATCTTCCATCTAAATGGTATGTCCAAGACTGAAGATGGATGGGATCAGCTGCTGTGTGTTAATACTAATATTGTAATTTTGTTTCCTGCAATAAGACTCAATGTGTGTTACTAACAGTCAGAGTTTTTGAGATGTTAGCTGCACGCATCTTTAACCTCATCTGCGTCTACTTCCACCCATGTTACGACGAGATGGCCTGCATGGAAAAACATCTTCATGTGCATAAATGATAAACCTTTCAGCTGAAAAAAGATCGTCTTATAAAGTTTTGTTTGTAATTAGGTGTGGTATCTACATCTACAAATATTTTAAATGTGAAATATACCTCGCATTCTAGTGAGAAACTTTTCAACTGAGAGATATGCAACCAAACTGTGAGATATGCAAAATAAAAATTACAAAAGATCACCTGCATGAAATCAATTCAACATCATTTTCTTTTATTTATTTATTTACTGTATTTTCTAGGTAAAAGTGCATAAATATTTTGATAAATTTTCATGTCATAATAAATGAACACCTGCTGTGTGGTTGCGAAACTACGGTATATTCCATCAGTAATACAAGATAATTGAAATTTGCACCTGTGAGTCGTATCTACGAAGTGCTTTATTTTTTGTTTAGTTTAATAAAAAATTAGGTATTTGAACAAGGCCACATCGAACATGTCTGTAAGTTATTATTTTATTTGTTTATTGGCTAAGAAATTTTAATAATCATTTCTTTGTTTAAATTCTTGATTTTTTCTTTCTCTTTTATTACAGATATTAAAAAATAAATGTGTTCTTAATTTATAATTGAAATTTTATGCTCATAGAAATTTTATTTAGTTTTAAAGGTGTTATTTATTTATTTATTTTTTTTTTTAAATCGAAAGATGGATTAATTTGTTGTTAAAAAAAAATACTCTGTTGCAAAATTTATTTTCCATACGTAAAGAAAAGTATTTTTGTTTTTAAAATTATTTGTTATCTCCCATGTATGGAAACCCGATATTTATTATTTTATTACTTATTTATTTATTATTTATTTATTTTTATTATTATTTATTGAGGTATTTGAAGTATAGTAATTGAATTTTAATAATTGAAGTATAGCATTTAAATATTTTCCATATGAATTATCCTTCTTATATGCTATTAAGATCAGGATTAGTAAAAGAAGAAAAAATGTCAGAAAATAAACTTGATATTGTCCCTTTTGAATTTGGGTTGGGCATGGATATATTTAAATGGTTTAAACATTTTGATCGAGAATGTTCGGTAGAAAAGAAAGATAATGAGTGGAAACACCAAAATATTTCAAAATATTTAAAGGGGGAAGCGCTAAAAACTTATATAAATGATTGTTTAGATTGTGCTACTTATGAGGAAATTGTCGAGATTTTAAGTGAAAAATTCATTCAAGTTAGGGTTCCAAAATTTTCTGAATTTACTTCCTTAAAGTTAAATGATCTAAGTGATTTGGATTCTTATTTTAGAAAGAAAGTTGAGATTGGAAGGCAACTTCAGCTTGGGGAAAATTTAATTATACAGGGATTAACAGATGGACTTCAGCCGGAGTATCAAAATTGTTTGATGGTTAACCCTCCTTCCAATACTCGTGAATGGTTTCGCATTGCTAAACAATTAGCAGCGATTCCAAATCATACCTCTAATAACAGCAATAGAAATTTTCAACAAACTAGACCTATGCACAATCCCAATCCTCAGCCCAGACATTGGACTCGACCTACTCTAAACAATCCATACCAAAATTTTAATCCTAGGTTTTTCACTCCTAGAATGCCTACGACTCATTACCAGAATAACTACCCAAGTCGTCCGTGCAGAATATGTTTAAACAGAGGCATAGAAAATGCATATCATTGGGAGAGGAGTTGTATATTTAACACAAATTCCTGTCAAGCTCAAACTCCTGCTCATATTCAACCATCTCCTACTAATAATATTTGACAATTAATCATCCCTGGATATGTGGGCAATAACAAAGTGTATTGTGTGGTGGATAGTGGATCAACTGTCTCAATTTTACCCCTCAAATTTGTTCGATATTTAAATGGTAATTTACATAATGTTACCCCTATTACTATTAGACAGGCACAAGGAACTCTCACAATTAATAAATCGTGTCGATTATGTATTAAATTTGGTAATATAAAGAGATATGTTAATTTTTTAGTAAGTAAACTTGATTTGGACTATGCTATTTTAGGTTTACCTGATTGTGCCAAATTTAAATTAAAAATTGATTGTGCAAAAAGCCAGGTGTTACAAGACAATATTTCGTTAAACCCATATGTCAACATATCCAGTGATAACTTAGAATTGCTTCATTTTGATATTATAAAAAATGATACTACTGTGCAACCCGATTATGGAAATACCATAACTCCTCAATCCTTGTCGCGAACTAATAATGATGATTATAATCTATTGGGGGATCTGAATGCTATTCAAAATAAAAATGTAAGGGAACTTTTAAGGGATTATTTAGATATTTTTGCAAAAAATAAATATGATGTAGGGAGAATTAATATTGAACCTCAGCGTATTTATCTTAAATCTGACCTACCAATATCTTTGAGGCCTTATCGTACATCCACTGCTGATGAAAAAGAAATATCTCAGCAAATCCAATCATTATTAGCTGCTGGGTTAATTAAGGAAAGTTATAGCCCATACTCTTCTCCAGTTACGTTAGTAAATAAACGAGATGAAGGTAAAAAAAACCGAATGTGTGTTGACTACCGAAAATTAAATTCTATCATGAAAAATGACGCTGAACCTCTACCCCGAATAGATGAAATTTTAGACAAATTAAGTGGTGCCCAATATTTCTCTACACTAGATTTAGCCTCAGGCTATTGGCACATACCTATTCACCCAGCCGATTCCGAAAAGTTAGCCTTTACTACTAATTGTGGGCTCTGGGAATGGAATGTTCTCCCCTTTGGTGTAAAGGTAGGCCCCCCAATTTTCAACAGGACAATTAGAAGAATTCTTACAAAATATAAAATAGACTTTGCTTGTTATTATTTTGATGATATAATTATTTTTTCTAAATCAATAGATGAACATATACAGCATCTCATCCAAATTTTTGATTTATGCCGAATAGAAAATATTAAATTAAAATTTTCTAAATGTACTTTTGCTCAAAAACAAATCAATTTTCTAGGGTATGAAATCCAAAATGGAACTTTAACTCCAGCTAATACTAATATAGAAACGATTAAAAAATTAAAACCTCCTACTAACACTAAAGAATTACAAAGATTTCTTGGTTCTATAAATGTGTATCATAAATTTATTGACAAATATGCTGAAATTAGACACCCCCTAAATAAATTACTTAAGAAAGATACTATTTGGGAATGGAATACTGAATGTCAAAACTCTTTTCAAAAATTAAAAGATGCCCTCATTGCTAAACCAATTTTAAAGATTTATGACCCAAAATTACCCCTACACATGTTTGTTGACGCTTCTCAGGTAGCGGTAGGTGCAGTTCTTAAACAACCCGACCATAATAACTTTTTACATCCAATTGCTTATTTTTCTAGAGGATTGAGAAGTTATGAGAAAAATTATTAATCCCCCCTCCCAGAAAGACGGGTGAAAAAGTAGGTCTGAGACCTGCAATTTCACAGAAAGGGAGATGATGCAGACTTAGCTCACGAAGTTGTTGATATAAGTAATAATAATTAGATACTGAATAAAAAAAAATTTAAATTAATTTCTCTTTTTTATATAGAATTCAAATTTAAAAACACCAAGGTGATGCGTGGAATAACTTCAAATTCAAATACAATAAAATAGGCTTCAATACAAATACAAGATATAATCTTGTTTAAAGTACACATCAAAAAGTAATTTGAAAATATAAGCAATTACCCATAGTAATAACATAAAAATGAAACATAAAAATGAAAAACAATAACGTTAAATTCTTTTTTAACAATGTCAAATCTAGAAATCAATTTTTAAAAGTTTATTTCAAAAATCTTCTTAAAGTCATATTTGGAATGGCATAGTTCATTACCTCATTTTAAGGATGTCTAATTCATTTAACTGTCCAAATTCATCAGCTAACATTATAATATTAGTTCAGTTTTTGTGTGAGTAAGTCCTTGAACATTCATAACAGTTCCATTTTGGAATCTTTGTGAAAATACTTTTATAATTGTATTTTTAATTAATAACACATTTTATAATATAGTAATAATAAAATTTAACAATGTAAATAATAAACAATATAATTAAGAAACATAATAAGGAAAAATATCAATAATAATAAATATCATAAGTGTAAGTAAATCTCATAATGGGTATAAGTAAATCTCTTAATAAGTAATAATAAATATCACAAAAGACATTCTTTAAATACTTAATCTCGTTTATCTCATCTCATATTTTTGGGATGAAATATAGAGAGAAGTGGAATAAAATAAAAAATGCAATCAACTATGAAATCATTTACTTAATCTGGTAATCCGAGTACAGGATTAAGTAGGAATATGTACAAAAAAAAATTTAAAATATAATATGATAAATTAAAATAAAATAAAGATAAATAAAAATTTTATTCATGTTTGAGAATGCACGTGACCTTTAAACTACTAAGATTCTTAAAAAGAAATATTAATAAATGATAAAAATAAAAAACAAGATCTATTCATGTCAAATAATTACGCAATAAATATTCTCTCGGTGTGATAAAACATTGCAAGATGCAAGTAGGAAAGAGAAAAAGAAACAAAATTATATTATAATTGACATGTAATTGGACTGGAATGCAGAAGCAAAGAAAGAGAGAAAGAAAAAAAAATATATTAAAATAAAGTGATAAAAATTTTGTTACTTGGCAAATAATTAATTTAATAATTGATAGATTAAACTTAATATTACAAATAGGTTCAGTTGAAAGAAAAAAAAAATATTCAAAGTAGAGTAATTCAGTACAGAATAAGAAATTTCCACTTTGTTCGTCTACGCCGGCATAAATAAACAAATATAAAAATTTCCAGACAAGTGACACTCTCGCTGCAGTCAAGAGATATCATTGCCATTCTGTGAGAATTACAGGATATTATCTGAATTAAAATATGAAAAGAAATTTACTGTTTAAGAGAAAAAATTATAAAATGATAAACTAGAGATATAGTTTAAGCTACAGTTTTTACCTGAGTTTGTTGTTGTTGATTAGGGGGTTGTTGCTCATGACTTAATTTAAATTTATCAGGGGAATAATAAGGCCTTAATTTAGATACATGTACTATTTCTGAACTTTTGAACTGGTTTTGCCTATCAATTTCAAAATTTACTTCGGATAATTTGTTAAGAATTTTATAAGGGCCACTAAATACTTGTGACAACTTTCTAGTATTAGGGTACTGAAATTCTTCATAGATAACTAGATCTCCTATTTTAAATTTTGGTTCGATATAATCTTTATCATAATATCTTTTATTTTTTAAATGAAATTCATCAGTTCTTGTTTTAGCAATTTTAAGTGCTTCATGAACAGGGGGATAATAATTTTGTTGTAAGGGGGAGTCATAGGGTAATTGGCCAAAAAGCAAGTACGCAGGTGGAAATTTGGTAATAGAATGGGGTGTATTATTATATTCATTAATTACCTCAGTTAAAAGCTTAGTCCAGGGAATTTTAGAGGTAGTGGAGTTTACTTTACATTTTAATCTAGTTACTATTGTCTGATTTACTCTTTCACATTTCCCATTCGTTTGTGGATGATGGGCAGTGGTCAAACGTTGTTTAATATTATGATGTCGCAGGAATTTTTTGAATCTTGAAGAAGTAAAAGCAGCATTCCTGTCACTAAGTATTTTTTGAGGGGACTGTACACTTGAAATCTTACTAAAACAGAATAATTGTTGAGGGATTTTGATATTGAAAATTTGTTTCAGACAATTTGTATAAGTTTCTGTAGTGACACTTTTGGAAGGAAATGCCCAAACATATCTTGTGGCATGGTCTATTATAATATGGAGATATTTTTTTGTAGAATTATAATAATTGAACCCTCCTACAGTATCAACAGATAGACAGTCAAAAGGTTGATCTGTAGTGGGCATAGCTTGTAATAAGCCAAATTTTTTCTGTCTAGGTTTTTTATTTTTCTGGCAAATATCACAGTATTTAACAAAGTTAGTAATGTCTTGGGTCATATCTGGCCAATAATAGTTAGGAGAAATTAAATTTTGCATTTTTTGAACACCAGGGTGACCAAACTGTTCATGAGCAACATTAAGCAATTTTTTTCTTAGGGACATGGGAACTACCACTTTACGAAAACCTTTTCTTTTAACTATAATCAGTCCATTGTCATTAATATAATTTGATCCACACACATTTTCTTTTTCTTGCATCTCAATAATCTCTTTAACGTCAAGAAGAAAAGTAAGGGGCTTACAAAAATGAGAAATAGGGTTTCGGGACAACATGTCGGCTTCGACATTTGTAGATCCCTTTAAGTACTCTATCTTGTAATCGAACATACTTAACTTCAATGACCACCTAAATAATCGACCTCTTAAATGTTTGACATTTTTTAACCAAACAAGAGATGCATGATCAGTATGGATGGTAAATTGCACACCGTGAAAGTAATGATAAAATTTATCTAAAGTATCAATGATAGCAAGACACTCTAGTTCGGTAATGAAAAAATTTTTCTCATAACTTCTCAATCCTCTAGAAAAATAAGCAATTGGATGTAAAAAGTTATTATGGTCGGGTTGTTTAAGAACTGCACCTACCGCTACCTGAGAAGCGTCAACAAACATGTGTAGGGGTAATTTTGGGTCATAAATCTTTAAAATTGGTTTAGCAATGAGGGCATCTTTTAATTTTTGAAAAGAGTTTTGACATTCAGTATTCCATTCCCAAATAGTATCTTTCTTAAGTAATTTATTTAGGGGGTGTCTAATTTCAGCATATTTGTCAATAAATTTATGATACACATTTATAGAACCAAGAAATCTTTGTAATTCTTTAGTGTTAGTAGGAGGTTTTAATTTTTTAATCGTTTCTATATTAGTATTAGCTGGAGTTAAAGTTCCATTTTGGATTTCATACCCTAGAAAATTGATTTGTTTTTGAGCAAAAGTACATTTAGAAAATTTTAATTTAATATTTTCTATTCGGCATAAATCAAAAATTTGGATGAGATGCTGTATATGTTCATCTATTGATTTAGAAAAAATAATTATATCATCAAAATAATAACAAGCAAAGTCTATTTTATATTTTGTAAGAATTCTTCTAATTGTCCTGTTGAAAATTGGGGGGCCTACCTTTACACCAAAGGGGAGAACATTCCATTCCCAGAGCCCACAATTAGTAGTAAAGGCTAACTTTTCGGAATCGGCTGGGTGAATAGGTATGTGCCAATAGCCTGAGGCTAAATCTAGTGTAGAGAAATATTGGGCACCACTTAATTTGTCTAAAATTTCATCTATTCGGGGTAGAGGTTCAGCGTCATTTTTCATGATAGAATTTAATTTTCGGTAGTCAACACACATTCGGTTTTTTTTACCTTCATCTCGTTTATTTACTAACGTAACTGGAGAAGAGTATGGGCTATAACTTTCCTTAATTAACCCAGCAGCTAATAATGATTGGATTTGCTGAGATATTTCTTTTTCATCAGCAGTGGATGTACGATAAGGCCTCAAAGATATTGGTAGGTCAGATTTAAGATAAATACGCTGAGGTTCAATATTAATTCTCCCTACATCATATTTATTTTTTGCAAAAATATCTAAATAATCCCTTAAAAGTTCCCTTACATTTTTATTTTGAATAGCATTCAGATCCCCCAATAGATTATAATCATCATTATTAGTTCGCGACAAGGATTGAGGAGTTATGGTATTTCCATAATCGGGTTGCACAGTAGTATCATTTTTTATAATATCAAAATGAAGCAATTCTAAGTTATCACTGGATATGTTGACATATGGGTTTAACGAAATATTGTCTTGTAACACCTGGCTTTTTGCACAATCAATTTTTAATTTAAATTTGGCACAATCAGGTAAACCTAAAATAGCATAGTCCAAATCAAGTTTACTTACTAAAAAATTAACATATCTCTTTATATTACCAAATTTAATACATAATCGACACGATTTATTAATTGTGAGAGTTCCTTGTGCCTGTCTAATAGTAATAGGGGTAACATTATGTAAATTACCATTTAAATATCGAACAAATTTGAGGGGTAAAATTGAGACAGTTGATCCACTATCCACCACACAATACACTTTGTTATTGCCCACATATCCAGGGATGATTAATTGTCAAATATTATTAGTAGGAGATGGTTGAATATGAGCAGGAGTTTGAGCTTGACAGGAATTTGTGTTAAATATACAACTCCTCTCCCAATGATATGCATTTTCTATGCCTCTGTTTAAACATATTCTGCACGGACGACTTGGGTAGTTATTCTGGTAATGAGTCGTAGGCATTCTAGGAGTGAAAAACCTAGGATTAAAATTTTGGAATGGATTGTTTAGAGTAGGTCGAGTCCAATGTCTGGGCTGAGGATTGGGATTGTGCATAGGTCTAGTTTGTTGAAAATTTCTATTGCTGTTATTAGAGGTATGATTTGGAATCGCTGCTAATTGTTTAGCAATGCGAAACCATTCACGAGTATTGGAAGGAGGGTTAACCATCAAACAATTTTGATACTCCGGCTGAAGTCCATCTGTTAATCCCTGTATAATTAAATTTTCCCCAAGCTGAAGTTGCCTTCCAATCTCAACTTTCTTTCTAAAATAAGAATCCAAATCACTTAGATCATTTAACTTTAAGGAAGTAAATTCAGAAAATTTTGGAACTCTAACTTGAATGAATTTTTCACTTAAAATCTCGACAATTTCCTCATAAGTAGCACAATCTAAACAATCATTTATATAAGTTTTTAGCGCTTCCCCCTTTAAATATTTTGAAATATTTTGGTGTTTCCACTCATTATCTTTCTTTTCTACCGAACATTCTCGATCAAAATGTTTAAACCATTTAAATATATCCATGCCCAACCCAAATTCAAAAGGGACAATATCAAGTTTATTTTCTGACATTTTTTCTTCTTTTACTAATCCTGATCTTAATAGCATATAAGAAGGATAATTCATATGGAAAATATTTAAATGCTATACTTCAATTATTAAAATTCAATTACTATACTTCAAATACCTCAATAAATAATAATAAAAATAAATAAATAATAAATAAATAAGTAATAAAATAATAAATATCGGGTTTCCATACATGGGAGATAACAAATAATTTTAAAAACAAAAATACTTTTCTTTACGTATGGAAAATAAATTTTGCAACAGAGTATTTTTTTTTTAACAACAAATTAATCCATCTTTCGATTTAAAAAAAAAAATAAAATAAATAAATAACACCTTTAAAACTAAATAAAATTTCTATGAGCATAAAATTTCAATTATAAATTAAGAACACATTTATTTTTTAATATCTGTAATAAAAGAGAAAGAAAAAATCAAGAATTTAAACAAAGAAATGATTATTAAAATTTGTTGGCCAATAAACAAATAAAATAATAACTTACAGACATGTTCGATGTGGCCTTGATCAAATACCTAATTTTTTATTAAACTAAACAAAAAATAAAGCACTTCGTAGATACGACTCACAGGTGCAAATTTCAATTATCTTGTATTACTGATGGAATATACCGTAGTTTCGCAACCACACAGCAGGTGTTCATTTATTATGAAATGAAAATTTATCAAAATATTTATGCACTTTTACCTAGAAAATACAGTAAATAAATAAATAAAAGAAAATGATGTTGAATTGATTTCATGCAGGTGATCTTTTGTAATTTTTATTTTGCATATCTCACAGTTTGGTTGCATATCTCTCAGTTGAAAAGTTTCTCACTAGAATGCGAGGTATATTTCACATTTAAAATATTTGTAGATGTAGATACCACACCTAATTACAAACAAAACTTTATAAGACGATCTTTTTTCAGCTGAAAGGTTTATCATTTATGCACATGAAGATGTTTTTCCATGCAGGCCATCTCGTCGTAACATGGGTGGAAGTAGACGCAGATGAGGTTAAAGATGCGTGCAGCTAACATCTCAAAAACTCTGACTGTTAGTAACACACATTGAGTCTTATTGCAGGAAACAAAATTACAATATTAGTATTAACACACAGCAGCTGATCCCATCCATCTTCAGTCTTGGACATACCATTTAGATGGAAGATATCATAGTTATTTTTTTTTTTTTTTTTTATTATTTTTTTTTTTTTTTGTATTAAATGTTAAGATGAAAACAATACCAGGAAAAATGTAGGAACAACTGTAAGTGTATGAAGAGCATGCAGCTTATTCTCAAAAGTTTTACGCCGGTTCATTTTTCATCCTACCGGCTAAAATGTAATAAAACGACGCCGATGTTCTATAATAGTGTATAATCACTAATAGAATACCATGTTGGTTGTAGAATACTACTATTCACTAAGATTCAATAGTGGGATGAGCAGTCGTTCTGGTAAGTGGATAAGCCATGGATTTGTTCTCGTAGGAGTTTCTCCAATAACAATGCAAGAAAATCAGTGTTTTAGTTCTTTATTATTTAGAGCACGAACTTAAGTTACTCCACAGATCACCGTTCCATACATCTATCACTACGGCCTTCGCTCACTAAGCTGCAACATTCCGGCGTTCTACAATCTCGGAAAAAATGACATTTCTAATTCAGCGGAGAAATAAAACGCGCGTCTTGATAGTTTAAAGAAAAGGTGCATTCTACTCTCCTGAAAAACCAAATGAAAAAATCATTTTCACGACAAAACTAGCGCCCTCCTACTCCGCGTCAATCATTTTAAAAATCCAATCAGGATGGACTTGAGCCTCTAACGGACAAAATGATCAATTCTAATTGGCCGTAATAGGCGGTCTACTGGCAAGAACTATATTTTTTTCTCGGAACACTAAGCCCTTTAGCAACGCGTAGTAACACTTGTCACGCGATGTTAAAAAATAAAAAATAAAATTAAAATCGCAGGAATATGCCAGAAAGTAAAAAGCTTACGAAATACTTCCCGCCTTTTTGAGAAGCAAGAAATAATTTATTAATAACTAAAGTAAGAAAAAGAATTTTAGCTGTTACAAGACGAAACTAAGATTGAAATATGTTCCACAAATTTAGAATTGAAGCTAAGAGAGAATTAAAAAAAATGGCGCAAAATTTTTTTTTTATTTTATTACATATATATATATATATATATATATATGGTTGAAATGAGTAGTCTTCGAAATCTACCTCCGCCTATAGGCCCAGCCGACAGGGATTTTTTTTTTATTTTATTCGTTATCTGATTGGTTCATGTTTAATGTCCAGAAATGAAATACTTCTGTTGCCACGATAATGAAAAAAACTAATTACTTAAAAACAAATTGAGATAAAGCTTTCAAACAAATTGAATTTAAAAGTACGTTTTTTTTTCTATACAACGGTTTAAAAATTGATAACGTGTGATGATTAGAGATTTAAAGATTTTTAGTAAAAAAAATGTAAAACTGAAATTTCGTATAAAATTTGTACATGATTGGTACAAGAATATTAATTTTTAATCCATGGCGTACGTAATACAGAACTCTGTTATTACGTAAACCATGAATCATCATAAAAACAATGTTTATTATTATTATTAATATTTTAAATATAGAATTTATTTATAAGTCTAAAATTTTAATGTTTGAAAATATCTTTAACGAAATAATTGTAATTACTTAAGTTGTATTTTTTTAACTTTATATTTTCTTTTATAAATTAGTATAAGCTGTTTTGTTTTATAGTTATTAATTAGACTTTTGTAGTTTATTATTATTCCTTTTTTATAATAATAGAAAATAATTTAAAAATACATATGTAACTGATATTTGCCAAACTCGAATAAAAAAAATCGCTCCAATGTGGTGCGCATATGACATCTGTGCCAAATATTTATAAACATATATTCATTTAATAAATTTTGCGGTACTACCCTGTTATCCCGTCGACCGATTTCGCCAAATTATACATATTGACGTAATTTTTTTTTGATTAATAAACAAATAATTAGTAGACAAACAAATAATTAGTAGAATATTAATCAAAATACAAATAAAATGTCGAAATAAAAATAACTTAATGACGTTTTAAAATACGTATCTTTACTTCAATACAAGGTACTACTATGTTATGCCGTCGACCGATTTCGCCAAATTATACAAATCGCCAAACTAATAGCCAAATTATATATATTAACGTAATTTTTATTTTAAATAATAAAAAAACAAATTAGTAGAACATTGATAAAAAATACAAATAAAAAGTCGAAATAAAAATCACTTAATGACGTTTTAAATACGTGTATCGTATTTAATGTCATTGAATTGACCTTCACGATCATACATTATTGGCATTTAATCTTATAATTTGGCGATAGCATTTTGGTCGATGGGATAACAGAATAGTACTAATTTTGCATATGTCACATGTTAAAAAATAAATACCCTGTTTATATAAATATTTATTTTTCTATGTATATATATTACTCTATATTTGTAACAATATGTAGAGATGTACATAAACAAATATGTATTATATACATCTATAAATAAATAATATAGTCTTATATCTATACATTTTTATAATTTTCATATTTATTACATTTATTATGTATGTGAAAAAAAAAGTCATACACTTTTTTGAAAATAAAAAATGATAAATCCAAAAGGCATATGGATAAGGCCCATTCCAGTAATTAAAAAAGCAACCCTAAAGGCTAGAAATCGTAACCACATAAGTACATTTAATGCCAAAAAAAAAAAAGCTCGCCAAAAACACCAGAGCAGATATGGGAATTTTCCCCTTTTTAGGTGCGTTTGTAATTATGTAAATACGTAGCACCTATTGTTGTCGCTCAGTCCGTCCGTCTGTCTGTCCGCATATAACAACACAAAAACTAACCAACCGAATCGTTTGAAATTTAAAATACATAATTATAACATAATTTTGTCGAGTCATTTCAAATTTTATGAAAATCGGATGGATAGATCAATTACAGGGACAATCAAAAGGATTCCGTTACATTGCGGTCAATGGGGGAAAAGCTTCAAATGCGTTTTAATCGTTTGAAATTTAAAACATATAATTATTGCTTAATTTTATGGAGTCATTTCAAATGTTATGACAATCGGATGTATAGATCAATTACAGGGATAATCAAAAGGATTCCGTTACATTATGGTCAGTGGGGAAAAAAATTTCCAGTGCATTTCAATTGTTTGAAATTTAAAACATATAATTATTACGTAATTTTGTCGAGTCATTTCAAATGTTATGAAAGTCGGATACATAGATCATTTACAGGGACAATCAAAAGTATTCCATTACATTACGGTCAATGGGAAAAAAGTTCCAAATGCATTTTAATGATGTTACACTCATTCGAACATAATAGAATTGGCATGAATCTATGAAGTAAATACTAAAATACCCATTCTGCGCAATCTTTGATGCAAAGAAGTTTTATTATTAAATTACAGGGCCACGCAAAAGTATTCCACTACATAATGCTATACGGGGGAACATTGTTTGGGGCGTGTTTTAATTATATTCAACTATTTCACATTTTATGAATAAGATATACGTTGCTGTGGTGTAATAAAAATTACTTCCTGCATATTTACAGAAACAATAAGATTTCGACTACTATACTGTATCCGAAGTACGCTCTACTATATCATCACGATCTGAATATTTTTAAAACTTCGTTCTCGTACGAACGCACCTCATTTGCTACTCTTAACGTGCAATTTCCAACTTGTTTTCTCTATTGCAGCTTTGTTGCGAGAAGCAAAACAGTGAGGTTGAATTTGGCGATCTTTGTTTAAAGTTTTAAAAATGACATAATTAAAAAAATAATTATTAATATTCTAACCAACGCATAAACAATATGTTTTGCACTCTCATAATTTAATGCATACACTACCTGGCCATTGATGATCGTCCACTTGCGATTTTAGACATTTTATTAAATATCTAAAAAAATGCATGAGGAATTATCCTGAAACTCTCAGTGTATAAACATAATAGTACGTGGTATATATTTCTGTGAAGATTTTTTCCTGAAACTATATAGGGGACCGTCAACATATTAAGAAAGAATGAATATCTTTTGGATAACCCTGTCAAAACGAATGTAGCAAAAGAGCTCAAACTGTAAATTGTGATTAAATGGCTTACTGTAATAAACTGTGTTCATTTTTATGTCGATAGCATGTATACTCGCAGAGAAATTAAGGTTTTTTAAAACAGGCCCAATTTTTTCCAAGATTTTTGCTTATAATTTGCAGAGTTCTTAATATAATATAATATTCTTTTTTGAAAATGTGACAGATTCAGATTCAGTTAGGTGGGGAGGCCTACCCTATGGCTTGAGCTCAACAAGCCCCACCTAACATTTATTTTTTAAAAAAAAGTACAATTATTTCACAAATGGTTGCCCAATTTCTTCTGGGCGAACCTAAAGTTTTTACAATATTAAAATGCATAAATTTTAAAATTTTAAATAGACAATTAAGAGTTTGTGAATGTCTATAAAAATTTTAGATGCACTTTTTATTTAGAAAGTTCAACTAAGTTCAACTATCATAAGTATAACCCCCTGACTGTCCGGCAAAAGGGTAAAATTGTAATGTTGTTTTCTCTGCAATTTATTAAAATTATTAAAAAAAGATGTTTTTTCCAACCTGATACAAAATATGTTATTATGTAGAGGTGTATAATCTTTGAGAGTATTAATCCTAACTAATTTTTACAAAACTGGGTTTTTGTTGTAGAATTATATTAATTTAAATATTGCTTATGCTGGAGTGAAACCTGCAGGTTAGTGTGCGAAAAAATCAGCCAGCGGCAGTCAGGAGGCTAATAGAGTAAATGTTTTTAGAAATGTTTAAACAGAGATATGATTTGATAAGCTCGCTAATGCGCAAGTTGAAATGTATACTGATTCTTTTCAACGAGGACGATGCAGTCAATTATTTTCTGTAATGATTTCGGACATTTCAATACATATGAAAACCACTCATTTAATTTCATATTTGATGGCTTTCGGAGATGAAAGATTGAAGTTAGTGGGCAATTTAACATGAAATGTAAGGAGGTGATTCTGTTTCCACAAGTACAGAGGTCAGAATCTACTTTGTTAAATTTAACTAAATATGAAGAAAAAGGACCATGATTGGTAGCGAATAAACATAGATTTCGATGAAATAGTAAAAAGTCTTCTGAAATTTTTGATAGAAATGCGTATGTATATCTACCGGTATCTGCATAGTCCCAATAATTTGCCAGTGTTGGAGAGAATCTAGCTTTAATTTTTTTTTACAAAGGATGCTGGTAATGGATAGAATTTTGATTATATTCTTGATGAATCCAGTGTAGCTGATTTTGCCAAGGTATTCGCTAATTCGTTTCCTTTTATGCCCGTGTGGCCTCTTATCCATTTAAAAACAAAATTTTTAGTAGTTTTCTGTAATAGTATTATGATTGAGGTTACTAATATATCTCTTGTATTAATATCTTTTAAGGCTTGTAGACTTGATAAACTGTCTGTTTGAATTAATATATTTTGAAAATTGCTTGAATCTGCCCAGATTATTGCGTCATGAATAGCTAACAATTCTGCTTGATAAACACTATTGTCATTAATTAAGGACTTTTGATATGTTTGAATTAATTGATTGTTATAGAAAGCTCAGAAGGCATAGGCTGTGCCAGATTCAGTTTTTGAGCCATCGGTGTATATATCCATTAAGTCAGTTAAATTCATAAGTATGTCTTCTATCCAATGTAAATACTTTTTAAATGGTTTTATCTGGCACGTTTCTAGTCTTGTTTGTATTATGGTTGGATTGAACTCTTCAGATGGTATGCCAAGTCATAATACTTGCCCAGCTTGAGATTCTCTTTTTATTTGGTATTGTAGGGGAATTATTCCAGTTAATGTGCACAAGGCAGAGGTTGCCGTTTTTCTGTATGCTTCAGAAATCTCAAAATCATAGCTTAAAAATTCTGAAAATAATCGTCAATAGAATAGGTTGAAAATCCGTTGTTCCCAAATTGAAGCAAAAAAAATGAGGGATTTTATCCAAATGTAGTAGTACGTCTCATATTGTGTATTCTATATTGACACTAATCAATGAATATATGGATATAACCCCTCTTGTTTTTGCTTCATTTTGGGAATAACGGATTTTCAATTTATTCTATTGGCGATTATTTTCAGAACTTTCAATCTATGATTTTGCGACTTTCATAAAAGTTGCGCTATACGTTTAGCTAACGTAATATGCAAATGAAATTTTGATATTGTTGACGCATGCGCAGTGAAAAATTATTTAGTAAACCTACTCATTTTTCATGCAATTTTTATCATTTTTTAATTTTCATTACAGGGTATTATGTGCAATGTTGTTTGTCGCTTTTTCAGAAATGAATATTATTTTATATTAAGAATTATGCAAATTATAAGCAAAAATCTTGGAAAAATTTGGGACTGTTTTTATAAAAACCTTAATTTCTCTACTTGTATACATGCTATCGACACAGTTTATTACAATAAACCACTTAATCATAATCTACAGTTTGAGCGCTTTTGCTTCATTAGTTTTGACAAAGTTATCCAAAAGATATTCATTCTTTTTTAATTTGTTGACGGTCCCCTATAACGTTTCGGGAAAAAAAATCTTCACGAAATTATATGGCCTGTGCTAAGGTGGTCTGGTGTAATAACGCCAGGCGGGGTAATAACGCCAAGTGCTAATATTTTGCATAATTATGAAATAATCTGGTAAATGTCACCCATGTGCTCTGCGCAGAAGGGTTTTGAGTCATATAAATCGCAAAAAACCGCTTCAAGGTAATTTGTTTCATTTTAAGGTCTTATTGTTTTTACAAGCAACTAAAATTAATGCTTGATCTAAAATTTGCGAGACATGTTTTGGAATGTGAAGACTACTTTTTTTATCCGGAAATACTTTGTTAATTACATAAATTTGTAGTACATTTCATGGACTTTCAAAATGTTGTTGAAAATTTCATTTGTAATTTAAAATGTACAGCGCAATAACTATAACGGTGTAATAACGCCAATCTTTGGCATTAATACCCCGGTTGATTCTCTACAGTAGCCGAGCTACATCCTAAATACTGATTCAAATAAACACAGTTAAAACTGTGCAATGTTTCTAATAATTCTATTTAAGCGGTCCTTTTTAAGCAAAAAGAAGCTCACGGTCTGATATTCTTTTGCCTCATCCCCCCCCCCCCCGCACACCACACCTTTATTTTTCTTACTCTTTCACAAAAAATTGAACATTTTCAATAACTTAGAATGCAATTTGTCAATTTCTAAGTTTGTAGAGTTTGTATTTTTAGAAATGGGCAATCTTACATGCAATTATTTCATCTTATTTCATAGTTTTGTTTGGATACCCATATAGGTAGGTAATAACGCCAAATAGCATTGGTCAAAAAATCACGCCATTACATTTTATGAATACATATCTGTTAAATTATTATTTTTTATATAGATAGTCAATGTGTTGTTGGATCAAATCATATATTTGTTTGAAAAATACAAACTAAAACTGAGCCGTGAAAATTGGTAGAATCTTAACGCGCCGTTATTACCCCAGGGTACCTTATTATGTTTATACACTGAGAATTTCAGGATAATTCCTCCTGTATTTTTCTAGATATTTAACAAAATGTCTAAAAACGCAAGTTGACGATCATCAATGGCCAAGTAGTGTACATTGAATAGCAATTCGGGTGCTCTTTCACAACAAGGAACTTTGGCGAGATAGTGAAAAGGGTCTCAGCAAGATAAAGAAATTTGGCAACATTTTCTAGAAGTCAATTAATATACCTTACAAGAGAAGAATTCCATAACCTATTCTGTTTTTTATGGCCAGTTTCTTTTGGCAATAAATGTTTTGGTGTGTTTATGTGATCAGCAGCTTTTGGGGTTGCGTTTTTTTTATTCCTTGAATGATACTGGTGTATAAATCATAATTTGTAAATATTTTTTATAAATAATTTTTTAATAAATTGTTTTTAATTTATTTTGGCACAAATGTGATATACGCAGCAGGTTTGCGCAATTTTTTATATAAGGCAATTCGTTTTCGAGTACCAGTTACATATAAATATTTAAATTATTTTCCATAATTTTGAAAGGAAATAGTACTTAATAAAAAATATATTAGTGATTATAGAACTAAACAATTTATATAATAAAAAAATAAATAAAAGTAAATAAGAAATTTATTAATAGATAAAGAACAATATCCGGGTTATCATGACAGGCATAAAATCATCATTTTGTTGCAACCGCGCCAACGTGCTGCATATATGATACCTTTGCTGTAACATGCATGGTAAATGCGGTTATTATTTAAAAATACATGTTTATAGAAATTTAAAAGCCATGTTTTCCGCCGTTTTGAAAAATCTGGTAAGATGCTATAAAACGGCTTATTGGCGCCATTTTGGCTACTTTCGCCAATCGCGCCTACCAGAATAGGTTGCGAAACTCTTCCCTTTTCCGATACTTAAACTTTTTAATTTATATTTAAAAAAAAGTTTTTTCTGTTTATTAACCGAAATGGGTGTGACAAGTACATATACAGGGCATACAAAAATCTCCACCGAGTTTCATCTACTTTAAACAGATGAAAATTTAACTCAAAAGAAAAGCGGCAATCTCGGTGTAAACGGGTTTTTATTCATTCCTCTCTCTCTCTCTCTCTCTCTCTCTCTTTTTTTTTTTTTTTTTTTTTATTGAAGATTTTTAAAGACCAATCTGCCGCTGTTAATGGATGTAATACATATTTTCGTCTTTGATAAAAAAAAAAAGTTAAAAATTTTGAAATAATCTAATATAAAATGAATTAAGTAAACAAAGTTAAGTAAAGGATTAAAATAATTTTTTCGCAGTACTAAACAGTTCCAAAGTATTATAATGGTGTAATAAGTGTATTTCACATAAATGTACTGTTACGATTTTGTAAATAATTAGAATTTGTTCTAAAAAATAATGTAAAAATGCCTATTAAACTCTAATTAGTAGCTAATATTAATTTTTGTTGCATTAAAATGTTTCAATTTGCTAATTTTCTGCAAGCAAGTAAATATTTTTCATTAGATGTCAATGGAAACTTGGCGAAATATTAGCTATATCGCCAAGTTGCCGTCACTTTTGGTGACGTATCGCCAGGTTGGCAATAAACTTTGTGACATTTGGCGACAGAACAGGGTCCCGATCCTTGCTTTATTTATGAAGATGTCCATCGGTTATCTTAACAGATTTTCATTGCTCCATCGGTTATCTACGCAGATTTTCATTGGACCATTTCCAAATCGTTACTTCTTTTATATATAAGGCTACGAAATATTAAAGCTACTCCTTTCTCCCGGCACAAGCCGAAAGGACTTTTGTCGTTGATTAAGAAAATGTTTAAAAAGTAAGCTTGATGAAATCATTTTGCAATATTAATTTTCTGGTTCTTAGAATGCTTGACTGCCAAGAACTAAAACTCTCTAAGCATTACTTGCAACGGAAACTTGGTGCTCTACCCACTGAATTAACAAAGGAAGAACTGCTTTTGAAATCTAAATACGAGGAGCTGAGGAAAGCGAAAGAGCAGTTGAGACGCTACAGGACGACAGGGAGCTGCAATTCTCCTATAAAGAATCCAGTTTTTCATAAGCCAGTGGGCGTACCTAAGCTGAAAGAGAATTTGAGCAAAAAGACAACTGACTTCAAGAATTGGTCAAAGCAAGCACAAGGAAGCGTCAAAAGGTTACACTTTTGCTGTAAATTTTCTATTCAGTATTTTTTTTATGTTTAAGGATTCTCCGCATAAAAAAATTTATTTTGTAACTATAACTTATATTATAATTTAGGTTCATGTTTGTAAATCATTGTCATAATAGATCATAAATATTTATTATAGTAATAACGTAAAAGTGATTTTTAAATTACAGTTTTTAATTTTACTATACAGGGTGGTCATGAAGAAACTTTGCCGATGTATGGAGCTCTAGCGGACAGTCCGCTAAACCGATCGAGGTGAAATTTCAGATATAGCTATTCAGAGGTATGAGCTCGAGATTCTGTGAACGCCAATAAAATGGCGCTCAAGGTTACGGTTGTAGTTACAGAAACTCGAAAATTTCCAATGGCAACACCCATTTTTTTTCATCGCAAAATGCTCAGCGCATGCGAAAACCCTAAAGAGCGTTGGAACCGTACGTATATTGCAAGAAACGGACATGTTATGCACGCACAAAAAAACTGTTCTGCGAATCCTCTCCTCCATAGAAAAAACTCGATTGGGGCGCAAGGAGGAAATTTGCATATGACGCAGAGTTTGTACACTAATCTTTGATTACAATACAGATCGGAGAAATTAAAACTTTTATTTTGATTACACATTTTACACATGGGTACCATCACCATTAATTGCCTGTGATGACACCCATGTGGAAAATGTGTTTCTGTAACTATAACCGTAACCGTGCGCGCCATTTGGTTGTCGTTCACAGAATCTCGAGCTCATACCTCTGAATAGCTATATCTCAAATTTCATTTCGATCGGTTGAGCGGACTGGCCGCTAGAGCTCCGTATATCGGCAAAGTTTTTTTATGACCACCCTGTATTACGTTCTTCTATTGAAGAGAGAATGTGAAATTTGGTTCAATACTATGCATAAAATACATTTGTCAGTACTGCAACAATGGAAATGACACAAAAATCGGTATTGCAGCGTCCCTTTTCCGCAGATTTCTTTTCAAAATCAAGAAGGACTTCCTTACCTTACCCAAGAAATCTGCAAAAGAAATTTGGTTCGGTTCTGTGCATATCTTCATACAAAACAGAATTTTACAATAATGAAAATGGCACAGGCATCGCTAGTACAACGTCCTTTTCCGGCGGAATATTTGCAAATTTAGAAAGACACACTTGATATATCGAAAAACATATACAAAAAATTTGATTCATATTTTTTTCGGTACTACTCTTTTATCCCGTCGAACGATTTCGCCAAAATATACAAATCGCCAAACTAATAGCCAAATTATGCATATTGACATAATTTTTATTTTAAATAATAAAAAAACCCAAATAATTAGTAGAATATTAATAAAAATACAAATAAAAATCGAAATAAAAATCACTTAATGACGTTTTAAACACGTGTATCGTATTTAATGTCATTGAATTGACATTTACGATCATCCATTACTGGCATTTAATATGATAATTTGGCGATAGTATTTTGGTCGACGGGATAACAAGGTAGTACCCTTTTTTCCACAGTATCATCACACAAGCAAAGAGAAAATTTGCATAAACATGTTTTTTTTTAATCTCTTTATCAAAAACGTGTAAATTCGTCGAAAATTGGATGACGAAATTTTTTTAAACTAAAGTACTTTGTAGTATTGAAAATAGAAGAATGTAAAAAAGAGAACGTAAATTTGTCATAAATTCCTAGGCATGAAAGTACGTTTGTAAATGTTTAAGAGTTTCCGGTTTTAAGCGGGAGGATAGGGAGTATTTGTTTTAAAAACTGTCTAAAAAACGTTTGCATTCTTTTAAACTTACACTACTCTGTGTCTCTTTATACAGGTCATGTCCGTTATATTCTTTTGAAGACGATGCTCAACCAAGGTCTGTGAAAGTAAAGGGTGAAAATCTAACCGAAGAATTCTTCCATAAGCATTCCGAGAAATTTGGTGAGATATGGAAAATCAGAACAAACGAGGACAGAACCTGTTCGGTGATAACTTTCAAACGACCCTCGAACGCAACGAAATTTGTCGAAGCCCTGAACGGAGCAGTCATCGATGGAGTGCAGCTGGATGTATCGATTCTGAGAAAAAACACTTCTTGGAGCAATCCAGACTGTGGTAAACGCACAGGGATAAAAAACGAAGGGAAGTCCGTGCATCTGAGATTTAAAGGGTATTTAACGACTGCCGATTTTGAAGAATTTTTTCACGGGGTGGGAAGGATTACTAGAATCTATCTGAATCAAGCAAAGAATTTCGGATTCGCGATGTTTGAAAGCGAAAAGGAAGCTGAGCGAGCCATTAGAGAGATGGACGGAGAGGTGTATAAGGGCAGCAGAATTTTTGTTTCGCCGCAGACATTTTCGAAGTATGATTTCCATAACCCAGCTCCCCCGTCACTTGAATATAATGAAGACAGAGAAATGGTGACGTATGAAGAATTAGACGACTAGTTAAGTTTAGTCTTTGCATGAGAGCTAGAATAATAAATTATTTATATAGAAATGAACTTTTTCGTAAGTGGTTTTCTGCTCTCTGGTACCCTCCGTGTAATTCAATGTTTAGTTTAGTTTTTGATTTTATACCTCTATGTTCAAATTTGATCCTAAAAGAGAATGTTCAGGAGCGCAGAGGCCTCTAGACAGAAAAAAAACTATTTATTGTTGAAAATAGGAAAATATTTACAGTAAGACTGCATCATATTTTTTCAAACATTTTAAAGATCTAAGATTATGGTATATTTTTTAGATTACACGCTACAGTTAACTAAACCACCAGTCAGCTGGTGCATCAGTGAAGTATATTCCATTGCAACATTTCGCACAATTTACTGCAACCGGAAATAAATAGCAACCCGAGTACTGTTTGAAACTTGAGCCGGGTGCATTCTCAATAAACGACTCACCAACCGTTTCCGATATATCAGTTTGTGAGATGTTGCCATGGCAATAGCCTCGGCTGGTGAGCCAGCTGACTGGCAGTTTCATTATTTTTATCATCTAATCTAGTGTCATATATCATATATAATCTTAATCTTCGACGCTATTGCCAAAATGTGATGCTGCCTTGCAGACTAATACTGCTGTATGAAGATTTAGATAACTATTTCATGGTCACCTAAATCTCCAATTAAATATAAAATTATTTATTATTTGTATTATGTTATTTATAATACGACATGTTCTCACTTATTTGTAAATAAATATGCTGAAAGTAAATGTATTAAATATTGACTTGAATTTCTTCATTTCTTTTCAATGAAACTTTAAGATAGTCTTCTCCTAATAGCACACTAGAATTTGGAATCAGGTAATTTAATCCGATATTAATCGAACTCGTAACAACCCGCGTTTTTAGTTGGATCGGTTTAATTCTAATTTCATTACATTTGAAATGATTCGATAAAATTCTACAAAGTTTCTAAGTTAAATTCCACAATTAATTTAGTCATTAAATTTCTAAATCGCGTGTTACATAGATTTTGCGTATTATATGCCGAAAGCGATTTAAAAATTTTGTTGGGCTCGGATAAAATCGGATAACCTGACCTGTGCAAGCCTCCAATAACAATCTCGCTATACCAATCGAAGCGATTAAGCAAGAGTACACTGTCAAAAAAAAAAAAAAAAAAAAAAAAAAAAAAAAAAAAAAAAAGTTGAATGTAGTTTCTGCCATTGCAGAATTCAGTTTCGCCTCCGTTTAGGAAAAAAAAAATCGCTAGAGGTTTTTTAGAAGGGCGACCCCGTTTAGATTGCAATGAACTAACTTCATTTTTCTTGTGTTCATCAATATAAGAACAAACAGAACAGCGTGAAATACCCAATTGAATAGCAATTTCTCTCTGAGACATTGGAATTGCGGAATAATAAAGAGATACAATTTGACGTGCTACTTCTTCATTGACTAGATTCATCAAAAGCGGTTTTTTTCTTTAGTTTAAACGCTTTTTTATAGACTCTGAGTAAAAGGAAATGCAAATTAGTAATAAAACGAGTGGAATCCCGTCGAATTCGACGAATGAAATGTTCAAAAGATCCGATCGATTTAGTTAAAAAAAAAGGCAAAACTAATTATATTATTGAATCAATATATAATAAATATATTTACAAATGAAATGTCAAGTTTGCCAGTTACAATTTTGAATGCAAATATTCGCACATCTTCAGTTAAAATTGTAATCTGAATGCCGGCGAAATCCAGAAATTTTATTTTATATGCACTCACAGAAAAATTTTTTATTTAAAAAAAATAATTTCATTTTTACTGTGACATTATTTTCACTAACTGAAGTCATCTGAAAGTAAAATCTCAATGTCAGTGTCTATAATGAAAAGAAATATTAAAATGTAATATCGGGTACTACAAGGTTATCCCGTCGACCAGAAAATTATCGCCAAACTATAAGATTAAATGCCAATAATGGATGATCGTGAATGTCACATTCAATGACATTAAATACGATTCATGTGTTTAAAATGTCATTAAGTGATTTTTATTTCGACTTTTTATTAATATTTTTATTAATCTACTAATTATTTGTTTTTTCGTTATTTAAAATAAAAATTATGTCAATATGTATAATTTGGCTATTAGTTTGGCGATTTGTATAACTTGGTGAAATTGGTCGACGGGATAACAGAGTAGTATCTAATACCGTTATGAGTAAAAATGCGATGTTTTAAATAATGACATCATTTTCTCTTCAAATGATTTTTAAAAGTTACTGTTATTAGTAATATGAAAAAGGCATTCGTAATAATATTGTAATTCCCATTTATCTGGTTGGTATCATTTTCCACATTTGAAATTTCTCTTATTTTGATTTAGACATTAATTTTTATCGTACATTATTGTATGTTATTTTATTTACATAATTAATATTATTTCTCAGTAAATATATGTATATATATATATATATTACATCAATTAGTGCATAATTATACGCAATCATTTTGGAAAATAAATTTTTATTATCGAGAGAAAAGCTAAACTGTGTTGCCACCATTTTGAAGAAATGTCATGAAAAAGCTTTTAAAATTAAAAATTAAATATAAAAAAGGAAATAAATTAAAAAATAACTAAAATGGGCACAACTACAAATAAATAGCTTTCATTTAAAAAAATAATTATCAAAATCGGTTGAGTAGAAAGTTCAGGGCAGATGACACGACATTTTTAGCTGTCTGAAAGAAATAGCATCGGAGGTTAATAAATAAATAAATAAATATATAAATAAATAAAAAAACCCGGACGATTTTACGGAAATACTATTGGTAATCAAGAAGCCAGTTGAATTTACTGTTTTTTACCGGACAAATTCCCTTGAATTCCAGGAAGATAAGCAATTTTTTTGGAATTTATGGAAATTTTTCCGTTAAAAAAGAGGAAATTATACTGGAGTCCAGATTACCAGTAGTACTTCTGTAAAATCGTCCGTTTTTTACTTTCTTCTATCTTTACAAGAAGAAAGTATTGGATTCATGAAAATTTTCGACTTCCGGTTTTTGACGGATTTATACGTTTTAGAAGGTCCTGAACACGTTTTGACTATTTTTAGAAAATGTATGTCTGTGAGTCTGTGAGTCTGTCTGTGAGTCTGTGAATCTGTGAGTCTGTGAGTCTGTCTGTGAGTCTGTCTGTATGTGACAAAAAATTTCTGGGCGCTCTATCTCAAGAACTAATGCTCAAAATTTAATAAAATTTTATATTCAGTTAGACCTTGATATGAATTAGTGCCTATTGGTTTTTGGTAAAAATTGGCCTGCAGGTGGCGCTGCTATACTACGTTTTTCATGATTCTCAAGATTGCTATATCTCAAGAACTAATGCACAGAATTTCAGCAAACTTTGATTCTGTGACCCCGTGATATACATAGACGCTGATTAAGTTTTGGTGTAAATTGGCCAGCGGATGGCGCTACAATGCTACGTTTTCCGTGATTTTCATGATAGCTATATCTCAAGAACTAATGCACATAATTTCATCAAACTTCAGATTCCGCGATACCTTGAGATACATAACCGCTGATAAGGTTTTGGTGTGAATTGCCTTATAGGTGGCGCTGCTATGCTACATTTTGTACGATTTTTGCGATAGCTATATCTCAAGAACTAATGCAGAGAACTTCATCAAATTTTAGATTCTGTTACACTAGAATATATAACATAATTAGACGCTGATTACATTTTGGTATTAACCTTGCAACAGGTGGTGCAGCTATGCTGCATTTTGCACGATTTTTCAGATAGCTATATCTCAACAACCAACGCACAAAATTTCATCAAAGTTCAGATTTTGTTACAAAATGACATATAACATAATTACACGATGATTACGTTTTGTTATAAATCCTTCAACTGATGGTGCTGCTGTGCTATATTTTACATTTTTTTTAATTAGCTATATCTCAAGAACTAATGCACAGAATTTCATCAAACTTCAGATTTTTTTACACCATAACATAAGTAGACGGTTTTTTACGTTTTGGCATAAATTGTCCAAGCTATGGTATTGCTGTGCTGCGTTTTGCAAATTTTTTGTTATAACTATATCTCAAGAACTAATGGACGAAATTCCATCAAATTTCAGATTTTGTTAGGGCTTGACATAAATAGATACTTATTAGGTTTTAGTATAAATTACTCAACATGAGGCACTACTAAGCTCATTTTCTCAGAATAATTATTAAATTTTGCGTTTTAGGCTTTTCGGGTACCAGAATCTCATTAGGCTAGGTCAAATATTCGAAGAAATTCGATAGTAGGTAACTTTGAGGACACCACGTTTTTTAAAAAAAATATTAAAATGTACTTATGAGATAGAAGAAAGTTTTAGGATTGACACATCCAACTAGTTACTTTCTTGTATCTTTACAAGAAGAAAGTATTGGATTCATGAAAATTTTCGACTTCCAGTTTTCGACGGATTTATACGTTTTAGAAGGTCCTGACACGTTTTGACTATTTTTAGAAAATGTCTGTCTGTGAGTATGTCCGTCTGCATGTCTGTCTGTCTGTCCGTCTGTCTGTCTGTATGTGACAAAAAATTTGTGGGCGCTCTATCTCAAGAACTAATGTTCGAAATTTAATAAAATTTTATATTCAGTTAGACCTTGATATGAATTAGTGCCTATTGGTTTTTGGTGAAAATTGGCCTGCAGGTGGCACTGCTATATTACGTTTTTCATGATTCTCAAGATTGCTATATCTCAAGAACTAATGCACAGAATATCATCAAACTTCAGATTCTGTGACCCCTTGATATACATAGACGCTGATTAAGTTTTGGTGTAAATTGGCCAGCAGATGGCGCTGCTATGCCATGTTTTTCATTATTTTCATGATAGCTATATCTCAACAACTATCACACAGAATTTCACCAAACTTCAGATTCTGCGATACCTTGAGATACATAGCCGCTGATAAGTTTTTGGTGTGAACTGCCCTATAGGTGGCGCTGCTATGTTACATTTTGCACGATTTTTGCGATAGTTATATCTCAAGAACTAATGCAGAGAAATTTATCAAATTTTAGATTCTGTTACACTAGAATACATAACATACTTAGACGCTGACTATATTTTGGTATTAACTTTGCAACAGGTGGTGCAGCTATGCTGCATTTTGCACGATTTTTCCGATAGTTATATCTCAACAACTAACGCACAGAATTTCATCAAACTTCAGATTTCGTTACAAAATGACATATAACATAATTACACGATGATTACGTTTTGTTATAAATCCTTCAACTGATGGTGCTGCTGTGCTATATTTTACATTTTTTTTAATTAGCTATATCTCAAGAACTAATGCACAGAATTTCATCAAACTTCAGATTCTTTTACACCATAACATAATTAGACGCTTTTTTACGTTTTGGCATAAATTTTCAAATATATGGTGTTGCTGTGCTAAGTTTTGCAAATTTTTTGTTATAACTATATCTCAAGAACTAATGGACGAAATTCCATCAAATTTCAGATTCTGTTAGGTCTTGACATAAGTAGATGCTTATTAGGTTTTAGTATAAATTACCCAACAAGAGGCACTACTAAGCTCATTTTCTCAGAATATTAATTAAATTTGGTGTTTTAGGTTTTTCGGATACCAGAATCTCATTAGGCTAGGTCAAATGTTCGAGGAAATTCGATAATGGGTAACTTTGGGGTCACCACATTTTTTTTTAAATATTAAAATGTACTTATGAGATAGAAGAAAGTTTTGGGATTGACATAGTGAGCAAGGGAGTGGAACCCTTTTAATCTACAAAAAAAAAAAAAAAAAAAAAAAAAAAAAAAAGTAGCATTATTAACAACATTTGCTTAGAACTCGGTTATCTATGGTATTATGAATTTGACAACAATTACGGATATTTGATTAGTTGTTAAGAAAATGATTGTTTTTCTAATTTGATCTCTGTTAAGTATATTTCGTTTCCTTCAAGATTCTTTAAGAGAAACTGACGACTGAAGCGAGCAAAGGCTGCTAGTAATATCATTAGAAAGATTTCGTCGGGGGGAAGTAAAAAGCGTAATGGTCGAAAATAAGCAAATCGAAATAATTTATACGTAAATTACACTGACAATTTATACATACAAGGTTGCAATTAAGGGATATTTTTTTAATTTTTCTCACATCACTTGCTCAAAAAGAAATAGTTTACATGTACACTGACAACCAGTGCAAGAAAAATGCAGCAGAAATTTTATTTTTCGAAAATGTTGGTGTAAATGAATTATAAAAATAGTCGTCCAAAGCAATCCAGGATTTACAGCAATTAACTTACCTCTGTTTTTTTCTAAGTTTTTTTTTTAAATAACCATTTGGAAAATGGTTGTTGCTCACGGTCTAGAGATATCTGTGACATATTTGAATCCTTGTGATGTCCGCATTTTATTTCTTTTCTAATTAGTCCATGTTTAATCCATGGCGTAGGTAATATATGACTCCTATTATTACGTAAGTCACTTTCTATTTTTTTTCAACAAAAATACAAGTAATCTACTATTTTTGAGTTTCAAATGAAATGGAATATTTCTTGCTACAATGACAATATATATATATACAAAAAAATGTGATATAGCTTTTGAACAAATTGCATTTATAAGTACTTCTTTTTTCTATTCAGTGCTGTGTTAATGGAAAAGGGCGATACTTACAAATTTCAAAATTTGCTGTACTGAAAATTGTAAAACTGAAATTTCATTTAAAATTTGCTTATGATGGTTCCAGGAATACTAATGTTAAACCCATAGCGTACGTAATGTATGACTTTGTTATTACGTCGCGTTTTGACCATCATAAATATGATTGTTATATTTATAATTTTTTTAAATATAGAACTTATTTACAAGTATAGAATTTCATAAGACTCCATAAATGTTCTTACAATATATTGAAATAAGCATATGCTTAATTATTATAATAAGAGATAGACTTTGTGAACCCCCCCTGCCATGTATATCAGATATTAAAACAGAAAGCAACTAAAACTCACCTCTAAGCCACGTTTTACTTTAAACTACGTTGAAAAAATGTGTAGTCTAATTTTTCATTTTGATTAATATTTGTATAAAAAGCATGTAAACTTAATAAAATATGATTTAGTTTCTTGGTTACAGGTTCTGACATATCAGAGAACAGATTATTATAGTACCAAAAGAACCAAATACGTAGGATCTTTTTATGTTTTTTATATTCCATAAAGTAAAAAAAAAATATTTGCTTCACAATTATTTTTAAATAGTAGATAATCATCTGGCAATTCATTATCTGAAATTAAGCGTAATAATTCCCTTTTCTTTTTAGAGTATACACACTGTAAACTTAATTTTTACATTTAAGGCGTGATTGGTTCTATTCAAACACAGAGTATAGAACTACTAGAGTACCTCCTCGAAAAAATTACCTAAATGTGCAAATACATTTTCCTACTTTTAATATACGCTTTTTTCAGAAGAAACTTAATATATGTTCATTTTTTTCATCAAATAAGTTTTTCTAAAATTTTGTAAAAACTGTCTTATTATTGTTAATATTAAACGATGTGAACAATGTCAGAAAAGTTAAGCAATTGAAATATTTAAACCTGCCAAAGTCACCTGCAACTTTCAACTATGAATAGGCAGTTTTTGACGAATGATAAAGCCGCTTCCACACAAATTAAAAGTTTACAATAAAATCTGACATAAAACTAGAAAAAAACATTTAATTTGGCATGGTATCCAATGTTGAACAATCTCGCGTATATGAACGAGAATGCAGCTCAATGTTGAGATCGCTTCAATAAATTATTGTGTTCAGGGAGAGACTTTATGATCACCCTGTATATCTACACTTAATTGGAAAGCAACAAAATCTCATCACTAAGCGAAAATTACTTTGTAAGAATGTGTAGACTCATCTGTTCATTTCCATGCATATTATGTACAAACACGGCGTAAATATAATAAAACGTGTTTTTTTCTCTATTACAGGCTGTGAAACAGCATACAATAGGTTATTACAGTGCCAAATGTTCCAAATATGAAAGATCTTTTTATATTAGTTATTCCCCATACAGTCAAACAAATATCTTCTTCAAAGTTGCGTATGAATAGAAGATAATCCAACTTACTTTGAGAATTTTGCTTCTTCATCTTCGTAGCTTCTTCTCTTACCAACAATGATGTATCGTGAACAAAACTTGGATATAAAATTTGAAGAAACAGATTTATGATTGGAGTAAAAAAGAAAAGGCTCCTTAAATTTATAGATTCTGTGTAATCATATTTGAAATTAGTTTCGTTTTCTTTAAGTACCAAAGAAGAAATGCCTATAAATATTAATATTGCATTAAAGAAAAAAGAATTAAATACTAGAACGCCAACTTTTGTGTCAACAAGATTTACCAAAAGTCTTATTTTGTTGTAATCATCGCAAAGATTGTTCAAATCGCATTTAGACCTATTTTTCATCACATTTTTATAATCTATAATTATAGATTTTATATCCGAACAAACTGATATGTAATACATGATAAAGAGGTTCGTCGTATATAAAGATATACATGAGAAAACACAACAAATATGAAGCGACAGACGATTTTGAAAGTATAATTATGATTAACATATCCAAGAAGCAAAAACTGTATGGTTTCATCACAATTTACATATTGGAATGTCATTATAGCTGCTGATATGTTAAAAGCCAAATTGTAAATGAAATAAAAAACTACGAATGACTATAAGAACATCAGCTTTGTCTCTAAAATTATGTAATAAATTATTCAGTTTTTTTCTCAACGCATCAAATTCCTCCAAACGTTCAGTTACATAAAAACGGTTAATTATATAAGCAGAGGTAGCTGCAAAAAATGCAATATTCGTCTGTAAAGTATTGCCACATGAATATAAACAGTAAGATAAATTTAAGGACACAGAAACAATAACCACAACAAAAGTAAATGTTTTGTTGAATGCATTCGCATAAGAAAAATACCCGCGCCTGTTATACTTATGTTTTGTTACTTTAAATATACCAACAACACTAAATAAATAAAAGATGTAAGTGTATGCATTATTTTTAAAGGTGTTCTTAAATGCAATTAAAGAATTTCTCATTATGATGCAATTTTTGTTAACTATAACACATTAAATGTTCGTACAATATTTGCAATAAATTTAACAATATACATTTTTATGAAAATTTATGCACTATACAATAAAAATCTGTGAGGTTACTAAAATTTTTATATGAACTGGACTCTTGGACCTTCTTATGTTACGGCAACAAGAATTCATGTTACATATGCACATTTCCACTGTAAAATAAAAACAACTGTACGGTCATTAAGAATTAAAAAAAAACTTGGATGCTTCGAATTTTTTATGAACGGATTTCAGATAAAAATTTGGTAAGATTACAATAATTTGTAATTCACTGTTTTGCACAATACAGATTTCTGTAGTGTTACAATCTTTTTTGTACAGCGCAAAAATAACGTTTTAATAATCACACACATTTTTGTAACATTAAAATTGTAAAAATACTGTTTTTTTAACAATGCAAGTATATATATACTTTAAAAATACTTATGAACGCATTCAAAAATTATCAGGCTTTATATGAATTGCATCAAATTTTGTCAGATAAAATGCATTTAGATATTATTTATCTAATATGAAATATATTTGACTTTATGGAACAGGGCCAGTTATTAAAACGCCAACTCTAAGTTATATTACAATTTTGCAGAACACTCTCATAATACTTTTAGATGCTTCAGGTTATTCAAAATGCTTGTGATTAAAACAATCAATGTATTAAAATCATTTTTAGAATTGGTCTATTGAAGCACAAGAAGCTTACAATGAAAGTAATTTCGATAATGAAAAGGATATGAATATTGATGAGATAAATATTATCTTAAAAAAAATTTTCTTTAACTTATAGCCACAAGATAATCAAGATAATAGAATTCTTATTAAAATCAATATATGATTTCAAAAGCAAGTTTTTCATTTCCTAACAGTGTCAACAAATTTGCTTTTTGAAGCTCAATAAATATTGAATTTAGTTTTCCTGTCAGTTTTAGATTTATATGATGGTTTTATTTCGTAGCTTTTCATATTATTGAAGTGTTTAATTGAAGAATATGAACAAAGAACTCTTTTTGTTACAAAAAACCTCATTTAACAAATTATTTACTTTTACAGAAAACGATTATAGTTTTTGTCTTTTTTCATTTCCACAAATACTTTTTTTTCACAATCATAGGATTCGGATATATTATAGCAAAATATTTAGTACTTTTTAAAGTGAGAATATATTTAAATATTTTAAAAACTTTGAAATAGTCACGAAAGTGATACTATTGGACCAAATGTTATAAAACTTGGTAATAGTTTTAAAAAAGGTCATAGAAATTTATTGATCTACAACGCAGTGAAACAAAGGATTATTACTGTTATTTTTTTAAATAAATGTTTAAAGTTATTGTTATATTGAAAATTTAATACTTTTTGTGATATATTATAACTTTATTTAAACATGAACCTAAAAATATAATGGAGGTTATAAACTGAAAAAAAATCTGCAAAGTTACTAAACTTTTTCTAAGAAACTGAGATTCTTAAGACAGTTTATCTAACGGTAATAGAAAAAATTCATGTTAACTGATCTTTTATTTGAATTTTTGCCTTTATCCTTACATAAAAAGTTCTTAAAATCCCAGTTTCCTAGAAAAAGTTTTTTTAATTTTATTTTTTATTTATTTAATTTACACTGTATTCAGAAAATAAAGCTTTTGGTATCGAATCTCCTTAATCAAATTTAGAAAGATATTGAACTCTTAAGTATACGCGAATCATATTAGGAAAAATATAATGCACCGCTTTTTCTTACATAAATTCCAAATAAGTAATTGTATTTATTTTAAAAATTGCGTTTTATAAAAAAAAATCAAACGTAATCTTGACATTTAAAAATATAAAATGAAATTATGCAAAGGCAATACTTTACACCATGTTACATACAATGGGTTTATTCGTTTAGGAAATCCAAACATTAATTACACTGTATGAAAAAAAATCTTTTAAGTTTATAATTTTTTCTAGGAAATTGAAATTTCTAGAATGTATTAAAAACAAATTTCTGTCGATTTAAAAACCTATTTTTGTAAATTTACATATTTATTTGCACAATGTACAGGTAAAATTTTATTATACATGTAGATTTCTTTGAATTACAAAACTTTACATCTGTAGCGTTACTATTTATCTAATATTTTTTGGTGTAATTTGATGCCGGCTCGCAGTAAATTGATTTGAAAACAATAACTTACGTCAGAATTTATAAACGAATTTATTAGAAAAGTCGAAGTTTCTTATTTTCAGGAATATTGTAACAGGAAAAATTTCATTAAATATTCTTAGTGCCAGTAAAATTGAAATTAAATGTCCTTTTTTAGGGGACACCACGCCGGAAAGATTTAATAAAAAAGTTATTTTATACCTTTTTTTCTTTTGATATTTGAAATTATTAATGCATAATTTAAAATTTTATAAAAAGAAATCAATTTAGATAAGATTTTTCTCTTTAAGCTTATAGAATAATATGAGATTTCCACAATACTTTTTCTTTGGTTTTTAAATTCATGTACGTTTCTCACAATCTTTTTCCGTTAGATTAAGATTTACGATTGAAATATTTACCGTCATGGCTTTAAATATTTTGTCGTCCTTTTTCCTTTACAGCTAAATCTTTATAGAATAATACTGTAAAATTTCATTTTAAAGCATAGAGTGAAAGACTTTCAAAGAATATGAATGCTTTATTCTTTTACTGAAATACTCAATAAATAATTCAGCTCAGTCCACATTTTATACAGTCATTGTTAGGAAGTTAAAAATATTTTTAAGATGTGAATTTAAAACATTTTTAAGGTGTGAATTTAAATTATTTTTAAGATTTGAATTTAAAACAATCAATACAAATCCCACAAATATACACACTCTATTTAATTATGTCATATTTAAATAATAATTACAAAATTCTTATTTTTATATATCAATCTATGCATTCAATTTACTTTCAATAACGATTTTTCTTTTCTTTTCTTTTCTTTTTTTTTTAACTAAACTTAAAATTTTTCTGAGTGTTAATTGTGTTTTTTCTTCTTATTTTAAAATGTCAAGGTTTGTGACGCGATACATAATGTAGATCATGGAAAAATTACCCGGATGATTTCTATCACATTAGATAAGATCCAAAAATCTTCCGAAACCAGAATGTTTCGTAGATAAAAGTAAATACCTTTTTGATCGCGAAAAAATGTCTTCTTCTATTATATGTTTTAAAAATCTTATATTGTCTTAAGAGGAGGTCTCCAAGATGAAACAGTCATATTTTTAGTGAGAATTCCTCATTCTGCAATCGTGTTTTTTCAGTAAGTTTTAACCAAGCACCACTAGATCTAAAGGCCCGTCTATTTGAGATTAACTAGCAAGGAGTGACTGAGCTTAGCTCGGTCAAAAGTAACTTTGTGTTCAACGCAATATAGTATTTTCACTTTATCAGTCTCTCTGTATTATTACTATAAAACATGTTGTTTATAATAGTATTATTTACAAAAATAATTAATAAGACAACTATGTATGTATGCACAGTTTTACATTATTTTAAAATTTACAACGAAAGGATATCGATCAAAATTACTTTTTTTAGCTCGACTCTGATTGTGTAAACCATTTCGAATCCTATTAAGAATGTATAAAAATTTCTTCACATTTTGAAAGGCAATATTTTTTGCCAGATATAGCCAAATTTGGCGACATTCTTTCACCTGGTTCCAAATACGTGTTTTGGCTTTCGTAATCTTAATAGTCGATTTTTCGGCCAAATGTCGTAAATATTTTGTCAAAATTCGCCAACTTATTGGCTGTTGCCATATTCTCGTGGTCCTGACCGTATTGCCCAAAATGACCCACTAACCAAATTTGATCAAGCGTGACTTAGCTCAATTGTCTTCAGTTAATCAAAAACAGTAGAATATAAAATATAATCAAAATTGTTTAAGCCATTTCTTAGGCAAAATTAGCTTGACAACATTCATTCCTCAATGAAGCCGAAATGATCCATTAATATATTTTTTTTAATATGCGACTCAGCCCAATAGTCCTCTCGTGACAAAAAAACGATTCTTTACAAAATTTAGATAAAATTGATTATGTCGTTGTTACATTTAAATAGAATGACCTTGACCCATTGTAACCCAAAATGACCCATTATCGAATTTTTTCGAGCATGTGTTCTAGCCCAATGATTTTCTCTTGCTGGAAAACGATATAAATCAAATTATATTAAAAATGGTAAGAGCCGTTTTCTAGATGAAATTAGCATGACCCATCATAACCCACAAATGACCCTTATAATCGAAATCTCTCGAACATGTGGCCTAGTCCGTTCGTTTTTGCGTGCCGAAAAACGGTTCGATACAAAATTTAGATAAAATCTACTGAGCCGTTTTTTAGATATGATTAGTTTGATCTTAACCCATTGTGATCCAAAATGATCCGTTAATCGAATTTTCTCGAACATCTGACCCAACCCAATGATTTTCTCGCACCCGAAAACGATAGAATTAAAAATTTTGTCAAAATTGCGCGAGACATTGTCTAGATAAAATTAGCTTGACCCACAATGACCCACTAATTGATTACTGTCTAACATATTACTTTACCCAATAAACTTCTTGTAATCCAAAACAATAGAGTACGAAACTTGGTCAAAGTCGTTAGAACCATTATTTAGACAAAATGACCCAAATATGACCCACTAACCGAAATTTCTCGAATGTGACCTAGCCCAATAGTTTTCTTTTGCCAAAAAATGTTGTATTCAAATCCAACTTAAAATTGATCCATTTGTTCTTTACACATAGCTTGAGCATGACCCATCATGACCCATCATGATCAACAAATTATACTTATAATCTAAATCTCTCGAATAAGTGACTTACAAGGAAGGTCTCTATACTGAGCATACCCAGAATCTTATGAAAAAAATACTAATTAAAGTACTTATGTATGTAATAAAGGATCAGTCAAAATTCAGAAGGAATCAAAAAGGATCAGATTAGATATTGTGTAAAAAAATAAAATATTTTCGAATATTTGGCGTGAAAAGACAAAAGTGTCACTCGATTTGGCGACCAGCCGTTTTCCTCGCCAAAAGCAAACGATTATAATGAAACTCAAATCTGTTAGATATTTAGTTTGCGTGTAAATTGTATTTAATGAATTTAAACATAAACAATGAGAGTAATATATAATATACATCAATATACATATTGTATTACATATATATATATTACTCGTTGAAGTAGTTATTTAATTAATCGCTGGAAAAAATGTTTTCATAGCTAAAAAAATCATATTGAGAAAAATTATCTTCATACATTTAAGCCTATTCAAAAATAAACGTCATATGTTTCCATAGCAACAAAATCTAATCGACAATTCTCAATTGGACTTAGAACTTGAAACAAATTTAATTAAATTTAAATTATGAATTTCGTTTTAAATCTCAAATTTTGATGATTAAATTTGAATATAAATACATATAAATTTCGATATAACAAAATTATACTTAAAACAAACTAAAACTTACAAAACTAAAGTCATTTAAATTAAATTTATCAAAATAAGTTCAACATTAAACTTTTTTTTTTCTTGAAGTGTATTTGACATAAAATATTTTTTTGAAATTACATTCCATTGCCAACCGGCGATAAATCGCCAAATAACGAAATTTTCATTATTTTTTACGGTTACTGAATGGAGGTTCCGCCGAAATTTTTTTATAAACGTATATATCCACACGAGAAGAGCATTTTGTAATTTTTTCAGATTTTTCGGGGTATGCCCGTATGGAAACCTTGCTTGTTAGCCCATTAGTTTCTCGTGTCTAAAACTTTTACATACAAAACCTCGTTAAAATCAATCCTGTCGTTCTTTAAATATAAATAGCTTGACCTAGACCCTTTATGACCCAAAATGATCAACCAAACTCTCTCGAGCATGTAGACTAGCCCAATACTTTTCTCATGCCAAAAAAATGTTGCATACAAAACTTCATTAAAATTGGTCCATTCGTTCTTTATATACAGATTGATTAGGATGTATTATGACCCGACCCATCATGACCTACAAATGACCCTTATAATTGAAATCTCTCGAACATGTGACTTAGCTCATTAGTTTTCTTGTGTCAAAAAACTGTGACATACAAAATTTCGTTAAAATTGATCCTATCGTACTTTAAGTATAAATAGCTTGACCCAGACCCTTAATGATCCAATATGACCCATTAAACTTTCTTCTCGAACATGTAACCTAGCCCAATGTTTTTTGGCGCCCGAAAAAAATTGAATGCATTTTTTAGCCAAAATTGCGTGAGAAAATCTCTAGATAAAAATAGCATGAACCACAATGACCCCAAAAATGACCCACTAACCGAGTTTTCTCGAAAATGTTACTTAACCCAATGGTCTTCTTGTAATCCAAAACGATAAAATATAAAATTTGGTCAAAATCGTTAGAGCCGTTTTAAGAGGTAATGTTAGATAAAAATGGTTTGACCCATAATGACCCAAAAATGACCCACTAATCGAAATTTTTCGAACATGTGACCCAGCCCAATAGTTTTCTCTTGCCAAAAAACGATTGGATACAAAATTTCCTTAAAATCGATCCAGCCGTTCTCTAGATATAAATAGCTTGATCCTGACCCATTATGACTCAATAATCGAATTTTCTCGAACATATGACCTAGCCTAATGGTCTTCTCGTGCCCGAAAATGGTAAAATCCAAATTTTTGCGAAAATCGTTAGAGCCGTTTTTGAGATAAAATTTACACACACAGACACACACAATTTTTGCTCGCATTACAGTATAAGACTAGCAGGCAAGACCGAGCTTAGCTCGGTCAAAATTAACTTTGTGTTCATCTCGATACAATAGTCTCACTCTATCATTTTCTCGGTATAAAAAGTGTTATTTATAATAGCATTACTTAGAAAAGCTATCAATAAGAAAACTATAATGTAGGTACATATTCATGAATTTTACATTTAAAAATTTGAAACGAAAGGACATCAATACAAATCACATTTTCAACTCGACACTGATTGGCTTAACCACGGATTTCGATTCCTATTAAGAATGTCTTATGATATTTCTCCACGGTTCGAAAGAAAATATTTTTTTGCCAAATTTGGAGGTATTCTTTCATTTGGCAACAAGTACGTGTTTCGGCTTTTGTAATCTTAATTGTCGATTTTCTGCACGAATGTCGTCAATATTTTTTCAAATATCGACAACTGATTGGCTGTTGACATATGCTCGTGATCCTCACCCTTATTACCCAAAATGACCCAGTAATGAAATTTATTCTAACACGTGACAGCTCATTGGTCGTTGATCAAAAACGGTAGGATATAAAAGTTAGTCAAAATCGTTTAAGCCATTTCTTAGATAAAATTAGCTCGACCTGCAGTGAATCTAGGTTGGAACCGGTAACATATAAAATTATGTTAAAATTCGTTAAAGCCATATTTTAGATATAGTTAGCTTTGTAATTATCAAAATTTTGTCACGATTATTTTAATTGTTTTTTAGATACAATTAACTTAACCCGCATCATGGTGACTTAAATGGACCCACTAACCAAATTTTCTTGAACATGCGACGAAACCCAATACCTTTCAGAGTTCATCAACGATAGCATACAAAAATTAATCAAATTCGTTAGAGCCGTTTTCCAGATAAAATTTGATTGACTTGTAGTCGTGACCCTTACCCATTATGACCCAAAATGACTCATTAATCGAATTTTCTTGAACATTGACCTAGCCCAATGATTTTCTCATGTCCAAAAACTATAGAATACAAAATTTAGTCAAAATCGAGCAAGTCATTTTCTAGATACAATTAGCGTGACCCACAATGACACCAAAATGATCCACTAAACGAATTTTCTCTAACGCATGACTTAATCCAATGGTGTTCTTGTAATCCAAAACTGTGGAATACAAAATTTGGTCGACAAATTTGGAAATTTTCGTTTGTGGTAATCGTTATAGCCTTTTTTTAGATAAAATTGGTTTGACCCAATAAAGAAACACTTATCTGAATTTTTCAAACGTGTGGCCCAGCCCAATAGTTTTATCGTGCCAAAAAAATGCTGTGTACAAAATTTCATTAAAATCGATCCTCCCGCTTTTTAAATATAATTAGCTTGACCCAGACCCTTTATGACCCAATAATCGAAATTTCTCAAACATGACACCTAGCCCAATAGTTTTCTCCTGCCAAAAATATTTTGTATAGAAAATTTCGTTAAAATCGATCCGCCTGTTCTTTAGATATAGCTTGACCATGACCCATTATGATCCATCATGACCCACAAATGACTCTTATAATCGATATATCTCGATCGTGTGATTTAGCCCATTAGCTTTCTCGTGTCAAAGAACTGTTACAAGCAAAATTTCGATGAAATTGATTCTGCGGTTTTAAAATATAATTGCTTGGCCCAGACCCTTAATGACCCAATATGACCCATTAAATTTTTTTTTCGAACATGTAACCTAGCCCAATGTTTTTATCGTGCCTGAAAACCATAGAATGCAATTTTTAGTCCAAATTGCGTGAGAAAATCTCTAGATAAAAATAGCATGACCCACAATAACCCCAAAAATGACCCACTAACCGAATTTTCACGAACAAGTTACCTAACCCAATGGTCTTCTTGTAATCCAAAACGATAAAATATAAAATTTGGTCGAAATCGTTAGAGCCGTTTTTTAAATAAAAATGGCTTCACCCACAATGACCCCAAAAGGACCCACTAATCCAAATTTTTCGAACATGTAACCCAGCTAAATTGTTTTCTCGTGCCAAAAAACGATTGGATACAAAATTTCCTTAAAATCGATCCAGCCGTTCTCTAGGTATAAATAGCTTGATCCTGACCCATTATGACCCCAAGTGACCCAATAATCGAATTTTCTCGAACATGTGACCTAGCCCAATGGTCTTCTCGTGCCCGAAAATGGTAAAATCCAAATTTTTGGGAAAATCGTTAGAGCCGTTTTTGAGATAAAATTTAGACACACAGACACACACACACAATTTTTGTCGCATTATAGTATAAGATGTATGAAGTCTCCCGCCAGTGTACCTTGCACAAGCTATTCTGGCCAATCGTGGAAATCCTGAACCAAAACAATGACCACATGTGCAAACACGTGCACCGAACAGAAAACAGCTTACTCAATGCTAATTTGGGCAGGGTTTGCGTCACATGGACTCGCACGTAGTCCATTGAAATGGTTCAGGGTTTGAAGCTGAATCCGACTTCACTTTTTCGGCGGTTTTTAGTGAAATGACTCGGCAGGTAGTATATAGTCGGTTATGGTTTTAACTTAGGATGTCGAATGGAAAGACTTTAGAAAATATTCAGGTCTCCATACTAGGTATACTCAGAATGTTTTGAAAAAAAATGCTAATTAAACTACTCATGTATGTAATAAAGGATCAATCACACTGAATGGCGAAATCACAGTAGAAAGTCGGTAAAAAATAAAATTCTTTCGATAATTTGACATTAAAGATGAAAGTGTCAAGCAATTTGGTGACAGCATTTTTGTTCGCCAAAAGCGACTTATGTGAACGAAAATTGTTTATTAATGTATTTTTTGAATGTGTGTAAATAGTGCTTAATAAATTTAAACTTAAAATGAGATTGCTTAATACGCATATATATATATATATATGTATATATATATATATATATATATGTATATATATATATATATATATATATATATATATATATATATATATATATTGCTTGTTTCTGCACTTTATTTTATTTATCACAGCCAAAAATATTTTATATGTGCAGAGAAATTCATTTCTTTAAATGCGTTCAAAGAAAAAAAAAAGCCAAAGTCATTACTATACCAACAAAATTTAATTGATACTGCACAATTGGACTGAATTTTGATCTTGAATTAATTTAGTTAATTTAAATTTTGTTTTAAATCGTAATTTTTGACAGTTAAATTTCATCATAAATACATTTAAATATCTATATAACAAAATTATAGTTAAAACAAACTAAAACTAACAAAATTATGGTTATTTACTAAATTAAATTTATTTAAACTAGGTCAATAAGAAACATTCTCCCCTTAAAGTGTATTTCGCATTAAATTTTTTTTTGAAATTATATTACGTTGTTAACTGATGAAATGTCCAAATAACGTAATTTTCATTTTTTACGGACGTTCTATGAAAGTTCCGCCGAAATTTTTTTTATAAATGTATACATCCTCATGAGAAAAACGTTTTGTAATTATTTTCAGATTTTTCAGAGTATGTCCGTGCTGAGACCTACCTTCTAAGTTCATTTTAAGGATTGTAATATCCCGGACTGCAAATGCTTAGCAAAATTTTGCGGTATACCGGATTGCAATACACTAACTCAAATAACTGTGGTATACCGAATTACAGTAGCATTACTTAAACTACATAGAAGAAAGAGCAGTTATGCTGAATTAGCGTATTTGATGCTTCAAGAAAGGATTTTTTTTGAAAGTCAAAGTTTCTGAAATGCAGAAATTTGTTCCTAATATTAATTTTTACGAGAAATTGATACAGGTTTCTTGATAAAGCTGCTTTAACTGTAAATAGACTAGTGAATGAGGAAACTATACGTTATGGACATATCAAAATCTCCAAACACAAAAAGTTTTTTTATTTGCTATTTTCCATAAATTCAATATGTATATATATATATATATATATATATATATATATTATATATATATATATATATATCGCGGCTTCGCCCGCGTGGAATTCGGTTATATTGCGGTATAAAACACAACTATAAGAAAACTTCTCATTTCCACGGAAAAATGTAAGAAGCGCGATGTAACGCTGGATAAGATTAGTTGTTAAACCAAAACTGAATGGTACACTATATTATATGTTTTCCCTTGTGGAGCAAAAACATGCAGATTTTGGGCACTGGAAACCCGGGAACACGCTACATAGAGCTGACCATGCTGACGTTGAGCCTGTTGCGATAAACGAACTTGAGTACGAATATCATTCTCAGAAGCCCTCAAAGAAGCTTGGCGAGCGGCTTGCTCCTCAAGTCTTTGCTGGCGCTGAGATGGTAGCTCAGCAGCTCTCGAAGCAGCCTGATGCTCTGCTTGTTCGCGCCTTCTTAATTCAGCATGGAGAGACGATTCTTGAGATCGGGCAATTTCCATTGCCCGAGCTTTAGATGAGGTGCTCGACAAATTAGATTTATGTTTGCGAGGCATTGTGAAAATATGAGTAAACTATAAACCTAAACTAAACTAAAATCCCAAACTAAACTATAACAATCTAAATGACGAACAAAGCTACGTAATTACCTATCGAAAAAACAATAACTACTTTAGATATCTACCTAGAAAAAAAGCACTAAACTAACCTAACCTAACTATTATACAGCTACTGCACATCGTTACCACGTTTTAAAAACACCCAGCGCCATCTATCGCATACCTCAAGAACTAAATAACGTAACTAATACTTATACCAATTAGTAATTCGTTGACTTATAGTTATTTCAGGATAAGTAGATGTAAAAAAAAACATTTTAGACGATAAAACAAATAGTACGTCATCCCTCGGGCATTCCTCATTTTCGAGGATTCATTATCGTATCGTTTAGCTTCTAAATTTACATGTTCATATTCGTATGCAATATATAAGTAGATGTAAAAAAACAGTTTAGATAATAAAACAAATTGTACGTCTTCCTTAGGGAATTCCTCATTTTCGGGGATTCATTATCGTAACATTTAGCTTCTAAATTTACATATTTATATTCGTTTGCAATATTTTATCTTGTTTTAAACGACACACAGCGCCATCTCCAATCCATCCATCAAGCAAACTATATTTTTGTTTTCCCTCGGGAATATCAATTTTTTCCGGGATAAAAAGTACCCTATTATTTAATCCGGACTTCTAACTTTACGTCTGCAAAATTTCAAAGCAATCGGTTCAGTAGTTACGGCGTGAAAGCGGAACAAACAAACTCACTTTGCGATTTATAATATTAGTAAGGATATCACAGTTGTAAGGAAATATAAATTAATCGAAGACATGTTTAAAATTATATTTTCTCACATGTCATGTTTCTTCAGACTATAAAAATGACTTTTTACGAAATTATACTTGTCACTTCACCAAATACTTTAATAAAAATTTTATCAAAAAATGTTTTATTTTTCAGTTTTTGTATTATTAATATAAGAAACTATATCAAACTATATCAAAATATGGTAAACAAATATGCAGGATATTTCTTTATATTAATATTGTCCCGAGAGTCATATTTTCTTTTCAAAGTTTAAAAAAAAATATGAAACATAACATAACTAGAAAAATGCTCAAAGATAACTTTGTTTCAGCTTATTTGCTTTTCTTTTTAAGAATAACACATCGGAAAAGATTCATTACCCGTAAGGCATGATGACTTCACTGCCACGTCGTTGTGAAGTCACACTGTGACTTTCGTGTGTGTTCGTCGGTGTGAAGTCACAGAGACCAAAATGTGAAGTCATTATGGCCGTTTTAGAGCTCGTTTGTGACGTCACATTATGACCACTTTGTGAAGTCATGGTGTGACAAATTTGTGTATAATGTGTCATTTATGACTACTTTGACATTAACATCGTGACAAAATTGTGACAAAAGCGACGTTGTGACAAAAGTGTATTTTAAAGTAAATAACATATTTTGAAGAATTATTGTAATTTTTTAAATATTTTTATCATCTCAGTCACAATGTGACGTGACTAAGTGGTGGTAGTTTTGTCACAGATGTGATGTAATCACAGTGACTCTCAGTGACGTCATTGTGAAGTCATTATGACCATGCATACTATGAGGATAACTTTTTAAAAATATTATAATTATCCCAGGAGTCAGATTTCTTCGTGAAAGTTATAAAGAAGGCTTATTAAAGGATGACATAAAAAAAAAATTAAATCATTTACCTTGAGTTTATTTGCGTCTCTTTTTTATAATGAAACATCATTGTGAAAAGATTAATATATATTTTTTCTTTTATTATTATTTCGGGAGTCAGATTTTCTCGTAGACGTTATAAAAATGACATAGTAAAAGGAGACATAATCAGAAATAAATTTAAAAATAATTTTCCCTTTTTTACTAAGGATACATCATTGACAAAATATTGTTGCAGCGTATATAGGGTTCTTTCGATCTTATGGTTAGACAACTTCAATCTCTTTTCTCTTAGAAAAGTAGAAAATAATTTATTTACAGATCTTCAGAACAACAGAGTCTTCGAAACTCACAAATATTCCTAGATATTCCAAAATAACTGTTCATATCTAACGAACAAGTACAAATATAGGTCGCAGAGACTCTTTATACAATGTCTCAACACTATATCACATTCAAAACAACGTAGATAAAACTCAATACATCAAGCAAACTTGCTTGGACAATCTCTAGTAGCTCACTCTTTCTTTCTTTCTAACCGATGGCCAGGCCCCTACCTGCCGAGTTATCTCAGCTTAACGGGTTAGATACCTGGTATCGGGGCGGTCGACCGCCTAATTGCCGCGTAGCGGCAATAAACCTGATTTCTTTGCTACGCATGCCATCATTTCTGCAGTACTTGCTTGTCGTTGAGCATACTTTGTTTCGCCTGTTTGTTGTTTGAACTCTAATTGGCTTCGCAAGATGGTCTCGTAGTTTAGAGCCTTGATCAGATGACGAGACCTTCACCTGGCAAGGCACCTCCAGAGGTATAATTCACAGGTAACTTGGAGGACTTTGCACCCACGACGGATTTTACATGCACCAGGCGCCATTAGCGTACATGATGTAATTTTTGCCGGCAAAGTGGCGAACCACTAAGACAAGTACCCGGGTCGGCTGTTTAGGTTAAGTGCTTTGTTGGTAATCTTTGTGGTTTATTGCACATTGGGTTAACCTAGTAGCTCACTCAATGCCTGACTGGTAAATAATAACCACAGCTCGCATCGCTTCTCTTCTTATATAGGCTCGTAGCAGGTGCTAGAAATTTCTAGAACCAACTCGAAAAGTCCACGGAACAACAAACAAGGTATCAGTATATCTAAAAGGGGGGTTACCATTGAGAGGGAAGGGTTACCATCGCCAACAATCGCCAAGTTTGTCGCCAACTTGGCGATATATCGCCAAATTTGGCGACCAAAATTAGTCGCCAAAAGTGACGCCAACTTGGCGATATCGCTAATATTTCGCAAAGCTGCCATAGACATTCACTGAAAATAATAGACAAGTTTGCTTGATAACAGAGACAATGTAACAAAAACTAATATTAGTAAAGAAATGGAGCTTAATAAGATTATTTACATTATTTTACAGAACAAACACTAACTATTTACAAAATTCGTAACAATATTATTTTTTTTTCTTTATGTTGTTACTCGTTGAGCCACTGGCCCGTAATAATATTCTTAAATGAACTTCATATTTATACAGGGAAATCTCATTAAAAAAAAAACAATCTCCCAAGCGACTTCCGCTGCTTACAGTACAGTGTAGCAGGCGTGCTGTGCACGCACTGCAAAATTGTACCCCCCCCCCCCCCTCAAATAAATAAATAAATAAATAAATAAATTCCGGATTTTTCTAGTTTGACATTCGAAAAACAAAAGGGCGAACTATATTTTTAACAAAGCTGTTCCTGAACGAAACTTTGCAAAACAACTTCCCAATGGATTATTATAGTCAAAACAGTATGCGGACCTCAGCAAAATACTTGGTGAAACTACTATAGGGGAAAATACACTTTTGGAATTTATATTAAATAAACATTATTTATCCCAGTGTTCTCTGAAAATCCACAACTAAATCGGTAGAAATCGGCATGGATTTATAGTTTGATCGCGCCCTTCCCTCTAAAAAAATTTGGCTCCCTTCCAAACTGTTTGATGTCTCCTACTCTTTAAAATCTATGTTATGTGTCATAAAATATCTGAAAGTTTTACATTAAATAAGTAATATTTATCCCGTGACTCTGTTAGAAGTTAGCATCTAAGATGGTAAGAAAAGGTACGATTTTAAGGGGGCTCAGGGGATAAAAACTTTTCAAAAAATCGATTTTTTATGATCTAGTTTGATTATTCATTTAATTCTTAACTCAATGCAAAAAAACGCATAAAAATATTAGCATTTTTAACGGAGTTATAAGCATTTATGTATCAATACTTTCATAGCCGCATTCATATAATTTCAACTTTAAGTCGCGTTTTCTTAAAACTTGATTTTTGACGACTAACACCAATATTTAAAAAAAAAACTATTTGATGTAATGGCTTAATTTTTTTTTCTTGTATGCATATAACATCATTATTTAGAGAATGAATTAAGGATATAACTATCACTTAAAAAAAAACATTATTAAAAAATCTCTCAAAGTTGAAAATTTAAAAAACCCTTAAAAAATACAATTTTTTTTTCTATTTAAAATACTCAAAATATTTAACTATCTAAAATATATTAATTCATTCTCTAGATAATGGTGTTATATGCATGCAGAAAAAAATCAAGCCATTCCATCAAATAGTTTTTTTTTTAAATCTTTGTGTTAGTCATCAAAAATCAAGTTTTGAGAAAACGCGACTTAAAGTTGAAATTATGTGGATGCGGCTATGAAAGTATTGATACATAAATGCTTATAACTCCGTTAAAAATGCAATGCGGTTTTTTGCATTAAGTTAAGAATTAATTGAATAATCAAATTAGATCATAAAAAAATCGATATTTTGATAAGTTTTCAATCCCTGAGCCCCATTAAATATTTCATCCCCATTCCCGCTATTTGATGCTTTTTTATTCTTAACCCTTAACCGGAATCGTGGGTCCCTTTTGACGGACAACGACAAAAAAAAAAAAAAAAAAAAAATTAATAACCGTTAACAGTTTTACCGTGAAACTTTTTTCAATGCACTTATAAAAGATCTAAGTGGTAATTTCATACGTATTAGAAAATAACTTGGATTTTAATCAAAGGGTCCGTTTGGACCCAAGATTCCAGTAATTTGGAACAATTTAGCGACTCCGGTTAAGAGTTAAAATCTTTATTATGTGTTATAATTTTTTTAAAGTTCCAAATAGACCATTTCGTGAGTAAACTTAATTTTAACAAATTCGTGTTTTAGCATTTCTTTTGCTTTTTTAGGTAGATTTCGTATGAAATACTACCTATTGCGTTCGCACCAATGTTGGAATTTCTGAAAAAAATTTGCAGATCTACGCCGATCAAGACCCCAAAAACTACCATCAGTAAAAAAAGTGTATATCTATATCTATCTATCTAACTATATACAGGGTGATTCTAAATTTTTTTTACAATAAAAGACGGGTGATAGCACACATCAAGACAAGCAATATTAAATAGGAGACCAAGGGTCCCAAACACTTTCCAAAGGAGATAGCCGCCATTAAAGTTTAGGGACCAAAATTTCAAATAAACATAAAAAACGGAAAAATCGGTTGATTGATTTGCGGTTTTAACTAAAATTATTCTTTAAGTCGGCATTTTCTTGAAATTAAATAATAAAGGTAAATTTCAAAAAATGCCGATAGAGGGCGCTTTAGACTTTGGAGTAACGAACAACTATTTTTTGACGGTATTTTTTGCATCTCATTAAATGTTTTCGTAAGCTTAGACTCAAACTTAAATTTTGAGCTCAAAATCTGAAAGTGGGAGTGGTTAAGTAGCACAAACTGAACTGTGTTCAGAGGGTTCAAATTTCAAATGATTATAAAAAACGGAAAAATTGGTTCACTGATTCGCGGGTTTCACTAAAACTATTCTTTTTGTCGGTATTTTCTTAAAAATAAATTATAAAGATAATTTTCAAAAAATGCCGATAGAGGGCGCTTTAGACTTTGGAGTAACTAACAACTCTTTTTTGGCGTTATTTTTTGCACCTTATTAAATGCTTTCGTACGCTTAGACTTAAACTTAAAATTTTGAGGTCAAAATCTGAATAGTTGGAAGTGGTTAAGTAGACAAACTGAACTGTGTTCAGAGGATTCAAATTTCAAATGATTATAAAAAACGGAAAAATTGGTCGATTCGGTTGTGGTTTTAGCTAAAACTAATTTTTAAGTGAGCATTTTCTTGAAAATAAATTTTAAAGATAAATTTCACAAAATGCCGATAGAGGGCGCCTTAGACTTTGGAGTATCGTACAACTATTTTTATCTGTTATTTTTTTAATCTCATTAAATGCTTTCAAATGCATAAACTTAAATTTTAGGCTCAAATTCTGAATCGTTGGGAGTGTTTAAGTAGCGAAAAATTGAATTGTGTTCGAGGAGGGGCGCAAATCAATCGACCGATTTTTCTGTTTTTTATGTTTATTTGAAATTTTGGTCCCTAAACTTTAATGGCGGCTATCTCCTTTGGAAAAAGTTTGAGACCCTTGGTCTCTTATTTAATATTGTTTGTCTTGATGTGTATTATCACCCCTCTATTATTGTAAAAAAAATTGGAATCACCCTGTATATATATATATATATATATATATCTTATGTACACGATAACTTCTATAGTTTTGCTCCAATCTCTTCCAAACTGATACACAGAATCAAGGGATAGGGGTATAAAATCTCGGCTAAGTTCGTTAATGGGCAAAATCGGTCCAAGGGGGTGGAAATAGGGATGGTTCTTGTGAAAATCGAAAAAACGCCATAACTTCTTAATTAAAATAGATATCGAATCGGTTTAAAGTTTATGTTACTTCTTAAAAATGGGCCAAGAGTTTATATGTGAAAGATTTTTGATAAATTTAGAAATGGATTCAAAGGGCGAAAAAACAGGGTTTTTGGGAGAAAAAAATTTATAACTTCGTCAATTCTCAAGATATTAAGTCCAACTGAATTTTTTATAAATGTTCTTAAAATTATCTAAAACTTTTGTATTTACAAGTTTTTGACAGGACCAAATTTTACCAGTGAAAAAAATTAAAAACGAAAAGAAAAAGGTGTGTAAAAAAAAGAAAAAAATCCATAACTCCGTCAATTTTTAAGCTATCAAATCTAATTTAATCTATTTTAAAACTTCTCAATAATATCTACAACTTTTATACTGTGAAATTTTTTATAGGACCAATTCGTATAGCAAAAATAAATTAAACAAAAATAGGAGTTGGAGAAAAAAAACCTCAAATCTAAACTGCTTATATTCTGACTCATTTTTAAAATCATTTTTGATTTTAAACGCATCCAAATAATAGATCCTCTTATTTAGAAATTGCATAAAATGGTGCATTGGTAGGTTTTTTGATAAAGGCAGAATATATTTCAAAAAAGGCTACCAAAAAGGATATTTTGAACAGAATTTCTCGAAGTCATCGTGACTGAAAAATTTTAAGGAAGAATTCAAATGAGAAATTTCGTTTTTTATGACTCGTTTTAAAATCAATTTTAGCTCTCAAATGCGTCCAATTTACAGATCCTCTTATTTAAGAACTATATAATGTGACGCTATGGCTAGTGTTTTGATAAAGATAGAATATATTTCAAAAAAGGTTGGCAAAAAGGGTATTTTGAACAGAATTTCTCGAAGCCATCCTGACCGAAAATTTAAGGAAGTATTCAAATAAGAAATTGCGTCTTTTTCTGACTCGCTTTTAAACTCATTTTTTGCTCTCAAACGCATCCAATTTACAGATTCTGTTATTTAGGAGCTATGTAATGTGACGCATTGGCCAGTTTTTTGATAAAGATAGAATATATTTTTAAAAATACTGCCAAAGTGGGCATTTCGCACAAAATTTTCCGAAGCGATCTTGATTGAAGAATTAATGATGTATTCAAATAACAAATCGGTTATTTTATGACTAATTTTTAAATTCAATTTTGCTCTCAAACGCATTTAATTGACAGTTTTTTGTTATTTAGGAACTATATAATGTACTGTTTTGGTTGATTTTTTAATAAATTCAGAATATATTTCAAAATATGTTGTCAAAATGGTCATTTGAGCTTATTTTCGCTTAAGATGATTATGATAAAACCAGTTCTTGCAGAAAAATGAAATTAAGAATTTTTCATAAGTGGCCAAATGAAGGTATTAAACTGGGTTTATCTCTAATCATACTTTATTTTTTATTGTTGAATGATGCACTCTTCGAAATATACTTTTGCCTATAGGCTGACCCGACAGGGATTTTAAAGAATCGAGTTTTTTATTTTAAAAAAATCTTGCGAATCGATTTATGTAAAATTTTTATATTATTAAATAGCTTTTAAACATAAGGCTGGATAAACAGCTTTAAAATATCTAAACAGTGTATTTTTAAAATTTTGAACGCGTTCAATGTATAAAAATCATTTTTGCTTTCAAAAAACGATCGAAATATAATTAATATCTACGGTTATAATTTACAACCGTAAAGAAATTTACATACCTGAAATCAACGAAAAGTTGTCCGGAAGTAAAAATTAAATTTATAAATATAATATTCGAAAATAATTGAAGAATCATCTGTAAATCTAATTACCCGCCAACGTCAGGCTGTGTGCCTATCAAAACATCTGCTTTCACAATGATTTCTCAAAACTCTATTTCTTTGAATTTCGGAAAAAAATGAGCGTTTAAAAATGAATTTTTCATAGAAATTTCAGCTATTTAAAGAAATATGAAAATAATTTTCATAATTTTTGAAAGTGAAAATTTTTCTACCTCTAGTTGTCTAAATTTGGAACTTTTAGGCTCAGTAGAATTTAAGATACAGTGCCTTTATTAAAAAGTCCAGTGCATTTACCGCCATGGTAACCCTCTATTTACATTAACTCTTTTCCTTTTTCTTTGAGTTTTCGAAGAAATGTTCTGTGGTTTGATAAAAAATCTATACTTTTGTTGAATTAGGAATAATTTTTCTATTATTTTAATTTAGGGATTTTAATTAATATCTCAACTAATATTAGATTTATAAAATTCTGAGGCTCGGGTACATTAGGAGAGGCCTTGGACTGTCGTTAAAAAAATTTTTTTGAGCCTTGCATGTGCCCTATTTTTTGCTGACCATCGCATACACAGACAGAGAGAGCGGTTTCTTCTTTTATTAGTATAGATTATAAAGAGAGTAATATTTCATCTTCCAAGTTATAAATAATAAAACATAACATAATTAGGAAACAGTTTCTTCTCTGTTTAAAAACGTCACATTGATCAAAACAAAATTCATTAACTTTCTCTTTACGTTATTATTTTTCAAGAAAGTCAGATTTCCAATTCAGTGCTATAAAGAAGGCATAATAACTGATAACATAATCAGAAAGAAGTTTAAAGACATTTTTCTTCAGCTTATTTGCTTTTCTTTCTAAAAACAAAACATAGTTAGACTATTATATTTGCTAACTTTTCTTTATGTTATTAATATTCCAGAAATTTGATTTCTATTTCAGAATTATAAAAAAAAAACACATTAAATCATAACACAGTCAAAACTAAGTTTAAAAATCGCTTTCCTTCAGCTTATTTGTTTCGCTTTATAGCCACGACATTACTTCAAGAAAAGATTAATCTTCTCTTTATGTTATTATTATCCTGGAAGTTAGATTTCCTCCTCAAAGTTATAAATAAAATATATAAAACAACAACAACAAAATATAACATATTCAAAAATGATTTTAAAGATCCTTTCTTTCTGTCTAATTGCTTCTCTTTGTACAAACAATACATCAATGAGAAAAGATTATTTTTTTTTCTATATCGTATTTCCACTTCAAAGCTATAAAGAAAACAAAATCAAACAAAATATAATCAGAAGTAAGTTTAAAGACCACTTTCTTTCAGCTTACCTGCTTTTCATTTTAAAAACTACACATCGTTACGTTAACAGTTCATTAACGTTTTCTTTATCTTATTATTATTCCAGAAATTTGATTTCTGTTTCAGAATTATAAAGAAGACATACTAAATCATAAAATAATCACAAAAAAGTTTAACGATCACTTTCCTTCAGCTTATTTGCTTCACTTTTTAGTCACGACACATCTTCGAGAAAACATTAATCTTCTCTTTATGTTATTATTATCCTGGAACTTTCCTCTTCTAAGTTATAAATAAGACATATATGTATAAAAAAAGAGTAACACATTTAAAAATGATTTTAAAGGTCACTTTCTTTAAATTTAATTGCTTCTCTTTGTACAAACAATATATCGATGAGAAAAGATTAATTATCGTTTTCTTTATCGTATTTCCTCTTCAGAGTTATAAATAAAACATAACAAACCATAACATAATCAGAAAAAAGATTAAAGAGAACTTTCCCTCTGTTTATTTGCTTTTCTTTTTAAAAACAACACATCGTTACGTTAATATTCCTTAACTTTTTTTTATGTTGTTATTATCCCGGGAGTCACATTTTCCTTTCATAGTTATAAAGAAGACATAATAAAACATAACATAACGAGAAATAAGTTTAAAGACCACTTTAATTCAGCTTATTTACTTCACTTTCTAGTAACGATACACTGTTGAGAAGAGAGTAATTTTTTCTTTATGTTATTATTATCATGGGAATTAGATTCCCTCTTCAGAATTAGAAAGAAAACATAATAAAACATAGCACAATCAGAATTAAGATAAAGCATCATTTGACTTCTATTTACTCGCTTCTATTTTTAATAACGATACACCATTGAGAAAACATTAATTAACTTTTCTTTATATTATTATTTTCCCTTCAGAGTTATAAAGAAGACACAATAAAACATAACATAATCAGAAATATGATTAAAGACCACTTTAATTCAGCCTATTTACTTCACTTTCTAATAACGATACACTGTTGAGAAAAGAGCAATTTTTTCTTTATGTTATTATTATCATGGGAATGAGATTCCCTCTTCAGAATTAGAAAGAAAACATAATAAAACATAGCACAATCAGAATTAAGATGAAGGATCATTTTACTTCAATTTACTTGCTTCTATTTTTAATAAGAATACACCATTGAGAAAACATTAATTAACTTTTCTTTATATTATTATTTTCCCTTCAGAGTTATAAAGAAGACACAATAAAACATAACATAATCAGAAATAATATTAAACATCACTTTAATTCAGCCTATTTACTTCACTTTCTAGTAACGATACACTGTTGAGAAAAGAGTAATTTTTTCTTTATGTTGTTATTATCGTGGGAGTGAAGTTCCCTCTTCAGAGTTATGAAGAACACATAATAAAACATAGCCCAAACAGAATTAAGATGAAGCATCATTTTACTTCTATTTACTTTTTTCTATTTTTAATAACAATATACCATTGAGAAAACATTAATTAACTTTTCTTTATATTATTATTTTCCCTTCAGAGTGATAATGAAGACAAAATAAACCATAATATAATCAGAAATAATATTAAACATCAATTTTCTTCATTTTACATGCTTCTCTTTTTAATAATCACACATCATTGAAAAAATGTTAATTACTTTTTTATGTTTTTATTTTCCTGGGAATCAGATGTTCTCTACTGATAAACACAAATCATTCTGAAAAGATTCAGTAACATTGAAAGAATGTTAATTAATGAATATAGTCGGTGAATACATGTATTGTTATTTCAATCTTAAGAAACCATTTTAATGATTCGTTAATTTTAATATTTTCAAATGATTTTTTTGTTGCATAGGGTAACTGAGTATGATCTACAATAGGGATAGTTATTACTACTTCCATTTTGCTTACAAATATAAAAAATATTTTTTTTGACGCTTTCAAGTTCGGTTGCAAAACTTCTGAAATTAAAACTATCCTAATATATATATATATATATATATATATATATATATATATATATATATATATATATAAAAAAAAAAAAATTGAAAAAAATTAAAAATAACAAGTTGGAAATTGCACGTTAAGCGTAGCAAATGAGGTGCGTTCGTTGATAACGAAGTTTTAAAATATTCAGATCTTGCTGATATAGTAGAGCGTACTTTGGATACAGTATAGTGGTCGAAATCTTTGTGTTCCTGTAAATATGCAGGGAGTAATTTTTATTATACTTCATTAACGTATATCTTATTCATAAAATGTGAAGTAGTTTAACATAATTACCCCCCCCCCCAAACAATGTTTCCCCGTATAACATTATTTAGTGGAATACATTTGTGTGGCCCTGTAATTTAATAATAAATATTCTTTGCATCGCAGATTGAACAAAATGTACTTTTTAGTACATATTTCATAGATTCATGTCAATTCTATTATGTTCAAATGAGCGTAACACCATTAAAATGCATTTGAAATTTTTTCCCCCATTGACCGTAATGTAACGGAATACTTTTGATTGTCCCTGTAATTGATCAATGCATCCGATTTTCATAACATTTGAAATGATTCGACAAAATTATGTAATAAATATACGTTTTAAATTTCAAACGATTAAAATGCATGTGAAACTTTTTTTCCCCATTTACCGTAATGTAATGGAATCCTTTTGATTGTCCCTGCAATTGATCTATCCATACGATTTTCATAAAGTTTGAAATGATTTGACAAAATTATGTCATAAATATACGTTTTAAATTTCAAGCGATTAAAATGCATTTGAAACTTTTTTCCCCATTGACCGTAATGTAACGGAATTTTTTTTATTGTCCCTGTAATTGATCTATCCATCCGATTTTCATAAAATTTCAAATGACTCGACAAAATTATGTAATAATTATATATTTTAAATTTCAAACGATTCGATTGGGTAGTTTTTGCGTTGTTATATGCGGACGGACAGACGGACAGACAGACGGACAGAGGGACGGACTGAGCGACAACAATAGGTGCTACGTATTTACATACCCTGGTAGCAAGCACTCATCACATACTGCCCGGCCTTTCATCGATTCCTCCAAATGTGCTCGCCAAATAACACGGGTATGTCATTGCGAGCAATATCTAAGAACCAGTTTTCGATTAGTGTTCAGGTTTCTCCATAAAAATTTGTTGATCGCATATTCACGTGATTATATAATGGCCCAATATCAAATAACGGTGAAATTTCGGGATAATCGCAGCGTTTTCTCCAAGCGCAAATCTGATTGGTTGAAACAGGAAGCAGCCGAAAACCCCGGATGAAGTTGTTTGTTGACGGTCGGCTCGGCGGGAAGTAGAAAGCGCCCGCCGCCATTATTTCTACTGCGTTCGTGTGTTTTTTCAGGATTGTTTTCGGGAATGTAGTCAGGTAAGTACCTATTTCATTCTTTCCAATTTTGCTACTTTGTTTAATGTATTCATTACATGTATTCGCTGCTTTGTTTAATGTATTCATGTTAAAACAACCTAAAAATTAGTTTTCATTATTGTTTTATGTTTGACCGTTAGCAGAAAATTTGCCGAATACCAAAGCTTCGATCAAAGTGTATGCCGAGTATCTGTCTTTCGGCTATCGAATATTTAAAATGAACACTAAAATCATTTGTCATAATACAGTATTTTTTGAAAAAGCACTGCAACACATACGAGTTAGAAACTTAAAAAAAAAAAAAATTATAAGTGCAGTGCTTATACTGGAATGGTGGATAATAATGCTTTTTTTTTCTCCTGCCAAGGCCGGTAGTAGAAACAGTGCAGCGCCGAAACTGATACTGCAGATTAAAAATAAAATTTGTGTTCAAAAATATTAAATGTTTATCTCTTTTAAATAAAGTTTATTTGATTGGAAATTTTTGCAAATGTTTATGAACTTGTTGAATGTTTTTCTGTGATTTGCGATTTTTTACATTCAAAAGGGGAATTCGGTTTTAATATCTTAGTAAATATTTATTATCCTCTTTTAAATAATGTTTAGAACAAAAACAAATCCTTGGTTAAGCAAAGTGACTAGCATTTTTCAAGAAAGTCACAATATTAAGGAATGGTTTGCCCCCAAAACAGCAGATAAACTGGTAAAAATGAGTTCATATTTTCTAATCGTGGATTAATATATTTATATATTTAACATTCATTATTAAGTTATTTTATAGATTAATAAAATAACAGTTTTGTTGAGCAATCATAAATTGATATCTTTGTAAAAGTTAGTGAATAAAATAGTTCACATTTTAATAAGTACAATAATTAATATATATATATTTTTTTTCATTAGTTTTTCTTTTATTTATTAGTTGTCTGTTTTAAGCATGAGTTCGATACAACATTTCTTGACTGAGTTTTAATAATGCTTGTAAATTAATGTTTATCTTTTAGTGGTGTTGCTTAGTGGCACTCCACTCGCATATAACTTTTCTTTTTTGCTGATAGCGGAAAGGAAATTTAGATCTTAGGAAGGGCGCAGCATTTTTTTTTACGGAAAACTTTTAAGAAATTATTAGAGTTTGCAGACAGTTTTATATTATATCTAAGTCTGCCTACCAGTAGTATTTATACTATTTTATTTTCTGAAATGGGGCAGATTACAACTAGTTAATGCTTAAAAATTATTCTTTTTATTTACACTGCCAATGCTAAATTTTGATAGTAATGTTATACATTTGTAAATGATCATTTTATTTTATCACTGAAACATATTAAAATAACATCAAATGAACATTGGTCATCATGTAATTTAACAACTAGCAATCCATTACTTATTGTTTTTTTTTTATTATAATTAATTTAAATAATGTTATTAAACTAATTATTTGGAATATTCAGCCAAAGCCAAAAGTTTGGTTTATTTGTCGAATATCGAATCAACTATCCACTATCAATCCCTAATTTATGTACGGCAACTTATGAAAAGTAATAGTTTCAAGTATTTGACTGCAGGGACTTGTGAATAGAAAATTGAACCTGGGGCAAAGTCTCAATTTGGCACATCAGTCCCGAATTTTTCTTGTCAGTGGCTAAAAATAATGTTGTGGTAGTATAAATTTCTGTGCCCTGAGTGATCATTCCCTTTCGCACAGCGCTGGTTGACTGCCAGTTTTGATCTAAATCGAAAGAAAATTATTCTATATTTTTAGATGCAATATATTTGTTTTTAATTTATATTAAGTCTGAAAATAATTATAATCCGTTGTGAGTATTTGACTATTTTGATATTAAAGAACCCTTCCAAAAAATTATTATAGAATAAAAATTGTGTGTTATTTTATGTAATTTTTTTGGATTTAAATAAACACTCCCACTCTTTTTTTCTCCATGTTTTTCTTTTTAAAAATCCCAATCGCTGTGATTTTAATTAAAAGATAAGGTCAAAAAATGCTTATTTAAAAAAAATTCTGACTGTAAATGGCATTAGTGCATCTTAGTTGTGAGAATGATTGACACAAAATTTCTTTTTTTTTTTTTTTTTTTTGCTTGTTTTAAAATTAAAACGTTACTTAATATTTTATGCATGTTACTTTATATGTTCTGGTTGCTATATGTCTGTCTAAAATTAAAAAAATTAAAAAAGGCTATTTATCTGTTTTTATATATACAAACATAAGTAATTAAAAAAAACATATATATACATATGGTATTTTTATGTTAGCTGTGCACAAATCTGGACAATAGTATTTTTCTCATTGTTAGCAGCTTTTATTTTCCTTGAATATAAATTAAAAAATTGGAATGAAATGTTTGGGATTTTGATATTTGAATGAAGTTAGTGATGGACGATGTTAACAGGAGCTTGGAAAGGGAAAATCCTGTCCAGGGGAAAGCTAGGACTTGGTGCCACCCCCCCCCCCTCCAACTTTTTTCTGACAGGACAAAAATGATGTTGGTAAATATAAATTTGGTGCCCCCTAAATTTCTTCGCGGGGGGGTGACTGCCCTTTTCGCGTGGCTCTGAATGTTAATATATAATTAAATCCCTCACGTTTTTTACGCGATCAACTATCAAAATTCGCATTTTTTCTGCTACCCTGTGATGAAATTCGAGCTTCTTCAGTGATCATTTGACGAAATTTGCGTTTTTTCACGATACTTTGACAAAATTAGCACTTTTTCAGCAATCTTATGTCGAAATTCACGCTTTTTCAGCAATCCTATGATGAAATTTGCTCTTTTTCCGCGATACTGCTGTATTAATTTTTACTAACTTTTGGAATTGCTATTTTTCAGTAGTGACCACTCCCCCCCCCCAAACCCAGTGACACAAATTAACCCCCCTCCCCCCCAAAAAAATTTCATACTTTAACATTGACCCTCCCCCCCCCCCTAAACAGAATATCAATTGTAAAATATATTCTACTGCACATTCAATAGATAGTGAGTTTAGCATAGCGGAATAAGTTCTTATTGCCCTTATCTACAATTTAAAGAAAGAAAACACTGGAACATTTCTGAAAATTCAATCTTGAAAGAATTTTAAAATGATCTTAAAAGAATCAAGATTTCCAAAAGATAGTGAATTGAGTATAGCAGAATGAGTTCTTAATGCCCTTATCTAGAATTTAGAGGAAAAAAACATAGGATCTTTTCTGGAAATTATATGTTGAAAGAATTTAAAAGTGATATTAAATAAATCAAGATTTTTTTTAACAGTAAAAAAAAAATAGGAAATATTAAATATTTAAAAAGACCCCCCCCCCACCCCTGCCAAAATGTACTTTTTCTCAAATTCCTCTTCCCCCCCCCCCACAAAACTAAATTGTATGACGCATCTTGCGTCACCAAACCCCTCTCTGGGCACCCCTGCTATCTTTCAGCATATCTGAGTTAATCAAAATATAAATTCAAGTATCGATTGTAGGCTTTGGGAATCGATTCTTATTGTGATCGATTGTGTTTTATACAATCTCAATTATAATTGATTTTCAAAATTTAAAGAATCGCCCTTCACTAGTGCAAAGTAGTTTCGATAGGACTGCAAGTTTTGTGCCCTGCAAAATTAATCTATAGTCAACACTTTTTTATGTTTACAAAAATCCTTATCCTTAAAAAAATAATAAATTCCATTTTAAAATTTTTGTCTTTTATCATTGCATCCAAGAAATTCAAAAATTATGATTGTGTCTGTCAGAAGTTTCATAAAATGCAATTATTTTTACATTTTTTTAAACCTTAGGTTGTTTTTAAAGTCTATGATTCTGCTCTCTGAAGATGCAAACTGTGTTTACTTGCAGCAAGATTTTTAAAACAGATCTTTTTAACGGTAACTATAATCATGTTTAGTGTTTATGCTACTAAAGAAGCTACTTTTTGCAGTAGATTCTGCTTAATGTGATCATGGGTAATATCAGCCAATTAGTATTAACACTGTTTCAATTTTTGTGTATATAGGTTTCAGAAAAAAAATCGTAATTTTTGTCAATTTACTGTAAGAAAATAAAAATTTCTCTAGTCATTTAAAAATTCAAATTTTGTTGATTAGGCACAGGAAAAACATGAATTTTGTTGATAGAATGCGTAAAAGTGGCGAATTTTGTGAATGAGCTGTGGAAAGTCGCAAAAATTTCGCTGTTGGGAAATGGGAAAAGTCATAAATTTTGCTGTTGAATTGCAGAAAAAAAATTGAATTTCGAAGATCAGGTGCAGAAAAATTTGTAAGTTTTGTCTATCAAGCATGGAAAAATCTAACTTTATCAATTAGTGAACGTGAAAAATTGTACAGTTTGATGATCGCACAAGAACAGATCTTTGATGATGATGTGTAAAAAAAAATTGCAAAATTTCTTCATCGGCTAAGAAAAGTTGAATGATTTGTGTGTTTATTGCTCAAAGGAGAAAAAAAAGTTAATGTTGTGCTCGGGGGGAAAATATCGTCAATTAGAAAAGAAAAAATCAAGAGTTTTGTAGATCGGATATGAAAAAATAGCAAATTTTGGCGATCAGTGCATGTAAAATTTGCAAATTTTGGCAATGTGGTATGATAAAGTTAAAAATTTCATTCATCAGCTGCATACAATTCATCAGACATTTAAGAATCGCAAATTTAATTAATCAGGTGCAGAAAAAAATCTGAATTTCTCCAATCAAATATGGAAAGAGTACAAATTTCATTGATCGGGCATGGTAAAATCCCAAGGTTTATTGATCAGGCTCCAAAAAATAGCGGGTTTCCTTGGTTAAATGCAGAAAAGTGACAAATTTTGGCGATTGACTTCATAAAAATCTGGGGTTTTGGTGATCCATTTCATAAAAATCTGAAATTTTGGTGATCCACTTCATAAAAATCTTGAATTTTGTCGATCAACTTCATAAAAATCTCGAGCTTTGTCGATTGTCTTCATAAAAATCTTGAATTTTGTCGTAGAACTTAGTAAAAAATCTCGAATTTTATCGATTGGCTTCGTAAAAATCTCGAATTTTGTCATACGACTTTGTTAAAATCTTGAATTTTGTCATATGACTTTGTTAAAATCTCGAATTTTGTCATATGACTTTGTTAAAACCTCAAATTTTGTCGTACGACTTTGTTAAAATCTTGAATTTTGTTGTACGACTTTAAAATCTCGAATTTTATAGATTGGCTTTGTAAAAATCTCAAATTTGCTTGATCAGCTTCATAAATATCTTAATTTTCTCGATTGGGTCTGAAAAAATTTCAAATTTTGTCGATTGGCTTTGTATAAATCTTGATTTTTCTTGATCAGCTTCATAAATATCTCTAAATTTTCTCGATTAGGTCTAACAAAATAACATTTTGTCGATTAAGCACAAGAAATTGCAAATTTTGCCGCAATGAATATGCCTCAAAGGAAAAAATAGAGGTTGCATCAGAGTTAGTTCAAAATCGGAAATATCGTGAATTTTGTCGATCACGCTTTGAACACTCGCAAATTAGGAGCAGAAAAACCATGCATTTCCTTGATCATGTGTGGGAAAATTGTGAGCTTTGTTGATCGACTTAGTAAAAATCAGAAAATTCTGTTGATTGGCTGCAGAAAAACTGTGAATTTCCATTATCACTTTCATAAAAAATCGCAAGATTTTTCGATCGGTTTGTATAAAGTGCAAATTTGATTGACCATGGAAAAATTGCAAATTTCATTGATCAAGTATGTATGAAAAAAATTTGTTGATCGGCTCTTTTTCTCTCCTACATTCATGAAGTTCATTTTTTTGGTACTACTGTTATCCCATCGACCAAATTATACAAATTGCCAAACTAATAGCCAAATTATACATATTGACATAATTTTTATTTTAAATAACAAAAAAAAAAATAATTAGTAGAATATTAATAAAAAGTCGAAATAAAAATCAGTTAATGACATTTTACACACATGAATCTTATTTAACGTCATTGAGTGTGACATTCATGATCCTCCATTATTGGCATTTAATCTTATAGTTTGGTGATGGTTTTTTTGGTCGATGGGATAACCTAGTAGCAGGGGTGCAGAAAATGTTTTTACTTCCAACATTTCCCCCAATCCATATGGAAATTTCCCTAATATTTAACGATATGTTACAGGCTACATACATTCTGTATTATCGTAGGAATAGATTTGTTTTCCAAAATTTCTGAACTTATCATAAGTATATACGGTACATATTATTCTGAGATTGATTTTGTGAAAGTCTCCATTCGGATCTTTTTATTTGTAATGAAATTTTGTTTAATATCGGCGAATTGTGTAATTCCTTGCTAAGATCAAAATCAATTGTATATTTTTTCTGCAAAATTTCCCCTGATGGGTAAAATTTCCCCCGATCCTGGATCGCCGGATCGAACACATTCTGCACCCCTGCCTAGTAGTACCTTTTTTTTTCAGCACTATTTACTAATGTTTGTTTTTTTAGCGCTTTAAAACAAAATTTACATTCCTGTATAAAGTCAAGAAATATTATTGCATCTTGAAAATAATTCTTGCTATATCTACTTTATATATACAAATATAAAAAGTGTTGATATATCCTTACCAACTGAATTGGATATTTTGTCAGGGTAAGCAAATCTAAATAAATCCCTCTCCTCCCCCGTTTTTGAAACTGTATTTTTTTTATCTGATTGTAGGTCACATCTTCCCTAAAAGAGATCTCTCTCCATGTTATTGGTTTGGTCCTCAACCATCCAGACACATCCATCCTGCTTGTAAGTAACCCCTCTCTTGAAAAGGTTGTGCACCCATAACTTAAAGCATTAGGATGAATACTTTGTTTAATATTGTTGAACATATTGAAATGATGAAATTGGAGGTTGCAAACCAACAAATTATAACATATCTACAAGCAAATTATATATATTTTTAAAGCGTAATGGGAACTTTAATATCTGTCCCTTTACTACATGAAAAAATATTTCTTTCAATGATATTTTTAATTAGACCTAAACAGAAAATAATTGTATATGACAGATTAGATATAAACATGTTGTATGTATAACAAAAATAGGTACTTATGTATTAACGTCACTGCAGCAGAAGTTGCTCTAATGCACCAATACAAAGCAATTTTGTTGTTCGTGCCTTTTAGTCTCTCTCCCTCCCTCTCTCTCTCTCTCTCTCTCTCACTCACTTTCTCTCTCGCACACACACACTCACTCACTCACTTAAACACCATTTTTTAGTTCTTTAGATCTTTTTTGTTTTGTTTTTTGACACCATCTTTTTGTACGAGTGCAAACAGCAAGATTGCTCTTTATTGGCCCAACTTGTGCCGTGGTGGCGTTAATATGTAATTATTTAAAAATATTCAACGTATATTGCACTATTTTTTTTTTAAATAAAATCTGCTTAAAAGTTAAGTGTAATCGAAGTGATTTTTTTAAAGCATGTTACTATTTCTTATAAATAATGAAAAATGTAAAATTAGACTAAACTATTAATAATATAATGTAGAATGGTATATGTTCCATAAGTTGGGAAACTATTATATCTAGAACTAAATTCATTAATATACAAAAATATAAAGTATGCAAAAGTAAATTTACTTTTGATTCTTGAAATAAAACAGTTCCATTTCCGCACACTCTCTCCTATTTGTTTGTTTATATGTCAAACATAAAATTATAGCCAGATAAGAGACAGCCAGTTGTTAGTAAGATACTATTGTTATCTTTGAATCAATTAAATGGATACTAAGAATAAAAAAACAAATTTAAGTTTTTTTTTTTTTTTTTTTTTTTTTTAATCGATATTTTGATTTTGAAATATTTTAAATTTTATAACACTAAAATTATTAAAATTTGGCTTTTTTAGGCTTGCATGAATAAATTTATACTAAATTGTAGATTATTGTTGTTTGGTTAAGGAACATGGGACCTGAAAGCAGATAATGTAAAATATTAGTCTGTCTGATTGAAAATAAAACCAAAATAGTAAAATTTTCTCTTGTATTTGTCTTCAATAAGACTCAAATCAAGAGGTCTGCATGACATAATGTAACAATTTTTGTGTAAACAAACCTATTACAAATTTTACAGAAACTCATTAAAATTGACTTTTTTTAACGAGAGGGGGGGGGAGGGTGGATGAAAAACAAATTTATTTTTAGGAAAAGAGTGTCATTTTTTCCAATTTTTATTATCTAACTTCATAGCGGCTCATAGAGTATATTATTACATATGTAAAAGAAGGATAGCCCCACAAACTTTTTGATATTTTCAGAAACAAATAAACATAATTGGTTGATCCATTTAAACTATTTTGCACATTATGCTGTAAATGTTGTATATTCAACTGATAATATCTTCATCACTTTTAATAATAGTTGTTTAATAAAAATATCTGCTGTACTATAAATTATAAATAATAATGAGATATATTCAGTTATTTTATTCTTACTATGGGGGGGGGGACCTATGTTTAATCTTAAAGATTATTGAATAGTTTGTTGCTTTTAAAGAAAATAGAGGATCTCTTGAAATCATACAATCTTTTTTTTTTTTTTTTTTTTTTTTTTTCTCATATGAAAAAACTGTTTTTTGTTGTTTGAAGTAAGGTTTTGGGTGAAATCTGTAGGGGTGTACTTGATAAAAGTTAGAGGTTTCAATTTGGAGATATATCTCCAAAATTGGTTGTTGTTAAATGGTTAATAATACTGAAATTGTTTGCATAAGCAAAATGTATTGATATAAAACCTTTTTTTTGTGTGTGTTTGTGCATGTGTAAATTTAAGGGTTATTAGTTGAAAATTTAATATTTGTTAATTATAACTTGAATATCGAAAAAAATACACTTAAGAGGTCTGCCCAGACCAAAATTTTCAGGCCGGTCCTGCAGAAATTCTACCTTGGCTTACATTTTTTACAATTTTGCTGTTTTGCGCACCCCAAAAAACCTAAGGAAAAAAAAAGTAGTAAGCTGGGGCGAAAATCATAAATTAACCTTCAGTTTCTGTTTTTGAATAATTATTTAACCATCTCAAAAGATATTTTTTTCTTTTTTAAAAATTTTAAAATGAATATTTGTTTTTAGAATGCCTCCATATTTCTATCATTGAAATAAAATACTGTAATGTAAGAGTGCTTAATGAAGCTAACTGAAATTAACCATAGTTTTATATGTATATAAATAATGCATGATTGTGCATAAAAAATTAATCTACTTTTTCTCTTTATCTAGCTCTATGAATGGCTTTTTACATCGGACAGCGTTCATTAGATCACCTATCTTTGCCAGTTCAGAAAATGGAATTGGTATGGGAATGGAAATGTAGCAGTTTATCTACACTTTTTGAAGAAAAAGGTGGCATTCGTCCTGTTTGATAAGTTGACCAGAGAAAGTTACTTCATTGTATAACCATGAGTCTGGCTAGTCATCAAAGAATCAATTGCAAATTTTTTGTGGAATTACAAAAACTCCATGTTTTTTTTTTCCTTTGAAGCATTATTTATAAAAATAAACAGTGTAATTGATGCACTATATATTTAAACTTACCTTGATATATATATATTTTAATGTATATGTTATGTTTTGTGTTATTTAAAAATAAATTTTAAATTTATGTGAAATGAGTTAATTCAAGTTTGATTTTGAAATTATTAGCTGTATTTTATTCTTATGCTTGAATATTCAGAAAATACTTTATTTCTATTTTTTTTTATTGGATGTGAATGTACAAAGCAACACTTTAATGATTTTGTGACAAATTTCTTCAGAAAATTACTTCTCTTCGTAAAATAATAGTGAGGGCTAGAGGAAAAAGTAGTAACAATAAAAAAAAAAAGACTTTTTTCTGGCATTGTTAAACATTAATAAAATTTTCAAATAAATTTAGAAAATAAATTAATAGAACAGAATTTAAGTGCATTTTGTGTATTCTAACTTCATCTGTAAATAAGTTTTACACCAGAAAGTTTTATTTTAAATATTGCCTAATTTGTAGAAAATAGAAATATGATAAATTTTAAACAGCACTTCAGGATTAGAAACAATAACATAAAATGGTTAACAACGTGATATTTTATGTAAGCATAGAGGTCTGAAACTGAGAGTGAGAGCGGGGGGGGAGTATTTTATCAGTCATATAGTCTAATATCTAAACAGAAATTAAAAGGAGATTGGTGTTGAGATGAATTTGAGAGAGATGTTGCTATTATAGATGAAAATTATATTCAATCATTAACATTTACAGAATTAACCTTATATACTTTTAATATAAATTGTTCTGACAATGCCTGTCAAAATTAATACAAAGATTTTGTTACTAAAAATATGAACTATTAATAACATCAGCAAAACCTTGTGATATATGTAAATGAGGTTTGACTGTATAAATACTACAGCAGTAATTTTGTTTTAGTCATAAAAATAACTTATGGATTAAGCAAAATCAATCAAAATTTTAAATAACATGAGCATTAAAGCCTTTGCTTATTCCATTTTGTGTGGATTTGTTAAATCTAGATGACAAAAATATCTTTTCCTATACTTCCAGTGAATAATTTTAGTGTTGAGTGTTCAATGTAACGACTTCACCATTAAATTAATGTAGTTTCCTTGAGTCATCCATCACAAATAAAAACTTTTTCACTAATGTAATAAATAAACATTGTTAAAGAAGTGGAATTTTAACGTTTCATGTAATTCAAATGTTTGCTGAGCAAAATTAACAAAAAATGATCTAACACAAATCTGTGCAATGTTTTTTTGTTTCAAGGAAAAAAAAAAGCATGAATTGAATTTAATGTTACAGGTGTTGAAATATACAAGAAAGATTAATTCTGGATGAGAATATTATGAAACTATAATGGTGATGAAAACTTGTTTTGTGATATGAATTTACAATGGGTATTAGTTTAAAGAAATTTTACATCACCCACCTTTCCAAAGAATTGGCACAAAAATAAGTCTTTCACTAATTTGAAATGAAGTTGTCAATTTATCCAATATGGAACAGTCTATCTATAATTTGCATACAAAAATTAGTTTTCAATGTGTAATATTACAGTAAACATTTAAGAAAGTAATATGAAATTTGTATTTATTCAGTCATATTTCAAATTATAATAAATAATTAAGAATTAATTATATAGTTTCAAGTAATTTATTTGTGCACTCATTTTATTGCTTATAGTTTTCATAATTTCATACAGAAATGGAAGTTTTATTATGATTTATTTAAAAGTTTAAGTATTTATTGTGTAGTTACACATTAAAAACCTTATTTTGTTCATATTATAAATAGACTGCTTTTTAATATTGCTGTAAAACTTAAACACACACACACACAAAAAAAAAGGCCTTACTTTTAGATTTGTACCACCTTCATTTTCATGCTTTTTTGGGGGAGAGTGGGGGGGAGGCTGCACACCAAGGAGACATGCGTCTAAAACAGGAGACAAATTGCAGTGTTCAAACTGGTTAATTCCAGAGAAATTGTCTCTTGACCAGTGTTTTTTTGTCACTTGTCGCCTCTGTCTATCAATCTTAAATAATATTGAAGAAATGAAGATTTCAGCAAAGGAGAGGGGGGAGGGTCGCTTATAGAAGTTTTTGCAATCAGTACAATCTTGAAGTATCAGCTTGACGTAAGTTTTCTTTATACATCTGGATAATACTAATAGCAAAGAAATTAATTATAGACATGAAATTTGTGAATATTAAATGAAATGGATTTGAATTAAAAATGTGGCTTGCAAAGCTAATTGCAACCTAATTAATAAATTTGTTGTAGAAGTATAATCTATTATTAAGATGTGTTTCTTCAAGAGTTTTATTTTTTTACACATATGATGAAATATTTAATAAAGTGATGAGCATGCATTACACACTTGCCACATACAGAAAGAAATAAAAAATGCTTTGAACCAGAAATTATATTTAATTAAATAAAATAGATTCCAAATTACTACCTCATGGAGGCAAAACACATTTAAATTTTTTAGATTAAAGTACTATATATAGAAAAAGTGGGTTGTTGGCAAATATGGGTACACCTTTGGGACAGTTCATGTGATAAATGGTCTTTATTTTAAATGAGGAGGATGTGAGGTTCTTTGCGTACATCTCTTGTCAAAGGTCTGTGTACAGACCAAAATTCTACATAGAAAATGTGAATTCCCCCCCCCCTCTTAAAAAATGTACTGTGGTAAATTATGAGTGTTTATACAATAGTGTAACTTACTCGATTATTCATCTGTGCATTGGTAGAAAAAAAGTGCTTATGCTTTAATTCATTTTTCATCTGTTTGCACCAAACACTTTACAATACTCGTTATAACTACTTTTTTGTTCAATAATTAAAAGAAAGTTTTAAAATATGCATTGAATTTTTTTTTTTTTTTTTTTTTGAAATGTTACAAGTGGGCATAGTCCCTTCTCTACCTAGGTACATACACATACATTTATCACTTTAAGGTAGAATTGAGCTATGGACATTTTGTAATGAAAAATTTCAAAAACTTAAAGCAAAACATGCAATAAATAACAATTAATAAAATTCTTTTAAAATTTTTCTATGAAACACAATCTACAATAAAAATAGTAATTGTTAATTGAATATTAAAATATTTAAAACAAATTTTATTTATTCTTTAGAAAGGGGGAGGGAGCTTAGTTTAAAAGTTCCATATTTTCTTGCTTTATTTCTGAAAAAAATACCATTCCTTCATTTAAACAATTCATTAAATTCTATTTTCCTCTTTCTTGAGCCTTTTATTTTAAATCGATTAAATTTCCTTGATTTCAACAAACTGATGTACATAATAGTAATAATAATAATAAACAAAATCAAATGCATCTATTTCAATGTATTTGATATAAATATATATATACACATTAGGTAAATCAGTTTGTCGAAAGCAAGAAAATTTAATTGATTTAAAATAAGATTTCAGGAAAAGAAAAAAAATTTAATTTAATAGGATTTTTTAAAAATTCACATAAAAGAAGTATATTTTTTAGAAATAAACTAAGAAAATGAATAAAGCCCTTTCTGAAAAAGAAATATTTGAAAATTTATGTTTAAATATTTTTTTCTAACTATTGTAGTAAAGCTAATAGAAATAAAAAGTGACCGTATTTAAATTTTTAACTCGCAAAATTTTAATGTGTGTAATCAGAAAATAAATATTGGGAAATCGCTTTCATTTATATACCAATCAACCAACTTACCAATAATTCGTCGCTTTCTCATCAACATTTGCTCGGATACTCATCTAAAAAACATCGTATACACATCATCATGCAATCGTAGTCCTCGGGGTTTCATCAACATTATTTCTAAAATTCATGGGATTTCGGTCATCCACAGATCTAAGGCCAATGAGACATTTCTGAGCAATTGCCGATGAAATTCATCCCGATCGTATGAGAATACGATAATCGGCCTCTTATCGTGTCATCGGATTGCGATGAGAGGCCATTCAAGGGCCAGGCGCATTTTGCTACTAGGGTAATTACCAACGCACCTAAAAACCAGCCAGTTTGTTGATATTCGCCAGCTATCCTATGCAAAAATCTTTTATAGATAAAAATTAAAGCGAGGTATTTGAAAATAACGCCCCCATATAGTTAACATTAGCGTTTTCCTATCTTCTTATGACTAAAGTGTGCTGTTAAGTTATTTTACAAAACATTTTATTTCTTATGTGAAGATATTTTTTTCGTCAATCGTGCAATTCAAAGTTATAACCTCTGCAGACCTGAGCATAAAATAACTCTACAAATATATATTTATTGCTTTTGCGTGATCGAAATGACATCATAGATGACAGAATGAATCATTTTAATGAAATCAGTACTTTAGGGGACTGGTAATTTAAGTTTACAAATATGGATATAAAAGTACTAATCCTCTTAAAACATTAGTTTAACTATCAGTAACATAAATTTACGCAATAACAAAATTGACGTCTTTAAACAAGTAAATGAACAGCAAATTCTCAAAATTTTTTATTGTAAAGCATTTAAGTTAATTACTCATGAACATTTCTTACTTTCTTGGCCACAATGACTTGAAGGTATTTTCGAAACTTGGATGAAAAAAACATTTATTTTATGAGGTAATATTCATCAGTGCTGACATTTGTTGGTTTTGTTTTAATGCAAAAAAACATTCAACTGTATAGAAGTAAAATAAAAATGCAAAAGATTCGAACAGTTTAATTTTTATGAGGAAAAGAATGGAGGTACACATTTGTGTACCTCAGGTCTGAAGAGGATAAACTGTCAAATAAAAAGCTGTAAATGATAACTTTACAATAAGTTCCAAACACGAAATGTCTTTCAATACTTGCCCCCTTACCGTCAAGCAGATTTCATCTTCACAATTTCAGAGAGATATAAAATAATCGAATATAGCTTCCACATTATTCCCCTTCACATTCCTAGATTTTTCTCTTTTGCCAAAGATGTATCATGTACAAAAGATGCGTACAACATTTGCACAAAGAAATTCAAAACTGTCGCTATAAACTGAAATTAAAAAACCTTTTAATGAGAAATCATACCTGAAATATGAATTTTTGGTACTACTAGGTTATCCCGTCGACCAAAAAATTATCGCCAAACTATAAGATTAAATGCCAATAATGGAATGAATGTCACATTCAATGACATTAAATAAGATTCACGTATTTAAAATGTCATTAAGAGATTTTTATTTCGATTTTTTATTAATATTATTATTCTATTAATTATTTGTTTTTTCGTTATCTAAAATAAAAATTATGTCAGTATGTATAATTTGGCTATTAGTTTGTCGATTTGTATAATTTGGCGAAATTGGTCGACGGGATAACAGAGTAGTACCGAATTTTTTATAGAATGGAAGGAAATACATACTATCATAAACAACATCAAAGCGTTATAAACAGTAATGAAATAAACACCAGAACGCATACCTTGTTTGTCAAAAAACTTTACTAAATCTCTTATTTCATTGTAAATGTCGCACAGATAATCCAAATCGGAATTATACGCATTTTTTCATAAAGGTTTTGGTAACCGGTAATAATATTTTTAATATCAGAACACATACAGATATAATGAGCAGAAAATAAATTAACTGGTGTCTAAATATAAAACTGTGAAATTGTTCTATAAATTAAGCGACAAAAAAAACTCAAATCATAATTATATCGTAATACTAATAATATACATTCTACATAAAAAATATAAGAATTTATATTATAAAAAACATTTTGCTTCTAAGATGTTGTATAGTAACAAAAACATTTAAAGTATATTAAAACATTTTTATTTACATGTTTCAACTCACTATTAACAGAGTCATCCTCAGAATGTAAATAAAAAAATAAAAATTACAAATACAATGAACGTGAAAATTTTTTCAAATTCATTTCATCACGTTCTGAGGATGACTCTATTAATAGTGAGTTGAAACATGTAAATAAAAATGTTTTAATGTATTTTAAATGTTTTTGTTACTATACAACGTCTTAGAAGCAAAATGTTTTTTATAATATAAATTTTTATATTTTTTATGTAGAATATATGTTATTAGTATTACGATATAGTTATTAGTGGACGTAGTTAAGACTTGCTAGTGTTATTTTTCACATTGAAAACATAATTATTGCCTTTCCTACCCAGTAATAATAATTGTCTCATCGCATTTAAAGTTTTCGAATGTCGTTACTGACATCAATATGTATAAGGGATGCCTAGAGAGGTGTTTGGTGACGCAAGATGCGTCATACAATTTAGTTTTGGGGTTTTGAGAAAAAGTATATTTTTTTGGGGGGAGGGAGGGGAATTTTTTAAATCTTAATATATTCCTCTTTTAACTGTTAAAAAAAACTTGATTTTTTAAAATCAGTTTTAAATTTTTTCAACATTTAATTTCCAGAAATTTTTCTGTGTTTTCTTTCTTTAAATTCTAGATTAGGGCAATAAGAACTCATTCTGCAATACTCAACTCACTATCTTTTGTAAATCTTGATTCTTTTAATATCACTTTTAAATTTTTTCAACATTGAATTTTCAGAAATGATCCAGTGTTTTCTTTCTTTAAATTCTAGATAAGGGCAATAAGAATTCATTCCGCTATGCTGAACTAGCTATTTTTTTAATGTGCAGTAGATTATAAATAGAATATATTTTACAATTGATATTCTGTTTAGGGGGGTGGGGATCAATGTTAAAGTATGAAGATTTTTTTGGGGGGGGGATTTTCGTCATTGGGTTTGGGGGGGGATGGTCATCACTGATATGTATAATGCTTTCGGGTCTGATCTACTATTAATAGTGCATGTTTTCTAATGGAGAATTGATTTGTTTTAGGAAATATCTTTGCTACTATTTAAATTTACAGGACACATACAGAACAAAAGTGTTTAAAGAAACACTTTTGTTACTATTTAAATTTTGTAATGTTAGTATATGCCTATGCATTTAATATACTTCATTTTTGTTTACTATTTTAATAATAATAATAATTATTATTATTTGCTTAATTCATTTTGAGCTGTTTGCGATTCTTTTATTTTAAACATATATTTAACTCTTTAAAATTAAAATAAATCTACTTTCCTGAAAGAATAATATGCAATAAAGCACAGAAAGTATTAGAAAGTTGTAATATAAATTAAATCTTAGTGTAATACAATACTTCCTGAACATCTGCAAAAATTCTTCCTTAGCCTATTATCACATGAAAAACTATTGAATAATGCGCAAAACAACAACCCTCGTTATCTTTCAGACAATGAAATATTTTTTAAACACTAATTAGTCTTTTTGGATAACTACTGTAAATATTACTATCGTAAAAGTATATTTTTGTAAAAAGTGAAAAAAAATTGGATTTGAAAGGGTTAGCAGAAAAAAAAAGTAAATTACCAGAATATGGCCATTAAAGGTAATTTGGATAATTTCTTGAAAATAAGTAACATATGATTCACTTTTTGCGGCTATAGAAAAAATCATATAGGGTAACATCCCCAGTAATTGGCACTTTAAGAATTTGTCTTTAAACTTACTTCAATTTTCATTACAAAGAAGTAAGATATTTACTTGGAAATATTTTTAAATCAAAGAATGCATATATGTGCATTTAATTTGCCCACTAAAAACAAAAAAATTTGAAAAAGTATTTTTATAAAAATTTATTTATAAAAAGTTGCTGAAATCACCAGTAATTGGCACCTAGGGCACCAATGTATGACATCTTGTGGTCCAGTAATTGGCACAAGTTTATATAAAAAAAAACTTTACATTTTGCATTGGGTTTAATCGCTTAAAATGAATTTGCTGTAGATGAAGATGCCATATTTTAGGTTTTTGAGAGTAAGAAATCAGCATATTAGTCTGAAATGTGAACACTTTAAAACAATACAATATACTTATATTAATACCCAGTAATTTTCATGCTGTCCCCAGTAATTGTCATGTGAAGCTTTAATGGATTCCAATTACTGATAATATTTCATATTTTCAAATAAAAACAAATGATAAACAAAATTAGTCTATAACTTTAAAGTACCTCCAAAATAAGTGGTTTAATCTCAAATTCCTTCCAAATTCCTTGTAGTTAGAATAGGCGCCAATTACTTGGAACTAGCAAAATTGAAGCACCATTAACTGGCATCTATCATTAATTCAGAAATCCAAATATACATGTCGAAAATACTTTTACGCAATTAAAGTAACCCTTTTGAACTAAACAAAATCGTTGTCAATTAAAATTTAAAATACATTATAAATCATATAATAATGAATTGAAAAACATGCCTTCCTTAAACCAAAGAAGAAGCATTTACAACAAAAATGGCTAATTTCATACAAGCCTGTTTCTCTTTCCTAGGCACTATTGTCATCTAGTAGTATAAATCAAAGTTATAATCTTTAACGTAAATGAGCATATAACTGGTATATGGTCTTGCATTTTTAAAAGACTGGATATAAATATTATTTTAGGACATGTTTGTAGGATGTGCCAATCACTGGCGCATGCCAATTACTGGGGGTGTCACCCTATGTGTATAGTTATGTATATGCGGTTAATAGAGTGAGCAATGTTAACATGTAAACGACCTGATTCTGTGGGGTCATGTGATGCCAATATAGAATGCAAGACAAATTTAAGATAAAAAGAACAATAATAATTACTATTTTATTGGAAATATCTGCGCAGGTTAAATGAAGGCTATTCTCGGTTTGTTTATTTTGTTTATTTGAATACGGCGATTGCACGAAATAAAAGAAATGTATAATTTTATCTGTATTTTGCATGCTATCTTCAATTACGCTAGTTCAATTAATATACATTCTTAATGTTAGCTGTTTGGCATATGCATACAACACGGAACAAAGTGTTTTCTAAGAAAGGAATTGTATTAGAAGAACATAACCGATTAAAGCAAAGATTATAACTTAAAATGTGCTAATATCGCTTTGATTCTCCTTCCTCAATAAATGGTTAAATTATAAAGAAATATTTTTTAAAATAACTTTTCAATAAAAAAAAAAGCTTTTACGATTTTTTCTAGCTAATGAAACATTCTAAAAAAGCAAATTTAAGCCGGATTATATAAACAAAAATTTTTATCTAACGTTGCTTTAAACTGAATGCACAGAACGGGAAACAAAATACTCTCGCATCAGAATACTTTTTCATAAAACAATTTTTTATGCTCTTTTAATTTTTTGACTTTGACGTCATAGCATTAAGTCAATATTTAGTTTTTGCAAAAACATATTTGCTTCATTTTTGAAACAAAAATAATGCACTTTGAAACAAATATTTATCAATTTTTGTATGAATATGAATGAAAAATTTAATATCTTTAAGCGTTGTTTGTGTAATTTTTGCAATGATGTTGATTTTACTCGTTTCAAAAAAGTTGAGATCAGCAGCCATTATAAAAACAACTAACAAGACAATATATGAATTCTAATCATAATTGAAAATCTGGTATATTTTTTAAAAAAAAGTACAATATAGAAGCAAAGTGAAATAAAATTAAGCAATTTACAATTTTTTCTGCATGCGATTTTACATAATTTTTGAAGGAAAATTTGGAATTACTTTGATTCAGTAGGAAACACTTGAGTCATTTTTTTTCAAAATACGTGGATAGTTCTTTGTCTTTTTACTTTTTGACTTGTCAACTGACATGATTCTGTCAAGCATAATTTTAATATTTTATACTCTGAATTTTGTATACAAAATTTGCTTCACATGGATATTATAAACATTTTTAATATACCTATATATATTTTTTCAGCACATACCTTTGGAACACCTCGTGTATTTTTATCATTAATCCAAGAAATGCAGATTTCTTAGAACACAAAAGTTTAATTAATTACGATACACCATTATACAGGACGAACACATATAGAGAGACAAAGCAGAAAGAACAATTAATATTTCCGGAGTACCCTTTTCTTTAAAACACTAATCTTCTTTTTACATGATCATCAATCCGTGCCCGTAGCACATGTATGCATTCTACACGACCAATTTCTATTTTCTTAAACCTGCCCCAAACATACGCAGGTTACTTCCAATACCTCCGCCACTCTTTTTTTGTTCTTAATTTTCAACATGGCTCCTTTTCTTACCTTTTTTTCTTTTCTTTTTTACCTCGTACACTGTAAAAAATGTCAGATGTTTCTGAATATATAAAAATGTACTGTAATCAAAAAGGATAAATATACAGTAACCTCTTCTAACTCACCTAAGATTTCGAAAACCGTTCCTTTACCTTTAAAAATCACAGAAAACTATTTGTTTTCGAAATTAAAGAAGACTTTATAAAAATTAATTTTTATTAGCTGCCCGTCGTTTTCGGAAACGTTTCTAAGTAGCTTTTACTGTACAATAATCACTTTTCTCAATTCAAAATATTACTTTTTCTGATTCTATCAATTCTCAAATAACGTTTTCATCTGCATAGCCGATTTTGTGCATGCAATTGTAGCAAAATAATGTTGATTTTTATATCAATGTTAATGCTGTTAATCTTTTAAGTTTGGCTATTAAACATATTCTCTGACTATTAAAATAATTTTGTATGACGAGGTAGCATCCGAAAAAGTGATATTTTGATTTGAGAAAAGTGATTATTGTACATAAAAGCTATTTAGAAACGTTTCCGAAAAGGACAGGCAGTTAATAAAAATTAATGTTTATAAATTCTTCTATAAATTTCGAAAACAAACAGTTTTCTGTGATTTTTCAAAGTAAAAGAACGGTTTTCGAATCCTTAGGTGAGTTAGAAGAGGTTATTGTATTTTTTTCGTTTTTGATTACAGTACATTTTTATAGATTCAGAAACATCTGACATTTTTTACAGTGTATTTCTAACCTTTCGGTCTCTCACCCGCCCTTCACGTGACATAAGAGCGAGGGTTGACACTAAATACGTTATCAGTCATCACAACATTAATTTCTAAAATAATCATAATAACGCATATAAAAACAGTCGTAAATTTCCAAGTAAGTGAAAGAAATCCAGGCTGAAATTCGAAGCAGAAAAAAAATATCATAAAATAAATTATTTGAACAAAGAGTTTAAAACAACCCCTTTTAATTTTCAACATCTTAATGTAACATCTTACTTTTAATTTCTTAAAAATGACTTTTAACATTTTTATAAAAAGTTAAAGTTTTTCTTTTTCTTCAAAAGACTATGTATAGAAGGTTTTAATACAATGGTCTTATACTAAAAACCAAAACAAATTTAAACATTTAAAAGAGTTTTGTTAAAAGTTCTTTTCTCAGTTTATTTTGTTTTAGATAAATCTTAGACGATATATATAGTTGAAGATTAGTTAATAGTTAAAGTTAATTTTAATTATCATGTTATACATAAAAAATCAGATTTTGTCACAAGCTTACTCATTAATTTTGTATCCTCAAAGAATCAAAACAAAACTTAAGAATTCTTCTTAAAGCATGTAAAGAAGTATTTAAATTCAAGAAAACATTTAGTGAATATTAAATGTTGAACATTACATTCACAAAATAATTCAAATGATTTAAAAAATTCATGTAATACAATTTGTTTAAAAAAGTTATTTTATTTTATTTCCGATGTTCTTTTAAAAAATAATAAAAAATATGTTTTTTTGAACAATGCTATAATGCAATAAAAATAAAGAAATATAAGTATTTCGTCTTATGCTTTTATACACTATGCTGAATGGTGCTTTTGAAAATGATGCGTAAGGGGTTAGTTTGAAAATATTCTAATTTATTGTACAACATGTGAAGGTAAGCTATTTAGAAAATATTGATCAAAAGAAAAAAAAGGATTATAAAATTGAAATGTAAAAACATATGAATGTTACAATTAAATTAAATTTCTATACGATTTATCTGATTTCGTATAATAACACAGAGCAACTACAAAAGCCTGATTTCTTTGCCTAGCCCGATCACGAAACATTACTACAAACAGATTTTGCATTCAATTTTTGTTTTATAAATTACCTATTTATGCTTGAATTTTTGTTTTTTCAAATGTCTTGGTAAAATTAATTGAAAAAGTTGCAAAATTAACTGAAAAAAATATGCTAATTTTTTTTCTATTTAAAATATTTATAGTAGTATAATATGTTTAATGATATGTTTTATCCATATTTATGATCAATATTGTTTTAAACTGTATATTATGTAGTATAAATTGTACTTTTATAATTAAAAAGTATGTATATATATATATATATATATCTTTATATATAAAAATCTTCTGTGCGTGTGTATGTAACTGAACTCCTCCTAAACGACTGGATCGATTTTAATGAAATTTTGTGTGTGCGTTCCAGTGGATTCGAGAATGGTTTAGATTCACATTTCATCGAAATTGATTCAGTACTTTTTTACTAATTAGGCAAAAACTAATAGTTAGTGATTTCTCGCTAATTAAAAGTGCTATAAATATAAAATAAAGCCTGGATTTCGTATTAATCATAGCACAAAAAAAAATCTACCGAACCAAAAATCTTGAAAATTGGGGCAAAAATACTTCTTATAACATCGAGTGCCGCTAAGAAGTGATTTTCGAAAATTCCACCCCTAAGATGAGGAGAAAAAAGAACGAACTTAAAAAAAATTCCTTAAAAATCGGCTATTGTAGTTATTTTTCAACTGATAGCATATTTTAGTGTATTTTGTCATTCTGAATCTAATGTTACTAAGGAAATTCGTTTAAATCCAGTAGTTTGTGAGATAATTCACATTTTCCTAATTTGGCGATGTCTTCGGCGCAAAAACTTGAAATTTTGAATCGTTATCTATATATATCAAAGAAAATCAAGATTTCGTATTAATCATAGCACTTTATTTATTTTTATTTATATTTTTTTATATACCGAATCAAAAATCTTGAAAATTGGGGTAAAAATACTTCTTATAACATCGAGTGCCGCTAAGAAGCGATTTTCGAAGATTCCGCCCCTAAGAAGAGTAGAAAAAAGAACGAAAGTTTTAAAAATCTTAAAAATCGGCTTTTGTAGCTATTTTTTGACTGATAACATATTTTAGTGTAAGATTTCATTCTGAATCCAATGGTACTAAGCAAATTTGCTTAAATTCAGTAGTTCGTGAGATAATTTACATTTTCCTAATTTGGCGATGTCTTCGGCGCAAAAACCTGAAATTTTCAATGCTTATCTTTATATATAAAAATCTTCTGTGCGTGTGTATGTAACTGAACTCCTCCTAAACGACTGGACCGATTTTAATGAAATTTTGTGTGTGCGTTCCAGTGGATTCGAGAATGGTTTAGATTCACATTTCATCGAAATTGATTCAGTACTTTTTTAGTAATTAGGCAAAAACTAATAAGTTATTTTTCGCTAATTAAAAGTGCTATAAATATAAAATAAAGTCTGTATTTCGTATTAATTACAGCAAAAAAAGAATCTACCGCAACAAAAATCTCGAAAATTCGGGTAAAAATACTTCTTATAACATCGAGTGCATCTAAGAAAGGATTTTGGAAAATTCCCTCCCTAAGGAGGGTAAAAAAAAAAAGAACGAACTTTTAAAAAATTTCTTTAAAATCGACTTTTGTAGATATTTTTCAACTGATAAGATATTTTAGTGCATTTTTTCATTCTGAATCGAATGGTACTAAGCAAATTCGTTTAAATCCAGTAGTTCGTGAGGTAATTCACATTTTCCTAATTTGACGATTTCTTCGGCGCAAAAACCCGAAATTTTCAATCCTTATCCATATATATAAAAGAAAGTCAGGATTTCGTATTAATCACACCACAAAAAAATGTACCAAACCAAAAATCTTGAAAATTGGGGCAAAAATACTGCTTATAACATCGAGTGCCGCTAACAAGGGATTTTCGAAAATTCCATCCCTAAGATGAGTAGAAAAAAGAACGAACTTAAAAAAAATCCTTAAAAATCGGCTTTTGTAGTTATTTTTCAACTGATAACATATTTTAGTGTATTTTGTCATTCTGAATCGAATGGTACTTAGCAAATTCGTTTAAATCCAGTAGTTTGTGAGATAATTCACATTTTCCTAATTTGGCGATGTCTTCGGCGCAAAAACCTGAAATTTTGAATCCTTATCTATATATATAAAAGAAAATCTGGATTTCGTATTAATCACAGCACAAAAAAATATACCGAACCAAAAATCTTGAAAATTGGGTTAAAAATACTTCTTATAACATCGAGTGCCGCTAAGAAGCGATTTTCGAAGATTCCGCCCCTAATAGGATTAGAAAAAAGAACGAACGTTTTAAAAATCCCTTAAAAATCGGCTTTTGTAGCTATTTTTTGACTGATAACTTATTTTAGTGTAAGATTTCATTTTGAATCCAATGGTATGAAGCAAATTTGCTTAAATTCAGTAGTTCGTGAGATAATTTACATTTTCCTAATCTGGCGATGTCTTCGGCGCAAAAACCTGAAATTTTCAATGCTTATCTTTATATATAAAAATCTTCCGTGCTTGTGTTTGTCACTGAACTCCTCCTAAACGACTAGACCGATTTTAATGAAATTTTGTGTGTGTGTTACAGTGGATACTAGAATGGTTTAGATTCACATTTCATCGAAATTGATTCAGTACTTTTTTAGTAATTAGGCAAAAACTAATAGTTAGAGATTTTTTGCTAATTAAAAGTGCTGTATATATAACAGAAAGTCTGGATTTCGTATTAATCACAGCATAAAAAAATATTCCGAACCAAAAATCTTGAAAATTGGGGCAAAAATACTTCTTATAACATCGAGTGCCTCTAAGAAAGGATTTTGGAAAATTCCACCCTTAAGATGAGTAGAAAAAAGAACGAACTTTAAAAAAAAATTCCTTAAAAATCGGCTGTTATTTTTCAACTGATAACATATTTTATTGTATTTTGTCATTCTGAATCGAATGGTACTAAGCAAATTAACCGAATTCAGAAAATCGTTAACTTTTAACTAAAAAGAGAAAAATAAACTTTTTTATCAAAAATTGAACCGACTTCAAAAAATACTGAAGAGTGAAAAATAATTTCGTTACATAATTGTAAAAAGAAATTAAATTAAGAGCGTACTGTTTATCGTGCGTATTACCATATTTACGTACATTTATTTGATTTCCTGGAGTCGGTGCCAAGAAGGGCAACGTCGGTCGGTGACAGGACAACGTCTGTCGGGTCCGCTAGTATATATATATATTTCTTTCCATACACTAATAACATTATAAGTCTCTTCATTAATGTATCGTATTTGAGGTTTAAAAACAATTTATTTTATAATCATCATGAAAAGGAATTTACACAAAAAATTGTTCCCTTAATGGCTTGTAATATTTATGTTAGAAATCTGGACAAAATTTTGTCCCTCTAAATTTGTCAAATTGTTTGTTCGGCAGTCATCGTTCCTATCCGGTTTTTCTTTTTGCATTTCGGTCGTAAATGCACTCTCTTTTAACCTGAACTATATGCATATTTTAATTTCCAGTTTATGTACTGAGTAAGTATATCTAGAGTGTAAAGCACCCACATGTATGCTGTGATGTACAGACGATCTAACCGATGGGTTTAGTTCTTGCTCATTGCTGCGGTTTAAAAGCAGTTTTGCCATCGATATTTGTTAAACAACGAAGTACCCAGCAAATGCTGGAGTTTTGTGTAAATAGTTTTATTTAAGTTTAACATTCGAGATGAATGAATAAATGGATATGTTACTGTCGGCTCTCATTAAATCGAACTCGTCGGGACCGTAAGAAATGTTCGAATTATCCGAAGTTCGAATTACGGAAAATATGAAATAAAAACATACTCAATATGGTACTATTACAAAGGAATTAATGTTATAGTGTTTTTTTATTAATTTATTTCGTCTGCTGTCATTAGAATATGACTTAATATTAAATTAGAGTGAGTAAATACATAGACTAATTAAAAGATTAGAAATAAGCACTATGGAAGAATATTTTAAAGCGTCACTGGTGGACAGATGAGGCATAAGAAAGTGGATATCAATTGCATTGCATTATATGTGTGCTCGTTCGGAACACTTTTCACCAAAATCAAAGAAAGGAAGTTATTCAAATGATTTGAAATCTGTGAGAAAGAAAAGAAAAATGAAAATTCGGAATTCTTGTTAGTTCGAATTAAACGAAGTCAAGAAAATATGAGTTCGAATTAATGAAAATTTTTAACGTTATTCTGCCATTGAAAATTTCGGGACTTCATGTTTAGTTCGAATTAAGCAAAGATTCAAATTATCCGATTTCGAATTAACGAGAGTCGACTGTATTTCTAACAGAAACTGTTTCAATAATGTACCATAAACTTGATGTCACACCACAGACCTTGAACACTGCGTTTTATTAACCCTGCTTTATTCCCATCAATTTGTATATTCATTCGTACTTACATTTTGTGCGTAAATAAATATGAATGAAAATAGGCTTCAACATATAATTTATAACTAGCGAGCTACGCCCGCTAGCTGGGCCACTTTTTCCAAACGAACCTCGGTATTAAGCAGTATATAATAAGCAAAAAAAATCATTTAATAAGCAAGTCTTTGTGTTCGAATCCTCAGGCACAAAAAAAAGTAAATTAAAGAGCCATGGTCCCATTAAAAATATGTGATTTCGCACGGCGGGCCACGTGCACTTGAAAAAAAAGATTGTGGATCGGAGCTATGGTCGCTTCGCGCCCATAGTCCCTTTAAAAATATTTGGTTTTGCACGGTGGGCGCTAAGCGAGCATAAGACTTTTTTTCGTATTTTTCAGTACATCAGAAGCAGATTTTTACGCAGATTCTGAATATGTAATCAGTTTTTTCTACTTTAAAAACTGTCTGCATGATGGTTTAAGAAGAAACGCGCAAAAAAAAGTTTCGATAGTCCTGTTTTATTTCTAAGTTCAATATTTTAGTGAAAACTACGGTAAATATTCTACGGCAAGTCAAAAAAATTGATGCTGAAAAAAACGCAATTAGCGGCGGTAGAAAAAGGAGGTTTTCGGCTGTTTCTTCTTTTAGCCAAAGGGGAAAAATTCATTACCTTCACCGCAAGGTGGCGCAGTGTTCTGCTTCGGAGCTCCGTTTGGGAATTGGCACACTTTTCGTTCCGATTCCCAAGGGGTTTTTAATTCATAACTTTTTTAATTTTGGTCCCACGGTCTCGAAAATGCCCAAAATGACTTCCCCGGAGTTTTTCCAATCGAAATACACCTCTCGCGACTTCCAACTCGCCAACGTTGCGAACTGTAATCGGCTTCAAGCAGACAGACAGACAGACAGACAGAGGCGCACGGATTTTATTAGTATAGATTAAAAAAATACATATTTCGAAGAAGTCTATAAGCTAAGATTATGACTTATTTAGAGTGAAATACGTTCAACACGAAACTATGGGGACTGGAATATTTTTGTATATTAAAAAAAATTTCGCTTAAAAAGATTCGTAAAAGAAAAACTCCCCAATAATTTCCATGTCACAAAAGTTTATTTCAATTTATTATTAAACTACTCTTAGGTTACACCAATTCGGACAAAAAACGGTAAAAAAAATATTAGTAAAAAATAAAATAGTTTTTTATAAAGTGATATTTTTAGCCCCATATTTTCTACAAATTGTTCGAGGTCATCCATTATTACTTACCCATCATACGTAGTATAAGGTAAGTGTTGCAATCGTTTTAGAATCGATTTTTTTCATGCAGATTGACACGTTTTAGATATTGGAGATTCCGAAAAACATATTTGTAGAAAACAAAATTTATAATATTGCCTTCCGTCCGTCCGTGAGTCTGTCTGTCTTTCTGTGTGTATGTAAAAGCTGGATCTTCCGAACAAATTGTGATAGAGACTTGAAATTTTGTATGTACTTAGTATGTAATAATTACGCTTTTTAAAAAAAAATACTAACCGACTTCAATAAAGAAACAAGCTTGGCGACAACTTGGCGCTAACGCATATAAATGAATAGTTTTAATATGCTTATGATTTGAAAACGGTTGCAACAATGAAAAATTATTTGCGACAAATCATTATTTTTTTTATCAAACCCACATTTTTTATTTAAAAATATTCTAATCATCAGAAATTAATTAAATTAAAATAGGGCGGGCATCTTATACTTTCAAACAAAAAAGGAATTATCAAAATCGGTTCATTTTTAGGGAAGTTATGAATGAACAAGAAATACATACAGATCGAAATCATAACCTAATCCTTGAAGTCGGTTAAAAAGATCTCCTATCGGTGTAAGAGTGATAGCCTGAAATTTTATTTATTTACTGTACACACACATCTGACTTGTATGCTCGGCATGAAAACCTGCGATTACCTGAAAAATGAACGCTTTTAATTGGATGACTGCTTCAAAAAATTTTGGACTTTTAATGTTTTTATTTTTAAAAAGTTCTAATTGCAAGAATTTGATAAAATTGAAATGGGACTATGTGGGCATCTTACACTTTCTAACAAAAAAAGAATTATCAAAATCGGTTCATATTTACGAAAGTTATGCGTGAACAACAAATACATACAGGTCGAAATCATAACCTCCTCTTTGAAGTCGGTTAAAAAAGGGACGAAGAATATTTAATATCGGTAACCTCGATTATTCGGAACTATTTTTTTTCGGACTCTCGAAAAATTCGTTCTGATGAAAGGTATATAAAATTTTTCGATTAATTTTATTTTATGGAATGCACGTAAATAATAATCGGCAATAAAATGATACAAATTTTGCATAAAGAACGAAGTCGATCGAATTATTAGTGTCCGAGATATTTGTAATCTTGTTTTCCACATTCTTTGATTTTTCATGACCCTGTATTTCATCCAAATTTCAATTCAGAGGTACATTTTAATTGAAAATGAGACGCTTAATCTAACGCAATAAACTGTTAGTTAATATTATTATTTTTTGGAGTTCTAAAGATGTTTCTTTTTCGCAGTTCGGTACTAATTGTGTTGTTTGGCGTTTTATCTCATTTGTCGAAATTGGTACATCAGCAATTCTTTAATAGAGCAATACTATGTATATTAACAATATTTAAATTTTGTTTCGGAATTGCAATGCATTGTATAAATAGTTTTCACATGTTTTATTTTCATATACGTATCCGTAAACATTACGGTGGCCCCCAACGACTAGTTTTAAAAAGGAAAAGAAATGCTGAAACACAAATTTGTTAAAATTAAGGTAAGTTGCAAAATGTTCGATTTGAACTTTAAGATAAATTACAACACATTATAAAGATTTTAAGAATAGGGATTCTCGCTGATCCGGAACAATTTGTTTCGGACTCTAAAAAAATTCGTTCTGATGAAAAGTATATAAAAATTTCCGATTTTTTTTTATTTTAAGAAATGAATATAAAAGACAATAACAAAAACATAAGTTTTCCATAAAAAAATGCAGTCGATCGAAAAATGAGCTGTCGAGATATTTGTAAACATGTTTTTCACACTCTTTGATTTTTCATGACCCTGTATTTTATTCAAATTTTGATTCAAAGATATATTTTAATTAGTAATGAAACGCTTAATCTAACGTACTATATTGTTAGTAAATATAATTATCATTTTTGCTGTTATAAGAATGATTTTTTACACACTTCCTTGTATTTTATTCAAATTTTGATTCAAAGATATATTTTAATTAGTAATGAAACGCTTAATCTAACGTACTATATTGTTAGTAAATAAAATTATCATTTTTGCTGTTATAAGAATGATTTTTTACACACTTCCTTGTATTTTATTCTAATTTTGATTCAAAGATATATTTTAATTAGTAATGAAACGCTTAATCTAACGTACTATATTGTTAGTAAATATAATTATCATTTTTGCTGTTATAAGAATGATTTTTTACACACTTCCTTGTATTTTATTCAAATTTTGATTCAAAGATACATTTTAATTAGTAATGAAACGCTTAATCTAACGTACTATATTGTTAGTAAATATAATTATCATTTTTGCTGTTATAAGAATGATTTTTTACACACTTCCTTGTTACTTGGTTTTATTTCATATTTTATAATATGCATATCTATGATGGGTAAGTATTACGGTGGCTCCCAACGATTAGTTTAATCTAAATAATACTAAATAACTGTGCATACTTTTAATCCTTTTTAGAATTTTTAGCATTGTTGCTATGAGCTGGTCTCCCACAATTGGCTACAAACAAGGATTCTATTAATTACGGGAAGAAGAAGATTTCTAATGGATAGTGACCAATGGAGCAAAGTAAGGAAAGATTCCCAAAAGTTCGGTTACTAGGTACCCTTCCGGGGATCTCGTTTTTTTTTTTTTACTTATAAAAACTAAACTGTCCGATTTTTTTTCTTTTACAATTTTACACCATTTTTTAACAACTGAATGTTTTTATGCGCTAAAATCAAAGAATTATTGCCTACATCTAAAATAAATTCTTCATAAACTGAAGGTTATGATATATAAAAATTAAGCGACGTTAAAAGCATCAATTATATTACATTTTCAGCAAAGTGTCAATGCTGAGAAAGGTAGAAAATATTGCTGGAGATATTACATTAAAACCTCCATTTCTTAAATACCTTTTTTCTCCCTCCCTTCATTCATTTATCTCTCCTTCGGCTCCTTTTCACATGCGTTCTCCTATTGCCGTCCTATTGGCCACCTTCAATCCTTCGTCTGTTCTATATATATAAGCAATTTCATACCTTCCTCAGAATTGATTGCTTATATGCTACTGAAACCGGTGTGTTGCCAATTTAATATATATATATTTTTAACTTTTATCGTTGCTTATTTTTTATATTCCATTATATTGTACCAAGCTGCATAGTAATAATTTTTAAACTAAAGGTTATTTTCATCTGAGTATGCAAAATGCCTAAATATGTCAAAAAGACTGTGCGATAAAAAAAATTGATAAATTTGGTACTACTCTGTTATCCCGTCGACCAATTTATAGAAATCGCCAAACTAATAGCCAAATTATACATATTGACATAATTTTTATTTTAAATAACAGAAAGACAAATAAATAGTAGAATATTAATAAAAATATTAATAAAAAGTCGAAATATAAATCATTTAATGACATTTTAAACACGTGAAACGTATTTAATGTCATTGCATGTGACATTCACGATCATCCATTATTGGCATTTAATCTTATAGTTTGGCGATAATTTTTTGATCGACGGGATAACCTAGTAGTGCCATAAATTTTTACAAGTGTTTAACTTAAATACTTTTCATTAAATTTTTAGAGGATTTGTAAAACATTTACTTGTTTAAAGCTCTTGATTTCTGATTGCGTTAATTTAAGTTAATGGATAATAAATTGATGTTTGGAGAGTTTTGTAGTTTTAGATACCTATTTTTGAATTTAAATTAATGAGCGCATAAACAATCAATTTCGGGAAATGTATTTCTCCCGTCGTTTTCAATGTCATTTTATTTGGGAAAAAACAATCAATAAACGTTTGTATTGTTATTTAACTTAAGAACTGAAGAGGTTAAAGAAATAAATTTTTCATAAATTACCCCAAAATTATCTAATAAGTAAATTATAAGAAATATGTTACGTGAAGACCGGAAACTTTTTTGGTACTACTAGGTTAACCCTTCGACCAAAAAATTATCGCCAAACTATAAGATTAAATGCCAATAATGGATGATCGTGAATGTCACATTCAATGACATTAAATACGATTCACGTGTTTAAAATGTCATTAATGGGTTTTTTATTTCGAGTTTTCATTTGTACTTTTATTAATATTCCACTAATTATTTGGTTTTTTTTTTCGCTTTTTAAAATAAAAATTATGTCAACATGTATAATTTGGCTACTAGTTTGGCGATTTGTATAATTTGGCAAAATGGGTAACAGAGTAGTACCCCTTTTTTGTATTAAATGATTTTTGTCCCTAATATTAAAAATTCCTTACTAAAAGACGTATTTAAGTACATAACAATTAAAAGCACTTAGAAACATTAATTAAAATCACAAATGACGAGTTTTGACCATCCTGTGGTTTTCCTCAGAGTCATATAACTGCATGAGAGAGACAAAAAGGCTCATAAAAGGTCAAAAACTAAAGTCAATACGTTACTGCATAGCACCATCCATAAGAAACTGAAATCCAAACATCCAACCACAATGAACATGTAAAAAAAAATAAATAAAATAACGCTATTGAAGTCCAAAACCCCGCAACAGACATTTAAATCCAAGTGAAATTCGCTTTAAAAAAAATGTAATCATAATCTGTATATGATGTAAGAGACTCCCTCATTACACGCATTTCTAATTATCAATTCTATTTCTCTAGATTCTTTAATTATGCTTTAATGTGGATAATAACAAGGCTAAATAATTCTTGATTTCTCATAATCTAGTTCTTTAATTTGATTTTTAGAGCGATATTTTTCGAAAGCTGTAGATTGTCTATTATATTTTATATCGGCCTTATATTCTTTTAATCTCTTCGCAAGCTTTTTTCCTGTCATAACTATGTAATATATTTTTTCACTGTTAGCCAATGTAATGTGAATTTTATATACGATTTATTTGATAGAAAATTAATAATGTTAGATCTAGGAATTGCTATAAGCTGAATATTAAACTGTTTGAAGTACTTTTGTAACCTTTTGTTTCTGATTTTTATTTCAGAAAAAATAGAAATAAATTTGCTTTTTTACATTTCGCCATTTTGAAAAGTGAAAAATCTCTATAAACACCGAAAATAAAAGCTTCATTTAAGGAAATAAATGTTAATTTTATTGCTATCATTTCTTGGTAACAGATAAGTACGTTTATAAATATTTATTTCATACAATTTTCATTTTATAAAAAATAAGAAAAAAAATTATATAAATTTACTAAATTTCGAAGCATTCCAAACATAAAAAAGGAAATTTCAAAACAGATTTGAAAATCAGGCCATGGTATTATTTTAGTCCTAGAGGCTTGTTGCAACTTTAAAATATCAACCCCTTGAGGGGCGTTGGGATATATTTTGTCTCACCTAACTAAAACGAAATTCTCACCAAAAATGTTTAAAGAAAGTTTATATTTTTAACTTTGGCGGCAAAATGTAGAAAAATTGCCTTTTCTTGTTTTAAAACAAAATTTTTCGATTTTTTCGGTGTGAAATCAATATTACAGAGAAATTATTGCTTGTCTCTCAATGGGTTAAGGCTTTCACCCATAAATTCTTTTCCATATTATTCATCATTTCTCATTATTATCTCTTTGTGATGAATGAGAAATCGTTATAAAAAAATTAATAATTGTGCTGCATGCTGCATCTGTCCTCAGTTCTGATTTCCATAAATGAATTTTTAAATTTCTTTTGCTTTATAAGGCAGCTCTTACTTGATTTCATACGAGTCCCGTATGAATGGAAAGATTATTTATATTTAAGCCCTTGAGGGGTGAAGAGATATATTATATAACGCCAAAGTTTAATCATTTTTCGCTCCAGAAGCTTTTAATTAAATTTTACTTTTTAAACTTCGATGGAAAACAGTTTAATAATTACTTTTCCTTATTTTAAATTGCCCCACCAGTGGCCGAGAGGTTCTGATTTCTCAACTGGTAGACGGCAGGCGCTGGGTTCGAACCCAATCGCGGCTGTCGGCCAAACCGTTTGGAGTTTTCGTGGTTTTCTTCGAACCTTGCGTAAATATGGTTTAGGTTCCCTTAGAAAGACCCCCCACGAAGGGCACTTCCCCTATGAACCTATATCCCTAGTGTAGATAATCGGTCGACAAAAATAAACTAAACCAAACCTTATTTTAAACTAACTCTTTCGTAAATTCCCGTGCGAATTCTACATTACAGTCGCAATTGATTATCCATATAAGGGTTAAGCTACATGATTCCATAAAGAAGGGTGAGCAATTTGCAACTCGATTACGATAAATATGCAGTGCCGAAACGAATAAAAGTTGCTGTAATTGCTATTTGAAACATACAAACCAAACCTTACAAGAAAGAAATCATCAAAGCTACTTAGGAGCAAAAATTTCGTTTTAGGTTACATTGTGCAGTAAAAAGGGCATTGAGAAAGACCGAAAAAATACAGATTTAAAATGTTAGAAACTAAATGTAGACAGTGGACATTAATTTTAATGTTAAATATTTCTTAAAATGTAAGACAACCACACTTTTAAAAATATGCAGAAAGCTGTCTAGCTGTTCGGGCATTTGACCGATTTAAAAAATGATGGTTACCTTCAGCGGCGCCAACTTTTGAGAAATATTGAGTGGTCTGAATGATATTTTGGAAAATGGTACTACCAGTTTGTTTTTACGAATTGAATATTTCCAACTGAGCGAAAAATTGACCAGGCTGGGAATCGGACCCAGATACTTGGCTTACAAGGCCAATGCTTTATCTGTTAAGCTACCTGGGCGATAACCAGCTGGGATTTTTCGCTCAGATAACCTTATTGGTTATAACATCTGGTCGGTCATTTAGACAGCTCTACAGAATAGACCGCAGGTAGTGGAACTCCATAAGACGATGGGTACGTAGATATACTATTATTTAATAAATAATAGTATGTATAAATATTAAATAATAGTATATCTATATAATAATAGTATATCGATATATCTATATATCTATTTTTTGGCTGACCTTTTAAGAGAATACATTTTATTTTAAATGATATAAATGTAGATAACCAATAAATTTACTCTACTTAAATGAACTTGAAAATAATTGTTTATGTTGTAAAAAATACAGTAATATATACATATATATATATATATATATATATATATATATATATGTGTATATATTAAAAGAAAGAGTAATATTGGTTTTACTATGCTGTATGTGGTACATTTATGAAAATTAAATGTGCAGTGACAACGGTATCTCGGCAAATTTCATAACAATCTGATTAACCAATTGGACCGATTATCAATATAAAAAATCCCTGTGGAATAGATTGAGGGAAAACTGTTGCAATAAGTTTGATAATAATGCTCGAGATTTGTTTTAAACTTTGATATATATTAATGTTCTATTCAAAATGACTTTATCAGTCACATCTCTTTGATAAACAGATATCGCATCCCATTATTTATTACTTCCGTTTTCGAGATAAAACATATTGATAAATAATAGAGTCTCATGCTCATCTCTATTGATGTAAATTGAGGCTGTGAACACACACAAATACTTTATGTGGTTAGCAGGTGGCGCGTTTTATGTTCTCACACGGCGCGTTTGATGCTAATGACTTTTGTGGTTCAACTTCTATACAAGTGTAGGACAGAAATCATTCGCTTACGTAGGGTTGAGATAGATATCTTCCGGACTATTGCCATCTGCCTTGTTTTCTATTGTCAGTAAAACACAGATGGGGAGAAAAGAAAGGAGTTCAAGGAATTCAGTTGAACTTCGAAGTATTTAGGCCTGTTTTGGTCTTAAGTCCTGCAGAAAATATTATTTTTAAGCTAATAGATTTTTTTAAATTGAAATGAGTCGAAAATTAATTACACATCGATAAATGCAGGTTCAAAAGCATTACTATTTTTTTCTATATAAGCATGATACATAGAAAATGGCATTATGAAATGTAAAGGGCAAAAAAAGGATGCTTGCGTAATTCAGCTCGTTTTAGATAGAAGCAATATGCTTTCTATAAAATGCTGAAAAGTGCTTTTGCCAATCTCCAATAGTTCTACTTAAAAAGATCTTTAGAACTACTAAGAATCTATATATATATATATATATATATTACACTATCGTATGTGGCGCAATAATCTGGAAAATTTGTTAATTGTTGAATGGCAGCATTTGAATGAAACGCATATCATTGTTTATTGTCTTAAAGTAATTTAGAAATATTTAGACCAAAGGTAAACTGGATTTCTTCACATTTTTCTTTTTCACTTAAATTACGAAATTTTAAAATATTATTTTTAGTTTTCTATCTCTCTCTCCCCCTCTTTTTAATAAAAAAAAATATAATACAAGTCTTATATTTGAAACGTTTCTGTTTAAAATTAAAATTGTATTATAAACTAAATGAGTGAAAAGTTTATAATTTAAATGAAATTAATGAAATACGAAAAAATGCCACGGGAACATTGTTTAGCGAATTATCACCTGCTCCCGGTTATCACAAAAATACCGAGTTTTTTATTTTTCTAGGAGATTTTTCTGATTTGGTACACAACTGAGCAGGTAAAACTAAATTATGATTAAATGTATTATGATGCAATGTTTAGTATAAATTTAAACGAGACCAAACTGGTCGCCAAGGGCTAGTATTTTTTAAAATACATAGCCTTGCTAATTGGTGCACAAAAATCAAGAACTTTAATAAGAATAAAAACTTTAGTTAGAAATATTATCTCTAACGCAAGAAACATTCATCTGTGAACTTTAAAGACATTTCAACATCGTATTTTACTGAAGACGGCTCAAAACATTGATTTTAATCTTTAATTTCAATTGCGCAATATCTTATTAAAGTTTGTACACAAATGAGGAAGGCTATGTATTTTTGAGAAATACACTCTTAGTAGTTATATTTGATGGTACAATTGTCCAGTACATTTTTATGTGTATCTTTAGAACAGCTCTTTTAGTAATGGGAGTATTTAATTACAGTCGAACCTCTATATGACGAAATCCATCGTTCCAGTAAAAAATTCGTTATATAGAGAAATTCGATGTATAGAGTATGATGTTAAAAATAGTATTTAATGTGTAAATTTTGAACAAATATTATTTTTGATCTTTTTAATTAAGAATTTGAAATGTTTAAAAGCATATATTAACCTAACATTTTATTTCTTACTTATTTAAGCAGTTTCAAAAAAGAGAAAAGACATATATTTGAAAGTTTAATGAAAATCAAATGAGGAATACTTACATAAATTTCAGAGGAAGAAATCTGTAATTTTTTGTTGTTTTGATTTTAAAATTACAATTGTTACGCTCTCAAAAAAAATTCTCAAATTTTAGCAAGGAATGAAAAATTGTAGTTGATATTTTCCTCCATTTGAAGGTCTCTCTTATGTGCTCTCATTGATTCATCTCTTATATGTGTAACAATTCAATTGACTGTGTCTTGAGAAGGATGTTGAAAGGTGTGTGGGAGGTGAAATGAACTTGTTAGATTTAAAGAATAAGGAGAGAAGTAATATTTATAAAAAAAAAAAAAAACCTCTCCACTGAACGATAAATCAAAAATAAGTGATGGAAAATTGATTCCATATGATTTCGAAGCTTTTTTAAAACTGAATAAATTAAGATCAATGTATGAAAAAATTCGTTATATGGAGATAGATATTTCGCTATATAGAGTCTGTTTTTAATGTAATCATGCGAAAAGTTGACCGTTCTTACTAAAAATTCATTATATGGAGAAATTCGATGTATGGAGTTTCGTTATATAGAGGTTCGACTGTATATTGATTAAAAAAAATCTATTTTACAATTATCGATGACATTTAGAAAATTTAAAGAATCCCTTGATAATTATCTAAAACTAAATTTATAAGGTTCTCAGTTAAATAAGTACCCGGGAGGACGCGCGCCTGGTGTGATTGACCCAGAATGAGTATGGTTTTTACAGTCACCACTATTTTTTTAAAGGAATATTCAATTTATTTCATCACAAAATTTTTAAAAATGATCTCCTGCTAAATAAGGTGGGGATTATTGTTTGAATTTATTAGTGAGAAAGCAAAAACCATTCTTACCCTGGGCATATGCGCGTTTTTCTGATTTAATGTATAATATATTTAATTCATAGGTTCAGTTAAGACAAAACTAATATTATACATTGATGTTTACACCAATTAACTTGTCGGATAATTAGTTCCAAATTTTTCTTCTATCTCAAACATGTTACTACTTTAAAAATCTTATTTTTGAAAAAAATATGTATTATAGAAACAAAAAAAAAATGCCGAAGTGTGCGACGGTGCTTTAGCACACAGTGTAAAGAACCACTGCACCAACTAAAATCTGCCTCTTAAATGTTTTCTTCATTTTATAAATCAGAGTAAATCGAAGTTAATCTCGATTATATCAATACTATTAAAATAAAGTTTCGCTCTACATGTGTGTGTCTGTCTGTGATATCTAGGAAAATCTACAGCACGAAGAGGTCTGTAAAACGTATCTCTACAAGATACAGATAGTTATTATCGGCAGATACAGATAAAAGACTAAAGTTTGCTACATGGGCGCAAGCACAAATGGGTCGAGACCCAAAATGGTTGCTGAACGTCAAGTGGACGGATGAGGCACACTTTTCACTGCAAGATGACGTCAATACGCAAAACAGTGAAATCTTGGGGAGGTCATACTATCGGGAGTACATGACTAAACAACTGCATTTTCCTCAAGTGACTGTTGATGGTTGGACCACGTTGTACCTGCATTGCAGGAAATACATACATTACCTGTCGTCTCCTTGTTGTAGGATGTTGTCGCGCATATTCACAATATCCGCAAAGAAACTCTTCGAGAGGTTTGAATTCTGATAGGGATTGGCCGACACGTTTTCACGTAACTTGGCGATAATTATACTTGGCGAGCGATAGATGCTTCCGTCGAGGAGTTTGATTTCCTTCCGAACCGAGTACAAAGTAACCTTTCCTCTTGCAGCATTGCATTGGATGGAACGTGTCTTACTGAAAGCTGTACTCTTTAAAAGTTTTTAAACACAAATTTTTACTTTGTACTCGGCTCCGAAGGAAATCAAACTCGACGGAAGCGTCTATCGCTACGCCAAGTATAATTATCGCCAAGTTACGTGAAAACGCGTCGGTCAATCCCTATAAGAATTCAACCCTCCCGAAGATTTTCTTTGCGGATACTGTGAATATGCTGTTGTCCCGCCCTACTTTGCACGTGCAGTCAAGGCGTTCCTCTTGGATCACTTTCACTGAAGACCGAGTAATAAGTAGAGCAGGGGTGCCCACAGAGGGGTTTGGTGACACAAGATGCGTCATACAATTTAGTTTTGGGAGAAAAATTAAAAAAAAAAATCATTTTTTTGGGGGGGGATGGGGGATTTTTAAATTCTTAATATTTTCTTTAGTTTTACTGATAAAAAAAATCTTGATTTTTTTTTAATATAACTTTTAAATTTTTTCAAAATTTAATTTCGAGAAAAGTTCCCGTGTTTTCTTTCTTTAAATTCTAGATAAGGGCAATAAGAACTCATTCTGCCATACTCAACTCGCTGTCTTTTGTTAAATCTTGATTCTTTTAATATCCCTTTTAAATTTTTTCAACATTGAATTTCCAGAAAAGTTCCCGTGTTTTCTTTCTTTAAATTCTAGATACGGGCAATAAGAACTCATTCTGCTACATGCTCAAATCGCTATCTTTTGAATGTGCAGTTGATTATAAGTAGAATATATTTTACAATTGATATTCTGTTTACCCCCCCCCACCGCTAATGTTAAAGTATTAAGATTTTTTGGGGGGGGATTTGCGTCGTTGGGTTTGGGGGGGGGGGATGGTCACCACTGAAGTAGAGGTTATAAGTTTGGCCGTCGATAAGTGGACCCCTTGATCTCCAGATTTAACTGTGACAAATTTTTGTTTTTGGGGATAGTTCAATTCTGCTAAATACCAAGGCACCCCAGTCACATTGGGGTAACTGAAATATTCCATTCGACGGACCGCCTCCCCCCCTCCCATTGGCATCGATAGTGACATTTTACACTCAGCTGTAGCAGGCGTATTGACTCACTAGCATAGTGCCTGGTGGTTAAGGCCCTGTTGAGCATCTTTTACTGCCTTAATAATAAAGTATGCTTTTTAAAAAAAATACTAACTGACTTCAAAAAAAAAAAAAAAAAATACCAAGCTTGGCGACAACTTGGCACTAACGCATATGAATGCATAGTTTTAATATGGTTATGACTTGAAAACGTTGCAACAATGAAAGATGATTTGCGACAAATCATTATTTTTTCTATCATATCCACATTTTGTTATTTAAAAAACATTCTAGTCACCAGAATTTAATGAAATTAAAAGATCTAGTATCGGTGTAAGAGTTATAGCCTGAAATTTTATTTGTTTATTGTACACACACATCTGACTTGTGTGCTCGACATGAAAGCCTGCGATTACCTGAAAAATGAACGCTTCTAATTGGATGACTGCTTCAAAAAGAGTTGGAATTTCCATGTTTTTATTTTTAAAAAGTTCTAATCGCAAGTATTTGATAAAATTGAAATGGGACCATGTGGGCATCTTACACTTTCAAACAAAAAAAGAATTATTAAAATCGGTTCATATTTACGGAAGTTATGAGTGAACAACAAATACATACAGGTCGAAATCATAACCTCCTCCTTGAAGTCGATTAAAAATAAATAGACGGTGTCATCCTATTTTGATTTGTTTCATTGTCTGTGCGTGTTTGCCAGATTTGAATAAACGTCCAAATATGACATTTAAGTGTCTTCTATTGATCATTTTTGGAATATTTTTTCATTATTCCTGGCGAAATTATGAAAAATTCTTAAAAAGTTAATAAATCTATTAAAATCACAAGATTTTAAGAACTTCACCTTATATATAAACACTTGAATAAACAATTTTATATTACTCAAGAGAAGTGTAATAAAAAGTTTAAAACAAATATTCTTGACATGTTTCGATTCTAATCAATAAGAATCATAATCATAATATAAAAAAAAAAAAAAATGTTTCACGGTCAATACAAACTGCACGCGACAATGAGATTTAGCAAAAACCGTGTGCTCTGTTGTAAAAACAATAAATTAAAAATAGACTATGATTAAAAATAAATTTCTAACTTGGTTCATCCTAATCATGCTTTCACGAGAAATTTATTCATAAACTCTAATCATAACTTAGAAATAATAAAAAAAAATTATCATTACAGACAAAATTTTTACCCGTGTAAATTTCAATAGACTCCCTTATAATAAATTTACGACAACAATTTGATACGAAACATATTTTTTTTCATTAAACATTATAGAATTTTTATTTCCCCATCTAAATATAATCTAGATAAAGCAGTGTTAGTACGAACAAATTTAATATCTGATTTATGTTCACTTTTTCTAATTCAAAATTTTCTCCCAAATGGAATTAGAAAAGGTGAAAAGGTGAAGAAATTTTTCGCCCACGCCTATTTAATGCTTACTTGAAATCACCTTTTTCTTTAACATAAGGAATTTCATAAACCCCTGCAACATCGTCATGTTCTATAGGGTCGAATTGTTTATAAATTAAATTCTATAATTTTGGTGGTGGTGTCGCAATCAATTAAATCTTAAACATTTTTAATTTAAATTTTAACTCCTCAAAATTGCCTTTTAAAAATGGAAATGAAATTTTTAAAAAATTTTGTAGGATCTCCCCCTTTATTGAAACTTTCAATTAATACAGAATTTTGTAATTTAGCTTTCGCTTTTTCATAACAATTTAGTAATGCTCCTTTTTTACACCCCTTAGAACTCGCAACCTCACGGACATTATTCAACTCATTATTTAATATTTTTTAGGAACAAACCGTAAAAGCTCTATTAACTATGAATCGAAAAGTGGAGAAATTATAACAACTAGTTGGATGTGCCAATCCCAAAGCTTTCTTCTATCTCATACGTACATTTTAATATTTGAAAAAAATAGTTACTCATTTTAATGCTTTAATAATTTAAATTCAATACCATACCAATTTTGATTTTCATCTTAAATTTCTGCTTCAGTCAATTAATCCGCGTAAAAAAGAATTCCGTCTCTGCACGAGCCGAAGAACAATAGAATGATAGGCAGATTTTTTTTTCAAATTCAGGGAGGACCTACCTGCCTTACCAAAAAATAATCATATACAAAAAATTTAATTCAGTTCTAGAACTAACTTCATACACTTTTAGGTGGTGCAATCTATATAATAAAGGCCAAACGTATCTGTGCGTAACGCACACGTCATTTTTCGAATGGCAACACTTTCTGATGAAATTTCACGTTTGCAATTTTCATTACTGCAATTTTTTTAACTCCTAGACATCGCACATTTTCAACCTTTACACCGTTGTGTAGAGAAAAATATGTGCTTTTAAATGCAATTTGTTTGAAAACGGTATCTTAATTTGTTTTTAAGATATTAATTTTTTTGTAGTTTTTAATTTAATTTTTCTGGAGGTGGGAACTTGAGTACTCCATTTCTGTGCAAAGCATTATCAACTAGATATAACGGCCTGTGCATTTCTCTAAAAACCGCCGAAAAAGTGAAGCTGGATTCAGCTTCAAACCCTGAACCTTTTCATTGGATCACGAGGCACAAACCCTGCCCAAATTAGCATTGTATGAGCTGATTTATGTTCTGAGCACATGGTTATTGTTTTGGTTCAGAGTTTGCACGATTGGTCAGAGTAACTTGGCAAAGTATCAGAGTTCTCTGCCGGGATATTTCATACATTAATCTCAAATAAATGGGCCTTATAGATGTAGTTGGCCATGATGCAAAGTAAAGGAAAAATAGCCATAAAGTAAAAAGAAGAAATAGAGAGGACTTATGTGTGGTGGCTGGGAGTGGTGCAAAAAATGTAACCCTGAGAAATCTGCTACATTAAGCCCAAACACAACCGCGTGTTTTCGCAAAAAAGAAGAAAACTTTTAATGACAAGGTCTGTGGAAACTTTTAGTACTATTACTATAGTTTTTGTTTATAACAAAATAAAATGCTACTTTAAAATGCGTAAATTTAAGCAGATCATTTTTATTTAGAGAAAAAATGCACATCTGATGTCAAAGAATTTAGTACCTGTTCAATGTGATTCTTTTTTCCCTCCGGGTTGAATTTTTTTCGCCGAGTTAGACAAGCAAACAAAGGTGGTCTTGGCAATTATTCCAGGTTTAAAGTAATGTCCAGTTCCCCAAATTTTTGCCCAATTGTTAAAGACATTTAATTATAATTATATTAAAATAACATTATTCGCTTTATGTAGTTTTTTTATAAATTTCAGTTAAATTTGCTAGAGCAGACGATTTTTTTAGTTCCTTTTTCTTACCTGTCATTTTACCAAAATTATTTAATTTTTCTTTCTTTTGGGAATAATTATATTTTTTATGTTATTTATTTTTTACTTTATTTTTAGAACAATTTTTATTTTCCAAATATATTTTCAGAAAAGAAAAAAAAGTACATTTTTCACATTGAAAATTGATCTGAAATAGAAAAAGAACGATGTAAATGAAGAAATGAAATTTCATAATTCGCTAATATTCAGTGTTCAAAATGTAATTGAAAATTTTGTTTGGCATGATTTGTAAAAATCAAGGTTTGCGTATTTCACGGAAAATAAGGCATCTTTCTTTGCAGGTTGAAGTGACGGAGTGCAATGTTTGTGTATTTTAATGTTTATTCTTTTAATTTGTGTTGTGTATTATAATTTATAAAACGAATTTTAAATTTGTCATAGAGTTAACTTTGAAGCAAACTTTTTCGAAAAAATGTACGTGCAGTCATTTCTTTACTTTTAACATTTTAAAAGCGCGTAAGATTTTTCGGTACTACTTGGTTATCCCGTCGACCAAAAAACTATCGCCAACTTATAAGATTAAATGCCAATAATGGATGATTGTGAATGTCATATTCAATGATATTAAACACGATACACATGTTTAAAATGTCATCAAGTGGTTTTTAATACCACTTTTTATTTATATTTTTATTCATGCTTTACTAATTTATTCGTTTTTCCGTTATTTAAAATAAAAATTATGTCAACATATATAGCTTGGCTTTTAGTTTGGCAATTTTTTTAATTTGGCAAAAATGGTCGACGGGATAATTAAATAGTACCGATTTTTCTTACGAGCAAAATCTATATTATAACGAACAAATGTGTCCGTGTGTAGCACTGATGTTATTTTGCAAATGACAACATTTCAGGATAAAATGACTTTTTGAAATTTTTGTTACTGAAATTTTTTAATCTTCTAAACGTCGCACATTTTTAATTTTTATTTCGTCATATAGGAAAAGAAATCTACTTTCAATTGCAATTTGATTGAAGACTGTATCTCATTTGACTCATTTATTACAAGCTTATATTTTTCAAGCATTTTTTTTTTCAATTTTACGTATCTCCATTAATAAATAAAATGATACACAATTTACTCATAAATCTATAAATATTGTTCCTAATAATTCCCCATTATAAAATTAAAATTGCATGAGTAGTAAAATAAAAGAGTGGTTTAAAACTCAGATTAAATTACTAAAAATTACAAGTTCAACATGTAATCAAACAACTTACAATTTAAATTTAAAAAAATACTTTGATGATTTACTGATTGGCTGTGGTTTTTAAAAAAATCAGGTGCGAGTTATTTTTAAATCTATCTCTACCGAGTGAAACTCGATTACGATGATTAATCTATTTGTCCTTAGAAAAATATAAACAGTTCAGGCTTTGTTTCCGGCTGATATACTATAGCAAAATTAAAATTTCCTTTATAAATAATAAAATAAAATAAATACAAATTTAACAGAAATGTAATTAAATTACGTGCTCGAAGCACTGAAATGACCAGAAACAAAATTGCTGCCGTAACGAAATCTTTGACTAATTTCTGGCAAGCGTCTAATACGGAAATGTGACTTTTGATAAACTTCATAGCTTTATTTGATTCCATAATTAATAATTTTCATTTAACCCTTTAACCTAACCACGTTAGCCTAATCATGTTTTTCCGCTATGTAATATTTTAATTCAAAGATTGATTTAATATAATATTGAGATTAATGTTATTTTTTTGAATTTTATAAGATAAAAAATATGTAAAGTACGATACAATACAAAAATATTTAAAGTATCAAATACAAATCTTCATACCAATACTTTTCACAGTATTATTTTATGAACGAAACATGAATGAAAAAATCAGCAAAACATTTAACTCTTTGAGGGAAAAAGCACTTCAATTCTTAAAATGCTGAAATGATTGATTGACACCAGAATTTAAAAACAAATTTGTTTCAAAATATTTAAAAGCGTTTTTTCACGTATTTGAGAAAAATAAAATTGCTATTTCAAATTACTGGCGTCAATGTGGCGTTGTGAAATTAAAATTAAGTGGGATACATTTTATCCCACCCCATTCAAGGGGTTTAAGGGTTAAAATGCTTTTTTGAAGTTTGTTAGCAATCTAAAACGCATATTACATGTAGAAAATTCATTAAAGTTTTCAATTAAAAAAATGGTTTTTATCTTTGCTATGTAACCCGGGAAGCCCGGGTTCGATCTACTAGTATTGATAATGAGACAAAAATCGCGATTGCAGCGGCCCGTTCCGGCGGATATTTTTCAAATTCGGGGAGGACCAACAATCCATAGTCAAACAGTTATACAAAAAATTTGGTTCAATTCGATTCATAACTTCAGATACTTTTGGTCGGTACAATATTGAAAATTGCAGAAATTTTTTTTATAAGGATTATGATTCTTATTAAATTGGAATCGAAACATATCAAAAATATTTGCTTTAATTTTATTTTACATCTCTCTCAAGTAATATAAATCTAAATTGAATATTTCCAACTGAGCGCAAAATTGGTCAGGCTGGGAATCGAACCCAGGTACTTGGCTTACAAGGCCAATGCTTTACCTGTTAAGCAACCTGGGCGATAGCCAGCTGGGATTTTTCGCTCACATAACCTTATTGGTCATAACATATGGTCTGTCATTTAGACAGCTCAACAGAATAGACCGCAGGTAATGGAACTCCATATGATGATGGGTACGTAGATATACTATTATTTTCAACACAATCTAACTGATTGGTAAAGTAATCATACGAATTGAATATTTCCGACTGAGCGAAAAATTGACCAGGCTGGGAATCGAACCCAGATACTTGACTTACAAGCCTGGCTATCGCCCAGGTAGCTTAACAGGTAAAGCATTGGCCTTGTAAGCCAAGTATCTGGGTTCGATTCCCAGCCTGGTCAATTTTTCGCTCAGTTGGAAATATTCAATTCCTATGATTACTTTAGTTATAGTTAGATTTTGTTGAAAATAATAGTATAATATAAATCTGTTTATTCAAATCCAAAATCCTTCTGATCATATTCGCCAAACCGAAGTATTTTCTGAACATTTCTTCTTTTGTTATGGATTTTTCAAGTTTACAGAAACTTATGACGCAAATCTTGAAATTAAAATTTTGCGAAACCTTTGAATTTAAACACTACAAATTTGAAAATTTGTTCCATAACCTAAAAGCCCCCGCCCGTGACCCGCGACTTATTCAGATAAATATGGTACACTAAATCTTTTCAATCTTCTGATGATTTTCTACATTTCTTTCGTATTTTATCTTTTCTATATTTAAATCGGACATATTTTAAATTAAGACATTGCTGTTTGTTTTTTGCGCTATCCGTTTGTCTGAATTCAAAGATAGCGGGGAATCCCCTCTTTTCACACTATTGATAACAGGTGATTAGATCATGCATAATACGGAAAATAAGGGATAAAATAAATGAAAATGGGGAAAAGCCATCTACGAAAAAGTAAATCAAAACCTGTTTGAGGTTAAGTTTAGATTCGGCTTTTATAGGTGATAGCACAGTATAAAACTAAATGAACTTAATTTGATGATTTGTTTATCGAATTAAAGTGAGTATTGTTTTGCATGAAGTAATTAGTTATTACTTAATTTTATTTTAAGAAACTTTGATATTATTTTTTAATTAATTGTATATTTAAATATTTAAATATTTAAATATTTTTCCCTTCTAATAAGATTTTGTCTTAACATATTATTCTTATTGTTATACACCGACTTCCTTCTCGTAATTTTATCAAGCACTTGAGTTTGATTATAAATATTGCATACAATAGATTTATAATGTTTTTTTAATTGTAATTTTAAACTAATGCTGTTTTTATTAAAGCAAAAAAACGGATATTGTTGGCGTTTAGAAATATAAGGTAGAACCCATCGAATTTCGACAAAAAAATATTTAAGAAGGAATTGTTTCATTTATTTTATACAAATCCGCAAAATTAATTATAATAAAAAATGCACCTTATATTGGTATGTTTGTTAACTCGTTGAAAATTATAATTAACCTAAAATTAACAAAATACTATTTTTATGAAACTCAGTTTAGATATTATTAAAATTAAACTTTAAGGCTATAGTTTGACTTTCAAAATCGCAACAAATCATCATCAGATTGTCGAATTTTCATTTTTAGTATAATAACATTATATGAAGTCCCTGCTGTTGAACACAAAAAGAATTTTTCATTTTCGACAATTTTTACTGGAGTTAGAAGCATTTTTGTCCAATCAGCTGATTGTGCCACGCCCCTTTGTTTACTTTTTTGCCGATTCACCACCGTAAAATTTAGCCTAGTTTTTAGTTTTACCATACAAAATGTTATTATTTTGCTTTGAAATTATTAATTTTGTGATTTCGCAAAACAATACTTTAACTGTAACGTTTAACTGTCTCTTTAAGCGTTTGTTTATAATTTATTTAGAAGAATTGATTTTTGTCCCCAATCTTTTTAGAGTAAATTAAAAAATATTAATATATTTAAAATATTAAAAATATATAATATATTTAACAAAAATTTGTAGAATAAGAGATATTTATACCATGAATATTTCTAGTAAAATTTGAAAAAACTTCATTAGAAAATACAAAATGTTACTTTTGAGAAGATTTTTTAAAATTCAGATACTTCACGTCTTTTGTATGAATTACTGTCGAAGCCACTATGTGAATTTACCATAAAAACATAAAACACTTACATATAAGCTAGAAATGATATTATATCCCTTAATAGCTGAAACTGTGTCAGTAGGAAAATATTAAGCAATTATAACCACTGTAGTTACTAAAACCTGTTTTTCTCAGAATGAATATTTTCATCGTTTTCATGATTTCAAAATGTTCTTTATGCCCAATTTTTCTGATTTTTTGTTTAAAATACTCTTTATGTATGTGTTAACAAATGTTACTAGAAATAAATTTTTTTAGATGCATGTAAATTTTTTAAATTTCAGTTATATGAAATTTTTAATGATTTTTTAATGGAAAATACAAAAGAATTAAGTTAAAATCATTTTTTAAATGTTTTACAAGTAATATGCTAAAAATGCTTTATAACATTTACTAACACATACATAGAGAGTATTTTAAACAAAAAATCAGAAAAATTGGACATAAAGAATTTTGCATGGAGCATTTTGAAATATTGCGATTTTTTATGATAAAAAGTTAATTAAATCCAATTGATTTTTTAAATCATCAGATTTTAAAGCATTCACCTTTTATATAAACATTTTAATAACAATTTTAATTTTTCTTAAGAAAGCTGTTATAGTAAAAATAAAATAAAATACCTTGACATGTTTCGGAACCGTCAAATAACTTCCATAGTCATAATATAAACAAAATTTCAAAATATTACTCGGTCAATACAAATGACACGCGACAATGAGATATAAATAACAAAAAGCACGCGCACTATTGCACAAAATTAAATTAAAATATAGACCATGATCTAAAACTTAATTAAAAATAAAAATAAAAATTTCAAACTATTTCACGGTTAATATAAATGACACGCGACAATGAGATATAAAACACCAAAAAACACACGCGCTATTGAAAAAATTAAATTAAAAATAGACCATGATCTAAAAGAAATTCCAACCTGGTTCATACCATTCAAGCCCTCGCGAGGAATTTATTCATTAATTCTAACCATAACTTAGGAATATAATTAGAAACGGTATCATTGCAAACCAGATTATTACGCGAATAAATTTCAATGGACTCTCTTATAATAGATTTACGATTACAATTAGATCATGAACATATCTAAATGAGGAGATAAAAATATTGTTTAATCAAAGTAAATTATGTTTCATATCTAATTGTAATCGTAAATCTATTATAAGAGAATCCATTGAAATTTATTCGCGTAATAATCTGGTTTGCAATGATACCGTTTCTTTTATTATTCCTAAGTTATGGTTAGAATTAATGAATAAATTCCTCGCGAGGGCTTGAATGGGATGAACCAGGTTGGAATTTCTTTTAGATCATGGTCTATTTTTAATTTAATGTTTTCAATAGCGCGCGTGTTTTTTGGTGTTTTATATCTCATTGTCGCGTGTCATTTATATTAACCGTGAAATAGTTTGAAATTTTTATTTTTATTTCTAGTTAAGTTTCAGATCATGGTCTATATTTTAATTTAATTTTGTGCAATAGTGCGCGTGTTTTTTGTTATTTATATCTCATTGTCGCGTGTCATTTGTATTGACCGAGTAATATTTTGAAATTTTGTTTAAATTATGACTATGGAACTTATTTGACGGTTCCGAAACATGTCAATGTATTTTATTTTATTTTTACTATAACACCTTTCTTAAGAAAAATTAAAATTGTTATTAAAATTGCCATTTTTTGTTAATTTAAAAAAAGAAAAATCTGTATCTTAAAAACTATTGAATATATTTTTTTAAAAAATTGTGAAATAAGAAATATATATATTATGATTATTTCCAGAAATTTTTAAAAAAAATCATTGAAAATAAAAATAATATAGTTTTGAGAGTCCACTGTAGCCTTAATCGTATATATGGGCAGTAAAATATAATGAAAATCGATTATTATGATACATTTAAATGAATCAAGGATGTTATGCTTGGTATTTCAAAACGAAAAAAGAGAAAAATTTATTCCACTTTAATTCAGTCATAGAATTTTTCCCCCGTAAAATATAAACCAGGCATCAGTTCCACCATCTCAAAATTTACATATGCACATCAAGTATCCGCATCTCGTTTCCGTATTTTTTATGATTTTTTATTTATTAATTTGGCATTTTAATATGATCATTTTCATAAAATCATAAGGGAGAAAGTAAATCTCCCAAGTATTTTTGAAATATATTTTCGTAAAAAAAAGTGTTGAATCGTGTGTAAAGTAAATTTATAATAAACTATACGTTATTTAATTGATAAATAAAAAGAAATAAAAACAAAATCTACCGGGTTCTATAATAGACTATATTAATCACAGCAGGTATCAAGATTTTTCACTTTTATGAGAAAATGGCTATAAAAAGATACAACAATCTGTTTTTTTATTTTATTTTTAATATAAATGGTGAATTTTTGTTGGCACAATTACAAAAATGGTATTAAGAACTAGAAAAAATTAATATATCAAAAACGAATTAAAATATAGTTTATAAAATAATTACATTTAAAAGTACATTTTTTTTCTTGTACGACGGTGTAAAAATTGAAAATGTGTGATACTTAGATTTTCAAAAATTCGCAGTAGCAAAAATTGCAAAGCTGAAATTTAATTTAAAGTTAGAAACTGTTGCCATTCGAAAAATGACGAATGCGTTCCGCACAGATACGTTTGGCCTTTATAATACAGATATTGTATGGCCGTTAAATACCGGACACTTGAAATTTTAGACGTCGCACAGTGGGGCAGGAAGCCTCCAAAGTTGGCAAAAAATAAAATTTACTTTGAACAAAAAAAGCACATCACGGATTCTTTTGTACAAGAAAAGTAGTAAAATTTTAAACTTTTACGTAAGCTAAATAGTAATTTATTAATTAATTTACAAACCTTTTTCAATATTTTTTGTAGAAAAATGAGTTAAAAACAAGAATTTAAGATAGTTTTATACTAATCAGATATTTATAAATCATCCATAATATCGCATTAAAAAATGTAAACATAATTAGTAATTTTAATTATTCTCAAGCAAACCGTATAATGAATATTAGCGACTCGTTTTGATGGATTGGATCAACCTTTCTCAGGCAAAATGTACGTATTACTGTAAAGACAGCAGAAGAAAAACTGTTTCTGTTGTTTTAGTGCTAACACACACTTTTTGTTTTCCTGTTTTTCAGATCTTAAACTCATACATGTCGCGTACATTAACGAATATGTAGAACTAGAATTGTATAACCGTTTTACTCTTGATATTTTTGATCGTCCAGAACAAATTCAGACGGAATATGAAGATGGGCACGTTTGCTTTTCATTGACGCTTCTGTTTGTTTTTCAAATCGAGGAAATGAAAGCGATTTGCCAAGCCACTCTTTGTTAATTCTAAAGCATTTCCCTTGTTTCGCCAGGCTTTTGCTCATCGGAATTTATATTAAACTTTAAAACATTTAATCTTCTTTTCATTTAAACTACTTGTTCGTAGTTTCTCCGATTATGGAGCTCTTATACCATAAAATCACATCACTTTTCAAAAGTTTTTTGTTAAAACATTCCATGATAGTCAGTTTCATTTAAATACATTGTTTTGTGATAAACAATGCATTAAAATTCGTATTTAACAAAGAAAATATTTATAATCATGTTTGGCACACCCGTACACTAACAAAAATTTAAGGATGATTAGCTATAAAAATGACCATACAATTAAAAAAGTGGCAAAAAAGAGCAAGATTTTCTGGCATATTTGTCCTTTTAAAACTCATACTTAGTTGAAAAAATAATAATTAACACTTAATTCACCTTAATTCATAACTAAAACCTACAATGTTTGTAGACAGTGTTAATTTTTTTTTATAAATTTCACCACTATATATTCTAAGCGTCTGTATATCTATAAAAATCGTATTAAAACAAATTGAAAGTTAATGAATTATTGTTACATACTTGTAGTTAAAGGTTTCATAGTAAAAAAAAATTATTTTTTAATTATTATAGCGAAATTAACAAACGAATGTTGAAACAAAATTATTGATTTTTTTTTCACTTATTATCAAAGCACAATATGCAGTTTAACTTCTTTCTCTAGTGACGATCAAAATAACTTTGCGCAAATTTTAATACTAGGAAGATGTGTACTGACATCTGCTCTATTAAAGTGACGTATGTCGGTAGTTCAAAATAAAATTTCATTTTTTCGATTTTTTGCCAGTTTTGAAGGCTTTTTGCCCCAGTGTGCGTCGTGTTAAGCATCTAGAAAAACACATGAGGAATTATTAATGAAACTACAAGTGTGTAAAGAAAATAGAACAAGGCATATATTTCCGTGGAGATTTTTTTCCGAAATCCCATTGGGCACCGTCAACAAATTGAAAAAAAAAATAACGAAGATCTTTTGAAAAACCCTGTCAGAACTAAAATAGCAAATGCGTTCAAACTACAGATTTTGATTAAGTGACTTATTTTAATAAACTGTGTTCATTTTTATTAGAATAGCATGCATACTCGTTGTGAAATGAAGGTTTTTATGAAAGCCCCAAATTTCCCCCAAATTTTGCCTTGATTTTTGTTTATAATTTGCAGAGTCCTTAATATAAAAAATATTCCTTCCAGGAAATATGATAAGCAATATTGTACATAATATCTTGTAATCAGAATTTAAAAAAAATAACAGTTGTATGAAAAATGAGTCGTTTTACAAAATGATGTTTCACTTTGCATGCGTGAACGCAATCAAAATATAATTTGTATAATATGTTAGCTAAATGTATAGATTAATTTTTGTGAAAGTCTCAAAAACATAGCTTGAAAATTCTGAAATTATCGTCGATAGATTGGTTTGCTTTATTTTTGTCGTCCGATTATCTACGCTAGGGATATAGGACCTGGGGGGAGTGCCCTTCGTGGGGGTCTTTCTAGGGGAACTAACCCGTATTTACGCAAGGTTCGAAGAAAACCACGAAAACTCCGAACGGTTAGGCCGACAGCCGCGATTGGGTTCGAACCCAGCACCTGCCGTCTACCAGTTGAAAGGTCTGAACCTCTCGGCCACTGGTGGGGCTATCGTCGATAGAATAAGCTCGAAATCCGTTATTTTCAAATTCAAGAAAAAAGATGAGGGGCTGTATCCTTATATCCATTGATTAGTGTTATTATAGCATACACGACATTGCACATACTGTATTTGGATAAAAGCCCCTTTATTTTTGCTTCCTTTTGGGAACAACGTTTTATGATAAAAATGTATTAGGTAGCATAATATGTTTTTTTAAATAGCAGTGAACTGGAAATATGTAATCTATAAATAAGTTTACATAGTGGAATTAAATATTTAACGAAACATTTAAATTTTTAATTTAGTTTCTTGCACAGTTATCATTATAGAGAAGAGATTTATAAGTTAACATAATCTGTTTTTATTTAAATAAAAGTCTGAAAATATACATAGGAAATACGAATTAGTTTAAATAGTGATTCTTACATTTTTTTTTTTCTGGAACATCAATGTCTATTAGTAAACAAGATTTGGTTTAACCGTTTATCTACCAATTTATGAATTCTTGAAAATTTTACATTCTAAAGCATTTTATGTAAATTGTTTAAACTAAATGAAAATATTTACATAATCATTTAAGAAATTCTTGAAGGCTTTTAGAAGGATTAATTAAATTCGAATTTACAAGGATTTTGTGCAACTTTTATAATCCCTATTTCAAATCTTTTGTTTTAAATTGGTAGCTAGGTGCAATAGGTGCAATAGGTGCAATAGGTGCTACGTATTTACATAATTACGAACGCACCTAAAAATGAAGTGTTTAAGAATCACATAGATTTTCCAATAATTCATCAAAAAAATTTCATGAAACTTTAATTATATTTTAAACTTTAGGTAAGAATAAGTCAAATTTTAGTGAAGAATTGCGTTTATTATAAACATTCTAACAAAATCCGTACAATATATTTCACTTATTTTTTCAACAATATATTAGCAAACTACTTACTTGTGTTATGAAAAAATAAGATTTACAATTCCTCTTAAATTTACTAGCATATATACCAACATAATTTTTTAAAATGTGGATTTTTTTTCGATAAAAATAGTTTTTAAATTGAGGTATACCGACTTACAGACTATATTTTACTTCATAGCGTACCGATCGATAAGCAGCATTTTAGGGTCCCTGTTCTCGCTCCAGGAAACGCTCGTGAGCTAATGCTATTCCTATGGGGAAGCATTTTTCTAATAACTCTTTCGCATTGCGACATTTTTGAATAATTTTTTGTATTGGATAGCTGAGGTGCAAGCCGACAGCGCACTTTTTTTGCTTTTTTGATTTTGCTTGCAGATATTTTTTTAAAAAGCACTTTCATTTTCTAAACCGATTTTGAAATTGAAACGAACTTTGTAAAAAATATCTGCAACCAAAATCGAAAAAGTAAAAAAGGTGCGCTGTCGGCATGCACCTCAGCTATCCAATGCAAAAATAAAATAAAATAAAATAAAAAAATAAAATAAAAATAAATGTCAAAATGCGAAAGTTATTAGAAAAATGCTTCCCCACAGGAATAGCATTAGCTCGCAAGCGTTTCTTCGAGCTAATGCTATGGCGAATGGAGTAATGCGAGCTAATACATGGGCATTAAGGCGGAACACTAGTCTCAGAAAAAGACCCGGATGTTAATGTAAAGTCTAGGGACGCGTTCTTTTCAAATATCTCGCTCAAATTTTAATATTTTTACATGATTTATTTTTTCATAGGATAGCTGAGGACAATCCACAACCGGCCTATATTTTACTTTTTCGATTTTGCTTGTATATTTTTTATATTATAATAATTTCAATTTCAGAAACGGTTAAAATCGGTTTTGAAATTTAAAGTATCTAAAAAAAATCTGAAACCAAAATTGAAAAAGTAAAACATAGGCCGGTTGTGGATCGTCCTCAGCTATTTGTGTGAGCTACTTGAAAAGATCCCCCCCCCCATAGACTTTATATTATAATCCTGGTCTATTTCAGTGACTAGTGTTGCGCCTTAACAAAATCCCATTTCACTATCTTACAAATCTTTTAAGAAATGATGTTTCTCGTAAACATACGCAAAGAAAAACGCAAGTTAAGATTTTAATATACACAATTATGTATAAGGTTCACAACTGTAAAATCCAAAATATCTGTAAGTGTTTAGGTATTTGTGTATATAATATATACTAGGAAAAGCCATGCTTTGTTTGGATTCGCGAAGCATTATTCCATAAGCATAGCTGCCAACTTTCAACTAATCTTCCGTAATACCTGGATTAGTTTGATCCAGGTTAGCGCCATTTCGAACCAGAAAATATATTTCATAAATCTTTATTTATTTAATTTCAGGATTGTTACTGGAACATACTTAATTTCATTTCTTTGAAAAAATTCTGGTTCGAAACTCATTAAACCAGGGTCAAATTAACGCATGTATTACGGATAATCGATGTCAGGTTGGCACCTATGCATAAGATATATATTTGAAAGTAAAAAAAAAATGGCACAGATGTCATATACGCACCACATTGGCGATTTATTTCTGATGCCAATTTTGCTAAAAATTCGTTTTCAAATATTAGTAAGACACATACTTATTTTCAATTATTTTAAAAAGGAAATAAACACACAAAAAAAAAATGTTTTCTGAAAATTGTGTAAAAAGTACTCAATTTTTAAGTACTTCACATACTCAAAATAGCTTCCCTCATAGTATGCATAGTCACTGTGAGTCATTTTGGTCACATCACATCTGTGACCAAAATGCCACCACTCAGTGACGTCACATTGTGACTGAGATGTGACTTTTTTAAAAATTCTTAGAAAATTACAAAAATTCTTCAAAACATGTTATTCACTTTAAAAAACATGTTTCTGGCAATTTAAATATCGCCGCTTTTGTCACAATTCCGTCATAATGTTAATGTCAAAATAGTCACAAATGACACGTTTTTCAAAAATTTGTCACATTGTGACCACTTTGTGAAGTGGTCACAAAAGCGCTCTAAAAACGGCCACAAGAGCGTACACTAGTCAAGCGGGAAACCGGCGTGACCGTAAACCACAACCGGCCTAGTTTTTACTTTTTCGATTTTGCTTATATATTTTTTATATTACGATAGTTTCAATTTCAGAACCGGTTTAAACCGGTTCCGAAAGTTTAAATAATTGTTTAAAGAAAATCTGAAACGAAAACTGAAAAAGTAAAAACTAGGCCGGTTGTGGATCGTCCTCAGCTATCTTGTGCAAAAAAACATCTAAAAATGTTAAAATTTCAGCGAGATATTCGAAAAGAGCGCCCCCATAGACTTTACATTAGCGCTCGGCTTTTACCGCGTGACTAGTGTGTGCTCATAACGACTTCACATTTCAGTCACTGTGACTTCACATCGACGTCACGTGACGTCACATCGACGATCGATGGACACAAAGTCACAATGTGACTTCACAACGAAGTTGCAGAGACGTCACCATATTTTACCGGTTCGATCCAAATGTACTGAAAACTGAAAAACACAAATATTAATTTTTAGTTTCCGTGACTGTGTTCAAATGTAAATCGCATTGAATTGCTCCCTTAAGAGCCCACAATAGTCACAGAAAAAGTACACAAAAAGACCCGGATGATCATGTAAAGTCTATGGGAGCGTTCTTTTCGAATATCTCGCTCAAATTTTAATATTTTTGCATGATTTTTTTGCACAAGATAGCTGAGGGCAATCCACAACCGGGCTAGTTTTTGCTTTTTCAATTTTTGTTTCAGATTTTCTTTAAAAAATTACTTTAACTTTCGAAACCGGTTTAAACCGGTTCTGAAACTGAAACTATCGTAATATAAAAAATATATGAGCAAAATCGAAAAAGTAAAAACTAGCCCGGTTGTAGATCGTCCTAAGCTAGCCTATGCAAAAAAAATCATGTAAAAATATTAAAATTTGAGCGAGATATTAGAAAAGAACGCTCCCATAGACTTTACATAATCATCCGGGTCTTTTTGCGTACTTTTTCTGTGACTATTGTGGGCCCTTAAGAGCCCACAATAGTCACAGAAAAATTACTCAAAAAGACCCGGATGACCATGTAAAGTCTATGGGAGCGTTCTTTTCGAATATCTCGCTCCAATTTTAATATTTTTGCATGATTTTTTTGCACAAGATAGCTGAGGGCGATCCACAACCGGGCTAGTTTTTACTTTTTAGATTTTGGTTATATATTTTTTATATTACGACAGTTTCAGTTTCAGAACCGGTTTAAACCGGTTTCGAAAGTTAAAGTATTTTTTTAAAGAAAATCTGAAACAAAAATTTAAAAAGTAAAAACTAGCCCGGTTGTGGATCGCCCTCAGCTATCTTGTGCAAAAAAATCATGCAAAAATATTAAAATTGGAGCGAGATAGTCGAAAAGAACGCTCCCATAGACTTTACATGGTCATCCGGGTCTTTTTCTGTACTTTTCCTGTGACTATTGTGGGCTCTGGGAGTGTTCTTTTCTAATATCTCGTTCAAATTTTAATATTTTGACATGATTTTTTTTTGCATAAAATAGTTCAGGACGATCCACAACCGGGCTAGTTTTTACTTTTTCGATTTTGGTTATATATTTTTTATATTATGATAGTTTCAGTTTCAGAACCGGTTTAAACCGGTTTCGAAAGTTAAAGTAATTTTTTTTAAAAAATCTAAAACCAAAATCTAAAAAGTAAAAACTAGCCCGGTTGTGAATCGTCCTGAACTATTTTATGCAAAAACAATCATGTCAAAATATTAAAATTTGAACGAGATATTAGAAAAGAACGCTCCCATAGACTTTACATGGTCATCCGGGTCTTTTTGAGTAATTTTTCTGTGACTATTGTGGGCTCTTAAGAGCACACACTAGTCACGCGGTAAAAGCCGACCGCTAATGGTAAGTCTATGGGCGCAATCTTTTCTAATATCTCGCTTAATTTTCAATATTTTTAAACGATTTTTTTTCTCAGGATGGCTGAGGACATTCTATTACCGGGCTAGTTTGTACTTTTCTGATTTTCGTTGTGGTTTAATTCTGAGGACCCTCTAAATTTTGGATTCTGTGAAATTCGAGGTGTTGTGCCCTTTTTACTCTTATAAAATCTATTTCAGCAAAATTCAGAAAAAATTAAAAACGCTTCACGGAATATTAGTGTTTAAGCTTTCCAATGATATGCTTTCCATATTTCTACTGCAATTAGGCTGAGCAAAATTCGAAAAGATTTTGGTCAGAAATGCAACAAAAAAGCGTTTTAATTATATGCGCTCCGCCTCAGCCAGTCTCCGCCTCTCCTGCCCTTTTGAAAATTCGATTGGTTAACACGAATCCATTTTAGCAAATGAAAGTAACTTTTTTCCTTTCCACGTATTTCCTTTCTGTTATTGGTTTATAGTAACGTGTTAAAATAACCTCCCTTATTTCAAAGTTTGGATTTATTTTTTCTACAATTATTGATAAATTTTAACTAAAATAGTCTTGAAAAAAATTACGACTTCTAATTTTTTGTTTTTATAAAACTAACGCTATTTTTAAGTTATAACTAACTTCCAAAGAAGACAATTATACATTTCTTTGTATATATATTTTTTTTTCAAGTCCATTCAAAACAAGGTAGATTTGATACAAATTACAGTAAGCTCCTTTTTAGCAAAAAGGAAATTCTGATAACTTTAAAATGTAATTGGAACTTTTGTGAAATACATAGGTAGCATTAAAAGGACAAGGAGCTATATTTGGAATTTATAAATTTCCTTATACAGCTTGCAAAATACATGAAACAGGGGGGGGGGGCAGGGGTGTGCAAAGAGAAAACTACGCCCGGAGTAATGTTCAGTTTGGCGCCCCATTCCCTGAACTTTTTCTTGTGACAGACTAAAAATTACGTTAGTAGTAAAAATTTGGCGCCCCCTAAATTTTGCACCCGGGGCAACTACCCCCTTCGTCCCCCTCTTTTTCGCACGGCGCTGCAAGGAGTACATTTTGAGGAGGCTTATTCAACACCGCGCTGTCCGAAGGGGGGGGGCGCCATATTTATACTATCAACATCATTCTTGGGCTGTTACAAGAAAAAGCTGGGAAAGGGGACGCCAAATTGAAACTTTGCCCCGGTCGCAGTTTTCTTTTCCCTGTGTTTGTTTTTGGTACTATACGATACTAGGCAGCCAAATTTCAGTCCAGTATTATTAAGTAAAACAGTAAAAAAAATAAGCATTATCAGTTCGAAAAACAGTTTTATCAAAAATAAGCAGAAATTAAAGTTAGAAGTTTTAAAGATTGGTAATTTTAAAATTGTTGATCAACTTGTTTCAAACTTTAAAGAAATATTTTTTAATATTTATTACTTTTGAGGAAAACGATACACTTTTAACAGTCGTTAAAAATGGGAAATTTATCCTGTGTAATACATTTTATTTTAATATAACATAAAGGTATATTTGCAAAGACAACGAATTGCAAATATTTATCATTATTTATCTATACTAATATTATAAAGAGGAAAGATTTGATTGTTTGTTTGTTTGCATTGAATAGGCTCCGAAACTACTTGACGGATTTGAAAAATTCTTTCGCCGTTGGAAAGCTACACTATTTCCGGTGAACATAGGCTATAGTCGCTGCTTAAAAGGATAAAAATAAAACGCAGGATAAACGAATCAAAAGCAATTTGAGAAACTAAAGGTTACCTGACCCACTAGACACATGACAATCACTGAAACACATATGAAAATCGTAACTATGCAACCCCCTCCTCCCCCCCCCCAAAAAAAAATTTAAACTTTTTAGCCCGACCTGATATAAAACCGTGTTTTTTAATTTTTAAAACTATTTAGCAATTACTAAAAAAAGGAAAAGAAATGCTGAAACGCAAATTAATTAAAGTTAAAAACAAATCACGAAACGATTGTTTTGGAGTTTTCAAAAAAGTTATAACAGATAGTAAATATTTTAAAGAGTAGTGAGCATCAAATATGGGGAGGGAGGATTTTTTTTTAGGAGGAGCAGTCAAATATTTAAAATTGTAACATTTTCTACAATTTCAAATGCGGACTTTTTCAGTAAGCCTAGGGATAAATATTATTTATTTAATTTAATATAAAATTATAAAAAAGAAAGATTTGTTTGTTTGTTTGTTTGAATTGAATTGAATAGGCACCGAAACTACTTGACGGATTTGAAAAATTCTTTCACCGTATGAAAGCTACACTATTTCCGGTGAACATAGGCTATATTATATTTTCAAAAAAATTAGGGATCCTTATTAAAATGCCAATATTGTAACCCAAAGTGTAGAAAATGAACTTAAAAAATCTTTACATCGCGTGCGTTGCGAATACTATTGATTATAGAACAAAATAATATACTACGACTTTGTTAACATGTAATTATCTACAAAAAATGTCGCAACAGCATATGTCTAACTGTTATAGTTATGTCACAATAAGTGTTTTTTATTTAAAAAAATAATTAAAATGCCGTTTCTGTAAAAGCTCTTTCTTGTTACTTTGGTATTGATTCTTATCAAAATAAATTACTTCAAAATCAAGACTGATTTAATGGTTGCCGTTTACCCCGCTCGACTAGGCTGCATCATAATGTGTGATGTAGGCGTCACTGGGGCACGGGAGGGGAGTCAATGTCAGAGACGGCATTTTAATTATTAGGTTATGAGTGAGTGTGGAAAAATTTATAACTTGAAATTTTTCTTAAATATCCGTGCGAAGTCGGGGCAGGCTGCTATAATCTATATACATAAAGCAAAATCGTGTTAGTTACAAAATTTATAACTCAAGAACGGATGGATCGATTTTTATGAAATTTTGTATGGAGGTATCTGACACTTTAGATTAACATATAAGCTATTTTTTTATCCGACTACCTAAAATGAGGGTAATGTTTTTAATAGTTGAATTTAATGAGATGAAGTGGTAGAAACAATTTGCGGTGTTAGTAGTGGCGGGGGACTGGGCGACTTGCTCTACCCGAAGAAAAGCGAGGGAGGGCCGCTAGTTATAGTATAAAAGTAAAAATAATGAAACTGTAAGGCAAAATATAGCAATTTTTTTAAAGTCTGCTATTCAGCAAATTTTACTCTCTAATACTTTTCAGAATTGTTTCTTCTTTGGTGTTTTTTGTCGACGTTCAACTAATGCAGCTTCTATCGAGCAGAAGGCTTTTGCATGTTCCAAAACATCATAGTACAAAGTATCGTGGACAAGATTTGTCGAGATATTTACAAACTTTACAAGTTCGTATATATTTAATGGGTGACAATTCAATATAACATTGTAAAACTTTTAGACGATTTTGCAGTTTTTAGCAGTTTTTGTTTGTCCTGGTACAAGGGCAGATCTGGAGACTCCTCAAAAAAAGGGGGGGGGGACTTTTCAGAAATTTGGAGATTCCAATCGCACCTGCAGCTCCTGTCGGGACAATTTTTTTTCATCGTGAGTAGGATCGGGGCTAATTTTTTTCGTTGCAGGTCGGGTTTCGGTCCAGTTTACTTTTTGCCGTTGTTCTGGTTAAATACTTTTTTTTTGCGAGTCGTGTTTGGGTAAGGTTCAATTCTACTTTCCGCTGCGGGTTGGGTTGGGGTCCGGTTCTCTTTCTTTATTGCTGCTGGTTGGTATTGGGTCTGGTTGATTTCTATTTTGTATGTGTGTGTGTGGGGGGGGGGTTGAGTTGAGTACTATTTTATAGACGCTGGTTTGGTTTCGGTCAAGTTGACTTCTTACTTTTTTGCTACTGGTCGAGTGGATTTTTACGTTTTTCTTGCGGACCGAGTGGAATTCTACTTTTTATCTGCTTTTCTCTGCATTCTTTTTTGTTGCTGTTGTTGTTTTCGGGTGAAATTAATTTACACTATTTTGGGTTCTGATCTGATTCATAGTGGATTTTCAATCTCGCAAGAAGGATTCGATTCGACCCCATATTTCAAATGAAAGTCTAAATATTTTATCCGTTATGGAAGAAAATAGTTTAAAGGAGTATTATAAAAGAAAATATCGAAGACACTATAAAATAAAACTATATAAAATGCCATAACAGACATTTCCAAATAGTTAATTATGAATATTTAAGATTTTACATTTCAATTTACATGTTAACACTGTTACTCGCAAGTGTTAACATGTACATTAAAATATCCATACGGAATGTCTCGAATAGAAGATACCTCTATTTAACGAACACTTTTCAACAATTTAGCCATCTTTCTTTGGTTGATTCCGTTATGAGTATATATTAGTTATTTATTTTCTATATAAAAGATAAAATTGATATTAGAAATATAAATGTCGACATTTAATAATTCCATTAAAACATGGATTGTTTTTCTTTCATTTCGATTCTAAATTGACAAAAAAATTTTTGGTCGGGTTTTGATTTGATTTCCAATTAGTATTTTCGGGTTCGGATCGGAAGCAGGGCAATACTATACGCTCAGGCGTCAAATAAATTTTTTTGTCGAATATTTGAAAAATGAAGTTATTTTAAGTGCAATTCTTAGATGAACACTCTTTTCTGATTCAAGGGGGGAACACGAGAATTCTCAAGGGGGGAACACGAGAATTCTCAAAGGGGAGCGATTTCAAGATTTGGAGGTTCGGGCAGGAGGTGATGTTTTTCATTGCTGGTGGAGATTATTTTTAAATTTTGCAGTGAGTCGTGTTCGAATCGACTTGACATTTTTGCTGTGGGTCGGATTTGGGTCAGTTTGACCTACATTTTTTCAAATTCGGTTCTGTTCTGGATAAAATTTCACTTCTGAGAGTAGCACTCAGGTTGATTGATTGGTTGGTTGAATGGGGTTTTATGGCGCAAAGTTACATCAGGATATGCTGCGCAAAGAACAAGGTGGGGATTCGAGTTAATTAGAAAGTTTGGTTAGGGATTTTTTTTTCTTTTTTTTGAGTTTGTTTTTTGTAGTAGGCCGGATAGATTTATACTTTTTTGCTACGGACCAAGTTTGAGCTGGCTGACTTAGGAATAGGTTTTGCACTAGAGAGCAAATACTAGATTTTTTTTCTCTATAAATTATAACATTCAAGTTGAAGACGTAAAACATATTTTTTAATTCTATTAAAATACATGAACTCATTTTCTTTCATTTCAGTTACAGGTGTTCGGGTAAGGGCTCGATTTGACATAATTTGTAATTTTTGGGTTCGGATTGATATATTATGGGTCGAGTTGACTTTAAACGTTTCGGATTCGGGACATTTCTTCTTTTGGATTTTGACAAATTCGGATCTAGTTCTTGGGATACCTTTCCCAATTTCCTTCAAATATTAGATTGGTTTTGTTTCATTTTGGATTTGTTGATCTGTTTTGCATCAGGCTATTCGGTACTGAATCAGATTTTTCTCTTTTATTTATTTTTTATTTTTTTTTTAGCGAGCTTGGGTTGGGTTAAAATTGAATTGCTTTTTGAGCCTGTGCATGGAAATTTAGGTTCGGGCAGACCTCTAAAAGAACGAAGTCCATGCCAGGCCCTAAGTGGAAGAAAAAATATAGTGTGGTCAAGTTTTGCTGAAAAAAAGTAAGATCCGAACTCGGAATGATTTCCGAAAGAGTGAAGACTTGACTAGAGGTCTGGACGGGCTGGATTCTCCAGTCTCGCCCCGGCCCGGACCGAATGAATGTTATTTTAGCCCGGCCCGGTATAAAACAAAATATTCAGCCAGAGCCTGGCCCGCTCGTTTACACTTTTACATTTCTAGGCCAGGCCCGGCCCGTACAGAAATCAGTGAAAATAGTCCAGGCCGAAATCGGCCTGCATCTTTATTTCGAAACAAAATCAGATTTTTATCATACAATTAAGATTTTTTAAAGATTACTGCATTCATATTTATTAGATGATTTCATAGAAAATTTTTACTGACAATACACAATAAGAACATTAAAGATTACTTAAAATACACTATAAACGATTTTTCTCCATAGACGGTAAATTAATGGAATACTTCTGAATAGCCCTCTAAAAGAATAAATAATGCTACACACTGTATTTTCGATTTCGATGGTGCCGTACTAAATCCCAATAACATATACAGGGTGATTCATAAAAGATGTGCAGAACTTTAAGGGGTTATAGTACACTTAAAGACAAATAATATTAAGTAGGAGACTAAGGGTCCCAGACGTATTCCCAAGGAGATAGAGGGCATTAAAGTTTAGGGTCCGAAATTTCAAATGATTATAAAAAATGGAAAAATTGGTCGATTCGTTTGCGGTTTTTGCAAAAAATTTTCTTTATGCCAGTATTTTCTTGAAATAAAATTTTAAAGTTCAATTTCAAAAAATGCCGATAGGGGGCGCTTTAGACTTTGGAGTAACAAACAACTATTTTTAACGTTAATTTTGTATTTCTTTAAATGATTTCGAAAGCTTAGACTTAAACTTAAATTTTGATCTAAAAATCTGAGTCCTAACGAGTAGTTAAGTAGCGTAAACTGAAATTTGAAATTTGAAACCCTTCTCCCCCCAGAACAAAAATCAGTTATTCCCGATCTTTGTGTCGTAGATTAGGCTCTAACTACTGCCGCGTTTTGCCAAAATTATTCTTTATGTCAGTATTTTCTTGAACATAAATTTTAAAGAAAAGTTTCAAAAAATTCCGATATAGGGCGCTTTAGACTTTGGAGTAACGAACAACTATTTTATACCGTTATTTTTTGTGTCTCATTAAATGCTTTCTAAAGCTTAGACTTAAACTTAAATTTTCAGCTCAAAATCTGAATCGCTGAGCGTGGTTCAGTAGCGAGGGGAGGGGGTTCAAATTTCAACTTCTGAATATAGTTCAGTTTGCACTACTTAACCATGCCCAACGATTCTGTGCTGTGATACGAGGCAAAAATACAACTTTCGTCAAGGACTGCATAGTCGGAATTCACTCATAAAGGCACTGGCACAGTTGGAAACGTCGCTCATGCAAACGTTAAAGCTCCATTCCTGACGCTAGTCACCGGGCGAAGAAGGAGACAGAAAGTATGCAAATGTCAAATGGGGAAGGAGAAGAACACGTATGCAAAATTTCGACACGATTCAGGCATAAAAACCACTGAACGGTGAGTCAAGTGTAAGTCGCTGTAGTAATGAATCGGAAGATGGTGCCCTTCACGAATAAGGAAAATCCCTTTCGGCATGGCCTATAGGCGGAGGTAGATTTCGAAAAGTTTTCATCTCAAAAAAAAAAAAAAAAGATTAGAGATAAACCCAGTTTAACTACTTTATTCAGCCGCTTTTAAATTTTTTTTAATTTCATTTTTCTGTAAGAACTGGTTTTATCAAAATCATCTTAAACGAAATTCTACTCAAATGCCCATTTTGGCAAGATATTTTGAATTATATTCTTACTTTATTTAAAAAAATTGACCAATATGCTCATTATATAGTTCCTAAATAACAAAAAACTGTTAATTAAATTCATTTGACAGCAAAATTGAATTTAAAAATGAGTTATAAAATAACCGATTTATTATTTTAATACATCCACAATTCTTTAATCAAGATCGCTTTGAGAAATTTTGTGCGAAGTGCCCACTTTGACAGATTTTTTTAAATATATATTTAGCCTTTATCAAAAATCTGAACAATACACAGTAATTACACAGTTCCTAAATAACAAATAACTGTCAATTGAATGCGTTTGAGAGGAAAATTGAATTCAAAAATGAGTAATAAAATAAACAATTTGTTATTTGAATACATCCTCAATTCTTTTATCATGATCGCTTTGGGAAATTTTTTTGCGAGGTGCTTACTTTGACAGCTTTTAAAAAATATATATTCACCCTTTATCAAAAAATCGACGAATACGCACATTATATAGTTCCTAAGTAACAAAAAACTGTCATTTGAATGCGTTTCAGAGTAAAATTGGATTTAAAAATGAGTCATAAAATAACCAATTTGTTATTTGAATACCCACAGTTCATTAATCATGATCGCTTTGGGAAATTTTGTGCAAAGTGCCCATTTTGGCAGCCTTTTTAAAAATATATTCTGCCTTTATCAAAAAACTGGCCACTCCGTCACATTATATAGTTCCTACATAAGAGAACCTGTAAATTGGATGCGTTTGAGAACAAAAAAAAGATTTAAAAATGACTCGGTAAAAATGCAATTTCTTAAATTTCCTTAAATTTCAATCACGATAACTTAGCAAAATTCTGTTCAAAATACCCTTTTTAGCAGCCTTTTTAAAAATATATTCTGCTTTTATCAAAAAACTGGCCAATCCGTCACATTACATAGTCCCTAAATAAGAGGACCTGTAAATTGGAAGGGTTTGAGAACAAAAATGAATTTAAAAATGACTCAGAAAAAACGCAATTTGTTATACTTCCTCAATTTTTCATTGACAACTTCGGGAAATTCTGTTCAAAATACCCTTTTTGGCAGCCTTTTTAAAAATATATTGTGCCTTTATCAAAAAACTGGCCAATACGTCGCATTATATAGTTCCTAAATAAGAGGATCTGTCATTTGGATGCGTTTAAAATCAAAAATGAATTTTAAAATGAGTCAGAATATAAGCAGTTTGGATTTGAGATTTTTTCTCCAACTCCTATTTTTGTTTAATTTATTTTTGCTATAAGAATTGGTTCTATGAAAAACTTGTTAATATAAAAGTTGTAGATATTATTGTGAAGATGTAAAATAAATTTAATTAGATTTGATTGCTTAAGAATTGAGTAAGTTATGGATTTTTTTCTTTTTCCTCCCCCCTTTTTCTTTTCGTTTTTAATTTTTTTCATCGGTAAAAATTGGTCCTATCAAAAACTTGTAAATACAAAAGTTTTCGATAATATTGAGTAAATTTATATAAAATTTAGTTGGATTTGATATCTTGAGAATTGACGAAGTTATGAATTTTTTTCTCCCAAAAACCATGTTTTTTTCGCCCCTTGAGCCCATTTTTAACTTTATCAAAAATCTGTCATGCATAAACTTTTTGCCCATTTCTTAGAAGTAATATAAACTTTAAACTGATTCGATATCTATTTTAATTAAGAAGTTATCGCGTTTTTTCGGTTTTCACAAAACCCCTCCCTATTTCCACCCCCTTGGTCCGATTTTGCCCATTAACGAACTCGACCGAGATTTTAAGCTCCTTGATTTTATGTAAAAGTTTGAAAAAGATCTGAGCATAATTATGGAAGTTATCGTGTCTAGAAGAAAGTGATATACACCGATAGATAGATAGATAGATAGATAGATAGATAGATATATAAACTTTTTTACTGATGGTAGTTTTGGGGTCTAGGAGTCATGATTCGTGTAGATCCGCAAAAATTTTTCAGAAATTCCAACATGGGAGACAATGCAATAGGTAGTATTTCATACGAAATCTACCTAATATTTCATACGAAATCTACCTAATATTTCATACGAAATCTACCTAAGAGGCTGAGATGCATTTAATTTACGGAGCGGCAGATCGAAATGGTGCAGAGGCACAACGAATGTACGGAGAGCGATTTCCCAACAGGCGGTTGCCTAACCGCAAAACTTTCGAGCGCTTGCACAGACAGTTGTGTGAGACGGGATCATTTCTCGCTTCCCGGTCGAATGCAGGTCGTGCAAAAAAGGACGAATCAGTAGTTGTTGCAGAAGCCATTCTGGATGTAGTAGCGGCGCAGCCAATTACAAGTACACGAACAGTGGCTAGGCAGGTGGATACCTCACAGTCCATGACTTGGAGGGTACTGAAGGATGAACATTTGCTCCCGTTTCATGTGCAACGAGTCCAGAAACTGTCTCCAGGGGATTATCCAAATCGTATTGAATTCGCCCGCTGGTTTCTGCAGCAGAACGCACTAAATCCACATTTTGGACGAACTGTGCTTTTCACCGATGAATGTACCTTCACACGTGAAGGTACATTTAACACAAACAATGCACATGTATGGGCGGATGTCAATCCACATGCTACGTATCCACATGCTCATCAGAGACGCTTTTCCATCAATGTTTGGGCAGGAATCCTCGGAGACCACCTAATCGGACCGTACCTTCTTCCTGAACGCCTCAACGGTAAAACATACCTCACATTTCTGCAACATGTGCTGCTAGACCTGTTAAACGTTGTTCCTCCACGCATCCGGCGGGTCATGTGGTTCCAGCACGATGGAGCGCCAGCCCATTACGTACGAGACGTCCGCAACTATCTGGTCATCACATTTCCGAACAGATGGATTGGTCGAGGTGGTCCTGTTGCTTGGCCTGCTCGCTCGCCAGATCTTTCACCCCTCGATTTCTTTTTTTTGGGACAACTGAAGGCTCTTATGTATGAGACACCCATTGAATCCCCCGAGGAACTGGTCGCCAGACTTTCCGCCGCTGTAGGGGAAGTGCTCGAAAAGCCTGATGTTTTCGCGAATGTTCGCCCTTCCATTCTTCGCCGTTGTTCTGCGTGCATAACCTCTGGTGGTCACAATTTTGAACATTTATTGTAATTACATGTTAATAAATATGCTTTGGTAACATAATCCTAATTTGTGTCTTTTTACCTCGTATCACAGCACACAATGTGTGGACATGGTAAACTGAACTGTGCTCAGGAGTAGAAATTTCAAACCGCTCTCCACAGAAACTTAACCACGTCTAACAATTCAGATTTTGGGCTGAAAATTTAAGTCTAAGCTTTAGAAAACATTTAATGAGACACAAAAAATAACGGTATAAAATAGTTGTTCGTTACTCCAAAGTCTAAAGCGCCCTCTATCGGAATTTTTTGAAACTTTTCTTTAAAATTTATTTCCAAGAAAATACTGACATAAAGAATAATTTTAGCAAAACGCGGCAGTAGTTAGAGCCTAATCTACGACACAAAGATTGGGAATAACTGATTTTTGTTCTGGGGGGAGAAGGGTTTCAAATGTCAAATTTCAGTTTACGCTACTTAACTACTCGTTAGGACTCAGATTTTTAGATCAAAATTTAAGTTTCAGTCTAAGCTTTCGAAATCATTTAAATAAATACAAAAAATAACGTTAAAAAATAGTTGTTTGTTACTCCAAAGTCTAAAGCGCCCCCTATCGGCATTTTTTGAAATTGAACTTTAAAATTTTATTTCAAGAAAATACTGGCATAAAGAAAATTTTTTGCAAAAACCGCAAACGAATCGACCAATTTTTCCATTTTTTATAATCATTTGAAATTTCGGACCCTAAACTTTAATGCCCCCTATCTCCTTGGGAATACGTCTGGGACCCTTAGTCTCCTATTTAATATTATTTGTCTTTAAGTGTACTATAACCCCTTAAAGTTCTGCCCCCTTAAAGTTCTGTGACTAGCGTGTCCTCTTAAGAGCACACACTAGTCACACGCCAAGGCAAATCAAGATGGCGACGCGCTTTTTCAGCGGATTCGGAGGATGGGCTAAAATTACTTTGATTGACATGCAATCATCCAATTAGGAAATAGAATGCTCTTAACCAATTATCTGCGACGATTTTTCTCTTCAAAGGTGTGCAGTTCCAGCCGATTTCATGTTTAAAGGATTTTTTTCAACTGATTTCCCATTACTTTGGGTAAATGCAATGATGTCGAGCTTCAAAAGAATTTCAATCTCTTTACGATTAGCGTTCCAAAATTAAAATGGTTTGATTTTCAGAAAATAAACGAATAATTAATTTAGAGAGATTGCTATAAAATAAAAACTATTTTATTTACTTAACGCAATCACAAAAAAATAAAAAATAAATAAATAAATAAATAAAAAATTAATATTGAATGAGGGGGGGGGGGGATATCAGGTACAAGTAGTTTAAATAACTATTTTTTTTGGGGGGGGGGTAAGGGGGAGGGATTCTTTTTAGAATACGAAACTTATCAAGATAAATAGCACTGAAGGTTAAAGTCATAAATACTTCATAAAATTATGAGAAAAATATTTAGACAAATTTAAATATTTAAACATTGTTTATTTTTTGCGGAGAGGCAAGCAAGCAAGGGCGAAAAGAAAATACAAATTTTGAAGAAAGGAGAAATAGGTGTTAATCCCAGCCTAGTCGTTTATAGACATAATACATAATTTATTATTGTTTGTAGTGACAAATGTGACAGAAAAAGTGTAGCAAATTTTAAAAACTTTGTGTGATGTTAAGTCAATAAAGCAAAATATTTTGTCAATATTTCAGGTGGAAGAAAATTTAGATTCTTGATTATTTTTACAAGCATTATATAAAAACCGCAAGGAGCTCTAACAATTTTTAATTTTGAGCACTGACATAGCAGTAAAGTCTATAGGAGGGAGGGGGGGGGTTCTGAAAACTGTTTTTTAAGTGATACAGTCAGTTAAGAATGGTTTTTGTTTTGATACAATATATTGTACTGATTCATTTTTTTATTGATTTACTCAACTCAGCCGAAAATTCGGGTAATTTTGGTATTTATGTTTAGTGGTTCAATTCTGAGCTAATAGAAACGAAATAACTGCGAAAAGATGTGAAAAGTTACTTGCACATTAATGGAAAATCACAATATTTTATTTAAATATCTCTCTAAAGATATTTTACTGTATGAAATGCACAAACACAATACGCAAAAAATGTAAAAATGTGTTTTGTGTAGAATTTAATGCATATCTATCGCTTTATTTTTAACACTTTCCTACATAGTTAAAAAGACTTTGTTAATATTATAGTTAGCAGAGATTTATAATTAGCACTTAAAAAAAATTAAACATATTTAAAGACTTAATTATTTGTGCAGAAGGAGGATTTCAGGTTTTAATTATTTTTTTTATTAAAATACGGAGAGAAAAAAGAATTTAATTTTGTAAGTTGAGAAGGGGGGAGGGGAGGTAGAGGGAAAAAACGGATTTTTTTGGGGGGGAGGGGAGAGATAGTAGGACAGTTTTATAGATGACAGCTTATTTACCTTCTTGAATATTTATTAATAGGACGAAAAATGTAACTTAAAAGTGTTTTAAAGATTTTTAATTTTGTGTACTTGAAAAGAACGAGGGGGTATACAACGATATTTATGGGTTGTTTACGATTAATTATTTATTTTTAGAATAAAATATGTATAAACCTATGGAAAAAAAAAAAACTTTCAAAGATTTTAAATTTAGTGACATATGGGTAGGGGAGAAAATAGTGCAATCCCCCCCCCCTCAAAAAATGGTGGAATTTGTGTTTGTTTCAAATTTGTGAGCTGAGGAAAAAAAAAAGAAATAAGCACATTATTAGGTGCGTTCGTAATTATATAATACGTAGCACCTATAGTGGTCGTTCAGTCCGTCCGTCTGTCCGTCCGTCTGTCCGTCCGTCCGTCTGTCCGTCCGTCTGTCTGTCCGCATATAACAACGCAAAAACTACCTATCCGAAAACTACCTTCAATTACATTATAGTCAATTAGGAAAAAGTTTCAAATATATTCTATACGTTTGAAATTTAAAATACATAATTATTACATAATTTTGTCGAGTCATTTCAAATTTTATGAAACTCAGATGCATAGGTCAATTACAGGGGCAATCAAAAGTGTTCCATTACATTACGCTGGATGGGGAAAAAGTTTCAAATGCATTTTAATCGTTTGAAATTTAAAATACACAATTATTACATAATTCTGTCGAGTTATTTCAAATATTTTGATAATCGTGTGCATAGATCAATTACAGGGGCAATCAAAAGTATTCAATTACATTATGGTCAATTAGGAAAAAGTTTCAAATATATTCTATACGTTTGAAATTTAAAATACATAATTATTACATAATTTTGTCGAGTTATTTCAAATTTTATGAAAATCGGATGCATAGATCAATTACAGGGGCAATCAAAAGTATTCCATTACATTACGGTTAATGGGGAAAAAAGTTTCAAATGCAGTTTAATCGTTTGAAATTTAAAATACGCAATTATTACATAATTCTGTCGAGTTATTTCAAATATTTTGATAATCGTGTGCATAGATCAATTACAGGAGCAATCAAAAGTATTCAATTACATTATGGTCAATGGGGAAAAAGTTTCAAATATATTCTATACATTTGAAATTTAAAATACATAATTATTACATAATTTTGTCGAGTTATTTCCAATTTTATGAAAATCGGATGCATAGATCAATTTCAGGGACAATCAAAAGTATTCCGTTACATTACGGTCAATGGGAAAAAATGTTTCAGATGCATTTTAATCGTGTTACACTCATGCGAACTTAATAAAATTTATATGCAACTATAAAGTACATATTATAATATACATCATACATAATTTGTGGTGCAAAGAACATTTGTTATTGATTTACAAGGCCACACAAAAGTATTCCATGACATAATGGTATAGGGAGAACATTGTTTCATGAGCGTTTTAATTGTAATTCACTATTTATAATTTTATGAGATTGATATATGAAAATAATATTTTTAAAACTTCGTTATCGTACGAACGCACCTAATTTGCTACGCTTCACGTGCAATTTCCAACTTGTTTATTTATTTTCGTGTGTGTGTGTAGGGGGGAGATGTTTATTAGATGACTTATTATTTATTTGCCTTTCAAAATATTTATAAATCGGTTTAAAAAAATAATAAAAGTGGGAATTGTTTAAAGAACTAAATTTTCTGCACTTAAAGGAACAAAATGATAAATCCTAATTTCAGTCGTGGGAGGGGGGGGGGAGGAAATTTTGTGATTGATTGTTTATTGATATACTAAAGTGACTTATATGCTACAAATATGGGTATTGTGGAGTAGACTACAAAACGAAGTGATATTTTTGTAAGGTGCAATTTAGAAGATTGTGACAGATTCAAAAGGCGAAGCGAAATTTTGATATAAAGGGAGGCGAAGACCAAGGGCTGATCTTGAGAGTCCTCAAGGGGGAAGGGAGGATTTTAGAAATCTGGATACTCCAGTGTAATGCACGGGTCGGAGCTCATTTTTTTATGTGGGTCGTGTTTTTTTTTTTTTACTTTTTTGCTGTGGGTCGGGTTTGGGTCCGGTTGGCTTCCATTTTTTGCTCCTGTCTGGGTTAATTCCTTCTTGGGTCGAGATTGGGTCGGGTTGACTTCGACTCTTTGCTGCTGTTCAACTTAATTTCTGATTTTTTTTTTTTTTTTTTTTTTTTTTTTTTTTTTTTTGTCAGATTTGGGTCTTGTTGACTACTACATTTTGTTTTTAATCTGGTTGACTTTTACTTCTTAGCAGTGCTTAGCGCATTTGGGACACTTTAGGATTTGGTTTTTAGCACTTTCCAACAAAGTTGAAAAGTGCTTATGCATTCGGTTTGTCTGTCCGTCTGGTCGGATGGCCGTCTGTCCGTCTGTCCGCGCTCTAACTCCCGTAAATATACTCGGATTGCTATAAAATTTTTATACGTTATTGATGTTTACCCTAGCACGACACCTATTAAAAATGAAGTATCTACCATAATTAGTTTATCTACAGAGAGAATCAAAAGTTTCCCATTACATTACGGCGTATGGGGAAAATCGTTAATATACTCGGATTGCCATGAAATTTTAGGACGTTATTGACGTTTACCCTAGCACAAATGCTATTAAAAATGAAGTTTCTACCATGACTAGTTTATCTACAGGGCGAATCAAAAGTTTTCCATTACATTACGGCCTATGGGGAAAAATCGTTAATATACTCGGATTGCCATGAAATTTTAGGACGTTATTGACGTTTACCCTAGCACGAACGCTATTGAAAATTAAGTTTCTACCATGATTAGTTTATCTACAGGGAGAATCAAAAGTTTTCCTTTACATTACGGTCCATGGGGAAAAATCGTTTATATACTCGAATTGCCATGAAATTTTAGGACGTTATTGACGTTTACCCTAGCACGAACCCTATTGAAAATGAAGTTTCTACCATGATTAGTTTATCTACAGGACGAATCAAAAGTTTCCCATTACATTACGGCCTACATGGAAAAATCGTTTCAAAGGAATTTTAAAGATATTATACCCTGTCAAACATATTAAAATATGCATTCTATAAAATATAAGGTGAAAATTTAGCTATTATTCATTTACATGGCCACACAAAAGAATTCCATTAGATAATGGTAAAAGGGGGAATTGTGTGTGGCATATTTTAAATATATTAAGCTGTTTCATGTATAATAAAATTGATATATGTCACTGAAGCTTAATATAAATTATACGCTCCTGTCTTGCACAATATGAAGTACGTAGCATTTACAGGGCCATACAAAAGATTTCAAATAGCATATTCTTTCCGAAGTACCGTATATGTGTCCAATGATGGCTGATGGAGGGATGAAATGCATTTTAATTATGATATGCGCGTTTATATTTCGCTAAAAATATGCACATTATATGGTGTGTATAAATGTTATAGTTGATATACAGGGCTACCTAAAAGAGCTCATTAACGTTTCTGAATATGAGCATAAATTATTTAAACGTGGTTCTTAAATAAGCTATGCATTTTGAGCTTCATTGAATTTACTGAGAAATGTTTGAAGAATGTAGATAAAAGGATATACAGGGTTACGGCCACGCAAAGAATTCGGTACATGGACACCTATGAATGATAATTTATGAGAATGTGATTTCAGTAGTTTTAAAAGTGTTTTAGTTTACAATAAATTTTAGCCTAATGCTGACGTGTAATAAAGGTACAATCTAAACTACAGGGCTGAACAAAAGTATTCAAGTATGTTTCCATCTGATAGTATGAAATGCTGAAAAATAAATTTCAAGCTACTGGGTATTTTCTTGCTAAACTAATTTTTCCCATTATATCAAGTGACATATGAAATACAGAGCTGTTCAAAAGTACTGGAATACATATTTGGGTATATTTGGCTATACACTATTATTTCCCTAAATAACAAAGTTTTGTTAAAGATTTCATTATGTGTTGGAAAGTGCTTCATAATCAATGCTTAACGCATGATTTTTCTTACTTGTTACTTTATCGAGAAGGGTTCGGGTTGACCCGAATTTATTGGAGTGAATTCTTTGGTAAAATGTTCGTTCTTTTTTGCAATTTTTGTGCAAAATGTGCGTCTGTTTCACGATATTTTGAAGATATTCGTGTTTTCTCCGTGATCATTTTACAAAATTTGTTGTCCGGTTCGCTTCTATTTTTTGCTGCTGGTCGGGTTTATTTTTTTACTTTTTGTTGTGGGTTGCGTTTGAATCCGGTTAACTTCTACTCTTTCCTACAAACACGTGACGTTACACACAGCAAACACGTGGGTGGTTTACAATTCTCCATCGATATACAGATTGATATCGGCTCATACAAATTGCTCTCACCTCCGGGAAAAAAACAACAACGAGAGTAAAACAAAGAAAAAAGGAAGACAATAGAAATCAGAGGAAAAAGAAAAGAGAAAGATCATTCAGGTGGCTTGGGTTAGGAAGCCCGTGAATATTTAAAGAAGGTATCCTCCTGGGGGCGATTAGTTTTAAGAATTCATTGAATAAGTATAGGGGGAGAAAGGGTAGCTACCCCCCCTTTAAATTTAGAAAAAGGTTTTTATGCTGAGTTACCACATTTCGTTCGAATATCATAAATCATATAAATAATTGGTTTAAAATTTCCTTTATATAATTGTTGGAGATTTCTGAGAAGGAAAAAATGAAAAGTATTTATTTATTTATTTTGGAGGGGGATGAAGGGAATTTGTTAGATGACTTACTCTATATGACTAAAGATTAATAAATATGGCTAAACACAAAATAAAGAGATTTAAAGACTAAATTTTATGTACTTGGTAAGGAGAAATAGGGGGAAAACATCAATTTTTGTGGGGTTAAGAGTAAAACTATGATTGATTATTTATTACTACAGTAAAAGTTTTCGAAAAATCGATGACTTTAAAAGTTTAAAATTTGTGAGCTGAGGGGGGGGGGGAAACAATTTATTAATTATTTATTTTGGTGTGTATGTGGGATGGAGAAGTTTTTTAAATGACTTACTTTTATTTGCCTTTTAAAACATTAACAAATGGGCTTAAAAAATAATAAAATGTGGGAAAGTTTCAATGAATAAATTCTAGGCATTTACTAATAGGATGAGAGGGAAAAATCTCATTTTTAGTAGTGGGGAGGAGTTTTTGTGATAGATTTTTTATTGTTACAACAAAGTGGCTATATTGTGTAAACATGGATACAGTGAGATAGACAGCAAAACAGCGAAGTGATACTTCTGGAAGGGATAATATTGATGGCTGTGATAAGAGCAAAAGGCGGGAACGAAATTTTGATACAAGAGGGGGGGGGGCAAGGGTGATATAAATTTTTCTAAATCAGAATTTCAGAGAACTCAGATTTTCACCTCCATTTAATAAATAACAAAAAACTTAAATATTTTTAAGGACTTTTTGCAAATTCTGCATAACACTAACAAAGTTTTTTAAGGAGCAAAAATTACTTTTAAAAATTAAACACTTTTAAAAAAATTGAAGAAACATAAGAAATGTATAGGATCACTCAAAATTATTCCGCTACATTATGGTCTATGTAGATAAATCATTTGCGGTGTTTCAAGGAGCGCCATACTAATTTAAAAGTAATGGAATTCATATACATTACTGAGGTACTCTGGAAGACAATTATAAAAAAATATGTCATGTATAGCACTTACAGTATACACACAGAGGATCTCCATAGTAATCTATTATATTCTGGTCTAAAAATAATTTCGCGATGTATTGTTGTAATAATGTTACTCTTTTACAAACAATGAAATTTATACGAACTTCTAAAATGGACTTAAAAATGCTTGCGGTATAATATTTGGAGAAAAACATTTGCCATTCAATTACAGAGTTACACAAAATAATTCGGTTGTAAAAAGCTCTTCGGAGAAAAACTGTTCCTAGCGTATTTAAATTATGTTCACTACTTTGAACATGAAATGCAATGAAATGCTGTTTCGCGTATACTCTCTGTTAAAAAGAATTTCCATAAAAACATTCCATTTATATATATAATCAAATTAAACCTGTTGAAATTAGTCATCTGTTTCCCGCCGTCCTTTTTTTTTTTTCTTTTTTTAAGGAAGATACCGCACACTCAGTCTAGCTTTATTAATGTTACAGTGTTTTACAATTAAGTTTTCTTTCAAAATTTATTATTCATTGCAGAACAATGTAATAATTCCCACGAACCATCTGTCGACATATAAAAAGATGCGATTCAATAGCAAGATTTCAATATGATGAATACCAGAAGTGATGGGGCGATCGCTCCCTCCCCCTTTGAGCCCAATGAAGGGACTGGAAAATGATATTAGATGTCCATAGGATAAATGAATCGTGTTTAAGATTGAGAACGGTGCGACCTGATCGGACTCGACAAAGCTGTCACTGCCCGGGTTGAGCCGGCCAGTTTTAACTCATGAGACTAGGGCTTGCTTAGGTCTAGAGATCTGCATCGGCCTGTATCAGACTGGCAAAAAAATAAACAGGCCGTATGGGCCAGTCCGATAAAAAAGTTTAACTGGCCTGCCGGCGTGTTATAAAGATTTCGGTAAAAACGCTAAAATGAGGTCTATTTTCAATGAATATGGGTTTAACGACCATAAGTATAAATGTGCGTCACGAGTAGATACTAGTTTAACAACATCAATACATAAATGTAACGTGTACAGCGTAGAAATCAGCATCGGACAGTTGCTTTGTGTCTATACGGGTATAATAATTTTTTGGCAAACTGGAGCCGGGCCAAGATCAGGTTTGCACTGTTTTTCTACATATAGTCGGGGTCAGAACTAGACTTAATTATTCGTAAGACGTATAGGGCAGACAACATTATTTGTAACAGGGATAAAAACTATTAACGTACTGTTAACGTACTTTTTGGAAATATACTCTTTGGTGTTTCTTAAATTCATTTCTGAACAACACGAAAGTTTGACACATTTTCTGACTAATTTTTAACTATAAAGGTACAAAAGTGACAAGCCTGACTATTGAAGGGATTTGGAATCGAACAGCATATTTCGTTTTTGGTAAATAAGATTTTTGTATATACTTGTTAAGGTATAAGAGATTCTTGTCACGTGGTTTCAGATTTTTCTCCTTTTGCATGTTGTCGCTTCCGGAAATTCGATTCAAAACTCTAATTTTCACAATATTTTCATAAATATCATGAAAATTAGCTTTTTATATAGCGTGTTGGGCATTGTATTTGCTTGTATCAAAAAATGGACAACGCCATTCCATTACATTGTTTCTGAATAAAAACACCTGTTAAAATCATGTGTTTCCAAAAAGAAATGAAATCAGAAATGCATAAAAAATAGCTCCTCTAAATTTGAGAAAATCTTTGATAAAATGATAAAGAAGTATTTTCATAAATGTACTTTTTATTACACAGCTTCAAAAGTTGTGATAATTTTAACTTCCTTTTTTTTTCTTTTATTCTAAACCATATTAATTTTTCAGTGCATCTTTATTTGAATGTTGAAAGTCTAAGAACCTAAGTAATCATTAATGTTCTTACTGTGTATTGTCAGTAAAAATTTTCTATAAAATCATCCAATAAATATGAATGCAGTAATCTTTAAAAAATCTTAATTGTATGATAAAAATCTGATTTTGTTTCGAAATAAAGATGCAGGCGGTTTTCGGCCTGGACTGTTTTCACTGATTGCTGTACGGGCCGGGCCTGGCCTGGCCTAGAAATGTAAAAGTGTAAACGAGCGGGCCAGGCTCGGGCCGAATATTTTTTTTATACCGGGCCGGGCCAAAATAACATTCATTCGGTCCGGGCCGGGGCGAGACTGAAAACTCCAGCCCGTCCAGACCTCTACTCAAGTCTTCACTCTTTCGGAAACCATTCCGAGTTCGGATCTTACTTTTTTTCTGCAAAACTTAACCACACTATATTTTTTCTTCCACTTCGGGCCTGGCTTGGACTTCGTTCTTTTAGAGGTCTGCCCGAACCTAAATTTCCATGCCCAGGCTCAAAAAGCAATTCAGTTTTAACCCAACCCAAGCTCGCTAAAAAAAAATACATAAATAAATAAAAGAAAAAAATCTGATTCAGTACCGAATAGCCTGATACAAAACAGATCAACAAATCCAAAATGAAACAAAATCAATCTAATATTTGAAGGAAATTGGGAAAGGTATCGCATATAATTATATCAATATTTTTTTTTTGTTGTTGTTTAAGTAGAAAAATGAGTATATATACAATGTACTCGTCAATATTCAAGCATATAGTTTTTCATATAAAATATTGTCTGATCTATTGAAAAATCCAGTCATCAACCAGTTTATACTAGATCCGAATTTGTCAAAATCCAAAAGAAGAAATGTTCCGAATCCGAAATGTTTAAAGTCAACCCGACCCATAATATATCAATCCGAACCCAAAAATTACAAATTATGTCAAATCGAGCCCTTACTCGAACACCTGAAACTGAAATGAAAGAAAATGAGTTCATGTATTTTAATAGAATTAAAAAATGTGTTTTACATCTTCAACTTGAATGTTATAATTTATAGAGAAAAAAATCTATTATTTGCTCTTTAGTGCAAAACCTATTCCTAAGTCAGCCTGCTCTAACTTGGTCCGTAGCAAAAAAGTATAAATCTATCCGGCCTACTACAAAAAACAAACTCAAAAAAAAAAAAAAAAAAAAAAAAAAAATCCCTAACCAAACTTTCTAATTAACTCGAATTCCCACCTTGTTCTTTGCGCAGTATATCCTGATGTAACTTTGTGCCATAAAACCACATTCAACCAACCAATCAATCAACCTGAGTGCTACTCTCAGAAGTGAAATTTTATCCTGAACAGAACCGAATTTGAAAAAATGTAAGTCAAACTGACCCAAATCCGACCCACAGCAAAAATGTCAAGCCGATTCGAACACAACTCACTGCAAAATTTAGAAATAATCTCCACCAGCAATGAAAACATCACCTCCTGCCCGAACCTCCAAATTTTGAAATCGTTCCCCCTTGAGGATTCTCGTGTTTCCCCCTTGAATCAGAAAAGAGCGTTCTTCTAAGAATTGCACTTAAAATAACTTCATTTTTCAAATATTCGACAAAAAAATTTATTTGACCCCTGAGCGTATAGTATTGCCCTGCTTCCGATCCGAACCCGAAAATACCATTGGAAATCAAATCAAAACCCAACAAAAATTTTTTTTGTCAATTTAGAATCGAAATGAAAGAAAAACAATTCATGTTTTAATGGAATTATAAAATGTCAACATTTATATTTCTAATATCAATTTTATCTTTTATATAGAAAATAAATATCTAATATATACTCATAACGGAATCAACCAAAGAGAGATGGCTAAATTGTTGAAAAGTGTTCGTTAAATAGAGGTATCTTCTATTCGAGACATTCCGTATGGATATTTTAATGTACATGTTAACACTTGTGAATAGCAGTTTTAACATGTAAATTGAAATGTAAAATCTTAAATATTCATAATTAACTATTTGGAAATGTCTGTTATGGCGTTTATATAGTTTCATTTTATAGTATCTTCGATATTTTCTTTTATAATACTCCTTTAAACTATTTTCTTCCATAACGGAGAAAATATTTAGACTTTCATTTGAAATATGGGGTCGAATCGAATCCTTCTTGCGAGATTGAAAATTCACTATGAATCAGATCAGAACCCAAAATAGTGTAAATTAATTTCACCCCAAAACAACTACAGCAACAAAAAAGAATGCAAAGAAAAGCAGATAAAAAGTAGAATTCCACTCTGTCCGCAAGAAAAACGTAAAAATCCACTCGACCAGTAGCAAAAAGTGTAAAAAGTCAACTTGACCGAAACCAAACCAGCGTCAATAAAATAGTACTCAACTCAACCCCCCCCCAGGGCCGTAGCTAAGGAGGCGCTATGGGCGGCTTAGCCCCCCCTCCCTCCTAAAATATTTTGAGCCCCTCTGGAAAAGATTCCAAGGTCACTCAATGAATTTCTGTTCCGAAAATTCAAATGAAATCCTGTTCAAAAATCTAACTTGAAAACCTTTCACAATTTTGCAGGATTACTAAATTGTATCTAAAATAAGTGTGTTCAATACCTCCCTCATCCTATTGGCACATAAGAAGCTAGCATGATGTTTAATTTTGATCAGCTATACACTCAAAATTTTCATCATCCTATAATTTTCTTAGTATAAAATGAAGTTATTAGAACACTTTTTAATAAGAAACATAGTACCTACAATATGAATATGCATTACTTTATCTTTCTGTGGCAATGCGAGAGAAAAAAATTATGAGTCCCCCTTACATTCTCTTGAGCCCCCCTTACATTCTCTTGAGCCCCCCCCCCTACATTCACTTGAGCCCCCCTTATTGTTCACTTCTAGCTACGGCCCTCCCCCTCCCCACACACACACAAAATAGAAATCAACCAGACCCAATACCAACCAGCAGCAATAAAGAAAGAGAACCGGACTCCAACCCAACCCGCAGCGGCAAAGTAGAATTGAACCTTACCCAAACACGACTCGCAAAAAAAAAAGTATTTAACCAGTACGACGGCAAAAAATGAAAGTAAACCGGACCGAAACTCGACCTGCAACGAAAAAAATTAGCCCCGATCCTACACATGATGAAAAAAATTGTCCCAACACGAGCTGCAGGTGCGATTGGAATCTTCAAATTTCTGAAAAGTCCCCCCCCCCTCTTTTTTGAGGAGTCTCCAGATCTGCCCTTGTACAAGGACAAACAAAAACTGCTAAAAACTGCAAAATCGTCTAAAAGTTTTTCAATATTATATTGAATTGTCACCCATTAAATATATACGAACTTGTAAAGTTTGTAAATATCTCGACAAATCTTGTTCACGATACTTTGTACTATGATGTTTTGGAACATGCAAAAGCCTTCTGCTCGATAGAAGCTGCATTAGTTGAACGTCGACAAAAAACTCCAAAGAAGAAACAATTCTGAAAACTATTAGAGAGTAAAATTTGCTGAATAGCAGACTTTAAAAAAATTGCAAAATTTTCCTTACAGTTTCATTATTTTTACTTTTATACTATAACTAGCGGCCCGCCCTCGCTTTTCTTCGGGTAGAGCAAGTCGCCCAGTCCCCCGCCACCACTGACACCGCAAATTGTTTCTACCACTTCATCTCATTAAATTCAACTACTAAAAACATTACCCTCATTTTAGGTAGTCCGATAAAAAATAGCTTATATGTTAATCTAAGGTGTCAGATACCTCCATACAAAATTTCATAAAAATCGATCCATCCGTTCTTGAGTTATAAATGGTGTAACTAACACGATTTTGCTTTATGTATATAGATTATAGCAGCCCGCCCCGACTTCTCACGGATATTTAAGAAAAATTTCAAGTTATAAATTTTTACACACACACTCATAACCTAATAATTAAAATGCCGTCTCTGACATTGACTCCCCTCCCGTGTCCAGTGACGCCTATATCACACATTATGATGCAGCCCAGTCGAGCGGGGTAAACGGCAACCATTAAATCAGTCTTGATTTTGAAGTAATTTATTTTGATAAGAATCAAAACCAAAGTAACAATAAAGAGTTTTTAGAGAAACGGCATTTTAATTATTTTTTTAAATAAAAAACACTTATTGTGACATAACTATAACAGTTAGACATATGCTGTTGCGACATTTTTTGTAGATAATTACATGTTAACAAAGTCGTAGTACATTATTTTGTTCTATAATCAATAGTATTCGCAACGCACGCGATGTAAAGATTTTTTAAGTTCATTTTTCTACACCTTGGGTTACAATATTGGAAATAATTTTGAATAATTTTTTTGAAAATATAATATAGCCTATGTTCACCGGAAATAGTGTAGCTTTCATATGGTGAAAGAATTTTTTAAATCCGTCAAGTAGTTTTGGAGCCTATTCAATTCAATTCAAACAAACAAACAAACAAATCTTCCCTCTTTATAATTTTATATTAAATTAAATAAGTAATATTTATCCCTAGGCTTATTGAAACAGTCCGCATTTGAAATTGTAGAAAACGTTACAATTTTAAATATTTGACTGTTCCTCCTAAAAAAAAAATCCTCCCTCCCCATATTTGATGCTTACTACCCTTTAAAATATTTACTATCTGTTATAACTTTTTTGACAACTCCAAAACAATCGTTTCGTGATTTATTTTTAACTTTAATTAATTTGCGTTTCAGCATTTCTTTTCCTTTTTTTAGTAATTGCTAAATAGTTTTAAAAACTAAAAAACACGGTTTTATATCACGTCGGGGTAAAAAGTTTAATTTTTTTTTTTGGGGGGGGGGGGAGGGGGTTGCATAGTTACGATTTTCATATGTGTTTCAGTGATTGTCATATGTCTAGTGGGTCAGGTAACCTTTAGTTTCTCAAATTGCTTTTGATTCGTTTATCCGGCGTTTTATTTTTATCCTTTTAAGCGGCGAATATAACCTATGTTCACCGGAAATAGTGTAGCTTTCTAACGGCGAAAGGTTGGTTGGTTGGTTGATTTTTGACGTCCGATTATCTACGCTAGGGATATAGGACCAGGGGGGATTTGCCCTTCGTGGGGGGTCTTTCTAAGGGAACCTAACCCGTATTTACGCAAGGTTCGAAGAAAACCACGAAAACTCCGAACGGTTAGGCCGACAGCCGCGATTGTTTTCGAACCCAGCACCTGCCGTCTACCAGTTGAGAGGTCCGAACCTCTCGGCCACTGGTGGGGCCTCTAACGGCGAAATAATTTGTCAAATCCGTCAAGTAGTTTCGGAGCCTATTCAATGGAAACAAACAAACCATCAAATCTTTCCTCTTTATAATATTAGTATAGATAAATAATGATAAATATTTGCAATTCGTTGTCTTTGCAAATAAACCTTTATGTTATATTAAAATAAAATGTATTACGCAGGATAAATTGCCCATTTTTAACGACTATTAAAAGTGTATCGTTTCCCTCAAATGTAATAAATATTAAAAAATATTTCTTTAAAGTTTGAAACAAGTTGATCAACAATTTTAAAATTACCAATCTTTAAAACTTTCTAACTTTAATTTCTGCTTATTTTTGATAAAACTGTTTTTCGAACTGATAATGCTTATTTTTTTTACTGTTTTACTTAATAATACTGGACTGAAATTGGGCTGCCTAGTATCGTATAGTACCAAAAACAAACACAGGGAAGAGAAAACTGTGCCCGGGGCAAAGTTTCAATTTGGCGCCCCCTTTCCCAACTTTTTCTTGTAACAGCCCAAGAACGATGTTGATAGTATAAATGTGGCGCCACCCCTCCCCTTTCGGAGGGCGCGGTGTTGAATAAGCCTCCTCAAAATGTAGTTCTTGCAGCGCCGTGCGAAAAAGAGGGGGACGAAGGGGGTGGTTGCCCCGGGATCGAGATATAGGGGGCGCCAAATTTTTACTACTAACGTAATTTTTAGTCTGTCACAAGAAAAAGTTCAGGGAATGGGGCGCCAAACTGATCTTTACTCCGGGCGCAGTTTTCTCTTTGCACACCCCTGCCCCCCCCCTGTTTCATGTATTTTGCAAGCTGTATAAGGAAATTTATAAATTCCAAATATAGCTCCTTGTCCTTTTAATTCTACCTATGTATTTCACAAAAGTTCCAATTATATTTTAAAATTATCAGAATTTCCTTTTTGCTAAAAAGGAGCTTACTGTAATTTGTATCAAATCTACCTTGTTTTGTATGGACTTGAAAAAAAATATATATACAAAGGAATGTATAATTTTTTTATTTGGAAGTTAATTATAACTTAAAAATAGCGTTAGTTTTATAAAAACAAAAAAATAGATGTCGTTGATTTTTTTTCAAGACTATTTTAGTTAAAATTTATCTATAATTGTAGAAAAAATAAATCCAAACCTTGAAATAAGGGAGGTTATATTAACACGTTATTATAAACCAATAACAGAAAGGAAAATACAAGGAAAGGAAAAAAGTTACTTTCATTTGCTAAAATGGATTGGTGTTAACCAATTGTAATTTTCAAAAGGGCAGGAGAGGCGGAGACTGGCTGAGGCGGAGCGCATATAATTAAAACGCTTTTTTTGTACCATTTTCTGATCAAAATCTTTTCGAATTTTGCTCAGCCTAATTGCAGTAGAAATATGGAAAGCATATCATTGGAAAGCTTAAACACTAATATTCCATGAAGCGTTTTTAATTTTTTCTGAATTTTGGTGAAATAGAATTTATAAGAGTAAAAAGGGCACAACACCTCGAATTTCACTGAATCCAAAATTTAAAGGGTCCTCAGAATTAAACTACAACGAAAATCAGAAAAGTACAAACTAGCCCGGTAATAGAATATCCTCAGCGATCCTGAGAAATAAAAATCATTTAAAAATATTGAAAATTAAGCGAAATATTCGAAAAGATTGCGCCCATAGACTTACCATTAGCGCTCGGCTTTTACCGCGTGACTAGTGTGTGCTCTTAAGAGCCCACAATAGTCACATAAAAAATTACTCAAAAAGACCCGGATGACCATGTAAAGTCTATGGGAGCGTTCTTTTCTAATATCTCGCTCAAATTTTAATATTTTTGCATGATTTCTTTGCACAAGATAGCTGAGGGCAATCCACAACCGGGCTAGTTTTTACTTTTTCGATTTTGGTTATATATTTTTTATATTACGATAGTTTCAGTTTCAGAACCGGTTTAAACCGGTTTCGAAAGTTAAAGTAATTTTTTAAAGAAAATCTAAAACAAAAATTGAAAAAGTAAAAACTAGCCCGGTTGTGGATTGCCCTCAGCTTTCTTGTGCAAAAAAATCATGCAAAAATATTAAAATTTGAGCGAGATATTAGAAAAGAACTCTCCCATAGACTTTACATGGTCATCCGGGTCTATTTGTCTATTTTTTCTGTGACTATTGTGGGCTCTTAACTTATAAATTAAATAAAAAATATACTTGAATTTATTTCTTGCTCAAAATTATTAATAATGAAAGTTTCATCGATTGTTTATTAGGAAAAATAGCAAAAATTATTAGCAAAATACCCAAATAGAATATTTTTATGGCAAGCACATTTACATTATTTTAAAATACTGTGCATTATTTAATATTTAGATAAATACGAATTTTTTGTGCCACCATAAATGAAATAAACCGTTACAGGGTGCAAAATTATCATTAGTTTGGATTTGATAACATGTGATGTTTTAAAATTGAGAAAGCAATGTGATCATTTTTGAACCAAACATACTCAATTCAGTAAGAGTACATCGATGTACTCATTTTTGAGTGTTTCACTTTTTTCAGTGTATGTATGTGACGGTGGTTACATGCATAATCAAAATGTGTTTGTATAAATCTTTTTACCTATTCGTTTGTAATAACGACAGAAATTGCAATAAAGTTTCTTGTACAAAACTCAGGGCTTCTAAATGGTCCGTCCGCATCAATACAGTCGAGTCTCTATATAACAAAATCCACCGTTCCAGTAAAAAATTCGTTATATAGAGAATTTTGATGTATAGAGAATGATGTTAAAAATCGTATTTAAATTGTGAAATTTGAACAAATATTATTTTTGATCTTTTAAATTAAAAATTTGAAATATTTAAAATTAAATATTAACCTAACATTTTATTTCTTAATTATTTAAGCTGTTTCATAAAAGAAAACAGACATTTATTTGAAAGCTTAATGAAAATCAAATAAGGAAGACTTGAATTAATTTCAGACGAAGAAATCTGTAATTTTTTGTTATTTTGATTTTAAAATCATTACGCTCTCAAAAAAAAATAAAAAATAAAATAAAATAAAATAAAATAAAAATAAAAATAAAAATAAAAAAAAAGCTCAAATTTTAGCAAGGAATGAAAAATTGTAGTTAACTATTTCCTCCATTTGAAGGCCCTTCTTATATGCCTCTCATTAATTCCTCTCTTACATGTGTATGAATCCAATTGACTCTGTTCTGAGAAGGATGTGGAAAGGTGTGTGGAGGTGGGATGAATTCGTTGGATTTAAAGAACAAGGAGAGAAGTAATATAAGAAAAAACTCAGCACTGACGATAAATCAAAAATAAGTGATGGAAAATTGATTCCATATGATTTCGAAGGTTTTTAAAACTGAATAAATTAAGACCAATTTATGAAAAAATTCGTTATATGGAGATAGATATTTCGCTATATAGAGACTGTTTTTAATGCAATCATGCGAAAAGGAAACCGTTCCTACAAAAAATTCGTTATGTAGAGAAATTCGATGTATGGAGTTTCGTTATAGAGAGACTCGACTGTATTTTCTTTTTATATTTTTCTTACAAGATGTGAGCGAAACCGCCTTCGGAGGTTAGTTTTATCACACATGCTGTAGAAAACTACTATGAAATTTTCTGTTAAAAAATATTGGTGTCCAGTTCGCGGAACATTTGGGAGCCCTGAAAACTTTTCCTTCAAATTGCAATATCATTTTTAAGTCGTCGCATTTATAAAGGATTTCTTTTTCTAATCTTTTCCATTAATCACTTAACTTATCGATATTTTTGAAAAAAAAAAAAACTTTCAAATAATAACTATTTTTTTAGTGTCTTTTATAGAATTTTTAATCTATTTTTATCGTTTTTTCAAACAGAAATTTTCGCCTAATTGAATTGGAAAAATGTTCGGATTAAATAATTCAAAATTTACAATAAAAAATTACTGGTGAGAATAATAAATCACGATTAGAAATCGTTTGCCGTACTAGTCCAAGAGCCGACCGAACAAAACCCTAAGTCATCAAGCACATGAAAAAAATCCTTTATTTTAAGAGCCCACAATAGTCACAGAAAAAGTACACAAAAAGACCCGGATGATCATGTAAATTCTATGGAGCGTTCTTTTCGAATATCTCGCTCAAATTTTAATATTTTTGCATGATATTTTTGCACAAGACAGCTGAGGGCAATCCACAACCGGGCTAGTTTTTACTTTTTCAATTTTTGTTTCAGATTTTCTTTAAAAAATTACTTTAACTTTCAAAACCGGTTTAAACCGGTTCTGAAACTGAAATTATCGTAATATAAAAAATATATAACCAAAATCGAAAAAGTAAAAACTAGCCCGGTTGTGGATTGCCCTCAGCTATCTTGTGCAAAAAAACATGCAAAAATATTAAAATTTGAGCGAGATATTCGAAAAGAACGCTCCCATAGACTTTACATGATCATCCGGGTCTTTTTGTGTACTTTTTCTGTGACTATTGTGGGCTCTTAAGAACCCACAATAGTCACAGAAAAATTACTCAAAAAGACCCGGATGACCATGTAAAGTCTATGGGAGCGTTCTTTTCTAATATATCGCTCAAATTTTAATATTTTTGCATGATTTTTTTGCACAAGATAGCTGAGGGCGATCCACAACCGGGCTAGTTTTTACTTTTTCGATTTTGGTTATATATTTTTTATATTACGATAGTTTCAGTTTCAGAACCGGTTTAAACCGGTTTCGTAAGTTAAAGTAATTTTTTAAAGAAAATCTGAAACAAAAATTGAAAAAGTAAAAACTAGCCCGGTTGTGGATTGCCCTCAGCTATCTTGTGCAAAAAAATCATGCAAAAATATTAAAATTTGAGCGAGATATTAGAAAAGAACGCTCCCATAGACTTTACATGGTCATCCGGGTCTTTTTGTGTACTTTTTCTGTGACTATTGTGGGCTCTTAAGGAAGAGAAGCTAACCATCCATGTATGCCGGAAGCGAAGTGGTGCATAAGCTAAAAATTGATATCACTAGTGGTTCACTCGTAGATTTAGCATTATGTTTGCCTACGCCCAATCTTCCATGTTTTCATACTTTTAATTGTACGGCCAACATAATGTTAAATGTATGAGTGAACCAGTAGTGGCATCAATGTTTGGCTTATGTATCACTTCGCTTCCGCCAGGCATCGATAATCAGATTCCTCCATTACTACTCTTCCATAATATAAAGTAATTTTTCTGGTACTCGATGACTTAGGTTTTTGTGCGGTCGACTATATGTGGTACGGGAACATCATTATCGGCAAAACAGCGTTGCCCGTATGACGTTTGGACAAATCAGGGATCAATAGTTGCATCAATTATTCTATGAACGCTTACTCTGTGAAAGAAGATACGTTACGGAATCTAATGTAGTTTCAGCTGAATTATTTTCATGTCGTTTTAAAAATAATATTTGGACTGATAATATTGTATTTTTTACTGTAATTATATTTTTAATTTGATGATTTTTTTTTCTCATATTTTATGACACATCCTTTATGTTTACTATTTTATATGTATGTATGAAATATTTGTTTATTTCTAGCTTCCTTATAATGTCTCAAACAGTCTTCTAGAACTGCCGTCATCTTTAAAGCTTGTGTGTGCTGAAATTAAATTCAGAAGTGTGTTAACCTAGAATATAGATGTGTACGTGATTGAGCTTTAAAAGATTAGCTTTAAACACACAGAAATGTCTTTGAGTCCAAAACTTATGGTAAAAAGAACTGAGCCGTCAGAGCTTGCAAATGAATTTACAAAAGTGTATTGTGATCTTATTCCAACTTTATATGATGTAAAATGCTCCAAATTTTTAAATGACGTAAAGTGCGCTTTGAAAGACATAAGACGGTTGAAATATGACATAAATTTACGACATGAACGTGAATTTTATGTTGATTTGAAATATGAGGAACCATCCGTAAGATGCGCATATATGTATGCATACAACATTTTAAATTCAGCTATAGCATATCATGAATTTTTAAACCATTTAAAGGATAAAGAAGTCCTCCGAAATTTGTCTTCAAAGAAAATCCTAAAAATATGTTGTTTAGCAGGTGGACCCGGAACTGAAGCTGTTGGTGTTAGCAAAGCTATCATTGATGCTATCAGCAAATCCAACTCTAAAGCAGATGTATTCATTGATGTCCAAGTGACAGTCATTGATATCGTATCTGAATGGGAAAGGGAAGGTAAATCTCTGTTTAATGCACTAAATAGACCTTCAAAACTGTTTGGCTCAAAAAGAGTACATTTTGAGTATACTTTTCTAAAAGCTGATCTAGTCTGCCCATTCGATGAAATGCTGAAAGAAAAAATAGCAGAATCTGACATTATAACTATCGTTAAGTTTGGAAGCTCAATTGGAGAAAAAAGTGCAACTGTTTGTGTCTCTTACTTAGAGAACACGACAAAAGTAAGTAATCAGTTTTATATAGAATTTAAAATTTTTCGTAATCGAAGTTAATATTAGGATTTTATAATAGAGGATTTTTCAAATAAGTATAAAAATAAGAAGATTTTTTTAGGAAATGCTCTTTCAAGAATATATTATTGCTTTTGAATATTAATTAAGTTAACATTTTAATTCAATGTTCATCTTGAAAACAGTATCTGGATTCCCCTCCTGCAGTTCATGTGACCCCTCCCCCCCTGCCACGTAAAATTTCTTTCCAATTTCTTATGCGGCCCGAACTCGAATGTGACTAAGTCACTGTTTTTTTTTTTTCAAGACTGGTAAAAGTAATAAGCAATAAAATTCGTTAAAAATTAAGTATTTTTTCTTTAATTTTTAAATTAGGGCAGCAGGACAGAAAAAGATGAAAAATTATTTAAATATTTTTTTTAGGATTTCTAAATTAAGTGCTTAATGTAAATTAATTAGTAAATTAATTAACCTTTTTTTAAGACTTTCACTATTTGAGAGAAACTGCTTAGAGTATAAATTGAATCTGTAGAATATAAATGTTCCTCCCTATCCTCTTTATTTATATTTATATATATATATATATATATATATATATATGTACAGGGTGATTCCAAATTTTTTTTACAATAAAAGAGGGGTGATAGTACACATCAAGACAAACAATATTAAATAGAAGACCAAGGGTCCAAAACGTTTTCCTAAGGAAATAGCCGCCATTAAAGTTTAGGGACCAAAATTTCAAATAAACATAAAAAACGGAAAAAGCAGTCGATTGATTTGCAGTTTTCACTAAAATTATTCTTTATGTCGGCATTTTCTTGAAATTAAATTATAAAGATAAATTTCAAAAAATGCCGATAGAGGGCGCTTTAGACTTTGAAGTAACGAACAACTATTTTTTGCCGGTATTTTTTGCATGTCATTAAATGTTTTCGCAAGCTTAGACTCAAACTTAAATTTTGAGCTCAAAATCTGTAGTTGGGAGTGGTTAAGTAACACAAACTGAGCTGTGTTCAGAGGGTTCAAATTTCAAATGATTATAAAAAACGGAAAAATTGGTCGATTGATTTAAGGTTTTCACTAAAACTATTCTTTAATTAGGTATTTTCGTGAAAATAAATTATAAAGATAAATTTCAAAAAATGCCGATAGAGGGCGCTTCAGACTTTGGAGTAACGAAATATTCTTTTTTGGCGTTATTTTTTGCATCTTATTAAATGCTTTCGTAAGCTTAGACTTGAACTTAAATTTTGAGCTCAAAATCTGAATAGCTGGGAGTGGTTAAGTAGACAAACTTAGCTGTGTTCAGAGAGTTCAAATTTCAAATAATTGTAAAAAACGGAAAAATTGGTCGATTCGTTTGCGGTTTTTGCTAAAACTAATTTTTAAATCAGCAGTTTTCTTGATCAATCAGTATTTTCTTGAAAATAGTTTTTAAAGATAAATTTCAAAAAATGCCGATAGAGGGCGCCTTAGACTTTGGAGTAGCATACAACTATTTTTAACTGTTTTTTTTTTTAATCTCATTAAATACTTTCAAATGCATAGACTTAAATTTTAGGCTGAAATTCTGAATCGTTGGGAGTGTTTAAGTAGCGAAAAAATGAATTGTGCTCGAGGAGGAAAGAGGGTTAAATTTTAACTCCTGAACACACTTCAGTTTGCGCTGCTTAACTCCTCATAACGATTCAGGATTTGAGCTTAAAATTTAAGTTTAAATCTAAGCTTCCGAGAACATTTAAAATGATTTTGCAAGCATTTAATTAGAACCAAAAAATAATGGTTAAAATGAATTGTTGGTTACTCTGAAGTTTAAGGCGCCGTCTGACGGAATTTTTTGAGATTTATCTTTAAAAATTATTTTCAAGAAGATACTGACTTAAAGAATAGTTTTATTTTAAACCGCAAACGAATCGACCAATTTTTCCATTTTCTATAATTACTTTAAATTTGAACCTCTCCTCCCCCTTGAACACAGTTCAGTTTGTGCTACTTAACCACTCTCTACTATTCAGATTTTCAGCTCAAAATTTAAGTTTAAGTCTAACCTTCCTAAATCATTTAAAGAGATGCAAACAATAACGGAAAAAATAGTTGTTCGTTACTCGGAAGTCAAAGCGCCCTCTATCGGCATTTTTTGAAATTTATCTTTATAATTTATTTTCACGAAAATACCTAAATAAAGAATAGTTTTAGTGAAAACTGCAAATTAATCGACCAATTTTTCCGTTTTTTTTTAATCATTTGAAATTTGAACCCTCTGAACACAGCTCAGTTTGTGTTATTTAACCACTCCCAACTACAGATTTTGAGCTCAAAATTTAAGTTTGAGTGTAAACTTACGAAAACATTTAATGAGATACAAAACATACCGGCAAAAAATAGTTGTTCCTTACTCCAAAGTCTAAAGCGCCCTCTATCGGCAATTTTTGAAATTTATCTTTATAATTTAATTTCAAGAAAATGCCGACATAAAGAATAATTTTAGTGAAAACCGCAAATCAATCGACCAATTTTTCCGTTTTTTATGTTTATTTGAAATTTTGGTCCCTAAACTTTAATGGCGGCTATTTCCTTAGGAAAACGTTTTGGACCCTTGGTCTCCTATTTAATATTGTTTGTCTTGATGTGTACTATCACCCCTCTTTTATTGTAAAAAAAATTTGGAATCACCCTGTATATATATATATATATATATATATATATATATATATATATATACTATTGATAAAAGCGTAGTTTCTAGCCAAATATTAAGTTCTTTATTGTTTGTTTTTAATTCTTTTTATACTTTTTAGCCTTCATAAAGTTTCGTTGTTTCAGCTCCTATGAAATGGTAATGAGCTAAAAAAAAAAAAAAAAAAAAAAAAAGGAAATTTCATATGTATTTTTTTTATGAGTCTCAAATGACTACTATTTGTGACTCCACTGTCAGGTCACTGCGACTGCTGCTTTATGACGAGTCGCCAGGTGCCTTTACAGTGTCGTTTTATTAACACTCTCGTGTGACTGTCATTTGGAGGCTCAATTTCAAAGTCATTGTGAATGTTGCATTTTGATAAATCACCAAATAATGTCCCATTAAAGTCACATGATGAGTTTACACCACTTTTCACAGTGGTTACTTCACAGTAGGGTCTCTTACCATTTGACAAAGTCGTGTGACAGAAAGTCACCATGTGACTTTAATGTGTCATCATTTGGTTATTTATAGTGATGCAACATTCACAATGGCTTTGAAATTGAGCCTCCAAATGACAGTCATATGACAATCTCAATAAAACGACACTGTAAAGTCACCTGGTGACACGTCACAAAGCAGCAGTCGCAGTGACCTGACAGGGGAGTCACATATAGTAGTCATTTGAGGCTCATAAAAGAGACGCTTGGAATTTCCTATTTTTTGTTTCGCCGTAGTGACTGTGACTCTTGTGACCATGTGAGACCTGAATGAGATGTTATATTGACTAGCTATGCAGGGATAGTAATTATTCGAATTATATTACTTCCTGTTGAATATTCGTGTGAAAATTATCACTTGAAAATCCCTTCGTCCTTAAATTTTGCACACCAGTGTATATACAGTGAGGGACAAAAAAATTGCATCACTGGGAAAAAAAACGATATATTTTCAAATATTAGGTTTCATATATATATATGATGTTATTGCATTTAAAATATACTTATAGTATTAATTTACCATAAAATTAATTTTTTGAAATGCATAATATCATTAAATAATTTCTGAAATGGAAAAACGCATTATTTTATCAGGAGATGAAAAAACCAACAAGTAACCTTTCAGTAACCTTTCCCTTTCCTCATTTGTGTAACTGTTAGCATTTATACACACTATTTAAAGTACATACATTTAGGGAAACTTAAAAGTGCATATCGTAATTAAAAATGCATTTTATCCATCGAACAGTCATCATCCATAAATACAGTGCTTTGGATAAATACACTATTTTAAATCTTCTGTGTGTCTCTATAAATGCAAATGCAAATGCATTTCGTATTATGCGTGAAATAACTCATTTTAAGTCTCAGCGACGTATATCAATTTGACTGCATATAAAACCATTTGCCACAATTAAAAAATGTCACAAACAATTTCCTCCTTTATTATTATGTATTAGAATTCTTTTGTGTGGCCCTGTAAATGAATAATAACTATTGTATAATTGCATATTTTACAAAATGCATATATTTGTACTCTTCATAGAGGCATGTAAGTTTCATCGAGGCAAATAAGCAATATCTTTAAAATTCATTTGAAACGATTTTTCCCCATAGGCTCTAATGTAACGGAAAAAATTTCACTGTCCCTGTAACTAAACTAATCATGATAGAAACTTCATTTTCAATAGGGTTTGTGCAAGAGTAATCGTCAATATCGTCCAAAAATTTCATGGAAATACGAGCATATTTACGAGAGTTAGAGTGTGGACAGACGGCCAGACAAACCGAACGCATAAACACTTTTCAACTTTGTTGGAAAGTGTTAGCAACTCTTTGTTGGAAAGTGTTAAAAAACCATTATTAGGATTTTGTACCTTGAAATCAGAAATGCAGCTGGTAATAGCTGCGAGCACCAAATCTTGGTTCAAATTAGCACGAAATTTTTAACAGTGTACTGAATTTGTGGTTGAATATTTTTCCATGTTTTGATAAAATAATCTTTTTTCCCTTTCAGAATTCATTTACTATTATTATGCATTCCAAAAAAATAATTTTTCTGGTTCATTTAAATGTAATAACATCATATTTACGTAAAACACAAATATAAAACATATTACTTGCAAGCTTTTCTGTTTTTGCACAGATGATGCAATATTTCTGTAAGCCTCTGTACATTTTTCGGGGTGTTCAGACTGTCTCTTAAAAAAAAGAAAAAAAAATAGCTTTTTAACTATGTTTTTAACTAACATGATTTTCGGCGAATATTAAGAATCCACCACATTGCATGTGAATAAAGGTTATCCGAATTATACCATCTGAAAAATGAAATTGCCTCCTTTTTATAATGAACTGCTTTTAAATTCTACAAAATCCGTTCTTAAATTCCGAACGGTTCAAGAGGTCTGCAAAAGTTCCATAATAAGCCTCCCTCTCAGCGCCATATGAAATGGGGGGCAAAAAGGACGGTCGCCCTGGACGCGGAAGCTTAGGGGGCGCTAAATTTATTCCATTAACGTTATTTTCAGCCTGTCGCAAGAAAAAGTTGAGAGAGAAGGGCGCCAAATTGAAACTTTGCCTCGGGCGCAGTTTTCTCACCGCACGCCCCTTCTCCCTCTAACCAATATTATTTCCATAGCAACTAGAGATTATTTTTATGCGTTTAACAGTTTATTATTCTAGCAAAATAAATATAATTCAATTATGTTCTTATTATTATTTTTCTTTTTCTTTATTTTTTTACAGAATGTAATCGACTGTATGCAGGCAAAAAGTATGCTCTTTATGTTGGATGTAGCAGGAGGAAAGATCTTCAGGCATACCATTGACATTGCGTCAAAACACCCAAATAAATATGCAATGAACTTGTCTTTACATAAAAAATATCGACTGTTGCCAAAAACGCTGCAAAAAATGCAAACCTGTATAAATTTTAGGAATGTTGCCGAAGCTGCTACTCTTTTCCCAACAGTGTTAACTACGGTTTCGTCTTGTTTCTGGATTAAAAAGTAAAAAAAAAATAAACCGAAGCAGAAGCGGTTAAAGTAGAAATTCATAAAATGGATTGTGGAGATTAATCGTTTGCTCAATTTTAATTTGTAGGTAATGTTAATTCATGTTATGTAGTATGTTAATCCATGTTTAATTTTGTGTTTATTTGTATAGTTTGGAAACAAAATAATTGATTTCTTAATTGTTTGTAACTCCGTAGAAAGAATATTGTTTCTTTTTTGATCTGAGATCGTTTTTAAGTGCATGAATTAAACTGAACTGGTTTTCTTTATAGTATTTGTGCATTTTATTGTGTTAAAAACATTTTAGTGAGTGAAACCGCGATGGAAGAATGTGAGATTACTAAAATCAACAAAATGCATCATCGAGAAAGATTATTTAAAAGTGTATATCGAGTGTAAAACATGATGAAAAATGTTTAAAAGAATGTTTTTCAAGTTATTATGAGAAGTATTATGCTTAATACCAGAATTTGTTACAATCTGCACTTTTACATCGACTTCTTTAGTTCATTTTGTCATTCGATTTTGCTAAAAAGTACTTTTAAAACTGAAATTTTGTGTAATTTGCAGCGAATTTAGTGTATTTTCGTAATATGGAGACCGAATCTGTTTTAGAAATTTGTGATCAAACAAAAATGGTTACTTGATTAGAGATCCATGCTGCACATCCTTATTCTTGCAAGACATATTATTTTTTAATTATAATATATATAAATACTTATTAATAAACAGAAGCAAAAAATCCCTAAAATAGTCGTGAAAATCACGTAAATTTACACCAATGAAATAGAATCTCTCCTTAAATGGTATATTATAATCAATTTGAGAAGTCTTAACGTGATTTGATTTTCAGCCAATAAGTGTATGCATATTATTTATATAAACAGACTATATATAATAATCATGAAATCCATAAACATGTCTAAAAACTTTTTTGAAAAAAAACAAACAAACATAAAGCTGCAGCATAATTTCAACAAATTAAAATTCATATATTTTCATGATTGAAAATCATACGGGGTGAAGCTATTTAACAAAACGATATATGTCCTTTTACAGAAAAAACTATGCTTGTGTCAAATTGCGACCAGTAACTGTGTACCGCAAAGACTCCTAAGTCGAGTCGATTAACATTGCTAAAGTGACTGTATTATAATTAACGGTACTATTTGGTTATTTCATCGACCAATTTTGCCAGTTTATACAACTCCTAGCCAGTTTATACATATTAACATAATTTTAATTTAATTAGCGAAAAACAAATAATTAGTAGAATATTAATAAAAATACAAATAAAAAGTTGAAATAAAAATCACGTAATGGCGTTTTAAACATGTATATCGTATTTAATGTCACTGAATGCGACATTCACGATTATCCATTATCTAAATGTAATCTTATAATTTGGCGATTTTTTTTTAATTTGTCGACGGTATAACCAAGTAGTACGTAATTAACATGGCACTGACCTTCATTTGTTCAGAACCCTCTTGTGCCTTGCCAGAAACGTGTTGAGTGTTTTAAAAGAGCAATGAATTAATGTAAAATTTCTTCTTTAAACTCGGAAATTACACTGCTGTTCCACCATCATCTGTTAAGAGATTTATACAGCACTGAATTTGTATCACGTGCATGGGTTTTTTAAGGGGTTTAAGTGTTTTTAAGGTAACCGGGAAGACATTGAAAACGATGTTTGCTCGGGTCGCATTTCCAAGTGAACAACAGAGAGAAATATTAAAAAAAATATTTATTATTTTTGAAAAATATTATTAATTATTCATCAATAATTCGTCAAGCTGTTAATCAATATTATTACCTTGAGGTCCTTGCTCAACTCCTTGGGAAAAATACAAAAAAAAAAAAAAAAAAAAAAAAAAAAAAAAAAAAAAAAAAAAACCTGAATTATGGATGATTAAATAATAGGGGAGAGTGGGGATACTTGAGCATAGGGGATACTTGAGCCACCCCTATTATCTCTACAGTTGGTTAATTTTTCTTTCTAAAACTGCCAATATGATAACATATTTATAGTTCTGAACACGCAAAAAAGAAATCACACATCTTGGTACCATTTTGAAAGTATAGTGATTAATAGTTGTCTTTTCCCTATCTGAAGTAAATATTTGGGTGAATGGTTTTTTTGTTTTTTTGTAATCAAAGTTTTGTTTAAAGTTGCAACTATATACATACATTCAATAAGCATAATTTCAATTGTATTTTGAGTCTAAAATAGTTCTAATTGCTGCATGCTTTATTTAGTAAAACTCTGGGAAACAAAAATAGTGATAGTGGGGATACTTGAGCCAATGAGAGTGGGGATACTTGAGCCATGTCTGAACCATCCCCACTAGAAATTAAACATGGGTGAAACAAACAAAAAATAAAATTCCATCCTTATATTCACTAATAGGTATTTTTCTGGAGAAAAGGGGAGAATAATTTTTCATTTTATTTTTTTTTCTTAAAAAAATAACGACCTAAAAATGTTTAAAAATGTATATTTTTAAATGAAAATGTCTATTTTATTTTTCGATTTGACTAACAAAATAGCCTGTCTAGATAAATGTAAACATAGTTTTCAATTTAACTTTCATTAAATGAAAATAACTTTTTAAAACGGTTTTACAGGCTATAATCTCTAATACTTTAATTAGTTAGGTTCAACATATTAAGATATTTATTTTTTAATATAACATATTAAGATTAGTATTTTATATTGAAATCGTAACCTCTGTTGCTGTAACTTTTTTTTAACTAAGAAAATTGAAGAAAAATTGGTAAAAAGAGCGCACAAAAACAAGAAAAGCAACAAAAATCCCAGTTCAAACTTACCTACATGGAGCCAAAGAGGAAGACAAAATCTTTTCCTGTGAAATCAAAAAAGTGTTTGAAATAGTAGAATGATACATCTGGCTTAAATTCCGACAGCTACTAAACTAAAAGCATGAGTTCGACAATATCATTAGAGGAAAATTCTGCCAATGATGGTGATGATGTGAAAGAAAACCTTCTATTGATGGTTGGTAACTAATAAAATATGCCAGAAAGAAAACTGTAAAAATATTTGTTGGATAAGTGCTTAATATTTTGAAAATGAAATTTGTCCGAAGAATTGCAGATTCCAAATTTAAATGGCTCTGAACTGAGGATGTTTCTACCGTCGTTATAACTCAAGTTCAAATTATCTTTCGACAACCAGTTTTAACGACAAAAAATGACCGTATTACTAGCTTTGTTTTCTCAATTGGTTTTGAAAGACTTTACGTTTCATAATTTATCATTCTGTAAAATGTTTGTGCAAAAATAAAGCGAAAAAAATTACTTTTGTAGGTATTTTTCCGTAGTGGCTCAAGTATCCCTTCACTATGGCTCAAGTATCCCCGCCATGGGGATACTTGAGCCATGATGTAAAACAAAAAATAAACATTTATTATACATAGAAAAATAGTTCAAAATTTATTGAAAGTGGTTTTTAGTTGAAGGAAAAATATCAAATTTTCATTTTCAATATTTTATTTTATTCTAAAAAAATATAAAAAAATTAAAAAAATTAAAATTCAAAAAATGGCTCAAGTATCCCCATCTTCCCCTACATACTTCATCAGGACAACGAACAGGCTCGCACTGCGTTGTCTGTAAAGATACTTCTAGCTAAATATTATATCCCAGCGTTAATTCATCCTTCTTATTCTTTTGCTCAGGAACCAAGTGACTTTTATTTGTTCTTGAAGTTTAAATCTACGTTAAAATGCTTCACACTTCATACTGCTAAACCTGTGAGAGGAAAAGCACACGTGTCATGAAAGTGTTCACAGAATATGCCGCATTATTTCGAACAATGGAAAATTCGCATTGAGCATTATAGGGATAAAGGATAGTTGTAATTTAAAGAGGATGATAATTAAGTAGATATAAATTCAAAATAAAATAAAGTATTAGCAGCATTTAGCAGCATTAACTGGTTATTTAATAGCTCGATCGGTGTTTAAGAGGGATTAGGAAAACATTTTAAAATAATTTTTATTTAATGAGTTAAAATTTGGATTTTTTGTGAGTGTTGACCATATCATTTGCAAACGAAATCAGACGATAAAACATTTCATATATATATGCATATATATATATATATATATATATATATATATATATATATATAATATATATACATACATATATATATATATATATATATATATATATATATAATTATCAATAAAATTTTGAAAATTTTGGTAATTTAAAATTGTTTTAACTCAAAATATTATTTGTAGAATTTTAATTTTTTTTGCATTTAAATGAACAGAATTGTGTTATTTTAATTTTAATTGAAAATTTTCAAAACTAATAATTTAAAAACAAAATAAAACATAAAGAAAAAATTTGAGAAAAAAAATGGTGTGAATTTTATTTAAAAAGAATCATATTTTCAAAAGTAAATATATATTTTTTTATTTTACTGTATCAAAATAAAAGTAAAACAATGAAAAAACACATGTTGCAAGTTTGAAGCATTTATCTTTAACAGTTCTTGGCTTACTACACTTTAAATCAGAGAAGTTGTGAGCAAAAACGCATTTTTTTCATTTCAAAATTTTCAAAACTAATAATTTAATAACAAAATTTGAAAATATTTGAAAACAAGTAAAAATTTGTAAAAAAAAAAATGGTGTGACTTTTATTTTAAAAAATCATATTTTCAAAAGTAAATATATATTTTTGAATTTTACTGTATCAAAATAAAAGTAAAACAATGAAAAAAGACATGTTGCAAGTTTGAAGCATTTATCTTTAACAGTTCTTGGCTTACAACAGTTTAAATCAGAGAAGTTGTGAAAAAAAACCATCATAAAAAAACGCATTTTTTTCATTTCAAAATTTTCAAAACTAATAATTTAAAAACAAAATTTGAAAGTATTTGAAAACAAGTAAAAGTTTGTAAAAAAAAAAAAATGGTGTGACTTTTATTTTAAAAAATCATATTTTCGAAAGTAAATATATATATTTTTAATTTACTGTATGAAAATAAAAGTAAAGCAATGAAAAAAGACATGTTGCAAGTTTGAAACATTTATCATTAACATTTCTTGGCTTACAACTGCTTTAAATCAAAGCAGTTGTAAAAAAAAAAGAAAAAAAAAACGCATTTTTACAAGGGGTAAATTTATGACAACTATTGCTTGAAAGCTAGATGTTGAAAACAAACCTAAACGTGAAAAATAATATTTTCTCTTCTAGTTAAGATAGAATCAATATTTAAATGTCAGTTTAAGGGTGTATTCCGATCTAAACTGCCTTTTTTCAGATTTATTTTTAGATTCATTTTTGCTCTCAAATGCACCAAACTTTCGAATTCTCTTACTTAAAAACTATACAAGGTGCCGTGATTATCAATTCCTTGATAAATGCAGGAAATGTTGCAAAAAATGCTGTCAAAAACGGCGTTTTGGACCAAATTTTCCGAAGCAGGAGGTCTGCGAACGAAAAAAAGGGTCACGCTGAGAAAATAATTGCTTATAAATCAAATTCTAATTAAATCAGCGAAAAATCACATTACACGGCACCTTGTACGTCACTTCAAAAATCCCCTCAGCAAAGTTCATGCTTCTACTTTTAAAAATGTGTCCAAAATTGTATCTGAAAATTTAGAGCTGTTGAAGGTGGAAAATCATTTTTTCGAATACACCCTTAAGTATAGAAAACAGAGAAATTTTCATGTCACGAACCCCCTTAAAAGACACATTACGTTGAGTTAAAATTTATTTTTCTTTTAGCTATTGGTTTTTATGTCAAACGTTTATAGATCCAATTTGTAAGTTTATAAATTGTTATTTGCACTGATACTTTAGTATTAAAATACATAGCTTTTTTTTATTTAAGTAAAGCACAGAAAGTTATTTCTCCAGTAAAAGTTTTACAAAATTAATTTAAATGCAATTAAAATTTTTATTAATTTATTATTTCATATTTTGCATTTTCCCTATTAGTTTTGAAAGCATTTAAATAAACGTTAATATTTTTTTAAATATCACATCTTTATCTATTTGTTTATTTATTTTATTAAAAATATTAGCTAAAGGAAATTATTCCGGAGAAAAATATTTTGCAAAATAAAAGAGTACACATTCTAAAATCGGTTATAGGAAAAATCGACAATTTATTAAATGAGGGGGGTTTTATGTAAGAAACAAAAGTATTTTATTCATGTCACTATACTGTGTTTTTTGTTTGAACACTTCATTTAATAAGAAAATTCTACCAAACAATTTATCACATAATGCCATTAGATGAATAAAAATGCAGAAGTACCAATTTCGAAATGGATATCAATGAATTGTACCTTTCATAATACAGTTTGACCTTTGGAATTTCATATTTATATAAGAATTTTGAATTTTATTCCAAAAACTATATGTAATTGAATGTTTTACGTGAATTTTGTCGAATTTTGTTTAGAATTTTTGATTCATGTATTTTAAATTTTCTTATTTTGGTAACATTGAACATAAAAAGTTAGATGCAAACTAAAGTATATATTTAATATTTATGAAAAAGAAAAAAAATATGCATTATCTTCTTCGAAAGTTCAAACTTTTATACTTTAAAGTGAAATCCAAAATACTTTTTAGATATAGATTCAGTTTTAAAGGAAATCAGACGAAAAAGGATTTAAAGACAATGGCGGTAAATATTTCAAATGTAAAGCTTAATGCACCGAAATAAGAACGCAAAAAAATATACATGGATTTCAAACCAATAAAAGACAGAAAACGAATTACATAAAGCTGTTGAAAAAGAAAGAGATAAATCTTAATTTAATTTTTTACCTGGATAATTTAAAAATATACAATATGCAGCAGTAAAGTCAAAATATGAAAAATAAAACAAAAATAATCAACAGCCTACAAGTAAATGTATTGCATTTTTATTGATTTACTAAAAGAATAAATGCAAAATAACTTATGTTATAATGCGTTTATTTTATTTTATTTTATTTTACATCTTTCCAACTTAGATTTTTAATTTTTTTTAAAGTAATTTGCAAGTTTTGTGGTTATACATTATTGAAACATTTGACACATTATTCAAATATTTATCTAAGATTTAAGTAAAAACTTTTTACAATGTATTATTACCTACGGAAGTTGAATTGCCTGTGCTACAAAATTCTATATATTCGTCCCATTCGTGTTTATATGCGTTCCTTTATTTTTTTCCTGACAGTATCCAAATTTTAAAGCTCTGACGGTTACTCTGTAAAGGCTTTATTTTAAATAATCTGTTTTACATATCTTAAGATACGTTAATGATCAATTTCACATTTTCAAAATACAATATAAATACCGATAAATTTTACATTTTCACAATATATTTTGATCATGCAAAAATTATGTATGCAACATCCAATTGTGAGGGAGTGACCTTTGTCATAGAGGCACTCTGGTATTTCTGAGATCGTGGCGTCAATAATTTAACATGTGTAAGCGTAAAAGAGACATCTGTCCTCTCTTTTACTTTAACTTTCTAGAGTGTGTGTGTCTCTTTCGGATTCTGCAGTTGGCTCGCGGTTGGTAGTAATATTTAAATTTGAAGTATCTCAGTTTGCAGCGTATAAGGGCTTGGAGTTTGAGTGTGTGGGGTGTCTCTGGCTGCATTAGCCAGCTAGCAGTGAGCGTCTCTGGCGATAGCCAGCAGTGTGTCGCTGGCGGTGGCCAGCAGAGAGTGTGTCTAGTGATAATACCCAGCGAAGTGTCTCTCTGGCGGCGATTGCCCGCTGGTGTCTAGCAGATTGCGTCTAGCTGCGTTGATTGATCCAGAGGGAGTAGTGTTCAGTGGCATCGAGCCTCCAGTGAATTGATAAGGAGTTTGAGAATTCGACTAGAGAAGTTGGCCGGTGGTAAGAAATTTAATAGTAATTGCATTTGATTATCTCAAAGTGAATAAAGGATATCTACAGCCACGGGCTGTCTAATTATCTAGCAACTTAGCTGAAAGATAGCTGAGAATTAATGAGAGGTGCCACGATTGAGGTAGTCCGGAGCTGTGAGTATGAGTTTAATCTTTTACTAGTATTCTCAGTTGTGAAATTTACAGACTTGCTCCACTCCCCTTGAGCCCGTATAGTTTTTAATAAACTGTGTTTTTATCTTAATTCCTGAGTATGTCTGCATTTAACTCCCAGTACGAGCACCCAACCGTTACACAATTACTACACATCCACTATCAAAGAATTCATAGAAATTTGTGCAAAGTATAAAGTATATAATAACAACATTATAATATGATATTCTAAATACGTAATTCAATATCCTGAAAATAAATCCTGAAATCCCGAACAAAGTGATGTAGTAAAATTTATGATAAGATAGTTAAATAATCTTCTATGAAAATTTAATCTGAAATACTGTGAAATAGTTTGTGAAATATATATGTATGTGAAACATAGTAACAGCTTGCAATAAGAATCAAATATCGTATAAAACGACACAATGTTGTTAGATAAATTAATAGATATTCATTAGTGAGCAATTCCATCTCAGCTCAGGCAGGGCATGTCAAATCACCATCACAGATTTTTTTTCAAAAAAATTCAGTAGTTAGAACTAAGTGATTTATAAAATTTCCTAAAAGGATTTTTCCCTAAAAAATTTATTTCTCTGATTACAGCACTTTAAAGTTCATGATAAAATTGGCAGTTTTCAGAAAAACTGAAAAACGAACTGAACTTCATTTTGAAATGAACACAATACAAAACATATTCAACATATTCAGTCAATTTATTTTTTATAAACAGTTATTAAACTGAATTTTACTTTGGCATAGTTTTAAAAAATATAGTGACATTTTTACTTAATTAAAAAAATTAGATTTTAAGTATAAAAAATATAATTATTAGTGAATTTAAGATTTTTTTTCAAAATGAAAAAAAAATATTTTAAAGCTAAACATTGATGACAATCTAAAGACCTTTAATGGGAGTCTTACAGCAAATTTTATTTTAACTCTAAGGTGCTTACAACTTTTGTAATTCAATTTTAAATTATGCAAAATTTTGTAAAATCACTACTTTTGAAATGCAATTTCTCAAAAACACCATTTTTTAAAAATGTGATAATATGCTCAATTCATACCTTATTAGTCTCTAATAAATACCTTACAAGCAAATCGTGTGTTTTTGCTTAGAAAATTTTATATGATTTTTTGAAAATAACATGTTGTGTGTATTTTTCAACAAACCACAAAGGAGACCTCTTCCTTATTTAACCGAACTTGTAATGTAATTAATATTTCAAACTAAAAAATACATCAGTACTAAATTAGTACATAATTATTACTGTTAAATTATAGCTAATCATTTGCTTAAATTTAAAATTGCGTAAAATACAGTCAATAATAAAATTAGTATTGATCATATGTCATTTCATTCCATACTCATAAATGTGCTAAATTCATCTACAGTGTGTTAAATATTTTGTTATATAGTATGGATATAATATATTAAAATGCAAATACATACATTACAACTAAATTAGATTTTTTTTTCAAGTTTAGTTTTTTTCCAATTAGTTTTTTTTTTTTCTCAGAAAACCAGACGATCAAGCTTTTTCTTATTTCTCTGTATTTATAATAAAATTTTTTATAATGAAAAAATAATAATATGCACATTATTATGGCAGATAAATATAAGCTAATCTTCAAAAATTCCTATTCATAAAATTAAATAAGCCAAACCCCTTACAAAAAATCTGCGCTTCTGATGCATTTTGACTTTGCTGAAAATTACTCACTAATACTGCCAAATGAAGTACAAAGCTACCACTGGCAGAATACTCAGATATCGTTAGTTACCTGCACAGCATACTTTAGAGAAGAAATAAAGAGTTTTATCATAGTTTCTGATAATTAACTCATGATACAGCTCATGCTGTTTGTGACATAGAAAAAGTAAAAAAAAGAATTATTTAAGTTGTACCAATTACAAACACTGGGATCACCTGTGTATATATCTATCAGATGGAGCTGGAGCGCATTTTAAAAACAAGTATCAGTTTTCTGAATTGCACAAAAATAAAATTGTACTGAAGTAGAGGATATTTTCAGGTACTGGCCATGTTAAAAGTGCATGTGATGCTATTGGTTACTGAGACGAGCACTATGCAACAAAATTTAATCTCCAAAAGGAGCCAATAAAAGCTATCCAAAATTCTGTGTCATTTGTTGCTGAACTATCTTCTGTGCTAAAAAATAACATTCTAGTCCATCCAGACAGAAATATTATTCAATCCTATAGAACTAATAATGAGAAAGAATATGCTAATGCAAAATCTATTGTTGGTATTAGATCTAAACATTATAGGGTGATTGTAAATAATGAAAATTATATGGAACGAGCAAGTAAAAATGAATTGACAAAAGTTGAAACCTTCAGCCAAATGAAAAGACAATATTCAATACATAGTTTCCAAATCGGTGATTTCATTGGATGCATTTATGAAAATAATTGGTGGATAGGACAAATCAATGGTATATCAATCACAAGAACTAAATGACATTAAAGTATCATTCATGTACCCAACATGGTCCATAGATAAAGCATTCCAGTGGCGAAAAAAATCTGGAAAGAAAAAATAAGAATGTGCATTACCATTGGAAAATGTGCTTCTAGAAACAGAAAAACCAGTTACAATAGGACAATCTGAGCGACTTCATACCTTCAACGATAAGGAGTTGAAGTTAATTTAAGAAACCTTACAACCTAATTCTTCTGTTATGTATGTATTTGCACATTAATATATTATATCCATACTATATAACAAAATTTTTACACACTGTAGATGGATTTAACACATTCATGAGTATGGAATGAAATGACATATGATCAATACTAATTTTATTATTGGCTGTATTTTACGCAATTTTAAATTTAAGCAAATGATTAGCTATAATTTAACAGTAATAATTATGTACTAGAGATGTATTTTTTAGTTTGAAATATTAATTACATTACAAGATCGGTTAAATAAGGAAGAGCTTGACTTTGTGGTCTGTTGAAAAATACACACAACATGTTATTTTCAAAAAATCATATAAAATTTTCTAAGCAAAAACACACGATTGGCTTGTAAGGTATTTATTAGAGACTAATAAGGTATGAATTGAGCATATTATCAGATTTTTAAAAAACGGTGTTTTTGAGAAATTGCATTTCAAAAGTAGTGATTTTACAAAATTTTGTAAAATTTAAAATTGAATTATAAAAGTTGTAAGCACCTTAGAGTTAAAATAAAATTTGCTGTAAAACTCCCATTAAAGGTCTTTAGATTGTCATCAATGTTTAGCTTTAAAATATTTTTTTTCATTTTGAAAAAAAATCTTAAATTCATTAATAATTATATTTGTTATACTTAAAATCTAATTTTTTTAATTAAGTAAAAATGTCACTATATTTTTTAAAACTATGCCAAAGTAAAATTCAGTTTAATAACTGTTTATAAAAAATAAATTGACTGAATATGTTGAATATGTTTGGTATTGTGTTCATTTCAAAATGAAGCGTTTTTCAGTTTTTCTGAAAACTGCCAATTTTATCATGAACTTTAAAGTGCTGTAATCAGAGAAATAAATTTTTTAGGGAAAAATCCTTTTAGGAAATTTTATAAATCACTTAGTTCTAACTACTGAATTTTTTTGAAAAAATCTGTGATGGTGACTTGACGCATATCAGTACTGTTTGCCTGAATTGAGATGGAATAGCTCTAGTAACGTAAAAATAATTTAAAACTGAAATATAAATATCTGTACATATAACTTAATAAATGTTAAAGTAAAAAATATAGTTATTTTGATTCTGCATATTTCTATTCATTGCTTCGAAATACATTAACCAATTGATATTTTTTTTTTTTTACATTAGAACATAAATCTTTGTTTCTCGAATTTCTACAAAGTTGCATTTATAAAATATTAAACTGTTGCTAATTTTTCATTATCGATTAATAGATAGTATTAAAAGGTTATTACTAAAATCAACTGATTAGAAGTGACTCAATTAATGGGATATTTGTCATAAAATACTCAAAGGGATAAACGTTGAAACTTCCTTTAATCCCATAATACGTGCTCCTTAGTTAATCAGGTGAGTAATTCCACACGAAAAACATAAATTATATACTAAACATAAGTACATGTTTAAATTTTTCGCATTTGGTTAATTATTTAAACGAAATTTAATACGTTTTAGAATTTCTAACACAGTATTTTGATCAGACATTTTTGGAAATTGTTTATCGATATAAATAAAGTATTCCGGATATATCGTTAATCGTCTGTATTAAGTACTATGTTAACTACGTAATATGAGTTTTACTTACAGGATTAGCAATTTGTTATTAAGGAGTCAATTAATGGAAATCTAGACTAAATGAACCATAAGCAGAAGCAGAAAAGATAAATGCAGATTATTTAAATCTGGTGAAAAAGAATTTCCCCTAACCTCATAAGAATTACCTTATAAGTATGTTAAATGGATATATATTTCAATTAAATATTTCGATAGTTGCAAAAATGCAGAATACATTTAAATTGGTTTAAAAATTTTCTAATTTATAAATTCGGTATTTTCTAAAAGAAATGAAATAAGAAAAGTGTTTAAGAAGATGTTTGACAAATAATAAAACATGTTTTAATATCACGAAAAACCTCTTAAGCAAATTAGTAGGGTAACGCCTTATAAAAAAATAAATTAATATAAAGAAACTAAAACTGTTAGCAATCAAAATTAATTAGTTTTCTTATTATTATATTTTATTAAAGACACATGCATAATATATAGAAGTATATTTCATAAAACATGTCATATTGAGTTCGCATTGAAATGAGCTTTAAAAACCCATTGTGTTGAACCTACTTTTGGTTAGCCAGTTACAAACATAGCATGTTGAAAGCTCTTTACAACATTTTGAGCTACTACTCGACCAAGGGTCTAAATGTTGAAAAAAAATTTTATGGTTGTAGTTATTGCTGCACTAAAACCTGGTACAATTTAAAAACACACTGTGTGAACCAATATTTGATGCGAGAGCAGCTCTAAGCAGAAAATGTTGAAATCTCCTTCCAACATTTAAAGATACAACTGCATCAAAGGTCCAGATGTTGGAAGGAGATTTTATGGCTGCAGCTACTGCAGTACCGAAGGCTGATTAAATTCAAAATCAGACTGTTTGAACCACTATTCGGTACGGCTGCAGCTGCAAACATAAAATATTGAAATCTCGTTTCCACATGTGGAGTTCCAACTGGACCTGAGGCCTAAATGTTGGAATAAGATTTCATGGCTGCATCTAATGCAGCACCAACAACGGTTTATTTTAAAAACAAACTGTGTTAATGAACATTTCATGCGACAGAAGTTGCAACCGTAAAGTATTGTACTTTTTTCATTCATTTTGAACTCGAATTTGGCCAAGGATGTAAATATTGGATGAAGATTTGGTTCAACAGTAGCTGCAACTATAAAATATTGAAATCGCTTTCTAACATTTTCAGTTCAATTGAACCAAATATATAAATGTTGGATAAAGATTTAGTGAAACAGCAGCTGCAACCATAAAATATCGAATTCTTGTACCAACATCCGCAGCTCCAATTGGACAAAGTATCTAAATCTTGTAATGAAATCTTATGGTTCCAGCTACACAACAGATCCGAAAACTGGTTCGATCCAGCACAAAATGTTTAGCAATGTAACAGTCCGTAATTATTTCGATAAAGTTACCGAAGCAATTATCATTTTTAACAATTATTATTATCAAGCGAAACTTTTAAAATTTCATATTATCGTCCTCCAAACACTGTGTAATTCCTTTGTTAATTATTTTTATATCAATTTAAACTCAGTTTATTGAACGAAACAGGGGACTTTTTACATCCGATTTGTATATTATAAATAGTTAAAAAAAAACTAAATTTGCGGTTTTACAATCAATGAAGAATCAAGGACTACAGCGCCCAACTCTGTTTACGAGATCCTGGGCCACAAATTATTATTCATAATGCGTTCCGGTCAAGTTGTCAGCCCAACGCAAAACACCTTACCGTTTAGTTCATAAGCAAGCTTGGTACTTATTTCATCGTCCTCAAAGTGTACCTTGTCCAGACGGGAGTCGAACTCACGACACACAGCGTGGTAGACAGGAATGCAGACCTCCATGCCACTCGACTGCGCTACAAACTATGTGGCATCTTTTCTTCAATTAATTTCTAGTTTACATATAAATAAAAACTTTGTGACTTCAACCATTCTTTAGTTTTCCTCCTACATTGGGTGTCCTCATCAGAACGAATCTTGTTCGATAAAAAAATAATTATCGAATTTGAAGATTGCATTTCATTATCGATTTTCGATTCGCATATTGAAAGGCAATCGAACTGTCAAGTCATATCTAGGTGGACAACACTTGAAAACCCGATTTTAGCGATTGACTCGTAGGTTTACCACTGTGGTCTCCTACTCGCAGACATCCAAGTTTTTTATAACTTTGGGTGCAGAAAAACATAATGCTAAACTTGCTATCTTTTAATTATCCCACATTCTTATGCGTTAAAATTCTTCATTCTTTTAAATCAATCCTACAAATGTTTTTATCCTACCTTTAATAATTAAATAAAATATAGTTTAAAAATATTAATACATTTCAAAAATATATCACACATAACCGTTAGATGACCTTATTTCACTTTCGCTCCTCTTTTGGAGTTTTAGTCACGTTTATACAACGACTATATTACGGTTTTATTTTAACGTCAAACTAGAAACATATTTCTTTGACAATATCGCAAATCTTTTATTATTTTTATTTTATTTTAGGGTACACTGAATCGGAAAAATAATTTGTTTCTATTTTTCTTCTTCAAGGAAAATAAACGGAAGAAACAATTTGTGTGTGTAGGAATATGCATTAAACATTTATAGTAAAACAAGTTCTGTCCAAATACATTTTGTTTGTTTTTATGCTACAGTGTGTTTTGTTTCTTTAAAACAAGCTGTTGTTTGATTTCGAAGAATCGATGCCATCGGAAAAATAAATATTCATCCATTTACATAATTTTCTAATATGCAAATAATAATAATAAAAAATAAAAACTTTCATTTTGGAAAACACTCTTTAAAACAATTTTACATTTAGTTTCAAATTAAGGCGTTTTTGAAAATATATTTTAATCACGATTCTAACTTAAAAAAGGAATTATCTTGCTGTTAGTTATATTTTATCTTCCTGTTAATTTTACAAGAGAAATTGATATGTTAGAGAAGTGATGGCTCGATTGGCAGAGAATGGTACTCTTGATTGAGACTCAACATCAATTGAAAATCAGTCATGTGCACTAATGGCACCTACTGCATGTAAAATCCGTCGTAATTGCAAATCTCCAATTTCCCGATGAATTATTCCTTTAGAGATGCCTAGTTAGGTGAAAATTTTGTAACCTGCTTAAGGGTATATTCCCATTCAAACTGTTTATTTTCTGATTAATAGTTAAATTCATTTTTTCCTGAAACGCATCAAATTTGCAGATTCTCTTATATAATTTGCCGTACTTTTCAATTTTTTTTATAAACGCAGAATAAAAATTTTCAAAAGTCTATCAAAGTTTGCGTTTTAAACCGAATTTTCTTAAACGATAGAGCTGAAAACAAAAAAGGTCATAATGAGATATGAGGCCATAATGAGATAAATGGTCATAATATTTATAAACCAAGTTATACTTTTTTAAGAGAAAAATGAAAGCACAATGCCTCTCATTCTTTGTATCCAAAATCACATCCAAATTAAATGTTTTTACTTTTAAAAATGAGTCTGAAAACATTTCGGAAAATTTCGAACTAGTAAGACAGGGCAAATATTTTTTAGTGCACCCTTAAGGGTGTATTTCGATTCAAACTGCTTATTTTATGATTTATTTCTGAATTCATTTTTGCTCTCAAATACACCAAACTTTCAAAATCTCTTATCTGGAAAGTACACAAGGTGCCGTGATTGTCGATTTTTCGATAAATGCAGAAAATATTGCAAAAAAAGCAATCAAAAACAGCATTTCGAACCGATTTTTCCCAAGCGGAGATTTGTGAATGAAAAAAACGGTCATACGGAGAAGATAATTGTCCATAAATCAAATTCTAATGAATTGAGCGTAAAATGACATCCAACAGTACCTTATACGTCTCTTCAAATATCCCCCCAGCAAGTTTCATGTTTTTACTTTTAAAAATGTATCTGAAATTGTATCGGAAAATTTCGAGCTGTTGGAGGTGGAAAAGCATTTTTTCGAATACACCCTTAAGGTTTTCAATTAAATCAAACCTGAGTAGCGATGACCGCTCTTTATATGCGGCACGTATTTGTTCTGTAGAAGTTTGGGCTCCCCACTCCCGTGTATTCATTTTTCCTCTGTATTTTCAACATCGTTCGAACAAACCAAACAGTTATAACAATTTATATAACAATATTTATATAATAACAATTCATATAGAACCTATCAACAACAGTAGCAGATAAAGTAAATAGCCAAACAACCACGAAAATCAAGGAACTATCAGAGAGATCTCAATCATGCGACAATTGGCGATTTTCGACTTCTTGACCACATACAAAACTCGTTAGGCTATGTATATTGCAATGCAGGTAGGAGCATGGTCTGCGGTTTAATAATAATAATAAGAAAATAATAATAATAATAATAATAATAATAAATAATGAAAGCCTACCTCTATTTTGCCAACCTCTTAATTATTTATTTCATCAATAAGTTATTTTCAATAATAGCTGAATATTTTAATCTTGAAAAATGAATATCGAAATGTCGCAAACATGATTTAAAAGTACTATTGCTGAGATGTTCAGCTTTATAACTCGTTTATAAACTTCAAATGCACATCTTTATAATATCCTTTTTCAAATCATACTTATATAATATTTAAGACATAATTAAAAAATTAAAACATGGAGAAAATAATATTAAACAAATCAAAAATATTTTGCCTTAGGATATTTTTTTACAGAAATGAAAAATCCATTCCACGATGAATCATGGAATAAAATAAATCATGGGCAAAATGATATTAAACAAATCAAACATACTTTGTTCCAGAATATTTTTCTATAGAACGGAAAAATCCGTTTCACGAAGAAACATGCAGTAAAATATATAAAGATGGATTAATTAAATCTTCTGGTTCAAAATTTGTTTAAAGAAAATTTTGCAAAAGAATTGCTAGATGTGTGAAATTATGATAAATTATAATTACAAGTATATTTTAATTGCTGAAATTATGTTTTTATGAATTGATATTGAACCTCAAAAATAAGTTAACAACATTATAAGCATAATTTAAAGAAATATAACGTGAGACATTTATAGAAGTCACGACAAATTTTCTTTTGAATAAGATAAATATAATATTTTACTTCAAATTTCAACTATGCTAGTGTGATATAAAGATCTTACCTCTTTTTTTTAATTTAAGGTACACATATACCTGAATATTTTTTATTAAGGTTATCTGTTTTTTTAATATTTGGATGTCAATCAAGAAACATATTTCTTTGAAACAAATGTAAATTTTTTATACTATGTTTCAATGAATCGGAAGGATAATTTGTTTCCAGCTTAGAATAAATAATTTTTGTTCTATAAAAATAAAGGAAAATAAAAAATCCCTTTCGGCATGGCCTATAGGCGGAGGTAGATTTCGAAAAGTTTTCATCTCAAAAAAAAAAAAAAAAAAAAAGATTAGAGATAAACCCAGTTTAACTACTTTATTCAGCCGCTTTTAAATTTTTTTTAATTTCATTTTTCTGTAAGAACTGGTTTTATCAAAATCATCTTAAACGAAATTCTACTCAAATGCCCATTTTGGCAAGATATTTTGAATTATATTCTTACTTTATTTAAAAAAATTGACCAATATGCTCATTATATAGTTCCTAAATAACAAAAAACTGTTAATTAAATTCATTTGACAGCAAAATTGAATTTAAAAATGAGTTATAAAATAACCGATTTATTATTTTAATACATCCACAATTCTTTAATCAAGATCGCTTTGAGAAATTTTGTGCGAAGTGCCCACTTTGACAGATTTTTTTAAATATATATTTAGCCTTTATCAAAAATCTGAACAATACACAGTAATTACACAGTTCCTAAATAACAAATAACTGTCAATTGAATGCGTTTGAGAGGAAAATTGAATTCAAAAATGAGTAATAAAATAAACAATTTGTTATTTGAATACATCCTCAATTCTTTTATCATGATCGCTTTGGGAAATTTTTTTGCGAGGTGCTTACTTTGACAGCTTTTAAAAAATATATATTCACCCTTTATCAAAAAATCGACGAATACGCACATTATATAGTTCCTAAGTAACAAAAAACTGTCATTTGAATGCGTTTCAGAGTAAAATTGGATTTAAAAATGAGTCATAAAATAACCAATTTGTTATTTGAATACCCACAGTTCATTAATCATGATCGCTTTGGGAAATTTTGTGCAAAGTGCCCATTTTGGCAGCCTTTTTAAAAATATATTCTGCCTTTATCAAAAAACTGGCCACTCCGTCACATTATATAGTTCCTACATAAGAGAACCTGTAAATTGGATGCGTTTGAGAACAAAAAAAAGATTTAAAAATGACTCGGTAAAAATGCAATTTCTTAAATTTCCTTAAATTTCAATCACGATAACTTAGCAAAATTCTGTTCAAAATACCCTTTTTAGCAGCCTTTTTAAAAATATATTCTGCTTTTATCAAAAAACTGGCCAATCCGTCACATTACATAGTCCCTAAATAAGAGGACCTGTAAATTGGAAGGGTTTGAGAACAAAAATGAATTTAAAAATGACTCAGAAAAAACGCAATTTGTTATACTTCCTCAATTTTTCATTGACAACTTCGGGAAATTCTGTTCAAAATACCCTTTTTGGCAGCCTTTTTAAAAATATATTGTGCCTTTATCAAAAAACTGGCCAATACGTCGCATTATATAGTTCCTAAATAAGAGGATCTGTCATTTGGATGCGTTTAAAATCAAAAATGAATTTTAAAATGAGTCAGAATATAAGCAGTTTGGATTTGAGATTTTTTCTCCAACTCCTATTTTTGTTTAATTTATTTTTGCTATAAGAATTGGTTCTATGAAAAACTTGTTAATATAAAAGTTGTAGATATTATTGTGAAGATGTAAAATAAATTTAATTAGATTTGATTGCTTAAGAATTGAGTAAGTTATGGATTTTTTTCTTTTTCCTCCCCCCTTTTTCTTTTCGTTTTTAATTTTTTTCATCGGTAAAAATTGGTCCTATCAAAAACTTGTAAATACAAAAGTTTTCGATAATATTGAGTAAATTTATATAAAATTTAGTTGGATTTGATATCTTGAGAATTGACGAAGTTATGAATTTTTTTCTCCCAAAAACCATGTTTTTTTCGCCCCTTGAGCCCATTTTTAACTTTATCAAAAATCTGTCATGCATAAACTTTTTGCCCATTTCTTAGAAGTAATATAAACTTTAAACTGATTCGATATCTATTTTAATTAAGAAGTTATCGCGTTTTTTCGGTTTTCACAAAACCCCTCCCTATTTCCACCCCCTTGGTCCGATTTTGCCCATTAACGAACTCGACCGAGATTTTAAGCTCCTTGATTTTATGTAAAAGTTTGAAAAAGATCTGAGCATAATTATGGAAGTTATCGTGTCTAGAAGAAAGTGATATACACCGATAGATAGATAGATAGATAGATAGATAGATAGATAGATATATATATAAACTTTTTTACTGATGGTAGTTTTGGGGTCTAGGAGTCATGATTCGTGTAGATCCGCAAAAATTTTTCAGAAATTCCAACATGGGAGACAATGCAATAGGTAGTATTTCATACGAAATCTACCTAATAACTACGCGTAGGAATATCCATTATATATTTGTATTTCGATTTAATAAATGCTGCTTTTACGTTAAAATGTTTTCTTCGTTTAAACAAGCTGTTGTTTGATTTCGAAAAGTTAATGTAACGTTCAAAACAAAAACTTCATTGAAATAATTATTTAGTTTGCAAATAGTATCCTTCCATTTTTGTGTATTAAATCTGTAAAATAATCTTATATATTAATGTATGGAAAATTAAGTTTTATTATAGAACTATTTTAACCATATTAGAATTTAGGAAAATATTTTACCCTGTTGTTCATTTCTTTTATTTTGCTATTTATTTACTGATGAAAAAATTTTCTTACATCTTCAACATCTAAATCCCTTAACCCACCTGCCAATTTTTTTTTCTTCTGTTAACAGCAAGAATATTTTAATTTTGAAAAATAATAAACAACCATTGTATGTGTACATTGTTTTTTAGATGTCCATTTTTATAATTTGACAATAAACTATAAATGCGTTTCTTTATAATGACATTTTTCTATCTGAGAGATGCAACAAGTGAACAATAATTTAATTGATCTCAAACAGGTTTTATTCCAGAAATTTCATTTAAGGAAGGAAATCAGTATCATTCTCCGCAAAAACACAGCATTCGGGACATTAATTTAATAATGATGGATTAAATAAATTTTCTGGTTCGAAATTTGTTAATCTTAGTCAAATTTATCTTTTTTTAGTGATGAACAGATGGATGCTTGCAAGTATGTAGGGTAACACCCCCAGTAATTGGCATGCTCCAGTGATTGGCACATTTTACAAACATGTCCTAAAATAAGATTTATATCCAGTCTTTCAAAAATTCAAGACCATATATCAGTTACATGCTCATTTACGTTAAAGATTATAACTTTGATTTATTTTACAAGATGACAATAGAGCCTAGGAAAGAGAAACAATTATGGCTTGTATCAAATTAGCGATTTTTGTTGCAAATTCTTCTTCTTTGGCTTAAGGAAGGCATGCTTTTCAATTCATTATTATCTGATTTATAATGTATTTTAAATTTTAATTGACAACAGTTTTGTTTAATTAAAAAGAGTTACTTTAATTGTGTAAAAGTATTTTCGACACAAATATTTGGATTTCTAAATTAATGGTAGATGCCAATTAATGGTGCTTCAATTTTGCTAGTTCCAAGTAATTGGCACCTATTCCAATTACAAGGAATTCGCAAGGAGTTTAAGATTAGACCATTTATTTTGGAAGTACTTTTAAAATTATAGACTAATTAATTTTGTTTATTACTTGTTTTTATTTGAAAATATAAATTTTATCAGTAATTGGAATCCATTAAAGCTTCATATGACAATTACTGGTGACAGCATGACAATTACTGGGTATTAATGTAAGTATATTGTATTGTTTTAAAGTGTTCACATTTCAGACTCATATGTTGATTTCTTACTCTAAAAAACCTGAAATATGGCATCTTCATCTACAGTAAATTAATTTAAAGCGATTAAACTTAATGCAAAATGTAAAGTTTTTTTTAAATATAAACATATGCCAATTACTGGATCACAAGGTGTCATACATTGGTGCTCTAGGTGCCAATTACTGGTGATTTCAGCAACTTTTTATAAATATATTTTTATAAAAATACTTTTTCAACTTTTTTTGCTTTTAGTGGGCAAAATAGATGCACAGATATGCATTCTTTGATTTAAAAATATTTCCAAGTAAATAGCTTATTTCTTTGTAATGAAAATTTAAGTAAGTTTAACGACAAATTCTTAATGTGCCATTTATTGGGGATGTTACCCTATTTAAAACAAATATTTTTAATAGTTTAAAATTAATTATTATCTTTTTATGATTCGAAAATAAATTCTTGAAATAAGTTAACTTTATTCTAAGCATAACCTAAATAAATATAATAGAAGAAAATTATAGGAATGTTTTCTTTTGAAATAAATAAAATAATCATTTTCGTTTGAATTTCATCTAACATTAGTAAAATTAAAACATTATGTGCATATTTCTGTGCTTTAAACTAAGTATACAATGTGATTTATAAAAGAGGAAAGGATAACCAATTTCCTTAAATATTGCCTAAAGAGCAATACTTCTAGTAGGAAAATTTCGGGTAAAAAGGTGCAAAATTCAATGACGTACGTTGCAATACCATTGGGGGGGGGGGGGGTCTATTTGAGACATGGTATTTACAGAGATGTAGAAAAGATTTCGGATGCTTTACTGTATACAATTGCACCAAGGTCTGAATATTTTGAAAACATCCTTATAGTATGAAGGCACCCCTTTTGCTAAGCTTGATAAGAAATTTTCAACTTCTTTGGCTTGTTCGTAATAACAGACAGAGATTCTATTGGGCAAGTTCATAGCTCATATTAAAAATTATTTTTTTATGTATCTACCAAATATGGATCATAGTGGAGTAAAGGGTTAAGATTGAATTATATTATATAAAACTGTTATTTTAAAATAATATCACATTTAAAAGATAGATCATACACATGAGCCAGATGAACATATTTTGCCGTTTTTCGTAATTTTAGTCTCATTTATACAAAAACATTGTTTTATTTTAACATTTGGCTATCAAACTAGAAACATATTTCTTTGAAAATATCACAACTGTTTTTTATTTATTTTTTTATTTTAGATAACATTGAATCGGAAAAATAGTCGTTGGGAGCCACCGTAATACTTACCCATCATGGATATGTATATGAAAATAAAACATGTGAAAACTATTTATACAATGCATTGCAATTCATAAACAGAATTTAAATATTGTTAATATACATAGTAATGCTCTATTAAAGAACTGCTGATTACCGATTTCGACAAATTATATAAAACGCCAAACTACTCAAGTAGTACCGAACTGCGTAAAAGAAACATCCTTATAACTCCAAAAATAATAACTCTATTAACTAACAATTAACTGCATCGGATTAAGCGTCTCATTTCCAATTAAAAAATACCTCTGAATTGAAATTTGAATGAAATACAGGGTCATGAAAAATAATGTGGAAAACAGGATTACAAATATCTCGGCAACTAATAATCCGATCGACTTCGTCCTATATGCAAAATGTGTGTTATTTTATTGCCTTTTACGTCCATTCCTTAGAACAAAAAAAATCGAAAACTTTTATATACCTTTCATCAGAACGAATTTTTCGAGAGTCCGAAAAAAATAGTTCCGGATAATCGAGGTTGCTGATATTAAATAGGGTTCGTCCCATTCTTACATACTAACTACATACAAAATTTCAAGTCTCTATCTCAATTCGTTCGGGAGATAGAGCGTTTACAGACAGACAGACAGACGGACGGCAAAATTTTTTTTCTAAAAATATGTTTTTCGGAATCTCCACTATCTAAAACGTGTAAATCCGTCAAAAAATTTTTTCGATTTTCAAAACGATTGCAAGACTTACCCTATACTACGTATGATGGGTAAGTAAAATAGTTTGTTTCTATCTTTCTCCAAGAAGAAAGAGAAATCGAAGGAGCAATTTATGTGTACAGGCATATCCGTTAAACATTTTTAGTAAAATAAGTTCTGTCAAAATAAGTTTTACTTGATTTTATGCTATAATGTGTTTTGTTTCTTTCAACCCCTTAACGCGCCGTGTTGCCGGGTCGGCAACACCTAAAGTTCCCCCTGTTTAGAGACACAAAAACTCCGTGAATATATCAAAAACTACTCTAATGGCTATTTTAAATCTTTCTTATGAGTTCTAGATGGCAGTACCACAGAGATCAAACTCTACTGTTTTTAAATAATAAGTAAAATGTTTTACTGTAATACGTGCTTCACAGCAATGCTCTTCTCACTACGCTTATCAATGCTTTACTTATGGGAGGTTACCACTTCGGAAACAGCTGTATAATTAAAATGGTTAGTGCAATCTTTACAAAACAATACCTGTGTAGTGTAATCCTCTAGGCCTAAATAGATTGCCTAATTTTTTTCTTCTCTTTAAATTCCAACTTTAAAGAGTAGTGCGCCGGAAAGGGTTAAACAAGCTGTTATTTGGATTTCGAAGAATCAATGCACAAGAAAAAACAGATATTCAGCCATTTAAATAATTTTCGAATATGCAAATGAAATTATTTCAATTTCGAAATCACTTCTTTAAAACAATTTTACATTTTATTTCAAATCAAGCTTTTTTTAAAGCAATATTTTAATCACAATTATAACTTAAAAAATGTATCAGCTTATTGTTTATTCTATTTTCCTGACGTCTTCAGTGATACTTGGAATTTCTTTTGATAGACTAATTGTGTAGCTTTTTTAGTTTTATAAGACAGATCAACAGGTAGGTACAACGATCGTTCAACTGAAGTCGTGCGGTCGGAGCGTCGTGCTTGTAACCAAAAGGTTGAGAGTCAGTTGAGGGTTTCAGAGTCAACAGAAATTGAAAATTTTCATGTCCGCTAATGTCACCTAGTGCACGTATATTCCGTCGTGGGTGCAAATCCTCCAAGTTTCGAGTGAATTAAACCTTTTAAAGTGCTTAGTCAGGTGAAGATCTTATCATTGATCAAGGTTTTAATTTACGTGATCAAACTCGAGTAATGATGACCGCCCTTTGTAGTGATGGAAAAAGACTTTTTTCTTTATTAAAAACTTTTTTTTGTTTCCAAAGTATCGCGCCAGATGGCAGCACTATGAAACTCTTGTCCTGAAACGAAATAGGATTCACCAAAAACATTTTTCCACTGACGTCACATTTTCTGCAGAACTGTTTTTTTTTCCTCCCGAAATGTTTTTTCAGCGGACGATGTTGACTTTTTCCTGAAACTGTAAAATCGGAAACAAAAATTTTCAGCTCCGATAATATTTCTTTTTTAAAGAACTCTATAAAATTCAAGATTTAAAAACTCTTCTAATTTTTGTATTTACGTATACTGTGCTGTGTTTTTATATTTATGTTATTAAAGAAGATATCTTTCCCAAAACGGAAGTGAACAAATTATTTGTTCCATAGGACACTGAAATAAAATAATAACGTCTTATTATTCCAGTAACATTCCACGCAGGCCTAGTGAAGAAGAAAGTTATTATGTTCGAAGAAGATTCCTAGCAAGGTAGGCCTCAACTTATATACTTTTTTTATTGAAATATCATTTAACTGAATCAGAACTCACCCTTCATGTAGCGGGTCGTATCAATTCTGTTTAAGAGTGAGTACCGCCACTTTCGGCTTTTCTTTTTTTCTCTCATTTTACAGTAACCTGCAAAGGAAACCAAACAGTGTACACTGTAAAAAAAATTCTGTAAAGTTACTAAACTTTTTCTAGGAAACTGGGATTCCAAAAACATTTCCTGTAACAGTAACAACAAAAATTCAAGTTTCAGAATCGATTACATGAAATTTTCCTGTAACCTTTACATGAAAAGTTCTTGGAATCCCAGTTTCCTAGAAAATGTTTAGTGACTTTACAGAATTTTTTTTACAGTGTAGTTCATAGCAAGCTAGAATAGCCATTGATAGCATAAATAGAGAAACAGCCAAGAAAGCAGAGGTACTATCAGGTATATCTCCTTTATACGGCTTTCGATTTCCAGCTCGTGTACAAAACTCGTTAAGCTATGCATAGTTCCTGGCAGGTAGGGGCCTGATCTGCGGTATATTAATAATAATAATGAAAGCCGATCTACACTACTAATCTCTGATTTATTTATGTCATCTTTAATAATTTTCCATTAACAGCTGAAATACTTTAATCTTCAAAGACAAATATTCAAGTGTCACAAACATGCTATAAATATATTATTCAGAGTGGCGAGTGGTCAGGGAAAACCGGGAAGAATACAGTCAAGAAAAGAGAAAACTACCAGTAATTTCTTACAGAAAATACTTCAAATAATATAAAGAGATTATATAAACTGAATTTATCTTTAACAAAATACTGGTATTTAACATCTATAATCACTTTGTTTTTATCTAACCACTCGCCACCCTGTTATTGGAGATGTTTAGTTTTATTACTTGTTTATAAACTTCAAAAGTATGTGTTTATATAATCATTTTTCTAAGCATAATATATAATTTTTCTAAGTACAATATATAATTTTTTAAATATAATTAAAAAAATAAAGCATGGAGAAAATGATATTATAGAAATCAAAGATATTTTGCAATATAGAATATTTTTTATAGAAATGATTCCATAAAAAAACATGGAATTAGAAATAATTAAAAAGTGGAGAAAATAATATTTAACAAATCAAACATATTTTGCACCAGAATATTTACCTATAGAAATGAAAAATCTGTTCCACGAAGAAACACGGAATTAAGCAAATAAAGATGCATTAAATAAATCTTCTGGTTCAAAACTTGTTTAACATTGTCAAATTAATGCACATTTTGCGAAAGTATTGTGAGATGTGTGCAGTTGCGATATATTATAATTACAAATGTACTTTAATTGCTGAGATTTTATTTTTAGGAATTGATATATTGAAACTCAAACTAAATTAAAAACATTATGAGCATAATTGAAAGAAATATAACGTGAGACAATTACAGAAGTCACGACAAATTTTCTCTTGAAAAAGATAAAATTAATATTTTAGTTTGAATTTCAAATATACTAGTGTGATGAAAACATTTTATCTCTTTTTCTTAATTTATGCTACACATATACCAGGATATTATTTGTTGAAGTTATCTGGATTTTAATATTTGGATGTTAATCAAAAAAAAAAAAAAAAAAAAAAAAAAAAAAAAAAAATTTCTTTGAAAAAACTGCAAAATTCTTTTTATACTATCTTAGAAGGAATCGGAAGGATAATTTGTCTCCAGCTTACAATAAATGATTTTGTTCTAGAAAAATAAAGGAAAATACAATAACCGTGCTCGTAATATCCATTATATAATTGTATCCCGATTTAATAAAAGCTGCTTTTATGTTAAAGTGTTTTCTTCATTTAAACAAGCTGTTGTTTGATTTCAAAAAGTTAATGTAACGGGGAAAACAGAAATTTCATTAAAATAATTGTTTAGCTTGCAAATAGTGTTCTTTCATTTTTGTATATTGCATCTGTAAAATAATCTTATATATTAATATGTAGCAAAGATAAATAATATTTTAGATCTATTTTAACCAAATTAAAATTTATTTTCACGTGATTATTATTTTTTTTCCCACAGGACTGCTGAGGATGATACACAACCGGCCTAGTTTTTACTTTTTTTATTTTAGTTTCAGATTAAAAAAATTAACTTTCAGAACCGGCTTGAACCGGTTATGAAACTGAATCTATATTAATATAAATAAAGTCGAAAAAGTAAAAACTAGCCCGGTTGTAGATCGTCTTAAGCTACCCTATGCAAAAAAAGAAAAAAAATCACGTCAAAATATTAAAATTTGAGCGAAATATTTAAAAAGAATGCCCCCATAGACTTTACATTATCATCCGGGTCTTAACTAATAGTGTGGACTCGTAATAAAAGGAGATCAACGACACTCTCCGTAAAAACACGTAATCACGAGATTAATTTATTAATGATTTATAAAATAAACTTTCTGGTCCTAAATTTGTTAATCTTGGTCAAATTGTTCTTCCTTTTACTGTTGGATATGTGGATGCTTGGAAGTATTTATTTAATACAAATATTTCTTAAATGTTTAAAATTAATTGTCATCTTTTTATGATTCGAAAATAAATTATTAAAGTAAGTTAACTTTAATCCTAGAATAACCTAAATAAATATAATACAAGAAAATTATAGAAAACTTTTTTTTGAAATAGATAAAATTAATATTTTCGTTTGAATTTCATCTAATATTAGTAAGATGAAAACATTATGTACATGTTTCTGTAGTTTAAACTAAGTATACAATGTGATTCATAAAAGAGGAAAGGGCAACCAATTTCCTTAAATATTGCCTAAAGAGCATTAAATATAAATATAAATAAATAGAAAATTTATTTTAAAAGATTAATTTACAAAAATAAAAAAGTTCATATGCGTAAGTTGCAATTAATTTAGAATAGCTTAAATATTTCGGATAACTTGACTATCAGACGATATTTGGTGATGTTATATTAAGTGATTTAGAGATTGGTTATATAGAGATCTACTTTTATAGTAGAAAACATTCGTGGAAAAGGGTGCAAAATTCGATAAAGTATGTTGCAACAGCATGGGGAAGGGGGGAATTTATTTGAGAAAACGTAAACTATATTTTTTATACGGTGCCGTACGCTGAAATATCCGATTAGGAAAATTTCACTTATTCATTCCTGAATTAAACACAAAAAAGTCCATCTTGATAACAGGGAAATTCACGGGGATAAGCATGCTTATGCGTGTAACTCAAGAAACAGTATTACTTAGTTCCAGAAAAAAAAAAAAAAATGTAAGCTAGTCGCTGGGGGCCATCATAATACTTACTAATCAGCGGTATGCATAATATGAGATATGAAAATAAAACGTGTGTAAACTATTTATAAAATGCATTGCAATTCTAAAACAAATTTAAAAGTATATTTAAATATTTTTATACACACAGTGATGCTCTGTTAATACACATTGGATTAAGTTTTTCATTTCCAATTAAAATATATCTTTGAATCAAGATTTGAATGAAATACAACGTCATGAAAAATCGAAGAATGTGGAAAACAGGATTACAAATATCTCGGCAACTAATAATCCGATCGACTTCGTTTTTTAAGCAAAATGTGTGTTATTTTATTGACCTGTAAGTCCATTCCTTAAAATAAAAAAAATCGAAATTTTTTATATATCTTTCATCAGAATGAATTGTTTGAGAATAGTTACGGATAATCGAGGGTGATATTAAATAGGCTTCGTCCCATTTTTACATACTAAGTACATACAAAATTTCATGTCTCTATCTCAGTCATTGTTTGGTAGATATAATGTTTACAGACTGACAGACAGACAAACAGATGGACGGACAACAATTTTTTAATATATTTTTCTGAATCTACAGGAATCTAAAACGTGTAAGTCTGTAAATTCTTCAATTTTTTCCAATTTAAAAACGATTGCAAGATTACCCTGTGCTACGTCCGATAGGTAAGTAAAAATATATCTGTTGTGCTAGAATTTTGATTTATTTTCTGTCTTTTGCGATGGTTAATCATAGAATTGGAAAATAAAATCGCAGCCTAAAGCCTTCACACACAGTATTTTTTTTTAAATTAGGATTATTTTTTTTTTTAAAGTGGGGTAGTTTGAAATATTTATAATATAATTCTAAATATTATTTGTCGAATATTAAAAATTTTTCATTGAATAAAAGAGAAACATATTTTTGTCAGTCTTGTTTCAGCATATTTTTAAACATTTATGGTTTAACGATATTAATGATAACTGAAACATTTTCATACAAAAAAGGATTCATTAAACAAACAAATATTACATCCTAGAGCGTTTCTTTAAAGATAATATTATAAACAGGAAAAAAAATTAAAGCAAATATTTTTTGGTCTTAACTTTACGTACAAAGCAGTTTTTAACCATATCGATGTAAAAATGTTTGTTTTGTAGAAATCAAGTGGGGTAAGGTCTGGCCAAAATTGCACTATTCTTCCGTGATGGGTCGGACATAGGATTGTTCAATAACTTTATAATATGGGATGCATTATTATTTTTTTCTTTAACCTTGCCGGATTCAGGCATGGAAATTTTAGTTCGTGCCGATTTCTATTGTAGACTAGTAGCGTGTTTCGATAACATGCTTAATATAACATTTAAAAGCTGCTATTTTTTGCGTCTAAAATTTAAGGGGGCTCAGAGGTTGAAATCTTTTCAAAAAATCGATTTTTGTATGATCTAGTTTGATTATTCAATTAATTCTTAACTCAATGCAAAAAACCGCATAAAAATATTTGCATTTTTAACAGAGTTATAAGCATTAATGTATCAACACTTTCATAGCCGCACCCATATAATTTCAACTTTAAGTCGTGTTTTCTCAAAACTTGATTTTTGACGACTAACACCAAGATTTAAAAAAAAACTATTTGATGAAATGGCTTAATTTTTTTTACATGCATATAACATCATTATCTATAGAATGAATTAATATATTTTAGATAGTTTAATATTTTGAGTATTTTTAATGAAAAAAAAGGTGTATTTTTAGGGGGTTTTTAAATTTTCAAATTTGAGAGGTTTTTTAATAAAGTTTTTTTTAAGTGATAGTTATATCCTTAATTCATTCTATAGCTAATGATGTTATATGCATGCATGCATGCAAAAAAAAAAAAAAAAAACTTAAGCCCATCAAATAGTTTTTTTTTTAAATCTTGGTGTTAGTCGTCAAAAATCAAGTTTTGAGAAAACGCGACTTAAAGTTGAAATTATATGGGTGCGGCTATAAAAGTGCTGATACATAAAAGCTTATAATTCCGTTAAAAATGCAAATACTTTTATGCGGTTTTTTGTATTGAGTTAAGAATTAATTGAATAATCAAGCTGGATCATAAAAAAAACCGATTTTTTGAAAAGTTTTCAATCCTTGAGCCCCCTTAAAAACTGTCTAAAAGTTAAACAATCTTAAACCTCCTTTTATTAATATATAATATGTTTATGATCTTTATTTTAGGTAGCTTTCATTACAAAAAGTAAAAAGCTACCTATTGCAGCCGTCCGGAGGAAAGCACTTCCAGAAAATTTTGGTATATTTTCACCGATCATGACCCTCAGACCCCAAAACCACCCACCATTCAAATGTTGATATATATATATATATGGGTAAATATATTAAGAAATTTTTATTTTCTTCCTGTTTAAATAATTTTTTCTATATTTATTAGCCTTCCTTTTCAGCAAATGGTTTCCATTTTTACATATATACATATAAAGAGTATAAAAACATTACCAAAGAGCAAACTTTGTTTACATGAGCAACATTCTGACACTAACAATGTAAGAAGCTGTCTTAGTGATTTTCTGACAGATTTAATGCATATTTTAGGGATAATAAATGTAATACCTAAATTTATATGTATAATTAAACTTTATAAAGGATACAATATAAGCACTGGTTACATTTATGCACATAGGAGTCTTTAGCATGGACATAAAGACCATGCTAATGACACTGATATTTGTCCATGCTAATGACAAATTTGAATTTAAATAAGATTATGATCCATAATATAATCACAATGTAATAGTCCTTTCTGGGGCTTTTTAAAACACAAAAATTCTATGCAAATAAGTAAAATAAAAATTTTAACTATAAAATAAATATGAAAATTATTATCCATTCTAATGACATACAATTGATGTACGCCCCTAATATTCAACTTATATTCTTAAAATACAATACATGCTTCTATTTTCAGGCTGGGATAAAATGGCTACTTGTTGTCATGGAGAAACTTTATATTTTCAAACTATTGCCATATGTGAAAATGAAATTTTGATTAATAACCAGCTGTTATAGTATGATCTTCTTTTGAAAATAGAATATGGAAGACAAACTTTAATTCTTTTTTTACATACTATAATTTTATTTTTTAAAAAAAATTTATTGGATAAATCCTCTCCTTGATTAATTTAAAGAAATAATAACATTTGTTTTATTTTATAAACATGATATTAACTCTTGAAAAATGCTAGTATACACAAGGCACAGCTGCTGTGGACATCCATGCTAATGACATTTTGAACATTTATTCTGTTATTTTAATGTGTTTTTAACTAAAAAAGTCCTTCCAGCAATGCCGGGAGGAAGAGGTAGCTTTCATATACTTATACACTTATTTATTTATTTTAAAGTAACTTACATTGCTCAAAAATACTAAGCTCAAATTAGTGGAAATAATCTTATAAAATTAGTGATTTTATAAGATTGAATACTAGTTTTTGTCAAGACTGACTATTAATAGGAATTTTTAGAAATTAGTCATCTTTTATTAACCTGGTTTTATTTTAAGCGATTTAGAGAGTCACCAAATTCTACGATATCATAAAGTGTATGCCATTCTAAAGCAACATGATGGATCGTTCAGATCAGACCGTTTCAAAATGTCAGCCATAAGCAAAATTCAAAGTGCTATAACTCAACCATTTTTTAAGATATAGACAAAACAAAAAGCATTCTGGAATCATTGTTTTAAGTTCTAACATGTAAAAGAAAAATATTTTTCAAATTTTGATTTTTTCGCATGTAATTTTAAATTTTAAATTTTTTAAAAAATTTAAAATGGCTACCATTTTGAAACAAAATGGCGGATGATGCTGGCCAACGAACTCGGTCGAGACATTTGTATAAACTATGTACATACCAAGTTTCATTGAAATCGGTTCATAAATGCGCGTGTTATTACGTGACAAAAATCAGATCGTTTCAAAATGTCAGCCATAAGAAATATTCAAAGTGCTATAACTTAATCATTTTTTAAGATATAGACAAAATAAAAAGTGTTCTGGAATCTTTGTTTTAAGTTCTAACACGTAAAAGAAAAATATTTTTCAACTTTTATTTTTTTCGCATTTAATTTTAAATTTTAAATTTTTTAAAAAATTTAAAATGGCCGCCATTTTGAAACAAAATGGCGGATGATGCTGGCCAACGAACTCGGTCGAGACATTTGTATGTACTATGTACATACCAATTTTCATTTAAATCGGTTCATAAATACGTTAGTTATCGTATGACAAAAATCAGATATATATATATATATATATATATATATGGTTATATATATATATATATATATATATGTCAACATTTGAACGGAGGGTGGTTTTGGGGTCTGGGGGTCATGATCGGTGAAAATATACCAAAATTTTCCGGAAGTGCTTTCCTCCGGACGGCTGCAATAGGTAGCTTTTTACTTTTTGTAATGAAAGCTACCTAAAATGAGTAATTCTTGAGTGCAAATAATGAATAATATTAAGACAAACATATCTAAATATAAAAACATGACAGAAAATCTCTCATTTTTTTTTTGTATGCCGAAAGACATAAATTGTCCCCTATTTTGAGAATCACCCATATATATATATATATATATATATATTTTATTTTTGTCATGCTGTAACTAACGTATTTATGAACCGATTTGAATGAAACTTGGTATGAATATAGTACATACAAATGTCTCGACCGAGTTCGTTGGCCAGCAACATCCGCCATTTTGTTTAAAAATGGAGGCCACTTAAATTTTTAAAAAGTTTAAAATTTAAAATTAAATGCAAAAAAACTAAAAGTTAAAAAATATTTTTTCTTTTATGTGTTAGAACTTAAAAAAACAATGCCAGAACAGTTTTTATTTTGTCTATATCTTAAAAAATGATTGAGTTATAGCAATTTGAATTTTTCTTATGGCTTACATTTAAAACGATCTGATTTTTGTCACGTGATAACACGCATATTTATAAATCTATTTGGATGTAAGTTGGTGTGTGCATAGTACATAATAAAGCCTAGAACGATTTCGTTAGCCAGTTCGATCCAACATCTTGTTTCAAAATGGCGGCCATTTAAAAAATTTTAAAAAATTTTAAATTTAAAAGTAGGCAAAAGAAAGTGAGAAATTGAAAAAGATTTTTCTTTTATGCATTTTACCTTCATACAAGGATTCCAGAGCATTTTTTGTTTTGTCTATATCTTAAAAAATGGCCGAGTTATAATACCTTTAATTTCTAGTGATGCTCATATTTTCAAATGACTTGATTTTCGTCACGTGATAACACGCATATTTATAAACCGATTTAGATGAAACTTGGTGCGTACATAGTACATACCGAACTTCGTTGGCCAGTTCCATCCGCCATCTTGTTTAAAAATGGCGAAACATGAAATTTTTTTTTAAAAATAAAATTTTAAAATTAGGTGCAAAAATGTAAGAAATTAAAAAAGATTTTTCTTTTGTATGTTTGACCTTGATGCAAAGATTCCAGAGCATTTTTTGTTTCATCTATATCTTGAAAAATGGAGTTATAGTACTTTCAATTATACTTGAGTATTTTCAATGACATTTCATTATTACTTCAATAGTACTTGAGTTATAGTACTTTCAATTTCCAATGTGGTTGACATTTTGAAACGGTCTGAATTTTGTCACGCGAAAATACGCATATTTTTAAACTGATTTGGATATAACTCCGTGTGTACATAGTACATCACGATGTCTTGACCGAGTTCACCTGACAAATTCATCCGCCCACTTGTTTCAAAATGTCGGCCATTTGTTTGTCAAAAATCTTTTAAATGTATAATGATGTACATACAAAAAATTAGAAATTGAAAAGGTTCTTTTTAAAGTATATATTTTAATAATGAATTCCGGAGTATTTTTTGCTTTGTCTTTACCTTAAAAAACGCCTGAGATATATAGCAGTTTCGATTTCTAATGTGGGTGACATTTTTTTAAAAATCAAATTGCCCGCGAAAGCACTCGTTTATATTTATCGATTTCAACATGAGTGTGCATGTGCACATGAATTAAGATTTCGACCAAGCTCATTGGTTTGTTTTATCCATCTCGTTGCTTTAAAGTGACATACATTTCATGATATCGTAGAATTTGGCGACTCTCTAAATCGCTTAAAATAAAACCAGGTTGAATAAAAGACGAATAAGTTCTAAAAATTAATATTAATACTCAGTACTGACAAAAACTAGTATTCAATCTTATAAAATCGGGTTCCACTAATTTTAACTTCGTATGTTTGAATAATATATCTCAATTTAAAATAAATAAATAAATAAAAAAGTATATGAAAACTACCTCTTTCTAACGGGACTGTCTGAAGGACTTTTTTATTCCGAATGCCTCGATATAATGGCGATAAGATGTATTCAAAAATTATGTAAGTCGGGTATTTTAGATTTTACTATCTCTGTGAGTTTTGCAGATATTAAGATGGAATTCAGAGATGGAAAAATAACTGTTTTTTATTAGAACTTTTACCCTAAAGGGGACCTTAGAAAAATTTATGTTTATATTTTCTGAAATAGACTCCATCGTGAAATTATAGCTTATAGTATCAAATTTTGCAGCTTTTTAAAAATAAAACTTTGCAATTAAAGTATTGTGTCTTGGGGCAATATTTAATGAAATAAACTAATGTTTCTATTTTTATAGATCATTCTGTATATCACCAAAGTATTTAGATTGTTTTATTTTAAAATTTGGACATAAATCAAGAAACATATTTCTTTGACACGATTGTAATTTCTGTTTTTTTTTAAATGTTATATTACATTAAATAGGAAAGACAATTTGCATTTCAAGCATAAAAAATGGATTTTTTGTTCACACAAAAAAAAGAAAAGAAATTACAATCCCTATATGTAGGAATATCCTTTATATATTCGAGACTCATTTAATAAATTTTGCTTTTATGTTGGAATATTTTCTTCTTTTAAACAAACTGTCGTTTGATTTAGAAGAACTAATATAACATGCAAAGCGGAACTTTCATTTAAGTAATGATTTAACTTAGAAATAGAATCATTTTACATTCGTGAATCTAGTTTGAAAAACAATCTTATGTGTGGAATGCATATTAATCTTTATTTTAGAGCTACATTAATTAAAATTTTACTTATTTCGAAATATCATTTTTCTGCTGCTAATTTATTTTATTTTGCAATTAATTTCACAATAAAAGTAGATCTCTGTATTACCAATCTCTAAACCACTTAATATAACATCATGAAATATCGTCTGATAGTCAAGTTATTCTCAATTAATATCCGAAATATTTAAGCTATTCTAAATTAATTGCAATTTACACATATGAGCTTTTTTATTTTTGTAAATTAATCTTTTAAAATAAATTTGGTTGCACATTAATCTTTATTCTAGAGCTATTTTAATTAAAATTACAATTTTGAATCTTATTTATTTTCGTATTTATTTATTTTATTTTAAATTAATTTCACGATGAAAAATAATGTTTGTATCACCAAACTCTAAATTATTTAAGTCCACAGATATTGATGTTATCCACAGTTAATAGCTAGAATATTTGAATTTTTAAAATAAATATTCAGCTGTCATTACCAAAATATAATTATATTACTGTTGAGATGTTCATTTTTATAATTTTTATTTATAATAATCTTTTAAGCGCAATCCGAAAAAAATTAATTTAACCTAAGTCAAACATGTTTTGTACGTGCCTTTTTTCTTCTTCTTTTTACTTACCCATCATACGTAGTATAGGGTAAGTCTTGCAAACGTTTTGAAAATCGAAAAATTTTTTTGACGGATTTACACGTTTTAGATAGTGGAGATTCCGAAAAACATATTTTTAGAAAAAAAAATTTGCCGTCCGTCTGTCTGTCTGTCTGTCTGTAAACGCTCTATCTCCCGAACAAATTGAGATAGAGACTTGAAATTTTGTATGTAGTTAGTATGTAAGAATGGGACGAACCCTATTTAATATCAGCAACATCGATTATTCGGAACTATTTTTTTCGGACTCTCGAAAAATTCGTTCTGATGAAAGGTATATAAAAATTTTTGAATTTTTTTGTTCTAAGGGATGGACGTAAAAGGCAATAAAATGACACACATTTTGCATATAGAACGAAGTCGATCGGATTATTAGTTGCTGAGATATTTGTAATCTTGTTTTCCACATTCTTCGATTTTTCATGACCCTGTATTTCATTCAAATTTCAATTCAGAAGTATATTTTAATTGGAAATGAGACGCTTAATCAGACGCAATTAATTGTTAGTTAATAGAATTATTATTTTTGGAGTTATAAGGATGTTTCTTTTACGCAGTTCGGTACTACTTGAGTAGTTTGGCGTTTTATATAATTTGTTGAAATTGGTACATCAGCAGTTCTTTAATATAGCATTACTATATTAACAATATTAATAATAATAGTTATTATTATTATTAATATATTAACAATATTTAAATTTTGTTTATGAATTGCAATGCATTGTATAAATAGTTTTCACATGTTTTATTTTCATATACATACCCATGATGGGTAAGTATTACGGTGGCCCCCAACGACTAGTTTAAGAATTGAAAAAAAGATACCTAGTAAAAACAGAATGGTATTAAATAATTTTTCTGCTTCAAAACTTATTTAACTTTGACAAATGAATGCACTTTTTTAGAAATAATTGTGGGAGGTTTTGTTATGCAGTTATGACACATTTTATTACATTTTTATCGTTGATATGTTTTTTAATGTTTCAAAAATGAACTTTAAAAATATGCTAATATTTTTCTAGGCACAAAATATAAATAAACATAACATATAAATTATGCAGTTTGTATTTATGTTTTTATAAAATAAATTGTGTGGAAACTAATAATTAAATATGCATACTTTTTTTAATGAAATTTGAAAAAAAGGCCTAATTTTATCTTTATTTACGATTTATTAAAATTTCAGAGAATTCGGACCAATTATAATAGAATACTGTATTTTCCGGGAATAACGCCGCGGCGTTAAACTAGATTTTTTTGTTTTGTAAACAAAAATGCGGCCAATAACTAGGTGCGGCTTGTAAATAGGACTAATTAATTTAAAATTTTTGAAAACAGATCGGCAAATCTAAACTTTCGTTGCTTTCGCTGTAATTATACACATGCGCGTGGAACTGTATTTTTAAGGTTAAGGAATCTTATGCTTAAAATTGATTTTAATTTACTGATATACCGTAAAATCCCGTTAATCCGCCCCTCCCCACTTTACAAAAAATTTTAAAATTTCGAAAAATCCCGAGAAAGCGCTCTCAAAGGAGATTGAGAATGGTATGAATCATGATTAAATGAATGAATCACGAATCTTTGATGAAATGTGCGTTTTTCGCCGAATGAATAATGAATTTCGCCGAAGTATAAACAAAAAAACCACATTTCGACGAAAGATTGCAGTAAAAACGCGAATTACGTCAAAGAATCTCTAAAAAAGTACAAATTATGTTAAAAGACGGTTGAGAAAGGAATGAATCATGATGAAATGAATAAATCATGAATCTTTTGAAATGTACGTTTTTCCGAGATTTTTTAATTGATTTCACGCTTTTTTGACAAATTTCTTCTTTTTTCTGCGTTTTTTCGACAGAATTTACGTTTAAAACAAAACAGAAAAACCCGCAAATTATTTCAAGTATCAAAATTCATGATTCATCCAAAGATTCACGATTCATTCAATTTATCATGACCCATCCCTGCAAAATGTGTGAAACGATCTCAGAAAAATCCCGTGTAAGCGCCCCCCTCTAATTATTTTACGATTTTTCGTCACGTTTGGGCGGGCGGATTAACGGTATTTTACGGCAAGTTTTATCTTAAATATGTCTTCAGATGTGAGTTGTAAGCGCCGCAGTTACCCTGCAAAATTTAAACTGAATGTTATCAATTTATCAAAAGTTAACGGGAATCGTGGCGCAGCGAATGGATGAGGTTCCGGTTTCATTGAAATAACTGTACAACAAAGAAAGATAAGTTATTTATTTAAGATAAAAATGTTTTACTTTATATCAGTTAATAATTTTATTTCATTGCTCTAATAATGAATGTGGGAATATACCCTGCGCGGCGTTATACCCGGTGCGGCGTTACACCCGGTGCGGCCTTATACCCGGTGCGGCGTTAAACTAGTTTTTTTTATTTTTAACGAAGTGCGGCGTTAAACTCGGTGCGGCGTTATTCCCGGAAAATACGGTAACCATTTATGTTGCTAAGGTAACAAAATTGAAACCAAAAAATATAAATGAAGAAACCCTTTTCGCTTCTTTACAGAGCTTTATAATTTACAGACTGTGTTAAAACTCTTTGCAGCATTGTGGTCTAACAGCTCGATTTTTATGAAAAATCTCTGCTTCGATACTCTGTAAGACTATAAGTTGAAATTTGGATTATAATTATAATTTAAAAATTGCGTATTTTGTAAATGTTCATTGTTCAACGTATTTAATGTTTTTCCGTTGAGAATTTAAAGTGTTTTTAATTACATTTAACTTTGAAGCAAATGAATTATTTAAAAAGAATGACATAAATAAATCGAATAATAATAATAAATAATAAGTCCAATCAATTTAAATATATATTTTTTTCAATTTTGAGGGATTTTGTTTATTGTTTGATCTGATAGAGGAACCAAAAAAATTTCGAAAGATATAAAATGATACTAGTTTGGACATAGAAAGAGTCTGCGCGTAACGGTAATAAATTGAATGCAAAGTTCCCACCAGGAGTAAAATGCAATAAAATCAGCTGAGTATGAAACACAAACAACCAGTGATAAATTTCTTTTTATGCAGGGTTTTTAAATTGCACAAAGCTAAATTGCATTTTTTTGAGAAGGGAAGAGGCTGAAACCTCTTTTTTTTAGTTTATTTTACAATTCCTTTATAAACAGGCTTTAGAAAATAAATTTGCTTGATAGTGGCCTTTTTAAATATCTACATAGTAGTATTTGATTCCAATTTTAATATTTCTTTTTCAGTATTCCAGTTAATGGTATATTTGTAGTTACGTTTTCATCTAAATATGATATATAAAAATTTTAAATATTGAAAATATAATTAAAGTTTAATTAAGTTCATCAATTAATTTTTAATAAAAGATTTCAAAGTGTGAAGCAGATAAAAATTCAAAAGCTTAACCTGTGAATGTACACAATTTTCCGACTGAACAAGAATGGCCTGGTAACTTTTACAGTCACTCCCCTCCCCCCTTACCTCTCTATATCGAACTACAATATAAATTTTCGGTTCATTTAAGAATACTATTGTGGGCCAGAGCAATGCCGAGCTGGGCGGCTGTTTTAAAAATGAACTTTAAATACAGTCGAGCCTCTATATAACGAAATCCATCGTTCCAGTAAAAAATTCGTTATATAGAGAAATTCGATGTATAGAGTACGATGTTAAAAATAGTATTTAATGTGTAAATTTTAAACAAATATTATTTTTGATCTTTTTAATTAAGAATTTGAAATGTTTAAAAGTATGTATTAGCCTAACATTTTATTTCTTACTTATTTAAGCAGTTTCAAAAAAGAGAAAAGACATTTATTTGAAAGCTTAATGAAAATCAAATGAGGAAGACTTGCATAAATTTCAGAGGAAGAAATCTGTAATTTTTTGTTGTTTTGATTTTAAAATTACGATTGTTACGCTCTCAAAAAAAATTCTCAAATTTTAGCAAGGAATGAAAAATTGTAGTTGATATTTTCCTCCATTTGAAGGTTTCTCTTATGTGCTCTCATTGATTCCTCTCTTATATGTGTAACAATTCAATTGACTGTGTTTTGAGAAGGATGTTGAAAGGTGTGTGGGAGGTGGGATGAACTTGTTAGATTTAAAAAATAAGGAGAGAAGTAATATTTATAAAAAAAAAACCTCTCCACTGAACGATAAATCAAAAATAAGTGATGGAAAATTGATTCCATATGATTTCGAAGCTTTTTTAAAACTGAATAAATTAAGATCAATTTATGAAAAAATTCGTTATATGGAGATAGATATTTCGCTATATAGAGTCTGTTTTTAATGTAATCATGCGAAAAGGGGACCGTTCTTACTAAAAATTCGTTATATGGAGAAATTCGATGTATGGAGTTTCGTTATATAGAGGTTCGACTGTATTTAGTTTAGTTTCAATATATTTGTACAGAAATAAAGAAATCACACACTCGTGGACAGTCAACCGCCAGGTATAGGAACAGTAAGTCCACCAGTGGAAAAAAGGGTTGCTCGGCACCGCTGGCAGGGTGGTCCACATATATTATGATATAAAATAATGCAATAGCTTACAAACACTGCCTTATTATTTGAAGGCAGTGCGGATACATACACATTAATGCAAAATGAATAAAATAGAAAAACAGAAAAATGTATGCAAGTTAAATACAATGTAAAAAAATATGATTTAGCCAAAGTGTCATAAATGAACGACAAGTTTTTGCTTAGAATATCATAGTTTTCCAGAAATTTTTGAAAATTGTCTGGATTAAAAAGAGTTTTATCCAGATTTTATCCAAAAGCTCTCTTCTTATCAAGACGTAAATAATGTTCCATCAGGGAAGAGTTTCCAAAAATATAATGGTTAGATATGCCAAAGTTCTTTTTGAATGGACAGAGGCCAAAATGCATTACGTCACTTAGTGATAAGTGACTGAATGTCATATTAAGTGTTACAAAAAGAATGTAATCTTGATGGCCCTGATGGGTTTAGGTACTATTAGCATGATCCCTGCAACGAAATTTAGAAGACCATATGGCAGTAGTTGTATAGTGGTATAAGGAGCTACATCTTTCAATGGTCAGGCATATTTTGAAATCATGAGCGATTGTGAAAACTATAAGAGACACTTGCTAACAATTTGCTCCCCGTTGCCGAGGTTTTAAGAATATTAAATTGGGGGTATTTAAGCATAATAAATCTTCCACTCATACACTAAACTAAACTTTAACGTGGCTTAAGACGCAACACGAGCCATTGAAAAATACCTGGATGATAACAATGATAACATTAAGTCTATGGGGGCGCTCTTTTCAAATACCTTGGTCAAATTTTTATATTTTTTTACATAAGTTATTTATTTATTTATTTATTTTCCACAGGATAGCTGACTTGTAGACTATCTCAACTTTATTCTAGCTTACTTATTGGAATCCTATACGAGATCAAATGGTAAGCTCGCGTCTTTTTCCCATCGTTGTATAGCAATATTTTAAAACAATGTAAATTGTGACTTTTACACATTTCTGTCAGCAGTTGCTTGCAAATAAAGTATTTGATATGTAAAATAGATCTTCAAGAAAATAAAAATCACGAGACTTTATTATGAAGGAGTAATTAGAAATCATATTAGAATTCATACTTAGTTTTATTTAGAATATTATATTGGAATACATACTTAGTTATATTAGTTTAATGAGAAAATCAATCTTAAAAATCATTTTAGGATTAGAATAAATTTTGAAAATTTATTAATAATTGTACACTGTTAAACATTTTTCTCTATTTTTAACCAAATTTTGGTGCTCAATAGCTGTCAGGAAATACGCACCAATATTTGGAGTTTCCTAGTTCAACTTCGATCCAACTATTGGAACTATGCTTCAAGAGGAACTCCAAATATTGGTTCAAGGCTTCACCATCTTATAGTGGCAGCTTTGCGCACCTAAATTTGGTTCAAATTAGGACAAGATTTTTAACAGTGTATACTACCTGCTTTCAATATTGGGTTCGGACTGTAGTTGGCAATGTTTCGGACTCGGCGGAGTTTGTGCACAGAAAAAAGATAACAAATCATACACTCCTATTACGGAAATAATCTCACAGAAATACATGTAAGTAAATGTTTGAGATAAAAGTGCAAATTCCACAATATTAAAATGTCATTTTACAAAGTTACGCCATTTTCTTATGTAAAATTGACTCATACACAGTAAAAAATTTTGGTCTCGAAACACGGTGGTTGTACCGTCAACTTTGTGCCACTTCCTTTTACCGTAATTTAACTGGACGGTATATATACCGTAAAATACTTAAAGTACATGTACCGTAATTTAACTGAACATAAATTTAAATATTTTCTGGTATATGTACCGTAAAATATTTAAAGTATATGTACCGTAATTTAACTGGACGGTATATGTACCGTAAAATATTTAATGTATATGTACCGTAAAAAAATATTCTTACAGCATATATACCGTACATTAAATTTACAGCATAAATACCGTAAATTAAATTTAAGGTATATGTACCGTAAAAATATTTATACAGCATATAAAAAGTATATTAAATGTACAGTATATATACCGTAAATTAAATAAATGGTATATGTACTGTAAATTAAACATACGGTATATGTACCGTTAATTAAGTATATGGCATATATACCGTAAATTAAATGTATGTTATATGTACCGTAAATGTATTTGTAATTAGTATATATACCGTAAATTAAATATATGATATATATACCGTAAAAATACAGGATGGCCCAAAAATCTCCCACATTTGACAGGATAAAAACCAAAAAGGATTGCAGAGAGAACCTTGTTTGTTCAAAAATATGCAATAATTATGACAAACGTTTAAAAAGACTATCTCTTTCAAATTATATCTGGTAAGTATTCTCCATTGGGAATAATACACAATTCAAGAAGATGTATGAAATCTGTCCCCACTGATGTATCTCTTGTGGAATAGCTGCTACTTTCACACGAATTACTTACACACTTGGTGTCAGAAAGAGTGTAGATCGTATGTCTCAAGAGCAATTCAAGCAGAGGGCGTAGCTTTGGCAAGATATATGTCAGGTGATAAGAGATTTCATATGTTGTCTTGAAATGTATATTGCTTACAATGACCAAAACTTACCAAACACCATATCTAAAACATAATCATTTTAGATTCTTGTCATACCTATTGTATATTTTAAAACAAGCAAGTTTCTATCCCTAACCTTTTTTGTTTTATATTATCCTGTCAAATGTGGGAAATTCTTATGGATAATTCTGTAATCAGAATCAGTGAATATACAGGAAGAGCACAAAGTCTTACCTTTATAAAACTTACTATGTGGAAAAATATTATTCGATGTATGTGTGGATACATTTAAATATTTTTACAAAATTTTAAAAATCCACTTGGAGGTTACCGATTTGCATAAAGATACATCTACTCATAATGGAAAATATTTTGTAATAAAATTCAATTACACTCTAACATTTCTAAAGTGTATACTAAAATCCTTTTTTTTATAAATTTTCTGTATTTGTTTCGATAGATGTTTATTTGTTATACTGTGTAGTTGATGAAGTAAAAAAAATATTAAAAAAATGTTTTGTGGTCTAAAATGCTATTAAAAGTAATGAAATGCACATTTATTTATCTGCCAACTTCTACAATTTTTTATACTTATCTTATATCACTATTTTAAAACTGTTATTGTTGTGGTATTCTATGTTTGAAAGTACAGCGAAAATCGTTATTTTAAAGTAGCAGTATAAAAAGGATATAAAAGATAAGGATATAGAGTATGTCGCACCTATGCAATTTGAAGACTAAAATTAATAAACAAACATGTGTTATAACAAAAGATTTTATTTTAGTATCTAGCAATAAGAAAAAAAAGAGCTAAAAACGATATTACTCCGCTGTGATCAATAATTTCGCAACTAACAGTAATATATTTATGAGTTTGTCTATTTATGACAGGATACCTAAAGTAAATTTCTTTGTACTGGAAATTCAGATTAAAATTTTGTCATACATCTCCCACATGAATTTATCGCATCCATCTATATGTTTTGATATAAATATGATTTCATACGTTTAAAGGGATTTATGTTGTAAAAATATTACATAATTATTTTCCAAATAAGATTGACATTGAATTCCACTTACAGCATAAGAACAAATTTTGTTTTTGTATGCAGCGAAATTTTAGTTTGCTTCAAAATTATTATTATACTTAGAAACCGTTTATATTTTGGAGATTAAAAAAATAATGCTGTTTTCATAATAGAAGCAGCTTTAATAATCAAAGAATCGCAGTATAATATGCAATACTTTCAGTTACTCAATGATAAAATAACATTCACAAACGTGCATTAAATCATAAACTGTTTTTCTCAAAATTACACTGCAAAAAATGTATCTCCAGTCTTACATAATCCATTAGCAATTACATCGTACAAAATTACATGATTAAATTAAAGAAATAAATATTAAAGCATTCTTATGTTTAACTTTATATTTCAATGCCTGCATATTATATGAATTTAATACTAAAAGAGCAATAAAAAAATATGAAACATGCATAAAGATTTCAAATTAGTAATTTTACATAAGAGAGAAAATGCCTTGTTAAATTTAAAAAAGCAAAAACTAATGCAAACAGTATGTATGCTGAAAATAGTGTTCATAATATTTATCGAATAAATAAATACAACTTTTGAAAAGCAACGATTTCCAAATGGTATTTTCTATTATCTATAATATTTTTTGAATTTCTGTTGTTTGATTCTTACTTCATCTTATTTCTTATTTCTTCTTTTTATTTCAAAATTATTCAAGAATGTATTAAAAAGTTGATTTTGAGAATAGTGATAAAATTCATCAATGCACACTAGTAAGTTTAAATTTTTTATTACACCAATAAAAATCTTAAACAAATAAAAGATACAAATTCAATATATGTGTATACATATTTTACAATGGTTTTGTGTTATATAAAATTATTTTATAATCAAAAACAAAAGATAAAGAACTTTTAAAGTGGAAAAAATTGATAACATGAGGATACAAAAACAAACTAATGCAATTAGAAACTATAATTCTAACTATGTTGCTACAATCTATGTAACAATAAAAAAAAACATAAAAATGCACAATTGGAAATATAATTTTACATCACGTGATACAAGTTTTCAACTGAATACACAAACTATATCAGTGTCATAAATAATCAAAACGAAAATAGCATAGCGGAGCATCTATGGCGAAAAAACTAATGCAAATTTAAATTATCTCTAGTTTTATTTTAAAATACATGTATGTCACATGAAGTTTTTTCGTATTCAAAATAAAAAAGGGAAACAAATTTGAAGAAAATAGAACTTTTATACAGTTATTGACTTCAAATTAACTGAAATAAAATTAATCCAACCTTGTTTAATATCCTTGCATATTATATATATATATATATATATATATATATATATATATATATATATATTATTTAAGACTAATGCACAAAAAAAACTTTTGCAATGCACAATTACTGACTATAAAGGAATGCAGATTCAAACTCTAATTTTAGCTTTATTACCTTCAACAAATAAAAACATATTCAACCTTGTTTGACATTCATGCATATCGCATGAAATTTCAGAATAAGAGCAATGATACAAAATATTTGTGATTAATTCTACACAAAATATATACAAAAATTACATCAAAAACAATAAGTGCTGCAGTTTTAAAATTAAATTCCATATAATATATGAGTGATTCTTTGGAAATTAGTGAACATGAACTGTTAGCTATTTTAATGTTTTTAACAAAAAAGTTTACAAATTATTTCTTTAATATATAGACATTGTTTATTCACATTAGCCCATTATTTTGAAAAATTAATTAAAAAAGACATTTATTTTAAAATTTTATATATCTGAGTTTACAGCCTGACATGTAACTATTACACTTTTAAATACAAAAATTATTTTTTCTTACTAATATACTTTTACATTCATTGTCTTTAACTTCTGTCTTTTAAAATGAACACATGAAGTACTATTTATATGTTTCAATCAACTTTTTTTCAGTCCCATTCCATTCTTTTTTTTCAAAAAAGTTTGTCATTCAATTCAAAAATAATTCAAAGCACTCATTCTCTCACTCATTATTAATTCAGGATGTTTCAGCTAGATGTAAATAATTAACAAGTAGAAATACTACATATGTATTCAGTACTTGTTTAAACCTAATTGTAAAATATTTCTAAGTTATCTTGAGATATTCTGCAGTATATAATGAAGACTTTAATAAGCATAAATGTTTAATACATGAAAATATTCAGGTATCCCCATTCTCTCATTCAAATTTGTAAAGTTAATGTACACATTAATAATATATCAATATGCAATTAATTTTTCTTAAAGAGATAACTTAAAAGTATATAGTGTCTTAAACATCTTCTCTATGATTAAAAGTGTCTTGAACTAATAATGTTAAATTTATCATTCTCCCATTTTATCGCTCATTTCTCCCATACAAAATCGATGGAATATATATATATATATATATATATATATATATATTAATATTAGGTGTGACGTCTATTTTTTCTCTATTAAGCAGCTACTTAATATATTGCTGCAAAAAATCAGAAATTTCTGACATGATTATTTATTTCTTATGTCATTAACATAAAAATCGCTAATTTTTGTATAAACCTTCATGTACAGTAATATAAGTTTAAAAAAGGCAGCAAATTGAATGTTAACATACAAATGTAAAGCACAAACCAAATACAACCTGCAAATTGTTACAATCAATATTATCATATTCAAATATTCAAAATGAAACTCTATGGAATGCAATGGTAAAAACAATAATGCTGATAAATAAAATAAGCACATAATTATATATATAAATTTAATAAAATTAAAATTAATGTAAATGAAGTGGTAGAGAACGGGTAATTTTAGTTTTACATTTAAAGACATTGCGTGCAATTTTAGTTTTGAAAAGAATCTTTGAGGAAAAAAAAAGCACATTAGCAAGAGTTTTGTTTTTAACAGTAACATACTGCGAAATAATCTCAAAAATCCGGAATTCCTAAATCTACCGTCAAAGTTGTAATTTCTCTCTTTTAATAAAGCCAGCAAAATTGAGGAAGTCAAATACTGAGGAGCTCAAAGATTAAGGAAGAGAAAAAAAATGCTTTGAAAATTATTTGAAAAATCATAAATTTGGTTACAGTTAAAAGCTGATTTAGAAACAAATACGTTTTACTGAAACAGATATTCATAATCTGTATTTAATATAAGGAACTCTAGGTGCAAAATAATATAAAAGTAAAAAGAACACACTATGATTTTTCAGAAATTAAAGGAAAAATGACTGCACTGTTTTTTGAAGTTTTTTAACATAAACTTCAATTAAAGTAAATTATTTTTTTCCCTTTCTCTCCCTTAATTATTTCTTCATTATGAATTAAATTGTGACTAAAAGTGCCATTAAATATTTTGCAAGCAGTTGTAATCATTTCTCATAAATTTGGCCTAATCTTGGTCCTAATGAAACTGTATTTTCGAAATTAAATTACAAAAAATTTTCACTAATAAACAAAATCAAAATGTTGAAGCAAAAATTTTAAGAAAACACAGTATTGCACAAATACAAGATAAAAACAGAGAATAGTGAGATTTTTTATTACAAAGTAAACGTCTGATAAGAACTTTATAATCATGTAAAACAAAAAATAAATTAATAAACGCTACGAACCAAACTCATATCGGAAATAACAATATTATAAATTTACCAATGATTTTTTTGCATCAAATTCTTATTAGAAATTTAACTGAAAATAGCACATTGATTATATAAAATCAGCTGATGTTAAGTAAAATCTGTGGTTACAAATATGTTAACTTTTTTTTTCAAAAAAAAGAAATTAAATTTAAAAAGTGAAGGACTACAGAATGCAATTAGCCACTCTCTCTACCACCTCTTCAACAATTTACTTCTATAAAAATTATCTTGCAGGTGCGTTACATAAGATTACTCATAAAGGAAGTATAATTTGTTCTAATAATTCTTAGTAGCATGACTATAAAAGATTAATTTGAAATACCCAGAAAAACTGTATTACAACAAAAAATATTTTATATCATGGCTAGATAAATCTGATAATTTCAACAGGTTCTTCCAGCATGCTATGAAAATAATTAGATGATCAAACTGAAAAGTCACATACATAAGAGCTTGCTTCTTAAGTTTATGTTGCTGCTTACTCTTTAAAGCTCAGAAAATTAAAATGTCTTTATATAGATTGTCCTAACCTATAAATCAATGTTAAATAAGCACTAAAAAGTGCGTATATTTCCAAGGAAGAATTTATAACATTCTTACAAACCCACATAAAAACTTAAGAAGTTTTGAGGCACTTTTTAAGCTCTTTTAGAGAATAGGCACTTTTAAACATTTTTCATGTTGTTGTGCTAATTACAATTAAGTTTTATGTTACAATGCATACTTTAATACATAAAATAAAAATGTATGAAACAGAAATTTACTAAAATAAAAATGTTATACAGAATACAGTTATGAAACACGATCATCAGTGAAGAATAAGATTTCTTGAAATCTTTGAGAGAATGCCACAAGTTTAGGATGGGTAGACATATATTTTCCACCTTTCTTTCTCTGTACTTTTGATCCACTATGAGGATTTATTCCAAAAATACATCTAAAAAATGAATATAAAAATACTCAATAAAGTGTACAAAAAAATACTCAATAAAAAAATATTATCAGTCTTTAAAAACCTTATTAACAGCCTTATACTTAAAACAAATCTATTTGTCATCAGGAAAGATGAAATTATATATTTTTTAAAAACTGTATTTAAGAAACATGAACTCAAAAAACACATTTTCATTTTGAAATTAAGAATTTGGTAAAAGAAATAAAACTAAATTTCTAAAACTTTTTCGAAAAAATTTTTGACATGCTTCGAAAAAATCTATTAAATTTACTTAGTATAAATGTGTTTATAAAGGTCTCTTCATATTAGCAAAAAATAAAAATATAACTTACAAATCAATGTTTCGTTCTAATTAGTAAATTATTTTGTGTCATTTTATAAGGTTGCCGGTTTTTTAAACATAAAAAAGACCTTTTTTTGTTTGTCTGTTTTAACTACTTACAAAAAGCCGCATTTTTTTAAAACTTGGTTTACTAATTAATGCGGTTGAATCGAACTAAACCTAAATCAATTAACTTTAAATACACTCACAAATATTTTCTAATAAAAAATTATAAATTTCTATTACATTTTGTCAAATAAATAAGTCTTTATAACTGTCGAAAGGCAACTCTCGAGGCATTATGTCTAGCAAAACAATAATATTGAAAAGAATATACAGTCGACTCTCATTAATTCGAAATCGAATAATTTGTATCTTGAACTAAACATGAAGTCCCAAAGTTTTCAGTGGTAGAATAACGTTAAAAACTTTCATTTATTATTAGAATTCCTTTTCTCTTGACTTCGTTTAATTCGAACTAACGATAATTCCGATATTTTATTTTACTTTTCTCTCACAAGGATTTCTGATCATTGGAATAAATTTCTTTCTTTGATTTTTGTGAAAATCGTTCCGAACCAGTATACATATTATCCAATGCATTTGATATCTACTTTCTTAGAGCCCCGTCTGTCCATGAATGACACCTCAAAGTTTACTTTCACTGTGCTTGTTTCAAACCCTTTAATTAGTTTATGTATTTATACATTCTAATTTATTATTAAGTCATATTCTAATGATAACAGACGAAATATATTTTTAAAAAACTATAGCATTAATTTCTTGTAACAGTACCATATTAAGCATGTTTTTATTTCATATTTTCTATAATTTGAACTTCGGATAATTCGAACATTTCTTGTGGTCCCGACGAGTTCGAATTCACGTGAGTCACTAAATTTATATTCCAAACTACGGTATTTTAAAATTCTATAACACATAACTTTACACATCTTATACATTTTATGGATTATATTTAATTGAAGAACGAAAAGTGTAAGCACATCAAAATATAAATTTAAAAAGCTTGTTGCTATGCATATCATATTCATGCATATTTTATTCATAATTACGGTGTTCTTACGGGCCAAGAAAAACCTGGAAAAAAAGGAAAAGTTAAGAAACACAAAATTTAAACAAAAAAGCCTAAGAATGTTTAAATATTTGAAGTGGTCATAGAAATTTTTATGTACGAATATCCATCAAATACCTGATTATCACTGTAAGGGAAGAAATTTTGAACTGATTATTCATCCAATATAAATTTTTTATATAAAATTTATGTAAACTATGTAACAATAGCAAACAATGTAAAATAATTAATTGTCTGGAATTAATGCAGTCTTGTACATTTTTAGTGGTCATTTAGATTAAAAATGTCCTTACGACGTGTTTTGCAACAATATAGAAGCCAAATTTTTATTTTGAAAAGTCAGGCATATTTTTGGGAAAAGGTCATGATAAACCTAGAAATGCCAGGTAAGTTTTTCATCAAAATTGTGAAGGAACCCGGATAATATTGTTTTTAATAGTAAGAAATGATGTTTTTACTATACGACTATGTATGATTTTAAATTTTATAAGAAATAAAATAAAACTTTTGTATATTAATAGCTATTAAAATTAGTTAAATAATAAAACTTGCAACTGAGTAATCATTGTCTTTCTTACTTTTATAAAGCACTACTAATCCTTTAAACAATTGGGGAGGGGAGAAGGTCAGTGTAGACCGAATAAAGCAATTGTTGTGACCCTTATGAAATTCAGCTGATATGTTTGCAATTCTGACCTTAAATCACTAGAAACTCAATTCTAGCATTACTGTCTTGATTTTTGAGAAATTGGCTATTATTAAATTCATTCAATTAAACATGAAAATAAATTAAGAAAAAACACCAATGGTCAAAATGGTCAATTTTGTCCATAAAAATCGGTAAAAAATAATAAAACCCGCTAGAATGGCTTTTTTATGATTAGTGGCAACTCTGTTCTTCAAGTGTTTTTTCACGATTAATGCAGAAATATTCTAGTATGTAATATATATATATATATATAACATTGTGAAATTTTTGATTGCATTATTATTATGATAATAATTGGCCAGACAGGACTTGGTAAATACTTACCTTTGCATGAATTCCAAAGTTAATTTTAACTCATCGGGATATCTGATGTTAAATATGAAAAACACTGCAAAGAAATTAGTTAAAGCCCCGGTTCTTGATAACTGTGAATTTATGACCGTTTTGTCAATTATCAACATAAAAGTATCAGCAGTCAGCTGATCAGTTCCTGGAAAACAAAGGAGTTTCGTGATAATAATGTGTAAAAAAGGATTATAATAACTAAAAGAAATATGAAAATTAGTTATACCTTTACATAATAAACGTAAAAGTAGCCAGTTCTCTCAAAATATTGAATGCCAGCATTAACATTCGGTATTATTTAAAAACCCGTTCCTTTTTTATTTATTTCATTTATATAAGCTCAAAAATTATAAAAAAAAATAAAAATAAAAACCTTTATTTAAAATTTTATAAGCTGTTTCTATGCAAGTATTTTTGTAACGATCAATTCTTTTTCTCTTACTTTTTTTTATAAAAACGTTTTTAGCTGTTGTCAGACATTCACTCTTTTTTTAATTCCAATTTCATAAATTTATTATTGATAAAGTAAAATGAGAAAATATCGTATTGACTACTTATTATTTTACTTCAAGACGACTAATTTATTTGGTGTGCTTTTTTTACATAAAAAAGTGAATAATTTGATTAGATGAAGGAAATTATGTCATTGAAAATTATATAAGATTTAAATATTATTTTAAAATAAAAAGTTTTTTATGCAAGATATAAGCTTGATTTTTAAACTTACTGTACTTAATGATTTGCAAGTATTAGATTAAGAAAAGTTATTTAAAGCTCTTTTTTTGTTTTGTTTTGTTTTGTTTTGTTTTGTTTTGTTTTGTTTTGTTTTGTTTTGTTTATTTTAAAGAGAAAATAGCTATAGAAGTTTTCTGAATTATTATTTCAACAATTTTATGTAATTTTGAAAATTTACAAAATTAAAAATTTTAATGGATGATTTAAAGAAAATCACTTGATTTATATTCACGGTTTAATCACTGACTTAACCCATTTGATTAAAATCATTGACACGCTAGGTGATCATCAAGCTGATTTATAATCATAATATGAATAATTCACACAAAATTAAATTTCAATATATATTCATAATATCGTATTTACATAAATTAAAATCTTAATTATAAAACAAATTTTATGTTTTGAAAACACAATATTCAACAAAAATTGCCAGTGATCAAATTTTGCCCTGATTTATAGATTTTGAAATCGATACCAACACAACACTAAAAACCTTATAAATATTTATTGGTACCGTTACTGTTACTCGTAGTTCTTCAAAATTATAACCTTAAACTTAGCTACATACGGAATCATCCATTTTTAATAAGGAGCTTGGTTAAAATAAATAAATAAAAAACCGAGGTAATAGATAATTCAGAAGTGAAAAAAAAAAATCTCAATCTTGGCGCTCAAAGATTCATGTATTCCAAAACAGAAGAGCCACGCAGTACGTAATATTTTTCTTTATTCAGAGCTTCATCACGTGAGCCTTTACGCTACTAGACTCAATTATCCCAATTAGTCCTTGTTTTATTTATTACCGCAATCTGACGTATATGCTTAATCTTATATTTAATTAAGCCTGCCGTTATTGTTTTAATATATTGCAATCATCAGAAAAATAAGAAATGATGTAAAAAAAAACTACCATAACATGTATTCCTTCCATAAACATTAAATGGCAAACATTACCAATTTGTGCGGAATCGGTCAAACTTTATGATATAAACTCGATTGCGGATTTTGTGAGGATTAAAATTCTTAGGATTGACTGTATGGAATAATTTTAACATTTTACAATGGCCTGTAATTAAAATATCGATTACGATGAATAATTATTTTTATAAAATTGATATTTTCCCAGTATAGAAACACTACCACTTCAAATTCATATAATAAATCTGCCGGGGAATTTGCATATCGATGAAGTGACAACATTGAAATGATTAGACTATTGGCGGCAAGTGAGTGTGTTACAAAATAAATGAAAGGACAAAGAAAATTGTTTTAAAAAATATAAATAACTTCTAAATGCAATAAAATATAATTAATTTTTTTATGATTGAAGTGCCATCAGAAACAACATCTGAACTTATTTAAAAAAAGCTTCAAAGAAAAATATCTCCCTTAAAAACATAGTTGGATTTATTTTAGACACTCCAAATATAATGAAAGCTGAACATTACTCTGCTTTTTTTCTTTCTCAAGAATGATTTATTTTATAAAAGTCTCCTGTCATATGAGACACCTATCTGCATCTAAAGTTTATCTGAAATTACCACAAAATGTGGAAGATATTTATGCGTTCAGAAAGGTACACACATGAATCGTCAAGGAGAAATATTTACATCTGATCATAGAAGTAGAGCCAAGTTCACCATCAATAGTTTTAAATTGGGCAGAAATTTTGAGACGTGTACACGGAAAATCGACAAATCACACGAATAGTTAAAACACTTACCAACTGCTACAAGGCATGGAGCTTCTGGTATTAAATCCATGTGTTCTAAATTGTGAGGATCACATATCTGAAATATTGATTATAATCAATGCATCTATAATTTATTGATATAATAATATATTTTTTATATTTAACAATTTAAATGTAAAATCTTATATTACTAAGCAAAACAAAAGCGTTAATGACATTTGTAGTAATTTAAGGTAGCATGAACTAAATACATTTTATTAACATTTAGACAGACATTCAAACATAGAAACAGCCATTTTATATTTTATTAATAATGATAAATTTAACTAACCTCTGAAGTTAAAATAAATTTAGATATATCTTCTCCAAAGTACGCTGCCATCGCTTGCAACAAACCAATGTATTCATTAAATTCAGGATTTTCTTTTTTGGCTTCAATTGCCATTATTTTTGATACAAATTCTTTTTTCTTTTGGCATCTAAAAAATTTCCAGTAGTCGGATATTTTTGCATCTATGGAACTGGCCAACTTTTCTTCTACATTAATTGCTGTAAGAAGCTGGAAATGGTGCTTTAAACCAACTTCTGTAAATAAATTTGGCCAGTCCTTTAATAACTGTTTAATTCCAGAGCCTCTGTTGATTTCATATCTTTGCAGACAGTATGTTTCTTCTATTTGTTTTTTAAGTAATATATAGTCACTTGGATCAGAAATTTTCATAAAATCTTTTTTTTTAAGAAGAGATTCTGTAGTTTCATCTTGTGGAAATTCAGGGCTCCAATTCACGCAGCCATAACTATCAATAATCCTTTTTTTAGATTTTATGTTTACAAAATCTGATGATTGAGTATTCTTTTCTTGATATTCTTGATATTTTTTGTTCACATTTCTTTTTTCATTTTCATATTTTATAAATTTTTCTGGTCACTGACTCTCTTCCCTGTCAGTTATCTTGCCAGGGGAAATACGGCAGGGGAGAGACATTTTCATCTAAATTTAATTTTTTTAACTGACTGAATTAGTTTTTGGGTTAATTGTGTATTTCGCTTTAATTATCACCGTATTGTTTAATTATGACAATAAATGCAATTGAATTAAATAAATATTATAAGTTTTATGACTGACCAGGGGAGATACAAAATCACCGTCCGAAACCACTACACTGAACGGTTACGTCGCAACAGCTAAAAAATGCAAAGCTTAAATGGCTTGCGCGTTTAGTATTGCTAACTTCAAGCCGATAGATGTCCTTAATCGCTAATTCCGATATAGTCATCCTTGAATTTATATTTGTTACAGCGGAACGAAATTTGACAGGGTAGATACACAAAAAAAGCGGGACAAAAGTTAATTAAAAAAATTATTTGAAATTAACAAAATTATTTTATTTTTTACATTATAATACGTAAGTATAATTACTTAAATTCCAATTAAACATACTTCAGTTAAGCATCTGATAGAAAAAATATCTGTATTGTTTGAAAGGTAAATTGAAACCGGCAACGGGACATGCCAGGGGAGAGACTTTTTTAGACTTTGTAAGAAATTTCAGAAGAATGTGTTTTAATTAGGCATTCAATAGTGATGTTAATTAATAAAGTACATTAAGATGATGCGATTCATTGCAAAAAATAGCAACATATAGAATAAAAAATCTGTTTTAAATGGATTGCCGTACAAATTACCTCTTATCGTAGAATCACCCTTATAAGAAAACTGTTATTGAAAGGTATCATTTACGCTAATGAGTGTCCAAGGTTAGTGAGAATGGAAAGTTCCGACGTATTTACTGCAGATCAAATAATTTTGTTACCTACAAAAATTCTTATTTAATAAAAAGTTTCTCGTTTCTAATCAGTACATATTTGACTTTGGTTTGGAAAAGTACTTATAAATTCTTAAAGTCGGTAATTCATTTCAACTGCAGATGAGGCAGATTTTTAATGTTTCCCCAACAGTACATAGAGGAGGTAGGATGCAGAATGATTGTAATTTACTTTAGAAACAAAACACATAATATGGTGAAAAACACTGTCATCAATTTTCATCAATAGGTTGATTTTTTTTATTATTTTAGAGAGTCTAGTTTTTACCAACAGATTTCTATACATGTCACGTATTCAGTTAAAATTGACTGAGGCGAAAAAAACTCTATAGCTATTGCAATGGCACTTTTAGAAATATCACACATAAACGATAAGTTATCCAGTTTATTCTGCGGCCATATATGCAATTTTATTTATGTTTTAGAAATAGCTTTTAGTGTATTAAGTAAAATTCAAATTAAACTTTCCAAACTTACTTAAAAATCATATTTAAGTAATTCATGCTCATATTTATAAATGCTTAAAAAATCTTTTATCTAGCCTTGTATGTATTAGTTAACATTTATAAATGCTCATAATATATTTAAAAAAAACTGTTAAACTTAAGACTGCATATCATAGCTGAAAGAATGCTCCTAACAATTAGGATTAATATTAACATGTTAAAATTACAGAATAATCCAAGTATATCAACGATAATTAAGGCATAGACTGACAGAAAAACGAAATCAAAAAACAATTTCCTTAATATTGAAAAAAAAATGTTAAATGGATAAGTTCAAAATAGCTTAATTCTTTATAGGTTCATATGCAATAAGCCTAAAAATTTCAGGCTGATTGAGAAAGAAATTATTATTTTCTAAATAGCCTAAAACCTACTTAGTCTCTTTACAATAAACCTGAAAAATAACCAGCTGATTGGAAAAACAAAAATACTTCTCTAATTAGTCGGGCTCTTTGCAAGGAACAGGATATCTCAATTCTCCTACGACATAAATATATACACAAATACTAGCGATAGTTTCAGCATCTTCTTTATCTTTTGAAAATTAAACAGGTCAAACAGTTATGTTGTAAAGATGCCCCTCTTTTTTTATTGAAAATGTTTATATGCTACCACTTTTTCAAGCATAGCTGAAATGCTTTATATGCATGAATATACAGTAGCTTCTCTCATAACCAGTATCCGTTTAACCAGTTCTCAACAGCTGGGAAAATAAAAAAAAAAAAAAAATAATAATAATAAAATGTATTCCAAATGTCTGGTGTCATAAAACGGAGAAAGAAATGAAGATCCGTGTAAATAACAAACTATTTAGATGAAAAAAAAACAACCCTAAAATGCAAAATTTGAGTGCACTAAAAATGATAACGATATCAAAAATACCCCCGCTCTCTAGACATATGAAACGATATCAAATACTAGATCCCCCACTCTCGCCCCCCAACTGATAACATTATACATGTATAGCCCCTATTTTTGAAGGAACCGTTTAAATTGTTTTAAACTTGTTAAATTGGATATTGGTTATTTCAAAATTATTCCCTTTTTTCGGGGGGGGGGGGTGAGTTATCAGGCTTTTTGCTCAATCAGCTAAATCTCAGTCTCAATTAGGCCGGTTAGGTGGGAGGCTACTGTACATATAATAATAATAATAAATAAAAAAGGCGTTAATATACTACTTTATTTCATAACTAAGTCATGCTTAAGCCAATATCTTTATTTGTAGGTAATGTTTTTGTTTACTAAATATCCATTGCAGTCATTATTGTTGCGAATTTCAAATTCCAATATGTAACTAATGAAATTTCGTAAATGACCTTTAGTATATAAAATTAAAAAATTTCTATTAATATTATAAGACAAAACTGCAATTTATTAATTTTTGCAAGAAAACAAAAATAATATAAATAAGTTTTATAAAATCAGCTTAAGCTTGCTTAGAAAAAATTTAATGCAAAATAGTTGAACTGATAAATGTTATTTTCTGTTTTTGAGTAGATTTCATTAAGATTCTTATTAATAACCTAAATTATGAAAAATCAAAGAAAAAATATAGAAAAATAAAAGCTTTCAATTGGTTATTATTTACAGAACCAAAAACTAAGAAGCGGATCACCTACATATTTATCCTAGTTTTAAAATAACATATCAATACAAAAACTGATATTTTTAATTAAATGTATAATTTCTCTAGTTGCATCCTAAAATAATAGGAGAGAGTGTGGAGGTGTGGGACACATTTTACAAAAGTAAGAAAATCCAATCTGTTTGACACAAAACAAAAAATTCAATTTATAGAGTGCTAGGTAAAACGCTTTTTAATTTACCTAAACATTTCGGAAACATACATATGTAAAAACTGTTTTAAAATTAAAGAAATTGTAAGTTTTAAAATGTGTCCCATACCCCCCCCCCCCACTACCAAGAAGGTATTGGGACAGCAATTAAATGAAGTTATAGACACAAATTATCCAGTGTCGGTTAAATATGCTGTCAAACAAAGACTGACCAGTCACTGCCCAGTCATGATCAGCTTCATGACTGGAATGAAAATTGAAGTTTGTCAATCATACACGACATTAAAAATTCATAAATTCAATTCATTTACATTTTGAAAGTTAATAAATATATTATTAATGTTATAATTAATATATTATCCCCTAACGTACTTGCATGTTAGCTATTCATATTCATATTATTTAAAAAAATGAATTGGAAATGTTCGATTCTTCTCTTTATTGTCATGTCCCATTTCTCCGCCCTTATTTGTTTTGTGATAAATTACTTTTAAAAACAAGTTGGAAATTGTACATGAAGCACAGCAAATGAGGTGCATTCGTACTGCATGTAAATTTAAATATATTCAGATCTTGCTGTTATATGTTACAGGACTTCGGTTCTAGTATAATAGTCGAAATTTTTTGTGTGTTCCTGTATATACTATCTGGTTTCTATTATATAGGAAGTAGCTTGTATTAAACCACAACAACGTGTATCAATTTGATAAAATATGAAATAATTTAATATAATTAAAACACGCCCCAAACAATATTTTGCCGTAAACCACAAAGTAGTGGAATACTTTTGAGAAACCATGTAAATTAATAATAAACAACCTTTGTATCATAGACTATATAGAATGCATATTTTAGTATCTACTTCATATATTCATGTCAATTCTATTATATTCGAAAGAGTGTGACATCACTAAAATGTACTTGAAATTATTTTTTTTCCTATTGATCGCAATGCGATGAAATACTTTTAATTATCCCCTATGCAATTAAACTATGCATCCGATTATAATAAAATTTCTATTGAATCGACGAAATTATGCAAAAATTATATATTTTAATTTTTTAACGGTTTAGTTGGATAGTTTTTGCTCTGTTATATGCGGACAGACAGACGGACGGACAGACAGACAGACAGACGAACGAACTGAACGAGAACTATAAGTGCTATGCATTTACATAATTACGAACGCATCTAAAAATGCTGCTTTTACGTTTAATTTAAATTATGTTTAATATCCAGTATAATATTCCATTAACAGGAAAATAATTGCATTTATACATAAACAAACCATTAATATATTGCTAGCGTAATAAGAATGAGAAGCAAATTTACTTTAAATCCTTGAAATAATTTTTTCCTTCTTACAATTGTAAACTAACACGGATCAAATGTTTTTTGAACTGAAAATTAGGCTACCATTGCTTCATCTTGTGAGTGATTGATGAAATGTTCAGAATGATACATGAAGGAAAAAAAAACATCCGTCCCATTCCTCACACTGTCCGACTAAACGAAAAACTTAAACAAAAATCAAATAAATGTATTGTGCTTACAATCAACGTCAATTAATGGAGATAATTATAGATAATTTTACATTCTATTACTCATAAGAATTTTTAAAAGTGTTTTTAACATTCTACGCAAGGTATACACAGAAGAATTTTTTTAATGATTAATTCACACCAATTCTTTTAAAATCGAATTGAACTATTCAAAATATAAAAAAATCATTTTTAATTTTACCTGAAAAGTAAAATTGCAAATCTTTCTTGCCTTTCTATTAATGTTCATCAATTTTTTGAGGGGCATTTACGATAGTATTCAGTCTAATTATATTAATAGTTACTTTCGAATTAAATATATATATATACATATTTTAATCGATATTCGGAAAATATCTGAATAGATTATAATAACTTTGATTTTCAAAGTCTCTTGATTTTTGTTAGTATGGCGCATATCTTTGATACAGAAACAAAAGAAACTTTAAATATCTATTAGCTTAACTTAAGAATACGACATAAACAACACATCGACTGAAATTCTACAGAAAACAACAAAAAGGCAGCTTTGTTGTAAGATTTTCCCAATCTATAAAAAACTAAAATAGCGAATAAAAAAGAATTCGTTAACATACTTTGAATTTGGTTCAACATTCATTTACAGGAAGGCTTCCTTTACTATCGTTGAAAATGTAGATTCTGAAGCACCTACTTGCCACATTCAATTAAGGCTGGTTGTGTGAAGTAGTTTTTGGGTGCAGATATGGCCGTTGCTAGTGGTTGCCTTTTATGGACAATAGTATTCGGATAGATATAGTTCACCGAGTGAGATAAAATAACACAGGTTGCTCGAAGAAAATGAGGGACACCAGTAAAAGCACTTCTTGACGTTTATTAAGAGAAGTATAATAGGTATGCAGAGAAAGCACAATCCTTAGGGAGTGACCCTTCGATACACAACTTTTTAGAAATACATGATACAGTTGATCATTCCAGTACGGCAGACAAAATCCAAGTGACGTTATAATCGGTACAAAAGTCCGTTATGGATTTGGCTTGCGTTTTTTGCCAAAACCCTTTGTATACTTGCCGACATTGGCGAAAATTATGCAGAGAGAGACAGAACGCGTTGTTAAGTATCCAGCCAATTGATAACCTGTGAATTATGGGAGCAGGCACAAAAGGGTTAATAGATGGAATTCGTGAGAACTGATAATTCTCAACGGACGATGAAAACCACCTGCTTACATTCACATATATTGTATCCTAAACTAGATAAATTGCACAGACGCACCCATTAAATAATTTGGAGGACAAAAATGTTTATGAAGAGAAAGGAAGTCGCTCGCAGATGTACGAAGATTATAAAACTATACTCTAATTTTCCAAAGGTTTTTTTAAAATAATTTCCCCTTTTAGTGCCCTACTGTCTCAATATTTTGATAGTTAGAATTGTCTGAAATTTAATATTTTAAACCATCAATATAAAATAATTACAATGCTGATCTTCTGATAATTACAAAAATTGACGCAAAATTAGGATGATTATCAGAAATATTTTATTAATTATTGAGATTCTAATTGTTAAATCCATTTGAAAATAATTATTTTGTTTCATTAATATGTTTTTATTACATTTTCATTCTAAATACAGCCATAAAAACATTTATACTTATTACTTTTTACTTATTTATAAAAAATAATTTTAAAAGAAATTTCTTAAGGATGTCCTATTATTTTGCACTTATATATACTATTCAAATAAACGTAATGAATTGGCTGGATTCTAGCAATGCGAATTCAGAAACAATTCGTAGAATATAAAAAGCTATTAATATTAAATAAATCAAAAAACAACTTGAGTATAAATAACAAACTTACCCAAAACACAAAGAGTCTAGATAATTCTAAAATAAAAAATATAATATTACTAATTAAAAAAGTTTTTTTTTAATTTCAGTTTATAGAACTAAGTCAGCAAACCAACAGTAAACATTTGGAATGCAGGAAGTTATCGTTATTATCGATTATCGTTGCCAATTTCTTGTGCTAAAAGCGACAGTATGGAGCGATACGACCAAGAAAAAAGAAAACATTGCATTTTTATCGTCTGCAAGATCATCAACATTTAACCATCAAACACTCCAATGTCATTGGGTTACACCAGTTTATCAAATTACTTCCGAGAAATCTTTATGCAACCAATCAACCACAGCAAGCGAGAGGAAAAAAAGTGGAAAAAAGATGACTGATTTATGAGAGTGACCTCCAGATTTTAATTAATTACTCAGCTAATAATTAGAATTTTGAAATTCTTAATGTCAGGTGCATCAGCAGAGACTTTGAACTAATCTCAAAAAATTTTTGAACCTCGTACATGCCGTAAATTTCGCAAACCATCGCAGACACACACACACACACACAGACAGAGCGTTTTGTTCTTTTATTAGTATAGATAAGTATTACATAATTTTGTCGAGTCACTTCAAATTTTATGAAAATCAGATGCATAGATCAATGACAGTGACAATTAAAAGTATTCCATTACTTTACGGTCAATGGGGAAAAAGTTTCATATGCATTTTAATGATATTACACTCATTTAAATATATTAAAATTGATATACATTTATAAAGTACATATTATAATATACATTTTGTACAATGTTTGTTATTGATTTACAAGGCCACACAAAAGTATTCCATTACATAATGGTATAGGGAGGAAAACATTGTTTGCTGTGCGTTTTAATTGTAGTTAACAACATTTTATGAGATCGATATATGTTGCTGAGGAATATTACAAGTTATTTCCAAGTTATAAAAAAAGCAGATAGTATTTACAGGGACACACAAAAGATTTTGGTTACTATACTGTACCCGAAGGACTGTAAATTACTACATCAAGATCTGAATAATTTTAGGTGCGTTCGTAATTATGTAAATAGATAGCACCTATACTCGTCGTTCAGTCTTTCAGCCCGTCTATCCGACCATCCGTCTGTCTGTCCGCATTTAACAAACCAAAAACTGACCAACCAAATCGCACGATATTTGAAATATAACGTGAAATATATAATTTTAGCGTAATTTTGTCGAGTCATTATAAAGTATATGAAAATCGGATGTACAGTTTTATTAGAGGGACAGTCTAAAGTAATCCATTACATTACGATCAACAGGAAAAAATAGTTTCAAGTACATTTTAATGATGTTAAATCCTTATGAATATAATAGAATTGACATGAACCTATGACGTATATGTATATTAAAATATACGTTCTGTACAATATGTGATTCAAACAATATTTATTATTAAAATATAGGGCCACACGAAAGTATTTCACTATATTATGCTATACAGGGAAACATTGTTTGGGGCGTGTTTTAATTATATTAAGCTATTTCACATTTTATGAATATGATATACGTTGCTGAGGTGTAATAAAAGTTACTTCCTGTTTATTTACCGGAACACAGAAACGATTTCGAGCACTTTACTGGATGCGGAGTTCTGTCTACTATAAGAGCAAGATCTCAATATTTTTAAAACTTCGTTATCGTACGAACGCACCTCACTTACTACGTTTTACGTACAACTTCCAAATTGTTTTTATAAGCGATTCCTAGCTATTTTTTCTTCTTTTTTTGCGAAAATCGAGTTTTTTTCGAGATCCTTTTACCGAATTTGCCTTTTTTTGCTATCTTTTAACAAAAGTTTGATGTTCTTGTTGTGATCCTATACAGAATTTTTTTTTAAAATTTGTCTTTTTCGCAATACTTTCACGAAATTTATCTTTATCCAAAATCCTTTGACGAATTTCGTGTATTTCTATGATACGTTGACGAAATTCGCGATTTTTGGTGATTTTTTGATGAAATTTGAATTTATTTGTCATTTTTCAAACATTGTTATTTTTTTTTAATCTCTTGAGAAATTTTGCGTAACTTTTGCTACCATTTTCATTTATAGAAATCTGATTTATGAACAGATAATAGCTACAATGCAGAACAATATTAAAGTTATTTTGTTATGGTTTGTTACTTATCACAAAAAATGACTTTTTATGACTAATGAAAATTTATGAAAACTAATTTATGTATAAGAGTATTAATCTGATAAAGAAAAAAGAAATTTTCTTTGACCATAACTCAGCTTAATAATGAAATTTTTATTAATTTTTAATTTATTAATTTTTTTTAATAGTTTGTTATTTTTTTACGATATTTTAATCTAAATTTTGATTTTTAGATTTTTCATTTGTGAGAGGGGGGCGGTCTTTCTAATCTCGACGTTTTAAATATCTGTGAATACACGATGCGTTTTACCATTTCTTGTGCTTTATATGTTTCAGCGATACAACATTCGATGCACTAGGGCTGGAGAAAAGGTAAAGGTTTCGTGGCGCTAGTATGTTGCTCGAAATGAAAAAACAACTGTAAAACGCATTGGGTGTGCCCATCATAAAGTTTTCTAAAAATAAAAAGAACGATATTTTGGTGCTTCTATTTATTTTAATTCATTTATTGAATCAACTATGAACGGGTTTAAATTAGTGCTCTCGATTATACGTTTATACGAATATACGTATAATACGTATTATACGAAATACGGATCAACTATACGTATAATACGGCATCGGCGGTTATACGTATTGCGCAAAACAGCATATACGGTACATCGTATATACGGATCTTATCCAAGCGGTTAAACGTATAAACGTTTAAACGTTTTTTGTTTAAGATATGAAATTTGATGTTTCAATGTCTTTCTGTTTTAAATCGATTTAATAGGATCCGATTTAAGCACACATCACAAACCTCAATGTCTTCGATTTAAGAGAAAGATGATTTAAGAAAAAGACTATTTAAGAAAAACATTGCAAGCTAGTGTTAAATTCATTTAGTAGGATTTGATTTAAAATTAGCAGCGGTCACTTGCCATGTGGTTATTAAAAATGTAAAAGTGCAATTAAAAAATTTCCTTCATTTGCCACCCTTGTCATCATTCGCCAAGTGGCGATTAAAAAAATCTGTTTTCGGTCGCCCAGTGAAATAAAGTTTTTTTCATAGAAGTATGCATTCCTACATTGATTACATCTAATTAGAAAAGTGTTTTCTTCTTTTTCTTACTGGATGCAAACAGATTTCAATGACATAGCTGTATTTTCAATATTTTGGTTTTTTGAAGAGTTCTTTTACTGTGTTCAGTTTGATTATTTTTTTGAGAGATGCAGTTTCATTTTGCAAAAATGTATACAACAGCATTGATTCTACACGCATTTCAAGTAATTTGTTGGCTATCGATCTCCATCCAAGTCATCACTCGCCAAGTGGCGATTTAATAGATCTATTTTCAATTGCCAAGTGAAATGCAGTTTTTTCCATGGAAATATGCATCTCTACATTAATTACATCTAATTAGGAAAATGGTTATTTCTTTTTCCTACTGGATGCAAACAGATTTCAATGACATTGCTGTATTTTCAATATTTTGTTTTCTTTGCCGCATTCTTTTATCTATCTCAGTTGGATGTTTTTTTCAAGAAATACAGTTTTATTTTGCAAAATATATTCATCAGATTTGATTCCATATTCATTTCAAGTAATTTATTGGTGATCTATCGCCACTCTAGTCATCACTCGCCAAGTGGCGATTTAAAATAATAGTTATAGATCGCCAAGTGAAATAAAGTTTTTTTCATCAAAATATGCATATCTACATTGATTACGTCTAATTAGATAACTAATTAATTATTTTTTCTATTCGATGCAAGCAGATTTCGATGATGTTTTTGTATTTTCAATATTGCAGGGTTTTTTTGCCATGTGCTTTTGGTATGTTCAGTTTCATTATTTTTTCAAGAAATATAGCTTTATTCTGGAAAATATATTAATCAGCTTTGATTCCACATGCATTTCAAATAACTTATTCCTTTTTTCACACTGGATGCAAATGGATTTTAAAGGCATTTCAGTACCTTCAATTTTCGACTTCTGCTGCATGCCCAGCTGTTGGAATATTTTTTTCCCCAATTTTTTTTCCTGTTTAATGATGCGAAATACACATACCAGTATAGATGCCAACTATATTACGTTGGTAGTATAAATTTGGCGCCTCCTAAATTCCCGTGCCGGGGCGACCGCTCCCTTCTCCCGCCCTTTTGCACGGAGCTACCCTCTCAGAAATGTATGCTGTATCTCAGTCCCCTCTGAAATGATAAGTCCAGATACGCTACTGCTAGCATAGACGTTTGTAGTGTATTACTAAGACATTTATTAAAGGGGTCCCTGCCCCGGAAATTTTGTATTTTTAATGGTCAAAATGTGCAATTTCTTTCCCCCCCCCCGGAGCCACAGAAGTACCTCCCGGAGAAAAATGTCTGAATTTAACACTGCATTTATTTATTAACTGAAATCCAAAAAACAATTTATTGTGTTTTATTTATTAATAATTCACTATTTATGCCTGGGGGGGAAAGCAATTTTAAAGTTAAAATTCAAATTTGCAAGTCTGAGCCTTAGATCGGCTTACATCAGAAATCCGATTTAACTATTGGTCTTGAATATATACATTGGACGTCGCGATGTAGCGAAATGATGTTGCCTAGATTTAACGCTTACATCGGAAATCCGATTTAACTATTGGTTTTCAATAGATATATCGGACGTCGCGATTTAGCCAGTTCTTAAATCGCGATGTAGCTTTGTCTCAATGCTTTCTGATTTACTAAAAAGGCGATGTAATAAGACGATTTAGGAAAAACAGAGCAAGTTTGTATTAAATCGATTTAGCAGGCTCAGGACCATAGCTAGAAGTGTATAATAGGGGGGGGGGTCAAGAAAATGTAGGGGGGAGCTTATTTTTTTTTTTTTTTTTTATCTTTCTCTGACACACAGAGATAAATTACTAAATTACTAAATAAATAAACAACGTTAAAGAGCACAAATATAATAAAAATATGATAAAAGCAAACAGCTGTTTCGGGGGGGGGCGGAGTGGGGGTGACACACAAGACATCCATAATATGAATAAGCAGTTGCAGACCTTTGAAATGATGTGTCACACGACTGGTAATGTAAAGAAATTAAAAATGTGCCCCCCCTGGGGGGGCAGAGTGGGGGGGTGATACAGAAGGCATCCATAATATGAATAAGCAGTTGCTCCAAATAATTAAAATAAAAATTATCTTTATTTCTACATGCATTAATTGCATAAATATCCAACGTTATGGATTATTAAAACGGTCTAAGGTTATAAAAACTATACGCGAAATTAAAATTTACTCCAAAATATTAATACCTAATTTCTAAAAATCATAAGTCTGGTTTCTTTGCGATATGCAACTAATTTACAACAGTCATTTTAATCCGCTATATTCAATGTTTTTAAATGGCCTGCCCTTTAATTTTTGTCAGAATGATCTCGTATTTTAAAGGGCTTAAAAACGAAAATGAAGCGCCAAATACCTAAAAATATATATATATGTTGTGAAGAAAACTGCAATTAACCAGATTTTCATTTCTACAACTTTCTAAAAATTCAGACTTTTCGTAATTTTTTTTTTTTTTTTTTAAATGACCATTTTTCCCATTTAAAACATTGCAGTAGCAAAAAAACCAGCTTACTACGTATCGCAGCCTCCTCATTATTTGCCAAAATTTCACTTTGTATTTTCGAAGAGTCAGGCGCATTAAGTTTCACCTCCTGTGTCTTACTCCGTCTATAAGACATACTATGCGGATTTCTGTCGCAACGCCACCGATTTCCAAATTATTCTCCATTCAGTGACATAAGACTGGTGAAGTCCGCTATTTAAATTAGATACGATACGTGGAATATACGTATACATTAAATATACGTATTGTTAAATATACGTTTAGTTGATACGCCTTTATACGTATCCGGATACGTTTAAACGTATATTTTAAGGTATCCGTATAGTTGAAACGGATATTATACGGATATACGTATAGCGTTTAAACGTATAGCAACTATCCGTATTCTATCGCGAGCACTAGTTTAAATAATAGAAAAATAATAATTACTTATACGTAAAAATAAAAATGAAAATTTTACGTACATCTTTGTATCTAACTTTATAAAACACAAAGGCGAACAAATACTTTCAACATATAACTATATATGTCACATATATATTTCATGATACACAGTATTACGATTCAGATTACATGACTTTGAATAAGAGAGTAATTAAACTAATTTAAGGTCTTGCAGATACAATATTCAACAAATGTCATAATTCTTGAATAAAGTTTAAAGACCGATTTGACGAAATTCAGTATGTCAGATTGGAAGTTGCGAGTAGAAAAAAAGACACGTATTCAAATCTACCAAGAGCCGTGACCACCCCAAAATCAACCCCCCTCCCCCCCCCCTCCGCACACACACTCTCCAGAAATGTAAAAAGCATGTAAATCTCTAATTATACCAAGCCGATTTCGGCGATCACTCAGTTTGTTTCTCATAAATTCTATAATTTATATTCTTATACTTAAGGATAATAATTGGATTTTTAGACTGTTTTATAATAGCAAAATAAATTACAGATATTTTTTTTCTTTTTTTATTTTAAATTTAGATTATGCTGGTTTACATAGAAATAAATATAAAAATTACATAATGTACAGGGTATATTATAAGAACTATTACCTTTCGAGTTATTTGGGCTTCGAAACAACCCACTGTAACCTCTCTTCTCTTCTAGCCAGCACGTATTACGTAAGAATAGAAGAGCATCAATTCTGAAATTACCGTACACCGAAGCGGGGCTATCATTTTTTTTTTTTACTTTCTGAAAAATATTAGTTTACGGATCAAATACCAATTTTTTACTGAAAAAGAATCATTTAACGGTACAAATAGCATTTACAATGACAATGGCACACATACCTTTTTTAAAGCATAATCATACCTGAGAAATACGGTTTTCACACCGTAAAGAGGGATTAAAAAAAGATTACAGTACAGTACGGTAAAATTTACGGTACGTGTAATGAAATATTATGAACTCTCTATAAATGTCTTCTTTCTTACTGAAAAATAATTATTTTACGGAACAAATACTGCGTTTTTACTGAAGAAAAAACATTTTACGGTACAAATACTGTTTATAATGGAAATGGCTTACGTGTTGTTTTTTTACGCTTCATATACCTTAGAAATACGGTATTCATACCGTAAAGAGTGAAAATGGTAGAAGTACCGTGAAATTTACGGTACATCTACTGGAATTTTACAAAAATTTTTTACAGTGTATGCATATAGATTTTTAGAGTGTGCGTCATAAATTTTAAAATGAGAAATCCAATTTCTGAATTTAGCCAATTCTATTTGTTTAAATTTATCAGAATTTTTATTCTTTTTATAATGTAATGGACCAGGGCAGTCCAACGCGGTGCCCGCGGGCGCCATGGCGCCCTTTGCAGGTTTTTTTGGCGCCCTTTTAAAGGTTTCCTGTTTTTAAGTAAAATTCCTTTGTAAAAAATGCTTTATTTAAAATACTTGATATTTCTTGAGAGGTGTTTTAAAAATCTCTACAAGTGATTATTGTCTCAAATGATTACGTCTCAGTTATAACTTACGCGACGTATTAACAGAAAGACAATGGCACATGATTAGTTTTTTAAAGAAACAAATCATGTGCTGTTGCGTTTCTTTACTAATTTCTAGTTATTCATTTTATGGAAATTATTCCAATACAAATTAATAAATATCAGCAATAATTTTTTCAATATGTTAAGAAGTAAAATGTAGAGAAAAAAAAATAAGCTATCCTCCCTCTTCCTTCATGCATGAAAGTTTAGCATGTTTGTTATCGTTATTGATATTGTTTCATTCGTCATTTTATAAGACAGGATAAATAGGCTGTCTTTTTCTCACCCAGACCTTTGTAACTTTACGTAATTTGATGATTTTATTAAATATTTAGAGTCGCGCGAAAGGATTTCCATCAGTCAAAATTATTTTGGGCTCTCTCTTTGGAACCACCTCATGACTTTAACTCTATTTTTTATAATGACAAATTTACACCTAAAAACAATAACAACAACAATAAACAGTTATTGCAGAGCATTTGCGTCCCCCGAAAACCTGACAATATATCTGATTACCATTTTATTTTAATAATAGGTGATATTTCATTTTCTAGCTCCTTCCAATTCAAAAATATTTGAGATAATCCCCTGCAAAAAATGCATTATTCAAAATTTACTACAATTTACAGTTTGATTTTTTTTTAACCATGGTATTTTAGATCTATAGGCGCATTATGTCTCTACCGCGTAATATTTTTTCCTATATATATTGCTACTCATATTGAAAGATGATTTTCTTGTATGTTTTGAGACATATTAATAATGGCGCCCTTAACTGGTTGCCAAAAGCTAAGATGCGCCCCTGCTTAGTAAAAGGTTGGACAGGCCTGTAATGGACAATTGTATCAATGCATTGAAAGTCGATGGAATTTCAGATTTCGCTTTGCATTTTTTTTATTTTCATGTCTTATTTAGAAATACTAATGTATTTATATACGTGATAATATTTCCTATCCTTTTGCTTTTAAAACTTTTGCACTGTAACTTTGCGTAGGTTCAAATATTGCGTATTTTGTACACCACTAATATCGTATAGTAATTTTAATCTTATTTAAGTTAAATTCAGAAATAGTGATATTCAAAATTCCTTGTATCTAACAGATAGAATTGTAAAAATTTTCATGCTTTTATTTCTAAAAAGTATTTTTAATGCTTAAAGCTATTTTTAAGCTATGAAATCAGAAATAGATAAATGTAAAAGAAATGACATTTCGATTTAACTTAACAATTTTTTTATTTAAAATATCAATACCCGTAATATTTTATTTACCGTGATTAAATTATAAAATATTATATTTCTTTGCTGTTTTATTTAATGAATTAAAAAGACGATTTTGCATTAAAGTTTATTTTAAAGATATCTACGGAAAAAATAAAGTTAATGATTAAATATACTTATACCATACTAAATCCCTGTAAAAACATTCATCATAATTTAATTTATTTAATATGTGAATTTACTACTAAAATTTTCATTTTTATATAAGAATTTTTTATTTTATTCTTAAAATTCACTCCAAATAAATGATGAAGAAGTATTTATTTTGCAGATTTTTAGAATGGTTTGAATTATCTATGGAATCATTTTTATTTTTTGTCAATATTCATTTAATAGGATAAATATAGATAGTTTTCAAATTTTAGTAATTTATGCGCAGTCTACGTTTTTAAAAAATGTATATTCTGTTTATCTTACAATTTACATAAAAAAATACGAGGAAAATGTATGATTAAGGATAAGTTATGTAAATATAACTTTCTTCTAAAATGGAAATAACTTTACTTTTTGCTACAACGCTTAATGCATATTAATCCCTGTTAAATTCTTTATAGTTTAGTTCAACAAAATTTGTCAGTTCGAATTTTATTTTTAATTGGGACATTTTGAATGCAGATTTAAAAGTATTCTTTAGATGAAAAATAATTTTAAATAAAAATAATTTTGCGCTTTAAATTATGTGGAGTCACCACACTGTTAAAACATTTTCTCTGAAATTACAGAGAATCTGCGGGAAAATCATTATCTCAATTCTTCTTATGTAAATTTACAGAGATAAAAAATAAACGAAGATTTTATTAAATAACGGAGAAGTTATTGGGTAGATTTAGAGTAGAATCTGCAAATTGACATTGTTAAAAATGCCAAAGACTCTGTAAATTTATTTTCAATGATAATAATTTAATTCAGTTTTTAAAATTAGTGAAACACTTAATCGTCAGGAGCTTCAAAGAATTTTAACTTGCCGACTCAATTTACAACAATAGAACTTTACCCATTTAAGGCTGTTAATTCACCAGATAAAAAGGTTCTCTTTAACTGTTGAAAAAAATTTAGAATTTTGTTTGTGAAATCAAATTAATCGCTTTATATACCGAAATGCGCACGAATACAGGATTTTACGGCAACGTTTTGTGTTGCCAATTAAGTTTTAGAAAGAGTGAGTGTGGTCAATACGCAATTTTAATCAGGGAAAAATAACTATCTCAGTTGCTCGGAACAATATGTGACGGAATCCAGCACAAGCATGGAACTGAGGGTAATCGAATGATTTTTTAAAAGATATTTGAAACAGTGAAAGAATAAAATTAAGCAATAGGGTTTTAGAAAAAATGTTGTTTTTAACAGATTACTTTAACAGATTAGTAACAGAAGTTTTTTTAGACAAAGAAAATGAAGAATGCGCAGATAAAAATATGCAATTAAATTATCTATATATTTAAAAGACTTGGATTTTTTTTTAGTCATCTACCCTGAATTTTCTACTCAACCGATTTTGATAATTATTTTTTCAAATGAAAGCTATTTATTTGTAGTTGTGCCCATTTTAGCTATTTTTAATTTTATTTCCATTTTTATATTTTATTTTTAATTTTAAATGTTTTTACGGTATTTCTTCAAAATGGTGGCAACTCAGTTTAGCTTTTCTCTAGATAATAAAAATTTATTTTCCATTATCACTTTCCACCAGTCAGAAGCGTTATTTCATCAGTGAACATGTCCTCCCATTTAAAAGAAAAAAGTTAATTGTTTTCGTAAAATTTAACCACAATAAAATGATTGCGTATAATTATGCACTAATTGAGGTAAAAAATATATTTACTGAGAAATAATATTAATAATGTAAATAAAATAACAGAAAATAATTTATGATAAAAATTAATGTCTAAGGCAAAATAAGAAAAATTTCAAATGAGGAAAATGATGTCATTCAGCAACCAGATAAATGAGAATCACAATATTATTACGAATGCCTTTTTCATATTACTAATAACAGTAACTTTAAAAAGACATTTGAAGAGAAAATGACGTCACTATTTAAAACATCGCATTTTTACTCATAACGATATTACATTTCAATAATTTCTTTTCATTATGGACACTGAGATTGAGATTTTACTTTCAGATGACTTCAGTTAATGAAAATAATGTTTATTAAAAGACAATAAAAATTTAAATATTATAAAAATTTGGAAATAATTATTGCTGAAATTTTTTTAATATTACACATACTTACATACATATGTTACAGGCCAAACCCGATTTTAGGACAAACTAGATTGGCCGAGGCCAAACTAATTTATCCTAACGCCCATCGGATAAACTAATTTTTCCTAGGCCAAACTAGTCTAGCCTAAGGCTCACAGGACAAACTAGTTTGGCCTAACTCTTATGGGATAAACTAGTTTAGCCTGTTATTTATTGGTCTGAACTAGTTTATCCTAGGCAGATCTAATTTATCCTAGACCAATTTCATTTGGCATGATTTTATTGATTTCAATGACCGCCTCAGCGTCAACATTCTACTTTCTCCTACGCTGATCTAGTTTATCCTCGGCCAATGTAATTTTACGTGTTTTGAGCTCATCAGGCTACCAAAGCCTGAGCACTAATGTGCCCATGGTTTTTGTATCTATGTATGTCTGAAATGCGTAACGCAATAATTCTTGATAAAAATACTCGATTTGCACCAAACTTTCAATGTAGGTTTCTTTCTATGACGAGCTTTTCTGATTAATTTTGGGAGGTCATTGGAGAAGAATAAGAGAGAAGAAGAACTAGAGGCTGATTCGCCCCTTCCTTTAATTTAAATAAATGGATTTCCATGCATCATTAGCATATTTTATTCAAATTTTAGATTTAGGAGCATTTTGATGAGGCGCCTCCATGATTAATTGTGGGTGTTCATTGTTTCAGTATAAAGGGAGGGGAAATAGGGGTAACGCACCCTAATTTATATAAATGCTTTTTTTTCACACAGAATTTACTGATTTGCTTTAAATTTTAGAAAAAGATGCATTCTGGTAAGACGCTTCCCTAATTAGTTTTGGGGTTAATTGGGTAAGAACAAAGGGAAGAACGGGGGACTTCCGTCCAATTTTGGCAAATGGGTTTTTCATGTAGAATTAACCTATCTCCTGCAAATGTTGGATTTGTTCATTCTGTTAAAGTGCTTCATTGTTTAATTTTAGTGGTTCTTTGATTAAGTATAGAGGGGAAACGTACAATTTATTTCCTTACTTAAATTAGATAACTTGTCCAAATTGCTTAAATTTTTGGACATGAATTCATTTTGATGAGGCGCTTCTGTAATTATTTTTTTTGTTAAGTAGTGGACGATATATCACTTTCCTTAAATTAGATAAATGGGTGTTTATGCAGATTTATCCGATTTGCCGTAAATTTTGAATATAGTATTTTTTATAAGGCGAATTCCTGACTAGTTATGAAGGTTTAGTGATTAAGTATAAAAGGAGACATGGAGGATTACCCTCATTAAATCAGATGAATGGTTTTTTGAGCAGAATTATCTGATTTGCTTCAAATTTTGGATAATATTTCAATTTTACAAAGAGTATCTGTGATTAGTTTTAGGGATTCAATGGTTAAGTATAATTGAAAAAAATGGGAAAAAGTAATCCCCTTACTTTATTTTTCGAGGGTACTATTCTTTAAAATAATACTCTATACATATTTATAGGATAAATTTACAATGTATTTTTAAATTACGATGTGTTCGCAGAATGGAAAATGCACAATATATTATTGATTGTTTTGATTCTCAGACCTTTCAATATTCAAATAGGGATTCATTAAATAAATCGTGTACTTTAGAACAAAAGGAGAGTTATAAATATTATAACTTTTGAATCTGTTTAGTAAAAAGTAGATTTGTGTATATATTTCTCGGTCATTCCTTAAGGCTTTTCTCAAATCCAAAAGAGCTACATCCTAACACATTTATGAACTAATTCCTTTTCGGAAATGCGTAATATTAACAGACATTATCACTCAGAAAATATGTAATCGAATGACGTTAGCCATTTTTTCATAAAAAGATGTATCTGTGAGAAAGTACTATTAAAGCTATGTTTTGAATCGAATTTCCGGTTACGACTTCACGGAAAAGAAAAACTTCACGCCGTGACAAGAATAACTTATGTGTCGACAGGTAATTAATTTCTCAAAAATGGAAAACGCTGTTCTTTTCCAAATTGTGTTCATCTCCAATCTAGTTCAAATATGAAAAGAAAAATAAATAATAATAGTAAAAAATGCAAGCCTGATGTCAGTTGACATGAGTCTGCAGAAAAAAAACAAGCCAACACCACATCTAATGCATCATGTCTCTACGATGGATATGTTAAATTTCTATATTGATGTGATAGATAATGACTCTTGACACACATTTATACTTATTCTAGAGAAAGAAGTGTTTTTTACCTACCAAACCCGATTTAAAGCTAAATTAGTTTAGCCTAGGCCAAACTATATTATCCTAAAGCCAAACGGATAACTAGTTTTTCCGACGCCAAACTTTTTTATCTAAATGCCCATAGGATAAACTAGTTTTTCCTAGGTAAGAGGGTAATTCTTCATTTTTCCCTTCATACTTAACCATTACACCCACAAGACAATTCAAGGAATCGCCTTATCGGAAAGAAACTAAATCTAAAATTTGAAGCAAATCCGTAAATTCTGCGTCAAAAACATCTGTCTAAATTATGGGGGGGGGGTTACCTACATTACTCTTTCTTATGCAGTTAAACAATAAACATCCACAACTAATCACGGCGGCGCCTTATCAGAAAGATCCTGTATCTAAAATTTTAAATGAAAACTGATAATATTGCATGAAAATAATATTCCATTTCTCTAAATTTACGGTGGGTGCCTCCCGTTCCCTCCCCTTTATTCTTATCCAATGAATTCCCTAAACTAATCAGAAAAGTATTTTATCAGAATGAACCTACATTCAAAATTTTAAGCAAATCGGATATTTCAAGAGTTATCGTGTTACGTACATACATACATGCGTACAAAAATGCGTGCCCATTATTTCTCAGGCTTTGACGCCTGTGAGCAAAAAACACGTAAAATTATATTATCCTAGGATAAACTAGATCAGCCTAGGACAAACTAGAATGTTGGCGCTGAGGCGGTCAATGAATTCAATAAAATCACGCCAAATTGAATTGGCGTAGGATAAACTAGTTCAGACCAATAAACAACAAGCTAAACTAGTTTATCCTTTAAGAGTTGGGCCAAACTAGTTTCTCCTAGGAAAAACTAGTTTGTCCTAAGGGCCTTAAGATAAACTAATTTGGACTAGGAAAAACTAGTTTATCCGATGGGCGTTAGGATAGACCGCTTTGGCCTTGGAAAAACTAGTTTATCAGATAGGCGTTAGGATAAACTAGTTCGGCATAGGCCAGTCTAGTTTGGTTTAAATTCGGGTTTGGCCTGTAACATGTATATATTTATACACTATATTGCCATTGATTATTGGACACTTGCGATTTTAGACAATTTGTTAAATATCTAGAAAAATACATGAGGAATCATCTCGAAACTCTTAGTGTATAAATACAATAGTATAAGTCATACATCTCCGTGAAGATTTTTTCCCGAAACTCCATAGGGGACCGTCAACAAATTAAAAAAGAATGAATATCTTTTGAATAACCCTGTCAAAACCAATGTAGCAAAAGCGCTCAAACTCTAGATTATGATTGAATGCCTTATTGTAATATGCCTTGTTCATTTTTATGCAAATAGCATGCACACTCGCAGAGTAATTAAGATTTTTATAAAAATGGTTCCAAATTTTTCCAAATTTTTTCCTTATAATTTTCAGAGTTCTTAATATAAAATAATACTTTTTCAGAAAATATGACAAACAGCATTGCACAGTACCCTGTAATCAGAATTAAAAAATAATAAAAATTGTATACAAAATGAGTAGGTTTACTAAATAATTTTTTACTGCGCATGCGTCAACGATATCAAAATTTCATTTGCATATTATGTTAGCTAAATGTATAGAGCAACTTTTGTGAAAGTCACAAAATCATAACTTGAAAATTCTGAAAATAATCGTCGATTGAATAAGTTGAAAATCCGCTATTCTCAAAATTAAGCAAAATCAAGAGGGGTTGTATCCATATATTCATTGATTAGTGTCAATATAGAATACACAATACGGGGTGTACTACTACATTTGGATAAAATCCCTCATTTTTTTGCTTCATTTTGGAAACAACGGATTTTGTCCTTTTTCTATAGACGATTACTTTCAGAATTTTCAAGCTATGATTTTGAGACTTTTACAAAACTTGCTCTATACATTTAGCTAACATAATATGCAAATGAAATTTTGATATCTTTGACGCATGCGCAGTAAAAAATTATATAGTAAACTTACTCATTTTTCATACAATTTTTATTATTTTTAATTCTGATTACAGGGTACTGTGTGCAATGTTGTTTCTCATATTGTCTGAAAAAAATATTATTTTATATTAAGAACTCTGAAAATTATAAGGGAAAAACTTGGAAAAATTTGGGACCATTTTTATAAAAACCTCAATTACTCTGCGAGTATGCATGCTATTCGCATAAAAATAAACACTTTGTATTACAAAAAGGCATTCAATCATAATCTAGAGTTTGAGCGCTTTTGCTACATTAGTTTTGACAGGGTTATTGAAAAGATATTCATTCTTTTTTAATTTGTTGACGGTCCCCTATGGAGTTTCGGTAAAAAATCTTCACTGAGATGTATGACGTATACTATTATATTTATACACTAAGAGTTTCGAGATGATTCCTCATGTATTTGTCTAGATATTTAGTAAAATGTCTAAAATCGCAAATGTACAATAATCAATGGCCATATAGTGTATATATAGCTCTGTTTTTCTAAGCAGGGAGAGTTTTGGAATCTTGAAGTCATATAATTAGACGTTAAGAAGAAATTTTCTGAAAGTTGCACCATTGCGACGACTGCAATAGGTAGTATTTCTTATGATATACCTAACAAATGAAATATATCATGAGACAAAAATATGGAAATTAATCTTGATAACCTCCATTTATAGACAAACCGGATAACATATGATACAACTTTTAGATTGAGTATTTAGAAAGGCATCAGTTTTCCAACTCTGGTCAATTCAAAGACCTAAGTAGAAACTCTGTCGAAGAAAAATTTCATTATATCAGTATGAAGAAACTGATAAATCTATTATTTCAACTTTCTCCTTTTCTACTCTAGTAGTTATCCAAATCTCGTAGAACGTGCCACATTGTGTATATTGGCATTATTTAATGGAGAAATGAATAAAACCCTTCATCTTTGAAATAACGGATTTTGTGCTTATTCAATCTACAAAAACTTTCAGAATTTTCAAGCTATGCTTTTGGGGCTTTCACAAAAGTTGCTCTATACATTTAGCTAACACAATATGCAAATGAAATTTTGATAACGTTGACGCATGTGCAATGAAAAAATATCTAGTAAAACTGCTCATTTTTCACACAATTTTCATCCAAAAGATTTTTGCTCTTTTTCAGTTTGTTGATGATCCCCTATTGAGTTTTGGGAGAAAACCTTCACGGAAATGTATGGCTTGCACTATTATGTTTACAAACTTAAGGTTTCAGATGATGTGTGAAGTATTTTTCTAGATATTTAACAAAATGTCAAAAATCGCAAGTGGATGGTCATCTTTGGCCATATAGTGTACTTTAATTTAAAAATAGAACGTTACTTTCTACAGCTTTCTTACATAAAAAATATTCTGTTTCTTTTAAAATTTCTGAGTATTCGAACAATTCATCTGTGACATTTTCATGAAACTCGCTCTTCTATGGAAAACACCCGCCCCCCCCCCCCCCTATCCTAATTTGCGTGAGCTCCAGAACGTCTGTATCAGGGAGTGGCGATAGCGGGTTTTTATATTAGTATGAAAAAATGCTTTTTTTTAACAACGAGAACAATAAAAGGGAGTTAACAAATAAATACTTTCATATGCTTACAATCACCGGAAATAAGTTCATTCATCCATCGTAACAGAAACTTCTCCGTTTGAATATTGTGGAATAAACTTCGTTATATAGAATATATTTTTCGTAATATGGGGATTACTTTACACGTGACTGGTGTTGCGAATGCCTCCTTGGTTTCGAAAACCAATTTTTGTTACTTGGTTGCTGTTGGCAACGAACCTTTTTTGTTTTTATTTTGTCAGACGATTTTTATTCTCAGTAATAGAATTTTTTTTTTTTTTTTTTTTTTTTTTTTTTTTGAACCGACTCGTTCGGTAAAAATTGAACTCTCAATGAGAGTAATAATTAATATACCCTTTTGTAAATAACAAATGTATATATCTTTTTTAATCTGAAGTTAATTTAATTGCATTAAGTAAGGTTCACTGCATTTTAGAATTTAATACTTACGAACTTATACTTTGATTCGAACTTTATTCGACAATGTAGACTTTATTCGAATGAATTTAGCCTGCAATCTTAGATATAATGATGTAATGCATCAAATAGTATCTAAATTCATAGTTCAGCAGAAAATTTCGTTAGGCAGAAAAATTTGTAAAATAAAGGGTTTGTTAAAGGGACGTTCTACTTTATTCTTTATTCAACAAGTAATACGAAAACATAAGGAAGATACATGGTTAAAAATTAGTTCTGTAAAAAAAAGATTTCACTTGAAATTGAAAGTAATTTTTAATTACATAAAATATTTATCCCTTTTTAATCCTTGTAAAATTATTCAATATTTAAATTACTGTTAAACCTTTATTGCATACATGATTTTTAAGTGATGATGTTTTAATTTTTCTTGAAACATATCTTTTAAACGAAATATTAATTCTCTCGGCGATTATTTTTGAATATTACAGAATTTAAAATGCATAACTGAAATAAAACTAGATTTCTGAAAATATTGAAATAATTTTTTTAAAAATCATATGAATGCTTATATATCGCTATTTTGCATATTTAATAAAACTATCTACAATCTATATTGATAACTAACGGGGAAACAAACATGTGTTCTCATTTTTTCCGTTTAAATCAAAAATTGGATAAAAATACTTCGTTAAAGATTAATCATGTAATATCATTGAAATCTTAAAATATTACATTTAAATTTTCTACAATGCTTAATTTTTAATTCCAAGTTAACAACAATTACCTATGTGAAAAACAGTTATTCTTACTTTAAATTTTAAATAAGAATTTTTTTTTGCATTAAAATATATTTTTCAAGTTGGAAAATAAATCTTAAAGAAAATATTATTTACATTTTTGGAGTTTTAGAGCTGAATAATTAAATTAAAATTATAACTGAAGACGATTTTTCAAGAACCATATCAGAAAAATATGTATATATATATGTGTATATATTATGTTTTATTATATTATGTACTTTCTGTAGTTTAATCTATATGTAAATATTTATTTTAAGCAAAAAAAAAAAAAGTATTGAAGAGTGGATAATACATGTATGTATAGTATTTTTCCATATATATTTTGATTTTATAATCATTTCTGAACAATATGCATAAAAAACGCATTTAAAATTTCAATTAGTTTGCTTACTATTGCAGTTTTGTTAGGCTAAAATTATGATGCAAAATATGGCAATTAAATTTTCCGTCGCGTTTATTCAAAACAATGAATTTTGATGCTGCGTGCAGTGTTACACACACACACAGAGAGAAGAAAAAAATAGGAGTTACAATCTACAATTTAAAACTAAAAAAGCTGCAATTTTAAATATTTAACACGTAAATTTTTACATTGCTAACTAAGCACAGAACCAACGTAGTGAAAAATGTCCAAGCGTACCTGGAACTCTTGTAATAGCGCTTCAAGAGCTCTACTTTTTAGCTCACAGGCTATCAAAGCCTGAGAGCTTATGTGCCCGCCCGTTCTGTATGTATGTACGTACGTGCGTATGTAACGTGATAACTCATGATAAAAATATCAGATTTACATGAAATTTTGGATATCGGCTTATTATGATAAAACGCTTCCCTGATTAGTTTTGAGAGTTCATTCGATAAGTATAAAAAGGGGAACGGGGGCTATTGCCCTTCCCCTTAATTTATACAAATGGGTTTTTCATGTAGAATGAGTAAATTTCGTTCAAATCTTAGATGTAGGATCATTCTAATGAGGTGCCTCCGTGATTAGTATTGAGTGTTCATTGGATAAGTTTAAAGAAGGAGAATGGGAAGGGCGGTAATCCCCCAATCTTAATTTAGGTTTTTCACTCAAAATTTACCGATTTGCTTCAAATTTTGCATATAGGTTTGTTCTGAAAAGGAACTTCCCTGATTTGTTTTTGGAATTCACTAGATAAGTATAAAGAGAGGATAGGGGAAAGTACAACTCATAATTTTTGTAAATGGTTTTTCATGCAGAATTAACGGATTTCTTTCAATTGTTGGATACAGGCTCACAATAAGATGCTTCGCTCATTTGCTGTGGTGTTCTTTTGTTAATTATAAAGTGGGGGAGGTTCGATTACTTCCATCTTACGTTAGCTAACTGGAGTTTTATGCAGAGTTATACGATTTGCTTTACCTTTTGGATGTAGGTTCTTTCTGATAAATTAAAATTTCTGAACAGTTTTGGAGGTTTAATTGTTAATTATAAAGGAGAGAACGAGGACAACGTTTCTTAAATTACATAAATAAGTTTTTATGCAGAATAATTCGACTTGATTCGAATTTTGGATACAGGTTTATTATATGATAAGGCGTATCCCTGATTAGTTTTGGGGCTTCAGTGATTAAGTATAAAGAAAGGAAATGGGGGCGGTACTCCCTTCCTTATTTTTTTTGTAAGGCATTACTATATAAGGCTGTAATATACAATTAGTATATATAGCCTGTGAGCTCTATGCCATCAGCTTTAACTGGGCATCATTGTTTTTATTGAAATACTAGGACGATATCGAGCTTAGCATTTCTCACTTCATATATTGGTTAGGAAACAATTCGCAGCAGGAGATGGAACCGTCTTCGTGAGCACACAAGTCTACAGCGTAACACGAGACACAAGAAACCCAGCATCGGTAACTCACCGCTTGGACATTTTTCAATTTTTCACTATGTTGGTTCACTTACTTAGCAATGTAAACCTTCACGTATTGAATATTCAAGCATTTCAAGCGTAATCCAACTGCTGAAAATTGATTGAAAAAATAATTAAATTAAAAAGTTGAAATTTTATTTAATTTTGAATTTTATTTTATTTTTGTACTTGGCAATTTTTTTAATTGAAAATTTTAATTTAAGTTAATTTTTTTTAATTTAGTCAATATTTTTTACAATATTTTGGTTTTGGTATAAAGGTGTTTGTGCATTCTTTTACCAAAAGTTCCTTTTTTATATGCATATTTTAAATTTTATCATGCACACAAGACGAGTATTTTTTTTTTTCATTAGCAGATACATTTTTAAACTTATCATTTAAATATTTATTTAGGAATTTAGAAGCATATATGTAAAAATAATTCGACGAAGGCTATGTTCCGTAAACTCCTAAGAATGTTACTTATAAGAATCAGCAGCAGCACGAGCAGAGTAGTCGCTCCGGCACTTGGCAAGCAGCGGAAGAATTGCATTGGGGTATTTACCCATTATAAAAACAAAATCCATGAGTCTTTCAATTCCTTTATTTATTAACTCATAAACTACGTAAGTTCTTCTCCACATTCACCTTTGCCTGGTCATCAAATATTCCAAAACTTCGTGATTAAGCTGCATTCCAAGATATTAGAATTTTTCGGGGAAAAAGAAGCAAAATCCTAATATTTTAAAAGTCAATCGCATTCTGCGCTCTGAAAAAACCAAATGAGAAATCCAAATTTTCACGACAAACTAGCTCCTCCTACTCCGCGTCAATCATTTTAAAAATCCAACCAGGATTAATCTGAATCTACGTAATAAAAATGATCACCTCTGATTGGCCTAGGAGGCGCGAACCTCGGGTAGGAATTACTTCACGTCTCGCAAAGAGACAAGCCTTTTAATATCTTCGCGCATCAACACAGATCACGTGATCAACAAAAAATAAAATTAAAAATCTCGAGAATATTCTAAAAAGGAAAGATTACGAAATAATTTCCCGCTTTTTTGAAAAACAAGCAATAGATTATTAATAAGTTAAATAAAAAAAAGAAAAAGGACTTTAGCTGTTAAAAGATTAATATATTACGAAACTAAGATTAAAAATATGTTCCACAATTTTAGAATTAAAAACTCAGAGAGAGCAAAATGGCGCAATTTTTTTTTATTTTATTACATATATATTTTTTTTAAATGTAAATTTAAATTATTAGCTTTGTATTTAAGTGAAATTTAATTTTTATTTTTGACTTATTCTCAAAAGTTTTGAATCTTGGAACATAGTGATATTTTTTTTCCTTTTCAGACATGTTCAATAGTAACCCACTTCCTTAAAAATTTCATTCAGAAAAAAAAAAAATTAGAAATAGAAACATACCTGAAAAAAAATGCTCAGAATATTTTGAGAATTTAAATGCTGAAACATAAAATTAAACGACATACACACATAATTTTTTTCCAATCAGTTGTGAATAAAATATTGTACTATTTGATTACAATGCCGATCATTTTCACCAAAATACACAAACTTCCTAACTGTACGCCAAACTAAACAAATGGAAGAAAGTCGTCATACCAGAATATTAAGATACGAAAAATAATGCATTTAAATAAAATAAAAAGCACTAAAGAATAGGGTTACAATAATGATGATGTTTATTACTGATATAGCGACACCCGAAATATAAAAAATTCTTTATTTAGATGATTTCGAGCAAAATAATACTCCCTATGTCCCAAATTTGTTGCTACATTTGACTATTTTTGTATTGAATTTTAATATTGATGATTTTATAATTTTTTGAACATTTTCCTGAGATTTTAGGGTGATATGCTTCAATCGACATCATTTACTTATCAAGTATTCCCACCGTCTCTTCATAAATCAGAATCATGTTAGTTTTTTAAAAATCCAGAGTTCGCACGCTCTTAAACCACGCCCCATTTTGTTTCGCATTTTTAAAATTCCTTAAAGCGTTGTAATTGCAATTTCCATCCATCTTATAAACATTCATTACTGATACTGGGATCATCCACTGTCAAATGAAGCTAGGCGTTGTCGCCCTATATGTCGCCCTATGTGTCGCCCTATCTATGTATACAGGAATCGAATTTTCATTATTGGAGAATTTTTCACATATAGCTGGTAGCACCTTTTCTATAACAAGTTTTCGGATTTATTCTTTGTTAACAATTTCAACAAAAAAATTCTTCTTGCTTTTTTTTTTTAGCTTTTTTTAAATAAACAAAACTTGAATAAAAAAGTATTTATTTGAACAATTACTTTTTTATTCAAGTCCGATCTTGGTCTTGTCTTACACATTCATTTGGTGATAAACCTTTTGCTTTTGTAATGCATCAGAGGTTCAGTTCCACCTAGCAATTATAGCAGTGTTGCTTAGTTAATCATTTTTTAAATGTTGTAGTAAAAATAACAATGTAACATTATAATATCCACTGTAGCATAATTGTACTGGTATTTATTTATTAAACTGCATCAGAAGATATTTATGACTCCGCTTACTTGAAATGTCACAACTAATTTGGGAACAAGATTTTCGACCTAAATGTAGAAACTAATTTGGAACAGAGGGAGTGTTAAAAGTTTACTCATTTAAAGCAGAATAATGAAATTAAACCAGAAACCAAACAGATATTTTTAAAATATTGTATTTTACTGGTGTAAGTAAAGAGCACCACGTCTCTAGCGGTCTGTATAAAAGACATGTGAAATGCACAGCAATAGCTTGCCTTTAAATTTCGCAATAGCTTGTCATTAGCTGTCTAGAAAAAGCAAAACTGAGCTAAGTTCCGTTAGTTTAGCTGAGTTTTGCTTTTTCTATCTCGCTGAGTTTTGTACTGATTAAGAATCTCGATAGTAGATTTGAAACAGCTGTTTGCTACCTTTTCATACATTATTTGTGCATTTATAATAGTTGGTTTTCTATCTTTAAACATTTTTGCGCAATGGTTATATTTGCTATTTTACTGTATTATTTATTCAACAAGTAATGCGAAAACATAAGAAAGATACATAGTTAAAAATTAGTTCTCTAAAAAAGAAACAGTTCACTGAAAATTGAAAGTAATTTTTAATTACATAAAATACTTATTCCTTTTTTAATCTATGTTGAATTATTCAATATTTAAATTACTGTTAAATCCTTATTGCACACATCAATTTAAAAATTTTCATTAAAACATATTTTTTAAACGAAAGATTAATCCTCTCGGCGATTAATTTTAAACATTTCAGAATTTAAAATGCATATCTGAAATAAAACTAGATTTCTGTAAATATTGAAATAATTTCTTTGAAAATCATATGAATGCTTATATATAGCTATTTTGCATATTTAATAAAACTATCTACAATCTGTATTTATGATTAACTGGGAAACAAACATATGTTCTCATTTTTTCTCGCTTCAATGAAAAATTGGATAAAAATATTTCTTTAAAGATTAATCATGTAATATAATTAAAATTTAAAAATATTACATTTAAATTTTCTACACTGCTTAATTTTTTAATTTCAAGTTAAATCCTTCAACAATTACCTGGGGGAAAAACAATTATTCTTACTTTAAATTTTAAATAAGAATTTATTTTTGCATTAAAATATATTTTTCAAGTTGGAAAATAAATCTTAAAGAAAATATTATTTACACTTTATTAGAATTTTAGAACTGAAAAATTAATTTAAAATTATAACTGAAGACGATTTTTTAAGAAATATATCGGACATATATATATGTATATTTGTTACGCTTTATTTTTGTATTTACTTTTTGTATTTAATGTACATGTGAATGTTTATTTAAAAAAAAATTATAGCATAATAAATTTAATTTTCAAAATTAAACTCAATATTAAAAAAAAAGATAAAATTGTAAGCATCATTATATATTCCACCATTTGTAGTTATTTAAAAAGGAAAAATTGGCAATTTTAATGTTCTTTATTTACATTTATGATTCTGAAATCCTACTATACAATTAGAAGAATGTTGCTTGAAAGGGTAGAATATGTTTAAACATTAAAAAATTTCGAGTACTTTACTATGCATATACTTTTATTCCATAATCATTTCTAAACAATACGAAAAAAAACACGCACTAAACAATTTCCATTATTAAGAGATATAAACTTCTTTAACGCATCATAAAAAAAACTAAATAAAATTCATAAAAAACTAATTAAGTTCTCTAGGCCTTTCAAAAGAGCCCGCCCAGTGGCCGAGAGGTTCCGATCTCCAAACTGGTAGACTGTAGGTGCTGGATTCGAACCCAGTCGAAAATCGTTGGCCAAACCGTTCGGAGTCTTTCGTGATTTTTTTTACCCCGAATTTTCTTGCGTAAATACAGGTTAGGTTCCTTTAGAAAGATACCCACGGAGGGTAACTCCTATCCTTAGGGCCTTTGTCCCTCCTATAGATAATTGGTCGTCATAAACATAAACAAAGACACAAACCTTTCAAAAGAACTGAGTATTTCTTTATCAGGCGAAAAAAAGGCATACGTTTACTACGAAAGTAGTAGCATGTCTTAAGCCGTGTCATGCCACTACTTTTATAGTAAACGCACGTCTTCTTTTCGCCTGATGAAGAAATACTCAGTTCTTTTGAAAGGGCTGAGGAATTTAAGTTTTTTTTTTTATGGCGTATTACAGAAGATTTTACATCTTCATATTAATTCCCACCAATTTCAACTTGGATGAAATATTTTGATTTGGGTGAAATAATCCCCCAGTATTCGTCCGTGATGGCTCAGTTGGAAGAGCATTGGCGGCTTCAGCCAATACACTCTAAAAAATAAATGTGTAAATTGGCCAGTTTTACCCATGGATATGTGTAAATTTGTAAATTTACACACCTGTCGTAAAATTTACACATTTTTTCTCGGAAATTTACCTATTTTTATGTGTATTTATCTTATGAAAGTAAGTGTGTAATTTATTATCACTTGAAAAACTCAGACAAGTGTGTAAATGTTGAAAAATGCCATTATTTACACGAATTTGTGATTTATTCTAATTTAAACATAATTATATGTACACAGATAAGTGTGTAATTTTTTTTAAATGCATACTTGACTTAAAATTTACACATTTTGAGGAAAAAATTACCTGTTTTTATGTGCATCTAACTTGAGAAATCAAATGTGCAATATGTTATCGCTTTATAAACTCAAACAAATGTGTAAATGTTGAAAAATGCCTGAAATTACACAAATGGCGTGTTAGACATAATTACAAGCAGAGAATATTCGAAAAATCCGTTTTGTTTTCGTTTTCGGCCCAAAATCTGAGTTCTGCCGAAAATTCGGTTTCGTTTTCGTTTTCGGTCCAATATTCGTATTTTGCCGAAAATTCGATTTCGTTTTCGGCCCAAAATCTGAATTTCACCGAAAATTCGGTTTCGGTTTCGTTTTTCGCCCAAAATTTGAGTTTCTCCGAAAACTCGTTATCGGCGGAAATGCTGTTAGAAATTCGGCTGGACCGAAACTCGGCCGAAACTATCTGAATTCTAGAAATCTTCTTTCTTCCGTTGAAAATTTTTGACATGACTTGTTGATTGAGCTGTTTCCGCTCAGATGAGAAACTCTTTATTTAATGTTATGAATAAAGTTTATTGTTTATAATTATCGACCACAGCTGATTCATGACGTGAAATTAGCGTTGTAAAGGTTTGAAAAAACCCGGTTTAAACCCGGGAATAAACCGGGTTTTTAGGAATAAACCGGGAAAAAACCCGGAAGTTTTTGGAATAATTCGGTTTTTTGGGAATAAACCTGGGAATAAACCTGGTCTATTGGAAATAAACCCGGGAATAAACCGACTTTTTGCAACTCTACGTGAAATCAAATTAAACATCCTCCTACATACGGCGCTCTTCACCTGCTCCTTAAAAGCTGCACGCTTAATAGTACTAGAAAATTTTTAGTTTAAAAACGCAGATGTTTCGATTGCTATTTCTAAAAGTTCTAACATTCTATGTTGTTGATGAATTAATTACATTTTATTTTACATGCAAATAAAAAGTTTTGTTCAAAGTAGAGATGTGCACGCATCCGGGCTTGGATGACGATATGAATCAGAATTTTCAAATGGGCCGGTAAACAAAATAAACGGGTTTGGGCCGATAAAATAAAATATTTAGCGGTCCTACCGGCCGACATAAAAATTTAAACCAAGCCGATAAAATATTAGCTACTTTCAAAGAATTCGTTTTTCATCAGAATAAATATAAACCTGCGTCACGAGCTGATGCTTGATAAATAACATTAATGAAGAAATGTAACATGTCCACCGAAGAGACTGGCATCGGACATGGTGTCTGTTTAGATTTTTTCAGCACAATTGTGCGGTATTAAGATCAGATTTGCATTTTTTTATTACATAGTGGAGCTGGGTCGGAACTTAACGTAGCTGTTCCCAGGATGTGTGGGGCAAGCAATATGTTTTGTAAAAATATTAGTAGTGATAATGAACTTCTGTTTACGGAATCTTTGGAAATGTACCTTAAAATGTTTTTTAGCTCACAGGCTATCATAGCCTGAGAGCTTATGTGCCCGTCCGTTCTGTATGTATGTGCGTTCGTGCGTAACGCGATAACTCATGATAAAAATATCCGATCCACTTTAAATTTTGTATGTAGGTATATCCTGACAAGGCGCTTCCCTGATTAGTTTTTGGAGTTCATTCGATATGTATAAAAGGGGGAACGGGGGGCTCATGCCCCCCGTTAGTTGATATAAATGGGATTTTCATGCAGAATTAAGTTTTCGTTCAAAATTTAGATTAGGATCATTCTGATGAGGCGATTCCGTGACTGTTATTAGGTGTTCATTTGATAAGTATAAATCGGGGGAACAGGGGTTCTAATGCCCCCCCCCCCCGTTAGTTGATATAAATGGGATTTTCATGCAGAATTAATTTTTCGTTCAAAATTTAGATTAGGATCATTCTGATGAGGCGATTCCGTGACTGTTATTAGGTGTTCATTGGATAAGTATAAATAGGGGGAACAGGGGCTCTAAAGCCCCCCCCCCCCTTAATTTATATAAATGGGTTTTTCAAGCAGATTTCGTTCAAATCTCTGAATAGTTTTGGAAGTTTAATGGTTAAGTATAAAAGAGGGGGATAACTCCTTTTAAATTATATAAATGCTAAATGGGTTTTTATTAAGAATTATCTAATTTGCTCTGAATGTTGGATATAGATTTTTTATATGATAAAGCATGTCTTTGATAGTATAGGAGGTTCAATGATTAAGTATAAAAAAAGAGGAAAGGGGAGAGCTGTTTCCCCTTCTTAATTTTTTTTTCGAACGGAATTAACCCTTGAAAATATAAGGCTTTAATATACAATTAGTATTTGTAGCCTGTGAGCTCAATGCCATCAGTTTAACTGGGCAGTATTCTTTATTAATTCCCTGCTCAACGTGAAACTCTGACACATATTCTGACTAATATTATTTAACAGTAAAGACTTAAAATTGACAAGCTTGACTATTAAAGGAATTTGGAATCGATAGCGTTTTCTATTTTTGATAGATAAATTATTTTTCGACAAATAAGAGTTTCTTATCGTGGCTTCAGGTTTTTCTCCTTTTCGTGATGTTGCTTTCGGAAATTCAATTCAAACGTTATCTTTTGCACGATTTTTTCAAAGATACATTGCCTTTATCAAAAAATGGATAACGCCATTCGATTACATTATTTATTTATGAAAACACCTGTCTTATGAGTTCCAAAAAAAATATGAGTTCATAAATGTGTCAGAAAGTAGCTCTTTGGGGTTTAAAAATAGCCTTAGTAAAAGAAAGATAAATATTTTCACAAATCTTCTTTTTATAAAAGAGTTTTAAAAATTATGTTTATAGCATTCATTTTTTTCTTTTATTCAAAGCAATATTAATTTTTTTATGAATTTTTATTTGAATGTTGAAACGTCCAAGAAATCTAAGTAATCGTTACTGTTGTATTGTGTATTTTCCATCGTAATTTTAAAATATACGTTAAATTTATCCCATAGATATGTATGCAGTATTCTTTAAAAGAATCTTAATTGTATGTTAAGAAAAATCTGAATTTTTTGTAGAAATTGAGTTGGGCCATTAACTGTGAAAATCTGAATGGGCCGGGCCGGGTTGAACTTATATAATTTTTACACCGTACTGAGCTGGATCCAGGGCCTGAAAATTCCGGCCCTTGCAGACTTTTAGGTTAAAGACACAGAGATTCCGCCAACTTGGGCACAAAACATAGATTTTTCAAACAAGGACGCTATTTCAAAGCATTCGTAAAGAGGCGAGGGAGTGGCAAAGATTTTTCGGGAGGAAGTAGCACTTATTTATTTAAGCATACGGCTTATCTATATTTAAATCTCCATTAAACTAATAATAATTATAAATTATCAAATGGTTATTTTTTTTAAATAAAAACTTACTTATAGTTAGTTTTCTAAAAAAACTTTTAAGCAATTTATTTTAACTACTTTTAATGAGAAATATTAAATAACTGAAAAAATGTGTATATTCAAAAATTAAATATTCACTATTGATTTGTTCTTGATTATTAATTGCATTATTAATTAATTATTAATAAATATATATGAGTATTGATTGTCAATAGCAAAAGCAAATATAAAAGTTATATTATTATTTATATTTTGCTTTTGCTTGAACTTGTGCACATTTATACATGTTTATGTATGTTAAAAATGTGCGTCTAATACACACATAATTAATTAATAATTATGTCTATTTATGTATGTATTAATAACTTAAAAAATGAACATTTTCGTTTTCGGCCGAAAATTGAAAGATTACCGAAATTCGATTTCGGTTTCATTTTCGGTCTTACAGACCTGTTTCGGTCGATCCTTTTTATAAGTATATAAATCTGAAAAAAAACTGAAACGAAATAAACCGAACACGAAACGAAACATTTTTTTTTCACTTCAAGCAACAAACATAATTTAGTGTTTGTTGGCTAATATTCCACAATGAAATAATAAAAAAAAACTTCAGTAAAAACACGTACCTATATAAAACAAAAATTTAATAGACATGTAATTGAACTAAGCGCATAAATTACTAAAATATTAGAATTAAAAAAATTTGCAGCCAGCAAAATCTATGATTTCTCAACTATTTCCTCTTGGTATGATTCCTAGCTTATTTTTAGGAACAAATTTTGCATTTGCGATGGAAGATACAAAGCGTACTTTTCTAATTTAGAAATATTTTGCATTATTGTCCATTAAAATCATTTTTAACTATTCAAAATTTAAACATTGTTTAATTTGGTATGCGATCTATATCAGTATAGTTATCGTTACAATTGACAAAAAGCTTAAAGTTTTTTGAAATAAATCGAAAAAAGGCATAAAAAATGTCTTAATATAAGAAATTTTAAATTAAAAAGTCTTCACCACATAAAGAAACAAAAATAATTCACCACATTAAGAACGGGAGAAAACATCTGCCATGTGCCTAGATAAAGAACTCGAAAACTGCAGACGATTATCAAATATAAATAAATGAATAAAAAAACACTGTTTATTTAGTCTTTGGAATACGCAGAGAACATTTGCAGAGAACAAAAATAGCCATTTTATGCGCGTATAGCCTCAGTCTGGATTTAAAAATCTTACCAAAAAATTCGTTGGAGTCATTCCATGCGTACTTTTGATGAAATATGTATCCGAGAAATGTACAATTGCTCTGGGCATGGTTAAAAATATTTATGCCAGTGTTATTGTACTTATTATCGGAACATTTATTAGATCTACAAACATCAAGGATTACATCAGAAAAGGAAAAACGAAGTCATTGAAAAATAGGTATGAAGAAATATTTTCCCTGTTTCTTTTCTTTGAATTATAACTATTTTATTAAAATAAATAACTGTCTTTCGACAACTAAAATCACATGATAAAAATCAATTATTTAAATTACTTCTTTTAAAAATAAGATTTGTTTACCTGTAGAATATCAATCGTTAAAATCGCATATTTTCTGAAATTTTAAAATTATGTGGAAAAATATTGTAACCACAGTTTATCATAATTAGCAAATATTTAAAGGTATTTAAATTTCTGAATAAAAAACTTTCTTTTAAAATAAAATTGTTTTCAAATTTAATTTTTAAATTTTGCATTAAGTAATGACATGAAAATACTTTTATAAGGGAAAGTTGGTATTCTTTCCAGTTTTAAATTTGTAAATTTATAATATTGATGTGAAGCATATACTTTTCTGCTTATTGTAAATATGAAAAATTATTACTATTTGCTATTTATTCTTTTATTTATTTATTTTTGTATATATTCTTAAAATAATGCCTTTCTAGCATCCGAATAAATATTTGAAATTTAAACATCTAATAGCATTTGAAATAATTCTTTGATTTAAAAATTGTCTGTTTCAGCATGCTTATCATAATGTTTGCTATAAAGTTAACCAGTTTTCATAGTTTTACATGCTATAGATTTCTCAATTCTATTTCTACTGATGTCAAATGAAAATTAACGGATTTTGATTCATGGTTTTTCATTTACGATTTTTAGATTGAAGCAATTAAAAATTGTTTTTAATTCATTGAAAACATTCATAAACTACAAACAAAATAAACAAAAATAAAAATTTTAATTAAATTAATTTCATTATTCTGTTTATAGTTTAAAGAATACAAAAAATGCTGTATAATACAAGAGATTAGATTTTTATGTAAAATTTATTTTGATAATGCTTTGAACATTTAAGCAGCAATGTTTCTTATATAATTTTAAACCTTAAAAAAATATATTACAAATATTGCACCTAATTTTCACGTAGATTGATGAAAAATAATTCTTTATCAAATTTAACACAATTATTATAATTGGTAAATAAATCACACAAATTGCCATTTTTCAACATAGTCCAAAAGCGTATAGGCCTGAATTTGAATCGGAGAGCTTTGTGAGAGCTTGCAATGTTCTGCCAATTGAGCTATCCAGGATAAATCTGGAAGACACAACTCAGCCAAAAAACTACAGATATATAATAAATAATACTAGACTGGCAGCTTACTCCAAAGGTCCCTAGTTCCTGTCCTGCCCTAGATGCTTTTTCACCTATTTGGTAAAATTACATTATAATTCTTTTTGAACGTTATTACAGTAGAACCCCGCAAATCCGGACCCCGATAATCCGGATCGATTTGGTCATTTTTTTTCCAAGCTTGAGAAACATTTTTGCTGATTTCTATAACACTAACTTATTTCATCGTCATATTTTGAATTAAAAAAAAAACTTTTTCTGAAATTTTTTCGACTTTTTTATTACAGGCTATTTCCAAGAGTACTTGTAGTGTAAGTCACAGGCTACGATTTTTGGCTACCAGTATTATAGAATGAGAAAAATGTGATTAATTTCATTGCACATTCTCATTAATTGAATGAGGCCAAGCAGACTTTTCGAAAATAGCGGTGGCTAACAAGCATAGCAATTAATAAGTTATGTGACTTACACTACAGAACCCATGGAATTGGCCTACAAAGTAAACATTTTTCTGTTTGTAAATATTCAATAAGTTTAACATAAAAGTGATTTTGTGTAAGTATGCTTAATTTTATTTCATTTTTTTCTAAGTCTCCGGATTTTTGATAATCCGGATTGGGTCTGGTCCCAATTAATCCGAATTATCGGGGTTTTACTGTATTTAGAACTAGTAGTTATCTGTAGAGCTTCTTAGAGCTCCTGGTGATAAATTTGGATGCTAAATTGAACAAAAGCTTAAGTATGTAATATGTGACTATAACATTGCTAACAAAGCGAGAACCAACATAGTGAAAATTATCCAAGTCGGGGATCGAACACGTAATTCTTGAAATAGCTCTCCAAGTGCTCTGCCATTTAAGCTACGAGGAAGATGGCCAGCTTGTCAATTCTCACTCACATTTTGTTGGTAAGGCTGCAACTGCAGCACAAAATAATAACGTCTACATGAGCACACAAACTTGTGGCATAACATGAGACACAGATAAGTCCAGCATTAGTGAATACATATATAATTATAATAATTTTTTAATTATTTATCAGCAGTGAAATTACGCTTGAAATAATTGAATATTTAATATGTGATTTCCACGTTACTAACAAAGCGTAGAACCAAAATAATGAAAAAAGTCAAACCTGGGATCAAACTTTAACCTCTGGAATAGCGCTCCAAGTGCTCTCAGCTCCAAGAGCACTTGAAGCCTTAATCGGAGCTTTCTCCCTTTTAATATTTATGATATTATCAGAGTTATAATGGACCTGGCAATACACATCTAACCAGCCACATACATCCTTGATACAAGAAAGCAAAAAATCATGCGTCAAACATAGATTATAAAGCACTTTGCAATACATTCAGAATAATGCAACAAAACTGCACTTAAGAAAAATAAATAAAATATTATGTCTAGGTCCACCATATGGAAATGTATAACGCATTTTAAAATAGAATTTCAGCTGTTCCTATTCACAATGGAAAAATTATCCGAATTTTTTAGCAGCCCTCTATATGATAGAGATTTATATCTAATAATAGCATGCATTTCAAAATTTAGTTCATTAAAGAGATACATATATTTGGGTGATTCTCAAAATAAGAGACTTTTTCAAAATTTAAATCTTTAAAAAATTACTGTTAGCAAAATTTCTGAAAAAAATAGGTGTTGTTAATATAGTATTAGGTATACTTTACATGTAGTCAGCAGAGCTAAATATTTAAAAATTAACTTAAAAAAAATAATTAATATTTTTTGAGCCATGCTAATGACAAAAAAAATTGCATGGAATAAATATATTAAGAAATTTATTTTCTTCCTGTTTAAATATTTTTTTCTATATTTATTAGCCTTCCTTTTCAGCAAATGGTTTCCATTTTTACATATATACATACAAGGAGAATAAAAACATTACCAAAGAGCAAACTTTGTTTACATGAGCAACATTCTGACACTAACAACGTAAGAAGCTGTCTTATTGATTTTCTGACAAATTTAATGCATATTTTAGGGATAATAAATATAATACGTAAATTTATATGTAAAATTAAACTTTATAAAGGATACAATATAAGCACTGGTTACATTTATGCACATAGAAGTCTTTAGCATGGACAGAAAAACCATGCTAATGACACTGATATTTGTCCATGCTAATGACAAATTTTAATTTAAATAAGATTATGAGCTATAATATAATCACAATGCAGTAGTCCTTTCTGGGGCTTTTTAAAACACAAAAGTTCTATTCAAATAAGTAAAATAAAAATTTTAACTATAAAATAAACATGAAAACTATTATCCATTCTAATGACATGCAATTGATGTACGCCCCTAATATTCAACTTCTATTCTTAAAATACAATACATGCTTCTATTTTCAGGCTGGGATAAAATGGATATTTGTTGCCATGGGGAAACTTTATATTTTCAAACTATTGTCATATGTGAAAATGAAATTTTGATTAATAACTAGCTGTTATAGTCTGACCTTGTTTTGAAAATAGAATATGGAGGACAAACTTTAATTCTTTTTTTTATATACTATAATTTTATTTTAAAAAATAAATTTATTGGATAAATCCTCTCCTTGATTATTTTAAAGAAAGAATAACATTTGTTTTATTTTATAAACATGATATTAACTCTTGAAAAATGCTAGTATACACTAAGCACAGCTGCTGTGGACATCCATGCTAATGACATTTTGAACATTTATTCTGTTATTTTAAAGTGTTTTTAACTAAAAAGTGAGTAATTCTTGAGTGCAACTTATGAATAATATTAAGACAAACATATCTAAATATAAAAACATGACAGAAAACCTCTCAATTTTTTTTTGTATGCCGAAAGACATAAATTGTCCCCTATTTTGAGAATCACCCATTTCAGAAAATTCTCCTTCAGCAATTTTTTAATGATAAGGAGAATGGTAGGCGAATACTTTTTGTGAAGCCCTAATTATGAAGTATAATATATATATATACAGAGTAATATGCAAAAAACCAATTAAATTTAAAAGTGCATACTGAATTTTAAAACGTACTCTCTAGCATTTATTAAGCAAAGATAACTGTAATCTATACAATAATACAAAATACTGTAATTGATTCCTTTTGTTTGTCCCTGAAAAATGCTATGAATACTCTGTTTTAACGTGATCTGAGTTATATCAGCTTCAATATATTTGAAATAGCAAAATGTCATTAAAATACTCTCAAAACGATTTTCCACATGTACTATAATGTAATCGTATTCTTCTGAGTGTCCCTGTAAATGAAATATTAATCATACATACTTAATATGCAATACGAAACATGCTTTGGTGACCTTAAATAAGCTTTATCAATTGCGTGAAAATTATAGGAGTTAGAGCATCGACAGACGGACTGGCAAACCGAAGCACTTTTCAACATTTTTGGAGAGTGCTAAAAAAGAACATAAAAATATCACATTATAGGGAAACTAGAGTAGATGCGGTGCTGTGTAATATATACAATTAATGATAAATTTTTTTCTTTTAAATTGTATATTAAGATATATTATTAGTTTAAATGTATAATGTTCAAATTTATTGTTTTAAATGTGTAATTTCATAAATATTTATGTAATTTTTGCAACCTGTTATTAAACTTATTTTTTAATAATAATAAAAAGTTTTTAAGTATTATTTTACTGCTTGTAAATTCTGACATAAAATGAATTAATCCAAATGACACTTTTTAAAAGTTTTTATTCGTGTTTTTTTTTTTTTTTTTGTGATTTTTATTAGGGAGATAATTAAAAATTATTTTTTAATACATTGAAGACTTTTTTTATGCGTATTACATTCAAAAACTATTGATAGCAAAAACAAAAACAAAAAAAAATAAATAAATAAAAAATTTAAATGTGTAATTTGATATCCGTAGAAATAGTACAATACACGAGTAGACAGAAAAAGTCAAAAGTTTCAAAATATCAAATTACAGAAACAGAAAGATTTGCTAGTTTCCATTTTTTATTTTAATAGTATGAAAAATTATTGTACATTTTAGAATCGAAATAGTTTGAATTTTTTAGATGCATTGCATTATAATCGTATATTTCATTCATAGTAATTAGTATCATACAATTAATGTAGATAAAATATAATTACTTAATAACGGTTTTACTTTTTATCTTTTAATATTTTTTATAGCTGTTGTGTAATAAAGGATAACTAGTGACTTAAGGTTCAAAATGCACATTAAATTGCTAAATTAATTTCATTTTTGTCAATAGTAAATTAATAATCTTTAAATTCAGGCAATCAATAATCTTTATTATTTAAATAATACAAAAAGTATTATGTATAATTCAGTGGATTATATTTTTATGTAAATTTTACTCTGATAATACTTTGCACATTTATGCAGAAATATTTCTTTAGTAATTTTAACTCTTAAAAATACTGTTACAAATATTGCTCTTAAAATTTACGTAGTTTGATTTAAAAAAAAAATATATATATACATTTATTACTTTTAACACAGTTATTATAATTGGTAAATAAATCAAATGCCTTGTGAATTTTTCCAGCAGAATTAAAATGTGTATAGGTGTGGGTTTGAACCGGTTACTTTTGTGAGAGTTGCCGATGTTCTATCAGATGAGCTACTATCCTGGATAAATCTGGCAGACACAAATCAGCCAAAGAACTAGAGTTACATACTAAGTATAGTTAACCAATGCCAGACTGACAACTTAAATTAAAGATCCGTGATTCGAATCCTGTCCTGGACGCTTTTTCACTCATTTGGTAAAATTACATTAAAGAAAAAAATTTTCTTGAACGTTATCGGTTAGAAATAGTAACTATCTGTAGTACTTTATATGTGTGATGATAACTTTGGAAGTTAAAGTGAGCAAAAGTTTTTAAAGAGAGTACGAAAATACATTTAACACATACAAAAAGATTGTAATAATTTATTAAAAAAGAAATAAAATGTATAGTTTTATTTTACATGGCAACAAGTGAAAAGAAGAAAATAGTATTCCGTCCGTTATAAATACAATTAAAGTTATACCATTTTCAGAATATGGAAAAAAAAATGTACATGTATTTCTAAAAGAGAATATTATGAATCTATTAAAAACAACACAAGCTGCTACAATTGTAAGATAGAGTGAAAAAAGTTTAATTTTTAACTTAATTTAGAAGACAGTCTCCACGCTGTCTGCATTCAAATTATACATCCCTGTTCATAAATTACAATTCGGATTACAAAACATCTCTAACATAAAGGAAATAGATTATAATTTGAGACGACCCTGTTTCTTGTAAATTAAGCGTATAATGATTTGTGGTCTTGCTTTAAGTCTACAAATCTGGTAGAAAGAAAAGACATGTCAAGCATATGAGTTTGTTCTTAATGCAATTTTATTTCGCGATCATGAAAGCATTTTTTTTTCAATTTATACATCAACGCATAACATAAAGCTATGTACACAACACTGTGCATTTTAAATTTTACACAAAAATACGTGTTTTGCATGTTGCGCATACATATGTGTAAAAACAGAATACTACATACAAATCTGTGTATTCTGTATATAACACAAACATATGTGTAATTTGCCTATTACACAGCATTATGAGCATTTTCTTATTACGCAAAAACATATGTAAAAACAGAATATTACACAGATATATGTGTAAAAATAGTACTCAGAAATATGTGTATTTTAGTGCAATTCACACATTAAAGTGTGTATTTTAAGTGTTATCAGATAACTTTTACACATTTGGACTTATCATCAAATTACACATTAAAATGTGTATTCTGAAATTTACACATTTGACGCAATTTACACACAAATTTACACATATAGACATGTCGTTTTTGTATCATCGATTTACACATTTTTGTGTGTAAATTTACACATTTTTTTTTTAGAGTGTACATTCCTGGTTCGAATCCTGGCCTGGAATTTTTTCAAACACTTGGAAAATTTGTGAGGGAGTGACCTTTGTGATAAAGGCACTCTAGTATTTCTGAGATCGTGACGTCAATAATTTAACATGTGTAAGCGTGAAAGCGACATCTATCCTCTCTTTTACTTTAACTTTCTAGAGTGTGTGTGTGTGTCTCTTTCGGATTCTGCAGTTAGGCTCGCGGTTAGTAGTAATATGTAAATTTGAAGTCTCTCAGTTTGCAGCATATAAAAGCTTGGAGTTTGAGTGTGTGTGGAGTGTCTCTGGCGGCGTTGGCCGACTGTGTGTGTCTTTGGCGACGTTAGCCAGCAGAGTGTGTATAGCGATATTAGCCAGCTAAGGAGTGTCTCTAGCGGCGATTTCCCGCTAGTGTCTAGCAGAATGTGTCTAACTGCGTTGATTGATCCAGAGCAAGCGGTATCGAGTGTTAGCGAGCCTCCAGTGAGTTGCTAAGGCGTTTTGGAATTTGACTCGAGAACTTGGCCAGTGGTAAGAATTTAATAGTAATTACGTTGATCATCTCAAAGTTAATAAAGAAATACATACAACCACGGGCTGTCTAATAAGTTTTATCTAGCAGTTTTGCCGAAAGATAGCTGAGAAGTAATCTGAGGTGCCCTGATTGAGCTAGTTCCGGAGCTGTGAGTATGAATTTAATCTTTTAGCATCGTTACCAGTTGTTAAAATTAAGAACTGCTCCACTGTCCTTGGGCCCTTATCGTTTTTAAATAAACGGTTTTTATCTTATGTACTGAGTTATGTCTGCATTTAACACCCAGTACGAGCACCCAACCGTTTCAAATTTACTTATCTTATAATTAATTTACCGATTTAATAATCGTGTTTAAAATTAATCTAATACAATTCACAACAGTTTACTAACAATCGTGGTCTTATTAAGAATTCATATGTGATGCGAAATATGATAGTTAAACTCTGCGTCACGTTTAGTCAAAACAATGAATTTAGATACTGTGTGTAGCATTAATAAAAAAAATATTAAAAGGAATCACAAGAAATTCTTCTCACACATGAATGAATGAATAAATATAAATAAACCCACATAATCGTAGGAAAATTTTATAAAAAATTTCTCACGGCCTGTCTATACGCTTTTTTAACAATTAAAATTGAAATATTATTGAATTCAATAGAATTTGATATATTTCAATATAAAGGTATAAAAAAATGTTTTCTAAATTTTGTAAAATTATCAGGATTTTCAAAACAACTATTTTTAACTTTTGCCAGTAACCACTTTCATTTTTTCCAATTATATTCAGTCCAAAAAACCATGCAAAGTTTTATTTGTAGATATAAACCATACTGACATTAAAAAATATATATTTGGAATTTTAACTGATATACAATGTGTAAGGAACATTTTCAAAATATATTCATGGTCCTTAAAGTATTCAGTAAAATTCTTTTTTTCCCATATATTTCTTTTTGATTTCTTCTGTTATAAATGTACGCCATAATGTAGATAACATAACTTTGAACAATTTTTAAAATGCATTTAAAAAGTTAAAAAATGAGTTTAAACATCCCTTGTTAATTTACTAAGCTACCATTTTTAATTTAGCAATATTTAAATTAAATAGATCCTCTAATTTCTTTCTAATTTATGTATATAAAAAATATGCTTGGGGGGGGGGGGGGTCATCGGCATATTAAAACTAATCTTAACTTTGTTTTTTTTTTCAATTGTTGTACCCAAGTCTGAAATGAATCAATTCTATGCCCTTCAATTAGCCTAAGAACGAATTTTTATACAATTCGTACGACAAATTTCTGAGAAATTTAGCTATTTTAAAACGAGTATATTTAGGAATTTGTATCCAAATTGAAGTTCGGTACTCCAATTTTGACCGAGAGAGCCCACTTCTCTATTTAGGCATCTAAAACACAATTCAAGCAGTCATTAACCGTTTGAGTTCACTAAAAGCGCAATCGCACTGTTCAGTTTTTACGTCTAGAAAACCCAGCACATTTGAACTTTTGGATTGTTGATGATACGCCGATTGGGACTCATCGATATAAAATTGAAGAAACATTATCGTGCCGCTTGAGATTTATCGACATAAAATATAGGAAAGCTATCGAACTGCTTTGGTCTTTTGCGCATGAAATAAAAGAAGGCTATTGCGCTGCTTTGGTCGTTTCGGCATGCAATAAAAGAAGCGCTATCGTGTTGCTCGGGATTTTTCGACAAAATACTCCAGGACTCAAACGGTTAAAGATTGGTAGATTACAGAATAGTATAAGAAGTTTCAAAATATTTTATCACTTCTTCACGAAATATTTAATTACGCAGAGAAAGCCCCTTAAACTACCATTTTTCCATTTTTAAGCATAATTTAAAAACTACTTTGGAATTTTAGATTTCCATAGAGTAGGATTTAATAAATCTAAATCCACCAAAAAACTTGTAGATTGCAATTCATATTTTTTTTTAATATTAACTTTATAGTTCACAGTTCATATAATAAAATTATAAAAATTAATAATTCACCGTACTTAAGTTTGATTATTTTAGTATTGTTGCTACATAAAAAATCATCACATTAGGAATATAATTCCAGGAGATATTAATAAAAATATGAAAATGTATTTTAACATTAGAAGCACTACATTTTAAATGTTTGAAATTCAAAAAAGTATTAATCAAATGACTTTAAATTTGGTTTATAGACATAATTTGAACCGAAAATTGGAAATATCTTGTTAAAAGTAGAAATTAGTTTTGAAGAAAATGAAGTTTGAGTTCAATTTTATATATAGATGACCTCCCAAGAAAATTCTATATCCATCATTTAAAAGTAGATATTATTTCCAATCTTTCGGTATCAGTAACTTTTTTCTATAGTAATTTTTTGAACATTTAGCAGGAAATGTTTACTTTTTTCACACAACTGTACATGTATGAAAAAATTTTAACATTGAATTTACGATTGAATGATTTTATTGTAAGAAAGTTTGTTCACAATTGTTGAGACATACTATCCCTAAAATTTACTTTTATAACATGGTTAGTAAAACCAAAATAATGATTCAGATTTACAACGTGATTGATTGAATAAAGTATTTCTTTATGCAAGAAAAATGTGTGGGTTTATAAAAGGCTTTTAACTCTCATTTTCTGGAGCTTTTTTGGCAATTGAACGAAATGATGTGGAATAGGATATTTACAAAAAATGCTTGTATGTTATTTTATTGAAAAAAGAAGTGAGAAAGATACGTTAAACTTTTATAGGCCAATTCACGCATGTTTTAAATTATTATTATTATTTTTTTTTTTTTGCACATTATGCCTTCTAATGCTTTAGCTAAGGGATATTAATCATTAATATGGTGGTATATATATATATATATATATATATATGCATATATAATTTTCCGAATGGTCCCAATTGGGAACAGTCGTCACTTTCGGTTGTCATTTTCATTGGTCATTTTTATGATTATCTGTACAGTTACTCATTAATGTTAGGAATGTAACTTCTATTTCAAAAAATCAAGTTACCTTTTTACCATTTCTGCTAATTTTTTCGAGTCAATATTGATTACATTTAATTTTTAAAAAAATTTTAAACTTATTTTCCCAATTGAGAACAATGGCTTCTAAAAGGTTACAAAATTTAAAGATTTTTTATGCAATTTTTTACATTTACTAAATCTTACAAGATCGCATTTATATTTCCAAAGTTTTAACAAAAGAATTTTAAGATAATTTGATTTATAAATTGTCATAAGTTAAAAAATATCTGATGTATTATAAGCAAGAGCGAAAAATTATGATTGTAGTATGCATTTCGAAACATTTTTCACACAGTAAAATGATAAAATCCTCTCCGTTGGATTTTTAGAAAATCTTGGTACCATAGAATCCTGCATTTTTCGGAAATATTGCAGTATATACCGTTTTCTATTAAGGCTATATTAAGTTTTAAAACGCAGTAACTTAGTAAAACGTACCTCAAGGTAAGTCAAAACCTTTTCAAGAACATATGTAATCATAAATCAAAGTAATACAGGGTGTCTATAAAAGAACTCCGGGGTTTTAAAAATTCATATCTCACTAACTATAAAAGATAGCAAAATTTAGTCGATTTCTCTGAAAAGAGTAGCTCAAAAAGTTTTACTCATACGAATTGGGAATGTTTGCATCAACTGTTGGCGGCGCTGCAGGGCGTTGACCTTGAAATGATGGCGACTCCGCAACAAAAGGCTCAATGTGTTATTTGGCTCATAGAAACGAAGTCTGTAGTTACCGTAGTAGTCTGTAGTCTGTGTGTATATCAAGAATCTTGTGTATGCAGAGAAAATTCGTGATGTTCAACATCTCAGGGAACGAGTAGTCAATTGTGTGGCAACCGTCCCCCCAGACATGCTCGCCAGGACATGGGAAGAGGTAGAATACCGTTTAGACGTCTGCCGTGCCACTAACGGGGCTCATATAGAAATTTACTAAGTGTTAAAAAAAACTTGAAAATGTGAGCTTTTCAGTCATGTATAAAACATGTATGTATGGTTTTTATTTCATTAAAATATTTTGCCTCAAAACCCCGGAGTTCTTTTATAGACACCCTGTATATACACTATATGGCCAAAAGTGACCGACCACTTACGATTTTAGACGTTTTGTTATATATCTAGAAAAATATATGAGGAATTATTCTGAAACATCTAGTACTTATACAGATAAATACAGATCATATATTTCCGTGAAGATGTTTTAGAAATCCCATAGGAGACCGTCAACAAAAAGAAAAAGGAAAAAAACTATTTTCCAAAACTAATGTAGCAAAAGCGTACAATTTGCAGATTATATGATTAAGTGGCTATCTTACTAACACTTAACTGCTATTAGCAGTCTCAAAGACAACTGAGTATTTCAAGTTTTAGAGTTTATTTCGTAATTTTTAGTTTAAATATAGATACTGGTCAAATTTTGTTTTGTTAGGAGCCCTATTACCATTTCTAGAAACTTCTGAGTAGCAGAATTTTATTTATAATATTTCTGTTTATGAAGTGTAATACAAAAATATACAATTCTGATAGTTATTTAAACATTTTATTCATCTTTAGATTAAGCGGTCCGGCAGATCGCTCACAGAAATTATGCAACAGTTTTTGTCACAGCAGTCAAGTGTTAAACGGTATTCATTTTTATGAGGATATCCTGTATACTCGTAGAGAAATCAAGGTTCTTATAAAAACAGTCCCATTTTTCGCCAAGTTTTTTTTTTTTTTTAAATTCCTTAAAATTTTGAATAGAAACAATGTTCTTTTCAGAAAATATGACAAACGATATTGTATAAAGATAGAAAACCAACGATTATAAATGCACAAATAAAGTAAGAAAAAGGTAGCAAACAGCCGTTTCGAATCTACTATGGAGATTCTTCATCAGTGCAAAACTCAACGAGCTAGAAAAAGCAAAACTGAGCAAAGAGACAGAGAGACGCAGGCTTATATACCCGCTACGGAAGCGATCCCGCCTAAAAGAGAGCAACCAATGAGAAGTGAGCAGCCTAACAACTGGATGGACAAGTAGCGACATCTACCGGAGAATAAACAAAACAAAACTAAAAAGCGAGAGAAGAAAAAAAAAGGTTTAAATTAAATTAAAGATTTCCAAATGCTAGGAAAATAAGGCGTACTTGATAAGTCATTGACTAAGGAGTGAGAATTTTTAATGATGTGGTAAGCTTCCCAAAAATCAAGATCAAGAATGGAAGGACACTTTTGGATAATGGTAGCTGAAGAAAAGTTAAACTTATGTTGTAAAGACCAACAATGTTGAGCAATGGAAGAGCGTTTAAGCTCTTGATTTTTGACATACCTTTTATGTTCCGTTAAACGGAATCTGAGAGCACGTTTAGTCTGACCAATATAAGAAAGGCCACATTGGCAAGAAATTTGGTAAATACCCCAGTTATCTAAGCGATCAATGGGATGCTTAAGATTTGAAAAGGCAATTTTATTAACAGGAGAAAAAATAACATTGAAATCGAACCTTTTTAAAATTCTAGCAACTTGCTGACTGATTTTGGGAAAAAAAGGCAAAACAACCAAAGTATTGGAATTCGAATTAAAGTTTTTTCTTTCAGATTGGGTGGATTTTGTCAATTTTCTATGAACTGAATCTATAATATTAGGGGAATAACCACGATCAACAGCAATTGCTTTAAGATAATTAAGTTCAGCACTGAGTAACTGAGGAGTTGAACAAATGTTGAAAGCCCGGAAAATAAAAGTTTTAAAAGCCGCAACTTTCTGGTTAGGAGGATGTGAAGAATATCTATGAGGTGGAAGACTGACCGCAAAAGGTTTACGAAAGACAGTTGTCTGAAAATTATCATCATCGCGAATAACAAGGACATCCTGAAAAGATAGGCGATTGTTCGATTTAACTTCAAAAGTAAATTGAATGTAAGAATCAATAGAATTCATAACAGAGAGAATATGATTTATATCTGAATTCACATCAATTAAAGCAAAAACATCATCTACGTAACGAACATAAAACTGAAATTTTAAGACTTCAAACAATTTTATTTCAAAATAGTGCATGTAAAAATCACATAAAATCGGACTAAGAGGGTTACCCATAGCCAAACCGTCAGTCATACGAAAGAAATTCCCGTTAAATACAAAAGTGTTTTGAGACAAGCAAACACGAGTGAGATGAATGAGCTCCTGGATTTCGAAGAAAGAAAAATGAAATTCACAGAGCCTTTTCTTCAGGCAATCTAAAGCCCCTTCGACAGGAACATTAGTAAATAATGATGAAACATCAAAAGAAACCATCATGTGGCCTTGTGGCTTAAAACTGTGAAGTTTCTTAACAAATTCAAAAGAATTTTTAACAGTGAAAGAATTACCGCTTGAAAGAGGAGAAAATATGGAAACAAGATATTTTGCAAGTTTATAAGAAGCCGTACCGATATTGGAGACAATGGGTCTAAAAGGAATGTCAGGTTTATGAACCTTAGGTAAAGCATAAAACCTGGCACAATGAGCAACTGAAGGAATAAGAGACCTCTTTAATATAGCAGGAATAATGTGCGTAAACTTAATGGCAGATTTGATAGTATCAATTTCACTAGAGGAAGGGTCTTTGTGGATATCCACATAGAGACCATCATTAATTAATTTCTGGGATTTCTCCAAATATGTAGACTTGTCAAGAACAACAATCTGACCACCTTTGTCAGCCTTAGTTATGATCAAATTCGGATCAGAACATAAACTATTAAGACAACGTTTAACTGAACTATGAAGATTAGGCTTATAAACATTAGAATTAAAATCGACAGTATTGGCAATGAGATGCCTAATCGACTCTTTTTGAGAAGGAGAAATAGCGCTATGCTTAAAAGCACGCTCAATAGGAGCAATCAGACGGGGTAACGAAGGAGAGGCAGATACTGAGAAATTGTTGTTTAATTTGAGAGCATTAAGCTGATTATTATTTAAAGCGACACTAGAAAGATTGACGACAGCATTTTGATTAACAGTAGGTAAATTGTTAGAATAATTGTTGGTTGTTCAAGTAGGATAGATAAGGTTTTATTTCGGTCTAAATTAGCTCTTTTAAGAGCGTAGATTCAAGAGACTCGTCAGAAAATTGCTCATATAGAGCATGAATTATATTACTTACATATCTCTCTTGCTAATTCGTCACCTGATTTTGATTCTATAGACAGAATTTCATGGAATAGAGTCCTCAAAGTTTCTTCGATTCATTGCTCAGTTCTAAAAAAGAAATTTAGTACACTTTGTAATAATTCTTTCGCTAACAATTCCAACAATTTAGCTACTGTTAATCAAAATGCTGTCGTCAATCTTTCTAGTGTCGCTTTAAATAATAATCAGCTTAATGCTCTCAAATTAAACAACAATTTCTCAGTATCTGCCTCTCCTTCGTTACCCCGTCTGATTGCTCCTATTGAGCGTGCTTTTAAGCACAGATTGTTGTTCTTGACAAGTCTACATATTTGGAGAAATCCCAGAAATTAATTAATGATGGTCCCTATGTGGATATCCACAAAGACCCTTCCTCTAGTGAAATTGATACTATCAAATCTGCCATTAAGTTTACGCACATTATTCCTGCTATATTAAAGAGGTCTCTTATTCCTTCAGTTGCTCATTGTGCCAGGTTTTATGCTTTACCTAAGGTTCATAAACCTGACATTTCTTTTAGACCCATTGTCTCCAATATCGGTACGGCTTCTTATAAACTTGCAAAATATCTTGTTTCCATATTTTCTCCTCTTTCAAGCGGTAATTCTTTCACTGTTAAATTTCTTTTGAATTTGTTAAGAAACTTCACAGTTTTAAGCCACAAGGCCACATGATGGTTTCTTTTGATGTTTCATCATTATTTACTAATGTTCCTGTCGGAGGGGCTTTAGATTGCCTGAAGAAAAGGCTCTGTGAATTTCATTTTTCTTTCTTCGAAATCCAGGAGCTCATTCATCTCACTCATGTTTGCTTGTCTCAAAACACTTTTGTATTTAACGGGAATTTCTTTCGTATGACTGACTGTTTGGCTATGGGTAACCCTCTTAGTCCGATTTTATGTGATTTTTACATGCACTATTTTGAAATAAAATTGTTTGAAGTCTTAAAATTTCAGTTTTATGTTCGTTACGTAGATGATGTTTTTGCTTTAATTGATGTGAATTCAGATATAAATCATATTCTCTCTGTTATGAATTCTATTGATTCTTACATTCAATTTACTTTTGAAGTTGAATCGAACAATCGCCTATCTTTTCTGGATGTCCTTGTTATTCGCGATGATGATAATTTTCAGACTACTGTCTTTCGTAAAACTTTTGCGGTCAGTCTTCCACCTCATAGATATTCTTCACATCCTCCTAACCAGAAAGTTGCGGCTTTTAAAACTTTCATTTTCCGGGCTTCCAATATTTGTTCAACTCCTCAGTTACTCAGTGCTGAACTTAATTATCTTAAAGCTATTGCTGTTGATCGTGGTTATTCCCCTAATATTATAGATTCAGTTCATAGAAAATTGACAAAATCCTCCCAATCTGAAAGAAAAAACTTTAATTCGAATTCCAATGCTTTGGTTGTTTTGACTTTTTTTCCCAAAATCAGTCAGCAAGTTGCTAGAATTTTAAAAAGGTTCGATTTCAATGTTATTTTTTCTCCTGTTAATAAAATTGCCTTTTCAAATCTTAAGCATCCCATTGATCTCTTAGATAACTGGGGTATTTACCAAATTTCTTGCCAATGTGGCCTTTCTTATATTGTTCAGACTAAACGTGCTCTCAGATTCCGTTTAACGGAACATAAAAGGTATGTCAAAAATCAAGAGCTTAAACGCTCTTCCATTGCTCAACATTGTTGGTCTTTACAACATAAGTTTAACTTTTCTTCAGCTACCATTATCCAAAAGTGTCCTTCCATTCTTGATCTTGATTTTTGGGAAGCTTACCACATCATTAAAAATTCTCACTCCTTAGTCAATGACTTATCAAGTACGCCTTATTTTCCTAGCATTTGGAAATCTTTAATTTAATTTAAACCTTTTTTTTTTCATCTCTCGCTTTTTAGTTTTGTTTTGTTTATTCTCCGGTAGATGTCGCTACTTGTCCATCCAGTTGTTAGGCTGCTCACTTCTCATTGGTTGCTCTCTTTTAGGCGGGATCGCTTCCGTAGCGGGTATATAAACCTGCGTCTCTTTGTCTCTTTGCTCAGTTTTGCTTTTTCTAGCTCGCTGAGTTTTGCACTGATGAAGAATCTCCATAGTAGATTCGAAACGGCTGTTTGCTACCTTTTCTTACTTTATTTGTGCATTTATAATCGTTGGTTTTCTATCTTTAAACATTTTTGCACAAAGGCTTCATTTCCTATTTTAAACGATATTGCACATAATAGCCTGTAATCAGAATAAGAAAATAATAAAAATCATGTGATAAATGAGCAGATTTACTAAATAATGTTTCTCTGCGCATGCGAAAACGCAATCAATATGAAATTTGCGTAATGTTTTAGATAAATGTATTTAGCAACTTTTGTGAAAATATCAAAAACATAGCTTTAAAATTCTGCAAATTAGGGTCAATGGAATAAGCTGAAAATCCTTTGTTTCCAAAAGGAAGGAAAAAGATGCGGGGCTGCAACCAAATGCTGTAACACGAGTAATATTGTATATGCGATATTCATATTTATCAAGGGATATATGGTAGTTATGAAATCAAAGTAAAAATTAATGTATTAACTCTAATTATCATCTTTGGTATTTATGAAATGAATTTTTTAATGTACTATGTATTTTAAAAGGGTTTTTGACTCGCGTTTCCCTTAGAAATTAAAACTATTGAAAAGAAAATGAATGATGTTATGTGGAGTAGACTATCTTTATTTAGTCTACATATGCTATTGTATTTGTATTGTAGAGGAGTAAATAAAATGAATTTTTTAATGTACTATGTATTTTAAAAGGGTTTTTGACTCGCGTTTCCCTTAGAAATTAAAACAATTGAAAAGAAAATGAATGATGTTATGTGGAGTAGACTATCTTTATTTAGTCTACATATGCTATTGTATTTGTATTGTAGAGGAGTAAATAAAATGAATTTTTTAATGTACTATGTATTTTAAAAGGGTTTTTGACTCGCGTTTCCCTTAGAAATTAAAACAATTGAAAAGAAAATGAATGATGTTATGTGGAGTAGACTATCTTTATTTAGTCTACATATGCTATTGTATTTGTATTGTAGAGGAGTAAATAAAATGAATTTTTTAATGTACTATGTATTCTAAAAGGGTTTTTGACTCGCGTTTCCCTTAGAAATTAAAACAATTGAAAAGAAAATGAATGATGTTATGTGGAGTGGACTATCTTTATTTAGTCTACATATGCTATTGTATTTGTATTGTAGACGAGTAAATAAAATGGATTTTGTATGAAGAGAAATTATATGGGGTGCTTTAATATGGTATTTGTATTTCCTCAGTCTTAAATCTTAGTGCTTAAAGACACATACACATATGAACTCACGTATACGCCAGCAATTAACTCTTAAAGGTATATACTGATATTACACAGACATATCTATATTATAAAGGCCAAACGTATCTGTGCGTAACGCATGCGTCATTTTGTGAATGGCAACACTTTCCCATGCAATTTCGGCTTTGCAATTTTCGCTACTGCAAAATTTTATACTTCTAAATATCGCACACTTTTAATTTTTACACCATCATATAGAGAAAAAAAATTACTTTTAAATGCAATTCGTTTGAAAGCTGTATCTCTATTTGTTTTTGAGATATCAATTTTTTTAATAGTTTTTAATGCCAATTTGTAATTGTGGCAACAGAATCACTCTGTTTTCTCTTAAAATTAAAAGAAAGAAAGAAAGAAATTAAGATGCGTATACATTGTCAAAAATGTCATCTGTTGTATAATTTGGTGATTTCGGTTTCAATTCGTTTTTATTCATCGATTAAATGTCTTCAAGTTTTGAATTAAAGTGATTTTAAAATGGTAAAATTAAAATACCATTTTTTAAACGTGGTCAATACGGATATGAGAAGGGCGTGTGTAAAGTTTGAGAAAATGAAAATGATGACGGGTTTCAATTTCGCGTGAGATTTTATGATAGTGTCAATTTGGAATAAATTTTGCATTTCATTCGCATTTGTACCAAACATAAGAGCCTCAATTGATAACTTCATCATATAATAACTGATCTTTATCTATTATTTACTGATTACATATGCGATTAAAGTTTAATTAAACTAGTTGGAAGTCTCAATCCCAAAACTTTCTTCTATCTCACAAACACATTTTAATATTAAAAAAAAAAAAAAAAAAAAGTAGTGACCCCAAAGTTACTCATTATCGAATTTCATCGAACATTTGACCTAGTCTAATGAGATTCTGGTATCTGAAAAGCCTATAACGCAAAATTTAATTAATATTCTGAGAAAATGAGCTTAGTAGTGCCTCATGTTGGGTAATTTATACTAAAACCTAATAAGCATCTATTTATGCCAAGACCTAACAGAATCTGAAATTTGATGGAATATCGTCCTTTAGTTCTTGAGATATAACAAAAAATTTGCAAAATGTAGCACAGCAACACCATATCTTGGACAATTTATGCCAAAACATAAAAAAGCGTCTAATTATGTTATGGTGTAAAAGAATCTGAAGTTTGATCAAATTCTGTGCATTAGTTCTTGAGATATAGCTAGTTAAAAAAAACCGTGTAAAATATAGCACAGCAGCACCATCAGTTGAAGGATTTATAACAAAATGTAATCATCGTGTAATTATGTTTATATGTCATTTTGTAACAAAATCTGAAGTTTGATGAAATGCTGTGCGTTGGTTGTTGAGATATAGCTATCGGGAAAATCGTGCAAAATGCAGCATAGCTGCACCACCTGTTGCAAGGTTAATACCAAAATGTAATCAGCATCTAATTATGTTATGTATTCTAGTGTAACAGAATCTAAAATCTGATGAAGTTCTCTGCATTAGTTCTTGAGATATAGCTATCGCAAAAATCGTGCAAAATGCAGCATAACAGCGCCACCTATAGGGAAGTTCATACCAAAACCTTATCAGCGGCTATGTATCTCAAGGTATCGCGGAATCTGAAGTTTGGTGACATTCTGTGCATTAGTTCTTGAGATATAGCTATCATGAAAATCATGAAAAACATGGCATAGCAGCGCCACCTGCTGGCCAATTTACACCAAAACTTAATCAGCGTTTATGTATATCTAGGGGCACAGAATCTGAAGTTTGGTGAAATTCTGTGCATTAGTTCTTGAGATATAGCAATCTTGAAAATCCTGAAAAACGTAGTATAGCAGCGCCACCTGCAGGCCAATTTTCACTAAAAACCAATAGGCACCAACTCATATCAAGGTCTAACTGAATGTAAAATTTTATTAAATTTAGAGCATTAGTTCTTGAGATAGAGCGCCTACAAATTTTTTGTCGCATACAGACAGACAGACGGACAGACTCACCGACAGACATTTTCTAAAAATAGTCAAAACGTGTTCAGGACCTTCTAAAAGGTATAAATACGTCGAAATCCGGAAGTCGAATATTTTCATGAATCCAATACTTTCTTCTTGTAAAGATAGAAGAAAGTAAAAAAATGGACAACTGAGTTTTATAGTATTTTGTTAACCTTAGATTAAAATAATATTTGTTTCAGAGTTAGAATGATCGATATAAGAAACATTTTTTATTTTAACTAATTTTGCAGATTTATCATAAATCAATGAAACAGTTCCTTCTAAAACATTTTCTTTCGTCTAAATTCGTCGGGTTCCACCTCGTATGCAATAAATACAATAAACTTAACTGAAGTAAAAAATTAGCCAGAGTCAGGAATACATGTTAGTGATTATGTTTTCAAATTCTTTAACAGAAAAAAAAAAGATTTACTTATTTTAAAAGTTTAAAATAGATAATTTATTTATTATATTAAGCACATACTTTTAGCCTAAACTTCATAAATAAAATATGCTCTTTTTAAAAAGATACTAACCGACTCCAAAAAAAAAAAAAAAAAAAAAAAAAAAAAAACCAAGATTGGCGACAACTTGGCACTAACGCATATGAATGCATAGTTTTAATACGGTTATGACTTGAAAACGTTGCAACAATGAAAGATGATTTGCGACAAACATTATTTTTTTTTATCAAATCCACATTTTGTTATTTAAAAAACATTCTAATCACCAGAATTTAATGAAATTAAAAGATCTAGTATCGGTGTCAGTATTATAGCCTGAAATTTTATTTGTTTATTGTGCACACACATCTGACTTGTGTGCTCGACATGAAAGCCTGCGATTACCTGAAAAATGAACGCTTCTAATTGGATGACTGCTTCAAAAAGAGTTGGAATTTTCGTGTTTTTATTTTTAAAAAGTTCTAATCGCAAGTATTTGATAAAATTAGATTGGGACCATGTGGGCATCTTACACTTCGAAACAAAAGAAGAATTATTAAAATCGGTTCATTTTTATGGAAGTTATAAGTGAACAACAAATACATACGGGTCGAAATCATAACCTCCTCCTTGAAGTCGGTTAAAAATGGATAAATTTATGATGCAAAAGCGTAGCAAGTTTTTTTACTTCATTTTTTGCAGATGAGTGAGAATGGTTATTAAATTTATGTATTAGCTTAACATTCTAAAAGTTGTCTCCAATAGTCTAAAAGGTAAAAAATTAAAAAAATATAGTTTTAAAATTTATTCACAGCATTTTTATAATTTTCATTAGTATTCATAATGCTTCATGCATTATAATCAAGAGCCTGCAGGTACAAAAATGTACACATTATATGACTATGATGTAAAGGGAATGTATTTTGTAACACAGGTGATTAGGTAAAAGTATCTTTTCCCCTTTAGGTTATAAAATATGTTTTAAATACCTCCAGCTCACATTTTCAAATTGCTACTTGTTTAAAATTTGCTGTTTGTTGGAAAAGAAACTCTAAACATAAAAATAGCTTTACAAATAATTTCGTATTTTTATATTAACTGTAACTGTGGATTTTATCAGCAGCTCTAAGGTATTAAATGAAACGTATGAATAAATCTATTCAATATTGCCGGAAGGAAAATTATTGAAATAAAATATTTTGTTCTTTAAAACTAAAAGCATTACAATTTTCAAATGAAAAAAAAAGTTTAATGAAAGAAAAGTACATTTGAAAAACCTAAAAGCAGATAACATAAAACTGCGATTGTTGTGTTAACTTTTTAAAAAGTTTATTCATAGGTATTTTTACTTGTTTCTATTTTCAATAGAAAAAAATATTGCGATATAAATTTTTTAGACTTCTAATTTCCAACGGAGTTACATGTTTTAGGGGGACAAAGATAAAAAAAAAAAACATAATTTTACAAAATTTGTCTGTCCGTTTGTGTGTGTATGTCGTCATTATAGCATCAAAAAGTGTATGAAGATATGCATAGAATTGAACCAAATTTTTTGTGAACGTTAATGGCTGTGGGAAGCAGGTCTTTCCTCAATTGTAATTTTTGAAATCCTTTAATTTTGATATTTGATTGTTATGCATTATTTTAACTCTGAATCTAATGACCTTCATTTTTCACAGTCAAAATGTTTCGTAAATAATATTTTTCAGTGTTAAAAGAAAAAACAAGTTGGAAATTGCACGTGAAGCGTAGCAAATGAGGTGCGTTCCTACTATAAGTTTTAAAACATTCAGATCTTGCTGATATAGTAGAGCGTACTTTGGATACAGTATAGTGGTCGAAATCTTTGTGTTCCTGTAAATATGCAGGGAGTAATTTTTATTATACTTCATTAACGTATATCTTAGTCATAAAATGTGAAGTAGGTTAATATAATTAAAACACGCCCCAAACAATGTTTCCCCGTATAACATTATTTAGTGGAATACATTTGTGTGGCCCTGTAATTTAATAATAAATATTCTCTGCATCCCAGATTGTACAGAATGTAGATTTTAATACATACATCGTAGATTCATGTCAATTATATGTTCAAATGAGTGTAACACCATTAAAATGCATTTGAAACATTTTTTTCCCATTGGTCGTAATGTAACGGAATACTTTTGATTGTCCCTGTAATTGATCTATGCATCCGATTTTCATAACATTTGAAATGACTCGACAAAATTATGTAATAATTAAACGTTTTAAATTTCAAACGATTAAAATGCATTTGAAACTTTTTTTCCCATTGATTGTAATGTAACGGAATACTTTTGATTGTCCCTGTAACTGATCTATGCATCCGATTTTCATAACATTTGAAATGACTCGACAAAATTATGTAACAAATATACGTTTTAAATTTCAAACGATTAAAATGCATTTGAAACTTTTTCCCCATTGACATAATGTAACGGAATCTTTCTGATTGTCCCTGTAATTGATCTATCCATCCGATTTTCATAAAATTTGAAATGACTCGACAAAATTATGTAATAATTATATATTTTAAATTTCAAACGATTCGGTTGGATAGTTTTTACGTTGTTATATGCGGACGGACAGACGGACAGACGGACGGACTGAGCGTTAACAATAGGTGCTACGTATTTACATAATTACGAGCGCACCTAAAAATGGCGCAGATCTTGATACGATAAAACATATTAAACGTTTTTCGTTTTATTTAATTTTATTTTATTCAACATATTATTATTGTTTTAGCTTACATTGACGATTCTTAAATTTAAATGGTGTTGAAAGATACGATGATGGGGTAGGAAGGCGACGCCGGCACAAAAACCTATGTAATCGAGCACAAGAAAAAAACCTGTATTTTATCGAAGACTAGCAATAGGGGAATCTAATGATATCCGTATATGACGGAAGCGAAGTGGCGCATAAGCCGAAAATGAATATCCCCAGTGGCTCACTCGTAGGTTTATCATTGTTTTTCCTGCTTAACTCCCAGTTTTCTATGTTTTCATGCCTTTGCTTGAACGGCAAACAGAATGTTCAAGCTACGAGTAAATCACTAGTGATATTAATTTTTGACTTACAAGGAAGGTCTCCATTCTGGGCATACTCAGAATTTTATGAAAAAAAATAATAATTGAAGTACTTATGTATGCAATAAAGGATCAGTCAAAATTAGCGGCGGAATCACAGAAGAAAATGTGTAAAAAAATAAAATGTTTTCGAATATTTGGCGTGAAAAGATGAAAGAGTCACTCGATTTGGCGAGCAGCCCTTTTTCTCGCCAAAAGCAAACGATTATAATGCCACTCAAAACTGTTGGATATTTAGAATGCGTGTAAATAGTATTTAATGAACTTAAACATAAAGAATGAGAGACTTTAATATATTATATACATAAATATACATATTGTATTACATGTAAGTGTTACTTGTTGAAATAGTTATTTAATTTATCACTGGAAAAAATGTTTTCACAGATTAAAAAAAATTCACATTGAGAAAAATTATCTTCATATATTTAAACGTATTCAAAAAAATAAAAGCCTGATGTTTCCATGGCAACAAAATCTAATCGACTCTTCTTAATTGGACTTTGAGCTTGAAACAAATTTAATTAATTACTTTATGAATTTCATTTTAAATCTCAAATTTTGACGGTTAAATTTTAATATAAATACATATAAATATCGATATAACAAAATTATACTTAAAACAAATTAAAACTTACAAAACTACAGTTGTTTAAATTAAATTTATCAAAACAAGTTCAATATGAAACTTTTTTTTTCCTTGAAGTTTATTTGACATAAAGTATTTTTTGAATTTACATTCCAACGCCAACCGGCGATGAATCGCCAAATAACGAAATTTTCGTTATTTTTTTTACGGTTACGGAATGGGCGTTCCGCCGAAATTTTTTTTATAAACATATATATCCACACGAGAAGAACATTATGTAATTTTCTCAGATTTTTCGGGGTATGCCCGTATGGAGACCTTCCTTGTTAGGTGCATTACTTTCCTTTATGCAGACATGGATCATTAGATTCCCCTATCACTACTCTTCCATAAAATAAAGGGGTTTTTTTTTGGGGGGGGGGCTCGATAAGATAGGTTTTTGTGTTGTTGGCTGTTACTCGGCCACTATTTTGAACTTTTTAAGCTTGATATTTACGATTTGCGAAAATTCTTGACGTAATGGTTAAAAATTAAAATTAATTTCAGATTCAACATTGGAAAGTACAAAAAAAAAAAAAAAAAAAAAAAAAAAAAAGAAAAGAAAATCAGGTATCAAAAATTAAGAACACAACAACTGAACTTATTTTATAGTATCAGATTTTAACTAATTTTTGACTTTTTGTTACTTTGAAATTAACATTTACAAAAACTCCTTAAGTGATGGTAACAAATTGACTGACATTTTCAAATTCAGGATACAAAATATCTAAAGCTAAAATATCAAAAGCTAAAAAACATGACACAACGAAAATTTTGCAGGCTAATGTAACCAATAACATGCATTTTTCGAGATATTGAAAATTTATTACGATAAATATTAATACGATAAATAGTAGTTTTCCACATGGACTTTTCAAACTTTTGAAAGATTATGGAATAAATTGGATTAAAGTATTGATTTACTTTATTTCGTAAAGCGAAGCTCTTGTATTAGATGTCTTCACGGATCGGAAATTCCAGGAACGGGACCGGCCCGGCCCAGCCCGAAGAAAAGTCATTTTTTTCGGCTTGGCCTGGTATAAAACTCAAATGTTCGACCCCAGCCCGGCTTGACAGGTTTATATTTTTCGATTTCTACGCCTGGATAGGTCCGCAAAGAAATCAGGGAAATGAGGACCGACAAAATCCCTACTATTTCGAAAAAATTCAGGTTTTTATCATATATTAATATTTCTTTACAGAATTCTGTATTCATATTTATGCGATGATTTTATAGCATATTTTACAGAAATTATACAATAGAACATTAATGATTATTTATATTCTCTGACTTCCAAAATTCAAATGAAGAATCATTAAAAATTATTATGGTTTAGAATAAATGAGAAAAGTTAAAAACATCATAATTTTTTTAAAACTATACAATAAAAAGTAGATTTGTGAAAATACAGAGAAACCTCCAAATAAGAGACCTCTATTTAAGGGACAAAACATATGGTCCCAATCCCTTGGTATAAAACGTGTAATGTATTTACCTCTGAATAAGGGACACTCGATTTAAGGGACATTTGAAAATGAGATTAAAAAGACTGGCTTTTGCATTTCAGACAATGAAGTAGTCTATGATGAAAATGAAAATAAGATATTTGTGAACTTATCAAACTGACAAACAGTCATCTTGATATTGAGGCATATGACAGAATTGACAAGCATTTATTTACCCACAATTCTGATTCGACTTCGCTGTGTTTATTCGAATTGAAAGTAATGCTGAAAATTATGAGAATGATTCTGAAATTGGAGAATAGAAGAAAATAGTGAAATAATGAACTTTACAGATGCGTTAAGGCTATTTTTAAGTCCAAAAATGCAGATTTTATTATAACAGTTTTATTTATTTTTAGAAATGACTGAAACTAGCTGACGTTGTTGTTCAGAAACTATGGGATTCAATTGTTTTTCTTATTTTTCTTTTCTTTTACTTCTTTAAAATACCAAAGATCTTTCAGAAAACATTGTCAATGTGGGCTTTTTCAATCGAATTTATACATGAAAGAAGAATAAGTATTCTAGAAAGAGTGAAAAATGTCTGTCACGTGATCAAAATTGCTTTTTATTAAAAATTTGAAAACACAGTTCAATTACAAATCTCTTTCATAGTCAAGTGCTCCAATTTTACACTTTTCCGTTAAAAATTGAATTTATAAAGTGTGTTTAAACGTTTTCCGCTTACTGAGCAGAGAAGTTGAGAGATTTTTTATCTTAAAATACGCAAAGCAGTTGAATACTTAAATTTATAAGCATAGTAAATGAACACTTGAAAAGTTTATAGTTCAAAATTGAAATTTGCAAAACAATCACTTCTGATTGATTACTTCAAGTACAACTCTTTTAAAGGTTTTTATACTTTTTGCATGTACAGATGGAGGACAAAATAATACGAACACATGTGAAATAATGGAAAATCTTTATTAATAGGGGTTTGGACCACTTTTTGACTGAAGTACAGATTTAATACGACGTGGGATCGATGCAAAAATGAAAAGGACAATATTTAAAGATATATTAAGCTATTCCTTCTGCAGAACGGTCTCCAATTCCGAAAGGCTGGATAGAAGAGGAAATAGGGAACGAAGTTTGGGCTCAAAATGTTCCTATAAATGCTCAATAATATTCAAATACGGAGAATGAGGGGGTCCAGGAAAGATGTGCAACTTCATCATCATTCTTTTCGAACCAAGCTTTAACACACCTAGCAGTGTGGATAGGGGGTTATCGTCTTGAAAAAGCGGTCGCTCTCCAAAGAATACAGTCTGGAAAACAGGGTGGACATGATCTTCTAGAATGCTTAAATAGTGATTGGATGTGATTCTCCCATGCAAAATAACAAGATGCCCGAGACCGCGCGAAGATTTCGAACCCCATACCATAATGGAACCACCTCCATGCTTTAAAGTTGGCATATGGCATTCAGGATTAAACGCTTTTTTTTGGGCGTTTTCCAGACATCAACGTGTCCGGTCGTCTGAAATAGGGGGAAAGAAGATTTATCTGACCATATTACCTGTTGCCATTGCTGTGGTAACAAACGTTTGTGATCTCTGCAATGTTGGCGTCGCTTGAAAACATTACTTGCTATCACGAAGAGTTTTCAAATTGCTACTCTGCCATAAATGCTCGCAGCATGAAGTTCCCTTTTGACAGTTTTTGTTGAAACGGGGTCCAGGAGATGGCTGTTCATTTCGAATGTTACTTCGGATAACAATTTCTTGTTCTTTCGGGCTACTATGCGCTTCAAGACTCATCTATCCCTATCAGCAAACTTGGACTTTCGGCCACTATTGTGCTTTGAGGACGTCGTCTTACCTTCTTTTGTGTGCGCTGCTATAACATCTGATAGCGTACTCCTTGCAAACCCCAAAAGGTTTGCTGTTTCCGTAACCGATCCTCCAGTTAAACGCGCTCCGACAATCATTCCTCTTTGGTACTCTGACAGGTCTGATGTTTCAGCTTATCACAGACAGATTGATAGACGCATGCAATGCAGGTGACTGCTATTGAGAGACTGATACCATCCTCTTCAAGCTCACTAGGAGGCAGACTTCTTTTGCAGGTGGCGCGTTTGTACTGTAGGTGTGAAATACGTCATACTTTTTCACATGTGTTCGTATTATTTTGTCCCCCATCTGTACACAGTTTCCATAAAAATACAAATCAATAATTCTACAAATCATTTAATAATTTAGTAATCAATAAAAAAATAAATCATTCTCTATTCCTTCTGTGTCTAATTAAAGTAATTTATGTACTTCTAATATATTTAAACTTCACTTTAATAGTTTTGATATTTTTATATGATCGAGAATAATTAATTAAGAGAAAATAATAAAAACTTCCAATGCGGGACACCTCCATTTCAGGGACAAAAGTTCTGGTCCCATAGGTGATTTCTGATACTGTATTTCTATAATAAACCGGGCGACGGCGAAACGAATGACTACGTCATCGAGTTACGGGATGAAATCATGATGTAGGACAAGATTATTAGGTGTAGATTAAGGAATGACTGGTCTTCCTCGGCATTTATTGATACGATATGAGCAACAGCGGGCGCCAACTTGATATTTTGGTGTCAATATCAGTCATCGAGTACCAGGTTTGTACCAGGATATGCGTAGGCAGAACAAAATAGTGTTAAATACATTATTTTACCTTTAATTTGTCACCAGTTTCATCTCGTAACTCGATGAGGTGATAGTAACGCCAAAATGGCGAGTTGGCGCCCACTCTTACTCATATCATACCAAGAAATGCCGAGGCAGACCAGCCATTCCTTAATCTACACCTAATAATCGTGTCTTATATCATGATTTCTTCCCGTAACTCGACGACATAGTCATTGAGTTGTTACATTATAACGTCATTTTTTATATTCTGCCGAGGGTTTGTACCAAGATATGCGCAGAAAGACCAAAATACTTTTAATATAGTTTATTTTACCTTTAATTTGGCACCAATTTCATCTCGTAACTCGATGACGTGATAGTGACGCCAAAATGATGCGTTGGCGCCCCGCTGTTACTCATATCGTGCCAAGAAATGCCCAGGGAGATCGGTCATTCCTTAATCTACACCTAATAATCTTGCCCTACATTATAATTTCATCCCGTAACTCGATGACGTAGTCATTTGTGTCGCCGCCGCCCGCTTTATAACATTTTTTAAAGATTTTCTGAAATCCTAAGGAGTTACTTTCTGATACATTTCTGAATTTATTTCTTTTCGGAAACGCACAAGATTGGCAGGTGTATTTATTCAGAAACTATGAAATTGAATGTCGTTATCGATTTTCTGATACAAGAATTTAAGAAAAGTGTAACAAAATTATCGTTTTAAATTGAATTTCAAAGTGGCAGCATGAAACAGGAGAAAATTCTGCAACCATATGACGAGAATCTCTTATATTTCAACAAATATATAAAGCTATGTTATTTACGAAAAAAACTATAATCGATTCTAAGTCCCTTCAATAGTCAGGCTTGCCAATTTTATACCTCCACAATTAAAATTTAGTCAGAAAATATGTCAAATTTTCGCGTTTCTAAGAAATGAATTTAAGAATAACCAAAAATTAAATTTCCAAAGATTACGTTAACTTAAATTCTTTATCACTATTAATATTTTTACAAATCATATTATATGCACTACACATTTTGAGAACAATTAAGTCTAGTTCCGGCCAGGCTCGACTATATGTATAAAAATAATGTAAGCCTGATTTCTGCCCGGAACGAGTCTGATGCTCGCATGTCACAACAACGATTCCAACAATACAATGGCCACAATATAACTATTCGATGCCGATCTTCACATTTTACAAGTTACATTTTCGTGTTGATGTATAAAAAGTACACATTTATAGTTGTTCTTTGTTAAAACCATATTCATTGTAAATAGCTCATATTTTATTGTTTTATCTTAAATCTTCATAACGGGCCGGTAAGCCGGCAAAATTTTTTTATCGGCCCGGCCTGTATACCGGCCTGTTCAATTTTTTTTTTTTTTTTTTTTTTTGCCCGACAGATCCGGCTTATTTATTTTCCTGAAGTCTGTTTCATCTATGGAGGGTCTCCTTTCCCTTTGACAGTCCTGTTTTAGTTAATGGTTGGGGCTTTTAGCTTAGTTGTTACAACCTTCTAGATGGGGCTAGTTGAGCTTAAGGCATTTGGTAGGCCTCCCCACCGAGCTGAAACTGAAATTGTTTGTCGGATTGGGCCGTTAAAGAAATATTCTAATTCTGCCGGCCCGGCCCGTTAAAACTTCGGAATCATTCTTAACCCTTTCCGGCACAAGCAAATTCTATTAGTAAAATGAGAAATTGTCGATTGACACCAGAATTTATAAAGGACATGTCTAGATATTACGAATTCCTTAATTTAAGCTTTCATTGTAAAAGCAAAAATATGTTAAAATATTACTGGTGCCGTTTGCAAGTTTGGAATTAAAATTAGGTGTTGCCGGCCCGGCAACACTGCGCAAGAAAGGGTTAACGGCCCCCGTACTATGAACTCGTACGGGTCCGTACAAGCCCACCCAAGGGACTTTCTATTCCCAAGAACATCAAAAAGTACAAATGAGAGAGAAACACGTGATTGCAAAGATAAACGGATGCGGAAAATCCTTGTGAATTCTGCAAATTTATGATTATAGAAACTTACTTGAACTGATTCGGCTAACAAGACCATTATTTGATATACAAGAAGGTCTCTAAGCACATACAAAAAACCGTTGATTTACTTTAGTTCGTAAAGTGAAGCTCCTCATGTCGATTGGACGGGTTTACGCTATTTTTTCCACAGAACTCATACGAGCTGCATATACGACAACCGATACTCGATTGTTTTCTCTTAATTTAGAGCCTTGATCAGGTGACGAGATTTTCACCTGACTAGGCTGACTGAGAAGTATAATTCATAGGTAACTTGTAGGACCTTGCACCCAAGACGGACTTTACATGCACTAGGTGCCATTAGCGTACATGGTGGATTTTTAGCTAGCAGTTAGCCTCAAATCCACTTTCTTTTTGTCTACAAGCACAATGCTTTGCCATCTAGCACCCCGCTGCCAATATATTCCAATTTGTCTTAGGGCTAATTCCATGAGGACATGTCATGTCTGTCACACACAGCGGCGTTTGACTACCAGAATTTTAGCACAGAAAAATTTCATTTATTTTATCAGAGATACCTTATCAGTTGAATAGGGCGAAGTAATCTTTTCAAAGATAACGGTCTCCAACAAGCATAGCTATTTTTAGTAGTGTGACAGACATGATAAGTTTTCATGGACATAACCTTACGTTAGCTACAGTTTATCGTTGTTGTTTGATTTTTGTTCACGTTTCTTAGTTTATTCTCCTTCAATTATTTCTTTTACTTTAATCAATCTTGATAGCGGGTTTTGTTGTCAAGATTAAATACAGATTATTGTGATAATTTTCATATTTCTTTGTTGCTACGGTTTTCTTCTGTAATTCCAATCTGATCTAGCTAACATTATCATGTGATGAATTGTAAAAATCATTTTCTCGTACGTTGGTAGTTGGTGTCAAATATACTGGTTGATGTAGTCACAACTGGGAATACCAGTTGATATTTTCTTTTATACCTTGTCTACCGAATATTGTGCTTAAAATGAAGAAATCAAATTTATGTTTTAAGCATATTCTTGTATTATATATATGTGTCTGTGCGTGTGTATGTATATCAAATGAAGCACAATTTTTGTGTACAGTAATAAACCACTCTGTCATTATAAGTCACTCTAAAAAAATGATGAATTTTTATTTAAATGCTTTCTTTAACTAACATAATTTTTTTTATAAATTGTTGCAGATGCATTAAAATGATATAGAAATTTTTCGCTGAAGCAATTATTTTTCAAATGTAAGATTCATGGTGTTTTCTTAAAAAGAAATTTAATTTTTTGATGAAATACATGTATTGGCCTTTATTTAGTCAAATTAAAATCTTTTTTTAAACATTTAACCGTATTTGAATTGTTTAGAATTTAGATTTTGTAAACATTGTTCACATTAAATATTTGGATAATATCATATAAATTACTAATTTAATGTTTAAATTCTACATAAAAAAATCTGTTGAATATAACATTGCCAGATAAATTCTATTTTTCATTCGAATATATTTTCCCCAATGATTTCGATTGGGACAATTTAATGAATAAAGTATGCAATTATATTTATTATTTAAATGAATTTGTATATATTTTTAAAATAAAGCAATGAAATTACCTGTTTAATTTTTTTCTAACACATTATGCACATTATACACTGGTGTCCAAAATTTAAGCATAATTGGTAATTAAGTAATTATTTTTAAGTAATGAAAGAAATATGAATCGGAATGTGCTGAAACTCCAAGTGTGTAAACAAAATAGTACGCGTCACATATTTTCGCGAAGAGTTTTCCCCGAAATCGAACTGGGGACCGTCAACAAATTGAAAAAGAACGAAGATCTTTTGGATAACCCTGTCAAAACTAATGTAGCAAAAGCGTTCAAACTGCACATTATGATTAATTGGCTTATTGTAATGTACTGTGTTAATTTTTACAATGATAGCAAGTGTACTCGTAGAGAAATTACGGTTTTTATAAAAACAGTCCTAAGTTTTTGCTTATAATTTGCAGAGTTCTTAATATAAAATAGTGTTATTTTTTGAAAAAAATGACAAACATCATTCTACACAATACCCTGTCATCAGAATTAAAAAATAATAAAAATTGTATGACAAATGAGTAGGTTTACTAAATAATTTTTTACTGCGCATGCGTGAACGCTATTAAAATTTCATTTAGATATTGTGTTAGTTAAATGTATAGAGCAACTTTTGTGAAAGTCTCAAAAACATAGCTTAAAAATTCTGAAAATTATCGTTGATAGAATGAGATCAAAATCCTTTATTTCCTAAATGAAGCAAAAAGATGAGGGGCTGTATCCATATTCCATTGTTTAGTGCCTACACAATATTGAACGTACAACTATATTTAGGTAAAACCCCTGATTTTTTTGCTTCCTTTAGGAATAACGGATTTTCAGTTGATCCTATAGGCGACCATTTTCAGAATTTTCAAGCTATGTTTTTGAAACTTTTACAGAAGTTGCTCTATACATTTAGCTAACACAATATGCAAATGACATTTTGATATCGTTGACGCATGCGCAATGAAAAATTATTTACTAAACATACTCATTTTTCATAAAATTTTTATTATTTTTAAATTCTGATGACAGGGTATTGTGTACAATGATGTTTGTCATATTTTCAGAATAGAACATTATTTTATAATAAGAACTCTGCAAATTATAAGCAAAAAACTTGGAAAAATTTAGGACTGTTTTTATAAAAACCTTAATTTCTCTACGAGTATACATGCTATCCTTGTAAAAATTAACACAGTACATTACAATAAGCCAATTAATCATAATGTGCAGTTTGAACGCTTTTGCTACATTAGTTTTGACAGGGTTATCCAAAAGATCTTCGTTCACTTTCAATTTGTTGACGGTCCCCTGTTCGATTTCGGGGAAAACTCTTCGCAAAAATATGTGACGCGTACTATTTTGTTTACACACCTGGAGTTTCAGCACATTCCGATTCATATTTCTTTCATTACTTAAAAATAATTACTTAATTACCAATTATGCTTAAATTTTGGACACCAGTGTATTTTGATTAATATTTCCATGATATTCACGCACGCGCAGTGAAACACTAGTAAGCTTCTCATTTTTCATACAGTTTTAATTAATTTTTTTCTAATTACAGAGCATTGTGTACAAGGTTACTTGTCATATTTTCTGAAAATAATATTTTTTATATTATGAATTCTGCAAATTATAGACAAAATCTTGGCAAAATTTGGAAAGTTTTTTTTTTTTTTACTTTAATTTTTTTCTGGAGTATACATGCTATCCTTATAAAAATGAACATTTTATTTCAAGTCACTTAACCATAAACTACAATTTGAATGCTTTTCTGCATTAGTTTTGACCAGTTTTATCCAAAAGTCATTCTTTCTTTTTCAATTCGTTAACAATCCCGTTAGGAATTTAGAGAAAAATTTCAGTGGAGATATGTTACCTACTTTATTCTGTTTACAAATCTGAAGTTTCAGGATAATTCCTCATGCACTTTTTTGATATTTAACAAAACGTCTAAAAGAACAATTGACCCATTATGTTTAGCCATATATTGTATGTAACGTAAATCAAATAAATCAAACACATCCTCATGAACTTTTATTAACAAAAAAAAAAAAAAAAAAAAAAAAAAAAAAACTAATTCCACGGATTCATTACATATGTTATAAAGTATACCTACAAAAACGTTTAAATATGCATCTCAAATACAAAAAAGCCGTAGCATCTTTAAAGCATGAAAGTTAAGAAAATGTGAACATGAAGAAAAAGTCATTTTAAAATTTTAAATTTCTTTAGATAATTGCTGCGAATCTGTCAACAAAATTTACTATCGCGATGTTTTTTTCACATGGGCGAAAATGAAAAATGATAATATTAACAGACTACCAGGTTTTCATTTAATATATTTAAAAAAATCAATTTATGGATCAATTTTGACGGAGACTGCCCCTTTAAATATATATCTACATAAAATGTTACATTTGATTTATATACACTTTATCCCGTAAATTAGAAATTTGTTTGTGGAATAAATTTTCAAAAGGTAGCTGAATAGAAGATTCAGCTTACAACTGGACAGATTTTTTTTTTCAGTTATTTCATATTCAAGTTATAATAATTATATTCAAATTAGTATATTACATCTTTAACTTTAAGTTGACAATTAAACTAATATAAAGCATTACATTTTATTTCAAGCCTACGCGTTATATATTTTTGTTCCTAAAAACTATACCTTTTGACATTGACGCAAATGTTTTTTAGAAATACCAATTACATTTGCTGCTTTTATCCAAGAAGTAATTTGTTTTAAGCTTTGAAAAAAGTTTCTTTTTTTCAGTAAAAGCTAAACAGAAGCTTGTGCTTACGCAATATCTTCTCTACCTTTTATAATCAGGGTAAATATATTTTATTTTTCTACTTAAATGCTCGCTTTTATTTAAACAAGTTGTTGTTTTATTTAGGGTCATTAACGTAATGGGAAATCTTTCCGTTTAGATAATTAATAAATTTACTTATTACATATTTAATGAGTTTTCCTTCAAACTGCATACAGAACTTTTAAAAATAATTTGGTTGCGATTTTTTTTTGTTCGTTTATTAGTCGAAGAATTTTTTGTAAAGTTTAATAGAAGCATTTATTTTGCATTATATTTAAAATTTGTGCAAAAACTTTAAATTAAATATGTACATAAATAAGTAAATTCAATTAAATAATGTTTTAGACTCCTAAAATACAATTTTATATAGATTAATAATTTAACAATGTAATTATATATAATAAACCATAATTATTTCAATTATCAGTTGAATCGAAATGAATTGGTCATTTCAAAAATGAAGTAATTTTTTTTTCAAATAAGCTTTTTTTTGCGTTAAAGCTCTATCACATGGAAAACGATTTTTCCGCAAATATTTTACAAAAAACGATCGTTCATTTTTCTGCGTGTTCCGTAAACAGGTTTTTCAAATTTCTCGCGGAGCTATTTAATTTTCTTATTGCTCAGTTGATCAGGGCTGAATGAATGAATGACCAACATTTTCCGTGCAATGCGGGAAACGCTCCGTAAACAAGAATAGTGAGCAGAATTCTCTACTACTAACGCAACTTTTGCTGACTGTAACATTGTGTACGGGAAAAAGTTCTGCGAAAGGGGTCCGTGTGATACCGCTATCAGATGCTTAAAAGTAGAGCCATAATCTGGTTAAGAACCACAAAAGTCAGTATCTCACTTTCTCTCCAAGAAATATTTTCTACTTTTCGTTTACTGCTTGAATGATATAAATCAGAAACATATTTTTATTTTATTTTATTTTATTTTTTTTACATGCCATACCACTGCAGTTATAAAATTCGATTTTATGCAAAATCTACGACTACCGCACATACCAATACAAAATACTTTTCATTTACGACAATATGGTTCTTCGATTTTTATATCGAATAAATAAAGTAAATCGAATACATAGAATAAGACAGATTTGAATAAATTTCAAAATAAAATTTATAAAAACATTTAAAAATGCTAAATACATTAAAAATACATTTTCTATATGTTTTGTCAAGTAAACTTTGATAAAACAAGTACCAAACTTTGTATCTTAGTATCATGCTTTGAATTCTGTATGTAATAGTTATCTTAATGAATTAATCCTAGAATGTTGGTTTATTCAGATATGCAGACATAGAATAAAGCCTGTTCTATTCTTGGTGAGTATCGTCTGTTTCTGAAAAAAAAAATAACTTTAACTATAATTGATTGATCTAGCTTTTTATTTTATTATGATGAAATTGTAGTAAAATGATGGCACCTTGGCGAAACTAATGTTAAATGATACCATACCATGTATACTATGTACTATATACTATATAAAATGTATACGGTGTATACTATATTTTTAATGGGTTTAATATTTTTTTCCTTTAAAATTTTTAATTTCGTTTAACCCTTACAAGACCATAAGATGTCCAAGACTAAATATGCCAATACAACACAATATTTTAGCTATTGTAGGTGAGAAAAAAACCCCAAGAAAAACATATCAGGGTGTATAGTATAGGTTTCCTATAATTTCATGGGAATTATTTTTTCCTATGGACCATAAAAGTAAATAAACGGAGAGTTAGGTTTATTGTATCGGTATTTTATTCATTGCTTTGTAATATAAAAAACGTAATAAAAATTATCAGAAAAGTAAAATACCGTTCCAAAATACAGTTATTTTATTTTCTCAAGTCCAAAACACTTTCAAGTTCAGCCCGCGAATGTTTTGGTTTTGGCGCAATAAAGTTTGACAGTTCTTTTTTATTATTATTATTATTCATTCAGAAACACGTTTGCTGCCTTGAATATACGTTTTATTTTGACATTCAGTAAAAAAAATATCGATTCAATAATAATTGAACAATCGATAATGATTTTTGTTGAAGGTAAAAATATTTCTCTTGAGCGTGAAAGGGTTGATTTATTTATTTTATTTAGTCCTTTAAAATTTGTTTTTAAAATAATTTATTCGAAGTCTTTTGAATGCAAATAATTAATTAAATATAGTGAGAATAAACACGATTAAATGCTGAAGAAAGTATATATTAAAATCATTCAAAATATATTTGGAAAGTGGTTGACTTCAAAGGTAAAACCGATTGTGCTGTTGATTTGATTTAAATTTATAAGAAAATGGTTACAATATAATAGACTATTAAAATCTTTTAGCCATTTTTTATTTACTAAACTTAATATTTTACAAGTTTTAAATTTAGAAATTTTAATTTTCCAAAAATTATCTATTCCTTTATAAGAGATAAAGCAGCTTAACGTAAATAGTATTTAAACATTATTGATGCAACTTCTTCCGTTATGAATTGCTTTAAATACATTAGACCAAATCAACTAAAAGTCTAATATTCCCTTTAATCTAACAAATGTTTCTATTAAGTGAGTTGAAATTAAATTTATACATATGCATTGGACAAATAAGCGCTAATATCTGTAAAATGTAATACAACTTTAACTATAATTGATATGTATTATTTTTTGTTTAGCAAGGGTTAAAATGTAGAGGGAACTGGGGGACATTGATACAGCTTTTTTCAAAAACATTTTTTGGTGTCTAGAAAGCAGAAATTTCAAGTTATTTTTCTATGTGATGTCAGCAAAAGCTGTGTGTGTGTTATAAAAATATACAATCGTTGTTTTATATATTATTTTTGCATGTAATTTTTAAAAAAGTAAAAAAAGTGATTTGTATCAATGTGCCCCATCCCCGGGGCAGATTGATACACGTCTGGGAAAAATGGAGACAAAATAACACCAATGCATATTTTTCATAGAAAAATAGTTAGCAAACCATTATATATATATTTATAGACATTAAAATCGCACACAGTTTACTTGTAAGCGATATTAAAGCAATCAAAATGAAATGTATAATGACCTGATGTTCTAGCTGTTCCTTGTCTGTTTGTTGGCTGTGGTAACTTTGTCATATCTGGCAATTTAACCCCAGAATTATCTTTTTTCTTAGAAAGGTGAAAGAATTACCAGGTTTTCTGTTTATAAATCGGTTTACAAACAGAAAATAAAGGATAATTATATTAAAAATTATGTTTATAATTTAATTATCCTGTACTGTTCTGCAGCTTGTTTCTCTTACTTAACATTTCTCATGCGATAATACTTTTTTCGCTGGAGAATCGATATAAATTTGAGATTTGCCAGGCTGCCGTCCAATTCTTTAGTTAATTCTACTAGCACTAGATATTGTGTAAGTTTGTACGTCTTCTGTTTGCAAAAATACTATAAAATGTTCTAATATAAAGAAATTAGAGCTATTTCACTTCAATAAAAACTAATAGTAGAAATGTTTGACGAAAAATGGTTTAATTAAGGAGTGTATGGTAAAAAAAAATAATAAAAGGATTAAAAAAAATGAACTAGAAAAGGATTTAGGTTATATCAATGTGCCCCGACAAAGACTGTATCAATGTGCCCCATACAGCTATTTTGAATAAAATGAGTCGCAAATCCAACACTTCATAATTTATCTCACAATAAAGATTGAGGAACTGATAAAGAGTAGCTTTACTTGCCAGGGAGGGTATTCTTTTCGATTGAAAATGCTGGAACAGTTGTATAATACCATTTCAATTGTGCAACTGAAATTTACTTTAGACCTACAAAAACAATGAATCACCCATCCCATTCCATCAAACTATTGAATCATTCCAAAACTTTCTGTATGTTGTTAATTTCACTAGTATCACCTTTTGAAGCCGTTGTGAAATTTCCTGTAATGACCCTGTGTGCTGTACAGGGGGTGTATCAATGTGCCCCAAGTATCAATGTACCCCAGTTCCCCCTACTGATTAGATTGTGGCTTGGCGAAATGTATATTAAATGATACTACATTATGTATACTATATACTATATTATATACTTAATAATATGCATATCACGTATACTATATTTTAATGTATTTAGTATTTCATATATATTATTATTATTATTATTTTTACATTTCATTTAAACATTTTAATCAGGCTTAGTTTTTTTTAGTCTTTAAAAAAAATTTCAAATAATTTATTACAAGTTTTTAGAATGCAAATAGCTAATTAACTATACTAATTATAAAAACGGTTAAATACTGAAGAAAATGAATTTGAAATTTAATTTAAACATAAGCATTAGATGAATAATCGCTAATATATGTAGGAGTAACTAAGTTTCAAATGGTTAACTATAGGTGTACTTTTATTGAAATATAAAAAAACTTTCATGCACCTTCAAAAAGAAAATGCAATAAAATATTTCCGATGGTCCATGTAATATAAAATTAAAATTTTCATTACAAACTGAAAGTTCTAAAGATTTAAAAATTATTTAAATTTACTCACTTTTTTGTATAATTAAATAAATTTATGTGCATGAAATGACTAAGTTTTAAATAAATTTCCCTGAAAGTAAAATAAGTATTAGAAAAATATTAAGCGCCAATATTAAAACTTTATAATTCCTTGAATTTAAAGTAGGTATGGGGAAAATATTAAAGTCCATTAAAAATAGATAAAAAATAATGTTTATTGCACTAAAACACATTTTTTTTAAAACTATTTTTAGTAGCCATAGCGTAACGCTGCAAAATATGATAGTGCGCAAAAATGATTCTGAACTTGATGATTCCTTGAAAGTAAAACAGTTAAGAGAAAAATATTGAATGTCCATTAGGGTGGTGCGAAAAAACAAAAGTTTTTATTTCCGAATCGCTATAGTGCGGAAAAGTTGCAATTGGTAAATACAAGAAAAACTAAAAAAAAATTTTTGAAATCGGACATTATCTTCCGATCGCGCAAACCACCTAAAAATTCAAAAAAATTGAAAAATTCCGATTTTTTTCAAATTTTTTTTTAAATATTACATATACACATATTTTATCACTATAGTGATAAATATTTGCATATTGTACTGTTTAATAATAATAAAAAAATAAATTGCGTTTAGAGAATATCTTCCGATCGCGCAAGTTCATTAAAAATCGGGAAAAATTCAATTTTCAGTGATTTTTGATATATTAAAAAAATTATTAAATAAGCTCTGTTTGCAGTCTTATGTTAAAATTTATATGTCAATTAATACTATTGAGAATATTATGTCATTTTTGAATAACCGAGATCTTACCACAACGAGATCGCTGCAAGGTTTAGTAGTTCTTCAAGGTTTAGAGTTTCGCGCGCATCCTGTTAGCCACGTTGCGAAAAATCGTTGAAGTCGCCTTACGTCTCCACATGCTTCTGTCCCCAACCTCGTCCACTTGCACAGAGCGCCATTTCGTATCAGAGAGCCCGTGAACGAATTTCGTTTGTTAATTGGATGTATTGTGTTATTAAAAATACATTAACATGTGACAGAGACACGGATCTGGATACGTCGTTGACAAAGAAAATTACTAGACAATCTTTTCATTGTCCTATATTCGGTCATCCAAGAGATTTTCTGCCAGATATTCTTCCAACACACGAAGATGTTCTTCAATGCTACCTTGAGGAGAGGTCTCTATTAGCAAGTAAATTCAACATTATTAAAGTGAGTTTCTCATTTTTCAGCAATACAGTGGCACAAAAAATAAAATATATTTATTAGAAGGCGTCAATCCCAAAAGTGTTTGATTGTAGGAATCATTTAGCTAATTAATGCCTACTACGATAATATTCTAAACTAACGAAATCTTATATTCGAGACAAGGAATAGCGAAACCTTATAAAAAAGTTTGATGAATTTAAAAAACAAGAAACTCAACTGTGCGATATTTCAGCCTGCAAACGTGTAATGAATTTATATTGCTCCTGTAAAAAGTTACCAGATCTGAGGGAGTGTCTAATTGAGACTAATTGTACGTCTCAAAAACACAACAAAATTCCAGTCATTGAGCATAGATTTATCTACCTCCTGAGAAAGGACGGAACGGGAAAAATTGGTAGTAAAGTTTAAAAAAAAAAGAAAAAAAAACTGAGTACAAGACTTGGAAGACGAAACTATATATTGAAAAGGCAACCTTCCAAATTTGCTGAAGCGAAAATAAAAGACCTTGAGCATTTAGATGAAATACATGAGAATTTTAATGCTAATGTAGGTATATGTGAAATATTATTACCATGACGGATACAGCCTACCAGATTTAAGAAGAAGAAATTACCATGGCAAATGAAAGTGGAGTTACAATCTACATCTTTACATTGCGATCGCAATGGTGTATCTGACAGTGCAGGTGCTGCTAAAGCGTTGAGTGTACTAGAAGATATTCTTGTAATAACTAAAACAGATGCTTTTCAAGTTATTGACCTATACAAAATTAGAAGAAAACAAACAGAAAGAAAAAAATTACGGCAAAGTCAAGTGGAATCAGTAGAACCACATGACATACATTTTGATAAAAAAGGACGATTATTTAGTTATCCTCCTCAGTCCTGAGACAAATATCGCGATGGACAACATACACTATTTAAAATTACTCTAAACCATCTTCAAACATGTATCATTCTACATATCAATACGTGTTATATGGACGCATTTATTGAAAAAGTCTAGAAGTATTTTTAACGATTTTAGAAGTATTTAAATTCTTTTAAAGGATTTTCTTTAGTTTCTCGTACAAGCGCTATATTCGTGAAGAGTATTTGACAAAAAATGTCTTAGGGATGACAAAATATAGGACAATGAAAAGATTGTCTAGTAATTTTCTTTGTCAACGACGTATGCAGATCCGTGTACCTGTCACATGTTAATGTATTTTAAATAACACAATACATCTAATTAACAAACGAAATTCGTCCACGGGCTCACTGATACGAAATGGCGCACTGTGCAAGTGGACGAGGTTGGGGAGAGAAAAAGATGTGGACACATAGGGCGACTTCAACGCTGTTTCGCAACGTGGCTAACAGGAATTGCGCGAACTATTAAACCTTTTCGCCCTGCAGCGATCTCGCCGTGGTAAGATCTCGGTTGTTCAAAAATAGCATAACATGCACAATAGTATTAATTTACATTTAAATTTTAACACGAGACCGCAAATTGAACTTATTTAATTATTTTCTTAATGCATCAAAAATCACTGAAAATTGAATTTTTCCCGATTTTTAATGAGTTAGCGCGATCGGAAGATATTCTCTAAACGCAATTTATTTTTTTATTATTATTAAATAGTACAATATGTAAATATTTTTCACTATAGTGATGAAATATATGTATATGTTATATATTTTTTTAAATTCTGAAAAAATAGAAATTTTTCAGTTTTTTTTAATTTTTAGGTGGTTTGCGCGATCGGAAGATAATGTCCGATTTCAAAAATTCTTTTTTAGTTTTTCTTGTATCTACCAATCGCAACTTTTCTGCACTATAGCGATTCGGAAATAAAAACTTTTGTTTTTTCGCACCACTCTAATGTCCATATTTGACAAAATTAACAGTGCTTTGATAAATGTTTCAAAACTTGATCATTCTTTAAAATTAATGTAAGTATTAAAAAAATATTGAACGTCTAAAAAAAAAAATAATAACAGTATTTTGATGACCGAATCTAAAATTGATATACTTTGAATGTAAAAAAAAAAGTTATTGAAAAATATTGAACATCTATTTTTAAGATAATTAATAGCATCTTTTGAATGATTCTGACCTCGACCATTCCTTAAAGTAAAATAGATATAAAAAATATTGTATAAAATTTGAGAAAATTAGAAGATTTACAACAATTGATTCTAAACTGTTCTTAACGGACGGGTACTATATTTGACCCGAACCCAGAATTTCTACTTAAATTCATCATAAAAACAGACCCATCACGAATTCGAGTCACTTCAAAAACAAACTGAGTCAATAAGAATTGAATGAAGACTAATTCACACATTGTAAAAAATAAATAAAGAAAAGAAAAGAAAAATCTGTAAAGTTACTATACATAAAAATACTTTTACAAATAAAACCAAAATAACTCAGATATTACCATAATATTAATTCACTGAAACTAGTATGTATACTGTCCCGACTTAAAATAATCTTAAGATTATCGGAAGAAATCGCCAATTTCTTCAGAAATTCTACAGAAATTTGAAGAAAGTTTGCAGACTTAGTTTTATCTTTAAAATATCTGCAGAATTTTTAAAGATATTGTTGCGTATATAGGGTTCTTTTGATCTTATGGTTAGAGAACTTCAAAACTCTTGTCTCTTAGAAAAGTAGAAAATAATTTATTTACAGATCTTCAGAACAACAGTCTCCGAAACTCACAAATATTACTAGATAATTAAAAATAACTGCTCAAATCTATCGTACAAGTATAGCTTTAGATCCCAGAGACTCTTTATACAACGTCTCAACACTTAATAACATTCAAAACAACATAAATGAAACTCAAGCAAACTTGCTAACAAACGCCTTGTTCACTCAATGACTGACTGGTAAATAATAACCACAACAGCTCGTATCGCTCTTTTTATATAGGCACGCAGCAGGTGCTGGAAATTTCTAGAACCATCTCGAAAAAAAACTGGAAAACCACGGAACAACATTCAATGTATCAGTAGACCTAGGGGGGGGTTACCATAAATAGGGAAGGGTTACCATCGCCAACAATCGCCAAGTTTGTCGCCAACTTGGCGATATATCGCCAAATTTGGCGACCAAAATTAGTCGCCAAAAGTGACCAACTTGGCGATATCTCTAATATTTCGCAAATCTGCCATTGACATTCACTGAAAATAATAGACAAGTTTGCTTGATAACAGAGACAATGTAACAAAAACTAATATTAGTAAAGGAATGGAGCTTAATAAGATTATTTATATTATTTTACAGTACAAACACTGACTATTTACAAAATTCGTAACAATATTCTTAAAAATATCTGCATAATGGGCCAAATACCTACGGATTACCCACAGATTTTGGGCCAAAAAGCTATAGATTTTCTACAGATTTTTTTTAGTGGGGGTCTTTATGTATAATTAATATGAACAATAGTAAATAAACTATGCAATATACACAAAAATAATACCTAATAAATTAAGCCCCATTACAATGTCAGTTTTTTATATTATTAACTAAATAATTTAACAAGTATGTATCATAAACATTACCAACTAAAATCCAATTTCGGTAGATCCGAAGTTATAACAATGGTTAATATTATAAAAATTAGGAAAAATGCAAAAGTTACTAAACTTGATCTACGAAACTGCGATTCCTCGAATTTTTTGTGCAACGGTAATAGAAAACTAGTCGTTTGGGGCCACAGTAATACTTGCCCATCATGGATATGTATATGAAAATAAAGCATGTGAAACTATTTATACAATGCATTGCAATTCATAAACAAAATTTAAATATTTTCAATATACATGTAGTAATGCTCTATTAAAGAACTGCTGATGTACCAATTTCGACAAATTATATAAAACGCCAAACTACTCAAGTAGTACCGAACTGCGTGAAAGAAACATCCTTATAACTCCAAAAATAATAACTCTATTAACTAACAATTAACTGCATCGTATTAAACGTCTCATTTCCAATTAAAATATACCTCTGAATTGAAATTTGAATGAAATACAGGGTCATGAAAAATCGAAGAATGTGGAAAACAGGATTACAAATATCTCGGCAACTAATAATTCGATTCACTTCGTTCTATATGCAAAATGTGTGTTATTTTATTGCCTTTTACGTCCATTCCTTAGAACAAAAAAATTCGAAATTTTTATATACCTTTCATCAGAACGAATTTTTCGAGAGTCCGAAAAAAATAGTTCCGAATAATCGAGGTTGCTGATATTAAATAGGGTTCGTCCCATTCTTACATACTAACTACATACAAAATTTCAAGTCTCTATCTCAATTCGTTCGGGAGATAGAGCGTTTACAGACAGAGAAACTGACAGACGGCAAATTTTTTTTCCTAAAAATATGTTTTTCGGAATCTCCACTATCTAAAACGTGCAAATCCGTCAAAAAATTTTTTTCGATTTTCAAAACGATTGCAAGACTTACCCTATACTACGTATGATGGGTAAGTAAAATGACATTTAACCGAATCGATTACATGAATCTTTTCTGTTACTGTTACATGAAATTTTCTAGGAATACAGTTTACTGGAGATAATTTAGTAACGTTAAATACTTTTCTTTTACATTGTTGTTTAATAGAAGAAACGAAGTTGAAAGAAACACATAAAAACAATAGCGTTCATAAGACCAAAGAATTCAAAAATTCAAAGTGAAAAAATATTCTACATATAAACAAAAGAAACAAAGACTAATTACATCAAATTTGTGTATTTCATTAAATCATACGATTTTTTAAAAATCTACCTATAAATTAAATATAATATAAATCTTAACTTATATGCACTAAAAAAGAAAAATTGTGTAAGATAGAGATAAAATAATACATCTGAGAATCGCAGAAAAAACGCTAATTTTGTCAAAAGGTCAGAGAAACAAAGCGAGTTTCGTCAAAAGATAGCGAAGAAACGGCAAATTTTTAAAGGATCGCAAAAAATCTACATTTAATCAAAGAATTGCGAAAAGGCGCAACATTCGTCAATGCGTCATAAAAACAACGTGAACTTCATAAAAGGATTTTATAAGACCTTGACGATTATCAAAGAATTGCAAAAAATTGTCATCAGAGGATTATGAAAAAATAAATGCGCTTTTCGTCAAATGGTTACGTGAGAAAATGCAAAATTTGTCAAAAGGTGGCAACTTAGAGCCCAAAAATTAGTCGACAAATCAAAAAAATTTTGTGTTCTCGTGGCGACAAGTGACCATGAACCTGCACCTATACAAAACATGTTAGCATAAAAGAAAATTATCAATGCTACTTGACACAAATTGCGGGTCGGGATTATACAATTTGCTTATTTGACCGAAATACAACTTTATTTTAAAGTATGACCTGATGTTATCGGATAATCGAATTTTATCTGGTATAAATCTAAATGTTAAAAATTAACTACAATTATTTTTTACTGTTTCGGTGTTACAGAAAATTCAACAATATTTTCCCGAAGCGCCACGAATAAACATATAAATTATGAAAATAAAATAATATATGAAGAAAAAAATCGATGCACAATGATACAAAATAGTGATTTTGCAAAAATGAAAATTGGTACCTTAAGGTTATGTTTCTGTTAAATTCCTTACCTGATGAATTTTTTATATTTTCAAGGTTCATAAATTATCATATTTTGCAAAAGATTTGCTTTGAAACAAATTTGTGAGATGCAGTGGAAGGATTTATGCAGAAAATAGATAGATACAGTTTAGTTTTGTGCTTTTTTAAGAATATAAAACATGTAATATTGTCAAAAATAGTTTTATAAATCTTTAGAAAATTCCAGAATTTAATAAATGGCGTGATTTAAAATTAAATTACTATTTCTTGCTGACTCAGTTTTATAAAGTTTTCAACAATTTTTTCCTGAAGTAAAAATGTTATAAAGTAATGAAGTAAATATGTAAAAATGTCAATCCATGTTTTTAGATATTGCTCGTTTTTTTTCTTTCTGTAAAAAAAATGCATGTATCTATCTAAATATTATATATATATATATATATATATATATATATATATTTTTATTATGTTACAGCAATTTATATTTATTAAAATGAGAATTTACAATTCTTTATAATGGTTAAATATATATGTATTTATAATTATTTCCACCAGGAAAGTTAAAATTGACATAAAATGTTGGTTTTCAAAAAAAAAAAAAAAAAAAAGATAATGTTGTTGAATTTTTTATATAACATTTAGGCACGTACATCATATATGCATATAGGTACCTAATTGGTCGGTTAATTGGTTATTTTACCTGATAGGTAACCCGGCTATTGTTGTTTATTTGTTAATGAGTTGGTTATTTTACTTTATTTACTTTTATTATATTTTTTAGAAATATATAAATTTTTTAGTTTTATTATTTAGTTTTATAGTTATTATTATTTTCATTTATCGTTATTTCCTTTTCAATATAATAGAAAATAATTTAAATATAAAACTGGTGTTAGAAAACTATATTTTCGACAAATTGGCATAAAAAATTTGCAAGAAACTGATTGTGTATATGACATCTGTGCAAAAAAAAATATTGTATCATGCAGTTCAAAAACTATCGTAATCTTAGAACCATTTGTTAAAATGAAGTAAACTATAAATGCAGGCATTGCAAAATGCAGATAAACTATAAATGCAGACATAAAAACGAACTCTTTATGCAGACACTTGAAGCATACGAATATGTCTCAGACACTTTAAATCCAACACATTTTAAAATGTTAAAATTGCATTTTAATATTTCATTTGGAAATTTTAGAATTAAACAAGTACGAAAAATCATGCGTTAAGCATAGATTATGAAGCACTTTCCAGCACTTCATGAAATCTCTAACAAAAGTTTGTTACTGAGGGAAATAATTGTATATAGCCAAATATGTATTCGGATACTTTTAAACAATCTTATATTTGATCATGGAACAAAGAATATAAACTGGAAGGAAAACCGGTCAACGGAGGCGAGCCGAGACAAGCCGAGAATTCTGGGACAAGTCTGAACTGCCGGCAACCTTGGGATTTTTTTCAATTGGCGATAACTTGGCATGTGTTTTACCTCTCGCCGTAGAAATCAGCACATAAGATGTCGAGTGTAAGAAAGGCCAAATAAGCGATGAATGCGCCAAACAGTTGCCATTCCTCAGGGAATGCTGGGATATGGGTGAACCTCACAGAAATCCGGTGGCATCGACGATCACCCTGCTCCTAATGGGAAAGAGGCTTCGTTTTCCTTCTCGTTTATATTCCTTCTTCCATGTATTCGATCTGTCAGTTGATATGCATACTATATAATAAAAAAATTTAGTTTAGCAAGAAAATGCGTAGTATTTTGAAATTTTGTTTACAGCAATTTATAATAGTTGATGGAACATAACTGAATACTTTTGTTTAGCCCTGTTACCTTGTACATTTATTACACGTCAGCATTAAGCTAAAACTTATTTTAATCTAAAACACTCTTAAAACAACTGAAATCACATTCTCATAAACGGATGACATTGAAAAAATTGATTAAATTACAATAACAGACATTTTTAAAATTTTTATGATTAGTCATATGACACGAGGTATTCACAGACAGACAGGGAACAGACACGATTAGTATTTCGTCAGACGAATGAATCCCCCAAAACATAGCGCAACTATCCAAGTAAGAAAAACTGAAATTTTGATAAAACTCATGGTGTAAGATGAAATATAGAAATAAAATCTCGGAATAAACATTATTGACAATTCGAATTTTTATAAAGTCAATCAGAATAAAGAAGGAAAAAAAACCCTTTAATTTTTAAAGAAAATCACATTTTTTTCAGAAAATAAAAAAGAATCACATTGAATATGAATTTTGAGAATCAAAATTGCCTAACTAAATAAAAATTTATTTTTTTTTACTTTTCAATTGCAGTATAATATTAAATTTAGTCAATTAATATTATACAATATATAATAAGAGACTTAACAAATATAAGAAAGACACATATAAAAATAATGTAATTTGTATTTTCTATTATTACCAAAAAATACAACACAAATACGCACTTTCAAAATAATAAAATTTTCATATACTGCATGCGTTTTAAGATAAAAAAGAAAAAATACACTCTTGAAAACAATGCAGAATACAAAAATTCTTAAAAAATCTTATTTTTATAACTTGTTTGGGTAAAACGAGCTTTAATTTTAAGGAAAAATGCTTGTTCTTTGAAAAGACAAAAGTTTTTGAAATCAAAAACTCACTAATTGAATAAATAAATATCTTTTATTTGGTTATGAGATTTTTGTCTTTCAGTTTCTTTTGCGTTTTACTATCTTGAAGTAGAATTTTTGTTTCACTAGATTTCTAAAATTGTAATTTAATATTCGCTTGAAATAACAAAGTTCATGTTTGCCTATTTAGTTATTTTTTACTTGCATTTTCTTGTAATCATAAAACTAATTATAAACTATGAATATTAATTAGAGAATAAACTAAACAAAAATTATTGATTGTATGAAAAATTTATTTGAATTTATTTTAACTTAAAACATACAAAAAAAAAAACAATAAATTTTACAGCGCTTTTAGAATGAGAACGTTTTTTATAAACTAATTATTATTATAATTACTAGTATTTACATTTCAAATGAATATCAAATTTTGGATTGCTTAAAAGGCGCAATTGCAAACCTAGTGAAAAATATTCCATGCCGGTAATCGAACCCGGGCCATCAGTATAGTGCACTGACGTTCTACCGACTAAACCTCATGGAACGACACCCAGCAAGGAACTTATCGCTATTACATGTTGGCAAGGCTACAAACGCAGCACAAGATGGAATACAATCCGCGAGCCACCGATCTGAGGCAATCACGAAACTCAAAATTAATACAGCATCGATTGAATATATTAATGCGTGGAAATTTTTCCAGAGAGAAAATTCGCCTTGAATATAACATTTCAAATGAAAATCAAGCAATTCCAAATTTGATTTTCATTTGAAATGTTATATTCAAGGCGAATTGTCTCTCTGGAAAAATTTCGACGCATTATACACTGTAAAAAAAAATCTGCAATGGTACTAAACCTTTTCTAGGAATCTGGGATTCCAAGAACTGTTCCTGTAAAGGTAACAGCAAAAATTCAAGTTTCGGAATCGATTACATGAATTTTTCCTGTTATCGTTAAATGAAAAGTTCTTGGAATCCCAGTTTCCTGGAAAATGTTTAATAAATTTGCAGTTTTTTTTTTTTTTTTTTTTTTTTTTTTTTTTTTTTTTTTTTTACAGTGTATTAGTATTTAATTTTAAATTTTTCACAATTATTTAAAATATTATATATAATCCATGATATTCAATATTAAATAAAGAAAATCTAAATTAGTTTCAAACTATTTACGAATAATATAATAATTAAAATAATTCATTGTACTCCGCACACCGAGGTGTGTATGTGACTGCAGTTGCAAAATTTCGTGCTTTGAATATTTTTTGAATAAAAAATATCACCGTAGGATTTAAAAAAAAAATCCTAAAATTAAATAAAATTGCACTAGATAGTGCAGATATTATGCAGTTTTAGATATTAATCCCTTGAGAACAATCGACTGGTATACTTGAAACATTTGGTGCTCAGAATCCATGATTATATTTAACTAGTAAAGTTCTTTTGTAAATTTAGCATTATTTATTCCGAACATTTTTTTTTTCCGATTTAATTAGGCAAAAATTTCTGTTTGAAAAAAAAAAAAAAAAAAAAAAAAAAAAAAAAAAAAAAAAGATAATGAATGATTAAAAAAATCTGTAAAAGGCGCTCCTTACAAAGGATTTAACGTATGAGGTTACTATTGTAGGCTCCGCGCTCAAATCACAAAAACTGTTAGAAAAAAATTTCTGTAAATTTACTAAAAGTTTTCTAGGAAACTCGAAGTCCTGGAACATTTTATGTAACGGCAACAGCAAAAATTCATGTAACCGATACAGATTTAAACTGTAAATAAAATAATATGTAATATTACTAATAATAATATTATTTTAATTACTAAGAATTTTTTAGAAAATTGGGATTTGTAGAATTTTTTATGTAACTGCATCCTAGATTACAGACAAAGATAACTTTATTTTAGAACATTCGATAATTACAAATTCCTGTAGCTTTACAAAAATTAGTTTTGTAGACTTACATCTTTTCTTGTACATTGTACAGATAAACTGTTAGTAAAGATACAGATTTTTTCTTTACAGTGTCGGAATTTAGACGTTTGCGGATGTGTCTGAAAATTTGCAGTTCAATTTTTTGGGGAAAGCGTACTACGAAAATAAACTCAAAAAATAATATCCCTAAATAAACATTCTTAATTTTTTAAATATGTAAAAATACAAATATTAATAAATGAAATAATCAATAAATTAGCAAATGCTAATTAAATTTATACTTTAAATATATTAAGTACGAAAAAACGCTTTTACATGTATTTTTGTTCACGACTGATTGTGCAGTAAGAACAAAACAAGAAAATTTGAAACAATATTTTGTACCCTTTTTATGATGAGGTGGGGGTGGGGAGAGATTTCGTCCATTTATTTAGGAAAAGTGGTAAATTGGTAATTATCAACATGATTTTCTTATATTTCTATTTACATACTGATAAATTTAATTTCTTTGCTAGTCTTAAGTTACCAAAGTTTCTCGCTAGTATGAAACAGAAAATAGGTTACACTACTATATAATGGTCTGACTGGTAAAAAAAACAAATGTGTCTCCACAATTCTTTTCAGACAAATTCATCATAGTTATGTATTAAAACAAGCTAATATGGGGCAAAAGTAAGAAATAAATAACTTGTTTGCATATTATAACAATAATAAAAATCTTGCATCAAGTATAGATTATGAAGCAATTTCCAACACATGAGAATAATGTAATAAAACTGCATCATTTAAAAAAATAAATAAAATATTACGTTTAATTTCTCGATAGTGAAATCTATAATGCATTTCAAAACCGACTTTTAGCTCCTGCATGTCAGATATTTTAGTAATCTTGCATATGATATGGAAATTTGTACCCATTAACAAAATGCGTTCCGAAATTTAGTTCCTTTACGCGAACCATACATTTCAATTGAAAATTAACTGCATCAATTTCTTCTAATCAGAAGAATGGTCTACGAATACTTTTGTGCATCCCCGTATATGAAATATAAAATTTAAAAATAAAAAGTAATATTAAAAAAAATTAATTAAATTTAATATCGATCGCATGGCAAATTTTAAATCGTACTCTCCAACAATTATTTTGCAATGACAGTACTGATTTCTTTGGTATATCCCTGTAAATTCATAAAAAAATGCTATGAATGCTCGGTTTTAACGTGACAGCTGTGGAATTCAGTGATTTATTTTAGTTTCAATACATATGAAATAACGTTGTCTCATTAAAATTACTTTCCAAATGATTTTTTTCCACATAGCATAATGTAATCGAAATCTTTTGAATGCCCCTGTAATTAAACCATTAATCGTACATACATCATATGTAAACATCTTTTGATAAGCCTAAATACGTTTTATCAAATGCATAAAAATCGGAGCATATTTACAGGAGTTAGAGCGTGGACAGACTGCAATTTTCACTTTGTTAGAAATTGCTAAAAACAAAATTTCACTTTTCAGTGATAATTTATATAAAAATATAAAGCATCTTTCAACATACAAAATATTTAAATTTCAATAAATATGATAATCTGAAAGGAAATTGAAAAATAAACTCCCAGAAACACTCCAGAATATGCATTGATGAGGATTCGAGTTTTTATTATTTCTTTATAAAGAAAAAAAACCCCAATAAATTTCATGAAAATTGCATTTTTTAAAAAAATTCTTGGAACATCTTTCTGTCCCAAGTTATAAATTCCTGAAAATTCCTTTTTTCAAAATATTTTTTTTTAATTCTGAAATTACATAAAAATATTTACTATAATGATCATGATATATTTATGATAATGAATAATATAATACATTCGGGAAAGATTTTACCTATTAGCTTAATTAACTGATTCTGTATTTATACGGATTTCGTGCAGTAATTTTAACTTGACAAATTTTCTCTGTTTAGGATATATTTTTAGTATTTTATATTATTATCAATTGCCCAAATACAATACTTTTTCGATTCTTTTAATAATACAACACTGACACAAAATTTGAAGATTTTGACTTATATAGTTTTTGTGTACGAACTCTGTGACGGATAGACACACAGGAGACTCAGACAAATAGGATTTCGTGAGATCAACGAAACTCTAAAAACTTAGGGCAACTTTTCATATAGAAAAAACTGAAATTTCAATAAATCTCATGGTCTAAGATGAAATAAAGTCATAAACTCTCAGAATAGACATTGTTGCAATTTAATTTGAATTTAAATTTGTTCTTAATAAAGAAGAAAAAAGTTTCGTTTTTATTGGAAATAGCATTTTTTCAGAAAATAAAACAGAAGGACATTGAATATCAGTTTTAAGAATCGCAAACTCTTTAACTATATCTATCTTTTACTTTTTAGCTGTAATTATATAATATAATATTTGGTACACTTAACATTACACAGAATATAAAAAGAGGCGAAATATATTCATACACACATAAAAAATGCAATTTTCTATTAATATCGAAAAATACAACAGATAGACGCACTTACGAAATAATAAAATTCTCATATACTTCATGAGCTTAGATATACGAATGAAAAATACATTCCTGTAATCAATGTAGAATACATAAATTCCTAACAATTCTTATTTTTAGAATTTCTTTAGGGAAAACGAACCTTAATTTTAAGAAAATGCTTGTTCTTTGAAAAGACAAAAGTTTTTGAAATCAAAAACTCACTAATTGGATAAATAAATATCTTTTGTTTGGTTATAAAATTTTCTCTTTGTTTTTATTTTGCGTTTTATGATCTTGAAGTAGAATTTTTATTTTACAAGATTTCAAAATTGTAATTTAATATTCGCTTGAAATATCAAAGTTTATGTTTGCTTGTTTACTTACATTTTACTTGTGTTTTCCTGCAATCATAAAACTAATTATAATCTAGAAATATTTGTTGAAGAATTAACAAAACAAAAATTACTTATTTAAAAAATTTATTTTAATTTATTTTAATAAATTGGCAAAATTTTCGAGATTTATTTTAAATAAATCCAATGTAATATGAAAATTTCATTTTTCAGATCTATGACTCAAACTAAGAACCTTCTGTTTACAAGCGAGGTGCTTAATCTCCAAGCTATGATGTCTATACGAAATGTTAGAAAATCAGTGTTCTTCTTAAATATGGAAATCACAAAATGAACGGATGACATTAAAAAAACTGTTTTAACTAAAATAATAAACTTTTTCAAAATTTTATAATCTGTCGTAATACACGAGGTATTCAGCTTTAAGTACACTGATTTTGAACTCTCTGACTTATACAAATTTTATGTAAGAACTCTGAGACAGACAGATAGACAGGGGGTAAAGACAAATAGGGTTTGGCCAAATAAACACCAGCTAAAAAAAACGCAACAATTCACGCAGAAAAAATTGAAATTTCAATAAATCCCATGGTCTAATATGAAATAAAGAAATAAGATCTCAGATTATTTGTTGCTGACAATTCGAATTTTAACCCTTGCGGGTCTGGTGTACAATTGATAGCCATGTCTTTTAGAAGGGTATTATTTTGTTTAAAAATTTTTTTTGGTTACTATTGGCTTGTAATAATGTTAAAATAACTCTGTGCATTTACTATATAAATTCATTTATGTTTAGGAATTTCTTAATAATAATAATTAGTATTATCTGCTTTGCGCTATTTGCGAATATTTTACTTTAAATATATATTTCAATCTTTAATTTTGAAATAAAAGTTACTTCCCTGATAAAGTCATGTGTAATAAAGCTGAAAAAGTATTAGAAAGTTATAATATAAGCTATAACTTATTGCAATACAATATTTTTCAAACATCTCCAAAAATTCTCCCTTGGCCTATTGTTATGGAATAGTAATTATATAATATGCAAATTAACAGTATATGTCATCTTTCAGACTTTGAAATAATCCTTAAACACCAATTAAACTATTTGTATAACTATTGTTAATGTTATTAAAAAAAAATAATTATTTCTAAAACTTGGGGGAAAATTTTGGACCTGAAAGAGTTAATACGTTGTTCTTAAAATAGTAGAGAAAAACAGACTTCCACTTTTAATGGAAATCGCATTTTCTTATAAAATAAAACAGAATCACATTGAATATAAATTTTAAAAATTACACACTGTAGCTGACACTATAGCTGAGTGTACAAACTGTAGCTGAGTGTACAAGTGTAGCTGAGTTACAAACACTGTAGCTGAATAAATATTTATCTTTTTCAGCTGCATTATAATATTACATTTGGTTCAAATAGCATTATACATAATATAAAAAGAGACGAAATATATTCAAACACATATAAAAAAGTGCAATTTATATTTTTTTATTGTTATCAAAAAATAGAACACAAAAACGCACTTACGAAATATTAAATTTTATTATACTTCATGCGTTTTGAGATACGAAGGAAAAATGCACTACTGAAAACAATGTAGTATACATAAATTCTTAACAATTCTTATTTTTAGAACTTCTTTAGCGAAAACAAGCGTTAATTTTAAGGACAAATACTTGTTCTTTGAAAAGACAAATATTTTTGAAATCAAAAACTCACTAATTGGATAAATAAATAAAAAAAATTGGTTATAAAATTTTCTCTTTGTGTTTCTCTTGCGTTTTATTACCTTGAAGTAGAAATTTTGTTTCTCTGGACTTAAAAATGGTAATTTTATATTCGTTTGAAGTAACAAATTTCATGTTTGTCTAGTTACTTATTTTTTACTTGTATTTTCTTGCAACCTTAAAACTAATTATTAACTATAAATATTTGTTAAAGAATAAACAAAATAAAAATTTTTTTATAGAAAATTTAGTTGAATTTATCTTAACTTTAATTATACAAAAAAGAAAAAAGAAAAAGAAAAAAATCCACAAATTTCTCAGGGCATTTAACATGAGATTTTTTAAAAATAATAATTATTATTATTTTTACTTAATTTGAAGAAAAAATATGTTTATTTTTTTTTAAATATCTAATGAATATTACAATTATTAAAATGAACGTTTAACACGCAATAAATAAAAGCATGCTATAGACGTATACGTTTCACGAGCACCCGGGTTCGCATCCTCAATGTACAAAAGGTGAAAATGTTTAAAATCGGAAAATCCCCCCAACTGACAGCAAGTCAGAAACCCAAATGACCGTAAACATAGTACCAAAATAACAACAAGCCTCAGCAACCAATAGAATCAAACCTGAAATGAGGTGTTATGACATAATAAATCTAACCAGAAAGCTGAGATGTACGATACACTGGATAAAATATTGACCAAGGAGTTTTTTACTTTATGTATATGTAGTATTGTTTACTTATGTATATTTTATGTAGTGTTTCAAAAAAGTCTAAGTCAAGCGGAGTTGTGCATTTTTGGATAATTGTGGCTGAAGTAAAATTAAAATTATGGCCCTCCTCCCAACAATGAGAAGTGTTACGAATTTTGTAAATATTTAGTGTTTGTACTGTAAAATAATGTAAATAATCTTATTAAGCTCCATTTCTTCACTAATATTAGTTTTTGTTACATTGTCTCTGTTATCAAGCAAACTTGTCTATTATTTTCAGTGAATGTCAATGGCAGCTTTGCAAAATATTAGAGATATCGCCAAGTTGGCGTCACTTTTGGCGACTAATTTTGGTCGCCAAATTTGGTGATATATCGCCAAGTTGGCGACAAACTTGGCGATTGTTGGCGATGGTAACCCTTCCCTATTTATGGTAACCCCCCCCCCTTATGTCTACTGATACATTGAATGTTGTTCCGTGGTTTTCCAGTTTTTTCTAGAAGGTGGTAGAAATTTCCACCGCATGCGGCGAGACTATATATAGGAGAGCCGGATGCGAGCTGTGTTGTTGTTATTTACCAGTCAGTCATTGAGTGAACAACGCGTTTGTTAAGCAAGTTTGCTTGAGTCTTATTTACGTTATTTTGAATGTGATTTAGTGTAGAGACGTTGTATAAAGAGTCTCTGGAACCTATATCTGCACTTATACGATAGATTTGAACAATTATTTTTGAATATCTAGAAATATTTGTGAGTTTCGAGGACTCTGTTGTTCTGAAGTTCTGTAAATAAATTATTTTCTACTTTTCTAAGAGCAAAGAGTTTGAAGTTGTCTAACCATAAGATCGAAAGAACCCTATACGCTGCAACAGAAGCAATAGAGGAATTCTTCAACTCTTATTGCTTAACACAACCTATGTGTTCCGCGATTCTTTTTCTGAGTTTACGTTTTGTTTGTCTAATGTAGGACAAACCACACTGACATTGTATACTGTAACTACCCAATAATCCAGAGGAGAAATTTGATTTTTTTTTTTTTTTTTTACGTAGAAAAATTTATTTATTTTATTTTATTTATTATTTTTTTAACGTGTTAAACGTAGATTTTAATGATTGTAATTTTCTGCACAAGGTTTTATCGATTAATCAATATTATTAGAAATTAAATAACAAAATGCTTATAATCCACATTGTACAAAAAAACGTTAACGGATAATTTTATAGAATATATTGATTATACACCTTACATAGAGATGTGTATGTGTAATTTCATGCCGTGGTAAATTTTTGATTAAAAACTATCCATGTAGATTTTTAAAAAATGGCACAGATGTCATATACGCACCACATTTGCACGTGCTTTTTTTCCAAAGCCAAATTGGCAAAAATTTCGTTTTTGAACATAAATTAAAAATTTCATGCAATAACAGCACATTATTTTTTATTGCAATATAAAAATAAAATAACGTGGAAAAATGAAAGAGATCCTAGCATTTTAAAAAAAGAAATAAAAAGAAATAAATGATAATTTGATATAAATAATTATTGATATAGTTTGCAATAAAAAATATTTTAAAGAATTAATATGAAAAATAACGGTAAATAAACATGAATTTAACAAAAAAGGAAACAATAAATAAACAGGTATAAATAATAAACTTAATAAGTAACAAAACAGTAAATATAATTTTTACAATAAATCATAAATATTCATACTTATAGCCATATTGAATGCATTCAGGTGTATCATTTAATCAGCACATTTCACTGATATCTTTAATTTTTCCAATTTTATTTCCCTAACAGTTGTTATAAGCTTATTAAACAATCTCCTCCTTGGCACAGATGTGCAATGCCAATTTGGCGCGGGAAAAAAGCATGTGAAAATGTGGTGCGTATATGACATCTGTGCCGAAAAAATAATCATATAATTACATTAAATTGCACTTGATAATGCTGACATTAGGCAAGTTTAATTATTAACCCCTTGAAGACCGGCGAATGGTATACTTGCCACATAAAGGGCTCTGAATCCTTGATTATTCTGGCCAGTAAATTTTTGTTGGAAATTTTGCATTATTTAATACGCGATTTTTTTAAAATTCAATCAGGCAAAAAATTCTGTTAGAAAAAAATTAAATGATTAAAAATTTCGTAAAAGACTGTCGTTCCGAATGATTTAATATATGTGTTTATTATCATTGTTTACCCGTTCAAATCCCTTAGGAATCACCTATTCCCAGCGTCTATATATTTGAAATTATTTTTTTGGAGAGGAAAAGTGTACTATCAAAATAAAATTTAAAAAATATCATTTCTAAATAAACAGTCTTAATTTTTTAAATGTCTAAATATATAACAGTTAATAAAAAAAATTAATAGATAAATAAATAATAACTTAATCTTTATTTTAAATATAAAGTATTAACAACCGCTTTTGTATGTATCTTTATTTACGTTTGAAAATGCGGTAAAAAAAAAAAAGTAGAAAATTTGAGGAGTAATATTTTGCATCCTTTTTCTAGAGGGGGGAGGGGAAGATACTGTATTCACTTATTTAAAAAAAAGGAGTAAATTGGTAATTATCACCATGATTTTCTTATATTTCCAGTTACATTCTGATTACTTTAATCCTTTTCCTAATTTTCATTTGTCAATGTTTCTTGATGTTTTGAAGCAGAAAATAGATTGCATTAATACATGGAATGAAAGTGCGATTGGTAAAAAAACCCAGCGTGTACCTTCTTTTCAGACAAATGCATTATAGGTATAGATTAAAACAATTTAATATAGCGCAAAATGTAAGAAAGAAATAACATATTTGCATATTATAAAAATAAAATTTTTCCTTTTTAAAGATGATTTACCCATACATATAACGCCTATACTTGCATACAAAACATTTAAATTTCAAGAAATTTTATGATCTGAAAAGAAATTAAAAAATTAACTCTCAGAAATACCACAGAATATGCATTGTTAGCAGTTCGAGTTTTTACTACTTCTTTATAAAGAAAAAAAAAATATTAAATTTGACCAAATATTACATTTTCACTAAGCATTTTCTTGTGAATTTCTGAAACCACATAAGAAGATGTATGATAATTTTATAAATTTGAGAATGGTTTTACAAATTAAGTTAATTAATTAATTGTATATTTTCACGGATTTTGTGCAATATTTTTAACTCAACTATTTTTTTTAATTTAAAATAGTTTTTTTTTTAGATTTTATAATGTTAGAAAGGCACAATTATAATGCTGATACGATTCTTTCAATGTCAAAAAAGCTGAAAAAATGTAGCTGAAAAAAAATTCACCCATTTAAAAACAATTTTGTCTTGTTGAATCAATTGTGATATCTTGTTAAGGATAAACTAAAAAATGCATAACGCACTTGAAACCGCATAATTAATAATCAATGTATCATACGACATTAATAAGACGATTTTAATTTACGGAAGGTGCGACCAACGCATCTATAGGCCAATTTAGATCCCATTTGCACCGGATATGCTAGAGCAGGGCATGAAATTTCAGTTTAAAAGGTTCTCGCCAGACTAAAATTTTACTCGCCACTATTTGACATTCATTCAGAGAACAAAGTCAGCCCCCACACCTGCGCAGAAAATGAAATATTTATGACAAATTTAATTTAATTTGACGATTGTTAAAAGGAACTGACGATGAAATAGGCGACGAGCATTTTTACTTCTTTTGGAAAGTAAATACCATCGCTTCATTTTGAAATACTTCCGTGTATTGCTGTGCTTAATTTCATTTGAAGCACCATATTTTAGGGTGTATTCGAAAAAATACTTTTTCATTCTCAACAGCTCGTAATTTTCCGATACATTTTCACACTCATTTTTAAAGGTAGAGACATGAAACTTGCTGAGATGATTTTGAAGAGACGTATAAGATTCCTGTGTGATTTTCTTTTTCGCTCAATTCATTAGATTATGATTTATAAACAATTATTTTCTCAGTATGAGCCTTTTTTTCGTTACACAGATCTCGCGCCTTGAAAATTCGGTTTAAAACGTCGCTTTTGACAGTCTTTTTGCAATATTTTCTGTATTTACCAAAAAATCGACAAACATGGTACCTTGAGTAGTTTCTAAATAAGAGAATTCGCATGTTTGGTGCGTTTAACAGAAAAAAATGAATTTAAAAATAAATCAGAAAATAAGCAGTTTGGATTGGAATACACCTTTAGAAGACGAAAGTCACTCGCCAAAGGTAAATATTTACTCGCCAATGGCGAGCTGGCGAGTGGACATTTCGCGCCCTGTGCTAGAGATTCTTCTATCCAAAATGGCCCGATAAGACATCGCTTCTACACCGATGCGGCTGCGACAACATTTTTATCAGATATTTCAAATTCTAATTTTAAACCACGAATTTCACCCACCTTCCTAAAACGGACATTTACATTAGTAAAATATGTTTTTCAGAATAACAAACACTCTAAGGTTAATTCCATGGAAACATGTCATGTCTTTCACACAGCTAAAAATCACCGTTATTTTCGAAAAGTTTTTCTTCGCCCTACGTAACTGATAAGATATCTCTGATAAAATAAGATACATTTTTCCGTTCTAGAATACTGATAGCCAAAAATCTTTGTATGTGACAGACATGACAAATTTTCATGGAATTAGCCCTAATTGAATAAACATATATCTCCAATTTTTTCAATTACATTAAATTAGGTAATATTAGGCAAAACGTATGAAAAGAAATAACAATATTAGCATATTATATATAAAAAAGAAATGTTGCATTTTCAATAATAATTTAAGAAAAAATATATCACTCAACTATCAACATACAAAATATTGAAATTTAAATAAATCTCATGATCTGAGATGGAATGAAAAAATTGATTCCGCGAAATTCTGCAGAATATGCTGTGATGTAGAATCACATATAGTTTTCTTAAATTTTACATTTTTCTAAATTACAGTTAAAGCTAATCTTTAATTAAATGTCCATTTTATCTTAACGTTTATTTTCGATTCCACAATAACTTTCCGTTCAAAAGAAAAGAAAGAAAAACATCTAGCATCTGCCTTATTACTGAAAAAACGGCTATCAGATAAAGAGAATTCATTAAGATGCGTATTTCACCCTTGCTGGAAACAAATAAAAAAAGAATAAAGTTCGAATGTGTTTGCGGTCAGTAAAATTTCATTTTCTCTCTGCGTAATGTTGAGCCTAACTTCTTTATTACATAAAAACTTTTCATGTACATGCTCTGTATTTTGTCTATTGATAACATTCTCCCAAAACAGACATATAACGTACGATGTTGGCGCGAATTCTTTTTGGCGTATTTTTTTAGGACTGCTCATTTCTGGTTGCCCTGCATTAAATTCAAAATCATCTTAATTGTTTAAAGCGTAACAGAAAATTTCATGGTTATGATATCATTCACTTTTCATATGCTCCTTTTCGCCAATTCTGGATGCCAATGTGTGAATTCTGAATGAGAAAATTCAATTGCCTCCCTCTCGCTTCATGCACTCAGTCATGTAACAAAGGTCTCTTGAAAAATGGTTACAGGCACCATCCCTAATTATTTCAGTAAGAAATGATTTAATTTTTATAACTCTACCTTAAATAAACAAAGTTCTCAAAAGGCATTTATTTTATTGATCACAGCCTACAACTCTAGCGAATGCATTTTTTTGAAAAGAACCTGGTCGCAATACTTTAAAATACAGATCTCCACTACAGAAACTATGGTGCCTACACCAGGCATTCGCAACTTTTTCAAACATCGAGGGATGGTGCCTGCTGTTATTTGCCTGCTGTTATTTGCCTGCTTTTTATTTGCCTGCCAGATTTTTCCGGACTATTTATTTTCCTGAATACAATAAATGTGAACTATTAACGTCAGTCTTCAAGTATTTTCGAACGACTATTTCCTCGTCAGATAAGTCCTGCTTATGTTTGTGAATCATTACATAAGTGCTCCCTTCCTTCGCAGACTGTTGTGTGAAATATGCCTATGCTCCGGTGAATTATTGCCGCCGGATTTTTCTTGCTGGACATTATAGAGTTGGATTATAGTGCCAATTTCTCTTTTACTTGAGCGAGTGATTCTTCTGATCGGGACGTTTCGTGATGATGGGTGCTTCGCTTCCGCTCGTTAAATTTTCCCCTGCCGATGTAGGCCTAAGAATCTACGACTGGCGATTTGTGACTCTTATTTCACCTCCGTTAAATCAACAATGTCACGCTCACTGACATAATGTTTTTATTTCATCTTAGCGGTGTACTTCAGTGACGATTTCATATGCTCTCGACTAAAGTGACACAGAATTTCGTGTTTGACGTTTAAATTCTTCGTCATTCGTCGATAATATGATCTTCACATTGGATTTATTCTTTAAATTTTTGGATGCTGACACTGATGTTTTTCACAAAAATAATTACATGCGCTATACTATTAAAAAAAACCCTTAAAACTACAGCATTGATCAATTTTGTGTCTGTAATTTTGTGCGCTATTGAACGTTTATTTTTACGATAATACTGTTACAAGTTTATTTGTAGTAGTTGAAAGTTAAAAAAAAAAAATGAGTGAAGAAGACATTCATTGATAAATATTTACAGCATAAATTTCGCAGATGAGAAAGTGTATGCTTTTATATTTAATAGGTTAAATCTCAATTTCTATTTTAATTATATGATATTTTTATTTTAAAAAAAATTATGTTGAGTAATTTTCAACCATTTTTAGTTTATTATGTATTAGTTTTTCTGTGCTCTAATTGAATTTCTTTAAATACGAACAGTTATAAATGATTTTAGATTGTCTTGAAACATTTCACAGCTTTACAAGTGCTATTTTAAAACTATGATACAAACGATAGCAAGATAAAATTATATTTTTCAAGTATCTAAGTACTTATTGCTGTGCACTTTTGCTGAAAGTCGTTTGAGAAATATCAAGACAGTTTATTACTTTTTAAAGAAAGTATTTTTATAATTTCCATTATTAATTAATGACTATATATTTTGTTTATTTTTTTAATACAGTTATTATTGAAGTGTTATAAATTGACGTATATTCCTTTTTCTTTTTCATAAATTTTATATTATATTTCCATGTAGATGAAAAAGTTCTAGGTAAGTTAATGGTGCATCTCTTTTTCCTATAAAAATAAGGCATGATGTTGTCGGGTTGCAACCATTATTTTTTTAATATGAGGTTTATATAAAAGAAACAATACAGAGAAAGATGCATGTGAATACTGGTTATACAATAAGGATGTATGCACCTTCATATATTATTGACAGTGGGCTCATTTTCAGATAAATAAAATTTTATCGTTTGAATCACATGCCATGTGCACATGACATAAATAATAATGATGATGCATGCATAATCGAATTATAAATTCATGTATCAAAAAATATATTATTACATTTTATCCTACTTTTTTTTCCTGATTTTTTTTTCACTTTAAAGGTAAGTTGTGCTTTATATTGTTTGTACAGTAATTTTATTGGGAGATTGTTTTTATTTGTGCAAAGACTAGCCATGTTCTTATTTGCATAATTAAACCTATCTAACATCTTAATATTCTTAAAGTGTGTGCATTGTTTATATCTGTTCGAGTAGAATTATTTTTACACTCTAGTCTGCAAAAATAAAAAAAAAAAAAAAAAAAAAAAATTGATAAATTTCTTAATATTTATTATGAGATTTCTTATGCATTTCATGTAGGATATAAACAGTGCATTAAAACAAAATATCGTCTTAACTAAAGTGACTAATTCCCCCCCTTCTAATTTATTTTAAGACTTTTTATACATATGTCCAGTGTTTGTTTTTCCTATTTGCACCCCACTTGCAAAAATATTTCGTTAGAGAGGGTCCAGTTTTCTAATATTTAAATAAATATTGAGATTTTTTTTTCATGCTTTTTCACTTTTATAAATGTAAAACACAATTTTGATTAGTTTATGGATAGACATTTATTTTAAATTTTTAGCATCTATTTAAAAATATTCTCACATATAGCTGCTTTTATTATATTGCATTGTAGATAGGTCCATTTTTTTAATAATCAGATACTGTGCTCGTTTGTTTATTTTCGTATTTTTATAATTTAGGATATAAATTGTTTATAATGACTAAAAAAAGGTCACGTAAATTGACACAAGATCCATCTGTTGTGTTTAACTTTAAGTTTAGACCTGATGCAAAACAGGTAATGTCTTTTAAAACTAATATGGATTCTGAAACAATTGGTTTAGATTCTAATTCTTTTGAGATTTCATGTTTGAGTAGTTTAAAGGATTCTATTAACAGATATTCTAAATCTGTTGTTTCGGATGTTCAGAAATTAATTGGTCCTATTTTAAATGAGAATAATCCAGAACTCATGGCAAAATTTAATTCCTATCAAAAAGAAATTGAATTAAAATTTAATATTTTAAGTGATTTGGTGTGTAATGTTCAATCTGAGTGGACTGTTTTACAAAAAAATAACAACCAGTTACATAGGTTAAATGAGCTGTTGTTCGAAAAAGTAAGAACACTGAACTCGTCCAAACAGTCTAAGCATAATGAGATGGCTATTCAATGCGACATTAATGAATCTAAATTGGATGAACCCCTTAATGTTATTAAAGATAAGGATTGTAATTCTAGTGGGAAAGATTTGGCCAAATTTTTAGATAAAGATGAATCTGAAACACACATAAATTCTGGTACAAATAACTCTGAATTATCAAAAGACAAAAATACTGATCTTATTTCAATACCGGATTACATCCTAAATTTATGTGAGCACAAAAATCAAGTTAGAGATCTATCTGACTGCACAAAAATAATTCTGTTGGGTCTTGATGACAATATAGGTATACCAGATATTATGATAGCTATAAATGAAAAGAGTGGCAGTACCATTCCTTCCATTAACTTTGAAAGAAAGCATAAATTAAGACAGGGATTAAAATATAACTGGACAATTAGTGTTACATCATGGATAGCGGATCTCTTAACTCAACATGGAAAATTAAATATTAATTCTGTTGACTACACTGTCAGGCCATTTATTAACATAAAACGTTGCTTCCGTTGCCAACAAATAGGCCACCTGGCAAAATTTTGTGCATATGATTTGGCATGTGCTAATTGTGGTGAATCACACACTTCAGATAATTGTAAAAATGCTTCAAGATGCATTAACTGCATCGCACATAACCGTGCTTACAACAAGTTTTTCGACATAAATCACCCTGCTTTTTCCACTTGCTGTAATACATTTAAATTTTATTTCAAGCAAAAACAAGCTTTTAATCACTCTAAAATATAACGTAAATATTCAACACTTCTTCAGGTATGCTATTTCATGTATATTTAGTTATTTACATATTTTGTTGGTTACCTTCAGGTGATACTTGGATTTCTCCGCTCTTTTACACAGTCTTTTTTTTACATCGTTAACCTTTTTATTCATAACACAAACATAAAGCATTAATAATTATTTTTTTTCATACACTATTCTTTCGTAGATATATATTTTTTCATATGGTGTACACATTTTAATACATTGTTATTTAAAGATTACTTTCAATCATTTCATGATTTACATTTTTCGGGCATTGTTCATATCTCTGATTCTCTTTCATTCAACTGTTTCGTGAGCTCAGGAATAGATGAATGATTCGAAATTTCACATTTTTGATTTATTGATAGTTTTCTTCTGGTGGTTAAGCCCTAATTATCAGTAAGACTTCTGCGGTGAATCTTAAATGTTTGTTTACACAATTTATTTTTCTTTATTTGTATCTTTCGCGATAGATAAAAAAATTGCACATCTATTTTGTCTTAATTCGATGTAGCTACTCTATTTTTAGTAGGTCTGTGTAATTATCAATTGCACTTTTCTTTACACACAGTGTTAGTGCGAATGTTCACTAGTGTATCAATATTACAGTGGTGAAAGTTTTACAAAGTTCTTTTTCTTTTGATATACTTGTGGATATTTGCAACTGACTCACTTTTCATACAACTTCTCTTTGCATGCAGCAATTACAATGTTTTTATACAAAGTTTTTTTACAATGGCAGTTTACAAAGGTATATATATTTTGCTGCTTGCTTTGCAGAGGAAGTTATTCACATACATATACATTTACATATGCAATTGTTTAATTATCGGTCCTCTATCAAGTTTTTTTTTATAACATATTGAGTATTATCTTCAATACATAAGTCGTTTCTTTACACTTTTTGTTTAAATTATGGATATTTAATCCAGTAATTTTTACCTTCCCATTTGCACTATTCCATGTTTTCCCGTTTACACGCGTGAATTTCATTACTCTTTAGGCGTAATTTAGATAGATAGAGACACTTTTTTTTGCATAACATTTGTTCGTAATTAAATATCATTTATATTCGCTTCTCCACATTTCTTTATTTTCATTTGGGTATACATGATATACAGTAGTACTTTACACTATATTTACGACCATTAAAAATTAGTTTTCAGTCAATGAATACTTACACATGTAGCGGAGCTTACTCCTTTTTTATTAAAAATACTAGCAAGATGCAAAATTTTATATATAGACTAAAATTCACACACTTATTCACTTTAAATTCAATACTCATCCTTTTATAATTTGTAAACAGTACTTCCACATAAAAAAAATGCACTTTAGTCATTTTGTAAATAACGATGAGTGGTATACGACAGTCAAGGTGGTATTTAAAATTGCATACCTGTCAATGTTTTCACACTTCTGATTCAAAGGATATGAAGTGAAGATATATTGTAATTTTTATATAAGCAAAGATGCTGTCATACGTTTGCTTTAGTGGCTAATGCATGTCTTTTATTGGTCTTTATACCAGTTGTATCTTAAATTGAAGTTACTTTATAGGTCTCCATATTACATTTCCACACATCTTTCCCACAGTTCTAAACTTTTTTACACTTTTGCATGAAAGTTCAGTGTCTCCCACTTACCAGTAATTATTTTTGAATAGAAGTATTTTAGGGAAGATACCGAATTCTTTACGAGGATTTCTTTTCTCATGTTACACCAAAATACAGTCTTAGATGTCAATATAATGCAACATTGATTTTAAATTTCAGATTTAACTTAATAAAAAAAATTCATCAGTTTAGGTATTAAAAAAAAAAGGACAAAAAATTAGAAGATATACATTTAGGAACGTTATTATCACATGGAAGTAAATGGTCAACGACAGTGTTTCAAAAAATTTATCCATATGTTGGTTGTCTAGCACTGCTTGAACTCTCATTTCAAATATAAGTTGGTAGTAAAACTTATTTTGTAAATTTAAAAAAAAAATGGTGGAAATTTCAAGTATTTCCTATTATTCATTATTATGGACATTTTTAATCCTTCTATTTACATTATGTTTTTGTTTATTTGTATATTATGTTTTGTGTTTAATTGCATTATATTACTCGAGTACTTTGCTATTATTATTGTATTGATCAATACACATATTTAATGTTCTTATTATAAACAATTTGGATTTTTTTTTTGCCAAGTGGTAAGTGACCTGTGGACTTAGACCTGGTATTTTCTTTTATTTGTATGTGCACATTTTTGATACAGGTCCTTGTCTAAATAAGACAAATTGAAAAGTGATCACAAATTTTATTAATGAAGCTGCAGCTGTTTCTAAGTAGAAACAATATATGATGTCATTTGTATGACAAAATTTATGGTACCAATATATTTATATCATGATATATATATACTTTTATTTGGGATGGTTGCCTACTTAGAGAGAAGTTCAATTACTGTTTACTTTATTTAGTAAATGTTTAGTTTGTTTTCATGAACATTTTACACATTGTTACTTGTAAGAGCATATGAAAATTGATTTCTCTTCCTGCATGTACCTTTATAGATTTTTTTTTTTTGCCTGTGAAAGGGGTGATATATGTGATGTAGAATCACATATAGTTTTCTTAAATTTTACATTTTTCTAAATTACAGTTAAAGCTAATCTTTAATTAAATGTCCATTTTATCTTAACGTTTATTTTCGATTCCACAATAACTTTCCGTTCAAAAGAAAAGAAAGAAAAACATCTAGCATCTGCCTTATTACTGAAAAAACGGCTATCAGATAAAGAGAATTCATTAAGATGCGTATTTCACCCTTGCTGGAAATAAATAAAAAAAGAATAAAGTTCGAATGTGTTTGCGGTCAGTAAAATTTCATTTTCTCTCTGCGTAATGTTGAGCCTAACTTCTTTATTACATAAAAACTTTTCATGTACATGCTCTGTATTTTGTCTATTGATAACATTCTCCCAAAACAGACATATAACGTACGATGTTGGCGCGAATTCTTTTTGGCGTATTTTTTTAGGACTGCTCATTTCTGGTTGCCCTGCATTAAATTCAAAATCATCTTAATTGTTTAAAGCGTAACAGAAAATTTCATGGTTATGATATCATTCACTTTTCATATGCTCCTTTTCGCCAATTCTGGATGCCAATGTGTGAATTCTGAATGAGAAAATTCAATTGCCTCCCTCTCGCTTCATGCACTCAGTCATGTAACAAAGGTCTCTTGAAAAATGGTTACAGGCACCATCCCTAATTATTTCAGTAAGAAATGATTTAATTTTTATAACTCTACCTTAAATAAACAAAGTTCTCAAAAGGCATTTATTTTATTGATCACAGCCTACAACTCTAGCGAATGCATTTTTTTGAAAAGAACCTGGTCGCAATACTTTAAAATACAGATCTCCACTACATATGCATTGTTGAGAATTCGGATTTTTACTCTTGCTTTATAAAGAAAAAAATAATTCTAATAAAAATCACATTTTCTTAGGAAATAAAAAATATTTTTCAGAAAAACAAACTATATGAAAAAAGAAATGCTAAATCTACAATAATAATTTATCAAAATATATAACGCAGCTATCCACATATAACATACCGAAATTTCAATGAATCTCATGATCTGAGATTCAATAATAAAGTTGACTATGAAAAACTCCGCATAATATGCATTGTTGGTAATTCATATTTGTACTGTTTCTTTATAAAGAAAAAATAATTCTAACGAAAATATCATTTACATAGAAAATAAAATATATTTTTGCAACTAAAAAACAATGTTACTGAAAAAAAAATTTTTTTTTACTTTTTCAGTTATATAAAATTAGATAATATTAGGCAAAGTGTGCGAAAATAAATAAAAAAACTAGCATATTATAATAAAAAAATGTTGAATTTTCAGTAATAATTTACCAAAATAATATAACACAATTATCCACATACAAAATACTGAAATTTCAATAATTTTCATAATCTGAAATGGAACGAAAAGAGTTGATTCCGAGAAACTCTGCAGAATATGCTTTGTACTTTAATTGGATTTAATCTTCTTTATATTAAAAACAAACTTTAATTTAAAAGAAAATCCTATTTTTTTTAGTAAATGAAATGATATTTCTAGAATTAACAACTCTATAACTGAAAAAAAAATGCGTATCTTTTGCTTTTCAGTTATATGATATGAAGTTAGATAGAGACATCATTATAAAGAACATAACGAAAGACCGATCAAATACATAGAATCATAAAAAGCTCTAATTTATATTTTCTATTATTATAAAAAATACAACACAAATGTGCACTTATGATACAATAAAAATTTTCATATACTTCGTGCGCTTTGTGATAGGACGGAGAAAATACACTTATGAAAACAATGTAAGTACAAAAATTTGAAATCCCTCACTTATACAGTTTTTGTGTAAGTATTCTGTGACGGACAGACAGACATGGGACGACAGAGATAAATAATGTTTAATCAGGTGAACGAAAACCTAAAAACATAGCGCAACTATCTAAATAGAAACCTTAAAAAATCATTTAAACTCATAGTTTAAGATGGAATAAAAAAAAATACTATCTCTCAATATGCATTGTTGACGATTCGAATTTTATTAAACTCGTTTTTAATAAAGAAGGAAAAATTTTTTTGTTTTTAATGAAAATCGCAATTTTTACGAAAATAAAACAGAAACACATTGGATGTGAATTTTCAGAATCACAAACTCTCTAACTGAATAAAAAACTATATTTTACTTTTTCAATTGCTTAATAATATTAAATTTAGTACATATAACATTAACCTCCTCAGTCCTGAGACAAATTTTACGTGGCACTACAAAAACCAGTTTAAAATTATTATAAAACATATCCAAACATACATTAGTTTGTATATTGATTCTTCTAACATGCACACATCTATTAAAAAAGTCTGTATGTAATTTTAACAATTCTAAAATAAATTAAATTAACTTAAAGGGTGATTTTTAGTGTCGCCTCCAGGCGACATCAGGACTGAGGAGGTTATACAAAATATAAAAAGGATGCACTTATAACAAAATTGTAATTTATATTCTCTATTATTATAAAAAAAATAAATACTTGCGAAATAATAAAATTTTCATATACTTTATGCGCTTTGAGATAGGACGGAGAAAATACACTCTTGAAAACAATGTAGAATTCATAAATTCTTAATAATTCTTATTTTTATAACTTCTTTAAGAAAATTTTATGGAAAAATGCATGTTCTTTGAAAAGACAAAAGTTCTTCGAATCAAAAACTCACTAATTGGATAAATAAATATCTTTTGTTTGTTGTGAAATTTTCTCTTTGTATTTCTTTATTATCTTGAAATAGCATTTTTGTTTTACTAGATTTCAAAAATTTAATTTAATATTCACTTGAAACAACAAAGTTTGTGTTTGCCTATTTATTTATTTATTGCTTATATTTTTGATACGTGAAAACTTTTTATGAGCTATAAATATTTGTTCAAAATTTAACAAAAAAAAAAAAAAAAAAAAAAAAAAATTAAGGAAAAATATTTGGATTTGTTTTTACTGGATTTATACACAAAAATTCAATAAAATTTCACAGTGCATTCAAAGTGAAACACTTTTGTGTTTTATTTTTAAACTAATTATTATTATTATTATTATTATTATTATTATTATTATTAATTTTCCTTTTGAAATTTTGAAATTTATCTTTTATGTTATATCTATCTAATATTATTCCAATTTAAAAAAAAATAATGAAAGTCTTAAAAGTTACATTAGTTTAAATCATTTTCCAACATTACTAATTTTAAAATATATAGACTGTATACCATAAAACCGAGGAGTGTATGGATCTATAGGAGTAATTTGGTTCCGTAGTTATTTTCTAAATAAAAACTATTAACGTAGGATTAAAATATATATATAAAATCTATTTAAAGGTAATGCGATCTAATTACCACGGTCGTTTTTGGAAACGTGATTTCAACCTGATATTCAATCCCCAGATAGATATGCTTCGATTTTTGGAACTATCTGTTCCAAAAATCTATCTAGATGTCCAGTGGAATAGCAGTCCTCCGGTTCCTAAAGGTTTTTTGAAATTGATGTCATATTACTACTAAGAATATATTTGTAAAAATAAAAATTTGCTCATTGGTGCAGAAAAATAAGAACTTGAGCAATTAAAATAAAATAAAACATATACAGATACAGCTCTTTCTCGTTTCTACTTCGCGAACAAATGCTGCCATATTACTTTTGAAGAAGCTAAAATCACAGTTCCGTGCAATAACCCATATGAAAGCAAAATTAGAGAATCTTTTGAAATCACTGCATGAGAAAATAAACATTGTAATGATAATTTATCCTAAAATATTCCAAAAATATGGCATAACACTATAAAATCTTAAATTTGTATGACTTTGCAGTATTTAATTTTTCCTGACGCGTAGGTGGTAACATATTCAAACTTTTAATTCATTCCCATTTTATTTTATTAGAAATTTTATCTCTCACTCAAGAAACAAACTTGTCGTCATTTTATCATCCTTTTTTTCTGAAAACGGCCGCAGATGACGGTTAAAAACGTTGAATTTATGGTTTATTTTATTTTAATTGTACAAGTTCTTATTAAAGTTCTTTTTTGTGCACCAATGACAAAAGTGTTCTATTTTGAACAAATACATTCTTAGTAGTTATATATTATGGTGCATTTGTCAATACATGTTTATGATGTCAAACAATCATATGTTGGTCTTTTTAACAACTTCAGATCAACAAGAAAATGCATAATATAGAACACTTTTATGGCGGTGAAAGTGATTTAGATACCGATGACGATAGTAATGAGGACGACACGGAAGATTTCTATTATTTATTAGCTTGTTCTGGACCAGCATAATTTACAAGAATATTTTTTTCTTTTTCACTACTTTTTGTCAAACACTTAAATTTAGTTTAGCAATCAAGAATGTATTTTAATAAATTCAGAAATATTTTAATTATTATTATTATTTAGTAGTAATATCAAAAACAAACGATTGAAGCATATTTTAAAGGTGCTTATATCTGAACCTTGGAACAAAAAGGGCCAATGTCCATTATTCTCAAATGGCGGGAAACTTTATTTAAGTTTGAGGATTTTTAAGAATCTTGCTTCGTTTTCAACAATGACTTCGGCAAACTATTTTGTTTTCAATGATCTAATATCGGGAGGACTTTGGCAATTTTAACAATTACTTTATACCGCATCCTGAATCCATTCGTGTATTTAAATCAATTTTCTCAATTTCGGGCATTGGCCTTTTTTGTTCCAAGATACAGGTACTCGTGGTCCCAAAGGGGTTAATTCTTAACATACTCAGTGCAATAGATTTACCAGTATAAATTTTTAATTGAATTTTAGTATCGTAAATATATGAAAATAATATGAATGAAAATGCAAAACAAGATTTCGGTTTTCTTTCATCGCGAATGGCTTTTGAACTTTTTATCTAATTAAAAATATTAATAAACATATTAAAATAAAATATTAAAAACATGTAATTTTGGTAACGTTTTATGTTCAACAATATTTGTTCTTTATATTTTTTCAATGAAACCTTTTTAAATATGAGATAATTGTCAAAAAATAAATAAATAAAAATAAAACTATATATATGTAACAGATGTAAATGTGTTTAAAAAAATTATCTAATACATGTATGTATGTACGATAGATGGCGCTCATCTTCCCAATACGGCGCACAGTGGGGCAAAAAGCCTTCAAAACTGGCAAAAAATCGAAAAAATGAAATTTTATTTTGAACTACCGACATACGTCACTTTAATAGAGCAGATGTCAGTACACATCTGCCTAGTATTAAAATTTGTGCAAAGTTATTTTGATCGTCACTAGAGAAAGAAGTTAAACTGCATATTGTGCTTTGATAATAAGTGAAAAAAAAATCAATAATTTTGTTTCAACATTCGTTTGTTAATTTCGCTATAATAATTAAAAAATAATTTTTTTTGACTATGGAACCTTTAACTACAAGTATGTAACAATAATTCATTAACTTTCAATTTGTTTTAATACGATTTTTATAGATATACAGACGCTTAGAATATATAGTGGTGAAATTTATAAAAAAAAATTAACACTGTCTACAAACATTGTAGGTTTTAGTTATGAATTAAGGCGAATTAAGTGTTAATTATTATTTTTTCAACTAAGTATGAGTTTTAAAAGGACAAATATGCCAGAAAATCTTGCTCTTTTTTGCCACTTTTTTAATTGTATGGTCATTTTTATAGCTAATCATCCTTAAATTTTTGTTAGTGTACGGGTGTGCCAAACATGATTATAAATATTTTCTTTGTTAAATACGAATTTTAATGCATTGTTTATCACAAAACAATGTATTTAAATGAAACTGACTATCATGGAATGTTTTAACAAAAAACTTTTGAAAAGTGATGTGATTTTATGGTATAAGAGCTCCATAATCGGAGAAACTACGAACAAGTAGTTTAAATGAAAAGAAGATTAAATGTTTTAAAGTTTAATATAAATTCCGATGAACAAAAGCCTGGCGAAACAAGGGAAATGCTTTAGAATAAACAAAGAGTGGCTTGGCAAATCGCTTTCATTTCCTCGATTTGAAAAACAAACAGAAGCGTAATGAAAAGCAAACGTGCCCATCTTCATATTTCGTCTGAATTTGTTCTGGACGATCAAAAATATCAAGAGTAAAACGGTTATACAATTCTAATTCTACATATTCGTTAGTGTACGTGACATGTATGAGTTTAAGATCTGAAAAACAGGAAAACAAAAAGTGAGTGTTAGCACTAAAACAACAGAAACAGTTTTTCTTCTGCTGTCTTTATAGTAATACGTACATTTTGCCTGAGAAAGGTTGATCCAATCCTTCGAAACGAGTCGCTAATATTCATTACAAGGTTTGCTTGAGAATAATTAAAACTACTAATTATGTTTGCATTTTTTAATGCGATATTATGGATGATTTATAAATATCTAATTCGTATAAAACTATCTTAAATTCTTGTTTTTAACTCATTTTTCTACAAAAAATATTGAAAAAGGTTTGTAAATTAATTAATAAATTACTATTTAGCTTATGTAAAAGTTTTAAATTTTACTACTTTTCTTCTACAAAAGAATCCGTTATGTGCTTTTTTTGTTCAAAGTAAATTTTATTTTTTGCCAACTTTGGAGGCTTCCTGCCCCACTGTGCGGCGTCTATAAGCAAACACAAATTTCATAGTATCATCATAAAATAAACTCATTGTAAAATTGTGAAAATCCATTGCGAATTCAAAAAGGCATACATCATCAGGTCCTCAGAGATGAAACCAAAATCAATAATTTTGGCTTCTGGCTCAACGACTATAATCCCAAGATTGGAATACGATCACGAAATGAAAGTGTTTACAAAAACTGTATTTTCGAAGTTTTCCATGACATATGTATTATGAAATATATTTTTAAATCATAACTAAAAAAGTACATTTAAAAAAAATGAATCAATAACAAGCAATGACTCTAAATAATAGGCGATTTTGTGTCATAAATTATTGCAATGGTGATAAAATAATTATAAAAAATGAATAATTATAATTATAAAATAATTATAAAAAAATGAATCAATAACAAACAATGACACTAAATAATAGGCGATTTAGTGTCATAAATTATTGCAATGGTAATAAATAATTATAATGGTAATAAATAATTGTAATAAAATAAATATATAACTACGGAAATCTTCCCTCTATCTATCCTATTTTCTGCACAATTCTAGGAAACATTAAATACCGTATTTACTCGTGTATAAGGCGCATTTATTTTTCAAAAAATTAGTGCAAAACTCCTAGGTGCGCCTTATACATGGAATAATTTTTTACTTTTGGATGCAGTCGAATGATATACATATCAAACAAGAAATTATTCAAAGAAGATATTAAAAGTCGGAAAATGTTATTTAATTGAAGTATTCCTGCATCTTTATTTCACTCCTTGCAGTTTTTTATGCAACAGGGCTAGTGACATTATCTAAACGCTAATTACCAATTCTCTTTACCGTCACTCATTCCTATTTCCCGTCATTCTTTTACAACCCGAAATCTAAAAAGGCATTTTCGTCTTGTTTTCTGGTCTGGTGTAATGTTTGTTTCGACTTTTTTTTTTTACTGAAATTCATTTGGTCATTCTCCATTAGAGTATCAAATTTATGGTGCGCGTAATACACGGGATTTTAAGACATCGCCATTTTTACTTTTAAAGTAGGGTTGCGCCTTATACACGAGTAAATACGGTATCTGCCTTATTTGCAAAAATAAGCTATGCATCACTTTATATTATTTTAAAATTATTTTCGTTCAGAAACTCGGGTCTTCTATCGCATTCCGAAAAATTCTTAAAAATTGTCATGGCACTGGTAATTGACAGGAAAACCAGTCAAACTGACACAGCCTCCCTCACGCAAACGGTGATGACAAATTAAGTAAGGATTAGTCAGGACTTCTTGCATTCCGTTCACTTCAAATATTTTATGTATACATACATATTTAGCTACAGTAAAAGAATCCTAACTAAATCGGAAATAGTTTTTCTTATCCAAAATAATTTTAATAGACTAAAACAGGTTTCAGAAATTTTCTAATATTTGTTACTTAAAATAAAGTACTGAATTTGGCGATGCGGGAGCATGTCATGTACTATTTCATATATCATGAAGAAAAAAAAAAAAAAACGAAATCTTAGAAACATTGCGTTATTATCGATGCTCCATTATATATAATGGAGCATCGATTATCCGATTCTGGGTCAACCGAACATGTTCCATACGGCGATATTCATATCCGCGCGGCGGACGGTTCTATTGACGGGCGATAATATCATCTTGTATGGAAGACCATAGTCCTTAAAAAGACCATGGTATACGCCATTACATACGCTATGAAGGAAGAAATGAAATCTTAGAAACATTGCGTTACTTCTATACAGTGCAGCATCGATTATCGTATCCTCGGTCAACCGAAAGTATTCCATAAGGCGAAATTCAAATCTGCGCGCCATTCTATTGACGGGCGACAAAAGCCTCCTGTATGGAAGACCATAATCTTTCAAAAGACCACAGCATACGGCATTTCATATACCATGAAGGAAAAAATGAAATCTTAGAAATATTGCGTTATTTCTATATAATGGAGCATCGATTATCCGATCCTCGGTCAACCGAACATGTTCCATACGGCGATATTCATATCCGCGCGGCGGACGGTTCTATTGACGGGCGATAATATCATCTTGTATGGAAGAGCATAATCCTTGAAAAGACCATGGTATACGGCATTACATATAGTATGAAGGAAGAAATAAAATCTTAGAAACATTGCGTTACTTCTATACAGTGGAGCATGGATTATCATATCCTCGGTCAACCGAAAGTGTTCCAAAAGGCGAAATTCAAATCTGCGCGCCATTCTTTTGACGGGCGACAAAAGCCTCCTGTATGGAAGACCATAATCTTTCAAAAGACCACAGCATACGGCATTTCATATACCATGAAGGAAAAAATGAAATCTTAGAAATATTCCCTAATAGCATGCATGGTCACAGTGACGTCACAGTGATGTCACTGTGAGTCACTTTGGTCACATCACATTTGTGACCAAAAAGCCACCACTCTGTGACGTCACATTGTGACTGAGATGTGATTTTCCTAAAAATCTTTAGAAATTTATAAATATCCTTCAAAACATGTTATTTACTTTAAAAAACATGTTTCTGGCAATTTAAATATCGTCGCTTTTGTCACAGTTTCGTCACAATGTTAATGTCAAATTAGTCACAAATGACACATTTTTCACAAATTTGTCACATTGTGACCACTTTGTGAAACGTCACAAAAAGCTTTAAAACTGCCATAACGACTTCACATTTTAGTCACAGTGACTTCTCATCGACGTCACGTGACGTCACATCGACAATCGATGGTCACAAAGTCACAATGTGATTTCACAATGACGTTGCAGTGACGTCACCATGCTTTACGGGTTGCGTTATTTCTATGCTAGAATCTACTAAAATTACAGTAATGTTGCTTAAATTTTATCTGTAACTTTCTCATACTCATCTCTATCTAATTACATACAAAGTTCTAGGTTTCCCAGTTTCGAAATAAATAAATAAATAAATAGAATTAGTAATTTTACGAATTTTTTGATTTATGGTGCCCGCTTGTATCTGTTTGATTTTTTCTAGTTAGCATTACATAAAAATTTTAATAATCACAATTTGCTAGAAAAAATTTTAGTAACTTTATTTATTTTTTTACAGGTTAGACACAGCCTTAAAGTGGGTGAAGTAACAAGTGTCGAGTGAGTCATGTTCTTGAGTTCATCTGTTTTTAGGTGCGTTCGTAATTATGTTAATACGTAGTATCTATTGTTGTCGTTCAGTCCGTCCGTCCGCATATAACAATGCAAAAACTAGCCAGCTGAATCGTTTGAAATTTAAAATATATTATTATTACATAACTTTGTCAAGCCATTTCAAATTTTAAGAAAATCGGATGCATAGATCAATTACAGGGACAATCAAAATGATTCCGTTACATTACGGTCAATGGGGAAAAAAGTTTCAAATGCATTTTTATCGTTTGAAATTTTAAATAGAAAATTATTACATAATTTTGTTGAGTTGTTTCAAATTTTATCAAAATCGGATGCATAGTTCAATTACAGGGACAATCAAAAGTATTCCGTTACATTACGGTTAATGGGAGAAATTGTTCAAATGCATTTTAATGGTGTCACACTCATTCGAACGTAATAAAATTGGTATGTATTTATAAAGTAGATATTATAATATGTATTTTGCATAATCTGTGGTGCAAAAATTATTTGTTATTGATTTACAAGGCCACACAAAAGTATTCCATTGCATAATGGTATAGGGAGAAGTGTTCGGTGCGCGTTTTAATTGTAATTATTTACAGCTTTATGAGATTGATATATGAGAGTGATATTTTTAAAACTTCGTTTTCGTACGAACGCACCTCATTTGCTACGCTTCACGTGCAATTTCCAACTTGTTATTTATTTAATAATAGCAAGAGAAAGAGTGTCCTCTTTGAAGCATTAGAAAAATGCAGACTTCTCTTCGCTAAATATAGAGTTCATAACGGTTATATTTTATTTTCTACAGATTTTTTATATCGCTTTGCTCTTTAATAGTTTGTTTCCTTTTTCTTGTTGCAAACATTACATAGCATGAAATACACGCTTTATTTTTTTTTTCAATATACTCACGCAATCCTATTTTTTTTTTCGAAAATCGATTATCAGAAATCTCGTTTATTAGCACTTTCCAACAAAGTTGAAAAGTGCTTATGTATTCGGTTTGTCTGTCCGTCTTTCCGTATGGTTGTCTGTCCGCGCTCTAACTCTCGTAAATATACTCGGATTGTGATGAAATTTTCGAACGTTAGTAACGTTTACCCGAGCACGAATCCTATTGAAAATGAAGTTGTTGCCATGATTACTTTACCTACAGGGACAGTCAAAAGTTTTCCATTACGTTATGGCCTATGGGGAAAAATCGTTTCAAATGAATTTTAAAGGTGTTACAGCCTGTCAAACGTCTTCAAATTTATATACATCTCCGAAATGCACTAAAATATGCATTTTACAAGGTATGCAGCGAAAAGAATAATTATTATTTATTTACAGGGCCACAAAAAGAATTCCAATACATAATAATAAAGGAGAAATTGTTTGCGACATGTTTTAATTATGGTAAACGATTTCATATATAATAGATTTGATATACGTTGCTGAGGAATAATATAAGTTATTTCATGTATAATAGGTAGTGCATAGCTTTTACAGGGACACACAAAATATTTCAAATAGTATGTTCTATCCGAAGTCCTGAATATTGGGGAAGATGGCTGTTAGATGGATGAAATGCATTTTTAGCACTTTCCAACAAAGTTGAAAAGTGCTTATGCATTCGGTTTGTCTGGCCGTCTGTCCGCGCTCTAACTTCCGTAAATATACTCGGATTGCTATGAAATTTTTATAGGTTATTGATGTATACCCTAGCACAAACCCTTTTGAAAATGAGGCATCTACCATGATTAGTTTATCTACAGAGAGAATCAAAAGTTTCCCATTACATTACGGTCTATGGGGGAAAATCGTTAATATACTCGGATTGCCATGAAATTTTAGGACGTTATTGACGTTTACCCTAGCCACGGCCAAGCGCTTCCGTTCCTTATACGGCCTTGACAATCAGTGGCGTAGCTAAGGGGGGGCAAGGGGGGCGTCTGCCCCGGGCGCCGAGGCCTAGGGGCGCCAAATTGAGAGAAATTGTTATATATCTATATTGGGGTGGGGGCGCAAAATTTCTTGCTGGCCCCGGGCGCCAAAAAACATGACAGTAGGTGGCTACGCCACTGTTGACAATCACCCCTTAGTTTCGGAATTATTCATTCACCGCTAGGTGGCTTGATACTGACTGTAAATAATGCTTACTGAACGTTACTTTTACACATAAAAATACGAAAAACCTCGCTGTATATGGGTTATAAAAGATATATATTGTATGTATATTTTGTATGGACGCTCTTTTTTTATAGACAGAAAAAACTGAAAGATTTAGGGATAAATAAATACTATGCTTTATGCAATTAAAAATATTTTTAATAACACTGTACCATAACATCGAAAACAAAAATTATAATTTAATTTTTACTTTTATTTACTTTTAAATTCTTGATTACTTGAAACACTGAGAATTCTGATGATAAAATATACAATAAAACATTTTTAAAAAATAATATTTACCGTTTCAAAATATCAAGAAAATTAACCAAAACTTTATCAAAAGAAAAAAAAAACTCTTTGAAATAAGGATAACTTTTTAGAACATTTAATGCCGTACTTCGGATGAAAAATATAGATATATAAAGTTGATTGCAGATAATTCACACTATAATTTTAAATATATGAGGTACAGAAGATGAAGTGCACTGGGAAATATTAATATATATGTATATTTATATCTAATTATAGATTTATATTATGTTTAAAAAAAAATATTTTATTTTAAGGGAAATTATAAAATCAAATATTTGAATTCTGGACAGTCATATTATAAAAAATATAATACATTTAAGAAAAAAAAATCTATGTGTTGATGTGAAATATACAAGAATATAGAAAAATTCACAAACTTGCATATAAAATTAAACATTTTAACTTTGTACAGTCATGGGATTAAAGTATATGATAAAAATAAAAATGTAACCACATGGTTTCATAATATAAGCAAATCTTTTAGGCAAGAAATCTATCCGGCAAGAAAAAATAACGATTTTTTTCAATACATGGAAATTTACACTATTCTTAATTATTTTTTAAAATATGGATATATACATATATATACATTGCAAACAATTTTCAATAAATTTGAGCCATTATATGTGCTGTTCTGAAGTTACAACCGTATAGAAAAACAACATACTTACATATTAAATGAAATATTTTAACTCCGGACAGACATGGCAATAAAGTATACGATGAAAATAAAAATATATTTACATGTTTCAACACATAAACAAATGAAGCAAACTTTTTCGACAATATTGGGCTATGATATCATATCGATTTTTTTTCTAAAACATGGGTATTTATGTGTATCTTAGTTATTTAGAAAATATTAATTATCTGTACATTGCAAACAATTTCTCAAATAATTTAACCATTATAATTGCTAATTAAAAAAAAAAAAAAAAAAAAAAAAACATATAAAATTAACTATTTTAATTCTGGAAAGTCATCGTTAAAAATGTATGATGGAAATAAAGGTGTATTTTATAATCATTATATAAAATATAAGTTTTTTCACCCTTGTCCGGCAATCGAAATCATATATGTATTTTTAAAACTTGGATATTTACACGATTTTTAATTATTTGAAATATATATATTTACATTGCGAATGATTTTCAGATTTTTTTAATGGTACTTTAAACACTGAGAGAATTTTTACAATAAAATATACAATAAGAATTATAAAATTAAATTTAAGTAAACTTTAAAAATTTTCTTGATAAAGAATTTTTAAGCGATGAATTGGCCTCATTTGTGAAGTTCTTTACCATATTTTTAAAAATAATAGGCAAAAACTTTGCACGTATTAAAGAACATATGTTTTTTTTTTGTGGTCATTTAAATCGCATGCCCACAAAGGGCTTTTTATTAGTCTTGGAAAAATTAAATCATAACTTGTTTTAACAAGTCCGTTTCCGTTTAAAATCGGTATAATCTGCTCCATAACATCCATTATTATGGAAATCAAATTGACAAACTGTGGTTTTGGGTAACAAAGTCCACCTCTATCCTGACTGATAAAATCAACTGCAGTATTGGTGCATCACATTTGTCGGTTTCAATGCTTGATAAACAGGATACGCATTCAAATTTTTCTTTAATTAATCTCACAAGATATCCGCTAACGATGACAATGCTTGCGAACATCAGATTAACTTTTGGTGGTACTAAATAAAAAGAAATTAATTAAGTGGCTTATAATTTCCGTTATTAAATTTCAGGTTAAATTCACGAATAAATTTAGAGCCGCAGCAATTTTATAAAGTACCACAGAGTTTCCCCCAGGTTTAAAAAGGGGCAGGGCGCTACCGTTCTGAAAAGGGCACTTTTTACATTTTTAAGGACACTTTTTATACAGTTGAATCTAGAATTTAGCGGTTCAAAAAATCGTGAAAAAATAGAAATTTCGTCAAAAAATCGAAAAAGAACAAAAATTTTGTTAAAAGATCGCGAAAAGACGGCCGATTTTGTTAAAAGATTGTTAAGGGGCAAGCCTAATTTATTAAAAAAGACTTTTTTTCTTTCTTTTTTTATTTATTTATTTTTTTTTTGAGAAAAAAGACTATTTTTGTTCAATAAAGGGTTTTTTTTTGTTTCATAAACGGGTGCTTTCAGGATTCACATTTAGAAAGTTTTGTATAGTCAAAAGAGGATTGTGAACAAAGGCGGGGGGGGGGAGGAGAAGGTCGCCTCGGGCTCGGAAATTTAGGGGGTGCCAAATTTATGCTACAAACGTCATTTTTGGGCTGTCACATGTAAAAGTTGGGAGGGGGGGGGAGGCCTTAAATTCTAATTATGCCCCAGGAGTAATTTTTCCCTTCACACGCCTAGATTGTGAAGTAGGAAAATCCGCTTTTTGAGAATTAAAAACACAATTTTGAAGCAGGAAAATTAGTTTGTAGAACAGAAAAATTCAATTCTGGCATTAACTTTTTTTTGTGTGTGTGTCTCTATAAGGAAATTTGCATTTTCTTGCAATCTTTTGACAAAATCTGCCGTCTTTTCGGGATATTTTGACATATTTTGCGTTTTTTCGCAAATTTTTGGCAAAATTGGCGGTTTTTCGGAAATTTTTTGACAGAATTTTCCGTTTTATTGCGATTTTTTGACGAAAATTTGCCGTTTTTTGCAAATTTTTTGATGACATCTGCCGTTTTATCGGAATTTTTCGACGAAAATTGCCGTTTTTCGTGAATTGTTTGACAAATTTTTCCGTTTTATCGCGCTTTTTGCATGAAAATTGGCTTTTTTACGATCTTTTAAGGAAATCTGCCGTTTTTATGGGATTTTGTGACGAAATTAGCCATTTTGTCGGGAATTTTACCGGAAATGAGTTGTGTTCGTGATTTTTTTTAGTGAAATTTGACTTTTTTTTTCGCAATTTTTTAACGAAATTACACGTCTTTTGGGACGCGAAAGAGCTATTTTTTGCGTTCCGTCGCTGATTTTTTATGTAATTTATGCGTTATAGCGCGTCTGCATCATCGCTGAAGGGCTGTGTTTTTTCAAATGTGGGGCAAGAAGGGCGCTATTTTTTTTTCAATGAGCGACAAAAGGGGTGCTAGTTTTTGGATGAAGGGCAAAAGGGGCACTATTTTTTTAAACTAAAGGGCAAGAGGGGCGGAGCGCCCCCCTGAAACCCTCTGGGGGAAACTCTGGTACCATTTTCAGAAACTAACGTCTATATGTCTAATGATTGCTAGTGTATCGGTATAATGATAACAGATTTCACAAAAAAGCACTTTTTCAGCATGGCGCCTGGTGCCAGGGCACTGCCCGCACCAACGTTGCTGCGACTCTAATTAAATTCAAAATTAGTGTTAAATGACTTACCTTGTTCTATCATTAGACGATCCAGAATTTCTAAAGCATTTTCTGGAAGATCATATGCAAATTTTGGTTTTTGAAGCACACGGCCTTTTATGATTTGAACATTTTTTGTAGAAATACTACAATGATTCTGTCCAGCATTAGAGTATTTGGATTTTAAAAGTTGGCCAGTTTTTAAATTTTTTTTCCATGTTTAATAAAGTTGTCTTTACATCCATAACATCATTCCCACCATTCATCTGTCTTAGTGCAGAAAAGAATGATTCAATGGGGTCACTATTCAATGCTCTGGTTAAAATGTACTGATAGCCAGACTGTAACAGGTATCTTATACAGTTTGTTGTAGATAATGTTGTAAATATTAATGCTTCATGTGTCTCTTTCATTAAAAACTGCATTTTTCTTTCAGCCGATGATTCCTTTATACAGGTAATATAATCCAGAAAATCATTCTCTAGCCAGTTAAGCCTTTCATCATCCAAGGCAAAGAAAGGCATTTTGTTTTTATTTCTTGAATTTATATACTGATCGCAATTCGATACATCGTGTATTGTAAACCATTTGTATATATTTTTCATGAATTCAATTGTACAGGAAGCATCTTTAAATTCATATGCTTTTGGGTGGCTGGCTGAATTTTCACATAGAAAAGATAGAGCAGCGGTTACTGGTGGAGAAAAAATCATTACGGCCCGACCAACATTCATCTTGTCAATATTAGTTGGCTCGACATGTCGCCTTGTTAAATTTCTAATTGCTTTGATATTTTCTTTTTGTTGCAATTGTTACAATTGTTTTATGTAGTTTTCAGAAATAATTTCGTCTTTATAGGCCATTTCCTTTTCCAGCAACTGGGATCTTATATTTTTGATCAAATGGTTTTGATCAAAACTTAAAAAGAGAGGCCTTGTGTTGTCATTTGGATGAGGTACTTGATAATGTAGCTTTCCATTCCCTAAAATGCGAAACATGGCGACATTTGTTTTGTGATTATCAGTAACCAATCTTATTATTTTAAAGCCGCATTTTTCAACTTCTGATAAGACTTCGAGGGTTAATTTATGCAGTTCCTTGCCAGTAAGTTGCTTAGTAAAAAAGTATCCACATGGAATTCTGAAATTTGAAGACAAACCATTAATAAAAAAACAACAATCTATTGGCTAATTGCCTTGGATTTTTTTTTTCACTATTGGTTTGAAAACCAAAATAATTGTCAACCTTATCATCATACTGAAGATTTTGTTTTATTGCCATTTCATCAATAATTAGAGAGCAGAATCTTTCATAACAATTTAATTTATCTGCTTCCTCAATCAGTCTTTCTTTTATTAAAGTCGTGATTCCTAGCTCTCCAGTAAATGGCCCCAGATAGCGCGTTAAAGTAATTTTAGATGGCAAAGTCAACAATTTTCTTTCTCGTACACATCGGTATCCTTTGGGAGAACAGGCATTCCACAATACGCATTCACGAATAACTTCTTCATTCCATGTAGGTCTTTTAGCAAAAAAGTTATCAATCTGATTAAGTATAAAAATAGCTTTGGTGTTACCCACTTCTTCACCCATAATAATAAATTTCTCTAATTCAGAATGATATTTATTTTTTTCATAATAACTCATTTTTTCTTCAACTCTATTTAATTGCTCTTTTAAATTTTCAATCTCGAAATTTTTTTCCATAATTTACTTTTTAAGAGCTTCATTTCATTTCTCTTTTTATTTAGAATGCTACTAATATTATTTACGCAAGTTTCATTAAGCTCTGTTGAAAGCAAAGGATGAGAGTTTTCATCTAATTTCGGATAATCTCTATCTATACAGCTTCGTTTCCGTTTGACAGATTTTTCTTGCTTCTTTTCTTCTTTTCTTTGAAAAACAGATTTTCTTTTTTTCCCAGGTTTAGGTTGCATGTAAGATAGGTAATTTTCAAATATACTTGGTTCTGCATTTACTGCCAACCGTCTTCGCTTTGGAGTCCTTTTATAATCCTCTTCCCAAAAACGCTTACTGCAGACAACTGACGAATTCGATTTGTCATTCACATTTAAATTTTCCCTGGATATAGCTTTCAACCATTTATTTCTTAAATCTAAATTTGAAGGAAATTCATGAAAAGAAATTCCTGGTATTTTTTTTGCTGTATCGGAAGCGCAGTATGGAACACAGCAATGAACCATTTTGTTATTAAAAAAGAAATCCGAAATCGCACATTCATTCAAGTTTTGCTTAACGAAATACTATAGTCCAGTCCAAGGCGATAAGAAAATTCCCCCGTTTGACTCAGTCGTTAAAAAGCGCCCTCTACGATTCTCCGGAGTGAAAAATGATTCCGCGAAAACAAAGGCTTTTCGAGTGTTTGTTACGGCCGTATAAGGAGAGAGAGAGAGGAGGACATTGAGTTCGGCCGTGCCCTAGCACGAACGCTATTGAAAATGAAATTTCTACCATGATTAGTTTATCTACAGGGCGAATCAAAAGTTTTTCATTACATTACGGCCCACGGGGGAAAATCGTTTATATACTTGGATTGCAATGAAATTTTAGGACGTTATTTACGTTTACCCTAGCGCAAGTCCTATCGAAAATGAAGTTTCTACCATGATTAGTTTATCTACAGGGCGAATCAAAGTTTCCCATTACATTGCAGCCTATGGGGGAAAATCGTTAATATACTCGGATTGCCATGAAATTTTACGACGTTATTGACGTTCACCCTAGCACGAACCCCTATTGAAAATGAAGTTTCTAACATGATTAGTTTATCTACAGGGCGAATCAAAAGTTTCCCATTACATTACGGCCTACATGGAAAAATCGTTTCAAAGGAATTTTAAAGATGTTATACCCTGTCAAACATATTAAAATATGCATTCTATAAAATATAAGGTGAAAATGTAGCTATTATTCATTTACAGGGCCACAAAAAAGAATTCCATTAGATAATGGTAAAAGGGGGAATTGTGTGTGACATATTTTAAATATATTAAGCTGTTTCATGTATAATATAATTGATATATGTCACTGAAACTTAATATAAATTATACGCTACTGTCTTGCATAATATGAAGTACATAGCATTTACAGGACCATACAAAAGATTTCAAATTGTATATTCTTTCCGAAGTACCGTATATGTGTCCGAAGATGGCTGATGGAGGGATGAAATGCATTTTAATTATGATATTCGCATTTGTATTTCGCTAAATATATGCCTATTATATGGTGTGTATAAATGTTATAGTTGATATACAGGGCTACCCAAAAGAGCTCACCAACGTTACTGAATATGAGCGTAAATTACTTAATCGTGGTTCTTAAATAAGCTATGCATTTTTACGCTGAGCTGCATTCAATTTACTGAGAAATGTTTGCAGAATATAGATAAAGGGATATACAGGGCTACGCAAAGAATTCGGTACAAGGACGCCTATGAATGATAATTTATGAGAATGTGATTTCAGTTGTTTTAAAAATGTTTTAGTTTACAATAAATTTTAGCCTAATGCTGACGTGTAATAAAGGTAGAATGTAAACTACAGTGCTGAACAAAAGTGTTCAAGTATGTTTCCATCTAATAGTATGAATTGCTGTAAAAGAAATTTCAAGCTACTAGGTATTTTCTTGCTGAGATAAATTTTCCCATTATATGAACTGACATACGAAATACAGGGCTGTTCTAATTTACTGGAATGCATATTTGGGTATATTTGGCTATACACTATTATTTCCCTAAATAACAAAGTTTTGTTAAAGATTTCATTAAGTGTTGGAAAGTGCTTCATAATCTATGCTTAAAGCACGATTTTTCTTACTTGTTTAAATTACGATATACGTTTTTAAGTTTCACTAGATGTATGCATATTTTATGATTTATATAAATGCTAATTGTTACACAATTTAGGTACACAGAGTAACACAAAAGATCTCGGAAAGGGTACTGAATATGAGCGTAATTTATTTAAAGTTGGTTTTTAAACATGTTATGACTTTTTACATTGAACTCCATTTAGTTTACTAAGAAATATTTGTAGAATATAGATAAAATGATACACAGGGTCACACAAAGAACTAGATACATGGTCGACTTTGGATGACAATTTCTGGAAATTTGATTTAAGTTCTTTAAAGAGATTTTTTAAAATTAAATTTAAAGAAGATACTTACGTGCATCAAAGGTACTATATATTTTACAGGTCTAAACAAAAGAAATCAAGTATGTTTTCATCTATTGATGAATTGAAATTTCAATCAGTTAGGCGTTTTCTTGCTAAACTAAATTTTACCATTATATAGTCTACATGATAATCAACAAATCAATGACAATGCTTTTCAAAAGTATTGGAATACATATTTCGTTGTGGACAATAATACTTTATTTCCCTGGATATCGAAGTTTTGTTAAAGATTTCAAGAAGTGTTGGAAAGTGCTTCATAATCTATGCTTAATGCATGGTTTTTCTTACTTGTCTGAACTCCACCAGTCACCTATTAATTCGGATAATCGATGTTTCACTGTATTTAACAATTGTTATTTTTAACACTATAGTTAAAAGAATTAATTCTCAGAAATTGCAGTTTTGAGATTTAAAAAAAAAAAAAAGAAAAGAAAAGAAATAAGAGCCTTTTAAATCACAATCTCTCTAATTGGATGAATACAATGTTTCACTTGGCAAGAGAAAATTTTATTTATTTTTCCTTGATTTTATTTTATTTTATTCCAAAAGTGTCATTTGATATCTGTACGAAAAAATAAAGTCCTCATTTGCTTCTTTGCGTGTCTTATTTTTCAAATGGTATTTACGTACTTTGAAAAACCAATTATAAAATGCAATTGTTTGGTTGAATAAATAATAATAATAAAATAAATTTCTATTATGGAATAATTTTTATGATTTTATGTCCTGTAAAGCTATGCTAGAATTACGGGAATTATGGAATAGCATTAACAATTTGATTTCCATCTGAAAAATTTTGAGATACATATATTGCCAGAAAAATGCAAACTTTGACTACTTTTTTAACGGATTTTTATGCATTTAATGCGAAAGAGAAACAGTTTGGCAAATTCTATGTCAAGTGTAGCAAATGAGGTGCGTTCGTAATATAAGGAAGTTTTAAGAATATTCAGATCTTCGTAATACAGTACTTCGGATAAAATAGAGTATCCGAAATCTTTTGTATATCACTGTAAATATTATTTTCTTTCTGTTATACATGAAGAAACTTGTAGTAAACCCCAGTAACGCAAATCAATTTCATAAAATTTGAAATAATTTAATATTATTCAAAGGCGCCTTAAACAATGTTCCCCCGCCCCCTATTATAATTATGTAATGGAATACTTTTGTATAGCCTTGTAAATGCAAAATAAATGTTCTTTGCACCAAAGATTGTAGAAAATGCATATTTTAATATATACGTAAAATATACATATCAATTTTATTATGTACGAAAGACTGTAACACCATTTAAAATACACTTGAAACTACAGGTGGTTATCAAAATAATGTAAACACCCTAGATTTTGAAGGAATTCTTTATTAATAGGGCGTAGGACCGCCTTTGGCATGTAATACAGCTTGGATTCGCCTGGGAATCGAATCATACAAATTCTGAATAGTGTTTAGATGAATATTGTACCATTCTTCATGGAGATATTGTGAAAGTTCCGTGAAAGATTCCGGTGGAGGATACCGATTCCGGATTGAAAGCTCTAAAATAGACCACAACGGTTCGATTATGTTGAGGTCTGGGGACTGTGCGGGCCAAGGTAGATGTTCCACCTAATCCTCATGTTCACCAAATTATGATTGGACAACTCTGACTGCATGAATAGGGGCATTATCATCCTGGAAAATTCCATCTCCTGCAGGAAACAAAATTTGCATCATGGGATGGACCTGGTCAGCTAAAACTTCTCTATTTTTCTCCCCAGTGATCCGTCCTTTCAGGGTTACGATTGGACCAGCAGAAAACCATGACACGGCTGCCCATACCATGAGCGATCCACCTCTATGCTTTACAGTTGGACGGAGGCAATCAGGATCATACGCTTGTTCATGTGTTCTCCAGACATGTACCCGTCCTGTTGTAAGGAAAAATGTGAAAGATGATTCGTCTGACCATATAACAGTCTTCCACTTACCAATCGACTAGGTTTTGTGGTTGCGGCACCACTCTACACGACGTTTGGCATTAGCATCTGTGACAAGTGGCTTGGGAATTGCTGTTCTGCCGAAAATGTTCTCTTTATGAAGGTATCTCCGAACTGTAACTGTTGACGCTGGAGAATCCAGATGCTGATTGAGCTCTGCGGTCACTTTGGCTGCAGTTGTTTTCTTTTTAGACATTACAATCCGCTTCAATACCCGTCGGTCTTTTTCACTCAGCTTCTCCTTCCGTCCACTATTTTGCTTTGCTGAGCTTGTCTTTCCGCGCTGTGTGTATGCTGTCATGACTTTAGACACCGTACCTCTAGAAACGCCTAGCTGGGATGTTTCGGTCACCGTTGCTCCAGCCAGTCGGGCTCCTACAACTTGGCCTCTTTGAAAATTTGTGAGGTCTGACATTTTACGCTTCTGACAAAAAAAAAAAAAAAAAAAAAAAAAAAAAATCCAAACGTAGACAACTCTTTTAGAGCTCTCTCATACTACCTAATACATGTACTTTTTATATTAAAAAAATCTGGTAGCTAAGATTATATTTTAATGCTTACCAAGGGAATCCTTAAATGTCCCCTTTCATTCACAAGTGTTTCCATTATTTTGATAACCACCTGTATTTTTTTTCTTTTGGACGTCACGGAAGAATTACAATTGTCCCTATAACTAAACTGTGCACAAAATTTGAAGAGAGTCAACAAATATATGCAATAATTACATATTTCAAATTTCAAATGATTAGGTTCGGTAGTTTTTGATCTGTTACATGCGAACACATGGGCGGACTCAGCGACTACTATAGTTTCTAAGTATTTACATAATTACGAAAGCAACTAAAAACACATATCAGTATAGTAATCCTTTAAAATTCGTGGAATACAAAATAAAAATTACATCAACCTTCACCATTATTTAACTTAATTATTCGCGAACTTCGTTTTATAAAGAAATATTTTTTCATAGTAAACGTGTTTTGTTTTGAAAAAAATGATAGAACTATTCGATACAGTACAACTACATTGAATTGTATAGTCTAAGATCCGTGAACTTCAAACCTCGAATTTAAGCAAATTTTGACTAGCTGTTTCGAAAAACCCGAAATATAAACGAATGCTAAAACTAAACAAATTCTGAATTTCTTCAAAATTCAAATTTTTAAAGGCAATTGAATTTTTTTCACGCAAATATTTCACGAAGAAATTTTTAAAACTTAAAACAATTGTTAAGAAAGCAATACAATATGCGATCTTTAACTGGTGGGATCTCTCAAGGAAAAGTCGAGAATGTAATTTTTTTATATGAAAATTTATAAACAATAATCTTATATCAATGAATCTTATATCTATGAATATCGTTTTTATAATCTTATATAAATGAATTTTTTTAACATCAGTTTGCAATTAACTACGTATAAGTTTTTTTCATAACTATTCAGTTTTTTTCGTACATAATTTGCTTAATGAAAATATTTTTACGTTAAATTTTTTTTCCGTTAAAACAAAATTTTAAAACCTAATGAGAAGCTAATTTTAACATTCGCAGAATTTTCCGCGAAGAAACCCTCGGAAATGTCAAGAGATTAATATTTAGCTTATAGTAAAAGAATTATGCATGTTAGATATTATAAACCAATCCGACAGTGTGCGATAGGTTCATAAGTAAGGATGAAATATGTTTTTTAGATTGATACGGAAACTGAAACTAAATTTCGATAATCTTCCAATTTTTTGTCGAAAATAACTATGTTAAATTTTTTATGTAATTGGTACATACACATGCATAATTATTAATTAATTACACGCATTTCTTATCTATACATAATTATTAATTATTTCTGCATGTGACCTAAGTTGGCACAGTGCCTCTAACAAAACCTTTTTATTTTCAAATAGAATAAATTGCACCATATTCATTAACAACACAGAATGATTTTTGGATTGTGGGACTTCAATCTAAAAAATATATGTTTCATTTATAAAATACCTCGATTTATCATGTATAATAATATTTTCCATCCATTATACTAGTGATCAACTGTTATACTAGAATTTTCACATAGAGTGTTGGAAGCACTCATGAGGTTTCAAACTGAAAATTTTCCTTTATTGTTACAACTAAAGCTTTCATTGAAACCTTGAAAAGCGTCTTCAAAGGTCAAATATGCATTGCCTGCTTTATATTTTGCTCTCAATCTTTGAAGTCAGCCATGTCTATTAATTATAAACAGTGAAGTGCATTAGAAATCTCATTTGAAAGACAGAAATTTAAGAAATAACACTAATAAAATTAATGTATAAAAATATTTTTAGTGAGTAACCCATTTGAACCGATACAATTCGAATCACTGGTTAACGCACAAGATTTACGAAAGAAGAAAAAAACATTTTGGAATACAGAATTTGTGTCTGGAGAAATCGTCGACTGCGTATTCGCCAAAAACTAACGTTCAAAAAAAAAAAAAAAAAAAAAAACTCTGATTTTAGACTGAAAACAAAAAAACAAGAAACAAACACACAAAGAAGAATTTTCCGTACATGTTTAAATTAAGGAATATTAAAATTGAGCTAAAGAACATAATTTGCAAAAAATACCTAGGTTATTTAATCAGGAAACAGTAATATATCATCCACAAATATGCATATTCTATGAAGAATTAATTTTTACAAAAATCGAAAATGTAGCTTGCAGTTTTCACCCCACCACAGTGCACATGGGACTACTTCGAAAACATCAGACATTTTATCGTCTGGCAGTCACTGAATATTATCCATTGCAAAACGGGCACGCTGCATCTTCGTGATCTGATTCACAACATGGTAAAAAAACGCATCTCAAATAACACATTCAAGCAGAATGATTATTCATCTTCATCAAAACAGTTATTGAAACAGTTATCTAGTGTATTCTATGTTATTCAAGACGGCATCTTAAGACTAATCGGATGTAGTAATCCCAAAATTTTCTTCTATCGCATACATGATAATACTGCCTGAAAAATGTGACTGAAATTATAGCATCCTGAAATCATCCGCACAACGCATTTCACCTGAAATCATCTACATTTACACAGAAATCTAAACAGTAGTTATTTAAGTCAAATTCTAACTGGATCTTAAGTTTGATGAAAACACACACGTTAGTTTTTGAGATGGGAATATTTTGGAAACCGTAAACAAACTTGGATAGAACCACCACTTGTTCAACGTATTACTCTAAATGGTAAACAGTTACTAGAAACTAACTGAATTTGAAGTTTGATAAAAATCCGTACATTAATTCTTGAGATAGAGCTTCTGCAGTAACAATGAGTAATGACTCATAACAGCACCACGTGTTGGGCGATTTACACACAAAAAATCAGCACCAATATCATATCATTACAAAGCTGTATTTTTACTCAGGTGATAGTTAGGGTATGTAGCTTATGGTAGAGTAGGGTATGTAGTTTAACATACTAAACATACATACATACACATCGATCCAGTGTTGCTTCCACCTCCAGAGGGCTGTAATGAGCTTGAAAATCGGTTTTCTATGAATATCTCATGAGCAATGTCATACAGACAAAAGAGTTCAGTTATAAAGATGTAGATAATTTAAATCCTATAAAAAGTGTCCTTAATGTTTCTTTGTCACACCAATCCTTCCCTGTCAATAATCAAAATAAAGCAAACATTACTGGTAAAATTGCATAAACACAAGCATATTGAACGTGCCGAAGACAAATACGGAACAACTTTCCATCCTACCCTAATCACTACCCCAATGTCTGTATGCCGTTTTCGCACACTTGTGCAATGGTCATTGCCCAATACCCTATCACTCCTTGCATTTGTCGAAACGTACTATGTACAGGACCTTTTCAATATTTTATTTCCAATTGATGCTCATTTCGCTCGTACTAAATCGCCCTAATTATCTGAACTAAAATGACTTTTTCTTGATTGGTGAGCGAAAAATGGTGATTTACAAAATATTTTGTATAGTATGCGGTCAGAAATATGTTTCAAATGATTATGTAAAAATAGGAAAAAAGGGACTGGAGTCGCTTGTGACAAAAAGTTTGGAAAGAGGTGACTACATAAGTGGAAAACATTTGAAGAAATGGCTAAAAACAATAGTGGATTTATATTTCACCTAACGTGTAGAAAAAATTATAGAAGAAAGAATTGTATTCTATTATACAAGAAATCTATTGAATAAAAAACATCAGTGTCTACAGAAATTACTCTGTTAAAGGAAAAATTGAGAAATGGCATTCCCTTTTTTTGAATTTAAGGAAAAAAAAGTTTGTTATATTCTGGTATATTGCACAAAGTTTTTATACAGAAAGAAAAAAATAAATTTCTAATGTATCGCGAAAAAGGTGTATTAGTTGGAAGTTTAGATGTGAAAACTAGCTTAATTTTTGCTGCAAAAATACGTGAAGATAAATGGGGTAAATAAGTCAGCAAGAGTTTATCTAATGTCATTTATGTTCTGGCAGTTGAAGCAAGATATCAACATAAATGTTTTATAAGTTTTTTTTTCTTTTTAGCAAGTAATAGTAAACTAGAAAGAAGAAAGGAAGACCGAAAGAAATACAGATTGGGAAAAGTATGGATACCATTTATGCATTTATTGAATAAATTGACGAATGGTTCCCTATTGACGAACTACTAGAACATGTAAACGGTTACATATTATTGATAAATGTATAATTGTGTTCGATAGTTACTCTAAAGAAGTTTATAACATAAAAATGACCAAAAGAACTCGTCGGAATTCGAAAATTGTAACTCCCAACGTTAATTTTAACGAAGAAAAGAATGCGTCAATTACTCAAGAACTTTTATTATCTAATCGTGAAAATACGACACGTGTGATATCTACGGTTATAAAGAAATGTATGGAGAATCGTTTCGAAGCGTAACAAGCAGAAGATGATACAAACACACCAATTTTTAACACAGGTGTTAAAGTAGCAAAGTCTGGTGCGGTTACTGCTTTTATTGTTGACCACTTTAGAACCTCCAGAGATAGAGATATATTTTTATTAAGGCTGGAAGAGGAAGAATTGCAACCACCTTGTATTCGTCGCGCTGTCTCAACAATAATGTAGCTCTGAAAGATCATACATGGTTCTTTCACCCTTTATCAGGTTATAACTCCACTTGAGCAATGTTTGCGAAAGGTAAAATGTCGTTTACAAAAGTTTTGCAAAAAGGAAGTAGATTATAACACACAAGCTACAAGCGCTTTTTTAAATGCTCAAGTATCCCTGTTTGAAACTTTCCGGGCAGAGAAAATTATTTTTCTTGATTTATACGGTGTTGAAGCAGAAATTTCTTTGGCAAGAACCGCTATGTATGGTTCAAAAAAGGAGTTGCTGTTTTTTTTAAAAAAGGCTTTTCATCGTTACCGCTTACAGGGATTCGGATAGATTGCACATTGTACGTGTTTATTATCCAATACAATACTAGTTGTGCAATAAAATACTTCCTAAGAACTGAGGCAGGCAAAATGCACCTAATTTGCCTAAAATTCCAGCTACCTTTTTGCCCGCACCAAAAAATATTTTTGAATCATTTTTTTTTTGTATTTGCCCCAAATGATGCGGAAAAGTATGTGGATGCCAAAAAATTGCATAAAAATGCTCTGATATTTTCATAGATTGTTACGGGGATTTATGTTATGATGCAGGTGAAGTTGAGTTTGAAGACAAAGAAGATATTGACAATATCCTGCAAACTGCAACGAATGAGGGAAGTGCTACTTTCGAATTCAGTGAAGATATCGAAAGGCAAACATAGAATACTAAAAGCACACAATAACGAAAGAAAGAAATACAGATAATGACGAAACTGATTGGGGTGTAAAAATTGAACCTGTGCAAATAACTACTAAAGTAATAAAACGATTGAAATTGTATTAAAACAATCACTGAAAGTGGAGTATACCTAAGGGAAAAAACGCAATAAATAAAACGCGCTAGATGCTTTACCCCAAGAGTAGTGTGGAAATAAGCGTATATATATAATATATGTATAATATATATACACTCTCTCCATTCAGAGATAAAGGTTTTAGACTTGTTTACATAATTTTTTTGAAAATAATAGCAGTTTTTTCGGATTTTTATAATTTTATTTTCAAATGTGTTCACTTTTTAACGTTTTTGACAGGGAAGAGTTGATGTGACAAACAAATATTAATGAAACTTTTTTATAGGAATTTAAATTATCTATATCTTTATAACTGAACTTTTTTTTCTATATGCCATTTTTCGTGAGATATTCACAGAAAACCGATTTTCAAACTCATTAGCGGCCCTTGATGCGAAAACTCACATGGGAGTGATGGGGATTTTTAGTATGTTTGACTACATAACCTGATTCGCACCTACCGAAAAATCCAGCTTTATTCTAATTTTCCCCCCCACTTTTCTTAAAATGACTGGGCTAATAAATGTATCTCCTGAAATTAATGCTGAAAAAGGTAAACCCCGTAGACGAAACTGTTATATAATTAATGCAATTTTTTTTATTTTCAAGTGTACAGATCTGAATCAAAAAAGAATAAGATTTGATTTCACCGCGTTACTCCAACAACTGGTATTTAAACAGAAGTCATCTAAACAGTACATCACTGGTGTACTAAAAAGTCATTTGGCAATTTTACGCTTGCCTACACGTTAAAAAATGCCAGATGTTTCTGAATATATAAAAATATACTGTAATCAAAAACGAAAATGTACAGTAACCTCTTCTAACTCACTAAGGCTTCGAAAACCATTCTTTTACTTTTAAAAATCCAAGAAAAATATTTGTTTTCGAAACTTAAAGAAGAATTTATAAAAATTAATTTTTATTAGCTGCCCGTCCTTTTCGGAAACGTTTCTAAGTAGCTTTTACAGTACAATAATCACTTTCCTCAAATCAAAATATTACTTTTTCGAATGCTACCAGTTCATACGAAAATATTTTGATATTCAGAGAGCATGTTTAATCGACAAACATACAATATTAACAGTATTAACAATAATATGAAAATTAACATTATTTTACTACAATTGTATGCACAAAATCAGTTATGTAGCTGAAATTGAATTGAGAATTGAGAATTGATAGAATCCGAAAAAGTGATACTTTGGATTGAGAAAAGTGATTATTGCACTGTAAAAGCTACATAGAAACGTTTCCGAAAAGGGCGGGCAGCTAATAAAAATTAATTTTTGTAATTTTTTCTTTAAATTTCGAAAACAAATAGTTTTCTGGGATTTTTAAAGGTAAAGGAACGGTTTTTGAAACCTTGGGTGAGTTAGAAGAGGTCTCTGTATATTTTCGTTTTTGATTATAGTACATTTTTATATATTCAGAAACATCTGACATTTTTTACAGTGTATAACATCGTACTTTTCAGACATTGATGTTTTTCAAACAGCCTACCATTTCATATATTCCGAAACTACTGTACTAAAAATATCCAATAATATTCAAAAAGCAGCCCTCGTTACATGAAACGCTTCAGTGCATAAAGAATTATGTTTCCATACTTCATTTAAAAACAATGATTTTTATTTTTTGAATAAAAAATCTAGATATTTAAATTTATGAAATGTAAAATAAATAGTTACTAGATTATGCTCAAAACTTAAAAAAAAGTTAAAAGGAAAATGTTAACTATCACTAGATAGATATAGCTTTATAATGTAAAAATGTGGAAAATGTTATTTTTAAAACTATTTATAAAATTTATAAGATTACGTAACATAGCACATACAAAAAATATACTATCTTACATGACTAGAAAAATATTTATATGTTTTTCATGTGCTAAAGTATTTTGCCAATAAAATATTTTTACAATATCGATCCACCATAGTAATTTTTTTTCCAAAATATTGTTTAGTTATGCAAATTTAACTACTTTTATCCATAACATTATTTTTTTTATAAAACCCTTCTGCATAATTAATAGTATCATGCTTTTTCCTGTAAATGAATGAAGCTTTTAAAGTTATTAAGTACTGCAAAAACTAAAATAATTATTCTAATTTTTGAAAAAAGTTGATAAATGAGCTTGTATATACCCGTTAAAGAGTTTATTTAAAAATTATTTTCATTACGATGATTAATTTTTTATGTTTTTTATGTTATATCATGTTATTTATTATTTACCCATGTTACTTCAGGTAATGAATTTTTTAACAATAACTTTTAAATTATGAATATCAATCATTGTGAATTGCGTAGTTTAAAACTCCCTAAAAAGTTAAAGGGTATTTTTTAAGTGCCACAAACAGTCTTATGAATTTATTTTTACGTATTTATATCACGTCATAAGTAATTAAAAATTACATTTTTTTTATATTAAAAGGTGAGGAAAAATACTTTTTTATGATTTCTTACAAATATGAAAGTATTTACACTTTTATATTAGTTTTATCAATTGAAGATGGTCTTTAATTTAAGTGACAGATTTGTTTTATGTCATCCATAATTACAATGTTAAAAATTACTTTATAATTACAAAAAAATGCGAAGCTCCCTGTAATTTTACACTAGTTCTCATTTAAATACATTCAATTGAGTTTTTCTGTCAACATTTTACACACATTTCTAGTTTCTTATATCTAATTCCTTGTAGGGATTTTCGTGTCTTTATTTAAAGATATTTTTATCTTTATTAGATCTTGTAACTCAAAATACACAGTTTAAAATTTTTTTTGCAATTTTACCAGAAGAAAATTTATTTTAAAGATTTTTTTACACTTAGAACAATTTAGAAATTGATTTTTTTCCCACTGAATTATTAAAGACTTACTTTGTTCTTAATAGCATTATTTCCTGCAGCTAAATCAATCACGCACTTTTCCACTGTCAAGAGATCTCGTGTTCAAACCACAGGATGGGTAGATTAAATTGTGCTAAAATTTAATGATGCAGCAGTTCAAACGTACTCAAAAATTCAAATTCTTTGAAGCTTACAGAAGGTTGAATGATTCATTAATTTTAAAAAACATAATAAAATTTTTGAATATTTAATACTTGGATTTTCTCATTGCAACTAAGCGTAAAACCAACTTAGTGAAAACTCTCGAAGCCGGGGATCGAACACCGAACCATTGGAATAGCGTTCCAAATGCTCTATCATTTAAGCTATGAGATTGATACCCAGCTTAGCATTTTACACTTCATATGTTAGCAAAGCTCCAATTCGCAGCATGAGATGGAACCATGAAGCGAAAAATGCTAAGGTGGGCATCATCCTCGTACCTTAAGGATGTATTTCGATCAAAACTGCTTATTTTCCTACCCGTAAGACATAGTGACGTCACTGCAACGTCGTTGTGAAGTCACATTGTGACTTTGTGACCATCGATTGTCGATGTGACGTCACGTGACGTCGATGTGAAGTCACATTGACTAAAATGTGAAGTCGTTATGGCCGTTTTAGAGCTTTTTTGTGACGTCACATTGTGACCACTTTGCGACGTCACAATGTGACCAATTTGTGACTACTTTGACATTAACATTGTGACGAACTGTGAAAATGTTTTTAGAAAGTCACATCTTAGTCACATTGTGACGTCACTGAGTGGTGGCATTTTCGTCACAGATGTGATGTGACCAAAGTGACTCACAGTGACGTCATTGTGACGTCACTGTGAACATGCATGCTATGAGGGTATTTATTTTTAAATTCATTTTTGCTCTCAAATGCACAAAACTTTCAAAATCTCCTATTTAGAAAATACACAATGTGCCGTGCTGGTCGATTTTTTGGAAAATGTAGAAAATATTACAAAAAGGGTTGTCAAAGTTGCCAATTTGCACATAAATTTTCGAACCTGAAGATCCGGAAACGAAAAAACGATCGGACTGAGAAAACAACTGTTCATAAACAAAATTTTAATGAATAGAGATAGAAATGACATCACACAGCACCCCACACACCCCCTTCAAATATAACCTGAGCCCAGTTTCATTTTTCTGCTTTTAAAAATTAATCTGAAAATGTATCGGAAATTTTCGATCTGTTGAAAATGAAAAATCAATTTTGGGGATACACCCTTAAATGGTAGTGCACTTCGAACGCTATTCTAAGTGTTCCGGGTTCGATCCCCGGCTTGGCGCATTTCACTAAGTTGGTTCTACTCTTAGTCGCAATGTGAAAATTTACGCATTAAACATTCAATAATTTCAGGCGTAATTTCACTGCTGAAAATTAATTAAAAATAAAATAAAATTGTTCTCATCAAATGTAAAGGGTAAAATTCCCTTCTCAGTGTTTTTATAGATTTTTATCCTCAATTATAATTATCAATAAATTTTCTCCTACTGAATCGTAAAAGACCTGCTTTGTACAATCAATAACCGTTTATTTATCTCAGTGGTACCGGTGTTCGGCCCCACCAGTGGCCGCGAGGTACTGACCTCCAAACTGGTGGACGGTAAGTGCTGGGTTCGAACCTAATCGCGACCGTCAGCCTAACCGTTCGCAGTTTTCCGTGGTTTTCTTTGAACCTTGCATAAATACGGGTTAGGTTCCCCTAGAAAGACCCCCCAGGGAGGGCATTCCACCCCTTAAGGCCTATACCCCACAGTGTGGATAATTGGCTGACATAAATACAAACAAAAAGATACCGATGTTCTTTTCCTGTCAAGAGATTGCGGGTTCAAACCTAAGGACGACTGGGAGAGAATTGTGTAAAAATTAAATGATACAGCAATTCAAGTTTACTCGAAAAATTAAAATTCTTTGAGATCTCTAAAAATTGATTGATTCACTAATTTTGAAAACTAAATTATTTACAGAGTCTTTTGCATTTTTAACGATGTTAATTTACAGAGACCATTGAAAACTTACCGAATAACTTCTCTATTATTTAACAAGACTCTCAATTTTTCGAATGTTTGTAATTTTACAAAAGACTTTAGGTAATAGATTTTCTGTAGATTTCCTTTAATTTCATTGATTTCTTTTTAATAGTATATAAAAATATAGGTGTGTCATTTGTAATAAAAAAACAGAAGAAGAAGCTTTTGTTGTGTAATATAATACAACTTTGGATTATTTATCATTAATACCTTTTTCTTGAATTTATAAAAATAATATTTATATATATGAGGACTTCTGATTAAAATCTCTCCTTTTTTAGAAAATCAAATTGGAGATGTCGAAAATTACCTCTGACAGTGCCTACAGGTTTTCATCGTTAAACCAATATTTTAAAAAGGCCAGAAATGCACGACAAAACTCATTTTAATTGTAGATTGTAATTTTGTTTTCGAGCCAAGCTTACCAATTGCATACATTAATAGAAATAAATATAAAATGGTCATGAGAACAAATAATTAAGGTGAAATGTTTTTCAGATGATTTTCAAGGAAATTATATACGAGTTTTAAAGAGAAAGATTTTGAAAGAACGGAATGAATAGAATATTATTTAAGATAGGAAATAATTTAAAGAATTGAGATTGTAGAGCAATTTAGAAAAAAAATATATGAGGTGATTTAAATAAGGCGCCTAAATTTTTATTGTTCTTAATACATATAATATATTATGTATGATTTTGTTTGTTTAAGTGTACTTTTATTTTCTAGAGTATCTTTCATGTATTGGAAAGGTTTACATAATCTCTGCTGGAGGCGTGATTTTTTCATTACGGTATTTCTTCTAAAGAAATATCCGAGAATATTTCTTCTAAGAAAAATTTATTCTGTCCAGCCACAAATTACACCCTGTTTATTTTTCTTTCTTCTAAATTTGCCATTCGAAATCCTAAGTGGATATACCCCTACCCATAAATAACTGGAAATAAATGAACGCTACACACGAAGTGACATTTTGTTTCAGATTACCTTAGCTTTATTTGTAATGCCTTAGTCAATTATTTTGTCGCCCAAAAAAATATCGTGTTTGTAGAAATTCCTAGAAAAGCAAATGTTCATTTTCTTTAGTGAAACATGTAAGAATATTTTTTTTTCTACTGGAATTTGTTTTTGTTGCAGTTCTTGAATCTATGGCAGTAATAAGTTTTATATTACAGTTTGAGAAACTGTAATTTGTATTTCATGCCATAATTATATGTTTAAACTGTTTTTTTTTCAAAAAAAGTAATGGGCGTGAAGAAACGCATTTATTTCGATTGAATGAATTCTTGTGTTAGCATACTATTGTATGTTTCTAGTTTTAATTATTATTTCTTCATGAATTTAATACTCTTGTAATAAAATATTTGCTGATTCAGACAATGTGCATTTAACATTTTTTCTTTTATAAAACTTAAAAAAACCGATGTGACACACAAATAACGGCATTTAAAGTCTTAATTAAACAATAAATATAAGTAAAAAGGTCGTAAAATAATTTTATTTTTCGACAGTAACTACAAAGAGGATGTATTACCACTTTGAAAGAAAGAAAAAGACTGACAGAAATTGTCAAGAAAGAAATTGGGCTATTGAAAGCACCAATGAAAAATATCGAAAGACATAATCCAATTAAGCAGAACGTATCAAGCAAACTGTAGGAGACAGAACAGAGCTTTAATTATGAAGCAAGCACATTTAATAATATTAAAATTTTAGTTTTGTTGATAAAAATTAAACCTATATTATTGTATTAATTTTTCAGTTAATTTTTGACTATTAATTAAGCTTGAAATTATTGAATATTAAATAAGTTATTTATAACATTGCTAGTTAAGGATAGAACGAACCGAGTGAAGAATGTCCAAATCAGGCACATTGTAAAAAATGTCAGATGTTTCTGAATATATAAAAATGTACTGTAATCAAAAACGAAAATATACATTGACCTTTTCTAACTCACCAAAGGTTTCGAAAATCGTTCCTTTACCTTCAAAAATCCCAGAAAACTATTTGTTTTCGAAATTTAAAGAAGAATTTATAAAAATTAATTCTTATTAGCTGCCCGTCCTTTTCGGAAACCTTTTTAAGTAGCTTTTACAGTACTATAATCACTTTTCTCAAATCAAAATATCACTTTTTCGGATGCTACTAATTCATGCGAAAATATTTTGACATTCAGAAAACATGTTTAATAGACAAATGTATAATATTAACAGTATTAACGTTAATATGAAAATTAGCATTATTTTACTACAATTGCATGCACAAAATTAGTAATGCAGCTGAAAATGTTTACTTGAGGATTGGTAGCAACCAAAAAAGTGATATTTTGATTTTAAAAAGTGATTATTGTACTGTAAAAACTACTTAGAAACGTTTCAGAAAACGACGGGAAGAAAATAAAATTAAATTTTTATAAATTCTTCTTTAAGTTTCGAAAAAAAAATAGTTTTCTGGAATTTTTAAAGGTAAATGAACGATTTTCGAAACCTTAGGTGAGTTAGAACAGGTCACTGTATATTTTCATTTTTGATTACAGTACATTTTAATATATTCAGAAACATCTGACATTTTTTACAGTGTATGGAACCCAAAACCTTTGGGATAGAGCTCCAAGTGCTCTACCATTTAAACAACGAGGTCTATGCTCAGCTGAGCATTTCTCATGTCGGTCTCATGTCACCTGACCATTTCATATTTTCCGAAGCTACTATACTAAAAATATCAAGGAATATTCAAAATGAATTCCTCGTTACATGAATCGTTTTAAGGCGCATAAAAAATTATGCTTCCTTACCACATGTAAAGACAATGATATTAATTTTTTAATAAAAAGTCTAGATATTTAAATTTATGAAATTTGGAATAAATAGTCACTGGATTATGCTTAAAACTTAAAAAAAAATTAAAAGAAAAATGTTAACTATCTCTAGATAGATATAGCTTTATTATGTAAAAATGTGGAAAACATTATTTTTAAAACTATTTATAAAATTTCTAAAATTACGTAACGTAGCACATACAAAAAATATATTATCTTACATGATTAGAAAACTATTTATCTGTTTTTCATGTGCTAAAGTGTTTTGTCAATCTAAGTAAGTCAATAAAATATTTTTTACAATATCGATCCACAATAGAAATTTTTTTCCAAAATATTGTTTAGTTACGCAAACTTAACGAATTTTATCCATTACATTGAATTTTTAAAACACCCTTCTGCATAATTAATGCTATCATGCTTTTTCTTGTAAATGAATGAAGTTTTTAAAGTTATTAAGTACTGCAAAAACTAAAATAATTATTCTAATTTAAAAAAAGTTGATAAATGAACTTGTATATATCCGTTGAAAAGTTCATTTTACATTTTTTTTCATTATGATGATTAATTTTTTTATGCATTTAATGTTACATCATGTAATTTATTATTTATTCATGTTACTTAAAGTAATGAGTTTTTTAATAAAACTTTTAAATTGTGATTATCAATCATCATGAATCGTGTAGTTTAAAATTCTCTAAAAAGTTAAATTGATAATCTTTTAAGTACCATGAACAGTTTTAAGAATTTATTTTTTGTGTCTTTATATCACATCAGACGTAATTAAAATTTACATTTTTTAGGTTAAAATGTTAGGGAAAAATACTATTTTTATGATTTTCTACAAATATAAAATTACTTGCATTTTTTATTAGTTTTATCAATTAAAGTTAGTCTTTAACTTAAGTGACAGAGCTGTTTTATGTAATCGATAATTAACACTGTTAAAAATTTCTCGAAAAACGCAGAAAAAATGCGAAGCTCTCTGTAAATTTACACTGGTTCTAACTTAAATGCATTCAATTGAGTTTTTCGGTCACCATTTTACACATATTTTCTTTTTTATATATACAATAGTACTCCTATAGGCATTTCCATGTCTCCATTTAAACCTATCTTTATGTTTGTTAAATTTTTAAATTTAAAATACACACTTTTAAAATTCTTTTGCAATTTTGTTAGAACTATTAAAAAAGAAAATTTAGTTTAACGATTGTTTTTTCAAACTTAAAAAAATTTAGAATTTGAAAAATCATCTCGCTCGATTCAGTGCTGATTTTTTTTCCACTGAATCAAAGGAAACATACTTTGTTCTCACTAGAATATCTCCTATAGTAAATCCTATTATAGATAATATAATACATAATAATATATAAATATAATATATAATATAATATACATATAATATGTAATATATAAATATCCTCCTATATAAGTAAGTCCATAGTCCTCAGTAAAGAACTTTCCATGTGTTAGGAGATTTCGGGTTCAAACCCCACGACGGCTAGAATAAAATATACTAAAGTTTAATGATATAGCAGTTCAACAGTAACCAAAAATTTAACTTCTTTAAATCTTACTGAAGGTTTAATTATTCATTAATTTTAAAAACAAAATAGTATTATTACGATTAAATGTAAAGGAAAAAATCATCTCCTTGGTATTTGTAGGGACTTTTATCCTTTATCATAATTATCAATAGATTTGATCCCCATCGAATCGCAAAAGACATACGTTGTACTCGACATAAATCGCTTCTTTATTTCAGTGGTCAAACCCCATAACGGCTAGGAATGAATTATGTAAAAATTAAATGATACAGCAATTCAAATGTACTCGAAAAATCAAAAGTCTTTGAGATCGCTAAAAATTGATTGATTCACTAATTTTGAAAACTAAATTATTTACAGCGTCTTTTGTACTTTTAACGATGTTAATTTACAGAGACTATTGAAAACTTACCGAATAACTTCTCTATTATTTAACAGACTCTCAATTTTCCTAATGTTTGTAATTTTACAAAAGATAATAGATTTTCTGTAGATTTTCTTTAATTTCACTGATTTCTTTTTAACAGTGCATGAAAATATCGGTGTGTCATTTCTAATTAAAAAAAATCAGAAGAAGAAGCTTTTGTTGTGTTATATATTACAACTTTGGATTATTTATCATTAACAACTTTTCTTGAAGTTATAAAAACAATGTTTATATATATGAGGACGTCCGATTAAAAGCTCTCCTTTCCAGAAAATCGAATTGAGGATGTCGAAAATTACCTCTGACAGCGCCTACAGGTTTTCACTGTTAAACCAATATTTTAAAAAGCCAGAAATACACGACAAAACTTATTTTAACTGTAGATTGTAATTTTCTTTTTCGAGCCAAGCTTACCAATTGCATAGATTAATAGAAACAAATATAAAATGGTCATGAAGACAAGTAATGAAGGTGAAATTTTTGTCAGATGATTTTCAAGGAAATTATATACGGGTTTTGAAGAGAAAGATTTTGAATGAACGGAATGAATAGAATATTGTTTAAGATAAGAAATAATTCAAGGAATTAGGATTGTAGAGTAACTTAGAAAAAAATTTCTATGGGATGATTTTATTAAGGAGACGAAATTTTTATTTTTGTGAATACATATATACACTGGTGTGCAAAATTTAAGGACGGAGTCCCAAAATGCCAATTTTCAAGGGATTTTCAAGCGATAATTTTCACGCGAATATTCAAAAGGAAGTAATATAATTTGAATAAATACTATCCCTGCATAACACTTAGTCCATATAACCTCTCATCCAGGTCACACATTGTCACAAGAATCACAGTCACTACGGTGAAACAAAAAATAGGAAATTTCATACGTCTCTTTTATGAGTTTCATATGACTACTATATGTGACTCCACTGTCAGGTCACATGTGACTGCTGCTTTGTGACGAGTCACCAGGTGACTTTACAATGTCTTTTTATCGAGACTCTCGTGTGACTGTCATTTCGAGGCTCAATTTCAAAGTCATTATGAATATTGAATTATGATAAATCACCAAACAAAGTCCCATTAAAGTCACATGGAGAGTTTTCACCACTTTTCACAGTGGTTAATTCACAGTAGGGCCCCTGTTAACATTTGACAAATCTTGTGACAGAAAGTCACCTTGTGACTTTATGTGTCATTATTTGGTTATTTATAATAATGCAACATTCACAATGACTTTGAAATTGAGCCTCCAAATGGCAGTCACATGTGAATCTCAATAAAACGACACGGTAAAGTCACTTGATGAGTCGTCACAAAGCAGCAGTCGCAGTGACTTGACTGTGGTGTCACATATAGTCTTCATTTGAGACTCATGAAAGAGACGCATGGGAATTCCTATATTTTGTTTCGCCGTAGTGACTGTGACTCTTGTGACCATGTGTGACCTGAATGAGATGTTATATGGACTAGATATTATGCAGGGAGAGTAGTAATTATTCGAATTATATTACTTCCTGTTGAATATTCGCGTGAAAATTATCGCTTGAAAATCCCTTCGTCCTTAAATTTTGCACACCAGTGTATATTATATATGATTTTGTTTGTTTACATATATTTTTACTTTCTAGATTATCTTTCATGTATTGGAAAGTTTTACATAATCTCTGCGGGAGGCATGATTTTTCCTGTACGTTATTTCTTCTAAAGAAATATCCAAGATGTTTTCTTCTAAGAAAAATTTATTCTGTATAGCCACAAATTACACCCTGTTTATTTTTCTTTCTTCTAAATTTGCCATTCGAAATCCTAAGTGGATATACCCCTACCCATAAATAACTGGAAATAAATGAACGCTACACACGAAGTGACATTTTGTTCAGATTACCTTAGCTTTATTTGAAATGCCTTAGTCAATTACTTTGTCATCCAAAAAAATATCGTGTTTGTAGAAATTTATAGAAAAGCAAATGTTCATTTTCTTTAGTGAAACATGTAAGAGTATTTTTTTTTCTACTGGAATTTGTTTTTGTTGTAGTTCTTAAATCTATTGCAGTAATAAGTTTTATATTACAGTTTGAGAAACTTTAATTTCTTTTTCATGCCATAATTATATGCTCAAACTGCTGCTCAAACTGCAGCTTAAAAAAAAGCTAAAAGGAAAATGTTAACTATCTCTAGATAGATATAACTTTATAATGTAAACATGTGGAAAACATTATTTTTAAAACTATTTATAAAATTTGTAAGATTACATAACATAGCACATACAAAAAATATATTATCTTACATGATTAGAAAAATATTTATCGATTTTTTCCATGTGCTAAAGTATTTTGTCAATAAAATATTTTTACAATATCGATTCACAATAGTAATTTTTTTTAAAGTATTGTTTGGTTACGCAAATTTAACTACTTTTATCCATAACATCATTTTTTTAGCAAACCCTTCTGCATAATTAATACTATCATGCTTTTTTCTGTAAATGAAAGAAGCTTTTAAAGCTATTAAGTACTGCAAAAACTAAAATAATTATTCTAACTTTTTAAAAAGTTGATAAATGAGCTTATATATACCCGTTGAAAAGTTCATTTTATATATTTTTTTATTACACTTATTAATTTTCTTATGCTTTTGTTTTACATCATGTAATTTATCATTTATTCATGTTATTCCAGGTAATGAATTTTTTAATAAATCTTTTAAATTATGATTATTAATCATTATGAATTGTGTAGTTTAAAATTCTCTAAAAATTTAATTGTTAATTTTTTAAGTACAAAGAAACAGTTTTATGAATTTATTTGTTTTATATTTATATCACGTCAGAAGCAATTAAAATTTACATATAGTTTAGATTAAAATGTCAAGGAAAAATACTTTTTTTATGATTTTCTACAAATATAAAATTACTTGCATTTTTTATGATTTTTATCAATTAAAGATAGTCTTTAATTTGAGTGACAGAGCTGTTTTATGTAATCGATAATTAACACTGCTAAAAATTTCTCTAAAAACACAGAAAAAGTGCGAAGCTCTCTGTAAATTTACACTGGTTCTCGTTTAAATGCATTTATTTGATATTTTCGGTCACCATTTTACACGCATTACCATTTTCTTATATCTAATTCCCTGTAGAAATTTTCATGTATTTATTTGAAGATATCGTTGCCTTTATTAAAATTTGTAATTCAAAATACACACTTTTTTTTAAACTTTATTAGAAATATTAAAGAAGAAAATTTAGTTTAACAATTTTTTTAAAACTTAGAATACTTTAGAAATTGAAATATCATGTCGCCAGATTCATGGGGATTTTCCCACACTAAATGAAAAGAAATGTATTTTGTTCTCACTAGCAACATCTCCTATAGCTAACTCAGTACCCCACTAAAAATAATCTGAATGTTATCTGAAAAAATGTCCACTTTCTTCAGAAATTCTATATTAATCTGAAGAAATTTCACACATTTAACTTTAAATTTAAAATATCTGAAGAATTTTTAAAGATATTCTTAAAAATATCTGTTGAATGGGCCAAATACCTGCGGATTTTCTATAGATTTTTGGCCAACTATCTACAGATTTTTTACAGATTTTTTTAGTGGGGTAAATCTCTTTTCCACAGTCAAGAGATTTCGGGTTCAAATCCCAGGACAGGTAGAATAAATTGTACTAAAGTTTAATGTTACAGGAATTCAAATATCCTAAAAAATTCAAATTATTTAAAGTTTACTGAAAGCTGAATGATTCTTTAATTTAAAAAACATAATAAAATTGTTATCATTAAAAATAAAGTTAAAAATAATCTCCTCAGTGTTTGTGGGGATTTTTATTCTTATTCATAATTTTCCTCATATCTTTATATTAATTTTCAGTAGTGAAAATACTCTTGAAATTATTGAATATTTAATAAGTGATTTATAATATTGCTGGCTAAGGATAGAACGGACAGAGTGAAGAATGTCCAAGCCGGTTATGGAATGCGGAACCAATGGGATTGAGTTACAAGTTACTCTACCATTTAATCTACGAGGTCGATGCTCAGCTTATCATGTCTCATGTCGGCAAGGCTGCAACAGAAACACAAGTTTATAACGTCCTAAATAATAATAATAATAATAATAATAATAATAATAATAATAATAATAATAATAATATATAACAATAATAATAATAATAATAATAATAAATAACAATAATAATAATAATAATAATAATAATATATAACAATAATAATAATAATAATATAATGATAACATGAGCGCACAAACCTGCGTCGTAACATGAGACACAAATACATCCAGAATAGGTGCTAAGTTTATTAGTTACAATTAAGTTATTAATTTTAATATATTCTGCATTAATTGTCATTTTGACAATAGAACTTCGGTTTAAACATTACTAAAAGTATATATATATATATATATATATATATATATATATTGAAATTCATATCAGAAATTGGAGTGTTCTTTTATACATAAAAAGTTAAAGCACCATCAGTTAAAGCTCTGTGAAATTTATCCGAGAATTTCATATTGTTCTTTTAATTCTTCTCCCATTAACTGGTGTTGACAGTCTTTATCCTATTAATGCCTTGTGGATCTTTTTACGATATCACAGTTGATATGTTCAAGAGAAGATACTCAGGAGGAAGCTTTGTTATCCAAATAACAATACTTTATTAGCTATAAAATAAATGAAGTAAGGACAATCAAAGATTATATTAGTTATATTAGAAAACAACACAATAAAACATTGATTCATGATATGCTTTATTGTGTTGAATATTTTTTATACGTAATATTATCTTTATATTTTGTTTAGAATGATATTAATCTACACAAATAAGGGGAAATATGTTTAAATTTTCTTATATGTTATATAAGAAATTTGTATTTTTGCATTTTTTTTCTTGTGGTACAAATAGTAGATGTTAATGAAATTAACAAAAAAGTGTAAAAAAAAAACTGGTTTAAAATGAAATTAAAAATATGTATTTAATATTCCTTTTAAATTTACAGTCAAAAGCCAGTAAAAATTGAATGAATAAATAAAGAATATATATATATATACGGGATGTTCTACACCATTGCGCTGTTTGCACACCATTCCGTAGATATATTTTTTTCTGTCTGTCAGTTCATATGTTTTTCTCTCTCTACAATGCAAAAAAATCTGTTAAATTACCGTATTTACTCGTATATAGCACGCACGCATGTATAAGGCGTACCCCTACTTTACAAGTAAAAATGGCGATTTCTTAAAATCTCGTGTACAACGTGCACCATAAATTTGATACGCTAATGAAGAATGGCCAAATGAATTTCAGTAAATAAAAAAAAGTCGAAACAAACATTACACCAGACCAGAAAACAAGACGAAAATGTATTTTTAGACTTCGGGTTGTAAGAGAATGACGGGAAATAGGAATGAGTGACGGTAAAGAGAATTGATAATTAGTGTTTAGATAATGTCACTAGCTCTGTTGTATAAAAAATTGCAAGGAGGGAATTAAATATGCAGTAATACTTCAATTAAGTAATTCCGAGTTTTAATATATTCTTTGAATAATTTCTTGTTTCATATGTATATCGTTCGACTGCATCCAAGAGTAAAAAAATATTCCGTGTATAAGGCGCACCTAGAAGTTTTGCCCAAATTTTTTGAAAAAAAAGTGCGCCTTATACACGAGTAAATACGGTATTATTAGTTTTTTTACTAGCTGCCCTTAGTGACAAGTTTGGTCTCCCATAAATGTATACTACGCATTATATCATATTGCTTTTATTCATAAATGATTTTAATTGCTCATTTTATTTTATTTTATTTTAATTTTGTCATAGTAGAACATTCTGCAAAGGAAATAAAAATAGATGTTATATAAGCGCCACACAGGCGCGATTGCAAAAGAAGAAGAAGAAAAAAAAAGGCAATTGTATGCCACACATAGTAACTCGGTTATTGTTGCTGATTTATTTATAAAATGTTCATAACTGTTATTTTCTTTTTTCAAAATGATTTAAACCTGTTTTTAGCTCACAGGCTATCATAGCCTGAGAGCTTATGTGCCCGTCCGTTCTGTATGTATGTGCGTAACGCGATAACTCATGATAAAAATATCGGATCCACTTGAAATTTTGTATGTAGGTATATCCTGATAAGGCGCTTCCCTGATTAGTTTTTGGAGTTCTTTCGATATATATAAGAGGGGGAACGGGGGGCACATGCCCCTCCCCTTAATGGATATAAATGGGTTTTTCACGCAGAATTAACAGTTTTTGTCCAAAATTTAGATATAGGATCATTCTGATGAGGCGATTCCGTGAATGTTATTATGTGTTCATTGAATAAGTATAAACAGGGGGAACGGGGGGCTCATGCCCCTCCCCTTAATTGATATAAACGGGTTTTTCATGCAGAATTAACAGTTTTTGTCCAAAATTTAGATATAGGATCATTCTGATGAGGCGATTCCGTGACTGTTATTATGTGTTCATTGAATAAGTATAAACAGGGGGAACGGGGGGCTCACCCCCCCCCTTAATTGATATAAACGGGATTTTCATGCAGAATTAACAGTTTTCGTTCAAAATTTAGATATAGGATCATTCGGATGAGGCGATACCGTGGCTGTTATTAGGTGTTCATTGAATAAGTATAAACAGGGGGAACGGGGGGCTCATGCCCCTCCCCTTAATTGATATAAACGGGATTTTCATGCAGAATTAACAGTTTTCGTTCAAAATTTAGGTATAGGATCATTCTGATGAGGCGAGTCCGTGGCTGTTATTAGGTGTTCATTGAATAAGTATAAACAGGGGGAACGGGGGTTCTAATGCCCCTCCCCTTAACTTGCATAAATGGATTTTTCAATCAGAATTGTCAGATTTCGTTCAAATCTCTGAATAGTTTTGGAAGTTTAATGGTTAAGTATAAAAGAGGGGAATAACTCCTCTTAAATTATATAAATGCTAAATGGGTTTTTATTAAGAATTATCCGATTTGCTCTGAATTTTGGATATAGATTTTTTAATATGATAAAGCATGTATTTGATAGTTTAGGAAGTTCAATGATTAAGTATAAAAAAGGAGAAAGGGGGGAGCTGTTTCCCCTTCTTAATTTTTTTTTTCGAACGAAAATACAAGGCTGTAATGTACAATTAGTATGCGTAGCCTGTGAGCTCAATGCCATCAGTTTAACTGGGCAATATTCTTTTTATTTACTTTATAATTATTAACTAAGCTTTATTTATTTATTATTATTTCCTTTTTATAATAATACAAAATAGTTAAGATATAATATGCAACTGATATTTGAAAAAGTTTTCTCCAAATTGACGTCAGAAAAAAATTGCGCTTATGTTGTGCGTATATGAAACCTGTGCCCCAACTTCAATTTGAAACTGAAATTTTTAAAATTCGTGACTTTTTTTTATTTTTTTAAGTAAAAAGAACAGAAAAAACAATAATAATGATATTTTAAAGCACCATAAGTGCAGCGAAAGAACAAAACGTAAACAGACCTCATTTATCATGGCCTAAATCATATCAAAGGACTTCTACACAATAACCAATAAGATGCGTTTTAATTGGGTGTTGCCATTAAACAATTAACAAAAAATCCTGATTTCTGTGGCACGTACGATAGCGTAATATATATATATAGATGAGAATGGGTTATCTAGAACTCTTAAGCATAGCACAGAGTGAAAAACGTCTAAAGCGGGATGGAACCCGGAACCCTTAAAATGGACCTCCAAATGCTCTACCATCTATAAGCTACGAGGTAGATACTTAGCTGGGCTTTTCTCATTCACATACGTTACCAATGCTGCAACAATAGTTCGAGTTCGTAATATCATTATGAGCTCACAAACCTACGGCGTTACACGAGACAAAAATTAACCCAGTATCGGTTCTGGATTTATTAGTTAAAATTAAGTTATTAATTTCAATATATATATAAGTTTATGATGATTTTCCTAACAAAACTTCGACTTAAACACTACAAAAAATATATATATATATATGGAAATTCATATTAGAAAATGTAGTAAGGTACCTGTAGCCAATATGGACACCCTAAGGAAAATGTACTTTTTTCACCCCCATGTACAAGTCATACGACTCCAAAAATATGTGACCACTATCCTTGAACTATTGACTATCATTATTAAATATAGTGACCTTGCAATTATTCTGCTTTAATTTAAATGATAAAAACAAAAAATGTTTACAAGTGTCCATACAAGGAACTACCTGTCCCTTTTATGTGACAGGTGTTTCCTTATTGACCTTCTACACAGTGTGTATGGAAGAGTCACTTTTCCAAGGGATTTTAGAGGAAAGGGAATAAAAAAAATGTATCTTAAAGTATTCCGAAGAGGAGGGGGGACATTAAATATCTCCAGAACATGCATTTTAGAAAGGGGGGGGGGGCATTCACGGTTTTTACCCTTCGAAGACCCATGCAAAGCCCCTTAGTTACTAGTAAATATTATGAAGTAATATTGTTGCTTTTGCTTAGCTTTATTGCATCTGTTTGCGAATTTACATCTGTTATTACTCAGTCCTCACAGCATGGACAAATAGAAACTTTTTCACCATGGGCAGTAAATCCCACATAATCCTCATGAACATATCTGCCACATGTGATGCATGGCCGCATGTTTGAACAAGCATCAATACTGCAAAAGTAGTACCAACTCTCCTTTGTTGAGGAAGTCATACCATTGGTACCTACGATTTCGCCAACAGATATCTACTGGGGGGGCTTCTTTTTATTTTTCTGCAAGGGTTTTTTGGAGGAATGTTTTTGGGAGATTGTTCAAATAGCATCTTTTTGAACAAAGATTTTACCACTTTGATGAATTTTCGAGTTATTGCTTGGAAACGTTGAATTTTCTTCTTTCTTACAATTATAGTCGATGGGGACATAAGCTGTCCATATTGGGAACCGGGCGTAGTTTTACTAAATCTTGTACCAAATGAAAAAGGAAAACTATTTTAAGCAAAATATGCAATAGCAATCGAAAATATGTTTTATTAGCTTTCTAAAATACTCCACTTTTCAACATTTAATGTAACTTTACCATATCTAATAAGAATTTAAGCTTATAAGTAATTAAGATCAGCACATCTCGAAATAACAAGTTTCCTCCTAAATGGCGAACAGCGCGCTTTTTTACACTTTCCAGACTTAATTATATTTTCAACTGCTTTTCTTCGCGAAAATGTTTAACCATCTCTTGATCAAAATTATTTCCTTGAAAAATATTAGGGGTGTCCATATTGAGAGCCCGGTCCATATAGGGTACAAATACCTTATTATTTTACACATAAAAAGTTGCAGCGTCAGTTTTAAACTTCTCTGAAATATATTCGAGGAATCTACATTTTTCTTTTAATTTCTTTCCCATTAACCGGTGCTGACAGTCTCTATCCTCATAATGCCTTGCGGATCTTTTTACAGCATCACAATTGATGTGTCCAAGGGAAGATACTCAGGATGCAAATTTGAGAAAGCTTTGTTATCTAAACAACAATAGGTTATTAGCTACAAAATAAATGAAGTAAGAACAGTCAAAGATTATATTAGTCATATTAACAAACAACGTAGTAAAAAATATTTTATTAATGATATAACTTTATTGTGTTGAATATTTTTATATGTAATCTTACCTTTATGTTTTGTAAGGAACAATATTAATCTACAGAAAACAGGGAATATATGTTATAAAACGAAATTTGTATTTTTGCTTTTTTTTTCTCATAATAAAAATCGTAGATGTTAATGAAATAAAAAAAAAAGTGTAAAAAAAATCTATTTTAAAAGTAATTTAAAAAAGCATTTCATATTCTTTTTAAAAATAACAGTCAAAATCTAGTAAAAATTGAATGAATACATTAAAAAATATATAATATGCGGAATGTTCTCGCTGGGGATTTCTCGATTCGTACGGGATTTCTTACTGTTTGCACACCATAGATATTTTTTTTCTGTCTGCAAGTTCGTATGTTTGTCTCTCTTTCCACTGTAAAAAGAAATCTGTTAAGTTATTAATATTTTTTATGAGACTGGGTTTATTAGAACTGTTAAGCGTAGAACCACGAAAGTGAAAAACGTCCAAGCCGTGGATGGAACCAGGATTCCTTAGAATAAAACTCCATGACAACTCTCCATGAAAACTCCATGAAAACTCTTAGAATGGTTTCTACCATTTAAGCTACGAGATCGATGGGCATTTCTCATTCACCTATGTTGGCAAGTCTGCAACAGCAGCTCAAGGTGGTAGTATGTTCATGAACACACAAACCTGCGGCGTAAAGTTAAACATAAATTAACCCAGGAACGGTTCTGGATTTATTAATTAAAATTAGTTATTAATTATAATATATATGAGGATCCCAGAAGCCAAGGGGTATAAGTGACCAAATTGAAAAAAATAAACTTAATACACAGACGACCTAAAATATGCTTTTTTCATTTCAGGTAAAGAAATATAAGTGATTTTCTTATTATTTGCTGAGTTATAGAGGCACTTTTTTCAAAAAACAAACAATATTGATTAATCATACATTTAAAGAAAATTGTACTTTATTTTTTAACAGTTATTGAAATAAGAGTTTAAAGACCAGAATGCAACAAGCAGAAATTTCTTATTTCAATCCACTCAATTGTTATTGATGTTCCAATTTAACATCAATTATCTTTAAACTCAATTTACTCCAAATCGAAATTGTGTGACTTGTACCCCTTGGCTTCTGTTGTCCTCATATAAGATTAATGATGATTTTCCTTACACAACTTCGACTTAAACATTACAAAAAATATATATAATGAATTTCATATTAAAAACTAAAGTATTCTGTTATACATAAAAAGTTGCACCATCAATTCTAAACCTCTCGGAAATATATTCGAGGAATCCACACAGTTCTTTTAATTCCTCTCCAATTAACATATGTTGACATCCTTTATCCCCATAATGCCTTGTGGTATCTTTTCACAATATCACAGTTGATATTTCCAAGAAAAGATACTCAGGTTAAAAATTTCGAGAAAGCTTTGTTATCTTAATAACAATACGTTATTAACAACAAAATGAATGAAGTAAGGACATTCAAAGATTATGTCACTTATATTAAACAACGACATTGTGAAACATATCAGATTAATGATATAATTATGTTGTATTAAATATTTTTTATGCGTAATATTACCTTATGTTTTGTATGGAATGATATTAATCTACGCAAATCTGGAATTATATAAGTTGTAAAAAGAAATTTGTACTTTTGCATTTTTTTTTCTTATGTTGCAAATCGTAGATGTTAGCACATTTGTGATGTTAGCCTTTTACGAAATATTTAATGTTTTGTCACCGGTTTTTAAAAATGGAAATTTGTGCCTAATGAAATTTAGAAATTGATCCGATTAAATAAGGCAAATTTTACTGTAACATTTTATTGGTGTGGATAAATAAGGATACTTAAGCCCTTTTTGCGGTACGTACACGTATTGCTCGTTCCCAAGAAATTAATAAAATTATCAAAAAATGTAAAAAAAAAAAAAAAAAAAAAAAAAAAAAACTAGTAAACTTAAAAGTAATCTAAAAATAAGGGAAAATTAACCTTTTAAATTCACACGTAAAATTGAATGAATAAATAAAAATGGTACTACTAGGTTATCCCGTCGACCAAAAAATTATCGCCAACTATAAGATTAAATGACAATAATGGATGATCGTGAATGTCACATTCAATGACATTAAATACGATTCACGTATTTAAAATGTCATTAAGTGATTTTCATTTCGACTTTTTATTTGTATTTTCATAATTATTCCACTAATTATTTTTTTTTGTTATTTAAAATAAAAATTATGTCAATATGTATAATTTGGCTATTAGTTTGGCGATTTGTATAATAATGGCGAAATTGGTCGACGAGATAACAGAATAGTACCTAAAAATATATATAATATACGGGATGTTCTACACCATTGAGCTATTTGCACACCATTCCGTAGATATATTTTTCTGTCTGTCATATGTTTGCCTCTCTCTACACTGCAAAAAAAAAATGGTTGAGTTATTAAATTTTTTATGAGACTGGGTTCTCTAGAACTGTAAAGCTTAGAACCAAGAGAGTGAAAAATGCACAAGCCGGGGATGGTACCCGGTGTAAACTTTCCGCTGCACAGGTCTGTAGATTAATTCATTTAAAAACACAATAATCTGTAGAAGATGAATACATATTAAGTCTTGAACTGAAGAATACAATATAATTTTCCATCTTTATTTATCGCGACACAAAACCACAAAGAAAAACGAGTATATTCACTATCTTAACAAAAAATCACTATTACATATCTATATCTCATACTACAATTTACTGTTTTTTATTTTAAACTCGTCGAAAGTTCCAGAAAAACATTCATCCGTTCTGCCGTTGCCACTTTTTTTGAAAACTGAAGAAACGTGAATCTAGCACAATATTCTGTCCGTGACAGTTCACGCAAAGCCATGGGGTCAGTCCTTGGCAATAGAGTTGGTCCTCAGCCGAGCATGTTCATAACAGAGTCAGTTCAGGGCAGTAGAGTTTGTCCGCAAAGCTCCTTGACTCTTACACCCGGAGCTCTTAGAATAAAACTCCAAGTGCTGGATCCTTTAAGCTACGAGTTTGATGCCTAGCTCGCATTTCTCATTCGCATATGTTGTCAAGTCTACAACATCAGCTCAAGATTGTAATGTTTACATGAGCACAAAAATCTGTGGCGCAACATAAGGCTTCGCTTGGTTTATTTTTGTCGTCCGATTATCTACACTAGGGATATAGGACCAGGGGGGAGTGCCTTTCGTGGGGGTCTTTCTAAGGGAACCTAACCCGTATTTACGCAAGGTTGGAAGAAAACCAGGAAAACTCCGAACGGTTAGGCCAACAGCCGCGATTAGGTTCGAACCCAGCACCTGCCGTCTACCAGTTGAGAGGTCAGAACCTCTCGGCTACTGGTGGGGCTGCAACATGAGGCACAAATTAATTCAGTATCGGCTCTGGATTTATTAGTTAAAATTAAGTTATTAATCGCAATATATATATAATTAATGATGATTTTCCTAACAAATCTTTGACTTAAACATTGCAAAACATATATATAATGAAATTAATATTAGAAACTGGAGTATTCTTTTCTAAATAAAAAGTTGCACTATCAATTCTAAACCTCTCGGAAATACATTCGAGAAATCCAAATAGTATTTTAAATTCATCTCCAGTTAATAGATATTGACAGTCTCTATCCCCATAATGCCTTGCGGATCTTTTTACGACACCACAGTTGATGTGACCAAGAGAACATACTTAGGAGGAAGATTCGAGAAAGCTTTGTTACTTAACTAACAATACGTTATTAGCTGCAAAATAAATGAAATAAGTACATTGAAAGATTATATTAGTTACATTAGGGAACAACACAGTAAAACATGTTTGATTCATGATAATGCTCTATTGTGTTGAATATTTTTTATACGGAAAATCTTCTTTATATTTTGTATGGGATTAATCTATGAAAATCCCGATATATATTATAAAATGAAATTTGCATTTTTGCATTCTTTATTTTAATACAGTTCGTTTATGGGAATAAGATTAACAAAAAAGCATAAAAAAGTTTAGTTTAAAATGAATTTTAAAATAAACATTTAAAATCCCTTTTGAAATTAATTGTCGAAAGTCAGTAAAAGTTAAATGAATAATAAACACTATTATAACATTAATTATAAATTGAAATTATCTTATACGTCCATTAAAAACATTTCAAAAATATATATTAAAATATTTAATTGCTAAAAAGGATGTCAAATGCTAATAACAACATGCTAATAATAATTAAAAAAATATTAAGATCTTTCAATGTATTTTATTAGCATTTGACGTCCTTTTTAGCAATTAAATATTTTAATATATATTTTTGAAACTATTATAACACACGAGATATTCTACTTTCTTGCGACGATTGCACACCATTCCTTAAATATTTTTGTCTGTCTGTCAGTTCATATGTTTGTCTCGCCACATAGTTATAAAAAAAGTAAATTCATTAAATTTTTTTCTGGGAAACTGGGACCAGCAGAGTGAGAAACACCCAAACCGGGAATCCTACACGGAATTTTTAGAATAGGTTTCCAAGTACTCTAATACAGTTAATCTACGAGGACGACGCACATTTTTGCTTTTTAAACTCACATACGTTGGAAAAGTGGAACACAGCACAATATGGTAATGTCTAAAAAAAATCATGAACACACATATCAGCGGTCAAACTTAAGACACAAATAAACTTAACATCGATACTGGGTTTATTAGTTGAAATTAAGTTATTAATTTCACTTTATATATAATTAAATGTTATTTCTCGAACCACTTCATCTTAAACATTACTAAAATATATATATTTAAAATTCTTAGAACTTTAGGCAAAAACAAACATTTATGCAACTGTAACGATCTCGATCAGTATAAAGCGAGTTACTACCTGCAAGTAATTGGCTTGGCCTTTTGCTCAACGGTTAAAGCACTCGCTTCCTGATCAGAGGTCCTCAGATCAAAACCAACCGGCACCAAATCGCTTTCATTGGTGACCATGGACATGCACGCAATTCTCTCTCTCATCGTCAACTTCCAGCGCACAACAATCAACTCACCTCTTTATCAACAGATGGCAGCACAAAACAAAATCTCTCAACGCAAAGCCTGTCCTCGCATCACACTATGTGTACGACAGCATTCATTCACAAGTGCATATAGCTCGTCAGACGTCAGTAATACGTCTTTCTCACTGGGGGCATACTCTGTAACAATCTCGATCAGTATAAAGCGAGTTACTACCTGCGAGTAATTGGCTTGGCCTTTTGCTCAACGGTTAAAGCACTCGCTTCCTGATCAGAGGTCCTCAGATCAAAACCGACCGGCGCCAAATCTCCTTCACAACAAATGAATGTTTGCATCAAAATAATATGTCTAAGGTTAAAAATAATTTTAGAAAACTCAGGTGCATATAACTTTTTATGAAACTGTAACACGGATTACAGATAAAATTCTAGCAAAAATATTGTACTTTTAGAAAATTCTTTTTTAAAGCTACAGTTTTCTTTAGTTAAAATCACAAAATCCTGTAAAAATAATTTTACATATTTTTACAGAGGCGTTCTTTTGTTTAGGGCGGCCAGGTAATTTTAGCAAGCATAAAGATTTCTCAAACTTTACATAAATAGAATTACAGATTTTTTTTTTTACAATGCATGCATATGTCTTTTTATTTTCTTGACTGTCTGTATAATTTTTGCTCTCGATTTCTTTTACTTGTTACACAATATGGCGAAAGGTGACCGGCAGCTTGCGGTTTTAGACATTTTGTTAAATAGGAAAAATGCATAAGGGATTTTTCTGAAATTCTCAGAGTATATTCCATTATATAATGGTGTAAGGGGAAAATAGTTTGGGGCGCGTTTTAATCATATTACATTATTTCACATTTTATGAAATTGCTATACGCTGCTTAGGTTTACTACAAGTTACTTGCCGTTTAATAGAAATCAGACAGTATTTAGAGGGACACAAAAATGATTTCGGCTAACATGCTGTATGCGAAAGACAATACAATCAGTGGTGTACAGCACAGAGGTACAGGAGTACATACGCTCAGAGGAAATAACAGAGAATAAAATAACAGAGGATATACGCTCTAAGCAGAGGGCATACGCTCAAGACAGAGGGTATACCCTAGATTGTGTATATTATAGCTTTCTTGGGAAACAGAGGGTATACGGTGCTCCAGAAGGTACACTGTAAAAAAAACGACTATTTAACGGAAGTATTACTGGTAATCTGGACGTCAGTACTATTTACTGTTTTTTAACGGTAAAAATTCCGTAAAATATTCCGTTTTTTCGAGTTTTTTCGGAAATTTATGGAAATTTTTCCGTTAAAAAACAGTAAATAGTTCTGGCGTCCAGATTACCAGTAATACTTGCATTAAATCGTCCGTTTTTTTACAGTGTATACGTACTCCGTATACTCTCTACTACAACCATGATTATAATGTTACACTAAGACCTCAGTAGTTTTATATTTTCGTTATAGTAAGAAAACACCTCATTTCGTACGCCTGACGTGAAACTTTCGACTTGTTTTGCAGTGTAGAAATTAGTTCGGTAGCTGTATTTTTAATTGCAGCTCCGTAAGGACATTGATGAATTACATATTGTTCCGTCATTCCATAATGCGAACTTCTTAAATGTTAAAAAAAATAAATGTATATTTCCAAAAAACATATTAAATTTTATTAAAACCAATCAGTTTTAAATATAACGAAAATACGCATTGTAATATCCGCTTAAGGTCTTTACATTTTGCTTTTCTACTCGGTCTTTACTTTTTTCATGCAAAAAATATGCTCCCCTGTCTGAAACATTCTCTGGATTACATCAGAATAATGCACAATGTTCGTAAATTTCTTATTCCATTAACAGATTTTGACAGCTTTTATCCTCATAATGCCTTTGGTATATTTTTATGGCATCAGAATTACGATGTTAGGCTGGGGATACTTGCTGATACAAATTCGAGGAATCTTTGTTCTCTGAAGAACAATATGTTATTAGCTATATAAAAGTAACTATATAAAGTAAGTCGAAGTTGATATTACTTATATTAGGGAGCATCCGTAGTAAATAACATTTGATAAATAATAGCGCAGAATTATGCGGAAACTTTTTGAAATACTTTCAGCTTTTTAGGTCCGTTTTTAATTATATAAATGCGTAGCAACTATAGTCGATGTTAAGACTGTCCGCCAGTCCATCTTTCAGCATATAACAGAGCAAAAAGTACCCAATCGAATCATCTGAAAATTGAAATATGTAATTCTTGCATAAATTTGTAGAATACTTTCAATTTTTTGAAAACCGGATGCACAGTTGACTTACAGGGACAATCAAAACATATCATTACATGACGGCCAGTGAGGAACAAATAGTTTTAATAGCATTTTAACGGTGTTACAAACTTTCGAATATAATAAAATTGATATGCATCTATGAAGTGTACACTAAGATTTGCATTCTGTACAGTCTATGGTGCAAAGAATGTTTGCCATTAATTAAGAGAGTTACACAAATGTATTCCTTTATATAATGGCATAAAAAACATTATTTGGGGCGAATTTTAATTATATTAAGCTATTTGACATTTTATGAAATTGAAGCGAGGGGTTGGAATTGCTGAGACTTACTACAAGTTATTTCCTGTATAACAAAAAAGCAGATAGTATTTACAGGGACACAGAAAGAATTTCAGATGATTTATTGTTTCCGAAGTACTGTATACTATTAAACGAAGATCTGAATATTTTAATAACTTCACTATAATAAAAGTGCAGCTCATTTGCTACAATTGACTGCGATCTCCAACTTTTTTTACTGTATAAAAAGTAATTTGATTTTTTTATACTGGCTGCAGCACCGCATGGACCAGATATTGATAAAGCACATGTTGCTCGAAATCCCGAATCCATCCAAAATCCGAACTTTTATATGCTAAAAAAATAAATATACATTGTAAAAAGTATTAAATTTATTTTACCTCAATTAGTTTCCTCTTTTCTCCACAAATATTTGCTCCTATCTGAAACATTATCTGGATTACACTTGAAGAATGCAAAAAGTTCATAAATTTCTTATTCCATTAATAGACTTTGACAGCCTTTATCCTCATAATGCCTTCGGTATATATTTTTATGGTATCAGAATTACGATGTCAGACTGGATATACTTGCTGATAAAAATTCGAGGAATCTTTTTTCTCTAAAGAACAATATGTTATTAGCTATAAAAGTAAACGAACAAAATAGATCAAAGCTGATATTTCTTATATTAGGGGGAATACTTAGTAAATAACATTTCATAAATTATAGCATAGAATTATGCTGAACCTTTTCGAAATGCTTTTAGTTTTCTAGATTTGTAACGGAATGATATAAATTACTAAAATTATTGGAAAAACATACTGAATAAAATTTGTATTTTTAGATTTCGCTTTACATAACAAATGTATAGCAAATCAATGATATTGTATAATGGATGGATTACAAAATGAAGGTTTAAAGGGTAATGAATAAAATTTAAATGTTTAAACAGTGCATAAAAAAGTTTAGGATTACCAAAGAAATATAATTTTGTCTCGGCAAAGCCAAGCATGTTTTTGCTTCCCATTAAAGAATTCCTGAATTATCCTCTTATACACGTTTTTGAATGCAGCCATGTCTCAGTTTGTAAATCACACCAGTAATTTCTTAAATCATCTGCATCAAAGGGGATCATTTTTTTTCATTATTAAAATCTAATTTGCACCATAGGTTGAATTTTAGACATGAAAAGATGGGGATTTTAGTCTTGCATCATGTGATTCTTTTTTGTATTTTTTTCTTGGCTTTTAATTTAGCAGATTTAATGCACTGGCACTTTCTAAGTCATTTCTAAGTGTTTTGAACGTTACGGAGAGGCAAAATCTCGAAACACTTTTCGAATGACGTTCCTTTTGCATCGTGCTCAGCGTTTTGATAAGCGTCCACTTCTTTTAATAACTTCTTTATTAAATTTAATAATTTCTTTTTTTTAACTTCTTTCCACTAACATAATTCATTGTATTGGAAAGGAAATTGTTCATAACAGTTTAAATTAATATATTTTTAATGCAAAGCGTCTTTCAGTCAGTCAGGCCTTATAAAAAGTACCTGTATTTGCACAAGGTTTGGAGAAAATCACGAAAACTCCGAACGGTTATGCAGATGGCCGCGATTGGGTTCGAACCCAGCACCGGCCGTCTACCAGTTGAGAGATTAGAACTAATCGGTGACTGGTGGGATCCATATTGCATCGGAAAAACTTTTTTTCTCAGTAGAGAAAGCTGTTGATCACACTATAAAAGCTTCTCGGAAACATTTCCGAAAACTACGGATAACTGATAGAAAGGTATTTTTTTTTGGATTCTTCTTGTAAATTGCAAAGATAAATTATTTTGTAATGTTTCTAAAGATAAAGAAACGTTTTCCGGAATCATGGGTGACTTGAAAGAGGTTATTGTCTATTTTTTTTAGTGATTAGTGCTTTTTTTTATATTAAGAAATCTATGACTTTCTTAACAAGGTACCATTTATGATAATTTGCCAAACTATAAACTTATTTCAAAGAAATGATGTCTTTTATTAAAAACAAAAATATTAATAAAAACATATGAAGAACGCAATTTTCACAGTGCTTCAAATACAAAATATGTAATATAAACTTTAAAAATGTTCAGTTTCACTTAAAAAGAGATTTAAATAATTAAAATTCATGTAATAGTTATTTTTATTTTTTAAAAGCTTATTTGTTTCAAGCCGTAATCAGATTTTTCATCAGAAAATATACTACCTCTGACAATAAAGTTCGGTGAATGAATTCAGAACGACTGATCTGGCAACACTGGTGAAACAGAACTCCGCACCTGCATAGAGGCAAGTGTTGACCATCTACCCCAACCGTTGTTTAGTTGATTGTCCTTTATGTTCTGTGTAAGACGTGCTTGACTAAGTGCTTGTTCAGTGCGTTAGTTCTTAACTGAGAACAGGAAAATGAACGAACAAAAGATCAGTTTAAAGTTTGGATTTAAGCTTCGCAAGAAACCGAAAGAAATTCACGAGGGATGGTGCAAGTTGAACATCCACCATACTCTCCAGATCACAATCCTCCAGACTTCTTCCTATTTTCACGAGTCAAACTCTCTTTAAAAGAGTTTTGACCCTATTGCTGACATCCAACGAAACGTGACGAAGCTTTTGAACTCCATCTCAAAAGAAGACTTCTCGCGAATTTCCCAGGCCATGTATAACAGATCTCAGCGTTGCATAGTTATGGGAGATCGCTATTTCGAAGGATGGCACGGTAACTTTCGTTAATATTTCATCTACATGAATGTTACAGGACTATTCACCAATCTTTATTGTCAGAGGTAGTATTTATAACTAATTTCTATTGTTTATTTTAATAAATAACGGTTCGGTCCTTTTAAAAAGAAATCATGTATTTGTTTTAGTAAACAGAAAGTAGCAGTGAAAATATTCTCTGATGAAGAGCATGGATAAGGTTTGAAAGTACCAAGCTCTTTTTTTATAAAAATTAACTATTAACATCTTTCTTTGATTATTTTAACCGCTTTTTAAGTAAAACTGAACGTTTTAAATTTCATTATATATACTTAATGCTTAGGGACAGCTGCCAACTTTTACGTATTTTTCCTACCACAAAAATTTTATAGTAAATATTGTCTTATTTAATCGTCGAAATCTTATGACTAAACAAATGGAAAAATTTTGTACAATTTTATTGGTAGCAAAAATGCGTATAAGTTGGCAGCTATGGCTTGGGCTCGCTCATTAAAAAAAAAAAAAAAAAATCATGTATTTGTATAGATAAATAATAACTGAATGAATAATAACTGAATAAACTTTTTTCTAAAAATATAATAACTAACAGTTATTATATTTTTAGAAAAAAGATTATTCGTTCGAAAGATTATTCGAAAAGTATTGATTCGGGGCAGCAGGAGCATCATTCAGTTATTATTTATCTATACAAATACATGATTTTGTTTTGAAAATGAGCGAGCCTAAACCATAGCTGCCAACTTTTACGCATTTTTGCTACCACTAAAATAGTACAAAATTTTTCCATTTGTTTAATCATAAGATTTCGACAATTAAATAAGACAATATTTACTATAAAATTTTTGTGGTAGGAAAAATACATAAAAGTTGGCAGCTGTCCCTAAGCATTGAATATACACTGGTGTCCAAAATTTAAGCATAATTGGTAATTAAGTAATTATTTTTAAGTAATGAAAGAAATATGAATCGGAATGTGCTGAAACTCCAAGTGTGTAAACAAAATAGTACGCGTCACATATTTTCGCGAAGAGTTTTCCCCGAAATCGAACTGGGGACCGTCAACAAATTGAAAAAGAACGAAGATCTTTTGGATAACCCTGTCAAAACTAATGTAGCAAAAGCGTTCAAACTGCACATTATGATTAATTGGCTTATTGTAATGTACTGTGTTAATTTTTACAATGATAGCAAGTGTACTCGTAGAGAAATTACGGTTTTTATAAAAACAGTCCTAAGTTTTTTGCTTATAATTTGCAGAGTTCTTAATATAAAATAGTGTTATTTTTTGAAAAAATGACAAACATCATTCTACACAATACCCTGTCATCAGAATTAAAAAATAATAAAAATTGTATGACAAATGAGCAGGTTTACTAAATAATTTTTTACTGCGCATGCGTGAACGCTATTAAAATTTCATTTAGATATTGTGTTAGTTAAATGTATAGAGCAACTTTTGTGAAAGTCTCAAAAACATAGCTTAAAAATTCTGAAAATTATCGTTGATAGAATGAGATCAAAATCCTTTATTTCCTAAATGAAGCAAAAAGATGAGGGGCTGTATCCATATTCCATTGTTTAGTGCCTACACAATACTGAACGTACAACTATATTTAGGTAAAACACCTGATTTTTTTGCTTCCTTTAGGAATAACGGATTTTCAGTTGATCCTATAGGCGACCATTTTCAGAATTTTCAAGCTATGTTTTTGAAACTTTTACAGAAGTTGCTCTATACATTTAGCTAACACAATATGCAAATGACATTTTGATATAGTTGACGCATGCGCAATGAAAAAGTATTTACTAAACATACTCATTTTTCATAAAATTTTTATTATTTTTAAATTCTGATGACAGGGTATTGTGTACAATGATGTTTGTCATATTTTCAGAAAAGAACATTATTTTATAATAAGAACTCTGCAAATTATAAGCAAAAAACTTGGAAAAATTTAGGACTGTTTTTATAAAAACCTTAATTTCTCTACGAGTATACATGCTATCCTTGTAAAAATTAACACAGTACATTACAATAAGCCAATTAATCATAATGTGCAGTTTGAACGCTTTTGCTACATTAGTTTTGACAGGGTTATCCAAAAGATCTTCGTTCATTTTCAATTTGTTGACGGTCCCCTGTTCGATTTCGGGGAAAACTCTTCGCAAAAATATGTGACGCGTACTATTTTGTTTACACACCTGCAGTTTCAGCACATTCCGATTCATATTTCTTTCATTACTTAAAAATAATTACTTAATTACCAATTATGCTTAAATTTTGGACACCAGTGTATATTATGAAATTTAAAACGTTCAGTTTTACTTAAAAAGCGGTTAAAATAATCAAAGAAAGATGTTAATAGTTAATTTTTATTAAAAAGAGCTTGGTACTTTCAAACATTATCCAGGCTTTTCATCAGAGAATATTTTCAGAGAACTGTCTTTATTTGTCCCAACGTTTGTCAGTGGCCTCGTCAGTACAAATTATTGTTCATTGGATAAATGAATAATTATTTGTACTGACTAGGTCTTACGTGTGGCTTGGAGAAACGTTTACTCATGTATTTTTATGTGTTTTTTAGTGCTTTAATTTTTTGTATGGAAATTTTATTTATTTTTTAGCACTTTCCAACAAAGTTGAAAAGTGCTTATGCATTCGGTTTACCTGGTCGTCTGTCCATCTGGCCATATGGCCGTATGGCCGTATGGTCGTCTGTCCGAGTTCTAACTTTCGTAAATATACTCGGGTGACATGAAATTTTTGGACTTTATTTAGGTTTACCCCTTAAGTTAGGTATATTAGGTATAGCACGAACCCTATTGAAAATGAAGTTTCTACCATTATTAATTTATTTACAGGGAGAGTCAGAAGTTTTCCATTACATTACGGCCTATGGGGAAAAATCGTTTCAAATGAATTTTAACGTTTATAACACTTTCCAAAAGTTTGAACAATGCGTATGCATTGTTTGAAAAGTGCTTATGCATTCAGTTTGTCTGTTCGTTTGTCCACGCTCTAAAATATGTCTGGCCGTCTGTCGGCGCTCTAACTCTTGTAAATATACTCAAACTGCCCTGAAATTTTTGTATGTTATTGACATTTACCCTAGCACGAACCCTACTGAAAATGAAGTTTCTACCATGATAAGTTTATTTACAGGGAGAGTCAAATTTTTTCTATTATATTATGGACTATGGGGAAAAATCGTTTCAAAGGCGCTTTTAAGATGTTAAAACCTGTCAAACATTTTAAAATTTACATGCATTTAAGAAGTGCACTAAAATATGCATTCTATAAAATATCCGGTGAATATATAGCTATTATTCTTTCACAGGGCCACACAAAAGAATTGGATTGGATAATGGTAAAGGGGGGGGGGAATAGTGTGCGACATTAAAAAAAAATATTAAACTGCTTCATGTGTAACAAAATTGATATATGTAACTGTGGCTTAGTATAAATTATACGATACTGTCTTGCATAATATGGAGTACATTGCATTTACAGGGACACACAAAAGGTTTCAAATAATATATTCCTTCCGACGGACTGTATATGTTTCCGATGATGGCTGATGGATGGATGTAATACATTTAATTATGATATACGAATTTAAGTTTCACTAAATCTTTGTACATTATAAGGGTGTGTATAAATGTTATAGTTGATATACAGGGCTATTCAAAAGAGTTTGCCAACGTTACTGAGTATGAGTGTAAATTACTTAAAGGTGGTTCTTAAATAAAGTATACATTTTTACGTTGAACTGCATTTAATTTACAAAGAAATGTTTGCAGAATATAGATAAAATGATATACATGGCCACGCAAAGAATTGTGTACATGGACACTTATGAATGATAATTTATAACAATGTGGTTTTAGTTGTTTTAAGAATGTTTTAGCTTAAAATGAATTTTAGCTTCTTAGTGACGTGTAATAAAGGTGCCAGGTAAACTACAGGGCTGAACAAAAGTTTTCAAGTATGTTTCCCATTTATTAGTACAAATTGCTCAAAAAGAAAGTTTGAGCTTTTTTCTTTCTAAACTAAATTTTCCCATTTTATAATATGTATATCAATTGACAGATCAAATACAGGGTTGTTTAAAAGTATTGGAATACATATATGCCTATACAGGGTGTATATAAACTACTGGGCAAATTTTTAAGGGGGTGATAGTACACAGCGAGACAAATAATATTAAATGGGAAATTAAGGGCTCAAATGTCTTCCGAAGGAGATAGGCGCCATCAAAGTTTAGGGTCCAAAATTTGAAATGATTATAAAAACGGAAAAATTGAACACAATTCAGTTTGCGCTATTTATCCACAGATTTTGAGCTCAAAATGGAAGTTTATGTATAAACTTCTAAAAAAAATTAATGAGATGCAAATATTAACGGTAAGAAATAGTTGTCCGTTACTTTAAAGTCTATAGTGCCCTCTATCCGCATTTTTTCAAATTTATCTTTATAATTTATTTTCAAGACAATACTAACATAAAGAATATTTTTTGTGAAAACCTTAAACGAATCGACCAATTTTTCCGTTTTTATAATCATTTCAAATTTTTGACCCAAAACTTTGATGGCGCCTATCTCCTTCGGAAGACGTTTGGGACCCTTAGTTTCCCATTTAATATTATTTGTCTTGCTGTGTACTGTCACCCCTTAAATTTTGCCCAGTAGTTTAGATACGCCCTGTATATATCCTTATTTCTCTAATTAACGAAGTTTTTTAAAGATTTCGTGAAGTGTTGGAAAGTGCTTCATAATCTAGGCTTAACGCATGATTTTTCTTACTTGTTTAAAAATGTATTCAAGACTATCTTAGTTCATAATATTCAAATATTTTTTTTAAATAATAATTATAAAAATATTCTCTAATGAAAAGCCTTGTTAATGCTTGAAAGTACTAATATATTTAAAATAAATTAACTACTCACGTCTCTTTTTAGGTGCACTAATTTTGTAAATTCGTAGCACCTATAATTTTCGTTCACACCGTCCGTCTGTCTGTTCGTCTGTCTGTCCTCATATAATAACGCAAACACTACCCAACCGAATCGTTTGAAATTAAAAATATGTAATTATTACATAATTTTGTCGAGTCATTTCAAATTTTAAGAAAACAGGATGCATAGATAAATTACAGGGACACAATCAAAAGTATTCCGTTACATTACGGTGAAGGGAAGAAAAAGTTTCAAATGCATTTTAATGGTGTTACACGCATCCGAACATAATGAAATTGACATGAATCTATGAAGTACATATTACAATATACATTTTGCACAAACTGTGGTGCAAGTAGCATTTGTTATTGATTTACAAGGCCACACAAAAGTATTCTCTTACATAATGATATAGGGAGAACATTGTTTGGTGCGCGTTTTAATTATATTAAACTATTTCACATTTTATGAATATGATGTACGTTGCTGGGGAGTAATAAGAGTTACTATTCCTGTATATTTACAGGAACACAAAAAAGACTTCGACCACTACACTGTATCCGAAGTACTAATAATAGCAATATCCGAATATTTTTAAAATTTCATTATCGTAGGAACGCAGCCTATTTGCTACGCTCATCGTGCAATTTTCAACTTGTTGATTATTTTAGTCGTCTTTTAAGTAACACTGGACATTTTAAAGTCCATACTATATATTTTTAGCAAAATTGTAGTTATATCATTATTTGGATATAAATGAATAAGTGAATAATAAATTGTAAAAGGCATTTCATAGAATTTCAAGTCACATTTATTAAATTTAGGTAACGTAATGAAATTTAAAGAAAATTCCAATCCAAGTAAACATTGAATAGGAACAGTAATGGAAAAAATCAACTTTTGTAATATGTTAAATAAATATTTTCTTTGAGACGGGGAATTTTAATGTACAATTCCAGAAAAATTCTAAAGGAAAACGGTTATAGACATAAAGTGCCTATAAATGTACCTTTGGATTTTCAGAAAATCAATAACATTGTTCTACTTTATTTGCATTCGAGAACGGTGTATCTAATTAACATTTTAATAAAATTTTTTAAATTTTACTTAAGAAAGGTATTATAATTAAAAAAATTACATTGACATGTTTCGGAACCGTCAAATAACTTCCATAATCATAATATAAATAAAAATAAAATTTAAAAATATTTCACGGTCAATACAAATAACACGCGACAATGAGATATAAACAACAAAAACCACAAAAAACCACCCGTTCTATTGTAAAAAATTAAATTAAAAAATAGACTATGATCTAAAAGAATTTCCAACCTGGTTTATCCCATTCAAGCTCTCACGAAGAATTTATTCATTAATTCTGACCATAACTTAGGAATAATAAAAGAAACGGTATCATTGCAAACCAGATTTTTACGAGTATAAATTTCAATGGACTCTCTTATAATAGATTTACGACAACAATTTATACAACAGTCCACTGAAATTTATACGCGTAAAATTCTGGTTTGCATTGATATCGTTTCTTTTATTATTCCTAAGTTATGGTTAGAATTAATGAAAAAATTCCTCGTGAGAGCTTGAATGGGATAAACCATGTTGGAAATTCTTTTAGATCATGGTCTATATTTTAATTATTTTTTTTTTTACAATAGAGCGCGTGTTTTTTGTGCTTTTTTGTTGTTTATATCTCATTGTCGCGTATCATTTGTACTGACCGTGAAATATTTTGAAATATTATTTTTATTTATATTATGATTATGGAAGTTATTAGACGGTTCCGAAACATGTCAATGTAATTTTTTTTATTGTAACACCTTTCTTAAATAAAATTTAAAAAAAATATTAAAATGTTTATATAAAAGGTGAATGTTTTCAAATCCGGTGCTTTAAAAAATGAATTGGATTTAATAAATTTTTTAACCTAATTAACATCATTTTGTTAAATAACAGTTTTCAACTGTACTTTATAGGCTGTAAATAATTAAAGTGTTTTTAATCTTTGAAAATGTAAAAAAACTACGACAATAAAAATTCATCTTTTTTAAGTTGCACAGTAGGGTAACATCCCCAGTAATTGGCACATTAAGAATTTGTCGTTAAACTTACTTAAATTTTCATTACAAAGAAATAAGCTATTTACTTGGAAATATTTTTAAATCAAAGAATGCATATCTGTGCATCTATTTTGTCCACTAAAAGAAAAAAAAAATTGAAAAAGTATTTTTATAAAAATATATTTATAAAAAGTTGCTCAAATCACTAGTAATTGGCACCTAGAGCACCAATATGTTTATATTAAAAAAAGACTTTACATTTTGCATTGGGTTTAATTGCTTTAAATTAATTTACTGTAGATGAAGATGCCATATTTCAGGTTTTTGAGAGTAAGAAATCAGCATATTAATCTGAAATGTGAACACGTTAAAACAATACAAAATACTTATTTTAATACCCAGTAATTGCCATGCTGTCCCCAGTAATTGTCATATGAAGCTTTAATGGATTCCAATTACTGATAAAATTTATATTTTCAAATAAAAACAAATGATAAACAAAATTAGTCTATAATTTTAAAAGTACTTCCAAAATAAATGGTTTAATCTCAATTTCCTTGCGAATTCCTTGTAATTGGAATAGGTGCCAATTACTCGGAACTAGCAAAATTGAAGCACCATTAATTGGCAACTACCATTAATTCAGAAATCCAAATATTTGTGTCGAAAATACTTGTATACAATTAAAGTAACCCTTTTTAACTAAACAATACTGTTGTCAATTAAAATTTAAAATATATTATAAATCAGATAATAATGAATTGAAAAGCATGCCTTCCTTAAGCCAAAGAACAAGAATTTGCAACAAAATGGCTAATTTGATACAAGCCAGATTTGTTTCTCTTTCCTAGGCTCTATTGTCATCTTGTAAAATAAATCAAAGTTATAATCTTTAATGTAAATGAGCATATAACTGATATATGGTCTTGAATTTTTAAAAGACTGGATATAAATCTTTTTTTAGGACATGTTTGTAAAATGTGCCAATCACTGGTGCATGCCAATTACTGGGGGTGTTACCCTATTTCAAAAAGAGTCATTTTCTTTTAGAGCATCAGAAATTATATATTTTTCAGATTTATTGACAAAAGTTTCTTTTGGTATCGCTGATTTTTGGAGGAGTGCTCAAGTGAATTTTTCTTTCTGTTTTAAAGAATAATAGAGAAAATTAATCCCTGTACTTCCGTTTTAGGAGATTTTGAACATTCTATATCAATTACTGTGGAAAATTTCCGAATATACATAACAGTAAAATCATTTTTACTTATGTATATAAAGATATTTACTGTCGCAAATATATTGGTTTATGAGGAAATAAATGATAATTATATTTTTTTTGAATACATAGATAATTAAGAAGAATTTTTTATACTTTTTTGCTCTTGGCAATATTATATTTTCTGAGAATAATAATGACAAAAGAAACATTTCTATTTTTTTTCTACAATGTATTTTGAACTTCTGAAACTTTTTCCTATGCACTTAACATTTACAGACTACGACGGGGCAGATATAACTTCCCAAATTATATTAAACATACTTATAGGGCTGAAATTTATGTTTCTTTGTTTTATTATACTGAACATTAAACGAAAGATATCTTACATATGCTAAACATGTTTTGATGGTAATTCTAAAATTTCATATTGTACTGTTCAATATATTTTTTTGTATGAAAAGATTAAAAATACTTGTATTGCGTTAATTTAAAAGAATTATTTTAAGTAGATTTAATAAGAAATTTTACCAATTATATTCTTTCCTATATTGGAATTTCTGAAAAAGTTTAGCAGATCAACTCCGTTTATGATAAAAAAAAAACCAAACCACCCTAGTTTAAACTTTATTTATCTATTTTATTTAATATAGGAGGACTAATTACACTGTTTGATAATATAACAAATAATAAATTCAGCTCATCAGTGTATACTAGATGTTAAATTTTTTAATTAAAATTCATGTACTACTTACAACTAAAGTAGAATTGATTTCCTACAGTTTCGAACAATAAAACTTGTTCATCATCAGGGAAACATTATAAGATAAAACTACACTTTACACAGTTCACATAATACAATACTAAAAGCAAAAACCCCTCAGCTCATCAGTGTATACTAGATGTTAAATTTTTTAAATAAAATTCATGTACTACTTACAACTAAAGTAGAATTGATTTCCTACAGTTTCGAACAATAAAACGTGTTCATCATCAGGGAAACATTATGAGATAAAAAGTTTTTGCTTTTAGTATTGTATTATCTGAATTGTGTAACGTGTTAGTTTTTATCTTATAATGTTTCCCTGATGAAGAACAAGTTTTATTGTTCGAAACTGTAGGAAATCAATTCTACTTTAGTTGTAAGTAGTACATGAATTTTAATTAAAAAAAATTAACATCTAGTATACACTGATAAGCTGAATTTATTATTTGTTTATTTATCTATTTATTTATCTATCAGCCTACATTTATATCTGTATCACTTTTTTTATGAAAATGTTAACCATAGTTCTGCACAAATCTTATCCGAATTGATAAGTAAAATCAAGGGACGGAAAATATTGATCATATACATTTCATATTAATGGGCAAAATCGGATAAAACGGAGGTAAAAAATCAAAGTTTCTATGAAACATAAAATAAATATAAATGTCTAGCAGATCTACACTGTAATGATCAACAAAACACAAAACCACCCTCATATAGAAGGTAGAGCTCGGCATGCTGGGCATACTAAACTACTTATGAATGTAGTAAAGGATCAGTCAAAATTAGAGGCAGAATCGCAGTAGAACGTATGTAAAAAAAGTTAAATACTTTCAAATATTTGGTGTTAAAAGACGAAAGCTTCACGCGATTTGGTGAGCAGCACTTTTCCTCGCCAAAAGCAAACGATTTAATGCAACTGAAAACTGTTTGATTTTCAGAATGTGTGTAAATGGTATTTAATGAATTTAAACATAAACAATGAAAGAATTTAATATATTATACATATATTTTGTATCACATATACGTATATATTGCTTGTTGCTATAATTTTTAATCTATCACTGGAAAAAATATTTTCATATATAAAAAATTCACATTGAAAAAAAAAAATTTTTCATACATTTAAGTGTATTCAAAATCAAAAGTCAGATGTTTCCATAGTAACGAAATCGAATTAACAATGCTCAATTGAACTTTGAGCTTGAAACAATTTTTACTATTTTATATTATGAATTTCGATTTAAATCACAAATTTTGATGATTAAATTTTAATATAAATACACATAAATATTGCAATAATAAAATTATACTTAAAACAAACTAAAAACTAGTCGTTGGGGGCCACCGTAATACTTACCCATCATGGATATGTATATGAAAATAAAACATGTGAAACTATTTATACAATGCATTGCAATTCATAAACAAAATTTAAATATTGTTAATACACATAGTAATGCTATATTAAAGAACTGCTGATGTACCAATTTCAACAAATTATATAAAACGCCAAACTACTCAAGTAGTACCGAACTGCGTAAAAGAAACATCCTTATAACTCCAAAAATAATAATTCTATTAACTAACAATTAACTGCGTTGGATTAAGCGTCTCATTTCCAATTAAAATATACTTCTGAATTGAAATTTGAATGAAAAGCAGGGTCATGAAAAATCGAAGAATGTGGAAAACAAGATTACAAATATCTCGGCAACTAATAATCCGATCGACTTTGTTCTATATGCAAAATTTGCGTTATTTTATTGTCTTTTACTTCCATTCCTTAGAACAAAAAAATTCGAAAATTTTTACATACCTTTCATCAGAACGAATTTTTCGAGAGTCCGAAAAAATAGTTCCGGATAATCGAGGTTGCTGATATTAAACAGGGTTCGTCCCATTCTTACATACTAACGACATACAAAATTTCAAGTCTCTATCTCAATTTGTTCGGGAGATAGAGCGTTTACAGACAGACAGACAGACAGACGGACGGCAAATTTTTTTTTCTAAAAATATGTTTTTCGGAATCTCCACCATCTAAAACGTGTAAATCCGTCAAATTTTTTTTTTCGATTTTCAAAACGATTGCAAGACTTACCCTATACTACGTATGATGGATAAGTAATAACAAAATTAAAGTTATTTAAATTTAATTTACCCAAACAATTTCAACATATTTTTTTTAACTTAAAGCGTATTTGACATAAAAAAAGGTATTTTTTGAAACTGTATTCTATCACCAACCAATGATAAATCGTCAAATAATGAAACTTTCATTATTTTTTACGCTCGCTGTATGGAGGTTCCGTCAAAAAAAATTATGAACGTATATATCCTCATAAGAAGAACATATATATTTTTTTTTCAGATTTTTCGGAATAGGTCCGTATGGAGACCTTCCTTGTCAGGTCACAAACTTTATTTATCTATGTACCCATCTATCTGCCAACATGCACATGGTCGGATTCATAAGTAATGAGCTTCACTTTATTTTGATAATAGCGGACATCGGAATTGATTAATATTACACAGAAATGGAATAAAAAACTCATGATAAACGCATTGATAGATTTGTTTAATAGGTTTGTAACCAATCTTTATTTAGTTCTTACTGGTGAAATTAGTATTTAACTTAGAAAACTACCTCCGCTTGTAGGCCGAGCCTACAGGGATTATTTTGTCCTTGTTTTCAGTGTAACTTGTGTTACGAATAAAACTTGCGTAAGTAATTACACTACTTGAATATATTTTATGAAATTTACATCTGAAAAAGCTTAAAAATACAATACGTATACATTGACACATCTGCGTTATTACTTCATATGAGCAGCCATTTTCGAAATTTTGTCCTTTTACTTACTCATCATACGTATTATAGGGTAAGTCTTGCAATCGTTTTGAAAACCGAAAATTTTTTTTGACGGATTTACACGTTTTAGATAGTGGAGATTCCGAAAAACTTGTTTTTAGAAAAAAAAAAATTTGCCGTCCGTCTGTCTGTCTGTCTGTCTGTAAACGCTCTATCTCCCGAACAAATTGAGATAGAGTCTTGAAATTTTGTATGTAGTTAGTATGCAAGAATGGGACGAACCCTATTTAATATCAGCAACCTCGATTATCCGGAACTATTTTTTTCGGACTCTCGAAAAATTCGTTCTGATGAAAGGTATATAAAAATTTTCGAATTTTTTTGTTCTAAGGAATGGACGTAAAAGGCAATAAAATAACACACATTTTGCATATAAAACGAAGTCGATCGAATTATTAAATGCCGAGATATTTGTAATCTTGTTTTCCACATTCTTCGATTTTTCATGACCCTGTATTTCATTCAAATTTCAATTCAAAAGTATATTTTAATTGGAAATGAGACGCTTAATCCGACGCAGTTAATTGTTAGTTAATAGAATTATTATTTTTGGAGTTATAAGGATGTTTCTTTTACGCAGTTCGGTACTACTTGAGTAGTTTGGCGTTTTATATAATTTGTCGAAATTGGTACATCAGCAGTTCTTTAATATAGCATTACTATGTATATTAATAATATTTAAATTTTGTTTATGAATTGCAATGCATTGTATAAATAGTTTCACAAGTTTTATTTTCATATACATATCCATGATGGGTAAGTATTACGCTGGCCCCCAACGACTAGTTTATTTAGAAATTACAAATTTTTATGGGAAACAACAAAATAATAATATTTATACAATAAAGGAATTTTAATCAAAGAAAAAATTCAATTCAGATTTTCTGGTATGATTTTGAAAAATAAATAAATAAATAAATAATAAATGCGTGCTAATGGTTCCAATGGGTTAAAATGTCTATAACCGAGATTCACAAATTATGATTTTAACATTTATTTTTATACCTAAATATTCTAGGTTAAAAACATTCAACAGAAAAAAAATATATAGATTTAGAAACAAATTTTCATACTTAATATACTCACAGGAACAGATTTAAGGATGATAAAAGATATATTATAAAGCAAAATTGATTTTTTTCCCACCTGCTTTATATTACTTAATTTTTTTTATCATTAACATTTTACGATATAAAATAATGCTGCTAAAAAATCAATATTAATTTTTAAATTAATTTTCATGCACCTATTTTCTGCTGCGTAGATTTAATGATGTTCAATGATGAAAAATAACTGACTGAAGAAACACATAACAACAACAACTTAATTTAATAAAAAGAAATTAGCTTTAAAACGATTTTTTTAGTATAGTTTTTACAACACTTTGTAAAATCTAATTTATTATCACCAAAACAGGACATGTGTAAAATCGGATAATAATAATATATTCATGATATTATAATTATGATTCTAACATTTATTTTTATCTATAAATACTGCAAATAGAAAATTTCTCAAAAAAAAAAAAATTTTCATTTAGAAATACGTGTCATGCCGTATACTCGCAGAATCAGATTTAATGATGATAAATGAATATATTATAAAGCAAAATTGATTTTTTTTCCAACTAATTTATGTTATTTTTTTATCATCAACATTTTGCGATATAAAATAATGCTGCGAAGAAAATCAATATTAATTTTAAAATGAATTTTCCTACACTTATTTTCTGCTGCGCAGATTTAATGATGATGAATGATTAAAAATAACTGAATGAAGAAACACACAACAACAACTCAATTTAATAAAAAGAAATCAGTTTTAAAACGATTTTTTTAGTAAAGCTTTTTCAACACTTTCTAAAATGTAATTTATTATAGCAAACAAAAAAAAGTAATACATGAAATTAGATAATGCCAATATATTCAAAATGACAATGCTAAATTAATATTCATAACGTTAATAAAGTACACTGTAAAAAAAAAAAAAAATCTGTGAAGGTACTAAACATTTTCTAGGAAACTGGGATTCCAAGAACTTTTCATGTAACGATAACAGGAAAAATTCATGTAATCGATTCTGAAACTTGAATTTTTGCTGTTACCGTTACAGGAAAAGTTCTTGGAATCCCAGTTTCCTAGAAAAGGTTTAGTATCTTTGCAGATTTTTTTTTTTACGGTGTACACTGTAAAAAAAATTCTGCAAAGGTACTAAACCTTTTCTAAGAAAATGGGATTCCTAGAATTTTTCCTGTAACGGTAACAGCAAAAATCAAAGTTTCAGAATCGGTTACATGGATTTTTCCTGTTATCGTTACATGAAAAGTTCTTGGAATCCCAGTTTCCTAGATTTGGTTGATTTTTGTCATCCGATTATCTACACTAGGGATATAGGACCATGGGGGGAGTGCCCTTCGTGGGGGTCTTTCTAAGGGAACCTAACCCGTATTTACGCAAGGTTCGAAGAAAACCACGAAAACTTCGAACGGTTAGGTCGACAGCCGCGATTGGGTTCGAACCCAGCACCTGCCGTCTACCAGTTGAGAGGTCCTAACCTCTCGGCCACTGGTGGGGGCCCCGTTTCCTAGAAAATGTTTAGTACCTTTGCAGAATTTTTTTTACAGTGTAACAGCGTGTTGTTAGTACACTGCAAAAAAATTCTGTCACGTTACTAAAAGTTTTCAAGGAAAGTAAAATTCCTATAACTTTTTATGTACTGTCAACAGCAGAAATACATGTAACAACCACAGATTTGAGCTAAAAATCAGAAAATCTGTAAGGTTACTAAAATTTTTTAGGAAACTGGGAATATATTATGTACTTGCCTAGTATACGTCATGTAATTGCCATCCAGATAAAATATAAAAGTTTAGTAAGATAACTATAATTTTAGTAGATTCGTTTGTAAAGTTACAGATTTCTGTAACTTTACAGAAATTAGTTTTGTAGATTTACATCTTTTCTTGTTCAGCGCGCAGATAAAATAATAGTAAATATACAGATTTCGGCAACTTTACATTTGTAGGATTACAGTGTACACCATTGTTTAAAATAAGGTCATTCAAAATTTTCAATTTAATATTTGACATTAAATATTGAATTTTAACCATTTATGCTGCAACGGTACTTCAACGCACTATTAAATTAAGTTGTTATAAATATCATTTAAAACATCATCACACTGTAAAAAGAAAAAAAAAATTTAATATTAAAGATGGAAAGTTGGCGAAATCTGTATGGTTTCTAACATCTACAGATATCTGTAAATTAACAAACGAATCTACTAAATTTACATTTATCCTACTAAAATTTTACCTATAACCTGGGTTACAGTTATATAAAAAATTTTAGGAATCCAAGTTTCCTAAAAAAAATCTTAGTAACTTTAGAGATTTTTTTATTTTTAGTCCAAATCTGCATCTGTTACATAAATTTTTTCTATTGCCGTTGCATAAAAATTTCTAGGCATCTCACTTTTCAAGAAAACTTTTTATAACTTTACAGAATTTTTTTTTACGGTGTGTGCTATAATTTAGAATGAATTATAGATACTTCACTTTATATATTTTCGAAAGCATTATGGGTTGTAGAAAAAAAAATATTTTTAAAAGGATGATTATTTTTTCTTTTGAATCTTTTCAGTTTTCTTATTGATGAAAGACTGGTGAGGGGAGGGGGGTTGAAGAGTATCAGTTTCGAAATATTTCTATTGTAAGAATATTTTATTTGTGCACATTCTAATTGCACAAAATATTATAAAAATATTTAAATAAAAGACTTAAATGGAGTTATGATTATTGCACGAAAGGGCTTTAAATTTAATTGTTGCAATTTAATTTAAATTGGACAAATTCTTCTAAAATCTATTAAATGATTGTAAATTTTCTAATATAAAATAAAGCCCCACCTCCCTCCAAAAATAAAATTATTATACAAAAATTTATTAAATGATTGTAGAATCTTCTAATATGAAATAAATCATCCCCCCCCCCAATATTTATATATATATTCTTGAATTCATAATTTGGAACATAAAGGGTTAAGTTAAATCACACACCTTTTTTTTCGTAACAATGAATTTCATAATCACGTTGCGAATTTGGGAGAACAAAAATATATTTTATGTCTCAAATTATCCCTTTAAGGATACAGTATGTATTTTCAAAAAAATTGTTTATGTTTAAAAATGTGGTTCAAATAGTGAATTCATTTCATATCAGTTTTAAAAAGGAAGGTTCATTTTAAAATAAAAACTAGTCGATGAGGGGTCACTGTAATACTTACCCATCATTTATATGCATATGAAAATAAAATAGTTGAAAACTATTTATACAATGTATTTCAATTCAAAAACTTAATTTAAATGTTGTTAATACACATAGTAACACTCTATTAATGAATTGCTGATGCACCAATTTCAACAAATTATATAAAACGCCAAACTACTCAAGAAGTACCAAACTACGTAAAAGAAACATCCTTATAACTTCAAAAATTATAATCATATTCACTAACAGTTTGTTGCGTCGGATTAAGCGTCTCATTTCCAATTGAAATATACTTCTGAATTGAAATTTGAATGAAATACAGGATCATAAAAAATCAAAGAATGTGGAAAACAGGATTACAAATATCTCAGCAACTAATAATCCGATCGACTTCGTTCTTTATGCAAAATGTGTGTTATTTTATTGCCTGTTACGCCCATTCCTTAGAACAAAAAAATTCGAAAATTTTTATATACCTTTCATCAGAACGAATTTTTCGAGAGGCCGAAAAAAATAGTTCCGGATAATCGAGGTTGCTGATATTTAATAGGGTTCGTCCCATTCTTACATACTAACTACATACAGAATTTCAAGTCTCTATCTCAATTTGTTCGGGAGATAGAGCGTCTACAGACACACAGACAGACGGACGGCAATTTTTTTTCTAAAAATATGTTTTTCGGAATCTCCACTATCTAAAACGTGTAAATCCGTCAAATTTTTTTTTTCGATTTTTAAAACGATTGCAAGACTTACCCTATACTACGTATGATGAATACTACGTATGTAAAAATGAGAAAAAGGCCTGAAGGCTAATGACATATGCAAATTTGTACATACATCATAAAGTACATGTACAATAAATTTTAAATTTCTGTATAAAATACAAAAGAAATCTGTAATACAAAAGCCGATAGCGCAAAACCCCATGTTATCGAGCACAAGAAAAAATGCTTTATTTTATGGAAGAGTAGTAATAGGGGATTAATTTTAATGATCCATGTCTGCCGGAAGTGAAGTAGTGCATAAGTTGAAAATTGATACCCCTAGTGGTTGACTCGTAAATTCGGCATTGTGTTTGTCCCGCAATCAAAAATATAAAAGCATGGGAAACTGGGTGCAGGAAAACACAATGCTAAGCCTACGAGTCAACCACTAATGATATTCATTTTTAGCTCACAGGCTATCATAGCCTGAGACCTTATGTGCCCGGCCGTTCTGTATGTACGTTCGTACGTTCGTTAGTGCGTAACGCGATAACTCATGATAAAAATATCGGATCCACTTGAAATTTTGTATATAGGTATATCCTGATAAGGCGCTTCCCTGATTAGTTTTTGGAGTTCATTCGATATGTATAAGAGGGGGAACGGGGGGCTCATGCCCCTCCCCTTAGTTGATATAAACGGGATTTTCATGCAGAATTAACAGTTTTCGTTCAAAATTTATATATAGGATCATTCTGATGAGGCGAGTCCGTGGCTGTTATTAGGTGTTCATTGAATAAGTATAAACAGGGGGAACGGGGGTTCTAATGCCCCTCCCCTTAACTTGTATAAATTAATTTTTCAATCAGAATTGTCAGATTTCGTTCAAATCTCTGAATAGTTTTGGAAGTTTAATGGTTAAGTATAAAAGAGGAGAATAACTCCTCTTAAATTATATAAATGCTAAATGGGTTTTTATTAAGAATTATGCGATTTGCTCTGAATTTTGGATATAGGCTTTTTAATATGATAAAGCGTGTACTTGATTGTTTAGGAGGTTCAATGTTTAAGTATAAAAAAGGAGAAAGGGGAGAGCTGTTTCCTCTTCTTAATTTTTTTTCGAAAAGAATTAACGAAAATACAAGGCTGTAATGTACAATTAGTATGCTTAGCCTGTGAGCTCAATGCCATCAGTGTAACTGGGCAATATTCTTTTTTATTGATTTATGCACCACTTCGCTTCCGGCACACATGGATAATTAAATTCCCCTATCACTACTCTCCCATAAAATAAAGGATTTTTTCTTGTGCTCGATAACATAAAGTTTAGTGCTGTCGGCTTTTGGACTATTAGTATCTATTTTTATATTACGCTAACGTATTGGCACAAAAATCACGATTATTTGTTAATTGTTTAACCCTTTCCGGCGCACTACTCTTTAAAGTTGGAATTTAAAGAAAAAGAAAATTAGGCAATCTATATAGGCCTAGAGGAGTACACAGGTATTGTTTTGTAAAGATTGCACTAACCATTTTAATTATACAGCTGTTGCCAAACTGGTAACCTCCCGTAAGTAAAGCATTGATAAGCGCAGTGAGAAGAGCATTGCTGAGAAGCGCGTATTACAGTAAAACATTTTACCTAATATTTAAAAACAGCAGAGTTTGATTTCTGTGGAGCTGCCATCTAGAACTCATAAGAAAGATTTAAAGTAGTTTAAAGTAGTTTCTTTCATTAGAGTAGTTTCTGAAATATTCACGGAGTTTTTGTGTCTCTAAATAGGGGGAACTTTAGGTGTTGCCGACCCGGCAACACTGCGCGTTAAGGGTTTAATGGCAATGTCCAAAGGAAAAACTTATTGGTTACTGTGCAAAAGTCATTTGGCAAGATTTAGGCTGTGGTGAATTGGATTTATTTATGTTTTGTTCCTTCTGTGAAGCTTCAAAATATCATTAATATTATTTTTTCCTTTTCTTTTTACTTAAAAAAACAAATAAAAGTAATAAATTTTAAACTTTCAGTTTCAAATTAAAATTGTGTATTATAAATGAAATGTGTGAAAGGATTATATTATTATATTTTAAATAATTAATGAAATGCGAAAAAATACCACGTGTACAACATTTAGCGATTTATAATCTGCGTCTAATTAGCATAAAAATGCAGAGTTCTTGATTTATTAGTACAGATGTCATATACACACTACATTGGCGCTTTTTTTCTGACGCCAATTTGGCGGAAACTTCGTTTTCGAATACCAATTACATATATATTTTAAAACTAATTTCTATTATTTTAAAAAGGAAATAGTAATAAATAATAAATAAATTTACTTAATAATTATAGAATAAAACAATTTATATCACTTAAAAAATAATAAAAGTCAACAAACAGTTTATCAATAAATAACATTAGCCTGGTTACTATGTGAGGCATATATAATTGCCATTTTGTTGCAATCGCGCTATTGTGATGCGTATATAACATTTGTGTCTATTTCTATAACACAATCTTTTAATTAGGCAAACAATTGAACAATTAAAATACATTATGAATAAAAGCAATATCATTTAATGTTTAGCATACATTCAAGGGAGACCAAACTGGACGCCAAGGGCGGCTAGTTTTAAAGAAAAGGAAAGTAACGAAAATATGAACACGGAGAAAAAGTATTTAAATTTTACATTTGTGCGGGTATTTGTGCTGGGTACATTAACAAAATTTACAATATCTCGCGATATAATTGCCGTGTGTGTAAAAATGTTCACAATTAAACGAGATTTTTGTTTAACACGTGATATGGCTCTAATGCTAAGGGGCCACTCACGGGCCAGCACGTGATGTAGGGTAATGTCCAATAGCCAGTCACGCGCTGGCGCGGAAAATCTTTCACTGATTTTTTGTTATAAAAAGTAAATCGGCTTCTGGGAAAAATCTACTTCTACAGTGCGGCATTAGCTATCATCACATCTTTACGTGAGCGGTAGCGAACGTGTTAATGTATTTAAAATATATTGATATTGATTCCAATGTTTAAGTAAACTGTCTCTTTAGACCGAGAGAGTTTTTGTAGAAATTAAAGATGTTGATAATTTTACCTAACTAATAGAATCCTTAAATCTATATATATAAAAGAAAGTCTGGATTTCGTATTAATCACGACACAAAAAAATCTACCGAACCAAAAATCTTTAAAATTGGAATAAAAATACTACTTATAACATCGAGTGCCGCTAAGAAGGGATTTTCGAAAATTCCATCCCTAAGGGGGGTAAAGAAAAGAACGAACTTTAAAAAAATTCCTTAAAAATCGGTTTTTGTAGTTTTTCTTCAACTGATATCATATTTTTGTGTATATTTTCATGCTGAATCGAATGGTACTAAGCAAATTCTTTTAAATCCATTAGTTCGTGAGGTACTTCACATTTTCCAAATTTGGCGATTTCTTCGGCGCAAAAACATTAATTTTTCAATCCTTATCTATATATATAAAAGAAAGTCTGGATTTCGTATTAATCACGACACAAAAAAATCTACCGAACCAAAAATCTTTAAAATTGGAATAAAAATACCTCTTATAACATCGAGTGCCGCTAAGAAGGGATTTTCGAAAATTCCATCCCTAAGGGGGGTAAAGAAAAGAACGAACTTTAAAAAAATTCCTTAAAAATCGGTTTTTGTAGTTTTTCTTCAACTGATATCATATTTTTGTGTATATTTTCATGCTGAATCGAATGGTACTAAGCAAAGTCTTTTAAATCCATTAGTTCGTGAGGTACTTCACATTTTCCAAATTTGGCGATTTCTTCGGCGCAAAAACATTAAATTTTCAATCCTTATCTACATATATAAAAAAAAGTCTGGATTTCGTATTAATCACGACACAAAAAAATCTACCGAATCAAAAATCTTTAAAATTGGAATAAAAATACTACTTATAACATCGAGTGCCGCTAAGAAGGGATTTTCGAAAATTCCATCCCTAAGGGGGGTAAAGAAAAGAACGAACTTTAAAAAAATTCCTTAAAAATCGGTTTTTGTAGTTTTTCTTCAACTGATATCATATTTTTGTGTATATTTTCATGCTGAATCGAATGGTACTAAGCAAAGTCTTTTAAATCAATTAGTTCGTGAGGTACTTCACATTTTCCAAATTTGGCGATTTCTTCGGCGCAAAAACATTAAATTTTCAATCCTTATATCTATATATATAAAAGAAAGTCTGGATTTCGTATTAATCACGACACAAAAAAATCTACCGAACCAAAAATCTTTAAAATTGGATTAAAAATACTACTTATAACATCGAGTGCCGCTAAGAAGGGATTTTCGAAAATTCCATCCCTAAGGCGGGTAAAGAAAAGAACGAACTTTAAAAAAATTCTTTAAAAATCGGCTTCTGTAGTTTTTCTTCAACTGATATTATATTTTTGTGTATTTTTTCATGCTGAATCGAATGGTACTAAGCAAATTCTTTTAAAACCATTAGTACGTGAGATACTTCACATTTTCCAAATTTGGCGATGTCTTCGTCGCTAAAACCTGAAAATTTCAATCTATATATATAAAAAAAAAGTCTGGATTTCGTACTAATCATCGTACAAAAAAATCTATTGAACCTACAATTTTGAAAAAGAGATCTATAATCAGGCTAACATGATTATATACGCTATATTTAATTATCTCAATATATATAAAACGCAAAGTGAAATTTCTTTCCGGCCGCTTATAATTTAAGTTCTACTAGATAGATTTTAATGGAACTTCCTTTGTGTTGTATATTTTCTCAGAAATTTTGTAATAAATAAAATATAGCATTCTACGTTGTTTAATTGACTACTTATTGAGATGTTTTAAATCAGATGAACCTAATTACAAAAGGTTGGCTTTATTTGAAAGTTTCCGCTGAAGGAATTTTTATTTATTAACTAATGAGAATGTATTTATTAAAATACAACACATTGCTCAGTGGTGCACAAAACAAGAAATTTAATATACATTTGTACAATTAAAATAAAATAAAACTATCAACGTTTCGCGCCGTCTTCTGCGGGCGTCTTCAGGAAAATATGATAACGGAAGGACTAAGTTTGCATCTTGATCGAGAAATAATATTTCTAATAAATCTCTCGGCCAAGTCACAATCTCTCTGCCTTGAAACATTTAAAGATGAAATTAAAGTCCATAATTTAACCTAGCATTAGTATATTTCATAAATATATACAGGACAGTTGCACCATAAAATTTAACTAATAAGAATGTATTTATTTAGAGATAGTATAATGATTCAGAGATTAAAAATGATAGTATAAGAATTTTTGTTTGATTAAAACTGTTAACATATTGACCACTACGTCATTCATTGGTGACTAGCATTGAATTTTCCGTTTAGATGACTGACTTTTCACCGATGACAAACAGACTAAAATATGTTATAAAACTAAAAATTTCTATGATATGAAAATTTCTTTTGATTCAAAGTTTCTTTAAAGAAAACTGACCAGCGTAGCGGGCGAAGGCTGCTAGTATATTATAAATGTGAAAGTGTGTCCGAAAAATTGGAATGAACTTGGCTTCAAAACGGATGGATTGTCTTTGAATCTTTGCATATGGATAGATTATAGGAGTGGAATGAACATAGGCTAATTTTTATTTATTGTATTCAAATATTTTCCTTAATAATTCAAAATTTAATTATTTTTCATACAAAATCAATAGGCATTTTTCAGATAAAATTTAACCATTTTCCTTTCCTGGTGCCAAGAAAAAAAAATTGGAATAATAATTTTTCAGCGGCAATGAATTTTTAATAAAAAACTTCCACGCGAAAAACTATAATAAAATAATTTAAAAGAAAATAAATATGACGTCATGTTTGAAATAAAAATAAAAGGTGTATTTTTTATAATATATATAACAAGGATATTTGTTTAGTTAATGGGAATTTTTGTGTAAAATATGACGACATAAATTAAAAGTAAAAAGAATGAAAAAGAATTATATTTTTAATAAAATGGTTCACATATGAAAATGTGACGTCATAGTTGAAATAAAACAGGTACTTTATAGCAGTCGTTAAAAATATAAGGGGTATGAATATCAGCTAATGGAGCGAGATAAATAATGACGTCATATTTAAAATGAATCAGAAATATTTTTTACTTATATTAATTAATAAGTTATAAGTTACATACAAATTAATATTTTTATTCAAAACTCATAATTATCAATGGAAGAAATTTTTTGTGGGGAAAAAGCGGAAAATAAAACTACTGATTAATATAATTTTGGCTCGATTTTTTAACACTTTCGAATAAAGTTGAAAGGTTATTATGCTTTCGGTTTATCTGTCTGTCTGGTCGCTTTCTAACTTTCGTAAATATACTCCGATTTCCATGAAATTTTTGGACGTTCTTAACGTTTGCCTAGCACGAATACCTATTGAAAATAAAGTTTCTATCATGATTAGTTTATTTACAGGGATTGTCAAAAAATTTCCTTACATTACGGCATTATGGGGAAAATCATTTGTGCACTAAAATATGCATTTTGTAAAGTATGTAGTGAAAAGGAGACTTATTATTCATTTACAGGGTTACACAGAAGAATTCCATTGCATAAGAATAAAGGGAGAACAGTTTCCGACATATTTTAATGATGGTAAACGATTTCATGTATAATCAAATTGATATACGTTGCTGAGGTTAATGTGAGTTATTTCATGCATAATACGAAGTACATAGCATTTACAGGGACACACAAAAGATTTCAAATATTATATATTCTATTCGAAGTACTGTATATGATGGATGATGATTGTTGCATGGATGAAATGCATTTTGAATTATGATATGTGCTTTTAAGTTTCGCTAAATATATGCATATTAAATGGAGAGTATAAATGGTAATAGTATAAATAGTTAAATTTGGATATACAGGGTTACACAAAAGATCTCGGAAAGGTTACTGAATATGAGCATAATTTACTTAAAGGTGGTTTTTAAATAAAATATGCATTTTTATTTTGAACTGCATTCAGTAAACTAAGAAATGTTTGTAGTATATATATAAAATGATATACAGGGTCCCGCAAAGAACTGGATACAAGGTTGTCTTCGGATGATAATTTCTGAAAATGTAATTTAGGTAGTAATAAGAAATATTTTTGTTTGGACTAAATTTTAGAAAGATACTTTCGTGTATTAAAGGCACTTGGAAAACTACAGGGCTGAACAAAAGAATTCAAGAATGTTTCTATCTATTAGTATTAATCGCCGAAAGGAAAATTTTAACCAGCAAACAAATTAGCAAATAGGGATTATCAGAAGTTTTTTACCATAAATTCGCGATAAAAAGTTAATTACACATGCTTTTCATCATCGAAATTTTTTGCTTGATTGATCAATTATTTCTTCTTTAAATGTTATGTGGACGAAGTCACGGGTAACTGCTAGTCATATATAATTGAAAAAAACATTTAAACATTAAAAGTCATGTGTTAAGCAAAGATTATGAAATTCTTTCCAACTCTTCCTGAAATCTTTATCAAAACTTCATTATCCAGGGAAGTAAGGTATTACTGTTCCATAGCAATATATGCATTCCAATATTTTTGAACATTCCTGAATTTGAGCTGTCGTTTAATATATATTACTATATAATGAGTAAATGTAGTCTTGCAAGAAAACGCCTATCTGGTTGAAAATTTTCTTTCGCAATTTATGTAAAACGATTAAAACAAACTTGAATATTTTTGTTGAGCCCTGTACCTTTGCCTAGTACCTTTATTCGACAAAAGCATTTTTTTAAAATTTAGCTCAAACACATATATTCTTTAAACTACTTAAACCCCATTTCCATAAATTGTAATCCATAGGCGACCCTGCATCCATTTCTTTGCTTGATCCTGTATATCATGTTATCTATATTCTACAGTCATTTATTAGTGAACAGAATGCAATTCATGTTGAAATGCATAACTTATTTAAAAACCATCTTTATATAAATTACTCTTGTACTCAGTAATCTTCCCAAGCTCTTTTGTGTAACCCTGTATATAGAAAACGTGTATCTATTAGCATTTATACACAAAATGTAATGTGCATAAATATACTGAAACTTAAAAGTGCATTTTATATTTGAAAATGTATTTCATTCATCTAATAGTCATCATCCATACTATACAGTACTTCGGACAGAATATACCATTTGAAATCTTTTGTGTGTTCTTGAAAATACTGGTACCTTTATATTATTCGTGAAATAACTCATATTAAGTCTGAGCGACGTACATCAATTTAATTGCAGAAGAAATCGTGTATCACATTTAGAATATGTTTCAAACAATTTCCCCCTTTATTATTATGTAATGGAATTCTTTTGTGGAGTTCTTGGCCCTGCAAATGTGTAATAACTATTGTTTTCACTGCGTACTTCACAGAATGCATATGAATTAGAATATGATCGGGTGTAATATCTTTACAATTAATTTGAAAAAATTTTTTCCCAATAGGCAATAATGTAACGGAAAAATTTTGACTGCCTATGTAAATAAAATAAATATGGTAGAAACTTCATTTTCAATAGGGTTCGTCCTAGGATAAACGTCTATAACGTCCAAACATAATGGTTTTTATTGTTAATTTTACGCTAAAAACAAGTTAATCTAATCACTATAACAGGTATATCCGTTCAGCAATTTCCAGTTTCCTTGAAATAGAAGCCCTAATTAAATTAATTTAATTCAACAGATATAACTAAGTTTTAATAAATTAAGCTATGATTATTAATCATCCTTTTTTATGATTAAATAATTATAAAAGTTTATATGCCTTTAAGAATTAAAAATATATCATGGTGGAAAAACATTTCTTTTAGCATTTAAAAAATTACAGAGAAAACATTATTTGTTTGCTCTTTTGTTTTGCTGTCAGTTTTTATTGTAATTTTTATTGTAAAGCAATCTTTATTTTCTTAATATCCATGATTCATACGGTATATAATTAAATCATTTTTAATTGGTGATATAAAACTAGTATTTGTTGTATGTCTGTTTTGAATATTTATATTTCTTAAATTAAAATTATAAATGCTATGTTTTAGTATAAATTTAAAAGTTACAATTCTTAAACAATTAAGATTAAGCATTGCATAAACCATTAAACTAGCTATTACATAATCATCAACATAAATGGGCAATAATTATGCGCCATAATGCAAAATTAGGATGTCGGAAATTATTTCTACACTTATTTTTAAATAAATATTTTACCGAAAAAATCAATATTAACTTTAAAATAAAATTTCAAACATATATAATCCCAAACTAAGATTTAATGATGATAAATGAAGATAATATGAATGGAAATTGATCATTTTTAAAACTCATTTTCTTGTTTATTTTTTTTTATTTTACCGATAATAAAGACACTCAACGAAATTCAAAGATATTAATTTTAAAGTTAGAACTTCATACTCTCATACTCTCAGATGCAAGTTTAATGATGATAAATGGTGATGAATAAAGGAAAAAATGCAGTAAAAAGTAATAAAGAAAAATTCCTGAAACTTATTTATAAGAGTTAATTTTTTACAGCCATTGTCATTATTGCAGTGATAATGGCTTACAATTAGAAATTATTAATTTTTCAAAGAAAAAATTATCGAATAATACTGATAACATTAACACACTTTCATAAGTCTTTAAATATATTTCTCAAATTGTCAGGTAATTTAAAGATACATTCACTGTTAAAAATTTGCAGAAATCTGCTCAATGATTCGACTGTTTTTATCAAAACCGGTTATACAACCGAAATACCTACTGTATTTACTTGTGTATATCTCGACGCGTGTACACCATGACGCAAAAGTTTAGACAATGACGTCATTCAGCTTTAAAATGTAGAATTATGACGTCAGAATTACAAAAAGCTGTAAATATATTCAAAAACTGATTTAAAATGCTATGTACAAAAGACAGTCGTTTTATTTGCTATAATACTAATTTTTTTCATAAAAATTCAAATGTGCTTGTCGCAAAAGTTTAGACACTATTCTAAATTTCTTTGAATATTCGCTGGCATATGCAAATTTAGAATCGATGATGTCACAAATTTAGAGTACTTAAGTTCTACAAACGATTGCGCTTTATAGTCGACATGCTGACAGCTAAAGAAATTCAACTGAATGAGGTTTCAAGGATTTGGCAGTTGAAAGGTGAAGGAAAGAGCTTTTCTGAAATTTCTGCTATTCTTAATAGGTCAAAAAAATCTATTTATCGAGTTTTATTGAGTGGTTCCGAATATAAAGCAAAATGTCGGCCTGGGAGGCCACGTGTGACAAATGTACGAGAGGATCGCCTGATACAACGACGAGCGAGTACTCATCAAATGAGCTTATGTGGAGTTCAAAGCTCATCGGGACTCTCTGTATCAAAGGATACGATTCGTAGACAAATTTTGAAAAAAAGGAACAATCGTTTATAGCAAAATGCAGAAGAAACCAGCTCTGAAGCCACATCATAAGTTACAAAGAATGATGTGGGCTCGAGAGCATATCTCATATGGAGAGAAATGGCAGTCAGTCATATTTAGCGATGAAAAAAAGTGGAATCTGGATGGTCCAGATGGTTGTTTATCGTACTGGCATGACTTGCGGAAGGAACCTCGACGTTTTTTTAGTCGCAGACAAGGAGGGGGCTCGGTGATGGTTTGGGCAGCCTTTTGCTATAATGGACAAGTATCTCTGACATTCACCAGTGGTCGTCAAACTTCACAGCATTATACACAGACATTAGAAGAAAACTTACTGCCATTTGCTGAGCTTCTAGGGGGTCCTCAGTGGGAATTTCAACAAGACAATGCTTCAATTCACACTGCAAAACATTCAAAATCTTGGTTTAATTCCCATAATATAAGAGTTCTCGACTGGCCAGCATGTAGCCCAGATCTTAACCCTATAGAAAACCTTTGGAGCATCATGTGTCGCAAAGTTTATAGCAACACTAGACAATACTCTTCTGTACAGGAACTTAAGACATCTATTGAAGATGCATGGTACGATATCGATCCACAAACTATGCAAGATTTAGTTTCTTCGATGCAATCTCGTATATTTGACGCAATACAGAAGCATGGATGCGCAACCAGGTTTTAAAAATTGTTTATTTCGATTTTATTTGATTTGTGTCTAAACTTTTGTGACAGCAGTTTATTTTTGTTACCATTTAATTTATTGCAATATGCACAATTCCACTTTTCTTTGTTATAAATATTGTTTATATGTACAGCACATCAATTTCAAGCAGTGATTTGAAAATTGAATAAATATTTTTCAAAGTATGTAAGAATTTCTTCATTGTCTAAACTTTTGCGTCAGGGTGTATAACGCACACAACGTACTTAAAAAGAAAAAATGGCGGTTTTTAAAATCTCGTATGTAACACGCACCGTAAATTTTATACGCAAATGAATGAATGACTAAATAGCTTTCAGTTAAGAGAGTAACAAGGCGGAAATACATTTTTACACTTCGGTAGGTATTGAATTATGAGGGGGTAGGAGTGATTGACGGCAGCGAGAATTTCTAAATAGCATTTATATAATACTAGAAGATAGCCCGTCAAAATGACGTGTTTGCATTTTTAAAGGATGATAAAAAATTACAACAACTGTGGTCAATCATAGCCACTTTAGGCTGAAACAATTTCGATAAATAGAGCGATTAAACTTGGAAAGGGAAAAATCTCACAAAAAAAAGAAAAAAAGAAAAAAAAAAGAAAGAAAGAAAATTTCAACAGAAATCTGCATTTAAAACTATAGCAAAACTATCTGGTAGATGGGGTCGGGGATTATAATGAAATTTAAAAACGCACTCGCGGTTTGCTTAAATAAAAAGTTTTAATTATATATTGTTTTTGAAATCGTGAAAAGATTTCAAAGGGAAGTAAAATGTAGTGACGTCATTTATAGCTCCCACTGTGAATCTGACCAGTGAGAACGCTCCATTACGACTATGGAACGGTTTCATTGGCCAGAAAATAGATTACCTTGAAAATCGAAGGTAACTTTTCACAATGTTTTTTATAGATTTGAAATTCTCAAGAGTCATTCACGGGTGTAAAGAAAAAAAAAAGCAACCCGAATATAAAAATTTTAACAATATTGCATTTAAAACGCACCTTCGCTTTCCTTTAATAAAAAGTTTTAATTAAATATACTTTTTGAAATCGTGGAAAGATTTCAAAGCGAAATAAAAAGTAGTGACGTCATTTACAGCTCCATCTGTAAATCTGACCAATGAAAATGCTCTATTACGACTCTGAAACGTTTTCTTTGGTGAATGAGTTTCTTTTTCTCGTGGATAGTTGACCTCGGAATTGTTATACACGGAAGGGTTTTATATATATAATAATTTATGTATCAAAAAGTGCAAAGAGTGAAATAAAGGTGGAGTGATATTTCAATTAAAAAGTTTCCGAGTGATTATGTCTTCGTTGAATACATTTTTTGATTCATATGTATATCGTGTGATTACATCCAGCATTAAAAAAATATTCCGTGCATAACGCGCACCTAAGAGTTTTGCCCTATTTTTTTTTGAAAAAAAAAGTGCACGTTATATACGAAAAAATATGGTATATTCTGACCTTAAAATGAGCAATAATAGGATAAAAATGGCTTTAAATCAGCGTTGTGTAACGGATTTTGATCAAATTAGTCAAAAGACTAGGCTAAATGCTGCAAATTTGTGACTAGTGCTGTCAAAAAAATTGCAGTAATTCGGTTAGTGATTCAGCCTTTTTTAATGATTACGGTTACTTAACCGTAATTTCACAGTCATAGAACCTTCACATAATGTTGAAAAAACAGAGATAGCTTTCTGTTAAATTTCAACAGTACATCTTTACATTCTGTCGTGAATATTTGATTATAGCTATACTCTTTTTTTTTCAACACTTTAGAATTTTACAATTATGGCACCACACTAGCCACTGTCACACTAGCACTACTGCCACTGTCTAAATTTGTGACTAGTGCTGTCAAAAAAATTGCAGTAATTCGGTTAGTGATTCAGCCTTTTTTAAAGATCACGGTTACTTAACCGTAATTTCACAGTCATAGAACCTTCACATAATGTTGAAAAAACAGTCGCATGCAGGGATAGCTTTCTGTTAAATTTCAACAGTACATCTTTACATTCTGTCGCGAATATTTGATTATAGCTATACTCTTTTTTTTTCAACACTTTAGAATTTTACAATTATGGCACCACACTAGCCACTGTCACACTAGCACTACTGCCACTGTCTAAATTTGTGACTAGTGCTGTCAAAAAATTGCAGTAATTTGGTTAGTTATTCAGCCTTTTTTAAAGATTACGGTTACTTAACCGTAATTTCACAGTCATAGAACCTTCACATAATGTTGAAAAAACAGTCGCATGCAGGGATAGCTTTCTGTTAAATTTCGACAGTACATCTTTACATTCTGTCGTGAATATTTGATTATAGCTATACTCTTTTTTTTTCAACACTTTAGATTTTTACAATTATGGCACCACACTAGCCACTGTCACACTAGCACTACTGCCACTGTCTAAATTTGTGACTAGTGCTGTCAAAAAATTGCAGTAATTCGGTTAGTTATTCAGCCTTTTTTAAAGATTACGGTTACTTAACCGTAATTTCAAAGTCATAGAACCTTCACATAATGTTGAAAAAACAGTCGCATGCAGGGATAGCTTTCTGTTAAATTTCGACAGTACATCTTTACATTCTGTCGCGAATATTTGATTATAGCTATACTCTTTTTTTTTTCAACACTTTAGAATTTTACAATTATGGCACCACACTAGCCACTGTCACACTAGCACTACTGCCACTGTCTAAATTTGTGACTAGTGCTGTCAAAAAATTGCAGTAATTCGGTTAGTTATTCAGCCTTTTTTAAAGATTACGGTTACTTAACCGTAATTTCACAGTCATAGAACCTTCACATAATGTTGAAAAAACAGTCGCATGCAGGGATAGCTTTCTGTTAAATTTCGACAGTACATCTTTACATTCTGTCGTGAATATTTGATTATAGCTATACTCTTTTTTTTTCAACACTTTAGATTTTTACAATTATGGCACCACACTAGCCACTGTCACACTAGCACTACTGCCACTGTCTAAATTTGTGACTAGTGCTGTCAAAAAATTGCAGTAATTCGGTTAGTTATTCAGCCTTTTTTAAAGATTACGGTTACTTAACCGTAATTTCAAAGTCATAGAACCTTCACATAATGTTGAAAAAACAGTCGCATGCAGGGATAGCTTTCTGTTAAATTTCGACAGTACATCTTTACATTCTGTCGCGAATATTTGATTATAGCTATACTCTTTTTTTTTCAACACTTTAGAATTTTACAATTATGGCACCACACTAGCCACTGTCACACTAGCACTACTGCCACTGTCTAAATTTGTGACTAGTGCTGTCAAAAAATTGCAGTAATTCGGTTAGTTATTCAGCCTTTTTTAAAGATTACGGTTACTTAACCGTAATTTCACAGTCATAGAACCTTCACATAATGTTGAAAAAACAGTCGCATGCAGGGATAGCTTTCTGTTAAATTTCGACAGTACATCTTTACATTCTGTCGTGAATATTTGATTATAGCTATACTCTTTTTTTTTCAACACTTTAGATTTTTACAATTATGGCACCACACTAGCCACTGTCACACTAGCACTACTGCCACTGTCTAAATTTGTGACTAGTGCTGTCAAAAAATTGCAGTAATTCGGTTAGTTATTCAGCCTTTTTTAAAGATTACGGTTACTTAACCGTAATTTCAAAGTCATAGAACCTTCACATAATGTTGAAAAAACAGTCGCATGCAGGGATAGCTTTCTGTTAAATTTCGACAGTACATCTTTACATTCTGTCGCGAATATTTGATTATAGCTATACTCTTTTTTTTCAACACTTTAGAATTTTACAATTATGGCACCACACTGGCCACTGTCACACTAGCACTACTGCCACTGTCTAAATTTGTGACTAGTGCTGTAAAAAAATTGCAGTAATTCGGTTAGTTATTCAGCCTTTTTTAAAGATTACGGTTACTTAACCGTAATTTCACAGTCATAGAACCTTCACATAATGTTGAAAAAACAGTCGCATGCAGGGATAGCTTTCTGTTAAATTTCGACAGTCCATCTTTACATTCTGTCGTGAATATTTGATTATAGCTATACTCTTTTTTTTTCAACACTTTAGAATTTTACAATTATGGCACCACACTGGCCACTGTCACACTAGCACTACTGCCACTGTCTAAATTTGTGACTAGTGCTGTCAAAAAATTGCAATAATTCGGTTAGTGATTCAGCCTTTTTTAAAGATTACGGTTACTTAACCGTAATTTCACAGTCATAGAACCTTCACATAATGTTGAAAAAACAGTCGCATGCAGGGATAGCTTTCTGTTAAATTTCGACAGTACATCTTTACATTCTGTCGTGAATATTTGATTATAGCTATACTCTTTTTTTCAACACTTTAGAATTTTACAATTATGGCACCACACTGGCCACTGTCACACTAGCACTACTGCCACTGTCTAAATTTGTGACTAGTGCTGTCAAAAAAATTGCAGTAATTCGGTTAGTGATTCAGCCTTTTTTAAAGATTACGGTTACTTAACCGTAATTTCACAGTCATAGAACCTTCACATAATGTTGAAAAAACAGTCGCATGCAGGGATAGCTTTCTGTTAAATTTCGACAGTACATCTTTACATTCTGTCGTGAATATTTGATTATAGCTATACTCTTTTTTTTTCAACACTTTAGAATTTTACAATTATGGCACCACACTGGCCACTGTCACACTAGCACTACTGCCACTGTCTAAATTTGTGACTAGTGCTGTCAAAAAATTGCAATAATTCGGTTAGTGATTCAGCCTTTTTTAAAGATTACGGTTACTTAACCGTAATTTCACAGTCATAGAACCTTCACATAATGTTGAAAAAACAGTCGCATGCAGGGATAGCTTTCTGTTAAATTTCGACAGTACATCTTTACATTCTGTCGTGAATATTTGATTATAGCTATACTCTTTTTTTTCAACACTTTAGAATTTTACAATTATGGCACCACACTGGCCACTGTCACACTAGCACTACTGCCACTGTCTAAATTTGTGACTAGTGCTGTCAAAAAAATTGCAGTAATTCGGTTAGTGATTCAGCCTTTTTTAAAGATTACGGTTACTTAACCGTAATTTCACAGTCATAGAACCTTCACATAATGTTGAAAAAACAGTCGCATGCAGGGATAGCTTTCTGTTAAATTTCGACAGTACATCTTTACATTCTGTCGTGAATATTTGATTATAGCTATACTCTTTTTTTTTCAACACTTTAGAATTTTACAATTATGGCACCACACTGGCCACTGTCACACTAGCACTACTGCCACTGTCTAAATTTGTGACTAGTGCTGTCAAAAAAATTGCAGTAATTCGGTTAGTGATTCAGCCTTTTTTAAAGATTACGGTTACTTAACCGTAATTTCACAGTCATAGAACCTTCACATAATGTTGAAAAAACAGTCGCATGCAGGGATAGCTTTCTGTTAAATTTCGACAGTACATCTTTACATTCTGTCGTGAATATTTGATTATAGCTATACTCTTTTTTTTTCAGCACTTTAGAATTTTACAATTATGGCACCACACTGGCCACTGTCACACTAGCACTACTGCCACTGTCTAAATTTGTGACTAGTGCTGTCAAAAAAATTGCAGTAATTCGGTTAGTGATTCAGCCTTTTTTAAAGATTACGGTTACTTAACCGTAATTTCACAGTCATAGAACCTTCACATAATGTTGAAAAAACAGTCGCATGCAGGGATAGCTTTCTGTTAAATTTCGACAGTACATCTTTACATTCTGTCGTGAATATTTGATTATAGCTATACTCTTTTTTTTTCAACACTTTAGAATTTTACAATTATGGCACCACACTGGCCACTGTCACACTAGCACTACTGCCACTGTCTAAATTTGTGACTAGTGCTGTCAAAAAAATTGCAGTAATTCGGTTAGTGATTCAGCCTTTTTTAAAGATTACGGTTACTTAACCGTAATTTCACAGTCATAGAACCTTCACATAATGTTGAAAAAACAGTCGCATGCAGGGATAGCTTTCTGTTAAATTTCGACAGTACATCTTTACATTCTGTCGTGAATATTTGATTATAGCTATACTCTTTTTTTTTCAACACTTTAGAATTTTACAATTATGGCACCACACTGGCCACTGTCACACTAGCACTACTGCCACTGTCTAAATTTGTGACTAGTGCTGTCAAAAAAATTGCAGTAATTCGGTTAGTTATTCAGCCTTTTTTAAAGATTACGGTTACTTAACCGTAATTTCACAGTCATAGAACCTTCACATAATGTTGAAAAAACAGTCGCATGCAGGGATAGCTTTCTGTTAAATTTCGACAGTACATCTTTACATTCTGTCGTGAATATTTGATTATAGCTATACTCTTTTTTTTTCAACACTTTAGAATTTTACAATTATGGCACCACACTGGCCACTGTCACACTAGCACTACTGCCACTGTCTAAATTTGTGACTAGTGCTGTCAAAAAATTGCAATAATTCGGTTAGTGATTCAGCCTTTTTTAAAGATTACGGTTACTTCACCGTAATTTCACAGTCATAGAACCTTCACATAATGTTGAAAAAACAGTCGCATGCAGGGATAGCTTTCTGTTAAATTTCGACAGTACATCTTTACATTCTGTCGTGAATATTTGATTATAGCTATACTCTTTTTTTTTTCAACACTTTAGAATTTTACAATTATGGCACCACACTGGCCACTGTCACACTAGCACTACTGCCACTGTCTAAATTTGTGACTAGTGCTGTCAAAAAAATTGCAGTAATTCGGTTAGTGATTCAGCCTTTTTTAAAGATTACGGTTACTTAACCGTAATTTCACAGTCATAGAACCTTCACATAATGTTGAAAAAACAGTCGCATGCAGGGATAGCTTTCTGTTAAATTTCGACAGTACATCTTTACATTCTGTCGTGAATATTTGATTATAGCTATACTCTTTTTTTTTCAACACTTTAGAATTTTACAATTATGGCACCACACTGGCCACTGTCACACTAGCACTACTGCCACTGTCTAAATTTGTGACTAGTGCTGTCAAAAAAATTGCAGTAATTCGGTTAGTGATTCAGCCTTTTTTAAAGATTACGGTTACTTAACCGTAATTTCACAGTCATAGAACCTTCACATAATGTTGAAAAAACAGTCGCATGCAGGGATAGCTTTCTGTTAAATTTCGACAGTACATCTTTACATTCTGTCGTGAATATTTGATTATAGCTATACTCTTTTTTTTTCAACACTTTAGAATTTTACAATTATGGCACCACACTGGCCACTGTCACACTAGCACTACTGCCACTGTCTAAATTTGTGACTAGTGCTGTCAAAAAATTGCAATAATTCGGTTAGTGATTCAGCCTTTTTTAAAGATTACGGTTACTTAACCGTAATTTCACAGTCATAGAACCTTCACATAATGTTGAAAAAACAGTCGCATGCAGGGATAGCTTTCTGTTAAATTTCGACAGTACATCTTTACATTCTGTCGTGAATATTTGATTATAGCTATACTCTTTTTTTTTCAACACTTTAGAATTTTACAATTATGGCACCACACTGGCCACTGTCACACTAGCACTACTGCCACTGTCTAAATTTGTGACTAGTGCTGTCAAAAAAATTGCAGTAATTCGGTTAGTGATTCAGCCTTTTTTAAAGATTACGGTTACTTAACCGTAATTTCACAGTCATAGAACCTTCACATAATGTTGAAAAAACAGTCGCATGCAGGGATAGCTTTCTGTTAAATTTCGACAGTACATCTTTACATTCTGTCGTGAATATTTGATTATAGCTATACTCTTTTTTTTTTCAACACTTTAGAATTTTACAATTATGGCACCACACTGGCCACTGTCACACTAGCACTACTGCCACTGTCTAAATTTGTGACTAGTGCTGTCAAAAAAATTGCAGTAATTCGGTTAGTGATTCAGCCTTTTTTAAAGATTACGGTTACTTAACCGTAATTTCACAGTCATAGAACCTTCACATAATGTTGAAAAAACAGTCGCATGCAGGGATAGCTTTCTGTTAAATTTCGACAGTACATCTTTACATTCTGTCGTGAATATTTGATTATAGCTATACTCTTTTTTTTTTCAACACTTTAGAATTTTACAATTATGGCACCACACTGGCCACTGTCACACTAGCACTACTGCCACTGTCTAAATTTGTGACTAGTGCTGTCAAAAAAATTGCAGTAATTCGGTTAGTGATTCAGCCTTTTTTAAAGATTACGGTTACTTAACCGTAATTTCACAGTCATAGAACCTTCACATAATGTTGAAAAAACAGTCGCATGCAGGGATAGCTTTCTGTTAAATTTCGACAGTACATCTTTACATTCTGTCGTGAATATTTGATTATAGCTATACTCTTTTTTTTTTCAACACTTTAGAATTTTACAATTATGGCACCACACTGGCCACTGTCACACTAGCACTACTGCCACTGTCTAAATTTGTGACTAGTGCTGTCAAAAAAATTGCAGTAATTCGGTTAGTGATTCAGCCTTTTTTAAAGATTACGGTTACTTAACCGTAATTTCACAGTCATAGAACCTTCACATAATGTTGAAAAAACAGTCGCATGCAGGGATAGCTTTCTGTTAAATTTCGACAGTACATCTTTACAGTCTGTCGTGAATATTTGATTATAGCTATACTCTTTTTTTTTCAACACTTTAGAATTTTACAATTATGGCACCACACTGGCCACTGTCACACTAGCACTACTGCCACTGTCTAAATTTGTGACTAGTGCTGTCAAAAAAATTGCAGTAATTCGGTTAGTGATTCAGCCTTTTTTAAAGATTACGGTTACTTAACCGTAATTTCACAGTCATAGAACCTTCACATAATGTTGAAAAAACAGTCGCATGCAGGGATAGCTTTCTGTTAAATTTCGACAGTACATCTTTACATTCTGTCGTGAATATTTGATTATAGCTATACTCTTTTTTTTTCAACACTTTAGAATTTTACAATTATGGCACCACACTGGCCACTGTCACACTAGCACTACTGCCACTGTCTAAATTTGTGACTAGTGCTGTCAAAAAAATTGCAGTAATTCGGTTAGTGATTCAGCCTTTTTTAAAGATTACGGTTACTTAACCGTAATTTCACAGTCATAGAACCTTCACATAATGTTGAAAAAACAGTCGCATGCAGGGATAGCTTTCTGTTAAATTTCGACAGTACATCTTTACATTCTGTCGTGAATATTTGATTATAGCTATACTCTTTTTTTTTCAACACTTTAGAATTTTACAATTATGGCACCACACTGGCCACTGAAAAAGACCCGGATGATATTGTTAAGACTATGGGGCATTCTTTTCAAATATCTCGCTCAAATTTTAATATTTTTGAGTGATTTCTTTTTGGATAGGATAGCTGAGCATAATTCACGACTGGGCTAGTTTTTACTTTTTTGATTTTGATTACATATTTTCTTATATTATGATAATTTTAATTTCAGAACCGGTTCTAACCGGTTTCAAAAGTTAAAGTAATTTTTTTAACATGTTGACTGGCACGTCAGACATCTGGCCAAAAAGGGGGCGCTGATTAAGGTCCCACTGATTAAGGTACCGGTACGTCATTTTGACGTCACAAGAAAGGGGGATATAAATCCAGTGCTTGAGCATTTCACTTTTCACGAAATCCTGATTAACGTCCCACTGATATACATCCCGCTATCAGAACGGGACCTAAATCCAGTCACATAGAATTTTACTTTGGTTGAGACCCTGATTGAGGTCCCACTGATTAAGATCCTGTATACGTCATTTTGACGTCACAAGAAAGTGGGATATAAATCCAGTGCTTGTGCATTTCACTTTTTAAGAAATTCTGATTAACGTCCCACTGATATAGATCCCGCTATCAGAACGGGACATAAATCCAGTCACATAGAATTTTACTTTGGTTGAGACCCTGATTGAGGTCCCACTGATTAAGATCCCGTATACGTCATTTTGCTGAGGAGTTTTCCCGATGATGTTTTCCAGATTCGCCGAACCATCAATCACTGTCATCCGTATCTATCAATTAAATATTTCCGTTAGAAAAAGACGTAAATCGTTTTCTACTTACTTTAAGATAAAAAAAATACGAAGCCGGCCATTTTGTTTCTCTTTGAAACAAACATGACTACTCCAAATTCAACCCCAAACTCGAAATCCATTAATCTTCAAGGAGTCATATTACTCAGTAAGTGTGAGGTGTCAACAAAACGCTAAATCTGTGTCTTCCGCGTGAATCTTCTCGTTTCCCTTTTTTCCCAGTTAAAAAGATTTATTAAGAATATTTTTGTTTAACTATTTACATGACGAATAAAAAAAGCAAAAATTGTTTTTATTATTGTTTTTTAAATAAAATATTTTTCAGATTATTATTATTATTATTAATATTATTATTTTTTTACCATTTATATACACATTTATCTCATATATACATCTGTGAATACATGTAATAAAATTTTCTAATATCGTTGACGGACTGCCTATTTATTTATTTTAGTAAAAGCATATAACGAATCAAAAACTAGTCGTTGGGGGCCAGCGTAACACTTACCCATCATGGATATGTATATGAAAAGAAAACATGTGAAAACTATTTATACAATGCATTGCAATTCATAAACAAAATTTAAATATTGTTAATATACATAGTAATGCTATATTAAAGAACTGCTGATGTACCAATTTCGACAAATTATATAAAACGCCAAACTACTCAAGTAGTACCGAACTGCGTAAAAGAAACATCCTTATAACTCCAAAAATAATAATTCTATTAACTAACAATTAACTGCGTCAAATTAAGCGTCTTATTTCCAATTAAAATATACCTCTGATTTGAAATTTGAATAAAATAAAGGGTCATGAAAAATCGAAGAATGTGGAAAACAGGATTACAAATATCTCGGCAACCAATAATCCGATCGACTTAGTTTTATATGCAAAATGTGTGTTATTTTATTGCCATTTACGTCCATTCCATAGAACTAAATAATTCGAAAATGTTTATATACCTTTCATCAGAACGAATTTTTCGAGAGTCCGAAAAAATATAGTTCCGGATAATCGAGGTTGCTGATATTAAATAGGGTTCGTCCCATTCTTACATACTAACTACATACAAAATTTCAAGTCTCTATCTCAATTTGTTCGGGAGATAGAGCGTTTACAGACAGACATTCAGACAGACGGAATCTCCACTATCTAAAACGTGTAAATCCGTAAAAAAAAATTTTTCGATTTTCAAAACGATTGCAAGACTTACCCTATACTACGTATGATGGGTAAGTAAAAGAAGAAAGTGTTTTAATTATTGCCCTTCAAATTAAATACAGTTCAGATTTTTAAATATTTTTTAAATGTATATACATATTTATCACATATATACATCTTGTGAATACTTGTCCAATACGTCCTTTAATACTGAATTATGGATACCGATTTCAAAAAGTAACGCTCAACAATATAAAATTTTCTAATATTGTTGACAGACTGTTTATTATTTATTTAGTAAAATCATAAAATCTGCAGCCATAATTATACAAATCATTTGTAATCAAACGGCATCTTTCAGTTATTGATAAATTTATTACACATTGAGTTACAATTGATTGAAAATCAACTTTGAGACTATTTTATGAAAGGTAATTTGTCTTTTTAGACAAAAGGAAAAAAATGCATTGGACTTATTGATATGCGAATAAGAATTTTGCACAAATTTCATAAATTTACAAATAAGCATAACTTGTTTCATTGCATTAGAAAGCAGCAACTATGTATTTGTGAGCAGCTTTATAATTAAATTTAAGAAGGTTTTTTTAGTGACTTATTTCACCTTGAATCTTAATTTAAGGCATTTTACAAATAATCTATTATTTTCAAAGAATTGAAAACGGCGAAGAAAAAAAGAAAAGAAAAGAAAGAAAGAAAGAAAGATTTTTTTTCTAAATAAACGATTAAGGGTGTATTTCAATTCAAACTGATCATATTTTCCGATTTATTTTTCAATACATTTTTGCGCTCATATGCATCGAATTTGCAAATTGTCTTATTTAGAAAATACATAAGGTGCCGTGATTGTCGATTCTTTGATGCATGCAAAACATATTTAAAAAAAAAGCAATCAAAACGGCATTTTGAACTGATTTTTCCGAAGCGGGAGATCTGTGAACGAAAAAAGGGGTCATACTGAGAAGATAATTGTTTTTAAATCAAATCCTAATAAATGGAGCTAGAAAGGAAATCACACGGCACCTCATACATGTCTTCAAAAATCCCTTTTGAAAAGTTTCATGTTTCTACTTTTAAAAATGTGTCTGAAATTGTATCAGAAAATTTCGAGCTCTTGAAGATAGAAAAGCGTTTTTTTCGAATACACCCAAGAGCGAGTATTACTCGCGCTCAGAGTGTTCCGTACAACAAATATACGTATTATTATTTTTAAAAATAGTTTCTGAAAGAATAATAAGTGAAATAAAATGAACATTGCCAGTTAAACTGATGGCATTGAGCTCACAGGCTAAGCATACTAATAGTATATTTAAGCCTTATATTCTCAAGGGTTAATTCCAATCGAAAAACAAATTAAGGGTGGGGGGCAGCTCCCTCCCTTTCCCCGTTTTATACTTAATCATTGAACCCCTTAAACTAATGAGGGATATGATTTATCATATAAAAATTTTGAACAAAAATTGATAATTCTGCATGAAAAACCCATTTATATCAATTAAGGGAAGGGGCATGAGCTCCCCGTTCCCCCTCTTTATACTTATCCCATGAACACCTAATACTAATCACGAAAGTGCCTCATCAGAATGATCCTATATCTAATTTTGAATGAAAACTGATAATTCTGCATGAAAAACCCATTTATATAAATTAAGGGGATGGATATTAGCCCCCGTTCCCCCTGTTATACATTTCGAATGAACTCCAAAAACTAATAAGGGAAGCGCCTTATCAGAATATACATATATCCAAAATATTAAGTGAATCGGATATTTTTATCATGAGTTATCGCGTTACGCACATACAGAACCGACGGGCACATAAGCTCCCAGACTTTGATAGCCTGTGAATTAAAAAACTATAAAATGTAGGGTGTGGTATAGCAGTATATACACTATATGCCCAATGATGATCGGTCAGTTGGGATTTTAAACGTTTTGTTAAATATTTAAGGAAATACTTGAGGAATTATCCTGAAACTTCACGTTCGCAAACAGAATAGTATAGGTTATATATTTTAGCGGTCAACAAATTGGAATATATATATATATATATATATATATATATATATATATATATATATATATATATATATATATATATATATATATATATATATATATATATATATATATATATATATATATATATATATATAAAGATATATATATGTATATATATATATATATATATATACATATATCTTTTGGATAACCTTGTAAAAACTAATGTAGAAAAAGCATTCAAACTGTAGAGCATGATTACAAAGTTTATTGGAAGTAAACTCTTTTCATTTATATGAGGGTAGCATCATGTATACTTGTAGAGAAATTAAGGTTTTTTATAAAACCAGTACCAAATTTCAGGGTATTATGTTCAATAATGCTTTTTCATAATTTCTAAAAAGAATACTTTTTATAATAAAAACTCTGCAAATTATAAGCAAAAAGCTTGGCAAAATTTGAGACTGTTTCTATAAAAAAAAACATTTCTTTATTAATATAATGCTATCCTCACAAAAATGAACACATTCATGTTTTTGCAGTTTGAAAGCTTTTGTTATGTTAGTTTCTGCAGTGTTATCTTAAAGGTATTCGTTCTTTTTCTGTTGTTGACGGTGCCTTATAGGAGGGTTATTAAAAAAAAAAAAAATCTTCGTGGAAATATATGAGCTTTACTTCTCTGTTTACATACCTGGATTTTCAGACTAATTCCTTAAGTATTTTTTTTCCATAAACAAAACGTCTAAAATCACAAGTGACCGATCACCATTGGTCATACAGTGTACTGGAAAAGTATGAATGTGTATAACATAAATGAATACAAGTTCAACAAAATTCCTGTCGTGGCGGCCTATAGGCACAGGTAGATTTCGAAGTTAAATTGTCATTTCCCCAACAAAAAGTAAAATATGATTAGAGATAAACTCGTTCAACAACTTTATTTGGCCGCTTTTGAAGAGTTTTTAATTACATTTATCTGTAAGAACTGGTTTTATTACAATCCACTTAGGGGAAATTCGGTTCAAAATGCACATTTTTACAGCATTTTTGAAGTATATCCTGCTTTTACGAAAAACATTGACCATAACGGAACATTATATAGTTCCTAAGTAAGAGAAAGTACCAATTTAAAAAGTTTAAGAGCAAAACTAATTTAAAATTGAGTTAGAAAATAAGAAGTTTGTTATGAATATATCCTCAATACTTCAATCACGATCGCTTTGGAAAAATCTTTTCACAATGCCCACATTGAAAGCTTATATATTTTTTAATATATTCTGTCTTTATGAAAAAATTAAACAAAACAACACATTATATAGTTCCTAAATAAGAGAAACTGTCAATTGCATATGATTTTGCGAGCTAAAATGAATTCAAAATAAATAAGAAGATTCAGAATTAGTTATTTGAATATATACCCAATTCTTCAATCTCGATCGCTTCGAGAAGTTCTGTTCAAAAAGCCAACTTTGACAGCACTTTTAAAAGTATATTCTGCCATTATCAAAAAACTGACCAATACGGCGCATTATATAGTTCTTAAGTAAGAGAAACTGCCAGATGGATGCGTTTAAGGGTGTATTTCGATTCAAACTACGTATTTCCCGATTTATTTTTGAATCCATTTTTGCTCTTAAATGCATCAAACTGGCAAAATGTCTTATTTAGAAAGTACATAGGGTGCCGTGATGGTCGATTCTTTGATAAATGTAGAAAATATTGCAAAAAAAGCAATCAAAAACGGCATTTTGAACAAATTTTTCGGAAGCGGAGATTTGGGAACGAAAAAAAGGGCCAAACTGAGAAGGTAATTGTTTATAAATCAAATTCTAATGAATTGATCCTAAAAAAACATCACATGGCACCTTATACGCCTCTTCAAAAATCACCTCAGCAAGTTTCATGTTTCTACTTTTAAAAATGTGTCTGAAATTGTATCGGAAAATTTCGAACTGTTGAAGGTCGAAAAGCGTTTTTTCGAATACACCTTTAACGGCAAAAATGATTTAAAAATGAGTCAGAATATAAGCAATTTGGAAGTGAGTACACTCTTGATACGATTTTTTCTTCAACTTCTACTTATGTTTCATTTGTTTTTGCTATAAGAATTGATCCTATCAAAAACTTGTCAATATAAAAGTTGTAGATATTATTAAGAAGATGTACAATAAATTGAATCGGATTTGATATCATAAGAAATGAAAAATTTAAGGATTTTTTTCTTCTTCTTCTTCTCCCCCCCCCCCTTTTTTGCGACAAGAGTTGCTCTTATTAAAAGCTCTTCAGTACAAAAGTTTCAGATAATATTAAGTAAAATAAATTTAATTGGACTTGATACCATAATAACTGACGAAGTTATGAATTTTTTTCTCCTAATAATCCAATTTTTTTCGCCCTTTGAGCCTATTTTTAATTTTATCAAAAATTTGTCATGCATAAATTTTTTATCCATTTTTTAGAAGTAATACAAATTTCAAACTGATTCGATATCTATTTTAAATAAGATGTTATGGGGATTTTTCGGTTTTCATACCCCCCCCCCCCTATTTCTAACCCTTGGTCCGAGTTTGCCAGTTAATAAACTTAAGCGAGATTTTATGTTGCTTGATTTTATGCATCAGTTTGGAACAGATAATGGAGCAGAATTGCAGAAGTTATCGTATTTATAAAAAAAATTGATATAGATATATAAAGTTTTTTACTGATGGTAGTTTTGGTGTCTAAGGTTCATAATCAGTGTAGATATGCAAAAATTTTTAAGAAATTCCAGCATAGTTTAGACCGCAATAGATAGTATTCTGTTGCGGTCCATACGAATCCATACGAAATCTACCTAAAAATACATGAAGGTTAAATAATACAACATATTGCTATTCTGTGAAACTATTTTTATGGTTTCTTTCATCTGACGAAATCTAATTTGTCTCAGTCCAGTGTCTGTCTGTCCGTCAGAGTCCGCACACAAAAACTGCGTAAGTCAGAGACTTCAAATTTTGTGCATTTACAGCTGAATATCTCATGTCACTCGACAAATTATAAGATTTCGAAAACATCTATTATTACTTACCCATCATACGTAGTATAGGGTAAATCTTGCAATCGTTTTGAAAATCGAAAAAAAAATTTTGACCTATTTACACGTTTCAGATAGTGGAGATTCCGAAAAACATATTTTTAGAAAAAAAAAATTGCCGTCGTCTGTCTGTCTGTAAACGCTCTACCTCCCAAACAAATTGAAATAGAGACTTGAAATTTTGTATGTACTTAGTATGTAAAGATGGGACGAAGCCTATTTAATATCAAAAACCTCGATTATCCGGAACTATTTTTTAGGACTCTCGAAAAATCCGTTCTGATGAAAGGTATATAAAAACTTTCGAATTTTTTTATTTTAAGGAATGGACGTAAAAGGCAATAAAATGACACACATTTTGCATAAAGAACGAGGTCGATCGGATTATTAGTTGCCGAGATATTTCTAATCCTGTTTTCCACATTCTTCGATTTTTCATGGCCCTGTATTTCATTCAAATTTCAATTCAGAGGTATATTTTTAATGGAAACGAGACGCTTATTCCGACGCAATAAATTGTTAGTTAATAGAATTATTATTTTTGGATTTATAAGGATGGTCCTTTTACGCAGTTCGGTACTACTTGAGTAGTTTGCCGTATTATATAATTTGTCGAAATTGGTACATCAGCAATTCTTTAATATAGCATTACTATGTATATAACAATATTTAAATTTTGTTTTTGAATTGCAATGCATTGTATAAATAGTTTTCACATGTTTTATTTTCATATACATGTCCTTGTTGGGTAAGTATTACGGTGGCCCCTAACGACTAGTTTTAATAAAATTAAATTTTTCACTGCCATAAATTTATTTTTGCGATTTTGATTTAAAAAAATATATTAATTTCAACGTTTTGCATGCAGTCATTATACCTTGGTAATAAAGCATCTTGCTAATAAACTGAAGATTCCTAGTTCGAGCCCTGGTGCTAAAAGTTGAAGTAGTTTCATATTATGATGGATTTAATTAAATGAAATTCCGTACTTTTTGCAAGTTTAAGGGTTTGTACTATTAGGGTTTCATGCATTTAACATTCATAATATCTTTTGGAATTCAATTTTCTTTCTGTTTTAACCCTTTGCGGCGCAGTGGTTTCATAGATATTATTCATAGATAATCATTTATATAGATAATATATATAATATATATATAATATAGATAATTCATAGATAATCATTTATCATAGATTATCATTTCATAGATAATTTTGATTCCCAAACGCCACATTGGCACCGGAATTTTGTTTAAAAAATTATGGTTTATTGAATACGTGAAATATAGCGCTTTCTTATTTACAAATAAAGCTGTTTTCAAATTCCGGTGTCAGTCATTAATTTCAACACTTAAGCAAAGAATTTGTCCTGCGCCGCAAAAGTTTAAAAAACTGTTGATTCATTAATGATTCAGCGTTTTAAATTTAGCTTAAATATTTTTTTCGTTTTTAGAAATTAAAAATTTTATTTATATTTCCGCTGATTTTTTTTTTCGGATTTTTAAAAAAATTGGAATTTTGGAATTTTATTTGAACAAATTTTATTCGATTAAAATAAATAACTTCCTTTTATACATATTTTATAATTAAATTTACTTGAGCTACCATATTTGTGATAATTTAAAAATTGTGAGTCAAAAGTTTGTATTTATTAAATAAAAAATAAAAGTTTTTTTTTCTGCAATCACGCTTACCTACTTTTTTAAATTGTATCATCATCTTTTTTTTTCTCTTTAAGAATTTAATTCGATATTGTCAATAAAAGTATTGCATATTTAAATTTCATTTGACATTTCATAAAACTAAATTCAGCGTAATGATAAGCTTTCCTACTACAATGTAACAAAAACAAAACTATTGTTCAAAGTTTAAAATTGGCATTGTGCTAAGCGCGCTTCGAAAGGAGGTCATTAATTTATTAATGAGTTACGAAAGCTTTCACACTCTACCCCATACGATATACAAAGAAAATTTTTTTTTTCAAGTAACTTATTATCTTCTCTATATTTTTCCTAAATGTACTTGTGAATGTTTAATAATGTGTAAATATACGAGTCAATACGTCACCTGAGAATAAAATGGTTCTATCTGGTCAAAAATCAATTTCAAGTTAGAAGACGTTGAAAATCAGCATGCTGTATACGAGCAGCTATTAAAATTTACAAAAAACTTTTGGCATTATTAGGTTCATATATAGGTATAGACATTATTTCTACAAAATCAAAGTTTTTAAATAACATTTTCATGGATTTTTTTACATTTAAAAAATTTGATAAAACCATATTATTCTCAAACGTCATGTTACTCTTAGAATAAGACGGTTCTATCATGGAAAACCACCAATAGTTTTCCTTTTTAGTATGCTATTTCAGTGGGGGAGTATGGGAATTGATGCAAAAAATTGTGATTATAGAGATAAATGAAATTTAAATGAATTAAAAATGAGGTTTTTTGTATTACCAACAGGTATACTCTTGATAAAAAAAGACTTTATATGTCTAAAGAAAAAACTCTCTTTTTCTTTCTAAAACAAGAAAATAAGTTTGATACTTTATTGTTAGTCGAAATTTTGGAATGTTCCATAAACCATGAGGCTTTATTTTATATCACAGTTAGGCTAATTTTTCTTAAACATATTTTGGAAATAGAACCTTTTATCTCTCGGAAACTACCTTGGCATGGCTCTGGTATTTTATTTCATCTTTGTTAATATAACTCCTTTTTCTGTGCTACTTTAGAATTTGGTAAAGTGCTTTATCTAAATGATGTTGATGCTCCTCGTCATTTGAAGGAGCTCCTTTGCAAATTCACCGCTGTAAAATTCTGGTCATAACAGTTGCTTGTCTTAAACTCAATAGTATAAAGAAGCTGTGTGAATCATAATTGTATCACCTTGATCTACGGAACGAGATTATAGGCAAATTTTTGCTACACGAGTGGAAATCTAAGAACTGTTCTGATTTCATTCTCAGGGTTGTAAATGGATTATTGCGATTTATTCTCAGCAACAGATATATAAATGAATGTGGCGAAAAATATTTTGCTACATTCATTGCTCTTTCTATTTGGCTCTGAATATTATCCATATCTTGCACACATAAATGTCCAGCTGCACAATATCTTAGAGTAATGTCCATAATATGTGGATGAGATTATATGTATATTGCAATTGCATAAGTTATCATTTGATATCTATTCTGAGGAACACAACTGTCACAGTATAAAATTAAACTATCAGCATGTGGCAAGTCTGTCAGTATCTTCCGAACAGTCGTTGATACAGCTGAGCTTATATCATTCCCATCTATGCCTGATATGTCGTCTGTTCACAAGCAACAATATGCTTTATTTTCTTTCTTTCATGTTGCATGTGCTGTCATGTTATACAAGTTAATTTTCTTTATAGAAAAAGTTGCTGACATCACTTTTGGGACATGTTATAACTTTTCTAATACAAATCAAATGACTGACTTATCAGGGGAATTTCTGTCATTATTTCTGGGAGTTCTGGTGGATTCAAGTTCTTTTTTGTGCAGATCTTTTTTTAATTGCATGTCATTATTAATATCTCCCTAGGTTTCAGCATGTTTATACTCCTCGCGGTGATCACACCTACAGTTGGCAAAAAAAGTATTTCTACACTCTAAAATTTTTAATTTTTAGCTAAATAAAAACAGATATTTTGTCAAAAATAGTTTTAATACAGTCTGTTTACCGTGCGTTTTAAATTACACAACAGAAAATTTCGATAAAGATGTAAAATAATTTTCTAATAGGAAAAGTTTAAAAATTTCTTCCAAAAAAAGTATTTGTACATTTCTCCATCCTGATATGTACTGTATTTTATAGTGTTTATGGTTCAAAGGACTACTTTTACAAAAGCTGTTAATAATTTTTAAGTTCATATTATATTTGTCTGACATTTAATCTAATTTACTCTTGAAGTAATTGAGTATAGAACCTAATACTAGAGAAGCACCTCTAGATATATGAAATCCTATGATTGAGAATAATAAAAATTTAAATTCGCAACAAGAATTTGTAAAAGCTATTAAATTACCATTTACAACTATTGAATGTATAGTGAGAAACTATGAATAAATTAAAAGCATCGAAATTCAATGAAAACCAGGACTTCTTAGCAAACTAACAATGAGGGAAAAGGGGAGTGTTGTTAAAAAAGCTTTAAAAAATCCTATGCGTTCGGTTCAAAAATGTGCTGGAGACCTTGCAACATCTTTTCGCATCAGAGTAATACCTCAAACAATAAAAAATATTCTTCTCAATGCAGATTTAAAAGGAAGAACCTCAAGGAAAAATCCATTCATCAGCGAAACAAATAGGCGAAAACGCATAGTATTCACATTCGCATACAGAAGGAAATCATTGGATTTTTGGAAAACAGTATTTTTTTCTGATGAGGGAAAATTTGGAATTTTCTTACTATCAAGCATTCGAAAAAAATGGCGTAAAAATAAAACTGTTCTAGATCCAAAACGTATACTTCAAACTATCAAGCATGTTGGGGGGGAATATTATACTTTTGGGGTGTATAGCTTCTAATGGAGCAGGACATTTAAAATTTATTGACAATGGAAAGACAGGTTTAACATACATTGATGTGTCGCGGCATAATTTATTAAACTGTGCCAAGAAATTATACATAGAGGAAGCTTTTCACTTTCTGCAGGATAACGACCAAAGCATACTGCTGTGATCACCAGCACATGCTTACGACAATACTCGAAGAGGACTGGTAACTCCTCTAAAATCTCTAGACTTGAATCCAATAGAAAATTTGCAGATGCTATTGGATGCAAAAATCCGAAAAAAAATATGTATTAGTAAAAAACAGTTTTAAAGAAGCTCTTATTGTGTCATGGAATAACATTAACCAGACCGCTACAAAAAAGTTGGTGGAATCTATGTCACACCATCTAGAAGTAGTCATAAACGCTAAATGAATTCGCACAAAATATTAATTTGCATCATTTTGCTAAATTTTCATTAATTATATTACATTAATATAGTGTACAAATACATTTTTTGCATTATATTTTTGCATATTTGTTTATTATAATGTAAAAAATCGATTCGTTTAATTTTGTTTTTGCTTCTATAATATTATAATGCATTAAATTAATGTATTACAGTATTTTTTGCTTAAATCTTTTGTTTAATTTCATTATAATTTAAAAAAATGAAGTGTACAAATACTTTTTTTGCCAACTGTATCTTTCTTTGGTTCATTGAATTGTATGTTGAACTGCGTATTAAATATGTGCCTATAACATGAAAGTTTCACTGGCTCTACATTGCTTTCTCTGCATTTCTGAAAGCACAAATCATACATTTTCTGTAAGTTAAGCCCTGATTCTAAGTATGTTTTTTAGTGCTTGCTCTCCTGTAATGTGACTCAATCTTGGGAAAACTTTCAATATGAGCTTTTATTTTATTCTTGATGTTATTTGAGATTATTCTGCTTGAAAATTTACCTCGAGTATTTTGTTCGCAGCTGGAGATAAAGAGTTGCAGTAGAATGTACATAACTACATAAAATCACTTTTAACTTATGAAAAAGGATCAAGCTATCAAACCGAATTGTAGGAATTACTTTTAGTGATTTTTTAAAATTGTTTTAACATCAAGAATATCTAGAGCTGGTGTTTCATATAAATTGTCATCCATTCTTCCCACAGGATTTTCTAATTCTAAATCAACTACGATTAGTCCTTCATCCCTGCTTTGATCAGGTCCATTAATAAAATTAAACACAATTCATTTTGCATATCGATGTACTAAAAACATATTTAAAAAAATTTACTGATAAAAATTTCCTCTAGATTTTACCTAAAAACGATTTAATTACCGAAATAATATATTCTTTCACACAAGAAACAAAAGATTACCGGTTTTCATTATATATTATAAAATTAATTAATAATATATTACCTTATATGCTGTTTGCAATTACTTTGCCCATAAAACTATGTTATTCTGACTGCGTTCAAGAATTTCTGATGGAACTATATTATTCTCTTTCGCAAGCGGGTGTAAATTATATATATCGAAATTTTAATGCAGAAATGCATTCATTGATACAAATAGAACATTCCTATGCCAAAAGGTCACTTTTTTTCAAAATGTCAGTTAGAACCTTATTATTTTCAGGTGACGAATAGTCTTTAATACTTTCTTCAATAGGAACTTTTTACATTCCATAGCTTACAAGTAAAATGGCTGTAACAGACACAGGAGTAATCTGATAATAGTTCCATTTTACTTTTTAAATGCGAGACCCTAAAAAGCACCGAAAAATCAGCATCGAAGGATTTGTTTTTCTCTCGATTGCAAATAGTCCAGGCATTTGGTAAAACATAAATGCAAGTTTTGGTGTAGTTTTGATTTTTTGATCCCTTTATGTTTTTCGGGTCGCTGAACACGAATCTGGCATTATCCAACAAAATTTCTCCCCGAAAACACGTTTTTTGGGCAAAAAACGTGCAAAAAACGTGGCTTTTTTTCGTTTTTTCTAAATAACTTCAAAATTATGCATTTGACATAAAAGTCATCAATACATAAATTAAAGAGCACAAAATTTCCTACATTTTATGTATTTAAAGTTTTTATCTCTGATCAATGGTTTAGCCGTGAGAGAGGCGCAAAAATAGGTGTGAAAAGCAAAAAATTCTGAAAAACGTGAATTACAGCACCGTGCATCAATGAAACTTGAAAAACAACCATTTTACGCAAATTTTCCCCATTTAATAATACTAAATATATTATTATTGACTATATTTTATTAATCTGATGTTCATTGTTTCTTTCATAACTAAAAAATAAATAAAAATCTTCATTTGTTATTACAAAATAATAATAGTAATAATTTCTTAATTTGACTTTTAAAAAATGTAAATAAAATAACTAAAACAGGCTTTAACTGATCCCATCTGCACTTCCCCCTTGATTGAAGGGGTGCAAGTATGAAATAACGTTGGTCAAGCGCCCACCCCCGCATCCCATGTCCACGTTCAGTGGCATACTAACCCACCCACCCCCCTTTTTCACCAGTCTCGCCTCTGTTAGAAATATGCGTCGCACAGATCACTAGCTTATCAGGAGGACACATTCCTCTCAGTTTCTATATGCAATTGCTTACTTATAATTTAGTAATTCACTGTTTGAGTCTTCGTGAATATAGTGAACATCTAAAATGATTTTGCGCGATATCGCTGAGTTTTATTTGTGACTTTCCTTTAGAAGAAAGGTCAGTGAAAGTTAGTCGAGGTATTGCAGCGTTAATCAAGGCAAGTATACAGAAAGAAAGGATGGAAAGACAGTTTTCCTAAAGGGGAAAATCTCAGTAGATGTGCATATTAAGTGTAGAAAAGCATACTTAAATGAACGGATGATTACTGCTTATCTGAAGAAGATTGAGGAACAAAGTGCTCTAATTTTAAGATCATCAACTCCTCAGTTTAATTTTCGAACTAATTGTTTTATATGCATTTCGGAAGAGTTCATCGCAACACAAGCGAAAAATCCACCAAGCGAATGCAGTATTGTATACAGTGTGCGACACATGGGATTCAAAAGTACAATTCTGAAAGCAGCAAGAGCTCGCAATGATGATTATGGGCAGGCTATAATTCAGCGCATCAAACCAGTGAATGATTTGATCGCAGCAAATGCTCAATACCACATCAAATGTTTTAAATATATTTATGGGAGGCCGAAGGTCTAAGAACAGTAGAAACGTGGTCCATTTGTCGAGGCAATCGACAGAGCAATGCAAAATATATTACGATTACCTTGAAAATCATGATGACGAGTGTCAATTCTCCATGGAAGAGCTAATGAAACAGGTTACAGAGAGTTATCAACCTGATATGAGAACTGTAAAGTTTAACCTCATTGAGAGATATGGAGACGACATACTGATCACAAAGAATCAGAAAAAAAGTCCATTGTGTGTTTCAAAAATAGATAAGGGGGAAGATACTGACTAATGCATGGTATCAGCAAACACGTAAATCTGATCGAGATGAGAGGCTGCGAGTGGTTGAAGCAGCAGCAAAAATTATTTGTGAAGATATCAGATAGAAGATTTACTTCGGGAAACTGCAACAACATCGCAGTTGTGTGTCAATACGAAGAGGATGAGCTAGACTTTGAAACCGATCTGGAAACGGATTGCCCACACAATGAATCAGAGGTCCCAATGGAAGGGAGCATAGTCATGCCGCAAGGTATCAAATATTTACTATTAAAAAAACTTTTATTTATAGTATTAATAGCTACAAAAACACCCACTAATTCTATTCGTCTATTTTCTGTTTTGTAAATGTCGGTGAAAAGCAGGGACCCTCAAATAAAAGAAAGCGGAAATAGTAATTTGTTTTTTTTAAGTAAATGTACTTACTAATGTACATAATTATTTATAATTAAATAATAATTCATAATGAGTCGTCGTTTTTATTGTTAGCAACTTCATTGTAAAATATAGTCGATCATAATATCTTCAGTATAATTTAAAGTCAATCATTGCGAAAAATGGTCAGTTTTCATGTTAAATCTCATATACAGTGCCATAATTCCTATTTTCCGGATTTTTTTTACTCTCACACCCACATTTTGAACTTCTAGAACTTTAAGAACTGGAATCCGTGTCAGCTTTTATATGTTAAAGCCTGTGTTAATTATTTTATTTACATTATTTAGAAGTCAAATTAAAAAATTATTACCATTATTATTTTATAATAGCAAGCAAATGAAGATTTTGATCACAAAAATGCTCATTTTTATTTATTTTTTGTTACAATAACCATCAGATTAACAAAATATAGTCAATAATAATATATTTAGTATTATTAAGTGGGGAAAATTTGCGTAAAATGGTTGTTTTTCATGTTTCATCGACGTACGGTGCTATAATTCACGTTTTTCAGAATTTTTTGTTTTTCACACCTGTTTTTGCGGCTCACTCACGGCTAAACCATTGATCAGAGAAAAAAAACTTTAAATACATAAAATGTAGGAAATTTTGTGCTCTTTAATTTATGTATTGATGACTTTTATGTCAAATGCATAATTTTGAAGTTATTTAAAAAAAAACGAAAAAAAGCCACGTTTTTTGCACGTTTTTTGCCAAAAAAACGTGTTTTCGGGGAGAAATTTTGTTGGATAATGCCAGATTCGTGTTCAGCGACCCAAAAAACATAAAGGGAGCCAAAAATCAAAACTACACCAAAACTTGCATTTATTTGTCCTTTTTGAGCACGTAATGCCTGGACTAAAAGTAATAAATAGTAATAAATCAAATGCTAAGTAATAAATCAAATGCAGCAATTTGAATTAGAATCATGAATTAGGACTGTTTACTCACTGTTTCTTACCTGCGACCGACCCATTCCCGTGGGTTCAGATCGGGTTGACCTTTTTTTCTTTTGTGGATCGGGTTGACTGATTTCTTTTTGCTGTTGATCGGGTTGACTTTTTTTGAGTCAAGTCTAATTCGGTCAAATCGATCTAATTCGAATCAAATCTGATTCGGCTTCGGATTTTGAATCTTGCAGGTAAACTTCGGTTTGACGTGATTTTGATTTTTCAGAATGGTATTCGACAATTTTTCCGATTAAAATTTATATTACAATAAAACCTCCAAAGAAATTTTCGGAAAGCGGACTGCTATGTTTACAATTACTTTTTTCAATTACTAACGAATATTCCTAAACTTACACATTTGAATGGCACTTTACAATGTACACTCATGTAATGTTGGTACGTGTGCATAAATATCACGATACATGTATTTTTGTTAGTATCAAAGCCGAAATTTTAATTATCTATAATCACATTTCTTTTAAATACATTTTTGTTTCCCATGCAGTACATTATATATACACATAAGTATATACATATAAGTACATAATATATACTTATTCATATTTAAATAGGCATTTATTTTTATCTGAAGCATAGCTCTGCTGAAACACTTTTTTGTGGAAATTCTAGCAACCTGACTAATTCATGGCACCAGTACTGAAGGAAAATAAAATAAGTTTTATTAAATTAGAGCATTTTTGATACTGTGTACTTGAAGAAATATTCTTTTAAAAAGGTTGTGTCAAATTTTTGTAATGAACGTCCGAGTCAAACAGGGTTAATGTATTTAAAATAATTTACAGTAATGTGCCTTTTATACAAATTACTGTTTTAAAAAACAAATACACTTCAAATAAAACGTATGAATAACTTTCGTTATTTTCGGTTTCTGTAGTAAAATTACACACTTAAGAGAACGAAACTGATTTTTTACATTATTTATATATAAACTATAAACATAGTGTATGAAATGAATAAATAAATTCCAATTGAGTGCTTTATTTTTTTTTATTTTTTTTTATTTTTTTTTTCAGACTAACACAGAATGCCGTAACAAAGGAAGAAAAATTATGCGGCGCATCCCGTGCAGATTTTTATTTCCGTTGAAAAAAGTGTTTTAATTATTACTACTCAATATGTAAACATTTGTTTCAACTGTAACACTGATAGCATAACTAAAATCGCATTTACACCAATCACCATTCCTAAACGGCAGTATACCCACTTTTTTTAGAGAAGACTTCACTATGAATTTATTATGTTCTACAAAAATTCCCTAGAATATAATCTAATATATTTCAGTAAGGAAAATAAATAACACACTTTGAAATGTATTTTTAAGCCCTTGACAACCATAGACAGCTATTTAAACTACGTAATATAATAAAATTTTGTTAAGCTTCAAAGGGTCATCTTCGAAAATCGAAAATAATTTTTTCTTGATGTTTTATGGTAGAAAATTCATTTCAGTAAGAATATTTTTATTATTATTTTCATTAGAAATAAAAATTCTAAATTAAAATTTCGAACTTTGATTTAGTGCCGTTTAAACAATATTTTAAAGTCCCCCCCTCCTTCCCTCCTCTTCATATCATACGTTAGCATTCGTCGAACACTGCTCCACCCCAACCACCTGATGAAACAGTTAACATTAAAATGTTATTTTTATCTTCTTTCTTTTTTTCCTATGTTTGCAATAATATACAGATATCGCAATTCAGATATGAATTCAGTTCTTTACGGTTTCAATTCATATGAAGAGATGGAGTAAATTAAATATCAATATTACAAATGAAATAAATTTATTTCAAATAACATACAAATCAATTGAGCAATATTGCCAGAAAGTAGCCTCTTTGGTGGGTGGGTAATGCTGTAGATACATAACATTTTACTAATTTTGATTTCCCCCTCCCCCTCCTTTTCATATCATACGTCAGAATTTGTCGAGCACTGCCCGACCCCAACCTCTTGATGAAATAGTTAACAGTGTTAAAATATTATTTTTGTTTTCTTTCTTCTTTTTTTTTCAGTGTTTGCCATAATAGACAGATATGGCACTTCAAAAATTAGTTGCTTCCTATGCATATTTAATTCAAATGGAGAGATGGAGTCAATTAAGTATAAATATCATAAATTAAATAAATTTATTTTAATAAAATTAAAAAATATATATAGTTACTATTTGAAAGTATTAAATTATAGCTTATTTTTTTACATAATTTATTCAATACTATTGTTATCTTCTTGCACTTGTTTCCTGCCTGGGAATAGTAACAGCTGAACGTTTTATCGATAAAAGAGTGGACAATATTCTTTCACTTTCTTTACTGGCAATTCAAACTTTAATGTATGTTTCAATAAATCTTAAATCAAAAAGGCAACATTTTGACATAAGTTTTAATTTATTTTAATCTGGAAATATATGATACTAGCAAATATTGCTCGTACTTAATTATCGCACTCAGTTCTCTTTTTTTTTCCAAATGCAATAGAACAAGCCGTCAAAGTTGAGATTTTGAACCGCGTTTCCGACGAAAGCAGAAAAACAGTCCAATGAAGAGAGAAAAAATCGTGATCAAGTGATCAAAATCGCTTATAACTTGATAGGTAATTGAATTATCATAAAATGAAAAACTATGGTCGATTCCAAATCTCTTCCATAGACAGTTCTTCCAATTTTATACCTTTCCGTTAAAAATTTAATTTGTAAACGTGTCAAAACATTTAGCACTTGTTGAGCAGAGCAACAGCCTAAAATTATCATTTCAAAAATCTGCGCTCGCCAACCTGCGTTTAGATTATGCACTCCATAATGTGTCTTGTTTTTTAAATATTGTCTGGTTATGCAAGATTGAATGATATATATCGCGAACGGGGATTACTTTCTGTAATCAGGTTGCCATGCTTTTCCGCTTGAATGGAGCATTTTTGTTACCATAGCCTCACACAGCTGTCGGGATAGTTCATGGCTGTTTTTGAGATTGAGAAGTAAAATAACTTATAAATTACACATTTGAAAATCAACTTGAATAAAATGGCTAGGTTAAAAATGTCGGTGCCTCTCAAACCTTCTTAACGACACTATGGATAACATTCTTCCTTTGGGTTCGAAGTCTAAAAACTCCCGTCTGCTTAGGAATAACATTCCGAATCATGGTATTGAAAACACGGTGTTTTGAAATTTTACTCTGATATTTCATCTTTTGATAAAATTTTAATTATTTTCGGAACCAAGCATAGCTTATGCATGAATTCTTTTCTTTATTTCATTTACCATGATGCATATTTCCATGTTATAATTAAATTGTAAATTGTTCATTTTAATTAATAACTATATGCCATTTTCTAACATGTATTTATCGAATAGTAATTTGTATTTTAAAAAATCAAAAATATTTTGCGCATGCATTTACTTCTATTTTTCGTTGCATCAAGTGATAAAATCGCTAAACAGATTTGCTTGCTGCACTATGAAAATCTAAAAGTATGATATAATTTTCACCACTAAAAACATTTTAAGTACAAAAATTTAATTACAGTTTTTATTTACTCTACACCCCACACTCTTAATATTCACGTGTAAATATATTATTCAAGTTAAATGTGTTTGGGAATATCAGTATTTGAAAAATTTAAATAATTATGACCTAATTTTAACCATTAACAGTTTTAATGTATGATAATTTAATCACTTTAGGCATTCTTAATGTAACGGAATTTAATATTTCAGAATTTTACTTATGATGTAATTGTTCCCGCTAAATGCGTTTCGTGCTCAACAGTTTAATAATTTTAACATTAACTTGCTTTTTTAATATTCATATGTAAATAACAATTTGTAAACAAAACTTCCCATATTTTCAGCTATATTTAACGATTGATCATTTTATTTTTTTAAGTTTTAATTCTGTCTTTATCAGTCATGTGTAAATATATTTTTGAGAGAGAGAGAGACAAGACATATAATTAATACTTTGCACTGTTTTACAAATTCGCATCAATGTAAAAAATTACCTTTATTAAAAAAGAAAAAAAAATTGTCTTGAAATAATGAAAATTAGAATAAAAAATTGAAACAAAAGCCTTCAAAAACCAATAAAAAAAAAGAGAAAAAAATTGTTTGCACCCGACTTGCCCGAAAAGTATACCCCAAGGAAAAATTTCTAAATTCACATTAAAATAGTTTTATACCTAACTTTTATTATTATTATTATTATTATTATTATTATTATTATTATTATTATTATTTTTGGAACGGCCTTGGCTTACGTTAAGATTAAAAATCACATTAAACAATTCTCCGATTTAAAAGTTGTCTACTTAGCGTAAAAATTTGTCTATAACACTACCAATGTAGAATTTTTTTTTTCAATATTTACTTAATTTGTAGATAATTCTACTACTATTAATAATAATAACAATAGCAATAACGTAAATAATAATACTAATACCAATTACATTACTATTATTATATCTTTGCAAGTAGAAAAGAAATTTGCATGTTTAAAAGACAGAAATTGACTGAATTTATAAAAAAAATAAGAAAAATAATTACAATAATTAATCAATTTTATATTGGCTAACTTTAAATCTTAAAACAAATATTATTTTTAACTCAAGTATAATTTAAATTTCTCCAATTATTGAGAAATTAAACTTTATTAAATACATAATCAGTAATATGGAATTAAGATAATGAAATCAATGAAGTTATTAATTATTAATATAGTTATTATTATTGTTATTATCATTCACGTGTTAAATATGCGTGATAAAGACATTTCTTAATTATTTAAGCAAAAATTGTTATAAATTCCTTTTAAATTGTCACAAAATTATACAAATTTCTAACTTGTATTTCAGACAAAGCATATAAAATACAAGCATTAACATTTAAATATAATATATGTAGTACATAAAGAAAATGATCATATTTGAAATACAAACGAAACACTTTCTTTCTTGCTGAAAAAATAAAATGCCATGGAATTTTCCAGGAACTGTTAAGAAAGAGAGCCTTTCAGAAGTGTCATTTTGAGATAAATGGTTACCGGGAACATCTGTGACTGAGTGTGTAATTATCGGCCACCAGAGAGGTGAAACTTTTACTGAAAAAGGATCATAATGTCGGATTTCTAAAGCTCAGTATTTGCGTTGAATTTTTATCTTCGTTCGTAATAGCTGTCAACGAACAGCAGGAGATTTAATTGATTGTTCGGCTTGAGTCCCCCACTACTCTGACGTCAGCAAAATGACGTATACGGGATCTTAATCAGTGGGACCTTAATCAGGGTTTCAACCAAAGTAAAATTCTCTGTGACTGGATTTAGGTCCCGTTCTGATAGCGGGATGTATATCAGTGGGACGTTAATCAGGATTTCGTGAAAAGTGAAATGCACAAGCACTGGATTTATATCCCAGTTTCTTGTGACGTCAAAATGACGTATACGGGATCTTAATCAGTGGGACCTTAATCAGGGTCTCAACCAAAGTAAAATTCTCTGTGACTGGATTAAGGTCCCGTTCTGATAGCGGGATGTATATCAGTGGGACGCTAATCAGGATTTCGTGAAAAGTGAAATGCACAAGCACTGGATTTATATCCCACTTTCTTGTGACGTCAAAATGACGTAGTGGGACCTTAATCAGTGGGACCTTAATCAGGCGCCAAAAATGACAGTTTGTTTTATCACATTATCTTATTAAAAACTCCAATTCTAATCCATAAGTATCATCAAAAATCATATATGTTTTTTATTATTTAATTACTTACGCATTATCTCGTAGTTATTAATTATATTTTTTATCGTTTTTTAATAAATTTTCTGTTTATGCAAACTAGCATCGATTGTTTGTTCTTTTCCCAGAAGGCCATCTAGCGATATTAGAACTGATATATTGTGATTTTAACCGTAGCTTGACAAAAATGGCAAGTAAACACAGTACAAGATAAACCGTAGTTGGTGTCTTAGAAAAGAACACAATCTACGAATTGTGTCGTAGTTGGCGTTCTAGAAAAGAACGCAATCTACGAATTATCTCGCAGTTGGCAGTCAACGTGTTAAAAAAATTTAAAACCAAAATTTAAAAATAAATAAACCCGGTTGTAAATCGTCCTTAGCTATCCTATGCAAAAAAAAATCATGTAAAATATTAAAATTTCAGCGACATACTTGAAAAGAACGGCCCCATAGACTTAACCTTATCATTCGGTTTTTTTTCAGTGACTCGTTAGAAGGCCTTAAAAATGCAGGTCGTGGGAAAGGAAATTTATTCCATGCCTTATTCCCCGTAACAGAAGCAGTTTGACAGTAACAAAAGTTAAACAATAATTCTTTTCACTCTATTTCTCCCGGCGTGCGAAAATGACTGTTATTTTCAACAAATTATTGACTGTTTTATACGTTTTAGTGATCAGTTAACCCCCGAAATATGTTTTTACAAATTGTCTCACTATGAGTCTGTCTGTCTCTCTGTTACTCTGTATGTGAGACTCTGTTGTGGCGCTCTATCTCAAGAAATAGTAATACACGGAATTTCACAAAACATTATATTCAATTTTATCTTGATATAAACTGGAGTTGATTAGTTTTTCGTGTATATCCACTGCCCCCTCTACAATGCCTATGCACTGAGCAGACGACAAGCGTGAAACGTCATGAAGTGGAGGCAAAATCGCTAACCCTATTGGTTCCACAATCGCCACGAAGCTCAGAATGCGATCGTTGTCAGGGAAACCGCCTCCACTACCTCACAAGCGAGAAGGCATTGTAGAGGAGGCAGTGGTATATCGCCCAACTGGTGACACTACTATATTGCCTACTTTATAATTTCAGCATTAGCTTTATAATAGAACTAATAGGCGAAATGTCATAAAACTTCAGGTGTCGTTAGTCTTCGATATAACATGCTGCTGATTACCTTTTTTGGTTTAAATTGCGCAGCAGGTGGAGCTGCTTGGTAGCATTGTTCATGATTATCAAAATTGTTCTATTTCATTAACTAACTCATGAATTTTCATCAAGCTTCATATTCTGTTAGTCCCAAATGTAAATTAATACACATTGACGTGTAAATAGCTCAATAGCTGGAGCTGCTATGAGGCATTTTGTACGATTTCCGCAATGGCCCAATCTCTAGAAGTAAAGAACGTATGTTCATCAGACTTCAGATTTAGATAGACTTTGCAGTGTGTTGATGTTTTCTACATTTTGGCGCTAATTCCTCCACAAATGGCGTTACGATGCTGCATTTTTTTACGATTTTCGCAATAGCTCAATCTCAATAACTAATTCATATATTGTCATCAAACTTCAGATTCAGTCAGAACATGTCATGAATTTACACTTTCTACATTTTGTTGTAAATCTCTCTGCTGATGGCATTGCTTTTCTAAATTTTTAATGATTCCCACAATAGCTCTATCTCAAAACTAAAATACGGATTTTCAAGAAAATTCAAATTAAGTTAAGAGAATAAGCTGTTGATGATTAAATTTCATTGTAAATCATCTAACTGGTGATGATTCATTGCTTCATTTTTCTAGAAGAATTAACATGTATGAGATAGAAGAAAGTTTTAGGATTGCAACAACCGATTAGTTACTTTATTTTTTTATTTACTTTTTTCTATCTTTACTAGAAAATAGTATTGGTTTCGTAAAAGACTTTGCCTTCCAGTTTTCGATAGATTTATGCATTTTGAGTGTCCAAAACATGATTTAATGGCTTTTAAAAATGTAGCTGATAATCTGTAGCTGATTAATACTTGCTGTACATCGCGTAAGATACAGTGCTGCTATTATGCCTTATTCACCCACAATAGCTCTATCTCCAGAATTAATGGATAGATTTTTAAAAAACTTTCAGTTCTGTTAGTTCTTTATAAAATATGGCGTTGACTACTTTTTGGGAGCAAATATCTCAAAAAATCTCTCGCTGCCATGTTACATTATTTATGATTATCACAATAGATCACTCTGAAGAACTAATGCACAAATTTTCTTTGAGCTTAGTAGTTTTACTTAGTCCACGATATAAATTAGTGTTGATTTATTTTTGGCGTTATTCACCCTACATATGGCGATGCTATGCTTGTTTTTTCAATTTTTCACAATAGCTGTACCTCAAGAACTAATGCATCGAATTTCATGAAACTTCATATTCAGTTAGTACTTGATAAAGATTGACCTTGATTAGTTTCTGGTATAAATAACCCAATAAATGGCATTCTTATGCAGATTTTTTTAAAATACATCTATCTCAGAAATGCATGGATTTTTATCAAACTTCTCATTTAATTAGAAGTTGGCATAAGCTATTGCTCACTAGATTTTAGTTTAAATCACTTAATTGGCGAGGGAATTTTCCAAGAAGTATTAACATGTGTAAGATGGAGGAAAGTTTTGGGATTGACATATTTTGATTTTGTTCAGTTGTGGTATTGATTTAGCTCTATTCGGACGTTTTCTTTTCTTGAACATTATTTTTATAGTACACGAGAAAAAAAACGCAAATATTTGTATTCTTTAAAATACATCGGGTCTGGGGAGCTTATGGTTACTCAGGGCTCTTAAAATGGGGAAAAATGAAAATAACAGACTATTTTCAACTTTTAATATCTTAAAATGTATATGAATTTAAAACATAATTTTTATTGTGGTGAAAGATATAAGTATGTTCTTTAATTTCATACCTTTAAAAAAAATCAAAAAGCAAAATTAGTATTTACAGGAGGCTCCAAACTGTCAGATATTTGACGAGCCAAAAATTTTTATAATAGCTTATGCGCACGATTACAAAATAAATATTGGAACTAAAATGAAAATTTTGATACCTAATTATACACCAGATTATCATAATTACCCTAAACCTAAATAAATTTGTCTTTAAAGCATTTCTCTATTTTTAATACAAAATTGCATTTAAGTAATGCAAAATTTTGGAAATCTCAACAACATAAACATCTAAAAAACATATACTTTTAATTAATAAAAAGAAAATTTTAGGTTCAGTATATACAGGTTAACAAGAAATATATTTTTTGAAAATTTTATGAAATAATAATAATAAATGTTTGAGATATCGTGTGCGTTATACCCAAAAATGTCATTTGGAGAAAAATAACTTCGAAGTTTCGGAAATGCCTCTTTAGCTATTGAGCGAGTATAATCACAAAAGCCATAATTTCTGTTCTAATTGGAATTTCAAGGAAACAACTAAATCAAAATGTTAAGAAAAGATAGTCGTTTAAGGTATAAAAAAAATTAAAAAATCGAAAGTTTCGAAGTTTAAAAGTTCTGAGTTCTGACTTAATTATCCAGATTCCCCCGGGATGGCCTAACTGGTAGAGTATTAATACATTCCAGCTTTGAATCCCAGTCGGGATTTTTTTCTGTCATTTGGAAAAATTTTAATTGCTATGATTTATTTACCAATTTACTTCATTAACCACGTTAATTTTTTCATTTGTTTAGAAACGAACAGACTGTTTCGAAATGTTACCTAACAAACGTCAACAAGCCATGAATTACACGTCAACCGAAGCAAATGCGATGCTTTCGTATATATAACAAAATTTAAAAAATACTCAGATCTTGGTGTCATAGTATAACCTCTTCAGACCTGGTGTATCCTATAGGATACACATCTTGATTTTTTTTCATGTTTATAAACAATATTAAAAAAAGAGAAATTGGTGTGGATGGAGCATTAGAGATAGCAGAACTAAACAAAACAGCAATTTGTTTCTCGTAGAGCGTTTTCAGTGAGTTACATGTTATACAAAAATGGCTTGCAGCAGAAATGCACGAAATGTATAAAAAAGAAAAAGTAAATAATTTTTACATTGTGTTTACATACCATTTGTAGACTCCATTAGTAATAGAAATTATTAAATAGGGTGACATCCCCAGTAATTGGCACTTTAAGAATTTGTCTTTAAACTTACTTCAATTTTCATTACAAAGAAATAAGATATTTACTTGGAAATATTTTTAAATCAAAGAATGCATATCTATTCATCTATTTTGCCCACCAAAAGCAAAATAAAATTAAAAAGTATTTTTATAAAAATATATTTATAAAAAGTTGCTGAAATCACCAGTAATTGGCACCTAGAGCACCAATGTATGACACCTTGTGATCCAGTAATTGGCATATGTTTATATAAAAAAAAAAAACTTTACATTTTGCATTGGGTTTAATCGCTTTAAATTAATTTACTGTAGATGAAGATGCCATATTTCAGGTTTTTGAGAGCAAGAAATCAGCATATTAGTCTGAAATGTGAACACTTTAAAACAATACAATATATTTACATTAATACCCAGTAATTGTCATGCTGTCCCCAGTAATTGTCATATGAAGATTTAATGGATTCCAATTACTGATAAAATTTATATTTTCAAATAAAAACAAATGATAAACAAAATTAGTCTATAATTTTAAAAGTACTTCCAAAATAAATGGTTTAATCTCAAATTCCTTGCGAATTCCTTGTAATTGGAATAGGTGCCAATTACTAGGAACTAGCAAAATTGAAGCACCATTAATTGGCAACTACCATTAATTCAGAAATCCAAATATTTGTGTCGAAAATACTTTTACACAATTAAAGTAACCCTTTTTAACTAAACAAAAATGTTGTCAATTAAAATTTAAAATATATTATAAATCAGATAATAATGAATTGAAAAGCATGCCTTCCTTAAGCCAAAGAACAAGAATTTGCAACAAAATGGCTAATTTGATACAAGCCATACTTGTTTCTCTTTCCTAGGCTCTATTGTCATCTTGTAAAATAAATCAAAGTTATAATCTTTAACGTAAATGAGCATATAACTGATATATGGTCTTGAATTTTTAAAAGACTGGATATAAATCTTTTTTTAGGACATGTTTGTAAAATGTGCCAATCACTGGTGCATGCCAATTACTGGGGGTGTTACCCTATGTTTTTTGATCTTTTTCAATGTTTTTACAATGCGGAAAAGTAAAATTTAATTTAAAATAACTTAAGAAATTGTTAAAATGTGTGTTTTACAAGTCTCCATACATCAATAAATTTCAAGTACAAAAAATTAATTTTAATTATTTCGTTGTTCAATCTTTCTTAGTTATCAATTTATTAATGTAAATCCATAGCTGAAATTAAAAAAAGTATAATAATAAACCCTTGGGTCTGAAGAGGATAAAGTACTTCGGATACAATATAGTAGCTTAAATCTTTGGTGTCGCCCTGTAAGTAACATCTGTTTTCAGTTATACAGGAAGTAATTAGTGGTAAAAATCAGCAACGTATATCTATTTCATAAAATATGAAATAGTATAACATAATTGAAACGCACTCTAAACAAAGTCCTTCCTCTATAACATTATGTAATGGAATACTATTTGTGTGGACATGCAAATTAATAAAAAATATTCTTTTCACCACAAACTGCACATAATGTATATTTTAGTATGTACTTCATACATGCGATTCAGTTTTATTACATTCGTAAGTTTGTAACATCATGAAAATGCGCATGAAACTACTTTTTCCCATTAACTGCTATGTAACAGAATGCTATTGATTGTCCCTGTAATTAAACTATGCATTTAATTTTTTTAAAATTTGAAATGACTCGACAAAATTATGCATCGATTATATATTTTAAACTTCAAACAATTCGGTTCTGCAGTTTTCGCTCTATTATACGCGGACAGATGGACAGATGGTCAGTTGTCAGACGGACGAACGGACTGAATGACAACTCACTGACAAACAAACTTTAACGAATTTTCTATTTCTCTATATACATTGGGTGTTTCTTATAGATTTCAAGCTGCTGGAAAAGAATATGTTTGTAAAAATTTTCTATCACCCTCCGATTTTGAGAAACTTCATTTATACGTTTCGGAGTATATAGGTACTGATATACCAGCTTTGTAAGGTCTTCAGTTGGTAGAATGCCAAGCCGATTCCATTCGGACTTTGGGGGTAATAGCCTATGAGGCTGAGAAATGATATTAAATATCGTTTTCTATTTTTTGTTCCGAGTGAAATTTTGTTTTAAAATAAATAGATTGTGGACCTATTATTAGTTCTCGGAATAACCTTTCCAAAATAAATATTTTCTCCTACATTTTTGGGAATTTTAATAAAAACGTATCTTTTTTTTTACATTTATATTTGTGGCTAAAATGCAGTTTTAACGACTGCTTGGCATCTGACTTGGCGGCTATGCAAGAAATCCGCCAATTCTAACAACCTAAATATTCAGGGCACTTGTGTGTCATATACTCACTGGGATTTACTTGGCGCCAGAATGGCGTTATTTTGTCTAATATGGCAACCCTGATCGTGTTTATTTTTTGATAAATTGTTTATTTACTTTAATTTTTTTTAATTATATAAAATGTTTTTTGCTCTATTGTTATTTGTTTTTAAAATTTATTATATTTAAAAACTGTTTTATTTATTGTAATTTTTTTAATAATAAAAAATAATTTAAAAATATATATTTAACCAGCATTCGAAAATGAGGTTTTCGCCAAATTGGCGTTATTTTTTTTTTTTTTTTTTTTAATCAAACCTTGCGCGTATATGATATCTGCGTCATTTCTCATTTTCATATCCAATGTATGCAAATAATATAAATAAATAATGTACACAATAATGTAGCGAAATAATTTTAAAAAATTGCTAATCTGGCAAGTTTTAAAATCACACCATTTAGGCGTTAATTCTAAAAAGATTAAGTTACGCTATATAGCGAGGGAAAAAGTTATAACCATACCTTTAAATCATCTTTTTTATAATATTTGTCTTTTTTTAACTTATTTTAGTGTAACTGAATTACAATGTAATGTTTAGAAACAGATAATTGAATTAGAGAAACAAAAAGGTATTCGCCAAAAAAATTCGACATATCTAGGATGTTTAATAAATAAACTCATCTTCGAGATGGTACGAACTCTCCCGTTTTCGCATTGGACTCGCTCTTTTCGCCCATGCGCAGTTCTGTCTAGGTTTCTCTCAAACGTGGTTTATCAGGATCGTATAGGCATTATAATTATATTACATCATTCTCTTACATGCGTTTGATTCACACAATCATTATTGTTTCTTATTACAATGATAGAAGATATAGCAAGAGAGTGAAACCGAAATCCTCCTAATAAGTTTTATATTAGCGACCTTAAACAGACAGCACTAGCTGCCCCCACAGTATTTGTCTTTAACGCAAATCCGTAACAGTTGAAATTATCTTTCGGTCTGGGTCTACTGCTATTTCTTTGTTCTGTAGGACTTTTTGCTTAAATTTTGATTATAATTATACTATTTTCCTCTGAAATATGGGAAAAATGTCTGGAAGATGCGTTAACACTAGAACGCCCGGAAATTTTACTCTAGCTTTATAATAATATTTCTCACCAGAATTTTTATTCAAATTTATTTAATTCACTAATTTAACGTAAATCTGAGTGGATTAAATTTAAATTATTTCAAGAAAATATTTCTGGTTCGAACTGAAATTTAATCCCATAGTTGGAGTCGAACCGACTCCTTCCGGGCGTTCTAGTGTTAATAAACCCGATTCTTTTTGTTACGTGTGCGGGGAGCTAACTTTAGAAAAGCAACGATACGTTTCATGCCACTAATAAAGACTGCGTAGCATATGTACTTTGGATGTAAAATAGAAGATAAGAAATGGACAGCTCATTCTTGTCGTACATGATATACTACAAAACTCTTTGCATGGATGAAAGGTACAAGAAAGAATATACTCTTAGCTATATCCGTGATACGGCGCGAGACGAACTATCATATAACAGATTGCTACTTTTGTATTACAAAAATTAAAGGATTCTCTGCAAGAAGTAAACATAAAATTAAGTACACGAACTTAGATTCAGCAATGCGACCAGTATTACATAATGATGATTTGCCAATAACGAAACCGCCAGAGAATATTACATATGGCGATGCAGCAGTGAAAATGGAAAATGGTGAAACTAAAACTTCCTCTACGTCTAATATAAACTATTCTCCTGGCACAAATGAAGGACCATATCTAATTTCTCAAGAAGAATTAAATGATCTTGTGAGAGACTTAAATTTATCAAAGAAAAACTCAGAATTATTCGTATCAAGTTTGCAAGGCTTGAATCTCTTAAAAAAGAATATAAAGATATATATTTATCGAGATCGACATAAGAAATATTCGACATTGTTTTCAAGAAAAGGGGATTTATGCTATTATAATGATATAAGTGGTTTAATGTCTGTGCTTTAAATTGTCAATATAACTCGGAACAATGATGATTGTTCATTGATGGTTCGAAAACCAGCTTGAATGCTGTGCTTCTTTATAATGAAAATGTACTGGCTTCTGTTCCAATAGCATATTTTTGCATAATGAAAGAGTCTTATGAAAATATGAAGATACTGCTCCATGAAATCGATTACTCGCATCATGATTGGAATATATGTGTGGATTTTAATGTAATTGCATTCTTATTGGTAAGCATCAAGGTTATAAAAAATATTGCTGTTTCCGATGCGAGTGGGGTAGAAGAGCAAAATATGAGCACTATATCAAAAAGAAGTGTCCAGAGGGTAAACAAAATATTGCAGGTGAAAAAAGTATCCAAAACGTTCCTCTAATCAATAAAACGAAAGTTATTCTTCCACTTTTACACATAAAGTTGGGATTGTTGAAGAATTTCGTTAAAGCTATAAATTAAAGAAGGCCGTGGATTTCTATATCTGCAAGAACAATTTTCATCGCTAAGCTATGCAAAAATTAAGGAGGGTGTTTTTCTTAGCCCACAAATTAGTCACTTTATGAAGGAAATAAATTTTGATGATTTGTCCTGATGTCTTCTGATGATTTGTGTTTGTTGATGTATTTGATTTTGAAAAAGCAGCATAAATCGATTTTTAAAATGTTGGGACATTTCTTAGGAAATCATCGAAGTCCTAACTATGGAACATTAATTAAAGACATATTAATTAATTACAAAGATTTAGGATGCTCAATGTCGTTGAAAATTCACTTTTTAGCATCTGATCTAAATTTTCCCCCCAAAAATATGGCTGTAAGCGATAACCATTAAGAGCGCTCCCCCCCCGGATATTTCTGCAATCGAAATCCAATACGAAGGCAGGTGGACCCTAATATGCTCGGAGATTACTTTTGGAACCTTATTAGGGAAGCTAGTGATTGTGCCTATAAGAGAACATCCACAGATAAGACATTTACCGATACATAAAGTATGATATTTCTTATTAATATCACAACTTTTTACAAAAATTCTTCTGAAACTTTATAAACAACGCATTAAACGTTTTCCAACATAATTAAAAAGTATTTATTAATTCGGCTTGTCTACCTGTATATATATGCTCTAATTAATGTAAATTTAGTTCAATTGAAAATTTATATATGTTATTGGGATTTAGTACGGCATCATCGAAATCGAAAATACAGTGTGTAGCATTATTTATTCTTTTACAGGGCTACTTAGAAGTATTTCAATAAATTATCGTCTATGGAGAAAAATCGTTTATAGTGTCTTTTAATAAAATTATTATTTCAAACAAATTGAATTTTATGTACATTACTGAGGTGTAGGACAAGGTTATTAGTACAGACTATGGAATGCATAGAACCTATTTTTCATTTACAGGTACGCAACTAGATTAGATTACAAAATAAAATGAGCAAAAATTAAAATAATGATATTTGAATAAATAAAGATATTTATCTGCTTTGTAAACGTATTTTTAATAGATTTAGTAGACATTCAATCTTTTTTGACAAAATAATCTGTTGCTAAAAATTATATTCTATAAATAATATCCACATGGAATTTATTTAGTAAATTTGAGCGTGTCCCAAATTATGAATGCATGTGTATTTCATCTTTTAAAGCATTTTCCTGAATCAGAATTGTAGCTTTAATTGAATCAAACTTGGATTCAATTATATGGATTCAAATGCTTGGATTAAATAATGAAAACTTTACAATGAACATTTATTGGTGAGAATAATAAATCATGGTAGAAATATGTAAGCCCGTACGTGGTACAGGTAAATCATGATTGACAAAACATGTTATCCATATGACGTACCGTAAATCAGGGAAGTGGTTAAAAAAATAATGTAAAGGATCTATAAACTCATTCTAAACTGCATAATTAGTACCCGATGTGCAAAATAAATTTTATAATCATTTTAATGGTAATTTAGAGTAATATCGGAACATAAAAGGTTAATACGGAATAAAACAAGATAAACAATAATAATTTTGCTTATACAGCAAAGATTAAATCTAAAATAAAATTTCTTTAAAAAATACGTTGTGGAACAGTAAAAGAATTTGACTGATTTATGTGCTTTTCAGTTACCTTTGATTGTAATGCGTTGTAATATTTTTTAGTTCTGTGAAAAGATAAGTTTCTCAAATTTATTTAAATATTATGTGAAATGAAGAAAGTATAAATACATCTTCGTGAAAATTTCAACTTTTCACAGAGTCTTAAAAGTCTTCTTTTATTTTGTCAGAAATTACAAAATTAATTTTATTACAAAATTTATCAAATAAATGCGTTGGATATCGGTTTCAGTTATAAAATCCAGCAACTTAGGGAAAGTACTTGGGGATTTAAACTCAACTTTTACTATTGAATTAATTTATGAATTTATTTTGAATTCAGCTAAGGGGGTATAGCATTTTATAAAAAAATGCAACTTCTTAGAGAATAGCTGAGCCACCTATTAGCCAACATATACACCAAAAACTAATCGGCACAAGTTTACAAAAATTTCTAAAAATTATCTCTTGAGATAGAGTTTTGTCACATACATATACACAGAGTGACTGACAGACGTTTTCTAAAAACCATCAAATTATGTTCATGACCTTCTAAAACGTATACTTCCATCGAAAACCGGAATTAAAAATTTTTCACGAATGCAATACTTTTTTTTTTCTTTTAAAGACAGAAGAAAATAAAAATCAACTGAATTGTGTGTTTTTCAGTTACCTTTAATTTAAAGGTGTTATAATTAAAAAAAATTTCAGAAAAAGATAAATTTCTTTAATCTATTAAATGTTACATAAAATGAAGAAGGTATATAAATACCTCATCGTAGAAATTTCAATTTCTCAAATTTAAATAATTTCAACTTTTCACAGAGTCTTAAAAGTCTTCTTTTATTTTGTCAGAAATTACAAAATTAATTTTATCCAAAATTTATCAAATAATAAATGCGTTGGATATCGGTTTCAGTTATAAAATCGAGCAACTTAGGGAAAGTACTTGGGGATTTAAACTCAACTTTTACTATTGAATTAATTTATGAATTTATTTTGAATTCAGCTAAGGGGGTATAGCATTTTATAAAAAAATGCAACTTCTTAGAGAATTGAGATAGAGCTTTGTCACATACATACACACAGAGTGACTGACAGACGTTTTCTAAAAACCATCAAATTATGTTCATGACCTTCTAAAACGTATACTTCCATCGAAAACCGAACTTAAAAATTTTTCACGAATGCAATACTTTTTTCTTTTAAAGAAAGAAGAAAATAAAAATCAACTGAATTGTGTGTTTTTCAGTTACCTTTAATTTAAAGGTGTTATAATTAAAAAAAAATTCAGAAAAAGATAAATTTCTTTAATCTATTAAATGTTACATAAAATGAAGAAGGTATATAAATACGTCATCGTAGAAATTTCAATTTCTCACGTGTTTTCACAGACTAAGTCGTCTTTTATTTTGTCAACAGTTAGGTATTATGCAACTTATCAAATAAATGCATTGGATAACGGTTTCAGTTATGAAATCCATCTACTTAAGGAAAATGCTTGGGGATTTAACCATTATACTCAATTTTAACTACCGAATTGATTTATCGTTCTTTTTTTATTTCAACTGAGCGGGAATTTCACTTTATAAACCTTCTAAAGCAGCAAATTTAATATAATTTTGAAAGCAGCACTTTTATTTCGATGAAATGAAATTCCTTTCTTTCATATAGTTCAATGTTTGTTTCAAATAAAAACTTTTCCTATTTGTATAAAGTTAATTTTTAAATTTTTTATATTTTAAAATATTTTAAATAGAATTTAAAATTTGAATTATAAAAACAACAGAGAAAAAATCATGATAGAATGTATAAATTGTATTTTGGAAAAAGAAATAGAGGCCATCAGCGACACATATTGAGAGGTATAAAACTAAGGCCAACTAAGATAATTTTATCTCAAGATCTAACACATTGTGAAGTTTAGTGTAAATAATTCTTTGAGATATATGAATTCATCGATGAAATTATGCAAAAAATGTTCTTTTGCATCTTTTCTATTTTTTATTAGTACTATATTGAAATTGAAAAAATAGAAAAATTTAACAGATCTGTATTTTCTAAGAATTTTATTTTCTATTACCTGTCTTTGAGAAGAATAATATTAATATATACATTTGACTGTATGAATACAATGTGAAAGTAGGATATTTTGTAAATCATAATTCTGAAATTTCTCTAGCTTTTTCACGAATGAAATTGTTTAGATCTATGTATCGTTCTGCTTTCATTAAACATGATGTTTTAAAAAAAATAACATGCGCTTGAAATTTGTTTTGTATTTATACCTAAGTATCTTGTCACGGTCTAACTTAACACAGCATAAAATATATCAAAATAACATATTTGTATCTTTATTGCTTAGTTTAAATCAAACAGAAAAACACTTAAAAATTATGCAGAAGAACAAAATAAAAGAATACCACTGAATTATTGTCTTTCCAGTTACCTTTATTTTTAAAATGCAGTAATTTTATTTGATTTTCTTAAAAGATAACTTATTTGAATATTATGTAAAATGAAGAGTGTGCAAATTCGTCTATTGAAAATTTTGTTTTTTTCACTATCTTTTAACAGTCTTCTTTTATTCAGTCAGCTGTTAAGTATATGCAATTTATCAAATAAATGCATTGGATATTGGTTTCAGTTATAAAATCCAGCTACTTAGGGAAAATGCTTGGAGATTTAACCGTTATACTCAACTTTTACTATTGAATTAATTTAGCAATCTTTGTCGATTTCAACTCTGGAGGAATTCCACTTTATATAAATCTTCTTAAGCAGTAAATTTAATATAATTTTAAAGGCATTATTTTTCTTATCTATCAAACGAAAATTTTTGCTTTCATATTGTGTTTGTTTCAAACAGAAAATTTTCTACTAGTCTAAAGTTAATTTTTAACCTTTTTTTTGTTTAAAAATATTCTAGTAACAATGGGATTTATAAAAAGGCAAAAAGGAAGAGCCATAATAGAATGTCAATTGTATGCTGGGAGAAATAAAATAGGCATAGAATGATACATTTTGAGCGGTATACAACTAAATTTAAGAAAAAACAGTTTATCTCAAGATCTAATGAAATTTGAAGACTGTTGCAAATAATTCTTGATGCGTGTATGCATATTTATATTTTTCTTTACAGGTGAGTCATAATTATCGAAACAATAGTATATCAACTTAAATATGCTCCTAAGTACATATTTTCAATTGCAAAGTTTCATAAATAAAAAGGAAATTTTTGATAAGATGGGTTGCAACACCATGGGGGGGGGGGTCCATTTGAAAAAAATAATATGTAAATTGAATTTTTATACGGCCCCCGTAGAAAAAAAAATCAGTTACAAAAACTTTCCACATCCAGTCCTGAATTAGACACAAAAATACATTTCGTATCTGTAAAACTCGCAGAGCAATATGGATTTAAATAAATCATCAGATTTTAAGGGGTTCGACACAAATTGAAACCCGCGCAATTCAAAACACATGTTACTTTAACAGTTATATTCAGAGCATTATTTGAGAATTCTTTTATTTGTCCTTGTAAATAAAAGTTTAATGTAATGCACATCATATTCTATTTCAAATATCTCGTATTAAACCTCAGTAATTTATATCATTTCATCATGTTTAAAATTGCGCAATATAAGTGACATACTCCGCAAACCTTTCCACCCGTAAATGATAGTATAACAGAACCACTTTCTTGGATGCTATAAATAAATCAAAAATGTCTTGCACTTCACATTCTACAGAAAGCAAGTATCAGTGTACTTCAAAAATTCTAATCAATGTCATTATGTTTCTGATATAGTAACATCAGTGTGCCTGAAGCGATTTCTCTTCTTAGGCCATATTGTAACTCAATACATTGTGTCTTTGGAAATGAAGTATGTGTTGTTCACAGTGCAGTGAGTTCACCATTTGAACTATATTTTTTTGGAATAGAAAAAAAAAATAAAAAAATAAGCTGTCCCTTTAAACTTTTGAGGGGCAAAGCACTTCTGTTCCTAAAATGTTCAAATGATTGATTGGCATCGTTATTCATAAACAATTTTATATGATTGCAAGTAAAAGCTGTTTTTCACGTACATTGTGAAAAACAAAAGTTAATACTAAAATTCCGGTGGCAATGTGGCTTAAGGGAATTAAAATTAAGTGGTATATATAATCCAACTGCCCGGTGCCCTTCAAGGGGTAAAAAAAAGAAACTTCATTGAAAGACTCTCGGATATTGGAGAGTAAAAAGACCCAATCAGCAAAATAAATAAATAAATATAGTTTGTTTGAAAGTTTTATCTGAATTTGTTTTTGAATTATTATTATTTTTTTGTAGTTTTTTATATTTTTGTCATCGTGGCAACAGATGTATTCCAATTCTGGACATCAAACATGGGTAAATGAGAAAAAGATTAAAATGTGAATATCACAAGGGTTCAGATATGCATCAGATATCTCTAGACTGAGCGCAACAACCATTTCCCAAATAGTTAAAAAAAGGCATCACTATAGACAGTTTCTTGCTTTTAATCAAAGATGCTTAATTTGTGAATGTACTTAAAATTATTTCTTAAATTTATTATTTTTAGCGAATGAATTATTAAAATTTATAAAAGCTTGGCCTCTTATGCCATGCACAGTTTTAATAAATATAAATGGGATAAAACACATACATACTGCTAAATGATGTAAGTTACATTACAGATATTAAATTGCTTCAAAGCATAAATAAACAGTTACAGCCTACATTTGTAGCCATCTTCATGATAATACCAGAAAAAAAGCCAAAATATCATTAATTGAAAAATTTTGGAACGATACCTCTGAGTCTTATGTCTCAAAAGCTTGTGACTTATAAATTCTCCAACAAATCGATGTCGTTTATTCTTTATTGCTCTACGAATCCAACAATAATCCATAATAAATACAGCATTTGTATTATTAACCTTAAAAAATCTTGTATTTTTACAACATGTGCAATTTTTATGAACGAAAATGTATTAAAACCCATAAATGATGTTAAATACTGAATTACATTAAAGGCATAAACTTACATATAAACGCAAACACACAATTTCAGATATTCTAAAGATGACCATAGATACAGATTGAAACTTTTGATTTCTGTCTTAATGTAATTTTATGATTCTTACGGGGGGCTGGTAAACATTTTAAAATAATCTTTATTTAGAATAGTTTTCGTTCCTTTTTAGCATTCTGCCAACGTGTTTATAGATTTTTATTTCATTTTAATTTTATATATATATATATATATGTTGGGTTCTTTTTATTAAACTTCTGCAACAGATTATTACTTTAATTAATTGCAACTTCTGCTCAGTAAAATATACTTAGTTAATATAGATCAATAAATATTCTTCAGCTTTATTAAAGAATTTAATGAGATCTGGGTCAAATTTCCAATTACATGAATCTTGTTGTTGGATTAAATAATTAAATAAATTAGATGCTTATATAAAAAAAAGAATTAATTAAGTAAGGATTACACCAGTTAACATTAAGAAATCATTAAGATAAACAAACTAAACGACAAATTAAAACAATAAAAAGGATAAACACAAATATTATTTAAGAATCTTTAAAATTTAATGAATACAAGTAAATAAGAAAGAACACAGCAAGATTCTCAATCTGACCCAGTCTCAAGTACTAAACCTTGATCTGCAGTAGAACCCAACATTTATCACTGTTGATTCCTGAGATATTAAACTCATACTAATAATTTAAAAATACAAGATTCAACCTAACATTACAAAAGAGAGAAGAGAGACTCTGAAATCCTTCTTATTTTCAAGAAGGCAAAGAAAGATATAATTTTGAAAAAACTAAAACACTAGAAATAATCAAAATAAACACCCCAGAAATCAACGATGATATTTTTGGCCAATTTCGTAAAGTGTTAGTACATCTGCTTTAACTTCCCCATTTTTTTTTTCTTTTTTTTTTTTTGTTTATAAGATAAGTTAATTCATTTAAAATCAAGTGAATTTCTTAACATTTTTTGCTTTAAAAAAAAAATCTATTACTTAGTCAAGTATCTTTGCTCAGGTTAAGCTAAAAGTACATTAATTAATCCGAGCTAATATAATTTCCGGTCTGATAAGTTATTTAAAAATTCTAAATAAAAAAAAGGTAATGGTTGAAAATTATTTTTACTTCCAAACATTCAAAGAAACTACTTTAATTTTATGGTATTACAAAACTTAGTATAGTTATTCCGATACTACAGAGGTTAAAATTCAAAGAAATTAATATCAAGGTAGGATAAATAAAAAAAAAACTAAAAAACTATACTAAAGCATATCCTTTATATACATTCTCCTTTATTTAATTTAACATAAAAAAAACAAAAAAAAACATCTAAATTCACTAATACAACTGTTGTTGTAAACACATGGAAATACTAAATCACTACAAGATTAATCACTAGGAAAAAAATCGTTTAAGATTAAATACAGAATATTTCTCTTACCAGCAGCTGAATTCTTTCATTTACCCATTTTGGGTATTTTTCATTTATATGATGGACAACAGTACACAAATCTTCCATAACTAGAGCAGTCTTGGACGACTACTGACACGTGTTAACAGCCATTTGCTGTCAAAGGCAATTTATTCCGCTACTCTTGGTGAAGGTTAGTTCGGAAGGGACATTCTTTCCCGGCAAGCTCCCGGCTCTCTGCGGCAGGTAGTACTTTTTCTCGACTTACACTTGGAGTGCTTTTGTTTTAGACCGCTAATCATTCCACTGCTCACGGTGAAGGCTAGATCGGGAGGGACATTTTTTCGCGGCAAGCTCTCGGCTCGCTCCGGCAGGTAGTACTTTTTCTTGACTTACACTTGGAGTGTTTTGTCTTAGACTGCTAATCATTCCACTGCTCACGGTGAAGGCTAGCTCGGAGGGGACATTCTTTCACGGCAGGCTCTCGGCTCTCTCCGGCAGGTAGCACTTTTTCTTAACTTACACTTGGAGTGTGTTGTCTTAGACTGCTAATCATTCCACTGCTCACGGTGAAGGCTAGATCGGAAGGGACATTCTTTCACGGCAAGCTCTCGGCTCTTTCCGGCAGGTAGCACTTTTTCTTTTGACTTACTCTTGACGTGCTTTCTCTTCGACTGCCAATCTCGAAGAACTCTTTTGGCCTCCCCTCTCCCAGATTAAAAAAAACAGGGGAGGGGGGGAGACAAAACTTATCCGCTTCTTCAACTAGATGCTCTCCGTACGAAGCTTTGACCAGGACTCCCTTTATTTCCAAAAAACCAATTGCACGTCCCTCTGCAAATCAAAAGGGGCACCAAAAACTAGGAAGACTAATGCTTTCCCCTTTCTCTCCTGTTCCTAGAGTCCATCTCATTGGCCAATGCAATAGTCACCCTCTCTCATGACCAAATATGGTCATCGCTAGCGTCCCCTACTCTCAATCACGTGGTCAGATAGCAGGGACAGCTGTCTCTAAATTTTGCACCTGCTTGCAAACCAGTGCTCGCCGATAACCGTGAATTGGCCCCTTTATCTCAGATCGGTCATAAAACTTTAAGGGTCTGGGAAAATATCTACTCCGCCTCAAATGACAGTCAACGTTTGTCATGGGTTATAAAATTTTAGGGTACTATTCATTCACGTACGCAAGCAATAAACTATGCGTGTGGGCCAATTTTTAACAAGGCTGAATATATGCCCTTTACAATCAAGCCAGAAGCTACTCTTCTTCGAAAAAAATCAACAAAGGACCACTTTACTCAAATAGTACAATTATTCCAGGACAGTAAAAGCATTCATAGGAACGGGTGTGAATTACGCTAGATAAGGGAATGGGAAACTTTCACTTTCATTCACAACAATGCCTTTATTCTCGTGAGAACGATCATAAAATAGAAAAAAGGAAATGTCCAGGGTTTTCGCTACTAAGAAAAAAAAAGGAGAATAATTTTAAATATGAGATACATAAAGCATTATAAAAAGCCGTATTAAAAATATCTTTACAAGAGTTCTTTTTAAATTTGGAATATTAAAATAATTTATACAAAAAAAAATTACTAAAAAAAAAACATAACAAGAGCTCCCCCTCGTTGAAAAAAAAATAAACATTATTAGTTTTGAACAAAACAAGAATTTTATTTTTTTAGCTAAATGACCACATAAGGTCAGTTAAAGAAAGTCCTAAAAAAATTTAAAATTAAATCCAAAATGAAAGAAAAGATTAAATGAAAAACAATGCAGTACCCCGGTTGAATAGTAGAATAAAGATAATCGCCTAGAACAGATCAAACGACGACCCGAAAAGTTGATAACCTCACCCTACTAAGCTACCACACCAACTCTGCACACCGGAAATGCTAAGTTGAAGCTTGGGCAAAACATCTAGAAGTTAAACATATACTAGGGCCTAAGATGCTATTAAAATCTACATTATATACCTGGCATACTTAATTAAATCTCCACACCTGCTATACCGTCAAGAATACCAACACACTGGGATATCCCTATCTGCTAACACCTCTGTAGAAAAAAAATCCCTAAAAAAAAATTTCCACAAGTAGAATGCAAGGAAGATTTGTCCAGTGAATAAAAAAAATTAAAATTTTTTTTTTTTAAAAAATTTTGAATCCTGTGAGCAGGATAGAGCCAAAGGACCGAAACAATCAATTTCTGAAAAAAGTACAATAGAAATACTGCTTGCCAGCTGTAGGTATCACAAATATATACATATAATAGCACGATAACATTTTGTATACACATACACAAAACAAAAATAGCAATAACCTTTCAGTACATCTATAGGGTACACATAAAAAAAAACAGTACTAATACCTGTTTATATTCAGTGGCATAACATGTGCATATAAACAAAAAAAAAAAAAAAAAAACAGTTCAATGACTTGTAACGGTGACACAGTATTACATAAGTGTATGGGCATTTTATATCACAGCATTATAATTATATAGGTTACCTTGTGTAGCCTAGACTGATAATTGTCTGCCTTAGTTATTATCAATGGATAAATATTCCATATACTAATAGTAACTAAGAAAAATTCATAAAATGCTACACATAATACTTAAAATGAACTGATAATTTCACAATAGAGTTCGCCAATTTCATTGACAAGTACCACTAATTTTTGTTAAAATACCCAATTTACACAAACAATGGGTATATTGTTAGAGAAATCACATGAAATAACAAAACAGACTATATAAACAAACTATATACATATATAATACACATAAACCAGATAATATATCTGTGGGCTGTGGGGTGTACACTACCTGTATCTTAAATCCCCACTTCCCAAATAGAGAACTAATATCAAAAATATCCAAAAAAATACAAAGTTAAAAGAAATGCAAAAAAAAGATAAAAATAAAAATAAAAGATGAACTACATTCCTAACAGTACCTATACTATATACAAAAAGGGGGCAGTAGGAATACGCAGGCATCACATGTACTGCTACCAAATCTCAACTCCAAAATTTCCTGACCCGAAATCTCTCTAAGTCCCCAAAATTAGCGCTAAAACCCGCTAAAAAATAAAAAAAAGAATACATATAGGGGGCGGAGCACTTACATGGTCCTAATTTATCGAAATAATCCATAAATCACCGAGAGAAAATACGGAACTGGCGGAAATCCACATTAAATAACAGCGGAACCAAATCAAAACAAACGATATCGAGGCTCGAAAACTACTTAAATTTTAGCTAACTCGCGCATAAAACCTTCCTAAAATAACTAAAATCACAAGTATTTATATACAATCTAAAAAAAATAAAGTTAAACCGCCCTAAAATTTATAATTCGGTCGCGAATCCCTTTTTCGAAACGCATACCCAGTTCTCGGAATTGAATACGATTTGTTCTGCCTAGATAAACAGACGCCATTACGATCTCGCGAACGACTCACGCGCCCCGAATCAATATGCGTTCCTACCTGCCTAACTCCCTCACAGCTATCAGCGCTCGCTATTACCGTATTTTCCCGTGCTTCTGAGAGCAACCCACCAACCGTTTCCTCGTTACCCTCTTGTCGTCTGCTCGTAGATTGCACTGCAGGTTGGCTGGTTCCTGGACATGGAATGGGAGGGGGAAATCTATTTATGAATCGATTCCTTTTCCTTCGCGTAGTGAAATCGAATTGAGAATGACTCGACTCATTCGTAGTTGGTATCAGAGTTTGGCGTTTGTTTTGGTCTACAATATCGTCTCCATTTTGCTCATTTACACCTGAAATATGCCTATCTTTAAATAAAGTGAGGCGGTCTACATGGACAATTTGAGTTTTAGAAGGGTTAGCAATTAATGCTATCTTAAAATTAACTTCACTGAGCCTCTCAATTATAGTAAATGGGCCGTTATTTAATTTCGACAATTTTTTTGTATTTCCAGCAGTGATGGATGGGTTAAATAACCACACTCTATCGCCTACTTTTAAATCCTTAACGACTGCAGTTTTTTCTCTGTATCTTTCCTGGCTTTCAGACACCTTAACTAAACTATCATACACCTCAGCATATACCTTTTGGAGTGCAGGTATTAATAATTCACAAAAAGATGGGGCGTCGTTATAGCTAACCCTCGGCGACTGCGAAAATAGATTATATGGTAGATTTAAGTTTCTGCCATATAAAACTGCTGCGGGGGTTAATTTAGTCGAAGAATGCACAGCCGAACGCATCGCTAACAGGGCAAATTTTAGTTTAGTATCCCAGTCTGACTGGTTCTCATTTACAATGTGACTGAGTGCGTTTTTTAAAGTTTTATTCTGCCGTTCAATCTGTCCATTCGAGGCCGGATGAAAGGCAGCACTCTCTCGCCAGTCACCGTTAAAATAGGGGTATTGCACTCTACAATTTCATAAGAATCTAAACCATTAAGTATTGTATTACTTAAAATATTTATAGCAGATCCTGTATCACACAGCGCATTAAAAAACACATTATTTACATTTATGAAGACAGTAGGTAAATGATAAGACTGGGGTGAAAACATACTAAAAATAATTGGGAGGTCTAGAGGCCTTGATGGAGACGATTCGACCAAATCGACACCAGCCCTTACCTGTTTAAAGAATTGTTTTGATTATTCCCTTCACTAATTGAGCTTTGAACATTCTCGCTTTCTATATTTACACCATTATCATTATTTCTATTCCCTCTACCTCTGTAATTATTATATCCTCCCCTGCGATTTTGGTGGGATTGAGAATAACTACCCCTACCTCTTCCTCTAAAATTCTGAAAGTTCCCTCTATTAGCATTTTGGTTTTGTGGGCAAAATCTGGCTATGTGCCCAGTTTGGGAACACACGTAACAGATTACTTCTCTATACTGAGGCCTCTCAGTAGTGTGAAAGTCTCTTTGCTGATTGCTACCCTCTAAAAATCTCTCTAATTTACTAGTAAGAGCTTCTACCTGCTCCCACAGTTTACTAATCTCCTGCTCTGACTGGTTAGTGTGATTTGGCTGGATAGCAGCACATGCAACACTTTGCTGGGCAATTTGGGGGAAAAAAGGGTTGATATTCTCTACCTGCATGTTATATAAGGGATTAACACTCTTTAATGCTTTTTCCTCAAGGAGGGCAAATTCTAAAATTTCAACAGGTGTTTTAGGGCACCTAGTTATAACTCCTCTTCTTATCTCAGGAACTAAATTACTTAATAACATAGAATGCAGTAGAGCTTCCCTGCTTTTATCAGCAACATCCTGTTCTACCCCCTCGACTACTAATGCTTTAAGGGACAAATCATATGCTCTGTCGTAAAATTCCTGAACAGGCATATGGGGATTGTGTTTAAAATTCAAAAATTGGGTCAAAGCAATATCAGGGGCTAGCTCTTGCGTATATCTCTCTTTAAGTACTTTAATTATTTCTACAGTTTCCTTAGTGCGGTGCAATTTATATATCCTAGCAGCATTCCCACTTAATCTACTTAGTAGGGCAAATTTTTTTTCATCCTCTGACCAATTAAAGAACTCGGATAACTGCTCATACTTTTCTAAAAATGCAGAAAATGAGCAAGAGTTGCCTTCGCCACTAAAAGGGGGAATAAGACTGACATTTTCGATTAATGCGCTCTTTTTCTGAATAAGAGCGAGCTCCTTGAAATGCTGGTTTTCTGTCATTTTTAGGCAAAACTTCACACCGAATTAAAAATAAAATAATAGAAAATAAAGTAATTTAACTGCTACTTAATTCTCAGATGCCCAAGAAAGAGAGAAAAAAAAATAAATAAAAAATACATAAATACATAACTTATATTGGCATATAATTTACTCAGTAAGCCCAAACACTCATTTAAATGTAAATATAACAGTAAAAATTTCAAAATAAATAGTTTTTTGAAACCCCGGTAAAATTGCCTAACTAAAAAAAAAGCATTTGAAATTAGTAAGTTATGTACACCCCTATTGGTTATGCACAACATACACTAAAATAATCAAACATAATACACAATAAAATCACAAAACACATATATTTTCATTTCGTTTCACTCTTAATATCGTAAATATATATCAAAATTCAGGCTATTGTTGTAATAAATAGGCTCTACTTCATAGTACTATTTTTATACTTATTGTGACACAATAATCAGGCTTTTCACACACGGCATCATTTATTTTGTTACAATAACCAGGCTTTTCACACACGGCACCATTTATTTTGTTGGGTTCTTTTTATTAAACTTCTGCAACAGATTATTACTTTAATTAATTGCAACTTCTGCTCAGTAAAATATACTTAGTTAATATAGATCAATAAATATTCTTCAGCTTTATTAAAGAATTTAATGAGATCTGGGTCAAATTTCCAATTACATGAATCTTGTTGTTGGATTAAATAATTAAATAAATTAGATGCTTATATAAAAAAAAGAATTAATTAAGTAAGGATTACACCAGTTAACATTAAGAAATCATTAAGATAAACAAACTAAACGACAAATTAAAACAATAAAAAGGATAAACACAAATATTATTTAAGAATCTTTAAAATTTAATGAATACAAGTAAATAAGAAAGAACACAGCAAGATTCTCAATCTGACCCAGTCTCAAGTACTAAACCTTGATCTGCAGTAGAACCCAACATTTATCACTGTTGATTCCTGAGATATTAAACTCATACTAATAATTTAAAAATACAAGATTCAACCTAACATTACAAAAGAGAGAAGAGAGACTCTGAAATCCTTCTTATTTTCAAGAAGGCAAAGAAAGATATAATTTTGAAAAAACTAAAACACTAGAAATAATCAAAATAAACACCCCAGAAATCAACGATGATATTTTTGGCCAATTTCGTAAAGTGTTAGTACATCTGCTTTAACTTCCCCATTTTTTTTTCTTTTTTTTTTTTTTTGTTTATAAGATAAGTTAATTCATTTAAAATCAAGTGAATTTCTTAACATTTTTTGCTTTAAAAAAAAAATCTATTACTTAGTCAAGTATCTTTGCTCAGTTTAAGCTAAAAGTACATTAATTAATCCGAGCTAATATAATTTCCGGTCTGATAAGTTATTTAAAAATTCTAAATAAAAAAAAGGTAATGGTTGAAAATTATTTTTACTTCCAAACATTCAAAGAAACTACTTTAATTTTATGGTATTACAAAACTTAGTATAGTTATTCCGATACTACAGAGGTTAAAATTCAAAGAAATTAATATCAAGGTAGGATAAATAAAAAAAAAACTAAAAAACTATACTAAAGCATATCCTTTATATACATTCTCCTTTATTTAATTTAACATAAAAAAAACAAAAAAAAAACATCTAAATTCACTAATACAACTGTTGTTGTAAACACATGGAAATACTAAATCACTACAAGATTAATCACTAGGAAAAAAATCGTTTAAGATTAAATACAGAATATTTCTCTTACCAGCAGCTGAATTCTTTCATTTACCCATTTTGGGTATTTTTCATTTATATGATGGACAACAGTACACAAATCTTCCATAACTAGAGCAGTCTTGGACGACTACTGACACGTGTTAACAGCCATTTGCTGTCAAAGGCAATTTATTCCGCTACTCTTGGTGAAGGTTAGTTCGGAAGGGACATTCTTTCCCGGCAAGCTCCCGGCTCTCTGCGGCAGGTAGTACTTTTTCTCGACTTACACTTGGAGTGCTTTTGTTTTAGACCGCTAATCATTCCACTGCTCACGGTGAAGGCTAGATCGGGAGGGACATTTTTTCGCGGCAAGCTCTCGGCTCGCTCCGGCAGGTAGTACTTTTTCTTGACTTACACTTGGAGTGTTTTGTCTTAGACTGCTAATCATTCCACTGCTCACGGTGAAGGCTAGCTCGGAGGGGACATTCTTTCACGGCAGGCTCTCGGCTCTCTCCGGCAGGTAGCACTTTTTCTTAACTTACACTTGGAGTGTGTTGTCTTAGACTGCTAATCATTCCACTGCTCACGGTGAAGGCTAGATCGGAAGGGACATTCTTTCACGGCAAGCTCTCGGCTCTTTCCGGCAGGTAGCACTTTTTCTTTTGACTTACTCTTGACGTGCTTTCTCTTCGACTGCCAATCTCGAAGAACTCTTTTGGCCTCCCCTCTCCCAGATTAAAAAAAAAACAGGGGAGGGGGGGAGACAAAACTTATCCGCTTCTTCAACTAGATGCTCTCCGTACGAAGCTTTGACCAGGACTCCCTTTATTTCCAAAAAACCAATTGCACGTCCCTCTGCAAATCAAAAGGGGCACCAAAAACTAGGAAGACTAATGCTTTCCCCTTTCTCTCCTGTTCCTAGAGTCCATCTCATTGGCCAATGCAATAGTCACCCTCTCTCATGACCAAATATGGTCATCGCTAGCGTCCCCTACTCTCAATCACGTGGTCAGATAGCAGGGACAGCTGTCTCTAAATTTTGCACCTGCTTGCAAACCAGTGCTCGCCGATAACCGTGAATTGGCCCCTTTATCTCAGATCGGTCATAAAACTTTAAGGGTCTGGGAAAATATCTACTCCGCCTCAAATGACAGTCAACGTTTGTCATGGGTTATAAAATTTTAGGGTACTATTCATTCACGTACGCAAGCAATAAACTATGCGTGTGGGCCAATTTTTAACAAGGCTGAATATATGCCCTTTACAAACAAGCCAGAAGCTACTCTTCTTCGAAAAAAATCAACAAAGGACCACTTTACTCAAATAGTACAATTATTCCAGGACAGTAAAAGCATTCATAGGAACGGGTGTGAATTACGCTAGATAAGGGAATGGGAAACTTTCACTTTCATTCACAACAATGCCTTTATTCTCGTGAGAACGATCATAAAATAGAAAAAAGGAAATGTCCAGGGTTTTCGCTACTAAGAAAAAAAAAGGAGAATAATTTTAAATATGAGATACATAAAGCATTATAAAAAGCCGTATTAAAAATATCTTTACAAGAGTTCTTTTTAAATTTGGAATATTAAAATAATTTATACAAAAAAAAATTACTAAAAAAAAACATAACATATATATATATATATTTACTGATTTACGAAAAATTAAGTATGAAAAAATATAATGTTGTATCTTATCAACTCTCATTTTTTAATTCATTTAATTAAAAAAATAAACAAATTATTCTTAGTTATTAAATGCAAAATATTTCTTTGATATGTATTATTTACAACAACAACAAAAAAATGTTTTAATTGGTGTTTTTTGTTACTCTATAATTCGTGTTTACGATGAAGATTGTTTTAAAAAGCAATATAAGTAAAAGATCAGAAAAATAATAACAAATTAAATAAGTTAGTTTTAGCTATTTGCTATTAGAATGTTATTATGAAAGATTTTCTTCTTTAATACGAAAAAACAAAGCAAAACGCTGAAATATGCATGCCATTCTACGAATTATAAACGGATTTAATAACAATTTTATCAATCTTGAATGCAGTTTATACATTTAACAAAAACATTTCATTTCATTTTACAATTACATATTTTATGATCAATTTAAATCTTTCACGAAAGTTCTTTTATGGAAATATTCAGAATTATTTGATTTCTGTTATTAATTTTTAAAAAAAAGGCCAACCCTTGATTTTGATTAAATAAATTAAACTGACGACATGTATTTTTATAACAAAGTCAATGTAGAAATATTTTAAAAATTGAAAAAAAAAATATTTTAACAAAGTCTATTTTAATTATTTTATTATATTAATAGCTGAGTACCACTACGGCGTTTCCTGGAGTTTTACGAATGAAAAATCTTCGAAAATAATACATTTTAAAAACAGCAGCAACAACAACAACAACAACAACAACAACAATAATAATAATGATAATAACAATAATAATAATAATAATAATAACAGTAAAACCGTCTATTTCAGTTCTTAACTAAGATTGAGTGTAGGGAGCTAAAACATTCCAGAGCAATTCTAATATATACGCAAACGCATACTATTTATATATATGAGATGTTCTGATCCTCAGAAATGCATAATGCAAGTGCCAATAAGTAATGTACCACTTTTAATCAACAATAAACTAAAGAGAATTTAATTTGCAGTTATGTATGCCTCACAGTGATTGGATACGTAATGAAATTCTTGTAACTTTCTCATTAAAATTACTCATACATGTCGTTCACTAAGCACCTTTATTTATGATTCACCTGATAATGAAACAACCAGACTAGGGTTTGATCTCAATAACAGTGTAATATGTCACCACAGAAAAGCATAAAGTCATTTTATGTTTCTATGCTGTATGCCTTTATGCTATAAAGTCATCTTCATTTTTAAAAAATAGAGATTCACAATATTAAAAATTTAAACTCCGCAAAGTGACAGGGTTTTGTTTATCATATGAAACATATAGAACTCTCTGCTCCGAAGCCAATGTAATCAAGTTACCAAACATGCGAAAGAGTACAGGAGTTTAAGGCTAAGTTCTAAGTTGCTAATTAAGTTATTAGAAAAAATTACTTTATCCAGTACGAAAATTTTACCCCGAAGTTAAAAGAAAGAGTTGGATTAGTCAGTCGGAAGAATAAATTGCGCAATTCGTCTTTAGGCGTCAATGGCCGGGAATTGTGAGAAATCGAATGATTTTTCAATTTTAAACAAATGAAAGAATAAAAAAATAAGTGGGATATTAGGGAAATAGTTGTTTTAACAAATTATAGTTTTTTAGAATGAAATAAAATAAAGGAACTGTAGAATAAAGTATAGAATATAAATAATACGTTAAATATTATATAAAAAAGGGGTAAAATTAAACATTTTAAAAAATTGAAAATAATTTAAAATAAAGGTGACCTTCTTTTATTATTTCATATGCATAAATACATACATGTGTATACATACAGGGTGATTCTAAATTTTTTCACAATAAAAGAGGGGTGATAGTACACATCAAGACAAACAATATTAAATAGGAGACCAAGGGTTCTAAGCGTTTTTCGAAGGAGATACCCGCTATTAAGGGACCAACATTTCAAATAAACATAAAAAACGGAAAAATAGGTCGATTGATTTGCGGTTTTCACTAAAATTATTCTTTATATCGGCATTTTTTTCAAATTAAATTATAAAGATAAATTTCAAAAAATGCCGACAGAGGGCGCTTTAGACTTTGGAGTAATGAACAACTATTTTTTTGCCGGTATTTTTTGCATCTCATTAAATGTTTTCATAAACTTAGACTCAAACTTAAATTTTGAGCTCAAAATCTGAAAGGTGGGAGTAGTTAAGTAGCACAAATTGAACTGTGTTCAGAGCGTTCAAATTTCAAAGAATTATAAAAAACGGAAAAATTAGTTGATTGATTTGCGGTTTTCACTAAAACTATTCTTTATGCTGGTATTTTCTAAAAAATAAATTATAAAGATAAACTTCAAAATTGTCAATAGAGGGCGCTTCAGACTTTGGAGTAACGAACAACTATTTTTTGTCGTTATTTTTTGCATACGTTAAATGTTTTCGGAAGCTTAGACTTAAAGTTTGAGCTCAAAATCTGAATAGTAGGGAGTGGTTAAGTAGCACGAACTAAACTGTGTTTAAGGGGGAAGGTTTCAAATTTAAAATAATGGTAGAAAATGGAAAAATTGGTTGATTCGTTTGCGGTTTAAAATAAAACCATTCTTAGCTAACTAACTAAAAATATTCTTAGAGGGAGCCTTAAACTTCAGAGTAACCAACAATTAATTTTAACAATTATTTTTTTGTTTCTAATTAAATGCTTGCAAAAGCTTATTAAATGTTTTCGGAAGATTAGATTTAAACTTAAATTTTGAGCTCAAATTGTGGATCGTTGGGATCGGTTAATAAGCGCAAACTCAAGTGTGTTCAGAAGTTGAAATTTAACCTTCCCCCTGTAAAGGCGTTTTTCCCTTTACATATTATTTAATAGTGGTTAGTTAGTTAAGATCCATTAGTTAAAATTACAATATTCTCTAAATTTATAACTTTATTTAATAAGCTTGATTTTTAATCCCTTTAATTTTGTTCAGTTGCTAACGGCTATTATTCTTTACGGGAAGGTTCCCGTAAAGCATGGTGACGTCACTGCAACGTCGTTGTGAAGTCACATTGTGACTTTGTGACCACCGATTGTCGATGTGACGTCATGTGACGTCGATGTTTAGTCACAGTAACTAAAATGTGAAGACGTTGTGGCCGTTTTAGAGCTCTTTTGCGACGTTTCACAAAGTCGTCACAATGTGACAAATGTGTCATTTGTGACTAATTTGACATTAACATTGTGACGAAACTGTGACAAATGAGACGATATTTAAATTGCCAGAAACATGTTTTTTAAAATAAATAACATGTTTTGAAGGATATTTATAAATTTCTAAAATTTTTTAAGAAAGTCACATTTTAGTCACAATGTGACGTAACTGAGTGGTGGCATTTTGGTCACAGATGTGATGTGACGAAAGTGACTCACACTGACGTCACTCTGACCATGCATGCTATTAGGGTTTGAAGAAAATCATGGAAAACTCCCAACGGCTAGGCTGACTGTCGCGATTGATTTCGAACCCAGCACCTACCGTCTACCAGTTTGGTTTTTGGTTTATTTTGTGTCGGCTAATCATCTACTCGAGGGATATAGGCCCGGGAGGTGCCGTTCATGGGGGGAGGTCTTTCTAAGGGAACCTAACCCGTATTTACGCGATGTTCGAAAAAAACTACGAAAACTTCGAACGGTTAGGCCGACGGCCGCAATTAGGTTCGAACCCAGCACCTGCCGTCTACCAGTTGAGTGGTCAGAACCTTTCAGGCACTCGTGGGGTATACCAGTTTGGAGTTCAGAACCTTTCGGCCACTGTTGGGGCTCCCTTGACACATCTTGATACATAACGGAATTCATTTTGTTAATGAAAAGAAAACAATTGGAGTGGTTTCCACAAGGCAGCAAATGCAACCCGAGACAATACCGAGTCCTACCAAGCCACCTCCAAATTAAAGCTTTGAGAAAAACATGATATTTTCCGAGGTAATAATGAATTTTTCATAATCAATTTAAAGTCGCTCTATTTAAATAATATAATTAATTAAATAATTATTGTTTAAATAATTATAATCTCACCTCATCCGTAAAATAGATTTCTGCTGTTTTTTCTGCTATTAGTTCTCTGTGTAGTTTTTGTCTGCTTATTCAAATAGAATTCTGAACTCAAAGACGATTTGCTACTAACTCTAAAATCTGTGTCTTTTTTTAAAATAAATAACGATTATAACGAAACTAATCGCATTAATATTATCATGTATAAGATATCTGGTTTAGTGTTAGAAATACAGTTTATATCATCTGTAAATATTATCTTGATGTAATTAATGCTACATTTTTCAAACCGATTGACATTTTAGATAAATTTGTCATCGCATATGTTTACATTAAATATGTTTAAACAATTATATATGAAAAAAATATATAATTTGTGGCTTAAATTGTACTTTTAAAAGAATGAAAGATTTATTTTAAACGAAAGTACTTTTACCTTATTTGTAAAAAAAAAAGAAAGATTTATTTTAAACGAAAGTACTTTTACCTTATTTGTAAAAAAAGAAAGATTTATTTTAAACGAAAGTACTTTTACCTTATTTGTAAAAAAATGAAAGATTTATTTTAAACGAAAGTACTTTTACCTTATTTGTAAAAAAATGAAAGATTTATTTTAAACGAAAGCACTTTTACCTTATTTGTAAAAAAATGTCGATTTTTTCGTTCTTTAATATATATTTTATACTGGGTATTTGCTTGTCTGCTTAATTCGTTTTACTTATTTATTTCTTTTTATATTAAAGACTTCATGTTAATGTAATTACATGATATTACTGAAATATTTTAATAAAACTTGTTTTATCTGTTAAACATAATTATTATTTGCTACCCCCTGTGATACTCACTGCATATTAAGTAGACATTTGCAACTTCAACCAATTATATTATCCCTTTGCGGTGCAGAGCACATTCATCCCTTAAGTGTGGAAATTAATGACTGACAGCAGAATTTGTAAACAACTTTATTACTAAATATGAAAAAGCTATGTTTCGCGTAACCGATAAACCGAGTTTTTTTTTTTTTTTTTACCGAAATTCCGGTGCCAATATGGCGCTTGGGAATAAAAATTAAGTAGTTTCATAGCTATACCACCGCCCTTCAATGGGTTAACGTAGTCAAAGGTGTATAGAAACTAATTCAAACACTGAAGGTGTTTTTAGTTATTATTGATGGTCATGAATAATGATTTGATACGATGCTTCTTTCCAAATATAGGTTTTTAAACTAATCACCTGATGATTATTTTTCACAGGAGTAATATCTCAGTGTTTCAACTTTCCCAATAGGTTAAAACCAACTAATATTCTCGCCATGTAACTAATATAGCCTCTCCAAATACTAAAACAAAGGTATTTTCTAGTACTCTATCCCGTTTTTTTTTTTTTAATAAGAACTTAGTAAACTAGGAGACATATTTTTTTTATAATATAAAATGTGGACGAAATTTTATTAATGATTTTTATCGTTTAAAATCTTTCGACAAATCTTTTGCTTCTTTTCTGCTTGATTTCTCATTGAATGTTTGATTATGCATTTGTTTAGTACACAAACATTCTCACAGATAATCTGCTTCTTTATCTAGATATTGAAGGCATCATTAGCTATGATTCATGATTCTAGATATCATTCAAGTTATTTTGCGCCAAATAAAGCTATAAAACTAATCGCATAACTATTCCCATTTAGAAGAGAATTAACCTTAATGTTACTTTTGGAGTTAATGGAAGCTATAGTGGACTATTAAGCTAATGAATAGCACGTTATGTACAATTCTTGAAGTTAAAATGGTTTGTTTATCAGGTACATAATATTTAAATAAATGTAATTCTGTAATTTTGAAAATACTCCAAATTCTAAAAATAGATATTCTCTACTAAATGGAATCTACGCTTTCGAAACTCCGTTCAGATCCTAACAAGCTAATTTGCTCTGTTTTAAAATGTTAACCTGATTAAGGGAAATTCATAGATTTTATTACGATCAGTGGCGATGATTTGTAGTTTCCTTCAATTGTAGACTTTGCACTTTCCAGTACCGCTACTGTCGTTACAGGAAACGACTGATTTTGATGAAGTAAAATTTATTACACATTTGAAAATCAGCTTTTATAAAATGTCTCAGCCTCCCAGGATTTTATAATAAAATGTTCTATTAAATCCCATACTTATACCAAAAATATTGTTTAATTTTACCATAGTTTTTTCACTTGAATACTTTTCGCACATGGTGTTTATTCATCTAAAGGTGTTTTTTCTCTATTAATTTTCATTATTCTTTATTAGTATATTCTTGAATAGACATTTATTTGGAAATATTCTCATTCAGCACTGCATACTAAAACCGCCGGGTATTTTACTCAAGTTTTATAAAAAGTGTTTCTCACCAGAATTTTAATTTTAAACTATTTAACTTATTTAATTAGTTTATTTTTCTGTTGTATACATTTAATATATCATATGAAGTCAATTCTGGTTTGAACCAACTATTATCAATCTGGCAGGAGTCATTTTGACCCCTAATGGCGGTTCTAGTATTAATGCCATAAATCTCTTTCTTTTTAACATTTTTGCACGTAATAATTTAATAATTTAAAAATTTCAATATTTTCTTTCCTTTACCCCTTAGAACCCTTGGTTTGGTTTAGTTTGGTATATTTTTGTCGGCCGATTATCTACGCTAGGAATATAGACTCAGGGGGAGTAATGGCCTTCGTGGGGGTCTTTCTAAGGAAATAACCCGTATTTACGCAAGGTTTCGAAGAAAACAACGAAAACTCCGAACGATTAGGCCGACAGCCGCGATTGGGTTCGAACCCAGCACCTGCCGTCTACCAGTTGAGAAGTGAGAACCTCTCGGCCACTAGTGAGGCCTTAGAACCCTTGGAATAGTAACCAAGGGTTCCGGGTTCGATCGCCGGCTTGGACATTTTCACTCTGTTGGATTCTATGTTTAGTTAGTAAGGAATAAATCACGTATTAAAAACGTTCAATAATTTCAGGCGTAATGTCATTGATGAAAAATAGTTGAAATTATGTATGTGTTCACCGATGCTGGGTTTATTTATGTCTCATGTTACGCCTGAACATTGTGTGCTTATGAAAACTACTCCATCTTGTGCTACAGTGCAGCCTTACCAGCATATCGATGGGGAAAATACCAAGTTGGTCATCGTCCTGGTAGCTTAAATGGCAAAGCACTTGGAGCGCTGATTCAAGGGTTTCAGGTTTGATGCCCGGCTTGGACATTTTTTACCCTGTTGGTTTCTACGCTTAGTTAGCAAGTGATTAAACGCGTATTAAAAATATTTAATAATTTCTCGTGTAAATTAATTGTTGAACATTAAGAGGAAAATTAATTAAAATTACTTTACTTAAAATATACTTTAATTAACTTATATTTATTCTATTCAACAGCTAATACCATAATTGCACTCAGAAAAATGTACGTATGCAAAAAAAGAAATTTTTTGAAACTTTAGATTTTTAGCAATTTTTGCAATTGCATTATCTTACGAAGGAGGGAGTGGAGCAGTGAAAAGATTTAACTATTCGATTTTTAAGACAATCATTTTTACGATAAAGCTTGCCGTTTACTGGATAACTGCAAAACAAAATAATTATTTTATCTTTAATCTTTGACCTAGAATAAAATTTTTTACTTCAGTCAGATCGACTAATATTTTTCGCATTTTATTTGAAATGAAGTTCTAAAAGTTTACACAAATTTCCAGCTCTTCACCAATTTTGGCAATGTTTCAATTTTTTTTTTCGACTATTTTGACTGGACAATTTGCAAAGCCACAGAAATTTGTAGCAACTGAAAAACCTGGTTCTGTAGATTTGAACCTTCTTTCAGGTTGAGTGCAGATAAAATTTTAGTAAGCGTAGAGATTTAATCTGTAGAATTGATAATTGGAGAATTGATTGCATCCGAAACCTGATATTCCGAATTCAGTAAAATGTTTCTTCAAACAAAAGTACTATGTAGCATTTTGAGATTTCTAAAGGAAAAGAAAAGGTTTCCAAATCGTAAATACATAGAAAAAAAAAATACATGTGGCACTCGGGGACTGCCGCGGTAAAACTATTGCATAGCATTTTTTATAAACTTATGCAATTATAATTATTTATTTATTTTTTATTTATGCAGTTTTTTTTGTCTTTGATATTAATTCAAGTTACACTTTTTGAGCGTGATGACCGATAACAAACATTTTTTTCTTTTATTGAATAAATGAGAAGTTAATATCGTTTAAAATATTTTTATCATCTTAAAATACATGTAGGTTAATCAGGAATTTTTATCATTGAAACTATACGTTTATGTTAGCTGAAATAAAAAACATAAATTTGAGACTTGATATTCTCAAAATATCTGAAAAATACCGCGTCAATGTCTGCCGAAGTCTACCGAAGGATACCGTGTCGAAGTCTGCCAAACTGAAGCGACGTTAGCCGGAGTGTTAGGTTTTTTTCTCTTTACGGAATTTCTAAATTCTTTCGCCGCGCTCAAAGCCCGCGATAAAACCTATGTAATACCTATGTAAAATACCTTAATAAATTACCAAACAAAATTTGACCGCGCTACGAAAATTAGATCGCGAGTTATAAGCATTTTAAATTTTCCGAACCTCACCGTAGGGGGGGGGTCTCCTGTCACTAAAAATTAACACTCTCTCATAAGAAAATTAAACAAAATTTGGCCGCGATACGAAAATTAGATTGCGAGTTATAAGCATTTTAAATTTTTCGACCCTCACCGTGGGGGGGGGGTCTCCTGCCACCTAAAATTAAAACTGGCTCATAATAAATTACCAAACAAAATATGGCCGCGCTACGAAAATTAGATCGCGAGTTATAAGCATTTTAACTTTTTCGACCCTCACCGTGGGGGGTCACCTGTCACCAAAAGTAACACTGTCTCATAATAAATTACCAAACAAAATTTGGCCTCGCTACGAAAATTAGATCGCGAGTTATAAGCATTTTAAATTTTTCGACCCTCACCAGGGGGGATCTCCTGTCACCAAAAGTAACACTGTCTCATAATAAATTACCAAACAAAATTTGGCCTCGCTACGAAAATTAGATCGCGAGTTATAAGCATTTTAAATTTTTCCACGCTCACCGTGGGAGGTCTCCTGTCACCAAAAATTAACACTGTTTCATAATAATTTATTAAACAAAATTTGGCCGCGCTACGAAAATGAGATCGCGAGTTATAAGCATTTTAACGTTTTCGACCCTCACCGTGGGGGTCTCCTGTCACCAAAAATTAAAACTGGCTCATAATAAATTACCAAACAAAATATGGCCGCGCTACGAAAATTAGATCGCGAGTTATAAGCATTTTAAATTTTTCGACCCTCACCGTGGGGGGGTCTCCTGTCACCAAAAATTAACACTGTTTCATAATAAATCACCAAACAAAATTTGGCCGCGCTACGGAAATTAGATCGCGAGTTATAAGCATTTTAAATTTTTCGACCCTCAACGTGGGGGTCACCTGTCACCAAAAGTAACACTGTTTCATAATAAATTACCAAACAAAATTTGGCCTCGCTACGAAAATTAGATCGCGAGTTATTAGCATTTAAAATTTTTCGACCCTCACCAGGGGGGATCTCCTGTCACCAAAAATAACATTGTCTCATAATAAATTACCAAACAAAATTTGGCCTCGCTACGAAAATTAGATCGCGAGTTATAAGCATTTTAAATTTTTCGAACCTCACCAGGGGGAACCTTCTGTCACATAAAGTACACTGTCTCATATTAAATTACCAAACAAAATTTGGCCGCGCTACGAAAATTAGATCGCGAGTTATATCCATTTTTAATTTTTCGACCCTCACCAAAGGGGAGGGGGGTCTCCTGTCACCAAAAGTAACACTATCTCATAATAAATTACCAAACAAAATTTGGCCGCACTACGAAAATTAGATCTTGAGTTATAAGCATTTTAAATTTTTCGACCCTCACCAAAGGGGGGGGGGTCTCCTGTCACCAAAAGTAACACTATCTCATAATAAATTACTAAACAAAATTTGGCCGCACTACGAAAATTAGATCTTGAGTTATAAGCATTTTAAATTTTTCGACCCTCACCAGAGGGGATCTCCTGTCACCAAAAGTACACTGTCTCATATTAAATTACCAAACAAAATTTGGCCGCGCTACGAAGATTAGATCGCGAATTATAAGCATTTTAAATTTTTCGACCCTCACCGTGGGGAGTCTCCTGTCACCAAAAATTAACACTCTCTCATAATAAATTAACAAACAAAATTTGGCCGCGATACGAAAAGTAGATCTCGAGTTATAAGCATTTTAAATTTTTCGACCCTTTCCATGGGGGGGGGGGGGTCTCCTGTCACCAAATATTAATACTGTCTCATAATAAATTACCAAATAAAATTTGGCCGCGCTACGAAAATTAGATCGCGAGTTATAAGCATTTTAAATTTTTGGACCCTCACCGTGGGGGGTCTCCTGTCACCAAAAATTAACACTGTCTCATAATAAATTACCAAACAAAATTTGGCCGCGCTACGAAAATTAGATCGCGAGTTATAAGCATTTTAAATTTTTCGATTCTCACTATTGGGCGGGTCTCCAATCACCAAATGCTACATTATCCTACCTTGTATAAATCTTAAGACGATTCTTTTCTATACACATTCTACCAGGAATTTTTATTATTGAAACTATAGATTTATAGTAACTGAAATAAGAAATATAAGTTTGAGACTTGATATTCTCTAAATATCTGAAAAATACCGCGTCAATGTCTGCCGAAGTCTACCGAAGGATACCATGCCGAAGTCTGCCGAGCTGAAACGACGTTATCCGAGTGTTAGGTTTTTTTCGTTACGGATGTGTTATGATATTTCTCGTTACGGAATTTTTGGATTTTGTCGCCACGCTCAAAACCCGCGATAAAAGCTATGCAATAGCTTAAAAAGTTTTGGTGTGATTTATTTCTGTGTCATATGATATGTTCTGAAATTATGAATGTTTTGCTTTTTACGCAATGCAATGTCTGTACTGCTATACTTATTAATTGTTACTTGTTTTGTTACTTAAGCATAATCTTTTATACGTTCTGCTACACTGTAAGAAAGTATTTGTAAAGTTAACAAACTTTGCTAGGAAAGTGGGGTTTCTCGAATTCATATAACCGATACTGGTAAACTAGACGCCAGTAGTTTTCCCGTATTTTAACGGGAAAAAATCTCTTTTTTTTTCCTCACAAAATATTTCCTTTTTTTTTCATATTTACTTATATAAAAATTTTGGCATGAAAGAAGTTTCCAAGGAGAAACTGGCTTCTTTATAAATTTTTAAGACACTTTCACGCCAGATATTCATCCAGGTATAGAACAGATACATTTAATTTACACTACAGTGATGAAATGTCACTTACCCTCGATGGGAATCGAACCAGGGACTTGTCCTAGGGAAGCTTGCAGTAGTGTCATACGATTAGGCCAGGGGTGGACATGTAGCGATTGCAAATATCTTTACTTATTTTGAATGCCTTTTATAAAGCAAAGATTTATGATTAGTGAATTATTTTTCTACTGTGAGTACATTTCTAAATGTTTAACACATTTCATATCCATAATTTCGAATATTTGGTTTTTAATTTCAGTTCTATAAAAAATATATTTTAACTTTTAAAATATTACATGTATTAAGAGTTGAATGCATTAAATGTTTTGTTTCCTTCATTTTAAGGACATTTTTAAAAGTGTATTGTAATATTATTCATACTTATTTATTCTTTTAAAGATATTAATATACTTTGAAAAAAAGACATTTATTTTGATAAAGTATTTGCATGGCAATTGATTTTAATCTCAATAAAGATAGTTATTACCGGTTATTAAAATAAATTTCCTTCATTGTTTTTTATAACTTAGATAATCGTCAGAATTATAATCATTTTGTTAATATAATTCAGATGGTTTAAAATTTATGTGTGAATTTCTTAAAGTAAATAGATTAAAAAAATTATATTAAAATTTAAAGTAGAATTTTTTTCCATTTTAAAATATCCTACGCTTTTTTTAAAAAATATGCTATAAATGCATTAAACATTATTTTAAAATGATAATGAAAATAAACTAACAGAAAATTAACTAACTAACTAATCTCGAACTTAAAAAGGAATAATAAAATTTTATAATTGTTATTAATTTTTTAATATTACAAAAATATGTTAGCTTTCTATTATTAAAACAGAAAGAAACAAAGAAAATTATTATAGAAAATTGTCATTAAAAAAACTCTATAATATTTTTCTATTCCAGATAGAGATGCCGCCACTGGAGTTATTTATGGAATTTATGCTGTTTTAATACGGAACTTCTCTGTTTCCAGAAAATTTACGTAAAACTTACTGCATTTATAATCTCAAAATTTCAATAACGGAAGTTGTACATTTTTTTCGGAAAAAAAGGAACTATTCCGTATAATTTCACCAAAAAATTTGTGTATATTAATGGATATTTTTTACAGTGTATCGTTACATAAAAAGTTTTAAAAGTCTGTATCCTACAAAATGTTTATTAGGTTTACAGATTTTTTTTTAATTTATTTAACAGTGTACATACACATTTTGCATAAAAATTATGTAACGTTCCATAAAAATACATTCTCTCCTATTTTGAATTATTTGTCTTTTTTGGGCATGTTGTTTTACATTCAGTTTTCAAAATAAATTTGAAATTCTTTTTGTTCATGAGACGTGACACCCTGAAGATTTTTCTTTCTGTAAATAAATGTGTAAGACACAAAATAAAAGATTTAACGGTTGTTTGAAAACTGACTTATTTCATAAATTCTATTTGGAATTCAGAATGTGATGAAAATTTCAGAACGTGATAAGTTTAGAATTGTGATGGGAAAATTGAAAGATACGCATACATTTTTCATGTCGTAAAAGAGATGTTTTTAAATGTTTGTGACTAACTCAAGGATTCTGCTTAACCCTCTTAGCTTCTTGCAAATGATTTTTAATGTTTTTCTTTTCATTTTGTTTTAAATGCTCAAAAAATATAATTCTTTCAACTTTATATACCTATATTATAAAGGCCAAACGTATCTGTGCGTAACGTATACGTCATTTTGTGAATGGCAACACTTTCTCCTGTAATTTCGGTTTTGCAATTTTCACTACTACAAATTATACACTTCTAAGCATCGCATATTTTTAATTTTTATACCATTGTAGAGAGAAAAAAATGTACTTTTAAATGCAATTTGTTTGAAAGCTGTATCTTCATTTATTTTTGAAATATTAATTTTTTTATAGTTTTTAGTAACAATTTTGTAATTGTAGCAATAGAACCACTCCAATTTCTCTTAAGTTTGAAAAAAAAAGAAAAAAATAGAAATGCTCGACAATTTTTTATGCCATTTCAGTTTTTCAATTTTTGCTTCTGCAAATTTTACGCTTTTAAACATCATACATTTTAGTTTTTTACACCGTCGTATAGAGGAAAAAATGTACTTTTAAATGCAATTTATTTCAAAGCTGAATCTTAATTAGATTTTGTGATATTAATTTTTTTTTATAAATTTTTGTGCCAATTTTGTAATTCTGGCAACAGGATTATTCTATTTTCTCTTAAAATTAAAAAAAATTAAAAAATACGTATACAATTTCAAAAATATCGTTTGTTGTAAAGTCAGGTGAATTTTGGTTTTATTTCGTTTAATAATTTGGTCAATTGAGTTTTATAGTATTTTGTTAATTTTGGCTTAAAATAATACATATTTGAGAATCAGACAGACAAATATAAGATGCATTTTTTACTGTAACTAATTCAATAGATTTATTATAAATCAATGAAACAGTTCTTTCGTAAAGATTTTCTTTCTTCGAATTTCGACGGGTTCCACCTCGTATAATTAATTACCAATATGAATGGGACCCTTGAGAATATTAATTATTCTAAAACGTGTTGAAAATTTATTAAATGTATAGAATTATGATATCTTAAATATTGCTTTTATTGAATTGAAACATTTAGCTTAATGAACGGACATTTAGCTTATTTACGTTCCAAACACCTAGAGGGATAAATTTGACCTTTATATTGTATGAGAGAATTTAAACCCAATTGCATAATTTTATAATAAAATGTTACTTCGTACGGAATTTAATTTCAGATATTTATATTCCTAAATATTGAAAAATAATAAGTAGAACACCGTTAGTCCAAAATTCTGGTTAATTCAAACCAATTCTGTTTTGAAAAATTATTCTTTGTCATATTAACTGAATTGGCTAAAATATTGTACTAAAAATAATGCTACTGAAAAAAAAAATACTGTTTGAACAGGTATAGTTTTGTACACATTGAAGAAATTGGCTCAAGGATAAAATTTACAATTTATAAATACATATTACTTTAACATATCACAAAGACATTTATTTCATATGTATTATATTTTGAGGTGAAAAAACGTGCCAGATTTATCTGACAAAGTGACGATATTCTCGACGTGCAAGCAATATTATGTCAACGTTTCATAAATATAATGTCCGATACTTTCGTGTAAAAAAGGTACTAGGTAAACTACAGGGCTGGACTAAAATATTCAAGTATGTTTCCATCTATTAGTATAAATTGGTGAAAGGACATTTTCAACCAGTAAGGCATTTTCTTGCTGAACTAAATTTCGCAATTATATAGAATATATAGATGAACCGATTGATGAAATATACGGTTGATAAAAAGTATTGTAATACATATTTTGTTATGAAGAGTAACACCTTATTTCTTTGGATAACAAAGTTTTGTTACGTTTTTCAGGAAGCATTGGAAAATGTTTCATAATCTATTCTTAACGCATGATTTTCCTTAGTTGTTTATTGTAAATTTCATATTATCTTCAGAATCGTCTATCTTTTCGATTTCATCACAATTTTATTGCAAATTTCCTGCATGTCAATGGACGGATATAACTATGCACTATCAAGAATAATATCATAATATAATTATTCGGTAATTATATGTCTTTCTAAGTAAAATCTTCAGTTGACATAATAGTGATTTTAACCCTCTCATGCATACTGGCCTCATATGAGGACAGATAAATATTACCCTATAAAACATTACAGTTACCAAATTTTTTTAGCATTCATTCATGGGCACCTTATTTATGGACAGATAAATTCCTTGCATGCAACACAATAGACGGCAGCAACATACCGATGGTCGTAATTCACACGAAAGTTGCAAGAAAATCAAAGTATTGAAGTATGGTGATATTGCTCAGAAGTTGCTACAAATAGACTAGGAAATATTCACAATATAGTCAAGGTAAGTTTTTTTTAGACAATTTATCATCATATAGCATGTAATGATAGATTTCTTTTACAATATTTCAATTAGGTTTTTATTTAAAGTATAAGACATATCTGTCCTCATACGAGGACACTTTGCGTTGAAGAAAAAAAAAACTCATTTTTGGTAACTACTTTTATTTATATATTTATTTTTGCAGATTGTTAAAAAATCAAACATGAATAGGAAAAAACGATACATAACTGAAGCAGAGATAGCTGAAATAATGACAACGGAATCTAAGGATGATCTGGAAAATAGTGATTTTGAAAGAGATGATTCGAGTTATATTCCTCATGTAACTTGCCCACGCAATGCCATCTTCTGATGACGATGAATTTACAAATAAAGCCCCAGTCTCAACTACACAGAGTGATTCCGATTCACATGATGAAGGACTTGTAAATCGAGCTACGTCATCTTCTACTAATATAAAATCTTCAAGAAAAGGGAGCAAACCCCATTACTTGGTTTAGTGAAAGTGATAATTTAATGTGTAATAATTCGCCTCAATTCAGTGGTAGATTTTAAGTGAATATACAAACCGACTCTCCTTTAGATACAGTTGGCAAAAAAAGTATTTGTACACTTCATTTTTTTAAATTATAATGAAATTAAACAAACGATTTAAGCAAAAAATACTGTAATACATTAATTTAATGCATTATATTATTATAGAAGCAAAAACAAAATTAAACGAATCGATTTTTTACATTATAATAAACAAATATACAAAAATATAATGCAAAAAAAGTATTTGTACACTATATTAATGTAATATAATTAATGAAAAATTAGTAAAATGATGCAAATTAATATTTTGTGTGAATTTATTTAGTGTTTTTGACTACTTCTAGATGGTGTGACATAGATTCCACCAACTTTTTTGTAGCGGTCTGGTTAATGTTATTCCATGACACAATAAGAGCTTCTTTAAAACTGTTTTTTACTGATACATATTTTTTTCTCGGATTTTTGCATCCAATAGCATCCACAAATTTTCTATTGGATTCAAGTCTAGAGATTTTAGAGAAATTACCAGTCATCTTCGAGTATTGTAGTAACCATGAGCTGGTGATCACAGCAGTATGCTTTGGTCGTTATCCTGCAGAAAGTTAAAAGCTTCCTCTATGCATAATTTCTTAGCACGGTTTAATAAATTATGCCGCGACACATCAATGTATGTTAAACCTGTCCTTCCATTGTCAATAAATTTTAAATGTCCTGCTCCATTAGAAGCTATACACCCCAAAACTATAATATTTCCCCCAACATGCTTGATAGTTTGAAGTATACGTTTTGGATCTAGAACAGTTTTATTCTTAAGCCAATTTTTTCGAATGCTTGGTGGTAAGAAAATTCCGAATTTTCCCTCATCAGAAAAAATTACTGTTTTCCAAAAATCCAATGATTTACTTCTGTATGCGAAAGCAAATACTATGCATTTTCGCCTATTTGTTTCGCTGATGAATGGATTTTTCCTTGAGGTTCTTCCTTTTAAATCTGCATTGAGAAGAATATTTTTTATTGTTTGAGGTATTACTCTGATGCGAGAAGATGTCGCAAGGTCTCCAGCAAATTTTTGAACCGAACGCATAGGATTTTTTAAAGCTTTTTTAACAACACTCCCTTTTTCCCTCATTGTTAGTTTGCTGAGAAGTCTTGGTTTTCATTGAATTTCGATGCTTTTAATTTATTCATAGTGTCCCACTATATATCCAATAGTTGTAAATGGTAATTTAATAGCTTTTACTAATTCTTGTTGCGAATTTAAATTTTTATTATGCTCAATCATAGGATTTCATCTATCTAGAGGTGCCTCTCTAGTTTTAGGTTCTATACTTAATTACTTCAAGAGCAAATTATATTAAATGTCATACAAATATAATATGAAGTTAAAAATTATTAACAGCTTCTGTAAAAGTAGTCCTTTGAACCATAAACACTATAAAACACAGTATATATCAGGATGGAGAAATGTACAAATACTTTTTTTGCAAGAAATTTTTAAACTTTTCCTATTAGAAAATTATTTTACATCTTTATCGAAATTTTCTGTTATGTAATTTAAAATGCACGGTAAACAGACTGTATTAAAACTATTTTTGACAAAATATCTGCTTTTATTTAGTTAAAAATTAAAAATTTTAGAGTGTACAAATACTTTTTTTGCCAACTGTATGTTTATGAATCTATTTACTCAAGAAAGACCTGTTATCATATATTGTCTATCAGACAAATCTTTATGCATGTCAAAATGGCAAAGATAATTTTAGACTTTCTGTAGAAGACCTGAAAGGTTTCTTAGGAATTTTGATTGTTATGACATATGTCAGATACAATAGATTACGTCATTATTTGTCGTCAGAACATGGACTTCGAATGTCACTAATTGCAGATGCCATGTCTCTAAATCGCTTTGAGAAAATAAGGAAATACTTTCATTTTATAGATAATACAACCATTCCTGATGACAATACAGATAAAGCTATAAAAATTCGACCGATTTTGACAAAATTGCATTCACAAAGCTGCCGATAATGAGGAATATCAAAGCGTGGATGAGATGATGATTCCATTTAAAGGAAAATCATCTATAAAGCAGTACTTACCTAAGAAGTCGCACAAATGGAGATACAAAATGTGGTGTCGTGCTGGTGTATCTGTTTATATTTATATTTATTGTTTTGAATTGTATCAAGGTGCAACTGGTAACCGCGGAATCACATCTGATTGTGGTGCATCTGGTGATGTCATACTTCGTTTGACACATGATATGCACCAGTCAAACTGCAAAATATATGCAGATAATTACTTTTCCAGTATACCATTGGTTTTAAAAATAAAAGCCTTAGGAATTAGGTATCTTGGGGCTATAAGAATTAACAGGCTGATGGGTGCAGAAGAGCATCTAAAATCAATAAAACAACTGAAGAATGAAAGAAGGGGTAGTAATTCGATTGTTTCATCTTCGGAGAATATAAATATCACCCGATAGATCGATAATACACCGGTTCATATAATCTCTTCATACTGTGGAAAGGAACCTGAAGGCCAAGTAACACATTTTAGTAGAAAAAAAAGAAATTTCTATCAAGCGTCCACATTGTATCTCTGAGTATAATAAGCATATGGTCGTGCTTATAGTGGTGGGGTCGATCTTATGGACTCTCTCGTAGCACTCTATCGTAATGATGTCAGAAATAAGAGATGGTGCATGCGTATTTTTTATCACCTTATAAATGTCCCCATTGTTAATGCTTGGATTCTATGGAAATCAGAAAACACCAATAGAATAGACCTGCTGGAATTCAAAAGTTCAGTTGCAACGGGTTTGATATATAAGAGTAGAGCTGCGCTAAATAGAAATAAAAGTAGAAGACCCTCTGCAAGAGAACCAGCAATAAAACGTAAGAATACGCACAATGTGCCCCAAACTTTGCGTTTAGATGGGGGAAAGCATTATCCGAAGAAAACGGAACCAAAGTTTGCCAATCGCTGTAGAGATAAAAATTGCTAAAGCAAAACACAATATATTTCTGGAACATGCGCTGTACCAGTATGCCCAGAATGTATGGAATCATTTCATACCAAATAAATCACATAAAACGTATGCAGATATGTGAACATTGAATCATATTGTCCGTATATTTGAGTACTGTAAAATTGTACCCCTTGATACACAATGTCTTCAAATGAGGACGCACCAATGTCCAATAAATATTGTATAAAAACTTATAATAAAATTATTTTCATGTTCAACTGTTCTCATTTATCACAATAAAATGATTGTTTGATTTTTTTTACTGTGTAGAAAATAATTCATGCATAAGAGGGTTAAAGATTGAAAATAATTAAAAAAGGACCATAATAAATTAAGAAAGAACCATAAACCTTTTGTGAAACATAAGTTGGTCTGTAAACAGTAGGATATAGTGACATACTGATATAATATTTTGGTCTACCAATAATCCTAGGAATAACAGTTAGTTTATGCGCTGTTAGGTTTGGATAAGCGATCATTACCTAAAGCTATTATTATGTGATACTATTGTTTTATTTGCTAATATATTCTGTGTACTGTAAGCTCTAAAACAGCATTCCTTTCGCATATGAAATCTTAATCCAAGAACAGGACTGACATAGTTCTGGTTGAAAGAAGTAACATCCTATAGATGACCTTTCGCATGTCAATCAATGTTCATAGATAAGATATGTGGACAGGCGCGAAATAGAAAGTTAGGTTGTGAAAGAGTTACCTTCTTTTTAGAGTATAGAGTCCGTGCGGTGAGGGGAAAAACCCGTTTGGGGAGGGCTCTCTACAGAGGGAGAACTGAGATTTTAGTTTGGAGCTGGGGGAAAAAGTGTGAGGTTAATCAGAGAAGAGCCCTGGTCCAAAAGGAAGCATGCATTGAACGAGGCTCTTAGAGAACTGAGCCTAAATAAGTGCAGAGATTAAGAGTGATCTCTGAGTTAATTTACGCGCTTAAGAGGGGTACAGAGTAGCTTAAAAGTGCAAAGAACGGGTGTTCTGTATTTAATTTAATGCTGAACCGGATAATCTATATCTGAGTTTCTAATTGTAAATATTGACTTATTATTTGTAAATACTGTGTAAATAAATCATTCGTTAAGTTTAATTGAGAGAGTTAGTCTTCTTCACTACAAACCTTTTATGCGTGTCCGATAGCGAAATTCTAAAATGGAGGGCCAAAATCACAGTCCGGTGAAATCTAAATGCATTATTGGCCATTGAGCCGCGTCCTTTTCAGAGAATAATCTCTTAGCGGTAGGGGAAATGTCGCCTTACTCCTTTTTCCAAGAAAAAATTCTAGCGGCAATTTTGAAGTAAATCTGATCTGTTTTCATTTATAATCAAAATTTTTCACTCTCGTTCTATAAAATGTCATCAAAATATCTTAACTGAGTTAATTTCGATGGTTTGTCGTAAATAAGAGCAGACGGTAACAATCGCTTGAAAATTACTTTACCCCTCCTTCTTTTTCAAATGGAGAAACAAATTCGTGATTTTCACCCTTTCCACACGACCAATGAGGTGTCTGGATTTCTCTTGACTGTGAATTTGGCCCTCCATTTTAAAATTTCGCTGTCCGATATGAAGTAACTATATCGATGGTGGCAGCATATTTAAACTAAAGGATTATTCTTCAAAGTTTTGAGGACTTAGATGAAAAATCCAACATTTCCATCCTTCAAATTTTTCTTGATATACAAGGGCGATGTTCCATTTTTATGATGGCATTGACTTTGTAGTTAGTTAAATTTGTTGGATCATTCCTAATTTTCTCTCATTTAATATGTTTAATTCATTTTTCTATTTTATCTATGTAATAGTCTCTATCAAATATAGCTAATTTATTGGATTCGTCTGCCTGTACTATAAGTATATTCTGGTTGCGCTTTAAATTTTTAATAATTTTATATTTTTTGTACATGAGTTTTATTAATTTGTCAAAAACTTTCCTTACTTTATGCTACATTATTATATAAATATCATGTTGCATAAAATTATATCCTTTTCAACACATTGAAATATTATTTTTTGTATGAATAGTATATATATATATATATTTGCATATATTTAAAAACTGAAATACAGTTTTGTTCACGAGAAGTGACACCATGAAAAATTCTACTTCTATAATGATGTGTGGGTAAGGCATGGGAAAATGGAAGATTTAACAGTTGTTTGAAAACTGGTTTATTTGATAAATTCTTCTGAGGATGTGAAATGTAATAAAATTTTTAAAATGCGGTATGACGGTAAATGAAGAAAGACGGTGTTAACACCTGAAAATAAATTTCGCTATTATTGATTTTTTACATGCTTTTTTTCAATTCTTGTAATTATGTATTCACTCAGCAGTCAAATTTTATTATTAATTTTTATCCATTTTCTGTTGACACAGAGTTTTAAAATGAGGAACTTGTTAGTGTTTCTGGGAGTGGGACGTATATTGGACATTGATTTGTTAAACTTCGATTCCTAAGGGAGCCAACGTGTGTCAAATTTATCAATAGTTACTCAATTATACTTTGATTTACTGGAAGGGATTCTGTAACAGCTGCATCAAGGTGTATTTATTGTAAAATACTAATGGTTGTTCTACCAAAATTTAGCCAACTTTTTAAAAATTAGGCAAAATATTGCGAAATTTAGCGAAACAAGCAAACATCATGGTATCTGCATATCAAGTCAACATGGCAAAAAGTTATCTAATACAAATATAACGTTTTTAAAATATATATTCTTTTAAACACATTGAAATATTTTCGTTGTAATGTTAACATATATCATTTTTAAAGGAAACTTCAAAAAGCATTTTTGTTTATGAGACGTGACAGCATGAAAAAATCTACATCTATAAAGATGAGTGGGCAAGACATATTTTATCCTGGGAAAATGGAAGACTTACCATTTGTTGGAAAACTGACTTTGATAAATTCTTCAGAGAAAGGTAATGTGATAAAATTTTCAGAATGTGATATCCATATATCACACAACTTTATGCCACATCATCATCATACATATTTATATATCACATTTCGCATTATGATATCTATAATGTAGCCTTTATTTAATAATAAAGGCCAAACGTATCTGTGTGTGATGCTTATGTCATTTTTCGAATGACAAATCTTTGAAATTTGAAATAAAATTTTAGTTTTACAGCTTTCGCTATTGCAAAATTTTAAACTTCTATACATCGCACATCTTAAATTTTTACATCATCGAAAAGGAAAAAAAATGCTAAAATAATTAGAATAAAAATAGCTACACAAAGTAGTTTAAGATTTTTTTTTACTATTAATTGCTGACATATGCGGAAAAGACGAAAGTAATATTGTTTTGTAATACATTTATTATTTAAATGATTGTTGGACCTTTTTTTTTAAATGTTGAGTATTAAAAAATATATTTTAAATATAAAAAAAGAAATTTATTAGAATCTTCAATCAAAAATTTTTTCTGAATGTGTCATCTATCAGATACTATATTATCTAACTCTAGAAATCCACGTTGGGTCCCCTAGTATTTAATATGGAGTATCTAGTTTTTGAAAATAAGTACTGATTGAAATATTTAAGCTAAAATCATTATTTACGTAAATTATGCTATTTTATGGTATGATAAATATTTAAATTTACAGAATTATGTATGATGTACTTTATGTTTAAACTCTATATCTTATCACATTTAGTTTTCATTATAATTTTGGTGGATATTGAATTATTCATAAAATTAATTATAATAAATATAAATAGATTTAGATCTGATGTATTATCTGCTACCAAAGAGCGTATACGCTTTTGTATTTTTAAGGAATCTTACACTACTGTTTGAGATATGTAATCTTTATTCTACAGGGTGAATTATAAATATCGAAACAATAGGCTATCTCCGTAAACATTGCCCCTAGACCCATACTAGGGATCTGCACAGGCCGGGTTTCGGCCAGAAACCCGAGCCGATTTTGATCCAGCCGATTTTGATTAACGGCATTCGGGCCGGGCCGGGCCTTGATTCTGAAGACTCGGGTCAGGCCGGACGCCCTAGTTATGAATCTTTTCGGGTCGGGCCGGGCCCGGGCCTTAATTTTTTTCTGGAGTATCGGGCCAGGCCGAGCCAAACTTATTTTTTCCTTACGAAGCCGAGACTGATTTCGTTCTTCCTAGTCTTCACGGACCAAAATAATCAGTTCCTGTTGAATCTTCCACTATGAAAATCCTTTTTTCGACGTCGAAAAGTCTGTTCATAAATCAGTAATGTTTGGCTTGGTCCAAAAATTTTTGCAAAATAGGAATTTTTCTACAATTAAACATTTGAACGTACACGCCTTTGTATTTTCAAAGAATCTGACACCACTGTTTCAGATGTGTAATATTTATTCTACAGGGTGAATTATAAATATCAAAACAATAGGCTCTCTCCTTAAACATTGCCCACAATTAAACATTTGAATTTATTCTTTTTAAAGAATCGTAGATCACTAGGCGTCTTAAAATAGAATTAAACACATAAAATAAAACATGATTATGACGGAATTTTCGTTTAAATTGAAATATGCAAATTTCTTTTAAACTGTTCATTCATACAAAATGAATACAACAATACGCGAGAAAAAAAATGTATTAAACATTTACATCTGCTAAGAAGGAAACGTATTTTTTTCTTTCCAATGTCTTAAAAGATTTTACTTTTACCATATACCATTTTTTAGATTTTTTTAATGTATTATTAATACTAAAGATAATTGAAACATTTACATACAACAAACAAAGGTCCATTAAAAGCGTTAATATTGCAGCCTATGGCACTTCTGCATAAATAGAGATAATATACATGAAAAAAAAATGACTAAGATAAGTTTTTTTGGTCTGAACTCTTCCGTTAGAGTAAAGATCAATGTTCTGTAGAAATTTACCCCAGCCGGGCCGGGTTTTCAACTTTTTTTCGGGCCGGGTCGAGCTCGGGCTGAAATTTTATCTTTCGGGTCTGACCGGGTCGGGCCAATATTTTTTTCGTTCGGGCCGGGCCGGCCTCGTGCCGAAATTTTAACTTTCGGGCTAATATTTATTTCGTTCGGGCCGGGAAATTTCCCGGCATTGGTGCAAACCTCTAACATACTTCCAATTGCAAAAATTCATAAAAAGGTGAAATTTTTGATTAGATAAGTTGCAACTCCATGGAAGAGGTCTCTTTGAAAAAATACGAAAATTAAATTTTATATGGCTACCGTAAGATAAAAACTTCAATTAGGAAAAGTTTCCTTATCCAGTCCTGAATAAGACACAAAAGGTTGCATCTTCATATCTTAAAAAAATGCAGAGTTATATCCGTTTAAATAATTCACTAGGTTTTAAGGGATTATACACAAATTGAAATGTGCGAAAATGAAAAAACAATGTTACTTTAACAGTTCTAGAAAACGTGTAAAAAATCTATTTTTTAAGGCAGAATTTTGATTTTTTTTTTCTTTTTTGTGATTGTTAGCTATAAAATTTGCTGATAAAACACACCCTAAAATTTCTCATACATTTTATAAAAAAATTATATGATTAATGCTGGTTTAAATGAGATAATTAAAAATCGTTATAACTCATAACATTATTTATCGGATTTCAATTTCTTTCCATTTAATTAAAGGTGAAAATCCGATTTCGGTTTTTTCCAGGGTTTTCGTTTTTCAATATTAAATTTATAACTATTTAAAATATTTGTCGAAAAAATAATATAACTTAAAAAAATCATTTTTCAACAGTAAATATATTTTTTTAATTTTGCCGAAACAAAACTAATTTAAAATAATCAAAAATGGCGAGTTTCAAGTTCTTTTTTCTTTAGCAATTCTTAACTTTTAATATTTTAAAGATAAGATATAGTGGGGGAAAATTCATTATGCAGAAAGTGTGCTGTTTAAATGTTCGTCAGTTATTTAAAAGAATGTGTTTTCTAAGATGCAGATTAAGTATTTTTTTTTAATTTAGCTCTCACAACTTCAGGCTTTTATCGTCCTGGATAAGTTGTTAAAATATTTATATTCTGAGCCCAGCCCTGGCCAGGACGGAGACGTTTCTTTTTTCTGAAGACTCGCCTGGCCGGGCCTAACGTATTTTTCATACCGGAAAAGACTGCTTTTTTTTTCATAGGTCTGCACTGGACAAAAATTTCAATCCTGGTCTCGAACAATCTGTATTAAGATCACTGCCTCTGATTGACCTTATATGAGCATAAAATAAATAAAATTTGGTTCAATCAAAATTTTCATAAAAACCACATAGATTATAAAATCGTTTTTATTTTGAAAAAAAAAACTTTTTAAAGAATAGTATATTTAAAATCAAAAAACTTAAATACAATAAAACCTGTAAAAAAATCTGCCTATGATGGAATTCTGTCTTAAAATGAAAATGTGTTGATCAAGGCAAAATCAATACAATAATACCCGAGAAAAAAAAAACTAACTCCATTTACACCGCCTAAGAAGAAAATTTGTCTATAACGTATTTTTTCTTTCCTATGTGATTCCGTCTTAAAAGGTTTTATTGTATAACATTTTTCAAAGTCTCCAATGCATGGGATATGGATTGGTGATATTAAAATATAAGTGAATCATTTACATATGAATAGAGATTCATTGATAAAATAAATATATCACAGCCTTTGACACTTCTTAAAAAAATGTATAAAAAACGAAAAGTTATAATAAGTATTTTTGGTCAGAACTTCTCCATGCGAAACAATTTTTAACCACACCAAAGTAAAAAAAAAAAAAAAAAATGTAGAAATTCATGGCTGAGCCGGGCTATGATTTAAACTTTTTTCGAAGCCGGGTCGAACTTTTTTCTCTACGGGTCGGTTTAATACCCAACCCAGATATTTTGATCGATGCAGACCTTCAGTTCATACTACCAACATATTTTGAACCAACATATTTAATTTAATACGTTGCTTTTTCATGTCCAAATAAGACGCACTGTCTTAAATCTGCATTTAATAACCGACAACTTGTGGGTGATCCCTCACTTGCTTTCAAAATAAGTTAAAAACTCTTCGTTTACAGGCATGGTTAATTGGTGTAAGTCACGAATTTTGGAAAATTTCGGATTTTAATATCGCTGTGAGCTTTGAGATGTGAAAATGAATTTTTTTTTTTTTATTCAATTAAGGAACGGATAAGAAATAATTTCCTTATTGGGACTTTTGTCCTAAGGGGGCCGTATAAAAATTTAATTTTCGTATTTTTTCAAATAGATGCCCCATGGAGTTGCAACTTATCTTATCAGAAATTTCACCCTTTTTTATGAATTTTTCCAGTCGGAAGTATGGGTGTAGGGGCAATATTTAAGGAGATAGCCTATTGTTTCGATATCTAGGACTCATCCTGTATATTTATTTTTTTTCAAATTAAGAAACTTTCCTTGATTATTAGCGGATTCTGGCAAATAGCGAAAAAGTACACTGAAAATTTTTGATAACACTGTACCATCTGAACTACTCTAACATATTTATAGTTTTGTTGGGCTGTCATCTGGAAAATTTAATTAATTTATTTAAATTAATGAACTAGATAAACATTTTAAGATTGATTAAACTATTTATTATGGATAATAATAATAAACCGGGATGCTGCTGCTCAAACAATAACCTCATATAGTTCATGGTTGAACTTGAAGAATTGTTTTAAAACTCGATTCCGTATCAAAAGGTAATCGATTTGTTTGGTCGTATCTTTCTGGAAATCACCTGAAAAACCGATTTTAGGTTTTGATGTAATGATTTACTCTTGTGTTTCCCAAAAAGCATGAAAACATGAAGGACTGTGAGCAGGAAAATCCACGAATCAATGACCAAAATCGGGTTTTTAGGTACATTTTCCAGAGAGATATACAGACCAACTGCATTTTAATAAGTGAAACCAATTTGAACTTATCGGGAATTTCAAACATGAACTTGATGACGTAATTGCCTGTGCAGTCACCTCTCGGTTCATAACAAATTAAAAAAGTAGTGCATGGTTTTCCGCATCCTGTATAGTTTTTTTTTTTTTTTTTTTTTTTTTTTTTTTTTTTTTTTATTCGCGACTATTTCTAAATTTCGAGTGTTCTACAAAGTTTTATCGAAATTTGCATGTTTAAAACTATATCTAATGCACAAATAAGAAAAAATTGAGATGCATTAGATAAAACTAAAAATGTTGAAATGCATTTTGTTTATAGTAAGCTGACAAATTCAAAAATTTTGTTTCCATCAAAATGTATGCAAGACATATTTTATTTCAAAAATGAAATATTTCACGATTGTTTGAAAACTGACTTGTTTGATAAACTCTACTTAGCATGCCGCATTTCATGAATTTTTTTAAAACGTGATATGTTTACAGATATGATGGTAAACATAAATGGCAGTCACAATTTTTATAGAGCAAGTTATATTGACAACACACCGTTTTTATCAAACATTGAAAAAGATATTGTAACGATAGTGTAAAGGATATATTAGTCTTGCTTGCAAATATAACCACAACAACATTAATAATAACAATAAATAAATAAATAAATAATCCTAATTTCAATATTGATTTTTTTTATATTGATAATAGGCTGATCTATACCTATATTATAAAGAGATGAAGTTCTTTTATTTGTAGAGGGTAATTAATCTTAGGAACTATCGAACCGATTTCAAAAATATTGATAACAAAATTATAGTGTTCACTCTGAAACAAACATAGGCTATATCTTATGTCAATGCCACAAAACCAAAAGGGATTCAGGTGCAAAAGAGGTTTTAAAAATGCTATTTTGTGTAACTGAAGGGCGTGGAAACATGAAATTCGACATGTTAATTATAAGATACAAAGATCTTTATAAGCATTTCCAAAAAAAAAAAAAAAAATACAAAATTAAAAAGCATGCTCCCAAAACAATTCTAAAATATGCTCTAAATGGAGATTTCAAATCAATCTCAAGAAGTACGGAGCACTTTAAAAAGTAATGGTGACAGCTCTTGCTCTTATATAGGCTCTATTTTATGTCCATATCACTATACAACCTCGGAGTTTAGAAAGAAAAAAAAAGTTCTTAATTGAAGTTTTTTTTTTTGTTTAGAAGAATCTAAAACCATGAAAATTTTCACATTAGCCATTTATAACATATAAATTATCTATAAGAACATTTCAGAGAAAAATGAAATTTAAAGGGTGGAAAATGTGGGAAAATCATTCTTAAAAAACGTTCGAAATTGCGATTTCTAAGCAGTCTCAGGAAATACGAAACCATTTAAAAAAAAAAAAAAATGGTGTGTAAACGTTGGTGAGAGACTTTCTCTAAGATAGGCTGTATTTTATGTTCTAGCGACTACCCCAAAGTGGATGTAGTAGCGAAAAACCTTCTAAAAATTTATTTTTTGTATTATTTAAGGGAGTTGATTCATGAAATTTAACATGGTGGCTAACACTTATTAGATATCAATGATATATTATAATTTTTTTAATCGAAATTTAAAAAAATGAAAATACATTGTAAAAAAAAGGGTCGATCTACTAAAAAAACTTTAGTGATCCTTGTAATTACTAAAAATTTTTTAGTAATCTTAGTCGGTTACACGAAAATCTGTAAGAATTACTAGAAAAAAGTTAGCAACGGAGAGAGTTAGTAGTTTTATATTTTTAATAACTATTACTAAAACTCACTTGCTGTGGCCTTGATAGCATAGTGGTTATAGTAACGGACTCCAGATTAAAAGGTCCCGGGTTCGATACCGGCCACTGCCAAATACGCCCCGAATGTATGTAGTGAAAGTACTCGTTAGTAAAAGGGATTATAATAATCCTGTCGGACCAGTTAGCAATGTTTGGTGCTGCCATCTATTGCAGTTTTGCCGAAAATCTTCCGCTTCAGAAGTCTGGATGCAGCTCGAAGGAACCTCCTGCCCTTCGGGCGCGCGTAATGGTTATTAAAAATAATTTTGGAGCTATTACTAAAATTTGCTTGGTGGCTCATACTAAAAATTTTTAAGTTAGTTATACAAAACATTCTTTTGTTCAGTTTACAAAAGAAATGCTTGTTTCACTTGCAAAAAAAGTTTGTAATGGTTACTAAAAAATTCTGTGGAATACAAATGTACTAAAAATTTTTTTGTAACCTCTTGAATTTTTTTTTTTTTTTTTTTTTTTTTTTTTTTTTTTTTTTTTTTTTTTTACAGTGAACGCGATAAGCATTCTAAAGACGTTTTGTATGACAATTTGTACGCAATATAAGAACATTTGTCATGGTAATTATTTATAAGAAGTAAATGCTTTCCAATAACAGTTTTAAAAAAATGGAAATTTTAAATTGGTGAAAATGTCGGAAAAGCGTTCTAAAAACGTCCTAAAATTGCGATTTCTACTTTCGCGAAATACCAAATGCAATACAAAAGTAATGATTGTGGCAGTTCTTGTTTCAATATAGGCTATGTTTTATGTTGTTGCCATTATCACCTGGAACTGCAAGAGTAAAAAAAGTTCAAATTTGCGTTTTTTAAACAACTGAGGTGTCTAAAAAATTTATATTTGGCATGGTGATTACTTAAATGATGCAAATGCTTTTTAAGAAACATGGGCAGAAAACTCCCAAAAAAAGGATGAAGTGAAAGAAAAGCGGTTCATAAACATTCTAAATTAAAATTTTTATGCATCTAGTGACATACCAAACTGATTTAAAAAAAAAATGGCTGCAAATTGATGGTGATGGAATATGTTCAAACATAATCTATATTTTATGTATGCTTCGCAACCACCAGAGGATTGCAAGAGGAAACAGCATTCTAATTCACGACTTCTCTGATACTAAAGAGAATAGAAAATATAAATATGGCAAGATAATTATTTATAAAATATAATTGTCCCCTAAAAACAACAATAAGTTAATTTGAAAATTAAAAGTTGTGAAGCGATGGAGAAGAGCGAAAGGCGTTCTAAAAAAATTCTAAATTACGATTTCAATTTAATCTCAGGATATAATAAACCGGTTATAAAAGTCATCTCTGTGAATCAATGGTGAATATCTCTGATACTACACAGGCTATATTTTATACCGGTGCCTTTACCACCCACGTATGTCAAGAACAACAAACTTTCAAAAAAAGCCTTGGAATGTCGCCCAGTGGCGTGGTCAGTAGCGGCAGCTGCTGCCACACCGAGGGGTCCTGTTCGAATCTGGGTAGTGATATGGATCTATGTCTATCATGGCAGTGTTGTCTCTTTGTAGTGTAATAAATATGTAATGGATATGTGCAATACAAATTGCTCTGAATTGTTTCTGCTTAAAATTGATCAATCGAGGTGAAAGCCATAGCTGCTATAGGCCTCAAAGCAATGTCAAAATTAAATAAAAAAGGGCCTTGGAATTTTTTTATTGTGTTTCTATGGAATAATAGAAAATACCTAATCGATTTCAAAATTAATGCTGGTAAATGAATTGAGGCAGTCACTGCTTAGTCATTCTATGCTGGCGTCACTAGCTCTAGTTAGGTAGCAGGCGTTAGTGAAGAATCTTGAAATTTGTCACGATGGTTACTTTTAAAATATAAATAAGTATTAAAAAGGTAGTTTTAAAAAAATCAAAACTTACGTAAAACACACGTATGAATTGGACATAAAAGTTTCGAAATATTTTCTAAATTATCATTTATTTAGAATTAGCTTTGATTCTTTTCAGTTTTTACATCTCTTTTCCATCTAATGCAGTGCAATGATGTAATTTAGTAAAACTGTGGCTTAAATAAATTGGCATTTTTCCATTATTAGATAAAATGGTTTGAATTAATTTGATTTATAATACAAAATATAAAAATCAGATTAAATGCATTTAGGTAATAGTTATATTAATATAAAGAATTTTTAAGAAAAAAGAAGGAAACACAGAGAAAATATTTTTAATCATTTTATACATTAGGATTTACCGAAATGCAAACTGTGTTTGTTTTCTTAATTTTGAATATTTCGAAAAACATTTTATACATTTTTTTAGAAAATGGTATTTTTTCAAATTGTTGCCAAATTTAAAAACAGCAGAAAAAAAACAGTACTTCCTTCAAATTTAAACTTTATTTATACAAAGCTGTTATAAACAGAAAAAAAACTGCCAAATTAGAATTAAATGAGCACTTGTTTAAAACAGGAAATTATAGAGAAATACGTCATAAAAACTGTAATTCGCACGTGAATATTAAAAAAGAAAGAAAACTTTAAAATAATAAATTTATTATCCTGCTTTAACAGTAGTAAATGAAAAGGAAATTACATCATATTTAAAATAGCTGAAAATAATGCAAAACAGTTTAAATGTATAAAGATACAGTCGGCTCTCGTTAATTTGCACTCGTCGGGAACATAAGAAATATTCGAATTATCCGAAGTTCGAACTATGGAAAATATGAAATGAAAACATGCTTAATATGGTGCTATTACAAAGGAATTAATGTTATAGTGTTTGTTTTTTACTTATTTCGTCTGCTATCATTAGAATATGACTTAATATTAAATTAGAATGTATAAAAACATAAACGAATTAAAAGAATAGAAACAAGCACAATGACACGGCAAGCAGTGACGGAAGAAAAATTTAAAGCGTCACTGATGGACAGACGGGGTACTAAGAAAGTAGATATAAAATGCATTGGATTATATGTATACCCGTTCGAAACAATTTTCGCAAAAATCAAAGAAAGAAAGTTTTTCAAATGATCAGAAATCCATGACAAAGATAAGAAAAATGAAAAATCGGAGTTCTCGTTAGTTCGAATTAAACGAAGTCAAGAGAAAATGAGTTCGAATTAATGAAAATTTTTAACGTTATTCTACCATTGAAAATTTCGGGACTTTATGTTTAGTTCGAATTAAACGAAGATTCGAATTATCCGATTTCGAATTAACGAGAGTCGACTGTATTTGTGCGAGGTATTTATTTCATATTCTGAGATAATCTTTTCAACTACTGTTGTGAATTCGCAGAAACCGAAAATATTTTCTTTCTGATAACAAGAGTATTTTCCGGAGATTATTAAAAATAGAAAGAAAACTTTAGTGAAAATTAGATCAGATTTAAGGACCGTTATTTATAAATTCAGATAAAAAGTATATTTTGATAGTTATATTTTTTATATGGATCGATTTTTTTTTATGTTGAAGTGAATCATATTTAATGAATAATCTGCAATTTTGAAGCCCTGAATAAATGTCCTCTTCTCTATAGAAAATGTCAAAGTTCAAGATTGCGAATGCCACTTTTTCATACCAATATGTTTGGAGTGATATATCTCTGGCAACCAAAAACATCCCAAATTTCTTTTAGCATAAACTATTAGCATAACGCTACCTGCTAATTAAAATTTATTTGTTTCAATTCGGCATTGTTAGTTTACATTCTTATATTGCCCCAAAATTTAGTCAAAATGATGTTTTTGTTAATTTTACGCACTTAATATTTATTTGAGCACCCGAGTCGAAATTCATGCTGGTATTTGTTTGCTAGACAAGCACCAAGTTCTATAACACAACAAGTAAAATAGCATAAACTAGCAATACACATTGCTGGTTCCAGCAGAATTTCCAGCAATTCATGGTGTGTATTGGCCCACTTTGCTGTAAATAATCATGAAATGCTTGCATATAGCTTGTCATGCTTTTGTTGTGCAAGCTAGCGATATAGCATGTGATGCTAGCTAGCATATAATAGCATAGAAATCTAGCAGACATAGCAATACCTAGCAATAATTAGCATATTTTTGTTGCTGGTACAAGCATAAGTTTTGACCTGGGCAATAGTACCCCAAACGGTTTTTGTATAGAACATGAAAATGTCCTACTGGGACAAGCTAAGTAATATAGAACTGCACCGATATATTGTTGCTGTTAGCGAATATAATCAGATAAATATTCAAAATTGTCCAAATCTGCAGTATTTAAAATAATGTTATTTTAAAAAAGCGTCATAGTTGAATAAAACAAAGTATATTACACAGCAGTTGAACATATGTACAAAAACATGGAAAAGAAAAAGAAGTGGGATCTCGTGATATTTTTAGGCATAAGAAATCACAAATGTTTGAAGAAAATCAATGTCAATGATCACATTTGTCCCTATCAAATAATGAAACATCCCATTTCTCTCTCGGCAGAGGCAACAAAAAAGAGATATTCCATTTTCTCATAGTAAAAAACATAAACAGAGGAAATAAAAATAGGATTTTTCATTTTCCGATCGGTAAGAAGTGTGATTATCTATATTGTTTATTTGATTTTTTTTTTTTTTTTTTTTGCTAAAAATATCTAAAGACTCCGTTTCTTTTTTTTTTTCATGTTTTCAAACAAATATGTCATGGAATTTGTGTTGATTAAAAAAAAGGAAATAGAGCCAAAATTTTGATTAAATATTTAAATATATTTCAGTGATATTTTGGATGTATTTTTCTTCTCTTATTGTTATAAATGAGGATAGTTTTATTTTAGCGGAAAAATGTCGTCCATAAATGATTTCACACTTGAAGGGGGGAGGAGAGTTTATCAAATTGTGACAGTTTGTGACAAGGTGATGAAAGAGTATAAAATGTGTCCGTAAAGATAAGTTTTAAAGCCAAATATGTTAAATACTTTACCAAATTCCAAAACACTTCCGTTTCCGTTTACATTTCCATTTACATTTTTATATTAATATTTTATTATTATTCATTATTAATTATTATTATTATTTTCTTTTTTCTAAATAAATCTTATTACCTGCAAAATATGAATAATTTTCACTGTTCCGCTCACAAATGTAACCAAAAAACAGATTGTTAAATTATAAAAATAATATTTGAAATATGACCTAAAACATAGTGCTTTTTTCCTCAATGGCAAATATATGTTTATGTAATATAGCGTGACATTTGACAAGATGGGGGGGGGGGGGTGTAAAATGAAGTGTGACACCTTGTGAAAAGGGGGAGGGGATGGAAAAGTAAAAAAAAAAAAAAAAAAAAAAAACACGGAAAAAACTTGAGACATCATTTATTGATGACCCCAAAGCACTTCTTGTAATAGAAAATAATGGAATAGAAAATAGAATTGAATATTACAGAAAATAAATATATAATCAAATTGTAAAGAAATATAATAAAAAAATAACAGAACTAGCAACATTATATTAAGAAAAAACCATCTGAATCAATTTCTATGACAGACACAACTAACATAACATAATTTTTCTCTATTCAATTAATGTCTATAGATAAATTAATCTAGCAGTTTATATGCTAATATAACCAAGGAAAAAACAACCCATAAGCGAGCAATGTTGATTAAATTTTGGTTTAATATTATTGGCTTTAAGGCAGGGTCACAAACAATACTATATGATTATACCATCTATTTTTTAAAAATCACACTGGCTGCTACTAATACTGCATGACAGAATATCTCCTTTTTCCTGCATTCTTTGAATTATTTTCTTTGTATCGTGGATAAGATATGCTGTTTCGGTGAAAATTGAAATGCATTTTGTTCATGATACGTGACACACAAAAGGAATCCCATTTCTATCAAAATGTGTGTAAGACATACTTTGTGCTAGAAAGATGGAAGATTTGAAAAAAGACTTATCTTATAAATTCTCTGCAGACAGCCAAATATGATTGGATTCAAAGTATGTGTTGATTTCAGAGATGGAATTGAAAAGATAAATGACAGTCTTAAAACATACATGTCCATAAAAGTTTTATTAAAATAAATTGAAGGTAAAAGAAAAATTTTGATTGAATACAAATATATTTCAATTGTATGTTTTTTCTTTTGTTTAATGTTAATCATCTTATTTTATTGGAAAACTCTTCTAAAAATAGAAAATATAATTTAAAAAAATACAATAGAATTTAAGAGAAAATAAATATATAATAGAATATAAAGAAATATAACAGGAAAAACACGGTACTTGCAAGATTATATCAAGAAGAAACCATCTAATTCATTTTCAATGACAGAAAAATATTAATATAAGATAAATTTTCGCTACTCGATTAGTATCTGTAGGTTAATTAATCTAGCAGTTTATATGCTAGTGTTAAAAAAAAAAAAAATAAGCGATCAATGTTGATTACATTTTGTTTCATATTATTGGCTTTTACCTAAAACCTCCAGGGTTTATAAAAAATACTATATGTTTGATGTTATCTGTTTTTAAAAAATCACACTGTCTTTTACGCATACTGCAGGACAGAAAATCTATATTAACCTGTATGCTTTTCATTATTTTCTTTCTTTGCATAAAATATGCTATTTCGTTGAAAATTGAAATGCATTTCGTTCATGATACGTGACAAACAAAAGGAATCCCGTTTCAATCAAAATGTGTGTAAGACATATTTTATACAATGGAGTTATAAATAAATAGAAGGAGTCACAATATGCATTGTCTAGCAGTTCCGAGTGAAGTAACCGAGGGGCTTATCACAATATGCCGGAAGTTTCTTTTAAGGGAGACCCGAACCACATTTTCGGCCAAAAAACATCAAAAGTTCAAAAAAAAATTTTTTTTTTTCTCAGAAAACGATAAAATGCATATTTGCGAATATCCATGCAAAATTCCAGAACTCTGGGACACTTGGAACAGGTAGCAAATGAGCTTTTTTAATTGTAGTCACTATAGAGTTTAAAGGACTAGCGGCCATTTAAAATGTTTTTTCCTAAAAGTGATTTTTTTCATATTTTGCCTAAGTTCAAAGTACTAAGGCTCAGTGGTAAAATGATTTAGAAACAAAGTGTTTATGTTTTTAGAATCTTAAAAAAAATTGCAACAAAAGTAAGGAAAGATATTTTTTTAACTATTACTGAAAATTTTACATAAATTGGTAAACATGAAAATTATAACGAATTTAAGGAAATTTACGATGCGCATTTTGTTTTTAGCTGATTAAAATAGAAAATAAAAAATATCTCTCCCTAGGTCTTTTCCATATACTATAACACTATTTAAGAAATTTTAGTAATACCAAAATATTGAAAATTGAATGAGGAGTAGTAATTTTAAAAAGTGTATTTTTCGACCAAAAACAATCATAAAAACCCCTATAAAAATATAGTTTTTTTTATAAAAAGTGAATTCTTTTGCTAATTATTCCTTACAAAAAGATTCTTAAATAGTACACCAAAATTCATTACTTTAAAATCTATATTAATAAAGGAACAAAACGCTCTGTCTGCGTGTGTGTGTGTGTCTGCGATGGCTGGCAAAATCTACAGCATGTACGAGGCTCAAAATGTTTTTGAGTGTAGCCCCAAATCTCTCCTGATGCACCTGATTAACTGAGTAATTAATTAAATTCCAAAGATCACTCTCATAAAAAATCGCCTTTTTTCTTCTTTTTTTCCCTTCATTTAGTTATGGTTGGTTGATTGCATAAAATTTTCGCATGAATAATTAAAAAAGCTGGACCAGACCTTTAAAATTCATAGACTGGCAAACTGTCAGTTTAAATGATGATTTTTTATCACAGCGGTTGTAAACCATGGAGGAAAAAAATAGGTGGTGGTGAAGTAAACCGAAAAAATGGTTATAATATTAAACCATTTATCGCTCAAATTTTAATGTCCCAAACAAAAGCACGTGGAAGGAATTTTGTATTAATAAAATGAATTTAAAGAAATGAATTACAGCTGAAGCATATTTTACGAAGAAATAGAAATTTTTTAAAATGGTCTTTTTTCTATTATATTATTTATTTTAAAAAAATGTGTGCTTTTAAAATAATTGAAATTGATTATTTCGAAATAATTAAATGTCAAAATAAAATTAAATAAAATATTGAAAGCATTTGATTTGAACTAAAAATTGAATTACTAAAAGTTTTCTTTTTTTTTCAGAACTTTTTAATACTTTATAACGTCGATGAAAAATGTTTATGATTTAACAACATATTAATAATTTTATGTCAATATATAAAATATATTTATGAAAACATTCTTTTAAAATCATGCGCGAAAACTTAAATAACAAATATTAGTCTAAAATCTAGATTTCAGAGTGCAGACGATTTTAAGACATTAACGAAAGAATGTTAACTTTTCAAGCAAAATCTTAAATGATGCTTCTATATTGATATTTCAAAGTCATATGATAAAAAGAATCGCATAATTCTTGCCTATGATTGATATATTTATATCTTTTATGCATTCCGATCGTGTATTACAGTCAATAGTGGCACAAACCGTTATTTTTTGAACGAAATTTTAGTCATCTATAACAGTTTAAAAGGTAAAAAACAAAGAAATACGGGTTTAAACCAGTTTGAATTGATTGGCTTGTCAAAGCACATGGTTTTGTTGGTGCTTATTTGGACTTAATGTAGCGGATTTTAGGGTTACATTTTTGGCGTCAGCCCAAGACCTTATACTTCCACTCAATTTCTTTGTACTGTGTGGTTGTACGCAGATGTTTGGCATTTCGAACATTAGAATGTATGAGTCATTAGCTGTGTTGCAGTAAAAAAAAGTCACACAACACTTTTCTAGGAGTTTATTTTTTTTATCATTGATAAAATTTAAATGTATTCTATTCAATTTAAAATTAAATTATGGCTTTAATTTGGTTTTAAAACAAAAATAAAATATATAGCTGTTTGGCGTACAATTGTTCGAATCCGCAAACGATTCATACAGCATAAAAAATTAACAAATATCAAAGTTAATTATTTTTTAGAAATAGCCATAAAAAGAATAGTAGCAAAACAGATTATAACCTTAATGTTTAGACTAATTAACACATAACCCGATCCCAACCAGAAAAAAACAGACCACACTCCGATCCGTGATGGACAAAATTTCCGTGAGTATGAACCCGACCCGAACCTAAAAATTCTGTTTGAAAAAAAAAAAAAAACTATGGATTTGATAACTGATCCGAACCAAATCTCAATCCCACAAAAATGTTTAAATGAAGCATAACCCGATCCAAACAAAGAAAAATAATTTTAGTGGGCATGAAACCTGACCCGAACCTAAATATTGTCTTTAAAAAAACTCTAAATATGACCCGAACAAAATCTGAAACCGATAAAAGTATTCCAGAGATCTATAACCCGATCCCATCAAGACAAAATACTTTCCGTGGTCATAAACTCGACCCAAACCTAAAAAATTCCGTGTGAAAAATTCTGAAATTTGACCCAAACCACATTTAAATCCGACCAAAATATTCGAAAGGACTATAACCGGATTAGAGTAAGACTTAATAATTTCCGTGGACATGAACCCGATACGAACCTAAAACTTCCATTCGAAAAAATACCTGAAATTTCAATCGAGCCAAATCTGAATCTGACAAAACTATTTCAAAGAACCGCAACCGGATCCGAACAAGACAAAATATTTCCATGGACAGGAACCCAATCCGAACCTGAAAAATTTCTTTGAAAAAATCGCGAAATCTGAACTGAACCAAATCTGAACTTGGCAAAAATATTCCAGTGAAGCATCTCCTTATTCAAACAAGACAGAATAATTTTCGTGAACACGCAAGAAGACCCGAACCCAAAAGTTCCATTTGAAAAAAAAAAAACGAAATCTGAATTGAACCAAATCTGAACCCGATAACAGTATTCCAAAGAACTATAACTCGATCCGAGGAAGACGAAATAATTTCCATGGACATAAACCCTTCTCGAACCTAAAAAATCCGATTTGAAAAAACCTGAAATTTGACTCAAACCACATCTGAATCCGATCAAAATATTAGAAAGAATCATAACCGGACTCGAGTATGATAAATAATTTCCGTGGACATGAACGAGATTCGAACCTAAAAATTCTATTTGAAAAAATACCTGAAATTTGAGTCAAACCAAATCTGAACATGACAAAAATATTCCAAAGAACCGTAGCAGGATCCGAATAAGACAAAATTTCCATGCACATGAACCGAATCTGAACCTAAAAAATTTCTTTGAAAAAATCTCGAAATCTGAAATGAACTTGATAAAAATATTCCAGTGAAGCATGTATTTATTCGAACAAGGCAGAATAATGTCCGTGAACACGCAAGAAAACCCGAATCCAAAAATTACATTTGAAGAAAAAGCCGAAATCTAAATTAAACCAAGTCTGAACTTGACAAAAATATCCCATTGAAGCATGTCTTTATCCGAATTAGACAGAATAATTTCCGTGGACACGCAGGAAGACCTGAACCCAAAAATTCCATTTGAAGAAAACGCCGAAATCTGAATTGAACCAAATCTGTTCCCGACAAAATTATTTCACAGAAACATAACTGGATCCGAGCAAGGCAAAATAATTTCCATGGACATGAATCCGACCCGAACATTTAAATCGAATTTCAAAAAATACCTGAAACCTGAATCGAACCAAATCTGAACCCGACGAAATATATTCGATTCATTAGAAAATATTCGACCATTCATTCGACGAAAATATAGAGAGAGAGGAGAGAGAGGCTATTTAGGATGGTACGATTGAACCGCTCCACCATGCCGTCCGATTGAGGGTGTAGAGGTGTTGTTCGAGTTTTGTCCATGCCGAGTAGTTCACACATTTCCTTGAACACAGCCGAATCAAAATTTCTTCCTTGATCGGAATGGATTTGAAGAGGAACTCCGTATCTGGAAACCCAGTGTTGAATCAGTATGTCTGCTACGGTTACCGCCTCTTGATTAGGAATGGCATAGGCTTCAGGCCACTTAGTGAAGTAGTCCATGACAACGAGGATGTACTTATTGCCATCAGATGTTCTAGGAAGAGGACCCAGGATGTCTAGTGCAATTCGTTCGAAAGGAGCTCCTACATTATAACGCTGCAATCGCCCACGGGTGCGCCTCTTTGGACCTTTACGTGCTACACAGGTGTCACAAGTTCGACACCACTTCTCTACATCACTGCGAATAATATTCCAGTAGAAACGGTCTTCATTACACCAAAATGACCTCCTGTGGGACTACCATGCAGTTCTTGAAGGACCATAGAAATTCTCGACTTAGGGAGTAGTAATTGCCATCTACATGTCTTTCCATCGTCAGATTCCCATTTTCAGTACAAGATACCGTTCTTCAAATGTAGGGAATCCCAGAGAGCCCAATAACGTTTAGTCGTAGGATGGTAATGGGCCATGTCTTGCCAGCTGGGCTTCCTGTTGGACTCCTCTTTCAGCTCTAGAATTGGCTTAATTTCAGGATCAGCAAGTTGATCTTTACGCAGGCTCTCGTCACTCCACGGATCTTGCGATGATGTAGACCCAGTTGTAACTTGTCTTACTATAGGACTTTTGACATTAAATTTCTTCTCAACCCGGTCGCAGTATCTACAATTCTCTGAGCAGGGTCTTCTTGAGAGAGCATCTGCATTTCCATGTGATGAGCCTTTTCGATGGCGTATCTCCATATCGTACTCTTGAAGCTTTTGTATCCATCTCGCTATCTGGCCTTCAGAGTTCTTAAAATTTAATAGCCAAGTTAGAGAAGCATGATCAGTTCGGATCAGGAATTTTCGACCGTAAAGATAGTGATGAAAATGGTCTATGGCTTTCACTACAGCAAGAAGCTCTTTTCTTGTTACGCAGTAGTTTCGCTCTGCCTTTGATAAGCACTTGCTGAAATAGGCGATAACACGCTCCTTACCGTCGATTTCCTGGGACAGTACAGCGCCAATGCTTTCGTTACTTGCATCCGTATCAAGTATAAACTGTTTATCGATTTGAGGATGTGACAGAATTGGAGTGGATGTTAAGGCCTCCTTAAGCTTTTCGAAAGCAGCGTCACATTCCTGTGTCCACATAAATTTTTGATTGGCTTCTGTTAATTTATGAAGTGGTCTTGCAATCATCGAGAAGTCTTTGACAAATTTTCTGTAATAGGTGCATAATCCTAGAAAGCTCCGAAGCTGGTGAACATCTGCTGGACGACTCCAATTTTTCACGGCTGATATCTTCTCCGGATCAATCCTAACTCCTTCCGCTAAAATGATGTGTCCAAGGTAGGCGACTTCATTGCGAAACAAACTGCACTTCGAAGGGCTTAACTTCAAATTAGCTTCCTTTAATTTTTGTAGCACCCGCCTGAGGTTGTTCAGGTGTTCATCAAAAGGTTTTTTCTATGATTATGATATCATCTAAATATACAAGATATGCTTCATATGACAGCCCCCGGAGAACCGTCCCATAAGCCGTTAGAAAGTTGCAGGTGCGTTACATAGACCAAAAGGCATTACCTTGAACTGCCATAATCCTTGTCCCGTTGTAAAGGCAGTCTTCTCGCGGTCGTCCGGATGGATCTCTACCTGCCACTAACCACTCTTCAGATCCAGAGTCGAGAACCAAGTGTTGCCCGCAAGTGTGTCGAGAGTGCCGTCAATCTTTGGCAGAGGGTAACTATCCTTTTTAGTGACATCATTCAGTCGGCGGTAGTCTACACAAAATCTTGTAGAACCATCCTTCTTTCTTACTAATACAATGGGAGACGCCCATGGACTTGTCGATGGTTCGATGACGTCATTTTTTTCCATATCCTTAATTAAATTCTGCACCTCTTCTTGCTTGGCAAAAGGTAATCGTATAGGGTGCTGTTTAATAGGAGAGTGATCTCCCGTGTCAATTCGGTGTTGTGCCATTTTAGTTCGTCCAAAGTCTTCAGATGTTGGAGAAAATAAACTTTGGAATTCTCTAATTAAACTTTCCACAGCATCCCTTTGATTTGGATCTAAGTCCATATTTTGTAACAAATCCTTGACTAAATTATCTGAAGATTTCTCAGAGTGACTGGAATTTTGACTTATGCATGTCACAGGAGCACATGATGCTATCACCTCTCCTTTCTTGATAGTCCTCGTCTTATCACTGATGTTAGCAATTCTGACAGGAATGGTCTTTTTCGAGAGGTCTACTACAGAAGAAGCCACCAATACTCCTGCTTGTGTACTATTGTCTTCTGGATAATCTATATGGCCAAATCGGTAATTAGTTTCATTTTTAATTACAGCTGGAACTAAAAATTCTGTTCTTGGATCTAGACTGATGTCTTCTTTTTCTATTACTATTTGTTTACATTCGATTTCGTTATTTAATCCAAAAAGACTTATTTCTTCAAATTTTGAGAGAATTTTATTATTTCTGAAATGAAGTTTGAAGCCAAACTTCTTCAGAAAATCTAGCCCGATTAAGCAAGGATCTGTTATGTCAGCCACATATGCCGTATGGTAATATTTCGTTCCTCCAAAGTTGATGATTAAATTGGCCTTTCCATATATGCCAATCTTGTCGCCTGTCACAGTTTGCAGGGTAACACATGGTGGAGTCCAGATGAGTTTAGATTTCAATTTTCGAGCCAAATCTTCTCTTATTATTGTCACATTGGCTCCTGTATAGACAATCATACGGCACTGAATTCCGTTAATAAAGCCTATGATATATAATTCAATATCACCGCCACTCAATTTTGATATGTGGAGGATCTTCAGGTGGGGCTTTTTATTCTCTGGCAACCTCCGCCTCGCGAGATGGCCAAAATTTAGTTTCCCTGCTGACTGTTTGAATTTATCTCACGTTCGTGGATTTTGGGGCAATTCCTTCGGAGATGTCCTGTATCACCGCATCCCCAGCACGTGAGATTCTGTCTTCTTGAGCTTGTTCTTCCGTATTTCAAAGCTTCAAGCTCTAGATTTATTTTCCTAATTTCTTTCAAGACGTCGATCTCAGTGTCTGAGCATTTGTTCACCATTGTCCCTCGGACTGAATGACGATCCCTTCGGCTGGCTTGTGTAGCTGCTTCCAACTTTAAGGCATATAGTAATGCAGCCTTTAAATCCTGCACATCTGCCATTCGTACCGCTCTCTGCACTTCTGGAACTTTTATTCCGTCTACAAAGTACTGCAGTGAGAGCATTTCCCGTACATTTGTTGAGCAGTTGATGAATGCTAAATTTGCAAGCCGTTCAATTTCTGAGGCAAACTCTTGAAGGGTTTCACTCGATTTTTCATGGCGGCTCTTCATTTGTATTCTCGTATAATCTTTCCAGAATTTTTCTCCGAATCTCATTTCATGTGCACAACTTAGAGTCTCAAAATTGAGTTGCGTCATATCGGGCAATGTTTGCAGCACGTCGGCGGCTTCTCCTCTTAAAGATGCTGCCAGTTGACAGGCTTTCACCTCGTCACTCCATTTGTTCGCTTCGGCTACAATGGTGAATTGGGTCTTGTAAACTTGCCAGGAACTCATTCCGTCGTATGTCGACAGCTTGATGTGCACGGGAGAAGCAGGCGGATTCCTAAATTCTTCATAATTACCACTGGACGCTGAAAGCTTCTTCTCAAGATCTTGTACTTTTTTATTTAGCTTTTCATCTACTTCAACTATTTTCTCTTCAATATTATTAACTTCATTCTGAATTTTCTCTTCTACTTCCTCTATTTTTCTTTCCATTTTCTCTTCAACATTACTAACTTCATTCTGAATTTTCTCTTCTACTTTACAAACTTCATTCTCTATTTTCTCTTCTACCGAATCTATTCTTCTCTCTACCGACGAGAACTTTTCTTCTAAAGTTTTCTTCATTTCTTCTGTGCTTTTATTAACTTCCTCCTTTAATTCTTCCATTCTCTCTTGGCTTCTTCTCATTTCTTCAGTCACCTCTTCTTTGCCTTTGTCAATTTTATTTGTCAGCTGTTCCATTCTTTCTTCGTTTTTATTCATTCTATCCGCCAACTCTTCTTGGCCTTTATTCATTATATCCGCCAACTCTTCTTGGCCTTTATTCATTTTATCCGCCAACTCTTATTGGCCTTTTGATAACTCTTCTTGGCCTTTGTCGATTTTATTGGTCAGCTCTGTCCTTAATCCGTTAATAGCTTCTAACAGTTCTTTCAGTTGTCCGTCCATTGTTCTTGTTTTCGCCATAAGAACCCCACTCCTGACACCAAATGTTGCAGCGTATATGGGTTTCTTTCGATCTTATGGTTAGACAATTTCAAACTCTTGTCTTTTAGAAAAGTAGAAAATAATTAATTTGCAGATCTTCAGAACAACAGAGTCTTCGAAACTCACAAATAATACTAGATATTCAAAAATAATTGTGCAAATCTATCGTACAAGTGCAGATATAGGTTCCAGAGACTTTTTATACAATGTCTCAACACTAAATCACATTCAAAACAACGTAAATAAAACTCAAGCAAACTTGCTTAATCGTAGCTCACTCAATGACTGACTGATAAATAATAACCACACAGCTCACATCCGGCTCTCCTATATATAGTCTCGCCGCATGCGGTGGAAATTTCTACAACCTTCTAGAAAAATCCGGAAAAATCCGGAAAACCACGGAACAACATTCAATGTATCAGTATATCTAAAGGGGGGGTTACCATAGAGAGGGAAGGGGTACCATCGCCAACAATCGCCAAGTTTGTCGCCAACTTGGTGATATATCGCCAAATTTGGCGACCAAAATCAGTCGTCAAAAGTGACGCCAACTTGGCGATATCTTTATTATTTCGCCAATCCGCCGTAGACATACACTGAAAAGTATTAGACACGTTTGCTTGATAACAGAGACAATGTAACAAAAACTAATATTAGTAAAGGAATGGAGCTTAATAAGATTATTTACATTATTTTACAGTACAAACACTAGATTTTTACAAAATTCGTAACAATATAAATAATAGAAAAAACTATAGAATATAATAGTAAATAAATATATAATACAATATAAAGAAATATAATGGAAAAAACAACAACCCAAGCAGCAGGTATATTAAGAAGACACCCTCTAAATCAATTTTGATGAACGCAAAAAATTAACATAACGTAATTTTTCGCTATTGGATAAGTGTCTGCAGATTAATTAATCTAGCAGTATATATGCTAGTGTAAAAAACCCTAGAAAGCAACTTTGACTATATTTTGGTTTATGTTATTGACGTTTACCAGAAACCTCCATACTAAAAAAATGGGTTCTCAAAATTAACTAAAAAGTACTCAATTTTAAATACTTCACATACTCAAAATATCTACGATCCAAATGTACTCAAAACTAAGAAAGAGATGTACTCATTTTTCATTCCATGGTTGTGTTGAAATGTAAATCGTTATAAAGAGTCTCATTAATTTATAAATAAATTAAATTAAAAATATACTAGCATTTATTTTTTGCTCAAAATTATTAAAATTAAATGTTTAATCGATTGTTTATTAAATAAAATAGCAAAAGTTATTGGCAAAATACACTGTAAAAAAAATTCAAGAGGTTACTAAAAAATTTCTTAGTAAATTTGTATTCTACAGAATTTTTTAGTAACCATTACAAACTTTTTTTTTGCAAGTGAAACAAACATTTCTTTTGTAAACTGAACAAAAGAATTTTTTGTATAACTAACTTAAAAATTTTTAGTATGAGCCACAAAGCAAATTTTAGTAATAGCTCCAAAATTACTTTTAATAACCATTACGTGCAATCGAAGCGGAGGAGCTTCCTTCGAACTGCATCCAGACTTCTGAAGCGGAAGATTTTCGGCAAAACCGCAATAGATGGCAGCACTAAACATTCTTAACTGCTCCGACAGGATTTTCATAATCCCTTTATTACCGAGACACTACAGACATTCGGAGTGTATTTGGCGGTGGCAAGTTTCGAACCCGGGACCTTTTAGCCTGGAGTCCGTTACTATAACCACTATGCTATCAAGGCCACACCAACTGAGTTTTAGTAAGAGCTATTAAAAATATAAAACTATTAACTCTATTCGTTGCTAACTTTTTTCTAGTAATTCTTACAGATTTTCTAGTAACCGACTAAGATTACTAAAAATTTTTTAGTAATTACAAGGATCACTAAAGTTTTTTTAGTAGATCGACCTTTTTTTTTTACAGTGTATCGGAATCGAATATTTTTATGGCAAGAGCATTATTTGCAAGCACTTTTAAATTATTTCAAAATACGGTGTATAATTTTATATGTACATTAATAAGTATCTTTTGTGCACCGTGAAAGAAATAGACAATTACAGGGAACAAAATTACCGTTACTTTGAATTCGAAAACATGTGATGTTTCAAAATTGAGAAGCAATGTGGTCATTTTTTTTCCAAACATACTCAATTCAGTATGAGTACATCATTTTTGAGTACAGTAAAACCCCGATAATTCAATTTAATTGGGACCAGACCCAATCCGGATTATCGAAAATCCGGATTATCCGGAGAATAAGAAAAAAATAAAATAAAATATTACACACGTACAGAAAATCACTTTAACTTAATTATGTTTAACTTATTGATTATTTACAAACAGTAAAAATATTTACTTTGTAATAAAAAAGTTTGTAATTTTTTGCTGTGCCAGTTTTCTATACCTTTTGTGAGCCGTACGGTCACGTATCTGCTTGAGCATAAGTAGTTCGTGGGTGTAGTTTAAATAAGAAAGCTTAAGGTATTCTTTAAAATATTTCAGAAAAAAGTTTTTTTATTTTATTCAGAATACGACGATGTAACAAGTTTATGCTATGGAAATTAAAAAAATCGTTTCTCAACCACTTGACCAAACCGATCCGGATTATCCGGAGATCCGGATTTACGGGGTCCGGATTTGCAGGGTTCTACTGTACTTCAATTTTTTTCAGTGCAGTGTCATTAAAGACTACATGTTTATGCTCTCTATTTTTAAGAAATCATACTGTCGACTACACATACAGGATGATAGAAAATCAACAACCTCCTGCATGTTTTAAGATATTTCCTTTATATGGATAAGATATGCTGCTTTATTGAAAATTGAAATGCATTTTATTATGATACGTGACACAAAAACGGAATCCCATTTCTATCAAAATTTGTGTAAGACATATCTTGTGCTAGAAAGATGGAAAATCTGAAAACATATTTATTTTATAAATTCTCTGAAGGCATTCGAACATAATTGGATTCCAAATACGTGATAATTTAGAGGTGTAATTGAAAAAAGTAGATGAGATCTTTAAAACATACATGTCATAAAAGTCGTGTTAAAAACAAGTTGGAAATTGCACGTGAACGTAGCAAATGAGGTGCGTTCGTACGATAACGAAGTTTTAAAAATATTAAAATCTTGCTGATATAGTAGAGCGTACTTCGGATACAGTATATTAGTCGAAATCTTAGTGTTTCTATAAATATGCAGGAAGTAATTTTTATTACACCTCAGAAACTTATATCTTATTCATAATAAAAATTCTTTGCATCACAGATTGTATAGAATGCATATTTTAGTATATACTTCATAGATTCATGCCAATTCTATGATGTTCGAATGACTATAACATCATAAAAATGCATTTGAAACTTTTTTCCCATTGACCGTAATGTAATGGAATACCCTTGATTGTCCTGTAATTGATCTATGTATCCGATTTTCATAACATTTCAAATGACTCGATAAAAGACGCAATAATTATATGTTTTAAATTTCAAACGACTAAAATACATTTGAAACGTCTTTCCCCATTGACCGTAATGTAACGGAATCCTTTTGATTGTCCATGTAATTGATCTATGCATCCGATTTTCATAAAATTTGAAATGACTCGATAAAATTATGTTATAATTATGTATTTTGAATTTCAAACGATTGGGTTGGGTAGTTTTAGCGTTGTTATATGCGGACGGAGAGACGGACAGACAAACAGACGGACAGACAGACAGACGGACGGACTGAGCGACAACAATAGGTGCTACGTATTTACATAATTACGAACGCACCTAAAAAAAAAGAAAACTGAATTAAAACCAAAATTTTGTTTAACACTTTCGGGCCTGGTGTACTATTAATAGTACATGTCTTTTAATACAGTATTATTTTGTTTTCAGAAATACTTTTGCCACTATTTACATGTAGTAATATTAATATGGGTGATTCTCAAAATAGGGGACAATTTCAAAAATGTAATCTTAAAAAAATTACTGTTAGCAAAATTTCTGAAAAAAATATGTGTTGTTAATATAGTATTAGGTATACTTTTCATGTAGTCAACAGAGCTAAATATTTAAAAATTAACTTTAAAAAAATAATTAGTATTTTTTGAGCCATGCTAATGACAAAACAAATTGAATGGAATAAATATATTAAGAAATTTTTATTTTCTTCCTGTTTAAATATTTTTTTTCTACGTTTATTAGCCTTCCTTTCCAACAAATAGTTTCCATTTTTACATATATACATATAAGGGGAATAAAAACATTACCAAAGAGCAAACTTTGTTTACATGAACAACATTCTGACACTAACAGTGTAAGAAGCTGTCTTAGTGATTTTCTGACAGATTTAATGCATATTTTAGGGATAATAAATGTAATACCTAAATTTATATGTAAAATTAAATTTTAAAAAGGATACAATATAAGTACTAGTTACATTTATGCACATAGGAGTCTTTAGCATGGACAGAAAAACCATGCTAATGACACTGATATTTGTCCATGCCAATGACAAATTTTAATTTAAATAAGAGTGTGAGCCATAAAATAATCACAATGCAATAGTCCTTTCTGGGGCTTTTTAAAACACAAAAGTTCTATGCAAATAAGTAAAATAAAAATTTTAACTATAAAATAAACATGAAAATTATTATCCATTCTAATGACATACAATTGATGTACTCGCCTAATATTCAACTTCTATTCTTAAAATACAATACATGCTTCTATTTTCAGGCTGGAATAAAATGGCTAATTGTTGCCATGGAGAAACTTTATATTTTCAAAGTATTGTCATATGTGAAAATGAAATTTTGATTAATAAACAGCTGTTATAGTATGACCTTGTTTTGAAAACAGAATATGGAGGACAAACTTTAATTCTCTCTTTATAAATATAATTTTATTTTTAAAAAGAAATTTATTAGATAAATCCTCTCCTTGATTAATTTAAAGAAAGAATAACATCTGTTTTATTTTATAAACATGATATTAACTCTTGAAAAAGCTAGTATATACAAGGCACAGCTGCTGTGGACATCCATGCTAATGACATTTTGAACATTTATTCTGTTATTTTAAGGTGTTTTTAACTAAAAAGTGAATAATTCTTGAGTGCAAATAATGAATAATATTAAGACAAACATATCTAAGTATAAAAACATGACAGAAAACCTCTCAATTTTTTTTGTATGCTGAAAGATATAAATTGTCCCCTATTTTGAGAATCACCCATATATGTCTATGCATTTACTATATCATTTCATTTATGTACGTGATGAGTTTAGATGAGTAACTGAAAATTGAAAAGATAAATATCATTCTTAAAACATACATGTCATTAAAGTTGTTTTGATAAAAAAAAAAGAAGTTAAAACCAAAATTTTTATTTAATTTTTATGTTTCAATGATATTTTGTATGTTTTTCCTTTTGTTATTGTATTCAATGTGAATTGTTTTATTTTATCGGATATCAATTCGAATTAGAAATGTCACGTCGATTATAAAAAATAAAACTGTATGCTTTTGTTTACAAAATACCGTAATTGCTGTATTTTTTTTTTGTTTTGTTTTTTATAAGATTATAATTTAGTTATCGTTAAAAGTGTTTTTCTTCTAACACTTCACTGCATTATTTTTTCTAGTTTTATGAAAAAAATTATTTGAAATTTATAGACCGGTCTAATAAGGAGAAAAACAGTAAAAAATAAATTATAGTAAATTTACAGCAAAAAATTTAATATTTTATAGCGTGTATACACTATTAGGATTTTTAAATACCCCATTGCTCTATTTTGCAATTAAATATGCTTAAATTAATTAATTCTATCAATTTAATAAATGGGATTTCAAATTTATAGCTGAAATCTTATATTTTAGGGCGTGTACATACGATAGCTACAATTAGAATTTTTAAATATTGTACTCCTCTATTTTGCATCTAAATGGGCTGAAAGTGATAAATGTGGGTATTACTCTATTACCTCGTCGACCAAAATACTATCGCCAAATTATAAGATTAAATGCCAATAATGGATAATCGTGAATTTCAATTCAATGACATTAAATACGATATACGTGTTTAAAACGCCATTAACCCTTTGCGGCGCAGGGCAAATTCATTGCTTAAGTATTGAAAATAATGACTCACACCGGAATTTGAAAACAACTTTATCTGTAAATATGAAAACGCTATATTTCACGTATTCAATAAGCAGTAATTTTTTTAAACAAAATTCCGGTGCCATTGTGGCGCTTGGGAATTAAAATTAAGTGGTATATCTACGAAACCACTGCGCCGTAAGGGGTTAAGTGATTTTTATTTCGACTTTTTATTTGCATTTTTGTTAATATTCTACTAATTATTTGTTTTTTTAATTATTTTTTTTTTAATAAAAATCACGTCAATATGTATAATTTAGCTATTAGTTTGGCGATTTGTACAATTTGGGGGAAATCGGTCAACGGCATAACAAAGTAGTACCTTAATTTTATATACTCAACAATTTGAAACTTTCCTTATGTTCATATTTTTAAGTATTCTGTAAAAATATTAAAAGTAATTTTTGCCTTAACAGATACGAGGTGGAACCAGTCGAAATCCGACGAAAGAAAATGTTTAAGAAGGAACTGCTTTATTGATTTATAATAAATCTACAAAATTACTTACAGTGAAAAAAAAATGCATCTTATATTGATCAGTCTACCTCTTAAACAAATATGATAAAAATACATCTTAGATTGATCAGTCTAACTCTAAAACAAATATTATTTTAAGCTAAGATTAACAAAATACTATAAAACTCGGTTGTCCAATTTTTTAAAATTAAACTTTAATCGCATTTGTAATCAGTAAAATATAATAAAGATCAGTTATTATTATGAAGTTATCATTTGAAGCTCTTAAGTTTGGTATAAATGCGAATGAAAAAAACAAAATTTATTTCAAATTGACACGATCATAGAATTTCACGTGAAATCAAAAAATGTCATCATTTTCATCTTCTCAAAATTTTCACACGCACTTCTAATATCCGTATTCACCATGTTTTAGAAAATGGTATTTTAATTTGATCATTTTAAAATCACTTTAAGAGGGCTCAGGGGTTCAAAACTTTTCAAAATATCGATTTTTTATGATCTAATTTGATTATTCATTTAATTCTTAACTTAATGCAAAAAACCGCATAAAAATATTTGCATTTTTAACGGAGTTATAAGCATTTATGTATCAACACTTTCATAGCCGCATCCATATACTTTCAACTTTAAGTCGCGTTTTCTGAAAACTTGATTTTTGATGACTAACACCAAGATTTAAAAAAAAACTATTTGATGCAATGGCTTATTTTTTTTTTTTTTTTTTTTTTTTTTTTTTTTTTTTTTTTTGCATGCATATAACATTATTATCTAGAATATGAATTAATATATTTTAGATAGTTTAATATTTTGAGTATTTTTAATGGAAAAAGAGTTGTATTTTTTAGGGTTTTTTTTAAATTTTCAACTTTGAGAGTTTTTTAATAATGTTTTTATTAAGTGATAAATATATCCTTAATTCATAATCTAGATAATGATGTTATATGGCTGCAAAAAAATATTTAAGCCATTCCATCAAATAGTTTTTTTTTTTAATTTTGGTGTTAGTCGTCAAAAATCAAGTTTTGAGAAAACACGACTTAAAGTTGAAATTATATGGATGCGGCTATGTAAGTATTGAAACATAAATGCTTATAACTCCGTTAAAAATTCTAATATTTTTATGCGGTTTTTTGCATTGAATTAAGAATTAATTGAATAATCAAATTAGATTATAAAAAAATCGATTTTTTGAAAAGTTTTCAACCCTTGAGCCCCCTTAACTCAAAACTTGAAGTTATTTAACTGATGAATAAATATGAAATAAAATCGAAATCACGGAATTTTATAGCAGACGATATTTTTTTGCAAAGTATACGCATTTTAATTTCTATTTTTTTTTTCAAATTTAAGAGAAAATGGTGTGATTGTGTCACAGTTACAAAATTGATACAAAAAACTATAAAAAAATTAATATCTCAAAAACAAATTGAGTTACAGCTTTCAAACAAATTGCATTTAAACGTACATTTTTTTTCTCTATAAGACAGTGTATAAATTAGAAATGTGCGATGTTTAGGGGCATAAAATTTGCAATAGCGAAAAATGCAAAACTGAAATTGCATGGGAAACTGTTGCCATTCGCAAAATGACGTATGCGTTACGCACAGATACGTATGGCCTTTATAATATACTAGTACACCGAACCCGGGGTTCCCGGATCACAGAGTAAAGGTGAAAAACTTTATTCAAAATTAAAATTGAAAAGTCTAATAAATTTTTTCTACGTAATATGCTTTTTAAACTGCCAACTAATTCCAAACAGCAATTTTATATGAAAAATATTAATTATGTTATCATATAAAGCTTTGAAAATTATCGGTACTTCCGTATTAGACGCAAGATAGAATTTATTAGCCAAAGATCTTGCCAAAGAATAAAATTGCATTATTTCAGTTTATAAAATCAACTAAGAAAATATGATACACAGATATTCTTTAAAATACATTTTTGTAAAGACGTATTGATGTATTTTTTGTAAGTTAAGTTTGCAGCGAACTAAAAATTATTAAATTGATAGTAAAAAACGAAATAAAACCAACAACATTCACTGGGTTTTATAGCCGACGATATTTTGACATAACACGTTTTTAATTACTATTTTTTTCGGTTGCTATGAAAAAATGGCAACTAAAATATACAGTAATCTGTTATTTTTCACGTAGAAAAGAGATAAATGGAGGTGAAGTATGCAATTAAAACGGTTTCATTGGCGTTGTTCTTCCAATTTAAGTCTCTTATTCTCAAACAAAACAATCTCTAACAACAAAGACCAAATCCTTTAACATCATTTTTTCTCTAAATGTAAAAAAAAATAATTATATTTTAGCATTCTAAAATAGCATTTCATTGTATTATGAATTAAAACTGTCTCGCTAAAAGTTTTCCTTTTTTTGGAAAGCACGTGGTTGTGTTTGATGCAATGCAGCGAATTTTAGAGATGATTTTTTAGCGTCACCTCCAGCCACCAAACTGCATCTCTATTCATCTTCTGTTTTTTTTTACTCTGTGGATAGTTTTCCTTTTTTTTCCACACAAATGCGATATTTAAGTTGCTACCATTAGAGAAAATGAACTAAAAACTATAAAAAAAATTAATATCTCAAAAACAACTTGAGATACAGTTTTCTAACAAACTGCATTTAAACGTGCATATTTTTCTGCATACGATGGTATAAATGTCGAAAACGTGCTATGTCTAGAAGTTTAAAATTTTACTATAGCGGAAATTGCAAAATTAAAATTTCATCGAAAAGTGTTGCCATTCAAAACATGACGTATGCGTTACGCACAGATACGTTTGGCCTTTATTATATAGACAAGGTAGAACCCGTCAAATTTTGACGAAAGAAAATGTTTAAAAGGGAACTTTTTCATTGATTTACAGCATACATACAAAATTAATTACAAAATAAAAAGAATATTGCCCGGTTAAACTGATGGCATTGAGTTCACAGGCTACGCATGCTAATTGTGCATTACAGCCTTATTTTTCAAAGGTTAATTCGTTCGAAAAAAAAATTAAGAAGGGGAAACAGCTCTCCCCTTTCCTCTTTTTTATACTTAATCATTGAACCTCCTAAACTATCAAAGGCATGCTTTATCACATAAAAAATCAATATCCAAAATTCAAAGCAAATCGGATAATTCTTGATAAAACCCATTTATCATTTATATAATTTAAGAGGAGTTGTCCCCCTCTTTCATACTTAACCATTAAACTTCCAAAACTATTCGGAGATTTGAACGAAATCTGACAATTCTGTTTGCAAAAACACATTTATATAAATTAAGGGGAGGGGCATTAGAACCCCCGTTCCCCCTGTTTATACTTATTCAATGAACACCTAATAACATCACGGAATCGCCTCATCAGAATGATCCTATTTCTAAATTTTGAACGAAAACTTAATTCTGCATGAAAAACCCATTTATATCAATTAAGGGGAGGGGAATGAGCCCCCCGTTCCCCTTCTTATACATATCGAATGAACTCCAAAAACTAATCAGGGAAGCGCCTTGTCAGGATATACCTATATACAAAATTTCAAGTGGATCAGATATTTTTATCATGAGTTATCGCGTTACGCACGAACGAACATACATACAGAACGGGCGGGCACATAAGCTCTCAGGCTATGATAGCCTGTGAGCTAAAAATTCATCTTATATTGGTAAGTCTAACTCTTAAAGAAATCACATTTAACGTAAAGTTAACAAAATACTATTTCTATAAAAATCAGTTGTAGAAATTGTTAAAATTCATTTTTAATCAAACATGTAAACAGTAAAAAATAATAAAGATCTCTTATGATGATAAAGTTATCAGTTAAGTTTTTTATGCTAGTATTCCAAAATGAAAAAAAAAAAAAGCAAAATTTATTCAACTTCGACACATCCCCGTAAAATCTAAACCCAGCATCATTTTCACCTTTCACCATATCAAAATTTACAAATGCACATTTCGTATATGTTTTATATATAACATTTTAAAAAAGTGGTATTTCAATTTTATCATTTTGATTCAAAACTTGACATATCATTTTTTTTTTTTTTTGTTTCCGAAGAACAAATTGCAAATTTTTGTCAAATGCAGCCACCAGACATAGACAAAAAAGTTTTATTCTACTCTTTTGCCACTTCTTGATGAATTGCAACGATTGTATTGGTCAAGTGCATGGAACACAGTGAGTATTATAGTGATTGTATATAACGATCTCAGAAGCCAAGGGGTACAAGTGACAAAATGTCGATTTGGAGTAAATTGAGTTTAAAGATAATTGATGTTAAATTGGAACATCCATAACAATTGACTAAATTGAAATAGGAAACATCTGCTTGTTGCATTCTAATATTTGAACTCTCATTTTAATAACTGTTAAAAAAATAGAGTACAATTTTCTTTAAATGTATAATTAATCAATATTGTTTGCTTTTCGAAAAAAGTGGTTTATCTTTACTCAGCACATAATAAGAAAATGACATATATTTCTTTACCTGAAATGAAAAAAGCATATTTCCTGATACCCTGTGCACTTAACTCAATTTTTTCAATTTTGTCACTTATACCCCTTGGCTTCTGGGGTCCTCATATATATTGTACACTATCTACCAAAAAGTATTTGTACACTTTCAGTTTTTGACATTTTGTCAAATATTTAAAAATATACTGGTCGGATTCTTCTGGAACTTTAGAAATATAAAGATTATGTTTCACTTTATATTTATTTACATTCATTTGTTAAGCGGGTAATTAGGGGGCCGGCAAAAAAACAAAGAATAATAGAAATATTTGGGATCGCCCTGTACATGAAAATGCACGAAACGACTTATCGCTTTAGAATACAAATATATGAATACAGTAGAATATGTACACTAATTTTTGTGAGAATAGCTTGTATATTTATGGCGATAGAGCGATTTTTTTGAAAAATTCAAAAAATTCTGGTATGTTTTTTGTTTATATCATGCTGGGTTTTTGACCAAATTTAACGCAGATTTCAGAAAAATTGGCAAAATGCAGTAGAAAAAATGTAGCGCAATTGGAATATAAATATATTAAATATTTTATGAAATATGAGTAGTTGTATAAAATAATTTTTATCTGCGCATGCGCGAACTAGAAAAACATTTTTTTTACATCATTTAATAGTCAATTCTATGGAGTGACTTATAAAAAAAATGCAATCAAATATCGGGAAAATTCAAAAAGATATCATTATTTTAGTGAGATGTTTTTACTCTGCTCTCTAAAAACGGCTGAATCTTAAGGGATTCTCCACAAATTGACATTTTTTAATAACTGACATTAAAAAAAAAACTAGTATTGAATTAATACAATATCTAATACAATATTGCTGCTAATAAGTACTTGACAATTGTGATAGAAAAGAAAAAGAGCTTTATTCGCATTCAGGGCCAAAACTAAGAGAGGGAGGGGGGGGGGAAAGGGCATGTGCTCCGGGCGCTACGATGAAAGTGTTCCAAATGTATCTTTCGTTTGGCGATTTTTTTCATGGCTATGTTTAGCATAATATTGTTAAAATTATTATATATGGGCTATGCTAAAGCATAAAAAATCTAATGATGATGGCTTAAGGTCCCTGCCCCTACCCGCGAAGATGCTCACGAGCTAATGCTATTCCTATGGGGATGCATTTTTCTAACTCTTTTGCATTTGGACATTTTTAAATAATATGTTTTGCATTGGATAGCGGAAATCCTTTTCAAGATCGCTCCGTGATTACTTTTTCAATTTTGGCGTAGATATTTTTATAATGTTTCTTTCACTTCCAAAAGCGGTTCTGAAAGTGAAACTAACTTTATAAAAAATATCTATGACTCAAATGGAAAAAGTAGTCAAGGAGCGATTTTGAGAGGGACTTCCGCTATCCAATGCCAAAAAAAAAAATTGAAAATTTCAAAATGCGAAAGAGTTATTAGAAAAATGCCTCCCCACAGGAATAGCATTAGCTCAGCAGTGTCTTCGCGGGCAGGGAAAAGAACTTAAAGATCCTGTTGAAAGTAGAATTTTTTTGATTCGGTTTAAAGTATCAAATTGGAGTATTTTAATAAAGCAGAATACGTTATTTTATATTACATATTTTAAGTTTTAAAATAAGTCGGCTATTAATAAATTGGAGAAATTTTCTTTGTAAATATGCTTTGCGAAGGAGGGGGAAAGGGGTACCTTCAAAATCCACATTTGCCTCGGGAAAAAAAGACTGGTTTTGGCCCTGTTCACATTTAATAATTTGTAGATCCTCCTCGAGAGGCAATTACAGCTGCGACTCTCCTGGGCATGCTCTCAACTAGTCCTTGTATTACATTTAATGGTATTTTATTCCACTCTGTTTGCACAAGGCAGGTAAGCTCTTTTACTGATTTTGGGCGTGTGTCACCCGCCTTAATTCGACGATCCAACTCGTCCCAGAGGTTCTCTATTGGGTTCAGGTCTGGGCTCTGGGCAGGCCACTCGAGTCGATGCACTCCATTATCAGCATACCAATCCATGCTGGACCTCGCTACATGGCATCTTGCGTTGTCATCCTGGAAATAACATGGGTCCAATCCATAGTATTGCCACAACGTAGGAAGTACACTGTTGTCCAGTATATTACAGTAGGCATCGGCATTGAGCTTACCATGAATTGGGACCAAGGGTCCTAGTCCGAATCAGGAAAAACAACCCCAGAAAATAATTCCCCCTCCGCCAAATTTAACTGTGGGCACAATACATTCTGGTAGGAGGCGTTCTCCAGGCAGACGCCAGACCCAGACCCTACCATCAGAACGGTAGAGGGTGAACCTTGATTCATCACTCCAGAGAACCTGTTTCCATTGCTGTACAGTCCATTGCTGGCGTGTTTTGCACCAACTTAACCGAGCTGCGCGGTTGGATATGGTGATTAAAGGCTTATGGGCGGCTGCACGGCCATAAAAATTTTAAGCAGATGAGCTTCCTTACGGATGGTATTCATGGAAACAACACATCCTGAAGCTTGTTGAAATTCTTGGCGTATGTGTAACATTGGTTGGTTGCGGTTCTTCCGAATTTCTCTAGACAGAACCCGTCGGTCTCTATCTCCCAGTTTCGTCGGTCTGCTTACTCTGGCCACATTCTGACAATCACCATTCAGCTTCCATTTTCTAATCACATAAGCCACAGTCGTTTTGGGGTAATTAAGCTCGCTTGATATGTCGATTAAAGATCGGCCATTTCGGTGGTACCCGATGATCACACCTTTCTCAAAATCAGACAGCTCTGTTCTTCTTGGCATCATGCATGCGATTGATGTCAGTGTTGTTTTCGACACCACATTTAACAGTGGAGAACTTACGTATTTCAGGATCGCAGATATAGGCATTTGCATAAGAGCCATTTTCAATTATGTATCAATGGGTAGATTTGACACAAATGCTTCGATTTTTTATAATTATTTTTATCCTGAAATAGGTTTGTTCTGGTAATTATCTAAGAAAAGAAGTAAATCACCAGTAAAAAACGTAAATGGAGATTTGGCAATTTGCGTAAAATCTGACGTCATTCAACTGCTTTCAGAGACCAATTGAAAATCAGTTCACTCCTATCCACAATAACTTTCTGAATTTCCACGAAATTCGATCGGATTTTTTTATGGGTAGCTCCATAGAGTTGAATATTAAATTATGTAAAATGATAAATTTTATCGTTCACGCATACGCTGATTAAAAAATATTTCATACAAATACTCATATTTTAGAAAACTTTTAATATATTTTTATTTCAAAAGCACCTTATTCTTTCTACTACATTTTGCGAATTTTTCTGAATGTGGCTTTATATTTGGTTGAAAATATTGCATGACATAGAACATTTTAGAAAATATTTAATATATTTATATTTCAATGAATTTTGGTGAACTCTCTCCCCCCCCCCTCCCTTTTCTTCTTTGCAAATCATCTGCAAAAGTATTTGCAAAGAAAAATTTTCTAATTTATTAATAGCCGACTTATTTTAAAACTTAAAATATGTAATATTGATTAACGTAGTCTGCTTTGTTTAAAAAAAATGATACCTTAAAATCGTGAAACCGAATCAAAACGAAAAAAAAAAATCTGCTTTATGCGGGATCTTTATGCCATCATCATTAGATTCTTCTATGCTTTGGTATAGGAGAAACGCTTTGAATGGGACGATTTTGACAATATCATGCTAAACATAGACATGGAAAAAAATCGCCAAACAAAATGTACATTTGGGACACTTTCATCCTAGCGCCCGGGGCACATGCCCTTTTACCCCAACCCTCTCTTAGTTTTGGCCCTGAATGTGAATAAAGCTCTTTTTCTTTTCTATCACAATTGTCAAGTACTTATTAGCAGCAATATTTTATTAGATATTGTATTAATTCAATACTAGTTTTTTTTTAAAGTCAGTTATTAAAAAATGTCAATTTGTGGAGAATCCCTTAAGATTCAGCCGTTTTTAGAGAGCAGAGTAAAAACATCTCACTAAAATAATGATATCTTTTTGTATTTTCACGATATTTGATTGGATTTTTTTTATAAGTCACTCCATAGAATTGACTGTCAAATGATGAAAAAAAAAATGTTTTTCTAGTTCGCGCATGCGCAGATAAAAATTATTTTATACAACTACTCATATTTCATAAAATATTTAATATATTTATATTCCAATTGCGCTACATTTTTTCTACTGCATTTTGCCAATTTGTCTGAAATTTGCGTTAAATTTGGTCAAAAACCCAGCATGATATAAACAAAAAACATACCAGAATTTTTTGAATTTTTCAAAAAAATCGCTCTATCGCCATAAATATACATGCTATTCTCACAAAAATTAGTGTACATATTCTACTGTATTCATATATTTGTATTCTAAAGCGATAAGTCGTTTCGTGCATTTTCATGTACAGGGCGATCCCAAATATTTCTATTATTCTTTGTTTTTTTGCCGGCCCCCTAATTACCCACTTAACAAATGAATGTAAATAAATATAAAGTGAAACATAATCTTTATATTTCTGAAGTTCCAGAAGAATCCGACCAGTATATTTTTAAATATTTGAAAAAGTGTCAAAAACTGAAAGTGTACAAATACTTTTTGGTAGATAGTGTATTTATATACACTGGTGTCCAAAAGTAAAGCATAATTGGTAATTAAGTAAGTAATGAAAGAAATATGAATCTAAATGTGGTAAAACTCCAGGTGTGTAAACAAAATAGTACGCGTCATATATTTTCGCGAAGAGTTTTCCCCGAAATCGAACAGGGGACCGTCAACAAATTGAAAAAGAACGAAGATCTTTTGGATAACCCTGTCAAAACTAATGTAACAAAAGCGTTCAAACTGCACATTATGATTAATTAGCTTATTGCAATGTACTGTGTTTATTTTTACAAGGATAGCATGTATACTCGTAGAGAAACTAAGGTTTTTTTAAAACAGTCCTAAGTTTTTTGCTTATAATTTGCAGAGTTTATAATATAAAATAATGTTCTTTTCTAAAATATGACAAACATCATTGTACACAATACCCTGTCATCAGAATTAAAAAATAATAAAAATTGTATGTCAAATGAGCAGGTTTACTAAATAATTTTTTACTGCGCATGCGTGAACGCTATTAAAATTTAATTTGCATATTATGTCAGTTAAATGTATAGAGCATCTTTTGTGAAAGTCTCAAAAACATAGCTTAAAAATTCTGAAAATTATCATTGATAGAATGAGATCAAAATCCTTTATTCCCTAAATGAAGCAAAAAGATGAGGGGCTGTATCCATATTCCATTGTTTAGTGCCTACACAATATTGCACGTACAACTATAATTAGGTAAAACCCCTGATATTTTTGCTTCTTTTAGGAATAACGGATTTTGAGTTGATTTTATAGACGATTATTTTTATATTAAGAACTCTGCAAATTATAAGCAAAAAACTTAGGACTGTTTTTATACAAACCTTAATTTCTCTACGAGTATACATGCTATCCATATAAATATAAACACAGTACATTACAATAAGCCAATTAATCATAATGTGCAGTTTGAACGCTTTTGCTAAATTAGTTTTGACAGGGTTATCCAAAAGATCTTCGTTCTTTTTCAATTTGTTGACGGCCCCCTGTTCGATTTCGGGGAAAACTCTTCGTGAAAATATACGACGCGTACTACTTTGTTTACACACCTGGAGTTTCACCACATTTCGATTTATATTTCTTTCATTACTTACTTAATTACCAATTATGCTTAACTTTTGGTCACCAGTGTATATATATTATAGTGAGTGTATGTGCTACACACGGCGCAGTGAAAAGTCAACCGAAGGAAAAAAAAAACATGTAGCTGGTATTTAACTACATCAGCAATACAATTGAAATAATTTATTACAACATATAATTATACAGTAAATTGTTTTATGATAATAATAAATTGCTTTTTAATACAATAAATAACTAACAGCTCCAGCAAGATTATGATATGAACAAACCATCAAAATAATTTGGTACTACTCTGTTATCCAGTCGACCAATTTCGCCAAATTATAAAAATCGCCAAACTAATAGCCAAATTATACATATTACCATAATTTTTATTTTAAATAACGAAAAAACAAAAGATTAGTAGAATATTAATAAAAATACAAATAAAAAGTCGAAATAAAAATCACTTAATGACACTTTAAACACGTGAATCGTATCTAATTTTATTGAATGTGACATTTTCGATCATCCATTATTTGCATTTAATCTCATAGTTTGGCGATACTTTTTTGGTCGACGGGATATCCTAATAGTACCAATAAATTTTAATGACAGAAAGAAATACTTTACCTATTCTATAAGCATATTTAGAGTAATTAACCAAGCGTATTTCATGCTAGTATAAGAAACCATAAACGAGCAATGTTGATTGTATTTTAGTTTATGTTACTCGTTCTTCTTCAAACCTCCAATATCATTAAAAAAAATTAGTACTTCTAAGTTATCCCGTCGACCAAAAAATTATCGCCAAACTATAAGATTAAATGCCAATAATGGATGATCGTGAATGTCACATTCAATGACATTAAGTACGATTCATGTGTTCAAAATGTCATTAAGGGATTTTTTTTTTCGATTTTTTATTAATATTTTTATTAATATTCTACTAATCATTTGTTTTTTCGTTATTTAAAATAAAAATTATCTCAATATGTATAATTTGACTATTAGTTTGGCGATTTGTATAATTTAGCGAAATTGGTCGACGGAATAACAGAGTAGTACCAAAAAATTAATGTTACGTATTTTTTAAGAAATCATATTGTCTACTACAGATACACTATGAAAAAAAAATCTACATCTCCTGCATGATTTAAATTCTTTCTTTTATAAGGATAAGATATGCTGCTATATTGAAAATTGAAATGAATTTTGTTCATGATACGTGACACACAAAAGGAATCCCGTTTCAATCATAATGTGTGTAAGACAAATTTTATGCAAGAAAGAGAACTGAAAACTTTGAAAAGAGACTTATTTTATAAATTCTCTGCAAACAACTGCTTATGATTGAATTCCAAGTACGTGATAAGTTTATACGTGTAATTGAAAAGATATAATGTCTCAAGACATACAAATCAAAAAACTTGTATTCATAAAAAAGGAAAAAATGTAGTAAAAAAATTGTTTAAATATATGAATATATTGCAACGATATTTTATATATTTTCCCTTTAGTAATTATTATGGATGTGAATAATTTTATTTTATCGGAAAATAATTCTAATAAGAAACATCGCGTCGGTAAATAAATAAATAAAGAATACTGCCCAGTTAAACTGATGGCATTGAGCTCACAGGCTACAAATACTAATTATACATTAAAGCCTTATATTTTCAAGGGTTAATTCCGTTCGAAAAAAAGTTAAGAAGGGGAAACAGCTCTCCCCTTTCCTCTTTTTTTATACTTAATCATTGAACCTCCTATACTATCAAAGACATGCTTTATCATATAAAAAATCTATATCCAAAATTCAGAGCAAATTAGATAATTCTTAATAAAAACCCATTTAGCATTTATATAATTTAAAAGGAGTTATCCCCCTCTTTTATACTTAACCGTTAAACTTCTAAATCTATTCAGAGATTTGAACGAAATCTGAAAATTCTACTTGAAAAACCCATTTATATAAATTAAGGGGGGAGGGGAATTAGAACCCCTGTTCCCCCTATTTATACTTATTCAATGAACACCTAATAACAGTCACGGAATCGCCTCATCAGAATGATCGTAATCTAAATTTTGAACGAAAACTTAATTCTGCATGAAAATCCCATTCATATTATTTAAGGGGAGGGGCATGAGCCGCCGGTTCCCCCTCTTATACATATCGAATGAACTCCAAAAACTAATCAGGGAAGCGCCTTGTCAGGATATACCTACATACAAAATTTCAAGTGGATCGGATATTTTTATCATGAGTTATCGCGTTACGCACGAACGTACGAACGTACATACAGATCGGACGGGCACATAAGCTCTCAGGCTATGATAGCCTGTGAGCTAAAAAAGTACTCCATGTTTTTGTTTTGCTGCATTTTTTATGGTCTATATATTAGTGATTATTTTTATTTATTTATTTGAACAACATATATCTGACTTGTGTGCTCGACATGAAAGCCTGTTTATAAGTCATCGTCAATATACAAGGACGAGATAGCACAAGGAAACTAACATCACAAGAGAAATACAACCAGAAGCTCCACACAAAGTGTGTGCGCAATGGAGCCAGCGGGAATAGAACCCACAACCTCCAGAGTAGCAGAGCGGCGTCTTAAACACTCGACCACGGAGGCCCTAGTGATTGTTAAAATTGTTTTCTTTTAAATACAACGAAAACTCACTGTGCGACCACCTTTATTATACGACTGACTTCCTGACCAAACATTTTTTCATGGTACAAAGTTTATTCTTATAGGCTTAATGTTAATTTTGCTTCCATTCGGAGACCATCTTAACTCCCTCCATGAACAAATGATTTTTTGTAAGAAAATAAAACAAATTTCGGTTTTTCTAGACACTTGAAGATAGTTTTATTTTTAAAATGATTCTGGAGAATGCATTGTTCATGGAAGTTCTAAACTAAGTAGGATTTTTTGTTATTCCGATATGTTTTCGATGTTTAAATCTCTTTACGCATTTTTAGACAATGAATTTAAGTCTGATGACGAATTAACATGGGCGGAGGAAGGGGGGATTTATGGGGGTCCTGGACCCCCCGAGAATTCTGCCTGAACCCCCTAGAAATATTTTATGGGAATTAAGAACGACGAAAAAGAGCATGTAGCTGATATTAAATATAATATAAAAACCGTAGCCCTAGCAAGATCATAATAAATAAATTATCCAATCAATTTCAATGATAAAAAGATAAATTTTTTTTTATTCGATACGCATCTATAGATTAATGAAGCTAGCAGATTGTACGCTAGTGTAAGAAACTATAAGCGAGTATAGTTTTGATTATATTTTAGTTTATGTTTCACCCCAAACATCCTGTATCATGACAATAGTATATGTTTATGCTATCTATTTTTAAGAAATCATTCTGTCCACGGCACATACTGCATGACAGAAAATCTATAGTCTCCTGCATGATTTAAATTATTTCTTTTATTTGGATAACATATGCTGTTTTGTCGAAAATTTGAAATGTATTTGGTTTATGATACGTGACATACAAAAAAAGAATTTTTTTTTTCAATCAAAATGTGTATAATATATATTTTATGCTATAAAAATGGAAGTTTTGAAGAGAGACTTATTTATAAATTCTCTGTCGGCAACAGAATATGATTGGATTCGAAGTACGTGTGTCGACGTGTGTGTAGGTGTAATCGACAGTCTTAAAACAAATGCGTCATAAAAGTTGTGTTGATAAAAAAAAATGAAAATTTTGATTAAATATAAATATATTTCAATGATATTTTGTACGTTCTTCCCTTTTGTCATTGCAATAAATGCGAGTCGTTTTATTTTATGGGAAAATATTTTGAATTAAAATGTCGAGTCTATTATAAAAAATAAATCTATATGCTCTGGTTTAAAAAAAAGTGTAATTGAACTTTTTACTTTGAATTTTTGTTAAATTATATGTTACTTATTTTTAAAAGAGTTTTTCTAATCCTTCACTGCACGATTTCTTTTCAATGTTTATGACAAATTATTTTAATTCCTTATATAGGTCTAAGAATGGAAAAAATAGCAAAAAAAGTAAATTTCAAATTTTCAGTTGAAATTTGTTATTTTATGGATGGTATTTTATATGCGCAATAAGAGATTTGGGTACTACTCTGTTATTCCGTCGACCAATTTCGCCAAACTAATATCCAAATTATACATATTGATATAATTTTCATTTTAAATAACGAAAAAACAAATAATTAGTAGAATATTAATAAAAATATTAATAAAAAGTCGAAATAAAAATCGCTTAATGACATTTTAAATACATGAATCGTATCTAATGTCATTGAATGTGACATTCACGATCATCCACTATTGGCATTTAATCTTATAGTTTGGCGATAATTTTTTGGTCGACGGTATAACCTAGTAGTACCAAGATTTGTAATACTGTATTGTTGCATTTTGAAATTAAATGGTCTTAAATTATATTAATTTTATCTTCTTAACATTTTGAAACTTTTTTCATATTAACATTTTTAAATATTCGTAAAAATAACAAAAATAAGCTTTACCTTAATATTTGATCGAAAATGTTTTTGTTTTCGAAGAACAAATTATCATTTCTTGTCAAATGCAATCATCTAATATGGACAAAAGAAGTCTTATTCCATTCTTTGGACAGTTCTTGATCAACTACAGAGATTCTATTAGACAAAATCATAGTACATAATGAGAATTGTAGGAGTTAATTATAGGCTAGATGTTGCTTATGGCGTAGTGAAAGATTAAATATTTTGAATTTGCATTAAACGGTAAAAATATTACAAAATGTACAGAAAAGTGCACCAAAGATAGCAAGTGAATGGCAACTTCTACTTGAATTTCCTATCTACAATTCACAATGAATAAAATTAAATTTTCAATAAGTTGAGCATAGTTAAAATGTAACAAAATTGCGTTAATTGTTATTATTTTTTTAAGTATTGAAAAAGCAGTTATGGCAATTCTTAGACAGTTTTAATCTAAAAGAACAATTAAAGAAAAGAAAATTAAAATCTATCATTTGTTGTACTTGTAAAAATTTTAAATCGAATAACATACGACTTTTATATCCAAATTATCCTTTCAAGAGATTTTATGAATTTTTTTAATTTATGTACTCACACACAAAACCTTTTAAAGTGTCACGTGCTTTTAAATTCTAGAAAAAATTTCTTTTGCAAAAAATTTATGAATATTTTAAGCGAAATATATCCTTTTAGGTTTTCATTATTTGAATTATTCGGTCACAAATTTCTGTATTAAAACAAGAAAGAAGATAAATCGGTTGCGGTATTCCCAAAATTTTCTACCATATCATACATGTTAATACTTTTAGAAAAATGAAGCATTGCAACTTCACCGGTTTGGTTATTTACGCCAAAATTTAATCAGCAACAACTTATATCAAGTTATAACTGAATCTGAAGTATGGGAAAAATTCCAGAGTTAGTTTTTGAGCATTAGAGATATCATAAATAAATCTGGATAGAAGCGCCACTTGTTGAGTGATTTTCACTTAAAACAAAATAATACTAATTTATATCCGGGACTAACTGAGTATGAAGTTTGATGAAAATTCGTGCATTAGTTTTTGAGATAGAGTTATTTCGATAATTAAGAATAGTACCGCATAGCAGCGCCACCTGTTGGGTGATTTACGTCAAATGTTTATCAGCACCATATTATGTCAAGGAGTAAAGGAATATAAAGTTTTATGAAAGTCTATTATTAATTTTTTAAATAAAGCTATTTCTGAAATCGTGGGCAAGAAACTTTACAGTGCCGTTGGGCGATACAAACCAAAACTAATAATCTCTGGTTTATGTCTAGGTCTAATTGAAACTAAAGTTTGTGAATTCCGTGCATTAATTCTTGAGATAGTCCGCCCACTAAATCTTTGTTCACATAGAGAGTGAGAGAGTGACAGACAGACTCACAAGCAGACATATTATAAAAACTTTTTTTTTGGGAGGGGAGGGTTCTCTGATCCCTAAAACATATAATTCCTCTAAAAATCGGAATTCGAAATTTTGCATGAATCCATACTTTCTTCTTATAAAGATAGAGAATACAAAAATAAAAATAATAATGCATAAAGCATAGATTAAGAAACACTTTACAATACAATCAGAATAATGTAACAAAACTGCACCGTTTAAGAAGTTAAAATATCATGTCTAATTCAACCACATGGAAACACATAACACACGACACTGTTAAAGTTTTTGCGCTAGTTTGAACCAAATTTTGGGTGTTTGGCCAAATGTTGTTTGATGTTTTGTCAATTTTACTACCATAAGATGGGGAAATCTCGCACCAACATTTGGAACTTTCTATTTCAAGATCGTTTCAACTTTTGGAACTATGCTTCAAAAGTAACTCCAAATATTGGTTCAAGATGTCACCATTTGACAGCGGCAGCTATTGAGAATCAAAATTTGGTTCAATCTAGGACAAGATTGTTAACAGCGTAGAAAACCAATTTGAACTGTCCCCATTTTACAATCGGAAAATTATCCTACTCATTGAAAAAAAATGATAACAACTGTTATACGCTCAATCTATAAAATTTTAAATTAACTATCAAGTTTGACCATTCCTATATAGGATGCACAGACTTTTATCTATTATGTGCATGCATTCCAAAATTTAGTTAAGTTAAAAAATGCATATATACTTCAGTTTAAATTTCTTTTTCAGCAATTTCCGCTAATAAGGAGAATGGAACTTTCTTTCTGATTCTTTTGCGCAGCACTGTATATGAGGTATAAAGTTCATATAAGGTACCCTGGGGTAATAACGCCACGTTAAGGTTCTACCAGTTTTCACGGCTGAGTTTTAGATTGTGTTTTTCAAATAAATATAGGATTTGATACAGCAACTCATTGACTAGCTATATAAAAATATAATTTAACAGATATGTATAATGCATTCATAAAATGTAATGGCATGATTTCTTGACCAATACTACTTGGCATTTTTAGTCACCTATATGGGTAATAACGCCATGCCAACAAAACTAAATTACAGTTAATTTTCAAAGCGCAATCAGAAATCGAAAAAATATTTCAAGTAATTATTACTCAAAAACTATACTATAATCGATATATATTGTGTGTCGTTTTAAATGAACAAATGCCCTTTTTAATCGACATCATCTTGTAATGAAGTAGTTAGAGATCTATTTCAGAATAAATATATTTAGAATAATGTAGTCTCATTAAAATATGTTACAAATGAATTTTCCCATACATTATAATCTAATGGAATTTTTAGGGCTCCCCTGTAAACGAACTCTAGTCGTGAGTTGTATGAAAATCTGAGCATATTTCCTGGCGTTAAAACAAGGAAAGACGGCCAGACAAACCGAATACATAAAAAAATTTCTACTTTGTTTGAAAGTGTTATAAATTTTAAAATATTTAAAGATACAAATGATTAACCATCATGTTACGCTATCTTTTCAGGAAATTACTTATTATCAAATTCTATTTCTATTATATTCCTTTTACTTTTTGAAGTGTATCGGTTTTCCGATTTGAAAATCTTGAAGGGTAAGTTGTTATTATTAAATACAATGTGATAAAAACAGCGTTGAGTTAAGACATTTTATTGAGTAAGTAATTTTTGCAGTTCTGGGGCAGAAGAGAGAATTTTTTTGCACTGCTTGACCATTAGCAAATACATAAAATCTCAAACTTTTTGAGAAAATAACTCTATGGACTGGGTCAGGGAGTTGAGATTGGGGGGAAGGGGTATACTTTGAATTCAATACTAGAGAAAAAAGAAGTTGGGCAATTTTGAAACCTAATAATTTGTGAAATATTATTAGCAAGTGAAAATTGAATAGATGATTTTTAATACTGTATCTTAAATTTGAAGATATACGTCTGACATTAGCTCTTAGGTTAATTTGGTCAAGTGCACAGTTAAACTGATGGGACTGAACTCTTAGGCTATTCACATTTACTGTAATTTTCACGCTTATTTCAAAAAATAATACCCCTTAAAAATAAACTAGGGGTAAGATTACCCTCACCGTTTTCCTACTTATACTTAACCAATGAACTTCCAAATTTAATAAGAGATGCTCCTTATGAGAATAAACCTGCATACCGAGTTTGAATGAAATCGGATAATTTTGCATTTATCTAAATTTAAATAGAGATTTAGTCCCACCGTTATTCCTTTCATTTTTAACCAATGAACCTTTTAATTTAACTCCTTGCGGCGCGGTGTTTCATAGATGTACCATTTAATTTTAATTCCTAAAAGCCACATTCGCACCGGAATTTTGTTTTAAAAAATTACGGTTTATTGAATGCATGAAATATAGCATTTTCGTATTTAGAAATAAAGTTGTTTTCAAATTCCGGTGTCAGTCATTAATTTCAACACTTAAGCAATGATTTTGCCCTGCGCCGCAAAGGGTTAAACAGAGAAACTCCGTATCACAATAAATCGTTGTACAATATTTGAAGCAAATTGTATAATTCTGAATGAAAAACTCATTGATCTAAATTAAAGGGGGAGATTAGCATCCCGATTCTCTCTTTCTACTTGACAAATGAATTTTCAAAAGTTATCAAAAAGCGCCTTTTCAGGAAGAATATATGAAACAAACCGAATATTTTATTCAAGAGTTAATGCGTAAGGTACATATATTCGTGCATACCATGTAAAAAACTGTAATTCTACAGATGTAAAATTTCTGAAGTCTGTATGTTTGCTAATATTTTATTTGTGCTTTGTACAAGAAAAGACGTAAATATACAAGACTAATTTTCATAAAACTACAAATTTATGTAGCTTTACAAACGTATGTATTAAAATTACAGTTATCTTACTAAAACTTTATCCGTAACCTAGATTGCAGTTACCTGAAAAATTCTGGGAATCCTAGTCTCCTAAAAAATTTTTAGTTATCTTACAATTTTTTTGATTTTCGGTGCAAATCTGTAACTGATGTGTAAATTTTTGCTGTTGCAGTTACATAAAAAGTTCTTGAAATTCTAGTTTCCTAGAAAAATTTTAGCAAATTTACAGGTTTTTTTTGTGTGTGTACATTCATACAGAACTTGCGGACAAACAGGTTCCAAGCTTTGATAACTTATGAACTAAAAAAAAAGCTATATATGATGACACTATGCAGGTGATTCACATATTAGTGTTCCTTGCGTATATAAAATATTTGTACACTGAAAAAAAAATCTGTAAAATTACAAATTTTTTTTCTAGTAAACTTGATTTCCAACAACTTTTCATGTAACCAAAGCAGCAAAATTTCATGGAATCGAGGATGGTTACATGAGTTTTTGCTGTTACTGTTACATGAAAAGTTCTTAAAATACAAGTTTACTAGATAAATCTTAGTAATTTTACACATTTTTTATACGGTGTACTTTGACGATTCCTGTGGAATACCGGAGACTTAAATGCTTATATACTCAATTTTAGAGCCATAGCTGCTATATTTGTATACACTGGGTTCCAAAAGTTAAGGTGAAACATGTTTTTCTTTTTAAGCTCACCAGAAAAAATATGGCAATCAGATTAAACTTCATAGTGTATATGATTGACAATAATAAACTTTAAAAAAATTACGCAAAAATTACAGCTACCACTTTCATTTTATAGAACAGAATAGGTATTTGTGATTGAGAGAAAAATATGCGATTACGAAGCTTTCGTATTTTCGCGTGTAAGTTTTGTTGTATTTGGACTGTTGCTCTCAGTTTTGTTCACAATAACCAGTAGAGTTTAGAAATGCCTAGAAGAAGTCGTGTGCCCGATTCATTGAGGTTTTCGAGTGGTAAGATGAGTTTAAATTGGGTTGTAACAGGCCGATACTGCTAGACGGCACAATGTGTCTCGCAGTGTAGTCTGACAACTCTGGCATCAGTATGAATCCGAAGATTCTGTGCCCAGAAGCTATGTTCCAGGCCGTCCATGTTTTACAACACCTGCAGAAGACCGCTTTCTAGCTCTTTCAGCCTGAAGGAGAAGACGCACTATTGTGCCGCAACTCATTGCAGACCAATTTGCACCCAGTCTTCTCTTCTACTTTAAAATTTCAGTAAATAGAAATTCTCCATCATGACACTAAAAAATATATTATATTTTTTTAAATTAAAATAATTGTGAAAATATTCACGCACAAAGAGACAATCTCAAAATTATTTTTAAATAAAGTACAGTTATTTAAATTTTATAATAAATTAATTGGAACTAGATCTTGAAATTTAACACATTTAAGTTACATTTTAATGCATATGTAATCTCACCTACTTTTACTTTTCGAAAAGTTTAAATAAATCACTTTATTGTAACTTATTTTATACATTGTAGAATGCATTTAAATATGAATAAATATTTATTAAACTATCCATCACCCTCTTGTAATTTTAGATACTTACAGTGACTTATGTATTTACATAAAATCAACTATTGCACTGCTATTTCCATATACTTGAATATCTTGAAACGAGATTATGAATATTAAACGTAAGCATAGATATATTCTATGAACATTTCTCTAGTAATAAAGGTGAAATATTTACTTAACATATATTTTAAAATAAAGCTGAAGATTCTCATTAATTCCATATATTTGATAGGATAGCGAATATATTCCTTAGGATCCAAGTAAAAGAGATTTACATATCTAAGATTAGAATATATACACACTTAATTTATAATAACTTGTAAATTTATATTTGACATTATAGTTTTAATATGAATAGTATATGTTGCGCAGATATGCAGAAGGGCAAACTGGGCTAAAGGGAATAAATATTCTTAAAGGGCCCCAAATTATGTATTCATATTAAAACGTTGAGGGCTACCGTAATACTTACCCATCACGGATATTCATAATATAATACATGAAAATAAAACATGTGTAAACTATTTATAAAATGCACTGTATATTAAAACAAAATTTAAATGTACATTTAAACATTTTTAATATGCATAGTAATGCGCTATTAATGAACTGCTGATGAACCATTTCCGACAAATTATATAAAACGTCAAATTACTCGAGTAGTACCGAACTGCGTTAAAGAAACATCCTTATAACTACAAAATAAATAATCATATTAATTAACAGTTTAAAGAGCCGGATTAAGCGTCTCATTTCCAATTAAAATACATCTTTGAATTGAAATTTGAATGAAATACAGGGTCATAAAAAATCGAAGAATGTGGAAAACAGGATTACAAATATCTCGGCAACTAGCAATGCGATCGACTTCGCACCTTATGCTTCGCTCTTTATACCTTTTTCGAGAATCTGAAAATTAGTTATATAATCGAGGTTAGTGATATTAAAAAAGCTTTGTCCCATTATTGCATACTAAGTACATAGAAAATTACAAGTCTCTATCTCAATTTGTTTGGCAGATAGAGCGTTTACAGACACACAGACAGACAGACGGACGGATGGCAAATCCCCCCCCCCTAAAAATATGCTTTTCGGAATCTCTAGTATCTGAAACGTGTAAATCCGTCATTTTTTTTCGTTTTTCAAAATGATTGTAAGTCTTACTGTATAATGTACTGTATAATGTACTGTACAACGTATGATGGGTAAGTAGAAAGTCGAAATGGGATTTTAGAAATATTAAAATTCTGTATTTTTAAATTAAATTCATTTATTTTTATAATTACTTATGATTTAATTAAAAAATGCCAAGTAATATTTTGATTATTTTTATACACGTATCAAATTAGAGTTTTAATTATAATTTTATTAAATAATGAACTACATCTATTGTCAGTACCAAATTAAGTTCATCTTACACAAATCAGGTTAACATAAAATAAAGCATTATACAGAATATAAATGTTTGATATTATCGAAACTTGATACCTTTTTAGGATTTTTTGATCGACCAATTTATATTTTGTTTATTATATAGAGCTATACCCAAATCTACGTTTCGTAGTTTTTTTTTCAAATTCTTATTATTCCTTTTAAAAAGATTTCCTTAAGTAATACAGTTAACAATTCTTTTGTTTTTTATATCTTTTAAGTCTGAATAATACTCGAACTTGATAGTTTGTTAAACATTCGAATTCTACAAAACTTAAAATAATTAAATTGTTTACGATAACAATATTTTAAATTACTTTATATAGCATAGTATTAATTTTCAGGCTGTCGCTTTAAATAAACAGCTACAATTCGGACGCTACTTACAGAAATAGACGCCTTCTACTGTTGAAATTCTGCTCATATGAATGACGTCCTTTTTTGCTAGAAGAAGCACGCGCCTTCCACGTGCTGTTTTCAGATAATTAAAAACCCTTAAAACTAACTGTTTTAAACTAATTTTTTCAATAGTAAACATAAGAGAAAGATTAAAAACTATTGAAATTTGCTGTGTTTTCACACATTCATATGTTTATTGCGCATACCTTTCACGTGGATTTGTTTGTTTTCGTTTTCATTTTTAATCATGAGATTATTTGTTTTTAAAAATGCCATAGTTGCTTTACTTAGACAAACTTGAGTTCCTTAAATTGTACTACATATGCCATCATAAATTTTATGCAAGAGAGTAGTGAATTTCAAAAACGATAGAGACAAACACTCTGAAAAAAACATCAATGAAAGCAAAAGTTGCTAAAGATATAAGGGGCTGTGCAAATATAACATTATCGTTTTAACCCTTTCACGATCAGAGCATTTTCATTGCTAAGATGTCGAAATAAATGAATGACACCGGTAATTAAGAACAAATATATTTCTAAATATGAAAACGTGATTTTTCACATACATAATAAAAGGGATATTTTTAGATAAAAATGCCGGTGTCAGTGTTGCATATCGGAATTAAAATTTTGTGGTTTCGTGGCGAAGCCAATGAACGTTAAAGGGTTAAGGGGAAGGGGGATCTGACATATCATATCGCAAGATTATCTCTAGGGTGAAAGGGGTTGTTTTTTGATATCGATATTATTTTTGATCCAAACGAAATTTTCTTTTTATTTGTAACACGGTCTTTAATACAAAAAAGCATATTGTCTTTATTACCCTGTTTTCTATTTTTCGAACATACAAAATTTTTATTAAGATTGATAAATTATTATAAAAGTATGTAATTCTAAAATATGGAATATCTCAATAATTGACACTCCTAATCTTTTTCATAAAAGTATTCATCTATAGTCACGGTTCAAGTGACCATATGTGACATACATTTTAAATGAAGCTTGTATTTAATAAAAAAAATGATAAAGAGAATGAAAGTTGCCCACTTGTTTTGTTGATAAAAATTTCTATCTGATCCCAACCCTCCTCTGTTTGGATCAAGTACAACAGACTTGATTACTAATGAATGGCATATGCAACAAAAGATTATTCTAAAATACTTTGAAATAATAACTATTTCTTTTAAGTGTTAATTGATATAAAGATTTTTCAGATGCAAGGTGTTATATTATTGACTTCTCTTTATTTGAATCATATTAGAATGCGAAAAATAAATGTAACCAGTTTTGTATACCACTTTATAAGAAAAAAAAAGAAAGAAAGAATTTCTAGAAATCAAAATGTTTTTTACATTCTGATAACAATATCATTAACGGGAACGTGGGGGGGATGAGTACCGATGGTTGATAACGTATTATATCGGAGAGAAAGAGGGAGTCTAAAATTACCAAAAAATTGATAACATTATATTTACACAGCCTTTAAGAAATCGCAAAATAAACATTTCTGATAACAATATCATTAACGGGAAGGGGGGGGATGAGTACCGATGGTTGATAACGTATTTTATCGGAAGGAAAGAGGGAGTCTAAAATACCAAAAAAATTGATAACATTATATTTACACAGCCTTTAAGAAATCGCAAAATAAACATTTCTGATAACAATATCATTAACGGGAAGGGGGGGGATGAGTACCGATGGTTGATAACGTATTTTATCGGAAGGAAAGAGGGAGTCTAAAATACCAAAAAAATTGATAACATTATATTTACACAGCCTTTAAGAAATCGCAAAATAAACATTTCTGATAACAATATCATTAACGGGAAGGGGGGGGATGAGTACCGATGGTTGATAACGTATTTTATCGGAAGGAAAGAGGGAGTCTAAAATACCAAAAAAATTGATAACATTATATTTACACAGCCTTTAAGAAATCGCAAAATAAACATTTCTGATAACAATATCATTAACGGGAAGGGGGGGGATGAGTACCGATGGTTGATAACGTATTTTATCGGAAGGAAAGAGGGAGTCTAAAATACCAAAAAAATTGATAACATTATATTTACACAGCCTTTAAGAAATCGCAAAATAAACATTTCTGATAACAATATCATTAACGGGAAGGGGGGGGATGAGTACCGATGGTTGATAACGTATTTTATCGGAAGGAAAGAGGGAGTCTAAAATACCAAAAAAATTGATAACATTATATTTACACAGCCTTTAAGAAATCGCAAAATAAACATTTCTGATAACAATATCATTAACGGGAAGGGGGGGGATGAGTACCGATGGTTGATAACGTATTTTATCGGAAGGAAAGAGGGAGTCTAAAATACCAAAAAAATTGATAACATTATATTTACACAGCCTTTAAGAAATCGCAAAATAAACATTTCTGATAACAATATCATTAACGGGAAGGGGGGGGATGAGTACCGATGGTTGATAACGTATTTTATCGGAAGGAAAGAGGGAGTCTAAAATACCAAAAAAATTGATAACATTATATTTACACAGCCTTTAAGAAATCGCAAAATAAACATTTCTGATAACAATATCATTAACGGGAAGGGGGGGGATGAGTACCGATGGTTGATAACGTATTATATCGGAAGGAAAGAGGGAGTCTAAAATACCAAAAAAATTGATAACATTATATTTACACAGCCTTTAAGAAATCGCAAAATAAACATTTCTGATAACAATATCATTAACGGGAAGGGGGGGGATGAGTACCGATGGTTGATAACGTATTTTATCGGAAGGAAAGAGGGAGTCTAAAATACCAAAAAATTGATAACATTATATTTACACAGCCTTTAAGAAATCGCAAAATAAACATTTCTGATAACAATATCATTAACGGGAAGGGGGGGGATGAGTACCGATGGTTGATAACGTATTTTATCGGAAGGAAAGAGGGAGTCTAAAATACCAAAAAAATTGATAACATTATATTTACACAGCCTTTAAGAAATCGCAAAATAAACATTTCTGATAACAATATCATTAACGGGAAGGGGGGGGATGAGTACCGATGGTTGATAACGTATTTTATCGGAAGGAAAGAGGGAGTCTAAAATACCAAAAAAATTGATAACATTATATTTACACAGCCTTTAAGAAATCGCAAAATAAACATTTCTGATAACAATATCATTAACGGGAAGGGGGGGGATGAGTACCGATGGTTGATAACGTATTATATCGGAAGGAAAGAGGGAGTCTAAAATACCAAAAAAATTGATAACATTATATTTACACAGCCTTTAAGAAATCGCAAAATAAACATTTCTGATAACAATATCATTAACGGGAAGGGGGGGGATGAGTACCGATGGTTGATAACGTATTTTATCGGAAGGAAAGAGGGAGTCTAAAATACCAAAAAATTGATAACATTATATTTACACAGCCTTTAAGAAATCGCAAAATAAACATTTCTGATAACAATATCATTAACGGGAAGGGGGGGGATGAGTACCGATGGTTGATAACGTATTTTATCGGAAGGAAAGAGGGAGTCTAAAATACCAAAAAAATTGATAACATTATATTTACACAGCCTTTAAGAAATCGCAAAATAAACATTTCTGATAACAATATCATTAACGGGAAGGGGGGGGATGAGTACCGATGGTTGATAACGTATTTTATCGGAAGGAAAGAGGGAGTCTAAAATACCAAAAAAATTGATAACATTATATTTACACAGCCTTTAAGAAATCGCAAAATAAACATTTCTGATAACAATATCATTAACGGGAATGTGGGGGGGGGGATGAGTACCGATGGTTGATAACGTATTATATCGGAGAGAAAGAGGGAGTCTAAAATTACCAAAAAATTGATAACATTATATTTACACAGCCTTTAAGAAATCGCAAAATAAACATTTCTGATAACAATATCATTAACGGGAAGGGGGGGGATGAGTACCGATGGTTGATAACGTATTTTATCGGAAGGAAAGAGGGAGTCTAAAATACCAAAAAAATTGATAACATTATATTTACACAGCCTTTAAGAAATCGCAAAATAAACATTTCTGATAACAATATCATTAACGGGAATGTGGGGGGGGGGATGAGTACCGATGGTTGATAACGTATTATATCGGAGAGAAAGAGGGAGTCTAAAATTACCAAAAAATTGATAACATTATATTTACACAGCCTTTAAGAAATCGCAAAATAAACATTTCTGATAACAATATCATTAACGGGAAGGGGGGGGAGGATGAGTACCGATGGTTGATAACGTATTATATCGGAAGGAAAAAAGGAGTCTAAAATTACCAAAAAATTGGTAACATTATATTTACACAGCCTTTAAGAAATCGCAAAATAAACATTAAGCTGTGAAAAATTGACCTGCAAGAAGAGTGAAATTACTGCAATCTCCCAAAAGACAAAAAAAAAATTATAAATGATATCTCTTTTGCCAAAATCAGTTAGTTATGTCAAAAGACAAAATGAGCCAAAAAATATCTATTTTAAAATCTTCGCTAGATAAAGTAAAGCTTAAAATAAAAATTAAAAAAAAACAAACAGTCTTTAAAAATTCACTTTATGCACTTTTTAATTTTACATTTATAAAATTAATGAAGGTGATTCAAATATCGAATATACAGATTATTTAAAATAATTTAAAAGACTCATATTCTCAAAAATTTGAAGCTTTCATAGAAGTTTTGTATAAATATTACAAAAATAAACTAATAATGGTATTTCTAGTTCCTTTAATGGTTCAATTATTTCAAGAGAAGTCGGTGTTTATGGTGTCATTTTATGAATTACAGCTTTAAAACTTGAAACACATATTTTGTTAATAGCCATATACTTAATGGGCTATAAAAGTCTTAAGCACTAATGGATAAATAATGCCAGGGATTTTCTTTCTCTAAGATAAATCTGTAAACTCGTAATTCCGGAAATTTTAATATTCGTATCAGGAAAGTCTTTTCAAAGAAAATAATTAATGGAAAATACTTTACAAGTTATAATTCTAAAATGATATACAGGGTTATTCAAAATGAATAGAACGATTGCAAACAACTATAATCATTTAATCGATAATATTTTATCGATAAATATTACACAAAATGCAAAAAAAAATGTTCAGATGTTTTTTTACACTTTATAAATGTTCTATGTGACACTCCTTGGTAACACAGACAATATCTAAGCATCCTTTTTTGTTCAAACATCAGATACCATCTGCATGTATTGTTGGCATTTTCAAGCATTCTCTGTGTTAGAAAATCATAATTGTCCTTTCTGTTATCAGTGTAGCGAAGATTTCGTCAGCGGTCACCTACGAATCTTAAAACAACTTATTCATCGGATAATATCCGATGATTGAACAAAAAGGATGTATGATGTCATCCATGTGACCAACGGGAATCATATTTATAAAGCATGCAAACAAAATTTTGAAGTTTCTTTTAAATTCTGTGTAATTCGATAAATTCTTTTCTATTATAAAGTTGTAACCGTTTGTGGTCGCTACATTCAGTTTGAATTACCCTATACTTATATCCCCACCTATGAATGAGATAGAAAAGGAAGCAAAAAGAGCGATCCGATCAGACACTAGCAGCCGTCTAGGTCCCGTTAGTTCACCTGTTTTTTTTGGTACATTCATCTGCTTCCGCACAAACACTTGGGGCCTCACTTTTACGTACCTCACAGCGTATCCGGATCCCGGCGAACCAATGTCGTCCCTTCAATGGTGAGAATGCAACTATGTCGAGTGATCTGAAGTCATCTCAATGCTCCTAATACATTGCTTCGGAAGATCCTCCACAAAGATGTGGAGCAACCCTCCCAGGTTTTCAAGACTAAGCGGATCGATTGAAGCACATACGGGTAATATGCGTCAAACCCCCCAGATGACTAAGGTATCCTAACCAATCAACAACCAGTCCCTGAGGACGCCGCATAACATAAAGTGTTAGTCAGACTGAAAATAAAATTCATTCTTCTCATTCTTTCTAATCGGAATCTTCACAAACAGGATGTTACCCTCACAGGGCTTCAATGATTGAGTCAGGACCCATCGACCTCATCGAACACTTCGAATCAACACCTAGGAACAAGATATAAAAAAAAAGCTCGGACCACTCTTTTGAGCGGTCCGACTAGACCTTGGCAGCCGTCTAGGTCCTGTTAGCTCACCTGTTTTGGGTACATCGATCTGCTTATGCGCAACCACGTGGGGCTTCCTTTCACGTACCTCACAGACAATCCCGATCCAGTAGAACCATTTTCTTCCCTTCAGTCCCCACACTAGTTGCTCAAAAAGACTTGGATGATATTTTCAAGTTTATCGGGACGTTCTTTTCAAATAACTCGCTCAAATTTTAATATTTTTACATGATCTTTTTGCATAGTATAGCTGAAGACTATCTACAACCGGGCTAGTTTTTATTTTTTCAATTTTGGTTTCACATTAAAAAAAATGCTTTAACAGTTGAAACCGGTTACAACCGCTTTTGAAATTGAAACTATCATAATATAAAAAAATATATATAACCTGAATTGAAAAAGTAAAAATTCGTCCGGTTGTAAATCGTCCTCAACTATACTATGCAAAACAAATAATGTAAAAATATTAAAATGTGAGCGAAATATTTGAAAAGAACTCTCCCATAGACATTTTCATCCGGGTCTTTTTCTGGGACTAGTGTTGCGTCATCTGTGGTGAGAATACAGTTATATTGAATGACCTGAAGTCACCTTAATGCTCCTAACGCATTCCTTCGGAAGAACATTACAATGGACCTCTACAATGAACTTTCCCATGCAATCGTTGTAAGCCTCAAGACAGCATTGCAGCTTCCCCGTCCGAGTTTGCATCAGTTCACTTTTCACCGAACGGTGCCTTCCACGCGATAGTTCTACTCTACGATAGGCTAGGTATTGTGCACATTGCTATCAAACGTACATTGTACAAAAAAACTGTAACCTTAGTAATCTCAATTTATCGAAATCTGTTATGCTTACTAACATTTCATATGTACACTGTACAAGAAAATGATGTCAATCTACAAAATTTGTAAGCAAAACTAGAGACGTCTATAACTTTACAAAAGATCTACTAAAAATTTACCGAAATCTGTTATGCTTGCTAACATTTCGTATGTACACTGTACAAGAAAATGATGTCAATCTACAAAATTTGTAAGCAAAACTAGAGACGTCCATAACTTTACAAAAGATCTACTAAAAATTTACCGAAATCTGTTATGCTTGCTAACATTTCGTATGTACACTGTACAAGAAAATGACGTCAATCTACAAAATTTGTAAGCAAAACTAGAGACGTCTATAACTTTACAAAAGATCTACTAAAAATTTACCGAAATCTGTTATGCTTACTAACATTTCATATGTACACTGCACAAGAAAATGATGTCAATCTGCAAAATTTGTAAGCAAAACTAGAGACGTCTATAACTTTAGAAAAGTTCTACTAAAAATTGGGTAATTTTACTAAAATTTTATTTGTAATCCTCGCCACTGTTGCTTAAAAAGTTCTGCGAAATCGATTTCCTAAAAAAATTCTTAGTAACATTATTATTTTCTAATCAAAGCGCCAATCTGTATCTGTTACATGAATTTTTATTTTTGCAATTGCATACAAAATTCTTGGAATATAATTCTACTAGAAACTGTTGTGTAATTTTCCAAATTATTTTTTAGAGTGTAGTCTGACAGTTGGACGTGGGACTCTATCGGCAGCATTAACCTCCTGACTGCCGCCGGCTGATTTTTTCACACAATAAGCTGCAGGTCTGCAACATAAGCAATACTTAAATTAGTATAATTCCACAAATAAAACCCAGTTCTGAAAAATTAAGTTAGGATTGATGCTATCAAAGATTATACACCGATACTAATAACGTATTTTGCATCAGGATGGAAAAAACATCTTTTTTTTTATATTTTTAATAAATTACAGAGAAAACAACATTACAATATTACAATTTGGCTGGGCAGTCAGGGGGTTAATCACTCTGTGACCACTTTAGCTTCCTCTCTGAATACAAAAAAGAGGCGCCGCGGCGTTTTCAGTCCGGCTCCCAGTCACCCTCGGGTTCAGGACTACCGGGAAAACGCTTACCTGAAACATTTTAGTAAATTAGGCTATTCTACAATATTTATTTTTCAAATTTTATTTAACCCGTCAGTAGTCGCGTGTCGGTCTTTTTGCCGCCCGTATAACTTATCTTCTCCTAACACATATCACACAACAAATACATTTCAGATCTACCATGTAGCTGACTTTAAAGGTTTATGGACCATTTTAGTAAAGTAACAAGGCATCTCTGTTTTTCTTTAAGGCACTTTTTTAAAGAAAAAAAGTTGAAATTGGCAAAAAACTCAGCGTAACAATCCCTAATGTCAGTGCATTTTTTCTTTTTCTCATTACTCTAAATCTCATGAATAAAGTGCACAACTTAAGAAAATTGCAAATTTATATCTTCATTGAAAGGTTATATTCGTATATTGCGTGAAAAAAATTTCTTATTTTACATTTTTTGTTTGCGGGGGGCGAGCGGCGAAAGAACGAGCGCGACTAATGACGTTGTGAAAAAAGTCGCGACTACTCCCGGGTTAATTTTTAATATTATTGTGCCACCAATAGTATTGTGCCACCACATATATTACAGCATTATTCAAAAGGAAAAAAAGTTTCAAAGGAAATTACTAACAGAAAGATTTTAATAGTTTCTTCAGAAACAACCAAATAGCATATGAAAAACGCAAATATTTATGACAGTTATATGACCCGAGCAATTATAATATAGATTATATCTACACTATCAGATGACATCTATTACTATCTGTTAACTAACATGGAATAGTTTTATTGAAGATTTGGTTTTATTATTAAATTATATTGAAAAACATTTGTTATGAAAGTCTATAACTGAAATTTATCTCTAAATAACACTGATAAACAAATTTTAAAGAATTTTCTGTTTCTCTATATACGTTGGGTATTTCTTATAGATTTCAAGCTGCTAAAAAAGAATATGTTTGTAAAAATTTTCTATCACCCTTCAATTTTGAGAAATTTTATTTATACGTTTTGGAGTATGTAGGCATCGTATAGGCTTTATAATTATATTATATTATCCTCTTTCATCTATTTGATTCACACAAACATTCCTTTCTCTTATTACAATGATAGAAGATACAGCAAGAGAGTAGAAACAGATGTCCCCCTAATGAATTTTATGTTAGCGACCTTGAACAGACAGCTCTAGCCTCCCCCCCCCCCCACACACACACAGTACTTGACTTTAACACAAATCCATGACAGTTGTAACTTTCGGGGCGAGTGTACTACTATTTCTTTGTTCTGTAAGACTTTTTAATTAAATTTTGATTATAATTATCCTATTTTCCTCTATATTATGTAAAACATGTCTAGAGGATGCGTTAATGAACCCGATTCTTTTTTGCTATGTCTGTGGGGAGCTAACATTGAAAAAGCATCAATGCGCTTTCACGGCGTTAATAAAGACTCGTCACCTCAGAATAATAAAGTTCTATCTGTGTTTTTGAAAAAATCGACTTATCGATATAGAAATGTTCTATTTGTATCTATGAAGGCATTTCTGGATTAAAATAATGTCGTAATATAATTGTAATATTATATGTAAATTATATATAACATCATTTTGATGCAAAAATGCCTTCATAGATACAAACAGAACCTTTCTATATCGGTAAATCATTTTTTTCAAAAACACAGATAGAACTTTATTATTCTCAGGTGACGGACTGTCTATCATATGTACTTTGGATATAAAGTAGATGAACAAAATAAGGAATGGACACCTACGATGTGCTACAAACCTCCGGGTGTGGATGAAAGGTACAAAAAAGTATGTCCTTTGCTATACCATAGCTGCCAACTTTTGCGCATTTTTCCTACCACAAAAATGTTATAGTAACAATTGTCTTATTTAATCGTCGAAAACTTATGATTAAACAAATGGATAGTCTCTGTACAATTTTAGTGGTAGCAAAAATGCGTAAAAGCTGGCAGCTATGGCTATACCCATGATATGGCGCATGACGAAGGATCATATAACTGACTGCTATTAATGTATTACAAAAATTAAAGGATTCTCTGCAAGAAGTAAACATAAAATTAAGCACCCGAACTTAGATTCAGCAATGCGACCAGTGTTACATAATGATGATTTACAAATACCGAAACCTCCAAAGAATTTTTCATATCACAATGCAGCAGTAGGAATGGAAATTGAGGAAACTGGAACTTCCTTTACATCTGATATAAATATTCTCCTGAAATAAATGAAGAACCACACCTAATTACTCAAAAATAATTAAATGATTTTGTGAGAGACTTAAATTTATCAAAGAAAAACTCAGAATTACTTGGATCAAGATTGCAAGGTTGGAATCACCTGAAAAAAATACAAAGATATCTATTCATCGAGATTGAAATAAGAAACATTCGACTTTTTTTTCAAGATAAGATGATTTATGCCATTGTGATGATATAACTGGCTTAATGTCTGCTTTAAATTGCCAGTATAACTCGTAACAATGGCCTATAAGAGAACAACCACAGATAAGACATTTACCTTTACATAAAGTATGGAATTTCTTATTAATGTCATTCTTTTTACAAAAATTCTTCTACATTTTTCTGAAACTTTATAAACAATTCATAATTTCAGTGTTTTAAATGTTAATTTTAAGCTTTATAAGTGTTTTATTTAAAAGTTTGTCATTACTAAACTATCAAATGATAAGTTTCATAAGGTATATGTGTTGAATAAATACTACAAAATTCGGATTATCAAGATTTTGAATTTTTTTAAAATCTGTGGGTGATGGAAACTTTTTAATGGCATATTCTTTCACAGCACCACTTAAAATATAAAAGCCACCACATACTTAGTTAGAAACAGAAACCTTGTTTATCAGTGTAATATGGCATAAATTAATGAAAAGTAAATGTTGTACTTTTATTTGTCATAATACAGGTAAAAAATTCAAATACGAAATTAGAAAATGTCACTAATCAAGTTTTAGAGCAGATACTTTCGTTTGATAAAAATTATATAAATATATTATACAAATTTACAAGGAACATGGCGCATTAGAAAAATTATGAAATTCCTCATAGAAGGTTAGTATTGATACTGGAAATATATATTAATTACCGTACTTCGAATTTCCTTTTGATGTTACTTTAAGAAGCATCATCTTTGAAAAATCACCTTTTAAATATATCTTTCAACTTTTTGAAACATAATTAATACTCATTTACTTAATGGGTAATTAAAGCATTAATGTATAATTTACAATAATGGAATATTAAAGCATTAATGTACGTTTTTTATGAAATATTAATAAATAATTAATGACCACGTTTTCTTTGAGAAACAAAGGTTATAAAGAATAGAAGTTTTTAGATGCGTACTAAGAAAGCATAATTTAAAATAATATTGTATTAATAAAGTTTTCCCTTTTTTTGTTTGTTTTGTTAAAGAAAAAATATTTTTTCGTTATACTTAAAAGTATAATAATAAAAAATAAAACCCTTCAATCCGGGACTTGAATATTTTGGATAGAGATGACACGTGTTCGAAGTGGTTTCTGACGCACTCCGAGTTGCTTGTGAAATACTAGAATCGGTTGGTGACGCAATCTCTTTCATGACTCTTTTATTGCTCTCTACATTGAAAAAAGGGGTTTCAGAACTGATTAAAATGTAGTCACTTTTAAGTACTTCACATACTCAAAATAGCTCCGATCCAAAAGCTTTCAATACGGAGAAACACTTGTACCCTTTTTTGATTCCATTATTGTATTCAAATATAAATCGCTATGAAGTGCCATCTGAATTCGCAAATTAAAGTAAAATTATACTGGAATTTGTTTCATGCTGAAGATTATTATCAATAAACGTTTAATTGATTATTTATTAAGAATAATACGAAAATTATTAGCAAAACCCTCAAATCGAATATTTGTATGAAAAGAGCCCTATTTGCAAGGATTTTTAAATTATATTAAAAATACTATGCATAGTTAAATATTTACATTAATAAGCATCTTTTATGCCGTCATGAATGAAATGAATCAATACAGGATACAAAATTATGGTTTATTTGGATTTGATAACGTATGATGTTTCAAAATTGAGAAAGCAGTGTGATCTTTTTTTATTCAAATGTACTCAATTCGATATGAGTACATTGAATTACTCATTTTTGAGTACTTGATCTTCTTCAGTGTAGTTCATTTTTGTTGTACTTTTAAAAGTTTGTCATGAATGCAGTTAAAAAAATTATCACGAACTGAGGAAAAAAAGAAACTATTAAAAATAAAATTTATTAAGGAATTAATGAATGTTTTAGAACAGAGAATCTTGTTTGGCAAAAAATAATTTAAAATATCATAAAAGTTTACATGGACTATATCCGAATCTTGTAAAATCAAAAATTTCCTCATACAAGATTAGTATTGATTTTGTAAAAATACATTAATTACAGTATTATGTTTTTCCTGTTAATGCTACTTTAAGAAGCATCGTCTTTGAGAAATAACCTTCGAAATATATCTTTCAATTTTTGAAACATAATAATTAATATCCGTTAACTTAATGGGTTATTAAAGCATTAACGGATAATTTACAATAATGGAATATTAAGGCATTAATGTACGTTTTTCTAAAGTATTGATGAATAAATAATGACTGCATTTTCTTTGAGAAAGAAAAGTTATAATGTATAGAAGCTAACAAATAAGAATAGGGAAAGCACAATTTTAAACAAATTATAATAAATAAAGTTTTTTTTTTTTTTTTTTTTTTTTTAAAGAAAAAACATATTTTTATATTTGAATTTAAAAGTATAATATTTAAAAAATAAGACACTTCAATTCGGGACTAGGATTGTTATGAGAGGGCTGAGATGCATTCAGAGTTGTTTTGACGCATTCGGATTGAATTGTGACTTGAGTGTGGTACTTGAAACGTGTGATTTGTTTACGCTCTTCCGTGACTGGCTGTTGGCCACTACTTTCCTTTTGGCTGTTCCATCAGCTTGCTTCCTTTCCTGCCTTTTCACTTCAGTCGTGCCATTACATTCATAGACGAACGTCTTTTTTGCGCCTGACGAAAAAAGACTAAGTTCTTTCTAAAATTTAATTTAATTTCTTTTAAGGTGTTTTAAAGAAGTTTTTTTTTAACTTCAATTGATTAACATCAGTTTCAACTTATTTTCTGGATACTTTAAACGGTTGATTATGTAGTCTCTCCGTAACTCATTTATTGCAGTATAGTTTATTTATTTATTTTTTGTACTTTTAAACGTTTGTCATGATGCCGTTAAAGAATTTAATACGAAATGAGAGAAAAAAAAAAGAAACTACTAGTTATCATGTTTTAGAGCATTGACTCTTGTTCGACAAACATGATTTAAACATATCAAAAAATTTTACAACTCATATAACGTATTAGAAATCTAAAAAAAATATGAAATTCCCGATAAAACATTAGTAGACATATTGCCATGAGTACATAATTACGATACTTCGAATTTCCTTTTGATGTTACTTTAAGAAGCATCATCTTTGAAAAATCACCTTTTAAATATATCTTTCAACTTTTTGAAACATAATTAATATCCATTTACTTAATGGGTTATTAAAGCATTAATGTATAATTTACAATAATTGAATATTAAAGCATTAATGTACGTTTTTCTACAGTATTGATGAATAAAAAATGACTGCAATATACTGAAAGCATAATTTTTAATAAATAATAATGGGCTATTTCCATGAGTACTTGTAGTGTAAGTCACAGGCTACGATTTTTGGCTGCCAGTATTATAGAACAAAAAAAAAAATATGATTAATTTTATTGGCACATTCTCATTAATTGAATAAGGCCAAACAGACTTTTCGAAAATAACGGTGGCTAACAAGCATAGCAATTAATAAGTTATGTGACTTACACTACACAACCCATGGAATTAGCCAATGTATAAAGTTTTGTTTTTATGTTAGAAGAAAAATCATATTTTTATTTTTGAATTTAAAAATATAATATTTTTTTTAAAATCAGACACTTCAATTCGGGACTAGGATTATTATGAAAGGGAGGTGATGCGTTCAGAGTTGTTTCTGAATCACTCGGTTTGCGTTGTGACATGAGTGTGATTTGATTATTCTCTTCCATGACTGGCTGTTGCCTTCTACTTTCCTAATGATTGTTCCTTTAGTTTGCTTCCTTTCCCACCTTTTTACTTGAGTCTTACCGCTACATTCATAGTAGACACACGTCTTTTTGCCCTTGATGAAGAAAGACTAAAGTCTTTCGAAAGACCTTCGCAATTTAATTTATTTTATGGCGTTTTGAAGAGAGTTTTTTTTCATTTCAATTGATTAACACCAGTTTAAACTTTTTATCTGGATACTTGAAACGGTTATTGACGAAGTCGCTCCGTAACTCATTTATTGCTCTCTACACTGTAAAAAAAATCTGTAAAAATACTAGAAGTTTTCTAGGAAACTGGCATTTCTAGAACATTTTATGTAACGGCAACAATAAAAATTCTTGTAACAGATACAGATTTCCTCTAAAAAAAAAAAAAAAAAAAAAAAAAAAAAAAATCTGTAAGGTTACTAAGAAATTTTTAGAAAACGGGGATTTCAAAGATTTCTCATGTAACTGCAATCGAGGTTACAGATAAAATCTTAGTACGGTAACTGCAATTTGAGCAGACACGTTTGGAATGTTACAGATTTCTGTAACTTTACAAAAATTAGTTTTGTAGCTTTACAAATGTCCTGTGCAGTGAACAAATAAAATGTTAGTAACCATACGGATTTCGGCAACTTTAGACTTGTAGGATTGTAGATTTTTTTTACAGTGTAGTTTATTTTATTTTATTTTTTATACTTTTAAAAGTTTGTCATGATGCAGTTAAAGAATTTATTACGAAATGAGAAAAAGAACTATGAGTTACTATGTTTTAGAGCAGCGATTCTTGTTTGATAACAATGATTTAAACATATAAAAAATTTTACAACACACATAGCGTATTAGGAATCTAAAAAATTATGAAATTCCAGACAGAAAATTAGTATAGATATTGCCAAAAGTACATAAATACGGTACTTTGAATTTCCTTTTAATGTTGCTTTACGAAGCGTCGTCTTTGAAGAATCACCTTCTTAATGTATCTTTCAAATTTTTGAAGCATACTAATTAATATCCATTTACTTAATGGATTATTAAGCATTAATAGATAATTTACAATGATGAAACATTAAACCATTAATGTCGGTTTTTCCAAAATATTAATGAATAAATAATGACCAGGTTTCCTTTGAGGAAGAAAAGTCATAAAGTATAGAAGTTTTCAAATACGTATCATGACAGCATAATTATAAATAAATATGTACGAAAGTTTCCTTTTTTTAGGGGGGGGGGGCGTAGAAAAAATATTTTTAGTGTCGAATTTAAAGGTATAATATCTCTATAATAAAATCCTAAGTCATGTGACTGTCGTCAACAGTTCCGGGTTGATGTCAGTCCACTTCACTTTTAATATACCAGGAAGCCATTTTGGTAATTGGCGCAGGTGATAAATTGCCAAAAAGAGTTCCATCTCCATCATTTTATTGATATTATAATATCTCAAGTCATGTGACTGTCATAAACGATTAAGTTTTTCTTATGCAAGACGGCCATTTTCCATCAAAATTATTTTTTCAAATAAACCTACATAAAAGTTGCAATGATCGCAAAGAATTCTTGATATTTTATGTTAGCCAGGGGAAAATCAAGCCAATAGCATGTTTATAACACTTTTTTTAAGAAAAAGTCATGAATTTTAAATGTTACAGTTTAAAATCAGTCAAAGGAATGTGCTTTAAATAAAAGTAATGGAATTTTTAAAAAATGTAACTACGCTGTAAAAAAAAAAAAAAAAAAAAAAAAAATCTGTAAAGGTATTATATTTTATCTAGGAAACTGGGATTCCAAGAACTTTTCCTGTAACGGTAACAACAAAAACTCAAGTTTTAGAATAGTTACATGGATTTTCCCTGTTATCTTTATATGAAAAGTTCTTGGAATCCCAGTTTCCTAGAAAATGTTTAGTACCTTTACAGATTTTTTTTACTGTGTAAATGTAACTAAAATGTGTAATTATTTAGCGATTTATCCCCTGCGCTCGGTTAGCACAAATATATTTGTGTTTTATTTCTATACCAGAATCTACCGATTTCGCGAAGAATTGATCACGTAAGTTAAATTATGAATAAAAGTAACGTGATAAAATGTTTAGCATTATACATGATGGACCAAACTGGTCACCAGCGGCTAGTTTAAAAAAGTAAGACTCGTCAATTCGAGACTTAAATTATTTGGAAAGGGTTGTTAGGCGTTCGATATGGTTTTTGATACACTCGAATTGGGTTGTGAGATATTTGGGGTGAGATACTTGAACGGCTGGTGAATCAGCCTGACTTGTGCCTTTTTTACTACTCTCTAGTTCATTTTAAACAGGTGCTATTATTATAGAAAGAGGTAACTTTATATTTAATGAGTTGTAAAAGTTGTTGAACTTCAAAATGAGCAGTTAAGCTTAGTGTATTAAATTTCTCTTTTTACACGTTTTAAAAGTTTAATATTTAATAAAATAAGACTGGACAATTTTGAAGAAAACATATAATTTTATTGTTGAATTAAAAATTAACATATTTAAAAATAAGTGGTTGGTGACCGCAGTGTCTCGTATGACTATTTCATTTCCCTCTCGTTCATTAAAATATTGTTATTATTATGGAATATGTTAACATTTTTTTAATTACTTGTACAAGTTGTTGAACATGAAAATCACAACTCGAATGGATAATTTCAATTTATCTTAGCGTGAAAAGTTTTGTGTTGAGATTTAAAGTAAATTACCATAGAGAATTGAAAATCAAATGATTGTCAAATCTGCGGAATAAAGAATAATCTAAAAAGATGAGTTACAGATGAATAAATACAAAACATATATATGAAAAAACATATTAGGAATTTACAAACACAAATGAGTGAGAATTAATGAAATATAATAATTAATTAAGTTATTTAACATCCCGATCTATCAAGATCAACTTTTGGTGTTGCCATCTAGAGTCATGTTTCAGAAGTAATAGGGGCTGAAGATTCATTTTGACTGAAGTGTCATTTCTGAAGATTCCTTTTAAGATTCAACATTTTGAATTGGACAGAATAAGAATTACGAGTGCTGATGTTCCTGCAATATGTGCACATTCTTAAGAAAAAAAACTGCAAAGTTACTAAAAGTTTTCGTGGAAACTGGGATTCCTAAAACATTATATAAAACGGCAACAACAAAAATTCATGTAAGAGATACAGATTTCCACTGAAAATCAATAAATCTGCAAGGTTACTAAAAATTTTTTAGGAAACTGGGATTCCTAGAATTTTTATGTAACTACAACCCAGGTTAAATATAAAATTTTAGTGAGATTACTGTATCTTTAGTAGTTTCATTTGCAAAGTTACAGGTTTCTGTAACTTTACTAAAATTAGTTTTGAAGATTTGTATCTTTTCTTGTACAGTGCACAGGTAAAATGTTAGTAACCATAGAGATTTCGGCAACATTACAACTGTAGGATTACAGTTTTTTTACAGTGCAGATTAACGCATTGGATGTACACATAGACAATCTTCTTGAAAGTACTAAGATATCAGAAAGATCCAATAAGAAGCAAGAACAAGACAAAATGAAGTAGGATATGAAGTAAAAGGATACTTGTATACTTCCGGTATAGCGATCTAACATGTAAGTATTTTTTTGTAGATTTATTATGTTAAAAAATTATTAGACACTTGAATTGCGACTTTTTGTTTTTTCGAAATCAACTTTTTTGAGCTGAATTCTCTTAAAACCTCAGCTACAAAATGCCTCATCCCGTAAAGCATGGTGACGCCACTGCAACGTCGTGTTGAAATCACATTGTGACTTTGTGACCATCGATCGTCGATGTGACGTCACGTTACGTCGATGTGAAGTCACAGTGACTAAAATGTGAAGTCGTTATGGCCGTTTTGGGGCCCTTTTGGGACGTTTCACAAAGTGGTCACAATGTGACAAATTTGTGAAAAATGTGTCATTTGTGACAAATTTGACATTAACATTGTGACGAAACTGTGACAAAAGCGGCGATATATATGTTGCCAGAAACATGTTTTTTTAAAGTAAATAGCATGTTTTGAAGGATATTTATAAATTTCTAAAGATTTTTAAAAAAGTCCCATCTCAGTCACAATGTGGTGACTGAGTGGTGGCATTTTGGTCACAAATGTGATGTGACCAAAGTGACTCACAGTGACGTCACTGTGACGTCACTGTGACGTCACTGTGACCATTCATGCTATTAGGGATGGTGAGCCGAAATTCTCTGATCTCACGATTAGAAAGTCCGCTTCTTGTAAAGAGTTCAAACAACTCGAGTGAACGAGTTGTTTTTAACCCTTTCAGGTCTGGTGTACTATTATTAATATACATGCCTTTTAATGAAGCATTATTTTGTTTTAAGTCATGTTTTCACTTCTATTTTCATGCAGTAATGTTAGTATATGCCTATGCATTTACTATATGGCTTCATTTCTGTCGAGGCATTTCGTAATAACAATAATAATTTCTATTTGATTGATTCTCTTTGCGCTGTTTGTAATTATTTTATTTTAAACATATGTTTTAGTCTTTAAATTTAAAGTGAAGCTTACTTTCACGAAAGAATCACGGGTAATAAAGTGCAAAAAAAAAAATAATAGAAAGATGTAACACAACTTAAATCTAATACAACGTTTACTAAACACCTCCAAAAATTCTTCCTTAGCCTATTGTCACATGAATATTAATTAAATAATAAGCAAAACAACAACATTCCTTACTTTTCAGACAATGAAGCATCTATAAGTACCATTTAATTTATTTGGATAGCTAAATTACTAAATAACTATTTGGATGGTGTTAATGTTAATAACGTAAAAGTACGCAATTTAAATCAAGATGGGTAAAGCATTCAAAAAACAACTCATTCACGATCCAATAAATTACGACTCTTTTCCGAAAAGCATAATCCACTCTTTCGTTTTAAGAGTGAAGACTATGAAATCCCAGAAAAAATTCAACCAATTTATTTCCAAGCAATTGCTAATTAAATATCAATCTCTCGCTTATCTTTACAACTATGATTCTATTTGTAGATTTTAATAAACATAGACAAGAAGTCAAAAATCTGATTTATGTGCTTAAAAAATGTAAAACTCTGAAATGTGATTATATATTTGTCTTTTAGTAAGACTGATAACAATTACTAAGCAAAATAACAGTCTGTTTTCTTTTTTTGATTTCAGTTGAGTGGACAACTTCACTAAAGCTTGAGAGGTCATGTGCGTGTGTGTGTTTATTATTATTATTATTATTATTATTATTATTATTATTATTATTATTATTATTATTATTATTATTATTATTATTATTATTATTATTATTATTATTATTATTATTATTAAGAATGCATTTTTTCGTAGCATTCAAAATACATTCCAAATTCGAAGCGCACAATGAAAACAGTGTTTGATTCAAGAAGACTGTTCCAGTTACCTTAATGTGTAGCGAAGTGTGTGTTAAATGTGTTATGTTCTGCATATTTAATAAATCCAAAATCTTGAATAGATTTGACAACATATTGGCATGCGGTTGGGTATATTTGTAAAATTACGTGTTCCCAAAAGTGTTTAAAAATTTTCTATAAAGTCTGCGGAAAAAAAATGAATGTTCCCAAAGGTATTCTAAAAATTCTTCTGAAAAGTGTGCTTCAAAGTGTATTAAATAGTGAGAAAATAATATTTCACTCTGTTTACAGTACACCTTTTAAGCAATTAAACCTTGAAATATTATTAAATAGATTTGCTTTTCAAAGGAAATAACAATTATTAATTTAAAGAGATTAAATTCTTAAAATTTCTTAAATTACAACAGAGATTTAATTTAAATCTCACGTCAATCATTAAACAAAATTTGAAATTTCAGATTTCATCCAAAGTTTTCTTGGTACAGTATCGTTAATATAATTGACGTTAATTTATTTAATTTAAAAATTTGGAAAACACATATTATAAATAGGCATTTTTCTCCATGAACTATTAAAGTCTTGATACATTAATGAACAAATGATACCCAAAGTTTTCAGAAGAAGATAGCAACTTAATTACTTTAGAAGTTTTAAATTAAGTATTAGCATAGAATTAATAAAATAATCATTTAGCAGGTGCAAATAATTAGAGCGCTTAAGGTTTGTAATGACACTTTGCCAGTAATGCTTATATTGCATTTAAAGGGATATTTTAACTTTTAAATGATAAATGTTTTTCTATTAAAATACAAAATTCTAAATCAATAAAAAATCACTTTTGTATAAAGGATTGATTTAAATTAAAATAGGAGGTTTTTTATTTACAAAGATTTTTTTCTGATTCAACCCTTTCCGGCACGGGCAAAATCTGTCAATAAAATGAGAAATTATCGACTGACACCGGAATTCACAAACGAATTTCTTAGATATTTTGAAATCCTTAATTTAAGCTTTTATTTTAAAGGCAAATTTTTACTAAAATATTATTAGTGCCGTTTCCAAGTTTGGAATTAAAATGAGGTATCCCAGACCGGGTACATTGTGCCGGAAAGGGTTAATTACAACTGTTGCCAGATTGTGAACTTTTTGGGTTCAGATTATTTGACTGTAGTGATTTTTTTACATAGTACATTTCACATTTTTAAGGATTTTACTATTTTTAAATAGGCCGAATATTTCTATGCCAAAAAGGCAGTGAAAATAAAAAAATCTAGTGTCATTTTTGCTATAAAACTGGCAACAGTAATTACAATGAATGTAACATTTTAAAGATTTCTCATTTTTAAAAGTTGCAAAATGCATTTTATGCACTTATTAAAAAAATAAATGACAGCAATATTTCTAGTATTTTTTTTTCTTTATTGACCTTCTTTATCAAAAATATCTTCTGTTGTTAGTTTTATATTTTGATAAAAGTCCTGAACGCAGATTCAAACATTCGAATTTTTTTCAAATTTTCAAGGATTCAAAGCGACAAACTACCCTATTATACTGATATAAATATTTCAAAAATAAATTATTAATAACATTTTTCTCTATTAATAATTGACGCACAGCAAGTAAAATGATAAAAAAAGTTAAGATTTAAAAATACTTGCCAAAATCGAAAAGCATTTTAAGCAAATGTCATTAAAAAACAGCCCTGTAATCAATTTATTTTGTTTGCTCCTATAAATGACCGATAAATGCTAAGTATGCCCTTTATCTATCCTAAACATCTCGCTGTGTAACAAACGATGAAACAAATTCAATATTTTATATCAGTATTAATACATTTGAAATAACGTAATGTTATTAAAATACCGTTCAAACAAGTTTTCCCTTTATACCGGAATGAAATGGAATTCTTTTGGGTGACTCTGTAAATGTGCTGTTAAACACACATGCTTCATATATAATGCCACACTTACCCTTCAAGCTGACCATAAATAGTGCTAATAAATTGTAGGAAAATCCTAATCTACTTACAGGCGTTATATATTGGACAGACGGACAAGCAAACAGAATGCATAAACATTTGTCAACTTCGTTGGAATGTGTTAAAAAGTTAAAACGAAAGTGAAAAGTTTTCTTGATACAGTACTTTTAATACAAGTGCTGTTAATTTATAAAATTCGGAAATTTGGAAAGCAGATTTATTAATAGTCATTTTTATATAAGAATTATTAAAGTATTAATACATTAATGAACAAATAATGCCCGAAGTTTTCCTTTCATAAGAAGATTGTAAGTTAATTACATTAGAAGTTTTAAATTAGGTATTAGCATAGAATTGATAAAAATAATCGTTTAGCAGGTGTAAATAATTAGAGCGTTTAAGGTTGACACTTTTCCAGTAATTCTAACATTGCATTTTAAAAAATTTAAAAATTTTTTAAATGATAAATGTTTTTTTTATTAAAATGCAAAATTCTAAATAAATAAAAAATGACACATTAAATGTAGATAATTCCATAATAAATCAAAAAATTAATCACCGAAAAAGTGAAAACGGGCGGAAAAAATAAAGATAAATTTCAGAAAATTTTGTTTAAACTAAATATAAAATATTACCTTATGAGGTGTCAAACTTAAAAAAATATATAATAATTATTATTTCTTGTACATTAATGTAAACAAAAGGGAAATTTGGGATTTTATAAACTTAGTTAATGTGGATTTCACTTTTTCATAATAATTTAATTTTTAAAAACTGAAAAAAAACAATATCTTTTCATAATTATTAATTTTCTCAAAATAAAGTAAATTTATTGTTCATTATAAAAAGAAACATTTTATCGAAACACTTAAAATGTCACTTCAATATTCTAAAGTTCACGTTAATCTAGAGTTATAAATTTCTCTACTATCACTTTAATTGGCTATTGCAACGAAATACGAGTTTAATCTCTGTATTCTGTGAGATACTGAGTGGAGTATAAATTACGTTACAGTAACTGAATGTAGATCGTTAAAATTGAATTAGCTTGAAAATACAGCTCTGTTTATTTAATGTAAAGAATAACAGTTTCGGCTGAAACGTTCAAAGCATTTAAAGAAAACGAAATTATCATTGTTTTAATTTTTTTGTGGAAAGAAAATGATATAAATATTTATAAAAAATGATTTTCTATTAATACAAACTGTAGCTGTAAATAATAATACAGTGAAATTTTACAGGCAGGCGTATATTTTTAACTAGGAATTTTCTTTTACATTACGTGAAAAAAAAATTGCAATTAATATAAAAATAATATATTAAAAGAACAACAATTCAGGATTATTTCAGTTTACCTAATATTACATTTACCAGTATTTAATCATTATTTTGTTGGTGCCTATTAGTCATTTGACAATATGATACGATAGCATATTTGAGGACGTTTACAAAATATCATATTACAATAGGATAAAAAGACTTAATTACTTTCTAAGTTATCTTTAATTTTATATTATTTTTCAAATTATTCATTTCAAAATATAATTTTTACACAGTATATATATATATATATATATATATATATATATATTAAATATGTAGATTTTAACTAAATTAATGTTTTATTAAATGACAGAAAATTTGTTCTTACACCTTGATATATTAACTCAATAGATAATATGTAAATTAGTATACTTAAAAAGATAAAGTAAAATTAATTTGAATGATCTAAAAAAATGTATTTTACAAAACTTAAAATACAACATATATTCATACTTTATAAATTTTTATAAAATAAGGTGAAGTTTATTCTTCATTATATACAACACTTAAACGAAACACTTAAAGTGTCACTTCCATATTCCAAGTTTCACTAGAGTTACAAATTTTTCTCTGTTCGCTTTCATTGCGTATTGGAACGAAATACGAGTTTAATCTCTGAACTCTGTAAGATATTGAATGGACTATAAATTACGTAACAGTAACTGAATGTAGATCGTTAAAATTGAATTAGTTTGAAACGTACAGCTCTCATTATTTAATGCAAAGTATCATATTTTCAGATGAAGCGTTCAAAGCATTAATAGAAAACGAAATTTTCATGATTTATCTATTTATTTATTTATTTTTGTGCAAAGAAAATTATATGATTAGTTACGGAAATAAATTGATTTTCTATTAGTACAAACTGTAACTGTAAATAATAAGACAGCAAAGTTTTACAAACATGCGTAATTTTTTTAGTAATAATATTCTTTTACATTACATGAATAAAAAACATTTTTGTAATTAATATGAAAATAATGTATTAAAAGAACAAAAATTCAGGATTATTGCATTTACCAGTATCTAATCATTATTTTGTTACTGCCCTTTAGTCATTTGACAATATGATACAATAGAATATTTTAGGATGTTTACAAAATATCATATTATAACAGGATAAAAAAGACAATTACTTTCTAAGTTACCTTTAGTTTTATATTATTTTTCAAATTATTCATTTCAAAATGTAATTCTTTTACATACATTAAAAAAAATGGAAAAAGAATGTTTTTAAATGTAGGTTTTAACTAAAATAATGTTTTATTAAATGAGAAAAAACTTGTTGTTACACCTTAATATATTAACGGAATAAATAATATGCAAATTAGAAGACTTAAAAAGATAAAGTAAAATTGATTTTAATTTCTTATAAAAATTTAAATTTAAAAAACTTAAAGAAACAACATCTAATCATAATTTATTAATTTTCATAAAATAAGGTGAAGTTTATTGTTCATTATAAAGAGAAGAAATTGTATCGAAACACTTAGTGTCATTTCAATATTCCAAGGTTAACGTTAATCTAGATTTACAAATTTCTATCGGACCGCTTTAATTGGTTATTGCAACGAAATACGAGTTTAATCTCTGTACTTTGTAAGATATTGAATGGAAAATAAATTATATTCCAGTAACTGAATGTAGATCGTTAAAATTGAATTAGTTTGAAACATACAGCCCTGTTTATTTAATGTAAAGTATGATATTTTCTGTGGAAGTGTTCCAAGCATTAAAAATTAGTGAAATTTTCATAAATTTAATTTTTTTTGTGCAAAGAAAATAACATAAATATTTAGAGCACAAATTTAAAATTTTATTACAGCAGTCTGTATTTGCGAATAATAAAACAGTGTAATGTCAACATAGAAAGATTTTTTAAACTTTTTTAGTAAGATTTTTTTTTACACTTCATTAACATTGACTGCATTTAGTTAATAATATGAAAATGATATATCAGAAGAATAAAAATTCATGCTTAAAAAAGTTTTCTGAACATTTGACTATATGATGGAATAGAATATTTCAGGACATTAGCAAAATGTCGTAATACAACAAGATAAAATAGACATTTCACCTGTCTAATTCATTTTTAGTTTTATGTTAGTGTTATGTTATGTTATGTAAAAAAAATTCCTACTAAAAAGTTTTAAAAAATCTTTCTGTTTTGACATTTCACTGTTTTATAATTCGCAAATACAGACTGAAGTAATTAAAATTAAAATTTTGACTCTAAATATTTATATTATTTTATTTGTGTAAATTTTAAATATTCTGAAGTTTTGTATTTCAAAGTTTTATAAAAAATTAATGTTAAGAAACGAAGGAACAACACCTATTTACGCTTTATTAATTTTCTCAAAATGATCTGAAATTTATTGCTCATTATAAAAATAAAATTTCTCTCGAAACACTGAAAATGTCACTTCAATACTCGTAGGTTCAAGTTTATATAGATTTATAAGTTTATCTCGGATAGCTTTAATTGGGTATTGCTACGAAATACGATTTTAATACAACAACTTACTTAGATACGTACTTTGTTAGACGTACTTTGTTAGATAAATAATAAACTATAAATTATGTTACAGTAACGGAATGTAAAATCGTTAACATTGAATTAGTTTAATGCAAAGTGTAATGTTTTTGGCGGAAGAATATAAAACATTAAAAGTATATGATATTTTCATTACTTTTGCCCTTTTTTTAGAAAGAAAATAATATTAATATTTAGAGTAAAAATTGTATTTTTATAAATATTTGCGAATAACGAGACAATGAAATATGGTATAGAAAATTTTTTTTATATGTTTTTTAGTAAGTATTTTTTTTTTCCTTACGTGAAAAAAAAAAAAAAACACTTTCGTAAATAATATGAAAATAATATATCAAAAGAACAATAAATCAGGCTTACTGAAGTTTACCAAATAATACATTTACTAATATGTAATCATTCTTTTGTTAATGCCTGTTAGTCATTTTACGTCATTTTACATAAGATAAGATAAAATAATTAAGGACGTTTACAAAATATTGTATTGAAACAGGATAAAAAGACTTAATTTCTTTGCAAGTTACCTTTAGTTTTATATTATTTTTAAGTTATTCATTTGAAAATATAGTTCTTACATAGTATACACATATTTTAAAAAATAGAAAAATAATGTATTTTTTTAAATTTTGGTTTTAACTAAAAATATTTTATTAAAAGACAAAAAAAATTGTTCTTACACCTTAATATATTTGTGCAATAATTAATATGCAAATTAGTAAACTTAAAAAGATAAAGTAAAATTAATTTCAATGTTCTATAAAAACTTAATTTTCAAAAACTTAAAGAAAGAATTTATACTTTTGTAATTTCATAAAATAAGATGAAGTTTATTTTTCATTATAAAAACAGATATTTTCTCGAAACACTTGAAGGGTCACTCCAATATTCTAAAGTTCACGTTAATCTAGAGTTATAAATTTCTCTACTGTCACTTTAATTTTCTATTGCAACGAAATACAAATTTAATCTTTGTGCTTTGTAAGATACCTAGTGGACTATAAATTACGTTGCAGTAACTGAATGTAGATTGTTAAAATTGACTTAGTTTGAAACATACAGCTGTGTTTATTTAATGCAAAGCATAATATTTTCAGCTGAAGCATTCAAAGGATTAAAAGAAAGAGACTTTTTATTATTTTTTTGTGTGTGTGGAAAGAAAATAATATAAATATTTAGAAAAAAAATGATTTCTATTAGTTCAGTTTGTAGTTGTAAATAATAAGACAGTGAAAATTAGCACAGAATTCTTTTTTTATATATTTTTAGTAGGAATTTTCTTTTAAATTACGTGAAAAAAAGGAGTCGTAAATAATGTAAAAATAAAAAGAACAACTATTCGGCCTTACTGAAATTTACCCAATAATACATTTGCCAGTATCTAATCATTATTTTGTTACTGCCTATTAGTCATTTTACAGTATGATATGATAGAAAATTTGAGGTCATTTAAAAAATATCATATTACAAGAGGATAAAAAAGATTTAGTTACTTTCTGAGTTACCTTTAGTTTTATATATTATCTTAAAATTATTCATTTCAAAATGTAATTCTTACACAGCATACATCCATTTAAAAAATGGAAAAATAATGTTTTTTTTATGTAGGTTTTAACTAAAATAATGCTTTATTAAATGATAGAAAACTTGTTCTTACACCTTAATATATTGATGAAATAAAAAATAAGTTAATTAGTAGACTTAAAAAGATAAAGTAGAATTAATTTTAATGTTCTATAAAAATTTAAAATTAAAAAACTCAAAGAAACAACATCTAATCATACTTTATCAATATTCATAAAATAAGGTGAAGTTTATTTTTCATTATAAAGAAAAGAAATTGTCTCGAAACACTTAAAGTGTCAGTGTAGTATTCAAAGGTTCACGTTAATATAGATTTACAAATTTCTCTTGGATCGCCTTAATTGGTTATTCCAAAGAAGTTCAAGTTTAATCTCTGAACTTTGTAAGATATTGAATGAAAAATAAATTATGTTAAAATAACTGGATGTAGAACGTTAAACTTGAATTAGTTTGAAACATAGAGCTCTGTTTATTTAAAGATAAAGTGTAATATTTTTAGTTGAATCGTTCAAAGCATTAAAAATAAATGATATTTTCATTATTGTAATTTATTGTGCCAAGAAAATAACATAATATTCAGAGTACAAATTTAATTTTTATTAGTGCACTCTGTATTTGCGAAATATAAAACAGTGAAATGTCAACATAGAAATATTAAACTTTTATAGTAGGATTTTTTTTTTTTTTTTTTTTTTTTTTTTTTTTTTTACATTTCGTTAAAGACTCTACGTTAATAATGTGAAAATAATATATCAGAAGAACTAAAATATAAGCTTACAAAAAGTATACTGAATATGACATTCACCGTCATTTAATCATTATTTTAATACTGAATATTATTCATTTAACGATATGATAAAGTAGAATATTTAGTCTTTTGCAAAATGTAGAAGTACAACAGGATAAAACATACATAATTACTTTCTGATTCACTTTTAGTTTTATGTTATTTTTCAGAGTATTCATTTTCAAATGTATTTCTTACATAGCATACATACATTTTGAAAAAAAAAATTGGAAAAATAATATATATATATATATATATATATATATATATATATATATATATATATATATATATATATATATTACAAGTCGTTTTTAACTAAATGTAATATTTTATTAAATGTTTTATAAAAAATATATTTTAAACATTCTGTTGTTTTATACTTCAAAGTTTTATAAAAATTAATTTTTAGAAACAAAAGAACAACACCTATTTATGCTTTATTAATTTTCTCAAATTAATATGAATTTATTGTTCATTATAAAAATAAAATTTTCTCGAAACACTTAAAGTGTCACTTAAGTACTCCCAGGTTCAAGTTTAAATAGATTTATAATTTTCTCTCGGATCGCTTTCATTGAGTATTGCAACGAAATATGAATTTAATCTCTGTACTTTGTAAGATACTGAATGGACTATAAATTACGTTACAGTAACTGCATGTAAAATCGTTAAAATTGAATTAGTTTGAAACATGCATCTCTGTTTATTTAATGTAAAGTATAATATTTTTGACGGAATAATATAAAGCTTTAAAAGTAAACGAGATTTTGATTATTCCCCCTCTTTTAGAAAGAAAATAATATTAATATTTAGATTAAAAATTTGTATTTTTATGAATACAGACTGTACTTGCTAGTAACAAGACAATGAAATATAGCATAGGGAGAATTTTTTTTTTATCTTATTTAGTAGGATTTTATATACATTTCGTTAAAAATTACATTTACGTTAATAATAAAATAATAATATATCAAATGAACAACAATCCTGGCTTGCTTAATTTTACTGAATGTGACATTTACCAGTATTTAAAAATTGTTTTTTTTTCTTATTGGTCATTTTATAACTGGCAAAGAAAAATATTTTAGGACGTTTACGAAATGCCACTCGATAAAATAGACATAATTTCTTTTTTAATTTCTTTTTAGTTTTACATTATTTTTCAAATTATTCATTTGTAAATGCAGTTTTTACATAGTATGCTTACAATTTTGAAAAAAAAAATGGATAAAATAGTATTCATATGTAAATGCAGTGCGTGTACAAAACTATTAGGAATACAAAGACTATAAATTTTTTGATAAATATAAAATAAATATTTTTTTTTCAATATAATATGTACCATCAATCTGAAAACCTAATAAAAAAGTCCACAAAACTCAACTGTGAGTATTTTATTATAAAAATAAAGTAATTATGTCCTACTATTTTTATTCCTCCTATTTTTATGTCCTTCTATTTTATTTACATCCTACTATTTTTGGCTTTGCATAAACTTTTAGAACAGTAGAATAAATACAAGTAACCGAAGGAACAAATATTTAATATGTTATGTACCCACCTAGGAGTTTAATGATTGCAAATATTTCATATTCCTTGATATCAATAATTTTTTTCACAGTTCGGGAATGGTTTTGTACTACTCCCCTTCAATCATAGATTCGAGTTCTGATGCTGAAAAAAATATATTCCATTTTTATAAATTCTTCTTTTTTGATCCCTCCATAAGTTATCTTATATGTGCCTTTGAATTGTATTTTTAAATATATATATAGAATTAATTCCATGTTACTGAACGAAACCAACACTATGTCGCATTGAATCCATCAATTAACTGACGTTTTGAGAAGATCTCTTTTATTTTACCAAAATATCCCAATAGTTTTTGTAGAGAGTAATTTTTAAGTTTCACTTTTTTCCATTCCATTTAAGTTTCACTTATTTTTATCAGAGAAAATAACCTGCAGCGGTTGGTCATACCATGTCATCCCTTGTATGGCTGTAAGTATTATTGTCATAATTTAAGAACAAAAAAAGGGATTTTATTAAAACATCAGTTAGGTGGCGGATTCATTGCGACATGGTGTTGCTTTTTCTTCAAAGACATAATATCACTTGTACACTTTTCAAGAAGATTTAATTCAAAGACACGTATATACACTCTTTCTGACCCTCTTTCCTTTGTTGCAACACTTCTGGCAGGGAAAAAAGATATAACAGCAAGATCATGCGCCTATCACCACAGGCCGTGAGACAAAACTTTAGTTCCATAAAAATATATTGAAGTTTACGAATGGCCCTCAGAAATACTGATTAAAATCCTATCGATAACTTATGAGGAGATCTAGCAATATGAGTTTATAAAAATGCAAGGCGTCAGAACTCAGATTTATGATTCAAGATGAATAGCACAAAAACTATCCGAACAGTGATAAAAAATTAATGATGTCGAGCAATTATGTAAAACTTTGTAATAATAAAACTCAGAGGTGGGTGCATAATATAATAAATATTTGTTTCTTTCATTACTATGTTTAATATATTTTGCTGTCCTTAAACTTTTTACACAGGCAAAATGGTACTTTTTTGTACAATTGTTTTATTTTTTTAATAAAACACTCACAATTGAATTTTTTCGACATTTTTATTAGCTTTTCAGTTTTATGATACATATTTTGAGGAAATTTTTTTTAATTTCTTTTAAAATTAATTAAAAAAAACATTTTTTGCTGTCCTTGTTGTTTTTACACGCACAGTATATAATTTACAAGTGGGTTTTAACTAAGTTTTATTAGATAACAAAAAAAAAAATTTTTCTTTCACTTTGAAAAATTAATGTAGTAAATAATATGTAAAACAGTAAGCTCAAAAAGCTCCAGAAATATTAATTTCAAAGTTTTATAAAAATCTAGTTTTAAGCATTAAACTAACAATACCTATTTATGCTCTATTAATTTTCTCAAAATAACGTGAACTTTATTGTTCATTATAAAACTAAATAATTTCTCCAAATACTTAAAGTGTCAGTTCAATACTCTAAGGTTCACGTTAATCTAGATTTATAAATTTCTCTCTGATCGCTTTAATTGGGTACTGCAACGAAATATGAGTTTAATCTCTGTACTTTGTAAGATATTGAATGGACTATAAATTACGTCGCAGTAACTGAATGTTTATCGTTAAAATTGAATTAGTTTGAATCGTGCAGCTCTGTTTATTTAATGTAAAAAAAATAATAGTTTTGGCTAAAGAGGGCAGAGGATAAAAATTAATTTATATGTTATCTATTTTAGAGTAGAATTCTTTAAAAGAAACATTTATATATATTTAGAGCAAAAGTTTGTGTTTTAATATGTACAATATTTGCTTATAATGAGGCAACCAAATATTTTACAGGAAGAAACGGTTTTAGTCTATTAGTGTCTGATTTTTTTTTCATTTCGAAAAAGGTAGTATTCACAATAATAATTTTGAAAGTAGAAATCAAAGTAATAAAAATTCAGACTTACTGAAATTCATCGGATATATCTATGTAGTTATTTTGAGTATTTTTAAGTATGGCAGTAAAATAAAGAATTCTTTAAGAGATTTTGAAATGTAGCGTTACCAACATAGCATCTTTGAGATATTTTTTACAATCTTTATTTGCTTTAACTGTTCCATTTATGTAAAGATGTAATTTCGTAATCAATTTTTAAATCACCTCTTTACATGTTATAAATGCAAAAATTATGTATACACGTGCGTCATATGCACATAATACGTAGTATATAATTATGCGTAAAACATAATTATAAATTAATAATGTAATCTTTAGGCATTGTAATGATTGCCCTTTGCATGTGATAAATTGTCAAATATTCATTCATCACGATGTTCTTACATTACTTTAAGTTTTCCATTTACATTACAAGTCATACAATACAAGTTCTGTCAACGTTTGAATTAATTGTGCGCCTAACCCTGCTCGTTAAAATGTGTGAATTCGCTATGAAATTTAGCGATTTTCAAACTCCAAAGGTACTAAAAACGTCTTTAATAATGCATGAAAATGCATTTTATTGTTTTTTGTTAACACATTTCACGTTCGAAAACCTGCCTTTATTTTAAATTTAGTTTGACATAAAACAATTGCCAGTTTTGTAAAGTGGTGTAAGCAAACATTCATTATTATATTAGATTTTTTGCTTAATGTGCTGGGATGAATGTAATAATTAGATGAACTTTAAAATGTAATAATGTTTCTCTGCAACCGTTTATCTGCTTGCATTTATACTTCATTTCACAATGATTTTATAGAAAACACAATCCGCACAAAACTGTTAATATGTAAAATAGACTCCTTGAGTCCCAATATTTCTTAATTTCTGGTACAATGATCAATAAATATCTTATCAGACGATAATCTCTCATCAACAAGACTAAAGATTGATTTATCCACCATGTAACAGCATTCTCCCATCCACATCACCACTTCGACAGTCACAAATTCTCATTGTGACATTGTAGTTACTTACACGTGACACCAAGATACTTCACATGCAGATTTGTGAATACTTATTTATATGCTCTAAGAATCTTTCAGAAACACTCTAAATAAATATAAAACAACACTTAAGTGACCGAAACTCTTATTTTATCAAACTAGTTTTGGTAGTTATAGCGGCCAGCAGCAGTACAAAGTATGATTGCTCAGAAAAGAAAATTGCAGAAATATATTTAGGAAAATAAGATTCAATGATAAAGTTTATCAGCCAATAAAATATAAGTATCTTTGGTAGACATACAATGTAAGAAAAGCGTATATATAGATAAAATCAATTGATCAATATAATTACGAAAAAAATATTAACAAACAGACTATGGAAGCCGATTCAATAATCAAGCTTATTGACCAACAGAATTTCAAGAAAGTTTAGAGAACAACCAATAAGTTATGATAAATGTAATGTGAAAACATGCAAGTGGAATTTTATGTGGCATTTATTATATCTTATCGGTTGTTTTCCAAACTTTCTATTTTAAAAAAAATCAAGTTCTAATGGCCAATGAACTTGATTTTTGAGTCGGCTTATATAGTGTGTTTCTAAAAATTATTCGATTGGTTAATATTATTCTATTGGTTGATCATTATTAGATTGTTAAATATATTTTATCACGAATTCGCATCTCATACATATATTTCAGCAATTTTCTTTTCTGCGCAATAATATTTTGCACTACTGACGTTAGGTTAAGAATTTAGTTTGGAATTAGTTTATAACTAATGGTTAAATGTGATCGTACATCATACAGAGGGTTTTGTTCAATAGTTCTTTCAAAAATACTTATCCATTAAATAATAAATCCAAATAGTTAATTTATAATTATTAAATTATTATACAGATGATGGCATCAGCAAAATTAATTTTTAAATAAGTATAAAAGATAAAGTTATTTATTTTAACCAAACTAAAAATATTCAAATATTATTTTTTTAAAAAGTCCAAAATTCCAAATTTTTTTTTAAATCAGAAAATTAAAAAATTAGCAAGCATATAAATAAATTAAAAATTTTTAAAATCCAAATTAATTGTTTAAACGAAATAAAAAATATTTAATCAATATGTAGATTGATTTTAAAATAAAAAGAAAACTGAATCTGAAAAGAAAAAAAAGGTGAATGTCAGTGATAAAAAAATCTTTTCAAACTCTTTAATTGGCAAAAATACGAATATATATATTTTTTAATCCATCTTAGTATACAAATTCCATGTTCCAGAAAGGAGTTTGAACTAAGATCATTATGTTTACCAGCGAGGCGCTTCAACTCCAATCTATGATGTGCTACATGAAAAACGTTGAAATTAAGGTTCTCCTTTTAAATTTAAATAGCAGAAATCAACGGATGACGTTGAAAAAATTAATTTGATTGAAATAGCAGGATATAAAAGACAATTGAATCTTTCTGATTTATCGTGTTACATAAAATGTACGAAGGGTTTGAAATATTCGACGTACATATTTTTTGTATACAGACTCTAGACACAGATTTATTCAGTTGTTTTAGACGCTGTTTTCTTAATTATACTATAATATACCAAATTATCTCTTACTGTTATGCATAAACATGTTCGAAAATCAGTGGTATAAAGAACTTTGATTTTGTAAATGCCTTTATAAATCGAAAATATTGATTTCTTTTTGATGCTATAAATAAAGAAAACTTTTGAGAATCGTGGATAACTGAGAACACGTTATCATATTGTTTCATTCGAAGTTAAATTACATTTTATTAGACAAAGAAACGTGTTTAAAATATGAGTTAGAGTTTAAAAAATGAACTTCGAAGATACTAAGAATTTCTAAAATTTTATTTATTTTATTTTTTGAGAAGGAGAAAAATTGCCTTGAATTATTCTTGTTTGAAAAAAAAAAAAGAATGTAGAATGCATATTTATTTATCTTAACAAAAGTAATTTTTTTCTTTCTCTCGAAAAATAAAACAAACAAACGTATTCTCTAAATACAATTTAAAAAAAGCTTTGCAAAAGATCATAAATTAAGTTTAATGCGCTGTAATAAATGTATTATATTCCTCCAGAAATTCTCCATGGCAGTCTAAAACGCCACATAAATTATGTATATTTTTTGAAACAAAAAAAAAAAATTCTTATTATTTCTTTATTTAACGAAGTACAATAAAGATATTTGACAATTATTAACAAAAGATTTAAAGATTACTTCCGAAAAGTTTTTAATAATTACAAATACAGGTTTCCAGTTCCCCTGTTCCACAAGTATAACTTTCTGATACACTTTCTGACACATTTTTCAACGTAACATTTTAATAATAACACATTTTGATGTTCGTCATTATGCAAATACGTAACATCCATAGCTGTCGTTCTGTCCGTTGCTCCGCATATTTGTCCGTCTGTCTATTCGTCTATCCGTATATAACAGAGAAAAACTTCCCAAGTGAACCGTTTGAAATTTAAAATATATAAGTGAACATATAACATATATAATATAACATAGATAACATAATTTTCTCGAGTTATTTCAAAGTTTATGAAAATCAGATGTTTGGTTAAGTTACAATTTAATTACAGACTTTTCAAAATTATAACTAATTTTACGGCGAATAATAACATTTTCAAACTCATTTTAATGATATTACACTGTTTCGAACCTAATAAAAATGATACTCATACGTGAAGTTCATACTAAAATATATATTCTGTACAATCTATCGCCTGCGAGCGCAGATTGTGGGTTCGAGTCCCATTGGCGCCATGGAGTAATGAAACATAAAAATTTCCTTTTAAATTACATTTTTTCTGTTTATTTTTCTCTTTTTTTTCTTATTAAAAATCTTTTAATTTATTAGCCGAAAAATAAATAAAGACATAAATAGTGTACGACAATTTCAAGAAAAAAAATGTCTATATATATATATTGTAAAAAAATTGTTAATAAAAATTTTTTATTAAAAAAACAGAGGTTTTAAACAGTGATTTTTTTAATTTAAACTATTTAAAAAATTAAAAATGATTTAAAAAAATAATAAGTATTATGCATCAGTCTAAAATAATCCGTTTACAAACATTCTAAGGAATATATTTCAAAGGAAATCTTTAAAAAGCTCAACAGATTTTCCCACTAACTCATAAAAGACATACTTTGTACCGTTTAGCATCAGCAACTTTGGCTCAGTTCGTAAGAATTTGTCCCGCGATCTGAAGGTCCCGAGTTCGATTCTGAGGACGGCGTGAACTAAATTATCCAAAATAACAATTAAGTAAAATGACATTGCAGCCTGAAAACCCTCGGTGATTTCGAATTCTTTGAAGATTAATCCGTAAATCATTTTTAAAAATTATATTAAATTATTACTATTATAAATCAAACTTTGTAACGGAAAAGTTACTGATTCTTACATCGGAGTTTTCCCTTCTTGTATTTCCCACAACGGAAAATCTACTAACGGAACGGTAAAAGTTCGGCTACTATTGCTGCCGGTAGTTTCACCTGGAATTCACAGATTTATTTTTAAAAGTGTAGAACCCGCCGAATTTCGACGAAAGAATATGTTTAAAAAGGAACTGTTTCATTGATTTATAATAAGCCTACAAAATTAGTTATAGTACGAAACGCACCTAAAAGTAAGTCTAACTCTTAGACAAAAGATATTTAACGTCAAATTAGCAAAATACTATTTCTAAAAAACTCAGTTGTAGAAAATATTAAAATTAAATTTTAATCGCACATGTAAGCAGTAAAAAATAATAAAGATATGTTATTATGATAAAGTTATCAATTTTGGTTCTTAGGCTTAGTATTCCAAAATGAAAAAAAGCAAAATTTATTCTTTTTTGACTTCATCATAAAATTTATTACCCGTGATATCCAAATCCGGCATTATTTTCATCATATCAAAATTTACAAATGCTCATTTCATATCTGAATTCACCTTTTCAGAAAAAAATTGGCATTTTAGTTTGATAATTTGATTCAAAACTTGAAGTCTCAATGCTATTAGCTGAAACAGATGTTGAACTATTGATATTCTTTTACGTGTAAATCAAATTTTCTAAATGAAATCAAAAGTCACCGAGTTTTATTATAGAAGATATTTAAATTTCCATTTTTTCACTTTTAATGAGAAAATGGCAACATAAAGATACAGTATTCAATTTCTTCCCCCTTTTTCCCTGGCTTTTAATAGAAATGGAGGACTCGACGATTAGAAAAGCTGTATTAAAAACTATTAAATAATTAATATTTCAAAAACAAATTAAGATACAGCTTTCAAACAAATTTTATTTAAAAGTACATTTTTTTCCTACACAATGGTATAAAAATTGAAAATGTACGATATTTAGAAGCATAAAAATTTATAGTAGCAAAAATTGCAATACCGTAGTTTCTTTTAAATTTTGAAAGTGTTGCCATTCGCAAAATGACGTATGCGTTACGCACAGATACGTTCGGCTTTTATAATATAGATACTATTAGATCACGATCTGAATATATTAAAAACTTCATTATAGTCAGAAAGCACCCCATTTGCTCGCTTGAAGTGCCATTTCCAATTTTCTAATGATAGATTAAGCATTTTTCATGCACGCATTTTCCAACAAAATGAGAATTTATACATAAAAGCAATTAAATATAAAAGTTGATTTCATGGCAAAGTTCGTTAAGAAAAAGTTACTTTATTTGATATAAATTATATGCAGATGGTATGTCAGAGTCACCCCTATCGCAGAGAGTGTAAACTTCTGCGTAATTTCAAACATTCCGCATGCTGATATGCAGACAATATCTTCTTTCTCTGTCCTTTTTATGTAAAAATTAACACTTCTAGAAGCAACTGAATTATCACCATGTTTAATTAAATAAAACTTCTGCGTAATTTCAAGCATTCCGCTGATGCGCAGACAATATCTTCTTTCTCTATCCTTTTTATGTAAAAATTAACACTTCTAGAAGCAACTGAATTATCACCATGTTTAATTAAATAAAACTTCTGCGTAATTTCAAACATTCTGCTGATACGCAAACAATATCTTCTTTCCCTATCCTTTTTATGTAAAAATTAACACTTCTAGAAGCAACTGAATTATCACCATGTTTAATTAAATAAAACTTCTGCGTAATTTCAAACATTCTGCTGATACGCAAACAATATCTTCTTTCCCTATCCTTTTTATGTAAAAATTAACACTTCTAGAAGCAACTGAATTATCACCATGTTTAATTAAATAAAACTTCTGCGTAATTTCAAACATTCCGCTGATGCGCAGACAATATCTTCTTTCTCTATCCTTTTTATGTAAAAATTAACACTTCTAGAAGCAACTGAATTATCACCATGTTTAATTAAATAAAACTTCTGCATAATTTCAAACATTCCGCTGATACGCAGACAATATCTTCTTTCTCTATCCTTTTTATGTAAAAATTAACACTTCTAGAAGTAACTGAACTATCACCATCTATACTAATAAAATAACAAATCGCTCTGTCTGCGTGTGTGTGTGTGTGTGTGTGTGTCTGCGATGGCTAGCAAAATCTATGGGACGTACGAAGCTCAAAATTTTTATGAGAGTAGCCCAATATCTCTCCTGATGCACCTGAGCTTCAGAATTTCGAAATTCTATTTATTAACTGAGTAATTAATTAAATTCCAAAGATCACTCTCATAAAAAATCGCCTTTTTTCTTCTTTTTTTTCTCTTCATTTAGTTATGGTTGGTTGGTTGCATAAAATTTTCGCATAAATAATTTAAAAAGCTGGAACAGACCTTTAAAATTCATAGACTGGCAAACTGTCAGTTTAAATAATGATTTTTTATCACAGCGGTTGCAAACCATGGAGGAAAAAGATAGGTGGTGGTGAAGTAAACCGAAAAAAGAGTTGCAATATTAAACCATTTATCGCTCAAATATTAATGTCCCAAACAAAAGCATGTGGAAGGGATTTTGTATTAATAAGACGAATTGAAAGAATTGAATAACAGCTGAAGCGTATTTTATGAAGAAATAGTAATTTTTTAAAATGGTCTTTTTTCTATTATATTATTTATTTTTAAAAAATGTTTGCTTTTAAAATAATTGAAATTGATAAATTCGAAATAATTTAAATGTCAAAATAAAATTAAATAAAATATTGAAAACATTTGATTTGAACTAAAAATTGTATTACTAAAAGCTTTCTTTTTTTTCAGAACTTTTTAATACTTTATAACGTAGATGAAAATATGTTTTTAATTTAACAACATATTAATAACTCTATGTCAATATATAAAATATATTTATGAAAACATTCTTTTAAAATCATGCGCGAAAACTTAAATAACAAATATTAGTCTAAAATATAGATTTCAGAGTGCAGACGATATTAAGACATTAACGAAAGAATGTTAACTTTTCAAGCAAAATCTTAAATGATGCTTCTATATTGATATTTCAAAGTGACGGCTAGGTTACATTTATGTTATATTTAAGTTACGGTAGGGTAATGTTAAGTCGCAGTTAGGTTACAGACAGATTATGGTTATGGTACAAAAGTTTACGGTTAGGAATTTGTCCACAGAGTCAACATTACGCATGCTTTGATTAAAAATATACACTTTTGTTAAATGGCTCTGAAATTATAATACTATATACCAATCTTTTATCATCGCGTATCGATTCATTCACGGTATAGTCGGATTTAAGAATGATATAATTAGTTTGAAATTCAAAATTTTTCACTTGGGATTTCTATGCGAAAAAAATAATTAGTTACGTGATTTAACAGTGATTTTTACGGGTAAATATCAACACTTTAACACGAAACTAACGCAATCGTTGGATACATGTTCCCTCCCGTGTTTCTCATTGCTCATTTTAAGTATTTCTAGAGCTTAATATTAGTTGTTGTTTTTAAAACCGATTTTTCACAAAGTCAGCTGCGACGTACTTCAGACAATGCATTTCTGCATGCTTCCAGTTATTGATAAAATCATACAAATTTCAAGTTCGTTTAATATTGTTAATACGGACCCGGGCAACGCCGGGCGGGTCAGCTAGTGTTTAATTAAAAAATATCTTGCTGTTTCTCGTGTACATAACATTTTCTCAGGAATCATGGAACTACAAATCGAATATACAATTATGATGGCATTTCCATATATTCCATCAATTATCACCTCAGTGATACTAACTATTTCTGCAAACATGTCCTTGTGCTTCAAAACAAAATATAAGAACAAAAAGATCATTTCTAAGCCGAAAGATATTATTATAAATGATGGATATGATAAAGCTTGAACGAGACTTTTTAAAACTTTAACGATCTAAAAAAAAATCTTTTAAAGGGGTGATTTTTCAATATTTCCTTCTTCGAAATAAATTGGAGCAATTTTTTCTCGTAATATCACACAGCATCTGTGGAATATGATACTCAGCGAAGAAGTGATTAGTATGAAAAATTAGTATGAAAATTAGTAATGCAAGAATAGTAAAAAAAAAAGTTTCCATAAAAAGACCAAATATGAAAAATAATTTTGTCATGAATGACATGTCCAAATGTCAACATCATGCTTTGGGTTCTTTTATCTAGCATCGAAACCGGAAGAGATATTACAAAAGGTAGTAATATAAAAGCTATTGTAAACAACTTGAATAAGAATTTTTGTTTGATGCTTCTTCTACGACATTCTCCATTACTGCCTCGTGCTAAATAATTTTTGTAGTTGCATACTTTTTGCAAGTTGCGACAAATATTTTCACCTTGGATGTTTAAAAGATATCGAATAAGAACCAATTGTATAATCACTAAAATGTATATATAACTTCCTAAACCGGATCCTTTCGTATAGATACTATAGCAAGCTGCTGAAAGCCAGTGAGTTAGGAAAATGTAAAATAGTGTTTTAATAATAACAGATAAGTATTTTTCGCGCGATTTAAGACAATGTCCTGATATACTGACACCCAATACAGTTAATGTGCGCCACAGAAAATCATCTTCAGTTTCCATATTTTTTAAAATATTTTATTGAAATAAAATACAGAAATTTTCTTTGAAAATGTGTTTGAATAGTTATATTCTGAAATTTATGAGCAATTCCGTCAAAAATTGCCTTATTTGATACTATTAGAAAAATTTATTATGATTCATTTATGACAGATATTTTTTAATATAGTTAAAAATATTTTATATTTTATTTGTAAACATGCATATCATTTACTCGTATTCATTTTCAAATGCATGTACTTTTGTAAAAAGTTTGAATTCCAGTAACCATTGACCTTTATATCCCAATTTTACAATTCATAAAAAATCATCATTTGAAGCATTTCTTATGATTCTTTGAAATTACATTAGAAAATTTACCTGTGTAAAAAGTATCTATGCTGATTCTAAAATATATTTATACTAATCGACGTATTAAATTAATTTTGTAACAAGTTTTATTTATTGGTTCATAAATGTACCGTCGCACAGTGGGGCAAAATCCCGAAAAGCTGGCCAAAATATGAAAATGTAATTCAAATTGTACAAAAATTCGTCTACAGGTGTTTTTGAGGATGCTAAGTAAGAATACAAAATTAAAATTAAAAAGAATGGCTGATACAATATGGCGGAGCAAAAATTAAAAATGTCTCGAAAGTTATTCAATTTGTATGCAGTTTCGTAAACTTTTCAGGATGCTAATTAAGATTCAAAAGTTAAACTTTAAAAATAAATAAATAAATATTATTACAGATTAAAAGTAAAAACAATTAGATTTAAATAAAATTTAAAATTTCGAGGGTAAACTTAAAAAGCAATTTTCAAAAAACCAAGGCTTGTTTAATCGAAATTTAAGTATGTTAATGGAAAGTGAAATATTAGACTATTTAATTTTTATATTACTAAAACAAAAACGAAAATATATTCCAGAAATTCACCTTTAGTATCAAATTTTGTATAATAAAAAGATTCTTCAGAGGTCAAGGTGACGAAATAGTTAGCAGAACTTGTTGGCGGTATTGGAAGATCCTGTGACTCTTAGGATACATGATTTTAATTTCTTCTACGATAATTTATTTAAACTGGAAATGAAAGAATCTAATGACATTAAATGGCGTAAAAATACCTTTCTTTTTTCTCGCTACTGCATCTTTGCTATAAATCTTCTCGATAATTTTTTATTAGTTTGTTGCATGATTCTTGAATATCTTATGGCATTTGACAAATTGGCAGTAATGAAGATAATGTTATTTCTTTGTCATTAATAAGTAGTTTGTGTACTATTATTTTCAACACAAACTAACTGAGTGGTAAAGTAATCATACGAATTGAAGTAGTTTGTGTACTGAAGTAGGCATATAGAGCCAGGGGTGCAGTTCAAATCTACGGGCTATTTGTAAGGAAAAGTCTTCGAAATTTATCAAAAAAATGACATGACTAAAAGAAATTACTTATAACATAGAATCGTTTAATCAAATCTTCGTATATGATCGTTATAGAAGCACAAATAGTTGCATTTTCAAAGAATCGTTGAATTGTATTGCCATCATTTCTGCTTCCAAATCGGAATTTAGTTTCTGGATAAGAAGTCTTAATTGTAAATGAAATATTTTTTGCATATTTTATTTTGCAATTTCAGTGTTTTTCTTTTCATGCAGAGTACGAGCTTTTCATTTTTTCTATGCAGTTTGTCTGTCAGGTGTAAACCATCTCTAATCATCTTTGCATGTAACTTAGATATTCTGAATTCTAAATTATCTCAATCCAATTTTAATAAAAAACGTTAGATCGGTAAGATGCTTTTTTGATCCTGTCTGACATAGGTTGCAACGTTGAGTATTACACTAATTCGTTCTTAACGACTATTTCTTCTGTATAAATGATTGTATTAAACGAAATAAGTTGATTCTCCTGGTGTCTAATACAATCCCATTCATTGACATTCATTGACAGTAGCTTCCGTATTTCTTGAAAAAGAAAAATGGATCTTGATTGGCCCGATAAAATCATTAAAATGAAGATCTCGGAATTTTCAAATTGACGATTCATGAATATTAGCAACATTTATGTATTCTAGTAGAACGGGAGAGAAGAAAAATGTATTAGACCTCATGCCATATTCATAGCTAAATATTTGTTTAAATGTATTCAGAATATGTGTTCCATCACATCCTCACTTGCAAATCATCAAATGCAAATTACTAATGTAGGCGAAAGTGATATTCATAATGATTTTTTCTCGCATTAATGAAATACGCTCAGTGGTTTGATCTAGCAAATAATGCCATTCACAAAATAATTCTTCTAATTACAATAGAACAAACAAAATTACTACCTATAAAGATAAGAAAATGTTATTCTTCCGGATCAATAATAGAGAATTATTTTCATTTTTTCATTACTAAGCTTATCAAATTAATTTAATCTTATGATTATAGTACTTATTTACAATATAATAGGTAATAAACTATAATAAAAAATAATAATTTAATAATTTGAAAAATGTTTATCAGCTAAATTATGTGAAAAGTAGTCAATTTCAAAAATTTTGAAGTGGCCGAAAAAGTGGCATTTTTACTTGTGGTTAGTAAAATATGCGTAAAATGCAGAAAGGCAGTTTTAGGCAGCTGATTTTTTATGAATCATTAGACAATAGCCTAGGTTACTATTTCCATTAAGTTTCGTTGCGGAACACTGTGGAACATTTAAACTTTTTGATGTTTGAAAGCAAAAAATATAAAAAAAAATTCTACATTTTTTAAAATCAAAAATGACAATGAATTTATGAATTTTTATGTGCTTAATATAAGTTTTGTAATACATGCAAATAAAGTACACACTATCATAGTGTGAATACATTTCAAATCGGTTAATATTATAAAATGTAGCACGCGTTTAGAAAAGCAGTTGTTTGCTGTTTTTGTTTGCTCTATATGATATCCCTTCAAGCATCATTTTTGAAATAATGCTGCTTGTAAGGGTAAAGCTAAAATCTTTTTATAAATACAGATTCTTACTCTCCAAACATTATTCTAGCCAACTGTATAGTCGAAATTCCCTAAATCGTAACTTCATTTTTCGACTTTTGGCCAGCTTTTTGGGTTTTTGCCCCACTGTGCGTCGGGGATAAGGGGTTAAGTTAAACACATTATCCATAGTGACATTTCGATTAAATTATGCATACTAATCACAAAATTCATGTTTTAAACCTTATAAATATGCACTTGTATAAAACTTGAATACGTCTTGTGTTTACTACAGTCTGAAAAAGTCTATACAAACGCGATACATGTTTTTTCAAATATGTTTTATAATCGCATCTAATAATTTCTTCACTTGCTAATATTTCCTGGTGTAAAATGCGTATGAAAAATATTGGAAGATAATATATTGTAAAGTAACCGTAGTAATATTTCATTTGAAATAAGTATTTACTAATCATAAAATCTACATTTTAATCCGTATAAATGTGCACTCGTATAAAATTGGAACATACCCAGTGATTCATATACACTGCTCAAAACAATTAAAGGATATTTGAAGTTTTATATAAAATAAAGACATAAACAAAATTTTTTTGCCGAAAATAGAAGAAGAGAATCACAAATGCAAATTTTTCTGGTTTTTAAACTGTGGAGTATGCAAATTTTGAGTTCGACATCAAAAACGTCGCTTCAGCGGCAGCGAATGAAATTTGACTTTCAACTGTATAAAAGAGAATGAAGACAAGGATGATCGGCATTCAGTGATTGCTTTGTTTCGATGGGTACGATGTCTCAGCGAAGTCATTTGACAGATTCAGAAGCTTGGAGAATTGTTGGTAGGTTAGAAGGGGGCCAAACTCAAGCCGAAGTAGCGAAAGCCATTGGAGTGTCACAAAGCGTCATTTCCACGATCTGGAACCGTTTTTTGGAGAATGGATGTGCAGGCCGAAGGCCAGGGCAAGCTCGTAGACGGGCAACAACGCCCAATGAAGATCGATATTTAGCGTTAACAGCTCGGAGACACCGAAACATGAACGCTACTATTCTCCAACAACACCTTCGCTTGGCTACAGGCACCACGACCGGCTCCATGCTGTAGGTCTGTATGCTCGCCGACCGATGGTATGTGTTAGAATAATATCAAGGCATCGTCGCGACCGCAGGGAATGGGCAACCGAGCATGTCAACTGGAGGAGAAATGAATGGAGCAATATTCTGTTTTCTGAAGTCCCGTTTTTCTGTGCATCCGGATAATAGGCGTATTTTCATCTGGAGGGACCGTGGCAGTAGGAATAATCCTGCGTTCGTGCACGAAAGTATCAGATTTGGCGGTGGAGGAGTGTTGGTGTATGGTGGCATCTCCACTGACGGGCGCACTGACCTCTACATCATTCGAGATGGAGCTCTGACTGGTCGCCGATATAGGGATGAGATCCTCAGACCTATTGTAGTCCCTTACGCTGCAGCAATCGGAGATAACTTCATTTTAATGGACGATAACTGCAGGCCACATCATGCAAACCTGGAGGAAGATTTCCTTTTCGAGGAAGGAATCGTTCGAATGAAATGACCAGCATGTTCTCCAGACATGAATCCAATCGAGCACGTTTGGGACGCTCTAAGAAGACGAGTTTCTCGCCGCCAACAACCCCCACAAACTCTCCAAGAACTGGAAAGAGCTCTTCTGGAAGAGTGGGGCAGAATACCCCAACTCGTCATTAATAGCCTCCTTGAGTCCATGCCTCAAAGGTATTGAACGTTTCTGGCCGCCAGTGGAAACCATACCCCCTACTAAAAATGATTTTCTTTGAAGAAAACACCTTTTTTTATTCTTTTTCTTATATGCACAAATTGTGTTTTTTTCCTTTTGTACACAAATGCGCAATAAAATGCATTTTTTTCTGCCAAACATGTGCAATTTACTCTCATATAACCTACTGTCGACCATGTATCAATCAGCTAAAAAGTTTTCCAGATACAAAATCCACCTAAAACTGCAATATCCTTTAATTGTTTTGAGCAGTGTATTTCGGAAAAGACGATAGAAATGTAATACATATTTTACCATAAGCGATATACCGTAACATCCAAGCTCTCAAACTCCATTTGCTAATCTTTTGTGCTGTATAAAAACGCTGCATGACAAAAAAGATTGACCTCTCTTTGCCTTCCAGTAGACTGTTTTCATTGAAAGATTGTTAAAAATGCCAATATGTATGACATTTCATCATGAAACGAATGATGGTTGAATATACAATTATTTTAATGAAATCTTCTGATAATAACTTTGAAAATAAGGTTCATAAAAATTGATATTGATTTTTATTTTTACTTTTTCAAGAGAAAACAAAGTACAAGAATCACCTTAAATTATCAGTTATCAAACCTTCATATATAAGTAAACAAAAACGATAAATTTCTCAATAATATTGATAAATTGTGCGTCCTTGTTGATATAATTATCTCTACTGTTTCACCCTTTTATAACGAAAGCTTTTTTTCCCATATTGTACGAAAAAGCTTCTTTAGTTGCACAGTTAATTTAATAGGTTTAGTACAGTAGAATGGCACATTAATTTGTTAATATATATCTTTTTTATAAATATAAAAATGCAGACAAATAGACATGACATTTTCAACAACAAATTGCATTTCAAATGAAAATTATTAATTTCCTTCTGGATGAACAAACGAGCAGAATATCCAGCAATACCTAAATCAGCTTTGACATACTTGTTGAGGTTCAACATACATACTTGTAAGAACATGTTTTTTTCTAATTCGTTATTTTTGGAAAACAAATACAGAAGCAAACTGCGTGTAGAAACTGGCTTAAGGCTCAACCCTGATATGTGTACCCTCATTGATAAACAAACAGTGCCAGAAATATTATTGATCATAAAGTTATGTTGTGATAATAATTAAACGTATTTTTAATTATTTTAGTAGATTGTTGTTTTAATTTTTTCTCTATCCCTTCACACAGATAACTAATTCTTTTGAATAAATAATTTTATATTGCTTCAGAGAGGTGTAACAAAAAAGTTAAAAACAATTTTTTTTTACATGTTTCGATTCTAATGTAATAAGAACCATAATCATTAAAAAAATATTTATAAGAATTATTGTTAAAAAATTATTATTATTTTAAAAATTTATTATTCAAATTTCATTCAAAATTTATCATTCAAAAATTTCATAATTTTTATTATGATTATGGTTCTTGTTAGACTGTAATTGAAACATGTCAATAATATTTGTTTTTAATTTTTTGTTAAACCTTTCTCCAGTTGTTTATTTAAATGTTAATATAAAAGGTGAAATTCTTAAAATCTTGTGATTTTAAAATCTAATATATCTAAAAACTTTTAACCAATTCATGTTTTTCTGATCGTGTATCCTTTGTTCACATGACAGAATGGATTACATTCATATAGCACGCGTCACTCCTAAGGATAAAACCTCATTGTTAATTTTCCCTCCAAATTGCAACCCTAAAGGGTTGTGAGAAGAGGAACGCATGAGTTTATCGCTCTTTTGGCTAAGTACTTTTTTACTTCTGATACATACCGTATTTGCTCGTGTATAACGCGCACCCCGTTCTTTACAAGATAAAATGGCGATTTTTTTAAAATCTCCTATATAACGCACACCATACATTTAATATACAAATGAATGAATAACTAAATGAATAAATCCAGTAGAGAAATCAAATCAAACATCATCAAACATCAGGCAAAAATACAATTTTAGACATCGGGTAGTGAGTAAGTGTCGGCAGTGAGAATTGCTAATTAATGATTATATTATGTTAATGTATAATTCAAGGAGTGAAATAAATATGCAGTGATACTTCAATTGAATAAGATTTTCTGAGTTATTATGTCTTCTTTGAATTCGTTTCTTGATTCATATGTATATCTTTTGATTATATCCAGCACTAAAAATTATTCCGTCTATAACGCGCACCTAGGAGTTTCGTCCTATTTTTTTTTAGTGCCCGTTATCACGAGTAAATACGGTAGTTCATCTCTAATATCGTAGAAAAAGTCTGAGGACAGTTAAAAATATTATTGATTAGATGTAGTATTCTTACTTGGAGTTGTGAATATGGAGTTAAATACAACCAGTAAATGACTTCTATATTGTCAAGTTCTTAAAATTTAATACCATAGTTTTCTCTTTTTGAAAATTTGATACGCCTCAAAGTTAGAAGATGATTTTTTTTTCAAAAAACAAATATTGACTTCTAATTAAATATAGTATTTTATTAAATGACGCAAAACTTGTGCTTGCAACCTGCAATTTAATGCAAAAAATAATATATAATGTTGAGAACTTGAAAAGCTCAAGAAAATTTCATTTCACTGTTTTATATATAAAAAATAAGAAATTTAAAGTAACAAATTTATGTATACTTTATTAATTTACACAAAATAAGGTGAAATTTATTGTTCATTATAAAAATAAACATTTTCTCGCAACACTAAAAATGTCACTTAATACAGTGTTATAAATTTTAGCGATCGCTTTAGTTGGGTATCGCAACAAAATACGAGTTTAATCTCTTATAGTTTGTAAGATATTGAATGGACAATAAATCACGCTACAGTAACTGAATGTAGATCGTTAAACAATGATTACTCTCAAACATATATAGCTGTTATTTTATATAAAATACAACATTTTTATCTGAAGCATTTAATCCTTCAGATGAAGTGACTTACACAAAAGTGAAGGCTTCAGTGAAGGAGATTTTAAATTTTTTACAATTTTATTTCTAATAAGAAAATAACATAAATATTTAAAGTAAGAATTTATAAAGCACAGACTGTATTGTCGAATAAATACGCAATGAAATGTAGCATAGAAATAATTTTCTTTTAATTTTTTCAATTGAATTTTTTGGTACTTACGTATTAACGTCACCGCAGCTATAGATTTGGTAGTTTTTAAATACCGCCAATTTACACTTAAAATTTTTGCGACAAATCATAAAATAAAACACTTTATTTAAAACGAAAACACTTCTAAAATTCATAGCACCTTATTTAAAAACAAAGCAGTCAATCGGATTTCATTGGAAAATGGGCCGACATAGAATTTAACTCCTGTATCATCGCTCCTGAAAAAATAAAATTGCATCTTGTTGCGTTGATAAATTATAAACGCACATTTTCGTAGCACTAAAAATTGGCGTCAAAAATCAGCAAACAGCAAAGGAACAAGGAATCCAAACGATAACTGCGTGCACGTGAGAACAACAAGATTGCTCTTTATTGGCGCATTAGCGTAACTTTTGCTGCGGTGGCGTTAATACGTAAGTACCGATTTTTTTTCTTTATTTCGTAAAAAACTAAATTTATTTTCATAATATTTGTGACAATTCCGAAATATAACACAAAATTTGTTTTAGAAATAATAGAATCGCCTGTTGCGTGAACTGATATAAGGAAACTTTAATTATTATTATTGTTAAATGCTGAAACAAAAAGAAAGTTATAGTATTAAATGTTTATGTACTATATATTAGAATAACTATGTGTATATAATAAAAAAATAAATGTTAGGCAAAGTAATTTGACATAATTCCTTACAGAATTAAAGTGAGGTTTCATCTGTCATTTAATTATTTAATGCTGCATGAATTCTGACTGATTAAGTTGTACAGAAGCTCAAAATGAAGAGGGTATTAAAAGCTATCAAATTTTAGCAACAAAATGTCTTTTCCTGCAGATAATGTAATTTGGAATAACTTTAGAATAATGCAGTTTAGCAAAAATATTTTAAGTATTGTGATATTTTAGATTTCATAATTCTTTTGTGGAATAATTAGTAAATATTTATGAAAAAAAGTTTGTTTCAGATGTTAAAATATCAGTATTACATAGTTAAAAATATCACTGGAAAATAATTGATATATGTGATGTATAAAAGAATTTCTAAGTACAGACGTTTCTCGTTAATTTCACATCGGATTAATCGAATCATCGCTTAATTCGAATTAAACATAAAGTTCCGAAATTTTCGAGGGCGAAATAATGTTAAAAAAATTTCATTTATTCGAATCCATTTTCTCTTCACTTCGATTAATTTGAACTAGCGAGAATTTTTATTTTTTATTTTTGCTTACTTTCACAACGATTTCAGATCCTTAAAATAATTTTCTTTTTTTTTCATTTTTATCAAAATTGTTCTGAAACTAGTATACATATGATTCCGCTCATTTTACAGTTTTCTTAATGCCCCGTTTGTCCATCAATACATCTTCAACCCATCAATCTAACTCGTTAATTAGTTTATATATTTATGTATTTTTCTATTTAATATTAAGTCATATTCAAACGATAACAGCCAAAGTAAATTAAAAAAAAAATCTACAACACTAATTACTTTGTAATAGAACACCTTTAAGCATGTTTTCCTCTCATACTTTGCATAATTCGATTATTTGTTTTATTTTTTTGTCGGCCGATTATCTACTCGTGGGATATAGGCCCAGGGGGGGGGTGGTCCTTCGTGGGGGGTCTTTCTAAGGGAACCTAACCCGTATTTACGCGAGGTTCGAAGAAAACCACGAAAACTCCGAACGGTTAGGCCGACAACAGTAATTGAGTTCGAACCCAGCACCTGCTGTCTACCAGTTGAGAGGTCAGAACCTCTCGGCCACTAGTGGGGCTTGCATAATTCGCAACTCTGGATAATTTGAACATTTCTGGTGGTCCCGACTAGTTCAAATGAACGAGAGCCGACTGTATTAAATGATTCTTGTATACCTAATACAGCTCATATTCAAAATATTAGAATAATTGAGAAAAAGTAATAAGAAAAAATTATTTGTCATTTATTTTTTTTTATACTATGTAAATGCAATTAAATTTCTTATAAATTAAATCTGGAATGTTTAGATAAGATTTTAACATTTATAAAATATAAAATACAGTACAATAAATTAGGGATACAGCTTCCTTAAACACACCAGAATATCAGAATAAAATTTAGATTGGTTCAAAATATTAGAATATTTTATTTTACGCAACAATATTACCTTATGAATATGAAGTAAATGGTAGTTAATATTTTGTAGCATCCCCTTTAGCTTTCATAACAGCGTACAATCGATCTTGCATACTATATACAAGGTGTTTACAAACATTTCTATCAATATTAGCCCAAATAGACTTTATACGTGCCACTAACCCAGTTTTACTTGAAGGAGGATTTTCTTGAAGTTTTTTCTTCATTATACACCATAAGTTTTCGATGGGATTAAGATCTGGTGAATTTGGTGGCCAAGGAAGTACCTTAATGTTGCGTTGGCGGAACCAATTCTTAGTTGACACCGAGGTATGCGGGGATGCTAAATCTTGTTGAAAGATGAAATCATCTTCAAATAAATCTTCTGATGATGGAATCATGTAATATTCTAAAATTTCTTGATATATCAGAGAGTTAACCTTTTCGTAGACGATGCATAACTTTCCAGGTCCTTCTGCACTCATACAACCCCAAACCATGACACTAGCAGCAAATTTTACGGAACGTTTAAGGCATTCTTTATCAAATGCTTCTTGCTTCATTCTCCAAACTCGAATACCTTGATTACCATATGAAACACAAAACATAGTTTCATCACTAAATAATATATTCTTCCAATCTTCATTGCTCCATAAACGTCTTGATTTACATCAATTCAATCTTATACGCTTTTGTCTTGCAGTCATGAGAGGTTTTGTTTTCGGCACACGAGATTGAAATTTAAATTTATGGAGACGTCTTAATGTTGTCCATGTAGAAACTTCAACTCCTTCTTCTTTCCATTTTCGGTGCAAGAATCGCACATTTTTAAAACGGTTTTTCTTAACTATACGCTTCAGTTTCCTGTCATCTCTAGCAGATGTTTTTGGTTTTCGGCCACCATTTCGGCGATTATTTTGAAGTTTTCCAATTTTTGAGTATTGTGTTAGTATTTTATTAACGCTCGATTGCGAACAATGTAAATAATTCGCTATAAAACATTGATTTTTACCGTCCCGATACAAATCAACCATACGAAGTTTAGTAGATTCAGGAATATCACTCACACGGCCCATTTTAAGACGAAAAAGAAACAAACTGCAAAAAAGAATACTGATTTTAAATAAAATAGTCTGAATTTAATCAATGATGCCACCAGTTAAGAATTGGTAATAATTAAAGGAGAATTAATGTGAAATATTCTAATATTTTGAACCACTTGAATAAATATTCTAATATTTTGACTTTTCAAAATAATTTTTTTTGCAACTAATCTTTTCAAAAATGATATTAAATTTAAGATAACAAGTAAGTTTAATCAACAATAAGTTCTTAATAAAAATATCGTTTGCATATTTTCATTAAAAGACATTAAATTACCAAACGATATTTTCAATTTCTAAAAAAAAGGTAATTATTCTAATATTTTGAATATGAGCTGTATAATAAATTATAGCTATAAATACTGGTTTTTTGTTACTAAGAAGGCAAAAATTGGAGTATTCCGCATTAGCGATATGGAGGTTAACATGTAACTATCCTAATGATTATAAGCATTAAATTTACCTTATTTGCTGCAAAGTGCATGAAACAGTTCATGAAGTCAATTTTAACGAAGTCAAAATGATCATACTAAAAGTTTTGCATATGTGTTCCCAGATTTCTATCCTCCGCCTCTCCTTCATCTCAATTTTCGTTTATTTCACATTGCGTAATAACAAAACTCAAAGCCTTAATTAATAGTTTCCTAATTTCATCATCTTTATCACACATTACGTATAGGAATAACGCTTGCGTAATGACAAAACTCAAAGCCATAATTAATAGTTTCCTAATTTCATCATCTTCATCACACATTACGTATAGGAATAACGCTTGCGTTTCCTGTAATTTTAAAGTTAAAATTGAACTTTAGTTACTATACATTTTTTTAAGATTTAGGCAAGGCAATATAATGATTAATTATTGTATTTATTTTTGTTATATGGTTTATAAATTCAGTTTGTTCAGTTTTTTAAAACACTTTCATTCATCTAATTCCTCAGGTTTCGATTTTTAAATACTTAAAAGGTGTTGTATATGTAAAACCTCTCCTATACAAAATTGACTATAATTCATGCAACATGTACTTAGTACACTCTGTAGAAATTCCACACAAGAAAGCACAAACTTCTCTATTATTCCTTTTCTGGAACTTACTTACTCTAAAACTAGTCAGATGTGGTAATGTAATCCCAAATTTTTCCACTATTACAGGGTGCGTCATAAATTCGTACAAACTTTAAAAATCCATAATAAAAGAAGTAATACTTAGAAAAAATTTCGATTTGCTCGAATACGATCAGAGAGATTATGTTTTTCCATTTATAATAAAAATAGTGCCAAAAATAACCGATAGAGGGCGCTTGCACACCATATTGGGACGTTTTATTCAAATCAGGCAAACAAAAATAGGCAATGAAACAAATCACAATAACATGACATTGTGCATTTATTATAAGGTAGTTTCGCATGTTGAGCATCTTTTGATGCTCAAAATGCGAAACTTTTGCGATACAATATTTGTGAATTTACTATTCTTGTTGAAAAGTTTAATAACCAGCGGTTGATCTGTTAACGATAGCTTGCTGCCAATATTGAATGACGAATCCATCTGCAGCTAAGTGTTTTATTGCTTGCCTGATTTGCATAAAACGCCTCAATATGAGTTGTCAACGCCCTCTATCGGTAGCTTTTGGAATAATTTTTATTATACATGGACAAAAAATCATTAATCCGCCTGATAACAATCGCGCAAACCAAAAAGTTTTTCGAGCATTACTTTTTTTTATTATGGTTTTTTAAAGTTTGCAAGAATTTATTACGCACCCGATATATGCATGTTAATACCTCCGGAAATGTGCAGTATAGCTATATCAACGTTTACTTGATTTAAACCAAAAGATAGTCAGCAACAATTTATGTCAACTTTTAACTAAATCTGAAGTTTGAGAAAAATCCGCGCGTTAGTTTTTGAGATAGAGCTATTGCAAAATCTTAAAAAAATCTCCATAACAGCACCACATATTAAGTAATGCACACCAAAAACAATCAGACTCATTTTTTTTTATCAAGTACCAACTGAATCTCAAGTTTAATGAAAATAGTTAGTTTTTTAAATACAATTATTGGGAGTTTGTGAAAAATGCACTATAGCAGGACCATTTGTCCGGTAATTCACACGAAAAATTAAACGACGCTTATCTATATTAGGGACCAACTGAATCTGAAGTTTTAGAAAACTTCATTACATGCATTAGTTTTTTGAATGGAGCTATTGCGATATCACGAAAAAGGCACCACGGCAGCATCATCTTTTCAGAGATTTGCAACGAACAGCAATCAGCACCGTGTAATATCAAGTACTAAATTAATCTAAAGTTTCATGAAAATCCATAACTAGTTCTTCAGATATAGCTACTGTAGTTGTTATGAATAATGCAGAATTGCAGCGCGACTTCTAGAACGAAATACCACAAAAACAAAACATTTGTAATTCATATCAAGGTCTCACAGAATCTGAAGTTTCGTGAAATTGTATGCATTAATTCTTGCGATAGAGCGCCTAAAATAATTTTGTCACATACTCTCAGACAGACATTTTGTTAAAATATGTTTTTCGGGCTCTCTGATCCCTAAAATCCGTCAGAAACGAGATATAAAAATTTTCATGAATCCAATACTTTATTCTTATAAAGATAGAAGAAAGTAAACGACAAACATTCATGAAGAAAAATACTTCTCATTTTTATCAGCCAACATTTTTCTTAATAAAATAAATTATATCTTAACGTTAAAACATTTTTAAAACTTTTGAAAAAAATTGATTAACATCGTACAAAGTTTGAGGGATAATAACATTTCTAGACATAAACTGAAAATATTTCCTGATAGGTGAATATAAAAGCGCATTAAACGTTAACCGAAAAAAATATTTTTAAAAAAGCATATGACGTAAGATAAAAATTTAAAGAAAATATCTTACATTAAAGAGTTATTGAAGCTTATGAAGTTGTAGAAAGTTTGTGAATACGTGACCTCATTTTCTCATATGTTTAGTGTTATTCTTTTAATAACTTTCTTTCGAATAAATTGCTTTTAAAATTAAAGATAATTCAACTAGACAGTTCCGTTAACATTATTTATAAAATACATTATTATAATTTTTCCACTGTTTTATAAAATAGTCTGTTTAATCTTTTAATACATGCAAATCTGACTTCTCATTTTTATTGGATAACATTTCTTTTCATAAAATGAATTTTACCTTGACGTTGAAACATTTTTAAAATTTTGAGAACAAATTGATTAATATCATACAAATTCTGAGCGATAATAACATCTCTATACATAAACCAAAAATAGTTCATGATAGGTGAATATTAAAGCGCATTAAACTTTAACCCATATTTTTTTTTTAAAGCATACGACGTAAGATAAAAATTTAAAGAAAATATCTTACATTAAAGAGTTATTGAAGGGTATGAAGTCGTAAAAAGTTTGTTAATACGTGACCTCATTTTCTCGTCTTATGTTTAGTGTTATACTTTTAATAACTTTCTTTCGAATAAATTTCTTTTAAAAATAAAGATAATTCAACTAGACAGTTCTTTTTACATAATTTATAAAATACGTTACCATAATTCGCCCATTGCTTTAGAAAATATTTTTTAGATTCTCTTAATGAATACAATCTGCTTTCATTTAAACATATTTAGATAAATTAACAATCTACAAGATTCTTAATATATCAGGAATGACATTTATATCTTGATTTCACCGTTTTTACACTCATTTGTTTTTACAATATATATATGTATATATATATATATATATATATATATATATATATATATATTAAACCCGTGAAATGAATGGGCGTCCAGTTTTCGGTAGAATTTATACAGTTTAAAATAAGTTTGATTTAAGGATTTTTCGCAAATTGCCTGTCTGCTAGCCTGTCTGTATGTGACATACATTTTCTAAATGCTCTATCATAAGAAATATTGTACAGAATTAAAAAACAAACAAACTTTAGTTTAACTATAGCCTAATATAGATTGGTGCCGATCAGTTTTCTGTGTATATCGCAAAAAGCTGCACTGCTTACTGCATTACTCATGATTATCCTAATAACTGTATCTGAAGAATTGATTCTAAGATTTTCATCAAACTCCAGATTTAATTATACCTTGATATAATTTGGTGTCGATTACTATTTGGTTGTATCCTAAACATTATAATTGTACATATTTTGAGGGTTCTAAAAATAAATAAATGAGATTAGATGTGATACAAAGTAAATTACTGCTAATTAAGTTGAAATTTACTATCTAACACTATAACTTATTGTATTCTATTAAGTCGACAGGATTCAACTTTATTTACAGCCGGATCTTATTTATGGCATCGGAATAATCGACACAATATGCTTTTTCTTTCGAGAATGAACGCGACACGATATCGTCACTTTAGCGTGTTAGTTAAATCGACGAATACACACACAACAAAATCTATTACGAGTAGTATTTCGTTCTAAATATTAAATTTATTTCTCTTAATAATTGCAACAATTTTTTAAGTTTCATATTTGTGTTACAAAAGCCATTTCTAATGTGTTATACATTTTACATAATTTAAGGATTTTATATTTCTTTTATCTGTTTATTATGAATGCTAAATTATTTTTTGCAAATTACCAATATAGTTTTCTTAATAAAATTTTATGACAAATATTTAAAAAAAAAAAACATGTTTTCAGTATATTCAATACAAATCAATGTAAGATTATGTTTATTTATAATAAAAAAGAAACAAATAAATAAATAAATAAATACATAAATATAACTTCTAGAAAGAGCTACTTAAATAAAGCGAAGATATTATACTTTAATTCTTTAAAATGTTTAATTTGCATATGATATATTACATGAGTAAAAAAATTATTTAACTATCCAAGGAAGAATTTTGTTAATCTAAAATGAAATTTATTTATGCATACATATTAAGTCATTTTATTCAGAACTATTTTTATTCAAATTTTTCTTTTCATTCAATTCATTTTCTTTTGTTTTTTTCGTCCCAAGGGACTATAGCAACAGTTGACATATTTGAGAAAAACACAGACATATCTTTCTTTGACAAATTTCATTATAAAAAAATAAAAATTGTGTCCATAAACTTTGAAATAAATGTATAAAAATGTGTTAACCTCTTCTATGAAGAGGTTAACACATTTTTATACATTTATTTTTCATTTTGAATTAAAATTGTTATAAAAGAAATGCATGTTAGTGAGGGCCACTTTGTTCTTTGTGCATAGTTTCAATTTATTTATTAAGTATGCATTTTGAGAAATGCAATTTGTTAAGAAAATGAAATAGAATATTATTCTAATATTTAAGTAAATTTTCTTTAGGACATTGAATGATATTTATACTTCTGATTTTTGTTTTTCTATAGATATTTGTACCGTTAATTCATAATATAACGAATATTTCAGTGATCCCACAAAAACGTTTGGACACAGAAGCATTATTTAATAAAATGTACTCATTAGGCTACGTTAAATATTTGAGTCTAAAAACTAAATTTTCTAAGTGTAAATATGACTGTTTGAGTCGTGGATTACCAGCCATAAATTACGGTATTTGATTGTATTAAAATCTTCCTGTCTGTATGGTTGTCCAGACTATTTCAAGAATCCTCTTTTCCTAGATTATCAAACGATAGAAATTTCCTAGACTGCAAAATTGCAAACAGTTACTCACATGATTTTAGGATTAGGTCAAATAATTTAATTTTTTTATGATTATTTTCCCATTTATAATAATTTTTTTATTATTAATTTCCGATTTTCAATAACATTTATATTAATGACAAGTAAATTAACTCATTTTATGATTTTTTCTTTCAAAAGTAGAAAACATTGTAATCTAAATTATTTTTGTTGAAAGTATTTTCGATGGTTTTACACGTTTTACGTATCAGAAATGCTGGGAAAAAAATAAACAAAAATGCCTCTCTGTCTGCGTGTTTATCTGTATGTATGTCTTCTTCTTATCGACGAAAAATATAAGAAATTATGAATATAACTTTATCAATTTTAAGTATATAATTTTGGCTATGGCTTAAAAATTTTAAAAATCCTAGTGGTGTGTACACTGTACCAGCCATAAAATATAAAATTTTAATTGAGAATTAGATCGTTATGTAGATTTAATTTTTTTTCACAAAAATAGAAAGAATCGTGCAGTGAAGTATTCAGATGAAAATTAAAGCTGATGCAATATTGAAGTAATAACACTCATATAAACATCTGATGAGTGTCAACACTGTAAACACTGATGTAAACACTCATGCAAACATATGTTTCAAACATTATCATGTATGAGAAAGAAGTAAATTTTTGGATTGCCATATCATGTCAGTTATGAATAAATGAAAGAAAAGGAGAAATGATAGAGAATATTCGATTGATTAGATGGCACTTCAAAATTAAAATCTAAGGTATTCAATTATGTGGTGAAAACTATCCTTGATGAAAATAAATTTGTCAAATAAATTGGAGAAAAAATCTGTTCCATATATTCAATCGTCATGAATGTATTTAATCTATATATGTTATTCTGAAGAGGACGAATTTTTCTAATCTTAAAAAATATTCTAAAAATGCCATATTTGTGTTATTAAAAGCCTAAAATCATGAAATTTGCCGTGCTAGATATCTATAATATGTTAATAGTATCAATGGACATTCGAAACTAAATCTGAATTTTAACAGGGAGAAAATGCTAGAAAAGCATTTAAAAACATTCTAAATGCGGATTTCAAAGCAATTTTATAAGGTAGAAACATGAAAAATTTCGTGGTACATATTTATAAATTGTAACTAAAAATTGATACTGAAAATTTCGAAATTTAAACATGAAATGAAGATAAAGAGTTTTAAATATTTTCTAAATGACGACTTTTATCGAATCATATTAAATACCACACCGATTTCAAATGTAATAATTAAAAACTAACGAGGGCAGACAGTGTTCCATCATAGGTTATATTTTAGGTTAATGTCACCACCAAAAGATAAATGCAAGGAAAAACGCTCTAAAATATAAATTTGTTAAAACGGCTAGAAACATTAAATTTGGCATGGTAATTAAATTTAGAAGATGTAAATAGCTTTATAAGAACCGTTTCTAGAAAATTTAAAAAGATAAAATGAGTTAACAACGTTCGATAAATTTTCTAAATATCAATTACTTTGAAATTTCAGTAAATATTAAATTCAGTTCAAAATTACTGCTGGTTAATTGATGGTGATAGTTCCTGCAACTACATGGATATATTTTAAGTTGACGCTACATCTGTCAGAGGAGGAATAACCATTTAACTAGAAGTCTGATACATGATATGATGTAAACTTTCGATCACGTAAATGCCTGCTGAGAACTTTTATAAGTAACTCTAAAAATCATATGAAATTTGAAATGAGTATGAAAGCTTCAAAATATATTCCAGGATTGTCATTTATTTAGAATTAGTTTTAGTTTTTAAAAAGTAATTTAAGCTCCACTTTCGCATGATCTATGTAATAAAGAAATTTAGTTCAACAGTGGCCCAACTAGTATTTTTCTAAATATCTTAAGCAGTATAATTTCTTATTAAAAATTGGCGCAGACATACCACTTGAACATATTCGACTATTGCGCGGACAAAGTTTGGGGATTTCTGGTTAAATTAATTTTTAGAAAAGTTTTAAGGGGACACGGTATTTTGAAATTGGTCAAAATGTCGATTGTCTTTTTTAAATATCAAAAGAAAGTTTTTTATTTTCAAAATATATATTAAAATATTTAATTGCTTAAAAGGACGTCAAATGCTAATAAAATACATTAAAAGATCTTAATAATTTGACATGTTTCAATTGAATTTACTCAATCATCATCACAAAAACAAAATATACAAATAAACACAAATATACTAATAAACAAACACAATATACAAATAAACATATGCCATTTTCCATCTTTGTGTTTATTTGTATATTTTGTTTTTCTGATGATGATTGAGTAAATTCAATCGAAACATGTCAAATTATTAAGATCTTTTAATGTATTTTATTAGCATTTGACGCCCTTTTTAGCAATTAAATATTTTAATATATATTTTTGAAATGTTTTTAATGGACGTATAAGAAAACTTCTATTTATAATTAATGAAAGTTTTTTAATTGTGAATTTTTCAATGCCTCATTGTTACCTCTATCATAATTATATTGCAGGATTTTGTAAATTTTCTTAATAGATCCAACGCTCCATACGAATAACCCATTCAAGTAAAAACTTGTCCATGTTCACATTTTTATAAGTTGCTTGTTTCATAAATGCGATTTTTGGGTTTTTTTCCTCATTTTGATAGAGGTTTGAATTTTTTTTACTTGTTCGCCATAGTGTTTTTAATATTATTGTGCATCAATTTAATATTCAAGTTTATAGTTATTATAAAAAAGAAATTGTGAGCTTGTTGGATTAACTTAATTTTTTTTAACAGTCACGAAAGAAAAAAACATATTAAATGTAAAATCCCATGCATCTAAAAATCCTTGCACAGTTTTGTAAATTATGTTGCAAATGTAGGGGGAAAAACTGATATTTAAAAAAGTAGTAAAGATTTTTAAAAAGATAGTTTTTAAAGAGAAAAAATAAACTTTAGTAAAATAGGCTGTTTTAAAAGATTTTTTTATAATTTTCATTTAATTTTTAGTAGTAAATATTGTGCCAGTACATATTATTACAATATTACACAGAATGAAAAGATGGCGTCAAAGGTAATGTGTCCACCATACCATATTATACAAATTGACATGTCATTGTTACTCAGAATCTTAAGGGGACGATATACGTAATTTTGATCATAGCAATATGAAATTTTGTGCATATATACATTTCACCAAAAATATATAAAATACTTTTAAAAAATTCCAATTTTGTTAAAATTTTTAAATTAAAGAAAATTTAAATTTATAAACGAAATATTTAAATGCTCATCGGATTTTAATTTTTTGAGATATTTTTTTGCTTTTGCATTTTTATCACTTAAAACTCGATTATAAACAAATTTGTGAAAGTTTTGTTTAATCTCTTGAATGGTTAGTATGTTACAATTTTTTTTTCTAAATTCCATATCGATTTTCATCAAAATTTTGTCTTTTAGTAAATAAATAATAATAAAAAAAACAATTCGACTATCTTAATGAAGACGAATTTTTAAAAGCTTACACAATTTCTTTTTAAGCAATATCAAGGTACGTCCTAATCAATTTCATAAATATTGATAAAAAATTACGTCGCCAGAAAAATTTTAAAAATCTAAAAACGCTGGAAAATTAGTTTTGAGAAAAACAGATTAAAAGCATATAAGGACACTTATCTCTATTATTTACTTCTGAAAACCTTCATAAATGATGTTCTAATAAGAAAATACTGTTTTGATACTATTATATAACAGAAATAGATCTTTTTTACGACGTTTTTGCTATACACCATTTTGCTCAAATAAAGGTCCACTGCTCCCTTAAATGGATATTTTTAGAATTTAGTTCATAATTATGCAGCCTAGTTAAATATTAAAGTTAAATCCTCAGATGATAACAGACGGTTCTGTGATTTCCTAGAATCCAAGCAAAGATCATATTTCCTGAATTCTAAATGAAATAAAAGATTTAATACAGTCATATTTCATCTCTTTATTCTGTTGTTATTAATACTAAAGTGCTTCAATAGATGAAAGTAACTCAAATATTAATATTTTAATTATTCACTATTACATGAATTTGGACTGATTAAGTCGTTCGGAAACCTAAAATAGAGAGAGTTCGAAAGTTTAAAAATATTATAAACAAAATGTCGTTTCCTGTAGGAAATATAATTTGAATGAACTTTAAATAATACGATGTAGGAAAAGCCTTTTGAGCTTCGTAGTATTTCTATATTTCATAAATCTTTTGTAAAATAATTAGTAAATCTTCATAATCAAAGGTCTTTTTCAGTTAATTAAAAACAGATATTTTAATGAACTAATTATCACGAAAATAATTTACATACCTGTGTAAAAATGTCCAAACCGAAGTTTTCCCAAATTGGCACCAGAAAAAAAAAATCACGCCCATCTGATGCGCATAGCACATTTGTTCCAATTCTATTATTCACTTTTTTAAACATTTTCATTCGTCGAATTCGTCAGGTTTTGGCCCATAAAAAGTTAAAAAGGCATTCTACATGCAAAACCTCATCTGTAAAAGTTGATTAATATCCATGCAACACGTATTGAATACATTAAGCAGAAATTTCACTAAACATAGTCATTAACTATTATTATTCCTTTTCCGTAATTGATATACTCTAAAAAAATTTAACATTTATGAAGAAATATACTTCATACTTTTATTGGCAAAAATTTTTCTTAATAAAATAAATTCTATCTTGACGTTGAAACATTTTTAAAACTTTGAAAACAAATTGATTAATATCATAAAAAATTTGAGGGATAATAACATCTCGAGACATCAGCTCAAAATAGTTTCTGATAGGTAAATATTAAAGAACACTAAACTTTAACCCGAATTAAAAAAAATGCGCAGTGTAAAGTAAAAATTGAAAGAAAATGTATTACAGTAAAGAGTTATTCAAGCGTATGAAATTGTAAAAAGTTTGCAAATATGTGACCTTATTTTCTCGCCTTATTTTTAGCGTTATTCTTTTAATAACTTTCTTTGGAATAAATTGCTTTTAAAAATAAAGATAACACAACTAGACAGTTCTTTTTGCATAATTTATAAAGTAAGTTTACAAACATTACCCACTGTTTCATAAAATATTTTTTTAGACTAATGCATAGAAACCTGTTTTGAATTTAACAATATACAGATATATTAACTATCTAAAACACGCTCAATAACCCTCATAGCATGCATGGTCACAGTGACGTTACAATGACGACACACTGAGTCATTTTGATCACATCACGTCTGTGACCAAAATGCCACCACTCAGTGACGTCAAATTGTGACTGAGATGTGACTTTCTTAAAAGTTTTTAGAAAATTACAAATATTTTTCAAAACATGTTATTTACTTTTAAAAATATGTTTCTAGTAAGTTAAATATCGTCGCTTTTGTCACAGCTTCGTCACAATGTTAATGTCAAGTAGTCACAAATGACAAATTTTTCACAAATTTGTCACACCGTGACTTCACAAAGTGGTCACAATGTGACGTCACAAACGAGCTCTAAAACGGCCATAACGACTTCACATTTTAGTCACTGTGACTTTTACATCGACGTCACGTGATATCACATCGACAATCGATGTTCACAAAGTCACAATGTGACAACACAACGATGTCGATGTGATGTCACCATGCCTTACGGGGAATTATAAATAACTTTAATATATTTATTTCATCTTTTTTTACTTTTTTCTATTTTTACAAGAAAAAGGTATTGTGAATAGTATAAAAATGGTTTCGTATTTTCAACAGATTTTCTAGGTTTAGAAAGTTCTGAATTTTATTTTTTGAAAATGTATATTTGTGAGTCTCCAAGTCTGTTTGTGTGTGACACAAATTTTGTGCTCACTCTACCTCAAGAGCAAACGAACAATATTTAAGAAAACTTTAGATTAAGTTAGTCCATGATATAAATTGGAGCTGATTACATTTTGGTCTAAATCGCACAACAGGCCGTGCTACTCATGTGAATTATTCGTCATTACCGCAATAGCAATATCTGAAGAACTAAGGCCCGGATTTTCATCAGACTTCATATTCAGCTATACATTGACAAAATTTCATCATGATTACACTTTAGTGTAAATTTCCTAACAAATGGTGCTGAAAATTTTTATTTTTCGAAATCACTGCTATAGCTCTATTTCACGAGTTTAAATCAAATTTCAGATTCAGTTATTGAATAAAAAAAAATAGTGTTGATTAGTTTCTGTCTGTTAGGTTTTGTTTTAGTACAAATTGCTTGAAAGATGGCCCTTCTATGCTGCATTTTATGTGATTTTCACAATAGCTGTATCTCAAGAACTAATGCAGCAATATTCATCAAACTTCAGATTTAGTTAGGCGATTTTATAAATTATTGTTAATTATATTTTGGTGTAAATTACTGCACTAGCGGAGCTGCTATGTTGCATTTTTCACGATTTCCACAACAGCTGTGTCTCAAGAACTAATGTCCAGAAACCTAGCATATTCATTCTAGACCCAAACTAAAGGGATTTAACCAGTTTCAATATTTCCAATTATTAATTTCGAATTCAAACCCCTGACCTTTGGGCTAGTGCAGAAATTGAGAACTTTATATTATTAGGCTGAGGTGTAACTATCCAAATAATTGTGAATGTGATTTATCGTAGTTACAGCGTGTATGGAAAGCATTTTCACTAAATCAATGATTACGAAGTCAAAAAGAAAGTTTCAAAGATCACAACGCGTTGAGATCCTACTTTACTCCCCCCCCCCTCCAGCCCCGCCCTCATCTCAATTTTCGAGGATTTGTCATTTCGTGAACCAAAGATAAAAGCTTCAATTGTAGCTTCCTAATTTCCTTATCTTAATTGCATGTTACTTATTACGTATAAGAATAAGGTTTAATTTTTCAGTAATTTGAAAAGTTAAAATTAATATTTAGATAATAATTTTTTTAAGATTTAGTTTAGTAAATATATTTATTTATTATCTTAAATATTTACTTTCATAAATTTAAGCACATGCGCACGGCAATGATGCGTTTTTTTTCTGACACCAATTTCATATTGGTGTGGTAACTCAGATTTTGATGCTTTTTTTGACAAATATTTTATTTACATTTACTATGCAGATATTTTTTACAGAAAATAATCGCGCCAATATGATGCGTATATGGTGTCTGTACCAATTCAGTTATTCAATTTTCTCAAACATTTTCATCTGTCGAATATGTCGGGTTTCGGCTGGTCAATACAATAAAAGGCAATCAATAAATAAACCTCATGTGTACGAAGTTGATTAAAATCCGGGCAACACGTACTGAGTACAGTAAGCAGAAATTTCCCACACCAAAGTCATTAAATAAATTATTAAATTGATGTAACTCTAAAAAAATGAACATTCATGAAGAAATATACTTCTTACTGTAACCGGCTAAAATTTTTCTTAATAAAAAAATCAAAAATTGACGTTGAAACATTTTTAAAACTTTAAAAACAAATTGATTAATATCATAAAAAATCTGAGACATAAATAACATCTCGGGCCATAAACCGAAAATAGTTCGTAATAAGTGAATATTAAAGCGCATTAAACTTTAATCCTTTTTTTTTTCAGAAAGTATCCAATGTAAGGTAAAAATTTAAAGGAAATTTATTACAGTAAAGAGTTTTTGAAGCTTATGAAGTTGTAGAAAGTTCGTGAATACGTGACCTCATTTTCTCACCTTATGTTTCGTGTTATTCTTTTAATAACTTCCTTTGGAATAAATTTCTTTTAAAAATAAAGATAATTCAACTAGGCAGTTCCTTTTACATAATTTACAAAATACTTTATTATAATTTTTCCACTGTTTTATAAAATTTTCTTTTTATTCTCTTAATGCACGCAAACCTGTTTTGACTTAAAAATATTTAAATAAATTAGCTATCTGTCAGACTCGCAGTAAATTAGAAATAACAATTTTCCTTTTCATCTTTTATGCCTTTCTTTATCTTTACAAGAAGAAAGTATTGTATTCTGAAAAAAAAAAAAAAAAAAAAAAACATATCGACTTCGGGTTTTCGACGGATTTTCACATGTAAGAAAAATTCTGAAAGCGATCTGACTATTTTTTGAAAATATCAGTTTTTTTGTCTTCAAGTCTACCTGTCTGTGTCTAACGCAAATCTCAACAACAAATACACGGAATTTAAGAAAACTTTAGATTAAGTTAATCCTTAATATAAATTGGTGCTGATTATTTTTTGTTTTAAATCGTCTAACAGGCGTCACTGCTCAGCTGCATTATTCATAATTACCAGAATATCTGTACTTAAACAATTATTGCGTGGATGTTCATCAAATTTCAGATTCAGTTATTCATTGATATAAATTCATATTGATTAATTTTGGGTATAAATTACCTCTCAGGTGACGCTGCAATCCTTTATTTTTCCCGATAACTACAATAGCTCTATCTTACGAGCTTTAATTGAATTTTACATTCAGTTTTCCATGATATAAACCAGGGCTGGGTTTTTTTCCGAGAGAAACAAGTACCAGAAAGTGGTTTTAACCGGTAGAAACTGGCAACAATTGGCAGAAACTGGCAATAACTGTCATAAATGCATTTCAAGACATAATCTGAGGCTTTTTAGTAGTATTCAATTGCTTATACATTTTATTTTATGATAAATAACAAATAATAGTTTGGATATAACATAAAGTAAAAAACATGATTGTTCTATTGCAGCTGCTCATAAAATATAATTAGCTTTATTTAATGATGAAAATATCATTTAAACTCATAAATGCAAGCTTAAAATCACATTTATTGCAGTGTTATCTTTTATACTAGCTTATTTTTTTAACTAAATTTTTTATATATTAAATACATGTGTGAATTATGAATCATTGCAGGTTAAAGTTCTTATTAGTATTACTTCTTAGTTTCTGCCAGTTTTCCCACTTATTGGCAGACACTTGCCAGCCCTGATATAAACTGATTAGTTTATCTCTGTTAGGTTCAGTTTTAGTGAAAATTGCTTAAGAGTTGGCCCTTCTGTGCTACACTTTACACGATTTTTACAATTTCCGATCTCTCACGAACTGATTTTCAACCAACTTCAAATGATGTTTCATATTAACATAAGTTATTGCTGATTAGATTTCAATGTAAATCACTGGCGCTGCTATTTGGCATTTTTCACGATTTCCACAATAGCTGTGTCTTAAGAACTAAGCACAGAAGTTTCCACCACACTTCAGATTCAGTTAGACATTGACATAAATTTTTATTGATTATGTTTCGGTATGCACCACTGAACATATTCGACTATTCTGCATTTTTTAAAGAATTACACAGTTGTAAATGTAATTATATCTCAAGAACTAATGCACAGGATTTGATATTTTTGGAATACTCATGATGGGTATGGATTGTCATTTTGTTTTCGTACTCTGAAAGCGAATATTAAAGTATTAATCACTTGAAGTATTAAATTATTTAAAGTTTTAACCCCTTAACGCGCAGTATTGCCGGATCGGCAACACCTAAAGTTCCCCCTGTTTAGAGACACAAAAACTCCGTGAATGTTTTAAAAACTACTCTAATGGCTACTTTAAACCTTTCTTATGAGTTCTAGATGGCAGCACCACAGAGATCAAACTCTACTGTTTTTAAATAATAGGTAAAATGTTTTACTGTAATACGCGCTTCACAGCAATGCTCTTCTCACTGCGCTTATCAATGCTTTACTAGTGGGAGGTGGGGCAACAGCTGTATAATTAAAATGGTTAGTGCAATCTTTACAAAACAATACCTGCGTACTCTTCTAGGCCTAAATAGATTGCCTAATTTTTTTCTTCTTCAAATTCCAACTTTAAAGCGTAGTGCGCCGAAAAAGGTTAAGGATAAAATGCGCGTTATGTTTAAAACCGTCTTTTGGAGAAAAAATAGACTGGAAATTCTGCTTCAGCTATTGAGTGAGTATAATTCTAAAAATTAAAACTGCTAGTTTTAACTTTTAGATAGCTGAGACGTTTTTACCGTTTCAAGGAAACAATCGCATCCAAATGGTGAGAAAAAATGCAAGTTTAATGTTACAGATTTGAAGTTTAAAGAGTCCTGAGACTGCTAAACAACTTATAATTCTATAGCTTTTTAAGGTAGAATGAATGAAAAAGAATGTATATGATACAATGTCAATTATTTCCAATTAATTCGAAATTTAATATCTAACCCTATAAATTATTAAATCCTATTTAGCCGATCAGTTACCGTATTTACGGTATCAAATAATGATTTTTTTTTAGGATGAGCGCGGTTTAATATCGTCGCCTTATCGTACTATCTAAATAAATGAATATACAAAAAAAAAAAAAAAAAAAAAAACGTTAAATATAGCATTTCGTTCTAAATATTATACACTGTTAAAAATTTTGACCAAGTTTGAACTAAATTTCCGTGCTTAGTAGCTGACACCTTCAGACTGTGATACCTAGAAGCAACATTTGGAGCTTCCTTTTGCAATCTTGCTCCAAATATTGGAGCTCTGCTTGAACCAGAGCTCCAAATGTTGATTCGAAATTTCACCATCTTATGCTGGCAGCTACTGGGCACCAAAAATTGGTTCAAACTAAAAAAAGAATTTTAATAGTTTATATACAGGGTGTTTCACAAAGGACCCCTAAATTTAAAAATCTATAACTCAGAAACGGCAATAGATAGAAACATGAAACCAGTGGGGTGCTTATTAAGAAAATCTTAAGAATCTTGTACTTAAATCAGAAAATTTAGTTAGAATTAGCGCTCATAGATGGCGCTGAGAGCGTTAAGACCTTCTAAAAAGACACTGTTAAAAATTTGAAACTTTTGCTTCATCATCACTCCATTGCTTTTATAGAATATCTCTATATTGACAAATGAGAATCCTGCATAATACAGTGAAGTAATCGTTTTCTATATACGTGGTGGAGTGACGATGCAGCAAAAGTTTCAAATTTTTAACAGTGTCTCTTTAGAAGGTCTTAACGCTCTCAGCGCCATCTATAAACGCTATTTTTAACTAAATTTTCTGATTTATGTATAAGATTCTTACAATTTTTTTAAATAAACACACCACTGGTATATTTTTTATCTGTTTATTATGAATTTTATATTATTTATTACAAATTATCAATATATTTTTCTTAGTAAAGTTTTTTCACAAATAATTAAAATTTTCTGTATTTTTACACCAAATCAAAATAAGCATATGTTTATTTATCAAAAATTCAACTTAAACCAGCCTTTAGAGCTAGCTATTTAAATAAAGCGAAACTATTGCATTTTATTTCGTAAAAATGCTTAATTTGCATGGATTATATTTCTTGAGTAAAATATTATTTATTTAACAAATAGAGAATTTCGCTATCGTAAAAAGAAATTTATTTATGCATACATATTACGTCATTTTATTCATAACTACTTTTATTCAAATTATGTTGCATTTTGTTTGTTTTTTTCCTCCCAAGGGAATATGGCAACGGTTGACATATGTAATTATATTTGAGAGAAACATAAACAATTTACTTTAATCAATTTTATTACAAAAGATAACAATTGTCTCTCAAAATGTGCTAATCTTTTAATTTTTAAGATTCTATTCAATTAGCATTTTTTTCATTTTTAATTACAATTGTTATAAAAGAAATGAAAGTTACTTTGTTTTTTTTGTGCATGTTTTCAATTAATTTAATAATGTATGAAAGTTGAGAAAGGTGATTTTTTTTTTAAATGAATTAGAATATTTTTCTAAATATGTTAAACAAATTTTCTTTACTATTTTCACTTATAATTCCATTTCTCATTTTCATTTTTCTATACAGGTTTATTCAAAATTCAAGGTACAAACTTTAAGGGTTTCTGCAGCTCATTTTAATGTTCATTTACTGAATAGGAATGTTCAAATGGCGCTCTTAGGTACAACCAGGAGGCTAATTTGGAACTTTTTTAATTTTAAAATTTCTGATTCACACCAGAAAATTCTTATACTCTTCTGTGTTTTATTATAGACAGGCGATTCATGATTAGACAAAGAAAAAATCCTTCTTTAAAAATTTTCGTTATTGAATTGAATTTTTTGAATAAAAAAAAAATATCCATGTCTATTTCTTTTCATGTATACCTTGCGTGTGACACATTTGATAATTTTGGGTGTTTTTTAAATTTAAAAATTTTGACTTTCCACCAGAATCTTTCAAAGAAAATTTTTTCTTTGTATAATCTTGAAATGACTATCTATAATAAAGAAGAAAATAATGTAGAATTTTTCTGGTGTGAGAATTTTTTCAATAAACAAAAGGGCCAAATAAGCCCCTTGGTTTTACTTCAACGCGCCTCTCGCGCTCATACTTTCCTATACTATAAAGGATTTTTACAATGTCCTATACCATTCCTCAAAATTTGTAAAACTTATTTAGATTCATCCTGTAGAGATTTGTACCGCGAATTTCGATGAATAGTTCGCGGATCACGCAGAAATATTTGGGCACAGAAATACAGTGGAATCTATCTAAAGTGATCTCTTTTAGAACCGGCTAACATGGTCAATATATTAAAAACTTTTTTACTTTTTTTCTACATCGGTCGTAATGTAACAGAAAACTTTTGGCTGTCTTTGTAATTAAACTATTCATCCGATTTTCATAAAACTTAAAATAACAGAACAAAATTTTGAAACAAATATAAATTTTAATTTTTAAAGCATTCGTTTGGATAGTTTTTGCTCTCTTAGACAGACGGAATGAATGGTACGTATTTGTATAATTACGAATGAAAGTTTACTATAATAAAACATTTTGGAACGATTTTTGGCGCAGTTAAGGGGACGGTGGACGTTAATTTTTTTTACTTAATTTTCATTACAACAATTTGAAATTTTGTGCATATATACATTTCACAAAAAGCACATATAGAATATCTTCAAAAAAAAAAAAATTCCAATCTTATTAAAACTTTTTATTTAAAAAAAAATAATTTTTTATACGAAATTTTAAAATGATCCTCGTGTCTTATTTTTTGAGATGTTTTCTTTCTTTTGCATTTTTATCTCTTAAAATTTTATTATAAACAAATTTGTGTAAGATTTTTTAATCTCTTGAATATTTAATATTTTATAGATTTTTTTCTAAATTTCATATCGATTTTCATCAAAATTTTGCCTTTTAAAATGTAAAAAATCAAATTTGACTATCTTAATAAAGACGAATTTTAAAAAGCTTACACAATTTCTTTCTAAACAATATCAGGATACTTCCTTATAAATTTCATAAATATTGATCAAAAATTACGTCGCAAGGAACATTTCCAAAGTCTAAAAACACTGAAAAGTTAGTTTTGAGAAAAATAGATTTAAAGTATATAAATACACTTACCTTCATTAATTACTTCTTAAAACCTTCGTAAATGATATTTTAATAGGAAAAAACTGTTTTGGTACTATTATATCGAAGAAATAGACCTTTTTGCGACAATTTTGCTATAGGCGATTTTGCTCAAATAATGGTGCACTGTCCCCTTAGTGACTCGAAGCGGATAATGCGTAAATAGGTAAGTTTCTCTAATGTAGTTTAGTAAGACTAATCTATGTAAAACTAATCCGATGTATCGAATCCCTTAATATTTCAAAATTAGCTATCACGGTACTAAAATTAAAATAACAAACCATGCCCATCGTGAGGATTCTAAAGGTATGAAATTCCGTGCATTAGTTCTTGAAAAATGGCTTTTTTTTGGACATTTGAAAAAATGAAGGATAAAAGCAAAATCTTTCGCACGATTTACATCAAAATATAATCAGGAATAACATTTATCAAGATATTTTTGAATATGAATTCGCATGAACAATCGCCAATTTATTCTCAAAATAGAACTATTGCGAGAATCGAATAAAAACAGCATTGTAGCGCCGCCTGTTGGGGGATCGACACCAAAACCTAAATAGAATCACTCTATATTAATGATTAACTGAATCAGAAGTTTGATTAAAATCCGTGTAATTGTTCTGTAGAAAGGAAGAAATCGTGAAACGGACAGCATAGCGGCGCCATCGTTTCAGTGAATTACGCAAAAATGTAAATAGCATAAACTAATCTCATGAATTAACGGAATCAGAAGTTTAATGAAAATCCGCGCATTATATCCCGCAATTGAGCTATTGCCGAAACCGAAGAAATACTGTATACAAGTGCCTTTTGTTGAGCGATTTACACTAAAATATAGACAGCAACCATTCATGTCAAGGACCAAGAGAATGTGATGTTTGGATAAAATCTGTGTAGTAGTTCTTGAGGTAGAATGGTTGCATCAATCAATGTGATGGACTAATAGAATCTGAAGTTTATTGAAAATCCGCACATTATATCTGAAAATTGAGCTATAGCCGAAAAATGCTGTGAAAAATGCTGTATAAAAGCGACTTTTGTTGAGCGATTTAAACTAAGATATAAACAGCATATATCCATGGCAAGGACCAAGAGAATCTGATGTTTGGATAAAATCTGTGCAGTAGTTCTTGAGGTAGAATGGCTGCATCAATTAATGTGATGGATTAATAGAATCTAAAGTTTAATGAAAATCCGCGCATCAAATCTGGAGATTGAGCTATAGCTAAACTGTGAAAAACTATTGCATAAAAGCGCCTTTTAAACTATTTACGCCAAGATATAAATAGCATCAATCCACGTCAAGGACCAAGAAATGAGAATGGTTGCATCAATTAATGTGATGGATTAATAGAATCTAAAGTTTAATGAAAATCCGCGCATCAAATCTGGAGATTGAGCTATAGCTAAACTGTGAAAAACTATTGTATAAAAGCGCCTTTTGAACGATTTACGCCAAGATATAAATAGCATCAATCCACGTCAAGGACCAAGAAATGAGAATGGTTGCATCAATTAATGTAATGGATTAATAGAATCTAAAGTTTAATGAAAATCCGCGCATCAAATCTGGAGATTGAGCTATAGCTAAACTGTGAAAAACTATTGCATAAAAGCGCCTTTTGAACGATTTACGCCAAGATATAAATAGCATCAATCCACGTCAAGGACCAAGAAATGAGAATGGTTGCATCAATTAATGTGATGGATTAATAGAATCTAAAGTTTAATGAAAATCCGCGCATCAAATCTGGAGATTGAGCTATAGCTAAACTGTGAAAACTATTGCATAAAAGCGCCTTTTAAACTATTTACGCCAAGATATAAATAGCATCAATCCACGTCAAGGACCAAGAAATGAGAATGGTTGCATCAATTAATGTGATGGATTAATAGAATCTAAAGTTTAATGAAAATCCGCGCATCAAATCTGGAGATTGAGCTATAGCTAAACTGTGAAAAACTATTGCATAAAAACGCCTTTTAAACTATTTACGCCAAGATATAAATAGCATCAATCCACGTCAAGGACCAAGAAATGAGAATGGTTGCATCAATTAATGTGATGGATTAATAGAATCTAAAGTTTAATGAAAATCCGCGCATCAAATCTGGAGATTGAGCTATAGCTAAACTGTGAAAAACTATTGTATAAAAGCGCCTTTTGAACGATTTACGCCAAGATATAAATAGCATCAATCCACGTCAAGGACCAAGAAATGAGAATGGTTGCATCAATTAATGTGATGGATTAATAGAATCTAAAGTTTAATGAAAATCCGCGCATCAAATCTGGAGATTGAGCTATAGCTAAACTGTGAAAAACTATTGTATAAAAGCGCCTTTTGAACGATTTACGCCAAGATATAAATAGCATCAATCCACGTCAAGGACCAAGAAATGAGAATGGTTGCATCAATTAATGTGATGGATTAATAGAATCTAAAGTTTAATGAAAATCCGCGCATCAAATCTGGAGATTGAGCTATAGCTAAACTGTGAAAACTATTGCATAAAAGCGCCTTTTGAACTATTTACGCCAAGATATAAATAGCATCAATCCACGTCAAGGACCAAGAAATGAGAATGGTTGCATCAATTAATGTGATGGATTAACAGAATCTAAAGTTTAATGAAAATCCGCGCATCAAATCTGGAGATTGAGCTATAGCTAAACTGTGAAAAACTATTGCATAAAAACGCCTTTTAAACTATTTACGCCAAGATATAAATAGCATCAATCCACGTCAAGGACCAAGAAATGAGAATGGTTGCATCAATTAATGTGATGGATTAACAGAATCTAAAGTTTAATGAAAATCCGCGCATCAAATCTGGAGATTGAGCTATAGCTAAACTGTGAAAAACTATTGTATAAAAGCGCCTTTTGAACGATTTACGCCAAGATATAAATAGCATCAATCCACGTCAAGGACCAAGAAATGAGAATGGTTGCATCAATTAATGTGATGGATTAATAGAATCTAAAGTTTAATGAAAATCCGCGCATCAAATCTGGAGATTGAGCTATAGCTAAACTGTGAAAAACTATTGTATAAAAGCGCCTTTTGAACGATTTACGCCAAGATATAAATAGCATCAATCCACGACAAGGACCAAGAAATGAGAATGGTTGCATCAATTAATGTGATGGATTAATAGAATCTAAAGTTTAATGAAAATCCGCGCATCAAATCTGGAGATTGAGCTATAGCTAAACTGTGAAAAACTATTGTATAAAAGCGCCTTTTGAACGATTTACGCCAAGATATAAATAGCATCAATCCACGACAAGGACCAAGAAATGAGAATGGTTGCATCAATTAATGTGATGGATTAATAGAATCTAAAGTTTAATGAAAATCCGCGCATCAAATCTGGAGATTGAGCTATAGCTAAACTGTGAAAACTATTGCATAAAAGCGCCTTTTAAACTATTTACGCCAAGATATAAATAGCATCAATCCACGTCAAGGACCAAGAAATGAGAATGGTTGCATCAATTAATGTGATGGATTAATAGAATCTAAAGTTTAATGAAAATCCGCGCATCAAATCTGGAGATTGAGCTATAGCTAAACTGTGAAAAACTATTGTATAAAAGCGCCTTTTGAACGATTTACGCCAAGATATAAATAGCATCAATCCACGTCAAGGACCAAGAAATGAGAATGGTTGCATCAATTAATGTGATGGATTAATAGAATCTAAAGTTTAATGAAAATCCGCGCATCAAATCTGGAGATTGAGCTATAGCTAAACTGTGAAAAACTATTGCATAAAAGCGCCTTTTAAACTATTTACGCCAAGATATAAATAGCATCAATCCACGTCAAGGACCAAGAAATGAGAATGGTTGCATCAATTAATGTGATGGATTAATAGAATCTAAAGTTTAATGAAAATCCGCGCATCAAATCTGGAGATTGAGCTATAGCTAAACTGTGAAAAACTATTGTATAAAAGCGCCTTTTGAACGATTTACGCCAAGATATAAATAGCATCAATCCACGTCAAGGACCAAGAAATGAGAATGGTTGCATCAATTAATGTGATGGATTAATAGAATCAAAAGTTTAATGAAAATCCGCGCATCAAATCTGGAGATTGAGCTATAGCTAAACTGTGAAAAACTATTGTATAAAAGCGCCTTTTGAACGATTTACGCCAAGATATAAATAGCATCAATCCACGTCAAGGACCAAGAAATGAGAATGGTTGCATCAATTAATGTGATGGATTAATAGAATCTAAAGTTTAATGAAAATCCGCGCATCAAATCTGGAGTTTGAGCTATAGCTAAACTGTGAAAAACTATTGTATAAAAGCGCCTTTTGAACGATTTACGCCAAGATATAAATAGCATCAATCCACGTCAAGGACCAAGAAATGAGAATGGTTGCATCAATTAATGTGATGGATTAATAGAATCTAAAGTTTAATGAAAATCCGCGCATCAAATCTGGAGATTGAGCTATAGCTAAACTGTGAAAAACTATTGTATAAAAGCGCCTTTTGAACGATTTACGCCAAGATATAAATAGCATCAATCCACGTCAAGGACCAAGAAATGAGAATGGTTGCATCAATTAATGTGATGGATTAATAGAATCTAAAGTTTAATGAAAATCCGCGCATCAAATCTGGAGATTGAGCTATAGCTAAACTGTGAAAAACTATTGTATAAAAGCGCCTTTTGAACGATTTACGCCAAGATATAAATAGCATCAATCCACGTCAAGGACCAAGAAATGAGAATGGTTGCATCAATTAATGTGATGGATTAATAGAATCTAAAGTTTAATGAAAATCCGCGCATCAAATCTGGAGATTGAGCTATAGCTAAACTGTGAAAAACTATTGTATAAAAGCGCCTTTTGAACGATTTACGCCAAGATATAAATAGCATCAATCCACGACAAGGACCAAGAAATGAGAATGGTTGCATCAATTAATGTGATGGATTAATAGAATCTAAAGTTTAATGAAAATCCGCGCATCAAATCTGGAGATTGAGCTATAGCTAAACTGTGAAAAACTATTGTATAAAAGCGCCTTTTGAACGATTTACGCCAAGATATAAATAGCATCAATCCACGTCAAGGACCAAGAAATGAGAATGGTTGCATCAATTAATGTGATGGATTAATGGAATCTAAAGTTTAATGAAAATCCGCGCATCAAATCTGGAGATTGAGCTATAGCTAAACTGTGAAAAACTATTGTATAAAAGCGCCTTTTGAACGATTTACGCCAAGATATAAATAGCATCAATCCACGTCAAGGACCAAGAAATGAGAATGGTTGCATCAATTAATGTGATGGATTAATAGAATCTAAAGTTTAATGAAAATCCGCGCATCAAATCTGGAGATTGAGCTATAGCTAAACTGTGAAAAACTATTGTATAAAAGCGCCTTTTGAACGATTTACGCCAAGATATAAATAGCATCAATCCACGACAAGGACCAAGAAATGAGAATGGTTGCATCAATTAATGTGATGGATTAATAGAATCTAAAGTTTAATGAAAATCCGCGCATCAAATCTGGAGATTGAGCTATAGCTAAACTGTGAAAACTATTGCATAAAAGCGCCTTTTAAACTATTTACGCCAAGATATAAATAGCATCAATCCACGTCAAGGACCAAGAAATGTGATGTTTGGATAAAATCCGTATTGCGGTTCTTGAGATAGAGCAGTTGCGGTAATCGTGAAAGATAAAGCATAGCAGCATTTTCTGTGGGGTGATTTACACGAAAACCTAACCACAAACATGTTATATTACAGACTACTTGAATACAATTTTTTATTAAATTCCATGCATTAGTTCTTGAGTTAGAGTGTCCAAAAAATTATCACATACATACACATAGGCAGACTTCAATTCACAGATATACATTTTATAAAAATATGTTTTTTTGGAATCTCTGACCTCTAAAACATGTAAATCCAACAAAAACCGGATTTATAAATTTTCACGAATCCAATATTTTTTTGTTGTAAAAACAGAAAAAAAGTAATAATGATATTATTTTTTCCATTAGAAATCATAAGATCCTATTCATTGTAAACGCAATACATGTGGTAACAGCAAAGAAAGAATTTTTTTATTATTATTCTACTGTTTGTTTTACATATTTTATACGGTTAATTTTCTCAATATATTTATTAAAATTAGTTACTTAGATGCTTTTTGGGGTTAATGAGAAACATCAAAAATCTTTGTTATTTGTATTTTTCACCGAAATTGATTAATCTGTATTTGTTTATTTAAAGTAAGACGCAGTTCTATCTCTTAAACCGTGTTAGGAATATAATTTTTTTTCGAAATCATTGTTTTACTTGCACATACGAGTAATTTTAGCGAAATAATATTTATTTAGAAAATAAACTATCTCTGCGTTAAGCCTAAGGGAAAAATGTATCTTCCACATGAATATATAAGACATATTAAGTCATTTTACTGTTAATTAAGAATTTAGAAAATACGTTTCCTCAAATTGAATATGCTTATCTAAAGGAATTTGTTTTAGCTACCACCTGTGACTACATCTGATAAAAATGTATTATAAAAGCATTAATAAAATAAACATGCTTAGGAGTGTTTTATTTTGTTCGGAATGGTACTGTAGTTGAGATGCTAAATTTAGTCTACGCTACTCTAACTTTTCATCATAATTTTCAAATTTGAAATACAGTAGAATCCCGGTTATCTAAATCTCGGTCATCCGAAAATCGGTTTAACCGATATTTCCTTAAAGTCTTTTTAAGTGTGTAAAATTTTATTGTCAACATTATTTTTCAATTTCAAATGGCACACTTCAACAAATTTTGAATTATGATTACTATTTTATTTGTAAGTTTCAGATCAAAATAATTCCGAATCATTTTCAATGCATTGGATATTTGTTTTAACACTTATTAGCTTTAACAATTCGAAGGAAGATAAGTAAACAAAACTTTGATCGGACACTGATAGAAATAGTGTGTTAAAAAAGCATATTATTCAGGAAGTAAATAAACAGATTCAACTTACTTATTTGGTCCATTGCGTAATTTAAAGTACTTTGTTAAATGGGCACGCCGTACGACACTCCTTTTTTTTTACAAAATATAAGTTGTGATTTTCTTTTTATTTTCAGCTTTGCATTGTTTCAATGCTGCTTTATTATGACACCTTTTAAATAACAACAGATTTGATGCTGTTGCATCTTGTTGTATTCAGCATGTTGAAGTGCCGCGTCTAAGATCTTAGTAGCTTCACTTTGTAGCCAAACAGGATATTTTGAATACGGTATCACAACATTTTTATTTCAACGATGTACTAAATTACAATCACAGATTTTCATCGAACAAGTTTTCTCAGAAGCCTCCCGGTTATTTTAAAATTCCTGTGGAAGTTCGGCTATTCGAAAATTCCTATGTAACGCAGGTTAGCCGAAACTGCTTTGATACCTTGCTTTTCGTATAGCTGAGGTTTACTGTATGTTAAATAAATCCTACAAAATAATCCTCTCCCCCACCAATTATAAAAAAAATGTATACAATTTAAAAATTGCGTACAGTTTTTTTTTTTTCTGGAGGGGAGCGGGCGATAGGCCTAAAGTTTAAGACAATAAATTATAAATATTCCAGCTTATTTTGCATAAAAATACAGCGTTAAATAATAATAAACAGTAAATTACCAATTATATAGACATTCACAATTTTTCAGACAGTTACATTATTCACAACATAAATATATTATTAAAATTTGTTATATAGGCATTAACAGCCGATGTTATACAGTGTACTTCGTCTCGTAATTATTTTTGTCAAAGCCAAGTCTGTCTTAAGGGCTCTTTAATATCTCGGCTAATTACCGACGAATTTTTAAAAATCATTATCGACAATGCTTTTATACTTCTGCTGTTATAGGTATCTCCAACGCTCCCCAGAGCCTTTGAATAATACTATCAAATTGAAATTAATGCGCATCAGAAATATGTGATTTTCCCAAAACCTGTGCAATATAGAGTACTCGCTATAGTTTTTCAGTAATGTTTAAAATGATATCTATAACCTCTAATTTTTTCATAATTTTAGTTTCAATAGATCCTAAATTGGATGGGGGGAAAACATATTTCTGTACTACATAGTTTCTACTAAGATTTCTTTAACGTTAATTAGTGTGTCAATATTTTATTTTAAACATAACTTATCCGCCCGTCGTTGCCCTTGTCTGTGATAATAATTTTAAGTGAATCTCAAATTTGTGTGATTCAAAATAGTTAATTCCATTTTTTTTCTAAATTACGGGTCCGTTGACAGTACGAAAAATTGATTAAAGAAAAAAATGTAAGATATTTAATTTAAAATAAGCATTGTCTTTTCATTGATATAATAGGAAATATTTTTTTTTATTATGACATTATTTAGCTGATTATTTTTAAAATTAATTATTATTTTTATTTATTAAAATTTCTAATTATTTATTATTATTTATAAAGTATATTTACAATCCATTTATTACACTAGAGAACATTTTCTCATACAATCTATATTTTCAAAATTAAACACAACAACATGATTGACAGTCATTAATCGAAGTAAATTGCTTTTCTCAGAAATGCTTTAAGCTGAAGTTAATAAAACAACAACTTTCTAGCTAGTTTAAAATGAATTAATGCTGCGTTAAGCAAAATTAAGCATTTAATCACATCTGCTCTGTTATTAACATATTCTCAAAATATTGCCTGTAGAAAGCTTGTTCTTTAACGTATGTACTTTATCGATCTACATTTTACACAAATGTAAATACTTTTTTATGCGTGAAAACGTACATTTATATATCATTTATAAATTTTTAATGAAGTTATAATAAATTAATTTTTTGACTTTTTAGAGCCATAGTAATCCTGTTCGTAAATTTCTGAAATGATTTATTGACACTAGAATTTACAGACTAATTTGTTGGAAAATATTATTTCTTCACATGTTAATTATTAATAATGTTTATATTGAATTATGGGAATTTCTGAAAAAAATGAAAAAAATGTTCTGTTGTTCATAGAGGTTTAAAGTTTCATTAAAAAGTAACAATTTATCGAATTTCTAAAAAAAAAAGACAATGGAGAATTTTTAAAGTTTTTCAAAATAATAGAAACTTACAATCATTTAAAAAAAAGGAGCACGCTCAATACAAATAAATACAAAGATGAAAAAAAAATCATTTTTCCATCTTTGTGTTTATTTGTATTTTGTTTTTTCTGACGATGATTGAGTAAATTCAATCGAAACATGTAAAAATTATTAAGATCTTTTACTGTTTTATTAGTATTTGACGTCCTTTATAGCAATTAAATATCTTAATGCATATTTTTGAGCTGTATTCTGTTTATACTGTCTAATAGCCCTGCGATACTCCATAATTCTAACTAAAAGTTTGCTTGTTGTCATGCCGATGTAGAATTTTTTTTGTCTACGTTAGATTACTTCAGAAATTTTGAGATCTTTTGCGTACATATTTGGGGCTGAAATCTTCTTTTATTTTTAAAACAACTATCGAAATAAAAAGCTGCCTAAATAAATAATCGATCCCTGCCTAATATTCTATGATATTAAATTTGAAATTAATTTTATCTGTATTATGACTCACTTTTAAATTCGATTTTGCTCTCAAATTTTTGCTATTGGCAGGAACTATATGTGTCTTGTTGGTAAGTTTTTTTCACAAAAGCAGAATATATTAAAAAAATGTTGCAAAATTGCCATTTTGAACCAAATATCACTGAAAATTATTCTGATAACATTATCTCTTACAAAAAATGAAACAAAAAACACTCTAACCTCTTCAGTCCCTGAGTACCCAAATGGGTACATCAGTTTTGTCCCATTTTATTAATGATACTCAAATATAAATGAAATTTCGATGTAAGAATAATATGTTTCGAATTCTAAGATTCGAGCTAATGAAAATAAAACAAAAATCTCGCTCAGAAGTCAAACAAGAGAAGAAATAATTCAGTAATAATTAAAAATACTGTAATAATCGCCAGTAGCGAAGAGGTTAAAAGTGACCAAATAAAGTTGTTACACTGGGTAGAACCCTAATCATATTTTAACTTTTGTTGGTAAAATGAGAATTTAACTACGAAATCTACCTGCACCTGTAGGTCAAGCTGACAGGCATTTTCTTAAAATTAAATTATTTTGGGCAATCTGAAACTTAATAAAACTATATCAATCGTAATATTCGTATGATTATTTTTCAAACCGCAGATACGCATGAAATACATTCTTCGAATACTCCAGGCAGTTAGTATATGGTCCCTCAAATCGTAGTCGAACTCATTTATTTTCAGAAACATATAAATAGCATAAATTATTCATTTTAAAAATTTCATAACTCGGTTAATTTTAATGTTTTATAACCGGGATTTTTTTGTCTTTTTTGTAAGTGTAAAAGGAACAATTTACTATATATAACTTGAAAATCGGAGCACCGTTTAAAATTTAAATTTTGAAATTTTTTGAGAAATATTTTTATTGATCCAAATCCTTTTTAATATGTTTATTTACCTTACTTTAACATTTTTGCAAATGGAACGATATGCCTATCACCAACGGCATAGTAATTAGAAACTAGCCACCGTTAAGGTAGACACCGTGCATTATATGGGTCTACTCTCTTAAAAAGTCAGCCACCAAATAGCTCAAGTTGAGCTGAAATCCACTCATCTGAATGTTGAAAGGCAGCTTCTCAAAAAAGAGTTGAAATAACTCGAGTTTTAAGCAATTTAAATGAAGTTAAACTATTTACATAACCGATTTAGATCAAGTATATTGAATCGTTTGAAAAACAACTCTTTTATAATCTAAAAAATTACAGCTCTTTCATGAGAAGCCAAATCAGCTCTTTCGTTTTAAGAGTGTACCTGCAAGTAATTTTAGCACATTTACTATATATTTACTACATATAACTTGAAAACCGGAACACCGTTTAAAATTTAAATTTCGAAATTTTTTGAGAAATATTTTTATTGATCCAAATCCCTTTTAATATGTTTATTTACCTTACTTTAACATTTTTGTAAATGGAACGATATGCCTATCACCAACGGCATAGTAATTAGAAACTAGCCACCGTTAAGGTAGACACCGTGCATTATATGGGTCTACTCTCTTAAAAAGTCAGCCACCAAATAGCTCAAGTTGAGCTGAAATCCACTCATCTGAATGTTGAAAGGCAGCTTCTCAAAAAAGAGTTGAAATAACTCGAGTTTTAAGCAATTTAAATGAAGTTAAACTATTTACATAACCGATTTAGATCAAGTATATTGAATCGTTTGAAAAACAACTCTTTTATAATCTAAAAAATTACAGCTCTTTCATGAGAAGCCAAATCAGCTCTTTCGTTTTAAGAGTGTACCTTCAAGTAATTTTAGCACATTTACTATATATTTACTACATATAAATTGAAAACCGGAACACCGTTTAAAATTTAAATTTCGAAATTTTTTGAGAAATATTTTTATTGATCCAAATCCCTTTTAATATGTTTATTTACCTTACTTTGTAAAAACCCGTTTGCAAATACTAATCCGGTGGAAGAAATTTATAAAGATATCTTGTTTGCATTGCAATATTCTTAAATTACTTTTTGCATTGGATACCTGATATTAATCTAAATGCAGACCGTTTTTTATTTTTCAATTTTGGTTGTGGATCTTTTTTATGAGGGTGATTTTGCTTTCCAAACGAGATCCGAAAATGAAAGCGCCCTCGGATAAAGTAGCTGTAAACAAAATAAAAAAAAAGAAAAAAAAAACAGCTTGCTTGCAGACAGATTTCAGATATCCGATGCAAAATAAATAAATACAATACAATACAAACGAGATAGCTTTATAAATTTCTTCCATAGGATTAGCAATATCAGAGTGCTCTTTTCATTTAAATAATGTATCCTCTTAAGATATGTGAGGCTTTCTTTTTTTAATGACGGTCATCCACCTCAGCATTTATAACAAAATATACAATTTTAAAATTTCGTACAGTTTGCTTTACTGAATTGAGAAAAAAAATTAAACTAATAAATTATAAACAATCGAGCCTAATTTAAATAAAATAATACAGCGTTAGATGTAAATAAACAGTAAATTAGTATTATAGGAGAATGAAAAAAAATGAAAAAAATGTTTGTACTAAGCTTTTCTTAAAGAACATTTACATGCCAATATTTCATATTAAAAATAGCCGAACGTCCGGTTTCACCAGTATCGCAGATAATATTCTTAAATGGACCTGAAATGTGTATAATTAAAAAAAAAAAAAATAACTCGATTTTGCCTCAAAAATATGCCCCCTGATTTTATGAAAAATCGGTTAAATAAGGGAAATTGTAAACTTAGTATTATATTTCATAGACATAATAACAAATAAACTGTTTTTTACAGCATTATTTGGCGGATAATTTTTATTATTATGGATCTAATTTGTTATCTTTATTTATTATGCGCTTTATAAACAATTTATGGTACTAGAGTTATAAAATTTCTCTTAGAAGCTACATTCTCAAAATTAAACACAACAACAACATGATTGACAGTCATTAATCAAAGTAGATTGATTTTCTGTGAAACACTCTAAATTGAAGTCGATAAAATAGCAACTTCCCAGCTCGTTTAAAATGAATTAATACTGCGCCAAGAAAAATTAAGCATTTAATCACCTCTGCTTTCATTATTAGCGGATTCTCAAAATGATTGGCTGTAAGTTAACTTGTTTTGCATAGTATTTTATTGCTCTATGTTTGCATTAAAGGTAAATATTTCTTTACGCCTAAATACGTATACTGTACTTACTCGTGTAAACCGCGCACGCGTGTATAACGCGCACCGTAAGTTTGATATGCTAATGAAGAGTGACAAAATGAATTTCAGTAAAGAAAGTCGAAACAAACATTACATCATGCCAGAAACTAGTTGGATGTGCCAATCGAAAAACTTTCTTCTATCTCGTACATACATTTTAATATTTAAAAAAAATAGTTACTCATTTTAATGCTTTAATAACTTTAATTCAATAACCTACCAACTTTGATTTTCATCTTAAATTTCTGCTTCAATCAATTAATCGGAGTAAAAACGAATTTCCGTCTCTGCACGAGCCGATGGACAATAGAATGATAAGCAGATTTTTTTTTTTCAAATTCAGGGAGGACCTACTTGCCTTACTAAAAAATGATCATACACAAAATGTTTAGTTCAGTTCTAAAACTAACTTCATACACTTTTATGTGGTGCAGTATTGAAAATGGCATAAAATTCGGTATTGCAGCGCCTCCTTCCGGCGGATTTTTTTCAGATTCAGGGCGTTCCAACTAGCAATAGCCATGCACTTACACAAAAAATTTCGTTCAATTCGATGAATAACTTTATGTACTTTTAGTCGGTACAATATTGAAAATCTCACAAAAATCGCGATTGTAGCTCCCCCTTCCGGCGGATTTTTTTCAAATTCAGGGAGGATCAACTAGCTATAGCCATACATATACATAAAAAATTTGGTTCAATTCGATGCAAAACTTCATATACTTTTGGTTGGTAAAATATAGAAAATGGCACAAAAATGGCGATTACAGCGCCCCCTTCTGGCGGATTTTTTTCAAATTCAGCGAGGAGCAACTAGACATAGTCATACACATACACAAAAAATTTGGTTCAATTCGATGCATAACTTCATATACTTTTGGTCGGTACAATATTGAAAATGGCACAAAAATCGCGATTGCAGACTTACGGCGGAATATTTCTAAAGGAGGACCTGCTTGCCACAGCCAAAAACATTCACAAAAAAGTTGGTTCAATTCTATGCATAACTTCATACACTTTCTGATGGTAAAATGGCGACATACAGACACACAGACACACACGCAGACACACATACAGACATTTTGTAAAAACATGTTTTTTGGAATCTCTGACCCCTAAAACGTGTAAATCCGTCGAAAACTGGAAGTCGAAAAAAATTTCGATTACAATACTTTCATCTATTGAAGATAGAAGAAAGTAAATAAAGCGAATATACTTATTTAGACTTCAGGCAGTTTGTTAATGACGGGAAACTGGAGTAAGTGATGGTAATATGGATTGCTAATTAGCGTTTAGATAATAATACTAGCTTTGTTACATAAAAAACCGCAAGGAATAAAATAAATATGCAGTAATACCTCAATAGAGTAAGATTTGTCGAGTGTTTATGCCTTCTTTGAATAATTTCTTGTTTCATATGTATATCGAGTGATTACATCCAACAGTAAAAAATTATTCCGTGGATAACACGCACCTAGTATTTTTGCTCTAATTTTTTGAAAAAAAGTTGTGCGTTATACAAGAGTAAATACCATATTTATACACCATTTATAAATTCTTAAAGACGAAATAATGAATGAAATCTTTAACTCTTTTAGGTGGAGAGTAAGTATGTTCCTAAATTTGTAAAATGGTTTATTCGCACACGAATTTACCATGCAATTACTAAGAAAGAGGAATTGGCATATCCTTAAAAGAGTGCAGCATTAACTGTAACCGATCTCGCAGATTTCGATTGCCGCCGCAGCATACTCCAAACAATAAATTTATGTAAAAATTTTCTTTCTATTTAAACGCCTCATTAGTGGAAAATTTAAGTAAAAAATAATAGAAAAAACTGGTATTTGTTTTTACTGGCGTAAGTTTACTTTAGCGGTAGTAGTTCCACCATATTGTGACAACAAGGAAAACGAACACCAATATCTATGAAAACATTAAAACACGTGTGCACCTGACACCAATAAAAAAAAAAAAATTAAAATTACCATATTTGTGTGAGACGATTTTCAACAAAATAAAGCACTTAAAATATAAGATTTTTCTTTCTATACATGTTTATTGGTGGAAGTTTATATTGCGTATAAAATATACGCAATCCATCTTGCAACAACCGTCATTCCCAACTGCTAGGCAATAAATTATGTGTCTTCTCCTCTTTAATTATCCCTCCATTGAATCTACAAACTATTTTTAAATCCCTTAATGGTCGCATTAAATTACGGTTTAAAAATTCAAATTCATTATTTCTGCCATTCTTTTTGAAAAAAAATATTCATCTTATTTAATGACAAGTAAAATGATACCAGAATAAAACCAATTAACCTATTTTATTACTAGTGGAAATAAAAGAATTCCGAATAAAAGCCGTGAAGCTGGCAGCCCGTGAATGTCTCGGGCGCGACGATAAAATGGTTAAATATTAATTATTCGTATTTTTCGTAATAATATAATTTTATTAGTTCTTGACACTTCTGAAATTACTTACATGAAAATAATGTTTATTTCGTTAATAGCGATTTAAAAATTTATATAAAAATAAATTTGTACTGCATTGCTGAAAAATAATATGAAGTTTTTCAAAGTTTTTCAAAATTATAGAAAATTACGATTATTTAAAAAAAAATAGAGCAAATATTAAACTCAACGCATTTAAGGAAACTATTGACTTTCCGACCTGTAGATCAAAAGCTTTCCTTTTTTTCTCCGTTCTTTTAAACTCTATTTTTTTTTCTCTTCTTAAGTGAATTTTCCCGTAGAAAATCAAACTAAATCTTTTTTCAAAACATGGAATCAACAGTTTGCAGGTTACAATGGTTATTTGTAAGTAGAAGGTTTTAAAATAATTGTTTTCTTTAACTCGTGAATTTTTTAGTCCTGTGTGTTTCATTCTATATATCTCTAATTATTATAAAAATGTATTGAATATCGATAACTTTATTTTTTCAGTTACATTTTGCATATAGGGATTATATATATTAACAACCATTTTATAATGCTACAAGTCAACATCTACAATGAATATAGAATAACCCAATATATAACAAACTTAAACAAGAATTAGCAATGTGAGAACAATTACAAATTATAATGGAGATTGCGGTACTTGGTTCGTTGTCAAGGGTAATAGCACATAGACACAACAATTACGATTAATTTCTGAGTAGAATTAGGGAAAAAAAACCTAAATATAATTTGTACATTACCCGATTAACCGCAACCATAAATTGTAAGTCAAATAAATAAAAACCAGGACATGTATTAAATCATTAACAAAGAAATATAAATGAGAATAACTTACATTTTACCATTACATATACCGGGTGTACCAAAAATGACTGATGGATTTTAAAATTCAATAACTTGCAAACGGTGACAGCTATTTAAAAATTTTTTGCAGGAGGGTTATGTATAATGTCAGCAGTTTTTTTACCGTAACACTTGATTTTAGTTCGAATTTCAAACAATAGGCGGCGCTGACGGCGATTGAAGGCCAGATCGACGCTTCACTCAGCACTGATCACTTGGCCTTCAATCGCCGTCAGCGCCACCTATTGTTTGAAATTCGAACTAAAATCAAGTGTTACTGTAAAAAGAACTCCTGATATTATATATAACCCTCCTGCAAAAATTTTTAAATAGCAGTCACCGTTTGCAAGTTATTGAATTTTAAAACCCATCAGTCATTTTTGGGACACCCGGTATATATATAATAAATATTTCAATTACTTTTTAGCAGTGAAATTACACTCAAAATTACTGAATATGAAATAAATTATGTGTAATAATAGACATCACAGAAAAAAGGCCAAAGTAATATTTCGAATATGGATTATTATAATACACCCCGAAGTAGAACGCTAGACGCGGCGGTTGACACTCTCATCCACCCATAACAGCCGTTCGAGACAAACATGTTCCGGATATAGGTTAGGATGCTAGTTTCATCGCTCGCTCACCCACTAACCATGTTTCAGTATCTTTAATTTGTCTAATTAGGTGCGTTCGTAATTATGTAAATACGTAGCACCTATTGTTGTCGCTCAGTCCGTCCGTCTGTCCGTCTGTCTGTCCGTCCGTCTGTCCGCATATAACAACGCAAAAACTACCCAACCGAATCGTTTGAAATTTAAAATACATAATTATAACATAATTTTCTCGAGTCATTTCAAATTTTATGAAAATCGGATGGATAGATCAATTACAGGGACATTCAAAAGGATTCCGTTACATTACGGTCAATAGGGAAAAAGTTTTAAATGCACTTTAATCGTTTGAAATTTAAAACATATAATTATTGCGTAATTTTGTCGAGTCATTTCAAATGTTATGAAAATCGGATGCATAGATCAATTACAGGAACAATCAAAAGGATTCCGTTACATTACGGTCAATGGGGAAAAAGTTTCAAATGCATTTTAATGATGTTACACTCATTCGAACATAATAGAATTGGCATGAATCTATGAAATATGTACTAAAATATGCATTCTGTACAATCTGTGATGCAAAGAATTTTTATTATTAAATTACAGGGCCACACAAAAGTATTCCACTATATAATGCTATACGGGGAAACATGGTTTGGTACGTGTTTTAATTATATTCAACTATTTCACATTTTATGAATAAGATATACGTTGCTGAGGTGTAATAAAAATTACTTCCTGCATATTTACAGAAACGTAAAGATTTCGACTACTATACTGTATCCGGAGTACGCGGTACTATATCAGCAAGATCTGAATATTTTTAAAACTTCGTTATCGTACGAACGCACCTCATTTGCTATGTTCACGTGCAATTTCCAACTTGTTTTTCTTTTAAATTATCCGGTTTCAATTCCCTCAATTTTTTTCCTTTTTCAATTTGGTGTATAAAGCATACGGGTCATGAGTGAAGAACTTTGTCGCTTGTCAGTGACAGCGCTTCGCGCAAGAGAAGTTTACTGTTTGGGACGTAGGTAGGGGTCGTGGACGAAGATAGCCTGTTGAACGCGGCGGTTGAGACACATAACCACCCCAACCGCCATCTGAGACAAATATGTTCGGGATGTAAGTGGGGACAATTGCTAGTTTCATCGCTCCACCCACCCATTAACGGTTTTCAGTATCTTTAATTTGTCTAATCTCTCTTTTAAATTTGTCCGATTTCAATTTCTCCACATTTTTTTCCCTTCTCTATATAGAGGCCAAGGCATACGGGTCGTGAGTAAAAATTTTTGACGCTATTTGGCGTCGCTTGTCATCGACAGCACTTCTCGTAAGAGAGTCTTACTGTTCTGGACGCAGTACACTGTAAAAAAAAAAAAATCTGCAAAGGTACTAAACATTTTCTAGGAAACTGGGATTCCAAGAACTTTTCATGTAACGATAACAGTAAAAATTCTGTAACCGTTTATGAAACTTGAATTTTTGCTGTTGCCTTTACAGGAAAAGTTCTAGGAATCCCAATTTCCTAGAAAAAGTTTAGCACCTTTGCAGATTTTTTTTTTTTTTTTTTTTTTTTTTTTTTTTTTTTTTTTACAGTGGACGAAGATAGGCCGCTCAACGTGGCGGTTTACACACCCACACCTAAACACCGTCCGAGAAAAATATGTTCGGGATGTAGATTAGGGCAATCGCTAGTTTCATCACTCCACCCACTCACTAACCGTTTTTAAGTGTCTTTATTTTGTCTTATTTCCCTTTTAAATTTGTCCGATATAAATTTCTCGCATTTTTTCCCTTTTTTATATAGAGTCCCTGGCATACGGGACGTAAGTAAAGACTTTATACGTTATTCGTTGTCGCTTATCAGCGACAGAGCTTCGCGCAAAAGGGTCTTACTATTCAGGACATAAGTAAGAGTACACTGTAAAAAAAAATTCTGTAAAGGTACTAAACATTTTCTAGGAAACTGGGATTCCAAGAACTTTTCATGTAACGGTAACAAGAAAAATCCATGAAACCGATTCTGAAACTTGAATTTTTGCTGTTACCGTTACAGGAAAAGTTCTTGGAATCCCAGTTTCCTAGATAAAGTATAGTACCTTTACGGATTTTTTTTTACAGTGTAGAGTATTGTTCCCAAAATAGATAACCCAAAATGGTTCAAAACAGAGCAGATCTTTATTAACATTAAATTAACAAAAATTTCTGAGGTATAATGTATATACTATATATGATATTTTAATTGTTTTAATGTCATTAAAAATCAGACTTTTTTAAAACGATTTTGTGCTACAAACTGAACTTTCCAAATTGGAACAATGCTGTACCCAAAAATCTTTCAACCCAATTTCGGTATTTTGTTTTTACAGTGAAGGTAGGCTTCGTGGAAAACGATAGGCTGTTCAACTTGGCTGTTGACACCCCCACCCACACCCAACCGCCAAATATGTTCGGGATGTAGGTTGCAACGATCGCTAGTTTCATCCTACCCACTAACCGTTTTTCTATGTCTTTAATTTATCTAATTCTCATTGTTATAATAGGTCAATTTAAAATTCAAACTTATTTTATGTGTAATTTTATGTATGCGATAACATAAATCCTTTGTGATTATTACGTAATAAGTGGCACTTAACATTTATTAATACGAATTACAGATTAAAGACCAAATTAAATGTACACTGTAAAAAAAAATTCTGTAAAGGTACTAAACTTTTTCTTGGAAAATGGGATTCCAAGAACTTTTACTGTAACGGTAACAGCAAAAATTCAAATTTTAGAATCGGTTACGTGGATTTTTCCTGTTACCGTTACATGAAAAGTTCTTGGAATCCCAGTTTCCTAGAAAATGTTTAGTACCTTTACAGAATTTTTTTACAGTGTATATTATGATATTATGACAAAGTGGTATGTAAATATTATGATAAAATATTTACATACTACTTTTAATAGAATTCAGCTCAAAAATTTTAATATTTATACGATCTCTAACATTTGTTTTTCGATCAATGGGTATTAGAAAAATTAAACTTTTAAAATTTCAACACAATAATTCGATAAATTCCAATTTTTGTGTAAGTATTTGAATGAAAGACGCTATTTCAACTCCAAATCACGTAGTTACCCTTGAGTGCATTAAAGTTCCCCTTCGGTTTGCTCTGATGCTTTAAGACTTATGTGACAACTGTTGATTGCCAGAGCTCTAATAAATAAATCAACATTAGTAAGATAAACTAAATTCCTTTGAGAATCGTATTAACGATGTTGTTCTTAGAAGTAAAGTATAGTGGTGCTTCATTAGATTTAAGGATAATACATTGTTCATTTTTAAAACAAATGTTTGAGTCTATTTAACAAAATTCTGATTATAATTTTTAAAAAAATACAGTCGAGTCTCTCTACAACGAAACTCCATACATCGAATTTCTCTATATAACGAATTTTTAGTAGCAATGGTCCCCTTTTCACATGATTACATTAAAAACTGTCTCTATATAGCGAAATATCTATCTCCATATAACGAATTTTTTCATAAATTGGTCTTTAAAAACAGTTTTAAAAAGATTCGATATCCTATGGAATCAATTTTCCATCACTTATTTTTGATTTATCGTCAGTGCTGAGTTTTTTAAAATATTACTTCTTTCAATGTTCCATAAATCCAACGAATTCATCCAACCTCCCACACACCTTTCCACATCTTTCTCAAAACAGTGTCAATTGTATTGATACACATGTAAGAGGGGAATCAATGAGAGGCACATAAGAGAGGCTTTCAAATGGATGAAAATGTTAACTACAATTTTTCATTCCTTGGTAAAATTTGAACATTTTTTTTGAGATTGTAACAATTATAAAATATATATATATATATAGATTTATTCCTCTGAAAGTAATGCAAATCTTCTTTATTTGATTTTCATTAAGCTTTCAAATAAATGCCACTTTTTTGAAACTGCTTAAATAATTAAGAAATAAAATGTTAGGTTAATATTTACTTTTAAACACTTCAAATTCTTAATTCAAAAGATCAAAAATAATATTTGTTCGAATTTCACACACTAAATACGATTTTTAACATCATTCTCTATACATCGAATTTCTCTATATAACGAATTTTTTACTGGAACGGTGGATTTCTTTATATAGAGACTCGACTGTATTTGCGTATATCATTCGCGACTTTTCAATAATATTGAAGAGGGGATGATCATATAGCTCCAGTTGTCCTTAATAGAGCTTAATTTTACTAGGAACCTTTGCATTTCCTTATTAGTAGATCCAATTATTAGTTCACAGGCTATCATAGCCTGAGAGCTTATGTGCCCGTCCGATCTGTACGTACGTTCGTACGTGCGTAACGCGATAACTCATGATAAAAATATCGGATCCACTTGAAATTTTGTATAGCCTGTAAAGGCGCTTCCTTGATTAGTTTTTGGAGTTCATTCGATATGTATAAGAGGGGGAACGGAGGTCTCATGCCCCTCCCCTTAATTGATATAAACGGGATTTTCATGCAGAATTAACAGTTTTCGTTCAAAATTTAGATATAGGATCATTCTGATGAGGCGAGTCCGTGGCTGTTATTAGATGTTCATTGAATAAGTATAAACAGGGGCAACGGGGGTTCTAATGCTCCTCTCGTTAACTTGTATAAATGGATTTTTCAAGCAGAATTGTCAGATTTCGTTCAAATCTCTGAATAGTTTTGGAAGTTTAATGGTTAAGTATAAAAGAGGGGACTAACTCCTCTTAAATTATATAAATGCTAAATGGGTTTTTATTAAGAATTATCCGATTTGCTCTGAATTTTGGATATAGATTTTTTATATAATAAAGCATGCCCTTCATAGTTTAGGAGGTTCAATGATTAAGTATAAAAAAGGAGAAAGGGGAGAGCTGTTTCCCCTTCCTAATTTTTTTTCCAACGGAATTAACAAAACTACAAGGCTGTAATGTACAATTAGTATGCGTAGCCTGTGAGCTCAATGCCATCAGTTTAACAGGGCAATATACTTTTTATCTTTTTAGATGTGCAACCTAGCGTGTATGAAAAGAACTAAATTTCAATACCATCAATAAGATGGAGAGTATATTGACAATTAGTCATGCTTGCTGCAGAAGTATATAATGATGTGTTTTCAACGTATTAAAGAAATTAAAAAAATGGATTATTTTAATTATTTTTTAACTTTTTGCTTTTAGATAAGCATTTTTAATTATGACTCTTCCGTAGCACCCGATGTTAAATCTTCTGCTGGACAGACAGTCACCTGATTAAGTTCATGGATGAAAATCTAGAATTAGTTAAATCTTGATTAACATGTTAAAACGCAACTGAAGGGCCAAGACATGTATCATGGTAGAAAACATCTATAATCTCGATTTTAACAGTTTACTCATTGGTTTACCATTATGCTTTCCTGCACCAAAAAGTATGTAAAATGGAAGATTGGGAGCTGAAAACATAATTATAAACCTGCGAGTCTACCACTAATATAAAATATTTTGATACTTTCCAACATGATATGACTTGGCAGGCCGATTACGTTTTAATATCGAATTAATGGAGAGTTAACTAGACTTAGATTTTAATCAGTGAACTCGATGATGTACTACCGCCTCTACCGCCTCTACCGCCTCTACGTATACCGCCTCTACGTGTCCGTACTACCGCCTCTAAGTATACAAGAAATCGATTAAAAAAGGGAAACAGAAGAAAATGTCCAGTATTAATTTCATAAGTTGAAAATATGTATGAGCGAAAACGAGTATTAACCCTTTAATTCCCATGCTAAAACACGTTCTAGAAATTATGTAGTTCATTTCACACCAGAAAAATTCAATGGCTAATTTCGTTTTATTCAATTACGGAATGTTCTGTTATTGATTAAAGTAAATATTGTAGTTTTAATTTTCTGGTGAGAACTGAAATATACGAATTAAAATATCTCGGGCGGTTTGGGATCCAGAGTGTTAAAGGAAAACGGGGAAACATTTATGTGCTGTTTGCAAAATGTTGGACCTGGTCACAAGGATTTAATGGAAATCGGTTCCGTATTGGACAAAATAAGGAATCGGTAAAAAAGAGAAACAGAGGAAAACGTGAAGTATGGATTTCATGAAAGGAAATAGGTGTGTAAACGAAAACGAGTTCGAAAGAAAAACGTCGAAATATATTTGTTCTATTTACAAGGTACTTGGCGGAGTTACAAACAATTCATGGAAATTGGCAGTATTTGATAAAGCAAGGAGTTAATAAAAGGTAAAGTTGAATGTAGATTCTGTCTTTGCAGAGTTCAGTTTCGCCTCGGATTAGAAAAAAAAATCGATAGGATCTTTTAGAAGGGCGACTCGTTTAGAATACAATGAACTAACTTCATTTTTCTTGTGTTTATCAATATAATAAAAAACAGAACAGCGTGAAATACCCAATTGAATAGCATTTTCTCTCTAAGTCATTGGAATTGCGGAATAATAAAGAGATACAATTTGACGTGCTACTTCTTCATTGACTAGATTCAACAAAAACGGATTTTTTCTTTAGTTTAAACGCTTTTTTATAGACGCTGAGACAAGGAAATGCATTTTAGCAATAAAACGAGTGGAATCCCATCGAATTGGACGAATAAAATATTTAAAAGGCCCGATCGATTTGGTTTTAAAAAAGCAAAAGTAATTACATTATTGAATCAATTTATAATAAATATATTTCCAAACTTAATGTCAAGTTTGCCTGTTACAATTTTGCATGCAAATATTCGCACATCTTCAGTTAAAATTGTAATCTGAGTGCCGGCGAAATCCTGAAATTTTATTTTATATGCACTCACAGAAAAATAGTTTTATTTAAAAAAAAAAACTAATTTGATTTTTACTGTGACATTATTTTCCCTAACTGAAGTCATCTGAAAGTAAAATCTCAATCTCGATGTCCATAATGAAAAGAAATATTGAAATGTAACATCGTTATGAGTAAAAATGCAATGTTTTAAATAGCGACGGCATTTTCTCTTCAAATGTTTTTTAAAAGTTACTGTTATTAGTAATATGAAAAAGGCATCCCTAATAATATTGTAATTCCTGGTTATTGTAATTATCTGGTTGCTGAATGACATCATTTTCCTCATTTGAAATTTTTGTTTAGACATTTTTATCATAAATAATTTTCTGTAATTTTATTTATATTATTATAATTATTTTTCAGTAAATATATTTTTTTACCTCAATTAGTGCAGAATTATACACAATCATTTCATTGTGGTTAAATTTTACGAAAATTATTTACCTTTTTCTTTTAAATGCAAGGACCTGTTCACTGATGAAATAAAGCTTCTGACTCGTGGAAATTGATAATGGAAAATAAATTTTTATTATCGAGAGAAAAGCTAAACTGAGTTGCCACCATATTTAAGAAATTCGTAAAAAGCAAATAAAATTAAAAATAAAATATAAAAATGTAAATAAAATAAAAAATAGCTAAAATGGGCACAACTACAAATAAATAGCTTTCATTTAAAAAAATAATTATCAAAATCGGTTGAGTAGAAAATTCAGAGCTGACGACACGACATTTTTTAGCTTGTCTGAAAGAAATAGCATCGGAGGCTAAAAAGTTACAGGAGAAAAATTGGAGTGTCAATTTTATGAACGCAAACACGTACGAACAGCAACAAGTATGAATGGAAACGAAAAAGAACGGAAATAAGTATGAACAGAAAACGTGAAAACATGAATTTCTATGTCATTCCCAAATTGCTGAACCTATTTACAAATAATTGTTGGAATTTAGCTCAATATTGAATGAAACTGGATAAGAATGAGAGTAAGAAAAATGTCGACGCAAGTTTCGGGGCAAGTTTTGTGCTAACAATGATGTATATAACAGTATCATGATGAGTACATATAAAAGTTTATGACCCATGTAAACGGAAGCAAACTTTAATGTATATCACTAAATATCGTGTTGCTTTTCATACACGTAACAACTTTTTCGTGATTGTAACATGAGTTTAACAGCATCAATATAATTTTCGGCACCCTGTATAAATACATTGCAGTTGAAAAATTAACTACCTTACATTCTATGTAGCTGGTAAAAATGCTATTTTCGACATTATAAACAACTGTATCCTATGCATCAATAATAATAAAAATATCCCCTATAATATTCCTAGTTTCATAACACTACTTTCAAGTGAAAATTTATTTTTAGAATAAATACAAGAGTTGAAATATCATAATAAATAAAGTTAAAAAACAAGCATTAAGCAAAACAATTAAAAATTCCCAAGCGACTTTCTAAACCTAATTATATTGTAAAAATAACATTTCCGCAAGCTCCGTAATGTTAAAATCAAATATTAGTTTTTAAATTGCAAAGAGAGATAAATTTCCCTGTTACACATTAGTATCCTAATTTACATTCATTAGAATGTAAAATGTAGTCATGACATAACAACTAAAATTCTTTTAAAGTTATTGAAATAATATAAGGCCTTTAAGAAATTCAAACAAATCGAATTTATAAAGTACAAACGTTTTTTATTGTATTTTTAAGGAACAGCTTGCAGTTTAAGGCGAAATGTATTTTCACGATTTGTATTGGAGATTTTATTTGACAAGTTTATGATCACCTAAGAATTCATTAAGAAATATTATATTATTTTTATGAGTAAAGTTCTGTGATTTTGGTTTTAATAATACTGATGTAATGTTATTTGTTTTTGTTTTATATTATGTAACAGTTTACTATTTATGATATTATTTTTTAGGGTAAGATTTAATTAAATAACGATCGCTTTTGCTGTACTGCTATAGGTTGAATGTTTTCACTGGAACTTTGTTGGAAATTTGGTTTTTGCTTCATTTTTTTACATCTTTATTGATCCAGGATAGTAAAATTCCTTAACACTTTTTACAACCACCCAAGCTTTTTTTTTTTTTGCCTTTTTACCTGGTAAAGAACCGGTTAGTTCTCCTTCTGTTTCATCTGATGCTTTAATTCGTATGTGACAGCTGTTGATTGTCAGAGCTCTAATAAATAAATCAACCTTCAGAATATAAACTAAATTTTTTTTGAGAAACGTATTAACGATATTGTACTTCGAAGTAAAGTATAATGATGTTCCATTAGATTTAAGGATAATGCATTGACTATCTTTAAAAAAAATATTTGAGTCTTTTAAAAAATTCTGATTATAATTTAAAAAAAAATATTTGTTTATATAATTCACGATTTTTAATAATATTGAGGAAGTGGTGCTTGATATAGCTCCTGGTGCTCTGAATAGTCCGTATTTGTACTATGAACCTATGTATTTTCTTATTAGTGACAATGTACATTATGGTGGGAATGAAAGGAAATAAATTTCATGAACCATCAATCAGATGGAGAGCATATTGTCAATCAGTCATGCCTGCTAAAGAAGCAGATAGTGATGTGTTTTTAAAGTGTTAAAAAGTTTCAAAAAATTCATTCGATTCTCTTTCTTTCTCTTGTTTTTAGATTATATTTTTAATTATAACTATTCAGTACCACTTGATGTTAAATGCTCCGCACTCGAAAAATACAATTAAGGTACCCTGGGGTAATAACGCCACGTTAAGGTTCTACCAATTTTCACGGCTTAGTTTTAGATTGTATTTTTCAAACAAATATAGGATCTGATACAGCAACTCACTGACTATCTATATAAAATAAAATAATTTAACAGATATGTATTCATAAAATGTAATGGCGTTTTTTCTTGACCAATGCTATTTGGCGTTATTACCCTCCTATATGGGTAATAACGCCATGCAAACAAAACTATGAAATAAGATGGAATAATTGCATGTAGATAGCCCAATTCTAGAAATACAAACTCTATAAACTTAGAAATTGACAAATTGCATTCTAAGCTATTGAAAATGTTCAATTTTTTGTGAAAGTGTAAGAAAAATAAAGGTGTGGTGTGGGAGGAGGGGATGAGGCAAAAGAATATCAGACCGTGAGCTTCTTTTTGCTTAAAAAGGACCGCCTAAATAGAAATATGAGAAACATTGGACAGTTTTAACTGTGTATATTTGAATCAGTACTTAGGATGTAGCTCGGCCACTGTAGGGAATCAATAGGGGTACTAAAGTCAAGGATTGGCGTTAATTTTAGTTGCCTGTAAAAACAATAAGACCTAAAAATGAAACAAATTAACTTGAAGCTGTTTTTTGCGATTTATATGACTCAAAACCCTTCTGTGCAGAGCACATGGGTGTCATTTACCTAATTTTTTCATAATTATGCAAAATATAAGCACTTGGCGTTATTACCTCGCCTGGCGTTATTACCCCAGGGTACCTTATTTAGTATTTGGGTGATAGATAAATGTTGTTTCTAAAGCTGATTCTCTTGAAATACGGACTATTTAACCTCTTCAGTCCCTGAGTACCCAAATGGGTACACCAATTTTGTCCCATTTTATTAATGATACTCAAATATAAATGAAATTTCGATATAAGAATAATATGTTTCTAATTTTAAGATTCGAGTTAATGAAAATAAAACAAAAATCTCGCTCTGAAGTCAAACGAAAGAAGAAATAATTCAGTAATAATTTAAAATACTGCAATAATCGCCAATAGCGAAGAGGTTAAGGCCAGTTAAAATGGAACAGTGTTCTGTCTATCAACAAATCAATCAAACTATCAACAGTTGGTAAATATGAAAGTAGTTTTTTTTTTTTGATAAAGCAACAAACCAGGAGGTGGCTGGAGAGACAATCACCTCATTGAGTTATTGGATGAAAATCTAGGATAAGTTAAATCTCGATTAACGTATAAAACGCAGTAGATCTGCCAAGTCATATCTTGGTAGAAAAGACCAAAAAACCCGCTTTTATCAGTTAACCAAAATGTTTTTAAACATAGAGGATTGTGAGCAGGCAAACATAATATTAAAACTACGAATTAACCACTAAAATCATTTTTTTTGTTTTGCACCATGATAGGACTTGGACGTCTGATTGCGTTTTAATATGAGAATCGAACATTTTCGTGCTATTCTCAAAGTACAAAATGGGGTCACTAGGAATTCATGGAAACGAGAACTGTAATTTAATAAAGAAAGAAATCGATAAAAAAATAAACAGTGGAAAACGTGGAATATACATTTCATGAATCAGAAATGTGTAGGAGCGAAAACGAGCAAGAAAGGAAAACGTGGAAACCTTTTTGTGCTATTTATAAGGTGTTGGACGTGTTCACAAGGAATTAATGGAAATTGGCTTTGTTTTGGACAAAATAAGGAATCGGTAAAAATGAAAAACAGAGAAAAACGTTAAGTATGAATTTCTTGAAAGGAATAGGTGTGCGAACGAAAACGAGTTCGAAAGAAAAAGATGGAAACCTTTTAGTGCTATTTACAAGGCACTGGACGTAGTCACAATAAATTCTTGGAAAATGGCTCAGTATTGGACAAAACAAGGAGTGGATAAAAAAAAGATACAAGGAAAACCTGGAACATGAATTATATGATCAGCATTATGCATAAACGGATACGAGTATGAGCGGAGAACGCGAAATCATGAATTTCTTTTGTCATTCAGAAAGTTTTAGTCGTGATAACATGATATTCATGGCAATTGGCTGAATACTTTGATAAAGCAAGAAGTGGATAAAAAAGGTACAGATGAAAACATGGATTGGGAATTTTGTGAACACAAACATGTACAAGCGGCAACGAGTATTTGTGTTTCTTTTACATTAAATTTGATTATGCAAATTTGAAAAAAAATTACTTTTGGAAATATGATTTTTTTAAAAATAAGTTACATCACTTTTTAAATAAATATTTGTAATAATTTTAAAAATTATATTAAAAAAAAACCTGGAACAGAAATAAAATAAATTGGAAAAAAATATAGAAATCCAATAAATAATGTTTCGAGTTATAAGGATTTAAAATTATCCGATTTAAAGCAATACTTAATCATTTGAAATTTTTAAAGTTTTCTGAGAAATTTTAGTATACGATTTCGTTAGTAAGTTCTACTGTTAATCATCACAAAAAAAAGAAAAACAATCAAAATTCTAACTGAAAAGTTACATTTTTTAGATGTTTCCTATAGCTGTTAAAGTAATAATGTTTCTTGAAAGGCGCATATTTCAATTTGTGTTTAATTCCTTAAAATTGATGTATTATATAAATGGCTATAACTCCGCGAATTTTGCAGGTATAAAGATGCAATTGTTTGTGTCTAATTCAGGACTGGATGAGGAAAGTTTCTGTAATTAGAATTTTTATCCTTCAAGGGCCTGATAAAAATTTCATTTAGTATTTTTAAAAATAGACACCCCATGGAGTTGCAAGTGATCTTATCAAAACATTAACCCTTTTTATGAAACTTTGCAACTGAAAGTATGTACCTAGGGCAATATTAAAAGAGATAGCCTATTGACTTGATGTTTATGATTTAACCTGTACATAAAAGTTCATGTCCATGCAAACAGAAACAAACTTTAAAATATATCACTATAATCGAATGGTTCTTCATACAATGTAACAATTTATTCGTGATTGTAAGTTAAGTTTGACAATATCAAGTTAATTTGTCGGCACACTGTATAAATATATTGAAGTTTGAAAATTAACTATCTTACATTATTTGTAGCCAGTAAAAATGTTATTTAAGACAGCATTAACAATTTTATCCATTAATAAAAAAAATATTTCCTATACTATTACTGCGATAACAATATTTCCAAGTGAAAGTTTATTTTCGAAATAATCTCAACTGTTGAAATATTATAATAAATTAACTTAAAAACAAGCATTAAGCAAAATAATTAAAAAAATCCCAGACGACTTTCTAAACCTAATTATATTGTAAAAATAACATTTCCATAAGCTCCGTAATGTTAAAATCAAATATTGGTTTTAAAATTACAAAGATAAATAAATTTCGCTGTTACATATTAGTATCCCAAGTTACATTCATTAGAATGTAAAAGCATAACAATTTAAATTCATTCAAAGCTATTGAAAGAAATTAAGGCTTTTAAGGTGTTCAAACAAATCGAATTTATAAAGTACAAACGTTTTTATTTTAATGTATTTTTAAGGAATAGTTTGCAATTTAAGGCGAAATGAATTTGGATAATTTGTATTGGAGAATTTACTTGACAAGTTTATGGTCACATTTTTTTGAAGAATAATTACACTATTTTTATGAGTAAAGTTTTGGGATTTTAGTTTTATTCATATTAATGTAATGTTATTTCATTTTGCTTTATTTTATGTAACAATTTACTATTTATGATACTATTGTTATAGGGCATAATTTAATCAAAGAACGATCGTCTTTGCTATGCTTTTATAGGTTAAAGGCTTTCTCTGGGCCTTTTGTTGGAGATTGTACTTTGTTTGTTTTAAATCTGTTATAGATCCGGTATAATGAAAATCCTTAACACTTTAATCCTTAAAATTCTTAACGCGAGCTGTATGTCTTTTTTTTGGCCTTTTTACCTGGTAAGAACGGATTAGATCTATCATTTAATAGTTCTATGGTAAATTTGCGATTCGATAGAAAATTTTCAATAATTTTTAAGCTAGTAATTAGCTAAAAGTATTGTAATTTTTAAGTGAAATAATATTTAAATAGAAATATTATAAGTATATTAGATATATTATCAGTTTATTTAGTCACATAATTTACTGGATAAATTCGCATTTTCGGAAATATTGCTGTAAAAAGTTTTAATAATAGAGAGATATGGGTTTTAAAGTAAGTTTAAAAAGCAAAAAAATATGTTGTAAAAGATATCTCACAACAACATTAAGAGCGTTGTTAGAAATAAAAGACAGACCTTCAATGTTATTAGCATCATTAGTGTACAAATCTGAAGCATTATGAAACTGGTGCAATGTTTATAGAATTATTCAGGATTACTAGCTAAACAGTTTTATCTCAAGTTTAAGACTCGGGCGACTAATTTATTTTCGGAAAATTCTAATTTTACCACACATATCAAATAAAAATAAAAAATCATGTACACGTACTCACAAACAAACATATACATGTGAATGTTTATACATACATATGCATGTATTTATGTAATATTTTACAGTTCTGCATATTTTCCTACTTTATTTTCATATTACCTTTGAAAATATTTTTATACAATTCTTCATCTTAAATATTCACTTTTATGGACTAGGTACGTTAATTTTTCTGTATTAAAAGTAATTCCATTTGAAGTATGTTTTTCTTCAATAGCCTAGATTTTTAATTCCAGAGTATTCGTTCTAAGACATTTCCCGCCCTATTAAATGCCTACTAATGTATTTTCCAGCACAGGTCCGCATTGAGGTCTTAACAGCTTTGTATGCCTATCAACATATCTATCAAAAATAATGCATACTAATATAAGAAACATATTTTATTCAATTCATTTTTCCAAAATTTATACTAACCGCAAAATATTTTTGTGATCAAATTTGCTTTATCTTATAGCTCTTAGTTAATTTATTAACTCTAACATATGTTGGAATTATCGTCCAGTTTAGTTTTGAAATCTAGCCATGTGAATAATTATCTCACCATTAACGATTAATGGTGACCTAATTTTAACCTAAATATATAAAACAATACTTGGTAAACTCTTGAATTGCGTTATGCTGTCTGTTTCTTATCATTTCTGTTCATTCAAACTGTTTCTTATCATTTCTTTTTCTTTTAATACTGTCATGTAAATACACGTTTAAAACATATTTTTTAATATTTCGTGGCATTAATTATTTAATTCTCTAATGAACGTTTTTTTTTCAGATTTTGAATGACACGTGTAGATATCGTTTTAATTTGGAGTAAATATTGTTCTTTGATCATTGAAAACTATAAGCTTTTCTAAAATAAGTAGAAAATGTCTCTCAAAATGCGAAAAATTTGAATTTAAAGTGGAAATAAATCTTTAAAAAATGAGCCAAATTAAAACAATAAACCCATTCTTCACACTTTGAAATTTTATCGTATAAAAAGTTCTAAATTTTTAAAATCCTATGTATAGTTTTTGCTCGCGTGAACCTTTTTAAATTGAGCTGTTTTGATCAACATCTCCTAAAAAAGTCATCCGGATCCATCAAAAGGAGACATCTAATTTTATATAGATTTCGTATGAAATACTACCTATTGCATTCTCTCCCATGTTGGAATTTCTGAAATATTTTTGCAGATCTACACTGATCATGACTTCTAGACCCAAAACTACCATCAGTAAAAAAGTTTATATGTCTATCTATCTATCTATCTATCTATCTATCTATCTATCTATATATATATATATATATATATATATATACATTTCACTTTCTTCTAGACACGATAACTTCCATAATCATGCTCAGATCTTCTTCAAACTTTTACATAATATCAAGGGGTATAAAATCTCCGTCGAGCTCGTTAATGGGCAAAATCGGACCAAGGGGGTGGAAATTGGAAGGGTTTCTGTGAAAACTAAAAAAAACGCGATGATTTCTTAATTAAAACAGATATCAAATCAGTTTAAAGTTGGTATTACTTCTCAAAAATGGGCTAAAAGTTTATGCATGACAGATTTTTGGTAAAATTAAAAATGGGCTCAAGGGGCGAAAAAAACAGGGTTTTTGGGAGAAAAAAATTCATAACTTCGTCAATTCTTAAGATATCAAATCCAACTAAATTTTTTATAAATGTACTCAACATTATCCAAAACTTTTGAATTTACAAGTTTTTGATAGGACCAACTTTTACCGATGAAAAAATTTAAAAAAGAAAAGAAAAAGGGGGAGGAAAAAGAAAAAAATCCATAACTTACTCAATTCTTAAGCAATCAAATATAATTAAATTTATTTTACATCCCCTCAATAATATCTACATTTTTTGTACTAACAAGTTTTTCATAGGACCAATTCTTATAGCAAAAATAAATTTTAGAAAATTGGAGAAAAAAACCCTCAAATCTAAACTGCTTATATTCTGACTCATTTTTAAATTCATTTTTTATTTTAAACGCATCCAAATGATAGATACTCTTATTTTGGAAATATATAATGTAACGTATTGGCCAGTGTTTTGATAAAAGCAGAATATATTTCAAAAAAGGCTGCCAAAAAGAGTACTTTGAACAGAATTTCCCAAAGTAATAGTGATTGAAATATTGATGAAGTATGACAAACTGCGTTTTTTCTAAATCATTTTTAAATCCATTTTTGTTCTCAAACGCATCCAATTTACAGGTCCTCTTATTTAGGAATTATATAGTGTAACGGATTAGCCAGTTTTTTGATAAAGTCAGAATACATTTCAAAAAAGTTTGCCAAAATGGGCACTCCGCACAAAATTTCCGAAAGCGATCATGATTAATGAATTGAGGATGTATTGAAATAACAAATTGGTTATTTTACGACTTATTTTTAAATCCAATTTTGCTCTCAAACGCATTCAATTGACAGTTTTTTTGCTATTCTGAAACTATATAATGTATGTATTCATCAATTTTTATAGAAAGGCTAAATATATATATTTTTAAAGCTGTCAAAGTGGGCACTTCGCAAAAAAAATTCCCAAAGCGATCATGATTAAAGAATTGAGGATGTATTCAAATAACAAACTGGTTATTTTATGTCTTATTTTAAAATTCAATTTTGCTCTCAAACGCATTCAATTCACAATTATTTGTTATTTAGGAACTGTGCAATGGGCCGTATTGGTCAGTTTTTTGATAAAGGATAAATATATATATATAAAAAGCTTCTCAAAGTGGGCACTTCGCACGAAATTTCCAAAAGCGATCTTGATTAAAGAATTGTGGATGTATTCAAATAACAAACTGGTTATTTTATGACTCATTTTTAAATTCAATTTTGCTCTCAAGCGCATTCAATTGACAGTTTTTTTGTTATTTAAGAATTATATAATGTGCGTAATGGTCAATTTTTTAATAAAGTCAGAATATATTACAAAATATGTTTTCAAAGTGGCATTTGAGCCGAATTTCGTTTAAGATGATTTTGATAAAATCATTTCTTACAGAAAAATGAAATATTTTTTTTTCAAAAGCGGCCAAATGAAGTAGTTAAACTGGGTTTATCGCTTATACCATTTTATTTTTTGCTGTTGAAATGAAAGCTCTTCGAAATCTACCTCCGCCTATAGGCCAAGCCGACAAAGATTTTTTTTTAAATATCTCCTAAAATAATTATTCTAATTAAAAACTGCTTGCATCAGCCTATTTATCAAAATTTATCCATAACATCAGCAAATATTATATTATTGAGTGCAGTAGTTTTTTAAACATTCGCGAATAAACATCTCAGGTCAAAATAACTTCATTGGCAGTGGCAGTGACAGCGTTTGTTACTTTTTATTTAGAATAGTGAGATTCCAATCATTAAAAAAAATGAGATTCGACTTTTTCAGTGTGTCTTTTACATTGGACTGAGGAAATTATTTTGCATGAAAAGTGTAATCTACTTTTATTAGTAGACCAATTAAATAAATTGTACATTCATTTTTCTTTAATGACTCTTAGATGCACTGTCAGGATAGAATAAAGTTTGATGATTTTGTATTGTAAGCATACACCTAAAAATAGTTTTAGTGCATTTATCTGCGCTTTTACATGAATTTTCATTAAAACCAAATGTCTTTTCACTTTTGTTTATTTTTGATAGATTAAATAACATTTATTTTTTCCTAGGGTATACAACTTATCCTAAAAACTTTGGTTAATTTGTTAGAAATCCACATCTCAAAGTTTGCCACCTGAGACACTCCAGAGCGCACAGATCAGCAAAAGAAGTCTTAACGAGTTCCAAGAGTAGATAGATACGTGTTTGGGATTGGAAGAGTCTTTTATTATCAAACACTCATAAAAACAAAAATTTGTCTAAATAAATAATTGAGCCATGACTAATATGCTTTGATATTGTATTTAAAATTAATTTCCTTCGTGTTGTTGTCTTTTGATAAGTTATTTCAATTTAAAATTCCTTGATATTAATTGATTATAACAATATAAAATTGTAAAAGCTATAAAATTTTCTGCATTAGATTACTGCAGAAATTTTGCAAACTTTTTGGGTAAGGATTTGATAATGAAAGATTTTTTTTATTTTTTAAACAATCTTCGAAATAAATAGTTGCCTAAATCAATAATTGAGTCATGACTAATACTCTATGTAATTAAATTTAAAATCAATTTTATCCGTGTTATAACTCATTTTTAAATTCGTTTTTTTTTTCTCAAACTCGTGTAATTGGCAGTTTCTCTAATTCAAGAACTATATAATGAGTCTTGTTGGTCACTGTTTTCATAAAGCCAGAATATATGACGTCAAAGTGGACATTTGTAACCAAACTCACTTCTAGATGATGCTGATAACACCCTCTCTTACAGAAACATGAAAAAAAAAACACTCTTTAAAATGGGCAAAAGAAGTTGTTAAACTTAATTTACCTTAATCATATTTTTTTTCATGGAATGAGAACTTAACTTCGAAATCTACCTGTTTCTGTATACCGGGCTGATAGGGATTTTATTAAAATACGATTATTTTGGACAATCTGAAAGTTAATATAAGCTAATTCAATCGTAATTACCGTATGTTATTTTTTTCAAAGCGCAGATACATATGAAATAAATTCTTTAATACTCGAGGCAGTTGGTATATTACCTCTCAAATGGCAGTCGAACTAATTTCTTTTCAGATACAGATAAATGGCATGGTCAGGGATTTTTAATGTTTCATAACTCGGTCAATTTTAGTGTTGTATAAATGGGATTTTTATTTTGTCTTTTTTGTTAGTGTAATAGAATGAATGTATTAAATATAACTTGAATGACCAGAGAGCCGCTTAAAAATTTAAATTTCTATTTTTAAAGAAATGCATCTATTGACCAAAATCGACTTCAATATGTATATTTTTTACCTTATTTAAAACATATTTGAATTTAGAAGTATGTGTCTATCACTTACGGCTTAGTAATTATCTATTATCCACGGTTGGGGGTAGACGCCAAGTATTATATGCATGTAAATGTAATTAATTTTATTTGTGCTTTTTTATATAAACTTTAATTAAAAGCAAATATCGTTTCACTTTTGTTTGTTTTTTGATAGAATAAATAACATTTATTTTTCAATAGAGAATACAGCTTATATTGAAAACGTTGACTGATTTGTTAGAAATCCACATCTCAAAGTTTACCACATGAGACATGCAACATCGAACAGATCAGCAAAAGAAGCTTAACGAGTTCCAAGAGTAAATACGTGTTTGGGTTTGGAAGATTTTCTGACTATCAAACAGTTGTCGAAACAAAAATTTGCCTAAATAAGTAATTGAGCCATGACTAATATGCTTTGAAATTATATTAAATATTTATTTTCTTCTTCTTGTTGTTATTTGATAAGTTATTTATTTGAATTAAAAAATCATTAATATTTTACAAATATAAAACTATGTGCGTAAGATTGCTGCAGAAATGTTAATAACTTTTTGATTTCATACGTGTCTGTTATTGGAAGATTTTCTAACACTTAAAAGTTCAACGAAACAAAAGTTTGCCTAAATAAATAATTGAGTCATGTCTAATGTGCCTTGTAATTATATTTAATATTTATTTTCTTCGTGTTGTTGTCATATGAAACGATATTTCAATGTAAAACTCATTAATGTTTTAGAAATATAATTTTGTCTACGCATGAATATTGCGAAAATTTTAAAAACTTTTTAATTGCATACGTGTTTGGGATTGGAATGCTCTATTACTCTTATTATACAATCATTGAAACAATTAGTTTTCTAAATAAATGATTGAGTCATGTCTAGATGTCATTTGAAATAATATTTATAGCAAATTTTATACGCTTTTTTGTCACTGGAGTATAACTATTATTTCAATTTTTTGTTTTTAAATAATATCTTACAAATGTAATATGGTCTACTAAACATTATAGCAGAAAATATGAGAACTGTTTGATTACAGCCTTTCTATATGTGAAATAAGTTCTGATATTTTACTTACTTTGGAAGTTGACAATAGTTATAGTTCAAATTTTACTGTATAGTTTAGAATAGTTGAAACAGCATCAAAAGTTACGATAAATCACAATTTAAAGAATAAAACTTTATTTATATAACCATAAAATAGGCGTAATTTATTTATTTAAGAGCAGATAGTGTTATAATTTCGATCGTAATTTTAGAAACAACAAATTTTTAGAATTCCTGTTTTGCAAGCTATAATCATACGTATTAAAAATTTCAGTTGCGTTCCCTCTTTTGTGTTAATCATTTTTTAACGCCTACGAACATATTTAAAAAATGCTTCTGTTTATAATTTTTCTTTGTCTGCTTTTTTGTCAATACTCTAACTCCCGTAAATCTGCTGGAACTGCCATGACATTTTGTATGTTATTGCAGTTTATTTTAGAATAATACTTATTGACCATGAAGTGTTTAGATATTGTAACCTATATACAAGGGCAGTAATTAATATTTCATTGCAATATTATCAATGGAAATAAAAAACATTTGAAATGCAATTTAATGATGTTACCCCATTTCAAAAAGTAAAAAAATTAATATGCATTTATAAATTATACTAAAAGGTATATCCTGTAGAATATCGGGCACGAAGAATTTTTTTATTTATTTACAGGTCAACTCAAAAGAATTCCTTACACAATTATAGAGGAGTAAGATGAGTTTGCAGCATATTTGAATTATGTTAAACTATTTCAGATATATTTAAATTTATGTACTCTAGGTTCATTACTAGTTATTTACTGTAGTATGTGAACATTTACAGGGACACACAAACTTATTTCGGAAATTTGAGCTAAATCTAAAGCGAATATAAAACTGTATGTATAGTATATATTATACACGGTACTTCAAAAGTGTTCACATATGTTTTCCTAAATTTTTAGAAATTTCTGAAGATGAATTTAAATTCTATTGGTTTCAATTACATGGTACTACAACACATGCATTAATACCTATAGAAATTAATTGATAGTTAAACAGTACTAGAAGTTATTCTGTAAGAATAGGGAAAATTTTTTATTGTAACCTACATTATACATTTAAGTTCATGTTTGAAAAAAATACAGTTATGATAGGCCGTAAAAAGTGACAAAAACTCAAAATAGCAATATTCTTTTCAAAAATTGAATTAAAAAACAAATTTAAAATTTCCTCTTTTTTATTTTTCATTGTTGCAAAAAAAATTTTTTTAATCCTTTATTCAGAGTATCATTTTTATAAATAAAATTGTCTTAATTTTCAAGAGTTCACTATATCAGCAGAAAAAAATAGTGAGTGTATGATCTAAACATACTTTTTTTTAAATAAAAAAATCAGACAATTTTCTTAATTACTGTAGAAGCTTTAAATCTAAAAATATACACATATTTACTTAAAAAGCGTTGAAAAAATATATGTTATGTATTTATTATATAGTACCTGTACCCTATATGGACACCTTAAGGAAAATGTATTTTTTTCACCCCCATGTACAAGTCAGAGGACTCCAAAAATGTGTGTCCACTATCCTTGGACTATTGACTATCATTATTAAAATTAGCGACCTTGTAATTATTCTGGTTAAATTTATATGATAAAAATAAAAAATGTTTACAAGTGTCCAATTAAGGAACGGCCTGTCCCTATTATGGACAGGTGTTTCCTTGTTGACTTTCTACACAGTGTGTATGGAAGAGCCACTTTTCCAAGGGATTTTAAAGGAGAGGGAAAAAAATGTATCTTAAAGTATTCGGAGGAGGAGAAGGACAGTAAATATCTTCAGAACATGCATTTTCGAAAGAGGAGGATAATTCTCAGTTTTCACCCTTTGAAGACCTTAGCAAAGCCCCTTAGTTGCTAATATTATGAAATAATATTGTTGGATTTGCTTAGCTTTATAGCATCTTTCTGCGAATTTACATCTGTTATTACTCAGTCTTCACAGCATGGACAAATAGAAACTTTTTCACCATGGGCAGTAAGTCCCACATAATCCCCATGAACATATCTGCCACATGTGATGCATGGCCGCATGTTTGAAAAAGCATCAATACTGCGAAAGAAGCAGTACCAGCTCTCCTTTGTTGAGGAAGTTATACCATTGGTGCCTACGATTTCGCCAACAGATATCCTACTGGCGGGGGGGGGGGGCTTCTTTTTATTTTTCTGCATGGGTTTTTTGGGGGAAGGTTTTGGGGGTATTGTTCAAATGGCATCTTGTTGAACAAAGATTTTACCACTTTGATGCCTTTTCAATCTATTGCTTGGCAACGTTGAATTTTCTTCTTTCTTACAGTTGTAGTCGATGGGGACATAAGCTGTCCATACTTGGAACCGGGCGTAGTTTTAATAAATCTAGTAACAAATGGATAAGGAAAATATTTTTAAGCAAAATATGCAATAGCAATCGGAAATATGTTTTATTAGCTTTCTAAAATACTCCATATTTCAACATTTATTGTATTTTTACCATATCTAATAAGAATTTAAGCTTACGAGTAATTAAGATCAGCACATCTGGAAACAACAGGTTTCCTCCTAAATGGCCAACAGCGCATTTTTTTACACTTTCCAGCCTTAATTATCTTTTCAACTGCTTTTCTTCGAGAAAATGTTGAGCCATCTCTCGATTAAAATTATTATTTTTAAAAATATTAGGGTGTGTCCATATTGAGATCAATGTCCATGTAGGGTACAAATACGTTATACCTTATATCTTTCGGACCCACTCGCATTCATTTTCAAAGGACGAAAAAGATAATTTGCTAGAAATAGAAAACGTAAAAAATATAAAACAAAAACCGCGTATACAAAGTTAGAGTCAATCAAAACAACAAGAATATCTGACTAAAGTACGGGAATATTATAAGAAATGGCATCATTACAAACAGTATCACTCCTTAGCAAAATTTCAATGGATTCACGGATAGTTGAAGAGCAATGATATGATGTTGAAAAGATCATTTTGGCTTTGCCGATATTTATCATAATATTTTTTTTAATGCAGTCTGAATTATTCTGTATTTGGCTTGCTATATAGAATATCCGAAAAATGATTTATTGTAATTGCTTTAACATTCCACTCAAAAGAGAAATATAAAAAATAGCACACGGGGAAAAATGAGTTTAAACATTTTTCTCATATATAAATTATATTCAATTTTATCTTTATGACATAAATATCTCTTTTATTACTTGTGATATCAGTCCGAAATTTGAGCAGAATTTTCCAAGAATACTAAGGCACATTTTAAAATAAAAATTTAAAAATTGGACATTTTTGTCAGTTTTATTAAAATGACTGGTACTGAGACACTTTAAGATTTATATACTGTCAACGAAATACAATTAAATTGAAGATGTGTGAAATTGTACTATTTTCCATATATTTCTAAATAATAATGGAAAGTTGTGTCATTATTTATTTATTTCTAATAACATATATGCCCCATAGCCAGAAATTGTGAGTAAATTTAATTAAAGATAATATCGAATTTCGGAAAAATGTATCTTAGAGTAACCCATAGTTGATCAAATAGTTCAGTGAGTGCTACCATGTTTCTTTCTGTTCATTTTCTTTGTTTGATGTTTTAGAAGCAAACACGGTTGTTACAACCATTTATGAATACAATATAATAGGCCATCATGAAATCCGCAGAAATTGAGTAACAAAAAAAAAAAAAAAAAAAAAAAAAAAAAAAAAAAAACATTTTTTTTTAATTACTATTTTCCTAGCTGCTGATCAGGAGAAAGTCAATCGAAAATCTTAAAATTTATATTTAAAACATCATCCTTGAGCTATGATTAACGATAATTATGAAGACAGTAGTTTAAATAAGCAAGATACTTATAAAAATGAATAACTTTAACAAAAGTTAAACAAAATCTAAATTTTTAAGCTTTACGTAAATATATACAGGGTGTTTAGCTACCAGACCGACAATCTTTGAGAGGTGATAGTAGACATGCAGACAAACATTATTAAATAAGAAACCATGGGGCGCAAACGTCTTGTGTAGGAGCTAGGGGCCATTAAAGTTTAAGGTCCAAAATTTCAAACGATGATAAATAACGGAAAAAAAGGTCAATTCATTTGCGGTTTTCGCTAAAATCATTTTTTATATCACGAATTTTTTCAAAAAAAATTTTAAAGGTTACGTTCAGAAATTGATGATAGAGGGCGCTTTAGACTTTAGAGTAACAAACACCTACTTTTTACCGTTATTTTGTGTATGGGGTTAAAATTATTCTAAAGTTTAGAATTTAACTTAAATATTAAGCTCAAAATTGGAAAGACTGGGATAGGGTAACTAGCGAAAATCAAACTGTGAACAGGGGGGATTTTATACAATCATAAACATCGGGCAAACCAACCGATTTTGTTGCTGTTTGCGTGTAGGTCATTCCCCCGGTAATCATTTCTTTAAAAATGAATCACAGCTTGGTGTACTCATTTTTTGATAGAGGGTGCTTCCAATACATCTAGGACATTTCAATGGCATTATTATTGGGTATTTTTCTTCCAGATTAAAATACTTCCAGGAAATGTTAGGGTTGCAAAGACGACTCGGAATCAGATAGGAATTTATCGTGGAAAATGCCTTTTTTGCGAATTACGGTTAAAGGAAGCAGAGAAAAAAGCAGCAGAAACAGTAGAGAAACAACAACACGTTAATATGACTAAAAACAGTTTATTTAAAGGTTTTACAACAAAAAGTGTTCGAAATTATGACCAGAAATAGTACGGCATGCTTGACAGCGGCGTCACATGGAATTCCTTACGTTTTGAAAGATACCTGGCATCTCTGATAGCTTTCTGCAGCTACAGAAATAAGATATTCGAGGTCTTCAACTAATAGTACGGGAATCTCATGGTACTGGTCGTAATTTCGAACACCTTTTGTTAGTAAAACCTTTAAATGACATTTTTCTGTCAAATTAAAGTGTTGCTTTTTCTCTGCTGTTTCTGGTGCTTTTTTCTGCTTCCTTTAATAGTAACTCGCTAAAAAGGCATTTCCATCGTGAAATTCCTTTGTGATTCCGAGTCGTCTTAGCATCCCTAACATTTCCTGGAAGTATATTAATCTGGAAGAAAAACACGCAGGAATAATGCCATTGAAATGTCCTTGATGTGTTGGAAGCGCCCTCTATCAAAGAATGAGTACACCAAGTTGTACGTCATTTTTAAAGAAATGATTACCGAGGGAATGACCTACACGCAAACCGCAGCAAAATCGGGTAGTTTTTCCGATGTTTATGATTGTTTAAATTCCCTGCTCTCTTTTACAGTTTGATTTTAGCTAGTTACCCTATCCCAGTCTTTCCAATTTTGAGCTTAATATTTAAGTTAAAGTCTAAACTTTAGAATAATTTTAACCCCATACACAAAGTAACGGTAAAAAGTAGTTGTTTGTTACTCTAAAGTCTAAAGCGCCCTCTATCGTCAATTTCTGAACGTAACCTTTAAAAATTTTTTAGAAAAAATTTGTGATCTAAAAAATGATTTTAGCGAAAACCGCAAATGAATTGAACTTTTTTTCCGCTTTTTATCATCGTTTGAAGTTTTAGACCTTAAGTTTTAATGGCCTCTAGCTCTCAGACAAGACATTTGCGCCCCATGGTTTCCTATTAAATAATGTGTGTCTGCATGTCTACTATCACCCCTCAATGTTTGTCGATCTGGTAGCGAAACACCCTGTATATATATATATATGTATGTATATTTACGACAGCAATGTGACAACAAGCGCCAACAGGTGCATTAACGTTCAAGGAAAAAATTATGCCTAGTTCTATGCATAAGACACATTTCCGCTTGAAATGGCTCAAATATTTCAAAACTCTCTTACTGGAATAGAATCAACTACTGCCGAGGTTGTCCTGCTATTTTTTTTTTTTTTTGGATATTTAAAAAAATTATCATAATGCTACAGTATCTTCTCCTACAACATTTGTGACAAAGTATGCAATTTCAAAATTTCATACAGTTTGCTTATCTGGGATGAAAAAACATTTAAACTCATGAATTAAACAGATTCCTACATATTTTAAATAAAAGATGTAATAAATTAGTAAATTACCACTACAAAGACATTAATAACTTTTCAGACATTGTTACTACTAAGCCTTTTCTTAACTTAAATTTATCTGTCGATATTTTGTACTAAAAATACCTGACCTTTCTAGGTCATACATAATACTCTTAAATTAACAATACATTTGCATAATTTTGAAGTATTTAACTAGAGCTTGTCTGACATACGTTCCCATTGACGGTATGGGTAATTACTTTGAAAAAAAAAATGATTGTAAGATAAGTATTATATTGCAATGATATAATGACAAATAAAATTTTTCATACAACATAATTAAACAATTTTTTTCCATTTTTCTTAAAATTTCAATTATCTTTATTACTTATTTTAATATACCATTTATTGTACTAGAGTTGTAGAATTTGTCATAGAATCTTCATTTTCAAAATTAAACAACAACAACATGATTGAAATTCTTTAATCAAAGTCGATTGCTCTTCTCAAAAAATTTCTAAATTGCAGTAAATAAAATAGCAAATTTCTAGCTTGTTTAAAATGATTCTGCGTTAAGCAAAATTAAGCATTTAATTATTTCTGCTTTGTTATTGAGAAATCCCCAAAATGATGGCTGTAGAAAGCTTGTTCTTTAACGTTTTTTATTGCTCTATATTTTATACAGAGGTAAATACTGACGCCCTAATAAGTACACTTATACATCATTTATAAATTCCTAATGAAGGAATAATGAATTAACCCTTTAACTTTTTTACGCGCAGAATAATTATGTTCCTGAATTTGTGAAATTATTTATTCACACCAGAATTTTCAAACTAATTTCTCAAAAAATGTTCATTATTCATGTGTTAATTTTAAGTAATAATATATTTTTGGTATTTCTGAAACTATTTATATGAAATTAATGTTCTGTCTTTCATATAGTTTTAAAGATTTATTTAAAAAAATAAAAATTTATAATAAATAACTTTTTATCTACCGAATTATGAATTCATGAAAATTTTACGTTCTAAAGCATTTTACGTAAATTGTTTAAATTAAATTAAAAGATTTACATAAAAGTTTAATAAATCTTTGAAGAATTTTAGAAGTATTAAAAGATTCAGAAGGATTAATTAAATTTGATTTCGTGCAATATTTATGACCGTGCGCAAATACTTTATTTTAAGTTTCTTAGTATTTTTATTACTTTCTTCTATCTTCAATAGAAGAAAGTATTGTAATCGAAATTTTTTTCGACTTCCGGTTTTCGACGGATTTATACGTTTTAGGGGTCAGAGATTCCAAAAAACATGTTTTTACAAAATGTCTGTCTGTCCGTGTGTCTGTGTGTGTGTCTGTGTGTATGTCTGTGTGTGTGTCTGTGTGTGCGCCTGTATGTCGCCATTCTACCATCAAAAAGTGTATGAAGTTATGCATAGAATTGAACCAAATTTTTTGTGAATGTTTTTGGCTGTGGCAAGCAGGTCCTCCTTCAGTTTTGAAATATTCCGCCGGAAGGGGGCGCTGCAATCGCGATTTTTGTGCCATTTTCAATATTGTACCGATCAAAAGTATATGAAATTATGCATCGAATTGAACCAAATATTTTGTGTATGTGTATGACTATGGCTAGTTGGTCCCCCCTGAATTTGAAAAAAATCCGCCGGAAGAGGGCGCTGCAATCGCGATGTTTGTACCATTTTCAATATTGTACCGATCAAAAGTATATGAAGTTATGCATCGAATTGAACCAAATTTTTTATGTAAGTGTATGACTATGGCTAGTTGGTCCTCCTTGAATTTGAAAAAAATCCGCCGGAAGGGGGCGCTGCAATCGCGATGTTTGTGCCCTTTTAGATATTGTACCGGCCAAAAGTACTTGAAGTTATGTATCGAATTGAACGAAATTTTTTGTGTTAGTGTATGGCTATGGCTAGTTGGATCGCCTTGAATTTGAAAAAAATCCGACTGAAGGGGGCGCTGCAATCGCGATGTTTGTACCATTTTCAATATTGTACCGATCAAAAGTATATGAAGTTATGCATCGAATTGAACCAAATTTTTTATGTAAGTGTATGACTATGGCTAGTTGGTCCTCCCTGAATTTGAAAAAAATCCGCCGGAAGGGGGCGCTGCAATCGCGATTTTTGTGCCATTTTCAATATTGTACCGGCCAAAAGTACTTGAAGTTATGCATCGAATTGAACGAAATTTTTTGTGTTAGTGTATGGCTATGGCTAGTTGGATCGCCTTGAATCTGAAAAAAATCCGCCGCAAGGGGGCGCTGCAATACCGAATTTTATGCCATTTTCAATATTGCACCTCATAAAAGTGTATGAAGTTAGTTCTAGAACTGAACTAAAATTTTGTATATGATTATTTTTTGGTAAGGCAAGTAGGTCCTCCCTGAATTTGAAAAAAAAAATCTGCTTATCATTCTATTCTCCATCGGCCCGTGCAGAGACGGAAATTTGTTTTTACTCCGATTAATTGATTGAAGCAGAAATTTGAGATGAAAATCAAAGTTGGTAAGTTATTGAATTAAAATTATTAAAGCATTAAAATGAGTAACTATTTTTTTAATATTAAAATGTATGTATGAGATAGAAGAAAGTTTTGGGATTGGCACATCCAACTAGTTTAGAATTATAAAATGTATAAATGTGATGTCCTTACAATGTAAATATAGAAAAATTTCCGAACTGAAAAATCCCCATCCCCCTCCCTCACAGCCAAGAAAACTGAAAGATACAAAGGCAAGAGAAATCAGCCTTTTAAAAATATTTTTGTTTTCTTTAACCAATAATGTATTTGGAACAAATTAAAGTAATAATTCTCTAACTGTAACTCATTGTAAGTCATTGTAAACAGTAATACAGCTAATCGACGTATTAAAAGAATTTTATAATAAACAATTTTAATGGTACTTATAAGTAACGTCGGTATATAAACAGTTGAAATTAATATGGAAAAAATTCAAAGTTTATCAAAATAATAGAAATTCACAAACACTTAAAAAAAATAAATAGCTCAGTCCATTTAAAGAAATTTTTGACTTTACAATCTCGGGTTACCCTCAAAAGGTTTCCTTTTTCGTTCTTCTAAATTCTATTTCGGTTTCTTTTCTTAAGTGAAATTTCTTGTAGAAAATCAAATTAATTTTTTTTTCGAAAGCTGTATTCAGCAGTTTGTAGGCTATTTTATAAAATGTTAAAATATTGGTTTTATTTAACTTGTGATTTCAATATTCATATAATAATGTAGACCTTGATTTGTAGCGAAACATTTCCGTGAGTGAATATACAAGTGGTCGAAAATTATTGCACCTTTTAAATCGCAGTTTACTTAAATCCAGGTTCATATATCCTTGAATATTGATAATACAGCCGACTCTCGTTAATTCGAAATCCGATAAAGTGAATCTTCGCTTAATTCGAACTAAACATAAAGTCCGGAAACTTTTAAGGGCTGAGTGATGTGAAAAATTTTAATTTTTTCGAAATTATTTTCTCTGTACTTCGTTTAATTCGAACTGACGAGATTTTTTCTTTTATCTTACTTTATCATGGATTTCAGATCCTTAAAGTAACTTTTTTTTTTTCATTTTTGTCAGAATTATTCTGAACAAGTATACATATAATCTCATTCATTTGATACCCGCTTTCTTAATGTCTCGTCTGTATATAAATGACATAACCAATCCTTCTTTTATTGTGTTTGTTCATAATCTCTTAATTTATGTCTTTTAATTTCATATTAAATCATATTTATCATATAGATAATGGCCGAAATAAATTAGAAGAAAAATGCTAAATTATTAATTCCTTTCTAACTGTACCCATTTAAAGAAAAATTCCTTGCATACTTTCCATACTTCGAACTTTAGATAATTCGAACTATTCTTGCGGTTCTGACGGGTTCGAATTAACGAAAGCTACTGTAGCTACAAAAAAAAGCATTGAAAATTTGAAGACCAGTGACTTCATTTGATATAGATCCGAGAAGAATTAAGTACCAGAGAGGTGGACCCATGGAATCTGTTTTTGATACTTTGATGTACAGAGAACGACGGATTAAGTTCTCAAATATAATTGTCAATGTGTTTGGCCAAAATCTTGGCACACTGAACTGCCCAAAGATATAGAACGCAATGAAACTTTGAATTAAAGACTAGACACCAGGACCGTTAATTGCATTTATAACATTCCAACGTGTAATCAAGCATGTCAAAGCTGAGTAAGAGGAAAATACACATATAAGTAGCAACGCAGATGTCGGATGTCGATTTTATTGTAAACAGAGATGTATATTTGCAGCCAAACAGACATTTGTATTGACTATTAAATTGAGAATGCACAATAAGTATACAGCACAGAAGCATATGGTCTAAGAATATTTTTTATATATTTTTTGACCAAAAAAAAAAAAGAATACAGATAATGATTTAAAGATGAGAAAAAGATTTGGTTTTGATTTATTTTATTAATGGCTTCGGCTGAACATGGGATTACTTAAATTAAACTTTTAGAATATACTTTTAAAAACGAAATAAATATGTTACTCTATAATCATGTTACTCTCAATATCACAATATATCTCTAAAAACACATATTCAAAAATATTTAAAAATATATCCATATCATTTTGAAGAGGCATCTTTAGTTACTGAATATTTTTCTATTTCTTACTCTCTTGCCGTTGTTTTCAAAAGTTTTCCAGGTTATTTTACTCATTTTTAGGTGCATCCGTAATTATGTAAATACGTAGCACCTATATTTGTCGTTCAGTTTGTCCGTCTGTCTGTCTATCCGCATATAACAACTCAAAAACTACCCAACCGAATCCTTTGAAATTTAAAATACATAAATATTAGATAATGTTGTCGAGTCATTTCAAATTTTATGAAAATCGGATGCAAAGTTCAGTTACAGGGACAATGAAAAGTATTCTGATACATTACGCCCAGGTCAAAATTCATGCTTGTACCAGCAACAAAAATATGCTAGTTATTGCTAAGTATTGCTATGTCTGCTAGATTTCCATGCTATAATATGCTAGATAGCATCACATGCTATATCGCTAGCTTGCACAACAAAAGCATGACAAGCTATATGCAAACATTTCATGCTTATTTCCAGCCAAGTGGGCCAATACACACCATTACTTGCTGGAAATTCTGTTGGAACCAGCAAATAGTAATGCTAGTTTATGCTATTTTACTTGCTAGCAAACAAATACCAGCATGAATTTCGACCTGGGGAAAGAGTTTCGAATGCATTTTAATCTTTTGAAATTTAAAATACATGATTATTACATAATTTTGTCAAGTCATTTTAAATTTTATCAAAATCGGATGCATAGATCAATTACAGGGACAATCAAAAATATCCCGTTACATTTCGGTCAATGGGGAAAAATGTTTCAAATGCATTTTAATAATATACTCTTTCGAACATAATAATATTGATATGCAACATAAAGTACATATTATAATATAGATTTTGCATCATCTGTTGTGCAAAGAACTTTTGTTATTGATTTACAAGGCCACAAAAGTATTACATTACATAATGAGTTTAGTGAGAACATTTTCTGTTGCCTATTTTAATTGTAATTAACTATTTACAATTTTATGAGATTGATATATCAGACTGATATTTTTAAAATTTCATTATCGTACAAACGCATCTCATTTGCTACGCTTCACGTGCAATTTCCAACTTATTGATATTGTATCGCCATCTCTAAAGTTTTATTGACCTATAAGATCATACAGATGTTGTGAATCACAATTAGTTAATCATTAATTTGTTCTTTCTCTTTCTCTACTTTTCAAATGTGTCGGGTGTCAAAATATTCGACGTATCTTAATATTTAACTAAGTTAAATGAAATCTATAATTTATCTTAATGGAATTATATGTTGATCGTGAGGAAGAAATGATTCAATTAGTAATTTAATGAACATGACAAAAAAACACTTTAAAATAAAAAAAAAAACTTGTTTTTATAGTTTACAAATACAGTATTTAATAAGAAACGAAAATATTCAACTTTTGTAAACGAAAAAATATCCAATTTTTGTAAACGCGTTCCTTTATCTTTATAATTTTATAGGTCAATAAATTTTTAAGATGAACAAAGCAGTTATAAAAACAAAATTCTTTTGTTGCTCGTAATTTTCTGAAATGTTTCCGAATAATCGGAGAATCGCTATGTTTAGACCACCGTCGGCGTACGCACACATTTCAAACGTCTTTCTTTATTTTTTTAGCTTCTTTTTAAAATTCAAACTTATTTTATGCGCAATCACCATTAATCTGAAATAATATAAATGCATTGTTATTTTGAGATAGAAAATTATATTTAACATTTATTGATACTAATCACAGATTAAGGAACAAATAATTTATGATCCAACATTTAAATAGTACTTTTAATAATATGTCAGGTTTTTTTGCAAACGTGTTCCTGTTCATGCAATGACGTGTTCAGCACAACGTCGGCGCACTCACGTTTATACTCACACGAACTTTTTTCTTTTTTATAATAGGTCAATTTAAAAATCAAACTTTTTTTATGTGTAATTTTATGCATGCGACGGCATAAATTCTTTGTGATTATTGCATAAAAAGTTACACTTATCATTTATTTATACGAATTACAGATTAATGACCAAATTAATTATGCTAAAATAATTACATACAATTTTTCATAGAAGTCAGTTCAAAAATTTAATATTTATATTTATTTATTTATTTATTTATATTTATTTATTATTATTATATTATTTATTATTAATTTTAATATTTATTTATTTATTTTATTTTTAAAGATTGTTTTGATTAGTTTAGAAAAAATTAATTTTTAAAATTTTAACACAATAATTTGATAAATTCCAATTTGTGTGTAAGTATTTCAAAGAAAACAGCTAGTTAAATCCCAAATCACGTAGTTGCTCTTGAGTGCATTAACGTTACCCTTCTGTTTCCTCTGATGCTTTAAGACTCATGTGAAAACTGTTGATTGTCAGAGCTCTAATAAATAAAACAACATTTAGAAGGTAAACTAAATTTCTCTGAGAAACATATTAACGATGTTGTTTTTGGAAGAAAGGTATAAGGGTGTTTTTTCTGGTTTAAGGATAATATAGTGACAATCTTTAAAACAGATGTTTGACTCTTATTTCATAATTATAATTATAATTAAAAATAAATCCTTTTGTATATGACTCTTGATTTTTAAATAATATTGAGGAAAGGATTATAATTATAGCTCTTGTTGCCCTTAATAGCCCTTAATTTTACCATGAACCCTTGCATTTTCTTATTGGTACATCCTATAATCTTATCAGATGTACATCCTGGCGGTTATGAAAGGAACTAAATTTCATGGACTATTCTATTTTATAGTATTATAGCTAGTGCTCCAAATTCAAACATATTTTATGTGTAATCACTATTAATATGTGATAATAAAGATGCACTGTGATCATTACACAGAAAATTACACTTAACGATAATTGATATGAATCACCGATTAAATATCAAACTAATTATGATCAAATATTTATATAGTACTGTTAATAATGTACCAGATATTTTTGCAAACGTGTTAATGCAGTGATGTGTTCACCACATCGTCGATGCACTCACATTCATAGACACACAAACTTTTTCCTTTTTTATAACAATTAAATTTAAAATTCAAACTTATTGTATGTGTAACTTTATGCATGCGATAATATGAATGCTTTGTAATTATTGCATAAAAAGTGAAACTTATAATTTATTGATAGGAATTACAGATTAAAGACCAAATTAATTCTGAAAAAATATATACGTATCACGTTTTATAGAAATCAGTTCAAAAAATTTTAATATTCATTCAGTTTGTAAACCAGTTCAAACAATGGATATTACAAAAATTTAACATTTCGAATTTCAACACAATAATTCGATAAATTCCAATTTGTGTGTAAGTATTTGAAAGAAAGACGTTGTTTAAACCCCGATCACGTACTTACTCTCGAGTGCATTAAAAGTTTAGTTTCAGTTTCCTCTGATGCTTTAAGACTTATGAGACAACTGTTGATTGTCAGAGCTCTAATAAATAAATCAACCTTTAGAAGATAAACTGAATTCATTTGAGAAATATATTAACGATGTTGTTCTTAGAAATAAAGTATAGTGGTGCTTCATTAGATTTAAGGATAATACACTAAACCATCTTTAAAACAAATGCTTGATTCTATTCCAAAATTCTGATTATAGTTAAAAAAATATTCTTTGTGTATATAATTGGCGATTTTTAAATAATATTGAGAAAGGGATGATTATATAGCTCCTGTTTTCCTTTATAGAACTATAAATTATTATGAAGCTTTGTATTTCTTATTAGTACATCCTATATCATGACGTGTATGAAAGGAACTAAATTTCATGGGCCCTCATACAGATGGGGATTATATTTCCAATCCGTCATGCTTGCCAAAGAAGTAGATAGTGATGTGTTTTCAATGTTTTAAAAGTTAAAAAAAATGGATTAATTTAATTTTCTTTCTTCTTGTTTTTAGTAAATAAATATACATAAAATACATGACGGAATGAAAATTTCGCCTTGCTTTTAACATAAAATGAATAATATGAACTTTAAAATGTTCATGCTTACTTAAAAGGCGATTAAATAATCAACTATAGATGTTAAAAGTTAATTTTTTTTAAGTATCTTAATACTTTCAAACCTTTTCCAAACAGGTTCTTCCTCAGAGAATATTTTCTTTTATAAATACAACTGAGGAAGAACCTGTTTGGAAAAGGTTTGAAAGTACTAAGATTTTAAATAAAATTAAATTTTAACATCTATAGTTGATTATTTAATTGCCTTTTAAGTAAGCATGAATATTTAAAAGTTCATATTATTCATTTTATTGTTTTTAGTAAGTTTTTTTAATTATGAATCTTCAGTACCAATTGATGAAAAATGTTTTGAACTCGCAAAATACAATTATTTAGTAGTTAAGTGATAAATAAATGTTATTTTTTAGGTTAATTTAACTAGCTAGTTAGCTTTTTTAACTATGAATCTTCAATACTACTTGATGTTAAATATTGTGCACTCTCAAAATACAATTATTTAATAGCTATGTGATAAATAAATGTTATTTTTTAGGCTAATTTTCTTGAAATGCTGACTAATTTCGGTCAGTTATAAGGGAACAGTATTATAAACTATCAGCAGTTTGTAAACATGGAAATAGGTTTTGTATTGGATAAAGAATACACCAGGAGGCGGCTGGACAGACAGTCACCTCACTGAGTTCACGGATAAAAATCTAGGATTAGCTAAATCTTGATTAACATATTAAAACGTAATTGATCTGCCAAGTCATATCTTGGTAGGAAAAAATCGAAAATCCCGATTTCAACAGTTGACTCATCGATTTATCATTGTGTTTTTATACACCAAAAAGTACGCAAACATGGAAGATTTGGAGCAGGAAAACATAATATTAAACCTACGAATCAAGTAGTAAAATCAAATTTTTGTGGGTTTTCCACCAAGATAGGACTTGGCAGACCGATTGTGTTTTAATATGCGAATTGAGAGTTCACTAGTCTTAGATTTCCACCTGTGAACTTAATGAAGTGATTGTCAGCCCGTCCTGTCGCCTCTATCTCTACAATGAATCGATAAAAAAAGGAGAAACAGAAGAAAATGTCTAGTATAAAAATCATAAGTGGAAAAAATGTATGAGCGAAAGCGAGTAGAAAAGGAAAACGTGGAAAAATTCTTGTGCTATTCACAAGGTACTAGATGGGATAACAAGGAATTCATGGAAACCAGCTCTGCATTGTAAAAAGAGAGAAATCTATAAAAAAAGCAAACAGAAAACAACGTGAAATATGAATTTCATAATTGGAATATGTTTAAGAGCGAAAACGAGTATGAAGGAAAATATGGAAACTTTTATGTGCTATTTACAAGGTGTTGAACGTAAACACAAGGAATTAATGGAAATCGGGTCTGTATTGGACAAAATAAGGAATCGGCAAAAAAGAGAAACAGAGGGAAAAAAATGAAGTATGAATTTCATGGAAGAAATAGGTGTGTGAATGAAATGGGTTCGAAATTAAAACTTGGAAACATTTTTGTGCTGTTTATAAGGTATTGGACGTAGTCACAAAGAATTAATGGAAATCGGCTTTGTATTGGACAAAATAAGGAATCGATTAAAAAAAAGATTCAGGGGAAAACATGGAACATGAATTATGTGATCGGAAATATGTATGAACGTCAACGATTAGAACGGATAACGTGAAATCATGAATTTCTTATTTCATTCACAAGGTTATAGACATGAAAACAAGGTATTCATGGAAATTCTCTCAGTATTTGAAAAAAGGAAGGAGTGGATTAATAAGGTACAGAGGAAAACGTGGTGTGTGAATTTTAAGAACGCAAACATTTACGAGTGGCAACGAGTATAAATGTAAACGAGGAAAAACGGGAAAAAAATATGAACAGAAAACGTGGAGATAAGAATATCTGGTGCCATTCCCAAATTGCTGAACGTATTTATAAGGAATTATAGTAATTTAACTCAATATTGAATGAAACAAGGACTGGGTAAGACCTATAGTAAGAAAATTTTTTTGAAGAATACATCCTTGGCAAGCTTTGTGATAACAATGATGTTTATATAAGTATCATGATGAGTATATATAAAAGTTCATGATCTATGCAAACATAACAAACAGTACATATCGCCAATATCGCGAGTACTTCATAATTATAACAATGTACTCGTGATTGTAACATGAGTTAAACAGCATCAAGATAATTTGTCGAGCACCTTGTATAAATTCATTAAAGTTGAAAAATTAACTATCTTGCATTCTTTATAGCCGGTAAAAATGATATTTAAGACATTATAAAACAACTGTATCCTATGCATTAATAATGATAAAAAATATTCCCTAAAATATTTTCACTTCCATAATATAATTTCCAAGTGATAGTTAATTTTCAGAAAAAATACAACAGTTGAAATATTATAATAAATTAAATTAAAAACGAGCATTAAGCAAAATAATAAAAAATTCCCAGGCGACTTCCTAAACCTAATTATATTGTAAAAATAACATTTCTATAAGCTCCGTAATATTAAAATCGAATATCAGTTTTAAAATTCCAAAGAGAAATAAATTTCGCTGTTACACATTAGTATCCTAATTTACATTCATTAGAATGTAAAATGTAGTCAAGCATAAAAACTTAATTTCTTTAAAAGCTATTGAAATAAATTAAGGCTTTTAAGGAGTTTAAACATTCCAATCGGTAAAGTACACAGACGTTTATATTTTATTGTATTTTTAAGAAACAGCTTGCAGTTTAAGGCGAAATGTATTTGGATGATTTGTATTGGAGAATTTATTTAACATGTTTATGATCACGTAAGAATTCATTAAGAAAAATTGCATTAATTTTTGTGAGTAAAGTTTTGTGATTTTGATTTTATTTATACTAATGTAATGTTATTTGATTTTGCTTTATATTATATAAGAGTTTAATATTTATGATATTATTTTTATAGGGTAAGATTTAATTAAATAACAATCGTTTTTGCTATAGTGGTATATGTGGAAGGTTTTCTCTGAAACTTTTGTTGGAAATTGTGCTTTATTTCTTTTACATTTTTATTGATCTGGGATAGAACAATACTTAACACTTTTTACAAGCACCTGAGCTGGTGTTTTGGATTTTTACCTTGTAAGAACTGATTAGATCAATCATTTAATAGCTCTATGGTAAATTTGCGATTCGGTAGAAAATTTTCTATAATTTTTATAGCTAAAACCATTGTGATTTGTAAGCGAAGTATTAATAAAATAGTAATATTAAATTATTTGGTCACATAAATTAGCAGATAAACGAGGATTTTCGGGAATACTGGTGTACAAATTTTAATAATAGGGAGATGTTGGTTTTTAAAGTAAGTTTTATAAGTAAAAATATGTTTGTAAGTGATATCTCAGATCAATATTAAGAACGTAGTTAGAAATAAAAGGCCGAACTTCAATTTTATACCATCATTATAGTATAAATCTTAAACATTATAAAACTGGTGGAATGTTTATAGAATTATGCAGGAATATTTGCTAAACAATGGATCTCAAGTTTAACGTTAACTTATTTTCGAAAAATTGCAATGGTACCACATATATATACATATAAAAAACATGAAAACGTACTCATAAACAAACATACACATGTGCACCTTTATACATAAATATACATATATACTTATGTAATAATTCATATTTTCTCATTTTATTTACATATTTCCGCTAGAAAATATTTTTTATACAATTTCTCATCATAAAAAATGCTTTTATGGACCTGGTATGTTAGTTTTTCTGTATTAAAAGTAATCTATTTGGAATACATTTTTCTCCTTAAGCCTAGATTTTTAATTCCACAATACTCGTTCTAAAACATTTCCCACTCTTTTAAATGCCTGATGATGTATTTTCCGTTTATACGCGCTTCGGTCGTGACGTCACCTCATCCAATTGGCTGACGCACAGGTCCCCATTATGATCATAACAGTTTTATGTGCCTATCAACTTATCAATCAAAAAAGAATGCCTGCTAACATAAGAAATATATTTCCTTCAATCCCTTTTTTCAGAAATGTCTCCTAACCACAAAATATTTTTATGATCATATTTCTTTTATCTTATAACTCGTAGTTAATTTGTTAACTCTAATATCCCTTGGAATTATCGTCTAGTTTACTTTTGAAATCTAACCATGTAAATATTTAAATATCTCACCAGTAATGAGTACTATCTTTCTTATGTTTAACCTAAATATTTAAAACAGTACTTGGTAACTCTTGAATTTCATTATGCTGTCTACAAGTTAATAAATACTTGATGGAAAAAAAGGACTGATGAATGGATCAGATGAATCATAGTATGGAATTCCATCCTAGTCTACATTTTCTATCGCCATTTGACTAATTAATCTATTGCTAAAACGTTTCCTAATGAATTAAAATCACGCTGCATTATTTAAAAAGTATTTGGAGATTGATATCATCACGAAGAAGTTCTAACAGAACTCTTTACTGCACCATGTGCCACTTTTGGCACATGGCATTAATTAATTAATTGGCACATGACATTAATTTGGCATTAATTAAACAATATAATTCTCATTAAGTGCCAGCAATGAGCCTATATGATTGGTGAAACTGTTCAAGAACGGTGCAAAGAATGAAATAACAGTTATTTTATTCATGTCAGATGGCTGCATTATAAAATCGTGTCATTGGGGGCCATCATAATACTTACCTATCATGGTTATGCATACCATTAATGCGAAAATAAATCATGTAAAAACTATTTATACAATGCATTGCAATTCCAAAACAAAACTTAAACGCATATTTAAATATTGTTAATATACATAATATGTGTACATAGTAATGCTCTGTTAATGAATTGCCTATAAAACAATTTCGATGAATTATATAAAATGCCAAATTACTGAAATAGTACTTAACTGCTTAAAAGAAATATCCGTATAACTCCAAAAATAATAATCATGTTAAATAACAGATTACCTCGTCGGATTAAGCGTTTCATTTTATATTAAAATATATCTCTAAATCGAAGTTTGAATGAAATACAGCCTCTTGAAAAATAGAAGAATGTGGAAAACAAATATCTCGGCAACTAATCCCCCGATCGACTGCGTTTTTTATGCAAAACTTTGTGTTATTTTATTGCCTTTTGCGTCCACTCATTAAACTAAAAAAAAAAAAAAAAAAAAAAAAAAAAAAAAAATTATGTACCTTTCATCAGAACGAATTTTTCGAGGGTCCGAAAAAATAATTACAAGTAATCGATAATTACAAATTACAAGTAAAATAATTACAAGTAATCGAGGTTACTAATATTAAATAGGCTTCATTCCATTCTTACATACTAAGTACATACAAAATTTCAAGTCTCTATCTGAATCTGTTCATGAAATAGAGCGTTTACAAACATACAGATACACAGACAGGCTGAGAGGACGGCAATTTTTTTTCCAAAAATATGTTTTTCGGAATCTCCACTATCTGAAACGTGTAAATTCGTCAAAACAGTTTTTTCAGTTTTCAAAACGCCGGCAAGATTTACCTTATACTACGTATGACGAGTAAGTAAAACAGAATCAGTTCTTTGGGAACAAAAAGAAATTCGATCAAGGATTAAGGCAAAATTTACTTAATACTTAAAAATATTAATATAAAGAAAATCGCAGCGTGATAAGCCTATAAAATCAGTTAATTTAAGATCAATTAATTGCAAAATATCAGCAATACAATACTTAAAAACCTCGAATGTGTAAATAGTTTACGCGCCATAAATATCGAATTTTAGTTCAAAATTTGAAATTTAATTTTTTTAGTAGTTTTCAAATTATTAGACTTATATATAGATGTCAAATGATTTTTTGCATAAAAATAGAAAAAAATAATGTAGTGAAGGTTTAAAAAACACGAAACACCTTATACTTCGACACCTGTTATTCATTAAAAAAAAAAAAAAAAAAAAAAAAAAAATGAGAAAAGTATGAACTCGGTTTCAGAGTGTTAAAACGGAGTCTCTGTGTAATTATGCTGGATTAGGTTACTGTTAGATGAATAGGTTTTATATAACATTGTAGTATCAAAAGTAAATTTAGGTTTTCTATTTTTTTCGGAGTTTATATATTGAAATTTAACTTTGGAGGAGGAGTCTGAAACTAATAGAACTTTCCTTCTCCTCCTTTTTCGAAGTTGATTAAAAAGGTATTTTGTCGTCTCAGTGCTTGGTTCAAGGGCATAGATGTCATATACGCACCACATTGGCGCAATTTTTTAAACGCCAATTTGGCAATAAACTCGTTTTCAATACCAGTTAGATAGGTATGGTAGGAAAAAAATACATTAGACCCGGTCAGCTTAGTCAGAAATAACTAACGTCCGGGTCCTGACACAGCCTGGGAGCAGCATACAGACTTCATCAACAGCCTCTCCCGGACCATAAAATGACTGAAATTATGAAAAAGCTCTTAATCCATGTATTAGAAAAAGCATTGTTTCAAATAACTGGCGGATATTTGAACAATACAGAATTGAGAAAAATTAATCATTATGCTTCGAGTTATAACGATTTTAAATTATCCTATTTAAAACATTACTAATCATCTGAAATTTTTATAGATTTTATTAAAAAAACAGGATGTGATTTTGTTAGCAAATTACATTACTAACTATCACAAAATAATCAAAATTCTAACTCAAAAGTTATATTTTTTCATGTTTCCTAAAACTGTAAAAGTAACATTGTTTCTTGAATTGCGCGCATTTAAATTTTTGTCTAACCTCTTAAAACCTGATGAATTATTTAAACAGCTATAATTATGTGAAATTGCAGATATGGAGATGCAAATTTTTGTGTATAATTTCGGACTGGATAAGGAAAGTTTTTAATTTGTGAATGTTCTCTATCCAGCTTTGAAATTGAGTTTAGAAATCTCATTTTAGACCCAGGAAAAATTTAGCAAGTCACGAATTTTCGAGAATTTTGAGTTTTAATATCTCAGTGAAATTTCTAGACATAAAATGATTTTTTTCTTAGTTTAGCTAAGGAATAAATAGGAAAAAACATTCTTTATTAGAATTTTTATCCTACAAAGGCCGTATAAAAATTTAATTTTCAAATTTTTAAAATAGACCTCCCCATGGAGTTGCAACTTATCTTATCAAAAAATTAACATTTTTTTTAAAATAAAACATTGCAATTCAAAGTATGTGCCTAGGCAAAATATTTAAGGAGATAACCTTTTATTTCGACATTTATGATTCAGCCTGTATGTGAAAGTTCATAATCCATGCAAACAGAAGCAAACTTTAATGTGTATCACTAATATTGTGTGGCTTTACACACATATAACAATTTATTCGTGACTGTAACACGAGTTTGACATTATAAAGCTAATTTATTGGCATCCCGTACAAATTTATTGTAGTTGCAAAATTAACTATCTTAGATTCTTTTTGGCTGGTAAAAATGCTATTTAAGATAGCATAAACAACTATATTCATTATTAATAATAATACAATATTCCCTATAATATTCCCACTTCAATAATACTATTTCCAAGTGACAATTTACTTTCGAAACAAATACAGCAGCTGAAATATAATAAATTAAGTTAACAACAACCATTAATCAAAATAATTAAAAAATCCCTAGTGACTTTCCAAACCTAGTTATATTGTAAAAATAACATTTTTACAACTTAAAATCAAATATTAGTTTTAAAATTCCAAAGAAAAATAAATTTCGCTGCTAGGCATTAGTATCCTAATTTACATTCATTAGAATGTAAAATGCAGTCAAACATAACAACTTAAATTCTTTTGAGGCTATTGAAATAAATTAAAGCTTTTAAGGCACTCAAATTAGTCGAATTTATAAAGTACACAAACGTTTATATTTTATTGCAACTTTAAGAAACAGCTTGCAGCTTTTGGCGAAATGTATTAGGATGATTTGTATTGGAGAATTTACTTGATAAGTTTATAATCGAGTAAGAATTCATTAAGAAGATGTAATTTTTTTATGAGTAAAATTTTCTCTTTTGGTTTCCTTTATACTAATGTAATGACATTTGATTTTGATTTCTATTAGATAAACACTATATTTGTGGGATGGCATTTAATTAAATATAGTTCATTTTTGTTAATTTGCAATGTGTTGAATTTTTTCACGTGGGACTTCTGTTGGAAATCGTGATTGGTTTGTTTCATACCTTTACTCTTCCGGGATAATGAAATCGCTTAACACCCTGTACAAACACGTGAGTAGTTCTGATATAGATTTAAAAATAGCCGCAAAATTGGCTTTACAGACTGCCGTTTCCATTGTTTGCATTATCGTATTCTAATTTTTCGTTTAACAATTTATCCCTTCAGATGCTTCTGCTGTACATTTGCTGCGAATATTATACTGTATTATACTTATTATACTCCATCTTTCATTATTAACCAATTAACCTCCGAACGTAAGCATGTAAAATACTTATAAGAATATACCGGTATATAATATTTGAAGAAAATTGTATATTTCTGAATGAAAAATTCATTTATCAAAAATTAAGAGGGGAGATTAGCCAACCCCTTTATGTAACATTGTAATATCAAAAGTAAATTTAGGTTTTCCATTTTTTTTTCGGAGTTTATGTACTGAAATTTAACATTGGAGTAGGAGTCTGAAACTAATAGAACTAATTTTCTCCTCCTTTTGCGAAGTTGATTAAAAAGGTGTTTTGTCGTCTTAGTGCTTGGTTCAAGGGCACGAATGTCATATACGCATCACATTGGCGCAATTTTTTGAACGCCAATTTGGCAAAAAACTCGTTTTCAATACCAGTTAGGTAGGTATTGTAGGAAAAAAATACATTAGACCCGGTCAGCTTAGTCAGAAATAACTAATGTCCGGGTCCCGACACAGCCTGGGAGCAGCATACAGACTTTATCAACAGCCTCTCCGGGACCATAAAATGACTGGAATTATGAAAAAGCTCTTAATCCATGTATTAGAAAAAGCATTGTTTCAAATAACTGGCGGACATTTGAACAATACAGAATTGAGAAAAATTAATCGTTATGCTTCGAGTTATAACGATTTTAAATTATCCTATTTAAAACATTACTAATCATCTGAAATTTTTATAGATTTTATTAAAAAAAAACAGGATGTGATTTTGTTAGCAAATTACATTACTAACTATCACAAAAAAATCAAAATTCTAACTCAAAAGTTATATTTTTTCATGTTTCCAAAAACTGTAAAAGTAACATTGTTTCTTGAATTGCGCGCATTTAAATTTTTGTCTAACCTCTTAAAACCTGATGAATTATTTAAACAGCTATAATTATGTGAAATTGCAGATATGGAGATGCAAATTTTTGTGTATAATTTCGGACTGGATAAGGAAAGTTTTTAATTTGTGAATGTTCTCTATCCAGCTTTGAAAGTGAGTTTAGAAATCTCATTTTAGACCCAGGAAAAATTTAGTAAGTCACGAATTTTCGAGAATTTTGAGTTTTAATATCTCAGTGAAATTTCTAGACATAAAATGATTTTTTTCTTAGTTTAGCTAAGGAATAAATAGGAAAAACATTCTTTATTAGAATTTTTATCCTACAAAGGCCGTATAAAAATTAAATTTTCAAATTTTTAAAATAGACCTCCCCATGGAGTTGCAACTTATCTTATCAAAAAATTAACATTTTTTTTTAAATAAAACATTGCAATTCAAAGTATGTGCCTAGGCAAAATATTTAAGGAGATAACCTTTTATTTCGACATTTATGATTCAGCCTGTATGTGAAAGTTCATAATCCATGCAAACAGAAGCAAACTTTAATGTGTATCACTAATATTGTGTGGCTTTACACATATATAACAATTTATTCGTGATTGTAACACGAGTTTGACATTATAAAGCTAATTTATTGGCATCCCGTACAAATTTATTGTAGTTGCAAAATTAACGATCTTAGATTCTTTTTGGCTGGTAAAAACGCTATTTAAGATAGCATAAACAACTATATTCATTATTAATAATAATACAATATTCCCTATAATATTCCCACTTCAATAATACTATTTCCAAGTGACAATTTACTTTCGAAACAAATACAGCAGCTGAAATATAATAAATTAAGTTAACAACAACCATTAATCAAAATAATTAAAAAATCCCAAGTGACTTTCCAAACCTAGTTATATTGTAAAAATAACATTTCTACAACTTAAAATCAAATATTAGTTTTAAAATTCCAAAGAAAAATAAATTTCGCTGCTAGGCATTAGTATCCTAATTTACATTCATTAGAATGTAAAATGCAGTCAAACATAACAACTTAAATTCTTTTGAGGCTATTGAAATAAATTAAAGCTTTTAAGGCACTCAAATTAGTCGAATTTATAAAGTACACAAACGTTTATATTTTATTGCAACTTTAAGAAACAGCTTGCAGCTTTTGGCGAAATGTATTAGGATGATTTGTATTGGAGAATTTACTTGATAAGTTTATAATCGAGTAAGAATTCATTAAGAAAATGTAATTTTTTTTATGAGTAAAGTTTTCTCTTTTGGTTTTCTTTATACTAATGTAATGACATTTCATTTTGATTTCTATTAGATAAACACTATATTTGTGGGATGGCATTTAATTAAATATCGTTCATTTTTGTTAAATTGCAATGTATTGAGTTTTTTCACGTGGGACTTCTGTTGGAAATCGTGATTTGTTTGTTTCATACCTTTACTCCTCCGGGATAATGAAATAACTTAACTCCCTGCACAAACACGTGAGTAGTTCTGAAATAGATTAAAAAATAGTCGCAAAATTGTGTTTACTGACTGCCGTTTCCATTGTTTGCGTTATCGTATTCTAATTTTTCTTTTAACGATTTATCCCTTCAGATGTTTCTGCTGTACATTTGCTGTGAATATTATACTGTATTATACATATTATGCTCCATTTTTCATTATTAACCAATTAAACTCCGAACGTAAGCATGTGAAATACTTATCAGAATACATCGGTATATAATATAGTAGCGAAGATAGCATCCAATGCTCTGCGAGCCGGTGGCCTCGCGGTAAAGCACTGACCTGCGAAGCAGCTGACCTGTGAAGCAGCAGATTGTGAGTTCGATTCCAACTGAAGGCAAGTTACCTAAAATTTGTTTTTATGTTAAAATTTCGTGTATGTACTTTCCAGAAAATTCTTATGTTAATTGTTATGCAGTTTCTATAACTTTCCAAGTCTGGAATGTTCTTTTCGAGAAAATTCCTCGTCTGTATATAAGCTGGTGTAGCCTTCAGTTCAACAGAATAAAGTTTCAGAATTTTGTGGATACTCGTTGTCTTCACTTGTTCATAGTGAATACACACTACGATTGAGAAATCTACGCGACAGATTTGGTGGAGGCGCCGGGTACGATAAGCACGGAAGAGCTACGCAGAAGCCAACGTGTTCAAGGACTACCACCTGAGTTTGGCTTATTACCGGATCCAAGAAGAATTAGAAGGATGGCTAAGAATGAGGATGGAAACAGCGGCATGTCAGCTAACATTGCGCCTGTGCCTCTTTTCACCTACCAGCTCCCTCGGAATCCATGCATCTTCTCCGGAGAAGATGAACAAGATGCGGGTAGATGGCTAAGAGATTTTAAGCGAATTGCCACCTTAACCGATGGGATGAGCAAATGTGCCTTGCAAACGTGATTTTCTATCTTGCCGGAACCGCACGGCAGTGGTTCGATAACAACGAGGACAGTTTCACTAATTGGACTGAATTCACAAAGGCTTTAGGAGCTACGTTTTGCCGAGCAGACGACCTGAAAAGACAAGCTGAAAGACTGTTGCTCACTCGAGCGCAGAAATCCGGCGAAATGGCCGAGGCCTATATTCAAGACGTCCTTGCCCTCTGTCGAAAAGTCAACCCCTCTACGCCAGAAGACGAGAAAATTGCTCACCTCATGAAGGGGATTTCAGAGGACTTGTACCAGATTCTTCTGACTCAAGAATATCAGACTGTTGAAGACTTTGTAAAAAGGTGCCGTCAAATAGAGAGCCTTCGACGCAAACGTATAAACCGGCCAAAATTCCAGAGGCTCCCTAATGTGTCTACAGTGTCGGCCGAAGCAGACATTGGTGACATTAGGTCACTGATACGGAGTATTGTACAGGAAGAACTCCAAAAGATTTTGCCGGAAGTGAGTTGTGGCACAAACGACGAATGCGACTCTCCATTGGACATCGCGTCGGTTGTGAGAGAAGAAGTTATGGAGGCTCTAGCTCCACTTACGGTTCCAAAAAGACGTACCGTGACTACTCGAAGCTCAGTTCCAGTTAGACCTCAGCCAAGACGTGACACCAGAAACAGCGCCGTGCCAGAGCGAAAGACAGACGTTTGGAGAACTGCAAACAATGTACCCCTCTGTTACCATTGTGGACGTCCAGGGCACGTGTTAAGATATTGTCGAGAAAGACGTAGGATATTTGCAAACGCAAGAACCTTCAATGCATCCAATCCACGCCGAGATATGGACACTGACTCTCTACGCAGCTTCGATGAGGATTATATACAGCCGAATGCTCCTAGCCGCAGAAGTAGTTCACCTTATCCCCGCCGTTCTCCCAGCCGCCGACAGTCACAATCACCTATACGCCGTTCAAGCCGTTCTCCACGCCGAGCTAATGAGGAAAACTAACTCCAGCGACCTATGCAGGAGGTGAGGCCGCGATAGAAGTAAATCCTCCGACGTTCATCACCAAAAAGCTAAAAAAAATACAACCTTCGTTACGGTAAATGGACTGCATATCAAAGCCCTCGTTGATTCCGGTGCCGATTACTCCGTCATATCGGAAGAATTACGCCGAAAATTGAATGTACCCATGTTTGCAGAGAATGGACCTATGTTAAAAACTGCATCCGGAAAACCCGTCGCCGCTTCAGGACATTGCGTATTAAAAGTTAATTTGAATGGAACTGTGAAGCCATTTAACTTCCTTGTGTTTCCACAGTGCAGTCATCAAATGATACTTGGATGGGATTTTTCCCGTGCTACTGATGCCGTCATAGATTGTGGGAATGAAGAACTTCAACTGTCGGAAATACTCCCAAAGCACACAGTGACAAGCAAATCTGATTCCTCCTTGGTTGCCGCAGCAGATTACGTAATTGAAGCAAATTCAGTGACGCAAATATGCGCCCTTACTCCAGGAATTCAAAAAGTGGATGAAGCTATGATTGTTGGCAATAAACTTCTCATGTGGGAAAGACAGCTATCCATACCGGCATCGATAATTACTGTGGAAAATAGTCGTTGCAAAATATGGGTGACGAATTGCTCTGGACGAAAGCAAATGATACCAAAGGGGATGAATATCGCCAATGTAACAACAGTCGAAAATAATTCCATTTGTTCTCTCAACGAAGCAGACGGAAGGCCTACGATAGGACACAGATCCAGAAAGCGGGTGACTAGAAAGAAATTAAAAGAAACCTTAGATGCTGAGCTGACTGCTGCTGAAGAAGACGCATTATTAAATCTGCTAGAAGAATACAGTGATATTTTTGACATTAACAGAAAATCGAAGAAACCAAGAAGCAATGGTATTAAGCACAAGATCAACACAGGTGACAGCGCTCCCATCAAGCAGAGACCTTACCGTACATCCGCTACTGAGAAACGCATAATTGAAGATGAAGTCCAACGAATGCTAAAAGCTGACGTGATTCAGCCATCGGACAGTCCTTGGTCATCTCCCGTCGTGCTTGTGAAGAAGAAAAATGGCGAATGGCTTTTCTGTGTCGATTACAGAAGATTAAACAAAGTCACTAAAAAAGATGTCTATCCGTTGCCACGTATTGATGATGCCTTGGATTGACTCGTCGGTGCTAGAATTTTCTCAATGATGGATTTGAAGTCAGGTTATTGGCAAATAGAAGTGGATGAAAAAGACCGAGAGAAGACAGCTTTTGTGACATCAGACGGTCTCTACGAATTTAAGGTTATGCCATTTGGGCTATGCAATGCCCCCGCTACATTTGAACGCATGATGGATGCAGTATTACGAGGCCTCAAATGGAATGTCTGTCTTTGCTATCTGGATGACATCATTGTGTATGCGCCGGATTTTCAAGAGCACCAGTCACGTCTGAGGAAGGTTTTGAAATGTATCCAAGAGGCGGGCTTGACGCTTAACACTAACAAATGTTGTTTCGGCAAAAAGAAACTTACCATACTGGGACACCTAGTGGATCAACATGGCATCTATCCCGATCCACAGAAGATAGCTGCTGTGAAAAATTTCCCTACTCCAGAAAATATCGCAGAGGTCCGAAGTTTTCTGGGCCTGTCCTCGTATTATCGACGATTCATCCGAAACTTTGCCGATATCGCAAAGCCGCTGCATGATTTATTAAAGAAAGATGTCAAATTTTCCTGGAACACGTCACAGTGGGAATCTTTTACAACTCTCAAGAAGTTATTGACGAGTAGCCCTGTTTTGGGACATTTGCTCCCAGACGCAAAAACGAAGATCCATACAGACGCTAGTGGCTATGGCATAGGGGCAGTATTAGTACAGGATCAAGATGGTAAGGAAAGACCAATAGCCTATGCATACCGATCCCTGACTGCATCCGAAAAGAACTATTCTACAACAGAAAAAGAGTACCTTGCTGTCATCTGGGCGATCAGTAAATTCAGACCGTACCTTTTCGGAAAACCCTTTACCGTGGTAACGGACCATCACTCTTTGTGCTGGTTGGCCAATATTAAAGATCCTTCTGGCAGACTTGCGCGATGGACTTTGAGGTTACAGGAGTATGACATCAATATCGTCTACAAAAGTGGTCGCAAACATTCTGATGCCGATTCACTGTCAAGAAAACCGCTTGTCGAAGCTGTAGTTGAGGATATAGAGGAAATCCCTTTCTTTGCAGTCATCACTGATTTTAGAAAAGAACAGCTCAAAGATAAACACTTGAAATCCTTAATGAAAACACTCCAGAGGGGCGACAACCACAGAAGTTACCAAATAAGAAGCGGTGTTCTTTATAAAAGAAATTATGACCCCATGGGACAGGAATGGCTATTAGTAGTACCGAGACAACTCCGTCGCGATGTTTTAAAGAGTCTTCATGATGCTCCAACTGCTGGTCATCTTGGATTCGCCAAGACCTATGATCGAATAAGGCGGAAGTATTATTGGCCAGGATTATATGGCAGCGTTAGCCGCTATGTGGCACATTGTCGAGAATGTCAAAGACGGAAATCTCCACCTCAACTTCCTCCTGGACAACTTCGTCCAATAAAGCCCCCTGATTCACCATTTGCAAAAATTGGAATAGATCTACTTGGACGCTTCCCTGTCACCCGAAACGGCAACCGATGGATTATTGTTTGCACCGACTATCTGACGAGATTTACAGTTACAAAGGCATTACCAACTGCTGAGGCTACTGAAATTGCTAAATTTATAGTGGAAGAAATCATACTCAAGCACGGTGCCCCTAGAGAGATGATCAGTGATAGAGGAGGCTCTTTCCTCTCTAGTATCGTGAAAGACATTAATCAACAGTGTCAAACATCTCACCTTCTGACGACAGCTTATCATCCACAAACAAACGGATTGACTGAGAGATTTAACAAAACATTAGCTGACATGCTATCTATGTACGTTGACGTTGAATAAAGAAACTGGGATACCATCTTGCCGTTTGTGACCTTCGCCTACAATTCAGCAAAACAAGAAACTACCGGATTCAGCCCATTCTTTCTCGTACATGGTAGAGATATACAGACTCCTCTAGATGTGATTTTTCCTCACAGCACCGATTCCTATGACAACAATTATGACAACAACTGATTACCAGGGCTGAGGAAGCTAGACAGCTAGCAAGACTTCACATCCTTGACGCTCAAGCAACTGACAAACAAAGATATGACGAGAGGCATCGGCCAGTCAGTTACAATATCGGAGACCTCGTCTGGGTCTATACTCCCGTGCGAAAAGTGGGGTTGTCAGAAAAGCTGCTAAGACGTTATTTCGATCCGTATCGAATCACACGTCGTTTATCTGATGTAACCTACGAAGTTCAAAGCATGGAAGAGGACAGAAAACGACGAAGTTCAAAGGATGTAGTCCATGTTCTGAGGTTAAAACCCTACTTTGACCCAAAGCAACAACTAGTTGATAAAGAACGACGCAGCAGTGGCAGGAGACCTGTCACAAGGAGTCAAACTAAATTGCAGCGGGACGCTGCATCTTCCTAAGGAGGGGGAACTGTAGCGAAGATAGCATCCAATGCTGTGCGAGTCGGTGGCCTCGCGGTAAAGCACTGACCTGCGAAGCAGCAGATTGTGAGTTCGATTCCAACTGAAGGCAAGTTACCTAAAATTTGTTTTTATGTTAAAATTTCGTGTATGTACTTTCCAGAAAATTCTTATGTTAATTGTTACGCAGTTTTTAGAACTTTCCAAGTCTGGAATGTTCCTTTCGAGAAAATTCCTCGTCTGTATATAAGCTGGTGTAGCCTTCAGTTCAACAGAATAAAGTTTCAGAGTTTTGTGGATACTCGTTGTCTTCACTTGTTCTTAGTGAATACACACTACGATAGAGAAATCTACGCGACAATATTTGAAGAAAATTGCATATTTCTGCATGAAAAATTCATTTATCAAAAATTAAGAGGGGAGATTATCCAACCCCTCAGTTTTTCATTTTAAACTGGACAAATGAATCCTCAAAAAGTATCCGGAAAAGCGCCTTTTCAGCAAGAATCCAGAAAAAAAATTGACGCAAATCGGATGTTTCAATCAAGTGTTATTACGTTATGTACATACATTCGTACATTTATACATACAGAACTTGCACAGAAACATATTTCAGACTTTGATTATGTATGGGCTAAAAAAGTGTTATATAAGATGACAATATTAGGGTGGTTCCACAGTTATTATTCATAGAGCATATAAAATACATGTACTGCTATGGTAAATGTGGAATATCGAAGTCTAATGTCTTAGAGGCATGTACACACAATTTCAGAACCGTGGTTCTTTATTAACATGTTTTGGAAGGAAGAGTGACGTTTTAAAAACCTAATATTTGAGGATTGTTTAAAGGGGGGGGTGTGAAAATAAAAGGCTTTTTTGGATTTTATGGAGCTGGATTTAAGAAAGTGAATGAGACATGTGGCAACATCAATATGATCTCGAGTCTAAAAGACAGTAGCTACTTCTTATTTACTGTCACAAATATAGACCTATAAGCTCCAAACAGCCTTTCATCCCCACTACCTCACTTTCACTCCACACTCTAAAAACATGTTAATCAGCGCCGTGCTAAAGGCAGGAGCGATGGGGGCAGTCACGACGGGGGTGGAAATTTAGAGAACGCCAAATTTATATTACCTACATTATGTTTAGTCTGTTACAAGAAAAAGTTTAGTGTGTGGGGGGAATTTTAACTTAGCCTCTGGCGTAATTTGTTCTTCGCACGCTTCTGATGTTCATATTGCAGCTACGGTTCTTGAATTGAGCACATGGGTATATAAGACACTCGGCTTCCATATTCAATATGAACTATCGCTGTACAAATATTTTATATACACAAGAGATGGAAATTGTTGGATCACCCACGTATTATTCATGTATCTGTGTGTATTTTTAGTAATTTTGTAATACTAATATGTAGTTTATGTGTTATATATCACTCTCTGTGTGTGTCAATAAAGATTTGTAGTTATTAATCAAATAACGGCAATAATATTAAGAGTTGTCTCATTCAAAGGCATAAAAAATACAAAATATTTCTAAAAAGTTGAACATAATAATGTACATGTACATTAGGGTGGAGCGAAAAAAAAATTTTTTTGAAAATCAAAAACGGGTAGGTGCCAAAAGTTGCCTTTATACTAGTACATCAACTGCGTGAAATTTTACCGCTGAAAAAAAATGGCTTGAGTCTGCGCTTTTGCTCCAAAAATCGAAATTTTGGGTAAAATGTCATTTTTTGACATGTTTTCAAAAAAATTAAAAAATTCCTACAGTGCTGGTTAGTATTTCAAAGTGTTGTTTAGACCTTTATATTTATCTGCTTAACATATTTAAACTATAAAACAATATATGTAGTCTGTATAATTGGAGCAATTCCGACAACTTTTTGTGAAAAATCAGCGTTAATCTCTCTATTGGAGCATACAACGAAATGTTCTTCTGAATGCATTTCTTACCTAGCTGCTTTCAAAACTACTGTGTATATAACTCATAGAGGTGGTTGCATTATCCCACCCGTCTCAACCATCCAATCATCTAGGCCCAGTATTTTATTTATGTATTGAATTGTTATTTTTTTTTCCCGAAGACGAGTATAAGTTTTCTAAATATCAAAGTAATTTATCTCTTCTTTGTAGTCATAGACTTTGGATGATTTGAATCATGCTGGTGTGACCTGCTGCACGTATATTTTTTATACCATGTATAACAGAAGAGAAGCTGAGTAATGTATTGGGTATGTTCTTAATTGAACCTAGTCAACAGCCTATTATCTTCATTAAAATTTCATGCAATTAGTACATTATGATTGGAAGTTCTGTTATCACAGCATTCTTTCAATCAATTACATTTTATATGCAATGATTTGCCTAAAAATTGATTGTATGAAATCAGTTTCTAGTATGCCATCATTTATTGAACCTATTACATTGAATATATGCTGAGAAGTTAGCTGTTTAATATTATGACGATCGTCACAGAGGATTGCAAACAAAATTTGCGTGTAAAACAACAATATTTCTAAAGAAGTTTTAGTATGCTTTATGTCGTTTCCTGTATTGTTCCGTAGTCTAGTAATTTCTAATAAGATTTTAGATCTATTATTTAGGTGTGTAGTACATTTGGTATAAACTTGGATTATAGATTTGGTGAGTGAACATATAGACGCTTATTGCCAATCTGTGCTTATAAAAAGCGGAAAACTTTATTAACTTTATGAGCTGTCTTTTCTGTGAGATGTTTTCTAAATTTCTATTCCCCATTCTTTGAGAAATAGCTTTCCTTATGAATTAGCTTTGCAATCTCCGATAGAAATTTCTAGTCTGTTCTGAGTATCTTTTTCTCAATTTGAGAAAATAATTTCTCTATTTTATAAAAAAAAATTGCAATAGGAAGTGAATATTGCTTAGACAAAGATTTTCCTTATTGATCCAGTGAATCCATGTAGCTTAGAACGTTTTATATCGACTTCTCTAATAATTGACGCAGAGGAAATTCACTGGAGTTGAAGTAGCGAATGATTCAATATCATATAGACAATTCTAAGCTTACCCCATGCAAAATAGTTCACAGTGACAAATAAAACTCTCCTAATTTTAAATGAGCACTTATAGTCGATATCCGTCCATTCCCTCATAAAGCACAATGCATTATAAGTTTATGCCCAGGATCTAAATTAATTTAATTCACCATCAAATGTTGTCCACTCATAAAAAGGGGATCTAAAAGTTAAAAGGAAATTAACTGGATACGAAAACACTTAGAAAACGGCATAAAACTAATGCAAAAAAAGTTATTTACAACAGCGGTTGCTTTACACATGGAGAACAAATTTTCATTGCAATTCTCGCTGACGATCACCATCACATTAAACAGCTCGCTTCTCAACATATAAAAAATGCAAAAGAGAATAAATGATGGCATACTTATAGTTGAAATATCTGAAATCATCTTTGAAGCAAATCATTACGTAAAAAAAAATACAATTGACTGAAAAAATGTTGTGGTAACAGAACTTCTAATCATTATTCATCAACTGAATGTAAGTTTGATAAATATAATAGATGGCCGAATAGATCCCTTTAATAATATTCCCGTACATTACTCTGCTTGTCATTTTTTTTGTATGAACTGTAAAAACATACATGAAGATAGTTACAGCAGCATGTGGATGCAAAGAACTGATGAACAAGGTGGAAGCATCGAAAACATGCCAAATTTTTATAAAGAAAATCACAAATCAATGTATAAATAAAACACTGTACTAAGATGATCGAATAGTTGGGCCGGATGGTATAGTAAATATAGCCACCTCCACGACGCATGTCCAAGGTAGTTTTGAAAACAAGAGCTGTATTAAAAACAACAATTCGTTATATGACCCAATAGAGTGGTATTGCTGTTTTCTTACTAAAAGTTGTCTGTTTTGCTCCAGCTATAGGGAATAAACATATTGTTTTATAGTTTAAATATGTTAAGCACATAAATATAAAGATCTAAGCAACACTTTTAAATACTAACCTGCTCTGTAGAAATTTTTTAATTTTTTTGAAAAAATGTCAAAAAATGACAAATTTTACCCAAAATTTCGATTTTTGGAGCAAAAGCGCAGACTCAAGCCATTTTTTTTCAGCGGTAAAATTTCACGCAGTTGATGTACTAGTATAAAGGCAACTTTTGGCACCTACCCGTTTTTGATTTTCAAAAAAAAATTTTTTTCGCTCCACCCTAATGTACATATCTAATGTATTTCAATGTGCGGCAACAAATTTCCTTTCAAAAAATACACATATTTCTTAAATAATGGGCACAGTGCTAGTTCAAGGAACAGAGGAAAACACTTTGTAAAATATTTTTCCTTCCACAACGTTATTTCTAAACAAATATTTTTCATATGGACAACAGGCAGTTGAAAATTTTTAATAAATAACGTGAAATACAGCATTAAGCACACTAATTAGGAAATCCGAAGTGACTTTACAACTCCTCATTAAAGTGCATAGAGCACATTTTTACAAGAGCAATAAACTGGAAAATGAAATATTCGCTTCAAAGTTTCCAAGCAAATATAAATTTAGCTGCTACACATTTACATTTTTAATTTACATGCATTAAAATATAAAGTTTAGTGAAACAAAACAACTTAATTTCCTTCATAGCTCTTTAAATTTACTAATGTTTATGAAGTGTTTAAATTAATCAGATTTATAAATTGCACAAAGGCATATACACTAGGGTGGAGCGAAAAAAGTTTTCTTTTGAAAATCAAAAACGGGTAGGTGCCAAAAGTTGCCTTTATACTAGTACATCAACTGCGTGAAATTTTACCGCTGAAAAAAAATGGCTTGAGTCTGCGCTTTTGCTCCAAAAATCGAAATTTTGGGTAAAATTTGTCATTTTTTGACATTTTTTCAAAAAAATTAAAAAATTTCTACAGAGCTGGTTAGTATTTAAAAGTGTTGCTTAGACCTTTATATTTATCTGCTTAACATATTTAAACTATAAAACAATATGTTTATTCCCTATAGCTGGAGCAAAACAGGCAACTTTTAGCAAGAAAACAGCATTACCACTCTACTGGGACATACAACGAATTGTTGTTTTTAATACAGCTCTTGTTTTCAAAACTACCTTGGATATGCGTCGTGGAGATGGCTATATTTCCTATACCACCTGGCCCAACTATTTGATCATCTTAGTACAGTGTTTTATTTATACATTGATTTGTGATTTTCTTTATAAAATTTGGCATGTTTTCGATGCTCCCACCTTGTTCATCTGTTCTTTGCATTCCACATGCTGCTGTAACTATCTTCAGGTATATTTTTACAGTTTATACAAAAAAATGACAAGCAGAGTAATGCACGGGAATCTATTAAAGGGATCTATTCGGACATCTATTATATTTATCAAACTTACATTCAGTTGATGAATAGTGATTGGAAGTTCTGTTAACACAACATTTTTTCAGTCAATTGTATTTTTTTTTACGTAATGATTTGCTTCAAAGATGATTTCAGATATTTCAACTATAAGTATGCCATCATTTATTCTACTTTTGCATTTTTTATATGTTGAGGAGTGAGCTGTTTAATGTGATGGTGATCGTCAGCCAGAATTGCAATGAAAATTTGTTCTCCATGTGTAAAGCAACCGCTGTTGTAAATAACTTTTTTTGCATTAGTTTTATGCTGTTTTCTAAGTGTTTTCGTATCCAGTTAATTTCCTATTAACTTTTAGATCCCCTTTTTATGAGTGGACAACATTTGATGGTGAAATGTCCTTGGCATAAACTTATAATGCATTGTACTTTATGAGGGAATGGATGGATATCGACTATAAGTGCTCATTTATAATTAGGAGAATTTTATTTGTCACTGTGAACAATTTTGCATGGGGTAAGCTTAGAACTGTCTATGATATTGAATCATTCGCTACTTCAACTCCAGTGAATTTCCTCTGCGTCAATTATTAGAGAAGTCGATATAAAACGTTCTAAGCTACATGGATTCACTGGATCAATAAGGAAAATCTTTGTCTACGTAATATTCACTTCTTATTGCAATTTTTTTTTATAAAATAGAGAAATTATTTTCTCAAACTGAAAAAAAGAGACTCAGAACAGACTAGAAATTTCTGTTGGAGATTGCAAAGCTAATTCTTAAGGAAAGCTATTTCTCAGAAAGAATGGGGAATAGAAATTTAGAAAACATCTCACAGAAAAGACAGCTCATAAAATTAATAAAATTTTCCGCTTTATATAAGCACAGATTGGCAATCAGCGTTTATATGTTCACTCACAAAATGTATAATCCAAGTTTATACCGCGGGATGTTTTATACCAAATGTACTACACACTTAAATAACAGATATAAAATCTTATAAAAATTACTAGATTACGGAACAACACAGGAAACGACATAAAGCATACTAAAACTTCTTTAGAAATATTGTTGTTTTTTAACAAGTAGTTTTTGCAAATTTTGTTTGCAATCCTCTGTGACAATCGTTATAGTATTTAACAGCTAGCTTCTCAGCATATATTCAATGTAACAGGTTCAATAAATGATGACATACTAGAAATTATATTCATACAACCAATTTTTAGGCAAATCATTGCATATAAAATGTAATTGATTCAAAGAATGCTGTGATGACAAAACTTCCAATCATAATGTACTAATTGCAAGAAATTTTAATGAAGATAATAGACTGCTGAATAGGTTCAATTAAGAACATACCCAATACATTGCTCAGCTTCTCTTCTGTTATACATGGTATAAAAATATACGTGCTGCAGGTCACACCAGCAATCCAAATCATCCTAAGTCAGTGAATATAAAGAAGAGATAAATTACTTTGATATATAGAAAACTTATACTCGTCTTCCGGAAAAAAATAACAATTCAATACATAAATAAAACACTGGGCCTAGATGATTGGATGGTTGAGACGGGTGGGATAATGCAACCACCTCTATGAGTTATGTACACAGTAGTTTTGAAAGCAACTAGGTAAGAAATGCATTCAAAACAACATTTCGTTGTATGCTCCAATAGAGAGGTTAACGCTGATTTTTCACAAAAAGTTGTCAGATTTTCTCCAATTATACAGACTACAGATATTGTTTTATAGTTTAAATATGTTAAGCAGATAAATATAAAGATCTAAGCAACACTTTTGTTTAGATACTAACCAGCTCTGTAGCAATTTTTTAATTTTTTTGAAAAAATGTCAAAAAATGACAAATTTTACCCAAAATTTCGATTTTTGGAGCAAAAGCGCAGACTCAAGCCATTTTTTTTCAGCGGTAAAATACTAGTATAAAGGCAACTTTTGGCACCTACCCGTTTTTGATTTTCAAAAAAAAATTTTTTTTCGCTCCACCCTAATATACATACACTATATTGCCATTGATTATTGGACACTCGCGATTTTAGACATTTTACTAAATATCTAGAAAAATACATGAGGAATCATCTCGAAACTCTTAGTGTATAAATATAATAGTATACGCCATACATCGCCGAGAAGATTTTTTACCGAAACTCCATAGGGGACCGTCAACAAATTAAAAAAGAATGAATATCTTTTGAATAACCCTGTCAAAACTAATGTAGCAAAAGCGCTCAAACTCTAGATTATGATTGAATGCCTTATTGTAATACCCTGTGTTCATTTTTATGCAAATAGCATGCATACTCGCAGAGTAATTAAGGTTTTTATAAAAATGGTTCCAAATTTTTCCAAGTTTTTTCCTTATAATTTTCAGAATTCTTAATATAAAATAATTTTTTTTTTCAGAAAATATGACAAACAACATTGCACACAGTACCTTGTAATCAGAATTAAAAAATAATGAAAATTGTGTACAAAATGAGTAGGTTTACTAAATAATTTTTTACTGCGCATGCGTCAACGATATGAAAATTTCATTTGCATATTATGTTAGTTAAATGTATAAATCAACTTTTGTGAAAGTCACAAAATCATAACTTGAAAATTCTGAAAATAATCGTCAATTGAATTAGTTGAAAATCCGTTATTCTCAAAATGAAGCAAAAACAAGAGGGGTTGTATCCATATATTCATTGATTAGTGTCAATATAGAATACACAATACGGGACGTACTACTACATTTGAATAAAATCCCTCATTTTTTTGCTTCACTTTCGAAACAACGGATTTTGTCCTTTTTCTATAGACGATTACTTTCAGAATTTTCAAGCTATGATTTTTGAGACTTTTACAAAAGTTGCTATATACATTTAGCTAACATAATCTGCAAATGAAATTTTGATATCTTTGACGCATGCGCAGTAAAAAAATTATTTAGTAAACCTACTCATTTTTCAAACAATTTTTATTATTTTTTAATTCAGATTACAGGGTACTGTGTGCAATGTTGTTTGTCCTATTTTCTGAAAAAAAATATTAATTTATATTAAGAATTCTGAAAATTATAAGGGAAAAACTTGGAAAAATTTGGGACCATTTTTATAAAAATCTTAATTGCTCTGCGAGTATGCATGCTATTTGCATAAAAATGAACACAGTGTATTACAATAAGGCATTCAATCATAATCTAGAGTTTGAGCACTTTTGCTACATTAGTTTTGACAGGGTTATTCAAAAGATATTCATTCTTTTTTAATTTGTTGACGGTCCCCTATGGAGTTTCGGTAAAAATGTTCACGGCGATGTACGGCGTATACTATTATATTTATACACTAAGAGTTTCGAGATGATTCCTCATGTATTTGTCTAGATATTTAGTAAAATGTCTAAAATCGCAAGTGTCCAATAATCAATGGCAATATAGTGTATGTCAGTTCTTTATTGGTTTGTTTAAAAAAACAATTTGGATTGTAATGCAAAATATGTGTCATAGTTTGAGTGTTTAAGCATATTTTAACCTCTTTTTTAAGGGAATAATTTGTAAAAAAAAAGTTTACAAGTTTTAGAAGTTGATATTTATTTTAATGGCAATAATTTTAATTATTCCAAACTCCATTTATTTTAGAAGTCGGATTGAAGTTAATATTTTTTTTTCTGAAACAAGAGAATTAATGAATTATTTTAACGAGACTATGGCAATGTAAGGTGCTAGTGAAATTTTTTTAATTGATTACAGATACCCTATTTTTGCAGTTGGGCGAGTTTATGTTCCACACACTTTTGTTAATTTTAGCATAGGATATCAGGTCTTGTTTATAGAAGTGTAAAAAACTCTATAAAAATTAAACCAGGTAGATAATGCAAATCATATATCAACTAAAGAGCATTGTAAGGAAAACGTGTGATATCAAAGTGTCTAATAAAAGCATCAACTGCCAAAATATTAGATTTATCTATACAAAAAACTTAAGAATTAAGTAATTATAAATATATATTTTAGTACTGGTAGTAAGTATAAAAGTTACATGGGTATTCTATTGAAAAAAATATTAACCAATAAACAAGGGGATACGTAAATACTTAAATACTTATTATCCTTCTTCATTTACCTCAATGAAAGTTCATTAAATCTAATAAATCTATGGACAATGTAAACATGTTTTTATATCAAACCGAATTTTTACTTTCTTCTATCTTTACAAGAAGAAAGTATTGGATTCATGAAAATTTTCGACTTCCGGTTTTTCGACGGATTTATACGTTTTAGAAGGTCCTGAATGCGTTTTGACTATTTTTAGAAAATGTCTCTCTGTGAGTCTGTGTGTCTGTCTGTGAGTCTGCCTGTATGTGATAAAAAATTTGTGGGCGCTCTATCTCAAGAACTAATGCTTGAAATTTAATAAAATTTTATATTCAGTTAGGCCTTGATATGAATTAGTGCCTATTGGGTTTTGGTGAAAATTGGCCTGCAGGTGGCGCTGATGTACTACGTTTTTCATGATTTTCAAGATTGCTATATCTCAAGAACTAATGCACAGAATTTCACCAAACTTCAGATTCCGCAATACCTTGAGATACATAGCCGCTGATAAGGTTTTGGTGTGAATTGCCTTATAGGTGGCGCCGCTATGCTACATTTTGCACGATTTTTGCGATAGCTATATCGCAAGAACTAATGCAGAGAACTTCATCAAATTTTAGATTCTGTTACACTAGAATATATAACATAATTAGACGCTGATTACATTTTGGTATTAACCTTGCAACAGGTGGTGCAGCTATGCTGCATTTTGAAGAATTTTTCCGATAGTTATGTCTCAACAACCAACGCACAGAATTCCATCAAACTTTAGATTTTGTTACAAAATGACATATAACATAATTACACGATGATTACGTTTTGTTATAAATCCTTCAACTGATGGTGCTGCTGTGCTATATTTTACATGGTTTTTTTTTTAACTAGCTATATCTCAAGAACTAATGCACAGATTTTCATCAAACTTCAGATTCTTTTACACCATAACATGATTAGACGCTTTTTTACGTTTTGGCATAAATTGTCCAAGATATGGTGCTGCTGTGTCACGTTTTGCAATTTTTTTGTTATAACTATATCTCAAGATCTAATGGACGGAATTCCATCAAATTTCCGATTCTGTTAGGTCTTATTTTTTTGCTTATTAGGTTTTAGTATAAATTACCCAACATGAGACACTACTAATCTCATTTTCTCAGAATATTAATTAAATTTTGCGTTTTAGGCTTTTCGGATACCAGAATCTCATTAGGCTAGGTCAAATGTTCGAGGAAGTTCGACAGTGGTTAACTTTGGGGTCACCACGTTTTTTTTTTTTTTTTTTTTTTTTTTTTTTTTTTTTTTTTTTTTTTTTTTTAATGTACTTATGAGATAGAAGAAAGTTTTGGGATTGACACATCCAACTAGTTTTTATTGGTTTCGATAGTTTTTCGATAATGTCACTTTGCCTTATTTAATCCTCTTCATGTGTATATTGTATAATGTTGAAGTTTCGATGTTTCACTAAAATATTTCTTTAATAAACGCTGACAGAATTTTTTGTAATTTTAATAATATATTATATAATCTCATTTACTGCTATAAAAAACAATGTTAAAATTAATTTTCCGTTGTAAGATAAACTCCGATAATGCGTTTATAAGTGTTAAGATAACTGGATACTATATGGTCCAGTCAAACATTATCCATGTCCCAGGTACACCATTCTTGAAAAATTTACAGGGTAACTAAAACACCTGCCTTTCATTTGAAACATAAAGTAAAATTGTATAGATTCTTAACGGTAATAACGCATTTATATGCTTAGTCTTCTAAAAAAGTGATTAAAGTAATTTCTGTATTTTAATTAAAACATGAAAAAATTCCACCAAATTTATGTTGTTTTTAAGATAAGACGCCTGAATTTGTGGTTATCTTTCACAAAAAGGCAGAGTTATGATTGAATTAACACACGTTGTTATAAGAACTAGAGATATGTGAAAAATATTCACAATAGCTTAAACTTAAAAGTCATCTACAGTTTTTTATAAATTGGTTTATGGCCCGGTAACCCCAGCTTACTTTAAATAATGCATTTGTTAAAAGCGGGTTAATACAAATTATAAAAAATGTGCATACTTACTTTATTATATATACTTTATTTATTTCTTATTTTTGTACAGTATAAAAGAAATTGGTTAATTTGCTGTGAACTGGTCTATTTCTTGTAGTATTGTTCTTTTTAGAAAATTCATGACCCAAAAAAGAAATGAAATGCTTGAAATTCTTCTTATTCATTTCTGACTTAAAACTAATCTTCAAAACGCAATGTAATATATTCATTCATATATAATAAGGCCATTAGGTGAAAGGCTATGAAATTCAATTTATATGCATAAGTCGCATACCTCTTTTTGAACGCGGTCTGATTAATCGAAAATGGAGAAAAAAAACCCGGAATACAAAGATGGTGTATGCATATCCAAAGAAATGTATGCATATATAACAGTATAATGAAATCAGGACTTTAGCATGAAATAAAATGCTGATAAAACGATTTATATTCCTTATGTGCAAAAATTTTTAAAACATTCTCCTATCAATATGTATTAGTCTTTACAATTCCGTTACGCTGTAACGTTATTTCGGAAAAGCATCGTATGAATATAAGTAAGCATTTCTTTGATTTAAGGGAGAATATCACAATAAACCTTTTAAAAATAAAAAATACGTATGAGGAGCCCAGAAGCCAAGGGGTACAAGTGACAAAATGTCGATTTGGAGTAAATTGACTTTAAAGATAATTGATGTTAAATTGGAACATCGATAACAATTGACTAAATTGAAATAGGAAACATCTGCTTGTTGAATTCTAATCTTTCAACTCTCATTTCAATAACTGTTAAAAAATAGAGTACAATTTTCTTTAAATGTATAATTAATCAAAATTGTTTGTTTTTCTAAAAAAGTGGTTTATCTCTATAACTCCTCAAATAATCAGAAAATGACCTATATTTCTTTACCTGGAATGAAAAAAGCATATTTCCAGATATCCTGTGCACTTAACTCATTTTTTTCAATTTTGTCACTTATACCCCTTGGCTTCTGGAGTCCTCATATATTGTCTGTCGTGAACGTGTTATCGAACTTTAACATTTTGACTGCCATTGCTGTCATATGTGATAGCCACCCTCATAGCATGCATATTCACAGTGACGTCACAATGACGTCACTGTGAGTCACTTTGGTCACATCACATCTGTGACGAAAATGCCACCACTCAGTGACGTCACAATGTGACTAAGATGTGACTTTCTAAAAAAATTTTCACAGTTCGTCACAATGTTAATGTCAAAGTAATCACAACTGACACACTTTTCACAAATTTGTCACATTGTGACGTCGCAAAGTGGTCACAATGTGACGTCACAAAAAAGCTCTAAAACGGCCATAACGACTTCACATTTTAGTCACTGTGACTTCGCATCGACGTCACGTGACGTAACATCGACAATTGATGGTCACAAAGTCACAATGTGACTTCACAACGACGTTGCAGTGGCGTCACCATGTCTTACGGGCAAGAATGTTTCCATTGGGACACTGACTATCAGATATGATAACCACGGTGTTTCAACACTTCAGGCCTTGGATATCAAAGACGGTACGAGTTACATGAAAATGGAATATGAATTTTATTTGTTGGGTTTCTTACGAAGCGTTATATAAACGTGTTTGAGCAAATTGATGTATGTTCTGATTGTATGAGCTACGTTTTGTGGAAAATGAAATATTTTCCATAAAAAATAATAGAAAACAAAACCTAAGCTAATAATTTCCCAAGCTCATCCTTTCATGTTTTTTTTCTTCAATTTAACAGATTACATCGAAGAAACTTAAATCTTAAAATGTGATTTTAGTGATAAATGAGAAATTTATCTGTCTACAAAATAAATATTTTCTCGTGGAAGAATTTGCTCTAAATTTCTTGGGGTGCTTTGACTATCATTTTAGATAGCCAGGATAAAAAATCTCCTAATGTGTTCCAAAATGAATCCGAAATGTTTTTATATATAATTTTATGTTACAAAAATTTAAACTACACACAAAAACAATTTGGCACCCTGGTGAACATTCGCAGTTTTCGTTTGGCAGTCAATGTGATAAAAGAATATTATGGCGGTACTTCATTTAAAACCGGTTTTATCATAAAACACGGGGAACCGATACCTATCCAAATCTATAAAAAATTAACTTTAAAGCCATTTTACTCAAAGCAGATATTTTTGACATTGTGCGAATTCTATTTTCAAAAGTATGTAACATAAAAACTTAATAAATATTCAAATTGTGTCTTATTTATCTTAAAAACCTCCAACTATTTTTATGCAAGTACCTTTAATATTTTTATTTTTATTTTAAAAATTTTTATGGAAATCTTGTTCCAAAATTTCCGTTTTATGGTTTAATTACCAGTAAACTTCATTATTAGTTTAAGGTGAAGTTAAAATACACCATTGTAAGAATGTACATATACAATATTAACATGATAGATTGTTTTATAATCCTGTGTGTAACACATGTACGTCATTAAAAAACTTTAATTAGTATGTTTTCACTGGAAATTCTCAAAACTGAAAAATAAACACATTAATATACTGTGAATTAAAAAACTTCATACAGAGCCAACCGCACAAAACTCCAAGTCATCGAGCAGAAGTAAATTTCCCGCATTTTATGGGAGAGTAGTAATAGGGGAATCTAATGATCCGTGTCTGCCGGAAGCAAAGCGGTGCATTAAGCCAAAAACTGTAACCACGAATGGTTCACTCTTAGGTTTAGCATTGTGTTTGCCGTACAATAAAAAGTAGGAAATCACGGAAAACTGGGTGCAGGAAAACATAATGCTAGGACTACTAGTCAACCACTAGTAGTATTAATTTTTGGCTTATGCACCACTTCGCTTCCGGCAGACATGATCATTAAATTCTATTACTACTCTTTCATAAAATGAATTATATTTTCATGTACTCGATGGCTTAGGGTTTCGTGCGGTCGGCTCTTAGACTAATACAAAAAGATTTTTCTGCTATGATTTTGTTCTTAATTTATTTCAAATGTGTTGCTTTCCGGGTGTTCTTAATATATTGGAAAAGTTTTACTATCTAGTAATGTATTCTAAAAATAGTACTGTTAATGGTGTTGAAATAGTGTTCTAAATACTGTTAATAAGATATTTCCTTACAATAGTGTTGTGCTGCAGTTACACTGAGAGAAAAATATAGTTCAGGCATCTAGAATCTAAATTGTGGCTCTTGAAAAAATAGTTCCATGTCATCCTTATAAATTCTAGTTCCCTATGCCAGAGAGTTCTGGAGTTCCCTATTAGAATTCAAGAGTGTTTTCTTATATTCTCGTTGTCAAATCTATTTAAAAATCTCTGAAAATAAATGCGAATACAAGAGGTTTAATTTAGTAACTAGAATTCTAGTATATGAAACCATTTCCAAAATCAAGCGATAATTTCTCGTTACTGAAACGATTCAACATCGTTTCGTCCCCTAGAAAACACTAGACTAGAAATGTCAGCTCATTGCGTCTATTCAACATAGTTGTTTAATCTATTCGCATAGTTCGGTCATCTGTAGTTCTAGTTTGAGTATTCAGAAAGTGACTGACTATTCATTCTAGGTGAAGTGGGTATATATTTTTTCTCAGTGTATTTTGTCAATAAATTAACAACGTATTTTGACCCCACAGAATTTATCTACTATAAAACAACACATGTAAGACACATTCAAAACAATTTTTGCATGGTGCCTTTAAAATTTCACAATTTTAAAAAGGAAATAAAGGAAAGTAGCTTTAAAGAAAAAAAATCAGGAGTTTTTTTGTGAATTGACTAATTTTACCAATAAATATGAATAACTGCATTTCTGAAAAAAAATGTAATTATTAGTAACACCTCTTGCACAATCTATTTCGAAGCACAACATATTCGCAATACATTCACAACACAATCAGTAACCATTTTAGTTAGAATTGTTAATTATTATGTTCATTTAGAGTTATGAGAGTGTTTCACGAATTTGTTGTCTGTTAATTAAATTAAAGTCTAATCACGTATCATTAAAATTATTAAATAGAATCTGTAAACTAAGACTGCATCATTTGTTTTCTTAAAAATATTGTTGAACTTAAAGAAATATTTGCAGCTACATATTTTTAGTCAAAATTTTGTTAAAATCAAGAACTATCGAGATGCTATAGGTGATCTCTCCATTTTAATCAAATTTTATGTTGTAATACAAAATAATATTTATTTTAATCTTCATATTAATGATCTATTTGTTTGTAAAATATATTCGTTGAACACGAAAATATTTACAAAAAAAAACTTCGTAGAAGTTTAAACTTTTATATTTGTAAAATTTTAATTTAATTAAAATTTTGTAAATATTTAATTTTTTTTCGTAAAATGTTGTTATCTCAAATTTGAAAATTTTGACCATTTTTAACTTTGAAATGCTCCGTACACATTTTTAATTATTCAAATCTTTTAAAATTTATACTTTACTGTCTTCTGTTAAATAATGAATAAATGAAAGCATAAAAAGTTGCATATTAGGAAGATTTTAATGTTGAAATTTATATAAATATGAAAATATATTGGTACTTTTTTGGAAAAACAAAACATAATTATCGCAAAATTTTTTCCTACTTGTATATTCAGCAAATGTTTACAATTCTTGCCAACTTCCATTATATAATATAAAAACTATGTCATAAATAAATATTGTCGTATTTTATGCAAAAGAAATGAATATGACGCACTTCAAAATTCGACAACTATTCGTTATTTTAAAATTTAAAAAATTGAGTAATTTAAAATCATTTCTTCGTTTTATCTCCAAATTATGAAAATAACTATTTAAAATTACCATTGGCGAATCTCCTAATTTTGAAATGAATCCATTGAAAATGAAAAGATTTGGTTTGTAATATCCATTGCTCCCTTAAGGCTGTTAACTTGGTATACTTGAATGTAAAACATGTTCGTCGAACATGTTCACAAAAGTGTATATTCCGGTTCGAGAAAACTGATTAGTACACAATAAAAATTGCCTAAAACATTTTTGAAAATCTTTGGTGGCAAAAAATTGTCTTTGTAAATCATTATTTTATGAGATTTATAAATATAAAAACACGTTTCAAAATAGAGGGAAAATCGAATGAGGTTGTTCTGTAAAGGAGGTGGGCAAATAAAGGCTATTTTTCGCCCATCATATACCCGAAAAAAAAGTTTCGAATTCCGATAATTGTTCAGTGGCTTTGCATAATTAATGATATATATTTTTGTTTAGTATAATCTTTACATGATAAATAAAATGGTAAGTCATAGAAATTATAGCCCAAAGATAGAGTGTTTTGGTTTTTTTCTACATTTTTGACGTTCTTTGCGTCTTTGAGTGAATTTATTAAGCTCTCAATGAACCCAATTAATTTTCACATGCAATGATACTACTACTAATAAGCTTTCATAGGAGTATTATTTTATTTGGGTTCAATGTGCGCTTCTACCCTTTAAAGAAAAAAAATATACCATCCAGGAGAATCAAATTCACTGTTATCGGAGCGCGTTCAGTATTGTTTTTCCGTACTGAAGAAATATTTATGTTGTTGAGAGGTTAATGTTGTTTTCTGAAACTATTTTTCCAATATTTATTAAAGAAATTACCAATAAATAATGCTTGGATGTTAGTGTTATTGTTGTAAAGAATGACGAAAAAATTGTTCTAACAAAAGAGTTACATCAATATTTAGATGTTCGAAAAACTGCGATGTACAGAGTTGTTCTATGTAATGCTCTAAATGTAGATAGTATGTATTTCGTGATCTTCAGTCTCGAAGTACTTCTATTTCTTCTTCTGATTTAAAAGTAAGAGATTGTGCGTCAATGATTACTGCCGACGAGACCACAAATACGAAGATTATAGTATCAGTTCCTCATTGTGAGTACTCTAACATTTGTTGTACATTGTATGATATGTAAAGTTAAGAACTGCTTCGTTATTGCAGCAAAAGCTATTGAAATTCAAGCCTTAGAAACTGGAATTTATATTTCTTCGGGAAAACGATGCTGTCAAACTAGAATTTCAACTAGTAAAGTTCAAAATGCGTTCCTCAAAAAAGAGGTCATTTCGTGTTTGCTTTTCAGTGTTACTTGTAAAACTTAAAACTGGTCCCTCTAATGGTGTTGTGACCGCATTATTCACGGTAAGAAAAAAATAATATATTCTTTAAATATGCACGCTCTGTATGTGAGAATACATCGATGTATGAAATATATATTGAAAGTATTTAAAACAATATCAGAAATGTACAAAGCAGAAAGTCTCCATTCTGATACACCTGGACTCTATTCTAAAATTGATTATTATACTCTCACGGGTATATCTATGTACCATTTTAGCTATATCTTTAAACTAGTAAAGTTCAAAATACGTTCCTCAAACAAGAGGTCATTTCGTATTTGCTTTTCAGTAGTACTTGTAAAACTTAGAACTGGTCCCTCTAATGATGTTCTGACCACATTATTCACTAAGAAAAAAAATAATATCTTCTTTAAATATGCAAAACAGACATTGATTAAGAGATTTGTCCGACAAAACTTTGGAATGGAATACATGAACAGAACACAGGTTATTGAAAAATATACGAGGCCTTTAGCAGGAAGATTATTTATTCCAGATGACGACGATGATAGTGTAATTATTATTTTCGATACCACGTACATTTATATCCAGAAGAGTACGAACTAACCCTTTCAGAGAAATTCAATCTAGTTATACAAAGGAAGACAATTCGTTAAGCGTACGGTAATAGTCATTACTTCAAATTATATTTTGGATGTCTTCGGCCTTAACTTCGCGGATTCAAAGAACAATTACGCTAATATATTTACACATACGTTAAAAAAGAATCCCATAATATCAGAGAGTTGCAAAAGCTAAATGATGTTGAAATAACTGATAGATTTTTACGGGATTGTTAGGAACTTCTGCAAGAAATGAATTTCGAACATGACACATCAAGATTCCTAAATAAGTAGCAACGTTTTCCGACAGAGGATGTTAAGGGACACCTCTCGTAACCGAAGTTTGATTGTTTGACACAAAAATGTTAAAAACTATATCTGTAATACTTGGATAAAAAAATAGAGAAGCAACATCATACATGGCACTGTCAGTGTAAAGTAGGCGCAAGTCTAAAAGTACCAGTTGCATGTTGCTTCTGTATTATGGTTTTTGGTTTACTTGTGCCATAACTCAACCAAAATTTAAAAAAGAATTATTAAATATGCTCATATACTACAAGACGTGGCCACTGCATGGTCTAGTAGTCATTCTGGTGAAGCAACCAAAGAGGAAAATAATCTGAAACATATTGCCAAAAATGTCTGCAACTGTATGATTATATTTTTTGTTATTGGTTATTTCCGATATTTCATATATTGAAATAACAGTCTTAATAAGCTCTATTCATCGCAATTTATCATTTAGTGTTGTATTTACTATAAATTTCTTGGATAAAAACTAATGAGAATAGTGTTTATGGTAAATAATATACACCATATTTACTTAAATATATATTTTATTTTCCTATCAAATAATAAACTTTCTTCTAATTTGTTGTTAGATGAAAGTTTATTTGTTATGAGGTATACTAATGAAAAAAATATATGCGACATCTAGGTGCTGATGGGCGAAAAATAGCCCTTATTAGCTCCCCTCCTTTTTTCGTTGCTCTATTTTAATTTCCTACCATAAAAATATTTTTTGCACTGATCTCTGCTACACCAAGAAAAAAGATTTTATTAAAACTACAAAACATGTTTTGTTGATTACATTTTGGTTGCTTTAAATGAATTTTTTAGTTAAAGTAAAACATCTGTTCTGTTGCTCGGGCAAAAAAAAAATAACATTCTTATAAAATTTTAACAAAATTACATCAATTTTATTTGAATAATCAAAAGCTGTTTTTTTTAGTTTGACTAAAGTCTTTTATTTTCAAATTGTAAGTCCAACAATTTTTTTTTGTTTTTGAAAAATTTAAATTGATGTGTAATAGCCATAACTCTCTCACGTAATTTTGTTTAATTTACTTTTATAGCGGCTATTTCCATGCGAACTTAATTGTCTGCTAAAAGCTACGATTTTTGGCTACTAGTATTTTCGAGCGAAAAAAGTGACTTATTTTATGGAAGATATCTCATCATTTGAGTAAAGCGAAGCAAACTTTTCGAAAATAATGGTGGACAACAAGCATAACGATTTTCGGCTGTGTAACAGACAAACAAATTCGCATGGAAATAGCGAGCTGTAAATCATTAAAATAATTTTTGGATAATAACAACTTTTCAAATTGAGATGGATTAATGACGTTAATATTAGGCTATTATGCATTTCAAAAGAAATTTTTGAACAGAAATAACAGAAATAAATTAACATAACTTTTTTGTTTATTCAAACAAAATTTCCATTGACCCATACTTAAACGAAAGATTTGTTTGACCAAACAGTTTTTGTTGATTTAACAAAACTTTTTTCTGGGTATATATATATATATATATATATATATATATATATATATATATATATATATATATATATATATATATATACTTTTATAAATACATCCAAAGTTATTCAGACAATACCATCAAATAAACCAATGAAACCAGTATTTTTACAATCATATTATTAAAAAAAAAACAGTTGAAGTTTGAAGAGAAATAGAAGGCAGATTACCAAATTACTAAAAAATATATGGATAAATGGACATTATATAACCAGAGTAGTTCATATTTTACCATACAATAAACCAAAGAAACCAGTATTTTTACAATCATCTTATTGAAAACAGTTGAAGTTTGAAGTGAAATAGAAGGCAGATTACCAAATTAATGAAAGATAAATGGATAAAAAGACAGTAGAAGGCTTTTCTATTAAACTACTTCTTCAGGGGTGTATAGTTTAACAAAAAAGCAAAAACATCCAACCTGTTTCTGTTATGAGTCGTGCTGAAAGCTAAGAATTCGACTCACAATACACCCGACTGGCTGGAAGCTATTCACATGACAAATTAGTAGAAAGATATTCATTGAAGAAAATAAAATCAATATGACAAAATAACAATAATATAATATTCCTTAAAAAATATATATATATTAAAATATTTACCATTACCCAAATCCTAGCAAGATTTGTAGTGCAATCAGATACAAACTACATGTGACTTACTAACAGTCAAGGTTACGATCATAGTATAAATCACATAGATAATAAAATAAAGTTGTAACAATAATTATAAAAATCAGCAGAACATACACTATACATAATAAATAATATATAATAAATAATAAATAATATAATTCATAATATATTCAGAAAAAAAAATGCTACTGTTAGAAGTATTATATTTTTATTTTTAATCAATTATTAATATTACTATATTAATTATTTAACTAGAATATATTACTACAACTTCTAGCAGAAAATTATTTTAGTGTTGCCATCTATAGGATTAATATATTAATTAAATTATATGCTTATGGTGCTGCCTTCTATTATAGGAAAAAAATAAATAAATTATTTAATAGTTAAGAATTTCCAAGAATAATTTCTATTCTAATATTTTACAAATAATTTCTTTAAGAGAAATACAATAGACAACCATATCTTATCTCAATAACTTGATCATTTTTAAGTTATGCATATTAGTTTTTAGGTAAACATAAACTTTAATACTATGTGTAAAGTTAATTTTTTTGTTTAAATGCATGGTAATTAACAATTGCGTAATATCCAGACAACACCGCCCTCCACCGTAATCTAACATCTCACCCACCCAACCATCCTATTATTCATATTTTTTTTTCTATTTTTTTTTTGTTTTATTTTTATTTTTTATAATTTTTTTAAAACTTTTTTTTACGCAATGTGTGTGACTGTAATTAAAGTCATCACTATAATAATCAGTTTGTATAATTTTCCAACCTATAGGTAAAAAAAGTGATGAAAAATGGATGACATTGGAAAAAATTAAAGCTGTATGTCAGTTTTTAAATATCTTACTACGTTTCAAAATGGTTCTGCTTCTATATTTTAACTCATTATACGGTGACTTTTGTTATATTATTCTGAATGCGTTGGAAAATGTTCCGTAATCGATGCTTGAGGCATGATTTTTCAGCTTTTTTTAAGTTACTGTTAGTCACCTTCGCCACAGCACATCTGCGACCAAAATGCCACCACTCAGTGACGTCACATTGTGACTGAGATGTGACTTTCTTACAAATCTTTAGAAATTTATAAATATCCTTCAAAACATGTTATTTACTTTAAAAAACATGTTTCTGGCAATTTAAATATCGTCGCTTTTGTCACAGTTTCGTCACAATGTTAATGTCAAATTAGTCACAAATGACATATTTTTCACAAATTTGTCACATTGTGACCAATTTGTGAAATGTCACAAAAGAGCTCTAAAACGGCCATAACGACTTCACATTTTAGTCACTATGACTTCACGTCGACGTCACGTGACGTCACATCGACAAACGACGGTCACAAAGTCACAATGTGACTTCACAACGACGTTGCAGTGACGACACCATGCTTTACGGGTTGTTTATACCAACCTGTAAAATTTAGCTTTTTTAATCAGAGAAATTTGTCGATTTAATAAAGCGCAAATTTCTTTTATTAAAAACCGATGACTAAACATTTAAAATTTCGTAAAAGGCTTAAATCGCGAAAGGTTTAAATTAATTATTCAATTTGCCAACAAATTTAGATATTATAAAAACAAGGTAGAACCCGTCAAATTTTGTCGAAAGAAAATGTTTAAGAAGAAATTGTTTCATTAACTTATAATAAACCTACAAAATTAGTTATAGTAAAAAATGCATTTTATATTGATACGTCTAACTCTTAAACAAACGATATTTATCGTCAAATTAACAAAATAATATTTCTATAAAACGCAGTTGTAGAAATTGTTAAACTTTAATCGTATATATTAGCAGTAAAAAATTATAAAGATATGTTATTATGATAAAGTTATCAATTAAGCTACTTATGCTAGTATTCAAAAATGAAAAAAAGCAAAATTTATTCAACTTTGACTCAATCATAGAATTTTTTTCTCCGTGAAATCTAAACCCGCCATCATTTTCGCCATATCAAAATTTACAAATGTACATTTCACATCTGTATTCACGTTTTAAAAAAAATGGCATTTTAATTTGATAATTTTGATTCAAAACTTGAAGTCTCAATGCTATTAGCTGAAATAGATATTAAACTGTTGATATTCTTTTACGTGTAAATCAAATTTTGTAAATGAAGTCAAAATTCACCGAGAACTTATAACAGAAGATATTTAAATTTCTATTTTTTCCTTTTTAATGAGAAAATGGCAACATAAAGATACAGCACTCAATTTTTTCCCTTTTTCCGGCTTTAAATAGAAATGGAATACTCCTGTTGCCACTATTAGAAAAGAGGTATTAAAAGCTACAATAAAATTAATATTTCAAAAACAAATTAAGATACAGCTTTCAAACAAATTCCATTTAAAAGTAAATTTTTTTCCCTACACGATGGCATAAAAATTGAAAATATGCGAAATTAAGAAGTTTAAAAACTTTTAGTAGCAAAAATTGCAATACCGAAATTCATTTAAAATTTGAAAGTGTTGCCATGCGCAAAATGACGTATGCGTTACGCACAGATACGTTTGGCCTTTATAATATAGATGGTACCTATTTCTTTGTGATGTTAGATAGTTCTGTCAGTCTAGCAAATTCAATGGAGTGAAAAAAATTTTTAGTTTATAATTTACAACCAATTATACTTTCATTTTTAAGAAACTTTCTTGAAAATACTGGGTAGAGTACAGTAGAACCCCTTAAATTCGGACCCCGTTAATCCGGATCGGTTTGGTCATTTGTTTTTCAAGTTTGAGAAGCGATTGGCTAATTTCCATAACATTAATTTGTTTCATCGTCGTATTCTGAATTAAAAAAAAAAAACCTTTTCTGAAATCTTTTCGGAAGAATTAAGCAAAGTAAACATTTTTACTGTCCGTAATTATTCAATAAGTTTAATATAAAGGTGATTTCTGTAAGTATGTTTTATTTTATTCCATTTTTTTTTCTTATTATCCGGATAATCCGGATTGGGTCTGGTCCCAGTTAATCCGAATTATCGGGGTTTTACTGTATTTATTTTTGCTTCCCACTGTCTTTTGTTTTCTTTTGGAGTACTTTCGATAGGAGTACATCGACTTACTCATTTTTGAAAACTCCATTTCTTTCAGTGTCTAAACTTCATTTTTAATTTAAATAGAAGTTAATGTGCGCTTTTCTAAGAATGTATATGTGTAATATTATAATCTAATAATGCTTCTTCAAATAATACATCTTCTTCTATAGAAGTTTAGCTTCCAATCTTGTGGGTTCAGTCTAAATAGAAGGTCCAGGAACCCATCTTGACCTTCGGGCACACGTCAACAACATTAAGTGCATATACCGAATACACTTTTTATAATGCTTGCGCATGTCTCATGTACAGTCGGCTCTCTTTAATTCGAACACTTCGGGACCACGAGAAATGTTCGAATTATGGTAAGTATAAGGGGAAAGCATGTTTAAAGATTATTAAGCTATTGCGAAGAAATTAATGTTAAGGTATTTTTTAAAAATATATTTCGACTGTTTGTGTGTTAGAATATGACTTAGTATTAAATTAAAAAATATAAATACATAAACTTATTAAGGATTTAAGAACAAGTGCAAACGAAGATGGGATGGAGGTGTCATTGATTAACAGATAGGGTACTAAAAAAGCGGATATCAAATGCATGGGACTATATGTGTACATGTTCAGAAAAATACTGATAAAAATGAAAGAAAGAAAGATATTTCAAGGATCTAAAATTCGGGAGAGAGTGAGGAAAAATTAAAAATTGGAATCTCGTTAATTCGAATTTAAAAAAAAATCAAGAGAAAATTAGTTCGAATAAATGGAAAATTTTAATGTTATTCTGCTATTGAAAATTTCGGGACTTTGTATTTAGTTCAAATTAAGAGAATATCCGATTTATCCAATTTCCAATTAACGAGATGAGATTGTATGTCATTGAAAATCTTTAATTGATTTGTATTAATTAAACAAATTTACAAGTACGCATCATTAAAAATTCTTTAAGAAATACGTAAAAAATATTTGTACAATATAATTATAATAAAATTATTAAATTTGAAGAAATATTTAAAACTACAGCTAAAAAAATAAGTCAGCTGGTTTTGTATTAAATACTTTTTTATAAGACATATAAACAGAGATTTTAAAAAAAATGTAAAAATTATTCCCTTGCTATTTCGATAAATCCAAATAACATTTTATTTCATACGGAAGCCAGATATTCATTTCTGTTTTGAACTGCAGTTCAAAATACGATATTGTAAACTATGAAATGCAATTTATATGCTTAGTAAGGTGCATACTTCTCTTTAAAGACTGTCTGGTTTATAGAAAAAAAAAGAAAAGGAAAATCTTAAAAACGGTCAAAATGTACGCATATACAACAGCATAAAGAAATCAGGACTTTTTGCGTAAAATGAAATGTTGATAAAGTGATTTATATTCCTTAAGTGTAAAAAGTTTCAAAATATCATTCCATTAATATGGATTGGTCTCAATAATTCCGTTTTTGCATAAAGTTATTTCCGAAAAGCTGTTTATGCACATAAGTATGTGTTTCATTGGTTTAAGGGGGAAGATCGCCATAATTTTTTAAGTACATTTTTGGTTATTGTTTTTGTTGTGAATTAAGGAAAAAATAACATTTTACCGCATTTTAAGAAAATTTATATTACTCTAATTGATACTCTAATTGAAACCGTTTTTGTGATAGACTGTGTGGAGCCAGTACCTATCCAAATTAAAGTAAATTATAACTTTATGGTCATTTTATTGAAAGGAGATATTTTTATAATTGTACGTTGCTTATTTCCGAAGCTATGTAACATAGAAACTTAAAATCGGGAGTGATATTGTATCTTATATATATTTAAAATTACTACATGTTTTTATGTAAATGAATCTAATATACGAGGGTAATTCGGAAAGTAACCTCCATTTGTGAATTAAAAAAAATGAAAGGAAAAATGTTTTATTAATTACGTATGAAAGACACGTTCTTCTGCTAATTCTCAACATAATTGTCATATTAATTAAAACAATTATCATAACGGTAAATCAGCTTTGAAATTTTATCGTCACAGACATCTGCCGCCGGCCTATTCAACTGCGATTATTTTAAAATTCAATTCGCACCACTCTTTCAATCCAAAAAATTTTAACATGTTTTTCAGTATAATTTTCTGATAAATGCACTACCAAAAATGTTTTTAAAAATAGTGGGTCAAGTAAAATATTACGGAGCAATTCGGAATTTGTCAGTATGAATAAAAGAAAATGTTAAAATTCTATTCCTTCATATCCATCTCAGCTAACCAATGCAAAAAATATCATTTAGAAATATTGAAATGCAACCGAGATACCCTTATAAATTTCTTCCATATGATTAGCATAACCGAATGGATCTTTTCATTTGTCTGAAATAGCCACATAAGTGGAAATAACCAAATATATTTTTTATAATCCTGTGCGTGTATAATATATGTCTTTTGAAAATCCTTAATTAGGTTGTATTAATTAAACTAAATTCTAATTACGCATCATTGTTATTACTTTAAGGAATATGTAATATATAAATATATATATACATATATTTGAACAATAAAATTCTAAAAGATGTTAAATTTGAAAAAATATTTGCTGCAATTAAAAAAAAGTCAGTTGGTTTTATATTAAATCTTTTTTTAATAAGAAATGTAAACAGAGATTTAAAAAATATATTATTTTTAAAATTATTCCCTTTCTCTTTCTATAAACTAGATTAACATTTTATTTTATACAGAAATTATGTATTCATTTCTGATTTCAAACTCAAGTTCAAAATACAATATTGTAAACTATGAAGTGCAATTTAGATGCTAAATAAGTTGCATACCTATCTTTAAAGTCAGTCTGGTTTATAGTAAATGGAAAAAAGAGGAAAATCTTATAAAAGATGAAAATATTGGCAAATACAACAGTTTAAAGAAATCATGACTTTTAGCGTGAAATAAAATGCTGATAAAGTGATTCATATTCCATACCTGAAAAAAAAATTCAAAATATTCTCCCATAAATATGCATTGGTTGTAATAATTTCGTTATTAAAAAGCAACTTATGTACATGAGTATGTAATTCTTAGAGTTAAGGGGGAAAATCCCATTAAACTTTTTTTTAAAAGTCAAAGAAAATTGTTGTCTGTTATGAAAAAATTAAATGTTACCGAAAAAATATATTATGACAATACTCCAAGTAATTTTTTTTTCTTTTTTTTTTGATAAAGTATTTGGATTTGATACCTATCAAAATTGAGGTAAATTTAAAGTAATTTTACTCAAAACGAATATTTTTGATATCGTGCGAATAATATTTCTAAAAATATGTTACAAAGAATCTTGAAATCGTATTGTATCTTATATATCTTTAACATCTTTGCCTTTTTTATGTAAGTACTTGTACATTTAGAATTTGCCTTTTATGTTCTAATTGCCTGAAAAAAGATATTTTTATCTGTAAATTTCATTATTAATTTACATGAAATTAAAGTACAATATTATAAGAATGTATGTAATAGTAAGTTAATATATTAAATATTTTTTTTATAATTCTGATCACAACACATGCATGTCATTGAAAATCCTTAATTAGTTGATATAGATCCAAATTTTTGGTAAGCATAGTTAAAAATATTTTTAAAAAATATGTAAACAAATATTTTTACAGTTTGCCATAAAAAAATGTTTTATTAGAATAAATACTTCCATCTACAATTTTTTCTTTAATATTGTATTAAAATCAAGACATAACGTGCTGATGTAGGTGATCTCCGCCCCCCCCCCTTTCTTCGAACCCTTACATTAAGATTTACATTCTTATGCGCAATAATAATGATTTTAATGTTTATAGTAATGGTGTTAATTTATTATATTTGTTTATAAAACATGTACATTGAACAAATAAACGTTTACAAAATCTATTTTCCGGTTCGAAAAAAAAATGATTAATACACACTCAAATGTTAAAAAACGTTTTAGAAAATCCCTGGAAGTGAAAGAATAACAGACATTGTCATCTTTGTTTAAATGTGATAACACTAAACAAAAGTGTTAGAAATTTGCATTATGCGCACCAGCAATATGCACATGGCACCTCACATTTTGGACTCTGATAATCAGTTTAAACGGTATCATCAACTGCTTGAGCAATTTGTTTTTCCAGTTTTTTCGTAACGTTATCACACTTCACACAAAATAAGGTACATATGATTTCATTTTCATTGCAATATTTATATTTTCCTCAAAATTATTACTTTCAAACCCGGTGTAGCTAGAATGAAACACCCTGTATTTGTGACTCAATAAGTAGTTTGCGGCCCTATGTTCCTATGTGAATTTTTATCCTTGTTGTATGCTTGATTTGTCATATCACTTTGTCCACGTTATTTTGAATCATCCTGTATACTTAAAAATGACTGTAAAAGGACCACTTCAATGATTCCTTTCTTTTCCATTTATCAAGAAATAAGCATTTCCCTCGGAATTGCACTATCACTCTAATAAGCATAGTTTCCGAGGTATTCATCCCTGTCATTCATCTCAAAGAGTAAAATAAATTTTGATATAAAAATTACTGACAACTTTACTGCTCTTACAGCATTACTTCGGAATGGAAAGACAAAATTTTATGGTTAATAATATCACTCTGAAATGTAATCAATCTTTCACCTACTTCTTTTCTATAATACTCTATGAATGTCATTCCGAATAACTGAAAAAATATATGATTAATTTTTAAGGTTTAAACTTATGCTTCTTTCCCAAATATTTCTGAACATTACTTTATGTTAGAAATAATTTCTTTAGGATTATTTGTATTAATACATAAATTTTATACTGTTCGTCGAAATTTAATGGCAAATAACATGAAAACTTCATCTTGAATTTTTAATTAGTTTGTTTTAAGTTAATTATTGAACTTGTGACAAATTTCGATATTATGCAAATGATTCCTATTAATTTGTAGTGTAAGATGGTTCTGTCAGTCTAACCTATTCAATGAAATGAAAGAATTTTAAGTTTATAATTTATAACCAATAAATGAAGGAGACATGATTAATTTTTAAGTTAAAATTATTGCTTTTTCAAAAACATTTATAAACATTATTTCCTGTTAGATAAATTTCAAAATTTTTTATACACATATACATACATAGTTTTAAATATATTTATAATAGTAAAATAGAATTTTTTGCATAAAAACTTAATTTTCTAAGTTAAAATTATTGCTTTTTCAAAAACTTTTATGAACATCATTTCCTGTTAGATAAATTTCCAAATTTTTTATACACATATACATACATAATTTTAAATATATTTACAATAGTAGAATAGAATTTTTTGCATAAAAAGGCTTAACCAGTGGCCGAAAGGCTGTGACCTCGAAACTGATAGACGAGAGGTTCTGAGTTCGGTCCCAATCACAACCGTCAGTCTAATCATTCGGCGTTTACCGTGGTTTTCTTCGAAGCTTCGATTTCCTTATATAATTACATGTTATATTCCCTTAGAAACACAACTTACGAAGGGCACTCCCCCTCCCCCTTAAGTCCTTTATCCCGTGTGTTGATAACTGGCCGTCACAATTACAACCAGCCAACTTTTTCGTAAAAAAATACTTAAGCATGAGTATATTTTCTTCGAATGAATTACAATGAAGTCGCGTTAATATTTTTATTGCGTATTTTTAAAATTATATTTTTAAGCACCCTAAAAATATATTTTCTTTATTTTTTAAACTCAATTCTCTTTGGCGTTTCAATAATTAAAATAAATTCATTAAAATAAAAAATTAAACATTTTGAATGTCACAGCTTTATTAAAATATACATTAAAGACTAATTTTTCGGAAAGCAATTTACAAAAAAGAAAAATATGTATTATGAGCATTATAATATGCAATATTAAACTATTCAAACCTCAAATAAGTCTGTGGAAGGCACAATTTAAATTAACATAAAATATAGATAGAAAAAAGTTAGACAGGGCCACGAGACAAAGGCATAATATGCTAAAAAATTAATAATTCAATAGCTGTAGTTATGAAATAGAATAATCAACCAAAGAAAACAAATTATAGTATATTATTAAAAGAGAATTATATTGATTAACTCTATTTATAACATATAAAAAAATTGAAAGTCAACAGATGTAAATTTGCAGAAATCTGTATGCTTCCTAAAAGTTTATCTGTACACTGTACAAAAGGAGATGTATATAATGCAAAATTAATTTTTATAAATCTGTATTTTACAAACAAGTCTATCAAAAACTACACTATTCCTACTAAAATATTATTAATAACCTGCTTTTCAGTTGCATAAAATGTTTTATGCACTTCAGTTTCCTGAAAAAAAAATCCTAGTTACCTTACGGATTTCTTCATTTACAGAGTAAATCTGTATCTGTTACATGATTTTTGCTGTTGTCATTACATTAAAAGTTCGAGGCATTCGAGTTTCCTAGAAAAGTTTTAGTAACTTTATAATTTTTTTTTAATTGTGAAAATATCTGTACTGAATCGTTTATTTATAAGTAGCAAAGGAACAGATCTTAAATGTTTTAACTGATCAATATCATAGACCTGTTTGCTCAAATATTTTGATAGTATAATGTTACGTCTTCATGCAATTATTCGTTTCAAATGTTTTTTCTTGTCTCAATTCACCAACTGGCTTTTTTCCAAATACAGTTGGCTCTCGTTAATTCGAACTTGTCTGGACCATAAGAAATGTTCGAATTTTCCGAAGTTCGAATTATGGAAAGTATGAAATGAAAACATGCTTAATATGGTACTATTACAGAGGAATTAATGTTATAATGTTTTTTTTTAAATTTATTTCGTCTGTTATTATTAGAATATGACTTAATATTAAATTAGAATGTATACATACAGAAACTAATTAAAAGATTAGAAACAAGCACGATGGAAGAAAAATTTGAAGCGTCACTAATGGACATACGGGGTACTAAGAAAATGGATATCAAATGCATGAGATTATATGTATACTCGTTCGGAACAATTTTCACAAAAATCAAAGAAAGAAATTTATTCAAATGATCTGAAATCCGTGAGAAAGAAAAGAAAAATGAAAAATCGGAATTCTCGTTAGTTCGAATTAAACGAAGTTAAGAGAAAATAAGGAGTTAGAATTAATGAAAAAATTTAACGTTATTCTGCTATTGAAAATTTCGGGACTTCATGTATAGTTCAAATTAAGTGAAGATTCGAATTATCCGATTTCGAATTAAGGAGAGTCGACTGTATATACTTTCCTGAGATTACTGTCACTTTCAACTTCGCAGGTATTGTGAATTATTTCTGTTTATTAAAAGTCAATGAACTTATAAAGTATAAGATCTATAATATATGTATCATACAAATATAAATATGAAGAATCTAGCATTCACAGAAAAACATATAAAACAGCAAAAATCGTTTACCTTAATTTTAATTCTTAATTTTATCTTTTAATTCAAATACACACAAGAAACAGATGCAATATGAAATTTTGAAATTCCCGTGGCAGCAAAGGAAACTTTGTCTTTGTGAATACTTTCTTAAATCCCGAAATTACACTAAATTTTGAGTGATCCGAAGTGATTATTGTGTATTTTTATTTCTGTTTCTATTATAAGAAAATTAGAGAACTCATATGCAAAGAAATAATATAATTAAAAAATATTTATCTTTTTATTTAGAAATTTGTTCAGCAATACATGTTTGGAAATTACTTCAATAAAAAGCAATACAGATAAAATATTACAATTAAAAACAGCACTTGGAAATGGAATAAAAAATTTCGTCCTTTTTTGTATTTCGTGGTGAGAAAACTAATTAATATGCAGTATCAAAAATTCACAAATGTTTCCAAAAATTATTGAAGGCGAAAAGAATTTTTGTAAATATTCTTTAGGAGCCTTGTAAATTCTTTGTTTTTTTGTGATTTCTAAAGATAAAGAAGGCCTTTCAAAATCTTGGAAAAAATGGAAATGACATTAATTATAAATAGAAGTTTTCTTATACGTCCATTAAAATTTTAATATTTAATCTAATAAAAATAAATTAATAATATTAAATTATTATTAAATAATATTAAATTTAATAAAAATATTTTAATGCATATTTTTGAAAAATGGAACTGGTTATTTTATAAATTCCTTCGAGTTCTATGATAATATATACCCAGAGTAAGCTGAATAGTGTTTATGAATTAAATTTCTCTATCCATCTCTCGTCTTTCCATGCTCTAACCCAATAAATACATTTGGATATTCATGCAACTGATGCATGTTTATCGTGGAATTTTTGATTATATATAGGAAATGTGTAGCATTAATAATTCATTTACAGGGGGCACTCAAAAGAATCCCGTTTTTTATATTGTCACTGGGGTAAAATCGTTTCCACACTAAATGACATTGCGCTTTTTCAAATGTATTGAAACATTTTATAACATTATTACACTTAAATAAATAACTGAATTTCACTTCAAGATGATTAATGTGAATCGAGGCGTTTATAACACTTTTTATTCCTTTACACGCACGCGCAAAATAAATCAATTATAGCGCAGTCATTGAACAATAACTGCTAAAAGTACGTTTTCAATATCGAAATGCGTTTTTAAAATTAATGAGCTTTTTGAATGTTACTTATTTTGTATTAATTCCATAACTCGTACAGATGTATGAGCAGAATACATGTACTATTCTCTTCATTAGCGGAAACTACAGAAGCAGATTTTTAAACTGTAGTACTGTAGTATCTTAACTGAATTAAATTTTTGCAAGCATTTAGATTAGGGATAAAAATCGATGCATCGTATGCATTTCTGCCAGAAAAAATCTGTTCATTTTCCGACTTTAGAATTTCTGAAAAACGGTTGCTTAGAATTTCACAAAATTTTTACTGAATATATTAAACATATAGAAGCATAAAATGACCTACTATTATGTTTCTCTAGTTAGAAACTTGGAATTCACCACTGTTTCTTTATCAAAAAAAAAAAAAAAAAAAAAAAAAAAAAAAACAATCCCGGTATTTTGAATTTCTTTAAATGTAATTTTTTTTTCTCTGGATCTAGAAGTCTTATTTTTTTCATTGTAAGTCATTTTTACAACACATTATATCTGTACTCATTAAAAATATATTGGTTTGCTTTAGTCATTCAATTGTGAAAAATCGTGCGTGCAAGGCATGCAAATATTATTTTTTCGTAAAAGTTGTATTATCTTTAAAAACAAATTTTTAAAAAAACATTACATACGTGTATACTTTTCTAACAACTGTAACTAATAAAGTAAATCCTTTTTAATTTGTGTTTTTAAGTTAGTAGTTATATGTCAAATAGATACAGAATGAATGCAATTCTTGCCTAGATCACTTTTTCACGTATTTTCTTAGTTCAGAAGATTCCTGACAACTTAAATAGTTAACTTTTGTTACATTACTCTGGATATGTTGAAAAATGTATGTAATAAATGCTTCATAGATTGTTTTTTTTTTCATTTAGTTTTGCTTTATGTTCTTGGAAATAACTGTATTTAAAATAATTCCTTCAAAAGAGTTCTTTTTTTTCTATTGAACAGAAAATAAGAAATTTCCTTCTGAAAATTTCAGACAACGTTAGTGCTTTTGCAAAAATACTTTAAGGTGGAAAGACAGAATTCAATAGTTAATAATATCACTCTAAAATGCAATCAATCTTTTACTTCCTAGCTTTCTATAGTACTCTATCAATGTCATTCTGAATAAATGAAAAAGATATGATTAATTTCCGAAGATAAAATTCTTGCTTCTTTTAAAAACATTACTGAACTTTACTTTTTATTCGAAATATTTAATGTAATTTTATTTGTAATTTATATATATGTAAATTTTTTTATTTTATGTATATATTTACAGTAGCTGAATGGAACATGTTTTGTAAAGAACTACGTAGGCATGCGTACTAACTTTTTCGTGGAAATTTATAGTGGCATTCATTATTTTCTTATATATTTTTGAAATTTTATTTTTAAACTTAATTATCTTTGGCGCGTCTATAAATAAATTATATTTAAAAGAAATTTTAAATAAATAGTTTTTTAGCAAATACGTAATTTAAATTATACTTATTATAATGCATATTAAAAAATATACAATAATAGAAATTTCTAATTTAAATTTTACATTAAAAACTAAATTTTTATTTAGTGCTTATTTAATTTTTACTTCGCAAAATTTTCTTAAAAGTTAGTTATTATGCGCATTATCTCTTCTATGAACAGTCGTATACGTCTGTCTATCTGTGCGCAAAACACATGAAGTCAGAAAACCTTTTTCAATACTAGACGCATAAAGACGCTAAACATAGTTAAAATAAGCTAATTTTTCGACCATCCGTATATGTCCTACGATAATTAGCGACGAAATTAATTAAAAATCTCATTTTTTAAATGATATTCACCTTAATTGGATCAAAAGCAGCTATTAATTTAACAGATTTTATGTACTAGGTAAATTTTTAAAAGGCTCTATCTTTTTTTCTAAAAGAGACACGATCACGCAAGTTGCACGAGAGACCGTGAAATTGATAGAGTTTCCAAAATTCTAAAATTTAATTTTACAGCCCGATTATTTCTCTAAATACCTTAAAAATCTATTTAAAAATCAATTTTATTTCATTATTTTTTTCAATTTGTACATAGACGCAATGTCTGAATGGGGATAAAATCAAACTACAAGATTATCAAACGTTTTACGCAGCAGCGGCATCACGTGACATCTGTTAGTAGGAAATTTTTGTGGGGATTGTAACTTTTTTCTGTACATCACAGATTTCCGAAACGTACACTCCTAGACGTAAAAAAACTACTTTCTTCTTTTCAAAAAATCTCCGTAGCCCAATTAGAACCCAATTTATGAATTTTATTGAAATCTTAAAAAAATATTTTCTTTGTCGCTTCAATTTTAATGTCAATTGACAAAACAGGTGCACTGGTGAGGTTAAAACTGAACTCAGAACTTTTATACGGCATACAAATTTCCGGATACGGTTAGTTTTTCTTTCGAAAAGTAGGTGGTACATTCGGCTTATGTGCGCAGAACTTATGCTGTACGGAGCCATAATCAGCCGGGACGAGGTTGCAGTTTCCGAAAGAATCACGTTTTGAGCACCAGCCTTGGCGAGTTGGCGAAAGCGAGAACGTTCAGCTAGCTACATCGCCAAACGCCAATCGTCGTTTTGTTTTGATTTTCACATCCGAAATCATTTTAATCTGAAAAAGCTTTTTGTTTTAAACTATATTTTAATTGTAAACAACGGTGAATAACATTTCCTCGTATTATATTCTTTTCTTGACAACATTTACGGAAAAACAAATGAACAATAAGCACAATCTCTTTGCAGAAGGAAAGGTTGCTATTCGCTGGGCGTTTGACGTCACAAGCAAGAAAGGGTGCATAGCATTGACTTCATCTCCGCGCCAAACGTTGTTCTGGCGATAAGGTGCTCAAAACGTGATTCTTTCTGAAAATGCGACGGGGTTCGGGATATGTTCACTTCCAGATTTGCGCATAACAGAATATGCCCGATAGCGGCCAAAGACAGCTAGTAACATATGTAACGTTATATGCATGCTGAGTGTCATTTATAACGTTTGGTTGTTCGTGGTGGGAGTTAAATGAAGACATACTCAGTACTTAAGATAAAACAACAAAGTTTATTAAAATGATGAGGGCTGAAGGGAAGTGGAGCAAGTCTTAATTTTACTCAACTGAGAATACTATGAAAAAGCTAAACGCATACTCACAGGCCCCGGACGAGCTCAATCGTGGCACCTTCTAACACTTCTCACTATCTCTTGGCTGAGCTACTAGATAAAGCTTAATTAGACAGCCCGTGGCTGTGTGTAATTCTTTATTCACAAATAATCAAAATGAAACTACTATGAAGTTTCTTACCCCGGCCAACTCTCAAGTCAACTATCGAAACTCCTTTACACTTCACTGGAGGCCCGCTGCTACTTTCAATCGGCTAGCACTTCGCTGAACAATATCTCACTTCGCTATCTAACGCCACAGATACTCACACACTGGCTAACGCCACAGATGCTCTCTCGCTGGCTAATGCCAGAGACACTCTCCATTCACTCAAACCCAAGCTTTTATATGCTGCAAACTGAGATACTTCACATTAACATATTTCTAATAACCGCGAGCCAACTGCAGAATCCGAAAAAGCACACAGACTCTAGAAAGTTAAAGTAAAAGAGAGGATAGATGTCGCTTTTACGCTTACACACGTTAAATTATTGACGTCACGATCTCAGAAATACTAGAGTGCCTTTATGACAAAGGTCACTCCCTCACAACCCCCCCCCCTCTCGGTTTCCGCAGAGAAAAAGGACTGGGCCAAATGCATGCCCAGGACTTTTTCTTGTTATAAATTTCGAGCCGTAAAAAAACACAGTGATGGGTGAAATTTAGAACCAAAACATAACTTTTAAAATATTAACTTTAACCCATCACAACCAAAACCTCAGTTTGCCTCAAAAATTCACATATTCAATCCAATCATTCTTCTATCTTACAAACAGCCTCCGTAAAACTTCCAAAAACTCGTAAAACTTTCAAAACTAATTACTTCTTTTTCAAAACAACCCACTCCACTGGGAGTGCTAAAATTTCTCAAAACACTAAACTTCCGAAACTTTCCTCAATATTGAAATACAACTATAACTTTACCAAAAAATTTCTCCATAACTTTCCTAATACTAGAATTCGCACCAAGTCCAAAAAAACCAAATGCGCAAAAAATTTTCCTCATCCAAATTCCGAACTCATCTAAAATTAAATTTACTTCATACTAAAATAACCCTGCTACTACGTAATACCTACATATCCCTTAGCCAATGAACTAACTCCCAAAATTCTTCAGAACTTAACTCCACTTTAACAATAATTGGGGCACATACGTACAGCGTCACATCGCTGTGCTTATGCAACAATAAAAAATATCAAATTTACAAAATGACGTCATCATGCTCTTCATCTGTATTAACTAAAAGAAAAATAGCAGAATCAATACATAACACAGGTATACTTCCCTGCAAGAAAATCACATTAACATTCAATTTTAATACAATACAATTTCAAATTCAAACGCAGCTTAAAACTTCGCAACTTGCGGAAACCATTCCCAACTAAAGTACAAACGTAACACGTAAAACACGAACGGTAAGAAGAAAGTTAATTCATTAAATGTTAGTACAAGAGATAGAAACGCGTGTCAAGGACTTCTTGACCGCAAAACACGTGCGCGCCTGAACCGCGGCGGGTGTACAAAATAACCCAAATTACTATCTGTACTTTCTGAAAATTTAAACATACATTAACATACATTTTATAACACATGAACAATATAACAATATAGTAACATTTTTAACAAATAACATAACAATTTAACAATAGATCCAGAATTTTTAAAAGCAGTTAAGACCAAAATCTAAAACATACATAAAACTAACAATTTTGCAAACAAATTTTGAACACCATTAAGCACTAATCGTGAGTCCGTCAAAAAATTCCAAAAATGGCCAAAAGTACAAAACATCTGCTTTCTATTCCTTCACATTGCTACCACATATATGCACTCTAAGAGAAATTTAATAAAGAACATTATCACCCAATCATAGAGATGATTCTCTGCTAGCCGGCTTCATACTACAGGATGGCTTTCTCCTCTTGTCCCAGAAACCTTGTACGAAGGATCTTTCGTCATCAGAACTGTACGGGGACGCCACAGTTGACTGTCGTGCCTGCAGCCTGGTTCTGAATGGATGCCGTGGGATACTTGTAGATTCCGCTCGACGACTCTGCTCTGGTCGGTTCGCTGGGGTCACTCCCTGATGAGATTCACACTGTTGATGCCGGTAATCTGAGCGTTGACTCCTCTTTCTAGACGCACCCGAAGTTACTGAAGATCCTAGACCACGTTTCTTCCCGGACCTATGCTGTTTCTTATTGGGCAAAAATTCCGACTTTAAAGTCCTTTTAACAGTTTGGCGAGTGTCCATCTAAAATCTTTTCCGGGGATTAAGTATCGAAGATGGTGAACTATTAGATAATTTGTGTTTCTGAGGTTGCTGTCTAATAAGTGGAGGAACGGGATAGTTTATAATCTTTTGTTTTTTATGGCACACAGAGTCTGATGTATTTGACACTGTTCTCTTATTTTTATTATCATACTTTGCTCTCGGATTGCTAGGCTTTCGACTTTCAATAACAGTTTTTGGAGCTGTTTGACCAAATTTTCTTCTTGAATATTGATGAAAAGAATTAGATGAAGAAGTGCTGGACTCGGGACACTCATTGGATCGGGAATTTCGCGAAACACCACTCGACACATGAGAACCTTCACTACCATTTTCTCTAAACTTATAAACTCTAACCTGATCCAGATTAACCGTCATTCTTTCACCATTGACATCAACAACCAAATTATTATTTCGAACTTCCAAAACTTCAAACGGACCTACAAACTTCGGACCAAACTTAGCTACTCTCTTTTGACGACTTGAACTTAACCAATGCTTTTCTACCAACACAAAATCTCCAACTTTCACTTCTAACTCCCTTCTACGCATATTATAATACTGAGCTTGCTTTTCTTGCGCTTTTCCCATCTGAACCTGAGCTTCCTTAACCAACCTCTCAATATCCTGGCACATGTATTGACTTTCCGCATCCGACACCATAACTAACCTTTGGAATGGACTTTTCTACCCAAAAACAATTCAGCTGGCGTTTTCCCCGTCGACTCGTGAACTGCCGTACGAAGTGCGTACGCAAAATGCTGAAGAAACTGGTCCCAATTTGCATGATGAGAACCAACATACGAAGAAATAATTTGAATTAATGTACGATTTACACGTTCAGCCATATTAGACTGAGGACGATACGGAACAGTAAAAGAATGATCGATCTCCAGCTTCTCACACAGGGCCTTAAATATATCAGAAATAAAACAAGGGCCATGATCACTAACTACCCTAATTGGTGCACCATATTTAGAAATATAATTATCGAAAAATGCATTGGCAACTGCAGGTGCAGAAGCCTTCCTGAGGGGGACTAACTCTACCCATTTACTAAAATAATCAACTATAACTAGTACAAATCTATATCTTTTAGGATTAGACAATGGATAAGGACCGATTAAATCTACACCTACACATTCATTAGGAAAATTTACTTTAATAGGAATTAATTTGCCAGCTGGACTTACATTTTTATAATTATAACGTTGGCATGTGCTACAGCTGGAGACATAAGCGCGCACTGCTTCCCGCATTTTAGGGAAGTAACAGGATTCCCAAATTCGAGCATAAGTTTTCCTGATTCCTAAGTGTCCTGCTAATGGATTATCATGAAATTCTTTCAAGATGGCCTTACGAAGACTAGCCGGAATAAAAACTCTTAATTCACCACGTGAATTTACAATTTTAGAATAAAAAAGAAGGCCATCGATAAGCTTAACCCTCTAAGCGTTTGGCCCGTAAAATTCCGTACACTAAGCTCCAGGTTTCACTGCAATATAAGCAATGTTTAAGATATTATAATTCTATAAATTTAATGAATTTTCAAAGCATTGAAGAATGATTAAAACTCTCAACACTGTAAAACATTTGTGGAAACGTTACTCCATACAATTGGTGTAAAAATGGTGGCAAATGCTGCCTCCAGTTTCATGGAGTAATTGTTTTCACATATGCAATGGTGTAATTTAAACATATATTACTGGTGTAACATGACAATGTTACACCGGTTTTAACTGTTAAAATACTCCATAAAACTGGAGGCAGCAATGCTGCCACCAATTTTACGGAGTAACGTTTCCACAAATGTTTCTCAGTGAAGGATTACATTTATATTCCTAAGTAATATTTTTTATGTAATATTGAAAGAATCATATTTTATTAGCAACTAAGACAAAATGCAGAGAAAACAACATTACAAATTTACCCATTTGCAAGACGCTTGGAGGGTTAAAAGATTGGGACCATTTCTCAAACATAGGCACATCTGCGCTCGGGACATCATCAGGATTTTCCAAATAACGATACAAACTACCAAACTCTTCATCTTGCTTCTGTTCCCTTATCAACTGCTCTCGTGACCTTAACACCAACGAAGATAATGCACAACACTTAATTTCCTCCGTGACCTCTAAACCACCATGCGGGTTTCGAGACAAAGCGTCCGCTACCGCATTTTCCTTGCCAGCCCTATGTTCTATAACAACATTGTACTCTGCTAACTTCAAACACCATCTGACCATACGAAACGAGAAACCCTTTCCATTAGTTAACTTTGTCAAAGCTGAATGATCCATAATGACTTTAACCGGTATATTAGTGAAAAAACAACGGAATTTTTTCAAAGCCCAAATTACTGCAAGACACTCCCTTTCCGTAATCGAATAATTCCTTTCCGCTGCATTTAAAATTCTCGACGCAAACGCTATAGATCGACCTTTCTGTGCTAACATCGCTCCAACCCCCACTACACTCGCATCGCAATACACTTCAAACTGAGACGAATAATCGGGGTGAGCCAAAACAGGAGGGGAAACTACTGCCTCTTTTAATAATTCAAACGATCTCTGAGCCGCTGCTGACCATACAAACTTCACCCTTTTCCTTTTTAAATTATACAACGGTTCACATAACTCTGAAAAACGTGGGATGAACTTGGCAAACCAAGCCACCATTCCTAAAAATGTCGCCACTTCCTTACTATTTTTGGGGAGACTCATTGACGTAATTGCCTCAATTTTCTCATTATCTATATTAATACCATCACGCGTAATTTTAACTCCTAAATACTTTATCTCTTTTCTCAAAAATTTACATTTTTCTAACTTAACTGTTAACCTAGCATCTCTTAACAACATAAATACTTCCCTCAATAATCTTAAATGCTCTTCAAAAGTAGCTGCCATTATAATTATGTCGTCCAGGTAGACCAGGACACCCTTACCAATCAAAGGTTTAAGGATATTATTCATGGCCTTCTGGAACGTTGCCAGCGCTCCCGATAAACCAAAACTCATACTTTTAAAAGCAAAACAACCGTCCCGAGTAATGAACGCAGTCTTCGGTATGTCCTCCGGCTTCATTGCAAGGGACCGTTCAAGTATTACGTAAGCATATTTTTCGTCATTTCGTACCCCCTCCCCCCCCTTGTAAGAAAATATAAGCAAATGCTAGACCCCCCCCTTTTCTTACGTAAGATTTTATGACAAATTATACATCAATACTTCTTGACTTATGAAAAGTTACCAATCAATTACATTATTAATCTTACAAATTTATATAGGCATATAGGGATTATGATATCAAAATATATAAAATCATTTTAATATATTGTTGCTAATTGCATTAAACAAACCACAGAATACAAAATGGTTTAAATATATTGTTATTTATCACTTTGAACAATAAAACAAGATATACAAGAAGTCTTAACTTACTTAGGCATCATAACTAAAATTTTTGCCATAAATCATACAAATGTTGGAGTTCAATTTGGTGTTCATATTTTAATCTGATGTCCAGAATCCTTGAACCCATGTTTCAACATTGTCTGTTATAAGGTTTTCACTGGAACAGTGGCCTGGGGTATTGCAGGTTTCCGGTCCTTGTTTGCTTGTTGAATTTGAACTGCAGTTGTTTCGTTGTTTAATGCTTACGTAAGAATTGTCGTGACTCCCCCCTCCCCCTTGTCAGAAAAAATAAGCAGACTCTGGACTCCCCCCTCCCCCTTTAGTGCTTACGTAATACTTGAACGGTCCCCAATCTGAAAATAACCCGACGTAAGATCCAACATTGACATATAATTCGTACTCGTTATATTAGCCAAAATGCCATCAATAACTGGAATAGGATACTGAGGGTATTGCGTTATCTCATTTAACTTTCTATAATCTACTGCAAACCTATATGCCTCTGGATTTTCTAAACTTTTCCCATTATTTTTACGACATAACACTACTGGCGATGCAAAAGGAGACTCAATTGGCATTATAATATCGTCCGCTAGCATTTTTTGAATATGATAATCAATTATACCTTGTTTAACTTTATCATAACGATATGGTTTACTAGCAACAGGTGCTTTTAAACCAGTATCAATCTCATGCCACGCAACATGCGTTAAACCCGGTTTATCAGAAAAAACCTCTCAAAATTCATTCAAAAACTTATTAAATTCCTCCTTCTCGATTTCACTTAACCCCGACTCCTCCAAATTAACTGACACTGAAACATGCTCTTTCTTACTCACATTCTCATCATTATTCACGATTAACGACTTTTTAAAGAAATCCAAACTAATTCCTCTATCCTTCATATAATCTACACCAACTATACAATGCACTGTTAATCCATCTAACACACAAAACTTCCAACATGTCTTAACCGAACGAATTTCAACTTCCAATTCTACTGAACCTTTATTATCGCAAGCTACTCCCTGTGCCGACTGAACCACCAGACTTGACCTCTTCAACTTCTTATACGAAAAATATTTCCGATAACAATCAAAAGAAATGAACGACTTATCTGCTCCTGTATCGAAGACACTTTTAACGACAATACCGTCTAACACAATTAACACCTCAGGTAACTCAACCGGATTAATAGTAATTTTATTCAAACTCACAGAAGGCTTTTCCGATTTAATCTGTGACTGCATACCTTCCGAAATACAGTCACCTACCAGTTTAACTGACCCGACCTCTGAACACATCTCTTTTGCATTGACCTATTTTCCAAATTCTCATCCGAAGTTAATCTCCTTACTTGCGAAGAAACATTCCTGTCCCGTACTTCCCCTCTCCGATCATAACCACTATTCTGTCTATTTCCATACATATTTCTCTCACCACTTCTAAAACTATTAGCACCACCACAATTCCTATTACCAGTATTCGACATATTACGACCAAATCCATCATTTCTATTACGCAAATCATTATCCGGAAATCGCTGTCCCCCTCTCACAAAATTACGTTCCCCCCTCATTCCTCAAATTACTATCCGCGACAGGTCTCTGACGAGGGCTACGCAAATCCCGTTGATCCGAGCTATGCCGAGTCTCATACTTCGATAATATCTGATGCATTTCTGCAAAATTCTTCGGTGCTCTAACTTCAATAAAGTCCTGTATATTCGGATTAAAAAGAGGAAAAACAATGTCCAACAATTCCTCAAATGTGATATCTAAATCTAATTTATTTTTTAGTTCCAGCTTACGAAGATAAAATTTTGACGCCGGCTCATAAATATTCTGCTTATTACAATAGAACTCTTTTCTCAAAATACTTTTATCTTTAATGGGAGGAAATGCCTTCTTTAACTCAATCACATTTTGTTCAAATCTTTTCGCTTCATCAGTAATCAAAAACTTTCCTATATTCTCTAACCACAAAAGTGCTTCGTCCTTCAATGAGCATTTAAGCACTACGTATCTACTTTTCTCAGGTATATTATTGAACAAAATATAATCATCTAGTTTAACTAAAAATTCACTAATATCACCCTCACCGGTGAAATACACACGTGGCACAATCTCACAATGTCCGATGTTTCGTTGGGCGCCATTTGTAACGTTATATGCATGCTGAGTGTCATTTATAACGTTTGGTTGTTCGTGGTGGGAGTTAAATGCAAACATACTCAGTACTTAAGATAAAACAACAAAGTTTATTAAAATGATGAGGGCTGAAGGGAAGTGGAGCAAGTCTTAATTTTGCACAAACTGAGAATACTATGAAAAAGCTAAACGCATACTCACAGGCTCCGGACGAGCTCAATCGTGGCACCTTCTAACACTTCTCACTATCTCTTGGCTGAGCTACTAGATAAAGCTTAATTAGACAGCCCGTGGCTGTGTGTAATTCTTTATTCACAAATAATCAAAATGAAACTACTATGAAGTTTCTTACCGCGGCCAACTCTCAAGTCAACTATCGAAACTCCTTTACACTTCACTGGAGGCCCGCTGCTACTTTCAATCGGCTAGCACTTCGCTGAACAATATCTCACTTCGCTATCTAACGCCACAGATACTCACACATTGGCTAACGCCACAGATGCTCTCTCGCTGGCTAATGCCAAAGACACTCTCCATTCACTCAAACCCAAGCTTTTATATGCTGCAAACTGAGATACTTCACATTAACATATTACTAATAACCGCGAGCCAACTGCAGAATACGAAAGAGCACACACACTCTAGAAAGTTAAAGTAAAAGAGAGGATAGATGTCGCTTTTACGCTTACACACGTTAAATTATTGACGTCACGATCTCAGAAATACTAGAGTGCCTTTATGACAAAGGTCACTCCCTCACACATATATTTATTGGTAAAATATTCAAAATTCAAGATAGCTCTGAGGTTGACAGATTTTTTTTTTTTTTTTTTTTTTTTTTTTTTTTTTTTTTTTTTTTTACCAAAAAAAAAAGTATTGGATTTGTAAAAATCTGCAAATTCCATTTTTATAAAGAAAAGAAATTTGAATGACATAAGAAATATTTAACGGTTATGCCTAAAAAGTGGAAATAATTGACATCCCTATTTGGTGGGTCTTATTTTAAAAACATCCCACAATGTCTTCAATGATTGTGTAAAAATGGATAAACTAATACCTCAAACTACTTGAAGTGACAATCCTAAAGTTCATTTTTTATAGTATCCACCTATTCAAATGCAAAAAATAGGTTTGAAATTTTGAAATTTATTTGAGCATTCTGAAAGTTCGAGTATGTTCTACGTCATCTGTAAATAAACAGTCATATCAATTCTATGTTTATTAGATTATAGATTTATTAAAATTTCAAATTATGACGTCTATTTTTTATCCCTAAATATCCACTCAATGGATTAACTATTCATTCAAAACTACAAAAATATAATAAATTTTTCCATTGCAATGAAATATATTCAACTTTATAAGAAATTTTCTTTTTGTAGCCACTCTTAGACATTTGTTTTAGCATTTACATTTATAAAGTTGTGCTATGAATTTTACACCTGAAGTGCTACATTTTAAAGAATGATATTTGCTGTATTTATAAGTATATGCATCAAATCCATTGCAAAGAGCAGAGCCTTAATTTTCGATTTAACTTCCTTTCTCATTATTTATACTTAATCGTTTTGAGGAAGAAAATTGAACCATAAACATTATGTTCGTAGATTGATATATTTTGTTAATTCTGTTTAAATCTGCTATATTATGTCCTTTTAATTTAATTTATCTAGTGTTTAATGACTCCAGGAGTGCTAAGATTAAATTCATGTATCTCAATATAGAAACTTATAAAATGGAATAGATAATGTACGATGTTTATGTATAAAACTTAATTGCACCAAACGGGAGATCCAAGTATTTAAAAGAGCTTGTTTACTATTACATAAGGTTATAAATTTTAGATTTTCATTAATGATAGTGTTTCTAATGCTCAATATAAATGGGAATAAATTATATAAAGTTTGAAACTATGATCTTATGATTTTTAAAGTATATAAATATAATAAAATTTACAATATTTATAATATTTCTATTTGTATATTTATGCAATAAACTCTCCCCTCCCGAACCCAAGTATGTTTAACCATTGATAACAGGTAATGTTTTTTCACTTAATAATTTTAACAAGTAATAGCTTAAATTAAAAAAAAATCAGGAATTTAGCATAAAAATTATTATCGAAAATAGTTTTTTTCTCTATATATTACAATTTTTTGCTCCTGTCTGTCTATATTTAGGGCGATGATTCAGACAAATGTATTGTATTAACAGTATCATTTCTTGCTCCTAAGATCAAAGTCTCGAAATATTGTAAAAAAGAACTGTCATTGTATAAATTATTTGTATTAGTTCTCTCTTAAATTATATCGAATTTTCTTGATAATCTATAATAAGACTATTGTAGTTTTACTATAAGACTATGAAGTATTTATTAAATGTTTCTTGTTTTTTTTTTCATATATTTAATTTTCTGAAAACGATACTAATATGAATATTAGGAATTAAGCGCTTCAAGCCAACGTCAATGTCCAGTAGCTATAAATAATTTTAACTAAACTGCAGAAAACTTTATGAATGATGACACATCAGACTCAAGTATTACATAAAGCTTTTAGAAAGTCAACAATCTCTTATAATAATTAAACGATAATAACATAAATATTACAATTGACGTATTTCCAGCCCACGTCAATGTCCAATATCTATAAATATTTTAACTAAAATGCAGAAAACTCTATGAATGAAGAGGCATCGGACTCAAGTATTACATAAAGCTCTTAGAAAATCAATAATCTCTTATACAGTGTAAATAATAATAATATGATTATTAAAAATGGCTTGCTTCAAGCTTATATCAATGTCCAGTTTGAATAAATATTTTTAACTAAACTGAAGAAAAATCTATGAATGATGAGATATCAGACTCAAGATCTATTTATAGCTCTTAAAAATTCAATAACAAATTTATAAACTAAATTTCTGCTTTATTAATTGTTCTAAAATATAACTTTTATTCGTATATATTTTTATACCATGTTGTTTAATGTGTTGTGCTTACATTTACTTAATTTGATTCATACTTTCAATTGCCAGGAATGACAGAGATGACCACCTCGGAAATCCAGCTTTCGCTTCAGAGTATATGTGCAAGCCCAGTGGGAAGACTATAGTTAGATACATCAACAATGATTTGCTTTTATAATATTATTCAACAGTTGACAACATACAGAAACATAAATTCAGTTTGATAGTTTTGGCTCCAAAACTCAGGAGAAATGACATAAGTACATATGCTGACAGGAATTGTACTATGTTCAATAGACGCATTTACAATTACAAGACATAAATTTTGAATTTTAGAGTTAGAAAATACTAAGAAATGCATATGCTGATAATTATAATGAAATTACAAAATAAATTTAGCTATCTTACTAAATCTTACTAAAAAGAAAAAGGAAGCAATAAAATATTTACATTATATATAAACCAGACAGTCTGCGAGCACATCTATGCAATGCACTTATCATTCACTGCAAATTCATATCACTATGCTGTACAAAGGAATTAGTGAAACCCCCAATACCGTGGAAAGGAACGGGAGATGACATTCCGCGATTTAACCCTTTTAATAATAAATAGCTGGCCATGGTTATAGCTTCGTGATAGATGGACATTTCCCACAAGACGGATTCCAATTTAAAGCAACTTAAAGTGCAACACTAGTCACTGTAACAGACCCGGATGATAATGGTTAAGTCTATGGTTAAGTTTTTTAAAATATCACGCTCAAATTTAAAAATTTTTTACATGCTTTTTTTGCATAGAATAGCTGTAGACGATGTACAACCGAGCTAGTTTTAACTTTTTCGATCATATTTTTTATATTATTACAGTTTCAGTTTCAGAGCCTGTTCTAACCAGTTTCGAAAGTTCAAGTAATTAAAAAAAAATCTGAATCCCAAAATAAAAAATTTAAATCTAACCCGGTTGTAGATCGTCCTGAGCTATCCTATGCAAAAACATCATGTAAAAATATTAAAAAATGAATGAGATATTTGAAAAGAACGACCCCATAGACTTAACATTATCATCCGGATCTTTTTCAGTGACTAGTGTGGAGTCTTAATGGCAATTACGGGGTCTTAATTCAAATTAGTGTGTGCCAATTAACATGTTTTAAAATTTTTCGAAAATTTTTATACTGTTTTGTCGTAATTTAAACCGAAAGTCGATTTAGATAGAATCTTATCTGTCAGATTAAATGGGCAGACAGACATTTAAGGTTTTAAAATCAAATCTGTTTTTCAGAATGCATTAATTAACTTAAATGTCTACGGTGCAAATAGCCAATATCACAAATTAAAATTAATTACAAAACTAAAAGTGTAACATATAAGTAACAAAACTTATAGTGTAAGATGATATATAACTAAACTAATAATGAACCATTGTAAATGATAAAACTAATAGTTGAGCTTTGTGTGAAATAATGGAGTCAACAATGTAATGTGCACTAAGGAGAGTAAACATACCCGCATAACTTTCCGTGAATGCCGATTTTAGGTGATGTGGTGGTAGTATCAAGAAAAAATTTCATGGATGTCGCTTATGGGTGGCAGAAGTATCCACAGAACGTTCCGTGGATTCCTTCAATTGAAGACGGTAGCATCCAGAGAACGTTTCATGAATACAAGAAATAGTCAATGTAACAGAAATTCCGTTGATTCCGTCAATAGACGACGATAGCCTACAGAGAATGTTTAATGGATGCCGGCAGCATTTTTAGAAAGAATCACGTTTTAGGAACTAGCCTTAGCGAGTTGGCGAAAGCGAAAACATTCAGCTAGTTGCATCGCCAAACACAAAAATAAACTAAGTTCAAATGTGTCATAAAGCATATGATTAATAGAATTATATTTATTACAAGAGAATCTTTACTACTGTTTTTAATTAACTTCTCATTTTCTTCGAACGTAGCGAGTTAAGGAAAGAATATTTTTGAATTGAGAGGGAAAAAAAAACTATGTTTAGATGTTTTGTGAAATTTAAAGCTTTTTAATCTGAAAAAAGTCTTTGTTTTAAGCTATATTTTAATCGTAAACAACGATGAATAACATTTCCTCATATTATCGTGTTTGCTTGATAACATTTACAGAAAAAAAATAAATAATAGGCGCGATCTCTTCGCAGAAGGAAGGATTGCTATTAGCTAGGCGTTTGACGTCACAAACAAGAAAGGTTGCGTAGCATTGACTTCATATCCGGGTCAATCGTTATTCTGGCGATAAAGTGCTCAAAACGTGATTCTTTCTGAAAACGCATGCCGGCAATAGTCGACAGGAGTACCAACAGAAAATTCCGCGGATTCCTTCAATAGACGATATGGTAGCAACACAGAACATTTCATGGATACCAGCAATAGGCGACGTCAAAACCTTGAGAACGTTTCGTGACCGCAGCCGAAGGTATGCACAACTACAGAAAGGTTTAAAGGATGTCAGGACAAAACTTATTTAGGAAATAATGTACATTTTCCATTCTATCTTTTCTAAATTCTAACAGCAGCGATTAGTATTTTGGGAGATGCTGCAGCGTAACATCATAGCTAATGTTCTTCACTTCCAGGTACTTTCTACCTATCTGTAAAAATGTGTCATGACGACAGCGTTAATTCCTATACTAACTTCCTGTAACAGACCAGTGGCGCAACCAAGGGGGTGATTTTGGGGTTAAAACATTCTCCCAGAGCTAAAAACGATCGCTATAATTGCCGTTTATATGAATCAAAACCAAACTTAATATTTAAACGATTTAGTGTACTTCGTAATCTACCGTTTTGTTGAATCAAATTTCATTTATAAACGGATTTCTTTAAACAGCAAAAATTCTACTTAAAATTATGAAAGTGCATATTGTAATATTTTTTTAAGGATTAGTTAGGTAAAAATTGATTATTTGAACTAAATCACTTTTCTGAGACATATTATGCTAAAAGAATGATGATTTCCTGCCATACAGATGCTCTTTGAGTTTAAGTATTATACATTGAATATTCTAATTAGTACTGATTTTATTAACCGGTGATTTAAATAACCGGCAAATACCTTTATCAGAAACTCAACTCCCCCCCCCCCTAGAACTGAATTCTGGCTGCGCCACTGACTAACGGATTACGGAAAAATTCTTAACATCTATGCTAAAATTCCACCAGTTAGGATTTATTTTAGAAAAATACTTTATTACCATACATTTAGCATAGTTTATTTTAAACCAAGTTCTTTAAACCACGAATAAATAGCAAAAATAAAACATGAGATATTTAGAACTCTGCAAACCCTAAGATATGAGAAAAATTCAACACACAATAAAACAAAAATTAATAAAATTAAAATAATAGTCATTTTGAACTCCCATCATATTAGGAGGTGGCACAAAATTAAATAAATAAATCAGATTTTTTTTTATATTAAAGCGACTAATAACATATATTCTGGAAAATTGAGATGTATTGACAGGGTATTAGGAGAATTTTTTAATGTCCCTTGCATTTAAAGATTCTATAAACTGATTTTAGCTTTTAAAAAATCAAAAATCATTTGAAATGAATATGAAAATGAAAAGTTATAACGTTATATGGATGCTGAGTGTCATTTATAACGTTTGGTTGTTCGTGGTGGGAGTTAAATGCAGACATACTCAGTACTTAAGATAAAACAACAAAGTTTATTAAAATGATGAGGGCTGAAGGGAAGTGGAGCAAGTCTTAATTTTACACAACTGAGAATTATGCTAAAAGAATGATGATTTCCTGCCATACAGATGCTCTTTGAGTTTAAGTATTATACATTGAATATTCTAATATATTATACATTGAATATTCAATGAAAAAGCTAAACGCATATTCACAGGCCCCGGACGAGCTCAATCGTGGCACCTTCTAACACTTCTCACTATCTCTTGGCTGAGCTACTAGATAAAGCTTAATTAGACAGCCCGTGGCTGCGTGTAATTCTTTATTCACAAATAATCAAAATGAAACTACTATGAAGTTTCTTACCCTGGCCAACTCTCAAGTCAACTATCAAAACTCCTTTACATTTCACTGGAGGCCCGCTGCTACTTTCAATCGGCTAGCACTTCGCTGAACAATATCTCACTTCGCTATCTAACGCCACAGATACTCACACACTGGCTAACGCCACAGATGCTCTCTCGCTGGCTAATGCCAAAGACACTCACCACACACTCACACCCAAGCTTTTATATGCTGCAAACTGAGATACTTCACATTGACATATTACTAATAACCGCGAGCTAACTGCAGAATCCGAAAGAGCACACACACTCTAGAAAGTTAAAGTAAAAGAGAGGATAGATGTCGCTTTTACGCTTACACATGTTAAATTATTGACGTCACGATCTCAGAAATACTAGAGTGCCTTTATGCAAAGGTCACTCCCTCACAAAGTGAATTCACATATTCTTTCCAAAAATTAATTACACTTTTCAAAGGAAGTTATCCTGTTTAATAATGCACGCATATATAACATAAAGTTTTGGGTTTCAAGTGTAAAGTGTATACAGCAGTTTATTTATAATTTGCAGTTCCTTTCCAGTACTAAACGATGAAAATTTGATACTTTATTTTAAAAGTGTAGGAGAAAATTTAATAAAATAAGCTGCACGGCTAACGTTTCTTTATTGTTTGTTAATTTTAGCTTAAAATTAGAAATTTGCAAAATAAAAAATTGCATGAAACGCATCATCCAACACGGCAATACGAAACATTTTCTGAAATAAAAAATCTTTGAAGCTAAATTATTGATTTAAATGCATGATTTCACAAACAGTTACTTCCAGTGGTTCACCTGAATTTCACATCTAAATATTCATATAATTAACATAAAATGAAGTTTTACAAAATTAAAGTAGCATTTCACTATCACTCCTTTTCCATCTTGGTATGTAATGTTATCTGCAATGCCTTTAATTCACTCTTTACTAATGCAATTATTTTAAAAATCCTTTAAAAGCTCGTCAATTTATCTACAATTAAGATGACTTAACTTTTTACTAACTTTGATGAATTTAATTTCGCAACAGTGCTGCTGTTATGATAGCTAATGTATTTCAACAGAATTTAAATCGAGTTATATTCATGTAAATGCTTGGTGTATTTTCTTTCTTTATGAGCAAGTGTCATTTGAATTTAATCGGATTTGAATAATTAAGATTTTTACATTTCACTTTTCACTTTCACATTTTTACATTCAATATTTTTGGAATAGTAACATTTCTCGCTTAAACGCATAATAATTTTGAAAAGCCAATAGTTTTAAATACAGATAACTTTATTTTATGTTGAAGTTCTTATGACCGCACATGCGCTTTAAATAAAACGTGTTTTGAAAAATATTTAAACAACAATTAAAATTATTCGCTTTTAAATATATTTCATTTTTATTTATTACAGGATATTTAATATTAAAGTCTGTATTTTTATCTGTATATGTTTAATAATATTAGTAACATAGATAATCATATTTTAACATGTAATTAAACAATTTCTTATTAGAACCCATTTTTAAAAACGTTTCTAGGAAATTTTACCATACACTACTGTGATGTACTAACTTTTCCAAGAATTGAATTTTCCACAAAAAGTGGGTTTTTTGTTCTAAGTCATTTATGTGCTCAATTTTTGTAATCTATGTAATTTTGTAATCTTTGTAATTTTTGTAATCTATGTAATCTGTGTCGCATTAAAAAAAACTGTTTCGTACACATTTCTTCCAAATTTGTTGTTTCTATATACATTCATTTGTATATTAGACGCAAATTACTGGTTGTACCTTAACTTTCGAAGGTTTGTCTATGCTTCAAGTCTGATTTTTCTTTCTTAATTGTTAATCTTTCAGAGTAACAATTGTTTTTTTAAATAAAATTTCACGCTAAACGTGTATAAACCAACGTATCATATTGGAAGTTATTTTTTAATTAATACTAAAAGTCTGCATTTTTATTCTGTTTAATTAATATATTAGAAACGTATGTTTAACACTAGAACGCCCGGAAATTCTACTCAAGTTTGAAAATAATATTTCTCACCAGAATTTTTATTCAAAATTATTTAATTGATTTATTTAACGTAAATTTGCGTGGATTAGATTTAAATTATTTCAAGAAAATTTTTCTGGTTCGAATTGAAATTTAGTTACATGATTGGAGTCGAATCGACTCCATCCGGGCGTTCTAGTGTTAAACAATGTGTCGTATGTTTTTATTTATTTATTTACTTATTTATTGAATACATAGCCGATCCAGTGGCGTGGTCGGTAGCGTCAGCTCCTCCCACACCGCTGGACCCTGGTTCGAATCCAGCTAGCGGCATGGATGTCTGTGTTGTCCCTGTGATGCGTATTAAATGTATATACTGTATTTCATGTAATAATAAAGTGTTCTGTATTAGTTTCTGTGTATTGTGGATCATTCGAGGTAACAGCCACTGTAGCTACAGACCTCAAAGCATTGTAAAACTCAAAAAAAAAAAAAAAAAAAAACTTGAATACATACATCTGACTTGTGTGCTTGACGTAAGATGCCTGCTTAGCTATCGTCACTATAAAAGCACAGGATACTAGAAGAAAATTTTTACAGATAATTACAGACGGGAGTTTAAAAAGACTATGCAGCGGAGCTAGCAAAATTTGATCCCGCGGGTCACCTACGCTAGCAAGAGATTAACAGTATAGTGATTTAAGCACTCATCGACGGTTCATGTATACATAACAGTACAAATCACGAATGTTTTGTAAATAGCTATGGAGTGACTTCAGACTCCACCCACCTTGGGGTCCCGCTTTTGGAATATGGTCGGGACAAGCCCCGAGTCCAAGGCAGCTGGGGGTCCACTATTCCAGCGGACCACAGCCATGTTTTAAATGCATTTTAAACGTTTGAAATTTAAATCATATAATTATTAGGTGCGTTCGTAATTATGTAAATACGTAGCACCTATTGTTGTCGCTCAGTCCGTCCGTCCGTCTGTCTGTCTGTCCGTCTGTCTGTCCGTCTGTCCGCATATAAAAACGCAAAAACTACCCAGCCGAATCGTTTGAAATTTAAAATACATAATTATAACATAATTTTGTCGAGTCATTTCAAATTTTATGAAAATCGGATGGATAGATCAATTACAGGGACATTCAAAAGGATTCCGTTACATTACGGTCAATAGGGAATAAAGTTTTAAATGCATTTTAATCGTTTAAAATTTAAAACATATATTATTAGGTGCGTTCGTAATTATGTAAATACGTAGCACCTATTGTTGTCGCTCAGTCCGTCCGTCTGTCTGTCCGTCTCTCCGCATATAACAACGCAAAAACTACCCAGCCGAATCGTTTGAAATTTAAAATACATAATTATAACATAATTTTATCGAGTCATTTCAAATTTTATGAAAATCGGATGGATAGATCAATTACAGGGACATTCAAAAGGATTCCGTTACATTACGGTCAATAGGGAAAAAAGTTTTAAATGCATTTCAATCGTTTGTAATTTAAAACATATAATTATTAGGTGCGTTCGTAATTATGTAGATACGTAGCACCTATTGTTGTCGCTCAGTCCGTCCGTCCGTCTGTCTGTCTGTCCGTCTGTCTGTCCGTCTGTCCGCATATAACAACGCAAAAACTACCCAGCCGAATCGTTTGAAATTTAAAATACATAATTATAACATAATTTTGTCGAGTCATTTCAAATTTTATGAAAATCGGATGGATAGATCAATTACAGGGACATTCAAAAGGATTCCGTTACATTACGGTCAATAGGGAAAGAAGTTTTAAATGCATTTTAATCGTTTGAAATTTAAAACATATAATTATTAGGTGCGTTCGTAATTATGTAAATACGTAGCACCTATTGTTGTCGCTCAGTCCGTCCGTCCGTCTGTCTGTCTGTCTGTCTGTCTGTCTGTCCGTCTGTCTGTCCGTCTGTCCGCATATAACAACGCAAAAACTACCCAGCCGAATCGTTTGAAATTTAAAATACATAATTATAACATAATTTTGTCGCGTCATTTCAAATTTTATGAAAATCGGATGGATAGATCAATTACAGGGACATTCAAAAGGATTCCGTTACATTACGGTCAATAGGGAAAGAAGTTTTAAATGCATTTTAATCGTTTGTAATTTAAAACATATAATTATTAGGTGCGTTCGTAATTATGTAGATACGTAGCACCTATTGTTGTCGCTCAGTCCGTCCGTCTGTCCGCATATAACAACGCAAAAACTACCCAGCCGAATCGTTTGAAATTTAAAATACATAATTATAAAATAATTTTGTCGAGTCATTTCAAATTTTATGAAAATCGGATGGATAGATCAATTACAGGGACATTCAAAAGGATTCCGTTACATTACGGTCAATAGGGAAAGAAGTTTTAAATGCATTTTAATCGTTTGAAATTTAAAACATATAATTATTAGGTGCGTTCGTAATTATGTAGATACGTAGCACCTATTGTTGTCGCTCAGTCCGTCCGTCCGTCTGTCTGTCTGTCTGTCCGTCTGTCTGTCCGTCTGTCCGCATATAACAACGCAAAAACTATTCAGCCGAATCGTTTGAAATTTAAAATACATAATTATAACATAATTTTGTCGAGTCATTTCAAATTTTATGAAAATCGGATGGATAGATCAATTACAGGGACATTCAAAATGATTCCGTTACATTACGGTCAATAGGGAAAGAAGTTTTAAATGCATTTTAATCGTTTGTAATTTAAAACATATAATTATTAGGTGCGTTCGTAATTATGTAGATACGTAGCACCTATTGCTGTCGCTCAGTCCGTCCGTCCGTCCGTCTGTCTGTCCGTCTGTCTGTCCGTCTGTCCGCATATAACAACGCAAAAACTACCCAGCCGAATCGTTTGAAATTTAAAATACATAATTATAACATAATTTTGTCGCGTCATTTCAAATTTTATGAAAATCGGATGGATAGATCAATTACAGGGACATTCAAAAGGATTCCGTTACATTACGGTCAATAGGGAAAGAAGTTTTAAATGCATTTTAATCGTTTGTAATTTAAAACATATAATTATTAGGTGCGTTCGTAATTATGTAGATACGTAGCACCTATTGTTGTCGCTCAGTCCGTCCGTCTGTCCGCATATAACAACGCAAAAACTACCCAGCCGAATCGTTTGAAATTTAAAATACATAATTATAAAATAATTTTGTCGAGTCATTTCAAATTTTATGAAAATCGGATGGATAGATCAATTACAGGGACATTCAAAAGGATTCCGTTACATTACGGTCAATAGGGAAAGAAGTTTTAAATGCATTTTAATCGTTTGTAATTTAAAACATATAATTATTAGGTGCGTTCGTAATTATGTAGATACGTAGCACCTATTGTTGTCGCTCAGTCCGTCCGTCCGTCTGTCTGTCCGTCTGTCTGTCCGTCTGTCCGCATATAACAACGCAAAAACTACCCAGCCGAATCGTTTGAAATTTAAAATACATAATTATAACATAATTTTGTCGAGTCATTTCAAATTTTATGAAAATCGGATGGATAGATCAATTACAGGGACATTCAAAAGGATTCCGTTACATTACGGTCAATAGGGAAAAAAGTTTTAAATGCATTTTAATCGTTTGAAATTTAAAACATATAATTATTAGGTGCGTTCGTAATTATGTAAATACGTAGCACCTATTGTTGTCGCTCAGTCCGTCCGTCCGTCTGTCTGTCTGTCTGTCTGTCTGTCCGTCTGTCTGTCCGTCTGTCCGCATATAACAACGCAAAAACTACCCAGCCGAATCGTTTGAAATTTAAAATACATAATTATAACATAATTTTGTCGAGTCATTTCAAATTTTATGAAAATCGGATGGATAGATCAATTACAGGGACATTCAAAAGGATTCCATTACATTACGGTCAATAGGGAAAAAAGTTTTAAATGCATTTTAATCGTTTGTAATTTAAAACATATAATTATTAGGTGCGTTCGTAATTATGTAAATACGTAGCACCTATTGTTGTCGCTCACTCCGTCCGTCCGTCTGTATGTCTGTCCGTCTGTCCGCATATAACAACGCAAAAACTACCCAGCCGAATCGTTTGAAATTTAAAATACATAATTATAACATAATTTTGTCGAGTCATTTCAAATTTTATGAAAATCGGATGGATAGATCAATTACAGGGACATTCAAAAGGATTCCGTTACATTACGGTCAATAGGAAAAAAAGTTTTAAATGCATTTTAATCGTTTGTAATTTAAAACATATAATTATTAGGTGCGTTCGTAATTATGTAAATACGTAGCACCTATTGTTGTCGCTCACTCCGTCCGTCCGTCTGTATGTCTGTCCGTCTGTCCGCATATAACAACGCCAAAACTACCCAGCCGAATCGTTTGAAATTTAAAATACATAATTATAACATAATTTTGTCGAGTCATTTCAAATTTTATGAAAATCGGGAGGATAGATCAATTACAGGGACATTCAAAAGGATTCCGTTACATTACGGTCAATAGGGAAAGAAGTTTTAAATGCATTTTAATCGTTTGTAATTTAAAACATATAATTATTAGGTGCGTTCGTAATTATGTAAATATGTAGCACCTATTGTTGTCGCTCAGTCCGTCCGTCCGTCTGTCTGTCTGTCTGTCTGTCCGCATATAACAACGCAAAAACTACCCAGCCGAATCGTTTGAAATTTAAAATACATAATTACAACATAATTTTGTCGAGTCATTTCAAATTTTATGAAAATCGGATGGATAGATCAATTACAGGGACATTCAAAAGGATTCCGTTACATTACGGTCAATAGGGAAAAAAGTTTTAAATGCATTTTAATCGTTTGTAATTTAAAACATATAATTATTAGGTGCGTTCGTAATTATGTAAATACGTAGCACCTATTGTTGTCGCTCAGTCCGTCCGTCCGTCTGTCTGTCTGTCCGTCTGTCCGCATATAACAACGCAAAAACTACCCAGCCGAATCGTTTGAAATTTAAAATACATAATTATAACATAATTTTGTCGAGTCATTTCAAATTTTATGAAAATCGGATGGATAGATCAATTACAGGGACATTCAAAAGGATTCCGTTACATTACGGTCAATAGGGAAAAAAGTTTTAAATGCATTTTAATCGTTTGTAATTTAAAACATATAATTATTAGGTGCGTTCGTAATTATGTAAATACGTAGCACCTATTGTTGTCGCTCAGTCCGTCCGTCCGTCTGTCTGTCTGTCCGTCTGTCCGCATATAACAACGCAAAAACTACCCAGCCGAATCGTTTGAAATTTAAAATACATAATTACAACATAATTTTGTCGAGTCATTTCAAATTTTATGAAAATCGGATGGATAGATCAATTACAGGGACATTCAAATGATTCCGTTACATTACGGTCAATAGGGAAAAAAGTTTAAAATGCATTTTAATAGTTTGAAATTTAAAACATATAATTATTGCGTATTTTTGTCGAGTCATTTCAAATGTAATGAAATGCGGATGCATAGATCAATTACAGGGACAATCAAAAGGATTCCGTTACATTACGGTCAATGGGGAAAAAGTGTCAAATGCATTTTAATGATGTTACACTCATTCGAACATAATAGAATTGGCCTGAATCTATGAAATATATACTAAAATATGCATTCTGTACAATCTGTGATGCAAAGAATTTTTATTATTAAATTACAGGGCCACACAAATGTATTCCACTATATAATGCTATACGGGGAAACATGGTTTGGTAGGTGTTTTAATTATATTCAACTATTTCACATTTTATGAATAAGATGTACGTTGCTGAGGTGTAATAAAAATTACTTCCTGCATATTTACAGAAACGTAAAGATTTCGACTACTATACTGTATCCGGAGTACGCCATACTATATCAGCAAGATCTGAATATTTTTAAAACTTCGTTATCGTACGAACACACCTCATTTGCTACGTTCACGTGCAATTTCCAACTTGTTTAATTGTAGTAACCAGAGTTTAAAGGACTAACGGCCATTTTAAAATGTGTTTTCCTGAAAATGACTTTTTTTCATATTTTGCCTAAGTTCAAAGTACTAAGGCTCAGTGGTAAAATGATTTAGAAACAAATTGTTTATGTTTTTAGAATCTTAAAAAAATTTGCAACAAAAGTAAGGAGAGATATATTTTTTAACTATTTCTGAAATTTTTACATAAATTGGTAAAATATCTCTCCCTAGGTCTTTTCCATGTACTATAACACTATTTAAGAAATCTTAGTAATACCAAAATATTGAAAATTGAATGAGGAGTAGCAATTTTAAAAAATGTATTTTTCGAGAAAAAAACATAAAAATCACCATAAAAAATGTACTTTTTAATAAAAAATAATTTTTTTTGCTAATTATTCCTTACAAGACGATTCTTAAATAGTACACCAAAATTCATTACTTTAAAATCAATAATAAAAATTTTCGGTTTTTTCTTACGGGTCTCCCTTAACATAGATTAAAAATTTCGAAGATCAAATGATGAAGATGGGAGAAAAAAAAATCTATTTTGTCGGTACGCAACATCGTGATCTGATGACTCGAAATCATACAACCTTAAAATACACTTAAAATACTTTCGAGCCAAAATGAACCAAAATGCAAATAATCATTCTCGGGAAAAAAAAACTGTTAAGACTTAAATGTTTCTTTTTCCTTTTTGCAACTACCTCTGAAATTGAAGTAAGATATGCGATAGTGAAAATAATCGAGAGACCCAACGTAAATTATAACCACAATTAAACGAAAATGAACTTTTAACGAATTAATTTTTAAGTAGGGAATAATTTGAAAATGTTAAACGTAGGAAAAAATTCCGTTTTTGTTTAATATAATGAAAATGAGTAGTAATAAAGATTTTATAGCTTTTTTTACTTATATGAATTGGAAACAATAACACCTCAACGATTCTTTAAAAATATAATCGTAATGAGCTATAAACAACACAAGCCTGCGAGTTTTGTTAATTTTAATAATTGATTTTTATGTGTTTTTTTAGTACTGAATACAAAAATGGCCTTTATTCTCAAACCATCACGTAAAAAGGTTTTGAAAATCGTAAATTTAAAAGATACAAAAAAAAAAAAAAAAAAAAAAAGGAAATTTGATGCTGTAAAATAGATAAAACGCACTTTTTATTCAATAAACTTAATATATTTATTTAATACAATTCAACAATGTATTTAATTCAATACGTTATTTAATTTTTTGGACTCTTTGGGCTCTAAATGGCTCAAGGGTCTGATGAGGGGGGGGGGGGCAGGGTTCAATTTTAACTTTGAAATTTACAAATTGCGGAAAAATCGGACATGTTTTTAGAAAAGGAAACACAATATTCGAATTCAGTGATAAAAAAATATATATAAAATATCTATTCTCAAAAGTCAAGTTACTAAATCTACCGGTTTAGTTAATATTCTAGTGGAAAAATACCGTAAACACTGGTGATAATTAATAAATAAAGTAAAACACTTTGTAAAATCCCCATAAAATGAAAAATAAATTAGAAAGCGTTACGAGCGTTTTGGGCTCTTTCAGCTAGTGCCACCTGTCGCACTCTTTGTAATCTCCTCTCTCTTTCTTTCACTTTATCTCGACTCTGTGCGCTTACAGACACGTGTTGGTTTAGCTAATGTCTTGCTGTTGTTGTTGTAGCTCATAACGCGTTCTACTTTATTTTTAGGTGCGTTCGTAATTATGTAAATACGTAGCACCTATAGTTGTCGTTCAGGCCGTCCGTCTGTCCGTCCGCATATAACAACGCAAAAACTACCCAACCGAATCTTCTGAAATTTAAAATGTATAATTATTACATAATTTTGTCTAGTCATTTCAAATTTTATGAGAATCGGATGGATAGATCAATGACAGGGACGATCAAAAGTATTCCGTCACATTACGGTCAATGGGGAAAAATGTTTCAAATGCATTTTAATCGTTTGAAATTTAAATTACATACTTATTACATAATTTTGTCAAGTCATTTCAATTTTTTTGAAAATAGGATGCATAGATCAAATACAGGGACAATCAAAAGTACTCCGTTACATTACGGTCAATGGAAAAAAAATTTGGTCATTTTCCATCTTCGTGTTTATTTGTATTTTGTTTTTCTGATGATGATTAAGTAAATTCAATCGAAACATGTAAAAATTATTAAGATCTTTTAATTTTTTTATTAGTATTTGACGTCTTTTATAGCAATTAAATATTTTAATGCATGTTTTTAATGGACGTATAAGAAAACTTCTATTTATATTTAATGTAGTTTCAAATGCATTTTAATAATATTACACTCATTCGAACATAATAATATTTATATGCATCATAAAGTACATATTCTTATATAGATTTTGCATAATCTGTTGTGGAAAGAACATTTGTTATTGATTTACAAGGCCAAACAAAAGTATTCCATTACATAATGAGTATAGAAAGAACATTGTTTGGTGCGCATTTTAATTGTAATTAACTATTTACAATTTTATGAGATTGATATTTTTAAAACTCCGTTATCGTACGAACGCACTTCATTTGCTACGCTTCACGTGCAATTTCCAACTTGTTTCCCTATGCTGTGTACGAAGGTGGAGAAGCTACCGCGTCCTGACAGAAAGTACATTGAAACTTTGTCTTTGCATGTTAGGGAGGCTTGAACCTTTGGTACAATGGAGTGGGTAAATCTGCCGCTCCCTGAGTTATCCCAGTTGTACTGCCAATCATCCAGCATATTATGCTTCAGGCATTTATTAAGATATGACCGAGAAAGTTTTATCCCTCGGTCTATTGGGAGATCGCAGAAATGAGCAGCGTCATTGGTCAGTTTGTCCGCCAGCTCATTGCCTTCTATGCCTATGTGTCCCTTTATCCATGTAATGTAAAATATTTTATGTTTGTTCTGAGTTAGTGTTTTTTGTATGTTATAGATATCTGGGTTGTTTGGGAATAATTTTGTTAAAGCTTTTACTGTTGACCGGCTGTCTGATAGGATTTGGAATTTAGTGTATTCTGTTGTTAGTTCCCAGTTTATCGATGTAATGACTGCATGTAGTTCTTCTTGAAAAATTGTATTATCTTTTTGGATTTTTACAGATTTTTCATAAATTTTATTTTTTGAGTTGAATGCTACTACTGCATATGCTGCGTTTTTCTCCCCCTTCGAACCGTCTATGTATATTTTTATGATGTTATTTTGAGGTAGAATATTATCTGTCGCTATTACGTTATTAATGTGGATTTCTGGATTAATTTGATATTTAAGGATTTTGTCTTCTATGTCGGTGTGTGTTATTGTTTTACCATTGTGTATGAGAACGTTTGTTTTGTTTAATATGTCGTTTTTAGGTGCGTTCGTAATTATGTAAATACATAGCACCTATTGTTGTCGCTCAGTCCGTCCGTCTCTCTGTCTGTCTGTCAGTCCGCATATAACAACGCAAAAACTACCCAACCGAATCGTTTGAAATTTAAAATGTATAATTATTACATAATTTTGCCTAGTCATTTCAAATTTTATGAGAATCGGATGGATAGATCAATGACAGGGACGATCAAAAGTATTCCGTCACATTACGGTCAATGGGGAAAAATGTTTCAAATGCATTTTAATCGTTTGAAATTTAAATTACATACTTATTACATAATTTTGTCTAGTCATTTCAATTTTTTTGAAAATAGGATGCATATATCAAATACAGGGACAATCAAAAGTACTCCGTTACATTACGGTCAATGGAAAAAAAAGTTGGTCATTTTCCATCTTTGTGTTTATTTGTATTTTGTTTTTCTGATGATGATTAAGTAAATTCAATCGAAACATGTAAAAATTATTAAGATCGTTTAATTTTTTTATTAGTATTTGACGTCCTTTATAGCAATTAAATATTTTAATGCATGTTTTTAATGGACGTATAAGAAAACTTCTATTTATATTTAATGTAGTTTCAAATGCATTTTAATAATATTACACTCATTCGAACATAATAATATTGATATGCATCATAAAGTACATATTCTAATATAGATTTTGCATAATCTGTTGTGCAAAGAACATTTGTTATTGATTTACAAGGCCAAACAAAAGTATTCCATTACATAATGAGTATAGAAAGAACATTGTTTGGTGCGCATTTTAATTGTAATTAACTATTTACAATTTTATGAGATTGATATTTTTAAAACTCCGTTATCGTACGAACGCACTTCATTTGCTACCCTTCACGTGCAATTTCCAACTTGTTTCCCTATGCTGTGTACGAAGGTGGAGAAGCTACCGCGTCCTGACAGAAAGTACATTGAAACTTTGTCTTTGCATGTTAGAGAGGCTTGAAACTTTGGTACAATGGCGTGGGTAAATCTGCCGCTCCCTGAGTTATCCCAGTTGTACTGCCAATCATCCAACATATTGTGCTTCAGGCATTTATTAAGATATGACCGAGAAAGTTTTATCCCTCGGTCTATTGGGAGATCGCAGAAATGAGCAGCGTCATTGGTCAGTTTGTCCGACAGCTCATTGCCTTCTATGCCTATGTGTCCCTTTATCCATGTAATGTAAAATATTTTATGTTTGTTCTGAGTTAGTGTTTTTTGTATGTTATAGATATCTGGGTTGTTTGGGAATAATTTTGTTAAAGCTTTTACTGTTGACCGGCTGTCTGATAGGATTTGGAATTTAGTGTATTCTGTTGTTAGTTCCCAGTTTATCGATGTAATGACTGCATGTAGTTCTTCTTGAAAAATTGTATTATCTTTTTGGATTTTTACAGATTTTTCATAAATTTTATATTTTGAGTTGAATGCTACTACTGCATATGCTGCGTTTTTCTCCCCCTTCGAACCGTCTATGTATATTTTTATGATGTTATTTTGAGGTAGAATTTTATCTGTCGCTATTAGGTTATTAATGTGGATTTCTGGATTAATTTGATATTTAAGGATTTTGTCTTCTATGTCGGTGTGTGTTATTGTTTTACCATTGTGTATGAGAACGTTTGTTTTGTTTAATGTGTCGTTTTTAGGTGCGTTCGTAATTATGTAAATACGTAGCACCTATTGTTGTCGCTCAGTCCGTCCGTCTGTCTGTCTGTCCGTCTGTCTGTCTGTCTGTCTGTCCGTCTGTCTGTCTGTCTGTCCGTCTGTCTGTCTGTCCGTCCGCATATAACAACGCAAAAACTACCCAACCGAATCGTTTGAAATTAAAAATACATAATTATTACATAATTTTGTCGTGTCATTTCAAATTTTATGAAAATCGGATGCATAGATCAATTACAGGGGCAATCAAAAGTATTCCGTTACATTACGGTCAATGGGGAAAAAAGTTTCAAATGCATTTTAATCGTTTGAAATTGAAAATACATAGTTATTACATAATTTTTTCGAGTTATTTCAAATTTTTTGATAATCGGGTGCATAGATCAATTACAGGGGCAATCAAAAGTATTCAATTACATTATAGTCAATGGGGAAAAAGTTTCAAATGTATTTTATACGTTTGAAATTTAAAATACATAGTTATTACATAATTTTGTCGAGTTATTTCAAATTTTATGAAAATCGGATGCATAGATCAATTACAGGGACAATCAAAAGTACTCCTTTACATTACGGTCAATGGGGGAAAATGTTTCAAATGCATTTTAATGGTGTCGCACTCATTCGAACTTAATAAAATTTATATGCAACTATAAAGTACATATTATAATATACATTTTATATATTCTGTGATGCAAAGAACATTTGTTATTGATTTACAAGGCCACACAAAAGTATTCCATTACATAACGGTATAAGGAGAACATTGCTTGATGATCGTTTTAATTGTAATTCACTATTTACAATTTTATGAGATTGAGATATAAGAGTAATATTTTTAAAACTTCGTCAGCGTACGAACGCACCTCGTTTGCTACGCTTCACGTGCAATTTCCAACTTGTTTAAATTTTTGTAGCTCAGCGTTAGAAGAATTGGGGGGATGCCTAATAGTGTTTGGAGCGTGTGTGTCGATACATTTTTATATGTTTTTGTTATTGATAACAGACAAGTTCTTTGTATGCTGTTGAGTTGACTTTTGTCCGCGTATCTTAGGTTGTTTGCCCATACTTCCAAGCCATAGGCTATTATTTTTTCAAGTAGTGTGATGTACCATGTTCTTAGGTACTCTCGGCTGACTCCCCATGTGGCAGAGAAGACCTTTTTAATTGATGTTGTTAGTTGGAGGATCCTATCTTTGATGTTTTTGATGTGTAAATTCCATGTTAGTGTGCTTTGAAATATTACTCCTAAAACTTTTAAGTGTTTGATTTTGTAGTCCCCTAGTTTAAAGCTTGGTAGTCGGTTTTCTAGTGTGTTCATGTCCATCATCATAGATGTTGTTTTGTCGTGTGATATTGTGAGTTTTAAGTTATGACATATTTCTGCGATGAGCTCGATCCTTTTTTTCACTTCGTTTTCCAATTCCCTTCGGCTGTTAGCCTTCACCGCCATGTTGAAATCGTCGCAGAATGCATATAGGTTTATGTAGGACTGATAGAATTTATTAAATATAAAGTTGGCTTCTAGGAGCCACAGGAGCGGGCCGAGGCACGACCCCTGCGAGAAACCTTGGTTGGTAGGGCGTTTGATGTTCGTATCTAGGTACTCTGTAATTATTTCCCTGTCAGAAAGAAAGCTGAGTAAAATGTTTTTAAGATAGTTGGGAATGGGAAGTTGTTTAATGATATCTGCTAACGTGTTCCAGTTGATGTTATCGAAGGCTCCAACTATGTCAAAGGATATTAGTGCGCAATATATGTTTTTGTTTAGGTATTTTATGATTGTGTTTTTTAGTTTCTTTAGTAGTTGTATTGTGTTTTTGCCCTCACGAAAGCCTAATTGTGAATCGTGAAAGTAGTATTGTGTTTCTAGATAATAATCTAGTGTGTGTTTGATTAGTCTTTCCATTATCTTTCCCAGCATTGGAAGGAGGCATATGGGACGATAAGATGATGGTTGTTTTGGATTTTTATTTCGTTTAGCGAAAAATACTACTAGAGCTATTTTCCAGGGTTTAGGGAAATAATTTAAGGTTAGGCATTTATTAAAAAGATCCCTGATTAAATGTTTAAAGTTTTTAAATAAGTTTTTGATTATGAAGGCGTCTATTTTATCATAACCAGGGGCTTTTAAGTTGTTCTGCTCTGTTAGTACAGTTTTGATTTCCTTAAATGAGAAAAGAGGGGGAGTCGGATATGGGATGTCCTCTTCCAGTGCTCGGTCCAACAGGGGAGGGTTTATTATGTCTGAGTTTGGAAAATGGTGGTCAATTAGTTCTTTAAAGGTCTCAGTTTTGGTTGTGTAGGGTGTTGAGTTTTCCATTGTAGTGTGTATGAAGTGTTTATTGGTGAGTCTTTTGTATATTTTGAATGCTTGACCAAATTTATCTTTTGTATGTATGTGCAGAATTTTTTCCAGGAGTTTAATTTTTCTGTCTTTATTTGTTTTTTGTAGATGGCTCTTTCTCTCTGGAGAAGGGATCTCCATCTAACGTCACCGGTGTTTTTGTAACGCTTTCTGAGGGCAGAAATTTTGTTTCTCTGGGCTTTTAGGGAGTCGCTCCACCAATCAAATGTCGGATATAATTTTAGTTTTTTAGTTTTAAGTGATTTTTTGCATGTTTCGTTTATTTCTGTATTAAATTGTTGCATCCAATTATCCAGTTCTATTTTGGTTTTTATATTTGTTAGTGTATTACTTAAGTTTGTTGTTTTGTTTTTAAAGATTACGTTAAATTTTTTAAATGTGTTGTGTCTGGTTTTGAATCTATTGAGGGTGATGTTTTTTGTTTGTAGTGATAAAGAAAAATGGATATAACTATGGTCCGACATTGATTCTGACTTGGTGTCTACATACCATGAATCCACAAAGTCTGATAGGTCCTGGGAGCACAGAGTCACATCAGGGCTTGTACTGCTTGGTCGGTTGGGTTGTCCTATAAATGATGGTGGAGATTCCGTGTCGTTGATAAGTATGAGGTTTTTCGATAGAAGGAGATGGGTGAGCATTGTACCTCTGGCATCTTCGTTCTGGTATCCCAGTAAAGTCAGGCGTGCGTTGAGGTCTGCCCCTAGTATAAGATGCAGAAGGGGGTTGAAGATGTTCAGCCATTCCATATCATGTGCGAAGTCACTTTTAGGAGCTGAATAGGTCGAACCCACTGTAATTTTTCCAGTTGATGTCGTAATATTTACGAATACTGTGTTGTTATCTGTGTAAGTTTGTACTGCTTCAACGTCGGGTCTTGTGATGACTACCGCCGCTGTATTGTTAATTGATGTAAACGTCTGCCAGGTTGATGATGGAATTGCCCATATTTTATTTTCAGGATGATAGAAGTCCTGCATCAGTATTACTTCTATGTTATTCTGGTTTGCATAGCCCATTACATTTTCTGTCGCGGCTTTGCAGTTTTGCAAGTTTATTTGGAGAAAGTTTAGAGAATTTACTTTTATTTTCTGTGTGCTATTGGTCGAGGGATTTTCTGCTTCTGTGTTTGGGATACCGCCATAGAGGAAATAATCGCGAACTTAAACAAAGAATATGAACTAAAGAATTTAGGGGATATAAGTAATTTTTTATCCATGAACAGTAAAGAAAAATACATGAAAAGTAAATAAAAGCTACTTAATTAACCAAACTCCAAAAATTTAAGAATTAATTAATAAATTGAATTTACAAGAAGCAAAACCATGTAGTACAACCATGGAAACAAATTACACACACTTTAAAGATGATGACAATCTTTTTCTAAACAACACACAATACAGACAAGCCATCGGAGCACTCTTATATCTTGCCACAGTGAGCAGACCAGATATCTGTGCAGCTGTTAATATCTTGAGCCGAAGAAACGGAAGGCCAAGAATGAAAGATTAGAACAGCGTAAAGCGGGTAATGAGACACCTGAAGACAACAAAGAACTATAATCTAGTTATTGATGGAAAATCAAAACCCACACTTGAAGTTTATGCGAACGCTGACTGGGGTGGAGACACAGAATCGAGAAAATCCACCAGCGGAAATATATATTTGTTAGGAGGAAACCCCATACTTTGGTCGACAAAGAGACAGTCCTGTATAGCCTTATCCTCAGCCGAAGCTGAGTACATCTCAACAGCGAATGCAGCAAATCAAGTTAAATGGCTGTTAAACCTGCTCAACGAACTTAATCTCTCACAAATATATCCCATAACACTGTATGAGGATAATCAATCAGCCATCAAAATGATAGAATTAGAAAAACATTCAAGTAAAACGAAACAAATTAAAATTTCATCTTATAAAACAATTGAAACAAGAAGGAATAATAAACCTCATATACCGCCCAACCAAAGTCATGCTAGCTGACTTATTTACAAAACCGCTGTTCAAGACTATTTTTGAAGTTCACAGGAAGAACTTACATTTAAGTGACAATGCAATTACAGAAATTAAGGAGGAATCGATAGACAATTTCGTCATTTGGAACTAATTTCCTGTGTTGCGCAATAAATGACAGTTTAAATTACATCGTATATCACTTTAAGTGGTTGTTAGCGGGACCTTGAAAATAATTACGGCAGGAAGAATTATTGTGTATTGTTCGAACTGTCAAAACTCTAAAATAACATTTTTTATTCTTTATTTGTTTTTATCATGTAATTGTGTGTGCGTTTTTGATTTTCACTATAGTCATGTAGCTCTTAAAAGAGCAGTAAGCTCTGTTATCTCTCGCGTGGTTAAATAAATATAGATGTGCTTTTCGTGTGATTCGATGTGTATTAATGGGTTTTATGCTAACGAGTTAATAATGAAATCTGCACTTTTTTAAGGATAATTTAATCTACCCACGATTGCAGAAAATTAAGTGCTCGGTGCTGAAAATAACCAATGGAATAAAACGCTCCAATATTCCGATGGGATACGTCAACGTAGAAGAATACATGAATCGTTTGAGTACAATTTTACTTGCCTTTCATTTTTGAAGTTTGATAAACATAAACTGATTGAAGTTAGATAGAGGTAAAAACACGAACTTACGCCTTAGCAAGAATAAAATAAATATTCTAATAAAAACAACAATCCAAAAAAGGATTATCAGTAAAAAGACCTTTTAGGTTAAAAGTTTAACCAGTTTAAAATTCTATAAACCGTTCAACCAATTTAAAATTCTATACAGCACCTCCAAAAATGTATATTTTTATATATCAATATTTATGATATGCATGCATATAATAAAAGTGTCTAGAACCAATTTTAACAATTCGAAAAACCTTTAAATCAGTTTAAAAGGTGTTATTTAGTGCCTCCACCGAGCGAGTTCAGGGCTGAGATTAACTAACTGCCATAACTTATAAACTAATCTTATAAACTAACACCTGAAATGCTTTAAATGATTAATTTCGTGTTCATTTTTTATACTACTTACCTATTTAAATGCCGAAGAAAAAAAAGGTTTAAAATTTCAAAGTTTGTTAAGTTTATTTAAGCATTGCTAAAGTTTGAGACTTTTCTACCTCATATATTATTAGAAACTCATTTCAATTACATATTTAATATACTTAAAGATTTTTTAAGTTTTTAAATTCTGGCATGTATTTTTGATTCACTGTTTGTACACACAATAAATTAACAATCCATTCAAAATTACAATAAAAATACTATAAAATATCTGCAATAAGTTTGAATGATATCCTACTTCATAAGCGACTACTTTTTAGTAGTTTCTTTTTGTGCAGTATAAAATATTTTCTATATTGTTTATATTTAATAAATTCAGCTATAAGGATTACATCTCAAATGCTACGTTTAAAATGATTTTATTTAATTAAACATATGAACTAAATTTCATATCAAATGCAAGGTCTTAAATTTCGATTTAAATTCCTTTCTGAACGAGATACTTAAACATTTCGAGGAAGAGTATTGAAACATAAGCATCATGTTCGTAGATTTATACACTGTGTTCAATCTCATTAAACCTGTAATGTTCTGTTCTTTTAATTTGATTTATTTAGCATTTAATGTCTTCCGGAGTTCTAAGATTAAACTCATGAATCTCAATATCGAAATTGCTAAAATGGAATAGAGAGTGTACGACGTTTATATGTAAAATTTAACTGCACTAAACTGACGCTTGAAGCATTTTTAAAGGGATTTGTTTAATTTTATATCTGGATATAAATTTTATATTTCTGTAAATGATACATTTCCAAATGCCTAGTATAAATCAGACTAAATTAAATAAAGAATGAATCAATTAAAGAAAAGCATGGTTTGCAAACTATATGTGTACATGATAAAGCTTAATATGATACTTTTTTATATGTGTAATCAAATCAACAACCTAGATGCGATGATCATGTTAACTACTGCAGTTTATTTCATTAAATATTTTTAAGACTGAATAGATAAGTTTAAGAAATTAATATAAAAATTAACATAAAAAGTTTTTTTTCTGTGTAATTCATAAAAGTTTGCTTATATCTCGGAATATTCAGTGTCATTGATTCAAACAATTGTATTTGATAAGTTGTATTATTTCTTGTTTTTAAGATCAAAGTTCTGAAAATATTGTGTCTTTGTGTAAATTAACTGAATTATTTCCTACTTAAATTGTTTCAGTTTATCTTTATTATAAAAAATAGGATTTTATTTGTTAATATTTTCTTTCTCTTTTCCATATATTTCAATTTCCGTAAGTGATAATAATATGAATACAAAAGCTATCGAACCTAAAATCCAAATCAATGTCCGATAAGTATAAATATTCTTATTTAAACACTATTGTTAAATTCAAGATCAGACTCAAGACTTAACTTCTTCAGACCTGAGCATAAAATAACTGTTCAAATATATATTTATGGCTTTTGCATAGTTGAAATGACACCATAGATGACAGAAAGAGTCATTTTTATGAAATCAGTACTTTAGGGGACTGGTAATTTAGATTTTCAAATCTGGATATAAAAGTCCAAATCCCCTTAAAACGCCAGTTTAACTATCAGTAATATAAATTTAGGCAATAACAAAATTAAGGTCTTCAAACAACTAAAAGCTCAGCAAATCCCAAATTTTTTTCTTGTAACGCATTTAAGTTAAACATTCATGAATATTTCTTATTTTCATGGCCTCAATATTTTGAAGGTATTTTCGAAACTCGGATGAAAATAATATTTATTTTATGAGGTAATATTCACCAGTGCTGACATTTATTGGTTCTGTTTTAAAGCAAAAAAAAAAACACTTAGCTATATAGAAATAAAGTAAAAATGCAAAAAATTCGAACAGTTTAGTTTTTATGAGGAAAAGAATGGAGGTACACATTTGTGTACCTCAGGTCTAAAGAGGTTAAAGTTCTTGGAAATGAAACAGTAAATTTATAACTAAGTTTCCGTTTTGGTACCTACTCTTATATAGCGTTGCAAAGGTTAGAAAAAACCCGGTTTAAACCCGGGAATAAACCGGGTTTTTAGGAATAAACCTGGAAAAAACCCGGGATTTTTTGGAATAATTCGGTTTTTTGGGAATAAACCTGGGAATCAACCTGGTCTATCGGAAATAAACCCAGGAATAAACCGACTTTTTGCAACTCTACTCTTATATTTGTCTTTAATTTGTAAATATTTTTATCCATTTTTTTAAAACTTATTTTGCTAAAATTATCGTGCATTCATTTGTCAGAATGCCTACGAGCACTACTTAGTAAAAAGGGCTTACAACTTTGGCACAAATTTCCTTGCACAATAATCTTTAACACGATTTTGGTTGGCAGGAACGATGGAGGAAGCGTATGTATTTTGACGGAGCCTACTTATAGTCCAAGAGCCGACCGCGCAAAACTCTAAGTCAATGAGCACAAGAGAAATTTTATGGAAGAGTAGTGATCGGAAAATCTAACCATCCATGTCTGCCAGAAATGAAGTGATTCATACGCGAAAAATGAATACCACTAGTGGTTGACTCGTAGACTTAGCATTATGTTTTCCTGCCCCCAGTTTTCCATGTTTTCATATTTTCAATTGTACGGCCAACACAATGTCAAACATGCTAGTCAACCACTAGTACCCTGTAAAAAAATTCATGAGGTTACTAAAAAATTTTTTAGTAAATTTGTATTCCACAGAATTTTTTAGTATCATTCCAAATTTTTTTTTTTTTTTTTTTTTTTTTTTTTTTGCAAGTGAAACAAACCTTTCTTTTGTAAACTGAAAAGAATTTTTTGTATAACTAACTTAAAACTTTGTAGTATGAGCTATCCAGCAAATTTTAGTAACAGCACAGAAATTATTTTTAGTAACCATTACTCGCGGATTCTTAGTATAGCTAGTCCAAACGCAATTTTTGCAGCTGTAGATTACCGACAACGCTTCAATAGATGGCAGCATCAAACACTGCTACCTGCGCAATTTTGATTTCATAACCCCTTTACTTAGCGAATACTTACACTGCATACACTCGGTACGTCTTTGGTGGTGTCGAACTTCGAACCCGAGGCCTTTCAGTCTGGAGTTCTGTGCTATGACCACTAGGTTATCAGGGTCACACCAAGCAAATTTTAGTTATAGCTATTAAAAATATAAAACTATTAACTCTATTCATTGCTAGCTTTTTTCTAGTAACTCTTACAGATTTTCTAGTAACTGAGTAAGATTACTAAATTTTTTTTGTAATTACAAGGATCACTAAATTTTTTTAGCAGATCGACCCTTTTTTTTTACAGTGTGGTTGACTTTTTGTCTTATTACTTTTTGGCCCTTCGCTTCCGCCAGACATGAATCATTCGATTCCCCTATTACTACTCTTCCACAAAATAAAGAAATTTTTCTTGTGCTCGATGACTTATGGTATTGTGCGGTCGGCTCTTGGACTATTAGAAGAAAAATAAGTACGTGTGTATTACGCTATGAAAGAATTGTAATGGAATTATGAGAATTTTTTAATCGCCTCTTGTACACGAAGCTTCTATTAATGGACTTAAAAAAGAAATACACTGTAAAAAAAATTCAAGAGGTTACTAAAAATTTCTTAGTAAATTTGTATTCCACAGATTTTTTTAGTAACCATTACAAACTTTTTTTTTGCAAGTGAAACAAGCATTTATTTTGTAAACTGAACAAAAGAATTTTTTGTATAACTAACTTAAAAATTTTTAGTATGAGACACAAAGCAAATTTTAGTAATAGCTCCAAAATTACTTTTAATAACCATTACGTGCAACCGAAGCGGAGGAGCTTCTTTCGAGCTGCATCCAGACTTCTGAAGCGGAAGATTTTCGGCAAAACCGCAATAGATGGCAGCACTAAACATTCTTAATTGCTCCGACAGGATTTTCATAATCCCTTTATTAACGAGACACTACAGACATTAGGGGTGTATTTGGCGGTGGCAAGTTTCGAACCCGGGACCTTTTAGCCTGGAGTCCGTTACTATAACCACTATGCTATCAAGGCCACACCAACTGAGTTTTAGTAAGAGCTATTAAAAATATAAAACTATTAACTCTATTCGTTGCTAACTTTTTTCTAGTAATTCTTACAGATTTTCTAGTAACCGACTAAGATTACTAAAAATTTTTTAGTAATTACAAGGATCACTAAAGTTTATTTAGTAGATCGACCTTTTTTTTTACAGTGTAGCTATCAATTCATAGTGTTTTCCAAAATTAATGACAAATTGCTTTTTTTTTAAATTAAGTTAATCTATTTACAAATGCACACAAACAATCAGAGTACTTCTCTTAGTATTTACAAAGTAAAATCTTAAATCTCGCTTAAATAATTTAAAAACTCTTTTTTAACCTGTGTGTTATCACTAAATTAAAACAATGTATTTGGAAGAATGTTATAAAATAGTTTTTTTTCTCTTATTTTTGAGTAATAGTAAATTTCTTAATATGACAATTTAGCTGAAATTTCAACACATTACTGTTAAAATATTTTTTTACATATTAGTTATAAAACTGTTACATTTTAAAAGTTAAAATAGTTCAAACATTTTCTTTCAATTAAAAACTTTCATATACATGTGTACATAGTGAAAGTAAAATTTCTTCCTATTTTATTAAAATGTGCTTTTGTAGATATGAAAACAATGTACATTATTTATTCCGTAAAAACGCGAAAAAAGCATTTTAATATATATATATATTATTAGTCTAAGTTTTTTGTTTTTTGATTAAAATACTGTTGTGTTGAAAATGGTTTTTAGGTGCGTTCGTAATTATGTAAATACGTAGCACCTATTGTTGTCGCTCAGTCCGTCCGTCTGTCTGTCTGTCCGTCTGTCTGTCTGTCCGTCTGTCTGTCTGTCTGTCCGTCTGTCTGTCTGTCTGTCCGTCCGCATATAACAGCGCAAAAACTACCCAACCGAATCGTTTGAAATTTAAAATACATAATTATTACATAATTTTGTCGAGTCATTTCAAATTTTATGAAAATCGGATGCATAGATCAATTACAGGGGCAATCAAAAGTATTCCGTTACATTACGGTCAATGGGGAAAAAAGTTTCAAATGCATTTTAATCGTTTGAAATTTAAAATACATAGTTATTACATAATTTTGTCGAGTTATTTCAAATTTTTTGATAATCGGGTGCATAGATCAATTACAGGGGCAATCAAAAGTATTCAATTACATTATAGTCAATGGGGAAAAAGTTTCAAATGTATTTTATACGTTTGAAATTTAAAATACATAGTTATTACATAATTTTGTCGAGTTACTTCAAATTTTATGAAAATCGGATGCATAGATCAATTACAGGGACAATCAAAAGTATTCCGTTACATTACGGTCAATGGGGGAAAATGTTTCAAATGCATTTTAATCGTTTGAAATTTAAAATACATAGTTATTACATAATTTTGTCGAGTTATTTCAAATTTTTTGATAATCGGGTGCATAGATCAATTACAGGGGCAATCAAAAGTATTCAATTACATTATAGTCAATGGGGAAAAAGTTTCAAATGTATTTTATACGTTTGAAATTTAAAATACATAGTTATTAAATAATTTTGTCGAGTTATTTCAAATTTTATGAAAATCGGATGCATAGATCAATTACAGGGACAATCAAAAGTATTCCGTTACATTACGGTCAATGGGGGAAAATGTTTCAAATGCATTTTAATGGTGTTGCACTCATTCGAACTTAATAAAATTTATATGCAACTATAAAGTACATATTATAATATACATTTTACATAATCTGTGATGCAAAGAACATTTGTTATTGATTTACAAGGCCACACAAAAGTATTCCATTACATAATGGTATAGAGAGAACATTGCTTGATGAGCGTTTTAATTGTAATTCACTATTTACAATTTTATGAGATTGAGATATAAGAGTAATATTTTTAAAACTTCGTTATCGTACGAACGCACCTCGTTTGCTACGCTTCACGTGCAATTTCCAACTTGTTTTTTCTTGTTTCTGCCTTTTAGAATGCAAGTTTGGTTTAAATTTTAAATATGATGAAAAATTAAATTTCTGTGCTTTGAAAGAGGAAAAGATAAAAGTTTTCTGTTATCTTTTAAAATGTTTTCAACAATAATTCTTTGTTTTTAAACTATCAGTTTTGGAGCATCCAAAGAAAATCCTCTTCTTTTTACATAAAAGTAAATAAATAAAAAGAAAGATACTTTTGTTAATAAAAATTTCAAATGACGACTTTATATTTTATAAAAAGAAAAAAAATATATTAATATTGAATAATAAGAAATTCCAGTTTTAATTATTACCAAACATATAAGATAAATAAATTAATGTGTGCGTGATGAGTGAACGTAAACCACAAACGCGATCTTCTATTGAACTCGAAAACCGATTGGTCAGGTATTTAGTCCCTGAGAATTATGGTTATGAACGGCCGTTCATAACCATTTTCAACGTATTTTGCATTTAATAAATAATAAAAAATCTAAAAAATAAAGACAGGTTATAATCTAGATGTGATGTAATCCAGCATTAGTAATGCACATGCACAGGGAACGTTTCAAGACTTTTTGCCATAATCCAAAATTTAGGTGATATTTCTCAATTAGCCCTTGGCATATAGTAGAAATCTATACACTGTAAAATAAATAAATGTTGATGTTCGGGTATTACTCGCTCTCAGAGGGTTCCGTACAATAAACTTATGCATTATTAACCCATTGAGGACGGGCGACTAGCATATATGCCTCTGAAAATTCTGAGATTTTTTATTTTAATTCCCATCAGTTATTTTTCATTGTAAAATTGATCTTATTTAATTGAAGCACTTTCGCGATACAGATACAGAAATTTTTCTGTTTTGAAAAACCGGTTGTTAAAAATGTAAAATTTAAAGAAAAAGTTTCTTATCATGAAGGAGTTAATATTATTATGAAAAGAAATATTTTGTTGAAAGAATCTTTGTATGAATCTTAGACTTCGTAAAAATCTATACAAAATAGGATTGCCTATAGCTGAATATACTAGAAAAGTATGAATGGGTAGGGTATACCATAAAGTTCAAAGAGATACAAAGCATAAATAATATCAAATATTGCTATTCTGTATAATTCATCTTCTTTAGCTCATCCTTATTTATTTATACGACGCTTAAGTCGGTACTGGGAAAAAGTGTAGTGCATACTTAAATTTTACTTGGCATTGCATAAAACTAAATTCAGCGTAGTAATATTTTTTCCCTTTTCGAGTATAGCTAACAAAAACCCTTATTCAATGTTTAAAGTTGACATTGTAAAAAAAAAAACTTGTGTAGAAAGGAGCTCGCAAATTTGGTCCGTGATGCTTTTTTCCATATAGATTTTTAATAAACTTTTAAAATTTTTTGTATTTACTGTTTTGCTGTTACCTACCTTGTGTATTTATTTTATTTTCTGTTTTAAATTGGCGGTGGTTAAAGATTAAAAATTAAGCGAAGTACTGTCATCGCGAAGGAGTTAATTGTACTATTTAAAGAAATTTGTTGCTGAAGGAATAATAAATCTTCGTAAAAACTATGCAATGTAGGATTGCTTATAGCTGAATATACTAGAAAAATATGAGTGGGTATACCATAAAATTTCAAAGAGGTACTCGGAAGTACCTGTTTTGTGGGAACTACTAATTTTTTTTAATGTAACCCCAACAAAATAGCTTGGTTGGATTTACCAAATTGTGGTTAGACTAACCAAATAATTTTGTTAATTCAACAAAATTTTGGTTAAAAGTTGGTCTTTCCAATCAAAATTTTTTGATTGGGTTACATCAACCAAAATTTAGTAGCTTCAACAACACAGTTTTTTCAGTGTATGAAGCATAAATAATATCAAATATTGCTACTCCGTGTTACTCTTTTTTGTTTTATCCCTATCTGTTTATAAGGAACTTAACTCGGTACTGAGAAAAAAGGTTGTGCATAATTAAACTTCATTTGACATTTCATAAAACTTTCGTCGTAATGAGAGACCAACTCAATGCAAACTATACCCGAAACCTAAACTCGAAAGCATTTATTAAGGTTTCACATACATAAGGTATAAAAAAAATAAGACATCTTTAAACCAAATTTTCATAACGCAGTGCCTGCTATATCCGACTAAAGGAACATGTTACTTTAAATAAGGCAAATAATGCGTTAATAAAAATCCTGGTACTAAAAAGGATATATAAATTTTTAATGTTTTATGTGTACCAACCTTAATTTATGTGATTAATTCTTTTAAATTAGTATTCTTGCAACAGTATAAAATTTATTGTTTCTATACTGCTACGCTGTATTGTATTACAGAAATACAGGGTGATTCAAAATAACGTGGACAAAATGAAATAACAAATCAAGCATTCAACAATGATAAAAAAATCACATAGGAACATAGGGTCGCAAACTACTTATTGAGCCACAAATACAGGGTGTTTCATTCTCGCTAAACCTGGTTTGAAAGTAATAATTTCGAAGAAAATAAAAATATTGTAATAAAAATGCAACGATGTGTACCTTATTTTGTTTGAAATGTGATAACGTTTCGAAAAGAACGGGAAAATCACATTGCTCAAACAATCCATGATACCGTATAAATTGATTATCACGGTCCAAAGTGTGAGGTGCTAAGTGGATATTGCTGGTGCGCATAATGCAAACTTCTACCACTTTAGTTTGGGGTTATCACATTTAAAACAAAGATGAGAATGTCTGTTTAGTGTTTTATTATAATATACTTCTGTTTTCTGAAATTTATTACCGTGAAACCAAATCGAGTTAGAATGAAACACCCTGTATTTGTGACTCAATAAATGGTCCTATGTTCCTATGTGACTTTTTATCCTTGTCGTATGCCTGGTTTGTCATATCAACTTGTCCACGTTTTTTTTAATCACCCTGTATATTATTAAAATTTGTTATCTAGGCTTTAAAAGTCAATGATGCAAAGTACGCCATCCCCGTCATTATTTATGTTCAAACCATCCCTGTCTTTTGGGGGTTAACATCTCGGCTAATTACAGACGAGTTTTTTCAAAAATCATCATGGACAATGCTTTTATACTTATGATACGATAGATACTTGCAAAGCTCAATGTCCTCAAATCGGAATTAATGTGTAACAGAAAAATGTGCATTTCTCAAAAACAACGTGACCTGGAGTAATCGCTATAGTTTTTCCTCGAAGTTTGTAACATCTATAACCTCTCATTTCTTTCTTGCATTTAGTTACAGTAGATTTAGAATTAGATGGGGGGACATATTTTTGCACTAAATTTTTTAAGATAGCTCTAAAAATATAAAATCTAAAATTAAAAGAAATGTATTATTGGGTTCAAAGTAACGATAGCAAGATACCCCACACGATAAACAAGGAAAAGATTTTTTTTTCAAGTAAATTAATCAGCCCCATTTTCCCTCCTAAATATATTTGTAAATGTCTGATAATCTGTAACCATGCAGGTCAATATTCTTTATTACATCTCCCAATTTGAGCCATCCACGTTTCATGGTTTTTGAATAAAATGGCTGTGACAAACGGACAGACTCACACGAGAGAGATCTTATAATATTTTCCCTTTCACTTCATAAGTACGAAACCCTCGCCGCCGCCCCTCCCCCCAAAAAAGCAAGGCTTTTTACATTTTCTAAAAAACTAGGTCTCCTAGAAGTTTTTTTTTTTTTTTTTTTTTTTTTTTTTTTTTTTTTTTTTTTGTAAAGCTACAAGAAAAATTCCTGTAACATACATATTTTTGCGACCAAAACATCTTTATGGTTACTAAGAATTTTTTGGGAGACTGGAATGCCTAGAACTTTTTATGTCCAAACGGGCTGACATAAAAGTTTTAATAGGATTACTGTAATGCATAATGTATTTCTGTAGTTTTACAAAAGCTAGTTTTGTAGATTTACATCTTTTCTTGTACTGAGTCCTAGTAAAAATTTAGTAAGTGTAAAGTTTTCTATTACATTAAATCTGTAGAAATACGTTTTTTTACATTGTAGTGTAGAGGTCTCTTTGCAATAAACCAAAATTAAGCCGATAATTTCTCAATTAGTCTTCGACATATAGTTATGAATCTGTACATCATGTATTTGCTAATCCTATAGGGAAAAAATAATAACGTAACTCGGCTATATTTCAATATTTTGGGGTTTTTTTTTTCTTTGGATAGATGAAATTGATCTATACGTGGGCTGTTTTTAATTTTTTCAATTTTGCATATTTTTTATAAGGATTATTTTTTTTTCGATATCGATTCCCAAAACTAAAGTGTTTTCATAAAAATTATTTGTGAGCAAAATAAAATAAACGGGTACTGTACAGAGTACTCTCAGTTTTCCAATTCAAAATATAAAAAAATAAATAAAATAAAGTAAAATAAATACATACATAAAAAGATTAAATACAAGGATAACTTTAAACATTTTTTCATAGAAGTGGTTTTTTAATTTAAGTGGATTGGTCTCTCAAACGGTGAAAATTTAATACATTATTTTATATGTCTTGAACAGAGCTTAATAAGTTATGCTTCACATTTTTTTTCTTTTTTGTTTGTTAATTTAACTTAAAATTAGACGTTTGTAAAATAAAATTTTCCCTTAAAACGTATCCATTCAACGCATTATTATGGAAGATATTCTGAAAAAAAAACTGTGAGCAATTATTAGTTTAAAGACATCTTTACACAAATAGTTATTTCAAGTCGTTCTCCTGAATTTCAGGTATAATTACTCATATAATTAACATAAAAGGGAGATTAATACGATTAAAGTAACATTTCAGTATCGCTCTTTTCCCAACTCAATATGTAATGTTATTTGAATTTACATTTTACTAATGGAATTACGCAAAAAATCCTTTAAAAGCTTGACATTTTACCCACAAATAAGATGAACTAATGTTGTACTAACTTTGACTAACTTTGATGAATTTAATTTCGTAACATTGATGCTTTTATGATAGCTAATATATTTCAACTTAATTAAAAACAACTTATATTAATGTAAAGGCTTGGTATATATATATATATATATATATATATATGAATGTATTTTGTAAGGACATGTTATTTGATCTTAATCGGATTTGAATAATTAGGACGTTAACATTTTATTTTTAATAGTTTATAAAAGCTAATGTTTCTCACTTAAGCATTTAGTAATCTTGAAAAATACCAGGTTTAAAATAATGGTAAGTTTCATATTCTATTAAAGTTCTAGTACTCGTCGATATGCATTAACTAAAACGAGTTGTGATTAATGTTTAAACAATAGTTAAAACGCTTTTAAATATGCGTATTTATTACAGGATATTTAATGCTAAAAATATGTATTTTTAATTTCTTTAATAATATGAATCATAACTCGTCGATTGTTTAAAAGAACTGATTGACAGAATTTATAAAAATAATCACAAATATAACTACAATAATTAATCAAAATTATATTCACTAAATTAACTCTTAAAATAAATATTACTTTAAACTGTAATTTACTTTCAACTTTTCGATTTTCTTAATTAATGTTTATTCCTATACGCCATCAGTAATATGTAATGAAAAACTATTAATTTAATAATTGAAGATTTAAGATTGAGTTTTCATAAAGAAAATTTAACAAAAGTCCTGTCTATATGACACATTTGTAGTTTTTTTTCAACAAATTAAAAAAAAAAACAATTAAAAAAAACACTTTTTAAACCGTTGAAAAATATGCGTGCATACTTTCCATATTCAAGTTCACTATTTTAAAAAAAAAGTTTTAACTTAGAATATTAATAAAATATATTCCTAAATTTGATGTCACGATTGCCAAATACAATTTTGCATGTAACTTTTTATTTTTACCATAACAACATTTTTGCCCTTTGTGGGGAACGAGGTCTGCACAGGCTCGGGCCCGGCCGAGGGTTGTAACCGGCATGGCAAAATTAGAACATATTTTTCAACGGTCCGAGCCGACAAAAAATTAAACGGAACATACAGGCTTGTCCGTACCAATAGAAAAAAATAGCGGGCTTACTGGCCCAATATAAAGATTTAAACAAACCGATAAAATATGTGTTATTTTGAATAAATATGGTTTTAATGAGAATAAGTAAAAATGTGAGGTACGAGTCGATGCTAGTTTATCAACATCAATACAGAAATGTAACTTGTCCAGTGTGGAGATTGGCATCGAACAGTTACAAGTATTAATAATAATGATAAATTTCTGTTAACAAAATCTTTTGAAATATACTTCTTTGTGATTCTTATGGACGATTAGTAAATTTACAACTCAACAATACGAAACTTTTGAAGATTTTCTGATTAATTTTTAACTGTAAAAGTATTAAATTCACAAGCTCAACTATTGAAGGGATTTGGATTCGAATGGCTTTTTAATTTTTTGGTAAATAAATTACTTATCGAGATATAAGAGTTTAGTCCCGTGGTTGTACATTTTTCTCTCTTCTCATCTGTCGCTTCTGGAAATTAAATTCTAAATGCCTATTTTCACAGTATTTTCTCAAATATAAAGCTTGTATTGAAAAAATGGATTACGTGTTTCGATTACATAGTTTTTCATTAAGAAAACTTGCAAATCTCATGCATTTCCAAAAAGAAATTGATTCAGAAATGTAACAGAAAGTAATTACTTTAGATTTCATAAAATGTTTAGTAAATTATATACAAATATTTTCATAAGTCTTTGTTTTACTACACAGCTTCAAATGTTGTTTCAGATGTTTTTAAAATTCTTTTTTCTTTTATTCTGAACTATATTAATTTTTAATGAATCCTTATTTGAATGGTAAAAGTTTATAAATTTAAGTAATCATTAATGTTGCTATTGTTATTTTCCGTAAAATTTATTGTTAAAATTCCGTAAATATATATGCAGTGATCTTTTAAAAAAGCTTCATTATATGATAAAAACTGTGTGGTAGACTCTATGTCTCTAGCTATTACGCCAAAGTCTCCTCGAGTAGAAATGATTTTAAATGTATTCAATTGGTTTTACTATGTGTTTATAAATATTTTAAGGTCGATTGTGAATTTTTCGATGTTGTACTCATTCTTGCAAGTTTTACATAATAAGGCTAATTTATTGTTTTCGTTTTCCTATGTTTAATAATAATAATAATAATTATAATATAGCTCGATTAATATAATTTATTAGGGAAATTTTCTTTAATGGATCATTATAATGTAGTCCAGTTGATTTGTTGTTGAGAAATGACGAATTTTAAAGTGCATATTGGGGAATTTTTTATCAACCTGAACAGATGGTTAAGATTTTAACACTTTACTGTTTATGGACGAGGGATCGGGTATGTTTATTTTTTATTTGACTGTTAAAAGACTATATTTCTTAAATAAAAAAAAAACCTTTTTTTTTTTTTGTTTTTTTTTTTTGTAGAATGCATGAAATTTGTTATTGAGACTTTAATCAACAATGCAAATAAATAAATAAATAAAAATAATAATAATCACTTCTAAAAACTTTAACAGATAAAAAAAAAGAAAATAATGCTGAAACTAATGTAGAAACGATGGTTAAATGCATTTCAGCATTTTCTAAAAAAAGAAATAAATAAAAGTATTTTTTAAAAACAAATTCTAACAGAAATATCATATACAGCATATTACATAATTGCTAAAATCTCAGCATTTGAAGATGCACAGAAGAGCGTCTCTCGACAAACAATTATCCCCGCTGTTTCCTTAAAATGCATTACTGCCACGAGTAAGGAAAAATTTTGTCAAATATTTAAGAGTATACGCTTCGTTAAAAATCATGGGGTTTTGGTTCAAAATTATTTCAAAAACGACGAAATTCAGATCAAAGATTACTGAATCGTTTAAATTGAGAGTTTTTTAAGCTATTGCATAGATTTTATCGCGGGCTTTGAGCGCGGCGACCGAATCCAAAAATTCCGTAACGAGAAATATCCTAACACATCCGTAACGAAAAAATCCTAACGCTCGGCTAACGTCGTTTCAGCTCGGCAGACTTCGGCATTGTATCCTTCGGTAGACTTCGGCAGACATTGACGCGGTATTTTTCAGATATTAAGAGGATATCAAGTCTCAAGTCTTACATTTCTTATTTCAGTTACTATAAATCTATAGTTTCAATAATAAAAATTCCTGATAGAATGTGTATAGAAAAGAATGGTCTTAAGATAAAACAAGGTAGGATAATGTAGCTTTTGGTGATTGGAGACCCACCCAATGGTGAGGTTCGAAAAATTTAAAATGCTTATAACTCGCGATCTAATTTTCGTAGCGCGGCCAAATTTTGTTTGGTAATTTGTAATGAGACAGTATTAATTTTTGGTGACAGGACACCCCCACGGAGAGGGTCGAAAAATTTAAAATGCTTATAACTCGCGATCTAATTTCCGTAGCGCGGCCAAATTTTGTTTGATAATTTATTATGAGACAGTGTTAATTTTTGGTGACAGGAGATCCCCCATGGTGACGGTCGAAAAATTTAAAGTGCTTATAACTCGCGATCTAATTTTCGTAGCGAGGCCAAATTTTGTTTGGTAATTTATTATGAGACAGTGTTACTTTTGGTGACAGGTGATCCCCCCACGTTGAGGGTCGAAAAATTTAAAATACTTTTAACTAGCGATCTAATTTTCGTAGCACGGCCAAATTTTGTTTGGTGATTTATTATGAAACAGTGTTAATTTTTGGTGACAGAAGACCTCCCACGGTGAGGGTCGAAAAAGTTAAAATGTTTATAATTCGCGAATTTATTATGAGACAGTGTTAATTTTTGGTGACAGGAGACCCCCCACGGTGAGGGTCGAAAAATTAAAAATGCTTATAACTCGCGATCTAATTTTCGTAGCGCGGCCAAATTTTGTTTGGTAATTTATTATGAGACAGTGTTACTTTTGGTGACAGGAGACCTCCCACGGTGAGGATCGAAAAAGTTAAAATGTTTATAATTCACGATCTAATTTTCGTAGCGCGGCCAATTTTTGCTTGATGATTTATTATGAGACAGTGTTAATTTTTGGTGACAGGAGACCCCCCACGGTGAGGGTCGAAAAATTTAAAATGATTATAACTCCCGATCAATTTTTGTAGCGCGGCCAAATTTTGTTTGGTAATTTATTATGAGAAAGTGATACTTTTGGTGACAAGAGACCCCCCCCCCACGGTGAGGGTCGAAAAATTTAAAATGCTTATAACTCGCGATCTAATTTTCGTAGCGCGGCCAAATTTTTTTTGGTGATTTATTATGAAACAGTGTTAATTTTTGGTGACAGGAGACCTCCCACGGTGAGGGTCGAAAAAGTTAAAATGTTTATAATTCAATCACGGTGAGGGTCGAAAAATTTAAAATGATTATAACTTGCGATCTAATTTTCGTAGTGCGGCCAAATTTTGTTTGGTAATTTATTATGAGACAGTGTTACTTTTGGTGACAGGAGACCCCCCCGCCCCCACGGTGAGGGTCGAAAAATTTAAAATGCTTATAACTCGCGATCTAATTCTCGTAGCGCGGGCAAATTTTGTTTGGTGATTTATTATGAAACAGTGTAAATTTTTGGTGACAGGAGACCTCCCACGGTGAGGGTCGAAAAAGTTAAAATGTTTATAATTCACGATCCAATTTTCGTAGCGCGGCCAATTTTTGTTTAATGATTTATTATGAGACAGTGTTAATTTTGTTTGACAGGAGACCCCCCACGGTGAGGGTCGAAAAATTTAAAATGATTATAACTCGCGATCAATTTTCGTAGCGCATCCAAATTTTGTTTGGTAATTTATTATGAGACAGTGTTACTTTTGGTGCCAGGAGATCCCCCATAGTGAGGGTCGAAAAATTTTAAATGCTTATAACTCGCGATCTAATTTTCGTAGTGCGGCCAAATTTTGTTTGGTAATTTATTATGAGACAGTGTTACTTTTGGTCACAGGAGACGCCCACCGCACGATGAGGGTCGAAAAATTAAAAATGCTTATAACTCGCGATCTAGTTTTCGTAGCGCGGCCAAATTTTCTTTGGTAATTTATTATGAGACAGTGTTACTTTTGGTGACAGGTGAACCCCCCCCCCCCACGGTGAGGGTCGAAAAAGTTAAAATGTTTATAATTCGCGATCAATTTTCGTAGCGCGGCCAAATTTTTTTGGTAATTTATTATAAGCCAGTGTTAATTTCTGGTGACAGGAGACCCCCCACGAACGAGGTTCGGAAAATTTAAAATGCTTATAACTCGCGATCTAATTTTCGTAGCGCGGCCAAATTGTGTTTGGTAATTTATTAAGGTATTGCATAGCTTTTACCGAGGGCTTTGGGCGTGGCGAAAGAATCTAGAAATTCCGTAACGAGAAAAAAACCTAACACTCCGGCTAACGTCGCTTCAGTTTGGCAGACTTCGGCACGGTATCCTTCCGTATACTTCGGCAGACATTGACGCGGTATTTTTCAGATATTTTGTTTTGAGAATATCAAGTCTTAAACTTATATTTTTTATTTCAGCTACCGCAAACGTATAATTTCAATGATAAAAATTCCTGATTAACCTACATGTATTGTAAGATAATAAAAATATTTTAAACGATATTAACTTCTCATTTATTCAATAAAAGAAAAAAAATTGTTATCGGTCATCACGTTCAAAAAGTGTAACTTGAATTAATATCAAAGACAAAAAAAAAAAACTGCATAAATTAAAAATAAATAAATAATTATAATTGCATAAGTTGATAAAAAATGCTATGCAATAGCTTTACCGCGGCAGTCCCCGAGTGCCACATGTATTTTTTTTTCTGAGAATGCGCATAATATTTATTAAGGTCATTGTCTATTTGCTTAAACTGCATAAAATGCAAATCAGATTTGAGGTAAAAATTAAGTCATTAATTGAAACTATGCATTAAAAAAAATACTTACGGACGATATTCTTTTGACTTCACATTAAGAATCATATGGTGTAAAAGTAAGACGCCTAACAATTTGGTTCACTATATGTCATGAAACAAATGAGGCATGTATACGTTGCAAATTAACATATTTCTGCATTGCAGGCAGAATAAATGCAGATTACCTGCACCAAATATTTTCGAATTCTTCTGTAAAATTAATTCTGTAAAATAATTCTCAGAAAATATTTAAATAGCTTAATAAAAAAACAATTAAAATTAAAAAAGTAAAATGAATGTATGCATGATGATGCACTGGAATAGAGAAAATCAGGGTTTGCAAGTTTCTGACAGTGTGCGGTTTTATCCGGTTTAAACCGTGATTTAAACCGTCATGTCAAAAACCCCTTGTCAAAAACCTCGTCAGAAACCTCAAATACTACACTGATCTGTAAAATTTCACATTTAAATATCTGTCACACACATACAATATTAGATGTATGGGTGTGACAGATGCGTGTACACTTAAAAACTCACTAATACTGTACTGTATGTAATCATTTCTGGAAAAAAAAGAAAGAAATTCTGTCATAAATCTGAAAATTTAACATGCCTCCAAACTTGTTCAACTAGCAATGCTTCCTCTAACAAATCCTTCTAGCTCATTCGTATCTAGCTTAATTCGTATTTTCTAACTTTGGCTTCATACACTCTAAACTCAGAAATTCTTTGAGTGTAAATTAAATGTGCTAAATTTTTTATGTGCTATAGGATGCTGCGGGGTAATACAGTAATTAATTTTAAATAAAAAATTACTTAAATCATTAAGACTTATTCAATGTTTACCTCTTGTTCTTAAAATGTTTTACAGTACATTACATGTTTTTGACAGTTTAAGCCAGTTTTTTAACGGTTTAAACCAGTTTTTGACGGTTTAAACCAGTTTTTGACACTTGTTTTGTCAAAAAAAAAAAAAACAGTTTCTGACGTCAGAAACCCAACCCTGGAGAAAATCATTATAACCTCTTACTGACAGTACCTAAAAATCGTTCAAAATATAACATATAAGCTTAAAATTCCAATGCGATGTACATTTCGTGATTTTAAATATTATTACTAAGCAAATAGAATTTTTAATCCCCGAATAAAACGGATAAATGTTGTCTATAGTGTCTTTATATAAGACTGATTGCTAGAGATATTTTAACATTTACAAGAGGAAATTGAAAACATCTGTCCGAGATCCTGGATAAAGGTTAAACACAAGCATTCTTTTTAAGTATATTTTCAAATGTGTAACTAATTGTAATAATCGGTTTCCAAAGCAACCGTCAACCGACAGCGGAAATTGTAATAATGGATGTGCGGATGGAACCATAGTAACCAACAACTGGTCTATTCACGATTGAATGATGACCCGACTACAAAAAAAATATTGATTTTTGTGGCAATCTTTCGTACTTTGGTAATTTTTTTTAAAGAAAAGACAAATTACCACGTTTTTTATCTCTGAACGGGGATTGGCGGCATAGTTCGCAGGGGACAGAGCCCACGAGTATATATATTATTACTCTTATAAATGTGTGTATTTTCAATTTATTAAATTCTATTTTATTTTTTCTTTTGGCTAATATGCTTCCACATTCTTCTTCTACACAGTGTCCATTTTCATTATACTCTTACGTGATTGGCTGTTGCATTTTGCTCCCCTACTGGGTGTTTCTTCAACTTGTTCCTTTTCCGTTATCTTTCATTTCATTTGTGCTACTGCTTTCACAGTAGAAGCACACCTATTTGCACTTGACAAAGAAAGACTCAGATCTTTAGAAATTCCCAGCGAATTTAAGAATTATTTATGGCGCTTTTCAAGATTTTTTTTTGTTCATATTGATTCAGTCCAATTTGTAAAAAAGTCACCATTGCCTTGAAACGCAAAATCAATCTAGATAATTAGTTGGAACTGGTGTTATTCAATTTAAGTTAAAAAAAACTTCTTTAAAACACCATAAAATAAATTAAATTGCGCTAGGCCTTTCAAAAGAACTAAGTCTCTCTTCGTCAGGCGCAAGAGACTTGCGTCTACTATGAATGTAGCGGAACGGCTGAAGTGAAAAGGCGGGAAAGGGAGTAAGCTGAAGGAACATCCGACAGGAAAGTAGAAGGCAACAGCCAATCTTGGAAGATCGTAAACGTACAATGTTAGAGTAAAAGAAATCTCGGAAAACGCCTTAAAAATACTCTCGGTATGTCATTAATGAAGAAGTTTATAAATCTTCTGTTGCTAAACACTCTTGGGATTCCAGCCATAGTTTTAATTTTCAAACTGCCAAAATTATCTTTAGTGTCAATAATACCTGTGAGTTAGATTTTCTTGGAAATTTAGCTATTTATCTTAATCGTGAAAGTATTGGTAATGATAAATCTGATTCTAAAATGCTCTCCATGGCTTAGAAAATCCTTTTCAGCACTGCCTTATGATTAGTTTTTTTTTTATTAATCTTGTATATAATTTTTTAGATACATATACATATGTTTATAACTATAAACAAATATATTTTACTAATTGTTATTAATATTTATTATTATTATTTTGTGTATGTGTGTATTTACTTTTAATATAATCTGCCTTTCTATTTACTTTTAAGTTTTCTTCCCTAGTTTTGTTATTATTTTTCTTTTTCCATCCCCTCCTTCAGTGCATCCATTGTATGTTTATGCTCTTCTTTGATTTCCTATTGCCTTCTATTTTCCTATCTGCTGTTCCTTCAACTTGCACCCTTTCCCGCATTTCCACTTTAGTCGTGCCGCTACATTCATAGTAGACGCACGTCTTTTGCACCTGACGAAGAAAGACTAGGTTCTTTCGAAAGGCCTTGCGCAATTTAGTTTATTTTATGGTGTGTGTATGTTGTGGTGTTTAAAGAATTTTTTTTAGACTTTAAGCAAAGTCAATCATTACTTTTCGAAAACACTGAAGTAGATAACAATTACCTCATTACTAAAACAGTTTGCCTCGAACTTGCAAAAAATAGATATATATATGATACTCACAAAAATATGTGCGTACTTTTATAATTACGAACGCACCCCCCCCCCCCCCAAAAAAAAAAAAAAAAAAAAAAAAAAAAAAAAAAAAAAAAACTAAAAATGAAATTATATTTATATATTTTGTTCTGGTATATAAGACATTAACGGAAATAATTATTCAGGTGAAGCGATTTTTTTATTCAAAATTCTGGATCTAAAAGCTTAACTGATAGCCCGGCAAGGTAAAGAAATACGCTGATAGTTAAATATTTTGTAAATGTAAGAGAAAAATAAAACATTTTCTCAGGGGGGTTGCTATTCCAGTTATCATACTGTTTTCTTCTGAAAACGTGAAGTGACTTACAATTATCTCATTACGGAAGCAATATGCCAAATTTGCTGAAAAATGAATGAAGTTTTGTCTGAAAGAAACGTAAATATTGAAAGATGTAGAATTTTAGGAATTCTTTCGGAATAATAAATGAACTGTGTTATAGAAGTTTCTATCCTTTAAAGAAAGTTCGAAATATTTCAGGCACCAGAAACGTGCTTCGTATTAATTAAAATCATAATTTGTTTTGGGGATATTTAAAAAAAGGTACTGCTAGGTTATCTCGTCGATAAAAAAATTATCTCCAAACTATAAGATTAAATGCCAATAATGGGTGATCGTGAATGTCACATTCAATGACGTTGAATACGATTCACGTGTTTAAAATGTCACTAAGGGATTTTTATTTTGACTTTTTATTTGTATTTTTATTAACATTCCACTAATTATTTGTTTTTTCGTTATTTAAAATAAAAATTATGTCAATATGTATAATTTAACTATTAGTTTGACGATTTGTATATTTTGGCGAAATTGGTACAAAAAAAAATTACCATCAAAAAATACTTTTACTTTAAATTTACCATTAAAAATTTACATCAGCCAACGTATTTATTTATTGTGTAGAAATGTTTTCGACTTGTTTTCAATATTAACGTGAAAATAAAAATCTCAAATTTATTAAATGAAGTTTACAAAACGTTATAAAGTTAAAAAAGAAACAAAAAATTATATACAATTAAAATAATCAACGATTTGGGGAATTGTTAATTATCTTTTATTGATAATAATAATTAATTCCACGAATTATAAAAATCAAATATGGAGGTCGTTCCGATTTCTTTTACTTTGATTGGGCTTCTTTATGTGACGTTACGTGACGTCACAAAAAGTGTGTCAAGGCTTTTTACCTTATTTGGAGGGGCTTGACATATCTCCTAGAAAAAATTGTTCGTTTTCAAAAACCGTGCGTTGCACTCTAGGGTAATTATAATATCGAAAAGTTGTACTAAGATAAGTATTTTCTGAACTACAGTACTAGGGAAAAAATTGTCATTGAAGACACATTTTCAAATTCGAATAATTTTTTTTTCTATTTCTAAATAGAAGAGGCAGGTTAAAGTTTCTATCAAGTGCTACTTACGCGTATTTGCAGCTTATGAAACTTAACATGATTTAGAGTTCTCCCTTTATTTTATTTTTTTAGCTCTAGTAGGGGTTCGAAATGAGGGTTTTTTTAATTCTTTTTCCTCTACAAAAATAAATAAATAAATGCATAAATGCATAAATAACAATAAATAAATAAAATAAATAAATAAAAAATAAATAAAAATAAATAAATAAATACATAAAAATAAAAAAATTCCCCTGGTGTACATATTCAACGTAAAAAACTTATAACTGTTGAACAACCTTGTGCTTTGATTTATTAGAACAAATTGTTCCCGTAAATAGTAAAGACTTAGAATTACAAGCAGCAGGGCAAACAATCTAAGGGTCATTTCATGGTAACTTACGTTACACTTAGAGCCATTTTCAGTAATTTTAGTAATATAACTTAGACAAAAAAAAAAAAAAAATTCAAAGTGTAAATTTTTATGGTTTGCAAGCTAAATTTATTCAAAGCTCAATGCATATGAAAATTATCTAATTTTAAGCTATTTCTTAAATTTCGGTAGTTAAGTTTACTGCCATTACAGAAAAAAGGAATGTTATCCCTAGTAGCAAACCAATATTGGTACAATGTTGCGCCGATATTTCATTTATTGGAAATATTGCAAATAAAACGCCAATATTCGTTAAATAATGGCATTTCATTGGAAATATTTCCAATGAATTTCCAATATTGTACAAATATTGGCGTTACATTGGAAATATTTCCAATGAATTTCCAATATTGTACAAATATTGGCGTTACATCGGAAATATTTTCAATGAACTCCCAATATTTTAAAAATTTTGGCATTACATTGGAAATATTTCCAATGAAACCCCAATATTGGCATAATATTGGCCGTAAATATTGGCTAAATAAGGGCAAAATGTAAACACTCCAGTACTGGAGCAATATTTCATGCCAATACTGCGACAATGTGCCAATATTGCTCCAAGATGCAGGCGATATTGGGTGTAATTTTCATTATCATTTTTTTGATAATTTTATTCAAAATTGACTCTTAGCTAGATTTCATTGAGAAATTATTTTAATTTCACATTTGAATGTTTTTTAGCGTTACATTACTAAAATTACAGCAGTAAATTTTTCTAAATGCAACGTAAGTTACCATGGAATGACTCCTAAGCCCTTAAGAAATAAAGGCCGATTTACCAGACAATAGTTCACCAAACAGGGAAATAGATTCGAAAACACCGATAAAGACTTCAGCCAGGTCTGATAATTGTTTAAAATGTCATGAATTCTTAATACCATCTGTATCAGTTGCCGAAATAAACAAGTTGGAAATTGGACGTGAAGCATAGCAAATAAGGTGCGTTCGTACAATAACAAGGCTTTAAATATATTCAGATTTTGTTGTTATAGTAGATAGTACTTCGAATACAGTATATTGGTCGATTTTTCGTGTGTATGTTCCTATAAAAATACAGGAAGTAATTTTTTATTATACCTCAGCTACGCATGCCATACGCTATACTAACTGCATTCTTTTATACAGGAAATAACTTGTAGTATTCCTCAGCAACGCATACCAATCTCACAAAATGTTAAATAGTGAATTACAATTAAAACGCTTACTAAAAATGTTCTCCCTACACCATTATGTAATGGAACACTTTTGTGTGGCCTTGTAAATCAATAACAAATGTTTTTTGCATCACAGATTGTGCAAATTGTATATTATAATTTGTACTTCATAGATGCATAATAATTTTATTTTGTTCAAATGCGTGTAACTCAATTAAATGCATTTGAAGGTTTTTTTCCCAATTGACAGTAATGTAACGCAATACTATTGATCGTCCCTGTAATTGATCTATGCATCCGATTTACATAAATTTTAAAATGACTCGACAAAATTATGTAATAATTATATATTTAAAAAATAAACGATTCTCTTCGGTAGTTTTTGAGTTGTTATAAGCGGACAGATTGACGGACGGACAGAACAACAACTATAGGTGCTAGGTATTTACATAATTACGAATGCACCTAAGAAGATAAATTACTAATAAATGTATCAGTAAGGGCTAAACTTCCACAATTTCAAAGATTCTTTTGTAATGAATGTAACCAATCAGTCATTTGACTAAATTACATAGACTGACAGTAGTTAATTATACAGTCATGTGTTCTTAATCGTTTAGACGCCGAATTAATATCGCAATGTAATTATAATTTTGTTTTTCTTATATTACAGGTTCAAATGTCTTAATTTATGCATACAAGTTTAGAAAATACTAAAAAGGCATATTTTTGCAGTTTGATTGCCTGTTTTTATTTCAGTGTTCACATTTTGGAGCGTGACTATTGATTGAAAACCTATGCAAATATTACAAATTATTTTCCGCTATATGCTATTGTTCTTGAGTATTTTCTCGAATTCCAAAAACAGTGAGATTCATAGCGGTCGAATGTAAGTAATATAGAGAAAACGATAAAAGCAAATATTATACTTTTTATGCAAATTAATGACTTTACATATTCCTTAATATCTGTGATAAATGCTTAAACATAAATATTTTCATTTCAAAAGTTTAAATCAACCTTATATTCTATATGAAAAATAAGGACATCTTTATCATGTTGGAAAATATATGTTTGTATTACAAATAATGCAATGTTTCCATTTGGGAACATTGGCGTTTAAACGGTTAATATGACCACCTTGTGATTTTTGACGTTTTGTTAAAAATCTAGAAAAACACATTATAAATTATCCTGAAACTCCAGGTGTATAAACAAATTAGTAGAGGTCACATATTTACGCAAATATGTCTTTCTGAAATCCCAATAGGGAACCGTCAACAAATTCAAAAAGAACGAATATCTTTTTGATAAACCTGTCAATACTACTGTTGAAAAGCGTTTAAAAAGCACATTATAATTAAATGGTTTGCTGTAATAAGCTGCGTTCGTTTTTATGAAGATACTATGTATACTTATTTAAAAATTATGGTTATTATAAAAACAGTATAAATTTTTCCCAAGTTTTTTCCTTATAATATTCAGAATTCCTAATATAAAAAAGGTCTTTTTCATAAAACAAACGTACAAAAAGCTCAGTGCAAAGTTTCAGTACAAAAAGATAATGAAAATTGCATGAGTAATGAGCAGGTTTACTGAAACATTTTTCTCTGCGCATGCGTCAAAGCAATCAAAATAGAATTTCCATAAAGTGTGTTACCTAATTGTATAGGACATCTATTGTTAAAGCCTCAAAACCATAGCTTAAAAATTCTGAAAATTATTGTTGACCGAATAAGCTTAAAATTCCTTGATTCCAAAAGGAAGTTTGGCGCAGCATCTCCCTAAAGTGACTTTGTGCCATTAAAGACCATTCAATAAAACAAAAGGAAGAAAAAAATTAAGGGCTGTATCCAAATATAGTGGTAAGAGCAATTTCATGCATGCTGCACTGATACTAATCAATGAATATATAGAAACAGATTTTTTGCGCCTTTTTTTTTTTTTTTTTTTTTTTTTTTTGAAGTCGGTTAGAACACAAATCGTGAATAAAGGACAACCACCGCGAAATGTATAAATAAAGAACCAACCAGCTTTTTGAAAATGTAATTTATTACTATGATTGAGATATAAATTTATGACCTAAAACTTTATTATTTTTTACGTTCTTCTATTGAACATGGAAAAATTAGTATAATGGATTTTTTTTTTCGGTTTCCAGTTTCCGACAGATTTATATGTTTAGAGATCCCCTATAAATGTTTTTAGAAATATCTGTTAGCGTGTTCCCCTTGTACCATGGAAAACTGTAAGAAGTTCTGAATGGAATTGAATCAACTTTTTTGCGTTTATCCTTAGAGCCAGCAAATCTTCCTCTGATTTGGAAATATAAGAGCGCGTTGTAGAAGCGATTTTAACCCTTAACTACTCTTAGCGGTCTTACAGACCGCTGAATTTTTCAAGATTCAGAGTTTAACTCGCAATTTTTTGTTAAACTATAGATACTGGTTCAATTTTGCTTCATTTGGAATCCTATTACTATCTCTGGAGACTTTTCAATAGCTGAATTTTATATACAATAGTCCTGTATATAAAGTTTAATACAAAAATTGTATTCTAAGAGTTCATTTAAGATTTTATTCATTTTTAGATTAAGCGGTCTGACAGACCACTCACAGTAGTTATGCGAAACTTTTTGTCACATCAGTTAAGAGTTAATGCCATTTTCATTATTATACCATCGGGTAAGAAGTTACGCAAAGAACTGAAAAAAAATATTTATTTTTTTGGTTATTGCAAGCATGTTCTCGTTGAAATTTGAAATAATCCGACTGAAGGGGTTACGACAATAACAATTTTTTTACATAAATTTCTCGATTGGCAGCTGATGATTCGATGAGAATTTCATATCCTGCTAAGCCAGCTTTTCTCAAATTGTTGATTTTCTTCAGAAAAACAGAAATCTACACGATAATATAAATTTGGTTTTATTACGATTAATTGATTAAAAGAGAAATTTAAGATGAAATCTAGAGTTTGTGTACTACTGAAGTAATAATATTGAGGTTTTTTGTATTATTTTATGTATAGTGAAGTTTTATAATATTTATGTACTTCAACAGTTTCTGAAATATTATGACATATGAGACAGAAAAAAGTTTTGCGACAGGCACATCCAACTAGATTTTTTTTTTTTTTCCGAATAATAAAAAATACTATACAGATAACAAAGAGCTCTCACTTAAGGTTCACATTACTTATCTATACAGTGACATCTTAATACACACGTCTCAGATACATACTAAATAGGAGAATGGAGATAAAATCTGTCAACACTTATCAATCGAACGTAGAACTTAGAAAAACATGTGAAGGCTATCAAATAAACTTTCTTATGTGGCTACAGATATTCATTCAAGAAAAATAAATTGACATTTTTTTATTGGAATTATGTGGAATATGTTCTTTAATTGTTGCAACATGTTGGAATTTAATAATATTAATTAAGACGCACATTTTGACTTATAAACGTAATAATAAATTATAGTCTAGAAAATATAATTTAACTGTAAGCTAAAAAATAAAAATTCTTTTTGTAATTTTAAAATGTGCATTAAAAATTTTCATATTTTTAATTTTACTTAGTATACATATTACTTTTTGCAATATATGAATTTAAATATTGTTCATTAGAATTGTGGCAATTTTAAAAAAAACATAGAATACAATATAAAAAGATGTTTTAAAGATATTTCACAAAACAGAGTAGCTTGATATTGAGTACGAACAATGCCGCTGAGTATTTACAATTTAGACTTAATTTTTCGCAAATGTTTCCAAATCGTTTTCAGAATTTCCGTTTCACAAAATATGGGCGATTTTTAAAAATTATTAATGAAAAGGCTGATAGATTAAAAAAAAAGCTTTTTAGCCATTTATAGGTTTCCATACTAAAAAAATAAATACGGAAATATTATAAGAGCACTCCAGTTACTGTCTGTCTGTCAAAGCTATTTTTCTTGTAAATTATTAATCGTGGAAAGTTCAAGCTGTGAGAAGTAATAAAAATCACTGATCCGTATATTTACAGGTTATTAAACGTTCACTATATTTATGTAACATGTAGAGAGGCCTTTTATGTCACTTGAAAAAAAATTCTTTGTATATCCTGTGGGATATCTTTCGTAAGTTTTTTTAACATTGCACTGAAAAAATCCATTAAAAAAATATTTTATATTTTCAGAGATTTTACCGAAAGTATTTCGTAAAAACATATTCTCACCATCTGATTCCGAGTTGACTGAAACTGAAATTCTGAAAAAAAATAGAGGTAGCAGTTGTTAATTAAAGCCTTGCGGGAAAACTATAGCGATTACTTCAGATCGCATATTTTTTGAGAAAAGCATATTTTTACTTACATACAAATTTCGACTTGCGAAAATTCAGAAAAAGTGTTAAAGAGCTATGGGTGTATCTATCGTAGCTGAAGTACAAACGCATTGTCGATAATGATTTTCGAAAAAAAAATCATTGGTAACTTACCGAGATATTAACTCTTAAACACAACGATGGTTTGGACATATATAGTGATAGGAGCTGCGTACTCAATATACCATCGACTTTTAAAGCCTAGATAGCATCTTTAAAAGATACATTTGTGTAATTCAACACCTAATGGCAATATAAAAGTAATAAAAATCGAATTGTTGATAACAGGTAAGAAAAATTATAATCATTTCTATAAATATTATAGAATTTCCATCGAATATTCATTGGGTGGATTTCTCTATACACCTCCATTTCTTTAGGATTTAATTAAAAACTTATCTAGAAAAGTGCAGTATGGACAAATACATCCGTGCAAAATTGCGACCTCCTATCGAAGCGCACTTAGTTACACTGTTAAAAATAAAGGTGGCAAACCGGTAGCATTTGGCGCTCAGGGGTGAAAAGATGTTACTATTTGACACCCACGGGCTTGAAAATGTGTTTGGCGTGCCATTGATTGTTTCATGCTAATTAGGGTGCCGCGCAATGCATACCGTTGGACAATTTTCAACCATTAGTCATTTACGCATGCTCTGTTACATGTTTCCTTGCCCTTCAACTCGCTATCACTGGTGGATCAACGCAGCAATTTTTTCCTATGATGACTATCACCGCTATACGCTATCCCAATTTCGTTTAGAACTTCGCTCGGCTAACTTTTGGCGATCTTTATTATATAAAGCAACCTTTGAATTTCGGGACATTTGAACATTTCAGGGAGGCTTTGAAGGTGAGCTTGATAGGTGAGTGGTTAAAGCGCTAAGCTTGTAATCAGACGTTGTGGGTTCGTTTCCAACGAGGGCCAAAAGTCGGTTTGTATATTTTTTATTATTGGGCACTCTCGATTAGGGGGGGGGGCATCTTTTCACCCCAATTAAAGGTGCCATTTTGGCTCCTTTAGGGGTGTCACCAGTGACACAAGCCTTTCACCCTTAAAAGGTGCAATGTGTCACCATTAGTTTTAACAGTGTAATTACTTTGGACATATCAGCCAGTACATTACGAAATTTCTAGTATTCAAAGGTCTAATATATTTTTTAATCCCTTATGCATGCGTACCCTTTATAAATACTATAGGGTTAACGACTAGTTGTCATTGAGTGGATTTCTGTTTATGACTTTAATGTATTTTAAAGTTAACTAAAAACCTATCTGGATAAATGCATCATGGACCAAAAACAGCTTTACAAATTTGCGAGTTTCTTTCTACACAAGCTCATTTAGCAGGATGCCATGTTTAATGCCCCACTTAACCATTGCTCATGAGTTTTGTGTTAGTTAATGTGGAAAAATAGTTATTACTACGTTGAATTAAGTTTTATGAAATGACAAATGAAGTTTAAACATGCACTATATTTTATTCTCAATAACAAGTTCAGGTCCTTATAAATAGATAGGGACAAGGTAAAAAAAAAAGAGTTACACAAAATCGCAATATTTGATTATATTTAGAATGCATACCTTTTTGATCATGTCTTTGAACATGTCTTTCTGAACCATTTCATATTTTTCTAGCATGTACAGCTACTATGCGCATTTCTTTACAAAGTATTATTATTATAAGGCAATGATTTTCTTTTAAAAATGTAGTTTACTTTTTCGCGATCTTAATTTTTAATCTTTAACCACCTGTTTTTCAAAACTGAAATTTCTCTACTAAGAATGTATTTCTTAAAAATACAACACATTGCTCAATGGTGCACAAAACAAGAATTTTAATATCAACTTGTACAATTAAAGTAAAATAAAAATATCAACGTTTCGCGCCGCCTTCTGCGGCCGTCTTTAGGAAAATATGATAATATAGGATTAAGTTTGCTTCTTATTCGAGAGATAATATTTCTAATAAATTAAAATCAAAATGAATTAAAAGTTTTAAAATGTTGCCACTTACACGAGAGTAAAAATTAAAATATTGCATCGAGGTAAAAATTTTAAGATTTTATGATGTTATGCCATATTTTTGGTATATTGTAGAACAAATTATCATTACAAAGTTTATTTTCTCGTGCAATGATTTCGAAAGATTCTCTTATTTTACCTTCAACTGGGTTATTGCACGGAACTATGATTTTGATCTAGGTTTTTATCTATGACTATAATTTTGACTATGATTTGTTCGGGATGAAGGCAGGGAAAATCGGTAGCTTCAGAGCCCCGCCCGCCCCTAACCGTCTTCCAATATATTTAATTTGTTTAATTTTTCTGTTAAATTTGTCCGGTTTCATTTTTTTTCCTTTTCTATTTCGAGTCCGAGGCTATTCGGGTTGTAAATAAAGGATTTTGACGCTATCCGTGGTGACGCTATCCTATGTCGCGCAAGAGAGTAGGTCTGTTCGGGTACTAGGTAGGGGATATCGACGAAAATTGGCCGCTCATCGCGGCGGTTGAGCATATAGTTATAGTCATAGATCCGTGCAATAACCCAGTTGAAGGTAAAATAAGAGAATCTGTCGAAATCATTGCACGTGAAAATAAACCTTGTAATGATAATTTGTCCAACAATATACCAAAAATATAGCATAACATCATAAAATCTGAAAATTTTTATCTTGTTGCAATATTTTAATTTTAATTTTTACTCGCGTGTAAGTGGCAACATTTTTAAACTTTTAATTCATTTCGATTTTAATTTATTAGAAATATTATCTCTCGATCAAGAAGCAAACTTTATCCTTCCATTATCATATTTTCCTGAAGACTGCCGCAGAAGACGGCGCGAAATGTTAATATTTTTATTTTATTTTAATTGTATAAGTTGACATTAAAATTCTTGTTTTGTGCACCATTGAGCAATGTGTTGTATTTTTAATAAATACATTCTTAGTAGTTAAATTTTCTGACGCAATTGTCCAGTATATATTTAAGAAATTTTTCTGTTGTTGAATAACGAAAATGCTCCAATTAAATAAGGTAAAGAATACTGTTGGGAATAATGAAGGATTCCGAGAATTTTACATGCCACGTATATCAGTTACTCGGACCAAATGGGTTAATAATACATGTTTATTGTACGTAATCCTCTGAACGCTAAAAAAACTCTCGCTTATCGATTTTGCCATGTTACATTTGGTATGTATGAGCTAGTTTATGATATCTTTTCGAAATACATTTGGAAGGAACATACATGATCCGTATTTTCTTTGTGGTTTATTTTAGGCTTATTTTTTTCATAAAAATATAAAATATCTGATTTTTTTTTCATACCTAATACTTTTTAAGAAGTAACCAAATAAAAAATAATGCATAAAATAAAACAACACATGCATATTGATTGGTAATCGAGAAAAAAATGTGTTAAAATACATAGAACGATAAATATATATTTTCCAACATTATTTCATTTTTTGCCATGTTCCAATTGGCATGTGTGAGATATTTTATCATTTCTCCTCGAAATAAATTTGGAAGGAAGTTGTTTTAGAAACGTGATCAGTCTTTTCTTTCCTGGTTTATTTTACATTTGCTTCTTTCTGAAAAATATAAAATGTTTGATTTTTTTTCTTACACAATACTTTTTAAGAATTAACCCAAAAAAGTGAATGCATAAAATAAAATACTATTATGTATATTGCTTGGTAATCGGGAAAAAAATGTGTCAAAATATAATGAAAGATAAATATATACATTCTCCGGCATGATCCGGCATTTCTTTTGAGTTTTAATTTTGATTAATTTTTTTTTCTCAAAAATATAAAATGTTTGATTTTTTTTTCCATACTTAATACTTTTTAAGAAGAACCCCTAAAAGTGAGCATGTAAAACATTCATATGTATATTGATTGATAATTGGAAAAATAAGGAGTCAAAATATATTGAAAGATAAATACATGTTCCACAACATTATTTTATATTTTGCCTTGTTCCAAATTGTATGTATGAGATATTTTATCATTTCCCTTTCGAAATAAATATGGAAGGAACGTATTTTAGAATGGTATTCGTGTTTTCTTTTCAGGTTTAATTAAGAAATGTTTATTCTGAAAAATATAATTTTTTTTTCATGCCTAATACATTTTAAGAAGCAACCCTAAAAGTGAATGAATGAAATAGAACGCTCACATGTACATTGATTGGTAATAATAAAAGTGTCAAAATATATTGAGCCATAAATATATGTTCCAAAACATATTTTTTTTATTTTGCCTTGTACCAATTTGTATGCATGAGCTAGTTTATCATTTTTCCTCGAATTAAATATGGAAGGAACGTATTTCAGAAACGTGGATCTGTCTTTTATTTTCAGATTTAATTTAGACTTAATGCTTTCTGAAATATATAAAAGGTTTGATTTTTTTTCATATCTAGGAACTGATAAAAAAAGAAAATAAAAAAATTGAAAATTTTTTGTTCATATGAAAATTTTAAAAAATAGCAGGGCTTTCAGTTACGTTTCAAAATCCTAGAAGATATTCTTTTTAAGTAATATCATTAATATGCAAATAAGTAACACCTATATTTGTCGTCCAATTCATGCACCTGTCCTTATTCTCTCAGTCTGTCTGTCCGCGTATCACAACACAAAAACTGCACAACCGAATCACTTGAAATTTGAAAAATATTATTATTTCATAATTTTTAGAGTCATTTCAAATTTTATCAAAATCGAATGCTTGGTTCATCTACAAAGACAATCAAAATTATTCCATTACATTAATGTCATTACGGAAAAAATGTATTACACTCTTTCGAATATAATAAAATTAATATGCATCTATGAAATATATAGAGGAGAGAAAAGCACTTTTGAACACTCTAAATATTTTCCTTAAAATGAATTATTTTTTTTAAATATGTATGGCAATACATTACTATTGCTTCATTGCAATAAGTATACAAAGCTACACCATTTTGCATGAACAGTACAGTCAAGGCAACACTAGATACCGGGCTTGCTCATTCCTTTCATGACGTCACAAAAGGTGGCTGAATGATGTCTAGCGATTGGCACAAAACGATGGGTGCGTCACTTTGAGCCCTATTTTTACCAATAACAGACAGCGGCCAGCCACCTTTTGTGAAGTCGTGATAAGGAATGAGCAAGCCCGGTATCTAGTGTAGCCCTGGTACAGTCTAAGCAAGGAATGCATTTTTCTCCCTCTTGAATCTAAACTTATGAAAATAGAGTTGTAACATTTTTCTTGACAGAATTGTATCTCTAAAATTTTAATTTATTTTTCAATACTAAAATAAAGATGTTAGCTTTAGTTTATAAGCTTTGCTTTATTCAAAATTTTCAATCGAATTGAGTAAACCGTTGTAATATTGAACTCCATGTGATGAAGCACCATTGTACAAAAATTTGGGGCGCCAACATTAAAAAATATTAAGTAAAAAGTTGTGGATACATCTAAGTATTATTATTTTTGGATTTTTTTTATGTGAAATGAGGTTAATTAAAAATGTCGAAGAAAATGGATTTATAGTTTTAACAACCCCACATTACTATACACATAGATTACAACATCTGGATGTATCAGTGATGGGAAGTTTCAAACTTGTATTAATGAGGGCATTCATCTATTGGATAATTGCAAATCCTGGATACACAATAATGATTCGTCATTTAGCTGTTTTGTAAATAAAGCCTGTTTTATTTTCTCTTTCCCAAACATTGTTTCTGGTTTTCATAATTTATAAAAAACAGTATTTTATATCAGGTTTCTTCATAAAAAGAGTGAATAAAACTTTTTTATTTTATAGAAGTATCAGAAGTCACATTGGTGTACTTATTAAGATATTGCAAAAAAAATATATTCACAATCAAACATAACTGGATTGACACTTTGTTTTGTTCCAACAATGAGTTTTGACGTCATCTTTGAGGGATTCAAATTTGGTTAAATGATAAAAAAATAGTAATTTAAATAAAATGTAGTTATTTGATATTATTTATATTACTTTATATTTCTGATATATATACAGTTTTTTCGTAAAAAATATCATTATTTTCATATTTTGTTCATTTGTTCAAATGTGTCCCTTACTTGTACAAAGGTACCCCTGCATGATGCAGGTTTGAACAGAAATCTTTGAATTTTCTAAAGCCCTTTAACTTATTTATTTTCTATGGAAAACTTTTGATTTCTAAATTATATGATAAAGAAGTGTATTGTTTTTATTATGTAATATTTAAAACCTAGTAAATATAATTTAAATAAAAAATGTATTGATTTTCTAAAAATTTATTCAAACATATCCCCTGCTTCGCTACTGTAATACAAATTTTATACAATCTGTTGTGCAAAGAGTCTTTGTCATTCATTTACATGGCCACATAAAAGTATTCCATTACATACGGGTGCAGGAGAGCATTTCTTCGAACGCGCCTTAATTGTATTAAACAATTTAACATTACATGAAATTGTTACACATTACACTGGATTACTTTAAGTTATGTCCTGTATAATAGAAAGCCGATAACATTTATAGAGACACACATAAGATTTCGGCTACTATACTGTATACCAGGTGTGCACAACCTCTGGCCGTGGGCCAAAATGGTACCACTATTTTTATGCAGAATAATTTTCCTTATAGTAATGACAGAAAATTTGCCATTCAATAAAAGTAACTACACTTTTCATATATTCTGGTGGCAAACGATTTTCTGATAAAAAAGATTCTGCATCACTGCTGTATACTGTTACATCAATATCTGAATATATTTTAAACTTCGTTACATTACGATCACACCTGATTTGATGCTCTTGACGTGCAATTTTCAATGTGTTTGATAAATCCTCTAGCATAAAAAATAGTGTCATAGACTGCAACAAACATTTTTTTCTTTAGGATTTATTGTCTACCATTACAAAATTATAAGAGAATGTCAAGAAAGTAAAGATCAATTCTTGTCACGATTTCATTATAAATGAACCTTTTTATTTGCTGACTATTATTCTCATCTCTCCTGACAATTTTTGCTCTCCCAAATGGCCGGGAGGATGAAAGTGCAATCGAATAACACATTTTTCAAATACGACTTGCATTATTTTCAGAGATAAATGTGTCTATGTCTGGAATGTCAAAATAAAAAAATAAATAAAATAAATATATAAACAAAAAGTAAAATAAAATAAAATAAAACAAAAAGTTATTGATTCATTGAATTTTTTTATTGCAATATATTATTTATGTTTTTTTTTAATAAAATTAATGTTATATGATGGTACACAATAAATAGTAAAAATACAAAGGGATACATCAAAAAATTCTCAGGTTAAAAGATATAGTTAAAAACTATTCTCATTTAAACTTTTAAAATCAATATACCATCAATATACCATAATCATTTACCATCTATTATCGAAAGAAAGTTATTGATGGATTTTTTGCATATGAGCTATCGATGTTTACATATATTATAATGCTAAATCTCGATTTACTTCAGAAATGTTTAACACAGTTCAGAATTCAGCCAATAAACGAAAATGTATTGGAACCTTTTTTTACAGTCCAGATATCACCAAAAATATTATTCTAAGTATACGCTAAGAAAGAAAGATTTAAAATTGCAAAATTTTTTCCAGTACAATTATATTTCAAGAACTTTATATGCAACGGGAAGAATAAAAATCCATGTAACACATACAGTTTTGCACTTTGAATTAAAAAGTATTAAGGTTACTAAGAAATGTTTTGGAAAATTTAATTCACAGAACTTTTTATGTAAAGGTAACGAGGATTACAAATAAAATTTTAGTAAAATTACCAAAATTTTAGTAGATTCTTCTGTAAAGTTACAGATGTCCCTAGTTTTGCTCATAAGTTTTGTAGATTGCAATAATTTTCTTGTACAGTGTACAGATAAAATTTTAGTAAGCATAACACATTTCGGTAAATTTAGATTCCTGAGATTGCAGTTTTTTTTCACAGTGTATCGATGTTTGCATATACAATCTATAATGCTGAAATCTCATTTACTTGAAAAATGCTTAACACAGTTCAGAATTCCGCCAATGAACGAAAATGTGCTTGAGGCTTTTTTTCTTTTCAGTTTAGATGTCATCAAAATATATTATACGAAATAATATGCAAAATGAATATCAGTTAAATCCCACACCACAGTTTTAAACGCATTTGAAGCAATTATCACTTATAAACTGCACCATAGATCCTATAGGACATGATGATCTTGATGGAGTTTATGAAATACCTTATATTACTGAAAATGGTGACTTAAATTATTTCATAGGCATGACTGGGAGAAAGTTTGGAATTAGAAAAGGGGAGCACGAATCTGATATTAAATTTGGACGTACTAACACTGCCTTATCAAGAACATATTTGAATGAGGACATAAAAATATTGTTTAATCAAAGTAAATTATGTTTCATATTTAATTGTAATCGTAAATCTATTACAAGAGAGTCCATTGAAATTTATACACTGTAAAAAAAAATCTGTAAAGGTACTAAACATTTTCTAGGAAACTGGGATTCCAAGATCTTTTCATGTAACGATAACAGGAAAAATCCATGTAACCGTAATTGTAATCGCAAATCTATTACAAGAGAGTCCATTGAAATTTATACACTGTAAAAAAAAATCTGTAAAGGTACTAAACATTTTCTAGGAAGCTGGGATTCCAAGATCTTTTCATGTAACGATAACAGGAAAAATCCATGTAACCGTTTCTAAAACTTGAGTTTTTGTTGTTACCGTTACAGGAAAAGTTCTTGGAATCCCAGTTTCCTAGATAAAGTGTAGTACCTTTACAGATTTTTTTTTACAGTGTACGCGTAATAATCTGGTTTGCAATGATACCGTTTCTTTTATTATTCCCAAGTTATGGTTAGAATTAATGAATTAATTCCTCGTGAGAGCTTGAATAAGATGAACCAGGTTGGGATTTCTGTTAGATCATGGTCTATTCTTATTTTTATTTTTTACAATAGCGCGCGTGTTTTTTGGTGTTTTTATATCTCACTGTCGCATGTCATTTGTATTGACCGTGAAATAGTTTGAAATTTTATTTTTATTTAAGTTTTAGATCATGGTCTATATTTTAATTTAATTTTTTGCAATAGAGCGCGTGTTTTTTGTTATTTATATCTCATTGTCGCGTGTCATTTGTACTGACCGAGAAATATTTTGAAATTTTGTTTTATTTATATTATGACTATGGAACTTATATGACGGTTCCGAAACATCTCAATATATTTTATTTTTATTATAACACCTTTCTTAAGAAAAATTAAAATTGCTATTAAAATGTTTCTATAAAAGTTGAATGTTTTAAAATCGGATGATTTAAAAAAAATCAATTGGATTTAATTAACTTTTTATCATAGTTTTTTGTCGATTCTGGACGAAGATGACATTTTATACAGTATTTAATCGGTACAAGAATTTACGAATGGCCCTTGACGGTGAGATTATGAATTTAAGATTTCTGAAAATTTGTAAAAAACTTAATATTATTCCGAAGTTTTTGTCTATTAAACATAAAACAATTAAACAGTTATTTGGAAATTTAGTACATGAGTTTGAATTGAAATGTTTAACTTTATGTATCAGAAAAAAGTATTCGATTAGTAATGAATTGAATTTAAAAACCTATAACGCGTATATGGAAGCAGTTAAAAATTATGAACTTAAGTGTTTTGATGTTTTGAATTATGGTTGTTTGACAAGAAAATTTGATGTGCTGAATAGAAGGTTAGAAAGATGGAGAGAATCACAAAATCAAATCAAGGTTAAAAATCTTAAGAAGAAAATTAATACTTTATTAATGTATCAAGTGCCTGTGATATCGAAACCTTCTGCAGTAAAAGAAGTGCAAATGATTGATATTATTAACTTGTCAAGCAGACAGTTTAGTAAAAAAGAATTGGAAGTTTTACATAAAGGTCCGAAATTTATGTTTGAACAGAGACATGATGTGAAAAACTTAGTGATGGAAGCGGAATATTTAACAGAAAAAGTTAATAGTGAAAATAGAGAAGAAACTAGAAATGTTATTTTTACAGAAGTTGATAAGTACCTAAAAAGACCTTTAAAACTTATCAATAATGATTTAAAAATAGTTAAAAAGCTGAAAAAAGAAAATGATATTCTGTTCGTACAGACGGATAAATCTAACAGGATTGCAGTAATGAATCGTAAAGATTATTGTGATAAAATGCTTAGAGCTATTGGTGAGATGAAATGTACTTTAATCATGAAATGCCCATTGAATAAAATTAACAGTAAGTTAAAAGATATTATAGAGAAAGGCTACTGGCCAGATAATATGAAAGTAAAATTACGAATTAATAAGCAAGGTGTCATTCCACGTCTTGTTGGTAGAGTAAAAGATCATAAAGAAGGATATCCATTGTGCCCCATAGTAATGAGATATCAAGCGCCAACATATTTTTTTGAAAAAAGCATTTGTCTTATTGTTGAAAGACTTATTACCTCCTTCGAACTTGGTTGTTAATTCCACAGCAGAATTTGTAGAACATATCAAAATACTTAAGATTCCTCATGATTGTATTTGTGCAAGTATGGATGTCAAGTCGTTGTTTCCATCAATCGTCATTAGTGAAGTTAATTCCTATATTAGTGATTTAATAGATAGTTCAGAAAAGTATAGTGACAACATAAAAAAGACACTGAAAATTGGCTTACAGTTAATCACAAATAATAATTTCTTTATGTTTGGTGGAAAAATTTATGAGCAAAAGTTCGGGGCTCCAATTGGTTTTCCCATTTCGGGTTTTCTCGCGGTATTCAAAATGAGACCCTATGAAAAAAGAATTTTTGAAAATTTTGATAAAGTTCCTATGTTTTGAAGAAGGTATGTTGATGATGTTTTTTTGGTTTCGGAATGGGGGGTAGATTCTTTCCTTAATTTTGTTGATAAAGTTAATAAATTAAATAAAAATATTCAATTTACATATGAATTAGAAGCGAATTGTAGTTTACCGTTTTTAGACACTTTTTTAATTAGGGAAGAGGATTCTTTGAAAAGATCAATTTATAGAAAGAAAATTAATAGCCAACACATTGTACCAAATTCCGCTTGTTCATCATTTTGTTATAAATTCTCTACTTTCCATTTCATGGTTGATAGAGCGTTTAAAGTCTGTTCTGATGAATTTTTAAACGAAGAGTTGTGTAAGATGCGTGAGATTGCAGGTTCTAATGGGTATAAAATAAGTAGCATCAATAAATTAATTAATTATTATAGAAAAGGGAAGCCTAAACAACAATATCCATGGTTAACTGAAAGATTCAATAAAGGAGGTGATTCTAAAAATTTTAAAATAGTTTCTTTTCCATATCTGAAAGGCAGTTTTGAGAAATTAAAATTTAAATTAAAAAAGTTTAATATTGAATTGATTGCAACTCCTCCACCAAAATTAAGATATTTAATTATTAAGCAAGTGGATCCTATAGGACATGATGATCTTGCTGGAGTTTATGAAATACCTTATATTACTGAAAATGGTGACTTAAATTATTATATAGGCATGACTGGAAGAAAGTTTGGAATTAGAAAAGGGGAGCACGAATCTGATATTAAATTTGGACGTACGAACACTACCTTATCAAGAACATATTTAAATCAGGAGATAAAAATATTGTTTATTCAAAGTAAATTATGTTTTATATCTAATTGTAATCGTAAATCTATTATAAGAATTCCATTGAAATTTATACGCGTAATAATCTGGTTTGCAATGATACCGTTTCTTTTATTATTCCTAAGTTATGGTTAGTTCCCAGGTTGGGATTTCTTTTAGATCATGGTCTATTTTTAATTTAATTTTTTACAATAGCGCGCGTGTTTTTTGGTGTTTTTATATCTCATTGTCGCATGTCCTTTGTATTGACCGTGAAATAGTTTGAAATTTTATTTTTATTTAAGTTTTAGGTCATTGTCTATATTTTAATTTAATTTTTTGCAATAGAGCGCGTGTTTTTTGTTATTTATATCTCATTGTCGCGTGTCATTTGCATTGACCGAGAAATATTTTGAAATTTTGTTTTACTTATACTATGACTATGGAACTTATTTGACGGTTCCGAAACATGGCAATGTATTTTATTTTTATTATAACACCTTTCTTAAGAAAAATTAAAATTGTTATTAAAATGTTAATAATAATTATAATTAGCATTCACAAAATTCCTAGATATACACCTAGAAAAAAAATTTGAATAAAAAAAAATTTGTTTGGTTCAACGAATCTTCTTTTCGTTTAAATATGGGTCAGAGGAAATTTTCTTTAAATAAACAAAAAATATTGTTGATTTCTTTTTCTGAAATTTTCTGTCCACAATTTTCATCTAAAATGCATAATAACTTAATAATAACGTCATTAATCTACCTCGATTTGAAAAGTTTTTATTTTCCAAAAATTATGTTAATCCTTTATAGCTATATGAGTCAATTAAACAAAATTACGTGAGAGAGTTATAGCTACTGCACACCCATTTGAATTTTGCAAAAACAATAAAATTTTGTTGAAATTACAAATTGAAAATACAACACTAATAAAATTCAAATAAAATTGATAAAATTTTGTTACAATTTTTTAAGAGTGCTAACAATATATATTTTTTTCCCTCGGTAACAAAACTGATGTACAACCAAAATGTACCCAGCAAAACATGTTTTGTAGCTTTACTCATTTTCTTTTTGTGGGTTTTAGTATCTTGCTTTATATCTCTATGATATCTCACAGTTTCAATATGTTTGAAATAGTCTAAAAAAATTAATAAAACATTCAAAACAGTTTTTTTCCCGTAAACAATAGCATAACTTTGGGGTGGCCCTGTAAAGGAAGTGGGATTGGCACGGATTTCATATTCAATATTTTAAGATATCTTAATAACATATACTTACATGTCAATCTTACTATATTTATGCAAGTTTCAGTTAGGACAGACAGACAGATGTTCAGATAAACTGAATTCATAAATATTTTTCAACTATTTTGTAAAATCTTAGGAAATGCTTTATTTTATTTTTTTTTTTGTTTTTTTAATTGATTCTTTTAGAAAAATGTAGAGAAATAGTAATAAAAATTGTATAAACCAAACAATCTGGAAATTTTTTTTTATTTGAATTTAATTTATACTACATTTAACATACAATAGCATGTCAAGGTACTAAAAATCTATACGATTATATTATTAAATGAATCTATTTATTTGTTTAATAGTATTTATCCCCTTCTCTCCTTATTGAACCTTTCCTCTCTGAAATAGCCTGGAGGATAAAAGTGTAATCGAATAACGTATTTTTCAAATGCGACTTGCGTTTTTCCCAGAGATAAATGTGTCTAAGTCTGGAGTGTCAAAAATGCAGGATTTAGTACCCAGTTTAAGAAATTAAATTGTCTTGATTCACTGAATATTTTTATTGCATATTATTTACTGTAGGTTTTTAATACAATCCCTGTAATTACAATAATTACAGAATAATGCATTAAAAAATACAAGCGGATAAACTGGTAATTTTCTAGGTTAAAAGATATTAATAATTTTTTTTTAAACTTAATATCGTTAATTACCATGTATAGTGGGAAATAATCATTTTTGTGGTTGTCTTATATTTAGTCTTTCGATATACAGGGTGATTAAAAAAAGATGGGAAATTTTAGGAGGTGGTAGTACACACCCAAACAAACATTTTGTATCAAAGAATGCATGGTCTAAAACTAAACGTAAAAAAGTTAGAGGGCGCCAAAAGTTATGTGCAGTCCCACCAGCGGCAGAGAGGTTCTGACCTCTCAACTGGTAGACGGCAGGTCCAAACTCAATCACGGCCGTTGGTCTAACCGTTCGGGGTTTTCGTGGTTCTCTTCGAAACTTGCGTAAGTAAGATTAGTTTCCCTTAGAAAGACCCCCCACCACGAAGGGCACTTCTTCCTGGGCCTACATCCCTAGAGTAAATAATCGGCCGACCCAAATTAAATAAAACCAAACTTTTCATATGTAACTAAATTAAAATGAAATAGTTCACATTTAAATCTTTGAGAACAAAAATCTTTTCTTCTTTAACTTCGGTATAAGTAATTAAATTTTTAAAGTCAGATTAATCAATGCAACATGCATCAATAAAGATTTGAAATCCAATCACCGATACCTCCACAGGTTTTAATCTATGTGTGCAGCGAAGGGGAATTTTTAGCAATAGAAGTACAGGATCTTTGAAATTCTTACTTAACCCCTTTTACATTAAAAATAATAATAATATTTAGATACATTTATAACTCTTTTTTCGTAGTTTTAAATGTTCAATGGTGCACCATCACATGGAGTTTAGCAGAATTATTTACTCTATTTCGCTTAAGAATTTCAATAAAAAAAGTTTATAAACTAAAGCTAGCATTTTATAATTTATTTTTTTATTCATACAAAATTGCTAACAAAAAGCTTACAACTTTATATTGTTAAGTTCATATGCAAGGAGTAAAGTACATTCCTTACTCTGACTGTATTGAGCATAAAAAAATGGCGCAGCTTTCTATACTTATTGCATTGAAGCAGTACTACTGTGATTCGACACGTATATCTGCCGCAAATACGCTTCAGACTCATTATTTATCGCCATTATTTATTTATTGTTATTATTATTATTATTATTATTATTATTATTATTATTATTATTATTATTTGGATATTCGAGCCAGATCAGAGCCGAACATAATTTGGAATCGAACAGCGTTTTACGTTTTTGAGAAATTAATTACCTGTCGACATATAAGCTATTCTTGTCACGGCGTCAAACTTTTCTTTACCGTGAAGTCGTACCGGAAATTCGTATCAAAAGGTAGCTTTAATAGTATCCCCCCCCCCCAAAAAAAAACTTCGCTTTTATGAAAGAATTGTTAACGCCATCCGATTACATATTTTCTGAATGAGAATGCCTGTAATCTTATGCATTTTCGAAAAGGAATTAGTTCATAAACGTGATTAGGATGTAGAACTTTTGGATTTTAGAAAAGCATTAAAGAATGACAGAGAAATGTATTCACAAATCTTCTTTTTTGCAAAACAGATTCAAAAGTTATGATGTTTATAACTCTCCTTTTTTTTTCTTTTGTTCTGAACTACATTAAATATTTAATAAATCGCTATTGGAATATTGAAAGGTCTAAGAATCTAAAATATCAATAATACATTGTGTATTTTCCATTCTGCGAACACATCGTTAAATACATTGTAAAATTTAACCTATAAATATGTATGCAGTATTTTTTTAAAGGAATCTTAATTGCATGTGAAATAAAATCTGAATCTTTTGCAGAAATTGAGTAGGGCCAAATCAAGCCGGACTGAGTCTGTTTTTACTGATTCCTGTACAGTCAGGGCCCGGAGTGAAAATTTAATTTTTACACCGGGTCAAGGCAAAATAACTTTCATTCGGAGAATGTGGGGCCCGGGACCCTCCAAATTCTGGACCGTGCAACCCTTTAACAGAATTCTAACACCCTTCGAATAAAGTACATTATGCAGGGGTGATACCAAAACCATTTTGCATAAGATTAGAAATGGAGTAGTAGTCGGGATCAATATTAAAAACAATATTGCCCAGTTAAACTGATGGCTTTGCATTCATAGGCTGTTTACACTAATTGTGTATTACAGGATTATTTTTTTAAATAATAACACCCTCGAAAAATAAAATAAGGGGGATTACCTTTTACCATTTCCTCCAATTATACTTAAACATTGAACATCCACAATAAACATCCAATAAACGAATAAACACCCACAATTAATAACGAAGACCTTGTCAGAATGATCCTATATCTAAAATTTTAAATGAAAACTGATAATTCTGTGTGAAAAATCCTATTCTCTATATTAACGGTGGAGGATTAGACTCCCGTTCGCATCCCCCCCCTCTTTTTTTCTTATCCAATGAATTCCCAAAACTAATCAGAAAAGTACCTTATCAGAATGAACCTAAATCCAAAATTTGAAGCAAATCGGATGTTTCTATCAAGAATTATCGCGTTACGTACATACGTACATACATGCGTACGTACATACATACAGTACCTGCGAGCCCATTATTTCTCAGACTTTGACGCCTGTGAGCTAAAAACACGTAAAATTACACTGGCCTAGGATAAACTAGATCAGCCTAGGACGAACTAGAATGTTGGCGCTGAGGCGGTCATGGAATTCAATAAAATCACGCCAAATTGAATTCGCCTAGGATAAACTAGTTCAGACCAATAAAAAGCAGGCTAAGCTAGTTTATCCTATAAGAGTTAGGCCAAACTAGTTTGGCCCAGGAAAAACCAGTTTGACCTATGGGCCTTAGGATAGACTAGTTTGGTCTAGGAAAAACTAGTTTATCCGATGGGCGTTAGGATAAACCGGTTTGGCCTAGGAAAAACTAGTTTATCCGATGGGCATTAGGATAGACCGTTTTTTCCTACGAAAAATTAGTTTATCCGATGGGTGTTAGGATGAACTAGCCTGGCTTAGGCCAATCTAGTTTGGCCTAAAATCGGGTTTGGCCTGTAACATATACATTAAATATCATATTTTTCGATTTGCACTGTAAAAATGATGATTTAAATTTACGGTAAATACTGCTGGTTGAAATGTTGCCAGCAGTTTTTGTCGTGATAATCACAGTAAATTTAGATGTAATAAAAAATTAAATCTAATTTTACTTGAATTTTTTCGTCGTTTCTGCCTTAAATTTAATGGTTTTATTTTACAGTTTTGTAGTTTTTGCTTCATTATACGCACACAGTAGTACGGACGGACTGAACAACGATTATAAGTGCTACTTATTTACATAATTACGAACGCACCTAACAATAATAATTTCTTGTGTTATAAATACCGGGTGTCCCAAAAATGACTGATGGATTTTAAAATTCAATAACTTGCAAACGGTGACAGCTATTTAAAAAATTTTATCAGGAGGGTTATATATAATGTCAGGAGTTTTTTTACGGTAATTTTTTATTTTAGTTCGAATTTAAAACAATAGGCGGCGCTGACGGCGATTGAAGGCCAAGTCGATACTTCACTGAGCATTGATCACCTGGCCTTCAATCGCCATCAGCGCCACCTATTGCTTGAAACTCGAAATAAAATAAAAAATTACGGTAAAAAAACTCCTGTCATTATACATAACCCTCCTGCAAAAAATTTTAAATAGCTGTCACCGTTTGCAAGTTATTGAATTTTAACATCCATCAATCATTTTTTGGACACCCGGTACATGCTATAATTCACACAGTATATTCTTGAATAGTATTTAAATGGCTTTAAAAAAATGTTCGAAAATCTACTGCCTCTCTTAACAATCAGAATTAAAAGAAAAAATACTTACTTCTATCATTTCATGGATTTCAGACGCTGAATATAAGGAATCATTAATATCGGATAAAAATTTAAACATAGTTACAATATGAGCTTTCTTCAAATTTTTCTTTATATCTTTAGAAAAATCACTGATCAGGTCACTGGATAAAAACTTGAAATGTATTTTTATATTGCTCGAGTCACATATTTTTTTTTTTTTGAGCTGCTGCAATGATCAATTCAGCATCATTTTTCCAAGCATCACATACGTCAATGATTGTAATATTTAATGAAAGAGGTCGCAAATCTTCATCACGCTGTTTTCGTAAAATATTGATAATTTTACATATAGATACAGCTTCAAATCCTGGTCCTCCACCAAGAATGCATAGTCGAAGGTGAGCCATAGAGATTATTTTTTCTTTCATTTCTGGGTTAGAATTCAACATTTTTGAAAATTGGTTATGCATTATGCTGTTGCATTTATGCTGTTGAGTGTATGAAACAATATGCATATATGTATGCAAGTCGATCTGTTGCTTTCTAGAATGAAACAATATCACATACTATCTGTTCGGAATTCGACATAAGGTAATTTATTCTTCGAATATTGGATAACGATTTATGAATATCTTGGAATTTTGGATGATGTAAGTTCCACATACTTTTTAATATCCGGATATAAAAATTGCACAATTCAAGTTCGATTTCTGTATCAGTCTCTCTGTCTGAATTCATAGTTGAATCGTATGTTGAATCTTGCATCGCAAATTTTCTTACTTACAAACACACAGAAAATTAAAATGTGTACATTTATATTCAAGGCAGCATTTATAATAGCATTTTGGAATACTTATCAAGCTGTCATTTGTTATCAGAGCTAAGTTTAAAAGGTACTTTCCCCTTTTCGAAAATAAACAATAAAGTTCTTGGTATCGACAGTGAGATAACTGTTATCTGCGCTGTTTAATACCTAAATATTGGCCATTACAGTAAAACCTCCATAACGGACACTCCCGAATAGCGGACACCTCTATTTAACGGACAGTTTTCAAACCCCCACTCCCAAAACTTTATTTTTTGTATGTTTAACCTCTGAATAACGAACATTCCGAATAGTGGACAGTAATTTTGGCAAAAAAGGACAAAAAAATATTTTTTAATGAGGAAAAAAAATCCTATAAATTTATCAAAAGCAATGTATCACAAATTTTGTGATCACAGATAAATGTGGGGATGAGCTGGAGAAAATGCTCTCTCCCCCCTACATGTATCCTCTACATACCCCCCCCCCCCCTATGATGGCAAAAAAGTTCTGAGGTGGCGAAGTTTTTGGAAATAAAGGGCCACCTTTTTTGTGCTATAGTTCTATGGTAGCTAAATATGAAAATTAGGACACATTTCGTATGTGTGTGTCCGAGATCGCCAGAAAAGATGAAATAAAAGGCACGTTTTTTTTGCTAGGCCGAGATCGTAGTACAAATGTAGTGATGAACACCAGGTCCAGATTTTACTTTTGTTTCTGAAATTAAAAAATGAAGACATTTTCATTAAGGAAAATCAGTTCTCAGAGATCATCTTGACTATTTTTTTTATTTTTCAAAAGCACAAGAAGTTGAATATCCATAAACGTTAAGTATGCAGCACGGTAATATAAAATGCCATTGAACATTATACAGAAAACATTAGTCAGTAAGCAGCACGATAATATGAAATGTCTTCGAACATAATATAGAAAACATTAGACATCGCTGACGACAGAGAGCGTGCATCTTCTCTTAGCAGTGACAAACGTAAAACTGATAAAAATTTCAGATTTCACAAACGCCAAAAAAGTCTTTTGGCATAGAATAGATTCCCAATCTGAGCAAAACAATGTACAGGTAAAAAAGGCCGTTACATGATAAACAAAGGGGAAAATTTAAAAATGAGTGTTGCCAAGAATATAGTCTTTATCGCTCGTGGCGAGAACGTGCAGCAGCCGGCAACCCTAAACAGAATTTCACAACAGGTAACAAATTAAGTTCTTTATACAAGACAAAATGAAATGATTGGGAAATAAAAAATAGCAGTTACATAAAACAGTCGTTTGATATTTAATCAACTGAAGAACAAGAAAGAAAAATCTAGAAATGGAATGATATTTTAAAACTAATTTATTATTTGTTCTTTTTATTTATTAATATTATTTTATATGCACTTGGAGACGAACACACAATAACAATAACTATTAAAAATGCTTTTCTTTTAAAATTAAATTTTAAAAGAGGGGGGGGGGACTCATAATTGAAAAAATAATAGAAATATATGTAATAGAATATGTGTTACATCACATATTATCACTCGAAGAACCACCAAAAAATACTTTTTTGGCGAAGGAAAAAAAATATTTTTTCTTATAAAAAAAAAAATGTAAAGTGTTGGGAATCTATGTACAAAGCACAAGCAAAATATACACTTATAAAATAAGAATAATTATATGTTTATAAAAATTACAAATTATATATGATATATATAAAACACACAATACGATACACAAAATGTTACCAAAAAAAAATAAACTTCAACTTATGCCTAGGCCTTTATATACATGCATATATGCTAGTCATTGCTTTTAATATCCAGCAATTTGATGTGTATACACAACTTATTTTCTATATTCTTCGTTTCATTATTCAAGTGTAAGCATGTCTTCGTCATCATTCAAGTGTAAGCATGTCTTCGTCATCATTCAAGTGTAAGCGCTTACAAAAAACAGTTCTGCTGTAAAAGCAAATCTTTAGATGACATATTTTTTATTTATAGAAATTGTCTTTTATGTTGCTGTTGCTTGAAAATACTTGCAACTTGTTACATCAAATTATCATAACAGTTTACATACACTGTTTAAACACACATTTAAATAAATGCTGAAAAAGGATTTTTTTTATATAAAAATTCTAAATACTGACTTGATACAATGTTTATAGTTGAATGAAATTTGCAAAAACATAATACCTTTATTAAAATGTAAGAATCAAAATATGCATACTATGTAAATTAAAAAAATCAACACTGATCAGTATTAAAAAAAATTCTGGAAATGTAAAATGCCACTCCAATAGAGTGTAGAGCAAATTTACATAAGCACCTTATGAAATAAACTTGTCAAAATATTAAAGTACACAAATATCAAAATAGTAGTATGAAAATAAAATATAAAACCAAATTGTACACTGCATAGAGAATCTAATACACAATGAACTGAACCAGCAGTAGACCAGTAAAAGATTCAGTACATAGTACACAACTAAACATAATTCTGTGTCCTGGCCAGTTAACACAAAACATGTGGCATTACATTTATTTTCTTGGTCTAAGATTATATCCTGAAATAATGTTTTGAGGAGAGCTATTGCTATTGTACTGCTGATAATTATTATTGTTGTTATTAATATTAGAGCTTACATTTTTATTAAAGTTGGAATTAAGGTATGCATTTCTAGGTGGAGCAAGTAAAAGTCTATCTATATGCACTCTAAAAGAAGGAGCATGTGAATACTGATATTTCCTTATAGTAAATGAAACAGGTGAATGTTTCATAATAATTTCATAAGGACCAGTATATTTTGGTTTATATTTATCTCGAGATTTTAGGTAAACAATATCATGGACAGTTAGAGGACGTAGTTTTGCAAATTGTGAAAATTTTAAGTTTCTTTGATGTTGAGCAGACACAATGTTTTCATAAGCTTTTTGGTACATTGCATCCAGTTCTTTTAATAATTTATAAGTGTCAACATTATCAAGAAATGGTTGATTTGCATGAGTGTCATATGTATCAAATATTAATGATAACTCACGCCCAAAATGTAAAAGATTTGGTGAGAATTTTGTAGATGAGTGTGTGGAGCCATTGTATAAGCATTTGTGAATCAACAATGCATGTTCAAAAGAGTGTCCTTCAAGTAATAAAGTATTAACTGAAGTTTTGATTGAAGAATTGATTCTTTCAGCAATCGAGTTCGATTGGGGGTGCGAGACTGAAGAATGAGATATTTTTATACCTAATGTTTCATTAAAAATGTTGTAAACACTGGAAATAAATTGGGAACCTAGATCAGACAAAATTACGCACGGTCTCCCAAAGCATGTGAAATATTTAAACAGTGATTCAACAACTTTATTAGCAGAAGTCTCCTTTAAAGGATATAATTCCATATGTCTAGAAAAGTGATCAGTTACTGTTAATACTGAATAACCATTTTTAAAAGGACCTACAATGTGAATTGCTACAGTATGACCTGCTTGTTTTGGAGTGTACGTTGCTTGCAAAGGTGCAGGCTGTGTTTTGTGATGTTTATGTTGCAAACATTTAATACATGACGCAACATAATTTAATGTGTCTGTGTAAATACCTTTCCAAAAATATCTTTTACTTACAAATTCATAGGTTTTCTTTAGACCGAAATGTGAAAGATGTGAAATTGCTAAAACCTTAGCTTTTAATGAGTGTGGTACCACAATGTGATAAGAAAATGTTGAGTCGTGTGGCATGTTTTTTTTAAACATCAACACTTTAGTATCAGGATGAATAAAGTACATGTCATATTTATCTGAACTACCATTGTTTAATATTTCATTATATATAACAGATAATTCTGTATCTTTTAACTGTTCATTAACAAATGTTTGGTTTGATATTTCAAGCAAAGGATCTTTATGATTTTCGGAATTACCAACAGTCAAATAATTTATTGAATGTGACTCAGAGATAGTATTTTCATGCTCATCATTCTCAATGATAGGAAGAATGTGAGTGGTATCATATACTAATTCAGAATTTGTGTCTAGTGTTTGTTGATTATTTTTGAAATTATTTCTAGAAAGATAGTCAGCAAGTACATTTGAAGAACCTGGAATGTGTTGAAAATTGAATGAATATTCGGATAACTCGGTGAGCCATCTAGTTATAATATCCGGAGGGTTACTAACCTTCTTATAGTGTTTTAATGGAGCACTGTCAGACAAAATAGTAAAATTTCTGTTATAAAGATAATATTTAAATGCAACAACTGCTTTGTAAATAGCCATTAATTCTAGCTTAATCGCAGGGTATTTTTTTTCAGAAGGGGATAATGCTTTAGAAAAATATGCAACTGGTAGTAAGTTATTATCAAATGTTTGAAGTAATACAGCTGAAATAGCAATTTTTGACGCATCTGTATTTAAGAAAAATGGTTTGTCCCAATCTGGTAAATGAACAATTGGTTCAGAAAAAAACATTTTTTGAATATTATTAAAAATTTTGTCGTGTTCAGAAGTCCAGCGAAATTTTTCTTTAGGCCTGGTAAGCTGAATTAATGGATGTATGATTTCAGAAAATTTGGGTATTAAACTTTATAAAAGGTCGCTAAACCAATAAAACCTTTTAGTTGGCGTTTAGTTGTTGGTACCGGAAAAGATGTTATTCGCAAAATATTACTTTGAATGGGACTTATTGCATGATTTTCAATGTGAAAACCTAGATAGTTTGTGGAAGTCTGATGAAAAGTACATTTGTTGGGGGCAAGAGTCAAATTATACTTTGATAAAACCTGAAAAATTTTCTCAAGTTTTTGTAATGTCTCTTGAAATGTGTTTGAACCAAATATAAAATCATCTTGATATGTAAATATACCTTCCAAATTTATTTCATCTAAAATCATGTCCATTAGTGCTTGAAACACTGAGGCAGAATTTTTTAAGCCAAAAACTAAACGTTTATACTTATAAGAGCCATACTCAGATGTAAATGTCAATTTATCTTGCAATTCTGGTGGCAAGTCAATTTGATGGTAAGCTTGTTTTAAATCTAAGCTAGTGAAATATTTATAAGAGGATAAATTAGCAATAATATTTTGAATTTTGGGAAGAGGATAAGAAGATCCCTGAATAACTGAATTAAGCATTCTCAAATCTAACGCTAAACGATATTTCTGTTTACCTGAACCGTCAGACTTTTTCTTGACAATTAAGATAGGGCAAGACCATTCAGAGCAATGCCTCTCTATTATTCCTGCTTCAACAAGATTATCTATTTGCTCTTTAGCATCTGCCTGAAGTGCTTGGGGAATGCTAAACGGTAAAGTTTTTATTGGGAAGTCATTAATAAATTTGATATTAGGTACAATGCGATCAGTATGACCAAGTGTCTTAAGAGATTTTGAAAAAGCAGAATAATATTTTAAGAGAAGATCAGATATTTCCTTCTTTTCATTTGCTTCTAAATGATCCAATTTAAAATCATTTATAGAAAGATCTTTTTTTCTTTGAGCAAGTACTTGATCAGATGCAGTAATAAAATTACAATAATTTTCATTTATTGAAGAATTTAAATTACTTTCCAGTTCATTTTGATCAACAATTTCATCTGGTATACACAGATAACCTATTTCCATATTTTTATTCAAATGAACAACATGATCAGATAAATTTTCAATGTAAACATGCATGATTTTGGGATATGAAATATTTTGAACTTTAGAATCTAATTTTATAAGTGCATCATGACATAACACATTATTAGAGGAAATATTACTACAAAATAGCATCTCATCTTGATCTGGTGAGATGTCAGTTTTAATTTTTACAAATTTGTGTTCATACGGATTTAAGTTCACTTTGTGTGCAAGAAATGCACAAATCTGATCATGCGATTCATTACTGTTAACTTTATGCACAATATCACTTGAACTACTGTCATTATTATTTACCTCACTTTCAGAACTTTCATCAATACACATTGCATTTATTTCATTTTTTCTACATTTATTTTTTAATGGTACTTCAACACCATTTATTGAGGCAGCATTATCACTGGGATTAATAACAATATTATTTTTCACAATAAAATCATAGCCTAAAATTCCAACAAATTCTGAAGAATTTGCAATTTCAACAATATAAAAGGTATGCCGAAAGAATATTTTACCAATTTTGATAGACACAGAAATGCAAGAAGAGAATTTAACAGCAGAATTAACAGTTGAAATAGTTACTGAAGAAGCTAAATGTTTGTAACAAACATCCTTTTTTATTTCATTAAAGAAATTAAGTGATAAAATTGAAATTGAACTTCCTGTATCCAGTAATAAAAATGCCTCAAATTTGCCAAACTTACTGGAAATAATAGGTAAAAACGAACACGTATCATATACATTATAAATAACTACTTTTTCATCAGTCTGTGTTGACTGATTGTTGCAAATCTGAATTTCCTTAGATGTCTGTGAATAAGTGGATTTAACTTGTCCTTCATCAGACAGTTTAAATTTATTTGCTGATGACCCAAGACAGTTTTGAGACAACAGCTCATCAGCTGGACTGCGTCTCACTGGTCGTTTAAAGGCTGAAATTGGTTATAACCAGAATTATCAAAATTAGTATTTCTATATTGTCCATAATAATTCTGATCATAAGATTTCTTTCTCTTACACAAATTCTTATACTTAAAACATTGGAGGGCCAAATGACCTCGCTTAGAACAAATTTGACAAATATTTACCTTTCTGTTATTTTTATTTTGAAACTTAAAATCAAAATTTCTAGAGTTTTTTGATTTGTACAACTCACGAGTGTCCTTCTTAAAACTAGGACGTGTTTGGGTTTGTTTAGTGTCATCTTTCTGTGTATTGTTTACAAATGACAAAGCATTTATTTTCTCTGATAATTCAAATATCTGTTTAGAAAAATCAATATGATTAGAATATTCATTATGAATATTAATTAATTTTTCATTTGACAAAATATTTTGCAAAAACTCTGCTCTTTCTACTGCTTTGTCATAGTCATCAATTTTTTCCTCCTTAATTTTGATTCGAATATCAGTTGATAAACACTGCAAAAGTTTCTTATATTTTATTTCGTTAAGAAATTCAGGATCTTTCGTTTTAAAAGCCTTATTGGCCAAAGTGTTCAATCTATGGGAAAAATTACTGATACTTTCATTAGGTAAGAGTTTTATGTTATCAAATTCGATATCTATAACTGTTTGAGATTCTTTTGAGAAAAATCGTGAAAGCTCCTGTTTAATTAGTTTTACACTATTTGAATTTCTAATTTTGTCATTTTCAAGAAAAAATTTTAGGGCAGGTCCTGCTAATTTTGTTTTGAGAAACAAGACCTCCTGATCATCTGTCCATTTTTGTATTTTAGCATAATTACTAACTACATCAAAGAAAAAATCCAAAGTGGTTGGATCACCTTCATAGCAAGGTACAGAAACATTAAAATTATTCTTTGATGAAGTCATTTTCAAAAAATATATATATACTTATAAATACTTAAGCTTGTTGAAATATATCATAATCAGTTACAAATAATAATAACATAAAAGCAAATATATAATATGAAACACAAAAAGAAAATAAAGAAAAATAATCTGTACATTACCTTTCTTCTAAGCTGAAAACAACATCATAAGAAAAAAAATAAATACATTTCCTTTTTTTTGGGGGGGGGGGGGGGAATAACGAGAAACAAAAAAAATGTTCTTTCTGAGACTATTACTTAAATGATAAGTTGCAGCAGAGTTCCTTTTTTTGTCCAGCGTTCCGAAATTTGTTCTGAGATGGGGGAGGTTCAACATTAAGGAGAGTTAAATTAGAAGCTCCCACACAGAAAATGAAGACGGCTTAATTATTTTTTTATTCGCAGAACACACCAACACTTCCTTGTAGAACCACTTTGTAGGATAACAACTTTGCAGAATTGAGACACCACTGAAACACAAGATTCCACGCATTATCCTCGCCATCGTCGAACATTCTGCACTGCACCATCCGGAACCGAAACAAAACACGGTCCACGCACAAATCACATTTTCGTCTCATCGCATTGTTTACACTTGGACAACTTCTCCAGAAACAAAAAACCCTTCTTCACGCGGCACCATAGTTCTATGATGGCAAAAAAGTTCTGAGGTGGCGAAGTTTTTGGAAATAAAGGGCCACCTTTTTTGTGCTATAGTTCTATGGTAGCTAAATATGAAAATTAGGACACATTTCGTATGTGTGTGTCCGAGATCGCCAGAAAAGATGAAATAAAAGGCGCGTTTTTTTTGCTAGGCCGAGATCGTAGTACAAATGTAGTGATGAACACCAGGTCCAGATTTTACTTTTGTTTCTGAAATTAAAAAATGAAGACATTTTCATTAAGGAAAATCAGTTCTCAGAGATCATCTTGACTATTTTTTTTATTTTTCAAAAGCACAAGAAGTTGAATATCCATAAACGTTAAGTATGCAGCACGGTAATATAAAATGCCATTGAACATTATACAGAAAACATTAGTCAGTAAGCAGCACGATAATATGAAATGTCTTCGAACATAATATAGAAAACATTAGACATCGCTGACGACAGAGAGCGTGCACCTTCTCTTAGCAGTGACAAACGTAAAACTGACAAAAATTTCAGATTTCACAAACGCCAAAAAAAGTCTTTTGGCATAGAATAGATTCCCAATCTGAGCAAAACAATGTACAGGTAAAAAAGACCGTTACATGATAAACAAAGGGGAAAATTTAAAAATGAGTGTTGCCAAGAATATAGTCTTTATCGCTCGTGGCGAGAACGTGCAGCAGCCGGCAACCCTAAACAGAATTTCACAACAGGTAACAAATTAAGTTCTTTATACAAGACAAAATGAAATGATTGGGAAATAAAAAATAGCAGTTACATAAAACAGTCGTTTGATATTTAATCAACTGAAGAACAAGAAAGAAAAATCTAGAAATGGAATGATATTTTAAAACTAATTTATTATTTGTTCTTTTTATTTATTAATATTATTTTATATGCACTTGGAGACGAACACACAATAACAATAACTATTAAAAATGCTTTTCTTTTAAAATTAAATTTTAAAAGAGGGGGGGGGACTCATAATTGAAAAAATAATAGAAATATATGTAATAGAATATGTGTTACATCACACCCCCCCAACCACCACCACCACCCTCGGATGATTGAATGATTGGAGATTGTATGCTTTCTTATATATATATATATTTATTTAGAAAAAGATTATTTAAAAGGATTAAAACTACTGACAGAGTTAAAACTTCACATTGAAAAACAAATTATATGTAATCGCAAGTAAAAACATACTTTTGTAACTTCTTTTTTTTTTTTTTGTAAGAATGTAATAAGCAAAGGATAAAGGCATGGACAATTTTATTTCAGTTTTATTGCTTTAAAAATTATTTTAAATTCTAGTTTAATCACATAATAGAGGTTTTAGGACATTTTTAAATCGACTAATGAAACATTAAGCATTCATTAGCAATTTTTCTAACGCTGAGGTTTTCCCAATAGCGCACACCTCCGAATAGCGGTCAATTTCTGTGCTCCCAAGGTGTCCGTTATTTAGAGGTTTTACTGTATAAATACTGTTACCTATCTAGATTTTCAAAACTTTGGTATAATACGTAAGCAATATTTATATGATCGATTTCGAAAGCAAATTAATTATCAATCATTGTTACAAATGCACTTATAATAATAATAATAATTGTAATTTAACAAATTACACTGACTTTATGGAAAATGATATTTTTAAAGACTAAAATTTTAAAGACTTATAAATAAATTCTATATTTAAATTAATAATATAAAAAACATCATTTTTAGGATAATCATAACGAGTCATGTATTACGTAAGCCATGCATTTATAGATATACAACTTTAACTGTTTAAATGGGAATTTTTATTTGATGGAATTAATCAAACTCACTTCAAGACACCTTATAGTAGGTACAAGATGGAATAACATTAATAATACTGGACCCATCATAATGAAATTTTAAATGAAATTTCAATTTTACAATTTTTGGAACTGCAAATTTATAAACTTCTTAACATCGCACATTTTTTTCCCAAATTGTTAATTTTGAGGATATTTTTCATCTTGATAAATTTTCAATCTTTTTTTATAATATTTCGAATGTGTTCAAAAATGCTTCATAACCTATGCTGTATAAATTACAATTCGTTTTTAGGTGCGTTCGTAATTATGTAAATACGTAGCACCTATTGTTGTCGTTCAGTCCGTCCGTTTGTCCGTCCGTCTGTCTGTCCGTCCGCATATAACAACGCAAAAACTACTCATCCGAATCGTCTGAAATTTAAAATACAAAATTATTATATAATTTTGTCGAGTGATTTCAAATTTTATGAAAATCGGACGCATAGATCAATTACAGAGACAATCAAAAGGATTCCGTTACAGGTTTGGGTCGGGTTGTACTTCCATTGAAATTATTTTACCTAGTTCGAATGAGATTATACTTCACTGGAATATTTTTGTCAGAGTCAGATTAGGTTTAGTTCAAATTTCGGGATTTTTTTTAACAAATTTTTTGTTTCGGATTTGGTTTATGTCCATGGAAATTATATTGACTTGTTCGGATCTGGTTATAGTTCGTTGGAATATTTTAGTCGGAGTCAGATTTGGTTAGATCCAGATTTCAGGTATTTTTTCAAATTCATTTTTAAGGTTCGGGTCGGATTCATGTGCAAAGAAATTATTTTGTCTTGCTCGGATCCGATTTTGGATCTTTGGAATATTTTTGTCGGAGTCAGATTTCGTTCAATTCAGATTTCGGGTTCTTTTAATGGAATTTTTAGGTTCAGGTTGGGTTGCGCATCCACGGAGATTATTCTGTATTGTTCGAATAAGAATATGCTTCTCTGGAATATTTTTGTCCGGTTCTGATTTAGTTCAATTCAGAATTTGAGATTTTTACAAAGAAATTTTTTAGGCTCGGATTGGGTTCATGTCCATGGAAATTTTTTTGTTTTGTTCGGATCCAGGTATGGTTCTTTGGAATATTTTTGTCGGGTTCATATTTCGTCCTAATCAAATTTCAGGTATTTTTTTCAAATGGAATTTTTTGGTTCGGTTCAAGTTCATGTCCACGGAAATTATTTTCCTTTATTCAAATCCGGTTATGGTTCTTTCGAGAATTTTGATCGGATTCAGATGTAGTTTGCATAAAATTTCATTTTTTTTCAAATCGAATTTTTTAGGTTTAAGTCGGGTTTATGTTCAAGGAAATTACTTTGTCTTGCTCTTATCGGGTTATAGTTCTTTGGAATATATTTATCGATTTCAGATTTCGTTCTGGATATTTTTCGGGTTTTTTGAAAGAGAATTTTTAGTTCGGGTCGGGTTGCATACATACGAACATTATTTTTCCTTGTTCAGATTGGGTTATGCTTAATTTGAATATTTTTGTGGAATTTAGATATCGGGTCAGATATCAAATCCATAGATTTTTTCAAATGGAATTTTAGGTTTGGGTCGGGTTTACGCTCATGGAATTTTTATCTTGCTTGGATCGGAGTATGGTCTGCTTTTTTTCGGGTTGGGATCGTGTTATGTGTTAATACGCCTAAATATTATGTTTGCTAGTATTCTCTTAATGCCTATTTTTGCTGTATACTTTATTTTGCTATTTGATAATTTATTATTGTGTATGAATCGTCTGCCGATTCGAACAAATGTACGTCAAACAGCCATTTCATTTTTGTTTTAAAAACAAATTAAATTCATAATACAATTTTAAATTAAATAAAATCCATTCAAATTTAATCGATGATTTAAAAAAACTGCTAAAAAGCCTCGTATAAACATATATATATATATATATTTACTGCAACATAGATAACCACACATACATTCTAATGTACGGATTACCGACGATCTCGCATGCAACAGCTGTGTTCAAAAATCTTAAGTTAATCTTTCATTTTGCCAATCTATGAATTTTAAAGGTCTTTGGAAAAAAACAGTCACTTTTGAAATGTCAAAGTCTCAAATTGGTTTCTTTAATTCTGTCTCAGCTTTCTTAATTACTTCTGCAAAACTTTATACAACCAACCATCCGTAACAAGCGAAAGGGAAAAAATTGGGAAAAAGATGATTTTTTATGAGAGTGACCTCTCGATTTTAATTAATTACTCAGTTAATAATTGGAATTTTGAAATTCTGAAGCTCAGGTGCATCAGGAGAGATTTGGGGCTACTCTCAAAAAAATTTTGAGCCTTGTATGTGCTGTAGGTTTTGCTAGCCATCACACACACACACACACACACAAACAACAGCACAAAGCGTTTCGTTCTTTTATTAATATAGATGTTGAATTGTTTTTTTGCATATAAGAATTTTTTTCACGAGTAATTTACTTGCCTAAAAAAATGTCAACATTACCTAACTCCTGAAACTTACTCCTTAAAATAACAACTGTTGTATCTAAAGTTATTTATTTCTTGAAAAAGTTTAATCTTAAAAAGAATTTATGAATGTATTTTAACAGTAGCAAAATAAACGTTAACATCATTTTTTGGGGGGGAGGGGTGTTAAATTTCGGGTCGGTTGTGTGAAAGATATTATAGTATATTCATAAACTATTATACAAATGTATATTATATCTATAAAATATATATTCGATTTATAAGCTAAACAGTTCATCTGAGTTTTATTCTTTTATTGAAATTTCTTTGTAAGTTTTTTTATTATGAAACTTATAATGTTAACTAAGTTTATCATCGATTAAAACTATAGCTAAACCAATTTTGTATGTTTTCATATTTTTAACTGTACAGCAAACACAATGTTAAATATATGAGTGAACCATTAGTGGTATCAATTTTTAGCTCACAGGCTATCATACCCTGAGAGCTTATGAGCCCGTCCGTTCTGTATGTACGTGCGTTCGTGCGTAACGCGATAACTCATGATAAAAATATCGGATCCACTTGAAATTTTGTATGTAGGTATATCCTGACAAGGCGCTTCCCTGATTAGTTTTTGGAGTTCATTCGATATGTATAAGAGGGGGAACGGGGGCTCATTCCCCTCCCCTTAATTGATATGAATGGGTTTTTCATGCAGAATTAACAGTTTTCGTTCAAAATTTAGATTAGGAAAATTCTGATGAGGCGATTCCGTGACTGTTATTAGGTGTTCATTGAAGAAGTATAAACAGGGGGAACGAAGGTTCTAATGCCCCCTCCCCCTTAATTTATATAAATGGGTTTTTCAAGCAGAATTTTCAGATTTCGTTCAAATTTTTGAATAGTTTTGGAAGTTTAATGGTTAAGTATAAAAGAGGGGGATAACTCCTTTTAAATTATATAAATGCTAAATGGGTTTTTATTAAGAATTATCCGATTTGCTGTGAAGTTTGGATATAGATTTTTTATATGATAAAGCATGTCTTTGACAGTATAGGAGATTCAATGATTACGTATAAAAAAGAGGAAAGGGGAGTGCTGTTTCCCCTTCTTAATTTTTTTTTTCGAACGGAATTAACCCTTGAAAATATAAGGCTTTAATGTACAATTAGTATTTGTAGCCTGTGAGCTCAATGCCATCAGTTTAACTGGGCAGTATTCTTTATTTACTTATGCACCCCTTCGCTTCCGGCAGACATGGATCATTCGATTCCCCTATGACTACTCTTCCCTAAAATTAAGGGTTTTTTTCTCGTGCTCGATGACTTAGTGTTTTGTGTGGCCGGCTCTTGGACTAATAGGTTTTATTAAATTCCTGCTATTGGTTTTGGGTCTCACTCTCGCTGCTGGTATTTATGTATCTTGTTAAAATTTTCAATCGTTAATAAAATATGTGTTATACATTCACTCAAGTTCATTTACATTTGTAACACTTTCCTAAAAAGTTTAAAATCGTTTATGCTTTCGGTTTGTCTGGCCGTCAGTCCGCTCTCTAATTCTCATAAACATGCAAATTTTGCCATTAAATTTTTGAGGTTATTGCTGCTTAAGCTAGAATTAATCCTATTGTAAATGAAGTTCCTAACATGATTAGTTTATTTACAGAAATAGTCAAAATTTTCCGTCTTATTGCGGCCTAAGGGATAAAATCGTTTCAAATGAATTTTAAAGAAGTTACATCCTGTCAAACATATTCGAATTTATATGCATTTGCAAAGTGCATTATAATATACATTTTGTAAAATATTCAGTGAAAAATAATAATTATTATTCATTTACAGGGGCACATAAAAAAATTCCATTACACAATAATAAAGGGGGAATGATTTGCGACGTATTTTAGATTTGTTAAATGATTTCATGTACAAAAACATTGATGTATTCTACTGAGGCTTAATATCTCACGCATATTATGATGTGCATAGCATTTAAAGGGACAAACAAAAGATTTCAAATAGTACACTCTATCCGAAGTACCTGTATATTGAATGGCTGATAAATGGATGAAATATATTTTTTATTATGATATGCGCTTTTAAGTTTCTCTAAAAACATGCATATTATATGGTGTGTATATATGCGATAGTTGATATATAGACAATATATATTTACAAGCTCTTTTGTATAATCAAAACTCAATTATACAAAAGAGCTTGTAAAAGTGTTATACAAAAGAACTTGTAAAGGTCATTAAATATGAGCGACATTTACCTAAATGTGGCTTTAATACAGTTTACGTTGAACTGCATTTAATTTACGGAGAAATAATTGTAAAATAAAATAAAATTATATACAGGGTTACGCAAAGAATTGTAAACATCGTCAACTATGGATGATAATTTTTGGAAATGTGATTTAGATAGTTTTAAATTAGTTTTAAGAGTTTTTTCTTTGAAGTAGATTTTAGCAAAATACTGGTACGTATTAAAGGTTCTTGGTAAACTACAAAGCTGAAGAATTCAAGCACGTTTCCTTGATTTATTTTAACTTGCTCAAAGGGAAATTTCAATCGAAATAAGCGTTTTCTTGTCAAACTAAATTTAATCATTATATAGTATATATATCAACCAACAGATAAAATACAGGGCTCTTTAAAAGTATTGGGATATGAATATATTTGTCCAGGGGCAGTAGCATTTTATTTCCCTAAATAACGATGTTTTGTTCAAGATTTCAGGAAATGTTGGAAAGTGTTTCATAATCTTCATGAATGCTTCATTAACAATTCATTAACGCTTACTTAACTCTTGATTTTTCTTACTGGTTTTAAATTTATAGTGGATGACATTTGATGTTAATACAGTTTTTTCAAATATTAATTCATTAATTAAATTTAATTAATTAAGTTAGAAACGAATAAGGATAATTACAAGGAAATTCGCTTTGTATTTTGTGACTTACTAGGGAACTTTTCAGGTGTAAGTTGTTGATTTGAACAAGTGTGGTATCAAAAGAAAAACTCGCCATCTACGTTAAAAAGTGCAATGGAGCTACTCGTTCGTAACCAACCGTTTTTGAGATATTAGCATTCGAATTTGAATAAACAAATAAATAATACATCTGACAATAAAGTTCGGTGAATAGTCCTGTAATATTAATGTGGATAAAATATTAACGAAAGTTATCATACCATCCTTTGAATACCATCCTTTCCCATCCTTTATCTTGGGAAATTCGCAAGAAGTCTTCTTTTGGGATGAAGTTCAAAAGCTTCGTCACGTTTCGTTGGATGTCAGCAATTTGGTCAAATCTCTTTCAAAGAGAGTTTGAGTGGTGAAACTAGGAAGAAGTCTGGAGATTCTGGAGTCTGGAGTCTAGGAAGAAGGATTGAGATCTCGTGAGTATAGTGGATGTTCAATTTGCACTACCCCTCATGAATTTCTTTCGGTGTCTTGCAAATCTTAAAACCAAACTTTAAACTGATCTTTTGTTCGTTCATTTTCCAGTTCTCAGCTAAGAACCAACACACCGAACAAGCACTTAGTAAAGCACGTCTTACACAGAACATAAACGACGCTCAACTGAACAACGGTGGTGGGAGATGGTCAACACTTGCCTCTATGCAGGTGCGGAGTTCTGTTTCCCCAGTGTTGCCAGATCAGTCGTTCTGAATTCATTCACCGAACTTTATTGTCAGAGGCAGTAAATTGACAGGCAGGTATATAAATTGCTCGCAAGTTAAGCCACTCTAAGAAAAACATTTTATTTTACACACTATATATACAAACAATTTATCCATTACACTCAGCCATAACTAAGCAATTTTTTAAGATAGAGACAAAACAAAGTATGATCTGGAATCTTTGTATCAGGGCTAAACACATAAAAGAAAAATCTTTTCGATTTCTAAATTTTTTCCACCGAATTTTATTATTATTTGCTTTTTACTTTAAATGAACGCCATTTTAAAACAAGATGGCGGATGCAGCTGATCAATTAACTCGGTCGAGACATTTATATGTATTATGTATATACAAAGTTACATCCAAATTGGCTCACAAATACGTTAGTTACAGACAAATATCAGATAATATACATATGTTAACATTTGAACGGAGGGTTGTTTTAAGGACGGGTGAAAATTTAACAAAATTTTCCGAAATTGCTTTCTTTCAGACGACTGCAATAGGCAGCTTTTTACTTTTTGTAATGAAAGCTACCTAACATATATTCGAATGATATAATTTTAAATGAGATAAATATGCATATATCTAGTATGTTAAAAAATTCCGATTTGAGCTTTAAAGAGGAGCGTCATGTGAACGTCCGCATAAAAGACACAAAATCCTTGATTTTTTCCAACAGTTATTTTTATTGTAAATTTTCTCTTATTTAATCCTTTGCGGTGCATAATAAATTCTTTGCTGAAGTGTTGAAATTGAAGACTGACACCGTAATTTGAAATCAATTTTATTTGTTATTAAGAAAAAAGCAATTGTGCAGGAATTTAATGAATCGAAATTCTTTATGCCGAAATTCCGGTACCAATGTTGCGTTTGGGAATAAAAATTAAGTGGTTTCGTAGATGAACCACCGCGCCGAATGGATCTAATGATGGAATTTTCCCAATTACAAGGCTCCCAAATGGTCCGCGAACTGAACATCAGTAATTTTTAACAGAAAATTTCATGATACGTTTGCGCTAGAATCAACTTCCAAAGGCGGTATCTAGACAATTTGCAAGAAAAATCTAAAAAGAAAATTTCACTAAGAAAATTCTGATGTTCAGTTCGCGTACCATTTGGGAGCCCTGCAATTAAATAAATCAAAACTTTCTCCTTTTAAAATTCACCGATAAAAGATTAATAGCTCTGCAAAAGGTACTCGTCATGTTGGCGGTTAATAACGTATTTTAGAAATAAAATGACTTAGGTTTACTGAAAATATTTTTCTTAGAAAATGTACTTTTAATTACTAATGCAGTCATTGCAATACGTTATATCCTAGGGAAATGAAAGATTTTTTTTATTGAGTTGTATCGTTTTTTTAAAATCAAAAATCAGTTTTCATATTAAAAAAAATAAATATTATTGTTTATTTTGTATTAAAAATTATCTATTGAACACGACTGATTTCAATTTTAACTTCCTATTTCCGAATTTTACTTTTATATTTAAGAAGTAAAAAGAGAAATTTACTATCGCATATCAAATTGTGTAAGACTTTTTTTTCATTTTAATTCATTTTAATTTTATAATATCATATCAAGTACAATTGAACTGAAATTCATTCTTGTCACGATTTTATTGTAAATGAGCCTATTTATTTGCCGAAATACTATTCCCATTTCTGCTTACTGAACTTTAGCTTTCTCAAATAACCTGGAGGGTAAAAGAACTTTCAAATAACGTATTTTTAACTTCTTCGCTACTGGCGATTATTACAGTATTTTTAATTATTACTGAATTATTTCTTCTTTCGTTTGACTTCTGAGCGAGATTTTTGTTTTATTTTCATTAGCTCGAATATTAGAATTCAAAACATATTATTCTTACATCGAAATTTCATTTATATTTGAGTATCATTAATAAAATGGGACAAAACTGATGTACCCATTTGGGTACTCAGGGACTGAAGAGGTTAAAGGAAACTGGCTTTATTCTTGGAGACAAATGTGCATATGTCTAAAATGTAAAAAAAAATGGTTTTAATAGCCAACGGTAAGAAATGAAATGTCTTAGATTCTCTAAAAATATTTATTTCAGAACCTATACATTTTCTTGCTTATAAAATCATTGTAAAAACTATATCTTAGGCAAATGAAAGATTTTTTTATCGAGTTGAATAGATTTTTTTTTAAGTTAAAAACCGTGGGCTCATATAAAAATAATTACTAAATAGTTTTAAAAACTAAAACACTCGCTTTTATATCAGGTCAATGATGGTCAGGTTTAAAATGTTTTTTTTTCGGTTGCATAGTTACAATATCGTAATACTAATATTACATATTCTTCAATAAAAAATAAGAATCTATAAATAAATATATTACTTATAAGACTTTGCATAAAAACATTTAAAGTATATTAAAAAATTTATTTACATGTTTCAACTCTTATTAATCGAGTCATCTTCAAAATGTACTAGTGCTCGCGATTGGATACGTATAGCAGCTATACGTTTAACCGATATACGTATATCTGTATAATAATACGTTTATCTGCTATACGGATACCTTAAAATATTCGTTTAAAGGTATCCGGATACGTATAAGGGCGTATCGGTTAAACGTATATTTAAGAATATGTATATTTAATGTATACGTATATTCCACGTATCGTATCTAATTTAAATAGAGGACTTCACCGGTCTTATTTCACTGAATGGAGAATAATTTGGAAATCAGTTGCGTTACGACAGGAATCCGCATAGTATGTCTTATATAAACGAGATCGAGCAATAAAAGCGTATATTTTTAAAAATAGTTTGCAAAAATTTCACAAAAGATCAGACTCCTGATTGGCTAATCTCCTTTTACAAACAGTGAAATATCTATCTGGATTCTGATCAAAATCTTGTTATTTTCCTTTATAAATACGAGGTGGAACCCGTAGAATTTCGGCGAAAGAAAATGTTTAGGAAGGAACTATTTCATTGATTTATAATAAACCCACAAAATTAGCTACAATAATAATGCATCTTAGATTGATCAGTCTAACTTTCAAACAAATATTATTATAAGCTAAAAAAACTATTTTAGAAAATTTAGTAGTCTAAATTATTAAAATTAAACTTTAATCGCATATGTAACCAGTAAAGTGTACCAAAGATCAGTTCTTATAATGAAATTATCAATTGAGGCTCTTATGTTTGATATAAAGCGAATGAAAAAAAAAATATTTCAAATTGACATGGTCATAGAATTTCCATGTGAAATCTGAAACCATCAAAATTTTCATCGTCTCAAAATTTACATAAGCGCTACTCATAGTATTTCAATTTGATCATTTTAAAATCGTTTGCTTTTTTTCTACATATATAAAAAAACGTTATTTGCATCCGCTATAAGTATTCCATTTTTACGGATCTAGTCTTAAGCATGTATGGAAAAGTATGCATAGGATGTCATTAGGATGGAATATAACACAAACGCAGCAAAAACAATATTCAAGACTCTCAGAAAAAAAAAATCGGATGTCTGATGATTCAAAAATCTTCACTTTTTTATTTATAATAGGTCCATGTTTTATCAGAAATCATTCATTTTTATTTTTTTTTCAAAATTTGGAAAATATTACATACACACGGATAAATAAAATTGAACTCGTTTAGTTTTCTGATACGAACTGAGTAAATGCAATGAAGTCACTCGAATATTATTTAAAATACATTTTGTAAAGAGAAAGTGTTGCATCATTTGTAAATTAATTTTGCAATAAAATAAAAACACCCATTTAATTGATAAATAAAAACGCAATAAAACCAAAATTCATCGGATTTTATATCAGACGATTTCTTTTGACATGATATTTTTATTTCAGTTTTTATCAATTTTAAAAGAAAATGGCGTATTTCTGTTGCCACAATCACAAAATTCGTGCTAAAAACTATAAAAATTTTTATAACTCATAAATAAATTGAGATACAGCTTTCAAACAAATTGCATTCAGAAGTACATTTGTTTGTTAATACAACAGTGTAAAAATTGAAACTGCGTGATATTTAGAAATATAAAATTTGTAGTATCGAAAATTGCAAAAGCGAATTGCATGCAAAAGTGTTAAAATAAAAAAATAACGTATGCGTTACGCATAGATACGTTTGGCCTTTATAATGTAGATTTGAACCCTTAAACGGTAACGTGTTTTTCGGCACCTTTAAACGGTAATCATGGGTCACTCGTGCTTAGCGCTGTAAAAAGTGGTTTAAAGTGCTTTAAAAATTCTAAAAAAAATTCATGATATTACAACAACTACCCTTGAACAAGAATCAGCCACAATATTGCTGATTTATTAATTTGTTTAAACAATATGTTTAAATAAACAAATAAAAATGTGAAAAATGCACACTTTCTTTAAAAAATAATAACTTTGGATAGAATTGACATTTTTTGCTGTTTTAAACGGGAAATTGAAGATCAAGAATGGTACTTTCACAAAAAAAATAAAAATAGCCGGTATAAATTTAAAAAATGCTTAAGTTTTGAGCATAAAAAAGACGTTTTTTTAACTTATAAATAGGTACAATTTACAATAAAATAGAAATTTTATTAGTTTTTAATCAATTTTATTTATGAAAATGATGTTAATTATCAAACTTTATTTAATTAAACAAAAAATATAATAATGAAAAATTACAGCAACACTGATATCATCATTTATAAACAATCGAAACAGATTTGATGTCTGTGTTCCTCGCACACAGGTCTATGACACCTGCTGCAGCAAATAAAGGTTTTTTTTTTCCTTCTTTGTGTCACAAAAGTAAGGTTCGGAAACCCAAGTGAGTATCGATTTTTTATGAAAAAAAAACATCAATTCCTGAACCAAAAAATTTTTTTCTTACCTTACACTTTTCGTCAACGTAAATGGAAACCCTGGGTCACTCGTGCCTTTTCGAAATTTTGAGTGGCTCTTACGTCGGCTGTGAACGCACTAAAACATCGGCGTTTCGGGAGCTAATAGCCTACTAGTGTACTATTTTTTTCAGGGTAGTTTAGTCTCGCTCCCCACTCACTCCTCTAAGCTAGCAAGGAAAGAAAATTTGACCGAGGCACTAGTGACCCATGGTTACCACTTAAGGGTTAATCAACGGGCATGTTCACCTCAATTTACCGAAGTGACCCATGTTAGAGACCGATTGTAGGGCAGTACGAAACCGAAATGTGGCACCAATGAAAACTATCCTGTTGAACTTTTGAGTTCAGCAAGCAGTATTTTGGCTCCTGGGAACAAACAAAATCTCGAAGAGCTTCAAAAAAAATTTCCATATGTCTATAGGTGATACCATCTTTGGTAATTTTTTGAAATAAAAAAACATATAATAAGAGTGAAAATGGCAATGTTCTCATATGCTCCATTTTCACATGTGCCGCAGTCTCCCCCATATATTTTTCTTCATTCTGTGTATTAGGTCTTAAGAGGAGCGCCCACAAAATTCATGTCACATACAGACAGACAAAGGCACAGACTCACAAACTCACAGGCAGATATTTTGTAAAAACATGTTTTTCGAACTCTCTTATCTTTATAACATGTAAACTCGTCGAATGTTTTCCCGAATCCAATACTTTTTTCTTGTAAAGATACAAGAAAATATAAAAAACTAAGTACTGCGCCACAGATAATCCAAAGATTAGTTTGATTCTACCCACAACTAATGTAAGACATTTTATAATAAATAATTTAGTTTTTTGGGAAGAAAACCAAAATCTAAACTGAGGAAATATAAAGATTTTTTTAAGTACCCGCATAACAGTAGTAATTAAGTAAAAAAAATCTTAGTTCTTTCAACAAAGAATCGTGATCGGGATACTCTACCGGATATTTCTCTATGTCTCTAATCCGCAGAAAAACGTTGAAACATCAAATTTCATCATTTGAACGAAAAACGTCTAAACGTTTATACGTTTAACAGCTTGGATAAGATCCGTATATACGATGTACCATATATGATGCTTTGCGCTATACGTATAACCGCCAATGCCGTATTATACGTATAGCAAATCCGTATTTCGTATAATACGTATTATGCGTATACTCGTATAAACGTATAATCGAGAGCACTAGAATGTACATAGAAAAAAAAAACAATTACAATGAACGTGAAAACCGGAATAAATAATTATTGAAAAAAATTAAATGTGTCACGCGCATTTTAATTTGGATATTGTGTATAGGGTAGTTAAATAATTGTGTAAATTGTCTAACCATTCAAGCCATATATTTGGGATGCGAAATGATAGTGTATCGTTACAAACATGTGACCTTTTAAAATAAATTTCACTGGATTCTCTTATGAATTCTTCTTCTCATAGTTACGGTTTTCATTTATGTTTCGGTGACTGTTATGTATAAAACCTGTCAGGTGACTTCATTTTTCAAATTGATTTTGATCTGTTTATACGGTGTTTCTCAATTTTATCCTTTTAAGGGGCGACTTTTCAAATTGTTAATTTGTCATCGGTTTTCAATAAGTGTGCAAAGTTTCAATTTTAATATAATTTCTTAAAGTGAGTGAACATAACGTTCAAAGATTTCGCAAAATAGATACAGGTGACGCTAACAAAGCGTGTTAAAAAAGGTTTTATTGTTTATATTGTATTAAAAAAGTTATATGTTGGACACGAAAATATTTCATTTTAAATTTCCTACTTTGGAAAAACCTAGAAATAAAACTTATATACCTTTTTTACTTTTACGTGTGAAAAATAAAATAAAAATATACTATCATATATAAAATACTGAAAACCTTTTTCCCATTCAAATTCATTTTAAATTTACAACATCATATTAAGTAAAACTTTACCCAAATCCATTCTTGTCACGATTTTATTGTAAATGAGCCTATATATTTGCTGAAATAATATTCCCTTCTCTCCTCACTGAACTTTAGCTTTCTCAAATAACCTGGAGGGTATAAGAGCTTTCGAATAACGTATTTTTTAAAGGAAATTGGCTTTATTCTTGGAGAAAAATGTGCATATGTCTAGAATGTCAAAAAATTTGGTTTTAATAGCCAACGGTAAGAAATGAAATGTCTTAGATTCTCTAAAAATATTTAATTCAGAACCTGTACATTTTGTTGCTTATACAATCATTGTAAAAATTATATCTTGGGGGAATGTAGGATGTTTTTTTTATTGGGTTGAATCGATTTTTTAAAATTAAAAACCGTGGGCTCGTATAAAAATAATTACTAAATAGTTCTAAAAATTAAAACATATCAGGCCAATGATGATCAGGTTTAATATTTTTTAGTTGCATAGTTATGGTTTTCATACGTGTTTCTGTGATTGTCATTCATAAACAGTATCAGGTGACATGATTTTTCAAACTGCTTTTGATCTGTTTAACCAGCGTTTTTTGTTTTGATTATTTTAAGCGGTGACTTTACAAATTGTTAAATTGGCATCTGTTTTCAATAATTGTGCAAATTTCAGATTTAATGTGGTGCCTTAAAGTGGATGAAAATAAGGTTAAAAGATTCCTTTACGTACATACGCACAGGAGAAGCTAATAAAAGCGTGTTAAAAAAGTTTTTATTGTTTATATTGTATTAAAAATTATCTGTTGAACACGAAATTATTTCATTTTTAACTTGCTACTTTCGAAAACCTAGGAATAAAAGCTATATATATTTATAATTTTATGTGTGAAAAATAAAATAAAAATATACTATCATGTATAAAATAGTGAAAGCCTATTTTCTATTCAATTCATTTTAGTTTTACAATATCATATCAAGTATGATTGAACTGAAATTTATTCCTGTCACGATTTTATTGTAAATGAGCCTATTTATTTGTCGAAATAATATTCCCTTTACTGCTTACTGAGCTTTAGCTTTCTCAAATGTCCTGGAGGGTAAAAGTTTTTCGAATAACGTATTCTTCAAATAAAACTGGCTCTATCCTCGAAGAAAAATGTGCATATGTCTAGAATGTCAAAAAAATTTGGTTTTAATATCCAATGGTAAGAAATGAAATGTCTTAGATTCAGTAAAAATATTTATTTCAGAAACTGTACATTTTGTTACTTATACAATCATTGTAAAATCTGAGGGAAATGAAAGATGTTTTTTATAGAGTTGTATCGATTTATTTTCAATAAAAAAACCGTAGGCTCATACAAAAATAATTACTAAATAGTTTTAAAAACGAAAACACACACTTTTATATCAGGTCAATGATGATCAGGTTTAATATTTTTTAGTTGCATACTATGATTTTCATATGTGTTTCCGTGATTGTCATGCATAAACAGTGTCAGGTGACATGATTTTGTTAATTGCTTTTGATATGTTTATCCGGCGTTTATTTTGATCCTTTTAAGCGGCGACTTTTCAGATTGTGAAATTGTCATCGGTTCTCAATAAGTATCAAAAGTTTCAATTTTTATCTGATGTCTTAAAGTGGGTAAAAAAAACGTTCAAAGATTCCGTTACATAGATACACACAGGTGAAGCTAATAAAAGCGTGTTAAAAAAGGTTTTATTGCTTATTTTGTATTAAAAATTATCTGCTGAACACGAATATATTTCATTTTTAACTTCCTACTTCCGAATAAACCTAGGAATAAAAGTTATTTATATTTTTTATTTATACATTTGAAAAATAAAAAGAGAAATTTACTATCGTACATCAAATTATGTAAGCCTTTTTCCATTCATTTAAATTCATTTTTGTTTTTTCTCTGCTTACTAATCTTTATATATCTCAAACGTTCTGGAGGGTAAAAAATATTCGAATAAGGTATTTTTCAAATGATACTGGCTCTATTCTGGGAGATAAATGTGCATATGTCTAGAATGTCGAAAATTTTGGTTTTAATAGCCAACGGTAAGAAATGCAATGTCTTAGATTCACAAAGAATATTTATTTCAGAAACTATAATTTTGTTACTTGTACAATCATTGTAATACATTATATCTTGAAAATGAATCTGGAAAATGAAAGATATTTTTTTATTGAGTTGAAGCAAACTTTAAAATCAAAAATCCGTGCTCATATATAAAAAATATATTTTATTGTTTTATTTTGTATTAAAAATTATCTATTGAACACGAATATATTTCAATTTTTACTTCTTACTTTAGAATAAACCTAGTTATAAAAGTGACACTTTTTTTTTACTTATATTTTTGAAAATTAAAAGTAAAAAAAGTAGAGAAATTTACTATCATACATTAAAGTGTGTAAGCCTTTTTCCATTCATTTAAATCCATTTGAGTTTTATAATATCATAGTAAGTACAATTGAACTGAAATTCATTCTTGTCACGATTTTATTATAAATGAACCTATTTATTTACTGAAATACTATTTCCTTCTCTGCTTACTGAACTTTAGCTTTCTCAAATGTCCTGGAGGGTAAAAGAGCATTCGAATATCGTATTTTTCAAATGAAACTGGGATTATTCTCGGAGATAAATGTCCCTGCGTCCAAAATTTCAAAAAAGACCGGTTTAATAACATATGTAAGAAATAAAAATCCCTTTCAGCATGGCCTATAGGAGGAAGTAGATTTCGAAAAGTTTTCATCTCAAAAAAAGAATGATTAGAGATAAACCCAGTTTAACTCGCTCGTTTAAAAAATTTTTTAATTTCATTTTTCTGTAAGAACTGGTTTTATCAAAATCATCTTAAACGAAATTCTACTCAAATGCCCATTTTGGCAACATATTTTGAATTATATTCTTACTTTATTTAAAAAAAAATTGACCAATATGCTCATTATTTAGTTCCTAAATAAAAAAAAACTGTTAATTAAATTCGTTTGACAGCAAAATTGAATTTAAAAATGAGTCAAAAAATAACCCATTTATTATTTTAATACATCCACAATTCTTTAATCAAGATCGCTTTGAGAAATTTTGTGCGAAGTGCCCACTTTGACAGATTTTTTTAAAATATATATTTAGCCTTTATCAAAAATCTGACCAATACACAGTAATTACACAGTTCCTAAATAACAAATAACTGTCAATTGCATGCGTTTGAGAGGAAAATTGAATTTAAAAATGAGTCATAAAATAAACAATTTGTTATTTGAATACAGCCTCATTTCTTTTATCATGATCGCTTTGGGAATTTTTTTTGCGAAGTGCTTACTTTGACAGCTTTTTAAAAATATATATTCACCCTTTATAAAAAAAAAATAGACGAATACGCACATTATATAGTTCCTAAGTAACAAAAAACTGTCATTTGAATGCGTTCCAGAGTAAAATTGGATTTAAAAATGAGTCATAAAATAACCAATTTGTTATTTGAATACCCACAGTTCATTAATCATGATCGCTTTGGGATATTTTGTGCAAAGTGCCCATTTTGGCAGCCTTTTTTTAAATATATTCTGCCTTTATCAAAAAACTGGCCACTCCGTCACATTATATAGTTCCTAAATAAGAGAACCTGTAAATGGGATGCGTTTGAGAACAAAAAAAGATTTAAAAATGACTCGGGAAAAACGCAATTTCTTAAATTTCCTCAAATTTCAATCACGATAACTTAGTGAAATTCTGTTCAAAATACCCTTTTTGGCAGCCTTTTTAAAAATATATTCTGCCTTTATCAAAAAATTGGCCAATCCGTCACATTACATAGTTCCTAAATAAGAGGACCTGTAAATTGGAAGAGTTTGAGAACAAAAATGAATTTTAAAATGACTCAGAAAAAACGCAATTTGTTATACTTCCTCAATTTTTCATTGACAACTTAGGGAAATTCTGTTCAAAATACCCTTTTTGGCAGCCTTTTAAAAAATATATTGTGCCTTTATCAAATAACTGGCCAATACGTCGCATTATATAGTTCCTAAATAAGAGGATTTGTCACTTGGATGCGTTTAAAATCAAAAATGAATTTTAAAATGAGTCAGAATATAAGCAGTTTGGATTTGAGGTTTTTTCTCCAACTCCTATTTTTGTTTAATTTATTTTTGCTATAAGAATTGGTTCTATGAAAAACTTGTTAGTATAAAAGTTGTAGATATTATTGTGAAGATGTAAAATAAATTTAATTAGATTTGATTGCTTAAGAATTTAGTAAGTTATGGATTTTTTTCTTTTTCCTCCCCCCTTTTTCTTTTCGTTTTTAATTTTTTTCATCGGTAAAAATTGGTCTTATCAAAAACTTGTAAATACAAAAGTTTTAGATAATATTGAGTACATTTATATAAAATTTAGATGGATTTGATATCTTGAGAATTGACGAAGTTATGAATTTTTTTTCCCAAAAACCATGTTTTTTTCGCCCCTTGAACCCATTTTTAACTTTATCAAAAATCTGTCATGCATAAACTTTTTGCCCATTTCTTAGAAGTAATATAAACTTTAAACTGATTCTATATCTATTGTAATTAAGAAGTTATCGCGTTTTTTCGGTTTTCACAAAAACCCTTTCTATTTCCACCCCCTTGGTCCGATTTTGTCCATTAACGAACTCGACCGAGATTTTAAATTCCTTGATTTTATGTAAAAGTTTGAAAAAGATCTGAGCATAATTATGGAAGTTATCGTGTCTAGAAGAAAGTGATATACACCGATAGATAGATAGATAGATAGATAGATAGATAAACTTTTTTACTGATGGTAGTTTTGGGGTCTAGGAGTCATGATTCGTGTAGATACGCAAAAATTTTTCAGAAATTCCAACATGGGAGAGAATGCAATAGGTAGTATTTCATACGAAATCTACCTAAATTAACTTAGATTCTCTAAAAATTATTTATTTTACAAACTGTATCTTCTGTTATATATGCAACGATTGTAATAAATTACATTTTGGATCTATTAATAATTATTTTAATATTGATTTGTGCCATGAATCTAATAAAGAAAAATGGACGTTTAGGTAAATAATGTATATTTTTTTTATTTCTCTAGAATTAATAGAATCCTCACAATATCATAGATGCGAAGGAGTGTGTGAGAAAATTCCAATTAAGTCCATGTCTAAATAAAGGAATTAATGATTTTGCATCTTTGCATACGAATTCATACATAGTGAAGAACATAGGTTAAGTTTTACTTGTTTTATTCAACTATTTTGCTTAATCATTCAAAATTTCAATATTGCATACTTATCATACGTAGTATAGGGTAAGTCTTTCAATCGTTTTGAAAATCGAAATTATTTTTGATTGATTTTGCACGTTTCAGGCATTGCAGATTCCGAAAAACATATTTTTAGAAAGAAAAATTGCCGTCCGTCCGTCTGTGTGTCTGCCTGTTAATGCTCTATCTCCCGAAAAAATTGAAATAGAAACTTGACATTTACGTACTTTGTATGTAAGACTGGAACGAGGCCTATTTATACTTCATTATCCGAAACTAATTTATTCAGATCCTCAAAAAATTCGCTCTGATAAAATTTATAAAAAAAAAATCGAATTTTTTTATATCCGGAGTTCACGTAAAAGGCAATAAAGTAACACAAATATTGCATTAAGAAGGAAGTTGATCGGGTTATTAGTTGCCAAGATATTTGCAATCCTGATTTCCACATTCTTCATTTCCGCATTTTTCATGACGCTCTATTTCATTCAAATTTCAATTCAAAGATATATTTTAATTGGAAATAAGACGTTTTATCTCACGCAGAAAGTCGTTAGTTAATATGTTTATTATTTTTGGAGTTATAAGGATATTTCGTTTACGCAATTTGGTACTGCTTGTGTAGTTTCGCGTTTTAAATAATTTTACGAAATGGTTTCATCAGCAGTTCATTAACAGAGCATTTCTATGCATATTAAAGTATTTAAATATAGATTTAGATTTTTTTTGGAAAGCAATGCACTTTTTAAATATAGTTTACACATGTTTTATTTTCATGTATTATATTGCACATATCCATGATGGGTAAGTATTACGGTGGTCCCAAATACTGATTTTGAATAGAAATTTCTCGATGTAATCAGCCAAGGATCTGGAAGATTTTGCGTGTAATTGTCAAATGTTTGAAACATGAGTAATATGCACAGCATAATCTATACAAAATATGTCGTGATGCACTTCAGCTATTAGTTAAATATTATAACATAAATGAAATATAGCATAGTTAAATTCCTTTTAGATAGGAGTTCAGTATCCTGTTTTCTGTTTTTTTTCTTTTTTTTCTTTCTTCTTTTTTTCATAAAATGAATCTATGTGGTTCTTTGCCGTTGCTTTTTTACCATTGGAATGTATTTTATTCATCGTTTTTTTTTTTTTTTTTTTTTTTTTTTTTGCATTTAGCACATTTTATATTAGAAAAATTTAAATATTTTGCTTGCATTAAGCACATATAATAAATATAACAAATATATAAAATTATAAAAAAATATATAAGTATATATTTTCTGTTTATAGGTGTATATAGAAATTATTATTTTACTGTCCAAAGGCACGCTGCATTGTAGGTACAATAACAATAAAAATAATAATAAAAAATACGCAAACACATATATATATGTATATCTGCTTTATTTGGAAGTTAAACAAATAAAAATGTTTTAAAAAATTACATTCTCATGTCGTCTTTATTCAGTAAATAATTGAATAATAATAAAAAATAATGTTTATATAAAGAATATGGCCTTATACCTTTTAGCACATACAGAAGGATTAATTTTTAAGTATAAAACTTATCACAATACATTATTAAACATACACTTTTATATAATTACCTCATTTTATATTGCGAAGATATTTGCTTTACTAACATTCATAAAAGAACATTATTTAAGTAGCTTTACGTTCGTTACAATCTTCAACAATTTCGATAAAAGAAATATTGTTTATTTCATAAAGGAGAACTTTAACACTACACACCACCTTACACATTTTCACAAATATATTTTACATATGACACAATTAAACACGCCGAACTTATAAGACTAAATTAACTTTAACAAAGACTTATTGTCATGGATAAAGGACACCTCTTGAAAAAGTTTTAGTAAAGCACTTGAAGTTCAAGGATTTTAGCTAAAGGTAATTTCAGATAAGAGAATCCCAATGTTTCTAAAGTAATAATTACTCAAGTAACTGTAAGTATTATAATTGCTTAAGATAAAAATATGAAATATTACTTTGAAACTTATTTTATAACTTATTCGCTTAATTATTTTTATTGTTTCATAGATAATAATTATGTAATTTGAATAGCATAATTGAAACAAATCCTTGAAATCATATTGCAATTAACACAACCTTAAGAAAATGGCTTATACGCGAAATAATATATTAGGAATTAAAAAAGGCAGCTTTCCCACTTTCAAAACTTTCTTAAACTATTTCCTGGTGATTGTATGAATACCTATTGCAAACTGTATCGCGCTTACTAATTTAGTATGTGTAAAATTTTTATATATGATTTATGTACCTATATCGAAATACAATATAGTAAATTAAACATGTATCTCAAACCGTATATTTTACTTCTTGAATATTTGCTCTTGTTCAATTTGTATAATTTTGTATTGTCGCAAATAGTAGAAAATATAAGCAACGAGAAAGCATATCTATATTATAAAGGCCAAACGTATCTGTGCGTAACGCATACGTCATTTTTCGAATGGCAACACTTTCACATGCAATTCGTTTTTGCAATTTTCGATAATGTAAATTTTATACTTCTAAAAATCGTACATTTTCAATTTTTACACCATCGTATAGAAAAGAATATGTACTTTTAAATGCAATGTTTTTGAAAACCGTATCTTAATTTATTCTTGATATATTAATTTTTTATAGTTTTATTACTAATTTTATAATTATGGCAACAGAAATACAACATTTTCTCTTAAAGCTGATAAAAATTGAAATGTGCGCAAGTAAATTTTGAGAAGGTGAAAATTATGACGGGTTTAGATTTCACGTGAAATTTTAAGATCGTGTCAATTTGAAATATTTTTTTTCTGATGCATTTATATCAAACATAAGAGCCTCAATTGATAACTTAATCTTAATAACTGATATTTACTATATTTTACTTTATTATTATATTTTTACATGTGCGATTAAAGTTAAATTTTAATAATTTGGACAATTGAGTTTTACTAAAATAATTTTTTTTCTTAAGTTAAGCTTTAAATAATATTTGTTTGAGAGTTAGACTGAACATTGTAAGATGCATTTTTTACTGTGGCTAAGGTTTATTATAAGTCAATGAAACAATTCTTTCTTAAACATTTACTTTCGTCGAAATTCGACGGGTTCCACCTTGTTATCGTTAAAAGCATATATTAAAAGCTATAGAGCCACTTTCATATTACAGATTCAATTAATTTGTTTTTGGATGCGTTAGTAATTTTTCAAACACATAGAATCTATAATCGTCGCTCAGTCCGTCCCTCTGTCTGTCCGTCTGCCTGTCCGTCCGTCCGTATATAACAGATAAAAACTACCCTACAGAATCGTTTGAAATTGTAAATATATAATTTTTGCATATTTTGTCGTGTCATTTGAAGTTTAAGAAAAATCCGAGAGATAGTTTAATAAGAGGGACAGTCAACATTATTCCGTTAGATTACGGCCAATGGCAAATAATTGTTTCTTCATCTGCATTTTAATGATTTGCATTCATCTGCATGTTTCTTCATCTGCATTCTGAATCGTTTGAAATTGTAAATATATATTTTTTGCATATTTTGTCGTGTCATTTGAAGTTTAAGAAAAGTCCGAGAGATAGTTTAATAAGAGGGACAGTCAAAATTATTCCGTTACATTATGGCCAATGGCAAAAATTTGTTTCTTCATCTGCATTTTAATTACCTTTCGCTCTTTAGAGCATAATAAAATTGAAATGTATCTATGAAGTATATGCTAAATTATATATTCTATACAATCTGGTGTGCAAAAATATTTGCAATTAATTTACGAGGCTGCACAAATGTAATCCTTTGCATAATGGTATAAGGGGGAACATAGTTTGGGGTACGTTTTAAGTATCCCGTAAGCATATTTCAGATGTGTATATTGCTGGGACGATTACTGTTTCTAAACCAATAGGAGACCGTCATTATCACGGTCAAGTACACGCCCACACAGTTTGATTGACAGGAACTCGTGGACAATTGATCGTGTGTGTTTATTATTTATTTGTACTCGGATTGTTTGAATTTGTACTCGGTAATTAAAAATTAAAGGTACGAAAGAATTTTTTTTTTTTTTTCAAAATGACTGAATTTTATTTACTTCAATTAGAAATTATACTTCCTCTGATCCTGAAATAAATAAATAAATAAATAAATAAATAAAAATTAAAGTAAGAATTTTGCTTATACGGATATTTTCGCAGAATACTTTTTTTCCCATTTGTTTAATATATATATAAATCATTTTGGAACGATATTTAGAATATTAAAAGGGTTTGAAATATTTTTTTTAAATGTCTTATTTATTAATAAAATACAGCCTCCAATAATAATAAAAAAAAAATCACCAACGGACTCTCGGCCCGCGATGGACTCGAACCCATATCCTCCGGTTTCAAGCTCGACGCTCTAACCATTCAGCCAGTCAGCTCACTTTCATCCGCAACAGATTATCGTTATAATTAGCACCGTCAATTGTCCAGGAGTTCCTGTCAATCAAACTGTGTGGGCGTGTACTTGACCGTGATAATGACGCTCTCCTATTGGTTTAGAAACAGTAATCGTCCCAGCAATATACACATCTGAAATATGCATCCCGTAAAGCATGGTGACGTCACAGCAACGTCCTTGTTAAGTCACATAGTGACTTTGTGACCATCGATTGTCGATGTGAGGTCACGTGACGTCGATGTGAAGTCACAGTGAGTAAAATGTGAAGTCGTTACGGCCGTTTTAGAGCTCTTTTGTGACGTTTCACAAAGTGGTCACAATGTGACAAATTTGTGAAAAATGTGTCATTTGTAACTAATTTGACGTTAACCTTGTGACGAAACTGTGACAAAAGCGACGATATTTAAACTGCCAGAAACATGTTTTTTAAAGTAAATAACATGTTTTGAAGGATATTTATAAATTTTTAAAGATTTTTAAGAAAATCACATCTCCGTCACACTGTGACGTCGCTGAGTAGTGCCATTTTGGTCACAGATGTGATGAAGTGATTTACAATGACGTCACTGTGACGTCACTATGACCATGCAAGCTATCAGAGATATTAATCTATTTCACTTTTTTAAAAAACATTGATATACGTTGATGAGGTTTACTACAAATTACTTCCTGATAAATAGAAAGCAGATAGTATTAACAGGAACGGTAAAAAGATTTTGGATATTCTACTCTATCCGAAGCACTATGTACTGTTACAGGAAGATCTGAATACTTTTAACGCTTCGATATAATACGTATGCACCTCGTATATTAAGTATGTGCAATTTTCAACTTAATCTGTTTGTGAAATTTTTTTCTTATAATAAACGTTATAAACATTTGCAACACTACATAAACGTAGTTGGATTTTTTTTAAACTCAACCCTGTACATGCCGGTGGCACTTCAACCCCCTGATTGCCGAGCAAAAGGGCAAAATTGTAATGTTGTTTCCACTGTAATTTATTTATAATGTTATCAGAACAGGAATTTAGTAGTAGAATAGACGGGGTAGGAAACATAGTATAATTTTTTTGTTACGTATATCCTTATAAGCCTTGAAAGTATCAATCATAGCTTAATATCTTAAAACTAGACTATATTTTAAGAAGTATATTAATATAAATAAAGCTTCATCTGCAGTGAAACCTATAGTCTAGTGAACGGATATATCCGGTCGCGGCAGTGGGAAGGTTAAAGTACCATCAAGATAATTTGTTGTAAACTTCATTTAATACATCGGTTAGTAATAATACAATTTAGGATGAGTTGTAGATATTTTATTATTTTTCAAAAGTTTTATTGGTTGAACAAAACAAAAATATATTTATAAGCATGATTTCTATTTCATTTGCATCGTTTTAGATTTCTTGACATAATAATACTGTGAGGGAAGAGTTTACGTTGTGAAATCCATATTTGTCTTTACTTATTAAGAAATCTATTACCTTTCAATGTTTGTTTTGCAAAAGTATTATATTCGTATGTTTTCTAATTCCTTAAAATATTCAAATAATATTTTAAATAAAATATTTTAGTAGAATTATAAATATTTAAATACAATGTAAATATTTAAATACTTTTAAAATTATATAATGTAAACATTGTGGTGTGTTGGTTTTTGTCACTTGGTGTTTCCCTGATGATGAACAAGTTTATTGTTCGAAATTCTAGGAAAATAATTCTTCGAATTGTTTAAAATGATTTATTATACTATTTTATAGACGATACACAACAAATTTGGCTCATCAATGTATAATAGATGTTAAAAATTTTAATTAAAATTATATACTTCTTACCATAAAAAGTAGAATTACTTTTCTACAGTTCTGAACAATAAAAGATTATGGTACAATGTATACGCTCTGGAGTGTTGTTTTTGTGTTTTAATGTTTCCCTGATGATAAGCAAGTGTTATTTTTCAAAATTGCAGAAAAATAATTCTACATTGTATTGTAAGTAGAATGTTATTTTAATTAAAATTTTTAACATCTATTATACACACGTGAGCCGAATTTTTTGTGTATGCATTAATTAATAAATGTTATTATTCGAAACGTTCTAACATTTATTAAACGTTTGTGCAAATCTTCGATTGTAGTTTCAAAGATTCTCGAAAATAACTTTAGAAGATTATATTTGAATGAATTCATAACTTTGGGTATAACGATTGTAGTTTCAAAGATTCTCGAAAATAACTTTAGAAAATTATATTTGAATGAATTCATAACTTTGGGTATAAAGGTTTAAAGATAGCCAGATGTTGTAAATCTCAAGGTTTCCTAGATATGCATCTCAAGAGCATGTTTATTAGTAAAACTTTTATAATAAAATCTGTAAAAAATAATTAACATGAAACAACATATAATTTCAATGTAAATTTTGTCTTTCACATGTTTATTATGCAGAAAATTAAAATGTTTTTTGTCATTGCATATGGTTTAAATGAGTAGAACACGCGTATTTTTAAGTGTTTGCATCAAATTTATCCTAAATAACTGGAAGTATTCCTTCATGAAAATTTTCATTTATGATCACAAAAGCATCAATGGACATTCCCACATATAAGTAACCCCAAACATTATTTTAACATCATTATACAGCATTCTAAAAAAATCTCAAAATAGCTATTTTTACACAATATCAAACCGATTTTTGAAAGATTGATCGAAATGGATGGCGGTAGTCTTTGGTCTAACATAGGTTCTATTTTATGTTTTGGTTCGGTATCACTACCATGTGCGCATTACAGGCCCGAAAACGTCCAAAATGACGGTTTTTCTGATACTTCTCGAGCCAGCAATATTAAACTTTTGTATGCAAAACGACACATATTTAATCAGCTTTATGCAGTAATTTCTGAAAGAGTACTAAATATTTATGAAAAGCATTACGTAAACGGTCGTGGCTAAGGAGGACTTAATTATCTGTCGATCCTAATAAATCGTTTATAATTTTTTTGTAAAATGGGTTGAATTAAACAGACTGTCCCTAAAGAGTTATGAAAATTGGTCACAAATTTTGAATCCCAAAAAATTATAATACTAAAGCTTAAGGGGGTCCAGGACATATTTTAAATATTTTATGTTTATTGAATTAAAATTTTGAAATTTTTAGCGATGGTTAAACATATTATTTGTAAACGAAATCACATAATGAATCTTCCGAGATTTTTGTAAACAATATCTGTATTAAGTGGTTTAAAGATGTGTTGTTTGCATAGAAAAGATTCAAGTTGCTGGCTCGTGCAGTATAAAAAAAAATTCAATTTGGGACGTTTTGTCATGTGCAATGCGTATATTGTATTGACACAGACATGAAATAGAACCTATGTTACAGCAAAGACTGCCGCCATCAATTTTAATCCATTTTTCTAAAATCGGTTAGATATTTCAAAAGATTACGTAAAAATTGCTAGTTTGAATATTTTTGGAATATCAGCTATATGACGCTATTAAAATAATGTTTGGGGTCACTTATATACGGGAACGCCCAATGTTACTTTTCTGATCATCAGTAAAAATTTTCATGAATGGATTTAAGACACATTGATACAGATACTTAAAAATACACATGCTCTGCTCATGTAAATCATATGCAATTTATGACAAAAAGCATTTTAATCATCTATATAATAAATTAAAACTCTCTTTTTCTAATGGCCACAAAAAAGAAAAAAAAACATTTTAAGATAAAAATAATCAGCTGAATGAATGACATGTTAGCTTTTTGATTTCTTCTGTGTCAAATGTGGCCAATTAATAATTTAATATATTCAGTTGATGATAGCAAATATGTTATCATTTAAAGAAAAAATTAAATGTACATTTTCTAAATGTATGTTGATCATGAAAATTTGCAGCAAAATTTATAATATTGAAACAGCAAAAAACTTTTCAACGTAACAAAATCTTAATTTTACTTAACCTTTCGTCGGGGTTTCATCACATTAGCAGGCAGGCGTTGTAAATTGTACAACAATAGCAACACATTCAATTATTGCTATTTTGTTTTAATTTTACAAATAATTTAACATACTAATATCGTATAAGTTTTCTCTGCTCACAATTTATGAAAACTATTCCGCAATACACTCTTATTTATTTTGTTGAAGCATATTAAAGCAGGCGTGAATTCTATTTAAAAAAAAATAAAGTGAATGTTAGTACTTTTTACAACGGACGGATCGCCGGAAGGTTAACTAAATTTATTTGTTAATTTTATCAACTTAAGGTATTTTATAAAGATTTATAAAACAATTTTGGAGTATCATAATTTTTCCATATTCTCGATAAAAGTTCCAAAGAAACAAATTATTACTTTTAAATAAGCTTTTTCGGCATATATTAAATCTAAAAATGTAATTTATGAAACGTCAGATAAAGATAATTCATCAAGATAGGACGATTTAGCAAAAATGTTATCTTTAAGGTAATAAGCTGTCTTTTTTGCATAATCATCACTTTCATTCTGTGCTTATCAATTTATCTACTTTTCAAATAATTTCATTTTTTGATAGGTTTTTATGACCAAGGACTCCTAATTAAGTTTGTGAATTTGTGAAAATTGATAAAATTTAATAAACGTCATTCGGTATGTGTTTCGTACCAAAATAAATTACTTACGAAAAAATAATTTGAACGGTATTTTTTTGTTTTAATCAACTGAGAAATTTTACTTCTCTTATCTGCTAATACTGCGGGTTTGAGGCTTTTTTGTTATACACTCTAAAAACTAAATGTGTAAATTAGACAAATATACTTATATATGTATGTAAATTCGTAAAATTACACATTGTAATTTACACATAATAATCTATAATATTAAACAGAGAATTATGTTTGTCTGTCAGCGCTGTTCTGAAGAGACTGCTGCACGTAGAGTTACAAAATTTGGAGTGAAGGTACTTTTTTACATGTAGTTTTGCACCTCGAAGCCCGATTTTCGATTTTTTTGATTAGATTTTTTTAAATAATTTTTAGGCGATTTTTAGCGTTATTTTTGCGGTTTTATCCCATTAGTGAAAGAAATACGGTTTCATTCTTTTAACCCAAAATAGCAACTTTTTTCTCCTTTCAACAATGTTTATTCGGAATTTGAACAGCGATTTTTGAATTTTTAACGAATTTTTAATACGATTTTTAGTGTTTTTTCTCGATTTGCGGCTATTTTTTGAGATTGATAAAAAGAAAATCGTTTTAAACTTTTAGCCTAATGCCCTAAATTTTGTGTTTGTTACGATTTTTAGATTTTAACGATTTTTAATGCGATTTTCAATGCGATTTTTAACTTTTTTTAAGATTTTTGCGTTTAGCATCTAATTTTTTCATAGTTGTTCCATCAAAAACTTGAGCTGTTGAGAATGCAATAAGTAGTATTTTTTGTGAAATCTACCTAAAATGTCAAAAATTTATGTGCCACTATTTTCGAATAGCAATTTCATAAAATATTTTAAATTCTTGCTTAAGACCGCTTTAATGATAAAAGTTGTGTATAGTTAAAGTAAAATGACTATGCACTATAAGCTGAAATCGTTTAGAACGCTACCTAGCTCAAAACGGCAAAGTTAGCATTGAAATCTCGAAAATAATATGAGACATGGGAAGAAAGTGAATTATACAAAGTTGTAGAGAGTCTTCGATTTAGTACAGAAAGACACAGTGTGAATATAAATAACAGCACCTTCCAATTATCGCTCTTGCGCGCTGCTCTTCGAACATGTGAGGATGCACGATAATACAAATTTCGGTTGTACTTGCCTTAGTTGGCCTGCTGGATAGGGGTCAGCTGATCACGCAACCTTTCTTCCTTAAACGCTTCATAACATTTGGGATGGTTTTGTAAGAAAAATGCGGACTTTAAAACTACACTATATCACTCTACCAGAAAGCCAACCAAGAAATGGCAAAGGCATGAACCCCTGGAAAAAAAATCCCTCTCCGCCATCCATAGACGCAATGCCACGCAAACAGAGGCAGAAAAGCAACGACAATAATTAAGAAAAATAAATAAATAAATATTACAAAGACACCCTAGTATACAAAACATAGAAAGACAAAGAAAACCATAAATAATAAAATATAACAAAATTATAGTCAATAAAACAAATGTCGAAATGGAGATATTCCAAATCTGCGTTCGAGGCTGTAAAAAATCACGTGGTACCGGTAATTTACCCAAAGAATTTCCAACTAATAAGCTGGGAGGCTGCTACAGTTTTCCCTATGAATTGTTTCATTGGCTGGTGGGGATTTACCTAGCGTCTAACGAAGCCTTCTCTTACAAATGGCTTACAAATGGTTACAAATGACGAAAAAAAATAAATGCTACGTCAATTATAAAAATAAATAAATAAATAAATAAATAAAATAAATAAAATTGCGACAAAACTACACTATGTGTAAATCACTTAAGGATGACAAAAAATATTTTAAAAAGTGTTAAATTATTTTTAATCCTTAGTAGTTTCAACTGTAAACACAGCCATTGACGGAGAATATGAAATAAAATACAAATATTAACATCTTAATTTTCAGATGTCACGTAATTGAGGTGAAAGTGAAAAAGTGTGGTTACGTGTCATTTGAAAATTCAGATGTTAATATTTGTATTTTATTTCATATTCTCCGTCAATGGCTGTGTTTACAGTTGAAACTACTAAGGATTAAAAGTAATTTAACACCTTCTAACAAGTAAGGTCTCCATACGGGCATAAACCGAAAAATCTGAAAAAATTGCAGAATGTTCTTCTCGTGTGGTTATATACGTATATGAAAAAAATTTCGGCGGAACCCCCATTTAGTAACCGTAAAAAAATAATGAAAATTTCTTTATTTGGCGATTTATCGCCGATTGGCAATGGAATATAATTTAAAAAAAATACTTTATGTCAAATACACTTTTAAAAAAAGTTTCATGTTGAACTTGTTTTGATAAATTTAATTTAAATAACTTTAGGTTTGTAAGTTTTAGTTTGTTTTAAGTTTGTAGTTTTAGTTTCTTTTAAGTATAATTTTGTTATATCGAATTTATATGTATGTATATTCAAATTTAATCATCAAAATTTGAGATTTAAAACGAAATTCATAATTTAAATTTAATTAAGTTTGTTTCAATCTCAAAGTCCAATTGAGAATTGTCGATTAGATTTTGTTGCTATGGAAACATATGACGTTTATTTTTTTAATACGCTTAAATGTATGAAGATAATTTTTCTCAATATGATTTTTTTAGGTATGAAAACATTTTTTTTCCAGCGATAAATTAAATAACTACCTCAACGAGTGATATATATATATGTAATACAAATATGTATATAGATGTATATGATATATTAAAGTCTCTCATATGTTTAAATTCCTTAAATACTACTTACACGCAAACTAAATATCCAACAGTTTTGAGTTTCAATATAATCGTTTGCTTTTAGCGAGGAAAAGGGCTGCTCGCCAAATCGAGTGACTCTTTAGTCTTTTCACGCCAAATATTCGAAAATATTTAATTTTTTTACACCATGTCTAATGTGATACCGCCGCTAATTTTGACTGATCCTTTATTCCATACATAAGTACTTTAATTAGTATTTTTTCATAAAATTCTGGTTATGCCCAGTATGGAGACCTTCCTGGTAAGATATTTTTGTCTTCTTTAGGTAATTTACACATAGTGTAGTTTATCTTTTTAAAAGATGAATATAGCATTCTACTTATTAAGAGCCCACAATAGTCACAGAAAAAGTACGCAAAAAGACCCGGATGATTATGTAAAGTCTATGGGAGCGTTCTTTTCTAATATCTCGCTCAAATTTTAATGTTTTTACCTGATTTTTTTTGCATAGGCTAGCTTAGGACGATCTACAACCGGGCTAGTTTTTACTTTTTCGATTTTGGTTTCAGATTTTTTTTAAAAAATATTTTAACTTTCAAAACCGGTTTAAACCGGTTCTGAAATTGAAACTATCATAATATAAAAAATATATGAGCAAAATCGAAAAAGTAAAAACTAGCCCGAATGTAGATCGTCCTAAGCTAGCCTATGCAAATGAATCATGCAAAAACATTAAAATTTGAGCGAGATATTAGAAAAGAACGCTCCCATAGACTTTACATAATCATCCGGGTCTTTTTGCGTACTTTTTCTGTGACTATTGTGGGCTCTTAAGGATGCGGACCTGCATGCAAGCGTTTTAATTATATTACACTATTTAGCATTTCATGAAATGAATATACGGGGATGAGACTTGCCAAAGGCTACTTTTTTAAAAACAAAGCAGCAGGTAGTATTTACAGGGTAATTCAAAAGAGTTCGGTTACTTATATAGTATCAGAAGTACTATTACAGCAAGATCTAAATATTTTTATTACTTCTTTATATTATGAACTCACCTCACCTACTACGTTTGATGTGTACTTTCCGACTTTTTAAAATTAAAATTCTACTCGTTGTTGTAATATTTTATAAAAAAAATGATTTCAGAACTACTATACTGACATATTATAATTATAATATCTCGTGTAATTAAAAAAAAATAGAAAACTTTAATTTTACTTACCCACCATACGTAGTATAGAGTAAATCTTGCAATCGTTTTGAAAATCGGAAAAAATAATGAGGGATTTACATGTTTTAGATAGTGGAGATTCCGAAAAACATATTTAAAAAAAAAATTGCCGTCCGTCTGTCTGTATACGTTCTATCTCCTGAACAAATTGAGATAGAGACTTGAAATTTTGTATGAACTTGGTATGTAAAAATGGGACGAAGGATATTTAATATCAATAACCTCGATTATCCGGAACTATTTTTTTCGGGCTCTCAAAAATTTCGTTCTGATGAAATGTATATAAAATTTTTCTAATATTTTTATTTTACAGTTTGAACGTAAACAACAATAAAATAACACAAATTTTGCATAAAGAACAAAGTCGATCGGATTATTAGTTTCCGAGATATTTGTAATCTTGTTTTCCATATTCTTCGATTTTTCATGACCCTGTATTTCATTCAAATTTCAATTCAGAGATATATTTTAATTGGAAATGAGACGCGTAATCCGAAGCAGTAAACTGTTAGTTAATATGATTATTATTTTTGGAGTTATGAGGATGTTTCTTTTACGCAGTTCGGTATTTCTTGAGTAGTTTGGTGTTTTATATAATTTGTCGCAATTGGTTTATGAGCAATTCATTAATAGAGCATACTATGTATATTACTATGTACATTAAGAGTATTTAAATATACGTTTAAATTTTCTTTTGGAATTGCAATGCATTTTATAAATAGTTTACAGATGTTTTATTTTCATGTATTATATTATGCATATCCATGATGGGTAAGTATTACGATGGCCCCTAACGACTAGTTTTCCATCATTTAGGCTATTTGAAATCTAATGGATATTTGTCAACTAAAATAATTTGGATTGATAAGACAATTTTGCAACTGCAGAAGTACAGCGTGCCACAGTGATGAAATTATAATAAAGTTTTCAAAAGACTTTCATTTAGACCACATTTTCAAAATCAGTAGTGACTCTAAATTTATAAATTTTTAATCTCTTATTTTCAATGTTTTGAAACTTAATTATAATACATCTTTTTTGGTGAAATATTTAGGAGTTTTTGGAAATACTCATATCTCGCTTTTCTGTGCATTTTTAATTAACAAAACTTTTCGTTGAAAATATACATTTTAATGTGAGATGTCGGCATTTCAGTTAAAAACTGATGTTTTTAAAGATGACGATGAGTTGAACTAGCTTTTGAACAAAAAGATATACACATATATATAGAGCGCAATATCGATTATTGAAAAGATCGCCTTTTAAGGTAATTCCCCCATTTCAACTAAAAACTGGTGTTTTTAAAGATGAAAATGAGATTGAACAAGCCTTAGAAAAAAATATATACATTTATATGCATATTGAGCGCAATATTGATTATTGAAAAGATCGCTTTTTAGATAAATGTCATCATTTCAAACTAAAATGTTGAGTTTAAATCAAAACATCGTGCGAATCAACTTAAAAAAACCGGCAGGTATCTGACTTAATGCAATTAGAAAATGTTTACATTTTTTTACATTAATTTGTGCATAAAACTGATTATATTTGAAATATATAAAATACAAATGCCTTTGTTTCTATAAATTATCTATAATTTTATTAAAACTATATATTTTTTTATCAAAGCCATATTTTTTAATATTTCTTTATTTAATTGCAAATTCCATGTATTCAAAAAATGCACATTTTTTAAGATCGGAAGAATTTTGACTTTCTTAATCCCTTTTTGAGTTTTTATGCAGTGAACTGTTAATGACTTTCCCTATTTTCTCTGATTACCTTATTTTGAAGGATGCTTTCTTTGTTTAACTACTCTTTCATTTCTACATTACCCTCATAGCATGCATGGTCACATCACATTTGTGACCAAGATGCCACCACTCAGTGACGTTACATTGTGACTAAGATGTGACTTTCTTAAAAAATTATAGAAAATCAAAAATATTCTTCAAAACATGTTGTTTACTTTAAAAAAACATGTTTCTGGCAACTTAAATATCGTCGCTTTTGTCACAGTTTCATCACAATGTTAATGTCAATGTAGTCACAAATGACACATTTTTCACAAATTTGTCACACCGTGACTTCATAAAGTGGTCACAATGCGACGTCACAAACGAGCTCTAAAACGGCCATAACGACTTCACATTTTAGTCACTGAAACTTCACATCGACGTCACGTGACGTCACATCGACAATCGAGGGTCACAAAGTCACAATGTGACTTCACAACGACGTCGCAGTGACGTCACCATGTCTTACGCGTAGAATTATGCCCTGGCTCCCTGGGGCCCGCCACAGATGCTCACAATGTATTAAAGTATTTATATATTGCACCCTTTTAATGAGATCATTGCTTCTGTGTCTCTTTTTCCTTTTAGTTCTTCCATCATTTCTACATTCCCTACAAACCATAGGGGCCGATCCGAAACTCCTTATTTTTTTTTTGTCTGCCTTGCTACTCTAATTGTGATACTCTTCTTCAACCCTCTCAAATGAAAACATTAAAAATGACAATTGCACTAGTAAAACTTCTGAAAGTGAATGTATTTTACAAATCACAAATTTGTGCTTAAGTAACATTATTCTTTTAACGATTCGAAATACAATGAGGTTAAAATTCATAAGTTACAGCAATGAAGCTAATTTTTTAATCTTAAATGCATACAATCGCTATATTATCTTTAAGAGAAAATCCATAATTTTTAGACTAAATTTTTGAGATTTTTAAACTGTATTCATCAAGTTTTGGTGTAAAATGTAACTAAAGCTCTTAAAAGAACCACAAAATTAGAACTCTACAAAAATTAGCTATATAATTCACTACAAAAGTGTGGAGATAATAAATAATAATAATAAAACTGCGATGTAATGGCGAGCTAGCACCCAAAACAGAAAGATGTAGATCCTCTATTGGTATAGGCTAACATCAGATATACTTGAAAATATTTTTTTCAAACAAGTATAATTTCTCTAATTAGGAGTAGCCACTAATAATTTTCAAACTACGGCATAAGAAATAGCTGATAAAAACTCTCAGATATTAAAATATAGTACAGATGCAAAGAAATTGTATAACATCTTTTGATGATAAAACATTGAAGCATTAATCATTAAGCTTACATTGAGGATATTTGAACTACAAAGAAAGTAATAAATTGGTACCTATTATTTTCTTTTTAATATTCTTATATTCTTATATTCTTATTTTTTTTTAATTTTACTTCCCTGTATTATTATGCTTCATTAATACTTCCATTATATATTTAAATTGCATTTTAAATGTAATACAAACATTGGAATTAAAGAAAACAAACCTTCTTCACTAACAATATTTATTACTCGTGTTTCTACGGATTACCTATTTTAAATCATGTATCTTAAGCTTCTATTAAGCAAGAATGGTTTTTTTTCGTTATAGTCAAAATATTTTAAGGCAGGTGTACAGTTAGTCTGACGGCTATTGTTCCATGTCTAGCGTGTTCTCATGTCGAATGATCGAGTTAGAATGAAATAAAGATATCACCAAAAATTTTGCTTATCGAACACAGACATGAGTTACGAGCTTAAACCACCAACTGTACGACCAAGGTGAAAAGAAACTTATCTTGGCATAGACATAATTTTTCCTTAATCCAACATTGAAAAACTACTAAAATTTTGGATAAGTTCTCAAATACTTAGTGTAAATTCTGTACGCAAAAAATAAGAAAATTCGAAAATAAGAATTTAAGTATATTAAAATTAACTTCATAATAGTTCGATTAAAATCTGTTCTTCAAGTTTAAAAATAAATGTTATATTGCATTTGTTTTAATATAAGTACCTTTGATCAATAATTTAATTAACTTTTACAAGTTTCTCTTCTATTTTTAGCACAAAAAACGATATTTTCAAAAATAATAAATTAAATAACGTTTAGAAGTGTTTATTTTTAAAAATAAGTACTAATGTTAAAAAATAACACACTGATATTTTTTGCTCACTCGATAAAATGCAATAATTAGAAATTTTAAAAACATATTGTTTCAATTTTCCTATCATTCTCACATATAAAAAAGAGATATCGATTTTTACTTTCAACATTAAATTTTATGAATGGACACAAGTTTCGTGCAGAAATAGCATTCATCACAAATGAAATTTGATTTAAAAAATATTCAGATCATTCAAGTTCGTATATGCATGCTTAAAAAATGGCGGAACATTTAATATTGAACACATAATCATCTTCAACGGGCAACTCTGAGTTATGATTTGTAGTAATGATTTTAAAAGTGCATTTCCATGTATTTTAATATTTCATCGTTCATACAGTGTGGTTAAATTCACTGTTATATTTTAATTGCTGCAGTTTTTTTTATTTTCATAGGTAAAATAAAAATATAATCATCGCTACAATTTGAAGCATTTTAGAAACACTTTTTGATAATAATAACATAATTTGTGATTTTCAGCAATATATTTATTAATCAATTATTGATTAAAAAGAATCAATTTCTGAACATTGAATGCCACCTTTCTTCTTTAGGATAGGACAAAGTATATTTAGTTCAAAAGAAAATATCACAATAATCTCCTCAACGTTACTTTTCAAACATTGTAGTATTCGATTTTCCTGTTGAGTTATTGCTTTTTCATCAAATTAAATCGATATTTTAATAATTCATCTTTTGAAAATTGTTTAGATTCAAGACAGTTTTCGGAAATTTACTCAATCTACTTCATTATCAAAATATGGCGATAACTGGAATTAAAAGAATGAGATATTATTGTGATGGAATATAATATGTCAATGAATAAACTGAACTCTTACTTTTAAAGATGATATGGAAACATCTTCATTCAGTATTTTATATAATTACAAAATAAAGCTAGCATGGAACATTTATCTATCATACGCAAGATAGACGTTGTAACAATTGGAATAATACTGAATTTCATGAAATTTTAGAGGACTGCGTCAACGTGAAATCAAGTAGGTTCAATCACTTAATTGCGGTTCATTCACTGGTTCAATTGTTTCTCTATCACTTGATATAGAAGGGTAAATTTCAGGTTAATATTATAATAAGATGTCCTTTTCCTTTTAAAGAAAATAAATAGAAGGTTAAAAACAATAAAATATTAGAAAACAAAAATTAAAAAGGATTTAAATTCTTAAATGAACAATGGTCATAACAACTCACATTAAATGCTCTCTTCCTAAATTCGCAGCAGATAGGAAGAATCTTTATAAATACTTATTTCATATTTTTAGTTTGAGTGGGATATTTTTTAAATGTAACACAGACAATCTCGTGAAGAACAGAATAATGCAGGGAGTTTCAGCTAAAATTGTCATTTTTCTATTAAATACAATCGGTGCACTGCAATTAATTAGGTGTATATCTCTGTTGCTTGAATTTACTACAAAATCTAAAAAAGTCTCATTCAGTTATGCATGTATATGTGTAATATATATTTAATTTCGCATTTGTTTGTACAAATCTTTTTTCAAGCTGAACAAAATAGCAAAATTAGTATCTGAAATTTCAATAAAAACAGGCAGTAGACTTTGTATTTCACGTTGGATATATATGTGGATAGCTACAGTTTTATGCTATACAGGGTGATTCATAAACGATGGGCAGAACTTGAAGGGCTTATAGTACACTTAAAGACAAATAATATTAAATAGGAGACTAAGGGTCCCAGACGTATTCCCAAGGAGATAGGGGGCATTAAAGTTTAGGGTCCGAAATTTCAAATGATTATAAAAAATTGAAAAAATTGGTCGATTCGTTTGCGGTTTTTGCAAAAAATTTTCTTTATGCCAGTATTTTCTTGAAATAAAATTTTAAAGTTCAGTTTCAAAAAATGCCGATAGGGGGCGCTTTAGACTTTGGAGTAACAAACAACTATTTTTTAACGTTATTTTTTGTATTTCTTTAAATGATTTCGAAAGCTTAGACTTAAACTTAAATTTTGATCTAAAAATCTGAGTCCTAACGAGTAGTTAAGTAGCGTAAACTGAAATTTGAAATTTGAAACTCTTCTCCCCCCCCCAGAACAAAAATCAGTTATTCCCGATCTTTGTGTTGTAGATTAGGCTCTAACTACTGCCGCGTTTTGCTAAAATTATTCTTTATGTTAGTATTTTCTTGAAAATAAATTTTAAAGAAAATTTTCAAAAAATTCCGATAGAGGGCGCTTACATGGATTTACCTTAAAATAATGAAACATATATTTCACAAAAAGTTGTTTATCTTAAAAAACTGAGCTGATAGAGAAAAACTAATGCCATATTTGAATTCAGAACATCAATTTCATATAAAATCAGCTAAAAATACCCCGGCCCCAAAACAGCTGTTGACCAGTGTTATCATTACAGTTTTTTGCATAATTTCCTCACCTCCTCATGGTAATAAATGAAAACTCGTTACATTCGATGTCTTCATATTGTCCTATAAAGCTCAAAGCTTACACGTTAGATAGTCTAAAAGTAATCTGTCAGTTTATGTGTAATTGTGTAAAATGGAGAATTGATATTTTATTACGTTTATAAATATTTCTAAATAGAGCATTTTCGGACATGCATATAGCATAAAGATACTGAACAAATAGTAGCTATTAAAGAGCTTTTAATCTCTTCAATCCTGACGCAAATATTAAGAGAGACCATAAAATCTATTTTAAATTACTATTAAACATCGCTTATTAAAGATATGTCAGCTTATATATAAACACCAATTATATGCACATTTTTATTAAAAATGTCTAGAAGTAATTTTAACAATTGTATAAACAGTTAAATACATTTAAAGGGTGTTCATTAGAGTTTCCTACAGGCGACATATGGAGTGAAGAGGTTAAGAAAAAAAATCACATAAATGATATTTTATTTTCTCTTAAAAAAAAAAACTACATATACCGTCTTCTTGTAGAATAATTTTCATTTTCTCAATGCTAAACTAGAAACATTGATTTGCGAGGTATGCAGATAAGGTAAAGAAATAAACTGATTTAAGGAACTATATGCGAACTATTTGAGTCTTTTTCTAGGTGAGACATTATATTTTGAATCATTTGAATTCCTAGAAATTATTACTTGATTGCTAGAATTAGCTCATAAATTAGAATAATACATTGCAAATCCGTGAACCACTCTTACAACACTAAATGAACACAATAATTAACACTTTTTTAATTGTTTTCGATTGTCTTGTAAAAGTGTTGAAAATGTGTTTTTCCAGGAAAAAGATTGCGCAAAAACAGTTGTTCAAAAGTACATAATATGCAGTTATTGATATTTATTGGTAAAATAAGTCAACTCACTAAATCAAGCATTCCATAAACCAAGCATTCTTTTAAATAATTTTTAAACTTGCGTAATTTTTAAGGCACCATACAGAAGGTATTTTGAAAGTATTTTACATGTTTTGTTTTATAGTGTTCTAAATTAGTGTTTAGAATATGTATATATGCATGTATTTATAGTGCTTACAATATGTCGTTAATTTGGTGACAAAATGTTGGCAGCACAACACTATTGAAATAAAATATTTTCATCAACATTATTTACAACACTCTATCAATATAATTAACAATATAATTGTAACACAATTAGCAACACAATTTTCGAAACACATTTCTAAATAGCAACACTTTTGAAACATATTAAGAACACATTTCTTGATAGCAACATATTAAGAATACAATCACAATACAAAAGAAAAAAAAAGTTTTGTATGTGAAGTTTTCTAATTCACAACATTTAATTTGTAAATTTAAATTGTCATGTAATTTAAATTGTTTGTAAATTTAAATTGTAAATTTGTAACAAGAAGTGTTCTAAAATGTGTTTGTTTTTGTGTTGTGAGAATTTGCAGTTTAGTTACTAAAATTTCTTTCCAGTGCATCGCTGGGAATTTTAATTTAAATTAATAAAATTAATAAAATTACAAGAAAAATAAAAAAGTTTATAAAACAACATACAAAAAATAACATAAATAACAAAAAATATATAAGTAATAAAAAATAATAAAATAATAAAAAAATAACAAAAGAAATCATAACATAAAAAATGCTTACGTTTAATATCGCCTAAAATTTTAGTAATATCGCATGATAGAACAATTTTCAGCTACCTTTTTTCGAAAATTTAATGACACAGAGAAAAATCATTGTATCGCTTCCGGAAATTCTATTCAAAACGCTTACTATGACAATATTTTATTTGCTTGCAGTATTCTTAAATTGCTTGTATCAAAAAATGGATAACGCCATTCGATTATATAGTTTCTGAATTAAGACACCTGCTAATTTTATGCGTTTCTGAGAAAAGTGAATTTAGATATGTATCAAAAAGTAAATTTTTTGAATTAACGAATGACTTTGGATTTAAAATCTTTAATAAAATGATACAGAAATATTTTTACAAATTTTCTTTTATTAAACAGCTTCAAAAGTTACGATGTTCTTAACTTTCTTTCTTTTTTTTAATTCTAAGTTACAATAGACATTCATAATGTCTATTTCCTGTAAAATATACTGTAAAATCATTCCATAAATATGTATGCAGTATTCTTTCAAGGAATGTAAATTATATGGTAAATATCTGAATTTTTTAGAAATCGTAGAAATCGTAACCGGCCAAAACGGGTCGGGCCTGTTTTCATTGATTTCTGTGCGGGCCGGGCCGAACTTTTAATATTTACAACGGACCGGGCCGATTTCTATTCCAGCTGACTTGAAAATGTTCGAACAATAATCATATGTAAAAAACCAAATCATAAGTAAAAAACTTTAGAGTAATAAATAATCTTTCGGCTTTCCTTTCGGGGTCTACAAATCGTTACCTGAGAATAATAAAGCTCGATCTGTGTTTTTTGAAAAATTGATTTACCGATATATATAGGTTCTATTTGTATCGATAAAGGCATTTTTTCAACAAAACGATGTTATACAGGGTGTCCGAAAAGTCTGGAAACGGTCGAATAACTCGAGAAATACATAAGAGATTGAAAAACGAAAATATACGTGTTGAATATTTTTAAATAAGCTACTCAGTGATACCAAATTTGACCTTCGCAACCGACCCTCTGGGGGTCAGAGGAGGTCCAACTTCGAAATCTTAAATAATAACCCCTATTTTTTATTGCAGATTCGGATTCTACGGACAAAAATACGTAACTTTTGTATTTGATGTTTATTTCGAATCATCGTTTATCACGGTGTAATTGAGCATATTAAATCGATACATATTTCGGTTTTCCCAACCAGGTTTTGCATGATTGGCCAGAATTTTCACGTCAAATTCCTCGTCTTTTGCAGGAATAGTGGTTTCTTGAAAATCACCCGTGGCGATTATTTCGATAATGCTACACTGTTAAAAATTTGACCCATTTGCTGTAACGTCACTCCACAGCTTTCATAGAATATCTCTTTTATGACCAATGAGAATGCTCCATAACACAGTAAAGTAACTGTTTTCCATAAAAGTGGTGGAGTGACGCTGTAGCAAATGAGTTAAATTTTTTACAGTGTATAGGGTTTTTCTCTACAAAAATTCATTGAAATATATTAATTTAGTTTTCTAGTTGGATTTTTATTTTATCCAGTAAATAGTTTCTACATACGGCTGATGTGGGTGTACGTTTTTTTTTATTATTATTTGCTGTAGCGTCACTCCACCGCTTTTATAGAAAACGGTTACTTTATGCGTTATGGAGCATTCTCATTGGTCATAAAAGAGATTCTATAAAAGCTGTGGAGTGATGCTACAGCAAATGGATCAAATTTTTGACAGCGTAGCATCATCGAAATAATCGCCAATGGTGATTTTCAAGAAACGCTATTCCTGCAAAAGACAAGGAATTTGACGTCAAAAATTCTAGCCAATCAGGCAAAACCTGGTTGGGAAAACCGAATTATGTATCGATTTAATATGCTCAATTACACCGTGATAAACGAGTATTCGAAATAAACATCAAATACAAAAGTTACGTATTTTTGTCCGTAGAATCCGAATCTGCAATAAAAAATGGGGGTTATAATTTAAGATTTCAAAGTTGGACCGCATCTGACCCCCAGGGGGTCGGTTGCGAAGGTCAAATTTGGCATCATTGAGTAGCTTGTTTAAAAATATTTAACACGTATATTTTTGTTTTTCAATCTGATATGTATTTCTCGAGTTATTCGACCGTTTCCAGACTTTTCGGACACCCTGTATATGATTTACATATAACCTTACAAACATTATATGATATTATTTTAATCCAGAAATGCCTTCATAAATACAAATAGAGCCATTCTATATCGGTAAGACTTTAAAAAAAAAAAAACAAGGATAGAACCTTATTATTCTCAGGTTACGAAATATCAAAGTAGCCAAAAAGTAAGTAAATTTTGACATCTCAGGATTTTTTTTCTTATCAATTTTCTCTTCTCGTTGGAGCGGAAAATATGGAAAATCATATGAGAAACAAAGCAGAAGAGGTTATTGTTGACATTTGCCCTATGTAATCGCAGCCAGGTTCTTCTACAAGTGTAAAGCAATCTCCAAGCACTCTTTGTTAGTGGAGCTTTCCCTCAATATTCCTCTGAATTATAGTTTAATCTTTTCGACGGTCAAAACTCAATCGTTTCAGGATATTGGTGGATATGAATCTCTAATCTTAGACATGGCATTTCACGCGATTTTTATTTCTTTTTCTTCTTGTGTCGTTTTCTTCTTGCCAGTCTATAACTTTGGACAAGCCTTTAAATGTCACAACTCCTAAGTCTTCAAGAAGTGCTCCTGTTACTGATACTGCAACTTGGTCGGGTACACACATTTTGTCTCAAGTTCTGGCTAGAGCAGGACGACGGGTTGTTCGTGATATATTTATTGTTTTTATGTTCAATTGAAATGACATTAAAGGTTTATTTCTAGGTTCGTGACAGAGTTGTTCATCAACAAGACTAAAAGATTTCAATAACTTCGAAGATAAGTCTTCGATGAAGCAATAGTGATTGTTTTTTCCCTTTTATACCGTTTTCTGAAATTTTCTTATTCTTTTTTGAGCCTGGTCGCACAATTACCAAGTTTTCCTGTTGTGGGCCGTGTTTCTGAGTGTATCAATTGGGTCTATCAATAATTTCCTTGAAGTTCTCTGATCCTGAAGAAACTGTCTACTAATTCTGGAATGTTTATATCACGTGGGCATTTACATCCTTCTAGAGATATACATTTGTAAGAAAAACTCTCAAATAGACGTTTTATTCTCTTCCAATGCGAAAATTTTCAATTTTGACTTCGTCTGTTGTTTAGCCTCAAACTCTTTCTGTTCTTTAACTTTGTATTTATCATTATACAGGATTCATAATGAATAGCACAAAAAGAAAACATGATTGTGAACGTTGTAATTAATCTATTTAGAAAATTCAAATTTACCTCAAAACTACATTTATTCAAATTTCAACACGTGTTCAATTTGTTAAATTTTTCGATTTGATATCATGAGATTTGTCTAAGTTATAAGTTTTTTTTTCCTTTCAAGATGCCATTTTTTTCCTTTTTTGCCCCTTTAGGCCACTTTTTTTTAATTAAATATATGTTATACATAAACGTTTTTCCCAATTTGTTAAAGCATTTTAAACTGATTCGGTATATTTTTTCATTAAGAAGTTATGGGGGTTTTCTGTTATCACAAAAACCTTTTCTATTTCCACTCCCTTGGTCCGATTTGGCCATTAACGATCTCGACCGAGATTTTATGCCGTTGATTTTATGTAATAGTTTAAAGCAGATTTTAGTAGAATTATAAAAATTAAAGTGTCTATACAGAGTGATATATATAGAGATATATATATATATATATATATATATATATATATATATATATATATATATATATATATATATACTATATACTTTTTTACTGATTATAGTTTAGGAATCTAGGGACCATGATCGGTGTAGATCTGCAATTCTTTTGAGAAATTCCAACATGGAAGCGACCGTAATAGCAGTATTTCATAAGAAATCTACCTAATTGAGGAAGTATTCAAATAAAAAATTGCTTTTGTTCTGACTCATTTTCTAATCAATTTGTATCCTGAAACACATCCAGTTTACAAGTTACCTTATTTAGGAACTTTATAATGTGTCGTATTGGTAAGTTTTTGATAAAGGCTAAATATATAATTAAAAATCTGTCAAATTGGGCATTTTGCACAAAATTTCTCGAAGCTATCGTGATTGAAGGATCGAGGATGTATTCAAATAACAATTTGTTTATTTTATGACTAATTTTTAATTCAATTTTGCTCTTAAACATATTCAATTCACAGTTTTTCTTTCTTAAGAACTATATAATGTGCTGTATTGGACGATTTAAAGTCAGAATATATTTGAAATATGCTGTCAAAATTGGCATTTGAACCGAATATCGCTTAAAAAGATTCTGAAAAAAAAGTTCTTAGAAAAAAATGAAGTTATTTTTCTTTTTAAAGAGGCCAAAGAAAAAGGTTAAACTGGGTTTATCTCTATTCATATTTTATTTTTTGATGTTCAAATGAGCCCTCTTCAAAATCTATCTTCGCCTAATGGCCAAGCCGACAGAGATTTTTATATATAAAATTTTTAGCTATAAAAAGTTTTATTTACTTTATCTTTAACCCTCTAAACTCTTAAATTCTTTGGTATGGGAAAATTAGCAACTCGGTTAGTTTTCTTTCGTATTCTCAAGCTTGGTCAAAATGCTTGGTGTGAAAAAACTGCAAATCAGGATAAAATATCTCGATTAAACACTATTTACTTAAAGTTAAAATAAGGACGTAAGAGGGATAGGCATCTTATAAAGTTATAGAAATTTGAAATTATATATGTATTTTCAAGAAATGTCATTATAAAAATATAACACAAGTATTTTAGGGACATCGGACACATGATGTAAGTTTCTTTTATTATTATTATAAATTTAAGAATATTATAAGCAATATTCTGGCACATAATATTGATGAAATATACTTCATTAAATGACTGGCTGAAAATCTATATTAAAAATGACTTAGTAATATATATGAAAAAATATCCTTACCTAAACACGAAACCTTATAATTTCTGTGAAAATAAGTTTGGAGAATTTTTTCTTGCATAATTCAAAATGTTTGGTTTAAATATAATTGTTTCCAATAAATATTTTTGTGCTCTATTTAAATAGTATCTTAATTTCTATAATTGAGCCTTTTCAAAATTAAATATTCCTGCAGTGTATTTTAGAATATGCATCCATAACAATTTTTATTTTTTATATTAAATCTCAAAATATAATTTATGAAATGTCAGATAAAAATATTATTGATCAAAATAAGATGATTTAGCAGAAATCGTACTTTAAGATACTAAGCTGTCTTTTTTGCATAATCATCCCTTTCATTCTGTGCTTATCACTTTATCTACTTACCAAATAATTTCGTTTTCGGATAGGTGCTTATAATTCATGACTCCTAATTCATTTTGTGGCTTTGCGAAAATTGATAAAATTTATTAAATTCCATTCCGAATGTGTTTCGTAACAAAATAAATTACTTTTTAAAATATAAATTGAACTGCATAAATTTGTTTCAATCAATTGAGTTTTATTCATTTTATCTGCAAATACTGAACCTTTGAGGCTTTTTTGTAATACACTTTGAAAACTAATGTGTAAATTAGGCAAATTTACATATGTATGTGTGTAAATTCGTAAAATTACAAACTTGACATAAATACCTTTTTCAAAGTTTTACCTGTTTTTATGTGTATTTTAGCTTAAAAGTAAGTGTGTATTTTGTCATCACTTGAAAAACAGAAAAATATGGGTAATGCCTGAATTTACATGAATTAGTATGTCATTGTAATTTACACATAATAATATATACATAGGTAATTGTGTAATTTTCTAAATTCACCCATTTGTCATAAAAAATACACATTTCGTACAAAAATTTACATATGTTAATGTGTGTTTAGTTTATGTTATCAGTGCTCAGAAAAATGTGTACCTGAAACACCTGTACCACATGAAATTACACTAATTAGTGTGTTAGAAAAATTATAGATGTGTGAAATTTAAAGTAGACGTTAAGAAAGGGATGGGAGAATTTCATTTTATTCAGAGCTGCACTTTTTATTTCAGTAATCCTATTCTATAAGTAACATGATGCCATTGCATTTCTGTAACAGCATTTTTAAATAAAATGAAAGTTATAAATTTGTTTTAATCATCTAAAATGATTTATTTATTTTAGCCGTTGACCCTTTTCACACGACGCTTAAAAAGTTTTTTTCTAGGCGTTAAATATAGATAGTAAGCAGAATATTCTGTACCTATCACTGTGCAAGTCCAAACCGACCGACTTTATGAGTTAATATCTCGGCTAATTACTGATAATTTTTTTTCGAAAATTGGTATCGATAATGCTTTTTCACTTTTACTATGATAAGTATCTCCAACACTCCTCAACTCATTTTTTTAACACCCGCATGTCGAAATCTGTGTCCAATGGAAAAAAATCGCTTTTCCGAAGCTCTGTGCGAGATGTAAAGCAATCGCTATAGTTTTCTGCAAGATTTAAATTAACATCTATTACATATAAGGTACCCTGGGGTAATAACGCCACGTTAAGGTTCTACCAATTTCCACGGCTTAGTTTTAGATTGTATTTTTCAAACAAATATAGGATCTGATTCAGCAACTCATTGACTATCTATATAAAATAAAATAATTTAACAGATATGTATTCATAAAATGTAATGGCGTTTTTTCTTGACCCATGCAATTTGGCGTTATTACCCACCTATATGGGTAATAACGCCATGCAAATAAAACTATGAAAAAAGATGGAATAATTGCATGTAGATAGCCCAATTCTAAAAATACAAACTCTACAAACTTAGAAATTGACAAATTGCATTCTAAGATACTGAAAATGTTCAATTTTTGTGAAAGTGTAAGAAATATAAAGGTGTGGTGTTGGAGGGGGGGATGAGGCAAATGAATATCAGACAGTGAGTTTCTTTTTGCTTAAAAAGGACCGTTAAAATAGAAATATGAGAAACATTGCACAGTTTTAACTGTGTTTATTTGAATCAGTATTTAGGATGTAGCTCGGCCACTGTAGGCAATCAACCGGGGTATTAATGTCAAGGATTGGCGTTATTACCCCGGTATAGTTATTGCGCAGTACATTTTAAATTACAAATCATCTCGAGAAGATATCCAAAATCTTCAACAACATTTTAAAAGTACAGGAAATGCACTACAAATTTATGTAATTAACAAAGTATTTCCGGATAAAAAGATAGTCTTCACATATACAAAACGTGTCTCGCAAATTTTAGATCAAGCGTTAATTTTAGTTGTTTGTAAAAACAATAAGACCTAAAAATGAAACAAATTAACTTGAAGCTGTTTTTTGCGATTTATATGACTCAAAACCCTTCTGTGCAGAGCACATGGGTGTCATTTACCAGATTATTTCATAATTATGCAAAATATAAGCACTTGGCGTTATTACCCCGCCTGGCGTTATTACCCCAGGGTACCTTATGTATTTTTTTACAATTTTAGTTTTAGTACATTCAGAATGAGTGGAACATAATTTTGAAAAATACTTACGATGATATCTTTAAAGATATTATATAAATAGTCTATATCGCTTTCCCCAGTTTGAACTTTCTACGATTAACAATTTACGAGGAAAATGATTGTGACAGACATAGGAGTGGTTTTATAACGGTTCAATTTTACTTTTTAAGTAAAAAAACCCTAAAAATAAATAAAACTAATTTTAATAGTAATAGCCTTTTAATAATTTTTAAAAAAAATCATCCATATTTTGTACACATAAATTTCTAAATTGAATCATTTAGGACAAATTTAATCTAGAATGTAAAGGCTCAGGAAAGTCGCTGATACTTAATATCAATCTGCAATTGTATTTTGTTAAATATTTTTAAAACATCATTTTCGATATTACATCATATGTTTTCCATTAGAACTGATAAAATTCTCATGTACATATTATGATTGATAGCTGTGGCAAAAAATAACTTGATGATTGATAAAAATGACTCTTAATAAAACTAAAAAATATACATTATACATTTTTTAAACTACAGAATTAATTAAAAAAATTTTCACTTACAGTTAAATTATATTTTCTAGACTATAACTTATTATTTCGGTTGCAGTTTAAAATATGCGTTTTAATTAGTGTTAATCAATTAAATCCAATATGTTACAACTATTAGAAAAACATAATCCGTGACATCCCAATACAAAATTGTCAATAAAAAATTTTCTTCAAGAATATTTGTGGGCACATTAGAAAGTTTATTTGATGCATGTTCCAAGACTTCACAAGTTTTTCTAAGTTCTACTTCAGATTAAGAAGTGTCGACAGTTTGTATCCCCTTTGTGCTATTTAGTATCTACCTAAGACGTGAGTATTAAGATGTCACTGTATAGATAACTAATGTGAACTTTGGCTGAGAGCTCTTTGTTATCTGTATAACATTCTTTTTTATTATTATAAGAAAATCTAGTGTGATGTTCTAGCAGCAAAACATTCTTCTATTTCATGTATGTCAATATTTCAAAAAATAGTTACAAACCTTTTATTATTTGCTCAATGACATAAAAATTTTAGATTTCATCTTGGATTTTGCTTCAATTAATTAATCGGAGTAAAATCAAGTTAGTGTCGATTATCTTACATACACAATAAATTCGGCTCTTCTGTCTATAATAGATGTTAAAAAACTTTAATTAAAATTATATGCTACGTACGATACAAAGTATAATTATTTTTCTACAGTTTTCAAAAATAACACTTGCTCATCCTCAGGGAAATATTAAAACACAAAAACAACACTCCAGAATGTATACATTGTACCATAATCTTTTGTTGTTCGGAACTGTAGAAAAATAATTCTACTTTTTATGGTAAGAAGTATATAATTTTAATTAAAATTTTGATACTACTCGGTTATCCCGTCGGCCAATTTCGCCAAATTATACAAATCGCCTAACTAATAGCCAACTTATACATATTGACATTATTTTTATTTTAAATAACGAAAAACAAATAATTAGTAGAATATTAATAAAAATATTAATAAAAAGTCGAAATAAAAATCACTTGATGACATTTTAAACACGTGAATCGTATTTAATGTCATTGAATGTGACATTCACGGTCATCCATTATTGGCATTTAATCTTATATTTTAGCGATAATTTTTTGGTCGACGGGATAACCTAGTAGTACTAAAATTTTTAACATCTATTATACACTGATGAGCCGAATTTATTGTGTATGTGATATCAAACAGTGTAATAATTCCTTTTAAAATAAAAATATGTTGATTATCATATATTTTACAAATTTAATACTTTTTCGTTTTTCTGTTGTAAATCAGCTATTAGCGAATAACCGGCTTAGATGAAGGGATGCTCCTGTCACTTCATGAGCCGCCGTTCGAAAAAAAAAATTTATTAAAAAAATTGCTATTACAGTATCCCCGTCCGGCAAAATAGTTCAAAACTCAACGGGAACATGCTTGCAATAACTAAGCATATAAATATAAAATTTGCTATAATTATTTGCTTAAGTTCTTGGACGATGGTATAATAATGAAAATAGCAATAAATTTGCCATGACTCCGTCCACTTGTGGCGAAGTATTTACATATTTGAGATAGACTTAAAAGTTCTAAGAAAAACATATATACAGGATGAACATAAAGACCCAGCCGATTTTGTAGAAATAATTTATTCATGAATTTTATATTTCAGTAGTATCATACAGCATATTAGTACTTTTCTATCAAGTTCGGAACAAGTTTCCCACCGGTTCAGTGTAATTCGATACACTTTTTCCAACATCCCCACGGTGATCATTTTGCATGCTTGGCTTATGCGTTGTTTTAGGACTATCAAGTTTGTAACCTTAGTCTTGTGGACCTGTTCCTTGATGAACCCCCACGCAAAAAATGCCATCATTTGTTCACCATTTTTCGGATATTTCCTCGTGTTGGAGCCTATCTTTCGAATTTTCTGCAAATTGTCTCCCTGACATCCTCGAATATCTGATTATACAAACGTGCCGCTGCAACCGCATTTCGTTCTTCTATTGTTAGCATTTCCTCGGAGTATCATTCATATAAAATTCTACTTATAATATAAAATCTGTGTAATATAAAATCTATGCATTAATTATTTCTGTAAAATGGACTGGGACTTTATGTTTACCCTGTAAATAAGTCGGGAATTGAACATCAAACGTAGCTAACGAGATACATTCGTACTATAAAGAAGAGTTTAAAAGATACAGTCGGCTCTCGTTAATTCGAACTCGTCGGGATCACAAGAAATGTTCGAATTATCCGGAGTTGGAATTATGGAAAGTATGAAATGAAAATATTCTTAATATAGTGCTATTACAAACGAATTAATGTTATAGTGTTTTTTTTTTTATTTATTTCGTCTGTTATCATTAGAATACGACTTAATATTAAATTAGAATGCATAAATACTTATACTAATTAAAATATTAGAAACAAGCACGATGGAAGAAAATTTTAAAGCGTCACTGATTGACAGACGGGTCTCTAAGAAAGTGGATATGTATAGATTATATGTATACTCGTTCGGAATAATTTTCACAAAAATCAAACAAAGAAAGTTATTCAAATGATTTGAAATCCATGAGAAAGAAAAGAAAAATGGAAAATCGGAATTCTAGTTAGTTCGAATTAAGCGAAGTCAAGAGAAAATGAATTTGAATTAATGAAAATTTTTAACGTTATTCTACCATTGAAAATTTCGGGACTTCATGTTTAGTTCGAATTAAGCGAAGATTCGAATTATCCGATTTCGAATTAACGAGAGTCGACTGTATTCTTGATGTTATTGTAGTCAGTACTTCAGATACATAATAAAATCTGAAATCTTTTGTGTGGCCTAGTAAATACTCTCTGCTTTTTATTATACAGGAAGTAACTTCTTTTAAACATCAGCAACGGATCTCAATTTCATAAAATGGGAAATAGTTTAATATATTTAAAATTCACTTAAACAATGCTTCTCCTTTCTATATCGTTAAGTTAGAAAATACGTTTGTGTGGTTCTGTAAATTTAACCTTCCCACTACCGCGACCTGATATATCAGTTCACTAGGCGGCAAGTTTCACTGCAGTTGAATCTTTATTTTAATTAACATAATCCTACAAATATAATCTAATTTTAAGAAATTAAGTTATGATTGATATTTTCAAAGCTTATAAGCATATACGTTACAAAAAAATTATACTATATGTTAGAAAATCCCTTCTTTATTAACATTTAAAATAATTTAAGGAGAAAACAACATTACATTTTTGCCCTTTTGCTCGGCAGTCAGAGGGTTAATAGAAAATATTTTTTGCACAACGGATTACATAGAATGTATATTTTAGAATATATGCGATAGATGCATATCAATTATATTATGTTTGAAAAAGTGTAGCATCATTAAAATGCACGTGAAACTACTTTTTTCTTTTTAACCTTAATGCAACGGAATAGTTTTGATTTCCCCTGTAAATTAACTATACATGTGATTAATATGTAATAATTATATGTAATATTATTTAATAACTATATATCTTAAATTTCAAACGATTCAATTGGGTAGTTTTTTGCGTTGTTATATGCAGACAAACGGGCGGATGGACGGTTGGAACGGTGACTATACGTGCTACATATTTACCTAATATACATATTTAATGGTACAATGGTGACACACACACAGAGACAGACATTTTCTACAAATATTTTTAGGGGACCTCTGAAACATTTAAATCTGTTGAAAACCGGAAACCGAAAAAAAAACTCGTTGGATGTGTCAATCCCGAAACTTTCTTCTATCTCATAAGTACATTTTATTATTAAAAAAAAAGAAAAAAAAAAAAAAAAGCTTGGTGACCCCAAAGTTACCCACTATCGAATTTCCTCGAACATTTGACCTAGCCTAATGAGATTCTGGTATCCAAAAAGCCTAAAACGCAAAATTTAATTAATATTCTGAGAAAATGAGATTAGTAGTGCCTCATGTTGAGTAATTTATACTAAAACCTAATAAGCATCTATTGATGTCAAGACCTAACAGAATCTGAAATTTGATGGAATTTCGTCCATTAGTTCTTGAGATATAGTTATAACAAAAAAATTGCAAAACGTAGCACAGCAACACCATATCTTAGACAATTTATGCCAAAACATAAAAAAGCGTCTAATTATGTTATGGTGTAAAAGAATCTGAATTTTGATAAAATTCTGTGCATTATTTCTTGAGATATTGCTGGTTTAAAAAAAAAACCGTGTAAAATATAGCAGCACCATCAGTTGAAGGATTTATAACAAAACGTAATCATCGTGTAATTATGTTATATGTGATTTTGTAACAAAATCTGAAGTTTGATGAAATTCTGTGCGTTGGTTGTTGAGATATAGCTATCGGAAATATCGTGCAAAATGCAGCATAGCTGCACCACCTGTTGCAAGGTTAATACCAAAATGTAATTAGCGTTTAATTATGTTATACAGGGTGTTTCGCTACCAGACCGACAAACTTTAAGGGATGATAGTACACATGAAGACAAACATTATTAAACGAGAAAGCATGGGGCGCAAACGTCTTCTGTAGGAGCTAGGAGCCATTAAAGTTTAGGGTCCAAAACTTCAAACAATGGTAGAAAACGAAAAACAGGGTCGATTCGTTTGCGGTTTTCACTAAAATCATTCTTTTTATTACGATTTCTTTAGAAAAAAATTTTAAAGGTTACTTTCAAAAATTATCGATAGAGGGCACTTTAGACTTTAGAGTAACGGACAACTACTTTTTACCATTATTTTCTGCATGGGGTTGAAATTAAACCAAAGTTTAGAATTTAACTTAAATTTTAAGTTCAAAATTGGAAACATTCGGATCGGGAAACTAGCGAAAATTCAACTGTGAACAAAGGGGTATATTTTAAACGCTCATAAACATTGGACAAACGAATCGATTTTATTGCGGTTTGCGTGTAGATCTTTCCCTTAATAATTATTTTTTTCAAAACGAAGTACAACTTTGGTGTCCTGATTTTTTGATACAGGACGCTTCCGACACATCTCCGACATTTCAATGGAATTACTCCTGGGTGTTTTACTACCAGACCAACATACTTCCAGGAAGTGTTAGGGCTGCAAAGATAATTCGGAATTACAAAACAATGTAACGTTGAAAATGTCTTTTTTGCTAGTTACGGTTAAAGGGAGCAGAGAAAAAAGGCAACAGAAACAGCACAGAAAGAGCAACACGTTAATGTGACAGGAAGCACATTATTTAAATATTTTACAACATTAGGTGTTCGAAATTACGAACAGAAGTAGTTCGGCATGCTTGACAGCGGCGTCGCATGGAATTCCTCACGCTTTGAAAGATTCTTAGCATCTCTGATAGCTTTCTGGCAAGCTACAGAAATACTAGATGCGAGGTGTTTAACTAATGGTACGGGAGTCTCATATACCCAACTTTTCATTTGACCCCAGCAGAAGTCGATACACGATAGGTCCGGCGATCCGGCAGGCCTCCACGACCAGATGTTACATTGAAGTGACAGCAAACGTCATGGGTAAAATGTGGAGGAGCCCAATCGGGCTGTTCATCTTTCAAATACTTCATTCTGCTACCTTTGGAGCCGGTTAGCGAATGATCGCTTCAGAGTGATCGCTGTTCACATGGATTACCGTTTATCTCTATCTACCGCAAGAAAACCGCAGCGCCATCTACCGTCGCAGTTAAACCACTTACCGGATTATTTCTGGTCGTAATTTCGAACACCTTTTGTTGTAAATCCTTTAAATAAACTGTTTTCTGTCACATTAACGTGTTGCTCTTTCTCAGCTGTTTCTGTTGCTATCTTCTCTGCTTCCTTTAACCTTAACTCGCAAAAAAGGTATTTCCAACGTTACATTCCTATGTGATTCTGAGTCATCTTTGTGTCCCTAACATTTCCTGGAAGTAAGTTGGTCTGGTAGTAAAAGACCCAGGAGTAATACAATTGAAATATCGGAGATGCGTAGGAAGCGCCCTCTATCAAAAAATGAGGAACCAAAGCTGTACTTCATTTTCAATAAAATAACTACCAAGGAAATGACTTTCAGGCAAACCGCAAGAAAATTGATTAGTTTGTCTAAGGTTTATGAGCGCTTAAAATTTCCCCCTCTGTTCACAGTTCAATTTTCGCTAAGTTACCAACCCTAAAGTTTTCGATTTTGGGCGTAAAATTTAAGTTAAAGTCTAAACTTTGGAATAATTACAACCCCATACAGAAAATAACGGTAAAAAATAGTTGTTCGTTACTCTAAAGTCTAAAGCGCCCAATATCGATAATTTTTGAAAGTAACCTTAAAAATTTTTTTCTAAAGAAATCGTAATATAAAAAATGACTTTAGTGGAAACCGCAATTGAATCGACCCTTTTTTCCGTTTTCTATCATCGTTTGAAGTTTCGGACCCTAAACTTTAATGGCCCCTAGCTCCTATAGAAGACGTTTGCGCCCCATAGTTTACCATTTAATAATATTTGTCTTCATGTGTACTATCATCCCTCAAAGTTTGTCGGTCTGGTAGCGAAACACCCTGTACATTCTAGTGTAACAGAAACTAAAATTTCATGAAGTTCTCTGCATTAGTTCTTGAGCTATAGCTATCGCAAAAATCGTGCAAAATGTAGCATAGCAGCACCACCTATAGGGTAGTTCACACCAAAACCTTATCAGTGGCTATGTATCTCAAGATATCGCGGAATCTGAAGTTTGGTCAAATTCTGTGCATTAGTTCTTGAGATACAGCTATCATGAAAATCATGAAAAATGTGGCATAGCAGCGCCACCTGTTGGCCAATTTACACCACAACTTAATCAGCGTCTATGTATATCAAGGGGTCACAGAATCTGAAGTTTGGTGAAATTCTGTGCATTAGTTCTTGAGATACAGCACAGCAATCTTGATAATCATGAAAAACGTAGTATAGCAGCGCCACCTGCAGGACAATTTTCACCAAAAACCAATAGGCACTAATTCATATCAAGGTCTAACTGAATATAAAATTTTATAAAATTTCAAGCGTTAGTTCTTGAGATAGAGTGCCCAAAAATTTTTTGTCACATACAGACAGACTCACAGACAGACGGATAGACTCACAGAAAGACATTTTCTAAAAATAGTCAAAACGTAATCAGGACCTTCTAAAACGTATAAATCCATCGAAAACCGGAAGTCGAAAATTTCCATGAATCCAATACTTTCTTCTTGTAAAGACAGAAGAAAGTAAAAAACGTTCTTACAATACTTTCCGCTATTTTCAATTGAAAAATGTAAAAAAAAAAAAAATTGAAGGTCTTATATTATTATTTATTTAATATATATTACCAATCATAATTTTATATTTCAATCTGAGTAATAAATAACATTCAAAAAAGAAGGCTATATTTTTATTTAAATCTTTCGCGATGGTTGACATTTGTTCAACATTTGTTTTTATTATACACGTTCATGTGGACCATATAATTTCAAGTCTATGAAAATTTTCTGTACCACTATTTTTTTTTTACTAGAAAATCACTCATTTGAAAAAAGCGAAATTTTGCCTCTTTGAATTGGTTTTTTATATATACTACCTCTGACAATAAAATTCGGTGAATGAATTCAGAACGACCGATCTGGCAACACTGGGGAAATAAAACACTGCACCTGCATAGAGGCAAGTGTAGACCATCTTCCCCCACCGTTGTTCAGTTGAGCGTCGTTCATGTTCTGTGTAAGTTGTGCTTTACTAAGTGTTTGTTCAGTGTGTTGGTTCTTAACTGAGAACAGGAAAATGAACTAATAAACGATCAGTTTAAAGTTTGGTTTTAAGCTTTGCAAGACACCGAAAGAAATTCATGAGGGATGGTGCAAAATGAACACCTACCATACTCGCCAGATCTCAATCCTCCAGACTTCTTCCTATTTTCACGACTAGAACTCTCTTTGAAAGAGATTTGACCATATTGCTGACATCCAACGAAACGTGACGAAGCTTTTGAACTTCATCCCAAAAGAAGACTTTTTGCGAATTTCCCAAGACACGTATAGCAGATCTCAGCGGTGCATAGTTATGGGAGATGACTATTTTGAGGAACTTTTTATTTTTGGGAGCTTTCGTTAATTTATCATCTACATTAATGCTAAAGGACTATTCACCGAACTTTATTGTCAGAGATAGTATATAAAAAATATTGGTATTGATCTTGAAAAATAACAGTGCTTATACGAACCCTGTTATACAATTAAGATAAGAAAATTGTATTTTCTCATAAGACTTCGCGAAAAATTATTGTGGTTTTGTAATTTAAAATTTTTCAGAAAAAGTAAGTGTTAAGGAAATTTCTGACTTTTGTTTAATAATGATATTTCTTGGCAATTTTTTTAAAATACATTAAATGCATGGTAAAGTAACTGTCGTAGAGTATAGAATATTTCGATTAATTTACAAGAAAATATAGCGGAAGGAATAAATAAATAAATATTTCTTTCAAAATTATAACTTTATTATGAATTTATTTAGAAATGTTTATTAGATAACTAATATTATATTAAAAAACTCAGTATCTGAAATAAATTGCAAAAGTTAACATAGACGAATTATTCTATTTAAAAAAATGTATATATATATATATATATATATTACTCTAACGTATGTGGCACAAAAGTTGCGGTTATTTGTTTATTGTTTAATGGCAAAGCCCAAATAAAACACGAGCTTCAAAATATCATTATTTTTTTTTCTCTATTTTACTCTATTGGCTTAAAAAATAAATAAATATAATGAATTTTAAATATTTCAGTTTCAAATTAAAATTATGTTAATGAAATGAGTGGAAGGATTATATTATTAAATATTTTTTAAATGAAATTAATAAGTAAATATATTTAAAAAAATGCCACGAGTGAAAATATTTTCCGATGCGCCAAGTTTTCATAAAAATACCGAGTGCTTGATTTATGAGCACAGATGTCAAATACGCAGTACATTGGTGCGATTTTTTTTTTTTGTTATGCCAATTCGGCGATACTTTCGTTTTCAAAACTTGTTACATATATATTTTTTAACTCGTTTCTATCTATATTATAAAGGGAAAAGTTACTGTGCGTAACGCATACGTCATTTGGCGAATGGCAACGCTTTAACATGCAGTTCGGTTTTGCAATTTTCAGTACTGCAAATTTTATACTTCTAAACATGGCACATTTTAAGTTTTTACACCATAGTATAGAGAAAAATAATTATTTTTAAATGCAATTTCTTTGAAATATGTATCTCAATTTATTCTTGACATATTAATATTTTTTTTTAGTTTTTAGTGCGAATTTTGTAATTATGGTACCAGAAATACGCCTACTTTCTCTAAAAACTGATAAAAATTGAAATGTGCGCACGTAAATTCTGAGAAGATGAAAATTATGATGGGTTTAGATTTCACGTGAAATTCTAAGATCGTGTCGATTTGAAATAGATTTTATTTTATTATTATTTTTTTTCACACGCATTTATACTAAACATAAGAGCCTCAAATGAAACTTCATTTTAATAACTGATCTTTATTATAGTTTATTATAGTTTGCTATATATTTATACAAACGCGAATAAAATTTTATAATTTGGACAACTGAGTTTTATAGAAATAGTAATTTTTTTTTCTTAATTTTAGCATTAAATAGTATTTGTTTGAAAGTTAGACTGACCATTTTAAGATGTATTTTTACCATGGGTAATTTTGAAGATTTATTACGACGGGTTCGACGGTTACGACGGGATTAAATTCGACGGGTTCCACCTTGTTATTTTAAAAAGGAAATAATATTAAATAAAAAAATAACTAATCATTAAAGAACAAAACAATTTATATCATATAAAAAAATAAATAAACAGTTTATTAAAGAATACATAACAATGTCCGATTTATTATGTGAGGCATATATTTGCCTTTTTTAGCAATTAAGCCAATATGGTCCGTATATGACATCTGCGACTAATTATTTAGCAGAATCATCTAATTAAAAAATGAATAATTAAAATAAATTATGAATAAAAACAATATGATTTAATGCTTAGTCTTAGTATGCAGTTAAAGGCGACCAATCTGATCGCCAAGGGCGACTAGTAAGATTTAAAATGAAAATAATCTGAAAAGGTTTAGAAAAAACTGGATGTCATATATTTGCAGAGGCGTAAATAACTCTGTATTTGGGTCTAAAAATAAAGTTATTTTTTCTAAAGAGCAATAAAAAATGAAGATATATATGTTTAAATAATAAGAATATCTATCATTTTATTTAAAAGTAAAAACTAGGCGGGCCTTGTTTTGCTTAAGCCATTTGGTAGGCCCACTAGCTGAAAATAAAAGTACAAGTTGAATGCAGATTCTGCCATTGCAGAATTCAGTTTCGCCTTCGATTAGGAAAAAAAATCGACAGAGGTTTTTTATATACATATCATCAGAACGAATTTTTCGAGAGTCCGAAAAAAATAGTTCCGGATAATCGAGGTTACTGATATTAAATAGGCTTCTTTCTATTCTTACTTACTAAGTGCATACAAAATTTTAAGTCTCTGTCTCCATTTGTTCGCGAGATAGAGCGTTTACAGCAGACTGTCGGACGGCAATTTTTTTTTCTAAAAAAATGTTTTTCCGAATCTCCAGTATCTGAAACGTGTAAATCCGTAAAAAAATTTTTTTTTTGAAAACGATTGCAAGACTTACCCTATACTACGTATGATAAGTAAGTAAAATACTTATGCTTGATGTGCCACAATTTTTGACACGACACTTTTTAGCTTGTTTGAAAGAAATAGCATCGGAGGCTAAAAAACAACCTTAAAAAGCCAGAATAAATACACTTTGAGCATGCTAGTTTCATTAGCACATGACATACCATCATTGGTTCAAAGAATAAAGAAAATTCGCCCAATTATATAAATTATAAGCGGATTCAAGAGAGCAGTTCATTATGAAATAAGAAAACAGGAAAATACAATAACAGCCAATAGGAGAATAATATAGGTATTTCAACCAAAAATATGCGAAATGCTGATAGTTTTAAAGAAAACAGGAGTTTGTGTAATGCAGACGGAACGCTAAAGAACTACCAAAACTTCTCTGATCAAAGTTTACATATACATGGTATTTATAGTATCGATTTTAAACTATAATAAACTATTGTGTCAAATATCACCTTTAATATTAACTAGTTCACCGAATCCGGGGTTCCCGGGACACAAAGTAAAGGTGAAAAACTTTTTTAAAATTTAAAATTGGAAAGTCTAATAAATTTTTTCTGCGTAATAGGCTTTTTAAACTGCCAACTAAGTCCAAATAGCAATTTTATATGAAACATATTATTTATGTAATCATATACAGCTTTAAAAATTATCGTACTTCCGTTTTAGCAGGGCCGTAGCTAAGGGGGCGCTATGGGCGGTTCAGCTCTCCCCCCCCCTGGAAAAGATTCCAAGGTCACTCAATGAATTTCTGCTCCGAAAATTCAAATGAAATATTGTTGAAAAATCTAATTGAGTTTTGAAACCTTTTCACAGTTTTGCAGAGTTACTAAATTGTATCTAAAATAAGTATTTCAATACTCTCTCATTCTATTTGTACATATGAAGCTAACATGATGGGCTATTTTGCACCAGTTATACACTCAAAACTTTCATCATCATATACTTTTCTAAGCATAAAATGAAGTTATTTTAACAGTTGAATAAGAAACAGAGTACCTACGATGTGAATATGCACTAATTTATCTTTCTGCGTCAGAGAGAGAGAGAGAAAAAAAACTATGAGCCCCCCTACATTCTCTTGAGCCCACCCTATTGTTCACTACGGCTCTGCGTATTAGACGCAAGATAGCAGTTATTAGCCAAAGATTTCGCCAAAGAATAAAATTGCATTCTCAGTTTTTAAAAACAAATAAGAAAATATGACACCCAGATATTCTTTAAAATACATTTTTGAAAAGGTTAATTGATGTATCTTTTGTAAAGTAAGTTTACAAAGAAATAAAAGTCACTAAATTCATAGATAAAAACGAAATAAAACCAACAACATTTACCGGGTTTTATAGCCGACGATGCATTGACATAATAGGTTTTTAATTACTATTTTTTTCAGTTGCTATGAAAAAATGACAACTAAAATATACTGTGATCTGTTATTTCCCATGGAGAAAAGAGATAGATGGAGGTGCAGTATGCGATTAAAACGGTTTGATGGGCGTTATTCTTCCAATTTAAGTCTCTCATTCGACCCAAACAAAACAATCACATGGAACAGAGACCGAAATTTTTAACATCATTTTTTCTCTAAATGAAAAAGATCGGAATATATTTTAGCATTATAAAATAGCATTTCATTGTATTCTGAATTAAAATTGCATCGCTAAAAGTTTTTCTTTTTTGTGAAACTACGCCGTTGTGTTTAATGCAATGCAGCGAATTTTAGGGTTACATTTTTGGCGTCACCTCCAGCCACTAAACTGCATCTCTATTTTTTTTTCTTTTTTACTCTATGGCTATTTTTCCTCTCTTTCCCACATAAATGCGATACTCAAGTTGCCACCATTAGAGAAATTGAACCAAAAACTACAAAAAAATTAATATCTCAAAAACAAATTGAGGTACAGTTTTCTAACAAACGGCATTTAAAAGTGCATCGTTTTTTCTAAACGATGGTATAAAGATTGAAAACGTGCAATGTCTAGAAGTTTAAAAATTTACAATAGCGAAAATTGCAAAACCAAAATTTCATCGGAAAGTGTTGCTATTCAAAAATGACGTATGCGTTATGCACAGATACGTTTGGCCTTTATTATATAGATACCTATCATTTATTTTGAATCAATATAAAAACTACCTATGTTTATGTACAAGGGCGGTCAAAAGTTTCCGGCCAGCAAAAACTTTTCAGTTAATTTGTAAATATACCCATATGAAGAGGAATCTCAAAGTGATATTTATACATTTTATTGACATAATAGTTAGGAACTTACTTATAGAAGAACATGTAAATATCAATAAATTTAACTGACAAAATTAAGTATAAAGGAAAGCGCATGTTCTCAAAAGTTTCCAGCCACCTTCACAAGTTTGTAAAAAAGTGGTATTGTAATAGAAAATTACAGTGATAAGCAACATTTGCAATTAGTATTTTATCCTATTACTATTTTATTAGCTTTAGTAATAAGTACTGCGGCGCAGCAACGTGACATTCATACAATCAACGGTTAAAGATCGTCTATGGTACGTTTTTCCCACATTTCTTGCAATTTGGGCGAAATTTTGGCTGAGTTGCAATATTTATAGTTCCGCAGATTTTTGTCAACTTCTTTTTAAAGATTTTCTATTGGACTCATGTTGGTTGCTTGGGCTTATCATTTCAAAGATGAAATTTTTTGTGCGAAAACCATTGCTTATCAGGGTTTACATGCATTATTTATGTCGTTATCATGTTAAGAAAAATAGTTGCGACCAAATTTTTTCTCCAATAAGGCAGAAAATAGTCTTGCAAGATATCCTTATACATTGTATAATTCACCTGGCTGTGGATATCAAATAACGCTTTTGGAAGAAAGTCCTCCTCACGGCATAATGTGTCCTGCGCCTTGCTTCATTGTAGGAATATCATAGATTGAATCATATCTTTTGTTGTTAGGTCATCGGACGTTGTGTCTGCCATCACTTCCAAAACTGTTTCGAATTAGATTGATGGAAAAATAGAACTTTTTTCCAGTTTTCAGCTGACCAGACTTTGTGTTTTTTGGAAAACGCCAGTCGGGTACGTTTGTAATTTTTTTTTAACGCTGAAAAATTTTTAACACGGACTCTTCCATTAAGTTATGCATCACGTCAGCATGTTGATACGGTAATATGGACTTATTTCAGAATATTTTCATTCCGTAAATCGCAGTATATTGCAGCGGATTTTTTATGCGGATTATCAATTGTTTTTCTCCTGATAATTCTGTCCATAGGAATAGTAATTTTCCGGGATCTCCCGGACCTTTGAAAGTTCCGAAGAGCACGGCCATCTTCATATAATTTTTAAATATCGTTTGCAGTCGATTTTACCGATCGATAACTTTCCCACAATATCTCGAGAATATTGGCCTTTTAGGGACAAACGAATCGCTCATTTATGAACAAGAATTGTTGAAAATTTAAATTTTGAATTCAGACTATGCTATACACGTTGATTCATTCATAAACACAACCAAAAAACAGTTTACCGATAGAAAAAAAGACTAAAGAATGATAAGTGGCCGGAAATTTTTGCACACGCGAACTTCGAATTTTATCCCTTTGCATTAAGCATCTTCAGTATCCAATCAAAATGTTCATGTGGTCAGAAGTCATTCACATATTCCTGACTTTGGAATCAATTGTGCTTCTTCTTTGCTGAAACCTTTTGGTAAATAAATGCAAGAAACTAACTGGCCGGAAACTTTTGAACGCAACTGTATATGAAAAAAATAACCTGTGTTTTTAAAGAATACTTTCTTACCAATTATAACGCTCTATTCTGGCGTTCTCATTCTTCATAAAGCTGATTTTTTTTTTTAAATGAGAGGTCATGTTTATTATATTTTTAACAATATACTAATTCCTATATACAAAAGTAAACTAATTTTTAATTAAATGTAACTCTTCCGACAGTAAATTAAATTAGTTATATTATTTAGTTACATTCAATCTAAAAAGATCTACAAAAATAAAACAAACAACTACACTGATAAAAATATGCTGCATTTTGCTGCAACGCACTCCACCGCTTGTATATAATATCTCTATTCCAACCAATGAGAAAGCTCCATATCTTAGCCAAGTAGCCGTTTTCTATACAAGCAGGAGAGTGCGTTGCAGCAAAATGCAGCATATTTTTATCAGTGTAAAATAAAATGCGGACATCTATTGCCGAAGGGAAAAAGTTCGAATGTTTCCCATTGAGTTGAAAACATGTAAAAATATCATTTTTAAGATGATCAAAAAGTAGCTTGCTTAATAAAAGAGCCATAAATTACGTACGATAGATCAAACATTAATATTACAGGACAAATCATAAAACGAATAGACTGCGAATATCACAAGGATTCAGACATCTCTATTCTCGACAGAAACCAACAAACATTTTCCAAATGCTTAAAAAAATGTGTTTGAAAGTCGTTTGATCTTTCATTAGTCGAAACAAAATACATTAATATTTTAATAGAAATAATTTGTAATTTAATAAAAACTTTATCAAGAATTACTACGAAATCATCATTATTATTATTTTTTTGCTGCCAATAATATTTTAAAGAACTCCAAAAGGTTAAAGTTCGCATATGTAGCGGAAGAAATAACTGTTTATTTTTCCGTAACTCATATAAGAAAATATTTCTTAGAAATTTCAAAATTTTTCTTTTAATTGGATTTTCAGTTGCATTACGTATCTGAAATCCTAAAAACTAAACAAAGTTTTTTAAAAAAAATCTTTTACATATATCATGATAGAAAGGAGTTTATAACACATTTTCAAGAATACCAAGATGATTACTGTCAAGGAAAGGCTACTTTTTTTAGAAATATTTTTCCGTTTGCAAAGTATAAAAGTTTTGTATTTCGTTCAACAGACATTATAAGATTGTCGCTTTAGGAAGTCGTTCTTCTTTATAAAATTTAGTGCTTTCAAATATTTTCTAACTATTGGATGTGATAGAAAAGTTTTAAAATGCAAATCATTCCCTATTTGTTGTGTCTAGAGAGGACATTATTTAACGTATTAGAATAACTAACAGTGTTACTACACTGGAACCTAATATTGCATTAATGTGTTACCGATAAGTCCCCGTTAACCCCTGACTGCCCAGCAAAAGGGTAAAATTGTAATGTTTTCTCTGTAATTTATTAAAAGTATTAAAAAAAAAGATGTTTTTCTCAACCTGAGGCAAAATATTTTATTACCATTCGGTGTATAATCTTTGAGAGTGTTAATCTTAACTTATTTTTTCAAAACGGTACTACTAGGTTACCTCGTCGCCAAACTATAAGATTAAATGGCAATAATGGATGATCGTGAATGTCACATTAAGTGACAGCAAATAAGATTCACGTATTTAAATTGCAATTAAGTGGTTTTTATTTCGACTTTTCATTTGTATTTTTATTAATATTCTACTAATTTTTTTATTTTTTCGTTATTTAAAATAAAAATTATGTCAATATGTATAATTTGGCTATTAGTTTTGCGATTAGAAATTTCCACAATTTTGTTCATTTTAAAACATTTCGCTAAATATTAAGCAGTAAATTCTAATATAATTTATTAGAAATCTTAATTTTTTTTATTCTTTCACGATTGACTATTTGGAGAGGGTATTTGCATTTTAAATAGCTCGATTTCAGTGAAATAATTTGAAATGTACTTTTAGAAACTGAAAATAAACAAAGCGTAAATATATTCTCATAAAATTTTTCTCAAATTTTTACAAAGAATAAAATTATAATCCTTTTTTATTTCTATGCGGTGTTATAAATTATAAACCAAAACTTCTTTTACTGAAATATCATAACATTTTTTGAATGAAGTGTTTTATTTCGTAATTTTAAATGAAATAAGAACGGATGCGGCATATTTCAAAAATCAATTATTACTTAAGATGAATAACTGAAAATAAACAAAGCGTAAATATGTTCCCATAAAATGTCTCTCAAATGTTTACAAAGAATAAGATTATAATCCTTTTTTAATTCTATGTGGTGTTATAAATTATAAACCAAAACTTCTTTTATTGAAATATCATAACATTTTTTGAATGAAGTGTTTTATTTCGTATTTTTAAATGAAATAAGAACGGATGCGGCATATTTCAAAAATCAATTATTACTTAAGATATTCGTTACACATGTTTTTATTCTCCGTGTATAAAGGTGTGATTTATACATTTACATACATAAAATGTTATTTACAAATGCTTTTCATTTTTCAGTATGCAAGTATGCTTCATATATTCACATATTAAAAGCGTTCTTTGTAAACTATTTTCTCCTCTGTGTATACAAGTCTTATACATAACATATTTTGCATCTGTGCATTTTACATTCACATTCTTACACGCCCAATCCACGAAAAAATGGACATGAGGATGAAAATTTAAATTTCTTTAAATATGATTGAAATTTTGCATATTAACTGTTAAGAGTGTACTATTTCATATTTTATCAAAAAAGAATTAAATTTTTGTCATTAACATACTTATTTTAATTAATAAAGTGACACTATGACTTTGTAAAATAGACTGCCGCAAAAATCTTTACATTTCATGGTCTCGTACAGCTGAACAAACATTCTGAAAATCTCCAAACTTGGATATATATGATCTGACAGCTATTATTGAGAGTTTTTGTCTGCAGAGAAGTGTTCACTAATCTTCATTACAAAATGTAAGCATATTTAACTACTCTTAATTATTGTGTCACACCCGCAACAAAAAGTTACATTTATATGTCTGCAGAAAAATATTTTTGATTTAAAGTTATTAAACTTTATATTCAAAAATAGTTTATTAAGATACTTTGAATTACAGACACAAAAGAAATTAAATAATATTTTAATTATAATTATTGAGCGTTGCGGGCGTGACATGTCCCTGTTGCGGGTGTGACATTTAATTAATGTCACATCCGCAACGTCTTTTAAAATTGATTACAAATGCATATTTGAACAAATTATATGTAAATTTATAAAAAAATAATATGCTGGAAAACATGTACTTGGTAGCTTTAACTATACCCTTTGATTTATTAGAGGGAATTCCACTTAATAAATAAAAATTTGCATCATTTGAGCATGTGACACTGTGTGCAGTTGATTTATTCAGTTTGGATTGATAAAATTGTTGCTTTACTGCAAGAAAATAATTTTATTAGTGATATATGATTAAGAAATTAATTTAAAAGGTAAGATTTTTATAGAAATTAAAAAAAGAAAATTACAAAACAATATTTTAGCAATTTTCTTTAAATTTGTTAATTTTGTTTTGTTTTTTATATACATTTTTTTTATTTTGTTATTTGATAGTATTTATCTAATATATGTATTTTTAGTTTTTTAAAATAAGTAAATCAATATTAGGGGAAGATTTTTTCTCTCTTTTAATTCAAATTAAATAAAAAGTAGAAGTAAGAATAATAGAAACTGTTAAAATGTTTATTAAGTTAGCATAAAATGTATATAGTCAGTTTGAAATTAACCAAAATTTAACATAATTAACTTTATGTAAGATTAGAAATTTCAAGGGATAACTATTAAAAATTTGTTAAGCATATATTTTTGGACTTGAAGTGCTATATTTATTCAGTTTACACATTAATTTCTTCTCTTTTGCAGAGAATGAAGAGTACAGAAAGATCACAATATCATTGAAAAAAGATTAAGGAAAACCCTTTTAAATATGAAGCATATCTACAACAAGAGAAGGAAAGAGACAAAGCAAGGAGAGAAAAGAAGAGACTATTTTGAAAAATCATGGTAAAGGATGGCAATCCTTTTGCATTTCATCTCATGGTAAAGGAGTTGTCGATGGGGATGGTGCAGTTGCAAAGAAAATCTTAACACTAGCAACGCTCTGCAACTATAAATTCAGCTTCAGATTTTGCGATGTGTGTAGAAAAAGTCCTAAAAAATATAAAAGAACTTTGCTGAATGTGAAATTTCTGAAGATAGTGTGAAAATGCTTCATGAATGCTGGCACCAAGCACAATAAGAACTTAACATTCAATCATCATCACGATTACATCATGTTGTTTTTATTGACTTAGGAACAATTATTGTAGCAATAACTTCAGAAAGCGATCACAAGAGAATTTGTTTGTTACCATATTTTGTCAAAAATATAATATGCAATGATAAGAGTGCAGTTGGAGATTTTGTAGAAGTTGTTTTATTCTCCACATTAAAAAAAAAAGGTGAAAACTTTGATGATGGACAAATAAGACAAATGAATGGGGATATTATAGAATAAGAGTATCGGAATAAAAATCAAGAAAATGTGTATATTTGTCTCAGTCAGTCAGATGTATCCATACTTTGACAAGGATATAATATCCAACGATGAATGTGCAGTTGGAGATTTTGTAGAAGTTGTTTTATTCTCGACAAAAAAGTGAAAACTTTGATGGACAAATAAGACAAATGGATGGTGACGATATAGAATTAGAATGTTTGAAAAAAATTTATGAAAACGTGCATATTTGGCCCAGACAGTCAGATGCATCCTAGGAAAAAAAAAGAGCATTTTTGTAAAAAAAGCTACCACCACCAGAAATTATAAATTCAAGATTGGAAATGAAATTTTTTTTATATTTTCCTCTCTAGATATTATAATTGTAATATTGATTAATTCTTTAATTAAAAAAAATCTGCCTTGAAAATATTTGTGTATGTCATTATTTTATTGGCTATACAAGTCACACCCGCAACAGGGCGTCACACCCGCAACGAAGATTTTCAATATTTTCCACAAAAGCAAGAATTGAGTAAGTAATTTATTTTTTTCATAGAATAATTATTTAATTATTACTGTCTAATATATAAAAATATCAATTCACTCAGTTGTCATAATTCACAGAGTTTTGCATTTTTGCACTGAAAGATGAAAATGCATGTCCTTTTTATGTCACACCCGCAACAGGCGGAAATTATTTTTTTTTATAAATAAATGATACATCGGATAATTTTCAGATTTGGATAAATGTATGTGTAAGTGGTCTACATTGAAATTCATACAAATTGAAACCAATGCTCAATTTTTTTTTTGCTGGTGAGTAAATTAAGTTGTGTAAATGTCACACCCGCAACTTTGGATTGGGCGTACAATGTTCTTTATAAATTTTCTGCTTATGCAAGTGTGCAATACATATTTACTTACTGATAATATTGTTTACAGATGATTTTCTTCTCTGTGTATGCAAGTACGCTGAATCTATTTAAATTCTTTTAATTACTTGTATACACGTGTGCAATGTGTACACACATTTTACAATGTTATTTGCAGATGTTCTGCGTATGCAAGTGTGCGAAATATGTTCACTTACTTCAAATGTTCTTTACAGATGCTTTTTTTCTCTATGTGTAAAAGTAAGCTAAACATAATCACTTACTTACAAGTGTGCACAGCTATACATTATATATTCAAAACGTAAAACATTATTTAAATATGTGTTTCTTCTCCATGTATGCAAGTAAGCTGAATATATTCTCATACTTAAAACGGTCTTTACAATTTTTTTCTTCTTTGTGTATGCAAGTGGAATAAATATGTTCACAGAAATAAAATGTTCTTTACACATGATTTTATTAATCGGAGTATACAAATATGCTTAATGTATCCACATAATTAAAATGTTCTTAACAAATGCTTTACTTCTATCCGTATACATATCTGCTTAATATATTTACGTACATAAAAAGCTCTTTACAAATGTTTTTATTCTATGTATACATATGTGCATTGTATGGGAAATGACAAATGTTTATTAATGATGCAATGTTATGTAAACAGGAGCAAAAATGCACATTAACATATTTCGAATTGGTCTTAAATCCTGAAAGCTGTCTGTATTTCTAGAAACTTCAGAAATTAATGTATTTTTCATATTTAAATTGGTATTTATAAAAACATAATTTTTTAGCTGACCATATGTTTCACAAATACTAGGTACACTGTAAAAAAATCTGTAACATTAGTAATCTGTTATGCTTACTAAAAGTTTATAGGTACACTGTACAAAAAATTGCAGTCAATCTACAAAACTTGCCAGAAAAACTAGAGACATTTTTAACTTTACAAAAGTATCTACTAAAATTTTGGTAATTTTACTAAACTTTTATCTGTAATCCTTGTTACCATTTCTTAAAAAATTCTGGTAATCCGATTATTCAAAAAAATTCTTAGTATCGCATAATGTTAAGTTGTACGAAAATTTTCGCCCTAAAACGCAATGGATATAATCAATCAAGTATTGGATACAGATCCGTCATTTGTGAGTTAGTGTGTTTACAACATATAAATTTTTAATCGTTATTTTGAGTGTTCTGAGATTTTTTTACAATGGAAAAATTACACAAATAAAAGAATATTTTTTGCGTATGAAATTAAATTTAATGTGCTAAGCATCTTAAAAAAAAGCATATATTCATGTTGAATTCGCAATTAGAATGCAATTCGACGTAAATTTATTTAAAAATGCCTTCATGCAAATTACCCTCATACTCATTAACCTGTCTGAGCTCTTTTGTATAACCCTGTGTATCTAAATTGTTTAACTGTTAGCATTTATACACACCATATAATGTGAAACACATAAAAGTGCTTATCGTAATTTAAATGCATTTCATCCATCGAACAGTCATAATCCATAAATACAGTACTTCCGATCGAATATATTATTTGAAATCTTTTGTGTGTCCCTGTAAAGGCTAATGCACTACGTATTATGCGTGAAATAGCTCATATTAAGTCTCAGTGGCGTATATCAATTTGACTGCATATGGAACAATTTACCATAACTAAAATGTGTTTCAAACAATTTCCTCCTTTATTATTATGTATTAGAAATCTTTTATGTGGTCCTGAAATTGAATAATAACTATTCTTTTAACTGCATATTTTACAAAATGCATATTTTAGTATTCTTCGGAGAGGCAAATAAATTTGAATGTGTTTTACCGGTGTAATATCTTTAAAATTCATTTGAAACCATTTTTCTTCATAGGCCCTAATGTAACGGAAAAAATTCGACTTCCCTGTAAATAAATTAATCATAATAGAAACGTCATTTTAATAGTGTTTGCGCTAGGGTAAACGATAATTAAGTCCAAACATTTCATGGTAATCCGAGAATATTTAAGAGAGTTAGAGCATGGAAAGACGGACCGAAGGACAAATGGACAGACCAACAGAATGCATAAACACTTTTCAACATTGTTGGAAAGTGTTAAAAAATCTCTTATTCTACAGATATAAAGTTAGAAAAATCTGTACTCTTACTAAAATATTATCTGTAGATTGCTTACATTGATTTAGAAAAATTCATTTGTAAGGCTAATGGAATCCGTACAAAAGAATCTGCTAAAATTAGAATCATCTTACGATAATTTTATCTGTCACTCGGGTTGGAGTTGCATAAAAAGTTTTAAGCATTCATAATTTCCTAAAATATTTTGAATAACCTTACCGATTTTTAAGTGCGTTCGTAATTATGTAAATACGTACCCGTAAGACATGGTGACGTCACTGCAACGTCGTTGTGAAGTCACATTGTGACTTTGTGACCATCGATTGTCGATGTGACGTCACGTGACGTCGATGCGAAGTCACAGTGACTCAAATGTGAAGTCGTTATGGCCGTTTTAGAGCTTTTTTGTGACGTCACATTGTGACCACTTTGTGACGTCACAATGTGACCAATTTGTGAAAAGTGTGTCATTTGTGACTACTTTGACATTAACATTGTGACGAACTGTGAAAATTTTTTTAGAAAGTCACATCTTAGTCACAATGTGACGTCACTGAGTGGTGGAATTTTCGTCACAGATGTGATGTGACCAAAGTAACTCACAGTGACGTCATTGTGACGTCACATCGACCATGCATGCTATGAGGGTAGCTCCTATGTTTGTCGTGCTGTCCGTCCACATATAACAAAGCAAAAACTACCCAACCGAATCGTTTGAAGTTTAAAATACATAATTATTACATAATTTTGTCGAATCATTTCAAATTTTATGAAAATCAGATCGATAGATCAATTACAGGGACAATCAAAAGATTCCGTTCCATTACGGTCAATGGAGAAAAAAGTCTCAAATGCAATTTAATCGTTTGAAAACGTATAATTATTACACAATTTTCTGAAATCATTTCAAATTTTATAAAAATCGGATGCAGAGATCAATTACAAGTTCAATCAAAATTATTCCGTTACATTACAGTCGATGGGGGAATATGTTTCATATACATTTTAATCATTTGAAATTTAAAATACATAATAATTAAATAATTTTTTCGAGTCATTTCAAACTTTATGAAAATCGGATGCATAGATCAATTACAGGGGCAATCAAAAGTATTCTGTTACATTACGGTCAAAGCGGAAAAATGTTTCAAATGCATTTAAATGGTGTTACACTCATTCGAACATAATAAAATTTATATGCATCCATAAAGTACATATTATAATGTATATTTTGCATGATCTGTGATACAAAGAACATTTGTTATTGATTTACAAGCCACACAAAAGTATTCCATTACATAATGGTACAGGGAGAATATTGCTTTGTGCGCATTTTACTTGTAATTAAATTTTTACAATAGTTTTTCTTGTGACGGTGTCTTAAATGGAACTATGACGGTACCAGATTAGAACCATCTTTTATTTACTGTTCTGTTGCAAACAGTCAGCTACAGAGAGTCACCAAATCCTGTGTTCGGCTTGAGGTGCTAATATTGAAACATGTAACACTGTGTCAATTTAGCAGAATGATGGTAATATATTATTTATAGTATAATTATATATATTATAACTATTATGAAATGGTATTTTCACAGAAAACTTTCGTTACGATCAAATAATTTTTTATAATAAATTGGAATACTTTTTACATAGTGTTCCGTTCCGGAAGTGTTTTTGGCTCCACCTGGCGAGCGCTTGTAAAAAATGGACAGTTGAGCTGTTGATCATCAAAGCATCAGCACGTATACTCGGAATTGATAATCACCCATACATCCTTTAAGCTATGGAAATCAATTTGAATTTTATAATTGCATATTAGTTCATCATTTGTCGTTTTGTGTTTTTATATGTGTGTGTATTTGTGCAAGTGACATTAAAAAACTTTAAAAAGACTATCAAGAATACAGTCCATTCTACTCGACATTGTGGCCCTCTCGGCCGGAGTGAACCATGGAAAAACTAAATAGATTAAAAGGCACGTCAAAGGCTGCCATAACAAGACTAGAGCAGTTTATATCGGAAACTACTGATATTAAAACGACTAATATAAGTATTTTAGAAGTGAAGTTAAAAAAGACGGAATGTCTACAAAACAAGCTCGAAGAGCTCAGAGAGCAGTATTTCGAAATTCAGGATATCACATCGCAACAAGTCCAAGAAATTGATCAAGATATTAATAGTGCTCTCGAGAGATTAGAACAAGTGGAGGTAAGCTTAAAACTTTTATTAGCCTCATTCGAAAATAAATCTCATACTGTCAATGATTATGTATGTGAAACCAAAACAAAAGTTCGCCTCCCAGAAATACCTTTACCTTCTTTCGGAGGTGCTTATTGTGATTTTGCTAATTTTAAAACGCAATTCACTAACTTAATTGTTAATAATGAACAACTTGATGACAATCAGAAATTATTTTATTTAAAGGCTTCTTTAAAAAACGAAGCTAAGCAATTAGAGTCACCTGATGACGATTTTAATTCATTGTTTCAAGCTTTAATACATAGATACGAAAACAAGAGATTATTAATCGATTCGCATATTTCTGCAATTTTAAATTATGAAAAAATGCAAAATGAATCTCCGAAAGAGTTGCGTAATTTTATTGATATTATTAATAAAAACATCAGAGCTCTAAAGGTCTTGGAATATACACAAAATAAATTGTCAGAAAGTGTATTTATAAATATCATTTTGAAGAAATTAGACACCGAATCTCAAAAACAATTCGAATTGTTATTGGAAACAACAAATGTTCCAAGTTTTGATTATTTAATTTCTTTTTTAGAAAAACGTTGTGTTACTTTAAAAGCACTTATAAACGAGATCAAACGGGTAGATTTACCGTACAATTACCCATAAAGGAAAATGCTGAAGCATTGTTGGGATTTTCTAAAGAAATTGCAGCGAAAAGATTAACTAATTTATGGAATAAATTAGATAGAAATAAAATTATGTCTGATCTATATATAGAATTTATGAACGAGTATGAAGCTTTGGGTCATATGACTCAAATTGAATCTGAAAGCGAAAAGGGGGTGTCTTACTATATTCCTCACCATGCGATTTATAAACCAGAAAAATTATCTACCCCCCTGAGAGTGGTATTCAACGCTAGTTCAAATACATCTAGCGGTTATTCACTTAATTCAATATTGTTAAATGGGGGAACGGTTCAGCAAGATTTATTTTCTATTATAACTAGATTTCGTACGCACAAGTATGCATTCTGCGCAGACATTAAGAAAATGTACAGACAGATAATGATAGAACCGTTGCAGAGAAATTTACAAAGAATTCTTTGGAAGGTCAGTAAGGACGCTCCGATAAAAGTCTTTGAGCTAAACACGATTACCTATGGGACAGTTTCAGCCCCTTTTTTAGCCACGCGAACGTTAAAGGCTCTTGCTGATGAGGAAAAGACAGATTTCCCTAAAGCCTCCGAAGTCATACTTAACGACATGTATGTCGATGATTGTTTATCTGGTGCCAGTTCCTTACAAGCTGCAAAGGAACTACAATCAGAGTTAATTCAGATCTTGAAAAGGGGAGGGATGGACCTTCACAAATGGGTCGCTAACCATCCTGAATTACTACAAGATGCCGCCATATCAGAATACGCATTTGAGGAACACTCTCAGCAGATTTCGGTAAAAACTTTGGGAATGCTTTGGAAACCTCAGATGGACCATTTCATTTTTGAGATTAATATAGAGCCTAAAGATGTTTATACCAAGAGAGATGTTTTGGCTCAAATAGCTAAAATATATGATCCCCTTGGCCTAATTGGCCCAATTATAACCAAAGCTAAGATATTTATGCAACATTTATGGCAATTAAAAATTAATTGGCATGAACAATTGCCTTCTAGCTCACTTCGAGAATGGAAGAATTTTCTTAACAAGCTAAGTGAGATAAATAATCTTACAATTCCACGGTATGTTCTGTCAGACAACATTGCAAGTCTAGATTTACATGCATTCTCAGACGCCTCTGGAAAGGCCTATGGAGCAGCTATCTACTTGAGATCTTTCTCCTCAAGTGGGCAATTCAGATCTAATCTTCTATGCAGCAAGTCCCGGGTAGCCCCACTAAAGCCAATGACAATCCCAAGACTTGAACTGTCTGCAGCTCTACTTTTGACAAGGCTAGTTCAGAAAGTGATTGCCATTCTAAAATTAAATCTTGAAAGAGTATGGTTCTGGACAGATTCTAAAATTGTCCTATTCTGGATTAATACATCACCCCAAAAACTGAAAACCTTCGTCGCAAACAGGGTTTCCGCGATCCAATCTCTTTCCGAAACTCATCAGTGGAACCATGTTGCCTCAAAATCTAATCCGGCAGACATCATCTCCAGAGGTGCAACAGCAAAGGATCTCATTGACAATGATTTGTGGTGATTTGGACCAACATTTCTTCAAAGAGAAATTACAGTTCCCAGCCAACTTCCCACTCCCACTGCCTTTGAATGTGAACAAGAAATGAAAGCAGACTTTTCCCTATCCTTACTAACTGTGGAAAAAGATCCGAACATTTTAAATGATTTATTCAAATTGAACAATTTTTTAAAACTAATTAAAATATGTAGTTTTATTTTCAGGTTCATGAACAATTGTAAGAGAAAGGAGAAAACCAAAGGCTTCCTAACATCGGAAGAACTGAAGTGCAGTACTTTTTTTTTAATAAGGAAAGCCCAGGAAAGTAAGTTCTCTCCTGAATTGTCAGCATTAAGAAAGGGGCAACCTGTTCCTTCCTGCAGTAAGTTAAAAAGTTTGGACCCATTTATTGATGAAAGTGGAGTCCTTCGCGTTGGTGGTAGATTAATCAATTCTCACTTGCCCTTTGATGCAAAGCACCAAGTAATTTTACCCAGTGATCACAAGATCACTAAATTAATTTTTGAGTACTTTCATAAAAAGTACTTCCATATAGGTGCTCAGGGACTAGTTCATCAAGTACGCATGAAATATTGGCCCATAAAGGCTAAAAGCATTGCCCGGAAAACAGTACACAATTGTGTCACATGTTTCAGGCACAATCCTAAGACGTTAGATCAATTGATGGGAGACCTCCCTTCGCGACGCGTAACACCTAATTGCACATTTTTCAATTCAGGCGTAGATTTTTGCGGTCCCTTTCAAATCAAATACAAAAATCAGAGGAAAGGTAATTATTCCAAAAGTTATGTGGCTATATTTATATGTATGGCTACCAAAGCCGTTCATTTAGAAATAGTAAGCGATTTGTCCGCTGCTGCATTCATTGCTGCGCTTAAAAGATTTTGTGCCAGGCGAGGCAAAGTAAACACACTAACTTCGGATAACGCCACTAATTTTAAAGGTGCGTCAACTGAATTAAATAATTTAAAAAAATTATTGGAAAAACCTAACGAGGAATTATCAAATTTCTTTGCTGAAGAATTCATAACCTGGAAATTTATCCCTCCTCGATCCCCTAATTTTGGTGGTCTTTGGGAAGCTGGTGTTAAGTCCTTCAAACATCATTTGCTCAGAGCAGTAGGTAATAATAAAATCACTTTAGAGGACTTTGAAACTCTAGTGGTCCAAATCGAAGGGATCTTAAACTCCCGGCCTTTATTTCCTCTTTCTGATGACATAAATGAGTTTGAGGTACTTACACCAGGCCATTTTTTAATTGGCAGGCCTATCAGCAGTATTCCAGAGCCTAATGTCATGAATATTTCTGATAACAGATTAACCCATTGGCAGCTAATTCCCAAATATGTTCAATGCATTTGGAAACGTTGGTCTGTTGACTACCTAAATCACTTGCAGCAGCGAGGTAAATGGCAATTTAAAAAGGAAAACATTAAGCTAGGATCCCTAGTATTACTAAAGGAGGAAAATCTACCACCATGTAAATGGGCTCTTGCCCGGATTATTGAAATAATTCCAGGCAAGGACCACAAGGTTCGAGCAGTGAAGGTAAAAACTGCTACTGGTATTTTCTCACGAGGCATTTCTAAAATATGCCTATTGCCCACTAGCGACTGAATTGATGTATCTTTGGATTATTATTATATTATTTTAAAGCAATTATACTCATTGTTTATGTATTAAGTGTTTGTATTTAATGTCATTTTTATTCTTAATTAATTATTGTATTATGTTTATTGATTGATGAAATATTGCATATTTCATCCCCGGGCGGCATGTTCCGTTCCGGAAGTGTTTTTGGCTCCACCTGGCGAGCGCTTGTAAAAAATGGACAGTTGAGCTGTTGATCATCAAAGCATCAGCACGTATACTCGGAATTGATAATCACCCATACATCCTTTAAGCTATGGAAATCAATTTGAATTTTATAATTGCATATTAGTTCATCATTTGTCGTTTTGTGTTTTTATATGTGTGTGTATTTGTGCAAGTGACATTAAAAAACTTTAAAAAGACTATCAAGAATACAGTCCATTCTATTCGACACATAGCATGCACAAAAATAGAAATTATACATGAGAACATAAGTTTCAAAAGTTCTTATTCAGAAAATCAATTTTTAGGAAATGCCCAAAAACCTCACACTGCATTTTTTCGTTTCCAATGAAAACTAATGTTTTGCAGTTCCGGAAATACACTGCAAGACTAGTTTTTAGGTGCGTTCGTAATTATGTAAATATGTAGCACCTATAGTTGTCGCTCAGTCCGTCCGTCTGCCTAGCCGTCCGCATATAACAACGCAAAAACTACCCAACCGAATCGTTTGAAATTTAAAATACATAATTATTACATAATTCTGTCGAGTCATTTCAAATTTTATGAAAATCGGATGGATAGATCAATTACAGTGACAATCAAATGGATTCCGTTACATTACGGTCAAAGGGGAAGAAGTTTCAAATGAATTTTAATGGTGTTACATTCATTCGAGCATAATAGAATCGACATGAATCTATGAAGTATATACTAAAATATATATTCTGTACAAAGAATATTTATTATTAAATTACAGGGCCACACAAAAGTATTCCACTACATAATGCTATACGGGGAAACATTGTATTGGGCATGTTAAATTACTTCACATTTTATGAATAAGATATGCGTTGCTAAAGTGTAGTAAAAATTATTTCCTCTATATTTACAGGAACACAAAGATTTCGACCACTATACTGTATCCGAAGTATGCTCTACTATATCAGCAACATCTGAATATTTTTTAAACTTCGTTATCGTACGAACGCACCTCATTTGCTACGCTTCACGTGCAATTTCCAACTTGTTTTATTTAGCTGAGTGCAATGTCTTTTCGGTTCAGATTCATCAACTGAATAAATTTATACAGAAAACTTGGTTTCGGATAACGAGAATTTTGAAACCCATTTCCTCAAATAAATTACATTATTTCGGTATCAATTTGTTCGTAATTTCTAGTGACATTTAATTATTTCATCTTTTTAGCCACAGCTGAAATGATTAAGAATCTAACATTTTTATTCGCGCCTGAAAGGGTTAATTCTACTTTAAAAATATATATATATCGATTTAATTATGTATAGTAATTTGCTTAAAGTGCATTTCAATAACTTGGAGACAATTACTTAAACTAAACCGTATATAAAGCACAGCTATTTCTATAAAAATATCAGTATTACTTAAGACATGGCAGTTTTTTAGCTAATTTACTAAATGAATAATTAAATATTGTAGTGTTATTCATCTATTAGACATCAAACACATCAAAAAATGGATACTTAAAATTGGATTAAGATCGAATAACATTTACTTAGACGAAGTAAATAGTATGAAGTTAATACAACATGCTTTAATTTATGTAGAAAATTGTACGGTACTTTTAAAGATTTAGCGTAAAGAAATAAAATTTTCTAAATTCGTTCATAATTATTCGTTCATACAAACTGATGTTTCCTTATATAATTTAGTTGATAATAATTCAATTAAATATGCTTCAAATACCGTTACATAATCAGATGAAAAAGGGATGATGTCGAAATATTTTTGTAATATTTTTGAAAATTGTCGCGATAAAAGATTCATCAAGGGAGCTTTTTAAGTACATATCTGCGTCACAATACTTTTATTTACATTATTTGTGCCACAACTATTTACGTCTTAGTGGGTTTCAACGGTATTAGCGTTTATTTAAGTCGAAAATATCCAACTAATGTATCCTAATTTAATTTCGTTGATAATAATTCAATTAAATATGCTTCTGATACCATTACACCGCAAGATGAAAAAAAAGATACATGTTGAAATATTTTTGTTATATCTTTGGAAATCATTCCATGAATATTTAAGCATAAAAAACGAACCACTATAAGTATTTATTGCTTTTATTTACTTTACTTGTGCAATACCAATTTATCTCTAATGGGTTTAAATGTCTGACACAGTTTAAAATTGAAAATAAAATCAATTAATTGTCGTCTAGAAGTGCTGTTTTCACTAAAAGGCTTTGCAGTATGAAAAATTTTCTTCAATTTAATATAAATTTTAGTTTCAAACTTCAACCGTTAATAGCACGACTATGTTTCTTTCAAACATGCATTTTTCTGTTTTTCAGGTTAGTTTTGATTTGACGAAAATGATATCATAATTAAAATAAAATATGCATCAAATTCAAAATTATAACTGGTAATCGTGACATAAATTTGGAAATATATTTTATTAAAAATCTAAGTTATAATACTTTTTAAATAGCGAACATGAATATGAAAATTATGCATGTATATTTTGGTACTGTAATAAAAAAGAATGTATTTTTCAGGTTTCGTTATAAAGAAAAATTACGATTATGTCATAGAGACATACATTTTTGTTGACTTCCTTTATACAATATCCAATATCAAAGGCTCAATTAATAACTTTAGAATTTCATTACCTTTGCATATTGCTGATGAAAATATAGGGATGACGTTTAATTTTTACTTATCCATCATACGTAGTATAGGGTAAGTCTTGCAATCGTTTTGAAAATCGAAAAAAAAAATTTGACGGATTTACACGTTTTAGAAAGCGGAGATTCCGAAAAACATATTTTTAGAAAAAAAAATTTGCCGTCCGTCTGTCTGTCTGTCTGTCTGTAAACGCTCTATCTCCCGAACAAATTGAGATAGAGACTTGAATTTTTGTATGTAGTTAATATGTAAGAATGGGATGAAGCCTATTTAATATCAGCAACCTCGATTATCCGGAACTATGTTTTTTGGACTTTCGAAAAAATCGTTCTGATGAAAGATACATAAAAATTTTCGAATTTTTTTGTTCTAAGAAATGGTCGTAAAAGGCAATAACATAACACGCATTTTGCATATAAAACGAATTTGATCGGATTATTAGTTGCCGAGATATTTGTAATCCTGTTTTCCACATTCTTCAATTTTTCATGACCCTGTATTTCATTCAAATTTCAATTCAGAGGTATATTTTAATTGAAAATGAGACGCTTATATTAACGCAGTAAACTGTTAGTTTATATTATTATTATTTTTGGAGTTATAAGGATGTTTCTTTTACGCAGTTCGGTATTACTTGAGTAATTGGGCGTTTTATATAATTTGTCGAAATTGGTACATCAGCAATTCATTAATAGAGCATTACTATGGGTATTAACAATATTTAAATTTTGTTTTGGAATTGCAATGCATTGTATAAATAGTTTTCACATGTTTTATTTTCATATACTATACATATTCATGATGGGTAAGTATTACGGTGGCCCCCAACGACTAGTTTATCAATAATTTGGAAAGTTGAAATAAAACATTAGTTTAAAGTTGGTTTTAAGAATTAGTTTACGAATGTAATATTTTTTTTCAGTATTGTAGTTATTTTTGTGATTATCATTATAAATTTTATCAGTCAGCTATTTTAAGAATTTAAATCCATTGAAGTCGACGAGTTATGGCTCGTATAATTAAACAGATTAAAAATACAGACTTTAACCTTAAATATCCTGCGATAAATATGCATATTTAAAAGCAAATAATTTTCACTATAGTTTAAAAATTCTTTTAAACACATTTTATTTAATGCACATCTGTGAGTTTCAGCACTTCAACAGAATGTAAAACTTACTTATAACTAAAACGGAACATTTTTCAGGATTACTAAATGCTTAAGTGAGAAACGTTAGCATTCGTAAACTATTAAACATAAAACGTAAAAGTCCTAATTATTCAAATCCACTTAAGATCATATGATATTTGTTTACAAAAAAAAAGAAAATATACCAAATCTTTACATTAATGTAACTTGTCTTTAATGCGGTTGAAGTACATTAGTTGTCATAAAAGCAACATTGCGAAATTAAATTCCTCATATTTTGTTAAAGTTAATACAATGTTAAATCATCTTATTTGTGGGTAAAATGTCAAGCTTTTAAAGGAATTTTCGCGTAGTTCTATTAGTAAAGAATAAATTAAAGGTACTTCAGGTAACATTAGAAATTAAGATGGAAAAAGAGCGATAATGAAATGTTACTATTTTCTTATTGAACTCCCTTTTATGTTAATTATATAAGTATTTAGACATAAAATTCAAGAGAATTACTTGAAATAATCGTTTGTATAAAAATGCTTTTATACGAATAATTACTCAATAGTTCTATTCAAAAGATATAATTTTTTATTTCAGAAAACTTTTGATAATGATGCGTTGGATGAATAAGTTTTATGTAAAGTGTTATTTTACAAATGTCTAATTTTAAGCTAAAATCTTATCAGACAAAAAAAAAAGAAAAATCTGGCGTTAAGCATACATTATGAAACAATCTCCGATACATTCTAAAGAATATATAAATTATTCCCTGTTTTGATACATTAAAGGATGATATAAAAATAAATAGATTTTTAAAATATATATAATACAATTGGAAATATAAATTAAACAATTTTCATCCTCAGTTGGAGAATTCTCAGAAATATTTCGTACACAGTAAGAAAAAAAAATCTGTAATCTTACAGATAAAAAGTTGGCAAAATCTGTATGCTTATTAACAATTTATCTGTACAAAGTACTAGGAAAGATGTAAATCTACACAATTAGGTTTATTGAAGCTACAGAGATCTGTAACTTTACAAACGAATCTACTAAAATTACAGTAACCTTACTAAAACTTTGTCTGTAACATGTGTTGTATTTAAATTAAAAAAATCATGGAATCCCAGTTTCCTATAAAATTCTTTGTACCCTTACAGATTTTTTTTTTATTTTCAGTGCAAATCTGTATTTGTTACATGCACTTTTGCTGTTGAAGTTTCATAAAAAGCTCTAGGAATCCCAGTTTCTTAAAACACTTTTAGTAGCTTTACATATTTTTTTGATTTTCAGTGCAAATCTGTATCTCTTACATGCACTTTTGCTGTTGAAGTTTCATAAAAAGCTCTTGGAATCCCAGTTTCTTAGAACACTTTTAGTAACTTTCCATATTTTTATGATTTTCAGTGCAAATCTGTATCTGTTACATGCATTTTTGCTGTTGAAGTTTCATAAAAAGCTCTTGGAATCCCAGTTTCTTAGAACACTTTTAGTAACTTTACAGATTTTTTTGATTTTCAGTGAAAATCTGTTTCTGTTACATGCACTTTTGCTGCTGAAGTTTCATAAAAAGCTCTTCGAATCCCAGTTTCTTAGAACACTTTTAGTAACTTTGCAGATTTTTTTGATTTTCAGTGCAAGTATGTATATGTTACATGCACTTTTGCTGCTGAAGTTTCATAAAAAGCTCTTGGAATCCCAGTTTCTTAGAACACTTTTAGTAGCTTTACAGATTTTTTTTGATTTTCAATGCAAATCTGTATCTGTTACATGCACTTTTGCTGTTGAAGTTTCATAAAAAGCTCTTGGAATCCCAGTTTCTTAGAACACTTTTAGTAGCTTTACAGATTTTTTTGATTTTCAGTGCAAATCTGTATATGTTACATGCACTTTTGCTGTTGAAGTTTCAGAAAAAGCTCTTGGAATCCCAGTTTCTTAGAACACTTTTAGTAACTTTACAGATTTTTTTGATTTTCAGTGCAAATATGTATCTGTTACATGCACTTTTTCTTCTGAAGTTTCATAAAAAGCTCTTGGAATCCCAGTTTCCTAGAACACTTTTAGTAACTTTACAGATTTTTTTGATTTTCAGTGCAAATCTGTATCTGTTAAATGCACTTTTGCTGTTGAAGTTTCATAAAAAGCTCTTGAAATCCCAGTTTCTTAGAACACTTTTAGTAACTTTACAGATTTTCTTGATTTTCAGTGCAAATCTGTATCTGTTAAATGCACTTTTGCTGTTGAAGTTTCATTAAAAGCTCTTGGAATCCCAGTTTCTTAGAACACTTTTAGTAACTTTACAGATTTTTTTGATTTTCAGTGCAAATCTGTATCTGTTACATGCACTTTTGCTGTTGAAGTTTCATAAAAAGCTTTAGGAATCCTAGTTTCTTAGAACACTTTTAGTAACTTTACAGATTTTTTTGATTTTCAGTGCAAATCTGTATCTGTTACATGCACTTTTGCTGTTGAAGTTTCATAAAAAGCTCTAGGAATCCCAGTTTCTTAGAACACTTTTAGTAACTTTACAGGTTTTTTTGATTTTCAGTGCAAATGTGTATCTGTTACATGCACTTTTGCTGTTGAAGTTTCATAAAAAGCTCTAGGATTCCCAGTTTCTTAGAACACTTTTAGTAACTTTATAGATTCTTTTGATCTTCAGTGCAAATCTGTATCTGTTACATGCACTTTTACTGTTGAAGTTTCATAAAAAAGCTCTAGGAATCCCGGTTTTTTAGAACACTTTTGGTAACTTTACAGATTTTGTATTAAGTTGTTAATACAGATATTAAAAATTTTTTTAAAGATAAAAAACTTTGGTTTTTTTCTTATCCTTTTTTAATCTAATGACTGGTACCGAGTATTCTGAAGAGGATGGCAGAAAAGAGATTAAAGAAATCATACCTCAAATACGATAGGGAAATAAGACATAATACATTCCTTAAAAAGAATTTTGAATTTTTTCGTAGTTGGACGTAGAAAACTCCCCCATTTTGAACTTACGGTAATACCTGATATAATTGGTAAGTATACGGATATAAAGTTGTTAATACAGGTATTAAAAAAATTTAAAGATAAAAAACTTTGGTTTTTTCTTATCCATTTTGAATTTACAGATTTTTTTTACAGTGTACAGACCAGTGATCTAAAGGTGTATATGATCTATAGATTTGTGTTTTATGCCGCACGCTAGTAGATAATTATTGGTAAAATGTCGGCTTGCAAAAGAGCCTTCTCACGTTCCCTCAAGTAAACACTCAAAACTTAGTCGGATGTAGCAATCCAAGAAACTTTCTTCTGTGTCATATACGTTAATACTTCCAGGAAAATGAAACAAAGCAGTATCACCGGTTAGGTAATTTATACCAAAATCTAATCTGCAACAGCTTAATTCAAGTTTTAACTTAATCTGAAATTTGAGAAAAATCCATATATTAGTATTTCAGATAATATAATCACAGAAATCGCAAAATAACTGGACAGAAACACCACCTGTTGAGCGATTTACTCTAAAAACTAAAGAATACTAATGTATATCAAATATTATCTGGATTTGAAGTTTGATGAAAGTTTTTGCATTAGTTCTCGAAATAAAGCTGATGCGGTAATCATCAATAATACCGCAGAGAAGTTTCACCTGTTGTAAGATGTACACCAAAATGAAATCAGAACCATACTAATGGATTTTGACGTTTATAAAAATCCAAATTTATCTTGAAATATAGCTATCGAAGTAATCTTTGAAAAAGTCGGTATAGCAGCGCCATGTGTTGGGAGATACACACAAAACACTAATCTGATCCACTCTTTATCAATGTCTAGCAGAATTTAAAGTATTGTAAAATTCTGTGCAATAGTTCTTACGATAGAGCTAATAAAATATTTTTGTTACTCACATACAGGCAGACATTTTGTAAAAACAACTTTTTTTGGAATGTCTGATCTTTAAATTCCCACGAATGGCCGAGAGGTCCTGTCTCCGAAACTGATATGGCAGGTGCTGGGTTCAAGCCCAATCGCGGCTGTCGGCCGAACCGTTCGGCATTTTCCGTGGTTTTCTTCGGACCTTGGATTTACTTGCGTGTATACGGGTTAGATTGCTTTTGATAAGACCCCCACAGAGGGCATCTCCCCTTTAGGGCCTATATATTCAAAGGGTAGATCATTGCCCGACATAAATAAATACAAGTACTCAGACGCCTAAAATGTGTAAATCCATCTAAAACCGGAATTCGAAAATTTTCATGAATCCAATTCTTGCTTCTTGTAAAGATACAAGAAAGTAAAAAATTGTATTTCTACAGATGTAACTTAGAGAAATCTGTAGGGTTAATAAATTCTTATCTCAACACTGTACAAGAGGAAATGTAAATCAATAAAATTAGTTTTCCTGAAGCTACAGAAGCCTGTAACTTAACAAAATAATCTCTCTGTGGCACAGAAATTGCGATTAGGGGTCATCCATAAATGATATAACGTGTTTTTCCCATATTTTTTACTCCCCTCCCTGGCTTTGTCACAAAGTGTCACATTTCACCATAACCCCTCCCCCGTCTTCTCACAAGTTACAATTTATTATGTAAACATATACTTGCGGTTCAGGAACAGAATAATAATAATAATTAATATAGAATAGTAATAAAATATTAATATGAAAAAGCGTGAAAACTGTAGCTTCGTGATATTTGAAATATAATTTAACGCATTTCGTTTTAAATTTTATCTTTATGAATACAAAATATTTTAATTTAAAAATAACTTCATATTTCATAATTTAATCTACTGAATTTTAAGGCTTTTATTTTAACCAAAATGTGTGATGTCACATTTCGTCTTACCCTGTCCCAGTAACACTCTCACTGTTTGTCCCAAACTGTCACACTTTCATCAGCCCCTTCCCCTCTTCCCCCTCTCCTTCAAGCGTGACGTCATTTATGGACGGGCTCATATTTTTTAATTATTTAATGGCCATGCACAAATGAAACGCTTTTACGTTCTGCTCTGTCGCTGCACTTATAGAGGTTCAAAATTTCATTATTTTTGTTTTTTCTTTTCTTTTTACTTAAAAAAAATAAAAGCCACGAATTTAAAACCATTCATTTTCAAATTAAAGTCAAGATCATACATACGCATCACATTAACGCAATTTTTTTTCTGACGTCGATTTGGCGAAAACTTCGTTTTCAAATATTAGTTGCATATATGTTTTTTTTAAACTATGTTCTATTACTTTAAAAAAAGGAAATAATAATAAATAAAAAAAGTTTAGTTTATAATTATAGAATAAAAATGAAATCATTAAAAAAATAGTATAAGTAAATAAAAAGTTATTAATAGGAAAATAACAACATCCGAGTTTCTATGTCAGGCATATAATTGCTTTTTTGTTGCAATCAGGCCAATGTTTTTCGTATATGACATCTATGTTGTGTTTTCATACTCTAAACTTCGAAACTCCATGGCACACGACCATTTTGCAAGCTGCGTGAACTAATGACTTTCTTTGTATTCTATTTTTGTTTTGTTTTGTTGTTGTTCTGTGATTGTTCTGAGCAAACGAGAATGAGACGTACATTTGTACGCATTATAAATTGAGATGTAAACGAGAAGAATTATTGTAATATTTATGTTCGTGTTGTAAATTAAATGTCATAGTTTCGTCCAAAGGAATGTTTTATTGAAGAATATGCTTATCATTCAGACGAGATAAACCACTTAAAAGCGAATAACCTACACCGAGGTAAGAGATTTTTAGATTAATAGAGATTCTAGTATTTATTACGACACATTTTGGCGCCCATACGTCGCGCTTTTATTTGGTTTGAATATTATTCTTTGATAAATATTTATTTCTTTTGAGAATATCAAAATGGAAACTTTAGATGCTTTAAAATTAAAACGGAAAAGTATTAAGACTAGCGCAACGAAGCTTATGAATAATATCAATGATGTTTTTCAAAATCATGATAGTACGATTGATATGCTTTGGTTAGAAGAATCGTCTGCGCAAATTAATGATAAAGAAAATCAATTTCTTGAATTGTGTAAATGTATTGAAGCAGAAATAAAAGATTTAAAAAGTTTAGAGTCAGATTTTGAATCAAGCCAAGAGTATAGGGAAAAATTTATTTCCGTGAAAACTAAATTGAATCGCAAAATGAAAGATTTACAGAAAAGTGAAAGTAATGTCGCTTTAAATTCGGCTGCTGCCTCTAGTAATATAAACAATGATTTGCCTGTGATGGCTGAACATAGAATTCGTGTTAACCTGCCTAAGCTGAACATTGAGAAATTTGATGGTAATTTAGAAAATTGGCAAGAATTTTATAGTCAGTTTAAATCAGCAATTCATGATAACGATGAAATAAGTAAAATAGATAAATTTACATATTTAAAAAGTCTTCTAAAATCATCGGCGCAAACTGCTATTCAAGGATTATCGATTTCTGAAGAAAATTATGATATCGCTGTTAATATTTTAGAGAACCGCTACGGAAAAAAGGAAATATTAATCAGATCTCACATTAACAAGTTATTAAGTTTGCCACCTGTCCGTAATTCGTCTAGTTTGAAAGAATTGCGCAATTTGTATGATACTTGCGAAATACATATTCGCAGTTTAAAATCATTGGGAATCGAATTAGAAAGTTATGGAAGTTTATTATTTCCTATAATGAGAAAATTATTACCGAGTAATTTAATGTTGAGTTATAATAGAGAAAATAAAAGTGAAACAGAATCGTGGAATGTCTTAAAGCTGTTAGATTATTTAAGAACGGAAATAGAAACTAGAGAACGTACATTTTCGTTTCGCAAGACAGAATCAGATGAAAACAAAAGATTTGAAAACAAAGTAGTCGTAAAAAAAGAAATTTCAGATACAGATTTTGTTAATAGTAAATCATTTAAGCACAGAATGCCTACGACAGCTACTTTGAATGCAAATGTTGAAAATAGATGCATATTCTGTTCAGAATGCCATGATATAGAAACTTGTTCTAACACTATAGAGGAGAAGAAAAATATTATAAAAAGTCAAGCAAGATGCTTCTTATGTTTGAAAAAATTCCACCTAGTTAAATATTGCAAGTCTAAAAATAGATGTAAATTTTGTTTTCGGAAGCATAATTCGGTAATTTGTGAAGAAAGGGAGAATAAAGGAGAAATAACCGATACTTTAGTTTCATCAATTCAAAATGCGAATTTAACACGAGATATTTATTTGCAAACCGCTACTGCATTAGCTATCGGAAAACAACATAAGTCGAAATTACGCTTATTGTATGACTTAGGATCGCAGAGATCATTTATATTGAGTAGCGTTGCAGAAAAATTAGGCTTACAAGAAGTGGGTGAGGAAGATGTTACGATTTACGCTTTTGGTTCTAAAGACGCGATAAATCAGAAATGCAAGCGATACAGAATTATTTTGAAAAATCCTGAAGTGAAAAATAAGGGTATTACAATTGAAGTGTTAGAGACACCAGAAATTAGCGAAGCTTTACTTGCCGTACCCGAGAAGAAAATTCGAGATTTTGTATTCAGAAATAAATTGCAATTAGCTGATAGAACCTATGGCGATTCAAAATATTTTCAACTATCAATTTTAATCGGAAGTGATTATTATTGGAAAATGGTAACAGGGAAGATTCGTAGACTCTCGGATGATCTTGTACTTTCGGAAACGATTTTAGGGTGGACTGTTAATGGTTCTACTGCATCTAAAGATGCTAATATTTTACAAACTTCGATTAGTGTTATGAAAACAGTTTCGGAGCATGTTCAGTTGGACAGAAATGCAGATGTAAATGATACTTTAAAAGCTTTCTGGGAGTTAGAATCTATAGGAATAAAACCAGAAAAGGAACAATCTGATATAGAGAATGCCGTATTAGAAAATTATAATAAGACTGTTAAATTTAAGAATAATGTATATGAAGTGCGATTGCCCTGGAATGAAAGAGTTGTAGAATTAACAGATAATTATGAGTTAGCGAAGAAAAGGCTATACAGTTTAAATAAGAAATTTGAGAAACGTCCAGAATTTTATGAAAAATACGCTAATATTATAGATAATTATTTAGAGAATGGAATGGCAGAAGTTGTCAATTCGCAGCCAAGCCCAGTATCTTATTATATGCCTCATCAAGCAGTTATACGTGAAGACAAAACAACAACCAAGCTTCGAGTAGTTTTCGACGCGTCTTCTCACTCTGCCGAATCTATTTCTTTGAATCACTGTTTACATGCCGGTCCAAATTTAAATCCAGATATACTTGATGTTTTACTTCGGTTTCGATTACATAAGATCGCAATTACTGGAGATATTGAACAGGCATATTTGCAAATTAGTTTAGATCCTACAGATAGAGATGCTGTTAGATTTTTATGGATTGGAAATTTCCCTAATACTGAATCAGATTTTAAATTGAAAACATTAAGAATGACAAGAGTTTTATTCGGAGCGAAACATAGTTCATTTCTGTTATCTGCAACGATAAAACATCATATTAATAAATATAAATCCACATTTCCAGAAGCATTTGATATACTAAATAAATGTCTATATGTCGATGATTTACTTACTGGTGTGAATGAAGAAGCTCAAGGTCTGAAGGTATATGCTGAGGTTAAGAGCATTTTGAAAGATGCTAATTTCAATATGCGCAAGTGGACTACAAATTCCAGAAGTCTTCAATCGCAATTTGATTCAAAAGAGGAAGCTGTCCATCAAAAATTTGCTTGTACAAAAGTTTTAGGTTATAAATGGAATACCCAAGAAGATAATTTAAAAGTTGAATTGCAGAATTTTATGAAATATGAAAATAAGAACAGCGGTGTAACCAAAAGAGAAGTTTTAATGATGATAGGAAAGATATATGATCCCATAGGAATTTTAAACACTTTTACAGTAACTGCAAGAATTCTTATGCAAGAAATTTGGAAAGAAGGTCTGAATTGGGAAGATAAATTAAATGAAGACATGCACAATAAATGGATTAAGTGGTGCGAGCAACTAAGTTCTATTGAAGCTGTAGAGATTCCCAGATATTATTTTGGTGAACACTCAAAAGATGCAATTCAAGATGTACAACTACACTGTTTTAACGACGCTAGTTCCAAAGCTTATGGATCTGTTATATATTTAAGATATCGTGCCAATGAACAAATATTTACTAGTTTTGTCATTTCCAAAGTCAGAGTTGCTCCAATCAAGAAATTATCTCTGCCAAGATTAGAGCTCATGAGTGCAATAGTTGGGACTAGACTAACAGCCTATGTTAATGAACATCTTTTCAAAGAAATGAAAACAAGTCTACATTTTTGGACGGATTCAATGATTGTCCTGCATTGGATCAGAAGTAATGTCGAGGAATGGAAGCCATTTGTTCAAAATAGAATTCGAGAAATACAACAAAAAGCAAATCCAAGTTTATGGTCACACTGTCCTGGCTCAGAAAATCCAGCCGATCTGTTAACCAGAGGTGAAAAAGCAGAATCACTTTTAAAAAATAATGCATGGTTTAACGGACCCAAGTGGCTGCAAGAAAATGAAACATACTGGCCTCAAGAAACAAAAGTAATTGATGTCAAAGTTGCTGAAGAAGAGAAAAGAAAATCAAAGAGAACAAAAATTGTACAAACTAGCTGTGTGACTCAAGGAGAGAATACAATTTTTAAAATTGAAAATTACAGTACGATTACTAGACTACTACGCATCACCTGTTGGATATTAAGATTTGCGAATAATGCAAAGAAACATGCTAATAAACTTTCGGGACCTTTGAGTGCTGAAGAAATGTTGAAAGCAGAGCAATATTGGATAAAACAGACGCAAGAAAGGTTCTTTCCAGAAGAAAAAGAAGCATTATTTAAGAAGAAATTAGTCCCAAGAAATTCCAAAATTCTAAATTTAAATCCGTTCTTAGACGAAGATGGAATCATTCGATTAAAAGGAAGACTCCAAAATTCAAATTTAAGTTATGCAGAAGCTCATCCAATTATCCTTCCAAGCAAAAGTCATTTTACAGATCTTCAAATCAGAAAAGCTCATGAAGAAGTAGCTCATGCTGGAGTTTCCGAAACACTTGTCCAATTAAGAGAAAGATTATGGATTTTAAAAGGTAGGCAGCAAGTAAAGCGTATAATAAGAGGTTGTATCATCTGTAAAAAATTCAGCACCAAGCCTTATTGTCAAGATATTGCGCCCCTTCCTCCAGATAGAATTAAAGAAGCATCACCATTTGAAGTCACTGGGGCAGATTTTCTAGGTCCTTTATATCTAAAAAATGGTGCAAAGATTTACGTTGCTTTATTTACTTGCGCAGTAGTAAGAGCGGTACATTTAGAGATTGTTATGAATTTAACAACAACCGAATTTTTAATGGCTTTTCGAAGATTCATCTCACGGCGTGGAATTTGCAAGATTATTTACACTGACAATGCTAAGACCTTCAAGAAAGCGGATAAGGATTTACAGCAACTGTGGAATTTGATAAAGAATCCCGAGGTGCAAAATTATTTTAGTGAAAAAAGAATTAAATGGAAATTCATCGTAGAAAGAGCAGCGTGGTGGGGAGGATTTTATGAGCGACTAGTGCGTTCAACGAAGATGTGCCTGAAGAAAATCCTTGGAAGATCTTCATTAGACTACAAAGAATTTGAAACTATTTTACTGGAAGTGGAAGCTATTTTGAATTCCCGCCCATTAACTTTTGTGTCCAGTGATGCCAATGAGCCAACTCCCTTGTGTCCAGCACATTTTCTTGTGGGAAAAAGACTTACAGCGTTGCCACCGGAAAAGACAAGAATCACTCCTTCTACCAAAAATGAATTAACTCGCAGATATAGATACAGGTTAAGTTTAGTGCAACAATTTTGGTTGAAGTGGAAACAGTTTTATCTAATGGACTTAAAATCTCTCCATTATACAGATCATTCCAAAGGCATACAAGTAATAAAAGGAGATGTCGTTCAGATCAAAGAAGACAATCAACCAAGGCTCTTGTGGAAATTAGGCATTATTACAGATATCCATCCTGGTAGAGACGGAAAGGTTCGTGCATGCACCATAAGACTAGCAACAGGTAATTTTATTCGGCGAGCAATCCAACACTTATACCCATTGGAACTTTCCTGTAAAGATGAATAGCTTATCTTTCTGGGCCGGAGGATGTTGTGTTTTCATACTCTAAACTTCGAAACTCCATGGCACACGACCATTTTGCAAGCTGCGTGAACTAATGACTTTCTTTGTATTCTATTTTTGTTTTGTTTTGTTGTTGTTCTGTGATTGTTCTGAGCAAACGAGAATGAGACGTACATTTGTACGCATTATAAATTGAGATGTAAACGAGAAGAATTATTGTAATATTTATGTTCGTGTTGTAAATTAAATGTCATAGTTTCGTCCAAAGGAATGTTTTATTGAAGAATATGCTTATCATTCAGACGAGATAAACCACTTAAAAGCGAATAACCTATACCGAGGTAAGAGATTTTTAGATTAATAGAGATTCTAGTATTTATTACGACACAATCTATGTTTTTTTCTGTCGCAGAATCTTCTAATTTAGCAAAAAAAAAAAAATGAGCAATAAAAATAAACTATGAATAAAAGATATACGATTTACAACTTGGCTAGTTTTTACATTTTCGATTTTGGTTATATATATATTTTATATTACGACAGTTTCAATTTCAGAACCGATTCTAACCGATTTTGAAAGTTATATTAATGAAAAAAAAATCGGAAACCAAAATTGAAAAAGTAAAATCTAGCCCGGTTGTAAATCATTCTCTGCAATCCTATGCAAAAAAAATACGTAAAACTATTAAAATTTGAAAAGAACGTCCTCATAGATTTAACATTATCATCCGTGTCTTTTTAGACCGTAGTGTGGGGCTCTTACGAAGTAATTTTCAAATTCAGGAAAATGGTCTGTTTATATGGAGTGGTTAACTATATATGTAAACAGGTTTCCAGGAATAAGTATTTAAATTCCAAGATAGTTAACCACTTCATAAAGACACATCCTTTTCCTGATTTCGAAAATTACTTCATAATTAGATCCAACTGTAACAATTACGTGAGCCGTATCTTTTTGGAGGTCTGGTTCTCGAAAAAATAAACATTTGCAATTAATAAAGCTGCATCGATACCAATGGAGTATTCGCTTCTAATTTAACTATAAAAAATTTTAATTAAAAAGTATCTTTCTAGTTCAATAATTCGTTTCAAAGTTAGTGGTTTTCCTTTCACTACTGTAATTCATAACGGTTATGTGAATGTGTTTTCTCATTATAAATGGAGTTAAAACTATTCATTACATAATTTAAAAAACAGTAGTGATTTTGACATCATATAATATGAAACACATATCGTATTTTTTATACCATATTTTATTTAGAAAACTATTCTATTTAATGTAATTATTGTATTACATTAACACCCGTATGTAACTTATGAATTTAAATGTACCTCACTCTCAGGTATTAGCTTTCTCAATACAAAAATTACATTTACAAAAAACTTTCTTATTTTTACGCTTTATTTTTAAACAGAACGGGATTTATTTTTATTTTATAAAACAAATATTTCATTAAAATCTTTACCCCTAGATATTCATTTAAAAATTACAAAGTTTTTCTATTTTATAAAAGTCACGCACGATTAATTCCAATTTAATATAGAGTCACTACTATCCTCAAAGTTCAACATTTAAAAAGCATTTAAATCTGGTTTAAAAGTGAATTTAATTGTTTTTTAAATGTTGAACTTTGAGGATAGTAGTGACTCTATATTAAACTGGAACTAATCGTGCCCTTTATAAAATAGAGAAATTGTGTATTTTTTTTTAAGATGATTATCTAGGGGTAAAGTCTTTTAACGAAATGTTTGTTTTATAAAATAAATATAAATCCCGCTTTGTTGTTAAAATAAAGAGTATATTTTTTTAGAAGAGAAAACTAATACCTGAAATTGGGGTACATTTAAAATTATATATAATGTCATCTCATCACTTTCCGTAACTGAAAATTGGATATTTTACAACTTGTCAGCTCTTAGCTAAAGATTGAACTGAAATTGATAATTAATGTCAGCCACTGACACTTTTGCCAAATTTTCAGTAATACGTATCGTCGAAATAATGTTATAATAAAACACTGCCATGACATGCTTTTAGAAGTCTTTTAAAATAATATTAAAGGGAGTATTTAATCCACAAGAGAACAGAAGTCGAACAATTTTAAGCAATTTGACATGATACACTCATTTCAGTCTTTGAAATTATTTACTTGTAACATCAAGCTACTTGACTAGCCAGTTAATAGAACATATAAAATTTCAGAGTATAGTATATTATTGTGTTTAATCACGAGAAAATACCGCGCAATTTATAGTTAAAGAAGATGGAAAACGAAAGTAAAGTATTGTTCAACGATCATGTTATGCACTAAGATTACAGAATGTAACTCAATAATCAGTATCACTCACATTTTTTGGAAGAATTGTTATACAGGGTGCTAAAAAAAACAAGTTGCCCATTTCAGAAGTCTTTATAATACGTTCTCTTGGTCCGATTGTTATCAAATTTGAATTACATATAATTTAAATAATACGCTTGACATAAAAAAAAATAAATAAATAAAATAAAATTTTAAAAAATAATACAAAAATCCAAATTTTGCCACCAGAGGGCGCTGCAATACATCTAGGACATTTCATTCGTTTTATAAATAATAAAAAATACTAAGCAAGTGAAAATGGTCAATAAAAATGAACATTTCACCGAAAGATTTATATTACAGTAGAATATTGAATATCCAGGTGCATGTATATGTATTTATATGTGTATGTATAACATTAAAAGACAGCTTACCGAAAAAAAAATCTTTATTTATTAATTTATTCATTATGATTTTTTTTATAAATCTCAAACGCATTTTTTGAAATATCTGTATTTTAATCTCATTTGGACCTGGCCCTCTCACTGACAATCCCGTGTTAACACGTTTACTAAGCTACAGGTTTCACAGCAATACAAGCATTACTTAAAATAACTGTATTCGTTTAATAGATTTTTAATACATAAAACAATATCTAAATCTTACAAGGATATCAATGATATTCACTTTTAAGTTTTTATTATATATTTTTGAAAGATTTTTTTTTTTTTTTTTTTTTTTTTTTCTTTTTTTTACCATTTGAAACAAAATGCGGAAAAATCAACATTACAATTTTGCTCTTTTGCAAGACTTTCATAGGGCTAGAGAACGGTTTCTAATGTGCTCTAAAATGGGGAACTGATTTCTTAGTAACCTTGTATTTCACTTCTTACATAACAAGAAATAGATAACACAGTCAAATCCGTTAAATATAAATTTTGTGTTTTTTTTTTCTTTTTTAATCAAATTTAATATGTAAGAGAAACATTATGAAATCAGATTGTGTTTCTTTACTATCAAATAAGAAAAAATTCTCTAAAAATGAAAATAGAAATTAAAGTACAGTTTTGCAACAAGAACTGTTTTTCTTCTGAAAATTAATCATGTCCCTTTCTCAATCTCAATGGCATTGATCGAGTAAACCAGAAAACAAGCAATTCAAAGATCGATTACACTTGTAAGTATTGCTATTAAATAGGAAATAATATATATTTTTAAAATTCTAAAATGCCGTAGACACATAACTTTTATTATTTTTATTTTAAATCACAGATTTCTTTTTATTTTAAATATCAGAAATGTGATATATTTTTAATTATATAAATTTGGATTATTATATTTAGAAGAACGTGCAATGGTGTTTTTAATAAATGGGGAAAGAACTTTTAACCTGTAATTAGACTAAAAAAAAAAAGATATTTTTTAGCTAAATTTTGTTTAATTATTAAACTACAATTAGATGCGATGTTTGAAAATTTGAAGGAAACCAATGGTGATGCATGGAAATAGAGTAAAATGCATTGTAATTAAAAAAAATCTAAAAAGAGGAAAATTTTCGCCTACATTTATTTATTTATTTATTTATTTATTTATTCATATGTTTTAGTCCCTAATGAAAAACGAGAAATTTTTATAATGTGGTAGGAGTTTTGTTTAAGATTATATGGAAACCTATAACAAATTACATTTTCATTGCACTTTTTATGCATTTACTCATTATTTATTTATTTGTTTATTTATTATTATTAAAATTTTATTCGAAAATAAAATGTTGAAATAATCTAAAGATTATTTTAGCTTTTTGGAAGTATCAATGGCACTATTTCTTCAAAATTCTTTCAGTAATAACAGGTCACAATCGGCAGAAATATAAATTCTCAAACCAATAATGCAGAAGAAAATGGAGGGAAATTACATAGTTCTGTGCAAACATTTACTTCATTTTGTAACAACTAAAGTGCGCGAAACTTCAGTACACGTGTTTGGGAATTTGCTTGAGCCAGACATGTCTATAAAACTATAAAATTTTTAAAATTCCTACTGCCTGTAATTTGTTTAAAATGTTTTTTTAGTATCCCAATAAAAGTATTACGCATCATTTTTGAACGTGCATTTATTTATCAAAACAATAACTATGTAGCCTGTTTTTAACTCTTAAATTAAAACAAAGAGATCATAATAGCAAAACACAAATCTAGGTCGTATCTCTTAAATTCTTAAAAAGAGTCTTACAACCGCAAAAAAAGTCTATAGATGTAAATTTACAGAAATCTGTATGCTTACGAAAGTTTTATCTCTACGTTGTACAAAAAAAAAAAAAAAAAAAAAAAAAGATGTCAATCTACAAAACTAGTTTTTGTAAAGATACAGAAATGCGTGTGCCCATTGCTTTAAAAAACTACACTTTAAAAAAAATCATTAAGGTTACTAAAATTTTTCTGGGAAACCGAGATTCCTGGAACTTTTTATGTAACGGAAACAGTAAACATTTATGCAACTGTTTCGGAATCAGCATTATTTATTCATTATTTGTGATCAAAACCACGCGATCAGCAATGAACAATGTAAAAAAGTAAAAGAGAAAAAAAACATTGAGTTAAATTGACATCTTAATGTTTTGTTTTATATGCGCGTTCGTATCTGGTTGTTTCGTGTTAAAAAAATTTTGAGAAAAACCAAGTTTTGATGTATTTTGTGGCAACAGTCTTTTTTCTTGTATTCGAAGATAGGAAATTAAAAATGCTGGAAGTTTGTATTACATGCGTCTTTATTGTTTAGATTTAGTGTATAACTCGTCGCCGGTGTTGTGATCTTACTTCATCAATGCGCAAATGTGAGTATTCTTTTGTATAAAATTTTAAAGTTAAAGATATTTAATCGTAAAATTAAAGTCATAACAATTACTATCGTGTTACGTATAGTAGACTGCACATACATAAATAAGTGGCGTCCACGACAGGACCGAGTTTAAACAAAGATATCTATCATATTTATTTTAAAAGTGTTAAAAAAGTTTTAAGGAAATAAAGATTTCCAAGATGTTTAAATCGGTTAAAGGTTTCAAAAGAAAAGATTTAATCTTTTTGGCTGAACAATTAGGTGAGAAAGTATCGTCAACGGCTATATTTGCGAAGCTTAAGGGTCTAATTTTAAATTGAAAGGAATATAAACATGATCCAGAATTTGTACAAAACGTTTTAGAAAATGCCGTTCTAGAAAGAAAGGAAAAAGAAAAACTCAAAGTGCAAGCAAAGAAAGAAGCCGAAGCACTGAATATTGAATTACAAGCAAAGAAAGAAGCTGAAGCATTGGATACGGAGTTACAAGCAAAGATTGAATGCAAAAATATGAAAGTTAAAATTGGCACATAAACTAGAATTGGCAAAACTTCAATTGCCAGTAAACAGCCAAGGTATAATTCTCAATCAAGTTATCGACACTTATGCAATGAGAAGAAAGTTTACATTACCAAAATTTGAGTTTAGAAAGTTTTGCGGTGAAATCATAGACTGGTTACCGTTTTGGTGTCAATTTAGACAAATTGATGAAGATTTAGAAATTGCGCTAGAAAATAATAATCTTCAGGTATACCCGAGTTGTATTTGGTGTGAAATGCAGTCTATTTCTTCTTTCATCAATCATCAAATTTCACATCCGAAGGACTCCAGGTTTTGCTGAAAGTTTTAAAGATAGACTGTTGCATGCATAGTTTTTATGTGGATAATGTCGTAATCAGTGTAAACAGCGAAGAAGAATTGAAAATTTTATCGAAGATGCTAAGACGCTTATGGCGAAAGGTAATTTTGATCTAAGACAGTGGGAGTGCACAGGTGATCGCCAAGAAGCGCGAAACACGAAGAAAACCAACGTTTTAGGTCTCATTTGAAAGAAGGATTCTGACATGTTAAAGATCAATTTAATTTGGTTACAAGATTTCGAAGATATGGTGATTCCAAAAAACATGAAAATTACTTCTGAAAACATAGAAGCGTGTTCACTTCACACATTTGTAGATGGAAATAAAGATGCTTACGCAACAGTTATATTCCTGAGAACAGAAATTGAAAGTCAAGTCTACTTAGTTTTCATAGCAGCCAAATCAAGAGTTGCACCTTTGAAGGATGTCATGATACCAAGAATGGAATTATTGGCGGCAACTATGGGAGCTCGTTTGGCGCAAACTATTGTAGATGTTCTCGGTTGGGAAAAGATGAAGAAGTATTATTGGAGTGATTCATCTACAGTACTCGCTTGGCTATCCAGAGATGACAATTGGTTAGTATTTGTACGAAATCGAGTTCTAGAGATCAGAAGACTAAGCAGTCCTTCATCATGGATGTATGTGCCAAGTGATAAAAATCCTGCAGACCTGCCAACTCACGGATGTAAGGCAGAACAGCTAGCTGTCAGAAGATGGTGGGAGGGTCCAGCATGGTTGAGAGATTCAGCAGAGTTTGAAAAACATCCGATCTCTAGTGACCAAGACTATGATGAAGACGAACTTTGGAAGAAACGAATAAAGTCAATTTCCCTGATAACGAATTCTGGTGTTAAACAAGATAGTTGATATTTCGGATATTTCTCGAGTTATGTAAAAATCATACGGATGGTTGCATGGATATTACGTTTCAGGCATAACTGCAAATGTGTCAAAGTGAAAAGAGAATGAGAACTGACGTCATCTGAATTTAAGACTCTAAGCATGATTCAGAATGAAGCTTTTTTTCCAGAGAGCGATAACAGATTGCGTACTTTACAGACATGGAAAGATAAACAAGATATAATTCAACTACGCACCAAAATAACGCACAGAAAAGACAGTGAAGATTTCCTAAAACCTATAATCCTGCCAGCAAAACATGAAGTTGTAAAACGGCTCATTTATCATGTTCATGTAAAAGATTGTCACACTGGATTACAGATCCTAATTAATTTATTGAGAGAGAAATACTGGATACTTAATGGTCGTAGAAATGTAAAACAAGTGTTAGCACAGTGTGTTGTGTGCAAACGATTCAGAGGGAAAAGTTTATGGAGAGATAGTGCTCCTCTACCAGAGAGTAGAATAAAGGATGCTAACGTGTTTCAGATTACGGGTGTAGACATTGTAGGTCCGTTATACTTGAAGAAAATTCAAAAAGGTTGGATACTGATATTTTTCTGTGCAATATACAGAGCAGTGCATTTAGAGTTAGTGACCGCTGCTTCGACAGAGACATTTTTAATGGGACTAAGGCGATTCATAGCACGGAGAGGAAGATGTGCTGTCGTTTATACCGATAACGGCGCAAACTTCACTGGATCAGCTAATTTATTGAGATGCCTAGACTGGTCACGAATACAAAAATAGACAGAAACATGATTCCCTAGTAGTAAATCAATATTGGTCCAACGTTGCGCCAATATTTCATTTATTGGAAATATTGCTAATAAAACGCCAATATTGATTATATATTGGCATTTCATTAGAAATAGTTCCAATAAATTCAAAATATTGTACAAATGTTGGCGTTACATTGGAAATATTTCCAATGAATTTCCAAATATTGTACAAATGTTACTGTTACAATGGAAATATTTCCAATGAAACCCCAATATTTGCGTTTTATTGGCAATATTACGAATAAATCTCCAATATTGGCATAATATTGGCTGCAAATATTGGCTAAATAAGGGCAAAATATAAACACCCCAATATTGGAGCAGTATTTCATGCCAGTACTGCGCCAATTTGACACTATTGCTAGAAAATGTAGCCAATATTAGCCCAATATTATTCGACTACTGGGTAAGTTACTTTAAAGGTAATAAACATTTTATGATACCCCTATATATGGCAATATTTTATTTTTATTTTGTGAGATTTAATTGAAAATGTAGTGTAAATGTCGTGTTCTTGCTGTACAAAGAATAAAACGTATTTAAATATTTCATTTCAAGTTAAATACATATATATTTGAATAAGTTTGTTATTTATACAGTTTTACATTATAAAGTTATATTTTTTCTGCATTTTTTAGTTTTCAAACTATTTTGAAAAAGGATTTAATTAATTTAATATGAATGTAAAGTGCATTTTCATGTTTCCTGAATTGAATTTAGAGGCTTAAAGTTAGAAATGAATATCTGAATTCTTTTTAGAATGAAAGAAACAATAATCTTCTTTGGAAAAACCAAAAGCAAATAAAATGTAGTGAATCAGAAAATTTCAACTTCCTATAACGTTTTTATCCTTGTAATAAAAGGTTTAAATTTGAGGAAGTTTTTTGTATTTTTCTTGAACTGAAATTGCAATATTTATATTTTTGATAAAGCGTTTTAAGTGTCTTAAAGTAGAAACATTTTTTAATATTACAAATATAAGCTTTACATTGCTTATTTATTAAAAGGAATTATTTATTTAAAGTATTAATACATTTCGTATGCATATTATATATTTATTTACTTATTTAAAATTTTATTGTACATATATACAATGGCAATCCATAGGTTTCGGCCAGTTACGTTCTTTGATATGTTGGTCAGAATGTTCAGCAAAGAAGGGCAAATGCTTCATAAGTGGGTATATGTAAATGATCTTTCATCACGTAGAGGACGGTTAAAGTGAAAGAGAGCAATTCAAAGTTCGTGTGTGCAAAATTTTCTGGCCATTCGTCAATTTTTAAATGTTTTTTGTATGTATTTGTGCATTAATTAACGTGAATAGTATAGTTAGTATTCAAAAATGAAAAATTTTACAGTTATTTTTCGTAAATTAATGATTTGTTTGCCGGTATAGGGACAATCCACTCGTGCGATTTCGGCAATTTTATCGATTCGAAAATCTACTTTGAACAATATTTAAAAAATGATAAAGATTGCAATTGACTTCAGGATTTGTTATGATCCAGGACATTCCGTTAAACAACAATCCGTGTGGAGAGATTTACCAAAAAAAAAAAAGCAGTTGATGACCTTCACGAAAATGTCATAGCAATATACCACGATTTACGAAACGAAAATAATGTTAAAATTAGTCGGTGTCACGTGTAAGGACGTTACATGATGTAGTATTTTATGGAAGAGTCGGTATTAAAAAATCTTTCACAAAAAAAAATCAATGGACCCGACTGCTGTTTGCCAATGTACACAGTAGCCGAGATGGTTCTACCTCCGAAAGGGGGTAGCGGGTTAAGGGGGGGTCTGGCGGCCCCCACCGAATCTGGTAAAATCATTCCAAAAATCTTCAAGAGGGTCGAAAAACAAGCAGTATAAGCTTTTTACCGACATTACAACCCCAATCGAAAACACAGTAATGGCGAAAAATATGATTTTTTGTGATTTTTATTTTTGTCAACCAGTTTAGTTTATTTTTAAATGGTAAACGCAATTAAAAATTTGTTTTGGATGTGTGGAAGTCCCCTGATTTTTTTTCAGATTTTTTGGTCAAGTAAAAACATGTGAATTTTAGGTTTAAATGCGAAAAAATCGTGAAAAACGCGTCATTTTCAAGATTCAACCCTCTAATTTTTAGGGTTGTTTTCATTTTCCCGAGGGGTGCTGTATAGTATAGATAGCGGCAATTGTCCTCTTTCAAATGCAGCAACTGGACTCAATTTGGTCAATTTTGGTGAGCGGGGCGATTTTTTGAAAAAAATTCGAATTTTCAACTTTCGGTAAATTACGGCGCGTACTTGGTATAATGCGTCTTTGCTATAAAAAATACATCTCTATAGGGGTTTTTGAGGTCGCTGATCACGAATTTGATGTCAAAAAAATTTTTGACAACAAATTCACCCATAAGTATTTATTAACACAGGTTTGATAATGTAAAAAATATCATTGAATCACAGCATTTAAACAATTTTAATATCGTGTTCAACTAATATAATCAATGAAACTAAATTTTCTGGTATAAATCATATTTTATTCAAGCTTACGTAATAGTCACACAGTAATATAAAACAGCATAATACTTTTTTACAGAGCTAAGTTAACAATTTTACAGTTTTAATCTTCGCCACTATCTTCTTCAATAACAGGTTCAACGCTTTGAACAGAGAAAAGATTTGTGAGAATCTGTGCTGGACGATAAATTCGCGACAAATATCTCGCATGCCCTAAGAAGTAAATGATAGTGGCCACATGTGAACAACAACCGACAGTTCTGAGGCCATTCGCACAATCGCATACGTATTCTTCTATACCACTTCTTCCAATAGCGTTAGGAACGTATTTTACGTAACACCTTATGTGCCTCGATTGAACTTCGCATCTCAAAATTGATTTATCTTCCAACAAGTAATGCATATTAAGAACTCCATCTTCAGTACATAATTCTGCTAAACAAGAAGCGGTCTGTGATAACTGGTAAGACCCTGTAAAAAGTATCTTCAGATCTCTTTCTGTCAACTCCGGAAAGTCTACAACATCATTTGACGTCAGAGGTCTGAAGATCCTTTTTTCAGTTCCAGTTTTTGTCTTCTACCACTTTCGCTAAATCATTATTAACGTTTTTTCTGAGCAACATTTCGTTAGTGATCTCATCTTGTAATTCGCTATCACAATTGAGTCGTTTTCCGAACAAGTTAACCAGAAAATTCGCTATTTTGCAATAAGTATAGAACTACTTCATAGAACTAGAACTATTTCATAGAATATTTCCTGCCGGTCTGAAAAATATATAACTTAGTAAAACGAAGAATGTAAAAAACGTTTGATTTCATGTACAAGAAATAACTATTCATTACCTTTTATAAAATGTAGTAAAGAAGGTAAAAGTAACAACTACGTGTTGCTGCGGTGACACTCGACACGTGTATGCGACGAACGCTGACGGGAAAAAGAAAGCTAGAGTGATGCTACAGCGCTATGACGACGCCACAGCGCCATGGCGCGTGCGCAGTAGCATGACTTCGGATTGGGCCTAATGCCTCGAGTCGTGGGCCTAGTAGTGTAGTCTTTTACCAGATGGCGGTTCACTCAACTCATTCGAAATTCAAATTACCATTATCAATGCAGTTAAAATTCACATTACGTTATCGGTAATTATTATATTTTTGACTAAATAAAATAACGATGAAAATTCAACGACACATAATTTTTTTTTAATTAATGTTAATATTATTAATAATATTATTAATACTATTAATATTACTATTAATATTATTAATTAACTTTTTTTGGAATAAAAACTAAAAACAGTTAATTGAGAGAAATTAAAAAACTCTTTCAGTAATATTTTTACATTTTCAAACCTGTGTTAATAAATATTTATGGGTGAATTTGTTGTCAAAAAAATTTTTTGACATCAAATTCGTGATCAGCGACCTCAAAAACCCCTATAGAGATGTATTTTTTATAGCAAAGACGCATTATACCAAGTACGCGCCGTAATTTACCGAAAGTTGAAAATTCGAGTTTTTTTCAAAAAATCGCCCCGCTCACTAAAATTGACCAAATTGAGTCCAGTTGCCTGCATTTGAAAGAGGATGATTGCCGCTATCTATACTATACAGCACCCTTCGGGAAAACGAAAACAACCCTAAAAATTAGAGGGTTGAATCTTGAAAATGACGCGTTTTTCACGATTTTTTCGCATTTAAACCTAAAATTCACATGTTTTTACTTGACCAAAAAATCTGAAAAAATTCAGGGGACTTCCACACATCCAAAACAAATTTTTAATTGCGTTTAAACCATTTAAAAATAAACTAAACTGGTTGAAAAAAATAAAAATCACAATTAAAATAAAAATCGCAAATTACATTTTATTCCATTCATAAATGTGCAATGAAACATTATACAGTAAACATGTTTTTTTTTTCATGCAAAATTTATTATTTTTTAATTCTGATTGCAGGATGTTATATACAATGTTGTTTGTCATATTTTCTGGAAAAAAACATTTTTAGGATTCCGCACTTATAAAGTGAAAACAGAAACGTTAAAGGATCACTCTCCCGTGTCTGTCTTTCCATTTGTCTCAGCCACTTTACTCATAAATTATAAACATGGGACGTTCAAATTGGAAAAAAGTAATAAAAACAACTAACCCACATACTTACAATTTATTAAACATTTACAAATATATTTAGGAGGGGTTAGGGGGTTAATTAAGTTACTTGATAAGAAAAAAATCTTTTATTTTTATATTGTTGTGGTACCATCTGAAAGCATTCGTTATGCTGAATTCAAAACTATTTATTTTTTTCATTTTTGGTATTATATTTTCAGAGATACAGTCATAATATCGCTCAAAAATGTGTTCCACCCAATCTACAGAAACAAAAATTATACAAAAATTGCAGGCTGTAGATGTTACTTTATACCTTGCAGGAAAATTATAGTGTTTATTCTATACATAGTTTTTAAGAAAGCACATTTTTCTGCTACACACAAATTTCGATTTGTGGAAACTAAGCAAAAGGGATTAGGATCGTTGGAGGTACCTGTTGTAGCAGAAGTATTAAATATGCAAAAGTATTAATAATGACTTTTGAAATAATTCGTAGGCAATTAGCCGAGATATTAATCTTTGCAGAAATATATGGTTTGGACATAAATATTGACGAGGCAGTATACTCTACATAACATCGACGTTTGAAACCTAGATGTAATTTTTAAATATTTTTCTGTAATGCAATATCTAGTAGCAATATAAAAGCAATAAACTTCATACTGTTGCAAACAAAGTAATTTAATTAGAAGTAATCACATAAATCAGGGGTTTTTTTTTCGCATAAGAAATTAAAAAAAGTTACTCATTTTAGTACCAGGTTTTTTTTAAAGGAATTATTTGACTTATTAATTGCAAAATGTTCTTTACTTCGGATATAGTGGCGATACGAAATTTCTGGCATGAAAAAATCTAATTATTTTTTTTCAATTCCTTAAGCATGCGAACTCTTCATGAAAAATATAGGGTACGCGATTGTTTCCATTGAGTGGGTCTCTCATTACAAATCTAGTGTATTTAAAAGCTATTTAAAAACCTATCTGGAAAAATGCGTTACGGATCTAAGCGGCCTTGCAGATTTGCGAGCTTCTTTCTACACAAGTACACTTAGCACAATGCCGTGTTTAAACAATGAACAAGGGTTTTGTGTTAACTGCACTATAAAATAAAAAAATTATTACTATGCTTAATTTAATTTTATGAACTGCCAATTAAAGTTTAAATATGCACTAACTGCTATTGTCAGTACCGAATTGAGTCCCTTCTAAGTAGATAGGGTTAATAAAAAAAAGGTACTACTCTGTTATCCCTTCGACCAATTTCGCCAAATTATAAAAATCGCCAAATTAATAGCCAAATTATACATATTGACATAATTTTTTTTATTTTAAATAAAGAAAAAACAAATAATTAGTAGACTATTAATCAAAATACAATTAAAAAATCGAAAAAAAATCACTTAATGACATTTTAAACACGTGAGTCGTATTTAATGTCATTGAATGTGACATTCACGATCATCCATTATTGGCATTTAATCTTACAGTTTAGTGACAACATTTTGGTCGACGGGATAACCTAGTAGTACCAAAAAATAGTTGCACTAAATAGCATATTTGATACTATTTAGGCATAACATGTGTTTGAATTTTTATGGCATGCCCATTCATACGTTTTTAGCTACTTTTTTACAGCTACGCTGTAAAAAAAAAGTTTCATTGGTTCCGTTTTGGAAACGGAAACCAGTTGCCTTTACTGAAACGTATAGATTCATTTTGAGAATGAAACTTTTAAATTAGTAATTATAAATAACTGAAAATAGGGGCAGTAGCAGAAAGGTTTCTTATAGTTTTTGTCATGTTCCGTACTCAAAACAGAATTATATGAAACTTTAAAATTCTTTTCAGAAATTTAAGTGTTTCATCTCTGATGCGAAATGTTTCTAAAAAGTTTTAGAGTGAATAAACTACCCTTCTTTTCAAAGTTTTTACAAAGTCTTATTGTATTTTCAACAATGATTTTCTTTTAATAATAACCTTAATTCCTTCGCGATAAGTTCACTTCGCTTAATTTTTAATCTTTAACCACTGAATTTTCAAAAAAAAAAAAAAAAAATCTCTGCTGAAATCAGGCGAAAATGCTCCTATTATAAGAAGAAAGAATAAACATAGAATATATAGAATAAACACCATATTTTTCCTACAAGGTTTAAAGTAGCATCTACAGCCTGCATTTTTTGTATAATTTTAGTTTCAGTAGATTCGGAATTAGATGTGATGGAGCACATTTTTGCGCTATATTTTGATTGTATGTCTGAAAATATAATACCTAGAATGAAAAAAGAAATATTTTTGAGTTCAGCATAACAAAGGCTTTCACAAGATACTCCACACAATATATTAATAAAAGATGTTTTCATCAAGTAACATAATTAACCCTCATATCCCCCTCCTAAATATATTATTGCAAATTTTTATTAAAAAGTAACTGGTGGAAAAAATGTAGTACTCTAACAATTATTATTATTATTTATAAAGAAATTGGCACGTATGCTTGTCAATCGTATCCAAAGGGTTAAGAATACACATGTTTATATACGGAACCCTGTGAACGCGATTAAAACTCGCACTTGACCGTTTATTTATTTTAAGAATTCTGAAAATTATCAACAAAAAACTTGGATAAATTATGCTTGTTTATGTAAAAATCTTAATTTTCCTACGACTATGCATGCTATCCTCATAAAAATGAAAATAATTTATTTCAATAGACCACCTAATCACAATCTGCAGTTTTAAGGCTTTTGCTAAATCAGTTTTGATAAATTTATCCAAAAAAATCTTCGTTCTTTGTCAATTTATTGGCGGTCGTCCTGTGGACTGTCTAATTTTTCCATACACCTGAAGTTTCAGAATAATTCCTCATGTATTTTTCTAGATATTTAACATAACGTCTAAATTCACAAATGTCCGATTATTAATGGCAATATAGTATATGATTATACACACATATATATATATATATATTGTTTTTCATGAGGGACTAAACTAAATTCTAAAAATGCAGAATTCATATTGTTCTAGTTTTTTTGTGTTTTTTGCCTTTTTATAATCAATAATCCCATTTCTTGGTCAACTTTAAAAATAAAAGTGAGGAGATTTTCCTATAGAAATTTCTCAAAAGATTCATCTAAAGGCGAAATAAGTTCAGCATATATATATTTTATTCATATGTGTTATTACAGCTATTATATCATAAAAAAGTTTTAAGGAATTTACATGCCTATTATCAAAAAAATAAATCTCTTTTTTATGCGAAAAATTTATGCGAATCTGAATAGTTATAAAATAGGTTACAGCCCAAACGCACTCATTTACTATGTTTGATGTAAAAGTTCCGACTTGTTTATTTAAAATATATACATAAATTATTGAATATTCAACCGTAATATACTGTCTAAAGCTATTTTAACAGAGTAAATAAATATACAAAAGTTCAAGTTATAATTTTTTTAAGTTAGTCTACAAGTTTGTATGTATACTTAATGGATAGAATTACAGTTAAAATGTAATTCGCTTTAACATCCTTAATTTATTCAAAGAGTTTTCGATGTAGTTTTGCATGATTGCATTTTCCTTTTAGGTAATATAAAATAGAAATATTAATGCGTTTCAACTGCATACATTTATTTGTAGTTAAGAGAAATATTTTATTTTCAAATTATTGCCTTCTACAAAACTAATTATTGTCACGCAAGGTAATTAAGCTTTTTAAGTCAACAAAGTTTTAACTGCATTATCACACTTAAAGTATCTTTTTAAATTAATATATAAAAATATTTACGACATTTTATTTCTTTTAGCATAAGAGCTTCCCCATGAACTAAGTTAATGAATGTAGGCATTCATAACATAATAATTCATTTATAATATTGACTTTATTAAAAAGTCAATTTTAGTGGAAAGTTTCAAATTTACTTTACAGTATTTTTTAAAAGAGCACTTTTTAAGATTTCAAATCTGTTTTAATTTTATTCAAGGCTGCGGAATCGGAGTCGAAACCAAACACATTTTTTGGCAAAAGAGTTTAAGTCGCTAAAAACAGGCCGATTCACCCTCCGTCAACAAGTTATTTTGTTAAACATTTTTAAGTGAATTTAAACTAATTATATGTAATTTTAAATTTATGAAATGAATTATTATTGTTGTTTACGGAATATTAAGGCTACTCAGCTTAAAGACAACGAATAAACTACGGTGTACAAAGTAAATGCAGGGGTAGGTGCAGACTGCAGAGTAAATACAGGGTGCTTCCCGTTTACAGAGTTGATGAAATAATAATTCAGGCAGATATTTTACATTTAGTATGTAAGTACTTTATTTATATTTTTGAGTTTTATGGTTTGAGCATAAGATTCAAAGGTCTGCAGGACACAAGGCTGGAAAATGAGGACAATTTTTTTCACACAGACCGTGTAAGTGGAAGTAAAATAATCTATATATATATATTATGCTAACGTATGTGGCACAAAAATCACAATTATTTGTTAATTGTTTAATGGCAACATCCAAATGAAACGAATCTCATGAATTACTGTGCAAAAGTCCTTTGGTAAGATTTAGGCTGTGGTATATTGAAATTATTTATGTTTTATTTCTTCGCTGCAATTATAGAGCTTCAAAATGTAATTATTTTTAATTTTTCTGTTTTATTCTACCTAAAAATATAAATAAAAGTCATGAATTTTAAACTTCTCATTTTAAAATTAAAATTATGTATTATAAATGAAATGAGTGAAAGGTTTATATTATTATATTTTAAATAATGAATGAAATACGAAAAAATGCGACTGGTATAATATTTAATATTTAGCGATTTATTATCTGCGCTGGGCTAGCATAAAGATACCGAGCTCTTGATTTTTCCGCATTGATGTCGTAAATACACCATATTTGAGCGTTATTTTTTTATGCTAATTTATTGAAAACTTCTTTTTCAAATACCAGTTATATATATACACACACACATACACACACATATATATATATATATATACATATATGTAACGAAATAGAGATAAATATAATAAAAAAGGAAATAGAAAAAAAAGGAAAAAATAAAAAAGTTTAATTAATAATTATGGAACAAAACAATTTATATCATTTTACAAAAGAAAACAGAAGTAAATAAAGAGTTTATTAATAAATAAATGAAAATTGCCTGATTATCATGTGAGGCATATATTTGCCTTTTTCTTTCAATTGCACCAGGGTGGTGCGTATATGACATCTGTGCCTAATTCTTCTGCAGAATCTTCAAATTTTGAAAAAAAAAATTGAGCAATTAAAATAAAATATGAATCAAAGCAATAAGATTTAATGCTGAACATACATTCAAAAAAGGGAGACCAAACTGGTCGGCAAAGGCGGCTAGTTTACATTAAGGGGTTGGGTACCCTTTGAACCAATAAAATATGTGAAAAAGTGATATCGGTAAGAATTGCAATCATTCTATATCTAATTGACTTTTGACTAAAAAATTAAAAAAAATTTAAAAATGTATTTATTTTATTAGTTAAAGTTGTTAAAAGAAGTAAACACATACACAATGTTTTTAAAATTATTTTTAAAGATAACACAATTTTTACAAAAGAATAAAACTTGCATGCCTTGCGCGCATGATTTTGCAAATTTGAATTGCTAAAATAGGCCAAGATTTTTTTTTCTAAGTAGAGATATAATGTGTTTTTAAAATGACTTATTATGAAAATAAATAAATCTTATAGATCCAGAGAAAAAATTATTCTTCAGAAAAACTTCGAAATATCGATATTTTACACAAAAGTAGCCGTGAATTCTAAACTTCTAATTTGAGGAGCATAATAATAGATCATTTTGTGCCTATATACTGTTGATACATTCAGCGAAAATTTTGTGAAATTCTACGCAGCCGTTTTTCAGAAATTGTGCACGCAATGATCAAAATCACTCTTTGAGAAAATTGACTTTAAAATTTAAATCACCCATTTGTCCTACAGGAAAAGCGCAAAGTGTTTTAGACATAATTCTTCTTCTAATGCGAATTTTTGAATGCGGTTTATTTTAAAATGTTCCTATAAAATCGCATTTAATTATAAGCTATTTTTAAAAAACCGATTTTTGGATTCTTTAAGGGGTACCTGACCCCTTAATCAACCGGATTAGAGTAATACAAAAATTGGATAGGCTTTCTGAAAATATTTTTTCCTTCATTTCCATGTACGATAAACTCAAAGACATAAATTTTTTCAAACTTATTTCTATAAGATTTCTCAAAATGATTAATAATGGAGCTCATGAAGTGTTTAAATAAAGAAGATTACATTTTTTTCCTGAACATAATAAAATTGGGTTCGAAAAGGTAATATTTATTACATTCAACTTCATACTTGTGCCGGTTTTTTTGCGATACTGTGAATGATTTCAAGAAAAATAAATTTAGTGCTATTATCTACATTGATTCAGGATTGAAAGTGCAATATTTTACACTTCATTTATTTTTTCTACTCTAAAATAGTCTTTAGGGAAAAAACTGAAGGCAAGGGTAAAGTGTTTTGTTTGTTTGTTTGTTTATTGAACAACATACATCTGACTTGTGTGCTCGACATGAAGCCTGCTTATAAGCCATCGTCAATATACAGGGACGAGATAGCACACAAGAAATATTACAACACAAGAGAAGTACAACCAGGAGCTCCACACAAAGAGTGTGTGCAATGGAGCCAGTGGGATTCGAACCCACAACCTCACGATCAGATCTTAACCACTCAGCAACGGAGGCTCTAAAGTGTTTTAAGTCTTATGTAAACATTCCCTCATAGCATGCATGGTCACAGTGACGTCACAATGACGTCACTGTGAGTCACTTTGGTCACATCACATCTGTGACGAAAATGCCACCACTCAGTGACATCACATTGTGACTAAGATGTGACTTTCAAAAAAAATTTTCACAGTTCGTCACAATGTTAATGTCAAAGTAGTCACAAATGACACACTTTTCACAAACTGTTCACATTGTGACGTCAAAAAAAGCTCTAAAACGGCCATAACGACTTCACATTTTAGTCACTGTGACGTCACGTGACGTCACATCAACAATCGATGGTCACAAAGTCACAATGTGACTTCACAACGACGTTGCAGTAACGTCACCATGTCTTAAGGGTTTTTACCTAAAATGTCAAAACTTTAATCATGTCGACAAAACAACACTTCTGTTAATATTTTTAATGCAAATTTACTCATATGAATAAACAATTATGAAATTTCTTGAATAAATATGATCTACTAACACAACTGATTTTTTCGAAATTTGTGCCGTGTCAGTCATAGCTAAATTGCTCATTTTGTATGGAAAGATTTTCTAACTGAACAGTTTGCACCCTCTACACTGTTAAAAATGTGAAACTTTTGCTGCATCGTCACTCCATCGCTTTTATGGAATTTTTTTGACCAATGAGAATGATCCATAAAACAAAGAAGTAATCGCTTACTATAAAAGCCGTGAAGTGAGGATGCAGCCAAAGTATATTTTTTTAAACGCGCAGACTTGAACTAAAAAAAAAGAATGTTTCAAAATAAATAAATATTTCTACAAAAGGAACTTCCCTTTACTACCACCTCAGAATTTGCAGGGCGAGGCGTCGGAAGTCCCAAACCGCATTTCAAGTTCCGACTCTCTAGCAGAAGCCAGGACAAAAAAAAAAGCTTCGACCCATGTCCCAAATGGCGCGATTCAAGAAAAAGCGAAGTTTAATAAATAAATAAATAAATAAATAAATAAATAAATAAATGAAATTGAACAAATATAAAAGAGAAAATGGTTAAAATTAATAAAAAAATGAATACAAACTAAAAATATATCTATACAAAAAGAGCTTAACTTAAATACCACCTCAGAATTTTCAGAGTGCAGCCCAAGTGCCGAATCTGCCGCAGAAGCGAAGAAAAGAAGGTTTCGACCCATGTCCCAAGAGGCAGGATTCTAGAGGAAGCAAAATTGGAAAAAAAATCAAATAAATGAAACTGAACAAATATAAAAGAGAAATTGGTTAAATTAACCCTCAGACCGTTGAGTTAAAGGGCAAAATTGAAGTTGTTTTTAATGTAATTTATTAAATACGCTTTAAAAAGAAGTTTTCTTGAACATGATACAAAGTATTTTAGTACGTATATGTGTAAAAGCCTTCAGATATCTAATCATGACTTAATTTTTGAAAACTTGCTTTTATTTGTAGAATTATATTTATTTAGATATTGAATATGTTGCAGTGAAAGCTTCAGATTGGCGAACGCATATATAAGTTCGCGGAAATGAGAAAGTTAAAGACATCGAAAAGTGGGAAGGTTTGTGTTCTGTAGCTGCCACCAAAATCCTCAAGGCCTAAGGACAAGAGGAGATTATCACTAATGTACCGAGTTCTGACTAGTAAGAGAAAACACACGGGGAAAATTTGAATAGAAATTGCCGTTAATTTCATTTTGTGGAATATCTATCATTTTATATAACAATAATAACTACTTAAATTTACTGGTGAGAATTCGTATTACCCTAAAGAAAAAATCAATGAAATGCGGAATGTCACAGTGTTGCCGTATCTGACAGATCTTTTAATTGGGGAATTCCAAATTCTCACCTGTAATTTTAAATAGTTATCAGAGTTTTATAAGATGATAGATAAACCACAAGTAAAACAAAATAAAAATGCTATATAAAACTTTTTTGCGTCAGCTCCAACATTAGCAAAAACTCGGTCCATTTGTGATGACGTCATTGTTCAGTCCTTAAGAGTTTCAATGGCTGCGGCTCGGTATCCTGGAAATAACAGAAGACCTTTGGGGATTCGAGCTCAGTATTCGTCAAAAACGTCTTGAAGTAACGCTCAAGACATTATATCATTAAGAAAACAACGATTATTTTTCAGAACGTGATATTGCCGTAAAAGGAGGATGGTTGATAATATGGTAAATTATTAACAATAAACTTTTGCTGAGAAGCAAATCATGAGTTTGACTCCCGACTGATCAAGGAGCTTCCGGGTCTATAAAATGAGTACAAGATTGCTTGGGAACTATGCACCGAGGCGTTTTGCTATGGGCTGATCATTTGGATGAGACAAATGTCACATAGCACCTTGGCATCCAGTGTCTAGCAGAGTTGGATGAAATGGGCTCTGATCCTTCATGGATCGTAAAACGGCAGGGTTTTTTTATGAACTTAAAAACATGCTATTTTACTCATGTTTATTCTAGATTGATTATATATATATATATATATATATATATATATATATATATATCTGCTAATCTAATAAATCGAGCCTTAGATTTATAGAAAAAAGTTCCTAGAAAAAAATATTTAAAAAAAAAATCTATTTCGAAACATGAAAAACGAAAAAAAGCAAGAATTTTGTAATCGTTAACCTTTTTAAAAAAAGTTATTTCTATATTTTGTAAACTTATTTTGTGATTAAAAACATATTATTGCATATAGTTGTAAATTTTCTCGCATCGAGACCCCGTACCACAGGATATTATGTTTCACACTGACAAAAACTACTTGATTTGTTTAAAGAATCTGTTATTTTACCTTAAAAAATATTCCATTTATTCATATTTTCTATTTTTCAAAATACCATGAAAAAGCTATATGTGTAATTTAATCTCAATATTAAGTGCAGTTCCGAGTTTCCTGAATACTTTTGGAATTCCTTTTGTATCTTACTTTAAAGTTAAGAATGAATACCGTATTTCGGCACTGAAAGAAATAATAAAACTTCTTTGCCGAAAGTGAGTCATATGTAATAGAACAGAAAGATTCAGACTTAATAAAATGTTTTTATGCTTATAATAAGTAGTTTAAATGCGCAGAAATTCGAGTGTAAGTGTTGATTTTTTTGGTTATTTATACAGTTTTAAATATTTTATGTAGATGAAGTATAATATAATTTAGAATCGAAATCATTTTTGGCATTGTTTATTTTAAAATAGATTTTAAACATTCGTACAGAAAATAAAAATGGTAGTTAATAGAGGAAAGCTGTATTAATTAGTGATGATTCAAATAATAAACTCACTTCAAATTTTTCAAGGACACAGTCTATTAAACGGATTTTTTTATTATTATTTAAAAAAATTACATCAAGGTTGAATTAAAAAAAAAATATGTGTCTTATAATTCTTAAAAAAAATTGTCCAAACTGTGGTACGGATTGATTAATGATACTTAATTTAGATATATACTTAAAATAATTCAATAAAATACGGGTAACTTAATTTATCTAATTTTTCCAATTCAATGGTTCTTTAAATGCCAAAGTTTAAACTGATTCTTTTTAGTAAGCAAGTTTTTTGAAATGATAAGTCTTCTACAATAATTAATTAAATTGTTGAAATTTTTAAGTATTGAAAAGTATCACTATTTTATTGGATACATAATTATTGGATTCTTGATATATTTATAAATTAAAAAAATGCATACGTAACAAAAAAATGTAAAGTATAACAAAATCATCTCAACTGAAAATTATTTATTCCCAGATTCTTATATTATTTAAAATTTCCCCTTTCTTTTTATAATTTCTTGAAACATTTATTTTAATTCCTCACTTTTAAAAAACGCTTACTTTATTTTATTTTATTCTAAAAATTATTAATCTGTAAAGCATTTCTTTTCGTAAAATCCCATTACTTAAATTTACTCTTTTATCTGTTGCATAATATCTTTGTATTTACGTTGAAAAAATCATTCGATTACCCAGAATTCACTTCAAGTGATGCTAGAAAACCGGATTGCATTTTAACCTTCCGATAAGCTGCGTGAACGTTTTTTCTTTTTCGGGGGTAAAGTATTTGCATTGGTTGAAATCACTAATTTTAAAATTGTAATTGTCAATTTAGGTTTTAATCATAAAAAACTGTATTCTTTCTCAGAGTTTGATAAAATCAGGTTAGATTGCCTTCGAAGTTATATTTCCACGTTTTCTTCTCCTAATAAAATGAATGATATCTGGTGAAAAAAAATTACCTGGTGAAGATTCTATGTTAAATAACATTTTTTACTTATAGGGTGTGCAGTGGATAAAACCGTCATTTGAAAATTAAATTTCTCAAAAACAAAGATCGATAGAATTATGTGGTAAACGGTTTGTTCATTAGGCAAGCTGTAAAAATGTTAAACAGAAGTTTCGAATGGTGGATATTTTGAAAATGATTGGCTTGACATTTTTCTTGTTTTAGGTTGTTTGCAGAAAGCAAGTTTTTTTTTTTTTTTTTTTTTTTTTTTTTTTTTTTTTTAATCGTACAAAATTATATTTTAATGATGTTTGGAAAAAAAATTTAAATTTCAAAATTCTAAAAATTTTGTTCCAAAAATGGCATCGTACGCCGAAAAACAAGAAAGATGTCAAGTCAAGCAATCTTTGCAATCTTTGCAAATCTTTTCAGAACATCCACAGTTCGAAACTTCTTTATACCATTTTTACAGTTATCTAATAAACAAGCCATTTGCTGCATAATTCAATCGTTCTTGGTTTATACGAAATTTAAACTAAAGTTAGACTGTTATTCGCTGGACATCCTGTCTGATGATTGCACATTATTGTAATTATTTGTCTGTGAAGTGAAACATGAATAAACGTGATTAAAATTATTCGGCGCTTCTGACTGCTTAAGGGGTCTTGTACCTTTTAAACTCGTTGAAAATCAGCAAAAACATTGAATGTTTAAATTAGCGTACCTCCATTATTTTTTTATGTATAGACATGAATTTTTGGGTTTTGATTAAACAGATTATGCTTTTTAATATAATACCACTAGATACTGACTAGACTTTTAGAGAATTTGTGTATTGTTGAAATTAAAAAATCTCTTTTTTTCACTTTGTAAGTCATTGCGCGCACGATAACTTGACGTATGTGCGGATTATTATGAAATTAAGTATAGATATTAAACAGATATGTGTGTTTAAAATGAACTACTTTTAAGTATTTAGAGTGATAATAATTTTAGTTATGATCGTTTTATTGATTCAAAAATTTATTTATTTTTTACTTTTGACACAAAAATATTGATTTTTTATAGTTAATGACATAGTTTTGATCTAAGAGTATAGTTCATTTTAAAAATACATATATGCATATTATATAAATTCAGTTTCATAAAAATCCATGCATACATTCTCAAGATATGATGCGCGCAATGACTTACGGAGTGAAATAAAGATATGTTTTAAATTTAACAGTAAACAAATTTTGCAAAAGACTAGTCAGTATCTAGGGTAGTGTATTAAAAAATCTAATCTGTTTAATCAAAATCCAAAATTTTATGTCTATGCATAAAAAAAATAAAGGAGTTACACTAATTCAAACTTTCAATGTTTTTACAGATTTTCAACGAGTTTAAAAGGTACTAGACCCCTTAAATGGAAAACAACTCAATGGATATTATTCGTTGTTTTACTAACCGGTGCCACACGACTGCGAATTTAGGAGAGCTCCTGATGGAATTGTCTCACTACGTGTTTTGGTTAAGACCAACTGTTACATTCAGTGAAGAAGATTCTACACAATTACGCCAGATGTCTATATAAATTTCGTTACATAAACATATATCCGACTGAAACAAGATGCACTCTGCCTTTCATACTTCGGGGTCCATAAAATGAATGTCAAGATTGCTTGGGACACTATACACTAAGAGCCTTGCGTTGGGCCGAGACACATCCCTAGTAGCCAAACAATATTGGGACAATATTGGCTACATCTTGTAGCAATATTGGCGCACTGGTGCAATATTGTCATGAAATATTGCTCCAATATTGGTGTGTTAACATTTTGCCCTTATTTAGTCAATAGTTACAGCCAATATTATGCCAATATTGGGGTTTCATTGGAAATGTTGCTAATAAAACGCCAATATTGGTTGAATATTGGGGTTTAATTGGAAATATTTCCAATGCAAAGACAAGATTTGTACAATATTGGGTATTGATTGGAAATATTTCCGATGTAATGCCAACATTTGTTCAATATTTGGAATTCATTGGAAAAATTACAAATGAAATGCCAATATTAAACCAACATTGGCGTTTTATTAGCGATATTTCCAATAAATGAAATATTGGTGCAACGTTGGACCAATATTCGTTTGCTACTAGGGATGCTCCATACCATCTCATGTACAGAGTCTAGTAAAAAAAGAGTTGGGAGCTGTAGGCACTGATCTCTCATGGATCGTAAAGCCGCAGGCGGTTTTTTTTATGTATGTTACAGCCAAAACCCGGAGCCTGGCCAATTCTGGTACTAGCCGTCTTATAGCCGAACTTCCCAAGCTTTCTGTTCAAAACCCTAAATACATGAAATGAATAACGTATTTCGGGTTTCGGCCGGCCAATTCGCGAACTAGCCGGGAAGTCTTCGCCAACATCCGAACTAGGGATTTAACAGCATTATAATGCACAGTAAAAACGATTCCCATTGATTATACTGAAACGTAATATGTTTGTGTATCCCAGTAAATTAACCAAAATAATACACAATCCTCTTTCAATACTGAAAGTAATTAATAAACCTAATAAGAAAAAAATTACAAGTTGAACCTTTACTCGAGTTAGAGCCCGGCAGGCAGACGGCAAGACTACTTGAGTAGATAGACACTGTGTTAGAAATGATTAAGCCGAGTGCCTGTATCTATTTATATGTATAGGCCTATACACTATCTACCAAAAAGTATTTGTACACTTTCAGTTTTTGCCATTTTGTCAAATATTTAAAAATATACTGGTCGGATTCTTCTGGAACTTCAGAAATATAAAGATTATGTTTCACTTTATATTTATTTACATTCATTTGTTAAGCGGGTAATTAGGGGGCCGGCAAAAAAACAAAGAATAATAGAAATATTTGGGATCGCCCTGTACATGAAAATGCACGAAACGACTTATCGCTTTAGAATACAAATATATGAATACAATAGAATATGTACACTAATTTTTGTGAGAATAGCATGTATATTTATGGCGATAGAGCGATTTTTTTGAAAAATTCAAAAAATTCTGGTATGTTTTTTGTTTATATCATGCTGGGTTTTTGACCAAATTTAACGCAAATTTCAGAAAAATTGGCAAAATCTATTAAAAAAAATATAGCGCAATTGGAATATAAATATATTTAATACTTTATGAAATATGAGTAGTTTTATTAAATAATTTTTATCTGCGCATGCGCGAACGATAAAAACAATTCTTTTACATCATTTAATAGTCAATTCTATGGAGTAGCTTATAAAAAAAATCCAATCAAATATCGTGAAAATTCAAAAAGATATCATTATTATAAGTAAGCTGTTTTTACATTGCTCTCTAAAAACGGCTGAATGATAAGGGATTCTCCACAAATTGACATTTTTTATTAACTGACTTATAGGAAAAATTAGTACTATTTAATGAATACAATATTGCTGCTAATAAGTATCTTGACACCTGTGATAGAAAAGAAAAAGGGCTTTTATTCTTTTCCATCACAGATGTCAAGATACTTATTAACAGAAATATTGTATTAGATATTGTATGCATTAAATACTAATTTTTTCCTAAAAGTCAGTCAATAAAAAATGTCAATTTGTGGAGAATCCCTTATCATTCAGCCGTTTTTAGAGAGCAGTGTAAAAACAGCTTACTTATAATAATGATATCTTTTTGAATTTTCACGATATTTCATTGGATTTTTTTTATAAGTTACTCCATAGAATTGACTATTAAATGATGTAAAAGAATTGTTTTTATCGTTCGCGCATGCGCAGATAAAAATTATTTCATAAAACTACTCATATTTCATAAAATATTTAATATATTTATATTCCAATTGCGCTACATTTTTTCTACTGCATTTTGCCAATTTTTCTGAAATTTGCGTTAAATTTGGTCAAAAACCCAGCATGATATAAACAAAAAACATACCAGAATTTTTTGAATTTTTCAAAAAAATCGCTCTATCGCCATAAATATACATGCTATTCTCACAAAAATTAGTGTACATATTCTACTGTATTCATATATTTGTATTCTAAAGCGATAAGTCGTTTCGTGCATTTTCATGTACAGGGCGATCCCAAATATTTCTATTATTCTTTGTTTTTTTGTCGGCCCCCTAATTACCCGCTTAACAAATGAATGTAAATAAATGTAAAGTGAAACATAATCTTTATATTTCTGAAGTTCCAGAAGAATCCGACCAGTATATTTTTAAATATTTGACAAAATGTCAAAAACTGAAAGTGTACAAATACTTTTTGGTAGATAGTGTATCTGTCCTATATAATCTTGCCAGTTCGCGAATTGGCCAATCGGATCTAGAGTTTGCCAATTTCAAGTTTTAGCTGAAACATATATAAGTTTAAAAACGTGCTAATTTTCCATATGGGTCATTTCACGTAAAATGAGCAAAAATTTTAAAAAAGTCGTGGCCCCATGGTAACAGATTTTAATAAAATTTGATACACAGGTTCCATTCATATTCAAATAGAGCTCTGCAAATATCTTGACAAAAAATAAATTATTTTACCCGTTTTGAACATTTAAAAAACTGTAGAACGGCATCTGTGCAATCGTCCAATGCTGCAAGTTTAAAGCTCTGTTCCTTGAAAAATATTTAACATAAATCAATTTGGCTTGCAATTTTATAACCTCTGAAAAATTATCTTTTTATTTATTTAGCAATAGCAATCTGGTAACAACGTAATTAATTTTAAATCAGCTGTTAAAATTGAAAATTTGTAAATTTTGAGAAAATTCGAAACGTTATATTTTTTTTTAAAAAATGATAAAACAAGTGTGAAATTGTTTCATGATACAGTATTATATATGAAAATTTAATTCCCCAAGTTTGATAATGATCATTTAATTCTTTCATCTTCAAAAGAACTTAGAAACTTTTAAAAAAATTACAAGATCATATTTTTTTCCTCTTATGCTCAAATAATAAAAAAAGGACAGGTTCGGCATGAACAATATTGCACAGACTTAAAAATTAATAAAATCATAGTATGTTAGAAATATTTCAATAGTGCCTTTTTATTTCTAACAATTAAAAAAATGTGTTCAATAAGGTAATTTGTTACATTCCACGCAAAACTTCTCTTTAAATGTGCGCACTTTTCTGAAATATGGCACGATTTCAAGGAAAAAAATAGTGCTACCATCTATAACATTTTGATATTACTAGATAATTAATTATTCAAGTCTTATCAATTTTAATATAAGCCTGTAGCAAAAAAGAAAAACAAAAGAAAATAAAAAAAGGCGAGAAATAACGTTTGAATATTTAAAATAGACACTTTTATCTATAATATAAAATAATTTGAAAAGATATAAAAGTTTTCCTTCTTGTGTAAACATGCAATAAAAATATTTCCTTTTTCCGTCAAGTTTTTCCTTATTTATTTTTTTTTTTAGCATTAAGGACTCAAAAAGGCATACATGAAATTTTTTGCATTTAAAATACGTACTTTTATCTATAACGTCAAATAATTTGACACTTATAACAGATATTCTCAATTTTTAATTAATAATAGAAATATTGAATTTTATCTTTGGATTTTTTTACTTTTTTATTTTATTTTTTATTAACGAATAAAAAATCGAATCCAAAATTACACTAATCTTTTACTTATTATCCATTCTTACCTGAAAATAATTTATGATCTAGTCTTTTCATTCCTAAGTCTAATAATCAAGATTGAAATTTCAAGCATGCAGACAAAACTCGATTTTGTATCAACTTTTAACGGGAGTATACATACTGAAATAAACTGTCCTAAAATCTATTATTTTGCATTTACTCATAAATAAACATGTTGTACTTATATCGCAATTTTCATTCAAATCTGTGACATGGCAGGCACAGCTAATTTGTTCATTTTGTTTGGAATAACCCATATACATTTAATATATACATTTTTTCTGCTGATCTAATAGACTCATCAACAAACCAATGCTTAGAGTTATAGAAAATCTACTCAGAAATAAATTTAACTTTTTCAAAAAAATGTATAACCGACTCCTAAAAAAGCGCTAAAAAGAATTAAATAATTCTATAAAATTCTCTAATGACAAATCGTTATCCAATAACCACACATTGACTATCATGTACCGGTATAAAACGGTTAAATTTAATATATAGAATTTAATATCCACCAAACATAGGTTTTCCACAGAATATTTTTTACAAGAGATTAATTTACATATTTTTGATTTAATTTTTGAATATATACATATAAAAAGTAAGGAATTACTTTTTGAAGTTGGTGCCAAACAATCATAATCAATAATGATTTCCCCATTTTATTTATGGTACTAGACATAATATATCCACAATTCTTACTATACTTAAGATAGCTTGGCACCAACTTCAAAAAGTAATTCCTTACTTTTTATATATATATATTCAAAAATTAAATCAAAAATATGTAAATTAATCTCTTGTAAAAAATATTCTCTGGAAAACCTAAGTTTGGTGGATATTAAATTTTATATATTAAATTTAACCGTTTTATACCGGTACATGATAGTCAATGTGTGGTTATTGGATAACGATTTGTCATTAGAGAATTTTATAGAATTATTTAATTCTTTTTAGCGCTTTTTTTTGGAGTCGGTTATACATTTTTTTGAAAAAGTTAAATTTATTTCCTATTTTTTAGTTATTTATACCGTAATACATAATTATATGTACTGACATATGATGGCTCTTTGCAACGCATTACTAATGAACGCACTTTGCTGAGTTCTGATGTATTCGCTTTACTTGTCACCGTTTGATTGTCAACTTTTCAAAAGACACTTACAATATCGGTTAGTATCGTTGTGAATCTTTAGGTTTTCTGGATGTGGTAACTTCTTCAGATCTGGCACGACGAAAAGCTACCGCATTCATGAAATCTTAAAGTCAACATCTAATCGTACGGACATCGGAAGCGGCTATCGAAAGGTGACAATGCTTCAAGTAAAGTGTCCTTACACATAAGCGCGCGGCAAAGCGCTTCCATATATGAGTAAACAGCAAAATGACTCCACATGTATCTATGAACAGTAAAATGCTTTTCTAGTGTAGTCAAAAGTACTCCCCCTTCAGTCAGAAAAAGCAAAAAGAAAGATTTTAACAAAAATCGCTCTATGATTCAATAGATAAAAAACAACAATCTAATTCCTATAAATGCAGTAAAGGCATCGGGAATGAGCGGTGATGTTTCGACGAGGAATCAGAAAACCATAACCTGTACTTGGCTGCATCTATAAAAGAGTGACAGCATTCGATGCCCAAATACTTTTTTCACGGACGCTTTTGTCCCAACTCTTAAAAATTTGAAACTCACACTACCGCTTTTATGGAAAACGATTATTTCAGCCTATCATGGAGCATTCTCATGGGTCAAAAGACAAATATTTTATAAAAGAGGGGGAGTGACGATGCAGCAAAAAGGTAAAAATTTTTACAGTGTATGTATGAGATATTCCATAAGAAGGATGGAGTGACGATGCAGCAAAAGTTAAATTTTTAACAATGTATAGCAATGCTAGGCATTTTCTCTTATAAAATTTGATGATGATTTCCTGGAAGAATTCGATTGTACGCCGAATGATCCTTTTTTTCTACACACACATAAATACATAATCCATATTATTTTACAAATTCGTGGACATACAAGGACAAGATAGCACAAGGAAATATTACGACACAAGAAAAGTACAACCGGGAGCTACACATAAAAAGTGTGTGCAACGGAGCCAGTGGGATTCGAACCCACTATCTCTTACGCTCTCAAGAGATTAGCAGCGTGGTGTTATAACCACTCGGCCACAATGATCCCCTAGATGACTCATTTTTGTCCAGAATCTTTTCAATCAGTCGTATACTGTGCTCCATGTGTCGTCATATTCACATCGAGGAATCCTACATGAATAAAATCTGAAATCATTCTGGTGTCTAATCCGGTAACCAAATCTGAATCTAAAGATAATTTTGCTACACATATCTATGCACTTTATTTTGCATTGATATGTAGAGAAATTTTTTTCCTCCGGAGCAAAATATATACGAAAGGATTTTCATCTTTTCAACAACTTAAGGATGTCGATTGGTATCGATGTCCATTTCCGCTTTCGTGGATGCGAGAACTTGTCCATTTAAGCTTAAAAATTTCGGAAATTTATCGCATTCAGCAAACTTTAAGGCCCCACACTAGGCACAGAAAAAGACCCGGATGATAATGTGAAGTCTATGGGGGCGTTCTTTTCAAATATCTCGCCCAAATTTTAAAATTTTTACGTGATTTTTTTCTGCATAGGATAGCTGAGGATATTCCACAACCGACCTAGTTTTTACTTTTTCAATTTTGGTTTCAGATTTTTTTTTAAATTATTTTAAATTTCAAAACCGGTTTAAACGGTTCTGAAATTGAAACTATCATTATATAAAACATACATAAGCAAAATCGAAGAAGTAAAAACTAGGCCGGTTGTAGAATATCCTCGGCTATCCTATGCAAAAAAAATCATGTAAATATATTAAAATTTCAGCGAGATATTTGAAAAGAACACACCCATAGTCTTTACACTAACATCCGGGTCTTTTTCTGAGACTAGTGTAGTGCCTTAAGGTCCACATTGAAATCTACAGACTTCGTAAATGGGCATTGAAAAGCTGACAATCCATCAGTATACGTTAAAATTATTGTGAAAAATTACCTTTGTTTTTAAAGACTATCTATTTTCTGACTAATGAGAGCGATCTAAAAACGTCTATGGAGCGTTTTCATTGGTCAGAAAATAGATAGTCTTTAAAAACAGAGGTAATTTTTCAAGATATTTTAAACAAGGTACACTGTTAAAAATTTGACCCTTTTGCTGCATCGTCCCTCCACCGCTAATATAGAAAACGATTACTTCAGCCTATGATGGAGCATTCTCATGGATCAAAAGTGAGATATTCCATAAAAGCGGGGTAGTGACAATGCAGCAAAAGGGTTAGATTTTTTGCAGTTTAAAGTACGCGTACACAATCAGAACGCGTGAAGTTGCTTCTATGATTCAATGCATAGCAAAGTAATTCTAAATATTCGTATGTAATAAAATACCCTTTTCAGTCATAAAAACTAAAAAGAAAGATATTATTAAAATCACACCATGATTCAACATGCGTCTATATGAAAATAGTAATATTTGAAATTAAGAATGTTCTTTGATAAACGCAGTTTTCCAAAGTACAGAAAATTTAAGAATTTTTATTCCAGAACTTGGCGTTAGTCGCCTGAACGAGTTTGTTTTAAGGGTGAAAGAAGTTAACTAGCTTAACTTTAATGGTAAGCTTATCAAAATTTTTCGAAATTTATATTTGTCCAAATGTAAATCTAGTACATAGCAATGTACTTTAATCACTTTGTGAATCCGGCATAACAAGCACTCTGATACATAGACACTCTTGCTTTAACGTGTAAGGCTCTTTAGAGATGAATTTTAAGCTTTTCGATATCGAGTTCTCATGTCTGAATCGATGTGGATCTTTCACTTTGGTGGATACGAGAATTGTTCCAGCTAAGATTTCGTCCTTTGAAAAAAAAAAAAAAAAAAAAAAAACTAGCATCTCTGCAACAGTGGTTAGGATCTAGAAGGATTATTCGCTGTTAAGCAAAACAAGATTAACCAATCATAAGCCTTCATTTTTGAGAAGTTTTCATTGCTCGAAGGAGAGAATCTGGAATACATGGAGTGAAAATCTGCTATCTACACTGAAAAAAATTTGACCCTCTTGCTGCATCGTTACTCCATCGCTTTTATAGAATTTCTTTGTTTTGACCAATGAGAATGCTCCATAATAGAGCGAAGTAATCGTTTCCTATAAAAACGATGGAGTGACGATGCAGCAAAAGGATTCAATTTTTTACAATGCAAGCAGTGCTAAAAATTTGTATCCTTTAAATGTGCAACGATGCTACTGAATTCCAAAGTGTCGATCACAGCGACATCTGCGGCATTTTCGTGATACATTATCTAGACTAGCAATAATTCTTGCATTTTTAGAAAATGTCCTGCAGATGTCGCTTCTATCTTTAAATTTCATTAGCATTGTTGCACATTTAAAGAATAGAACATTTTAGCGCTTTTTTACGTGTTACAGAGTGCGTGTTCAGCACAACTTACCGGTTACTTACCGACCACTTACCGATTGTAGACAAGTACGAAATGAAAATCAAAGCGAAGTGTGACGTCAGCTACAATTCAACAGAATAGTTTTCATTGATGCCAAAATTTGCTTTCGTACTGCCCTACAATCGGCCGCTAACATTGGTTACTTTTGTAAGTTGCTCTGAACACGCCCTGAGATAGCCGATTTCCACACTATATCCCCTAGAAGCTATATTTCCGGTTTCTTGCATAAGAGAACTTGTCCGGGATCCAGGTAGAATTTGCGCAGTTAACGAAACCAGTTTAACAAATCAGAAGCCTGAATTTTAGCAAATTTTTCAATGTTTTAAATAAATTTTCTTGTTAATAAATCTCGTTTCGCAAACAGCGCAAAATTTATGTGAATCCTGGCCCTCGTCCAGCTAGAATTTTGCACTTTGAACACTATTAAAAATTTGAAACTTTTATTTTATCGTCTATCCATCGCTTTTATAGAAAATGATTACTTCATTGTACTATGCTGAATTCTCATTGGTCAAAATAGAGATATTCCATAAAACCGGTGGAGTGACGATGCAGCAAAAACTTCAAACTTTTAACAGTGAAAAGATCGTGTGTCTATGCAAGTGTAACATAAAAGCATGCAAAAGGAACACTTCTAATTGGTCAATTGCTACAAAATGAATTTGAAATTTAAAGTTTTTATTTTTAAAAAAGTTCTAATTATCAGATTTTTATGAAATTCGAATGGGACCACATAGGCCTCATACGCTTTCAAACAAAAAAAAGAATTATGAAAATCGGTTCATATTTGCAAAAGTTATGCGTGAACAACAAATACATACAGGTCGAAATCATAACCCCCTCTTTGAAGTCGGTTAAAAAGAATAAAAAAACCTATTTCCAAATATGAAAACTGAAAGGAAAGAAATAATTTTTTATTTGTTAATTTAAAGAAAAAATTGCTATACTGACAATTAAACATAGTTTACGATCTATCGTGACTTGGCTTTATTAAAACATGAACTTCAAAAATATATAGAATATAGTTATAAAATGAGTGTTTTTGGTTCCGAACCCTTTTACTACAACGATACTGTGTTTCACATTAAAAAAAAAAAGAAAAAAAAACACTTTATTTATTAAAAAAAAATCTTATATGTACTATCTTGCCTTAAAATATATTCTATTTATTTATATTTTCTATTTTTCAAACTACTATGAAAAAGCTATGTGGGTAATTTAATCTGAATGTAAAAGTGCAGTTTCGAGTTTCATATTTGGAATTTTAGCTCTTACTTTAAAGTTAGGAATGAATATCTTATTTTGTTATGGAAAGAAATAATAATCTTCCTTGCAAAAGCCGAGAGCGAGTAAAATGTAATAGAACGAAAAGATTCAAACTTAACATAATGTTTTAGGCTTATAATAAGTGGTTTAAATGCGCAGAAATTTGACTATCTTTTTTAGTTGTAAATTTACTTTTCTTTTATTTTACGGTAAAACGTTAGAAAAATCTCATATTAAAGAAAATATAAAATAATTTAAAATCAAAATTATTTTCAATATAATATGGTTTTAACTATACTTCAAACAGCTATGGAGGGTAAAAAAAAAAATACAGATAATGTAACAATGTTTAAATTAAGTATCCATTAATGTTTAAATTAAATATCCAGTTAAATGTTTAAAAGATATAGTCTGTTTTATGGAATTTAAAGTGGGTATTTGAAACTTGAATTTTAATTTACTATTGATGGAACAAACCATATCTACAAAATAAAGAGACAGAAACGATACTGCAACAAATAAAAATGTAACATAAATTACAAAAGGGCTTCTCCCCTTTGAGCTACAATCCGCAGTTCGGAGCCCGTTTAGATTCTAAAAGCACGCTAATTTGATCAGAATAAAAAACATAACGGAAAACTGAATTATAAAAATATAAAAATTTGTTATGCACTGCAAACACGTTTCAGTTCATTTCTCTTTCACTGGTAAATTCCCTAAGGCATGGTGACGTCACTGCGATGTCGTTGTGAAGTCACATTGTGACTTTGTGACCATCGATCGTCGATGTGACGTCACGTGACGTCGGTGTGAAGTCACAGTGACTAAAATGTGATGGCGTTATGGCCGTTTTAGAGCTCGTTTTTGACGTCACTTTGTGAAGTCACGGTGTGACTAATTTGTGAAGAATGTGTCATTTGTGACTACTTTGACATTAACATTGTGACGAAACTGTGACAAAAGAGACGATATTTAAATTGCCAGAAATATGATTTTGAAAGTAAATAGCATGTTTTGAAGATTTTTTGTAATTTTCTAAAAGTTTTTAAGAAAGTCACATCTCAGTCACAATGTGACGTCACTGAGTGATGGCATTTTGGTCACAGTTGTGATGTGACCAAAGTGACACACAGTGACGTCACTGTGTCCATGCATGCTATGAGGGTTGATCAGATTAAAAAAGATAACGGAAGAGTGAATTATAAAAATATAAAAAGTTCTTGTAAACTGCATACAAGGCCAAATCTGCTATTGTTAAGTTATCTTACAGCTGTGTTTGATTAAATACAGTAAAACCTCCATAACGGACACCTTTATTTAACGGACAATTTTCCAATCCCCACTCCCGAAACCTAAATTTTTGTATGTTTAACCTCTGAATAACCGACATTCAGAATAGCGGACAATATTTACGGCGATAAAGGATGAAATAATATTTTTTTAAAGAGAAAAAAAAATGAAAAAAAGTAAAGGCCACTAAACTTATCAGGGAATTTTGTGATCATAGATAAATGGGCTGGAAATCGCCCCCCCCCCTCTTCTCTACGTTCAGTGTTGAATTGAAGAGGTTGCCTGGGAGAGACATCTTTCAGAGCATTGAAATATCCTCCGGGAAAATCTTGAGATTTTATGCTTTTAACAGTCAAAAAAAGCAATCCCCCTCCCAGCCCGGAACTCTATAATGTCCAATAATGTCACTTTGAAAAACAAATTACATGTAATCGCAAGCTAAAGTTAACTTTGGTAACAGGGTTTTTTTTTTTTTTTTTTTCATTAGAGTGTAAGAAACAGTGGATAAAGATTTTATTTCGGTCACATTGCTTAAAAAAATAATTTTAATTTTTCATTAATCATATAATAAAGTTTTTAGGACATATAAAAGTCAATTAATGAAATGTTAAGCATTTCTTAGCGTTTTTTGAATCTCGGAGGCTTTTCCAAGAGTGGACACCTCTGAATTTCTGCGTTCCCGAGGTGTCCGTTAGTTAGAAGTTTTACTATTACATTTAAACAATGAAAAGTAAACTAAAATTAATTAGGTAAACAGTTTGTGACTTTTGAAGTTTTTTAACAAAGTTTTATGAAAACTGTTTTAAAGATGACATTTTTAATGTATTGATTTAAATTCGTATAACATAATTTTTTACAAAGTTTCTTTCTCTTTGTAATAATAACACGAAAATACCTTTCTTATTAGAGGATAAATATTATTGCTTTCGCTGTCTTAGAATTGGCAACAATAGTTAAAATGATCATCTAGAAATATGATATACGTAAATATCTCGTGTAAAATATTTTTTAATTTTAACTTTTTATCAATACTATTATTCGATTGTTTTAAATATGACATAATTCTTCCAAATTACTGCTTTAATTGCATATTAATGTGTTTCTTATCTTCCCTTTGAGCTACTATCAGTGTATTTATCAAACACTTCTCTATAATACGGCATTCTTTCATGTTTTTGTATACAATAATATTCTGAGTATTGCTGAAGAAAGACCAAATCACAAAAAATCATTTAAGTTGGCAGTTGCAACATCGCTAATCATCTTTTTTTTTAAGAAAAGAAAGATTATCAGATGCATATATATGGAATTCTTCTTCCTAAAAGTTCTTGCGGAATTATAATTAACTCATAATTGATTCATATCTGACACCCTTTAACTTTTAAATACTTATATTAACTTAAATTATTTACAGAGAAAATATTTACATAAGACTATTTACAAAGCCGATCCAGTGGCGTGGTCGGTACCGTCAGCGCCTCCCACACCGCTGGACCCTGGTTCGAATCCAGCTAGCGGCATGGATGTTTGTGTTGTCCCTGTGATGTGTATTAATGTATGTACTGTATTTCCTGTAATAATAATAAAGTGTTCTGTATTAGTTTCTGTGTATTATGGATCATTCGAGGTAACAGCCACTGTAGCTACAGACCTCAAAAAACATTGTTCATTCAAAACCTCAAATTCAAACTATTTACAAAACAAACAATCATAACTCCAATTAATCAATTACATCTTATACGGGAAATCGTCTTCTTCTTACATTCTTTTTCCATCAACTTAAAACTAAAAACATTCCATTCTCCTTTCTTCCGTTCAGTTCTTTTTTCTACCGCTTAAATCGTCTGGCTTCTTAGAAATTAATACCTGCTTCAAAATCGTCATTGAGAGCCTCATTGAGAGCCTTTTCATCAGAGTTACGATGCGTAGAAAATAATATGCAGATCTAATAGTGGAGGAGATTTCCCATATGTAAATACCGATAAACTAGCTCAAAATGTTTACTTAGCTTTTATTACAAAAAAGTAAAGAGCTATACTTATTTCAGCAGTTAAAAATCGTGTAATTTGTATTTATTATTACTTTTTTAAAATTAAGTAAGTTGTCTTGTTGTGATAACGTCATGTCAAGGTTCTATCAATTTTCACTGCTTTATTTCATTTTTTTTTAATGTAGGTTTTGATACAGCAATTTATTGACCATGCAAGGTGCACTAGGGAGGTTCGACCTATATTTTACAAAATGAATAAGACACAATATTTTAGCAGGTCTAAATTCACAAAATGTAGAGGCGTGATTTATTCACCAATGCATATTAATCCCCTGCAAACAAAACTACAAAATAAGATGGAATAATGGCAAGTAAATTGCCCCATTCTAAAGATGCCTACTCTACTGTCCTAGAAATTGACAAATTGCTCTTATGTACCATTAACAACACTGCTATATTTAGATGCATTAATAATTATTTCACATTTTATTTTACTGGCATGAACAAATTAGCAACATGTAGGACACAGAAATTTCTGTTTATCATTTTTAGTTTTCAATGATTACAATAATCGTATCTCGTCAATAAAATAAAATAAAAAATAAATATTCTTAAGATGCAGTCTCGTCACTGAATAGGTTACAATGGAAACAAGTTGGAAATTGCACGTGAAGCGTAGCAAATGAGGTGCGTTTGTACGATAACGAAGTTTTAAAATATTCAGATCTTGCTGATATAGTAGAACGTACTTTGGATACAGTACAGTGGTCGAAATCTTTGTGTTCCTGTAAATATGCAGGGAGTAATTTTTATTATACTTCATTAACGTATATCTTATTCAAAAAATGTGAAGTAGTTTAATATAATTAAAACACGCCCCAAACAATGTTTTCCCGTATAACATTATTTAGTGGAATATATTTGTGTGGCCCTCTAATTTAATAATAAATATTCTTTGCATCACAGATTGCACAGAATGTATATTTTAGTACATACTTCAAAGATTCATGCCAATTCTATTACGTTCAAATGAGTGTAACACCATTAAAATGCATTTGAAACTTTTTTTTCGCATTGATCGTAATGTAACGGAATACTTTTGATTGTCCCTGTAATTGATTTATGCATCCGACTTTCATAACATTTTAAATAACTCGACAAAATTACGCAATAATTATATGTTTTAAATTTCAAACGATTAAAATGCATTTGAAACTTTTCCCCCATTGATCATAATGTAACGGAATCCTTCTGATTGTCCCTGTAATTGATCTATGCATTCGATTTTCATAACATTTGAAATGACTCGACAAAATTATGTAATAAATATGCGTTTTAAATTTCAAACGATTAAAATGCATTTGAAACTTTTTTCCCCATTGACCGTAATGTAACGGAATACTTTTGATTGTCCCTGTAATTGATCTATGCATTCGATTTTCATAACATTTGAAATGAATTGACAAAATTATGTAATAAATATACGTTGTACGGAGGTGGACTAAATTAAAAAGAAAAAACTAAATTAAAAAGATAGCAAGTTGACTGTAAATTTTAATGTAATGTTTATTTTGTTAGAGTCGCCGCTTGTTGCAGCATTCAGAGCTTGTTGCTAAGAGAGCGTTTCTCTAAACCAACTGCGTCACACAACACGTGAGCAGGGTTACACTAAATTGCCGATTGGCGTATAATTGGCGTGAGCTGTGTTTGTCGCCAAGGCGATGTTACAAAGTTACAATACAGGAGCGGAACATACGTTTTAAATTTCAAATGATTAAAATGCATTTGAAACTTTTTTCTCCATTGACCGTAATGTAACGGAATCCTTTTGATTGTCCCTGTAATTGATCTTTCCATCCTATTTTCATAAAATTTGAAATGACTCGACAAAATTATGTAATAATTATGTATTTTAAATTTCAAACGATTCGGTTGGGTAGTTTTTGCGTTGTTATATGTGGACAGACGGACATACGGACAGACAGACAGACGGACAGACAGACAGACGGACGGACGGACTGAGCGACAACAATAGGTGCTACGTATTTACATAAATACGAACGCACCTAAAAAGACAGTGGATGTTGTGATTGCCCCAGTGTTGCGCAGTACATATTAAACAATGTATTTAGAAAAAGAAATATTCAAAATTTCCCACAATATTTTAAAAGCACATGGAACGAACTACAAATTAATGTAATAAACATAATATTTCACAATAAAATTACAGTTTTCACATCGCAGAACTTTCGTCGCAAATTTTGGATTGTCATAGATTTATTTTTGAATTTCCCAGCAATAATTTCTAAAAATTAAACAAATTAACTATGCGTTTTTTACGTTGTTAATCAAATGACACAGAGCCCTTCCTCAAGGAGCCTGTAGGACTCTTTTTGATTCTTCATAACTGCGCATAATAAATAGCGTTTGGCGTTATAATCCCCGTTGGCGTTGATATCTAAGGACACTTTACTAAAATACACATACTAAATAGCTTGTAGTTTAAAATGTACTGCGCGACACCGGGGCAATAACGACATCCACTGTCTTTTTTCCACTGTAACGTATTCAGTGGAAAGACAGCATGCGAAGAAGATTTATTACTTTCTTCTATCTTCAATAGAAGAAAGTATTGTAATCGAAATTTTTTTCGACTTCCGGTTTTCGACGGATTTACACGTTTTAGGGGTCAGAGATTCCAAAAAACATGTTTTTACAAAATGTCTGTCTGTCCGTGTGTCTGTGTGTGTGTGTCTGTGTGTATGTCTGTGTGTTCGTATTTCAGGGGAAGCGCGGTCGAAAACAGGT